>CM053811.1:50178999-60178999 GCA_028671895.1 Oenanthe sinensis
TAGCTAATCATAAGAATTTGAATTTGTATTTCATTATATTATATTAGTACAAATATGAGAATTTAAAATGATAACTAATCAAATTCTATTCTTTGAAATTTGTCATTTAAAATGAAATTAAAATTTCAAAACACAATGTAAAGATATTTAATATTATCATAAGTAAAATAATTTTTTGATGATTAATATTTTTATTTAATTTTATAATGATATATGTAATAATCCATTCAATTAATTTTAAATATATAAAAAATAAAATTTTAAAATGATAAATATAAATATATATGTATTATATTGAGAAAATATAGATTCATATATAATATCTGCTTTTAATTAAGCATAACTAGTCCCCGTTTAACACCCCTTATAAATTCTTTATAAATCGAAATATATATATATATTTCTCAATTTATAATTTATTTATAAAATAAGTCAAACTGTATATATACAAGTTGGATAATATAATGAATAAATAGTATAAACTTCGCCCTAAATTCAACCCAGTGTCATGAGTCATGACCCAACGTGGGGATACAATTGTTGCTATTTAGAGCATCTATTTCCAATAGAGACACCTTCTAGTGTTGTCAAGAATTGATAATTCACTATAAATAATAATATTTTATTTTATCTTTCATTCACATTAAATATGACAATTTTTTACTCTAATAATTGACATCCCATACAAATTGCTCAAATGGTCCACACATTAAATACTCCTCCGATTAATACTCTGTCCCCTTTTACATGTCTTTTTTTGACTTTTTGTGATTAAATTGACTAATTTTTTACTACAAATTAGAAATTATTCTTTTATAATTTTAAAAAATTAAAAAATATATTTTAAAATAGATTATATATAGATTCTAATAATATAAAATTTTAATTTTTTGAATTATATATTATTTTTAAATTACAATAAAAAATTAGTTAATTTAACTACACAAAAAATAATGGGAACAAGTAACTGGGGACAGAGGGAGTATAATAGAAGAGAGAATATATATATATATATATATTTCATATAATATTTATTTTTTGTCTATTTTAAAAAGGTGTAGTGCCAAAAATTGACAATTTTCTTGACACCCTTAAAACTCCATTAACATGTCAATCAAGACTGTAATGCGATGTACACTTGACACTAACACCAAATAGATGCCTTGCATTATGGCATTATCAGAAAGCAACTATTGGCATGCAGAAAGCAAGTCAACCACTCTAAACAACTCCAAACAGCCTTGTTATCAACATTATCTGCGGAGCTTTACAGACTACGTGATTCTCCCCTGCGATGTCTATGTGAACCTGGGTTCTTAATGGCCAAAAGCATAAATTACCTCAAGTCATTATTCAACATATTCACCTGTCCTAAAACAATGTATAGTGTCTTTAATTTCTCTTTATATTTTTTTGGGTTGAGTTATATAGAGAGTAGAAACCGTTTTTTTATTGATCTTGAAAATAAACTGGTCAACTGGTTGCAGAATATTATAAATTGTTCTTTTTCTTTCATTACATATAATAAAAATACGGTCTCTATATATAACTTATCTCTTTTTTTAAATCCTAACTCTAATATATAGAGGATAATATGAAGTGTTGAATTTATAAAATGTTTGTGGATTTCTAATTTCATGTAATTTCGAAATCGAATCAGAAGCGATCAACACCTCAGATCTTTAATTAAACTTGTGTCCTATCCATGTAATTTAGTTGAGTTGTGTTGTCCATGTAATTTAGTTGAGTTGTGTTTGGTATCTAGCTATGATCTAATACAGTATATAACAGGAGTCGGTACTTGGTAGTGACCGGACCACTGCTTTACAAGTCTCAGGCCCGCCTGATATTTCAGACTGCGATTGCTATATCTGGATTTAGTGCTATTTTAATTTTAAAAAAGCACAAAAAAAAATCTTTAAAAAAAGTCAAACTCTCGCAGTAGATTAGTAGAGAGACAAAGTTAATATTCTGAACAAATAATTAAGTTACGATAGGCATGTGAACAAGAATGATTCATTGGTTAGGGATGGGCCGTATATACTACTGTAGACTCCCAAAAAAAATCTACTATGGTAGACATTCAGGAAAGAAGGTAGCCTACAACTACGTAGACCTCTTCCCTCTCCTTTCCCACTGCAATTAATTTTACAAATTACGTTTTTGATATTATTATTTTTTATCATAATCATTATTAATTTGTTATCATAATTTGTACAATATACGAATATGATAAAATGTATCTCCGAATCCTTACCGGATGCGATATTTTTTATTCCCTAACATTACTCTTTTCTTTTACTTTTTTCTGAAATAAATTTGTTGCATATTTGAATATTAAAATAATACTCCGTAAATGAAATGAAACCCTTTACCTTCACATCACCCCTTAAAACTTTTTCATTCTATCATGTCAGTACTTTACATCATTTAAAAAAATATTTCAAAATAAATTCGAAATCTCTAATATTTCTCTACAGTAATTAAATATTGGAAGTCTCTTCTAAACGTAGAGACATGGGAGAATCAGATGGCTATTAGATATAAGCCAAGTCGAGGTTGTAGTTGTATTATACTGAAAAGACTAATTTACATTTTGCAACCCTTTGATTTTGAAAAATTGCACTTTGGATCTCATAGTTTTTAAATTAACATTTTGCGTATGTTACTTTTTTGATAAGTTTCACTGATGATTATATTAGAGAGTTAATATTTATTAATAATTATATTAATCACTCTCTTAACAATTATACTCGTATGTTACTTTTATAAAATATTAATAATTATATTAATCACTCTCTTAACAATATCAGTCATATTAGAGAGTTAATATTTATTGTTAATAATATTATAATAGTATTTATTTATGCGGGTATTCTTTCATTAATTCCGTATGTTACTTTTTTGATAAGTTTCTACACTACAGTAATTCGAATTGTATGTGAATGTATTAAATATAAGAAATATAAAAAAAACGTACTCCGCAAAGCTTATAAAAGCTAGTACAGGTTATTGCTCCGTTTAATTGAGAATGTTATTATTAAAAGGTTTTTTTAAAAAAAGGGCCTAAGCCAAAACAAGGTCTGGTCTCTTTTATTTCCTGAAATTTTGTTGCGACTAGTAAGTATACCAACATTTTTTTGTGTGTGCAGTATTGTTTAAGGATCCCAACTAGCAAGGGCAAGAGAAGAATTAAAGGTGCTTAATGCACTTGATGTGGCCAAAACACAATTGTATCACTTCACTGCAATTGTTATTGCTGGAATGGGTTTTTTCACTGATGCATATGATTTGTTTTGCATCTCCCTTGTCACCAAGTTGCTAGGCCGTATTTACTACCATGTGGATGGTTATTCTAAGCCTGGAACTCTGCCTCCAGGTGTTGCTGCTTCGGTCAATGGTGTTGCATTTGTTGGCACCATTGCTGGCCAACTGTTTTTCGGATGGCTTGGAGACAAAATGGGACGAAAACGAGTCTACGGGATGACACTTATGATCATGGTCATTTGCTCCATTGCCTCTGGCCTTTCTTTTAGTGATAAGCCCAAAGCTGTGTTGGATCGTAATTAAAAACTACACACAACAATGGGGCAGTTATATAAATAATTTAACAAGAACAGGCAGATTAAACCAATTAACAAACAAAGCACGAAGGTAAAACAAGACATATAAATTAGTAACTATAAGGACAAGAGAAAAGATAGAATGCTTAGCTCTAACAGAAGCTTTACGCATACACTGATAGAACCAAACAACTGCTGAGTCGCCAAGCCTTGCAAGAAGTCTTGACTGTTCTTGAAGAGATTATTGCCCCACTACGCTGTGTTGGGTTGCAGCAATATCACTTCCAGGATAAAACAGCACAGAGTACTTCGTCCACAGATCCGTAGCACTCAACAGCGACTAGCACCTCAGTTCGCCCAAAAAACCTATGCACTTATATATGCGAGGTAGGAGAAAGAGGCACAACTCAATTTGCCCGACAACCTATGCAATTTATTTTTAACTATGCAAGATACAAGCAAGAGGCACACAAGCTAGAGGCACACCTCAATTTGCCCGACAACCTATGCAATTTTATTTTTTAATTATGCAAGGTACAAGCAAGAGGCACACCAGCTAGATGCTATCCTCAATTAGATGTGCACGCCTCAATATATAGGCATCTTGAGTTGCTCTTCTCTTATTCTACTCGATGTGGGATATAGAGTTTTTCAAAGAAAATAGAGTTTTGCAAGATGGGTTTTATTTGTTACTTATATTATTCAGATTAAGTAATATTAATATTACAATATATATATATAGAGTCTGATTATTTAAATAATCCTTAATCAATATATTTAATATTAATATTAAATAATCAATATAAATAAATCAAATAAATTTGTAATTAAAAGATATAAAGTACTCAATAGCATCATGTGACATAAGCAATCTACTTACACTAGTAGTTGTAAACAACAGTAACACAAGATGCTATATAAACTTATTATCCTTCCTTTACAAATTCAATGTGGGATAAACCCCACATAACCCATTTCAAACAAGCAACTTCAACTCAATTTCTTTATGGATTACACTAAGAAAATGTCTTAGATCCAAACATGAAAGTTTAAGTCCTCATAGTAAGGAATAACATCCATCAGTTAGTTTCCGGAAATTACATCAAGAACATATCAAAAATATGTCTTAAACTTTCTATTTTCTAACAATCCCCCACAAATCCATATAGAAATGCATATCAGGTTCTACTCATGACTTGCTTTTCAGAGTTGGTACCGGTCAAGGTTTGAACCCTCCTAAGTCCTCTACTTCGATGGCTACCGGATATAGATGGAATGTTTCACCTTGAATCTTTATCCGTTGGTGTGTAACCACACTCCATAGACGACGACAAGTCAAAGGCTATGGTGCCGATCTACGGCTTTGAGACGTTAATGGTCATGTCTCGATCCTGTTCGTCGAATGCTTCGAGGAATAACCCTATCCTCTAATTGCGACCACACAATAACATTCGCTTAGCTGGGCATCTCTAAAGATGTACTGCCAACATCTCGTCTCATGACTTGACCCCATTCAGAGTTCTTAAAACTCTTGCTAACTAGCAGTTACAGTACCTCTTGAGGTTTATAGGGAAAAGACTTAGATACGTGAGTATCTAGATATTTGTAGTAGAGGTACTACCGAATCACCCTCACAACTTGTTATTACCACATTGAATACACTTCGAGGGATCTCCTCTCAGGTGTATTGGGTTCCCGCTGTTGATGACTCAAAATGGGTTGTCAGTCCCATCCCCAACCTCGACTTAAGGACAACAGCATGCTCAAGTCCCTTAGTCAAAGGATCAGCCAGATTATCTTGAGTTCCAATAAACTCAATAGCAATGATCCTGTCAGACACCAAACCCCTTATAGACTTTAGTCTAACTTGGACGTGTCTCTTGGTTTTCACATTATACTTCTTACTATTTATCTTGTCGATAGTTGTACGGCTATCACAATGAACAGCAAAAGCCGGAAGCGGTTGGCTTACTACAGGAATCATAGACATAAGTCCATGCAACCATTCAGCCTCGGTTCCCGTGGCATCTAGTGCACACAACTCAGCCTCAAAAGTAGACCGAGTTACAATAGCCTGTCTAGCAGACTTCCAGGATATAGCTCCACCCGCAAGGGTAAATACGTATCCAGTCACTCCATTAGAACCAGATTTCTTAGCTATCCAACTTGCATCACTATATCCCTCTAGCACTCCAGGAAACCTCCTGTAATGCAAACCAAGGTAGATGGTGCCTTTTAGATATCTAAGCACTCTATCAAGAGCATCCCAATGAGTCTTGTTTGGACAACTTGTATATCTAGCTAACTTAGACACAGAATATGAAATATCTGGTCTAGTACCATTAGCAAGATATTGCAAACTCCCAATAATCTGAGAATACCTTAACTGAGACACAGGAACACCTGACTTATTCTTGACAAGCGCAACTTTTGAATCATATGGTGTGCTTGCGATTCTACAATTTGAATAACCATACTTCTCAAGTATAGATTTCTCTATATAATGAGATTGTGACAATGTTATTCCATCAGCTGACTGAGTCAGCTTGATTCCAAGAATCACTTTTAGCAGCACCCATATCCTTCATTTCAAAGTGCCTTTTCAAGAACCTTTTTGTCTCGTTAATAATCTCAATATTGGTTCCAAACAACAGTATGTCATCCACATACAGGCACAAGATTACTTTTTCATTTCCTTTAACCTTATAGTAGACACACTTATCACTTTCATTAACCAAAAATTCTGAAGTCAAAACAGTTTCATCAAACTTTTTGTGCCAGTCTCTAGGAGCTTGTTTCAAGCCATAGATAGACTTGACTAATTTACAAACTTTCCTCTCGTTGCCAGAAGCAACAAATCCCTCAGGCTGATCCATATAAATCTCTTCTTCAAGATCACCATGAAGAAAAGCTGTCTTTACATCCATTTGATGGATGATAAGACCATGTACGGAAGCCAATGCTATAAGCATTCGAATTGTTGTCATTCTTGCAACAGGAGAATATGTATCAAAATAGTCAATTCCTTCCATTTGCCTAAAACCCTTAGCTACCAGCCTAGCCTTATACTTATCTATTGAGCCATCCGGGTTCATCTTTCTTTTGAAGATCCACTTACATCCTATAGTAGAACACCCAGGAGGGAGATCAACCAACTCCCATGTTCCGTTAGAAACAATAGAGTCAATCTCACTCTTCACAGCGCCTTTCCAATGCCTTGACTCCGCAGAATCCATGGCATGTCGAAAAGTTAAAGGTTCGTCCTCGACATTGTAAGTGATAAAATCACTTCCAAAGTCCTTAACCACCTTTGCACGCTTACTCCTTCTAGGTTCCTCTACTTCGTTAGGAGTAGAGCTACTAGCAGGATCCGCCCCCACATTTGTCATCCTTTCCACATGATCAGGAATGGAACTCGATGTGCGAGTGGGATCATCATCAGAAATACCCTGAGGTATACCAGTCTTCATAGGGAACACATTCTCAAAGAATGTTGCATCACGAAACTCAACTATAGTATTTTCCACTACCCATCTATGTCAGATTTTAATACTAAAAATCTCATAGCGATAGAGGTTTCAATATAGCCCAGAAAGATGCAATCAACAGTTTTCGGTCCCAGTTTCTTTCTCTTGTGTTCAGGGACAAGTACTTTTGCAAGACAGCCCCATACACGAAGATACTTTAAACTAGCCTTTCTGCCTTTCCATAATTCATAAGGTGTCTTGTCCATATGTTTCAGAGGGACTCTGTTCAGAATATGGCAAGCCGTATTCAGAGCCTCTCCCCACATGTACTTTGGCAACCCAGAATTAATAAGCATACTATTAATCATATCCTTAAAAGTTCTGTTCTTTCGTTCTGCCACACCGTTAGACTCAGGTGTGTATGGTGGCGTCACCTCATGAACTATACCATTGCTCTTGCAAAATTCATTAAATGAGTTGCCCGTATACTCTCCACCTCTATCAGATCTCAAACGTTTAAGTACTTTACCAGTTTGTGTTTCAGCTTCATTTTTATACATAATGAATTTTTCAAGTGCTTCATCTTTATGTTTAATTAAATAAACATGGCAAAATCTACTACAATCATCAATAAAGGTAATGAAATATCTTTTATTTTCCTTAGTCAAAATACCACCAAATTCACATATGTCTGTGTGTACTAAATCTAAAACTTCTGAATCCCTAACAATATTATGAAAGGGTTTCCTAGTTAGTTTAGCAGTCACACATACTTGACATTTAGATTTCTTTTCAATGGCATACTTTGGAATCAACTCTAAATTCATCATATTCTTTAGAGCACCAAAATTTATATGACCAAGTCGTGAGTGCCACAAATCAGATGATTCAACACAATTCACAGAAGGAATAACATTTTCATTAATAAAACTGCTTAAAACAGGCTCCACATTTATTAAAAATAATCCATCAGACAAGTAACCTTTGCCAAAAAATAAACCAGTATGCGTAATAACTACTTTATTACACTTCAAAGAAAGTTCGAAACCATTTCTAACTAAACAGCTTCCACTTATTATGTTTCTACGAATGTCAGGAACATGATGCACTCTAGTAAGGGATAGAATACGCCCAGAAGCAAACTTCAGGTCCACGTTTCCTACTCCAAGTACTTGAGCAGCACTAGCATTCCCCATCGTCACTGTCATTCTTTGAACCTGTTGATAAGATACAAAGAGAGTAATATCAGTACATATATGTACATTAGCTCCAGTATCAATCAACCATTCATTTGACAGATAAGTGGAAAGTAGTGTAGGGTTGTTGGTAACATACCCATCATTGGTTTCAGAAGCAATAGCCTCACCAACGACCATGTTAACCACAGGCCCACCAGTGGTTTCAAGCACAGTATTAGCTTGTGCTACCACATTAGGTTTCTTAGCTTTCTTTGCAGGACAGTCCTTGCTCCAGTGACCAACCTGTCCACAAGACCAACATGGTTTGTTTGCCTTTGGTTTCTTAGCCTTGTTCTTGCCAGTTTTAGGCTTAGTGTTTTCCTTCTTAGTGACAGACTTTCTTTTCTGTCCAACAGTCACTACGTTCACCTTCGAATTCCCATGTTCAGCAGGCATCACATGTCCCTGTTTGGACTTGTGTTGTTCCTGCACAGAGATGTCCAACATCAAGTTAGTCCAGGTGATCTCTCCTTTCTGTCTTTTCAGGGAGAGAGCAAACTCTTCCCAAGACTTCGGGAGCTTTTCAATCACCGACATAACCTGAAACTTCTCAGGAATGTCCATTCCAGACTCCTTCAAAGCATGTACCAACATCTCAAATTCATGCACCTGCTCAGTCATGGATTTATTATCCACCAGCTTGAAATCAAGGAACCTTGCCACATTATACTTTTCCAGACCCTGAGAGTCAGTATTGTGGGTTTGGTCCAGCTTCTCCCATAAGAGTTTAGCAGTGAAGGCATCCGATGAATAAACATCGAATAGAGTGTTCGCTAAGGCTGCCAAAATAGCAGCCCTTGCCACTCCATCCTTTTCAGCCCACAAAGCATAGACCTTAACAGAGTCAGTCTGCTCTTGATTCACAACAGGAGGATCATACTGCACCACCGGCCATAGACCCTTAACCGTTAACCACAACTTCATCTTTTTCTGCCAACGAGAAAAGCCAGCACCACCGCTGAACTTATCAGGCATACCAGACAGATCAATCGGTTGTGGGAAACGGTACGTAGCCCAATCAATGGCAGCAGTAACCCCAGACCCAGAACCAGTAGCAACAACAACATGAGTTTCTGTTTCGTTAACCATCTTGTTAATTAACAATATATAACACTATTAATCTCTTCAAGATTGTTGGATCGTAATTAAAAACTACACACAACAATGTGGCAGTTATATAAATAATTTAACAAGAACAGGCAGATTAAACCAATTAACAAACAAAGCACGAAGGTAAAACAAGACATATAAATTAGTAACTATAAGGACAAGAGAAAAGATAGAATTCTTAGCTCTAACAGAATCTTTACGCATACACTGATAGAACCAAACAACTGCTGAGTCGCCAAGCCTTGCAAGAAGTCTTGACTGTTCTTGAAGAGATTATTGCCCCACTACGCTGTGTTGGGTTGCAGCAATATCACTTCCAGGATAAAACAGCACAGAGTACTTCGTCCACAGATCCGTAGCACTCAACAGCGACTAGCACCTCAGTTCGCCCAAAAAACCTATGCACTTATATATGCGAGGTAGGAGAAAGAGGCACAACTCAATTTGCCCGACAACCTATGCAATTTATTTTTAACTATGCAAGGTACAAGCAAGAGGCCACCTCAATTTGCCCGACAACCTATGCAATTTTATTTTTTAATTATGCAAGGTACAAGCAAGAGGCACACCAGCTAGATGCTATCCTCAATTAGATGTGCACGCCTCAATATATATATAGAGTCTGATTATTTAAATAATCCTTACTCAATATATTTAATATTATTATTAAATAATCAATATAAATAAATCAAATAAATTTGCAATTAAAAGATATAAAGTACTCAATAGCATCATGTGACATAAGCAATCTACTTACACTAGTAGTTGTAAACAACAGTAACACAAGATGCTATATAAACTTATTATCCTTCCTTTACAAATTCAATGTGGGACAAACCCCACATAACCCATTTCAAACAAGCAACTTCAACTCAATTTCTTTATGGATTACACTAAGAAAATGTCTTAGATCCAAACATGAAAGTTTAAGTCCTCATAGTAAGGAATAACTTCCATCAGTTAGTTTCCGGAAATTACATCAAGAACATATCAAAAATATGTCTTAAACTTTCCATTTTCTAACAAGCTGTTATAGCTACATTGTGTTTCTTCAGGTTTTGGTTAGGCTTTGGCATTGGTGGTGATTACCCTCTTTCTGCCACAATTATGTCGGAATATGCTAACAAGAAGACGCGTGGAGCATTCATTGCTGCTGTCTTTGCAATGCAGGGATTTGGAATTCTGGCAGGAGGTATCTTTGCAATCATTGTGTCCGCGGCTTTCAAGTCTAGTTTCCCAGCTCCAGCATATGAAGACAATGCTCTTGCCTCTACTGTTGATCAAGCGGATTATGTGTGGCGGATAATTCTAATGTTTGGTGCAATTCCCGCTGCCATGACATACTATTGGCGCATGAAGATGCCTGAAACTGCACGTTATACAGCTTTAGTGGCGAAAAATGCAAAACAGGCTGCTAGTGATATGTCCAAAGTGTTACAAATGGAGATAGATGCAGAACCAGAAAAAGTTGAGGAGGTAACAAAGAAACAATTTGGTTTGTTTAGCAAAGAATTTCTCAGGCGCCACGGTCTTCATTTGCTTGGGACCACTAGTACATGGTTCTTGTTAGACATTGCTTTCTATAGTTCCAATCTATTCCAAAAAGACATTTTCACCAACGTTGGATGGCTTCCTCCGGCTAAAACTATGAATGCAATTGAAGAGGTTTACAAAATTGCAAGGGCTCAAACTCTTATTGCTCTCTTTAGTACTGTCCCTGGTTACTGGTTCACTGTGGCCTTTATTGATAAAATGGGAAGATTCAAGATTCAATTAATGGGATTCTTTTTCATGACTGTGTTCATGTTTGCTTTGGCTATTCCATATGATCACTGGAAGCACAAGGAAAACCGTATCAGATTTGTAGTTATGTACTCGCTAACTTTTTTCTTCTCAAATTTTGGTCCTAATGCAACTACATTTGTCGTTCCAGCTGAGATTTTCCCTGCACGGTTACGTTCTACTTGCCATGGTATATCAGCAGCATCTGGGAAAGCTGGGGCAATGATCGGGGCATTCGGGTTTTTGTATGCATCTCAGAGCCAGGACAAGACCAAAACAGACAAAGGATATCCAGCAGGCATTGGAATGAAGAACTCCCTTATAGTTCTTGGTGTTGTCAACGCACTGGGCATGATGTTTACATTCTTGGTGCCCGAATCAAATGGAAAATCGTTGGAAGAACTGTCTCAAGAAAATGTAGAAGAAGCGGAGATGGAGTCCAGGCCACAACATAGTAGGACAGTCCCAGTTTAATTAAGTCGTTATATGTGCAGCTACTTTAAAGCATGAACCCAGTTTAATTAAGTTGTTATGGTGAATTCTCTGATTTTATATAATGTAAGATGGAATAATATTTATACCATTCTGTTGTACTAAATTATTGTAGTCTTTCTGATAGACTAGTAAATGCTAAATTTCAAATCTATGAGAAGTTGTGAGAAATATACGTGTCAAGTTTGATGTCTGAGTTTAATAATGGGTTAAATCTCAAAGTGCTCACTGAAGTGAAGGGCATGTATTAAATAGGTGACTCTAGTTATCGGGGTCTCGTTTTGACCACTATAGTCGAGAGTGATGACAGTGCCGTTAGTCAACTTGTGTTGACTAACGGAAAGTGACGTGACAAATCAGAATCAAAAAGTTTTTTTAAAAATTTTTAAAAAATCCTTATTCTGATTTTAAAAAAAAAAAAATTCAAATCTTAATTTGATTTTAAAATTTTTTAAAAAAATTCTGATTTTAAAATTTTTAAAAAATTCTTATTCTGATTTTAAGAAATTTAAAAAAAAATTATTTTCAAATTTTAATCTGATTTTAAAATTTTTTAAAAAAAGATCTGATTTTAAAATTTTACAATTTTTAAAAAATTCTTATTCTGATTTTAAAATTGTTAAAAAATATATATTTTCAAATCTTAATCTGATTTTAAAATTTTTAAAAAAAAATTCTGATTTTAAAATTTTTAAAAAAATCTTAGTCTGATTTTAAAAAATTTTAAAAAAATTTATTTTCAAAATTTAATCTGATTTTAAAAAAATTAAAAAAATTCTGATTTTAAAATTTTTAAAAAATTCTTATTCTGATTTTAAAATTAAAAAAAAATTATTTTCAAATCTTAATCTGATTTTAAAAAAAATTAAAAAAATTCGGATTTTAAAATTTTAAAATTTTTAAAAAAATCTTAGTCTGATTTTAAAAAAATTCTAAATATATATTTAATATTTTCTATTAAAATTTAACGTTTTCCGTTAGTCAACTTGTGTTGACTAACGGCACTGTCATCACTGTCAACTAGAGTGATGCAAATGAGATGCCAATAACTAGAGTGACTAATCTGCTACCAGCCTCTCACTTCAGTGAGCACTTTGAGATTTAACTCGTTTAACAATCACTGTTAATGTAAATTTTCCCCATACGTTATGATAAGAATCTCCTCTTCGTACCATCTCCAATGTATGACGCTAAAATAGTGTTACTTTGACACTATTTTAGTGTCAAAATTACATAATTTACAAAACCAACTCCAACGGGAGTTCCACTATATCATCAAATATGGTTCCAATTTGATTTTATATACATTTAAGCTTATAAAATAAATATGCTCTCTAAACTTTCAAATAGGTTCTAAAGATTCACCGGAGAATTTGTGTATGCTTCACTTGAGAGTGCAGTTTGGATATCACACTGCAGAACTGTAGGAGGATATCTTCGGAACTTACAAAACCAACTCGATCGGGTGATTGCTCAGCATGTTCCTAGTCATACAGAGGTTGCGAATATTCTTACCAAACCAGGGTATTGCCAGAACTTATAATGTACTGGCATTCGGTATCTGAATGCTTCGCTTGAGAGTGCAGTTTGGTTATCACACTGCAGAACTGTAGGGAGATCTTCAAGGCTGGTGATTTTAAGCAAAGCAGACCCCTGTAAATTCACAGGAACTTATAGCCATGGCTCTATATCCTGCTTCTCTGCTGCACACCTAGCTAGTAGTTATTGCTTTTTAATTTTATGTCTGCAAGTCGTAAAATATTTCATTGTTCAGTTACTACATATATAGTTTAATTGTCTAAAGGTGGACTCGTCTCCGATCGTAACTGTTAGGCAAGCAGCGGCCTTATAAAGCAGAAGGCAAGGGAGTATGTTACTTGGTTTCTTGAAATAATGCATATAAAAGATCATTTTAAAACTAAATTAATAACTGGCTATCTAGCTTGGCGAATTAATTTAGTTGTTAGTGTATTCAATCCTATTTTATCCCGAGATAGCCAATAACTATTGTACTGCCCAAACTGAAATAAGATGCTAGAAGCGCAGAATTTAAGTTATCGGAGAAAAATACGTAAAGATGCGGGAACATCAAGTTCTTCCGAGTAAAATGATTTACTTTCGAAGCTTGAAAACATATTATTGAATTATGCAGGAAATAATATCAAAATTAGAAAATGAAAAAGTATGATAAAAAATTAAAAACCAGTAGGTCCAATACTAATTCACAGTTTAGGAATTGTTACGTAGAGTGTACAGAAGGATAAAGAGTACCTCTGCCCTATAATTAATATATGGACTCGAGGAGCCTTTCCTCGTCTTCCCTGAATGACTGAATCAATCAATTATAAAATGCAAATATCGATCAAAATAAAGATCCTTCTCGCACACTTGCATACGTACTACCCAAATATATACAGCACTATATATATATAGTAGTACTTATCTCCTATTTCGATCACATAAATATGTAAATTTAATTATTCAAGCAAATCTTATACGTACCGGATATATTATAAGAGAGATTTAATTTAATCTTACTACAATATATTATAAGGAAAATAATTTGTATATACCTAGTTTGAGGCTTAAAATGTGTGTGTGTGTGTATATATATCTCAAATCTCACCCTTGTTTACAATATCTGTGTATAAATTTCATCATACTCTAATTCATGACATTCCTCTCTACTTCCCCCTAGTTTGGATTGTATGGTTCTTCTGTATGTATATATATGATTGTGCGAACAACTTGGTTCATATTCTGTTTCTAAAGAAACACAATCTACATATGCCACATGATTCTGAATTAATGCACACATGCTATGTTTTGTTTTTATCACCCCCGCATACAATTAATAAAGAGACGATACATGCGCAATGTATAAATAATATGCTCTTTTTTCCCATAATTTTTGCTATTAATAAAAATATAAACATCCAAAAGATAATATGGTCAGAACATAAGAATACTCCTCCACCCATCCTAAAATCTAATCTAATAAAAATAAAGAAGAACAAAAATATTAGTGTATGTATTAATTAATATATATAATAGAGTGAGAATGTGACAAAGTAAAACCAACGGACGAGATCTCGTATGTATACTCGTATATGTTAACTATGGGGGTGGCAGACTGAGGTCTCACCCATTTTTTAAACAACACTTTTCACAAACATTCAAGTATTAATCAACTACTTGAGTCGCTGAGTTATTTTTACTTTGGAATGTATTAAAACTCGCCTTATTATCCACTTGAACATTTTTAATTTAGAGGGGAGTTGAATGATTCGTAGGTATATTATATACTCCATATATGGAGCTGAGGTTGTAAAAGTGTAAAACCAGGAGTGCATGTTCGAAGCTATAAAACATAGTGATCGATCTTAGTCGCCCAAAAGTTTATTATAAAAGATGTTAATTAATGAGATTATAAATTTAATTATATATTCAAGGAAAAAATTATTGTACCGCTACTATTACTAGTCAAAAGGACTTAAAGGATGGTCCGCTGCATTTATTTAAATTAAATTTAGTACTCACTTTCTTAAATATCAAGACATTTAGCAGCTTATTCATATGAAAACTCTTTGGTTTATGTACAGGGGAACTATATATTTAAGAACACGCAGTATATATATATATATATATATATATATATATATATATATATATATATATATATATATATATATATATATATTATATTATATTACACACACTGACACACATATATGAATGGTTTGAAGTTAAGGATCTAGTTGCACAGTATATATAGAAATGTACATGCACAATATATATATATATATATATATATATATATATATATATATATATATATATATATATATATATATATATGTCGGCTGTTTTACAAAGTACGAAAATAAATTGAAAACTAGGTAGCTAGCTAGAAATTTGAATACACTAAGATACTACTCCCTCCGTTCCTAAATTCTTCTCCTAGTTTGACTTTTAACACTATTCATCGTAAGCGATTGACTACTAATTTACGCATAATTTATAAGATAAAATATAACCATAAGTGATCTTGTTCGATTCGTATTTATGAATACTTTAATACAGTGAAATTTTTATATTTAATACTAATACGAAATTAAAAATATTAACGGTCAAAAATATGCGTTGACAAACGTGTCCAGTCAAAACAGGAAACGTTTTAAGGAACGGAGGGAGTACTATTTTGTTCTCCGACATCACATGTTACCCCCATCGTAACTCTATATATGCTTGATTACATGTATGTATATATAAATACATGGGGGTCTAGTACCTGAGAATAGCATCTTTCTGCCGTTAGATTGAATAATGAACGGCTTAGATTTAAAAAATATATGTGTCTTTCTACGTTTAAAAACTGCGGATATGGGCTATTTTCGCGCTTTTTAATCGCGAAAGGCTGTTTACATTAAACGACACCAAGAAAAAGAAAAAAACGGTGATATTTGTCAGAATTCCGATACGTTATACTCCCTCCGTACTACTTTTTTACTTTTCATGGTCAAATTGACTATTTTTTATTAAAAATTAAAAATTGTTCTCTTATAATTTTAAAAAACTAAAAAATATATTTTAAAGTAGATTATATATATTTTTTAATAACATAAAATTGTAATTTTTTTTCAATTATATATTATATTTAAATTGCAGTCAAAGTGAGCCTATTGAAAGCACAATGAAATTCTTGAGTTAATTTGACATGAAAATAAAGTGGATAACTAAAAGGAGACGGATGGAGTAAATATTAGATATAGGAATGGAAACTCTATGATTAACTATCACAATTATTTATTTATTTTCCAATTATTATACATTCATAGCTATGATTCCAGCCTGTTTTTATTTATTTAATAAAATACACACACTTGAATTCATATGAAACCAATTTGATTTGTAATAAATATTTTAAAATTCAGCTATATATAATTTGAACTTTAAATATGACAAAAGGTATTCAATTATGATTTTAAATTTTTTTAAAAAAATTATGATTATTTAATCAAGCTCAAAATTTGATGGAATATATTCACAACTGAGAGATTTTGTAAGTGATATTTTATTATTTTTTATACTTTTTAAAATCCGATTAAAATTAATGAAATTCAAATGATTTATAAAAATTCGAATTAAATAACTACATAACCTTTACGAGATTTTATATCAATTCTACTAAACTACACATAAAATTAAAATTAATAACAATATTTAAGAAGTTATAAATTATCATTGATCTTTTAAAATATTTTGAAAATTTTAAAATATAAATTATATACAAGTAATATATGCATATATGCCTATATGTCATAGGTACGGTAGTCATGTTCAAATTAACTAGATACGGGAAGGGGGTACCCCTGAGCTTAAATTCAAAGTACGTAGCTGTATAAAAATTCAGCTTGAATTCAACGTTTAAAGCCAAACAAGACAATACAAGTTATGCAAATTTGGCGGAACATGCATGGATTCTTTTTCTTATCTTTCGTTTGAAATTGTAACCTGATGCAAAATGAAAAGCTGTGTCATTTGAACTTTGAAAACATAAATGAATTAGTGAAAAAGGATCCAGTTAGAGGTCTTCCAAAAGTTCAATTTCATCCTAATAGACTGTGTGATTCATGTCAAAAGGACAAACAAAAGAAGATATATTTCAAGAGCAAAACTGAAAATACTATTAATCAACCTTTTCATCTACTGCATCTTGATTTATTTGGTTCTGACAACATTATGTCCATTGAAAAGAACATAACTCTAATTGAAGCTGCCAGAACAATACTAGAAGGAGCAAAACTACCTACTTACTTTTGGGCAGAAGCTGTGAATACTGCATGCATTATTCATAATTGCACTTTGATAAATAAACATGGAATGACTCCATATGAAACTTTGAAGGAAAGAAAGCCAAATGTTAAATACTTTCACATCTTTGGAAGCAAGTGTTTTATTCTCAAAACACATCCTGAACAATTAAAGTAATTTGAACTCAAAGCAGATGAAGGAATTTAATTTTGTTGGTTATGCAACAACTTCTAAAACCTCTTCAAGGGCATTCAAAGTGTTTAATTTAAGGATCAGGGCAATCATGGAGTCTATTAATATCACTTTTGATGAAGGAAAAATGGCTAGAATACATGATGAAGATGCTCAGGAAACTCTGAGATTTGAAAATGAATTGCAGAACACAAACTCTGTTGAGCTAATCTCTGATGAGATAAACTCTGATTCAGAAATGATTGAAATAGAAATTGAAGATTATGCACATGTTGAGGGGAAGCAACATCAATCAATTACTGATATTGGAGAACAAACCACAGTTATTGAAATATAAGAGTTTGACCAAACTCTAACCAACACAAACTCTGAAACTCGAAACTCTGACTAATCAAACTCTGAAACCACAAACACTGATCACTCAAACTCTGATTATTCAAACTCTGAGTACTTAAACTTTGAGTCATCAAACACTGATAGAAGCACAACTTCAGGGGGAGGATCAGCATTTCCAGAAGAATCATTCTATGAAGGCACAAATCATGGGGGAACATCTAGTTCAATAAATTTTCCACATCCAAGAAAATGGACCAAAGATCACACACCTGACTTGATTATTGGGGATGTTAAAAGGGCATTTTTAAATGGAGAACTTGAAGAAGAGGTTTATGTTGAACAACCACCTGGCTTTGTCAATCCAAAATATCCAGATCATGTCTACAGATTGGATAAAACCTTATATGGACTCAAGCACGCACCAAGAACCTGGTATGAAACTCTAGCTCAATTTCTACTTGAAAATGGCTCTACAAGAGGTACAATTGACAAAACTTTGTTTTATAGAACTCAATGTAAAAATTTATTATTGGTTCAAATATATGTTGATGATATTATATTTGATTCCACTAATGAAAAACTCTGTAAAAGATTTTCAAAGCTAATGCAGTCCAGGTATCAAATGAGCATGATGTGAGAATTGAGTTATTTTCAAAGATTGCAAGTAAAACAGATTGTTGAAGGTATTTTCATAAATCAGTCTAAATATACAAAGAATCTACTCATAAAGTTTCAAATGCAAGACTCTGCATCTGTATCAACTCCAATGGCTACTATAACCAAGCTTGATCAAGACACTGGAGAACTTGTAGATATTACAGCATACAGAGGCATGATTGGATCTCTACTCTATTTGACTGCAAGTAGACCAGACATTATATTTATAACTTGTCTATGTGCTAGATTTCAGGCAAATCCAAGGGAACCTCATTTGATTGCTGTTAAAAGAATTTTCAGATATCTCAAGGGCACTATCAATCTTGGCTTATGGTATCCTAGAGAGTCTGACTTTAAATTAATAAACTATTCAGATGCTGACTTTGCAGGATGCAAAATTGATAAGAAAAGCACAAGTGGCAGTTGTCAATTTTTAGGAGGAAGAATTGTCTCATGGTTCAGTAAGAAATAGAAATCAATCTCAACATCAACAGTAGAGGCTGAATATATAGCTGCAGGAAGCTGTTGTGTACAAATCTTATGGATGAGAAATCAACTGTTAGATTATGGTTTGAACTTTTCAAAAATTCATATTTATTGTGATAATCAAAGTGCTATTACAATGACAGGAAATCCATTTCAACATTCTCTGACAAAGCACATCAGTATCAGATATCACTTCATAAGATAACATGTCATGGAAGGAACAATTGAAATGCATTTTGTTCCTTCAGATCAACAGTTAGCAAACATATTCACCAAGCCCCTGTGTGAAGCAACTTTTACAAGATTGATTTCTGAATTAGGAATGGTGACAAGTAGATCAACTCCAGATGGGAAATAGCAGATAATCAGAGTATATGATAAACTCTGTTAGAGTGTGTGGTAAAGTCTGATGGAAATAAAGTAAACTCTGATCATTGGGACATCTAATCTCTGATCACAAGTTATCAGTGTTTATGGTAAACTTTGTCAGAGTATATGGTAAACTCTGATTCAAATTTCATATGTTAAACTCTGAATGCTCTAAACTCTGATTTCAGTCTACATGTTAAACTCTGTTTACTTTAAACTCTGATTGCTCTAAACTCTGATTACATGCTAAACTCTGAGATTTTATATATAACATCATATTTCATTTTATGACATCATAATTATTATTCTCTGATTGGACTAATCATAGGGCGCGTGTATCTCACGAAAATCGATTCATATCTATACACAGATACACACACACTTGCTATTTTTTAGAATTACACTACTCATTACTCTTCCAATTATTTTATGTCACGTGTCCCACTATACACTATATGCAATTGAGAGGGAATAGTTTATTTCATTTTTTCACTATCTGCATCCTGTCTTCTCTCTCATTTTCTCTAAAACCCTAATTTTTCTCATACCTGTTAATCCCTTATTTCAATGGCATCCAAAGGTCTTACATTCCAAAACTACTCATTTACTCCTACAAACTTCATCTCTCATCTATCTAAAACTGACATACTCCAAGATTTTCATGTGATTCAAGACTTTCTACAGCATAACTACATTGGGAATGCGCTTCAGAAACCATCAAATTTCTCTGCTCAAAATCTGGTCTTCTGCAAAATTCAACAATGTTGTGATGATGAAGAACCGGTAATCACTTTTCAATGCAATGAGAAACATTCAATAACACCTGCAGTGGAAAGACAAGCCCTTAATCTTCCAGGAGTGGCTGTGTATGATGATCTGGTTTGGGATGAATAGATAAATGAGTTCTTCAATACAATAGGCTATATAGGTAGTCTATTAAAGTTGGGAAATCTACCAGGCCTCATCTAAGAAAAGAATGGAACTTTTTCTTTGATTGCATTACAAGGGCCTTCACAGCCAATTGCACCAATTTTGATGCAATTCCACAACTTTCACAACAGATTGGGTATTCTCTGACCCGCAATTTTAATTTTAATTTTCCATGTTTAATAATTAGGCAATTAGCTAGTAAAATAGTGGATGATGCACATACTATTTATTTTGCTAGATTTTTACAGTTAATCTTTAGCTATTTAATGCCTAATGTAACTTTTGAGCATGATCAGAGTCTAGCTATTTTTTGTATGAACAAAAGAATATTTGCTAACTTAGCTAGGAAGGATGAAAAGAAAGAATCTGCAGATAAACTCTGTAACGTGTTTTATCCCATATGGGTCAGACTTCTCTTACATCAGAGAATGTCTACCATGTATGGGAGGGATTTTCTTTCTGTGGCTATGGATCAGAGTTTAGTACCCTCTGATTCTAACCCAAGCCACCCACTAAACATTGATTCCCAAACACAATTATCAACCTCTACAGTCTCCCAAAAGGCTTTAGTTGTAACAAAAACCTCTCAACAAGGCACAAGCAAAAGAAAAGGCAAATCAATGAAGGAATCTTCTCCAAAGAAGAGGAAAATAAAAGATGAAAATACAGATTCTGATGACAGTAATGAAGGTTTGGTTTTTTCTGTGAAGAAGGTTGTTAAGAAGGCTTCTGAGATTCCTCCTGCACCATTCATGAAGCCATTCACAGTTAATCCAATGCCTGAAATAAAAAAGAAGAGAAGAAGATTGATCAAGGCTACAATCTCTGAAGGTCTAAACTCTGAAGGGTTAAACTCTGATGCAGTAATAAACTCTAATAAAATTATAAACTCTGATAAAATCTTTAACTCTGATGTTCTAATCTCTGATCAGCCAAACTTTGCTCAACTTCAAGTGCTAAACTTTGATGTTGTTATGAAGGTTTCTGGTAATGTTCAGGAAAGCAACAAAGAGTCTCTAGATGATATAGTGGATCAGAATGCTGATGAGTATGGATTTACATCTGAATTTGAAAAAGGAACAGCCCAGGCACTAGGACATGCATTGCCTGACTAAATAAACAGTAACATCGGTGGAATTGAGGTAGATGGTGATGATGAAATGCCAATAGAAAAGAAAATGATGAATTAACTGAAATGGATAGTAATTCTCTTCATGTTAATCCTTTTACTAGTTCTGTAATCACCTTGGAAAATATTGATGATGCAAGTGATGTTGTTCCAATGACAATCTCTGATTCTCCTGTTCAATCTCCTAAACAAATTATCAAGGAGATATCATATGAAAGAGTAAGGGAGCTGGCAGAAGAAGTAATAAAGGAAATGGAAGCAAAGAAGTCAAAATCAATTTCAGCTTCTCCTAGTTCTAAACTTTTTTCAAGAAAGAAGAAGAAATAAGTATCTTTTGGCCAAGACACACAAGAACCTACCTCTCAAAGTGAGGTAATAGTCATTGATAGGTCAGGCCCACAAGAACATTTAACTCAAAGGGTTGAAGAAGTTGTTAATCCCTCTGCCATACAAGAACCATCCAATCAAAGTTTGGATGCAGGCACAACATCTCTCAATGAAGATTCTGCTGTTGCTGATGCTGATAAGTCAAACTCTGACACTTTTCCATTGGCAATCTCTGATGCTATCATGGTGCAACCTCTTTCTGCACAGCCAATGGAGACACCATCCACATCAACAAACACTCAAGGTATAAAATCTGACTTTTCTTCAAAATTTGCTTTCTTTGATAGTATAAGTTCAGATTTTACCTTTCCTATTTTAACTGTTGGGATGACCATGGATAGTCATGAAAAGGGTACCCCTGTTCATGTGACTACAAATATCCTTTCTCAACCATCTCTTATTTCTGTAGGACATTGTGTGTTGAGCTTTTCTAGTAAGTCTGAGGTAAAATGTGTGAAAAATAGAATTAATAATGAGAGTCAAACACTGGATCTGGCAAAAGGAGAGATAGAATTGAGAAAGCAGTTAGTTACTTCTAGTAAGAAAAATCTAACTATTAAAAGTTATGATATGTGTGATGTGAGAAGTAATGAGATTACTTTAAAATAAAAGAGTGATTTAGGATGTTCTGTTACTTTTGCAGGTACTCGGAGTTTATCAGTCACCACAAACTCTGATCTTTCAATCTCTGATAAATCTATAAACTCTTATGGGGAGGACACAGACTCTGATGAGCCAATATTCTTGGATGAAGAAGTTACAGTTCTGTCTATTCCATACACTCAGAGGTACAACACAAAGAGGTGGTCTGTTAATTCTTTTAATGCACATGAAAGACTGAGGACGGATTATCCTGATTACATGGAAGTTGAAAATCTTAAAGGAGAAATTGAAGTTTTCTTAGATGAAGAAGGTGTCAAAAGAGATTTCAGCTCAAAAGCAGAACCATCAAATGAATATGTGCTCAACTCTCACAGACAATCCATTTGGCATATGTCCTGGAAATATCCTAATGAAGATATCTCTTGGCCCCATGTTCATGAATTGATAAATAAAGTTGACAAGGAACTAAACTCTGATGAAATGAAAATAGTGTTGAAAGCTACTACTGTGTTGTCCAAGGGACTTCACAATGAAGTTTGTGAATTAAAAGAATCTGTTAACAAGACCATTGCATCTGTTCAAACTGATGTTACAACATCTTAACATGCTCTGGAATTAAAGCTCAAGAATGTCTCAGCAAAATAGGATGTTTTAGAAGTAAAGGTTGATAATCTTTCCACTACTGCTAATTCTATGCAGAACAAGCTTCATACAATTATTGAGATTCTCACAGTCAGAAAAGGCAATGATGTCAGAAAGGGGGAGAAGGTGTCTACAGACAAATACAAGAAGGATGTTGTACAAAAAGATGACAAACATGATGATGAAGATCAAGGGAGTCATAAGGATGGGGAGTAAACTCTAAAGCAGCAAACTCTGATTGGACAAACTCTGACAACCTCTCAAGCTCTGAGATAAACTCTGATAAGCAAACTCTGATATATGCAGACTTGAAATTGGCAAAAAGGCTTGAAGAATAAGAGAAGCCTGAGAAGATTGAAGAGCAAATTCTAAAAGATGAAAAACTGGCAAGAAAACTTTTTGAAGAAGAAAATCCAAGAATGGATCCAGTTGCTGTTGAAGAAGAATTGAAGAAATCTGGTACTGACAATGCTAAAGTCCAGAAGAAAATAAAGTATGTGAAGAAAGCTCCAACACAAAGGAAGGCACCTGCTCAACAAAAGAAAATTGCATCTAAGCCTGTCCAAGCCAAACCTGTTAAAGAAAAGACAAATCCAACTCCTGAAATCCAAACAAGGTCAACTTCAAGAATCCAACAAAAAGTTCCAGCAAAACCAAAAACTCCTATCACTATGTCAGGAACCACATTTCTCCCAGGTGAATCAAGTTTTGAAGATGAAGAGGAAAATCAACAAACTCTGATCAGAAAGAAAAAGCCTGATCTTCTGTGGACCAAAACTCAAACTATGACTCTCAATGCCAGACTTGGTAAAAACAAGGGTGGTATTGGTGATTCTCAAGCCAAAGTCTACAGAGGTGAAACCAATATTTTAAAGATCATTTCTCATTGAAAGACAGCCTGCAGAAGATTTAACTCAAGAAGATTTGGACAAATTAATTTATGTGAACATAGTAAATGATATTTTTGATGGTGCACAAGCAAAAGAGAAGCTTCTATATTTTTTGGAGAATGGAAGGATTATGAAAATTGTTGAAGAAGATCTGATTCACAAGGCATCCAAAGAACTTGAACATGTTCTTTATCTTCTTAATGATGAAAATGAAGTCACTTCCAGATGGGTAAAAATTCTTGAAGGTGTGATAAATGAGAGAAGAATGAGAGACTACTGATGATAAACTCTGAGGAATACAAACCAGGGTATATACTTGAAGATAATTCTGAGAAAGCTATGACAAAAGGAGATGCAAAGGTCAAGACGGTGTTAGGCTTTCCTACACTAATTTTAAACCCTGATGGAAAGAAGGCATGTTGCATTCCCTTATATTAAAGAATGAAGAGATCATCAATCTATAATTTGAGAACTGCTATTTTCCAAATTGATGATTCTTCTGAACAAATGAAAGAATTGAAGGAGAAGCTTGTTGAGTTGTTAAAGAATGCTGAGAAGAAGCTACTGGACAATTTTCTAAAAGAAGACTTCTCTTACAGAAGGATTTAAATCAAGAATGAAGATTCAAACTTTGATGCATTTGTCCATATTTCTGACAGCATAAGTGAAATTTATGTTTTACTTTATAAAGCATAAATTGGGGGAGATTGTTAGAAAACAAACACTAATGCTGTCAAAGAATAACAAAGAACAGAGTTTACATTGTTGCATCATCAGAGAATAAGGAAGCTGTCGGTCAGAGTTTATTTTATCAGAAAATACTCAATTAGAGTTTACTCTAACAGAGAATACTCAATTAGAGAATGACAACCGACAGAGTTTACAAATCAGAGTTTGTGAAAGAAAACCGACAAATCAGAATTTGATTAGGATAGTGAAGAAGGAATCCAAATACAAGTCTATTGCCTTATTGAAGTTATTTTTTTCATAATCTATTTTGTAATTGAATTGTAACTATGTCTATATAAACACAGACAAATGTTAACATTATTGTAACATTCAAGTCATATCTTTCATAACCTAGCAGCTCTTGAGAATAGTAAAATTCTTGAGAGAATTCTTGTACACAGTTTAATATCAATACAAAGCTGTATTTCTGTACATACTTGTGTTCATAATCGATTTACTTGATACTATTATATTCAACTCTCCTCCTATAATAGAGTATCATCTGGACAAACATCTTTAATTAAACTTGTGTTCTATCCATGTAATTTAGTTGAGTTGTGTTGTGTTGTCCTATCCATGTAATTTAGTTGAGTTGTGTTTGGTATCTAGCTATGATCTAATACAGTATATAACAGTAGTCGGTACTTGGTAGTGACCGGACCACTGCTTTACAAGTCTCAGGCCCGCCTGGTAGTTCTTGTAAAAAATAATGGAAACAAGTAACCGGGGACAGAGGGGGTATAATACAAGAGAAAATATATATATATATATATATATATATATATATATATATATATATATATTTCATATAATATTTATTTTTTGTCTATTTTAAAAAAGTGTAGTGCCAAAAATTGACAATTTTCTTAACACCCTTCAAACTCCGTTAAGATGTCAAGAGTGTAATGCGATGTACACTTGACACTAACACCAAATAGATGCCTTGCATTATCAGAAAGCAAGTCAACCACTCTAAACAACTCCAAACAGCCTTGTTATCAACATTATCTGCGGAGCTTTACAGACTACGTGATTCTCCCCTGCGATGTCTATGTGAACCTGGGTTCTTAATGGCCAAAAGCATAAATTACCTCAAGTCATTATTCAACATATTCACCTGTCCTAAAACAATGTATAGTGTCTTTAATTTCTCTTTATATTTTTTTGGGTTGAGTTATATAGAGAGTAGAAACCGTTTTTTTATTGATCTTGAAAATAAACTGGTCAACTGGTTGCAGAATATTATAAATTGTTCTTTTTCTTTCATTACATATAATAAAAATACGGTCTCTATATATAACTTATCTCTTTTTTTAAATCCTAACTCTAATATATAGAGGATAATATGAAGTGTTGAATTTATAAAATGTTTGTGGATTTCTAATTTCATGTAATTTCGAAATCGAATCAGAAGCGATCAACACCTCAGATCTTTAATTAAACTTGTGTCCTATCCATGTAATTTAGTTGAGTTGTGTTGTCCATGTAATTTAGTTGAGTTGTGTTTGGTATCTAGCTATGATCTAATACAGTATATAACAGGAGTCGGTACTTGGTAGTGACCGGACCACTGCTTTACAAGTCTCAGGCCCGCCTGATATTTCAGACTGCGATTGCTATATCTGGATTTAGTGCTATTTTAATTTTAAAAAAGCACAAAAAAAAATCTTTAAAAAAAGTCAAACTCTCGCAGTAGATTAGTAGAGAGACAAAGTTAATATTCTGAACAAATAATTAAGTTACGATAGGCATGTGAACAAGAATGATTCATTGGTTAGGGATGGGCCGTATATACTACTGTAGACTCCCAAAAAAAATCTACTATGGTAGACATTCAGGAAAGAAGGTAGCCTACAACTACGTAGACCTCTTCCCTCTCCTTTCCCACTGCAATTAATTTTACAAATTACGTTTTTGATATTATTATTTTTTATCATAATCATTATTAATTTGTTATCATAATTTGTACAATATACGAATATGATAAAATGTATCTCCGAATCCTTACCGGATGCGATATTTTTTATTCCCTAACATTACTCTTTTCTTTTACTTTTTTCTGAAATAAATTTGTTGCATATTTGTAATATTCGGAGTATTTATTAGTTATTGCCTGACCCATGCGATAATGCTTATTATCTGTATCATTCACATGCGTAATTGTTTTTTTGATCTTTTTTTTGAAATTAATATTTTAACTTGCGAAGTTCATGTTTTTTAATCATTTTTCTTTAATTTTTATTAAAAAAATCCCAAAGATTTGGAAATACAACCAAGTGATGCATTCGATTTGTTAATAAGAATTTGAATTTTCAATTTTGATTTTATAATATTATTTAATTATGATTACTAATGTTGAAATGAATAGGGGAATGTTTTTTTGTTTTAATTTCACAAGAAATGTAAAACAAACTGAAATTTCTTATGATGCAGTAGCAAGAAAAATAGATAAGAGAAAGCATCTACAAATATTTAATTTGTTCGTCTCTGCCTCCCGAGAATTTCTTAGAACAGATACTCATTTGTAAGGTTATAGGTCAAATTAGTAAAAAAAATAACTTGTTACAACTGATAGACTTTTTGATGGATTTTAGTTCGTGTTCATACTGCACACTTAGAAGATTCAATTATTTAACTTGGCGCAGTAGAATTTATCTTGAAAGCTCGAGTTTACCGAATCATAACATTTAATAGTATTTTTGATAGAAAAAAAAAATTTATTTGCATTTATTATATGTTAGTTGTTACTATGTTAGGATGTAATCTGCAGTACTGCTTATTACTGTATAATTTTTTTCCTACAATAATTCAATAATCAACTGAAATACTCCGTATGTCAACAGTATATATAATATTGTACAATCTGATCGAATTTTCTCTGAACCTGCCAGAGCCACTGATAGCCCATGGGGTAGCAAGTCTATTGCCCGTTTGGGACTCTTTTCTAAGTTATTTATGATTTTAAAAAATATATGTATTTTTTAATTTATAAATTAATTATAAAAAGTGTTAGTGTAGGTGTCCTAGAGGCAATACAATAGACTTTTATGTCAATTGATTATTCAATAAACATATTTATTATGACTTTAATTACTGCGATATATTTGTTAGCATAATAAATGTCCTTAGAATCATGATACACATTGTATAGTTTAGTACATGACTTGAACTTGAGATTATATAATAGATCATATTCTTAAATGTCCCTAGTCGAGTATTATTATTATAGGACAATAATAATACATAAATAGACTAGTATGTTGTTTGACTGATAACCACATCTCATTGGTTATAAGTATGTGGATACTAAAGTCAACACATAGGTACATGCAGGAGTACATGGTACTGGACAGACCCACAGTGAGATTCTTCATGTTTAATAAAGTCATAAGAAAGACTCACAGTGATAATGGTGTAATGATCCTCTGACTTGAGATCATTATATTTCTGTACGAGGATTAATATACTTTGACTACATTAAAAGTTACCTTTGACCGGGTAATGATAAAAGTGGACATCAGGTATATCATGAGTCGTATGAGAAATATGAATGATAGATAAATGATTTAACCCTCCTATAATTAGGAGAGATATTATTGGCCTCTTGATTGAGTGAGACTATAAAATACATGGTCGTGCTCAAATAATGATTTGTTTTCATAGTCTACTCATGGATCAAGTAAACCCGGATTAAATGTTGTAGAGGATGACTAAATACATGCCTCGAATTTAATCTATAATATATATGGTTAAAGGGATTATATTACACGGAAACATTAATCATGAAAGGTTTTATCGAATCACGATTTAATTATTATTTAATTGGGTAGCAATGATGTATTACTAGATACCGCTCATTGTTTATAATTTTATTGGAGAATAAAATTATTGCTAATTAAATAATAGCCTATAGGGTCACACACATAGAGCACTTAAAGGAATAGTTAATTTAAATTATAGATTTAAATTAATTGATGATTATTTGAATTTTATTATATTAATTAAGTGAGACTTAATTAATTGAAATAATAAAATTCGAATTTGAATTCTGCCCTTAATAATTAAGTATGACTTAGTTATTAATTAAATAATAGAAATTCGGTTTTATTATTTATTCTAAACCTACATGGGTTAAGTTTTGCTGATTGGGCCTCTTAACCAGCATTATAAATAGATAATGATAGGGTTAAGAGGAATTACGTTTTTGAGAAACAAAATCCCTAGAGGCAGCAGCAAGCACACAGCAGCAAACACAGCAAGGCAGAAACAAATTCGAAATCATCAAAGGAGCTAGTACAATCCATTCCGTAATCAAGATCGTGGGATGTTCTTGAAGGTGCTCGTGTGGATATCATAGAGGTGTTTTCGAGAGAAAGACACAAGTCGTGAAAGCTAGGATCTCCGTTGAGTTCGTGTAAACCAAGACCAGACAAAGGTATGATTCCGTTTCACAATAATCAGTCTAGGCTTATACATGATCCTGCGTTTAGGGTTCCGAATTTTGTTATATTTACGTTTAATCCGCTGCGTTTTATGCCTCGGAACCCAACAATGGTATCAGAGCTATGTGTATAAGGGACTGATTTGGTTACGTGTTTTATGTATTTGATGCATACATGCCTGTTTTGGTGACTGCCATGCCATGCTACTGCTTTGTCATAATCTGTTATGCCACTGCCATGCTACTGCTTTGCTACTGCCATGCCTGTTTGAGACTGTCATGCTACTGCAATGTTATAATCTGTTATGACATGATATGAATGATTTATATGCCTTATTGCGATTTGTATATTATGCATGAGGGTCGGTTTGTATAGTGATATAAACTGGTGGACAGATTGTGTTGGACATGATTTGTTAACTGGGATATGATAAGTATGTATATGATACATGCTTCTGAAACTGCATAAGTTGCAGTGGGGAAAAAGGCCAACAGATATGATCTGTAGTTCAGAAATTGATGATTTCTGAATAGGACTGGTCTTCGAAAATAAAAAAAAAATTCTAATTTCGAGCTGACCTGGCAGCTCGACCCCAGCCGGGGGCTGCCGCCCCCAGACCCCGCCCGAGGCTGCCGCCCCGAACCCCGCCCAGGGGCTGTCGCCCCCGGACCCCCGCATTATTTTTGTTGTGTACTTGAGCATGGTGCTGGTTATGGCCTTTGGATCCCTAGATTAATGGTTTTTGGTTTTGGTTTTATAAATACGACTTGCATGTCGTTTTCTTCATTCTTGTAATTGTTTAACCTCAAATGTAACTCGAGTTTTCTTATGTAAGTACATTAGTATAGGTTGTATTCAATTATTCCATGTAATGTAATTGAAGACTAAAGGATGATCCAAGAAGCTAAGAAGACACCCATGGATACAAGAAGAATGAAGACATGTAATTGTATTTATATTTTACCACCATAGATTGACTTTGATCCTTTCATTAACTCGAAAGGAACACATAGGAAAGGGGCCATAACCAAGCACGTTTACATACTGCACTTTACATATTGATGTATGAATGTATGTGTAGAGTAGAAGATGCATGCTTTAATTAGATTAATGATGTATGCATGTATTAGATACGTCACCCATGCCATGCTTGCCATGCTAAACAAGATAAAATCTGTAACGATTTAAGATTTTAAAATTAACAAACGATCATGAGATTCTTGTGTTTATGAAATATGGATTTTTAAAACACGGAATTGAATATGGATTTTGATATCTATAATTGGGATTTTCTGACAAAAACGGATATGCGTATTCGTAAGGCTGATGGGTTTTAAGTGTGGCCACTGGTATCCTCCATCTACCTGGGAAATGAACAATTTAAGACGTCAATTTGAAATATTTGGTTCAAGGAAAAATTGAGGATCTCTTCATGATGTGATCATGATCGTCGTAAATTTTCTAAACCCCTTAACAAAATATTAAGTTTAACTCGGATGCTTTCCAATGAATGAACACTCATCGAATCCTAGATCGATTAGGGGAAAGACTGTCAGTGGCAGGGGACTCCTATCTATCCTGGTGAGATGCGACGAATATAAACGGTTATATTCGGCCGTTGTATCATTGGGTCTAACTTAACTGAGTCGTCATAATAAGGTGAAAGTAAACGGTTATATTCAACCATTATGAACTTAGAAGCATAGAGTTTGGTTAAAAATCTATTAGATAGATAAGATCAATCGTTGCTCACCAAACTATCCAAGAGTTATATATGATATAATTGACAACTGTTGTCAACCTAAATAATCATTTTTAAGGACTTTCAGTGGTTGTCTTTGGACATGACGAAATATGGATCTTGGCTCACTAGAAAGAATTATGGGATATACTTTCACAATTAATAGTAAGGGCTATTAATTTGATAAAAATAGTGGGAGATATATTATGAATATATCATAATCATTTGAACATAATAAATAACTCAGACAATCTAATGTTTTCTATAGTGATGTGAGAATAGAGTGAAACACAAGTAAGGACGAGTGAAAATATATATATTCTATGAGTGAAACACTTAGAGAGTATATGAGCGAAACACTTGTGAGGAACACAAAGTAAAATCACACACTAGCCTACTTACCGAATCCCTTTCCCCATTCCCTGTTACAGATTTCAAATGTTACTTAACCAAGGTGGAAATTTCTTCAGAAAAAGACCAACAATTGTTACCTATCTACAATTGGGGGAGAATTATTAAGAGGATTACTCAACTAAAGGGGAGAATTATTAAGAGGATTACTCCAAAATGTTAAAGTGTTCAACTAAGGGAGAGTAGATCAAAAGGGGAGAAGTAAACAAAGGCTTTTTCCAGAAGAGGATTACTCAATTGTTGAACAAGAAAAAGGGGTATATAACAACATGCTTGGATTCTATTCCATTTGATTTTAGAAGATTCTTGTAAATATGATTAACCGGATTTTCTAAAATGCATAACATGTCATAGTTTGCATTTTTTTATCTGCGATGGTTTAATGCTGTATGTATGCCATGTTTGTTACCTCTATTAAAATGGTTGGATAATTCAAGTAAGGGGAAATTGAATTCACCTTGGAAGAGAAGGGAAGACAGGAGTTGGAGAAACAGAGGAGAAGTGGTAATGAGAAGAGAACAAGACTACATCCCTGCCATCCTAAGGGGGAGTAGTGATGAGTCTGAGAAATGAAGATAATACTACTTGTATATTATGTTCAGTACTAGAGGAACAAACATCTTTCATTTCAGTTACTCAAGAAATCTGGAAATGTATTATATGATCCAGAGAACAATTTATTTACTTACAGTTCTTAAATGTCATATTAGTTTCTTAGTTGTTAGTTGAGTTATCCTCTAGGAATTTGTGTGTTAAATGTTTAACAACAAATAGGGGGAGATTGAAAGGCATATGTCTAGGCCTATTTGTAATTAGTAGATGACAACTCAACTCATGTAAGAAATTAAAGTAAGTAATAAATACTGAGGATGGAATCAAATCGAAGAATGTCAACTAGACACAAAGAATCAACTTGTCAGAAGAATTATAATGAAATTGCTACTCTACACCGGAAGAAGTTCATTTATATGTTCAAGCGTCGGAGAAAAATAGAGAAGCAGTTGTTCAGAAGATTCAGAAGATTCTAAGTAGCTACTACAGAAGATTCCAGAAGAAGAATGAAGACAGTGAAGCAGAAGAAGAACAGAAGACCACAACTTAATGTTAAAGATGAAAAATATTTATTATAGTATGACATAAATGAACCAGACAGTACATTTGTGTGTCAACTAAAATAATAAATATTCATCATCTAGCTCAAGTGGTTTTATGACAAAACACACAACGAAGACTGGAAGACTTCAAGACTGATAGCACGGTAATACAAGACGAAATAGTATTTTAATTCTACTATCAAATGTTAATTGATTATTTAATTTATCTAATTAAATTAATTCAAGTTGAATTTAATTTAATTTGTAAATTAACTAATTAATTTAAGTAGAATTAATTTATTATAAAAGATATGACTTAATATGACTTTTAATATAATTCAAATGACTAATAAATAAGTCGTACCGACTGTTTATTAATAAGTCATACCGAATTATATTAATAAAAGTCATACCGACTGAATAAAGAGAAAGTCATACCGGAGCAGCCGACTGATAAGTCATACCGAGCTTTAAAAAGAAAAGTCATACCGAGCTTCAGGCAGAAAGGTCATACAGGAGAGAAGTCATACTGAATTTCTGTTGATCAAAAGGTCATACCGAGTGATTTTTTATTATATTAAAAAGTCATACCGACTTTTTAATTAATAAAATAAGTCATACCGACCATTCAGAAGTCATACCCAGTGTTTTTAAAGTCATACAAGTGTTAAATAAGTCATATATGACTTATTTTCAGCAAATTAAGTCATGCTGATAAAGGTCATACAAGCCTTTTTCTTCCTCTATAAATATGAGGAGATCACCTTCATTTTTCAGTACTTCTCAGAGAAGAAAATCATATCAAATTCAGTAATTTGTCTGCATTATAATATTCACAGATTTCTGTGCTGAGTTTGGATATAATTGTTAAATACGAACAATTTCATGTCAAATTTGTTCTAGAACTTTTAAACAATTATATAATTGTTTTCTTAATATTAATTTTGTAATACTAATCAAGTTAAAATTATATCTTTCACTTGAACAGTATTTCATTCCGATTAATATTTCATGAGTAATTAAAATAATATTTTTAATCCAAATTATTCCGCGATTAATTTTCAGATATTGTATTAAACCCCATTCTACAATATCAGGGACCAACAATTGGCATCAGAGCTGGTTGATATATTTTCATATCAGATCCAAATCAAATTCCGCGAACTCATACAGATCTCAAAAATTATTTTAAATTCGAAATAATTTTTTATTTGAAATAATTTTTTTTCCGAAAAATTATTTTTGATCAAAAATTGTTTTAAGTCAAAAATTAAAATATTTTTTAAAACACTTAATTTTTAATCTTATTAAAGATGAGTACCCAGAAAGTGACCAGTATCAAAATTTCACAGTTCGACAGAGAACACTACAATTTGTGGAAACATAAAATGCTACTGTTTATCGGGATTGCAAATCCCAAGTATGCAAATATTTTGGCCAATGGTGTTGAACCCCCTATATCAATTATTCTCGAACATATAGTAGATGGGGTCGTAATTCCTCACAGACAGTTTCTAAAAAGTCTATCTGACTATACAATTGAAGAAAAGGAAGCTGTGTCCCTGGACAACAATCTCAAACTGATATTGATTGAATCTCTAGACTACGTCATGTACAAGCAAGTAGTCAATTGTAAAAATGCAAAACAGATTTGGGATACAATAGAGATTATCAACGAGGGGACTGAGGAAGTCAAAGAGAATAGACTCGAAATCCTGATCTCCCAGTACGAGCAGTTTAGGTCCAACCCTGGTGAGGGTATCTCTGAGGTGTTTCAGAGATTGAACAAACTGATAAACGAGCTCAACATGAATGGGAAGTATTATCAGAATCAGGAGATCAACAGGAAGTTTCTGCTAACCCTACCCGAGCATCTGGAGCATAGGATCGCAGCAATCCGTGAGTCTAGGGACATGAAGGAGGTAACCCAAGAAAGACTCTACGGAGTATTAAAGACATATGAGCTGGAACAGATCCAGACGAGAGAGATGTATGGGAGAGGCAAGGTTCAGAGTTCCTCCAAAGCACTGTTAGTGGAAGCACCACAGAAGATGGAAATGAAGGCTGCTGTACCTTCACTGGAGTATGTTGTTCCAGAAATTGGACATACTTCAGATAAACAAGAAGGTGGTGAATTCTACTCTCTGGAAGAACTAGATCAGCTAGAAGATGAGTCTCTGGCTTTGGTTGCCAGGAAGTTTGGCAACATGAGATTTCGGAGAAATCCCTCCTATAAAGTTAAATCAAATTTTGGGAGATTCCAAAGAGGAGGATCTTCAACAGCTGAATCAAGGAGCGGCTATAAGACCGGCTTAGTGGATAGAAGCAAGTTTCGTTGCTTCAACTGCAATGAGCTAGGCCACTTTGCAACGGAGTGCAAGAAGCCTAAGCAAGGGAAGAAGAGAGAGTCTTACGAAGAGCTCAAGGAAAAGTACGATGCACTTTTGCAAAAGCATCAAGGAAAGTCCTATCTGGCAAAGGGAAAAAGCTGGGATGACTCAGATGATAGTGATGGGGAAGAGCTGGGAAATCTTGCTCTTATGGCTTCATCCGAAGAATCAAGATCTCCTAATAGTCAAAAAGGAATAGAGGTAAATCCTTATTGCCCTAAAATGTTTAATTTAATAGGTAAAGAACTAGAGGGTGAAAGAAGTAAGGTTAAGCAACTAAGACTCGAAAATAAAGATCTAGTTGATGAGCTCGAAGTCTTAAAACAGTTAAAACAAAACAGTGACAAGTTGACTAAGAAATTAACTGAGGACTTAGCTTTTCAAGTCAATAGAGTCAGTTGTTATGTTGAAGTTGAGACCTACCTCAGAAACCAGATAGAGGAAGAAAAGAAAAGGTGTCTAACATATAAAAATTCCTCGTATATTGTAAAGGACCTAGTTGACCAACAGGTAATAAACAGAAAAGTTGGAATAGGCTTCGAGTATAATGAATCTGTAGGAAAGCCAAGCAACATTACCACATTCAAGCAAATCGCTGAAGAAAGGGGTATTCCTCATGTTGTTAAAGACACACGCAAACCTCTTTTCATTACACCTGTAGCTGAACCCATCCTCGAGAGCTCTATACTGATCGCTTATGAGATGCAATTAGAGGATCAAGAGGAAGAGAAGAAAAGAGGAGAACAAGCAAGGGACATAAAAGGAGTAAATGTCCAAAAAGAGAAAGCTACACCCAAGACACCAGTGAAAGTTGTGGGAACTTCTGATTTCCACAAACCTGGTATAGGTGCTAAGAACTTAAAGAATAATTTGAACAGACCTAGCAATAAGTTTGTTAGAAGTAGGGATAGTAACAATAAATGTCATTCTACTGAAAACTTTAAAACTGCTGAGAAAGTTAAAGTAGAAATTGTTAAAACTCCTACTGCTGTGAATAACATGCCTGCTATTGATGTATGCCATAAACCTTGTGGTATGTTAAATTGTATGTTATGTGCTTTTAATGCTATGACTACTTATTTCAAACGCATGACTGCTAATAAAAAGAACATGACACCGAGACAATACATCAATAATAAATTTGCTAAATCCAAGACTGCTATTCCTTCACCTGTCAAGAAGGAAAAATATATTCCTAAGTCTAAACAAAAAGTTGTTAAGACTGTTTATTGGAAAGTAAGTACAGTCAAGGAGGATGCGGCTGTTGTTCGAAAAGGATCTGTTGTCAAAGCTGACAAAGGTCAATTCTTTAAGTATGCCGGGCCCAATCAATTTTGGGCTCCGAAGATGATCTAATCCGTTTGATATTTGCAGGGAGTTAAACAGGTAAACCGGATTGTATGGATCCTGGACAGCGGATCGTCAAGGCATATGACCGGAGATAGAGCCCTGCTATCAGACGTGGTTGAAAGAACTGGCCCAATCGTCACCTTTGGAGATAACAGCAAAGGAATGACTACGGGATATGGCAAGTTAAATACTGGAAATGTTATCATTGAAAACGTCTCTTTGGTGGAAGGACTTAAGCACAATCTACTCAGCGTCATTCAATTCTGTGATAGAGGTTACAAAGTAAACTTTATCAAGGAAAAGTGTTTAATAGCTCATTCTAAAGAAGACAGATTAGCCTTGCGTGGAGTAAGGAAAGGAAACTTGTACGTAGATGATTTCAACTCGGGAACTGAAGCTGAAGCAAACTGTTTTTATTCAAAAGCTTCAACAGAAGAAAGTTGGCTATGGCACAAGAAGCTCTCACACCTGAACTTCAAAACAATGAACTCTCTAGTCAAGAGGGATTTGGTGAGAGTACTGCATCCGATGGAATTCTCACAAGAAGGTTTGTGCGAGGCATGTCAAAAAGGGAAGTCAAAAAGAGCAACTCACAAAGGCATAGACTCTACAAATATCACTGAACCACTGCAACTGCTACATATGGATTTATTTGGTCCAGTCAATATTCCGTCTATGTCCAGAAAAAGATACGCCTTAGTGATTGTAGATGACTTCACAAAATATACATGGGTTTTATTCTTGAACTCTAAGGATGAAACTCCACAATTGGTGATTGATCATGTAAAGTTGATTGAGTTAGATTCAAAGCTACCTGTCCGGGCAATCAGATCAGATAATGGAACAGAATTCAAGAATGAAATTCTGAATAGCTTCTGCTCAGACAAAGGGATAACAAGACAATTCTCAGCGTCAAGAACTCCGCAACAGAATGGAGTAGTAGAAAGGAAGAATCGAACCCTGATTGAAGCTGCAAGAACAATGTTAAGTGAATCAAGGTTGCCTATCTACTTCTGGGCTGAAGCAGTAAACACAGCATGTTATACCCAGAATCGAACTTTAATCAATAAAGAAAATATGAAGACGCCCTATGAATTAATGGCTGGCAAGAAACCAACACTCAAGTACTTTCATGTATTTGGAGCCAAATGTTTTGTGCTAAAAGATGGAGATGAACATCGTGGCAAATTCGAGGCCAAGGCACATGAAGCAATTTTTGTCGGCTACTCAAAAAGAGCATATAGGGTGTACATAATTGATCAGCACCAAGTAAAAGAAAGTGTCAACGTTACTTTTGATGACACTAAACTCCCGAGCATCCAAACTAAAGATCCTTCTGAGTCATTAAAATTTGACAATCATCCAGACTCAGATTCGGATAATGAAGAAGAGCCTGAGGTTGCAACAGGAAATGATGATGACAACAATGATGGTAATGATCCAGGTAATAGTGGTGGAAACAATGGAAACACTGGAGATACTACTAATACCAGTGGTGGATCAACAAGTCAACCTGGTAGCAACTCAGGGGGAGATGAAGGATCAACTGGCACAACACAACATCACAATGAATATAGAGGCGAATCATCAAGATCAAACATACCAAGGGAAAGGATATGGAGCAAAGATCATCCCTTTGAATTGATCATAGGTGATCCAAATGTTGGGGTTAGAACTAGAAGTGCAACTTCAAATGAATGTTTATTTTCAGTTTTTTTATCTCAAGAAGAACCAAAGAAAATTGAAGATGCTCTAACTGATCCAGATTGGGTTCTTGCCATGCAAGAAGAACTCAATCAGTTCGAAAGGCAAGAAGTATGGACACTGGTACCCAGGCCTAAAGATAGATCTGTTATTGGCACTAAATGGGTATACAGGAACAAGTTAGACGGTGATGGCATTGTTACAAGGAACAAGGCCAGACTGGTTGCTAAGGGTTACTCTCAGGAAGAGGGAATTGATTATGATGAGACCTACGCACCAGTTGCAAGACTTGAAGCCATCAGAATATTTCTGGCATTCGCAGCACATTCCAATTTTAAAGTTTATCAAATGGATGTAAAGAGTGCTTTTCTGAATGGAGAGTTAGAAGAGGAAGTATATGTGGAACAGCCCCCTGGCTTTGAAAATCCAGAGTTTGCTGGTTTTGTATATTTTCTATTCAAAGCTCTCTATGGGCTCAAGCAAGCACCAAGGACATGGTATGACACTCTCTCTGTGTTTTTACTTGAAAATAGTTTTATTAGAGGTGTTATAGATAAAACTCTCTTTTACAAATTACATAATAAAGATATGATATTTGTCCAAGTTTATGTTGACGATATTATATTTGGTTCTACTAACGAAATCTTGTGCAAGAAATTTGCTAAGTTAATGCAGAGTAGATATGAGATGAGCATGATGGGTGAGCTGTCATTCTTCCTTGGATTGCAAGTGAAGCAGATGGAAGATGGGATTTTTATTTGCCAATCAAAGTACATAAAGGATCTTCTAAGGAAATACAATCTAGAAGATTCTACACTGGCAAAAACCCCTGTGCCAACAGCCACAAAGCTTGACAAAGATGAAACTGGTAAGAAGGTTGACATCACAAGCTATAGAGGTATGATAGGCTCATTATTATATCTAACTACTAGTAGACCCGATATAATATTTGCAACATGCTTATGTGCAAGGTTTCAAACTGATCCTAGAGAATCTCATCTTATAGCTGTTAAAAGAATTTTTAGATATCTGAAGGGTACACCGAATCTTGGAATTTGGTACCCTAAAGATACAGGTTTTGAACTAATAGGCTATACAGATTCAGATTATGCAGGATGCAGGATGGACAGGAAAAGTACGTCTGGAAGCTGTCAGTTTCTAGGACAACGGTTGATTTCCTGGTACAGCAAGAAACAACAATCAGTATCTACCTCGACAGCCGAAGCAGAATATATTGCGGCAGGTAGTTGTTGTGCACAGATCTTGTGGATAAGGAATCAGCTGAATGATTATGGACTTGCACTATCTAAAATTCCAATACTTTGCGATAACACAAGTGCCATAGCAATTTCCAATAATCATGTACAACATTCAAGGACCAAGCACATAGACATAAGGTATCATTTTATCCGAGAGCATGTCATGAATGGAACTGTGGTGTTATATTTTGTACCCACAGAAGATCAAATTGTCGACATCTTCACGAAACCACTTGATGAATCCACTTTCTCTAAGTTGGTTAGTGAGTTAGGGATGTTAAACATGAACTAAGTATTGCATGATGTTTTAAATTGCATATTTAATTTTAAGCAAGCACTGTAAATACACTGTATATATTCCTTAAAATATTTCAAAAACAAACAAACAAATTGAAAAAGAAAACTCAAAAAGATTTTCCTTATTTTTGTACAGTTGTTATTTTATTAGCATCACTACTGTAAATATATTTAATATTATCTTTAGTTTATAACAATTGGTATCAGTTATATATATATATATAAGTATGTATAGTATTATTTGTTTTACATTTTGGCATATTTAATTTAATTTTTTTTTTAAATATAAGCTGATTATTCTCAGTCTCTTTTGAGAAATAGGAAAGATCTATGAGCTTGATAATCCAATCGATTCTAAAAGTTAGATCCTAATCATTGGGGTCAATCTCTAACCAAGATCTTAGAACCAAACACACAAACACTATCACTTCCGTCTCTCTAACCATTAAACAGAATACCTATTTGTTCATTATGAGGGAGTCAATGCCTTGATTGCATTTGATAAGGTTGGTGATGTGAGTGATCCAACAGCTCTGTCTCCAGAAAGGTGATTCATATATAAACTGAGATAACTGTTAGCTCATCTGTGTTCTCTCAAAAGGATACAGACTTGGAAAAAGCAAAACTGTTACTAGGTTCATTCTCTCAACAGAGTGAGTCTATTGAATTCAGCCCGTCAGCCAAGGCTACTTGTAAAGAGTCAATTTCATCTGACATTTCTTTCACCTCACATAAAGTGTCTTCTTTTCAAAGGGACCAACAATGACTAAGAGGGAGCAACTAGAGTGTCGTGTAAGGATGAATTGACGGAAGCAATTTTTCTAAACTTCCATATCAAGGAAGGAAGAATAATTGATGATTCTGACGGAATCAACATGCCTTCACAGGCGTCAGGAGGAAACTTGGATCATTTGCTACATTATAGATCCTTGTCTCACTCCCCAGATGGAACATATCTGGATTCCTAATGGAATAGATCATCTTAGATGATCAGCAACTCATTGAATCTATTCCTGAAGCAATTCAGTTTTCAAAGTCAAATATTTTAATAGATTCAATTGAGGACGGGGATTTACGAAACCCCATTGCACCACCAGTGACCTCTCTTGAAGGGGCTATGGTGATCTTTCTTGCAGGTACAAAAGACTGCGACATCCGTACTGAGAGAGAGATATAGTGATGTGAGAATAGAGTGAAACACAAGTAAGGACGAGTGAAAATATATATATTCTATGAGTGAAACACTTAGAGAGTATATGAGCGAAACACTTGTGAGGAACACAAAGTAAAATCACACACTAGCACACTTACCGAATCCCTTTCCCCATTCCCTGTTACATATTTCAAATGTTACTTAACCAAGGTGGAAATTTCTTCAGAAAAAGACCAACAATTGTTACCTATCTACAATTGGGGGAGAATTATTAAGAGGATTACTCAACTAAGGGGGAGAATTATTAAGAGGATTACTCCAAAATGTTAAAGTGTTCAACTAAGGGGGAGTAGATCAAAAGGGGAGAAGTAAACAAAGGCTTTTTCCAGAAGAGGATTACTCAATTGTTGAACAAGAAAAAGGGGTATATAACAACATGCTTGGATTCTATTCCATTTGATTTTAGAATATTCTTGTAAATATGATTAACCGGATTTTCTAAAATGCATAACATGTCATAGTTTGCATTTTTTATCTGCGATGGTTTAATGCTGTATGTATGCCATGTTTGTTACCTCTATTAAAATGGTTGGATAATTCAAGTAAGGGGAAATTGAATTCACCTTGGAAGAGAAGGGAAGACAGGAGTTGGAGAAACAGAGGAGAAGTGGTAATGAGAAGAGAACAAGACTACATCCCTGCCATCCTAAGGGGGAGTAGTGATGAGTCTGAGAAATGAAGATAATACTACTTGTATATTATGTTCAGTACTAGAGGAACAAACATCTTTCATTTCAGTTACTCAAGAAATCTGGAAATGTATTATATGATCCAGAGAACAATTTATTTACTTACAGTTCTTAAATGTCATATTAGTTTCTTAGTTGTTAGTTGAGTTATCCTCTAGGAATTTGTGTGTTAAATGTTTAACAACAAATAGGGGGAGATTGAAAGGCATATGTCTAGGCCTATTTGTAATTAGTAGATGACAACTCAACTCATGTAAGAAATTAAAGTAAGTAATAAATACTGAGGATGGAATCAAATCGAAGAATGTCAACTAGACACAAAGAATCAACTTGTCAGAAGAATTATAATGAAGTTGCTACTCTACACCGGAAGAAGTTCATTTATATGTTCAAGCGTCGGAGAAAAATAGAGAAGCAGTTGTTCAGAAGATTAAGAAGATTCTAAGTGGCTACTACAGAAGATTCCAGAAGAAGAATGAAGACAGTGAAGCAGAAGAAGAACAGAAGACCACAACTTAATATTAAAGATGAAAAATATTTATTATAGTATGACATAAATGAACCAGACAGTACATTTGTGTGTCAACTAAAATAATAAATATTCATCATCTAGCTCAAGTGGTTTTATGACAAAACACACAACGAAGACTGGAAGACTTCAAGACTGATAGCACGGTAATACAAGACGAAATAGTATTTTAATTCTACTATCAAATGTTAATTGATTATTTAATTTATCTAATTAAATTAATTCAAGTTGAATTTAATTTAATTTGTAAATTAACTAATTAATTTAAGTAGAATTAATTTATTATAAAAGATATGACTTAATATGACTTTTAATATAATTCAAATGACTAATAAATAAGTCATACCGACTGTTTATTAATAAGTCATACCGAATTATATTAATAAAAGTCATACCGACTGAATAAAGAGAAAGTCATACCGGAGCAGCCGACTGATAAGTCATACCGAGCTTTAAAAAGAAAAGTCATACCGAGCTTCAGGCAGAAAGGTCTTACAGGAGATAAGTCATACCGAATTTCTGTTGATCAAAAGGTCATACCGAGTGATTTTTTATTATATTAAAAAGTCATACCAACTTTTTAATTAATAAAATAAGTCATACCGACCATTCAGAAGTCATACCCAGTGTTTTTAAAGTCATACAAGTGTTAAATAAGTCATATATGACTTATTTTCAGCAAATTAAGTCATGCTGATAAAGGTCATACAAGCCTTTTTCTTCCTCTATAAATATGAGGAGATCACCTTCATTTTTCAGTACTTCTCAGAGAAGAAAATCAGATCAAATTCAGTAATTTGTCTGCATTGTAATATTCACAGATTTCTGTGCTGAGTTTGGATATAATTGTTAAATACGAACAATTCATGTCAAATTTGTTCTAGAACTTTTAAACAATTATATAACTATTTTCTTAATATTAATTTTGTAATACTAATCAAGTAAAAATTATATCTTTCACTTGAACAGTATTTCATTCCGATTAATATTTCATGAGTAATTAAAATAATATTTTTAATCCAAATTATTCCGCGATTAATTTTCAGATATTGTATTCAACCCCCCTTCTACAATATCAGGGACCAACACTTATGTTGGCAACTATGAGTGCTGAGCTTCAAAGACAGCATGTGCATATGGATGCATATACTATCTATGAGCACTTGCAAAACATGTTTGCAAGCCAAACTCGTCAAGAAAGGTTCAACACGAGTAAGTCACTCTTTAATTGCAAACAAGGGGCAAGTGAACCAGTTGGCCCACATGTTCTGAAGATGATTGGTTACATTGAGTACCTTGAAACTTTGGGTTTCCCGATTATTCAGGAAATTGGTATTGACCTAATCATGAATTCTTTGAACAACAAATTCACCCAGTTTATCATAAACTACAATATGAATGAATTTGACAAAACACCTACTGAATTGTTGGCTTTGTTGAGAACATATGAGACCAACATGAAGACGGCTAAACCTGTTCCCATACTGATGGTGAGCAATAAAGGTAAGGCCAAAGGGAAAGGCAAGTGGAAGGGTAAGAAGAAGACAGGTTCTGATTCTACACCCAAGCCAAAGTCAGGTCCCAAACAGGCTTTAAAGCCTAAAGGTGGGGTCGCTAAGGGTGAATGTCACTACTGTAAGAAAATTGATCACTGGAAGAGAAACTGTTCAGTTTACTTGGAGGATCTGAAGAAGAAGAGGGCTGAGCAAGCTTCTACTTCAGGTATATATGTTATAGAAGTCAATCTGTCTATTTCTACATCTTGGGTATTGGATACTGGATGTGCTACTCACATTTGTATAAATGTGCAGGAAATGCAGAGAAGTAGGACATTGGCTAAAGGAGAAGTGGACCTACGAGTTGGCAATGGAGCAAGAGTTGCTGCTTTAGCTGTAGGAACCTATTATTTATCTTTGCCCTCAGGGCTAATTTTAGAACTGGAGAATTGTTTTTATGTGCCTGCGATTCGCTGAAACATTATTTCTGTTTCTTGTTTGGACAAGAAAGGTTTTTCGTTTACGATAAAGAACAATTGTTGCTCTTTTGCTTTAAATGATTTAACCTATGGTGTTGCGCGTTTGTTTAATGGTTTATATGTTCTTGACTTAGATAATCCTGTCTATAATATAGAAAACAAACGACTTAAAGTTAATGACTCAAATCAAACATACCTCTGGCATTGTCGTCTATGCCATATAAATGAGAAACGCATATCCAAATTACATAAGGATGGATACTTGGATAAGTTTGATTTTGAATCATACCAAGAATGCGAATCTTGTTTGCTTGGTAAAATGACTAAAGCCCCTTTCACTGGTAAGGGTCAAAGGGCCACCGAACGTCTGGAGCTAATACATAGTGATGTATGTGGCCCAATGCGTGTGATGGCTAGAGGAGGCTACTACTACTTCATAACATTTACTGATGATTTCAGTAGATATAGATATGTATATCTTATGAAGAATAAATCCGATTCTTTTGAAAAGTTTAAAGAATACAAGGCTGAAGTAGAGAAGCAAATTGGCGGAGGTGCAAGTATTAAAATCTTACGATCTGATCGTGGAGGAGAATACTTGAGCACAGAATTTAAAGATTATTTAAAGGAGTGTGGTATTGTATCACAACTCACTCCGCCAGGTACACCTCAATGGAATGGAGTTTCAGATAGGAGAAATCGCACCTTGTTGGACATGGTGCGATCGATGATGAGTCATGCAGATCTTCCAATTAGTTTCTGGGGTTACGCTCTAGAAACAGCGGCTTTCACACTTAACCGTGTTCCTACTAAGAAGGTTCAAAAGACTCCATATGAGATATGGGAGAAGAAACGGTCAGGCATGAACTTTATGAAAGTTTGGGGATGCAAGGCGTTTGTGAAACATCAAGTATCTGACAAGCTTGGACCTAAATCTGAAGAGTGCAATTTTGTGGGATACCCTAAAGAAACAAAGGCGTATTATTTTTATAGTCCTTCTGAGCTGAAAGTGTTTATTGCTCGAGATGCTGTTTTCATGGAAAGAGATTTTATTTCCAAAAGAAACAGTGGGAGAACTATAGACCTCGATGAAGATCGAGAACCATAAAATAGCATTGAACCTGAAGTGGAACATGAGCAGGATAATGATAATGCTCAACAAACACAGGTTGTTTGTAGAACTGGTAAAATTCGCCATGAGCCAGAGAGATATGGATTTCTATTGACTCAATGTGGTGATTTGATGCTCATAGATGAAGATGAGCCTCTCACATACCAAGATGCTATGAACAGTCCAGACTCTAAGAGATGGCTAGAAGTCATGAAATCCGAGATGGATTCCATGTACGAAAACCAAGTATGGACTTTGGTTGATCCACCCGAAGGGGTAAAACCTATAGGGTGCAAATGGGTTTTCAAAAAGAAAACTGACATGGATGGAAATGTTCAGACCTATAAAGCAAGGCTAGTTGCAAAAGGTTTCAAACAAATTCATGGTATTGACTATGATGAAACTTTCTCACCAGTGGCTATGGTCAAGTCCATAAAGATTTTGCTTGCTATTGCAGCATTCCATGATTATGAAATCTGGCAAATGGATGTCAAAACTGCCTTCTTTAATGGAAGCCTTGAAGAGGATGTGGATGTGTACATGACACAACCTGAAGGTTTTGTCGATCCAAGGAATGTTAGTAAGGTATGTAAATTACGTCGATCCATTTATGGATTGAAGCAAGCCTCTAGGAGATGGAACATCCGTTTTGATGAAACAGTCAAAGAGTATGGCTTTGTTCAAAATGAAGATGAACCTTGTGTTTACAAGAAGGTTAGTGGGAGCCATGTGGCATTCATAGTACTATATGTTGATGACATACTACTAATGGGGAATGACATACCTTCTCTCAAGGCTGTTAAGATTTGGTTAGGGAGCAACTTCTCTATGAAAGACTTAGGAGATTCATCCTACATTCTAGGAATGAGGATCTATAGGGATAGATCTAGAAAGATGATCGGTCTAAGTCAGAGTACATACATCGATAAGGTTTTACATCGTTTTGGTATGCAAAATGTAAAAAGGGGATATGTCCCCATGTCTCAAGGGATAACGATCTCTAAAGATCAGTGTCCGAAATCATTGGATGACAAGGACCGCATGAGTAAGGTTCCATATGCCTCAGCAATTAGATCCATCATGTATGCAATGGTATGTACTCGCCCAGATGTTTCGTATGCTTTAAGCATGACGAGCAGATACCAATCTAATCCAGGTGAAGGTCACTAGACGGCTGTCAAGAATATTCTAAAGTACTTGAAAAGGACTAAAGATTCATTCTTGGTGTATGGAGGAGAGGAGAAACTGGTTGTAAAAGGTTACACCGATGCAAGTTTCCAAACAGACAGGGATGATACTGTATCACAGTCTGGTTTTGTATTTTGTCTAAACGGAGGTGCTGTAAGTTGGAAGAGTTCAAAGCAAGAAACAGTAGCTGATTCTACATTGGAGGCTGAGTACATTGCAGCTTGTGAAGCGGCTAAGGAAGCTGTTTAGATTCGAAAATTCATTACTGATTTGGGAGTGGTTCCATCGATCGCAGATCCCATTGATCTATACTGCGATAATAATGGAGCCATTGCACAGGCTAAAGAACCTAGATCTCACTCCCGAACCAAACACATACCCAGGAGATATCACCTCATTCGAGAGATTAATGAAAGGGGTGACATACACATATGTAAAGTGCACACAAATGATAACATTGCAGACCCACTGACCAAAGGCTTGTCGCAGACGAAGCATGACGGTCACACTAGTTCCATGGGTATTAGATACATGGGTGATTGGCTCTAGTGCAAGTGGGAGATTGTTAGTGTAGGTGCCCTAGAGGCAATACAATAGACCTTTATGTCAATTGATTATTCAATAAACATATTTATTATGACTTTAATTACTGCGATATATTTGTTAGCATAATAAATGTCCTTAGAATCATGATACACATTGTATAGTTTAGTACATGACTTGAACTTGAGATTATATAATAGATCATATTCTTAAATGTCCCTAGTCGAGTATTATTATTATAGGACAATAATAATACATAAATAGACTAGTATGTTGTTTGACTGATAACCGCATCTCATTGGTTATAAGTATGGGGATACTAAAGTCAACACATAGGTACATGCAGGAGTGCATGGTACTGGACAAACCCACAGTGAGATTCTTCATGTTTAATAAAGGCATAAGAAAGACTCACAGTGATAATGTAGTAATGATCCTCTGACTTGATATCATTATATTTCTGTATGAGGATTAATATACTTTGACTACATTAAAAGTTACCTTTGACCGGGTAATGATAAAAGTGGACATCGGGTATATCATGAGTCGTATGAGAAATATGAATGATAGATAAAGGATTTAACCCTCCTATAATTAGGAGAGATATTATTGGCCTCTTGATTGAGTGAGACTATAAAATGCATGGCCGTGCTCAAATAATGATTTGTTTTCATAGTCTACTCATGGATCAAGTAAACCCGGATTAAATGTTGTAGAGGATGACTAAATACATGCCTCGAATTTAATCTATAATATATATGGTTAAAGGGATTATATTACACGGAAACATTAATCATGAAAGGTTTTATCGAATCACGATTTAATTATTATTTAATTGGGTAGCAAAGATGTATTACTAGATACCGCTCATTGTTTATAATTTTATTGGAGAATAAAATTATTACTAATTAAATAATAGCCTATAGGGTCACATACATAGAGCACTTAAAGGAATAGTTAATTTAAATTATAGATTTAAATTAATTGATGATTATTTGAATTTTATTATATTAATAAGTGAGACTTAATTAATTGAAATAATAAAATTCGAATTTGAATTCTGCCCTTAATAATTAAGTATGACTTAGTTATTAATTAAATAATAGAAATTCGGTTTTATTATTTATTCTAAACCTACATGGGTTAGGTTTTGCTGATTGGGCATCTTAACCAGCATTATAAATAGATAATGATAGGGTTAAGAGGGATTACGTTTTTGAAAAACAAAATTCCTAGAGGCAGCAGCAAGCACACAGCAGCAAGCACAACAAGGCAGAAACAAATTCGAAATCATCAAAGGAGCTAGTACAATCCATTCCGTAATCAAGATCGTGGGACGTTCTTGAAGGTGCTCGTGTGGATATCATAGAGGTGTTTTCGAGAGGAAGACACAAGTCGTGAAAGCTAGGATCTCCGTTGAGTTCGTATAAACCAAGACCAGACAAAGGTATGATTCCGTTTCACAATAATCAGTCTAGGCTTATACATTATCCTGCGTTTAGGGTTCCGAATTTTGTTGTATTTATGTTTAATCCGCTGCGTTTTATGTCTCGGAACCCAACAAAAAGAACAAAATGGGCTTTTCTCTAAGGGCCACTCGATCGTCAGGTTAACTTATTTATCGGTTATTGAAAACTCAGCTGCAGAGAGTTGACTCAGACTTTTATATCACAAGACTGCAGGAGATACTTTTGTATCATGTATAATAAAGACGATGACAAGTTGTAATTGCTTTTGATGTAACGTGATAAGTAAAATCAAATTCAAATTCAAAAGTATCTACATTCGATTTACTTGTAAGAATTGAATTAGAATTTAAATTTTGAAAAATGCTAGTTATCTCAAAAATTTCTCAAATACTGAGATATCAAGTGTTTAATTGGTAATTTTATTATAATAATATGAGAATTCATGTGCATACACATACGAACATGCGAATATGAGTTAAAGCAAATTATATGGCATGCCAAGTTATTTAAGAAAATTTTTTGAGATAGCTTTTAAACTACATTGCGCTTAAACTTTTATAGGATATATTAATACACTAATATCTGAAATTAGGATTTAAACTTTATGTTCCAGAGTCAATTGATCCGGGGCCGGGGCAGCCGTTGTTATTGTAGGTACTGTACCCAATGAGCGAACTGTAGCGTATGAGTTATATTTTCTCATCATCGATAGGTGCAGATAATTGAGAAAGATCCAAGTTTATTGTAATTTTAAAATTATGTGGTAATAATTGCCTTTATAAGTTGGTATAAGATAAGAGCAAGTCTAACGGGTTATCTATTTGATGTAATAAGTTAAAATATATGTAATATCACAAAAAATAACATTCCAACCGTGTTCTAGTAATTACCTAAAGTATTAGAACATGCATCTCATTATCTATTATTATGTAAACACTAGTTATTACATATTTCAATTGTTTTAATTAAATAATCTTTTCACTCCATTTTTTTCATCTTTTCTCTCTCTTCTTTTTCTTTCCCTCCTTTTTAGATTTAAATTTATTATTATAATACTAATAGATAATGAATACAGAGATTATTGTTGGAATTCAAATGTTCCAGTAATTACCTGAATCACTAAAATCAAATAGGACACTATTAGATTTATTCTAAGTTGAAAAATACACACATTTTTTAATTTATAAGTTAAACCAGACGGGTCCAAAATTAATCCGGTAGTACATATGATACCCGTCAGATTAACATTAAGCTTCCGCAATTCCGGCAGGATTTATACTACGAGTTCTTTTAATAAGTTCGGCCCAACTTATAACTTAACACTAGGGCTTCGCTACCACGGTTTCATAATAATAATAATATATACGGTAAACTTTTTTAAAAAAATAATTTATTTTCAAAATATTTTCCTAAATAATATTGTGGCAGATGACAAAATTGAAAATCTTAATTGAATATTAAAATAATACTCCGTAAATGAAATGAAACCCTTTACCTTCACATCATCCATTAAAACTTTTTCATTCTACCATGTCAGTATTTGACATCATTTAAAAAAATATTTCAAAATAAATTCGAAATCTCTAATATTTCTCTACAGTAATTAAATATTGGAAGTCTCTTCTAAACGTAGAGACATGGGAGAATCAGATGGCTATTAGATATAAGCCAAGTCGAGGTTGTAGTTGTATTGTACTGAAAATAATTCTACAGAATACAGAATATGCTCTCTAATATGCCATTAGCATCAAAGTCTCCCCTACTCGTTAGTCCCTAGTAGGAATATAAATAGCACCCCACTTCTCCTCCTCACAATTCATACTCATACTCGTATATACAAAGGCTTCAACACCTCTCTCCCACGCCTAGTGTGTCGACATCTTCACATCACACTCTATACCTACATATAAATGTGCATATGCCATATATGTTTAATGTGAAACAGTGCTTCTATTTGCTGTTTTGGGTTGCTAACATCCCCTTTCTATCTCTTCCGAGGTGAGATCATCGGAGTCTTTACTCTTTACGTTATTTTTCTTGTATATGATTATATATAGTATCATGCACACGTATAGTTTCTAAAGAGAGTAAGGTCATGCATATCAATAATTATGAGTATTACCATATTCACGCATTTGTTTTTCTAATAGTAAGATCCTGTTTATGCTTTTGCTTTTCTGAAAAGTTCTTCCTCGGACGTTTCTGCAGCCTGATCTCTTGATTTTTATTAGTTTCAGAAGCTGCTGCTTTTCACAGTTGACTTTTGACTTTTCAAACTTAAAAATGCATCAAACAACCAACACTCTCCTCCAAACATTTTTTTAATATTCTTATCTTCTATGGTACCTTTCTTCATTATGAATCATATATAAACATATTATTCAGATTTCATTTCAGGTCAATGTTTTATGAATTAAAAGTTAGTATTAATTTCTTAAAAGTTTACTAATTTATAAATTCAAGTCATATCTAGTCACATGAATATATAATAAATTGGAGTCGATAGCCAAGACCAAGTCATATATGCCGGCATAGAAGGCAAACAAAATATAATACCATACAATGTTTTTATAATATATATGTTCTTATTTCCTAATCGTTTAGCTTTCTTTATCCTTCTTCTCGTCCTACTTATGAAAGCTATGGGTGGACAAATATAAGTGGTGGACAAAAATCTGAATCTTTTAAATATTTTTAGTTACCTAAATTGTTTTTTTAGCTTTCTTTATCCTTCTACTTGTCTAAATGGATATGTTTGCTAAATCTATACGGTTATACCATACATGAGCGTAGTATATTTTGTTGGTTGATGGATTATTATGATATATTATTAAAATTATTTTATATTTTATTATTTAAAATATTATCAAAAAGCCAAGGTTTGAATATCATATTATAATTAAATATTTATATTTGTAATTGTAAAAATACAAAATGATTTGAATTTCATTGATTACATATTATTATAATTTATTTTATTTTTAATAAATCTTATTTAAATTATAATATCTATATTACATAATTGAGAATGTTATTATTAAAAAGTTTTTTAAAAAAAAGGGTCCAAGCCAAAACAAGGTCTGGTCTCTTTTATTTCCTGAAATTTTGTTGCGACTAGTAAGTATACCAACATTTTTTTTTGTGTGCAGTATTGTTTAAGGATCCCAACTAGCAATGGCAAGAGAAGAATTAAAGGTGCTTAATGCACTTGATGTGGCCAAAACACAATTGTATCACTTCACTGCAATTGTTATTGCTGGAATGGGTTTTTTCACTGATGCATATGATTTGTTTTGCATCTCCCTTGTCACCAAGTTGCTAGGCCGTATTTACTACCATGTGGATGGTTATTCTAAGCCTGGAACTCTGCCTCCAGGTGTTGCTGCTTCGGTCAATGGTGTTGCATTTGTTGGCACCATTGCTGGCCAACTGTTTTTCGGATGGCTTGGAGACAAAATGGGACGAAAACGAGTCTACGGGATGACACTTATGATCATGGTCATTTGCTCCATTGCCTCTGGCCTTTCTTTTAGTGATAAGCCCAAAGCTGTTATAGCTACATTGTGTTTCTTCAGGTTTTGGTTAGGCTTTGGCATTGGTGGTGATTACCCTCTTTCTGCCACAATTATGTCGGAATATGCTAACAAGAAGACGCGTGGAGCATTCATTGCTGCTGTCTTTGCAATGCAGGGATTTGGAATTCTGGCAGGAGGTATCTTTGCAATCATTGTGTCCGCGGCTTTCAAGTCTAGTTTCCCAGCTCCAGCATATGAAGACAATGCTCTTGCCTCTACTGTTGATCAAGCGGATTATGTGTGGAGGATAATTCTAATGTTTGGTGCAATTCCCGCTGCCATGACATACTATTGGCGCATGAAAATGCCTGAAACTGCACGTTATACAGCTTTAGTGGCGAAAAATGCAAAACAGGCTGCTAGTGATATGTCCAAAGTGTTACAAATGGAGATAGATGCAGAACCAGAAAAAGTTGAGGAGGTAACAAAGAAACAATTTGGTTTGTTTAGCAAAGAATTTCTCAGGCGCCACGGTCTTCATTTGCTTGGGACCACTAGTACATGGTTCTTGTTAGACATTGCTTTCTATAGTTCCAATCTATTCCAAAAAGACATTTTCACCAACGTTGGATGGCTTCCTCCGGCTAAAACTATGAATGCAATTGAAGAGGTTTACAAAATTGCAAGGGCTCAAACTCTTATTGCTCTCTTTAGTACTGTCCCTGGTTACTGGTTCACTGTGGCCTTTATTGATAAAATGGGAAGATTCAAGATTCAATTAATGGGATTCTTTTTCATGACTGTGTTCATGTTTGCTTTGGCTATTCCATATGATCACTGGAAGCACAAGGAAAACCGTATCGGATTTGTAGTTATGTACTCACTAACTTTTTTCTTCTCAAATTTTGGTCCTAATGCAACTACATTTGTCGTTCCAGCTGAGATTTTCCCTGCACGGTTACGTTCTACTTGCCATGGTATATCAGCAGCATCTGGGAAAGCTGGGGCAATGATCGGGGCATTCGGGTTTTTGTATGCATCTCAGAGCCAGGACAAGACCAAAACAGACAAAGGATATCCAGCAGGCATTGGAATGAAGAACTCCCTTATAGTTCTTGGTGTTGTCAACGCACTGGGCATGATGTTTACATTCTTGGTGCCCGAATCAAATGGAAAATCGTTGGAAGAACTGTCTCAAGAAAATGTAGAAGAAGCGGAGATGGAGTCCAGGCCACAACATAGTAGGACAGTCCCAGTTTAATTAAGTCGTTATATGTGCAGCTACTTTAAAGCATGAACCCAGTTTAATTAAGTTGTTATGGTGAATTCTCTGATTTTATATAATGTAAGATGGAATAATATTTATACCATTCTGTTGTACTAAATTATTGTAGTCTTTCTGATAGACTAGTAAATGCTAAATTTCAAATCTATGAGAAGTTGTGAGAAATATACGTGTCAAGTTTGATGTCTGAGTTTAACAATCACTGTTAATGTAAATTTTCCCCATACGTTATGATAAGAATCTCCTCTTCATACCATCTCCAATGTATGACACTAAAATAAGTAACACTATTTTAGTGTCAAAATTACATAATTTACAAAACCAACTCCAATGGGAGTCACACTATATCATCAAATATGATTCCAATTTGATTTTATATACATTTAAGCTTATAAAATAAAAATGCTCTCTAAACTTTCAAATAGGTTCTAAAGATTCACCGGAGAATTTGTGTATGCTTCACTTGAGAGTGCAGTTTGGATCTCACACTGCAGAACTGTAGGAGGATATCTTCGGAACTTACAAAACCAACTCGATCGGGTGATTACTCAGCATGTTCCTAGTCATACAGAGGTTGCGAATATTCTTACCAGACCAGGGTATTGCCAGAACTTATAATGTACTGGCATTCGGTATCTGGATGCTTCGCTTGAGAGTGCAGTTTGGTTATCACACTGCAGAACTGTAGGGAGATCTTCAAGGCTGGTGATTTTAAGCAAAGCAGACCCCTGTAAATTCACAGGAACTTATAGCCATGGCTCTATATCCTGCTTCTCTGCTGCACACCTAGCTAGAAGTTATTGCTTCTTAATTTTATGTCTGCAAGTCGTAAAATATTTCATTGTTCAGTTACTACATATATAGTTTAATTGTCTAAAGGTGGACTCGTCTCCGATCGTAACTGTTAGGCAAGCAGCGGCCTTATAAAGCAGAAGGCAAGGGAGTATGTTACTTGGTTTCTTGAAATAATGCATATAAAAGATCATTTTAAAACTAAATTAATAACTGGCTATCTAGCTTGGCGAATTAATTTAGTTGTTAGTGTATTCAATCCTATTTTATCCCGAGATAGCCAATAACTATTGTACTGCCCAAACTGAAATAAGATGCTAGAAGCGCAGAATATCAGCTCAGAATTTAAGTTATCGGAGAAAAATACGTAAAGATGCGGGAACATCAAGTTCTTCCAAGTAAAATGATTTACTTTCGAAGCTTGAAAACATATTATTGAATTATGCAGGAAATAATATCAAAATTAGAAAATGAAAAAGTATGGTAAAAAATTAAAAACCAGTAGGTCCAATACCAATTCACAGTTTAGAGAACTTTAAATCCAAAAGGCAATATTGGCTCACTTGCCATGGAAACCAGACATATTTCTTAAAATGTGCGTATCAGGAAAACTGGAGAAATATACATCAAATTTTACCAGCTTGGTAAAACTAATATACACCCAAATATGTTTATTAGAACTTCTTCTGATTATTAAGAAGCATTATTTACCTATAAAATCCTCCTACTAAGCAGGAAAAAAAACGGGCGGGGCAAAAATTTTAATAAAAAAAAATTAAACGAAAATACATGGTGCATATTAGATTCGGAAGAACACTACTATGAATTTATGTTTAGGAGATTTGTAAACTTTTTGAGGGGCCATCAAGATATAGTAGTTTGTGGGAATATATTAATCAATTTGTTTTCGTAAATTTAAAAGATGATGCTTGGGAAGACCATGCCCCCTTGAATCGTCAATGTTGACAAGGCACTTTGTTGAGAATCCTACAAAAAAGGCAAAAAAAAAAGACAATTTTTATTTATAATTGCTTGCTAACAGAAAAAAGAATAATATAGGCTGACTAATAACCTGGATCAGTTACAAAGTTTGATATCAAGGGAAGTTGTAGCAAGTATTCGCCTAAAGTTTGTTAAATTCAATATCACACAAATAAAAGATGATGAACCAACAATTAATTTGTTTTTTAAGAAGATCAAACATCTAAACATTATAACACAGTAATGATAGTTACAAACGGATCATATAATTAACATGGCAAATATATATATATATATATATATATATATAGAAGCTCTGGTACCAGGTGAAGCAATAATATTCATGCATATTATTGACAATATACTGCCCGTCATAAATTTCAGCACATAAAGCTACTATTTTAATGCACAAATTACTACTTGCCTGTTGCAGCAGAAATTCTTGAACGTTTAGAGCTTCAGATTATAATGTAAAGTACTGTCTTAATGTGCAAAGACTCTGTCATCTCGCCTTGGTGGTCATAGAATACATAGTTACACTGGTCCAAAACAATATATCGCCCAAAACAATCATTTTGTCAATTATAGTTTTTTTTTAAAAAAACTATTACAGTACGGCAGAATTTAGTATAATTTTTTTTAATTTTCATTATAAAAATATATGTATTTGAAGGTTAGCCCTAAATTTAAGACCGGTTTGTTTTAATTTATAAATGAAAAAATATATTATTTCTTTCATCTCAAAATAATTGTGCTATTTCTATTTTTATTAGTTAAATTGACCAATTTTTTACCGATTTTTGCACATAATATATAATTAAAAAAAATAAAAATTATATTATTTAAAAATATATTTAATAAAGGGGGTGTTTGGGGGAACTTTTTTCCAAAATAAGTCAACTTATTTTAAGACAAAATTAGAGATTCCTAACTTTTTTCTGAAAAAAGTTAACTTTTTTTTGCAATTTATAGAATCTCAAATATACATTAAATACTTGTATAAAAAACATTTATCAAAATATGAAATTTTTACCCGAAAATAAGTCCAAAATGATTTATTTTAAGACATGTCAAACAGGCTCAAAATTTAAAATGTATTTTATAATTTTTAAAAAATATAAAAAATAATTTTTAATTTATAATCAGTTGAAAGTCGATTCAAGTTAACCGAACATAAATCAGAGAATGACACATGTTAAGAGATAGAGGAGTGCTTGTCAAACACCATTAGTCAACTTTAGCGTGCCAGTTAATGGGAACGAATTTTCTAGGACCAGAGTTTCTATATAAATGCACAAACTGATCATTCTAATATTTTTTTAATTTAATCAATTAAATTTTATATATTATTTTATCAATTACTTCTCTAAAAAATTGATCAACTATTACAACTTTTTTGAACTATATACTTTATGATGAATTATTAATATACAATAATATTTTAATTAACAATTTTTAGAACAGTACACTTAATTCTTAATTAGTTGTGATTTTTTTAGAAAAGTTGTTATTTCTTCGAGGTAATGCATGTAAGTTTATTGTAATGGGCGGTCCCTCAGTCGTTAATCATATTTAGATTTGATTATTTATTTAATTTAATTTAGTGTTAATCATATTGTTTTTGTTAGTTAAATATTAGCAGTTACATAAAAGTTAAGAATTTTTTTAAAAAAAATATTTAACATTTGAAAATTAAAACAATTTTTTAATACCCACTCTTTCAAAATTCTGGTTCATTGCGGATGAAAGGGACCGGATCTATAGAAATTCCTTTTCGCAACTCAAGAGTTGTCATTTAATACGATACATAGCTCGAATCTTTCATATTATGGTATTTGATTTATATGCTAGTAGTATATTGACCAAGTGCAAGTATATATACACACATAACAAGCATATCAACTTGGGAAGAGAGAGACTGTGTCACATGAGTTGATTAATATTGAAGAATACATACATAATAAAAATGGGGAGAGCTCCTTGCTGTGAGAAGATGGGACTGAAGAAAGGACCATGGAGTAGTGAAGAAGATCAAATTCTCATCTCTTATATTCAACAAAATGGTCATGGAAACTGGAGGGCTCTTCCTAAGTTAGCCGGTAACTAATTATAAACTAGTTATCATTCCTATATATATGTATTTATTATTATTCAAGTACTCATTAGCCTGTTGATCACTATTGTTTTTGTTGTTAATTAGTCTTGTTTCAAGGCTTAAAATCTTACCGTTTTTGTAAATATAACTTCAGGGCTTTTGAGGTGTGGAAAGAGTTGCAGGCTGAGATGGATCAACTACTTAAGACCTGATATTAAAAGGGGAAATTTTAGCAGGGAAGAGGAAGAGACCATCACTCAGATACATCAAAAGCTTGGTAACAGGTGCGGCAATATAATTTAATTCATGTTGATTTTTTATTTTTTTTAATTAATTTTTCTATAAGCTCAAGAAGTGTGGAATTGGCACATATTATATTCTAGAAATTTATATTTTTTTGAAAGAACAAGACACACTTTGTCAATCTATTCTATCTAGAATTATAGTAATCATGTTATTAATCTAAGAAAATTTTTGATCAAGGGAAGGAAAAATGCAAAATGTCCTTGTATTGTGAAAAGCATGTAACTTATAAAATAATAATAATAATAATATATTCATATACCAAAACCCGAGGAATAAAAGTTCACATGAATGATGAATCTCAATTGCTTACTTTACTTAAAGACACATCTGAAATTCCTTGTGAAGTTTTTAAAAATCATGGATCAAATTACAAACTCAGATACTCACATGACTCTCTTGTACAGTACTCCACAGAGTGCTAGTATAAAATAATTCTTGAAAGCTGAGCCTGAATATTGAATTTTGTATCAGTTAATTAAGGACCTAAGGTTGCATGGATTTTTGTTTGGTATTTTGTCGTGTTCAATATGGGTGGAATTCGAGATGTTATGAAATCAATAATGTATATATATACATGAACGAATCATCATGGCTATATATGTATGTATACATGTGTTTACATTTTTTTTAAATATGTATATGCAGCCGGAGTATGTAGTTTATTGATGTAGCCTTTTACGGATCTATTTAGAGAGTCATATTATTCAGAACAAGTACTCTGTGTTTGTTTTTCTTGATAACGATCAAAACAAGTATACAATAGCTAAGTGTGTCTTGTTTTGTAGTGATATTCAGAGCCGTGTCTGAGATTCGGATGGCCGTACAAAATTCGAGAAAGTGTCCTAATAATTAAAAAATAAAAATATATAAAATTAACTGACAATCATAAAAAAAAATGTAACATAAAATAATTTTATTACATAATGAAAATTAGCTGAAAATTGTAAAGAAATAAAACAAGTACATATATTACATAAATTATCTGAAAATTGATCTTCTAGTATTTTTTGAAGCAAACTCATTAATACATATTTCAACATTAAGTAGAAATTTATCTAAAAGAAATAAGTTATATATGTAAATTTTAACATTTTATATTATAATAAAAAAATAAGATATAACATTGATAAAAAAAATAATCACATAAAAATTATTTATAGGTAAAGTTGTTTAAATTTGTATTATTGTATAAACTCATTATTCAATTCATTTTATAATTAGATTTATTTGTTTCATATAATATATATACATTAAAATGGATATAATTTAAAATAAATTAATTACCTGAAGATTGAATCATTACTTCGATGATATAATATTGGATATATTGTCACCCAAAAAAGTTAGTGTACACATTTAAATTAATTAAATTTAATAAAATCATTAAAACTAGTAGTTTACGTGTTTAAATGACGGTTTAACAATACAAATATTTATTTCCATTAACTTGTTTTCTATATTACTGTTTCCAGAATTTATGTGACTTATTCAAGAGAACAATTAAAAATTGTTTAAATATATAATATTTTCTAATCCCTTTTTTACAATTTTAAAATTCAAAAATTATAGTTTTTTTTAGCTAATTTTTGTTACCCACCATTTCAGTATACATGTATGTATACACCTAAAAACAATGTGCCTACGCCTGTGTACTCGAACAACTCGTGATATTTATTTTGTACTAGACATTTGAGATTATGCACAGATAGCTAAGTTACATATATAGAGTAAACGGTATCTCTTTAGTTTATTGAGCCACAATGCTCGGCAGGACCTGCTTAACTTATTCTACCGTCCACTATTAGTAAAATACATAATTTCTGATTTGATAATTAAATAAAAGTATGCAGTTTGTGCACTTGTGTTGTTATCTTTTACATATAATTTTGTTTCGTTGCTAGATGGGCAGCAATTGCTGCGAAACTACCAGGGAGAACAGACAATGAAATTAAAAATGTCTGGCATACTCACTTGAAGAAAAAGCTCAAAAACTATGATCAATTTACTCATGATCAGGTCAAAAAAGAGTCGAATGCTAAAATGCAAGTGGAATCTAAAAATCCAAGTAGTCCGCAGCATTCGACTACCGAACTCTCATCAGTCACAGACTCATCGGCTATGGCTAAACGTATTATTAAGTCCGAACAAATTACAGAGTCATCAGAGATCTCGAAAATTCCAGAAATTGATGAAAGTTTTTGGTCTGAAGAATTAGCCATAGATAATCAAGAGACAGGAGTCCCAGGGATCATCGAGGAGTTTCAAGAATTTCAAGATAGTGGCAATGTGGACGGTGAAATGGACTTTTGGTACAATCTTTTCAGTGGAGCTGGGGAATTACAAGAATTGCCAGAATTTTGAGGGGCCATTATTAGGAGAGTAGAAGTTGAGAATTTTCAATGGGATGTATGGCGTTCTTATTTGACTTTGAGACAAAATAGAGATTTTAGAATTTATGGTGGGGATAAAAGTGTTCAAATGGCCAAAAGTTAGGATCATTCACTGAATTAGAAAATTATAAAGCCAGGGGTAGTGATTTTGAACTTCTTTTTATTGGGCTTTTGTTTATGGTTTTTATTGTGTTTGTCTATGATGATGTGAAGGCATATTAGTTGAATAGTATATTGAATTTGACAACCATGGTTTCATATGCAGGAAATTTGCAAAAATGGTGTATTTGTGGCCACTTGATACAAAGCTCTGAGATATTTAATACTCAATCCTCTGTCTCATATTAATTGTCATGTTTATCTTTTTTATTGTTAATTTCACTCAATTTTGATTAAAAAATAAAAATTATTTTTTCATAGTTTCAAAAAACGGAAAAATACATTTTAAAACAAATTAACTATACTTTCTAATGATATAGTTTTTATAATTTTTTTTAATTATATATTATATGTCATTTTTAGTCAAATTTTGATCAATTTGATCAAAGTAAAGTCAATCAAGACAGTTAATTTGGGACTGAGAGAGTAAAATTTAAAAATAATACTCCTTCTGTCCCATTTTATTTGGCTCGGTTTCAATTTATTTTGTACCAAAAATCTGTCTCCATTCCTTTAATATGGACTTAAGTTTCACTCATACCCTTATTAATTATGCATGGGTAATATATTATTTGTATTATTCAGGACAAGAACTCCTCTTTTATGTCTATACATTAATGCAATTACAAGGGTATTATAGTTAAAATAGAGATAAAATTTATTTTTTCTTAATATGTGTATAAAAGTCAAATAAGCCCATTAAAATGGGACGGAGGGAGTAATATAAATTTGAGGGTACTTAATGATACTCTCTCTGTGCCTAAATAGTTATCAATTTTGACTTTTTTCTAGTTAAATTGACTAATTTTTGACTAAAAATTAAAAAATATTTATTTATAATTTAAAAAATTAAAATATACATTTTAAAGTAGATTATATATATTTTTTAACAATATAAAATTTTAATTTTTGTCAATTATATATTATATTTAAATTATAGTCAAAGATGAGTCAATTTGACTGTATTGAAAATAAAGTGAACAATTAAAAAGAGACGGAGGGAGTAGTTAATATAGATCATAAAAAAATTGATATTAAAGAATGATATAGATTTGCATAAATTTAAAGAGTTTGAAGCATGTGGCAAAATACTTTTAAATTTGCAAAACTTGCTGCACAATTGAAAATAATTATAATCTTTGTAAAATTTATAAATTATAATTAATGTGATAAAAAATTCTTTAACAGATAATTTGTCCTCTAATTTTTTTTATATAAATTTGTATTCTTATATCTATCAATTAGACAATTACCCTTGAGAGTCGGATAGTTTTCGCTGCTTGATTACGTTGAAATCTTTAAAAAGAACTCTGATCATTGTAAACTTATTGACTTCTAACATACAGATGTATTGATTACATAGTTTGTTTAATTATTTTTAAAAGGTTTCTTTTGTAAATTATTTGTTATTTTTAAATGCGGTGTGTAGTTTCATCGACTTTTTCATGAAAAGTTTCTTTTGTAAATTATTTGTTATTTTTAAATGCGGTGTGTAGTTTCATCGACTTTATGTCAACAACTTAACTAAAAAATGAATATTTTAGCCAATAAATAATATGCATTGATAATGTATTATGTTATTCTCTCTATCTCATCCAATTGTTTACACTTTTTTTTGAATATTCAATCCAATTCTTTACATTTTAAAACTTTTTAAAAATAGTAAATTTTTATATTATAAAATTTACTATCACCCACTACTTTTCTCCACATTTTCAAATCTATCAATTAAATATCAATTGACCCTATCACTTTATCCATTTTTCCTTCTATGTCATTCACTTTTTCTTCTCTTTCATACTACTTAATACTCAAATGTAAATAACTGGGTGGAAAGCAGGGAGGAGCAGGGAGTAAAATACAACGTGAGTACAACGTTTAAGGGTGGGATATGGGATTAAACATTACGAAGTGGTCATGGGCAATTGATTAGTCATAAATATCTTGGTTACCGGTGGAATATGTACAGTCACCACAGTTAAGTCATCACTGAATTTTTCAACACGCAATTCTCAGTGTCTTTAACCTGTTTCGCCCTTATAAGTAGTTTATGAGTTAAAAATTTCATACATTTTTCAACGTATAAACTAGTTACAAGACAGGTTAAACGAGAAATAACTTGTTCCAAAACAACTAAATTTCAATATTAAAAATTTTACATGTGATATCATCACATAGTAAGAATTTTTCAAATATTAAATTTTTTTTGTAATTATTTAACAAAATTTGATTAAGAATTATTCTTAAATATTATCATTTAATTCATTTTAAGATACTAATAAGTAATAACCCAAATTTTAAATTACACATTCACATATTCAGTTTGATTGAGGTTCAGGTAAAATGTAGTATAAATTTGCTCTTGTTGCGAACGGGCTCAATTTATGAAAATGGAAATCTCAACTCATTCGTCTGTATTTTCAGAAGTGGACATATGGAGTTATTTGATACAACTAGAATGAGAATTTAAAGTTGGGCCATACTCATGGCCCAAAAACAGAGGAATTAAAATTCGACTTTTATAAGCAGAAAAGTGACCATATTATAACCCAAAACTACCACCCAAACAACACTAGTCAGGCCGGCCCAGGAATAAGGCAACCTAAGACGAGGCACCATCACAATAATCTTTTATTAGGTTTTTGAAAATTTAAAATATTATCTTTTTACATGTTTGAACTTAGCTTTTTACAAAAATTGAAAAACAATCCATTACGACTCAATAGTGCTTGTCCCAATAGCCAGGGGTGAGCAAAAAATCGAATTTAAACCGAAACCGAAACCGGTGAAAACCGAACCGAAAAAACCGAAACAGAAACTGAATCGGCAGTTGCGGTTTTTGATTTTTAAAAACCGAGACTTTCGGTTCCGGTTCAGGTTATAGGTCAAAACCGAACTGAAAAAAACCGAACCGAACCGATCATTAAAATAAATAAATTTATTATAATATATATATATATATATATATATAATTTAAGTATTAAATTTCCCTAGAACATAGTTTTTTCAATTATATTTCATATTACAACATCAACTATACTAATATTGAATGTGGGAATATGACAACCCATTTACAACATTTTATTCCTCTATTTTCCAATTAAAAAGAATATAAGCAGGAGTAAACATCATTAGACATGATTATGTGCTTTTTAGATTGCATACTACGATAAAGGACATTCACATTTTGTTGATTCAACCTTAAAATTTGATTGTTAGAGTTTCTTACCTTTCTTTTGTAGTGTTATTATGCAGAATGTGATCAAATATTTGATTGTATAACATTTGAATGTAAAAATATAATGATTTAAATTATATATTTTTTTCATTTTTATTTATCCGGTTTTTTAACCGAAACCGATGGTTCGGTTGCGGTTGCGGTTTTCAATTTTTAAAACCGAAGATATGCGGTTCCGGTTTCGGTCAAAAACCGAACCGAACCGCGCTCACCCTACCAATAGCATATAAGATGTGTTTATATCTTTTTTTATAATTACGTCTTTATTTTATATTTAACTTATATCTCATGCGGTCCACGGATCGAATTGTTTTAATATTTTCTTTATACAATTTGAATATATTTTTATTTTCATAATAATAATTTAATTTTTATTCAATGTTATATGTATATATTTTATATAATTTTTCATATACTTTATTTGTATATTAGTAGGATAATGTTTTTGTGTTTTATTTAGATACTAGTTTATATCTCGTGCACGGATCGAATTATTTTAATAGTTTCTATATATAATTTTGAATATTTTTTGTAATAATAATTTAAATTTTATTTAATGTTACACGATATATTTTATATAATTTAAATATTTCATTTAATATGATAATTTGTTGTATTATTAATTTTTTTATATTTTTCTATACAATGATGTTAATATATTAATATTCATAAAATTTAATTATAAGTCATAATTTTAAATAAATAAAAGAGTTTGAATGGTGATAAAATTGAGTTGAATGTGAGTAAATTATATTAAATAAAAATTATAGGATAAGTAGGATTCTTAAAATACAAAATATAGAATATAATTTTAATATAATATAATATTATGCATGAATAGTTGTATAAAAAGAGGACTATGGGGATAGAGTTGTATGTATGATATATATCACTTCTAAAATTAGATTTTATTAAAATTTGATGGTTATACAATGATATTTATATATTAATATTCATAAAATTTAATGATATATTAAATAAAAATTATAGGATAAGTAGGATTTTTAAAATAGAAAATATGGAATATAATTTAAATATAATATAATATTATTCGTAAGGATTGTATAAAAGGAGGAATATGAGGAATATAGTTGTATATATGGTATATATCCTTACTAAAATTAGATTTTATTAAAATTTAATTATGATTATTTCCATATTTCACCTAAAATTGGATGGTTAGGATCTTTTCTATTGTTTACCCGGTATTTCAAAAAAAAGTTCTCTATTTTAGTTATTACAATATAATATAAATGTATTTTATTTAGGAGATTAATGTGAGATGTATTTTAGTTAGGAAATTATTATTTAAAAATTAGGCTCAATATAACTATACCGCCCAAATACCGACCATATACTAACAAATTTTTAATTTTTCGGTTTTAATAATGTAGTATAGATATTTTGTAATATAAAATTTTATTTTTTAAATATTTTATATCTAAAAATAAAAACCAAACCAAACTTAACCAGTATATCCCGCTTATCGCAGGGTCTGGGTAGAGTATGATATACACAGCATCGCAACCTTACCCTTATTAAATGAATAAAGAGGTTGTTTCCACAAAGACCCCGTGAATATGTGTAACATATGTAAAATAATACTTTCAATAGAAAATATGATACAACAATACCAATAATGACTATCGTAAGTCATTTGTATTTATCCGTACTTCCCAACATTGTAACATCTTATTCTTTACTCTTAAAATTCACCTACCAACTTGCCTAAATGAATTTAAAATCTGAAACAACAAAACGCATATATATATATAGACAAATACACACAAATAATACTCACACACATTATTCATCAAATACATACATACATACATATATATATATATATATATATATATATATATATATATATATATATATATATATATATATATATACACACACATATGCAAAGACTTTAAAAACTTTAAAAGAAATTTGACATAAACACAATTTGTATTACATTTTTTATAATATAAACTATCATTTTCCTGAGTAGTTGATCCAAATTATGACTAAAATTGTCACATCCTCTAACTGTCCAGTGCATATTTTCATTAACATCAACGCGGCTAGCACCGTGTTTGTTTGTTTGTTCAAATAATACCAATATCATGTTATTATTATATGATGATGATTAGAGTGACGTGACCAAGTGCCAACACAAACGCAAACATGCTTCTTTAAGAAGAAAAATATACACACGCCCTTATCATTTTTTTCTACAGAACTCCCATTTCTTGTTTCCTTTTTCTTGAATCTATACATACATATTGCAGTTGATTCAATGGGTCAACAACCATCCAAAGATGAATTGCTATATCAGCAGGTGAATTGTGGTAATATTGAAGGTATCAAAGCTCTTCACAATGATGGGGCTGGCCTTGAGGTGATTTCTTTACAATTCTTTGCTTTTCTTGTTGTATTATGTGTGTGTATGTGTTTGTGTAATGGGGTTTGAACTTGAGTCTTATTTGGGGTTTTTTAGAGTTACATTTGTGTACTTATTGGATGAAAAGTGGATACTATTTGTGTGTAAGTTGTGAAAGTTTGAGTCTTTTGCTTGTTCTTCATCAAAGCTTCGATTTTTATGCTTTATTTTGTGTGAAATAGATAATTTGACTATTATTTGTTAGGTTAATGTAATTTTGTTGTTGGTTTTGTTGTAGTGGTTGGATAAAGAAGCAAAAACTCCACTTATGGTTGCTTGTCTCAATCCAGAGCTTCGAAATATTGCCAAAACATTGATTGACTTGGGTGCCAATGTTAATGCTTATCGTCCCGGTAAGCCCTTTTGCCTTTGAACTTTACTGAGCTTTACTGTTGTGTTAGTTTTTTGAACTTTAAATCACATTGTTAATCGATTTCAACAATATCGAGCTTGGGATGCTTTTATAACTATCCTTTTGACAAGTCTTCATGTGGGTCTTAACTTTTCTAACTTAAAATTCTACACATAAGAGTGTTCATTCAAGTACAAAATAAGTTAGCCTACAGATCACAAACTGGTGATTTGTAGTACTTTGTATTTCTGGAACTGGGCATTTGTAATGCTGTGGCACTGATTTGTAGTACTTTTAGTTTTCGGGATGGTAATAACTAATATGTAGTTCTAGGATATACTATTGTCATTGCGCATTAGTCTTAGTTTCTAGAGCTTGTTGGCTACAATGGTTATGCTTAATTCTTATACCCTTGGATTTTTCATTGTGCATTGGACTTCTTTAATCAATGCTTTATTTTTCTCCTAAATATTGGTATAATATTGTTTAGGCCGTCAGGCTGGGACTCCCCTACACCATGCTGCTAAAAGAGGTCTTGAACAAACTGTAAAATTGCTCCTTTCAAGTGGAGGTTAGTTTGAATTTTATTTATGAGTTTTATATGATAGCTTTTTTACCGTTCAAGTGGAGGTTAGTTTAAAGTGGAGGTTAGTTTGAATTTTAGCTATAAGTTTTATATGATAGTTTTTCTACAGGCCTCAGAATGACAGGATCCCTTTGTTTCTAATTAATTGTTACTTATGAATACTTTCAGCAAATGCTTTGGTGATGAATGATGACTGTCAAACACCACTTGATGTTGCTCGGGTTAAGGGGTGGGGCAATGTTGTCCGTGCAATTGAGGTACTTGGTGATTATTCAAATGAATTCAACATTTTTCTGGTTTGCAAGAATAATAATCATTTCTTTCGTTTTTCATTAATTGAATTTCCTCTTTACTCTTTTCAGGGCCATATCTGCTTATTTTCCGGTTGGATGCGAGAGTTTTACGGGCCAGGATTTCTTGAGCTACTCACTCCGCAACTGCTTTCGCGAAAAGTGTGCGTATTACTTTGATTTTTTGTTGTGGATATGCACCTAAATCTCCTACTATATATTTGAAGTAAATTAAAGTGATTGAACAACCCTCCATAGTGAACTCCTTCTAGGGGACACTCAACCGAACACCTGGGCAATGTTTGCAGCCTAGATGCCTTAAAAAAATTAGATGTTAGAGAACGTCCTAGTGTAGAAACAGAGTTGAGGCGGACCTAAACATGGATTTCGATATTTAAAAAACACAAGTATTTCCTGAATGTAAGAGGCGATTGCCCCTGCTCACCTAAACAAAGTCTTGATCTGAAGTCACTTCATACTATCCCTTATAAAGGTTACTTGTAGTACATTAATATATTGTTCATTTTTATACATTACAAGTTATATATTACTAAATTTATCCAAACTGATAGTAACTTAAAAGTCAAAAATTACTTTTATAAGTAACCAAACTATTTTTAAGTAAAAAGTAACTTTCTTTAAGATAAATCAAACGGACCCCGTATAAAATCTCAAAGTGCTAGCTAGGGTGCTAGGAATTCCCTTTAGACTCGTGACTTTTTTTTGGTAGGAAAAGGGTTAATTGGAGTATATGAAGTAAAATTAAGGTGGTTTTGAGTCTAAACATAGCTTAGGGTGCTAGGAGGGCAATGTGCTGAATTGAAGGGTTAAAAAATTGTATTTTAGCCATGATATCTATATATTTATTGTTGCAAAACAAAAAACAACACAGTTGGCTCACCGTTTATGTTAATCTGCATCGCCATATATTACAGATGGGTGGTTGTTTTGCCATGTGGTTCTCATGATCTCTCAAAACCATTTAAGTTGGAGCTCGCTATATATACTAATCCGCAGGTACATTACTTATATCTTATGCATTTTGTTGCATTTGCTAGTAAGTTTTAGTCTATTGTTTTGTGTAGGTAGAATTATATACTGATCTGCATTTTTGTGTAATTTATTTGATTGCTTGGCTAAATCTGTTCTTTTTTACATTTGTATATCATTTTCTTGATAAGTAATCTAGGAGTAGCATGAGACACCTACGCTCTACGTGTTATAGCTGTGTTATTATTGTTTCCTTCATTGACATTGTTGTTAAAATTTATTATTAGCTCTGTGGTTCTAAAAGGCTAATAGCTTTGCGACTGCGGTCTGAAAATGCTTCGCCAGTGGGGTAAGTGGGTAACAGCTCAAGTGTTGTTCTTGCAGTATACTTCACAAACTCATTACTAGTTCTTTGATTCTTTTGGGCCAATCTTGATGGTGTGTTATGGGGTAAATAGGCAAGCCTCGGATGATATCAACTTCATCCCTTTCGTCTTCAACTATTTGTGAGCTCCAGGGGGACTGTTCATCATGGCAAATTTTTACTGATAATCAGACAACTTCTTATATTATGAAATGTGTTGACTTCTGAGTTTTTTCCTAGAAGTCAGCTAAATTTCAATTATTTGGCCACTCACCATCCCCGTGTTCTTATGGTTATGTCTTAGTCATCACAATCCAATTTAGTAAAGCCCATCTTCATCTCGCATAAAATATCTTGTTAGTAGATTCAGTGAGATAATCTGTTTTCTGTCATATATATAATATGCATGGTAGATCACTGTATTTTTGTGTTAGTAATTCATTGTTTGAACCTCTGAAACACTTTTAATGAACAAGCAGGATGCTAGACCTCGCACAATTATTGCACTGTGGAAGGCCAATTTGGAGGAGCTAAATTTAAATAAGGATGATCCTGCTGTGGTTATTTCTGATATTTCCAACAGTAATTTTTTTTAACCTTCTTCAGTGTATATATATGGTTGTGACTTTCTATATAATAATTAATATATGTACATATGTACAAGCATAAATCTGAACTGTATTTGGTTATTGTCTTCATGAATAGTACCAAGGCACTGGAGACGAAGGAGAGGTCTCTTATCCTCCCAAGAGGCAAGATGTAGACCTCATGGATATAGGCGTAAGTATATTGAGTTTTGGAGTACATAGTTTTAAAAAATGTTAGAAAATAAATACTTGCGGTCTTTAGGCACAAAATTATATTTATAGCCTTATAGGTCATATAATCAGTGCCATGTGCATGTCTTGGCACAGAAAAACCAGTTGCTTGTTCTTGGGTCTGAAAGATTTGTCGACAGAGAACATAGTGTATCATAAGAAATAATATAAGATATAAACAAGCGAGCAGGGCTTCCTGGAGAGGCCTAAATAAGCAAGAGATGTACTAGCTAAAATTTCAGCTGTTATTGTGGCTCAAGTGAGAGTTATTCTGGGGACCATACTGGACTTATGATTGGTTGAAGGATTTTAGGAGAGCTAGATTTCAACATGTCTAGGAGCGAGCTTCCACAAAATGGATTAGTACTATCAAGCTTCTAGGCTACATTTAGTCATTTTAGGTTTAATTTAAATAACTGTACACCACAGAAAAATAATATATTTGTATATAGATATGATTAATCCTTCTAGTAACTTCTTTCTTTGTTAGTAACATGAACTTTCCTGCTTCCTTGTAGAGTCTAGGATCAAACTTGCTCCTGCTAACGTAGGTGACAAACACCAATTGCAGTGGTTCAGCAATGCATGTAAAGGAATTCCTCAGGTACGCCCATCATAAATATCCTTTAAATCTCTTTAATTTGAGCATCATAGTAAAGTTTAAATTTATGCATGATTTGGTGCTAGACAGTCCTCTGTATCCACAAGGTTTGTTAGATTTGCTTGCTTCAAAGAGGTTTGGCATTCTCTTGATTGTCTATGATATCAATAATTTGCCAGATGCTTATAAATTTATTTGTTTCAGTTAGTATGCTTGACTTTAGCTAGAATCCCTTGCCAACAAGTTTGTAGCATGACATTTGTTGCCCCAAATGATCTAGGTGATGCACCCGGCATATCCTCTCCAACCTCAAGTCCCTACTGTTGCAGGAACCGGCCCATCAGCAGTAGAAGATCTGGAATTGGCAATGGCAATCAGTGCCTCTCTTCAGTCTGCTATGGAAGACAGACCACCAAATCATGTTACTCAAATTCAACTCGTTCCTGATGCTCATGCATCCACTAGTTTGACCAACTCTTCGCAGATCATGTATCCCAATGATTCAGCTGCTATGGAGGCTCCTGCTTCTCATAAAGGTTGTAGTAATGGATCTAAAGTCCTTGAGGTTGGTTCAAGTGGCACTTCTTCCCAACATATGGATACTGAGCCCCACACTCCTTTGGCGTCCACGCCCACTACGCCCGAGCCGCATCCCCGGCACACTGAGCAGGAGTTTAGAACCAAGCCTGTAATCCATACAACACATGTGACCCCTGCTCTAGTTTCAGCCCCATCAGCACCACTTATAACTGATGCAATTATAGATGATGGGCCAATCCACTATCCGTCGATTGATTCTACCCCAGTTGGTTTATCTTCTCTAGATGTTGAGACCCCACCGACTATAACTGCTGACATGAAAGAAGAGGCTGGCACTACTTCATGTGTAATATGTTTGGATGCCCCAGTTGAGGGAGCTTGCATTCCATGTGGGCATATGGCTGGGTGCATGTCTTGCTTAAATGAGATCAAAGCTAAGAAGTGGGGCTGCCCAGTGTGTCGTGCCAATATTGATCAAGTTATACGGCTCTATGCTGTTTAACTGTTACGAAGGTACCAATAACGCTTTAACTGGTATATCATTTTTATGCATAAACTGGTATGTTATTCATGTAGACATGATGATCAGAAAAATGGCATCCCAAGTATTCCATATCTCACAATGCAAAAGCACCCAAATTGCACAGTTGGCAAAAAAAATAAAAAAATTAAAATAAGATATTTCTTGGGGCTTGTATGTCACAATTATAGTATCTTTCTTTCTTTTGGAGGTGTCACATCCACATATATGTATGACCCATTCTTCTTTCTATTATTACTTTGAAGTAACAAAATCAACAGAATTACGGAGTCCATTAATATTATGCAGGTGGGGAAAATGTCGGTTTATTCTCGCGAGTCTCTGTTGGCTGGGGACTTGAACAGAGAAAACACAGCATGAGATGCATATGGTCATAACTCATACGGGTAAGCAAATTTGTGAAACATTGTGTTTGTGTTATTGTGTATATATTTGAACAGAAGAGTCTCATTGTTTCAATTGGCTTGAAACAAAGAGTATTTTCATACTTGCTTGTAACTTAAAAATTTGTGAAAGATGTATTGTGTATATATTTAAAGAGCGGCTGTGTGATTTGAACTTCGAGCAAATTGCCTGTGCAGTAAAAATTGTAATCAAACGGGTGATTTTATTATCTGCCGCATCTATAGGATAGGACAAGCATGCAGCGTCCTTGTTTATATCGACAGTATAAACGTATGGTATATATAGATAAGGTTTTTAGAAAAAGAATGAGCATTCCAAACCTCAAAATGTAATAAAATTATATTATTAACGTACACTAAAACTTTTATAAATTAATAATGTTGGGACCGGTAAATTTTTTATTAATTTATCGAGATTATTAATTAATTGAGGTAAAAACTTATATTGAAAATATTATTTATCATGGGTTATTAATTTATTGATTATTAATTAATTGAGATTTTATTTAATAGTGTAAATAGATAAAAAAAAATTGAAAATTAATTTCAGAAGAAATTGAGCAGCCAAATACCGAAATCTAATAAAATTATTTCAGGTTGGGTTTAATTCTGAGATTAATGCTCATCCCAGGTTATCTAAAGAATGGTTTTCTTATTAGATTATAAACTATATACTCGAAAAAGAAAAAATATTTACTATTATTATTGTGGTGCACCCAATTTGTACAGTAGTACTTATCAGCTGCAACAAGAAGTTATGACTGTTAATACAACTGTCGACTGAGCTACTTCTGTAACATAATACAAATTGTTTAATCACTTTATAGGGCACACAAAGTTTTTATGTTAACTAAATCGTTTGAATAATATAATCCTATTAAATATTGATCGCCTTGGGTTGCGAACAAGACAATCGCATAGGGCATCATTATGATAGTGGTACCAAAAAAATTTATATAAATATATTATATATACATTTTAAAATTTATTTTTTTATAACCTTAATAAAAGGTACTATTTCAAAAGGATACTCAAATCTCAAGGGTCGGCCCTGCTGGTAAACCCGCTTCCTAACATCTTCATGTTTTAGAAGAATTGGTAACTTAACATGGTATTAGAGCTTAGAATTGGTAACTTAACATGGTATTAGAGCTCCGGTTGTAGGAGATCTCGAGTTCGAGCTCTTCCTACCTCCAATATTCTCATTGATGTTGTACTACGGTGGGTCGAAAAAGAGATGAGATCCCCACTTAATAATTGAAATTTGACTGACACAAGACCTGAAAAGGGACGAACCACCTCTGATCCAATCTTCGACCCATAATAGGCTTTCGAGTGAGAGGATGTTGAATAATATGATTCTGATAAACTCGCTTCAAGGTTTTAGAAAACCCGGTAAATTAACATAAACCAGTATTAGTACAATGATCAATACAAATTATGATAATAGTTTTAACTTCTGCTGTATTTTAATTAGAAGTTCATTTTAGTGAAGAAAAAGGAACGTTTTTATATTATTTACTTGAATTGAACTTAAACTGCTATTTGTTCGTAAAAAATATGCATAAATTACCTAATCCAAGGGATGGAATTAGTATTATTATATCGAATACCCAATCTTAAGTATAGGTTTAAGTTTAATGCGATCATAAAAAATGTATAAATCAAACATAAATAGTTAAAGTAATCAATCATTCGAGAGAATCATTAAGTTCAAATGTCCATGACCATTTGCGAGAAAGCAAAAAAATTTGTAAAGAAAAAATAGAAGAAAATTTTATTAAAAAATGAAGAGAAATCTTATTAGTTTTTTTTTTTTTACTTTTAAAATTCTTGTTGGGAACAAATAACGTGAAGTAAATATAAGCGTCCAACCAACCTGTAAAATATATATATTTATATATGTAAACTAATAATATATGTTGATAGCTTTTAGGACTCCAAGAAAATTGCATTCATTTTTGTTATTATCTCTGATGTTCAAGCACCAGTTATTTATAGAGGCTATTCACAACCTTCTTTCCGTCCTTTAAGCAACCGCCCCTCACGTAACTACTTATCCATATACTAGATAGTGATATCTTTCAGTTTTAACGGTAACCTAGTTTATAGGTATATTTGAAATATTGTTGGCTAAGTCAAAGCCACAACTAACATCTCCCACTTGGCTACTTAGCCAAGATTTCTCAAATGTATAAACACACTTTATTGTGCAACATTCTACTCCCACTTTTCGTGAGATCTATCTCAAATATTTCTCAATCCCATCAAACTAACATGTTTGATAAATGTCTCAGCTGGAATTGCCTTTGTTAAAGAATCCGCAAGCATATCAGTAGTAGGAATGTAAGTCACTTTGACCTCTTCCTTTTCCACTACTATATCATGAATGTAATGATATTGTATTTCTATATGTTGTCCTTTCGAACTATTTGCACCACTATAAATCAAATCAATTGCTGATGTATTATCACAATAAATCTCAATGGGCCCATTCATCAAATTGAGATTTAATTCCAGTAAAAATCGTCTCATCCAGACTGCATTAGTAGCAGCCATACTACATGCTACATACTCAGCTTCTTGTGTATATCTTGCAACACAACCTTATTTTTTACTACCCCAACATACAGCAGCTCCACCTAAAATAAATAGGTGTCCAGAAGTTAACTTTCCATCATCTTTATCTCCTCCTAAATCTGCATCAGAGTAACCAATAATTTCAAGCGCGTCCGCTTTATAAACCAACTTGTGATGCAATGTACCTTTTAGGTACTTCATAATCCTTTTAACAGCTTCCCAATGAGCTTGACTAGGATTACTTTGGTATCTACTAACTAGACTCACAGGATATGCCAAATATGGTCTTGTGCACAATATAGCATACATTAAGCTTCCAACTGCTTCTGCATATGGTTTGTCTAGTAGTTTTTGTCCCTCTTCGAGATCTTTATTCTTTGTTAATCGTTTCCCCATTACCAATGGAGTTGGCGCCGTACTACAATTCTGCATCCCAAAACGATTAAGCACTTTATGAAGATACCTTTCTTGATTAAGGCTCAATGTTCTATTTTTTCTATCTCTTGTGATTTCAATTCCTAGAACATATGACGCCTCACCCATGTCTTTCGTCTCAAATTCGGTGCTTAGTTCCAACTTGATTTTATTCAACATTTCAATATCATTTCCAGCCAGTAATATGTCATCCACATATAATGACAATATCGCAAATGAGCTCCCACTTTTTAAAGTGTAAACGCATCTATCTAATTTGTTGGATATGAAACCAAGTTGAACCATAGAATTATTGAATTTGAGATTCCATTCTCTAGACGATTGTCTAAGTCCATACAATGTTTTCTTGAGTCTATAAACTTTGTTCTCACAACCTTCAACCTGAAAACTCTCGGGTTGATCCATGTAAATTTCTTCTTTTAAATCTCCATTAAGAAAAGCAATCTTTACATCCATTTGGAAAAGTTCAAAATCAAGAAAAGCCACTATAGCCAATATCATTCGTATTGATGCAAATTTTGCTACCGGAGAATATGTTTCTTGATAATCAATGCCTGGTTTTTGAGTAAACCCCTTGGCAACCAATCTGGCCTTATATTTATCGATAGATCCATCAGGCAAATATTTTCTTTTCAAAATCCATTTACATCCAATAGATTTTCTGTCTTTAGGTAGATCACATAATTCCCACACTTTATTCTTTTATATTGAATCAGGTTCATCTTTCATGGCGTTCAACCATAAATCTGTCTCTTGTGATTTCATTACTTCAGTAAATGTTTTGGGATCTATCGGGTCTCCAATTTCCATGTCTATCGAAAAACAAGATGCCTCAATATTATACAAATAATAATCATCCAACCATGTAGGTGGCTCTCTTGTTCTCTTAACACCAATGATACTATTTAGCTCATTTTCGCCGATTATATTATGATGAGGCAACTCTTGCTGATTATCATCATTTATTATTGATAGAGGATATTGTTCTTCAATGATATCATCTTTTTCTTTAGAATTTTCCAAGAAAGTAGCATCTCTACTTTCAATCATTCCCTTTTCTTTGTTATAGAACACATAACCTTTAGAAGGTTCTGAATAACCAATGAAGTTGCACTTCAAAGTTCTAAAATCCAATTTGTCTCTATTTTGACATTGGATCATTACATGTGCAATGCATCCTCATTTTCTCATTTCACTTAGATCTGGTTTTCATCCAGTCCAAACTTCATAAGGTGTTGACTCGACAGATTTTGTAGGAATCCTATTTAGTGTATAGTTTGCTGTAAGCAATGCATCTCCCCAAAATCTTTTTATTAGTCCCGAATGAGACAACAAATACCTTAAAACATTTAATAATGTTCTATATTTTCTTTCTGCCACACCATTTTGTTGTGGCGTGAATGACATTGTCCTATGCCTTATAATTCCTTGTTCTTGACAATATGTGTCAAATTCTGTAGAGTTATATTCTTCACCTCTATCAGTTCTTAAAACCTTGATGTCCTTTCCAAGTTGTTTCTCAACTTCTGTCTTATATCTCTTAAAGCATTCAAAAGCTTTAGATTTTCTTGATATAAGATACACGTAACAATATTTTGAATAATCATCTATAAATGTAATATAATATTCTTTATTGGCATGGGTTTTATAATTCAACGGACCACAAATGTCCGAATGTACTAAACCCGAAAGTTCTGTAGCTCTTTGTCCTTCTTGAAATGGTTTTCTTACCATTTTTCCTTTTATGCAATGTTCACAAGGTAACTTGTTAACATCCATTTTTGGCAACAAATTTTTTTTATTATTTGTTGTATTTTATTAATTCCTGGATGTCCCAATCTATGATGCCACAAGTCATATATGCATACATTATAAGACAAAGAGTAATCAGAAATATCATTCTTATTCATTTCATTATTCATTACAACTGGAAGTTTGAATAATTCATGATCAGGTTCAAACTTTCCCATAACAAAAACTTTCTTGTCTTTTCCAATAGAAACTCTACCATTGTAGAACCGAACTTCCAAGCCATTTTTAGTCAATGCAGGCACTGAGATCAGATTTCGCCTCATTCCTGGAGCATAAAGCACATTTTTGAGAACCATGACACTGTTCCCAACATCTAATTTATAAGTTCCAATGCCAATCACTTCCAGATAAGTGTTGTTACCCATGAAAATTCTCTTTTCCCCTTTTTTCAATTCAATGAATTCTGTAAGCCCATCTTTGGTTTTTGAAATGTGGTGTGTAGCACCAGAATCAATCCACCAACCATTAACATCAGTAGCAACATGTGCAGCGTTGCATTCAATCACTCCCACAAACTCATATTTTTGTGGTCCACCTCTTTCTTGACGTTTTTCACCACCCTTGTTTCCTTGGTTTTGGGTACAGTTGGCCTTGAAGTGACCATACTTCCCACAAGTGTAGCAAGCGCCTTGTGGGACCTTCTTCTGCCACTTTTGTGGCTTGAAGTTCTTCCCTTTTGAGGGACCCATCCTGATTTGATTTTTGTTGCGGTTTTTAGGATACCCACGAGCAATGTTAGACTCATCTTCTTGCACGAAATGTAGCTCGGGTTCTTTTCTGCTATTTACCAAGTCTTGCTCTACAGCAAGTGCACCTGGAAGATCATCCACCTTAGTAATTTTGCCACTGTGCCTCAAAGTAGTTGCCACCATGTCTAAAGAGCGAGGCAAATTATTTAATATTCCAGCTATCTGCATATTTTCAGAAAGTTCATTTCCAACAGCTGCCAAATCTTTGGCCATGACTATCATTTTGTTGCAGTGATCAATGACATTTTCATTTTCCTTCATTTTGCAAGTATTGTACCTGTGCAGAAGTAGCTGCACATTCACCTCAGAAGTGGTATCATATTTTTCTTTGATTGCATCCCACATTTCTTTTGCAGTAGTATAAGCTTCAAATACTTTGATCAGATTATCATCCATAAACATCAGCATGAGGCTTTTAGCCTTCTTGTCACTCAGCTTCCACGTTTCATACTCTTTCTTTTGAGCATTAGTAGGATTTTCACCTAAAGTTGGTGCAGTTTCTTCGATAACACTCTCCAAGTTGTGATAGATCAATCCATAACGAATTTTCCGACTCCACATATCATAGTTGGTGTCATTTAGCCTCTCTATCTTGGCCAATTCTGATGCAATCAACTTACTTGCCATTTCTTGATATTTGTATAAATAATCATAAAATTATTGAATGTTGAATAGTGTTGGGTTCCGAGGCATAAAACGCAGCGGATTAAACGTAAATATAACGAAAATTTTTGAAACCCTAAACGCAGGATCATGTATAAGCCTGGACTGATTATTGTGAAACGGAATCATACCTTTGTCTGGTTTTGACTTACACGAACTCAACGGAGATCCTAGCTTTCACGACTTGTGTCTTCCTCTCGAAAACACCTCTATGGTATCCACACGAGTACCTTCAAGAACGTCTCACGACCTTGATTACGGAATGGATGTACTAGCCTCCTTTGATGATTTCGAATTCTGCCTTCTCTGCCCCTTGCTGCTGCCTGCTGCCTCTAGGGTTTTATTTTTCCTCAAAAACGTTAAACCCTATTAACCCTACATTATCTATTTATAATGGCTGGTTAATAGGCCCATAACAGCAACCCATAACAGCAAAGCCTAACTCATGTAGGTTTAGGATTAAATAATAAAACCGAATTTCTATTATTTAATTAATAACTAAGTCATACTTAATTATTAAGGGCAGAATTCAAATTCGAATTTATATTATTTCAATTAATTAAGTCTCACTTAATTAATATAATAAAATTCAAATAATCATCAATTAATTTAAATCTATAATTTAAATTAACTATTCCTCTAAGTACTTTATGTGTGTGACCCTATAGGCTATTATTTAATTAGCAATAATTTTATTCTCCAATAAAATTATAAACAATGAGCGGTATCTAGTAATACATCATTGCTACCCAATTAAATAATAATTAAATCGTGATTCGATAAAGCCTTTCGTGATTAATGTTTCCGTGTAATATAATCCCTTTAACCATATATATTATAGATTAAATTCGAGGCATGTATTTAGTCATCCTCTACAACATTTAATCTGGGTTTACTTGATCCATGAGTAGACTATGAAAACAAATCATTATTTGAGCACGGCCATGCATTTTATAGTCTCACTCAATCAAGAGGCCAATAATAATATATCTCCTAATTATAGGAGGGTTAAATCCTTTATCTATCATTCATATTTCTCATACGACTCATGATATACCCGATGTCCACTTTTATCATTACCCGGTCAAAGGTAACTTTTAATGTAGTCAAAGTATATTAATCCTCGTATAGAAATATAATGATCTCAAGTCAGAGGATCATTACACCATTATCACTGTGAGTCTTTCTTATGACTTTATTAAACATGAAGAATCTCACTGTGGGTCTGTCCAGTATCATGTACTCCTGCATTTACCTATGTGTTGACTTTAGTATCTCCATACTTATAACCAATGAGATGTGGTTATCTATCAAACAACATACTAGTCTATTTATGTATTATTATTGTCCTATAATAATAATACTCGACTAGGGACATTTAAGAATATGATATATTATATAATCTCAAGTTCAAGTCATTTACTAAACTATACAATGTGTATCATAATTCTAAGGACATTTATTATGCTAACAAATATATCGCAGTATTTAAAGTCATAATAAATTCGTTTATTGAATAATCAAATGACATAATGGTCTATTAAAAGAAACATTGTATTGCCTCTAGGGCACCTACACCAACAAATAGATATGTAGATGCATACCGGATGTGTGAGAAAAATTAAAGAGAAAAAGAATTGAAAATGGAGATGGCTTGTTGAAGATGTTAATAATCCAAAACCCTAGTTTTCACCTAGTCCTGGAGCACCTTGTAACCAAAACCCTATCTCTGATACCAATGAAGTAAATATAAGCGTCCAACCAACCTGTAAAATATATATATTTATATATGTAAACTAATAATATATGTTGATAGTTTTTAGGACTCCAAGAAAATTATATTCATTTTTTTTATTATCTCTGATGTTCAAGCACCAGTTATTTATAGAGACTATTCACAATCTTCTTTCCGTCCTTTAAGCAACCGCCCCTCACGTAACCACTTATCCATATACTAGATAGTGATATCTTTCAGTTTTAACGATAACCTAGTTTATAGGTATATTTGAAATATTGTTGACTAAGTCAAAGCCACAACTAACATAGCGTACAATACGATTATAAGTGTCTTTGTAAAATTTCGACCGGATCTTCTCTCTCATTTTTTTTTCTTTTCCGCCTTTTTGATGCTCTCGATCTCTCCTTCTGGTTTCTGTAATTTCTTTTGTCTCGAACACTATACTGATTTTTCTTAATTTTGTAACAATCTTTTTATTTTCTATTTTTCCACTAATAATACTAATTTTATTTAATATTGAACCAAGGAAGCTCGTTGTTTTAATGTCTTGTACTGATTAATTAAGAGATTTTTTTTTCACATAAAACATTTAAGAATGTAAAAGATATATTGTGTAAATATATATTGAATGAGTAACTAAGTAGCTGAAGTTGAACAAACTGATTCTGCAAAAATAGTTGGAATCAAATGGGTGGTTCCTGGTTGTACATATATTTGCTCTTTGCATGCAGCTTTCTCTATAATATACTATCTAGATTAATATCCATAGGACAAGCATGCAGGCTGCAGCATCCTTGTTTATAATTTTACGTAAAAGCTGCTTCTGAATTAAACAGTTTCATGCGAGTACCAAGTACTTACTCTGCTGTGTCGAGTGTCGACTGTTTATATTCAAATTATTTTGACCCAAAATTAACCGCTCTGCTGTGCATGAATTGTTATAAACTTTAGGTTTTCATTTTTAATAGTTAATTAAAGAAATTTACTGTAAATTATTACATACGCATTTTGTAAATGCACATCTGGAGTGCCTTGAACAGATATATATGACTAATTATTATCAATTTTAACTTTTACCAACTTGTATCGACTATTACAAATAAAATAGTCTGTTACTGAACTGTCAGTTTGCTGATTACAAATTACAGAGTATAATAACTTGCTGTTATGATAAAGTGCAAAATGTAAATACTGAAAATAATAAAGAACACGATCGATTTTAGCCAAATTCGACCTCTATCCACTAATGATCTACCTCGTGGTCCCTTACCAACCCGGTAAGAGAATATATTATTCATCAATAAAAATATCAATTACACGATACAATAATATATCTCTCTTTAACCCAGTTACTAAAAACGGTTTGCTGAAACACTATGTTTCACCTTGAATAATTAGCCCACTTGAACTCCAAAACCCTCTACAAGTTTGTTCCCCTTCAATCCTGAATTCCTCGAGCAAACCACTCCCTTTAATTCCCTACTTCACGAACAACCTGTCCTCTGGTACAAAGAGTTCCCTTAAGCAATACATTCCTGATCACCTGGATCATTTTCCACTACTTCAGCAACTAATCAATACAACTTTGTTTACAAGAATAAAGTGTTACGACCCAAACTATAAACTCTTGTATATAATATACGTGTATATAACAATAAAACTCAGAGTTTATAAAATCAAAAGTGTTTTGAGAGAGAAGAGAGAAAGCGTGTATATTCAGATCTCAAAACGTTTTACGTTATATATCGATTGGTTACTTACAACAAAGATTGCAAACGAATATATATAAGCATACAACGGCTGTGAAGGTATTATGCAATAATAAGATATTTGATTTGCATAAAAAATATTCTTCAACAACTAGGTATTTAGAAGATTTGAATTTTGAAATTCGAAATAGTTTAAATCTTCTAACAAATCAATTTTGAAAGGTAATATCAATTTCCAACAATTAAAAAAAGATCAAAACGAATTTGAGCTGTTATGAAAAAAATTTGATATGAAAAAGATTGATATAAATATGTTTTGAAAAGATATGGTGATGAGAATCAAATCTGAATAAATAAGGAAGGTATTTGAAAGCCCTTTTTGAGCTCTGTTAATTATATATATTATATAATAGAGTCCTTACATATTTAAATCTTAATCAATCTCTGATATCTTCAAACATCTTCAAGAAATATCCATGATCGAAATTGATTTTAAATAGTTTATGGACGAAACAATGTCAGCTTGCTGTTTTGGTTATGCGACTGATCTTAGCAGGCTGTTACAAACGCCTTCCTGAAACTTTGTATTTCCACATAATCAATTAAATTACCTGATAATATACTTATACATAGCAAACTCATATATATATGCATGATATATCAAGTGAGTCAATTATATAATGTTAAACTATATAGAGTAAAACTGATAATATAGCAATTTGTTACAATAACACATAGCAAATCAACATACTGTTATATATCATCACAGAGAAGGTATCTTCGAAAAAGCAATTTGATTATTTTTGGTAACTTATAATTCATTTTAAATGATAAAAATTGAGTTATTTTTTTAATAAATAGGCTATTAGAGCATGATTGATAGCCCAAGTCATCTCGGATTCTCGGTTAAACTCTGACTCACCCGGAGAATTTTTTAGAACATCTCGGAGTGAGTTGGAGTAGAATTAGAACCTTAGACAGAGACCTGTAAATTATTATTTCAGATTTTTAAATTTATACTTATATTTAATTTTTTTTAAATCTAAACAAAAATTTAAAATAAAATATTATTCAAATATATAGATTCAGAATTTGGAATAAGATTCATATTAAAAAATGGAAATTTGATGATATATTCGGAATTATTCATTAATACACTTCAACAGTGAGATAATAAGGAATTATTATGGAATATACAGTAACAAAGAGAATAAATAATTGAGAGAGGAAACATGCACGGGACACCGGGAGGAATCAATCCTAACCTAGGCTAATAGCCAGATTTAGCTGCTTGGCTACTTGTGCAATGTGGGAGAAACCAAAGGGATTTTTAAGCATTACTAATAAAAAAATTTAAACACCGAGTAATCTTTAAAATACAAATGCTACATATTTTTAAGCCAAATCTTCTAATACCTGATTTTGTCGTTGCTTAATTGTGTTATTAAATTTTCAAGGATTTTCTAGGTCTTAGCTCAAAAGCAAAATGTCGTTCAAAACTTCAAATGATTAAATATTTTTTGCTGTAATGGAACAGATATAGTGATAATGTATCATCATATGTCCATTAGATATTGACCTTTTTAGTTTTCCCCGTCTTATAAATTACTACTGTAAAAAAATACTGTATTTATAATTCTGAATTTATGCTGTAAGATCGTACAATTAATATTTTACCCAGTGCATCTAGATGATCTGGTAAATTAATTGTTAGACCCGGGCTCCATACACGTGTAGTGGCGTAGGTGGTTAATTAGATATGTGAGACTATGAGAGAAATAGTAGTTGTAATTATTGATGAACTCGTAGACTTGTAGTTTCAGCTGCTTGGTTTTGAGTAGTCTCTTTGCAAGTTATTCTCAGTGATGGAGACACCAGAGGGTATTTCCGTAAATAACAATGAGTTGTCAATGTATTCAGATATAGTGATTTGGCCTAACACAGAAATTGTATCATGCTCCCTGATCTCAGAAATTCATCTCTAAATTATTATTATTTTTGTACGTCTTGAGTGTTTAAAAAACATAAGAATTCCATCAATTTATCTTGAAACTTTATATTCCATATTTTATAAAATTAAATCAAAACTTCATTTTCTAAGACTATCAAGTGTTATCAAGATAGCTCTTGGGTGTGGTCTGTGAGGGGTCAAAACGAGCTACGTACAGTAGTTGTTCGCATATGTATTGACTTGATGTTCCTCAATCCCGAACTATAAATTTTAATGGCGCAACTATAAGTAAGTAAGACACATTTATTCGACTATTCGTGCAAACATGCTTGCTTTTTCAAATTTTCAGTATTCGTGATATATGTTCTATCTCACATGAATATACATCATGAAGTTACGTTGATTTATTGATCGGTCATCCAACGCCCAACACTCTTAATTCACAATTGACAAGTTGGCTCATCAACTGGACTAATATTTCGAATTAGCTGTTGTGCTGACCAATTGGCCGATCATTAAGCTCATCGATCGATCATTTAATGGTCTACTAATATATTACACATACCCAATACCTTTCCTTTGCGTGACGCGTATAATCTCCTACATGACAAACATGCCACATGAGTGTCATGCGCATACTCTTTTACCTATGAATACTCTTTTACCTATGAATACTCTTTCAATTAGTCAAATAGTAAAACTAAAATAATCAATGAAATCTAATAAAAGTAGTTTACAGCAAATTTATATCAGGATTCTTACTCTCATTTCGAAAGTGTTTACAGCAAAACAAATTTCATCGAAAATTCTATTTTAGGCAAGGACGAATAAGGGTGCGCAAGAGGTGGTCATGACTCCCTTAAATCTTCCCTAATATTAACATATATTTTTTTCAATTATTTATCGACATAATTATATTTTTAGCCCCCTATTAAATATAAATTTGGTATATTAAACTCAACATATAATATTATTATTTGTTTTTTATAATCTTTTATTTTTTATTATGTTATAACATTATTTTTTGTATTTCTTTTAACCCCTGTTTTATTTTTTATTATACAAATCAGTGAATATTGATTCAAAAATTAATTATGATATCAAAATTAGGTTTATAAAGAGTATTATGTTAAGTGAACTCAAATAATCAGTACTCCATCTGTTTAAAAATAATTGATGTTTGATTTTTTTGACGCACATTTTTAAAAGCTTTGAATACATAGTTAAAATTATTATTTTAAAAATTTTCTTTCTTTGAAAAAAAAATAGTTTAATATTTTTATTCATAAAAAGAAAATTTTAAAAATAATAATTTTAACTAAATAGTCAAAACTCCTAAAGATGTGTGTCAAAAAGTCCAACGTTAATTATTTTCAAACGGAGGGAGTATGAACTAAGAAATATATACACTATTATTTTTTATTTCATATTTTAAATTTTAATTATAATTTAAAATGACCTCGTACATATAAATCCTGGTTTCTTTCTGATTTTAGGTATTGGAATTCTTGCCTACCAGAGTCCATCAGTGATGAAACTAGTATTCGAATTATAACACTAACGATGAAATCATTTATAGATAGTTATGGTGTTCGAAATTGAGCTAATATTAAAATCACACCCTACTTTGCATTGATTATGTCCGCTTCCTGTTAAAATGTAAAATCATTTCGAATTTTGTCACTCCTAAACATATACCTAGAAAATGAATCAAGGAATGAACAAAAAACAGATTCAATAATAAAAAATACTGTAAATATTGATACACAATTTCATGGGTTTGTTAGTAAAATCATAGAAGAGGAAACAGATATAAGTATATTATATATACTACTCGTACGTATTATATATAGGCAACAGGAGGTCTCTAGCTAATAGTAGGGGAGTACTGGTGTATTACTCTACAATATTCCCTCTCCACTTATATAATCAATTAATTAGGGGGGTGTCACCATCAATCATATCCATCTTACTGTCAACCTCTTTTTATTTCCACAAAAGCCCTAACCAAGTCCCTTCAAACTTGCCAAATACCATTACTCCCCCATATCTCTCTCTCTCTCTCCTGTCTACCAATACACTGTTGTTGTTGAGGGAGATGAATAGTTCCTTGTTTCCCCTTTTGTAGGAAACTATGTTCCGATCTCTCTTCTTACAGTTCTGAAAACAAAGCCAAGAAAAAACCAACCACCCATTCATTAATCACACTACTACTTCTCTTTCTCTTTTCAATAAAACCTCTATGTTAGGTTTTCATCAATCAACATAAAGATTCAAATTAGTGGGAAAAAAACAAAAAAGCCTTTGATTGCATTTTTGAATCTTCTTGATCTCTATTCTTACACAACAAAACAAATCAAATCCTCCAGATCTATATTTACATGTACATATCAGAGGGATGTCAATGATAGTATGAAACCCTAGTTCTTGATCCATTATTAAAACAAAAACTAAGGGTTTTAAATCTTTTTTGATACAATCAAAATGAACTCAAATCAAGAACTTGTCAACTCAGCAAACTCAGTCACTACAGGCATGCTGATCTCAACTTCAACTACAAACTCCTTGGCTTCCTCCTCATCTAATTCAGCAACTTCACCAACAACCCTAAGCCGATACGAAAACCAAAAGCGCCGTGACTGGAACACCTTCGGCCAATACCTGCGTAACCATCGGCCTCCACTATCTCTCTCCCGTTGCAGTGGAGCCCATGTTCTTGAATTTCTCCGGTACCTCGACCAGTTTGGAAAGACTAAAGTTCACAATCAACTCTGTCCGTTTTACGGGCACCCTAACCCTCCTGCCCCTTGCCCGTGCCCTCTGAGGCAGGCTTGGGGCAGCCTTGATGCACTCATAGGCCGTCTCAGGGCGGCCTATGAGGAAAATGGCGGGAAGCCAGAAGCGAACCCGTTCGGAGCTCGAGCCGTTAGGCTTTATCTCCGTGAAATCCGGGACTCGCAATCGAAAGCAAGAGGAATCAGCTACGAGAAGAAGAAGAGAAAGAGGCCGCCGCAACTGCAACATTCACCTGCACTATTGCAAGCTCCACATCCTCCGACCTAAATGGATGATGAAACAAATTCCATATCCTTCAACTCACTATAATATCTATAATCTATTACTAGCTAGCGTTTGTAGTAGTTGTAGTTAATTTCTATTCATCTTTGCAACTATTGATCTATCATCATCTATTTGAAAGACTGCATTATGAATTATCTATAATAATCAATGTTATATAAGATTGATCTCACTATCGAATATGTTGTTTCACACAAAAGTGTGTTAATTTTTGGTAATAATCGGCAGGTACTCATAAATCTTAAGTAATTAATCAGTGCCCTTAATTGTATACATTCTAAATAGAGTAAAATATTCGTAAAATTAATTATAAAAAATGTTCCTAAAGTCACCTAATTAAAATTATATATTGCAATATAAATTCAAGTTAAAATGTATTTTTTGATACATAAGTTTTAATTTTGTGAAAACGGGCCCTATTGTTTTATGTTTGTGTATAAATATTCTATTATGTTACTATTGCTACCTTGTCTTATAGAGTTACATGAGATGAAAGAAGTAGTAGTGTCGAATCTGCAGTTGGAATCTACTGTAGGAGATCTTAATCGCATACTTTTCATAGATTTGCATATCTTGCCAAATGGGTTTTATCTGTATTATCTTAATTGAGGTTGTTAGAAGATTAATGATATTTATAATTAGCTTTATAAAAGCATCGTGTCATCTCTTGTCTGAACTGGTACTACTAATTAGTAATTGTTCCACTTGTATATGATTTTGGGGACGATTATAGCTTACGTATAGACTATAGCTTCTTCTTTTGCCAACAGATAGTCAAGCAAAGTTCGCCTTATTTTCTATCAAAAAAAAGACAATGGGATAATGGAAGGAGCTAGGGTTTCAAAAAAATGTCTATACTCGCATATATAGGCCATACAATTTTATGTAATTTTAGGTGATTGTTGTGCGAGCTAACAATCAGGTACTTGCATTAATTTTCAATTTCCATCCCAGACTTTCGCATAACAAAACTCCATTTATTTTATTTACAAAAATATAATTTATCATTAAATTAAAAAAAGGATCAAAAAGTGATGATACTGCTTTACGTATTTTTTATATAATTTTTTTAAAAAAAATTACAATCCATACACACACATATAAAAACGAAATAATAAAAAATTAAACTGCTTAAATTACCTTTATTAATTAATAGATAGTACGTACGTGATAGATAAAATTTATTCAACATTACGTTCAACTATTTAAAGTATGTTCATTTTGCAGAGGTAGCAAGCCGCCTCATACGATAAGTGGGTACATAAATACTGTAGCCTAAATTGATACTTACATAAGACGATAAATAAATAATTACACATCCTCCTTGTTCGACATTTCTACACTATGAACACCATTTACCTGTGATAGGATATGATCAATTATCAATCTCAGCTCCCAAACAGTCAAATTATTTAATAAATATTACTTATATCACAAGATGAAGATATTGACATATTATTTATATTATTATAATAAACATACTTTGGTTCTTGCGTATAACATAATTTTCTTGTACGTTCTAAAACCACCCCTTAAAAAGAATGAAAATATTATTCCCTGCGTTCTTATTTAATTGTTCTTTTCATTTTTTGTACGTATTTTGATGCTTATATAAAATATAATTTGATAAATTATTTGATAAATTATTTTTTAATTAAAAATTTGATATTTAAATTTTTATTTAAAAAAGATTTCAAAAAATAAATTATTTAACTATATTTTTATTAAAATATGTGTAAAAAGTTAAGAACGACACATTTATCAAAAGAGCTTGCTCCTGAGTTCATTCAGTAATATCCTGGGCTAAAAACAAAATATAATAGTAATACACGTGTATTTAGGTGAAAGGAGAGATTATATTTACATAATTGTCATCATATTTTTGTATTGGATTTGAGTCTACAGATAATTTACTCAGATCAGTTGAAGGCCACTTTTCTCTTACCAAAATTAAGCTATGTCCAAGTTTTTATCCAATATATATTAACTTGCAATTAATGATGAATTTATAGTTACTAGGAATAAAATGATAAATCTACATCATTAAATATACATATATGATAAATAAAAAATGATATCATTATAAAAAATGATATTTTATCATCTTAAATTGAATAAATTTTGTATACAATATAGTTTTGCCAAGATTTTTTAAGATTAGTTCCTAAAGAAATCACTAAAATATATTATTTACGGTGAATTTGTAAAGGAATTCTTTATAGAGTGAACTTAAAAGAAAAATCCCCGTATTTGTAATAATTAATAACAGATGATACCGAGCTGAATAAAAACGAAGGCTAAAATATAATTTGGAGATTAGAAATGTGAGTAAAATATATTTGTAAATATGGATCATGGACTTGTAGAATTGGAACAAAAATGAAGATGAATCAATGTGTAGTTGGAATACACACGAGTGAATCACCTGAGCAAATAGTTTTCTTCTGATTGTTCACTGCACTGTGTGTCACAAACACAGTGAATGGTAGAAGACGTCGTTTTCAACTTCTTTTTCTTCCCACATTCGTGATCTTCTTGTAAAAAGTTTTAGTACGATTCATGTGATTGTGAACGGTACATGTTAAATTGTTGACATTATTAAATTATTTAAAAAGAAAAAAAAATTATCGAATGCATTTCATGAATAATAAATAATTTGTACAAAACCGAGACCATTTTCGAAAGCTTTCAAATAAAATAGTTATATTTAAATCATTCATATACTTTATTATCAACCGAATGATTTGTGAAGGAACCAGAATTCATGTACTCCTGTATCTTATATACAGATAATAACGATAAACTTGTCATAAATAAATTATCTCCAAGCCGATGGACCAGCTTTGTTATATGCTTACTAGGATTTCTATGAAATTTATATGGTTGTTTTTAGTTTGTAGTCGTGCCCCCTAAATGCTAGCCCAGTCTGGATTGGCCCACATTGATTTGACATAAAGATTAAGAATGGATGGCCCACTCCCACGTGAGCATCTCTGTCTCTGTCGGCCCACTTATATCGTAGTAGTATTTGTGAATTCTGATAGTAAGGTTCTTTTACTAATTATTTAAGTTACTCGTCTCGTAGTAACTGCTTCGTCCGGTGGGCACTGGGCAGTGGCTTGTCAAGTCCATGCCAGTCATCGAGTTTTTCAATCGTCATCGCTGGTTTTTGGTATTGTTATTTTTTTTATTTTAAAAAAAATATTTTTTAGATTTCTAAAAATAAATGTTGTTTACCTATTATTTTATTTAATACAATATAAAATATTTTAATGTAAATATTATAAAATAGTAAGCCCGACCGGGTGAAGGAGAAAAATACTTTTTTTCATACATTCATTCACCAAAATATCAATTCTGATAATAAAAAATAACAGATTGAATACGCATTTGATGAATGGGTATTGAGAAATACATATGACACAACTCACAAATGTGTGTCATCTATTTTTTAATTTTTTTTTAAATACACATTTGTGAGTTGAGTATCCTATATGTACTTAAAAATTGTTATTTTTATTAATTTTTTCAGCCGAATACGCACATAGTTTTCAAGAAAAGATGGGAGCAACAATTATTAGAAATTTAAAACCCACGTTTAACAAAGCAGAATAAAATTGTTTATTTATTATTTTATTAATTACATGACTTTATATTTTATTATTTGTTGAGATCACACATAAATAATTGATTAAATTTAAAAAAAAAATATCAAACGAATTGACAAATGACGATAATTATTAGTGTATGTATGTGTTTTATTTTACCTATATCAATAAATTTTATAAAAAATTAATCAAGTTCAACTAATATTCGACCTAAATAGATCGAAATAAAAATCTGATACAGTCCGTTTAGAGAGCCTAAATATTAGGGGTGTTCGCGGTGCGGGTGGTGCGGTTTTTCCTCAAAACCACGGACCAACCCGCGCATGCGGTTTGATCATATTTTCAAACCGCGACCGCACCGCGTCACTTAAAAACCGCGTAAACCACACCACATAAATGCGGTGCGGTGCGGTCTATGCGGTTTGTGCGGTCTACAATATAAATTTAAAAATTATAATAAATTGCAAAATTAAAAGTTGCAATAATATTTATAAGCCATTAAATATTTAGTTTCTTCATTCACTGGCCAAATAAATAGTGTAGTGTGGAAACAGGAAAGTGAAAATTACATCAGAAAAATAAAATCTCAAAATCAACATAATAAAACAGAATCTGAATTACAATAACAAATGATAAGTACGGCAAAATGGCAAATGACAAGTATGGCAATGTCCAGTAGACCAACATCCTCATCTTTTCTTTCTTTTTGCTAATCCAAATAAGAATGAAAATCCAAGAAAGATAATAAGATATATACTTACAATAAATTAGGGTTTGTGAAAATCTAAGAAAGATCGTGAGTTTGAGAAAGAGAGGCGTAAGGTGAGAATATGAGATTCGATAGAATAAATTAGGGTTGTAAGGTTAGGTAAGTGTTTGGGGCTTTTGGACTAAATACTAAATAGATAAATATCTACTGTAATATGGAATATGGACCAGGCCTGTTGGGTTAAAATAAATTAACACAATCTGTTAATAAATTATTAAATTCATATGTAAATAAAATAATATATAATATATAATATATAAATATAATATATAAAATATATATTTTAATATTATATGCGGTGCGGTTTGAACCACACTACCAAAATATAAAACCGCAACCCGCACCGCACCGCGCGGTTTGTAAAAAATCCAACCACCAACCGTACCATAAAAATTAAAAACCGCGTTTTGCGGTGCGGTTTGGTGCGGTGTGGGCGGTTTATGCGGTGTGGGCGGTCCGGTGAACACCCCTACTAAATATGTCCAAATATTTTTCAGAAACCATATCATTAAAGTTAAAATCTGATTTGAATTTTGATCGAAAAAATCAGAATTTTCTGGATACAATCAAGACTCTACCTTCATTTTTTTCAAACAGGTTCACCGGTTTTCTCCGATGGAAAGCCTCAATTTTTTAATTTCCTTTCATTTTTCTTGCTAATCTTGTAATTAAAACTTAAATTCTATCATCTTTTTAAAAAATTATAAAATAAAAATTCTTAGATAAAAAATTATCGGAGCATCCAGATTTTTTATCTTCTCCGATTTCCCCTGTTTTTTGTGATTTCGTTTTCTAGATCTAATGCTTGTTTTTAGTTTGTAATTTTAGTTTTAACTTGCAATTTCAGTTTGGTTGTAATTTTTTCTTGATGATAGTTTTGATATTTCTCTGATTGCTTTGTTTGTGAGGTTTCTAAATGATTGCAATTATGGTCGATAGCTCAAAATAGATTAGTTCTAGCTAGATATGATGAAGCGGGCACATGTAAATATATAATTTTTAACAAATGGCGTGATTGTATCTACAAAGAAAATGAATTAATCCGCTATTATTTCTGTTTTATGTTTATTTGAAGTGACTATTTTTATAAATGTTGTATGTCTTTTTATTATTAAATTAATTCATACTAAAAAAAAGACTCTACCCGATAAATTTTTGTTTGCTTTTAGTTCAGATGGAATAAAATCGCACAATTTTCTCGCCAAGACGCCGAGATGACCACTACAATGACATAACATATCAATCGCATATGCTAGACAATTTCAAGAGCATTTTTAAATGAGTTATTGGACTCAAAAATACGAAATGTATTATAAAATATCACTCTAACAGTATTTTAACGCACCCTTTATTTTTTTTATAAATCATCTTTGATTTTTGGCAACACCTTTTAAGTGATTTGACTGCATAGTAAATGTTATGATTTTTAATTTTTTTTTTAAAATATTAAAATATGCAATCTATATTTTAATTCAAAAAAGAAAATAATAATATTTTTTATTATGCAATCAAAGCACTTAAAAGTATGTGTTAAAAGTCAAAACAACTTATAAAAAAATGAGGGAGTAATTCTTTAAATCACTAAAAAAAATCCTCAAATTCATCGGTCATTGCCTGTTTTTAGAGATTTTCTAACCATTTCCTATTTCATTTTTGTGAATAAAATAATTATTTCCCTCCTTTTCTCTTCCTTCCTTTTCAAGAGTATTTAGGTTCAAATTTATTATTAAAATAATAATAAATAATGAATATAAAAAAGATTGTTAAAGTTGATATACAAATAAATTAACTAATTGGTAACTAATTAGGATATTGTTGTTCTTGCTTTGGTAAATTATATTTTCCAAAAGGAGAATACCATCCTAAATATGTGAAATTTTCCAATTTTGGCATACCGGACTTTATTCTTTCAACACAATAGTAAGAAACTTCAATTAGCAACAACAATACAAACCAATTTGAACAATAAACAATTTTTTTTACAAATTCATAAAAGAGTAAGCTCACAAAAAAACTTCACAATTATGTTTCAACTTCTATAATTAGGTAAGATATTTTAACCCACCACCTCATAAAGATAAGTTAATATGAATAATTTAATATTTTACTCGAAAAATATATGAAGTCGAATTTAACTCAACTCATAAATAAATTAAATTCAAACAAAATTTCAAAATTTATTGATGAAAACGAATCGATCGTTATAAAATAATTCAATTCAATAGTAAAGTTTTTAAACAAAGATTAATGTTAGAGGTCCCAAATTGTTTTACAAAAATATTCTTAAATTACGCATGCCATATTTTTATTAATGAAACGCATATTAATACACACGAGTTACATATTATTTCTAAGAAAATTACCAATAACATATTGACGTCTCATGATTTTGAGAATTTTTTTACGAACAAATTTGGTACCTCTAGCATTATTCTTAAACAAATTACATAAATATATTTGTAAACAAAAGTTTTACACAATCAGATACTCCACGTCTCCACAATCCCATACAAGGCGTCCGTAAGATTTTCTTTTCTTTTAATTTTCAAATGACTATTTGTCAAGCACATCTTGAGTCATTGAGATATCCATTACAAGTACATTCCATATAAACATATAAAATGTTTACACATTTCTTTATTAAATACATATCAATGAGATATTTTATTTGGCATTTTCCATAAATTTAAGTATCATTATTTTTTTTAATAAATTTTGGAAAAAAAAGAGAAGAAATTTACATTGACCCTAATTATATCGTTATAACTAAAATAGGAGATATGGATTATGGACGGTAATAAACAAACGAGATCTAACTATGATGAAAGTTTTAACTGTCTTTCAATTTCTTTCCCATTTAACATTAGCATATGTGTGTGTATATAGACGTATAGTGTGTCTATTCATTTGTTTTAGTGGGAAAGAATCTTGCAGTTGGCTAACACTGTTTAACTCACTTGAACTAACTTTCTCATTTCAGATCTCTGCCAATGCAATAGTAAGCTCACCCTTCAGATCTTTTTGCATTTTACATTCCCAATTATTTCATATTTTCTTCTTTTGCTATATGACTTTACTCACTCACACACACACACACACAAGATTCATGGGTGTTGAGCTAAATTTAATGGGGTTTAATTTATATTGTAGATCTAGTGAATTTAAGTGTTATTAATTAATGGACAGCTCTTTTTTACTGTTTTTGTGTAATTATTTGATGATTTTGGATCACAAATAGTGAGTAAATTTGTTTTTTTATATTAGTTTAGATGCATTTCTTGAAAAGATTGAATCTTTTTTAGTTCTTGATTTACTGTACTTAGATAATAGATTACTGAGGTTTTGAATCTTTGTAAAGTAGAATCTTTTTTAGTTTTTAATATTTGTAATGTAATAATGTAATGAGATTATATGATGCAGCAAATATAATGATGAAAGCAACTTTGCAAGTTAGTGGATCCTATTTGTGTTGTGTTTTGCATTTTTTGCTGCAATTTATGGGCTTTTAAGTAGTCTGTTGATGATGACTTTGCTTCTTGTTAGTTTCTTTATCAAGTACTTCCTCGCTTCTGGGAAAATATATGCCCTTTCTTAAAAGTTCCAAGTCAATTGACTGCAGTTTAAATTTCATAATTTTGACGTGATATGTGAAAAGTTTAAGAATAACAGATCTTGTAATTAGCTGTAGTACCTTCTCCGTATGATAACACTATTATAGCTGCAGCAACTAAAACTCAAATGAATTCACATCTAGTTTGAAGTAACTAATACTCCGTATGCCCCTGCAGAGTGATTGGGATTCATCTCTGATGCAAAAACAACAGAATGAGGAAGTGAAACATATTTTTTGTTGCTAATCTTTTCATGAATTTTGAAAACCCTTCTCATGATATGGGATATGGGAAGCTCTCCATATTGATTTCTTCTTGTCTAAAAATTAATAGTTAAACATGCCCATTTATATTTTATTCAAGTAACATGTAGTATTTTATTTTGATAACAGTAATGGACTTGTAATATGTAGGAATATTATTTGTGTTTGGTAATTCATGCTACAGCTTATTTCACTTCTAGCAGGTTTGTTTAGTCCAACCTGCAAAAATAATGCCGGTTGTTTCTCTCTTTTCTCTACAGGTTGTTCAATAAGATTGTATGTTGTTTGCATTGGAGTAACAGAATCTGTATATATTGAATCTTGGAAGATACAATTTTCTTAGTTTCATAATTTGATGCGAAATAGATTAATGAGATCGTTTTCTTCTGAAAACTGAAGCGGATAGGGAAACCCCATCCAACGAGTTAAACTATAGTTTAAATATGAAGGGGAAATCAGATGGATCCCAGAAGAGACGCTTGTTTACTGCAATAGCTGTTGTCACAATCTTTCTGTTTCTGTATTTATATTTTGGCTCCCGGAGAAGTGGTGAGTCTGCATTAGAGTATGGAAGCCGGTCCCTAAAGAAACTTGGATCATCTTATTTGGGTAGTGACGAAGATACAGATTCTAGACAAGATGACACTTCGTTCAAGCTGGGCCTGGATGATAGTGAAGATGGTACAGTATCAAAGAGTTTTCCCGTAAGTTCCCTATTTAACTAGTCTACTTTGTGGTTGTGGCTACCGGCTTGACTTTTCTTTAAGAAGAAAGAAATTTGCTTCATGTTTTGTTTTGTTATGTTTTAGGTTTGTGATGATAGGCATTCAGAATTGATACCCTGCCTAGACAGGAATCTTATATACCAAACAAGACTGAAACTGGATCTTTCTTTGATGGAACACTATGAAAGACATTGCCCGATGCCTGAAAGACGGTTCAATTGCTTGATTCCTCCCCCACCAGGGTATAAGGTGAGTTATTATAAGTAAGCAATATGAGACTCGGTTTTAAATTATTACTAGTTGATTAATTTAACCTTTCTGTCGTTTATCACGATTGTTCTACTTCAGATCCCAATCAAGTGGCCAAAAAGTAGAGATGAGGTGTGGAAAGCAAATATACCGCATACTCATCTTGCAAGTGAGAAATCTGATCAAAACTGGATGGTTGTCAAAGGTCAGAAGATTAATTTTCCTGGTGGAGGTACTCATTTCCACTACGGAGCTGATAAGTACATCAAATCACTTGCTAATGTAAGACTTATTCACCCTAAATCACTAATCAGTTTTCCTGGAATATACTGGACAATTTTGTGCCAAATTCTATAGTATAATCTCTTTAGGTCTTTGGTTTTCTCATCCATTTTTTGAGATAGTTTTTGTTGGTGGTTTTAAATGGCAGATGCTCAACTTTTCAAATGACAATATAAACAATCAAGGGAGAATACGAACAGTTCTGGATATTGGTTGTGGTGTTGCAAGTTTTGGGGCATATCTTCTTTCATATGATATACTCACCATGTCTGTAGCACCTAATGATGTACATCAAAATCAAATCCAGTTTGCTCTAGAGAGAGGGATCCCGGCATATCTTGGGGTCTTAGGGACGCAGAGGCTTCCCTACCCTAGCAGATCATTTGAATTTGCTCACTGCTCCCGTTGTAGAATTGATTGGCTGCAAAGGGATGGAATCCTCCTCCTTGAGTTAGATAGACTGCTCAGACCTGGAGGTTATTTTGCCTACTCCTCTCCTGAAGCATATGCACAAGATGAAGAGGATCTTAGAATATGGAGAGAGATGAGTGCACTTGTGGAACGCATGTGCTGGAAAATAGCTGTGAAAAGGAACCAAACTGTCATATGGGTCAAACCACTAAACAATGATTGTTATATGGAAAGAGATCCTGGTACTCAACCTCCTCTGTGTAAATCTGACGATGATCCAGATTCGGTTTCGGGTGTACCAATGGAAGCATGTATCACCTCCTACTCTGACCGTAAGTTAAAATTATCTGTTATTGCTCATATCGTTTTAATTAGAGCTGAAGAACATTCATTTTTTGGGGTTTTAGCTCTTATGACATGATTTTCATCTCTGAAGGCCTATGTTATTGAGGATTTTAAGAACACCAGAATAGAGCCTAAAACCACACACCCAACTCTTTGGTTTTGTTTATCAGGTGATCATAGATCTGGGGGAAGTGGACTTGCAGCTTGGCCTGCACGCCTAACTGCTCCTCCTCCGCGGCTTGCAGATTTTGGTTATTCTAGTGAAATGTTCAGAAAGGACACGGTAATCTGAATAAAAAAACCCGTCTGATATATAAGTTTATTATATCCATTCTCACCTTTGCATATATGCATGCTGTCTAGGAAAAAGTAGAAGCATGGACTAAGCATTTTTTATTCGCCCACAGGAACTTTGGCAGCGAAGGGTTGAGAAATACTGGGAGCTACTGAGTCCAAAGATTTCAACCGACACCCTGAGGAACGTGATGGACATGAAGGCAAATATAGGATCATTTGGAGCTTCACTTAAGAACAAGGATGTCTGGGTGATGAATATTGTCCCTGAAGAGGGACCCAACACACTCAAGCTGGTATACGATAGAGGCTTGATTGGCTCAATCCACAACTGGTACGTATTCTTAATTTGTTGGTGAAACTGGTGCCTTGGACTTCATTTTGAATTTTTATGTTGCAACATTGATGTGTGCTTGCTAGTTGGTCTAGAAACTTTATTTTTCAGTACATCTGAAATACTATTTACATGACATTTATTCTATTATCCGTAAACGTAAAGTCATATCTTAGAAAGTAACGAGCAAATATTTCTCGCACAATGCAGCCCGGAAGTTAATGACTTCGGGTTCTAGTTTCCCTTCATATTGCAATACATGATCCAAAAGTGACTGTTGCACAAGTATATGGCGCATCAAGAGTCCATGCTGTTTCTGCTTCTTCTGTTAAACTTGTATTGTAGTACATCGTGCATCTAAAGTATATACATTTTAATGTATATTTACTTGAAAACCATTTATAGGTGTGAAGCCTACTCAACATATCCCCGAACATACGACCTGCTCCATGCCTGGACCGTGTTTTCTGACATTGAAAAGAAAGGTTGTAGTGGCGAGGATCTCCTGATTGAGATGGATCGCATCCTCAGACCAACAGGTTTTGTTATAATCAGGGACAAACAACGTGTTATTGATTTTGTAAAGAAGTATTTAACTGCATTACATTGGGAAGCAGTGACAACTACAGATTCCTCTTCGGAAGTCCAAGATGGGGATGAAATTGTACTTATCGTCCAAAAGAAGCTGTGGCTCACAAGTGAGAGCCTTAAAAACACAGATTAGTAAAAGCTTACTACAGTATACTTGCATACCCTAACGCCCAACAGCTATATATTATGAGGTAACCAGTGTTTGTTGTAGAATTATGCAAACTTCTTTTCTTTCATTTATTACACAATTTGTTATAGTTGATAAATTATAGACTTGTTTCTTGTATTATACACGTTTTACCGCTGAATGGTAGCCACCAGGCAAGTGAATCAATATAGTCTAGAGCTGTGGCTTGTATCCATTATATTTTGCTTAGAATCTGTTGCGTGCAATACATTCTTTATTGAAACAAACTGCTGCAAGTACTGGGTAGAGTTCGTGCGAATAACTAGTTTTATCGGTTGCCATCAAATACAGTTTAAAAGCAGAAACAAATTAACATGTATTAGTCCAACCAAGATTATGATATAGTCTAACCAACTGCAACCGCAGACATTGTGGTATAGTAGTATCTTTTATCTTGTATGTAGGATAACTACAATTGTAAATGTAGTTCAAATTTTAAAAGATTGTTAATGTACCCAGATAGTACTGTTTCTATTCATTGTTCTGCATTTATCTTCAAAACTACAAGCCACTAACGATGCTATCAAATATTTACATTAGGTTCTTGGTTCCTTACAATCGATTGACTGAACCATCTATTCGCGCTTTTTTTCCGTGGTTAGTATTAATATGTGAAATTTTTGTGAATCCAGGGGGTCACATTATCTATCCGTGCTTCTGACTAGCTAGGGTTTTTTCCTATCCGCGGAAAAAAAACTGCGGATAGATAGTTGCTCAACTATCGGGACCAATCCCCATTTACATTATTACTTCATATTTTGAATCAAACTAACATCATATACATACATGCAGCAACTCAACTCCCATAGAAGGCTACTAAGGGCAACATTTGCCCACTAAAATGCATCTTTTCGCACATCACACTTGATCTGTTTTAATCATTAATGTTATTCGTAATTGCTTTTATGACTCTATGATGCTCTGGTAGATCCAAAATCCTTGTTCCATTGTTCGAGCTCTTCCCACTTGCTTTTTCGAAGGATAGGTCTTATAACAGTCATGGCACTCTTGAAATCTTCGTACTGTAATCTTCTCACCTGATACAATAAGAAAATTGAATGAACTTACCTGATACAATAAGAAAATTGAATGAATGACAATGAAAAGGTCAGTTGGTATGCTTTTAAGTAAACCTGTCAACATTGAGTTCTACAACGTAGCACATAATGATGCCAAGGTCTCAGATGAGAACAATGTAATATTTGCACTAAAAGAAGAAAAAAGAGAGACCAAATGCAATATCTCCTTCAAATGTGATTGAAAAACAACAACAAAAAAATTTAATTACGGAGTACCTAATTCGCTTTGACACTGGAAATCTTTCCCTTCGAAATAAGCTCTCTCATTGGCATCATCGCAGCATCCTTGCACAAGGCATCTAAATCACTTCCAGAATATCCTAAAACAATAAGCATAATGACCGGTTTAAGGTACAATGGTACATGATCTGCATCTAGCTTAACAAAATTTTACTATTGGTGTGCATCGTCATGCAATACACGTGGTGTGCGCAATTTGAAGACATGGTCAGTGAAGAATCAACAAGGCATGTCCTTTCTTTTGTAGTGCATAAAAGGCTATAAATATACTTCAGAGTCATCTTACCTTCCGTCTCTTTCGCAAGTCTCCTTAGGTCTCCACCTGATGGAAGAAACAAGAAGGATAAAAAGATAGTAAATAACACAAACTCCCTGAATTATAATAATCCTTGTGAACGAACATAGCCAATGAGTTTTGGTCTTAAAAACATTTAACTTCTGATCACATCATCTGTGATCGTCTTTGATGGTCTGACAAAAGCAGACCTCACTCGCATTCCATTTTTTCAGGATTTTCTTACTGGAGTTTCTCAGTCTCCCAAGCAAATAATTTCCAGATAAATGAAATTGTATTGCTGATTTATTAAAAGGATTACGACACCTTGAGTAAACAGATCTGTACTATAAAAACACTGTTGGCACACTAAATTAAGTAACTGAACCCAACTTGCGTATTAAGAATACTCGGAGAAAAGAAAATATAATTGATGATGTCTTGATGAGCTAAAGTAATCCAGTCCAAGCTGTATGCTTAAAACATAGAGATATTGACTCGTTTAACACGTCATTGGGAACACCCAAAAACACTGCAAGATGATTATTGACAGCAGTAAAAACAACTAAACCTGCACATCAAGTTTTCATTAACATCAACTGGTGGTTATGATTTCACTTTCTTATTGATTCATGGGGGTGTGGGAACCTTCCAATTATGTGACTTTTATAGCCACCCCACTGAAAACTTCAAGATTTTTTTTAAACATATCAAACTTGTACATTATATAATGATAGCCAGCAAAACAGAAGGTCTAGTAGATACAATACAAATGGACTAATTCAGGTCACATTTTTTTCTTAAGTGCAAACAGAAATTTCATATCCATGGAATAACATCATGTGTATTCAATTGGTATAGACATGCAGAACAACTTACGAGGCAAGGAAAATGCTCGGCCTTTCAGCTTGTGCTTCAAAAGAATCCTTTGAACATCTTCGTCGGGCAAAGGAATGTAGATTCTCTTCACCTGGTTGAAGAATTATTAATTTTTTAAACGGGTCACAAACTGATTACTCAAAGAAGCCATTTCAGTTATAGACTTCAACTTATTAACCTTTATCTGCAAAATGGGGGTAGAATATACTTATTACATTGTAACAAGATCAAACCAATTAACAATTAAGAAATTATAGCCAATAACCATTACTAGACAAACATTGACATACTTAACAATCTCCTTAGCACTGCATCATCCAATTCCTGTGGTCTATTAGTTGCTCCTGCATAATGCATATAGGTAACTGGTGTTATGACAGCTTCTGTGTAATGTACTAACGAATATAATGAGTCTCATTGATCAAATGCTGAGAGCTTCTACTCATGAAATGCTGCAGCATTCACATGATAAAAAGGCAACTCATATCCTTCTGTAAACTTATTTCCTTTCTTTTTTGTCATACTTATTGTGAAAACAATCCAAAGAATAATTACAAGTAGGTGAAAGGAATGAAAAAAACAACTAAAATACTTAGACAGTATGCCTCTAGGACTTGAAGGAAAAGATAAAACAAAAATGTCCGAAAAGAAGTTGGCCTTAGAAGCCATCTGCAAGTTGACAAATAATCTAATTTGTGAACTGGAAAAAATAACTCGAGGGACTAAATATCAACATCAGAATAAGGCATTACTAAGAGAATACGAATCCTACCGATAACTACGAGATCATCAGAATTTGAGTTCACCCCATCAAACTGAACTAAAAACTCTGACTTTAGTCTTCTGCTTGCTTCATTCTCACTTGATGTCCTAGTTGAAAGAATACTATCAATCTGTTGAAGATAAAAGTACAAACTAGTTTAAATCTGGCAGTACGTTACTGGCTAAAGTGCATTAACAGAACCAGGGAATACACAGTAACAGACTAACAGCAGACTGACGCGTTAAGATTTAAGAAAGAGAATTAGGATCAAAGTAATATGAAAGCAACACGATACTATCAATCTGTCAAAGATACAAGTATATCCTTGTGCAATTCTTACAACACATAAGATATATAGTCACAAACCACATATAAACTGAGAGGAAGTTCCATACTTCATCAATAAATATTACAGATGGTTTCCTAGAATTCGCAACCATAAAAATGTCCGAACAAGTTTTTCACCCTCTCCCACCTGTTTAAGTTAGGACATTAAGAAATTACGGATCTAAAAAACATAAAAGGCGATAGTAAAAGCCCACACAGGAACACATGTAACGAAAGTAATGGCAAAGACATACCCATTTTGAAGTAAGTGATGAAGCAGAAACATTAAAAAAGGTAGCTTCCGATTCTGATGCAACTGCCTTTGCCAGCATGGTCTTCCCAGTACCTGGTGGACCAAAAAGAAGCAAACCTGACCAAGGGAAACAGGAGTAAGCGGCTACATATTCTTTCAGAACTAAAGTAGAGAAATTAAATTGTAAAATCGTTGAAATAGCACCTCTGGATGTTCTACGAAGGCCAACAAATAGGTCTTTTCTCTTTATTGGTTGGATTACCATTTCATTTAAAGTTTTCTTCGCCATTTCAAGACCAGCTGTTAATAACAAGTACCAAGTAATGCCCATATAAATATTAGAATATACAGTGATCACTGGATTTCATAATAAAAGGCTGCAGTTTCTAACCAATATCTTCCCATTTGTCAGAAGGACTTCGGTCCAGGATCTCGGATTCCATCATTTTTACCAATTTTCCATCATAACCATTATCTTGCGCAGGTTTCCGAGCCATGACTTTCTTTGTTGTGTCACTTATGATGCTGCTGGAATTATGTCCACTTGGACCAAAATAATTTTGTAATTTTATAGGACTAGATGTTGTTCGTATAGCTGCAGTTTGTCCCTGAGGTAAAAGTGTAGTGTTGTGAATATTCGTAAACAATAATTTATAGGAACAAAATATTATTCAAGTTAAAAAGACATTGCTCGAAATTAATCGAAAATGTGTGGAACTAGGAAAATACTTCGGTATCGTACCTTGTTAATTGATTTGTCACCTGACAAAAAAATAGAAACGCCATCAAATGAAATGTCAGCAGATGGTTAACAACTTAACATATCACCCAACAAAGGGAGCATCCAACAGTAAGGAAAAACAAGAATTATAAATGTTGACCTGTTTGTGTGCTTAACACTAGTAGTCTGTCTAAAACTTGCCCCAACCTTCTCCATATCTTCTCCCGGTAAGATTTTACCTTCTCCTGTTCTCTATGAGTGAATGAAACGTGAGCTGAGGGAAACACAAAAGTGTATTTTCGTGCAAACTTTATAACTAAAATGCTAAGTAAAAAAATGGCCTAATTCAACTCGAAATATTTTTAGAAAATCACAACAAACAATCAATATTATGATTTATGCACGAGAAAAAGAACAAAACAAAAATACCTGGAACTATTACACGATGGAACAGGCGTGGAACTAGCTTCATTCAATATCTGCTTAGCGTTCCTATAATGCGAAACAGCGTCGGCTTCAGCCTTAACAGCCTTATCTATCTCTTCCATAACAAAATCATAGTAGCCCTTAAGCTTTATACGCAGCAGGGTCGTTCTCGTTCGAAACGAGACGTGGATGATCATTATTAGTAGGAGATTTTTGTAAAAATAAAGATGAAAGATAGGAGAAGATTGAATAGATCAGTTCTTTAAGAAGACCCATTGATCATTAGGCGTTTGATCATGAAACAAATGTAATGCAGTCAAAACTATATAACACAGAACACTATATTTATTTATAGCTTTATAAACTATATCAAAATTTATTAAACCCTATTACTAGTCTTCTACTCGTGTCGTTACTCCGTCTCCATGCATGCATGTTAAACTGTATCCAAAACCAACACTACAAAATAATGCAGTTTTCAGGTGCTTTACGACTCTTAGCGTGGTGGAGAATAATGATTGGCTTCTTAACTCTATTTTATTCCTCTAAAAAAAGTCAATTTTCTATTTATACATGATTTCATGAATCATCGAATGTGTTGGTATTCAAATCATGTTTTTTATCCTTGAATTATAAATTATGTACGTGATAGAGTTACAAGAGTACATATGTAATGTAATTTTATGTGACTTAATTATGTTTTATCTTCGTATCAAACTTTTAAATTTTAAAACATTATTTGAAAGTAGATTAATAAATTTTAAACTATTTTATGGTAAAAATATTATTTAACCTAAATAATATTTTATCTATTTTTTTATGTAATATAAGATGTTTTTTGTTTTTTTGAACAACAGAGTTTTATTATTCAGAAACAATCCTCCAAAATGTAGTAGAAAACTGAGAGAGATCCACTCACATTCAGGTGTCAGAACACAAGAACACCGTAATCAGCCGAATCAAGAATCCGTTAGCTTTTGTTGAACAATGCAACTGGAACTTGATAGTTCTTATTCTCTCTTTTTTTTTCCCAGAATAATTTGGCTACAAATGAGTATCTATTCTCAAAAATTCTCGGGATGAGCCAGAGTCAAATCCGTTTGAGTTACCCCATTGGTTCTTATTCTAGTTGCCTACAATCTACATATTGCAATAAATGACTCTAAAATGACTGTTGCATAAAAATGAGGCACCTTCTGTAATGAATCCACACCGTTTTTTATAGATGTAATGTAATATATGCAATCTTCTGGTAAAATACTAAAAGTTTCACTTTAAAACCATTTATAGCGGCAACGTATCCCCGATAATTATAGAATATCATTCTTTATCGAAAGAGACTGCAATAAGTACAGGGTATAGTTTGTGCAAGCAATTTGTTTAATCCTACTCTTAACTGTTAGTATTAAAAACAATTTGAACTTGTTAAAAAAAAATTGAAAATACAATTTAGAGAAAATCAACACAATCAGATTTTGTAGACGATAATACTTTCAAGATAATTTATGCGTAAAAACTATTGTCTTCTAAATATATGGAAACTGAGTAAAAACAAGAGATAAATTAAAATTCGAATACTCTGGGATTAAACAAAATTTCATTCAATACATTCTAAAAGGAAAACTTAAATTTTAAATTCAAGTAAAAACTAGTCAGGCCTTTGCTAGTTCTTGAGATTCACAGACTGCATGATACAGGCAGTTTGACTGCATCTTTAAGCCCTAATCTGCGTACTGTTTGTGGGAAGATGCTATGCACCGCTGGAATGGACTCGTTGTGAAGGCAATCATTAAAAATTAAAGTTTGGGGAGTGCCATGAATATGTTTCCTTATGGATTTAATGACTTCTGGTTGAATCCCTTCATCAGTATGAGACTGCAGTCCATCAACAACCTGCAATAGCATATATGAAGGTCATTCATCACATCTAGTTGACAAATTCAACTGGTAGACTGAGTGATTTATATCAATTAAAGACTTCCATCTTGACTAGATACTTGGCAAGGGCAGCACAATTAAAGGATAAAGCATGATAGCATGTCCAATACATTCAGATAATAGTACCTGTTAATTATAATTCATTTTAACTTTAAAAGTCAACCGAAGAAACTTTGGTAACCGATGAAAGCAAGCAAAATTTATTGAATGTTTGAGAATAAAAACCACATAACATAACAAGAATAAAAGGGCAAAGTGTCATCTAATATTTTAGGAGCTAACTAAGTTGTGTTCAATGTTAGACGAAGCAACCTGGCATTCAAGAACTTCACAGTTAACAGTTCACAGTACAAAAAATATAAAACAGAGTGTACTGGAATCTTTTTTAGAGACTTCCAGAATTTAACTCTAGAAATTTTATAATAATGATTAAGCAATAGAAACAATATCTATTATTTTACTTGCCTGTCTTGTTGGCCACATCTTTTATTTACTTTATGCAATTGACATTACAGAAAAAAGGAAGATCCAAGTATTACCAATAACGAAATGCTAGTTATATCAACAGCGTTCAAGGAGAGAAGCTCCAGAAGCCTCTCCGGCGTAGACACAAGAAACTCTGGTTCACAGCTCTTTAGTCTGAGGGAAAAATACAGGCTTAGAAGAAAATAGAAGTAGATGTGCGTGCATGTACCTAATATACTTTTATATAAAAATTTACATAAATGGTTAGATAATCAAAAGACACACCAAAAGCAATGCATACAAAGATTTCTAGTTAAAGTATATATTCATATGTAGGCAAGTACTAGTCATCATCTATGTATGAGGAAGTGATACAGAGATCTTAAAGCAAGGTATAGTCTTTTCCACGTATTAGTTCTTCCATTGCAAGTACATTCTTTCAATTACCTTCTTAGTCTACATATGAAAACACATTCATTTGGTGTCAATTTAACATACATTTGTGGGAAAAAGATAAAGATTTCTCTTACGATCAATGACAGAAAGGGAGCTTCTAATCAAGTTACGAGGAAAGTTTTCACCAATAGGAAAATCAAACCCTGGTGTTGCTTATAGCTAACATTATACATTTTTATATGCTTAAAAAAATGCTAACTGTTTTATAGAATAGATGCTACATATATTCAATGTTTTGCAAGCACGTCTAAAGGATTGACAAGATAATTAACAGTCACATGCTGAAATCAAAATTCTCTTATAAAAACTCAAGCACAAAAAAAATGAAAGAAACATTAATTTACGTCCTACCCTTGAATTTGATGATCTAAAGATGCTCCAGCATGCAGACTCACAGAATGAATTCCAAGAGCCTTTAAAGGCTTGCACACAGAGCGAACCTGACCAAAACGAAATTGTCATACAAAAAGAAGAAAGAACGATAAGAGGTAGTGAAAGGAGAAGATAAATTCATTAGCTTTTCATTTGAACAAGAACGACAATAATACATTATGAAAACCGGCAAACATCAAGATTTTTTATATTTTAATAGATTGTTTGTTTTTGGCTTGAACAACTGCAATTTCAGGTCATCTGTAGAAAGAAGCTGATATGATGTACTGGAATCTAGCACTCGGTCGTTTATATAAGGTTTTCACTATGTCGAGTTGGTTCATCATAATTATTCCCTAGGCACTAAGACACATATACAAGTCTGTGGTAAAAAGATATAGCTCCCTATGAATACAAATGATTGTAGTAACGCCATAAACATCAAGACCATCACATTACATAGCATGTTATGAATGAGGAGGATGTACTAATCAGGGAAACAGAAAGGGAAAAAAAACTTGCCCAAAAATATATATATATATATATATATATATATATATATATATATATATATATATAAGAATTGACATATACAAACCATTGAAGCTTTCTCTTTGGATGAGACGAGGAACAATAAGAATGGAATAGGGATTGACAGTCCTTCTTTTTCCTTCCTTGCTATGGTATCCGCAGCTGTTGAAGTTATCCAAGCAATCTGCTCTTGTGTAGAACAAGCTCCACTGGCATCTACCATGTCTTTTCCAAGTGAATAACATTTCCAGAATTCAACTCCCCAGGTGTCAATGAAAAAAGGTTTATCCACATCAGTAAAAGATGTTGGATCATGCCGCAATGCATTCTGTATTGAATTCAAGCACAATATTAGAAATTTAGAAGGGCACTCTTGAATTTCAAATGACTGTCCATCTTTCCCACTCTTCCCCGCTAGATGAGCCTTTATTTTCGTAAGATTAATATTATCATCCTGTTGCACATCATCAATCATCTGCTTCTTGTCAGCATTCAAGTACTTTCCCCTTCTCACATGAACCATATCGGTAGTTTTGTTTTGTGTCTCCTTATTACTGTTGATAACCTTCCCTTGACCAGTTTTTAGAGGTTTCTGTTTCTTTTCTTTTATCTTATTTGTTTCTTCATTGGCATATCTGTCATTGAAGGGATCCTCAGGAGTCGGAAGACTATAACACATTCCCTGTAAAGTCACAACTTGCTATAAAAATCAGAAATTTGAAAAGCTGCGTTCATTAGCAAAAATATTGAGCATTTTTTGTTACATTAATCTTTTAAAAATACCTCCCTTGGGTTGACACAGAGCAGCTTCCCGGCATCATAAGATAAATGGTGTCGTTTCCTTGCTTAAAATACATTGGTAGTTCATTCCTTCAATTTTTATTAAGTTGATCTATATCCATAGTAGTATGCCAGCAAAGCAGTGAAAATGACGAAACATGAATTTTACCACTGGATGAATTGTCAGAGACTTAGGAGAGAGAAGATGGTGCAGCAGCGATGTGAGGGTGGCAATGTAGGGAATGATAAAACACGAGAATTTCGGACGTGATAGAGAACGTAGGCAGTGAAAGTAAAGATCGATTGAGAGCACGGCAGCAATTGATGAAAGGAAATCAAGGGAGAGGGTAAGAATTTTGTTGTCGTATTTTTTGGAATCGGGACAAGTGGACAAGTCCTATGTATTCTAAGCAAGGAAATGGTAATGCACCCGTATCAAAAGACACAAAACAGGGGCAGTGATTTAAAAGAATGGATTGTATATACCAAGTCATGAAATAAGATTATAAGAATGTATCAGCATTTGATTACTAGTTACATGGAATAAAGCGTAGCTAATCCAGCAAAGTGACAATTTCTCGACATATTTCCATTTGCATTTCGTTAAATTTTACTCAAATGCAATTTGGTATCATCATATATATCCTAAAAATATTAAATTATCGAATATTGAAAGACGTAGTAGTAGTAGTAGTAGTGTATATGTAATGAATACCTGACACATGGTACGTTTACCGGACTTGCGGCGCTTCTTGGCGGCGATAATGGCGGCGACGCGAGTAGAGACTTTAAGAGAATCATTTTGTTTCCTTGCTTTAATTTTATTCTTTCTCCTCTGCCGAGAATCATCACTTCGACCCATCCAGACTTCTTGTTCAACTTGGAGCTGCGTTGCGCACCTCAACTCCCAACTCAAACTCAAACTCACTAGGTCATCTATTACAATATGGACTTGTCTGCTCAGATTTATAATTTGTTTTCTGGGCCATATGCTAGAGATATACAAAATATTATGATTACAGATTTCTCCCTCTACATTACCCCTTCATATCACCAATCTTAGCCCATTCACTTATAATACCACATCCGGCCCAACCCTATAAAATGTACCCCTTAAAAATTATTTTTTTCTGAATTAAAATATAGATTCTATATTTTAATTAAAAAATATTAAAAACTATGCGGTCAAAGCATATAAAAATGTGTGTTAAAAAGTCCAAGCAACCTATAAAATAAATGGAGGGAATATTTGTTAATAAAAATCGTATAAAATTTTATTATTTAATTTTCCTAAATCAAAAACATTATGATTGGCTATTGTAGTAAATAAGTAAATATAATACTTACACAGAAGTCCAAAAGTAGGGTTAAATCATGATTTTTTATGATTCTGGTTTGCCACTAGTAGTAAATGCAGTTGGAGATTATTAAGAATTTTAACCCAAATATTCATTTATATAGTACTATTTATTGTGATTTTAATTAGGTACATAAGCGAAGCATGCTGTCTAGTGTCTAGGATATATAGACCAAGCATTTTTCATTTGCACATGAGTGCATAGGAACTTTGGCACAACCCTGAACCTGATGGACATAAAGGCAAATCTGGGTCAGTTGGAGCTTCAACACACTCAAACTGGCATACGATAGAGGCTTGATTCGTTCAATCTACGATTGGTACGTACTCTTAATTTGTTGGTGAACAGAACTGGTGCCTTGACTTCATTTGATTTTTTATGTTGCAAGATTGTTGTGTACTTTTGCTGGTTTGTCTACAAACTTTGATTATTGTTCAGTGCATCAGAATAACTACTACTTATGTTGCTGAACAATGCAGTTGGAACTCTGGAAGTTTGTTACTTCTGATTCTTTCTAGCTAGCTAGCTTGCCTCAATATTGCAATATATGACTCTAAAATGACTAATATTCCACAAGTATGAGGCTCCTCTTGATAAGAATCCACATCTGCAATCTCTTGTGGTGAAGTGCTTGAAGTTTAACTTAAATACCGTTTATATATAGGTGTATGTGTATCCTCGAACAAATATCCAAGCCTGGCCGTGTTTTCTGACATTAATTAAGAAGAATGGTTGCAGTGGCTTGGATCTCCTGATTGAGATAGATGGCATCCTCAGGTTAATTACAGGTTCCGTTATAATCTGGGACAAACAACGTGTTATCGGTTTGGTGATGAAGTATATAAACTTGATATAATTTCTGCCATTTGATGTAGCCACCATGCAAGTGAATCAATATATATAGTCTAGTGCTGTTGCATGCATCCTTTTATGTTCTGCATAATTATAATTTTTCGAATTGTAATCTTTATTGAAACAAATTGCAGCAAGTACCAGGTATAGTTTGTGACTTTGTGCAACCAGTTTGTTTTGTCCCACTCTGACTTGCCATAAATTACAATTCGGAGAAAATAAAAACAAAAAGATCTTGTAGCTGATAAGACTTTTAAGAGATCGACTTCATGCCTAAAAATGTCTTCTAAATCTATTGACACAATATTTCAGAGCGGTACAAGTCACCGAACATTTTAGCCTTCCAAACCTTACTTCGGATATATTAGTATGGTCTGACATGAAAATTTTAAATATTTACACACCGAAATCTATTTGAACTTGAACTTTTCGATATTTTATCAACAAAAGAAGAAAGTACAGTATTAGTTATTTCTAGATCTAATATATAGTGATTATAATATTTCATGTAGCAGGGAAATATACATGCATGAATTTGATTTTTGAAAAGGAGGAAATTTTGAAGGTTATTATGAGTGATAGAGGATATGCTCTTTGTTAGGAGACCAACCAAACTGGATTGAAGTAGAAGTATAACTGTATAAGTACATGAAATATAATCATTTGTTTTCAGAACCACGTATATATATATGTGATGATTTAGGTGGTTATAACTTGTGAGTGTGAATGTTTGCCACTTCTGAATTACCATTATTTTGGAATACATAAGCGCCCGAATGAGGCCGGAATGTTTACCTTTGCTTTTAGGCAACTACATTTCTCATTAATACTTCAGGGGTTGTGTTTGTGAGTTGCCATGTTCTCTAATCCCCTGCAATGCTAACGTTAGATTATGTTTCATGCTACTACGTTCATTCATTTGTAATTATCCACCTTCCCCCACCACCCCCACCCCACATCTAATCGAGTCATTGTCTACTTTTCTTTCTGCCAGAGCTACCAATGGGGCTGGGGGCAATAATTTATCTTTTCGAATTTGTAAAATAATATATATTAGTAAAAAATTATTAGTTTTATCTGGTAACAATATCAAATTAGACCCGTGCAAAATTGCAATGGCTAAATTTATCCTCGTACCTGTTATTCGTACGTAAAATAATACTCCAAAATTTAATTTAAGCCGACTTTACAAAAGAAATCCACTTGAGATAATTTCGATTCAAATAATATATATAAAAATAATAGAGACCCAAAAAATTATTTCAAAATTTGTACCGAGTTGTCTAATTATTAGTTTTGTTATAATAATATAAGACTCCGTGTGCATAGTGAACAACAAGTCATATGTCAATGTCACATCATTTGACAAAAAAAATTGAGATAATATTTGGGATGCCTATTATTTCTTATATATATATATATATATATATATATTACTATAATGTAGGTTAATCTTTATAACTAAACTTTTCCTTTTTACGGGGCATCGACTTTGAAAATGTTCCCCAAAGTTGCCATTAATTGAGGAGTCCCTCGCCCCCTAGCTATGATTCTCCATTTCTCCTCAACGCCCGGATTTCCAATTTTTTGCCCCAAATGTTTTCGATGCTCCGATTTTTTTAATTATTCTTTTCGTTTTTCATACTATATTCAAAAAAAATTATCTATTCGTTCGTACGAAACGGATTAGAATCTAATTAGTACGGTATATGTGCTAGTATTCTAATTATATTTTTATTTGACTAGGAGACACAACATGACCTGGGTGGCTGGGTCCTAGCAGGCAATTAACAATCCAAATAATTGTACTCGCACAAAAGAGGATGCAGTTGGAGAGATGAGACCGTAGATTGTAGAGTTAAAGAGTAAAAAAGCCTATTTTTGGAAACAAAAAAGTCTACCCGTTAACAGAAACCCATTATCATTAAACTAGGTATATCAATGGATCGAATTTAGATCAAATTCATTTATTTTTTTAGATTTGGATGGGATCATTGTCGGATTTTTTAGAACTCAATCCATATTTGAATTCATTAGGATCTTGGATTTTCGAATCGAAGTTTCAATCCATTTATATTTAAAAAAATTACAACAATTCTCTAGACTTATTAATAAAAGTGGAAAATGTAAACACGTATAACAAATAGTTTAATAATAACAATTTTACATCTATTGAAAATCTTTAAACTCTAAACTACAAATTTTAAACATCTAAATTCTCAAATAAATCTCATAAAAATACATGATAACTTTGAAGAAATCTAAATGTAACATTATGACGAAAGAACTTCTAGAATATCATCTTCAATAAACAACAAATTCAAAAGTAACCGGATACTAGCATACGACTTTCTTTACAAGTAGAATAAGCCACATGTACATATGTATTATATATATATATATATATATATATATATATATATATATATATATATATATATATATATATATATATATAAAATTGGATCGGATTGTTAACAGATCCAAGTAAGTGGTGAATGTCTATCATGTCATATGTAAGCTAAGCTGAAACGATATATCATTGCTTAGTCTAATGTATATTTTCCAAAACATACTAGGCGGGTGTGGTTCTTGAAGTAGATCGTGCAAGTAATAATAGCTTCATACAATGGTTTAAAGATATTATGGTCAATCATGACAACATTGCAGCGACGAAAGTTGTAGTGTGTCGGGGATTTGGAAAGCGCATAATGAAGTAATCTGGAATAACAAAATTCCGAGAACTGGTTGGGTGGTTGCAACTGCAAAAGCTAACCTTTCATAATGGGTCATAATGGAGAAGTGTTCAAATATTGAGGACGTCAGAGTCTGAACAAGTAGTGGATGTAACTGAAACTACGGAGCACCGGACGAAACCAAGTAGCGGGTATGTAAAGGTCAATTGCGATGTAACTATCTTACACGAGATTTTAATGTTTGGAATTTGACGGGTTGCTAGAGATTCTAATGGGGTGTTACTCGAAGCTAATGTACTTGATATAATATATTTTTATATATTTTATATAAGATTTTATTCTCATATTTAATTGTATTTTACGTTAATTTGATATTTATTTAATAAATTTTAATGATTTATTACAAAAAAAAATAGGAAATTTCTAAATTTAGGAGGATTTGGGCTTAAAGAACTATTTTAGAGTCAAAATGGAAGGAAATTCGTATTTATTGGGGTGCACACGCTAACTACACTATTTGGGTCATATCTTGAGTTACAGAAGTCAGAATTGTACGATCTTACAGCCCACACAAAACTTATGAAATTCTCTTTATTTTAGAGATAGTCCAATAAGAAAAAGCCAACTAGATGAGCCCATAAACTGAACAGAAAATACAACCACGAATTTTACATGGAAAATTCTACTTGGTTTAGAAAACCTACTTGTATTTGTTTTAAAGTATTAAAATATTTTTTATATTAGAGATAATTAGATTATTACTATTATTGTTAGATTAAAGTAGATATAGTATTAGGGTTAGGAAGAGCCATGACTTTTTCTTGTGATATGGAGGATTGAAGGTTTTCTTATCCAGATCCCTTATTTATTCTTGTTTATTTAATTATGTTTCTTTTTGTTCTTAGTTGTTTTATTTGTTTAATTATTAGTGAGTAGTAGTTTCTACGATTTAAGGGGAAGTCATGTTTGCACTATAATATTGACATGATTTCTACAGGGATTTGATTGGTTATTGTTAATTCTAATCGATTATGTTTTATTGTTTAATTTGTGTAATCGGGCGATATTATGAATTAATTCAATGCAAATAGGGGTATGGATCGATAGATTTATTTACTAGAGGCATACATACGATTAGCAGAATTGAATTTGAGTGCGAAAGTATCATTGAATTTCTAATGACGTTAATGCTTGATAGATGTTAACACTGCTCTAATTACCTGATTAATTAAGTTACTAAAAATTATTATTTGTGTAAACATGTTTCAAGAGTGTTAATACTTGAGAGAGATTAACAAAATCTAGTTATATGATCACTTCTATAACTTTAGCTTAGGAGCCAATTATTGTGTAAACAAGGTGGACTTAATTGTCTTAGGTTTTAATTAAATATATTTTATTAGTGTTAGTTTAGATTTAATTATTAGTAAATTAATATTTTCAAATATTCGATTGCTCTTGAAAATCTGTGATAATTGACTTAAAATCGATAAAACCCGTCTTCTTGTGGATATGACCCGCTTGTCAATTTCTGTTAACAACAGACACCGTACGATTGCGGACAGGTCATAGATCAAATAAAACGGATCAGCAGTCAAGTTCAACGAGATAAAAGAGGTTAGGAATGCGAAGGCAATCGGAATTCGAGAAGCCCTTAGTTGAGTAAAGAAGCAGGAGAAAATGAATCGGACTCTGCACAACATATCTCCTACGAAGATGGTAGTAGAATTGGATAGCTAGTTAGATGTCCTTGCCATCAATGACAAAACTTCTATTATTTCCCCGTATGGAGTGATCATTAAGGACTGTCGGATGTTCATGAATAGTTTAAGGAATGTTTCAATTCGTTTAGTTAAGCGATCTGGGAACAAATTAACTGATCATGTAGCTCGCTTATCTGTTTCTAATCCAGGTTGCATTGCCAAAAGGGATTTTGTACAGCTGAACTTGAGTCCATTATTGAGGTCGATTTATCTTAAGTTTAAATATAACTTTTCTTAAAAAAAAGTGGATTACAATTTTGTTATGAATAAATATAATTGTTTTTGTTAAAGTCGGTATTAATAAAGATTTAAAAATAAAAAGGTATTCAATTAAAATTTTGTAAAATAATTTTTTTTAAGTATATAATTTTTTTATAAGATGCAAGTACATTAAAATCTTTTATAATTTATATGAACTATTCTCCCTAAATAAAATGTAAATATTAGACATAAGGGTATATTCAGTTTAAATTTAAAAATATTATTAATAATTTATGGTTTTTTATTTTTATTTTTTTTGTCAGGAATATATGGATTTTTATTGAATGCATTTGATTTAAGATTTTATGAATTTATGCAAACATGGTAGATTCCATACATATTGTAGGTTATAAAATTCAGGCTGAGTTTATCTTAAATCTAGTAAAATTACTTTTACTCCTTTCGTCCTAATTTAATTTTCTTGTTTAACTATCAAATTCACCAAATTTTGATTGATAATTAAAAATTATTAGTTTATAATTTTAAGAAACTGAAAATTACATATACTTTCTAACAATTTAATTTTATAATTTTTTTTCAATTATATAATACAAGTAATTTTTAATCAAAGTTCAGTCAATTTGATCGAAAAAAGACAAACAAGACAGATAATTTGGAATAGATGAAGTATTTAGTTGAGGTTTTTTAAAAGATCTAAAATATATAAGCAAATATAACAGAATCCACAAGTCTTTAAAATCCATGTGTTAATAAGTTTTTGAATTTTTTTAGATTTTAATAAATTATTTATAATATGTATTGAATATTCCTGAATTTTAAAGCATAATTTAAAATTTAGATTGAATATCCTTGAATTTTAAAACATAATTAAATATTTTTAAATTGTAATGAATATTTTTAAATTCAAATTAAATACTCTCAAATTTTTAAATTAAAAAAAATAATACTGAATCCGGATAGAATACATCTTAAAATACTTAACTGAGATTTTATAAGATTTCGGTGGATATTATAAAAGAAGATGTTCATAAGTTGGTTTATATTTATTTCCGGCCAATCTACAATTCTATATATATTTGATATTAATGTAGATTACAAGACTTATAAATTTCATTTTCTTATCCAGGCCTGACATTCGGTCAGTTTGGTCCAGAATCAGATCGAATCGAATAAACCGAGAATCGAATAGTCAATATTTTTGAAACCGAACCGAAATGAAATTTTATTACGAACCACACCGGACCAAACCAAAATATTTCGGTCCGTTCGGTCCATATTTTTTTTATAAAAAAATTGAAAATTAAATAATGTGAATTTTTAAGAGAATATTAATACAGTTATATAAATAAAATCAAATAAATTCATATTTAAGCCAAATAATAAGTCAATAATACAACGATTAATGCAAAATTACATTTATCGAACATATATTATATAAATATATTATAATAAATATATATTATATATATAATAAAAATAAATAATACTCCCTCCGTCCTACCCAATTGTTATCATTTCGGAGAGAAGGTCCGACACGCATTTTAAGGTGCATATAAAGTATAGTTCTGTAACTTATTTTAGTTCCGTAACTTATTTTTAATTTTTTTAAAAAAAATAAGTTACGGAACTATACTTTATATGCACCTTAAAATGCGTGTCGGACCTTCTCTCCGAAAGGATAACAATTGGGTGGGACGTGGTAGTATATAATTCTGTCTCTTCGATCCGGCCCGATTTTTTTTATTACGGACCAGACCCAACCGAATTTTAATCCGGTCCGGAACAAAAAACCGAATAGACCGAAATTTCGGAAAAAATAGAACCGAACCGAACCGAAATTACACTATTCGGTTCAGTTTTTCAGTTTCAGTTCGGTTCGATTTTGCTCACCCCTATTCGTATCTACCAAGATACCGAGTATTTTTGTTAACATATTAACACATATAGACTTCTATACTGTATTATTATAGATGAAAGATTAAAAGTTTTGGTCTTAAGTTGAACCGTAAAAATGATTTTAACCGTCCAATTTTAGGTGAATCATAGAAACGATCTTAACTATTCAATTTTAATAAAATCTAATTTTTGAAAAAATAAATATCATACATACAACTCTAATACCCGATAGTCCTTCTTTTATACAACTCATTACGAATTATATTATATTTAAACTATACTTTATACCTAAATTTTTAATATTATAAAATTTTATATTAAATATTAATAAAAGTATAAATAAAAAACCAATCTACGTGATTCACACGAATTATAAGTTATAGTAGTATAGAGTTCCATTACTCGTATGATATAACTTCTTTTACATCTTTTTATACCTTAAACAAGAAAACTTTACCGAAAATTAAGCGAGGAACTGAAAATTCCTGAAATGAACATTTGATTTCAAAAAATTCCAACATTTCTCACTGGCAGCATAAATTCTATTATCATGAGACATATAGTGGCCGTTTGAGATTCCTTAAACTTAAAATAAATAATTATTTTTTATTACATATTTTCATATTTTTTTTAAAGATAAATATTTATTTTAGAATTTTAAAATCAAATAATATATTCAAAATAAAAAATAAGTTACTTATTTTCAGAAAAAATACATACATACCTATTTTTTTACGAAAATAAATACTTATTTCCGGAAAATAAGTGTCGCGAAACAGCCCCGTTTTATCAATATCTCGCCAAAAAACCATCTAAGTTGCATATAAATTTAAACATAAATTATTATTACAAGGAGAGAGAAAAAGGCCTCAGAGAGAGAGAGAGAGAGTGGAGAGGAGAGAGATAAAAAGGGTGGAGAGAGAAACAACGGAAAAGAAATAAAGGGTGAAGAAGAAGAGAAAATTCCAAATTGAATTAGCAAAAAAAAACTGGTGGAGGATGTGAATAAAGTACAAATTTACTTAATAATGTTGTAGTATCTTCTTATATTTATATAAATAAGTTCAAGATTTTGCATTTGCTGTTTGTATAGGGTTTGTAATCACTCTTCTTGACCCAACTGCTACAAACCCATTTGGTACTTTTTCTCAATCTTTATGTTTTTATGTTCTGATCTAGTACTTAATTTCTTGAGTCAAGGTTTCAAGAATGGTTTCTTGATGTAAAGTTTGTATCTTTTTTAGGTTTTTTGCTTTTGGACTGGTGGGACTGTTGAGTTGTGTTTAGTTTGATGGTTTGTTTATTCTTTTTTGATGTTGATAAGTTTGATCTGATGTTTTGTTACTTGATTTTAGTTTAAGGGTTTGGTTTTGGGGATTAATGTGGTAACGGGTTGGTGAATTTATGTTTAGATATAATGTAGAATGGTAGATTGATGCAAACATTCATTTTTGAATGCAGAAATGCAGTTTCAATTGTGTGTGCGTGGCTGTAAATTTTTAGTCTCTATCAGTTAAAAAAACAATTACTTTAGTACCTCTTTTATTATGTCTGATAGATATCTAGAGGAGATGGAGGTTTATTGAGTGAACAAAACATGTTCAGTTAAGTTGTGAACAAATTGGACTTTTTTGATGAAATACTACTAAGGAAAGTACGAGTATGTTTGTAGTTGGTTTTCTTAATTTCATCTCGAAAAATTTATCGGTTGTTAAATTGTGTTATTCTTCCTTATACTTATGGTGTAAGGTGATAATATTAGTACACAAACATAGTGTAAGTCTCAATTTCCAAAATGTGATTTTATTTTTCTTACTGAATGAGATATTATGAATTGGTGCTGCCCTGAACTCTTTATTTAGTTACTGATTACTGATGCATGTTTGATTGTGACTGATGGGCACATTTCTAAAATTTGAAGTTACAGGATTTAGTTGTCATTTGAGCGCTGATCAGAAGACAACTTGTTGGTTGACAATTACATGGAGGCTACAAAGTGTTGGTTTAACAAATTTAGATCAAAAAATAAGGCTAAGCCTTCGAGGAGGAACGAAACTACAGGTAATGGGAGAGAAGGCTCGAATGCCCCAACAACAGAGGAAGCACCTTCTGTTGCCACAAAGCAGAAGGTTGCAGCCGCCAAGCAGTATATTGAGAAGCATTACAAGGAACAAATGAAAAACTTGCAGGAGCGAAGGGAAAGGTATGATCCTTGCATTTCATTTTATTCTGTTCATCTTAAGTTGTGTTAGTATAACGGTCTGTGTTATTTTGTGACTTGTTCTTATTTCATTTGGGATCATTTGACACACAACATTCGTTAAAGTTTAAATGGATTTTAATTCATGTCAGCATGTGCACGTAGGCGCTGTGTTTAAAAATTCTGCCTACCTTATAATAGCTGGCATATCATAGTCTGTGTTAGTAGTCAGGTTTATGTTGTTTTGTGACCTGTTCTTATTTGAAATAGGAACAGTTGAAAGGTCAAAATGTGTTTAATGCATCTGTGTGTAATTATTGTATATAAAGTAGGTTTAGGATATATTTGCTCACTTACTATTTGCGATGGAACATTCGAACTCTTGTTTACCTGCTTTCATATCACAAGTATTTTGGATCACAGATCTTACGTGTTCTCTATGTACTAATATATAATGCACTGATTGTAATCTTTATATCTGATGACGTCTTTCTGGTCCGAAATGTACAAATTCTAAAATCAATACATATAAAGTAAGAAATTTAACTTAAAAACTATGATGACTTCATTTAAATTGCTATTTGTTCTGATATGATTACCTTTCTTATGTGCTACAAAATTGAGTCGTATGCATGTCATTGCAAAATGCTTACTGACAGTTCTATATAACATGTATATGTTTTATATTTATATTTGCACGCGCATGTGTCATATATGTATGTGTGTGTGTATATAGCTGAATTTGAATGATGATTGCTAGTTGTTTTATATAATTAAATCTTTAAAAAGAATTGACCAACACATAAATCATAAAGTAATGTTAAAAATTATGCTACCTTTTCTTCCTATCCGTACATCTAACATTGTTCACACTTTGTCATGGTCACTTCCATGGACAACAGAATGAAGTTACGAGTTTTTTATTGAAATTTAGTGAATTTCCAAGTGATGGCTGAACCTTTAGCTACTGTAGCACGTCGGGAGGTAGATTTTTTAATTCACAATTTGGTGACCAGATATTTCTTCCACCTTTCAAAAAAGTGGCTACTCACTGAATATGGTGGCCACATATTGCTTCTGTCTTTCAGAAAAGTGGCAGTCGGCACTTCCTTGAAAGATGAATGGTCACCTTATTGCGTAATTAAAATTTAGCCACCAAATTGCTATATTAGGTAAAATCTGGCCACCACTCTACGTTTTTTTAAATATATTGGGATATATTGGGGAAGCTCAACTTTGGGCTAAGCCTTTTCTCCAAATTAGTCCGGGTTTGTTAAATACGTATCCACTGTGTATCCAACATGAAAGAAGTGAGGTTAGATATAGAAAAAAAACCATGGATTTGTAAAATACATTTATACCCTTGTAAGTAGATGCTAAGTGAACACACTTAAAAAAACATGTTAAAGTGCAAGGAAAATGAATAGTGAATACATACATAAAATTAACAAAATATAATTATTAGCAATACTAATGGGAAGTAAAAAAAATAATTAATGATGTGAAAGATGATAAGATACTACAACGATTGATTATAAATGTGTTTGGAAACAGTTCAACTTTTATTGTATTACTTTAATCAACTAATCACCCTCTTCAGCTATTGTAGAGGGATTTCTATATTTAATACTTCTAGTCTTTGTGTGAAACTTTCCCTGAAGTAAGTGTATTGTGATAAGATTTTTCCTGTTTTCTTCCTAGTGATAAGTGTCATTTGTGTAACCTAAATACAGACAAGGACACAATTAATGTTTTTATGGTGATTGAATTCAATTGTTATATAATAAACTCATATACATAAGAAAAATTAACTTTCCCCATGTTTACTCGTATAACGAACTTATGTTATAAATTCATTTACAACGATCCATAATAACTTTTCGTCTACTAAATTTATCGTGGACCTTAATTGGAGCTATTTCTAGGCTTAAGAGAGATTAATTTCCTAGCCTTAAGTAGTCATTAAGCTAATTTGTGCAAGTACATATTAATGTAAGTGATCAGAAATGTCGAAAAGATTTGAATCATTTTTGATAAGTTTAACATTTTTAAGAAACCATTTATTACTTCTTATGTTTTCAATTCTGTAAAACAAATTAAACTGTCTTCTCTAGCTGTTGGCATATGCATAAATTTCATTGCTTCATATACATTTTTCTAAAGTTGTTCAATCCATTTGTATCAACAAAATTATTTCGAGTCTTGTGTGTGTGTGTGTGTGTGTGTGCAGCTTCCACTAAATAATGGAACTGTAAAATGGTCTTCAGTTTTTCAGTATGTTGTTTGTTTATGCTCTCCGTGTTTATATTATAGTGTTTAAATTGCATCTTTATAAGGATTTATATACCATTCTTATATTTCTAGTAATTGATTTTTTTTTTACAAGATGAAAATGACTGATGAACTTTCTTTGCGTAGACGTAATATGCTTGAGAAAAAATTAGCTGATACCGAGGCCACCCCTGAAGAGCAGACCAACATTCGCAAGTACCTGGAGAAAAAGGAAACCGAGTATATGCGTCTTCAGAGACACAAAATGGGTGCGGAGGATTTTGAGCCTTTGACAATGATAGGCAAGGGTGCATTTGGTGAGGTAATTGGTTTTTTTCCTCTCCCCCATTCCATAATGCATGCACTATTAAGAAGTTGGCTGGCCTTATTCAGGACAGTTCCTTTACTTGCTTCTTTGAGTTTTGCAGACCGATGTGATATTATATGGAATATAATCAAGATTTTCATTGTCCTTTAAATATGTGTACTATAGTATGTATGCCGACCTGTCACTGGTTCGTGTTATATTTTGGGTATCCCCATTTTGGTATTTAATGACCCCTATATCCTTTACACCAGCAGTTATCCTCATTCTGCAAATTGCCTATTCATGCCCAAATATACCTTCTCTAATTTTGGGTATCCCCATTTCTGTAATTAATGAACATTATATCCTTTAAATCAGCAGTTATTATCATTACTCAAATTGCTCATTGATACCCAAATATACCTTCTCTAAGCTAGATTTCAAGAGCCTAAACAATTTTAATATTAATAGTTTCCCACTTAATTGCTTACTGGTATATGGGTTTACTTGAAAATTGAAATGTTCTGCTATATCCTTTCTTGAAATATCTTATTTCTGTAATTGGGTATTTTTCTGTTCATTTTTATGGGAGTTCAGACAATTCAGTTGCTTTGAGATGTTACTTATAACTTCTGGGAACTAAATGTAACCTCAATAATCTGCTCTTCACTCTGTTAACATTTTTTCTGTGTATATTTCGCTGATGATCCTCATTATAATATTTCACTTTTTGAACTAATGTGTGCTGCAGTGCTGGTGATTATATTTTGAGCATTTATACTTTCAGTAAGTGAAGCATAATTTTCTTGAGAGAAATCATATTGGTCAGGTTTATTCACTGATATAATTAAATTCAATGGTTTAATCTACTGTCATTAAATTTTTTTATATACTATAGGTTTCTTAGATATATTTTGAGATTTGACTTGGTAAATTTAAATCTTAATTTGATCAAGTCCCCACGTGGCCACATCAGAAAGCAGAAGTAAGGGCACATAAGATTTGAGAAAGCATATAAAGCTTTTGTGTAGTTCATTAAATTACATCATCTATAGCCAAAAACCCTTCTCTTCAATTTTTTGTGAGTTTAACTAACTGGTGTACAATTGTTGGAATTTCATAACTTGTTACCTTGTACAACTGTTCTCAAGATAGGAAAACTTCGAGGGACCATGGTGTAGAAGATTTGCCACTTTTGAACAATTTTTCTAATGCGGGGCTTAGTTGTTGTTGATGTCTGAACTTCTCATTTTTGCTTTATTTTTTCTTCATATCTTACAGATACATGCCTTTCTTAAGAAGATTATCACTACTTTGATGTTCTATCACTTCTATTCATTTTTTTACCGACATATAGGTAAGAATATGCAAAGAGAAGACAACTGGCCATGTGTATGCCATGAAAAAGCTAAAGAAGTCAGAAATGCTTCGAAGAGGCCAGGTACAATCTCTTTTAAGAACATTATGGTGCATATGTTGGTCAAATTTTCTTAATTCCCTGATATGCTGCAATAGGTTGAGCATGTTAAAGCTGAAAGGAATCTACTTGCAGAGGTTGACAGTAATTGCATTGTCAAACTCTATTGTTCCTTCCAAGATGAAGAGAATCTCTATCTCATAATGGAGTATCTTCCTGGTGGAGATATGATGACTTTACTTATGCGAAAAGATACGCTAACCGAAGATGAGGCTAGGTTTTATATTGGAGAAACAGTTTTGGCTATTGAATCCATCCATAAACACAATTATATTCATAGGTCCGTATGTAGTTATGTGATAATATTTTCTCTTTAATAATTTGCGGTACTGGTATACTACTTATAAGAGTTACTGATAAAAGGAAAGTCTTCTTTGTTTCCTTGCAGAGTAGCGCTATTAACTTTTAATATAATATGAGCTACCCTAGCTCTCTAAGTCATTCCGTTCTTACTACAGTCCTTTTCCCATTCTTACTACAAGCTTTCTTAATAATATGGCCTCTTACGTAATATCATTGGTATTGGAAAAATTACATAATATTCCCTACCTTATTTGCTTATTACAGGGATATTAAGCCAGACAATCTGCTGCTCGATAGACATGGCCACATGAAACTGTCAGATTTTGGTTTATGCAAGCCACTGGACTGCAGCATTCTTCAGGAGAAAGATTTTTCTGTGGGAAAAAATCTTAGCGGGACCCTTCAAAGTGATGTGCGTCCTGCAGCACCCAGACGTACGCAACAGGAGCAACTGCAGCATTGGCAGAGGAACAGAAGGATGCTTGTATAAATTCTCTCTCACATTACGCTTCTCATGTTTTTTAGATATTCTCAATTGCCATAATTATAGTATTGAAATCTGGTAGGTTTAGGCATGCTTAATAATCTGTATCACTCTCAAGTTTGATCATGAATATTTTTTCATATATTAATCAAGCAGTCACATGTAATTTAGACATAGAATGCAAATTGAAGTGATGGAATCGTCTCTAATGAGAAGTTTTCCTGATCTTGTTACCAATAAATTTTTGTGTTTTGTGAAGCACGTTAATCCTGAATATCTATTTCCTTATGCTCGAGTATGTCACATTTTGGTGCTAGTTTGAATATTTTCACTCAGCATAAAACAATAAAGATGACAGCAGCTGTTGGTAAGAATGTAGCGATTATACTCTCTTTCTCTTCCCTGAGATATCTACAATAGCTTGTTTCTGTCGTGATTTGTGCTGATGAACTTTACACTTTGGCTGTGTTTTCTAAATTCTCTCTACATAGTTGTTTATGTATTTTATGTTTTTTTGGAATAAAAATATTTATCCTCTTGTATGCAGGCTTATTCAACTGTTGGCACACCTGATTACATTGCGCCGGAAGTTTTACTTAAGAAAGGATATGGAATGGAATGCGATTGGTTTGATTCTGAATCTTCCCTCTGTACTGTAATAAGAAGTTTTATTTTATTTAAAGATTACCAGATTAATTATGTTATGTATAATTACAGGTGGTCTCTTGGCGCTATTATGTATGAAATGCTTGTTGGATATCCTCCTTTTTATTCTGACGAACCCATGTCTACTTGTAGAAAGGTAATATGAATATCTTTGTATTTGATCAGTTGCTTCATACTGAGCCGAGTTTATATTTTGTATTCTCTCATACTTGTCACTTTTGTTTAATTTATACATGGAATGTACATCGTTTACGAACATGCCAAGGCAAACCATCACACTAACCTTTTAGTTGGGTTCTATGTGTATATATTTCATTCCACCCGAGATTCTGGAAAAGTTGTCTGTCTCAAAAGACAAATTCTCATAGTTTGACTGTAAGAGTTTCTAATTATTACCTGGTATGTCTATAAGATTTAGTTACTGGTATGTCTGTACTGTATTTAGTTTTTTCAATGTTGCTGTCCAAAAATTGGCTCGTGCACGATTGTCAACCTCTTCATATAGTAGGTCGGCAATTCTACCAGGTTGAGCGTTTTATCATAGTCTTGCCAGCATTAAGTGCCATCAAATTCTCGATCCCCCTTTTATATACCTAGTTGTCGTTGCAACTTCAGTTTATATTTTAATCATATAACGATGAACAGTATGTCAAAATTTGCTAACTTAATGTGGTTTTTTTGTGACCCAAAATCATTATATGTTGGAAATTATTAGATTTTAAATTTGCAGACAGTTTTCCAACGCCTTGTGTTATTTGTAGTATGCATCCTGGTTTGTTGACCAATTATTTTTTCTAATTGGTGCAGATAGTGAATTGGAGAACTCACTTGAAATTTCCGGAAGAAGCTAACCTATCTCCAGAAGCAAAAGATTTAATTAGTAAATTATTATGTAATGTTGATAAGAGATTGGGTACAAAAGGTGCATATGAAATAAAGGTATGATGTTGTGTAATTTTCATGTCTACTGAAATATTATCATCAAATTAGCAAATTAACCTGGTTAGTCGCTTATCTGCAGGCTCACCCATGGTTTGCTGGTATTGAATGGGACAAACTATACCAAATGAAAGCTGCATTTATTCCAGAAGTTAATGATGAGTTGGATACTCAAAATTTTGAGAAGTTCGAAGAGGTATACTAGTCTGTCTAATGGTATATTTTGTCTGTGATCCTTATATTTCTCATGCTTGACTTATTTTCTTGCAGGCTGACAATCAAATATCCACTGCAGCAAAGGCAGGTCCATGGAGAAAGGTTGGTAATTTACTTTTAGTTATATGCATTCTGTTCCAATCAGGCTGGATGAATTTTAGATCCAGTGAGGGCCAAGTTAAAAATTAAAAAAATTAGTAAATATAGCTCTATTTTGAAATTTCCTAAAATAATAGCAATAAGAAAATGTGAGCAACTCTATTCACAAGTTTTTAATTTTTCGTATTAAGGTAGAATATAATATATAAAGAGAATAAGGATCCTAAGGTTAACCTTAGGATATTTTTCCTAAGATCACAACAAAGGCATCTAGTCATTTATTGTTAAATATTTACTTACCATTTGTTTTACTTTGTTCATAAATTAGGAAAGTAAGTAATTAGATAGTGAATATAATACACTCAAATCAATGACTGCCTTGGGAAGTTTTCTTAAGGTCTACCTTAGTATCCTTATTCTCTACTCTTAATTTGATAGAATGAGATGCTTTAAGTGATAGAGAGAACACAAGCATAGAGGATATACATGATACCTCCAGTAATTTTTTTTAACAAATCTAAACTGTGCAGAGTCATGAGAGGTGCAAAACTATATTCTTTGGGAGATATTGCATTCTTCTTCTAATTCTTTTCTTCAGATTTCCCCCCAAAAAAAGTCCTTTAAGGGTCCTCAAAAACTTTAAAACAAAGAGAATTACCACTACGACGGGCTTGAGAATAACCGATATTTTATATAATGATATTATTAGCAACTTCTATGGATTCAGTTTAGAGTTGTACTTCTAAATTTTGTGTGCTTTATTTGATTGGAGTAGAAGCTCAGGAACCAAGTGGAGAGTTGTGTCAAACTACTTTTTTAGCTGAGTGGGATCTTCCCATTTATTTTGTTTTATTACTTGTGATTTATGGAAGTTGTTCAAAGATACACATTTGTGCTTTAACTTTTCACCTTTTTATATGTTTTGCAGATGCTCTCGTCTAAGGACGTCAACTTTATGGGCTACACATATAAAAACTTTGAAATTGTAAATGATCATGAATTGCCTGGAATTGGTATGTAAACCTACTTGAGTTTTTTTCCCCGTCCCAATATACAAAATGGTTATAGCCAGTAATGCATTATTAGATATCTGTTAGTATTTGTTTTATTCTTAATATTGGGGATAATGTCTATAACTTTGATTATCTGTATCTTTTCAGCCGAACTAAAAAAGAAGAGCTCAAAACCCAAGAGGCCAACTGTGAAGTCCCTTTTCAGTAAGATTTCTCCCCCTTTCCAACTGCCTTTAACCCACCATGTTCCATAACATGAATCTCATTTGTACAAAAAAGCAAAAAAAATAGTTGTCCAGCAATTAAAATTTATGATTTACCAATATTTGAAAGTTTCCAAGTGGGACTACTTTAGGGAACGGGGGGGGGGGGGACTTAAATAGTAATTTATATGTATTCTGGATATTATAGCTAAAACATTATCTGTCCCTGGTAATATTACAGTTTTGTGTGTTATGATACTAACAAGAGGAAATATTTTACAGATGAAGAGTGGGATTCTGCTTCCCCCCCACCTGCTCAAGGAAGCTTTCTCAGCCTCTTGCCTTCCAAACTTGAGGTTTCAAAGCAGGATGGATCTTCTTGAGCTGAACCTATACTAATTTGTTCATAACTACAGCAGATAGCGAAGCATAGTTAAGCAAACAAAGCCAACTGAACACAAAAAAGATTCTGATAGGTTGTTTTCATTTGAGTATATATATGGAGTGAAAAGGATTTAGAAATGAGGGTTTTGCAGGTCATTCACCTGCTTTAGTTTCGAGTTAAATGTTCACTGTAAATGTCGTGTGCTCGTTGCTGTTTCATAAGTTATCGTAAGATTTTGTTGTCCTGTTAAATCAGTTGAAAACTGTGGATAAAAGCTGTCTTTCGGCAGTTTGACTTTTCCTTTTCTTTTAACAGAATTCACAAGTTTGTTTTGGAAGTTATGATAGTGGTTTCTCGCTTACAGGCTACTTTTCTTCTGTCATTTGACAGGTGACAGATAAGAGTAGGTCAAAGATGAGTCTTAGCTGTTTGATCTATATAAATGATACAATTACGTTAGACTTGATTGACAGTTCGATTAAGGAATGGAACAAATATCAGTCGGATGAGGGTATTCTTTTAGGGATGGCATGTCATCAATTTGTAGGTTTTAGTTTGCTGCTAAACAGTAACGTGCTGGTGCTTGAAAGAACATTGCTGGTGCTTGAAAGAAACATTAAAGAGATTGTTTCTTAGAACACTGGATGTGCTCGAAAATCCAAAATGGTTAGGGAGATAAAAAACCAATCTGAAGCCTGATGCTTGTATTATTTCTACTGTTCTTATTATTGCAGAATGTGTGGATGTTTTGCAAGGGAAGGAGATTCTTGGATAAGACATGGAATGTCTGCTGTTTCTCTGTATGCCATTATTTTTTTAACAGATATCACCAGTTTGCTTTGGTAGTCATGATGTTGGTTTCCTGCTTTCATGCTAGTTTTCTGCAGGTAATTTGTTCAAAATCCAACTAAAATTGTCATTAACGCCTCCCATTGTCACCTAACCGATGATGTTTCCTCAGGTTTTAGATTTTCTCAAGTCACTATACGTAGTTTGGGTTTAGCCGATAAAACTATGGTTATGGATCTTTTACAAGGTCCAAGGTTACCTGTACCAGTGAGCTTTTTGGATATCAAAATGAATTGATGTCAAATTTAAAGATACTTTAGTTGTAGATTAGACTCAACAGAAAGAATGAAATGTCCTCATACATGTATATTCTTGCTGCTTCCATCAGTGCTGTTTGCATTGCTCATATAATCATTTGCGAAGGACATTCCAGGTCTGTTCATCTTCTTATTCTACTTCCCAGTACTGGGAAACTAGGGGTCCCTAATTTGAAATTTATTATGAACTTTGGAATTTTTTTTAGAGATGCATAAATCTAATTACAACTCAGTAAACTCGTTAATCAGCTTGAAACAATCGACTTGAATTTGAAGCAAGAACCCTAAAAAAATGACAAAATTAGGATAGCGTCTCTTTAATCTGAATAAATAGAAGCCTAATAATCTGTATCAATCTAAGGGATTTATTTTATGTAAAACAACTGGAACCATTGCTGCTGCATTACCTTAGTTACCTTCTCAAGATACGTCAAATTTGTTGTCTAAAGAATTCCTCTTGCTTCTATAGCATGTTAAATATATTTACATTCCCCACAAACGAAGAAATAGACGTTTACCTCTTTAGAGAGCCAACCAAATTTGCTGTTCTTCAAACTCCTTGTCGAAATTATACTAAATTTGTATATAATCAAATTCTATAATTATATATTCTTCTAATATTATTTAATAAACATATAAAATTTCAATAAATTTAATAAATATATAGATTATTATTAATCTATTGCAACGGAATTTAGTTGTATAATGGGATTTGATATTAGAGTGTCAACTATCAATTGATAAATGTAGGGTGTGAACTTATTTATGCACACCCTCTAAATTTTTTTTGGACTGAAATGTTCCTATCATGGCCCTTGATAAAGCTATGGTTATGGATCTTTTAATTTTTTTTGGACAATTTAGAGCCATTTCGTATCAAGTTAAATTACAAGAATTGCGTCCGTTCACTGCAAGTTCATTCTTCACTCTAGAATTGCACTTGTCCCTTGATTGCAAGCTCAAATTTACTGGTTAATAATTAATTCAAAAGCTAGTTCTATCATCACATTGGTACTCCAATGAGGAGCCCTTTGCTGGATCAATCTGAGGGTTAGCACTTAAGCTGGGAAGTAAACACATAAGGTCTTTGAAACCATGCCCGAACACATAAGATAACTACAGATATGTGAAAATAATGGCAGACAGAAAAGGTCATACATAATAGGGAAAACAACACCTATGATTGATCAAGTACCAATATTAGATTTAGAAGAATTCATAATAAAATTGTTTGCAATTGAAAATCATCCTAACACTCATGCTGCAGTCTGCTTCTTTAGTTTCGCAAGTTCCTCCCTGACCAAACTAGCCTTCTGTAAATGCATCATAAAATTATACGAATCAGCTAAAAGGGTCTAAGTGTCAAACTAATATAATTTTGAAAGCATAGACAGTATTTGCATGAAAACTATTAGTTGCCACATGATTCTAGGACAAACCTTGATTTTTGCCAACATAAGCTTGAACCTATCGAAGTCACTAAGGGCTGCCCTGCGTTTCTGAACAATAAACTTTCTGCCCCAGGAACTGTTCTCCCACTTGTTTTTAACATCTGGCATAATTTAAAACCAGTTATATCTACCTTGCAGCATTATAGATCACATATAAATGTGCACAATCAGATTGACAGTATGTTTACCTGCAGCCTCCATCGCTTTAACCAGGTCCTTCTTCTTGGGGGCCCTTTTGATGTCGATTGTAATATCTGTTAGCGTGAGCCTTTTAAAGTTCATTTGGCCTCTCACCATATCGGGTGCATCCACAAGAGCCTGATAAATGCAAACGTACCATTAATTCAAACTTCAGAATATTGTAATGAAGATATTATAACTTCTTAACCAGTCCGAATATGAAATTCATTCTGAAAAATTCAATTATATATATATATATCAATAATTTACTTCACATTTACAATTAAAAAGATCAGCAGACAAGTAGAATTTTGTCCCTAGCTGAATTCTACCCTGAACCCATGAACTGAATTAATTTCTCGAGTGAACTAATACGACACAGACTTCCAATGTTTTTAGCACAACTCCAACTTAATCATAACCTTCGTTCCCCCGATTCGGTAGGAAGGATCCAAACCTGTATATATGTCCGAATTTCAGATACTAACTCATCAATTTTTCAAAAAAAGGACATGTTTTTGGCCTAAAATAAGTGTCCACAAATGGTCAAGCAACTAATATACTTCCACAGCATTGACACCATTATCTATAGTTCAACTCATCTTTCATTAACAAAAAACAACATTCTGCAAAATATAATGACAAAATGATTTTGAACTAGTCAGAAATCTCGTGTGGAATATGCTGCTCACTGCACCAGATAATGATGCTGCTTTTGCACAAAGATTTCATCATTCTATCCATTGTAATGTACGATCAATAGGTATGTCCACATATATGCAAGTACACAACAAGTAAATATCAGAAAATTCACAAATACAATTTCAACATGTTACTACATTCGGGTTAAAATAGACACTAACCGACTAACTAGCGCTCTGTTTGGTTGCATAGAAAGGAATGAAGTAAGAAAAGACGGAAAAAGCTTCAAAAACAATTCAACCGAAAGAAACGAATATATATAAAGGAAATTATAAATGTTTTTTTAATCGGAAAATAGTAGCCTTACAAGCAAAGGGAGCACACATTTAGCATTTATAGTGATCGAATAGTTACCATAACAACTACAAGCAATTCTTAAACTTACGAAATCGATAATTTATCGAAAACTGGAAAAAAAACACTAAAATCAAAATCAAAATCAAAATCAAATGCAGGCAAACTCACTAAAACATTTCCAAACAACAAAAATCTTCACTAATCAGAAAATGACATTTCAAAAACTAAAATAAAAATATTAAAAAATGAAAAAAAAGAGAGTGAAAAACATACTCTGTTCTGGTCAATAACATCAACGATGACAACGAGTTTGCCGTAGTCTTTTCCATAGTTGACCAGAGCGACTCTCCCGATTTCAACGTAACGCTTGAACGGCTACAATTACACATACATATATCAACATATACATACAGCTATAGATACATATATGATTGGGAGAGCTTGAGAGTTAATTTACTCACCATGATTTCTTGAAAGAGAGAGCGGCCGTGGAGAGTAAAGATGAGATTTAGGGTTTTGTTATATATATGTATATTTTATAATCTCACAATGTTACTTAAGCCCGGTATTGTTTTTACAGGCCAGCTTTGGGCTTTGTAGGCCCAGTCTCTCTCTCATTAGACATTTTAAACGAAGGCATGTTTGACAATATTTAAATAAAAACCGGGGAACAATGCCGTACGCGCGACTTACAAAATTTTATATTTAATACTTATTAAATATTATTTTAAATATATATTTTTAAATGTGTTGATACAAAAATTTCAACATCAGTAGAAATATTTTTTTATGTCAAATCTATAATTTTTAAAATGGTTATGCAAATTAGTCAAATACATATTTTCTATTATGACCCGAATAAATGCATAAGTACAAAATTTTTAAATTTGAAAATATATTTTCATATGAATTAATTAATTTTTATTATTTAAAAATATTTAATAACCAATGTAATAGTTTGATTCAAAATTAATAATTAAGATTTTGAAAATTAATTATATGAATTATTAGTTAGAAAAAATACTATCATTATATATATATATATATATATTACAATAGCATTACGAATTAAAAATATTAAATATAATGAATTAATTATCTTAAAAGCCGACACCCCCTCTTAAATCATATAACTCGTAAAAGCCAACGCCTCTCTTAAATCGGGTTTGATAATAATGTAAAAGTTTATCTCAATAAAATACTCCTAAATAAAAATCATGAATCATATAATAATAATAATAAATTAATTAATTTAATGGGTCCTTAAATTTTATAAAACAATTTAAGAATACACATTTTAGAAATTCAAGAAAGATATATTAACCAAAGCTATTCGAGAACTAAATAAATAAATAAACATGTAAAATACATCATATCAAAATATATAATATAATAAAATTTAAAAATCATTTAGTCGAGATGATATTATGTATAATATAAATATTTAAAAATAAACTATGTATTTTCATGATAGAAAAATAGCATATTTTTATAAAAAATATTTTTGAGGATATTATTTATATTTTAATTTATAATCTTTATTACTTCATTATTAGTTATTTGTTTACTTTTAAAAATTACTAATAAAATCATGTAAATAATACAAGCATGACAATAGAATCGTAACATACTGAAGAAGGCCAGCGGCATGAATATAGGGACAATCAAACAGAAAGCATGAAAAAATAGTAAAACAAGATTTAAAGCTGCCACATCATCGCTTTAATCCCCAACTATTATATATATAGAGAGAGAGAGAGATAGATAGATATTTTATGGTAATATATAAAAATAAATGAGAGTCGACCTCATCTTTAAATCTTGGTTCTAACCGCCTCTTCCATTCTTTATTTTTCAGATCTACAATTTCCTTCATCAATTAAAACCCCTTTCGCTCATCCATCCTCTATTATATTTTCCAATTTTTTCTTCAATAAATTCGAGATTTTGCTCCAAAAATTTCGAAAAAACATCATTTTCGGGTAAGATCTTGTTGGTACCTTGTTATCAAGGCTGTTAATTGGTTATTCATTTTTTTGGTATTGGTTTATATGATTGTTTGGGAGATCTGGAATTCTTTCGTCAAAACTCGGACGGTGATGAATATCGCAAGAGCTCACCTTTTACAAAAAAAAATTGTTCATAGTTTAGGGGCATCTATTTCCCCAATTTTAGTTGATGTAACTAAAATTTATGAATATTGGGCTACATGTGACATTTATGTGAACTGATGCTACTAACTTCGGGGGTTGGTGTAGTTTGGATTGTTCGAAAAACTATTATAATTCTTTTTAATTCAAAATTTTTTATTCTGTATGTTAAGCGATTCGAAAACAAAATGACTATTTGTTTAACTCGTTTATTTGTTTCTCAATTAGGCTGTATTGTCAGTTCGGAGGTTTGTTCCGGCTGTAATAGAGTGTTTTAATGAATGTATTAAATTTTGTTTGTTAAAAAAATATTTTTATTAATATTTATTATTTTTATTAATATTTTTATATTAAATTTTGTAGGTTGAAATTTTATATTAGGTTATTTGATATGTGTTCTTCTTTTATGCAAGTTTCTTAAAGATGTCTATGATAAATTAATTAAAAAAATTAAGTATAATACGTTATATTTTCTTTAATATATATATATATATATATATATATATATATATATAATATTTGAATTCATTAAATTTAGTTAAAATAAAGATATTTTTTAAATATAAATTTGTATATAGTCTATGGGTCCTAGTTCCAATAATCGATTAGTTATATTGTGATTAGATTTTTAATCACCCTAACAATCAGAGATAAAAAAAAAATTGTCGTTCCTAATAATATTCCGTCAATAGTAGTGATAATTCTATTATTTTTCACAAAGCGTAGAAATTATTAAATTATTTATCCTATCTTCCGTAAAAAACACAGAAATTTTTATTTTTGCTACTTTATTGGTAATTTTAGTAATACTTGAACTTTATCGTAAAAGTAAGGATAATTTGGTAATTTTGCTGTTTCGCCAAAAATAATAGAGGGGTCATTATTATTCACAAAAAATTATAGAAGAATAGTGGAAATTTTTGTTTTAATGCTGATCGTTAGTGTAACACTCAAGTCTTATATCGAAATATATGAATATTTTAGTTAAGTATATATATTAGAATACTACTATCTTTTGAAGACATGTGATAAGCTCATAAATATCTAATTTTTGCGTTTAGGCCAGAGTTTATCTGTGATGTGCTTTCTGCACTTGATCTGATTTTAAAAAGACTCAATTTTATTTAACTCAGATTATCACATATGATATGAGAGCCGATTCTCTAAAATTTGATTTGTCACGTTATCAGAAGTTTGAATACAAAAGATGGTGATCTTATTAAATATGATCTGGGTCGTCTATATTCGTCCTCGGTTAGAAATTTAAGAATAGGAGTTTATAACATTCCAATCCCATATTAAAATATTTGGAAACTTTAATTCAATATATAAGATAAAATATTACTATCAAGTCTCAATATTTAACTCACATTGTCACAATTAAAAACTCCATTCAATGGTCAAAAATCTATTTATTATATAACGATTGTAGGATCCAAATCCACAGTTTATGTCCACAATTTAGATCCATACAAATAATTAATTATAATACGTTGAATTTATTTAATATAAAAATATATATAATTTGATTGTGGTCAAGTATGGACGGACTAATTCATAATTTTTTTAAATATTTTAATTTTAATAATTGAATAAATCTGTAACCTGTTCATAAGATATAAATTGGCTAATATTTAACTAAATTATTGTCTTTATATTATATTTTAATTGATATTTGATATTAAAATTTTATAGAATTGTATACATATTATTTTATTTTAATAGTTAGTTTTATAATAATAAATAAAATAAGTTTGGCGAACGAATTTATCTTCAATATGTACCTATCAGAATCTCAGATCGTAAGGTCGAGCAGTGCTTTTACTCGTTGATTTGAAAATAGTAGATATTATTACACAGACAGCATAAAATCCCACAAAATTTATTATCCATAATAGATAGAGATCTTTTTCCTAAGTAAATCCATATACATTTATTCTATATTTCTATAGATTGACATAATTGGATATCTTTAAGAACATGATTACATTATTTATCTGGCCCACATAAATACTCAGTATGAAATAATAATAGATTTATTTCCAAAAAGAATAAATGATATGAAATAATGAAATCCCTATACAAAGATTATATTAGATTACTGTCAAAAAAGGAAGATTATATTAAATTATTACTTTTAATAAAATTGTTCGACCAATAATCACAATATTATACGCAAAATTTTTATATCTCAAATGTTGGCGTCCACTTATAAATAGGGTTAACATATCATCATTATTCTCATAATTAACACATACAGAACAACGAAGATGGCCATGATGAAAATGATTATCGCTTTTTTAGTTGTAGCTTCACTTTCTATAGCATCAGCTTCTGTTAGCCCTAAGGGTACCATCTCTCTTGCTTCTCTAAAATTATACATACATACATACATAATATTATAACAATGATAGTGAATATATAATGTTTAAATATTATATATACTCTACATGTTGAATAATTAGTAAAATGTGGTATCATCATCGATCATCTACCTTGTAAATTTATAATAATTACATATTTTTCGGATAATAATTTTGATTGAATTTGTGCAGATGAAACAAAGATCTACATTCCGCCAAGTTGCATTCTATTCTGTGATCCCAAAACATTTCCAGACGATTTATGCGATTTCAGCTGCAAAAACAAGCAGCATAAGGGTGGCCAATGTCATGATTTTGACGGAAAAAATCTTTGCTGTTGTTTTGATTAGATTATATATATGTATTTTATGATCGAAAATACTTGTTCCTAATCAAGATTTCATATTCATTTGTTATCAGAAAGTTCTGTGACGGGAAAAGAGGAGGGTTTTGTTTATCTGCGTAACGATTATTTATACGCGAACCATTTTTAATTGGTACGAAAAATGCTCAAATAGTTGTTATTCTTAAAATTTTGTGAACCATTTTCAATTAATACAAAAATATTTAAATAATTGTTATTAAAATTTTACCAATATACTGCATGTACATTGAAATGAAATCAGTTGAATTAAAGTATATATATTTATTTAAAATGAAATCAGTTGAATTAAAGTATGACTAAAATATAACGATGAGGAGGTGCAAATTAAGGATACAGAACTTTTAATCTATCATGTTACTTTCAACTACCCGATTTTTTTATAAATTTGAAATCAATTTTTTTAACTTCTATTTTCTTAATTAATTCAAGTTAATTGGTTGTATCTTTATTGTAATTTATTTATTTATATTCATATTTATGGTATGTACTATCTTCAAATGTAATATTGTTTAAGAAAAATACCATTCATGACTTGTTAAAACATTATTTTGAATGATATAAAAACACTTTCCATCACACATCTGTTAGAATATATAGATCGAATTGACCATATATTCTTTATCACTACAAGACTCAATTCTAAGTGGGGGGTCTCTGGTGTGATATTTTGTTATCTCTGCGAGTGGATTACAACTCATTATATAATCCAGAAATAGACGCTCTATACGATCGAGATATGATTGAGAACTCATAAATGTAGTCATGTTCCAATGCAAACCAATTAAAATTGAAAATTTTCGGCTTGAAAGAATATCAAATTAACTAGCCTGACATATTTGATATTTGTTGCTGATAAAATTATATTTTGGGCAAGCCTACATTTATTTATAAAATTATAAAGGCCCATCCATAATATTCCATATAGTCCAATATCGTTGACGCCAAAGAAAATTCCTATTAAAACTGATGACTTATAATCCATGATAGAGGGGCACATCGCAAAAGTAGCTGTACCTTCCACAGATCCTTTAACCGCATACTATCTATGCATGCAGGCACGTTTTTTTTTTACTTTCGATTTTTCTTAATTAATTTTTATTTTCTCATAATAATTTCATCCCTTGGATGCATTATATACCATTTAAAATTCTTCTTCATGAACCCCATCACCTCGATCATCTCTGGCATGCATTGCATTCAATTCAAGGTACATTTGTTTTAATCTAGCTTCTGGCTTATTGCATACTATATATTGTAATCAGTATAATTTAATTAATGTCTTGTTTGATTAAATGCTAGTGTTGATATATATGTTTGCAGTGATATTATTGTGACAATGGGGGAGACGGGGGGAACCGTATTTTCGGCTTCTTTAGAAAAATTGAAACATGTCAAGTCTGATGAGGGGGACATGCTTACCAAGCCTTTCTTGGATGTATGCAAACTTGTACTGCCTATTATAGGTTTGTTTTCTTGGCAAATTTATTAGTTCATCAACATGTGGAAATGCAGTTTCATTGGCTATCCCCGTATTATTATCTTATTTACTTTAAATGAAAGGACTATTATCGCATGGACTAGTTTTCAATTCATTTCTATGGATTGTAATATCGCGTGAGAGATGGTATTCCATAATCTACCAAATTCTTACTAGAAAGTGACTAATATACCTGTTTATGGAATTAATTTTGGGGATTACATTTGATAAAATGAGTACAAATCATACGCAGTGAAGAGTTGATTGTTGCATGTGCGCTGTAAAATGCTTGCTCAGTTAATCTGGAATGTGCTAATTATGAGTTTTAAAGAAAAATTGAAAGTGTTAAGAAAGCTGTATGGACTGCAGATAATTAAAACAATCAAACTGTTGGAACTGGAACCTCAACTGCATAGTTAAGTTCGAACTCAGCAATACAAATAGTTAATAAACAAGTACGCGGGAAGAGTCTCATTGCATACTATGATAAAGAGTTAATTGCATTTTGCATTCTAATGATTTAGACTAATGACACTTTAGTACTCATACTTTAGATAATTGCATAATGCATACCCTTTCCGTTAAAATGTTAGGGATAGTTTAGGAAATTAAAAAATATTTAATTATAATCAGATCTTTATTTGAGGTTCTTGACCTTCTAAATGATATTTTTTAGAAAAATTTAAAAAACAAAAGTTGTAGAGGACGGAAAAAGTCTTTTCAAAACAATAAATTTCAAAATTTTCGGAATCTTTTATATAATTTTTTTAATAAATTGCAAATTTAGTAATCTTGTAAAATTCATAATAAATTCAATTCAGTTCGAATTTCGATGAATTTTGATGATTCGGAAAATATTTTTAATTATTTACAACTTTCGTTCATGATGTTTCCTCATATTATATTTTGAACTATTCTCAAAATAATAAAAAAATTAGAAATAAATTTTTAATTTATAAATTTATTAAGGGTTGTTTTATTTAATTTCCCTGAAAATTTTAAACCTTATTGTTTTGAAAAGATCTTTTCGTTCCTACAACTTTCATTCTTTAAATATTTCCAGAAAATATCGTTTAAAGGGTTAAAAAGAATTTACAAATTCATTAAAGTTATGTTTTATTTAATTCCAATTTCGTTATAATCCCAAAAAAATTGAGCCTTATTATTTTGAAAAGATCTTTTTTCGCCCTCTTCAACTTTCGTTCTTTAAATTTGTTCAAAAAATGTCGTTTAGAGGGTCAAAAACCTCAAATAAAGGTCTAATTATAATTAAATATTTTTAATTTCCTAAACTACCCCTAACATTTTAGCGAAAATGGTGCAAATTGCGGCGTCCAAAATAGTTGTGGGATGTATTGTGCAATTATCTAAAGTATGAGTACTAAAGTGTTATTAGTCTAAACCATTGGGATGCAAAATGAAATTAATTAACTATACGATAAAACAGGGATAACTTTACATTTTGAGTAGGGATACAGGTTGAGATGTGTTTATCAGTAGTTTATAGTGAACTAGTTATCACGCATCATGTACTTTTTGTTGCTCGAGTTAATTTATTTATTTTGGTAAGTTTTGTTGCTCGAGTTCTAACAAGTACTTTCGAATACTTGAGCATTACAATGACTAATTAAAGTATTCTACAATGATATGCCAGATAAATTTGGACCTGCCATGACCATAGTGAAATCAGATATCGGTGGTAATATATCAGTAAGTCTCTTCTCTCAACTACATATTAAATTTCTCAACTGCGATTGTACTTTTATCTCCCTCCAAAAGTAACAATGCCGCAAGACTTTAGGTAAAACAAGAATAAGGATCAAGAAAAAGAGTATAGGTTGAGCTCAAAAAATTTTCTTCAATTTATATATGGCTGAAGACATGGAACCTCTGTGTATTCTAATTTAGTGGGCACATTGTGCTTTGCTAAAGCCTATTCAGCTCTAATGATTTGTGGTGTTGATTGAAAATGTTTAAAATCTTATTGGCATAGCCATTAATATTTTCATTTCAGTACCTTATTATGAATATTTATTTGGTTCTCAATAATTGCAGAGATTGGAGCATAAATACCGATCAAATCCAACCAGATTCAACTACTTGTTTGGTTTTGTACAAGCAGAAATTGAAACAGACAACGCAAAATCATGGTCAAGTTGCACAAACGCCATTCTCTGGCTGACGAGGTATTTGATATCGTTTCCATTGTATAGATTTTTCACCTACAATAGGCAGATCCAGAGTACACAATATATAATCTCGATACTGATGTTACTAAGGTTAAGGTAGTACATAAAAGCTTAAACTGTGTATCTCTGCTCTCATAAGAGACAAATGAATTAGAATGGAACATACCTCTTCTTGGTCCTGATAATTATTTTGAACTGTGGATCTTGTCATTTCCCTATAAAACACAGAGATGACAAATGTGATAATAAACTATTTGCCATTTCTTGGCGTCAGGTCAGGTGGTCCATTAAAGTTTCTTATCATTTCACTAACATGCCTGTAATTTGGTCTCACTTTAGATCTCATGCCAATACTAGGGGCATTGGGTTTTACTATAGAATTAGTAGGAAAATGTAGCACTGGCTATAATATAGAAAACTCAGAGCACACAAGGGAAGCTTACAGTAAGTTATTTTTGAAAGAATCCCAAACGAAAAAGTTTGTGCTGGCATACTTCTATGTTTTATTAAATGAACTTAAGATTCGGTACAACTTGAGCTAAATACTCAAAGGCCGAAGCTCAGTTTCTGCTAGTACCTTTGCGATAGTGATCCTGAATCTATGGTATTCATTTATGATTGAGAGATTTTGTTTTTAATACATTTACTCTATAGAGTACCTGTTCTTTGCACTTGGTCTCTCAACTCTGAACTTGCAAATTTCATACAGAGCGATGGACTTCCTAGTGGAGCTATTTCGAAATTTATCTCAACATCAAGATTGGGGAATGCAACAATCTTGTAATGATTCCTATAGTAAGACGTTGAAGAAATGGCATGGGTGGCTAGCCGGTTCAAGTTTTACTGTAATGTTTCTTTCCTTGGCAACCTGCTCAACCATATCACAAACATGTCGTTAGTATAGTGACTTTCTCAAAATGGATTTAGAAGTCCTTTTTATTATTTCGTAGATCAATTAGTTATCTAGCCAAGGTTCATCTTGTGCATACATACATTGAATTAGACACAGTTAATACTTTGTAGGATGGTCTGAATAACATTAGATTATCAATTTAGTAACCATTGATGTTAATACATTTTTAGAACTCACAGGTTGCTATCAAGCTTGTTCCTGACAGGAAAAGATTTCTGGAGGTGCTAGGAGGAGCAGAAAATATTCAGGCTGATATGGAAAAGTTTTGCACTGAATTCTCACCTATTTTACGAAAGATCCACAAGTTTCTGGTAAAATAACTTTTCTTGTTATTCTTTAAATCTGGATATTGTCAAAAAAACTTAAATGCATGCATAGCTCGTATGTGGATAAAATTTTCTTTCAAGAATTCCCGCCACAAGATTCAGCTGGTACAATATATCTTCTTAGTTATTCAATCAAATCTGGATAATAACCGCACCATCTTAATTACATAGCTCATAAATAAATATAATTTGGTTTTGATAACGTCCGTTGTCTTGTTGTACATGATTTGAGTACAAGTAGGTGCACTAGTTAGCGAGATTTCATGCCATCAATAATGTTATTTTTGATGCATAAAATCTTTATGATGTTAATTTCAGTCTTGTATAATATACATAACTCTGTGCAGGCTAGTTGTCGCTTGGATAGCATGAAAGCTTTATGATGAGGTTCCCCATGAGTAGCTTTTAGTCTCAATGTTATATTTGTCGTTCCTCCTTTTCTTTACACCATCTTCCTTAGTTGTAACATTATTAGATTTTGGACAGTAGATTCACCAGTTCTACTTCTCTAACCCTCTATGTAAGTTGGCTCTTCTGTATTTAACATCTTAATGCAATTCACTTCTGTCTATTTTAAATTTTTAGACCATTTCTTGTATATTTAGTTGAAAACAAAGGCTTCTTTTAATAAACTTGTATACAGTAATACAGAGAAAGTTATCATCTATCATAAAACTCAAAAGTACACCAATTATATTGGTATTCAAGAAAATGTAAATGCATGTAAACCGCGAAGGTGTTTGGTTAAAAGTACCATTAATTTTTCAAATTTTAATTCAGTAGAAAAAAGGAGTGATATATATTGCAAGAACAATTTTTTTTCTAAATTATAATCAAAACCGAAAAAGTTAGTGAAAATTTCAATAGCAATTGATTTTCACTTCTACTGTTTCCCATCAGTCACCATAATTTTTCTGATGGTCCAGTCCCGAAAATTTAAAACTTTCCTCACCGTTCAATTCGGTAGCTAGCTGTTTGCTACACAGTTTTGTATTATCCTGTAGCTTTGTCAACCCATGATACAATTAAGCAGAAAAGTGAAAGTATATATATACTACTAAGTACTAACAAACAATCAGGTAAACAAACAACAATCAAATCAAATTTTTAGATGCATGAGTCCAAGGTCAGTGACTATGAACGCTAGGTTCGCGTGTGTGTGTGTATATATATATATATATATATATATATCTACCAAATTATTTAGGCCAGAAATTTAATAACTAGTTTTTCCTACAAATTCATAAAACAATTTTATTGAGATTTAAAACAGCTTTCGATCCTACGTACTCTGATTCTACATTACATACTCCATATATATACATACACGTACTTTGCGCTTCTTGATTTTGTTCTAACATGCTATCTTTGTGTTTTGCATTTTACTCACATCGATCCAACCGTTTGTTGCAGTAATGTTTCTGGGATCACTGGCCCAATCGCGCCGGAAATTTTAAAGATGTATCACATATGAATCATTACTTCTGTAACTGAATTTGTTAGATAAGCTGGTTTAAAGGGGTTACTGTGTTTATGATTTTAGGTGAAGCCTACATCACTTGCCTTTACAATCTTGCTCCACACTGTATCCGTGCACTATAAATTATTTGTGTCTCACTTTATCAGCTCATCAAATTCTCGATTTCTTTCTTGAGAAAAAACTTATAGACATTCTATATTCTATGTGTTGATGAATTTAATCAGCTACTCAATGTATCTGCTCCTTATATTCTTTCTAGCTATCGTTTACGTTCTTCTTTTTTGTATTGATGGAAAAGATTTTTCGATGTTACATGTAATGCTATCAAACTACCTCGAGTTTCATTTCAATAAAACACTATTGTTCTGTACTCTAGTCATATTTATAGTAATATTTTATGCCAAACGAGTTAATTTCACGAAAGGTCTATATCTTGTAAATTTTGCATGTTATAAGCCAGGTGCCTCTTTAATGTGTAGCAAAGAGGAGATCCAGGGCCTTCAAGGAAGAAAGCTTGGATTTTCAGAAGAAAGTATTGGAGAGGTCAGGATTAGGTGAGAAAACATATTTTTCGGAGGGGTTGTTCAGAGTTCCAGCAGACGTGAGCACAATGGAGGCAAGTAAAGAGGCGGAGAAGGTGATGTTTGGCGCTGTAGATGAGCTCTTGAGTAAGGTGAAAATTGTGAACAGTAAGGACATTGGAATTTTGGTGTTATATTGTAGCATGTTCAATCCAACACTATCTTTATCTTCTGCCATTGTGAATCGATACAATCTTAGAAGCAATATTCGGAGCTACAATCTCGGTGGCATGGGTTGTAGTGCAGGAATTATTTCTATTGACCTTGCCAAACGTTTTCTACAAGTACATACCTAAAGTTTTACACCTTGCTCCCGAATTTTAAAAACTGAGGAAAGTAAGTGGGAGTAAAGTATTTTCATCCCAATTTTGAGATAAAAGTTTTGGAATGAAAGAATGTTTAATTTACATTAATTTTCACTTGCTTCCTTCCATTTTAAAAACTCGGGAGCACAAATAGGAGTGAAAGTGAAACTACTTTACATATCTTTGACTTGATTTCCTCCCTTTTTAAAACTCGGGAGGAGGGTGTTACATTTTATTTAGTTTATTTTCCTTATTGTATTTTTTTTAATAATCACACATTTATCGAACCCTCTGTAGCAAGAGGAAATGAGTATACGGTAAGCTACCTGTAATCCAGCCATGCATCAAACTCTTGTTAACATAGGGAGACGACTTTCATTATAGATTAGTCTTAACTTTCTAAACAGAAAATCAAGTCGTATATCCGATTTTAATGAGAAAGAAGCATGCAAAATTTATTATGTCTTTAAATAGAGACATTATATATATACTTCGATAGCATGTATAGCATGTGAGTCACTTTGGATATCTAGACCAGTGTACTTTGGTCTTGCGTATTATACGAATTTGAGATTTGACTCAATTTCAAAAAAAAAACTTATTGTTTGAGTAAATTTTGCAAGTGCTTTTTATAATCCTTTTGTTTTATATATCAAGAGGTAAACAAACCGTCTAGGTATATAGCATCTATCAATACTCTTTATTAATAAGCAAAATCCATTTTCGTGACCAAATTTGGTATTCTAAAATTTAGTTTCACACCTACAATCTTATTTTTATTTAAATTCTATTTATTCACATTCTACTGTTATATCTCTATTTATTTTCATCCTACACTGGACGTACTTGTACGTACTCACAAGGGCGATGATGACTTCGCTTACAACTCGGTATTACAACAACAAGACGACAACAACGTTGTTGGCATCAAGCTCTCCAAAGAACTTATTGCTGTTGCTGGAGATGCCATAAAAACTAACATCACAACGCTTGGCCCATTAGTCCTTCCAGTTTCCGAGCAACTCTTGATTTTAATGACGAAGCTTGCCAAGAAGGTGTTCAAGATGAAAATTAAGACGTATGTTCCAGATTTTAAGCTAGCTATCGAGCATTTTTGTATCCATGCAGGAGGACCAGCAGTTTTAGATGCAATGCAGAAGAACTTGCAGATGACGGAATGTCATATGGAGCCTTCACGAATGACCCTCTATAGGTTTGGCAACATTTCAAGCTGTTCTGTTTGGTATGAGCTTGCATATGCTGAGGCCAAAGGCAGGATCCGAAAAGGTGACAAGGTTTGGCAGATAGCTTTCCGGTCAAGCTTCAAGTGTAACAGTTCTGTGTGGCGCGCTCTGATAGATGTTGACTCGATTGAAGAGAAAAATCCTGGGACAGATGAGATCAATGATTTTCCAGTTAGCGTGCCTCAAGTACAAGCTTTTGAATAATTTTAAATATTTAACTCCTCTTCTGTTGTTTCGTAGTACCTCCTTTTCTTCTGTTGTTCATGGCATGATGTGCAAGGTATATATTCAAGGATATGTGTAATAAATGGTTTGATATAACAAATCTTTACTACCAGTTTTTTCTTAGGTATATAGGAACTAGCTGCTCATATTTTTGGTCATTCTGAAACTAGGTTTTGAGTGTGAATCACTACATGTTAGACTGTTAGTATCGGTTCTTGAGTGGATGGTGTTACCTCAGGATTAGAACTCATCTTGATACATACAAGCTGAAATTGATTAAGAGGCGACTGAAATATGACTTTCTTAGAAGCAAAATTATTTACAGACTCAGCTTTATAGCCAAGCACTTTCCATCACACACCCGTTGGAAAATATAGAATTGACCATTTTTTTAATATCCGAACAGTTCTTGAATCATTTTTTTTAATCACCATAGAGTGTGTTGACTCGAACAGTTAGGTGTCAACGCGTCTGTTCATGGCAGTAAAATCAAGGAAAAGAGCAAGAAGATATTATTAATCCCATGATTAATATGCATGTAACCCTATATATCAAGGAAAACTGAAGTTGTTGATGAGGCTATAGAAACCAACAGCAAGATGAAGATGAGCTCATGCAAAATCTTGCAAAAAGATCAAGTTTGGGATGATGCCAAAATATTTTGAAGAAAACCAATCACGGGAGTACTAATGTATCATAAAAATATTCAACCAGCTAAAAGTAAAAAACAGGCACCTCAGGTAAATGGCGAATCGTCAATTAATGGAAAGAAACACAAGGAAAACATTGCTTTAGACGGGGCTTCCTCTGACTTGTATCACAGTTTAGGGTCAAGAGATAGACGGTGCTGAGAAAGATGCCAAAAAAGGAACAACAATGTGTTCAAGGGGATGATTTTGGCCACGGTTGTGTATAGTTCAGAACCATAGCACTTTGCATGGCAGAAGACAGCAGGGTGATATTGGGCTATGTCAATCTTGACTCGTAAGGGCAAGTCCAATGGTGTGCTATATATTATTCTATATCAATATTATAGAACAAAAACTAAAATTCTCCACTCCAATGGTGTGCTAAACATTGTGCTAAAATAGCACAATGCTGTCATTTGTTGAACAAAATATAGACGGAACTATAAATGACACCTCATCAAAAAGTGAAAAAAGAAAGGAAAATGATTAAATGAGGGACATCAATTTTCTACCTAATATATTCAATACCACTTTTATCAATTTTATATTCAATTTCATCAATTTGGAACAAGATTTAGAATAATATATTGGAGACATAGTGTTATTTTAACACAAAAAACCACTTTTTGGTGCTAAATTATAGCAATAGCTCCATCTATTTTAGCACAACCATTGTACATGCTCTAAGAGATAAATTCCCAATTGACAACTGATGCAATTTCTAGAAATGAGTGAATATGTTGCAGTTTCCCCTCTTTATCTTCTATCTATTTTAAAATTTTCTTAGTAGTTCAAAAGATACATACGATCAAAGTATCAAACATGGTGATATACTTTAAGAGGTTCCTAGCAAAACCTTTTTTAGAACCTGCAAAATCAAGCAGCTACTGCCTACCGACCCTGTTTCTTCTTTTCGGCAATTTTTATTTTGAAATTAGTTTTCCACTGAAAGTATAAACCCTTGATAAGAAAGCATGCTCAATGAAGCACAAAACACTTAATTTTCTTTATTCAAGGAATATTGTATATTGTGTTCTGTCCAATATGAGCTTTACACAAGTACGCTCAATGTGCTTAGAACATGACACATTAACAAACAGCAGTGAATTCATGCACAAATACATGAGATGCATATAGAACATAAATGTAGGATGTTTATGCAGTTTGCCAGATGTAACCTCGTTTTTCATTTGCTTGACTCCTTAATCTTGGATACCATATGCTCAGATTTCTGCATTGAAAAGACAAATTAATACTTAGATGACACAGAAGATACCGTTTGCAAAAAATGTGAATAAGATATACACCTTTCTATTTTCATACAAGTCTGTACACACATTTGTAATCCACTTTTTCAATTAAACCAGTCTTTCCACCGTGTTTTAAGACAGCTTAGCATAAATTATAGTTTTCAAATTTAACGATATTCAGCTAGGTAAAAAAAATAAACTGACCTGCTCAGAGTAAGGCAGATACTTCCCATCAAAAGTTACAACTACTCGATCTTTCCCATCAACACCTTTAACTTTATCGACAGAGCAGTAGAAGTCTATGGCTGACATACTGAACAGACACACGAATGTTCTTTTATCAGGTTATAAGGAAATGTGAGAATTCCTCTAAAGATCTTTTACAATGAATTTCGACGAATACAGATGTTACCAAATAAGAACACAAGTGTATTAATCCGTTTGGTTGAGAGTAATGAAATTGGATGGAATAGAATGGAAATTTGTAGTATTTTGAGGTAAATAATATTCAATCAATCTTGCTCATTCCCTTCTTACCGATCTATACTAGGGCTCCAACTCCCCAATAAGAATAATCAAAGCAAAGAAATACCTATTAGCAATTACCAGTAAGAATAATCAGTCCACTCCAGAATGTTTACAAAACTCCCAGAAGCATCCGCAGTTTGATTATTCAAAATTAAATTGCGTATTTTTACAATCAAAATTGATATATCTTCATTAAATTATAGATACAAACTATTACTGATTGCAAATTTAACATCAAAGAATTTTGAGTGAAATTAACCTACTTTAAAATTTAAAAACGAATGAAGCTGAGTTCTAAAAACCAAAAGGCCATCTATTAATATTTGCAACTTAAAAATTATGAAATCAGAATAATCAATGTCCAGTAGCTACACGAGATATTATACATGACAATATAAGTGGGCACTAGCTAGTACTATAGAAAAGCTTTCTGGAACTACAAATCTAATATCAATGGATCAATATATGGATTCGTTTAACTACAATATAAAAGTGATTGAAGCACAAAAGAACTTACATGCCATCCCCAAATTCCTCATTGATAATATCCTTGATGCTCTCACCAAAGTGCATGACAGCTTCATTCAGTCTACAAAATTTAAAGATAGTCAAATTTCTTAAAGCACACCTTGCTAAAAACAATACTCTAAGAAAGCTCCAACATTGCATTATTTACGGTGTTTCCTCCGAAATACCACAATTCAGAAGTAAGGCCCAAAAAGCACAGAGGACCTCATGATTAAAATGCATTTGAAGTCACACCTCATACATGTGTGATGTAAAATGTTTCAAGTACAACCGCGTGCAATGTCCGATTTTTACACCAAGTCCACTTAATGTGGTATTTGGGGTAGGGTGGCAATGCCTGACACAAGCTAAAACATGACTCGAACATATTCAGATTAAATTCCTTTACGGAGACAAACACTAACACACAATTCCACTTCATTTTCATTATGAAGATATATCAAGTCAGGATCCATGATAAAGGTAATATTTTGATTACAATATAAGCAGAAGCAATGCAATTCGTCAAGATTCAAAGACGATTTCCTTTGCTTTATATAAAAGAAGATATCAATTAACTTCTATAAAATGGTTTCATGGGTATTAGCAATCCCTGTTGACATAAGATTCCTCACAATTTATTCTAGTACGGAACCAGACAATCATCCCCGAAAACACCCCCAAATCATAAACTCACATATCTTCAATTGCGCTACTTGTTTTACTTTGGTCATTTTCTCTACTAGCATAATATTCCACTTGCTAAACATCCCTCAATACAAAGAATTCTAAACTAAACAACCCAAAACCACAAAAATAAAAGAGAATCACACACACAAACACAACCCCATGTCAAAAGATATGATATAATAATAATATAATTATACAACAAAAATTGAATAACCTGTAAACAGTGGGTTCTTGAATCAAGGCAGGGCTATAACATCTCATTGGTGGTTCCATCATTTGATCAAGAACATGGTCAGGCAAGTCAGGCAAAGCTGCTTTGAGCTTAGGTGCAGTATCAGGCTTGAGTTGAGCTTGGCGCTTAAGTAACTGAGCAACATAAACATTAGTTAAACCAGTCTCCTCAGCTATCTCACTGTAAGTCTTTCCTGACTTGCGCTTCACTAACTCTAGCTTACCTTTTATGTCCTCCATTTTTCTGTAATAACATGTATATCTACTCGTGTGTATATATAGGCTTAGATTGTTCATTGTCGGCCGCCCTCGCCCCTATAGACACTTGTATGGCTTAGATCTTTTTGGTGTTTACGTTTTCTTTGCTCTACTTTCGGGTCTATTCTGATATTTTTTGTGTATTACAAATTAAATTATATGAATATATTTTTTCAAAATAAATTTATTATATTAATTAATTTGAAGGTTTGATTTTTTTATACTTAGTTATTGTCTTATTTTTTAATATAATAAAATTTTATTTATCTCGTTTTTTTAAATATATTTAACCTTTTTTTGTTTTTTAGAATGACAACTAAGAAAAGAAGAATGAAATATTATTTTAAGTTGCATTTCGTATTTACACATATAAGATTAGTTTTTAATTATGTTAAATTTATATTTCTCAATAATATTTCACGATCAAAATTATTAAAACAGTAAATATAAATTCCGGGCTTCATCGTCTCTCCCAAATCAACGTTGTTACCAATTACTCGAATTAGGTACCGATAAATATTATCCCTCAAATTATGAGGACCATCCTTCGATTTTGATTAAAAAAGAAATATAATTTTATGTTATGACAGAAAAAATATGTTAATTTCCGTAACTAGTTTTGAATTTTAATGGAAGCTAATAATGTTACAAAACTAGATTGGATTCAATATTCAATTTTGTCAAATACTAAAAACATTTATATAGTTATTAGTTACAAAATATTTGCAATATTACAACAAGATGATTGCTTATTGAAGTTCAATCTCAACATTTCACCTTGTACAGAAATGGTTCCTCTTCCATCTTCACATTTCACCAAGAGGATTCACATTGCCCCCAACTCTCACAATCTTCAATCCCAAGTCCTTCTAAAGAATATTGTTCACATCTCATAACATATATATATACAAATGTAATATATTAAAAATGTTTGAAACTGCACATCCTTTTTATATATTCTTGAACATTGGTTAAAAAAATTCCCATGTTCTTATTATACTCATGAATCATCTTCACCTTCTCTTTGGCAACTGAAATGTCCACTTTAAGAAATGATTAGAAACTCTATCATTTCTATGGCACAAAACCCTCAGAATAGTATTAGCATCTTCTCTGTTCCATTTACCAGTTGTTGGTGGCATTGGCAACTTTTGTCCAACACCAACTCCTCCAATCCCACTGGCCTCACAAGCTGCATGTGTAAACTCATCCACGAGTTTTTCGGAAGAATCTCCCATTAGTTCCACGACGCCTTCTACTGCACCTGCCTCTTTCTCCACTGTCTCCTCCGTAACTATACCTTCCCCACAAGTAAACACTTTTTTCAAATGATCAAAGTCCTCCGCTATCATGGGGTGATCAGCTCGTGTAAACACACGAGACGCTCCTCCAGCTAGTAAAACCATGAGGAAGGCCTCGAATGAGGCCTTCATTACTTCTTTCATTGCCAATGGTTGAATACGTTCCACGACTATAGCGCTCAATAGGGTGAGATTCTGTTTCAGAATTCTCAATGCTGGTCGGACACGTGAGTTTTCCGCATCGTGAACGTATAGGCCTCCGTAGAAAACAGAGTTTGAGTCAAGAAATATTAGTCTGTATGCAGCTACCTGGGAGACATATTGTGTTGCAGAGTCAATGGCCAAGCGTGTGTGGTCGAAGTAGTTGCTGCCTTGGAGCTGGTGGCTATGGTTATTAAAGCGGTTACGTGGGGAGGCCACGATGGTAGTAGATAAGGAAAGTGTTTTTTCAAGAACTTGTAGCTGGGAGAGGACATATTGTAAGGAGTTGAGGCGGATGTAAAGGCGCTGTGTTCCACGACTAGTTGAAGGCCTTGGATTGTTGTTACCTTCTGTATTGTCAGGGTCTACTGCATTCTGGAGAGTGACTGTGCAAGGACTGGCCCTTTTCCATAATAATCGGATTTTCGAGTCTCTGTTGCATCTCGTGAGTGGAGGGAGTGTTGGCACATAACTCTGTTTTGATCCTAATTTTATTGATTTGAACGAAGAGAAGAAATGATTAAATGTTTTATCATCAAGTGGAAATAAGAACTTCACATTATTCATATTAAGTAATGCATTGCGATGTCATACCACAGGATGAGACGAATATGGCATAGTCTCGGAAAAGTTCCTCTAAGCCCTGAGCAAAGGCATGAGCTATATCCTCTGCAATGCCTACTGGGATTTCAAGGAATTCATCAAGTGCTTGCTTGGCATGTTTCATTAGCTTTACTGCTGAATGTCCATATGGCTCGGTCTTTGATTTTGGGTTCCATGTCTATAGCATCATGTGCCAACAGCAGATTAGTCCTCATTTATAATTACATGTAAAAGATGTAAAAAATTAATTTTATCAATTTATCCCACAACTTATATATGTATCAATCTCCTCAGATATTGGGGGTTGATGTATCATGTATGGCGATGAAATCTAGAAATGTTAATGCCAGACAAAGTGAAAGGAAAGAGCAATTACCTCAGACTCTTTGGCATTCTGGAGAACATCTTTCATACTTTTCAACCTCTCTTGTATCCATTGCCTCAGAGATCTTGTTATAATAGATTCAACTTCATAAGGAACCATCTCCCTTACAATAGCTTTACCTCCATCTTCACATTCAACCGAGTCTTCAACTGCCATCTGAACCAAAAACTTCTCTAGCTTTCCTGCGGTATGCAATATCTCAATGGCCTCATTCGATAGCAACTGTGAAGTATCAGTTAAGTATTGCTTCAACAAGGTTCCGTAGCAATTATGAAGAGTCACTGCAGCAGCTCCGGCTGGAACAGGATGCCATTTCTTTAGTATTGAACTATATGTTTCCTTTTCCTTCACCGCTAATTCTTGTGTCGCTTGCGCAATTTGAAGGAGTGCATCAGTCACGTCATTTACTTCAATTGTGTCGCTATTCATGTTACCGTCATCTAGCATCTTTTGTTAACATATAACAAACAAGAAAAATTTTAAAAATTAAACTATAGAATTGATGTTTAGGAAAAAACATTTAAGAACAAAAACTTCAAACTTGTGGAACTCACAATTACCTTTGTGAATGCATTTCTCAAAGATGATCGGATGTAAAGATCTGCTCTATTCCCAGTAAGATCAGTTGTTATATCCCCATCATCTTGTACTGGAGTAGCATAACCGGGAACATCCTCAGATATCTTTGTAACCGCAGAGGCCAAAGGCAATAGTATATCCATCACCCCAAGTTTTGAGTAATCAAAATTAGCATGATAATTAAGCAATCTCTTTTCGGACCACCTCTTGATAGAATACAATCCCCTCTTTAACATTTTCACATACACCACTGTCTCACGATCAACTGTTTGCACATCATGTGCAATCTCGGACATCATAGCCAATGATGCTGAAAGTAAATCCACCTCCACTTCTCCAGTGACAATATATTGTTCAAATAGCACCCAAGTAAAACACATATTGTGCACTAACTTATTGATCCCCAATATAGGCCATGTCTTTTTCATCAACTCGACAAGCTCATCAACCTCATCAAGCACCAGAGTCTCATCCTTGTTGTCAAATATAGTGCGAAGCAGGGCAATATAGATGTGCACATTAAGGGGATAACCATCAGCCCAGTGGCAAGCATCCGTGGCTAATTCATTGTCAGAACTCCGCCATGCTAAAGCTGCAATGCAATTGCAGACATTTTTCATTTGTTCAGAGTTTTTGCTGGTGTCTATTGGTTTAATATCAGAGGAGGTGATAATGTCTTTCAATTTGATGGCGAATTTGTTCGATTTTTCTAGTGGGATAGAAGGGTGGAGAAGTAGTCCAGCTTCAAGAAGCTTTAGTTGGCGCCTTTGCCATAGGTGGTACTCCGCAGCTGTGCTGAATTCTGATGACTTTAGATGGCGAAGAAGCTCTAAAGGAAGTATAATGGTCTCGGCTCTCCTGCCCATCTGTAAAATATAATACACATACATCACACTTATGTTACTAATGAATGTATTAGCTTAATCAATATATATATATCAAGTTTGAAACCGGAGGTAACAAGAAACCAGTAAAATAAATTCAAGATTGGCAAACTATGCTACATTTCAATATTCTTCTGGAAAAAACACACGCACCAAAAAAAAAAAATCAATCATACAAAAATATATTCATATAGATTAACAAAAATAAAACAGTTATCTGAATCACAAAAGGACACATAGATTGCATGCATGTGACAATTAGCTTATATATACGTACTTGGCCAACAAGAGTCCTCATGAGCGTTTTGCGAAGCCTATTATCACTCTGTTCAGACACCTGCATTTGCTGTCTCATAATCTCAGCCGAGGTTAATGGCCTCTTTGTCTTGGCCACTGGCACTGTAAACCCAATCCTCGGACTCCCACCCTGTGATGGACTACTACGAGGCGAATCATGACGAGGTGAATTACGAGGAGAATTATGGTTATTTGGTACCGAACCCCACGAGTGCGTCCTTCTAGAAGCAGGTGACCTTTTCTTGATCATTTTCAAACCTAATGCTCTTTTTATCTTGCTATTTACTGCCATTCCTACTCCTTGCCCTCTCATCGGAGACCCTCCACCGCCTCCACCCTCCCCTTCCGAAGGGTAGTAGTTAAGTGCATTCCGCCCTCCTCCGAACCCCGGTGACGCCCTGCATGCAGTAAAAAATATCTCATAAGCGGCCATGCTTAGGTCATCTTCATCAAGCCCTTCTAGATGACCAAAAGGCCATACCAGGTCGGATTCTAGTGCCTCCCCATTGTCTCGATTTTTTTGAACCATTGCATTTAATTTAAATATAATAATATTCGATAATATTAGAATATACCGGATATGTTCGGTTTAGTATCTTTAACGTACGTGTGGGGTGGTTCAAAGGGTGAGGTGGTGGCGGTGGCAGGAGGCTTTCCGGAGAATAAATATGACGTTGAAAATGTATAAATCCGGCGGAAGGGAGGGAAAAATATTAAGATGGAACATGACTATATAAAAATGGAGAAAAACAAGGGGAGAGAGAAACACAAATTAAGGTCAACAATGTATTCTTAGCAAGAGGAGGGAAGAGGACAGTTTGTGGTTGGGTTTTACTGTCAATAAAAACGAGAGATACATGTGCGTGTATAATGTACATTACATTTGTACGTACTTTCCACTCATTTCATTTTTCGGACATGATGTTTATTTGCTCTAACTTGAGACTTTTAAAAGTGTAATAATTTGACTAATTGAAATTTTATGTGTCATTATTTCACTATTTTTTTAATTGATATTTGACTTTTTGTCACATATTTTTAGAAATTTTGACTATATAGTTAAAATTATTATTTTAAAATTTTCTTTTTGTGAATAAAAATATTAAACTAAAACTTTTATTCAGAAAAAGAAAAATTAAAAAAATAATAATTTTAATTTTGTAGTCAAAACTCTTTAAAATGTGCGTTAAAAAGTTAAACGTCAATTATTTTTAAGCACAGAGAGAGTAATTGTTTGCAATTTGTCTGAAAACTAAACCATGTATACATATTTGTAAAATTTCATGTCCATATATTTTTCAGTTGAATAAAGTTTAAATTTATTGATTATGCATAACCAGCAGGTTACCAGTTGCATGTATGACTTAAAAGTCTTGAATACAATTTCGTATTCAATTGATTCTCTGTTTCCTCAAAATCATTACCTCCAATTTTGAATAGATTGCAGATTGCCAGCTGCATAGCTAAAAGTTATATCTCGGTTTCAATTTTAGTTGACATGACATCAAAGATTGAGAAAAAATATTCATAATGCATATTCTTATATATGTTACTAACAAATTCGATGGAACAAATAAATTTCAGATGGGGAACTTGGCAGCATGGAGATGGTACCTTGCAAAGAATGGGACACTAGATTGCTAACGCTATTGAGAGTTGAGGAACAAATACACGGAAGCTGTGAGATTGGGACATCACATGGCTAACGTTCAAATACATAAAAATGAGACAACCATCTACTCCCTCCGTCCCAACCAATTCTTTACACTTTCCTTTTTGGGACGTCCCACCCAATTCTTTACATTACTAAAAATAGTAACTTTTAACAATAAAATACATTATTACATCCACTACTTCACTCCACTTTTTCAACACTTTACACTATTACACCCACTACTTCATTTATTTTACAATAAAATCACTATTACACCCACTACTTCATTTATTTTAACAATACTACACCCACTATCCTTGGTCTCCGTGCCCGGACCAAATGTAAACAATTAGCCGGGACGGAGGGAGTATCTCTTTGCACATAACTAGCTAGTTTCATCTGAATTCTGATAATGTAAATAAGTTGCACATGATTAATTTAGGCATCGTTGGTAGTCTGTAACTCAACTATGTAAATTTGGATGAATTACCATGTTTAATTGTATTATTTTTATAACAAATGAAGGAACTTAAACTTGCAAGATATTTAATTTTATTGTAAAACCTGTAATTCGAGTTAGCCTACATGTGGTCACCTGAAGTTACATAGTTACAAATATTTTTAATCTATTTTATTTTATAAATAATATTTTACTAGATAAAATTTATTTATTTTTATAATAGTTTATATTATATTATTTATTTATATTTAAAATAAATTATAATACACACATATTTTCTAAATAATAGTTTCAAATATTTATATTTTTAATCTTTTATATACTGTTTTTAAAATAATTTTAGTTAGTTTTTAATTAGTTTTGTATTGATTATTATCGCCTCTAAAAGTAAAATTAAATATTTATATTTTTAATTTTCTATGTTTATAAATGTTTTATAATTTTTTTGTAATATTTTATAATTAAAATTTTAATTATATTTATAGTAGTTTATAATTAACTTTTTATTTATTTTTATAATAATTTATAATGGATATAAATATTTTAAATAATAACTTTGAATGTATTAATTTTTAAGTTTTTATTTAATATTTTTATAAAATTTTATAATTAACTTCATATCCTTTATATTGATAAAATTAATAATATTATTATTATTATTAAAAATGAATTTTTTTGAAAGTGTGTAAATAAATTAAATAAAAATAACTTTATAACTTGAATTTACAGTGATAAACCGAACACATGATTTTATAAAACATAGGAAATTTTAATATGGTTATAACATAATTCCTAGGAATTTTAAGTTACTGCATAACTCAAAAACCTGATAACCAAACGAGACCTTAGTTTTTTATGTTTATATTAATATTATTTGAAATTTATTTAACTAAACACAATAATATATTTGAATTCCAAAAAAGTTCTAGTTATTTATTTAGATGGATCCCATTGAACCAAACAAGGCTTTAGCGTTCCATTATTGGTAAATTATAAAAAAGATTCATGTTTTTCACCAAATCTGGAGATTTGTGTCACATTATTGGCAAATTATAAAAAAAAATCCGTATTTTTAACCAAATCCGGAGGTAGCAAACTAAAAAAATGGTAGGGGGAAGACAGAGACGTGGCCCTTCTTATTTCCATTAAACGTTCAAGTCTCATTTACGGACAATATATGCATTTCATTTCTTTTCTGACTTATCCTCCAATCACAATTCACAGCATCCATAATATACTACACACACAATTGTCAATACATACATAGAAAAGTATCTATATAATGTGAATTAAAATCAATGCACATACATACAGCTAAGGCCATCTTGAGTTTACTACTCATACTTTGAGTTTCATTTTACTCGTTTGTTCCTCCTCTCATTTTCATTTCCAAGGTTAGTCTTTCATATATATATTTCTCTCATGACTCTTCTTACTACTGATACGAAGAGATTATTTATTTAATGTCCGAATTTCATTTCAGCTTAATTTGATTGTTTTTTTCATGTAGCTACTTGGTGTTATATTTATAGAGTCCGGTTCAAATGAAAATCGAACATCGATATTTAAGCACAAAAAATATACTCAAAAAAGGAATACAAATTATTTAAATTTTCGATTCTCATTAGAACAAGACCCATGATACATACGACGTTGGACAAAGTTGACATATATAGTGGATCGGAATGTGACTGCAGATGAGAATTGCAGTGGTCGGAGCGGGCATCAGTGGGCTAGTTTCAGCATATGTTCTAGCTAAAGCTGGCGTTGATGTGGCGCTTTACGAGAAAGAAGACAGTCTTGGTGGCCATGCTAAGACTGTCACCGTGGACGATGGCGTTGACTTAGACCTTGGTTTCATGGTCTTCAATCGAGTAATTAACTACTCTTACTTTTTGCTTGTAATCCATTTGGATACATAATACATTGCTCGAATTTTATTTTTATTTTGCTGATTATTCAGTGACCATTGTGTTTAGAACCTAACCTTATCCCTTGTGCATCTAAATTTTACTATTATTATTTCGTGTATTGTTAACCTAATCTCTATGCTTCATTAATTAAGTACATATTAGTAACTTAAAAAGTTGTAATTTATAATTTAAAATATAATGTTTTTCAGTGAAGTAATATTTATTTATATGAAAGTTGTAGGTAGAGGCTGTAGTATCTGCCAAAAGAGAGTATGTGATAGATAATGATATAAATATAGCAGAGGGCAAGTTGAACCTTACATGACAGCATTGAGTTGTGTTAAATATGTGGTTGTAGAATCATTTAGTAGTTATATGCATGCAGTTATAAACAAGATTACATATATAAAACAAATAAATCATTATATGATGTTAATATGGATTATGGAAGTATCTAGCTGGTAAGCTTCATAATAGAAATGATTTGGCCGGATTAGTAATATATAATTAGTCTTCTAATGATAGTTGGGTAATGCTGTACTGTTACTATATATAAGATGAACTTAGTTAAATTGATTTTTAACCCTTAAATTAGAGAAATTGATATAAACCGTGACAAAAATGTAATAATTATCTAATTTGTGTTGGGTGTGGTTTTTAAGTATTGGTTATGGGCTAATTATATATATATATATATATATATATATATATATATTTTTTTTCCTTGCATATATATATATATATATATATTTTTCCTTGCAACAGATGGCATTGCTATATATTATAGCACATGTGTTAGATTTCAGTAACAGTAGAATAGATTTTTTCTGCATTGATTCAAAATAGAAGTTTAGGCAGGAAACATCATCCATTATATATTGACAATATAATGTGATAAGGTCAGGATAAGTGGGACCATTGTACTAGGATAAGGGTTCCCAATGTGCATGGGACCCTGAATATATATTAAAAATCTTAGGTATACAGTTGAATCTTATACATGCAGGTGAATTATTTTAATCATAATTATTTATAACTCCTGAAGAGACCATGCTCTAAGTGCCGATATATGAGGTGTGTTTGTTTTAGTATATCCTGTGCAATTTTTGGTCAGTTCGGGCTTTTAGTATTAAAATGGAAAATTTACTCCTTTTTGAACTAGTTGCCTACATAATGCACCAACTCTTGCTACCATTTAATGTGACAGAATGGAAGTGGTGTTAACTCTCATCTCTATTGCATGTGTACATTGTTATCTGTCTGATGTTTTCTTACATGGGAAATGTGATTCAATACAGGTCACGTATCCAAACATGATGGAGTTCTTTGAGAGTCTTGGAGTTGACATGGAGGTCTCGGACATGTCCTTGTCGGTGAGTTTAGAAAATGGCCGGGGCTGTGAGTGGGGAAGTCGTGGTGGTTTGTCTGGTCTCTTCTCCCAAAAGAAGAATGCCTTGAATCCGTACTTTTGGCAAATGATACGGGAAATTTTTAAGTTTAAAAATGATGTTATCAGGTACTTTTTTTTTGTGATTTTCAGTTCTTTTTTTCTTCTAAAAAATCAACCCTGCCTAGTGCATGTAATGCAAGAACAAAATGAGTAGAAATTATTTACCCCCTCGTATGTAGGGAAAAACAGACATTAATTTAGAACGAATCCAACAAAGAGCATCTACATTAATGAAACTCTTATGTTGTGTTTGGTTGGTAAGAAAAGAATGAAATGGGTGAAATTAAAAGAAAATTAATAGAAATTTAAGGAAATATTTGAAAAAAATGAGATAGTGCAAATTTATTATGATAAGAAATGTGGAGAAAATAAGTATGAAAAGGAATGGAGCATTCCTTCTCAAATTGAGAGTTTGCGTTGTAGTTTATGTTATTAGGAATGGAATGGAGATAAGAATGAAATTTTTGAATATTTATACACTTTGTAGTTCAAATTTCATTCCATTCCTTTCGATTTCATTCATTCCAACCAAACACAACATTATGGAATGTCGACTGCTCACTGCTGTGTATTTAGTTTAATTGAACTTGAATTTTAGTCATGCAAAATGTCTTCCGGTGTAAAGAGTTCAGTTTCTGGATTTAATTTGTTTTTTCGCAAGGTAGTTTGGCTAGTTTATTTTTCAAATGATAATTGCTGCAGATATGTTGAAGATCTTGAAAACAATCGAGATATTGATCGCAATGAAACACTGGGTCATTTTATCAGCTCCCGTGGTTACTCAGAGTTATTTCAGAAAGCATATCTTGTATGACTACCAAGCTATATCCTCTCAAATCCCAATATAGTTTCTAATGATTGTAATAACTTACTGCTAAATATTACAGATCCCAATGTGTTCATCAATTTGGTCTTCCCCTTCAGAGGGAGTAATGAACTTTTCTGCCTACGCAATATTATCCTTTTGCCGCAATCACCATCTACTCCAGGTACTTAATTTGCAAGTGTAGTGCAGGAGTATTCTAAATTTAACCCATGATTGGACTTTACTTTGCAATGTTATGGTGAAAATTAAAGCATTCCTAGAAATCTCAAAATTATTTTCCTTTGGTTTCCCTGAAGCTCTTTGGGCGTCCACAGTGGCTTACCGTAAGATGCCGATCACATAGTTACGTCAATAAGGTGACATTTATTATCGAATTCTTAATTTCTGGAATTATTGATCAAGAATTTGCGGAATGAAAATGTACTTATTTTAAAATTTAAATCATAATATGCTGATATTGAAACGGAAAGAGTGGCAATAGGTAAAAGAAGAGCTGACAAGTAGAGGTTGCCAAATATTAAGTGGTTTCTCAGTACAATCAGTTACGACAGTTGATGGGGGTAAGTGCGTTAATTCATATTTTTATATTTGTGACAAGGCATTTCATCTTGGTTCTTTTTTTAAAAAAAATCTTCGTTTTCTTGTTGTAGGGATTAAATTTTAGTTCATTGTATATGGAGAACTGTGTACTGGGTTTATGCAAGCTATCTTTATAGTGAATGCAGACAGCATTAGATACATTTCAAAAATACATTCATCTCAAAAAAAATATCAACTCGCAGCATTAAGATTTTTAGGATCTAGCTGAGCTTGTTAGTCTATGAGTTTGATTTTCGCGTTACTGTTGCAGTATTGTATAGTATCAAAGCATCTGTCTTTAAGAAAATACTTCACAACTGTAATTATGACCATTAACGGACATGGCCAGGTTGCAATGTTATTTGTGAAGATGGATCGCACACAATATATGATGGATGTATAATGGCTGTGCATGCCCCAGATGCTTTGAAAATTTTAGGACAGGCAACGTACGATGAAAAAAGAATACTTGGAGCTTTTCAATACGTGTACAGGTACTATCTGTTATGAGCATACTAATTTGTATTTCAATATGGTTTTACCATTGAATATTGCTAGTTAAGAACTTAGGTACAAGTATGAGACATTTTTTGTCACAATGCAAGTCATTCTTATATCTTTCTGGCAGTGATATTTATCTCCATCGTGACACAAATTTAATGCCCAAAAATCCAGCAGCATGGAGTTCGTGGAACTTCCTTGGAGATGTAAATAACAAAGTTTGCCTCACTTATTGGCTCAACGTTCTCCAGGTTAGTTGTTCTTGGTGATTTATGACTTAAAAGTGTGCTTTAAAATAGGAAAATATATGCTCAACACATTAATAGACTTGATAATTCGATATTGCTTTAAGTTTATTTCAGAACATATAATATTAATTAATGTTCAAAGAAATTATAAGATGAGAATGTATAATAAGCTGGTTTCTTCCAGAAGAAAAAATTGATTTTTACAAATGAGAAAATGGATTTGGCATCTCTTCCATAGACTTCTGTTTAGATATCAATGATTTTCTTGATAAATAAGCTTCTTGTTACATGACTTAAATTTTTTGAGTTGCATAACCACAATGAAAGTCAGAGCAAGTGATTATTTCTTTTTATTCAAAGTTTATGATGACACAATCTAATCAACTTTTGAAGGATCACAACATCATTGAAGATATATTTGGTATTCCTCTATATTGAAATGAAAGTTTTCATTGAAGTGTAATATTTGCTATGTGCAGAACATCAGTGTGAAAGGTTTACCATATCTGGTAACTCTCAATCCCTCAATTGTACCGAACCATACCTTGCTTAAGTGGACCACTGGCCATCCGGTCCCCAACGTTGCCGCATCAAAAGCCTCACTTGAGCTTGATGACATTCAAGGGAAGAGAGGCATTTGGTTCTGTGGAGCATACCAAGGTGAGAAATGTTGTTACTGCAAAAACAAGTTGATATTTTTTTGCACATTGTGAGCTCGTATTATAAAATAATCCAATTATGAATGAAATTTATGAATAAATGAAATGGTAGACTGAGGTGGAGAGTAAGTAAATATCAAGAAAGACCGTGGACAAGTGTTTTGGTTTTGGTGTTCTTCTGGTGAGATATGCAGGAGTAAGAAGAGAAACTGATAAGAGTTTGAATTTTTCTTCTGGGGTAAACCTCTAATAGTTTGAACTTTCCAATCGGGTACAACTTTTCCTTCTCAAGAAGTCATTATTTTACCATCTAATATTCCATACCTTATTATTTTGTCCACAATCTTAAAGACCATTCTTTTCCTCGTTCGACCTGAATACGGTTATTTTGATTATTACTGTTGCAGTTAATACAAGCATAGATTGTCAGTGGCACATAATCAGTATCTATATCTCCTTTTTTTTTCTCCGGTCATGAAATTTCTGAAAGATTATTCTCATTTCATTATTGAGAGATCAAAATGATTTAATTTCTAACATGTGTGGGTACTTTGGTACTTTCAGGCTATGGATTCCATGAGGATGGATTAAAGGTAATGTAACTACAAAATTTGTTTGTGTATCTTTTTTGCATAATATGTAACAATTGTAAAAGTTCAGTGCAACTAATAGGAAATAAAAAATGGGGGTTATGCATAAGCTTATGAATAACTTTGGAGTTTTAGAAATGGTTCTAAAGGGCTAATGTGACTTCATTTGTCAGCAAGATCAACACCAACAGAGTTTGGTGAAAAGAGGGTCTCTGATTCTCTTTAATTGCGGAACATTACTTTGTATTCAAAATGCAAAGTAAACATCAACTAGAAAAGTTTGATCAAGACAGCTGCGTATATATAATTAAAGGTAAACTATTGCTAATAGTAGATTCAAAATGCAGGCTGGTATGGTCGCAGCGAACAGTGTAATCAGAAAGAATTCTCCTCTCCTAAGAAATCCCAAGCATATGGTTCTTTCAACGTTAGAATCTGGGGCACGCCTCTTCGTCACTAGGTTCCTTGGTAGCTATATCACCACCGGCTGCTTGATGTGAGTTACTAATAATAAATTGCATCAGTTTTGTTGGCTGAATATCAAAGTATGATATTTATGGAATTATTGAAGCTTGAGATAGTAGTATCTTTATATCTTCATTAAAATTCTAGGAATACCAATCATGTATTTCATTAGCAATGGAATGGTCTAGTAGAGACACATGAACTTGTAGATTTTAAATTTTTAATGTTGTAGAGATGCAAAGTGGATTTATGTATGTAGAGTCCAATTTGCCTTGGTTCTAGTGCTTGCACATTTCAAGGCGCTTAGTTGTTTTTGTGTTTGCATGTTACTAGTTCCCTTTCTTATTTCCTTTAAGTAATACTACTGTATTTAGTTCAAGATATGTTTGCTGGGTTATGGTTGATGAAGGTTAGATGTTCACATCGAGTAAAAATCAGTTGGAATTTAATATATAGGATATGATACATGAGATTCTTATGCTTATAAGTAAACATTGTTATATTAATGCCACTTAAAAGGTTGAATGTTGCATGTACTTGTGTTCTGGAATTTTGGTTTCTCATTAAATTCACTTGCTTTTTCCTTCTCGTATTTCTAACATTCAGTCGTCAGTTATATGAAGATACCCTGATTATGTTCAGCTGATCTGATTTTGCAGCTTATTGGAGGAAGGAGGTACAGTTTTCACCTTTGAAGGGACTGCAAAAAAAAGTTCTCTGAAGGTTTATCTAAGAGTTCACAGTCCACAGTTTTATTGGAAGGTAATTACTGAAAATTATCAGATCTCTCTCACAGACATCAGTTCTGCAAGATTTATAGTCAGGCCTCAGGCTTAGATTAGTATTTTTCAATAATTTTTGTCAAGTTAATCTCTCACATTTTATATTCTTCATGTGGAAATGAAATTTGACAGATCGTCACACAAGCTGATTTAGGCCTTGCGGATGCCTATATTAATGGTGACTTTTCATTTGTTGACAAGAAAGAAGGTCTTCTGAATCTCTTTATGGTAAGAAAAGCAGTCTTCAGTTAAATTTTATATCTTCACAATTTTTATTTTCTTTGATGAGATATACTCTGCAGATTTTTATTGCCAATAGAGATGTGAAAACCTCTGTGTCAAAAGTAAATAACCAAAGGTATATTTTTCTAACTAAAAATCATTGATAGATTATATTATTCAACTACTGAATATTAATACTTCAGTGTGTACCTTGGTTTTTGCAGGGGCTGGTGGACACCAATGTTTTTAACCGCAGGAATAGCATCTGCCAAATACTTTTTTCATCATGTTTCAAGGCAAAACACTCTTACTCAAGCTCGTAGGAACATCTCTCGGCATTATGACCTGGTGTGTGATTCAAATGAACCTGCATTTTCCTGCTTTCTACAAGATAACATTTTGCAGACACACACACATACACATATATATCTAGGCCTAGCACAAATGAGGGCACTATTAAACTGACAAATCTTCTTTTTGTTCATGTTCCAGTCGAATGAACTTTTTGCTCTATTCTTAGATGAAACAATGACTTACTCGTGTGCAAAATTTAAGGTCAGGTTTCTCTTAGTTCAAAAAGCACATCTAAAATCTTATCTTCAACATTGCCATAATAATATGTTTTGCTCATTATTTTAAAAGATGGAGGATGAAGACTTGAAAACTGCACAACAAAGAAAAATCTCTATGCTAATTGAGAAGGTGAGTCTTATTGTCACAATCGCAGCCCATTTTGCATACATGTATTTGTACATATATATTTAAACATCTGCTTATAATACTGCCTTCAAATTGGTTCAGGCAAGAGTTGAGAAGGATCATGAAGTTCTTGAGATTGGGTGTGGATGGGGAAGTCTAGCATTAGAAATTGTCAAACGAACTGGATGTAAATACACCGGCATTACCCTTTCCGAGGAGCAACTAAGATATGCAGAAATGAAAGTGAAGGAAGCAGGACTTCAGGTACTATATTTGACAAAAAGCAACCTTCATTTATACCTCTACATATCAGCTTATTCAGTTATATGAATACACATACCAACTTTATTTTCAGAACAATATAAAGTTCATTCTGTGCGACTATCGCCAACTGCAAGAAACCAATAAATATGATCGCATTATATCCTGGTAAGTTCATTGAAACGTAATCTAGTACCGGAACTTCATACACTATGAATTAGTGAAGATAATTAACCAAACACCACTTGCAGTGAGATGTTAGAAGCTGTTGGTCATGAATATATGGAGGAATTTTTTGGTTGCTGTGAATCATTATTGGCAGAAGATGGAATTTTTGTTCTTCAGGTATCATCCACATGCACACATAAATAATAATCAATGAAAAAACATTTGTACCTGAAGCCAAGTTTAATTAACTTGAAACTATTTCCAGTTTATATCAATACCAGATGAGCGATATGATGAGTACAGACGAAGTTCTGACTTTATAAAAGAGTATATATTTCCTGGTGGATGTCTGCCTTCGCTCAGTAGAGTCACATCAGCCATGGCAGCTTCATCCAGGCTATGGTAAGAGTCCAAGTTATTTGCATCTGATTTTTTAGATGTTTGGTTCATCAGTAAAAGTCGAAACAATTTAGAAAATCACAATAACAATGCAGTGTGGAACATGTCGAAAACATGGGGATCCATTACTACCAGACTCTAAGGTGTTGGAGAACAAACTTCTTGGAAAGACAAAGGTGTGCTTTATAAATTCACCGTGAAGATTATATAAATTAAGAGCAAAACATGCCAGGAACATAAAAGTAGTAGTATTTTTTTATTATTAGCTATAAGTATTGCCGAGTATATAGTGTAAGAAATCTGAAACTGTTTAATGTTTCTGTTACTAGCAAAATTCTTGCTCTGGGGTTCGACCAAAAGTTCATTCGTACCTGGGAATATTATTTTGATTATTGCGCAGCAGGTTTCAAGACTCAAACACTCGGAGATTATCAGGTATTCTTATCAAGAAGTTACATGATAACAGAATTGTTTAGAAATGTAATTGACAAATCAACACTTAAATTATAGTAGCCTAGTTTTTATATAATATATACTTGATTAGCATACTCTTGATTAGTTGAAATTGAAGTGCTGAAACATATATGAAATTTCTTTCCGTCTAATTTGTATCTTGCAAAAATAATGTATGTTCTTATAAACTGCAGGTTGTATTCTCCCGTCCTGGTAATGTTGGTGCTCTGGGCAATCCGTACATAGCCATACCTTCATTGGAACATTGATGTCCTTGGTGAAAGTTATTGAAGTTTTCCATTGGCTGCATCTCGAGTATAAATCTGACATTTTACATGTCAAAAGCAATTTCATCATAGATTCTTGTTCTTGGAAATTCTAGGATTTGAGATTATTTTATTATCTTTATTGCGAGAGTGGTGGAGGGAGGATTTGGGTATTACCACAATTGTAATTAAATTTGTCTGATTGTTATCTTGTATTACAGTCCCTGTTACAGTATCATGGCACCGATAATTTTCTAGACACATTACCCACTTTAGTGATTATAGAATTTTGATTTCAGTTGTCCAAATAAGAAACAAGGCCTGGTTCTGAAATGCGGTGTTATACTTGCTAAATCTCTCTCAACACTAAGTTCTTCCCGCTATTTGTTTTTTATAATCAGATTTTGAAGAGACAAACTACTGATCTGGCAGTGCAGACTTCTGCGTAGAAGTTTGCCATGAATATATCAGATTTGTACAGATGCAAGAATCTTGATGTTCAATGCCAGAATCACTCACCACGCTTTAGACATAATGAAAGACATGTTAGATTAGCATGTCAAGATAACGTTAACACATTCGTTCTTCTTAACAGCTTTTACTGATCATCACTAAATAGTAAGTTGAAGGGGTTAAATAACTATTTGATTACTCAAATCATGCCCAACTTTCCAACAAGTCATCAAAATCAAGAACCTTACAGTCAAATCATTAAACTAATGAAAACTTTCAATTAAGTTTCTGTGGTTAATAGAAACACCTTACAAATGGAACCCTCTATTGAGAAAATGGGGAGTCAACATGATGCAGGAAACGAAACTGTGGTTAACTATCTTCCTATAATTCCACATTTGTCTAATCTTCTGATAATCTGATTTCTAAAGACTCATTTTGTTCCAAAAACGAAAGTATATTAAACTTTCAGGAAACGCTACAGAAGCGTATTAGGATCATCTATTCCCTTTGACCAGGACATTTCGAGCCATTCAATAGCCAAGATGATCATCTTGCATGAGTATCGATCGGCTTAATATTGTAGAACATCAATTTCTTGATTGTGTACAGTTTCTTCATCCCCAGGTCCATACAGATGTCAATAGTGTCCAGGAGGGATGTGTCAACACTTGCCTTAGGGGGAAGCAGGATCTTATAGATAATCTTGGTGAAACATTAGGACATACTCTCTGAGAGTTATAACTTCTAAATTCTAATGCATTTTCCAAGTCTGTAAATTCCAGGAACTAAAAAAAATGTTGAAATAAATAATATGAAAGTACTTGTTAATGTAATGTTTATTGCGCTAAACTGATACTTATTTACAAAACCCCTAAATATATACTGTTTTCGACCAATACCTCCCTAGCATTTACACAGTGCTGGAGTTTAACTTAGAATACAATAGTATTATGTACAAAATTATACTCTAATTATTGTACTATCTATTATAATTTATATAAGCTAACCTGGTGGATTACAAAGATAATAATTACAAAATGCCATAATATGGCCCTCAATTATGTATCCCCTATTTTATTCCAGGATCAGTACTCTATCCTGATGGAAGCAGGGCCCTGATTATAAATGTAGAAGAAGATGTGTTTCATTCCATAATGCCTCATATCCAAGATTGGATGGAATAGTTGCATTTGAATGAATTTACCCCACTTATGTGTGCAAATATATCCGAAGAATCGATCATTTCATCTTCTTCTTTCACAACAACCTGTGCCAAAATCATCATTGGATGTCAAACAAGAAATAACTTCAATTTCAATAGGGTTGCTACAGAAAATTGACTTGGTTTACAAATTACATATAAGTCTATGTAATGATTTTCGACTAATGTATCAATTGTTTGGGTAATGGCCCCATGTGTCACTTTTACAAAAATAAATGCTCAAAATGGCACAGTCCGGAGAAATGGCCCAAAATGTCACTTCAAAACGCTACATGAAGTTGAGTTTTCACAAAACGCTATATCGTGTTGCGTCTCGAGCAATTTATTTATTTTTATTAAATTTTTAAAGTTCAAAACGCAAGATGAAGTAGAGTTTTAGGGCAAGACGCAAAATGAAGTAGAGTTTTAGGGCAAAAACGCTACTTTAAGTTGAGTTTTGTACAAAATTTTTTAAAAAATATTTGTGAAAAACGTGACACTAAGTGACGTTTTGCATTCAAAATCAAAAGAATAAAAACGCTACACTATGTTGAGTCTTGAAGTGACATTTAGGGCCATTTTTATGAGTTGTGCCATTTTGGGCATTTTGCCTCCAATTTGTGACATATAGGGCCTTTTCTCCAATTGTTTTGTGGGTTATCCAAAAACATATCTTAGGGGAAGAGTCTAATATGTGTTCTCCATGAACTAAAAGAGCTCTGATATAATGTTAAGATACCAGCTCTGATAATTTTCTAGACACATTATCCACTTTAATGTTTATTGAATCTTGATTTCAGTTGTCCAAATAAGAAAGAGAGAAATTATCAAAAATACTACTCCCTCCGTCCCGGCCAAATGTTTACATTTGGTCCGGGCACGGAGACCAAGGATAGTGGGTGTAATAGTGATTTTATTGTTAAAATAAATGAAGTAGTGGGTGTAATAGTGTAAAGTGTTGAAAAAGTGGAGTGAAGTAGTGGATGTAATAATATATTTATTGTTAAAAGTTACTATTTTTAGTAATGTAAAGAATTGGATGGGACGTCCCAAAAAGGAAAGTGTAAAGAATTGGTTGGGACGGAGGGAGTATTTTTTATATATATTTTTTTGCGATTTTACTATCTTCTGATTTTTTTGTAAAAATACAGTTTGCAGCTAAAAACTTGTATTTGTGATTGATTTCAATTTATTGCAGTTGCAAATCATATTTTTACAAAAACAATTTATAAAAATCTTATTTTTGATTTTTTTAAAAAAAAATCCTATTTATACAAAATATTTTTAAAATAGTCAATATTTTTATATTTTTTTTATCTTTAGACATTTTTGAAAAAACCCCTAAGAAATATTTTTATAAATTTAGGGGAGTTCATACGATCACAAACAGTTCGGCGTTCGTTTAGGAAAAACCTCGGTGCATGATCTCTTCAATTCATAAACGAGTTGATTTGAACATGATTTTAAGTTTTGATTCATAAACAAGCCCGAACTTGGTAATAATAGAATTCGGTTTGATAGTTCGCGAACAAGCTTATTAATGTTTTGATAAACGAATTCGATAAATAAACTCGTGAACATATATGCTATATATGGGTTTATGATATATAGTTAGTGAACAAATTCCATAATTAGGTTGGTATATATTTAGTTTGCAATCTTTTTTATTTATTTTTAAATATTTAATTGTACACGTAAATAGTAAACAAACACATTCCTGAGTATTGATCATAAGTTGTTTGCGAGCAAGTTCACAAGTACTCGTTACTGTAATTTTTATTGCACCAAACTAATTATACTTATTTACAAAACAACTAAATATATTGTGCGTATTAAAGGTGTGCTATAAATGTTGGTTTTTTTGACCATTTGTTGATGTGTATCATATGTCGTCCGTTGACGAATCTGTGTTATTTTAGATGACTTTTTTATCTGTTATGAGAAATCGGGAATTGATAAAAATAAGAAAAAATATATGATGGTTGGAAGGAGCAATAAAAGGGAAATATATTTTTATTTGTTTATGAGTACTCGGAGTTTTATGTGTCTAATCAAAGGGTCCCCTTTGGTTAAATATATATATAATTCTATTTATTAAGTATATTGAACATAATAAATATTAATTAATATTTTGGTAATGTTACATTGACTCAGTTTTTGTGGTTGATTTATTGACTTTTGAGACTCACTTGGATGAGAAGAAAGATAAAGAGAAGGTGGATGGAGACATGAACTTTGACTTAATGGTGGAAACAACAAGACATGACTAGTTTTTTAGCATCGGGGACTCACAAAGTTTCAAGAATTTCCGGTCTTTGTGTCAAGAGCAACTATGTAAATTGATATTCTTATGATCGTTTTAGGACACTCTTTTTTCTCTTTGAGGTTTTTCCATAGGGTTTTATTCAAATGGGGTTTTAACGAGGCACTATCGGATATAAAAGTTTTTTATTATCTAAATTTTCGGGAAATCTTTCTTATGAGTCTTTTGACCCATGGATTGGTTAAATATATCTTTCGGTTAAATGATAAGATTTTATTATTTTTATAATTTTTTATCGAATATTATATATCAATAAAATGATTCTTCGTTTTTTCTAACAAATATATATATATACACACACTGTTTTCGACCAATACCTCCCTAGCATTTACACAGTGCTGGAATTTTATTTTATTTTTTGTCGGCCACAGGCTGCAATTTAACTTAGAATACAGTAGTATTATGATTTATGTACAAATTTATACTCTAATTATTGTACTATCTATTATAATTTATATAAGCTAAGGCCATCTTCAGCTTACTCATACTTTGAGTTTCTTTGTTCCTCCTCTCACTTTCATTTCCACGTTCTTCTAAGGTTAGTTTTTCTCTATGATTAATTAATAAACATTTCCACGCGAGTGCAATAATATAGATACAAATATATCTCGATCTCATGACTCTTCTAACTAATACGAAGAGCTTATATATTCAATTAATGTCCGAATTTCGTTTCAGCTTAATTTGATTGTTTCTTTCATTCTAAATAATAACATTTCTCTCCATCTCGCTTACTGCTTAGTGTTATATTTATAGAGTCCGGTTTAAATGAAAATCGAAGAACGATATTTAAACACAAAAAATTATACTCAAAAAAGGAATACAAATAATTTAAATTTTCGATTCTCATTAGAACAAGACCCATGATACATCATGTACAAATACGACGTTGGACAAAGTTGACATATATAGTGGATCGGAATGTGACTGCAGATGAGAATTGCAGTGGTGGGAGCGGGCATCAGTGGGCTAGTTTCAGCATATGTTCTAGCTAAAGCTGGCGTTGATGTGGTACTTTACGAGAAAGAAGACAGTCTTGGTGGCCATGCTAAGACTGTCACCGTGGACGATGGCGTTGACTTAGACCTTGGTTTCATGCTCTTCAATCGAGTAACTAACCACTCTTACTTTTTACTTGTGCTTCTTTTTTTCTAAATATATAATTGCTACGATATTTTGCTGTATTTAAATTCATTAGGTACATATTACTAACTTAAAAGGTTGTTTATAACAGAAGGATAAATTAATTGTATATAGGCTATAACATAAACCGTGCTAAAAAATTCGAGATTAATTACAAGGAATCAATATGCTTGAGTATTTGATTTCTTGACATTAATTATTTTTACAAGAAAAAAAACATAAGTCATATATTCTCCCTTCCTCGTATTTTTGTAATATGTAGTACATCAAGGTAAGTTATATATTTTACTCTTCAAACAAGTGGAAATAAAATTTTAAAAATATTAGTACAGGAGACAAGACTACTGTAGCATTTTTGAGCAGCCCGGGCCCCCCGCTGTTTTTCAGTGAAATAATGCATTTTTGTATGAAACTTGTAGCTATAGGCTGTGTAGTACTGTATCTGCCAAAAGAGTATGCTGTATGCATGTGACAGATAATGACATAACAAATAAATAAATTAGGAAGTAGTTACGGATGGGGTGTTCGGTTTTAAACTGAACCGAAAAACTCAAAACCGAATTTCAAATATTATATAAATTGAACCGAACTGAAATATTTTTTTAAGTTGAACCGAACCGAAATATTTTAATTGGTTCGGTTCGGTTTCTAAAAACTGAATTTTAAAAAAATTATATATTATATTATTATTATTTTTTATTTTTAATATTATTTTTTAATTATAAATATATTGAAATAAGTAATAATTAAAATAAAATAAAACATAAATCATTAATATAAATATTTAAATTAATTAAATCGTAAATATATAAAATATATATATATATAATATATATATATATATATATATATATATAATTCGATCGTTCGGTTTGAACTAAAATTTTTTGGTTGAAAACCAAACCGAACCGAAATTTATCGAATTTTCAAAAAAATAAAACCGAAGTGAAGAAGAATTTCGATTCAGTTTTTCGATTTCGGTTTGGTTTTGCTCAGCCCTATAAGTACCTAGCCGGTAAGCTTCATAATAGAAATAATTAATTGCATTTTGTATCTCAATGGTTTTGACTAATGACACTTTAGTACTCATACTTTAGATAATTGCACAATGCATCGCACAACTATTTTGGGCGCCGTACTTTGCACCATTTTCTTTAAAATGCTAGGGGTAGTTTAGAAAATTAAAAATATTTAATTATAATCAAATATTTATTTGAGGTTTTTGACCATCTAAACGATAAGTTTTAGAAAAATTTAAAGAACGAAAGTTGTAGAGGACGAAAATATCTTTTCAAAACAATTAGTTTCAAAATTTTCGGAATCTTTTTTATAATTTTTTTAATAAATTACAAATTTAGTAATCTTATAAAATTCATAATAAATTCAATTCAGTTCGGATTTTGATGAATTTTTATGATTCAGAAATTATTTTTAATTGTTTACAACTTTCGTTCATGATGTTTCCTCATATTATATTTTGAACTATTCTCAAAATAATTAAAAAAATTAGAAATTTATTAAGCATTGTTTTATTTAATTTTCCCCAAAATTTTGAACCTTATTGTTCTGAAAAAACCTTTTCATTCTCTATAACTTTCGTTTTTAAAATTTTTCCAGAAAATATTGTTTAGAGGGTAAAAAAGAATTTACAAATTCATTTAGCGTATATTTTAATTAATTCCAATTTTATTATAATCCTGAAAAGTTTGAGTCTTATTATTTTGAAAAGATCTTTTCGCCCTCTCCAACTTCCGTTCTTTAAATTTCTCCAAAAAATATCGTTTAGAGGGTCAAAAATCTCAAATAAAGATCTGATTATAATTAAATATTTTTAATTTTCTAAATTACCCATAACATTTTAACGGAAATGATGCAAAGTGCAGCGTCCAAAATAGTTGTGGGATGCATTGTGCAATTATCTAAAATATGAGTACTAAGTTACCATTAGTCCAAACCATTGCGATGCAAAATGCAATGAACTCTAATAGAAATGGTTTGGATTAGTAATCTATACTATATTATTAAAACCTATACATTAAAAATTTGGTAGTCGATCGGTATTCGGGCCGACGAATAGTTATTATTGAGCCTAATTTTTAAAATTAACCTCTTAACTAAAAAATCACAAATTAATCTCATAACTAATACACATCTCTAAATAAATGTTAATATCATAACTAAAACACATCTCAAATTAATCTCCTAACAAATACATATCTCTAAACAAAACAAACAAATATTATTTTATTGAACATTAATCTCCTAACTAAAACATATTTCACATTAATCTTCTAACTAATACACATTTATAAATAAAACACACAAAAATTATTTTATTAAAATACAAATAGAAATAGAAAAGTATATGAAATATTTTATAAAAATATATACATATAATATTAAAATAAAGTTTAAATAATTATTATAAAATTTTAAATTCAAATCATATAAAGAAAATATTAAAATAAAAATTATTTGAAATATTAAAACAATTCAATCCGTGTATCGCACGGGATATAAGCTAGTATTTATAATTAGTATTCTAATGATAGTTGGGTGATACTGTCCTGTTATTATACAGTAATTAAGCTGAACTTAATTAAATTGATTTTTAACCCTTAAATTAGAGAAAATGACCTTTTAACAAACTGTGATACAAAATGTAATTTAATCTTCTAATTTTCGTTAGGTGTGATTTTCTTTACAACTACAACTGATGGCATTGCAATATTATTACACTACGTGTTAGATTTCAGTAACAGTTGAATAGATTCTTATTAACCCTTGAATTTATAATCAACACACGCGTAATAATATTCGGAATGGAGGGGTATATATATATAACCTTGCATAGTTGCATTAGGTTGCATGGAATATATGGTGGAAAGAAAAAAAATTATTAATTTTACCAATTTTTAAAATAATTCATATGATTCTTTGGAAAGTCAGGTAAAACACTGGGATTTTGCAAACTATTAAGAAGAAATATAGCAAAATGAGAGATTTTCAGAATTCACGCAGGCAAGATTATGCGAGCATATTCTTTTTCACACCGTCCTAGTTATTGATAATACATTTTACACTCCCGACCAGTCGCTTCTCGTGGATTTTCATAATCCCATGCCCCTGCTCAGTGCGGGATATATTGGGTGTGTTTGTTTCCGTATATCCAGTGCAAGTATGGGCAGTTTTTTGATTAACACTGTGCACCGTCACTGACTGCATTGAATGTAAATTTTTTTGGCTCCCCTGACTTTGAATCCTAGCTCCGCCACTGCTCCCATGCCCCTGCTCTAAGTGCGGGATATATTGGGTGTGTTTGTTTCAGTATATCTGATGCAATTTTGCCTCAGTTCCAGCTTAGTATTAAAATGGAAAATTTTCAGCCAGTGGCAACTCTTGCTACCATTTAATGTGACAGCATGGAAGTGGTGGTAACTCTCATCTCTATCGTGCACATTGTTTTCAGTCTGATGCTTTCTTACTTGGGAAATGTGATTCAATACAGGTTACGTATCCAAACATGATGGAGTTCTTTGAGAGTCTTGGAGTTGACATGGAGGTCTCGGACATGTCTTTGTCGGTGAGTTTAGAAAATGGCCGGGGCTGTGAGTGGGGAAGTCGTGGTGGTTTGTCTGGTCTCTTCTCCCAAAAGAAGAATGCCTTGAATCCGTACTTTTGGCAAATGATACGGGAAATTTTTAAGTTTAAAAATGATGTTATCAGGTACTTTTTTTGTGATTTTCAGTTCTTTTTTTTCTTCTAAAAAATCAACCCTGCCTAGTGCATGTAATGTAAGAACAAAATGAGTAGAAATTATTTGCCCCCTCGTATGTAGGGAAAACCAGACATTAATTTAGAACGAATCCAACAAAGAGCATCTACGTTAATGAACTCTTATGTTGTGTTTGGTTGGTAAGAAAGGAATGAAATGAGTGAAATTAAAAGAAAATTAATAGAAATTTAAGGAAATATTTGGAAAAAAATGAGACAGTGCAAATTTATTATGATAAGAAATGTGGAGAAAATAAGTATGAAAATGAATGGAGCATTCCTTCTCAAATTGGGAGTTTGAGTTATAGTTTATGTTATTAGGAATGGAATGGAGACAAAAATGAAATTTTTGAATATTTATACATTTTGTAGTTCAAATTTCATTTCATTCCTTTCGATTTCATTCATTCCAACCAAACACAACATTATGGAATGTCGACTGCTCACTGCTGTGTACTTGGTTTAATTGAACTTGTTGAATTTTAGTCAGGGATTTTAGTTAAAAATATGTCTTCTGGTGTAAAGAGTTCAGTTTCTGGATTTAATTTGTTTTTTCGCAAGGTAGTTTGGCTAGTTTATTTTTCAAATGATAATTGCTGCAGATATGTTGAAGATCTTGAAAACAATCCAGATATTGATCGCAATGAAACACTGGGTCATTTTATCAGCTCCCGTGGTTACTCAGAGTTATTTCAGAAAGCATATCTTGTATGACTACCAAGCTATATCCTCTCAAATCCCAATATAGTTTCTAATGATTGTAATAACTTACTGCTAAATATATTACAGATCCCAATGTGTTCATCAATTTGGTCTTCCCCTTCAGCAGGAGTAACGAACTTTTCTGCCTGCGCAATATTATCCTTTTGCCGCAATCACCATCTACTCCAGGTACTTAATTTGGAGAAATGGCCCTATATGGAGACAAAATACCCAAAATGACACAAGTTATAAAAATGACTCTAAATGTCACTTTAAAACCCAACATAGTGTAGCGTTTTTGTTCTTTTGATTTTTAAGTACAAAACGTCACTTAGTGTCATGTTTTTCACAAATATTTATAAAAAAAATCTGTGCAAAACTCAACTTAAAGTAGTTTTTTGCCCTAAAACTCTACTTCATCTTGCGTTTTGTCCTAAAACTCTACTTCATCTTACGTTTTGAACTTTAAAAATTTAACAAATAAAAATTTGCTCACGATATAGCGTTTTTGTGAAAACTCAACTTCATGTAACGTTTTGAGGTGACATTTTGGGTCATTCTACCCGATTGTGTCATTTTGGGCATTTGTTGGTGTAATAGTGACACTTAGGGTTATTGCCCCTTAATTTGCAAGTGTAGTGCAGGAGTTCTAAATTTAACCCATGATTGGACTTTACTTTGCAATGTTATGGTAAAAATTAAAGCATTCCTAGAAATCTCAAAATTATTGTCCTTTGGTTTCCCTGAAGTTCTTTGGGCGTCCACAGTGGCTTACTGTAAGATGCCGATCACATAGTTACGTCAACAAGGTGATATTTATTATCGAATTCTTAATTTCTGGAATTATTGATCAAGAATGTGCTGAATGAAAATGTACTTATTTTAAAATTTAAATCATAATATGCTGATATTGAAATGGAAAGAGTGGCAATAGGTAAAAGAAGAGCTGACAAGTAGAGGTTGCCAAATATTAAGTGGTTTCGCAGTACAATCAGTTACGACAATTGACGGGGGTAAGTGCGTTAATTCGTATTTTTATATTTGTGACAAGGCATTTCATCTTGGTTCTTTTTTTAAAAAAAATATTCGTTTTCTTGTTGTAGGGATTAAATTTTAGTTCATTGTACATGGAGAACTGTCTGGGTTTATGCAAGCTATCTTTATAGTGAATGCAGACAGCATTAGATACATTTCAAAAATACATTCATCTAAAAAAAAATATCAACTCGCAGCATTAAGATTTTTAGGATCACGCTGAGCTTGTTAGTCTATGAGTTTGATTTTCGTGTTATCGTTGCTTTAAAATCCCGAATTATTCACTTAAATAAAATTCTCCAAAAATCCAATGAATCGTATAATTGCTTAATATCCAACATTTTACAATCCAAAAATTAAAAGGCACAACTCAAATATATAAATTCAAATCTAAATATAAATGTTACAACTCCTCAAAGTCAGAAAGTCGCACTCTTCCCAAGAGGTAGCCCACCTAATTATGATTACCTGTCGGGGAAACAAAGAAACATAGACCAGCAGTGAACGAAAGACTCATATACAGATATAAAATAATGTAAATTGAATCAGGGTTAGAATAATGAGAAAATGAATATAAACTGAATGCTGAAATAATGAGTGATGACAACAATGGAATAAGATAAATATCAAGGATGCTTAAATGAAAATTGGAATAAAAACCATACATATTTTCTAATAAAAAAATAAACTTACTTACTGATATGAATATATTCTTACCACTTACAACGTATACTCAAAATCACTACAAAATTTACAGGAGCTTGCATAGAACAGATCAAATGCTACCCAAAATCTTACCGGGATTTGCATGTCACAAAACACAATACTACCCAAATAGCCAAACATACACACAATAGTCATGACTCTACGTGTCCCATAACTCCGGCGACACGCTCATACATTTTAAATACACCGTATAGGTGGTGTCAAAACATGAGATTATCCATCCATGACGGAGGTCTTACGAAATCTTCCGAATCATACATATATCACAATAAGACTGAAAATATCTTATTCAAAATAACAAACACATCAAATATCACAGACTATTCAAATACAATTAGACCTGACCTGTCCGGAAAAGTGATAATTTACTATATAAAGATGAACTCAAATAAAAAAACACAAAACACAGAACTCGTAGAGGATTCCGAGACCTTTTCAGAATGGTAAGACTCGTCAAAAACGGATAAATAACGAATATAGAAACTAAATAATTATGAGCTGGTTGAACAGAATCAGCACATGATCACAATAATAATTTGAGATTTAAGAACTCAAGATCATATAATTTGACAGATAAATATAAACAAAGAATGAAAAGCTCGAAAAGACCTTTTCAGAATGATATTACACATGAATATTGAACAAATATTCAATTTATTATGAATTTCTGAAATTACAGCAGAACAATTCCAATAACCAACCAGATTATACAAACAGAAGATTTTAACGTACTTACTAACCGAATTTCAGAAAACACAAAGAACGAAAGATGTAGATAATCAAAATATCTTTCCATATAGTATAAAATCATAACAATAGGATAAAGAACGAATGAGATACTAATTTTATAATAATTCAGAATCGATACAATTGCTATACAATATACATACGATTTTGAAACAACAATAAGAATTTGAGTAATGATACAAATAAGAAGACAAATGAAAGATATCCATACATTAACCACACGAGAACAAAAAAAGAGTGCGTAGAAATATCTGTACCTTAAGAGTCAAAGATTATGAATTGCTCACAATCACAAGAACCTAATTTAAACACCATAACCTATCTTCTTAAGCTTTTTATCTATCTCCTATTTATATTTTTCTTCCTCTTTTTTTTTCTTCCATATGGCTGGCTGCTCCTACAAAACTTAAGTAACTTCTTATTTTTTGTCCGAAACCCTAAACCTTTCCTTTCCTTTTTATTCTTTTTTTTCTTTTGTCCACTAATAATATTTTCTAAAATATCCTAATAATAAACTAAATATAAATATATCCAACTAATAAATTAATAATAAGTCACTAATATTATACTAAATATTAAATAATATAATTAAATATATTATAAAAAAATACGGGAGGTTACAATTGCGTATGGTATAGTATCAAAGCATCTGTCTTTAAGAAAATACTTCACAACTGTAATTATGACCATTAACGGACATGGCCAGGTTGCAATGTTATTTGTGAAGATGGATCGCACACAATATATGATGGATGTATAATGGCTGTGCATGCCCCAGATGCTTTGAAAATTATAGGACAGGCAACGTATGATGAAAAAAGAATACTTGGAGCTTTTCAATACGTGTACAGGTACTATCTGTTATGAGCATACTAATTTGTATTTCAATATGGTTTTACCATTGAATATTGCTAGTTAAGAACTTAGGTACAAGTATGAGACACTTTTTGTCACAATGCAAGTCATTCTTATATCTCTCTGGCAGTGATATTTATCTCCATCGTGACACAAATTTAATGCCCAAAAATCCAGCAGCGTGGAGTTCGTGGAACTTCCTTGGAGATGTAAATAACAAAGTTTGCCTCACTTATTGGCTCAACGTTCTCCAGGTTAGTTGTTCTTGGTGATTTATGACTTAAAAGTGTGCTTTAAAATAGGAAAATATATGCTCAACACATTAATAGACTTGATAATTCGATATTGCTTTAATTAAGTTCAGAACATATAATATTAATTAATGTTCAAAGAAATTATAAGATGAGGATGTATAATAAGCTGGTTTCTTCCAGAAGAAAAAATTGATTTTTACAAATGAGAAAATGGATTTGGCATCTCTTCCATAGACTTTTGTTTAGATATCAATGATTTTCTTGATAAATAAGCTTCTTGTTACATGACTTAAATTTTTTGAGTTGCATAACCACAATGAAAGTCAGATCAAGTGATTATTTCTTTTTATTCAAAGTTTATGATGACACAATCTAATCAACTTTTGAAGGATCACAACATCATTGAAGATATATTTGGTATTCCTCTATATTGAAATGAAAGTTTTCATTGAAGTGTAATATTTGCTATGTGCAGAACATCAGTGTGAAAGGTTTACCATATCTGGTAACTCTCAATCCCTCAATTGTACCGAACCATACCTTGCTTAAGTGGACCACTGGCCATCCGGTCCCCAACGTTGCCGCATCAAAAGCCTCACTTGAGCTTGATGACATTCAAGGGAAGAGAGGCATTTGGTTCTGTGGAGCATACCAAGGTGAGAAATGTTGTTATTGCAAAAACAAGTTGATATTTTTTTGCACATTGGAATTAGTGCTTTCACCATGTGAGCTTGTATTATAAAATAATCCAATTATGAATGAAATTTATGAATAAATGAAATGGTAGACTGAGGTGGAGAGTAAGTAAATATCAAGAAAGACTGTGGACAAGTGTTTTGGTTTTGGTGTTCTGGTGAGATATGCAGGAGTAAGAAGAGAAACTGATTAGAGTTTGAATTTTTCTTCTGGGGTAAACCTCTAATAGTTTGAATTTTCCAATCGGGTACAACTTTTCTTTCTCAAGAAGTCATTATTTTACCATCTAATATTCCATACCTTATTATTTTGTCCACAATCTTAAAGGCCATTCTTTTCCTCATTCACCTGAATACTGTTATTTTGATTATTACTGTTGCAGTTAATACAAGCATAGATTGTCAGTGGCACATAATCAGTATCTATATCTCCTTTCTTTTCCTCCGGTCATGAAATTTCTAAAAGATTATTCTCATTTCATTATTGAGAGATCAAAATGATTTAATTTCTAACATGTGTGGGTACTTTGGTACTTTCAGGCTATGGATTCCATGAGGATGGATTAAAGGTACTGTAACTACAAAACTTGTCTGTGCATCTTTTTTGCATAATATGTAACAATTGTACAAGTTCAGTGCAACTAATAGGAAATAAAAAATGGGGGTTATGCATAAGCTTATGAATAACTTTGGAGTTTTAGAAATGGTTCTAAAGGGCTAATGTGACTTCTTTTGTCAGCAAGATGATCACCAACAGAGTTTGGTGAAAAGAGGGTCTCTGATTATCTTTAATTGCGGAACATTACTTTGTATTCAAAATGCAAAGTAAACATCAACTAGAAAAGTTTGATCAAGACAGCTGCCTATATATAATCAAAGGTAAACTATTGCTAATAGTGGATTCAAAATGCAGGCTGGTATGGTCGCAGCGAACAGTGTAATCAGAAAGAATTCTCCTCTCCTAAGAAATCCCAAGCATATGGTTCTTTCAACGTTAGAATCTGTGGCACGCCTCTTCGTCACTAGGTTCCTTGGTAGCTATATCACCACCGGCTGTTTGATGTGAGTTACTAATAATAAATTGCATCAGTTTTGTTGGTTGAATATCAAAGTATGATATTTATGGAATTATTTAAGCTTGAGATAGTAGTATCTTTATATCTTCATTACAATTCTAGGAATACCAATCATGTATTTCATTAGCAATGGAATGGTCTAGTAGAGACACATGAACTTGTAGATTTTAAATTTTTAATGTTGTAGAGACGCAAAGTGGATTTATGTATGTAGAGTCCAATTTGCCTTGGTTCTAGTGCTTGCACATTTCAAGGCGCTTAGTTGTTTTTGTGTTTGCATGTTACTAGTTCCCTTTCTTATTTCCTTTAAGTAATACTACTGTATTTAGTTCAAGATATGTTTGCTAGGTTATGGTTGATGAAGGTTAGATGTTCACATCGAGTAAAAGTTGGTTGGAATTTAATATATACGATATGATACATGAGATTTCTTTTGTTTATAAGTAAACATTGTTATATTAATGCCACTTAAAAGGTTGAATGTTGCATGTACTTGTGTTCTGAAATTTTGGTTTCTCATTAAATTCACTTGCTTTTTCCTTCCCGTATTTCTAACATTCAGTCATCAGTTATATGAAGATACCCTGATTATTTTCAGCTGATCTGATTTTGCAGCTTATTGGAGGAAGGAGGTACAGTTTTCACCTTTGAAGGGACTGCAAAAAAAAGTTCTCTGAAGGTTTATCTAAGAGTTCACAGTCCACAGTTTTATTGGAAGGTATACAGATTTTAACTTGGATACCTGTGCAGGAATGTAGAGATGATCAATATGTTTGCTTAATTATTACTGAAAATTATTAGATTTCTCACACACAGACATCAGTTCTGCCAGATTTATACTCAGCCCCGGGGGTATATTAGTATTTTGCAATAATTTTTGTCAAATTAATCTCTCTGTTTTTAAATTCGCCATGCGGAAATAAATTTGACAGATCGTCACACAAGCTGATTTAGGCCTTGCGGATGCCTATATTAATGGCGACTTTTCATTTGTTGATGATAATGAAGGTCTTCTGAATCTCTTCATGGTAAGAAAGCAGTCTTCAGTCAAATTTTATGTCTTCCCAATTTATATCTTTCTTGATGAAATCTACACTGCAGTTATTTATTGCCAACAGAGATTTGAAAACCTCTGCCTCAAAAGTAAAAAACCAAAGGTACTTTTTTTCTAACAAAAAATCATTGTTGGATTATATTATTTAACCACTGAATATTAATACTTCAGCGTGTACCTTGGTTTTTGCAGGGGATGGTGGACACCAATGTTTTTAACCGCAGGATTAACATCTGTCAAATACATTTTTTATCATGTTTCAACGCAAAACACTCTTACTCAAGCTCGTAGGAACATCTCTCGTCATTATGACCTGGTGTGTGATTCAAATATGGAACCTGCAATTTCCTGCTTTCTACAAGAATTTTTTTTGCAGACACATACATCCATACACACACATATATAGGCCTCGCATAAATTAAGGCACTATTAACAAATTGTCTTTGTCTTCATGTTCCAGTCGAATGAACTTTTTGCTCTCTTCTTAGATGAAACAATGACTTACTCATGTGCAAAATTTAAGGTCAGGTTTCTGTTTGTTCAAAAAGAACATCTAAAATCTTATCATCGACATTGCCATAATATATTCATGTTTTGCTCATTTTTTAAAAGATGGAGGGTGAAGACTTGAAAACTGCACAAAAGAGAAAAATCTCTATCCTAATTGAGAAGGTGAGTCTTAATGTCAAAATCACAGCCCATTTTGTGTACATGCATTTGTACATATATATATTGAAATATCTGCTTATAATACTGCCTTCAAATTGATTCAGGCAAGAGTTGAGAAGGATCATGAAGTTCTTGAAATTGGGTGTGGATGGGGAAGTCTAGCATTAGAAATTGTCAAACGAACTGGATGTAAATACACCGGAATTACCCTTTCCGAGGAGCAACTAAGATATGCAGAAATGAAAGTAAAGAAAGCAGGACATCAGGTACTATATTTGACAAAAAGCAACCTTCATTTATACTAATTCATCAGCTTATTCAGTTATATGAATACACATACCAACTTTATTTTCAGAACAATATAAAGTTTATTCTGTGCGACTATCGCCAACTGCAAGAAACCAATAAATATGATCGCATTATATCCTGGTAAGTTCATTGAAACGTAATCTTGTACCAGAACTTCATATGCTATGAATAAGTGAAGATAGTTAACCAAACACCACTTGCAGTGAGATGTTAGAAGCTGTTGGTCATGAATATATGGAGGAATTTTTTGGTTGCTGTGAATCATTATTGGCAGAAGATGGAATTTTTGTTCTTCAGGTATCATCCACATGCACACATAATGACATAAATAATAATCAAAGAAAAAACGTTTGTACCTGAAGCCAAGTTTACTTAACTTTAAACTATTCCCAGTTTATATCAATACCAGATGGGCGATATGATGAGTTCAGACGAAGTCCCGACTTTATGAAAGAGTATATATTTCCTGGTGGATGTCTGCCTTCGCTCAGTAGAGTCACATCAGCAATGGCAGCTTCATCCAGGCTATGGTAAGATTCCAAGTTATTTGCACCTGATTCTGTAGATGTTTGTTTCATCATTAAAAGTCGAAACAATTTTAAAAATCACAATACAAATGCAGTGTGGAACATGTCGAAAACATGGGGATCCATTACTACCAGACTCTCAGGTGTTGGAGAATGAACTTCTTGGAAAGACAAAGGTGTGCCTTAATACATTAATCATGAATATTATATAAATTAAGTGCAAAACTATGCCAGGAACATAAAAGTAGTAGTATTTTGTTATTACTTGTTATTAGCTACAAGTATTGTCGAATATATAACGCAAGAAATCTGAAACTGTTTAATGTTTTTGTTACTAGCAAAATTCTTGCTCTGGGGTTCGACCAAAAGTTCATTCGTACCTGGGAATATTATTTTGATTATTGCGCAGCAGGTTTCAAGACTCAAACACTCGGAGATTATCAGGTATTCTTATCAAGAAGTTACATGATAACAGAATTGTTTTGCAATGTAATTGACAAATCAACACTTAAATTATAGTAGCCTAGTTTTTATATTATATATACTTGATTAGCATACTCTTGATTAGTTGAAATTGAAGTGCTGAAACATATATGAAATTTCTTTCCGTCTAATTTGTATCTTGCAAAAATAATGTATGTTCTTATAAACTGCAGGTTGTATTCTCCCGTCCTGGTAATGTTGGTGCTCTGGGCAATCCGTACATAGCCATACCTTCATTGGAACATTGATGTCCTTGGTGAAAGTTATTGAAGTTTTCCATTGGCTGCATCTCGAGTATAAATCTGACATTTTACATGTCAAAAGCAATTTCATCATAGATTCTTGTTCTTGGAAATTCTAGGATTTGAGATTATTTTATTATCTTTATTGCGAGAGTGGTGGAGGGAGGATTTGGGTATTACCACAATTGTAATTAAATTTGTCTGATTGTTATCTTGTATTACAGTCCCTGTTACAGTATCATGGCACCGATAATTTTCTAGACACATTACCCACTTTAGTGATTATAGAATTTTGATTTCAGTTGTCCAAATAAGAAACAAGGCCTGGTTCTGAAATGCGGTGTTATACTTGCTAAATCTCTCTCAACACTAAGTTCTTCCCGCTATTTGTTTTTTATAATCAGATTTTGAAGAGACAAACTACTGATCTGGCAGTGCAGACTTCTGCGTAGAAGTTTGCCATGAATATATCAGATTTGTACAGATGCAAGAATCTTGATGTTCAATGCCAGAATCACTCACCACGCTTTAGACATAATGAAAGACATGTTAGATTAGCATGTCAAGATAACGTTAACACATTCGTTCTTCTTAACAGCTTTTACTGATCATCACTAAATAGTAAGTTGAAGGGGTTAAATAACTATTTGATTACTCAAATCATGCCCAACTTTCCAACAAGTCATCAAAATCAAGAACCTTACAGTCAAATCATTAAACTAATGAAAACTTTCAATTAAGTTTCTGTGGTTAATAGAAACACCTTACAAATGGAACCCTCTATTGAGAAAATGGGGAGTCAACATGATGCAGGAAACGAAACTGTGGTTAACTATCTTCCTATAATTCCACATTTGTCTAATCTTCTGATAATCTGATTTCTAAAGACTCATTTTGTTCCAAAAACGAAAGTATATTAAACTTTCAGGAAACGCTACAGAAGCGTATTAGGATCATCTATTCCCTTTGACCAGGACATTTCGAGCCATTCAATAGCCAAGATGATCATCTTGCATGAGTATCGATCGGCTTAATATTGTAGAACATCAATTTCTTGATTGTGTACAGTTTCTTCATCCCCAGGTCCATACAGATGTCAATAGTGTCCAGGAGGGATGTGTCAACACTTGCCTTAGGGGGAAGCAGGATCTTATAGATAATCTTGGTGAAACATTAGGACATACTCTCTGAGAGTTATAACTTCTAAATTCTAATGCATTTTCCAAGTCTGTAAATTCCAGGAACTAAAAAAAATGTTGAAATAAATAATATGAAAGTACTTGTTAATGTAATGTTTATTGCGCTAAACTGATACTTATTTACAAAACCCCTAAATATATACTGTTTTCGACCAATACCTCCCTAGCATTTACACAGTGCTGGAGTTTAACTTAGAATACAATAGTATTATGTACAAAATTATACTCTAATTATTGTACTATCTATTATAATTTATATAAGCTAACCTGGTGGATTACAAAGATAATAATTACAAAATGCCATAATATGGCCCTCAATTATGTATCCCCTATTTTATTCCAGGATCAGTACTCTATCCTGATGGAAGCAGGGCCCTGATTATAAATGTAGAAGAAGATGTGTTTCATTCCATAATGCCTCATATCCAAGATTGGATGGAATAGTTGCATTTGAATGAATTTACCCCACTTATGTGTGCAAATATATCCGAAGAATCGATCATTTCATCATCTTCTTTCACAACAACCTGTGCCAAAATCATCATTGGATGTCAAACAAGAAATAACTTCAATTTCAATAGGGTTGCTACAGAAAATTGACTTGGTTTACATATTACATATAAGTCTATTTAATGATTTTCGACTAATGTATCAATTGTTTTGTGGGTTGTCCAAAAACCTTAAGATATTAGGGGAAGAGCCTAATATGTGTTCTCCAGGGACTAAAAGAGCTCTGATATAATGTTAAGATACCAGCTCTTGAAAAATCTAACTGGTGGGACTTGATTAATATGAATAACATGATATGCATTAATATATAGTTGGTACGTACATGAATTGATCTCATGTCGTCATCTGTGTCATCTTCGTGAATGCCACATGCAGTTCTAGTGTTCTCTCCAAAATTATCATTCTTCGCGAACCTTCCTCTGACACGAGGCCGACTGTCTGCCAGAGTCTTGCGGCAAGCATACTGCATGATAAAATATTACATGATCAGTTCTATACGTTGATGGGATATATTACGCCTAGGAAATCAATAACTTTCTGCAAGTTTCAACTAAAGCTACCTTAATTTTCTTGCTAAAATTCCTCTCATTCCTTTTCTTCATGTAACGATGGATCTTTTCTTTCCTTTCCTCAACTGAGAGTTTCCCAACTTTGAATGTTGAATCTTCCAAGCTTGTAAGCTCAGAAGCCAGAGTAGTGGAATTTGCACCGCTGTTAACGAGATGTTGGCTCTCGTTGCTAAATGCCTTCGAAAATTATTATAAACACAATAAACAGTATAATTACCATACAAGGATTATAATTACTAGAAATTTCAACATAGATTTTAAGTCTTCTTGATGCGCTTGGAGAGGTTCAAGTACCTGAAGCTCAGTATTATATACGCGTGGCAGAGGTTCTGTACAGAAAATGCCACCATTATCTCTTTGATAATCCAATTCTTGAGGCTGTAGATCAGTTCCGAGAAACAAATTCCCAGTAAAGATCCCAGAATTTTCAGTAGAAAGAGCACGATTGAGATTACTAGGAAGATATGAATTTATTCCTGGATCAAGATGCAAGCAGGTAGGCGATGAAGGATTCATCCTCATGTAAGATGGCATTGAAGATAAGCATTCATCTTCATTAAGTGAAGGGAATGGCGGCCCCATGAGCTGAGGTACAACAGGGTCACTGGCATACTGTGACAGCGCAGCGTCAACAGCATTATCAGTCATTCCTATCTGATTTTGCAACAAAGAAATATCGAATTGTTCCTGCTGACCATTGAGAAATTGAGGAACAGAAAGTGTAGGAGAGGAAGAAAAGTCTATGGAAGCGGAGATGTCATTGTCAAGATCTTCGGTTGAATCAAAGATTATGGAGAGATTGCCAATGTTAGTGTTGTTATTCGTAGTAATAGGTGGAGGAGTATTAGTAAATGTTTTGTTTGTAACATTGTTGGCTATGTTATTAGAAATTTTGTTAGCTTCTGGAGTATTAAAAGGAAGGTTAGTTGTATATGAAGAATGCTCCTCATAGCAGCAATTCGAACTCGAAGCAACTTCCGAGTTTTGTAGTGTTTCTGGAAACAATTCAGATTCACAAAATTCTAGAAGTTGAGCACTAAGCGGGCTCGAAATCTCTTCCTGCATAACAGAACAACAAAATAATTCATAAAACATCATGTTTATATAAACGCAAGAATGTAGCTAGCTTTAAAAAATTTGAGGGTTAATAAAAAGATGTAAATTTGTGAAAGCTCCATGTGAAAAGTTATGCAGAAGGAAAAGAAGTTTATGTAAATAAATCTTATGCAATATATAGAAATACACAGATATTGAAAAAACATTTGGAACTTTATAAAGAGCACTAAAAGGACTCTGTTGTTATACATGTGAAATGCTTCTTTCAATTTGATTGAATAAATGAAAGAATCAAGAAAGATTAAGAAAAACTTAAGAAGTACGCTGATCAGAAGCTAAATATTCTCTAATAATTTTGGATGATGAAATTGAAAAAGAGTTATGAAAAAAAATTCAAAGAGAAGAAAGTAGGATAAGAAAATGACTACTTTGTGAGTGCAGAAACTTTACAAAGATTGAAACATCTCAGCCAATTAAGGAGCTCATTCCATCAATACCAACCGTGCTTGACTAATTCATTATACTTGCATAACATCGAACTGATAATATATTTCGATACATGATCAAAACATGAATTTTCAGATATCATGCATGCCCTTCTCTATTGTAATTAAGGGTGTGTTCGGTTGGAGGATAGGAATGAATTTTTGTGGGAATGGAATGACCATTCTGTCGGGAATGAAAAAAAAGGTGCTCGGTTGAGTATTTGGGAATTGAATCACTTATCCTTATGTCATTCATATCCTTCCTAATAAGTCAATTTTGTATCCCACCCTCCCACATGGGATAACCATTTTTATTCTTACTAACAATAATTTTTTATCTTTATTTTTGCTCTTGAATATAATATGTTTGTAATTCAATATATTTAATTGGAAAAAAAACTTGTTTAGCTATTTAAATTTTTTAATTATTAATTTTTTTAATTTAAATTATAAATATAATCTTATTTCTCATGTAAATTAATTTTGCCTTATATTTTCTATATTATTTAGTAAATTTATTATTGAATAAACTTTTTTTTAGAATTCATTTTATCTATATATTAAACAAATAAATTAATAAAAATGATCATTTCATTCCCAATAAAATTAATATTACTAAACGAACAAAAGAATGGAATGAGTATTCTTATCCCACCTCATTCCCATCCCAACTCATTTCATTCCTTTCGCTCATTACTAATTGTATGTATATATTGGCCATAAATTATTGATCCCCTAACATGAAGTAACAAGTTCTTATAAAAAAAGGTAAAATTAGTTCATGTTAAATTGCTTCTCGAATTATAAAAAATAACCATATGCATGCGGCATGCAACAACATATAGAAGTAATAAAAGAACATACAACTCAACATGCATGATCATAATTACGCATACATGTTTACAGATGGAGCTAACAAGAAACGGATAATTAAACGATGCATATATACCATATATACATACAATGGAAAGTTGTTCGGGATGATTCACCACGTCCTGTAACATCGTCTTCTCGTTGCTCCTTCAACCTTTTATAATTCTCGAGAAATAATTAGCGAAAAAATGAGGAAAACTTTATATACAATGCTGTGAATGTTACTGGCTTCTTGTTTTCTTGTATCCGCCTCTTAAATCTTGATAAATATGCTTCGAATCCATGTCTGAAACAAGAAATGAAGAAAGAAGAAACTCCATGAGAAATTCAAAATTTTACAGCAATAATACAAAAGTACAAAAAGGTAAAAATAATTAGAGAGAAGATGGAGACGAACTTTGTTAATTAAACATGGAGGGACATAAAAATTTGGGTGCTAAAAGAGAAAGATAGGTGGTTTATTATATAGGGTACAAAATGGGTGGCCCATACATTATTTTAGAGTCAACCCTAAAGAGTCGCTTTGCCACTCGTGCGCGCGACCTTTGCCTCCGTGTCATAGCCTTTTGTTTTTATAATTTGTTCCTGTTTTTCGATGACACGTGGCAATAGCCTACCTGGCGTCTTTTGCTGACGTGGACCTTGGCATGGTGCATGGTTGGGATTTCGATAAAAAGAAAAGGAAAACAATTAAGAAAAAAAAGAAAAAATCGGAATTGATCGATGTATTTCTCGATCTTAATTCGCGTATAAATTCCGGAATTCCCGTTCTAATTGAATAAGAGAGATATAAATTATAACTATTATCATAGAATTACTTAGCTTACGGACCATATCAATAGGTTTGACAAAACCCTTGTATAGCTTCTTCGATTTCTCGATAAATCGAAATATAATCAACAGTAGTTCGAATATATATAAAAAGAAAAAAGGGTCATTTTTTTAAATTGTGATATTTTGGACTATTTTACTCCAAATTGTGATAAAAATGGTTAATACCCGTGAAAGTGTAGAAATTAAAATTTTGAGGCTTTTTAAAATCGCTTGCGAAAGTGTGAAAAAATTAAAATTTTCGGGTTAAGATAAGCCCGATGGCACCCAACTTAATAACAACCGCATTATTTTAGCAATATTATGATTAACCCTTCACCTAGGAAGCATGAATGCAGATGTGTGGGTGTGGGTGCGCGTTACGGGAATACGGGAATTCGGTAAATTCAAAAAAATGAGGATTCAGGTACGGGGGAATACGACAAATATTAAAATATTAAAAATAATATATATATATATATATAATTCAAAAGATGCATTTCAATTAAATAAAATATAAATAAGTTCATCATCCTTAAGTCTTAATAATAAAAATTTAAAAGACATAAAATAACGATAGTAATTTAATCATCTTGATTAATCATTATAACTACCATGACTTCCATCTCCGATTCAGAGTCTCAACCTCTTCCGCACCATCAAGTGGATCAAAACGATCACCTAACATTCCACAACTTAGTCTCTCCTTTTATGTCTCAATTTTGGGCTTTAGACCTTCTAAAAAGAGAAAAAGAAAAAAAAAGTTGCTGAAAAATATAAAAACTGTCATTCCCATATCTCATCGGCGTATCCCCGTCTCTGAATACTCGGATACGCTAAGTGGCGTATCCCGTACATATCCCGACGTATGCCCACGTATTTCCGCATTGAAACGTACGGGATACACAGTTTTTCATCAGATTGAAGTATCATCAGATTGAAGTATCCTGCTTTCCAGCTCTTCACCATTCTGCATATTTAAGTTCTCAATGTGCAATTCACGTTAGCAAGACTCAAAAGATTATTCTTATACTAATATTATTCAACACGACTCGTGCACTTGTCATGAAATCTGGTATTGTTGATACACTTATAATTAGTCACTGCTCTGAGCCAATGTTCTTGCGGTGTTGGTCAAGTGAAATTAGGCAATATCTGAAAATGGAAACAGAATTCTTGTTGAGGGTGCTTTAACTTTACCTGGTTTTGGTAAAATTCTGGGGCATCAAGTTGTGCTTTTCCACTGTCTAATGAATTTATCTTAAAAACAGTACCTAAACAATAGCTAACTGGAATCTAATATCATGCTCTGCTATTAATTTCACAACTTTCTTAGACTGAAACATATTCAAAGTATTGATAGGATTGAAAGAACCGTGAAGTTGGGAACCAGTGATCACATGTTGGTATTTATACCAAAAAAATCTGGCTACGCGGTCTCATATTGTACATTAACAGCATTATAACAGGATCTGGATGAATGACCTAGTGATATCGTGTTGTTGGATGCAATATTTTACTGATTGTATTTACAAGTTAATTTGTCGGATCAAAACAAGTCAAAGGTACGTGTTCACATACAAAACAACAAAATAGATTCGTTACTTCTGTTGCTCTAAAAAAAGCTTTAGGTCATTTTAACAGCAGAGCGGAAGAATTATTCTGTCTCAAGGACTAGCAAAGCAGTACAACTGGATTTACAAAAAGACTTTGTGCTGATTAATGCCTGAATTATCGAAATTAACAAGAAGTTTTGAATATCGATCTACTCTTATCTGAAAGGAACAAATGTGACTTAGGACACTAACAGTACGAGGCTAGTTTTAAGGCCAAGTGGCCAACCAAATTAAAGAGAGAATCAAGTCTAATCCTTTTAATGTTCTTGGGCTTGAGTGTTTCTGTGCTATAGAGCAGGACTGGAAGATAAATTAATTCTGTAAACATAAAAAATTTAAGTATGAAAACATGTTGTAGATCGGATAGAGTCATGTGGCTATGTCTCTGCATATGTATTGCAGTGTCCTTAAATGTAGATGCTGAAACATGGCATGTGGGTTTAGTATATGGAATAAGGAGCAAAATCAAAAGAAAGTATTTAAAATCTTCTATAGGCACAACTGCACAAGTTATGTAAAATTCTTGTGTAACAAGTGGTACAATTATTAGGAGAAATGACCCTATATGTCACAAATTGGAGGCAAAATGTCCAAAATGGCACAACTCATAAAAATGGCCCTAAATGTCACTTCAAGACTCAACATAGTGTAGCGTTTTTGTTCTTTTGATTTTGAATGAAAAACGTCACTTAGTGTCACGTTTTTCACAAATATTTTTAAAAAAAATCTGTACAAAACTCAACTTAAAGTAGCGTTTTTGCCCTAAAACTCTACTTCATCTTGCGTCTTGCCCTAAAACTCTACTTCATCTTACGTTTTAAACTTTAAAAATTTAACAAAAAAAAATATATTGCTCGAGACGCGACACGATATAGCGTTTTGTGAAAACTCAACTTCATGTAGCGTTTTGGAATGACATTTTGGGTCATTTCTCCGGACTGTGCCATTTTGGGCATTTATTTTTGTAAAAGTGACACATAGGGTCATTACCCTTAGGAGAAATGTGCCTAACCCCTTCTTAATTATTATATTTCATATACATGGTAATTCTTCAAAATGATTTTTAAAAAATGCAACTATGTGAATTGTGAAGCACTAAGTGATCAATTTTAGCGAGCTTCTGTTAATATTTTCTCTATCTGATTATATTTTGCAAACTGCAGAAGTAATCTTACAACTTTGTTACCATAGAAAGTTGAAACTTAAAGATATTCAAAGCATTGCAAGACTGAAAGAAGTCCTAAGGAGTTGTACTAAGCGAACCAGCTATCACTTGTTGGAATCTATACCAAAGAACAGCCTAGCCACTAGGCCCCTCAGGCCCTCATATAGTCATATAGTGCATTACAAGCATTGAAATAATATCCAGGTGAAATAACTTCATGATATTGAGTTGTTTAATGTATTTTAATGATATCTACGATAATCAAGTGGATGCTTATTATCCGTTAAGTTGCAAGTTTGAACCTTAAAAACATTTTTTTGTTGATGAAAAATAGGGATAAGCCATCTTATATGATTGCGATAGTCAAGTGTCTCTTTGATATGTGCACCACTACCAGAAGAGTATCGTACAACTAAATTTCGAGGACCTCATATATTAGTGAAGATAATAAAAGCCTGTGGAAATTGATCACTCATCTAAACGGAACCAATGTGACTTCCTGGACATTAGCAGTACTATGAAGCTATAGCTCTAAGGCCAATCAAGTTAAAGTAGGGAGTCAGTTCAAGTCCTTCCAATGTTATTGAAATCAGGCTCTACCTCATGAACCCTCTGCTAAACTCTCTACCTTCACTATAGAGGGCTAACCTAATAACTTAAAACCAACTTTGCTGGTTTTTTTTACCTATCATGGGCCTTTACCCATGAGGTCCACACGGGTCACTGGCTATGATTGCTGCATGATAATTAGCCAAATGATATTCCAAATGGCTGGTAAAATAGTTCTTTTAGAAGCTTGTTTGGACAATTTATCTATTTATTAAATGAGTCTGTCTAAACTTCCCGATGGTACTATGACATAGACTGACTAAGTTGGTCGGCATTTTTTATAGGGATGAGTTTTGTTGAGAAGAAAGTTGTAAGAGAAAACTACTGGCCTGTTTGGCTGGGCTTAAAAATAAGTCCTTTTGGACTTATTTTCGGGTAAAAATTTCATATTTTGATAAATATTTTTTATACAAGTATTTAATGTATATTTGAGATTCTATAAGTTGCAAAAAAAAGTTAACTTATTTCAGAAAAAAGTTAGGAATCCTAACTTTGTCTTAAAATAAGTTGACTTATTCTGGAAAAAAAGTTCCCCCAAACACCCCCTACATCTTGTCAACTTAAAAAGTTCAGAGGAATGGGAATTGCTTCGATGGGGCAATACAATTTGGCAACAACAAGCTAACGAGATTAGGAATTTGGTGCCCATGGGTAAAAGAAAGGAATAGAGAGTGTAATTAAACAATGACGAAATTATATAGAGAGTCGAGGGTTACTGGCGGCGTACCCTCAATTTGATCATAGAAAATATGTTCTAAAATTTAACTTTTTGACACTTCAAATAGTACAATCTAATCAAAAAATAAATAAATTTACAATTATGTATTGTCTCGCACTCAACAATTAAAAAAAATGAATGTAATTTGATTTTCTTTTTTAAGTTTGCCCCTGGACATTAAGACCATAAAACATGATCATAACAAAATGTTTCACGTGATGGAAATGTGTTCTAACAGGTTTGTAATGACTGTTGAATGGTATATGTACAATTTGGAGAAGAATTCTGAGTGAACAGAGATAATCAAAAAATAACATTCATAATCTCAATTTTAATTTGGAGTGTTTGTTGGGGTTTTATACAGAGCAACATAATAGTAAATGGTACCTATTTGGCGGGTGGGTTGTGGCCTATTGCCTATGGGTGGAGTTTTTGTTATTGATTTAGAATTAGAAATGGATTAATGGGCCAAATGAGCGGCCTTTCAATTATATTATATCTTATAATTAGAGTTGAGGGTTAAGGTGGTCGCAGTGGTTCAGTATAAAAAATAATAATTTTTTTAAATATATAAACAAACATATAAAAAGAATATTAGAAATTAAAATAATTAAAAATATAATAATAAAATTAAACATAGGAAAGTATAGACAAACATTTTTTTTATATAACATATATATAACAATTTTTTTTATTATATTAGTATATTTTTATAAATAAGTAGTATATATTAAAACAATAGTATATTGTAGTTAGTATATATGGTTAATATTAAAGTATTATTTTCACATATAATGTTATATAAAACTATAAATATGAAATTTTAAAATAAAAATTATAATATATGAAATAAAAATTATAATAAATATATATTTTAAATATTCAGAAAATGACCCGTGCTTTGCACAGGATCTAAGAGTAAGTCCAACCGCTCCCTAGTAGGTTACTTATAAATATTATAAAATATTGTGTTCTAGTGATTTAGGACATTACTCTTTTTCATGTACTCCAATAACATTTTTTTTAATCATATTTCCCTATTATTAAAATAACAATATATTTGAATTGTAATTATATTAAAAGAGGGAAAAGAATGAGAAAGTGGAAAGAAAAAAATATTTTATCATTAAAAGTTAATTTAGGAATGGCTAGGACATCTTAAGTAAGGAATGAAATTGATGTCCTAATCTTTTAAGTAAGCACTAAGAAATTGTTAGAGTAATATTTTTAATTATATTCCTTATATTTTAACTTAAGATATGATATAAAGATATTTTTGAACTTGTTCTAGACTAGTATTTTTAATTTTTCAAATAGCATTGCAGGAGGACGGGGGTTGGCTAAAAATGTATATTTATATTTTTTTGAAAGTAAATATTCATTTCTCAAAAAAGAAAGTAAGAGTTAAATTTGTTTTTGAGAAATAAATGTTTATTTTTTTAAAAAAAACTTAATAAATGTGTATTTTTTAAGAAATAAACACTTACATTTTCGAAAATAAATTTAACTAAACACCCCTTAAAATAAATTATTAAAATAACTTTATTTACTTTTTTATTTAATTAATTTATTAAAATAGCTTATTTTGAATTTGAAATTTATATATATTTTATTTATAAATATTAATTTTGGAGAGTTGAGTGCACCCTGAAGGTAAATTGAAATTAGTGTATTAAATTTAACAAACCGATCAATTTAGAATCTCTCAAATCATTTGTATTTTCTTTTAAACATTCTATTAAATTTAACATGGCTTGCTGTAGATAATTACTTTTAAACATTGTGTATATAATTAAAATAAAGTCAAATTTTCTTGAGACAGATAAAATAGAGAACAGTAGTAAAAATACTCGAAAATTTAAAATCAGGTTATTATCGAACCATGCTCAAATAAGCTAAACTGCTAAAGTATCACGCCGATCATTGAGTCATTTAATTAAATTCAAGAAAGCGTATCTGATTCTAGATTGATCTGCCGAAAGTTTAATTACAAATTGACATGCGGGCCCCACTATTGACTCTTCCACATTTAAACTCTCCTAATAAAAAGTACAGTTGACTCACTTTCTATTTTCCCACCAGTCTTAAATAAATCAAGAAACAACCAAGTCACACGTTTACATTGTTAGCATGTGCCCTTTTGATCATCTCTTTAGACGTCTCTAAATTTTGTTTTATATTCATATTTCATCAATTTTTTATACCCAGATCAAAATCTTGGTGCAAAAAATAAATAAAAATAGTAAGTCTGTTAATCCTGGTTATCTTGTTCTTGTCTTTAGGTTATGATCCTTTGTATTTATCATGTATCATATGGCATATGTGTGTATGTATACATGATGTTTGTGGGTTTTGGTTTTGATAGTGTATCCAAAGGTGAAGGTGAGAGATGAAGCACTAGATGTTGTTGATGAAGATGATTATACTACAAGATTTTATAAGGCTCTGGATGCTCTCTCTTTGCATGATTTTCATCCACCAGGTCATCTTTCCTTCTTAATCTTCTTGCTGTCCTAATTTTGATTTTGATGTCATGACAATTTCATTTAATCAGCTATTTTTATGATCTTGTAAGATGTTAGTTTTGTAGGATGTTAGTTCATGATATTTTTATTGATAAGGGGACCTTTGGATTGTAGCTTCTAAGGAATAGTCATGTAGTTCTAGGATTGGTTTCTGTCTTGCCGGTTAAGATTGCTAAGGATCGTCCAGTTCTTCAAGATTCTCTTTCCAAGAGACAGGAATAAGAATGATTTAGGATGTTTTACCCGGTCAATGAGAATGTGTTTCTAGTACGGATTTAAATTTGGCTGGATGTGTTTTATCCAGATCTCAATAACCATATGCACATACTTCTTTCAGATTTGATGGAGCTAGTATTGGCAAATTTTTGTCCCACCGTTCATAACAATTTTTTCACATGGCTTCAAGGGAATTTAGTCAGCTATCAATCTGTTCTGACTCTAATGAATCTGACAACTGTCTCTCTCTTTGATGATAACTTCATAGGTATTAGTTGGACAGAGCTTGGTAAAATGTAGTAATCAGCCCATGTCGAGGCATAAATTTATTAACTTACTTTGGAGGAAAAGACTTGCAACAGTAACACCAAGAAGCCACCATGATATTCTCTTGTGAATGTGAAAAATAACAAGAAAGTATACTGGCAGATTACTTATCAATCTAACAGTCTACAACAATTTTTGAATGTATGCTTCTTTTTTTGCTAATTTAATGTATGCTCCATTTAATAACCAGGGAATTTATTTTACAGAAACGCAAACCTTGTTTTCCTACTGAAAACAATCATGAACAAAGAGAAGACTCTTGTACGCAAACTATATTTGTGTGCCTGAAGCACATGTGTGTATGCTTTGATTAAATCCTTCTTTTATTTTATTTTTTTTTACAGTAAAGAAACTTGAAGTCAATTCTCTGCCATCGGTAGTAAGAATTCCCAAGTCTTATGTCTCAAAGCCAGTCATGCCCATGGCTCCTGTGTCCAGAGGTTCAGTCTTTGCTTCAGTATCATATTTGATGTGTGACCGTCGTAGTTCTATTCAAATATTGATTAGATTTATCATCTTTTGTCAAACAGGACCAGCAAAGAGCATCAACAGAAAAATTGTGGTGGAAGAAAAACAAAATATTAGAGCTAGTTCAGTCCCCCGACCACGTGCTGTCTTGTCTAGTCCTGGTACTTTCATTTTAGTATTCGTCGGGGAAAATATAGTTATTATTTTATATGCATTCGACCTGGTTATGCCCGATACCTACTTCTGATTAAGATTTCAGTAAAAAGTTGCACCTTAGATTATACAGTCTAGAGTTAACTTGGTAGTATTTAGGAATGGCTCACCATAATATTTGTATACAACTGTTATTACTTTTGCCATGTAGTGTTTATAGATAACATTATTGCATTGGATGAAACCAACACATTATTGTAAGGACCTTATTGTCTTGTGGTTTTGACAAGAATTGCTTACCTAAAATCTTGTCACATTTACATACTGTCTTACTCTTACATATGATTCAGTTATCAATACATCTGAATAGGAAGTACCTCCACAAGTTTTACGAGTCCATTTACCACATTAGTAATTCATAAAATTAGTACCTCTAATTCAGCAGCTGGGATTAGAAATATTTTGAGATATATTCTGATCCCTTCAGCGGCTTCTACCTTATCTTAACTAATCAATTTTATGTTTTATGGGTGAAACAGATAATGATGGCATACTTAAAAGCAAAGAGAAGTCAAGACCACGAGCATCTTCGGGTTTGAAAAATCATAATCAACGTCAAAACCGACATGACCAGTGCAAGGTTATTCCAACATCCATCGATGCTGAAGATCGTCCTATTAACAAAATGAGAGAAACCAATGAAGCTGCTCACAGTAGGATTAATCCCAAAGTTATAAGGGTGTCACCCTCAGCTGAGCCAAATAAAAGAGCTTACCTGAGAAAAGGATCGTGATACTCTACTTAAAGTTCAAGTGAAAACTTGCTTGACGCAGAGAAGTAACTAGATTTTTGTCCTGGTACTCATCTATGTAATGTATGCAGCATGTAACAGACATGCTTCCACTCAGAAAGAAATTAGAATGCGACTTTTCCGCTATTACTTACTCTGTGCGTATAGCCCTTTCTTTTCATTTCATAGTCTGGTGTTTGTAACAGTGGACATCAGCATTAGAATTGGATTAAAAATCATAAATCCCCTGGGGACTTTGAAGCCGGCTGAGATTTTTGTGTAGTTTTGAGGCAAATTTTTATATTGGTGTGTAATGGAAAGGCATCAGATTCTAATTTTGTTGCAAATTAATTTGTAAGTGTATTTAAATATCGAAAAAGGAAAAAAAGCCTCTCCAACCTGACCCTTTTTGATAAACATGTGTATTGGGTTTTTTTTGGTTCAAAATGTATCCCAAATTTTTGGGAGATATGATATAAATTAAAACTGAATAATATTGATCAATATTAGAGAGTTTTCAAAGCATAGCAGAAAAAGCACATCAATAAGGTTACAGTGTAGAAGATTAAAAACATCAACCTTATCTTTTACTTATCTAGTCCAATCTCAATGGGCACAAACTGCCCACACAACTTTAAAATCTAACCCACAATCTGTATCTTTTTTTCTTTTCTCCCTTGAAAGCTTAAACATTTTTACTATCAAAATCACCACCCTCTTCAACTATGGCGGCTGCTGCAGTAAGCTCTTCGTTCTCTACATCAATGCAAAGCCTCAAGTGTATTCGCTCCAAGAACTTGTGTCATCAGTCTGATCATATCAGGATGACCACTTTTAAAGGCATGCCACAAGTGTCATCTATTTCTCACTCATTTGGTGTAGAACCTATGATGATCATTGCCACCACAAAGTGCCATGCACGAAGGTCTATGACAGCAGCAGTAGCGCAGGAGCAGGCAGCGGTAACTGCTAAGGTTGAGGAGGCTGCATTGACAGTTGAAGCTGAGGCTGAGGAGGCAGAGGTGGCATCATCGGCTGGAGCGGAGGCTGGGGCTGAGGTTGAGGAGGCTGCAACTGATCAAGTGGAAACCGAAAAAGTTGAAGAAGAGCAACAAGTGTTGAGTGGTGGAGATGATAAAAGTGAAGAAGATAGTCCTGTAAACACCAAGCTATACTTTGGAAACTTGCCTTATCTTTGTGATAGTGCTCAACTTGCTGGTATTATTCAAGATTATGGTAGCCCTGAGCTGGTTGAGGTAAACTTCTCATTTTGATTTGTAACGATATAAAATGGTTTTTTAATTGATTGTTCTTCCTCAACTTGCAAAAACTTGTTTTAATTGAACCTATCAAACTCAAGATTTTGTGATTGAAAATATTCAAAACTGTGATGAAACTATTAAACTCAAAATATATAGCAGTTGAGGTTAAAGTTTTGGACCTATTTCGTGGGGGCATACTTACAATTTTAGATGCACCTCGTGCTCTTATCAATGATCTAGTTGAAATTTAGGACCTAGCTCACAGAGTCGCAGTGAACAAATTAATTTTATTACAAAAAAGCGAATAGGTTAAATCGAAATTTAGCTATGCAAACTATTCAAGTCACACTACTAAAATTGGTGATCTTCGCAGAAAGCATTTACTTCTTCCTTGTTACTTATTTTTTAAGAGAACAATCAAAATACATATAAGCACTTGCCTATAAAAGAAGCATTTTTTCGATTATTCCATTCAAGGGTAGATACTAGATAGTGGTGTTATTTCTTTTTATCTTGTATTAATGTTACCCATTTGTTAATGATACATATGGAGCCTTCTTATGACAAATGATATCTTATTAACAATGTGTGAAGATTCTCAAAAGGGCGAGGCACGGGTTTTCTTACTGCTAAGGCATGTTGCCTATTTCACTGTTAACAGATAACAGATTTTAAAATCTCGAATAAAGTATTGATCACTTCAATGTCATTGTATGCTATATAGGTTCTTTACAACAGAGACACTGGAAAAAGCAGAGGGTTCGCGTTTGTTACAATGAGTACTGTTGAAGATTGCAAGTCAGTCATAGAAAATCTCGATGGAAGTGTATGAAATGAATCTCTCACTCCTCTCGTGTGCATACACATTACACATTACTATAACTGTTACAGTAATGTTATAATTGAATAATTCAGGTATATGGTGGACGAACGTTGAGGGTAAATTTTGCTGACAAACCAAAACCAAAAGAGCCTCTATATCCAGAAACAGAACATAAGCTTTTTATCGGCAACTTATCATGGACAGTTACATCTGAAAGTTTGACAAAAGCTTTTCAAGAACATGGAAATGTGGTTGGAGCAAGGGTTCTATTTGATGGGGACACTGGAAGATCCCGTGGCTATGGTTTTGTATGCTTTCCATCTAGATCAGAGATGGAAACAGCCCTACAATCACTTGATGGAGTGGTATGACTTTTATATGCATCAACTGCATAAGTAACATTTATTTACAAATATCCTCTTGATTCTTCAAAAAAGTAACAGGACTAAAAAACGCTTCAAGTATGTCTACTCGTTTACAGTACTGACACATACATACCTAAACTGTTCGATATCATCCTAAAAGTGAAATTGTCAAAGTGTTTCATACTCATCCACTACCCTGACGATTTTTTTCCTTGAAAGTTACAAGAAGTTCATTCTTAAGATGAAAAAAGAGTATCTTTCAGAGGGTAATACATATGTTCATGGCATTTTGTGTTGGTTTATCAGGAACTGGAAGGACGATCAATGCGTGTTAGCCTAGCACAAGGAAAGCGAGAATAAGGTGAAAAGATGCATCAAGTTTATGTGAGAAGAGTCGAAGATTGGTGGTTGCAAGCACTCAACAGAAGAAGATGATATATTAGCTGCATGTCTATCATCATATAATTGTGCATACCAAGGGACTTTCTAACTTCTTGTATATACAACTCATTACCCTTTTTTCAGAGCACAATTTAAGTTTTAGAGCTTGCCTATGATTGTGGCATTTCATCTAAACACAAACATTGATTTGATAGTACAAACAGCTTATTTTCCTCATCTGTACTCGGGTAAAATTTACTTAAAAAGTCAATAATAAAGAAACGAGTTTGTATTGATGTGATCATTAATGTGGAAAAGCTTATATTAAAAATGTAAAATGGAAGTGATTCTAATTAAAACTTGGGTAAATTTATTAAAACACATATGGTAAGGTTATAAGTTTATTTATTAAAGTAAAAAATCGTGAGTTTGCATACATTTTTTATCATGTATAATTTCAAATTTATCTTTTCACAAACTAACCTTTTTTTAACTTGATTATATAGTTCAACCTAATTATTAATGAAAAACGGATCATAAATAATATTCCATTCAGTTTTTTTTTTTGTTTTTAACTCGATTATTTTAATATGGTGCAGAATATTAACAAATTTGACACATATATATATGAGTTGATTTCTAGAAATAAAAATCCCAGAAATAAAAATCCAAACTGGTCACTTTTCTTGAAAGAAGGCCAGTTATTTATATAAACAAACAGATCCCAGAAATTTGATATAATCACTGTAAAAAAATGGATGAGGTTGTACAACAAGTTGAAAGTGCAAAGAAAGAATGGGAAGAAACATACAACAAAGCCCAACAACACATCAATTCTATACAAACATTTGGGAAATCAACAACTGAAAAGTCATCTTCTTCATTGCCTAGATTGAATGCTTTGGCCCAAGATGAATTGGGTTTGCTCAATTCTTTACAATTCAAGCTTGATCTTCTTGCCCCTCAACTCCCTGCTCATCATCAAGTTGAATCTGCTCTTTCTTTGCTGCAATCTTGGAAAAATCATATCCAAAGGTACCATCTTTAATCTTTTTTTTTGGGTGTGTGGGTGTTGATGTTTTTTCATTTGGTTTATGCTTGAATGAATTTATGTGATGTATAATTATGCTTATATGATGCTGTGTGTCTTAATGAATAAAGGGTTCTTAGTAGATGTTTACGAAAAATTGTACCTAAAGAATAGCTGAACTGAAATCTAATATCATGCTCTGCTATTAATTTCACAAATTTCTTAGACTGAAACGTATTCAAAGTATTGATAGGATTGAAAGAACCGTGAAGTTGGGAACAAGTGAAATGCCAAAAAAATCTGGCTACGTGGCCTCATATTGTACATTAACAGCATTGTAACAGTATCTGGATGAATGACATAGTGATATCGAGTTGTTGGATGCAATATTTTACTGATCGTCTTTACGAGTTAATTTGTCTGATCAAAACAAGTCAAAGGTACGTGTTCACATACAAAAAAACAAAATAGATTTGTTACTTCTGTTACTCTAAAAAAGCTTTAGGTCATTTTAACTGCAGAGCGGAAGAATTATTCTGTCTTAAGGACTAGTAAAGCAGTACGACTGGATTTACAAAAGGCTTGGTGCTGATTAATGCATGAATTATCAAAATTAACAAGAATTTTTGAATATCGATCTACTCTTATCTGAAAGGAACAAATGTGACTTCTAGGACACACAGTACGAGGCTAGCTTTAAGGCCAAGTGGCCTACCAAATTAAAGGGAGAATCAAGTCTAATCCTTTTAATGTTCTTGGGCTTGAGTGTTTTTGTTCTATATAGCAAGACTGGAAAATAAATTAATTTTGTAAACATAAAATTTTTAAGTATGTAAACATGTTGTAGATTGGATAGAGTCATGTGGCTATGTCTCTGCATAAGTACTGCAGTATCCTTAATGTAGATGCTGAAACATGGCATGTTGGTTTAGTATATGGAATAATGAGCAAAATCAAAAGAAAGTATTTAAAATCTTATATAGGCACACTGCACAAGTGTTTATAATGTAAAATTCTTGTGTAACTGTAAGTGGTACAGTTAGTGTGCTTAACCCCTTCTTAATTCTTATTTTTCATATACACGGTAATTCTTTAAATATGATTTAAAAAATGCAGTGTACGCAGAACTATGTGAATTGTGAAGCCCTAAGTGATCAATTTTAGCGAGCTTCAGTTAATAGTTTCTCTATCTGATTATGTTTTGCAGACTGCAGAAGTAATATTACAATTTTGTCACCATAGCAAGTTGAAACTTAAAGATATTCAAAGCATTATAAGACTGAAAGAAGCCCTAAGGATTTATACGAAGCGAACCAGCCATCACTTGTTGGAATCTATACCAAAGAACAACCTAGCCACTAGGCCCCTCATATAGTGCATTACAGATTTACATGCATTGAAATAATATCCAAGTGAAATAACTTCATGATATTGAGTTGTTTTATGTATTTTAATAATATCCACAATAATCAAATGTATGCTTATTATCCGTTTAGTTGTAAGTTTGAACCTTAAAAATATTTTTTTATTGATGAAAAATAGGGATAAACCGTTTTATATGATTGCGATAGTCAAGTGTCTCTTCGATATGCAGTACTACGAAAAGAGTATTGTACAACTGGATTTCGAAAAGATTTGGTGCTGTTTAAAGGACCTCAGAAGTGAAGGATAATAAAAGCTTGTGAAAATTGATCACTAAATAAGCTATTTACGAGGATATAACTAACATTGTCACTTACTAGCATCAATAATTAAAATAGTACGACAAGGAATTTTAAAGACACTAAATGACAGCATTTCGAGACTCAGGTTAATTTGATTTTCCCGCCAATTCGATTGTGACAGGTTTGAGTCTAAGTTGTGTGTCAGACATTCTCAACCTTAACATATACCTTGTATCTGTGATTGCAATTGAACAAGTGACTCAGTTGTAAGATTTGTAGGATTTGTAGGATTTGGGATATTTGCTTTTGTTTAGTGCAGTGTAGTGAAGGAAGATTTAATCATGACAAACTTGAGGACATTGTATCATTTATTTTACTACTGAGACTTTATTTTTAGGAGTTTTCTTTGGACTAAGAATGTTTCTTTTTGGAGAGAGGGGTTTCAAGCTATGTATATTAGTTTACACACAAGTCGCAACACCCCACCTCCAATGTTTTTATATATATTCATAAAAGATGTGTCTCTAGAGTTTTAATTTCTAATAAGGATTACCGGAATAGTTAGTTGGTGGTAGAATTGGTGTGGATCAAATAACTGGTGTTTAGTTTTATAAATACGAAGTTTAATAGGTTGAAGTATTTTTTTGGTTGAAGACTAACTTTTCCCTTTGCCATATGGCCCATATGCTAGGCTCCTCCCCTGTTCCAAATAAACATCCAAGTGGTAAAAAGAGTAATTAGTTATCTAAAAGATGGTCTATTGATATGCATGATTTTGTGCATTTGTGTGAGTGTGTGTGCGTTTGTGTGTGTGCGTTTGTGTGTGTGTGTGTAAGGTTAGTAATGCTTTCAATTTCTTCTTACTATGTAGATTGCGAGTGAATCTAAGAAATGCCAATTTGCAAGCAAAAGAAAACATGAGGAAAGCTGCTCAGGAAGAGGTACATATTTTAGTGTTTAGATCTTACTAAATACTTTTTAGCTTCCATTTGCATTGATGTTTGGGGTTCGTTATATGCAATGGCAAAGCTTGAGTGAAATTTTGGGCTGGGGAGCTATGTGAATTATCAAATAAATCATAACTACTAACCTTAACGATATGTTTAGATGATCAAGTCTTGTCTTCTCCAATTATTAATAATGATGTATCTATACTATATTCTTAAAGCCGAAACATTAAAAGTTTGGTAGTCGGTCTATCAATATTTGGGCCGGTTTAGTTGGGGTAATGCCTAATTTTTAAACATTAGTTTTCTAATTAAAACATATCTCTAAAGAAAATACACAAATCTTATCCCCTTCTATCATAAACACAAGTAAAATAATTGAGAAACTATATAAGGATATTTCTACACATGATATTAAAAAGAAATTAAAATTATTGTTGGGAGAATAAAAATAAATATAAATCATAAAAATAAAACATTAAAGCACAAATAGTAAAATTTTAAGAAAAATCCGTGTATCACATGGGATGAGATGTAAGCTAGTATATATTTATGTATAGAAAAAAAAAGTTATTTGACAAAATAATTGAATATAGTATAAATAAAATCAATTAATGATTATACATAATATGAAAATACATTGATGCATAAAAATATTATAACAGATTTTACTTTTTAATTGATTAATGATTTAACATTTGAAAGCTAATTATTTAAGTTTATTAAGTAAAATAATCTCACTTGAATATAAAAAAGTTGTGAAATATGTTTTTCGGAAAGCTATGCTTATAAATTTGTCTTCTTTTTTTTTTTGCCTATGTTAGGTTTTTTTATTATTAGTGGAACCATGACCCCGCAAACCCTTTAAAATCTCCGCCTCTGGTCATATGAAGTGTCGGTTATGCTGATACCATAGCCATCTGAATAGTTTTCTGTTTTTTGACCAATCTTCTATTAATAAATTGATAATTCAATACAGTGTGAATTCCTTCTTGTACAGTAAGAACTTGTATTGTTTGATGAGGGAATCGTGGGTAATTTTCTGTGGTTGAATGCAGAGGGAGTTGCTTTTGGGAGGTGGAGAAGAGTCTACGATTCGCAGGCGTAATTTACAGTATGTATAGCAATCTGCTGTTTTAAGTGAGAATAGCTAATTAATATGTTCTGTATTCACACTTTGTATACTGAAAAATACATGTGGTACAGGACACTATATTTATATTTAATCCGTGCAAATTATAACTTATTTATTACTACTTCCAGGACAAAGGCTGGAATGACGTCTGCGGCAGAAACCATCACAGATAGTCTTCGCCGTACTCGTCAGCTTATGGTTCAGGTTATTATCTTTTGAAAGAATCATTCTATATTGCGTTGTTATTATTTAAATTTTGTGTTTGTTCTCTTCACATGACAGTTTTCTTGTTAATTAATTATCATGGATCTGTTGTATATTTCACAGGAGGTTGAAAGAAGTGGAAGCACACTGATGGCATTTGGTAAGTTCTTTCTGTAGCCAAGAGGCTTATATTTTACTTTTAAAATGCCATTGCTATGGTAGTGATTTTACTGCTTTTCTTTTTGTCTCTAACCTGTTTTTAAGTCATTCATTATGTTGAACACTTGTTCCGTCTCTTGAGTTTAAAATCTTATATTTGGTAATATATACAATTATCTAGGAAACGGGGTGAGAAGGGTCTTGGCTGTATCATAATATCGTGTACAGTTAATGCGTAAGGATAACAGTTAGAGATGGTAGTGCTCCTTTGATCCTCTTGTAAAGTAATTTTCCTTCTCAGAAAGAAATACATAACTATATTGTCAACTCCTGATATGTCCTGATACATAACTAATCTCAAGAAGTTTGTCACTCTGTTCAAGCTAGAAGTAGACAGAGCTACTACATTACATGTAACAGCAATACCCCACTTTTGTTTCCAATTCTGAATCACACAATATGTACTTAGTTTCAGAGTCAAATGGAAAGTGTCGGTTTAATCAAGTCAGCTGGGGCTGGTAATACTGTGTCGGCATATGTTTGTTTTTACTCTTTTCCTCCATTAGGTACTTTGTGATTGGGTACAAACAATAAACATTTACCAATACTGTGTGTCAGCATATATTCGTTTTTACCCTTTTCCTCCATTAGATACTTTGTGATTGGGTACAAACTATAAACATTTTCCTGTACTAGAAATAGAAAGTATATATATTAGATTCTGAAGTGTGGAATTTTTATATTGCAGAGGAGTCAACTGGGGTACTCAGGAAGGCAGAAAGTGAATACAAGGGGCATCGGTCATTGCTAATGCGAACCCGGAATCTGCTCTCCACTATGCAGCGGCAAGATGTGATTGACAGGTATAAACAAAATTAATCTCATAATAAACGTAAATTGGCTCTTGATTTCAAGTCTGAGGCATGGTTCTGTGATATGCAGGGTGATTCTTGTACTAGGATTTCTCTTCTTTTCCTTGGCTGTCCTTTATGTTGTTTCAAAGCGTATTGGGATACTAAAGTTGCAGAGAACAGTTACTGCTGCCATTAGATCTGGTATGGCTGGACAAGCAAATATCTTACATAGGCCTGGAGATGGGTTACAGCCCCCTCGTGTACATCACAATGCAGTTCCAGATCCAGGGGTAGAGGTAGCATTAGGACAACCTATGCATGATGAACTTTGAAACTCCTCATATTTCGTGGATGTATATTTGTACCCGTACCTGAAGGATAAAGTTGATGTCTTTCACTGTAATTTTTTTTGGAAATGAAGAAGAATCGGCTTCCATAACAAGCCAAGTTGTAGTATTATGAATTATATCTTCGAGCTAAACTTTTTGTTAGTTGAACAAGATGTATGAGTAAATCGATACAAATGCCTGTATGCATTATAACTGAATGATCTGATTTAAACACTTTAAACCTAAATCATCTTTGTTTGGATTTAACTTGGTAGACAAATTTGTGTCGTAGCCTTTTTCCATCGACATTAGATGGTTAACTTTCTCATGCAGATGTTCTCCCACAATTTTGCTGAAAATTTCTCGAGCAAGCAACCCCCTTAATCTGCTTCCATCAAGGCGGTTCTATCTTCTATGTGAAAGAACGTGTGAGATATTTTTGAGGATCAAACTCCTCAATTTTAATAAAACTTGATTCTCAAGAGCTAGTGATATTCTTGGAAAGATAGTTTGAAAGTACTTTCATTTGCGTAACCAACAATCCAGCATCTTTCTTTTGAAACATATCCGCTGCTATGTGTTACTAGCGTAATAGTAACTGTTTGATTCCATTAAGCATGATAAAACTAGAATATGATAGTGCTCAGGTAGCAAGCAATTGGTATATATTGCATTGCAAAAGAAATAAAGATATATAAAATAGAAATCTGAGTTCTACAAAACAATTGAAGTCATACTAGAAATACATATCAATCTCATCAGTGACAAAAAGCTTTAGCATTACATGAAGTCGTGTTTACCTCAGTTAATGATCTTACTCGAAACAACATAAAAAATGCTCACACTCAGGCATATACAGTCAGTTACAGATAGCAAGCTTGGGCGACCATTCATCAGCCACCCCATAGTCAAGACTAAGTTCCCTCAAGGGTGGGATATTCTCCAACGCAAACAACATAAGACGAGGAAAGATCACATTATTGTGATCATACAACACAAACTGAACCATCACATTGGGACTTCTACTATGGCTCATGTAACATGCTACATTCCTCATGCTTGATACATCCATTGCAAAGTCCAAAGGAGGAATCGAGGGATGCGATGGTCGTACATAATTAGAGGATACTTGCGACAAATCTCCATATTCTGCCCATCTCTCGGGAAAACGCCTTGGATAAACTAAGTTATCACCAGCCATAGAAAATACTTGGGCTTGGTCCTGAGTCAAAACAATTCCTGCATACTCACAAAGAAAAGCACCAGCCTGAATCAAGTCCAAAGATCTAACACCCCAACCAGTTTCTCTGGACCGAAACACTTCAAATGTATTCCTCACACCTCTCTGACTGACACGATTCCTACAAGTTGGAGGACAAGAACAACATGGCCCACATTCAAAGATTACCGGCTTCCCCTGAATCAATATCCCTCTTTCATCATAAGCAAACTGGCCCCCATTCTTCATCGCACAAAAACAATTGCTAAAACAACCAGCAACACAATTACACCCACCACTAATCCCAACCTGATACACATAAGAAGGAATAACAGAACGAACCAAGTATTGGTAAGCTAACGGTTCATGATCACTATCAATATCATTAAACAACAAAACAGGGACATTTTCCTTTTTCATCGACATATCCAAACAAACATACCCCCTCGGCCTAATCTCCAAAGGCCTAACCCTAAGATTCTGCGCGAACCTAAGAACCAAACTACCCCTTTCCGACTGATTCTCAAGCCTAACAATCTTAAATTTATAAACCCCAAAACCAGACTTCCCGACATCAAACCAACAATCAACAACCTTATGCAACCCATCATAAACATAAACCTTACCACTAGCACTCCCTTCATACTTAAACCCGCGCACAACTCTCACCTCAATTCCATAATGCATACTCCTCTCCAACCCTAAATTCCCACATTCAAGCTTCTGATGAGCACATTGTCTAAAACACTTATCTTGACCACCATGTCCCGTATAAATAATCACATCCCCGGTATCCACATCATCTTCATACCCACCCGAAACAATAATACTAGTAGCAATCGGCTCCCCATTCGAACTCCTACTCGAAGGCAAATAATCAATCCCAGCTTGAGGCTGTTCATGAATTCCAACAACACACAACTCCATCCTAAAAAAGAAAACATCCCCTATCTCAATCCCCGGTATAGCTCCCACAATCCTCTTATCGCGATTCAACCACAATCCTCGTTGTCTCATAACCGCAGAGGCCTTCAAATCATTCCTACTCCTCCTCGAAACAAGGCCTTTCTCATCATTCACATTTCCGAAAACACGAAGATTCTCATACAACATTCTAGTCTTCCTAACAACCTCTCGAAAATATCTCTCATCTTCGATATTCAAGTCAGTAACCCTAACTAACTCAGAAGAATGTTGTGGATGCTTAATTTTGTTCACATTTCCCGACGCATTGTTCTCCGGAACAGGAACAATTGCGAGTTCCTTTTGGGTCAAAACGACGTCGTTTTGGTGATCTTTCTCAGAAAAAGCGGTGTTGAAAAGCTGTGAAATGCGAGTGAACTCGGAGTAAACATTGGTGTTGTGATTACTAGGGTTTGGTGACGAGGATGGGAGAGATAGGGGGGATGGGATACCGGGTGGGGGAGCGAGTGAGAGTGAGTCAGAGTCAGGAATTGAGTCGAGTGGTTCGAGTTTGGGTTGGATAATTGTAGTGGTGGCGGCGGGGGTAGAGCCCATTTGTTGTTGGTGTTGGAAGTGGTGAGTTTTGAAACGTGGGGGGTTTAGGTTTGTGTTGTTTCTCAGTTTCAGTTTGGTGTGTGTGTGTGTGTGTGTGTTTGAAAGTTGAAGTGTGTGTGTCTTCAATTTAGGGATTGTTTTATGTTTTGTTGTTTAATGTTTGTGTTTATGCATGTATTGTCAGATAGATGATGAAATGTGGACAAGTGGTGGTTGTATCATGTATGTGATATACATATACATACATACATACATATGTTTTTTTAGTGGTGATATAGTGTGTGTTGGTCTGTATGAATATTGATTCTTGATTCTAGTTCTGACAGTGATTTGGTATTTGTTAATAAAAAATAAAAATAAATCAGTACAACATTATTGATTGAATTGAATGTGTTTTCAAGTTATTTAATTTTATAGATTTTTAAATTAAATTTCTATTAATGTCAACAAATTCTTTAACCAATACTTCTTTCATTGCATTTGACTTTTCACATTGTGTGTCATTTTTTGAAAAATGTTAGACAATCACATGGGACGATAAGAGTACCAAATTAATACTACCATCATGAATGTAGTATAAAGAAATTTAATTATTTTATTTATAAACTTTGATTATATTACTAATCAAGTAGTTTTTAACAAAAAAGATCATTATCATATATGTTAATAAATAAATAAGTTTGTCAATGGATCGGATTTGATTCAGATCGATCTGATCTGCAATTTAAATGAATATAAATCGTGCTAAATACACTGATTCGATAAAGTTTTATTAAAATATTTTTTGTCTCATTTTATAAATTTATATACAAATTGAAAGTTATTTTTTACATATGTTTAATTTGGACCATTTTTTAACAAATTCGCAAAAGGTTTTTTTGTTTCAGATGAAAATTTTAGAAAATTTTCAATCCTATTGTTTTTATATAAATACAAATTCAAATTTTATATTTAAATCGAAAATATCAGTATTGGAAACTTTTTCACTCTAACATAATTTTTTTTTCCACTTTACTGCATGATTTTAACTCGTTTCATACTAATTTTTTCCTTCTAAATTGACAAAAGATTGAAGATTCAATCTAAAAATATTTGAACCTTATCAAGTGTAATATTTTACTCAGCTGTCAAAAGTACGATAATAATTCAAGTTTAATTAAATTATACAGATGAATATAAATTAAATTAAATTCTTAGAGTTATGACCTATAAGAACAACTCAATAATTTTTTAAAAAATTAACATCAATAAATAATATTTAAAGAAAATAAGAAAGATAAAATTGATCAAAAATAATGAATAAAACAACTGTGTTTTAATAATTATGATATTTTGATTTATACAATCAAAATAATATCTACAAAATTTATACCTATCAAAATACACCATTGTTTTTTATGAGCAATTCTACGTACCCAAAAGTTATTATAATAAAATTACTAATTACACAAATAATAACTCAACATTTGGAATAATTTTTAGGGTAGCTAACCTTTTTCTTATTTTGCTCACAATCTAATGGAAAGTTCCCTAATATCAATATTTTACTTGTGAGAATAAAGTTCCTGATTACCTGAGGGAAATTGGCTAAGGTGCAAGTATTTTTTAGTGTAGATACTTTTGTAATTGTATATAATTCCGTGTAATTTTAATAATACCCTCGTGTATTTATATGTGAGATTTTTTTTAGAGAAATGCTAGAGTCCCAAAATTATTTCCCAAAAAAGTTTCTAAAATACACTTGTCTGATCTTAATTGGTTATTAAAATAATAAATGAAATGGACCCCCTCGTGCATTCACATTAACACACGACTTAAAATTTTTCATTCTGTCACGTCACTACTGCCGCATCATTTCGGAAATATTTTTTTGTCTCTAGCATTACTCTTTTTTTAACCTCAATAAAGTTATGTGAGGTAAGAACATCAATCTCTTTACTTATTCTCATATATTTAAGTTATTTATATATACATTATGTTCAATCTTTAATTGACATTGTTGGAGTTGGGCCTCTGCCTCAACCCGACCCAGGACGAGCCTTGGGCTGGATCACTTCGATGGGCCTGACCCGAACACCATAAGTCATGACCTTGCTTGAAGAAGCAAGAGAAGATGCACACATGAGGAATGCTAAGTACCAGCAGCAAACAACTCAATATTATGACGCAGGAGTCAAAAAATGTTCTTTCCAAGTTAGGGACCTTGTCTTTCGGGAGTTGGCCACTTCAATACCAGTCAAGCAAGGCAAACTTATGCCAAACTGAGAAGGGCCCTATGTAGTGACCGAGGTGATTCATTCGGGGACATACAAGTTGATCGAACTAAATGGATCACCAATAAAAAATACATGACATGCTACCCGTCTGCAGAAATTCTATCAATAATGTCAAGTATTTGTTTTAAGTTCAATATGATTTCCTGCTTTATGTTCACTTCAAGTTCAGTAGGATTTTTTCATTACAATTATTTTAAGATCAGTGTAAATTCAGTCATTGTTTGTTCATTGAAATGTACCGAAGTACTTTGAAGCATAATGTTTGATCAAATGTTTGTTGGGATTTGGGCACACACGCAGCGGAAAAACGCGAAAAATAAATACAAAATAACGAATCTCAAACGCAGGATCCGTGTATAATAAGCGGATGATTATGGAGAATCGGATGTGTACCTTATTAAAGCTTTCCTTATGATGATTATAGAGGTCCAGAAGCGATGAATCACAGCAGCCCTTCACAGAAATCTGCTCTCTATCGGTATCCACACGAACGTCGTATCGTCTAACGATCACCGGAGTTAGGTACTAGCCTGTTTCTGCCTCTTTGTCTCTCTCTTTCTCTAGCCTCTCAAATAACGTAAAGCTGTTAGGGTTTTGTTAAAAACGAAATTATAAAACTGTTAACCCTAAACTATACATCTTTATGTATATATAGGGGTGAGAGGGACTTGGGCCAAAACCCTATTCTGATTGGACTTCTTAAAACCCATTCAGATTTCAGATTTATATTATTAATAAATTCGAATTCTAATATATATATAATTAATCAAGTCTCACTTAATTAATTAAATAAATAAATTCGAATTAATAATAATAATAGTATTTAAATTCATAATTTAAATAACACTCCGTTTAAACGTTCTTTGTGTGTGACCCTATAGGTTATTATTACGTTGGCAATAATTTTATTTTCTACTAATAAAATTATAAACAATGAGCGGCATCTAGTAATACATCATTGCTACCCAAGTAATAATAATAATTGGTGATTCAATTAAACCTTTCGTGAGTAATGTACAATGTAATATAATCCCTTTAACCTTATATTATAGATCAAACTCGAGGCATGTAATGTGTCATCCTCTTCAACGTTTAATCCAGGTTTCCATGATCAATGAGTAGACTATTAATCAAATCAACATTTGAGCATGACCATGCATTTTATAGTCTCACTCAATCAAGAGGCCAATAATATCGCTCCTAAAATAGGAGGGTTAAATCCTATATCTATCATTCATATTTCTCATACGATCCATAGCATACCCAATGTACACCTTTATCATTACCCGGTTAAAGATAACTTTGAGTGTAATCAAAGTATATTAATTCTCGTATAGAAATATAATGATTTCAAGTCTAAGGATCATTACATCATTATCACAGTAAGAATTTCTTATGACACTTATCAACATGTAGATTCTCACAGCGGGTCTGTCCAGTGCCATGCATTGAGACATGCACTTATGTTCTTGACTTTAGTATCACCATACCTATGACCAATGAGATGTGGTCATCAGTCAACAAACATGCTAGTCTTATTGCATTATTATTGTCCTTAAATAATAATACTCGACTAGGGACTTTTAGGAATAAAATATTATTCATATAATCTCATTTTTAAGTCACATACTTAAAGATATATATTACGTATTAATATTCCAAGGACATTTATTATTCTTTCAATTTATGACGCAGTAAATAAAGACATAATAAATATTAATTAAATAATCACATAAAACATAATTCTTAATTGTTTTCAATAAAACATTAAAAGTATTGTCTCTAGGACACCAACACTAACAATGTTCTATGATAATCATATTTCTGAAGTAGGCCACAAACCCTTGGTTAGGCCCCTAAAACCGAAGAGGGCCTCAACCAACAACTCGTGGTCTCGGGACATAATGTCTATTCTTATCCTAGAAAATAATGTTAGTATTGGTGTCCTAGAGACAATACTTTTAATGTTTTATTGAAAAATAATTAAGGATTATGTTTTATGTGATTATTTAATTAATATTTATTATGTCTTTATTTACTGCGTCATAAATTAAAAGAATAATAAATGTCCTTGGAATATTAATACGTCATATATATCTTTAAGTATGTACTTAAAAATGAGATTATATGAATAGTATTTTATTCCTAAAATTTTCTAGTCAAATATTATTATTTAAGGACAATAATAATGCAATAAGACTAGTATGTTTGTTGACAGATGACCACATCTCATTGGTTATAGTTATGGTGATACTAAAGTCAAGAACATAAGTGTATGTATCAATACATGACACTGGAAAGACCCGCCATGAGATTCTACATGTTAATAAGTGTCATAAGAAATCTCACAGTGATAATTATGTAATGATCCTCTGACTTGAAATCATTATATTTCTATACGAGAATTAATATACTTTAATTACACTCAAAGTTACATTCAATCGGGTAATGATAAAGGTGGACATTGGGTATGCTATGAATCGTATGAGGAATATGAATGATAGATATAAGATTTAACCCCCCAATTCTAGGAGTGATATTATTGGCTTCTTGATTGAGTGAGACTATGAAATGCATGGTCATGCTCAAATATTGATTTGTTTAAATAGTCTACTCATTGATCAAGAAAACCGAGATTAAACGTTGAAGAAGATGACACTATACATGCCTCGAGTTTGATCTATAATATAAGGTTAAAGGGATTATATTACATAACACATTATTCACGAAATGTTTAATTGAATCACCAATTATTATTGTTACTTGGGTAGCAATGATGTATTACTAGATGCAGCTCATTATTTATAATTTTATTATTGGATATTAAAATTATTACCAACGTAATATTAACCTAAAGGGTCACACAAAAAGAACGTCAAAACGGAGGTTTATTTAAATTACGAATTTAAATATATTATTATTTATTCGAATTTAATTATTAAATTAATTATGTGGGACTTGATTAATTATATTAGAATTCAGATTTAATAAGTATTATTATTATTCGAATTTAATTATTGAATTAATTAAGTGGGACTTGATTAATTATATTAGAATAAAATTTAATAATAATAATAACCCAAAATCAGAATGGGTTTTGGAAACCACATGAATTAAGGTTAGGCCCAAAATCTCTCTCTCCCCTATATATACATAATGATGTATAGTATTAGGGTTTAATCATCAGATTTCGTTTTTAGAGAAAAACCATAGCTGCTCAATATCAAGAGAGGCTAGAGAGAGAGAGAGAGAGAGAAAGAGAGAGGCAAGCAATTTGGCTAGTACCGACTCTGGTAATCGTAGGACGATCGGGCGTTCGTGTCGACTTCTTTGGAGAGTAGATCTTTGCAACAAAGGACTGTTGTGATTCATCTTTTATGGACCTCCATTAAACAGCATACGGAAAGCTTTGTTAAGGTACAGACTTCTTCACCATAATCATCCAAAGTTATACATGGATCTTGCGATAGGGTTTCAATTTTTTTATTGTTTTACGTTATATCCGCTGCGTTTTCATGCCCGAAACCCTTCAAATAAAATAGCAACTCAAATTTTTTTTATAGCATCTTGAGGGCATTATAAAAATCTGAAGAGGGAGTTCGACCCAATACATCCCGAGGATATAATAAGAGTCTGAAGAGGGTTTTAAAATGAAAATATTTCCTAAGGCATAAAGACCTAAACTGGAATAAAAATTTTCCGAAGACATATTAAGGGACCGAAGAGGGAGCTCAAAAATAAAATTTTCCTAAGACATAAAGCCAAATATGGAACTAAAAATTTTCATGGACATTATAAAAGTCCGAAGAGAATTCAATTAAAAAATTCTCGGGGACATTGTGAAAGTCCGAAGAGGGAGTTCAATCAAAAATATTTCAAAGACATTGTGAAAGTCTGAAGAGGGAGTTCAATCAAAAATTGCCCAAGGACACTGTAAAAGTCCGAAGAGGGAGTTCGACCTTCAATACCCCGAGGAAATGGTACAAGTCCAAAGAGGGTTTAAAAAAAAAGGAATTCCTAAGGCATAAAAACCTAAAATAAAATTAATCATCCCAAGGGCATTATGAAAGTCTGAAAATGGGTTAAAAATAAAAATATTTCCTAAGGCCTAAAGACCTAAAGTGAAATAAAATATCCCGAGGACATTGCCAACGTCCGAAGAATGAATTCAACTTTTCAAAAATATCGAGGACGTGGGGAAAGTCCGAAGCAGGAATTCTAATTCCAAACTTTTCTAAGGCATAAAACCCGATATGAAACTAAAACAAGACCATAGTTCGGGTATAATAGGGGAAAAGGTAACTTATCCCGAAGACAAGACCTGGGTAAGGTCAAACCCAGGGGAGTTCAATCCCGAAGAGGGTGACACGCGAAAGCCAAAACTCGAGTCCAAAGGGTCGAGATACGGCTAACCATACACCGAACTGAGGATGACAAAACATTTATTCATAGAGACAAGTCCTATGTTCGGGAAAGTCTAAAGCAATACCGAACTAAGGACTTCGGGATAAAGATAAGGACCAAACCTAAATCAAAAGGCAGAAAGCATTACATAAAGGAAAAACAGAAAATTTCAGCACATTACAAATAACATATATTTATGAAGGCCCGAAGGTCACCCCGAAGGGGACCCCAAGATAGCCGAAAAATTAACAGTATTTGTTGGGAAATATTATAAGTTCAAATTATCTTCAGCAGGTTACAAGTTCAAGTGGAGCCGAAGTCGGACTCGGGGTCGGAAGAAACAACCACGGGCTGGTCGGGTACCTCGGCCTGTGTGACAGGATCATCCGTCAGGTCCAAGAGAATAGCATTATAGTCCATCCCAGTTTGATGCGCTACCAAGACCGCATCATCATAGCCACTTGCATAGCAACGTTCCTCAGTCCGTAAAAGAAGCTACGTGTCCTTTTTCACCTGTTTCTTCAGCTTGCGCAAATCCTCCTGCTTCTAGCCCAATCGACTCATCAGGTCTTCCTTCTCCTAGATCAATCCCGCGTTAGTCATTTCCATAGAAGCATTCTTGACCGCAAGCTCGTCAAACTCCCTTCTCAGGCCATCCCGAGCCTTTTCCACTTGCTTCAATCGGGCCTCCATGTCCTGGGCCTTATTAGCAAGAGAGACATCCCACGGAACAGCACGTAGCAATAAGAAGTCAAGTTCGGATCACGTAAACTGAACACATGAAGGAATTACTAGAAAAGAAAGGAAAATATACCAAGCTGAGATGTCCCAGAAAGTCGGCACGAGAATTAACCATACTCGAGGACTCGTACAATGGACGATCAGGTGGAAGGACGAATGAACCACAGAGATCACGACCGAGGTCCTTGGCAGCATCTGGAGCATGAGTCTTAAAGTGGTCAGTCTCTAGCAAAGCCCAGGTCAGCTGATAGATTTTAGACTGAGCTTCATCCTCGGTTGTTCGTGGCCTCTTCTCTCGAGCAGGGGAGTTCGGGATAACAATGGTCAGCTTAGGATCTGGACTTTTCAAGGCCTCGAGATTAGCCAAGTGGGTAGAAGGTGTCGGTTGAGGCGAATGATGGGTCGAAGAAGTGGGATGAGCAGCCCTCCGAGCATTCCTCTCCTGGATGCTCTTGGCAACCTCCACCCGGGAAGACACTACAAAATGAACAGATACATTAGCGCAAGAATAAACCGAATGAACAAAAATAGGAAAAAATTAAAATAAGTATGAAAAGAGTTGGGATGAGTACCCAGCAAAGCTTTCAACTATTCATTTGACCTACTAACGGCGAGGCAGATTTTGTTTTCGGGCTTTAGAGGCTCGCATAGACGCTCATAATCGGCCTCATCATCCTCGTCCAGGTCGGGCATAACGACCGATGAAAGATCAACCTTCAGCCAGACTGAGAACTCTTCGACATGAGGACCAGAAATGAAGTACCATTGCTCGTGGACCTTCTTGTTACTAGAATTTGTGTGACATCAATCGGACCGATTAGACCGGCGTGAGATATTGTAGAATCCGGCACTTCAGGGATTCTTCTTGAAATCACAGTGGTGTCATAACAGAGCCGATCGAAAAATAATTTCCTTAGCTAAACAGTGATGGACGAACACATTAATGTGTGTAAATCCATTCAGATCCAATTATCTGAAGGCTATTTGCATTTGTCGAAACAAAGTGTGAATCAAGGACATGAGGGGGAATCTTAACCTGTACTAAAAGGAGGCCTTGGATATCCCGATAACAATTGTCCTCATCCTTTCGGGAGGAGTCGCTGTATGGTATATCCTATCTCGAGGCCTCGGAGTGAAGAAGAAATAGTCCCATAGAAGATCATATTCTTCCCGAAATTCCCGAACGTCATCCCGGGATAGGGTCGAAGCCAAGTTCCCTACAGGGAAACGAGATGAATGGAAGTGTGTTCGGGCATCATATTCCGGAGCTCCCGAAGAACTAGCTTCTGGGTTCGGATTTTCCATGACACATGCAGGAACCTTAAGACCCGTTAGACGATTACTCGAGGACATGTGAATGCATTCATTAGCATATATAAGGAGGAAAACAATTGAAAATCCCCGAATGCGGTCTACCGGGTCATTTGGGCAGGACCGAACAAGGAGGCTCCTAGCAAATCATAGTTTAGAATCAGACCGAGGATTGGCTGCGAGTATGGAAACTCGTCACCTAGTCTAAGGACTCCCAGGGAGTACGCAGTACAGTAGAACACTTGAAGACTCCTTAGACAAGTACATGGGGAAAGATAGACACAGTTAAGAATGTATGCAAAACAGAAACAAAACCCCTGAGTTCATTCGGGAAAAACCGAATAAGGTTTACATGAGCCCGAAGATTCAATGACCAGCCCGATGACATATCTAGGAGTCCGAGGACATATTTAAGCGTCCGATGACATATTCAGGATGTCGAGGACCGTTCCAGAAGGAGAGTTTTCAACTCGAACAGTATTCCTAACCTAAATCGCAAACTCAGAATACAACAATTACAACCACGACAAGGAAAAACCAAGATTTCTGCAAGCAAACCCAATACACCCGATTCATCTCACAAATCATCATAATCTATCCCTACCAAACCAAAACTCCAACTTAGAAAAGTACATCCTATGCATGCTTCGAGTCAAGTACATAGAAAAGTTACAAAACCAAGCAATGAAATGAGGGTTGACAATTACTTACTTGTTAATGAAGCGGGATGGTCGAACATAGATCTTGTGTTTATGATGGGCAACAGAGATAGGCACAGCAAGGGAAGTGTGACAGCCGCAGAGGTTGGGAAAAAGAAATAAGAAAAAGGGACAACAGCCTCGAGATGCATATATATAAACGTAGCTGACAGCCAGGATTAAAAGGGCGCTTGGGAACCCATGCTTGGATCATGCCACGTGTCAGCAAAGACACAACTATAATTCACTCACAGGGAATCACGCCTCTTCAAAAATTCAAATCGCTTGAGGACTCGGACATCAATCCCGAATGAGCCGAAAAGGTGGACTCAGTCATCCAACCTAAATGAACCGAAGATAGACATCGGCCTAACTAGTTCAACCGAGGCATGGGGACATGTTGGAGTTAGGCCTGTGCCCCAACCCGACCCAGGACAAGCCTTGGGCTGGATCACTTCGATGAGCCTGACCCGAAGTCCACTATGCCAACCCGACCTGAATACCATAAGTCATGACTGTTGCACGACTGAGCAGAAGAATCGGACAACGACCTCCACATCCTCAACGTGCTTCCACTATTTGTGCTCCACGACTCAACCACTATTGGACCTCTATATAAGGAACAAGGATTGCACTGTAAGGGGTTAATCACAATTTTATACACACACCAAATACTTGTTGCATATTCATAGCTTAAAAATACTCTTGTGCGTTCTTGTTTACTCACTTAAAGGCCAGATTAACTTATTCTCACACCGGAGGTGAATCGGGGGCACAACCCTCGCATTCTTCTTCATTGCAGGAGGCCTACCGAGGACACCTTCAAGGAAGCCGAACTCACCTTCTTGCATGTTGAGAACTCTTGCAGAAATCTGGTTCTAACAGACATGGAGAATTTGGAAGCCGCGAGTTGGCAGATGACAATTTTCAATGTTAAGTCACTAAAAATTTCTTAGAACATGTACTAATTTGTAAAGTTACAAGCCTAAATATTAAAAAAAAAAAAGAAGAATTTTATGTTTAAACGATTTTCTTGATCAGGGAATACAACTTGACAAATTAGTGCTTCCTAAAAAGTTGGAATTGTAAGATATTTGTACGTTAGTCAAATAATTTTAATGTCGTAATTTTTCTAACATATGCATATCTTACGTACAAGCTTATCAAATGAAGGGAAAATTGTGTTGTGTTGTACTGATTTATGCTTTACTCTACGATCGCATTTTCCCTATGATTTCGAAATATTTGCTATGTTTTATGTTCCTGTATATTTTCTTATTTAATACTGTGAAATAAGCCTAGTTGGTCCAAGTTTTGAATCAAAAATACGAAAAAAATAATCAAAATGAATCTTTATAATGTAGAAAGTAAACTACACAAATCCTTTGAAGAACATGAAACAACTCAATTTTTGACCTTCATACAGCATGCGGTTGCAAAAAAACAAAGCAGTATATGTACTGAACACGAGAGGGAGAGTCCAGGCAGCAGGAACAAGCCAAATCCTAATGAATGTGGTGCAAGCTACTTTACCGTAATATGAATTATCTCAAAGAAATTGGGAGGAAAAAAATTACATAAACAGCAACTCTACTTGACAAAATTATAAGCAATGCAATCTGATACCAATATACAATGCTGATGAGGAAGATGTACATAGGAACCTAAGGTGCCAACCCAATATCCTTGAAGTATTCATGCTTTAGAGCACTCCTAGCTGTAGGTCTTTTGCTGGGATCCAAGCAAAGCATTTTCTGGAATACAAGACGCATGCATAAGAAATTGTAATGTCTGCTTGTCAGCTATCATGCTTTTTTTGGTATCTACTACCATTTAGTAACACGTATGTAAAGATGAAACTTTTAATTGTGAAAAACATAAGCAGAAAAATATGCAACATACCCCCACAATAAGAGGAGAATATAACAGTGAAGACGAGACAGGTAAATTAAGCAAATATACTAATAAAAATTTGAACTCACGGAAAGGAGATTGATGCCCTCTGAGTCAAGATTTGGAACCACAGTACTCAATTCCTGCAATTGTGGTTTTCAAACATTAACAGCCAGATATATAGAAAAGAAGTCATTTAGGTCAAAACAAGTAGCCGTAAAATTTACCTTAGTTGGCCACTTTGGAAAGGAAGACTTGAAATCAGGTAGAGATGTAACACCAGGCCATGTATTCTCATTTGGAGTACCCATGATTCTTCATTTAATTTAATGAAAAGGGGAACAACAACAATTTAGGGAGGCAGAGACAATACATCATAGTATCTAGAACTACCCTTGCAGAATTCTGAAAAAGGTTACTGCCTCCTACTACAATGGTTGCAGAAAATAGTTGAAAGAAAACCACAAGGGCATGAAAGATTTGGCACCTGAATATCCTAAATAATTCATCAATTTCTGAATCTCCAGGAAACAGTGGCCTCTGGTTCACCATCTCAGCGAAGATACAACCAACTGACCACACATCAACAGGTGTAGAGTACTGGCGAGATCCAAGGAGGATCTCTGGTGCCCTGTACCATAGTGTCACTACCTGGAAACAACATGTTGATTTGAGAGTGAAAGACAACACCAGCATATCTACTATCTACTTAAAAATTTCTTAATGACTTATTATAGCTTAAAGATTATTGACAAATAGAGTCCTGAAAATTTTATTAATCAATGCAATAAAGTTCATTAGCAAAAAAAATATGCACACATAAACTAACGCAAATTGTTTTCATCCTTCAGAGTTTCACTTTGGTTTAAGATGAGCTGTAGTAAATTTAAGCTTGAGCTTATAAGCTATTAATCTTCAGACAAACTACGGAACTACCTGAAGCACTAAGCTAGCAGAAACAAAGAGCAAAAAGAATGAAGAGAATCTACATGATAGCTGTCTAATAGGACGAATCATATAGCTGAAGTGCAAATAAAAAAATAAAGCTCATCAATAATTTTTATTCTGTGTAAAGAATTCCACCTTGCCTATTTTTCATGAACGAAAAGACATACACATTTGACATACTCTATAGTTTGGTGGTTTATTACCGACTAAGTACAGGTAGAAACAAATTGATCTACTCATGAAAAGGAACTTCGGCTAACAAGTGTCAAGTGCAGTTTCACTCTCTCTCTCGCATGGAATTTTTTCAATTTGTCCTCATTGTCTTGAACACAAAGGTATGATGTAGTTTAACAATCTTAAATTTCTTATAAATCATCGATCAAAAGTACAATACAGACTAAAACACATGTACAAATAACACATTGTTCAGTAAATATCATGTAAACTATCACCTCATGTGTAAAGACCCTAACAGGAATACCAAATGCTCTTGCCAGTCCAAAGTCTGCTAGCTTCAGTGCATTGGTACGGCGATCTATTAGCAAGTTCTGAGGCTTCAGATCTCGATGCAGAACTCTATGAGAATGACAATAAGCTATACCGCGAAGTATTTGATATAGAAACATCTACAAGTTCAAGCCAAAGTATCAGACAATCGTCATACTGTAATCACAAGCCCAACAGTAGAACAGATAACATAAAAATAATGAATTTAACAAAATGCTGGCACATTAGAGAAATGAATTGAGACGGAAATGATAACAAAAATGCATAAAGTACCTTCTATTTCAGTTCTAATTGCATTTCACTTAGAAAAGCAAAATTCTGGCAAGTACCATGTTGCTCAAGTAAATTAACCAGAAGGAAATATTACCTCCACTATGCATAGTTATACAAATAATTCTAGTAAGTAAAATAAAAGATTGAGGTATTTTACATGACTAAAATTATACCAGATCATAAATTTATGCTAAATTATTTACTCACTTTAATCATCTGTGGATCCTTTGCAAACTCTGGACATGTATCCATATGCTTCTTCAAATCCAAGTCTAGATATTCAAAAACCAGATACAATCGCTTCTCACTGTGCACCACATCCATTAATCTGTCACCAGATAATCACAATCAACTCGTGAACTTATAAATAAACTGCAGAACTACATCTACTTGCCTAATATATTGACAAGTCACTGACTATGTGTTAAATGTTTAAAGCGCATACACTAGAGTTAAACTTAAAGTTCTGATTTTGGTTTTTTAGTATGTTATTATTTGATTTCTTAAATTTGAAAGTTGGATGTCGTTAAGGAGTTTGTATTACACTTGTGTTGTACAATTATAAATATTATTAGCTCGATTCAAAAATTAACAAGTAGAATAAGAGTAGCACAGTGTTCGATGGTATTCAGCTCATTTACAACCCCCACTTGCAGGTCAAGGACCTACAGGCAGGACCTTTCAAATATATGAACTTAATTGTATCCATCCTGTATCCTATTCCCACTTCAGTTACTAGTACATTTTATTATGATTACTCCGTCAAGTAACTAATGTCTTTCTTATACACGTAACAGAATTTATTTATTTTTTTTAAGATACCAATTCAGCAGAAAACTGAGACCTAATTCACTAGCAAGCAGAAAGCTTCATGAAATTATTTATTTTTGGCTAGCCAAGCTCATAAAATCAAAGAATTCTACATGTATCATCAAACTGTAAGCAGTATGCTTTTTGTTACTGAATTTAACAGGAGCAAAGAATACATTGCTAAAAGTTTCATCAACAGGTAGTTAAATTCTGACTAAAATTCATAAACACAGGGGAATTAGAACAAAGAAGTACAAGTTCGGCATGAAAAAACAATGAGGTTCTTATCAAGAATAAAGGATTAATCAGAAAAGTAAACTTTTACCAGTCGGGACCCTGAATAAGCCAAAACGCATTTCACTTTTAGCTAAGAAAATTAATAAAAAGGTAATTCTGAAAGTTGCAACTGCCAATATACCTGACAATATTTTCATGTTGCATCTCTTTCAATAGAGAAATTTCTCTAATAGCAGTGCTTGGCACACCCTCATCATCCTGCTCAAGCCGGATTTTCTTCAAAGCAATAGTTTCATTTGTCACACGATCGCGAGCCTTATAAACCACTCCATATGTTCCTTCACCAATCTTCTCAACTTTTTCATACTAAAGTTCATTCAAATGTCAGTATTCAGTAGAAGCATACTAAAGGAGAAATACTAATACAGTACAATGCAATCTATCTACCTGATCCATTCAGTCCACCTCAATGGATGTCGTGACTCCGGATAGCTTTAAAGTAAAGCATTAAGCGCATGTAAAACAACAAGATCAGTAAAGAATGATAGCAATAAACATCATGTACTGCATACTTTTTACTTAAATCAAAAAACGATAAATCAAACACAACCAGATATGACATAAACTCACATTACAAGTTTACAACTGTGCAAGACATCCATACTGACTGTTGCAGCTGTACCGGTTTAATGACTATATATTACTATAACTTAATTAATTATACAGCTTATACAACGAACCAGCAACAAGTGACACAGTTGCGATTTCAACATCGCATGAATTTCTAAACCAATAAAGCTCGACCAGTCCTTCTCAAACTTATCCACATAGTACTATCACCTAATTATTACGATACCAAAACTAATTATAGAGCTCATCACATTACACGCCACATATTTCTTAAATCTAGTAAACATTTACGGATCAACATCGCATGAATTTTTCCTATTTCCTTGATGTACATTATTATTTTGTTACAAAAAATTAACAATAAATCCTAATTAGGCAATTATAAACATAAAATCGCAATCGAAATGTAAATAAGCAAACATTCAAATCATGTTACAGTTACTCATCACATCAAACAATCAAAATTGCTACTAATATTTATAATCAACATAATAACACACAATAACAGTTAGATTCTATTATATACATAAATGTATGCAAACACAATTAATATATAACTTAGTTGAGAAATGTAAACATAGCATAGAGAGAGAGAGAGAGAGAGAGAGAGAGAGTACCTGATTAAGAAGCGATTGGGGGAGAGACCACACACAAAAAGTGAAGACTGTGTAGAGAAAATATAGTAAGCCTAGTGTGTGTGTGTGTGTGTGTGTGTGTGTGTGTGTGTGAAGGGTCATGGAGTGAAAATTAAAGTATTGAATTGTCAAAATATGTCAACTTTTTAGGTGTGTTTTATGTGGATTAGATCAAAAGTGTTAATTTATTTTGGGGTATGTTTAGCAGTATATGTTGTTATTATTATTATTATTGCATTTTGTGTTTCAGGAGGGAGGGAGAAATTTTGATTTTTGAATGATATTTGGATACATTGTTTTGTGGTTAGCAATCTGTGCTAAAAAAGAGTGATACATACCTGCTGTGTATAGTAAATAATTTAGTTACATATTTTCATTCTCGGAGATGCTTTGAGAGCATTTTCGAGGGGCCAAAATTCTTACCAATATTTATGTTATGTGGAGGAAAATAAGGGATGCACAATAAGGGGTAAGAATGTGTATTCAGTTCGATTAACCGAAAATTGAATCGATTAATCAAAATAATTTCGGTTCGGTTAATCATATTTTAAAATTTGCTTCGATTTTCGGTAAAGATCTTATAAAAATTCGGCTATTCGGTAATTCGGTTTTTAGCCGTGATTAATCGAATAACAGAAATAAATAACCGATTTTTTAAAATATTATAAATAAATAATAATTAATAATAAGTTACTAAAAGTACTTTCAATATTTATATATAATTTAGATTACTGTTAACCCACCAGTAGTCTGCTACTCGATTGAGTTGGTGCGCTGCTTGATTTTGATTTCATTGCTTATATATATTAATTGTTGTTTGTAATATATTTATTTAATAGTTATTAATTAACATTTATATATAATTTTAAATCTTAATTGAATTAAATTTTAATTTTTAAAATATATTTTTTAAATTTTGGTTTTTAATTTCGGTAATAACTGAAATTATAAATTCAGTTCCGTTTAGAAACCGAATTAATTTCAATTTGGTTTTCGGTAACAATTTTTTGCATATTTCGGTTTCAATTAATCGAAAAAAATCGATTTCAATTAACCGAAAAAAATTCGATTTCGGTTTCGGTTAACCGAATGCACACCCCTACTAAGGGGTGTATTCAATACAAATGTAAAACTATTATTAATAATCAACAGATTTTTATTGATTGTATTTGATTTAAAATTTTACATAGAGTTGATAGATTCTATACATAATTGATAGAGTTCACATAGAGTTGATGTTAAATCTAGTATAATCTCTTATATTTCAATATCCAATGTTAATGCTCATTGCCTGAAAATTTTAGGGGAGGAGGGAGGTTACCTACATTTGAGATTCCATATCTCTCCTATATCTCTTTTTTTATTTTTTTTCTCTCCCCCTCTCTCTTTTCTTTTTTTCTTTCATTGTCTCATCTACTTAAAATATTATTTTTAAATTATGGAGAAATAATATAGGGAATACTATTGGAGTGAAATAATTTTTTGATTTCCAATATTTTATGTAACCATTAATTTAATATATTTTAGGGGTTTAAAATATGTAACTCCTTTGAAGTTGCTTTAAGAGCAATTTATCCACATTAAAATTTGACAATTTTTTACTCCCACCGTCGACCCCCCATGTAAAGTATCCTCACATTAACTACTACTCCAATTAATATAATAGAAAATATAATATGTATATATACATTTCATGTAAAATTTATTTTTTATCTATTATGAGCAGATGTCAAAGGGTACAAAAAATTTATAACCTTTTTTGACACCTTTCTCGCACTCTTGGAACTCAAATAGGTGTCAAGTAAGTTTGGCTCTTGACACCCATATCGAGATGCTCTGATTGGATTGTTTTGAAAGTATGGGCTAATTTGACCAGTTGAATTGATCTGAAAACTAGATGATATAGCTTTTAATTTGTTGCTCTGTTAATCTATTATTATTATTATTATTATTATTATTATTATTATTATTATTACAATTACAATTACAATTAGTTTGATCTAAGAGATAAATATTAGCTAAATGAGAAAATAAAGTCTGCATGTCTATAACTCTATATCAATCGGAAGAAAAAATATAATTTATGAATAAATAAATAAATAATATTTTACTACTTTTGAATTTGTTTTTGGGATATATTTATATTAAATGATGAAACTATAATGACATAAATTGAACTGTGATATGAAAATTTTAGCATTTAACTTAAAACAAATTCAATTCAATTATTTTATAAATATAACAGATTGTTTGAATCAATAAATCATTTAAATTCTTTGAATCACTAACTAAGAATAATTACCATTTCCTTTCAAAAAATAAATAATAATAATAATAATTATTATTATTATTATCACCATTATTTTTTTACAACTTTAGTCACGAATAGTGCATGACTGCATGCATCTGAAATCATATGTAAATAAATATCACGTGATCGATTTTACTACTGTATTATATAAGAGTAATGTTCTATTGTAAGTAAAAAAATTGTGTATCATAGGATATATATACAAGTAACATGGTTATCGATTATTTTTTAACAAAATAGAAGTGATAATATGTATCTTCGAATCCATACTCCTGTAAAGGGTAAAATTTATACGCCCAAGAGGGGGTTTTATTTTTAATAATTTTTTACTCCCTTCGTTCTCCATTCGCATCCCCTAGCCTTTTTAAAGATCTTTTTCTTTATCCTAAAATAATTTTTAATTTATACATTCAATGCAAATTTATGAATATTTTTTTTAATTACTCTCTAATTTTGTCATTTTTTCAACTTCACTTATGTATAAAATTAATACAATAAATATAATTAAGAAGGAAAAATAATTTACAAGTACTCATTTTTTTACATGTACGAATTTTAAAAAAAGACTGATAAAATAGGATACAGGAAATAATCAATTAGAACACGTACACAAGTTAATGTTTTGGTAGTCTGAACGTGAGCCTCAAAATGGTGTGCACAGTAGTGGAATACACAACAGATTACAGAAGTAACAGATTGTATATTGCAAAGTGTTCTGCTAAACTGCATATATCCATGTTAATATATTTTTGTTTCTATATAACTCGCAGAGTCTAAAATAAAATATAAAACCATCTCCACTTTTATAATGTGCACATAACATCAAAATCAAAATATATAAATTAAGAGGTATTTTTTACTTGTTTAAGTTCGAAGTAACCTTTGCAAACTAATTGGCACACCTGTTGTCGAATTTAAAAGCCATACAAGCTGATACCAATATACATTAATGATAAGGATTAAGGAAGATGTACATAGCAGCTTAGGGTACCAACCCAATATCCTTGAAGTACTCATGCTTGAGAGCACTCCTAGCTGTAAGTCTTTTGCTGGGATCCAGGCAAAGCATTTTCTGGAATACAAGACATGCATAAAAAAATTTGATGTTTGCTCGTCAGACAGTGATATATTTAGTATCTAGTAACAAGTATATAAAGATGATGTTTTCAATTTGGAAAACATTAGCAGAAACCTCGACTGGTCGATATCACAAACAGGACCTCAGTAGGAAAACTGTAGAACTGATAATTTGTTGATAGCATAGGGTGAAGGCTCATTCCCCCCTCCCCCTCGCCTCATGGAAAAAGGTCATGTGTTCGAATCCTTACGCCCTCCTTTCGTACTTAAAAATCTAATGCATTGATAAATATGCAATACACCCCCACAATAAAAAAGGGAGAATATAACAGTGAAGACTGTAAACAAACAAAATCAAAGGAGAGCAAAAACCGTTCTGGGCAAATGAGCAAATAAATAGAGGTATATTTTAGTGGGGCTTATAGAGCAAAACAACTAGTTGCTCCAGCTTCTTTCTTACACTTCTGTTTCAGTTTCATATTCTCTTCATTTTGTTTAGCTTTTGAGCCATAGAACAGGTAGGATCAATATCAGGACTTTGTATCTGATATTGTACCAACCCTTTCTATAATGCAAGACTTAAATTACCCAAAATTATAAATAGAGGATACGATAACATTATTGAAAACTAATACTTTTTCTCTTGTATAGCTCAAGCCATAATTATTATTGCGAGTGATTCTGGTTACACCATCTACTCATCAGTATATATTCCGATGTGCATCTAACTTTCTCAAAGTAAACTGAAGGCAATATACTATGGAACAACTAACTTATTTCAGGAGTGAAATCAATATAAGAATAATGATTTGAACTCACAGAAAGGAGATTAATGCCATCTGAGTCGAGATTTGGGACCACAGTACCCAATTCCTGCAACATTCGGATTTCAGACAATAAAAGGCAGATATATAGAAAAGAAGTCATATTAGTTCAAAACAAGTAGCCGTAAAGCTTACCTTATTTGGCCACTTTGGAAAGGAAGTCTTGAAATCAGGTAGAGATGCAACTCCAGGCCATGTATTCTCATTTGGAGTACCCATGATTCTACATTTAATTTGATGAAAGGGGGAACAAAAACAATTTAGGGAGGCAGAGATTAATAAATCATAGTATCTAGAACTTCTTTTCTTGCAGAATTTTGAAAAAGGTTACTGCCTTCTACAGTTCTACTACAATGATTGCAGAAAATAGTTGAAAGAAAATCACAAGGGCATCAAATATTTGGCACCTGAATATCCTAAATAATTGATCAATTTCTGAATCTCCGGGAAACAGTGGCTGTTGATTCACCATCTCAGCAAAGATACAACCAATTGACCACACATCAACAGGTGTAGAATACTGGCGAGATCCGAGGAGGATTTCTGGTGCCCTGTACCACAGTGTCACCACCTGGAAGAGACGTTTCAATTTAAGAGTGAAAGACAACACCAGCATATCTACAATCTAGTTAAAATTCTTGTTATAGCTTAAAGATTCTAGGCAAATTGAGTCCCCTGAATATAAAATCAATCAATGCAATAATATTCATTAGCAGGAATAACATACACACATAAACCAACCAAGATTGGTAAGATCCTTCAGAGTTTTAGGTTGGTTTAAGAGATGAACTAGAATAAATTTAAGCTTGAGCATAAAAGCTATTTATCTATGGACAAACCTACAAAGCTACCTGAAGCACTATGCTAGCAGACACAAAGAGCACACAAAAAATGGAGAGAATCTACATGACAGCTGTCCAAATGAAAGAATCTTATAGCTGAAGTGCAAACAAAATATTAAAGTTCATCAATATTTTTTACATGTTAAAATAATTTCAGCGAGCCTCTTTCCATAAACGAAAAGAAATACACATTTGATGTACTCTACACAGTTTGGTGGTCTATTAATGACTGGACATAGGTAGAAACAAACTGATTTACTCATGCAAAGGAACTTCGGATAACAAGTGTCAGATAATGTTTCCCTCTCTTTTTTTTGCTTTTATTTTTTCAATTTACTATCAATATTAGAACATGAAGTATGATACTATGATGTAGTTTAACAGTCTTAAATTTCTTACAAATCATCGATCATAAGTGCTAGACAGACAAAAACACATGTACATATAACACATTGTCCAGCTGATCCCATGTAAACTATCACCTCATGCGTAAAGACCCTAACAGGTATACCAAATGCCCTTGCCAGTCCAAAGTCTGCAAGCTTTAGTGCATTTGTACGGCGATCTAATAGCAAGTTCTGAGGCTTCAGATCTCGATGCAGAACTCTATGAGAATGACAATGAGCTATACCGCGAAGTATTTGATATAGAAACATCTACAAATTAAAGCCAAAGTATCAGACAATCGTCATACTGCCCAACAGTAGAACAGATAACATAGAAAGAATGAAGTTAACAACATACTGGCACATTAGAGATGTGAAGTGAGATGACAATGATTACCAAAATGTAGAGAGTACCTTCTATTTCAGCTCTATTTGCATTTCACTTGGAAAAGTAAAATTCAGATAAGTACATGTTGCTCAGGTAAACTAACCGAAAGGAAACATTTCCTCCACAATTCTAGTGAGATAGATAAAAGATTGAAGTATTTTACATGACTAGAATTTAACCAGATCATCAACTTATATTAAATTATTTACTCACTTTAATCATACGTGGATCCTTTGCAAATTCCGGACATGTATCCATATGCTTTTTTAAATCCAAGTCTAGATATTCAAAAACCAGATACAATCGCTTCTCACAGTGCACCACATCCATTAGTCTGTCACCAAATAATCACAATCAACTCTAGAATGTACAAATAAATTGCAACACTATATCTACTTGCCTAATATATTGACAAGGCACTGATATATTTGTTAAATGTTTAAAGTGCATACACTAGAGAAGGCATTCTCAGTGAAACACTTGCAAGTTAAATTATAATTCTGATTCCATTATTTTAGTATGTTATTCAATGTGTTTAAATTTTGCATTTTTATTACTTCATTTGTTAAATTTAAAAGTTCAAACTCATTAAGGTGTATTAGACTTGTGTTGTATAATTATAAGTTTTATTATTCTAGCTCGATTTGAAAATTAACAAGTAGGATAAGAGTAGCACAGTGTTTGATGGTATTCAACTTATTTACACCCTCACTTCCAGGTCAAAGACCTATAAGCATATCCTTTCATATATATGAACTTAATTGTCTCTATCCCATTCCTACTTCTTTTATTAGGTACATTTTGTTATGCCTACTCTGTCAAGTAACTAATGTCTTTCCTATATAAAAGACATAAAGTTGTTCCTTTTCCTTTTTGAAGATATCAATTCAGCAGAAAACTGTGATCTAATTTACTAGCAAGCTTCATGAAACTTTTTTTTTTGGCTAGGCAAGCTCATATAATCAGAAGACTTCCATATCTTACATCATCAAACTGTGATCAGTATACTTATTGTTATTGAATATAACAGGAGCAAAGTAATGCATTGCTAAAAGTTTCATCAACAGGTAGTTCAATTTAACTAAATTTCATGAAGACAGGGAAACTAGAACAAAAGAACTACAAGTTATAGCATAAAGAACAAATAGGTTCAATGATAAATAATTAAGGATTAATCAGAAAAGTGGAAATTTACCAGTCGGAACCTGCATAAGCCGAAACGCATTTCACTTCTAGTTGAAATAATTAATGAGAAGGTAATTTTGAAATTTGTAACTGCCAATATACCTGACAATATTATCATGTTGCATTTCCTTCAAAAGAGAAATCTCTCTAATAGCAGTGCTTGGCACTCCCTCATCATCCTGCTCAAGCCGAATCTTCTTCAAAGCAATAGTTTGATTTGTCACACGATCACGAGCCTTATAAACCACTCCATATGTTCCTTCACCAATTTTCTCTACTTTTTCATACTAAATTTCATTCAAATGTCAATATTTAGTGGGAGCAAACAAAAGGAGAAATACTTAACAATTCGATATAATATATCTACCTGATCCATTCAGTCGCCCTCAATGGATGCTGTGACTCCAGAAAGCTGTAAAGTCAAGCATCAAGCACATGTAAAACAAAAATATCAAAAAAGCATAATAGCAAATAACATCATGTATTGCATAATTTTCACTTAAATTGACAAATGAGAAATTACATGCAACCAGAAATGACAAACTAGTATTCACAACCGAGTAAGACATCCACAGTGACTGTTGCACCTGTACACTCATTCCCAAATTTATTCAACATAGTACTATATGCCTCAATTTAATTACTAAACCCAAACTAATTATACAGCTCATAGCATCATGCATAACATCCTTCTTAAATCTTAATGTTAATCATTAACAAGCATCAATCAATCAGCAATAGGAAACACAGTTGCGATTTAAACATCACATGAATTTCTAAACTATAGAATCGCTCGATCAGTCCTTACCGAACTTATGCCACATAGTAGCATATGCCTAATTATTATGATACCTAAACTAATTATACAGCTCATCGCATTACGCATCACATATTTTTTTAATCCAATAAACATTTAAGAATCAGCATCGCATGAATATTTCCTAATTTATTGATGTACATTATTATTTTGTTAAATAAAATTAAAAAATATACTAATTAGGCAATTATAAACAAAAAAAACTGCAATCGATATGTAATAAACCAAGATTTTATTCAAGACAAAATATCCCGAACTTAGGCCACATTACACGCATCACATTACGCGTAACGATTTTCTTAAAGCTAATAAACATTTACGAATAAGCATCACTTGAATTTCTCCTAATAATTGATGTACATTGTTATTCTGTTATATGAAATTAACAAAATATCCTAATTAGGCAATTAAAAACATAAAATCGCAATCCTCGAAATGTTAATAAGCAAACATTTTAATCATGTTACTGTTACTCATCACATCCAACAATCAAAATTGCTACTAATATTCACAATCAACATAATCACAGACAATAACAGTTAGATTCTACTATAAACATAAATGTATGCAAACACAATTAATATACAACTTAGTTGAGAAATGAAAAGCAAAACATACAGAGAGAAAGAGAGAGAATGTACCTGATACAGCGTTTATTGGGGAGAAAACACACACACACACACAGAGAAGTGAAGACTGTGTGTGTATTGTAAAGACAGAATATTGGAAGGCTATTTGTTTGTGTAGGGTTAGTAACTAGTATTGACTATTGTCAATATGTTACTTGTAGAGTCAACTTTGTTGGTAAATTTTATTTGCGACTTCGTACAAAACTCAGAAAATGTTTACGGCCCGTTTGACAGATGTCGGGGTCGAAAATGAATCGGGTCGAGTCAAATATTGTGCGATAAGAATTTGAAGGCAATCAAATAGTTTGGGCTCGAATTCGCAGTCTATCACATTATAATTTTTAAATTCCAAGTTTGGTTTCATAGATGGATATTATCAAGTTCGATTCAAATTCTTTGATTTCTTTTATTAAATATTATTAAAATTTGAATTTGATAAGTTTTGATTTGATTATATATATAGGGAATAAAGTTTCTCAGATTAATTCAGGAAAATTACTTAAAATACAAGTGTTTTTTAAATGAGTATTTTTTGTAATTGTATATAATTTTTTAAAAATAAACTCTTTGCTCATATAAAATTTTAAAACTGGGTAGAGAACTTTTTAAAAGAAAATTCAATTTAAGAAATCATATAAAAAGCCTATTGGAAATATTCAAAATATAGCCATCAACCTATGGTCATCAAAATTCAATAAGATTTTTTAAAAATTTGTTAAAATATGTGATATTTAATAGGAGTTTTAAACACTAATTTTATACTTAATTTTAAAATTCTACAATATAGTGAATTTTTAATATAAAAATATAATACCTTTTTATACTTTTATAACACATAAATTCATGAAGATTTTGTCAAATTTTATCTCAATATCCGCGTCATTTCTCAAATCAACCACTAATTTTTTAAAATTTATATTTAATTATGAATTTATTAAAAAAATCTGAATTTAATGTATTTGTCATCTGCGTTGGTAACTTAAATTCTCCATTCTTCCTTTAAGATTAGTTCGCATATCCTTTCAAATTCCTATAGAAATACAAAAATGATTCCAATAAAATTAAAATTTACAAAATGTGTCGTCAAATATAAATTAGTGCCCCTTGAACTATTTCTTCTAGCTGAATCCAGATTATCGGATATCTATCTATATACATCTACTTCGCCATCTTTTTGGAAGGTCCAGTCAAACCAAAATATAATACTAATCAAATGAAAGAATTGATGTTTGATCTGCACTATAACTCGTAAAGTGGTTAACAGCAAACACTTAAGTTTATACTTGACATACATTGCATAATCAATGTATTTGATCTTCATTAATTACCTTCATTATGCGCTTTCGAACTTTAAACTTGATACGTAATTTTAAAGCTTTTTACCGGCTCGATTGCTACATACTCGAACATCATGCAAGACTTGAGTCAATTAGAGTGCTTTGGCAGGTCACATATGTAATAATTCAAATTATTTTTTATTTAATAAGAAAACAAAAAGGGAGCAAAGAAACCATAACGAAAAGCTAGTTACTTTCTGTAAAAACAAATATGACAGGAAAATGGGATAAAATGAAAGAAGGTTTTTGTTGACATGCCTGAATCTAAATTCAGGTGGATAGTAACGCACTGGATGGTTACGTAATTCCCATAGCATACACATTAGAGCTACCTGGTGTTTGTGATCAAGAAGGTATGCTATTTAATTAGCAAATTACTACTCATGTATTATTTATAATTCTTTCATGTTAATTACTAGCAGGATTGTTGATATATGCTGCATATTGATATAAATTATATATAATGTGATATGCTTATTATTATTTAAAAAATTATTGAGTTTGTATTCTAAATTTATGAATATTATGCTTATATTATTTGCTCTATAAAATATTTGATATAAATAATACTTTTAAAATTGGTACATCTGTGTGGTATTATTTTCGTAATTATTCAATTAATTTAATTTTCCATTTCACTTATTTAATTATAAACAAATCATATTTATATTAGTATTATATTTAGTATTATTAGAATTAGTGCCTTTAAATTTTTACTGTTTCGTTGGTGCATAAAATTTATAAAAAAAATATTAATAATCAAATAGCAGTTGAGGTAAATATGAGTCCAATTGTATAATACTATTATTGTATTATTTTAAGTATGGTACCAATCTATTTAAAGTCTTCTATTTGTTTACGGTGATTCTTTTCAAAAGGCTCACCCATGATTGTTTATAGTCTAATCTAAGTGATACTTGCGTACATGCATCAATGTTTTGAGGTATATTTTTACGTGTGCATGAGCTTAACTCGCGAGGTTAAATCAAGTTTATTTTTGTAATATTATATTTATAGTTTAGTAGTTATTTTATAAGATATTTGATTTCTTGTTTTTAATTAGTTTTTAAAATAATTATTTTATTTATGTATGCACGAGTTTAGCTTCCCATGTGTTTAGTACTCCCTCCGTCCCAATTCAAGTGTCTCATTTGACTTTTCAAAGGTCAAATTTAATTAATTTTGACCAAAAATTATATATATATATATATATATATATATATATATATATATATATATATATATATATATATATATATATATATATGGAAAGTGTTCACTAGCCACAGTTGGATATTAAAAGATATCCAGCCAACTCATCTAATACCATTAAAAGAGTAAATCAAAGGCTGAGATTGAATAAAAAAAAGATACATACGCTCTATAATAGAGTGGATATACGCTCTATAATAGAGCGTATGTATCTTCTTTTTTTTTAATTCCAATTCTATTATTTAAAGCATACGCTCTGTTATAGAGCTCTAATATATGGTGTATGTAGCCACCATATCAAGCAACTCCTTACACTTGTTTTTCAGAGTTGAAAGTTGAGAATTTAGAACTCAGTTCTCCTCCTTGAGCCGTTTATTCTCATCCACGAGATTTGTGTATCCAGACGACGAAGATGTCGAAGAACTTGACCTCTGATCATGATCTTGATCATGCAGGTCAGATTGTTGTTTTAAGGTTTGGGCAATTGGCTGCGTCGTCGACTTATTATTTGTCCATGATTTCCTACGCCTTATTTTGGAGAGTAACCCTTTTTTGCCCTTGCAAAACAGGTCATTGCAAAACTCCCACGTGCTTGTAGCAACTTTCCGAACCCCTGACCACCAAAATACATACACTCTATAATAGAGCGGACATACGTGGTAAAGTAAAGGGCATAAACGGGAATTTTTTTTATACATATACGCTTTATAATAGAGCGTAATCCTTTTTTTTTTTAATCCTGACCGTTTATTTCTTTTTTTAACGGTATGAGATGGGTTGGTTGGATATCAAAAGATATCCAACTGTGGCTGTAGAACCGCTCCCTATATATATATATATATATAATTTTAAAATTTTAAAATTTTAAAAAGTACATTTTAAAGAAAATTATATAAACTTTTCAATGAAATATATTATATATATATTTTTAGTTATATAATATATGTAATATTTGGTCAAATTTTTTTAAAAAATACCATTAAAAAGTTAAATCAGCCACTTAAAATAGAACGGGGGAGTATCTTTTTAATTTGGCCCTAGTATTAGGCCCCGTTTGTCTAAACTTATAAACAGCTTATAAGCTGAAAAAGTTGATATATATGTACTTTTTCTGAAAATAATGAACTTATTTTCAAATTTGGAAATAAGATTTGGTCTTAAATTTCTAAAATAAATATTAATTTTCAAAAAAAAATATGAAAATATTTTTTTTAAAAAGTAACTTATTACTTATAAGCTAAGCCAAACACCCCTTTAATAACATGTGCTTAATGTAATTTATGATTTTATATTACAAGTTGTACTAGTCAAATCGTATTGGAGATTGTTTAGTAAGCTTCTGAGTACTAATAAGATAGTTAGGTTTATACTGTTAAGATATGTACTAATTTATAATTATGAAATTGATGTTTAGATTTGAATAAAGGTTGTAGCTGCGTACGTGTTAGTGGATTTTGATGGTTTTGAATTAACTTTAGTATCTATTTCAGGTACGAATTCTAATCCTTTTCTCACTTTTAAATTATAATTGTCACTACAAATTCCTTAACTTCTTTTCTCTGTTTAAATATAAAAAATTCGTTATATTCATTGATGAGACATTTTAATAAAATTGTGATCCTTTTGTACTCTACGTGTACTTCTTTGTGCACATTTTTTATTTCGTTTCGAATTCCTTATTTTTAGAATTATTGTTGCCTTGATTTTTTGATAATTGGTTTGTTTCGTATTTTTATTACGACATTGTTTTGTTCAAATTAAAAAGTCGGCAACTTTCGTAACCTATTTATTGGGCTCTTAAACCGATCCGTGTGGGTTAATCACGGACAATGTTCACATGGAGTTCAGAGTAAAGGTGAACTAGACATTAACTCGTATCAGTATTATGAGTATACGGACGCGTTTTATGAGACGTGAATAGATCATGATCGCTATTGTATTGTTGGAATGTATATACATTCTATTTTTCTTCTTATGGATAACCGAGAAAGAAACCATTATCGTGTACTTGGTGAGTGGAGTTTCACGATTACAGTTTTGTGTAATAGACCCTTATCGTTCCCACCTTATTTGCTCTTCGGCCTTATTTTTTTATTATTTTGGATCTGGATTACTTATCGTGATACCATTTTGTTAAATATTGCATAAGTTTGAAGTATCTCGTGATCCATATATTATTCTCAGTCGTACCGTTTTATTGATTAAAATCTTTATCGAAAACCTTGTGTTAGTAAGACACAATCTTTTTATTTTTTAAAAATTTTACTTTATGTTAAAATATATTTGTACCGGGCATTTGGCTTACTCGTATTTGTTTATTTTTGCAGCTTAATCAGGGGTAAAAGCGAGAATTTCAATGAGAGCTAGACCAGAATCCGTTTAGTTACTCGAGAATTTAGTCTACCAAGTTTAATATATAATGTAATTAGTTTTGTAAAATTCCATCGGACATTATCAAAATTTGGCAGATACTAATATTGCTAGAAAATTCAAGTTGTTACAACATATGTTTCCTATAATTAATGATTTCACAAAACTCACTTGTATGACCCGTAATATATTCAACATTTCTTTCATGTAGTGCTCCTCGATCACAAAAATTTCTAAAAGTTTTTGATAGAAACTTGTTAGGTTGAAGATCTCATTAATTTTTCCCGGAGATACTACATAATTTCAAAAAAATACTGTATACAAAAGCAAAAAAAAAATTGTTATGTCACTCTGGCATATGTACAATTAGATATTTTTGATTATTTTCTCTTGCTTCTGCATATTATGAACTGCTCTACCCATGCAATAATTAGAAGAAAAAAAAATGAACACAACATATAAGAAATTGAGACATTTTCAAGCGAGGCACTAAAGGAGAGGAGAGAAATAGTTTGTGTTTTCTATCCATCCCTCTAGCTATATGTTTCTTTAAACAGGTGTTCGGTCATACTCACAAGTCATATCGGTAAAAATATCTTTAGCAAAAGATATTAATTAAGCCGATAAGGATATATAATAGTTGCAGTTCAAACATGTTTTCATGCTGCGCACTAAACATGCGGATTAATTAGTGTTTAGCTTTTGCCGACCTAAGCCCCCAACCCTAATTACACCTTTAATTTTTCCCTACAAAATATATGACTAATCCAAATCCACTCTAGTTAGGTTTGAATGTAACTATATTTTTTTCTTTCCTGAATGCGTTCGTAACAGATTTGCGACTGATTTCAAATCGATTATACACGGTTCAAAAATATACTAAACATACAACTTTCTGAATGAGATGTACGAAGATGTATTGCTTCACAATCATCGGAAATTAGTATTATAACGCGTAATATTTTTTAAAACAAAATATTAGCTATAGATTATTGTTTATTAATTTGTACATATTTAAATTAAGATTAATAACTAACTTATAAATTGAAAGAGTGAGATAAATTAAACAATCCTAATTTTATTAATTTGATTGTATTCTTTGAAAGCGGCATTTACATGCAAGAGTTACATATTTGAAAAATTAGATCACTCGAAGGAATTCAAACATTAATCTGTTACTTTTTTTCATTTGTTTTTAGATGTTTTCAAACAATACAAATTAAAAATTAAGTAGTACGTAAAGCTTATTTAAGAATGAAGAGAACCTATTAATAGCAACTACCCTAGATGAAGAAAGGCCGCAAGGGAGGAGAAGATATCATAGACCTGTAATCTCAGAACTAGCCAAGATAAAACAACAAAACTTAAATGAAAATTTGTCTTCGAACTGAGACTCGTAAAAATATGCATATTCGACAACCCAATAATATCAAAATTTAGAAGGGAGAGGAGTTATATATAAATAATTATATAATGTTTCTAGAACCAACGTAAATTGGCACATCTCAACATTCTTGGATGTTAGCATAACCAAACACAAGTGCATAAAAGCAAAAAGAAAGACAAATGATCAGATAAAAAAATAAATGATAAAAAAGAAACATTTAGTTACATTTTTATATACCTCCAGAAAAGTAGTAGTAAAAAGCAAGAACTTTTTATATATAATGAAGAGGCCGGGGAGATCTTTTGTATTTTGTAATGCCTTCAATAATTCCATTTTAGACACAACTATTCCAACCACTAAATCTAGAGTGCTTGCTTAAATATACATACATGTTAATATATGCACACGATCATCTCTTTTCTCCTTTTTGAGATTTCATTCCGGCCATCTATCCGTGCATCTCATATATAAAATTATCACATATTTATATCATTACCTGGAATCTTATTACGATAGTGTGACCATTTCATATCATCATGCCCGATCATATTTAATCTAATTAAATTCGACCGCAATTAAATCGGTAATCAAACATAAGAAAAAAGAATATCATAACGAGATCGAAAACCATAACATTTGCCTCTTATTGAGTCTATTTGGATAAAATTAAAATTGTGACTTATAACTTAAAGTGACTTAACGTGATAAATGGAGAGTTTAAAATATATGTTTGAGTAATTTTGTATTATGAGTGACTTATGAATTTTTAAAAGTATAATAATAAAAATAAAAGTGATTTATGAGTAATTTATGACATATGGATAAATTTTATCAAAATAGAGAAAAAAATAAATCACTGAAAAAAGTACTTAATACTTACTTATAATTTTAAGTCGATTCTGACTTATTTCTGATTTTAAATCAGTTTCTCACTTATTATACAAACAAACATTTTTCAGTTTAAGCACCCGACTCGAATCTTGCCAAACAGGCTGATTGTCACGGAAGCAAATCAATAACCAGCTGTACTTCAACTGACGTACGCTTACACAAATAAATACTTATTTAAAATACTTATTTTACAAATTTAAATAAAGGCAGACGGTACTTAACAGAAGAGATGCCAATTAATTAGCTTTATAATGGCAATGGTAATATGGTAGTTTTTTTTGGTTTTAACTGGCCCTAAAAGGTATTTTTCCCATCTTAACATTCTACGATATGCATGTAAATATGTAATGACATGTATTAGTGTGATATGGACCGAGAAGAAAGAGTGATAATTTGATACACAAAATTGACTGATAGAGAGTACTATAGTTGCCTTTTGGGCAGATATAAATATGACCAAACACTAGACCATTGATGTCATAATATGTTCAAGACAAGCTTCTAGCATAACTAGTAGTTATCTTTTTCATTTTTGTCTTGCATGTCTTTAGAAATAATGACAGAAAATTATATGGGCTGCTGGGGAGTCGTAGAAGCTGAAGGGTGGAGAAAAGGGCCTTGGACTTCTGACGAAGATAGATTGCTGATTGAGTATGTTAAGTTACACGGTGAAGGAAGATGGAACTCTGTTGCTCGCCTTCAAGGTTCGTAATACATTTTCAGACTTATAAGGAATCCTAAACGGGGCCATAAACTCGTCTTCTTGATTATTATTTTTTATATAAATATAAATTATAATGTTTTTAGTAATATTTCTTGATTGATAGGGTTGAAGAGGAATGGGAAAAGTTGTAGACTAAGGTGGGTAAATTACTTGAGGCCAGACTTAAAGAGGGGCCAAATCACCCCAAATGAAGAAAGTGTGATTATAGAGCTCCATGCTAGATGGGGAAACAGGTAATGATAGTACTCTCAACACACACACAAATACCTTTTAAAGTGCTTAGTTACTAATTAGAAGGAGTATATATTGAAATTCAGATGGTCTACAATTGCAAGAAGCTTGCCAGGAAGAACAGACAATGAAATCAAGAACTACTGGAGAACTCATTTCAAGAAAAAGAGTAAAATTTCTCCTAGCGACACTACCAAGTCTCAAGCAAGAATGCTAAGAAGGCAAAAATTTCAACAGCAACAGCTTCTTCTTCATCAGCAGAAGCAACAATACGAAGTGGACATGCAAAGGATCATATCTAATTTACGTGACGAAAATGAAGTCCGGTCTATGCCATCTCTACCTCAGCATCAACTAATGATAAATCAACATGACAGCTTGGCTAGTTCAGATAATTGTCCACATACAGCTGATCATGATCAAGAGAATGGCTATTCATCTATAGCTATGATTAATTTCAATGACTGTGCATCTCTGGCCGAGTCCTCGAGCGATCAAGATTTCTTTTGGGATGGCAGTTTGTGGAACTTGGATGATATTCAGGGCAATTTTAGTGATGTTTCCGCAGCGACTAGAGCTACTCTGCAGGCGTACAACAACTCTCCTTTTATGATATTTAACTGCTTTTAAAGTTTAACAACTTTTGCTCTAAATGCAACCAAAAGAGTGGCTTCTAAAATAATGAAAATTTTGCATGAAATGTATTGAGTTTGCAACTTTGCATAATCTGTTTTGGTAAAATAACTTAATATGTATATGCTTCTGCAATGATGTCAAATCCGTTAGATTCATACACGCACTGGAATTACTATATTGTAATTTTCCGTTTCTTCTAGTGTTTTTTATTTTGAAAAGTATTTGTTATAGTACGTGTTCGAGGTTTAATATTTTATGTTTACATCAATTATTGATCTTGGATTGAGCCATCCCCACTACTAAAATTCCGGAGATGAACGAGTTAAGCTATTGTTTTAGATCCTTCTTTTCTTATGATTTATAATCTTATACATTTGGAGACGTTGATTCTTTTAATTGTAAAACCACAAATTGAGAAATAGAGTATGGTTTTATGAACAATATTGAAGTTCCAAAATAAATTCAAATGTTATATATTATTTTTATTTAATTAAAATTTTATTATATATAATAGATGTTATATTTACATAAATAAGATTAGTTAAAATATTTTTATGACGTTATCTCATCAAGCTCATGTGGGAAAAGTTTTTAATGCTGATATAATAATAGCTCCATGATTACTCAATTCTTATATTGAACGGTTAATGGAACATACTAAATAAGTTGAGATTATAATGAGTTTGAAAATCCTTTTATAAATATTTGTTCATGTTAGTTTATTACTCCTCGTGCCAATTCAAGTGGCTTGTTTGATTTTTGGTGGTCAATTTGACCAAATTTTGATCGAAAATTAAAGATTATTCTTTTATAATTTTTAAAAATTACATTTTAAAGTAGATATAATATATTTTCTAATGATATCATTTTTTTAATTTTTTATAATTATATTATATATATAATTTTCGATAAAAACTTAGTCAAATCGATCTCTAAAAATCAAATAAGACACTGAATTGGGACGGAGGGAATATTACTGAAACAAGGTACCACTTTCTGGACTAAAATAAACTTCCAATGGTGCTAATAGTTAATATTTTTCACTTCTTTCTTTTTAAGGAAATAAAAATTATTTTGAATCAATCCAACAAACAACAAATAAATAATAACTTATAAAATTTTAAAATACATGTATATGAGGTAAATGACAATAAATTGCGTTGTAAATTTTCGTTAAATTGTAAATTCTATCCGACGAAATACACATTCAGCATAACCATTTCATTAAATTTAATATATAAATAACTTATAAACTAATATAAAGAAGTGCTAAGCTCTTAAATTTCCAAATCAATTAAAATTTATAAACTTTTTTAAATAATTTTTTTCTGAAAGAAAAAAAAAGAATAAATAACGTGAATTCGCAAAAAAATCTTATATTAAATCCATCCACCACGGAAATTTATAGCATATACTCACGCATTTCTGTTCACTTTTAAGATTAATCAAAGTTGATGATCATCTTCTCTGCAGTCAGACCCCTCTTTAGATTCACCCCTACTATCTCACATTATTACACTTCTGCCACTCTACAAAATCTCCAGCTCTCAATCAACAATCAATCTCTAAACCAAACCCAACAATCTCATGCTCGTGTTTGTTACCTTGGCCTCACTCAACACTCTATCATTGTAACAAAACTCATCTCTGCATACTCAGTTTGTAACAACCCACCTGCTTGTCGACTCGTTTTTGACTCAGTCCGAGTCAAGAACGTGTTTTTATGGAACACATTGATCAATGGGTTTGCTAAGAATGGTTTGTGTAGTGAAAGTTTTGATCTTTTTAGAGAAATGTGTAGAAATGGGGATGACCCGGATAATTTTACAATTTCGACAATGGCGAAAGTGTGTGGGGATTTTATGGAGGGTGTGTTGGGGGAATTGGTTCATGGGTTGTGTGTGAAAAGTGGGTTTGGTTTGGATATTGTTGTGGGGAATGCGTTTATGTTTATGTATTGTAAATGTGGGAGGTTTAAGGATGCTTATAAGGTGTTTGATGAAATGCCGGAGAGGAGTGTTTCGTCGTGGAATGTTATGATTGGGGGGTTTTCTGGTTTGGGGGATGATGGGGTTGGTGAAGAGTTGTGGGGTTTTGTTAAGTGTATGATGGTTGAGGGGTTTGGATTTGATGGGTTTACGATTTCGAGTTTGCTTCCTTTGTGTGGGAGGAATTATGGGAAATGTGATTATGGGAGAGAGCTGCATTGTTATGTGGTGAAGAATGGTGGAGGTTTTTTCGCGGAGAACGATTTTCATTTAGGGTGTTGTTTGATAGATATGTATGGAAAAAGTAATAGAGTTGATGTGGGTAGAAAGGTTTTTGATTGTATGAAGGATAGGAATATTTTTGCCTGGACTGCGATGATTAGTGGGTATGTGCTGAATGGAGATTTTGATGAAGCTGTGATTTTGTTTGGTGAAATGCAGAGTAGAGGTGGAATAGAACCGAATAAGGTTTCTCTCATTAGTGTCCTTCCTGCTTGTAGCTCAGTTGGTGGACTATTGGGTGGCAAACAAGTTCATGGATTTGCTGTAAGAAAGGAATTGAATCACGGGGTTTCTTTATGTAATGCTTTAATTGATATGTACTCAAAATGCGGGAGCTTGAACTATGCAAGAAAAGTATTTGATTTTCAGTGTATTAGTAAAGATTCAATCTCATGGAGTTCAATGATTAGTGGGTATGGATTGCATGGGAAGGGTCGTGACGCTATACTATTGTATGATAAGATGCTTCAAAGTGGGATCAAACCAGACTTTATTACAGTTGTCGGAGTTCTGTCTGCTTGTGGTAGGTCCGAAATGGTGGAAGAAGGCCTGAATATCTATAATGCTATTAATGAGTACGGATTGAAACCAACATTAGAGATTTGTGCATGTGTAGTTGATATGCTTGGTCGATCAGGTCAATTAGATAAAGCATTGGATTTTATCAAGACCATGCCTTTAGAACCTGGTCCTAGTATTTGGGGATCACTTGTTAATGCTTCTGTGCTTCATGGAAACTCTGACATGCTAGATTTGGCTTATAAGTTCCTTATTCAAGTAGAACCTGCAAACCCCTCAAACTATGTCTCACTTTCGAACTTGTATGCTTTTTCTCGGAATTGGGATGCAGTGGCTGAAGTAAGAGCAAAGATGAAAGAAAGAGGACTGAAGAAGTTGCCAGGGTGCAGTTGGATCTGTATTAACAATGAAACACACAGTTTCTATGTTGCTGACAAAGCTCATCCCTGTTCTGACCTTATTTATGAGATGCTCCAAGAACTCATTCCAGCAATGAAGGGAGCTGGCAACTCTACAATTTTTGAGGAGTTGGCATTAAGCTATTTTCCTCATCCTGCATGAAAAAAACTACAGATCTGATGGCAAATGTGTGGGCTATTCATTGACTTGTCAATACGTTAATGGTCGGTCTAAACTCTAAATGGCCTAAATCTGTGTTTTTCTAATCTATTTGATGTACTGCTGGCAGGATCGTGTAGTTTGAGTTGTTCGTTAAAATTTTAGAGAGCTGTTATATTTTGAAACTTAGACAGGACTACAGGAGTTATCTTAACATAAAGTATATGCATTGCGATTTTATTTGCCGAAAGAAAAAGAGAATCAGACGTCATACATGCTATTTTTTCCCGCACTTTTTAGCTGCCGTAATTGGTAATGTTGCAGTATGTAATATTGTTCTTCATGCAATGAGGTTACTTAGCTTTGATGCAGCATATCAGGGATATGTTCAAAAAGTTCAACTGAAATTCGATCCGATACTGAAAAAACCAAAAGATCCGGTCCGATCGGTCTTATTATTTTTTTTAATCAAAATTCGTCCCTGCCTGAAATCCGGATAAAGGCCGGATTTTTTGAAAAGCTTGAAAAAAAGCCCAATTTTTTAAATGAAAATTTAAAAATATATAATATTTTTAATTAATTCTAATAACATTAAAAACCAAACCCCATTCAGCCCGGCACCTGAGTCTCAAACGAGCGTTGTCTCTTTAGGGATGTCCAGCCCGCCCTACTATTTATGCATCTCTTTGTTCTCAAGGGTGTGACGAAAGTTAAAACAAGCCATACGTTTAGCTAAAATTGTCAGACTATAGCTGTTCTCGTAAATCACAATATTACTAAATCTTTATTAATAGCCTCAATATGATTAAGCCAAAAAAAAAGGCCTCAAAATGACATTGTAATTTAAGTAGTGATGTGCGACATACCTATATTGAAAGTTGAAAGTTGAAACTGATAGAGTGGTGCTATATTATTGACGATCTGAGCACATCTGTCATAAAGGGTGCAGTTCACTATAAACAGCTAAACGCACAGTTTCAATGTTGCTAATTAACAAGCTAATCTTTGTTTGGAGTTCAGTTATGAGATGCGTAAACTAGAACTCATAAAATAGAGGAATCTGGCAACTCGGCAATATTTGGCACAGACCTTTTGGTTCACCGTTCAAGCATCAAGCTGTTTAGGACAAGCATGAATTTTTGCTCACTTGTACAGCATGGAATAAGCTACAGCTCTGAATCTCTGATGGTAAATGGGTGGTTATGCATCGGCTTTCTTAATACGTTAGCACTTGGCCTAAAATCTAAATGGTCTTCTTTAGCTTGCTTATCAATTTTTCCATTTACACGCGTGTATTCCTTGTTAAGGTTGTAAGCGTAAATCACTTAGCTGTGGGTAACAAGTCGTGAAGGGTTATGCGTCAATGCGTGTGAGTTTGAGTTAAAGATCAATGTACAAAATGTCCTTGCATTTTACGTGACACTGATCAGTATTGAAGGATGTGAACAAAAGACGAAACACTCAAACAATTCAAAGATTATTGCTTAGAAAATTCAGAACATAGGTTTGTTGTTCGTTAATCTTGCAGATCATAGTATTACAACAGCATTATTATGAGCCTCAAATGACATTTATAATTCATTATTGATAACATAATTGAAATTTGAAACTAATAAGAGATCGTTTGGTTCGTGGAGTCGTATGAGGTTGGTATGAGTTGGAATGAGGTATGAGTTTGAGGTATCATTTCTGATATCATGTGTTTGGTTGAGTGTTAGAATGAATATATTTGATTTAATAAATTTTGATTTATTAATTATAATTAATTTATTATTTTAATGTATTTTTACATCATTGATTTATTTCATATTAAATATTTACATTTATTTGCTTAAATAGAGATGAAAATATTAAAAATAAAATGATTCTTCATATCTCTCTCCCTCCTTGGGCATCAAAAACTCATACCTTATGGGTGTGATGTATGAGTTTCAATTTTTTTTTTAATTATGGATTTTGAATGAACGAAACTCATACCTGATTATATAATGAGTTGAACCAAACAAGCCTCAAGGAGATTGTGCTATGCTATTGATAGCCTTAACACATCTATTATAAACAGGTACGCTGTTTGAAATAACAGTGCCCGTTTCTCCCTCGTTAAACAACGGTGGCAAGAGTTCAACAGCTAATCTGGTCATTGCCTTGTGGCATACCAATCCCATCTTCACTAGTTGTCCACAACAGTAACCAGAAACATTTCCAATCTCAAGCAGTTCATTCCTTATTTCTTTACCACAGTTCTCCGACAAATTTTCACCGCATTTTGCCACAAAATTTTTGAGCTCCGCTAATGGTTCATTATTCGGAGACAAACGAGGCAACGATAGAGTTACCTTGTCTTCGTACGAGAACACGAGTTGAGAGGAAGCAAAGAGTAGGAACGTAAACGCGAAGAAAATAACCATGGCTGACAAGCTCGTAGAGTTTGTTGTCATGGTTATTGATTGAAAATTAAGAAGTCTAGCTGTGCTAGTTAGTTTTATTAATGTTGTTTCAATATACTCCTTCATATTTTGTGCAGAAAACAAGTATTTATAAGGTGGCACAGTATGCCTATTGAATGTGATCGTTTCACTTCATTTAGAGCTCCATTAAATAAAGTAGTAAATGTAACCTATTGTCTCAGTTAATTAATACTCCATGTACACATCTTTAGTTAAATTCTACACAGTTTAAGGTGTTGCCGGAAGTCTTTTAGTTTAACTGTTTAAGCATCAAGATTTTTTATTTTGTTTGCATCAAAATGGTGGGCAAAATCGAACCGACCGAATGTTCTAAGCTCTTTAGACAAGACCACAGCTTATCATGGACATTTTTTCGTTCACTACCTAACGTAACCCAGCTTTCCGATAGTTTCATCTGATAAGTACATACTTTTCAAATTTCATACAGTTTTTACACACGTAGAATTTTAAATTAAGGCCATTTGATTTATTAAATAAGTAATTTATACGTTGAAAATTTTAATTTATCGAACTCATACTACTGAAATTATTCTGTTAGCGATTTCTAGCTCACTTTAGCTAAATTCAATCCAAGCTCCTTTGTGTAAGTAAAAGTTTAAAATTATTTTGGGGATTTAAATAAATTGTAAATGGCTAAGAATATAGAAACAAAATTTTCTTGGTAGAGGTCCAGGTTGATTAAAAGTGCAAGGAAAATTATAGATTTTTTTAATAGCATTTATATTAAATACTAATATTAAAGTCTTATAATAAGTATTTTTATTTAACGGCTCTTCTTCTATTAAGAAAGGAAATTTGTCGATGTGTGTATTCAAAGGCGTCTAACTTTGTAAAATATGTAGGCCCAAATCAAGTATGTATAGGCCTATTAGATCCGGTCCAACTTTTGCTAGCTAGATTTGATTTTCTAATTAGTGAATTTTGAAGGTTTATAATCGACTTATAGATTAATTTTATATTAATATAATAAAGAGACTGATAATAATTAGGGATTAATTAATGAGTCTAAAGTCTCTTTTAGGTAATTATCTAACGTTAACATAAAATATAATATAAGGTTAAGGTTATTTTTGTTAGTATGTGATGTTAAATCCTATTATAACAAAAATGACATTCAAGTTTTATACGTAAAATGCATGCGGCTTTAATTAATTTATCTATAGTTAATTTTAAGAACATTTTTCTCTAATAGTTTTCATAATTCATTCCTTTATTATAATTTTGAGAATCAAGTTCACATACTCATCTTTATCAACAATATTTAGATCTTCCGACTCGGATGGTAAAGATTTATGGGTGCTTGTTGATAATATTTATACGTACAGTAATTTAATTATATTTTAAAAAAATTATATAATTTTATTTCCGCGTAACTATTAAGATTGTCCTATATAACTATTATACATATCATTAAAAAAATTATTCAAAGGCATTTGGTGTTAATTTATTATTGTTAAAAGTGAGCCTCTCTTTTTGTAGAAGCAACGCAAAATTATTTAAATTAAAATAATAATGTTATGAAAAAGAAAAAAAATTACTTCCCAACAGTTTATTCTGAAACCTCAGCCAATTGCCTGTAATCTTGTATCAACAAGAGTATTACATTGCTTTGACCTTTTGGATTTATATACACTAATACTTTTCCGTACTTATTAAACATGAAGCATTTAGTTTCTCAAGTACAAAGTCTCGGCTTGCAAGGTACCGTATTTTTCTATTCCTATGACAGAGTAAGATAGCTAGAGTGCCACACTATTCGAATCAAAATTCAACTTGCAACTTGCGGCACAAAATGTCAAAATACGCCACATGGGATTTTTCAATGTGAATTTTAAATACAAATATATATATATTTAAATAAATCCTAACTAATTATATTAAATGATATATAGGTTGATATTTCGATTAAAATTAAAACAATATGTATATGAAAACAAAAAAAAAAATGAAATCTTAGAAATTATATGTACTTGAAAATAAAGGATGGTTATTTTAAAATAAAACTATAAATAGTACTGATTATTGATTATTAACTAATGCAACTAAGATTCGATTTCTGGGAACGTGGAGAATTTTTCACACACACTCTGGGTAGGAAGGACCACCAATGTGGTCTTGCCGTCCAGTTAATCCGATTTACGTGTAACGTGTTGGGTTTGAGGCAGTCTCGCGTGATACCGGTTGGGGTATCCAAAATTTACACATTTTTGACCAATATCGAAATTAATATGTTTAATTGATGAATTAAAAGTGAACTTTTTTTGAAATAAAATCTGAAACAGTATCAATTACATAAGACATATGCTATATACAAGTAATGTTTTCTATATAATAAATTTAAAAAATTTATATATGTGTTTTAGGGTAATTTACATGTTAACGCTACATAAATTTTCAAAAATAGTGGTAAATTAAATAATATTTATTCATTTTAAATAAAAGAGTGGGGTGATATTTATAAATTTATCATCTTATTTTGTATTGAATTTAATCTGATCTCACCAGACCTCAGATCAATATTTTCTTTGATTCCATAAATTATCATGGTCATGGTCATGGTCATGTTAATAAGCTCGTTCTTCAAATTGATTAGAGACCATATTACTATATCCATTAACTAGTCATCTTCTCATCCCACACAACTCATGTAACTTAATTTGAATTTTTGTTATGTGATTTTGAATGTATGTAGCATGGATTAAACTTGCAACTCAAAGAGAACCTCTTAACGTATTTCCACCGAAAAAAACATGTTTATTCAACCAATAATAAATTTAATTTTTTTAAAATTTAGTGATGTCTGTTTATTCATGATAAAAAACATGAAGCAGCTGCAGTCCAACTCAATTAATATTTTTCACATCAACCACGATTTTTGTAACGAAATTAAATACAAAGTTGCTCCCGATGACATGTACATCTTACCCGTTATATCACGACTTGCTAGTTACGGACAATACGGCAATACGTCTGTAGATTTTATTTCAAAAAACTCGATCGTTGTCTCATGACATCATGCCTCTTCAATTGTATACATATATTTAATATTTTTTATCAAAGAAAAAATCTAAAACCGAAACTCCAATTATATTCGTCATAATTGACGAAAATTACCGTGTCTGTTATCCTAAACCGTTTTCGTGCCTTTTTATCAAATCTGTGTTTTTCAAGTTTGTTTCACAAAATACGAACTTTAAAAAATTTATTTTGAATAGTAACTTTTAGAAATTTACCTACTACGATACGATATTGCATTTCTAAACCAACTAAAAATCAACCAAGTGCCAGTCCTCAGGATACTCCTGGATTTTTTCGATTGCTCCAAAAAAAATGTTTTTTTAACAATTTTAGGAATTAGACATTTTTTAACCAAATTTTAGATTTTTTTAAAAAAAATAGTATACAGCATGCTTCCCCTATTTTTCTATTAGTTATGTCATTTTCATAAAATTGTTGACTTCACTATAATATATTTATACTTACTGGTTCTGTACATACAATTTAATTGTTCATTAACGTTTGTGGTTTTTCTCAGCCAGTATTAAACTGGTAAGTTGGATGATTAAATCTGTACTACTTGCTAAGATACTGTATTAGTGTATTGTTTAATACTACTAGAATAATTATTATTGAGACAATGACATGATACTTACCTCTCCAAGTGTTTCAAATATTAAAATCATTAAAAATAACGACAAATTGTCAATTAAGTCATAATCTGATGATCTAATAACGTATAGTTTAGACTTTAGGGTTGTATCATTATATGTTAATAATATTCGAGTTGAATTCGAATCTTAAAGAAGTAAGAAATAGCTGATCAGAACGAATTTGAACAGCTACAGCCCACAGAGTGTTTGAAAGGTTAGATTCAAATAAGATTCTGGCTACTTCAAAGGACAGGAATATGCATATTGGTTGTTCCTTGCCCAGACAGCTTATTTTATATTGCAGGTCAGATTTCCTGTCACTGTTCTGAGTATACATGTACGTTTATACAGGTATAACACACAGAAAACTAATTACATTAATGCATGTTAATAATTAATTAGTTTTTATTTAACTTAAACTTCGGTTGAAGAGTTTCGCAGTGACTTCATGTGTGATTAAGATTCAAGTTATATACTATGTACAAGTTATATATTATGTACACCATTGGATCATCTATTATTCTATTATCTATTTTGGTTATAGATTGAAGCGAATATATCATGATGTAATATTCAAAATTTGTAGTAATTGCAGTAGTTTAAATCATGCTTTGACCAGTTTTATGTTCGGTTTAAATTGTTTAAAACTGTTGAAACTGTTGTACCTCTGTCATTAAAAATTAGATTACTGTTTGATAATTATTTTTATGTATATTTTGAGATATAATATAAAAAATAATGTTTTTAAGGAAGATTTGATAGTAACACTTATAGTTTCTTCCTGCCAAAGCTGAAAGCAGTTTTTTTTTCAAAAGTATGGCGGAAAGTTTTTTCTAAAAACAGTTTTTAGACTAAAAATATTTTTAAAATTTCTCAAAACTTTTTTTTTACCTAATTTTCAAAAATAAATTGTTGTTGGTGTCAAATCCCAAACACACCCTTATATAAAGTGAGATTGATTTGAATTATGAAAATAATTTATATATTTTAAAAATATTTTTTTAAGTTAAACCGAAAAATTGTTATTCATAGTGTCCAAATGGAAATATTAAAAAAAAATATATTTATAACCTCATAAAAAGTAGAAAATATGAATATCCATTTGAAATAAAAGAAAAGAAAAGAATCTAAGCAACCATCGATTCATCATTGAATTATCAAGCTATTAGCAATTAACTAGCAATTTAATCAACTACTAATAATTTAAAATTCGACAAATAGTTATTATTTACTTCACATCAAATTATTAAGCTATTAGCAATTAACTAGCAATATTAATTAATCAACTAACAATAGAAAATTCGACAAATAACTTCGTTACTTGTATTGATGTGTGTAGCATTGTGTGATGCGCTACCTGGAGTGTTCTGTAAGATTCTACATCTGATTTAAACAGTAAATAATTGATAAACAGATACACATATCATGCTCATGAACCTCTGTAGAATCTGTTAGCAAGTTATAGTTAACTAATTTTGCATAATCATCGAATCAACGATTAATCACATGCTTTTGCATTTCATTTTCACTGTCATTACTCATCTGACTTTTATTTAAATTAAATAACTAACGTGTATAGGAGAAAATACATTGGAATCGGTGCCTACATCCTTAGACATAGTTTCATAAACCACTCATGGAAATTCGAATTATTTTCTCAACTCATCATATATAATTACCTAAATTTTTATACATAATAATCTAAAATATCATATTACACCTACCTATTCATACAAATTGAAAATAAGTTTAAAAGTAGACTTACTATTTAAATAAACCTATAATGATTATTTTAAAATATTTTTCATTCAAACGAATCATGAATAAATTTTTAGTCTAAAAAAAATAAACAAGTGAGATTCTCTTGTACGATAATTTATAACCATAATATCACACAAATCTAATCTGATAAGTTACGTACAAATATATGAATGACACCTAATTTAAAGTATAAAAAATTGAGAGTTAAAAGTAGAAGAATGGCCAACCAAGTGATCTCCGATCTCTATAAATAAGGAACCAATAAAACAGTCCTCACAAATCTCAAACATCATATCAACATGGCTACCCCATTCAGCTGCGCCTCTGATCTTGCTCAACTCTTCGGGGCTAACACAACCAACGCCACTGGAGCTGCATCATACATTTGCGACCAGTTCTCGACAGTTGATACTCGCTTCACTGACACGAACTATGCCATTGACACGACATATCTCTTGTTTTCAGCTTACCTAGTGTTTGCCATGCAACTAGGGTTTGCCATGCTTTGCGCGGGCTCTGTACGTGCTAAAAATACCATGAATATTATGCTTACTAATGTCCTTGATGCGGCTGCTGGTGGCTTGTTTTACTACTTGTTTGGATTTGCTTTCGCTTATGGTGCACCTTCCAATGGTTTTATTGGAAAACATTTTTTCGGTCTTAAGGATGTTCCGGATGCTAGCTTCGATTACTCGAATTTTCTTTATCAATGGGCTTTTGCTATTGCAGCTGCAGGGATCACGAGTGGATCGATTGCTGAACGGACTCAATTTGTTGCGTATTTAATTTATTCCTCGTTTTTAACAGGATTTGTGTATCCTGTTGTTTCTCATTGGTTCTGGTCTCCTGATGGTTGGGCTAGTCCTTTGAAAACCGACAATCTTTTATTCGAATCCGGTGTAATTGATTTTGCTGGATCAGGTGTAGTTCATTTGGTTGGTGGCATTGCAGGATTATGCGGAGCATTAATCGAAGGTCCTCGAATTGGCCGGTTTGATCAAAGTGGCAAAGCAATTGCGTTACGTGGTCATAGCGCTTCTTTAGTTGTGTTAGGTACATTTTTACTTTGGTTCGGATGGTACGGATTTAATCCGGGCTCGTTTAATAAAATTGCGGTAGTTTATAGTGGTGGTTATTATGGTCAATGGAGTGCTGTTGGAAGAACTGCTGTCACGACGACATTAGCTGGATGCACGGCAGCTTTAACTACTCTGTTTGGTAAGAGACTTTTGTCAGGTCACTGGAATGTGACCGACGTTTGTAATGGTTTATTAGGTGGCTTTGCCGCGATTACTGGTGGATGTTCTGTGGTTGATCCATGGGCCGCGATTATATGTGGATTTGTAGCTGCATTGGTTTTAATCGGATGTAACAAACTAGCTGAAATATTTAAATACGATGATCCGTTGGAGGCAGCACAATTACATGGTGGGTGTGGTGCCTGGGGGATCATATTTACGGGTTTATTTGCACGAGAGAAGTATGTAGGCGAAGTGTACGGAGGAAAAGGGGGTCGGCCACACGGATTATTTATGGGCGGGGGTTGGAGATTGTTGAGTGCTCATATTATTCAAATACTGGTAATTATAGGTTGGGTTTGTGCAACTATGGGTCCTTTATTTTACGCTTTGCATAAGTTGAAGTTGCTTAGGATATCGGCTGAGGACGAGATGGCAGGTATGGATCTGACGCGACATGGTGGATTCGCTTATGCTCTTGATCATGATCAAGATGATTCTATAAAGCAAGGGATTCAGATGACCAGGATTGAACCTGCAGTTTCTAAATAAATTTGTTTTGTCAAGTAATGGTGGTTGTATTATTAGATTTAGTGTACTTTATGTGTGATATAAATGTTTGTATGCTGGTGTATGGGGTTCAAGTGCTTGAAGGCAATGGAAAATGTGTATGGTCTAGTATCAGTAGTATGGCGTCAAAATTGTTATGTCTTTATGTTCTTGGCAGCTTGCTTGTCTGATCAGTTGAATCTGATTTGATTTGTATTGGTTTCTCTTGATTTCTGAAAGAATTGAAAATCATGACTTTGGTTACTAATTCATGATCTGGAATAAAAACTTCATTCTCGATTCTACGAGAATTTTTACAAGTAAAACTCCCTTTCGCATTGTGAACTTCAAATTTTGTAGTGGTTCATATCATTTATTTTATAGTTAGATATGTAATTTTCTTGGTTAAATGGATTAGTTAATTAGATAAAGTTGCTCATAAAATCCTTAATCCCTAATGATGGTCACATACAGAGGAAACCATTTCGTTCAAAGAGAACAATCACTTTCAAGGTATGAATGGTTATGAATTTGTAGTACTCTGTTTTGCAATGGCCTATATCAATCTGTATGACCACATGTGATACAATAGTGGTACATATTTGTTAGATTGTTGATATGGTATATCGGTTATGGCAAGTAGGGTTGGGTGGTAGCAGTTGAAGATAATGTTGACATGGTTACAACTTTTTGATTATTCTTGATCATTCCTGCTCTGTTACACAACCTTCCAGAATATAACATCTTATTCAAAAGTTTATCATCTTGGCATGACTGATTGATTGCAAAATATTCCTCATAAAAATAGTTTCTAAATGTCTAAATCTACAGAAAAAATATTGTCAGCCAAGCTTTAATCATGTTTAATGAATGATTTTCGACGATTTAATGGTACCGAACTATCAATGATAACAATTTGACCAAAAATTTAGTGGTGTCTTACTATTTGTTTAATCATGATTACATTGATCGGTTCTTAGTAAAAAGTATTCACAAAGTTATAATTTTCTCGTGTTTTTTTTTTGTTGAAAACTTGTGTTCTTTTTGAGTAAAACTAATTGAAAATATGAATAGAATAAATATTGTGGACAACAACTTGCTCTGTGTTCAATTGCATAAAATGAGAATAAAATCTAAAAATAAGAGCATAAATTTAGAAAAAAATTACTAAAGATATCTTGGTTCTCAAGTGTGATTTACGAATCTTGGGAATATATTGTTACATTATTGCATATATCGGAAAAAAGTTAAATAATGATAAATTAGTTTCATTAGACGACTTGATGAGTTTCCGTGTGATAAGACTCACCGAATTTAGTCCTTGACCTCGATTTATATTATTAATATTAACAGAAACTTTGTTTATCGCTACCCAAAATTGAAGTCAAGTGAAATGCAGACCGTCCCTTTTAGCTTTAAATTTTGAGCTCACAAAAGTGGGCTTCAATTCATGTACAATGTCAACTTATGATCTGCCCTGAAGACATCTTCAAAGTTCGAACTAATAAACGGTGTGATTGTTGAAAACCGTAAGATACAATAACTTCATCACCCAACTAGCACCATGTTGAATACTCACAAATTAAGTGTCTGCCCTGCGGTTTAGTATAAATAAAAGTCAATCCACTAAAACTTCGTTTGATGTTAGTTTTCAAGACCGCACTGATGTGAAGTTCCGGTGAAAAAAAATACTATTATAAAAATCAGCCCGATAACCTTGATTGGAAAATTTATTTTTAAGTTTTATTAAATAACTTTTTTCCTATTTTTCAGCTAATAATATTATTAATACCAAATGGATTTAAATAATTTGGTTCGACTTCAGTCAATTCTTACCCTATAACCTTGATTGGTGGACATTTAACACGTAATATTGTTAAATTAATAGTAATTTTTAAATAAAATATAATGTTAAATATTTTTTTAAAGAAATTTTATTTACTGAGCACTATTTTTATTTCTAGAACTATTTGTTGCATTTTGTATTAGAATATATTACAAATTGTGAATGCAAGAGCATCTCCAACCATGAGCTCCTCTTAGCTATATCGGTTTACGTGGTATGAAATATAAATATCATCTAAAATATTTATCATTCTAAAGAAGAAGACATGTGAGTTATAATTATAGATATCAAAGATTGGTTTTCTATATTTCTCGAATCTCTAATCATCTTTTAAATAAATTCACGTCATTTCCCGCTCAAATTTCTTCAATTTTATTTACTATCTCAATAAATAGTTACCATAAATTAAGATTAATTTCAATATAACTGTTCATTATAGCTAATACCATTCAAACATAACTCCTTACAAGTTCAACAAATTGTAGATAATTTTTATTTTATATCATTATAGTTAATCAATTTAGATAATACCCTTGGAGATGCTCTAAAGGAGGAATATGCATTATTATAAGTAATGTTGTAAAAAGTGAAAATCGGACTTAGTCGATAAAGGCACGGAAGAGGGATTAATTGGATGAATCGAGCATTAATCAGAATGATTAATTGAATAATTGAGAATTTAATCAATTGCCGAATAGAGATTAATCACCGATTTTTAGAACAACGGTTATAAGTAGCTCATCGAACTGATTAAATCCCGATTATCCAATTAATCATTTTGATTAATCCCCGATTTATCCGATTAATCAATGTTCTGTGCCTTCACCGACTAAGGGGGTGTTTGGAAGTTAGAGATTTGAGTAGAAATTAGATGATCAAGGTAAATTAGAGGTTTGACAATGTGAATTCTCTAATATGTGTGTTTAGTAGTTAGCTTAAAAGTAGTTTTTTGTATTAGAGGTTTGTCATGTGACTAGTTTAAATACAAACAGCTTATTATCAAACATTTTTTTTTCAAAACAGATAATTCAATCCATTAGTCAAAACAGTTATTCAAATCAGTTAGTCAAAACAGCTATTTCAATCCACTACAGCTAACAGTTAACCGCTAATTGTCAAATTGGACCTAAGTCTGATTGACGCTTTTTACAACTTGGGAATATGGAACAAATAATTTTGAAAATAAAAAAAGATAATCTGAAAAATAACATTTCCTTTTTTTCTTAATAAATTAATAATTTTGTTATATAGTAAACGAATTATAGTTTTGAAATTATTTATGAATATTGAACTCATTCGCTTCAATATATTTCAAATATATAATTGTAAGTTCTTTGCATTTTAGTGACCGAATATCAAAATTTTCGATATGTTCTCACCATGTATCGATCTTGCTTGCTGTTTACACAACTTATGCAACCAAAACCTTCCACAGAAGTTCGCCTATTTAGTATTTATGTTGGAATTGTCAGCTCTTCAACAGAGGTCCTGCCTGTGAACACAACTTTACAAATCATTGACCTTAATAAGATAAAGATACAATAACCTATGCCAAAGTAAATAACACGACAACTGAAACCTTTCAAACAAGAATTAAACCACCAAATTGCTAATACAAATGTAATGTGTAAAATAATCAACCTGGTTCCACTTCTATGTTATTCTATATACAACAGAAAACAACAAAAGCATTTTAAAAAAAAACGGCTATAGTTGAAAACTTATGCATCATCTGGCCTAAAAATTTAAAAACACATCTACGCTATAATTGAACACCACAGATATTTAAATATATACCCCTGTTTCCATGAATACCGAAAAATATAACTATAACATGAACAAGAAGAAGATAACAGCATAACAGGGTTCAAGATCTTACTAAACAACAAAAACTTGAACCAAGCATTTTAGTTTTGATGTCTACTCAAAAACTAAACGGCGTAAGGAATTCTTTTCACAGTGTTCAGGAGGCTACACTGCTTCAGTTCCAACACCCTCTCAGTTATAAGGAGTTTATTATGCATGCCTGCCTTTACAAAACAATGCTTAGGACTTGTAGATGCATGCTTACAAATTATAGAGTTCTGAATATACATATTAGAACACATCTCAATTACAAATGTAATCCAGCAAACAATGGATTGCAACAGCAACATAATTGCTCATGGAAGCATTTGCCAAGCAAGTACCTATCTGAGAACGGAATATGCACAACTCCGTACTGATTTTTTCTCGATCAGAAATATTGATGCCAATGTTTGGTGTTAATAGGTTATTGCAAACTAAACTGCAATAGACAACACAGCAAGCCAAACAGACTGTACTCATTTACCAAACTAAAAGAACTGCTGGCAAAATCAGCCTGCCCTTTCAAACATAAAGAATTTTGATATATCTGTATAACAAATAATTCAAATTGGTGACTCTATAATAGCTATATGTAGGGGGAGAAAGCTCTGCTCTATTCAATATTTTAGCATCCCCAAAATGGTTACAACATTTTAGTCCATGAACCCAAGAATGGAAAAACTGCAATCAGCAACCTCAGGAGCAAAGGTGTTTCACCTCTTCTCCCTCCCCTGCTCAATTTGCTCCTCTGTGGTCTATCTGTATATTGTGCAGAGTTCTTTTCAGATCCTTTAAAGGTTTTAGACTGTCTATCTAGATCGTCCCATCCACCAAATCTAGGTGAGCTTTGGTTATCCCTGTCTGCTCGAACATCATTTCCACCTACCCAAGTTTGATAACCCATCGAATCCTTTCTGGAATCCTCGATTGTTTTTTCTTCTTCTTCTTGGAATTTCACATTTCTTGCAGACCGAGCGCGAGGTTTCCTCCTAGTCCTTGCCTTGCGCTTTGGTTTGCTTGATTTCTTTCCTACAATCCTTTGAAATGCTAATGAAAGAGCTGACTGCCCCAGAGGAACAGCTAGTGCCATAAGGAAAGCTTTTGGACCTGAAGTTATTAGCAATGACGAGATTATTGCTGGAAGCATCCAACCAAAAGATCTGAATACCTGCAGTAAATAAAAGAATTAACAAGAAAATCAGGACTTAAAATGTAGAAAACATTAAATTGTATAACAGATGTCGAACCTATATATATGAATGAGGTTTGCTTAGGATAATAAATCAGCTACTATTATATCCTACTACCAATAAATGTAAAGTTTGAGAACAGGGAAGAGTATGTTGTATGAATAAATAAAAAAGAAAAGACGGAATTTAACTGAAGATATTGTCCAGAACGAAGCAAAATTATGAAAAAGGATCACATAGTTGGCCTATATCAACAATAAAAAAGAGGCAAGTGAAGATGAGTTCTTACTTAATATAATTTGGTCCAACAATCCTACTGTAACCTAATGGAGACATAAATTGAACTTCTAGAGTTAAATTGGTATATTATAAGGAGCAAGCTGTCAGAAGTTCTATTTTTATAGTATAATATGGTAAATTATGCTATATCTCACGAAGTAGATAATTTGACAGTCAGAGCAGAATAAACACAGAGTACAAAAGATGATGAAAAAAACAATTTAGAGGACTATCAGGATTCTAGTAAAAAGGTATGAGGATGATTAGCATAACACTTTTAAGAAGAAATACGTTAATTACAAACACATATTATGCACTGCTTTTTATGGGCACAATAAGCAATAAGCAAAGTTTAAAGCTGGCCATAGTTCAGTTTGCGGAAACACTCCTGTAGTCCTGTGTACGAAAGTACTTCAGAGATCTGATATAATTTAAGAAGTATCTGCATCAACTTCCTTCTTCATATTCTAACTAGGGATACGCAAGATCCACTAATTGTTCTCATTTAAACAGATATAGAACCTGTAACTTTTGAAAATAAGAAAATGTATCGTATAGTCCTTCCTTCGTAATTTAGTAGTGCATGTCATCAAGACATTAAGCAGAATTTAGTATAGTAGATTGGGTTTAAGTTTTGGAATATCAATTTCTTATTTGTCAGGTAAATGTTCGAACAAATATCTACATTAAGAATCTACTTTATCAGTAATCTGCAAGAGGTGTTGGGAGCCCACAAACAAAGTTTGGATGTGTAAAATGAAGATGATTTTAGGTCAACGTGTAAGAGGTTTCAGGTTATATCCATAAAGGGTACTCATACCAATGAAGGATTTCTACACCAACACGTTGAAAGAAAGAATTTTTTTTTTTTTGATAAGCAAAGTTCATTCCTTGGAGCCAATAGATTCAAGCACTAATAAAGACTGAAGAAGAAAGATAAATTGGAAAATTATCTTCCTTCCAGCTTAATACGACCAATCAAATACTAGACCGAGAAACTAAGCTCGACAGTAGGAAAAGACTAATACTAGGGAAACTTAGGAAAAAGCTATCATATTAAGGACCTCAACATGCAGACTACACTTCAGTTACCCAGACCCTTGGACTTCACATTCTCTACTTCCAGTTGTCTAGTTTCTAAGGTCTAAATTTTCCTCTTATAAGATAAGGAAATATTTGATTTGCAACATGAAGTCATATGCATAGAAAGACTTGCATCTTGCACACTAGATAAAAGCAATGATCGACTAGTCTATCAATCATGTGACTTCATAAGAAACAAAAACCAGAGTAATCTCCATCGGGAAAAAAGAAAACAAGGATAATCCAACATCAATCCTGAGCTTCAAAAATGCAAACAAATACTTGCAAGTTGCTACCATCTCATCGGATATCAATTATCCTAACCCTCGACCTACCATAAGAAAATGATCAATTCTGCAATCCAGAAAGGACTAGCAGCAGAGTTTGTTACTTGCTTAAACAATGTTAATTTTATCTCGGTGCAATCATTCGATATATTTACTTTATTTTAATTTGATTGTCTTGCAATCAAAACAAGGTCATAATTTCCTCTAGAAAAATATATACCTACAAAACCACAAGTACATAACCTAAACAATAATCTCTCAACACAAACCAACAACTAAAACACATATTACATCAACATTTACAAATTCAACTCCATAAATAAATCGAAACCATAATACAAAAACTACAAACAAAACCAACCCAGGAATCATAACTAAGCTAAAAACAAAACCCATAACTCAAATTCAGCTAACTAATCAAAATTTAAACAAAAAAACTCAAATGATCATCATTTAAATTTCTACAAAAAACTAAAAAAATACCGGAAATATCCAAGCCCCGTCAAGAAACTCCTCCAAAACCTCAAACCATTCACCAGCCTCATCATTATCATCATCCTCATCATCATTTCTGTTGGGCTTGGGATTAAAATTAAAGTTCTGGGCTCGATAATTTTCAGCATTTGAGTCCCACCGGCGATACTGGGCTTGCACTTTTCTAAGTGGGGAATATAAATATAAATTTGAGTTTGGAAATAGATACAGACATTGTTTATATAGATTAGTAGTTGTAGTACTAGGAGAAGGAGAAGTGTAACATAGCTTTGGTTGCCTAATCTGAAGTAGTTTCAACTCCATTTTAGTTCCAACGTTATCTTCTCTTTTGTCCTTTAAAATCTACTCCAAAATATAATTTTGTGGTAATTAAATTTTATGGGTAATTATTAAAGAAATAAATATTTGTATTTATTTATTTGAATTTGGTTATCCAACATGTGTTAATATACGATTTAAATTGTAAGAATAAAATTAGTAAGTCAAAAGGATAAAATACTATTTTTTCATGCAAAATCAAAATAATACCGTTGACAATTTTTTAAAATAATTTCTATGATTATTTTGAAAAATGAATTCTGTAAAATCAATACTGAAAAATAAATTTACGGGTATTTCCAAAAAGGCCATAATACTTATTTTTTAAGTTTTACGGTTAGATAGTACTACCTTTCGCTTTCTTTAAATGCCGGAAATAAGTATTTATTTTTTAAAAAAAGTACATAAAAGTGTGTGTTTTTAAAAAAACAAATTTAATTCTTAATTTATTTTTCATAGATAAGTATTTATTGTCAAAAAAAATATATGTAAATATGTATTTTTTTCTGAAAATAAGTACTTAGGTTAATATAAAAAATATTAGTCAATCAGGGTCTAAGTTGTTAATTGTTTGTTTTAGGTAGTTTGCTAGTAATTGTTTTTGGCTTTTTTATTGTATTTGTAATTAAAAAAATTGAAACCTTTTGGCTTTTCTTGCAAAAAAATAAATAAATTGAAACCTCCAATATGGGAGGACCAAACTGTGGAATAGTCACCTTCAACAAGAAGGTAAAAAACACCATCACCGGAAAAAAAACAGAAAATAACAATAATGCATGGAGATGCTGAGTATGCGCACAGCCCCAAATCAATAGCCAAAGGCAAAGTAATTATAAGGCAAAGTCAAAAGCAGATATACACGCTCAAATTGTGCATCTTATTTCTACCACAACTCTCTCTCCATTAATTAATGGTAATCAAGGCTATAAATACATTTAACTTCCATAATCCAAAACACTCGAACATCTTTTTGTAATCACCTACATTATTTTCCAAAACAATTTATTCAACATGTCTTCTCAGCAGTTGGGTAGGGATGCTCAGGTAATATTAATATAGATCAGATATAAGAAAATGTGAAACCAAAGTTTTGTACATTCTTTGATTTTTCCATTTGATCATGCATATTATTGAATTAAGTGCCAAAATAATTGTTCTCGTGTAAAAACTATTCTCATAAACACGAGTCTGATTATGTATAAAAATTTAATACACATAATCTGGCTAGAAATTAGAATGAATCAGTGTGTATATTTTAATAATTTTAAATTGATTACTGGATAGGCCAACACCGAAAGTGTGATGGAATCGGCGAAGGCCAATGCAAATGTAGCACAAGAGAAGGCTTCGAATGCTGCCAGCTCCGCACAAGAGAAGGCTTCGAATGCAGCCAGCTCTGCACAAGAGAAGGCCTCAGAAGCTGCCGATTCCGCAAAAGACAAGGCTTCTAACACTATGAATGCTGCAAGTGAACAGAAGGACCAAAGCGCCGGATGGATCCAGCAGGTTATTGTTATTTTTTGCAATATATTATACACACATTATTTAACAATGCTAAACTAATTTAGAGAAAATATGTTATTGTTTAATGCAGAAAGCAGAGCAAGTTGGGAGTGCAGCACAGGGTGCAATTGACGGAGTGAAGAACACCCTTGGCGTGGGTGAGAAAAAGTGAAAAGAACACTACCAAGTGATCTACTTGTCATGGCTACAACTGATTTGATGCTCAAATTAACTGCTATATAACATATTATTTATTTATTTTAAGTATCTGCAACGAAAGTTTCCTATGTATTCTTTGCATTAGTGAAGATATGTTGGGGCTTTGGTGTATAGTTATTTACTTATTCTCGTTTGATGTAATAAAGTTTATAGCACTTGATATGCTTGCTGATAAATACATACATATTGTAATTCTTGAAAAAGTGGTTTTGCTCCACTGGTTTATGCAAACTTCATAAGAATTGTAAAGATTGTAATCGTACAAAAATAAATTATAGTCAAATACATTTTCTAATTATTATTGGTATGGTGACTAAACACTTGCTCATGCTATTATCTGTATAGTGCACTTCTCTTTACTCTAGAACATGTATTAAAGGAAAATCCACAAGTCCGTATCCGCAACTATATCGACATTTGATTATGGCTCTTTGCCTAGCGTTGTATGAATCGGAAATACCTGAAATGACGTTATGACATGTTGGTAGATATGAATTTCATTTTGAAATCAAATAACATGTTTGTATATTTGGATAATCAAAGAATTTAAATTTTGATTTGATTTGAATTCTAAATTATTAAATATTAGTACAAATATGAAAATTTAAAATGACAACTTAAATTCTATCCTTTAAAATGAAATTATGTTCTCAAACACAATATTAACAAATATTGAGTTCCATAATAACATTATAGTTAGGATGTTAAATGAGTTAATCCAATTATGAATAAGTTAGATAAACATTTAGGGGTTGTTTGGTTCACGGGTTGGTATCGGATTGAAATCAGGAATTGGGTTAAGGTCGGGTTAAGGTGATATGAGTATGAAGTATCACCCATGATATCATGTGTTTGGTTGAATGGTGTAATGAATTTATTAATTTAATATATTTTTAATGAGTAAAAAAATATAAGCAGCTAATATGAAAAATAAATCATTATTATTTCTCAAACATTAAACAATATCATTATAAATTTTTTATTTCAATAATTAACATGCAATTTTATAAATAAAGATAAAAATAATAATTTTTAATTTGATTTCCCGTACTCATGCCTCGTACCCACCCCATAAGGTATCAAAAACTCATATATTATGGGTTTGATGTATGAGTTTTAAAATTTAAAATTTTAAACCAAGCCGCATGTATGAGTTTGGAATGAACAAAACTCATACTTGATATCCAGATATCACGAACCAAATTACCCTTAGATTATTCAGAACTAAATAGAATATTATAATAGGATGAGTTAAATTAGATTAATGCATAATTTGACTCCAAAAATCACGAGCAAACTCGATTATATATTTATGAAGTAATTTGTGAACAAGTTTGCAAGTCAAATTGATACATGAAAAAGTTTTTCATTAATAAATAGAACGGTAAACATAATGGTAGATGTCAAACGTATAAAATATTATCGTATAATCGTAAGCAATAGTGAACTTTGGACATGTAAATCAACGAACAAATATAATAATTTAATAATTTAAAAATAGTTATAATTAAAGTTCTACAATTGCTTACTATCTTTTTCATTTATGTTGTTGGACTATTATATTCGAGTAAATAAATTATAGCAAAGGATTTTAAAAGTATATGGGGCCTGAACGTGTTGATGCGAAACCAAGCCATTCCGCAACATTCTCATCGCCCACACTGAATCATCACCTCCTCTTCTCACAAACGGAACCTGGGATAAAGAATTGATATGATGCAGACCCGGCGCCGCAGAAATTTTAGTTTTCGCCGATACCTGAAGACGCCACATGTTAAAATGAGTTATGATATGCTAAATGTTATCAACATGTATATATTTACGGAAGTCATACATTGTAACGTGATGATTTGTGCAGTCATACTTTTCACATCGCAACAATGTATTGCAACTGAAAATAAATCTGTTTGATAGCGTCAGAAATTATTTTTGTGGAGTAATAAATAATAATTAAATATCAAAGTAATCATAAATATACATTTTAAAGGTACAATTTTTATATTTTTTAACCAACTTTACGGACTTGCTAGGCTTCATTCATCTTGCACTGAGCTTGAGTTGAACGTTTGATGTTTGGGCCTGTTCAGCCCAGTAATTAGCAGCAAAATATAGCCTCAATCTTGTTGTGGCCAAATATTTATTTATTTTTGAAAATGGTAAATAATTTTTTGTTCAATTTGTAGAAATCATCTTGCACCATTATTATTTTTTGTTTAATTTTTCGTATTAAATTTTTATGTAAAAAATTAGATGCGATGGGGAAAAAACGATGATTTTTTTTTTGTTGCTAAATTAAAAAAAACGATAATATTACTTGGGTGTTGTTGACCATCCTCTCATCAAGCAATGGTCCTGGCAAGCTTTGCGAGGGTCATGTGAAGTCACATGAATTTCCACCATTGTTTCCTGATTCTCCTGCTACACAACCAATGACCCATTATTCATTAATTCATAGACACAATATCCTATATGAAATCGGTTATTACAGTTATAGAGTTAGTTGCATTATACTATTGCAACGTGAGCTAGTAGAATAATGGAACCATGAATCATTCAATGCACTGCGGTTTTTAACTCACATGATTAAGCATTAAACACATTAAAATAGTAGGAGTACTCATATGCTAACCATTCAGTTATCATAATCTTCATTCACTGTATAGTGACTTGTATCGTGAAAGAAATTAAGCTTGTTGCATTTTCCTAGAAACATAAACATGACAATTCCTTTCTGTTGTTATCTACTAGCTAGGACCAGGTGTAGTTGTTTGTTACAGTATTTATCTTTGACATGGGGCTCAGTAAGGTGAGTAATCGGATATCATAGGTGACATACTAGTTTTATACAATTACATTGAGACAAAAATGATCGAGTTATATCGCGATTGAACTTGTGTGAGCACGATTGGATAGTATAAATATAACTACTTATTCTCGGTCGTTCCAAATTCATTTTTATTTGATTGATTATCTCCATCAATTCTAAAGTCTTTTATTGGAATTTCTCTACTAATAAATTCACATATAAATGATTGTCATTTATATTTTAGAAAATATTGATACTCCGGTTAATATATAGACCGAATATCATTATATAAACTAATAACGACTGTACGATTAATGATTAATCAAATATACCCCTTGATTTTCTTTGTTTGCATTTTAACCAACTCCTGATCAATTTCACATGCAACTTTTCGCAGAAGTCATCAAGCCTTTTGTTGACTGTATTTGTATTTTGTTTGTTTTCTTTACGAAGCTAATCATGAAATCATTCTTTTAATTGACATCTCAAATCTATAATCAACTAATTGTTTTCTGTTTTGTAGCATCCAACCTCTTCTCTTAAGGAATATCTGTACCAGGATTCGGTCTTCCGGAATTTTTAACATCTTAATTAGCAGAAATGAAAGAATTGCACTCACAATACCTCGCTTATAGTGAAATATACTTAATTATATTTTTACTCAAAGAGGGTAGAAATATTGTATAATTTTATTTTACTTCCTTTAATTTCATACATTCCAATTATACATAATTTAAGTGTTATGATAAATTCCTTAGATTGTATAAATTTCATTTTATTTCCTTTAATTTCATCCATTCTAATTATAGATACTTTAAGTGCTATGATAAATTCCTTAGACAGTATGAATTTCATTTTATTCCTCTCAATTTTATTTATTCCAACAAAAAAAATGGCATTAGTGTTGTATTTTGTTAAGTTATTATCTCCACTCCAGTTTAGAATTCTTATTCTTGTCAAAGGAAAAATAAACTTAAGATTCTTATTGAGATAAACAAATTTCATTCGAACTTCTACAGTGAGATTTAGGTCTATATATCCGCTATTAGTTAAGGCATTTATTTTTACATTTTTGCTTGAACACATGTCCAATTTTAAGGGTACCCCTCCATTTTGTCCCTAAATTATTAGTCGGGTTTGTGAAATTATTTATTACAGAGATAAAATGATTGTTCTTAATAGTTGGATTTCAGTAGTTGGCTTTATTTTGATATACTAGGTTATGGCCATGCAATGCATGAGTTTCCTTTTTAATAATAATTTATAATAATTTTATAGTTAAAATTTTATATTTCTAATTTTTTATATTCAATTTTAATAATTTTCTTTTAAAATAATACTAAATTAGTGGTTCATATTGATTGATAATCGAACATTAATCATTTTATAATATTAAGTTAATTTTTGTATTTGTGGGAAATCAAACCTTAATCAATTAATTAAATAAATAATAATACTTATAAAATTTACATCTATCCTCCAAACGACCAAATCACATTAAATCTCATATTTCAATTATACATAGGATATAATGTAATGTAAACGATTTTTAGGACAGTCAATTAAATGAGGTTTATTTCTTAAATCGATTGGTTTTAGATTCAGTTATAACTTATAATATAAAATTATCGGACATAAAAAACGGTCCATTTTAACTCTGTGTTACAAACGATCGGATTTATATCTCGACCGAAATTGATGGTATTTCTTGTAGTGAAATGTATGTGCATTTTTATTTTTAAAATAAATGTAAGAATAATCTTTTAAAACTGTTCTTATATTTACTATTTTCAAATTTTAATTTTTTTAATTTTATTTAAAATTCTCATTTTTAAGATAATAATAAAGATATTTATAAAAAAATTACTTGATTACCGTTTTTTTAATATACATAATTTTTTGAAAATAAACATATAAAAGGGGAATGAAAGTTTTCATTCATTTAGTTCGTTTAACCTAATGATAATGATATTTTAAAAGGGTATTTTGTTATTTTAATTTATTTTCTCTTATAAGTAAAGAGTAAATATTTATTGGATATTTTTTCTTCTTATAAAAAGTAGAAAGTTTAAATTAAACACCCCAAAAGTATATATTAACGGCTAAAGTTTAATATAATATTTTAAGCACATGCAGCTACACCCAAAATCAGTTGATAAAGATCAAAATATCAAATCAGTTCATTATTCATAAATAATAGAGGAATCTTATAAAAAGAGAATTGAAAATGTAAACCGTTTAATAAATACAAGCAATGAGCCAATGATCGAAGGAATTTTGAATTTATATATTGTAGTTGCATGAAAAATTTGGTCAATTTTTTTTTTTTGGACGGAGAAAAATTGGTTCAATTTAATTCAACATTAGTATACTCCTATTTTGTTTGTGATCACTAACTCCTCCCGTTAATTACTACGTACTATTAATAATAACTAATCCAAAGATTCCATTACTAATTGTGGCTTTTAGTGGCTATTCCAAGTCAAATGAGTGATCACGAGAAGGTTTGTTGTTTTCGAAATTTTCAGGACATGCATTAGCGCAAATGGTGGCATTTGCTCTACCAAATGGGTCTAATTTTATTTTACATAAATAGATTGTGGTGAGATTAGAACTTCTTAGGAGTATAATGTGAAATTTAAGAATATGTAATTTCTTGTAGCTGAAATTGATGATTTTGTTTAAATTAAATTATGAATTTAGTATGAATTATCATTTGCAGTTAAATAAGTTATACAAATCATTAATGACATGGAGAAGCTTCTGAAACTAAAATAATTTACACATTTCATAAAAAATTATATCGTCACAAGTTCGACCCTAGAATCTTTCATTATTAATATAAATCCCCGGCAATGATTATTTTATTGTTTCAATTTAGTTTTAAAATATTAATTTTACTTGTGATCATTAGCGTGTTAAAAATCAAACTATTCTTTTATAAAAAGTGCGAGACCTCAAAAATTATCTCAAATGCTAAATTGTCTAATATGAGACCTTATATACATATATATGCGCTCACGAATTAAAACAAATCATGCCACATCATTTGCAAAAAAAATTGGGATAAACTTTGAGTTACATAGCATTAGAGCAACTCCAACAATTACTTAGTATCTTCCTCATTAATATTATTATTAAATTGACTCTTAATTATTTAAGATACACAATTATTCTTTTACTCCAACAATTCTCCTCAAATTCAATCTCAATCCTTTTTCTATTACATACATGTATGACAGTACTAATTGTTACTATCTCCGTTCCACCCAATTGTTATCCTTTCGGAGAGGAGGTCCGTCACGCATTTTAAGGTGCATATAAAGTATAGTTCCGTAACTTATTTTTTTATTCAAAAAAAAAAGTTATGGAACCTTACTTTATATGCACCTTAAAATGCGTATCAGACCTTCTCTCAAATGATAACAATTGGGTGAGACGGAGGGAGTATATTTTATTATACTGCCGTGTACAGCTCCATTCCGAGAGGAGCTTGAATTTATCAATATAAAATTAAATGAGGAGGTAAGATGTACTCCTTGAATTTATCAATAAATGAGAAGGTAAGATGTACTCCTCATTATTGAGGAAAGATGTGGAGCTCTTAACAATTTGAAGAAGACTTAAGAGACTCTCGGAGACGTTTTCTTACTCAACCTCTTCAAATTCTAGCTAAAGAGCAGAGCTTGTTGGTGATACTCTTGCTATTCTTTTATAAACCAAAGGGAGTAATTTTTTCCCTACAGTAAAATGAAGTCTCCATCCTCCTTTTAAAATTCAGATAAGGGATAGATATCTTTTTAAGCTAGAGCCTCGCTACATAATATCAATGTTAGCGGTTGACTAATCATAGATTGAGTCTGCTTAAATAATACAGGCCTAAAAAATTGTAGGCAAGAAGCTCAGACGCCTGTTTGCCATGATAACAAACTAATTAATTACATGATATTGGTTCATAATACATGTGTATGCATGCCCCCTCCAATGATGAGTGATGAGTTAGCTCCCTATTTATATACTCTACCACATCCTCACATTTGTTTCAAGAACCAAACACATTACATCTCTTCCTGTCTCTTCTATTTCTTTCAAAACTTCAACTGACTTGAGCAGAAAAGTGAACCAAAAATGGTGTACAATCTCGAGTATGACCATCAATTTTTCTCTCGTCGCTGCATATTGGTAACTGGACCAGTTATTGTAGGTGCCGGGCCATCGGGACTTGCAGTAGCTGCTGGCCTAAAACAGCAAGGTGTCCCATTCATCATCCTGGAACAAGCCAACTGCATTGCCTCACTATGGCAAAACCGAACCTATGATCGCCTTAAACTTCACCTACCTAAACAATTCTGTCAGCTACCTTCCCTTCCCTTCCCTAAACACTATCCTGAATATCCTACAAAATTTCAGTTTCTTGAGTATCTCGAATCCTATGCTAAAAAATTCGAGATCAACCCAAGATTTAATGAGTCTGTGCAGTCTGCAAAATACGATGAAACATGTGGTATGTGGCGACTCAGAACAATGACAACCAAAGGTGGGGAGGTGACGAGTGTGATGAACTACATTTGCAGGTGGCTTGTTGTGGCTACAGGAGAGAATGCAGAGAAGATTGTGCCAGATATTGAAGGACTTAAAGAGTTTGGTGGCAGTGTCATGCATGCTTGTGACTATAAGTCTGGCAAGGATTTTCAAGGCAAAAATGTGCTAGTTGTTGGCTGTGGCAATTCGGGCATGGAAGTTTCATTTGATCTTTGTCACCACAAGGCAAATCCTTCAATGGTGGTCCGAAGCTCGGTGAGTAAATATGTCCTTTCAAAATCAATGACCTTACCTACAAAGGGCAATTATTATATTCTTCAAATTTAAGTACATTATGCATGTCATCAACTGAAAATGTGATTTTAATACTATATTATACTTTTTTCTTATGATTTATAGGTGCATGTTCTGCCAAGGAATATTTTTGGAGCATCGACTTATGGATTAGCAGCTAACATGTTAAAGTGGATGCCAATTTGGATGGTTGACATTATCCTGGTAGCTCTTTCAAGGTTAATTCTTGGAAACATAGACAAGTATGGTCTGAAAAGGCCATCAGTAGGACCTTTGCAGTTCAAGGACACTGAAGGAAAGACCCCTGTACTAGATATCGGTGCATTGCAAAAGATTCGGTCTAAAGAAATAAAAATAGTTCCCGGAATCAAGAAGCTTTCGTGTCATAGTGTTGAGTTTGTCGATGGCGAAATTCTTGACATAGATGCTGTCATTTTTGCAACAGGGTATTGCAGCAATGTTCCTTCATGGTTAAAGGTGAGTCATTTACTTTAGTGTGTGAATATTCTTCTAGATTCATGTGACAGTTATGGAAGTTGAGCATCTTTTTAATCATTCTTATTTTTAATATTCGATAGGAAAATGAATTCTTTTCAAGAGAGGGGACCCCAGTGGTAAAATATCCAAATGGATGGAAAGGAAACAGTGGGCTTTACGCAGTTGGATTCACAAACAGAGGGCTGGCTGGTGCATCATTTGATGCCACTAGAGTTTCACAAGACATTGCCAAACTATGGAAAGAAGAAACAAAGAAAATGAAACATTCTTCAGTTGTTTTGGCAGGTCATAGAAGATGCAAATCCCATGTATGATTCATTTCATGCAAACCTCTATTAGGAAGAAACTAGCAGCAGAAACAGGACAATTTTGTTCTTTTTTGGCTCGACTGGTTTAATAATTTTTATTTTCCTCCCTTAAAGCAAGATGATAATAGCCCTCTCCTTACATGCCAAAACTAGTGTTTGGATTGTCAAGGAAGATGTGGCTTGATGTTTTTAGAACTTCATATGTACTCACTATTCAGTAATTCATATTTTTATAAAGATAAAGATTGTACTTTTTTCATACGTCTCCTTGTACACTCTGATGTGCGGAGGAGGATATGCTATATGATTACTGTAGATTAAATATGTACTACTCCCTAATTACAATAATATTATTTTTAATTTTTTTGAATTGAAATATTGATTATATATTTTAATTTAAAAAATAATTTTTATTATACCGTTAAAACATTTAAATATATGTGTCAAAAGTCAAATCGACGTATAAAAAAACGGAGAGAGTAATAATTAACCAATTATTGATATTTTATGTTTTATGAAATTTTAAGATTTAACTTAGTTTTGTGAATGTTAAAATTTTTAAGTAACTACAAAATTATTGAAACAAATAAACTATAAAGTAAAATAAATATATATAGAAGTTGTATTCACTTTTGTCACAGCTAAAGTTAATGAAAATAAAAGATCGAGAAAAATGTATTTTGTGTACCTGCAGTTTGGGCTTTTCAGTACTTGTCATAATAAAGTTTCAAAATCTGCAAAGACAATACTACACTATCTAAAGTTTTATACTTTGTGTACTTCCGTAAAAAAAGACTAACGCCGTAAGGGTATTTGTGAAATTTTATTGAGAAAAGTGCATTTTGTGTACTTACAGTTTGACATTTTATTATGGCAAGTGCTAGAATTCTCAAATTGCATGTACACAAAATGCATTTTTTTAAATAAAATTTCACAAATACCCTCACGACGTTAGTTTTTTTTGCCGGAGGTACACAAAGTATAAAATTTTAGATAGTGTAATATTATTTTTAAAGAGTTTGAAATTTTATTATAACAAATACTGGACGTCCCAAACTGCAAGTACAAAATGCGCATTTTTCTCTAAAAGATAGTGTATCTAAATTTGGCAGTAAAAGTGTCCCCGAAACACTCTCACGTTGTTTGTTTCATTGCCTCCGCCTCATTTCCAACCGGTGCAACATAGCATTAATACTAACTAAAAATCTATTCTAAGGTAAAAAAAATATTTAAAAAATTGATAATGACATAAAACCAAGATTAAATTTCATCATCATAAGCTTAATATTCAAACAAAGCAAGTACAAGTCCTCTTTAAATCATGGAAATTTATTTAATTTTTAACTCTATCGAATGATTTTTCAATATATTGTGTATAATGGTCCAGTTAATTCAGTCATAACACAAATTGCAGGTACACAAAATGAACTTTTCTCAATAAAATTTTACAAATACCCTCACGACGTAGTCTTTTTTGACGGAGATACACAAAGTATAAAATTTTAGATAATGTAGTATTGCTTTTGCAGAGTGAAATTTTATTATAACAAGTACGGGAAATCCCAAATAGTACACAAGGTGCACTTTTTTCTAAAAAATATTGTATCTAAATTTGGCAGTAAAAGTGTCCCCAAAACATTCTCACGTTGTTTGTTTCATTGCCTCCGCCTCATTTCCAACCGGTGCAACATAACATTAATACTAACTAAAAATCTATTCTAAGGTAAAAAAATATATTTAAAAAATTGATAATGACATAAAACCAAGATTAAATTTCATAATCATAAGCTTAATATCCAAACAAAGCAAGTACAAGTCCTCTTTAAATTATGGAAATTTATTTAATTTTTAACTCTATCGAATGATTTTTTAATATACTGTGTATAATGGTCGAGTTAATTCAGTCATAAAAACAAAACTGACATCTTCTTTCCTATAAGAGTAATGCTATGTACACAATAATTAAGTACATAATTATGTACAGAATGATGTCACTATATAGCTGTCACCCACTTTACACAAATTTGTTTCTTTTTCTTTTTTAAGCAGGATATGTTTCTTTACTTGTATATTATTAATGATATTTGTTCTTTTTTTTACATGTATATGTTTATTATTTGAACATTTATTTCTTTTCAAAAATGACATTTATTCTATTTAATATTTTAGTTTATGTTAAATTTAGATATTTATTTGTAAATTGTGTTTATAATTTATTACATAAATATTATCTATTAATAATTTTAAACTACAATAATATATATTAATATACATAAAGTATATTATAAATAAATATTAAACTGAGAGAATTAAGAAAATAAATTTTCTTAAAAGTATATATATTTTAAATTATAAAATACAATTTAAAATTTGTATATTTCTTAAAATATTATAATACAATTTAAAATATGTATCTTTTAAAAAAAATTGATTTTCTTAACTCTATTTGTTTAATATTTATAATATCTTTTATGTATATTAATATATATTACTTTTGAAAAGAAATATATCTTCTAATTAAAAGTATATATAGGTAAAAAGAAGGAGGACAAAAGTCATTAATAATATATACATAAAAATAAAGAAAGAATATAGTGGCTTACAGCTATAATAATCATCTCATTCTATGTACAATTTTGTATCTTATTCTGTGCACTTGACATTACTCTTCTTCATGTAATCCCTTCCTTTAATAAAAGCCCAATAAATATGGGGAGGCAGTATCTATGTATAGAGTTTCTAACGTACATAAATTTGGGTTATTGTGAAACCGACCTTTGACTGATTAGCAGATGAATGAAGTCATATATTGGGGCCATTTCAATTGTATCCGGTTCTGACATTACCTTCCATCAACTCTATCATGTCCTTGTATGGGGCAGGAACCCACAAAATTATTACGGGACAAAATTAAAATAATTCAGCTAATATGAATTCGACGTTGGTTGGATGGTCATCGTTTAGCATTGATCTTTGATTACAAAAAAGGATAAAGTGTATTGTATATATTTATATTTTTACTGATATTATTATCATTTATAATATTAAAATTTATATTTATACAAATTTTATTTATTTCAATTAATTTTTGAGAATTTTTTGTCCATTTTTTTATTTTGCTACAATTTTAACTGAGTATTAGACCATCCCAAAGCTAAACGGCCTAAACTTGAGCCGACCCCGATAAATTTTTACTAACAATTTGTTAGTTTAACCGATAGCTAGGAAATAGATCGGAAGAAACCCCTTCTTGGAATCATGCAAATGCTTAAGTATTTCAAATATATAGTGTTTTTCATTCGAAATGGTTTAAACCTTCTTTTGTGATTTTCTTCACCTAAATATTTTTGATTGTGTTTATTTGTTTTTTAGATATGTTCACCTCTTAATCGGTTTGCAGTTTTTTTTTGTTACGTTCTTCTTTTGAACTGATTTTTATATTAATTACATTCTTTGACATTTATTTTTTATTTTTTAAATAAATAAATTTATAGTCTTATAAATAAATATATGTTCTGTATAAATCTAGTTGGAGTGAGCCACGGAGGATAAACCTTTATTCTTTATTTTATTGCATAATATACTATCTTCATATAAAATAAAAGAACATGACGGTGAGATGGTATATAGAGGCATCGGTGAAGCTTCGCCTGTGAGGGCTAGCTTAAAGATGAAAAATATTATATTCAAGGAATTCATTCATGATATATATGAAAACGTGCATGCGATGTGAATTCATTTGCGCAACAAGAAGAAATATTTCATTCGTCAATATTTATTTAATTGATGTATTAATTTCATTTACATATCTTCACAAAAGAAGAAATAACTAAAAACTTGATCACTTCACACATTCCAGGGAAACTTTTTTACCCATGAGGGTGATTCATAGGTGTCATTTACTTTGTTGAAATAGATACCATCACCTCTTGCTTGCCAATAACAGTTATTACTTTTAATTTGCCATGGAAATTTACCCCTAATTGCACAAAACGCAGGTATCATTTCATCATATGCATGGAATTGTACATTTCTGTCTCCCCACCAAAACTGGCAATAGAAGAGAGTGGTTCCCCAGACACTTGGATTGAAACTCCATGTAGTGTATTGATTGACATTAAGAGTATGGTATCCAAGATCGTCGTCTTTCAGTTTACAATGAGTGGTTACAGGCCGGATTAGCTGAATTGCTAGGGACATCGTTGGTCACGTAAATATGAACTTTGGAAACACATAGTGTGGGAAGAAGAGTGCAGATGATCAAGAGGATGGCTGGAAGTGATGAACAAGTTTTTTTTGACATGTTCTAATTTTCAGAGTAGAGATATTTAATTTTTCGATGTTGCAAAAAATCTAGTTTTATTGTTTAAACTGTAGATTTCTTTGTTGAGCCTAGATACACCTTCGTGGGAAGACTATATATGGGTACTCAATCTCTTCTGACTCCTTATTTTTAATAATATACTAACTTATAATCCGTGCAACGCACGGGATGATATTAATAAATTATATATTAATTGTTTAATTTTTTTTATTATATCGGCTATAACAATATAATACATAATAAAAATTATTTATAGATAAAATAATATTATTATTTTAATATTCATGAGATTTAATTAATAAGTTGTAATTTTAAGTAAAAGTGAATTGAGATATATTATTAGATTGTTGTACAAAAAATGATTCATCGATGATAGAATTATATGTAAAATATACATGTTTTAAAATTAAATTATAATTATATCATAATTGTATAAAAAATCGTATAAAAAGAAAAATTACGATAATAAAAAGAGGAATTACCGGATGAACGACCAATTGACCAAACTTTATATTTTTCTTTAAATTTAATTAGGAAATTTTTATTAATAAAAAGAGTTACAAATATATTAGAAATATTTTAATTAAAATTTAAATAAAAGAGTATATTTTAATGTAGGTAAAATATAATATAATTTTAATATTCAAAAATTTTAATTATAAAATTGTAATTTTAAATAAATTAATGTGTTTGAGCGATGAGAAAAATTGAAACATGTTAGTAGATTGTAAGTACAACTATATATTCTAATTAAAAAATAAGTTTGTTTTAAATAATATAATATAAAAGTATAGATAATATAGATATAACATAGTGATAAAATTTAATTAATGTTAATAAAATATTATTATTATTATTATTATAATATTTATAAAATTTAATATTCATATAATATAATATTATTTTATTCGTGATGAGTTGTATAAAAGGAGGACTATCGGGAATTAGAGTTGTATATATGGTGTTGATGTCGATTTTCTAATTTTAACATACGGGTATTAATAGGATCGGGTTGTTCTAGTTTGATCAGAGTTTTTCTAATTGGAGTAGAGCTTGTATTTTGATAAATAATTTGTGTTATGCGATTAAAATAAAAAAATAAATGGAAACTAAACAAATGCATATTGTTTATCATAAACTTTAATGATATATTAAATAAAAATTATAGGATAAAATTTAATGATATATTAAATAAAAATTATAGGATAAGTAGGATTTATAAAAAAAATTATAGAATATAATTTAAATATAATATAATATTATCATATCTTATTATCCTATCGTGTATAAAAGGAGGATTACTGGGATTAGAGTTGTATGTATGATTATATTCTTTTAAAATTATATTTTAGAGTTAGAGTTGTATGTATGATTATATTCTTTTAAAATTACATTTTATTAAAATTCAACAGTTAAGATCATTTCTATGGTTCACTTAAAATTGGACGGTCAAGATCTTTTCTATGGTTCACCCAGTACCATACCGACGACAAAATTTTTTAATCTTTCGGCTTTAATAATATAGTATAGATTGGATACTCATGTAAAAATATTGTCGAGCGAACTCATAAGCAGTTGCGGAGCCAGAAATAAAACTGAGGGGAGACCAAAATTAATTAATTTTAATATTTATATATCATTGCATTATAATGTATTTTAATAAATATATAATATGTTATTAAAAATAAAATTATAATTATGTAATTAATTTATATTTAAATATTAAATAAAAATTCTAATTTTTAAGGTTCAAATAAAAAAATTTAGTTATAAAAAAAGTAGTAAAATTATCATATTTGAATGTATTTTATTTGATTAATTTATTGTAATATCCAGAATTGATTTAATAATAAAATTATCCATATATATGTCAGAAATTTGTATTAGGTAATTTAGCCAACAATATGAAATAACAAAAACATTTTTAAATTTAAAAATAATAGGATATAATAATAAAAATATTAGTTCAATATTATAAAGATAATATTAGACTAATATTGGAGTAATACTCTAAATTTATGAAACAAACTCAAGTTTAAAAGTAATTATATAATATTAACCCGTTATTTATAACATATATTATATATATCATATACCAGTCAGGCAAAGTTCAGGGGAGTGGCCGCTTAGGCTCGCCCTAGAGTGCCTCCACCCCTGCTCATAAGAATGTCAATTCCACATTTATTAACTACTCCAAGTCTCCAACCTGTGTGTTCCTAGCTTAATTGTGATCTTGAAATTTACTCTACGATGAGGTAAGAAGAGGATATATATTTGGCATTTTACAAGCCTACTGGATCATCAGTAGTAATTGCCATAATGAAATAATAAATTTGTTCAATTCAACTTATAATTTCTCCTCTCCTCGTCTCTATTTTAATTTTAAAACAATAAAAATAGCCTAGAAACTTCTTAAATATCATATGGTATCGTATCACATGAAATAGTGAAATTAATTTTCCCAGTCCGATTTATCCCAAAAGTAATATTTGCGGTGACCATCCATTCTCCGGAAAAAGAAGCCATCAGCCTGTTTGTACCAGAATTTTCACACTCTAACATCAACTTATCAGCTGTTAGAAGAGGTCAAATAACAAGTCCTACTTTTTAGCAGATGATGGGTATCTGATCCCTTGTTAATAGGATCATGGAGAGGTGGTAGCCTATCATCAAGGCATGTGCAAATCAAGATAAATATAGCAAAATATCAACACATTAAGGGGGGACACACAACACAATTGATATACTACGTACACATATATTTCTTATCATTTGAGAGGGCTAAACCTAATTGGGCAACTCATTTTATTTATTACAGAGCGCTGCTACTACAACATACACCCGCTACATTGCCATACGTATCATCTTATAGGGCTAAACCTAGTTCTATCTCTCAGTAATCATTCTATTCACAGCAAAACACTTATTCATGACACCCATAATATATATAACTACATACCACTCACTTATATCCATAATTATACACAGCCATACATATATTACAAACATATTACAAGACTAAACATAAATGATCCCATGACAACCATTCTATACAACACTACTAGTGCACTATACACCCACGACATTACTATACATCTCATTTGAGAGAGCTACCAATTCTATAACCACACACTACATATGTACATTCAACTGACGAGTAGACCAAGTCCTGACGACTAGACCAAGTCCTGACGGGTAAGGCTGAATAATACTTGACGACCGAAAATTAAGGAAGAGATAGAGTCCATCTTCAACAACAATTCAAATGCTTGGGGAAGATAAAGATAAACATCCATAATATCAAGGAACGTGATCAGCAAGTAGCTCCATGAAAATAAGAACATGAGAAGACTTGACGAGTACACAATACACTGACGGGAGCTGACCAAGTCTACCCGTCGACCGACGACTCCTAAAATCTAGGAGATAAATCAGCCACCATCCCAGAAAAATAGGAGATAAGGTGCTTAGCCATGCCTAAATAATAGGATCGTGGAGATAATTATGGGCTACAAACCAGCAACTAGCATGGAGGGATCATATCTATATATTTAGATAATTACACAAGAAATATACAAGTTCTAGCTTCTCACCTACTTACAATATACACACACTTCTACAACCTACATCAACTATAACATATATGCATTACATATGATAGGGCTGAACCGGGAGCTAAATCTACATCATCCTATGCCAAACAATTCACACAACAATGCTACTACAATTTATACTTCTTCTACACCTTCTATAGCCTTTCTTCAACATATTCTCTGCAGAATACAACCGAAGAGCAGTAGATTAATAGCTGACGAATAGCCGACGAGTAGATACACAGAGCCGACGAGTATAAATTACAGTGGACGAGTAGATACACAGACCTGACGGGTACAAACTGCAGTGGACGAGTACATACTGCAGTCGACATATAGGATGTTTTGTACTTTTATTTCATTTCTAATCATTTGTAACAATTGTAAGACTTATTCTAGTGGATCATCTTTGCTGGGTCACTCCCACCCGCGGTTTTTAACCTTATTCAAGGGGTTTTCCGCGTCACCAAAACCTTGTGTTCTTGTTCTTTGGTTTACTTTTTTGCACTTGTCTTACTACTTTGTTACTTGTTCTTCAAACACGAAATCGATTAGACTTAGTTATTAACCCTACAAAATCTGGACAAAACAGTTGGCGCCGTCTGTGGGAAATTAGCTAAGAGTCTATACGAGTTCAACGACAATGAAGGATAATCCACAACGTGACGAAACTACGAATCATGATAACAACCCGACGACGGACGATGAGATGCTTACAACCATAAGAAGACTACAATCTGACATGGATTTGTTACAATCAGATAATGAAGCACTCAAGGCAGATTTGAGTATGATAAAATCAAATAACAAGATGACATCACGATGGACAGTTGCAGGTGTAGTGCGACGCCTGAATATGGACGACATACCTGACCATATACATCAAGAAATGGACGAGATATATGACAAAAGGACAGAAGACCGACGACAACATGACCTAATGGAAGGACACAACATTGAGCTTGTCAGGTCTAATAGGAGGTCCAAACACGTAGAAGTTCCAAGTCAATAGGTCACTTGTGAGACATCTGACCCACGATAGGTGCTAAAGGGCTTAAATACACATGTCATCAATCTGACGCGTTGGACGAGTAAGGGATAGTCGTCGGTCAAGTAACATGTCTGATAGAAGAAGAGTATATCCAAAGAAGTATGCTGATAGTAGATAACGTGACACACCTGACAATAAAATAATAAGAAACGTGTGGTACACGTACCTGACGACGTATGAATAGACACTAAACACAGAACATACCCGACGACATGACGTGAATGAAGGACGTAATGCTGAGTACGACATGACCAATAGAATGTCTAAACATGAAAGTTACAAATCACATGGATACATATCCAGACATGAAAGAATGAAGCTGTGACAACAATAACACGACATGAAGAAGTTGACGTCAAGTTGACTAGACACGACGGGAGCAGAAGATGTGGACATGAACAGAATAAGTCAATAACAACACTGAATTATAGGAGTGGACATTAATAAGGAAGAACTTATGGAAACAAGAAAGATGAACTCGTCGGTAACTCGTCAACAACACATTAATAACTCGGTCACTCGTTTTGACTCAACAATGCGACTCGTCTATAACTTGGTAAGGAATGTGTGAATGAATACCACATCCCAGGTACATATTTGGTTTATATTGAAAAACTAGTTGTTGATTTTATATTGCAATGCTTTGTTTAAGACAAAATCTACATCTTTATATATGTTAAATTAGTTTCCTTATCTTATATTCACATATATCACTTGTCAATATCATTATCTCAGATTTAAGAGAGATAATTTAACATGTTCCTAAAGTCCCAAACTCTTTTAAAAAAAATGACGCTTGCATTTTATACGAATTCACCGTTTAAGTATTAGATTAGTTTTTTGTACTGATATGTCAAAAAGATTTTCTGATTTACACATAAAAAATTATTATGACGACGCAACTTATGTAAACAACAAATGTTTACAATCACAAATGTCAAGAGCTACATTGACAAGTATGATGCTACAGCAAGTTATGAACTGTCCGACAGATCAATCAGCTCGTCTGCGGATCTTGTCGACACATTTAATCTACAACACACAATTATCAGACAATTTAAGAAGATGACGAGTGACTCGTACCACATTATTCAAAGATGTATGGAATGTCCAAAAAAGTACTTATCAAGGTTAAACAAAGAAAAAATGGCATGCCCACGACAATAGAGGCTTTCCGATGAGGTCTAGTAAGAGATTCACCCATTTATGACGAGCTGATGAAATATCCCTACCATATGGTAGATGACGCATACTCCAAAGCAAATGACACAAATCAGATGAGAGGAGGTCAATGTGGAATATTTTGACAACCACTATTATTCCAACAAGAAGAAAATGACATAAAAGCTACATATTACAAGACATATACCAGAAGTCGACGAGAAGAAACACACGTCAGTTCTCTACTGAACATGACAGGTTAAAAAAAATTGACACCTATGAGTTTAACATTAGTCCATCATCACCAGTAAAAGAACTAAACAATCTGGGGGATAATGTTAGATCTCCTAAAACTGATGAACCAAAAGATAACTCGTCAAGAAAGATCACACGTTAGAACAACTCATCAAGATAGGCCACGTGTCGGAACAATTGACACATGCGCATAGAAGAGAAAAACTACAAGTCGAACATGACAGGTTGACAACTCCACATTCAACTGATATGTTAACTACCTGTAGATGGCTACGACGTGTTCGCCAGCGAAACACACAACAAAGAAGACAAATGTGACAACCTCGTAGTAACAAAAAAATAACCAACTAGCATGGACATGTGATAGAATCATAACATGATAGTCTAGACATGTCATTTGCCACATATTGACAGGATGGTCGACACGACAACTAGTTACGAGCTACTCACACTCTTGGATGCATCAAGAGGGCTCAATCATATATAGTTGTATCCTTCCGACAACTGAAGTATCTGTCCGACAACTAAAGTATCCTTCCGACAACTGAAGTATCTGTCCGACAACTAAAGTATCCGTCCGACACCTGAAGTATCCGTCCGACACCTGAAGTATCCGTCCGACACCTGAAGTATCCGTTCGACATTAAAAACTGCTTTTGTACCTGACATGATAACTTCTACTCGCCTATATCTTTTAGCCTAAAAAGACATGAACAACGTTTCAGACTTAGAAACAAATTTTTCAAGGACCAAGTCAGTCACACAAATGAAGTTAACAATGATGATATAGTGGTGCATATTTAAATGTACACTGCGTGACATTATGAATGAAGAAATGGCCTTACATGACAAGTACATATGACATTGCATATAAACTATGAACAACAATTAAACTCAGGTATTTGTTGACTTTGTGGCTGATTTCAGTACAAGTCAACCAGCACAAGTTGATCAAGAACTACATACATTGTACCAGAAACATGGCATGTTTTTTGAACCTTATAAATCGACGGGACCTCAACCATCTATGAAAGGTTAGGGACTTGTCCTAAAATCGCCACAGGGGGACAACATGGTATGATCTATCTATCGAGACTTCAAGACGTTTAACAATGAATCATTAATTATTACTTGACGATAGAAGATTGATCAAACACAACTCAATTGTGACTTTCTACAAGGTGTGAGCCACAACAATGATTCAGACATAACAAAGATTACAAAATATTGTGTTACACTTGAACATGTTCAAGGAGTTACAAGGAAAATGTCATACATTTGATATACGACAAGTTCGGCAAAAATTAAATTCACAAGCCTAGGGACAGTCTTACGTCGACATGTACAAAATACCATTTATACATTCCTGAAGCCTACACCAGAAAGAGAAGACGTCTCAAAAAGTATATTAATCGATGCTGGACAACCTGACGGGTATTGATATGAAACATAATGACAAGCTGGACGAAAGACTACTTGTCCAACGACATCTAACTGATCGACATCACAACATGTCTTAAGAGATAGACATGAAGGAGAACATGGAAATCATTATTAAAAAGAAACTTGCCAATTTAGTTTCCATCAATGAGTTACTACTAACATACATTAGACCAAATGTTTTTAACTACATTATAAAATGCGACGTTTGTCACAAGCATGCTCCAATCAGATGTCGACCATCAAAATATCAACGTCCGTCAATCATATTTCGGCCAGACATATAGTAAGGAATAGACATTGTTGGAAAGACGTCACCAATGTCTAGACAGAAAGAATACATGTTAAGTATAACAAATTATTTACTGAAGCGTATAGAAGCACAAACGTTTTGACATGTCAAAGCAAAGAGGAAAGAAACAAGCGGACGCCTTGGCTGTTCTAGGGGCAATCTTTTGAGATGACAACATGACAAACATACTGATTATGTACATACTGAAAACCAACAATATAGAAGTATGAAGAGTCTAAGGATATTATAGCTCTAGACAACAAACGGAGTGCTGACAACAACCAGTCGACAAGTTGATCCAAAGAAATCAAGGACTACCTGTTGGATAACATACAACTGAGCAATGCTAATGAGGCGAGGCTACTGAGAATGAAGGCTTCAAGATTAACAACAATTGATGGGGGCTCTATTCAAGAAGTCAGTTACAGGTCTACTATAAATGTGTCTCGAGTATGAGGAGGCACCACAAATATTGAAGGATGTACATGAAGGTGACTGTGGGAACCATTCTGGAGGGATGAACTTGTTATTCAAAATAATATGAATGGGCTACTATTGGACGACTATCAGGCAAGATGCTATTGACTATGTCAAAAGGTGTGATGCTTGTCAAAGGCATGCACCCGTCAAACATCAGCCGTCAAAATATTTGCACCCGTCAAACATCAGCCGTCAGAATATTTACACCCGTCAAACATCATCCGTCAGAATATTTGCACCCGTCCAACGACATGCAACCTGTCGACATCAATGAATCAGTAAAATATGTTCTTATCGATTACATGCCAAGTGCATGATAATATTCTTCTTACCTACAAAGATTAAAACTCTAAGGACTTTGTCATATCTTACAATGACGACATGAATTCAATGAACATGGCAATCACGTCAAACACTCGATGGAAGATTTTGGATTGACGTGTCCAACATCCGTCAAGGATTTGACAGAAACATATGACATGTGACATGCTCTAAGAGAATTCAACACACATGCTGACACCTTTGGATTAGGGGCAGTGTTTAGACTTCTCAACCTGTCTGATATTCCAATCATACACGTCTTCAAACCAGCTATTCAAAAAGATGACACCTTGGAAGAGATCATGTATGTCACGACACACTATACCAACATGTCAAGTTGGATACGACAACTCGAAGATTACCTGTGCGACGACATCCAACCTATCCGACGACATCCAACATGTCGATATGCATGACATCTATATTTATTTTTCTAATCCTCGTACGTGGACACAACGACAAGGGGCAGTACCTCATGCCATTTACGACAAGGGGCAATAGCCCTCGACATTATGCGATAATTACAAAATTAACAATCAACGAGGACGACGCCCAAAACATCGATATGACAGATGCTAGTTTCTCTAGTGTGTGGGACATACGCAGTCCTACAAATAAAAGTAATGACACCACCAACTCGTTATGGCCTCCTGACGAGTAATGTCAACAACGACGAACTTTTTCATGACTAGGACACTATCGATGAGCTACACGACATGACCAGGACACTGTCGACGAGCTGCATGACATGACCAAAATTAGATTGACGTTGTATTAACAAAAAGTGGTCAATAGTTATGATAACAATGTGTACATCAAGAAATTTCATGTGGAAGACCTCGTCTTGAAGAAGGTCTTGTCCTAAGAAAGATCTTTCTGAATACAATTGACACTGACACCGACGTGTACACTCCTAAATGAGGAAAACGTACTTAGTTGAAATTATTTCCTCACAAGGGGCATACAAAGCTAGCTATTTTGGACGAGACGCAAGTGTCAAGTAATTGATACAGCATTATATGTGCTGCTAGAACAACATGTTTTATTTGTTTAACTTTGATATCTGAATAATAGTCTGGTACTTTTATTTCCTCGATCAATGCATGTGTTTCCTTATATGTACATTTGTGCCCAACTTGTTTAACACTTATATGGTTTACAATAACAAAACATGCATGTCGTTTGTTTCTTGTTAATCTACTCAACATATCTTCGATGTTTAAGTTTTTCTTTATGTAGCGCATTTGCATGACTATAAATACATTACGATTCTATGATACATGGCCATTACAATTACGTGATAACTAGGGGCATTGTATCCCGACATTATCTATTATTGGGCTGATCACCCACGACGAATAAAAACTAAAGGCCCCGTCCTTTAACTACGAAACCAACAAAATGAGAAACAAAATTAATTACTTTTAAGTAATAATTTTCTGCATTCTCCACATTAAAACCAAAAACTACGAAAAATTAAGTTTGTTTCAAGAGGGGGAAGGCCTTTTAGCAACTTAAACGTGTGCATGCACTTACGTAAGAAAAACAATATCGATGACCGACGCAACGAATTGACGAATCAACAAATCGACGAGTAAAATGACCTGACGAATATTACATATGACATATATGACATATACTACGTATGAAATTCATTATAAATTATTATTACACATATGATGTGTGTCACAAGTACATCCACCTACAAATCTACTCGACAAGATTTAATTACTATATTACAATTACATGTCATATTGACATACGACGTGAAAAACTTATGTATCACATTGACACAACATTTTATAAATTACATGTCTCATTGGCATTTTACGAATTGCAAGTCATTTTGACATATTACAATTGCAAGTTATACATCTCGTCGACATGTTACACGTTATAAGTCTACGACATGTCATATATTTTGACTACAAGTTACATCGACATGGTATATGTCACATTCACGAATCTCGAACATGTATTACACATTATGGTTACATTTCATGATTACAAGCTACGTGTATGCATCTACGTATTTCAACTGCAAGTTGAAATAATTACGACTACGAACTACGCCTATGAATCAAGTATTATGGTCATAGCACACGTGTCTCATGACAGTACAATGACAACAGTACAATGACGAATTACAAATATCGACTGCATGTCATGTGTTACAATGACAATACAACGCCAAATTACATAACATGATGACAAGTGAAATATTATGACGACAAGTTACACTTTTTGTCTACAACTTGCATGTTACATTTACAAGACGCGTTACAATACATCTTACGTGTTGACACTCTTACAACTACTCCAGCCTAAGGAATCACATGAACCTGTCAACAAGCTATTTAAAATAAATGGACGCATATAAATATGCGATCGACAACGACAAGATTATATTCGACATGAAGAGAATTTTATTGGTTGTATGTCTCCACCCAATAAAATTAGGGGCAATTGTTTGTACCAGAATTTTCACACTCTAACATCAACTTATCAGCTGTTAGAAGAGGTCAAATAACAAGTCCTACTTTTTAGCAGATGATGGGTATCTGATCCCTTGTTAATAGGATCATGGAGAGGTGGTAGCCTATCATCAAGGCATGTGCAAATCAAGATAAATATAGCAAAATATCAACACATTAAGGGGGGACACACAACACAATTGATATACTACGTACACATATATTTCTTATCATTTGAGAGGGCTAAACCTAATTGGGCAACTCATTTTATTTATTACAGAGCGCTGCTACTACAACATACACCCGCTACATTGCCATACGTATCATCTTATAGGGCTAAACCTAGTTCTATCTCTCAGTAATCATTCTATTCACAGCAAAACACTTATTCATGACACCCATAATATATATAACTACATACCACTCACTTATATCCATAATTATACACAGCCATACATATATTACAAACATATTACAAGACTAAACATAAATGATCCCATGACAACCATTCTATACAACACTACTAGTGCACTATACACCCACGACATTACTATACATCTCATTTGAGAGAGCTACCAATTCTATAACCACACACTACATATGTACATTCAACTGACGAGTAGACCAAGTCCTGACGACTAGACCAAGTCCTGACGGGTAAGGCTGAATAATACTTGACGACCGAAAATTAAGGAAGAGATAGAGTCCATCTTCAACAACAATTCAAATGCTTGGGGAAGATAAAGATAAACATCCATAATATCAAGGAACGTGATCAGCAAGTAGCTCCATGAAAATAAGAACATGAGAAGACTTGACGAGTACACAATACACTGACGGGAGCTGACCAAGTCTACCCGTCGACCGACGACTCCTAAAATCTAGGAGATAAATCAGCCACCATCCCAGAAAAATAGGAGATAAGGTGCTTAGCCATGCCTAAATAATAGGATCGTGGAGATAATTATGGGCTACAAACCAGCAACTAGCATGGAGGGATCATATCTATATATTTAGATAATTACACAAGAAATATACAAGTTCTAGCTTCTTACCTACTTACAATATACACACACTTCTACAACCTACATCAACTATAACATATATGCATTACATATGATAGGGCTGAACCGGGAGCTAAATCTACATCATCCTATGCCAAACAATTCACACAACAATGCTACTACAATTTATACTTCTTCTACACCTTCTATAGCCTTTCTTCAACATATTCTCTGCAGAATACAGCCGAAGAGCAGTAGATTAATAGCTGACGAATAGCCGACGAGTAGATACACAGAGCCGACGAGTATAAATTACAGTGGACGAGTAGATACACAGACCTGACGGGTACAAACTGCAGTGGACGAGTACATACTGCAGTCGACATATAGGATGTTTTGTACTTTTATTTCATTTCTAATCATTTGTAACAATTGTAAGACTTATTCTAGTGGATCATCTTTGCTGGGTCACTCCCACCCGCGGTTTTTAACCTTGTTCAAGGGGTTTTCCACGTCACCAAAACCTTGTGTTCTTGTTCTTTGGTTTACTTTTTTGCACTTGTCTTACTACTTTGTTACTTGTTCTTCAAACACGAAATCGATTAGACTTAGTTATTAACCCTACAAAATCTGGACAAAACACAGCCCTTACTTGGAACTTGAATATATTATCAGGTATATCATCATATATATACTCATCCATAACATGGTTACCTATATACTTTCCATTCCACCAAAAGTCACAGTAGAATAGAGTTGTACCCCAAAAATTCAATTCATATTGAAACCAAAAGTATACAACTGATTTACACCCAGGTTGTGGTAACCCAAATCATCATCTTTTGATCTGCAATGAAGGCGTACCGGAGGTTTGTTACTCGGAAGACGACTGGTAATTTCGACATGGCACTTCGAAAAACATGTCGTAAAGAGAAGAGTTATTGTCAGAATATTAAGCCACAAAGGAATTGATGAAGAGCTCGCAGACATGTCTTTGCCTGTCTGGTAGAGTTTGTGCTATTATTCTTGTGTTTGACACCTTGGTTTCATTAGCCTAATTATATAGGCTGAGGAATTGTTTCTAGTTATTAGGCACGTATGAATATTTTAAGTAGTAATAAAAATTATTTCTTGCATTAATTATGTTTTGAAAGCTGAAAAGGATACAAATAATATGTTTGATTAATTTCTAACTTAACATATTTTATGTATTGCTAAATTAATTTCAAAAGGTGTGGATTATAATTTAGCTATGGAACAAAATCATTTAGATATCACAAATTATATATATAGATGGTTATACTTTAATGGTTTCAAGATTTAAATAAAATAAGTATAATAAAATTTCATTTTCAATCTCATTAATCTTTCGATGAAAATAGTAGACTACATAAAAAGATATATTCAAATTCTGGATTATATATTGATATCATGCTTAACTTATTCTAACTTATCGGATCTTGTTCAGAAAATCACGATGATTTGTGTATAAAATGCACCGTCGTTTTTATACTAAAAATTTCCACAAAATTTTTGGACTCGTAAATGGCACGGATTGCTATAGATTGATGTCCAGGAGACAAAGTTTAAAAGTAAAAAAAGGCTGCATATATATTTCATCGCAAATTTTTAGTACATTCAATTAGCCACAATGGTCATCCGGGACACAATCTTGCCAATTCATCACTAGTGTCCATTCCATGTTATGAATGGATGGATTAAATTTATAGAAATACATTCCATCCGTTCTACCTTCGTAAGAGTATGTATTCATACCTTGAGCTATTTGGCTATATATATACTTATCAAAAACCTTAAACGCTGCCTTTTTTTGACCCCAATAAAAGTGACAATAGAACAAAGTAGTTCCCCATAAATTCATATGGAAACCGAAAGTGTACGGTTGATTTAAACTCAGGTTGTGGTACCCCAGATCATCATCCTTCGATGCGCAGTTCACCACTAATGGATGTCCGTTACCGGGAACAATACGGTTGGTTATAGCAACATGTTGTTTTGAAAAACATGTTTGAAAGAGATGAGAGATTATGAGGATGTGAATGAACAAGGAAGTCCAACAGCTCGAAGACATCTTTTATTTTGGTTGTGTTGCTTATTTCATGTACTCATATATCTATGCTCTGTTTGCAGTTACAAAATCTGCTATGCTTAATGAGATTGTGCTTCCGTTTCTTTTTCCATTTGTATTTATTGCATTTTACTTTTACGGGATAGAAGAATAATATAAATTCTAGACGAATTTTTTTAGATTTTAAAATTTTTTGGATATAAAAATTAATCTTTAAAGAATATATTTTTAATATTTTACATATTAAGAAATCCAAAATTCAAATGATCATTATCCATATTTATTAAAATATAGTGTTAGGGATATTAATATATTGGACTTAATATAGACTCTTTCCGCACATTTAAAATATAAAAGTTAGCAATATTACTATTCTTTTAACATCGAAATTGAATATATCAAATGATGTTGTTAAGTCAGTCCCTAAATTAATAAATCTAATCTCCAGGCATATATAAATTTCATCTCCAAACATATCTTTGCTGAAAGTCGAAATCGAAAATGAGAAATCATAAAAATGTGAAGAAACAAGGAAATGTTGTGTTAAAATACAAGACCTTTGTTTTGTTTGTAGATATGCTCGGATATTTCTTGTTCTATCTAACTATATATAGACTTGTACTGTATATGCCTGCTGCTGCATTATGTAATTTAGTAATTATACTCATTTTAGGAAAGTAGGCTATACTATTACAGTAAGATATAATTCTTGTATATTCAAATATAGCAAAATATTATGTTGTTCTGTAGTTAAATTCTAAGATTTAGCCAAATATTAAAACATGTGAATGTATTCTCATTTGTTTTTGCCTAATGTGTGATAAGGGATAAGGATTCATTGGTATCTTTCAAATTTCAAACTGTTTGTATATTGGAGTTAATAAAGTCTAGTCGAAGTTAAATAAATCATATACTAATACAAGAGGTATTATGAATCCATGAAATTCGTAAAATTCATTCACCACAAAAAAATTTATTCGAAGTTTCAATACAATGCTAGCCCTTTGTATCTATGAATTTTTGACAATGCGCATTTTATATATAATCCCCCCAATTATGATGTTTCGTCCATGAGTCGGAATCATTGGTTTTGCTCATGTAAAACCCATCAGCCCTCACTTGCCAATAACATGTATCACTTATCGACCACCAGGGGAAACTTTTGTAGTTTCTAGAACAATAGTAGGCACCCCATTTATCCTGATTGAATACATCAAACACCGCTTCTTTATCGTCCCACCAGAAATGACAAAAATACAATGTATTAGTTATAAATGATGTCCTGAATGACCAGTAAAAGCTTAGTTGATTCGGATACATTTCTTGGTATCCCAAGTCATCGTCCCTTGACTGACACCGAAAATTTAGGGGAAGTGAATCCGACGGAAGATGGTCTGTGATATCGATTTGAGTTTTCGAAAGACAAATCGGAAAAAAATGGGAGATTATTAAGATTTTAATGAATATAGATTTTGAAGAGAAGCTTGTAGGCATGCTTTTGATTTGTTTTTTATCAAATGTTTTTTTTGTTACCCGCTAAATTTTATGTCATATATATAGGCTCCCGTTGTCATGGAAACTTAATTATGATTTTATTTGTTACTCTATTTTAATTTGGTGATTACGGGTTAATTAGATGACTTTTTATCTGTTAATTAAATATATTTATTTATTTATTTTGGACATTATTAAAGAATTCAATTGAAATCGAACAATATATTCAACATTTTAGCATGTTGGACATATGTGCAATTTAGTTTTTTCAAATTCAGGTCTTACCATTAAAATATAATTGATAATTTTCTCAGCCATAATAATAAATGTAAATGTTGAAGGTATGCATTTTTTTCATTTCTATGAACAATATATTCAATACTCTTTAAAAGAAACTCAATATTTTAGTTTGACGAAAATAGCTCATTGCACATTATTTCTTCTTATAATGAAATTTTCACTAATTAAATTTGTTTATCTCGTGATAATTTTATATATGCTTTCTTACCTTATACTACCATTTAGCGTAACTGTTACGGGATTCATATTTATCGATTTGATAATATGTGTACTTTGGAATCATAACAATACATATGTGTTGTCTAGTTAATACATAAATTTAACTAGAGTATTAAAATTTTTATTTTAAGAATATATAAACTTCTTTAATTAAACCTTTTTATATAGTTAATATATATATATTAAAATAAAATGAAATTACATATAATAAATTCAATTTAATTATCTACAAAACCAATGTGTTTTATAATTAAAATTTGAAAAATCAATTTGTTCTTCAAAAATTATTGTTATAAAATTAACGTCCTTCATATCAAATTATTTAAGTTTGTACAAATAAATTTATTTTAAATAAACTTTTATTATAATTCTATAAATAAAATTATAATTGTTCCCACTTCACTTTTTTCAACATTTTTGTCATAGCACAAAATTCAGTAGAAATTATCAGGATTTTTACCGTAACTATAAAAATTAATTCACCTCAAGGCTAAAAACAATATCATTGTAATGTATATAAATGAGTGTCCATATATAAATGTACACCATAATCAAACAAAGCATTATATTGTTACAACGATACTCAATCGACTCTAATCACCATAACCTCAATGTTATTTTTATACACGACAAGTGTAATCAAAGTACAATAACCGAAAGAAAAGTAAAGATTTAAGATAATATCAAGGTGACCATAATTAATGACCAAAGCTATATATAAATATGCACTTGATCGATTTCACCAGATTCTAACTTTGTGCCATGTTCCTTTTATAAGGAGATAAAAGCCATCAGCTCTAACTTCGAAACTAAATTGGTTGCCACCTACTATCTTGTCAATATCATCATCGAACACTACGAACCCTTCATGCCTTCCCAGCCACCAAAAGTCGCAGCTGAATAATGTAGATCTGATAATATTCATTTTAAAACTCCAATCATACTAGTAGTTTAAACCCAAGACATGCGTTCCCAAATCATTGTCATACGACTTGCAGTGAAGATTTAAGGGAGGGTCTGGACCAGGAAGACGGTTGGTAATAATGACATGCTTCCTCTTAGGACCGAACGAACAAGAAAAACATGTCAGTGAAAAATAGAGAGATGATTAAAATGTTAACCAAAATTGAGTAGTCTCTTACCATGGCTATGCTCATTGCACTTCTAATTAATGTTTGTTTTAATTAATTTGATTTTGTTGATTGTTATTTGTTTTACTTGCCTACTTATATATAGGCTACCCTATTGTTTGTATTTTAGAAATCTGATTGTGTATTCATAACTTTTCCATAATTTCAAGAGTTTTCTAAGCGTTAAGAATCTTGTTAAGGTAAAATTTAGAATTTTCGATATGTATAATTTATTTTTGCCAAATTCAGCTTTTACAATTAAAATATAGTGTTCGTAATTTTTCAGATGTGGCATCAGTATAAATGTAGATGCTTGAGGTATTTATTTTTCAATTGACGAAATATGATATAATCGGACTCCAAAAGAAACTTAATACTCTATTCGACAAAAATATTTTATTGCAATTTGTTTTTTCTTATAATGAAATATTCACTAAATTAATTTATATCTCTTGATCATTCTATATTTTCTTATTTGGAATATGTGATTACAATATATTTACATATTCAATAATATATGTATTTTGTGTTAATATTATTAACAAAATATAAAATATAAATTCGATCAACTTTGATTGAATTTAGCTAAATTCGACCCGGAGATATTTAAATTTATCGTACCTACTTTGGTCAAAACAAGAAAGTCCAATAATATATATTATTATTTATTTAAATGTTTCAAAAGATATCATTATTTTAATTTTTAATGATATTTATTAATTATTTAAATTTCATTTGTAAAACGAATTTCAAATTTTTGATAAGCTGAAGAAGATAATTACAAGTTTATTTACCTTTATTTATTTTATTTTATTGTCTCTTAAAGATGTTTTTCAAAAGAGGAAAATTAAAAAAAATTGTTATCAAGAGATTTTTTATTAAAGAAAGAAAAAGAAATCTAAACAATAAAAGAGAAATAACATATTCTCTTTTTTTTAATGTTTTTCTCCTAAATTCAGGAATACAACATAAAAAAATATACAAGAAGAATTAGATAAAATTGACTGTTTTATTGATAAAAAAATTAATTTAAAATAATGAAGAGGCTCTAGAGAGATCACCTCTTAAAATTTTAAAGTTCATAATACGCTAAAATTTTAATTTGACACAGTTTCTTTATATTTTAACTTTTGTACAAAAATCTATTGAATTTTTTTCCCTTTTCATATTTTTACATTTATTCCTCCATCTAAATCTAATATAAATAAAAATTATTGTAACTTTCTAAATATTATATACTCTCCCTACTAATTTATCTATCTTATTTGACTTTTTCAGTCAAATTGATTAAAGTTTCACTACAAATTACATTTATTATATAATTGAAAAAATTATAAAAATTATATCACTAGAAAGTATATATAATATACTTTTAAATGCAATCTTTACTTTCTTAACATTATATATAAAAGAAAAATTTATAAACACAATAAAAACTGATCTATAAAAATTAAATAAAATCGTTAATATTTATAAGGCAAGTCAACAATTACGAATATATATCAAATTGTTAGTTTTTGTGGGCGTGGTGAGTGATTGGACCCCATGTGAGTTCGGTTTGAGTTATGATAAATGGTCTTGCCGGAAGTGCCGGTCGGAATTCCGAGGCTGATATGCATTCACTTATGGGTGTTAAAACTAATTTTCATTCACATTTTCTCCGCCACTTTTTGATTATATTCTCGATAACTCCATTCACATGTACTCATATCCTAGCTAACTCCGTTCTCGTTTCCTCCGTCAATTTTTAATTATATATTTAATAATTCATCTACATTTCCTCATCCTAAATAAATCCGTGCTCAATTTCTCCGCCATTTTCTAATTATATATTTAATAATTTCATCTACATTTCCTCATCCTCCATAACTCAATCCTCATTTTTTTTCACGACTTTTTAATTACCTCCCGATAATTTCCAACTAAAATAATTCAATCCATTTTCAAGATTTTGCATATACGGCGAATTCTATCGGCTCAATTTATTAGTTTTGCTCAATCTTTGTCAGAATTGCATAATTTCATTCCCGTCGAATACTTAGCATCCTCGTTCGGTAAGTCAGTTTTTATAATATAAATATATGTGCACATGTATGCGTTTATTACCATTTTTTTTCATTATTATATAACTAAATTGAGCCGAACCTGAATTTTCAAATTTAATTTTTTACTTTAAAAGTTTGAGTTTGAATTTAATTTTTAATATGAATCTGACTGAAACTTGACCTAATGATTTGTAGTTATATTTACGATTTTTTGTCTGAGTTAAGATTTCGAATAGTTCTAAATTTTATTGAATCCCAATTTCCTAGATCTGATTTTCTATTTAAAATTTTTAGTGTGAATTTAACTACTAATTAATGTAAATTATATTAAAATACAACTCCGATTCAATAATTTTGATAATTCTTTAAATCTGCTTTTAATTAAAGTTAAAATTCAGATAAATTGGAATATTATTGAATTTGAAACAAAATCAAATAGAACAAAATCGAGTGATTTAGAATTGATTTTATATTTTCACTTGTATTTGTTACAGATAATACACATACTGAACGAGGACAACAGAGTGAGATGACATCAAAGTTAGTTACAAGTTCTGATGTCATCAATGATGTAACAATAAAACAGAATCAGTTAGTTAATTAGATACATGAGTGTATAGCATTATTTCTAGAAGCTGCTAGTAGCATCTGTATCTTGTATATAGTACTCATACTTGTATCTTCTTCTTCAAGCTTAATAGAATAGTTCACTTTTATCTCTTAGATCTCAAAACTTCATTATGTATATTTCTGAATCTGACATGGTATCAGAGCTGCGTGATTGATCATGCGCTCGTATGCTGCTGTTGTAACCAATAACAACACATTATATTCATCTCCAGCCTCATCAATGGCGGCCTCGACTGTTATCGACATTAATCATCCATATTTTCTCAGCAATTCCGATCACCCTGGTTTATCTCTAGTAAGTGAAGTGTTAACAGACAAGAACTATCATCAATGGAGTCGCTCTGTCACGATTGCGTTATCTGCTAAACTCAAGCTAGGGTTCATTGATGGCAGTCAAGTCAAACCTAATGTTACTTCTCCAAATGTTCAGTTATGGATGCGTAGTAATGATTTGGTAATTTCTTGGATCTTAAACTCTGTTTCATCTGATATACGCAAGAGTATTGTCTATATGTCAACTGCTAAACAAATCTGGGATGATTTGGCTAATCGATACTCACAGAGCAATGTACCTCGGTTGTTTAATCTTCATAAAGACTTAGCATCACTTACTCAAGGTTCTAGGTCAATTACACAATACTTTACACAGTTTCGAGGTTTGATTGATGAACTAGAAAATTTAGCCCCAATTCCAAAATGTATCTGTGTGTCCAGTAATTGTACTTGTAATTGTGCTCTTAAGATAGATCAGTATGAGCAACAGATCAAACTCAGTCAATTTCTTATGGGACTCAATGAGAATTATACTGCTACTAGAGGCTAGATTTTGCTTATGAATCCATTACCTGATTTGGGCCAAGCATATGCTATGCTCTTGCAAGATGAGAATCAAAGAGATACTCATCAGAACACTTCTATTACTCATGAATCTGCTGCAATGAATGTGAGGTTTGGCAATGGCAACAAAGAGAGAGTATCTACTCTGAGAAAGGATGACAAGAAAGCTGTAGATAAATCAATGGTGTGTGACTATTGAAAGCTAACAGGACATATCAAGGATAAGTGTTTTGCATTACATGGATATCCTGAATGGCATCGACTATATGGTCAGCCAAAACCAAAACCAAGATTTAATACTAGCAAAAGTTTTGCTGGAAATGTTGTTACAAGAGCCCCAGCAACACCTGATACAAATACTCCTTCAACTTCTGCAAAAGATTTATCAGAAGCACAATGTCAACAACTGATTAAAATGCTTCAGACTCAGCTACAGACACAATCACCGTGTGCTCCTTGGATTAACTCTGGCAATAGTTCCAAAATTGCAGGTTTTTCTTGTACTTATTCTGTTATATTTGTAAATACTATTCATTTTGAACACTCTGCCAATCTATGGATTCTTGATTCTGGGGCCACACATCATATCACCCCATATTTGCATCTTGTTACCAATCCAAAATCAGTTCATTCTGAACTGCATTTACCCAATGGTGAAGCTTCTTTAATCACTCACATGGGTAACATTCAATTAACTGCAAACATGATTCTCAGAGATGTGTTGGTTGTTCCTACCTTTCAGTGCAATCTTATTTCTATTGCACAACTAACACAAGATAACAATCATGTTGTTACTTTCTCTGGCACAAAATGTGTTTTACAGGACCTAGCACTGAAGAAGATGATAGAGATTGGTAACTTGGAGGGGGGTCTGTATAAACTTCATACCAGTGCTTCAACTATCACATGTGCAGTAACCAACAGTTCAGCTTCAGATACATGGCATCTTAGACTAGGTCATCCTTCATCTTTTGTTATGAATAAACTCCATGATCTATTAGATATGTCATCTGTTTCTCTTAAGCTACCACATTGTGAGATCTGTCATATGTCTAAGCAAGTTAGATCTGTTTTTCCAAGTAGTCAATCTAAAAGTGTAGCTCTCTTTGATCTTGTTCATTGTGATGTATGGGGGCCATATAAACATACAACCCATGGCAAATGTAATCAATTTCTTACAATAGTTGATGATTTTTCTAGAAGTACATGGGTGTTTCTGTTTACAGCAAAATCTCAAGTGCCTACATTGCTTAAAAATTTTCTTGCTTATGTCCAGAACCAATTTAAAACCACTGTCAAAGTTTTAAGAACAGACAATGGTACAGAGTTTGTAAATAAGGAACTTACAACACATTTGTTATCTCTTGGTATCATTCACCAAACTAGTTGTTCCTACACACCCCAACAAAATGGGGTTGTTGAACGAAAACATTTACATTTGTTAAATGTGGCTAGATCACTCAGATTTCAAGCAAATCTACCTATTTCTTTTTGGGGAGATTGTGTTTTAACTGCCACACATCTGATTAATATTCTTCCAACCAAGCTTCTTGACTACAAATCTCCTTATGAGCTTCTGTTTCATAAGAGACCAGACTATACTCACCTAAAAACTTTTGGTTGTCTTTGTCATGTGTCAAATCTAGCTCCACCTTATGATAAATTTGCTCCTAAAACAATGAAATGCATTTTCTTAGGTTATCCTTTCAATAAGAAAGGATATAGAGTTATGGATTTACAAACAAGAAAATGTCACATTTCCAGAGATGCTCATTTCATTGAAACACAATTTCCATTTCATGATCTAACTGTTACCAACTCCAGCACTTTCCCTTCTACATATATATTTCCATCTATTCCTCTCAATCTGAGTGATGACCCTGTAATCATGACTGTTCCTGAGAGTGTTTCTCCTCACCATAATGTTCACAGCCCCGAAGTAGATACTCAACCTATACTTTCTCATACAGAACCTTCTCAACAACTTATCCCTCTCTCTAGGCCTACTAGAGTGAGACAAGCACCTACTAGGTACAAGGATTATACAGGGTTACCTCCCTCTGCTCACACCAGTCTCTTCACAACTTCTGCAACATCAGGTACACACACTATTCATTCTCATGCTTCAGGAACATACCCTATGCATCACTATCTCAGCTATGATAAATTTCTACCCCATTATACAAAATACTTATGTGCCACAGCTACTATTCCCACTCCCTTCACCTATACCCAAGCTGCCACAGATGCCACTTGGCTTCAAGCCATGAAAGTTGAATTACAAACCCTGGAAAGTAATCATATTTGGGAATTAGTTGAAAAACCACCTGATAAACATATAGTTGACTGCAAGTGGCTTTTTAAGGTCAAATATAATCTAAATGGTAGTGTGGAGAGATATAAGGCTAGACTAGTTGCTCGAGGATTCACACAAACGTTTGGTTTGGATTATTTTGATACATTTGCCCCTGTGGCAAAGATGACAACAGTGAGACTCTTTATTGCTGTAGCTGCTGCACAAGATTGGAAAATTTCTCAATTAGATGTCACCAATGCTTTCTTGCATGGTGACTTAAAAGAAACTGTGTATATGAGACTGCCTCCTGGATATTTTGTCTTGTCCTCTATTCTTACTCAAAATGGGATCACAGATATTACAAATCTTGTGTGCAAACTCCGGAAATCTATATATGGATTACGGCAAGCCCCTAGATGCTGGTTCACAAAGTTCTCAGCTGCTCTTAAAGACTATGGATTTTTGCAATCTCATGAGGATAACAGCTTGTTCACTCATCATACTGGTTCTAAATTTGTAGCTGTGCTTGTTTATGTTGATGATATTCTTATCACTGGTACAGATGCTGTAGTAATTCAAAATACCATTGATTTTCTGGCCACCAGATTTAAAATCAAGGACCTTGGTGCCTTGAAATATTTCTTGGGTATAGAAGTTGCTAGATCTTCCTCAGGCATTTATTTACATCAACGAAAATACACTTTGGATATCTTGTCAGATACAGGTCTACTCCATGCCAAGCCCTCCAAGATTCCTATAGAACAAAATCATGATCTAAATGATAATCAGAGTTCTGTCCTTTCCAAACAGGATACGTATGTCTATCGACGACTCATTGGAAGATTGCTTTATCTTACTGTCACCAGACCAGATTTATCTTACTCCGTTCAGGTGTTGTCTCAATATTTGGTACAACCTAGAATTGATCATTTGACTGCAGCCTACAAGGTGGTTAGATATCTCAAAGCCACTCCAGGCCAAGGTATTTTCATGGCTGCCAACACTGCACCTCAGCTCACCGTTTTTTGTGACTCTGATTGGGGCGGTTGTCAAACTTCAAGGCAATCTTTAACTGGATATTGTATCAAATTTGGTGCTTCTCTCATTTCCTGGAAGTGTAAGAAGCAACACACTGTGTCTAGGTCATCTGCCGAAGCAGAGTATAGATGCATGGCAGACACTTGTTGTGAGGTGTTGTGGTTACTCAGTCTTTTTCGCACCTTTGGCTATTTTAATCTTACTCCTGTCAAACTGTTCTGTGATAGTAAATCTGCTTTATACATTACTTCCAACTCAGTCTTTCATGAGAGGACCAAGCACATAGAGATCGACTGTCACTTTGTACGAGAAAAGTTACAGTTAAATATCATTGCTCCTCAGCATATTATCACCTCTGATCAGCCTGCAGATTTATTGACAAAATCTCTTGCTTCTGCTCAGCTCAAGCATTTACTGAACAAGTTGGATGTTTGTAACATGTTTCAACCCTCCAACTTGAGGGGGGATGTTACAGATAATACACATACTGAACCAGGACAACAGAGTGAGATGACATCAAAGTTAGTTACAAGTTCTGATGTCATCAATGATGTAACAATAAAACAGAATCAGTTAGTTAATTAGATACATGAGTGTATAACATTATTTCTAGAAGCTGCTAGTAGCATCTGTATCTTGTATATAGTACTCATACTTGTATCTTCTTCTTCAAGCTTAATAGAATAGTTCACTTTTATCTCTTAGATCTCAAAACTTCATTATGTATATTTCTGAATCTGACAGTATTTTTATCATTATGATCATGATCGATCATTAGCTAGAGATCTAACTATCTGTTCTATTGCAACTCAAAAATTAATTATTTTATTATTCAATGAATTATTTATTTTAAAATTACATTATATATATTTCTAAAATTTTAATTTAAATATTTATGATATATTTGCAGTAAATAATGAAGAAAATGCTCCCCGGAGTCCTCTAGGTTTGTAAGGCATGCGGTTGAATTGAATTTCCTCATCTTCTGTTTCAGGAATCAAGTTTTACACATTCAGCTTTTACTTTGGGATGTGAGGCAGTTCTCTCTAATTGCATGCCCTATTGATGATCACAATATGGTTCCACCTGGAGCACTTGTCAAATGTATACAGAAAGGACTTCAATAGCCAGATATGGAATCGAACTCGAGTAATATTACAAAAACTCATCTGGATGATGATTTCTCATTTATTCGACCTTTGGATCTCATCTCGTACAAAGGATACCAATAATGAGCTGAGGCAAATGATAACAAAGAGAAGGAAAAATCAGCAGAATTGAAGCATGTGGTCAAGGTGACTAGCAGGCAACATCAAGCTAGAACTACAGTTTATTCTCTTTGTATATGTCATTGGTACTTTGTGAAAACTTCAAAGAGAAACTCCACGTTGTCTATATATATTAACTTCTACTTCCACAAACTACATACTGCAATTCTATCTTCAGCTTCTGCTCCCATATATTTTAGGTTACGTGATCACTTCATTTTTTCCATGCCTAAAATATTAGTCATGATTTGTGTATATTATGAGTATATTATATTATTATGAGTGTATGAACAGTTTTGGTGTGGTTTAAGTATCCATAATCTGTGAACCTTTTCCTTCTAGCACTGGGTAGTGTAGGGCCAAATCGGAATTCATAAGATGAGATTGATTATAAGAATATGAATGAAGGGCATGTGAACTGGCCGGGGTTAATGAGAATTTGGAATTCCGTGGAAAAATAAGATTATATTCCAACACAATAATAATTTCTCAACTAAACACTAACGCGTGCGAATAAGGTTTTTATTCCAGTTAACTGAACTCAAGTCTCCAATGAACCGAACGCACCCAAAACCTGTTCTATGGGCCATCCACAGGTCAGTTTAACAACTCTTGTTGGCTGTTGCACATATGCACATATGTGTTGACTGTTAAGAAAGACGAGCCTTTTTACCGTTCGGTGATCCTTAGTTATCTATTATTTTATCTTGCATCATCTTTGTAGGTATCATCTGTTTCCTCTATAAACAATACTGCACGTTTGGTCCAGTTTATGCAGTTCAATACAAAGCAGCGTGCGGTTTTGATTGGCAACCAGTCAAATCAGTCGAATTAAGCTATTCGACCAAATCCGGATACAGACGAATTTCAAATTTGACTGTATCGGGTCGAATTTACACTTACGACCATTACCAGTCAAATTTATATTTATATAATTTCAGTAGAATAGGTGGGAAATTTTCCCGTCTAAATATTAAATTCGACCGCTATAAATTCGATTGTTTCTAGTCGAAAGTTTAATTTTCAATTGACGAGAAACTTTGTTTTTTTAGCGCGTGACATTTTCAACTCGTTGAAAAAAATTCAGTCAAAATTAATGTTAAATTTGACAAATTATTTTCGACCAACACCATATTTGACTAATTTTTTTCGACCGACTTTAATTTTGACTTTGGTCATATTTTTTCCCAACTTTCGTAATTATTTTTTTATATAGCGTAGCAAAACTGATAACACCGCACAAAAAGTGTAACAAGAAGTAAAGTTTAATATTACAAGTGTCGATTTTTAAACTACATTATTACAAGTGACATTAATCCATAAAATACAAGTATACAAAATACTTTTTATTTTATTCATACATCAATAGCGCAAAGAAAATATTTATGACTAACAATTAAACGTTAAATAAGTGATTGTTTGTGCGAGTAACAGAAATGAGTGCATAACTATGAACAAACATTTAAAAAGAAAGATATAAGTGAAAGAAATCTCGAACCAAGTGTAAAATTGTCTACTTAAAACTATTTTGTTCCCTAATAACGTGTGTGTCAATCGATATCATCTATTTCGTTCCTTAATAACGTGTGTGTCAATCAATATCCTAGTAGGATAAAACAGAAAATACATCTATATATGTTACGAAGAACATATACATTCAGTGAGGTAGAATCGAGTATGAACTATTACATAATAAAAACTCTCTATATAACTTGTATATATAGAAACATATAAACAAGATTTGTGTGCTACTCTTATAATTAATTAACCGCCTTAATTAATAATCAATTCACACCGAATGTCCGAATGTCCGAATGCTTGCGAAACCTCGAATTGTTTCTTCCAAATCCCACAATTTGCACTTTGCTGCTCCAGTTAAGAGATGAAGCAATACTTTACTAACACATTTGCATATTATATAAGTATAGTGCTATATAAAATCATGAAAAATATTTTTTCAATTCAAAGTGAGACATGAGGTTTCACTCTCAAAGGTTTCACTTTAATATAAGTAAGTTATGACAAATTTTGGATCATCATCTATCATCCATTCCTTAATCATTTTGAATATTTGATAAGTAGATATTTATTATGAGTTTATCCCTATATTTTTAAGTAATTTTGCATGAAATTGGATTTTATTAATGTGTTTTAATATTTTATTGTAGGAAACAAGAATTTATAGGAGTGGAGCTTAAAGTACAAAATTTGGGCTTATATTATGCAAAATCCGGATTTTTGGATAGCTTGAGCGCTCTTTACTATTTGGGCTCTATCTAGAGTTTTATAACTCCGTTTTAGGCCCATAAACAGTCATTGGAAAGCTTGGAAGAAGATCTTTATTTATACCATGGGCTCAATATTTAAATCTGCTCTTATCTGCCCAGAACATCCCCGGCAGCGGCGCCAAAAACTTGTTAGCGGTTTTACAACCTATACGCAAGTGCACGTATCTAGACAAGTAGTATATAAATTCGTTCCCACGAGGACTAACTTTAAGTTGTTAAATACCACACAATATTGTTCAATTAATTCAAGTCAAATAACAATAGATTCTAGAAAATAATAATTATCACAAAAACTAAACTAACACAAATAAATTACCAAGATTAATAAAACTAGGCCTTCAACTTCATCTCATGTTCTTTAATAAGTAAATTCGCATCTCTATTTTAGTGCTTCAATTGCTAGTCTAAGGCAAACAAGTATTCACGAGCACCTTCCGAATCTCAAGTGATTCTAACTCAACAGATTAACTCCCATATCCCTATGTAGAATTTAAATCTTTGAGCAGCATTAACACATAACCTTAATTTGACTACTTGAGGTATTTAGGTATATTCCTATCCTAAACACAAATTAACACATTGTTAATCTCAAGTTATAGTAATTGGGTCTTTATTTAGATTACTCTTCCAAGCCAACCTAAACAACCAAATCAATTTCAAGATTGATCACTCCTTGAAAAGCATTAAGAATAAATTACTATAAACAATTGTAATCCATACGAAAATAGAGAATTGAAAAACACTTATATATAAACAAAAAAATCCATTAAAGGCCTAGAAGGAAATTTAGTTTAACATCACAAAAGAGAGTAAATAATACAAGAAAGAAGACATGATAACAAGTTTACAATAAAGAAAAGTTAAGTGGGGGAGTTTGTAACACCCCAATCCCACATCGAGTAGATTGGGATAATTTGTTCAGTATATAAGTAAAAGTACTACTACTAAGTGCACTAACAAATCATGATCTTTTGGGGGCCTGTGGTGGGCTTGTGGATTACCCAAGTTGTTGCATTTGGGCCAGTTTACTTTGGTTTATTTCGGATTTGGAAGTCGGGACTTGACCCGATTTTCGAAAAAGACTCGGGATTTGACCCAGGTTGTCACATATGGTACTGTGGTTCTTGAATTCTTGAGGAAGAATATTTTCACTCGGTTTGGGACACTAAGATCTATTATCAGTGATGAGGGAACTCATTTCTGTAATAAGCAATTCGTAACGTTACTGTCAAAATATGGTGTTCGTCATAAGGTAGCATGTGCTTACCATCCCCAAACCAATGGGCAAGCTGAAGTGTCGAACAGGGAGATCAAACAGATCCTAGAGAAGACAGTGAAGTCTACAAGAAAAGACTGGTCTAAGAAACTATAAGACAGTCTTTGGGCATACAGAACTGCCTACAAAACGCCATTGGGATTATCACCTTATCAGTTGGTTTATGGAAAGTCTTGTCATTTGCCAGTAGAGATGGAACACAAAGCTTTTTGGGCAATAAAGAAGCTGAACTTTGATTTTGCAGCAGCTGGAGAGAAGCGTCTTCTTCAACTAAATGAGCTTGATGAAATTCGATTGAATTCATATGAGAACTCTAAATTGTATAAAGAAAAGATGAAGAAGTGGCATGATCAGAAAATTCTACCCAAAGAATTGGAGATAGGTCAACTGGTTCTATTATTTAATTCACGACTGAAGTTGTTTCCGGGTAAGCTTAAATCGCGTTAGTCGGGACCTTTTAGAGTTGTACAAGTCTTTCCATATGGAGCGGTTGAAGTTGAGGATATGGTTACGGGGAGAAGTTTTAAAGTCAATGGTCAAAGATTGAAGCCATACTTAAGGGGTGACATTGATCGTAATGTCTCATCTATCATACTGTCTGAGCTATGAGGGGTATAAATAATCAAAGCCATGACTATAAATGCGGCGCTTCTTGGGAGGCAACCCAAGCATTTTGTGTAAGGTTAGTTGTATAATTTTTTTTTCCTTCTCTTAGATTATTATTATTATTATTTTGCTTTTCATTTTTTTTTAATTTCTTTTTTAGTTGGATAGATTTGTATTATATTATTTTGTACTCCCATAAGGTACCTTGATCATTTGCTGTGAAGTTTCAAGAAATTAGGAAAAGTTGAATGCAACTGTTTGGAGTAAGACAATTTCGGGAAAAAAAAAAGAAAGTAAAATTTGAGTCAGGATATTTAAGCCACGATATTCAATTTAAAGCCAGTGGTTTTAAAAATCTGTTTCCCAACATGTCAGCGTCTGGTGACTAAAATGGTCGTGCGCATTACGAAGCTTGCGGTATACTGGATCTGACCAATTTGTTTGAAAGTCTAGTAATTCACGTGTGTTGTGACTATTAGTTGACTTAGTTATATAATATAGTAAATAATTTATTTATTTGTAGTTTAGTTTTTATAAAACGCGTTAATATAATAACCCTATGTAGCTCATGTATATATAATATTTAATATTATTTAGTTATTTATAAATTTTATTTTAAAGGTGTTTATAAATATATATATATATATATATTGTATAAGTTAATTTTTTTTAGTTATTTTTTGTTATGTTTTTTTTTAAAAAAATAAATAATAATTAATATAATTATATGTTTTGTATATTTAGCTTTAGTTTATTATTTAATATTATTATATTATTAATAATATTATATACTTATGTTATTATGTGCTCCAATTTTATTATAGAGTTATTAGAATTTAAATTGTATATAATTATTTGTTTTTCTTATATATTTTGACTCGCACACGTTACTGGGCTACGAGATCAAGTGGGAAGGCGCAACAGGATCTTTATACGGTATTATCTAAACGTCAGGTATTACCCAATAAATATGTTGATCCATCTTCATTGGAATTGTTGAGAATTAAAGAGGAGTTTGCGGGTTACTTGTCTGATGTGGGTTGGAGTGATTTAATGACCATGGATGATCCTTCTTACCCGTTACTTACATATGAATTCCTGAGCTCTTTCACTGTTGTTGATGACGATACACTTTCATTCCGAATAGCTAATGTTCATTATGAAATCACAAAATCAGAATTGGGAAGCATGTTTGGGTGGCAATTAGTTGAGCAAGAACCATTGCCTGAGGGTTACGCTACTCCTTTTTGGCTTAAAATCACGAGATTGTCAAAGCCTGCAAGTTATGGAACTCAACATGCCTTATCTTCAGAAATAGTAAGCTATTGTGATCGTTATTTTGCTCGCCTAATGTCCTACACTATATATGGTCGTGCTGAAAGCAACAACAAAGTACAATTGGGTGAGCTTGCTTTGCTGTATTATTTTGATGAGGGGCTACTTGTGGATTGGACTACATTGTTAATTAACAGGTTCTTGTATCAAGCCAAGCGCACAACCGGTGCTATTGTGATAGGCGGTTTTATAACAAGAATTGCTGAGAGATTGGGTGTCTTTGATCGTAACAAAACCAATCTAAAAATAGCGAATGGTGGGTCACCTACAATTAATGCAGAATATTTAGTTGGGATGCGTATGTTGTTTCGACATTCACGCGAGGGGTTGAAGCCATTACCTCACCCACGTTGGTCGGAAGACTCGGAACCAGAAGAAGATCATGTCCCCGAGCCTAAGCAAACACTTAAGGAGCAGGTGGTTGGGGTACAACGCAGCCACAATCAACTGTTACAAAAGTTAGAGAAGATGGAGAAGCAAATGGAACACATGTTTGCTTACATGAAGCAACACTTGCCTCGTCAAGAATCTTGATACCCAGGGGAGTTTTTCTTTTCTTAGTAATTTAGTAGTATTTGTTCTTTGTTCCTTTCGTCTTTTATCTTAGTTGTTGGCGTCTTTATTTTATTTTATTGTTTTTTTTTTGAGTCATTGAGGACAATGTCTCACTTAAGTGTGGGGATTTGCGTCTTCATTTAAAAAATGAAAAAAAAAATTAAAAAAATTAAAAATCCAAATATAATTCTAGCCTTATAATATAATTAGATGCTTGCATTGCATGATCTCATCTGAATAGTAGTTCAAGTCAGTAACTTATGATGATATTAAGTGTAACTTGCTTCTGGTTAAATCTTGCTATGAGCACGTGTTTATTAATGATATTCATGCATAGTATCACTTGTGCAGAGCGTATTTTTTGACATAAATTATTATGCTCGTTGAAGTGAGACTTAGACATACTTGTGTATTGAGGGGTAACCGCTTGTTGATTATTAGAATTTTGACTATTCCCTTTTTGATCTTACAACGTAGCATAAGTTTAAGGGAGATATGGGAGTATGTAAAAAAAAAATGAAAAAAAAAGTCCATAAAAAAAGAATAAAAGCGTAGCAATGTCTCGCTTAAATATTTTATTTAGTATAATTGGCTAGGTTGAGCTCATTAATACTCGAGTAATTAAGTCTTAGGAGACTTTGTGCCTAGTAACCTAAAACCTTTTATGGTTTGGGATTGCTGACCCAACGCTCGCTGCATGGGTATTAGTGCATAAATCTTTTGGGATCTCAACCATTACACGGTCAAATAAGCTAATCACTTTGGTTAGTGAAGTCTTACGGTTGATGGAACTTCGAGTGAGTAAGTCCGAGGGGGCGCCAATCCTAGTGGCCTAAGATCTTTATGTTCTGGGACTCACTGACCTAAAACTCGTTACATGGAGGACCTCAGTCATAGACCGAGCATATAGAGAACCAAGTGATATGAGTAGAATAAAAAAAAAACATGTACCTTTCCATGTTAAACTTGAATGATGGCTAGTTCTAAGTAACGAAGTGTTTAAGATCTATTCTAGTACTCAACTTGGGAGCTATTAACTCGCATGACTTGTCATGTTGAAACTTGTATGTCTAAATTCTTGGTTCATTAGAGAGCATGTTTTTTTTATAAGCACACACGCACGCTCTGTACTTGTGTTTATTATGTTGTGATACTGTGGTGTGAGCCTGGTTTGTCTAAACATGTTGCATATGCTGAAGGTTATCGCTGACTTGACATACACTATTCTATTGGAGATCATTCGCTATAGGCCCTCACGAGACAAAACTCGTCCTACTAGAGCTGCCTAGGGGTTTAAAGGCTTGTTGCATATGCTCAATGCAATCGTACCATCTACGAAAGTGATGGTAATAAATTAGAATATAGTTGTTATTTTCTTTCTTTGCCCGACGACGTGCAAAATCGTAAGTGTGGGGATATTTGATAAGTAGATATTTATTATGAGTTTATCCCTATATTTTTAAGTAATTTTGCATGAAATTGGATTTTATTAATGTGTTTTAATATTTTATTGTAGGAAACAAGAATTTATAGGAGTGGAGCTTAAAGTACAAAATTTGGGCTTATATTATGCAAAATCCGGATTTTTGGACAGCTTGAGCGCTCTTTACTGTTTGGGCTCTATCTAGAGTTTTATAACTCCGTTTTAGGCCCATAAACAGTCATTGGAAAGCTTGGAAGAAGATCTTTATTTATACCATGGGCTCAATATTTAAATCTGCTCTTATCTGCCCAGAACATCCCAGCAACAGAAGCCTACGAATTTCTTAATTAGAATTATATTCTAATTAGGACTTCTTTCTTGGATTCGAAATAATTTATTAAAAATACTTGTAAAAGAGAGGATATATATTATTATTATTCAGTTAGAGAGAGGGGGGAGAACGTGCCTTTGGAAAAAAAAAAGAGATACAGAAGGAAGACCTAGCCCTAGTAGTTACACGCAAGAACAAGGAAGAAGATTCAAGGGAGAAGAAGAATTCTAGAGTTTTATCTTCTCTTCTTCACTTTCTTTATTGTAAACTTGTTATCATGTCTTCTTTCTTGTATTATTTACTCTCTTTTGTGATGTTGAACTAAATTTCCTTCTAGGCCTTTAATGGATTTTTTTGTTTATATATAAGTGTTTTTCAATTCTCTATTTTCGTGTGGATTACAATTGTTTATAGTAATTTATTCTTAATGCTTTTCAAGGAGTGATCAATCTTGAAATTGATTTGGTTGTTTAGGTTGGTTTGGAAGAGTAATCTAAATAAAGACCCAATTACTATAACTTGAGATTAACAATGTGTTAATTTGTGTTTAGGATAGGAATATACCTAAATACCTCAAGTAGTCAAATTAAGGTTATGTGTTAATGCTGCTCAAAGATTTAAATTCTACATAGGGATATGGGAGTTAATCTGTTGAGTTAGAATCACTTGAGATTCGGAAGGTCCTCGTGAATACTTGTTTGCCTTAGACTAGCAATTGAAGCACTAAAATAGAGATGCGAATTTACTTATTAAAGAACATGAGATGAAGTTGAAGGCCTAGTTTTATTAATCTTGGTAATTTATTTGTGTTAGTTTAGTTTTTGTGATAATTATTATTTTCTAGAATCTATTGTTATTTGACTTGAATTAATTGAACAATATTGTGTGGTATTTAACAACTTAAAGTTAGTCCTCATGGGAACGAATTTATATACTACTTGTCTAGATACGTGCACTTGCGTATAGGTTGTAAAACCGCTAACAATATTTAAACATGCGTTGAAAAACACTCACAGAGGAGAACGTATGTACTCCAATCATAACTTATTGCGCACAAATATCAAGACGTACTCAAATTTAAATTCAAAATGACTTGGTAATATGAGATTTTTATCCACGTACACTTTCATAATAAACTCGTCTATTCAATATCTTCTATCACCATCTTAAAGTAAGTCTAACAGCTCTCTAGAGTTTTTTTTTAAATATTGTGTCATAGTGATTTAGGATATTACTTGTATATATGCACTCCAACAATATTCTTTATCCTCATTCCTTGTTATTAAAATAATAATATATTTGAATTGTGAAAAATGAGGAAAGGGAAAAAGGAGTGTGGAAAAAGGGGGAATGCAATTTTTTATTAATAAAAGTGAATTAAGGACTTGCTTAGGTATATATCCTTAAAAATATGGAATATAAGTGATGTCCTAGCATTTTAAGGAGCAACTAAGGAGCACTTCTTTTGTTATATTTCTTAAATTTTAACTTATAACATGATTTAAGGAAACTCTTGAACTTGTTCTTACAACATTGCTCATATCCCCATCTTAAGTATCTATCCCAAAATAAGTGTTGTTTCGACTTTGTGAATGAAGTTTGAGGTTTAATAAAATATTATTAAAAAATAAAATAAATACAAATAATAAAATTTTAGACTAATATATATAAATATTGATGAGAGAATAAAAATAAATCGAAAAAATTAAACATGAAATAAAATATCATATCTTACAAAATATCATGCCTGACAAATGTCAAATGCAATTAATGATCTTATATATCTTCTACTACTATATATCTTGATGCATAAAATCTGATATCCCAATCTGTACGTTTCTTTCTTGGAAACCACCTTTACAAGATTCATGTTGTAATTACTTACAGATTAGATATATATCTATGAATATATAGATAGATAACTTTTGGGATAATATATTTATGGCCATTCAAGTAATCCAAATTATGATAATATAATTTTTTAAAACTATTTTAATGAGGGTGCAATTGCATATAAAAGAAAGAACGAACAAGTTTTGTTATTTAAGGTTACATTACATGATAAACGTATATTCAAATATATATACAATGAGAAACATGTGTGTTTTCCTTTTGATCATTTTAACAACAAGAACTTATGCTACAGATGATGATGCCTTAACTTTCAGCTTCGAAATGCATGTACGGAACGGAATCGCAGATCCAATATGGGTTCACTGCGCATCCAAAGACGACGAGATTGGTAAATTCAATCTTCAACCAGGTGAGGAAATAAAATGGAGATTCAATGTGCAGTTTTTCTTGAGAACAATGTATTTTTGTCATTTCTGGTGGAAAGATTTAGACAATGCTTTTGAAGTGTTTAACAAAAGTTATTATTATAAATGCTCCCACCAAGATATAAAGAATGGGGTGAATCCATGTTACTGGTTAGCTAAGCCAGATGGTTTTTATTTTGCGACGAATGATGGTACTTTCCCTGGATCAGACTGGACATTAGTACACTCCTGGACTGATAAATAGTAATTTTATCGATGTTTCTTCTGTGCTAGTTGATAAATATGCAACATATTCACTTTGTTTCTGAATTGTAATACTCTTATATATATCATTTGAGAGACCATATTAATATGAAAACTTAAGATTTGTCAGTTGTACTGGAGTGAACCATTTGGACAATTCAATTGTTGTGATATGTAGTCCAATTTAAATGTGGGATTTTTCGTTACATTCCGTAAATGAATGTAGAAATATGTAGACTCCGTAATTCATTATATGGATAATCACAAAGCATAATGTATTAAGACGTGGTTTAATATTGTTGTTTAAATTAAAAAAAATGTTGTTAAAAGAAGCATTATTAAAAAATTGATACGATTCTTTAATAATATTTTTAATTTATGCATAAGTTATAATATAAAATATTAATATTTTTTTGAGAAAGTTTGATAAGGTAACTTTTAATTATTTAATCGAGCGACTCCCTTGCATGCTCCGATGTGGGGGTGAACCTCCTGAAATAAATAGAAAAGCCAACTCCCAACCGCAAGCGAATGGCCAATTCTACGCAGAATGCGGAGCAAATAAGCTAATACTTGATCTTGACCCTGGAATTAAAAAGTTGAAGAAAAATAATGGTTGAAGAACCTCTTCAGCGTTTATTTTTCCATCAAAGGTCAAGGAAGAACTGAGGGAACCGCTTTCTTACCGATTAGAAGGAATAAAGAGCGAGCCCCTTGTCCCGAGAAAGCAAAAGTTATCATCAAAATCGTCTACTATTTTTAATCAAAATTTGAACCAATTCGAAATCCATATTTAAACCTGGATCCGGGTAAAACCCAAATTTGGATAAAATTCAGTTTAAACTCGATTAAATTCTGGATTTATTAAAATGTTTATTTTTTTAATAAAAATTTAAAAATATATTACATTTTTAATAAATTTTAATAAGTTTGATACATAAATTTAGAAAATTCCGGAAACCCGACCGGACCCTAAACCTCAAACGGGCTATTGGTACATCTCTAGTAATATCACTACCAAACACGCCCTAAAAATATGTTTCTTTTAATTTATCTATTTTTCTGTTACTTTTTATTCTGTCTGTTTCATTATTCATACAATTAAATTTCTCAAAAAATTAATATTTTTGAATTTTTTTTGAATTAATTATTATTTTATTAGTAAACATATTTAATAATAGATATAAGTTAACATATTGTAGATAAATTTTATAATTACGAATTATAATTCATTTAACCAAATATTAAAAAAAAAACCTAAATAAAAATTTGCAAATTATTTTAAAAATGATCAAGATAAATTTTAAAAACTATACAATAATTGACACTCAATACCGAAACAATGCGATGAAAACTCTTACTTGACATAAGATATTAAACATTTAGATTTCTGCGAATCACAAATATTTAAATATCTGAATTTTAAAAAATAATACAGTAAATTGCCATTAGGAAAAAATAATTATAATTTACAATCAAGTAATTTTCAGGTGATTTTGGAAAACCCGCCGTTCGGTTGGGATAACGTGCAAAACCCGCCGTTTGGTTGAGATAACGAGAAAAGAAAAAGGGAACAATTATGTTCATTCTCATTCTCTTTTGATGTTGTTTGTAAAATCAATCATTTTTTTAACCTTTTTAATTTTTGAGTTAACCCAAAATTTCTCCCCTCTCATTATCCACATCTCTCAATGTATTTTTTTCTCTTTACTTTATTTTTTTCTCTCTCGTCGCTTCCATCCTCTTCCGTTCTCTGTATAATTATATTTTATATTAATTTCAAAATAATAATGTACACAAAATAATTTATAAAAAAATAATTATTTATTTCGTTCGGATCAAAACCAACCAACCATTCTTCTCCTTTGTCTTTAATTCTCGTTTTAAACCAAATGGCCCTCAAAGTTACTAAAACCCTAAAAGTCTGCTGCTTCTAGACCCTTCCCTTGTTCCTACACTAAAAAAATATATTTATATAGTCTGCTGTTTGCGTGGCTATATAAAATCTCACTTTTTCAGCTTTTGAATCGAAACAGACAAACATTTGATTATCCTGCAACTATTCCAGATAAGTCATGTATCGATTTGCAGCATATCTTGCCTCTTAAGTAAGGTACATTGTCCCATTTGTATTAAAAACTCATTTGTTTATGTTTTTTGTTGTAAAGTTTTGATCTTTATATTAATTCGAGTAAACCCTTTTGAATTTACAACATGTTGTTTGATGTTTTTGCTTAAAGCTTTGATCTTTATTCTAATTTGAGCCAACCCATTAGCCATTTGAATAAAATTTTGATCTTTATTGTAATTTAAGTATAAACTTTTAGCCCATTTGAATTTACAATTAATCTGTTGTGGTGTTTGTTTTAAAGTTTTGAACTTTATTCTAATTTGTGAAATGCAAAATGTGATTGTTGTGCAGGATTGCTTCAAACAGCAGCCAACGGGTATTTTTTACTGACTGATATTTGATTTACTGATTGTGAAATTTGCCTGATCTTTTGTGGAAGTTTGATTTATATATATTTTTGTTCTGTTTTTGTTTGTAAAGATTGAGAGTAGGTTAAGTTTGAGCAGAAACTATGCCGCCAAGGATATTAGATTTGGGGTTGAAGCCCGAGCTTTAATGCTAAAAGGTGTTGAAGAGCTTGCTGATGCAGTTAGAGTAACTATGGGGCCCAAGGTACTCTTAGTTTCCTAGCTGTACGTATTTTCTTGTTGATTTTGGTATAATTTTTTTAGTAATTAGTTGGTTGTATTACTTTTATGTCTTATTGTTGTGTTGGGAAGACTTTTTGCTGAAAGTTCATTTTAGCCATCATAGTTGTTCAAGGAATTTAATATATGGCAGGATTTTATTCTTGAGTTCGAATCATTATGAGTTTTTTTCAAATGGTTGTAGAGTTGGAAAATATACTTTGTTAATTAGTCAAACAATTTGTTGTATCACTGTTAAGGGGCGTACTGTGGTCATTGAGCATCCTTATGGGGCACCAAAAGTTACTAAAGATGGGGTAACAGTTGCTAAGAGCGTTGAGTTTAAGGACAAGGTGAAGAACATCGGAGCAAGCCTTGTCAAACAGGTTGCAAACGCCAGCAACGACGCTGCCGGGGATGGTAAAGTCTTTAACTGATGTGCATAGTCCAGATATTGTCATTGCTACCAAATGGTATTGCATGTTTCGGTTTTTGTCTTGTGCTTGAAGTCATCTAATCAACCATTTTTATGCGTAAAATCAGGTACCACTTGTGCCACAGTCCTCACCCGTGCAATATTCACTGAAGGTTGCAAATCAGTTTCAGCTGGTATGAATGCAATGGACCTTAGACGTGGCATTACCATGGCTGTAGATGCCGTGGTAACAAATTTGAAAAGTAGAGCACGGATGATAAGCACATCTGAAGAAATAGCACAGGTTTGTTTCTACCATAAAGTACTTTGTCAACATTTTTGGCATTATTGTGCTTGGTGGTTTTTTAATTAATGTTTTCTTTGTGTGTTTGAAGGTTGGAACTATATCTGCAAATGGAGAGAGAGAAATCGGTGAGTTAATTGCGAAGGCAATGGAAAGAGTTGGCAAGGAGGGAGTAATAACAATCCAAGTAAGTTGATTTTGTAGTATGCGATATCTCATAAATCAGTGAGACTGATAAGATTTGAATATCGTCAGCCTGATTATTGTACGGATGTGGCTTACATTTTCATAGTAAAGTATTTTGTGGCCCCTGCCAAGATATCTACAAGCATTTTAATGTTCTTCCAGTGTTTAAATGGATGAAAATTTTGAGACACTGATATCAAATATCAAGTCTTGATGTCAGTTTTATATTAACCGACTTGATGTCACCATCAAGCTAGCTAATCATCAAGTCCATATTGATTTCTTATTGAAAAAAAATCTAGATTGATGTCCTCACAAATAGTTTATCTTTTCAAAAAAAATGTTTTGATTATTGTACTTCTTCAAGCTTGTTAAAAGTATTGTCACCTGATAACCTTGTTTTGCTTGGTGGTCTGAAAAAGTTGAATATGTGGAAACAATTAAGTTCTAGCATCCTGTCTTTTTTCCTGACGACAATTTTCTTTTTGTATTTCTGCGACATGTTTAGTCTCCAAACTCAGAAAACTTGCATCAGAAATTCCCAGTAAGTTTGATGTCGAATGTGGATGTTAATTTTCGTTAAAACTGATGAAGGATGGAAAGACACTGTACAATGAGTTGGAAGTTGTTGAAGGAATGAAGCTCGATAGGGGTTACATTTCCCCATATTTCATCACAAATCAGAAGAACCAGAAATGTGTAAGCCTTGCTTTCTATAAAATTGAACTATCTTGCAAAGTTTGATGATAAAGTGCTGATTGCAAAGTTATTTTATAGTATTTAGATATCTTAAATTTACATCTTTCCTTATTTCTTGCAGGAGTTAGACGATCCTCTCATCTTAATTCATGAGAAAAAAATCTCTAGCATAAATGCAGTGGTGAAAGTATTAGAAATGGCATTAAAGGTAATATATTTTGAACTTATTTTTTTATCGTGTTGCTGTTAACTCTTGCTTTTAAATGCTCATCTTTTTTATGCATTTATGTTTACTAATTTAAGTATTCTTGCAGAGACAAAGGCCTCTGTTAATAGTTGCTGAAGATGTTGATAGTGAAGCATTAGCAACATTAATTCTAAATAAGCTGCGTGCAGGAATAAAGGTACTCTCTTAGTACACCTGCTGCAATTTTTTCTTAATATTATCTCTTTGGCAAAAGCAAAAAATAAAAATTTACTCATCTTCATATCATGGCTCTTTTAAGGTTTGTGCAATCAAAGCTCCTGGGTTTGGAGAAAACAGAAAGTCGAATCTCCAGGATCTTGCCATCCTTACTGGGGGCCAGGTAGGTTATTCTGCCAAATATGTCAGTCTGTGTATAAATTTTGTGCTTTTAGAGTAGCGAGCTAACATATATACCTCTGGGTTATAGGTTATAACTGAAGAGCTTGGTATGAACCTTGACAATGTGGAGTTGGATATGTTTGGGTCATGCAAAAAGGTAGTTTCATTGTAACTCGTTCTTAGAAGTATTTATGTTATTTGAGTTATTGCACTGAATTGCCCATACCGAAAACAAGGTAATCTACAACGTAGTTGCATATAACATGTGAGTATGTGACTATTTTCGATATCATAAAAAGATACAAACTCTTGGTGATATTTCTTGTCGGACCATGTTTCTGAACAATTAGGGTATAACACTGCAACTGTATACAGAAAAAATTATTACTATAAATGTAGCACCCTTTTGGTTTATTGTTTTCTGACAAGATTTTTTTTATCTAGATCACAATATCCAAGGATGACACTGTTGTTCTTGATGGTGCTGGTGATAAAAAGGCTATAGAAGAGAGGTGTGAACAGGTTAGTGTACTCCTATATACAACATGCATAGCTATTGAGCAAGATTGACCGGGGAATCCACTTTATGTGCCAAGCAGCGCACTGGAATTTTTGGTATATAATGTTAATCTCGTGTTTTTGATACAGATAAGGTCATCAATGGAATTGAGTACTTCTGATTATGATAAAGAGAAGTATCAAGAAAGATTAGCTAAGCTTTCTGGTGGTGTTGCTGTATTGAAGGTTTGTCCTGTTTCTGAAACACGTGGTTGGAACAGTTTTAATTTCAGAGTTTATTCATGTTCTGAATTCTCCGTTTTCTCCGTGTAGATTGGAGGAGCTAGTGAAACTGAAGTAGGAGAGAAGAAGGATAGAGTTACAGATGCGCTGAATGCCACAAAGGCTGCTGTAGAGGAAGGAATCGTGCCAGGTAATAATTTTCTTCTGTATACCTTTACGATTTTGACGAGACCAGAAAAAATATACTAAACCTATTTTCTTTGTAGGTGGCGGAGTTGCTCTTTTATATGCAACTAAAGAGTTAGAAAAGCTTCCAACGGCCAACTTTGACCAGAAAATTGGCGTACAGATTATTCAGGATGCCCTTAAGGTCTTATCTAGATTTCATCTATTTACAGTGTTGTCCTTAACAGTCTTGATTATGAGTGTGATACTAAGAGTCATTTGTTTTTTCTGTTAAACGTTTCATTTATTTAGTCTCTAATTGCGTATTAAGCTATAATATGAACTCGTTATTTCAGACACCAGTACACACTATTGCATCTAATGCTGGTGTGGAGGGGGCTGTTGTTGTTGGCAAGCTCTTGGAGCAGGACAACCCTGATCTGGGTTATGATGCGGCCAAAGGCAAGTCTGTTTATTTGGTTTGTTTCCCTCGATGATCATTTTCTTCATCTCATATTTTATCTGAAATTATCACAAACAGGTGCTTATGTTGATATGGTCAAAGCTGGAATTATTGACCCACTGAAAGTAATTAGAACAGCACTAGTTGATGCAGCAAGGTAAAAAAGACAGCAAGCTTCGGTTTTTTCTTGTTCAGGAATTGTACTTCAATGCAAGTAATTGTGTTAATCTACATGTGTATGTATGCAGTGTATCTTCCTTGATGACAACTACGGAAGCTACTGTTGTTGAACTCCCCAAGGACGATAAAGACCTGCCAATGGGAGGGGGAATGGGTGGTATGGGGGGTGGTATGGGCGGCATAGATTATTGATAGGCATGTTCAACAAGTCGAACATATATTGCAAAGCATACAAAGGGGTTTTGCCCATTAGATTAAAAGCACCACCATATAATAACTGCGCCAGAGGAGAGCGTCCTATAAGAGTTTTGGTATTTTTTACGATTCGAGGGTGCTTTTTTGACAATGTTTTTCTCATGTGTACTATTGTTTTTGTATGATATGTGAAAATTTTGAAGCATTTTTCTTGTCTAGTTTGTATCAGTCATCAATATGACAGTTTTGTGATATGTGATACTCCTTTCGTGCAATTTAATTCTTAACATTTTTCATATTGTGTTTGTCATTATTTGGTAGATATTAAGAATCAAATGGGACGGAGAGAATATTTGACCTGCAATTGTTTCTGTAAGAGCAAGGCAGTCCAAATTTATATCATCACTGTATCAGATAGTTATTTCTTTTCCTTCAGGAATCGACTCTTCCCTTCTATGGAATGTTCTACTATTTGGAATCAAATAGATATAGGTGTAGTCCCACCTCATTTGAAATTTACAAATGAGACGGAGTTTAACGCGGAACAAAATTTCAAATAGTCATTGAAACATTTTTGATATGGTGCGAGTTTGAGTTTGAGTTTAAATTCACGTTCTTTATAAATTATTTTACATTTAATATATATTATTGTAATTATATTGTTTTTTTTAATATTTATTATTGGGAAATATATAGTTGGCATAATTTTAATACTTGAATTTATCAGCTATTTTGTGGTGCGTATAAAAGAATTTTGTAAATAACCAAAATTGAACCAAAAACTTTTTCAAATATACCAATATGATTTCTCAAAAAGGTTTAATATTACTACTTAGAATAAAAAAGAGGTACTTGTCAAAAAAAAAAAAAAGAGGTAAACAAGAATCCTTGATATTTTAAAATGAAATAATTTTTTACGAATATAAATCTATTATCTATTATTATTATATATATAATAAGACAACATGAGCAAATTTAATAATAAATACACCTATTAATATCTATTAAATATTATATTTCTTCCATTAATATCTTTATTAATACTTATTATTTTCTTTTCACCACTAATATCTATAAACTATTATATATTTAATTATTTATAATTATGTCTAAATTGTATATATTTTATTGTATTACAACTTTTATAATTTGTTGATAATCGATTCATAAAAATAAAAATGTATATATTTTTTACTAAGTTAGAACACGATAAATGTATACGAGCACAACAAAGAGTCGTTAAGACAAAATATTTATAATAAAATGATATATAATTTTTTAAAAACGTTATAAATGTAACGATAAGGCATCGATGAGATAAAATATTTACACTAAAATAACAATTATACTTTTCAAATTGTAAAATAACATTTAACGCAACATAAATTAAGAAAATATATATTTTAAAACTACAACTATAACATTTAAATAATATTCTAACCAAATCCTAAATTAATAATGTCTTAATTATATATTTATATATAATCTTTAAAATACTATACACTTACATATTTTATAATTAATATTTTTAGAATAATTTAAATATACTTTTAAATGTAAAGATTTATTAATTATATATTATTTAAATATGTATATTATTATTTTTTATTTTTAGGTATTTAGCGAAAGAAATTATCCTTGTTTAGATAATTATTTGGTAATGCATGATAATATTTTAAAAATTGTTGGACTTTAAGTTTTTATTTTTTTAAGTGTCCGAAAACGTCTTATGTATGTCTTTCGTAAGATGATAAATTTTATTGAATGAAAGAATTCTTTCGATAAAAATTGTATTTTGATACATTTTATTTATGAAATTATTTTTTATTGACAAAAAAAATATACAAACAACTTAACTTCATTTAATACAATTATTAGGAGTGGTCAAACAAACAAAGTATTTACCTTTTTTTTTTAATCTGTGTAATTTTTTCAAAATGACATTTAAATATAATTAAATGAGTATTATATTATCTCACCCTTATGTAAATAGTATTATTCAAATAATGTATTAACTCATGAATGACCACAATTTAATTAGTAAACATACGTATAAATGAGTGATGTTATGTTAACAAATATATTTGATATGTTAGCGTATATATAATACCTTTTTGAAATATTTTTTTGAATGATATGTTATTTTATGTAGTATATGTAAAATATTTTATATATACTATAATTTTAGTAAGTATAAATTAGTATAAAATATACAAAAATAAATATTTTTAATAACAATTTCCCCCCTAAAAATTGAAGTACAGAACACGGCCGTACCTTGCACGGTTTAGAGCTGGTTTTAGTTTAAAACAACATTTTTTATGATATATTTATTCATTTCAAGCAATAATTCTATTACCTGTATAATATTGTGTGTTGATAATAGTGATTGTGTTAGGATTATTCTTATATCACAACCAGAACTAAAGCTACATCCATCCGGTTCAAAACCCAAGTCTCTTCAAACTCTCAAACTATACATACAAGCTATACATACAAAACAAAAACTACCCTTCTTCTCTCCTTACAAGTTACAACAATGGAGGCTCTAGATGACCTTCTTAACTTCTCTGATGATGATGAAAAGTCTAAACTACCCTTATATTCTTCTTCCTTAATCTCCATTAGTGGACACAAAGATGATGACCCACCTTCAGTTTCTGTAAGTATTATCTTCCCTTTGGTCTCAATCGTTCAGACTCGGACCGAGTTGGGAGTGAGTTACTGAGTCTGGGGTAGTGTAGCGGTTGTGAAATATTAATTTTTTAGAAGTCTGTTTTGTCCTTGCAAACCCTAATGTGGGTCGTGGGTGAAAATATTGGGTATACCTGCAAGGGTATATTAGTCATTAAATATTTTGTAAAAGGGTTATACATGTGTCACATGAATGCGGGGCTGATTTAATTTATTGTTTTTCATTATTTTTGTGGGGCGCACTTTACAAAAAATTTAAATTTTGAATGGGAATGAGGTAAAAAATATTTAAATGTGGAATTATATAGTGAGAAAAATTCTCCCGGGATGACTTCAGGAAATTACCTAAGATCAATCATAATGTTTTTTAGTGTAAACATGTTGTGCCATTTTGGTAAATATGTAAAATTTTCTGTAATTATAATTGTGCCCTTATGTGAGAAATCTTTATAACTTGGCATAGTTGCCTGCCCATGATTCTCTTATGTAGTAGTGCCATGTTAAAGACAATTAAAATCTTAAATCTTAAAAGGATAAATATGTCTGTATGTGATCGTGCTATATGGAAAACGATTTTAACGTTTAGGTGTGGTCGTGTGTATAAATTATTTGCGAGTACAATTGTACAAATGTACTACCATCTACAATTGTAAATTATTTGCAAATGGTGTAACACTACCATGAAAATTTTGATTCTCCTCAGTTTCTTTTGCAATAGATGGGACCTGTTAGACTATGTTATACTTAAATGTGGTGATTTTTACTGAGTTAACTTAGTGTGTGATAAAGTTTTGACTAGGGACCCAGTCATATGGTTGTTCCTGTTCAGGAATTTGTAGAGGAAGAATTGGAATGGTTATTAGACAAAGATGCATTCCCATCTGTTGAAACCTGCATGGATATAATCTCGGATCAAAGCAGCATTTTTCCGAATGATCGAAATAACCTAAGTCCCATATCTGTGCTCGAAAACAGTGGTACGAATTACATAGGAACTCTTATGGTTCCTATCAGCTTCCCAGTCCGTGGGCGTAGCAAACGTATACGAAAAAGGCGAAGAAGGTTCCCAGAGTTGTGTATTCAGCAGGGGTGGGAATGGAATCAATTGAGCATGAAGAATCTGAAGCAAGAACATGAGAATCCATTGTTCTTGCCAAAAAAAGTCACCAGGGGTGTTACAATTGGTAGGAAGTGTCAGCATTGCCAAGCAGAAGAAACCCCACTATGGCGTGCTGGTCCCATGGGGCCTAAGACATTATGCAATGCTTGTGGCGTAAGGTACAAGTCGGGGAGGCTTGTTCCTGAGTATCGTCCAGCTAGTAGTCCAACATTTTCAAGCAAGTTGCATTCTAACTCTCACAGAAAGATTATGGAAAAGAGAAGGCAGAGTGAAATCAGAGAAAGTATGGTGAATGGAGTCTGTGGATATAGAGTTGGATAGGGGTGAGTAGTTCTATTTTTTTACTTTTTCCTAGCTTCACTAGGAATTAATGTCTGTTGTAATGGGCTAGAAGTTACTGAACCATATCTGTTTAAATGTTTAACCATATTAGAGAATTTTAATTAGGTTAAAAGAAAATATTTTAGTTTTCCCATTGGTCATAGTTATGCTCTTTTTTGTGACTCAGAATCATGAACATATTAACGAGAATTTTATTCCAAAAATTTGGTACCTTTACTAAAATCTAAATGCACATAATTTTGAATTCCTGTTTAGCATAAAATTTTGATACTCTTGATTGTGTACGGGAATGTTGCACTTTCATTTTTACTTTGTTAGATTTATGAAAACTGTAACTGTGATTTGTATGAATCACAAGCTTATAAGAAAGAATAAGAAAAGTGAATGCAGTACAATTCTAGCTGTGATCAGGTTAACGTTTCTGCTGTTTCATCTGCGTATGAACGTCGGTCAGTTCTTTGCCCCTAAAGTTCTTGACAGTGTATATGCTCTTATACTAGGTGCTATTGACTCTGTTCTTTAGATGATTGTTGACTTGCACAGGTTTAACAGTGATTGTTGAGATGAACTAATAATTTTGTATCTATTGTCTCTCCGGAAACAGAATGTATTAGATGTTTAGATGGTGTCTATTGATACTGCTAAAACTTCGGGTTGCTGAAACAACAGTATGCTCTAATTATGTACAAGATTTTCTTAGGGGTTATTGTTGGCTCATCATTCAACTCTTAATCATGTATTCGATATTGCTGGTCAATACGAAAATAGACAATATCAATCAGCGGTGATCATTCTAGTCATCCAGACAACCATTGCTAAATAGTATGTGTTGGACCTTGTTGGTTATAAAGTTGTAGTCTAGTGAAGCATTAGCTTGCGTGATTCAAGGGGAGTTTGTGTCTTATATTGTAGAAGCATGTTGAATTATCTGGATTTTTGTCACAGCTTGGGACCCTGTCATGTGAGGGATGTGATTTTTTCTCTGCATAAAATGGGAATCGGTGCATTTTCCATAATGAATGATGAAGTATGGACTATGGTCTTGAATTATTTTTGTGATTGCATTTGGGTGCAAATCGAACTTAAAACCTTTCTTTAATATACACAGTATTTAGACAATACAACTAAATATCTTTTTTGAATAATTATACTTGTAATCTTATAAAGTGAGTATCTGTTCTAATAAATTTTAGGGGTGATACAATCGCGCTCTGATACAACTAAATATTTAAGTATGCGAGGTGAGGAGTGAAATCAATATCTTTATCCAAATATCTCAGAATGAATTTAATGGTTAAAGGACTCGTAGTTTTCTTTCTGAACTCGTAGATGGTCATACTGTTGGGTTCCGAGGCATAAAACGTAGCGGATTAAACGTAAATATAACAAAAATTCGGAACCCTAAACGCATGATCATGTATAAGCCTAGACTGATTATTATGAAACGGAATCATACCTTTGTCTGGTCTTGGTTTACACGAACTCAACGGAGATCCTAGTTTTCACGACTTGTGTCTTCCTCTTGAAAACACCTCTATGGTATCCACACGAGCACCTTCAAGAACGTCCCACGATCTTGATTACGGAATGGATTGTACTAGCTCCTTTGATGATTTCGAATTTGTTTCTGCCTTGCTGTGCTTGCTGCTGTGCGCTTGCTGCTGCCTCTAGGGATTTTGTTTCTAAAAAACGTAATCCCTCTTAATCCTATCATTATCTATTTATAATGCTGGTTAAGAGGCCCAATCAGCAAAACCTAACCCATGTAGGTTTAGAATAAATAATAAAACCGAATTTCTATTATTTAATTAATAACTAAGTCATACTTAATTATTAAGGGCAGAATTCAAATTCGAATTTTATTATTTCAATTAATTAAGTCTCACTTAATTAATATAATAAAATTCAAATAATCATCAACTAATTTAAATCTATAATTTAAATTAACTATTCCTTTAAGTGCTCTATGTGTGTGACCCTATAGGCTATTATTTAATTAGTAATAATTTTATTCTCCAATAAAATTATAAACAATGAGCGGTATCTAGTAATACATCATTGCTACCCAATTAAATAATAATTAAATCGTGATTCGATAAAACCTTTCATGATTAATGTTTCCGTGTAATATAATCCCTTTAACCATATATATTATAGATTAAATTCGAGGCATGTATTTAGTCATCCTCTACAACATTTAATCCGGGTTTACTTGATCCATGAGTAGACTATGAAAACAAATCATTATTTGAGCACAGCCATGCATTTTATAGTCTCACTCAATCAAGAGGCCAATAATATCTCTCATAATTATAGGAGGGTTAAATCCTTTATCTATTATTCATATTTCTCATACGACTCATAATATACCCGATGTCCACTTTTATCATTACCCGGTCAAAGGTAACTTTTAATGTAGTCAAAGTATATTAATCCTCGTACAGAAATATAATGATCTCAAGTCAGAGGATCATTACACCATTATCACTGTGAGTCTTTCTTATGACTTTATTAAACATGAAGAATCTCACTGTTGGTCTGTCCAGTACCATGTACTCCTGCATGTACCTATGTGTTGACTTTAGTATCCCCATACTTATAACCAATGAGATGTGGTTATCAGTCAAACAACATACTAGTCTATTTATGTATTATTATTGTCCTATAATAATAATACTCGACTAGGGACATTTAAGAATATGATCTATTATATAATCTCAAGTTCAAGTCATGTACTAAACTATACAATGTGTATCATGATTCTAAGGACATTTATTATGCTAACAAATATATCGCAGTAATTAAAGTCATAATAAATATGTTTATTGAATAATCAAATGACATAAAGGTCTATTGTATTGCCTCTAGGGCACCTACACTAACAATCTCTCACTTGCACTAGAGCCAATCACCCATGTATCTAATATCCATGGAACTAGTGTGACCGTCATGCTTCGTCTGCGACAAGCCTTTGGTCAGTGGGTCTGCAATGTTATCATTTGTGTGCACTTTACATATGTGTATGTCACCCCTTTCATTAATCTCTCGAATGAGGTAATATCTCATGAGTATGTGTTTGGTTCGGGAGTGAGATCTAGGTTCTTTAGCCTGTGCAATGGCTCCATTATTATCGCAGTATAGATCAATAGGATATGCGATCGATGGAACCACTCCCAAATCAGTAATGAATTTTCGAATCCAAACAGCTTCCTTAGCCGTTTCACAAGCTGCAATGTACTCAGCCTCCATTGTAGAATCAGCTACTGTTTCTTGTTTTGAACTCTTCCAACTTACAGCACCTCCGTTTAGACAAAACACAAAACCAGACTGTGATACAGTATCATCCCTGTCTGTTTGGAAACTTGCATCGGTGTAACCCTTTACAACCAGTTTCTCCTCTCCTCCATACACCAAGAATGAATCTTTAGTCCTTTTCAAGTACTTTAGAATATTCTTGACAGCCGTCCAGTGACCTTCACCTGGATTAGATTGGTATCTGCTCGTCATGCTTAAAGCATACGAAACATCTGGGCAAGTACATACCATTGCATACATAATGGATCCAATTGCTGAGGCATATGGAACCTTACTCATGTGGTCTTTCTCATCCAATGATTTCGGACACTGATCTTTAGAGATCGTTATCCCTTGAGACACGGGGACATATCATATCCCCTTTTTGCATTTTACATACCAAAACGATGTAAAACTTTATCGATGTATGTACTCTGACTTAGACCGATCATCCTTTTAGATCTATCCCTATAGATCCTCATTCCTAGAATGTAGGATGCTTCACCTAAGTCTTTCATAGAGAAGTTGCTCCATAACCAAATCTTAACAGCCTTGAGAGAAGGTATGTCATTCCCCATTAGTAGTATGTCATCAACATACAGTACTATGAATGCCACATAGCTCCCACTAACCTTCTTGTAAACACAAGGTTCATCTTCGTTTTGAACAAAGCCATACTCTTTGACTGTTTCATCAAAACGGATGTTCCATCTCCTAGAGGCTTGCTTCAATCCATAAATGGATCGACGTAATTTACATACCTTGCTAACATTCCTTGGATCGACAAAACCTTCAGGTTGTGTCATGTACACATCCACATCCTCTTCAAGGCTTCCATTAAGGAAGGCTGTTTTGACATCCATTTGTCAGATTTCATAATCATGGAATGCTGCAATAGCAAGCAAAATCCTTATGGACTTGACCATAGCTACTGGTGAGAAAGTTTCATCATAGTCAATACCATGAATTTGTTTGAAACCTTTTGCAACCAGCCTTGCTTTATAGGTCTGAACATTTCCATCCATGTCAGTTTTCTTCTTGAAAACCCATTTGCACCCTATGGGTTTTACCCCTTCAGGTGGATCAACCAAAGTCCATACTCGGTTTTCGTACATGGAATCCATCTCGGATTTCATGGCTTCTAGCCATCTCTTAGAGTCTGGACTGTTCATAGCATCTTGGTATGTGAGAGGCTCATCTTCATCTATGAGCATCAAATCACCACATTGAGTCAAGAGAAATCCATATCTCTCTGGCTCATGGCGAATTCTACCAGTTCTACGAACAACCTGTGTTTGTTGAGCATTATCATTATCCTGATCCTGTTCCACTTCAGGTTCAATGCTATTTTGTGGTTCTCGATCTTCATCGAGGTCTATAGTTCTCCCACTGTTTCTTTTGGAAACAAAATCTCTTTCCATGAAAACATCGTCTCGAGCAATAAACACCTTCTGCTCAGAAGGACTATAAAAATAATACGCCTTTGTTTCTTTAGGGTATCCCACAAAATTGCACTCTTCAGATTTAGATCCAAGTTTGTCAGATACTTGACGTTTCACAAACGCCTTGCATCCCCAAACTTTCATAAAGTTCATGCCTGACCGTTTCTTCTCCCATATCTCATATGGAGTCTTTTGAACCTTCTTAGTAGGAACACGGTTAAGTGTGAAAGCCGCTGTTTCTAGAGCGTAACCCCAGAAACTAATTGGAAGATCTGCATGACTCATCATCGATCGCACCATGTCCAACAAGGTACGATTTCTCCTCTCTGAAACTCCATTCCATTGAGGTGTACCTAGCGGAGTGAGTTGTGATACAATACCACACTCCTTTAAATAATCTTTAAATTCTGTGCTCAAGTATTCTCCTCCACGATCAGATCGTAAGATTTTAATACTTGCACCTCCGCCAATTTGCTTCTCTACTTCAGCCTTGTATTCTTTAAACTTTTCAAAAGAATCGGATTTATTCTTCATAAGATATACATATCCATATCTACTGAAATCATCAGTAAATGTTATGAAGAAGTAGTAGTAGCCTCCTCTAGCCATCACACGCATTGGGCCACATACATCACTATGTATTAGCTCCAGACGTTCGGTGGCCCTTTGACCCTTACCAGTGAAAGGGGCTTTAGTCATTTTACCAAGCAAACAAGATTCGCATTCTTGGTATGATTCAAAATCAAACTTATCCAAGTATCCATCCTTATGTAATTTGGATATGCGTTTCTCATTTATATGGCCTAGGCGACAATGCCAGAGGTATGTTTGATTTGAGTCATTAACTTTAAGTTGTTTGTTTTCTATATTATAGACAGGATTATCTAAGTCAAGAACATATAAACCATTAAACAAACGCGCAACATCATAGGTTAAATCATTCAAAGCAAAAGAGCAACAATTGTTCTTTATCGTAAACGAAAAACCTTTCTTGTCCAAACAAGAAACAGAAATAATGTTTCTGCGAATCGCAGACACGTAAAAACAATTCTCCAATTCTAAAACTAGCCCTGAAGGCAAAGATAAATAATAGGTTCCTACAGCTAAAGCAGCAACTCTTGCTCCATTGCCAACTCGTAGGTCCACTTCTCCTTTAGCCAATGTCCTATTTCTCTGCATTTCCTGCACATTTATACAAATGTGAGTAACACATCCAGTATCCAATACCCAAGATGTAGAAATAGACAGATTGACTTCTATAACATATATACCTGAAGTAGAAGCTTGCTCAGCCCTCTTCTTCTTCAGATCCTCCAAGTAAACTGAACAGTTTCTCTTCCAGTGACCAGTTTTCTTACAGTAGTGACATTCACCCTTAGCGACCCCACCTTTAGGCTTTAAAACCTGTTTGGGACCTGACTTTGGCTTGGGTGTAGAATCAGAACCTGTCTTCTTCTTACCCTTCCACTTGCCTTTCCCTTTGGCCTTACCTTTATTGCCCACCATCAGTATGGGAGTAGGTTCAGCCGTCTTCATGTTGGTCTCATATGTTCTCAACATAGCCAACAATTCAGTATGTGTTTTGTCAAATTCATTCATATTGTAGTTTATGATAAACTGGGTGAATTTGTTGTTCAAAGAATTCATGATTAGGTCAATACCAATTTCTTGAATAATCGGGAAACCCAAAGTTTCAAGATACTCAATGTAACCAATCATCTTCAGAACATGTGGGCCAACTGGTTCACTTGCCCCTTGTTTGCAATTAAAGAGTGACTTACTCGTGTTGAACCTTTCTTGACGAGTTTGGATTGCAAACATGCTTTGCAAGTGCTCATTGATAGTATATGCATCCATATGCACATGTTGTCTTTGAAGCTCAGCACTCATAGTTGCCAACATAAGACATGCAACATCAGTTGCATCATTTTCATCCTTTGTGTGGGCCGCTCGTTCCTCAACAGTAGCGCCCTCAGGAAGGGGACCTGCCGGAGGAATATCAATGACATGAAGATTGCGCTCCTGTCTGAGGACAATCCTCAAATTCCTCTACCAGTCTAGGAAGTTGTTTCCTCCTGTCAGCTTATCCTTCTCAAGAACTGATCGTACGGATAGTGTGTTTGTGTTGTTTTCCATTACTTGGTATCTACAATGATAAAAACACAAAATAAATATTAGATTGTCTGAGTTATTTATTATGTTCAAATGATTATGATATATTCATAATATATCTCCCACTATTTTTATCAAATTAATAGCCCTTACTATTAATTTGGAAAGTATATCCCATAATTCTTTCTAGTAAGCCAAGATCCATATTTCGTCATGTCCAAAGACAACCACTGGAAGTCCTTAAAAATGATTATTTAGGTAGACAACAGTTGTCAATTATATCATATATAATTCTTGGATAGTTTGGTGAGCAACGATTGATCTTATCTATCTAATAGATTTTTTAACCAAACTCTATGCTTCTAAGTTCATAATGGTTGAATATAACCGTTTACTTTCACCTTATTATGATAACTCAGTTAAGTTTGACCCAATGATACAACGGTCGAATATAACCGTTTATATTCGTCGCATCTCACCACGATAGATAGGAGTCCCCTGCCACTAACAGTCTTTCCCCTAATCGATCTAGGATTCGATGAGTGTTCATTCATTGGAAAGCATCCGATTAAAACTTAATATTTTGTTAAGGGGTTTATAAAATTTAAGACGATCATGATCACATCATGAAGAGATCCTCAATTTTTTCTTGAACTAAATATTTCAAATTGACATCTTAAATTGTTCATTTCCCAGGTAGATGGAGGATACCAGTGGTCACACTTAAAACCCATCAGCCTTACGAATACGCATATCCGTTTTTGTCAGAAAATCCTAATTATAGATATCAAAATCCATATTCAATTCCATTTTTAAAAAATCCATATTTCATAAACACAAGAATCTCATGATCGTTTGTTAATTTTAAAATTTTAAATCGTTACAGATTTTATCTTGTTTAGCATGGCAAGCATGGCATGGGTGACGTATCTAATACATGCATACATCATTAATCTAATTAAAGCATGCATCTTCTACTCTACACATACATTCATACATCAATATGTAAAGTGCAGTATGTAAATGTGCTTGGTTATGACCCCTTTCCTATATGATCCTTTCGAGCTAATGAAAGGATCAAAGTCAATCTATGGTGGTAAAATATAAATACAATTACATGTCTTCATTCTTCTTGTATCCATGGGTGCTTGCTCCTCTTCTTGGATCATCCTTCAATCTTCAAGTACATTACATGGAATAATTGAATACAACCTATACTAATGTACTTACATAAGAAAACTCGAGTTACATTCGAGGTTAAACAATTAAAAGAATGAAGAAAACGACATGCAAGTCGTATTTATAAAACCAAAACAAAAAACCATTAATCTAGGGGTCCAAAGGCCATAACCAGCACCATGCTCAAGTACACAACAAAAATAATGCGGGGGTCCGGGGGCGGCAGCCCTTGGGCGGGGTCCGGGGCGGCAGCCCCGGGCGGGGTCTGGGGGCGGCAGCTCCTTTGATGATTTCGAATTTATTTCTGCCTTGCTGTGCTTGCTGCTGTGCTTGCTGCTGTGCGCTTGCTGCTGCCTCTAGGGATTTTGTTTCTCAAAAACGTAATCCCTCTTAACTCTATCATTATCTATTTATAATGCTGGTTAAGAGGCCCAATCAGTAAAACCTAACCCATGTAGGTTTAGAATAAATAATAAAACCGAATTTCTATTATTTAATTAATAACTAAGTCATACTTAATTATTAAGGGCAGAATTCAAATTCGAATTTTATTATTTCAATTAATTAAGTCTCACTTAATTAATATAATAAAATTCAAATAATCATCAATTAATTTAAATCTATAATTTAAATTAACTATTCCTTTAAGTGCTCTATGTGTGTGACCCTATAGGCTATTATTTAATTAGCAATAATTTTATTCTCCAATAAAATTATAAACAATGAGCGGTATCTAGTAATACATCATTACTACCCAATTAAATAATAATTAAATCGTGATTCGATAAAACCTTTCATGATTAATGTTTCCGTGTAATATAATCCTTTTAACCATATATATTATAGATTAAATTCGAGGCATGTATTTAGTCATCCTCTACAACATTTAATCCGGGTTTACTTGATCCATGAGTAGACTATGAAAACAAATCATTATTTGAGCACGGCCATGCATTTTATAGTCTCACTCAATCAAGAGGCCAATAATATCTCTCATAATTATAGGAGGGTTAAATCATTTATCTAGCATTCATATTTCTCATACGACTCATGATATACCCGATGTCCACTTTTATCATTACCCGGTCAAAGGTAACTTTTAATGTAGTCAAAGTATATTAATCCTCGTACAGAAATATAATGATCTCAAGTCAGAGGATCATTACACCATTATCACTGTGAGTCTTTCTTATGATTTTATTAAACATGAAGAATCTCACTATGGGTCTGTCCAGTACCATGTACTCCTGCATGTACCTATGTGTTGACTTTAGTATCCCATACTTATAACCAATGAGATGTGATTATCAGTCAAACAACATACTAATCTATTTATGTATTATTATTGTCCTAATAATAATAATACTCGACTAGGGACATTTAAGAATATGATCTATTATATAATCTCAAGTTCAAGTCATGTACTAAACTATACAATGTGTATCATGATTCTAAGGACATTTATTATGCTAACAAATATATCGCAGTAATTAAAGTCATAATAAATATGTTTATTGAATAATCAAATGACATAAAGGTCTATTGTATTGCCTCTAGGACACCTACACTAACACATACTATTTGTTAAAATACCATGGACACAAGAATCAAGATGCATTAGAGGAATGATCGTATATAATTGGAAAAAATATTTGGTCGAATTTTGAGTTTTAAGAATGCTTTTTCTATCTTGAAATTGGATTATAATCGTATATGACATACAATATTAAACATTTTCTTGACTTCTGGTCCAACATTTATTTGACAAATCCAACATAAAGTAATACTCCCTCCGTCCCATATTTCTTGTCTTGTTTGACTTTTATGCGTATTTTAAGATGTTTTGACCGCATAGCTACATAAATTATTTTTAAAATTTTTCTTGTGTGAATAAAAATTTAAATATTAAACTTTTATTCACAAAAAAAAATTTAAAAATATTTTGTGTAACTATGTGGTCAAGACACTTTAAAATACGCGTAAAAGTCAAACAAGACAAGAAATATGGGACGGAGGGAGTAGTTTTTTATATAATGACAAAAATAAAAATATAATTTTTCAAAATAATTAGTAATTTTATAGGTTTCTAAATAGTTTTGTGAATGAGACAAAAAGGGACAAGGTATACCATATTCCCATTTTAACACATTTTTAAGTGCGGATTTTATATAAAAAGAAAAACAATTTTCATAGCACTCTCTCGTGTCATTTATATATATATTTTTTATTTTTTAATATAGCATTTTGCAAGAGTTCGTAGTTTTTCGGAAGATCATACGTACGCTGGCATATCCTATAAAATTTCCTTAATTTTGAATAATTCGATTTTTAATTATGTTTAACTTCAGCGTCAAGTAAAAGCTAATAAGAAACTTCTGAGTCTCCGATGAGTAATTAATGCGAACAGAGGGTTTTACAAATTATTACAGTACTAAACTTATAAATCCTACTAGCCATAGGATTAGCCTATAGGCTATATTAACCTAGCTTCATTTGTAAATACTTAATTTTGTGAAGGGAAAAAATCAAGTGAAATATGGCATTTCGTTGGCAGTCTCCCCCTGAAGGGTTTTTGAAGATGAACACGGACGCTGGTTGCATGGGAAATCCTGGACAGGCTAGCTATGGAGGGATTATTCGCGACGATTCGGGAGGGTGGATAGAAGGTTTTTATGGCAAGTTGCCTGGATTGTACACACCGATTGAGGCTGAGGCATGGGCTATATGCAAAGGCTTGAATCTCATCAAGAAATTTGGTTTCAAGAAGGTCTTGGTGGAAACAGATAGTGTGGCTGCCATGCAGCTCTTTTCGTTTCCTCATCTTCGTCAGAATCATCCCATGGAAGATGTGATTGAGGAAGCTCTTGAGATACTGTTACAACACAAGTGTGGAATTGTTCATGTTAGACGAGAGGGAAACCGTTGTGCAGACAAACTGGCAGAGTTGGGGGGTCGACAGTTGAGAGAGGACTGCAATGTAATTCCTACACCTCCGGGTGAGGTTGTGGAATTGTTGCTTAATGACAGGTTTGGAGAAAATTGGAGGAAAGTCACACGTGCATCGCAACATCCTATATGGGCTCTTCCCCTTCAGACTATCGAATCCTATGGTTGTGCTCCAATCAAAGCTTCACCGCTGCATTACCATCGTCCTGTTTGTGACCCTTAATGCCGCCTGGTAGGATTTTGCATAATCAGCAGAGGTCAGCAGGAAGAAATTTACAACCACCAAGGCTGATCATTCTACATTAGCCCTTCAAGCATGATTATGAGGAAATTTCAAGACTCAGAGACTACTGCATTACTAATTACCTAGAAGAACTTCGTAATTTCTTATAATATTTTAGTGGAACTACAATGACCTGATCCTTCGTAATTTTATATTTTATGCATCGCATTTAGAAAAGTTACATATTTTTATTCAAGTTTCAGTGTATTTGTTGTTTGTCTATGAACTATATGGGATAGATTACAAGAGAAAGGCAATCAGTTGATTATACTTCACATGTAAAGAATTGCACTGCATCCTTGAAACTGTTTTTATTTCTTCTACATTTTTTTTATTATGATAAAACTGTGAATTCGTGAGTAAAAAACTGTAAAAGTATACTGTGAATTTTGTCTTCTCCTTCAGCCTTATAAGTAGGTTTTGTATTTATCCGTCCATTAAATGAAAACAGAAAATTTGAGCAACATGTGAAGTCTTTACATTGGTCTCAATGAGCTATAAAAAATTAAGGATGCTTGTGTCCCCATTTAAGAAAGTAAAGGTTTATATTGAGGACACATACCTATCAGCAAGTGTAAGCTATGAATAGTGTTAACTGGTGGTATCAAGAGCTCCATTCAGCAACTTTACTCGAGCCAGAAAGGATCACCAGATGACTAAGTACATCTTCCAGGCCAGCGACATGACTCGAGAACTTATTATGAAATCCTGGATTTTCAAAATTACTTTGCTGTCATATTGAAAGATCATCACTGACTTCCTCCAGTCTGGGGCTACACTTATTTGCATCACTGACTTCATTCCACTTCGGGGCTATACTCATTTGCTTTTTTCCTGGATCTATATCAAATGAAAGAGTTGAATCTTGCTTTATGTTTTGAAAACGTTAGCATCATCTCTCTCCCATCTTCTTCACTCTTCTCCAGATCCCTGGAATTCTATATCCTCATTTCTCTACGTCATAGTGAAATATTAGATTGTCACTCTTTTCTGCTTCACTAGCTGAAATAGCCTACGAAAGGACAATAATTAGTAGTAGTAATAACGATCCTCCCTTGACAAAGTTCGTGCACCATTTCTTAGCAGCCATTTGCAACACTTCAGATGGATGAGCATTAGCATACATGACAGATCGAATATCTGTGATGCAGCACAATATATGGAAAACATTTTTTTTTTGTCTGTTGCCCGAACTCCTCTGAAAACTATCCATGTATTTTTGCTTTAATTTTGGTCCATTATTTACTTCTGTGCCATACACCATCGCCCCTTCATTGTAGGGTCTAAACCATTTATTATTTGCATTGGCGGGTAAATTACTGTATGCATTATGTGTTTTTTTTTTTTTTTGCTAACATTATGTGTTTTTTACTTGCTCCTGGACCAAATAAGAGACCAGTTACTTTCAGAGGAGTGCCACTGACATGCTTTACTCGCGACTTCGATAGAATCAGGGTAAATTAAACATATGACATTCAATAAGATTAGTACACTAAAGATACTTGGCTAAAAAAAAGATTAGTACACTAAAGATAACAAACCAAGTTACAAAATTGTTTACATCCAAGTTAATAAGGTCTACTTGGTGATTTTACACTAAAAAGAATAACTAAATAACACTGACTAGACAACAAGGCAGAATGAGAATATAGAGATTATGCAGTTGACAAGGTACACAAACTTCTCTCTATATCAGCAGCAACAAACAGGTGCAGCCATGTAGAAGTTGATATGTTCAACTTCTGAGCAATTATAGGAGTAGGCAAACATCAGGATCACCGAAAAAATCGAAACCAACAAGAAAGTTAATGATGCCAATCACCCGACCTACATGCTGAGTGTTTTGGTGTGACAACTGTGGTTCAAGTATAGGCAGGGAGTACAAGTATGATTGGTAGAAGGCATTAATACAGAAACGGCCCAAAAATTGAACAAGGCCTACATTCACATGCCATAGGGACCCAAATATCACATGATTATTTGTTGCTCTGTTTTTTCCATCTTCATCCACTAATTCACATGGATTATTAGGGTATAGTTAGTTTAGTGAAATTGCAAGGTGAGCACTTGCTATTTAATCACTAAGGGTTCAAGCTTTTTAGAAGACAAGCTATTTATAGTTTCATGTAGATATAAAATAATTAAGAAGTATCAAACACTAACAAGAACATTGCATGACATTAAAGTACATCAATATACATACTGATACATAAGCTACCGATATATGCAAACCTTTTCAGGTGTTACATTATATATTTAGAAAAATGGATAGGCATCACACCGTACGGAAAAAACATAGCAAAACGCAATGAAGATGTACAACTAAATAACAGCAAGATTCTTTCATTGATAAAGATAAAGGAAGAAGCTTTTTGAAATTTGCTTTTTTACAGATTGAAGAAAGAGTTTTGACATTCACACTATAACTTGTACTTTTACGTATGACTCCGTAAGCTAAGAATTTTTTTTTACAATATAACTGTTTATCTCTTAACCCAATTGCCAGCAACATTATATATAAGTAGCAAATATTGGAATTATAATCAGATAACCGGAAGCCAATGGTTGTTAGATGGAGAAGGTTTATGAGTTTTTAGATATATAAGGAGGGAGATAGAGGGATGAACAACGCTTCCAGGCCTGCCCCGCCAATGGGAACTGTTTTTTCAGATAAGCAGGCTGAGGTTGCACAACAACGGACGGATGGGTGGGACAAATGATATTGACGTGTGTAAAAAATGTACACTTGCCAAAAGTGAAAGGAAATTGCAGACAGGCCGAGGGAGACAAAAGTGCTATATAACAGTAAAATGGAACTTCTGGCAAGGGGAAAGGAGGAGAAAAGACTCATTTTAATACAATATACTGAGCCATGGAGGTTCCTCCGTGGCTAGCATTGGCTTCCCCTGCGGCAGCCCAGAACACCAGCTCCAGAAGTAATGGTGCCGACCATGGAAGAAGACTTTGCACCCAAGCTTGAAGCTCTGGCATAACTGGATGAAGCTCCAACTCCAGATGGAGTGAAATAGGCCCCATTTAGTAATAAATCACCCTCTGACCTCCAGTTCCAGCCTCTCCACTGGCCAACATTAGTATCTACTCTCTTTGTCACCTGGCACATAAATTTCATTAATACAATTCGCCTATAGTAATTTTGCATTAATTGCATTATCAAGTAGGCCATATCTTTATCTCATCCATTTTTAAATTAAGAATACATCAAGAGAATGGAGTTAGGAGAACTACCTCTTTTGCAAAAGGATTGACTGGGGCAAGGTATCTGTTGCCTTGGCTGTTGATGGTTGGGTTTGCACTTCCACCAATTGCATACATCTCCCAGTGAGTGTAGTCATTGTTAACTACGTGGAAATATCCATGTCTGCACCTGCATTATCCATAATAGTATTTGTTAGATACAATGACCTAGATTCTGATAATAAAAAAGAATTTGAAGTGCTTATTATTATGATTTGTTTGTCTTTATAAAAGTTTATAAATCGGACTTGTAAACATCAAAAACCATAGCTTTCGATCACAGGAGCCAAGGGATGCAGAAGAATGAAATATAAATATTACCTTGGCATTCTCTGAATAAGTCCCTCTCCAAAATGGTTGAAGGCAATAGTCACTTGCATTTGCTTGTCTCTCATGTAGGAATCACTGTGACCCAACAGCATAACCTGGTTTACAGAACAGAGTATTAGTTTTTACATGAAAAAAAATAGGTTAACACAAGTACCTCAAAGTTCTTACATAAACATACCTCATTGTGATGGGTGAAGTAATTGTTAGAAACTGTAATGGCAGTAGAACCCAAGACAGCATCAACAAGGCCATCAGCACAGTTAGATAGTGAATTGTGATCAACCCATATGTGGCTTGACCCAAAGATGGAAATGGCATCGCCATCAGCCATAGTCCTCCAGCCATAATGGGATGGTGAGCTCCTAACCATAGCATTTCCAGTGGGTTTGCAGTCATGGATATGCAAACCATGAATAATTACATTGGTAATAAACTGGATGGTGATGCACGCTCCATTAGCAATATGAACATTGACACCACGACCATCAATTGTCTTGAAGCTGTTCATTATGAGCTCCTGCTTTAATGTTATCACCATATCACGCTTAAACACAATCCAGAGAGGTTCGTCCTGGATAACAGCATGGCGCAAGGTACCAGGTCGAGGGTTAACAGGGTCATCATCACCAGAATCAGTGACAACATAAAAACGACCATCACGACCACCAATGGCATTTCGACCAAAACCAATGCCACAATCAGCAAGGCGTCTGCGATTGAGAAACCAGTTACGGTCACAACGCCAGCAATCATCAATGGGATTTCCAGTTCCGCAGGAGAAATATCCCAGTTTCCTCCTTTCAGTGCTGTTTTTTATGCTCCTGTATAATTAAGTAAACAAATTTTATTATATGCTCTGTCTTTTAAACATTGCATGTCAATATGTCATCATAATGAGAGCAGGGGATAATAGGATATACATTATACAACATTGTCCAATATCTCAATGCAGGAGGTACCATCAAATATTTAAATGTGAATAAATTTATACACTATTATGTCCACTAGAGTTAGATTAAACTGATATAATCCAGCAGGGTGTCGGTGGAAGTTATATTTGACAATCTACAAGAGAAAGTTTGGTCCTAGTTCCTGTTTGATGGGGCCGATTTCTGCTGGCTATTAAGAAGTTAAAGCACCAACTGGAAGGTGCCTTTTTTCTTCTTTCCCACTTAATTGAGGCTGGCAAATGACAAAGATGGGGTACAGAAGGAGAAAAGACTATGTACTTCATGACTATATTTACCTAAATGAATGTATTATATGCACTAATGCACATTACTAGATAAAGCACCTATTGGGACATGCACACGCTTCTTAGTTAATAATAAGGATGAGAACAGTTGTGATATGCATCATACATTCACATGACCAAGACACTTTAATCAATCCAAGTATTTTCAGTTCATGAAATCATGCAGTAAGATGTATAAACAAGGGGGCAATCTGTGTGAATAACGACCTGGAGAAACACCGATGCTAATCAGATTATTCTTATACAAATGCTTCAATGCGAAACCATATTAAAGATTTTATTTATTTTCCATCAGTTCTTAGGAAATTAGAGCAAGGACACAAAACCTATATAAAAAAGCTGATTCATTGAAATATATGAGGCTTATGCAGCACCAAGCTATCACAACTCAATAATTTTGTTTCTCTGTCATTGTCAGATTTAATATACATAAAAGCATATACACTTGGATTGGTAGCTATATATAACAGAATTGTTACAGAAAGGACAGAGAATGATATAGTATATTGGATATGTAAGGAAGGTGCATGTGATGAAACTGAACAAACAAGATATGGGAGTTCAGAATATACCAGACTAGAACATGGGTCATTAAATCCCCAGATATTAAAAGTTTTTAGCTTATCAATTATGATAGATAACTGGAAAAAGACAAGAAATATTTCAAAAAAAATTGTATATGATACATTATATTTATCTTTTAGGTAAGGTGAATTTCACTAAATTTAAATACTCACGCATGCATTCGCCTTGACCGAGACTCGCCCCGACCCCTGAATATGACTCTCAGCTACTACTAGTTACTGCTAAAAATTGTAATGAATTGCGAGTTGGAAAGTCTTGCAGTGTTCAAACCCCAAGAACTACCATATTCACCAAACTTAATGTCTAATCAATGTCATTACAAATTTACCATGAGGAAATATTGTACACTGTATGTAATATAGGTTTGTGACAGAGAAAGCAGGAGTAATGTATCTTACATATCAACCATTGCAGCAATCTCATCTGGGTCAGAAACTGCATGCTTGTTCAGACCTTCAACATCTTTCACCCTAGTACAACACAAATCATAATGCCAAGACTGAGACAAATAATAAAGGTCATAATGGATTACAAATCTTAATGAACCAAATACCTTCAAAATTGTTCTACTAAGTAAAGTGCATGTGAAGTGAAGGGACAGAGCTTGTTTATAATAATGTAGTTTGGCGTATTGGTGCTTAAATAAACGGATCTAATTCCAGATTTGAGTTGATTCAATATGCATATAGAAGTACCTAGCTGCCATGGATGAATTGGTTGAGCTCTGCACCTCCTCTTTTTTACCGCTGCTGCATAAAAAAAGGGGTAAAAAAATGTTTAAATATCCATCTCACCGACACAACAGTGAACACAAATTTAACTCGTACGGAACATAAAAACTCTCTAGCATCTAGCATCATCCACATGAATTCGTAAGATAAAATCTTCGAAACTGAGTACATTACACTGCATCCTCAATCTCGATTTCCGGAATCGTTATAAGCTGGATGAGATACTTAACACACATACTATGTGTATGATTACATTATTTCACACACACTTGATCAAAAGATTCAAGTGAACACCGTGAGACCCAAATGTTATGCATAATAAAATATTGCAAACACATAATCTTTGGTTTTCACGTGAATGTCGCGCATATATTTATCGAAAGTGAGGGCGAGAAACACACCTCTGGTCAGTGGCAGCTATGGCTGCGACGCATAGCAGTAGCAGAGTGACCGGAATCAGTCTCAAAGAAACCGACATTGCCATTAATCTTCACCAATATTATTCACTCGACTACGTACTATATCGAGGACAATAAATTTATGTTTAATATAATTGAGAAGAAAGGAAGTATCTAATGAAATAGCTAGGCAATGGTGGAAAGAACAGAGAGTTGGATAAAAGTGAAAGAATGAGAGCAGGGCTGACAGTTTGTTTTATAGACAAAACATAAACACATACAGGCCCTGGACAACTAGACCACGTTGTACTTGACGCCGTTAATTATCTCATCTAACGTACCTAGCTATTATTAATCACATTTCTTCTTATTATTTATTACAGTACTACATTATATTTATGTAGCCTTTGATTGGTCCCCGGCTGTAAGGGAATCTATGTATCGGGAGTATTTCTTATTTACAGTAGTTTGTATTATTACTGGTATTTAAATCCCTACAATTCATTATTTTATAATATTTGTAGAAAACGAATTAAGGCGTTGTTGGATTTTCTCATGGGCAAGCTTATTATGCGGTTGTACATGGAAACTATTCAATCCTCTTTTGTTATGATTTGAGTTGAGTTTTTATTTTGTCAAAAAAATGAAGAATCGTTTTATTGATATATAATATCCGATAATATATTAAAAAGATAATAAAAACTTATCATTTAACCGAAATGTATACTTAACCAATTCATGGGTCGAACAATCCCATAAAAAAGAGATTCTTCCGGAAATTTAAATAATAAAAAACCTTTATACCCGACAGGACCTCATTAAAACCTCATTTGAGTAAAACCCTATATGAAAAAAAATCTCAAATGAGAAAAAGAGTACCCAAAAACGATCATAAAAATATCAATTTACATAGTGGTTCCTAATACAAAAATCAGAAATTCTTAAAATTTTGTGAGTCCCTAATATTAAAAAACTAGTCACGTCTTTTTGCTTCCGCTATTAAATCCAAGTTCATGTCTACATCCACCTTTTTACCCTTCTTCTCATTTAAGTGAGTCTGAAAAATTACTAAATCAATCACAAAAACTGAGTCAAGGTAACATTACCAAAATATTAATTAATATCTATTATGTTCAATATACTTAATAAATATAATTTTAGGGGTCCCCTTTAGTTAGGCACATAAAACTCCGAGTACTCATAAATAAATAAAAATGTACTTCCCTTTTATTGCTCCTTCCAACAATCCTATATTTCTTCTTATTTTTATCAATTGCCGATTTCTCATAATATATAAAGAAGTCATCTAAAATGACACAGATTCGTCAACTGACGACAAATAATACACACCAACAAGTGGTCCAAAAATCCAACATTTACAGCACACCTTTAATAGGCACAAAACTTCTATATAAAATGGCACAATCTACAATTTATGAAAACTTTAAGAACCTTAAAAATAATATTAAACATAACCACTCAATCTTTATGACATATTTAATTAAGGGAAAAACGTTACAAATCAACGCAATTATAGGAGCAGTTTTAAAAGACCATTAAAAGACTAATCACATTCAACTAAAATACTTTATTTTCTCAAAAAAAAACCCAGATCTACCACAATATCCCTCTCCTTCTCAACATCAACACATTTAAAACAAAATCCTAAAACTCTATAAACGCCAATTAACCAAAGAAGAATAAAGTTTATACAAGATTAAAATTTAGATATGCAATCAATACTACCTAAAATTTATACAGCCCACAATAAGACTAACATTCAATCTTGATATACTCATTACCATCGAATAAGAATAAAAAAGAGACTTGAAAATTTTGAATTTAAAACAAAGAAACCGAGAGCACAAATACACATTGACATGTAACCAAAATCAATAGCAATTAAAATAATTAAAAACAGTAACTAGCAATTATAACTCATCAACATCACAATCTAGTCATCAGCTCGCCGGAGTTCATCGCCGGTGATGGCAGATTTTTGCAAGAGAAACCTTTTACGGGTATCACACCACTGCAACATGCCACCATACCACCGCAACATGCCACCATACCACCGATTTCATCAACACCATCACAACTACAACACAAAAATCAAAACCAATCTCCCTTATTTCATTGCATATAAGTTATCGTGTGAGTGTGTATATAATTATACATACATACATGTAAATGATGTAAAGAAGGGAATGAATAAATTGAAACCGAAAATAAGGAAATAAGATAGGGAGAAAGAATATTACAGAGAGATAGATAGAGAAGGAAAGAATATGGAAGATAAGGAATTGCAAGGCAGCCGCTAGAGTTAACCAGAGAAAGGGGAAAAAGAGAAAAGAGAAGAAAGGGCAAAAAAGTCATTTATTGAGATCAAAGTTTTAAATATTAAAATCTGGAATGGCATATTATCCATTCAATAACACTTGAAAAACCTCGCAAGTTTTTTGAAATAATTCCAATTGAGTGTATCGATTGAATTTAATTCGAAACTAAAATTTTGGATTCTTTTAATTGAATCGAATCGGACATTTTTAAAATCAAATTGAATTAGAATGTACACCCCCCTCCCCCCCGAAAGATATAAGGTGTTTATTGTATAACAACTATATTCCATAATTGAATGTATATCGGGCTCAAATAACCTACTACCATTAAGTCTAAAAGAGCTAATACAGATAAATTTACGGAACCCGGACTGCTTAGCACTTCTAGCCGAGCATATACCATTTCTAATAACAAAAACCCAAAACTGAATATATACCGGGCCAACAACTGACCACAGATGAGTCCAAAAAAACTAACAATTTTGATATATATTATGACTTGTCTCTGTAAATGGTTCAAACATGCTCATCATATTCTATGTGGATGTTACATATTATTTGCGGCGAGATCATACTTTCATTCGATTTTTTAGTTTAAATACAAATATTTTTTTCCAAATATGTTGATGTATTTTTTATACATTATGAAATAAAAAATCAGATATTTATGAGTTTTATAACAAGTTTAAATCAGACCATTTAACAAACCCGTGCTTTATTAAACCAGTATTTTATATTCGGATTATTTGCATGTGCATCTCGCTTTCGATCTTCTCTCTAGTCAAACCTTATAGTTGTGGTTCATTTTATTATTCATTAAATTTTCATATAAAACTAAAATATAAACAATTAATATGATTGAAAGAGTTGAACAAGTTTCTAACAAAAAGTTTTTTATGAAGTCTCATTAGTTACTTCGTTGCTTTGTAAACCCTGATTTTGATGATAACACAATAACAACAAGTTGTTATGGGATTGTAGTTTAACATGTTTCTGAATGTTTGATAATAGCCTACTATTCTATCTGTTACTAACATATTTTGCAGGATTCATATCATATCAGCATAACAACAAGCTCTTATGACAAAATAGTCTGTCGTTACAGAATCCAGCAGAAACACAACTCAAGTCTAGAATTCAAGGATTAGATTTATACTTCGATTAGGATTTTATTATATGAGTATATATCTATATAATACGTTTTTAATATATATATTAAGCTCGGAATATATTTAATAAATGTATTACTATATTTTAGGAGAAAAAGTTGCATTCGTTTTAAACATCATCTTTTGACAACTTCTTATCCTTATCGTGCATTATTATAGGAGTTATTTTAAACGTTTTCTTCCTTCCTTATCTCTTTTAATCATGTAATAGTTTGAATTATTATTATCTTTCAATGTATATCTTATCTATTATTCAAACTAGCCGTTGTTTATATCTCACATATAACATTGACATAACTTTTTTATGTTTTAACAATACTACAACTCTACTCTACAATCTTGAAAAGTTTTGTCACACTATCTCTATATTATCTGAGCTCTCTATATATTGTATCTGTGCTATATAGAAATTATACACTTTTGAGTTGTAATCACTTTATTCATTCGATTGTATTGTTCAAAGTGTAATTTGGTGTTGCTAGAAAGTGGTCGGGATCTTGTATAGGTCAAGGGGAGTTAGATAGTTTTTGTTTCAAATGTTCTAAGGTGCAACAAAGTTTAAGAATGAAGAATTTAAGGAGTGGGATTCAAGGGAATTCTACAGGTTCTGTAAACAACTTGTCGTCAGAGAATAGGATGAACAAGAAACTAGTGTACTCAAGCTGTTAGGGATTATAGCAGGTCATTTCTAGTGACAGGAAAAAAGGGAGATATATTATTATTCTGTAATTGGTTGATATTTGATTAATAATATATTCTCTTATCAAATTGGTAAGGGATCAGGACGTAGACTTTGAGAACTAGGGGTCGAACCTGACTAAACGTCTTGTGCCTCCTTTACATATTGTTATTTACTGTTTTATTGCATTGCATACATAATAGCTTGATATTTCACTCTGACATGTTTAAAACAGTAAATTATTAGTCAAATACAGTAGACTGCTTTCAATAACAGTCGGTTATTATAGTTTGTAAAATTAAAATTGGATCTAGTCAGCCCTATAATATCAATTCACTCCCTATAGGTGCATTTACACGCTTCACTCCGGATCCATATCAAATATGACAATAATAGTTATATTCCCATTAGAAATATTTTGAAAATTCAAAAAGTTTCTCGAATGAGATCAAAATTATTAAAAAGTTTCTTGAATGAGATCAAAATTATTAATTCTCTTATTCAACTGTATAAAAAAAGTATACAAGTACAAGAGTAAACATATTGATATATTAATTTACCTTTCCATTTGTTCATTAATTTTTACTTGATATAGGTCAAATTATTTCAATAAAAGTATTTTTATTTATAAGTAATGAAGTAATAATTGCATTGAGGAATCTTATATAAAATTTAAAATAAATACAATAATTGGTAAGAACAAGACGAAAGATAAGAGAGGTGTATAGATGTATTATTAGATATAATAATTGATTTTAAATTGAAAATTTTAAAACAAAAATAGTATCTACCGACAATAAAATAACCAGATACATATCCTATATATTTTCCACCTTCCCTACTATCCCTCCCTTTTCAACCTTTTATTATTTAACTTAATTAAATTATTTAATTGGGTAACCTCTAAATCTCATTATACGTAATAAAAGTGAAAGCTAGATTTTGTAGGCCAGGTGTGGTAATAACAAATTTGTACCTAGACCTGGCAATTCGGGTAAACGGTTCGGTTTCGGATTGGATAAATTTCGGATCGGATCATTTTTCGGTTATAATATATTTTTATTCGGTTCGGATCGGATCGGATGAGATTCGGTTCGGTTCCAGTTTCGGTTTTGCATAAATTGAATCAGTTTCGGTTCGGATCGGTTCGATTTCGGTTTGGGTCAAAATCGGATTAAAGTTCGGATAAAAATCGGATTAAATTCGGTTCGGATATTTTCGGATTTCTTATTTTAAATTAGATTTTGTTTAGATTTAAAAGTTAAGTTCGGATTAATATTAAATTAATTTGAATTATCGTTGAATTTAAATAAAGATCATTAAGGTAGTTTGACAAATTATAGTTAAAATTTGATAAAATAATACTGAACAAAATAATTATCTCGATTAAGTAATATATTTCTTCATTTCAGACTTTGGTCAATATGATAAAAGAAATGTTACCTAAATTCTGTAATATAACAATATTTAAAAAAAATCTTGATGTCCAAATAAAAATATAAATAAATTTTATATGTACATATATAATATATAATATTTATTCCTTATTAAAATATGAATTTATATTCACTTTTCTTTACTTTCTAGCAAATTCAAAATAAATGATATTCTTAACATTTAATATTTTATTTTACGAACACATGTATTATAAGTATGAATTATGTATAAGTGTATAATATATATATGAACGTAACGAATCATAAGATTGTATGTATGAAATACACTTAAATTCTATAATTTAGTTTGAGCCATATTTAGTTTGTATAATTTTTAGTTAGGATTTGATCGACTTCGGGTCATTATTGGATCTGTTATTTCGGATTATTTTCGGTTAAAATTACGGTTCCGGGTCATTTTCGGATCGGATTATTTCGGATTCGGTTACACTTTCGGATTATCAAATTCGGATACAAAATCGGATTCGGTTCCCAACATTTCGGGTCGGTTCTTCGGGTCCAGACCCAATTTGCCAGGTCTATTTGTACCATTCTCAAAATAAAACAAACAAGTGGACCTCGTTAATTTGGTAAAGTATTAATGTGATCTTATACATTTAACTTCTAATATTAATTATGGTGTCGATTGAAATCCGATTCATGTGACCCAACCTTCACATGATAAATAATTTTATTTTTTTCCCTTCTAAGATCGGTTGTTTAAAATTGTTTTTAGAAAAAAAGTGTTGTTAATTTAAAAAAGCATATAATTATTTAATAATGTTTTTAATTTTTGCATATTTTGAGATTTAATATCAAAAAATTATGTTTTGATAAGTTTAATACTAAATTTGGAATTAATTTTTGTAAAAATTGAAAAATATATTTTTTTAAAAATATGAGAAAACTATTTTTCCGAAAAACAGGTTTTGGGTTAAAAACATGTTTTCAAACAATTTTTTTTAATTTTATCAAATAATTTTTTAAATCTTTTTTTAACAAAAAAAACTTATATGACTCGTAAACGAAATCGTAATTAGTAGTCGAATCTTATGTGCTTTAAGTTTTTGACTGATGCGTTAAAAGAATAGTCAAATTTTTATTTTTAATCTTATTTTATCTTTAAACATCAATATTAATTTTAATTCTCATTAAAAAATTCCATCCGGGATCATTTCAAATTCTAATTCTACAGTTACAACTACAATATATTATCATTATATCATAAATGATTAAATTTGAAGGTTATTTAATTATTGATTTTTGGTATTTATATCAGTTCTAATTAGTAGATTCTCTCTTTATACATAAAAGGAGTATAAATATTTATTCACTTTCTCAAACATTTTCGTTGCAAGTATGATTATGTAGATAGAGTAAAATCAAATTCTAATTCTACAGTTACAACTACAATATATTATCATTATATCATAAATGATTAAATTTGAAGGTTATTTAATTATTGATTTTTGGTATTTATATCAGTTCTAATTAGTAGATTCTCTCTTTATACATAAAAGGAGTATAAATATCTATTCACTTTCTCAAACATTTTCGTTGCAAGTATGATTATGTAGATAGAGTAAAATAATTCAACCAAGTGTAAAAATTCTCTTTTTTTTTTCAATTAAGAAGAGTTCGAAGCTTCAGTCACGGAGAGGGTTTATCGACATTTTCCATAAGAGAATTATTGAAATTACATATAACTGCTAACAATAATGTACATGCTTCTTTTTTTAAAATTAAATCATTTTATTGATAAATAATATCCGATAATATATCAAAAAGGTAATAACAACTTATCATCTAACCGAAAGGTATGCTTAACCAATTCATGGGTCAAATGACCCATAAGAAAGAGATTCTCCGGAAGTTTAGATAATAAAAAAAATTTATATTCGACAAAATGGACCTTGTTAAAACTCACAAGAGTAAAACCCTATGGAAAAAACTTTGAATGGAAAAAAAAGTGTCCTAAAATGATCATAAAAAACAATATATATAGTAGCTCTTAACACAAAGATCGGAAATTCTTGAAATTTTTTGAGTCCCCAGTACTAAAAAAATTAGTCACGTCTTGCTGTTTCCGCCATTAAATTCAAGTTCTCATCTTCATTCACCTTCTCTTTACTCTTCTTCACATTCAAGTGAGTATCAAAATCCTAGTTCTATTCATCTTCCATCTACACGCAATAACTCATTCAATTAAATTTGAAAAATAAAAAACAAACCAATAAACATAAATAAGTCAATGAACGTGTAACAAAATATATAGTATAAAATTATAGCGTAAAACTCTTAATTCATAATAAAAGTCATCTAATATGACACGAAATCGTCAGAAACGACATATAACCACCACAAATTTGGTCAAAATATCATCAAAAATTGTCATGCTCCATATAGGTACAAAAAGTCATCACATATGACACTAATATCGTTTAAAAATTTAAATATGAAAGATGTGAAAATAGATACGAAGATTTAGAAGTTTAAAATTTTCAAATTTGAAAATAGAATATATGTATTGTATAATGAATTGTGACTTGAAACAAAATTTTGATATAGAAAGAAAAAGTGTGATTGGAATTAAGTTTTAAAGAAAAGAATAGGGAAAAGAGTGAGAGGGGTAATCTACATGCTTTTAAACATAAGTAATAAAGCCTAAACAAGAAAAGTGTATATATACTATGTGGATGACCCCTCCATGTCTCCCACCACGCGAAATGTTGCACATGCAAGTAGTAACTCAGATCACCACCACCATCATATCTTACAACTTCATCTTCTCCAACCATTATCCACAATTTATAGGATTACAACAAACTACACACACATATAAAACGAAATATTATAGATCACACGTTGGGTCTAAGACGGTCTGCGTAATATTGATTGAGGTATCCGAAAATTACATAAAATACCAAATATTGATGTCAATATAATGAAATACATGACATGGCATATATGGTCAAGTCCCGGACAAATGTACAAAATTTTGTTACGATAATTTCGTTAGTAACTTGTAAATTATTTATAAAATAAATTAAAGAGGTTCGATAATAATCGGTTAAGAATCCGCACCCTGTAATGTGTCTCTCCGTATGAATGAATGAACCATGGATACGAAAGTTGGATGGGTGTAGCTATTGACTAGCAAGACCATGCATGTGTTCACCATGTGTTTAGCAGTACCATTGGGTGCCCACCAATTCCACCATTTTCTGTTTATTCACATTCTATTCCTTACCCCTCTTTTATCTAAATACTGACTCTGACAATAACATATATACGATGCTACATTAATGTGAATCCCTAACGGCTTCCTTTACCTATGTACTAGGTTTGCTTGCAAGTACTACCTATTTGCTTTTAAATTTCGTTAGTAACTAGTATTTAATATTATTTATTATTTTATTTCAATATAAATAAAGATTAATATTTTACAAATTTATTATTAATAATAATAAGTGTAATAAACTAGGCAGTACATATATCTTAATATTATAGAAAAGATAAGTAAATGAGGAACCAAAATTAAACAGAATATTTTTCTTATATTTTTTGCAATTTATACAATGTGTATAATCTATCGTATAAATTAAAATTAATTTTAAGAACTAATGAACTAAAACACTCTTATATTTTTTTTCTAATAAGGCTTAGTATTTATTTTAATAAATTCTCGAATAAGTTAGAGTTAAATTCAAGACCTTGATAATGTCTTGACCACTTAACATATCAATCGTGCTCATCTTATATTCTTTTTAAGATACAGGATAACATACTACAAGAGAACAAGGTCAAATCAACCGATAAACGTTCAGGTTAATTAGCTTAATGGATTTTGAAGATTTTGATAGGCAAAATTGTTGACTTTGACCTTTCATCACGTGTCAAGACCATTTGTGTGAGTTTATTCTGAGGTGTTTTGGATCACTTGCTTATATGTCTGGGCAAACTTTGGATTGATCCAAAAAATCCAAATTTGAGGTAGGTTAGCCTAAACTCTCCTCCGACGGTGATCAAATGGTGATTTAAATTTGGGTCGACACTGTTCACACATCCAAATTTGAATTAGTTGATTTAATATTAAAATAATGATTTTGTTAGTTCATATTTTTAGTTTACTAGATTTATAATTGATTTATAAATTTAATTATTTAATTAATAATAATATATAACTAATGATTAATAAATTTTAATTTTTAGAATAAAATTTATATTAATGAGAAAAACATTTTCATTAAAATTTAAATAAAAGTACAGTAAATGCATAAAATAAAAAGTACATTAATACATAAAATAAAAACTACAATACAAAAAAAGACTAGAAAATGGTACAAATATAATAGTTTAATTTAAGAAATTTAGTAAATGATATAGTATAAAAAAATTAGTAAAAATATGTATATCTTTAATTTAATTAATTTAGCAAATATAATATAAATAGTTAATAATAATTAAAGATTAAATTAAAGATTAAATAATTTAATATAGTATTTATATAATATAACAAGATTATAACTCGTGCGAAACACATGATGAATTATTAATATTTAGGTAAATTTATTTTTATATTATATTTTATTGACATTTACTATTATAACGTTGAGAATTTATATTAATATACGTGTTATATTGTAATATTTTATATAAATTTTTTAACGATGTGAGTGATAATAAATTAATTAAAAAAATTATTTTGATAATAATTAAAAATTATGTATAATAAATAAATTTCTAATAAATATGTATATTATTTGAATTTATAAGGGTTAAATATGATACATAGTATTCTATTATAATTTGGACATGTCTAAAATACAATTTTAGTTTATATATATATATATATGTATGTATATATTGGAGCACCTGTCATAATAAGTAAATATAATTTAAATATAATATAATATTATCCGTGAAGAGTTATATAAAAGGAGGACTATTGGGGGTTAGAGTTATATATGATATATATTCTTTTTAAAATTAGATTTTATTAAAATTAAATGGTTAAGATCATTTTTATGATTCACCTAAAATTGAATGGTTAAAATCTTTTCAATGGTTTACCATATTCGGCCCAGTACCGTACCGTACCGACCAAAACTTTTAATATTTTAGTTATAATAATATAGTATAGATATATAAATAGTAATTTGAATTAATATTTGGATCACACTGCTGGAATTTATCAAAAATTTGGAACAACTAGTGATCCAAATTTGAATTTTTGGATCACAACTGCCGGAGATGGTCTCACGAGCCCGGACACGTCAATAAATGGAACCAAACAAGGTTGAAATACTCAAAAATAGTATTATTGTTATAAAATTAAAATATTAAGTTTTTAGAAATTTACTATATGATGGCTTAAGAAATTTTTTTAACATTAATGTCAAATTATTTAATTACTTCTTCCGTCTCATAAATATTGTATCGGTTTAACTTTTTAAAATTAAATTAATTCAACTTTGACTAACAATTAAAAAATAATAATTTATTATTTTTTAAATCTGTAAATCGATTCATGAAATAGGATAATCAAAGTTTGTTATGATATTTTTAAATATATATATTATTATTTAATATATTTTATTTGTTAGTTAAAATTGATTAATTTGATTTTAAAAAGTTAAATAAAGATAAAATTTATGGGAGAGAGGGAGTAATAACTTAGAAATGATAATCCCGGAATAACCACAAAAGTTTGAATTTTCTAGATTATTTAACTCGCGTAATGCAAAAGGAATAACTGATTATGATTTATTTATTTTTTGAATAAATAACTGATTATGATTTGTTCTATTTTTATTTGCAGAATATTTAATAGTTAAAGTGTAATCACTCTTTATTCCAAAAACGTCTAAAATTTAGGGGTATTTTATTCATGATTAATGAATACGGTTAATGTGAATCGGACATGTATTGGTGTTTAGATTACTAATTTAATTGCATGGAATAAAAATTTCATTCTTTATAAATGGTTGAAAAAACTCTCCATACCTAGGATTTGATATCATTTCGATTCTCATTTAATCTCATTTTTATATCTTTCATTTCATTCCCAATTCTCATTCCTTTCTCTAATTAAATGCCTTTCTTTTGAAAAAAAAAGAGTTGTTGAGGTCTGAAACTTTTTGAGACCTGAGTTAACTGTGCATTAAATCAGTAAAATTAATAATGTATATGCAATAAAATTAGTATAATACTTATAAGACAATGATTTCACATATATTGCGAGAGTTATTAATTAGTATGATTCGTTAAGAGATATGACAACAACATGTGTCTCTAAATTATCTTATGGCTTGATCACATTTGTCCCTGCTAGGAAATGCTGGTAGGGCAGCGGGACTTCATTTCTCAGTCGCAAACCAAGCTTACCTTACAGCTATGTTTACTTTAATAATTAATTAGTACAAATCTTTGTTATACCGAAATAAACAACCATAGCATATATATCCTAATTCTCCATTGCAATATATAGGGAATTAGATAATATTACATGACTTGTTATGATGGAAAAATATAATATGGTAACATCGCAATTAGTTTCTTGCTAGATAGATCAATTGTACACATGATATCCAAGAAACACACATCAAAATCAATTGAATCAATGATCGGTATTAGGCACACCGCACACAAACTCGATCATCCTTGTCGATTGGATTGATTTTCAAATGTTTAGTCAAAAAAATATTGACTTGACGTTTAGGTTATACTGTATATATGAATTCAGGTTAATATATTATGATGGTATTTCGCTCTTCTTATAAGGAGCTTATAAGTTTTTTTTGACAAGAGGAGCTTATAAGTTGAAATATATATATTTTAATTTATAAATTATTTATAAAAGAATAATGCTAGAGGTTCTGAATTGGATCTCAAAAAAATTTCTAAATTACACGTGACAATCTTTTCTTGGTGGGGCGCATATTAATGCATGCGGACTCTGTATTATTTCTAAAAAAACGACCAACAACATATTGACACCTATTAATTGAGAAATTTTTTGGAAATCAATTCGACACATCTAACATTATTCTTTATAAAATAAGTTAAACGATTTCTATTTCACATATTGAAGTGATGATCCCTACCCCTTAACAAGTGTGGGTTAAACGTATAAATATAAATTCAACTACAACTCGGCCAAAAAATTAAGTGGTTCTAAAAATTAACAATTACTTAATTTGAATGATTGCATCAAGAAAAATATTTGAAATATATTTTAAAGATTTCACAACTCGCAAATGACATCGCTCGAGTGCCGGAGTACTAACAGCTTAAAGTCACATTGGTGTGTTTGTACATCGAAACACACAATAAATACATCCGGGCCATCTGATTGTAATTTGTAAAATAAAATTAGGGAAATTATTAAGTGGGAAGCCAAACAGCTTCAACCATAGAGTTGGTTAAATAAATACTAGTTCCGACAATCGCGGAGAGAAAAAAAATTATTAATTAAATAATGTAGAACGGATGCACCCCCCACATGCCGTCTCTAATCAAGGATCACGACTCACTGCCACCACCTCGTTCACTCAACAATCTTCTCTTCCTCTAGTCATACTAGTCTCTTTATTTTCATGTCATTCAAATTTTAAACTTTTAATACAAATTCTTAGATTGAAATTTAGTTGTGCTGCACCCGAAGCAATAAATATATTTGTGTGTACGCATATTTTGTATACATCTTTATGCTCAGCAATGTGTTGTGTGTTTATGTTGGTTTTGGTTTCCGGATCACTATCCTGTTTTTGAGAAGTTATTGATTGAAGATGGCAACATGCTACTGAATGAAATATATATTTTGGACTATAAATTATATCATTGATTTATAATTTCTATAATGAGTTATTGAGATCATTTAGGTAAATTTTTAATTTTTCTTTAAAAAGGGGTCAAATTTTAAATCCCTGTCATAAATAGTCATAAATAAATTCTATTTATTCATAATATATCAACTCAAATATTACATTTGAGTAATCCACAAACTCACTAAATGCTCTCAAAATATTACTTCTTCTGTCCTATCTAATTCTGTACACTTTCCTTTTTTGGATGTTCCACCAAATTATTTACATTTCAAAATTTTCTAAAAATAGTAAACTTTTATATTATAAAATTTACTATTTTTCTCCACTTTTTCAAATTTATCAATTAAATATCAATTGACTTCATCACTTTACCTATTTTTTTTCTCTTTCATCCATTTTTTCTTATCTTTCATAATAATTTATATAATTTTTTTAACTTCCGTACCCAACCCAAATGTAAACAATTGAATGGAACGGGGAGAGTATAATTTATTGAGAAAATTCCAACTTATATACTGAATTAAAATTTTCACGCGATCTACACATATCTCAATGTAGTAATGTACAGATAATCACTAAATATAAATGAGTAATGCTAGTCATCCCAAAAATTGTCCCAATTTTTTTTTTAACAAATGACGTGGCATGATACGCGTCTTATTTTAATTCATGGGTGCATATGTATGCATGCGGAGTCTCATATTATTATAGAAAAGTTACCGATTACACACATAACAACTCAACATTTTGGACAATTTTTGGGATATTTAGCATTTTTCAATATAAATTATACTACTAAACCACTACGGGAAACAATATTGATTGATTTTGTGTTTTTACTACTAAACCACTTCTATTGTGAAATAATATTTCGAAAACCAATTTTAATAATATTTTTTAGAGTAAATTGCAAAAAGGTGGCCGAATTTTACACTCATTTTCAAAAAAGTGGCCAGACTTTCAATTTTGCAAAACGGTGGCCAGATTTGCCTTTTTCCTTTCAAAAAGGTGGCCGGAGCGATTTTCAGCTTTTTGGCAGGGGTAAAATGGGAAAAAAATGCTAGAGACTCTAAAAATTATCCAAAAAAATCCCCAAATTAATATGTGTCACCTTATGATTGATTATATTCGTAATAATAATAATAATAATTCGCCTCCAGCCACCATTTTGTAAAATTAAAATTCTAGCCAGATTTGTCTTTTTCCTTTCAAAATGGTGGCTGGAGGCGAATTATTATTATTATTACGAATATAATCAATCATAAGGTGACACATATTAATTTGGAGATTTTTTGGATAATTTTTTACTCTTTTTTGGATAATTTTTAGGGTCTCTAGCATTTTTTTCCCCATTTTACCCCTGCTAAAAAACTGAAAATCGCTCCGGCCATCTTTTTGAAAGAAAAAAGGCAAATCTGGCCACCATTTTGCAAAATTGAAAGTCTGGCCACTTTTTTGAAAAATGAGTGTAAAGTTCGGCCACCTTTTTGCAATTTACTCTATTTTTTATTTAATCCCTATAATCCACAAATTCATTACACGATATATATTTGATAATATTTGTTATGATCAAAATCTACCTCCCATTACTTAAGAAGTTTCTTACTCTTAACCGCCTCACACCACCGAACAACTTCGTCTAATTGGATAAGCATAGGCTCACGAAAACAGGTGGACTATTCAACGTAATCAACCACCACTATAATTGGTGGTAACTCTCCCAAAATTTGTTCTTACAAATTCATCTATTAACAATATTATTTATCATATATATTATATTAAAATCTCCCCATATTTTAATACGGGTATTGCGCACAACAATCACCAAGCAACTAATGGGGCCAAACAAAATTCAATACATATAAATTAAAAAAATATTATATTCTATACAAAACAATAATTGTTTTTATCACTTTCAAATACTTCAATACAATATGATAACTTGTAATCATAAATAATTCTTATTTGAACATAACCATATGTTTCAATATTTGAATACAACTTATATTAAAATGCAGACGATGCGGCATGATTAAAGATTCAATTAAAGAGTCTTGTAAATTTTACACAGAACACAATCCACGCCATGTGATTGTACCATAAAAGTTCTTTAGAAAACTACTTAACAAAATAGAACTTATTTTATGTTTGACTTATCTTCAACTAGTTCAAAAATACATACCAATGTCACACATAGAATATTTTGTGACATGTGTATACATATCATGGTGTCCAAGTGTCCTTACAACCAATGAGATGACATTACTTATTGTTCTGAGAACATGATTAAAACAAAAGTATGGGTTAATTAAAGTACAGCATGATTTTTTTTTGACCAGAAGGTACAGCATGATTTGATTGGATTAGAGCCTATATATTAAGTTACAACAATGATATGCATCCAAAAATTATTTCAAATTTTTTTCTTAAATGACATGTCATAATATATGACTTGTTTTAATTCGTGTGCGCATATATATATATATATATGCATGTAGGTCTCGTATTATTAGAAGAAAATTACCAATTATACACATAACAACTCAGCGTTCGGTACAATTTTTCAGTTACATACCATTTTTTTATTAAGTTACTCCCTCCGTCCCATTGATTTATATACAAATCAAATGGGCACGGAGGACAAGGAAAAATAAAAAAAATGATAGTGTAATAGTAAAGTTAGGTAAAAAGTGGGTAAAGTGGTGGTACCTATTAATATTTAATAATAGATTTGAGATAGTGGAGGAAAGTAATGGGTGTAATAGTATTTTTATATTATGAATTTGAGATAGTGGAGGAAAGTGAGTGGGTGTAATAGTATTTTTTATTATTAAAATTTTACTATTTTTGGAATGTATACAAATGAGAGGTACATCCAACAAAGGAAAGTATATAGAATTGAATGAGACAGAGGGAGTATCTTTTAATGATAATCGTAATTAAGTACAGTGATTAACAGATGTTTCACTGAATAAGTGGTGTCAGGCATGTGCCAAGATTCCTGCTCTCTTATCAATGACTCGATGCAATTACATCAACCTGATTTGAAGGGGTTCAATTGTTTTTACACATGCTTAGTTAACTAATCATTAATTAATTAAGACAACAATTACAGTAGAATTTTAATAAAACAGAAATCAGATAATAGGTCAAATGATAAACATCTTCCTGGGAAAAAGAAAAACATAAATATATTGGACTATATAATTAAACAGATAAAGGGCCTATTTGGCAACCAGTAACTTATGGAAATAAGCCCTTATTTCCGGGAAAAAGTAGGGATGCATGTACTTTCCGGAAATAAGCCCTTATTTCTGGAAATAATTAAGTTCATATTTGATTTTAAAATTCTAAAACAAATATTTATCTTTTAAAAAAATATGAAAATATGTAAAAAATAAAAATAAAATAAGCTACTTATTTTAAGTTTAAGGAACCCCAAACGGCCACAAATTACATGCACGATGCATGAAGGTTTGGATTGCATGAACATTGTATAGGAATAATGCCGCTCTAAAATTGACAGGTGCAGAAACTTTATAAGACGTGCTATAACATGTTAACCACACACTAATTAAGAACAGATTCCAAAACATACATACATTCACATGATCATAAATTATATATTTGCACAAAGTCAAATTGTAACAATAGTCGGAGCAAGTGTTCCTTCAAAAAAGTTATTATCTAATCATTGAACATGTAAAAATGATCGGAGAAATTTAGATAATAGATTTTTAATAACTGAGAAAAAAACACTCATATCAAATATCTAATGCATCCAAGCATCTTGAAAATAAATAATAAAATAAAATAATATAATATAAGTCCATAAATATAAAAATAAAGTATTTCAAATTATTATTATATACGATAATAAGATGTTATAAAATACATAAATATATCATATATATAAGTAGAAAAATAAATTCCAACCAAAGGGATATCGTTTGATTAGACACTAATTTTTATAAAATATTAAAGACTTTTAACAATCAATTTATATAGACTTAAATAATACCTAAATAAAAAATGGATACGTAACTTAAAAATGTATAATTAAAGAATAATATTGTATTATAATAAAATAGTCTCCCACATTAACACAAAATAATACAAATATAAAAAACAAAAAAAGAGATCAGTAAATAAAAGAATCAATAACACTATTTTATTGCTTATTAATCAAATGTAAAAGAAAACTATACTAATTAATCAATCAATATTTTGACCAAATATTTTATTAAATACTAATTAAACCAAAACTAAAAATTAGCGAATTAATGTATAAAATAAGGAATAAAATATGAAACAAGTTAATATATAGGAACCAATTAACATAAAACTAACACAAGGAAGCCACAACTACCCATATAGTACCAAGTCATATCCAAGCATTATTCACAAACTAGGTAACTAAACTTTACACAGAGCATCCATGTCCCCAAATAATAAGATAATAATAATAATAATAATCTAAACGAATAACTCAAACGATCTATGCAATTGATAAGTAAATATATACCAACAAAAAAACTTATTAAATGCTTATTTAATCGAGATAAACAACAGACAAGTAGTCTTAAAGATGAGATAAAAAATCATTATACAACAAAATATATTATATGTAACCAAATTTCAACAAACCAATTCATAACAACTAAAACCACAATTACTCAATATAAAATTCAAAAATTCAAGAAAGTGCAACTTTATTGTGGTGGTCATACACACAGTATATAAATCCAAAATAACACAAAAACTATAGCAATAAACAATATAATAAACCAAAACATGTATCTCGTTTGCGATGGCTCGTCGGACTCAATAAGATCCGATGAGTCACTATTGAGTCAACCTTGAAAACATGGAGCCTTCTTTATTCATTTCTCAATAATGAGTCTTAAGTTTCTAACCTTAAATTGTTTAAACTTTGTATTAAATAGAATTTTACTTATTATAATACGAGCCCTAACTATATACACATTCATATTACCTAAAATTTTAATTTTTAAGCCTAATTATATATTTATTATAACATGAGTCCAAATTATCGTAACTATATAGATTTCTATATTACCTAAAATTTTACTTTTTAGGTATAATTATATATTTATTATAATATGAGATCCAAATTATAACATATTTATATTAAATATAATAAATTTATATAAAACAAGAGAACATGTAACATTAACATAAAATTTTAATATTATAAAATTTTATATTAAATATTAATAAAAATATAAATAAAATATTAATTTCCTTAAATATTAGTTATCCCGTGTTTTGCAGGGGTTATAAGCTTGTATATGTGTTATTTTTAAATAACAAATTTACACAAAATTCACCATATTAGTTAAATATTGACTAAAACATTGAAATGAAAGAAGGAAATACTTCTTCAGTCTTGTTTATTTTATCCATGGATAAAATTCAACACTTTATTCGATCATAATAAATGTTTATCAAAAATATATACAACGTTTTGTAAAAATTAATAAAAATCAATATTTAATATACCATATTAACTGAACGTGAATAAAATTTTAAAATAAATAAATTAGAAATTGGCGAATGAGGGAGTACATGTTATACGAGCTAAAACACATATTCGCACATGGACTCACGTGTCATAGACTTTTGTTTTTCCATTTCCAAATCATAGATACAATTGTTTCATATGCTCACAGAGTCACAAGGTAAGTATCTCCTGCTAAACATATACCTGTATACACCACCTGCCAATGGCTAGTAAGAGCAACTCTTACAGGGTTCTCAAGAGTATTGTTCATGAGAAATCTTTAGCTAAATTTTTAGTTTTACTTTGTATAACCAACTCATATACATAATCAATTTTAACCTTGATCTCTAGCTAATAAAATTTTTACATAATTATATTATGTCTCTATATACAATCACTAACATTTTACAAAATTGTCCACCTCATTTTTCTTCAATTTTTTATTAATATTTTAGATTAATGTGTTTTCATGTTTATTATAAAAAGACTAAGATAATATAGTCAACAATTATTATAGTATTGTTTTTAAAATATAGCTAACTCAATTGAAGTGAAACACTTTTTATATGTATGTAATATAGCTAATTTTTCTTACAGTATCTATTATTTTTTAGAACATTTATATTATACTACCTCCGTCCCACCCAATTATTTACGTTTCGAAGAGAATGTCCGACACGCATTTTAAGATACATATAAAGTATAGTTCCATAACTTATTTTTTTAAAAAAAATTCTCTGAATAAAAATTTAAACATTAAATTTTTATTTAGAAAAAAAAAATTTAAAAATAAGTTATGAAACTATACTTTATATACATCTTAAAATGCATATATTGTAGTAAATAATTAAAAAAAAGACATACCACACACAAAGGAAACAATATTCCCTTGTTAAAAGCAGCGGGTTTGTACAGTGACTTTTTAAGGGCTTGGTACAATGCAAAATGCAGTTTCTTATTCTTGCTTATATCGTCTCTAATTCGTGGAAGTAAGACTAGCTTGTAAAATCGTTCTGCTTTCTTCACACCGAAATTGGAAGAAAATATTCTTGTGGCTTGAAACATTGCGTTTGGAGACCAATTCTCAGGTTCAGTTAGGTACAATACCTCTTCCCAGAATTGCAACGAAGGAATGTGCTTGAAAGCTTTTGGTATCTTTCCTGCCGTGTATTTATTAAGAAGTTTCCAACTCTGCATATTAGATTTACATCCGAGATCAATAAAAATACAAAGTTTGTACAAATATATAAAATACCAGTCAAGTGAACTACCGCTTGTATAAATCTATGATGGAGTCATCCATTTTAGGCAACAACTGTTTCTCTGCAACCAAACATTTCAGAGTTTATTTAACAGTGGAGAAACTGCAACAAGAAAAACAAGACGGGCCAAGAAACAAACAGTGACTTCGAGTTTACTTTGTTCTAAAAGAGAACATGGATCATTGGAGCATAGCAGCTTTGATTAAAAAGAATAGTTTCAAAAGAAAAGGGCAGTTACTATAAATGCACCGAAATATGATGCATAACATAAAACAGAGCACAAAAAACCAAAAGAAACCTGAGGAAACTTGAGCATTTTTTTCTTTAATCTTGTCGACAATAAGATCCACAAGAGTTCGTTGTGGACGGGCATCTTTCGATAAGAATGTCTCAAGTAACTTCTCATCATCCTCATCAATGTCATCCTGTTTTGTTGCAGAAATACAAATTTTAGTTGGACTTAATATCCCTTCTAATAGACATAGATAACAAGGTTAGTAAACTCAGAAATAACATGTAAATTCAAATCACTGAACCAACAAGGCAACTAGAAAACCGTAAGCAGCACAAATAACGCTCGTCTCTTATCTCCAATCATTTAAAGAAAACTCATGGCAAAATTGAATTTCTAATTTTTCTTATAACAGGGGAATGTCGACAAATACAAACGCATACAAACACTACTCAATTTTCAGTTGCAACCAAACAAAACATGAATGTACTATGAAAACAACTAGAGATAATTAACCACCTCATCGCCACCATACTGGCTCCGAGTATCGGAAAATCCAGAAAAGTGATCAATCTCCTCCTCGTCCTCCTCTAATCGAAAAGCATCGGCATTTTTTTTAATGAAACCAAAACTAGCAGCACCAGGTATCTGAGCATCAGCCTCGTCCTGTATCTCCTTTTGCTGAATTAAAGCTTCCTTCAATATCTTGGACCTCATATCCGACGCAATAAGCTATACAAACAGATCAAATAAACACACATAAGCACTCTAATAAACGTATTATTATTATTATTAAATTATACTAAATTAATACCTTGTTTTGTTGCTGATGAAGCTTGGAATGCTTTTTGGAGTGTTTAGATTTGAAATCATGATCATCCTCGGGGAGAAAAGGCTCTGGGTTTTGATTTCTGCTTCGCTTTTCGCCATGTTGTTGTAAAACCCTAATTACGGATTTCAACTCCTGTATTGTATGAATGTGTCTATCTACGCTAAACCCTAGAACATTGTTATTTTTTATTTAATATAAATTCATTCATTATTATTACTATAATTTACGGGTCTTTATCTAAATCATTTTTTTTCGCGGATAGTATTAATAGGCAGAAGTTTTTTAAATCCAATGCTCACTTCATCAATCCGTCCGTGCTTCTACCGGACTAGTTAGAGTTTTTTCCTGTCCGCAGAAAAAAACCTTTGAAAGGCATATGACTAGGCCTATTTGTAATAATTAGATGACAACTCAACTCTAGCTAATAAAGAGAAGTAAATAATAAGCACCAAACAGGAATCAAGACGAAGACAGTCAACTAATCCCAAAGGATCTAAATATCAGAAGAATTTTTATAGGATTGCTACTCAACACTGGAAGAAGTTCATTTATATGTTCAAGCGTCAGTAAAAATAAATAATGTGGTAGTACTTCTATAGAAGACGGAAGATATAGAAGATTTCAAGTGGTTACTACAAGTAGATTCCAGAAGAAGAGCAAAGAAAGTGAAGCAGAAGAATGACAGAAGGCCTCAACTCAAGGTCATTAAATGGAGAATATTTATTAGTTGACACAAATGAACCAGACAGTACATTTGTGTGTCGACTAAATATAATATTTATTCTTCATTTAAATTCAAGAGGTTTCAAGATCAGAAGACAAAAAAAAGACGGGAAGATTTCAAGACTGACAGCACGGCTATGCGAGTATAGATAGTATTTTAATTCTACTATCAAATGTTAATTTATTATTTAATTTATCTAATTAAATTAATTCAAGTTGAATTTAATTTAATTTATAAATTAACTAATTAAATTAAGTAGAATTAATTTACTATAAAAGAAATGGATCAATATGACTTATATATATATATATATATATAAACAGTCAGTATGACTTATTAAATAAGTCATACCGAGTTTCTTATATATATATATAAATAAGTCATACCGAGCTTATTAAATAAGTCATACCGAGCTTATTTAAATAAGTCATACCGAAGCAACTCAGAAAGTCATACCGAGAGAACTGTGCTAAATAAGTCATGTTGAACCAATTTTGTTTAATTAAAATAAGTCATACCGGTTTATTTTAATTAGATAAAATCCGAATATGACTTTAAATAAGTCATACCGAACTTTCAAAAGGTCATACCGACCAAAATAAGTCATGCCCAGTCTTTTATAAGTCATACAAGTGTTAAAATAAGTCATACAGACTTATTTTCTTGTAATAAAGTCATACTCAAAAAGGTCATAGCAGCCTTTTTGAAATCTCTATAAATATGAGATGATCTCTTCACTTTTCAGTTGTTCAATTGTTAAGAGTTAGAAAAATCAGATCAAATTCAGTAATTTATCTGCATTGTAATATTCACAAATTTCTGTGCTGAGTTTGGAATATAATTGTTAAACGCGAACAGTTCATGTCAAAATCGTTCTAAGCTTTTTAACAGTTATATAATCTTTCTACTTATTAATTGTGTAATACTAATCAAGTTAAATTTATATCTTTCACTTGAACAGTATTTCATTATAATTAATATTTCGCGAGTAATTAAAATAATATTTTTAATCCAATTATTCCGCGATTAATTTTCAGATATTGTATTCCCCCCCCTTCTACAATATCAGGGACCAACAATTGGCATCAGAGCTGGTTGATATAGTTTATATCAGATCCAAATCAAATTCCGCGAACTCATACAGATCACAAAAATTATTTTAAATTTGAAATAATTTTTTATTCGAAATAATTTTTTTCTAAAAAATTATTTTTGATTAAAAATTGTTTTAAGTCAAAAATTAAAATATTTTTTGAAACACTTAATTTTTAATCTTATTAAAGATGAGTACCTAGAAAGTCACTAGCATCAAAATTCCACAATTTGACAGAGAACACTACAACTTGTGGAAACACAAAATGCTACTGTTTATCGGGATTGTAAATCCCAAGTATGCATTAGTCATAGCCAAAGGTGTTGAACCCCCTATATCAGTTATTCTCGAACACACGGTTGATGGGGTTGTAATTCCCCACAGACAGTTTCCAAAAAGTCCGGCAGACTATACAGATGAGGAAACAGAAGCTGTGTCCCTTGATAATAACCTGAAGCTCATATTAATTGAATCCCTAGACTACATCATGTACAACCAAGTAGTAAATTGCAAGAATGCAAAACAGATCTGGGAAACAATTGAAATTATCAATGAGGGAACTAAAGAAGTTAAAGAGAATAGACTGGAGATCCTGACCACCCAATATGAGCAGTTTAGATCCAACCCTGGTGAGGGTATCTCTGAGGTGTTTCAGAGACTAAACAAATTGATAAACGAGCTCAACATGAATGGAAAGTTTTATCAGAACCAAGAGGTGAACAGGAAGTTTTTGCTGACCTTACCAGAGCATCTGGAGCACAGGATTGCAGCCATCCGGGAATCTAGGGACATGAAAGAGGTAACCCTAGAAAGTCTCTACGGAGTTTTAAAAACTTATGAGCTGGAACAGATCCAAACCAGAGAGATGTACGGAAGAGGTAAGGTACTGAGTTCCTCCAAGGCATTAATGGTAGAAGCACCAGAGAAAGAAGAAGTGAAGGCTGTTGCACCTTCTAACAGTTCAACAGAGTATGTGGTTCCAGAACTTGGACATACTTCTGACAAACAAGAAGACGGTGATTTCTACTCACTGGAAGAACTAGATCAGCTAGAAGATGAATCTCTAGCTATGGTTGCCAGGAAGTTTGGCAACATGAGATTCCGAAGAAACTCCTCATTCAGAAGTAAGCCTAATTTTAGAAGATTCCAAAAATGAGGTTCTTCGACAACAGTATCGAAAAGCGGCTACAAGACCGGCTTAGTTGATAGAAGCAAGTTTCGTTGCTTCAACTGTAATGAGCTAGGCCACTTTGCAACTGAGTGCAAGAAGCCTAAGCAAGGGAAGAAGAGAGAGTCTTACGAAGAGCTCAAGGAGAAGTATGATGCGCTCGTGAAAAAGAATCAAGGAAAGTCCTATCTAGCAGCAGGCAAAAGCTGGGATGATTCAGATAACGATGATGAGGAAGAGCTATGAAATCTTGCTCTTATGACTTCATCAGAGGAATCACTGTCTCCCACCCGTGACAGAGGAATAGAGGTAAATCCTTCTTGTCCTAAGATGTTTGCTTTGCTAGGTAAAGAACTAAATGGTGAAAGAGATAAGGTTAAGAAACTCAGACTCAAAGTCAAAGAGTTAGTTGATGAGACTGAAGTTTTTAAACAGTTAAAAAGAAATCATGACAAGTTGACTGTTAAGTTGACTGAAGACTTAGCTGTTCAAGTCAGTAAAGTCAGTTGTCATGTTGTAACAGAAGCCAATCTCAGAAACCAGATAGAAGAAGAAAAGAAGAAGTGTCTTGCATATAAGAATTCCTCATATATTGTAAAGAACTTAGTTGACCAACAAGAAATAAGTCGTAAAGTTGGGATAGGCTTCGAGTACAATAAATCTGTAGGAAAGCCAAGCAACATACCCCCTTTAGAAAAAGTGCTGTAGAAAGGGGTATCTCACATGTTGTTAAAGACACACCAAAACCTCTCTTCATAACACCGATAGCTGAACCTATCCTTGAGAGCTCTGTACTGATTGCATATGAAATGCAGTTGGAAGATCTTGAGGAAGAGAAGAAGAGAGGAGAACAGGTTAAGGACATAAAAGGAGTTAATGTCCAGAAAGAGAGGTGTGCACCAAAGACACCAGTGAAAGATGTGGGAACTTCTGATTCCCCCAGACCTGGTGTAGGTGCAAAAGACTTAAAGAATAAAATGAACAGACCAAACACGTTTGTTAACAGTAGGAACAGTAACAATAAATTTCATTCTACTGAAAACTTCAAATCTGCTGATAAAAATGAAGTAGAATATGTTAATCCCCCTACTGAATTGAATAACATGCCTACTATTGATGCTTTCCATAAACCTTGTGGTATAATGAATTGTATGTAATGTGCTTTTAATGCTATGACTGCTTACTTTAAACGCATGATAGCTAAGAAAGATAACATGACACCTAGACAGCATATCAATAGTAAATTTGCTAAATCCAAGACTGCGACTCCTTCACCTGAAAAGAAGGAATCATATATTCCTAAGTATAAACAGAAACTTGTTAAGACTGTTTTTAAGAAGGTAGGAACAGTCAAGGAAGAAAATGATGTTATTTGAAAAGGATCTGTTGTTAAAGCAGACAAAGGTCAATTCTTTAAGTATGCCGGGCCCAATCAATTTTGGGCTCCGAAGACGAATTAATCCGTTTGTTATGTGCAGGGAGTTAAACAGGAAAACCGAGTTATATGGATCCTGGACAGTGGATCTTCAAGGCATATGACCGGAGATAGAGCCCTGCTATCAAACGTGGTTGAAAGAGCTGGCCCAGTCGTCACCTTTGGAGATAACAGCAAAGGAATGACTACGGGATATGGCAAGTTAAATACAGGAAATGTTATCATTGAAAACGTCTCTTTAGTGGAAGGACTTAAGCACAATCTACTCAGCGTCAGTCAATTTTGTGATAAAGGATACAAGGTAAACTTTATCAAGGAGAAATGTTTAATAGCTCATTCTAAAGAAGACAGACTAGCCTTGCGTGGAGTAAGGAAAGGAAACTTGTACGTAGCTGATTTCAACTCGGGAACTGAAGCTGAAGCAAACTGTTTTTATTCAAAAGCTTCAACGGAGGAAAGTTGGCTATGGCACAAGAAGCTCTCACACCTAAATTTCAAAACAATGAACTCTCTAGTCAAGAGGGATTTGGTGAGAGGACTGCCTCCGATGGAATTTACACAAGAAGGCTTGTGTGAGGCATGTCAGAAAGGGAAGTCAAAGAAAGCAACTCACAGAGGCACAGACACTACAAACATCACTGAACCACTTCAACTCTTACACATGGATTTATTTGGTCCAGTAAATATTCTGTCTATGTCAAGGAAGAAATATGCCTTAGTGATTGTGGATGACTTCACAAAATATACATGGGTTTTATTCTTGAACTCTAAGGATGAAACTCCACATTTGGTGATTGATCATATAAAGCTGATTGAGTTAGATTCAAAGTTACCTGTCCGGGCAATCAGATCAGATAATGGAACAGAATTCAAAAATGAAGTTCTGAATAACTTCTGCTCAGACAGGGGAATAACAAGGCAATATTCAGCACCAAGAACTCCGCAACAAAATGGAGTTGTAGAAAGGAAAAATAGAACCCTGATTGAAGCTGCAAGAACTATGCTAAGTGAATCAAGGTTACCTATCTACTTCTGGGCTGAAGCGGTAAATACAGCTTGTTATACTCAGAATCGAACTCTTATCAACAAAGAACATATGAAAACTCCCTATGAATTAATGGCCGGCAAGAAACCTACTCTCAAGTACTTTCATGTATTTAGAGCCAAATGCTTTGTGCTAAAAGATGGAGATGAACATCGTGGCAAGTTTGAGGCCAAGGCACATGAAACTATTTTTGTCGGTTACTCAAGAAGAGCATATAGGGTATACATAATTGATCAGCACCAAGTGAAGGAAAGTGTCAATGTAACTTTTGATGACACAAAACTCCCAAGTATCCAAACTGAAGATTCTTCTGAGTCATTAAAATTTGATAATTATCCAGACTCACATTCTGATGACGAAGAAGAACCCGAGGTTGCAGCAGGAAATGATGACAACAATGATGGTAATGATCCAGGTAATAGTGGTGGAAATAATGGCAACACTGGAGATTCTACTAATACCAGTGGTGGATCAACAAGTCATCCTGGCAGCAACTCAGGGGGAAATGAAGGATCAACTGGCAGAACACAACATCACAATGAATTTCGAGACCAATCATCAAGATCAAACCTACCCAGGGAAAGGATATGGAGCAGAGATCATCCTTTTGAATTGATCATAGGTGATCCAGATGTTGGAGTAAGAACCAGAAGTGCAACCCCAAATGAATGTTTATTCTCAGTTTTTCTATCTCAAGAAGAACCAAAGAAGATTGAAGATGTACTAATTGATCCAGATTGGGTTCTTGCCATGCAAGAAGAGCTCAATCAGTTTGAGAGACAAGAAGTCTAGACACTGGTACTCAGGCCTAAAGATAGATCTGTTATTGGCACGAAATGGGTATACAGGAACAAGTTGGACAGTGATGGCATTGTTACAAGAAACAAAGCCAGGCTGGTGGCAAAGGGTTACTCCCAGGAAGAGGGAATTGATTATGACGAGACTTACGCACCAGTTGCAAGACTTGAAGCCATCAGGATATTTCTGGCATTCGCAGCACATTCCAATTTTAAAGTCTATCAAATGGATGTGAAGAGTGCATTCCTGAACGGAAAGCTAGAAGAGGAAGTTTATGTGGAACAGCCCCCTGGCTTTGAAAATCCAGAGTTTGCTGATTTTGTGTACTTTCTTTTCAAAGCTCTCTATGGACTCAAGCAAGCACCGAGGACATGGTATGACACTCTCTCTGAGTTTTTACTTGAAAATGGTTTCACTAGAGGTGTCATAGATAAAACTCTCTTTTACAAATTACATAATAAAGATATGATATTTGTCCAAGTTTATGTTGACGATATTATATTTGGTTCTACTAACGAAAACTTGTGCAAGAGATTTGCTAAGTTAATGCAGAGTAGATATGAGATGAGCATGATGGGTGAGCTGTCATTCTTCCTTGGATTGCAAGTAAAGCAAAAGGAAGATGGGATTTTTATATGCCAATCAAAGTACGTAAGAGATCTTCTCAGAAAATACAGTCTAGAAGATTCTTCACCGGCAAAAACCCCAATGCCTACAGCCACGAAGCTTGACAAAGATGAAACTGGTAAGAAAGTTGACATCACAAGCTATAGAGGTATGATAGGCTCATTATTATATCTAACTGCTAGTAGACCCGACATAATGTTTGCAACATGCTTATGTGCAAGGTTTCAATCTGACCCAAGAGAATCTCATCTAATAACTGTTAAACGAATTTTTAGATATCTAAAGGGTACACCAGATCTTGGAATTTGGTACCCTAAGGATACAGGTTTTGACCTAATTGGCTATACAGATTCAGACTATGCAGGGTGCAGGATGGACAGGAAAAGTACTTCTGGAAGCTGTCAGTTTCTAGGACGACGGTTGATCTCCTGGTACAGCAAGAAACAGCATTCAGTATCTACCTCGATAGCCGAAGCAGAATACATTGCGGCAGGTAGCTGTTGTGCACAGATCTTGTGGATTAGGAATCAGCTAAATGACTATGGACTTGCGTTGAACAAAATTCTAATATTCTGCGACAACACAAGTGTTATAGCTATTTCCAACAATCCTGTTCAACATTCGCGAACCAAGCACATTGATATAAGGTATCACTTTATAAGAGAGCATGTCATGAACGGAACTGTGGTGCTACATTTTGTACCCACAGAAGATCAGCTAGCCGACATCTTCACAAAACCACTTGATGAATCCACTTTCTCAAAGCTGGTTAGTGAATTAGGGATGTTAAAATATGGATAAATTTTTGGTTGCTAGGAATTAATTTAAAGCTCATAAATATTAAATGATAATATTTAAAGAGTTTATGAGACTTGAATTAATAAAATCCTAGGGCTTATGAATTTTTGGAAAATTATCTTAAGAATTAAATCAATATTCTTATAAGATAATTGTTTCAATTAGAGCATAAGTACTTTTGTTTAAATTAAGCATTTATATAAATTAATGTATATATTTTTCTAATTATTAGTGTACTTAAATATAACTAATTATGTTATTAGTTATCCAATTAATTTACTTATTAAATTAATCCAAACATGAGTTAATTTAATTCTTAAATTAATTAGAACAATTAATAATGTAAATATTTATTTTAAGTCTTTAATAATTTATAAGTATGAAAATTATTGTATAATTATTCTATATTATTATTGCAAATTAACATGACTTTTATTTAAATATCAGTATGTCTTTTATTTTCAAAATTTTCGGCATGACTTTTTATACAAGTAAAAGTCATACCGAGAATTTAAAATAAAAGTCATTCCGAGATATTAGAATAAAAGTCATACCGAGATATCACTATTATTTCTTTTATTTTTATTCAATAATAGGTTGTTTTTCTCGGTATGACTTATTAATAAGTCATACCGAGTCTTTTAAAAATAATAAAAAAAAAGAGTTATAACAGGCTTTTTAACAAGTCATACCGTAAATATAGTTCTTATTTCTTTTATTAAGTCATACACAGCTTTATATATACATATACACGTTGCTAAATACATACAACTCGTGAACAGCCTTTTCATTCAAAAAAAATCGATCATTTTTAATCATTTTCAACTGAGTTCAGTTACTAATCCTTATTTGCAAGCATCTGTGTTTGCTTGTTTCTGAAAATCATAGAAATCAAGCGAAACTCTGCCCAATTTTTTATTGATTTTCGTGTGACTGTTCTTATTCGTGTTCTTGTCAAAAAATCGAAGCCTTGGATTGTGTGTATGGGCTAAAGGACTTATTATAGTATTTTGTTGTTTAAAGTCAATTAGGGGGTTGATAAAAATTAGGGTTGTTAATTTCTTTTTGTAATTTTCGAATTATTGACTTGTAATTGTAATTTTTTAATTTGTAATCGCACATTGTAATTTTATTACTTGTAATAGCTTAAATCAAAATAATGGCTGGTTTTTGCGAATTAGTAAAAACTAATTTTGTAGGCTATTTTAATCCGATGAATTGTTCAGTCGAGAGGTTTCGACCATGGATCGTATTTATGAATGAACATTCGCTAGTTAGAACTGCAATTACTCTAGACGCCCCTTTGCAAGTGTTAGCACTTAGGGCTCTGTATTCCACTGCTAGGAATAGGAGTACTGCAGGCAGAGTTCAATTCTCATTCAGCATAGGAGATCATGAATATATGGTGACTGAAGAGGACGTGAACAGAATTTTGGGCTTTCCGACTGACAATTTCGTGGATCCACCCACTGTACCAGATATACTAGAATTTTTCTATACCATTCAATATCAGGGTGAGATCAACTTAGTAAGGATGACAAAGTCTAAGTTGGTAAGCGAGTGGGACTATGTCTTTGACACGTTAGCCAAAGTTTTTGCACCCACTACAAAGAATAACTTCAACAATATATCTTCACTACTGCAAATAATTGGGTATTCTGTGGCCCACAACCGGAGGATAAATTTTGAAAAGTTGATTCTGAAAGAAATAATCAAGAAAATAGGGAAACCAGAAAGCAGGGAACAGGACATTCAAGTCTACTATCTGAGGTTTCTGATGCTGTTCATGAATGACTTGTTGATGGACGAAGATAAAGCCTTATTTCAAAATAGTCCTGTAGAAGAATCTCCTACTTCTCAGAACAACTTATTTGCAAGGCTTCACAACAACCCCAAGTATGAAGATGTGTCAGTGGAAAGGACAGATTACATGGCTGAGATATTAGATCACATTGCTAATCCTGTGCAGGAACAAGAGCTAGAGCAAGTGCCAATGCAGATGGATCATCATGTGCACCTTCTACTTGAAGCTGCTCAGCATGTCGATCAAGTGGCACAAGATCAACAGGTAATATCTCACTCACAATCTTCTAGTTCAATACCTATAGATATATCCACTGCACTGTTAGATTTATCTGTGGCGGACTATGATGGTGTTCTTACACTCCAGGATATCAGCTACGAACCTGAAAACACACAGGTTCTGCCCCCAGCTGAATTAGAGCCTCAAACAGTTTCTCATTCATCCTCCTCTTCATTAAAAGTCAGAAAAAGGAAGAAACCTGTCAGAATAGTTAGAGGTCTTGGTGTTGAAGTGAGTGAACCCGCAGCTCTGTCTCCTCCTTCAAAAATTTCTAGAGTTGACCCTGAGACAACTGCAGCCTCAACCTATTCCAGTCAATGGGATATGGATTTTAATATGGCCATCCAAGATTCTCTAGATACACTTGCTCAACCAGGTGATCTAATTCGCTGCTCGGCCACAGCATCAGATAGTGAGGAAAACACACTGCTAGCAATCACTCTAGCAGGACCTTCTCTTGAAGAAATACCAACACAGGAGGGCACAATAGTTGAAGAAAATGTTTTTAATGAAAACTCGTCGGATGCCACCTATGATGTGGACCATGACATTTTCGATGCAGTGCAGCATCAGATACCCTCTGAGGTACTAAGGAGCACCACAGACTCTCAAGAGCCTGTCATTACATTGTCTAAGGTGGTGACTCCCCTGGATTTCTTTCATCCAGTTCTCTTTCGAGAAGGTCTCGAATCCACTGGTGGATTTGAGAGGCAACCACTCCATAGAGGGAGATGGGACTCCATTCACGGAGTAGCTACGTCAGTAGCGGAGCCACTTCAAGTTAATCTTGTTGAGGACGCGCCTTCACAGGCATCAGAAGAGCATTTTGACTCTTCAAAAGCTATTGTTATATATGCAGGTACAACATCTGGATCTGGAAAGGAGCTAAACACGAGTGATGTGAGGCAAACACAGAGTGAAACACATGCACAGAGTGATAGTGAGATAAACAGGAATGCAAGTGAGATGAGTGCACACACACAGAGTGAACTATTATCTAAAATGGAAGCTCTCCAGAAAGAAATGCAAATTGTTCAGGCTGAGTTGGTAAAAGTAAAAGTACAAGCAGAAGAAAAATCTACATCTGCCTCTGTAACACAGCAGCTGACAATAGTACGAAAAGATGTTGATGATGTCAAAACCTCCATTCTTCTAAAAACTCAAGACATCCAAAGTGTACAGAATCTTATTGCTGAAGACATGAAAGAAGTCAGCAAATTACATGAAAAGATTGATGAGGTTGAGAAAAGCTTGACATTAACAATCATTGAAAATGAAAAGATCTCTACACAAAGATTCAGCAAACTGGATGATGGAATGACACATTTGAATGAAGGAATGAAGCAAGTCTATCTGACTATGCAGAAAATGTTGACATCTTTTGAAGCCTCTAAAACTCAAGAGGATCCCTCAACTAAGGGGGAGAAAGCAAAGGAAAAAGTAGCTGGAGATGAAGGGGCTACTACTCAAGATAAAGGTAAAGCAAAGCTGTTTTCTGAAGAAGAATTTCAATCGTATGATCAAGAACCAGAAGAACAGTATTATGCTCAAGAGCAATTCATTGATGACAGTGCTCATGATGAATCAAACATTCCTGACTACTGCAGAGCTGAGGAAGAAACTGCATTTGATGAAGATTTTTTATTTCAAAAAGAAAAAGAAGTTGATCCAGCCTATGAAGAGGCAATAAAGAAACTTAAAGAAGACATCAAGGCAAGCCAAGCAAAGACTGAAAATCTGAAAGCTCTAGTCATGGAAAGATCTCAGGCAGAAAGAGAAGAGAGCCAACAAAAGTAAAATTTGTGGGCTATAACTGTTAGAAAGAAGAAAGAAGATGTGCGCTTAAAAATAGGGAAGAAATGGGATACTGCCAGAGAGATCATGGACAAACTTCAGAAAGGTCCATTTGAAGATTACAAGTTACAGTTCTTAATTAATAGTCTGCAAGATTCAAATGACTGTCTGGATAACTTCATGAAAGCAATCAAAGAAGAAGTTGACTACATCACTGTGATTGTGGACAACATTCTAGATGACTGGCAGATTCTGTTATACACACACAAGTATGGCACATTCAGAGTCTCTTTCGAATTCTTTCGTCAAAAATCTCTATCTGTAATATGGACATTGATGAATAAAGTCAAAAGAAGTTCAGTAGAAAATGAACTTTTAAGGGACAGACTTCGAGAGATAGCAAGAGCTGTTAGTCCACAAATCTTAAACGACCCTCATGAGGTAAGGTTCTACAACAATAAGCTTTATCAAATTATGAAGCTGGATGAGGAGTCACTAAAGGGCTACACAGTTAAATACATGATTGAAGTTGAAACAATGTTGAGATCCAAGGGATTTAGGTCCCAGGCTAAGTTGGATGCAGCTCAAAAGATCAGAGACTACTGCCTATCAAAGAAAATTCAATCATACATCAGGCAGATGCATAAAATTGATTCAACACAGCCTTATGACATAGAAGAAGAGATAGTAGATCCTGTTAAACAGGAAGTGTTGTGGCAGTTAGCAAGAGCTGAGCAAAGAAGGTTGTATGGAGAATCCACCACAACAGATCAATCAGTATCTGAAGAAGTACCAAGGACACCAATTCATAAAAGTTCAAATCTAGAAGAAGGTGAAGTTGATACATCAGAAGACTGAAGACTTAGATAGAACAAGATAGAAACTTTGTAATATTTGTTCAGTGCTAGAGGAACATCTATCTTGTATTTATCTTTCATGTATGAATCTGGAAAATTGTTAAATATAAAACCAGAACTTTCGTTTATTATTTACAGTCATTACATGTCGTACTACTTTCTTAGTTGTTAGTTGAGTTATCCTCTAGAAATTTGTGTGTTAAATGTTTAACAACAAATAGGGGGAGATTGAAAGGCATATGACTAGGCCTATTTGTAATAATTAGATGACAACTCAACTCTAGCTAATAAAGAGAAGTAAATAATAAGCACCAAACAGGAATCAAGACGAAGACAGTCAACTAATCCCAAAGGATCTAAATATCAGAAGAATTTTTATAGGATTGCTACTCAACACTGGAAGAAGTTCATTTATATGTTCAAGCGTCAGTAAAAATAAATAATGTGGTAGTACTTCTATAGAAGACGGAAGATATAGAAGATTTCAAGTGGTTACTACAAGTAGATTCCAGAAGAAGAGCAAAGAAAGTGAAGCAGAAGAATGACAGAAGGCCTCAACTCAAGGTCATTAAATGGAGAATATTTATTAGTTGACACAAATGAACCAGACAGTACATTTGTGTGTCGACTAAATATAATATTTATTCTTCATTTAAATTCAAGAGGTTTCAAGATCAGAAGACAAAGAAAAGACGGGAAGATTTCAAGACTGACAGCACGGCTATGCGAGTATAGATAGTATTTTAATTCTACTATCAAATGTTAATTTATTATTTAATTTATCTAATTAAATTAATTCAAGTTGAATTTAATTTAATTTATAAATTAACTAATTAAATTAAGTAGAATTAATTTACTATAAAAGAAATGGATCAATATGACTTATATATATATATATATAAACAGTCAGTATGACTTATTAAATAAGTCATACCGAGTTTCTTATATATATATATATATATATATATATATATATATATATATATATATATATATATAAATAAGTCATACCGAAGCAACTCAGAAAGTCATACCGAGAGAACTGTGCTAAATAAGTCATGCTGAACCAATTTTGTTTAATTAAAATAAGTCATACCGATTTATTTTAATTAGATAAAATCCGAATATGACTTTAAATAAGTCATACCGAACTTTCAAAAGGTCATACCGACCAAAATAAGTCATGCCCAGTCTTTTATAAGTCATACAAGTGTTAAAATAAGTCATACAGACTTATTTTCTTGTAATAAAGTCATACTCAAAAAGGTCATAGCAGCCTTTTTGAAATCTCTATAAATATGAGATGATCTCTTCACTTTTCAGTTGTTCAATTGTTAAGAGTTAGAAAAATCAGATCAAATTCAGTAATTTATCTGCATTGTAATATTCACAGATTTTTGTGCTGAGTTTGGAATATAATTGTTAAACGCGAACAGTTCATGTCAAAATCGTTTTAAGCTTTTTAACAGTTATATAATCTTTCTACTTATTAATTGTGTAATACTAATCAAGTTAAATTTATATCTTTCACTTGAACAGTATTTCATTATAATTAATATTTCGCGAGTAATTAAAATAATATTTTTAATCCAATTATTCTGCGATTAATTTTCAGATATTGTATTCTCCCCCCCTCTACAATATCAGGGACCAACAACCTTAATTTCTAATAGCTACTTTTTTATAAAAAATAGTGATTTTTGCATTTATTTTACAAAACATATATAACCGAATAAAATAACCTTGTATCCACCCATTATTATTTTTTTAAATGCAGGACCAACTAGATTTTAGTTCTACAAATTTGACACTTAGTTTCAACTTTTCTTACAATCTTGTCTATTTATAAAATACTAGTAAAATACCTACTTATAAAGTTTCATTTATGATTTTACCAAGTTTTTTTTTTTGACATGATTTTACCAAGTAGTTAAGTACACATGTTTTGATATAGTTTATTATAAACATATGAGATTCCACTGTGTGTTTCACTAATATAATATAAATATTACAATTCTATCTTAACGTAATACACTAATACTTAATATACTTTTAACGTTATTACTTAATAGAATATCTAATATAACTTTAATAAAATAATTTACGAGAACGTCTAATATTCTATTTACCAATGATTAAATTTATATACTCCTTTGAAAATAAAATTTTATTGGATTTCCTCTGCGTGATGTATATTTTCACTATGCATGTCCAGCATTTGATGTCCTAGATTACAAGCACCGTTTTGGTTTTTCCTTCTCCCGAAACAAGAACCGGATATCTATGTCAAACTGAGGGATTACTTTTTGGAAAAAGCCTATTCAAATAATTAAGAATAGAATGGCAATTCAGCTCGACAACTGTAGTCTGTATACTTGGGAGTTGGGAGTAATTAGTAAAAATGCTGCATTCATCTTTTCCAGTGTATTCCATCTACTTAAAAATCCTACAAAAAAATCAAAGAACAGCCAAGATTTAATCGAAATGATTTAGACAACTTATAAAGAATAGTTGAACACTTGAACTTGGTATTTAACAGAAAGTACTTGCTAGTGTTTTCCATCATGGAATTGCGCATTTTTCGATGCCTTGAAAGTTTGCAAGAATTGATTTGCTTTTTGAATCTCTTGGCGCTTCCTTGACTTGTTCCATCTGTGTTCAGTAGCCAATATCTCTACAACGCGTGGCAATGCCTTAAATGCCGCATCAGTGTCAAGGAAAGCAAGCCGACATCTCCGGGCAAGAAAATCCACTGCAGACATACAGTACTCCTCTCGCGCACAGTAAGCAACCTCGGCTTCTAAATAGGGATATCCATGAGCAAGCCGCTTGCCCATATTTTCATCTCCACCTCCAAGAGAGAAAGAGTGAAGAGACTAACACAGATACATAAACATATAAGTGAATATGCTATATAAAAGAGTCACTTGAGACAAGCTCGTTTTTCTGATATATTCAACTGAAGTACATACATAAAAAGAAAGAACGTTCAGACTATTTATTGAACGTGTACATCATAAACTAAATGGAGCTAAAAACCTCGAATCACAGGAACTAACTCCTATTCCAACTCAACTACTAAACCACGTACTGAAGACTCTCCTATACTCACGCCACAAGCAAAACACGACCCAGACTTGTTGCCACATAGATAAATGCAGACACATTTATTTAATAGAAATAAATACTAAATAAGTTTAGATTAATATCCAACAAGTTCCCCTTTAATCTAAACTCTTTTGCAGATTCTTGACTCCCAATAAATCACGCATTCCTTCGAACTTGACTCTGGATAATGCCTTTGTGAGAACATCAGCTCGTTGCTCGTTAGTATTCACATGTTTGATTATCACTTCACCACGCTCTACACACTCACGTATGAAGTGGTAACGAATGTCGATGTGTTTACTTCTCAGCTCCCATGGAACACGGGATTCTTGGCCAAATCGATTGCTGACTTGTTGTCAACATAAAGAACTACCGGACCAGTTTTGATATCAGTTATCTGTTGCAGTAGCTTATACAACCATATTCCCTGGCAGGCAGCTGCGGTTGCCGCCATAAACTCAGCCTCACAAGTCGACAAAGCAACGCACTTCTGTTTTTGAGACACCCAAGTTATAAGGTTTTAATTTAAATAGAAGGTCATACCTCCGGTGCTATTTCTGTCCTCCACATTGCTTGCAAGATCACTGTCGGAATATCCTGAGAGCAGATAGTTTCCTTCTCCTTTTAAATAAATCAGCCCATACTCCATGGTTCCTTTCACATAACGCATAATACGCTTGACAGTATTTAAATGTAAAGTGGTAGGTCGTTCCATAAAACGACTAACCATGCCCACTGCATATGCTATGTCAGGCCGTGTAAGAACTAAATATCGAAGTCCGCCCACCATGCTTTTGAACTGAGTTGAATTCACAGCCTTTCATTTCTCATCCTTGTTCAGTTTCAATGTGGGTTCCATTGGATATCGTACAGAATTGCAATCTGCCATGCCTGCCTTCTCGAGTACTTTGCGTGCGTAGGCAGCTTGTTTAAGTTCAGTGTGACCTTCCTGTTGGTTAACTTCCATTCCCAAATAATAAGACAGTATGCCCAGGTCACTCATGTCAAAGACCTGTCCCATCTCCTTCTTAAATTTGTTAATATTTCTGACACACGAACCTGTGACCAACAGGTCATCAACATAGACAGCAACTATGAGAACCTCTTCCCCTTCACGTCTGGTATACACCGCATGTTCGTACGGACATTTTACAAACCCGAGTTCCTCCAAACATTTATTCAAATGAGCATACCAAGCCCGTGGAGTTTGGCGTAATCCATATAGAGCCTTCAAGAGTTTGTACACCTTGTACTCTTGGCCCCTTTTCACGAACCCTTCTGGCTGCACCACATATACCTCCTCCAACAAATCTCCGTTTAAGAACGCTAACTTGACATCAAGATGATGTACCTGCCAGCTATTTTTGGCAGCAAGTGCAAGTAACAATCGTACTGTTTCGAGCCTAGTAACAGGTGCATAAACCTCTTCAAAATCAACTCCGTATTGCTATACGTATCCCATCGCGACCAACATGGCCTTGTACTTTAAAATATTTCCGTCTGTGTCTTTCTTTAATTTGTAAACCCATTTCAATCCTATTGCTTTGTGACCAACTGGTAGATCAGTAAGTTGCCAAGTCTTATTTTTTTCGATAGAATCTATCTCAACTTGCATCGCCTCTTGCCACTCCACTTCGTTTGCAGCTTGCTTGTAGTTTGTAGGTTCCTCAACCCCTATTAGCATCAGTTAAAGCAAAACACGACCCAGACTTGTTGCCACATAGATAAATGCAGAAACATTTATTTAATAGAAATAAATACTAAATAAGTTTAGATTAATATCCAACAAAGAGAAGTTAATATAATATACATAAATACTGGCTGAATTATTACCAGGGACTTGGGGTACAAGAATATGACATTGAATGGAGAATGAAAAAATAATCGAGGATAAACTGTTTAATGTTTAACATGCTTCTTCGGTTATCCTTGCATATCTGCAACCCAAGCCTTTCCAATTGCAAAATAAAACATTTTCAGTTTTACTCAACTACATTAGAAGTTAAAACCCACCTATACATATGATTTATTACCATCAGTATATGGTATTCATTTTAATTCTAATCTGACATTCTTGTTTATGAAAACATATACCAACTGTTAAGATTTTGTGTTTTGGCTATGTAAACAGTAAAATATCCTCAAATAAATATACATTATTGTCACATACTCAGTTTGGTACTCGACCTTCAGATCTAAAACATTTCTGTTTGGTACTTTAGATGACTCATTCTATATGAGTCTCTATCAATTTATACCTAAATGAACAGTTTACTGGATAAATGTGTAGATCTTGTGGGTAAGATGTTAACAGTAATCCATGACCAAAGTTTTCCCAAAGAGAGGAATGGCTTTACCGAAAGGCAGAGAGATGATGTAGAAAAGAGAATATATGTAATTGCAAGTATATATGTACGAAGATTGTCTAAAATAAAATAACAGAAAGAACCTTTAACCAATGGTCATAAAGGTGGCAAACTACAAAGCCACCAAATGCATGTGAATTTCCACATTGAATATTAATTTAACATTTACCCCGTCAAAGCCAACTTAATAATTCCATTTGCTTTTTACTTCGATTGGATTCCTAAGATATATTGGCTTTAATATAATGTCAAGACAACAATGGTAATACTGTTGACCAAGGATTTGAGCTATTGTAGCTACTCGATGAGCCAAAGTGCCATAAGCATGAGATAAATGCCTTGCTGCAACACTATCCGTCTCTCCGGGAACAATTTTGCCTTGAGACATTTTATTGCGTATATATTGTTGAGCAATCACAGTGAAAGATTTTAATATATCTCCATCCTTAGTTGTATATGTATATATACGTGTATATATATATCATATTACTTCTACTTCTATTGGATTACGATATGTATTCAATAAAATTGAGTTATTGCCTGATTGAACTTGGAATGAACAAACGACCAATCCTTCATAAAGACTAGTCGGAATCTGATCGGAGAAAGTAGCACGTGCAGGCGCGTACTCGCCGGATCTCAATCTACCGGTGTTCCCAAGTCGGAATCACACCATAGACTTGCCTCTTAGAGCTCAACACTTATATGTGTTTGTATTTGTGTTTTGGTTTTCTATTAGGGTTTAATTTTGAAGAACCCTAACTGGGCAGCTTGTGTTTCCCTTGAAAAACAACAAAGCTTCAACTGAAAAACTCCTCCTCTCTACTTCCTGCTCTGATACCATGTTAATGCGTTGGAAACTAACTACACCTGGGATGTTGTTCCCAAACCAAAAGATCAGCATATTGTCGATTGCAAATGGTTGTTCAAAATCAAGTATCAACCTGATGGCAGTATTGAACGTTATAAGGCACGATTGGTTGCCAAAGGTTTCACTCAAACATATGGCTTAGATTTTTTTGAGACATATGCTCCTGTTGCCAAAATGACAACAGTCCGGTTGCTTATCTCTATTGCAGCAGCACAAGACTGGCCCATTTCTCAGTTAGATATCACTAATGCATTTCTGCATGGTGATCTAAATGAAACAGTATATATGAGGGTACCTCCTGGATATTTCCATCTGTCTACATGCTTTAACTTTACAAATATACCAGATCTTAGTACTGTGGTCTGTAAGCTGCGAAAATCTTTGTATGGCCTTAGACAGGCACCAAGGTGTTGGTTCACAAAGTTTTCAACAGCACTTAAAGAATATGGCTTTCATCAATCTCATTCAGATAACAGCTTGTTCACCTTCACCAAAGATCACAAGTTTGTAGCCATCTTAGTATATGTGGATGACATCTTAGTTACTGGCTCCTCCAAAGATTTCAATCAGGTCATTATTGCTTTTCTAGCCACAAAGTTCAAGGTCAAAGATCTAGGACCTCCCAAGTACTTCCTTGGGATTGAAGTTGCTAGATCATCTGAAAGTATCTACCTGCATCAAAGTAAATACACTCTGGATATTTTGAAAGATACTGGTCTCCTAGCTGCTAAGCCATCAAAAATTCCAATCGAACAGAACCACACTTTACAAGACAATACCAGTCCACCTCTACCTGCAAGTGGTGCTTCAACTTATAGAAGAATTGTGGGTAGGTTACTGTATCTCACAATAACTCGACCTGACATTTGCTACTAAGTTCAAGTTTTATCACAGTTCTTGGCCACTCTTCGATCTGATCATCTACAAGCGGCTTACAAGGTCATCAAATATCTCAAAGGTTCCCCTGGTCGAGGATTATTTATGCCTGCTGTTAATCATATGGTTCTCACTGCATATTGTGACTCTGATTGGGCAGGAGACAAAGAAACTCGTCATTCTCTCACTGGGTACTGTGTTCAGTTTGGACAATCTCTCATTTCTTGGAAATGTAAGAAATAACATACCATCTCTCGTTCTTCTGCGGAAGCTGAGTATCGCAGTATGGCTGATACTTGCTGTGAAATCACTTGGTTGCTTAATCTTTTCAAGGCCTTTGGTATTCACAAACTTACTTCAGTCACCCTCTATTGTGACAACAAATCTGCTATTCATATAGCCACTAATTCTGTATTTCATGAGCGGACGAAACACATTGAGTTGGACTGTCATCTAGTTCGTGAAAAACTACAACTCGGCATGATAGCTCCCTCCCACATTGCCACTCATCTGCAACCTGCAGACATGTTCACAAAAGGACTTTCCTCTGCTCAACTGCACAATTTCCTTTACAAGTTAGGAGTCTGCAATTTTTTCTCCCCTCCTAACTTGAGGGGGGATGTTACAAATACTAGTGAGAAAGAAAAACAGAACAAAGAAGCAGCAACACATGTGGCTTACACATCACCAATTCTGTTATGTCAACTAACATGACAGCTGGAGTAACAGCTCAGCAGCAACTGGAGTAACAGCTCAGCAGTCTGTTACAAGTATAAATACAAGTATTTGTGTAGAATAACTTCTAGGGGAAGCTACATCATGTATATATATATAGCAGAACAATGTAACAAAACGTTTTTAAGCTTTTCAGTATATACAAGTCATCTTGTTTAAGCTTCTTCTTCTCCATTAATGGAGTCTCAATCATAAAAGTAACATGGTATCAGAGCCAGGTTCCTCTGATTTCGCAATCGATTAAGTGCATACATACATGTTTACATACGCATCCGATGTACGATCAACAAGCAATCAAAATCGATATCAAATGGCTAATACAGTCGTAATCGACATCAATCATCCTTATTACCTAAGCTCTGCAGATCATCCAGGCCTATCGCTTGTTACTGAACCTCTTAACAATCAAAACTATCACCATTGGAGCAGATCAATCAAAATTGCCTTGTCTGCAAAGTTGAAGCTTGGATTCATCGACGGTACGCAAGCTAAACCTGCAGATTCATCTCCTCAATTGAGCTTGTGGATGAGAAGCAATGATCTCGTTATCTCATTAACTCAATTTCAACTGAAATTCGCAAAAGTGTTGTGTATCTACCCACAGCTAAACAGATCTGGGAGGACCTTGCTGCTAGGTACTCTCAGAGTAATGTACCTAGGCTGTTTCATCTTTAAAAAGAACTGTCATCCCTAGCTCAAGGTACTCAATCCATTACGGTGTATTTCACTATGTTTCGAAGCATGATTGATGAATTAGACAATCTATCTCCAATTCCTCGATGTATATGTGTTAATACAAACTGTGCATGTGAAAACAATCAAAAACTTGACAAATATGAACAACTGAACAAGTTGAGTCAATTTCTTATGGGACTTAATGAGCAATTCACAAGTGTGAGAGGACAGATCTTGCTTATGAATCCTCTTCCTGATATCAGTCAAGCCTATTCAATGTTGTTACAAGAAGAAAATCAGAGAGAATTCTCGAATAACTCTTCTTTTGTTCCTGAGAATGTTGCTATGAATGTGAAGGTCAACAATGTCATTAAGCCAAAGACAAACAGGAAACTAGCCGATTCTAACTTGTTTTGTGACTACTACAAGTTATCTGGACACCTCAAAGACAAGTTCTTTGCACTTCATGGATATCCTGATTGGCATAGATTGTATGGCCAACCAAAACCTAAACCAAAACAATTCCAGAAAAGGTCAAATGCTAATGTTATCACTGTTAATATCTCTGAGAGTACAGGCACAGAGACCACTGCATCTGCAAATGCTTATAAAGAGACAAATACACATGCATCTGCTCTGACTGAGAGCCAATATCAGCAGTTGATCAGACTTTTACAGCAGCCTAAAATGCAATCTAATGTCGTCTCAACGTCTGATGCCACTTGGATAAAACCTGCAGTCAACTGTGCAGGTAAGTCCATTCAATACACCTATAAGGTTCACACTGTAGCCAATACACCTACTGCTAAATTTGACAACTCTGTTAATACTTGGATCATTTACTCTGGGGCAACACACCACATCACACCTTATCTACAACTACTTGTGAATGCTAAACCTGTTCAGTCTGATCTGTTACTTCCTAATGGGACTCACACATCTATTACCTATATAGGTGATGTAAACCTTACCTCGGGAATAGTTCTGAAACAGGTCTTATTTGTTCCTAATTTTCAATGCAATCTGTTATCTGTTTCTCAACTAACCTCAGATAACACATGTCATATATCTTTCTCTGCATCCAACTGTTTGTTTCAGGACCTTGTTGCTCAGAAGAAGATAGAGATTGGTGAACTAGATGTAGGGCTCTACAAACTTCAAACCAACAACGTTGTTTTTCCAGCTGTTTGTAATGCCACAAAGTCATGTCATTGGCATACCAAACTAGGCCATCCTTCCTTCAATGTTCTTCAAACAATACCAGAATTAGGTGTCAATGATAGTTATGGTGTTACTAATAGTTCTTGTGATGTCTGTCAAATGTCTAAACAGTCTAGAATTCCTTTTCCTACAAAGAAGTCTAGTAGTCAGGAGTGTTTTGAAATTGTTCACTGTGATGTCTGGGGACCTTACAGACATCATACTCATGGAAAATATAACTCATTTCTCACCATTGTAGATGATTACTCTAAGTGCACATGGTTGTATCTTTTGTCAGATAAATCTCAAGTTCCTCAATTGATTAAATCTTTTTTATCTTATGTTTCCAATCAATTTGCCAAAACCATTAAAATTCTGAGATCAGATAATGGTACAAAGTTCATTAACTCTGACCTTACTAACAAGCTTCAAGATCTAGGTATTATTCATCAAACAACATGTCCTTACACCCCTCAGCAAAACGGGGTGGCTGAGAGGAAACATCAGCACTTACTCAATGTTGCCAGATCCCTGAAATTTCAATCCAATGTGTCTATTTCATTGTGGGGAGACTGTGTTTTAACTGCAGCACACCTCAGTAATTGTTCGCACTTTATTCAAGCAAGAGAACGTGGTCACAAGTAATACAGAAATAAGTAGGATTCGTTCCCACAGAGACTCAACTTGCTTACGTTTAGTTCACTTATACACCAGAGTATGATTAACTACCACTGCTAAGAAAAATAACACTTGGAGTTTGATTAAACTAATGATTAAAACTTAAAGAATTACTTATATTAAATAAACATGGGATTTTAACTTCATTAACTATCTCATCTAGAATCTTATGCCTTTTCAACCTAGCATGTGAAAGTGATGATAACTGATCAGACCCTCTAAACTGATAAACGCCAACTTTCGTTGCACGCATACCATCCTAATGAACATCCACAAAAGATAGAAGTCAAATAGTCAACCACTATACTTAGTCCCTATATGTCTATAGAGATTGAAAACATAATGGCTTAAGCACAAGAATCCTTAAAATCACATAGTCAGTGCAAGACGGTTAGAATTACACCACAAATTAATACATGCTCTTAACATGCAAAAACCTATGCTAGCATGGCATGTTCTAAACCCTAGATCCACTTTCGCATTCACGAGGATTTAACAAACAATCATAAATGTTCGCGACGCATTTACAACGAATAAGCTTAACCATACTAGGATATCCATAACATTCACACACTTAGGCATAAAAACAATCAATATCTAGAATCGATAGAAAAATCCATTAAACCCCATGACAACGATTAGCCCATAATTGGCCTAGCCGCCATCATGGGTTCATATGAAAACATAGTAAATAAACAATTAAACATAAAAGACTGATATTAAATTGCAATAGTAAAAGAAACAACCGATAATCCACGTGATGAAAATTACAAAAGAAAAATAGCTTGACGGCTCACAAAGTACTTTGCCTCTTGTCTGATAATAAAACCCTACTTGCTTACTTAATTTCCTAGATAGATAATAATAATAATCCTTATGTTTTTATACTAGGTTACATAAAATAATGATCCATGGGCTTGCTGCTTCCTGGGCTTCGAAACGGACCAACTGCAGAAAAATCAGCAGCTGGACTCGACTAGAGGGCGGGCGCGCTTGGCAGGGCGCGGGCGCTCCTGCTTAAAAGAGCGCGGGCGCGCTTGATGAAGGGAGGGCGCGCCTGCTGCTTCTGCCCTGCAGTTGAATTCCTTGAAACTTTGCTCCTTTAGCGACTCGTCTTGCCTTCTTTCGACCTCAACTCAAGCCTTGATCTTCCTCCTTTTAATTCCTAGCTCATGTACCACCAATTTATGCAAATATTCATCAACTCTCCTTTGCTTGGGAATCTGCACACCAAAAACATAAAACACATCAAAAGACACTAAATACTTGGGCACTAGCGATCAATTTAAGCCAAATTGGAACGTATATAGTGGACAAAAAAGTCCACTAACACACCCCCAAACTTAAACCGATGCTTGTCCCCAAGCATAAACAGACTCTAAACAATCTAAGGCAATGCAATGCATGAATGCAACTACTATGAAAATGTAAGGACCCCCTCGAACTCACCAAAACCCATCGACAATCCAAAGTCTCAAAGAGATGTGATACATCCGAACAGAGCTCGACCAAGTCCCCTTATACCGATACTACATGAACAGCAACGTGTGTGTGTGCGATGCTCATCAGATATATTCTGACACTAGATCAAAATCATACTTATTTTTCGCCAAGACAATCACCTGCTTATAAACAGAATGAGTGGTAAACACTCCATAACATACAAACACCGCCGTCATTCATTTGAGTTAGACAGGGAATCACACTTTATTGCTAAACCACCACTACGACACATAACACAATACATAGGCTTATTTAACCGTGCAATGGATGAGACCCCTAAAGGCTTATACAATAATACCCATGTAGCGAGCGTTAGGTTAGTGGATCCCAGACTATAAAAAGCCTTAGGTCACTAGGCACAAAGTCCCCTCGAACTTAATTGCCCGAGTATTAAAGAGCTCACCCTGGTTAATTTTGCCTTGAATTATTCACATGACTCTTTTTTTTTCTTTTTCTTTTTTTTTTCCTTTTTTTTTTGTTTTTTTTTTTAAACAGAATCTGGAATGAGAATTCTCAATTCCAACCCTAGACTACTCATAAAAATATGAGCCGGCTACTAGCCATTTGACGCCTAGCCATACTTGACAAACATTAACAATCAGCATGAATCTTTGTTTTCCCCCAAACTTATACTTTGGTATTCGTACATTATCAAGGGAATAACAAACATTCTAGATATAAACATGCGATTAAATCTACAACAACTAAATAGGCATGACTCAACCTAGCCCAAAAGCAACCGACGAGACTGTGTAAATAATGTGCTTCTGAAACATGCAAATCAATTTCATAAGGACTGTAAATCATCCCTCTGCTCATCAATACCACACTCCAATTGACATCGACTTATCAAACAGAATTAGTTCGTCCGAAGAGATCATGAAATATGCATGCTATGAAATGCAACTAACATGGATTCATATGAACAACAATTTTCAAACAAAATGCTCTATATGGACAATTAAAACAAAAACAAAATGCATGACAAACACTACAACTACATGTCCTATATGCATCTAACTACAATCTCCATTTCCTACCCCCAAACTATAAAATATTCAATGTCCCCATTGAAGGCAAGAAACGAAGAAAGTGTGCAGAAATACCTCAATCCTCAGCAGAGTCACCCTCCTCGGGTGAATCCGGTGGTGGATACACGGTGCCAGCTCCATAAATAGGCCAATCGACCTGTACACCTGTAGCCAGAAAAGCTGCACCAAGAGCCTGAGTCAGGTCAGCCGCAAACCGGCTCTGCCGATCATCAACTGCGTCCATCCGCCATGCTAACCTCCTAAAATGAGCCTCACCCATACCAGCACTAGCCACAGCTGGCGGTGCCCTAGAAGATCCAGCCCTAGCCTCCCTCTGCTGTCTTGGTGGCACTTCACCACCCACAATATACCCCAAGCCACGGGGATGCGGTACACCACCGTCCCATTCAGGGAGTCGAGCTATCGCCGCCGTGTCAATGGCACTCGCAGGAAGTTGCAACTGCTCCTCCGCCGGCCAGTGAATACCCACATCAACACACAGACGAACAACCACTGAGCCATACGGAATCGCGCCAGTGGTACTGCCCTGCAAGAATCGGATCATGTGCCTGTGGATAAGGGAGCCTAGGTCGATATATCGCCCGCTGAGAATACCCCACAACAAAATAGCCCGATCCACTGTCACCTCATGAGTGTGTGACGATGGCACAATGTTAGCACACAGAAACAGGTTCCAGGCCTTAGCATACGGGTTCAAGGCCATGGCGGAGAAGGTAACCGGCTCAGTAGAGCCTGCCCTGCGCTTCCAAGTAGTGCCGGGAACTGTCATATCCCGCAGGATGGCCTCAAGGTCAACCTCCCCACGGGTCTTCAACCCGAAATCGTCCACTCCCTCCTGCGGTGCTGGCAAATTCAAAACCCTAGTGATGGCGGCAGGAGTATAATCCACAACATACCCTCGAACTGCAGAATACCCATTCTTCTCCTGCTTGGCATTGGCATAGAACTCCCTCACGATACTCAATGGTATCGCCTCCGCAGCCTCACACACGGTCTCCCAACCGCGCTCACTAACCATCGCGATTAGAGACCCATCAAGAACACCCGGAATAAATCCCCTTTCCTTGACCACAGATTTGGTCATCAACCGTGCAAACTCAACTTGGGCCTCCGGTGAATTGAATTGGGGCACAACTCCCCCACTCGAAGAAGAACTTGATGTCCCTGAGCGCCTAGATCTCTTGGGTGCCATTGATTGAGTTGTAGAAGTGTGAAGAGATGAGATGCAGTGCGTGTATATTTGTATGTATATGTGTGAATGAGATATGAAAAGTAAAAATTAGGTTAGGGTTAGGGTGTGTGAAGGCTTTTAACAAGTTAGAGTGGCTGGGCTTGGGCTAAAAATTGATTTAAAACATAAAATTGCTGATTTATTTTGTTTTTATAGTTTTTTTATTTTTTTTTCGTTTTTTAACAGTCGCACTCAGGGCGCCCGCGCCTCCAGGAGCGCGCCCGCGCCTGAGGCTACTGCAATTTTTCAATTTTTTCGTGTTTTTGCTCTTTTTTTTTTGCTTTTTTTTTTTTTTAATTTAAATATATTTGTATAAGAATAAAAATTACCATTCAAGCCGTAGGTTGCCTCCCACGAGCGCTGTCGTTAACGTCATTTAGCCGGACGTTACTTCAGGTCCTCAATCCGAGGTTGACAGAATCGCGACTTCAGCTTCGCGATTTACTTGTTCTCCCAAATACGGCTTCAATCTCTGACCATTGACTTTAAACGCTTGATCTGGGGTCTTTTCATAAATCTCCACAGCCCCGTGTGGATACACAGTTTTCACAACAAAGGGTCCTGACCACCTTGACTTAAGTTTTCCTGGAAACAATCGCAGACGAGAGTTAAATAATAAAACTAATTGACCAGGAACCAATACCTTTGTTGTCAACCGACGATCATGCCATTTTTTCACTCTTTCCTTGTAGAGCTTGTTATTCTCATAAGCTTGTAGACGAAACTCATCCATTTCATTGATTTGTACCATCCGCTTTTCCCCTGCGGCTTGATAATCAAAATTCAGTTTCTGCAATGCCCAATAAGCCTTGTGTTCCAGTTCTGCCGGTAGATGACAAGCTTTTCCATAGACTAGTTGATATGGTGACATCCCCAAAGGAGTTTTGAACGCAGTTCGGTAGGCCCACACAGCTTCATCCAGTTTTAAAGACCAATCCTTCCGCGAAGGACTTACCACTTTTTCCAGAATGCGTTTGATCTCACGGTTTGATACTTCAGCTTGGCCATTGGTTTGAGGGTGGTATGTTGTCGCCACCCGATGGTTGATGTTGAATCGTGCCATCAGATTAGTGAACTTTCGATTGCAAAAGTGAGAACCCTCATCGCTGATAATGACCCTTGGAGTCCCAAATCTGGTGAAAATGTTCTTGTGAAGGAAGTTGAGCACTACATTGGCATCATTAGTTGGAAGTGCCTTGACCTCCACCCATTTGGAGACGTAATCCACAGCTAGCAAGATGTATTGGTTATTGCAAGATGAAATGAATGGGCCCATGAAGTCGATTCCCCATACATCAAAAATCTCCACTTCTAGCATTACATGAAGGGGCATCTCATCCCGTTTTGAAATGTTGCCTACTCGCTGGCAACGATCACATCTGGTTGCAAACTGATGAGCATCCTTGAATAGTGATGGCCAATAAAATCCTGCCTGCAGAATACGAGTAGCTGTTTTTTCACCTCCATAATGGCCCCCATAAGCCGTGGCATGATAATCCCTCAGAATAGCTTCAGTCTCACTATATGGTACACACCTTCTGATAATCTGATCAGCCCCTTGTTTAAACAGATATGGCTCATCCCAACGAAACCACTTTACATCATGCATGAATTTCTTCTTTTGGGCTGACGACAATTCGGGTGGAACAATATGACTCACAAGATAATTCACAATATCCGCATACCATGGTTCTTCTTCTTGTACTCCAAACAGTTGTTCATCCGGAAATGAGTCATTGATGAGAGTACTGTCTCGTGATTTACCAGGATCTTCCAATCGTGAGAGGTGATCAGCTACCTGATTTTCGGTCCCTTTTCTATCTTTGATCTCCACGTCGAATTCTTGAAGTAGGAGAATCCATCGAATCAGGCGGGGTTTAGAATCCTTCTTGGAGAGCAGATACCTAATAGCTGCGTGGTCAGTATACACCGTCACTTTCGTACCAAGCAAGTATGATCTGAATTTTTCAAAGCCATATACAATGGCTAGCAGCTCCTTCTCTGTGGTTGTGTAATTCAATTGCGCATCATTGAGTGTCTTGCTTGCATAGTAGATAACATGAAAAATCTTGTCTTTCTTTTGACCAAGAACAGCCCCTACTGCAAAATCGCTAGCATCACACATCATAGCAAAAGGTTCATTCCAATCTGGGGCGATGATCACAGGTGCTGAAATCAACTTCTTCTTCAATGTCTCAAAGGCTGTCATACAATCATCATCGAATTTGAAGGGAACATCCTTCTCCAACAGCTTACACAAAGGTTTGGAAATTTTGGAGAAGTCCTTGATGAATCTTCTGTAGAAACCTGCATGACCGAGGAAACTACGAATTCCTCTCACTGAAGTAGGCGGTGGAAGATTTTCAATTGTCTCTATTTTTGCTTTATCCACTTCCAGTCCTCGACGTGACACCTTGTGTCCAAGAATAGTTCCTTCTTGTACCATGAAATGGCATTTCTCCCAGTTGAGAACCAGATTAGTCTCCACGCATCTTTTCAGAACCATGCTAAGATTGTGTAGACATTCGTCAAAAGAAACCCCAAATACTGAAAAATCATCCATGAAGACTTCCACTGTCTTACCAATCATGTCTGAAAAAATTGCCATCATGCACCTCTGAAAAGTGCCAGGTGCACCACATAACCCGAATGAAACCCTTCGAAAAGCGAAGGTACCAAACGGACATGTAAATGTTGTCTTCTCCTGATCCTCTGGAGCAATGCAGATCTGATTGTAACCCGAATATCCATCCAGAAGGCAAAAGTATTCATGGCCGGCCAGTCGGTCTAGCATTTGATCAATGAAAGGAAGAGGGAAGTGATCCTTCCTAGTAGCTTTGTTCAGCTTCCTGTAATCCATGCAGATTCTCCAGCCAGTTACTGTCCGCGTAGGAATGAGCTCGTTCTTTTCGTTAGTTACCACCGTCATGCCTCCTTTCTTTGGCACACATTGAACTGGACTCACCCAAGCACTGTCAGAAATAGGATAGATAATCCCTGCATCCAACCACTTAATAATTTCCTTCTTCACTACTTCCTTCATGAGTGGATTGAGCCTTCTCTGATGTTCCACTGTTGGCTTACTACCTTCTGCCAGCGGAATCTTATGCTGGCAATAGGCAGGGCTGATTCCTTTAATGTCTGCAATAGTCCACCCAATGGCTGATTTGAATTCCCTGAGAACCCTTAACAGCTTTTCTTCTTCAGGACCTGTAAGGTTAGCAGCAATAATCACAGGTAAAGTAGATGATTCCCCAAGAGAAGCATACCTTAAGTGATTAAGCAATGGTTTGAGCTCTAGCTTTGGTGCTTCCTCGATAGATGGTTTTAACCGCTGATGTGATTCTCTCAATTCAGATAAACCCAACGATTCTGGTTTTTCAAATTTTTGTTGCCAAGGAGAAGCATTCAGATACTGTACCTGTTCTTCAACCTCTTCCTCTTCAATTGTAAAATCCCCACGTAGAGCCTTTTCCAGTGTATCATCCATAAGCATGTGTTCAATTTTTACTTGCACAGCAGATTCCACTACATCTACTTTAAAGCATTGCTCTTCTTATGTTGGAAATTGCATTGCTTTGAACACATTGAATGTGACATTCTGATCGTGCACTCTCATGGTGAGTTCTCCCTTCTGTACGTCAATCAATGTCTTTCCCGTTGCCAAGAATGGTCTCCCAAGAATGATAGGGATTTTCTTGTCTTCTTCAAAATCAAGGATGACAAAATCTGCTGGAAAGATTAGTTTGTCGACTTTTACCAACACATCTTCGACAATTCCTCGCGGATAAGTGATTGAACGATCCGTCAACTGCAGTGACATGTTAGTTGGCTTCGGCTCAGGAAGACCAAGTTGTAAGAATATAGAGTATGGCATGAGGTTGATGCTTGCTCCCAAATCGCACAAACATTTGTCGAACGCCAAATTCCCAATTATGCATGGTATAGTGAAACTACCAGGATCCTTCAACTTTGGTGGTAACTTCTGCTGCAATACTGCACTACATTCTTCCGTCAAGACAACAGTGTTTAACTCTTCTAGCTTCAGTTTCCTAGATAGAATGCCTTTCATGAATTTGGCGTAGCTAGGCATTTGCTCCAGCGCTTCAGCAAAAGGTAAGTTGATGTGTAGTTTCTTAAAAACTTCCAAGAATTTAGCAAACTGTTTATCTGATTTTTGCTTCTGAAGCCTTTTAGGGAATGGTGGAGGAGGAAATACTTCCTTGTGAACACTGTCTGTCTCTGAACTGCTTTTCTCTTCTGAATCAGTTCTTTTTTCCTTAATTGGTTCCTCCTGCGCAACTTTTTCTGCAGAAATTTTCCTCCCGGCAGTAAGATGAGGCGCGCCCGCGCCTGAGGAAGCGCGCCCGCCCTGCACCTCCTGCCCAGAATGCTGACGTTCTTCGTTTGGTGGAATTTCGACCTCCTGATTGTTCGTAACCCTTCCAGAACGCAATGTAATAGTGTGTATTTGTTCCTTGCTTTCTTTCTTGCCTGGGTTAGCCTCTGTGTCACTTGGTAATTGTCCTTGAGGTCTGTGTAGAAGAGCACTTGCTAGTTGACCAATTTGATTTTCCAATGTCTTCAACGTTACAGCTTGACTCTTATACATCATTCTCAGTTCCTCCATCTCTGACTTTTCATTTGAGTGCCCAGGTCCTCCCTGAGATTGTTGATGAAAACCAGGAGGGTTGTATGATTGTCTTGGTGCATAAGATTGTTGAGGAACAGAATTGTTGAAAGGCCTTGTTCCAAATTGCTGACCCTGCGATGGTTGTGGACTGGCATTCTGATTGTTGCTCCAACTGAAGTTAGGATGATTCCTGTTGTTGGGGTGATATGTATTAGGTGCCGGTTGTGTAGGTTTCTGAAAGTTGCCGACAAAATACGCTGAATCGCTAGAAATAGCACACTGAGTTGTATCATGAGCACCTGCACATAAATCACAAACCATAGCGACTTGCTGAATTCCTGCCTTGGATAGTGCGTCCACCTTTATAGATAAAGCCTGTAGTTGAGCTGTTATAGCAGTGGCAGCGTCCACTTCAAAAACACCTGCAGTTTTACTCTGCGGCAATCGCTGAGTAGGATTCTGATACTCGTTGGCAGCCATCATTTCAATCAAGTCATAAGCTTCTTCATAGCTCTTGGCCCAAAGAGCTCCTCCAGATGCTGCATCAAGCATAGGTCGTGAATGATTCAATCCATTATAGAAACCATTAATGACCATCCAGTCTGGCATCCCATGATGGGGACACTTTCGAAGCATCTCTTTATACCTTTCCCAAGCCTCACACAACGTTTCTCCAGAATGTTGATTGAACTGTGTAAGAGCATTCCTCATGGCTGCCGTCTTAGCCATAGGAAAGAATTTAGTCAGAAACTTTTGTGCGAGATCCTCCCAAGTAGTTATAGAACCTGCTGGCAGCGAATGCAACCAGCTCTTTGCCTTGTCTCGTAGAGAGAATGGAAACAGCCTCAGTTTTATAGCATCTTCAGAAACCCCGTTGGTTTTAAAGGTATCACAGATCTCGATGAAGTCTCTGATATGCATATTAGGGTCCTCAGCAGGTGAACCCCCAAACTGCACAGAATTCTGAACCATTTGAATTGTGCCCGGCTTGATTTCGAAATTATTAGCTGCAATAGCCGGCCTAACAATGCTTGACTGAATGTCATTGATCTTCGGTTGAGAGTAATCCTTAAGAGCTTTCACTGGATCCCCCATTACTATTTCTGGTTCAATTCCTGGAACTGCAATTCCCTCTTCTTCGTCTAAGTGTTCTTCCAGTTTTTCCTTACTCGATTGAGAACGAGTACGCATACACGATCAATTACCTGAATTCACGTAACAAACAAGAACGATTAATAACAAATCTCAGTCAGTGATATCTAACGACCACTGATGATAAGCACATTAACTAAATAAAACAATGAACCGAGTCCCCGGCAGCGGCGCCAAAAACTTGTTCGCACTTTATTCACGCAAGAGAACGTGGTCACAAGTAATACAGAAATAAGTAGGATTCGTTCCCACAGAGACTCAACTTGCTTACGTTTAGTTCACTTATACACCAGAGTATGATTAACTACCACTGCTAAGAAAAATAACACTTGGAGTTTGATTAAACTAATGATTAAAACTTAAAGAATTACTTATATTAAATAAACATGGGATTTTAACTTCATTAACTATCTCATCTAGAATCTTATGCCTTTTCAACCTAGCATGTGAAAGTGATGATAACTGATCAGACCCTCTAAACTGATAAACGCCAACTTTCGTTGCACGCATACCATCCTAATGAACATCCACAAAAGATAGAAGTCAAATAGTCAACCACTATACTTAGTCCCTATATGTCTATAGAGATTGAAAACATAATGGCTTAAGCACAAGAATCCTTAAAATCACATAGTCAGTGCAAGACGGTTAGAATTACACCACAAATTAATACATGCTCTTAACATGCAAAAACCTATGCTAGCATGGCATGTTCTAAACCCTAGATCCACTTTCGCATTCACGAGGATTTAACAAACAATCATAAATGTTCGCGTCGCATTTACAACGAATAAGCTTAACCATACTAGGATATCCATAACATTCACACACTTAGGCATAAAAACAATCAATATCTAGAATCGATAGAAAAATCCATTAAACCCCATGACAACGATTAGCCCATAATTGGCCTAGCCGCCATCATGGGTTCATATGAAAACATAGTAAATAAACAATTAAACATAAAAGACTGATATTAAATTGCAATAGTAAAAGAAACAACCGATAATCCACGTGATGAAAATTACAAAAGAAAAATAGCTTGACGGCTCACAAAGTACTTTGCCTCTTGTCTGATAATAAAACCCTACTTGCTTACTTAATTTCCTAGATAGATAATAATAATAATCCTTATGTTTTTATACTAGGTTACATAAAATAATGATCCATGGGCTTGCTGCTTCCTGGGCTTCGAAACGGACTAACTGCAGAAAAATCAGCAGCTGGACTCGACTAGAGGGCGGGCGCGCTTGGCAGGGCGCGGACGCTCCTGCTTAAAAGAGCGCGGGCGCGCTTGATGAAGGGAGGGCGCGCCTGCTGCTTCTGCCCTGCAGTTGAATTCCTTGAAACTTTGCTCCTTTAGCGACTCGTCTTGCCTTCTTTCGACCTCAACTCAAGCCTTGATCTTCCTCCTTTTAATTCCTAGCTCATGTACCACCAATTTATGCAAATATTCATCAACTCTCCTTTGCTTGGGAATCTGCACACCAAAAACATAAAACACATCAAAAGACACTAAATACTTGGGCACTAGCGATCAATTTAAGCCAAATTGGAACGTATATAGTGGACAAAAAAGTCCACTAACAGTAATCTTCTCCCCTCTCCTCAGCTACAACACAAGTCGTCATACGACATATTATTTCAACAAAAACCTCAATATGATCATCTTAAAAACTTTGGTTGTCTATGCTATGTCAGTAATTTTCATACCAATGGAGATAAATTTGCTCCCAAAGCTATCAAGTGTGTTTTTGTTGGCTATCCATTCAACAAGAAAGGTTACAGAGTTATTGACCTGTCCACTAAAAAATGCCATGTCACAAGAGATGTTGTCTTTCATGAACATATATACCCATTTCATGACAACATGTATTCTCCAGAGGTCAGCCCTGATTCCCTTTTCACAGACTCACCTCTTCTGATAAACACTGGTGATCACCCTCAAATTATTCCATCTGAATCCCCTCCTCCACCTTCTGATACTGAACACAACACATCTCTTACACATCACAATAGTCTTCGACCTACCAGAATCAGAACCATATCCTCTAGACCCAAAGATTACACTGGTTTGCCAAGACATCTAGTTCCCAATCCCACAACTTCTGCAGCAAGTCAGGTAACAAGTACTACTCTTTATCCCATACAACACTTCATGTCATATGACAAGTTTTCACCTACATATTCTCAGTACTTGGCTGCCACTGCTCAGTCAGTCATCCCTTATACCTATAAACAAGCTGCCACTGATTATAATTGGTTGCAAGCTATGAAGTTGGAAACTAACTACACCTGGGATGTTGTTCCCAAACCAAAAGATCAGCATATTGTCGATTGCAAATGGTTGTTCAAAATCAAGTATCAACCTGATGGCAGTATTGAACGTTATAAGGCACGATTGATTGCCAAAGGTTTCACTCAAACATATGGCTTAGATTTTTTTGAGACATATGCTCCTGTTGCCAAAATGACAACAGTCCGGTTGCTTATCTCTATTGCAGCAGCACAAGACTGGCCCATTTCTCAGTTAGATATCACTAATGCATTTCTGCATGGTGATCTAAATGAAACAGTATATATGAGGGTACCTCCTGGATATTTCCATCTGTCTACATGCTTTAACTTTACAAATATACCAGATCTTAGTACTGTGGTCTGTAAGCTGCGAAAATCTTTGTATGGCCTTAGACAGGCACCAAGGTGTTGGTTCACAAAGTTTTCAACAGCACTTAAAGAATATGGCTTTCATCAATCTCATTCAGATAACAGCTTGTTCACCTTCACCAAAGATCACAAGTTTGTAGCCATCTTAGTATATGTGGATGACATCTTAGTTACTGGCTCCTCCAAAGATTTCAATCAGGTCATTATTGCTTTTCTAGCCACAAAGTTCAAGGTCAAAGATCTAGGACCTCCCAAGTACTTCCTTGGGATTGAAGTTGCTAGATCATCTGAAAGTATCTACCTGCATCAAAGTAAATACACTCTGGATATTTTGAAAGATACTGGTCTCCTAGCTGCTAAGCCATCAAAAATTCCAATCGAACAGAACCACACTTTACAAGACAATACCAGTCCACCTCTACCTGCAAGTGGTGCTTCAACTTATAGAAGAATTGTGGGTAGGTTACTGTATCTCACAATAACTCGACCTGACATTTGCTACTAAGTTCAAGTTTTATCACAGTTCTTGGCCACTCCTCGATCTGATCATCTACAAGCGGCTTACAAGGTCATCAAATATCTCAAAGGTTCCCCTGGTCGAGGATTATTTATGCCTGCTGTTAATCATATGGTTCTCACTGCATATTGTGACTCTGATTGGGCAGGAGACAAAGAAACTCGTCATTCTCTCACTGGGTACTGTGTTCAGTTTGGACAATCTCTCATTTCTTGGAAATGTAAGAAACAACATACCATCTCTCGTTCTTCTGCGGAAGCTGAGTATCGCAGTATGGCTGATACTTGTTGTGAAATCACTTGGTTGCTTAATCTTTTCAAGGCCTTTGGTATTCACAAACTTACTCCAGTCACCCTCTATTGTGACAACAAATCTGCTATTCATATAGCCACTAATTCTGTATTTCATGAGCGGACGAAACACATTGAGTTGGACTGTCATCTAGTTCGTGAAAAACTACAACTCGGCATGATAGCTCCCTCCCACATTGCCACTCATCTGCAACCTGCAGACATGTTCACAAAAGGACTTTCCTCTGCTCAACTGCACAATTTCCTTTACAAGTTAGGAGTCTGCAATTTTTTCTCCCCTCCTAACTTGAGGGGGGATGTTACAAATACTAGTGAGAAAGAAAAACAGAACAAAGAAGCAGCAGCACATGTGGCTTACACATCACCAATTCTGTTATGTCAACTAACATGACAGCTGGAGTAACAGCTCAGCAGCAACTGGAGTAACAGCTCAGCAGTCTGTTACAAGTATAAATACAAGTATTTGTGTAGAATAACTTCTAGGGGAAGCTACATCATGTATATATATATAGCAGAACAATGTAACAAAACGTTTTTAAGCTTTTCAGTATATACAAGTCATCTTGTTTAAGCTTCTTCTTCTCCATTAATGGAGTCTCAATCATAAAAGTAACAATATTACTTCTGCATAATTAAGTACAGCCGCACCAGCTAATGCAGCGCTACATGCTATTGCAACATTAAGTCGTGAATCATTCATTTGTCCATCATAGTATACAACTGTTCCTTTTAGGCTTCTATCTTTGCCCTTCCTCGCAAGTGTGGGAAAAAGTTCCGAAGATTCTTGTGCAGAATAATACCTAGACAAATGAAGTAATTGTTTCCCTGCTACTAGATTATAGAATGTTAACCCCAACCAGTAATACGCTACTTCGAACTTGCTAAAACATGGAGTCATACACGGCAACGAATGACAAAGGTGAGGGGCATTTTCGATAACCTGTTTACCCTCATTGAGAGCATTAAATACCAGCTTCAGTTGACCATAGTCTAAATTAAAAACAGCTTTCTCCAAATATCGAACACCTAAAATTTAACAAGTAAGTGTATTGAACACTTACAACAGCTTTTTGTTGATCAATTTCATCAAATTAAACAATAATAACAAAATCGAAAAAATTGACCGTACCTCCATGAATGAGTTTTGTGGACCTCGAAGACGTACCGGAAGCAAAATCCTCTCTCCACAAGTCCAACCCAAAGTCCTCTACTTACACCGTCAAGCGCCACGCCACTCCCCGTAGCTCCACCTCCAATCACGGGCATGTCCAGAGGATTAGACGGCGAAGTTCCGGCGAGCGCCGCCTCCTGCGTGGCTCTCGGCGGCACTACGGCGGCCGGATCGCTTATTTTCCGGCGAAGTCCCTCGAGAGCGGGGGCGCTGCCGCGGTCGTTGGAGGAGAAGATAGGGTCGCGGAGAAAGAAGTAAGTGCCGCCGCCTGCGGCGGTTATTGCAGCGGCGGTGGCGCTGAATCGCCGGATAAGAATAAAGCTCGCCATGATTATGGTGTGTGTATATATATATAGGATTGCATGTACACGCTACGTTGAAAATAAGAGAAATGAAACGAATAGTTTTTAAATAGTATCCGGATTTTAAAAATATTATTTATAATTCATAAATTTTTATTGATGGTATTTAATTCAAGATTTCATGCAGAGATATATCATTAATAGGGTCCGCTTTAAATTTAGTAAAATCTTTCGGGTTGGGAAAAGATTTTGAAATATCAAAAATATATAGAAAAATCTAACATAATACATGGTAATTTAAAATCCATCAGTTTTAATAAATTTTTTAATATCCCTAAATTTTAATTGATTAATAATAATTCATATTGAATATTTTATAATTTTAAATCATTTATTAAAATCTTGATTGAATAATCCTAGACTGTTTAAAATCTTGATTGAATATTTCTAGATTTTAAAATATTATTTAAAATCTTAATTAAATATTCCAAATTTTTAAAATACAAAAAAATACGGTAAAATCCGGATGAAATACCTCACTTTTTACTGTATGTTGTAATCAGAAGTGAAGCGTTGAATATAAAACACTGTTTGGTTGACACAGGGCGGTACTTAATTTTTTTATTTATAAATTATATATTACATACTCAGAACGTCTGAGTATAAATTAATTGGACTAAACTTTTCATTAAAATGAATTTCTAATTTTTTATTATTAACCAGACAAAAAACTAAACCAGCACTTGGAATATATTTTTTAAATGACTTTTGATGTCTATTATTTACTAGATACTAGTATTATCTTTGTCACCATTCAGTAGTGTTCTAAAAAATGGCATCTTTTCTGATTAATCGGAAGACAGATGGATCCGTCTCGATTACTCGTAAATTGGGTCAAAAAACGTTTTGTTTTTAAAAATCGGATGAGACGGAAAAATCGGTCAATTTTTTTTCAAAAAATTAAAAAATAATAATAATAATTAATATATTTTTATTACAAATTTACAATAAATATGGGTTGTATAACCCTAAATCCTTCATAAATTTCAAATACTCTCTTAAATTCCTAATAATTATATATATATATATATATATATATATATATATATATTATGTAATAACTATTAAGATTAATTATTAAATAATGATTATTATGTATAAACTACTTAAATATTAATGATAATTTATTTTTTCGTAAATCTTAACATCTAAATATGTATGGATTAATGATATATGATATTTTTTCATTATAATCTTATAATAATTTAAAAATATTTGAATATAATTATATATTATTATTTATTAAATTAAATCAATTCCGACTAATCACAGCCGATTCCGAACACTGCTCTTCAGTCTTCTGAAAGCATACAAGACCAATAACAAATTTTACAAAATTTATGATACTTTATGATCGATTTAATAGGTCATGTTGTTTATGATTCACACAATAATGTATGCACCCTCCGTTCCAGAGTTAGCCGATAGGCGATAACTTATCGGGCAGCTACAAGAGAAGGGTGTGACAATTTTGACTAAAGCAGGAGCTTACGAAATCTACTGTAATACCAAAAGAGAGCTGATTGATATTTTCTAAGATGACTGCAAATTGGATGTTTATGGTGTCTGCGCCTAAAAGACCTCTATCGAACAAATGTTGCAGACTTATTTACCTGCTTCGTTTCAAAAGAAAGAACACCACTACCTTGCTATTTTTTTTGCTTGGTCGTGATGTAGTTGTAGATTGCTGTTCGATAGTTTGCACTTTGCATTGCGGTTAACTTTACACGAATGAACCTCATTTGCAAGATAAACCATCTCAAACTCAACCTTTTCTCTTCTGCTTAAGCTTGAAAGACAAAACAAGATGCATATAAAATTTCATTTGGGAATTTTTGCCATCTAATATCCACAACCATAAGCTACCAACTTTTTTTTTCTTCTTACTTCAAAGGTGGTCATACTTCAATATTTAGGAGGGCATGTGAGGATCAAACTCTAGACCTCTCCTATCATCCGTTATCCTATCCTTATTCTCAAAACACTAGCACTTACAACAGATAATCAGAAGAATGATCAACAATGTATTGCAAAAATCCGATGCAACATTTGATAAACCAACAAAATATAACATATCTACATTAATGCAATACTGAAAGCCTCTAGTTGTTTGTCCATGCAAGACTTTCTGATCTAGTCAATCATTATAATGAGAACCCCAACTCCATTATAAATATTTCAAAACCTTGAGGCTTCCCTAGCAAAGCATAAATCAAGTGACAGATGATTTGCAGATGGGACACGTTGTTCTTCTCCGCACCCATTCATCAATGCACTGGGAGTAAGAAAACCATATGATTAGATTCTCGTCGCTGCTAATAAATTATTAAAAAGGGCAAGTTAGAAGTATAAAACCTTAAGTTCTTACATCTTTATGAAATTTGTGCAGACAGGGAAGATGGCGTATGGTGTCCCCAATGCTTGGAGTTTCAAGACAAATTGAACACTCTTCTAGATTATCAGTCTGGATGGTTAGTTGACAAACAAATAATTAAATCAGAAACACGTATGTCTGAATTGGACGGGGAACGGGACTGCGTATTTAATCATAAAAGAAGGAAAATACAGTAATGACCCATTATTTTCTCTCTTATATCTTGTGAGTAGGTGTGATACAATTTTAGCATCATTACATTGAATATTTTCTCAATCACAACAGTACCTGAACCGTCGATTCTGGCAAAGCATTAATCTGAGCCGCAGATGCACCGCCATGTTGGTGATTGTTCTCGTCAAGAGCCAATAACATTTCATAATCATTTCTGACCCAAATAAGAAATGAGGTTTAGAAGACTACCAAACTTCCTTGAGATACAGATACCTCATGCATGAATGTATGTCTAGAAAAGGCTAATATGTGACTGTGAGTGTGGGAGATTTATACTAAAAAGGTAAATAAGAGTGAATTTGGTTTCTCTAGTGTGCAGGCAAAATTGTAGAAAGTGCAATGGACTTTCCACAATTTGTTTCATAAAAAATATAAATAGATTGTTAAGAAAACTTGTCCGAAGGTATTTTAGCAGGTAAAACCAGCAGTCCTTGGTAAAGCACATTTGCTTTAGCAAGAAAACAACTCGACAGAAAAATATGAAACAGATCATTACCAATACTTCTATCAGCCAAATAAGACTAACAATAGAGGCAATGGTCAATTCAACAGACTTATTGGCGACCTTCTCATTTTCCTACAAGTACTTGTAAGATTTCTAATCAATATTCTCTCCCTCTTTCTCTCTGTCAAAACTATCTATACCCTTATGTTGTGTTTGGTTGGGGAGATTGGAATGGAATGAGTGAAAATAAAGGAAATTTATGGATGTAGGATGGAAGATTTGAAAAAAAATGAGTGAGTGCACAATTTCTTTGATAAGAATTGGGAAGAAAATGTACATGGGGGAGAATGAAGCATTCCATCTTAAATTGGGAGATTTGAGTTATAGTATAGGTTGTTAGGAATTGAATGGGGGACGGAATGAGATTTCATGTAATTGCTGATCATTCAACACAATTTAAATATCCTATAAACTCTTTTTTGCTAACTATTAATATATATACTTTTAACGATATGATTCAATAATTACTTAAAGCAGTACTGCTTAGGGGCCATTTGTTAACCCATGAACGGAACTGAATGGAACCGAACGAGACATTTCTAAACGATCATTTCTTTTTCAACTGGACGAGACCAGGAAATCATCTGAATGATTGTTCCTTAAAAACAAAGCTGAATAGTCCATGAGTCTTCCAAACATATTTTTGAAATCATTACTTACTTTATTTTCTTTTTCAACTGGACGAGACCAGGAAATCATCTGAATGATTGTTCCTTAAAAACAAAGCTGAATAGTCCATGAGTCTTCCAAACATATTTTTGAAATCATTACTTACTTTATTTTCTCAATTCACTGCCCTTATTATATTTTATTTATTTTAAACTTTGTGACCTTTACACTTTCTTTACAATTTCATGTAATCATATAAAGTAATAGTTTAACTATTTTGATTTTAATATTTTACTTAATAAGACAAAAAATTATATTAAGCCTAATTTTTTCATCTACTAAACTTAAATTTCTTTTAAATTTAAAATTTTAAAACTTATTTATTGCAAGTTCGCAACAAATAAACTTTTTAATAGGTAATTTTGATAAAAGAGAGTAAATTATTATAATTTCTACAAAACATGAATATAATTTAATCAAATATAAAAAATAAAGATGATCATTCAGAAAATTTGAAAGTTTTGTCAAATAATAGTATTCGTTCAGCATTCAGATTTACAATTCATTCAGAAAATCTAATGGTTCAGAAATTGTGATTCAGATTTAAGAAATGACCCCTTAGCCAGAATCATCAAATCCTAATCACTTAGGGATATCCTGAACTTTCATATTAGTGGTGCTAAAACTCTCCATGGGCTGTGCAAAGGTCTGTGGTGCAGATACAAGTGGCAGTTCACTTCCATTGTAAATTAATTGTAAAGAATGACAGTGAGAATATTGGGCGACTAAAAAGAGAGAACAATTACTTGCTCATTGTAAATGAGTATCTTACTCGTTAAAATCACGCTGAGCTTGAAGGAGACTGCCAGCCATTCCCATATCATTGAAGGCCTCTAGTGCTTCCAGTATATGCATTCTCTGCAGAATAAGACAACAATCTCGATCATGTCTACCCTAAAACCCGGAGTAGAGAAATAATGAAACAGCAGGTACAAGTACAAAACAGAGTCACCAGATATATAAGCCAATACCATGTCAACATCCATGTTGGGAGGAAACACAACATTTCTTGGTCTAGATGATATTGTGCGAGGCTGTCCAGGGAAACGACCTCTCTGTCGTGCCATTCTAGTAGAGGCAGGAACTCGAGACTGGGCAACTCTCTGGGTAGAGGAGTTTTGAGCAGACCTTGATATGTTTTCTCTATGTAAGTTTGATATGGATGAGCTTCTCTGCAACAAAACAAATACATAAATGATTTCCTGGGAAAGATCCGCCAGACGTGGCTGTACAAACGACCTAAATGGCAAATATTTATATTTAAGTTGCCATAAATTCCTCCATCGGTATTAGTACACCAACTAAAGCTATAAAACATATATTAATCAATAAAATTCATATATGTTTTCACAAGAAGCTGTAAGCCCACAATTGCAAACTCGGTTTTTTTAAATGAAAGCCAAGAAACATCTTCTAAAATATGATTTATAGTTCCTGAAATCACGATACTTCTAAAAGCTAATATCTTAGGTTTTATATAATGATAACTAGTAATTAGTATAGGCCAAGAATTTGTCTGTAGATTCATCAAATCATTTCTCTCTATTGTTCGCTTAGCCTGTGGTACGAGACAAGGACATATTTTTTTATGGACCAAAACTAAATAAAGACATCAAGTCATCAACACAATTAAAAAAAAACAGCACATCCAATTATACTCTAAATTTAAGCATTTCAACAACCCGTGAATTGAGAATTGTGTGATAATTAAGTAATTATACACAAATCCTTCAACAAAGTGTGTGGATCTAGATGAATTAAAGTATAGTATACTGAAATTGTATATAATGATTAATGATGCACTTACAGGATGAGATGAAAGCTGACTTCTACTAGAAAAAGCGTGCCGTGAATTCTCTTGGTGCAGCGCCAATGCAATGTGTTCACTACTCTGTTGTGAGGTGAAAGCAAAAGATCGTGGAAATAAAATTTATAAAAGAGAGTCGTTTCCTTGTAGATTTGCAAAGACAGAAAGTAAACAATATAAAATAAAGTGATATACCTCACAATCTGCTGCAACATTCGACTCATTATATAGTTGTTCCTGAAGTTCCCTAGCCAAAATTTCATCTGCTTCCAGCTGTATATTCCTAATATCTGAAGCGCTACTACTACTGTAATCTATGTTGCAGGAGCCATTACTTCTTGTTTCAGGGGAAAGGTCATCAATATCAATTATCCCCCTGTAAGTGCGTGCGGTAAGACTGTTATATGTCCAACCTGATCTTACATTTGATGGTTCTCCTGATGATCCAGGAACCGTCAATTCTGAGTTGGCAATAGCTGATGACGAGGATTCACCTTGATGACTCCTGGAGGAACCCTGCCTCTGTCTTTTAATCACTGTGTTTGAAGGACCGTGATGATCATTCAACCGGCATTCTTGATGCTTTTGGAATACGGTCTGGACTATAGGTGCAGCTGACACAGTCTGGGATGAAACTGAGTGTTTTCTTGTAATATTCCCATCTTTATTATCCCTTCTTCCCACCACAGTTCGAGGCAACTTATTCACATGACATGGATCATCTTTCCTGCGGGAAAGAAGAGGTTCTTCATCAGACAAGAAAGGAATTGATCTTCTTGTATGCTCACGAGTACTTATCCATCCACTTGCTCCTTCGGAACGTACACATGCATCCTCATTAGTAGCACTAACTCCATCTATCTTACCAGAAAGAGCCCTGCAAGCGTATCACAAGTCAATTTCTCCAAGAAGATAATCAATGGAAAATATTATTCAATTCCACAATGCGTCAGCTACATGTTAAAGTGCCATCAAAGAATCAAAGAATTTACATTAAATGAGAACGACAACGATGCAGAATTTCTACAGAGAATATCAGGGATTAATTTCTTGTTTATTATGGTAGTAGGATAATACAATATTTAATCAGACATGTGCAAATAAACAAACCCACCCAATCAAAACTACTGATCGTCGCCTTCTAATAAGGCAATCAAAACAAGCTGGGAGTTGCAACATATAATTCAAACTATGAAAACTTAACAAAATGGCCTCTTGTAGACATTATAATTTGGCTAGTTGCACACTTGCACCCGACCCGAATTTATAAATCATAGATACATACAGGTGAGTGAGTGTGTGTGTGTGTGTGTGTGTGTGTAATAAGCCATTTAATGAGAAATTAACGCATATCAACAAAGATTCTAATCAGAAATAAGTGAGCAGCATGCTAACCAAACTGGAAAACGTGATAACCAAATTAATTGATGTATATATTAACAAGCCAAATGCCTTACTAAATTTTAGCTATTTACCTTCCAGGTAAAGGCCTTGTTTTTGCCTCAAATTCCTTTGATAATCTGTCATAGGTTAGTAATCCTTTTCCCTTGCCTTGACGAGAATCCTTGTCTTCAGCCACTGATTCCCTACTAGTTCCAGAACCATCCTGGTAAGCGTGCAGAAATGCATTATTCTGTTTCTGAGCTAACTGCTTAGATTTTGCCACATTAAGTGGAGATATACATAGATTTCCCTTGACTTGACAAGAATCCTTGTCTTCAGCCATTGATTCCCTACTAGTTCCAGAATCATCCTGGTGAGAGTGCTGAGAAGAATTATTCTGTTTCTGTGCTGACAGTTTAGCCTTTGCTACGTTAAGTGGAGATATACATCCATTTCTAACCAATTTTTTTTGACAACTGGTTCTATGTGAAGTCCTCAGGTTGTCAACATTTTTCCCAATATCAGAATCATCTGCAATGAGCAGAGGCGAAAAGCTTTTGTTTGACAGTTCATTTCTATGTTCTTTAGATTGACTACTTCCTGTGACTAATTTCTGACATGTTTTGAAAGGGTCATCGTCTTTAGTCAGATCTAGTATATTATCATGTCCTTGGTATCCAGGCATCTCAGAATGAGAACTAGAAAGTGCTTTTCCTTTCCCCATGTATTCAGGTTGGATGCTACTTTTGCCCCGTTGGTTGGAAGTATGGTCAATCACCGCAGTTCTCCTTGAATTGAAAGCTCCCCTAGAAGAACGTGCAGTTCCTGATGCAATATTTATGATATTCCCCTGAAGCTCAGATTTGTTGGAACCATTTCTAGGGGGAACATACATACTTCTGCACTCGCTTTTAGTATTGTTTCTCATCCCACCCTGTAACCCAGCATCAGAAATATCACCATTCTCAAAAAGACTGCCCATGGATGATACATGTCTCTCTCGTCTTATACAATTTTTCCCATTAAAATTCTGAGATGCTAATCTATCTGGGGTATCAGGAACCTCCACAACCTGATCAATATCCATGCCATCCATCTTCTGCATAGTAATAATCCAAACACGAAACATTTAATACAAAAACATTGTTTGCACAGAAAGTAACAAACTCTGCATTAACAGTAGAACCTTTAATGCATGAGCTACGCAACTAGCACAAAATGAGAAGCAAAAAATTAAAAAGAAAAATAAAACGTTTAAAAGAGTAGGAAGAAACAAAGCCAATATTACAATCAATATCCCGTTCATTCAAATCTCCATCAGCATTAATTAAAATCATATACGAAATCAAAATGCTAATCAAAACACTGACCCTGCAATAATAACAAATATTGTTTGACACGACATAAACTACCGAACCAAAAGCTCATTATGACATCATATACTAGTATCTTCGTCACCAGACCATAAATCACACAAAAAATCCCATTAACCTTTCATTGAATTAAATTAACAAAAACAGACAAAATCATCAAACCTACACAAATTAACACAGCAATTACACAAATTTTACACCGAAAATCTAACATTTTTTCAGATATAACACACACACGCATTTATAGAATTACGCTACCTAATCAGCGATAATAATAAACCTAAAATCAAAATTAGATAACATACAACTACCAATTGATAACATTTCTGCACATATAACACACACACACATATTAATATAATTACGCTAACTAATCAAAGATAATAATAATAAACCTAAAATCGAAACAATTGAAAGGTCTATTCCACAACAAATCAATCATTAGTCAAATCTGTAATCACAAAAACACATATATATATATTTATATACACACAGACAATAAAACTACACAAAAATCACAAAATCAAACTAAATTAGTTTTACGAATCAAAAAGATCGATGAAAAAACAAAAAACACGATCTAAATATATAATTAATTCGATGAAATGAATAAAGACCGAACCTTTATCAAATAGGCGGCGATTTGAAATCGAACGACGATCTCCGACGACTCGTCTCGCCGGAACTATTTTCCGGTGAATTTGTATATATACAGAGCGTAGGGAAATGTATATTTGTGGTTTACAAAGATAGAAGAGATTGTAGAACACGCGCTAACTGAGCGAGTCAGTTGGGCTTCTGTAAAGATAAGATCTGCTTTGCTCAAAATAGCGTGTTCGTTTGTAGACGCTGTTATATATAAATGGGCTGGGTCTTGGGCTGGGTCGATAATTTTTTCGGTTACAGGTCGGGAACAAGGGAGATATCATAAAAAAAATGATATCTTTGTAAACCACATAAAACTTGTTAGGTGTTATAATCTGTCATGTTATTTTAAATTGTGGGATGTAAAATATAATTTATGAAATTAAGTGTACAAAATGATATATGAAGTGTAACAGATCCTAGTAGTTATCTCTATCAACCAACCTGATATACATCAATTAAAAGATAGGATCGGATTGCTTAAATTCAGTGTTGTATTATCTTGTAAACGTTATCATGTACCAACTACATATACCCTATAAACATACAACATCATTTTAACTGAATATAAGAAACTTCATCAACGTCATAGTTATTCTCCTCGGTTCTATCATGGTATCAAAGCCTCCCTCTGCTTCACAGCCAATCGATCCTCAATCAACCCAAATCATGTCTCAATCCAAACTTACCATTACATCTGAAACAGAAATCATTCAGGTCAATACTCCAACGCATTTTTCTACGACACAAGTTAATTCTACTCTCATCGGTTTGGGATTAATCAACTACATTGATGGAAACATCAACATTCCAGACCCAGTATTGAAAGATTCAGCTTCAAATCCAGCATTTGTCATATGGAATAGACAAGACAAAATTATTCTCAGTGCTATGCTAGGAAGCTGTCATGAAAGCATACAACCTCTAATCTCAACTGCCACTTCAGCGAAAGATATGTGGGATCGGTTAGTGACTCTTTATGCAAATAGATCACGCTCTCGAGTCATGTCTCTCAAAGGCCGCCTTATGAACAATCCCTGCAATGCGCGTCCAGACATAAGCTATGCTGTCAATAAGCTTTCTCAATATATGCATGCTCCTTCGGAGCAACACTGGGCTGCTCTCAAACGGGTCTTACGATATCTCAAAAGAACAATTTATCATGGCTTATTTCTGCGAAAAAAGTCACAGTTTGATATATCGGCCTTCAGTGACTCAGATTGGGGTGGTGAACGTGACACTGGACGTTCTACTACAGGCTACATAATTTACTTGGGTTCTAATCCCATTTCATGGAGATGTTCTAAACAAAAATCTGTTTCTCGCTCTTCATCAGAAGCAGAATACAAAGCCGTAGCCAATACAGCCGCAGAAGTGTCTTGGATTAAAAATCTATTACATGAACTTCAGCTCCCTATATCGTCAACGCCAATCATTTATTGTGATAATACAGGGGCGCAATATCTCAGTTTCAACCCGGTTTTTCACTCTAGAATGAAACACATATCTCTAGATTTTCACTTTGTTCGGGAAATGGTAGCTGCTGGTATGTTAAAGGTCTGTCATGTTCACACCAAAGATCAATGGGCTGATGTGCTAACCAAACCTCTCTCACGTCAGAGTTTTCTTCATATTCGTTCCAAGCTGGGAGTTGTCGATGGCTCCTCCATCTTGCGGGGGCGTAACAGATCCTAGTAGTTATCTCTATCAACCAACCTGATATACATCAATTAAAAGATAGGATCGGATTGCTTAAATTCAGTGTTGTATTATCTTGTAAACGTTATCATGTACCAACTACATATACCCTATAAACATACAACATCATTTTAACTGAATATAAGAAACTTCACCAACGTCATAGTTATTCTCCTCGGTTCTATCAAAGTGAAGTTTGGGATCTAAATTGTAATCTACTCGAACATTAAGGATTGGTTCGTGGAATTGTATAGATCAAAAATCGATTTAAAATGATATGGCGTTAAAGTCTTGTATGTTAAGATGTCTTCAATGCAATTTTTTGCACAACAGCGTAAGTGTTTTATTTTACTGAATAAATAGTTTATAACATCATCAATTTTACTACTTGGACTTGCAAGAAACACAATATTCATGCATATGAAGCCTAATTAAGTAGGCATGGGTTGGATATAGATGTATTATATCAATATCTGTACTAAATCATATCCATTGTCATCTTTACATGAAACTGCAGAATATTAAAAAGGAAATAAAGCAGATAAAAAAAAACTAGTTCACTATGTTCAACTGCAAGAAAGTCTTGATTCCATAATAATATGATAGCAGAAACCAACCCACATAAATTTATTTTTAGGCACCTCTTAAAAAAATTCATATTAATGAAATTAACTGACTACTTATGTAAAAAATATATATATTTTATCTACTCCATATGGGACTTTAATTGACACCGCTTGATAATTCTCTGCTCAAATCAAAAATCACACATCTCATGAACATTGTACTGCTATTATCATCCACGAGATACGCCGCTTGATCATATTATCGTATTAAGAAGACTTTTGACACAAGTCTTCACAAATATCCCTTGTATTCACACTGAAGGTCTCTCACATCTACTCTACTATTTGCATCCCATTACTCCAAGATCATACTCCAAATCTTTGACTCTGATAACAATTATTGAGTCTCAATCGAATGACAAACCTTAACGCATTAGAATAACACCTGAATATAAATTTTTATATCTAAAGCTTCCACCAAATTTTACCACCACAAGTTGTTTCAATGCAAACAATAAATAAATTACTAAGTAAAATGAAAAACACAAATAAGTCATTTTTATTGGCCAAAATAAAAAAGTCTTTTTTCTTGTATATATTTTTATGTATACAATATATCACACCTATAAAAAAACCTAATTAATTCACTTACGTTTACATATCTTAATAACCATAACACCATGTGTTTAGTATAAAAATTAACCCAAAAATATTTTTTAAGCCAAAATACTCAAACCAAGTCAATCTTTTAGTGAATGATAAAACAAATCATACAATGAATATAACTGTCATTGTGGTAAATATATTCTATCAGCCCTTTAATAAATAACCTTCTGAATCTTCTTCACCATTCACAATTTAGATATTCGAAGATGTTGTTTATAATTCAGGATGATTCGACTGTTAGAACTCGGAAAATTACAAAAAGAAGCCAGGTGACTCAACTAGAAAATTTTCAGTGAACTTTTCACATTAACACTAAAAACTAACTCAACCTTTCTACCAACTAGTTCCACATCTCTTTTATCAATATAGTAGCAGCTACTGTAGGGCACTACTTGCCTGGTATTTTAAATCTTAGAAGAAAAATAGATCACACAATTCTGAAGCTTGATAAAAATGAATCAAATATACAAGAAGCAATTAATTTCAGGACCACTAAAGAAAGAAATGGCAAGCCAAACAATTTTTAATGTAATGCCTGCATCTTTCTCTCTGTTTTCTTAATTCGATCTTATATATCCAATCACACACTAAAGAGCCAGGCATAATAATAATAATAATAATAAAACATGCATGGTGTAAGAGAGGGAAAGTATGCTTATATAAATTTTGTAATCAAGGTAGTTCCTTGAATAAATTTATTCCCATACACAATATATAGTAGCTTATCAAATCACCAATATTTATTGTTACATATCAAACGCACGAGTTAATCACAGAAATGGAAACAAATGTGGAAATTTCAGAAATCACCATCAAACCAAATGAAACCTTGTGAGGTCTTAAGTAGGCACACTGTGAAGAACAACAGTCTCGATAGTGAGACCAGGTCCAAAACCAAATAGAACACCCCAATCAAGTCCTTCTCCAGTAGTTCCCATCCCATCCTTAGCTGAAGCCTTTCTCATTTCATCCAATATGAACAAAACACAAGCACTTGACATGTTTCCATAGTCCCTTAGAACCTGTCTTGAAGACTTCAGTTTATCAGGCTTCAAGCTCAACTCTGTTTCAACTTGATCTAGTATAGCTGGCCCGCCAGGATGTGCAATCCAAAATATTGAGTTCCAGTCATTTATACCCAAGGGTTCGAATGCCTCAACTAAGCTCTTTCTAATATTTTTTGAAATTAGCCCAGGTACATCTTTGAGAAGGTGAAAAGTAAGCCCCACCTCCCGAAGATGACCATCAATAGCACCATCGCTGTCCGGAAGGATGGTTTGAGCTGCAGAAACAATCTCAAACAATGGTTTCTCGATTCCAACAACCGGGTCCGAGCCTACTATCACTGCACCAGCTCCATCCCCAAACAATGCCTGGCCTACCAAACTATCAAGATGACTATCGTTAGGCCCACGAAATGTAATGGCAGTGATCTCGGAGCAAACAACAAGCACACGAGCACCTTTGTTGTTCTCAGCCAAATCTTTTGCAAGACGAAGAACTGTGCCACCGGCAAAGCAACCTTGTTGGTACAACATGAACCGCTTGACTGATGGACGGAGTCCGAGAAGCTTGGTGAGGCGAAAGTCTGCACCTGGCATATCGACACCACTAGTGGTGCAAAAGATAAGGTGGGTGATTTTGGACTTTGGCTGCCCCCATTCTTTTATGGACCTTGTAGCTGCTTCTTTTGCTAGTTTTGGCACTTCATTAACCACAATGTCTTGCCTAGCATCAAGGGATGGTGCCATAAACTTACATAAATCTGGATTTTCTTTCAGTAATTCTTCGGTCAAGTGCATGTATCGAGTATTGATCATCGATTTGTCACCTGAAAAGTTCAATTCAAGTTTTAATTATTTGTAACTTCATAACAAACACGAGCTTACAAGTAGTTGTTAATACCTATCATATAGAATCAATTTGTGAAGAGACGAAAGAATAGAAAAGTACTAGTCGTAATGGAACAGGGGAATTGCATGTTCATCTATGTAACTCACGTAAGTCCCTCACCTACCAAACTATGTATATCTAGTGACATTGATATAACTGTCTACAAATTTGAGGAGACAACCTATATTAACAAAAAACAATTTAGTATATACTCCCTCGTCCAATTTCATTCTTAACATTTTCCGCATTCTGTTTATTTGAAAAATGTTAAGAATCAAATAGGACCAAGAGAGTATTACATAACTATAAACATTTCAGCAAGCTACATACAATGATATCTTCACATGCATATGGTTCAGAACAAAAAATGATTCGAAAAACTTACACATGCGCTTAAATTTTTTTTTGAGCTCGATATTATCTTCGCTATCAGTGACGCGAAAATAATAATCCGGATACGTGCTTTGATCGACACGGTTAGGTGGCGTGGCGGTTCCGATGGCCAACACAGTGGCCGGACCTTCAGCCCGTTGTTGCTTTAGGAACTCATTCACGGTTACCATTTTCAGGCTAAAAGTTTTACAAGGGAGACAATGTTGCACAATAGAGGAAAGCTTGGTTGTGTTAAATGCATGTTACGGTTATGAATTTATAAGCGTTCAAGATATTACTACTGTTTATTGGTAGCTAGTAGCACGTGACTAACCCCCTTTCAAATAACTATCTTTGCGGTTGGCACATGACCCCCTATGGTTTGGTAAATTGGTAATTGGTTTACACCTATACTTTCCGATTTAAGATCAAACCTTACACGTTTTTCTAATCTATCGATTCAATGTAATTTAGACCATTAACCGAAAATTTTGTCCAACATGTTTTTCACTAAATTTTGTGTATACGGAAACTATTATAACTGCATAGTTTTAATATTTATTTGGATAAGTATTAGTTTTATTGTTTGTCAAAATAGATCAACACTTTAAAATTCATCAATTAAACCATTTTAGAATAAACAAACGCCAAAAAAATTTTATTGTTCGCTTTAATTTTGTGTTCGCCTCCTAATTTTTTAATTTAACAAAGTCGAGAGTGCCAAAAAATATCCACGATTTTTTTTATTTTTTCAATTTATTATTGGATCCCATAATATCCTTGACTTCATATTATATACAATAATGTTGTTCAATCTTAGCTCCGTCTGGAATTATTGTAAAAACTCCTGTGGCGGAAATGTCAAATAATTAAATGATTATTTGATATTATTTTTGATTTGTATATATTTTAAAATATAATATAAAAATAATAATATTTTTGAAAATATTTAATAATGAAACTTATAACTACTTTTTGTAAAAACTAAAAGTTAGTTTTCTCAGAAGTATAAGGGACCTATTTTTTTTATAAAAAAAAAGAGTTTAGACCATAAACACCTTTTTAAAAGGTTACTTTTTATTTTTATCAACTAAACTTTTATTTTATTTTCAATAAAAATAATATTAATATCACAAATAGTAATCCGAAAGAGGACCTTAGTCAGGTTAAAATCCAAATACATTTCAAATGAAAAACTCTTTTAAAACGTACTCATACTGAAATTAATTGACTATAAAAGTTGTCACGTACTTGACCTACCTATTATGGAGTATCTGTACTTAAAAGCTGCAAGTTTGGTCCGTGGGGGTCTCATCATTTTATCTCTCACTCAATTTTAAATATTCTATTCAATTTCAAATACACTCTTTTAATTAAAATATACGATTATAGTTATGATGCACTGACATATTTTAATTTCCTCATTTCTCAACCTCTTTAATTTATTTATAATCATATCTTATTAATTAAATTTTATAAATATTAAAATAATATTATTATTTTTTTTATATTAATTAAATTTGATTACTATTATCTATATTTTTATACTAGCAAATGTTTAGTTGGTCCGTATGTTATAGTCTCTTTGTGTCTTACTCAATTTCAAATAAACTCTTTTAATTAAAATATAGAGTTCTACTCATAATCTACTAATTAACATGTTTCAATTTCATCACGTTCAAATATTTTAATTTATTTAAAATTGTAATTTAATAATAAAAATAATATCTATACTATAATTCTCTTACTCAAGTTGAAATGCACTTTGTTAATTAAATTTTAATTAGAATAATCTATATTATATTATTATAACCAAACTAGAGAACTTTTTTTTGAAGCATTGAAGTGAAATATAGAAAAAAAATTAACCGTCCAATTTTAGGTAAATCATAGTAATGATCATAACCATCCAATTTTAATAAAATCTAATTTTAGAAAGAATATATATCATGCATACAACTATATCCCTGATAGTCCTGCTTTTATACAACTGATAATATTATATTATATTTAAATTATATTATATATTTTCTATTTTAAGAATCATATTTATTGTATAATTTTTATATATATAATTTTTATTTAATATAGTTTACTCACATTCAACTCAATTTCATCACCATTCAAACTCTTTTATTTATTTAAAATCATGACTTATCATTAAATTTTATGAATATTAATATATAAACATCAATGTATAGAAAAATATAAAAATAAATTAATAATAAAATAAATTATCATATTAAATGAAATATTTAAATTATATAAAATAATTAATATATATTTTATTAATAGTATACATACTTTGCACGGGTTATAAGCCTGTACCATTAACTTGACAGTATTATAATATTTTTTATTTTGAACTATTTTTAAAGTCTGCACAAATTTGTGTTTGAATTCTTTTTAAAAAGTCTCATATGAATATAATTATTTGACTGCTTATATTTTAAATAAATTTTATTATTCACGTGTGTAGGACTTGGATTAAATGCCTTTTTACAATTTTCCTTGGCTCGTCGTCGTATGATCACCACTATATCATGAAAACTTTCAACATAAACCGTCAAATAAAATCTCGAATTGCAGTTTATATTGAGCATTTCATGCCATCTCAATTACACCTTTTAATCTCATATCATTTATTGTGTCCCACAATATTTATTAATTTAACATTAGTATAACATCGTCGATTTGGATCGTTGTCAAAACTCTTCCAAATTTGTTTTTAAACTCTTCTTAAAAAAATTTGTAAATTTCTTTTATCTCCTCCAATATAAGACAGGCTAAATATCCACTACAAAAACAATTCTTCATTATCTATTTATACGAGAATCGAATTAACGTTGCTTATAAATATTCCTCCATCTAGAAATCGTCAATCTTATAACCTTTATACATTATTGCTAGTTTTTATCGAAATGCGTCACCTAAATACCAGAGTGTTCTCAAACTTTTGACACAAGACATCACACAGTATCTCCGATCAGAAAAAACACATTAATAATAGTGTCCTACACAATATAACTATACCATCTAAATTTATCTTCAAACTTTATTATTAATTATTGGACTGCACGACTCATTAATTTTATATTAATAATATATATCGTTTGCTTCGGATTAAAAATAAAATTTGTAAACTTATAATTGAACTCCTCTAAAAAAATCATATTTATAATATTAATTGACAATTTATTTTAAAAATAATTCTTTTTATTTTGTTTCTTTCCTAATATATTCGGTATTTCATTTTCTAAAAAAATTCAATTAAATGCACACATCGTTCCTTTTACCAACCAAAATATATATAGAACTTGAATTACATCAATGTACCGGTAGCACGAACGCAATCTTCTAACTGTACGTATGTAGATCAATATAGTTGTGAAACATACTAACATTGTGTTCTCCACTTATCCTGCATGAAGTATATATGCTAGCAAACCTAATATTTTCTCGATCTACATATATCCTTCACGCAAATAAATTATATTTTGACCATGTTATAATAAACAATACGGTAAATTTGAAATTTCTTTTAAACATACTTTTTAAAGCAATTTTGTTGATACACATTTTTGGTTATTGTCTAGTCCAATTATTGTTTCGAGAATTTTGTATTAGTTGTAATTAGACTTGTGGGTGAGGTCATCCGTGATTACCAAACCTAATCCGCGGTATTAGAGTTCAAATTTTGTTGTGATAAAGAAAAATGTTGTCCGTGGTTAGAATATAAAAAAGTGGTGGTTGATTAACTAAAGTTATAACAATCAAACGAATATTTTAAAGTACATTTATATTTATGATTATTAAATTGGGTTGAATTTGTGAAGTGTTAATTATATATATATATAATATTTAAAAATTCATAACATTTCATATTGTTATCGCTACTTTGTTCATACACGTTGGCATATTTATACTTTTCATCTTGGTTTGGTAGCCGATATTTAAGTTATTTTATAATTTATTTAATTAAATATTTAATTTAAATTCTGTTTGGAAATTAGAGATTTTAAAAAAAATAAAGGTTTGAATTAAAATAGATATTTTGATTAACTAAATCCTCTTGATATGAGTGTTTGGTAGTCAACGGCCAAAATGAATCCTCTAATAATATAATATGAGTGTTTTGTAGTTAGGGTATTGAGATGAATCCGCTAATTTTGAAAAAATTAATTTTTAGTTTTTTGAATTAGAAGATTATTGAGTTAATTTAATAAAATTATTAATTTATTCTTGGTAGAAATTAAACCCTAATAAATCTTAAGTTATTTTGTTCTTATTAATCATTTTATATATTTAAACTATAAATTAATAATTATTTATCACACACTTTTTATACAAAACAGTTAATTTAATCAATTAGTTAGAACACCTAATTAATTCAGCTAGTCAAAACAGTTAATTAATTCCACTCTAACTAACCACTAGTTATCAAACAAAATAGGACTTTAATAAATTTATTAATTTTAAAAACTATTTTAATTGAAAATATTTATCATTTTAATTTAAACATATCTATAAAGCTACTTAGTTACTTATTTTAAAACCCTTTGTCTAATTTTTAAAATTAATTTTCACGAATCTAATTAAATTTAAAACATATTCTAATTTAGATAAATGTAATTATTCAAATTTAAATACCTACATATCTAGAGTTACTTATTTTAAAATTTATTCTAACTTACCTAAAAATTTTAAAAATCTATTAATCTGAGCATGATTGGATAACTCGGTAATGAGTTTCTCAAAAAATTACAGAAAATTTTAACATCAATAAGTTTTTATTCTCTATTATCCTAGGTCCTGGTTCGACTATGAACCTAATTATTCAAAAAATAATAATCTATTAATCTAAATGCATATAATTATTCAAATTTAAACACATCTCTTAAAAAATATAAATAAAAGTTAAAATATTTATATTAAAATATTAAAATATTAAAAATAACTTGACAGTATTATCCAAATATTTGATACTCAATGCATGTACATATGTGATGGTCAGGTAAAAGGTTTTAAAATCAATTTTTTTTAATTATATCATTTAAAATAAATAACATATTTTCAAATACTATCTTAATATATAATTTTGAGTAATTTAAACCTTAATAAATCAATATTATTAGGATTAAAACTTTTATTAGTATGTGTGTTTGTTGTCCCTCAAACAATGTCAATATTTGTCCAAGGGCGGTTGAATAAAATATTAAAACTTTTTGCTTACTTTTTAAAGTTTAATATTTGTTCTTTTAATGTTTTAGTGTTTGAGAGGTATTTGTTGAACTAGATATGTATAATTCGAAACATAAAAAGACTTGAATGATGATTTAAAAATTACTGGTGGGTTGTTTAATCCACGAGTGAATTGATTTGCTCAAGTTATCCAGGTTCAATGACCAAGCTGCCTTTTACAAGGATAGAAATGAATCAACTGATCTTACAAGTGCTTAAAAGTTTGAACAATTGATTCTCAAATGTATTCTAGCTTTGTTAGTTCTATCTATGTTGCCATTCTTATTTATATACCACAAGAGTGTTTACAAATTCGAGAACAAAAGTATTTATTCTAGGAATTTTACTAAAACTATCTTTCATATTTGTCTTGAACTATTTTGAGTAAGTTCTTCAATGCAAGAGACAGTTTCAACTGAGTGTTCACAATTAGGGTTGATTGTCTTCCATAACTGTACTTTTAGTCTGCAAGATTCTTGACATTTCGTCATTTGTGCTTTCCCTAATCAATTGATAATCTGGTATTAAACATATTAATCGATTCTTCCTTGATTCCCTCCTCAGCTGATGTCTTTCTTCGATTGATCTTGGTATCCATCGATTGATGAGAGAGATTAGTTATCACATCAGTTGATGATTTTTAATCCTTGACTTGGTTTACTATCAATTGATCCTTCATCCATTGATTCTTCAATATCAATTGCTCACTCTTCACTTGTATGTCTTTCTTGTCTTCAGAATATTTACAATTTTAACAATCTAAAACATGCATCAGTTAATAACCTATATCATTTGACTCCAGTATCAATTGATAAGTAGAGAACTATCAATTGATTTAGTCTTATCGATTGACAGAGACTAAGTACAATAATATTTTATTTGAATAAACATCCATATTATCAGTTGATTACCATAGACACTTTAACTGATAATTGGTTTCCTAATCAACTGATATTTATAACTACATATCAATTCATCAGCTACAAAAAGTATAATTTCTATGATACTAAAGCTAAGTTATCATCAAGACTTATAGATTCCTAACAATGTGAAATATTAGTTATTAGTTAATTACGAGCTTATAACTCGTGCGATGCATAAATTTTATTTTTTAACATATTTTAAATGAATTAAATAATTTGAATGGTGATTAAATTAAGATATTCGGATTGTCTTTAGTATAAAATTTAATATAGATAAAAGAATACTAATATTATATCATTCATAAGATGTAATTAATTAGTTGTTATTTTAAGCTTAAAATAGATAAAGTAATATAATATTATAATATTTGTGAAGTTTGATTAAAAGTGATAATTTTAAATGAATTGGATAGTTTGATGGTGATTAAAATGAGATGTTTATATTGTATTTAGTATATAATTTTAATAAAATTTAATATAGATAAAAAATAATATTATTATATTATTCATGAGATTTAATTAATTGGTTATTATTTTAAATAAATTAAATAGTTTGAGCGGTGGTGAAACTGAATTCTGTAAATAGATTATATTTAATACAACTACATTACATAAAAAGTAATAGATAGTAAATATGATTCTTAATATAAATATAAATTTTAGGTTATTATTTAGATATAATATAATATTAAGATTTAAGTTTAGATGAACAAAAAATGAATGATAAACAAAATATAGATTTTATATATTTAATTTTTTTAAAATTTTAATAAAATTTTATGAGAAATAATAATTTATAATTTTATTAAAGTTTAAAGAGTTTGAGTAATAATGAGATTGAGATATATAAAATATAGATAGATAGCCTGTTCTGAAAAATTTACTCCGGTTGCTTACTCAGTTTTTGCTTCGGAGAGATGCTTAGATCTTCGAGCGGGTTATGGTGAATTGAATCGAGAAATTCTCCCCGATTATTCTTTAGGATAGGTTGGGTGGGATTGAGGGCCCGTTTGGGGTAGCTTAAATTTAAAATAAGTAGCTTATTTTAATTTTTTTTACATATTTTCAAAAAAAAAATTTAGATAAATATTTATTTAAGAATTTTAAAACCAAATATGATTTTCAAAATTAAAAATAAGTTACTTATTTTCAGAAAAAGTACATACATACTTACTTTTTCTGAAAATAAGCACTTATTTTCAGAAAATAAGTTAAGCCAAACGGGCACTGAGTTTCAAGTGAAGTATAAGAAGTAAGCACATGAAAAGATACGCGTAAAAGTTATGTAATAATAAAATTTTAAAATAATTATATGTAATTTAAGTTTATGTGTTTTAATTTTTTTAAAATAATTATATATAATTTGATTTTATGTGTTTTGATTTTTTTGGTTTTATTTTATAATAAATAATAATTTATAATTTAAATAGTATTTAAAGAATTTGAGTGTTGATGAAATTGGAATATGCAAGTCAGGTTGTAATTGTATTAGATATATAATACTATACTATTATATATTATAAATAAAACTAATTATATGAATTTAATTGTTTCAATAATTGTTTTTGGAAGTTATTTAGAATTTTTTTGGAAGACGTTGAACCATACTAAACTACCAATTATCCCATGCTCCTGTTATAATAATATAGTATATATATTAGTAATTTATACAATATATTAAATTTAATTATTTGTAATTTCAGTTAGTGTATAAAAAAATTATTGTTATATGCAAGTGTTGATAATATTAAGTTTAACTAAAAAAATTATTCTAATTCTTTAATATCAGAAATATGCTTTTAATATTAAATTTTCAATTTATTATTATTAAAATATTAAAAAATTTATTAAAACTCGATGATCGAATCCAATGGACGAACGACGGGAACCACAATGTCCTTTTTTTTTGGAACCATAATTTTTTTGAAAAAAATGTAGAATAAGACACCTACAAAATATGAAATTTCAGAATCCATGTACGATCCCTCAACTGCTTTACATCACCCCAATTAGGTTGTCAACGGATACGATTTCGATCGGATCACCTTAAATACATATTCAAATTTATTTATTTTCTTCGGATCGAATTAAGTGTCGGTTATTTCAAAGGTCAATCTATATCCGTTTCATTCGAATCACGGATAATCGATTCGGATATCTAACCCAATTAATTTTTTTATAAATAAATTATTTATCCGTGCTACACAAAAAGTATATTATGATTTATATATTAATAAATATTGTTATTATAATATATTAATATAAAATTTATTATATTATATCAATATTTGATACGGGCACTTTATATCATATTAAGATTATGAATTTTATTGAAACATAAGTATGTTATGATATAATTTATTTAATAAACTTACCTTAATATTTCAAAATTTGATACGAAGTTTACCATAAATATTATATATTACAGTAATAATAATTATTAAAATGAGTCAAATTAGAGTATAAATCTTATCTCAATCTAAATATATATGGATATAAAATCTGAAAATAAATTAATATTATAGATTTCATCTTAACCTAAATATGGATACCAAATATAAAGATAAATTATACAACAATTTATAATATATGTAGATATATATAGTTAATATTAATATATATCGAGTTTATATATGAAATTTGACTGATAAACTTTATAACAGAAAAAGGTAACTATTCGTATTAAAACTAAAATACTTAGATTTTACATATTTATTTAAATATAATATATATATAAAAATAAATAAATATAATTATATTTACTCAGATCAGATTATTAGCGGATCGGATCATATATAATCCATATCCATATTTATCGGATCAGATTTTTAACATATCGAATTGATTTTATATAAATCTATATTCGCTTATAAGATTTCGGATCAGGTCAGATCGGATCGAAATCCGATCCATTGACAAGCCTAGTCCCCTCCGATCAACGGCCATGAACTCGAAATTATATTTGCCACAATCTGAAGGCATGAATCTGCGACTAAATTTGTGGTTTGTATTCTGAATTTCGTTAGTCACAATTTTTTGCTCTTATGGGCCCAAAAGAACTAATTGGGTTTTGAATTTATAATTTTAGAATCCAGATTCATTTGGGATAGTTTCATTTCAGCCCATATGACCAGCGGAATAGCCGAATATTGTGAAGGAGCGATGTAAATGAGTCGAACAGAGTTAAATTTTAAACTTTTATATTTTCTTGTATGGTGAATTGTTCAAATGTTTTACGTCACCTCCATACTTAGTCTTAGTGACAATTGTTCTCAATTGTTCTTGATTCTGGGTTGAGTTAATGAAATAGCTTGTTCTTGTTAAAAAAAATTTAATTTATTTGCCAATCCAATTTTTGACTAAAACTCTTATCTTTGAATTCTATACATAAATAGTTTTATGTTCGACTCAATTTTAAAACCTCAAATTTCAAGTATTTATACCATTTTTTTTACCAAAGATTAAATTAGTTAAATAAAATAAATAAGTCAACAGGTCAACTCGATACCAATTTTGATGAGAAATTCATAAGCTCGAATTAAATTTAAAAGATTTTTAAATGAACGTTAGAAGTATGATTTAGACTCTGATTTATTCAATGTCTAAAATCAAATTAAAATAAATACAAATCTATTTATAAAAAAGTCTTTGAACATTAAATTAAATTAAATTAAAAAATGAAAATTTCCATAGCTGATTTGTTTACACTTTTATTCTTTTCTTGTTTTTGTAGAAACTCAAAAGTGTTTACTTTTCTCTACGCGTACGACCTTTCTTGCCTCATTCTTCATTCTTTTCTCATTATATACACACACTTTTTGTATCTATCTCTCATTGCCCCCACTTCTTTCTATTTTTCTACACCTCTTGTGTGTTATTTGCCCTTTTATTCTCTGATTTTTCTAGATCTTTTGATTCATCTTGTGTTCTTGATTGATGTTTTGAGATACCTATATGGGGTTTTGTGGGTTTATCTGATCTGGGATTGTATGTAAAGATCTGATTTTTTGTATGTATAGGTGGTGAATAGTGGAAGTTGTGGCGGGGTCCAGTAGTTGAGTTCTTTTTGGCTCAAATCTTTGTGTTTGGATAAGATTAAGGTGAGTTTTCTATTTTTAGTATTGTGTTTGTATATATATGTGTGTGTCTTTTGGGTCCCAGTATAATTGCTTGTTTATTGAGAATTTGTGTTTGTTTAGTTACTGTTGTTTTCTTGTACTATTTGGGTGTTTGATTAGTTGGGCCTTTTTCAGTTTACTGTTATAGTTTGATGATTTCTTGTTTGGTCATTTTTGTGATCTGAGTGATTTAATGATGTTGGTTTTAATCAGGTTGGATTGGTGTACTTTGGCATTGTTGGTTCGTCGTATTTTCTTGATTAGAGAAGTTAGGTTTTTGTTTTAGCTTCGAGATGTTGGTAGATATGGATGATTGAATTGGGGTTTGTTTGTGGAATTTAGTCATTGTGCCTTTTTATATCCCGAGGCATGGCTGGAATTGATGTTTCGAAATATGCCCACAGTCCTGTTCACAAAGCTGTTATAACAAAAGATTATGCTGGTCTCAGGAAAATAGTTGCAGGCCTTCCACGGCTTTGTAATCCGGCTGAAATTCACAATGAATCAGTTTCGCTAGCTGAAGAAGCAAAGGCTGATGCCATATCTGCTGTGATTGATCGCCGTGATGTTCCCAACCGCGAAACTCCTCTTCATCTGGCGGTTAAGTTTGCTGATGAGACCTCTACGGAGATGCTTATGCTTGCAGGTGCTGATTGGAGCTTGCAAAATGATCAAGGATGGAGTGCCCTCCAGGAAGCAATTTGTAACAGAGAAGAAGGCATTGCAAGGATTATAGTTAGGCACTACGCACCAATAGCTTGGGCAAAATGGTGTAGAAGGTTGCCTCGGTTGGTTTCAACAATGAGAAGGATGAGAGATTTCTATATGGAAATTACATTTCAATTTGAGAGCTCTGTTATCCCATTCATATCAAGAATTGCTCCTTCTGATACTTACAAAATCTGGAAAAGGGGTGCAAACTTGAGGGCTGACATGACTTTGGCTGGTTTTGATGGTTTTAAGATTCAGCGCTCTGATCAGAGTGTTGTATTCCTTGGTGATGGTTCTGAAGATGGAAAAGTCCCTTCAGGGTCACTTTGCATGATTTCACACAAGGATAAGGAAGTTATGAATGCTTTGGATGGTGGCGGTGTTCCTGCATCTGAAGCGGAGGTGAAAGAAGAAGTGACAGCGATGTCCCAAACAAATATATTCAGGCCTGGCATTGATGTGACTGAGGCAGTTCTTTTGCCGCAGATGACATGGAGGCGGCAGGAGAAAACAGAAATGGTTGGTCCTTGGAAAGCCAAAGTATATGATATGCAAAATGTGGTAGTAAGCATTAAGTCAAGGTCGGTTCCAGGTGCAATGACAGATGATGAGCTATTTTCATCTCGCAATGAAAATGGAAGCGAGAATGAGGAGCTTCATAGTATCCTGACAGAGGAGGAAAGAAGGCAACTTGAAGTTGCACTTCAAATGGACTCATCAGATTTAAGCAATGAAAATAATGATGGGTCAAGACATCAGAATAATTCTTGTGAGGAAAGGGAGATTGATATTCAGAGCACAAGCCCTTTAAGAAATGGTGAAACGAAGCCTGAGAAAAAAGGGTGGTTTGATGGATGGAGGAAACGGGATGCTAAACACGAAGCGAATAAGAAAAAAATTGCTCCACCAAGAGGTTCTCTCTGTGTGGAAGATAAGGTCAGTGATCTTCTTGGGGATTCTCCATCTCAAACTCAAATTAAGCCGGGAAGGCATTCCATGGAGATTGTTTCTAAGGATGACGAACTTCGGAAAATGAAGGATTCCAAGGCATCTTCGTCGACAACTTCTACGAGTGGAAATCGGAGAAAGGATGCAGGAAAAGAGAACGAGTACAAAAAGGGGTTGAAACCTATTCTCTGGCTTTCCCCAAGCTTTCCGTTAAGAACTGAAGAATTGCTGCCATTGCTTGATATTTTGGCAAACAAAGTCAAGGCTATTCGACGCTTAAGAGAGCTTCTCACAACAAAACTTCCAATGGGAACTTTCCCAGTAAAGGTGAGTTTCATAAAATTATTCTAGTTGAAAATTTCTGCTGTGTTTACTAATTAGTACTGTATATAACACTAATAATCATTTATTTTTTATGATTTTTTTCCTCTTTATGCTTCATTCTTTGTATGGCCTAGTTAATTTGTTGTCAAAACATCTGAATATGCGTGGCATTAGTATTACACAAAATTCATATATGAAAAATGACACTTGGAGGATTGAGAATTTAAAACAATAGTAATATCTTATCCTCATATATTCTTTAGCTAAGAAGTATAATAAATCAATGACAACAATATTGTATCACCGTTGGTAGTAATTTGAGACATATCACATCAAAACCTTTCCCTTTGGATGCATTAAAGAACTTTAAAAACATATAATGATATATGGAAGAAGATCTTGTATTTTGATTATACTTGCAATTTGATGTAGGGCACCAGAATTGTGAATAACCATTTGAAAATCATGAAGAACTCTTTGGAAACTAGTCATGGAAAATATTTCTTGTTTGATATTCTTAGGAAATAGTCTTTAGTTTATCTTTTAGACTATATGATGAGAAAAGTATTCAAGCTCTATTGAATTGGAGTTCTAGCTTTGTAATTCATTCAGATTATTATGAGGTTAATATTTAGGTGAGGTGGTGTTTTTTTGTGAGAGAATTATCCTCCAAGTTCTCTTCAAACGCTTGCACTATTTATGGGTTAAATGGCTAATTGTTCACTGAACTTAGTACTAACTTGCAGTTCTATCACTGTACTGGAAAAACATTAAGGCAAATAATTGTACATATATAAGATCTCAAATGGATCCAAACTTGAATCTGTTATGTCCGTCAAAAATTAGACAGCAAATTAATGTAGCACGAAGAATTGTGCTTGTCATTACATGACTCGGAAGGGTGATGTGGAGTTCAAACCAGGTTCTTAGTTTCTAATTGGTCACTGAACTTGGTAAATAGTTTGTCACTACTAAAAAAGGCCTTCACTTGTGTACTTAGTTTTATGAACTTACATGTGCTTCAAGGCTTAAGAGTTTACTTTTGGCAACATGTTGGGAGAATCTTTATATGTAGTTAAGATGTATAAGCTTAGGTCTTCTTGCTATATAAAAAGTGAAAACAGAGTAGGAATAATATTTTTTAACGACATAATTATTTAGGTAAAGGCATAAAGCATTTAAAGGTATAGTTTTAACATACACTATACGTAGAAGATGTTGGAACCATGGAGATGAGAAGACAAATAATTTTTCTTTGTATAGATCTTTAAAGGATCATGAAATTTTTTGCTTGAGAACCTATTGACATCTTAGTATATGTTTAATTTATGGTTTGAACTTTGAACATACTTGAATTTATGATAGTACTGTATTAGCTTATATTTCTGGCTCTCTCAGTCGCATGGGTCTTAAGACGAGCATTCATTGAATGTTTATAATTTCCAGTGACTTTAGGTTAAAATATTGTGAAAAAATATTCTGTAGCTTGCCCCCATTTGCAAATTGGTTTGGAGTTTAATTGGCACTCTTTGACCGGACAGGCGAAGGACATATAGTACCACACTATCACTAGGTGGATATATGAGTTAGAATATAGGACACTTGAAATTGAGAATACAATTATGACCACCGATAATTGGTTGGACAGAAAGAAAGTGCTAATATTGGTGGCATAATTGTTCTCCTTGTACAGATGTAAAAGCTGTTGTCTGCCATCATCCTTGTTGACTAAATGAATATAATTTTTTCTCCCCATGTCGGAAGATGTGGCTTGATACGATAAAGAAAAGAATACTACTCATAAGTTTCACTGTATCATTATGTTTGTGTCTTCCTACTTCCTAGTATGGTTTTATGCCAAAAACAAATTTACAAGGCCTCGGAAGAGCCAATTCACCATTTGCAGGTCTATGGGATTCCAAAATTTTCTTTTAATGAGTAATTAATTAATAGTAACTTCCTTGAGGTTATTTACTTGGGCATATATGATTTGAGTTGGGAAAGGACTTTAGGGTGCTTATGTAGTAGTAGCAGTAGTAGTAGTAGTGATTCATTGAAATTAAATTCCTGCTAATTAAATTGCCCAAAACTATGCCTACAGCAATCCCACAGTTCACCTATTGCCTCGTTTTAGATATAATACTAACTCGTGATTCATTGTAATACACTCCTGCTGATTTGTCAGATTTTTTCAATCCCAAAACTGCGCCTAAGGCAATCCCTTGTGAATAAGGTAATAAGAAAATGAAACACAAAAGAGAAAAATATTTGTTGGTATCTTATTTAATAAGACAAAATAACCATTGCCAAAGGCCGTCCTCCATCCTTGTGTATATATGATTGCTTTAAGAAATAAGTAGACGAACGTTGGTGTATGCGGAGTTCAAAATATGTATTAATCAAAGTTTTGACCTATATGGTTTGTGAACTCATTAGCTTGTTTCCTCAAACTTTTTAATTTCATAGATCTATGCAAGTACCATAGTGGAGAATTGATTTGTTTTCTGAGGACATTGAGTTAAATAGCTGTAAAATCAATACCTGGAGTAGTTGAACTAATAAATCAATGATAGTAGTACTCTGTGCATCTAGAAGTACGGATGAAAGCACGAACATTATGTACGTGTGTTTAAGAGTGATTGAGATAGTATTCTTACTACTTAAGATCTACAATGTAAAAGTTTATTAGACAACACGAGATTTGCCTCGTGTGTTTTATGTATTTGGTTCCTTTGCTATTAACCGTATTAGTGTATTAGTTGTTCTGGAGCACTCTGCAGCATTTTTGCTACATTTCTGCAATTTTACTGTTTTGATTATACTGACAAGCATTATATGGTTCAGGTTGCTATCCCGGTGATTCCCACCATCAGGGTGCTGGTTACTTTTACAAAGTTTGAAGAGTTAGAACCATTGGATGAGTTCTCAACCCCACCATCAAGTCCTACGGGAAGCCAAGATGATTCATTGATAAATCAGTCCTCGAACTCATCTTGGTTTCGGTGGATAAAAGCCCCATATCAGCGTTCAAGTCCTTCCAGCAGTGGCAGAATAGAAAATATTCAAGATCCATTTGTAATTCCTCCCAATTACACATGGATCACAGCTGAAGAAAAGAAAAAGAAAATGAAAGAGAAGAATAAATCAAAGAAAGGTAAAAGTCAAAAGTCAAAATCAGTAGTCCAACACGAAACTTGATAGGTATTTATTTCTGAAAAATTGTTTCTAGTCTTCCAGTAGTCTGAATTACTGTAAGAGGTTAAGAACATGTAAAGGGTAGGACATAGTTTCCATGTGGAAGTTGTGTATCCTTTGTAAGATGAAATTGCGAAATCATTGTGGGGGGTATAAAGGTCGGTGAAACAATTATTAAATTCTTGTTACGAATACGTATCAAATGTTAGCTTTTGCTTGCTATGTACTTTAATATTTCGGTTTCGGCTTTCTTACGAGAAGTGGGAGCATTTTTTGGTGTTTTATCTCAATGCTTTATTTTGTCACGATCATCTTTTGTTTTTCTTTTAACATATAAAATTGATCATCGAAGCGCTAAAAATTTTGATTTGCCTCGAAACAGAATAACAGATTGATCATATTGTTGCATTATCCTGGAATTAAAGGATTGGCTACCTTGTAACTTAATTGCATCTGATACGAGATATTTAAAAACATTTGATTTTATGTAAATTGCTGCAAAAATTATGTTTAAGATTCAAATATGTTTAACTACAAAAATTTATTTTGGGTCTTTAGTTAAAGTTAGCCGACTTGACCAGCACAATAAACCAGTCTTTTTTTTTTATATATAAATAATTCTATACCAGTCTTTTTTTTATATAAATAATTCTATACCAGTCTTTTTTTAAACAGATAGAAATATAGCCTTTGGTAAATGTACATAAATTAAAAAATAATTTAATAATAAAATTCGGCAAGTATAGTTCAACATTTACATTATTTTTTGTTTAGTCAATGTAATACAAAAATTGAAGTGAAAATTAAATAAATTCTTTTTGTTATATAAGAGAGTGTTATTTGGGTAAGAGCACGGCGTCGTTTGATTAAAGTGTATTAGAAACAAGTGCATCACAGCAGCAGCAAGAACAGTGATAATCAAGCACAAATTGAAGCATGAACAGGTACGCTCAATACATATTCTATATATCTTCTCTTTCATTTACTAATTTATATCTCAACACACACACCCACATATTGTATGTGCTTATTATGTGTAGTAATTGTTAACATGATGTAGTGGAAGGGATATTTTGTTTAGGTTTAGGTTTTGATAACTTGTGAAATTTTAATTTATCGACACTGTAAAGTAGGAACAATTAACTAACATCTTAGGATAATTTACGGGTTTTAACGAAATTGTAAATTAGTTTGTAAATGCTCCATATTTGGGAAAAATGATTGATGCACTCGTAAAAGTGTTTAACACTAAAGATTTGACAGAAACTAGAAAATTGGAAAAGAATAATGTGACTACCCGAAAGTTTAATGTATATCGCTTAACGCTTCGTTTTTTAAGGTTATGGAACGGGTTATTTTCCTTAACATAGAAAGTGACAACTCACATTTTTGTATTAGGAGAGTTCGGTATTACTATTTAATTGTTTTCTTGATGTTACTAGAGACAATTGAAAGTTTTGTTACCTTGGTTTGATGAAATTTCTCAACTTGTGTTTTTGGGTTTACTTTCCCGACTTATATGTTTAACTATAATATTTTTGAATTAGGTTGGTTTCGAAAAGTGTTACTTCCAACAGTTATGCATGGAAAATAATGCGGAGGACGTTCTGTAGTGATGCTCCTTCAAGTGTATCTGGTACAAGCAGTAGTCACACTATCAATGTAAGGATTTGGCTTCTTGAGAATGATATTTGAACTTCAGTTTTTTTGCCCCCTTTACCCTTGCAGCTTTCTTTATATCTGATGGCACACCATAAGTTTGTGGTGCTATATGACCTATATGTAATTTGACTCATTTTAATCATTGTTTCTGGGTTTAGGACAAATTGAATATAGCTGACGTCAGTATCCAATTGGCATTATATCTGTGTTTATTCTTTCGAGATTGTTCTAGCTTGCCACACCCACAATAACTACCTTTTAGTATATAATCGATATGAAAGATGTTCTGTGTAGTTGTCTACTTGTCACTAGTGGTGTAATTTATAAATGCATGAGGATCTTTGTGCTGTTCTTTAAGAAAGCAATTATATAGATTTAGACATTACAAGGTCTTTTTCACTAGCATTCAATGCTTATGGAATTAAAATAAAATGGTAATTCTTACATGGATAATGTGATTGGGTATTACCTAAATTTGCATTGGCTGGTAGTGTGATGGAAGAAATTTTAGTGAATAGTAAGAAAGTGTTTACTATGTTAAAGTGAGGATACAGAACTAGGAAATAATACATCTACACTATAGGCACTCATTAATTAAATCGTAATATAATTTTTTTAATATTTCAGGACCACAGGGCCAAAAAAGAACATGAAAGTACTGCTCCACAGTTTGACATTGCTATTATTGGAGGTGGCATGGTTGGCATGGGTTTAGCTTGTTCCTTGGGTATTAGTTTTATTTTCTTTCTTTGCTGAACTTTTTACTGTAATTTAGGGCTTTTTTTCTGTTGGGTACTTGACAGTCGTAACATATCGCTTTCTACACTTCTCGCTGAAAATGTTTGCCCATTCTAGAAAATATTAATGCTCGATCAACTTAGATTAGGTGACACTTTCATTTTCACCATTTTCTGTTACTCATTAATGAACACAGACCACATCAGTACCTCTTATTTAATTTGCGACAAACAATTGTTTCATTAAATTTTGTTACAGAAGCCCTCTGGTAACACTACACTGGTTATGCCCTCTGTTAGGGATATATTCATTTGATGATGTACAAAATACTAGAACAGGGTCTAGATTAGTTTATCTGTAATAAGTCTTTCTAGTTTCTGAAATGTATAATCAGAGTATAGATAGTCAATATTCATGTTATTTGTACTTGGAAGAATTTCTGTAGAAAATGAAACCAGAGTCTGGAAGGTGATCAGAGTCTATAGACTATCAGAGTCTATGATCTATCAGAGTCTACATGTGATCAGAGTCTAAAGATCATCAGAGTCTGAAGATTTCAGAGTCTATACAGTTGAAGATAAATTTGGAAGAAAATCACAGGAATGGAAAGTCTTCGAAGATCAAGATAAATATATTGCAGATATGCTATGGGAAAGAAAGAGAATTCTAGAAGGAAACTGTCAACTAATAATTAGGAATTCTATTCCTATTGTAATTTATCTTTCTGTTATTAGTTGATAGACAGCTCTCTATATAAACTCTATGTAACCTAATTGTAAATGTGTGGAAGTCGAAGCATAATTATCTGAGTGAAATTTTGTGAGAGCATAGTGATAGAGAGAGTTGTTGTGATAAACACAGAGAAGCTGCTAGGGTTTGTGTACACCCTAGGAGAGTTTTGTATTCACAAATCAATAATACAAAACAGTATTTATTCATATTTTTGTGTTTGAGTTTGTTCTTAATTTGATTTTAAATCGGGCAGAAAAGACATACAAGTATTCAACCCCCCCTTCTACTTGTACGACTGGGAAAACAATTGGTATCAGAGCCTAACGTTTAAAAATCGATCAAAGATGTCTGGAAACAAAGATGACAATTCTAAGATTCTTATGCTTAAGAGAAACGAGTTCACCCACTGGAAGGTTAAGATGCTGCACCATCTGGAAGCAACAGACCCTGACTATCTTGACAGGATTAATGAATGACCCTTTGTGCCCTTAAAAATTGTGCCTCAAATCAATGAGGAAGGCAAAATAACTGAAGAACACCTCGTTGAGAAACCAAAGGCTGAATGGACAAAAGATGACAAAGAAAATGTCCTTAAGGAGGCAAAAGTAAAGAACATTCTCTTTAACAGTTTAGATTCTGTTCTAACTAACTGTGTCATATCATGCAAGACTACTAAGGAGATGTGGACAAAACTTGAGGTGTACTGTCAAGGGACTAAAGATGTCAAGAAGAATGCTAGGTCTTTGCTTATTCAAGAGTATGAGTACTTTGAAGCAAAATCTGGAGAATCTATCACTGAGATGTATGATAGGTTTACAAAACTCTTGAATGAGATGGCTATGCTTGGTAAGGTTTATGATTCTGAAGATACGAACACCAAGTTTCTGAGAGCACTTCCTGAAGAGTGGGACAATAAGACTACAATCATAAGGGAAGCTAGAGATTTGGATGAACTAACTCTAGAAGAATTGTATGGCAGACTCAAGACATATGATTTGGAGATGCAACAGAGAAAGAATAAGAAGTCTGTAAAGACAAAATCTGTGGCACTCTTGATGGAGTCTGAGAAAGAACAACAGGAACCATCCACAGAAGCAAGAATCAAGGATTCAAGAAAGAAGGGTAAAGCTGCTGTGGAGTCAGAGTCTACTGACACAGACTCTGATTCTGATGAAGAGTTTGATCTAAGTCAAATGATGGCTATGTTTGCTAAAAATTTCAAAAGAATGAAATTCAACAAAAGAACTGGCAAATTTAGCAAAGGCCATCATTCAAGAAGGAAGATGAAAAGGTTGAGAAGAGCAAGAGTACAATTATCAAACTTGACAAAGCAAAGGTCAAATGTTTCAACTGTGGAATATTGGGGCACTTTGCCAGTGAATGCAGAAAGTCAAAAAGTCAAGGAAAAGTAAAAGCACTTCTATCAACAGGAAAGGACTGGGCAGACTCAAGCTCAGAGGATGAAATTGATTATGAAAATCTAGCACTGATGGCATCCTCTTCAAGAAAATCACAGTCTCCCAAAGAACCCTCATCTCCTAAAACTCAGGTATCAATCTTTACTCCTGAATCCTTAATTAATTTAGACTCTGATGGCATAGAGATTGTGAAAAGTGAGGTTAATAAAATAATGACAACATGTAGGTCTCTCACTAGTGAAAGTGAAAGGTTGAGAGAAGAAAATTTAACCTTAACGAAAAGGAATTGTCATGTAGAATCTGAGTTATTATTAATGGAACAATACAAAAAGGATTCTGAGAAATATAGTTATAACTACACTGAAATTTTGAAAGCCTATGACTATGTTAGGAAAGAACTAGAAGAAGAAAGGCTTAAGTTTAAAGTTTGGACAGACTCTGGAAGAAAAGTTCAAGAAATTCTCAATAATCAAAACGTGTGTCAAACTGCTGGTCTAGGCTATGACAAGAGTCAAGACAAAAGACCTATTGTTGAGAATGATAACAATGAAGAAGCTAGCAAAATTAATAAGACTAAAGACAAAAATACATTTGTTCCTGTTAAGTTTGTGATCTCTAAAGAAAAAACTGAAGCCACAAACTCATCTGTCAATACTCCCCCTGTTGTTGACAAAAAGACAGATGAAACAGGGGCAAATAACTCTAAGAAAATTATAAACATAGGGTACTTGTCTAAGTCTAAGTTGAAAGAAAGGCTAGAGAACTTATCAAAGTCCACCAAAACTAGGAGAAATAGGAATGGTAAGGAAGGCATCAATAAGGCTAATAATTATCAAAAAGATCCTAATGCTCCTAGAAAGAAGTGTTATAGATGTGGCAACCAAAACCATTTAGCTATAGATTGTAAAACAAAAATTGAGATGAAATCAGAGTCTAGTCCTTCTCAGACTCTGAAAAGTCACTACATATCACAGAAACCTTGTTATCACTGTGGTAGCATATTTCATTCTGTATATATGTGTAGGGACTATCATGATTTGTATTATAATTTTTATGAGCTAAAATCTTCTATTGATAAGAGTTGGTATGACACTGTTAAGACTCCACCACAGTCTAGAGCAACAAAAGAGACAGGTAAGCCAAAGGTGAAAATTATTAAGCCTGTTTCTCCTAAAATTAGTAGAAAAGGATCCAAAACTATTTGGGTCCTCAAAACATCTAACTAGTTGCTTTATGCATGCAGGGAACTAGGGTAAAGAAAGTAACCCTAATCCTGGACAGTGGATGCTCATGACATATGACTGGAAAGAAATCCCTGCTTACAGACTTTGAGGAAATGGCTGGCCCAGAAGTATCCTTTGGAGATGGCAACAAAGGACAAACACTGGGATATGGCAAGATTGTACTTGGGAATGTCATCATTGAACAAGTAGCTCTAGTTGATGGCTTAAGGCACAATTTAATAAGCATAAGTCAACTTGGAGACAAAGGTTACCATACTGGCTTTGACAACAAAGAGTGTCTTGTGACTCACAAAGAAACAGACATTGTGGTTTTCAAAGGTCACAGACATGGTAACATTTATGAAGCCAGCTTGGAGGATTGCATAAACAGTGAAGTCACATGTCTATACAGCAAGACCTCAACTGAAGAAAGCTGGAAATGGCACAAGAAACTGTCACACATCAACTTCAAAACACTCAACAAGTTGGTTAAACATAATCTTGTAAGAGGATTACCACAGGTTGATTTTGTACAAGATGGACTTTGTGAAGCATGTCAACTTGGAAAACAAAGGAAATCATCCTTCAAGAGCAAGACAATAAATACCATTTCTGAACCCGTTTATTTACTGCATCTTGATTTATTTGGTCCAGTAAATGTTATGTCAATTAACAAAAATAAATATACTCTTGTTATTGTAGATGATTTTACAAGATTCACATGGGTTTTCTTTCTACATTCAAAGGATGAAGCTTCACAACACATAATAGATCATATCACTTTTCTGGAAAGAAAATCAAAGAAAACAGTAAAAATTCTGAGGAGTGACAGTGATACTGAATTCAAAAATTCAATCATGGAGAACCACTGTGCATCAAAGGGAATTACTCAACAATTTTCTGCGCCAGGAACTCCTCAACAAAATGGAGTTGTGGAAAGAAAGAATAGGACACTCATAGAAGCTGCCAGAACAATGTTGGCAGAGTCTAAGCTGCCAGTATATTTTTGGGCTGAGGCAGTCAATACAGCATGTTTCACTCAAAACTGCACTCTAATAAACATGCATGGAAAGACTCCCTATGAAATGATAAAGGACAAGAAGCCAAGTGTGAAACACTTTCACATATTTGGATGCAAGTGTTATGTACTGAAAGTACATCCTGAAAATTTAAGCAAATTCGAAGCCAAGGCAGATGAATCAATCTTTCTTGGATATGCATCGAAAACAAAAGCATTCAGAGTGTTTAATCTCAGAACCAAAATTGTTATGGAATCTATTCATGTTGCATTTGATGATAAAAAGTTTACAGAATTGCAGGATGAGTCAGAGTCTACAACACTGGAATTTGAAAATCTAAAAAGTTCTGAGATAAATGAAGAAGAAGAGGATGAAGACCCTAGAATAAATCCTGAACTAACACAGGAACCTGCACATTCTGAGGGGGAGCTAGAAAATTCAACTCCAAATAATTAAGAGTCTAACAGGTCAGGGTCTACCCAGACAGAGTCTATCCAGACAGAGTCTAGACAGACAGAGTCTAACTCATCAGGGTCTAGATCAAGCAACTCTAAACTCTTGTCAGAGTCAAGCAATTTAGGGGGAGCCTCTTCATTTGAATTTCACTCAAATACATAAGATGCAAATGACTTAGGGGGAGTTTCAAGTTCAAGAACCAATCTTCCACCTGCTAGAAAATGGACAAGGAATCACACTCCTGACTTGATAATTGGTGATCCTGAGAGTGGTGTACAAACAAGAACAACCACTCAAAATGAATGTCTTTATAGCTGTTTTCTCTCAAAGAATGAACCCAAGAAAATTGAGGAAGCCTTGCAAGACCCTGATTGGATTATTGCAATGCAAAAAGAATTGAATGAATTTGAGAGAAATAAAGTGTGGAAACTTGTACCAAGACCTAGAGATAGATCAGTGGTTGGTGCAAAATGGGTGTATAGAAATAAACTTGATGAGAATGGAACTGTAATAAGAAATAAAGCAAGGCTAGTTGCAAAAGGATACTCACAGGAGGAAGGAATTGACTATGATGAAACTTTTGCACCAGTAGCAAGATTGGAAGCTATTAGAATGTTTCTAGCTTTTGCAGCTCATTCAAAATTCAAGGTGTATCAGATGGATGTGAAAAGTGCTTTCTTAAATGGAGAATTGGAAGAAGAAGTCTATGTGGAGCAACCACTAGGATTTGTTGATCCAAAGTTTCCTGATCATGTTTACAGGTTAGACAAGGCACTATATGGATTGAAGCAAGCACCTAGAGCATGGTATGAAACTCTTTCAAAATTCCTTCTTGAAAATGGATTCACAAGAGGTACCATTGACAAAACTCTCTTTATTAGAAAATATAAAGGCGATATTTTGCTTGTCCAAATTTATGTTGATGATATTATATTTGGATCTACTAATGATAATCTCTGTGAAAAGTTTAGTCAACTAATGCAGTCAAATTATGAAATGAGCATGATGGGAGAATTAAACTTCTTTTTGGGGCTTCAAGTCAAACAGAATGATGATGGAATTTTCATCAATCAAACAAAGTATGTAAAAGAACTGTTGAAGAAGTTTAATATGCAAGATTCTGCAACTGCTAAAACTCCTATGTCAACAGCTACTAAGCTAGACTCTGACCCAAAGGGTAAGAAAGTTGACAACACTAGTTACAGAGGTATGATTGGCTCATTGTTATATTTAACTGCTAGTAGACCAGACATAATGTTTGCAACTTGTCTGTGTGCCAGATTTCAAGCTGACCCTAGAGAATCACACTTAATAGCTGTGAAAAGAATTTTTAAATATCTCAAGGGGGCACAAACTCTTGGACTTTGGTATCCTAGAGAGTCAGATTTTTCACTAATTGGCTATTCAGATTCTGACTATACAGGATGCAAAGTAGATAGGAAAAGCACAACAGGACAATGCCAGTTTCTTGGCAATAGATTAATTTCTTGGTTTAGCAAGAAACAACAGACTGTATCAACCTCAACAGCTGAGGCTGAATACATTGCAGCTGGAAGTTGCTGTGCTCAAATTCTGTGGATGAGAAATCAATTACTTGATTATGGACTAACATTCTCAAATATTCCTATGTATTGTGATAATACTAGTGCTATTAAAATTGCAGAGAATCCAGTCCAACACTCCAGAACAAAGCACATTGATGTCAGGTATCACTTTATTAGAGAACATGTTGAAAATGGTACTGTGACACTTCACTATGTTCCAACTGACAGGCAGATTGCAGACATTTTAACAAAACCACTTGATGAGCCTACCTTTCTCAGACTGGTAGGTGAATTAGGTAGGTTAAATATGTAAGTGATCAAAAATTACAAGAAACAAGATATGTACTTTAATTATAGTCCCTGTCTTAACACACTGTGATTAATTATTAGTGCAACATTTTGTTTGGTATTTTACCTTGACAGAGTCTAGTTTTTAGACTATGACGAGTCTGTAGACTCTGAAAGTCAGTAGACTCTGAAAGTCAGTAGACTCTGAGAAAATTATCGCCTAGACTCTGAAACGGTTAAAATTCGCGCCTGCAGACTCTGATTGCATTTAAAATGTTCAAATGACTTGAAATAGGCGGTAACAGTTATCTTTTGACCGGAGACAGGCTGTAGACTCGTGTGTATTGTATGCAACTTGAACAAAATAGAATTTTTCATACAATTCACTCACTTGTTTATTGCAATTGATTTCTAAGGCAAAAATATTCACAGAGCTTTTTACGAACCCTAGCTAATTTCTTCAAGCTTCTCCATCACTTCCAACTCAACAACTTTAATGGCTGCCGTTTCTACTGTCATGAGGGGACCCAAGGCGATTGCGTTCACATTTGGGGATTTCGAGTTCATGACCACAAATCATGTTCCTGCTCTTGGAGATAAGAGAGGGGTAGACGCTAACTACTACCCTGTGATGGATTTCTTGGAGCAATCCGAGCTACACTACATTCTCAAGGCATCACCAGTCATTCACATGGATGTTGTATCACAAGCATGGAGCACTGCAAAGGTAGTTGATCCTTCTCAGGATCAACTAGGTAAAATAATGTTTACCTTTGGTTCAACTACATTTGATGTCACTGCAGATGTGCTTAATTCTGTGTTTAAACTGCCTGTTAAATCTTCTTTTGATGAAATTGTATCTGATGATGACATTAAAAGCATGTTTAAGGCAATAGGTTATTCTGCTAGCTTAGATAACATGAGCAAGATAACTAGGCCTTACTTAAGGAAAGAATGGTCATTTTTCTTCGATCAAATTGCTAAGTGTTTTACTGGTAAGTGTAGTGGATTTGATGCTATTACTGCTATTACTTATCAAATTGGTCATAGTCTCGTATTTGATAGAATAATCAACATTGGTGATATGTTGCTCACTCAAATGGGAGCAAAATTAAATAATGTGCATGAGGGGAGAAAGAAAGTCTACTATCATAGATTTCTTATGATTCTCCTCAATCACTTCATTCCTAACATGTCAACCAAGTTGGCAGATGATTGCTGTGTGCAGGCATACAAACAGCAAAGGAGGATATTCTCTGACATTAAAAGAATTGATGACAAGAAGAAGAGTCTACCTGCAATGACATATCCACAGGTAATGCAGGTAAAACTCTCATCCTACAAACCTTCTATCTACAATGCTTCATTTTTTGGTGGTGAAATGCTGCAGGAACAAGTAATGGAGAGTCCCCCTGCACCTACCCAAGTCACCCAATCCCCTTCAATTATACAATCTTCCAAACCAAAATCCAAAAAAAACCAACCTCTGGTGTCTCTCAACAGGCACCAGTTGTAAAGAGGAGAAAATTGATTCAATCTAGGCTTATAGATGAGCACAGTGATGAGGAGCTCAATCCACTAGAGAAGCAAGTTGTTGAAGGACTTTCTTTGCTAAAGGAAGGTCATGATACACTTGATTCTAACCTTCAAGCCAAGTCTGTAGACTCTCAAAAGGCTACAGACTCTGAAAAACCTAGGGAAGCACCTCAGGATTCTCACATTGAGTCTCTTGAGAAATCTTTTGCTAAGAAGTACAGAAGGTTAAGGAAGGTTTATTCTGCACACACACACAAGCCTGTTATTATTACTAACCCTGTTTTGCAGGAAACAGATACTCCCAAGGCTCCTGCAGAGCCAGACTCTGAAATCAAGAAAACACCTGAACCAGAGTCTAATGTTGAGTCAGAGTCTAGACTGCCTTTAGACTCTGATCATGAAATATTTTGGGAAGGAATGCCATTGGATGCAGCCTCATGCCTAATTGATGAGATCATTACTCCAAGTGATGAGGCACTGCTATTTTTATATCCTTTGGTGGAATCAGTTGAAGATCCAGAGCAATATCAGACTAAATCTCAAGTCTTGGATTTTCTTTCAACCTATGAAGCCCTAAGGAAGAGAATGGAACAGGAGCTACAAATGTCTGCACAGGATGTGGTCAAAAATCTCTACAGCTACCTATTCAACTCTTCATTCCAAGTACAAGCAGCTGGGCTCATAGAAGGCAGAACTAATGAAGTTCTCAAAGCACTAGGTGTGCCAGACTCTGAACAGAAAATTACAAAGAAGCCTAAAAAGCTTAAGGTCCACAAAAGGAGAGCATCAGAGTCTGTTGCTGAGTTGGAAACTGAGATTGAGCAACCAGTTTTTAACTATGAAGCAATTTGGGATAATGGAGTTACCTACAGGACAGCCATTTAATGGATCTCTCAAATTCAACTTCTGTCAAGACAGGTGGCTGACTATCTTGTCCATAATATAGGTACAATTGCCAACAAATACATCTATCCAACCTACCAAAGTAGACTGGATCAATTCAAGGGCGCATATTTTCAAAGAGTAAGAAGGGAACTGCAGGCACTCTTCAATCTCACAGATGCCCAGGCAATCAATGCAATCCATCTCCGGGCCTTTCATCACAAGTTGGATGCATTTATTCTTGAAGAACAACAGGAGGTAGCAGGTGGTGCAAGGCAGTTGGAGGTTGGGACTAGTGCACCAGTGGTGACTAGTGATAAAGATGCTCAGTCTGCCTCACCCACACAAGAACCACCTAGTTAGAGGTTGGGTGATAGTGGGGCAGGGGAGTATGCTGTTGGGCCCTCCTTGACAACTCATCAAAGAGCTGATGAGAACCCCAGTGATATGGGAGGACAGACTCTGATGGATGCTTATGAAGTGATTTCCCAATCTATTCTATCAGAGTCTATCCACCTTGAGGGGGAGTCTCATGCACCAACAGTCAAAGATGGTAACACTCAGACTCTGGCTTCTAATGAAGTCATACTGAAGCAGTCAGAGTCTAGAGTAGACCCTGAGACTGGAATACTGGAGCCAACAGACTCTGAAAAGAGAGAAGATGCTAATAAAGGTTCAGAATCTGTTGATGCTCACCCCTTGGTGGAAACCCCTAGCCTTCAGACATTTGAAGGGGTTCCCCTCCATCAAGGTGGTTCAGGTATTGAAGCACCATTTTTATCTCTCAACCCCTCTTCTGTAGGTTTATTGAGTGCACCCTCCACATTGAGTGACAAAATATCTGAGAGGCTGGCACTGGACCAGGCAAAAGGAGAGGTAGATAAGGCTGTAGAGAGCCTGAGTGAGATTGAGAAAGTGGGTGCCCAACCCCACTGTGAGCATGAGAGATTAGGGTATCCTGAACCTAGCTTTACTTATTGGGATCAAGATTTTCCACAGAGTTGGTCCAATGAGTTGGAGCAGGGGATGGATGACAATTCACTATGTCTGATTGTGCAGATTGGCAAACAGGAGGAGGCTCTTGCTGCTCAGAAATCAATTACACAGAGACCACATCTTCATCTGGTGGATTCTCTAGCAAGGAGAGCAGATAGGGTCATGGAGACCTTGGTGGATAATCCTGTAATTACAACTGTGGCTGCATATTCGAAGTCAGAAGAACCACTCTTCATCATGCCTATAAGGGCTAGACTTCCAGAGTCTACAGTCTCTGATCACTCTCAGGAGGTGTCAGGGTCTATAGTCCCGTTTGCAGTTTCGGAGTCTACACCACCACCAGAGTCTACACCTCCATTCACAAAGCTAGAGCCTGTTGCTGAGGAGTGCACTTCTGCAGATGATGATCATGTTACTCCTTCTTTTATCTATTTTGATCAGGTGTTTCCTCAGTCTTGGGAGTCTGCACAGCAAAGAGGCATCAATGATAAGGCTTTTCAGAAAAAATCTTTTCAACAGGAACATGGTTACTATCCTGGTGAAGAAGATCAAGTCTTAGATGGAGCTGTTAAAGCTGGGCTACCTGATGTTGCTGCTCAATTATCCAGTGTGGTTCAGGACATTTCTCATATTAAAACAAAGCTCACTGGTGTTGATAATACAATTTCTCTGCTCAATACAAGATTTGACAGAATTCACTCCCTTCAATTATCCAAAGAGGTCGCTTTTAAAGATGCTCTAGCTACTATCACTACCACTCAAGCCTCTCTTCAAACTACAGTTTCTGATTTGACCACTAAGGTTGATTCAGTTATTGCAGCCCAGACAAATATCTCCCCTGTTCTTGAGCAGATTCTTTTGGCTGTCATCAGTGATGATGATGTCAAAAAGGGGGAGAAGGTGAAGCAAGGTGAGTCCTCCAGGAGACATAAGGATGAGGGATGCAAGGATAAATCAAGGGGAGTTAAAAGGAGGAGAGATGGTGATGATGGTGATAGTTCTCATGGTCCTAGGGGTCTTGATGATGTGCAACAAAAGCAATCAGGCGTATCAAGAACTCAAACACATCAGTCAGGGACTAGACATGTGAAATCAGAGTCTAAGTCGGACTCTGATAAGCAAAGAAAGAAGTCAGACTCTGATCAAACTCAAGAACCTTTATACTGGAAGTGCAGTCAATCAAATCTGCAACTTAGAGCTAAAAAGAAGATAGGTCTTGGAGGATTTGAAGAATCTGACATTGACAGAACATCTACTCTAACCAGGGATCCTCAATCCTTGACAGATAGGCAGTTTGAGAAGATCACTCAGAAGCACTTAAATAAAGTGGTGTCTGCTCAAATTGTTTATAATGTTTTTGAAACAAAGATACAAGGAGGTCAGGGAGGTACAGAAAAGGTGAAAAATGAGATGCTGGTTTACTTCTTAGAAGGTGGAAGTGTAAAATGGATTAGTCAGTCAAATTTTATCTTTTTCAAACAGGCTGAGGAATTACAGTATATTAGATTCCTACTTCAAATTGCTTATGAAGTTAACAAGAGCAAAGAAGCTGTCACACACAAATGGTTCAAGGAGATTGATAGGAAGCTGATTTTGCACAGACAGACAAATCGACAAATGGGCAAATTTTCTTTAAAATATGTTGATACTGAGGGAAATGATCAAGTCATGCCATTGGAAGAAAAACAGATTAAATTTCAAGAAGGTGTGGGTCATTACTTTGGGTTTCAGCCTATGAGTGGGAAAGTTAGTGTTCTGATGTTGAAGGACTTAAAAGATCAAGAAAGCAGTGCAAATGATCTTAGAGCAGCTTATTGTCAAATCAAATGCTCAAGTGAAGAAATGAAGAAATTGAAGAAATTTATTGGTGAGGCTCTGACAATTGTGGAGGAAAATATGTTGAATTCATTTTTGAAGAATAATCCAGCCTTTGAAAAGATTAAATAAAAAGTAATTCTTTTTCCTTTATAATTCTTTTATACTGTTCTAGATTAATAGTTTTATTTTTTAGTTTTGACATCATCAAACCTTGATTTATGCTTACATTTTATAAAGCATAAATAGGGGGAGATTGTTAGGGATATATTCATTTGATGATGTACAAAATACTAGAACAGGGTCTAGATTAGTTTATCTGTAATAAATCTTTCTAGTCTCTGAAATGTATAATCAGAGTCTAGATAGTCAATATTCATGTTATGTGTACTTGGAAGAATTTCAGTAGAAAATGAAACCAGAGTCTGGAAGGTGATCAGAGTCTATAGACTATCAGAGTCTATGATCTATCAGAGTTTACATGTGATCAGAGTCTGAAGATCATCAGAGTCTGAAGATTTCAGAGTCTATACAGTTGAGGATAAATTTGGAAGAAGATCACAGGAATGGAAAGTCTTCGAAGATCAAGATAAATATATTGCAGATATGCTATGGGAAAGAAAGAGAATTCTAGAAGGAAACTGTCAACTAATAATTAGGAATTCTATTCCTATTGTAATTTATCTTTCTGTTATTAGTTGATAGGCAGCTCTCTATATAAACTCTATGTAACCTAATTGTAAATGTGTGGAAGTCGAAGCATAATTATCTGAGTGAAATTTTGTGAGAGCATAGAGATAGAGAGAGTTGCTGTGATAAACACAGAGAAGCTGCTAGGGTTTGTGTACACCCTAGGAGAGTTTTGTATTCACAAATCAATAATACAAAACAGTATTTATTCATATTTTTGTGTTTGAGTTTGTTCTTAATTTGATTTTAAATCGGGCAGAAAAGACATACAAGTATTCAACCCCTCTACTTCCAGTCTCCCACAGTTTAGAGATTGAAATGATAGTCTTCTCATAACATTCATCCTCTCTATGTTCATTTTAGATAACACTATCATGATCAGTGGTACTCAACTACTCATCCTGCGGTCCTGCCCTGCCCTTTTGATAAGTCAGACGTGCACCACTTATTTTCATTGATATATCGTGAGAATGTAATTATCAATTCCAAGGGACATATGCCTCTTTGCTGTCGCTAAGTTAGAATTCTTCAATTCATGGCATAAATTTTTGTGAACATGATAATAAAATGATGAGAACTTTTTAATTTTTGTTAAAGTGAAAAGTAATAGTACTCCCTTCATTCACTTATTTGACCCTTATTCTATATTTCGACTTAATTAACAAAACAAAAAATAGATACCTTAAGCAGATAGCACACTTCTAAGGTATTACATTACTTGTATATTTATCTTACTTTGTGTTTCGTATGCGCAAAATGTGCTTGTAAGTTTGAAGATTATAGCAACCTTACGTGTCAATCATTATGTTTTAGTATTCAATATTTTTATTAGTATGATATTGAGATAGATTCATGTATTTAATTAAATAAGGTAGTGAATAGTTATTAGAATTCTTGTTAGGTGTTATCAGGGTAATAGTAAATTACTAATATTAATAGGTGAATAATGAATAGTCAAGTTTAATATTAGATTAGATTGCATCAGGACTGGGGAGATGTAATCTTTCACCGTGGTTCAGAATATATCACCAATAAATTTATAGTAAGAATTCGGTTTCTGTGGTTTTGAAGGCTTCAGAACCTGAATTTTCGTACTTTCATTCTTCGTCCATGGTCCTATATTATGCGATTCAAATATTATATACCCTGATCTTTAAAATTGTTTCATTTATTCATTTGAATTAGTTTGCATCCTTTTGGCACTTAAATTTTTAGTATTACAAACCTATTAATCATGTTGAGTGGCTACCATGTTTTTGCAGCCAGAATGCCACTGACAAAGCACTTGTCTGTTGCCATTGTTGACAGCAATCCAGCTTTACTGAATAGTACTAGCATAAAGAAAGATGATCCACCAGATTCAAGGGTCAGCACTGTGACTCCCACAACTATATCCCTTTTCAAAGGTATTTGATATTTTGACCTTAACACCCTTTACGCACTAGCCTCAGTAGCTTCATATATATTTTGCTAGCAGTTTTAGTTGCTATATAAGCGTCATAACATGTCCAAAGTTATCAACTCCATGCTAAATGAGATCCTTCACACAGCCATCTGCTTTTATACATGCACAATACTAGTAGTGTTGACATAAGGCATGGATTGATTTCTGCTACTCTATTATGCATTATAATTGACTTTGCAGGTGTTGGTGCTTGGCAGTATATTGAACAGCACCGTCATGCTTATTTCGATAAGATGCAGGTTATTCTTATACATGACGTATCCACTACTTTATATCAACTGTAATTATTTGTTGCAACTTCTGTCCTATATTATATATTTGCTTAGTGTCTAGTGTGTGTATGTGAAGAAAGTGGGTACAAAATGGGAATAAACTATAAAGAGGCTTAAGAAGTTAGATTACAGACTATCTTTGGTCAGATGACGAAGATGATGGTCAATGTTATTTAATTGACCAGGCTATAGTTTGCTATGCCATTCAATGAAGAGGGGTTTAATGAGTATCTCTCCATTTTATTCTATTCGACTTGTTTGATTTGAAATTGGTAGTAGTTTGTAATTTAACTTGTAGATACTTGATTTGAATTCGACTATAATGACATAGTATGGACACACAGACACTTTTTAGGCCAAAAACATGTATATTTTTCAAAATATTGCCGAGTCCAACACTTTGACACATATCAATGTTGGACACTTCAGGCCAAGTCCAGGTAACAGGGGGGTAGAATACATGTAATATTCAAGGGTTTTTGACTCTTTTACAGCCTTATCCTATAATATACAACTCTAGTTGAGATATATTTATATTCCCTTTAATTTTCTAAAAAGTCATTTATACACTCTGGTTTATATAATATTATTATCCCACTAAGTCCATTCATGCAAGTCAACACAACAAAAAAGTATGCAAGATCCTTGAAGTAGCCTTGATATGTTGCATATGGGATAAATACTGTTACATCAAAGATTAACTTTTTTTACATTTAAGCTTCATTTGTCAGGTCATTACTGTATTATTTTACTAGCCTTCACCTGTTTAACTGAAGTGTCTATATAATTTAGTAGGGGGTGCAAACCTCGGTGATAGGCTAATAAAACTGGAGAAATTTCATTGAAATTGCAACTCATCTGTGCTAGGTTTGGGATACCATAGACCATAGCAGATAGTAGTATGCATTCTCCCCTATAACTGTATCTCGTCTTTTTCTTCTGTTTGATGTTTATTCAATTACAACCCATTCTAGTTTAATTTATTATTGTCATTAAATTGAAATCATTTATTTATCTAGCTCCAGTTTTAGTTAGACAAGGTGCTGTCATAGAGATAGAAAGCTCTTTTACTTCAGTAGACCCTCAACAGCTGAAGCCAGTATGACATAATTCTTGCAGGGTTGAATTTGGACCTTGATGATTTTTCGTTGTCTAATTTATTCCCTGGTGATCTTTTATAGGTCTGGGACTATACAGGGCTTGGATTCACGAGGTACAATGTGCGAGATGTAAATAAAGAAGTGCTTGGGTGAGAATACAGCCGAAGTGAACCACATAACATTAAAGTAATTATCTGGAATCCGTTTGATAGATAATCCTTGTTTGGACTTTGATCCAGGTGCGTTGTGGAGAATAAGATCCTGCATAGATCTCTTTTGTCATGCATGCAGGTACTATAACCATGGCTTGTGTTAAGCTTAAGTTCTTTTAAGCTAATTAATAAAAAAATGATGTCTCTTACATGTTCCAAGTTATTAATTTTTCTGTAAAGATGTATACAGACTTAAAGTTGTTTGGCAACTTATATATAAGATTATTTTGATTTCATTTCCCCAATTTTTTTTTTTGCTTTTTATATTTATCTCATTTCAAATCTTCATTATATCTATATTTTGGAGAAGAAATGTATACTGCATATATTTGCACTTATAATTGAAATTACCGAGACTCTGGAAGACCCCATCTACAACTTGAATACTACTTGGGATATCTCCGAAAGGACCTCTCTATACGCTGAGCTTAGAGTAGTTCAAGAATATATAACAAAACGTAAATGACTGGATAGGAGACATAAAATGAAATTATAACTCTCTGACCTGAAGCTGCTCAAGCTCATTGAAGATATCTATCATAAATTTTGACAGAAATTGGTAATCTGTTAAATAGGTCAGGTAGGCAGGTAGCTACTCTTCTGTATTAAAATTTTCTGTGGTCTGTGGGGGGGGGGGGGAGCTCACAGCTTTTTTTGTCAAGAATGTTGTTATAATCACCTAGCAAACTTGTATGGTATTTAACTATTTATGCACCCATGTTGTTTACTTACAAATATTGTGTTGGACCCCAGAGGTATTCTAATGTCTTAACTTGTATATCCGTCACCATATTATCCTTATATATTTTCATCTTAGCAACTAAAACTATAGTCCTAGAACTGTTGACTTTAATTTAAATAACTATATCTGACTATACAGCTCAATGGTAACAGGACACAGATCTACAGAAGACGATATTTTCATCTCGATTGACTTCAATGATTTCGGGTCCAACTTCTGCATCAAAGGCATTGGTTGATAGATCGTCCACAGAAAAATTGCATGATAGAGGAAATTTAACAAAACTGGAACTGAGCGATGGCAATAGTTTGTATGCAAAACTCGTGGTAATTTCAATCTCTTGAACGTTATTATTTTGCATACATGAGTTGGATCTTTTTTTTTTTTTTGCTAAGCTAGTTGGATCTTGTTATATATAATATGATCCAAATTAAGGCCTTCTCTTAACACCTAGTATCTAACATGGTATTAAAGCTCAGGGTGAGAGAGGTCTTGGGTCTCCCACCCCCCAATATTTAAATTTATTCCTCTGTCTCTTTGTCTGGTTGGTGCTTTTTGTTGTCTGTTTGTCCAGAGTATCGAATACAATTCGATCCAATTAAGGTCTCCTCTCAACACCGTATGGTTTTGGGAGAGTTGCTTACTTAACAGATGGAAAGAATTTTGCTCTTTCCATGTGTGGGTGGTAGGAATGATGAATCCTTCATATCCGTGAATAATTAATACAGATTAAATGTGTGACGCTGTCTAACAGGTTGGAGCTGATGGGTCCAAATCACGTGTTAGGGAATTGGCTGGAATCAAAACAACTGGATGGAATTATTCCCAGAATGCAATTATATGTACGGTAGAACATACTGAGGAAAATCGTTGTGCGTGGCAAAGATTCCTGCCTAATGGCCCACTTGCACTTTTGCCAATTGGTGACAGGTACAGCAACATTGTTTGGACCATGGACCCTAAAGAGTCACTAAGCCGAAAAACAATGAATGACGATGAATTTGTGAGAGCAGTAAATCATGCTTTGGATGATGGCTATGGTCCTCAACCCAAGCCACACGTATCTGGTGGTGGAGGTATTTTCTCTTGGCTTGGGGCAGACGTGACCTCGTCAACTGAGCAGTTTGAGCTTCCACCAAAAGTAATGAGATTGGTGTCAGAAAGAATGGTGTTCCCATTATCTTTAATGCATGCAAATAATTATGCTTCAAAGCGTGTCGTTCTAATTGGTGATGCAGCACACACAGTTCATCCTTTGGCTGGTCAAGGTGTGAATATGGGTTTTGGTGATGCCTTTGCTCTTTCTAAAGTCATTTCTGAAGGTGTTGCAGTGGGATCTGATATTGGGGAGGTATTTTATCTTTACCTCCTGCTCTCTTTTTTCCCTATCAATCATATGAATTAGCTATCTTGTATTATCATTGTCAGTTTAGTTGGATATATATTAGTTTTTCCTTTTTATTACTAAAAGTTGATTCCTTGATACGCAATCGGTAAATCTGCAATTTGTTTGGGTATGATATTAAAGGGAATCGAAACAGATTGACCATCATCGTATGTTCTTGACCAACTCCTTTTCATTTCATGTAGGTATCTCTGCTAAAGAAGTATGAAGCAGACAGAAAAACAGCCAACATAGCAATGATGGCAATCCTGGATGGTTTCCAAAAGGCATACTCGATCGATTTTGGACCATTGAATTTAATTCGCGCTGCTGCGTTCTATGGGGCAAACTATATCCCACCACTAAAAAGAAATATCATCTCATATGCTTCAGGCGAACAGAGACTGCCTATATTCGCTTGAAACAGTCTTGTAATAAACAGTCAGTGTTCAAAATAACAAAATCTTCATTAGTGTAGGATAGCCTTTCAGGTCAAGTGTAATCCAATGTAAACCAATGTTTCCTGCACCTAGTGCCCAAACTTTTATTATGAAACTACTCTTGAATTGCTAAACTGTGCACGAAACTGGAAAAAAAATATAAAGCTTACTCTTGAACTGCCAAATAAAGCCTTATAGTCGATACTGCAACTCACTCAATACATCAACTGTGTGGAATGTAACTTCATTAAAGTAACAGGTTAGGTTATACAAACTAATTTTGCTTGTGCCAAGAAGATGAATAAACTGTGGTAAGCTTCCGAACTGTGAAACATTCTCAATATACCTCAAGAATTAACTATGACGATCATATTGGAGTTTGGACATAGAACAGACAAACAATTAGACATATAAACTTCTAATGTAATACAACAGAATAGATATACATTAACATTTACATTCAACTCTGCCTGCTGTCCCAAAAGTAAGCAGGAGAGGAATGCTCAGTTACAGGAAATAATCAAAAATATGGAACCTTAATATAATACAGTGCTTGATTCAACCAAACAAAGAATAGGAGGCAATGTGCAATTTATGTGCATATGCCGAAAGACGTTCTTGTGCTCAATCAGTTGCAATTAACACTTGAAGCGAGGGCATATAGACAAAATAATGATCATGAGAATCACAATAATGATACCGAAAACAATTAGTTTGATCTTCATATTCTGAACCCACATCTTCCTTTTCATCTTCGTTCCTTGTGTCCTGAAATCTTGTGCCTGATGTATAATTCAGTAAAGATATCAGGCAGCAACAATGTGCTAATGGAAAAAGTGAGCTATCCGAAGGATTTTGCAGCGTATAAGATAAATTTTGTGATCTTCTTATTTATCAATGATTAATAGTATCAGGAAAACGTATGATTACAAAGTGACAATTCTTCGTGGATAAAAGAAATATTAGCACCTAATTATGCATCATCCTCACACAATGACTAACCTGTGAGCGAAGATTATCAGTTTTATCTACCAGCAACTCAATCTTTTCTCCACGGTCAAGAACCTGAAAAAGGCCATGAAAGTCTTAAAGCAAAGAACACAAGTACATCAGAAAAAGATAGAAAAATTTTGAAAACTATGTATGTTTCACACTATAACTAAATTCTATAAAGCAACTAATATACATAGGAAAATGATTAAGAGAAAACCAATATATTCCTGAAAACCGAGAGAACTAAATTAAGAGAAAACCAATATAATCCTGTAAACCAAGAGAACTAATTGTAGATTAATCGAACAATTTTTACTTCTCAATTTCCCTCTCACTACCACATCGATTAATTTTCATATCTACCAAGTAAACAAGGGAGATTAGGGTGATTTTTAGTTATAGCTTTTAAATCTTCATACTAATCGTTGTATGAATCTGTTTGTTGAATAGTTGTGTTCTTAGCGAATTTCGTGAGAACGTGTTATTTGTTATTTGTTTTTTTATCGAAGCGTACTACATATAAATTTCTTGGGTTACCTTTTCAATATTTTCCATCATTACTCCCTTGACCTCAGATACTTGAGCTTTAACCTTAGCAATCTTGTCAATTTCTTCCGGATGATCCACACAATACTGCATCTGCTCTTTCAGTTTGGGTCTAAAATAATTAAGAAGTTAAGTATATGCAAAGACATTCTTTATATCATACACGTGCTTAATATGCTTACCCAAACTCTTTATTTAAACTTTTTGCTGAAGCATTTTTAGCCTTGCCAGCACCATATCGTTTCATGAACTCTTCTTTCACTCGCACTAAAAAGGCCATGGGAGTTGTCCTGCCAGCAGACTCAACGGCCACAACACAGTATGCTGAAACATCATACATAAAAAAATTACCCATACAGACAATCAAGTCCGAGTTAAATTTTGAGACGAAGAGAATTAGTAAACGAACAAATCAAGCATTTGGAGAATATATTGCTAAAGAAAGAATCATAAATAGTAATAATAAAAAAGTAAAGCAGGACGAGATCAGATGATAATTAAAGGACTAAAATGTTTATGCAAGTTTGTAATATGATTTTCATGGAATTAACAAAAAGTGACATGTATTTTATGCAAGTGAGGTAAAGCCCGCAAAACCAATCACTTATTTTTAATGCAGCTGATACCTCTCTCCTCTCGGTAAAAAGAGGCCTACAGTTCAAGTTTCACAACGTGAGTTTCAATTTCTGCAATTGAAAATTTTCCAAAGAAAGAGGAGAAAAGATAAGAAACCAAGTTTCAGGTTTACAATGCACCCAGGTTAATCGATTGCATAATTAATCATGCTTCTTCATGTATCAATGAGTTTGTTTGATTAATACCTTTTGATTTCATATATGAGCACAGTACATTGAAAAATTACAAAAAAAGTAGTGGTTTTGAATACAGAAGAGACGGCATTGTGAAAAAAAATCATACTATGCCTTTATGAGCAGAGAAGTCATGCTCATAGAGGATAACTTATTTCATATATTTTTACTGATGCATTATTAAATTATGATTAAAATCAAAATCTCAATGCAAATATTGGAAATGAAATTTGATATGTGGAAGAAACTTCGAAAGAAGACCGGGAATCGATCTCTACAAATATGGAAAAACAAGATGGTGTTTCAGCACCATGCTATGAATCAATGAGCAGAGACTCCACCATATACCTAGCTTGAAACCATCCATACCAGCACGACAAAGAAAACAAACCATGCATAATTCATAAATCATAATGAGTTATGTTTCGTATTATATTTTCAACAAGCCAGTACTACAAAGATAAGATGTATCAAGAAATATATAAAGGCCTCAATTATACTCGATGACAGGGATAATGAATAATGATCTTAAATAGTTTTTTAATCCCCTGAACAATTCCCATTATATTTATTCATCTTTGATTCCTTCTGCAACCTCAACCTCAGTTAAAGAACAAGATGAAAAAGAATATCTACTGCTATCCATATACCAAATATCCAGATATGTAAAAAATAACATCAACGACAAATGATAAAGCCTTGCCAAATATCAGCCTTATGTGGAAAACACAAATGTAACTCGAAAAGTAATAGCTAGCTAAAAGGAAACAAGAACGTACTGAATCCATTTTCAACAAGATAATTGAAGGTATGTCCATCACAAGTGTAATTAAATTTGTTGTTGGAAGAGGGAAGCTTTTGAAGGCATTGAGTGGCGACGGAGATGTAATTACCGCTAAATCCAGAGTACTCAGCTAGAATCACCGTTCCCCGAGCCACGAAAGCATAAATCAGCTGTGACTGTTGGGCGCGTCCCATTCTTCCTATCTACAAAACCGTAATGTTAACGTACCATACGATTATTATGATGATGATTAAGAAGAAGAAGAAAAAGGTACGGTTTTGAGGCAGGACAAATTTTTGTGTGCCAACGTTCGTGAAGCATGAAAACATAACATGCATGCAACGGTAGGATCAGAGAGAAATGTGGGGATTTCGAGGCTTCTAACACCAATATTTCCTTTTCACCATATCTTGCATATATATGCTATTTACGTAACACCCTACTGTTATTAATAACACTGTATGATATTCAGATCCAACTCTTCAAAACTTGATTAGTCTTTGGCCACCTACTAAGTGCACAACAATCATCATTTTTTGGGGTCTGTCATGAGCATATGAATTACTCAAATTGTTGCATTTGGACTAGTTTATTTTAGTTTATTTCGAATTCGAAAGTTAGAACTTGACCCGATTTTTGAAAAACACTCGGGATTTAACCCGGGTTATCACAATTTAGCCGTATATAAATTATGAAAATTAGCTTGCATATGGTGCAATATGACACTTTTTAAATATATTTCATATTTTGTACTTGTATTTTAATTTTTTGTGTATTTTATTAATAATATTTTTTATTTTATTTTTGTAAACATGGTTTGCAATATTATATCAGAAAATATATATTTGAGGTATTTTTATTTTGTATTCTAAATTTTAGCCAATAATCACTTTAATATGTAATATTTTAAAATTTTACTATGAAGGTTTTAAATTTATAATGTCGTATTTTATAATATTATTTATAAAATAAAACTTGACAAATAAATTTATTGTTTATGGTTATTATAAATAAAATTTTGTTAGTGTTTTTTTACTAATAGATCTATTATTAGTTTACTTTTATGAATTATTTAGTCTCTATTATTTAACTCTAGTTAAAAAAAAAAAATCTTCTATAGTTTTTCACAATTAAACAAAATTTACATAATGTGTGTGAGAAAAAATAAATCCATTGATTAAAATGCCATGAAGATATTTGGCATCAAGGAGGGTGTTGCCATATGGCCCATATTAGCTTGATCGGTAATGGAAGATCCTTTGTTAATTGGCATTAAAAGATTGATTTGCATTGCAGCCTTGCTAATTATCAAAGGGGTTGCTAGTTCCTACAAAATGTAGATGCTGAGTGATTTGGTAATTCTTAGCCAGATTTTTTAAATAACTCCTTTATATTCAATGTGTTATGTTACGGAAAATTGTTGTTCTTGTTAAAGTTGTTTCGGGTGTAGCTAGCTGGCCAGGAAAGTCGTGGTATGTATCGTTGTATCAGTTATGTCGGTAAGTACTAAATGGAGTAAATGCAATTATGAATTGACGAAACTTGCTTCCAATATTGTGATTTGTGGATGAGTTAGATGATCAGTGTCTCCAAACTAAATTGCATATAAGAATATATGAATGAACTAAACTCGTTTGCTTCTTGTCCCTCATCGAAAAGATATTATTTAAGAGTGCTATTTATAAACGTCTAGTCGAGACTTCCATTGTTATCGTTGGATAGGAGGGCACCACGTCTATTCCTATAAAACTTTTAGAGATCCATATGAAGTTGCAATCCCCTGTTTTGTGATATTAATTAATAAAAAAGCATTATTCAATGCATTCTAATTTGTGCATTATTAATCCAAATGTATTATATAGGGGATTCTCAAAGCATGATGCTTGAGTAGGATGGACTAAGTACGGGTGGGGTACACACGTAGAAGGGTTGTTAGCGAATTTTATTGCTCAGGGAGCAACAGCCTTTTAGCTATTGGCTGCTCAAGAACGTTTAAGAAATTGTATAGGAGATCGATGTGGCTGCAACTGTGTGCAGTAATTGATTGCTGAAAATAGTTTTTGTGATGAAGCTATACATATATAGAAAAAACTGACTGCAACCCTTTTATTTTTGTTAGAACTGAACCATTGATCATCATAATATATCAGTCAGATTATCTGACTTGTTAGTTCAAGTTCTGTATATGTTACCAACTCCCAGAAAACCTCATGCGCAAGTAGAGTGCATGGATATCTATGTCACGCTTATGTTTTATAGTATAATTGATGGAATACTCCTTTGGATGGGTGGGCACCACGTATAACGGGTGGTTGCCACCAGAAGGGAATAAATCCAAAAATCCAGAAAAAGGTCCACGTATCTTTCCCCTTTTTGTAACGAATACATTTCAAAATTTCTAAAAGGATATCAGATTAGTTTGCTGCACTAATCCTAAACATATGCATAACATTTGCAATATTGGGTGGAACATTTTGAACTTGATTTCACTCATGAATCAGGCAAACTATACATCCGTGTTCAAAGTGATTCATGGACCACCAGAAAGCACTGAGAGTTGGATGAAAAGTAACAAAAAATATTTACTTCCTTTAAAATTGACCTCGTCTGTAACCGTATTTGGTTGCGGGGTTTTGGTGGATCACAACAAAGGTTACTTGCAAAATGTTGAATAAGGTCAATCCTACTAAGACCGATCTTATTAAAGGGACAGCTGAAAATGAAACTCAAACCAAAATAAGATTGAAGCGGAAATTAAATCTTAAACTAACCAAAAATTCATCTCAACGGAAACACAAAACAGAACTTAATAGTTAGAAACCAATTTTAATGTTACGTACTAATATCATATATTTGTAGAACAATAGAAAGATTAAAACTCTATGTACTTGAAAGAAATGAAAGAAAATTAAAAGTTCTTCTAATTAAATATATCTTTTAGATTATAAAAGATCACTTAAAATCTGAACTAAATATTCCCAAAATTAAATTTTATTTAACACATTCAAATTTTAATAAAATTTTAAAAATCTGAACCGAATAAAACTTCAGTTTTAAATAAGAAGCTGCCGATCCTCTTTCATAAAACCAATTGCGTATGATTTTGTTTGTCAAGGGCCTGTTTTTCTTCTTCTCACAGAGCCATGACGAGTCTCTCTTTTGAATACAAGCTGTTATAATGAGATTACAACTAGAACATGTCAAAGAAGGGTTTAAAGCAATAATCATAAACTTTTCACAATCTGTTTTAATTTCTGTACTACAATAAGGACGTCTTGTAACGCTGCACCGTGATCGAGTCTGTATGTAGATGGACAAATTCAACTTTAGTACACGGAAAAAATTCAAGTCACAACTTTTATTCAGGTAAGTTCTCTCGGTTTCTTTCTTGTTATCATTGATTCATTATTTATGCTTGCATGATTTTAGTCGGAAGGTATACACGTATTTTTTTATACATCTGGATCACAAGTATCGTTTCTTTTAGTTTATACTTTCAGGAAATGGGTTACGGACCCCAAAGAAATTGCTTACAAAGTTCTGATTATATATCATATTATTTTTGTCGAATTAAATTATTGGTTTAATTAGTCTTATTAAATTGGGCTTAAGGCATCTCCTTGAACAATAAGAAGGGGTTTGTTCGCTTCGTTAATATCGGGAATGAGATATGAGTTTAGAATTAATAAAACTCATACCTTGTGTTTGGTTGGAATTTTTAAACATTTAATATTACATTAAGAGTAAAACTGTAATAAAACATAATTTTAACACGGAAAGAAGGCATTTTAATTAAAGATGAAACTCAGAGTATTCCAGGGTGAATTTTGAACCCAAAGGGATATCTAATATATAGATGGAACATAAAGTTTATGTAGATTAAAAGAATCAGAATTCTCTATAATCAACATTGTCCATTTGTGACATGTAGTTGATGAGTGTCGCCGTAATTATTGGGAAGATCTGGGAATACAGTGGGTTTCTTGTGTATGTGCAAACAAAGGGATTGAAGATTTCACGCAATGATGTGGGTGTAAATAAGTAAATTTCCATGAAGATAATACGCATTAGTGAGTGTTCCAATTTTAGTCCTTCCTATCGAATGCCAAAAGAATTGCTAGCGCTACAACATCTAGATGCTAAGAGATTACATAGACAAAAATCATAGATAACCTCTTGTAGGTTACAGAAATCTATCATTCTTGTTAAAGTTGTTTCCAGTGGTAGTGTAGCTAGCAGGCCAGTAAAGACTGTTTGGGCGCTGCAGTGGTCCTTTTTGGACTTGCTGAATAGAAGGTCCATTTTGTGACTTTAAGTAAAATCTAATGAGATATAAGTTGTCCATGAAAACCATGAATGTATCGATTAATGCACTTGTGCGAGAATTGTTCATCAAAGTTATGGAACATATATTAGTTTAATGCAGATATGACTTATGAGAGAATCAAACTTGCTTCCTATACGTGCTGCAGTAATTATTGTGGTTAAATTCAGCCGTGAGGAGAGATAGCTTCAGATTTTTTAAAATATTTAGGAACTCAAGTCATTCCGTTTAAATTCCTAGAGATCCATATGAAGCTTTAATTGTCTGTTTTGCATTATTGATCCAAAAGCATCATTCATCAAAGCATTCTAAAAGAAAAATGTTAAGTAATAAAGATGGACTGCATGCATATATTTAAGAGTACTTGAAAGCAACGACTTGTGATTGCTCATGGACCAACAATCTGCAGTCAGTTAGCTATTGGCTCATGTTTTAAAAATTGTATATGAGATTTGGGTTACCACTTTACCAGTGAATGTTAAAAATAGTTTTTGTGCTAAAACTTTCTCTCTCTATATATATATGAACCCAACTTCTATCTCTTCAAAACTGGAGCCGTAATCATGTAATATCTGATTTAGGTGATCATATTAAATGAAAAGACCATCATCTATATTGTTGTCTTTTAATGTAATTAAACCTGATATATAAGGATATATGACCTTACTAAAATCGTTTGCTTTTTGTCCCTCATCGGGTAAGTAATATATCAAAGTCCTATTTATAAGTGTTTAGTTAAGACTACATGTGCTAGGATTCAGTAGGTATTAAAGTCGTTTGCTTTTTGTCCCTCATCTAGGAAGTAATAGATGAATCATATTTATAACTCTTTAGTTAAGACTACATTTGCAAGGGTTGAGTAAGTGGGCAACATGTTTCACTACTGATGAAAAACAGGTGATTGCCACCAGAAGAGAATAATTTATAAAGAAACAATAAAAAATTTCGGCTTGCCCTTCTCCCTTTTGCATTAGTTAGATATTCGATGTCTTTCAATGTAATTAAACCAGATATATAAGGATATATGACCTTACTAAAATCGTTTGCTTTTTGTCCCTCATCGGGTAAGAAATAGATCAAAGTCCTATTTATAAGTGTTTAGTTAAGACTACATGTGCGAGGATTTGGTAGGTACTAAAGTCGTTTGCTTTTTGTCCCTCATCGGGGAAGTAATAGATCAAAATCCTATTTATAACTCTTTAGTTAAGAGTTAAGACTACATTTGCGAGGGTTGGGTAGGCGGGCAACATGTTTCATTACTGATGAAAAACAGGTGATTGCCACCAGAAGAGAATAATTTATAAAGAAACAATAAAAAAATTCGGCTTGCCCTTCTCCCTTTTGCATTAGTTAGATTTTCGATGTTTTTCAATGTAATTAAACCAGATATATGGATATACGAGTGTGCTAAAATTGTTTGTTTTTTGTCCCTCGTTGAGGAAGTAATGGAAAGTAATAGATGAGTGTCCTATTTATAAGTGTTTAGTTAAGACTACATTTGAGAGGGTTTGGGTATGTACTAAAATCATTTGTTTTTGTCCCTCATCGAGGAAGTAATAGAAATTAATATTTCATGAGTTATTTATTTAAGTGTTTAGTTAATACCACATTTGCGAGAATTGGGTACGTAGGTTGGCAAACACGTTCCACGTAGTATTGATGAAAAACAGGTGGCAACATCATAAATTATATAAATCCAAAAAAATTGCCGACTTGCCCTTCCCCTTTTTCTACAATTACCTCTACAAATTCAGAAAAAAATCAAATTAATGTGCTTTACCGGTTATGGATATTTTCATATCATTGTGAGTGTATTTTTATATCGAGTAGGAATTTTTTTTTAATCAGTGTTACGTATGCATCCATCTTCAAGGTAGTTCATGGGTTGTACAAGTTTTATTTTCTTGGTTATATTATTATACTAATGCACAACAAAAAGGAAGTACACAAAAATATAATCTTATAATCGAGCTCATTTGTAAACATATTCACTTTGAAAGCAACTTTAAAGCAATATTTGTCAAGGCATTTTAAGAGAAAAAAGTTAACTAATTTATATTGACTACATGCTTATATTGAAGGGTACTTCAAGCAACTTCTGATTGCTTCTGGAGCAACCATCTGATTGCGATCAGTTAGCTATTGGCTAAAGTTTTAGAAATTGTAGGAGACCTGGTTACACTGTTAGCAGTGACTGTTACAAATAGTTTTTGTGCTAAAACTCTCTACCTATATATATGTATCTAAATGAAGCTTCTTTATTTTCAAAACTGGAGAATTGATAATTACCTAATTTAAGTCAACCCAAGTACTGTATATTGTTATCAACTCTTGAAAATTTATGGTGTTTTTAAATAGGCTTATTATATATATCATGTAAGGCTTGATATAAAGCTAATCTTTTGAGATTAAAAGAGTGGATTACTTGGAGCCCATTTTAATCGAAAATATCACTCAGTGTCTAAGTTAAAGTTTCTGAGACTGTTGAACCTTTTTAGGACAACTACTTTGGTGTACAAATTAAGTTTTTGAGAATATTGAGGTTCCATAGATTCCAACTTGAAAAGAACTTAGATATCATGTTACCAACTCTCCAGAATAACTTAGTAAGTTAGTGACAAAAATGGTTTTAAGGATACAAATCGATCACATTAGCGTCAAGCTTGTGATAAGACACATCAATTCATTATCTAGCAAATTCCCTTACTACTGAAATGTATAGTACTGTATCAGTCGTTTGACTAATTATATGATTTGTGTTCCTTGGAGTTTAATTAACATAGTTTACCATATCCATCTAGTTACTGCAACTATAATATTGTATTAGTCATTCGACTTATATGATCTTCATTCCTTGGAGTTTAATTAAGAATTAATTCATCATATCCATCTGCTTCATAATAAAACATGTATGTATGCTAAGAGCCCCCCCCCCCCCCCCCCCCCACCCTCACTATTATCAACACACTTAAAAGATTCATCTACCAAGTTTTATGATTGGGCTAGCTTTGATCATTTTACACTAATTTTAAAGATATTCTCCTCATTTGGAATTTATCACCCTTAACTATTAAGGACTTCCTTAACCACGACTAGATGTCTAAGGTCAAATACTGAATTTTATACTAGATGTCCATGACTAACTTCTAAGCATTATGTAGTATAATAATAATAATAATAATAATAATAATAATAATAATAATAATAACTATATGAACAGTATCTTGGAGCTGTTTTTTGTATACTGGTTAGTTTCAATTTGTACTTGTTTTCTTGGTTTTCCTCCCTTAATTGAGGGGTCTCAATAATTAGATAGAGGTCGTCCGTCTCTTTTACAAAAAATAAATATATAAATAGTACCGGCTCAAAATTTTAGTTTCATTTTCTGTAACGTACTTAATATTGTGTATGAGTTAGATGATCGGCGTCTCTTAATGTAATTAAACCAGATAGATAAGCATATATGTGTGAACTAAACTCGTTTGTTTTTTGTCCCTCATCAAGATGATTTTAGTTCAAGGTCCGGTGTATAAGCGTTTAGGCAATACCATGAACGGGGTTGGGTAGGTGGGCAACATATTTAACACAGTTTGTTCCACTCCTTAAAAACAGGTGGTTGCCACCAAAATAGAATAAATCAAAAAAAAAATGTCAACTTACCCTTCCCCCTTTTGCTACAAGTATCTTCTACTTTTAGCAAAAAAAATCATATTAATCAGCATCACTAGTTATAGATATTTGCATATCATTATGAGTGTATATTTATGTTGGGTCGAATTTTTTTAACTCGATGTACTCTATGCATTCATCTTCAAGGTCGTTCATGGGGCACGTAAAGTATCCATTTTGGGTTCTTCGGTTATATTATTCTATTTTTTTTACTAGGGGTTATATTATTATACTAGTGTGCGATGAAAAGGAATTACAAATTAATTATATCTATGAGATCAATCTCATTTGCAAACATATTCATGTTGGTGTTTTCCACAGATCAAAATTTACGAAGTTAATTGCAAAATAATTAATACTCCTTCAGTAGAGTATAAAAATATGTGAATGAACTAGACGTTTTGGTTTACTTCTTGCTCAATAAGTTAGTTTGCAGCCCTCGTTATGATTTTTAAATTTTAGACTGCAATTGTAGAAAGTTTAGTTCACTTCAATTAGAACTGGTGGTTTCCACCAAAAAATCAGAATGCCAAAAAATGTCATTAACTTTCCCCTTTTGGCACAAATAGGAATCTGGAAATGGCATGCCGCTGTTTCAAAATCCATCTTAACTTTACAACATTCTGCTGTAAGGTCTTAACTGAGAGTTTAATGATTTTGAGAGGAGGGTATTAAATAGATTAATTTTGGATTTCAAATTTTACTTGTTCTTTTAAATTATCTTTTACTTCTTTGAAGTGCCAAATGTTAGCAAATCAATATATTATATATAGGGTCATGTTCCACCCCACTTAGAAACGCCTTAAAAATTCTAGTAATTAATTTAAATATTTTTTGCAGAATATTGTACATTTTTGTATAAATACATAATATATCGATTCTATTTTTGCCTAATTATCTTTTCAAACGTATTATAAGAAGAGTTAAAAATAAATTGTATCATGTAGAAAAACAATTTATTCTTTAAAAATATTATGTAATTTAGAAATATATTGTGTACTACAAGAATACACCATATTTAATAGTTTATAAAAAATATTGTATTCAACAGAATCAAACAAATTGTGTATTTCAGCAGAACAATGACATATGGGTTGTTGATTTTAAACATTTATGGCAGATATTGGTTCTAAGTTCTAAGTAAGAATAAAGGTCAAATTTGATCATAATATATGTATAAGGTGGGAAAACCATTTTAGAAACAACTCTCGTAAAATCTTAAGAGGACATCTTATTTTATAGTTAATTGTCCTCTCGAAAACTCCTTTTTTGGTCGATAGCAGGCTTAGTGTCCAAATTAAATTGTGAGAAATATATTAGGAGGAAAGTTTAAGAGGATCTTATTTTATATTTAACATAAACCTAATATGTTAATTTCTCAAATCAAATCTCTCCAATACTTGTACAATCCCCTACAATTTTTGGGTGGTGAATTTTTGCCTCACCTGCGCAGCTCTTGGAGTGTCCGTGATTGCAGTCTTTGTTCTTTGTTCAATTATTTGGTCTTAGATATATGGTACTGAACATATGTGTATGCATATAGCACACCTTATGATTGTCTATTTTGCCTTTTTATGTGATTTACCAAGTAATGCAAAAACTATTTAAAGCAATTATATATAGAAAGTGAACAGTTATAAAGTCAATTAAAAATCAACAGCTACAAAAGTCTGGTCCAAGAAATACTCATAAATATGTAAACTAACCCATAAATGCAGGATGATCTAAGTATGTAACGTAACAATTACTGCCCGTAGTAAATTTTTCAACAGAATTTTTTTATTTAAAGCCATTTATGCCCACAATGTTCATCTTCCGGACACGCCAGTGTGTTTCTGTGTGTTCAAAAATATGTGTGTATTTTACCTATAGTTGTCATTGGTCGAGAAACTCTTTATATTGATGTGTATGGTGTGGGTGTGAGGAACTTAGTAAGCCGGATAATGCTTAAATTTTAAATTTGTTTAGTTCATCAATTTGAATCTTAATAACGAGGACTAAATTACAGAGTACTTGTGTAATTGTATCTGAAAAATATATTGTGTACTAACGAGGAGTGTCTAGGTTTGAAATTTAATTTATAAAGGCATGTGAATTGCAGAGTTTCAAAGACCTCTAAATAGGTTGTTGCTTTTAGCAAATAATGTAGGTTACATAAAAATTTTCAGATCAACACGTACTTGTGTTTGTTTTGGTGTGTGTATAAAGTATACATGATTTGAGAAATGGTCCTAAACATTTATAAATAGGACTCTGATCTATTACTTTCTAGTTTCTATCACTTCCTCGATACGGGACAAAAAACAAATAATTTTAGTACTTACTCAACCCTCACAATTGTAGTCTTAACCAAAGACTTATAAATAGGGCTCTTTACCAAAGACTTATGAATATGACTCTGATCTATTACTTTCTATTACTTCTTCTAAGGGACGATAAAGCACTGTTCCAAAAGGGGAAGGGGAAGTCGGCAATTTTTTTGACTTTTTATAATTTATCTTGTATTGGTGGCAACCGCCAGTTTTTCATCAGTAGTGAAACATGTTGCTCACCTACCCAACCCTCACAAATGTAGTCTTAACTAAACAATTATAAATAGGATTTTCTTCTATTACTTCTTATTACCTCCACGATGAGGGACAAAAAGCAAACGATTTTTGTACATACCCAACCCTTGCAAATGTAGTCTTAACTAAACACTTATAAATAGGACTATGATCTATTACTTCCTATTACTTACTCGGCGAGGGACAAAAAATAAACGATTTTAGCACGCTCGTACATCCTTATATATCTAGTTCAATTACATTAAAAGACACCGATCATCTAACTAATGCAAAAGGGGGAAGGGAAGGGCAAGTCATCAATATTTTATGTTTTTTTTAATTTATTCTGTTCTGGTGGCAACCACCTGATTTTCATCAATTTATTCCTTATCGAGGAAGTAATAGAAAGTAATAGATCATAGTCATATTTATAAGTGTTTAGTTAAGACTATATTTGCAAACACGTTCCACTACTGATGAATATAGGTGTTCGCCACCAAAATAAAATAAATTATTAAAAAGCAAAAAAAATTGCCGACTTGCCCTTTCTCTTTTGCTACAAGTACCTCTACAAATCCAGAAAGAAAAAAAATCATATTAATCGCCTTTACCCGTTATGGATATTTTCATATCATTGTGAGTGTATTTTTATATTGGGTTGAATTTTTTTTTAACTCACTGTTACACTATGCATCCATCTTCAAGATAGTTCATGGGCCATCGATTGTACACGTTTTGTTTTGTTGGGTTATATTTTTATACTAGTGCGCAGTGAAAAGAAAGTACACAAAAATATAATTTATTAATTGAATTTATTACTAAACATATTCACTTTGAAAGCAACTTTAAAAGCAATATTTATCGAGGCATTTTAAGAGAAAAATGTTAAGTAATTAATATTGACTACATGCATATATTGAAGGGTACTTGAAAGCAACTTCTGATTGCTGATGGAGCAACCATCTGATTGCAGTCAGTTAGCTATCGGTTGAATTTTTAGAAATTGTATAGGAGACCTGGTTACACTGTTAGCACTGTTATATGTAATTTTTTCGCTAAAACTCTCTACCTATATATATGTATCTAAATGCAGCTTCTTTATTTTTAAAACTGGAGAATTGATAATGTATCTTAGTTAGATTACCTAATTTAAGTAAACCCTAGTACTGTATGTTGTCAACTCTCTAAAAAATTTAAGGTGTTTTTAAATAGGCCTATTATATATATCATGTAAAGAGTTCATATAAAGCTAACTAATTTATTGGGATTAAAAGAGTGGATTACTAAGAGCCCATTTTAATCGAAATATCACTCAGTGTCTAAGTTAAAGTTTCTGAGACTTTTGAACCTTTTCAGGACAACCACCCTGGTGTATAGATTAAGTTTTTTGAGAATACTGAGGTTCCATAGATTCTAACTTATACTGCAGGGTAAAAGAACTTGAATATCATGTTACCAACTCTCCAAAATAAATCAGGAATTTAGTAGAGTGATGGGTAGTTGGGTACTATGTCCCTTGGAGTTTAATTAAGATATATTTCATCATATCCATATGTTTCATAATAAGTCGTCATATCCAACTGTTTCATAATAAAGCCCCCCCCCCCCCCCCCCCCAGACTCGAAAGATTCATCTAGCAAGTTTTATGATTGAGCTATATTTGAACATTTTACACTAATTTTGAAGATATTTTCCTCATTTGGAATTTACCACCCTCTACTATTAAGTACTTCCTAAACCATGACTAGATGTTTAAGGTGAAATACTGAATTTTATACTTGATGTCCATGATTAGACTCTAAGCGTTTTGTAGTATAATAATAATAATTATTATTATTATTATTATTATTATAAAAACGATACCTTGGTATGTGTTTTTCATTTAATGATTAGTTTTAATTTGTGGTATTTTTTGTTTTCCACCGCTTGAGGGATCTTAATAATTAGATGGAGGTCATTCAGTCTCTTTTTCAAATAATAAATTTATAAAGAGTATCGGCTCAAAGTTTTAATCTCCTTTTCTACTCGGTACAAATATTGTGTATGAGTTGAATGATCGGCGTCTTTTAATGTAATTAAACCAGATATATGAGCGAACTTAGTTCGTTTACTTATTGTCCCACATCGAAAAGATATTAATCCTGAATCCTATTTATAAGCGTTTAGGCAATACTATGATCACGGGGTTGGGTAGGTAGGCAGGCAACATATCTAACACGTTTGTTCCTCTTCAAAAAACAGGTGGTTGCCAAGAATAAATCATAAAATAAACAGGTGGTTGCCACCAGAATATAATAAAGCCAAAAAAAATGTCAAATTACCCTTCCCCTTTTGCTACAAGTTCTACAAGTATCTTCTACAAATTTAGAAAGAAAAGAAAATCATATTAATCAGATTCACTAGTTATAGATATTTGCGTATTATTGTGAGTGTATATTTTATGTTGGGTAGAAATTTTTTAACTCAATATATCCTATGCATTCATCTTCAAGGTAGTTCATGGCCTCACGGGCCACCGAAAATATTCATTTTGGATTATTGAGTTATATTATTTTATTTTATTGACAAGGGATTATATTATTATACTAGTGAGCGATGAGAAGGAAGTACAAAATAATAAGATCTATTAGATTAATTTCATTTGTAAACATATTCATGCTGCATCCTCATAAGTGTGTGTCAGTATTTTTACTACAACCGTGCTCATGCTGCATCATCTGTGCCGCGAAATCGATTTATACTTCTGTGTTGCACAATATATCTTCTTTCTGCTGCTATGTGGATTCATAAATATACCTCTGCATATGCAGATATGCTTTTCAAACTCCAGAGGCCTGGACTATGGATGGGCATTTTCGTTCTCTAGTCTACATGAGGCCGCTTGCTATATGGGGTATGCAGCGGGCTTTAAGTTCATCTAAAGTAAATATTAACGCCCCTCAGATGGGCATAATCGACAGACTCAACATATCTCCTCATAATGCAAGATCTCGTCACACCGAAACCAAAGGCACAAAGTGCCTTGGCAACAATTCAGTGTTTTGTTCTTGTTGATTCTCACTTGGTACAATTGTAGTTTTTTCAATTGTAGAATAAGAATAAACAATATTCCTTCAAATGTCTTTAGCTTCATACATCACAAAGTCATGATACCAGTGATTACATGTTCTCAAACATAGTATAGTATATACCATTGAATGTATGGGCTTTATATAAGAAATATAGTACTACTACAATTCATTTTGTACACTTCTGATTTGTGAGGAACCTGCATTTCCAAACGTAACATCAATACTTCAATATATGGTCATAATTGGAGTTCTATAACTAGTCAGATTATGATAAAGACCGTCACACTAATACCAAGAGACAAAGTGTAAAATTTTTAGACGTTTGAATAGAATAGAAATGTGAGGTTATGCGACGGGTGTACATTCTTTATATAAGAACACAAAGGATATGAGTGGGAGAAAGAGATAAGAACTTATAATTTATGTTTTCAATTCATCTTCCAAAGGGAGGTATAGTTTAAACTTGTAGAATGGAATGTAAGATTGAATCAATGAATATCATAGATAAATGTGTGTTTTGGAGTTTATATTCATAAAACAAAATTATTATTTTTTTCGAAAATTTTGCTGCTGTGCGTGTCGTTTGAGGAAATAGAAAAGTGTGAAAAAGTTTTAGCTGGATATGTGGAACTTCAAAAATGTCAAGAACTAACTATATCTGATCTATCTAGCTAGATCTTATATGAAAAGTTTACATTAAGCGTTAGACTTTTTTGTAGGTTGCATGTAAGAAAGAATTGATTGCTTCTTCTTCCTTTCTTTAACACCAAATATGAATGAGCGTAAAGGGACCCGAGGCCTGTTAGTACTCCTTAATGCTGCCTTTTCTGTTAGTCCAAATTCATTATCCAACTTTCTTATTGTATGCTCACATTCAGCTTGGAGTGAAAATACATGATCTATGCCTGTTTGCAACTCTTCATTCACCTTATTGTTCTCTTGCTTCATGTTTAAAATTTCACCTTGAAACTTTGCAGCTTGATGACTACTGAATGTTATCTCGTCTTCCTCAGCACCTTCATTCAAAGCAGCTGTTATTGCTTGTTGAATGTTGCATATTGATGAGAATCTACGTTCAAGTTCTTCTTTCAATGATTCGCTTTGTTGTAACCATACTTTTAATTCAGCCTTTATCTCGTTAAGATGCTTGAATATTGCACACACGTCTGATTTAAGATCTGCATTAACTTCACAAGAATCAGACATTGATGTGTTCGACTTTTTCTCTGCTTTCTTTGCTTCCCTTGTCTGGAATGTTGATATCTCATCATGTAAATCTTTTATCTCGTTTTTAAATTGATGTACTTTTTGAAATGCAGCACTAAACCTTAACCAGAAATCAAGATTCTCATCAAGTATCGAATCAATCTGACTCCTAAGCTTTTCTTCAACTGGTGAGAGTGGTTTAGGTTGATTGATTAAAGTCTCGATTTCTACCTCCACTTCATCTTCCGGAGGAGGATGTGCTTCTTCACTTTCAGTTGAGTTACTTCCTTCTGGTGTGTTTTCTTGCAATTTATGCCGCAAAGACTGAATTTCTTGGTCCCTCTTAGCAACAGCACTTTTCAGTTCTCTTACTTGCAGTGTTGTTTCAAAGAGGGCATCAGTTTTCTTCTCCTGGTCGAGAAGTTTCTTCTTGACTTCTTTGTAGTTTCTTGAAATTGTAGTGTATTCTTTCATAAGAATCTTTTCTTTATCTTCCAAACCATTCAAGAGCAACTGTGGCCAGTTTAGCTCCTCCTCAGACTCTTCGTCTTTGTTTGAGGTTTCGACATTGGTTGACTTCTCTGTGGATTGGGACAGACCTTCCTTTTCTGCCTTGTCAGATTTGTCATCTTTTTCTTCATCTTCACTATTTTGATCCAAAACAAGTAATGCTCTTTCACTTTGTTTAGTTGTATCTTCTATTTCTTCTGTCCTTAAAGCACTGGAGCTCATTATACTGTCACCGCCTGATATTTCCTGGTTTTTGCCATCCAGTGCTTCTTGTGTCTGCTCTTCCTCTTCATCTGGCTTTACACTTTGAAGATTCTCGGATAGTTGATCAAGGCTACTATGAGCCTCATTGAAATGTGCTCGAAGGTTAGTGTTGTAAATTACAACATTCTGGTTTAAATTGTCAAGTCCTTTAAATTTATCCACCAAATTCTTTACTCTATTGCTCAAATTGTGTTGGTCATCTGCCAGAGTTGCTTTATCATCTTCCAAGTGCTGAATGTCTGTGTTAAGTTCACTTGCCTCTGTTCTCAGCCTGTCAGTTAAAGCAGTCTGCGATGAAACTGAACTTTCCAGATTGATCACCTTACTTACAAGATCATCAATCTTCTGAACCATTTCTGTCACGGTGATAGATTTAGCATCATATTCTTCTTTTATCCTATCTCTAAGTGCCACCAATATCCGTCCCTCAGGGCCAACCTCATCTTGTTTTATGCTTTTAAACTCTCCCGCTAGCACCTCTGGATCATAATGTTGAACCAGTCTTTCGTCGTCAGTTTCATCAGGGAAAAACTCTTGTTTAAGTGAATTCAATCTTCGACGAGCCTCCTCAATATTTTGGCGATCTGCCTTGGCTTCCTCATTAGACTTATCTTGCTTACTTTGTAACTGAGCCAGTGTCTCTTGGCAAGACTTAAGTGCTGCTTTTGCCATCAAATTTCTTGCATCATTATCTTCAATAAGGGTTCTGATACTAAACTCCTCTTCCAACCTACTAACCTTATCTTGTTTCTCTGTAATCTCATTCTCAATTCCATTGTACTTCTCAATTCCACTTTCATAAGAACTCTTTACAAATTCCTTCACAGTCTGCAATTCTAAGATATTTTTCTGAAGCTTAATAATCTCTTCAAATGCTTCAGCTTTTGTCAAACCAGACTTGGGAGGTGGCTTAGGTTTAATCTGAGTATATGTTGGTTTTGTCTTCTGTGGATTTTTTTTTGAGGTATCTGTTACAAATCCCCTCAAGGGTTGAGGGGACTTTGGAGCATCTGGAACCTTAGGAACATTTGGAGGTGGCGTCCCCTGTTGGAAGTTTTTAGGAGGTTTTCCAGCAATGTAATCATCATCATCGTCGTCATCATCCATAGAATACTGAACTTGTTCCGGTAGACAAGTAGCAATTGTGGTGTTGGCTTTCTGTAAATCCGTTGACAACTTGTCATATCTTTCTGCTAAAGCTCGATAAGCACGATACGTTTCTTCAACGAATTCTATCAACTCAGGCCTCCTTTTATAGTACATTTCTGCCTTCTGGATAAAGGAGTCTCCATCCTCTTCAAAGAGCTTTAAGACATATTCCACCTTCTCATCCACATCTGTAACATAAAAATGTTCAATGAGTTACCTTAAAGTCTTTTTTCTTGCATTGTTTTGATAAAAGAAGACAAGATTTCTGGTTGCATGTAACAAAAAAGTAAGCCTCCTTGATTCATTCCTACTATTCAGATTTTCTTATATCATCTAACATAAACACACACACACACACAGAGCTTGAAAATTGTGCATGCATGTATGATTTAAAACTCATAAGTTGTCATAACATTACCTTGCATGCTTTGTTCCAGCCATCTAGATTGTTTAGTTCTAATATGACTAGCCCACCACCATGAATATGCATTGCTTGCAGCTCTCTGCAACATTTTTTCTCCTGCCTATATTTTTGCATATATATCTTTAAATTAAATTCTAACTATACAATAAAAACAGGCAAACAAATGAACTCTTTCTTGCAGAGAGAGTAGTTTAAGAGAATTGGATGCCAAAGAAAAAGCAACATAAAAGTGATTAGAAAAAATCAAAGTAATATACATGCATATGGCTAGGAGATCCTTTCAAACCCGATTTTTATGGGGTGGCCCTGTTTGTTTCCCGACATATAATTTTTAATTTATAAATTATTTATTAAATAATTTAAAGATGCCACAAATATACTAAGTTGAATCATTTACTTTTGTATTGAGTAATTTTTTGACATATAGTTATGTAAATGTTTTTTATTTTATAAAAATCAATTTAATTTAAAAATTGTCAATAAATTTAGGATGTTTTTTCATTAAAATAAATTTTATTTTGCGAATATGTAAAAGGACCACAAATTTGCAACTCAAAGTCTGAAATGTTAAATATTGCACTTTCATTATTCTTTAATTTTCATATGAACCTGTTCCCTAGATATATTAAAATTTATCTTTCATTGTCATATTTTACAATTAATTTTATGATTTATGTCATTAAACTAAACATATATATAGCATATAAAATTATTCAAATATAATTTGTTTTTAGTGTTCATAACTTGTATTCCTTTGTTTGGTTTATAAAATTATTAATTAGCAAAAAAAAACTTGCATCATATATAAACTAAGTATATCCCATGTGTAATAACGTTAAAGAGGAATTTTATCTAAAATATTATGATTTTTTCTCATCGGTAACAAATAGTTTTTATAATCAAACTTTTCCTTTCATATTTTCTTTCTTGTGTCCTTATTAACGACATAATTAAGATTAAATTAATATATATAATCTTATAAAAATATTTATATTAACATTAATGTTGTACTTTTGATTTTTTGTTAAGAAGAGAATGAAAGAGAAGAGAAGAACGAAAAAAAAATAATATATATATTTTTAATCAAATATCATAACATATTAAATATAATCACAAAAAAGTTAAAATTACATATGTACGAGTTAAACGGGCAACAAATTTTGCTACAATACCTCGTTAAATTGCAAATCCTATTTATCGAAACATATATTCAGCTGAATCAGCGCCCATAACATTTTTTTATGATTTTCTGAATCTTTCGGAAAAACTAAACAATAGTAAAAATCAAGAATCCGAATATGTCAAAGCGAATGGCATAAAATTATGTTAATTATCTATACATGCATGACCGTGTTTAAGCATTTTTGCCTATTGTGTTTTATTTGTTGCTTAATTAAATATAAATACTAAATTATCAAATTTATTTAAGGGAGATACCTATGTAAAATCAATACAATATGTTTCTCTATATCCTAATTATAAATCAAAACATACATTAATTGATCTCATTTTTATGAGAGAGGGAAAAAGGTTGATCGACGCTTGTTTTTTAACTGGAATCTCCGCCTTTCAAGCACATCAAACAATACCATATCATGACGATATTTGATGTATGCTATCTAAATATATTCATATAAGTTAGGAAAAATAGATAGAGTGCACCCTCTAAAAATAATAGTAATACTATAACGTAAGATCATCTCATACTACGATAACGTCATGCGCTGTCCCAAAACTTCTGTAGGATAACCAGGAGAAAATTATGGGCGTTAATGGAGCCCAAACACAGAAATGTTGCTGCTTGACCCTTCAAAAAATAAAATTCAATGTATACATTTTTACAAATATCTTTAAAGTAATGGTCTACCGGATAGTGTATTAGTTTTGGGGGACGGACTTTTTAATGGTTAGTTTTGTCAAATCTAAAATCTACCTCTAATAGTATTAATTGTAGAAATTCTCGCGTCGAAATAAAACGTTCACCAATAAAACTGTGCCACAATCATGCAAAATATGATTTTACGAATTCATAGACTGAATCCGGAAAAACACAAAAGCAAATAAACTAACAAGCATCATATACACCCAAAGGTGGTCAATCTTTACTAAAGAGAACCAAATCCAGATCACTTAGACATCACAATATTATTTAAAACTTTCTTTAAACCATTGTCAAATTGAGCTAAAACTTATGTAAAAAATTGTGATGGATAAGTGCACAAAACGTAATAAAATTTACTAAATGTCATGTAAACTTTAAAGATTACAAGTTCACATTGAGAATTATTAAGTTGCTCCAAAATATCCATTAATTTTACTAATTTAAACACCCAAAATCAAACGGAAAATATAAACTCATACCGAAAATCTATAGTATTTTTTTAAGTTTTATTTAAAGATGAGAAAAAATATTGGGAAAAATGATATAAGAATTTTTTAAAGAAAAATATGTGCAAAATTCTCCTTACAATAATCTAATTTTTAAAAAAATTGTCTTAATCTTTTATCTTATCTCTTAAAAAGTTCAAAAATTTTCGTTCTCTTATCTTTTAACTTAAATTCAAGAGCAGAGCGTAATTCCGTTTCGAAAAGGACATCCGGCACATATATTTCAAAAGATTCGTAAGTTGGCGTCGTCAAGTGGGGGGCTAATGACGTTGGCAACGGAATGTGCGTGAATGAACTCCCTCGATATTCGTGCGCGATTTTCTCCGTGTATTTGCATTTTTACCTTTACTGTCCTGCATTTACCTCTCTCCACATTTTACATTTTTATACTCTTTTATTTTGAATAAAAATCATTTAGATTTATACGTATTCTTTTTAATTTTTAAATTCACGAGGCAATACATAAACATCTAAAAAAAATTATACTTCCCTTGCCGGATTATAAAATATGATATTATTTATCGTACAAATGTACAAAAAATGAGGTGTATATTATTATTATTTTTTGAGTAAAAACCAAAAACCATCTTATTGATTATCATTATTAATAACATCGATAAGAAAGAATGGTGTTAACAACCGTTCCTTTAGACATAGAACTTGCGATTGTATGAGAAGCTATATCCAACTCCTTCATTATGGTTGCACAGTATGAAATTAATGCGCCAAAATAAGACCAATTTTCATCTTTTCTTCTCCTCATTGCTTGCACAACTGTTAGAATCACGTATATTATGAATTTATGATAATGCAATCTTTATGTACTGGTATTTTTTTAAAGAATCATACATTTTAGTTGCTATTCTCTTTCCTAATTTAGCTATAAATTTTACGTATTAACAATCACATTATCATTCTTTTTGAAAAAGCAATCACATTATCATTCTATTAATTTTATAAATTAAATAAAATCATAATATCTAGATTTAGAGCAAGTCCAACACTATCCCTGAATGACCTCCTAAACATAAAAACAGGGAATATGTTATAAAATACGACTCTAACAGTCTGAATTACTAGAATATTCTAAATTTTACTAGGCATGTCCTGTTAATAGGGATCCTTTAAAATATCCTAGTGAATAAAAAATTCATTTCCTTCTCCTTTCTCACATCTTTTCTCTTTCGTCATTTTTAAGACTAACTAGATTCAAATTTATTATTATTATATTAATAGGGAATGAATATAGATAATATTGTTGGAGTTGACATGCAAAATAAATTACCTAAATTACTAAAACTCATTATTTTATAATATTTATAGGAAATCAACTAAAAAACTGTTGGACTTGCTGTTATATTATATTGACAAAAAATTAAATTAATTATCTTAAAATCAGAGAATAACTCTTAGTTATAGTAATAAAATATAAATAAGTTATGTTATGAAATGGAGAGTTGATGAGGGTGAAGTATATAATTAAATTATTATACTCAGTGTGGGACCTGATTTCGGGAGTTCAAATGTTAAGAAATATAAAAATGAGGCAGAAAATTGTACTTTCCATGTGGCCACTGAAAAAGAGAATCCAATGTTCTATCCACGTACTTTCCCCCGTATTTAACCAAAAATAAATATTACACTACTACCCACTACCTATATAAGACGAGCTTCTCTCGTATATTTTATTCTTGAGTTTGTAAAAATGTTATTTTAAAAATTTCCCGATGTCATAATTAATTATTAGTTTGAAAGTAAATTTTTGCATGGGAAATTAATTTGATTTTTTGTTTAATTGAATTTTATTGATTTTAGTGGAAAATAATTTATATTTATATTTGGATTTTATCAAAATAGGATCCAGAATTCGGAATATGATCTAAAATTCGATCAAAATTCAAACCATAGATAAACTCAATATATAAGTTAAATTAAAAGCACTCTTAAATTAAAATAAATTTTATAATGTTTTGCAAATTAGAAAATTTCTTGAAAATGTTCTATTAAAACAGTCTGCATAAAAAGATAGAACCATAAATTTGCATCTTGATATTTAAATGATTTTATATAAAAAATAAAAAGCACCAAAACCCATTAACAAAAAAGTATATTATCATTATTGTATTATTATATTGGGAGTGAAAATTTGCAAAATATCATCTAATGAAAAGCACATTTATTTATTTATTTATTTAACAAATTTTGAAGAAAAAAAACAATCCAAGAATGAAATGGCAACACAATACACAGCACGAGGCATAAAAAAGTAGCCTACATCCCCTCAAAAACTGTCATTTTCTCCTCTCTCTCTCTCCCAAACACACACTAAAAACACACACTTACTCTCTCTCTACACCAAACCTCTCCAAACCCTCTTCTCTCTCTAAAAAAACCCAAAACCCATCTCAATCTTGATGAAAAATTAAACCCCAAATCAAGAAAATGGGCAAGTATTTGAGAAAATCAAACGCTAAATGCGAAGAAACACAGCACAATTCCCCTCTTGGTGTACGCACCAGGGCTAAAACCCTAGCTTTGCAACCCCCATCTGATTATCTTCAGCTACGGAGCCGCCGCCTTCAGAAAATTGTAATTGGGGCTGATTTGAAGAGACCCAGGAGGCAAAACCCTAGTTTTCGGCCCAAATTGGGTGATGGGTCGGCTAATTTCGGGTCGGGTTGCGTGGAGGAGGGTCAAAAAGAGGTGGAAAATGAAGTGGAGGGTGGAATTGAGGGCTCTTTTGGTGAAAATATGGTGGATTTTGATGGTAGAGAAAGGTGGGTTATGTGTGTATGTGTGTGTGCTTGTTTGTTCTTATATGTATAATTTGGGTATAATTTGTGCCCATGTTGTTCAATATGTATGTATAGGTAGTAGTATATTTTTCTTGAAAGTCCCTATATTTATGTTCATTTTTATTTATTTGTTTTGTTAAAATTCTTCTTTTAAGCCTTAAAATTTTGATCTTGTGGCTCTCTGAACTATTTTTTCTAGGATTCTTTTGGTTTTTGTTTGTTTTCGAGAATTTGTAGGAAGATCATTATGTTTACTTCTGGCTTTTTATGAGTTATGTAACATGCTCAAGTATTTGTAGGGCTTTGTATGGAATTATATGAGGTACATAGTTCATGAATTGTTGATTTAATTTTGTTTCTAATTTGTGTCAAAACCTTATGTTTTTGCTTTTTATATCTTCTATGTTATGTGAACTTTCTATAAAACTGCATGTTGGTCTAGATTCGATAATTCTTTATTCTTTGGAACAATATAATTAAGTAATCCCATTCCCTTTTGATATTAAGAGCAGCTAAGAGCTCAGAAAGTATACATCATAATTTAAGATGAGGTAAAAGATGCCATGAATATGCTTTTTTGCTTCTCTTTTCAATTTACTATCCTCGTATGTATGAGGACTTGTGGATTGTGTTTGTTGTAGATGTTACATATTTGTATGCATGTTTTTTTGGGTTTCATAAATTGTTGCGACATCGTTTGGCTTCTTTGCTCTGTTTAAGCTGTTGTACATCAACATTTTTGCTGTTAAATTTAGTATATCCACTATTGCCTCAGCATGAATCAACGATGTATTTATTTCTCTAGATTTCCTTATATATCTAAGTTGCCCTTTGGTGTATCAAAGAGTCTGATGCAGTTTACTATCATGGTGCGATGGTGCCCTCACTTCTTACCATTTGCCTAATTTCTAGAAAAATTGAAGGAGATGAGTTATTATAAAAACTTACAATCAGCTCTCTCTTTTCATCAATTATTAGTTCTTTATTGTTTGCGACTGCAATTGTCCTACATCTTGCTCCATAATTTGACTGTTCTTCTTATGGGGCCTTTGTTATTCAATTTATTAATTGGTTTTGCGATTAAGCTGTCTATCTTCTTGTTGCTTTGCATCTTTGTTGTTTAGGCAATTCTTTCTTTTGTTGCATATGCAGGGGAGATGTAATGAAATTATAATATAATCAGTTTTCCTATCTAGGATAATATGGCAGGGTCTGTGTGTATGCTTGCTGCTTCTTAGTTTAATCTCTCCTAGTGTGTTTTTTCCTTCTAAAGTTTGTTACTTTGTTGCCTCTAGAAGGGTATTACATTTTATACTTGTATAGTGCCTTGTTACATGGTAAAGGTGGTGAGATGAATAAATAGTGAGTCATGGTGAAATGAAAAACTTTCATTATCTTAGCAGTAGCATGAATGAATGCAATTTGTTTTGGGGTCCTTAAATTTCAAAAGGCTTTAATGATTGGCAGGCCATGAACCATTTAAAATTGTAGGTGGGTCTACCCTGCATGATTGGTTCAGTGGTGACGGGTGAGGGATGTAACAAAAGTTTATTTGCCTTTTTCTTTTGTTCCCAGTTTTTTCAATTCATGTCCTGTGAATTTTGTGGTCCTTGAACAAGGCAATTTATTAGTTTCACTCATTTTGGTTGCTGAAGTTTCACAATTGTGTTGGTATTTTGTAGGATCTTTCGTTTCTAAGTGTATTGTATAAATTCATTAATATTGGGATGTTGTAAATTATTAATTTTTCTAATATAAATTGTGCCTGTGGCAGGAGTACAAGGGAGACCACTCCATGCAGTTTGATAAGGGTTCCTGATACTGTAGGAACCCCTTGTTCTACTACTAAATCTGCAAACTTGACTGATGGAAACCGGACAACACAAAATTCAACAGGAAGACACATTCGAATGGAAAATGATATGGACACATTTTTCTCTAGTGCCGAAAAGCAGCAGCAAAAGGAATTTGTAGAGAAGTACAAAATTTCATCTATAGCATTTTTGATATGCCCGCAAGGATCTTTTATGATACCATATGCTAACACGTAATACACACATTATACTTTCAGGTACAACTATGATCCTGTGAATGATAAGCCTCTTCCCGGACGTTTTGAATGGGTTAAAGTGGACCCATAAAAGCCTTTAACATCCTGCTGTTAATCTAATGTTAACTGTACGATAGTTGATGATGGAAGTTACTTCATGGTGATGGTGGTAAATCTATTTTCCATTACCCATGTTTTACCTGTAAAGATAGTAGGGCTGGCCTTGACAAAAGTGTAGACTATAGACTGTAGATTACTGATCTGTAACATTATAGAGATCTTGAGTTACATACCAGATACAAGGTCCTTTGTTTAACAGATCAATCTTCAAAAGGTGGAGGGAAAGAAAGACTGCTAATGCTAGGGTTAGGTAGCTCTGTTGTAAGTTTAAACTTTTTAGTCTAAGTGGGTACAAATCTATTATTAGATGCTTTTCTTAATCTAGTGATGTCCTTTCCTCCTTCCCTCCTCTCTTCTGTTGTCTATACTTGTACTGATGGGAACCGGTTTAAAAACTACTTTAATGAATAAAATTACCTTTTTTCTCTTCTATTTTTGTTTTTTTCTTTATCATCTTCTTCTTTGCCTGCTGCAATGCATGGTTTGCTTTTGGACTTTTAATTATTTTGTGAGACAATGAATCTGTCATCAACTGTAGATGTGTCTGTCTTAAATTGTGATGCGAGGCCCATATTACCTACATTTGTTTTTCATCTTCTAGTGAAAATGGTTGTTTATACCTTATCGTGGGATTGCTCTGTTGGTGTAAATATACATTTGAAGAATCTTGCTTTGTTTATATATGTTGTATTCTCTTTCCACACTACATCTTCTGTGCAAGTGTTTTAAGTACATACATGTGCATTTATATGTAGTGTTTGTGTGGAGACTTGCAACTTGATTCAGTTTCAATAATGCAGGGACTCTTGTTGAAAGAATGGTACAGTTATATTTAAGATATATGCTTGTACCAGCTTAATACTGTATCACATTTAAAGGTTCATCGTTGGTGGCTTGCCATCCCATATGATTAGTAGTTGCCCAATAACTGGCATGAGCATTGCAATAAAGAAGTCCCATGTGTCATGTGTGCATCACTTGCCCCATTTTCTTCTTTATTTTTTGGTGTGTACGCCACATTGTTTTTTATCCGAGGATTCGAATTTGAATCCTCGACACCCTGTAGGAGTAGAGGCTGGATTCGAATTCGTGACTCTTGTGGAAGAAGGTGATACCACGAAGGCCATGTAACTGAATCTTTTGGGGAGGCGGTCTACAACTAGCCACAAGATCGAAGTCATGAGCAAACTTTTATGTGATATTCAAAAAGTGTGTTATTTTAGTGAATACATAACCTGAAAAGTGTTAAAATGCTGGAAAGTAGTGTAGAAGAAAAGTCTATGGTGACAGAATTGGTGGTTGATAAACACATTTGAAGTGGGGGTTTGCAAGAGTCGTCTGTCGCCCACTCAGCACTTCCCTTTGACCAACTCTTTCCATTACCCTTCGTCTCTGTGTGCCTGTAAAGTAGCTGCCGCCACTTGAGAATTAGTGCTAATTCAGGACCCTTCACTTGAGTAATGGCCCCTGTAACCATAAAAGAATAGACTTATCATATCAAACAAGTTACAGCACTACAATTATCAAAACTTTAGGGGCTGTATTCAATCCATATTTTAAAGTATTATTTATCGTTCATTGATTTTTATTGATTGTATTTGATTCAAGATTTCACGCAGAGTCAATAGATTATATACATAATTCGTAGAGTCTGTATTGAATTCAGTAAAATCTCTCGTATTAGGGAATGATTTTGAATTATAAAAAATATATAGGAAAATTTAACATAATTCATGGATATTTAAAATTCATCAGTGTTAATAAGTTTTTGAATACTCCTAGATTTTAATTGATTAATAATAATCCATGTTGAATACTCCATTGATTAAAATCTTGATTGAATATCCCTGGATTTTAAAATATAGTTTAAAATTCTGATTGAATACTCTCAGATTTTAAAGTATTATTTAAAATCCTAATTGAATACCCTCAAATTTTTAAAATACAAAAAAATATTGCAGAATCCGGATTGAAGCTTGGTTGGAATTTGTTTCTATAATTTACAGGGCCAACATTTTCCTCATGTTTTCATCTTATTTTTTTTCCTTACAAATTTTAGAAACTAACATAAAGTTACGGTTTAAAATTTCCCGGGATCTTTCTGATTCTCGAAGAATAAGGAGTAAATCGACAAAGTCCGGAGTGATGCCTGAGTTTCATTGTCTCTGAACTTGCTAAACAACTTAACATGACAATAAGGGAGACGGTGGAATCACTCCAGATCTCCGATGCCGTTACCTATCATTTAATTTTGAGTACAAAATTCTTCCGGGGGGCAATAATGCAGCGCCTGAATATTAGTCCAAGTACGATGCCCATCCGACTTGAGGGACATGTCTGAAGATAGGTATTTGTCACCAGATATATTAATCTGCTGACTCTGAATAAATATGAGATGGTTGGAAATCTAGAATAAAGATTAAGTTGAATTTATCTTCTTTTTTTTTTTTTTTGACTAAGATTGAATTCATCCGGAGTCCCATATTATTAATAAACGGAAAGTCTTGTAATCACACTATTAGAGGAGCCTGCCTTAACATCAAACCGGAAGTCTTGTAATCACACTATTAGACGAGGCCGCCTTAACATTTTGTTTGCTTTGCATCATTTTTGATGAAAAATAATTAAGTTGTATAATATAAAAATAACAAGAGCGATGAATAATCAAACAATATTTAAAATTTCATTCATTTTATACTTAAAATATTTATTTTCATTTAAGATTAAAGTGGTTTCCACTTGATCCAAAAATGATTCGTTTACGCATGCGAAATCGACTTGAAACCCAAATATTCAACCCTTTGCACCGTGCTAATGTGTACAAACATTTTTGATGATAGTCCTTTGATAGTTTCAAGTCAAGTTTTTAATTATTATGTTTGCTTTTTAGTTCGAGTTTTTATTTATCGAGTTCAATTTTTTTAAAAAGATTAAATAAAAAAATTACGTTTAAACTCAACTCCAATATTAACAAAGTCAAGTATAAGCTTGTTAATAAATTGCCCGCAAGTGTTGGCTCAATTAAAGAGAGGAATATCATCCTCTTGGTCATAGGTTCGAATTTCACGGGAGGAGAATTTGTGATTATGCCATATGTGTCAGAGCTTGTCGCACTTGTGCGGTTTACCGGTCCGTGTGTTTATCCAATACGCACTCAAGTAGAAAAAAAAGAAAAGAAAAGTTTGTTAATAAGTCTTCAACTCCAAATAAAGAGCGAATGAATTTTGAATTACTTGAAATTTAAAAGGTTATTTATAAATCAACTTATAGTCCAATTTCCAATTAAATATTATCAATGCTTAAATTTCAAACAATTATATCATGTGAAGACATATTATCGAGCTCCACTCGAGTACGAGTTGGAACAAACAAATCGAGTTAAAGTTAAATTTTATTAAAAACTCGGATCAATTTTAATTCATGATGAAGCCCATACAGACATAAATTACACTTATCTACTACAGTAATAAATTTGTAAAGACAGTACAGACTCATACAGATACAGACAGTAAGCTACAACACATAGCTGTCCTGTTTCTTCTCTCTCTCTCTCTCACACACACACACACACGCATAAACTGCTTTAATACCCATTCGGCCATTCCTTCTCTTTCTTTTTCTCACCTCACCGGGAAATCAAGAAATCTTGATATTCCAGCAAGAAAAGATGTACTCTGGTATTCATTCATTTTCTGAAATAGATGGAGAGGGAGAGTTTGATGGGACATTAGATGGGTCGAATGTAGTTGTTGGTGGAGACCCACGTCTGGTTTTGACCACGGATCCCAAGCCCCGACTCCGGTGGACTTCGGAGCTCCATGATAGATTTGTTGACGCTGTTTCTCAACTTGGTGGCCCTGATAGTTAGTCTCTCTCTCTCTACCTCTCTCTCGCTCTCTCTCTCTCTCTCTCGCTCTCTCTTAGCTCTCTATTGTTCTATTGTTTTGCTTTGGATTGTTACTATTGTCATCTTGTGTGTGTTTTGCTGTTCTTGAAATTTGGTTAGTTAATGCATGTAATTTTATTTACTTGTTCACTTGTTGTGACAAGACTAGTTGCTAGTTGCTACATTGTTATATTTCATTCGACTTTGGGGATATTTGTTTCATGATTTTGTCAAATTGGTTATGTTTTAGTAAGTATTACTTATAAATAGAGTGTTGTATTAGAATATTATTTTTGTAAAATAATTGTAGTTGTCAAGGATCAGAGACGAAACCTTTTGAAGGAATCCTAGTAGAGTGGTCGAGCATTCCATAACGACGGAGTACCAAATATTCCTCTTACTTTATATATGTATAATGTAAAGGATATAATTCTGTAGTATAAAGTGTACACTTGTTAGGTAACTTTTTAATAATTTAAAGGTAATAAACATGAATAACTATTGAATCGATTACTCATAAAGTAAAGTAAAAAGGTCCTGGGGAGGTGAAACAGCACGCATTCTGATGACTCAACGCTGCCAATTTAACCCAGTTCCCTTTCCACGAAGTTTAAGGCTTAAAATCAGACTCTGTTGTGATGCTCGAATAATTGTTTATTTGATCCTCGGTCAATGGGTGATCATCTTCTGCCTTATAAAGTGCTGTTGTGTTGTAATGTACTAATGTAGGTCATTTTACCTTGAAAGATGTTCCTCTGATACTTCTAGCAATTCAACTCGAAACACGATCATTATAACCCACAATTCTACAAGGTTCCTTGTCAATTAAGCCTAGCGGGTATTGAGTAATTATATGCCTTTAAGAGAATGAGTCTTGAGGGGTAGAGAGCTATACTTTAGCCTGGGAGTAGACAAAAATTTCCAAAGAAGTCGGGGGCCTTTTTCAATGTAGAAGCGAATCAAAATAATTCTTAAACTAAGCCCTTCCAATCACAAATGGCTCCAACACGCTGAACCTAGGGGTAGAAACTATTACCCTCTAATCAGATAATATCGTGATAATGTAGTCCCACAATGTTTAGGTTATCGTTCAAGGTCTTTTAGTAGGATTGACCGCAACTGGATGTCTCAGAACATAAACACTTTTCTGATTATTACACCCTTTCTGTAGAGGGTGTAGGACTTTATGAGTAAAGTAATATGACCAAATATGTAGGAAAATCATAGAAAAACTATTGTGGTTTTGTTGATATCTCCATTGTCAGAAATCATCAAATTATTTGTTTAAGGTGTCGATTTGTGGCAAAAGACAAGCAACAGAACTTTGTAAATCTCCACTAGAAGATCACTTGTGGAGATGTTGTCAGCTGGAATGTTCTAGCCAGAATCATCTCTGGTGCAATATACGAGATTTACCAAGTTCTGTTTTGGACTTTGCGAGATATCGGTACTATAAATATGAAATTGCACAAGTTCTTTAACAGTAGAGATTTTGGTTAAACCACTATAGTTTTTGTATGACTGCCTTTTCCATTTGGTTGGATCACTATATTAATAAAAAACCCCACACCCTCAGTGTAGATGATGTAATAATTTGACAAAATGTCAATGTTCTGAAACTGCCAGCGCTGCAGCTAATCGGAGAAAAAGATTTTGGACGCTAATTGAAACATCGCAGGGCAACAATATTTGCGATATTATCCAATTCGAGACAAACAATTCGTATTCAATAATGGAAGGATGCAATTTAATAATTATTTTCATTGGCTTCTACATACAATCCTCAACAAGGTCCGCAAACGATTTTTTAAGTTTTCTTATTCTATTCTTGTATGAACCTCTCACATCTTGTTTTCTCACGAGGGATATATTTACTCACAACACGCTAGAGATTAATTTGATTTCAAAACTTGTAGAGGTGTCTACGATTGGTGTGTTTCGAGTTGAATTGCCACAAATCCAAAGAAACATCTTTAAATGCAATTAAACCTACATAATGACACTCAATAAACTAGAGGTAGAAGATGATTACTCTTTGACTGACGAGCAAATAGACGATCAACGGACCATCCACAATATAGTCTCAAATTGGACCTTGGAATTCCTGGAAGGGACTACTACATTGGAAGCAATGGAGTGAGCCATCATAAAGTGAGACAGAACAGTCCCACCTCCCCCAGGGACTGTCCCAGTTTGCCTAATCATTTATTGTTTTAATTGTTCTCACCATTCATTTCCTTTGAATTGTTGAAGAGTTATATACAACAAGTACACACTTTACACTAGTAGATTCATATCATTTTGCTTGAATATAATCTGCTTAAGTGTCATGTAAGCGGGCTAAAAAAAAGAAAGTGGAATCATGCACAGGAGATGTTCTTTTGTGGAACAAAAATATGTATTGAAAAGTTAAGCTCAACTCCAAACATGTTCACATGTTAATTATTATAAAAACAATGTCATTTTGAAAAAAAAAAGTTATAGCAAAATAAGAATTTTTAGGGAGAGTATAAAGAGATAGCTTGTCACTGTTTCTTCACTGTTACTTTCATTCACGTGCACATGTTTTCTCCTCTAGTGAGATGCAAGGATTTTCCATTTTTCATACCTACAACAAACAAACAAAACTTAATCCATCACTTTCCTTTTTTGATCTCGCTTAATCTTTTCTCTCACCTCTTACAATAGATGTACTTGGCCATTCACTTTAAAAATACATGACAATGTAAGATTCTTTTGTCACTAGATGGGTCAAATGTAGGTGGTGGGGATTTATGTCTGATGTTGACCATAAATCCGAAGACGGACTCGGAGCTCCATGAAATATTTATTGATGCACTCAACTAGGTGGTCTTATAGTTGTCTTTTATTTCTGTTATATCCTTTATTTCCTTATTTTTCTTTGCACTATTATTATGTGTGTCGGTTTTATGTTCTTGAAATTGTTTACTTAATGAGTGTAATATTTATTTACTTATAACAAAACAGAGAGTATAAAGAGATAGCTTGTCACTGTTTCTTCACTGTTACTTTCATCCACGTGCACATGTTTTCTCCTCTAGTGAGATGCAAGGATTTTCCATTTTTCATACCTACAACAAACAAACAAAACTTAATCCATCACTTTCCTTTTTTGATCTCGCTTAATCTTTTCTCTCACCTCTTACAATAGATGTACTCGGCCATTCCCTTTAAAAATACATGACAATGTAAGATTCTTTTGTCACTAGATGGGTCAAATGTAGGTGGTGGGGATTTACTTCTGATGTTGAACATAAATCCGAAGAAGGATTCGGAGCTCCATGAAAGATTTATTGATGCACTCAACTAGGTGGTCTTATAGTTGTCTTTTATTTCTGTTATATCCTTTATTTCCTTATTTTTCTTTGCGCTATTATTATGTGTGTCGGTTTTATGTTCTTGAAATTGTTTACTTAATGAGTGTGATATTTATTTACTTATAACAAAACAGTTGCTTGATTTTTATCTCCATTATGACTTTACTGATGTTTGGTTTTCTATTCGATAAACGGGAATCAGAATGTTATAAAAATGTGTTAGTGTTTGGTTGAGAGATTTACTTGGTTAAAATGTGAAACCCATTTTATTATATACCTGTTCCCCCTTTCCGATCCCTTGCCATTCCCCATTACCATCAACAATTGAACACCCTCCCCCCTGTTGAAAGTCTTTAGGAAAGGGCGTGAGTTATCTAGATATGGGGAGATTTGTTGACTGCTTGTTTTATTGTATTCCCTGGCTAAGAATTTATTCCCTGAGGTAGGCCCAAAAGATAAAACCAATGTAAAGTGTTGGTTTAATTGTATACATGCTTTGAGTTTGAGCTCAATTTTTATAAATCTGGAAAGTATTAAAGCAGGATGTGTATGACATGACTAGCCTGGTCTGCACACAGGTAAGCGGGTCTTGCTTATTTTAGATATTTTCACTGCGTTATTAGAGTATTAGATAAGATGTTTAGTAACTTTCTGATGTTTAGTAATTTTCTGACTTATTATAAGATTTTTTGAAGTTTGTGATTGGCAATTAGTAAGATTCATACAGTCTTTTTCTATTTTATCGTAAAGAGTTGTTTTGATGCAACGCGGGTTACTTCATTTTAACCTGTTGACCACTTCCCAATAAATCTGTTTCTTAATATTGGAAGTTTGATATTAAAAAAATTATATTGAACTCAGAAATATTGCTAGAATGAGGATGCCAACTAATAACGGTTGATAGCCTGATATGTTGTTAGTTGTATATTCAACTCTTTCTGTTTAGTATTATAATAGTAGTATCCTTATCAAATCTTTGTCCAATATCATTGCTTCTTAGTTTTGTTAACCTAGTTAGAACTTCCATTGAACTTCAAGTTGAGCAGCATGTACTGTGCCAGAAACAATTGCCATGGAAGGATTTATCTGCACCTATGTTCTAAAACAATTGTGCTTCCAGCTTCTAGTATCGAATGCAACCATAACAATTTTTGCATTGCCCTTATATCAGGCAGTACATTGTACCTTATTTTTCTTCATTACTTAATTAAGTTATCATTTTGTTTGGGCCACAGATTTTCTCGCTGGCATTGTGATGAAATTTTCTTGTCTAATATTTTGAACATTCTTGTTGAAAATGTGAGCTAACATGATTTGAAATACACTGGATTTCATTACAGAAGCAACGCCGAAGACCATTTTGAGGACAATGGGGGTCAAAGGCCTCACCCTTTATCATTTAAAGTCGCATCTTCAGGTCTATAGTTTCTATTATTCTAAATATTTAAATCATTTTCGTGGTTAATTACAAAAAATGAAAATTTGATTAAAGAGATTTTAGTTTAAAGATTTAGCACGGCCTTCAAATTTTGAAAACACGCGGATTTAAGAATCTTTATGGTGACTTCAGCATTGATTTTAGCATAGTTCAGTTTTGCTTATGTCCTAGTGCTGCGCAACTTTTTAAATGCGCTTGTAGTACTCTGCATAGGATAATTTCAGTACGAAAAGAATAACTTTCTGTATCTTATTCGTTAACTTGTTATTGCAGAAGTACCGGCTGGGGAAGCAATCGTGCAAGGAGTTGGCTGAAAATTCTAAAGATGGTATAAGTTCAATTTTTCATTTAAAAATTAAAGTACGGTGACATGAATGGATAGTTAATATAAAATTATAATGTCCATAGAACACCCAATGCAATAGCTGATTAAAGGCGTAGCTCATGTAATAATGTAATGCTGAAAAGTCCTTTTGTGTTTTCATGAATTGATTTTGCTGAAAGAAGTATACGGTAGTATATTGTAAGCAAGTGAAACACTGCTAAACAAGAGCACAATGTTTGTTATATTGAGCGGCACTACGTGTTATTTTTAATAATTATTACTAATGTATAGGTGGATTTGCAGCATCATGTATCGCAGAGAGCCACATCACAGATTCATCTACATCAGCATCGTCGAGAATAATGGCACAAAATCTGAATGAGTATGACTTTTATGTTTCATATTTTTATAGTTGCACGAGTAATCTACTTTCCAAGTAACTTAATTACACTTGTGTAACAGTGGCTACCATGTTACTGAAGCTTTGCGAGTTCAAATGGAAGTTCAGAGACGGCTGCATGACCAGCTAGAGGTTAGTTTTCATGATTGCCACTTTTTTTACCTAAATCATGATTGTCACTTTTAACCGGTGCACTTCCAATTCTATGCATAAAATATTATTCCCTCCTGCCTATGTCACTAACACTGATTGTCATCTGTCAATACACAATCATTAAGAAAAAAGTGTTGATTGACAATACACAATTATCAAGAAAAAGGTGTAAATTCTAATAATATTGTTCTAACATGTCCTTTAAATTGAGTATTGCAAATATGAAAGAGTGATGATAGTGCCCACAAATCAAATTTGTATGCATTTGAAAGTGGGTGGTTGATATAAGAGTTAGTTTAAAGTAGGGTTAAATATGGGTTAAATATCAAACTAGTCCATCAGTAAGATAATTATATCGTTTTCATTATCTATTTCAACGGGGTATCATATAAATCACTTTAAGTTAGAATAAATATCACATTAGTAAGTCTTAAATTAAAAAAATAAGTATGAATTTGTTATGGAATCATTAAAATCTGGAATAAATCATGAAAAATCATTTTATATATAATTTGGCATTTCTAGGTTATATTTTGAAAAGAAAATGAGTTTTACCATTTTCAATCTATTTTTACAATATAATAAAAGAAAATAACTATAAATCTAATAAATAAATACTCCCTCCGTTCCCCTCATTTGTTTACGTTTCGGAGAGAGGGTCCATCACGCATTTTAAGGTGCATATAAAGTATAGTTCCGTAACTTATTTTTACAATTTTTTATTTTTGAATAAAAATTGAATGTTTAAATTTGTATTCAGAAAAAAATAATTTAAAAATAAGTTATGGAACTATACTTTATATGCACCTTAAAATGCGTGCCGGACCTTCTCTCCGAAACGTAAACAAATGGGTGGGACTGAGGGAGTAGTAAAAAACTTTCTTAAAATTAAAAGTTTTCATTTGATTGTGGTAGCTTGCAAAACAAATGTGTAAAACTCAAGAAAAGACCACTATCACTCTTCGAACACATATTTAGAATTGTCAATGTGATATTTATGGCGACTTGAGTGATTTTAATGATATCCTGTTGCAAATCTGGGGTATCCTGTAAATAGAAGATTGCTGCGAAGTTTTTGACTAAAACCTACAGAAACAATTTTAAGCCACTGATTTTCCTTCACCAATGGGTAAGAAGGTATATTTAGAAAAGAAATGAACATGTATGTTGTATTTTGAAACAGTCTAAAATTATCCGGGATTCAATTATAACTCTTTTTCTATGTCACTCCTAAATGTCTACTCCAAAAATTAGATGCCAGAGAAAACTAACATCATATAGAAAAAAAGATGTTGTGGGAGATCTCACCTCTAGACATGATGGCAACCAGGTTCCAAGCATACAAGTTAAGTTTACTACCAATTGTAGGGCACATGACCGAAAGATTGTCCAGATGCTTCATAGTTGACCTTGAAATTGCTAGATAAATGTATGGATTTCATCGAATAATTAGATGGTCGTAGAATAAAAGTTGGGTCCTTTTCCTTTACATTATTAATTAACCTATAAGAATCCAATAAAATTATACCATGTCCAAGTCAAATGAACAATTTCACTAAGAATAAGATTAAAAATAAAATTTCACTAACGCCGAGAACGGGCACTTAAGACTCGACCTCGGGAATTTTTTAGGAGGTTGAAGCTCCAACCATCTGGTTGACAAAATATAAAAAAGTTCACAATGCTGAGAGCGGCCACCTAAGACTCGGCCTGGTGAACCGCTTACGTGGTTGAAGCTCCTTCCTGTCTCCAAGTCTTGCCTAGTGCATTTTTGAACATAGGATGTATAGACTCTACAAAAGCTCTAGCACTTGTTTCCAGAAAACTAGTCATGCTACCAAGTATTAATATATTCCACATTGGTCTACTGAAATCAGGTGCAACACAGACTTCAGCTACGAATCGAAGCACAAGGGAAATACTTGCAGTCAATTCTTGAAAAAGCTTGCAAGGTCCTCAATGACCATACTTTGGCTTCCGTTGGGCTTGAAGCTGCCAGGGAAGAGCTCTCTGAATTGGTTATAAAGGTCAGGAATGATTGTCAGCAAGTGACGACAGTCCCTTCACTGTCTGACATTGCTGCAACTCTAGAAAGCAAAAATTCTACCAGTGTGCCTACTAGAATGGGTGATTGCTCTGTTGATAGCTGCTTGACAACAAATGAAAATCCAATTTCTCCCATGGTCCCGAATCCACAGGCTGTGGTACTGAAGAAGAGGTCGAGGCCAATGTTTAGTAATGGTGATCCGTCTCCATTAGATAGCAGCCTGCGACAAGTGGAGCGTATGATGAGTGATATTAGCTAAAAAGTCTAAAACACTAGTTGTTTATGCCCCAGAAATAGATGTGTATCATTCTATATCAGCATCTATTATTCCCTCTTGCTCAATGGCTGATATAATGATCAACCCAGGGCAATTACCAACTGTAAGATCAGTGGTTTTGTAAATTGTTAATCTAGAAAATCTTAACTTGGGACTAGCTTCTACAGCCTCTATTCTACTGCTGTCTAATGCATTAACAAAACTCCTCCACTCTTGTACTAGGGCCTATGAACAAAATCGGCTAAGATTTACTGTTTTGGCTCTTGACAGGTCTTAAAAGTGGTTTTCAGTTCAGCTCGTAAAAGATTTACATAATATTAGACGAGCTCCTCTAATATAAATTGCAGCGAGTCTAAGTTCATCTAATGACTTAAATCTGTATTGAACAGTAGTGACATAAACATATTATCTTCTCAAGGAAATTTCATGTTTTGTGGAGTACCTGATAAAGATTGTGATATTAAATCATAATTATATTATTTTTTATACAAGAAAATCATGTAGAAATGTTGGTCCAACTTTTTCTTATTCCAAACGCTTCAAAATGTCAAGAAGGGATCACATAATAAATGAAAATGATAGGGAGTACGTTGTGCAAATGTGTACAGAGAGAGAGAGAGAGAGAGAGAGCTATTAGTCTATTAGTTATAGTATATGCAAGCTAAACTGAAGTTGGTATCTTACGAGAACTCTCACATTCTTCATTCACCTACAAAGTGCAACTGCTGTAAATAACGATGTCATCCAACAACGTATCTGATAACTATGACAGGAGAAGTGAATTAAAGGCATTTGATGATACAAAAGCTGGAGTAAAAGGCCTTGTTGATGCCAGAATCACTAAGTTCCCTCGTATTTTCATAGAACCATCACTAGATGACACAGGTATCTTGCCCGTGTCAGAGCTTACTCCGAAAGTCAATGCTCCAGTCATAGATCTTACTGGCATCCATGATGATTGTGTCCGACGCAAAGAGATCATTCAGAATGTTGGAGATGCATCCGAGAAATGGGGTTTTTTCCAGGTAGTGAATCATGGAATTCCACTCGATGTTTTAGAGGATATGCTGAATGGTGTTCAAAACTTTCGTGAGCAAGATTTTGATAAGAAAAAAATGTGGTACACACGTAAACCTATTCCTTAGCGAAAGTTTGTGTATTACAGTAACTTTAATCTTTACAAATCTTCAACAGCAAACTGGAGAGATACCTTTACTGTTCCTGTGGCGCCCACACTTCCGGAACCTGAGGAATTGCCTGAAATATGCAAATGTGTATATGTATTAACTGTTTTTCTGACCTCTGAGCTAATAAGTCGAGAAAAATTGTATTTCAACTTCTTTTTCATTATAAGCTCAGAAAATCGAATCCACAAGTCTTGTTTATTTATGTGTGTGCTTGTGTTAATTTTCTGCAAGTTTCCTGAATATGTAAATTGTTTTTTTGAGCAGAGATATACTATTGGAGTTTATAAAGGAAGTTCAGAAGCTGGGATGCTCAATTCTTGAAGTGTTATCTGAGGCTCTGGGGCTCAATAAAGAGCGGCTAATCGAGCTTGGTTGTAGTGAGGGTCTAAACGTACTTGGCCGCTATTATCCGGGGTGTCCGGAGCCAGAGCTAACACTGGGAACTTCCAGGCATTCTGACCCTACCTTCATCACAGTGCTTCTACAAGACCGCACAGAAGGCCTTCAATTTGTTCATAACAATCAGTGGTTTGATCTTCCTCCTTGTCCTGGAGCTTTGCTGGTCAATATTGGAGATCTTTTACAGGCAAGTAGCAAATTTTTTTCATTTTTTCTTCAAAATATTGTAGATTCTCAATCTCATCTCAAAGACAGATTTTCATATTGTATTCTACTTTTTATGTATGTTATACCACGTGCCATTAACCTAGGATATGAGCAAATCCCTCTCTTTATTCAATAGCAAATATTAGTTACTTAAAGATAACACTGATCATATGAATTAAACGTCTCAGTACTGTTTACTACAATTCCGATACTGATTTTAGGTAAAAATATAGAAATTACATATTAAAATAGCTCATTAAGCTTTGGAAATACATTTAATCAAACATTTACGCTTAGAATTCGTATTGGAGTTTACATATATGTGATCTTGTACGAATCAGAAGTTCATTAGCCTAGAGTATAATCTGATTTTTTCCCTACTCCTTGTACATATATTTTGTATCTTGTACGAGTCAGAATTAGCATTACTGTTTATGTGTGTGTGATCGTATACCTGTGCGATTTGCAATTTCATTTGCCTGAAATATAATCTGAGCTGTTTCTTCTCCTTGTATCCTGAATTTTGAAAATATTTTGCAGCTTATAACAAATGACAGGTTCATGAGTGCAGAGCATAGAGTAGTAGCAAAGCATGAGGGTCCAAGAATATCAGTAGCATGCTTTTTTAACACAGGTCTCAAGCCTACCCTAATTCAAGAGTTGTTGTCTGAAGATAATCCTCCTAAGTATGTAAAAACAACTGTGAAAGATTATTTTTTCTGCTGCCAGACGAATAACATCTTTGGGAAAGATGCTCTCTCTTATTTTAAGATGTAGATGTGTTCTAGATGTGTTTCTTGTAAGAATCTTGTCTTTATTTTAGTTGTGATGTATGTTAATTGCTAACCTTTTTGTGAAGAAAAGGAATTTATACATTTTTCGGGGTCTCCAAGGGGGCGCGGAAACACATAATTTGGAACAAATATTTAAAGCTTGCATCATTATTTTGGTTTCAAGAAAAGAGTAAATTATACAAAAAAAAGAAGAAGCAAAAGATACACATAATTCGGTACATCGAACCTGTAGGGACAAAGCAAGGATGGAAGCTTTGTTGTAAATGGATGTAGAAATGTGTATATCATATAGCAACTTGCTCTATTCTAGTATATCTTGAAAAGTGAAAACCATAACTAGGTTTCTTTAATAAATTCAACTTGATGTCTGATGCAACATATTATCGTGGGCTTTCTATTATCATAATACAAGTGTGTTTATAATAATAATTGGAATCTATTATTGCACAGGGGTGATAGTATTATCATTGATCTCCTCTGTGACGTTCAAAATATCATATGGAAATCACATTAATCTCACATGCAATCAAATATACAAGTAATCAAACATATAAGGCTTGCACAGTTGCACCATATGGAAATTTTATTATTCATAATTATATATATCTTATAACCCGTGCGAAACACGGGACAACTAATATTTAAGTAAATTATTTTTTTATTGATATTTAATATAAAAATATCGAGAATTATAAACAATGGCAGTTTGCAAACTTACACCGAGCGTGTTGTCATACATGAACAGCAATTACATATAAATCCTTCTTTCTTCTTGTAGTTATTTCAGAGACCTCATTCATATCGAGATCTTCAGGTTTAACACCCTGGGGAAGTTTCCAGTCGAAATTACGCAGCAATTGAGCCAGTGCAAGCTCAATGCTGGTTAGACCAAAATATCCTCCAGGACATTTTCTTCTACCAGCTCCGAAAGGGATATATTCCATGCCATTTGTCGAAGATGTCGTAAATCTCTCTGGTTTAAAACATTCGGGATCACTCCAATATTTAGGATCTCTAAACATTACCCATAAATTTACTATGACTTTTGTTTTTTCTGGTATTAGAAAACTATTAATTTCACAATTTCTTGATTCTCTTGGTAGTAAAGGAGTAGAAATGTGCAATATCATTGTTTCTTTGATTATTGAGTTCAAGGAAGGAAGGTTCTGTGTATCCTCTTCCTTCAAATTGGTTTTTCCGAGAACTGCATTTCGGACTTCGGCTTGTGCCTTTTTCATGATTTCTCAGCATTTCCGCCATGGCCCATTCCAGGATTGATCGCACAGCCATACTCCCTGCCGCAAATATATCCTACAAGATGTGACTGAAGTTAAATGTCCTTTTAGTCTGTATTCGATTATTACCATTATACATGCATTGTAAAGAAGAGAACATGCGATGAATTTAATTACACATTCACAGTCTGAAATCCTAATTTTTGTTTTTGATAGTATGAAATATTAACTAATGATCCCTTAACTATATATTCCTAGCATGGATACCCATATTTTCTCGATAAGAAGAGGCCTTAACTATATATTCCTAGCATGGATACCCATATTTTCTCGATAAGAAGAGGCCGGTTGGGACTGGGAGTTCAAAAGGTCCTTCTTGAGTTCCTGATTGCATTTTGAAAGAAAGCATCGACTATTTTGAAATGATACTAGAAAAGTGTAAAACTTGCAATAATTTGAAACTGGTGGTGTGTAGTTTAAAGCTTAAAACAAATATGTATGTTGAATAGAGCATTGCATACCAGAATGAGATTTTTGATGTGGTCATGTGTGAGTGTAGCCTGATCACTCTCCTTAATACCAAGGAGCACATCAGGTAAATCTTCATCCTTTGGCTTAGTGTCCTAGATGGTGTCTACAGCTGTCTTTTTTGTTTTGTGCTCATCAATGATAGCGCTGAGAACATTGTCCATTCGTTTAAACACTTTCTTCATCTGACGTTTTTTCCCATCAACAAAACTAAGAAATTTGAGAAATGGAAATAAATCATCTGGACCGAAACTTTTAGTTGAACTAATTACATCTCCAAGGCATGACTTAAACTCCCCTAGATAATCAGACTTGTTACCAAGGATTGACCTAGTTACAATGTTGCTTATCACCAAACAAAAGCTTTCACTGAGATTAAATGGAATGGAGGACGATGCTTCTTCTTGTATGCTGTCCACAAGACTCCCTACCTCCTCTTCTCTTATGAACTTAAGTGACTGAACACGCTTATTGTTGAAAAGATCCATCACAGAAATCCTCCTAATGTGCTTATAGTAATCATTGTATGGAGCAAATATTAAACTGCAATCAGGATAAGGATGACTTTCTGCATCAATGAGTTGAAAGCGTTGGGCGAAATTGACTTCATTAGTCCTCAAAACCTCTTCTGCTACCTCTGTCGATGAGATGACCACAAAAGATAGCTTACCAAGTTGAAGGTGCATGATAGGCATTCCATATTTTAAGGCTAGGTCTGCGAATGTTAAATGATATAGGTTGGACCAGCCTATAAGGTGATGCAAACTACCGATAATAGGCAGCTTCCATGGTCCTGGTAGAAGTTTCGGAATAGGGCCGTGAAATTTTGATCTCTTCAATTGTTTCAAAATGAAGAAAATGAAAAGTAGGATGACAAAAAGCAGTGAGGGAGGAAAGTTGCAGTACTGAAATAAACATTGCACAAGTCTAATTAGATGCAGTAAATAAATATTTGGACTTTGTTTACTTCTGCATTGCTGCAATTTAATAGACGTGTGTACAAAAATACCAGAATTAATAGACTACAGTATATGTAGTCCTCTTCTCATTTCAAATGAACAAATGTATTTGTTATGTGTGATAACTTAGATGATGCAACATGTGATAATTTAATAGCAAGGTTCCTGGTGTTTGCGTAACGCTTTAAAAAAAGGCATAATTGAAGCTCTGTAATGACAATAAGATGCGACCTCAGAAACACCAACTCTTTTGTTTGATTAAACATGCATCCACATGACCTTAACTTGGATATATAAATGGAGATAGAAAACAAATATATTAGGTTTGCTGAGACCCTATACAGTCAGCTGATGTTGCACGGGTGCATATTTTAATCTTCGAGTACATAGTCATATACATGTTCACATGTTTGAGTAAATCATTTCCGAATAAATAAACATTCTTCTAAATTAATATAATTTGTCTCTTTTGATTATCTTATTGCTCTCATTTTTAGCAGGATATACCCCTAGAATCTGTTTTCCTTTTTCTGAGGAATAAATTATTTATTAGCAAAATCATTTTTTTTCCTGTTTTATTCACAAAAACAAGGGTAACATCACATCTATTTTCTTCTTTTCTTCTTATGATAAATGTACAACTTGTAAATTTTAATATCTTTGCACTCTTAAGTCTCTTACCTGCTTACAAAGAAAACTACCTCTGTAGAAATGGTACTTGCAATTTGATATTTTTGCACTCTTACCTACTTAAAATGCAACTACATTTTGTCACAGATAAAGTTCTTGAAGGCGGAATTCACACAACTGCCAAGTAGATATTTGCGAGGCATGGTTGAAAGTGCCCTTTGGCAATACTGTACCATGTTGACGACTTTTATAGTTTGTCTATATAATAGCATATACAGATTGTAAGATAACAATAGAGGTAAAGAGAGAAAGAGTACATTGAAATGATCTTCTTTAATTAATGACTACATCCTTCACATATATAAAAGGTTAGTAAAAGTCTATAATACCCTTACATATTTATTCCCTTACTACCCTTACATACTTATTCCTTAATACTCTCCCTCAAGCCAATGAGTGAGAACAAAGTGAAACTCTTGGCTTGAAAATAGAAACTGATGCTAGTGAGAATCAATGTCCAAACAGTCAATTTGAAGTGTGTCACTGCCATTAGAGGACATATAAATGATGACAATGACTTCCATCTTTTAAAATTTTTATCAATCTCTTCACTCCTTTAACCATAAACATCTGCAACTCAAGGCACTTTTATGATAGCATACCTCTATAGATTTGGTAGAGTTTTAAACAGAGAATCGAAGCATAATTAAATCCTGACAATTTGGAGTGTGCCACTGCCATTAGAGGACTAATGCTCACAGAGCTTAACATCATGTCAAATACTTCCATGTTTTAAAAACTCCATCGATCTCTCCACCGAGTATCCAAGCAAAATTTCCAGGATCAAGGCTTCATGCCCAATCTCCACGAGTAAACAAGGTTTGCCCAATTTCCACGAGTAAACAAGACTTCACTCAAGCCTTATGCATTTTCCGGAGTAAACAAGGCTTCTTACGCAATGATTTTCTCAAAGATGCAAGATATGCCCAATCCCCACGAGTAAGCACTCGCCTTATGCAATTTTTAGAGTAACCAAGGCTTCACCCAATCTCGCACCATGCATTTTATGGAACAATTATCAACCAACTTGACGTTATGCAAGATAAATTGTTGAATTAGCTATGATACCATGAAGACTTTTATAGTTTGTCTATATAATAACATATATAAATTGTAAGATAACAATAGAGGTAAAGAGAGAAAAACTACATTGAAATGATCTTTTTTAATTAATAACTACATTCTTCACATATATAGAAAGTTAGTAAAAGTCTATACTACCATTATATACTTATTCTTATACTATCCTTGCATACTTATTCCTTAATACATGTACTGGAATTGCAACCGCATACAAATCTATCTTTCTTCTCGTTGTTATGTCATAAGACTCACTCATGTCGAGTTCTACAGGATCAAGTCCATTCGGAAGTTTCCAGTCAAAGTGAAACAATAGTTGAAAGAGTGCAAGCCTAATGAACGCCAAAGCAAAAGATTCGCCTGGACAAATTCTTCTCCCTGCTCCAAAAGGGATATACTCCATGCCATGAATGTTATTAGTAGAAGACATTAAAAATCTTTCCGGCTCAAAGCTTTCAGCATCACTCCAATACTTAGGGTCTCTGCTCATTGCCCATTGATTAACAAAATTTTGGGTCTTCATTGGTATATCATAGCCACTTATTTTACAATTTTCCCTTGCTTCTCTTGGTATTAAAGGACCTGGCATGTGTAATCTAAATGTTTCTTTAATAATTGAGTTCAAAAAAGGAAGACTCTGTGTGTCTACCTCATCTACTTTACTCTTCCCTTTGACTCTACTTCTCACTTCAGGTTGAGCCTTTTCCATGATTCTTGGATTCTTCAGTAGTTCCGACATTGCCCATTCTAGAATCGCTCCTGTTGGCTTACTTCCTCCGGCAAAAACATCCTACAAAATTAAAGTCCTACTATAAAATATAACAATTTGTTCACAACAATTCAAAACCTAAATCTGGATTTATTAGTAAGACAGACACAGAGTTTTGAAGAGTCTTGCTAAAAAAGTAATGGAGAGCACATACCAAAACGTAATTTTTGATGTTGTCAATTGTAAGGCCAGATGAAGAATCATTTTTTGCATAAACGTTTAGGAGCAAATCAAGAAGATCTTTCTCCTTGGATTGTGAATGGTTCACTGCCTTGTGTTCATCAATGATAGCATCGAGAACTTTGTCTAGTCTTTTAAACACTCTCCTAAGTGCTACCCTTTTCCAAGTAACAAAATGCAGAAATTTAAGTGAAGGAAATAAATCATGTACACCAAAGTTACCTGTTAGTCTAGTCATCTCATTAAGGGCATTTCTAAACTCCTCTTGGTGAATAGATTTGTTACCAAGAACAGATCTAGTAATGATGTTGTTTGATAGCGTATAAAAATGGTTGCTAAGATTAATCAACACATTTGCTGCAGATCTATAAATAGTTTCAACAAGATTCCCTACCTCTGCCTCTCTTACAAAATTAAATGTCTTGATGCGCGTTGTGCCTAAGAGATCGGATATGGTGATTCTCCGAATATGCTTCCAATATTTCATTGTAAGGAGAGAAAATCAAACTTGAATCTTTATATGGAATAATGTCTTCATCAAGAAGTTGAGGCCTTTGCGCAAAGTTGAGTTCATCTTTCCTCAAAACATGTTCTGCTAGCTCCGGTGATGAAATCAGTACGACAGATATTTCACAAATTTGTAGGTGCACGATAGGTCCATATCTTTTGGCTAAATTTGTAAATTTATGGTGATACATTGAGACTCCTATCAGCTGATGCAAGTTGCCTATAATAGGCAGCTTCCATGGCCCAGGTGGCAATTTCAGAATTGTTCCACCTGATTTTGAGCTCATCCATTTTGTTACAACCGTGAGAAACAAGATTAAGATTGTCAAAAAAAGAGGCAGAGAGAAAATTTGTAGGCAACTGAACATTGCTTTGTTTGTGTGCAATATTTTTATTTTTCATCTAAGCTTATCGACTTATAGAGTTGATTCAAATTACGGCATCTTGTTAGATAGCATGCATCCAAATAACTTCATTAGTACGAGACTTTTTGGCTGAAACCAAAAACAATTATATGTGTTGAGAATCACATTCCGATAACATGTTTGGGGAGTAGGTCAAAAATGCTGAGCATCTTAATATCACTCTCTTTTTCCCGTTTCTCTTCCGTTAAAATTCATCATATATATTTCCGGTAGGAAGGTGTTTAAATTTTGTTTGCAGCATGCAATGCATGGTTACAACCTTACAATCCAAATGACATTTAAATATTTAAAATCGAACGTTTAAACAAATCAAAACAGAATATATTTGAACTTTTCAGTGATCAGTCGATTATAAACAAGACGGAAATATTATAATGACATGATTTGTAATTAACCATGTACGTCCTTTCTTTCTAGATTCAACACAATGGCTAAAAGCCTTATGACTACTGTGTACATACATACAAATCGGTATGTAAGTATTTGTACACCTTATACATACATAATTATCGATCTTGATTTTACAATGGTGCAGGTATCCAAGTAACTTCTATCTTTTTCTCTTCTATTTTGGCAATAGTTTCAAACGCTTCTTTAGACAGGACCATGTCATCGTTTCCATGGCAATCTGCTGGAGAACATTCTCCCACAATTTTGACTTCAATAAATTTACCATGCTTGCAATATGGTCTGTCACCACCATGTTCTCCACACATAACTTTTAAGACCGACCCGCATGAAAATCCTCTCATACTAAAGAATTGTGGGTTCACGGACGCTACAAACTTTCCCATATGCTTGTGATGATGACCGCATTTAGATGCTACATATACCAATCCAATTAATTTATCAAATTTTGATAAGTATATATGTGATCAAACAACATGATCGATCCACGTACTATATTATTGTACGCGTTGTTTTTATGTTATAATCATATGACGCATTCACAACTATAATGTTAAAGACATAATATATCATACATCAATATCGCTCATAATTATGATCAATATCGTAGGTAATGGAAAATGGAAGAATTAGCACATAGGAGTACAATGTAATAACACTCACTATTAAGTTTTTCAGCATGAGTTGCGTAATAAGCTGCAGAAGAGACAGAGTAGATGAGACTGCAAAAAAGAGCTACAACAATAACAATCTTGATCCCCATATATGTTTGGTTCTTGATAACTAATATGCTAATTCACACATTAACTAATGGATGTTCCTTTGGTTTCTTGTTCTGATCAACTGATTCATTTGATTTGGGTGGTAATGCAGAATTTAAAACTAAATATAATTTTTTTGGTGGATGACCATTGACAATATACCTTGGTGCCCCATTAATTTAGGCTTTCTATACTAATTTTTTTTCCCTCTTCAAAGCTTTTTTATGGCCAATCGTTTTTTTTAACTTCGAGTAGATGATCTATAGATGGGAGGTAGATAAAATCTTACAAAGTAGGGGAGAATTTTGAACAGAAAAGAAAAGGTTTGCATGAGACATGTGTATGATCTATATTTTGACACCGAATGCATGCAGTGTGAAGAATTACAAGATCATGGAAAATCGTAAGAAGAAACAATACTACAATATTATAAAGACTAAATTTATAGAAGAGAATAATTAGACTAGCTACATCTATATATATTACATGTACAACATCATTAATTAAAATCAAATCGTATAGTTTCAGCATTTATATCTGCCATCTGGATAAAAGCTTGTTTGGATAGGCATATATCCATGTTTCCTGGGCATATGATTGGAGGACAAACATTCACAATCTTGACTTTGATGTTGTTTTGAAGATTTCTTGGCTCACAGCCACTCCATTTGGTTATTGGAAGGTTAACGATTACCACTTAACATCTAAGACAATTTTTGAGATAATTTTTGAGTTCTCTAGCATTTTTCTATATAGAGATTAAGGCCAAGCAGTTTTATTAGAATTAGGATTTTATCTGCATGATTGTTTAGAGATATATTTGGATTTGTTGATTTTATCTATTAAAATCATATTAGCGTTAGGATACCTTCCTGATTTGAAGGATATCTTCGGAGAAATATTCTGTAATTAATGAGAAATTATTCATTGTTTCTGGGATATGATAATTAAATGAGAATTAAGTTAATTATTAATGAATATTAGGAAATTATTGAGCCGACAAAAATATGTGGTAACACATTATTTAATATTTCTGGATTATTTAATTATTAATTAATTAAAAAAATAATAATTAATACGGCATTAAATCACCTATTTATGTAGCAGATCAGCTATTTATAGTAAAGAGAATCAGATGGTATTAAGAAGATACTACTCTGCATACAAGAATAACAGAGGATATACCGTCGCAAGTCATAATAACAAAATAATATTAACATTATCTTTCAACAAGGAGGATGTATTAACATTAATCCTGTTGCGTCTCAACTCATATTCACCAGTCACCACTCCCCACTTGATCCGCCTCCTCCGTACGTACTCCCTCCTCTCCGTGCATCCGGTCTTTGTACTTGAACAGTGTTTTTGCCCTATTTGTACAAGCCTAGTGGCATGCAGATTAATTTATCATCTCTTATTATGATAAATTATATTTAAAAAAAATCAATCTGTTTGATGCAGAATAAGTTTTATTTGTTTATAATATGTTGATGTTTATTAATGAGCTAAATGCACTTTGCATCATACCCTATCTCATGGCCATTTTCATTCAAGTAGACTAACTTCACTTCCGCAATTTCAAAATACAGGTCAAAGTGCAACCCTTGGCACATTTTCCTTCCGTCCAATTTCATTTTTACTTCCCCTACATTATGACATTTTTTTAATTAGTTTTCATCAAATAGGGGTGTTTGGGATCTGTGGCTATTTGACCCCGATCTTTCGTCTTCTTTTTGGGTAAAACTCTTGCATTTGACCTTTATCTTAAATAAAGAATACAGACTCTTTTGATGAAAATGCAAGAAACATTTTCAAAATTATCTGTATGTTAATTTAACAGAAGAGAAATTCTTATTGGGGCATTGACGAGTGGGACTGGTTTTTCTTAAAGAGAGATTTTGCGCTAGCCATGAAATCATTGAAACTTTTTATTTAATAAAAAAGGCGAACACATCTTAGATAAATTACTATAAATTAATATCTTTTCTGATTCTTTTTTATTCGGTTCCCTTATATCATAATCTTGACTCTGTCCGAGACTCATCATCCGTGTATATATATACCTATGGAAAATCGTAGGAAGAAACCATACTGCAATATTATAAAGACTAAATTTATAGAAGAGAATAATTAGTCTAGCTACATCTACATGTATTACATTGCAACCTCATTAATTAAAATCAACTCGTATAGTTTCCGCGTACCTAATACGGGACACGTGTGTCCAAGTATCCGACCCGACACGGGGATACGGTAGATAACTCAAGTGTCCCTGCTTCATAGCTCAAAACAAACATAGAATTATAATTTAAAGGATTATAATCCAATCCTAAACTTAATTAGGTATAATAGTAAAGAATTATAATGAGTGGATATTAATCTCAGGATTATAACCTCATGAAACAAACATGGTCTAAGTCTTTCCACAGGAGAACACACAAGGTGGATAATATTACATAATTACTTTGTTCATTTGTTATATAGAAAATTTGTCGCAGTATTATCCCTACAGCAATTGAATACAGAAAAAGATTGTTTTTTGTATTTCTTCCCCGTGTCATGCTCTAAAGTCATTGTCCGACAAGTTAGGAGGCATCCTCTGTTACTGTATGCCAAACAGATAAAAACGATTAGATGCGAAGTTTGAAATGAAAACTAGGGAGGTTCAGAGAAGTTCATCAGCACGTAAAAGTTTTATATCAGTCAATAGCATAATCATGAAATTCCCTATGTTCAGAGAGGAACCGAGAGAGGTCAGAGGTGTTTTCTAATGGTGTGATGAGTATATTTTTTTTATGTTTAATATCATATTATAATACTCTTCAAAAACGTTGTGTGGAGGTTTGCAGAAACTTTCTTAGTTACTTTCCTATCATAAGCTCTGTACAAAGATGCTGATGCCAACAGGACTATTGACCACATGGAACTCAAGAACTGCTTAAAGAAATTAAATTTCGAGCTTAAAGAAGAAGAAGTTGATGGTCTCTTTGGTTTTTGTCATATGAATTGTACTGAGGGGATACAGTTTTATTAAGTTATCATCATCCTGTGCCTCAGTTATCTGTTACTGGATCCTTCCACCTCTTCTTCGGTATCCATATTAAGCCTTTCACCTAACACTATCATCTTTCTTTGATGAACATTACAGTCAGTTAAATATTGTCATTAATTTTTATTATTAGGTAGACAGATTTCTGTTTCTATTTACTTACAAGAGCCGAATAGAGACTACTCGATATAAACATCTGAAATAAACCAAATTACATTTCTTCTATGAATAGGAAAATTACATTTCCTAATCACTGAACCCCTAGAGCTTGGATCCTTCTAATTAGCGATAATGAGGAGTGATTTTTTTGCTTCCATTCTTCCTTGCTCTCCTTCTTTTGCCCTTTCTCAAGGAAGCATTTGTCACAACCATCTAGTATTCTGACAACATCCTTGATGCTCGGTCTTAGCTTTGGATTAGAGTGTGTGCATGCTAGTCCGAGCTTCACCATCCTCACTAGTTCCTTGTGATTGTACTCTCCATCCATCCTCCAGTCTGCCAATTCCGCGTATCGCATATTTCCTCCCTTGATTTTTTGGACTCTCTTAACCAGTAGTACATCTGGCTGACTGAAGTCAACAGCTATCTGTCCACTAACCACCTCAAGCACCACTACACCAAAGCTATAAACATCGGCCATTGTTGTTGGTTTGCCACACTCCACGTACTCTGGTGCCATGTAACCGAAAATTCCATTAACAGAGTAGCTTTGTTCACCAACATCATGGTGGCCTTCATTGTTTCTTGTCAAGAATTTGGCAAGTGCAAAGCTACCAAGCCTCGGGTTCATATCTTCATCAAGAATGATTGATGAAGATGTTATATTTTTGTGAATTACTTGTTCATCCCATTCTTCATGGAGATAATGAATTGCAGAAGCAAGTGATTTGACTATGTTGTATCTGTGATGCCATTTCAGAATTGGAAGCCCATTGCCATAGTGGTAATGGTGTAGAGTGTGACTCAAAAGTCGAGTTGTTGAGTAATCGTATACAACTAGCATCTCTCCTTGTTCAGTGCACCATCCACGAAGTTGCACCAAGTTTCGATGGCGCAAGTTTCCCAAGTTCTGGAGTTCATTGGCGAAGCGTGTCCGAAGTGCTGGACATGTTTTCATGCCTAGTCTTTTCACCAAGACATTGTGATTGTTGTCAAGAATGCCATAATATGCAGTTCCAAAGTCTACTTCAGCTACCCTTCTGGACTCTGCAAAGTTGTTAGTTGCAGAAATTATTTCTATTAGGCTTATTTCTCGTGGAGTTTCAATAATGGGGAACATGTTTGGTCGACGTTTGCTCTTGTTGTCTGGAGACCTGATGTCTGTGCTTGGATATTCGGTGAAGGGGCTGACATCAGGTTTTCCATATTCGGCAGATGGACTGACATCAGTGCTTTCATATTCAGCAGAGGGGCTAACATCAGTGCTTCCATATTCAGCAGTTGTGTATATGGTTTCTTCCTTGGCTGTCAAAAAGGTGGATGAGCTGGAAGCAACTATTTCACTGGTGGTGGTAGTAGTGGTGATGGTGGCAGTGAGTGACCTCGAGCTAGTTATGTTGCTGCTTGAAGAAGATAAAGAGATATACAGGGGATGATGCTTAAATGATGGAAGGTCTGGCATTTTGGTGCAAAGAGTGCCAGAAAGTACTTCTAACACCCATTTCATATTTGGCCTGGACTGTGGATCATGAAGTGTGCATAAGAGACCTAGATGAATTAAGCGTTCCATGTCAGAATGCTTATAAGACCTGTCAGGAAGTCGACTATCCCCTGCTTGTAAAAGCATTCCTTCATCAGAAAGCCTTCGTACCCAATCAAGCAAAATAATTTGATCATCTTGGAATGTTAGGTCCATTGCTCGTCGCCCTGAGACAATCTCCAAAACAACAATCCCGAAACTAAAAACATCAGATTTTGATGTAGCAGAGGCGCGTCGTTGGAAGCTTTCTGGTGGCAAGTATCCAATTGTTCCTCCAATTCTCGTTGTGTCCGCCAATTGAAACTCTTGATACTTCCTTGGTGTCTTAATTTGGTGATCAAGTTCATGTTCAAGCCATCTAGCTAACCCAAAGTCACCGAGCCTAGCATTATAATTCGAATCAAGCATGACATTACTCGTCTTCACATCCCTGTGAATGATCTGTGTCTCCAACTGCTCATGTAAATAAAACAGGGCCGTTGCCAGACCATCAATTATCTTTAATCTCCTATCCCATCCAAGGATCACAGGCCCAACATTCTCCGGTCTCTTGAAAAGTATTCGATCAAGACTCCGATTAGGCATGTACTCATAAACAAGCAACAACTGATCATCATGAACACACCATCCACGGAGGCTAACAAGATTTCGATGTCTAAGATGAGCCACAGCCACCAGCTCAGCCGCGAAAGTCTTCTCAAACCTTTCCCCTCTCTGCATCAAACACTTGACAGCAACCACAGTTTCATCACTAGGCAAAACAGCTCTATACACCCTTCCAAAGCCTCCACTTCCAAGAATCTCATCTTTACTAAACCCTTTCGTCCCAATATAAAGCTCCGCATAGCTAAACGTTCTCGGATTATTGGCACCGAGCTTCTCCAACATTTGAACCCCCTCCATGTCATGAAACAGACTAGAAGGTTGTTTTCTTGGTCCACAAAAAGTTGACCATTTTAACACAAAGAACTTATAAAGCGATTTTCGAAGAAATTTAAGTATTCGAGCATCTCGGCGTTGATGGTGTTTCATTTCTTGTGGTGTTGGTTTATGAAGTTGTGTTTCATTTTCATGCACAAAAGATTCAGCAGGTAATATGAAACAAAGTTTGTTAAGCTGCATGGTTGGTTTGTTTTTTGAAGAGCAGCATGAGTTGGAAAATGAAGATGTAATAGCAAAATGAAAGTGTGCATATGATTAATATATAGATGGATAGATAGATTCGTGTATGGGTGCGTGATGTGTGTGGATGTGTGTGTTTTGGTAGTAGCTATTTGGTGAATTTAATTTTCAAACGCGGTTAGGTTGCATGGTTGAAATGGACGGGAAAGAATTGTATTATAGGCCAGCTATATGTATTTATGGGCCATGCCCCCGTGATGTGAGCCGTGAAGTTAATTTTATCTCAAAAAAGTTTAGATATGGGAAGCTCTTGCATTATTGCATTCGCATCACCTTTTTGAAAGTGAGAGGAAATTTTAGTGTTCTCTCGTTTCAAGATGCGTGAAAGCGGTTCATCGCGGTGCAGTTTTTTTTTAAAATCGTAATTCAATTCATGCATGTGATTTGATCAAATTTTTAAACTATAATCGCTCCGCATAATTCAAAAATCGTGTAAATCACATCATGAAAATGCGGTGTGGTACGGTACAGTTTGTGTGGTCTGCGATTTATAAAATTTAAAAATATTTATTTTAAATAAAAATATAAATAATGTAAATATTAAAAATTATTATAAAATAGAGTTCTATAATATGTATAATTTTCAATATATATTAAACCATTAATTATATAAATATTTTGAATTATATATTAAAAGGTAATAAAATGATAATGAATATTGAAAAATTTTATAATTAACTAATCGTATTATGTGTTTTGTAAGAGAAAAATATATAGCATTATTAATAAATTTTATAATCTTAAATCTAGTCTTAATTTGTAAGTAAATTATCATAACTAATTATAAAGGTAAAATAATATATATATATATATATATATATATAATACATATATATATGTATATATATATATATATGATAGTTATATGTAATTATAAATAATATATATATAATTGCGGTGCAAGTCCAACAGTGTATTAGTTAATTTTTTATAAATATTATAAAATAATGGGTGCTAGTGATTTAGGTAATTTATTTTGTATGTTAACTCCAACAATATTCCTTATATTCATTCTCTATTATTATAATAATAATAAATTTGAATTTAATTAGTCTTAAAAAGGAGGAAAGAGAAAAAAAAGATGCGAGAAAAGGGAGAGAAATGAATTTTTTATGTACTAAGATATCTTAGAGGATCCCTATTAATAGGATATGTCTAGTAAAATTTAAGAGTGATATGGGGAATCATATCTATTTTGATATCAAAATTTCTATTTCTATGACTTCGTTTATTAATAGGACATTATATTATTGTCAATTTTTTCTTCTTTTCAAAGAAAGGATCATATCTGAATAATTACACTCCCTCTTTGAAAAAGAAGATTAGGAGTCTCCTTTGTTGGTATGTAATTGTCCAAAACTCAATGAGTATGTTATATGATGTTATGAGTCTAGCATGAGGGACATTTTTTTTATCTCATACATCATTTGGTTGTCAGTATTTCACGTAAGTATTTGAAATATCTAAAAAATAAAATATGATACAGTTGTTTGGTTATTTAAAATTATGGATAATATCTGGAAAGTACAAATACCTACACAATATAAGAAGTCATTTACTCAGCCCATCTTGGTGAATCACAATTCCTGTATCACACAAAATCTACCCCATAAATATAAAATAAAATTAATCAAATAATATAAGGGAAATAACTATCCAAAAAGTACAAAATTATCCATTAAACAAATTTGTTACATTTCTCATATTTTTTTTATAGAAAGGAAGTACAACTTCCTATGATAATCCACTTCTTGTACACGAACATATTTTATATTCCTTCTTTATCTTACTATTCAAGAATGAAATTACTTTCAAATTGGAAACTTCGAAAGAAAATCACTAATTTTTTTTATTATATATTATCGAAAAAAACAAATAGAGTCTGATAGACTTTGGCTCCGTTTGGGAGTGCCGTTGAAAACTGTTGCTGAAAAAAGTGCTGTCGGGAAAATTAGATGATTGTTTGGTAATTTTTTTGATTTATACATATTTTGATATATAATTTATAAAAATAATGTTTTTGGGAAGGTTTGGTGATGAAACTGATAGCTACTTCCTGTAAAAGTTGAAAGCAGCTTTTTTCAAAAGTATGGGGAACATGCTTTTGCTAACAGCAGCTTTTTCCATTCCAAAAGCATGAGAAACATGTTTTTGCTAACGGTAGCTTTTAGACTAAACACCTGACAGCTTTTTAATAAAAAAACTATTGTAACTGTCTGTAACAACAATACCAAACGGGGCCTTTGACCGATGAAGATCACGTATGGAAAGGCAAAACATTCCCCAACTAGGCAAGTAGCACATACAGCGTTTTCGAAATCTTAAATAAATGCTCGTATTGTCTTCTGTGTGTGAAAAAATAAATGAGAAAAGTATGGAGACCAAAATTATTTACTTGCCTTTTGTGTTTCTTCTCCGTGTTCATTCTTGGTAAACCCTTGAAAACACGTGGATAGAATATTTGCATAATAGCATTCCATGTATTTAGCCTTCCAGAACCCTAACAATTTCTCAATTTTTAGCCTTCCAGATAGTATTTTCGTTTCAATACCATGATATGCTAGACTATACAATTGGTGTACTCGTAATTAAATCATTCCTACGGCACAACAGATTTCTAGGTCTTTGTTTCCAAAAAGTAGACAATGCGATATATTTAATTTGGGTATTTGGGTTTCGGTATCGATATAAATCATCTATACGTACATAATAATAATTTTTATAATAGATAAGATTAGATATAAGTTTTTTTTATGTAAAACTAGATGATCAGGTCTATTCTCTTCTATATATAATGACACAATAAGGGTTTGTGATGAGGCATTTTAATGAGACATTTTAATCATGAGACATTTTATTCATAATTTCAAATGACTAAGTTGGCTTTTTTATTATTTATTGCAAAAAAAATGTTGTAGAAAGGAATTAAACATGAGTCTATCTACTAACTCACACATCTTTTTATCACTATACCACACTAAAACATATGTTTTATATCATACTCATAATATGCGTGTGAGTTAAGTGTATCCTTTAAATAGAAATTATTACATATTTTGATAAATAGTAACTATTTTAATCATGAGATAGTTTATTAATGATATGAAATGACTAAATCATGATATAGTTTATTAATAATCATATATTAGGTTGCGTGTAAAATATAATTAGAATTGATTTTAAAAAATGAAATTTTCAAAATAGAATTATATAATATAATTATTGAATTGTCGAATTACTTATAAAGTAACGTAGAAAAATTATATTTAAAATACAGGATTATACATAGCATATAACTGAATCACGTATATATTTTTTAGAAATATTAATGAACGGAGTTAAAAACATAAAAAATATATAAAATATAATCGGATGCATATTTATACAACAATTCATGTTTAACGGTATAAATATGGAAGGAATAAAAACTCAACTGATGCTAATAAAACTTCATCGAATAGATGAAGATTTGGTTTACGAAATTAATTTATAATGCTGCCAAATTATTAAGGAAAAAAATTAAAATTACAAAAATTAGAACTCGACAACGATAAAAATTATTCCATCATAGCCTATTTACCTGTTTATTTTGGGAAAAAATAAACATATTAAAAAATGTTAGTTGAATAAATCTTCCTATGAATATCTCTAATTTGTCTTAAAAATGGCAATCTAAATAAGTTTTAAATGAGTCAAATTTTAGAAATAATAGATATAAAAATAGTTTCAGAAGTTTATTTCGAAATGTATTTAAGTTGTAAAATGGAACTGTGCCTTCGATGAAGACATCAGCTAACTAGAAAGTACGGGATCTGCAACAATGTTCAGTACACCTTGGTTGTCACAATAAATCGTGATTTTGGAACTTGTAGTTTATATATAAAAAAAGTAAACGAAACCAAGAAAGATTACATGTTGTATTAGCTAAATCTCTTAACTCTGCTTCAGCTGTAGAACGAGAAATAATTTGTTCATAAGATCAGATGATTAAAGAAATGTCAAGTAAAAGATAAATATGCCACTAACACTTCTATATGAATAAGAAGAAGAACATCAATCACTATAGCAGAAATCTTCAAGATGAAGATTTAAAGGTGCATTATAGTAGAAGCCTTAAAATGTACTCCCTCCGTTCTATTTTATGTGAGCTTATTTGACTTTCACGGAAATTAAGAAAAGATAGTAAAAAAGAGTAAAGTTAATTGAAAAGTTGGTATAGTAGTTGGACCTATCAATGTTTAATAATAGATTTGAGATAGTGGATGAAATTAGTGAGTGTAATAATATTTATTTAATAAAAAAGGAGTATAAAGTGGAGAAATAATGGGTGTAATAGTTAAAAGTAGTGTTCAAAAATGGTAAATATAATAGGTTCATTGTTTTTGAGACGTCCCAAAAAGGAATAACGGTCATACAAAATGGGGACAGAGGGAGTAGTAATTTTGAAATACCTAATAACGTTTTCTATATCGGTTAGATGTGGAACTCTATATTTTTTAAGAATTTGAGTTAGGTTAAACTATATAAGACGTGGAATTGCGTAAAAATAGTATATTAAAAATATGATATTATAGAATGTATATGAAGTTATTGGATAATAAAATAATAAATGATATAAGACTATATAATATAATACAATTGATCTAATATATTCGACAGTTGTAATAATTTTAAATTTTTATTTTTAAGATATAGGTTTAAATTGTATATCAATTTTATATTATTCTGAAAATTATTTGAATTTATGTTAAAAAATGAAAATTTTGAAATAGAACCCCACATAGTGTATATATTAATTTACTAAATTAAAATATAGAAAATGGAGTTGAGTTTAAAAAAATGAAATCATTTAATATCTTTCATAATATATAATTACGTTATAAATATATTATTAAAAAATATATATTTTAAATATTAAATTTTGAAATTGGATAAAAAGTTTGGCCACCAAATTTTAATTTACTCTAATGATGATGATGATAATTATTATTATTATTGGTGAACATTAATTTTGAGGTTTATATTGGAACTTACATAACATTAGTAGTATTTTACGTACAAAATATAAGGATATCTTTGTAAATTTATAATCAAATACGTAATTATAAATATATTTTATTCTTTTTACACTCAAAATCTTTATAATTTCAGATAATTTGCTAAAAATGACTTGGGAAATATAGAATCCTAAAAATGATACTATACATACGCTATTTTTATATAATAAAAAATTAGATAAAAAAAAAAATATATATATATATATATATATATATATATGCAATGAAAAAATATACCTAACAATATTATAATATATATATATGTTTATTTATTTATTTTAATTAAGAATACATACAGCCAATTAATATTATTAACAATATAAATATATTCCTATATATGAATTCAAATAAATTAAATATATTATTGAAAGAATTAAAAATAAATTAAATATTAAAATACAAACAATAAATTATTAAATAATCTAAAAAATGAAAAATTTCCCCAATAATATAAAATACTGTAATGATTGAAATTTAGAAAGTGGGACATAATATTTGTCGAAGCAAAATAAAGAAGAAAGAAAGTGAGACTATTTCATTTTGTACAGAAACTCCGTCGAGCCAACAATATATCCGCCTTAGCCTTGCGGGAATTTGACAAATCTGAATAGTTTATACCTAAATGATTAATATTTTTGAATCATCTGAATAAATTAAAGTTTTGAATTTTGAATGAATAATATTATTTGATATATAAATATTTATAATATCTGAATGATATTATTTTACAATTTTACCCATAATTAAATAAGATTATTTGACAAGTTATTTGTATATAATATGAGAATAATAATCTAGTAAAAAACACACATGTTCATATTGTTTTATTTATAATTATTAACAAGTAATAAATTTATACTATATAAATTATACTAGCATATTTACAAATTATATTGGTCTTTAAAACATATAACATAATATTAATATTTGTAAAAATAGAATAATTAATTGATAAAAACCTAAAAATAATATACTATAATAAAGATAATATAAAGAATATATACTCACTCCAATTAGAGTACTTAAAAAAGTGAAAATACAAATAAAAAAGAAGAAATGAAGGGTTGGGGGTGGGGTGAGCAATCATGCCGGAAGGGATACCGGATATGAGGGTTATATAGGTAATCTAATTTTTCTGAATCGGTCATGTCCAATTTTACACATGAACAGTTCAATAGAAAATGATTGGTTCAGTTGATCTAAAAATCAAAACCAAACAGTCTGAATATGTGAATCGGTCAAAAAACAAATCATTCAGGAGTATTCAGAAGTAAATAAATGGGGCCTTACGGAGCTATAAAACATTTTTATAAAAACTTATATATAATAGTTTAATAACTAAAAGACTTAAAATTTGATTTTTGCATTAAAGTTTTTTATATTTATTTTTAAAATTTGTATTATAAAATAGAGAAATTAGTGAAAATGAGTATGGCAATTTCCAATGACCTTCCCTTCGTTCTCGTCTAAACATAAATAAATTTGAATCTTAAATGTAACTTTTAGAAGTTCGCTAATTTTTTTTTTGACTAATTTGGCTTATAACCTTACAAATGAGTATCTGTTCTAAATAAATTATCGGGGTGAGCCAGGATCGAACTCAGGACCTGGGACGACAGAGAATAATCCCTCAACCACTTGGGAGCTATCTATAACTCTTCTTTTTTGGCCAAGCCACTCTGTCACTCTGCGTGAAGTTGTTTAGTTAGACGGCAGTGATGCACAACAAATCTGAATCCCAGAACAATTTGATCTCAAAAAAACCCGATCCGGAAAAATCCGGATTTAAACTTGACCCGAAAAAAATCCAGATTTATATTCGATTCGGATAAAAATCATACATATTGAATTAAATATCAAATAAAAGCATACATATTTCAAGAAATATTAAAAACACTTTCTAAAAATAATTATTTTTATTTAAAAAATTAAAAAAATATTGATATTTAAATATTAAAAAAATTCAGTCTGGCCCGGTCCGATCCGGTTTGATCCGCGGGCCTAAAAAGGACCAACTATTTTCCTTCAAAATCCGTCCCGGTCTGCCCCGATTTTGATATTAAAAAAAAACCGGCCCGATCCAATTCAAAAATTTTGAAATTTTTATAATTCGATCTGAATCCGGTCCGATCCGATTTTGTGCATCTCCTAGTCATACTTATGAGATTATTATTATTCGTTATAATTTTTAATGGAATTTAACAGCAGAAGATTCAAATAATTTAGTGTTTAAAAATTTCAAAGCTACAAAAGTTTCGCATTTTTTAATAAAATTGTCAATGGAAGTGAACTCAATTAAACGAGGCACAAGTCAGTAGGTGCAAATTTCTTCATATATAAATTAATCAAGGTTTAAGACTAATAGGCTGGTTCAAACATTTTTTTATAAAAAATGTCATTTCACATTAACTTTTCAACCAAGTTGCTACAATTTTATTTTAGTGCTATAATTTGATTTTAATACATCTGGATACAGGCAATAAAATTACTCGTATTAGTATCCAATCTCGAATCAGGAATTGCATATCATACTAATTATACGAATTACATGAATCTTTTATTATTTAAATGTCTGATGATATCTTCGCATACCGTTCATAGTTAGATGAAAAACTTTCTTGTATGAATACTATTTTCGAGATTGTATTTAAATCCAAATTATCGACATAAAAGCTTTTCCTGATAAGAAAAAAAGGTGAAATAATAGAAAATAAGATTTATTTTTTTATAAGTAATTTGTAAATTAAAAAATATATATTTTAATTTATAAAGTGTTTATAAGCAGCATTATTTACGGCCATACCAATAAAAAATAGACAAATTTTTGTAATTTAAAATAATTATCACTCTCATAAAATTTTACTATTGATATGTAATCACATAAACCTCGTATAAAGTAGTCGTATAAACCATGTAGTAATTCTTTACTTAAAAAATACATTTTATATAATCTGTTTGACTTTTGAAAAGCCGTTGATTAAGCTTCTAAAGAACACACTGTAGGAGCAAAGAAAAGCACCCCTCGGCCATCGAATATTGACCTTGACTGAAGCCGCAAACTTTATAGAATTATTTGGCCTGTTTGGCTGAGCTTAAAAATAAGTCCTTTTGGACTTATTTTCGGGTAAAAATTTCATATTTTGATAAAAAAATTTTATACAAGTATTTAATGTATATTTGAGATTCTATAAGTTGCAAAAAAAAGTTAACTTATTTCAGAAAAAAGTTAGGAATCCTAATTTTGTCTTAAAATAAGTTGACTTATTCTGAAAAAAAAGTTCCCCCAAACACCCCCATTATCATGTTTCACGCGGTTAACTTTTTGTTTTATACCTACCTGTTCAACAAAGAAACATTGGAACTTGGCTTCCAAACGGATCCGAGTTGTTAAAACTCAATACAAAATTTTAATTTTATATAAAAATTATTATTCTATGTACGAATTTTAGTTTTATATTATATTTAATTTTGAATTTTATTATCTTATTAAAAATTAAAAAAAATCTTTTTAATTAAATTATTTATTTTAATTTTTCAAAACTGTATCAGATTAAATGTTCAAATTTATACATAAATAATTTGATGGTTGCATTTTGAAATTTACAAATCGATGGCTGAAGTTTTAATTATATTTTCAAAAAATGGCTTTATTTTAAGATTTACATAATGTTGGCAACAATTTTCACCGAATTTCAAAACAAAACTTATTTTTTAATAAAATAAGTTAAATAGCAAATTTAAAATTTTAAAAATAATTTTGATGACATGTGTTAATAATAAATCTATAACTAATTCATGTCGGTTAGTTCGAACTTAACTCAAACATAACTAGAACACTTTTTAGCCCTTGAGTTTGAAGGCTTATTTAGACTAAAAAATATTCTTAAAGTATTTTTAGGACAAGTAAATAATTTATTATGAATATTACAAGAAAAGCATTTTATAAATGCAATAAAACTTGTAAAATCTTTAAAAATGCTTAATGTCAGAAATAAATAAACTTTTATTTTTAAAAAGTCTCTAAATATGCATAGATAATAATGCAAAAGATTTCATAATTTTTAGATACTCCAATGATTTTATAAAAATAAAACAATTTACTAAAATGGCATTTTAAAGCTTTAAAAACAATAAAATTTAAAATACACCAATCACAAATACACGTAGCAATCAAATACACATAACACATACTAGCTTTTATCCCGTGCGATGCACGGATGAATTTTTTTAGTTTTTTAATATTTTTATTTTAATATTTTATAATGATTTGAATTTATTTGTATTTGTATAATAATAATTTAAATTTTATTTAATATTATATGTATATATTTTTATATAATTTATTTGTATTTATATTTTAATATGATAATTTTTGTTTGTTTTGTATAGAGATGTATTTTACTTAGGAGATTAATGTGAGATATTTTAGTTAGAAGATTAATATGAGATTGTTTTTTAGTTAGAAAATTAATATTTTAAAATTAGGCCTAACAATTAATCAACTATCCGGCCCAAATATTGACCGACTACCAAACTTTCAATGTTATCATAACTTTCAATGATATATTAAATAAAAATTATAGGATAAGTAAGATTTGTTAAATAAAAATATAGAATATAATTTAAATATAATATAATATTATTTTATCTCTGATGAGTTGTATAAAAAGAGGACTACTGGTGTTAGAGTTGTATGTACGACTATATTCTTTTAAAATTATATTTTATTAAAATTTAACGGTTAAGATTGTTTTTATGGTTCACTTAAAATTGGACGGTCAAGATCTTTTCTATGGTTCACCCAGTACCAAACCAACCGACGACCAAAACTTTTAATCTTTCGGCTTTAATAATATAGTATAGATTCGAAAATCCTGTTTCACATGATGACTCATCAAACTGGAATATAAATACAAAAAAAATATTTATTACATAAATAATATCAAAATTCTATAGGCGTTATATCAAAATTATTTATTATTTATCAAAAATATTTTTAAAATTCGAACTTACTACTATTTCACATAATATTGTACAATTTTAATATTTTATCTTTGTCAAACTATTAAAATACAACTATCTTTTTTAAATTCAATAAAAATAATATTCATCAATTTGTAAATCTTAAATTGGAGACACACTTTTACAAACTTAATTAAAATATTGGTCACCCATTCACAGATTTAAAAATACGGCCATCATTTTGAATTTATGTGCAAACTTTAGTCACCACGATTTAATTTACTCTTATTATTGTTATATTTGCTTTAATAATTACAATTTTATTTTATGGGCTCGTTGACGTCCAAAACCTAACATTCCCCATTAATCTCTTTACCAATACAGACCTAAGGGGTGGTCTGCCGGAGGATAATTGGTTGAGGGTATTGAATAAAGGAAAAGAAAAGCAACTATACTCATCCTTTTTGTTGCCGTTGTCAAGTTATTTCTTTTACCTTTTCCTTATCACTTTGCATTTTTAACCTTCGTATAATTATATTTTATATCAATTTCAAAAATAATAATTTGTTCAAAATAATTTATTAAAAAATAATTATTTATTTTATTTTCGGATTAAAACCAAACAAAAAAAAATCAAAATCATTATTCTCCTTTCTCTTCAATTTCCTTTTTAAATCTCATTCTATTTTCCCAATATAAATCAAACGCCCCCAAATGTCTAATTTAAATAATCGTTAATACCAGGAGCACTGAATTAAGAAGGATGAATTAGGGAAATACCAGTCGTAAAGCAGAAAAATTGTTAAATTAGGGAGATATCATTATTGAGTTAAATACGTAGTTCGTGGTAGAGGAATCTCATACGATTAAATTATCTATCGCTTCTCAATTAAATAGAAACAATCTAAATTAAAAATATGCAAGTACAGATGTATTAATCAGCATGAGAGGGGCTTGACTCTATAAACGATGCGGTAGACTATAAATCTCCATATTTTTTTATTAGATATTACATTTCGTGCGTAGTAAAGAATGCCAATTCACAAGTACAAAAGAAAAGAAAGACCCGATCGGTGTCATATCTCGAATTTAGAACAATATTATAAAAATTAAATTAGGCGACACGTTAATATTAATAAGATTTAATGATCCTAAATAATTATCTAAAATTAATATTCATTGTAATATAATATCAAAATTATTTTTATAAATATAAAAAAACATATTATATTATTACAAAAATATCTTCCACTTTTTATACTCAATAACTTCAGCTAAGTTATGGATTTAGATTTTAAAAAAAGGTGGTTGGTAAAGGAATTTTATACGATATAATCATTTAAATATACACACCTACGAATACGAGACAGATGAGCAAGACTGAAAGTTGGGGTCAGTGAAGCTAAAAAGTCAAAAAATGCAGGTGAATCAAGTCCAGCATTAGGGTCCCAAAACATTACAGATGCAGGGGCTTTGGCAAGAAATTCATACATATAATATATATAATACATATATTCGTAAAATAAAATATTAAAAAAATAAGAATAATATTTATTTTGAATTTACTAAAAAATAAAGAAAAGCGAATATAAATTCATATTCTAGAAAAAATTAAATATTGTATATTATATATGTACAAATAAAATTTATTAAAATATATTTATATTTTAATTTGACCCTCAAGATTTTTTTATAAAATTGTTATATTACGAGTATTTAATGATTTTTTTATTATATTAACCAAAGTCAGAACTAGAGAAATGTATTACTTAATCGAGATAATTAATTTATTCAATATTATTTTATTACATTTTAACTATTATTTGACAAATTTGCTTAATGATCTTTTTTTAAATTCGACGATAATTTGAATTTATTTAACATTAGTCGAATTGAACTTTGAAATTCAAATAAAATTTAGTTTTAAATAAGACATCCGAATATAATTCGAACCGAATTTAATCCGCTTTTATCCGAAATTCATCTAAATTTAAATCCAATTTTGACCTAAACTGAAATTGTACTGATCCGAACTGAAACTGATTCAATTTATATAAAACCGAAACGGAATCCAAACCGGATCAAATCTGAACCAATCCAAACCGAATATAAATATTATAACCGAAAATCAATTCGATCCGAAATTGTTGCTATCTGAAACCGAATTGTCAGGTATACATATAACCACATTAGGTAGGAGTATTAGTTTTTAAATTATTAATCATATCTGAGCGCTGACCAAATCAAGCCGATTTTGGAGAAATAATTACTCATTTGACTCTACAACTCAAAATGTTTTGATCATATATTTAAATTTATTTTTTTAAAAGTTTTTTTTCTGAATTTAAATTTTAGTTATGCGGTTTTTAAAATGTGTGCAAAAAGTCTAATCGATTTCACCAGAGAAAGTACCATCTATTTTAGTTTGAAAAATAAATTCATTTAAGTCAAGAACAAGAACGAAAAAAAAAAATAATAATAATAATATCGCACATCATATAAAACTATAAATCAATAAATATTTCGGAAAAGCCAGTATCGCCCAGTATACAAGTAGATAAAAGAGCGAAAAGAGAGCCTAATACTGCACATCCTTAATCATATCACACATTAAGTTAAGCTAAATGGTTTCAATGCCTTGATCATGTCATTATAAATTCCTATTATATATATAAAAAAATTGTTTATGATGATATCTTGATTTTAACATAGTGGATATCTCTCGTATGAATAATGAATGCATAGTGAATAGTTTTTATTTTTTGCAGCGGAAGCATACGCATCTATAGTAAGCTACCAACGACATCAATTTGATTTACTGGTGAATAAAATTTGTTAAATTATAGGCAACCAAATCTATCAGTCCAGGCCTATTGATTTAACAAGGTACCAACTCCAATGCAAATATTAGTTAATCCATTGATTTGACATTAGAGTTTCACACTTACACCCACTAAAACAAACCTGGGAGTTGATTAGGTTAGTGGTAAGCATATTCTAATTGTATTAGATAGTGCCTAGTGGAAGTGGTGGACTTTTTTTTATAGGAATTATTAAGTTTGGTGAAGATTAATTGACGTATGGATTTTAAGAATAATAGAGAAGGGTGCTTTTATTCAACATTAATTTGGTTACATGTTGATACTAATACAATTTTCAACATGTTTAATGAGCAAAGATGTCGACAATTTACCCAACATCATTAAACACAAACGGTGTTTGGTTAAATTAATCTTGTTTGATACCTTTTCCTTCTATTTTAAAGTCGGGGAACTGGTCACCGAAATAATGGAGGACGCGTATCTTGCAAGGATTATAAATCTTCTGATAGTTTCGGTATAATATTAAGCTGGTAATATAAATGTTTCGCAATATAAAGCTTTACTGAAACATTCACGGCCACAACTTCAATTTCATCAACTAAATACATTTAGTTGTATAAATTGTCAAAGTGAACCTGTATGTTTATAGAAGATTGCATTACATCCTGTGACTAGGACGGACTTGAGATCTGTGGAACTAGGCAGGTGGTTTTAAAATACAAACATCTAATTCATATACTTTTGTACTGATGAAAAATAAATAGTTGAGAGAACTAGATATTCACTCTTCTTCTGTAAAGACCATTACTGATAGGATGGCTGAATGCAATTTTTTTCTCCATTCCACCTTAATATCAAGACTAGTGCTAATTTAGCTACTGGTTAACAAGGTAAGAAAACTCTTGATAAAACAGATGCTCAACTAGACTTCTCCATAGACAAGTAGACAACACAGTTAAGCTATTTTTCCACTTGCACTTGCCACCTCCAACTCCAACATTATATAGACACAACAGACAGTTGATTGAGCTGTGTTATCCAAATGTCACCTCCAACTCTCGAACATCATTACAGGCTAGAACCTTATGGGGTTTTCTCAGCCACCTTACACTGACATGACTGGTAGTATCAAACCACTGGATACACTCATATTGCATAGATGAGAAAGCAACTCAAATAACATAAATTAATGATAATGTTCTGAACAGTGACTTCTTTGCTAGAGGCAAGACCCACCAAGTGCCGTATAGGTATAGCATCCCTTCGAAAAAGTAGCTGCCACTTGTATGCCCAATCAGCAGAACTACAAGCCACCTTAATTGGGCAGGTGTCAACCCTGTTCTGGTGTAGGAAAACTCAGGGACAACCGATTAAGCAGCAGTGCAGTACAAAACGTTTTAGAAACGCCACACCAAGGTCAATTATAAATTTCTAGAATTATAGTCGCTCATGCTCATCTATAATTAATTTTAGTATCTTTGGACCTGTCCCAAAGGTTAAGATAGAACTAATCTTTTAGACAGAGACATTTAACAGACTGCCTATGAGCTTTTAAATATCAGTTGTAACATGTTTTTATAATTATCAAAAGTTGTATGCACTTCTGTTTTGAGAAATCATACACCCTTCTCACTTGCTAGTAATAAGCCCTAAAAGTCACGTTCCTGTCAACTTTTATAGATGCCTAGTGAAAAATCCTACTTAACAATATGTTGCAAAATTACAGATTCCCACAGCTTATTTGGTCAGTTACTAGTAAAAGAAAAATAAATAGAGAGTCAGTGACCCAATCTCAGGACAGAGGTTATGGACTTCCACTCATGAATCATAATCTTTCAAATAAGGTATTACTGTACCCCTCGGGGGATGTACCACTCGGGGGATAAAAGGTCAATCAATCACACTCTTTTCTTAATAAATAAATATATTCTCTGTTTACAGTTCATGTTCCAAACACCGTTAGTGGAGGTATTCCCAACTTTCAAAACTTCTTTGTTTTGTAAAGGTCAATGACTGAAGCTACCAAGGATGACTTAAGAGCCTACGATTGGGAACTATGGGAACCACACACCATGAGCCATAATTTTCTTTAATTAATAAATTATAGCCACTAATTGAATCTTGCTAATTAAAAATATTAGTATCCAACAAACTCCTAAAAAGCTATTTATAAATATATAAAAATATCCAATAATATATTATAGAATGCCAAAGTTCCTGGTACTAAATATCTATAATGTTAAACAGAGACTCCAGAATCACTTGTACAAAAATTCTGCCAGGAGGGAGGATTATAACGATAGGAAGAGAAAGGAAAACAGGTACATCAGACACACAAACCTGTTGAGGTAAGAGTTACTAATGAAGGCTTTGCATTTGGTGGTGGAAAAAGTAACTAGGTTAGGAAAGATTGAGAAATGACTGTAAACGGAGAAGAATACAGTATATCTGCCAAGAGGAGTTCTATTCAAAGAAAATATTATGGGATCACTAAGCGACTATTGGATTAATGGTTTGTAGCTACTGCTAAGCGGCTAAACCTAAAAAGTTCAGTGATAATTTCTCATTTTTTCCCTCTTCAAATATTTTGAGAGAGCAAGATGCTGATCTCTAATTTAATTGTCAATCAACATCCAGAAATTTGTGAAAATTCTAAGTTGTCCATTATCAACCTCGGAATCAAACCAAAATTCATAAGATGATAAGAGTGTTGCAGAATCTCACCTTGGTGTCTCTTGTTTAGCCTCCACGAAGCCAGAAGCTCTTTTAACTTAGGCATCTATAACTTCCAATAACAAGGCTATGAAGTTCGCTCACTTTCTAAAGTTTATATAATAGATCACCAATTTCTCCAAAGCTTAGGTACTTACAGTTGCCCATAATAACCATTTTTCAAAAATACATATATATGATTGTTATGTAACATAGTACATCTGCGAAATATAAATACACATAAAACGGCCCTAGCTTTGTGCTAACACCTCTCTCCCTAGATCTTGTGAAATCTCGCCAATTTTCTGTGAAGAGTTTAGGTACTTGCTCTAACAACTCCATTTTGGCTACTCTCACATTTGCTTGCTATTACATTCAATGTGTCCCAGACACGGGGTATTTATTCCCAAACAAGGACATTCTATAGTCCTGCTCTGATTCCTGTGCACTTTTCTATCGAGGAGTATCCCCATGATTTCTGAGGAATCAGGAAGAAGGCAACAATCTTTTGTTACCCTTTTCTTAACAAACAATCCAATGCATGGAAACCTCCTTTTTTTTTTTTTGGGGGGGGGGGGGGGTCTTCAATATATCTCACTTGCTTTTTCCCCCTCTCTAAAAAATAAAAACACGAGAGCACAGAATAATCAAACCAAACAAATCGCCAAAACAGTCTACTAACAACTTCTTTAGGTGGCGTTCACTTGGAATGAATGGGGAGAGAATAGAATGAGATTTATACTCTTTTATGAAGGAATGGAATGTTTACAATTTTTATTCTTTCCCTAACAATCTAAACTATAACTCTAAGCCACCAGTTTAGGAAGAAAAACTCCATTCCCCTCCTTCATTTTCCCTAAAAAGTTCATCATAGAGAATTTCGGTCTCTTATGTTTGTTCACTATTCTCTCCTACATCTTTTCTTTCATCTTAAATTTTGTTCATAATTTTTCAATCCATTTCTTCCTCGCTCAATTCTCTCCAAGTGAACAAAACCTTTGTGATATACTAAGATCATTTCTTTATTCATCTTTTATACAAATGTACATATGGGACTAGCTTATCCAGGCGGATTATCCACACAACATATGAATTGGCTATCAACATAACAGGCTTTAACATGAAGCTGGCATTGTTAATACTGGTAAATGAGTTTAAAAAATAACTATGTTCTAGAACCTTGTAAGCTCAGACCAGGGTCCTACCGAGGCTACCTGAAGGCTTCCTAATCAATATGCACCAATTTAATCATTTTTTTAAGGTTTAGTGATGAATAATCAAAGCGTGAAAAGGGAAGAGGTTGGCAAAACTCACTTAAAGTGCCATATCAAACACGATGGTATGAAAGTGAATATAGATAATTCTAATGCATGATAACAGTGGAAATCTATAGCACAAGATACAAAAGGGACGGGAGGCATGCATAAGGTCATGCGAAGGGGAGCTGGGATTTCAATGCAATCCATTTTCGCATTTAAGGAAACTTCTGCTATTAAATTCCATTAAAAAGGTTAAAACGAATAATCTTATAACTAGATAACTTCATGTAGAGTTATAAAGCCTGACTTGGCCAAAAAAAAAAAGAGTTATAGACTTTGATAACATATGATACCATTGTGTTTATAACCTCAAGAAACAAGTGAATATGATCTAACTTACAAGTAGAAGCTAGATATTTATTACAGAAATGGTTCCGCTTAGTCATTTATCACAACCAAGAGCAATCTTCAGTTCAGTAGCTTCATGTACTGGACACAGAATCCTCTCCTACCATAAGAAAGTAAGTACGATATTCAATACACGAACTAACATATTATAAACATTTATACATAAAAGACGAAGAAGGTTTTTCCCATCAATTCCTACAAATCCAGTAACATAACACTTTCAAGATAATTTTTTAACAGAGGCCAGTCAAAGCAGTCGATACATGATAAGTAAAAAAACACTTTTTAATCATGACCTAATCAATATGAATAGGAAGTAAACATTTACTACTTGAGAGTACTTGTAAAGCTTACAAAATATTTCTTCGCTATGTATAGACCCCAGGATTATTTGTTTTAACAGATATGCTATACTAGTTAAGTATATGGTATCTTGCAGTTACAAATTTATTGGTCCAAATTGTAATCCAAGAGAATATTGAAATATTACAATACGTTCCCCCATCTCTACTACAGCTCTTCCATCTACTGACCCCCCCCCCCCAAACAAAATTCACAACTAGAAACTCCAGACAAGAAACTCTCTAATACTTTAAACTTCTACTATATATATATAACTGCCTAGAAATATTATGTATGCATTCCAGGATAACTTGTAATTGCAGTGCTATGCTTTGCAGATTTTGTGGTTGGGTTTACTTGCAAACTTCCATCCTGTATAGTAATCTGCTAAATATAGATACACAAGGAAAGTCTATATCCAGCACTTCTCAAACACTATAATGTTCTCTAGCAACTCATTTTTTGAAGATTCTTGCCATCCTACTCTTTTAAACATCTTCCTAAGTCCTAAACATCCAATCAAGAAAAAATGCTGGAAGGCCACCCAAACCGCTTTGCCTCCCCTGTGTACCGCCATTAGAACATTATTATCCACCACCAACCCCCTCCAATAATATAATTATCACTTTTCCATTTAATTTCCCTAATAATCTTCACGAACATTTTCCCTTCACAACTAGTCACTCCTATCACCAAAATACACATTTACCCTAAACAATATCTAACAAAAAAGACAAAGCAACTTCCACCATATCAAAAACACAAGATCCAAACAATAAAACGTTTGGCACTATTTCTATAGCATTCATATCCTGATATCAGCACCTCCTCCTCATCCCCATTTATTATATTCACTTTTTAATTAATTTGTTTATTTTACTATTCTTGTTCAATCACTGAAAGTAGTCAAATTTAAAATACGAACCACAAAAGTATACATTAACCCTAAAAACCGGAAAATCATCATCAAATATCCAAATAATCCAATAAAAAAACAAACCAAACATAATCAACAATTGCATAAAATACAATGCGAGAATACGAGCTTCCAACAACATAACATCACAAAACAAACACCAATTCCACATTTTTTATCAAAACCGAAAAACCTACACATATCGAATTCACCTCAAATTTTACGGAGTATCCCAGGGCTTCATCTCGGGAACAGCAACAACCATTCATTGCAACTCCTGAGTCAACACAACCTGACACCCCAACCTAGCATGTTTATTCAACACTCTATTCCTCTGATTCCTCTTCAACACATACTGCTCATCATAACTCGCCTCCGGCAGCTTCTGCAGCCACTCCTGCGCGATATGCACTTCGCACTCTGCCGAACACGCGTCGATATCTTCCAGCCGATGCGACGCCGGATCGATCAGGCCGTTGTTCATCAACGCTTTCAGGAGTGTGTGCCCGGAAAGGCCGATGATTTGCCGCTTTTGACCGTCCGGATCGATTGCGAAGAGTGTTACGATGCGGTCGGATACTTTGCGGGTGCCGGTGGAGGCTGCGGCGGTGACGGCGGTGGTGGTGGAGCGGAGAGAGAGGTAGAGAGAGGGAGATTTAGAGAGATGAGCGAGGCGATGTAAAGTGGAGATCGCCATTGTTGGGGCTTCGAAATGTGTGTATGTATAGGTGAGTGCTTTTTGTTTAATTAGGTGTAGGCGTGTAGCCAAACAAAGCCCGGGGGGGAATAATTTTTTAATTTGATTTTTTTTTAGAATAATATTAATTTTGTTCCTATTTTAAATGTGTTTTTGGATAAAAATTTATTCACATAATCATATTGGCTAAATTTTGACCTCAAAATTTCATTGAAGCAATAAAATATTATGAATATAAAATCATATCTCGCAATCATTTATCATTTTTTTAAAATTAATAAAAAAATATTGTAAAAAATGTAATTAAAACTGAAATTCAGTTCAGTTCATTTTTCTGAATTTTTATCCCAATGGATATTTAAATGTGAATAGAGGGCACTAAAATCAAGTATAATCCCTAAACATGAGTTTTAGTGATCCATTTCAAAATTTTATATTTTTGAGCCACAATAATATGTTTATTTAGATGGAATGGAATAAGAGGGGAATAAAATTAAATTCGTACTCTTATTAGTGAAATTAGAAAAAATGTTTATTTTTTTTATTCCATTTCACATATTTTGGAATATATGTTTCACACTATTTTTTTCCATTATATTTCTTACAATTCATAGAAAATTTAAACTCAGTCTTATCTATTTACAATTTTCCTTGAACGTTCTTCGTAAAATTTGTTTATAAATTTTCATTTTATTCCCTCGTATGAGAACAGAACCTAACTGTTGAATACAAATATCATAACGTAGTAGTAGGTGATCTGAAAAATGATACCCAAAATATGGTAATTTTGATTGAATGAAATGAGAGACTAGAGTCTATACATAAAGAACATTTGCATATGTCCGTATGATACAATCAAATCCATCCCCTGAGCCTACCACAACAACCTACAATACCGACTGTGTTACATGAAACAGTTCTTTCCATTTCAGGGTTCACTATGCAGATTAGTCGAATAGCATCGAATAAAGAGGAAAATGAAGAGCACAAATTTATTTACGCAAAAGAAACATTTTAAGCCAAGTTAGCCACAATTTTTGGATGCAATACTAGTGCTATATTCCGAGTATACAACTTGTTATGATATCGGTCTTGGAATAGAGCTTTCCTTTCTTCGATTCATGAAGTGCATAACAGCTTCATGTAGCTTCGAATCACCTGCCAACAAAACAAATGTTATGAATCAAAAAAATTGTGGTAGATAGATATCGACAACACCAGCCTAATCTTGACAAATATTAACTATGGTGGCAATGAATTCAATTATTATCATTTTATTTATTAGTTTCAATCATATAGATTAGGCATTTAGGCCTATAAGCATCTAAGATCTCTGCAAACTTGTAAGCCATCAGAACGATCAAATCCAAATCAAAAACTAAAGTTCCTCCTCTTGGCTACTTCCACTCAAATTACAAAAAAAAGGGTAGCAACTTCCTACTTCACATACCGCACTTGATGCCAATAGCTGATAAAGCATCATGAACACGCTTCCACACAAGTAATTCCATCGAGTTCTTTAATGGCTGCAGCCACACTACCGCATAAAATATCCCATGCCTCCTACCATCAGTTGCCTCGAGTGTTATATGGTACAGCAAGCTAGATAATCCTGTGTGGCTTGCCCCTACCACCCTTACAAATGTTAAGTCAGCATTCTGATCAAAAAGAGAAAAAAATGTATAATCTCCGTTGATAATATCATGGTTTTAGAAAAAGTACAAATTTATGACATGCACGATTCCAGAACAGGTAGGCAGTAAAAGAGTTGAACCTAAACTCTCTGTAAATGAAGGTGCTTGAAATAATGACTCTGTCGATGAATTTTGCTCTGTTGTTAAATACAAAAATGAATCAAGACAGCCAGATAAATTAAAAAGTTCATCACCAAATAAAGGAAACGGGCAAGTTTTTTTCTTTGTGATAATGCTATCAAGTAGTTGACGTGAAATCCTCCCTTATAGCTGATCATGCATATATAGCAAAAGATGATCATGGACAATTGATCACCTCGTGAAAATTATGCTGCAATCCCCTAACCAGGGTCATCAAGTCACAGACATTCTATTGATCATACCAGTTTTCTGCACACATCAAGTTGTTAATAGTAAATCGACATCTACTTAGAAATTGGTAACCACTAGCTATGAGAGCCTACTAGTATCAAGTTCTGAAATACTACTCAAATTGGGATAAAATCATAAAATTCAGGGGAAGTATAAGATTGAGCAAGCTTCTAGATTTAACTTGTCCGAGTTATATTTTACCCTTTCTAGACCCTCACATACGAGCAGGATGCCAGGATACACAGGGTATGTTTAGTTTGGTATAGATTACACATGGATATATGCATAGATAGATTTTCTTGAGGTCTTAAATAAAAAAAACATGTTATCATGTACCTGCAGATGCACATTGTGTGTGGTGACACCAAATTTAGCAAGACTGATAATCCAATCATCTTTCTGAGCATCCTGGTAAATAACTGTACCTCCACGTAAAGATTTCAAATTTTCTTGTGTTTTTACACCATCACCATTGATAATATTATACATATAAAAACCTGTATGATTATGCATGTAATAACAACAATTCCATGGAGATGAAGTTGATGAACAAGGTGGGCTCCAAACTTTGTTAATAGGGCCCCACAAAATGGGACATGCACAGCTTCTAACTATGCTTCTTCTGCTTCCTTGTAGAATCATGCGCAGAGCCATGTTAGTTTTTGTTTAATTTAATGGTGAATGCATTTTGAAAAGATTTTTTTTCACTATACTAGTATCAGAGTGTTGTACACTTGTAAACAAATAAAAATTGCTTTTAATTTAAAATGTATTTAATTGGATGAGCTTAGAAAGTGGGGATTGATGGTAGAAAATGTTGGAAACCTAGAGGACTTTGAGCTTTCTTTGGTTGATCAATTTGGCGGGTCCTACTGTTTTAAGGGTTGGAATGTAATCAAATTTGTTGGTTGTGTAAGAAAATTATTGTGCACTAAAAAAAAGTGTTACTAGAAAAATTAGATGACTGCTTAATATATTTTTACATTTATGAAAGTTTTGATATATAATATTCCTGGATATTGTCACTTGGCAGTGTACATATAAATTTATTTAAGGTTATGCATAGAACATTTACTTAATATTCTTATCTAATTTGTATCCACACTAGTATAGTACCCGTGCATGTGCATGATTGTTGAAAAATAATATTATATAATATTTTTAAAAATATTATTTAATTTAATTATAGATTATTTTTTAAAAAATATTCTACATATTTAAAATATTTAATTACACGAGTTAAGTTTTATGGTTAAGATATGTTTTAAATAAAATTTAATTAATTCAATAATATAAGATAAAAGTAGGTTAAGACTATTAAATATATTATTTTACCTAATCACTATTTTAGCTAATCATTTTACTTAATTCATTTGAAAATACTTTTACTTACACTATGTAATATATAGTAAATAATGCATCAAAAAAATAACTAAGATAATTTTTTTTTATAATTTTAAGAAGATTTGATTTTAAGAAGATTACAAAAATGATTCAAATAGAGTAGGGTAATTTTAAAACTATCTGTTGTGGTTTTTATTTTGACACGTTACTTACACTATATTATATAAAGTATATTTTTTAGTAAAAAAACAATTAGTAACACATTTTTCATGTGATTTTGAACAATAATTTTAAAATTTTAAAAACACTAAGACTTATTATATTATATTTATTTTATTAAAATTTGTTTTAATTTTTAATATATATATCATTATGATTTAGAGTATTTTGATATTAGAGTTATATGTAAATGCACCCAAAGTGGGGTGAAGAGGTGTTATAGAGCTGATTAGGTCCAATTTTAATTTTACCAACTATAATAGCTGACTATTATTGAAAGTAGTCTGTTGTGCCTGATTAATGACTTACTGTTTTAATCATGTCAGAGTATGATAGCAAACTATTATGTATGCAATGCAATAAAACAGTAAATAATAGTATGTAATTGAGGCATAAGACGTTTAGCCAGGTTCGAACCCTAAGTCTAATGTAACATTGATAATTTTCATCATAAAATTGAGACCATCTTCTCCTTGAATTAATGTACCCATTCCTTTTCTGAGCTTTACAACTTCTGATTCTAGAGACTTAATCTTTCTAGCTTGCTGAGATGTAGAAATAGTAGGTTGTGAAGTACTGGCAGTAGGCTGAACTGTATTGGCAGTAGGCTGAGATGTACTGGCAGTAGGCTAATATGTAGTGGCATCAGGCTGATATTTTTCTACTTCAATAGATCTTCTTAGTTTGAATGTCTCCAAGAAAGTATCTATGGCCTCGATCTTTGCCTTTAAATCTGAAACTTCTTTTCCAAGAGCTTGACCTCTTTTGAGTAATATTTTGTTGAAAGCTTCAAGGTGATCTACTTTGAATTTCAGTTCTTTGATTTCAACTTCATCTTTCGCCTTATCTGGTTCTTTATCTTCAATTAAAGTTTCAACCTTAGCCATCAATTCATGAACCATCTGTTTTAAGTAGGCATTCTTTTCTGACAGCTTGTTATTTTCTACCTTGATTGAGTTATACTCCTCAATTGGAATATGAGTTGGTTCCTGCATGGTTAATTGTTCCAAAACAATATTATCAGAAGATATACGAAATTTAAATGAGTTTACCTCGCTTGTAACATCCTCTAAATCGCTTTCCACGAGTCCATCTTTAGGGTAGCCTGGCATAGAATCATCATCTTCCAATCCAACCAATGCAAGATTGACAATTTCCTCACTAGTATCATCACTAGATTCAGAGTCATCATCATCATCGCTCCAGGTCAGTAAGGTTTTAGATTTCTTCTTTCTGTCTTTGAAAACGGCAGGCTGTTTTGCTTTGAGTTTGTAGCAATCTTTCTTGTAGTGATCAGGCTTGCCACATTCAAAGTAGGTATGTTCTTCATCTTGTATCTATTCCTCTTTTTGATCATCCTCTTGGTTTTTCAAGACACTAAATCGGGCTCTTCATCTGATTCATCATCTGATTCTAACTTGCTGTTACTAGCATGTAGTGCCACATTCTTCATTTTAGGAGTAAGATCAGAAGAACCCTGAGCTTTACTAGCATTGATCTTTGATTCAAATTGCTCCAATTCTGCAAATATATCAAGAAAGTTCATGGTATCAATGTTTGGTGATGATTCCAAAGCAGTAACATTTGGTTCATAAACCCATGGAACTGCACTAATGATTTTCATGTTAATTTCTTCTTTAGGAATAGATTTGCCAAGCTGAGATAGGTTGTTCATGGTGATTTGAAATCTAGCTTGAGCCTCTCTGATTGTTTCACCATCCTTGAGATTGAAATTGTCATAGTCATTCATGAGTTTGCTGAGTTTGACCTTCTTCAATGCTTTAGAGCCTTGATGACATTGCTCTAAGATATACCATATTTCTTTAGTAGATTTGCATGAAGAAACCTTGTCACTTTCTGATATGCTAAGATCGGTAATGATAGTGTTCTTAGCTTTGTTGTTGTAGCTCAGTTTCAGCAACTCATCAGGAGTGAGTTCATCAATGTCCTTTTCTTCTTTACCATAAACTTTAATAAAAATGAATGAACCATTTTCCGTAACTCTCCATTCCATAGGCTCCCTTTCCAAGTGAGTTCTCGTGCGGCTTTTCCATCAGCTCTAGTTGTCAGAACCAAGTAACAATGGTGGCCTGGAAGAAGAGTTCACTGTTGGATATGGATCAACCATCGGATCAATACTTTCATTTTATAGAAGATATTAGTATTCCCAAAACTCTAATACTAAATGTAAATGCACCTAGATGAAGGGTGAACAGGTGTTATAGGCTTGACTAAGTCCAATTTTAATTTTACTAACTATAATAGATGACTGTTATTGAAAGTAGTCTATTATGCCTGACTAATGACTTACTATTTTAATCATGTCAGAGTGTGATGACAAACTATTATGTATGCAATAAAATAGTAAATAGCAGTATGTAAAGGAGACACAAAACGTTTAGCCAGGTTCGATCCCTAAGTCTAATGGTCTACGTCCTGATCTCTTACCAATTTGGTAAGAGAATATATATTAATCAATAATATTTCAATTACAAGATTAAAATATATCTCCATTTAACCCAATCACTGAAAGTGGCTTGCTGTTATCCCTAACAACCTTGAGCAGAATGATTTCAGCTTTCTGTTATTTTCTCCCTTACAATCTATTCTTGAACGCCTGAATTCCTTTAATCTCACTCTTGGATTCCTTGCTTCTTGAACCCTTTGCCTTCTAGAAATAACACAACTAAACCAAGTATCTCTTTTTTTCTTACTCCTAGAACCTCTTGCCACTTTAGCGATTCTCAATACAATTCGAACAATACAAAGTATGAAGAATTGATTACAACTCAAATGTATAATCTCTATATAGAACGAATATAATATATCTCAAGCTCAGATAATAGAGAAAATATGTAAAAGTTTTTCAAGATCGTAAATAGAGTTGTAGTATTGTTGGTTGTACGTATGAAAAGTTTAGCCCTCAATATATATATAAATACATCAAACGACTAGTTTGAATTAAAGATAAGATATATGTTAGAGAATAAAATTAATTCAAACTAATACATAATTATAGGAGATAAGAATAAATAAAAACGTTTAAATCAGCTCCTGTAAAAATGCATAAGGATAAGAAGTTGTTGAAAGATAAAGTTTAAAACGAAACTAACTTCTTTTCATAAAATATAGGAATACGTTTAAATAATACATTCTGAGCTTAATATATATTATAAATGTATTATATAAATATATAGTAACATAATAAAAGTCCTAATCGAAGTATAAATCTATTCATTGAAATCTGGACTGAAGTTGCTGAACTCTGTGACAACAGTTTGTTTTGTCATAACAGCTTATTGTTATCATAACAGCTTGTTGTTATGATAATCCTGTAAAATATTGTTAGCACAAGTAATATGACAGACTATTATCAAGCAAATAAAACATGTTAAGTTATGTTACTCTGGCAGCTTGCGTTATTGTGTTATCATCAAAATCAAGGTTTACATTTTAAACATTAAATAATGGTTCAAAAAATAGAAAGTGGTTAAATTTTATAAATATTAATCTTAAATGTAAATGTATGAATAAGTTAAAAATTATATGGTTTAAAAAATAAAAAATCTAAAAAATATATAATTTTCAAAAACCTTTTATACTCTAAGAATATGTATGTTGTTTAAAAGTTATTTTTAAAAAAGAGTGGGAATATATATAGTGTTAAAAGTTTTTAAAAAAATTATTATGAGTAGGAAAAAATCCTATTTTATAAAATTATTATTTATAATTTGAAAACTTATTATTTTATAATGTAAGAAAGATTATATATTTATATAAGTATTTTTTATTTATATTATTTTATAATTTACTGAAATTAAAATTTTTATACTAAATTAAGTTCGGATCTTATAAAGTTATTATTTAAAAATATTATTAATTTATTGAATATTAACTAATATAATTTATAGTGTAATTTAATTGATGTGATAAATAAATAATTATTTTAAAAAATAGAGAACAATGTGTTTGAATTGAAATAAAAAAGTGTCTCGTGTTCAATATGGTCAATGTGTATTATACGTTAGTTATAATTATATAATTTATTCATATAATAATTTATTTAAGATTTTTTAATACCATATAATTATAATATTAAAAATTAAACAACATTGTAGAAATTTTATTAAATATATTAATTGATTATAAAAATACTGTATTAAATAAATTTATAATTATTTTTATAAATACAATAATATAAATATAAAAAATATAAGAAAGTTTGTAATGAGTAGGAGAGAGAATTAGTGGTGAGATAAATAAAAAATAATAATTGATGAAAGAGTTGTAGTGGAATGAGAGACAATGAGAAAAAAATGAGAGAGAATTAATCAGACACATGAACACCAAATTAAAAGAAAAGAGTGATATGTGTCAAATTTAATAAGAGAATGACATGTGTGAGCTTGTATCTTGTTCTAGTTTTGAAAGATTTTATAAATGAATTATTATCCTTGTTCAAGGGATGTGGTCGGAACCTGCGAGGAGCACAATTGCCTACACCATAGAGGGGCTCCTGCCTCCTAGTATAATATTATGAATTAAATTAATTAAAAAATTAAGATAAAATTTCGTCATCACGAATGGCTTCATTCCAGAACACACAAATTATGCAAACACGGATACTATTAACAAATTTTATATTAATTATTTTATATAATTTAAATATTTCATAAAATCTGAGAATTTATTTTATTATTAATTTCTTTTTACATTTTTCTATATAATGATATTTATATATTAATATTCATAAAATTTAATGATAAGTCATAATTTTAAATAAATAAAAGAGTTTGAATGGTGATCAAAATTGAGTTGAATGTCAGTAAACTATATTAAATAAAAATTATAGGATATGATTCTTAAAATAAAAAATATAGAATATAATTTAAATATAATATAATATTATGGGGATAAAGTTGTATGTGTAATATATGTTCTTTTTAAAATTATATTTTATTAAAATTGAATGGTTATGATCATTTTTATGGTTCACCTAAAATTGGACGGTTAGAATCTTTTTTATGGTTTACGTTTCAAAAAAAAAAAATTCTAGTTAAGTTATAATAATATAGTATAGATTTATTTTGAAAGATATTTTTTTATTATTTTTATATAAATTAAGGATAAAAAGTTTAAATTATATATGTATGAAATAAACGGCCAACAATCTGTACTGCCATGCAAGCTCTAAATTTCATTATTTTTTGAGGGGGAGAAAAGTACTTTCGGTTCCAAGCTAAAATTAGGTTTCATATTTATAAAATAAAATATGCTTATATGATCGGCTTGCATTGTAGGCGTGATGCAAGATATTTAAACTTTAGCATTTTTAAAAAAATATTTATTAAAACCAAGTAATATGAGTTCACCTTTTTCCTTCTACTGTGAAGTTACATTAGTTCGTAGCATACCAATTCCAAAATCATACTGTATTTAACTTTCTGTTTTACGTGACCATTTCGTTTTTAAACTGAACATCAAGCCTGCAGCATTTTTGCAGTCGAAATTCAACGTATTAGTCGAGGTGCGAGCCAACCGGACATTCGGTATATAACATTTTTTAGGCTTAAATACAATTTAAATTCTGCGTTTTTAAGAGTATATAACTAAAATTCTCTTTTAAAATATTTAGTAAATTTATCCTTGTGTTTTAAATTATATACAATTGAATTTTTTTTAAAAATAATTAGTAAATTTAACTCTATATTTTTTAACTATTTACAATTAAAACCTTTTTTTTACAACATTTAGTAAATTTCACCTTAATTTTTTAATTTCGAAATAAAATAAACCTTACAACCAAATTTTGAATAAATATTTGTCAAATGCACTATTGTCAATATTTTTTTATAGATAGTATCTAAGCATAATAGATTTATGCAATTATTAGGTTTTTTTCTTATAAAATAGATATTTAGATGTTTTTTTCTATATTAATATGACTATATGTATAATATATTATATATGTTCAATAAAATTTTAATATGTGTTTATATTATTACTTCTTGCTATCACACTTCCCGCTCAATATATTCATGAATGTTTATCACCGAATTTAATTTATTTTTAAAAATACTCTTTTATAATTACCATAAATTGAACCAAATTTGGGTAAAGTTTATTTTATTTCAAAACTAAAAAGTTAAGGTTAAATTTACTAAATATTTTTAAAAATGGTTTTAATTGTAAATAGTTAAGAACATAAGATTAAATTTACTAATTATTTTAAAAAAGATTTCAACTGTATATAGTTAAAAAACGTAGAGTTAAATTTACTAAATATATTAAAAGAGAGTTTTAATTGTATATTGTTAATAATACAGAATTTAAATTGTATTTAAGCCAAAAAAGAAAGAAATTTGAAACTCAAACTTTAGAAGTTTACGTTGCAATTTAACCTCGTACTGCATCATAAAAAATATGCAGAGACTTCGTTGTCTTGCAGAGTGAGCAAAGACCGACTAGGTTTGAATGATGTAAAGTCAGATGAACTTGGAAAAATTCAAGAACTACATAATTCTGTATTCCACAAGCATTCTTGCTTCCCATAAATCAGTGATAACAAGTAAACACTTAACTACAAAGTCGAGAAGGGAAATTCGAATAAGTTACATAACAATTGGTAAATACTCATGAATAACCGATCCATCACTATCACTTTCAAGCTTACTATCCGTGTAATGTTTAAAAGTGAACTGTGTACAGAAGAAATGCAGACCTGTAATTTTCAGCTATGTTTGTCTATTCGTTTTTGCTCTAGGATCAAACTAGATCCCTCTGTCTATACCTTCTTACAATACACTCATAGAATAAGCATACACTTGAATAATTTAATCTCGATATATCGCCTTTCTATCCTGAAGTTTATGAGATAGGCTGTCTGAACTCCATATATTATCTCATTGTATAATTCTATCTGTTTAAAGCGCCATTTTCTCCTTTATGTTAAACATAGAATTAGTGCTGCAACTAGAGTTGTGTACTTGCACAAGAGGACTATGAGATTTTCTTTTGAGGTGCTTTATCAACTAGAGTCCCACAGCTTAGTTACCTTCTCTTCAACTGGGCAATTGTCAGGTTGCCTTACAATGTAAATCTGATCTCCAGCCTCGTAGTACATGTCCTGATTCCGGTGCCATGTCCACAGAGCATGTGTGTCATTCTTCACCTGTAAATCACAGATTCATAGGTCATCATTAACTTATCTTTTACAATATTAATCTACTCATCTTAAGATTAACTTTCGATCAAATGATTGAATAAGTGATATTACATTCTCGCTCAGCAGGGCCCTACTCTAGTAAACACAGTATACTCTTGCATGTGTAATGCTTATGCTCAGTTTAAGCTAACGTAAGCTTAGAGACTACTGTGTCACTTCTGATTATATGTGCTACCTAAGTAGTTAAAGTCACCTGTTTCATTAATATCAGGAAAGGAATGGGTCACATATATGAAGTGTGGTATCCAAATCTAGCACATATTTTGACTAACTGGCCTAAAGAATGATATATATTCTCCGAGAAAAGAACTTACCTCTAGGATTCCATGGCCAAAGCTACTTTCCCTGTATGCACTATATTCAGGCTGCTTGTCCCAACAGAACTTGCCAGCAGCCGGACCTGATGTAAAGTTGAATGCGCAAAATCCACCCATAAACTCATCTGGAGTAGTAGATGGTTCTGGACAGTTACCAGGTTCATCAGCATGAGGTATTGCCATCTTTTCTCTGTTACCACCATCACCTATCGTCAGATGAATAGGACCACAAGGATCCAAGGTGTAGTTATACACTCTGTTTGACCTCTCATAAGCATGAACCTGTAATGTTTTGACAAGTAATGGTCAGAAAAAATTTGAAATACTCGTAAAGTAAACCATGACCAAATATTGTGCAACCCCAAGTATATGATCTCCAACCAAACTCTAAAACTTACACCAAAATGGTGTGACACCAAAACATTACACCAAATCTGATGCAACATCAAAATTTGGTGCAACTTTTAGAATTTTTTAAAATTCCATCATTACCCTTATACTCGTTAATTAAAACAAATTCATTCCATCTATGTCCTAACTACTTATTACTTTAGTACTTTTAACAATAAAATAATATTTGGTGTAAATGGGTTGGAGTAGATTTTAAATATAATGTAACTTTTACACTATTTTGTTGTAAAAATCACACCAAAATAGTGTAATGGGTTGGAGATGCTCTAAATGTGATATTTAGGAAGTTTATATAGCACTCATGTAACTTGCATGTCCATTGAAGACTATATCGATGCCAGACTTATATAGCAGTTCTTCCATTTCTACTCTCATACACTCGACCTCTCTGTAGTGCGCTGCGTAGGTGCTGTACCAGGGTGGATGCCAAACAGCAACAAGCCATGGGGTTACTTTTCTGTTAACTTTAGCCAGATCGCTTTCCAGCCACTTGTATTGATCAGCTGTAAATAAGAATTGGGGGATCTCATTATATCACAATGCGTCAATGTTACAATTGTAAACCTGTGTTCTATACTTGTTCCAGTTTACAACTGATTGTAAACCACAATCGAAGCATTTATGTTCATTCAACTTAGATCAGAATATAAGGAAAAAGGTTATTCATGCTTGCTTTTACCTGACTTATCATATGCTGTGTAGGCGCCAAGCATCACAAAATGTATGCCGCCTGCATCGAACGAGTAGTAAAATGTTGATTTGGATCCACTTTCTTCAGATGGGAATGCAAATCGAGAGCTGTAAGCCTCAAATGTTTTGTTATCAACCTGCTCTTCTATCTCATGATTCCCTTCGACCACCATTATTGGAACTTTAGATAATAGAGGCTGCATGTATCTGAAACAGTAACTACATGATTATATACATATACATCTAAGGCTAACCAAATAGATCACAAAAACACTAAAAATAAATTTAAAAAGAATATATATATATATATATTATAGTCAGTTTCAGAAAATTAAAAAACACAGAAATTACAAAAATTTAACTGAAACTTCATAAAGATCCATAAAAAGAGGGGAGGAAGGTAATGGTATTAAAAAATTATCTAGTCAGCCTAATATTGACTTCTTATTTCATAAAAATCAAGCCCGAGCCCCTATAATTCTCTACTATGTTGGATGATAAGATATAGGGTAATCACCTTCCCCAGTAGTCCCATCGAGGTTGATAAGTCTCATGTATAGGAGTGTCTGGAAATGAGCACGAATAACAATCAGATCCAGTTCCATTTGTCAGATACAGATTAGCATAAGTTACATCGCCAACCAGGACAACAAGATCAGGAGTGTGACTTTTGATGTGGTCGACAGTTGAAGTAGAATTATATGTTAAACCAAGGTCCCCAAGCACTGCTATTTTCTTCGGGTAGCTTGTTGGACCAGAAACAGGCATGGTCTTAAAACTGAAGAGTTTGCTCATTGCTTCTATAGAAGGATCTCCACATTGATAATAATAAGTTGTATCAGGATTCAACCCTACACGAACATTGACAAATTTCATCAAGTTGAATAAATATACACCGAACTATACGCAGAAAATCATTATATAAGCACAAGAGATGAGATGCATGATTTTGATTTCTCATTTGAAATTAAAATGTAAGGGGAAATGAGCAACATTCTGTATCTGGGATTGGTTTACACACTGTACAACAAGCCAAACACTGCAAGTGAATTGTTATCCTTTAACTTCATGACAAGGAAATACATTGACCCTACAGAGGCGATACATACTTTTACTAGAACAATATTACAAAGTAACTGGAAATATAGGTCTAAAAGTTTTCCAACTATAAGCAAACAAGTATTCATCCAATAGATAAATAAAAAAATCTTAAAAGGATTCATTAGGTACAGAGGCAGCAAAACTAGTACACAACTAAGTGCTACAGAGAGTGTGTGGGACAAAAAAGTATCTGTAAATTAGCATTAGACCATGTTCTAACAAATTTTCAATCTTGTTTATTTGCACCATTGCTTTATAAAAAAATAGCTAAATTGTGAAATATACAATATAACTTTGGCAATATGCATCTTATACCTGAGAATTCTACTATACAGTTAAAGCAGAGCATTTATCCACCCGATATCCCACCATTTTCCTAGCTAGTTATAAAAATGCATTTTAGCTACCTCATCATTCATATTGATCAAAGGCAGGTAGCTTTCGGTACAAAGACAGAACATATATTTGGAACCTGCAACATTGTCAAAACACCCAAAACCCCAACATTTAACCAAACAGTTGAACCAGCATCGGAAACCTGATTCCCATCACTAAGTACTAACCAGTAAACTTAATATTTCAGCTGCTTAAACATACCTGTAAGCCGTACATGATGTATGATCCCAGACGTGTAATTACTAAGGCCTTCAAATGGATAAAGTTGACTGTAAATAAGTGAGTCCCCTTTTGCTTCATGGTTCAATGAAGAACTTACTTCTCCGTATCGAACAACACTTGCTACAGATTTTGGATCTAAAGGCTTTATGTTTTTCCCAATTTGATATTCCCCTGCAAGTTCATCAATTCAAAATAAGACTGATCAGTAAAGAACTAATTTCGTCTCAGAGCAACAACACATGCACATCCTTATTCTATATTAAATGTGCAACTTCAAAATAAAAATTAATGCTTTACACACATATAAAGTTTTAAAAAAAAATCCAATTCCATCATAGTAAACGGAGTAGTGTCAAATGTGCAACTTCAAAATAATATATTTATGCTTTACACACACATATACATAATGCATTTTAAAAATCCAATTCCATCATAGTGAACAGAAGAACTTATGCACTACAAGCACGCACAAACAAAAGTTGTAAATACTTCAATTTCATATTGAAAAGAGAGTAATGCAAGTATGCAACATGAAAATAAGAAAATTATGCTCTGCACAGAGACAAATTACAAAAAACAAAGAAAAAGAGTTCAAATACTCCAATTTGATATTGAACAGAGAAGTAATGCAACATTTAAATTAAGAAATTTATGTTTCACACAGATACAATAATAATATTATTGAGCTAATTCAAACCCATACTAAACAAAGGAGTAATGTGCGACATCCAAATAGAAACCATGCTTCACAAGTTCACACACACACACACACACACACAAATAATGTGCACCATCAATATAAGAAAATTAAGGCCTACATAAAAAATACCTGTAACCCAAGAAACCCAAACAGAATCAAAGGTTGAAGAAAGAGACAGAGAGATTTGGTCAGGATGAAAGCCATTAACAGTCCTGACAACCCTGGGATCATCATCAGGCAAGTCAATAGCATTTCCACGAAATGTTTCATCTAAAGGAATAGTCACAGGCTTAAAGGGTCCTTCAAGGGTTGTTTTAATATGCCCTTCAACTATTACAACTCCAAAAAAAATGAGCTCAATCAAAAAGATTGAACTTTTATGACCCATTAAATTAAATCAAGAATGAATGATTTTTTATCACACGCCCAAATGTTAAAAAAAGAAATATATTGGTGGGTTTATCAAGAAAAAGGAAAAGGAAGGTTTAGATAAGAGGAGAAAGCAAAGTTGGCATCAAACAAGTATTATACCAAAGCATCTGTGTATACATACAGACAACTATTTCTAGTAAAAAATAAATGCATGTATGTTGTATCTTGTATGTGTTTGAGTGAGAGAAGAAAGCATGGTAAATAAGGGTAAAGTTAACTTCAGTGATGATCAATAAAAATATTACTCAAAAAAAAAATTAAAAAAAATAATTTTAATTATGTAATTAAATTTTTAAAAAATGTGTATTAAAATGTCAAGCGTGAAAAAAAAAAAATATTATTTTTATCCCCAACTAAAAAAAACTAATATTAGGTGCAAGAAAGTCAACCACATGGAATACATTTAACTGGTTATATGCAGGGACTTTGTACATTGGAATGATTTATGGACAAACCCCAGTAGCCCCGCGTCTGTAAAAATTGTCATTTTGCATGGTCATATAGGAGTTTGCTTTGGAATCAATCGAGATTTGCCATTAAACAGCACATGCTTATATCCCAAACTTCTATTTTAAGATTTGTTTGACTCGAATATGTCAGCGTTATGAACATATTTTGCCTACATATGCAATGATGTAAGCATTTGTGTACCAATATTTAGCTAGCTGTCTTTCGTAAACACATTAGTGATGCATAAGAAAATTTCATTCTTATCTTGTTGTTTTACATCTGCAGTTTTCAGTTGAATTATATAGTTAGCTGTACAGACTTAGAGAGCGTTTGGTTGGGAGAAAATGGCAGGGGAGGATGTTGAGGAGGCGTTCTTGAAGAAAACTTACTACGAGAATTGCACAGGGTGCAAGGTAGAGCAGTATAAAGCGATGCAGAAAGGTTTGCCTATTAAGGAACTTTTCGTAATATGGATTGTGGTCCTCGCCACAGGTACAACAATTCCTTTTATGCATTTGTTCTTGGTAAAAATTGTTTGGTTACATGCTTTGATTTCATGCGATTGCCATGTGTTTGGTCTAAAATTTTGATGATTTTATGGTATTTTCGACTAGAAGTAATGAGTCCCCCAAATATTTGGACTATTTTCTGTCTACCGAATAATGTAATAAGCAGGTAATGGATTCTTAACATCATAATGTTTGGTAGTTCAACTAATACGATGTTTATTTTGATGTCACATACAATCATAAAGGAGAAGAGGACAACCACATGTAACCTCTGATGTCTTGAACTATATATGATATATGCAAGGTTGCACTATTGCACTGGCTACATTATCGAAGAACATTCGCAGCGATTGGTGTCAATCATACTCGATTCCCATCAGATTTACCAATTAACAGACAAGACCAATGCTTTGGAGAATGGTTTTAAATTTGACTTTTGTATCGAATGAATGTCACAAACTTCGAAGGATAAGGATGTTATGATTTAGAATAACCAAGACAGTAGCAAGCAGATTGGTAACAATTTATAAAAACAATGTTCTAAAGGATACTTGTTTAATAAAACAAAAATAATCTTGAGGGTATGTTTCATTGGATATTGGGATGCTTCAACAAATACGTAATCAACTTCATGGATGTTTAGGATTTTATGTTTCTTGCCAATCTTTGTATTAGCAAACATCTAAGGCTCTCTATATGATTTTATGCTACTCCATGCCCTGTGATTGTTTTACCCTTCATGCAGTTGGTTGTTCTGCAGCAAAAAAACAGTTCTAATATTTTTCTGTCTTTTTTTTCACTTATATAGTGCTGCCAATATCATCTCTCTTTCCATTCCTTTATTTCATGGTAAGTACATAATATAAAGTTATCTAATGTCTCTCATTGATATTATGGAATGTACTATGATTTATTTTTTGGATGATCATGAATTTATGCTTGTGGTAAATGTATATCTCTTCCACTAGTAACAAGGTCACTTTATCCCTCCCCCTCCCCTAAAAAAAAGTATGCAGCCATATGAAATTTTCGAATATCACTTGACAGCTTACCATACATCTTAATTTTTACATTATGAAATTCTAGACCTATGCATGTTTAATTGCTGGTTGTACTTGAGACACACTCTGTTATTTTGCTAAATAAGATCATCTCACAGTGTTGTGGTGGCTTAAAGATTGCAAGTTTAGAATGTCAAAAGGTCTGCAATAATAATCCACAAAAGTTTAATAAAAAAATAAGCACTTCAAGGCATACCCATAAGCACCTTCAGCCAAATCTATGGTCCCTTATACAAGAGTCTTGATGGATATATTCAGATTTAAAACCATAAAAAAAATTATACGGGGTCTAGATCTTATCTTGAATGTACTCTTTTAGCCATCTAAAATAAAATTTGTGAAACAAAGGAATGAGAATGAGGATTTGCAGTTCACTGGATGATGCAATGAAGTCCTGCCTAACCTTGCTTATGCAACACTTTAAAATCTCGAGTAAGACATGTTTCGCCAATTGCGTTGCTCGGAGTGGGCTCGGAGTGCCATGATGGGATCTGAAAATACAAAGAGATGTCCATAACCCAGTTCATGGAAATACACCTGTATCCGCTTTGCTATCCGAAACCTTTATTTGTAATAACAGATAGCCATACTTTAAATGAGCCAAAATTTTAGCTTTCGTCAGTTTGATATTGATAAAGTTCAAAATTTATTTCATACTGCCACATTGGTCTTTAAATACTGATGGGACCTTATTATCAGACCGTCATATGTACTACAACTTAAAAGTGTATTACCATCTAATGCAAGTACCACATCTGCTAATATTGATTTAGTTGATGAAAATTAAATAATATGTCATGACTGTTACTAATAAATCTGCTGCAGGTAAAGGATTTTAATATCGCAAAGCAAGAAGAAGATATTAGTTACTACGCAGGTTTTGTGGGTGAGTAAATTCTGTTACAGGTGCGTCAATTATGATGTCTTTCTAACAGTACATTTCATTTGACAAGTCCAATAATTCCTTTATGAAGGGTCATCATATATGCTTGGAAGGGCTCTCTCATCTGTCTTTTGGGGCAAATTTGCGGATCGATATGGTCGCAAACCCGTTATCATTATAGGCACTTCAACAGTGTATGAAACCGAATGCCCTCACCAATTTTTGCCATTGGCTTTGTCTACTTCCATTTGGTTTATTGTTTAAAATTTTGAAAAATTCTTTATTGTTCATTGCAGAGTTATTTTCAACACTCTATTTGGTCTCAGTATAAACTATTGGATGGCCATTGTTACGAGGTTTCTTCTTGGAAGCTTAAATGGTTTACTTGGACCTATAAAAGTAAATTTTATTACTTGTTTTAAGCTAAGAATTATTACATGTTAGCACATTAATACGGTTGCTAGTTGCTACTTATAATTGTATTAGGTCTCTTATATAGCTTGTGTTTCTGTTAATATAATTTATTATGGACAGGCATATGCATGTGAAATTTTTCGGGAAGAACACCAGGCCCTAGGACTATCAACTGTAAGTTATTTTGGTATATATATATATATATAGTGCAATTTCATGATTTACCTGTTCAGGAATTTGAAATAGGGAGAAAAACATATTGAAAGGAAGCAAAGTGGATAAATTTTCATTTCCATCCGTGCTCCTGAATTTTAATTAGGAGGGGAAGCAGAGTAAGAGAAGTAAAACCACCTCTTTATTCATGCCGAAACTTTCACTTTATAGGTGGTATGAAAGGGAAATAAAACGAGTGAAAGCCTTTTTTAAAAATCTTTCAATTCCAAATATAGCCCTTATTCTAAGTGATCTTTTTCCCCCCTTCATTTTCAATCATATTCCTATGAGTTCCTCTACTAATTAAAATGCAGGAGCACACTAGTGAAAGCGATGTCACTTCACATCCCTTATTTTTCTATGCTTTCATGTGCTTTCTTTCCTTAATAAAAACTCAGGAGCAAGACGGTAATTATTAGTATGTCAATATAAGTTAAACTAAATTTTACAGGTTACTGCAGCATGGGGCACAGGGCTGATAATTGGGCCTGCTTTGGGAGGCTTTCTTGCACAGGTTTTCATTTAAGTCTTTTCTGTTTTAAAACTAGTGTGGTAAAGACATGTTGATTACTTGCTTTTCTGTTGCGATAAATTTTACTTGCTTTTCTTTTTCAATAAATTTATTGTCTATGATTAGCAGTAACATTGAAACAACAATGGCTTTGGCCCAGTTCTTAACCCTCTTCCTTCTTTACCAAGAAGGCTGCAAGTCTTGCAAGAGACGTGGTGTCAGGAAAAGAATGAACTTAGATAGGTGTCTTGCAAGAAAAGTGGGGTGTGGGTTTAAATAATGTTTTTGCCTAACCACAAAGCAATTAAAAAAAGTATCCGCAATTTAATTCCTTTTAATAAATATTCTTCATATTATCATAAAGATATTGAATTGAGAAACTCTAAGCAGGCTGATTGTACATCAAATTTCAGAAATATTTTTACAAAAATCTAGCAAGAGCGTTGATAGATCCATTTCTTGGGTTACAAAAAATTAAATATAAACACTTTATGTGTTACTGTGGCACATCAGGAAGAGGTCCTAATACATTATGATTAGGTTTTTAAACATGAGTGAAGTAATTTTCATTTCCGTGCATGGGAATTGAATAACAGAAGAGGTTGGATTCCGGATTTTGGTCGTTCTTTTTCATGATTGTACAATAATGTGGAAAGTGAGAACTTGATTCACTCGGATGACGGAAACAAACTAATCATCACGGCAATGTCATTGTTGGCTGATATAATATCGACGTCTTGCTAAGTTATATTACAGGAAGAGCTTATGTTCATGTTTAACTTCTTGCCTTGAATTTAAATTGTTTGCATCTATGCCAGATGTAAATTAATGCATAATAGGGGAATTTTTCAGTTATTTATATAATTACCAGACTCTTTTACTTCCTTGCTCCAGCTAACCAATCAGTTTATGTTTTGTTTTATTTGAATTATATTAAGCCTGCAGATAATTTTCCTGACCTCTTTTCATCACAATCTCTGTTTGGAAGGTTAAACACTTTTCGTTCTTTATATTACTACACTACTTTTTGGAGTTCTTTTGCTTAACTTATGAACTATTTTGCAGATTTCCATACTTCTTACCATGCCTTGTTATCTCACTTTTTGCGCTGGTTGTGGATATTGCTTGCCTCTGGCTTCCGGTTCGTTCTATTTTATGCAATAAGTAATCTTCTACTATTAACCGTGTTTTTATTCTTTTTTAATTTAATAGTGAAGAACGAACTTGACGAGAACCGAATATCACATGCTTGAACAATTAACCACTTCACTGAAGAATAATCTGACACTATCTATAAAAATAAGATAAAATTTTATTTCAACACACTTCTCTGTGGTGGAGCTCTTCCTGAAAATTCTAAAAATACCTTCCACTATTAAATTCCATGAAAAAAAATTGAACATGCCGCTGTCAAATATTCCAAACCACTATTTTTTCCCACCAAATTTACTTCATGCAATATTTATTGCCTTTAACTAATAAGTTAATCTCCTAAAAACGTGAAAGGAATATAAAGCAAATGCTCTTTTTAGTGAAAAAATTATAACTTTTTGCTTGAGAGAATACACTAGTTGATGGAATGCATTTTGCAAATATAGGAATTGAGAGGAATGAATGGTGTTTACTCCCATGGAGATGCTCTAAATGAAGTATTTATTGTGATTTTCCTTATGTTAGCATGATTATTTTATAGTTTTTTCTAAAAGGAACAAAAAGAGATTTATACGCACCCAACCTCCTTATTTCTTTAACTGACCTTAACCTCGAAAATTGCAGGAAACATTACATAAGCATGAACTATACAGGATTTCAAGTATCGACTCAATTAAAAACTTGGAAACTGCACCCTTGATGGCTGATGCCACTGAATATACACATGAAGAGACAGAATCAAATACTAAAGCAAGCCTTTTTACTAACTGGCCACTGATGTCATCTATAATTGTTTACTCTGTTTTCTCGCTTCATGACATGGCTTACTCAGAGGTAAGATACTATCATTATCCAAAGAAATAGTTGCACCATATTTTAAATCATTACATATATAGTACCCTGTTGATGTTCGGACACATACATTATTACACTGTTTTAACTGCTTCATAATATAATTTCGACTAGTCCTTAGACAGGGATACCCTGAAGTCTAAAAATTAGCCAGTAATGTCTTTGTATAGCTTGTTAATGGTTGAAAACTGGAGGATCACATTTGGAAGTCTAAACACATGATGCCAAACAAATACAGGCAAATCTGAAGCAAAGTTTTAGATGTTCCCAAAGAACAAGTAATAAAGAGAAAAAGTAAACTTGTTTCCTGGTATTAAATCTATGCAAGTCCATAAATTTATAAATGGGCTTTATGTTGAGGACTCTTTGCAGAAATATCAGGGAAGCCAAGTACTTCTTTTACTAAATGGAGGGATTTAGGAATACTAGATAGAACAACTTTTGCAGCCTGGGACTAAACAGAGAGATGAGATTATTAGAATGTGTAAAATATTTGAGTATACAGTTCCCCAGATGTCCTAGTGTGGATACATGAATTTTTTTAAATACTCGTATTTTAGATCCTTCCTCACAGATGGGTGAGATTTTTGTCTAAGAGTGGGAAGTATACTCAGTTCCAGGGACCCTTGACTTTCTTTTGTTGATAAGAATACATAATGTAATATCAAAAAAAAGAAAGAATACATAATGTCTCCCAAAGCCCAAAACTGAGTAATTTGGAGAGAATTACTTCTCGAGTCTCTTCATGCCTAAAAAATCTCTGCTCCCACCTAGAACTGTGCAATTTATATAACATCTGGACATACAGAATTTCCATACTCTTTCATTGGGATGTACTAGCAGGATTAACAGTAATGTTTTGCATTACCAACCCACAAAAGTGTTGAGTTGGTACTTTCCAGTACAATATAATTATAATTCATGCACGTATCCAATAAGCAAAGTGCTTATTTTATTTTTACTGATGACTGCATCTTATGTATCTTAGATTTTTTCATTATGGGCTGTGAGCCCTAGGAGGTTAGGGGGCCTTAGTTATTCAACTGAGGACGTTGGTGAAGTTCTTGTGATCTCAGGTACTTCATTTTCTTTCTTGGACGTGCTAATACACAGTTCTGTCAGCACCATATAATGCATCTGAAACCTTATCTCTAGTTAAATTGTGCTTCTCAATTATCATTCTCGAGTCTCACTTCAAAATTCCTTTTTATAAGGATCATTATTGATAATCCAACGACGACCAAAAACTTGAATTCTTTTATTGTGATGATAACAAGGAGGTTTAAGCAAAATATTATCAATAATTTTTTTATAATTCCTATTTGGATTCGCGTACAGAAATGCAAAAACTATAAAATAGTTCTTGTCTTGTTCGTGTCCATTCACCATTGACAAGGAGTTCAGGGCCTTTTAGGTAGTTAAAAATATTGTAATTAGTGCCGAGATAGTTCGTAGGAGTTCTTAAATTTTTAGCTTGTTTCCCGTTCATTCTTATTTAAGGTACAAGAGTGACCTTAAAAATGCAAGGTTTTTTGTACTTCAAATATATTAGTTACTGAGAAATCTGATGTTGTTTTTGTTTATGCTTGTCTTGAATCCCTTTAAAGGGGTGTTTTAGGTCACAAGTAAGTCCTGGCGCTGAAGTAAGAATGTGCAATAGTTTTACCAAACAGAAACATAATATTGTGTAGCGAATTAAGAAAGGGTTTTTTATATCAAACTGCCCACCCATCTCATAAAAAAATATCAACTAGCTATCTCATCTCCACAACGACTCATTTAAACCACTAAACTGTTAAGATATATCATTCCGTTAACTTTTTTAAAAACAATTGATGATTAACGTGAAAAATGTGATAACGTGTCAAGTGTCTACTCACGTGGCATATAACGACTAGTTGTATATAATTCTTTAGTTACTCATGTATATATCATCATATATGTCTATAATGAAAATTCCCTAAATCTGCTATGTCGGAGACTTCGTCAATTAAATGTAATGCATGTGTTTTACCATAACAATGTATTTACTTTCTGTTTTTCTATTTGTTTAACCAATGATGTGTTATTTAATTTTTTTTATTTTTTTCCTTTTTTCACATAGCCTGTCTAATCAGCATATTAACGATCAATCCACGATCTTAACATCGATCGTCAAATTTTTAACGGATGATATATTTTGTCACTTTAGTGGTGTAAATGAGTCGCCGTGGAGATTGGATAGCTACTTGATATTTTTTTTGAGATTGGTGGGAAGTTTGATATAAAACCCATTAAGAAAGTAATTATGTTTGGCACATATTATGTTTAGTCCATATAGATTTTTAATCTTTTTCAATGTACTTATTCATTTTAAGAATGTATCCATGACAAAATATTTGATTCCAATTTCCTAGTAATATTATAATATATTGTAGAGCGGATTATGAGTAGAATTTAGATGCTGAAAGTTTTTTCTCTCCTTAGACTTGATCAAAATGAAAGTTTTTGTTCTCCTACTATGTCCTAAACATATATAGCAGACCTTCAAATTCTAAAGTTTTGCAATGTTCAGGTGTTGGACTTCTGATCTTCCAAATCTTAGTGTATCCACTATTGGAGAAGAAACTCGGCTTTATCTTGATAGCTCGCATATCAGGAGTAAGCAGTTAAATATGATAGACTCTCTTTTTTTCTTTCCAAAATAATCATTTTCATGGCCAAAAATTGCTCTGTTGCATTGACGCAGTTTAATACTTTTTTCTATGTAGGTTATTTCAATCCCTCTTTTGACAAGTTATTCATTTATAGCCACACTATCTGGGTTTATCCTCATAGTTGCGATAAACTCCGCTTCTATATTGAAGAATATTTTATCTGTAAGTTCACTTTTGAATCAAGCAAATTATTAAAATCGTGATTTTTCCAGGGTATGAATCTTCTTTGTTGTGAATTTAATAATTGTAAATCAAATTACATATTTAAATATTCTAATCTCAATTTTTTAGTTGTTTTATTTTACATAACTCTAAAAAGAAAGTAATCATATTTATCAATTGCTCCTCCTGTAACAAAGACCATCTTTTGTTTGATAACTGTTGATTGGTTTAATTAATTTCCGAAAACCATATATGATTGTGTGAGAATAATAGGGACCGTATTCAAAGATGACCAGAAGAAAGTTCTGGTGACTTGTTGAACACAATTATGGAGTTGCCGAATAAACATAGGATGAGATGATTGGTGATAATTAGTGTTGCCTTTATATGCTTCTACGTGAAAATTGTTCTTGTGGAAAAATATAGTAGCAAGGAAGATTACACAGCATGACAGAAATGGGTGGTCGAATGTAGTCCAAATAATAGAGGTCGGGCAGGTGACTAGTTTTTGTTTTGTCTAAACTTCCGCCTCTGTTTCTCATGGTGTCTTGCAGTTTAAATGATGAACTGTATTTGAGGTTTTACTAGTTCTCTATGTTTTGTTATCATCTTTCCTTACGTTATTCTTTTCCCTAATTCTTAGGGTTTTTTGCCCCTTTCTTCTGTTTGACTGCTTGATCTTATATTTTCATGTTCCTATAATTCTACTAAAAATTCTCTGGAAATTATTATCATCTCAGATGGACAGCAAGCGGTTTATTCGTATCTGTTGCCAAAGAATTGTAGTATTCGATTCACTTTTATTGAGATTGATGATGAAATTCATCCTAACTAGTTGAGAGTTGACATACCCTAATAGAATTGTAATTGATGAATAGTCAGAGAAGAATTTCATTAACCCACCCATCTTCTAGAAGTTCTCAGCATTCTTACATTTAGGAGTGATTATGGATCATAATATTCTGCAAAGTTCTAACGTGCAAATTAAATCTTATAAGAATTTAGAGTGGGAGTACATCCCCATTCTGCAGAGTTTTGTTATTAATGTCTTTTTTGTAGTCAATTAGTCATACTTATTGATGCTCGCTACCAATTATTATATTGTCAGACAGGAAAAAGGACCTAACTTGCAAATTTTAGATATCTATATGTACATTATTGCTAAGGCTTAAATGAGATCTATGACCATATTACAGAAGACTGTAAATTATCCTTTGTCACACGAACTCTCGGTTTTTCCATCATACCAGTCATGACAGAGATCTCATTCAGATTCTTTATGTTGAAACCGGGAAATGGAATCTAAGCCCCGTTGATGAATATGTAAAACTTTACTAGTTAAACTTACACGCTGAGTCCCCGCACTCGCGTGATACATCAGATCCTAAATTTTTAAATTTAAGAATCCGACATCTGGATTCACGCCATGTCTGACACGCATACTGAGTCTGAGTTTTATAGAATGTATCTGTGCATATGCTAGCTATGCAAGTAAATCAGGACTTTAGCAGATGTAGTTTTGAATATGGTGCACAGTATGCTGTTTTTCATATAAATTCACATATGAAATCTTAAAATTATCCTTGCAGATGTTATCTCCATGCTCAAATATTAAAGTTTAATGCAAGTGTTTTCTTCATCAGGTTTCCATTATAACTGGCTTGTTCATAATGCAAAACAGAGCTGTGGTAATATTTTTTCCTCGAAATTATATTGCGTTGATAATTAATCTTTTGCATCTTAGCTGTTTCATTTAAATTTTCTCATATGATATCTCATATGCTGACAACAGGACCAACACCAAAGAGGGGCTGCGAATGGCCTTGCCATGACACTTATGTCACTATCTAAGGCAGTCGGTCCAGCTGTTGGAGGAGCACTGTAAGAGTTCTTCTATCTTGGGCCTATCTTCTTTATTGTATTTGAAATATGCTAGAAGGTCAATTTTTCTATACTGTCATGTGTGTTTGTATAGTTAATAGTAATGGCTACTCCTAATTTTTCTTCTTGTGCAATACAAGTGGAGGAATAGAATCTATCACTTACACTGGCTGATTGTGTGAAGATAGCGGACCTAGAGTAGCATATGTGGTTGAAAACTCTGTTATGGTGCTACAACACATACTAAGAGCCCACAGTAAGCAGCGTGTTTTAGAAAAAGCAGTAGGACCAAGTAGTAATAATAAACCTCAAGATATAAGCAGTAGGCAGAATCTGGGAATGGCATATGAACAGCACTGCATGCTTGTTAGGGAGGTGAGTAGGGGAATGATAAAACCATTTAACAGGGAAGCTAACTGCTGATTAAATTACACCTTATGTTCCGATTAGTTGGAAGAAATGGAATGGAAAAATTGTGAACAGAGAGAGACGGAAGAGAAGGATATTAGGGGAAGATCAGCGAATCTAACGAGGTTTGTGAAGTAAATGAGTAGCTAGGAAGGAGGAGTGATGATCCAATTCGAAAGATTTGAGATCCTGTTTAAATCGCTACCAACGGAATGGAAGAAAGAATAATATTAAAAGTTTACCCAAAATATGGTACAACTTTCATTCCATTCCCCGTCAATTTCACTTATTTTAACCAAATGGTGCGTTAAATTTCTTACGTAGCTACAGGAATTAGTATATAACATTTTTTTGGCTTAGTAATGAATATTTTTTGACCTGGGTGACTTAATTGATACTTTTTGACTAGCCTATTTTTTTGGCTAAGGATATCCACCAACCTTGTTACAATAGTTGTAGTCTACCTCCAATACTTTTATGACATATGATTATATGAAGGATTTTTAAGCTTCAGTGCTTGACCAATCATCAAGTTGGAAAAACTTTTGGAATCCACAAAAAAAATTAAGCGGAAAGCTTCTTCTACGTTCATTTTGTGGCCAGTCTTATACCAAAAATTACCGAAGGAAAGCCATAAAGCTATAAAAATAGTGGACATTGTGGTACATGACTGGTAGATCGTAGGGCAGTTCACCTTAATGGTTTCAACATCTATCTCATCAAAATTACGCCACATTCTCAAGCCAGGGTACCATATAACTTTGTTATTTAAATTTTATATGTGGTCTTCTTAAACAGGTCTTTGGCAGCTCGGTGCATGGTTTCCTTAATTTTTCACTCATACACTACAATATATTCAACTATATTGTTCTGAGATTTCTATTGTTCTACTATTTTAAAGAATGCTGTAGCATGTTTAGGTACATGTTTGCTTCTTTGATAATAGAGATAATATTTTTTGACAACAGATATGATATAGTACCTAAACAACTGTTTTCCCCATAGAATCAGTATTTATTATTATATTTCCGAACTGGCTTAAATAGAGAAACTGCAGTCATATGGCATAGTTATTATTTGTGGAAGTGGTTTGTTCTCAAGTAATTTATTTCAAGTAACTTTGTATATCATATACGCAGCCTTTCCTGGGCACAAGGCCGCCTGGATGCTGCCTTTCTACCTGGTACGAGTCTACGACTTCTCAGTTATATGCTAATTTAGTGTTTCAACTATTTGTCATTCATTTTAGATCTATTAACATATTGGCTCTTAAAGTATATTTTTTTGTGCAAATAAACTCTTAAAGGAAAAAAAAACATTCAATTTAACATTTTAAGTTTGGTTTTTATACGGTTCAACCCTTTTTGCTATTTTTTCTCCGAAAATACCTTGCCGGATTTTAGAAACAACCATATTTTGAGAGCTATTTTTGGTCAGAATCACATAATTAATTTAGGCATTCAAGTAAGGCTTCTTGAATGCCTATAAGAAAGATCCCCCAGAATTAAGTGAAAGTGACTGAATTTACTCTTAAATTGATAAATGATAGACAATATTAAGAAGATATATAAGATTAAACAGAAAGTTCAAATGGCAATGAACATGTTTTAATCAGCATTGGTTTCACCCTCATCATGAAATCTAAAAGAGTGTTCTCATAATATATTAATAAAAAGCTTCTTTGCTTGGTGTTTATATGCACTTCTACCGCATAATGATCTGCCATATATCTATTAAAAAAAATGTAGGTGCACAGATGGTCTTCTTCATACTGAATGTAGTGGAGGCAATCGGAGTGGTAATGACTTTCAAACCATTCCTAGTTGAACGCCAGCTATGAAAAGTGTTTAGTTTTGCACATGGATCAGTTCTTATCTTTCTTCTTGGTAATTTTATATGTTAAACCTTTTTATTAGTTGGTACATGAACATGACTGCTGCACTTCAGTTATGATCGTAGTTACTTTAAACAGTACTCGTAATTACAAGTGTTTAGTCTCATCATGAGGTTAATTTGAGTATTTGTTGATATTGAATGAGGAGGGCTTACATGCACATTTGCCGTTATGTTCTAGCTCCTTTGTTTTTCTTGGCCACAAGTAGTCAAGTACTTTTTCTTATAAGTCATTGTAATGCAAGTTCTGCATGAAGGAATTTAGTTGAGTTGCTACTGCAGAGCTCAAATATCTTCATATACGGAATTTGTTGATATTGAATGCAAGTTCTGCATGAAGGAATTTAGTTGAGTTGCTACTGCATGAATGGAACAAATATATGAAAGAAACTTGTATTCGATGATAATCTGAATGTGATTGAGTACAATACTTATATATAGCTTTAGAGAACTTTCTGGAATTTATAATAATAGATGATTCAATGAACCTTAAAGATAATTCTAACTGATCAGATTATAAGGTTCATGAACACATGATTAAATACTAATCTTATCATGACTTCTGAAAGTGCATTAGTTCCAACACTGCATGTACTGTTGCTAATTTTTGGTCGCGCTCCTGAAGTATCTTGTCTCACGATTCATTCCATTAAACCGAGCATAAAAATTCGAAACCATTTTTGTTGTATGCCAAATTCAAATATCTTCTTGTCTCCATTTCTTTTGCACACAACAAATGCTCCAGAATTTAGCAAATCTATAGTCGAGATCAAATAGAAAAAATTAAGTAAATACTTTTATAAATGAGAATAAAATAAAACGATTTAATCAATATATTTTGTTTACTTTATTTCCTTTTTAATATACTCCAAAATGAAAATGAACAAAATTTAAAAAATAAAAAAAATTGGACATGGTTATGGGTAAACAACAAGCCATCAATAATGTTTATGTAAATCTGTTGTTTAAACTCATAATAAATTTTAAAAAATTAAAAATTGTTCATAATGTATTCTAGAATATCCCATTATTTTTAGGTTGAAATTAATTAATAAGGCTACTCTTCATGAATAAAATTATTATAATAGAAATATAATTAAGATGATTTTAACCTGATAAAAATAAAATATTTAAAAGAATATATTTTTGAAAATAATTAATTTTCATCACATAAAAATCATGATTTCAGGTTTGTATATGATATACGGAATCTTTTTTGAAAATAGTTTCTATACTTTTTTAAATGAAAATAAAACGGTTATGGGAAAGAATGAGAAGAAAACAACTGAATAATAAAAAAAAAATTAATACTAATCGCTAAAATTATTAATTATAATCTAATATTAGAACGTAAAAAAAATTATTAATATTATTAATATTTTATTTTTATATCTATACTATGTATACTATTACTATATTATTAAAGATGAAATATTAAAAGTTTGGTAGTGGTCATCCTTCGTCAGGTCGGATAATTATTATTATTGGCCCTAATTTTAAAATATTAATCTCCTTACTAAAATAAATCTGACATTAATCTCCTAAATAAAATATATCTCTAAATAAAATATACAAACATTATTCTATTAAAATACAAATAAAGTATATGAAAAATTATATAAAATATAGACATATAACATTAAATAAAATTTAAATTATTACTATAAAAATATATTTAAATTATATAAAAAATATTAAAATCCCTGCATCGCATGAGATATAAACTAGTAATATTAAAGCCAAAAAATCAAAAAGTTTGGTAGTCGGTCTTGGTCGGTATTTAAACTGAGTAGTTATTATTAAGCCTAATTTTTAAACAATAATCTTCTAACTAAAATAAATCTCACAATAATATCCTAAATAAAACACAAATCTAAACAAAATACACAAACATTATTTTATTAAAATATAAATAAAGTATATGAAAAATTATATAAAATATATACATATAATATTAAACAAAATTTAAATTATTATTATAAAAATAAAAATATATTTAAATTATATAAAAATATTAAAATAATTAGATAGTGCTATAAACTAGTATTATTTAATCCAGACCCTTTAAAAAATCCCGCCACGCACATTTTAACCTGACGACAGCCTTGTTTGATGGGTCCTCACTCGTATAGTACCTACCGAATCTTAGTGGGTCTCATATTTGCATACTCATGACTCATTGAATAAATAATATTTTGAATAGATACGAATGAGAATTCTAAAAAATATCGAACATATTTTGAATAGATATAAATGAGTATCCTAAAAAATAAATTTAATTGTTTTTTTAAATGCAACATAGAAATCCATTTTTGAGTTTACAAATGGGTGACTTTTCTAGGATGTACTATTTTTAATATAATTATATTGTATCCTTTTAAAAGTATATATTTTACTCCTTTTTGTCACTTATATTTTAAAATATATTGATTTTGTTATGTTTTATAGATTTTATATAATTTATACTCCTAGTATTCTAAATTAATATTTATTGTTTTAGTTATAAGAATTGAAATATATTTATAAGTTAGGGTAATTTAAAATTAAATGAAAATCATTGTGTTTGGAACATACACAAATACATTATATCTTATATATAATTACCGCAGAAAATTTAAGAATTTAGCCGGCAGAACTAAAAAAATATTCAAAGATAAAAATAGAAAAGAATAATAATATAATTATACATAATATTAGATAGAAATAAAATATCATTGAAATAAAAATAAAATATAAAACTAAAAAAGGTATAAAAAGTAAAAATAACAAATGATAATAATATTGTCATGCATGCATGATATTGAATAATAAAAATACAAATATAATTTGAAAGAACAAAAATAAATACAAATAAAAAAAATCAAACAATAAATGTAAATAGTAAAATATTAAAATTAACTCGTGTATTAAAAATATAATAATATAATTATACGTAATATTAAATAAAATAAATATAAATATAATTTTGAAAAATAAAACAATAATAAAATTTTAAAAAATTACCGGATAAATGCTAATAATAATTATCATTTGGCAGTTTAAATATTCTCATATCTGTAAGTGTTATTTATGGCGAAATACTTGACCCCTGTATGTCCCTTTGCTGGTTGCACTAATTTAGACACAATTTGTTACTATTGCTACATAACCCTCTGCAGCATATCGTGGTGTCAGAAAGATTGCAAGTTTCAGATGTCAAAAGATGTGCATATAATGTTTATATGTCCTTTCTTACCTTATCATGCAGCACTTTTATAATCCAAGTAACATATATTTCACAAATTCTGTTACTAGAATCCACCTTTGCTATTTGAAACTTTTGTTTGCGACGGTGATGGCTAGCTAGGTACTAGAAATATATGTGCTAAATAATTAACGTTCACTATGTTTGGAAGCTGAGTCTTATCATTTATTTTGAGGATGACCATGGCAGTTCTAAATTGTTTTGGGTGTAGAAAAGGTCATTTGAAATGTAAAATGACTTGAAGATAACATATTGAAATATGTAAAGAAGAGCAAGATAGGTTGAAGACATACAGGCTTGAAATCCCATCAACCTTCCCATGTTTTAGAGGCTAACCCGCATATAAATGGGTTGAACAATTTATTGTGATAACTAACAGAAATTTCGTACTTCAGATTAGATTTCAATGAGAACAATATTAATATTTTGACAGCTTGATGGTGATCTGATTCACCATTTATATTGTTTTGCCACACTGGTCAATGTATACTGACAGAACTAGACCTTGTTATCAGACAATTCATTGGTATTTTGAGTGTACTATTATCGAATGCAAGTTCCACAGCTGCTAATAGTGATTTGGTTGATGAAAACTAACACAAATGCCACTGATATTACTATATTGATTGCAGGTACATGATTTTAATATCGCAAAACAAGAAGAAGATATTAGTTATTATGCAGGATTTGTGGGTGAGTAAGTTCAAGTCAATTACCATGGGTTTTATATTAGTACAAGATTTCACTCGACTTGGTACAATCCTCTAATCCCTTTTTTTAAGGTTCATCATATATGCTTGGAAGGGCTCTCACATCAGTCTTTTGGGGCAAAGTGGCGGATCAATATGGTCGAAAACATGTTATCATTATAGGAACTTCAACAATGTGTGAAACTTGTTTTCCTTCACCGACTTTTGTAATTAGTTTTTGTTACTTTTATTTAGTTTATTGATTACAAAACAAATATTGCTCATTGCAGAGCTATTGGATGACCATTATAACAAGGTTTCTTCTTGGAAGCTTAAATGGTTTGCTTGGACCAATCAAAGTAAATTTTGTAGCTTCTTTTTACATTTAAAAAATTTACATGTTTTGCCACCTAATTATTGAAAGATGAATATCATGGCATAGTCCTTTACAACAGTTTGCTTGTTGCTATATATTTTGTATAGTTTTAGGTCGATCAGCTGTGTAATGCTGCTAATATTTCAATTATGGACAGGCATATGCACGTGAAATTTTCTGAGAAGAACACCACGCTTTGGGGCTATCAGTTTAAGTTATTGCGGTATAAGTGAAGTACAAATTTGTAATCTGACCTGATTCTAAGATTTAAATTGGGAGAAAAGCAGATAGAAGGGAAAAATGTGTAAAATTTTCACTTTTATTTTTTCTCTGTGTTCCCGAGTTTGATTTAGGTGGGAATCCAAACAAGTAAAATGAGTAAAAGCCTTTTAAAAATCTCTATTGATAGTAAATATATTCCATCATTCTTCTCATCGATATCTTTTATTACAATCATATCCCTTAAACTTCCCCTCCTTGTCATTAGAACTTTAAGAGCACCCTATAGTGAAAATTATGTCACTTTCCCTTCCACTATTTTTCTCCCCTTTTAAGTGCCTTTGTTCTTAATAAATTCGAGAGGAAGGCCTTAATTAATACGCCATCATAATCTAAACTAATTCTGCAGGTTGCTGCTGCATGGGGCATAGGGTTGCTACTTGGACCTGCTCTAGGAGGCTTCATTGCTAAAGTTTTTATTCAAGTCTTTCTTGTTTTAAAACTATGGTAAAACCATATTGATTACTTGATTTTATTTTCTGGTAAATTTACCATATTTGATTAGCTAAAAAAATTGAATTAAAGAAGGGTTTTGGCCTGTTCTTACCCATCTCTTACTGAGAAGGCATGATATATGGTGATAGAAACAGGGTAAACATAGGTCGGGGGTCTTGCCATAGACATGGGGTGTGTGAGTTTTAATAATTTTCTTATCTATCAAAAAAGGAAATAGAAAACGTACCCAAAGTTTGGTTCTTATTTAAAGTAGGGTGACTATACTTAAAATCCTGTTTGATATATGTCCGAGTCGTGACAGTTAGAAAGTTAAGAATTAATTACCATTTCGTTTTTGAGAAGAAAATCAGAGGTTATATGCGATCACTTAATAAGTACTACTCTGGCACTAGACATCAAGGAAAAAGAGGTCTTAATATATTCTAATATAGTTTCAAACATGCCCAACTTTGGTTTCCAGGAATGGGCATTCTGTGAAAAAACAAAGGGACGGGTTGGGGATCTAATTGTTAGTTTCATTTTTCATGATTGTACATCATTATGTACGTTGTATCTGTTGGAACTTGACTTACATGGATGATGGAAATAGACTGGTCAACAGTGGAATGTCATTGTTGGATAATATGATATCAATGTCTTGCTTAAGTATTATTATAGAAGAGCTTTTGTTTTAGTTTAAGTTCATACATTGCTAATAATACAAGGCAATGCATGAAAATGAGGTCTGTCAGTTCTTTCATTACTTCAACTCGAATCTTTCATTTCCCCCCTCCATCTGACTAATCAGTTCATTTGATATATTAAGCCTGCAGATAACTTCCGGATGTTTTTTCATCATAATCTCTCTTTGGGAGGTAAAATTCTTTTATGAATTCATGTTACTACACTACTTTTTCGAGTATGTATGTCCAATTTATAAACTCTTTTTTTTTCTTTTTATAGATTTCCATACTTTTTGCCGTGCCTTGCTATATCAATATTTGCACTGATTGTGGATATCTCTTGCCTTTGGCTTCCGGTTGGTGTTAATTTATGAAATAAGTGATCTGCTATCTTTTCTGTAGTGTGGTTATTGGTTCCCCCTCCATCCAGATCTGTTAAGGCCCTTTTTATTGAGTGAAAGATTGCAACAAGTGATTTCTCAGTAAAGAACAGAGTCAACAGACCTATGATTCTTGAGAAACCCCTAATAGTAGACTATGGATATCGATTCTCATTTCTCCTCACAAAAGGGAAACAAAGAAACTTATAATAATAGAAGTCTATGTCTTGTATAGGACTTATAGAAGTCTATGTATTGACAGTCTCTATAACAGTGAGGAATTTGCAGGTTGAAGGCTTGAAGTTAATGGAAATAGGATGTCCATTGCCATATAAGTATTTGAAGTATATCTAAAACCTGCATATAGAAAAAAATTGAATTACGTTTATGGATCTAATGGCCACAAAATCCTACAAGAAGGCAGTTGGCACTGTAATTGGAGAATATTAAACAGTTCTTATTGTTGATTTACTTTATGGTAACATGAATATCTCATAATTCCTTCTCAAAGAAGCAAGAAGAGAATTTTACGGAGACAAACACCATTTTCTTCAGCTGACACTTACCTCAAAAATTGCAGGAAACATTGCATAAGCATGAATCGCACAAGATTTCAAGTGACGAGTCAATTGAAAATTTAGAGAGTGCACCTGTTGAGTCTGATGCCACAGAATATACACCTGAAGAGACAAAATCAAATTATAATGAAAGCCTTTTTACTAACTGGCGCTGATGTCATCTATATTGGTGTACTGTGTTTTCTCGATTCATGAAATGGCTTACTTGGAGGTATTATACTGCTTTTATTTAAAAAAAGTTGCACGATTTTTTGGAACAGTATATAAAACCCTATTAATATTTTGTTACAGATAATATTAATCAGTTTTTAATTATGCTTGAGCCATATAAAATGATTTTGACTTTTCCTCTGTTAGTTTATCATGAAGGCTAAATATTAAATAATTATAACTCTTTATACTTGGTTAGTGGATAAAAACTGGAGTATCATACTTTAAACTTCAAGGTCTAAACACAAGGTGGATCTAAGACGAGTTAGGTGCATTATGATTATTGAATACCACAACACCATATTCCAGAATAGCGTTTTCATAGTAACTATGGACCATGCCCATCATGTGGAATAGAGACACTAGACAAACTAAGAGGGTAAAGATGGTGAAACAAAATTCGAAACATAACGGTTAACACCCTTCTAAATAGCAATAAGGTTAAAATTAAGAGAGTTAACATTTTCAGGCTCAGCTGTAGTGTAAGATCCCAACATTGGTTAATTAAGAAAGTTCGAATGCATTTGTAAGCACAAGCCTACAACTAATGTGCACAAAAGTTGCTAGCTCTTTTTGCTACTTAAGCACGCACACCCCCACTTGGCTTTTGACAATAATGAACTTTTGTCCAAGAGTTGAGACGTATACTCTATTCTAAAGACCCTTGACTTCCTTTCATTGAGAAGAATACATATGTCTCTCAAATCCCAGAAGTGAATAATTTTGGAGCGAATTATATCTTGATTTCCTCAATTCAATTCCCATGAAACTGGCTGCTCCTACCTAGAAAAGTGCAATCGTAGAACACTTGAACGTGTAAAATCTCCATTTTCTTTAATTGAAGATGCATTGGTAGGACTATGAGTAATATGCTTTGCGTTATCAACCAACAATAGTGTTTAATATATGCACTTATTTGATAAAAAACATGTGATTCTTTTGTTGTTACTAATAGTTTTCCCTTATATTTCTTAGATATTTCCTTTATGGGCTGAGAGCCCTAGGAGTTTAGGTGGTCTGAGCTATTCAACTGTGGATGTCGGTGAAGTTCTTGCAATCTCAGGTACTTTATATTCTTTGATCATGCTAATACTTATTTCGGTCAGCACCATATAATGCACCTAGACTCTTGATCTCTAGTTAAGTTTCAGTTCTCAATTGCTATTCTTATTCCTACTTTAGTTTTTATCTTCAAAAGAATCATTTTAATATGCCAAAAAAGCAAGCAAAATCTTACATTATTTAATTGTAACGATCATGAATAAACTTTAATGTAATAGTATCAATAATGTTGTACCAGTACCTGGGGAAGTAAAATAAATACAATATTCCTTACATGGATTTTAAATACAAAATATGTCAAAACTATAAAAAAGCTATTATCCTCTTTGTATCCTTTCACTAGGTCTGTATATTAAAAGTGAACCAGAACTTTAGGGCCTTATATGGTAGTTGAAGTTATTTTAATTTGCGCTGAGATATATTTGTAGCAGTTTTTTTAATTCTCGACTTGTCTTCCATTTGGTAGTATTCATCTGAACTGGAACAATGTACAAGAGGGACCTAAAAAATGCATTGGTTTCTATACTTCAAAATACTAAATACTAAGAGATATGATGATGAAAAGGGTTTTTCATTCAAATAGAACTACATATATTTACGAGATTGTTTTAAATCCCTTTAAGACATGTTGTAGGTCACAAGCCAGTCTTGATGACAAGCTAATAATAAATTAACAATTAAATTTTACTGAACAGAAACATGAAATAATATTATCAATGTACCTATTCATTTTAATAATATTCCAAGCCAAAATGTTAGATTCTCAGTGATATTATATATTTTGGAGCGGATTTTGAATAAAATTCGGAAACTAAAAAACTTTTTATGTCTTTGGCCTTCGTCAAAAAGAAAGAAAATATATGTAGGCCTTTTCTAACTGCATATACCTGCAATTCCAAGCCAAAATGTTAGATTCTCAGTGATATTATATATTTTGGAGCGGATTTTGAATAAAATTCGGAAACTAAAAAACTTTTTATGTCTTTGGCCTTCGTCAAAAAGAAAGAAAATATATGCAGGCCTTTTCTAACTGCATATACCTGCAATGTTTAGGTCTTGGACTTCTGGCCTTTCAGATTTTCCTGTATCCACTATTGGAGAAGAAACTTGGTTGTATCATGATAACACATATATCTGCGGTAAAATTTTGAATCCTATAAACTTTTTTAAAGTAACTAGTTGCATGGCCAGAAATTGCTCTGTTGTATAGACAATTTAATGCTTTCTTATATATAGGTAGTTTCTATCCCCCTTTTGGCAAGTTATTCATATATCGCCATGCTATCTGGAATTCTCCTCACTATATCGATAAACTGCGCTTCTGCATTGAAGAATATTTTATGTGTAAATTAATTTTTAACTTCAGTAATTTATTGCCATCGTACATTTTTCAGCAGACAAATCATTTTATTATAGAATGCTTACTTTCAATCAAATTACAAATAAATTTTCTGGCTACGAATTTGTTAGTTGCTTTAGTGTAGCTACAGCCAAATAGTAAGTAGTCATATTTATCAATTATTCCTTCTGTAATGTATACAGTCCTCTACTTGATTTTTTTGTTTGTTTGTGTGTTTGTTCAGACGCATAGCCTTAATTCTTCTTCTATAATTCTACTGTTATCATCTCAAATGGAGGGCAAGCGGGTCATTCTTGACCACGGAACAAGAGTTGTGGTATTCTCTTTTGTAGACATTGATGATAATAAATTGCTCAACTAGTTTACGATTCAATCCAACTAGTTGAGAGTTGACATATCTTAATAGAATTTATTGGACATACAAGAATATTGCAGACTAGTATGTAATGGAAAACATTATTGTAGAATATTGATCTTGATTTTATTGATAAACATGGACTTATTTATACTGCACAGCAGCAACATTATTGCAGAAAATCATGCTTAATTATTCTGTTAACAGATATGTGCCTAACAATCAGCTAGAAAAGATATTCCTGATCCTTAATTTTAGCATAAAGATTGAACTCCTGATTATCAGCTTCAAGAGTCCTATCTATTAACACTCCTCCTTGACTCTGGAGCTGCAAACACCAAGCTTATGTCTCAAGAATTCATATTTGTTCTTTGGAAGTGCCTTTGTGAGAATGTCGGCACTTTGATCTTCTGAACTGTAGTGAATCAGTTGCACTTCCCCTTCCCTCTGGACTTCTCTTAACTTGAGGAATATGCGAGAAACATAGACAACCAAATGTTTTCAAATTCAGCAACTTTGGTTTGAATCCATACCATACTTCAAATGGAGTCATTTTCTTCACAGGTTTTGTTGGCAATCTGTTTAGTAGAAAAACTGATGTATGTGCAGCTTCAGCCCAAAACTTCTTTGGCAGCCCTTTCTCATGAAGTAAACACCTCGCCATCTCCATGATTGTCCGATTTTTCCTTTCCACAACGCCGTTCTGTTGAGGAGTATAAGGTGCAGTCAACTGATGTTCAATGCTTCCATTTAGTGATGGTGTACTCATTGGTCCTGCCACGTCTGTATGTATTAATTGCAGCTTCTTTGTGGCCCTCCAAGCACTATGTTGTTGGAAAGGAAGTCTACTTTGTTTGCCGTACTGACATGTATCACACTCAGGAGGCTCCTCCTCTAATGTAGGCAGCCCTCTCGCCATATTATTTTTCTCCATATAAAGTAGAGCAACATGATGAAAGTGCCCCAATCTTTTGTGCCACAACATAGTGTTGTTATTTTCTTTGTGTACGGCAGTCTGCTCTCATTTCATGAAATCCAAAGTGAAACTTTTACCTTTCATTTGAACTTTGAAAATAACTACACCTCTTGCATTTTTAATGACACAATGGTTGTCATCAAACAACACCTTGTAACCTTTTTTTGTCAACTGAGAAACACTCAACAGGTTCTGAGTTATTTCAGGAACATACAAGACATCAGAAATCAATTTCAAACCTGTATAACATTGGATTTCAACTGTTCCTTTGCCTTTAACTGCAATATATGCTCTATTTCCAACTCTGACCTTAGAAACAGCAGCCTCATCAAAATCTCTAAAGATTTTTCGATCATATGTCATGTGATTTGTACAACCACTATCCATAAGCCAGCTTTCTGCAGAATTATGAGCAGAAAAACATGATGCTACAAACAACTGCTCCTCATCTTGATATTGATTTTCAGCTGCCTTGGCCTCCCCTTGTTGAGACTTGCAAATCTTTTCCATATGTCCTAGCTGACCGCATTTGTGGCATTTTACGTTTGGTCTCCACCAACATCGATTTGGAGGATGATTAGTCTTTTTGCAGTAAGAGCAAGGTGGAAAGACGTCAGTGTTGTCATTATGATTCCTTGCAAAAATACCGGGTTTGTTGGTTTTATTCTGCCAATTTCTGTTTTTGCCACCATCTTTGCTGAATGATTTGGTTTGATAAGCTCCTTCCACAGATCCTTCTTTCCTCATAAGCCTTCTTTGTTCCTGTGCCTTCAATGCATTCAACAACTCTGCCAACGTAATACTTGACAAATCTTTAGAGTTTTCCAACGATGAAATTGTAACTTCAAATTTCTCAGGAAGTGTGACTAATATCTTTTGAACAATCCTAGAATCTGGAAAATCTGTGCCAAGGAGTTTAACTTTGTTAGTAATTCCAATTAGTCTATCGGAATATACCTTGATTGTTTCAGATTCTCTCATTTTTTGCATCTCAAATTCCCTGACCAGATTCAGCACTTTCATTCCTTTAATTCTTTCATCTCCTTCGTATTCGCTTTTGAGAAACTTCCAGATTTCAAATGCCGTCTTCATGGTCATTATTCTTATGAATAGATCTGATGTGACAGCAGCAAACAGAGTAGCCTTTGCCTTTGACTTTTTTGTCTTTCTTTCCTTATGATACTTTATTTGAGCCATGGTTGGATTATTAGCCAAGAGAGGAAGTTCGTAATCCTCTTCAACCGGTTCCCATAGATCATTTGCCTCCAGGTATGCTTCCATTCTAGCTGCCCAGATATGATAGTTTTCACCATCAAACGCAGGTGGTGAAATGTTGTTGAAATGTTCAGAATTCATTTTGAATCACTTTTTTTGTGTGTGTGTATATGTGTGTGTGTTTTGAAAAAAATGTGTATGTAGGAGGTGTGTGTTTGTGTTCCTCACAGGTCCCTTGAGACTACGGCTTTGATACCAATATGTTGGACATACAAGAATATTGCAGACTAGTATGTAATGGAAAACATTATTGTAGAATATTGATCTTGATTTTATTGATAAACATGGACTTATTTATACTGCACAGCAGCAACATTATTGCAGAAAATCATGCTTAATTATTCTGTTAACAGATAGGTGCCTAACAATCAGCTAGAAAAGATATTCCTGATCCTTAATTTTAGCATAAAGATTGAACTCCTGATTATCAGCTTCAAGAGTCCTATCTATTAACAAAATTGTAGTTGGTGAACAGTCAGATAGGAATTCCATCTCCAGTCATCTTCTAATATTCTTCAGCATTTTACATTGAGTGATCATAGATAGTAAATCTCTGTGAAGTTCTAATGTGCAAATTAAATTACACGAGAATTTGATTTGGAAGTGTAAACCACATTCTGCAATGCTCTGTTATTAGTGTTTTGTCAGTGTTCATACTTATTGCTTGCTTGCTAGTTGCTACCAATTATTTTCATCTCACACAAGAACAAGACATAAGTTGCAACCATAATTAACAAATTTTAAATTATATGTATATTATTTTGGTAAACATATATCATTTTACAGGTTTCAGCAAATGTACTTATAAATATCATTTTACAGGTTTCAGCAAATGTACTTATAAATATCGTGCACAATTCACTAATTTCCATATAACATGAATGAAATCTTAAAAAGTGTTTATGCAGACATTAATTATCATTCTCGTTAATTAATGTATAACATATGTGTTTTCTTCGTCAGTAATTTATCGCAACTGGCTTGTTCATATTGCAAAACAGGGCTGTGGTAGTTTTCTCTCCTCGATATCTTACAGCAGATATTTTAGCCTTTCACATGTCAGATGTTTCATATATATATATATTCTCATTCAATGTCTCATTTGCTCCCAACAGGACCAACACGGGAGAGGGGCTGCTAATGGGATTGCCATGGCTCTTATGTCGCTATCTAAGGCAGTCGGTCCAGCTATTGGAGGAGCACTGTAAGAATTTTCGTATCTAATGTCCATCTTTCCCTATATTCTATATGCCCAGATACAAGACCCCATATAGTCCTGAAAGTCTTTAATAGTATCAATGGTTGACTAAATTAAGGATCCAGCTAGCCATGGAATAAAACATCAGATGAAGAATTAGTGCAGTAATAACTTTCCAGGCACAATAAAAATTTTGGTCACTGCCAAATTTACCGTTGTCCCAAAACTGTTACTCCCTACGTCCCGCTCATTTGTTTACATTTGGGTTGGACACGGAGGTTAAGAAAATATGTAAAGGAGTGGAAATAAGTAAGAAAAGTGAGTAAAGTGGTGGGATCAATCAATATTTAATATATAAAGTGAGTATAGTGGAGGAAAGTAGTGAATGTAATTAATATTTATATTGTAAAACTTTATTATTTTTGGAAACTTTTGAAATATAAAGAATTGGGAGAGATATCCAAATAAAGAAGAGTGTAAAGAAATGAATGGGACAGAGGGAGTACTAATTATGAATACTCCTTATTTTTTTTCTGTTCCATAACCTTTTGACTTGATAGATTAATAAATATATAACCTTCTATATTGAAAAGCCATCACTAGCATTGGCTGATCGTGTGAAGGTTCTGTACCTAGAGTAGCACATGCACTCAAAAATACTGTTATAGTAATTTGCATTGAAACCAAACAACACATAAACAACTGCTACATAACAAACTGCCAAGAACTCAAAAACATAAATTAAATAATATTAACAGCTTATAGGAAGCAACATCCTTAAAAAGAAGGAGTAGTAAATTCTGGAAAAAACCTATTAAGAACAACCAACTACATAGTGAACTACAAAACACATAAATCAGCATGCATTACCACATGCCAGGAGTCAAAACTATGTCAAAGACACAAGAAAGAACACATAAACAACTACTACAGGCGACATGTGGCCCTCACTTGACATTCACGTTTGAGATCTATTAGGCAATGTGACATTTTCAGCGGTATCAATCATGGAAAGTGAATCCATTGATGTGCATAGTGTCAAATTGTATCTTATCCGTGCCTTTAATAAAAGGAATGTTATATGAAAGTACCTGAACAGCAGTCCTTTTTCCATTGAATCTGTAGTTATCATTTTAGTTTAGAACTGACTTTAGCAGTTTTAAATGCAATGAATACACAGTTAATTAGTTACTAGTTTGTGTTGTAGGTTTGTAAAGATTGTGTTGCATTCATATATTTTATTTCTAGTAATTTTTATGTAGTAACTTTGAATATGCAGCCTTTCCTGGGCACAAGGCCGCCAGGATTCTGCCTTTCTACCAGGTATGAGTTTTTGGTTTTGATTGAAATTTATCAAAGTCCATATAGTGGCAATGTCAAACCCAAGAGTTTTAAGGAGTACCCAGACCTCTACCTCTATCCTATACAAAGAATATAAGTGACATAGGTTCCTTGGGACTGGGGTTGTACCAACATATACTGAGAGTGATGGTTCAAGTCTAACTATAGAGATAGTGGTGTGGGGAGATTTACCTAGCGAAAAAAGAGGAAGGAGAGAAGGGTAGAAAGTCCCTGCAAGAAAATTTAAGTGTGACAAAAAGTATAGTATATTACACTTACTTCCTCCAACTCGACAGATATTTCACTCCAGTATGCGTATTTTTAGGCCTTGCAACCAAATGCATGAAGAAAACATGGTTGCATTGTGTACCTTTTAGCCTGTTTCTGGCACTAACAAGTAACAACTCACACTGTCACTTTATTCAGAGGTATAGTTTTCTTATGGGGCAAAAATCAGTGAAATTATTGTTGCTGAGTTAAGTTGCAGGACCAACTTTTCATATTAGTAACAAGAATTTTGGTGAATTATGTCCAAAAGAACATATACCCCTGAACTAAGTGACAGATACTGTAGTAAATTTTGCAGTAAGATAGCTGGTGCCTTGGCGGCTATATTATTAAAATTTGCATTATAATAGCCCAAAAAAGATTTTTAAAGCGTGTTCTGATCACACACCTCCGCCAGTCAAAATGAACAAGTAATTTGGAATGTAGGGAGTATTAATCAAGTAATTTTGATTAGTGTGCACAAATTATAATGATTAAGAAAATCTATGACCTTCCATATCTCTATTCTCATTCAAATGTAGGTTCCCAGATGGTTTTTTTCATACTGAATGTAGTCGAGGCAATCGGAGTGGTGATGACTTTCAAACCATTCCTGGTTGAACGGAAGCTATGAAAGGTGTTTAGTCTAGCATTTGGATCGGTTTCTTAATTTAATCTTTTTAATTTTTTCTTGCTGCAATTTGTTATGAATCGGCTTTTATTGAGAAATTTGTGTATGGTAGCATTGACGTTCTAGTTAAAAAAACAGTGATGATAAGTGTTCAATCTCATTACAAGATCCATTGTGACAAAGATATATGAAAATGCTTTTCATTCTCCAAAAAAATTGACATACAAACAATCTCCTGTATTTATAGGTACAACAGAGCTAATTAGAGCTACAAATTAGTTAGCATATCCCATCATATCTGCCTGGAAATCAGCCTATAGTATCCCCTAATATCAGCCTATCATATCACATAATATTAGCCTAAATTAAGCCTAATACAACTGGTACAAATCACAGATTTACAGATAGTAAATAATATTTATAATACACAATAATGATAATTATATTGACATCCACCCTCAAATTGATGTTGGTAAATCTATAGTCTATCCATCGCATATAGACTTTAAATCGTGACATAACCGTCGAGGTGAAGTCGGGACCTAAAAGATTTAACGGAACGGTACATAGACAAGTAAATCCCTTATGAATTCCAAGGTACTCACTTTAATTAACAATTTGCCACTAAGAAACTTGTGTCGTTGACGTGTCAAAGCTTTTGTGAAAACATCAGTTGTTTGAAGATTAGTACTAACATGAGGAAGTTTAATAACACCACGAGTAAATGCATCTCTAATATAATGGCAATCAACTGTGATGTGTTTGTTCGTTCATGATATACTGGATTGGAAGCGATTTGAATGACCCTTTTGTTATCAGCATGAAGTGGAGTAGGATTAATTTGAGAAGCTCCTAGCTCGGAAAGAAGGCCACGTAACTATACAATTTCAGAACAAGCTGCAGACATGGCTCTATATTCAGCCTCCGTGGAAGATTTTGAGACATGATCTTGCTTTTTACACTTCTAAGAGATCAAGACATCTCCAAGGAAAGTACACCATCCAGTTGTAGATCTTCTAGTATCCGGACATCCAGCCCAATCAGCATCACTATATGCTGTCAAATGAAGATCAGAATTTGTAGGAAAAAATAGACCACACGTAGGTGACCCAATTAAATATCGAATAATACGCTTCACTGCAACAAGATGAAGATGCTGAGGTGATTGCATAAATCTGCTAACTATATGGACAACATATGAGATATCAGGCATTGTAAGGGTTAGGTAGATAAGGTTACCAACCAATTGTCTATATAAATAAGGATTAGGCAAAAGCTCCCCTTCATCTTTTCGATATTTAACATTCACCTCCATTGGTGTATCAACGGCAGTAGCCTCCTTTAAACCAGCCAACTCAATAAGATCTTTGACATATTATGCTGATTTAAAAATACACCTCAATCTTGAGAATGAACTTCTAGACCCAAAAAATATTTAAGACCCCCAAGATCCTTCATTTGAAATGTACTATGTAACATATTTTTAAGTTTTGATATGAGCACAGTGTCACTGTCCGTGATGATTATATCATCTATATAGACCAAAAGAAAGACCATACATGCTGGTGTCTTATGAAAGAAGAGAGATGAATCATATTGGCTTTGTGTAAAAGAGAAGTTGATGAGAGTACTGCGAAACTTATCAAACCATTCTCTAGGAGACTGCCTCAACCCATACAAAGTGTGTCGTAACCTGCAAACTTTATTTGGAGTTATCCATGCCATGCCATGCGGAAGTTTCATGTAAATTTCCTCTTTAAGATCTCTATTCAAGAAAACATTTTTTTACATCCATCTGATGTAAATGCCAAGATTTAGAGGAAGCAACAGCAAGAAGGGTTCTTACAGTGATCATTTTAACAACTGGTGCAAATATCTCTTCATAGTTGATACCATATTCTTGTTTATTGCCAAGTGCAACCAGTCGAGCTTTGTATCAATCTAGTAAGCCATCAGACTTGAATTTTACACTATAAACCCACTTACTTCCAATTGGCTTGACATTTGGAGGCAAGGAAACAATGTCCCAAGTATGTTTTTCTGCAAGAGCTTGAAGTTCTGTTTCCATTACTTGTTGCCAACACTCATGTTCCATAGCATGTTTATAATAAGTGGGAATAGAAAAAGGAGACATAATAGTGGACATTGCTACTGGATTTGTAAAACCATAACTGTTGGGAGGTTTTGAATTTCTAGAGCTTGTTCGAACAGGAGGTAGATTATTGGAAGTTGGTAGAACAAGATCAGGTGCTTTCGAAAGAGTCGTAGGAGCCATAGTGGGAGATGTGCGTCTATGATAAAAATGATCAGGTTTAAATCTTTGTGTTGGAGTTGATGTCTCGGGAAAATGAGGCAATATAGCTACAGATGGGAGTTGTGAATTTATTTGGGTGCTAAAAAATGGTTGATTTTCAAAGAAAATTAAATTTCTAGACACACGAATTCGACGGGTATTAGGATCATAGCAAAGAAAACCTTTTTGGGTGCCACCGTATCCTAAGAAAGCACACTTGACAAATTGTGCAGTAAGTTTATGTCTTTAATGTGGTTGAAGATGAACAAAATAAACACATAAAAAAATGTGAATATTAGAATAATCTGGTGCATCTTTGTACAAACTAAGGTATGAAGATTCATTGTTTAAGGTGGGAGATGGTAACCTATTAATCAAATAAACAGCAGTAGACAAGGCTTCACACCAAAAATGAGGTGAAACACCAGACTCGATGAGGAGGGTCTGAACAACATCAAGAAGATGACGGTTCTTTCTTTCGGCCACACCATTTTGTTGTGGAGTTGATGGACAAGAACGTTGTGATATGATTCCATGATTTTGAAGGAAAGATTGAAATGCATTTGATGTATACTCACCACTCGAATCAGATTGCAAAATTCTGATTTTTGCAGAAAATTGTGTTTCGATTAAAGCATGGAAAGTTTGAAATGCCTTAAAGACCTCGCTTTTAGATCGAAGAAAATATACCCAAGTATAACGAGTATAATCATCTATAAAAGTAATAAAATATTTGTAATGTTAGTGAGATATTACTGGTGAAATACCCCATACATCAGTATGCACAAGTTCGAAAGCTTCGGTGGTGTGAGATTTATGCAATGGAAAAGGAAGTGTTTTGCTTTTACCAAATTTGCAAGATGCACAATCAATATTGTCTTTAGTTGAATAATTCAAAACTTTATTCCCAAACGAACCAGATTTAAGTAAAATACTAAGAACATGAGAATTTGGGTGTCCTAACCGTTTATGCCATACATGATTATTATAATCAACGGCATTACAAGAAACATAATTTGACACTAGAGAAGGTGATGGGAGTAAAGAAAATAAACGTCCCACTTTAGGCCCCTTCGCGATCATCTTCCATGACACTTGATCGTGCACAAAACAACCAGAATTTGAAAATTGAACGATACAATTGTTATCAACTAATTGGCCAACAGATATAAGATTAGTAGACAACTTTGGGGACACAAAAATTGTATTCAGAGAGGTTGAAATATCACCAACATCAGTGATAGGTAAAGAGCTACCATCAGCGGTTTGAATATGAAGATCCCCTTATATTTTTTAACATTATTTAGGGGTAATGTTGAGCTAGTCATGTGATTTAAAGCAGCGGAATCAAAATACCAAGGCTTATGAGGAGAATTTTTGTTACCTGAAATTCCTAAAGTTAAAAATGCATTAAATATCATTTATTGGATCATTTCAGGAGTAACAGAGGACTGACCAAAATTAGGAGCATTTGAGGATCCAACTGAGACGTTGTAGGCAGTTTCAGATTTCTTTGGAGGCCAGATTTGACAATCTTTGATGATGTGCCCCGCTTTCTTGTAATAATTGCATAACTTTTTAGTACAATTAGTAGCAACATGACCAAATCCTTTGCAACTGTAGCATTGGATATTACTCATATCTCTTCCACCTCTATACTTTCCTTGTGCAACAGATGCAACATGAATTGGAAAAGAGTTCTGTGATTTCTGATCGATGAAAGTTTGTGTCATGAGCCGTTGTTCCTCCTGAAAAAGCTCTCTTATGCAAGTATCAATTGAAGGAACTGGATTTCTATTCATGAGGTTGAACCTGACTGGTTCAAAATCTCCCCGTAATTTCATTAAAAATTGATCACGTTTGCTCGTTTCATATACACTTTGAACAACAGTCAGTCCTTCAGAAGGAACATTCTCATACACAATATCAGTGTATTCATTCCATAAATTCTCAAAAGAGGAATAAAACTCTTGAATTGTCATGCTCCCTTGACTGAGTTGTCCCAACTCAAACTCCAATTGAAAACGGCGGGCGGCGTTGCTTTGGTTGTAAACTTTCTTCAAGTAACCGCACATATCTTTAGAAGTCTTGTAAGACCTGAGATTGAGAATCATGGAGGGTTCCATACTCCCGAGAATTCAAGACATAATTTGAGCATCTTTCACCTCCATTTCGCAAGTTGCTCCTTTTCAGTGGTGTTGGGTGCATAAATTGTTCCATCAAAATAACCCCATAATTCCTTTCCCTTAACAAGAATTTCAAATTGGAAAGACTAAGTAGAGTAGTTCTTTCCATTAAAACGAACAAGGAAGTTATCAGATCGCTCCAAATGATGTAAAAAAAAGAAACAAGAACCGGAAGATTAATTCCAAGAAATTCAGAGTAAAAAAACACTAAGATTTTGAAGCTGGACAAGAAATACAAGAACAGATTTTTAAATTTCCCGGTTATTAAAGATATATTATCTAAATTTCCCCGGTCATCTTTGCATGTCCTACAGTTAGATAATAACTTTCTTGAATGAAAGGAACTCCTTACTCCGGCTATTGTATTCCGATACAATTCATGTGATCTTGTATCTCTTGTCAAAAAAAATATTGTTTAACCAAACTTGACTCCAACCTTCCATCCAAATAAAATAAGGGTTGAACCCAACCCATCCCTTACCAACCCATCCCAACTCTTACCTCCCCAACCCCTTATCCAAACAAAGCCTAAGCATCTAGTCTGTAATATATATTATGCATTTATTTGTACAAACACATGACACTTATATGATAAACGCATATATCCTAGAGTGTGCAGGACTGCTCCATATACATATGCATCACTTGCATCACCGTTGTAACATTCCGGTCCCACATCAAATAGATTCAGATAATTAATTTGTTTAGAATATTACTATTAAGTCCACCAACAATTTTTTTGGGGCTTGTGGATGACTCAAGTTGTATTTTGGCCATTTTACTTTGGCTTATTTCAGATTTGAAAGTCGGGACTTGACCCAATTTTCGAAAAAGACTCGGGGTTGTCACATATGGTATCAAAACCAACTCTTGAAAGTTTAATTCGTCAAGTTGCCAGAAGTGGGGACATGAATGTTGACAGTATTATCTCATAATGGACAGAGGTTCGGAGGTGGGGACACGAAGTCAACCGCTATTATCTCACAATAGCGAGAAGAGGTATGATCCCGACCTATAAGCTATCTGTTCGGTCTGACGAGGACGTCATGAATTTAATTAGGGTGTTTGTAACACCTCAGTCCCATATCAAGTATATTGAGATAATTCGTTCATTATTATATAAGTAAGAGTACTCCTACTAAGTGCACCAACAAATCATGATTTTTTGGGGCTTGTGGTGGACATGTGGATGATCCAAGTTGTTGCATTTGAACCAGTTTATTTTAATTTATTTTCGATTTGAAAATCGGCTTGACCACATTTTCCAAAAAAACTCAAAATTTGACCCCGGTTGTCCAACCATTTTTAACGACATATATAAATGACGATTATTATAACACTCTTGAGAAATAACGGGTGAACATCATTTTTAATTATTTTTTTAAGAATTCCCTTCTCTTTTTTTTCTATGTTAAAAGTAGAATGTAAAATATAAGTCATGCATATGAGAATTTCCCTTGTCTAAAGAACACCTATTTATTTATAGAACAATTAATATAAAAATAGCTGAACTTAAATTCGGCAAGAAAATAGAGTATTAATAACACAACAATCTTATAGCATGTTTAAAAAAAAATCTATTTTGATACAAAGTTACAAACTAATCATATATTTAAGTTATGAAAAAGAACCGTAAATTTAGATGGGATATCTTTTTCGTTATTTTAAATTCAATAATTAATAATTTTAATTAATGAAGTCCGTTTTTGATGATTAAAAAAATATTATGAACTTAGTTAACTAATATGTTAAGAAGAAAATATATATAAATAAATTAAAACAAAATTAGTGCCAAACGTGGTAATTGAATGTAAAATTAAAAAAACAAAAACACATATTGAGTTTTATAATGTCGTTGTATTCGAATTCTAATTCTAATAAGGGAAAGTTAAAAAAATGAAGAAAAATAAATGAAAGAAGAGATATTTATTACAGATATGGAAAAGGAAATTAAAAATAAACAAAAAGGATTTATACTTGAATTGTAGCACTAAGAAAATATGGAAAAGGAAGTTGAAAAAAAACAAAAAAGGATAAATAGTGAAAAAGAAGATATAATAAAAGGAAATAGTTGTGGGATCTTATATCCCATTGTCCACCCCCATTGAAACGATTTTGGGATTTTTTTTTGAAATATCTACTATTATTCTGATAAGGAAAAGTGAAACGGAAAAAGAAATATTAAAATATAAAAAAGAGGAAAATAAAGAAAATGAACCTGGAATAGAATTGAGGTACGTACATGTACAAATTCAAAGTATATATATATTCTCATCAACTTTCAGTCGTCCGACTACTCGCAGAATTAGCAGCTTTGGGGTCACAGAGAGCCGTATATATATTTGGTAATCTCCTTCTCTCTATCTATTATATATGTATACTTGTGTGTATATGATTTGCAGAATTTGATATAATTATCAGCATTTTATAAGTACTACTTACCATGCATGAAGAATTTTATAAAACCATATATGTTTCAGCCTCATGTACCAAAGAGTTGGTATTATTATAGTCTATAGACCAAGTGTAAAACTCTGGTACCAAGTGTTCCTATGAAAGGTCCAAATGAGAACTTTTAGTGTTCAGATTTGGAACGACACAAGTTCTATAAATGTAAATATATTACATATATATGAATTTATAAACGTAAATATATCCCTCCAATCAAATTATTTATTCAGATATTAACATAGAATCAAAATTCTGATTCTCGCAAGTTTATCTACCATTAACCGCCTTTGGTAGTACAATTTTTTTCTTCCTAAATTTAAAATTTACTTTTTAATATAATATTATACTATTATTGAATTTTTTGTGAAATTTATATTTTAATATTGTTATATGAATTGTTCATATACTTTTTTCATGTGTTTTTATACCTTAGTTAATTTATATGTTTAAGTCTTTTACATTTTGCTATTTATAATGTTTCTTAATTATATGCATGATAAATAATTTGTTATTATTACAGATATTTAATTGGGTGTTAATTATGTCAAAAAAGTATTTAATGATATTATATAATTAAATACTCTTTCATTTCCAAATTACTTGTCCACTTTGATACATCGACCACATATCTCCACTAAATATTTTTTTTAAATAATTATTGTAGATAAAGTTTAAATATTGAATTTTTATTTATAGAAAAAATTAAAACAATATTTAGCAGAGATATGTGGTCAATGCACCTTAAGTTACATGAAAAGTGGACAAACAATTTGGAACGAATTGCACCTTAAGTTACACAATTAACTGTATCTGTATGATATTTAGATTGACATTTTACATGAGTTAGCTGTGTACCTCTCCCGTATCTTAAAGTCATCTCGTAGCTCACATTTATATTGATGCAGTTGCTCTAAGTTTGGTGAGGAAAAAATGGCAGGGGAGAATGTTAGGGAGAGGCTCTTGAAGGATGTTTACTTTGAAAATTGCCCGGGATGCCAGGTAGATAGGCAAAAAGCGGTGCAGCAAGGACGTTTGCCTATATTCTTGAAACTTTTTATAATATGGATTGTGGTGCTCGCCACAGGTATAGCAACTACCCTTGTGCATTTGTTTTGTGCATTTGTTTTAGTATTGTCTGCTTAAAACTTAAAAGCATTGATTTCAATGTGGCTGTGAGTAAAATTCTTGTTTCTTCTTAGATTATATTGAAACTGGGTAATGAAATCTGAACATTATAGATTCATACATAGTAGCTCAACGAAAGTCTAAAAGGATGTTAATTTAATTTGAAATGCTTGGCCTAGCTGCCTCTATGTCATAACCTTATTATGTAAGAGTTGTATCATTGAAAATAAATTGTATTGTTGAATGTTGTGTGTCTGTATGGTAATTTGATGCAATTTTAAGAGACCATAGACAACTGCACTGGGTTTCAAAATATACACGGTGAATGCTGCATCACATATGGCATGATAGACGTTGTAATTATTTTCTCTTTCATACAATTAATAATTAGCATAATAAATAGAATTCTAATTTATTTACTGTGTTTTTTTGCTTAACTATTCAGCGATGCAAGTATCATCTCTCTTTCCTTTCATCTATTTCATGGTAAGTATGAAATATTATTTCTATATCATGGTTCTACTGATTTGCTAGAAAAACTTTGGTATATTTATACGATGAGCATGGATTTTTTTATGATGAAATACTTTACCCTTGCATGTCAATATTGATGATTTGTACATCAGACATTTTGGTGTTTCAATTGAATGACACTCTGCTAAATTATTGGGGGATATTGCAAGTTTAACACCCTGCTCCCGAGTTTTAAAAACTGAGCAAAGCAAGTGAAGAAGAGGTAAAGTACTTTCATCCCAATTTTGGAATGAAAGTTTTGGGATGAAAGTATGCATAATTTACATTCACTTTCACTTCTTTCTTCCCTATTAAAAACTTGGGAGCATAAATATGAATGGAAGTGAAACTATTTTATTTCCCTTTCACTTGCTTTCCTCCGTCTTTAAAACTCGGGAGTAAGGTGTAAGACATGAAAAACTGTATATATAATGATTTAAAATTGTGCAAAATTTTACTCTGCGCACCAAAATTAGGTGGAGAGGATTATTGCAAGTTTAAGATATCAAAAGATTTACATTATAATGATTAAAATTATGCAGAATTTTAATGTGCACACCAAAATTCTTTATAACAATACGCTCGCAAATAATGTGCATCAAAATTCTTATAAGCATACGTGTACAAGTAATGTGCAGTAGGTTGTCGAATTCGATTCGATACGTGGTAGTAACTAATATTACTTTATCTATTTCAGGTGCGAGATTTTGATATTGCAAAACTGGAAGAAGATATTAGTTACTATGCAGGTTTAGTAGGTGAGGAAATTACAATGACTTTTTAGCACTACATTCATTCGACTTGGTACAATACATTTCATTCGACTTGGCACTATCCTTAATCCCCTTTTGAAGGCTCGTCATATATGCTTGGAAGGGCTCTCACATCTGTTTTCTGGGGCAAAGTGGCAGATCGATATGGTCGCAAACCTGTTATCATTATAGGAACTTCAACAATGTGTGAAACTGGTTTTACTTTACCGAATTTTGTCATTAGATTTTAACTCATTCTTTTTAATTTATTGTTTACAATTTTTTTCCAATACTTATTGCAGAGTTATTTTCAACACTCTCTTTGGTCTTAGCATAAATTATTGGATGGCCGTTATTACAAGGTTTCTTCTTGGAAGCTTAAACGGCTTACTTGGACCGATCAGAGTAATTTTTGGAACTTGTCTTTTCTAGATAACAATTTTACATCCCTTGCTATAGATCGAAAGATAATGCTCATGGCATGGTCTTTAAAAAAGGTTGCTTGTTGCTATTTTCTATCGTATTTCGCTAATATTTCCATTATGGGCAGGCTTACACATGTGAAATTTTTCGGGAAGAACACCAAGCGTTAGGACTATCAGTTGTAAGTTATTGTGGTATATTTGAAAAGTAAAGTGGGTAAATTCTTACCTCCATGTATGCTACCAAGTTATATTTTGACAGGAATTGGAATAAGATAAAGTAAAATGATCTCTAGTTTCTTTTTTAAGTGGAATGAATGCTATATATGCCCTTGAATTTTTTCACAATGATTATAGGTCAATTATATTGTTGGTAATTACTAATTTTTATTTTTATTAGTAAATTGTACATTTTTTTATGCTTTAAAATATATTTGTAGTAAATAAAATATGTATATTTAGAGTGATTGATGCTATTTAATCAAATTTTACGATGAGTTAACGGCTAATTGTACCCCACATTAGTTACATGTTTATATGAATTTTCATTCTTATATAAAAAGAAGGAAGAAATTGTAACAATCTAGGAAAAACAAAAATATTTGTGAACACTTCCCGCAAAAATTGAAAAACAATTTTAAAAAAAAAAATAATGCAAATTTACTTTCTTTAAAACAACTTTTACATGAAAAATATTTTTCAAAAAACTGCACTTTTAAATTATTACTAAAAACAGCAATCTCAAACACATACATTAGTCCCAAAAACACCTTCTCATCAGAACTTTGGGAGCATATTATTGAAATTTATGTCATCTCACTTTTATTTTTCTGTGCTTTGATCTGTTTTTGTTCCTAAAGAATTGAGAGAAAGACAGTAGTTAATTAGTAGTATGTTAATATAACCTAAAGTCCTAAACAAACTAATTTTACAGGTTGCTTCAGCATGGGGCACAGGGTTAATACTTGGACCTGCTTTGGGAGGCTTCCTTGCTCAGGTTTTCATTTATGTCTTTTCTGTTCTAAAACTAGTGTGGTAATGACATGTTGATTACTTGCAAGAGACTTAGTGGCACACAGAAGAGTAAACATGGGTTGGCTTCTCGCAAGAGAGATGGGTAGTGTGAGTTTAGATAATTTTCTTACAAATCTAAAAAGGGAATGGAAAAAGTTCACAGTTTAATTCTTCTTCTAAAGATTATTGATATTATTATAAAGTTCTTAAATTAAAAAACTTAATATAATCACCCTACCTAAAAAGGATAGGTTGGGGATCTAATTGTTGGTTACTTTTTTCATGATTGTAGATTAATGTGTACATTGTATTTATTAGAACCTGATTCACATGGATGACGAAATTACAACTTGGTTGAAAGTGTAATGTCATTGTTGGATGATATGATATTGTTGGATGAGCAGAGCCTTTGTCCCGGTTTAAGTTCATGCCTTGCTCATAAATTTTGGCCGTTAAATGCCAAATATAAGCAATGCATAAGAATGGGCTGTCAGTTCTTTCTTTATTTTAACCTGACTCTTTCATTTCTCTTCTCCATCTAACCAATAAGTTCATGTTTTGTTTCATTTGATATACCTAAAGCCTGCAGATAATTTTCCAGATATTTTTTCATCGCAATCTATTTTCGCAAGGTAAAATACTTTTTACTTTATGTTACAACACTACTTTCTGGATTACCAATTTATTAATTTATTTTTACAGATTTCCATACTTCCTGCCATGCCTTGCTATATCACTTTTTGCACTAATTGCAGATATCGCTTGCCTTTGGCTTCCGGTAAGTTTTATTATATGTAAACTTTAGTGTGGTTATCATTTTTCCTTTTATATATATTTAGTAAAGGCATTTTCATTGAGTTCAATATTTCAAAAAGTGCTTTACCAGTAGACCTATGGTTCTTCAGAAACCCCCAATATATACTGGACTGGAGTTAATTTCTCCTCATAAATGGAAAACAAAGAAACTTTTTCTTGAAAATTTCAGAGTGTCACTTGTGCAGTTGTGCCTAAGACAATTAATGAGTGCTAGTAGAAGTCTGTCTTATAGAATTCCATGCATTGACACTTGACAGTATAAAAACAGTGAGTAAGAAGGAAACACCCAAACTTTATTTTTTGTTAACTGACCTTGACCTCGAAAATTGCAGGAAACATTGCATAAGCATGGATTATGGGAGATTCCAAATGGCAACTCAATTGAAAACTTGGAGAGTGCACCTGTTGAGTCTGATGCTACAGAAGATACACAAGAAGAGACAAAAACAAATTCTATAAAAAGCCTTTTTACTAACTGGCCACTGATGTCATCTATATTGGTGCACTGTGTTTTCTCGATTCATGAAATGGCTTACTTGGAGGTAAGATAGTAATTTTATTTAGAAAATGTAGCACCATTTATTAAAACAGTATACAAAACCCTTTTATTGTTTTCTTTTTTGCCTACCATTTAGTGTTTTGTCACATATAATATCAAATACTCCCTCAGTCCCACCCATTTGTTTACATTTGGGAGAGGGTGTCCGACACGCATTTTAAGGTGCATATAAAGTATAGTTTCATAAAAAAAAATTAATTTTTTTTCTCTGAATAAAAATTTAATGCTTAAATTTTTATTCAGAAAAAAAAAATTAAAAAGAAGTTATGGAACTATATTTTATATGCATCTTAAAATGCGTGTCGGACACCCTCTCTGAAATGTAAACAAATGGATGGGACGGAGGGAGTAGTTTTTAACTAAAAGTTTTTGCTGATACTTGTGCCTCATAAAATGAGTCTGAGTCTGTTAGCTATTAACAAAAAATATCTATGTAAACTTGGTTAGTGATTAAAGATAAGAGGATCATACTTTAAAATTTGAAGTCTAAACACAATTTTTCAAGTTCAGCTTAGTGTAAATTTTAAATGTCTTTATAAGCATACGCGTACAACTAATGCACAACTAATGTACAACTAATGTGGTAGGTTGTCCAGTATGCTTTTATCGAACTACATTGCACATCGCCAGATTGTTGGGTATATCTCACATGGTCTATGGGTGGGGCAGAGAGCTGATTTATAAGTCATTAATTAAACTCCATTAGCATGAGCCCTTTTAGGATATGCCCAAAAATAAATCGGTAAGGGATTGGTCCAAAGCCGAGAATATCATACTATTATAAAGTCGTGTCACTGCTTGATTTTCTTAATCTTATATACTGCTTGATATATGCACATATTAAAAAAAAATGTGTGCTTCTTTTCTTGCTACTGATGATTGTGTATATTTCTTAGATATTTCCATTATGGGCTGAGAGCCCAAGGAGGTTAGGTGGTTTGAGTTATTCGACCATGGATGTCGGTGAGATTCTTGCAATCACAGGTACTTCTTATTCTTTGATCATGCTAACACTCATTTTGGTCAGCACCATATAATGCATCTAAGCTTTTGATCTCTAGTTAAATTTCACTTCTATTTCCATCCTTCAATCTCAGTTTAGTGTTCCTCTTCATGAGAATCATCTTTAATATGCCAAAGAAACATAAAAAGATTACATTTGAGTTGGGGAAGTAGAATAAAAAAATACAATGTTCCTTATATGGATTTTGAATATGAAAAATGCAAAATCTATAAAGTAATCCTTATCATGTTTGTATCCTTTTACTAGGTCAATACTTGAAAGTAAACATGAAATGTAAGGCCTAAGATAATTAAAGTTATTTTATTTGCACTCAGATATATTGTAGCAGTTTTTGAATTTTTGACTCGTCTCCATTTTATAGTATGTTTGGTTGACGTGAACCGGAAAAAGGTACAAGAAGGACCTTGCAAAAAATATCCATCCATGCCACATCATTAATTAACTAGAAATATAGTGCAAGTTGGTTCACTTTTAAATGAAAGTGAAAGAGTTGGACCAAAAAAATCCAAATTTAACTAACTTTTGTCTAACTCTTTCACTTTCATTTAAAAGTGAACCAGCTTGCACTATATTTCTTGTTAATTAATGATGTGGCATGGATGGATATAGCCATCTTTAGTTCTAAATATACAACCAATTATCCATTTATTCATTTTTCCATTCAATTAAAACTTGCATTGATGTAATGTTTTCCTAAATTTAGTTATATATTATAGCTATAGAATCAAATATAGCTATGCATTGCACTTGCTCTTATATATGTTTTAGCTTGTTTGAAATTCCTTTAAAGGACAAAAAGTGTTTAGTGCATATAACTTTAAATCCTTTTCAAGGTACCTGTTCATTTTAATTATGTACCCATACCAAAATGTTAAGTTACCAATATTTGAATCTAAAAACCTTTTTCTAACTTCGGCCATTGTCAAATTGGAAGAAAAATTCAACTAAACAAGTTTTAATTCTCCAACCTGGATTAGTGTAGACCTTTTTCTAATTGTATTTGCAATGTTCAGGTCTTGGACTTCTGGTCTTTCAGATTTTCCTGTATCCATTACTGGAAAAAAAACTCGGTTGTGTCTTGATAACTCGTATATCGGCAGTAAGCATCTGGATCCAATACACTTTTTTTCTTTTTCAAGTTATCAATTGCATGGCCAGAAAAACTGTCGTATTGACACAGTTTAATACCTTCTTCAATATAGGCTGTTTCTATCCCTCTTTTGACAAGTTATACTTATATAGCAATGCTATCTGGGATTCTCCTCACAATATCGATCAACTGTGCTTCTGTATTGAAAAATATCTTATCTGTAAGTTTATTTCTGATTTCAGTGATATATTGCCATCATAAATTTTTTCAGCATACAAATCGTCTTTATTGTAGAATGCCTCCTTGTATTCAAATTAAAAAAAGAAAGAAAGCTACGGTTTTGTTAGTTATTTTAGTGTTGGTATATCTAAACAGAAGTAATCATAAGGACCCAGTTAAAAATGTCCAAAAGAAAGTAAATATTATTGTGACAGGATCATAAGGACCAGGGTTAAAGCTGTCTAAAAGAAAGTTTTGATGAACACAATTGTGGATACACTGAAACAAGACAGGATGAGTGGTTGGTAATATTGTATAAAGGCCTGCGTATTCTTCAACGTGAAAATATCAAGTTACCACAGTCGGATGATAAAAATGAGTGGCAGAATGAGTTGCTGATACTAGTTTCTGTTCTGTGTCCAGACTTTTGTTTCTTGCATTTTAGATTATGTACTATAACTGCGATTTTACTAATCTTCTAGGCTTTGCTATCATCTTTTCTTATGTTATCCCCCTCCCCCCCCAGTTTTGCAAAATCCCAACTAGTTGAGAGTTGACATCTCTTGATAGAGTAGTAGTTGATGAATAGTCAGATAAGAATTTCAACTCCAGTCATCTTCTAATATTCCTCAGCATTATACAATGAGGAGTGATCATAGATCATAAAATTCTGGGAATTTCTAATTTGCAAATAATTTTACATAATAAAGTGAATTGGCAGCATAAACCGCATTCTGCAATGTTCTGCTACCAACATATTGTCATAGTCATGCTTATTGATGGCTTGCTACCAATTATTTTCATATCATGCGAGAAAAAGATGTAAGTTACAAATTTTCCATTTGTGACAAATACTAAACTACATGTATATTACTGGAGTTAGAGAAGTGGTAAGGTTCAAGTAAGATCTATAACCAAATAAGTAAATAACCATATAACTTTAAATTACAGGTTTCAGCAAATGTGCTTATGAATGTTGTGCAGATTCTACTAAATTCCATATAAACCCATAAATGAAATCTTAAAAGTATCTTTGCAAATGTTAATTATCATTCTCAATAATTAATGTTAAAAATATGTGTTTTTCTTCATCAGGAATTCGTTCTAACTGGCTTGTTCATATTGCAAAACAGGGCTGTGGTATTTTTCTTCTCTTAATATCATATAGCATTGATATATAGTTTTTAACATATATATATATATATATATATATATATATATATATATATATATATTCTTGTTCGATGTCTCATAAGCTCCTAACAGGACCAACACCAAAGAGGGGCTGCTAATGGGATTGCCATGGCTCTTATGTCACTATCTAAGGCAGTCGGTCCAGCTATTGGAGGAACACTGTAAGAGTTTTCTTATCTAGCATCCATCTTTCTTTTCTCTAAATTGCAAATAAGCAAGAAATTCAATATTTCTGTAATGTCATATATACTATCACTTAGTTGCAAAGATATTGCATAAATTTTATTTATGTACAATTTTATATAATATTACTTAATACGTATAAATTAATTAATTATCAAGGGTTTTGTTTTATGGAGAACCCTAAATGGAGTACTAATCGGAGAATATATATGCCTTGCATTAGATTGTGCAATATATTATAAACAGAATATAATGCAGGACATATATGTTCTCTAATTAGTACTCCATTTAAAGTTCTTCATACTTTGCCTAATTATCAATATATAAAAATAATAAAATGTATTATTTTCCTTTCATGTACTTTTCGTGCACTTTCATGTCATTTACACGAAAAGTTTGTGTACTTTTGTGTTGTGTCATTTTTTTCGTGTCATCTTCGTGTTTGGAATTTAAGTTCACGAACCATTTCATGTCGTGTTCATGCAACGGGTTCAAGTACACGAGACACGAAAGTACATGACATGACACGAATTGTCAGGTCTACTAAAATTGGCTAATTGTGTGAAGGACATGTACCAAGAAAAGCATATATAGTTAATTATATAGTTATAGTTCCCGGGAACTAAACAACGCATAGACAACTGCTACACAACAAACTGCCGAGAACAACTCAAAACTCTCAAATGGATAACCCAATCAAACACATAAATCATCATAATACAAATAGCCCACAGGAAGCAACATTCTTGAAAGCAGCAGCAGGCAGAAGAAGGGTAACAATAAAAGTCAAGTAATAAGTACGCAGAAATAGCTATAGTAGAACTCAGAAAAAAAAACCTATCTGTATTCTGGAATAACCGACTAATTAATAAATTAAAAAACACCTGAATCAGCATACAATTCTATGTGCCGGGAGTCAAAAATATAGACAGGAAACTCTTACACAGATTCAGTGTCACGCCAAAAAAACACAAGAATAGCTATCTGGCAGTCATTTTATTTTGGGACGGACTTAGTTTTTGGTAGTGGTTTTTACGGATTGTGTTGCATTCAAATATATACTTCCTAGTACTTTGTATGTTCACAAGTACGTTTGAATATGCAGCCTTTCCTGGACACAAGGCCGCCTGGATGCTGACTTTCTGCCAGGTATGAGTTTTTGGTTAAAATTGAAATTATCATTTTGAATGCATTTTTGTCTAGCTGCTTCCAAATAGTGTTTCAATTATTTCTCTTGTATTTCTGATGGCCATGCTATTTCAATTTCTCTTTCTTATTTGTCTATTTTGTTGTATATCTGTCTAGCTGTAAATTCTAAGTTGCTGTCTTGTATCAAATTCTGTGATAATCATCTCTGAAATTAATATTCTAATCAGCCAAACTATCATGTGGTTCTGTTTCTTAGAAAAGAATCATATCTGAAATTAATATTCTAATCAGCCAAACATGTGGTCCTGTTTCTTAGAAAAGTTTGAATAATAATAAATAATGTACTTTGATTCCGGATAACATTTATTTTATCAAAGAGAGAACCTAGTGACTTCTTTCATAGGGATATATACTTCCTCCATCCCAAATTAACGATTATGTTTAACTTTTTTGTGATCAATTTGACTTGAATTTGACTGAGAATTAAAAATTATTTTTTTATAATTTTAAAAACCTGAAAAATACATTTTAAAATAGATTAGATATACTTTTTGATGATATATTTTTTTATAATTTTTCCAGTTATATATTATATGTAATTTTCGGTCAAAATCAATTTGATCACAGAAAGTCAAACACACAAACACAATTAATTTGGGATTGAAGGAGTACGATGTAACGGATGGTATAATCCCTCGTATTTAAATATTAAACATTATTCATTCTATGATCATAAGTATTGCAATCAAGTTTTAATTGCATAAAGACTTGAGCAGGAAAGTACAGTTACCACAATTCATCATGTAATCAAGTCTTGATTACATAAAGTATTAAGGTTAGTCCACTGACATGTATTTCACAGCATCATTTCGATCTGTCCTATTATGTTTAGGCTTTAGTGCATCTACGACCTGTTTTTTTCTGTAGAGATGATCAACCAGGGTTCCCTGCTTTTCAAGTACTCGGAGTTTTTAGGCTCTATTTCTGATAATTATATGTTTAGTGCACTTCTACCATGTAATCATTCGTCTGCATTTGTATTCTCATTCGAATACAGGTCCACAGATGGTTTTCTTCATATTAAATATGGTCATGGCAATTGGAGTGGCAATGACTTTCAAACCAATCCTTGTTGAACGCACGCCACCTATGAGAAGTGATGATTCTAGATAATAGTTCGGTTCATTATTTTCATTTTTTAATCTAATCTTAACAACATTCAATATTTTATTGCAATAATATATGAATGGGATGTCATTGAGAAATTTTATTGTGTGTTTTATTCTTAAAATTTATTTTTAGAAAACTTCAGAGCGAAAGTAAACAAACAAAATAAACTGTGTATTGTGTACTTCCGGATTTATTATAAAAAAGTGAGTTTTACAAAAAAATAATATAAACTGTGTATTGTGTATTATTAATATGTGAGGCTCATTTTTTAAAAGAGATTTGGTGAGAAATTTAAAAACATATTCTTTTTAGATTTTTTTTCTCTACTCTTAATAGTACGAGTGCTATGTATGTCACCGTATATGCCTTTATTGTCTCTGGAATTAGATCTGGTAAATAGGTTGAAATTCGAAAAATTAAACTGAAAAATATGGAATTTAGATTCAATTTTGTATTTGAATTACATAATTTGAAATTTAATTGAATGTAAAATAATTTAATGAAGAACAAACAATGAAGTAGAATTAGAGGATTCATGAGGTGCATGTATGTTATATCTCATTACATTTCTGACAAATAATATTTATATGATTGTATTAGTTTTTTCTCGATTCTAATATTATAATTTCTATCCTGCGTATTTGTTAAAAAGTTCATTGGCAAGGCTGTTAAGAGTTGTTAGGCTCTTAATATGATCAATATGATTGTATTCGGCAATGATTAAAATCATATTATTTATTGAGGAACTAATAATTTAAATAAATAAATTGTGTCCTTATTCTAATATTTTTATTTTATTGGAATAATTTTTCTAAGAAATTTATTATCATTAAATACTTTAATTTACATAAAAAATTATATATATAAATATTTAATTCTATAATTTATTTTATCAAATATTAATAAAATAAAATATAGAAATATATTTATTAAATATTAGTCGATCCTCGACCGAGTCAAATAATCGAATTGTTTTCAAACTTGCACAAAACAAATTTCAAATATTTGACGCCACCGGTAAACCCTAATATTATAAAACCCGAAATCCCATAAACCCTTAAAATCTTCCCCCAAAACATGTACGGACAACCACCCCGCTTCAACAATGGGCCACCGCCCCCACCTCAATTCAACCCAATTTTCCCTCAAAACCCTAATTTCTTGCTACCCCATCTCAATCAATTCCTCCCTAACCCCAATTTTCCCGCCAATTTCCCATTCCAGAACCCTAATTTTCAGTTTCAAAACCCCCCTTTTCCAATCCAACAACCTGATGGGCCAGTGGTTAATCCTAATGAAGTTCTTGAAATGGTTGATAGAGCTGTCGAAAATGCCCGGGCTAATTTGGTGTGTGCAGGAGATAGTGTGTCTACTTGGAAAGTGAGGCAGGCTGCATTGGTCATACTTAAGACTGATTCTTGGGATTCTTTCGGGTTTCAAATGCAGGAAGTTCCGTCGTTGTATCGACTTATGGTTACGGAAGGGAAGGTATTTTTAAACACCCTTATGAATTGTATACATGTGTATGTATGTATTGGAGTTTGAAAATAGACGTTGTAATGTATGGATGTATGGATTTTGATATATTATGTTAGCAATGTATGTTGTTTCCGGACAATGTAGGTCTGCTTTTTATGCGTATAGGCAATTTTTCCGTGTTTTTGATGTGAAGAACTTATTTGTGATAGAATGGAGTTAGCTGCGCTAAAGTTTTGAGATGTTTGTTAGAATAAATGAGTGTGATGAAGAATTTATTCGCTATGTTTATATTCTTTTTTCTAGTGACTTGAAAGAGGTTTTTTTTTTTGGTCTTATAATCGTTATCTTGAACTAATTCACGAAGTCTTATCTTATTGTCTGACAGATGTCAAACTTGCTTTGTTAGTTTGCTTGATTGCAGGTGTAAAGAGTGTGTGATCTGCTTTAGCATTGTCTTATATTTGTTTTGTGTTTTATTAGATTAATGCATTTATTCACTGCTTTGTTGGCGTTCGGAAGATAACGTCGTTGTACGACTTGGAATTGGCAATTTGCAAGAACGAGGGTATTGAGAAGTTTGAAGAACTTGAATTAGGCCCTTTATTACGGCACCCAGTTGTTGTGCAATATTTTGGTGCAAGTCCTGATGTGAAGGATGTGTTCAAGATTACAAGTGAAGAGATAATTTCTTTTATTTCTAAGTTCATTAGGAAAAAGAAAAAGAAAGACATAGTGGCTGAGGAGCTACTGGATTACATTGCAAAGAAAAAATCAGTAGATAAGAAAGAATTGCTTAGTGTGCGGATTCGGAGTTTATTGTAAGTATTACTCGCTTTCCTCTAATTGTGATTGAATGCATTGGTTATAACTATATCTACTTGTATATATTTTGGTTCATACTTATTGCACATGTTGGGTTTCTGAATTTCTGAAATAGTGCCCGAAAACAGGGCAAAATGTTGATGCATTATAGATCATAAGGGTAACATTAGAAAATTGGTGTGTGGTACTTTATAACACCAGACATTACATGTGTTAGTGCTTGTACATGACTGTACTGTTAGTACATTCCAATCATGTGTAATATTTAAATAAAATTATTCCTTATTAGTACACTCAAAATTCTTGAATAGACTTGCCAGTGATGCAAACTGCAATGCTTTTTAATTGAATGGAATCATTCATTTTGTTTTTAGGATGCATATTTCTCATATTCAACAAGGTTGGAATTCCGAACAGGCTGCAATTAAAAAATATTTAGGGGATGAAAATATGACTTCTGGTAAAAAAAGCAGGAAGCTTCCTGTTTGCTCCTCATGTAAAAATAAGCTGGATGAGCACATTGGTGTGATATCAGAGCCAGAATATTTAGGGGTTGAAAACACGACTTCAGGTAAAAAAAGACGGAAGCATCCTGTTTCCTCCCCACAGAAAAAGCAGCTGGATGAGCACATTGGTGTTATATCAGAGCACGTCAGTTCATTTACTTCTACACACAAGGACATTTGTGGGAAGCACATTAGATTTACGTCATCAGGTTCTGAAGATGTTAGTGATGCTTCAAAAAATGATAAAGTTAACAGAGATGGAAATGTTCCTCAGAAAATATGCAGTTATCCATCACAAATTGCAATATCAGACCGTAGTAGGTGTCCTTATCCATCTTTGGATGAGGAAATAAGAAGGCTTCGTTCTAAAGGTAAAGCGGGTACTAGTTCCTCTCCTGTTAGTAGCACTAAAATGCACAATGGACATAACAGGCCATTGAAAAGAAAGAGACTATCAGAAGATTCAAGTACAGGAACCCTAGAACACCAGTTGCTGAAAAGAGATGAGGTCGAAGCACATGGCTTGATCAACAATAAACAGTATACCTTATCAAAAGAAAAAAAGAAGCAAAATATTCTTTGTCAAATCAATGAGGGAGATCTTACACGCGACAGTGATTCGCTCAGGACGTTCATCGGTACCTGGAAGGAGGCATGTACGGAGAACAATCTTACCCAGGTATGCAGGAATTTTTGACTAAGTTGCGTGTAATTTAAAGATGCTTTAATATTACTCTTGTGAGACAACTTCTATCTGATATTCATGGTTATTTAAGTTGTGATCTAATTAGTATGTTGAGTCAGTGATGGTTCCAAATTATACTTACTGATGAGTAAAAAGAAGTTGAATCTCTTTAGTTATATCTTGACCAATATTCTTCTTCTAATAAGTGGTTAGAGGTATTAATGAGACACGTTAAGCGTTAATTTTTGTAATTGATGATTTCTAACAACGCAAAAGGCTGAATGTATGGGTTAGGTAATTTTCACCGCTTTATCCCTCCCTCCGTGTATAGAATTATTAAACATCTCTAATCAGGTAGCTAACCTGAACTTCGAACTGTCAAATAGTTGAAGCATCTTGATTTCTGCAAATATATGTGTTGGATGATATGTTAATTATAACGGGAAAGTAGTTATACGAAGTTTTCTTAATAGACTTCTTTTGTACATAAATCCAGTAATAAATATGAATCAGTGTCATGTCAAGCTGATAATGTAATAGTTCATATTTATTTTTATATGTTTTTGCGGAACTTGTAGGTATTGGATATGATGATGGAATTCTACGAAACAAGGAAAGGAAAGGAAGTGAAAGAAATCTTCATGCATAAACCATTTGCTGAATTGCTAAATGTTGCAGTAAGTTGGTTTTCATTGTATTATTTAGTTGCTGATTTTGTTGAGCTCCCATTAAACTTTCTTACAAGTAACACATCACCCACATGATAGCTGATTTGAGCTGTAAAACATTCTGCAATGTGCAAATCCACTTTTATAACAATTAATATGTTAAGATGTGCAATAAATTTCAGATTTTTTTTTCTTCTGTACATGAGGCTCACCGATGCAAGGAGATTGATCACTTTATGTTTGATATGGTAGTTGTGAAGAAAGACAGGAGTTTTTTTAGGGTGTAACTCTCAGCAAAAGCTTGTATGTGAATCATCATTTATTTGGTACCTTAGGGTATAGTTTTGAATAGTGGCATGATTATTTTATGTTGAAATTTCTTTTAACTTCTCTGACCTTATAAGCTATTGTATTAAATTGCACAATGAGGAAATGGCACCATATAAATTTTGAAACTAGTATAATATGCATCTCATATTTTAGTAAGCTTCTGGGTTTAATCTTCTCGAAGTTGTTTTGTTTACGATAAGAAACTATATTTTCCAAGTTATCTCATGTAAACAAATAATTCTTCTAGCATATGCCTGCACAATTACTAGGTTGTGTCCTCGGTTGATGCAATTTACTTGTTTATTAAAAGACATGAAGCATGTATTGGAGATAGATTACAGAGAACTCAAATTTGGCTCATGGATACGACCTTATATAAAGTTAGAAGATGTTACTACAAAATTAATAAAGCTACAGAGGGTTCACTACTTCAGTTATGAAAAATAGAGAATTTGTAGAAGTGAGGTTCGGGTATGGTAATGAAAATAAGGACTAGCTGGAAATAACTAAATCAATCCTTTTACAATTTCCCCGTATTTGGGGATTCAACCTAGGCCATGATTAATTTTTTTAAATATTCATTCTGAAATAATTATGAGGTCTATAACTTCTAATATCCAGAACATTAAAAGATTTTTCTATCCATAGACGATTCATTGGCATGTATTAATTTTGTACCGTCCAAGTATCTGATCCCATTGTGTTGCTTCTAAATATATAAACTATATGAAAGAGCAGTGCAAATGTGCAGTGCATTTCTGATTCTGTAGTACTAGATGTTGCGTTTAACTTGCATCAGCGTCCCTATTTCTATCTTTTGGTTGTACAAATTCTTTGTTCCACCATATTGTCAAGATTTTCTCTACTTGTATATTATATGTATGTATACTCTCGTTTCAAAATCTTATATGCTTATTGCATTAATACCATATGCTGGTCATTGCAGGTTGAGGCTATTAAAGGAATATCTGAAAGCATGTATGACACTTCACAAACTTCAAATCACCAGGGTGGAGCAAATCCCCATTCAATTAACAGTGAGTTGAAATCACATGTCTAATGTTAAAAATATGCATGCTCCCTGGGCTATATTTCAAAATTACTAAAATTTTACTATCCTTCTTTCCCATGTGTTTGGGTGTGTACATATTATAAGCATAAATGGAATGTTTAATCAATAACATTTATCGGTCATTCTCATCTCATCTTATTCTATTCTATTATTTCTAGATACAGTTATAGATCAACTTTCCCTTGGCACAGTAGATGATAAAGTGTTAACGGGGAGAATTGGAGAGTTGGTAGCTTTTAAATACTTTTCGGGAAAATTTGGTGGGACTTGTGTAAGATGGATCAATGAAACTCATGAGACAGGTTTTCCTTATGATATTGCTGTAGGAGATGAAGAAATAGGTAGGGAGTACATAGAAGTAAAAGCAACCAAATCTGATAGGAAAGACTGGTTCAATATAACAGCTAGAGAGTGGCAATTTGCAGTTGAGAAAGGGGAATGCTATAGTATTGCACGAGTTACCTTGCAATCTAATGACATGGCTAAGGTCACAATATACAAGAATCCTGCAAGACTCTGCCAGCTAGGACAGCTGCAGTTGGCCATGTTAATACCTAGACAGCAGCATAGTAAGGAAATTTCCGTTACATCCTGATATCATTTTGTGCTGACACGGAGGAATCTGCACACTAGCAATATCTTCTGCCATTTCAACTCTTATGTATTTTAAGGAAACCATTCCTTTCCTCCAATACAGATTTAATTGGTTAAATTGTAATATGGTGGGACGTTGTTATGCTGCAACGGTTGCATTTCCCAGTGAACTGATTGCAGCGTCCTCGTAACAACGAGATTATTTGGCGCTTCAAAGTTTTGTTGTCAGTTTATGGAGTATACAAGTTTCGGAATAATTGAGCAACCTTTGTAATTGTTGGAACCCAACCCAAATACGGTGGTAGGGGCATTTTTAGCATTGACTCTTCTTGCAATTGATGGTGTTAAACAGTAGCGCCTACACAAGATTGTTGTGGTAAAATCTTTGACATGTACAATAGTGAAGCTATTGATTAGGTTGTAATTGTAAAAATGGCTGCGTAACTTTATATATATATATATATATATTCAATGGAGAACCTAATGCGGAATATATATGTTATCCGATTACTACTCGATATATATATGTATATAAAACATAATAAAGAACGTGCCGTTATAGGAGAAGCCTGAGAGAACATTCTATCTAAATAATTACTGTATACATGGCATGCTCATTTTTTATTTTTTTTTATTTTTCAGCAATGACGTGAATTTGAGCCTATAAACACTTGATTCTTGAAAATATATTTCAAAAATCCACTTCTTTAATCCATTAACGAATAAAATTTTGTTCAATAAAAATTAATTTCTATATATTACAAAAAATATTATATAATACTCAGCAATTTTTAGTTCTTACTACTGTTTAGAGTTGAGTCACTTGTTTTTAGACCGGACAATCGTGTCGTTTCATGTTTTCGTGTATTCGTAGCTGAAATAAAAAATCATTTGAAATTATTTTGTGTACTTATTTACCAATCCGAACACGAAATAAAATATTTTGTGTCAACTCGAAATGAAACAAAAGTACATGAAATATTTCGTGTACTTTTCGTTTACGCAAAACAACCCGAAATAATATATATTGACCATTGACTTCCCACTTGCCCAGTTACCCACTCTTTGAAATTGTTATAATATATGTTTTAAAAATATATATTATGTATATAATATATATTATGATATAAAAAATAAAAATTATATATATAATATTTCATGTATTTTCACATATTTTCGTATACCCGAAATGAAAATCCATATTCGACACTAAATTTATCATGTTATTTCGTGTTCGTGTACTTTCGTATTTTGTGTATCAAAAATCAAAATTCATAACCATTTTTTTCATGTCGTCAGGCCCGACCTTGAAGGGGGAGGGGGGCGACCGCCCGGGGCCCAAATTTTTTTGCGGCACATTTTTCTAAATTTTTTTTAGTATATATATATATATATATATATATATATATCTTACTTAATTAAAAAAATTATAAAATCAATAATTTTGATAAAATATAAATTGATAATTGACATATAAAACTAAAAATAAGTACTAATTACATATATATATATATATATATATATATATATATATATATATATATATATATATATATATATATATATATATATATATTCTAAAAGAACTAGGTAATTCGTTATTAAAAAAGAAAAATAGAGTTATACTCGTATTCGGTTATATATATATATATATATATATATATATATATATATATATATATAAGGTGACGCTCTAGAGAGGGACATTTTATATAGAGGTCCGGAGAGAACCATTTGATTCTAACGTAAAATCTCATAAATAATTTTAAAATTAATCATATTTATGATTAATAACGAATAAATTCTGAATGTAATGTAACATACAAACCATATATAAGATTTACAAATAATTTAATATTTAAAAATTAAGAGAAAAATATGATTTTCAATTTGATTCTACTATAAAATTTTGTTCTGAGCAATATGATTTTACTGTAGAATCGTTTTATTATTTGTTCATTATTATATGTCATTTACAATATTTTTTTATATGTAAATTCATTTTTAATTCATTTATACTTATATTTGATAATTAACAAAAAATATATATCTATTTTATATGAATATAAGGTGATTTTTTACGAAACTCTATTTAAGGTGTCCCTCTTTAGAGCAGTGATCTATCTATATATATATATATTATATCAAAACAATACTAATCTAGTGGTAGTAAAATTTGTCTTAAAACTTATATTTTATGGTTCAATACTCACATAGATATATATATTTTGTTTTTATTTTGATGTAAAGATTTATTTTTTTTCAAACTTTTAGCAAGAATTTTGAATTTGAGCTATCAATTTAAGGTGTTATTATGGTTTTATTTTTAGTGAGAATTTTAATCAGATTTATATGACTTTACCTGAAAAGCAATTATCTGGATTGAAAAAAAGAGTTGATAAGTGAGAGGAGTTACAAAAAAATTATGGCTAAATTTGTTATCAAATAAGTAGATTTTCAAGCAAAGTTGATAAAAATTTGATGAAAATAAGTGAAAATTTGAAAAGAAATTCTCGTAAACTTTTATTATATTATATGATTTTTTAAAATTTTTTTATAATTATGATGGGAAATTTTTTTGAAAGACTTATTTAAAATTTTCTCCTCGAATCTCGGATATTTCATGAACGATCCTGCGTGTCGTATTCCGTATCATGTGTGAAGTTGGCGGCCGACTTGTTTTGTACTGTATTTATCTATCGTAGTATATTACAGTAGTAGTTTAGTACTACTATTTTAATTATTACATACAGCTGGACAGTTATACCTACGGGGAGTGTAAGACTGTAAGTTGTAACAACAAGACCAAGACCAAGACCCCAACCCCACGTGCAACTAAATCCATAATTAACATATTCTTTGTTTGTGTCACTGTGTGTGTGCGCGCGCGTGAAAAGCATAAGAAAAAAAGGAAGATTAGTCTCATGTTGCCAGTGGATTCCCGGTAGCCAGTCATCCTCCCATCTCTTTATGTACCCTTTTGTTGGCATTTCAAGATTGTACCCACTCAATTTACTGGCTTGATATAGTTATATTCACATACAAGCACTTGGGTCTACTTGGAAGCTGTTTTTGTGAAGCATAATGACAGTGAGTTCCCCATCTTCTTGATCTATATTGTATTGATTTGGTACTAACAGTGGTGCAACTTGTTTACTTGTTTTAATGTTATGAAGTTGTGATTTGTGAGGTTTCTTGATTTACTTGGATGTATTTTGGGTTTGTTTTGATTTTGGATGCAAAATGCAATGTTAAAGTTTATGTTTATGATTGCGGGGTTGCTTGCTTTTACATGGGCTTAGAAAGTTTTCATATTGAAATCCTTTTTGATTTGATTCTTGGTGTGTGTGTGTTTTGGCGGGGGGCGGGGGCATTGTGTGTTTATTTGGTGGAATGATAAGTTCTGAACTTGAGGTTTCTATATTGGTTTGGATCTAGAACATAAAAATGTACTGTACTCAGGACATAGGATTTTTAGCCTTAATTAGGATTGATCTGTACCTGAAATATATAGGGATCTGGGTTTTTAGCATATGATACTATAGTGTACTGTAATATTTATGTAGTACAATTTCCTCCCTCATTTATTGTAGTACATAAGGTTTTCCCTCTGTGATAAAATGGTTATTAGATCAAGTAGATGACAATATGTAGCTGTCATGGAAAGTGTGGTAGCTGCAATTAAACACAATTACAAGTTTCATTTTCCTACTACATTAAATTGGTTCAAGTGTGAACTATGCATCCTAAATTTGTAATCTTGTTGGGTGAACTTCTTTAGCTGGTCTCATAAGCCAAAGACCAAAGTTTATACAGTTTGCAAGTGACACGAATGCTCAATATTAACAAATATGAGTATATATAAAGAACATGACAAGAAGAAAGAACAAATAGAATAGTAGACAGTATCTTTCCATTTTTTTTCTACTACATAATTCCTGGTAAATGAGTATTGAAAATACTATATATGCAACAATGTGGTAGTGTAATATATTGAATTTTTGTGTGGCCTAGTAGTCATGCAGAATTTGTACTTGAAACATTATGTTGAAGTTTTGCATTATTTCTACCATGCAACTCTGATGCAGAAATTCTTTTTGAACATGCAATGGGGTAATATCTCTGCATTCTGTTAATTGTATCACTATATTAGCATAGTCTAAAGTAATAGGCTTGTGGCCATGGCTAATATCATATTGTAATATTTTTTTAATAAATATTTTTCTAATTACTAAACTTCCTTATTATAAATAGTGTTATATCACTGCATAATGTTACTACTTGCTAGGGTTTCCTGATTTTGTCAGCAAGTCAAAAGTTGTTTTTGACTTGCTGACAAAATCAGAAGATAAGCTTTGGCTGGAATTTTATTTTCCAGAAAAAACTTGACAATTATTGCTGATTATGTGTGTTGCCTGTTTATTTATGTCAATCTGCTCTATTAAGTAGTACTTCATTCTTTTAGCAAAGAACAGAGATACCAAAGTTTGGTAACTGGGAAAGCGAAGATGACGTCCCTTATACCACCTATTTTGATAATGCAAGAAAAGTTAAAACTGATGCTAAGATGAACCCTGATGTTCCTGAAGACAATACTGATACACTTTTGAATGAAAAACAGTCATCGGAAGTCCCATTCTCTCAAAAGGAAGGTAATTTACCCGCAATTAAGACAAGCGCTAACCACTCCTCTCAGCAACGTCATGGTGTTGCGAGGTCTGTCAACAAGTCAGAATCTGAATCTCCCAAGGACCCAGATGCATCAAGACCAAGACATGAGCGCCGGCCGAGCCAGGGAGAAGGCGATCTTAAAAGATCAAATGACTCCTTATTGCGACATGAAGCTGATAGCAGGAAAGCTGTTAACTCACCACACCATGGTCTTGGAGGAAATAGTACTGATAGCCCTAGAAGGGTTTCAAGGCAGAATGTGGGTTCTGACCGCAGTGTTGAACAGTCACCACTGCATCCAAATCACCAGACAAGGCTTGGAAACAAAAACATTGGTGTATCTTCTCCCTCGTGGGAAAGAAAGAGCACTCTTGACAGTAGCCACGGCTTACCCTCCACTCCTGGAAGATCTAGACTGAGATCGGTTACACGAGGCGGCGATGACACTGTAATTTTTCTTTAACTTCAACATCTCATTTATATACCTCTTTTAAGTATTATAAAATCTTGAAAACTACTGTTTTTTTCAAAGAAGCATGGACCTAGTCACGTGCAGAATCAAAAAAAGATGACGCAGCATCATCAATTCTCAAATGCTCTAATTCTAGGACTGAGACACCATAGAAGAAAATAATAAACGAAAGAAAAACAAAAAAGAAAAAAAATGAGAGCTCTGTTAACCATATCTTTCTATAAATATGTTATGCTTGGTTGCTTGAAAGGGATGGGGTGACAGCTAGTGTTCTGCAAGGAATTTAGAGTTGGAGGGGGAAGCACTAAGAGAAAAACGTTGATAGTAGAAGACTTGTGGAGTTCAAGAAAAAAAATGAAAATTTGAAGAATGGCACATGATAATAAAATAAAGCACCATCTGAACTGAAAATAAATGAAAGGAATGAATTTTAACATAGCTTGTTGGAATAGAATGAGTTATGAGGTTTAGGAATAAGATTAGACATACATGTCCCAACAATAGCCTTTCAAATCATTTATTTTTTGTCTCATTTCCATTTTAAGCAACTAAGCACAAAATTAATTTCAATTCCATATTGATTCTTGTAGCAACTGTATAAAACAACATGAATGATGTGTAGAAAGTTTTGGCTACTACACTTGTGGAGTTGAGTTTTATTCTCACTTCTCTAAAAACTTCCATAGTATATTAGTATTAAACTATTGTATGTTACTGAGAAACTTTGATAGTTCATTGCCAAAAAAAGGCATAAAAGATTGCTTATATTCTGAAACTTCAGTGCTCTGGTACTTGTTTTTAGTTGGCTTATTATGATGCAGTGTTGACTTAGCTTGAATTTCACAGCCTGATGATGGTCCTGCAGTTCCAAAATTTGGTGATTGGGATGAAAGTGACCCTGCATCAGGTGAAGGGTACACTCAAGTGTTTGACAGGGTGCGAGAGGAGAAACAGAGTGGCACAGGAAAAGTGCCCATTATGCCAACCGAGTCTTCTTACTCGAATGGACAAAAGCAATATGGCAATGACAGCCCAAAGGTATATTCTTTAGAGTTCCACCATTATAATTGTTGAAACATACACTAGAAAGAGCATTGCACCACAAACTTGCATCTTTCTAAAGTTGATACCATTGCTCATTCTTCTCTCCATTTCTCATCGCACCATCTGCATGTAGCTTCATAGTAAATTGGTTTTATCGTATTCTCTAACCTTCATATTTACGTTTTCAGGGCTGTTTATGCTTTCCATGGGGCAAAAAATAAAATTATTCAGGAAGTGCATAATACGTTGTACTCAGAAGGTTACAGTATGTATGAAGAGAATGTAGCAAGTGAATTCTTTCTACTATATATAAGTTCGCCCTTAAAGTACAAATTGATATTAGGACACCTGCGGTCCTTTCTAAACGGTGGAAGTACTGTCCAAATTAGTTTGGTGCCTCAAACAGTAATGTTATTTTGCATGCAACTAATGCATTTACGCTCCCAGCTGGATGTTCCTTTCCCCTACATTAATTTTGGGCAATTAATACCTTTTGCAAAATTATGCTGGTTTTCCGTTGCTTTTTTCATTTCTTCTGTTGGCTGCATACTGCTGTACCTAGGTTTTATTTTTTGAATATGTGGAGACAAAACTCCAGACATAGATTCATTTTATACCCTTTAAATATATTGTTTTCACTTTGTTTTCTATTATTAACGTTTAAAATTGTAACATCCCAACATTTTTTGGTCCTTGATAAATTTGTTTGGGGGTTTAAGCTGTCACATGTCTGGCACACATTTTACTTTAGCAAAAATGAGTTGTTAGGGGGACAGGGGTCTTTGTAAATTTGCCCTTGGCGGATCCTTTGTACATATGGCCAGGCAAGCTTTTATGCTAGTCAAACTAGTTAAAGAACCTAACTTGGTAGTTTCTTCATTCTCTAGAACTTATAGCGTGCATTTTCTTAAACACATGTTGAATCTGCTTTACCATGGGTTTGTACCCTTTTTTTTTTTGCAAAAGCTAAACAAACACACGGAAAGAAAAATATGACCAGTAAACAACAAAGTTCCTTCTGTCTTGCAAGGACCTTGCTCAGTCCTTTAGGGGTGAGAACACGATTCGGTTTTAAGCCTCACAATCATAACCCGATAAACTTGGTTTTTAAAATTAAAAGCTGCGATGGTAAACCAAACATGGTTCGGTTCGGATCTCAAACTGACCAAACCTTATTTTCGGGTCGTTTAGAAACCTATGGCAGTTTTTAATTAGTAGTATGAAATATAGTTCAAATGCCAAAATTCAGTGCAGTGCAGATTATTAAAAAGATGATCAACACCTTTTAGTGAAAGGCAGAACAGGTAAACAAATAGGTCGTGAAATCCACCTTCATACCCGATACTGGTTCATTGTACTAACAATTGCCACATGAACTAACATTATCGATACGAAATGACCCGAAAATAACATATATAATAAATGCGCTAACAATTGCCACACGATTGTACTAAAACATTGTCAAATGAACTAATTAACATGCAAGATTGAACTAACAACTGCCACATAAACTAACATTGCCAACACGAAATGACACGAAACCAACATAATAAATGTGCGAGCAACTGATACAATACAAAATTAAATCGCATGACTGATGGATGTTGAGATTTAGCTGTCCCTAGTCCCTCCCCTGACGTTTAGTTAGTACTTCTGCATAGTTTTTCTGTGATCTTCCATCATCTTCCCATAATTCCATGGAATACTAACCTAGTAACCTGGTCTGTGATCGTTTAATTACTATCGTTTCTTTCGTTTTCGACCTCACACCACAGTCTACTGCTATGATGTTCAATTTCAATCTGCAACGGCTTCAGACTTTTTAGCCTTGAACATTTTCGTTCGAAACCAAATTCATTACAATGATTCAAAGGTTTGAACAATATAGATAATTCATGTATTCAAAACCAACCACTACTAAATTTATTTCTTACATGTATTGTAAGATGCAGTACGTGTTGTAGTGTACATATTATATCATACATAAAAATAGAATGATCAACATCTTGGGGTTGGGACATTACAAACAGAAGCAACTCTTTTGGATCCTGGAGAATTAACATATCCCCTCAAGAATGGATTTCTCAAGTAGCCACAAAGGCATGGCTTCTGATCTCTCAGATTATTGCAACAATCCACACTCGGTGTTTGCGAAGGATTTTGAATTGCTGGCAGACATGAAGATAGTGCTACAGGATTGCATGTTACTGCCTCTGTTACATGCATGTCTGTAACTAATAATAACACCATTACAACAAAAATTGCAGATGCATAACTACGTAGCAGCGCCGCCTTCATCTTCCACGGACAAGTATGCAACAACAATGTGTGTGTTTGTGTATTTATAGAGAGATTAAGGTAATGGAAGTGGGAGTGACAGTGTCAGGGAAGTAAATGAAATCAGATGGGAGTCATTGTCAGTTTTACCTAAACAAAATTTATAGACGTGGGTCTGTATTGTGCAACCCCCCCAACTACATATTTATGTCACTTTATTATTTATCCCGTGTTATTATTTATTAGTGTATCGTAACATTTAGTAAATTTATAAATTTACAAGTTTTTAATGTATTTGTAATTATGTATACTAAAAAGCACATCTCCAAATGCCCAAGGGGAGAAATACAGGGGGTGTTTGGAGGAATTTTTTTCCAGAATAAGTCAACTTATTTTAAAACAAAGTTAACTTTTTTCTGAAAAAAGTTAACTTTTTTTTGCAACTTATAGAATTTCAAATATACATTAAATACTTGTATAAAAAACATTTATCAAAATATGAAATTTTTACCCGAAAATAAGTCCAAAATGACTTATTTTAAGGCAGGCCAAACAGGCCAATAATGTGATCGCTTCGGCATCCACTATGGCAATTGAAAAATCATCAAACACGCCACTTTGGACAAAGCATATCACTCGGGCATGGTGCGCTGACATGAATCCAAAAGCACTAACAATGTATTCTAATCTTATCTTTGATTGGGGACATACTAATGGAATGAAATCAGATTTTAACTAATATTTGACGATTTTTTAAAAATTTCATTTTTTCCTCATTTCATTCCTATTAATTTAAATTAAAATTCAAACCCTTCATTTTTAAATGAAATGCTCCATTTTGCTTATTACTCATTTTCTTGCTAATTCTCATCATATAAATTTTACATTCACTAATATTTTTTTAAATCTCTCATCTTACCTCAATTATTTTCTTCTATTTTTACTCATTACATTTCATTCCAATCCCTTCAACCAAACATAACATAAATATTTCACTTGCGCTCCACATTTTAACACTAGACATGGTGCGCTTCGCTGTTGAGTTCTCTGTGCCAAGCATTGATCAAGCTGCTGCTTTTTTTCTCTTTTTTTTTTCTTGTGCAAGCTATTTTCAAATAGATACCTTCTGTTTCAAAATAATTGTACTGCTCGACTTTTAACTTTGAATAATTAAATTAACTCAAATTTGACTGTAAAAATATACATATTATATAATTAAGAAAATTTTAATAATTATATCATTCAATAAGATATCTAATCCATTTTTGAATATATTTGTATAACTTTTTAAAAATGTAAAAGAATAAATTTTTATTTTCAATCAAAATTTGATCAATTTAATTACTCAAAAGTCCCTTTTGGACAATTATCTAGAGATGGATGAAGTGGTTAATTAAGAAAGTTTTATTTGATCCCATCTCTAAATATAAATATATTTACATATTTTATTCTATATTGCCCACTCCAAAGTCCAAACATATAAATAATAATTTAAAATTTTACTTTTAACTTCTTTGGGATGGCTTGCTACTTGCCTATATATTGCTTTTAGTGTTTCAATTTTCAAATTACAGCTCAATAGAACTTCAAATAATTGCAACAAGTGGGAAAGACAAGTTACATAATGTCTGAACCCTCTTTTATTCGTCAATGTGGATCTTTCCACAGAATCCGTCAAATAAAACACAGAATATACTCTCTCCGTCCCAAATTAACAGTCATATTTGACTTTCCTATGGTTAAATTGACCAATATTTGACTGAAAATTACATATACTATATAATTGAAAAAAAATATAAAAAGTATATCATCGAAAAGTATATTTAATTTATTTTAAAATGTATTTTTCAGTTTTTTAAAATCATAAACGATACATTTTTAATTCTTAGTCAAAGTTGAGTCAAATTGATTTCAAAAAAGTCAAACATAACAATTAATTTGGGACGGATGAAGTATTTCAGAATCAGTACAACAGTTATGATAGTAGCCTATCAGGAACAACGTTTCTGAGTACTCCTATATATAGTTTTCCTACTGTTTAGTTTCTTTCTTAGCAGTTCCTTTACAAATTTAGAGCAGGAATCGTAATGGCAGATATTGCATTGTCAGAAAGAAGTTAGACTTGTTCAGTTAGCAATTAACTTGATGAATCTATATACGAACATCATATGTAATTTCATCCTCAAACATCTTAAATTGAACATACCAGGGAGAAAATCATAGGTCACTTGTACAGCTTATCAGTCGAGGGCTCCAGCCTACTAAGGTCTGTTCTAAAAGACAATGAGCTGTTCAATTTAGTTATACTTTCTTACTACATTGAGGCGGATCCGGAGAATGATGAAGGCGAACATGTTGCTTTAACAGATAAAGTCTTTACAATTCCCCGGCATGGGTCACCAAATATAGCATTTGAAACTGCAAGCGAACAGCTGTTTCGTCCCTGGCAGGCCTGATAATATAAGAAAAGTTTTAAATTAAGATCCAGTACTTTCGGTCAACCATGTCTTTGTTACATTAAGTTGGTCTTATTTTCAAATTGTTGTTACTGCTCAACTTTAGGTCAAACAATTAAGTCCGGGCCACTTTTTTAAGGTCGAATAGCTGTAATATTGAAAGACTTGATTGGACACACAGACAGTATTAGACATGTTTTGCAATTTCACATTTGGACTTTGATTTATTGACGTCTCAATGTCTCATTTATCCAAATCACAAGGTAGATATAGAGAATCAGCAGGTTATACTAAAACAGCTCCAAGGACTTTCATTATATAGAATTAGATCATAACTGAAACGATAAATGTATATATACTCCTAGGTATTCAGATCAAATTACCTGGGACACTACGGACAACGAATTAGGTGCATGACAGTTGCCTTTGGATAAGTTCTGGCAGCTTCCTTGAGGGGTCCCATAGCTAGCAAATTCTACAGAAGAAATGGTATGCTCATCTTCACACTGCAAATGTAGTTCTGGTGTCATATCACTCATCAAAATATTTCCATTTGTAAAATCTGGGTGCCACCACATGTGAAGAGGTGGGTAGTGGGTCTCTGACATTTGACCACATATAGTTTGGGTGGAAATCGAGTTGACCGTAATTTTAAATGGGTTTCCCCCGGTTTCCTCAAACATGACAAGTAGATTTTGATTTCTCTGTAACCATGACCTCGGTACGTGGTACCTGAAAGAGTATTAATTGATAAATTGCAGGCCCATCACAGATGTGTTCACATGCAGACTGAATAAGGAGAGAATTATAAGCTTATTAGGGTAAGAGTTGCTGATCACATAGATGTTGCAATATGACCATGACCATTAAATGATTATATTCAGATAAGGTTGATACAAGTATATATACCATATTTGAGTAGGGTTCCCACAGTTAGTAGTGCACTTATCAGAATTGTACGCTCCGCGATAATCACAACTTCTACATCCATCTTTAGGAGAAACCAGATTCCAGTATCTTCCTATATGGTGGCCATTAACCCATGCCTGTCCCTTTCCCATGCTTCCCAAATTAAGGACGACAGGATCAGTTCCACCAGGCGCATCAAAGTATGTCTGGTGATTGCAACAAACAAACAAAGGAAATTCTAGATGTTAGTAGCAAACACTTAACATCCCAAAAGAAAATATTATATGATAACAGGTCAGCAAACATGAAGCCAAGAAACCAATATACAGTTGTTGCACTTGGGTGCATCTCAAGGATCATAAGCTATGAAGATTCCAAATACATCTTTAACAAATGCGCATGTCAACACACACATCTACGGGCTTGTAAGTTAGTAACTATTTAACAAATTACAAAGAATAAGTACCACAAGATTTACAGCAAACATCCAAAATAAAACATCAGCTTTGTTAATTATAAACCTAGACAATACACATTTATTTGCTTAAAAAAGAAAGAAAAAGATAAGTGAAGCTGCAAGTAAGCGACGATCTTATAATGCTTATGATAATCAAGGCACATAGTGTAGGGATACGGCTATCAAAACCCCTGATTTCTGATCCTCTATCAGTAAAAGATGCAGACCTTCATATAAAGAGAATTTTGACGGGGTCTTAAAAAGTCTCAATATAGATAGTAGTTCAAGATCCAAACAGAAAAATAGATTAGCTGAAGATGTACAAGTAACAAAACCTATAGGTTCGATGGCATGTAATGAAATAAAAGAATTATTATGCATATACTAAATATTGCACTGTAACAAAATGAAAGTATTTATATATGACGAAAGTTTTAAACTTATTCTGCTATGCACCATCAGACGACCCAAATGCCCCACAAACACCAAAACCTATTCGGCTATTACATTGGTCGCTGAATCTGCAATGATAGGTACCTTTTTAAACATGTACTTGATGAGTTAGGTCTTTAAATGATTCACTTAACCCATGTGCGATGGTTAGGTAGAAGTAGAAAGGCTGTGCTCTAATACCGAGTGGTATTGCACCATGATTTTTTGAGAGAAGACATTATCCAATGAGATTGTGTAATAAAAACTAATTGACAAATCTTTTTCAATTATCATGTCTACTAATTACATGGCTCCACATTCAAGCAAGTTTCACAGATGGATGAATTTAGGGGTTGCAATTGTATCAGTGAGCAGGCGTGTCAGGTACTCTTACAGCTATTTTAATTTCTATCTAGTAAAGAAATTCATTAATTCAATATAACAATACAAGTAGATACCATAAATTATACTATTTTCCCATTACCTATATGCAAAAATTTACGTCTAAGCCATATCAGGTTCAAGGTTTATCACTTCATTAGGTTACCTTGTACCATGAAAATATTGATGGAGTAGCATTAGGCGACAACTTGGTCCATCTCACACTTTCAGCTCTCTCCCTATTGTATAACTTCAGGAATTCACCTTTAAGGCCAACCTATTTCCAGGGAAAAAAAGATTCAGAATATAGCTAACAATTTGTGAAACCCTAAAAAAGGAAAACAGATATGAGTAAAAATGGATAACTGCGAAGTCTGCATACTACAAATTATAAGATAGTCAATGCCAAAATTTTAAGATATTACGGAAAAATCTAGAGGCTCAATACATAAAAATTCATATCAGAGCAGAAAAAACTTTATTATACAACAAAAAAACAATTCCACTCCGCAGGCAAAGTGAAAATCTCTTCAACAATTTAAAGAGCTCTCTTGTGTTACAAAATTGTGGTATACTAAGATATATCAAGTTGGATCAACTATTGATTTAGTTATTCTTTCTTGTTTTGTTCAAACATTTTCATTTACATAGTTTATGAAGGTCATAGAAGATGAGACTTTATTAGTTTCATATCACGGTGTCTTTCTTGAATCCCGCCAAATTACATTAAATACTATGTGCATGAAAGATATTTATATAAAAAGGAATGTTAGAGAGGATATCTGGTGAACACACTTTATATGTGATATTGCTATTCATACATATTTAAAGTTGTTTATTTCTCAATTTGTCCAAATTTGAGTAGGATGTTGTTAACCCTTCAGTTATATCAGTAATTTATTATCTTAAATCCATGTGAAAATCATACTGTTAAAGTCTTAAAAGTTGAGTATTGGTGATGGTTCAAGCCAAAATAGAGCGTCACACTTGTTAAGAATCGTGTCACCTTTGCTGACTTCCAAATTCAACACTTTTAGTCGTGTGTGTCACGGTTGTTTGGGCTTATATTCTTAAAGGGTCTTAACTAATACTTGAGACTACTATTATAACCTAAAAAAATAAGGGATGTTGGAATCTTAAAAAAGAACACGAGAGAGAGAGAGAGAGAGAGAGAGAGAGAGAGAGGAATTGGCTATTTCATGCAAGAACTAAGAGAACTTCTACATCCATGCAAATAGAAGATCAAATATTGCCACTCTTATGCAAATTGATCAGCTTTTTCTTGTACCCGTGAAATGAATTATTGTCTATGGAAGTCTTTTTTAAACTTTATCAACTTTTTGAACAGTTGAATCCTCAAAATTTTAGCATCTAGATTCATATTGCAGATTCTCGAATTACAGTAACTCTCTCCACAGATAGCTCAAAGAGAAATAAACATATAATGCCCGGGGTACCACATCACAACTTTTCTGTCTGTCCCCTTCAGAGCTGTCAAAAGAGCTGAAAGTCAGGAGGAGCTCACCCCATATCCTCTGTGAGGTTTATATGTGACTTTAAATTTCGCAGTTACAATATATATATATATATATATACACACACACACACACACACACACAATGGCGGTCATGATCATGTATTTCATTATCTTTCACTTTACAACTTGTACCGTTTTACTTTTGTCAAGTCTATGCTTCTGAATCATTACCAACTCTATCTAGAAAAAATATTTGGCCTTGTATTTACTAGATAGATGGAATTTTAGAATTTTGTAAAGAAAACTTATTTTTCCATGCTAGGATGTCATCACAGAATGGCCAATTGGAAGCTGCTCTGCTCTCCTCTTCATTTGTTGACCTCGGAGATTCCCTTGACTAATAAATCTAAGAGTACAATTCTGCAAATTTTTTCCATCCAAACTGCGGTTCTCTGTTATACAATAGATCTCTCTTTTACAGCAAGAAGAACAAAACCAAATCCCTAAACTACAGCCAGAAGTAGTAATCAAATCTACTAGCTTATGGCAAGAATTAAAAACTGATCTCCTTTAAAAGAAATTTTTTCACAGAGTTTTGTCTATTTAAACTTGGAAGATATACATAAATTTCCCTCGGAGAATCTCAGACACCATTTTTTTTTTTTTGCATTTCAAAATGCAGTGTTTAATACCCCAGTCTTCAGCCGACTATTGTCTTACTAATACCCCTCTAATATTCTTTGCATAAGAATGTGTAAACTGTAATTGCAAATAAGTTTTTATCATGTTTAAGATTAGCTATAGTACAATTTAAAACCTGTCAATCTTTTGGGTGGATTAAGGCAGTAAGAATATTTTATTGGCCAAGTAAATTTAACATGAAGGGAATAAGAGGAAGTATGACCTGCCTAGACTCTAGAGGGAACAAATTGTTCAGGTAGATTTCCAAAGAGAAACATCTAAAGCTATGATTATGATGATGATTGTTGTAGTTGCCACTCTGTCTACGAATTACTTGCTAACCAGCATAACAAAAAGTGAATAACTGAAATTAAGCTAAACTGTGTTGCTGCTTGTGCTAATGTCAAGATTTATAGAAAAGATTATAGAAAAAACCTGGTAGGTCCACGAAGATTCTGTTAGATCTATGTCCCCATTTTTGCAGTTAGTAAGCTTAATACGACCTTTAAATCCAGCCCCATCTTTCTCTAAGAAGGCTCCATAATTCTGAAAAATTAAAGATACAAAAAAACATAAATTAAAGATACATCACATATTATCTATTAAGCTCTTTATTTATTTGAAAGATACAACTAAAACATATAATACTATCCATAACCATCACATGCACAAAGAATATAGAAGAAAAGCTTAAATACACACTATACCAAATTGATGAATTCTATAAAACATGATAAACAGGTGGAAATTAAAATAAAGAAACGTGATGAAAGATGTTGCAGAACATGGTGAAAGATGTCGCAGAATGCAATAATATGCTTCATCTTTCAGACTGTGTAAAGGGGTTTTCATTGCTTTCAGTTAACATACCAAATATCTGTAATCAGGACATTTAACTAATTGCATTGGTGTCGGCTGCCTAAATAGTGAATGCTGGAACTCTGAGAGTTCATATTGTTATCCCATTAGTATAGATATCGGTTGTGAAGCATTGAAATGCCTCACTTCTCTTTTCTAAACCATTTTATCTTTTATTACCTCAACTTTTTCAACTTCTTTTTCTAGATCTTCATTATATATTCCTGGTTATGTTCAAATTTAGACATGCAATTTCAGTAGATACTTATGCTAACAGAATTTCATCATATGATGTTCCTAAATGTCATTATTTTATTGAATATAGATTTACTACCAAGATATACGATAAACAATGAATAAGAAATATATATTCTCCACGTAACAAAAATAAATTATAAATGACGATGATCATAACAATAAATAATGAATCCACAGTAGAAAGCAGGCTTTAGCCCGCTCCCCACACCCTCCCTACTATTACCTGCAAGCCCACAGTTTCAGACAGCAATACTATGTCATTGTATCCTTGTAGAAGTTGGATCGGGTGCAACACCTTTATCCAGTACCCTTGTGCACTGCCTTTACTTCAAAAAATGTGAAACAATTAACAAATTTATGGAATAAAGAGTGTGAAACTCTGGGGGAAAAATTCAAATCACGTAAAGAATAATGAGAAAGAGCAAGAGATAATATATCAGTGCTGAAATTCAAATGCCTAGACACACCTCCTAAATCTATAATGTATTGATTTTTTCGAATAACTACTGTAAATCGGCAAAGGATTGTAGAAGCAGTTAAGATTAAATATTGCCCCTTCCGTACATGGAAAATTGATAGATGAAGCAACGTATGAACTGCCTGAACATGGTTCTGCATAGGGAAGAGTAATAGATGGACCAATGCTTAAACATGGTGTTATAAACACATACATTAGGCAACACAGAATAAATTGCTCGACTGTTTCCTTAGACTAGTTATTCCTCGGGTAATATTTCCTTCTTTTTTTTTATACTTTACAAGTTACCATGACTTAAATGGGTTGATTTATTCTAAAGGATTGTTGACTACTATCCTCTCCAACCAACAGAGCACCTGCACCAATCACCACGTAATACACCCGTCAACTGCAATTGCCCTAACCTCCCAACTGATAGAGTTGTAACCTTCTTCAAGCTTACAATCGTACCAGTTGATCCATACGTCAACATCTGTAATAGCCCTCATGCCAGCATAACTGAGCCAAACAGAAGTAACAGGATTCTAGCTCATAGTTCAAATGGACATGTAGCTTATATTCATACTGGCCTTTCATACGGAACCATGAACCAAATTCAATCACTACTAATCAGTATCTTTATTTTCACATGAAAGATTATAAATGCAATCACCCTAGTTTCAGTGGCAAACCTGTGTCAGCTATAGAGTGGGACTTTTAGGCTTTGAAAATCAGGTGCAACTATATGTGCAGCACTAGTGTCAAATGATTTGCTTATATTTGATTAAAATATATATATATCCTGAGCAAAAATCTAATTGATTCTTCAAAACAAACACTATCGTGCACTAGCTTGATGACTGGGGTACGCATTCTTTGTCAAAAGTATATGTTGTCCCTAATTATATTTAGATATATTAGCCATTAATACAGTATATTAGCTGTCATAACAGATTTGATACGGTAAATATTTACCTTCCATAATTAGAGTATTACAATTGTTGTAAAGGCTGAAAATCTGTACATTAGCTGTATTTTCAGGAAAGATTTAAACTTGTAATATTGATATATAATGAGGACTCTCCAGCAATGGGAGATATACTTTTTCCCAAACTTTCTCTTTTAATATTCTTGTCATGGTATCAAAGCCATAATCTCTTCCTCTTGTTTCTGATCAGTTCTTGTTCATTATTCTCGCCTCTTGATAAAATTTCTTGTTCCTGGTTACTCTTGACAGTCATGTCTTTAGACAAGTTTGACACTCTCTTGGTTCGTCTTAATGGAAAAAATTATTCGGCATGGGCATTTCACTTCCAGATCTTTATCAAAGGGAAGGATTTATGGGGTTATGTTAGTGGTAGTACTCTAGCTCCTGACAAAGAAAAGGACAAGGTGGGATATGCTCAGTGGGAGACTAAAGATGCACAGATCATGGGTTGGCTGCTAGGATCCGTTGAGCCCAACATTATTCTGAATTTAAGGCCTTTCAAGACTTCGGCTGAGATGTGGACTTATCTCAAGAAGATTTACAGTCAGCATAACACTGCTCATCGTTTTCAATTAGAACATGACATAGGCAAACTTCAACAAGATAACCTCTCAATCTCTGAGTTTTATTCATCCTTTATGAATTTATGGGTTGAATACACTGATATCGTTTACGCTACTGTTCCTGCTGAAAGTCTTAAGTCAGTTCAAGATGTCCATGAAACTACTAAGAGATCAATTTCTTATGAAATTGCGATATGAGTTTGAAGCTACTAGGTCTAATCTTATGAATCAAGATCCTCTTCCCTCTTTGGATACATGTCTCAATGATTTGCTTCGGGAGGAACAACGTCTTCTCACTCAAGACACCTTGAAAGAACAGAAATCCGAGTTAGTTCACGTGGCTTATGCAACACAAGGTAAACCAAGAGGCAAGGAAATGCGTAATGTTCAATGTTTCTCTTGCAAAGGTTTTGGGCATTATGCTTCAAATTGTTCCAAAAAGTTTTGCAATTATTGTAAGAAAGATGGACATATAATCAAGGAATGCCCCATTCGTCCATCAAAGAAATCTGAGACAGCCTACACAGCCTTGGTTGGATCCTCAAGTACTAGCGGCAGTCTGATGAGTACTGAACACTCGACACGAAGTGCCATTGCTCCTGTCCAACCTGTAACCCCTGAAATGATTCAGCAAATGATTATTTCAGCATTTTCTACTCTAGGACTTTCTGGTAAATCTACTCTCACATCTCCTACTTGGTACTTTGATTCTGCAGCTTCTAATCATATGACAAATAACACCAATTATCTTATAAATGTAAACAAATATTGTGGAAATCTTGAAATTGGTACTGCAGATGGAAGTCAGTTACCAATTACAGCAACCGGTGATATTTCTTCTTCTCTAACCGATGTCTTTGTCTCTCCTGACCTTACCACTAATCTTATTTCTGTCGGTCAACTGGTTGAAAATAATTGCAAAGTCACATTTTCAAAATCTGGTTATCTTGTGCAGGATCAGCAGTCAGGGAGGGTGATCATGAGGGGGCCTAAAGTTGAACGTCTTTTTCCTATCCAATTTCCTCCATCTCCATGCCGCTCATTTCCCATTGTGTCTTGTAATTCTGCCCGTATTGATATCCATGCATGGCATAAGCGTCTAGGACATCCTAATAATAATATTCTTCGTGGTTTATTGAAATCTGGTGTACTTGGGAATGAAAACTTATCTTCTCTTAGCTCAGTCCAATTTGATTGCAATTCTTGTAAACTTGGAAAAAGCAAAGTTTTACCATTTCCCATTCATACATCTAATACAACTCGGGCTTTTGATTTGATACATAGTAATGTTTGGGGTATGTCAACGGTTGTTTCTCATGCTAATTACAAGTACTTTGTCACATTTATTGACGATTATAGTCGTTTTACATGGATTTATTTCCTTCGTTCTAAAGTTGAAGTACTTTCAGCCTTCAAGATCTTTCATGCATATGTTCAAACACAATTCAATACAAATATTAAAATTTTACGGTCAGATAATAGGGGAGAATATACATCTCATTCGTTTCAAGAATTTTTACAAGCCAATGGAATAATCTCTCAACGATCTTATCCTTCAACTCCTCAACAAAATGGGATAGCCGAAAGAAAAAACCGTCATCTTCTCGATGTTGTACGTACCCTTCTGTTGGAATCATTTGTGCCCTCTAGATTCTGGTGTGAAGCACTCTCCACTACAGTATACCTCATAAATAGGTTACATTCATCATCATTAAATCATGTTTCACCTTTCACTCGGTTATTTAGTCGCACTCCGGATTATTCTAGTCTTCGTACTTTTGGGTGTGTATGTTATGTTCATCTTCCTCCACATGAGCGCACAAAACTCACAGTTCAGTCAATAAGATGTGCTTTCTTAGGATATGCTCTACCCCAAAAAGGATTTCTCTGTTATGATCCTAATTTACGACGCATTCGGGTTTCAAGAAATGTAATTTTCTTAGAAAATCAACATTTTTTCTCTACATACAGTGATCATTCCCCTTCATTTTCAGTTGTACCTTTATTTACTAACTCTTCTGCAGACTCCTTATTCACTTCGGTGTCGTCAACTTCTGAACATCCCTCTAAACCACTCTTGGTGTATCAAAGGCGCCCTAATGCCGTGCAAAACCAGAACACCACATCAGAAACTGCAGATGCTGATCCAAATCAAGTTATTCATCATGTTCAAGCTTCCCCACCCCCTCAAACTGATTCCCTTATTGCTGATCATGTTCAAGAACCTGCACCTGCCACCCGTAGACATAGCACTCGGGTTAGTCAGCCTCCTGATAGGTATGGTTTTCTAATCCTATATCATTGTCAACCACTGTGTCTGCCATTCCTATTCCAAAATCATATAAACAGGCAATGAAGCATGAGTGTTGGCGGGAAGCTATTGAAACAGAGCTTCTTGCACTTGAAGAAAAACAAACATGGGATGTTGTAGGGCGTCCCTCGTCTGTGAAACCTCTGGGCAGCAAGTTTGTGTTCTCCGTAAAACTTCATCCAGAGGGTTCGGTTGAGCGGTATAAGGCCCGACTAGTAGTTCTTGGAAACAAACAAGAGTACGGCATAGATTACGAAGAGACATTTGCACCAGTAGCTAAGATGACCACTGTGCGAACCATGCTAGCCCTTGCTGCGTCTCAATCATGGAAATTGTCTCAGATGGATGTAAAGAACGCTTTCTTACACGGTGACCTCAAGGAAGAAGTTTATATAACACTTCCCAATGGTATGCCTATATCACCTAATCATGTTTGCAAACTAAAGCGCTCTTTATATGGTTTGAAGCAGGCACCTAGAATCTGGTTTGAGAAATTCAAATCCACTCTACTTGGTTTTTCATATAACCAAAGTAAATATGACTCCTCCCTTTTTCTGAAAAAGACAAGTAACGGTATAGTTGTGCTTCTTGTCTACGTGGATGATATCCTTGTTACTGGTTCTGATATACATGCCATTGAACGTCTCAAAAATTTGTTATGTTCTACTTTCCAAATGAAAGATCTCGGTCAGCTCCATTACTTCTTAGGATTAGAAGTACATCATCGACAACAAGGTATCTTCTTGAACCAACGCAGGTATATCCAAGATTTGGTTGAATTAGCTAGACTAAGGGGTGCTACTCCTGTTGAAACTCCGATGGAAATTAATGTGAAGTATCGCAGAGATGAAGGAGAGCTACTTTCGGATCCTATTTTATATCGAAAGTTGGTTGGCAGCCTTATATATCTCACTATTACTCGACCCGATATCTCTTATGCTGTACATATTGTGAGTAAGTTCATGCAATGTCCTCGGCATTTCCACCTATCAGCAGTCAAACGCATCATTAGATACATCCTTGGAACTCCTAATCGTGGCCTATTCTTCCCAGCTCGTTCTTCACTCAAGCTTCAAGCATACAGTGATGCTGATTGGGCTGGATGCCCAGATACTAGAAAATCTATCAATGGTTGGTGTATGTTTCTTGGAGACGCACTTATTTCATGGAAATGCAAAAAGCAGAATCGTGTGTCCAAGTCATCCACAGAAGCAGAATACCGTGCCATGTCCGCTGCTTGTTCTAAGATTATCTGGCTACGTGGGCTCCTTGCAGAACTTGGGTACTCTCAAGCCGAACCAACTCCATTACATGCTGATAACACCAGTGCCATTCAGATTGCAGCTAACCCAGTATACCATGAACGCACAAAACACATAGAGGTCGACTGTCACTCTATTCGAGAAGCCTTTGATAACCTGGTCATTACTCTCCCTCATATCTCTACCACTCTACAAATTGCTGACATTTTCACCAAATCGATGTCATGTCAGCGCCACAACTTTCTTGTTGGCAAATTGATGCTTGTAGATTTACCAGCAACATCAATTTGAGGGAGGGTGTCAAAAGTATATGTTGTCCCTAATTATATTTAGATATATTAGCCATTAATACAGTATATTAGCTGTCATAACAGATTTGATACGGTAAATATTTACCTTCCATAATTAGAGTATTACAATTGTTGTAAAGGCTGAAAATCTGTACATTAGCTGTATTTTCAGGAAAGATTTAAACTTGTAATATTGATATATAATCAGGACTCTCCAGCAATGAGAGATATACTTTTTCCCAAACTTTCTCTTTAATATTCTTGTCATTCTTAGGCATGATGGTTATCATAATTTAACAATATGTAATATGCAATTCTAGAGTTGAAAAGATTTGACTGATTTGTGCCACAAATACAGTCAATTACAAAGAAACAACAGAACAAGCTAAAACTCATTAGCCGAGGAGGGAGGGGGAGAGGGAGATGGAGAGGGTGTTAGGAATAGACGGGGCATTCAATGATATATAGTGTAAAACAAAGTAGTATAATCTTTCTGTATAGTCCCTGGTATGTTATAAATCAAGAGATAGTCATCTGTAAATTTCACAGTACACAATGGTCTCTGAACAGTGAAATGTACGCTCGGAGTCTAGTATAGTAGATCAGAGTCTGGTAGTGTGTGACTGTCTGTACAGGTGATACAATATTTTAGGAATTAGTCAAATCAGGACATACGAAGGCTCTTAGAGATTGAGGAGAATCAGAGTCTCAAGATTTAGTTACTAGAAGATAGACCCTGATTGAAGAAGTTAAAACTGTGCAATAAAATAAGATCGAGGTGACTAACAGAAAGATTGATACAAGAGGGAAAGGATCAAGACACAAAGGAAGCTTTCAATCAACAAATAGGAATTAGTTCCTGATTACTTGTAATTACTATTTTATCTGTTTAGATTCATAGGTAGCTGTGTAAATACTCCCAATAGTTTCATTGTAATGTCGGTCGAACTTTGTATTACTGAGAGATAGGGTTTTACAGAGTCATTGAGAGTCATACAGAGTTGCTGTAAGTTATTTGCAGAAAGAAGCTATCAAGGACCGTGTCCACTTTGATAGAGTTTGTATTTGACTTCATTAATACAAACAGTTTTTAATTTTGTATTCAATTGAGTTTTCATATTAGCAAAAATCAGACATATATGTTCGTACTTGTATCCCCCCCCCCCCCCCCACCCTTCTTCTACAAGTATCCACTGGGATAACAGAGGGAGAGGGAGGGGGAGAGAGAGAGAGAGAGAGAGAGAGAGGGAGGGAGAGGGAGAGGGAGAGAGAGAGGGAGAGAGAGATTTGAATTGCAGATGCAAAAAAAACTATATCACAAACCTGAAAGCTCCCCATTAATGAAAATACGAACCAAATCACGCATGCTATCAATTGATAGTTCTGGAGTAATCTCATTTTCCTCCCAGAATGAAATTTCATCATCTGATATGTATATTCTGTGATTTATTTAAGACCATAAACTGGTATTAGAAGTTTAGAACATCTTAAATGGATTTCAAAGACAATCAGGGAAAGTATATCAGGAATTGAAACAATGTACTTCAGTGACATATTAACTCACAACCACTAAAAAGCCAAAGCGAGTCAAGATTTTTTACACTTGAACAAAAAATAAGGATCATCAAAGTGTATTCAATACAGATACAGACATGAAGGTTGAAAGAGAACATGTTCAAATCAAGTTGCGAAGAGCTTTTTTTTATATACAGTCATTTGCAAGAATTTAAATAGGCACTCACTTAGTGTCACTCATGCCTCCACGAAGGCTTCAACCCTCAACATTTTATAACCAAGACGAGAAGAGTATTCGCTAGGTTATAAGCCAAGCAAATGGTTGCAGTCATATATTACATGTGATTAATATATCAATGAAACTCAAGACCTACTTACTACTTTCTTTGATTTAAGTTCATGTCAGTTCAAGAACCTGACCCTTTACTCATATTATAATCCTTACACCTACAACCCGGTATTAAACTCTCCTTAATTTTCATGTTTTAGTACAAATGTTTCTGAGTCTGGATGGGAACAAAAACTAGGAACAGAAACAAAAGGTGCATATTTTATACGCTATGTTGTTCTGAGTTGATAAAAGAAGCCTTCTATTGAAGCTTAAGTTTTATTTATGCATGTAACTAGAGGAAAATACACAGATAACAATGATATACACGATTCAATTAGCTTTATGTTGATATCAGTCCATATTCTGACACAGATCACTAGCAAGAAAATGGTCAAATAATTTGTCCTAAGAGCATCTCCAACCACCACCACCTCTTAGCTAAAATGTCTACGTGGCACTATGATATAGATATTAGCTAAAATATATAGCCCTCCAACCATAAGACCTATTAGCAAAAATTATAGATAACCTTTATTTCATCTTCTATATTTGTTGAGTCTCTAGCCATTATCTAAAACATCCACGTCAGCTTTTTACCTTATTTAAATTATATATGTCAAGCCGTAAATTATATAATTATATATAAAATAATATTTTTGAATATAGCTAATCATTATGGCTAATACCATTGGAGTACAGGCTCTTACAGATTCAATAAAATTTTACATAATCATAATTTAGCTAACCATTTTACCTATTGTCATTGGAGATGCTCTAACTGTTTATTATTGTCCATAAATAATTTGGAGACATGAAATTATATCGAGATTTGAACTATTATTCTTTCCTTTTTGATGTCTTCTTAAAGTTCAAAAACACATGTGGAAGTAGAATTATACATGTACTATTCTGAAACTAAAAATTAGACAAAAATCAAATTTAATTTCCAACTATGACAAGCAGTGTAACAATTCCTGTTCCTACTATTTATAGTTATGATATTATTCATGGCCACCTTAGCCTAAATAAATCTTTATCTAATATTGTGAAATCATACTAAAAAATGGATCAACTTTGTAGTGCCCATGACTATGAACAGTAAGGTTATGATAATGATAGTATCATACCTGGTGGTATACCATAAATAATCAGATTTGTCTTTTGTAACATTCAAATGTTCCATTATGCCTAAGGATGTGAAGTTATTTTTACTCCACAAACCTATTGGTTCCTTCAAATTCATCCAGTCATTGGCAATATATGCAACTTCTTCCTGAAACATTAATAGCTGAGGTACATACATCTTTGAAGAAGGCAAATTAAGTTCCACGAGCTTTATCGAAGTTTGAGCCCCAACCTGTTACCAATAAGTAAAGTAGATGCTTTACCATATCATCGACAAAGTTAAATATGAATTATTTAAAGTAAGTACCAGTTGTGGGTTTTTCATGGTAGTGCAGAACAGTTGTAGAGTTGGTGGCGAGAAGCAGTTTTTAGCTTTCTCGAATTTCATGTAAGTTTTGGTGTCTTAAGTCTTAACATACAATCTCTACTAAGATGCTGGCTAAATTCAGATTACATGTGCTTTACAAGGTACATCACCTTGCATTGAAGATATAACAAGATAAATGACAAAAATTCAGGACAATCAAAATCAACATCCTGCTTCTACATCACTAAATATTGCCAGAAAGAGGTCATGACAGAGAAGTATTTTGAGATATAGCGCTAATAAAATTTTAAGATAGAGAACAATATCTGTTTGTAAAAGTATAGGCATGAATGATGCAATATAAAACAAATAAAGGTCAACAATCAATCAAATAGTACTAATAAGAAAACTATAGTTGCAGTGCTGATAGCCACTTTGTTGCAGTCAGGAAACATAGCCATGATATATATGCATGGAGTATATTTTCATAACATAATTACTCATCCATCTGTCTAACACAGCCACTTCACTGGCACAGAAAGTTATTCCAAGTATCAAAAGATAGCAGAGTAACATTATCAAACCTTCGCAGTGTTGAAAGCCACATGCCTGCAATCTGGCAATATACTCACTGACCACGGAGGTAAAGTATATACTTGACCAAGAAATTCGACATCAGCTGCTTTATGTTCATCTATATTTGCGAGAAATGCTGCACAGATACTCTTGCTTTTGAAGAAAGTTATAGTTTGTCCTTCGTCAATAATATTTCCCCGGTACACATGCGCCTAAAATGTGTTTTGAATAAAACTTAACTTCCAACTTCATATAATAAATAAATTTAGAGAGAAGTATAGAAATGATGATGTAAATCATACTGATGATACTGATAAATTAATTGTCAAGTAAAAAGTGTTCGGATCTAAATTTCAGTACAGACAGGGTAATTCTGAACATCCAATAAAGTGCAAAACCTAATGTATCCCATCAGAGTATGAAGGAGTCCTTGGTGGCTCAACTGAGGGACATTAGTTTTTAAGATTTTGGTAGCATAGAAATGCCATCATAGAAGATTCCGGATTTCATATTTTGTAGCTAAATGTACTATGAAGATAACAAAATAATAATAGACAAAGTATAAGATGCATAATTCTTGAATTTGTTTAGTTGGGACAAACCTCCTGCTGTGGACCTAATTTAATATACTGAGGCGAATCAGCAGCAACAAGCGCAGGTTCAGAAAGCTTTATAGCTGCATGAAGGTCCTTCAAGTGTCCCCATTTTGGTTGGCTCAGCAGTCCTATAACAAGTTTAAATAAGTAAAAAATCAATAACTACATTCCCTCAGGAAACACCAACAGAATGAAAGCATATAAAAGTAATATATATAATTCTTATCATGCTTCTTGACTTATATAACTTAATGTTAGTTAAATTGTTACCGTATTCATCGAGGGGGGCATCATAGTCATAACTAGTGATATAATTTGGACCTCCTGAAGTCCTTCCAAAATTCGTACCACCAAAATACTGCAAACACAGAATAGGACATATTGGGTTCTAAGTTTCTTCCGCAAGTAATTTCTTCACATGATTAAGGAAAAATATAGTACATCTTTTTGTTTGTCTAAAACTTTAGTTCCTATAATAGTTACTACTGCAGATGTTACGCAGATGAACTTTTCTTTCTTGCTCCTGTAAATTGAACAATTCTGTCACCAGAACTAGATAAAACAATTTTCTAAAAATGCTTAAATTTAAAATTGGTAAACTAAGCTTTTAAGGGTTGATATTATATTCAGAACGATAACAGTTGTTATTGGCTTCTCTCACATACCATATAATAATTCTGAAAGCTTCCTCCACGTTGGAAAAAGCGAGCAACTGCAAATGCAAGGTCTTCAACTGGTCTATGGGGAAGTGCACCACCCCAATATGCAAACCTTCAAGAAGAGAAAATATAAAAGCAAACATCAACCATGAGCTCAGTATGCAGACCTGTATCGTATTATTTAGGTAACACACATTCGATTTAGGCATGCGAATGAATCAGTTTTCAGATTCAAATTATTCATTTAATTCAGTATCAATGTAAATAGCCTCTTGTTCTGTTCGATTTATGGTCACTGGGTCAGGTGGAAAGCCATGTTTAACAGTTGCCGTGGGCTGATGTCATCAAATTCACAAATGAGAATATAACGATGTCAGAAAAACAGTGGTAAATTCCTATGTCAAGAAATTTAATGAAGAAGTCTAACGTTTTAAAGGGTTCGATATCTTAATTAATTTGAGGTAGGGTGAAAGTGACTTAAATTTCATTTTTTTTCCTATCATTTCAATTTTTACTACATAATATCACCAATCCTGAACATTGTTCTATAGATTACCTTAACACTTGCTTTTCTGCAAGGGAGAATTATTTTCCGTGCTAATCATTGGGTTTTTCCTACCTTTTTAAGTTCAAGCTAGAGTTTGCTCTTTTATCTTCACACAATTCATTCCTTAGTTGACCAACTGCATACAGTAATCTACTTGACTACTAAAATAATAGAAGGAACATAAAGAAGAGGAAGAAAAAAATTGAAAAAAGAACCAACTCACAAATTATTAAAGATGATGGTGACTAATTAACTGGTACATGTAATACCAAGAGAAAATACAGTGAACAGATATGAAGAAGCGCATCTATCAGGTACTTACAAACACAGATTTTTTTGTACTTACCATCCATCCCAATTCTCTGTCCAAAGCATTGGTTTCTTTTTCGAATTTGGTCTAAAACTGTCACAATAGTATCCATTACAGGAATCTAGCTGCACACAAAATAGTAGAAAAAACGAAATGACCACCGGAAATTTACAATTTGTGAGCAACTAATTGACAATAACATCATTAAATATCTCAACCAATTAATCTTCTCAATTCACAAGCATCATATAATAATCATGAGAATTCTGTTTTTCTCTATATCAAATGTAATAGCAGCAGAAAATGTGAAAAGCAAACAGCACGGTAGAGAGAGTTTACTATGAATTCTGGAGCATCTACTTGCTGGCACATAACCCATGGAACACCAGCACCAAGTCCCACAGCCATTTTGGCAGCCCATTTTACATAGTCCTTCCCTTTCTGTCCATAAGCGCCCTCAATATTCCCATACTCATTCTCAATCTGATAAAACATATCAATTATGGGATGCTTGACACAACTTTTTGAACAGAAGAAAAGAAACACTACATGAGTCCAACTAAAAGGGACTTGCACTTAAAAACCAAAATAGATTTAATAGAATGATTTTTACTTCTTTTCGGATAAATAATAGATGCAAGCAATAAAATTATTGTCTACCTGACAAAAAATGCACCTAATGCTGAAATATTACCTGGGTGATGGTTATAGTGGTTGCTCGTGAATAGAACAATACAATGCACAATACTTACACTATAAATTTAATATTATGATGAATTAACCGTACTATAATTGACAAGAATGGAAAAGAAAAGCTTCATTAAGCTGGCATTATCCAAGTGGCTGAAGATGATAACGAAGCAAATATGATAAGATCTGAGGAATAGTACAATGCCATCGAAGTAAACAACTTCACTGTCATTATAATTAGTAATGATGATTGTTTCCTCAAGCTTAGATGTCATTAGTGACTCTACTTATATTCTTTGTACACCTTACTTCAGTATCTTATCATACAAAATGAGATGCATGAAACATGATATAGGGTCGAATGATACATAAATTCAGAAATTTGGTAATCACAACTTGAATTTGAGTTCCCTCTTTATATAAAAGGTAGATTTCATTAGGCTGATAGAACATACATATTTCCTAGAGTATAATATATCTACTAGTAAAGTTGTCAGTATAAGATAAATTGACAGAAACCATTCCTACAACCTGCAACATAATGATTGGGCCACCTTGCCAACTAAAGAGATTTTCCTCCCGCATAAGTTCAACTATCTTTTTCACAAACCGCTGCATCTCCTCCTGGAAATAATTGAAGTACGGCAACATAGAAATCAATTAATCACCATTTGTACAATAAAAACAAAAACAAGAACACAATACAATTTAAAAGATTGGCAGGAAAAACAATAATTAACGTACAAAACTTAGAAGTAGTTTGTTAAAAGGACTAGAGATTACTTAACTAATTTAAACACATAATATTAATTTTAAAAAATTGAAAAGTTAACAAACATCTAAACCCCTTTTCTGTAATTAATTGATAAATTTATATAGGTATGCTTCTTCCAAAAATGATAACTGTAAACAAATTATGTCCTAGAAATATATTTTAGAAATTACTATATAGGAAAATTCTTACCCGGCCATGTTAAAACTCTATAGCTAGTACTGCATGTTTTAATCTATAACATGATCTAGGTGTATGCAGTATAATTTTCAATATAATCTTTCGTCGATGACTAAAATCTACATCGAATTACATGATACTTTAGAGTTTTTCTTTTAAAAATATTTGAGATATCTGCAGTCACTTATATTGTATATGTAAACATATATCTTGGCCTAAAAGGAGGTGGAGTTACCAAACATGAACAAAAGGGATTATACAAATATGCAATGAATTGCAAAACAGTTTCTATCTTGAAATTGTTGATTCTATTCAGACTTTTCTTCCTTGTACCTTGAATGGTTCATTGTTAGTACGAAATTCAATATCAGGTACATCACGAAGCCAGATTGGAAAGCCCCTGAAAGGTTATTATGTCATCAGATAAATGATAACTATTGTTGATCTCAGGCATCTAATAAGAAACCAATTTTAATCTCCGAAGATAAAGTAATATTAAACAATTTATATACTAATTACAAACAAACTTTATAAAGATGCTGCAAAATGTAAGATAATAATCAGGAACAATTTTTTATAAAGGACTTGGAGTTACCGCTGCACAATCTATGACTGTTAATGTTTTATTTACTTTAAAATTTACCTATGTCATGCAAAGCTTTAGCAGCTCATTTTTATGCAATGTAATGTGTTCTATCATAAGTAAGTAATCTATATCCACAGGCACAGAGACGAGTTCAAAGGATGTGTGTATGTGTCTGCGTGTGTATGCACACGCATATGTATTTGGCTGTTCGTAAAGATGAATAACGAGAATGTGTAGCAAGATCATTAAGATCATATACGTCATCGGTACGTATCAAAACTCCATCGCAATGTACATAACTAACCAGAGCTATAAAGAGTTTACACTTTGATGTGTGTACCGGTCATCTATAGGTTAATTCCTCCGTATGGATATAAAGAACAAACAATTTAGGATATGAAACTTTTACTTAATTATAAATTTTTTTTAACGGATTTGATGATGAATTATGATAAATTGATTTCTGCAAGCTGTTACATTACATTACATAACATAAATAGATATATTTTCTGCAAATTGCAGGCTTATAAATGAAAAAACATCATTATTCAACCACCCCAGCAAGTATTGCAATTCAAGGGGATAATTTCGGATTTATATAATATTCCATTAAACTATTTAATCAAAGGCTGTAATCTTGTTTCAAATGAACAAAATGGAGATTGGAAGAAAATTTAAAACAAAATAAAACTTAGAAAAAGGAAGAGGAATAGGATGAGACCCAAAGTTCCACTCGGCGCAAACATAAGGACCTATCCGCAGATGAAGATAGAGCCCATTTGATCCCACTAGCTTCACAAACTTGACGAGATCATATCTCCCTTCAAAGTTATACTGGATTTAAAAGGTAAAAAGTAAAAACAATAAGAGTTAAAATGGTGCTGAACCAACCTCATAACGGCAATCCTCTGAATAGGAAATCAAACCTTTCCTTTAACTGGTTCATGACCACTCCAGAATACATATGTTTGGATAACATCTGCACCACCTTCCTTGCTCTTTGCAATCAGACTAGGCCACATCTGCAAACAAACTTTACTGGGTAGACAAGAACACATGCATCTAAAAGCTTGTCACAAAATATATTTTCCCACACATGGAACATTACATATGAACTGTACACGCACATATAAATTGTGATGCATAGAGAGGTTATAGAGTCCAATAGTTTATTGTAGCAAATAACTTTCAAATAATAAGGTATTAACACTTTGGCCCTTAAAGTATGTCCTTTTGAACACATGAACCCTCAAAAGGAAATAATGTACCTCCATGCCCTTTATGTATGTCCGTTGAACAACCCCACCCTCTGTTATTATTTTATACCCACTATTCCCTTTTACGAATTCCGGCTGGATTTTCATGAATTAAAAAAAGGTGGTATTTTTCGGATCTTCAAGAATGCTTTCCTAGTACTGAGCCCATTTTCTGGTTGGTCAATTGCTCTTAGTTTTATGCAAAGCACTGATGTCATCCTAAAGTATAGAAAGGCAAAAAAAATGCCAGTACAAAAATTTAACAGAGCATGATATAAAATGCAATGTGTTCCACTCACTCGAATGACATTTTGTTGTCAAATTGACTAATGTTTGACTAACTATTTAAAATCATTAACTTACATTTTTACAAATCTAAAAGCTTGCGTGCAATATCAGATTATCTATCTTTTTGGATAATATTTTGTTCATATAATTATATTTAATATATATAATATGTGTAATCTGAATTACAAAATTGATTAATTTTAACCAACAAAAATCAAGTGCAGAAGGGATGTAGTAAAATACTACAACCGTATCATGTTAAAATTCTAAAACATTAAAATACTCCCCTCGTCCCCTTTTAGCTGTTTAACTCAACTTAATGCAGTTACGAGGGGTAATAACTAATATTTTCTTAAGATGCATGATTTTTTCAAAAGCGATAACTAAAAGAGGATGGAGGGATAAAGACAGGGAGTAGAGTGTAAATTAACACAGTGTTTAAGTCAATCAAATGTAAACTCATTCATCGTTCCACAACACTGACACACAATCTATCGCATTAAATACACACACAGTAAACACATAAATATTAAAAAAAATTATATAGATACATACCTGAGGAGTGGCCCTAGGGTAGTGAATTCCGGCGGAAATGAGCATCCGGCGATGTCCATCAATGATCATAGCGCGGTGATCATAACTCACATTGAACGGTTTAAAATACTCTCCGGCGACGGCGATCAACGCCGTCATTAAGAGTAGAATTACAAGTGAAATTTGAGTTGTCAACATAGTTTTGTCCTCCGTATAATTCAATAAAATATTATTATTTTTACATGTATAGAAGAAAGATGATCAAGTAGATAAGGATTGGTATTGCTATTGTATGTAGTACGACAATTCAAGAACTCATAACTCATAACTCATAGTGTTGTAGTAATTGAGAGAGCCTACACTTGGAAGCTAAGACTTGTTTACTTTTGTCTTCATTTTTTTATTGGTGCTGACGTGGAGGTCTCTACTTATCTTAACTCTCTCCCTGCTGGATTATTAAAATTAAAATTTTTATTAGGTAATAATATAAATAGATCATTTATGATTTACTTCTTTCAACCAAATTACATAGTATTTTATATATGTTATCATATAATATCTTATTTATGTCAATTTATATTTCAGATATCATTCCTTTTGACTACAATTTTAATTATATTATTCCTATTTGAGATGATTTATATTATTTTATATATTGATTTCACTTATTATTATAATAATTTTATATATTGTGTGTTAATAATAATGTGTCTATTACAGTGGACAAGTTGTGCTATTTATAGAGGAGCACAAACTGACTTAGCTGTTAAAATAATAATTATTTGCTTAAACGACTTGATTGCCTTATCACATTGAAAATTACTTTCACAACACTCCCCCTAATTGTCACATGTGATTGTTATTGTAGAGATTGACTCGCTTGTTAAAAACCTCGTAAATATCAGGTTTCTCAATCTTCGCATCCCGATTTTATTTCGCAGCTTGTCAAAAATTTATGTAGGCAATGATTTTGTAAGCAAATTTGCCAAATTATCACATGATCGAACTTGTTGCATTTCAATGTCACAATTCTCTTGTAGTAGAAGAATTTTGGTAGGATGTGTTTTTTCGACCTCCTTTGATATATCCTTCCTTCAGTTGTTTAATGCAAGCAGAGTTATCTTCATACATAATTGTAGAATTGTCTGAGATACCTCATAATTCGTATGATTGTTGAATATATTGAATGACAAATCACAACCAGATACATTCTTTACTTGCTTCATGGATTACAAATAATGATTTGATGAAGTTGCTGCCATAGTTTGTTTCATAAACTTCCAAGAAATAGTCGTACCACAATATGTGAATACTTAACCTGTTTGTGATCGTCCAAAACGAGGATCTGACATGTGCCCAACATCTACATATCCAATTAGCTGCGAATTCGAATCTTTTGGAAAGAATAATCCAAAATCAACAGTCCCACAAAAATATCTCAAAATATGTTTGGTTTCATACCGATGTCTTTTGGTAGGATCAAAACTGAATCTCGTTAATAGATTCACAGATAACGCAATATCAGGCCGTGTATTGTTTGCAAGATACATAAGAGAACCAATCGCACTAAGATATGAAATTTCAAGCCCAATAGTATCTTCATCTGGCTTTCTAGATATGAACGGACATTTATCAAGTTCAAGTGACCGAACAACCATTGTCGTCATTATTGGATGAAATTTGTCCATATAGTATCGATCAAGTACATTTTCTGTGTAAGTTGACTGATGAACAAGTATGCCTGAAGATAAGTTCTCCACCAATAGGTCCTGTATACCTAAACAAAATTTTGTTTTCCCAAGATCCTTCATTTCAAACTCATTTTTCAAATAGTTAACAGCGTTAGTAATATCTTTAAAAGTAACAACAAAATTCAAATCATCCACATATACAACGATAATAACAAAACCAGTTACTGATCTTTTAATAAACATACATGGACACACTTGATTATTAATATACCCATAATAAATATTTACTAAGCTTATAGTACCACACACGACCAGATTTTAAAAAAAAACCATATAATGATTGTTGTAATTTAACAGGATATAAATGTCGAGACTTAGTTTCATCTAACATTAACCCCTCAGGGATTTTCACATAAATATCACTATTAAGTGATCCATATAGGTAGGTTGTTACAACATCCATGAGACGTGTTTCCAAATTTTCCATACAAGTCATACCCATCAGAAAATAAAAAATGAAAGGTAACTCAATTCATAACAGAAGAGTATGTTTCCTGGTAATCCAGTCCAGGCCTTTGAGAGAATTCCCGAGCTACTAGCCGGGCTTTATATCTCACAATTTTATTTTTCTCATTTCATTTTCGTACAAATACCCATCTATTCCTAACATGGACTACACCAGTTGGTATTTGGACTACAGGTCCAAATACATTTCTCTTGCGCAAGGAGTGCAATTTTTCCTCGATTGTAACTTTCCAATTTGGCCAATCATTCATTTGTCGACATTCTTCCGCACTTTGTCGTTCATGATCGGAGTTTATAATAATATTATATGTCACGGAAAAAGTATATTCATCATCAATTTAAGTACTCCCATGATCTAATAATTTCCCGTTATTTATACATAACTTATCGAGATCTCATAACTTTCTAGTACCTTTACTTCTATGGAAGCATGTGTCACTTCTAAGGCAATATCCTCTTTTAGAGGTAATACCACTTTTGGGGTATTTAGTCACTTCTGGGGCTCGAACCTTTTCAAAAAATAATACCATTCCGAGGGTATTTTCCGGAACACTTGCCACTTCAGGGGCTAGTCCGATCAATTTCCGTTTCCGAACCTCTTCAGAAGGTAATACCACTTCAAAGGTATTTTCCAGAATATGTGCCACTTCAGGGGAATATCCGATCAATTTTCGCCTTTGTGGTACAATATCTCTTGCACCAACAGGCCTACCACGCTTCCAGCATGGTTTTGAAACTCGGATCAATTCTTCAGGAATTGATTTTATCTTTAGGGATATCAACCATTGCTGGAACATTAACAGCAGGTATATATGATTTCACAATATGTCCAGAATCATTAAAAACGTCTGACATTTGATTAGTAATATTTTGCATATAAATAATTCTTTGAACCTCAGTTTCGCATTGATTAGTACGTGGATCAATTAAATCATGTTGCATTCCACGACATGTCAGAATTTATGCAAAACATTATCTCCCCTTAATGAAGGGAATAAAGACTCGTAAAAAATAACAGTCAACTTATTGAGCAGTAAAGACATCACCAGTTAACGATTAAAGATATCTTATGATAGATGGTGAATCAAAAATGATATATATATATATATATATATATATATAATCTTCTTTGTGCTCCCATTTTAGTTCTTTGTGGTGGTGAAATTGGGGCATATACAACACTACCAAAAAGTTTAAAAATGAGAAATATCGGGTACCTGACCAAAAACTAGTTTATGAGGGGATTATTTATGGTAAGCGGATGGTCTAACTCTTATTAGGTTCATGGCATGAAGTATAGAATGACCCCACACAAATGCAGGTAACTTAGTTATTAATAGTAAACGACGAACAATAAGTTGAAGCCTCTTTATTAAAAATTCAGCCAAACTATTTTGTGTATGCATATAAGTCATAGGTTGTTCAACAGAGATTCCTATTGACATACAATAATCATTGAAAGTTGGGGATGTAAATTCGGCAACATTATCTAGACGAATTGATTTAATAGGATGATCAGGGAATTGAGCTCGCAATTTGATTATTTAGGCAAGTAATTTTACAAAGACGATATTTCGGGTTGAAAGTAGACAAACTCGTGACCACTTAGTTGAAGTATCAATTAAAATCATGAAGCCTCTAAAAGGACTGAAAGATGGATGAATATGGTCATAGATAGCTCTAAGATCTTCTTATAGTCTGAGCTAGTTGAAATGATAAGAAGATATTCTTTTTCATTTTTATTAGTAGTCTCAACATGAAAACTATTTAGACGAATATCCCTAAAACTCAGAAGGTTTCTAGTTGATTTGCTAGAATACAAAACCTTTTGTATGTGAATTTGTGTTTCTTTTGGTAGAAGAAAACTGAATTTCCCGAAATTTTCTTTTATACTCTATTTGTCCGAAATCGTCCACATATGTGAGTTGGTTTTAGTCAACTGTGAGAAATATTTCAAACTTTGTAAAATATTGTGAGTGGTCACGCAATTAGCAATGCATATATCTCACATACTCTATTGTATATATGTAAGCAGACAACATTTTTATTAATACATACATAAAACAAAAACATAGAAAATATTACATATAAAACAAACACATTAATTATCTAGGTCATAATAAAGTTTAGCACTCGTGTTTGTTACATTTAAGAATTTATCATTTCATATGACATTATTAACTAAATTCTGGTTATAATTAGCAAAGTTGGTCTCCGCCATTTTTCTTTTAGACCTTTTAGATGATTGATAAAAGTCATCAAGATGTTTTGGCATTCGATAAGTGTGAACTCAATGCCCTTCGGCCCCACATCTGTGAGAAACATCACTAGCATCTTCTTCTTGTGAAACCTTCCTTTTATTTGGCATTTCAGGTTGCCACCTCAGATTACCAGAGTTGTTGTAACCATCACGATGACACTTCAGGTAGTCAGAATTATATCGATTTCAAAACCGACCACAGAAACTTCCTCATCCACGATTTCGTCCATAACATTGTCCTCCTCTATGCCCTTTCCCACGTTCATTCTTCTGGAATGATGTGTTATGTACTTCAGGTAACTGGACAGAACCTGTAGGATGTGCTGGTGATTTTTTAGCAAAAACTCATTATTCTTTTCAGCCACAAGAAAGAGAGCTACCAATTCACTATATTTCTGAAAATTGCACTCTATGTACTGTTGCGCTAGTATCATAGTGTTGGGGTGAAAAGTCGAGAGTTTTTCAATCATCTCAGTATCAGTAATTTTATCACCACATAAAATTAGTTTTGAACTTGTTTTGAACAACATAAAAATATATTCCGCAACAGATTTAAAATCTTGTTAGTCTTAGATTTATTCGGTCATACCTGGCCGATGGCAAATAAACAAGTTCTTGGTGATCAAATCTTCTTTAAGATTATTCCAAAGACTGAGCGGATTTTTAATTATTAGATATTCTGATTTTAAAACTTCGTGAATATGATGCCTAAGAAATATAATAATTTTTACATTTTGTTCAATAGTTGGGGTTTTCCGAGTTCAATAGTATCTTTTAACCCGTTTGCACTAAGATGTAATTGAGCACTCATGACAGATAATTATTTCCGGAAACATCAACAAATTCTAATTTTGTAAAATTTGTCATTCTGGTAAATTTTTAAAATATGATATAATATAACACATCAATATTTCAACAATTAATAAAGTATGTATAATAATAGATATAATATAATTTAGTACTTCCTCCGTCCCAAATTAACTATCTTATTTGACTTTTCTGTGGTGAAATTTAGTGAAATTTGACTGAAAATTACATATAATATATAATTGAAAACAATTATAAAAACTATATCATCGGAAAATATATATATAATATACTTTAAAATATATTTTTTAGGTTTTTAAAATTATAAAAGAATAATTTTTAATTCTTAGTCAAAATTGACAACAAAAAAGTCAAATAAGAGAGTTAATTTGGGATAGAGGGAGTACAAAAGTTACAATGACATAGCCGACCATTGAACTTTTGAAATAATTTGGTACAAAAGTTACGATGGCATAGTCGATCATTGACTTTTGAATGATAATTGACGGTATAGTCATCTTTATAGTAATACTTGACGGCATAGTCATCTTTATAACAATTATAAATAAATTTATAAATAATGAAAAAAAAAAAAAGTAAGGTTAGATCCTGCCTCATTCCTTAAACAAACTTCAAGCTTCAGTTAGATAAAGCAAGCACGATCCTTAAACAAACTTCAAGCTTCAGTTAGAAAAAGACTGTGCTGAACGTATTATAAAATAAGCATACTGGAAACTTGTACAAAGCTGGTTACGAAGAATATGTGTTAATTATAATGTGTCTACTACAATGGACAAGTTGTCCGATTTATAGAGCATCACAAACCGACTTGGCTATTAAAATAATATATATTTGCTTAACCGACTTGATTGCCTTGTCACATTGACAGTTACTTTCACAACAACAATTAAGTAATTGTTCTCATCAAATTTTAATGTTAGGTGAATTGTTAAAAAAACATAAAATTCAGGTCAATTTTTCCATTGATACGATAATGATAAACCCCTTTTGACACTGCTCTCAGAATGAACACTTAACACTTGACAATATCCATGAAATTCTATTACATCCATACAGACTTTATGATCACCTAGAACATGTGTATAATATATGTGAAGTTATGTCTTCCTATACGTATTTTGAACAGTGAACATCCATTAGCTCTTCATTTCAATGACAGCATTCTTAATGAGCTTGAGAGAAATTTCTCTGTCAGAAGCAAGCTTGTGAGGATCAGAAATGACATTGGGATCAACAGATAGAGACAGGACCATTTTATCACCATAACTCTGCCAGTGAATCACAAGTGCCTGTCGAAAACATCTTGAAATTAACAAATCATAACAGATGCAAATATATGTTTCAGTAAATAAATAATCTAATCACATAACATTTGAAGAACAAGTGCCACTTACTTGAGGTAGTCCATATAAACTAGGAGCAATATAAGCCAAAGGATGGCCAAAGAGGCTGATCTCTTCTTGTGGACCAACAACACTTGAAAATGACAATGTTGAACTTGACAAAATACCATGTATTGTAGAAACTGCTTGCTATTTAAAACAACAAAATCAAGAAAATTATTGACCAAAATTTTAAACAAAACAAGGATTCAAAAATCTCCGGTGACCGAAAATTTTAGTTCAGATTGAAGGAAAACGGATCTTTTGATTGTTGCAGTGCATTTGTAGTATAGTATCATTATTGTGCAGCCGAACACCACAATTTAATATTTTTTGGAAAAGATAATGTGGTCAGAAGTAAGTACCTTGACACCAAATAATTTCAGCAGATATTGACTGGAGTAGAAGGCGCATATAGATTCAAAGGACAGCTTCTTTCGATCAATTCTGGCTTTAGCATTGCGAATATAACTTAGAGGGTTTTCGTGTAATGTGACCTCATATGGGAGAAGAATGTGGCCAACTTTGGTTCCCAAATTTATACCACTTCCCTCATTTCTCATCATTCCAGCTAATTCCTGTTTTTACATTATAAGAAAATGAGTTTCGCATAAGTAGTTGTGAAAAACAAAATTTTTGATTTTTGATTTTACCTCAATTCCTGCAGAAGGTCTAATATTAACCATAAGGGTTGCTCTAAGACGAATACTTTTAGGTAGACAACTAATTCCATGCTCTTTCTCATCCTGTTTGCTTTCGGCTGCTGTATATAGAATTATTTTATATATAATTTATAATAAGTTAATGGTTTTTCAAAATTTTCACTGAAGATGGTACATTCGTAAGATCAAAAACAGTACTCTATCGCGTAATATTTAGCAGTAAAAGTATTATTTGAACTCACCATATCTTCCATTAAGATAGCGAGAAAGGCCAGCTTCAGTTACCCCCACAAGAACATCATTAACAGTCTACAAATTATACAATAGAATAAAATAATTACAGGCTAGTATTATTAACTTATAAAAAGAATTGATTGTGTGAAGATTACCGAGTTAACAGTAGTTTTCACAAGCTTTATGTCATCCAGACTAACAATCCGGTGGACAATCCGCTTAGGAGTTGACTCAACTACTGCTGCACCCTTGATGGGAGTGTTGGTATCTTTCAGAAAAATTATTGTCGCGGTTATAAGCAGGATATCGGCAAAACTATTCAGAAGCATCAAAAAGACCGTCCAATAGTACTTGCTAATCTCCAAATTGCACTTGTACTGTTCGATGTTGAAGGTAGTTTAAATAGTGGGAGAGTGGGCAAAGCTTGAGGATAGATGATTTTCGCGTACAAGCTAATAGGAGATTCATGAGAGAAACCCCATCACCAATAGAGTGGTGGACTCGAAATACTATAACAGCATTAGCATCTGATGTCTTCATGTTCAAAATATACACATCCCACAGGGGTTTGGTGAAGTCCATTACGGTGGTGCTGAGGTTTGTTATGTATACATCGACAAATTTGTCTGATGATGATGAGTCCATCTTCAGTTCAATCTGTGGAATAATTACATGGTTGTCTATATTTACCTTCGTTCCCTTCCATACTTTCTTGTCAAAGACATCGCGGCCCTCCATCACCTTTTAATTGGACATATAGAACAATGTAAAAGTTGATAAGATTGTTGCTTATAAAATCTGGAAAACTATCTAGGCATTTGTTTCGAGACACAATTAATTATTATTTCAGACTTAAATATCAGCGAGTATTGTTATAAACTTATAAGCTTTAGACAAACAGACATTCTACTGGTAAATGGGCTTTATATGAGCCTAGACGCTTAATAGACTCGGCTTTCTGTTCATGAATAACATAAACGAGCTGCTTGGGAGCAAGCAGCAAGCTAGTGAACAAAGTTAACAAGCAACTTGCAAACAGCATAAATGAGCAACTTATGAACATGATATTTACTTAACGAGCATCCATGTCCAAAATTTTAAGCTCGGTTTGAGCTCTCATCATTTTCAAGTGAGCCGGGCATGAGTACTGCAATGCTCGGCTCAGCTCGATTACAGTTCTATAGGTAAGCATTCAAAAAATGTGCTAGCTAACACAGGCAACATATAGCTACATCTTTTACATAACATGAAAGGCTACTTTACTTACAGACAAACTTGAAAAACGGGGAGGCTTGATCAGAGTATTTTCCAACCCTCTCTTAACAACATCAACATCGAAACTGGTCTTTGAGCCCGTAACAGCTACGATACACACGTTAAGCTGTGGTGCCTGAAGCATGCGCGCCATTGGGCTCAGAGGCTCATCGTCCGCCTTTGTTAGCTCCTTGTTGGTATCTCTTTCAATCTGGACACTCACTGGTCGAAGTCTTTTATTTGTCATAGCATTTCAATAGAGACTTCTCTAACAAGACACTCTTTGGTATGCTAGAAGGCCTCAAACTAATAAAGAACTTATGTTTGTTTTACATGCATCTGATCTCCTTGAATCATTTTATAGTACATTTGTAGTTTGAAACATTAGATGAAAGCTTATTGTAACCATTCAATTATTTGTTTCTTGTGTGGAACAAGTGGATGATTAATTACATTGTCACAATAATCTATACTGAGATATTAATTATTTGCATCTGCTATTCAAAGGTCCAAAGTTTAGAATACGCAAACTCTAGATGTGATTTTTCGACAAAATCATTTATGGTGTGTTTTGTAACTTGAATTTCATTTTAAATTTTAGATTTAGTTAAATTATATGTTTGGATAACTAAAATACTGGGATTTGAATTTCATTTTAAAATCCAACACATTTAAATATTAGTAGTATAAATTTGAGAATTTAACATGAAAACTCACTAAATATAAACATGTACTCTAATTCATTTTGAATGATGAATTTGAAATGATATGAATTGAATTGTCATTTCAAATTCTTAAATTTATACTAGTATTTGAATGTATTGAATTTCAAAATGAAATCTAAATCTAATTTTTTTTTTTTATCCAATCATGTCATTAGTTCGAATACGAAATTTCAAATAAAATATAAGTTCCCAAACTACCCATAATAATTTAGATACATTTGATTTGATAATTCCTTTTCTTCGGACCACTTAATACTCGGAATATATTATAGACTATTGTATTTGTTAAAATGATTGAAATTTAAGTAGAGTGGCAGCCGAGCCTCTCAAGTCTCAACATAATGCTTGTTTTGCAAATGAAATAAAGCCTATGCTAGCAGCCTTGTATTAATTGTGTGGGTCACTGTTTGAATGAACATGACTTAAACTTTAGTCCCCCGGCAATTGTTCAGTGGCTTTCATTGATAATGGTACAGAACTTGAAGTTCATCTTATTCTACAAGTTGGATCACATCTGAAATAGTTTATTTTAAATTATTTACTTTATTTGAACTTCAGAAAACAATTTTTAAGAAAGTACTAATCTTATTAAAAAAATTATGACAGTAAAGCAATTTCATTAAACACGAATAGAGATGTGGATAGGAAAACCTGCAACAGCATTAGAATCTAATGTTTTTAGTTCAAAATATGCATTCTATTAAGGTTTTTGCCAAATTTGCTATGCATTCTTCAACAAATTGATCTGGTAAGTTCAGACTGAGCTTGAGTTGTAGAGTAATTACATGGTTGTCTATGTTTACCTCATGCTTGGTCTTCAAACATATCACTGCTCGTCGTCGCGTTCTATTTGGATACATGACTGAAGACAATGTAAGCTTAAGAAGATGGAAACTTGGCTAGACGAATCATGTGAGCTACATGCAAGCATTCAGGATACCATTGGCTCCTACCAGCAGCGGTGGATCTGTACTTTTTCAATCATGGCGGACTTCAATATTTAAGTAAACTATACGAAGACAGCAACTAGGCAGCAAGGTTAGACAAGCAAGCAAAATTGTTGAAGATACAAGTCCAAGCCCTAAGCCATTGTAGGGACAAACTTGGATTCAGGAGAAATAAAATCCAAATGCAGAGACAAAACCGATGTACACTATCCATGAACATAATTAGTAACAAAGTTAAGTGCATAATTAAGAGAGATTAAGAAAACTCTGTTAATTAAACCTCCTATTAGAAAGTTTGCTACATACATCATCTGTCAACTGCTACTACAAAACCATTTTTTGCGAGCATATAGCCAACTCTGGCTTTAACAGAGGCCAAATCAAGACGCAACTTATTGTTTATTAGCTAAATTTTATAACAGGACACACGAGATTGCGTCTGGCTACATTTGAAGAGTATCTTATGACAGGTCAGGATTGAGCCTGACAAGACTTTCTACAAAGAAAGCAGCATCATTTGAATTTTGACTGTCACCAACAGCAATCTTCCTATACGAATTCCCATTGAAATTATACGTTACTAAGTCCCTTCCGTCTGCAAGTGTAGTGACCTCCCTTTTTCTTGATATGCAAATCGGGATAGCATAGCTCGATACTGTTGGCTTTATCAAAGAAATAACTTTACTCCACCAAGCCTTTCCATTGCAGTCTATCATTCGAATCTTAATATCACCTTCTTCGTAAGAACACACACAAAGGCGGCCTCCCAAAACACCTAGTCAACTCTGGACTATGTTCAAATTTCCCTTAATTGGCAAACATATCTCCCGGACTTTCTCCTCCACCAAATAAAAGCAAAGGATCATTAGACTCGGATAGGCAGCATAAGCATCATCCAGAGTTGTAGATATTTGCTTCAACCAATGCAAAGACCCGCATAAATGTACTGCCTGTTTTTGTATATAGCATTGCAAAGTACCAATGTCTCCGATTCTTCGCCAAGTATTTGATCCACCTGTGAACACCTCAAATTTAATAGGAGAGTCAATATAAACAAGCCCGTGATCATCATCTTTAAATCTAGAAACAGCTGCTCTAACCAGCATGTAGTCGTCAATAGAAGAATCATAATTGCCCATTCCATAAAAGACGCCGCCATGGAACGGATTTCCTTGTCTTGGCAAAATCTTAAAACCATTAATTGAAGGATTCCACAGCCCTAATCGATCCATGTCAAGAATGAAACATATTAAACCATTACAATAACCATAGATTTTGGCTGAATACATAAATTCATCAAAAAATGAACTTTCAGGGAATAGCTTCTCTACTGTTCCACAATCAGCATCGGGTGATAAAATCTGCATTTCGTATTCAGTAAACTGATGCTTTGAACAAGGGAGAAACAATATGCGGCGTTTAAGGTGTGTGTTAACCAAGGAACATAATGACTTGTTAACACACCTTAATTGTAGCAAACATTTTACAGGAATGAACAACAATATTTCTTTAAGTATTTCTTTTGGAAGATTTAGCAGTGAAAAGGATGCATTTCGTACATTCTTTCCCTCCATACTTGCTGGGGTGTGATGGTTTTAAGCCTCAAGTGCTAAACAATTTTCCAGCAATTTCTTCTAAGCATTAATCAATTTATAATTAGATAATATATACGGTATGTAACAAAAGAAATGTCAAAATATTTGGTATTGCAATACCTTACAATACTTTATAAGTGCTGCATTATGAATATTTGGTATTGCAATACGTTATAATACACTGTTGTCAATGTCAATTTTGTTGTTGCATTTTACAAATTTAGTGTTGATGGAGGCTTTCAATTTAGTGTTGCATTATAGCATAAAAGTGTTGCATAAGGTCATGTTGACGTGGCACTGGTGGGCCTCACTGCTGACGTGGCACTGGTGGGACCCACTGTTGATGTGGCATTGGTGGGCCCCACTGCTGATGTGGCACTAGTGGGCCCCACTGCTGATGTGGCATTGGTGGGCCCACTCCTAACGTGGCACTAGTGGGACCCACTGCTGACATGGCATTGGTGGGCCCACTCCTGACGTGGCAAAACGGACCCCATTGCTGACGTGGCATGTGGGCCTCACTGCTGACGTGGTACTGGTAGGCCCTACTGCTGACGTGGCCCCCATTTGTTTCAGCTTCACATTTAAAGCAACACTAAATTTTGTTGTATTTATGCCTTGGTGGTGTTGCATTATGACCAATATGCAATACTTTCAGCGGTGTTGCATTACACAACAAAAGCGTTGCATTAGATTTCATAGGCAATGGCCGCAGATGCAACACTCAAAAAGTGTTGTCTTTTTCGATTTCAGGCCTAAGGCAACACCATTTGGCACATAAGGCAACATCAGAGAGTATTGCATATGAGCACTTATGGCATAGTGAGACTCCGGATATATATTTTTGCACGCACTTTTGCAGATTCCCCATCGGATAATTATGTGAAGGCATTTTAAATAGCATCTCAGTATCTTAAAAGGTTTCATCAGTTATATAATGAAATAATTAAACTACCGGTCAGAGGAAAATTTTCCTCCAAAAGCCATTCTATATGGCATGAGAAAAATCGCTCAGTCAAAACTGACCTTATAAGATAGCCAATTATTTCTTTAGATATAAGATTTCAGTAACGAAGCAAAAAGAAACATAAAATTGCTCTTTTACCTTGCTCTTTAGATTGACCAAGACCAAATGGTTCTCAGTTCCACCGGAAACTAATTCATATCCAATTTTTGTCAAAGTCTGGAAAATAGAAAGGACAGAGAAAAAATTCATAGCAACGAATTCAACTTCATAAAACAATACATAGCTGAATACTGCAGAAGCAGATGGAAAGATTGCTCGGAACTTTAATTTGAATTGACAAATTTTAGTATATATAAATAGTACCTTTGCAAATATCGAACAATTTTTTAAGATTTGTTCTTGATAATTCCTGTACTCTGGGGTTCTTGCCTATTATGACAAATGAGTCGAAATGATAAACAGTTATGTGCAGATTTCATTGATCAAACCAAATATCAATTATGAAACTTCTGTAGAGCCTCAAACAAAATAAATTAAACCTGTTTTAGTGCAACTGCTATTCCGGCAATCGTTTGATTATGGGGACCCCCTTGAAGGCCAGGAAAGACAGCCCGATTGATCCTGTCTTCATAGTCATACATGACCTATTTGGGGGTATATATAAATGTTAATTAACTTATTCCAGTAGGTTAAAACGTCAATTTCAGCTGTGTAGATAATCAAAAATGAAACACTAGATACTGACGAGATCGACGAAAGAAATATCTAATTTTATGACAAGTGACATAAATGTAAAAATACATATTACACGACGACTCACTTCTTCTCCTTTTATGTTGATCTTTTGTATCCCTTTCCTATAAAATATCATTGCACCCCGTGGGCCGCACAGTGTCTTATGAGTTGTAGTTGTAACAACATCCGCATATTCGAAAGGGGAAGGAATAACACCAGCAGCAACTAAGCCACTGATGTGGGCCATGTCGGCCAACATAACAGCTTTCTGCTTGTCACAAACCTATAAATAAGCGATGAGATTTATGGTTCCATAAGCCTAAGACACTAATGATATATGAAACAAGCTGAAAATTCAAAAGCCAAAAGCCTGTGCTCAGCCTGGATATTTACCTCGCGGATACGTTTATAATTATATAAGCGAGGATAGGCACTTGCACCAGCGATGATTAATTTCGGTCTAAATAATTGTGCACTCTTCTCCAACTGCAGTACAGGCCAAGTTTTAATACACAGATAACTTTATTAAGATGAACTTATTTTCTGCACACATATACACATATAAGCCACCTGATCATAGTCAATGTAACCGGTGCTCTCATCCAGTCGGTATGGCATTGGCTCGAAAAATATCGAGGCAGCCGACATCTTTTTTGTGTTGGTCTGCAAAACAATAAATATGGAAACCACCGATATATATATTTTAATAATCTCATGACAGCAGCTCTGCTGAAACTGGCAGAATCATATTTACAAGCTAGGCCCCAGATGATAATTCACCGGTTCTTTACAAAATAATATGCAGACAGGTAATTTTGATACAATTCATCAAACAACAAACTGGTTTCCTTTCATATCAACATTTTGTAATTAATGGGGTATTAAGAGAGGGGATTAGCGATGACATCAACAGTACGTGGAAATTTCACAACACCTATAAAAAAGAACATATATTGTTGGGCTATCATACATTAGTTCTGGAATGATACAGACTTTCGTAACAGGTACAAACCACGAACACAAACACATGAACATAGTTTTATGCAAAAAATATGATTTAGAAGTCAAAGCGAACAACATAATGCTAATTAGCAATATATATCTTATGTAACTCACAATCACCACACCATAGCACTGGGTTTCAAAACATTTTCAGCTAGAGTTACTTTAGTAGAAAAAGTTATGATAATGAACTTCAAAGTATGTAGATAAAGAAAAACCGCTCAGAAACTTCTGTTCTAATGCTCGTAAATTATGATTCGCATCAGGAACCTATTATACCTACTTAAGAAGATAATCTGAGTTACAAAATGAGCGCGTAAACTAATTGGAGTGTTTACGCAATTAACAAAACTCGTAAAGAGGAGATGGGATATAAAATAAATAAAACACAATACCCAGCACATGGATGTGAAAGAAATATAGAAGATTTTTTATTAGTTGTCAAACTCGTAAAGAGGTGATTTTTAAGTAGTTGAAAAGAAATATAGAAGACCTTGCCTTATTCCAAGCAAGATGACATGGTCGTTTATATGATCTTTCTATATTGTAAATGTGTGTTTATATATGCACCTGGTAACCATGTGAAACATGTCCACCATGAGGAATATCAAGGGCCATGATTCTGTCATGCGGTTTCAATAAGGCAGTATAAACCTGAAAGTTTGCTGGAGAGCCGGATAAGGACTGCACATTGACTGGAAAAAAGATATAATTGTCACTGTTAGCAGATTGATGTTATACATATATAGCAAAATATCACTACAAAGAAGTACAACGAAAACATGATATGTGTGTGGTTGGCTGGATCACGGGAGCTACATTCAAAGAATCAATTTACTAGCTTGATGTATAATATTATTAATTGCTCTTACCACCCCATTTTGCAGGATCCAGACCAAAAGCTTCAAGTGCACGCTTCTGACACAATCTCTCTGCCATATCAATGTACCTGAACATTTACAAAAAGCAAACTCCATCCAAATTATGCAACTACGTGAAAGAAATGTGTATCATCTTTAATTAGGAGCAAAATTTCAATGAATTCACATACTCATTTCCGCCATAGTATCTTGCACCAGGTAACCCTTCACTGTTGTGATTCATCACTGAACCAACAGCTTGCAGAACCGATACTGATGTAAAATTCTCTGAAGGAATTAGCTCAATTCCCTAAAACAAGTCACAATCATAGCGACAAGTTGAAGAATAGGAAATTAAACATTTTTAACAAAAATAAGAAGCATGTGAAGTCATAATTATAACGATATCAAAACACTGTTACACTAGTGACGATCAATATAATCAATGGATATATCCTCAAGGACCGCCATATAATTAAAAAGCTGTTCGAAATTAATACTAGCTTTTCAAAGACAGGAAGGTTTTTAAGAGGAGAATTTATTTAAATGATCATATTACATCTTTAATACTCCCCTTAATTGGTAATATAGTTCTTTAATAAAAACAGATATTAATGAAATTTTATAAATACCTTCCATTGTCTAGCTTTCTCAAGTTCAATGATATCAGCTATTTCCGGATCGATCTCCTCAAGCGGTGCGGAAAATTGTTCAATCCACTGATATTAACAATTTATGGAAGACATACATTTAACAAAAACAAAAAAAAAAACAAAAACAAAATCTCAACATCTTTATAAGCATCATAGGTCTCATAAACAAAATAAGACACACACATCAAAGCCATGTATTTAACAAGAGCAAACACAATATCTTGTTAATTAAGCATTGGCTAATAACTAAAAAACCACCCCAACATTTTAGAAAAAATGATATATATACATATATATTAAGTTGTTTGTTACAAATTAATACAACTTGTAAAAAATGTTTTTTTTTGTATAATTTAAACCGGTGACTATTAGTAATGAGACAATGTTGTAGAGTTTGAAATGGGACACTGGAACATAAATGAGAGCTTACAGTTACGCGAGAATCTCGCTGATTCGGAACACTTAGATTACGCGAGGAACACTGCAACAACAACTTAAATTATAAAATAAAAAATGAAAAACTCTGTGAAATGAATCGTAAAGCCGAACAAACAAACCATGTAATAAGAAAATGGAAGAAGCGGAGCCAATGAAGAAGAAGAGAGTCTTCTAAAGGGCATGAGCATTGCCATTATCTCAGTGTGTTATTATTATATATGATTGTTCTATTTTTCTTTCACAAATCTTGTGTGCATATATATATAGGAGAAAATTAGAGTATGTAGAAAGGTAAATTAGAAGCTGGTTACCCGCTGGCTGTTTATCTATAGGCACAGCTTTGGGTATGTGACAAAATGCATGATGAAACTGCAGAAACAAAAACAAGAACTTGATTAAGACTATTCTTCAACACATTACACATAATACAATTTTGTTTCCTATCCAAATTTATGTAAATTACTATTGATGCATGGTTTCCTTTTCTTCTAGTTATGCCAGCTAGGTGTCGTTTTGTTATATTTCTCTCAATCATATATGTTCTTTAAGATGGCAGTTATTTGTCTAGTTGTCATTCCTTGGAGAAAAAAGGAATACTCCATCTTAAGTTTAATTAATAACTGATCTCCTTGAATCATTTTATAGTACATTTCTAGTTTCAAACATTAAATGAAAGCTTATTGTAACCATTCAATTATTTGTTCCTTGTGTGGAACTAGTGGATGACTAATTACATTGTCACAATAATCTATACTGAAAGATTAATTATTTGTATCTGCTACATCACGATTCAAAGGTCCAAAGTCTAGAATACGTAAATTCTAGATGAGGTTATGCTGCTTTTTCGACAAAATCATTTATGGTATGTTTTGTAACCTGAATTTCATAAATTTTAGATTTAGTTTTTTTTTTGAAATAAAGAAAAATTTCATTAATCAACCAAAATATCCAACAAAATATTAAGAACATTTCCGGAGGAGACATGAACAAATTGTAGCTATTTAGCACACAGGAAGTCTAGCTAACAAGTGAGTTATCATGTTTGCTTGCTTTTTAACATGGCTTATATGTTTGGATAACTAAAATACTGGGATTTAAATTTTGTTTTAAAATCCAACACATTTAAATATTAGTAGTATAAATTTGAGAATTTAAAATGATAACTCAATAAACATAAACATGTAATTCATTTTGAATGATGGATTTGAAATGACATAAATTGAGTTGTCATTTCAAATTCTTAAATTTATACTAGTATTTGAATGTCTTGAATTTCAAAATAAAATCTAAGATCTTAATTTAAATTCTTTCAATTATCCAATCATATCATTAGTTCAAATTCAAAATTACAAATAAAATATAAATTCTCAAACTATCCATAATAATTCAGATACATTTAATTTGATAATTCCTTTTCTTCGGACCACTTAATATTTGGAATATATATTATAGACTATGTTAAAATGATTGAAATTTAAGTAAAGTGGTATCGTAATCAAGTTATCGCAGCCGGGCCTCTCAAGTCTCAACATAGAGTGATGCCAGAGAATCAAACAAATTTTTGAAAAAAAATTTCCTAAATGATATAGCATAATGGGAAGTTTTAATTAATGTGATTAATTTCAATGTAGAGGAGTCCATTTGATTAATTACTTTACATGTGGCATTTGAGAATCTTTTTTTTAAAAAAAATTGGTTTCCTATCATTACTTCTCGACATAATGCTTGTTTTGCAAATGAAATAAAGCCAATGCGCGCTAAAAGTAAGGATGACAAAAAAAATTTCGATTTGACGGATATCCAATCCAAATATGAAATTTTGGATTTATATAATCCGATTTTTTGGATTTGAATTTGAGGTATACCGGTCCGATATCCGAAATCCAATCCAAATTTGATCTGAATCCAAAATCCGAAAAAATCCGAATAATATATATATATATATATTATTTAGATATAATTTTATAAATATATATATATATATATATTATTTTATAAATATATATATATAATTATAAGTTAGATATAATTTTATAAGTAAATATATATATAATATATTATATATATTTATGTAATATTATATATATATTATACATTATTTATAAAATAGTATAGTATAATAGTATAGTATATTTTATATAAATAAATATTTTTTTACTTAATTTTTGGGTTGGAATACATTTGAAATAGTTTACTTTAAATTATTTACTTTATTTGAACTTCAGAAAACAATTTTTAAGAAAGTACTAATCTCATTAAAAAAAATTATGACAGTAAAGCAATTTCATTAAACACGAATAGTGAGGTGGATTGGAAAACCTGTAACAGCATTAGAATCTAATGTTTGTAGTTCAAAATATGCATTCCGTAGATACTTGGTGAGGTCTACACCAAGGTTTTGCCGAATTTGCTATGCATTTTTCAACAAATTGATCTGGTAAGTTCATACTGAGCTTGAGTTGCAGAGTAATTACATGGTTGTCTATGTTTACCTCATGCTTGGTCTTCAAACATATCACTGCTCGTCGTCGCGTTCTATTTGGATACATGACTGAAGACAATGTAAGCTTAAGAAGATGGAAACTTGGCTAGACGAATCATGTGAGCTACATGCAAGCATTCAGGATACCATTGGCTCGTACCAGCAGCGGTGGATCTGTATTTTTTCAATCATGGCGGACTTCAATATTTAAGTAAACTATACGAAGACAGCAACTAGGCAGCAACGTTAGATAAGCAAGCAAAATTGTTGAAGATACAAGTCCAAGCCCCAAGCCATTGTAGGGACAAACTTGGATTCAGGAGAAATAAAATCCAAATGCAGAGACAAAACCGATGTACACTATCCATGAACATAATTAGTAACAAAAGTATTTTTTTAATTGCATAATTAAGAGAGATTAAGAAAACTCTGTTAATTAAACCTCCTATTAGAAAGTTTGCTATATACATCATCTGTCAACTGCTACTACAAAGCCATTTTTTGCGAGCATATAGCTAACTCTGGCTATTAACAGAGGCCAAATCAAGACGCAACTTATTGTTTATTAGCTAAATTTTATAACACGACACACAAGATTGCGTCCGGCTACATTTGTCGAGTATCTTATGACAGGTCAGGATTGAGCCTGACAAGACTTTCTACAAAGAAAGCAGCATCATTTGAATTTTGACTGTCACCAACAGCAATCTTCCTATACGAATTCCCATTGAAATTATACATTACTAAGTCCCTTCCGTCTGCAAGTGTAGTGACCTCCCTTTTTCTTGATATGCAAATCGGGATAGCATAGCTCGACACTGTTGGCTTTATCAAAGAAATAACTTTACTCCACCAAGCCTTTCCATTGCAGTCTATCATTCGAATCTTAATATCGCTTTCTTCGTAAGAACACACACAAAGGCGACCTCCCAAAACACCTAGTCGACTCTGGACTATGCTCAAATTTCGCTTAATTGGCAAACATATCTCCCGGACTTTCTCCTCCACCAAATCAAAGCAAAGTATCACTAGACTAGGATAGGCAGCATAAGCATCATCCAAAGTTGTTGATATTTGCTTCAACCAATGCAAAGACCCGCATAAATGTACGGCCTGCTTTTGTATATAGCATTGCAAAGTACCAATGTCTCCAATTCTTCGCCAAGTATTTGATCTACCTGTGAACACCTCAAATTTGATAGGAGAGTCAATATAAACAAGCCCGTGATCATCATCCTTAAATCTAGAAGCAGCTGCTCTAACCAGCTTGTAGTCATCAATGGAAGAATCATAATTACCCATTCCATAAAAGACACCCCCATGGAACGGATTTCCTGGTCTTGGCAAAATCTTGAAACCATTAGTTGAAGGATTCCACAACCCTAATCGATCCATGTCAAGAATCAAACATATCAAGCCATTGCAATAACCATAGATTTTGGCTGAATACGTGAATTCATCAAAAAATGAAGTTTCAAGGAATAGCTTCTCTACTGTTCCACAATCAGCATCAGGTGATAAGATCTGCATTCCGTATTCAGTAAACTGTTTCTTTGAACATGGGAGAACCAGTATGCGGCGTTTAAGGTGTGTGTTAACCAAGGAACATAATGACTTGTTAACACACCTTAATTGTAGCAAACATTTCACAGGAATGAACAGCAATATTTCTTTAAGTATTTCTTTTGGAAGATTCTGCAGTGACGAGGATGCATTGCGTACATTCTTTGCCTCCATACTTGCTGGTGTGTGATGGTTTCAAGCCTTAAGTGCTAAACAATGTTTCAGCAATTTCTTCTCAGCACATTAATCAATTTATAATTAGATAATATAACTGTATGTTACGAAGAAAAGTCAAAATGAAAATAGTATAATTCTGTGAAGGAGTTTCACGGACAATGTCATTTGAGTGTATTTAGATTATCTTATGCAGGCTAGTTAAATAAAATAAGTAGATTCCATTGATCTTGCCTCCAACCTGTTCAACGAACTGCATGAATCATTTATTTTGTGATTATGGATTAGGTTTAGGTAATTATCATATCAAAGGACATTCCACATCTTCACATAGAATTTATATATCTGACATTATCCTAATTTATTTTTTCCTCTTGTCCTGACCCGATCCACAGCATATATCTCAGTGAAATTGTGAGACTCACAATTGATAAAAAGAAGAATAGGGGAAGTTAAGGACACCGTTGGAAGGCTAGATACTCCTGTGAGCTGAACTTCTCACAGTGGAGCCAAGCATCACTATTCACTAGCTCATCAATCAATGATCATGAACTTATTGATCCGATCAATAATTCTTCGAATAGGCACGATCACCTCCTGTCCTCAACTTCAGGCAACAATAGATGCAAACCGAAGTCTCATGAGATCTTAGGCATAACATACATAATTGTTAACTTGTACATGTACTCTAAAGTCTAAACTTGTTATCATAAATTATGCTCATTCTTTGCTATGGTAAGAATGATAGGATGTATAAGCTTGCTCTAAATTCGTGTTAAAATTTAAACATAAACTAAGAATATATCTACAAGGAGTACTTATATGCAGGCAGATAAAAATAGCAAGTGATCGAACAAAACATGTGTATGTGAAAATCATATAAAGAGAAGATAGACTCACCAAGAATAAAGGATCAACTGTATCCAATGCTTTCTTTCTACATGGGATACGAGAGAGCAGATGATCTAATAGTACTTTCCAAGTTGTTTCTTGTTTCATTGTTGTGCGTGCTGACTGTTTCACTAGTCACTACTTTCCAAGTCTTCTCCTTTGTCTTACTAGTACTACCATTAGTTTACAGAGAGTAAGTAATTTTTTTTCTTTTGTAAAAAGTCTTGAGAAAGAGATTATTCAAGAACGTAAACTTTTCCAAAAGGGTTCTTAACATTATCGTTTTTTATATACTTGAAAATATATCAGCCGTCAAAAAATTATTTCCACAATATAAGTGTCAACTTTTGTAAATATTTATCCCTCCGTCCCATTTGATTCTTAACATTTTCGAGAGAGTGTTCCACACGCATTTTAAGGTGCATATAAAGTATAGTTCTATAATTTATTTTTAAATTATTTTTTTTTAATACAAATTTAAACATTCAATTTTTATTCAAAAAGATAAAATTGTAAAAATAAGTTATGTAACTATATTTTATATGCCTCTTAAAATGCATGTCGGACACTCTCTCAGAAATGTTAAGAATCAAATGGAACGGAGGGAGTAGTACTTTTTATCATATGTTGTGATTTTTTTATTTATTTTTATTTTTATTGCAAAACTAAAAAATTAAGTGCACACAAATATGGTCAAACAAATTCGTGGACAGCTAATTTATCAACAGATTTTGGTGTGGAACAAACTCCTTTGCACTTGCAGTTGAAGACTAATTGGTCTACAACAGTGCAATACATGTCTACAAGATACGATATTTCATTATTGAACATGAATCTGAAGTTGACGAAAAAATCATTAGAGACTTGTAGCTCTTTAGCCACCTTTTGATCGACCTGTTTTAACTACTTAGGAATGTCACCCATGAAACGATATATTAGAGCAGATTTTGGAAGGAAACGCCTTCCATGTCTTCCGGACCAGAAAAGGAACAAACAATTTAGAAGTAAATTCTTACCCATGGGAGTTAAAAGTCGCTCTCTTGCAGGAAGGAACTTTTATAAAAAGGAATACAAGTATTCACAGTATATTAAACTGCATTCCCAACCATGTGCTGTAATCTTTTTGTTAATTAGAAATACTCCAATACAAAAGAAGTATACACCCTTTTACTTTCTTGGTCTGACAGGTTTCTAATAACTGGTGTTACATATATTGGCAATCTAATCGATGTTGTGAAAGCCAGGAAGAAGTGAGGTGATAAAGCCAAAAACAATCATTTGAACCTCCTTTACAAAGCCCCACCAGCGATTGCCATCATTGCCCATGCCAGGTTCTTGCTCGTTCATAACTGCCTGCTGTCCATTGTGCTCGGCAAGATTCTCATTCTCAGCTCCAGGTTGACCACCTGGCATAGAAATACATATTCAAATAAGAGTCTTGTTTAGTGAAATTCTCAACTCATCTGTAACTCATTATACTTGCAATTAGTGCGAAAAGAGCATGTATGTAACTTTCTTTGGTTTGAAAGTTTAAATTAGTCAAATGGATATTAGTAGCCAGCCTAAGAATCAACTTCCTCGCTGGGAGCCTAACAAAGGCAAAGAGATCACACTTCTTGTTTGCAGAATTTTCTTAAAGTAGTCTCACACCCAATCATTCAAAGGTATAGGCTCAGGTCTGTTGGGTTAGGATATAGAGTATAAGCCAAGGTCTGGTACAAAAAGTCTAATGTCCCTCTCCTTTAAACTAAAATAATTGTATTGTTTTTTCTTAGGTAACAGAAGAACTATTGAGTATTGTAGTACTATTTCCTTGGAAGTTAAATAAACCACTGAATTGTTCTTTTTTTGCCAACTTAAACCACTGAATTGTTCATCTTCAAGAAACAAAAAATAATCTATCCTTCACACTGAAATATCACTTTGCTGTTTTCTATAAGATCCTGAGAAGCAGATATACTATACACTGGGATAATATTGAACATGCAGGAACCTCAAATAGGTTTTAATCAGGATTGGTCCTAGTCATGTTTTTTAGTAATCTAGACACACCTGCCAGAGCAGCATCCCCGTTCCCTTGTCTTTCAAAAGGAGGAATGTTATCGGGCCTAACAGCTGGCCTTGGAGGTTGGGGAGGTGCAGCTGCTCTCTGCATACCTTGTGATAGCCACCGAACCAATGGCGCAAGGGCCCCAGTTTGGTACCTGCAGCCAACCAGAGAAAAGTGGTTGATATTATCACGCTTGTATGAGGATGGAGGGGAGAGGGGTGCGGGGGGGCTGGGACTAACAACTTACAGATATACGAGTGCAGCAAAAAATACGAGAAGGAAAAGCCTCTGTTTCGATCCATCTTGGTTGAATAAGAAGATTACGGCTGCCAGCTTTAAAATAAGAAACAAGTCAATCTGAAACGCAATCTGAAATCTTCTTACTACAACTTGTCTTTGTTGTCCGGGTTGTTGCTGTTGTTGTTCTTGTTGTCTTACTTGGCCTTGCTCCCCACCCATTTGTCCAGCCTCAGAAGTTGGTCCACTCCTGGAACACACATGCAGCAAGATACAATATTTTTAACAAAGTTAGATTTCTCCATCGATGTGAAAAGTCACGTTATTCATTCACTTTGGGCCATGTTTGATTTATCGCCATAATATTCCCATCATCTAATTTCAAAATGTTAAATAATACTACATTACTAACATTGTCCCGATATCAAAACAATACAACGATCTGTTATTTGTAGAGCTACTTTACCAGTATTTTTTATCAAGCAGTTCTATCAACCTTTGACAAATGTATGCATATACGTATGTGAGAAATTGAGAATGTCTTACGTCGGTACATTGTATGTGAAGGGAATAAGGGTGGTAGGTGGAAACGCCAACATGGGTCCCATAAAAGGATATGTAGGAACAGCATAAAGGCCTCCTCTACGGTTCACTTGATCTTGACCCTGCTGCAAAGGAGGAACAAGTACCGGATACATAACTGGGAACATCTGCATACTTCCATTTTGTGCAGGGGAGCCATCTAAAGGAGGTACCTGAGATAATAAAGTAAAAAATACATTATTATCACTCAGAAATCAGAATAGCTGACAAAGTGGCATAGCTTCCTGAAGGAAATCCAGGTAGACAAAGTAGAGATGAGTTGGATTGCACCCAAATATATAAGCAAAGCAAGGGAGGGCTTACATGTATTCCATTATAAGTGAATTCTAACTCTTAACTAATAAAACTCGTAGTAAACTTTTTTTAAAGGAGAGAAGAATGTGGACGATAACAGATTTATATAATTGTTTACTAGTCATTTATTATTATTATTATTATTATGTAGCCATAAATTCATAAACTTGACTACTAGAGTAAGTAGGATTTTTATCAGGTGTTCAGGAGATTATTGATAAAATCTGGTGAATCCCAATTTGATTTTATCCTTCCATATAAGGAAATTTATGTCATTTTTATTTTTCATAGCATATTTTAATGCACTGTAAATGCTCTGAGCTTTATATCACAGGTTCCTCTTAAAACACGTCTTATCACCTCTTTAAGTTTGTTTCACATATACATATTTCGAGAGAGTAAGAGCAATTGGACCTATGATAAAAATGCTGAATAGCTATACTACCAATCAGTGAAACCGGAAAATAGATCGAAATAGTCATTTACACTGACTCAATAATTATTTCTTAGTGGAATACTTAAGGTTCCAAATTTCTCATATTAATCGGACTCACTTTAATTTCTTCACCGACTGCTTTGTCGATAAAGACTAACATATCAAAATTAATAGCTTTGGATTCTTTTAAATTTGTTTTTCCTGATCCCTCAATAGTCAAGGAGGCTATGCTTCCATGACATAAAAAACAATTAATTCATATAAACAAAAAAAACCTCGCTGCGTAAATAAAGATTTTTCCTTTATATCTTCCCTCAACCTTATAAATGCTTCAAAGGCCAGTCCACTAACGCCCAATCTCATATTAAAAGATCCCATATATATTGAATCCTAAAAACCGCCTACACATTTACGTTATCATACAATTTTATATTATACTTTTTGCTAATATATATACATATACACTACAATTCTGAATCTTTTAAATATATACATTTCATACAATTTGATACTTCTGCTTAACTAGTGAAATCAACTGCTTCAAGAAACGAAACACCGAATTCAAATTCCGATATTCAGATCATAAAAAACAAACTGCTTCAAGAAACCAAACACCCAACTTAAATTCCGATATCCAAATCCTAAAAAACCAACTGCTCCAAGAAACGAAACACCCAACTTAAATTCCGATATTCCAATCCTAGTACTAAAATCAAGAAAGCAAAAAAGCCAACCTAGATTCAAGAATTCAGATCATACAACTTGAGACATCATTATATACAAAACCCAACTCCCTACATATAAATTACAATAGTTTACTTTCATATATCATCACAAAACATAAAATTACACAATTTTCTAAATCAATCTTTAAAATATATCTGCAATTAGAACATAAAAACCTAAACTTGATCTATCAATACAAGTAATATATATAATATGTGTGTGTGTTTGTACATAAATATAATGAGAATTAAAAAGAGCTAACCGGGGTTTTGTCATCAGCTACAGCTTCTTCAATCCCTGATTTCATCATTTTGTTTCCCCAAGTTGGGTGAATGTGAATGTGTCTATACTTCGATATATATGTATTTTCCCTTTTTTACCTTTCCTTTAATGCTTCCCTGTAAACAATTTTTAGTCTTTTTTTTAAAACATTTGATTAAACTTATAACCCATGCTTCTAAATTTATTTTTTATATTATATTTTATTAATATTTATTATAAAATTTTATAATGTTGAGAATTTATGTTAATATAATATAATATTATATGTGAGGAGTTGTATAAAAGGAGGAGTATAGGGTTTAGAGTTGTATGTTATTATATAATGAAATTTATATATTTATATATTAATTTCATAAACTTTAATGATATATTAAACAAATATTATAGGATAAGTATGATTCTTAAAATAGAAAATATAGAATATAATTTTTTTATCAGAAAAATATAGAATATAATATTATATGTGACTAGTTGTATAAAAGGAGGACTGATTAGAGTTGTATGTATGATATATATTAGATTTAATTAAAATTGAATGGTTAAGATCGTTTCTATTATTCATCTAAAATTAGACGGTTAGTAGGGGTTAGAGTTGTATGTTATTATACAATGTTATTTATATATTAATATTCATAAATTTTAATGATATATTAATATTCTTTTTAGAATTAGATTTTATTAAAATTGAATGGTTAAGATCGTTTCTATGGTTTATCTAAGATTAGACGGTTAAGATCTTTTTTATGTTTTACGTTGGATCAAAACTTTTAATCTTTCAGTTATAATAATATAGTATAGGTATATACATCATGGCTTGCACAATTTTAACCAAAATTATTAGTATTTAATTAATTAATTAATTTAAAATATTATTTATTTTAATTCTAATTTTTAAAATTTTTAAATATACATCAGGTTTATAATAATATAGAATATAAAAATTAACACCATTATCTGATTTAATGTATCTTCTTTAGTATCCTCTTATATAATCTAATATTTGAAAAAAATTATAATTTAAAAATTATTATTTATAATTTAAACTAAATATATCCTCTCATTTGTGTAAATATAAAGTAATTTTAAGACCAGACAATCATGTATCGTACTCGATTTTTGAGTGTGAAATCAATTTATAAACTCGTTCTAATTTTTGCTAATAGTTTTTTTTTACCTATTTCTCCGTATGAAAATTAAAAGTTTTCACAAAAAAAAATGATATCTTTTACAATTTTTAGGTATATGTTACGGAATATATTTTTTATAGAAATTAACAAAATATATGATTATAGTTGCTTCATTCGGTCTTAAATTATTTATTTACCCGTATTTTAAAATGAATAAAATATAAATAATAAAATATTAAAATTAATATATTTATAAAAATATAATAATATAATCACACATTATATTAAAAATATTATTAAAAGCATAAAACTTAAATAAATAAAAACTCTGGGGAGGATTGTGGGTTACCTATGCAGAAAAATGTTCTTTACGAGTCCAGCTTCACTGCAAAGAGCCGACCACATGTTTTCAAATAAGACGAAGAAAAACAAATGTTCAAATGTTTCCTGAATTAGTTCAGGTCTGTTTATCTGTAAATAATCCCTAAATCACTTGTCAATATGTCTTCATAAAACTTTAGGATTAAAAAGTTTAGTTTCTTAATGGCAAGAATGATTCTTATTCAGTTCTGTTCATCCAGTCAACATGTGTTCGTAAAATTCATAAAACTTTAGCTACAGAAGGTGAGGTTGCCATCCTGCAAACCTCATAGTTAAATGACAACAATAATATATTTAACAAAGAAAGGAAGGGGAGGGGGGTATTTTTATTTAGCAGTTACATTGAAGACGTGGAGCTCCATTTGTACCATTTATTCGATAAATTATTGACTCAACACTGAAATAACTGTAATCGATATAATTCTGAAGTTTTTGAAGTAAAAGAATATTGTTCTTGACCCAAATAAAGGGCATAGCAATAATCTTTGATAAATCCTTGACTTTACACTTGCTTTCGCCATCATATCCTGGAGTGTTCCTCCAAATTTACTGGAGGTATAACTGCCAAGCTAATTGATATTTTCAGTCAATGATGAATTGATCATCTTGATTATCTCCTTCAACTCTAGTGTCACCGTGCACGATACCATTCACATGGTGCAAATTCTGCATCATTTGTGAAAGATAATGATTGCTAGCACCAGTATGATCAGGAATACCAGCCGAATGACCAGTCCATTGTGAAACCATGCCAAGCAAATGTCCAGTAAGGTTCTGCTGTTCTTGAAGGATCCTAGTCTGAATCTGACTCATCTCAGCTTGGTGCCGATTCAGTGTCTCGTCAATCTTCTTCTTCCACTCTGATCTCCTCCTATTAATCCTCTCGTCCAACTCATTCTCATATATCAATTGTTCTTCTCTTCTTCTTCTAACTCTCTCTTCGCCCTCCTTCCCCATAGCTTTCCATTCACTAATTCTTTGTCTCCTCAACTTCTCTATATTATTAATCCTCTCTTCTCTATCACATTCTCTCTGTTCCCACTGTCTCTCACGCAGCTTCTCGTTTTCAGCTCGCACATGTTCTCTTCGCTGTCTCTCACGCTCTCTCTCCACCTCACGCTGCTCAAACCGAGTTTCCAATTCTCGTAATTGTCCCAACTGATTTGCAAGAAACCCCCACCCCCTTTTATCTAATCCCTTCAGCACCTTCCGCTTCTTCCTCGTATCCGACCCCATTGGCTCAAGATCTTGATAAACAAACCCATTATCCCCATCTTCCTTCAAAAGCCCGCTATTACCGCCATTAAAATTCTCCTCCCCTTCTTCCCCATCGTACTCAAATTCCAAACCCATAACCCCATTCCCATCCATCCCAGCACCAAAATCACCATCTTCTCCCTGACCCAAATCCCCAAACTGCACTGCATCAATCCCATGACTACTCCCATCAAACCCTCCACCATTTTCATTATTCCCAACCCCCACCGACTCATTTCCACCAAAAACAAGCCCCACCACATCCCCAAAAACCTCCTTATACTTCAAAAAATTCGACCAATGCGTCAACCCCTCAACCCAATCAAACTCCTCACCACTAGAATCACCAACCGAATCTGACTTCTTAATTTTCTGCTTCACCAATGAATACTGATGCCTCATATTCTGCACTTTAGTACACACATCCTTCCAAGTCCATTGCCAAGGATACGAAATCGGGTCACGAATATGATGAACAGAATTCAGATACAAAGAAATGGGTCTAAATTTTTTCTCCCTAGTTTTCATCTTAGCTAAAGTTCCATCACATACCATCTCTCCATACTTGTCTATCAAAGTCCTCTCCTCTGCCTCACTCCATTTTTTTCTTCTTGAAGGAGGCATCAATAAAAACTAAAGATACAAACTTTACATTCAACAAATCACAACTAACAAATCAAAATCATAACCAAGAACCCACATCAAATTCTACATAAAAAATGTCAAATACATACATATGTAAAATCAAGATTTACTGAGTACTGACCTTGAGATCATGAAATTTATCAAGAAATCTTGATGGGTTGTTGCGAATTGGCAAAATTAAAACTGGGTCGCTCCAATTTCAGGTTTTGATTACAAAGATTAGTTTTTTTTCTTTGGAATGAAAAACAATTGGGTTTTTGCTAGAGGAGTTTAAAGGCATTTATGGATTTGTACGTGGGTAAGGATGGAAAATAGATATTATGTCTATTAAAGGACCAAGAAAATTGGGCCATTTGGCTGCAATAGATTCGAGGCGTTCTTTTATGAATTTTCTTTTCAAAATACTCTCTTCATCTCATAATATTAGTTTATTTTTGAAAGAAAATTTGTCCTATAATAATTATTTATTTCTACTTTTAATGTAAAAAAATTTAAACTCACCCTTTTTTTGTCATTTTCAATATAAAATTTATTTTATTTAATATAAAATAGCCATAATAAATATGATACGCACGAAAAATTATTGTATAACTAACTTTTCTTAATATGCGTTATTTTTCTAAAATAGACTATTAATATGGGACGGAAGAGGTATTACTCCCAGGTGATTTTAGAGTACTAGTTCGTAATTTAGTTAGTGCAAGTCCAATGTACTGCTATATCTTATTCTATATTTATATTATATAACAAAAACTAAAATTCTCCGCTTCAATTGTGTGCTAAACATTGTGTCAAAATAGCACAATACTATAATTTGTTTTATATATATAATAAAAAATATATGAAACTATAATTGACACCTCATCTCATCAAAAACCGGAAAAAAAAGGAGGGAAATGAATAAATGAGGGACATCAATTTTATGCATAATATATTCAATACCACTTTTATCAATTTTATATTCAATTTTATCAATTTGGAACAAGATTTAAAACAATGCATTGGAGACGTGGTGTTATTTTAGCACAAAACATCACTTTTTGGTATTAAATTATAGTAATATCTTCACCTATTTTAATACAACCATTGGACATGCTCTTATAGAGTTGCAGTAAATATTAATTGCATGATTAATTAAGTTTCAATATATAAAATTGAACATTTATTACAAAATTTATTTAATATAATCATAAATATATTATGTATACAAAATATTAACTTCAAACATATTCATTTTAAGTCTCGACTGAGTAACATATATTATATAAAAAATAACTATTTTTTTGCATTAAAATTTGTGTTAATTTTATGCGTATTTAATTTTATTGTATATTATTATTACTTTCTAACTTTTTGTAATATATATATATACGGTCTTATACAACAATTTTTCTAATTTTTTTAATTATTTTTGTTTGTTTCAAGCTAGATGACATCGTTGCAAATAAATACTTCCCAAACTCAATTAGGATAATTACTAAATAAATAAAACTCTTAAATGAAAAATAAATCATAAAATATATTAGAATCAAGAGGCCATATTGATATGAATAACTACTAAATAGATAAAAATCTTAAATGAAATATAAATCATAAAATATATTCGAATTCGGAGGCTATATTGATATCAAAAGACTCATATGCTATATATTGTACCATATTCCACGATTGCTAAGAAACAACATCACTATCTATTACTTGGAGCAATAATAATTAAAAAAAATTAGCGCAGTGCTTCATCCAACCTGCTATATATTAGCTTTATTGGAACGCATTGTAGTGTTGTCATTTTGATATTCTTAAACTTTGTAATTCTCTTTGAAAGATTTGTGCGCTTAAATGCAATGAATGAAGACATTTTTTTGAGCTTTTCTGATGTTAAAGGAGTATGTGTAAACTTGGTTGAACTACGAGATTTTTCTCGTAACTTATATGGACCATGCGTACCGCTATCACTTCTTCGATCACCATAATTTTTGGGAGCATCATCACCCACATCAGAGATCCTAATATAACCATTAAAGCTTTTTATTGGATTATCAGTAAAGTCATAATCTAATATCTCAATGTCATTAGATTGAGCTTCAACTTGATTTTCCTGACAACTTACCTGAAGCACTTGTGATCCATCAGATACATACGTTGAAGGAGAACCTAATCACCCAACATTAATGTCAGTATTTTAAATAGAAAAAAATCATTTTATATAAAGTAAACACACGGTTTGGGTTAATAGTTTGAATAGTTAAAAAAATGGGCAGCAAATAGCCCCCGCAAATTAAATTCTACTTTACCGCGCAATGCACGAACATTTGTTTTAAAAAAAATATATTTGAACAATTTTTTACAATAAAATGATTGGCAATCCATCCTATAATCTTAATTTAAAATCTACATATAATCAAATAACACAAGATGTATAAAATGTTAAATTTATTAAAATTATGATCATGAATACCCGAAAGATGTTCTCTGATAGCTCGCTCTTCAAATAAACGTTTCACCTCATCACATCGTGTTATAACATCCGACATGCATAAATTTTCATTATAATCAGACTCTGGTTCATATCTATACGAGTTCTCCTCCCAGAAACTGATGTGGAAGCTAATTCTTGTTGTAGTTCATCTTTAGACTTTTGATTAAAATTATGATCATGAATACCCGGAAGATGATCTCTAATAACTGGCTCTTCAAATAAACGTTTCATCTTATCACGGTCTATTGCATTCTGCAGACTTAAACTTTCATTATGATCTGGACTCCGGTTCAGATCTATAAGAGTTCTTCTCTCAGAAACTGAAGGGGAATCCAATTCTGGTTGTAGTTTATCTATAGATTTTTGTGCATATTGTAGCTGAAGATCCTGGAGAATTGTATTGGATTTTTCAATGTATTCATCAAATTCTCTACAACAAAATGATTTGATCCGTTCAGATGTTTCCATATCGTACCATTCCCTGAACCAATAATAACATCAACGGAGGTTATCAACATATTTTTATAGAATGAAACTATATATTACTATCTAAAGCAAGACAAATACTTCGATGAACACAAATGAACATTAAGAGAAGATAAAAAAATACACATTATTAAATAAAGTGAATAAAATAGACTAGTTATACAAATTACTTAACAAAGTGGATAAATATACTATTTGAAAAACAATAACACAAAATGAAATGTGGTGGCTAATTAATCATATCAAACATTAAGCGACATAAATGAGTGAATGCTTACACGATAACATTCTCCATCCCAAGAAGTTTCACCGGTGTACCAGCTCTTCTCGGAGACAAATTATTTTCTATAACTTGGTCAACAGAAAGTATCTGACCCAGCCACCAGGTCCCATATAGTCTACAAACCCAAACCAATCTCCATGGCTCATTTGTCACCTTTATTTCTATTGTCTCAGAATTAGTCATATCTAACTTTATGAAGTGAAATAGAAAAACAAATCACAAATCACAAATCTAGCTCTTTGCTTGATAAAAGAAGAAGAGAAAATAGATTAACACGAAGAATAGTTTTGGGTAAGTTTTATTATGAGTTATGCACATGCATATATAGATAGATGTGTTAGTTGTAGCAATACGTTACTTATTCATAACAGTCGATTAACATGGGGCCTACATGTGTATGCGGGTCCCGTTCATCCACAATATTTTCAACGTTATGATATCATAATGAATTTATCATAAGAGATAGAATATTTATCTCTTACTTCTGCTACTTCAATTTTAAATGAAGTACTTAGGAAATGAGTTGAATAAAAAATTATAAATAAAATTTATGAAGAAATGAAATATTTAGGGGAGAATATTCAACAAACATGACAGGGTAAAAAAAATTATGATGAAAATCGTAGGGAAATATGGAGGTAAAATATGGAACATTTCTTTCAAATTTTGTGTTTAATGTTTTAGTATAAATTGTTATGAAAGGAATAAAAAAAATTATAAACATTAACCCCAAATGAAAGTATGAATGTCACTTCATTCTCTCTCAGTTTCATTTTATCCAAATGAATACAATCTTAAAATTGTTTGTGATGTGACAGTTAAATAAAATTTTTGGATATTGTTGACAGTACTAAATATTATGGATATTTATGACTACTAATACTAAATTTTCCGGATATTATCATTATCTGTACTATTTATTTTAACCAAATCTTGAATTTCAATCAATGGAGCGAGCTATCAATTGACTATGGTACTCCTCCAAGTCTCTAATTGTAAGAATTTAAATATTTTAGAGTGACGTGTTTACTTAGTTCACATCTCTTCTTATTAAGGATATGAAAAATAATTCGTTAGTACATAATTTATTCTTTAATATTTAATAAATTGTCATATCTTAAATAACAATAGTAAGAAAAGTAATACTTAATCTCATTGAAAAATTGTAATTTTTTATGGTGTTGACATATAGGCTCGATGTTGACAAACTGTTATGAATGATTTACACACAATTTTTTTATTAGAATATATCTCATTAAACAAGCATAGAATTTATTTGTCAAGAAAATATGGGGGTAGAGGGTCCTGATTTACACATTTATGCTTAATGTGAGTCATATGTTACAAATTAGTAACATACAATCTCTTTGTTAGTACTACACTATTATCTTGTTCCACTAAATAAAGACAATCTTAAAAAAAATATTAGTTAAAAAGGTCTCATAAAATCAAGTTGACCCCATGTAAGCATGTAGGATTCATGTGAATTAGTAAAATATAAATAATTTCTTATTAATGTGTTCCATTTAATATATACATTATAACTAATAAAATATAGTAAGTGAAGAGAGTCCTATTTTCTGAACGTATATTGTATGAACAGATGTTATAAATGAGAAACATACAATTTTTTTGTTAGTATTCTACAAAATTTCAAACATGAAACCACATGACCAAGCAAAAATGATGGTATATAGAATTTCTTTTTGAGTTTGCTGGTAAATGAACAGATATTATAAACGAGTAACGTAAATTTTGTTAAGATTATACTACAATCTTATTCCATTGAATAAAGACAATCTTAAAAACAAACAAATATGGTTGGTGAAAAGGGTCTCATCAAAGTAAGTACGTAAAATACATGTGAACCAGTAGTTATGAATTAGTAACGTATAAATTATTTGTTAGTAAGTTATCTCATTCAATATATATATTATAAACAATAAAATATATTAGGTGAAGAGAGTCCTGTTTTTGGAATGTATACCCATATATGAACGAGATGTTATAAATGTGTAACGTGCATATTTTTGTCAGTATTCTACAACATTTAAAATATATAACAACTTAGTAAAGCAAAAATGATGTTAAATAAAATTTCTTTTTAAGTTTGTTGGTCTTATATGAACAAGCTATTATGAATTAATAACATATATAACATCTCACATCGATTTAATAGAGTTTATCTGAAAAAGAATAAGTTAATAACTAATATATATCAAAGTTATTAACTCTTTTATACTAAACTGTGATGGATTGTTAGGTTCAATATGCATTGTTTTATAGGCTTGGGAATTAAATTCGGTAAAATTTGAAATCTAAAGATTTTGTTTGGAATTTACAATTTCATATTTTATCGAGCTCAAGTTTGGTTAAAATATTAAAATTCAGGTTTGAGTTTTGCAAACTCGAACAGATCGGCTCGAATGTTATCTCTACATGTCATATCTATCGTGCACTATAATTATTAAAGCATGTATTTAATTGTTAATTTATTATATTTTAAATCTATAGAGTTATTAACGTTCATCAAGTTGGTAAAGGTATTGTAAAAATCAATTCTTATTCAAAAATCTCATATTAAATAAGATTAAAACAAAATAGAGAGTTTAAATCAAATCTATACGGTTTTCTTGAATTACTACCACTTTTTCATATCTACTCTTTCACTCTTTTTCATCTCCTTTGTCCTGTATTTATCTAATTATCATATTGTCATCTCTTAATCTCTTCATACACAAATAATATACATACATATATACCATATATATTTCTTAATAGATAAGATCATTTTCATCTCGATTTCAAATTTATATTTACCGAAAATAAATTTAATTTATGTAGATCTAAATATTAAAAATAGAATTTCATAATGACACTGTAACGTGAGGATTTAGACCCACAATTTTTAAGGCATATTTTATATAATTAATTTAGCACATGAAATTATACATTCTGACTTGAATTCATTATTAATCTATATTATTATGTATAGATTTTTTTAATAAGAAAAAATAATATTTTAAATTAATACCTTAAAAATGAGTAAATTTAAATTTTAAATAACAAGTATTTAAGTATTTTACAGTTTACTCAAATCATTCTAAACAAATACAAAAAATAATAACAAATTCAAAGTCGCATAAAGAAAAAAGTATTTTTTTAATAAATCGAGTTGAGCCGAATTAAAAATATACAAATTCAAGTCGAATATAACTGTCAGTTTCCATCACAAACAAATTTAGCACAATTCTCTTCTAAATTAATAATTTAGAATTCATGTAATATTAATTTTTTTAACATTTGTGCTATCTCTATATGTTTCTTTAATAATTTTTCAATTTATTATATTTTGTAAATTTATAATTGATAATATTTGTTTTCTGTTGTTCTTTTTTAAAAAAAATTCTTGTTATGCTTATTTCATGTTACGTGAAATTTGTTAAAAACTTTTCAAATTTCATAAAAAATTTATTATGAAAATCAGTTAAGATCAATAATAATATTAAAAAAAATAGTAAATAGAGAAATAATTTTAAAAATAAAAATATCTAAAAACAATTTACAATTAACAGCTGGATTTGATATCAAAAGATTACAATTGTATATGAGCGCTTTAATTGTACAATATGTGCTCTATAACTCCATTAAACCCCCTATATTTGATCCATAAACAACACAAACTTTTAATTATGCACCTAATTTGTTACATATCACATTTAAGAGAGCATATTGGTATTTTTAGTTGGGCACGTAATCTGCTATATATCACACTCAAGGGAACACATTGGTATATAGATGACAGCGGCTCTTTGAGATTTTCAACTTTCGTAATTATCGCTTGCTACGAATCAAATAACGATGTTTTAAGATTTTTAGGAGACGATGAAGTTTTCGGAAATTTAGATAATCCACTTGTTCTTGCATCGTGAGAGTTAGACATTTTATAACATGTTCAATACAAAATAAAAAGACCAAAATTAATAAATCTAACATATATGAATTGTTAATAACAAAAATAATAGAAGAAAATCTAGATATATTAAATGAAATTATATAAGAGGAAATATCGTGTGTGCGTTGAAATAAAATAATAAACATACTTATTTGATAGATCAAAAGAAGATAAGGAAAAAGGATTTTGAAAATAGATGATATTTTTCTGTGTGTTATTTTTTAGATTGTATGAATGTGTATATATAGATGAATCATTTTAGCAGAAATAAGTTCATACGTTACACGAATATAACAGTCTAAGGCGTTACTCAAACGTAACTATCAGTTCATATAGGCCCCCACATACATATATTGGATGCTCGTGTACCATATTTCTTGGATATGAGACCCATTATTTATTTATTGAAATTAAATATTATTTTTATTTACTACTGCCATTATACTTTTAAACTAATATTTAATGTAATTTAGTCGATAAAAAAAGCAACCTTTTAGATATGCAAATATTTATATTATTTGCGACATCAATTATTTTTCTAAGTGGAAAGAAATTAAAAAAAAAAAGGATGATCACATACTATCTTTCATCAGTTACACAATTACGAGGGGTTGAATACTTGTGGGGTTAAATGGTTAATTGATCACTGAAGTGAGGCCTACCTTGCAAGTAGGTCATCAAAGTAAAAAAAGTTCCAATTAACTTAAGTAACCATGTAAATTTTTTAATTAAGTCTTTGATGTTAAAAAATTTAGATATTAGATTGAAAATTGTAAAATTGTAAAATAATCCAACATGACTTGAAAAATTGAATGTCTATGGATTACCTGATTAATAGTTTTGACCACCCGCTTCATATATATGTATACATAAAACACACACACACACACATATATATCCAATTCCCTTCTAACTTAATTATTTTATTAAAACTAGGATTTTAGCATTGAGTTCATCTAGTTTCAATTCTACAAGCTAGTTTTCAAATTGTAAAAAAATAAATCATGGATTTGAACACGTGTAACGTGTACCGTAGGTGTGGGATTGGTGCTCAAATTTTGGAAACCAAATCGAAATCAAATATTAGTGTGATTTTTATTTAATTCAGTTTTTATTCAATTTAATTTCTTTCCGCGCGATTTTATTCGATTTCAATGCAATTTTTGGTTCAGTTTCAATTCTCAATTCGATTTTTACTCATCAATAGATAGACCTGCAATTTCTCAACTTCTTAATTAAAAGATGAAAACCAAAAAATAAATGAGTTCTAGTGATAATCGTATGTTATGGATCATTTATATAACATTTTATGCCACAGTCGTTGGATCGATTCATGGATGGTTAGTATTAAATAAAAGTTGTCCCTTTCCACGGTTAAAAAATGCGAAAAGACATCATTTCCGTACTTTTTAATCATAGAAAGGTTGTTTACTCGAAACGACAACTCTTTAAAGAACAAAACGACATTCATCATTTAAGTGCGGAAATGTGAGGACTATATCAAGAACGCCATGTCCCATAGCGAACAACAAACTGGATAACAAATTCAATTGATTTTGTGTCTGTCATGGGAGATGACGGACTTCAATGTTTCCACGATTCTCAAAATTTATTCAATTGATTTTGTTTTTATTATTTAAATCAAATATTATATAACTGTGGAAAGGGATAAAAAATTTTAAATCTGGACCGTTCATGACTCGATCCAACGATTGTGACACAGAATGTTATATAACTAGTCTTGACATGTGACATGCGATTGTTAGGGATCATGACCCAAAATAAATTACTAATTAGTGTAAATATATGATTTAATATTTTAAAATTGATTTAAATCCCTATTTTACAACGGATCCTAGTCCCTGGGACCAGTTATATAACATTGTATGTCATAGTCGTTGGATCGATCCATGGATGGCTAGGATTAAAAAAAAAGTTGTCCCTTTCCGTAGTTAAAAAGCGCAGAAAGGATGTCTTTACACGTTTTTTAACCACGAAAAGACTATTTACACGAAACGACAGCTACTTACGGAACAAAAAAACATTCATCTTTTCCACAATTTTTAAGTGTGGAAAGGTGATGATTATATCAAGAACCCCATGTCCCATGGCAAACAACAAAGTGGATAACAAATTCAATTGCTTTTGTGTCTGTCATGGGAGATGGCGAACTTCAATGTTTTCGCGATTCTCAAAATTTATTCAATTGATTTTGTTTTTATTATTTAAATCAATTATTATATTATATATAATAATTTTAATTGTTAATAATCAAAATCTAAATATTCTCATTTTTCAAAAATGTGAATATATACTTAAAATTTCAAATTATAAAATTTAAATATTTTAATGATATTCTTGAAATTATTTTTAAATAATTTTTTGCCCTTTATTCGCCATTAAACAATGCGTACATAAGTCATTAGAATTCTCACTGTTCCGCACTTATTAATCGCAGGTAGATTAATTCTTTAGCGGCTCTTGTTTTGTTTAAACTGTTTTTTCGTGGTTAAAAAGCGCGGAAATGACATTTTTTCGCGCTTTTTAATCACAGAAATGAATAAATTTTTCTAAAATATGGACCGTTCATGATATGATCAATCGTCGAGGAGCAACCTTTTACAATTTACACACAAAATGTCCTTTCCCCATTTTTTAATTACAGAAAAGGATAAATTTTTCTAAAATATGGACGGTTCATGATTTGATGAATCGCCGGGAGGAGCAACCTTTTACAATTTACACACATAAAAAAAAACATTTCTATGGTGTTTGGTCACATGGGTCTTCCACTCTTCCCCCAATCCAGAGTTGATTGTTTTAACAAGGGTTCTAGCTTAAACCCTTCACAACATACAACTAGAACACATAACAAAGATGCATGGCATTACTACTTCAAATTTATTGCCTTACTACAACCCACCCATGTCAACAAAATTAACCATCTTTTCCCCTCCTCTCTCATCACAAAATCTAATCTTTACACCACCAAGTTTCTTTAACACCCATCAAACTACATTCGTAAATGTAATCGTAATCAAATTGTTCTTGCTTCAGCTTCTGGGTCACCGGAAGCACAACCAGAACAAGAACAAGGGGTTTTAGTATCTGGTGTTGAGGCTGTATCATTGATTATGAGGGAGTATAGTGGGGGTAGTCTTTCGGGTAAAGAATGTTATCGAATAGCGGACAAGGCTCCTAATTATGTGAAAATGTTGGTGGGTTCTGTTTGTGAATTGGGGTTTGATCAAGTTTCTTGTTCTTTTAAAGATAGGGTTTTTGAAATGGGGGTTGAGAAAGGGGATAAGGGTATTGTTCCTTTCTTGGAGAGTTCTTTCGGGTTGTCGCTTCCGTCTGCTATGCATCTTTCGAGATTGTGTTTGTCTTCAAATCAGACTCTTCCGAAACTCGTTGTCAAAGTAAAAATTTAATCTTTAGCACTACTGCTAGTAGTACTGTTTGTCTTGTTTTGTTATTGTTTTTGGATTATGTTTCGTGTTACAGGTGAATTACTTGAAAGAAATGTTGTTTTCGGATGATGGTGATGAGGACTGTGGTGATATTGGGAAAGTTGCGCGAAGGATGATGATCCGATTATCGATATCTGTTGATGATGACGGTCTGCAACAAACCTTGGCCTTCTTTGAAAAGGTCTCTGCTTGTCCTGTATTCTTCATACTTTGATTGTTATGACTTTAAATTGGTGGCATTTGATAAGGAGGAGGATCTTGTACTCTCTTTTAGTTATAGGCATGATTTCCTAGCAACATCACATGTATGTGTGAACTTGTAATTGGATTCGAGGGATATTGCAATCATATTCAGAATAAAAATGAATAATAATCAGTTTAGTATGTTGAATGAGGTTGTTAACTTGAACATATGCTCAACCCTGGACTATAAATTCTGCTCAGAACAATAATTTGGTTGAAGATTGCGTATATAAAGTGTCATGTAATTTAGGCTTGCAAATTAATATCCAACCCTGCGCTCTCAGGTAATGACCCGCTAAAAATATCTAATTTCACAAACAAACTCGTCCTTGTAAGTTGTAACCTACTCTTTCAACTTGGTATTGGTGACTAAATGAGCTACTTTTAGTGGTAGCAAGTATATTACCAACGCCCCTTGGATATGTTTCTTACGATTTTTTGGCATTATCACCTGCCCTAAGTTGCATTGATTTTCTTCTTTTCCTGCTCTTTTAAACATTGACTTGTGATGCAGACGCAAGCAAGACGGGGAGGTCTAGATTTGCTGGGAGATAGAGATGCATCTTTTCATCGGCTCATCCAATCATTTCCACGTATTCTTTTGTTACCACTGGAAACTCATTTGAAGCCAATCCTTGAATTTTTAAAAGACGTTGGCGTCCCTACAAGAAAACTAAGAAATGTTGTTCTTTTGTATCCACCTATACTGTTTCAAGATGTTGAAAAGGACATTAAACCAGCTTTTGTCAAGGTATATTTGTTTATATGCATTGGTTTTGATGTGCTCCTTTCTTATTTAAGCTTTATTAAGCATCCGGTGGTTAATGATGGTTCATTTTTCCTTCTGTTTAGTTCTTGCTTATTAGTCCCATATGGAAGTGTCTTGTGCAGTTCATAGCAACCATACATACTGTTTTAAGTGTGGTTCAGTTTCATATTCTTTAGTTGCAATTATACTTTGCTAAAGGGTGAGCTACATTTAAAAAAAAAAATTCTAGAGTCTGTATAAGTGCTCTTAATATGTATAGAGTGACTCGTTAATGTTATAAGCATTGTGACTCATGGTTAATTTTCTATTTGGCTCTAGGACATTTATTGCAATCAATGCTGTGATTTGCATGGCATTATGAAAAAAGGAATTTGCTAAAAAATTAAGTCTTTAGTGGAATCTAAATATGGGTAAACATCCTTCTCCTCTAAATTTTGCCTCATATGCATGGCAAACGATATGACAGAGGTGCGGGCGAATGACACTGAAGGGGATTTTTTTAGTACTAGATTATGGTTACTGTTGGATAGGTTAAGCAGTAATTTTATATTGCACTGGATTCTACAGGTCAGGAAAAATATTAATGGCTGATATAAGTCAACTTGCCAGTCATTTTCATTTTAAAGGAAACAATTAAGAGAAACACATTCAAAGGGAAACCCTCACGAGGGAAACACTTGCTAAGAGTGCTCTGCTAATGGTACCTTAAGATTGCCACTTTTGATCTTAGAGAAAACTTGTAATTTTATTACAAAAAGATTTAAGGTTAAGCCACAAGGCACCGGCAACATTGAGCGTTTTTTCCCATTTGTGATTATATAAACCTTGCTAACGGAGCAGAGAGCAGGGACATTTAGTGACTTTCCTCCTTAACTGACATTTTTGTCCTCTCCGCTGGTAATATTACAAACAGCCTTTTGTTGATGCCAGGCTAGCCTGCTACAGTCTTTAGCAATCTGAAACAATAGCCTAAAGAGATGCAATAGGTTTTGTGTGTATTGCTTAGTCTGAAACCTTTCTCCTTGAGAGAACTCTGGGCCATCACATCCATCTCAACTCTCAAGAACAACTAGAGCCGCTACTGCTCCCAAGTTTTCTGTATTGGCTATCTTCCTTTGACATCCTAAAGCTTCATTATTTCTATCCTCAACATTTTTGCTGTTTGATGAATTAAATTGTATTCTTTCCCAACTTTCATCAATCTACTATATTATTTAAGTCGGTTGTTTTATTTAAGTCAGTTGTTTGCGTTCTTTAAGCCTGCATTGAATGTAATACATATGATTTAACATCTTTACACATATTTCTTTCAGGTCAAAGCAGAAAATAAAGATTTGGGCAGGCTTTTGCTCAAATATCCTTGGATTCTTTCTTCAAGCATTCAGAAGAACTATATGGAAATCTGTTCTTTCTTTGATACTAAAATGGTACTTAAAATTGTTTGTCTATGAGATCAGCATCTTTCTTCGAGCAAGAGTATGAATCATCTAGCTCTTATGTTAAAGTTAAAATTTCTATTGAATATGTTTCGAGGGTGGATAATGTTTGAGCATAAAGGACGCTTCTAGAGCAATAAAAGCTTGATGATGCGTTATACATAGTTGCACTTTATGAGGGAAGAAATAAAAGCTTGATGATGCACTATACACAGTTGCACTTTATGACATTAGAAATTTGTACGATCCCTTAGAAATGTCATTGTCCATTTTTATGATTTTAAAATTATAAACCATAAAGAGCTATCTTTCGTGGGATAAATTTATCTTCTTACAAACCCATAAATTTCTGTTTTCACTGCAATGAATAAAAAAGATTGGATGATTGACTACAATTTCAGATCCATCAATCAATTCCACTGTCCTGAAAATGAAAAGTTACAAGTACTGAAAGGAATATATTAACTGCATCTGACAGGAGTGATTTTGAAATATATATTGTATACTCAATTGAGTAATTGAATGTTATTGATTTCCATAAGCTTTGTATTTGTATTGTTCTTTTTAATTCAAATAATTGTATGCATATGTGTAATGTGTGTTTTTAGGTAGCGAAGTCTAGTGTGGACCTTGCAATCAATAGTTGGCCACACCTTTTGGGTTGCTCAATCGATAAGTTGAAGGTGACGGTAAAGCATTTTGCTGAATTGGGTATTAGCAACAAAAAGTTGGGTCAAGTCATTGCTAAAAGTCCCCAACTACTGCTGCAGAAACCTCAGGAATTTCAACAGGTTGCTCACTTTATTACTAAAGTTGTCATAGTAATTATCATTATTGTCAATGTTCTTGTTTTTCATTCTTCTTTTCCTTCTCCTGTTGTTTGTTCTGTGTATTGTTGTTCTCAGTCTTGGTCTTGCTTTGTTTCTTGTTTCTGTTCTTGGCTTGGTCTTTCAAGTCTTTTCTTTCTTGTATTGAATTCTGGTTCTTGATCTTGTTTTAGTTTCGTTGTTCATGGTCTTGGTACTTTTCTCGGGCTTTGCTGTGGTCCCTTCAGTCTTGGTTTTTCTCTTCCTAGTATCGATTGTGTTCTACTTCCTAGTATTTGGTTTTAGTCTTTGTATTATTCTTTTTTTTTTCTGGTTCTTCCTTTTCCTTTTACCTTGGTCTTGGTTCTTCCTTCGTTCAGTTCTAACTCCTGTTTTTCGTGCTTTTGTTGCTTGATTTTGGCTGTGACCTTGTTCATATTCCTTTACATCTGCTTCTTGTGTATTGTTCTTTGTTCTTGTTCTTTGACAAAGTCTGGGTCCTGGACATGGTGTTGGCCTTGTTCACTTGCTTTAGTAATTATTCTTGGGTCATTCTGATGGGGAATAGTTTAATGTTTTACAGGTGGTAAATTTTCTGAAAGAGTCAGGACTTGATGAGGAAACTGTTGGTAGGGTACTTGGACGATGTCCTGAAATCTTTGCCACGGACGTTGACAGAATTCTCAGGAAGAAGATTGAGTTCCTGAACAGTATTGGTGTTTCCGGGGTTTATCTTCCCTATGTCATCAAAAAATACCCGGAGCTATTTGTATGTGACATTGGCAAAGCCTTGCATCCTCGGTATATATCTCAAGTTCACTTGTATATATTATTTTAGTATTTCATATCATAAATCTCAAAAAAAATTGATGGCCTTCCAAAATGCTGGATCATTTTATTAACGAGTAGTTGAACACAAAGTAAATACACTATGATTGCATTAGGCTAAAATCACTCCATCTAAGGACAGATTTATAGTAATTTCCTGAAGACTAGTTGCTTGGAGCCTTGACTATTATGATCTAGAATTCTATTGTTAAATTGAGTTATTATTAAACTGCTTGAAGTTGCAAGAGATGCATATTATTATTATAAGAATAATTTTTGTTACTGTTGCAGGATGCTGTACTTAATGGAAATTGGGCTGTCAAGAAAGGATGTTGCATCAATGGTGAGTAGGTTCTCCCCACTTCTGGGCTATAGCATCAAAGAGGTTTTGAGGCCCAAGTCAGAGTTTCTAGTAAACACAATGAGAAAACCTTTGAGCGAGGTTGTTAGCTATCCGAGGTATTACAGCTACTCGATGGAGAAGAAAATAGAACCCAGATATTGGGAGTTGAGGAGTAGAAATGTAGAATGTAGTTTAAAAGATATGTTGAGCAAGAATGATGAGGAATTTGCTGCTGAATTTATGAGTGTTAAAAAAAGTCCAGATCATGTAAGATAAATATGACGATCCCTTGTTGCTAATGTAACTTTGTAGCTAACAATGTCCAATGTGGTCACCTCTGAAATATGAATGAAATGGGTTAGGCATGTGAAATTGACACCTTGTTTCTTTTTCTTAAATTTAAATTTATTGAACTTGAAAATTGATTTGGTTGATTCTTTGACAAAAAAATGATTAGAACTTATTGTATTCTTTAGGATAATTTATGAAGGAAAAAACCCTTCAAACACTGTTTTAGTCGAAACAATTTTGATCATTTGATTCGATACATGATACATTTCGCACAAGGAAGTAGCTACTCTGTTGATTAAGAGTAGCTACTCCGTTTAGCAAAAAACAAGAAAAGGAAAGAGTAGCTTTCCAGGTGACTTTGCAAAATCTGAAAAGGAACCTGTGGGAAAAAAAGTCTAGAAAGGACCCAGAAAGAAGATATTACTGAAACTCTCCAAGTGAAATGGTTATTCTATTTCTAGATGCCATTACAAACAATTACAATTCTCGTTTCTTTCTTTACATCTAGTAAATTCAGTTGAGATAATAGCAGATCAAAAAAGTTACAGTTTTTGAAATATTCGGGTGTGAAATCAATTATAGAAATTAGCAACAAAAAAAATACAATCAATTATAGGAGAGAGCATAAAATGCAGACCTTGGGGAAGAGGAAGGCAGAGTAACATGCAAATACAGAAAATGGAAGGAACTAAAGGATTCGAAAATTCTGTGCAAAGCAAGAATCAACTAGAGCCCATATGATCGTCAAAGTGAAATCCATAACCAAACAAAAGAAAAACAACCATTTCTGCCTTTCTATTACAATCAATCAGAACTCATACCCGTTCTCCATATCGTAGCTCATAGCCCTAATCATTCTTGCAACTATAACACTGTCATAATAGATGTCAGGACTGAAAAATATAGTAGAATACCTTACTATGCAGATATTGTACATTATTGGTTGTGATTGTAGATTTAAAGATATCATCACTAACCCCTTCCAGGGAGACACTGAAGGAACTAAAGCCTGTAAACTAACCAACCACAGAAGTATCATATTTTGGTTTTTCACTAAACTATCGTATGCTCAAGGCAAAGAGAGTTGCAATCTAGAATTAAATTTCTATTGATAGATAAAATATTCTAGCATTGAATTTCATAGCGAAAACCATTACATAACTCTTACAAGCCACCAATAGATCTCAATATCTATGGCTCTCAAAATTCCCACATTATCATAGTGCCAAACAAAAACTAAAATGCCAAACAATCAAAACATCACGAAAATACTAATTGATAAAACAAAAATCGAAATCAACCATGCCTTGCTTGGAAATCCTTCATGAAAGCAACCAACTTCTCAATCCCGGCCAAAGGCATAGCATTATAAATGGAAGCACGCATCCCTCCAACCGACCTATGACCCTTAAGTTGCACCATCTTCTCCTTAGCCGCTTCCTTAATAAACTCAGCTTCAAGGTCCGACTTGTGAAGAGTAAACGGAACATTCATCAACGATCTCACACTCTTCTCAACCGGACACCTATAAAACCCCTTACTCCCATCAATCGCATCATACAAAATCCCGGCTTTCTTCGCGTTCTTCTTCTCAACTTCCCCTAACCCCCCTTGCGCCAACAAATCCTCAAACACAAGTCCACACATATAAATCCCATAACACGGAGGCGTATTATACAAGGAACTATTCTCATCATGAATCTTATAATCCAACATCAGCGGAGTAGTCCCTTGCGCCTTGCCAATCAAATCTTTCCTAATAATCACAATGGTAACACCCGAAGGACCCACATTCTTCTGAGCACCCGCGTAAATAATCCCAAACTTACTCACATCAACCATCTTAGAACAAAAATTGGAAGACATGTCGGCAACCAAAACCCCCTCGTCATTCTCAATCTCCGGATAATCCTTAAATTCAACCCCGTGTATAGTCTCATTTGCACATATATGCAAATACTTAGCCTCCCCATTCTGTTTCAAATCCCCAAACCCGGGAATTGTCGTATATTTCTCCGACTTGCCAGACCAAATCACATTGGCCTTACAATACTTTGTAGCCTCTTTATAGGCCTTATCACCCCAAGAACCGGTCACGATAAAATCAGCAGAATCAGAGGGTTGGCAAATATTAAGGGGAATAGCTGAGAATTGCGTGGTAGCACCGCCTTGGAGGAACAAAACAGAGTAATTGTCGGGAACATTCAATAGGTTGCGGAGATTAGATTGAGCTTGTTGAATAATACAAGTGAATTCTTTGCCTCTATGGCTCATTTCCATGACACTCATTCCAGAATCTTGGTAAATGAAGAGGTCGGATTGGGCTTATTTTAGGACGTTTTCGGGGAGAGTAGCAGGGCCAGCTGCGAAATTCAAGACACGATCTGGGGTTGAACAACAGGTGATGTTGGGCCTGGTGGGGTGGGCTGAGATGCGGTGGGTGTTCAAGAGGTGGCGGGGTTTGGAGAAAAGGGGTGTGGTACATCCGGCCATTGAGATCTTTGTTGCTGCCATTTTTTATAGTGTTTTGCCTCTCCCCTGTGTTTGTGTTATGGTTTGGAATACAAGCGTGTGTTGTGTTGTGTTTGTGTAGTAGAATAGGGTTGGTGGGCTGGTGGAGGCCAACTTTTCAAATCTCAACTATTGTTGTCTACTCACTTTTCCTAAATGAATACTATTTTATTTTTATAATTATGAATTATTTATAATATTAATTTAAATTTAGAGAAAAAATTTACATTCATTACTATGTAATTCCATATTTATCAGAGTTTCTAATATCATGAACGTTTTTTAATCTATACTATATTATTAAAGCCGAACCTGCAAATATTTGGCTGGTACATCCTTATACAAATCCTTTTATTTATTTAAAATTAAAATAAAAAATAAAATACACTATTATACAAACTCCTTTCATTATTAGAATACACCGTTATACAAATTATTTTAATTAATTAAAATTGAATATAAAAATATAAAATATATTATTATACTATTTAAAAATATTTTATACAAATTCATTATACAAATTATATAAAATATTTTATTTTATATAAAAATATTTTATTTTTAATTTTTACAAAATAATTATTTTGATAGAATTCTAATATGCCTTCCAACATTGAATACTTGATTTTAAATTTACTAACTTTGTTAAGAAATGTTCTATACCCTCTTTTCATCTTTACTATAAATTTTATTCCTAATTTTCAATTCGTTTTTTATTGCTGAATTGAACTTTCACGGACGGACAGTGTAAACTATAATGTTGTGTTTGATTGAAATGTAATTGAATGAATTTGAATTATATTATTATGGGTGATTTTTTAAAAATTTCATTCATTCTCCCATTTCATTCCTAAAAACTTAAACTAAAACTCAAATCTTTCAATTTGAGGTGAAATGCTACATTCTCCTTCATATACATTTCCTTCATATACATTTTCTTCACGATTCTTATCAACACGCATCATTTTTTTTCAAATTTTCCATCCTACCTCCATAAATTTCTTTTATTTTCACTCATTTCATTTCATTCTTTCCAACCAAACACAACATAAGTACGCGTATAGATATATAATTTACACTTCTTGACAATCCAGAACATGAACTCCTGCATGTATTACTTGTGGTTATACTACTAGAATATTTAAAATCCAGACTATAAGAAGCTACTGCATATTTTTACTTGTTTTCAGCATTTGCCTATTCACTGTCTATACCCATGCAAGTGTTTAGCCCATCGTCTAGCCATGTAAGGGTCCCGATAATCCCAACCTCTGGAACTACTAAACCTGCCATCTAGGATAACCCCACCGGCTCCAATCTCCTCGTTTATCTCTCTTTTACACTCTAGTCCAACTATGATTTCCCCTGTCCGAATGCATTCATCTGCCCCATTATCAACGTAGCTGTATTCCACACAAACATGTCCAGCCTCGATTAAATGGATTGGGATTCTCCTTTCCTCGCCACCTCTTAGTTCACCGAGTCTTATTATCCTTGAATCGATCCTCAATTGGATATCTCTGAGAGCACCTCCAAGCACTCTGGCTAGGAAATTCTCAAATTCATGTATGACAAGCCCATGCAAAGTGCCAAAGCCATATCCTACATGAAAACGATGGATGGGAATAAGGACTTCCATGTCAAAGCCATGATAAGATCGTGTTGTTCCACCAGACAAATGCAAGATACATGATTCCAAGTTTTCATGGGTGCGATCTGCGAGTATCTTTACTCCTTTTTTGAGTCCTTCGATAGGTTCTGCATTCCCCATGTAATAGAGACGGTCAATGACTTGCAAAGCTGTTCTTTTGCCACCGGAAGTCATGCGCCTAAGTGGGAAGACTCGAGCTGCAGCAGAGGAGTAGGCAACAATGGCTAAACGATCAATAGGTCGCATTGAGAAAACCACTAGAGCCATGTATTGCTTCATAAGCCTCAAGTTGGATCCACTGGGGCTTATTACTAGGACCATGTCAGTTGATGGTTGATGAGCCAGTCGCACACATAAATAGGTTCTATTACTGGAAAGATGATGATATGGGCTTTGTCCAGTTGGATCAAAATGATGCGGTGACGTTGTCAGTAAGGACAAAGAGCTATTCGTGTGGGGCTGTGATGAAACTCCACAAAGATGGCATATATCAGAGACTGGAATCTGATGCAAGCATGTGTGAGGGCTAGAATGAGTAACTGGTATGGATATTAGAGTCAGATTAAGACGAGGTTGATTTACTGAGTGCTCAGGCTCTATAGGGTCGTCATCATTATAACGAGCAGTGCGGATGAAGGAGCGCCGGTGGACCCGGAAAGAGGCTATGGAGTCATCTAGGATTTGGAGGACAGGATCAGTATGATTGGCAGCAACGGAAAAAGGAGCAATTAGGTTGCGTGGTAGCTGAGTCCACTGTGCACGACAAATGGGACATGTCACACCACCATGGCGGACATTTGAAGATATGCAAGTGAAGTGGAATGCATGAGAACACTGAGCAGTAAATATGGCTTGGCCTGGACTGGTGGCTGCGTTGTAACTCAGGGGATCAAGGCATATTGCACACAAATTCTGCCATAGAAGAAAGGGAAAATATAAGTCCTAGAAATCTGAACCACAGATCACCTGTATGATCTAGTGAAAATAGATGATTAAAAGATAGAAATGCAACGATGCACAAAGCCTAAAATGTACTTGTTTCGGAATGTAAGTTAAGTTCTTTCTTTTCTTTTGAATTCTTCTTGTTTAATTGTCTTCAGCAAAGAGAGGTAGCTTTGTTTTGCTAATAAAAACTAGTGATTACATTATCGGCAATGAGGATGATTTTATACTTAATCCAAAACAAGGACTCCTCCATCTCCATGAAATCAATCAGGCACAGGCCACCAGGAAGAAAGGGATAAAAAGGGTTATTTTTTATGGCTTCTGACAAAGGACTCTTGTTTCATGCCTAATTAACAAAGACAATAAGAACAATATTAACTATGGTCACATTCAAGGGGCATTTGAAGTTCACATAGCTTCCATTCATTCATCCATATAATTTGTCGAGTCAAATGAGTATCATAACAACTAAAAGTTGCTAAAACTCTTGTTTAACTAGCGATTACTCTATTCACAATGAATATGATGATATACTTAAATCCATAAGGACCCCTCCATCCCCGTAAAACTTAATCAGGCACAGTCCACCAGGGAGAAAAAGTATAGGGAAAAAGTGAAAAGTGATTTTGTTATTGGGGGTGTTTGGGAGAACTTTTTTCCAGAATAAGTCAACTTATTTTAAGACAAAGTTAGAGATTCCTAACTTTTTTCTGAAAAAAGTTGACTTTTTTTTGCAATTTATAGAATCTCAAATATACATTAAATATTTGTATAAAAAACATTTATCAAAATATGAAATTTTTACGCAAAAATAAGTCCAAAAGGACTTATTTTTAAGTCCAGCCAAACACGCCAAATGTCTTCTAACATTTTAAAGGAGAAAGTGGTGTATAGTCCCTCCCTCCATTGAGACCAAAATGGATCTGAAACAACTAATCATCAAAACTAATTACAATTAAAGACAACAATTTAACTACATTGTTGAATATCAGTTAATTCATACATGAAGGAACACACACATATACTTGATAAAATCCTTAATTTAGAAAATGCAGCATCAAGAAGGCAAAAAAAATAAATTCATAGTGTAGAAGTTGAAAAACAATACCTTGGGAGGGCCACTGGTGCTGGAGTTGGGCATTTCATCACTAAATGTTTCAGAATTCTTGATTACCTAAACCAAAACAAAATTAAAAAAATAAATAAAAGAGGATAATTAGCATAAATATGCAGGCTTGGAATTTACTATTATCAAGAACGAAGAGTATAAAGACAGAGAGAGAGAGGGGGGGGGGGGGAGAGAGGGAGAGAGAGAGAGAGGTGAGAGAGTGGGAGAGAGAGAGAGAGGTGAGAGAGTGGGGGAGAGAGAGAGAGAGAGAGAGTATACACATACAGTAGCAATGGCTAGGGGATGGATATGGGGTGGTGGTTTAGACGGAGAGAAAGAGCAAGGAGCAGCACCAGCACAAGTTTGAAACAATCTCTTAACAGCCCTCTTCAGTTTCTTGCTTCTAACCACCATTTCATAAATGTAATGTAGTAGTAACTTGTTAATGATTCTTTATCAATATATGTAACACCCAACTCATGCTAAACTAGTTGCAGAGAATAAGTGATGGTAATAATATGACTTGTACATCAAATAAATGATTATAGACACATACAGAATGGGGAAAACAGTAGGACAGTACTGAAGTGCATGTAAATATGTGTGTATATATAAAAGGGTAAAGAAAAGAAAAAGGAAAAGAGACAAAAGAAAAGTGATTCTCGAAATTTTGTGCGAAACAGCACATTTGAGCTGCTTGTGTAAGTGTGTCCCTACACACTCTGACATCTTTTTCTTTTTGCTCTTTGATATCTAGTCTCCTGTTTCTTTGATGGGACCCACTTCATTATTATTACTTTAAATGTCCCTTAATTTGATCCTATGAGTTTTAAAATTATTTTCAAATATTTTTGTAAATAAAAATTTGAAAAACATAATTTACGGAAATATTCGATAATATATTTTAACATATTTCAAAAAAGTCATCTAATTTAAAATAGAAGTAGCATTAATTTATTTTTATTAAAATATAGTAGGTTGCTTCTACAGAATCAGTACTCGTGCAGGCCTGCTGGTATGGTGGACAAACATGGTTTGTTAAATTCAAATAATAATCTCAACATAAAAATACGAAACAAAAATGATATATTAAAATTTCATATTTTATATATTTTATATATGTTTATATTTGGATTTTTATTTCGTGTAATCTAATACAAAAAAAAATATTTTTTTATTTAACTAATTTTTACGGGGAGTAGGAGAAATTTACAATCTCACTCACTCATTTCTTATTTTTTTTTCATTTGAGATGCGGATGAAAGAAAAAAAATGATTTATAATAAGAGTTAAATTTATTTGAAAACTAGTTTTTTCGATTTTAAACACATTCGATGCCAGTTTTTTGTAATGTATGGTAAGCGGATGAAAAACAGAATAAAATTAATAAATTCCGATTCTCTATGATTATTATGCACTAAATATTCATATACACAGGTACTTTTTGCAGGTTATTGAGTGATGCAGTGCCTGGCATTTAATCCACATTTGTTCTTCCAGTAAACCCTATATTTATATAAATAGACTGGACACTGACTTTATAAAAAACCTGCACAGCTACAAGCCTACAACCATGACCCATATTACCAGGACATGTCCCAAAGGCCCAGGAACCAAAGATTAAAAATATACTCCATATATATATTATATATATGAATTCTTATTATAGTTAAATTAATAAATATGCAAAAATGCTTAGTCTAAGTTAACTCTTTATCCTAATAAATAATATAAATATGTATGTTTACAAGATTTTATTTTAAAATAAATGAGTATCGAACCCAAGATGCTTTGTTGTCTTTTATTTTTCTCTGATATCATTTTATATAAACAAGAGAACTAAGTTGTAAATTTGTATATTCTGTATTAAAAAAAAAGTTGTAAAGAATTTGTCGTAAATTGACCGTTCGTTGCATTCCTCAAAATTGGAATATAAAAGTTGAAACCTAACGCTCGATCTGGACCATATGAACTAATCCCAATAAAAGAAAAAGTAAGGTTGATATTTCGATTTTGTGTAACATGCCCAATATGAACTTTTTATACCCCCCACTGCAAGTTGAAATTATTTGATTAGAGAAAGTCTCACTTGGGCGCCAAAATGTTCATATACTAGTATATGTAACGATTGAAATAAAAAATTGATTCGTTAAATGGATCAATAGCTTTTCTTTTATTTACTGATTAGCCTTATAACTTTACGAATTAATTTTATAAATGAATATCTATTCTAAATAATTTCATGGTGAGCCAGAGTCGAAGAAGGGAACTGGGACGGTAGATGATAAACTCATTAACACTTGATTTGGATCAATAATTTAATATTTTAAGAATGCAACAATTATTTATTAGTCTGTTAATAAATTGAAATTCATCAATTTATTAATTATTTCATCAAAAAATTAATGGCTATAAATTTAATTGATAAATTAATAAATAATTATTGCATTGATAAAAGTTCATCAATCAGCCATTTTAATTTGTGATTATTATATATAAATTAATAAAAAATTAATTTTTTAAGTAGTATTCAATTCCGTCAAATTAATTAATTAATTAATAAATTGATTGAGTTTAATAAATGGAGATGCTCTGAGGAGTATTTATCTTTTGAGAAAACGAGGGTGTAATAATACACAAAAGTAAAAAAATTAGATTTGGGCTTTGGTAACTAAAGTTACGAGTTTGGTGATTTTCTAAATAGAAACATCTATTACAAGCATTGGCCTTTGGGGAAACTTGCAAGTTGGACTGGCCAAGCTTAAAGCAACATTTGACAACATTCGAATCTCTTTCTTCTTCTTTTTGACTGGCTTGTTACCATTAGAGCTCTTCTGTTGCAGCAGTGACCACTGACCACGCTAGTGATCTCTTTTATCCTTTCAAACTCCTCAAATAAAAAAAAAAAACAAGAATAGAGGATTTAATAATATTTTATTAAACTCTCGATTTTATATATATGAACATCCCTTTAAAAATATCTTATAATATCGATTTAAAGCAATTCGGATTTATGCAAGTGACCTGGGCGGTTAGATGCTGAACTTGAAACTAGTCCAAGTGCACGAAAACTGGTCCGCACACCCAACACCCAGTATAACAAAAAAAATTAAGTTCTTTCGAAATATGTACAATAATAAATATCCATCTTAAAAATTATACATTCTCAAGGTTACAATGCTAAAGGAAATAGACTTGTTAGCAATTCACCCATTTAATTTGATTTCTGAGCATGCAAAGACGTACACAACCAACTGCAGGTCGGCTCCCAAGTAATTATTTAAATTTACAGGACTACCGAAATAACTCGTGACAGAAAAATTATCACGAGTGGGGACAACTTTATCCAATTAATAAAAGCAATTCTTGTGTGGGGGTAACTTTATTTAAATAAATAGGAGTAACTTTTTTGTTTCTTCCAGCATTAATATTAATATTATTTCAGCTTTTTTCAGGGTGTTGACCCTATATGTCACAATTTGGAGAGAAAATGCCCTAAATGGCACACCCCGAAAAAATGGCCCTAAATAGCACTCCAAAACGCTACATCGTGTAGAGTTTTGAAAAAAAAAATCTCCCCAAAACGCTACTTTAAGTTGCGTTTTTTAGCCCAAAACCCAAGATAAAGTAGCGTTTTTCCCCAAAAAAATTAAAAAAAAAAAAGCAAAACGCTACACGAAGTAGCGTTTTTTCCCGAAAAAATTAAAAAAAAGTGCAAAACGCTACACGAAGCAGCGTTTTCACCTTTTTTCCAGCACGCCACACTATGTAGCGTTTTGAAGTGCTATTTAGGGCCATTATTACGAGTTGTGCCATTTAAGGCATTTCCACCTCAAATTGTGACATATAGGGCCTTTTCTCCTTTTTTCAGTACTACAAAATAATACAGAGAAAATGCATCATAGAAACCACATGACAGGCAGCTCATTGCCAGCCATTTCTTCTCCAAACTAGAAATCAAGGACCATCATTATATTTTATTGTTCTCTTCATCATCATGCACAGGCCTTGCCCATGACCCATGAATTCAGTTTTAAACATTAAACTATTTATCACCTACAAAACTGGTCATACATCGAAATTCAAACAAGATTTGTACGAACTTTAAGAAAGATTCGGATAAATATTTGTAATATTTTCTATATAGCTACATTTATCTACAACTCTAGACAAGCAAAAAGCTCAATCAAATAAATCAAACAGACTTCTACACCTTGAAGAACACAAAAGTAGCATGCATATGTTGCTCACACTCATCCATGGCCAACAACATCTATTTTAAATATTCTCATGCGTTACTACAAATGCAACAGAGGAAGCTGACCGACATATAAAAGGCTCTCAATTTGTAAATTACATACAATGTAACAATTTATATATTCAAAACTAGCGTCCAAACATTTACAGATGTTGGTTCTTTCTCGGATCTACGAAAACTGATGATGCAAAGAATAAATATATCACTTATCAGGCAGGTTAAATTCTGGAATATACCAAAAATCATGTGACACTAACTTGTTATCTAAGGGACTTATTGCAATTTGAAGGACACCTGACAAGGGAAGATCCGTTTACCATTTAAGGGCTCAAGTTGCATTCTCTCAGGTAGAGCTGATCATAATCAATATATTTGGTCCAGTAATTCTTGAACTTGGGAATACCTATCTCAAGCCATGGTTTTAAGTTGCCATTGTAGTGTATGACAGCTGCTCGTTCAATATCCTTTTGGTTTACATTTGGATTATAGCCAAGTCCCAATACATGCCACGATCGATCAAGGGAAAATGTCCGCTTCCAAAAGGTTATCAGACCAGGTGGCAGAGTACCTAACTTCCACAACTGTCTGTCGTGATTCTGCACAACACATTTTGAACAAAAAACTGTTTGGTGAGCATAAATCTTAATATCATTAATTGAGAAGATAAAAATTATAGATACACAGTTTAACAGATGGTATGCCTTGTAGTTGGTTTAAATTAAAGACATGTACATTATGTTTTTCAAATAAAACCATATTGTTCAATTGAACTCATAATTCAAATCAGCATGCGTTCTTACCAAATTCTGCCATGAATGGTAGACCTCTGTGATGTTTTGCCTTCTCCATTGTTCCAAATCAAATACATTCATCCCAAATGCCCATCCACAAGCGCGAGGATCAAAAATTTTCGAAATAAGAGGATTCGAGAAATTAAGATACCTATCAAATCGATGGAAACTTTCTCCACAGGTTTCAACAACACCAATTACTTTTCCCTTCATATCTAGAGACCATATCCCAGTAAGATCTTTCTGAACCACAACATCATCATCTAAGAACAACATTTTGTTGAGTTTTGGAAAGATTTCGGGCATATAAAATCGGAGATGATTCATGATCGACAGGTATTTTGGATTGCGAAATTTCATATTTGGATCAGAATCAGCACGGCGATTTTTGAAGTAATAATCTATCATTGATGGTGAACCCAATTGCTTAAGGACAGGACTGTAGCTTGCATTTAACCATGTAAACTCTTCGACATTCTGAACTTGTATTGTAGCTTTCCCCGGTGGGTTTATCAAAAACCACATCCTCATTGCAGCATAATTAAGCTTATCCGTGACAACATGGAAAACATGATTGGAAGGATCCTGCATTGGAGCACACAATAACACCAAACAAATTAACTCAAGATATGTCATAAACAAGAAACTTATTCACACAATAATAAGAAACGAAAAATATAAATTGCTAAAAGTTAACATGATCAAAACTCATTGGTTTCATCTGATCCAGAATTGCTAAATAGGATTCCCTGTTAATAATTATTTACCTTGGCATTTGATACAGTTGAGTTCACGACTACTGCCGCTGCCAATACATTGTCTGAAAATAGTGCGTAATGGTATAGCCTGGGGTCTTCTAGTTTCTCCTGATTTGGGAAGTGTCTTTCGGAAGTATTTAATGCGAAGTACTCCGTTGTAAGGCGCAACGGAAGACAGTGAAGACCTTTGGGAAGTGTTTTGGCAGTTAGGTGCGTCAAAAACAAGGCCTGCTTCTTGTGGACTCGGAGCTGCTCTTCTGTCGAGTGAATAATAGCACGAAGTTTCTTTACCACAGCAGAACAATCATCTTGCATCTGCCTGCCTTTTACTAATGTCTCTTCCATTGCCTTTAACTTCTCAATAGCACTAATTTATCCAAAAACCATAATAAAATGTCAAAACAAGTAATTAGATTTGACAAAAACTACATTTGACAAGAATCTAGTTCCACGTAAAACAAAGATTAACTTGCATTGTTGTACCCTGAACAGGACTTTATGGGGAAAAAGACTTTTAATATACAGAGAGAAATATTACTTCTTTGGCAACTCAGAATCTTTTGTTGAATCCCCAAGTACTCGCTGGACATCCTTCATCCGTAATCGAAGTTCCCTTATAAAGTGGGGGTTGTTTCTGGTAGATGAAAGAGAGAGATAGACCTTTCCTCTAATTAGCTGATCTTTAAGATGTCGAACACGAGCATCTATGGGAACTGTTGGAGCATTCTGCTTTTCAGGCTTAATCTTAAGCGGTTCTCTGGTGCTAACTTTCCTTGAGGTTTTGGTTGTCTTCTGCTCAATTTTTGAATCCTTCAAGGACAGAGAGAGATATATAAACATGACATAATAGGTCAGGATGACAAGTCAACTTGAATAAACTCACATGTAGCAACATGGAAGAAGAAACTTCCATATAATTAATGAAATCAAAAAAGAAGTGCAGGTCTTGCAAGCGAAGCTTCTAACATTTACATGTAGTTTAAAATTCAAAGATAAAAGTTACTGATCTTTATAGTTTCAACAAAACTGGATAAACCAATAATATGAAAGTTCTTGTACTATCAATGCACAATGCCTATTCAGAGTGAACATATTCAGAAAGTTGATTGACATTCTGTATCTTCTCAAATTGTGCTACAATCAATAACTCTAACTGATCCTTATACAAGTAGTCATCAGCAAAGCTATTCAGATACACATCAAATTGAAGAGGAATACTAACAATACATGTAGCCAAAAAGACTTGCCTCTTTTGTTGAAGCAGTAGTAGTCAGAATTATGTTCTCTTCTTCAACAGGGTCATTTCTCTCGACCTCTGGGGCTTCATGTTTGTCATCAGCCTTAATTTCCCCCTTTTCTTCTTCTGTTACCTGTCTGATGGGGTTTTCATTATTTGCTTCCTTATGGTCTTCCTCTGCAAGTCGGTAAACATTAGTTTAAAAACTGAACAAAATTGATGTATTTAAGGTTCCAAAAAAATAAAAAATGAACACAAACCTTCAGTAAGTTGTCTGGTTTTCCGAGAATTTTCTGAACTGTTTACATTAATAATTCCAGGTTCTTCTTTTAGTACTGTTAGTGACTCCTGCAATAGCAATTTAAAAATTATAATCTAGATAATTAGATCTTATAACTAAATCAAACTCTATGACTTTGATTAGATAGTAGTACTAATAAAAGCACAACTAAAGAATAAAATCAAACCTGGGGAAGCACATTTAATGGCCTAATTGCCTGCACAGACAGAAAAAAAAATGAAAACTTGATATGTAATCTAATAACAAAATTAAAACTTAATAATGTGTTGTAGTTGACTACATTATTATGAAAATTATTAAACAACAAAAATGAAAGAAATGAGACTTACAAAGGTGGAAACTTGCTGAATTGAAGTATTATCAGCTGCATCACAAAATCAAACCATATAAAAAGTAAGTATCATTCAAGAAAAAAATAAAGAAAATAAAATGAGAATCGAAAACTGATGATTTGTATAGTCAATTATGTGATTGACAGCCAATTGGTATCCAAAATCACCAGTTTAAACTACACAAATCACCAATTCGCAAAGTTGTCATTTTAAAATTAGTTCACAAAACTATATAAATAAATGGGGTATATATAAAAATCACATACGAGTTGGGTCAAGAATGAAAGAGGAAGAGGAAGGGATAGAGAAACGAGTGTCGGTGTAAAGAAAGATAGGAGAAAGAACAGTGATGAACATCAACACTAATATCACCCCTGTCTTCCATCTCAACACCCCCACCTTCATTTTCATCTTTTATATTCAAATCTCTCTGATCCAATTGAAAATCTTGAATCTTTCTCACTCACTCAGACTCAGACTCAGAAACACATAAAGTTTGTAACTTTACTCAATCTAACATGACCCTTTTGCTCTTTTTGCTAATTAGTTTTGTGGGTATCATCAAGATTTAACAGAGTTGTATGTGTGTGTGTATTGAGAGAGAATGTGGAGAGGGAGAAGAGAGTGTGTGTCGGCTACAGCACAGAGGAGAGAGATGAAAGAGAGAGAAAGAGAGAGAGATGAAAATGGTGATGTGTGGTGTGGTGGACAGATAGTGAAGCTGTTTGTTTACTCATTTTGTAAAGAGAATAATGTCCCTGATCTAGTTCTAATTTAGTTATAACAATTTCATATATAAATATATAAGGGTAGATTTATAAATTTAAAATAATTTTTTTATATTTATAAAAATATTATTAAATTTATATAGAAGAAACTTATAATATCAGGTAAACTACCTCAGGCCCATTTTTCTCTTTGTAAATTAATTAATTTAGTTGTTCTTAACTTTTGAGTTTTAAATGAATTTTTTTATAGAATCTGGGGCATGTAAACAAAATATGTACTGTACGTCTGTCCTACGTATTTAATAAAAACTTTTGAGGCTAAACTAAAATATTGGAGCAATAGCAAATGAAAGGGAAAGGATACCCTATTTATATATTTTACTACCACAATTTGCAACTTGCATGAATAAATGTGATGTTGTTTGTTGCGGTTTTTTTCTAATATTTGATTCAAATTTTAGTTCGATTCTTTCTTCTTCTTTTTTTTAATAAAATTATAGATTATTTATTCGGAGTTTGTGTAAAATTTAAGGTCCAGCCATACCATAACTTTGTCAACCAGAAGGGTAGATGCCTTGATGATTTGCACATTGGGGGTGTTTGGGGTTCCTTAAACTTAAAATAAGTAGTTTATTTTTTATTTTATTTTACATATTTTCATATTTTTTTTAAAGATAAATATTTGTTTTAGAATTTTAAAACCAAATATGAACTTAATTATTTCTGGAAATAAGGGCTTATTTCTGAAAAGTACATACATCCCTACTTTTTTCCGAAAATAAACCCTTATTTTCATAAGTTGCAGTTTGCCAAACAGGCCCATTATACGGTTGTCAGCTGTCTTCCCAGCTTGCATTCTTTTTTGTTCGCTGCATTTTCTCTCTCAAATATATGTACATGTACATAATTTAATACTTCTTCCATTCGTTTTATACAGGTGTATACCATGTAGAAAATGTTTTGAAATTTTTATTTTAAGAAATTATTTATAGCAATACATAATTTGAAAATAGAGAGAACCAATGCACCATTCATCAAGTAATAATATTAGATGTCCTGAAATTCTTCTTAAAAATACTTTTAAATATAATTTAATAATTTTTAATCCGTTAATTTATATGCGTCCATGAATTTTGTTACTTTTATTAAAATATAATATATATGCATTTGAGGGTTTTTTTAAAAAAAACAACTTTTGACATCCGTATCATTTTTCTTGGTCATATATTATACTCAAAGTGGACAATCAAGCATTCAACCCAATCAATACATACATTATACATAACGTAAATACAGTCACGCAGGCCCCAATCCCCGCCTCAATTATTAGATCAAGCTTCTAATTTACTACACCTACCATCTCACTTCACCAAAAAACAAACATTACTAATTTACTATGCTCCTTTTTCTTCAATCATACAGGACCTGGTTTATAATTGAGCTTATTTGGAGACTGCACATTTTATGTTTTTATGAAGCGAAAATTCAAATATATAATTTTTACGATATAAATAAATAGTAAATTGCGTCGAAATAAATTTATCGAATATGCAAACACATTTTACTAATATATTGTCAGAGTGCAGTGGAGCATGTTGTGACAACAATCAAAATGACTAGCATGAAGTATGAGCTTTTATGATCAGACACATTAACGGCTATATTATGCCCCACAAACACAGAATCTATTGATAAGAGGGGGCACTAGGAATACAAATTGCTTCATGTGTGTGACTCGTGAACTTGTAAGAAAAAAAATGTAAAATACATTTTACACAAACTTACAAGCTTAAAAGTCACACACAAGAAGCAGCTGACTAGCTAGTTTAGTGAAACCACAGCATAACTTGGCAAAAAGGGAAAGAGAGAATTGTGCATAAGCTTTACGAGCACCGGAACTTCCATTGTCGAGTAATCGTGAAAGCTTTTGCACAAGATTGCACACGCGAGAGAGGATGTGAAAAAGACGTGTACACAATGCACCAACACAACAAACCTGACTGCAGCTTCCATGTTTTCCTGGTTTTTGCTGCCGTCAATTTCCATAATGGAAATCAACTTCATATATCTTCCACTGTTATATTTGTTCTTGCAAGCCTAGAAGCCAGAGCAATAACTCTGTAATAAAAATGACCAATTAAATGATCGGAAGAGGCAACACTACAGATTCCATTCATTTACCCTTTACTCTAATGGGAACAGAGCTTCTTCACTTATTCAATCGAGTATTGCAGAAAATTCAAGTAGAATATAAAACTTGGCAGATAACAAAGTGGTCAGTGCACCTAGTGTCTGTACACAAGGAATCTGAAGCATACAAGATAGGCAACATAAAAACAAGCATATGTAAATTGTAAACAAAACATAGCCTAACAAGTTTAGGAAACTCTGGTAGGAAGAAACTGAAAAACTTGAATAAGATTAAACAGAGAGACGGGAAACGGAAAAACTAGTATTCACATTACCGAAAGCTGGGATTGTAACAATCCAATACACCAAATCCAAAAGTAATTATATAGCATAATTCTATCTTAATTATTCGTCAACATCATAGAAGTCGAGCCACTTATTCGCCCTGCAATATCTGATCAAAAAATACCATCCAATTGCACCCAATGTCATCAATCCACTAATCAGATACACAACTTTGGTAGCAATCACCATTAAAAATACCAGAAATATTGACGGAATCAAACACATAATTATCAATCCAGGCAGCCCCATCGGAACCTTAAATGGACGCTTGATCTCCGGATAGATTGACCTTAACCGGATATATGGTAGAAATTCCAACAACATTCCCAAACTATATAACAAGTTAGCAGCTCCAATGATATCCGTAAAATCAAGAAAAGACATCGATAATGTTATAGCGATTGCTAACAAAATCCCAACATAGGGAGTATTAAACCATTTTGATCTCTTCCCAAAAAACTTAGGCAAGAATCCTAGCTCTGCCATCCCCAGTAGCTGATAAGAACTCGAACTCAATTGTGCTTCAAATAATCCAATGTTCGACAATACAGCACCAATCTCAATCCAATATTTCAACCAATCTCCAGAAATCATTCGAGCTGCATCAGCCATATACCCACTTTCCCACTCCCCTTGATCAAGATCACCAAATCCAGTAACCGCCATCAATGGAACAATATAAGCTGCACAAGTCAAAATCACAGCAGACAGCAATGCTATCGGAAAAGTCCTTTGTGGCTTATCAACCTCACCAGCCATTGTACTAACATTATCCCAAAAATTTAAATTCCAAAACAAAGTATTAAAATAAAGATTCCAATCTTTCTTCACACTCTTTTGGCCTAAACTAATCCAATTTTTCGGGTTTATTTTCGGGATAGCCATTACTGACATAACAATAAAAGGAAGCAAAGAAATAATCCCTAATAAAACAGCAACATATCCCACAATAGCTTACCCTGTAAAATTAATAAAACTGAGAACTATCGTCGAGATAACGATGGCCAGCTTTCGAGGCCTACCTGAGGCAAACATTGGGTACAACTTCTGCATATAATCAACAGCAAGAGTAGGAAAAGCTGCAATATTAATAACAACACTTATTTATAACACAAATTTATTTACTATATTACTGCATATAATCTCTAGTAATGGTATATTAGGATTCTGATTCCGTTTCAGTGTCCGTAACGGATTCTGCTGTTGCATCTTTTCAATAGGAATCTCTATGGCCCTATTTTAATTCTTTAATATTATAAAATAAATTATCTAAAATACTGGGAATCAAAGATTGTTTACTTTAAAGATATTTTCTTATATTGATTACTTATATTTTAAAAATAATACTCCCTCCGTCCCTCCCGATTCTTTACATTTTGGAGGGAGGGTCTGATACGCATTTTAAGGTGCACATAAAGTTCAATTTTTATTCAGGAAAAAAAAATAAGTTATGGAACTATATTTTATGTGCATCTTAAAATACGTGCCGAATACTCTATTCGAGATGTAAAAAATGAGGGGGACGGAGGGAGTATCTAATTAGTACAAAGTAAAAAAAAGTATAATAATATATTTTGTTTCTATATCTAGAACTAAAAATATAATATTTAATTCTAATATGTTGGTGACGAAAATATTTAAGATATTAAAAATTAAAAGTTAAAAAAAATATTTTTTAACTTTTTTTTTTTTTGCAAAACACGTTTTGCTTTGAATTAAAATAAGCCATATGATTGGATAACCCGGGTGATAATAGTCCCGAGTTCGAGTATGTTTGGGAGCTAGAGGTTGCCGGGGAACAATGTCGCGCCACACACGGCTTATAAAATTTTATATTTGATATTTGTTGAAAATTATTTTAAATGAGTTATGCTATCTATGCGGCTATGCAAATATAAAGTTTTAACCAAATCTATAATTTTTAAAATAATAATAAAATAAATAGTGAGTCAAATATGTATTTTGTTATGACCCGAATAAGTGCATGAGTATAATATTGTCAAATTTGATAATCTATCATCATATGACTCAATTAATTTTCATTATTTAAAAATATTTAATAACCAATGTAATACTTTAATTCAAAATTAATAATTAAGATTTTGAAAAATAATTATATGAAATATTAGTTAGAAAAAATGTTAAGTATGATAAGTGTTGCAGAAATGGGTTTAATACAACTTGATTAATTATAACAGTTTCTTGTTAACTAACAAACAAGATTTATAATTAACAAGTTTAATATGCAAACAATCAAAGCAGATAAAAAAAAACAGTGTTTTTAAACTTTCAAAAATAATTTTATTATTTTTGGTTTGCTACAACTGATTGAAAATGAATTTCAGCTTCAATAAAAACAATAATAATAAATTTGTTAATGTTTCTATATTTGAGAGAAAATGTAGCTCAGTTAGTATTTGTGAAATATGTGTATTTATACTGAAACACATATTCACTTACAAGTGCATCTTTCCTTGGTCCTTGAACAAAACTTGAAATAGAAACTGTGTTTTTCTCGTTCAACTTTGTCTTCATTCCATTTGTAAATAAAGCAGCTCTAAGATATGCAGAAATCTTTGACTCTTTGAGCACACTTTATCTTTTGTTTGTATTCTCTCAAGTTGCAGTAGTAGAGTCGACAGACTAAATAGACATGTCCAAAGCTCTCTTTTTTTTCTTTTTTTCCCTTTCATTTATTATTTTCTTCTATGGTGTCTCAGTCCTTGAATTAGAGCATTTGAGAATTGATAATGTTGCATCATCTTTTTTAATTCTGCAAGTAACTAGGCCCATGCTTCTTTGAAAAAACAGTAGTTTTCAAGAGTTTATAATACTTGAAAGTTAAAAGAGGTATATAAATGAGATGTGGAAGTTAAGAAAAAATTACAGTGTCATCGCCACCTCGTGTAACTGATCTCAGTCTAGGTCTTCCAGGAGTGGAGGGTAAGCCGTGGCTACTGTCAAGAGTGCTTTTTCTTTCCCATGAGGGAGAATATACACCACTGTTTTTGTTTCCAAGCCTTGTCCGGTGATTTGGATGCAGTGGTGACTGTTCAACACTGCGGTCAGAACCCACACTCTACCTTGAAACCCTTCTAGGGCTATCAGTACTAATTCCCCCAATACCATAGTGTGGTGAGTTAACAGCTTTCCTGCTATCAGCTTCATGGCGCAATGAGGAGTCATTTGATCTTTTAAGATCGCCTTCTCCCTGGCTTGGGCGGCACTCATATCTTGGTCTTGATGCATCCGGGTCCTTGGGAGATTCAGATTCTGACTTGTTGACAGACCTCGCAACACCATGACGTTGCTGAGAGGAGTGGTTAGCGCCTGTCTTTATTGCGGGTAAATTACCTTCTCCTTTTTCCGAGAACGGGACTTTCAATGACTGTTTTTCATTCAAAAGTGTATCAGTAATTCAGTATTGTCTTCAAGAACATCAGGGTTCATCTTAGCATCACTTTTAACTTTTCTTGCATTATCAAAATAGGTGGTATAAGGGACATCATCTTCGCTTTCCCAGTTACCGAACTTTGGTATCTCTGTTCTTTGCTAAAAGAATGAAGTACTACTTAATAGTGCAGATTGACATAAATAAACAGGCAACACACGTACTCTGCAATAATTGTCTAGTTTTTCTTGAAAAAAATTCTATGGCAAAGCTTATCTTCTGATTTTGTCAGCAAGTCAAAAACAACTTTTGTGCCAAGCGATTCACAAGAAAGGGTTTAAATACATGTTCATTGTCCAATTGCCTCATTATCAGGAAACCCTAGTAAGTAGTAACATTATGCACTGATATAACACTATTTATAATAAGGAAGTTTAGTAATTAGAAAAATATATATATATAAAATATTACAATATGATATTAGCCATGGCCACAAGCCTGTTACTTTAGAATATGCCAAGGTTACTCATATAGCCAAACAATTAACAGAATGCAGAGATTCCCCATTGCATGTTAAAAGAGAATTTTTGCATCAGAGTTGCATGGTAGAAATAATGCAAAACTTCAACATAATGTTTCAAGTACAAATTCGGCACGACTACTAGGCCACACAAAAAATCAATATATTACACGATCACTTGGTTGCGTATATAGCATTCTCAATACTTATTTACCAGGAATTATGTAGTAAAAAAAAGAGGAAAGATACTGTCTACTATTCTATTTGTTCTTTCTTCTTGTCATGTTCTTTATATATATACTCATATTCGTTAATATTGAGCATCTGTGTCACTTGCAAACTGTATAAACTTTGGACTTTGGCATATGAGACCAGCTAGAGAAGTTCCCCCAACAAGATTACAAATTTAGGATGCATAGTTTTTTTTTTGAAACTCTTAGGATGCATAGTTAACACTTGTACCAATTTAATGTAGTAGGAAGATGAAACTTGTAATTGCGTTTGATTGCAGCTACCACACTTTCCATGACAGCTACATATTCCCCATCTACTTGATCTAATAACCATTTTCTCCATCTACTTGATCTAATAACCGTTTTATCACAGGGCAAACCTTACACTCATAAATGATGAAGGAAATGATACTTCATAAATATTACACTATAATATCATATGCTAAAAACCCAGATCCCTATATATTTGAGGTACATATCAATCTTAATTAAGGCTAATAATCTTATGTCTTGAGTACAGTACATTTTTATTTTCTAGATCCAAACCAATATAGAAACCTCAAGTGCAGAACTTATCATTCCACCAAATAAACACACAATGCCCCCACCCCACCTCAAACACACCAAGAATAAAATCAAAAAGATTTCAATATGAAAACATTCTAAACCGAAGTAAAAGCAAGCAACCCCACAATCATAAACCAACAAAGACATAAACTTTAACATTGCATTTTGCATCCAAAATCAAAACAAACCCAAAATACATCCAAGTAAATCAAGAAACTTCACAAATCACAGCTTCATAACATTAAAACAAGTAAACAAGTTACACCACTGTTAGTACCAAATCAATACAATATAGATCAAGAAGATGTGGAACTCACTGTCATTATGCTTCACAAAAACAGCTTCCAAGTAGTAAATTGAGTGGGTACAATCTTGAAATGCCAACAAAAGGGAACATAAAGAGATGGGAGGATGACTGGCTACCGGGAATCCACTGGCAACATGAGACTAATCTTCCTTTTTTTCTTCTGCTTTTCACACACACAGTGACACAATGTTAAAAGGGAGCAGATTCATGTCCTACGCACGCCGACAGATTTTACATGGCATACTATTTTTTTACCGTCCGATCAAATAATGGAGGTTAGAACGGAGAAATGGCACAATATTACGCTATTTTTAACTTAAATGTCGGTCAAAATGCATCTGGAGACGTTACATAACTGTCTTATTTTTTTAACTGGCGTTTAGAGTTTTTTTTTAGCCTTCCAAGATATCTCGTGTAGCGTTTAGGAGTGTTTTTAGTATATGCGTAGCGTTTATAATTTAATTTTTTTTTAATTCCTAATAAAATAATAATAATAACATAATCTAAAACTAAACACACCTAATATAACCGTTTTTAATATTTTAGGATTCATCAATTTCCTAATTGGGTTTTAGAAATATTAAAGTTAAATTAAAAGTTAAGTATTTGAATTTATAAGCCTGTAATAGAATGTTCAACGATTTAGAGTAATTTAACCATTTTTAATATTTTAGAATTCATTAATTTCTTAATTAGATTTAAATTTTAGAAATATTAAACATAAATTAAAAGTCAAAGTATTTGAATTTATAAATCTGTAATATAACTTAAATTATATGTAACATATGATTTGTACAACAAAAAGATAGAAATAGGTTACACTGATGCAAGTTAAACGCAACATCTACTACTACAGAATCAGAAATGCATTGCACAATTGCACTGCTCTTTCATATAGTTAATATATTTAGAAGCAACACAATGGGATGAGATACTAGGGACAGTACAAAACTGATACATGCGATGGGTGAACGTGTTATCAATGAATTGTCTATAGATAGAAGAAACTTTTTACTGTTCTGGATATTAGAAGGTATAGATAGACCTCGTAATTATTTCAGAATGAATGTTAAAAAAAAAAGATATAGGTTGATTCTCCAAATACGGGGCAATTGTATAAGCATCGATTTAGTCATTTCCAGCAAGTCCTTATTTGCAGTACCATACCCGAACCTCACTTGTACAAATTCTTCTTCTCTATTTTTCATGTTCAACTGAAGTAGTTGATCCTCTGTAGCTTTATTAATTTTGAAGTAACATCTTCTAACTTTATACAAGGTTGTATCCATGAGGCAAATTACCTAAGCCGTACATTCAGCCTTTTGCGTTCTTAGAAATGATCAATTACAATAATTAAAAATGACCTACTCTGGAATGGCTATCATACAAAATAGAAAAATGTAAAATTGCAGCTAAACAATTAACAAAAGTATATATGGTACGTGTCACATCCTGGCTATGCCACGGACATGGTACGTAGTGACTCACTCTTCTTGCTTTCTCTGATCTTCTTGTCTTCCTCTCGTGCACCCTCAGCAGAAAAATTACACAAGCAAGAAACAAGAATCACAACACAAGGCCAACTCATGGACACCAAGAACCAGCATGATCAACTCACTGACCATAAAAACAACACTTCCTCTAACCAAAACAAACTCATAAATCTCCAACAACTACCTCATCTCTCAGACTACACACACACAAACCCTCTACAAAACAGTGAGTTCTACCACCCCACCAAAGACTTTTACATCTCCGCTTCTGATGTCATTCTCACTCCCGTTGCTTTTGACCTCACTTCGCCTATCTCTTTCCTTGCTTACCACCGTGCTGGACCTCGCATGCACATCAGTTTCGAAGTAGCAGGGGTGCGTGCTGCTATTGTTACTTGTGGTGGTCTTTGTCCTGGTCTTAACACTGTCATCCGGGAGCTTGTTGTTGGTCTATGGAATATGTATGGGGTTCGACATATTTTCGGTGTTAAATCAGGTTACCGTGGCTTTTATTCGTCCGAGGAGCCCGTGCCCCTCGATCCGAAAATAGTTCATAATTGGCATAAGAGAGGTGGTACTGCTCTTGAGACGTCTAGGGGTGGATTTGATCTTCACAAGATTGTTGATGCCATTCAACATCGAGGCTTTAATCAGGTATAATTAAGTGCCCCTTCTCAATTGTACCTTGCTACAATTGTACTCTGTTTATTTAGTTATAGATCTAGAATACTTCATTTCTCGTTTATTCAGGTATTAATATATTATTTTATGGACTCATAAAGTACTTGGAAAACAGTTTGAGTAGAAGGCATAAAGATTTAGTCGGTTAAAGATACCAATTCCCAAACAAAATTGCACAACCTTAACCAACATGATGGTCATATGACCTTTTTTATTGTAATGAATATAGCATGGCTAGTTGGTACTTTCATGAGAAATGTTGAACAATTTGATGTCTTGTTTCCTTGTCTTCTCTTGTTGAGCAATGTTGATGATTGACTTGCCAAGCTTGCGAGCATCCATCATAATTGGAGTACGCGACTTTGAGCTTTGAGCGTATCTACTTTGATGATTCCTTAATATCCCTCACTAAACCACCTAACGTAGTCACTATACAGTTGCCCAACTATAACTACCCTGGAGGCTGGACTAGTTCTTTACCTGCTCAAATATGATAACTGCATAGGCAATTAGGCACATATTTGTCTACTTCTGTATTTAAGTTGTTTATATCCCTATGCTAAAATTTTCATTAGGAAATGTTAGTACCAAACTGTATTATTTAATTATAAAAATGTCACATGTTGCACTTTGTTTTTTTCTAATGCAAATTAAACAGGTCTACATCATTGGAGGAGATGGCACAATGCGAGGGGCAGTGAAGATATTTGATGAAATAACTCGTAGGAAACTAAATATAGGAATTACTGTACTTCCTAAAACAGTTGATAATGATGTAGGCATCATTGATAGATCATTTGGGTTCCAGACGGCAGTGGAGATGGCCCAGCAAGCTATCAATGCAGCACATGTTGAAGCCGAGAGTGCAGTAAATGGCATAGGCCTAGTGAAGCTAATGGGTCGTAGCACAGGTCACATTGCACTTTTTTCAACTCTGAGCAGTCGTGATGTGGACTGCTGTTTGATTCCTGAAAATGAATTTTACTTGGAAGGCAAAGGAGGTTTATTTGAATTTCTTGACAATCGACTTAAAGAGGATGGTCACGCAGTTGTTGTAGTTGCGGAGGGTGCTGGACAGGCTTTAATACCTAGAACTGATGCCCAGAAAGAAGAGAAGGATGAGTCTGGTAATCCAGTTTTCCTAGATGTAGGTGTGTGGTTGAAGTCAGAATTGAAGAAGTGGTGGGATCGCGATCATCCTGGGGAATTATCTACAGTAAAGTACATAGATCCCACTTACATGATACGTGCAGTAACCGCAAATGCAACTGACAATCTTTACTGTACCCTGCTTGCTAATGCAGCAATTCATGGGGTGATGGCAGGTTACACCGGGTTTGTTACTGGCCCCATCCATGGGAATTATGCATATATTCCGTTAGATGAGGTAGCAAAAGCCAAGAATGAAGTAGACACTAATGACCATAAATGGGCATGGGTAAGATCTGTAACCAGCCAGCCTGATTTTGCAAGAAACTAGAAATGCGGGGTTCACAAATAAACCAAGTAAACAAAGTTTTAATTTGATCATATAATGTTTTTTGGATACTTGATAGTTGATCCTAGCATAATTCAGGCTGCATGTTATTTGCAATGATGGGAGTTGAGTTTATATTTATATATAGCATCTGGAAATTTACTGGGAAAATATGTAAGGAGAGCAAGGAAAATCCATGGCACAGTGACTGATTTGATTGAAGGGGGATGTTTTTTGTTTAATTATAGTTTTTCCAAGGAAATGCACTATTTGATTCCATACATCTTAAATTGAGAGCTGCAAAGTAATTTATAATGTGGTAACAGACTAACAGTAGCCGAGTTGGTTTTGGATTTCTACATACTATATACATAGTTTAGCCATGATAAGAATAATTGGCACGAGTTCTGTTTTGTACAAAAAAGATATATTGGATTAAAGCATTCAGCTAATTTTTGGTAACCAAACAATCTTATTAATTCAGGTTCAACCAAAGAAACATGCACTATGAACAACAAACTTGTCAAGCATAAATATAAAGTTTAGAAATCAAACATGAAGGGCAGTGTACTCTGCTTCAGGATATGTACAAACATATCACAAGTTGTATCTTACTATCTTGTCAATTCTTACACTGAACGGCAGTTGCAGAGCAGTGTCACCCATAAAGCCTTATCTTATTAGTTATCGGCATATGACATTCAGGGCAAACAATGAGATCTTTCCCACATCCGTAACATGCCTGCAGGTGAAAAATGGACTTAAAGAAATTAAAACATAAAAGTGAAAGATGTACTGATTCTTGAAATTAAAACATATGTTCGTTCTTGCCTGATGTCCACAGCCAAATGCAAGGTCCTTTATATTGTAAAAACATATAGTACAACCCTGTGAAATTATAGATAAAATATACGCTTAAAAGAACAGAATGTTGAACATTGCGTAGCTGAATTTATAATGCAAGCAAGATACATTTTATCTCCTTAAAGGTTTACCCGGCTGGGAAGAATGTCTTGGGTTGAAATCGGTGGAGGCGTGTAATACATCCGATCATTCTGCACGACATAATTTGACTGCATATAGTTCTGCCTGGAGTGAGTTGTGCTGCTATTCTGTATAGGTGGAGGTAAGGCGTTTCTCCGAGTTGTATTTCTCTGGTTACTAACAGGCATTATAAATAAATAAGCAGAAAAAGCATTAGCATGGAGTAGTTTTAGAAGAAGAAAACTAAAATTAAAGTACATGCACTCATTGTACCTCAAGAGTTGGAAGTCTAGTGTGGCCTTGTACTGCGATGGTATTTCCATCAGTGCAGCGAGTGCAAATGCTGTTTCTTTCTGGACGAGGGGTACATTTTTTGACATTATTTCTGTGAAATCCACAAACTGCGAAATACAAAAGCAACAAAGTCACTTCTATGTAAATTGAAACCACTTCTATCAAGGGTGCTTTCACGATTATAATTTGTAACCTGAAAATTGTCAAATGCTCTGGAAGGAATGTTGTCATCAAACTGCATCATCACATCCCAGGGTCCATCTCCAACTCCAACCAATATAATTGACAGCGGATATTTACTACAAGTATATAAATAAATATATAAGTAGCGCTATTAGTAACGTTCTGCAGAATTTTTCAGGGTATATGTAGTACTAACCTTGCTTCAACAATGGCAGCGATTGTGCTTTGTTCTTGAACACTTAACTGGCCAGGATTTGTATCAACACTTCTTGTCACCTATCATTTTTCATCGAATACTCAGTCAGGAATCAGGATGAGCAAGAAAACAGATAGCAGAAGGGGATTAAAAAGAAGACTAAGACACATAAAGGAACTAGAAGTTTTCCTCAACCTGTCCATCGGCGATGATTAGAAGAACATGGTATTGTCCTCCAGTTTCATTAACAATCCCTATAGCAGTTTCAATTATTGGAGCAAAGGATGTTGGTCCTATGAAAAAAGTAACCAATAAGTTTATATCGAGAAATTTGGGCTGGAAACATTGTGTGGTGCACTAATCAAGGTAAAAAGTATGATCGAATTCATTTTTTTGGTAATTAGAATGCACTGTCATTTTTTGTTTGCTAATTAGAAAGCATTATCAATTAAACGAACCAGCTAAACGAATTCGTGGAACGATCTCTCTGTAACGAGTGAGCACCTCTTCAAAGCCAGAGCAAGGCTTATCATCTGGGAAAAAACTGAAAACATCTTGATCATGTGTAGATGCTGCAAGGGAAAATAAAGTAGACCGTGACTCCACATATCAACTCCTTGATTAATGTTCTGGTAATGTGTAAATTTAGCAACATTCCGGCATACCATCACCAAAACCATAACAAGGAATGAGGTTATCCTCGTCAAAAGCTGACAGTGTTCTTCCAATGATTGATATTGCCTGTTCGTATGGATTCATTGAATCACCGAGGTGATGCAAGCTCCTACGCTGGTACGATCGTGCACCTGTCCACTCATTGCTCTTGGTGAAATCTATACCCACAATAAGATTAGAAGATTCCAGACCTGCTCGAGCTAGAGCTTCTGTCACCTAAAATACAATATACACAAGTTAAAGCAGTGCCAACCTTAAAAATCAAATTGCAATTTTTTGCGAAAGGTCAATCTTCCAAACAACAAACAGTATTCAGATCTAAATTAATACATGTCAATGAGGCATATATGGTAATTAATTAAGCCAAAAATGGGATATCTACATTACGACGAGGCTTTGTTGTAGAGATTTTATAATCATGAGGACTTGTTATAAAATCCTACTTGGGAAAACCAGAGAACCAGCCACCAGGCCTAGCCTTGTCCAAGATCTTCTTTCTTGATGATCTTTCACAGACCAATCATGTAACCTGATCTTATTACGACGAAAGAAAGGCCTGTGACCCTAATTGTAGCGTATGATGATTAAACTAACATGATTTATCCCTAGACAAGTCAACATCAGTTTCTGCACTTTTTAAGAGCTTAAGAAAAAATGCCTCATTTTGCAATTGGGTATAGTTCATCCTCACAATACTATTAGCTGTAAAAGTAAGAATAATATTTTCCTCAAAAGGATATAGTTTGTCATTCCACAAGTACGTGTTTGTGTATAGTTGTTAGGATGAGACATATTTTATCTATAAAGCGAATACTATGCTGTAAACTACAGAAGGTACCTGCTCAAGAGAACTATAATCATCACCAATTCTAGTGTATCTTGAGTGGGGCTGATTAGTTGACTGGAAGTAAGGTCCAGGATAATATGAATGTGGGCTGGGTGTAGAGCCAGAAATGGAAGGAGACGCATAACCATGTTGCTGCTGTTGGTTTCGCCTTCCAGATTGTTTGTTTCCCATACTTTAGACTCCCGATTGCAGCAAGATTCTTCAATCTGTTTATTATACATCAAACGAACACTTAAGAATATCATTAGCTGCACAATATATGTCTTTCTAATTTCATAACTTGTATTTTGGTGAATTTTGAACTAAAATAAGAAATAACATCAGAGACATAAATACAATTCATTACATACTGTGGTGATCGTATGTTGTTATGATATCTGAGAAGAAAGTAACGGTGCAAGTGGTAGCTCAAAAACTATTCTAGTTGGTTAACTTGTAAGGTAAGGAATCAGAAAGTTCCCGGAAACCATTCAAGTCAACTGATCCGATGTTCAGAAAACTATAGTACTAGTATGTTTTATTTTGGTTAAAGCTCAGGCAGTTGAATTATTCTACTAGAACTTCTAGAAGAAACATAAGCTAGAAGCAGTTGATATTTACATAGAAAAATAGAGGGGTATGCTCTTCTATAAACCATTCACAAATAACCGGTCAGAGTACTACAAATCACCGGTATCAGTCATACAAATTGTAATCTTGTACTAGTAAAATTATAATATGCATGCATATGCATATTCTCAGGTTGCACAATTGATACATTATACAACAACTAACATTCTATCTTCATTTAATGTCAACTTGCACTGACAAAATAGAATAACCAACCATAGATAGGAAGTAATATTCAAATGATTGCAAGTCAATGACAGTAATGGCTTTAAAGCCCCTTTAAGAATGAAGAACATTCCACGAAAACATATATGTATACATTTTCACATTCATTCCTTTGAAAAGTCATGAATTTGGAACTTCAATTCAAAGCCCTTTCTGTGTGTGTGTGTGTAATGATTGGGGGCAAGTGAAAATACAGGACCAAGTTCCTGGTCAACTATCCTATGATTTTCCATGTCTGGATAGCTACAAATGGACAATGCTTATTAAATAGGGAATCAACCAAAGGTTTGCATAATATAAAGACTCACAAATACACATCTCATGAGTCGAACCATATATCTCACCGAAAGGAGAGAGTATGGTACCACTACGGCAGTGCCCTTAAGTAGTGTTGTATTGCTTTTCTATAAAAATGTTAATGCCCCTCATAAATTCATTGTAAATTGAACACTAGATCTGTATCACGGTCAACTTTACTAGAAACTCTTGCTAAGATGACCCACATTTTATTGAAAGGGGGTATATTATATAAATATTTTACAAATAAAATCCATTGGCATTCATTCATATCATAGTACTGGAAAACCAGAGTGTTTGGGAGCATTACTCGACGAATATCCATTCGAGATGAAAACCTCTACATATGCATCACAGATTCATCAGAAATCAGGATTAAGTCTAATTGAATGTTTACAAGTACAGAATTACAGCATGAATGTTTAGGAAGTACAGATTCCCCACATTGTCAAACTCCAAATGACTAGAAACTACTGCTAAACAATAGAGAAGTACAAGATGACTCGGTACTACCGTAGTCCAAACAAACTAGGAAGATGTCGGGGGAAGCCTGAACTTATAAGTTGTGCAAACACCTAAAGCAAAGGAGTCATCAGAGAATCTACCGTGAGCTCTCTTGTTTAAATAACCAGGATATTTGTGCTGGTCAAAGGGCATGGTCTCATGTAATACCAGGCCTATCTTCTGTGCTTTTTTCACCAAGTCCCATTTGTCGTAAGGATCACCATTCTTGTGGGTGATATGAATTTCTCCTATATCCTTCTTGAGCAGAGCCTTAGCATTTCTCAGAAATCCTTTCACCAACTCTTTGTTCATTCTATAGCAAGCAATTATATAAGAATCAGCAAAATGCATGATGAGAAAAACAGCACAACTGGTGCGGAAATGCTAGCAACCAATTTTACATGAAACAAATTCATACCTGTTTGAATGATCATTTTTTTTAAGAAAAAAATATTTTAAATAATAAGGCTATTTGAATTAGAACCTATCTATTTCATATATTTATGTGAATACTATTATTAGATATAAGTACTAAATCAATGCCTCAAATCTTGCTAAGGACATGACCTAAAAGGCTTACACAGGGATTTAATAGAAACACCGAATTAGTGTGGCAGATCTGTGAGGTTTAGGAAATCAGCAGTCGGAAATTTTATGGTTTGTGGTACAGGGGTTGGTGTTCTAGTAGTGCTTGATCTTTACTGTTTTTCATCCTTAATCTGTTGCTCTAATATCTCTATTAATTACAGTTTTTTTTGTGTTGTCAACAGGTGGTTTTTGCAGAAACATCCTCTTTATGAGTAGATCGAATTAAGGTGTGTGTACATCTTAAACTCCTCATACCCCTCAACGAATGAATACATCAGCTACATTTGGTTTAATTAATTGTTATTAAAAACATAAGATTCAAACTTCTTGAATAACTAAATTAACATAAAATTAATCTAATCAGGTAAATTTTCAATTCAACATATCATATTAATGTTAAATAAGTAGAAACGGGATAGATTACAGAATGACCTACTTGATCTGGCATCCATTAGCTTCAGGAAAGCGGAAGCCAACATGAGGGAAGTTATAAACAATACAATCAAACCTCTGGGTTGTGAGAAAGTAATGATCCTTCATCTGAGTAGCATCTAATCCAGAGAGTACCAGTCCTCCCATCTCCTCTAGCTCCCTAACATTCCCAACCGCATCACTGTACTTTTTCTCCAGATCCCCTATACAGTTAAGCCAGCAGAACAAAGTACAACCCAAAATTTTACTTTTTACTTGTAAGCTACGAAAGTAAAAGAAAATGAACTTTTTATAAGATAAGCCAGACGGACTCATAAACACATTCTGATATATATATATACATAGTAAAGAAAGAAAGATACTACTGACGAAGAGAATCGAGTGAAGAGGCCACAATGTTGCGAGCAGAGCGAAAAGCTTTAGCCAAAGAAAGAGAGAAAGAGTAGTTTCCTTCTCCAACCAAGAGTATTCTCTGTGATGAACAGTAATGCTCTATCCATTTCTCTCTGTTGTCAACCTCTTCATCATCGTCAGATGACACTGTCTCCGACCCAAATGATGATTCTTCATTAGAATCACTATCATCTTCTTGATCATCAACTATTTCACCTAGTACTTGAAAAGAACCATCCGAGTCTCCTTCATGATCATGATCATGATCATGATCATAATCTACTACTGCATCTTCAAAATCTAGATCATATAAACAAGAACCCCACTCTACTCCAAAATTATTCATCATACACTACTAAAACATGACTTTGAAAATGGCAAGTCAAGTGCTACTTTAGTATAGTCTATTCACTTTCCACGCTCACCCACCATTGACCCTAACCTCACTTACAATATTCCACATTAGATTAAAAAAAAAAAAAAAAGAATCTATGCATATTATTTTCAAAGTACAATTAATGCTGAAAATTTTAATTTCCAAAGTGTAATCGATGCTAAAAAATATTACTCAATTTTCTTCCAGTTGTACAGTTTTTCAATCAAGAAATTAATGTTATCTTCAATTTATTTGGCTAGTGTGGATGATTTTGTAAACTGAATAATTGTCAAATTGACTCGGTCAAATTTAAAAATAATATATAATTAAAACAAAAATAAATTTTACATTTTTAAAATGTATATATAATTTACTTTAAATTTACAAATTATCACTCGTATCTATTTAACTACAAATGCCCCTTGAGTTTCAATTTTCTTTACCCGGCTACATTTAGCATCACATTTTTCCTCTTTTTTTGGTGCCTCTGCATAAAATTTAGTAATTTACCTTGCCAACAAAATTAATAAATTTCAGAAACTTCATGCATGATTTCTGTCCAACACAGCCAGATAAATCGTAAATCCTCCCAATAACAGCAAGATAACTACAACATTTAAATATATAAATTTATCTACACATTGTAGTTCAAACTTTGCCGACAATTGGCAATTAAACGAAATTTTGTCGGCTAGTCACCCAGGTAAGTCCTGCAGTTTACCAAAATATAGTCAACTGATTGATAATGTTTCTTGCAACAAACAGAGAAACTATTAATTATTAGACCCACAGAGAACAAATTATTTCATGTGCACATCAAGAAATCCAACTAGGACATTTAGATGACATACCATGGTTTCCAGGCTAAGATGTTATGCTGCACGCCTTATCCTTGCTAATTCTCCCAATGCAGATTCGAGGGGCTCCCACAGCTTATTTTTCTTACCCTGAAAAAAGATGAACAATATCTAAAACTATAAATTCTTACAACATAAAAAAGTGTAAAACCAAATGACCTCGTAAAACTTGCATCACAATAATCACTTTAAAATTTCTGGCTATGCATTTATTAACTACAGTAAAATATCACAATATAAATTTTGTACTAAACCACAAGGAACCATGTGTTATATGTACAGCCAAAATCCTAAAAACAAACTAGTAACCTGAGAACTGCAGCTACATCCAGGTAGCAGCTAAAAATAATATACTACTCCCTCTGTCCTTCCCATTTCTTTATACTTTCCTTTTTTGGACGTCCCACAAATTCTTTATATTACTAAAAATAGTACTTTTAACAATAAAATACATTATTACATCCACTATTTCACTCCATTTTTTCAACACTTTATACTATTACACCCACTACTTCACTTATTTTAACAATAAAATCACTATTACACCCACTACTTCATTTATTTTAACAATATTACACCCACTATCCTTGGTCTCCGTGCCCAAACCAAATGTAAACATTTAGCCGGGACGGAGGTAGTATATCACAACAATTCAATAATAAAAAGTACCCTACTATTCAATAATAATAATATGTTGTATGAGTTTTCATACAATTTAAAAGTAAAAAATATTCAACTAGTGGACCATATAAAACTAAATCCCAAAACAGTCACACAGAAGCTAATGGATAACAATCTAAACAGCAGCAGAAATTCTAGGTACATTTAAGCCTCAAACACTATCATCAAATACAATATTAATCATATAACCATCTATCAGATCATTACTGGGATACTATTAGGTAGATAAGTAATGGCAGTTAATTATTTGAGCAAGGAAAGTAAATAATCAATATAAAATCATTTAGGAGGGAATACTCTTAGATTGTGTTTGGGAATTCGGATTTCAAATGACAGAATTTGAGTTGTCATTTTAAATTCTCATATTTGTACTAAAATTTGAATGCCTTGGAATTCAAATGAAATCCAAATCTAAATTCTTATGCTTACCCAAACATGTCATTTGATCAAATCCAAAATTTCAAATGAAACTCATGTTCTCAAACAGGCCATTAACTAATTTGTGTGCATCAGGTGTTTCCAAATTGCATGGGAAAAACGATAAGAAGAGACCCTTTTGTGATTTCTTTCTATCAAAGAATCAGATAAACTTGCGGAAAATTCCCCACTGCTGCCTCCCGTGGTGCTGGTGTAGTGTGTGTTTTCTGTCTTGTTTGTTGTATTATAGTCAGTTACGTGAATTGAAACATTCATGCACACAAAACAGGCTCAAATCCTTAACTCCTAATTAACTATTACAACACTTGGGTCCCTCAAGCAAAAGATGGATGCGCATACCTTCAAGGATGGAACAAGAGAAAAAACCTCATCAGCAGATTCTGGGTAAATATTAGCAATCATACATGCCTGCATATATAGTGACTGATATTAGAAAACATTACATAAATCATATATAAACTAGAAAAGCGAGATTTGAGGTTCATAGTCATACCTCACTGTCAGCAACACCGTGGTTTTTCAGACGTCTGAATTTTAAGTTAAAAAATTAACATGAGATTCTATTAATAGGCTAAGAGAGGTTCTCTGACCATAAACATGATATACATATACACATATTATCTCCACTCATTTGAGTCATGTTGCTTTATATTGATAAAATATCTTAATATGCTATGCCCTATCCAGCCAAGTGTCATGTGTAGTAATAATGACCAGGCAACAAACACTACTATTTGCTTTTGGATAAGGAAAGAAGTCTGATTTTTTTGGGAATTTGGCAACTTGTTCCTAATTACATGTAGCCATTTGGATAAAGGAGTATTGATTTCTACTGAGGTGTGCACGTTTAGGCTGTGTTAGTATTGCCCTCAAATAGAAAGGTGACCTCGTTATCCCCCTCTGCTTGTATTCTGCTCTAACTAGTATCGTAATTAAACTCATTTGTTCTTTGCAAAGGTGCTGGAAGAATTTGGGACCCCAAGGGTTTTTGTGAGAACTTAATAAAATAAATACAGATGAAGACTGCCATCTGGAAGTAATTCCAAAAAATCAACATACACTTATCAACCTCTCTCACCATTAGCAACCCAATCACAAACAGAAAAGGTAACTGAGGCCTAGTTTGAATCTTCAGCGTAGAACTTAACATTCGTAATAACTTCGCAAATATGATAGCAAACAGTTCAATCACTAGAAGCTTAGTTAAATTAAACTATTATAAGGATACTGAAGTATTTCTTTGACAGACTGTAGACTGGTATAACTATCACTGCCTCTCTTGGCATGCTGCAGTCCCTTGTCAAATGAACTGAAAAAGGTAAAACACTTTTAGACATGAGATGAACTATTCATAAACAGAAAAGTGGGAAGAGTCAGCACAGATAAAATAATATTGTAAAAGGAAACTGTATTCCTTTAGAAGGGCAAGTTAAACTTTTAGCTACGCCTCACATTGGAATTTTTATAGCTGGATCTTCAGAGAGTACAACCATCTGCTCTTGAATTCCTTGTAAAATTTCGGCAGCTTCACAGTCTGTCAGGCATGTAACATTTTCTGGGAGGTCTGCTTAGACATAACAGACATATTAAGGGAGAATAAAAAAGAATTCACATATAATACTTTGGTAGTGATGTACGGATAAAAATATTCTACATAGATGATATTAGACTAAGGTTATAACCTAATATGTATGCACAAGGAAAATATAGTATGTGTGCATGAAAATCTTAAAGATTGCAATAACAGATTAATTGCTGCTAGGTCTGTACTTAAACTGTTCTTATTTGCTCCCATAATTTGGATGCCTATCCTGCTCTCAAGGTGTCGATCCATCCACTGGGACGTCCGCTCTAAAGTTATTTTGTCAACCACCAGGAGCAAGGGGAATCTGATCACCCTTGATGATATAACAAATAGTATATGTATGTAGTAAGCATACATCTATGTACCCCAGCAGTTCTTATACAATTGATCCAAGTTTGACTCCTCGTAAATGAATTTATTATTTATTCCTTTGATGTTGTTAGAGCAATACTGATTCCTATGCATTACATATTATCTGACTGTTTGTATCCTAGCGGTTAGTATAAAGTATTCACATCACTTCACCCAGGTTTGATCACCAACCACTAGCTGCTTTGTATTATAACTATTATTTCTAGTTTCAAGTGCCACAAGCATGTGAAAGTAGCTAAATATAATTGGTTAATAGAACCTACTTCAAATTTTCTAGCATGATGTACCACAAATGGTTATTGATTATTAACTACGATATCTGGCTCAGACCCCCCTACAAGCATTCATTTGTGTTTATAATGCTTTTCCATCTTCCCATTATACTCATATATAACCATGAACTATTAACAGTATATGGTTTGTAGTAACATTTTTCATGTCCAAGTAAACTAAATAGAAGAAGTTGTGGAAAGTGGCAAGACAAAAAGTTTGGCTTAAAGAAGCAAAACAGAGTAAAAACTGAAACACGGTAGAAAATTAACTGTACTCCCATTTCAAAACAGTATTAATACCTAGCCTAAGCCTAACAGAATTCTACTTTTATGGTATATTAAGTCTGATTTCAAGTATACAGTATTACTTGAAGAATGTACTTACCCTTCTCAACTCTGAGCTGCATGGGAGGTGGTGTTTTTTTCTCTGGGGTCTTACCACCATTTCCTACTTTATCTCCCTTTCCACCCTTCCCTCCACGATCTAGAAAAAAGCAAGCAATAAAGTTGTCAAAAAAAAGAAAGTACTAAACATTGTATATCAATATTGAAGCTGTGGATATAACTTATAAGTCATTGATGTGAAAACAGAAAAGATTAAAGAAAGGCGAACCGTTAGATAATGGAGTATCACCCTTTCCACCATATCTTGGGGAGAAATTGAGGTCAGCTAATGAATCAAAAACATCAAAAGAAAAAATAATCAGAAAAATGTATAAAAAACTACCTGAATAAACATGTAGATTAAGATTATCTACAATTAATGAATATATAAACAAGAGTAAATTGCAAAAAGGTGGCCGAACTTTACACTCATTTTCAAAAAAGTGGCCAGACTTTCAATTTTGCAAAATGGTGGCCAGATTTGCCTTTTTCTTTCAAAAAGGTGGCCAGAGGCGATTTTCAGCTTTTTGACAGAGGTAAAATGGGGAAAAAATGCTAGAGACCCTAAAAATTATCAAAAAAAGAGTAAAAAATTATCCAAAAAATCCCCAAATTAATATGTGTCACCTTATGATTGATTATATTCGTAATAATAATAATAATTCGCCTCCAGCCACCATTTTGTAAAATTAAAATTCTGGCCAAATTTGTCTTTTTCCTTTCAAAATGGTGGCTGGAGGCGAATTATTATTATTATTACGAATATAATCAATCATAAGGTGACACATATTAATTTGGGGATTTTTTTGGATAATTTTTAGGGTCTCTAGCATTTTTTCCCCATTTTACCCCTGCCAAAAAGCTGAAAATCGCTCCAGCCACCTTTTTGAAAGGAAAAAGGCAAATCTGGCCACCATTTTGCAAAATTGAAAGTCTGGCCACTTTTTTGAAAATGAGTGTAAAGTTCGGCCACCTTTTTGCAATTTACTCTATAAACAAAGTATAACCTTCAAACTGAACATTCACTCTTTGCTTAGATCTTGCTGAACCATTGTTCTGCCCCGGTCCCGAAGACACTGATTCCAGAAAGGAGATCCAGTCAAAGAATTAGTACTTCAGGTGTTAAAAGAGCTAAAAGTAATCAAACTAATCATATGTATTCCCCATGTCCATAGACAGATATTCAGCAGGGATGTGGTCAAAATAACATGCATGTAGATGACGGAAAAGATAGGACCTTTCACTTAATGAGCTGAAAAAACAAGAATTATACAAATATACACACTAAGGTAGCTAAAGTAAAATCCCCAAACACCTCACCATAAATCAATTGATACAATTTACAGATTAGTGTATTAGAGAGCAATCTTAACTTTCACCTGTGAATTCTAAAAATACTGTCAGTTGTATTATCAAAAGACCATCAAGCTCTTCCCTTACTACACATTCACCTAAAAACCACCCTCCACTAAATAACATATCCGTATCTAATACATACCCTCTTCTCTCTTATTATCATAAAACAGTGCACGGTCCTAAGCTAGCAATAAAAAATTACAACAATCAAAATTCAGAACCATCACAACAATCGAAATGTCACAACTCAAGGAGAAGTCTCATGGGTGGGGAGGCTTAGAACAATAACTTCTCACAGTCAACACTCACAAAATGTTGTAAAGTAAGCAATATTTATAGTCCAAAAAAAAACCTATACAAACCCAAGAAACTGCATAGCATCAACTAAATAGGGAAAAAAGGCAGCATTTTTAAAGATTCATAAACAAAGCAAATACCCAAGATTGATAAACACTAAAACAATATTATTAATTATTGTTATATATATATATATATAATGGTTTCTTGAATAAAGAATCAAAGAGTAAATAAAATACATAAATGCATGTCATACATATATAAAAACAACCAAGATTTATCTAAAAAGAATGAAAGAAAGAAAGGGACTAATGCGTGTATGTATATGTATGTATATAGAAAGAGAGTTGGGAGGGGGGGTTACAACTTACAAGGAGTTTTGAGGGCTGATTTTCTTGCTTTAGGTTGAGAATACCCTTTGCCTCCTTTGTCTGCCATTCTTGATCAAACCCCTCTCTCTCTCTCTCTCTCTCTCTCTCTCTCTCTTTCTCTCTCTCTTTCTCTCTCCCCTTTTCTCTCTGCTGTAAGTAAAAACCCTGTTAGCCCTGAGACTGTCAATATTGTGTGTGTATTTATTTGCCCGAATTATATGCCTTTTTAATATTTGGTCCCCCGTCTTTATCTTCTTTTGCGTTTACAAACTTTCATTTATGCTACTCACAATAATAAATTCTTTTATTAGAGTATTTATTATCATGAGTTCAAATAAATCTAGGAATTGAAAACAAATCAAAACGTCATGATCAATCAATAATCTTTTATACAATTTTAAAAAAAATAGTATTGAATTATTTAAATTAACTAAATGCAACAAAAAGTTCTCAATTAGTATAATAACGGGAACATATTTGCAATATCAAAATTATTCATATTTAAATTAATTTGGCCCCTGTTTTTTTAATATTTATTATCAATTTTTCAAGTATTTATATTATTCTTATTTTTTTAGTAATTATAAATTAATTGCTATTCGTTTACATTAAAAAAATTGACTAAAAAGTTTTTACAATATGTTTGCACAGTTTAAGAAGTTTCTACAAGTGTAAGCAAAAGTACAAAAATCAGCTTAGATGCCTTCATGCATAAGTTGTGGTGTCAACAAATAATCAAATATCACTAAATAAACTAAAACAAAAGACCTCATATTTATCTGTGACAAGTTCTCACATGACAGTTTCATATTCTCATTTGATTTTGCCTTCTCTCTTGACAGCTCAAGACAATGGACCCTATTCAAACTGGAGAAAATAATGATAACATAAGGGTGCAAAGGTTTCTAAAGGATCAGTTTGAAATGTTGCTGCAAGAAGTAAATAAGTTCCAAAAGACAGCTGTGCCTGCAGTACAACACTCAATGGACACTGCCGATCTTGTCAAAAACTTCACTGATGATCTGATGTCCTCTAACAACTCGAATATTTCAGAATACACTTTATGTGAATACAATAAGCTTTTACAAGAGTTTCATGAGCTTGAATCCACAATAATTCCCAAGCACCAAAAGGATACAATGTATGTTCATACCTCAACTGATTCAAACCTTCCTGGAACAGTTCAAAATCCCGAGCCAACAATGGAGAAGAATGAAGCTGAAAATGTTGGTACCTGGAGTCTAAATGATTCTATTGGAGAAGCACAAACAGCAGATTTCATAGGCAGCTGTGGAAGCTCCCAAGGCAGAAGCGCAGCAGGGACAATGTCTACTGCAACATATATCAACAGTAGTGGAAATGGCATCAGCAGTAGAAGAGGAATGTTCACATCACTTGTGAATTTCGCAAATGTGTCAAGTTTTAGCTTCACAGGAAGCATCAAGAATGGTGCAACCAGCAGCATTGGCAGAATTGCTGCTTGGCGACAGGGTGAAGTTAAGGAAGTGACAAAGCGTCGTCATAAGAGGAGGAGGAGGTATCGAGGAGTCTATCAGACTGAAGAAGAGGCTCTTCTCAAACAAGAGCTCCTAAAAATTAAACAGAGGGCAACATCAGCAGAGGCATATCAGAAAAAGAAGGTAGTTCCCTTTCGGCCCTTGTGATTTTGATCATGTAAAGTAGACTCAAAGTAGCATTCAAACATGATGAACACATAGCACATGCATACTATAAATGTATATGCAGATGTAACAGATCTGACCTGTTATGTTCCCTCAATTCAATAATTTGATTTTTCACATCAGGACTACATAACCCGGCTAGAAGAACAAGTACAGAGACTTCGTGAGCAGAACAAACACCAAAAAACATCACTTATGGTACTTAAATAATGCTCCATCTAAACATTCTCCATTACTTGACATACTGGAAAGGTGTGTTTTTCAATTACTAACTATTAGAATTCTGATATACACGTGATTATGCTCTTGTTTTTTTTATCTTAGCAGTTTCTGAGAAGCAACTTACTGGTAAATCTGCCTCTAAGGCCACTGAAGAGAACATTCTCAGGACCTATATAGCTCAACTTAGACAATATATGGAGTGCTATCTCGAGGCTACTGTAATCCTCAATTTGAACAATTGATACCTTATACATATCATATACACTATTTCCTTTAGGTCATTATGTATATTCCAAAAATCCTACTATGTATTAATATTACTTTTCTTATAGACCCTTACCACTAACAATACATGATGCCAGTTTATTGTAATTTCAAATCTGTTGGGAGCAGACAGCAGTAATTTCTACTGCACAAGACTGCATTATGCATATTTTGCCTGGACAAGTAGCAGATATTTGTAATATATTGCTCCCTATGCAGTAAAAAAACAGGTTTATGTTTGTTTGATAAAAAAAATTTTAAAGGAGTAATTATCAGGTCCATTAGCCTATATAAATTGACACCCCAAGCCTATATATCATGTCAAGATTCTCACAATGTACCAACTTTGCCTGATAGTGATTCTCAGGTATGAGTCATTGTAATCTCCGCCTTTTCGAGGAGTTTTAACCTTGTCTAAAGTGCTTGCAGTTTATCTGTGACATTTTTTTGGGATAGGTTTCTTCACTGGGTTGCCTGGGGCTGGAATATTTTCACACAAACTTTAAGTGAATTTTTAAGATAAGACATGACTCAAAATAAATTACTAAATTCTAAAACTTTTTTATACTCTATTATACAACATTCAATACCCCCAACAACCTTAACCAGCTCTTCTGGTTGATCCTTGAATGCCACTTTTGTCTTCCCTAATCTTACTAGACCTCTCATCATTTGGCTGGGCTCCATGCTTTCCACCATAAAAGTTTCTTGAGTCGATGAGTTTAGATACTGAGCCAGAGCTATCAGACCTAAACAGCTTTAAATTTATAATTAAGCAAAATATATTCATCTGATGGGTCAAAAGGTTGAGGAATGTGTGCATCTCTAACTCATTACACTGTTTTGTTTTGATTTTAAACGTCTGGTCATTTACAAAATATACTAGCACAAACTATGAGATATTTAGCCGAATTCAATAGGCTTATCGACAATTTGAAACAGCAATTTGGTTGGTTGTAAGGACCAGAATGAATATTGCGTATTTTCTATGATAGATTATGCGGGAAAAAAACAAGTAGAAGTTAGTTCAATGTGTAAGAAAAGAAACATTATAAATTTCATCAGAACATTAATGTATAAAATTGTACACTTCAAGAAAGACACCTTCATATCGTTAAATCACCTAAAATTTAAGGATTAAAGTGTACTTCGAACACAAAGTCCTTTTTTGAGAATGTTACTCGCAATTTGCAAATTATCGGGTCCAAATCATAGTTTCCTTCGCCCTACACCTAATCCAAAAAACTTGAAACCTGTAATTTTGTTGCCTTATACCAAGAGAGTTACATGTACAATGGTTACACCAGATCCGGATTCAGGATAAAAAGAACATGGATGTATTTTTAACATCATACTATTGTCTAAACACCAAGAAACTGAAAGGACAAAAACAATCATATTTACACCTGTGAAAGTATGACACTCAGAGGTTTTGGAAAGCTGTAACCAAACTTCAGTCCTGCATATACCACCAGTTGTTCCATGCTACCATCTTAAAGAATACATGGCATTTCAAATGCTAAAGAGCATGCCCGAGTGACTAGGGACTTCCAAAGTGTAAAGAAGATGCACTATGATGCACGCACACCTACAACTATATATTGAGCTCGTGAATCATACAACAAGCTTTAATCTGGATGGAACACTAACCAGGAAAATCACATATAAGGGTTAAGTGACTAGTGGATGACAACGCTTTGATATGATACAACTTGTCCCATCAAGATCACATATCTACTTTTTCGATGCATACTCCATCTCGACTACACTGAACATAACCTTAAGATGCTCTTGCATATTTGAAATGATGTTCTTTGTTAATTTGTTCTTTTCTCTAGTTCTTTTCAACCATGAAATACCGAGATAATCTTGAACATTGGATCCCATGGATTTGGAGGAAAAATCCTCAATATGGTTTCTTAGATGAACCTGCAATGTTTGGGAGACATGTCATGCCCATTAGACTAAAAGGAAATTATAATTACAAGGTTATTTGATCTATTGGAATTCATAAATTGAAATAATCACCAAGTGGGATCCCATGGAACGTCATAACTTCTTCAATGACCCAGCCATCTTTATCAGAAAGGTGAGATTTTTGTTTCGTGCTTGTCACCTCTCCTTTGTACTGGGATATCTGTTTTGATCTGCAATAGACATTCCTCTCATATACATCTGCATCTGCCTTTTCAGAGTGCCAAGAGCTATGAGAATAATTAAGACAACCAGATGTTTCCATAGCCTTCTGCTCCAATTCATTACCACTGAATAACTCCGTAACAAAATTGATCTGAAAACCATTAACAACGGATACGTTTGTAGCAGTATTGGCATATATACCTAGAACATGTAATTATGTTGATATCAATCTGCTCACAAATATGAAATCATTCTCACCAATATTTGAGGATGCATTTACACACAGATAACAGGGAGAACGAGAGATGTTGAGAGGAACATAGAGGGAGAGGAGATGTTTGTATTCTTATATTACATTTTAAATCTGGTATGGCTTGCAAATTTAGTAATTCTAGTATTATTGTCGCATAGGCAAATCCGTACCACTTAGGCAAATTCCAATTCAACTTTTAAAGTCACGTGTCCTGTGGTTTTTTCACCTATATATTTTGAAGAATTTTAATCGAGTAGTCCATTTGTAAAGGTACCTGCGTTGATGGTCACCAAGACAATGCCATTATCCATATATTCACTAACTTTTTAATTATCATTGAGATTCAACCTTAGCCTAATTAATAGTTACAAAATCATAAAATGTCTGGTGCAACTTACAACATCAACCACGTTACCAGTTAACTTGGGTTTAAAATTGGAAAACTAAATAACAACTCAGCAGGACCAGCTGCTAGCAAAATTATCTTTTAGTATAACTACTAAAATATAATGATGCACCAGCTGCAATTTATAGCTTTCATGTATGCTTGGTCAATTAAGGAGGAGAATTCTGTTAATGAGTGTTTGTACCAGATTTTCACCCGTCAGGACGCGACTACATCTAGACAGGACGACAACATTATTGACAAAGAGTTGCTGCTGACACGAAGGAAGCCGACGGGAAGACTCAACGTCAACTTGGGTCGACACGATGGGAATAGGACAACTCGACGACAATGTAGCAGAAGCATGAAATAGTCAAATAACTGTCCTAATTTTTAGTAATGGGTTAACATCTTATCACTAAAAAATAGGATCACGGAGGATTAATCTCTTACAAGCTAGGCATGTGCTGATGAGGCTAAGGGTGATTATATATCATCAAATTACACTATAAGAAATACACAAGTTATTACTCCTTCACAACAACTCAGCCTTGACACATACACACAAGACTTGACGACTACACAAGACACTGACAGGAGCTGACCAAGTCTACCCGTCGACCGATGACTCCTAAAATCTAGGAGATAAACCAACAACTTCTCCCTACAATCAAGGCACGTGATCAAGGCTGTTACCTGAAGATTAGCAACGGGAAGATGACTCCATTAAGTTATAAATACCAGCCAAAGTGAAGGGAAAAGGGGTTCCACAATTTAGAGAGAAATTCAGCTTATATAGTCGACGAGTATATATACACTGCCGACGAGTACAAACTGCAGTGGACGTATAGGTTGTTTAGTACTTGTATTTTGATTTCTATCACTTGTAAACACTCAATCATCAGTTCTAGTGGATCATTTCAGCTGAGGAGAGTCTCATCCGTGGTTTTTACCCTTTCACGGGGGTTTTCCGCGTCACCAATTTCTTGTGTTGATTTCTTTCGTTTTTCTTGTCCTTTACTTTTTTGTTCTTGTTCATAACTTTATTATCGATTTTCGCACTTAAACAATTAGATATACTTAGCTATTAACCCAACAAAATTTGGCTAAAACAATGAGTGAACAGGACAAAAACAGCTTCTGCTTCGTCTTCTGCTAAAATACAAACAAACCTCAGTAGCTGATCAGGCTCATTTAATACTTTTTTCAACTTTCACACTCTAAAAGAACAAATTAATTATAACTAAAGATATTTCCTACAGCCTATAGGAAGTTTTCCTGGTGAGTTTTATGTGCCAATGTAAGACATGTGTTTATGGTTGTACACGTGTGCCAATGATATGGACATACATTTGAAAGAAAGAGTTCTTCTCCAATTTGGTCGTCTACCGCAGCTTAAACACAAGTCGTTCCTAGCCTATAAATTATGACAGAAAGGTCTAACCACGTACAGTTGGAAAGTTCCTATTTTATTTCTGTAGTTCTTGATTATTGGCATAGTTAGGTGGTTTGAAATACCATAAATCACAGCAATACTTGTTGGGTTTTAACTGGTTTTCTGCTTCATTTGCTTGTCATTCTGATTTGTATTAGCAACAGGTGCATCCAAGTTTCCGATTCTCAAAAATTGGCCCCGATAAATTGGAGACTAATGTACTCTTGTAATTTGGTGTCTTACTGCTTGATGTCTTCACCTAGCAAGCTATTGTATATTATTAACACATGTAACGGTGCCAACAATTTCAAAAAATATACATACACATAAATACATTATACATGTATATATAAAGGAGAAAGAGGGGGGGGGGGGACACACTCACAGGAACCAGAAGAACAGAATAATAAAACAAGGACATGCAACGTCCCCTAAGCCAAAAAATGACCCATTCTCCTCACTTTGAAGGGTTTTTGTGTCTGATTCTTCTTCAGATACTTGCGTATTTTTGCTAACAGGTTCTTCTTCAAGTATATGGAGATCTTTAGCTCTATCTTCCGCTTGAGCTATTCGTACCTTCTGCTCTGCTGTCAAGGATTTTGCCTTCCATAGTGCCTTAATTATCCTATTCATTAAAAATTATTCCTTCAAAAAATGTACATTCTTCTTTAGATGTTCAAGACTTGGATGACATGGATGACAAACAAAAACATTATACAATATATAAAATGCATTTAAAAAGGACCAAGGACTAAAGGAGTCAGAATTCAGGAATTGGCATAATAACAGGTATTGTCAATAAATACACTGGTGTGGCTTGCCTGTTGTGCATCCAAGAGTCCCACGAGAATACAGGAAAAAAATTATTAATTCGTCTAATCTTGATAAAATATCTGTTAGCTAAACAAATCTTTATTTATCAAAAATTGAGGAAAGCTTTCAAAATCAACTCACTACTATTATGCTCTAAAGTAAAAGATTCTAAATCTTTTAGTTCCAACATGAAGTTAATATTGTTGCACTCTATTGTCTCACAACCATTTAGTTATTTGTCTTGTGCATGTTTGATTGTTTGCTGAGAGTCAAAGACGTATTGAATACATAATTTGTTCTACAGATTCTGAGAATCAAGAAAGAGGCCATCCTTCTATAGTTCGTCACAACTCACAAATATCCATACTGATCAATCCTGGTGGAAGGTAATGTCCAAGGAAAGGAAGAAGTTGCCTCTGGGTCAAAATTGATAAGAAAATTGGAATAAGATTGTACTCGAAACAACTTCTAGCATCACAGAGAGGAATGAAACTGCAGTTGGTAGGCCAATTTGTATCGGTAGGTCAAACTATTAAAAGCAAATAAAATAAACAAGTGGGATAAAAAAACTAGCCGACTGATCACTATATAAATACAAGTGTGTGCAAATTCTGACATCACCACGTCCCACTTGGTTCTTTTGTTCTTTGTTTTAATCTTTAATCTCCAGCCATGTAAACGCACATAAAAAAAGAAAAGAAGTAAGAACATGTATGTATGTATGTATGATTTAGAACACTTTAAAAAACATATCAACACATGATTAAAAGAAAAGAATGCATCTAGCCGACTCCAAAGGAAGTCAGTGTCATAGGACAAGGAAAATCGAATGTCTGGAGCATGAGTTGATTCAGTACGTGGCACAAGTACCGGCACGTGAAACGTTATCTCCCATGTACTAGAGACGAGGACTCGTGAATCAGACATGATATGATGACCCCCTTTATAGTAAATTCTTAAACATTATAGGACACCATGTTGTTTCCTTGACGATGCTATGATGACAACTGAAAGATGTAATAGGCTGCTTGCCCTCTTCCCATTCATTCATCCGTATAAATAGTTACAAGTATAACTGAATGCCTACAAATCCGCTAAATGATATATGATACTGATTTCCTAATTACAGGTTAACATGATACTGATTTCCTAATTACGGGCTAGGAGATATACATCAAATATACATCAAATATAATGCCTAAATATATGCGTCTATTATACCCCCGTAGTCGAAGCGGGAGGAGAGCGGATGCTGAGACTGGATCTGAAGTCTTCGAACAGGACACGCGGAAGACCTTTAGTAAAGATGTCCGCAATTTGGTAGCGAGAGGGGACGTGTAGAACTCTGACTTGACCCCGCTGCACGTGTTCCCGAACAAAGTGAATGTCAATTTCAATATGCTTCGTCCGTTGATGCTGAACTGGATTGCCGGAGAGATATATCGCACTGACGTTGTCGCAATAGACTAACGTGGCCCGAGTGTGTGGATGATGTAGCTCCGTGAGTAAATTACGTAACCAACATATCTCTGCTACGACATTTGCAACACCACGATATTCTGCTTCAGCACTAGAGCGAGAAACGGTGCTTTGGCGTTTAGATGACCAGGAGATGAGATTATCACCATAATATATGCAGTACCCACTTGTGGAGCGTCGGGTATCAGTGCATCATGCCCAGTCGGCATCTGTGTATGCAAGTAAGGAAGGAGCTCTGTGGTGGCCGGGAGTCAGGCCAAAAGACAGTGTGCCTTTGATATACCGAATAATCCTCTTCAAAGCAGTCCAATGAGAGGTTCTGGGATCATGCATATGCATACAGATTTGCTGAACTGCATAAGTAATATCGGGCCGTGTGAAAGTCAGATACTGAAGTGCCCCTGCTAGACTGCGGTACAGGGTGGGGTCATGAAATGGGTCACCCGAATCTGCACTGAGTTTGGCATTTGTATCAACAGGAGTGGATACTAGATTGCAGGATTGCATTCCTGCCCGAGCAATAATGTCCGTGGCATAAGAGTGTTGAGACAAAAACATTGTATCTTTTTGTCGCTGAACTGAGATGCCCAAAAAGAAACTGAGGGGACCGAGGTCTTTCATGGCAAATTCACTTGCCAACTTAGCCATGAGTTGTTGTCTCAGAGCAGCAGAGGAGGTGACTAGAAGAATGTCATCGACATACAATAGTAGATAAGCTGTGTGCCGACCTTTATGAAGAATAAAAAGAGAAGCATCACACTTGCTGTGATGGAAACCCAAAGTTAATACGAAGTCGGTGAAGCGTTTGTACCAGGCCCGAGGTGCCTGTTTAAGTCCGTAAAGAGCCTTGATAAGCAGACAAACGTAGTCAGGAAAGTGTTTGTTACGAAAGCCCATGGGTTGATGCATGTAAACTGTCTCATATATATTTCCATGGAGGAACGCATTAGTGACATCCAGTTGGTGTACGGGCCATGATTTAGACAGAGCAATAGATAAAACTATCCGAATAGTGGCTGGTTTAACCACTGGACTAAAAGTTTCCCCACAGTCCACTCCAACCTGTTGTGACCGACCATCGCAGACCAGACGAGCTTTATATCGTTCCAGACTACCATCCGATTTAAACTTATGTTTAAAGAGCCACATGCTAGGTATGATTTTCATATTTGGTGTACGTGGTACTAACACCCAGGTTCCATTTTTAATAAGTGCATCATACTCATTTGTCATGGCGGTGTACCATTCCGGTGTGGACAGGGCTTGAATGGGGTTTTTGGGAATGGGAATGATGGGAACGGTGTTGGCTGATGTGTTGAGGTTTAGGTGGTGTCTGGGTTTGGTAATTCCACTCATGAAGCGAGTATGCATGGTACGAGTGGGTGGTGGAGGTGGGTTTGTTTGTGTAGTTTGGTTCGGAACAGATGGGAGGGGGGCTGTTGTGACATGTGGGTCGGATGGTGCTAAAGTACCAGAAGCAGGGCTGCTGATTGTGTCGTGGGAACAAGTCTGGGAAGTAGGTGGTAGGGTGGGTGGAGCTTTGGGGTGGCGGCTGTAAGTAAGTAGTGGTTGAGCGGGCTGTCTGTTTGGGCTAGTAGGTAATGTAGGGGATGTTGGGTCGGTTGTAGTTGATTGCGTAGGGCTGGGTGTTGAGTCTTGGTTTGCGGGCTGGTTAGGTACCGAAGAGGAAATATGCGGCCAGTAGTGAGGAGATAGGGTGTGGGTGAGAAAATCATAGGAAGGTGCGGATGTGAGCGTATGAGAGAAGGGGAATGTTTTCTCATCAAACGCTACATGTCTGGAGATAATAAGTTGTTTGGTTTCAAGATTGAAACATTTGTATCCTCTATGATTCGATGGGTAACCCAAAAACACACAAGGATGAGAGCGATGTTCGAGTTTATGAATTTTAGTGGATGGGGTGAGTGGGTAGCATAGACACCCAAAACACGTAAGTGATCAAAGGAGGGTGTGCTGTTATACAAAAGCTCAGTGGGTGTGTTGTGTGTACTGGATTTGGTTGGAAGAATATTTAGGAGGTAAGTGGCGGTTTCAAGGGCATGGTGCCAAAAAATGTTAGGTAGAGAAGCATGTGCCAAAAAATATTGATGGTGCGGATTTTTCGCTCCGCTTTCCCGTTTTGGGAAGATGTGTGAGGACAAGAAAGGCGGAATACCATTCCATTTTCATCGAATTTTTTTTGGAAAGAAGCATTGACATACTCCTTTCCGTTATCACATTGGAAGGTTTTATTATTAAAGAAGGAATGAAAGTCACCTTGCTCGTTTGTCATGGTGGTAGTTGCCCCGGTGTCCATGTAGAGAGTGGGATCCGGCTGCTGCAGAGACATGGTGTAGCGAGCTTGCTCGATATCTGTTGGAGTGTAAGCAGCCTGATATGCCTGATTTGGTCTGGAGCCAAGTAGACCTTGTGTGTTTGGATGTGCCTGATTTGACCGAGCTGAAGTGGTGGGGTACGGGCAAGGTGGACTGGGCCAGTTGAACTGTTGAGCCTGTTATGTATGAGGAGCTGTTCGAGGTTGCTGCCAGGGTGAAGGTGGGTATGGTGGCTGCCAGAAGGGACCCTGATTGTTGTAGAAGGAGAATCGTCCACGACCAGCGAAGTTACGTCCACGACCTCGACCTCTGAAGCGACCACGGCCCCTGTTACGTTCATAAGTAAAATCAGGCCGGTTATCATGTTGGGGCTGTCGTGATGTACCTGTTGCAAGGGCAGTTTTAGAGGCGTGGAGTGCCTGCTCCGCCTTCCGACTCTCAACTTGAACCAATTTCGAACGGGCGGTATAGAAAGAGGGGAGGGGCTCCTGTTGTTGAAGGATTGTGGCTATACCCTCATATTGCTCGTTCAACCCAGCAATTAGTTGCAACACCAACCTGTCATTATCTACCGGTGCATTGACGTTGGCAAGTTGATCAGCCAACACTTTTAATTCTTGACAGTATGCAGAAACGTTGGGAAATCCATCCAAACGAGTATTGGAGAACTTGTGGAGAAGATGAATGGCACGTGAACTTTTGTTGTCTTGAAAGATGTTTTCTATAGCAATCCAGGCAGCGTACGCGGTGGAATTAGGTCTGAGAATGGTGTGAAGGAGGTCGGTTGAGATCGTGCCATAGATCCATTAGAGGACAATGGCGTCCAGGCGATCCCATTCATCATCAGGTTTGGGTGGTGGTTGTTCTTTGTCAGAGGGAGAAGTGACTGTTTTGGAAGGATCAGGTCTAGGGGAGAAGTGGTCATGGACCAAGAAGGCTCTACAATGGATTTTAAATAACTCAGACCAGGAAGCATACTGGCCTGATTCCATCTCCAAGGTTACTGGGATAAAACTCTTTATATTGGACACTGTTGTAGCAGGGTGGAGTTGGTTTTTGGAATTCATATCTCGGTGGTGAAAAAGAGAGGGGAAGGAAAAGAAGAATGGTAGGAGGAGTCAGAGTACTTAGCTCTGATACCATGAAAGATGTAATAGGCTGCTTGCCCTCTTCCCATTCATTCATCCGTATAAATAGTTACAAGTATAACTGAATGCCTACAAATCCGCTAAATGATATATGATACTGATTTCCTAATTACAGGTTAACATGATACTGATTTCCTAATTACGGGCTAGGAGATATACATCAAATATATATCAAATATAATGCCTAAATATATGCGTCTATTAACAACTGGTTTCAGAGTTAACAAGTGAGAACATATTTTGAGTGACAATTGTTCTCACTGTTCTCGATTTATATACATAGTTTTTTCACATTTTCTACAGATTAGTTTCGGTTATTATATATAAACAAAATTAGTGCCTGCATTATACAAGAATGTATATAGCAGAACCTTTTTTTCCTTAGCATGTTACATTATTTCTAATGCATTAGCGTTCAAATACAAGGGAGGGGGGTAAGGATTTGAATCTATGACCTTATCTCTTAAGTATTTTTAGGAAGGGGGTAAACAATATTTATATTTATCTTTTATCGTGGAATATAGAGTATATAAGTTAACAATATGAAGATATCTAGGAAACAACATTATATATGATGAATAATGTTCTGGTATGCCATGATTGAATTCCTTACCTGTATGTCACATTAAAAGACACAAAAGATTGAAAATGGAACTTTAGTCTGCCTTGAGGATCATGATTTTTTGCCCCATGTTTTGCATCTAGACCCCTGCCAAGCCGTAAAGTCGTGACAATAATTGGACTAACCATTGATGAAAAAGTAGGAGGGTACACTTGAATGCTTTCTATGTCCTCCCAGAGTAATACAAATTTCGTCTTGCACCCAAAAAGATCAGAATGAAATCCAATTATTCTCATGGACAAAAACAGACGACCCTGCGTAAAAATTTACAATCGCGTCAGACTGTTAGTTGAAGGTTGAAAGAATCATCCACAGGACAGAATAGAAAATATGAAATGTGCATCATTCATCTTATATGAACAAGGGCATACATTTAAAGTATCACATGTCTCTGACTGTATATATACAGTCAATGATCAATCAAAACATCATTGCATCATCTTTTGAACTTAATAACAAAAAATGCAACTACTTTACAGTACCTGCAGAGGCATTTAACGTTTCAATTGACATGTGAAGTCATTGATTAGAAATTCTTCTTCTGGGAGTTTGAATAGTTTCTGAAAAGCTCTATTTGTTTGAGGAGACCGCAATTTTATCTATTCAATACATGAAGATAATTAATAGGGGAGGCTAAAAAGTTGAACATAGTCCGTAATTTTGAACTTTGAAGCAGAGCGAATATAGCTTATACCTTCTTCCCCACTTCCTTCTCCATCTTACTTAGATAGTCTTTTACAACATTGCAACCTCTTGTATCATTCAAGAAAATTTGAGATGCAATTTCGACTGACATGCCTGAGCTAACTACCCTTCAACAGGAACCCAAACATCATCTAATTCCGATATATTACTCTTTACAAAATTAATTCCGGCATGTCCCAGGGATTTAGCTTCATCAAATGGTCCGTAAAAATCATAAACATCTGCATCTAGCATAGATGGAGGTTCATCCATGGCATCAAATTCAAATACTTCTGCAAAATAACATGGGCCTAGCAAAACATCAGATTGAAAAAGAAAGTAAATAATGTGAGAAACCATGTAGAATTTAGTAAATCATTTCCACTCTTTTGGAAGCTATAAGCCCATCAGATTTGATTAAAGCAACAAGGTAAATGACTATTATGAATAAGACCGGCTAAAATTTTAAAACTAACCATTCCATTGAGGATCAGATTTCTGAAACTTAATTGAACTGGATCTAGTTTTACCATTGCAGCTGAACACCACATACAGATCGGACAACCTAATTGCTGCCAAATTGTTTCCTTCTAGCAAGGCAACAGTTAGGAACCACCCATCTCCCTGTGCTTTGATACCATGGTCACCTATATCGACGAAAAAAATATACAAGAGATATCAGATGCAAACATTGAGCACTACAAAAACTTCTTCAGAGAAAGTCAGTTAAAATATACATAGAGATTTTCGTCTGACTAATGTAGTTGATTTATAGTGGTTCAAAGTGACCAAATTAACCTTTAATTTGAAAAAATAAATCTAGACAGAAGTGTAGTTATATCATTCAGCAAAGTTTCCACTTCCTGGGGAAAATTATATACCAATTTTATTAATTAAGTGTTGAAACAAAATTGTGAGGATCTTGCAAGCAACAACAAAAGATAAAAAAGGGAAATGAGGGAATCAGGCAAATAGTTGGTGAGTAAGAGAAGTAAAGGCAGTAACATAACATTTCCGGGCATCATAGGCAATAATAAGGGTTTCTGATTTTTAAAAGGTTCCTGAGCTATATATCGCACAAAAGGATGTAATTTGTCTTGCCCCTAGATACTGATAAACAGGGTTAAACTAACAACAAACAGTTGGTCATTGGCAGTTGAACTGCAGCTACACATTCTTACTGATGTAGAGAACACATTGACTTGCAACCTTAATTTGCATAACATAATGGGTGGGTGTGAAGGAGTGGTGAAGTAGTAAGGGAAAAATGAGAGAGAGAATGAAAAAGGTTGAGTACAACAACGGAATGGGCTAACCTAGGAAGGAAGACAATATGTCAAATTATGTAATATGGAATGGACCCAAGAAATGACAATTATGATCCTATGTCAATCAAATTCTCAAAGTTCATTTCTTTCTAATGGGAAAAATATTACCAAAACTCAACTTCGTAAGAATTAGGAACGGAAAACAAGATATGAAAGTAGCAATGCATATAGGTATTTTCTAAAGGTCAAATGTTACAGGCAAAAAAATTACATCAGATTTAGTTCTTTGCTGAAGAGAACAGATAATTATACACACACACACACACTACTACTACTACTACTATACGCTAGTTAGTAAAGAAGATAGTGTGTTAAATTGGCCTACCTTTATGCGCTCTAACCTGTATGCAACGTGATATAAGTGCCACCATCCGTTCTCCCAGAAGAACTAGTACTCCAGAAACAATCACTTCACAAAAAGAATCTGGCAAGTCTAGACCAAAAATCTCATGCCCTGTGCTACCATTGCCTAACAGGTGTATAAGCACATACAATCCCAAAAATATGGTGGATATAAAGGTAAAGTTCTTAAGATACTGAATTGCTAGTTTCCAGTCTGACTGAGGCTCCATATGTAGAGATGCCAATGCTTGTTCCTTTCCAGAATCAGTGTTCTTTACATCAGTTGGATTTACACTTTGAGCTAATACTCAAAGCTGTCCCTTATACCTTGTCTTGTGCCATTTTCTATCATACCTTTCATCATTGTACTCTGTAACAAATTCATCCACCACGATATGACAAGTTGAGACGATTGTTCTCCTGAAGGCAGGTCGGGCCCTCGAATGATGGAGTAAAGCACTTCTGCCTTAAAGCAGTTCCCATACGGGGCATCTGGAGTGCTTACGCTACTTAAAACTGCAAAACACTTCCCATCTGCTTTTAAATAGGGCTGCTCCTCAGTGGCTTTCAAAGCCTTAACTAATTTAGTCGCAGATTTTACATAAGTCTTCACTCTTTTCAGGGTCTCCCCACCGTTCTCAAATTTCCAAGGACCTACTTGCAGTTCTGTAGTTTTCTGTACATCTGCTAAAGATTTGAAAATAGTTGCATCTTGTGAAAAGAGTAAAGAGTTCATTTCAGATGAAGCAATTGCATAAAGTTGGTCTAGAACTACCCCTCCAGGAAGATTATTTGGCATTTCACTTTCTTGATCTCTTGTTTCCATGGTTTTCATCATTTCTTCGAAAGAACCAGATGATGATGCCTCCTCAGATATATCCCTGTGAAACTCCCTGTTGGCAGCTTCAGGTAGCTCAGGTATATCAGTTATTTTACTAGAAACGTTTCTAGAGACTGCATCGTGGTGTTTGTGGGATGCATCATGATGTCTATTGAAAATTGGAGCAAGTATGCCTTCAAATGACTGCTTTTGTGATTTCTCCTCCTTAAGAAGGAAACTATCATCATATTTGAATGAAGTCGGCAAGCTATTTAAACTACTCAAAGATTTTCTTGATGAACAGGTATCAAAAGATGGTATTTCCGTGAGAGAATTGCTTTGTGATAAAGAAATGGTAAGACGAATTTCACCTATTTAAATATATAAAAACATTAATTTAAAGTCTACATCTGTAGGCAGGCAAATATCAGTTGAGTAGCCAAGCAACTACAAATTAAAAAAACCAGGTGATAAGCAAATCCAATCAACAAAACCCATGTAACATTCTAATTTAAACCAGTAAAATAAACACATAAGGTGAGCATTAGTGCACAAGTTTCTATGAGCAATGGTATATTATGGAAGCAGTAAATTTAACTTAAATTGTTCAGCTACTGGAGAATTCACAACCATCACACACTCATATATACAACAGCAAAACCATGATTATAAAGGATCTGGTGCCAGAAAATATTTGACAGGGGCCTAAAATAAATTACTGATTTTTAAAAATTCAGCCAGGGCTAAAAAAATGTACAGAATTCCGAAGGTTAGCTGGCGCTGGAGCCTAGGGCCTAAGCCAGCACCCCTGTTTCCGCCACTATATGTACAAGGAAAAACATACCACCCACCACCTATATTAATACAAGTGCATTTGGTAAAAGCATAATGAAGGCTTACCACATTCCTTGATCTTGGACTTTTTACTCTCAGGTTTCAGGGAGTACCATGTAGTGCCTAATGACTGGTCATCAGCATACAAAATCCGATGCCAACAAAATCATATTTACAAAACTTGTCTTCATCCAATAAATACACCTTAAGCTACTCCTTAAAGTCATCGACACGAAAAGAAAATTCTTCACACCACATAGGATTCAAAGATTTCTTCGCCGCTTTAGTTTTACACTTGTATTTTCCTAATTTTAGTTTTACATATGGTGAACTATAGCCATATGAATCCAATGCAGGTAAATTTCTAGCTTCGATCACACGAACTAAAAGTCTCATTTTCGAAATGCAAAACAAAACAAACTAATCTTAGAAGCTTACCTTACATACAATCTATATAATCCATAACCCACAACAACTACAACATAACAAATATTCAAAGAGATGTAGGTACAAGATTATGGCCCCGTTTGGCTGGACTTAAATTTAAAATAAGTAACTTATTTTAATTTTTTTTTACATATTTTCAAAAAAAAATAGATAAATATTTATTTTAGAATTTTAAAACCAAATATGATTTTTAAAATTGAAAATAAGTTACTTATTTTCAGAAAAAGTACATACATACTAACTTTTTCTGGAAATAAGCACTTATTTCCAGTTTATAAGTTCAGCCAAACGGGCACTATATATATGTGTATAAAGAAAGATCATGGAACATGCAAGGGAAAAATGATACATGCACACACATATATAAATTTATAAAGACTGAGCCTCTGGATAGTTTGAACAAAAACTATATCAATTTCATTGAAGAAACAATAATGGGAAGAAGAAGAAAGGGTGATAAAATGTAGGTTTGATTTTGTATAAATTAAGAATGAGGGAAGGTGATGAAATTTCAAGAATTCCAGAGAAATATGATAACAGAAGGGAAAAACATGAATGAAATATTATTATTTAAAATAAATGGTCAAATTTTGAAAAACCATGATTTTTATATAAAATTATGTAGGATTTGCAAGTGCAGAAAACCCAACCAAAATTTGAGAGGATGAAAAATGGGGGGAAGCGGATACAATTTAAATAGGTTTTATTTGTTAAAATTTACATTACTAATAGTGTTCATCAGAGCATCTTGAGTGTAATATTACAATATTAAAAATATCTTTAATACAACATTATAATAATGTAAAATTTTAAATTAAAATTAAAATAAAAAACTCATACTTCGCATGGACGAGAAGTCGGTATATATTAATATAGATTATTAGATACTTATAATAATATTTTTTTCATGTAACTAGAATAGGACTCTAAATTTATGATTTGAGAAATGAACCCATTTATTTTATTTTATTTTTCAAAAATATATAGTTAAATATTATTTATTTAAAAAAAAAATCAATTCAAAAAAAAAATAAAGGTAAGCTAGACCCCCTCAATATAAAAAGGGGAGTAGTAGATGCCCATTAAACGGAGAGAATCAAATTATTATTCCCACTTAACCGGGACAAGACAACCAATGTATGGAGCAAGTAACAAGTGACTGAGCACGTGTGTGAGTGTCAGTGTCTGTGTTGGAATGGAATATAAACAAAAGGGTAGACTAGTTAGTAGTAAGTGAGGTATAGAGCACATAAAGAAGCCAAAAGGGTCCACTGTTGCATAATCACATACTACATTTTATTATAACACACACACACACACACCTACCATGGATGCAGCGGCGAGGGGGGAGATGCTTTCATCCGGGAATGTGAATCATCTCATTGATTCCGTTGATTGTTTTCTCTTTGACTGTGACGGTATCTCTCTCTCTATCTATCTATCTTTCTTCATCACTTCTTGTGTTTTTTTAATTATAATCTTGTCATGTATTAGTGTGTGTATAGTGGTCGAACCAGGATTTTAAATGAGCCCGGATGAACCAGCAATATAATTGTAACCGGGGTTAAAATTAAATATTTGCCTAGTTTTTGTAATTTTTTAAGACCAAATAGTTAATTTTTAGCTGTTTGTATGTTCTGTATCATAATCTATGTATTGTCATGTGAATTTGTTGCTAAAATTATAAAATTTTCTCGTAATTATGTTTTGATCAAGGAACATGCTGATTTTCGCTGAAAATATGACATTTTACCGAGCAAGAATTGTGTTCCCTACTTATCTGATTTTATTCATGGAGTGTGACCCTTATATAATATGTTCTTCTCCCTATGCATTTAGGTGTGATATGGAAAGGAGATACTCTCATTGATGGTTCCAAAGAGACACTCGACATGCTTCGATCCAAAGTGCTGCCTTCTACTTTTTCCTCTATTATTTCCTACCAATCGTTACTATAAAATATATCTTTTATAAACTTGTGTTTGAATACAACTTAATTTCACCTACAAACAACACTACTGAATCATACGTTTATTTGAATTGTTAGTGAATTATATAATGGATCTTTATGTTCTGATTATATGTTATAAGGTATAGTTACTTGTGTATTTACTGAAATTCAGAGTTTTGTAGACAAACATAACCCTCGTCGTATAAATATATGTACTCTAATATTGTATATCAGGGAAAGAAGCTAGTTTTTGTTACTAATAATTCCAGAAGGTCAAGAAGCCAATACGCCAAAAAATTCCTCTCTCTGGGAATTCCTGTCACTCAGGTTTTTAAATGTACCCCTTTTTTTGTATCATCCCATTTACATTTTCACTTACCTAGTACATCTGTTTTGCAGGATGAGATATTTTCCTCATCGTTTGCTGCTGCTATGTATTTGAAATTAATTGAATTTCCTCCTGCTAAAAAGGTCTCTTTCCTGTTAATTTTCTGTATATACTCTCATGCTTATGAGATTCAGTACTTAAACAAAATGCTTTTCGTTGTCAAGTGCTATAGCATCTTAAATTTGATGATGGAATTTGTTGTCATCAGTGGCGGACCTACCCTATGGCCAGGGTAGGTCTTGGCCCTCCCTGAGATTTTTAAATTAATGTAGTAACTTCAGTTTTTCGGTATATATTTTAAGTTGGTCCGGTGGTTTTGCAAGGTTTTCCATACATATACAGATATTTGGGTGAAATGCAAGTTTCCAAACACACCGTCAAAATATTATAATTGAATTTTCCTCCCGGATTAAAGACTAGCTATGATATTTTTTTATTCAGAAGTTATGCTTGGCCCTCCCTGGAATTTGAGTCTGGGTCCGCCACTGGTTGTCATGGTGTTCTGTTTTTAAACAAGACACTACAACATGTTAGTAATGGATGATAACAAAGAACCAATATGTCCTGATAGATAGGGACAAGTGATTCAGTCTACAACTATGCCCGAGTCAAATGCCTCTATATAGATTTATAATGCTGATGAATAAAAAAACTAATTTGGATATCAGCTATTCTCGGAGCCCTTCATGATGCATTCATTTAATTAAGTTTCCCTTTATTGCTCTCACTGTCTCACATGATATGCATTGGCCATGAACATATTTAAATATATGCATTCACTCTCTGTTGAACAAGTACTTCACATATATTCTTATGCTATAAACATTCTCGTCTTCACCAGCATATTTCCCTTTTTTCCTTTTCTTATCCATACCAATGATTTATTCCGACCAAGACAAAATTTTCAATTAGTTTGGATCTCTCTCGGCCAAATTCGATATTATGTGGCCAACTCTAGTTGATGCTGCTGATATCAGCCTGATATGGGCTGAAAATAGCCCTAGAGGCGTAATCAATGTCGCATTAATTAGACCTGAATTGGTCCGCAAGGAAGGCCCAATTAATAGGCCCGAAAATCTTATTATTACATAAATCTGTAATTAATTAATGGGTAGATTAATAAAACCTAATTTTAGTCTACTAGTCAAATATTCCTATAAGGAGTTGGTTTCCATAAGGAAGGATCTAGAAGCCCATCTAAGGAGGTTACTTACTTCCCATGCCTTGAGGGCACTACGAAGCCCCGAGGACACCATGCCCGATGGCATTACTTAGCCCCGAGAGCATCACCATCAAGTTTCGAGGGTACGTAGGCATCTTGCTAGAACAGAGATAGTTCCGACAAGCAAGCGCAGCCATTAAAAAGCTCAATAAGTTCCGACATCCTAAGAAATTAACACACCCTATTTTTTATTCCATAACACAGCCCTTGGGTTTTTTTGTTTTATTTTGTTCCAGGTTTATGTAATTGGTGAAGAGGGCATACTGGAAGAGTTGAAACTTGCTGGTTTCACTGGCATTGGCGGCCCTGTAAGATCATCTGTTTTAAAGGCTGAATTACTTGCACTTGTTGATCTTATATTGTTTTTAAGATCATGATTCATGATTCATTATTACCTTTTGGACATGTAGTCACCATAATTCATCTCTGAGGAAATCTATATATTTCCAGCCTCCTTTGCTTTGCGTTGCATCCATAATATTTTGTGATTGCTTTTTATCATATATTTGTTATAACTGAATCTGATTATTCCATAGGAAGATGGGAAAAGAACAGCACAGTTTAAACCAAACTCTCTCTTCGAGCATGATAAGAGTGTAATGTAACATCTTGCCATACCTTTCCAAGTACTTTTTTCTTTTTATTTAATTCTACTTGCAATTGAAGATACTATTAAATTTGATTTGTACAGGTTGGAGCTGTTGTTGTTGGATTAGACCAGTATATTAATTATTACAAGCTTCAGTAAGATAAACTACTTTTTATTCCTCTTTCATTCGATTCTGTAATTTAGCAGTCAAGTCTTCTGTCAAGGTTGGTCTTGTTGAGGTGTCTAAAACATATAGATAGTGAGCCTAGAAACTGCGGTTTTAGTTCGCAGTCCTCTTTAATATTCTGTCATCTGGATAGGTAAATAACTAAACAAAAGATTCAATATTTATCATGGCTTATATAAAATTACTTAATGCCTTTCATAGTTTTGAACTTCCGTTGCTTCATTCTACAATTGTTTTGGTAAACATAATTAACTAAACTTAAAAGGTAAAATGATATTATTAGTCCTCTTCTACTAAACTTAAAAAGGTAATATGGATATTATTAGCTGTCTCCTATTATTAAGTAGCAATGTAGCATAATCACTCTGGTGCAATGATGTAAACTTACTCCTCCACTATCTGGATAAGGATGAGATGATCTCACACTGCTCATACATCAGGCATACAAGAATGCAAGGAAGGGTATAAAAGGTTATTTCTTGTCTCTTTTAGGTAACAAGTTTAAGGTAGTGGGTTGTGGGCTGCAAGTGTCTGACTACTGCAAAAGAAGGTATGTTTAAGTGGTAGTCTGAACAGAATATATCTTATAGGTTGCACAGGTCACCACATTAAGGAACTCCTGAAACCTTAGAAATGCAAAATCATTCATTGTGGTCATATGTTTGTCAATAGCTTTATAGTAGTTTATGCTTGGCATATTGGTGAATTTGTAATACCTGCAGGTACGGTACTCTTTGCATACGTGAGAATCCAGGATGCCTTTTTATTGCTACTAACCGTGATGCTGTGGGCCATATGACTGATTTACAAGAATGGCCAGGTCATCCAGCTCAGTAGATCCTTACTTATAAATTGCCATAGGACTCGGCAACTGAAATATTTATACCCCTCCACCTTCTCTTTTCAGGTGCCGGATGTATGGTTGCTGCAATATGTGGGTCGACTGAAAAGGAACCGACGGTAGTCGGAAAACCGTCAACCTTCATGATGGACTTTTTGCTAGAAAAGTAAGCATAAAGTTTCTAACTATTTGCATTCATGCGGTATTATATGAATGCCAAACGTTCTTGCTTCTTTTAGAATAAATGACCCCTTTTGGGCTTGATTATTAAAATATAAACAGATAAACTGTAATTTCATTTAGCAAAAAAGAAACTGTAATTTCACCAGTAGTGTGATTATACTGTTCTTCATATGATTTCTAATGTGTTAAGAATTCTTAAATTGGATTTGCTATTCAACGGGAACTTGCGACGCAAGTTGTTGCCCGTATACCTCGTACACTTATATAGTTTTACGTTAAAATATTTTAATAAATATTAAATTTCTACAATAAAAAAAAATAAAAAAAAGGAAAACAAAACAATGATTGATTCATATCACATGCCATGAACGTACAATTGCATGTAGATTGATATATCACTCGAGCATTTATATGTACATTCTTCTTACCCATCTTTACTTTGGTTTTTATTTTGCAGGTTCAAAATTTCAACCTCAAAAATGTGTATGGTGGGTGACAGATTGGATACTGATATTCTATTTGGACAAAATGCAGGATGCAAAACACTCCTGGTCTTTACAGGTCCAAAGCACTTCTACAGCGAATAATTTATTATCTTTCAGAAATCCCTTACTTTTACTTGGAAGTTTCCTCTTTCAAACTTTTGTAGACAACACTCCCGCCTATATTCTACAAAAGTTTAATGATTTAGACTGGTCCGAACTTTTCATATTATTGACCTAACTGTTGTCGTTGCAGGTGTGACAACTCCATCAGCTCTTCAAGATCCTTCAAATCACATCCATCCAGATTATTATACAGGCAAGCTGTTTGATATTGTTAGTTTAATGTAATCACGGCTAGCAATTATGAATTTTCCTACATTCAGATTGGCTGCAGAAGAAAGCTGTCAGTGTAACAATTGCGCATACAATTTAAGTAACGCATAAATGTTTACAGTTCGGATGGACATCGCGCAGAATAAATGTTGTATTATAGGTCAATTAGTTTCCAGATTTTTTCAGATGTGGAGTTCTTTTTATAATTGAGAATGTGTGCTTTATGATTGTTGCAAATGCTGGTCAATTTGCATTGATCAACAGTAGACCCAATGGTATTATTAGGCATTCTAGTGTATACTTCTAAGGAGACCGGTGACATTTTTTTTAGGGTATGTAATTGGCCTCCTTATTCACGTAATAATTCTTTTTCTTGTACTTGATTTACGTGGCATGACGGAGGGGTAACGTCTGTTTTCGGGCGGTGTTTGTAACTGTCAATATCCTGTCATTTTAATATTTGCTGACCTTGATAATAATGATTATATAAGTATGATAAGCATAAAGGTATAAAATTATAATAAATAGTCATTCTGGGTCGTGTTCAGGTAATTGAGTTTTATTTGCGTCATTTTTGGGTTCAGCATATGTAAATTGTGTTGATAATCAAGTCAGGAGTCCTGTCTGTCGGGTTCTAGTTTTATTCCTGCTTGCATCAGGCATTGCCACCCTATTTCATGGAACAGGACCATGTATTTGGGCCTGCGATTTGAGTCGCTTTCCATAACAGCCGGCTGGCTTTGTCACCTTTGATCTTGCCTCTCCACCTCTGCCCCTACCTGTTCCTCAGAAGAACGAAAGTGACCTTGGAAACTAGCACATCTCTTGGTAGCTTAAACCCGAAGGTCTGCGTCTTTATATATATTGCAACGGACCAAGTAGACAAATCTCTTGTGAAATTCCTAGAAAAAGAAACTAATTTCAATTTTATGATAACTATTGCAGGGAACTCAGTGGACTTATTGCAGTATGAAATACAAGATGAAATTAGCAGCTAATGAATCTACTTTAATGCAATTTTAATCAACCTTAAATTTTTATCCTGATAATCTATATAAACTTTCACTTGATTATATAGAAGTCACACGCCGGCAACTGGTATCTAGATACATTACTATTAACTGATCAAGTAAAGACATGTCAATCAGTAGCAGCAGTATAATGCTAACATATAATATGCCACAAAGACAAAACAAGAGATTCATATTCTTCTATAAACAGAATCAGTATGTCCTCGAGATGCTCTATCTGTAGTCAGGACAATGATTGCTGGAAATGTTAAGACATTTGGATTGTATCTGTAGTCTGTATGTATAAGAGTTTGTGGTACAATACATATGGCAACATTGAACAAGGAAACAAACTGATGATGCGAATCTTAATGTTACTTAAAAACAGGACACCCCGCAACTTCTATACCAGGGGCAGTAGGACAGCTTGCTAGAGGACAATGATCATCTAATTCCAAACCCCACCAACTCATTCCATTGATATCCCTAACCTGCAATGTAAAATAGCAAAGGATGGCCATGAATGCAACTCCGGCATCTAATCCGGCTGACAGAATGTAGTTATGCCTAGCCCACCAAGCTTTGTATCTCTTGTACACAACAAAATTGAAGAAAAGACCCACAGTCAACCAACAGATGTAGTTCACAGCCCTTGCTGGTGGTATAGCCCCTGCTCCTGATATCAGAATTGGCATGTTTATGAGGCGTATCCACTTTTTCTCTGGGTAAATTTTAGAAAGAATCCAAACTGGGAATGGTGCTAGTATGCCAAACAGAAAGAAATAGTTCATCTTCGAGTACAGCCCAAGATTCCCAAACATGCGTTGAGGACCAACTACTCCCCATATAATAGAGGCATTATAGAAAACATCGTCTCCAGGGCATGTCCATGGGCTTCCTTCGGGTAGTTTTGTAGGATCACAGATGAATTCTATCGTTGTCAGGAGCCACCAAGATGTTCCAAAGTAGATAGAGGATGCTACTACCGTTCCAACTAACTGCATTACATATTAAGAGTATAATTATTCCTGTGATTTTCCATAATATCGACATCTAAGAAGCCTGTGAATAATGTTGTACCTGAACAATGAACATGGACTTTGGAGGAATTTTCATGTAATGACCTAGCTTGAAATCACCAAGGAACGTGATAGCTTGTGACATGCTTATGTAGCCATAAGTTTTAAAAGCCACATTGGCAAGAGGTTTGCCAGGGTACATGTAACCAATTATAAGCTCTGTAATGACATTCAACCCTGGTTGCTGCACATGAATATGTTTACATAATTCAATGAATAAACAATCGTATATAAACAGAATTCTAGCTTTGATGAATTACGATATATTTACTTGGTTAGTTGTAGCTGTGATGACACCAATTGGTAAGGTGAAAACTAGAGCCAAAGAGATTGCTAACAGGACTCCCCAGTAAGGAAGTTGTAGTTGTCTTCCAAAGCCCTCACAGGCAAGCAGCGACAATCCAACCACAATAATCAAAATTGAATAAAACCACCATTGTGGGACAGGATCATAGTTCTTCTTCATCAGCCTAGTGTGCACATCTCCAAACTTGTCTTGAACAGATGCTCTTGTTTGTTGCCATATCGATCTGCAATTGGCAAGCGTAGAATTATTCCACGAGAAATACAAGTAGATCGATAGTATTACTATCTAAGAATTAGCGAAGATATGTACCTCCCATGGAAAAGTGCAACATGAGATAATGTGGCAGCCAATGTTGCAAAGCTTATGCCATAAGCATACACGAACAAGATGCTAAGATTGATCTGGCTGTAACCATCATATCCCTTTTGGTCAAAACTGAAGGTTTTAGAGTTAAGAACAGTGGAAACGTTATATCTTTGACCATTGGAATCAAACACATGAGAAGAGATAATTGGAAATCTCTTTGCACCATATGCATCAGTCCAATAAGAAACAGGTATGAGTATGTAGATAACAATTATGAAACCAGCCATTATATTCATGATTGCAAATCCAGGAGTGGCTAGAGGACTGCCCAGGAAACCAGCAACCGTTGACCAATCGAGGGCGAATGAGCCAATGCCAAGGCCCTTAAGGCCAGAACCAATCTGTTGCGCTGTGACAGAATCCTTCCATATCCAGCACACAAATGAGAGGGCAGTTATAGATGGAAACAGGTAGTTCGGAACTATGTAATATGAGAAGCTTGACACAAGAACAATGAGGAAGAATTGCAACCTAGTCAACCCTCTTTTTGGCCTCTTTTCATCCTCATGTAATGCTCTACAAGTTTGTGAAAACACCATGTTATTGAAGATAAAAGAAAGAGATAAAAAATGAGATTTGCAAGAGTAGAGCAATAACCTGAAGAGAGAAACTTGAACCAGATTGGCAGGCCACCACATGTAAGGAGAATCAACTAGAAATTTTCGAAAGATACCAGCCCATCCATAACCAAGCAACTAAAATTTGGAGCAAGCATACAAAAACACATAAAAGGAAGAACATCAACATTAAAGTTCAGAAAATTCCAAAATTACATATATTCTCCAGAGTAGAAAATCACCTGAGTAGTTTGAGTTAACAACATAGCTGCCATTGGATGAATTTCCCCATGATAGAATGCTTTAACAATAGTTATAATATTCACTGCATACACTGAATTTGAACCAGAATTGGCAAATATAGTGATCAGAACATGCTCTTTCAAGTTAAAGGGTCCTGGATTCAATGAAAATTTCCATTTTGTGCCAGGAAACCGAACCAGTTTCTTTGGTAGAGTTGCTGCCATTAGCTTCCCAATTGGTAGAACCACAATCTGAGCTGAAACAGATGAAATGTAAAGAGGATTTTGTCGATACCCGAAAAACTGATTCAAGAAAGCCAAAACACCACATGAAATGATCCCCAAGAACCATGTCCTGAATGTCAAGCAAGGCAATGTTGGATCATCTGTTATAGGCACTGTGAGCCGGACTTGCTCAATAGGAGAATCATTCAACGCCTCTAACTTACCTGCACACAATAAACTTCATAAACACATATTTCTACACAACATGATGAGTCACTTGTTTGTAAACTTAAATCAAACTTTTAAGCAAAACCATACTTACCATCAACCTCAGCAACATGATTATCACTTTCCTTGGGCTCAAACTCAGTTCTTGAACCCCCCATGTTGATCAAGAACAAGTTCACAACCACCCTACACCAAATGAAAGATAATTTGATGGTAAAGCTGTTGTACTACTACTATATACAGTTTACTAGTTTTTTGACACACACGGCACACTCTTTATGCATATTTAAATATTTGAAACAAATAGTAAACAAGATAATAAAAAAAGGTTAGAACAAACACAAGTGCAAGTTTAAAAAAACTCAAACATGCACCAAGTAAATTAAGGATCAAGATACCATCATAAGTGCGGACCCAACAACGAAACAATAGTTGCAAGATAAATTTAATTTAATAATTTTGTTATACATAATGCCAACTTTTACATTCACATATTTTATCATAATTATGTCACGTATACATAAGAATATAAGCAGGGTCCTTCGTGACATATCCGAGACTCGGGGGAATTTTAAATGAGCCCTCTAAAAAAAAATTCCCATCATAATTATAAAAATATTAAAAAATCATTTGATATAACTAAAGGTTACGGTAAATTTTTTCAAATTTTCACTTATTTCCACCAAAATGTTATCAAGTTTGCTTGAAAGTCTACTTTTTCGATAATAAATTTAGTCATAATTCCTTTGTGACTCTTCTCACTTATCAACTCTTTTTTTTTTGCTCTTTTTACACTCAGATAATTACTTTTTAGGTAATGTCATATATATCTCATTAAAATTCTTACTAAAAGTAATATCATAATAACACCTCAAATAGATAGTTCAAATTCAAAATTTTCACTAAAAATTTGAAAAAAATGAATCTTTACATCAAAATAAATAAAGACAAAATATATATATCTATATGAGTTTTAAGACAAAATTTTACTAACACTAGATTATATTGTTTTGATATAAAATATATATAACCGAATATCAATGCAAATCTATTTTTCTTTTTTAATAATAAATTATCTAGTTTTTCAGAATATATATATATATATATATATATATATTACATATACATATATAATTAATACTTATTTTTAATTTTATAGACTAATTATTAATTTATATTTTACGAATATTATTAACTTTATAATTCTTTAACTAAGTAAGATATATATATACTAAAAAATTTAAAGAAAATGTAACCTAAATTTTTTTGAGCCCGGAAGGATGGCCCCTCCCCCGTCGGGCCGGGCCTGAGAATAAGACCAGCCACAGATTTACTGTCACATACTACATATAATGAAACAGGTACCCTACACTCTGTATATTATGATTATTTAAATTTTTATAGTGTCTTTTTAAAAAAATATATGGATCGAATTTTTTTTATTTTAAATTAATCATTTAATGAATGATGGGAAGTTGCTGAATATAAACTAAAAAATGGTAATTCAGTCAAAATTACATTTAAATTAACTAAATTAATGGTAGGCTAATTACACTTGTTTAACACCTTAATGGAAGTAGTCAGAAGAAACTGACTTTGAGATCCAACTCGATAATATATGAGCTAACATAGTTGAATTTTTTTCCTTAAAACACTGAAAGAGCAGCCATCAGCCATGTCTGCGGTTGTCATTAAATATGAATTACTCCATGTTTTGACATGACATTTCAATTATTCATTCGTGTGTCTCGAACAGTATTTAGTGTATAAAGCCTATCTATTACTCCGTATATTGGAGTAAAATTTAATGTCATTAGAAATTTTGGTTTTATAGTTTTCCAAATTGATTGTTATTTCTTATTATCCTATCATTAAAAATAAAAATATACCAATGTAGGACAGTAGGAGTAATAGATTGTAATGCACATTCATTATAATAATATTATTTATATATTATATTAATGGATGATGGGCTTTATATATTGATAAAAGTTTATTTTTTGTCAATGTAAAGTTTTGGATCTCAATTAATTTTATTATAAAAAAATAATATATAACATGCATATGGTCATTGTCTAATTTAATACTCGAATATTGACTCGAAACATTTTTTCTCTTCCTATTTTTACTTAAAAAGCAAGTTCACCTTACATCCTAGACTCATAACCATTTCTCAGCTGTTCGAAAATTTGAATTGCTCTAATTAATTTAATCAATACTCCAGTTGGAAATCGAAAAATAAAAGGATCTGTCTGGAATCTGGTCTGAGTTACCATCATACGCAACACACACTAAATTATACACGGTGTGACGGAACAAACAAAGCATAGTAAAATTCTAGATGACTGCATATGAACAAAGGGAGCAAGACTGCATGCATATTATTTTATAATGTTCTCCACAAGAATACGTACGAAGAGATATAAGCAAATTAAATTTTGCCGCATGAGTAAAAATTCTCACCATAAAATTTAGACTCGTTCCCAATCAGACCAAAATTCATTTAAGAATAAATATTATATTAAAACGGAAAAAATGAGTCTTAAGAACAACTCCAGCGATAATGTTTTTGTTACCCACTTTTCATTCAGGAAAGATAAATATAGACTTAGGCAGAGAATACTTGACCTGCGATCGAGTTTGGTGGTCATTGGCTGAGGGTGAACCTACGGTAGTAGCGGTGGGGGCAAAGGCCACTGAAATTTTATGTTTGTAAAGTTAAATTTATATTATTATATTCATGCTCCTATTAAAAGTAGTATAATGTCCTCACTGAAATTTAATTTAAATAAAATTTTGTTTAATAAAAAAGTTAAACTTTAAATTTTAAATAAAATATAATCTTATTTAATAAAAAGTTAAACTTTAAATTAAATATAATTTTATTTAATAAAAAAGTTAAACTTTAAATTAAATATGTGCTTTATTAAATAATTAAAAATAGATATAATTTGAATTATTATAATTGTATATTAAACAATGTCCTAGACTAAGTAAAATTTTAATTATGCCTATTAATATTTTTAGTATATAATATAGATATTATATTTATTATATCATTAATGAGATTCGAACTCTTGTCATTTGATAGTATTTAGATAAGATTCTTCTTATTCTTATTATATATATATATATATATATATATATATATATATATATATATATATATATATATATATACTATACTATATTATTAAAGACGAAAGATTAAAAGTTTTGGTCGTCGGTTGGTTTGGTACTGGGTAAACCATAGAAAAGATCTTGACCGTCCAATTTTAAGTGAACCATAGAAATAATCTTAACCGTTAAATTTTAATAAAATATAATTTTAAAAGAATATAATCATACATACAATTCTAACACAAGTAATCATCTTTTTATGCAAACAACTCATAAACATTATAATTCTAAAGAATATAAACATTACTACTAAAATACAATCTCATATTAATCTTCTAACTAAAATATCTCACATTAATTTCCTAAGTAAAATACATCTCTATACAAAACAAACAAAAATTATCCTATTAAAATATAAATGCAAATAAATTATATAAAAACATATACATATAATATTAAATAAAATTATAATTATAATTATACAAATACAAATAAATTCAAATCATTAAAAAATATTAAAATATAAATATTAAAATATAAATATTAAAAAATTAAAAAAAAATCATCCGTGCATCGCACGGGATATAAGCTAGTATATTATTAAAGACGAAAGATTAAAAGTTTTGGTCGGTATGGTACTAGGTGAACCATAGAAAAGATCTTGACCGTCCAATTTTATGTGAACCATAGAAACAATCTTAACCATTGAATTTTAATAAAATATAATTTTAAAAGAATATAATCATACATACAACTCTAACACCAGTAATCCTCATTTTATACACGATAATAAGATAGGATAATATTATATTGTATTTAAATTATATTCTATAAACATTTTTTATGAATCATACTTATCCTATAATTTTTATTTAATATATCATTAAATTTTATCCTATAATTTTTATTTAATATATCATTAAATTTTATGATAAACAATAAGTATTTTTTTAGTTTCCATTTATTTCTCTATTTTATTCGCATAACACAAATTATTTATCAAAACACAAGCTCTACTCAAATTAGAAAAATTTTGCTCAAACTAGAACAACCCGTTCCTATCAATACCCTTATGTTCAAATTAGAAAATCGACATCAACACTCTATATACAACTCTAACCCACGTTAGTCCTCCTTTTATACAACTCATCACGGATAGAATAATATTATATTATATTTTTATTATATTATATGAATATTAAATTTTATAAATATTATAATAATATTATTATTTTATTAACATTAATTAAATTTTATCACTATGTTATATCTATATTATCTATATTTTTATATTATATTATTTTAAACAAACTTCTCTTTTAATTAGAATATATAGTTGTACTCACAATCTACTAACATGTTTCAATTTTCCTCATCGCTCAAACACATTAATTTATTTATAATTAAAATTTTATAATTAAAATTTTTTAATATTAAAATTATATTATATTTTACCTACATTAAAATATACTCTTTTATTTAAATTTTAATTAAAATATTTCTAATATATTTGTAACTCTTTTTATTAATAAAAATTTTCTAATTAAATTTAAAGAAAAATAAAAAGTTTAGTCAATTGGTCGTCCGTCCGGTAAGTCCTCTTTTTATACAACTCTTTTTATTATCATAAGTTTTTTTTATATGATTTTTTTATGCAATTATGATATAATTATAATTTAATTTTAAAACATATATATTTTACATATAACTCTATCATCGCTGAATCATTTTTTGTACAATAATCTAATAACATATCTCAATTCACTTCTACTTGAAATTACAACTTATTAATTAAATATCATGAATATTAAAACTTATTAATTAAATCCCATGAATATTAAAATAATATTATTATTTTATCTATAAATAATTTTTATTATGTATTATATTATTATAACTGATATAATAAAAAATAATTATTATATATTTAAATCATATAAAACAATTAATATATAATTTATTAATCTCATCTCGTGCGTTGCACGGGTTATAAGCTAGTATATATATATTTATAAGCTTATGAAATTCATGAAGTGAAAAAACTCTAAATATATTCATAATTTTATAGACGATCCTCAATTTTATAAAATAATTATATAAATATATTCTGAGAGATAAATTTAAATATTTAAATATAGTATTTACAATTATAAAATAATTTAACTAATTATAAAAATATTAAAAATTAGAACCAGACATTTTTCTTCAAATCGCGAATGCCCCGGCACATTTTTCAAAGTAATATTTTATTCTTTTAACACTTAAGTTTAATATGTAAATGAATATAGTGAGACCTAGATTATGAAAAAATAATGTTAAAAAATAAAAAGGCTAGACATCACCGTTGTTGGGAACTGCCCAACTTCTATGCATGGCCAACTGTTGCTAACGTATAAATCTGTAGGATCATAAAATTGAGTATTTGCCATTTGACATTGCAGTTGCTCCAGGATTAACTAGTTCAGCAGCTTATCCTCATGTAGTCGTGTGCGAAACTTGGTGAAAAAAGTATCTAGAATATACTTTTTCAACAAATGTGTTAATAAATCGATAAAAATGTTAATTACGAATGAAATTTATATGGACACTTGTAAGTTGTAACATTATTTAAAATATGGTTGATTTAATTTATTTGAAAGAGGTTGCTTGATATGTTATTTTTGACAGTAGGATGTCTTAAAATCTGGTCCAAATATCAGAAAAGGGCCTGCTATGTATAGCACTGCACAATTTTCTAGTCTGAACCTGTAAACTGGACCGGGCTAGGTCTTTCAATCCAAGGACCAGATATCCGGTTCATAAAATTAAAAAAATCCGATCTTCAGTCCGGTCCAGTCCAAATCCTGAAAAACCCGGATCGGACCGGATTGTATATATATATAAGTATATTTATTTTATTTTATACATTAAATCATCTAATTTAAGGATAAAATGTTATAATTTATAAGAATTTAATCATTCGAAATATCATAGAATAAAGTATATATAATAATAGTAATCAATATAACAAATTAAATAATAAATTATTAGTCTATATATTAAAAATGAGAGTTAATATATATAAATTATTATTATCGTATAAAGAATAAGAGATATATTTAATATATATTAATTTCTAAAATATTTTTATTTTTTTGTACTTAGTTTACAAATAAAAATGCTATAAATATAATATATATATATATATATAATAATAATTAGTCGATCCATATCGGTCTGGTTCCGGTTCGGTCCGGGTTTTATTGGTCCGGTCTGGATTTTACCGGTCCGGTCCCAAACACCGAATATAACCAGTCCGATTTTCGGTCCACGCATTTAAAAAAATTTAGTCTTGGGTCTGGTTAGACATGTTCACGGTTCGTGAACCGCCGATTCCGGTTCGTGAAAATCTTGAATCGGAACCTAAACCTTAACAAGATATAAACCGCCGCTTCCGGTTCAAACGGTTCAGGTTCAGGGTTTGACCCGGCTCTGACCCGATTCAAAATCCGGTTCCGGTTCAGGTTCGAACCTTATAAATAAAAAAATAATTTATATAAGAAATATCGTTGAATTAATTCGTATTTTTTATTAAAAACAAGTAAATATATTACAATAAATTTTATATGTTTTACAACTTACAAGAATACAACAAACCATATAATTTATTACAATAATATTTATAACATATACTAACTCGATCCACCTGATTCGGAGATGGTGGGAATTGTTGTAGGATCTCCACAATATTCATCGGATGAGAATGATGAAGCAGTGTTGGATTTTGTTCTTAATTCTGCTTTTTTCAATCATTCACACAAACTTGTGTTTCTAAAGATTCGGGAGTCAGTCTTGATCTCCTTGGATCCAAAATATTTCCTCTTATGCTGAATGTTTGTTACACCACAACAGTTGAGGCTGGAACCGCTAGAATTTGACCCACAATTTTGGCAAGTATTGGTAAACATGGTCACGGTTCGTGAACCGCGAGTTCTGGTTCGTGAAAATCTTGAACCGGAACATGAACCTTAACAAGATATAAACTGCTGGTTTCGGGCCGGTTTCGGTCCAGTTTTGACCCAGTCCGGTTCCGGTCCGGTTTGGCCATATCTAGGTCTGGTACCCTTTGTGAAGCCCTAACCATGCACACATTATTGTACCGGAGAACAGGAAACAACGTAATGTAAATTTAAAATGTTTATAGCCAAAAAGAATATAATAACAGCTATAAAATTCTACTCCAACCGTCTTGATTTTTATTTTCATATATTAAAGTAAACAACTATTCACCTTCAAATTTGAAGACATACTGTAGAGATGAAGTAAAGGAGAGAGGCATTTTAAATATTATATCATGCTTCAGCTTTTTTCTACGACGTCATTTTACAGCTCAACTAGTGATGATATGGTAGTAAACATTATGACTAGGGACGAACCTTGGGCTGGGCTAGGGTTGGCTCCGGCCCAGGTCAAAATTCATCAGTCCTTTTAACTGTTGAGCCTTAGTAAATGTCCAGCCTGGGTGAAAAAAAAAATTGAGTTCAGTTAATATACATCAGTCAATATCTCAATCCATTACCTCAACCCAGCCCATATCAAATTGTTAGTCAGTGTTTAGAAAAATCAAACCCAAGTCATGTGATACAGAAAGAGAAAACATACGCCGCGATCCTCTGCTGCTAGAATAGATACAAAAAATATAATACCCAAATTGAAAATTAGGTCGTATCACCTTCATCGAATAATTCCTAAATTGACTCATCATCTTTATTTTTTCACCTTCACTGCTGGCCTACTTCAACTACAAATATAATGTGAGCAATTCCTCTTTTATAATATTATTATTAATTCCTAACTTGCTGTTACTTTTGAATCATACAACTGAGATACATATTTGAATAAATTTAGTATAATTGTTTTTTGTTAATGTGATATAGAATAAATAAAGACAATTGTTCTTTGTTATTAGTTTTTAACTGAAATAATTAAATTTTGTACAATTGTTTTTATTTATATATACGATAGTTGAAGTAGATTTGACTATAATTAAAACCTAAGCGGAATAGTTTTGTTAAATAATGTAGTAATGATTTAGCGTCAATTTGTGCTATGTAACACCTGTTAATTTGGCTTGGTTAATGGTTAGTACCTACTGTAAAGAGGCTATGCAAATGTTGCAGGACTCAATTATATGGATTATCAATTATATGAATTTGATTTGTTACAGGAGTCAAGAACGTAAGAGGAAGACGTTGTTCTCTTATTTTTCTTCTCCTAGTGATGCAGCTACTCCTACAACTACAACTACTCATACTGCTACTCTTAGTGCTACTCCTACAACTACATCTCCTCCCAGTATTAATCATATTCATAGTTCAATTGATCTTGCATCTCTTGAACGCGATCCTGGAATACGTATTTCAATTTGGAAGCATTCAGTTAATGTTCGTGATGACATTAGACGTGAATACATTAGATTGAGATCATGTCAACCTCAACTGCCCAAAGAACAATATTCACCTACTCAATTTGGAAATCAACGTCGTAGATTTCCAGCATCTTGGTTCAACACATTTACTTGGCCAGAGTATTCGATTTCCAAAGATGCGGCATTTTGTTTTCCATGTTTCTTATTTGAAAAGGATAAATCTACGCAACATGCATTTACTATTGATGGATTCAAGAGTTGGAAAAGAGTTAATGATAATGAAAGATGTGCTTTCTTGGTACATGTTGGAGTCCCTAATTCACCACATAATAAGGCAATGAAATCTCTTGAAGGATTGAAGAATGTTACAAGGTATTGACAAGGTCATAAATCTCAATCTTTGGAAGATGTAAAGAAGAATAGATTGTGGTTGAAAACTACTATAGAGTCTGTTCGATGGTTGAGTTTGCAAGCATGTGCATTACGGGATCGTGATGAATCATCAACTTCTCGTAATAGAGGTAATCTTGTTGAAATTATATCTAAGATTTCTTTTCTATGATGTCTAATGTTGTAAATATTGTTGGTGGTTCTTCTAAACGCCTTGTAGAGTTACAAACTGCACATGGCATTGAGGTTGATCATTCTGTGGCTAGTAGAGAACGTGAGACTGAGAGGGGACTTAATCAGATTGGAAATTTACAAAGCACTGAATCTACCAGTGGAGCTCTCACTTTAATTGTGTTTGTAGCTTAATTGATAAATATGGTTCAATACTTACTATGTTGGAAATCATTATTAGTTGCGATACTTCTTCAAACTTTATGTAGTGGAGAAGCTAGAGGTTCTTTAAAGACACTGAAATCATTAATGTTTTTATTTGTACTATAATTGATGCATAATATCATGGGCATTACAGATTTGCTTTGTCGAGCCTTGCAAAGTAAATCAATTGATATCTTGAATGTCATGGATTCAGTTGCAACAACAAAAGAGTTGCTACAATATTTAAAAGATGAGGGTTTTGAGATTCTTTTGAAATATGTCATGACAATGTGTGAAAAGTTTGTAATTGATGTACCGGATATGAGTGCTCATTAAGTGGATGGTATCCGTTATATGCGACAAAAAGATGATATTTCAGTTGAGCATCATTATCATTATGATATATTTAATTTTGCAATTGATTTTCAGTTGGAAGAGCTACATTATAGGTTCAATGATAATGATGTGGAGATTTTGAGATTAAGTTCATCTTTGGAACCGAAGAACAATTTTAGTTCATTTGACATTGAGCAGATTTGTATCCTTGCTAGTAACTTTTATCTTGCTGATTTTGGCCAACAAGAGATGTACCATTTGAAACTCCAACTTGATCATTACAAGATTGATGTGGTTAGACATGATAAATTTCAGAATTTGTCTACTATCTCCGAGTTATGTGTACGACTTGTTGATACAGGAAGGCAGGAAACTACACTTTGTTTTATAGGTTAATTTGTCTTGTCTTGACTCTCTGCCCGTTTCTACAACTACTATAGAACGTGTTTTTTTGGCTATGAAAATAGTTAAGACCGTTCTTCGTAATAAAATGGAGGAAGAATATCTGAGAGATTCTATGTTTATCAACATTGAGAGAGAGTATGTTAAAGATATTGGTACAGATGAAGTGATAGATGAGTTTTATGCTCAAAAGAATCGTCGAGTACAACTCAAATGATATGAGTAAATCTTATTTTATTATAATTTGTAAACTAGTATTATTATTACTTATTTTATGTCTATGTTGGAGTTTAAATTAATAGCATGATTTTGATTTTATATTTTAAAACTAGTTTGCCTCGTTATTTCTCTTTATTGAGTCAACAAAAAAAAAATACTCCAACTCAGGTAGAAATAAATTCTTGGATCCGTCCCTGATTATGACTATTTAACTATTAAACTATAATATTTATATTACTATGATTACTATGAATTTCAATTAAATAATTAAAAGTAAATTTTCATAATTCATATTAATATAATTTTCATATAACTAATATGAATTTATTAAAATTTGTATTTTTATATATTTAAAATAACTATAATTTTATTGTTATATATGTTTGATGATTGTGTAAATAAATAGAGTTTAAGGTAGTAAAAGAAATATAAATTAATTTTTAGAGTTAATGATTGGAGACGAAATATTGATTTGAAGTGAAAAGGGTGAAAATATAAACATAAATTGCTTTAAAATAGAGTAATGATCGGAGATGGGTAGTTGAGTGTTGTATTCATACGCATTCGCTTGTCTTCTTCAATTTATACATACAGATATGTATATATATTTGATTGAGCACTTAGAATTACACTCTTGTTGTCTTCCATTACACAAACATAAACGGCCTTGATACTTCATTATCTATCAGCAGCGATGACCATCACTCAATTGAGGTCGACTACAAGTTGGCCAGTTAAGTTACTTTTTGAAATACTATATTAAAAAAATTGGTATTTTCTTTTTGTCTTTCGTATGAATGATTCTAAAAAAACGTTAGTCGATTCGGCGATTAAGGTGTCCAATTCAGTATATAAAAAAACGTGAATCACACTTAATAAGTTATGGCACGGAATGCGGATTAATCGGATAAATCGGAAATTAATCAAAATGATTAATTAAATAATTAAAAATTTAATTATTTCGATGATTTACTAATTATTAGAACAATGGTCCAATTCATTATCAAATGATTACGAATTTAAATTTTTATTTCAGCATTATGATCGAACTCGAAAGAAAATGACTAGACGTATGTTTGGATATATTTTGATATACAGACATAGTTGGTTGCGTAATCCTGTGACTAAAGGGGACATTTTCACATTTGTGTAGAATTATTAGCAGTCGTACTAAATTTTTGTTTGGTAAAAAAGGAGATAAGTTGAAGAAATGGACAGAGGGAATGAAGGACCATATTACAAACAAGGAAATTGGCTGTTTTGTTTGGTTTTTTTTAATCAATGCTTTCGTAAATATTCAACGCTAGATATGTACACAGACGCTGAGATGCGGGGCGGAACCTAACCAGGATTATGAGACAAGGAGTGACAACTAAAATTTTAAAGTGTTAGAGAGATGATTGAATAGATCTTATACTATTTTTTAATATTTTTTATCACTCGAAATTTTATTTTTTAAGTTGAAGAGTGGATCACGGGTATCCATTTTTTGTTATAGATTTTGCCTATTGAGGGAGACAGGGAGTCACATGTGACCCTTGCTAACATGAGCTCTGATACCATGTTGAGTAATCGTTCATCTAAAATTTTAAGGTGTTAGAGAGAGTCTCAAATGGATCTTATACTATTTTTTAACATAAAAAATGTCGTCGGCTCTATAATTTTTTTAAGGGATATTCTCAATAGTACCCCGTAGAATTGGCTTTTGCCAATGGTACCACTACATTTTTGGCTTCTACTAGTGGCACCCTCGTACTTTTGTTTTTTACACATGGTACCCTCGTACGTTTGATTTTTTACACATGGTACCCCTCTGTTAAATAAAAATAATAGAATTGAATTCAGATTGTTAAACAAATTGTATATTTGAAATCTTTGCGAAAAGTTACATAAAATACACTATTGAATCATGTAAAACAGAGTCAAAATGAGTGAGATATAGATGGTCAAAGTTTTGTTATGAATTTGAATTTGACCATCCATATATCACTCATTTTAATTCCGTTTTACATGATTCAACAGTGTATTTCATGTATTTTTTCGCAAAGATTTCAAATATACAATTTGTTTTACAATCTGAGTTCAATTCTATTATTTTTACTTAACAGAATGGTATCGTGTATAAAAAACAAAAGTACGAGGGTGCCACTAGTAGAAGTCAAAAATGTAGTGGTACCATTGGCAAAAGCCAATTCTACGGGGGTACTATTGAGAATATCCCTTTTTTTAATATACACTGATAAAAAATTAAAAAAATATATTTCATTTGATTATAGTGATTTATTATGTTCATAATTTCCATAGCAATTTTTTTCATAATTTTAGTTTTAAATTAATTATTTCTATTCAATTAAAAAAATTAGAATATTTAGAAGACTAATATAAATTATTTTATATTTTCCCACAATATTATATTAAAATTTTTATATAAGAGAAACGTTGACATGAGCCGGGATTCACTCCGGTCTCCTTTAGTTTCGTCCATGCACAGATGTGTGTAAGGTATATCGATAAATAATTGTTATAATAAATTTAATCATTTTTTATATAAATTTAAGAGTTATTCATTCATTTCTCACTTTTATTATGTTAATATTAAAAAAAAATAACATTTTTCACGATAAATATGCAATGAATAAACTCATGTATACAACTATACAAGCACGTTGCATAAAGTATGCCACGGGACACCTATAACGTAGATGCCGATTGAGTTGAGCCTACATGTGGCAGTGTCTGTATTTGCGCATGCCTGTTGCCACTCCTCCATCTCGTGTCTTGTTTAATTTATTAGAGTGTTAAATTGACTAAATTTTGATCATTAATTAAGAAAGATTTATTATTTATTTTAAAAAATTGAAAATTAGATATTAGAGTAGATTATATATATTTTTTAATAAAATAAGTTTTTAATTTTTTTTAATTATATAATATGTGTAATTTGTAGTTAAAACTTAATCAATTTAACTATTTAATAATCAAAATAAGACACGTAATATGAGATGCAGAAAATATTACATTTTCATTTTCGGATGCATACATTGTAATTGTGCATTTTCAAAATTATTTTGTCATTTCAACTCTTCATTACTGCTTTCGTCTCATTTTATATGTTATTTTTGAAAAAATTACAGATATTAAGAAGTTCTAATATAAAATTTATTTTTCATTTATATTCATATTAATTATATTGATTGAGATAGTTTTAATACATAATTTGAATTATAACTATATTACATTAATTACCGATGCTAGTACCGATACTTTAACAGACTCATTTTGAAAATTTACCTATAAAATTGCATTGAAAAAAGATGTATTATGGAACAATTTTTTTCTTCAAAAGTAATTATTAATTTAGGACGGAGGGATTATTATTGTTATACTCCATCTGTCCACTTTTACTTGACCTTTTGAGAAAAAAAATTGTCTCTAATTAGTTGTCCATATCTTATTTCAATATATTTTTTTACTTATTTTTTCAAGATTACCCCTTACTCCTATTTCTCATATGTGACTCCACAACTCATTTCCAAATTTATTTCATTATTCAAGGCATTTATTTAGGATAAATATAGAAATAAATCATATAATTAAATATTTTCTTAATATGTATTTTTTTCCATAAGAGTCAAGTAAAAGGGGACGGAGGGATTAAAAACTTTATTTGTTTTTCTTTATAATTTACTTATAAATTAAAAATCACATAAAATTTTAATGTATAAATTATTTATAAAGAACACCAAATGGGAGTCTCCTAATATTTTTCGCTCTCAATTTTGTGATATTCTCTCGTCACATGGACTAGGCTGCTTCAGAAAAGTCAAATATTACAAGTACTTGAATTAATGTAGTTTAAGAAATGGTAGTAAATTGATTTTTTGCACATATTTTAACGCGTATAGAAAATATAAATATTAAATTTTTATTTATAAAAAAAAATTAATTTTTTTTTTATCAAACTATAATTTTTACTCACATTAAAATACATACAAAAAATCAAATAAACAACTTAGGGACGGGACGTAAAGAGTATGATTCACATATGAATGCGTGGGGAGTAACAGATTTGGACTCGTTGAAATAATTATTGTCGTCGATGTATTAAATTCTAGTAACGGCTGTAGTTATGACTAAAAATGATCTACAGTATTTTTTAAAAGTAGTAGTATTGTTAAAAACGATTTTTAATTTTAAATTAAAAATCCAGTGTTTATACGATAATTTAAAACAACTTAAAATTAAAAAAATTGCTAAAAATTTGTATGTAATACTTTTTTGAAGAATTTATTTTGTTTTTATGATTTTATATAAAATAAAGATAATGTCATTATTTACATGTATAATTTAATAACTCATAAATTTAATAAAAAATTCTTAAATACGCATTTAAATTCTCTAAGATACTTTATGTCTAGACCTTAACACAAAATATTTTGGACCAAAATAAAGTATACTACCAATTACCGTGACGGCAATATCATACCAGACCCGAAAATAAGACACAAATTTAATTTAAAAAATATGAATTCGAGTTAGAATTTTTCAGATTCAGAACAATTTTAGATTTACCCTAAATTAATTCATCAAAATTACGGGTTGAATTCAAATTAAATTAAATATCAAACCGAACCGATCGAAAACCCGAAATCGCGAACCCCGCTCCGAATTCCCCCACCCACTTTTGGAGATGTTTACCCCGCACTTCATTCTGACCTTTGACAGATGACAGGCACTAGTGCACTACACACTTAAATATGTTTTTGTTGCTGATAATTTATATATATATATATATATATATATATATATATTAATTTATTTATTTTAAATTTCAATAAACTCAAAATATATAAATTAAATGACATACATGATAAAATGCATGTAAATATTTGGGCCCTTAGATATATTCTCTCCGATTCTTAACTCAAAATATAGAGTGTAATTCACTATTATTAATTTATTATATTCAATTATTGAAATTATATATATGTGTGTGTCATAATTTTTTAAAAAGAGAATTAATTTTAAAATAAAAAAAGTTACAAATATTTATATTCTTAATACATTTCCAAAATCTCAATTACAGATGTACATATAAAAATTGTAAGAAATTTTTTAATATACTCTGAAATCTCATAAATTTTAGAATTCTGTTTCAAAATTTACATAAATCTTTTTAATATTTAATTAATGACTCGAATACTAATTTTAAAAAATGATAATGACAATTGACATTTAAATATATAATTATTTTATAAACACAAACAACATTTTAATTTGAATCTCAATTTCTCAAAGAACCTTTCAAAAAAAAAAATCCTATAAAATATGTCGTTTTTTCCTTTTTATGACAGTCAATTATTTGGATATCTTTATTCGTCCTTTCTTCTAGAACAGATCATCACGGTACCACTCTTAGCAATAAAATGTTGCGTCAAACTCATTTATTGTTCAACAAGCTAGGTTGTGTAATCAAACTCAATACTCTATTCATTAGAGACGAAGATATATAACTACACGAGTTAATTACAAAGTTTGAATTGATAGATGCAATAAGATATATACATGCAACTACCTAATTACTCAAATGATTTTTATATAACTTCTTCCAAAAATTTCCTGAACTATGTCAAACTTTATAATTAATAGAAATTTTATACATTAGAATTGTTAGTGCTAAAAATATAAGTAGAAGATATAAAATTGGGAATAATAATAAACATAAATGAGAATGATTTATTCCCCCCCCCCCCCCAATATTTGTTTATCTCTGTTTTTAATATGGAATTCTTTTAAAATCAACATTGCTTAATTTTTTAATATATTTGAAAAGTACAATAATTATGCATATGGATAGAAAGTAATCATTAAATTTAATTCTTTAATATATTTGAAAATTTTAAAAGTGGCTGTTAAATTGGATAAAAATAAATAAATATTAAAACTATATAATTTTTTAAATAAATAATAACATACTGTATATTTTAAATGCATTATGCACGTAAGAAACGAGGCAGCCTTCAACGTGAATGGGACAACAAGCTGTGCATGCGGTAAGGACTAAGGAGTCCGTTTGATTTAATTTATTTTTCAAATAAGTATATTTTAAAAATATATAAATGCATAATTATTTTTAAAAATAAAAATTTAATTTTATAGAATAAGGGACAAACCCGCCAATATCCAACTATTTGTATTATTGCATCGCAAAAAGTTAGCTAGATTTTTGCAAATATATTTCATCTTCCAAATATTTATTTTATATAAGAAGAGGAATGTACATAACTGCCAGCGGTCCACGATTTATTATTTAAGCATTGTTCAATTAATCGAGTCGTATATGCAGATTTTTCAAACCATAACTACACAACAGCCCCACTGGGTGTAACTTGTACTAGTAGATGCTAGATAGGCATATGAACATCACAACACTAGGTCATGTAAACTGGAGAAGAAACATACATCCACTCAGTGAGTCAAAGCCTAATTATGGTTCTTGGTTATTATTAAAAAAATTGCTTTTCATTTATAAGTTTAGATATATTAATATTTAATATATACCTTCCGTGAAATACCCATATATGGAATATTATATTAATCCCAAGCCTAGCCCATTTAGATTTAGGGTATGGAATGGTTATATTTTCTAAACCCGAACAACAAATTTGATCAAGGCCCATTACTTGATGGTGGATCTATTCTCTTTTTATTGTTTGATTGATATTTATTATACTCACTTCGGTTTCCCTTTACTTATCTCTTTTAAAAAAATTATTTATTTTAAGAAAATATTAGTTGGATAATTTATTTCTTTTATTACCCCTATAATCGCATTAAATTGAATTAATTTTTTTATATACTCTTTGAATTAGTCAAATATTAGAAATTCTATTTTTTTATGAGTTGACTGATTTTAATTGGTAGGAATTTTTGTGCATACACTAGAAAAACTTATAAGATTGCGTTTGGGAACTTTAATTTCATTTCAAATGATGGATTTCAAATAACTGGATTTGAGTTGTCATTTCAAATTCTCATATTTGTACAAATATTTGAATTTTTTAAAATTCAGATGAAATCCAAATCCAAATTCTTATGATTACCCAAACATGTGATTTGATTAAATCCATAATTTAAAATGAAATTTATGTTCCCAAAGAGGCCATAAGAGTATTTTTTTAGAATTTTTTTTTGAAAAATAAAATAAAATAAGTAGTTAGGAACAATTTTTTTTTAAAAAAAGGAGTATTAATTTATAATCTCCATGATTCTTATTCATGGTTAGTTCATGCATAATTTGGATTTTGTCCCTTAATATCATAATTTGAATATTAAATGCCAAAAATATTACAACCCAGCAAATGACCCTCCTTATCACACAAAAACACAATTTTAAATAGCGTTTTCTGAGAACGCAAATCGAAAATGCATTACTAATAACTTTTCTATTAATTTCATGTATTATTTATTTATTTTTTTAAAAATAAAAATGCAATTTGTTCTTGCGTGGGGAGCGGAAACCCAATTTTAGTTTACGTTATGCACTAAACACAATGGAACTTTCATTTAGTACGGGAAAACTAGCAGGGACATGTAGTTCTCTGTTTCTTATCTTCTTCTCTTGAAAAGTAGTGCAATATCATTTAGTACAGAAAAACTAGCAGGGACATCCCCTGTTTCTTATCTTCTTCTCTTGAAGAGTGCAACGTCCTCACGGCCTCGGCCAAGTTGCTCTATGCTATTCTTGTCTCTTGCTTGAACAATACAACACCCTCTCGGCCTCGGCCAAGTGAAGTTGCTCTTTGTTCATAACAGTCTACCAAACTTTTCACAAAATCAATATCATCTATAGTTAAATCTTCTTAATATCTAGAACCCATTATAAATTTAGATACAATCAATTCAAACAATGTTTCCATAGTTTTTGATTTAAGAATCCTATTTTGATTCTTTACCCAAATTAAATCGGCAACTTTTTCTGTCAAATCTAGCTGAGAACGAGTTCTGTGAGTGGTTTTAATTGAGATAAAAAAGTAAATAGGAATTAATAAACGGGAATTTAAATGACGTTTTGTTGTGATTTAAAAGGCCATTTTTTTAAGATGTGATATTTGAGGTCATTTAAATTTAAAATGCGATATTTAAGTCCATAATTTATAGTCCGTATTATTTATATTCGAATATCACAAAATTTATACCTAATTAATCATGACGTTTGTACATGCAATAAAAAACAAAAGTCATTAGTTAATTCTACAAGTCCCCTAGTTCTATGACAACATTTTGAGACACTCTTACGGTGGTGACCTATGTGATGATCTCTAATACATTGTTGACCTATTTGTAAGAACAGAGTGTAACATACTTAACATAACACAGTCACCCCAAAAATACGTACATTATTATTATTATTATTATTATTATTATTATTATTACAATAAAATGTATGTATTTCTGTCTTAAAAATTCTAACTTTACTTTGAGCCATTGACTCCTCTCTCTCTCAAAAAAGCAGCAGCAGCAGCACTATCTGTCTGGTGGGTGATTGACGGAGTAGTCTAGAACAAGAAAGCTAACCTCATCTTTGGATTTCTCGCCCCCCTTGGGTATCATCTCTCTCTCTCTCTCTCTCTCTCTCTCTCTCTCTCTCTCTCACACAGTCTCTCTTAGTCTGTCTATTATATATATTGAATTTCATTTCAAGTTCTGTCTTTTATATATTTCACTAATTCACCTTGTAAATTTGTTTTTTTAATCTGGGCTGCTCTTTAATTCTTGGATCTATATTGGGTTTGTTTCATATTTGCAAATGTTTCATCAAGATCTGTTCTTTTAAAGTTTGTGTCTTTATAGGCATGTATACACACACAGACATATACGCATACGGTAATGAATCTGATAAATTCATATTCTAGTGAAATATGGTATTTAAATGCTTTTACATTGCTTTATTTTATGCTTAACTATAGTGTAATGTTAGTTTATGCTTCACTTCCTACATGACATACTACTTAAGGGGTCTTACATGTCATGTAATTGTATTGTCAGCTTCTCCTTGATTCAGTTTCCGCATCTAGTTGTGAAAGTTTGAATCTTTCCCAATCTTGATGTTCCGATTTTGCAATTGTGTTTGCAGTGCTTGATGAAACAAATGTGAGACGACAAGGGGTTCCGGGCAAAGGTTTTGTAGATTTTAATTACTGAAGTAGAGGAGTTTTTGTTTCTGGAATGGCCTCAACAAATGGTGTTGGACCTCCCCCGCAGAACAAACATAATGCTGGCGGTGCTTACCGGGCTGTTAATGCAGATAATCACAAGTTTACTAGCAAACTGAAAGTTATTTCTACGGACCAGAATAATGCACAATCAAGTTCTAAAAATAATGGGTCTTTCAATTCAGTAACTAGTAAAGATGAAGTGAGTATAGCCTATCCCAGTGTTGAACAGTTGTCCATTCTTGACAATTCTGTGGAGAATGAGACTAAAGGTTCAGTTGAAGTCTCTGTTGATCAGGAAAAGAAAAAAACCGAGCATGGAAGTGTGAAGAATAGCTCTGTCTCTGCTAAAATCAGTGATGGGACCAGCAGTATTGCTAAAACCAGTGGGAGCACCAAGATTAGTGAACGTCTTGACTTTGTTGATAGTGGAAAGAGTAGTATGTGCAGAGGAAGCACAAGCTCTGACGTAAGTGATGAAAGCTCATGTAGCAGTTTTAGTACTAGTATCAGTAAGCCACATAAGACAAACGATTCAAGATGGGAGGCCATTCAAATTATTAGAGTGAGAGATGGATCTTTGGGCTTGAGCCACTTTAGATTGCTCAAGAGGTTGGGCTGTGGGGATATTGGAAGTGTCTACCTTGCAGAGTTAAGTGGAACCAAGTCTTACTTTGCAATGAAAGTCATGGATAAAGCATCTCTCGCTAGTCGGAAGAAGCTTCTTCGGGCTCAGACAGAAAGAGAAATACTGCAATCTTTGGACCATCCCTTCCTTCCAACACTATACTCTCATTTTGAAACAGACAAGTTTTCATGTCTGGTAATGGAGTTCTGCCCTGGAGGAGACCTGCACACACTTAGGCAGAGACAGCAAGGGAAACATTTTACAGAGCAAGCAGCAAAGTAAGCTTTCTTATAATTAAATTAATTAAGTTTATTAGTCCTCTCTAATATTACTATATGCTTGTGTGGTTCCTGCTTGGTCTACAATTTAAATCTTGTTTTTAATTTGTATATGCCAGTGGTGTTTTTTCTGTGTACCTAGGGTTAGTTTGTTGATAAACTAGACACGGATATGATTTAATCAATTGATCTTAATAATTGCTGTAAAATGTCATTCTGCAGATTTTATGTCGCTGAGGTACTCCTCGCTTTGGAATATCTACACATGCTCGGGATCGTCTATCGGGACCTTAAGCCAGAAAATGTCCTTGTGAGGGAAGATGGGCACATAATGCTCTCAGACTTTGATCTATCTCTCCGTTGTACAGTCAGCCCCACTCTTGTGAAAACATCATCCCTGGAGTCAGGGCCGCTTCGGAGAAATACTGCTTATTGTGCTCAGCCAGCTTGCATCGAGCCTTCTTGTATTCAGCCTTCCTGTGTAGTTCCAACCTCGTGTTTTTCTCCACGTTTCTTTTCTAGCAAGTCCAAGAAAGATCGGAAACCTAAAAATGATATCGGTAACCAAGTGAGTCCTTTGCCTGAGCTCATGGCCGAACCTACCGGTGCTAGATCCATGTCATTTGTTGGGACACACGAATATTTGGCACCTGAGATAATCAAGGGTGAAGGCCATGGAAGTGCCGTTGATTGGTGGACATTTGGGATCTTTCTATATGAACTCTTGTTTGGCAGAACTCCGTTCAAAGGATCCGGCAATCGAGCAACATTGTTCAATGTTGTGGGTCAACCACTTCGCTTCCCCGAATCACCAACCGTCAGCTTCTCTGCTAGAGATCTGATCAGAGGTTTACTCGTTAAAGAACCACAAAACAGATTAGCCTATAAAAGAGGGGCTACTGAAATTAAGCAGCATCCTTTCTTTGAAGGTGTAAATTGGGCCTTGATACGCTGTGCTACCCCGCCTGAGGTCCCTCTACCTGTTGAATTTGAGCAAATATCTGTCCCAGCTTCATCAAGTGCTAAAACAGCAGCTCTTGCTGCTCCAGATCAGAAAAATTCCAAGAATTACTTGGAATTTGATTTCTTCTAGAAAGATTTGGTATTGATTGCAACTAGCATTGTCATGATCTTGAAAGAAAATGCCAACAATTTCAGGCATAAAGTAAGCCTTCACCCTTATGAGTTATGAAATATAAGCAATGAAAGTAATAGCATGCGTCTGTTGAAGGTTGGTGTGTTGCTTTGAAAAAGGAATATAAACCCTCAAACAAGTACATCATTATATACAAGGGAGGACGAGGCATGGTAATACATCATACCAATGAAACAGGCCACTTTGTACATTCTGTAGTGGACTTCTTAATCTATTATTTGTTTAGCATGTTCAAGTAAATGTGGTATACTATGAGACATACCCCTGTTTGTTATGCTTCTGTAAGTATAAACCAGGATCCAAGTCACTATTGTGTTTTGCATTCTGGTTTGAAGGTTTGAACACATGTTCTTCATGCTATTCTTGATTAAATATCTTATTTTTCCTGCTACATTCTGCAGCATCACATCTGCTCTCTTTTCTGCAGTTAGTCTTTCATATCCTCCATACCTTAATATCATGTTAGTGAAATATTTGTTCTCCATTGTTTTAAAAGCACGGTCTGTTGGTCTATATGTGCATGCACCAAAGAAATTTGAATTTTATTTTATAGAGGAAATGTGGGATTTGTATGTCTTATACTAATATATTTTCAATATACCCGCACACTCTCAATTTAAATTGGAAAAGAGTAGTCTTCAGCTGGTAGTATGGTTATTACACTTGACAAATGAATTTTTTTTTCTTCATAAACACTAATCCAAATCTCCTATGGTTACTTGACTACTGATCTTGGCTTCTAAATCTTGGAAATATGTCACATCTCTGATTCCTTGATGCATATATAAAAAAGTGTTGCTATCCACATATTTCCGTGGCATAAGTTTAGAGGTTCACTTGCATCATAGCATCCTTAATTGCAGCTTCTATATCATCTGTCCCTTTCAAGTTCATTTCCATTTTACGAGTGCATCTCTTTCACTTGCAGTAATGCTTCCAAATGAGCCATGGCAGTTGCCACTTTCATGTCACCCAAAATCTTCAGCTTCTGTTTTTTCTTCCCTTGTGAAATTTTTTCAAGAGGTGGGTTTTGCGATGAAGTGTTACTGCTATGCCCATCTATCCGAACAGACCGTAATGCTCTGCTTTTAACAATCTGATCTCACGCTGCTCTAAGAATTTGTTAACTTACTACTGTCACTATTACTGCTCAGTAGTCGGTACACATTAAAGTGAGCATTTTTATGATATGCATGTGTCTGTGTCTATTACATTGGTTTCTACAGCTTCCCTTGGTGCAAATGCCAGTTTTTCCTCGGGTTCCCTCTACATGGCTTGGAAGATTCAGCCTTTTACAGTTCCTTCATGTTTCCATGAATCTCTTTACTTATTTTTTCTTGCTGGCTCAGCAGCAAGTAGCAGGATTTGTTTGGTATTGTAATTTTTATATATTAGATAATAGTATCTGAAAAATTCTTTAGAATATGGAGTGGCAGAAGCTATAAAAAATAAACAAATAGTAAAGTCTTTACAAAACCCAGTAACCACTAAAATATCAACTTTTACATTCAAATTTGTAACCATACCCTTACCCTCTATTACAAAGCAAATATCATCTTCAGTAACCATGAGTGATAAACTTAAATACTCACATGAAACCATAATAGCCTTTGAAAAAATTATGAAATTTTATGATTACAAGTCAAACTAGGAAATATTGAGATGTTCAAAAGTTAGTAAATACCCTAGATATTTATGCAGTGAAAATGCTAACCTAGATATTGTTGAAAAATTACGTGCTTATGGATTTATTGATAAAATTGTAGTAACAGAAACCTTACAAAGTATTTCAAAATTACCAACAATAATTATAGAATCAGTAAATGCTATAATGGAAGCCTTTGGAAAAGGAGCATATGGAGCATATGGAATACAAATATTTGATGCCTCTACTGACTTAGTAGGAAAATTTATAGTAATATGTCAGATTTTTAAGATAGGAAAAAATACTAATATTAATGGATAGTGTGGAGAATTAAAACTTTCAGAACCTTGTACATTAGAAAAATTCCAAGAATGACTATCAGTCAAAAGAGCTATTGGATTATTAACATTAAAAGGAAAATTGGAACATATGATAAAAAATGAAAAGTCCAATATAATATCCAGGAAAAAGGCCACAAGTGGAAGAGATTATTACCCTTTATTATTCCCATAAAACAATTGCAACTAATCTTACGATTCTTCAAGGAATGTATGATAGAATAGTTAATGTTAAACATGCTCATGCAAAAATAACCACAGAACAATATCAGGAAATTATAAGTCCAAAGAAAATGCCTGTATTCATATTTACTAATGCCATGAAAGATATTAAAATAATAAAAGAAGAAGGGTTATCTGATCCTTTCAAATAAATGTAGTTTATCTACAAAACAAACAGGATGTAGTCCTTAAAAGTACAAAACAAATCATAAACCAAGTGTAGTATACTACAAAAATGAAGATGAAGATGTCCAGACAAAAGGAATCCTGCAGAAGAAAAGAATCTCCATTATGCAGAAAATATCAAAAGAAGACAAATGGTGGACGACTAAGAGAATCTCAATTATGCAGAAAAAAATCAAAAGAAGACAAATGGTGGACCAAAGGAACCTCAATTATATAAAAGAAGATGGTAGAAAGTCAAAAGGATAGATAATGGAAGACAGGTGAAATCTAAAAAAGAAAAGCTGAAAAACTTTGTAAAAGTTTGAAGAGATATACTGATAGAGGTTATCTATATAAGGAGCCTCCTTGTAAGAGAAAGATATCGAAAAATCTCTGCAATAAAATCTTGAGTTTGAAAATTCTTATGTTTAGCTAAACTCTCTCTCATCCATATTTTCAATTAAGAAAATATCAATGGATCATAAATATTACTCTACTAAAATCATATTTGGTATTTGTTAGTCTAAGAGTATTATTTAGTATAGTATTTTAGAGTATATCCTAGGCAATCCCAGAAGTCAGGCAAGATTCCAGGAGGAACTGGAATCCCCAATATAAAATATAGGAAATACCCTTTATCTCATACTATTCTCTCGATACATAATCAAATGTTTTTAAAAAAGACTAAAAATTGTTTTATTTTGATATCGAATTCAAAGTGCCATGCTATTATTACTTAATATATGGCGAAGGCATAGTCTTTTTTTTCTCTCAAATAAAAACCTCATTGGCGCCCAGCGTGAGGGAATGCTAGACGTTTGGTAATTTCTCCTCCGGCCAAGATAAAAGATCCCATTGAAGCGGCTAATCCCATGCATATTGTCCGTACATCTGGTTGCACAAATTGCATTGTATCATAAATAGCCACTCCAGGGATAACCCATGAGTCAGGGAAGGTTGAGAGCTAAGGTGATCTGAAATACAACTACTAGGTAATATCGTTATGAATTCTGTTATATATGATTGTTTATATATAATACCATCTATATTCCTTCCTTTTTAGGATTAATAGATGACAAGATCCTCTATTAATTATAATACAAACCCCTGTCCAGAATTCTTTAGAACTTTTTGAGACATCTATTTTTATAGAATATGCAGTGGGTAATAAACCAACGCACATTTATACATCTTTAAAGTATTCCTAGGTTATCAATTGGTTCCTCAAGTTTAACTACACCATCACACATTCTACATCTTTGAAGTACGAATCATACATACAGCAAAATCTTTTCAAAATATTAGGTCGGAGGACTTCACAGTTGAGTAATTTATTATAAAGTCATATTCTCATGCTACAACGTATTAACATATTAATAAGGGATTTAACATTAGAAATGAATAAACTAATTTGGAAAACTTCTGATTAGCACTACAGAATAGCCACTATTGTTGTATAGTCTATATTTAAAATACCTACTACACACACTTTGGTATAGTCTATATTTATCAAGCATACTATACTACAACATGGGTTAAGTGCACCTAGTTTGAATAAAAGTTATATAGAGACAATCTTCTCCATTGGCAGTTTATCCAGTATTGTACCAACTTGATACAAGACGACCGGACTAACATTCTTTTATGTGATCCTTCACTACGTGAAAAGAATAGTATGCTGTTACAGCTACCTATTTTCCTGCAACTGACTTCCCCAACCTACTCTTCCAAGCCCCCTGCATTTGATTGAGGCAAAATTAATGTCTTAATTAATATGCATATACAAAAGAAAGTATGAAGCTAAATGCAAGCAGAAGATTAGTACAAGAGGCTCATCGTCAGAATTTTCTGCCTCTGCAGAAGCATTGGTAGCCGAATGTGTCCTTGAAGATTCATCTGAACCAATCTGATAACTATCCGCATCATCTGTTCGTAGTTCCTGAGGATTTGATTTCCGCATTTCACTAGCAAGCTCACTAGCAAGCTCACTGCCGTCTTCCCTTGATACAGCTGCTTCTTGTGTCTCTTCTGCATGATTTTCATGAGATCCACCGGAAGTACCAGAGGCGCCTGCTGCATATTTATCTTTTGCTTCAAAATGAGGACCTCCTTCCATTGACTTTTTTGTATCACTCGAGTCACTCTCAGCATCCACCTGATGTTCTTTTGAAACTGATATCTCGTGCTTAAAAGGATCCTCATCAGCACCAGAATTTTCTTCCCTTTTATTATCTTGCTCATCTTCTGAGTGGCCACGAAATGAGAGTAAATTTTGTAAATAAATTCACAAGTTGCGTAAAAGAAACTGATATTAGCCCTGCTGTCTTCTTATGTTTGCAAAAGAATTCATCTAAATTAAGGATTTCTATTATGCCCCCGTACCCTTTACATTTCATAAACCTTCCAATGAATCCCTCGGCTTTTGACATCTTTACTTTTATATAATTCTGTCATATTACGGGCTTATTTCTTTGCATCTCAAAAGAGCAAATATTATCAATTTTGACACATAATCATACATTCTCGATTTGGATCCACAATAATATGATATATCAATTATAATTGTTTAGTATCAGATAATATTATGAGAAAAAGATCATGTCATTATGGTGACATCATCATATTATATTATATCCTATATATAATAGGTGCAAGAGGGAGTTTACTACCAAAGGTCTAGCTTTTGATTCCCGTGAACAACATAATAAATATAATATTTATATTATGAACTCTAAAGATGCTATCAAAGGAATTTAGAAAAAAAAGATGCTAACAAAGGTCTAGGATTTGAATCCTATCAACATATTAATATCTAATATTTAATGAATTCTTAATGATTAGGATTCAAATCTTGACAACTAAAAATATAACATAATATTGACAACTAAAAATATAACATAATATAAATTTTTTTTTTGGTAAAAAGTTAAGAGTTTGATACTAGACTAACACATACGTGTTCAGTAAATACAAAAAAAACATGTAATAAGAGAAGTCATGAGTTATAACTACTTGTATGAGTATATAATTTTTTTAAATACAAATATAACACACCAGTATTTACATTAAGTTAAAAAAATGTAAAAAGGTCCCGTGCATTGAATGGGCTATAAGCTCGTAAATTAATGAGTACGTATACGTTTTTCATTTGTTCTATAAATAGAAGTCGTGCCTCATTGTAATACAAGAAAAGGTCCAAAATAGATTAGCTTGAATAATAAATGACCAATATAGCACAATGGATAATAGATATAATACATATGCATTATAAGACCTTAAACATGTGAAGAAAATGTTAGCATCAATTATTACTTTACATGTACGGGAAAGAGGCAATGAATAACTCAATAAAGCATGCACTTAACTGTCACTGCTATAAAAAAAGTAGCTGATCTATAAATTCTTGCGGGAAACATAATTAACAGTTGTGTTTTATAGTCTCACGTATACAACCCATGTGTTTTAAGCCTAACGTAAAATTAAAATGTGTTTCTTTGATTGATTAAAACTTAAATGTCAGCTTTAATGGTGCTGACAAATGCGTGTCACTGTAACACGATTCCTACTTTTGTGATGATGTGCTTTAGAGGGCCATTCTTTGAGATGGTGCTATTTAGGCCATTTTAATTTAAAATTTTGCCAAAAAGGACCAACACCCTTGGAAAGTCAGAGAAGTAGCTATATTTATATGTACATATTACATACAAACTTCTGCCCCAACTGATTTTTCTCTCTCTCCCTCTCTCTCTCCCTCTCCCTCTCTCTATTATTTCAGTTTGGCACAATAATATTTGAAATGACACTTATCGAAAGAGAAATAATAAAGGTTTTATACACTTAGACAACAAGATAGGCATATACTGAATTCCAAAAGCTAAAAAATAGTTTTATGGAAATTGGCCTAAGGACCTCACCTGTTTCAGAGTCTTCAGCTTTCAATGTCGTCAAGGGTTCATTATCTAATCCACCAGGACTGTGTCTGCTATCCTCGCCAAATTCAGCAGAAATACGCTTTGATACCGTTTTTTGACTATGCCTCAGATTTTTCCTCGGGGTTCTTTTTCCTCTTACTTTTGATGGCGGAGATCTGCTAATCGAGTGTTGCTACATTAGTAAACACGGTGGATATATCTCAAACCAAATCAATTTGCCACTTACATCTTAATTGGCTGTTTGCTTTCTCTTGAACCAGCTGAAGTCTTTTTTTTCTTCTCAGCAGATGATCTAAGCACAGAACGGATTTAAACCTTCGTAAGAAATCGTAGAAACATATAGCAAGACATGACAAATTAAGGTAATCTTTCATGCATCCTAAAATCTAGTTTTAAAAACCGGACACTTCACCTTAAAGCAATCTTTCATGCATCCTAAAATCTAGTTTTGAAAACTGGACACTTCACCTTAAAGCAATCTAGTTTTAAAATGATTTACAAGCCTTCACAACAACCTGTTTCTAAAGAGTGATGTTCATAGATGAATATTTCTATGTTATCCTCTTGTTTTATGCTATAATTTTGATATACATAATTATTTGTATAATTATTGGTAGATGACACTATTTGTACAAAAATATAAAAAAAAATGCATAGTTTTACTTGGGTTAAGATTACATGTCGTATCCCCACACCCGTGTCCAATTTCGGATCCATATCGCCAAATCCTAAAAAAATTAAAAAAACAAGAATCCGACACTTGGATCCGCACCCATGTCCGACACCCGTACCCGAGTCTAGGTATAACATAGGTAGGGATCATCAAATAATTTTTTTAACCTGCTTTTACTGGTTGCTTAAGTTTCATATAAACTTTTTCCTGTGTAGTTGAATAATGGGCTAAGGTTGAGTAAGATTCCTCGTGTACATATGTGATGTTATTTATTTACCACCAGGTGCCATAAAAATTAAAATATACATGAAGTCTATAAAATCAAATATGATTTCACTGTCTGTCACAAAAAAAATGATTTCACTGGATCGAGCCTGTGAACAAGTGAAATGGGTACACAATCTATTAGCTGAAAAGGAATATGAAGTAGCAAGCAGCACTTACAGTCCTTTAGCGAGCTGACTCTTTGAAATATTAACTCTCTGCGAACAGGGTTAAATAGTTGGTCACCGATTGTTTTACTTGAAACCAGATGACAACAAGTTTCACAAACAATCACATAAATAATTATAAGTTTGAACCTTTGTAGTCTTTTGATCCTTTTCAACTAGCTCCCACCGTTCCTCGTCTAAACAGAGCACTTCAATATCTCCATCATCGTATTTTATCTTTTATCAGAATTGTTTCAATGAAACATATATCAGTAAATCGTGCAAGTATTATACATTAGGCAGGAAGCATCTTACCAGACAGCAAGAGTTCTACACTAAGGAATGGCAGTGCAACTTACCACATGTTTGTTGTTGTATTGGTCATAGGACTTCACCACACCTTCATAAAACCTGTGGAATTAGAAAGAACAAAAACATAAAATTACTGGTACCTTTCCAAATTTCTTCCATTATCTGAACTTGCAAAACAGACAAAACTATAGCGTCACCAACGCTGAGTCATTTCTAGAAAGATTACTATAATAGTAAGGCCCTGGGAAGTGCAAAGGTGAGAATTCATGATCATACAGATCCTATAAGAAACTTTGGTGTCACGTGACTCATCATTACAGTTTTATTATATAATAAATTCAGTCATTGTGACTTTTTGTAATGCTTTATATAGCTAAAATTGAATGTGCTGCACACCATTGAAACCTGCATAATTGAAGGTATGAAGCGGAAATATGACTCGACTAAATTCGATTAAATTTTGTTGATACATAACACATGTATCAGGAGTGTAATTAATAAGAAATTAGGAACTGACTCTTGTAAAGGCATGACTGGCATGCCAAACTATACATCTGCTCTGCTTTTCTTCATCTATTTTCCTTACAAGTGACTTCCTATATACAAATACATTTCCTGTTCAAAGGACATTTATTTAAAAGCAAAGCACTCACTGCTTATCCATTGGCCACCAAATTTTGACCCTGCAGTCAACCAAGTCAGCTATAGTATGTTCCCCTTCCTTTGAAGTGCACTGCAGTAAAGAGTCAAGTAGAAAGTTAACAAAATAGAATTAGGGGACTTATAATGTTAATATATTCAGAGTCCTGGTAAAGTATTATACCTTGGAAAAACAAGGAAAAAATCTGTTAGTTTGCAAATAGGTATATATCACACGTCCATTTATTCAAACACAGAATATTTTGAAATCAATCACAACACTTCACTAAGAAAAATAAAAACTTCTTAGCTCACAAATAGGTATATATCAGACAAATTCATTCATATTAACTCAAAATATGTCTTGATAATTTTATAAATTAGTCACTCAATTTCATCGTAGAGTCGCGTAGTTTCATTGCATATATCCTTAGTACGTTTAAAGATTTCCTCAAATTTAAACCTAAACGGAGCAGCCTGGATGGGCAGAAAAGTTTCAAACTTGTGCTGATTAAAACATGATGTCTTTAGGTCAAAATGAAAATGGGAAATGCAAATTTCTAGGCTAAATCGATTTCGTCATTATCTTGATTTTTGAGAATTTCCAGATGCTGCTTCAGTCACTCCAATACGATTTTAATGTTTAAAATCTTTCGAGTTAATATTTTAGAAATTTTTATATTATAGTTATCTTTGAAGTTTGATGTTTGCTTATCAATCAATTTTGTGCAACTGCAAGAAGTATATATGAATCATGTTGTGTCAATAAATTGGTGAAGTTGATAGACAAGTCTCATGTATAGTTACTATTGACGTTACTTGCCAATTCACTTCGTAGGAATGGTACCAGATCTTTCACAACTCTTCCGGAAAAAAATAAAAACAAATACAGTTTTAAGAGGCCGTAAGGTTTGTGTAATCTTTGACATTTACCACACTCTACTAAATATTAGAGGTGGATCACACTGGAACTAACCTTTGTCAATCCTGTAACGCTTCTCCGTTTGCGCTTCTTGACAGATCCCGATTCTCTGTCAGTACCAGCGAATAGCCCATTGGTGTCCCTCTGCTTTGAAGGTGTCTGAAGCAAAGGAATAGAATTATATATATAAACATATATTCATAAAATCAATAGCCATTATGATTGAAATCGGTAAATTCATCAGTCTAGAAAGCCTTACATCCAGGTCATGGTCATAACTTTCTTCTACTTTATGAGTGTTGTTACGATCATTAGCAGAGCCTCTACCTTTAGGCTTTGATGGGAAGCCTGATATCTTCCGAACACTAGATGCCAACAATTCTGACTCTACTTGTGGATTTTCCTGAGAAGTCTTCTCTTCAAGATCATTCTGTTTGTCATCCATTTTAAATTCAAATACAGAATATCTCTCCTGAGAAAAGTTCTCTGCCAAAGGCCTGGCTACCTGTTTTGAACTACCTCTTGGAAGAGACTGTATACGATGAGCTTGGGCAGACGATGATCTCTGGCGTTTTGGTACAGAAACATTTGCCAATTCACCTGTCTTTCGCTTGCTCTGTTGATGGATTTGATCATCAGTTTTTTCGTCCAAATGTTCATTGCCAATTGGTTCCAACTTTTCCAATTTGCCTACAGTATCCAAATCCATCTCTCTCACCATTTTTAAGATATCAATATCATTTTTCGTTTTCGGTATGGATAGTGAAGGCTCATCCTTCTTTATTTTTCTTGCGTTCATACTCTTAGCTCTTAGGCGTTTTATCATTTTCCCCAATGGAACCTCATTTTCATCAGTATCACTGTCTTTTATATCTTCATCCTCAGCGATTTCTGCAAGAATCTGATGTAAGAACCACAAGAAAAGGAGATTAGGTTACATAGTAGTCCAGATAAGTACTCCAATCAGTACTCCATTGAACTTTTGCCTATATCTATTATATTATATCCTGCTACCGAAAACATTTATAAGAAAAATGGACATACAGTTTTATTTGCTTCTAAATTGAGGGACTCAAAGTGAGATGCAACACCATCATCAGCTAACCATGTTTTGCCTTCATTGACCTTTAGAAAAAAGTAGCAGCTTACGTAAGCACCAAGTAGAAACTTCAACACTACAATCAAGAAAACAAAAAAGAACTCCATACAATGTTTAGGCTATGACTGCTGATATCTCTATTTCTGTATAAAACAATAAAAAATAAGGTGGAACAAAGATACAATCCCATTATATAATATATATTTCCATACAGCATATTTGAACTAAAAGAGAAACACAATACTTCATATCTGCATAATTGAAAGAAGAGAATAATTCAAGGGAAACCCAACAACTTAGAGGCGATCTACAGTTCTAGACCAAAATTAAACGAAATAAGTCCCATCCCTCCCCTCTTTTGCATTCCATTGGATCATGCACAAATTTGTCTGCTGCAAATATCTACCAAGTTGCTTAAAATTTCAACAGAGTGCATTATTTCCAGGTAGCCACCAGTTCTATAGAAAACCCCAGAATATCACAAAAGTAAAAAGGAAGTACAGCCACTCTCGCAGTCATAGGGATTTCAGCACTGTAAGGAAGTCCAGGAATGTAAAATAGAAATCGATGCTCCACATTGGGACTGTTAGTGTGATTCAAATCACGTGGCATGCCCAAGAGCAATTTATTAGCATTTATGTATACCATATAACAATATGTCTAAAGAGAGTGTTGGCTTATGATGCTTGTATTCATAATATTATAAATAGCTTCAGAGGAAGCAGTACTTCCCACTGTGGGTTTATGACAGAAGAATTGATGAGAAGTGATTAAAGGAAGATACTTATCTAGCACAAGTGGTTCTTAAATTATAAATAAGTACTTAAATCCCAAAACTATTCAATTTTTCTAGAGGCACTTAGCTTTTGGAATATTGAACCAACAGGGATTATAGTTAAGTAGCTCACCAGAGATTCACCTCCTTTGCTTTCATGTTTTTTGTACAGGATAGAAGGCAAGGATGCAGACCCACTCAAATCTCGCTCGCTGTCTTGTTTGGCCAAGCGTTTGATGATTGACAGTCCAAGGTCGCAGATTCCATGTGAGTTCTGAAATTAGAATTTGTATTAAAACCATGGCCTTTTTCCTATATTTACTAAAATTTTCTAATTACTCAACTAACTAGATTTGTTATCAACTTTCTTTTCATGACCTCTGCCACATCTTCTAAGTTGGGACATGCACACAAGTAGAGATATATTGCGGTTTACTTATCTTACCTCTGATTTTGTTGTATCTACAGAGTCCTCTGAAAGTTTGATACTTTTAAATATTGAAATAATCATTGAAATATTCTCCTTCTCCTTGGTGATATTATCTTCTGACTTGTCAATTTCATCTCCATGCACCAGCATAGAAAGAAACATATACAATTGCCTGGAGAAAAACCCAAAGATATTAATTAACTTGTAGAGTAATACTACAGATCAAACCTGTCTCTAACATTTATTAATCGAATTTTCATTGTTAATGCTGATATAATTATAAATGCACAACACCAAGCTGACCTTGGTAATATTAGTAATGGAATCACGGCATTACTTTGACATGCATAATGATTTGATATACACGGAGGTGGAGGATAGAATATGTTGAGACTACAAGTGACAAGTAAATAAACTCTTAAAGTACATCATCAATATTTTAATTTTTACTTGGGATTGAAAAAAGCTTTTTTATAAATTTATTGGAGATGTTGGATTGGCAGTTGTTTTTTATGCAAGTACACTTTTCTAAATAGATATCATGTGCTTGCGTAGGTAAATATAGTGTGATAGCAAAACTATAAGCATACATGAGATGAAGAATGTCAGACAAGCAGTACATCTTTAATAAGTAACTATTCTCAAATTCAAACTAAACTAGGTATATTCAATACACCGAACTCTGAGGCCACAAAGTTTGAAGAAAAGGCATGCTAGACCCACCCGGACCAAACATAAGAGCATACATTTAAGACATCTAAAAGCATCAGAAATATGTTAGTTACTTACTCTTGTGTATAAGTTCCTTCCTTGAGTCATTTATAACATGTTTGACAACAGTCTGTTCTTATGGGTCAGTAGAAAGTGTTAACAAGGTAATTCTTTGGTTTCTTTTACCAAGAAACTCTCAAAACACCCATCATGTTATCAACTTATCATGATTCATGATTGTATTATTTGCAATATGAAGAACATGTTGAAAAAGAACCACACGTGCGTGCATATGATATTTAGGCATGTAATCTGGCAAAATGTACCATCCAAATTTTGAGATTTGGTTGAAACTCAAAACATCATAAAACGTAACAGTGATGTCCGCTTTCACGGATAAGCCAAAAGAACAGAAAATGGTTCAGTGAAGAATTAATGAAAGGTTTCTTGTAATGTTTGATGACAGAGATCGAAAAACAGGAGGGATTTGAAATGCTTCTTCGTCATTTCTCTTCAACATTTATTTTTAATTTTCTTTTTAGTTATATTTTTCTAAACACTTGTTGAATCGTAAACATCAAAATCAATCAGTAATACCTGTATATTGGTTCATATGATTTAACATCTTTACATTCATCAATGTTAGGACATGAAGAATGATGAGCAATAACATGGACTAGATATGGCAGAATAGATTCTGGATAAGCCACAGATGAAGCTGCATCAGATACAGAATGTCGTGCCTTTACTTGCTGACATGTCTGAATGATATCATATAGGTTATGTTTATCCTGCCAAAGAAAAATAAGAACATGCCAAAATTAAAAAATAGACTTAAGTTTGCAACTATTTTATTTCCAGCTAATCTATTTTTTACCCTGCAAACCAAATAAACAGCAACCAATCATAATCAATACCTCTTCAAAATCTGGCTTCTGGAGTTCTAAATTAAATATGAATGCACAAGCATATTTGGGGTCCAAAAGCCGATCCTTAATGTATTGATGAACTTTCCTTAGAAATATTCTTTCAACTTGAGGGAAATCAACCTACATTTGTCATGAAAAAGGATCAAAACATGATTTATTTGTCAATTTTCTGGGAATAATACTCCAATAATAAGGTGTGCAAGTGAGAATCAGCATTCATTATAACCAGAATAAGGTGCAAGGAGAACACAAGCTAATATTAAGTAACAAATTTCATTATTTTATATTTTCATTTTAGATTTGAGTATATACGCTAACGAGTTGACCTCAGAAGTTCTCAGAGTAAGGTAGAAGAGATCAATGGGAATCTTTTGATCCCAATGTCTAGATAATCGAAGGATAGACTTTGCTCCAGCAAGCTTCATATGGGCCTTATCAACTGAACTGGAAAATGGAAAGAAGATACTAATTTATAAGAAACCTTCTTTAAAGTAAGAATCAATATGCAAGAGTAAAACAACCTCCTTAGTCCTTACTTCTTATCTATGTTTCTGAAAAGAATCACTAGCATCAACATTCATAAGTAGTTGGCATACCTTGATTCAATATCCTTGGAGATTTCCCCAAAGGAAAGTATGCTTTTGAGAATCGTCATTAGGTCATCAATTCCAAGACGAAGGTGAGAATCTCTAACAGGCAAGTAGCTCTTAACTAAAGTTTTACAGGCAAAGATCTGCATAAGAAAATGTTCAGGGTCCATGAATAAAAATATTGTCCAGCCGATGTGTTGAAAACAATGTACTGAACAATGACAGGATCAATTTTTCAGTAAATACAACAAACAGCAGAAATCTAATTATTTCATGACTAATTAATCTACAGCACTCCATCAGAATGACCTTCAATGAGCATAGTTCGCTTCTCTCGTCCCAACTTTCTGTTGCTTTTTCCTCCACTATCTGTGGCAATGATATTGTTTAGTCATATACAGATTTACTACATGAAACATCAGTGATTATTGAAATTCATTGAAGATTATGCATACATGTCTTTGCTCTAGAATCTCTCTCTTTATAAAAGTTTTAATTTCACTTTCTCTTGTTTCAAAAACAGGCATGGCTATTTCAGCTATACAGCCTAGAGATTGTAGCACAGCAGGTAAATTTTTCTTCTCTTTCAACATATCCAATAGCCTCTGCACAGTGAGCAAGAAATTATGTCAGAAGAAATTGATTATTGATATAGGATTTAAGTAATTTCACAAGTGATGTGTAATTAAGATAGCAGAACCTTGTACAGAACAGAGAGCGACATAAGCCCCTCATCCTTTGTTACTGCTGCTAGTGCATGTACAGCATATTTGGCCTGCCTTCGACTACCCTCCAAACATATTCTTTCTAATATAAGATCCAGTGAACTGCAGTTGAGTAAAATGTTTATAAATACATAGAATTAATGTACAACATTCTTCAGTTCTGAATAATGGAATCACATTATTACAGTTGCCATCACTAAATACACAATTTAGCATTGCACCTAGATGAAATTCGCAGTTGATCTCTAATGGTTCCACCGGCCTTTGCTAGAACATGCAATACACCTTCCTTTATTATTTCATTTTCGTCTTCAAGAAGATGTACAAAATCTTCTTCAAGCCCACTAAGCACCAACGGAATGGAGCAAGCAAGAATCTGAATTAACATTAATACATTTCATAAAATTAGTCTCCTTTTCATGTTTCACATGTGACTAAATAGCTAAAGAATTCAGCACCCTTTCGATCTGTCTTGCTGATAGATTATATCACGTTCTCTAGAAAACAACTGGGGTTACCAGGAAAATTCTACAAGTTTCCTTTGAGACATGGGTAACCTCAGGTAAAGAAAATTGTAGAGGACATATAAAATGGGTCACATACAGAAAACACACAAACACACAGATAGTGGATCGTGTACATAACCACCCCACTTGCAAATCACCATATCTGTTCATGAGTGCACAAGAGCAGTGGCGGATGCAGAAATTTTTTACAGGGGGGTCCGAAAAAAATAACTATATATTATATTTTTTAATTAATTAATTTATTTAATAATAATATTTATATTTTAATTTATAATTTTTAAATTTTAATTTTAACTATACAAACGGTTATTAATTAAATAATATTAATGCCTAAAAACTTGTTGCTGCATTTATTTGAGAGTGTAAGATAAATATTATACTTTTCCGACTATTATAAGAGAATTATATAATTGGAAGTCAATATCTATATACATTTTTGTATAATTTATATATATCTTTATATATTAGCTATAAAATTTTCAATTTATATATAATTTATTTGCACCCGAATGAATAAATAATCATATATAATAATACTAGTTGGAATTTTCTCCCCGTCGGAGGGGGGCCAGGGACCCCCCTGACCCCCCCCAGACCCGCCTCTGCACAAGAGGCTGCACCATAGTCTGGATTCGAATAGTTTACAAGTTGATAACACAAAAACGTGTTTCTATAATAAATTAACAATAAAATCCTGAAAGAAACCTCACTGCAAATTCCAATCACATCACCATACATTTTATGATTTATACGATAAGTGATATACTGGACGTAGGACGAAAATTTTACCACAAGTATATTCATGCAAGACAAAGTAAACTCTGCACTCCCAGTAGATTTCTGCATATCAGCCTCTTGAAGGATTTCTTTGACATGTTCTTTGTTAAAGAGTAGATATGAACATTTCATTGAGAGACCACTCAAAAACTCATAGAGTCTATGCTTTTCACCAAGGATCTTTAGTACATCATCCTGCAGAAAATATTGTTTAGAAATCACTGGGAAGAGTATTTATGCACCAACTATCATCTCTCATGCAGATGGAACAATTTATGTCTGCTTGATATCCTTACCCGAGAACAAGAAGCTTGTAGACATGTAGTATTTGGATCAAGTAGAGTATTCAAAATTTTCCAAACAGCAGCATCTTTTAGTTGATCAAGTATTAAAAAGTTCTCCTCAGCTTTTCCTGGATCTATAAAACTGCGAGACATATTCCGGAAGCAAGTCGTAGCCTTTTTCCGGAACTCTGGACCATCAATCTCCTGCAGATGATCGAGAATGGCTAGTGTAAATTAATAGTTCTCCTTGCTGGTTTTGTTTTTTAAATAGCACTGTTTATGCTAATTTTTTACATTTCTTTATTATCACCCGGTAGGTTTGACACTAAAAAACCATGCAGAAACATGAAATATCTGTCCTTATTTTCCACTCTACCCTTAAATAATTATAAAGAGATCTCTTTTCCTGTTTTTTTGTTCAGTTGACAAAACCACTCAATCAACATACCTGATGCATCTGCCTTAAGGAAAGATACCTTAGCATCTCTTGCTGCAACCTGCAATCCAAGTATAAAATGCACCCAACGAATTAATGCAAAGATAGATGAACAAGGAAAGTGAAGTGTTGTATTTATAGCTTACCATTGCTTCTGCTCCAGTAATTTTTCAAGAGCCTTTATTTCAGTTCTGTCAAACCTTGGAAAAACTTTAACCCATTTTCTAACCTTATCTTTGACAGAAAACTCGCTAGGAAAAAGGGATGAGCATAGGATAGGTTCAACAGCATCTGACCTGTAGAGTAAATAAAATTTTCAGTCACGTCGTTTGGGGAACCACAATCATGTTACAGATGAACTTGTTTCAGTATTAAAAATTATTTTATAAGATTTTAAATGAACATTCATATGGTTTAGACAGCAAATTAGACATGTTTTCAAGAACTTCATGCTAGTTAACTGTACTTATTTCCCTACGTTATGATAAAATAGTATTTTTTTAACCAAAAACATCAAATTAAACAAACTTTATAGTATTAATTGATTTGAATCCAAAGGTATTAAAGAGAAAAATATATATTCATATATTTCTGTAAGCAGAATATAATAACTTGCCTGAAATCTTTGTCATAGAAACACCTTAAAATCTTCCCAGGAATCCAATCATACTCATCATCACTTTCTCTATTAGAGCACTTTAAGCAATATTTGCTGTATATCTCAGCTAGCCTCTCCATGGTATATTTTTTCACAAGAAGCTGAAATACAACAAATTTACAGAATACAGTAAACAATCACAAACTGGCTAAACTGAAAAAAGGCACTTTGAAAGTGGAGAAATTGAGGTATACAGATTTGTCCTTGAGATGTTCCGAAACAAGCTTTACAGTTTCAACTGGAACAGGAGTCGGGGAACAACATGCCGTATCACACATAACAGCAACAACTTGTTTACGAACATTTTCGTCATAGTCCAACAGCCGGTCATAAAGGGAAGCTAAAATATCCACATATCAGAGTCTTAGAATGTCCAATTCAGTAACTATGTGCAACAATTTAATATTCTTACAGATAATCTGAGGAGCCTCAGCTCTTGAAGGATTGGACAGTAGACATCTTTTGACATTTTCAAGCACAGCCATTCGAACCTCGACTACTCTGTCAGTCAACTTCTTCAGAAACTCAGAAAAGATTGGCTGAAATGTTTCACAGATAGCAGATTCTGGGAGTGCAAATAGATCGCCAACTAATTGCACAGCTTTCAGTCGAATATCTATCTTGTCTGTCTGTAGAGGACATTTGAAAGCTAAGAGATCATTCACTAAAATTGCATTATGAGAAAAAATATAACTTCAGAATTATTTTTGAAACCACATATGGCTTGTCTGTATGTAGAGGATATATATTTGACAGCTAAGACATCATTCACTAAAATTGCATTATGAGAAAAAATCCAACTCCAGAATTATTTTTGAAATCACATGTGGGATTTACTTGTTGTCAAGGGTGTAAAAATCAAAGTACATAAGAAATTTTGAGAAAAGGACTAGTCAGTATGTCATATTAATGGTAATATGCTTCTCCCTCTCAATACGGAGTGGGGGAGAGTTTTGCTGCAAACAGTGTAGTCAGGTATGAAGGTGAGGGCAAGACAAAATAAATTTTTAATTTTTCACAAAACAACAAAACTATAAATTGATAGAAACTATATCAGTAAACTAAATAGATCAATGTTGATATTATTCTAGCTACAAACCTCATATCCTTATATAAATTTTATTTATTATACTTCACCCATTTAAAAAATATATAGACATACAAGTCATATAAATATGATTTCGGATCATCAAAACACCAAACCATCCAATGTAAAGTTGCATTTTTATTGAGTTAATGATATAAGGAAAAATGAATATTATTAACGTACTTACTGTTTATACTAAGTAAAACTTAAATGCACCCACTAAGACCCAAAATTTTTATGAAAAAACACTATTCGTTTTTTTTTTCAATTTTATATCAAACCCGTATGGAAGAGAACTAGAAAAGCTACTTGCATAGAAGGAAAATTTTAAAGAAAATTGAAATGCTTAATAAGAATATCACTTGCGCTTTTCAGCTGATAATACTAAAGCTTGAATTCATATTAACTGGCTCCTGAGAGTTCAGTGGCTCCTACTCTGGCCTATAAGTGGCTCACCCTATGGCAGCACATAATCACAATATAATTGAATTGAAATATCAATCTCAACAGAAAAGAATGAAAAGAACGTGTACACATGGATGTAATGTTTTAAGTTCTAGTCAGGCACATAAAGGAAGCAACTGAAGTATTGTGCTTACCAGTAGCTCTCCTGTTATGTATGGAACAACTTCTGATAATACTTGAGGAGCACATTGATAGATATCGTAAATAACTTCATGGTAGTCAATCTGACAATTCAAAGACCTGTTCTCATCTGACATTGATGATATAAGAAACTGCCGTATGCCAAGTTCAAGTTTTCCACTACATTGCTCTATTACATTCATAGCAATCCTCCTCCCAGCCTTGGTGATATCCTAGGATTTCAGTTAAGAATGATGCAAGCGATATCAAAATCAATGTAATTTATTAGTACCCTAATAACAATAGATATGAAGTGTAAGCTGATAAGAAGCAGGTATACATACGTTTTTATTCCGGCCTAAAACAGACAAAATAATTAGTAGGAGATTCTCTTGAATTTCCTCACTCTCCTCCAAGAGAACCGCCATAATAGTTTGCATTGAATTTAAAACACTTTCTGGATGCCCATCACTGTGACATATGCGAGTAAGAAGAATGATCACAATTAGAAATCCAAAGTAATACATAATTAGAAATCTAATGCAAAATTGGCTGTAAACTTTTACATGTTCTCATGTCAGAATAAGTAGCAATAATAAATTTTAAAGGTAAAATTATGTGCAGCTTTATTTCATTGTAAACCCCCACTAAGTTAGTGAAGCACAAAACAAAAGCTGCATAAAGGGTCATTCCTTTGAATTTCATCAAACAAGAGGGAGCTCATACTAATGATCCTTATGAAGAAAGCTCGAATAATGCATCAGTGGCACTTCAAGATAAGATCAACAATTACAATTTACAAGAAGGGAGCTGGTCCCTAGCAATCACATGTCAGGAAGCCATTATCTAACATATGGCTTCTAAGCTGTTGGATTAGGGCAGAATCGGCCTAGATTAAAAAAAATCTGTTTACCTCGCCTATTTCTAGCGGCAAGGAAAAATTATGAAAATTCCCCTCCGCCTTACTGCTAGAAATAGGCACGGTAAGGTGGCTCCCACTTGATTGTAAACGGAGGGGGTGTTTGATTTTTAGGGAAGCCTATATATAGTTTGAGGCTGAGTTGTTGTAGCATATTGACTACTAGGGAATGAATCAGGCGAAATGGTTCATCATTTCACACTTTTAAGTTATATCCAGTGCTTATTTCATCATCACAACAAAGCACACAGCGCAAAAAGGACAGCATTTTCACACTTCTGTAGCAAAAGTAATCAAGATTTCAAAAAATAAATACAGGTGAAGAAGGGAGATAGATCGGAGAATACTGTGTACATTCTTTTTGTTTTGGTTTGGTGAGTTACTAAAGTGTTTGTTTCTACCGAGACTTTAACTTGCAGCAACTTGGTCTGATAATCATATGAATGTTGTTAATGAAGGAGCTTTAGTTTGATTAATATAATAAGTGGGAGACGCCTTACCGCGACTATTTCTAGCGGTAAGGCGGAGGGGCATTTTCATAATTTCTCCTTACTGCTAGAAATAGGAGCGGTACGAGGAATTTTTTTTTTTTTAATCTGGGCCATTCCTGCACTAATCCAACAGCTTAGAAGTCATATGTTAGATAATGGCTCCCTGACATATGATTGCCAGGAACAGCTCCCTTACAAGAAATACATACTCTTTTTGGTTTATACTTAATTAAAAAATGAAATGACCAAAATTAATCACATCAAATTAATAGAGGAACAACATCTTCAGGTTGACTACTTTATTTATTCCCAGTGCCCTTCAGAACTGTGTAATGACTTTTTTACAGTTTTCCCCTTAATCCATGTCTTCAGCATTAATAAAGGTGACATAACCAGTAACCTGCTCATGTTATACAGAGACACAAGATTTAAAAGACAATGGAAGGAAACCACTGTGCTTAAAATGATACAAAAGAGTCTGACTGATGATAGTGATGTTGATAAAGTTTTGGAATGTGGATACTTAGCTCCATTTGCTGGAATGACAAAGATGAAAATAATACTCAAGCTCTACCAAAAAGGAAAAGAATAAAAATGATGTGACATATAACACATGGTGATCATTGACTAATTACACGAAGATCAACAAGAAACCTTCACGTATCAGTTGCAAACAAAATCCACAAAATTCTGATAAATAAACATGGAGTCCTAGGAAAAAAGATGAACCTGGCAACAGCCAAAATCGTACTGAACATTTCATTAATTAGGTCATCACATTCAAGATCTAGCATCACAACGCATGACCTAAAATCTGCCAGAGTCTTCAGGATAACAGCTCTTCTCTCGAATGAAGGAACACTGGTATCACTTAACCCACTTAAGGTGCTTACGATCAAATGAAAGATGTCCTGAAACAGTACAAGCTATTAGGATTAGTATCAAACAATCTTGTGATGATAACAGGAATGGACGGGCCAAGCCCAACCACTAAAGGTTACACTCATATTGTTGCCATTGTTGAACAGAACCTTTAGAACGTCATCGCTATAAGGAGACTCTGGTGCAGTGATTCGGGTTATCTCACAGATACAGGTTGCAACAAGAAGCTTTACATCTCCGTCTTGATGTTTTAACAGTTCTGACTTGACAACGCCATCCAAAAAAGGTTGCATAGATTTCAACACAGACTTTGGAGGTGACTGATCACACTCAGAAAGAGCTATTGCAGCATTCTGCACATCAATCCAGATGTACATTAGTGTTAATTTAGTGACAAAACAGAATTAATTTTATTTTTCACCACATGCAGAAATTCCTTACTTAAAACTACTAAATAAAATCTAAAGCAGTTAGAGAAATGACATTTCCGTGAACAAAATCATCTCGTGGTCCCTGATTCTGATTCCCATTAAACAAACAAGAAAGACACTAATTACGTCAGCATAATATTATTAAGAAATATCATTCCTTACCTTCCTGTAATTGATAATGGTAATATAAGATAAGAAAGTATATAGTGTTCTTTTCTTTTTTTCTTTTTTTTGAAAGTCGATAGTTTAATAAGAGTTATCATTTTAAAACATAAAGAAGGCAGCATATATATAAAACAACATATAGATTAAAAAGAAAAAAGGGACAGAAGAGAAAGGATTGTAAATGTGTCAAGGCGTATAGGAGTGTCTCAATATTCGATTTGGTAAAACTTATTTGAGTTTGATTCGAATATTCAATAGTCCGACGAGCCGAGCTCAAGCTCAAAAAATTAAAAGAGCTACACTCGACTAGTAAAGAGTTTGATTCATTAAGGCTCCCTGAGTAACTCGAATATAATTGCACGAACATAATCGCAATGCTAACTCACAAACTTAGCCACCTCTTGAAAAAACACCATAAATGAAATTTTTTCAAACCAGACTTGATTATATATATCCACAAACACTAATAAACGAATTTACATAAACTCGGGAGTCCATAAATTGCTCTTAAACATCAATAATTGGGTAGAACCCGAGCCGAGCTCAAAATAATATATTTAAATCATTAAATGAGATAAACTAAAGCACAAGTTTCAAGTTAAAATCGAACTTGACCTCGACCTGAGTTCATTCACATCCCCAACACAATATGCTAAGAACAAAATATTTGATAGCAAAAGATATAATAATTTACCTGTAATTATAGATATTGTGTTTGTACTACATGTAATAATTCTGTAAGGTTTTGGTCATTGTGTTGAACTCATTAGCCTAGGTTTTATCTACTGGATTAAGATTCAGATTATTTACATTACATTTATCGTGTATTTCCTTTTATGTGCAAAAATAATATCAGTACAATGTAGTCCATCATATGTTTGCTTCTTTACTGCTGCTGCTTCTATTTAATTTAATTGTCCGCATCTTTTAAAACTCTTTCCCCACATGTAGGCTTCCATATTTCTATATTTACTACGTATATACGCAGTCACGATTCATGATACTATAAACACACACACACACACATATACACACACAAATTTATCTCCAAGTACTTCCATATGTGATAAAATATGGTGTCAACCCAGATACAGACGCAGTCTGCCCAACAACAAACAACGGTAACATGCCTCCAAATAACTACATATTGAATTGTATACAACAGAATCTCCCAAAAATAAAATTCATGCTAGCCCAGACTAACTTTAAATTTGACAAGCCCACCAGCCTAGGCACTGAATTGAAAAGAGTGCACAGGGGACTCAAACAAAATGTAGGAAGACCACTAGTTTTATGCAAAACGAATTTTTTAATTTTGACAAGTTATTCAATCTTTTCACATTAATTGCTCTTGTTACATATACATACATGCAGTCTGCCCCAATATGGATATTTAGGGCTACTTTCCCTGTATCACTTTGTTTGAGTAACTACCTGTCCCTTCCTTACAGTATGTACACACCTATGTTTGATATTCCTACCCCAAGTGCATCAATTCACGAATGATATGATGACTTCATACAAATCATTACAATTTATTTTCCGAACAAGTTCATGCAACAAACCAATCATATACCCCTCCTGGAAAATAAAGCAATTACATTGACTACAAATTGCATCATTGTAATTATCCAACGCACACCCACATACATACATGTTTACCCAAATAATTACTATGTTTCTTATTCGATAACATCTTGCTTTCAAACTCTCGCAAACATACACATCTATTCAACTTAAAACAAGGAAAGGAGGACAGCAAACATCACAAACCCTAATCCAAACAAAAAGATCCAAACTTTCTTGAATTCACAACAAAAGTCAAGTAATTTGAGCATAATATGATGATAAAGCAAAGAATTATGCTGCAATTACATTAAAAGAACCCCTAAATAACAAAAAAGATGCAAACTTTATGAATTTTGGAGTGAAATTTAGTACCTTCAAGAGGTTAATGAGAGTGTCTTTTGAAGTGGGAAGATTCTTGAGCTTGGATCCCAGCTCCTTGAGCACAATTTCAGGCTTCTGCTTCATTTTAACTTAGGTTTTCAACTAGCTGATTACATCTATATGTATATTGTGATATGTGTGTGTATTGTTTGAACAAAAGAGTGGGTTTATTGTTTGAACAAGGAACTCAACTGAAGTGAACTAATGTTTGTATCAAAGGATGACTGTAATTGTTCCGTTGACTCTCTGTCTCCAAAATATGACGTGTACAGTACATTATATATATACACTCTGTACGGTACGGGCAAGTGATAAATAGAAAATAATTTAAAATAAAAAATAGAAAATAAAATCTACACCATATATTCAATCTAATCTAATGGTAAGGAGGAACATCCACACATAAATCAAATACACCCTCATATACCCAATCCCACATAATCTCTCCATTTTTAATTTAATTTTTCTCGTTAATTAGTGAAGTTTTTTTCAAATCTAACTTCACCACATTTTTCTCCATCTCCCAACAATCAATTTGCATTCCATATGTGATATATTCCGGTGACTTTTATTTTTTCGGCGATTTCCATTATTTTTTGTGAACCCATGATATATAATTTAGTAATTTCTGTAATATAAATTAGTGATTTCTATAATACAAATTAGTGGTTTCTGTAATATTATTTAGTGATTGAAGTTTGAATCTGATAAGTGACGAATTTATTTTAATTACAAATTATATTTGCCATATGGTATGAAAACTGATCGTTGGGAGATGAAAAAAAATGTGGTGAAGTTAGATTTGAAAAAAACTTTGCCAATTGACGGGAAAAATCAAATTAAAAACGGAGGAGAATAGATGAGATTGTGTGTGTGAGGGTGTATATAATTTGTGTGTGGGTGCGGCAGGTATAATGATAAGGTTTTTTATTTTTTATTTAAGCTATTTTTTATTTGAGTAGGACTATATATATATATATATATATATATATATATATATATATATATATATATATATATATATATATATATATATATATATATATATATTGTCAGGATTATAGAAATATATTTTGAATTCAAATGAGTAGAAGTTTAAAATATTAGGATATAAATTATAATTGTGAAATTATAGTTGAGTTTTAAATTTAACTCAAACTTGTTATTATATTGAACGATTCGGTGTCTTAATGAGATTTCATTTCTTGGTAAAAAAACTTGTTATTATATATAGTAAATGCGTTTTATCTTTTTAAGTATGATAACATAGATCTATATTTATAGTAAAATATAAATGAATATAATACATTTAAATCTTGTTTGTATAAATTTAAATTTGATAACATGAAATAATTTTAAATTAAAAAATATGTATTTATATAATAATTTTTTTCTAATAACAAAATCAACTTTCAAGCCAATATCTGTATAATTTAACATTTTATATTTTTAAATTCATAAATTATATGTTATATTTAAATTATTCAAATAGATATTAAACTTAAAATTATAAGTGTATTTTTCACTTGGTATTTTTATGTTATAAGTAAATTTAAAATTTATTTAAAAATGCCAATATAAGAAAAGTGTTGCTTATGGAAGGGGCATTTTTTTAAGTGTTGCTTACAAAATTCTTTGATCCAATTTTACATATATATATTTGTTTTAAAAGAGCTACAAAAGATTATTATAAATAATCGATTTCACCATAGAAAAGTTATCACTTATCAGTTTATAATTTGAAACATTATTTAACCTAGCAACCTGACAGCTATTTGTCGTTGGAAGCGGTTTGTTTTTGGTCTTCATCACAGGTGAAAATCAGTCTAAGCAGCTGATTTAAGTTTTAATCGATTAGATTAATTTTTAAAATGTACTTAGATTTTATACATTTTAATTATTTATTTTAAAATATTAACATTTTTTTAATTTAAAAAAATTTAATATATTATAATTATAATATTTTTTAATTTGTTTAATTTATATAATCATACATTAGTGGGATTAAATATAAATTTTAAAATATTTAAAATAAAAAAATAATAAATTATTATATATTATAATATGATTCAAACTTTTAATCTTATTAGTGTTCTTAGAATTAATAATATATATAAAATTTTAAAATATTATTAATTAGATTTTAACCTTAAACTTATGTTAATATTTTTTAATTATAAATATTATGTTTAAATAATTTGTTAATAAATATCAAATCCTAAATATTTGAAAACATGAATAATCCCTTTAATATTTAATTTCTGTTCTATGCTAAGTCTTTAAAAATATTTAAGTTATTAGATTTTACTGAATTATTATGTCATGTTGAACGGAAGGTTATGTAATAGTTTCAACTGTTTACGGGATAGATATTTAGATTTTTTTTTTTATTTATCGAATCTTTTAGATATTTAAAATTGAAAATAAATGTTAAATTTGAACAATCCAAAAAATGAAAATTGAAATAAGATTTGTTCTTAATTTAAAATAATCATTTTTATATGTTGTTATTGTGATTTAAACTTTATATTTATGTTAATATTTTTAGAATTATAAATATTATATTTTAATAAGTTGTTAGCCAGTATTAAATTCTACACATTTGACAGTATTTAAATAAGATTTTTTTACGCTTATTGTATATATGATGTAATTACACCTGGATTTTAATTATTATTATTCAATTAATTCTTCTAATTAATTATAATACCCATTTATTTAATAGTTTTTTATGATAAGAAAATATATTATATGTATTAAATAAATTTTCAACCTTACAAAAATATATAATAAAAATATATTTATATAAATATTAAATAATCTACATGTAAACGAATTAGATTCAAATCGAATTTTTTTCTAAAAAATTAATATTCATTTATTTAATTGCAGATCCTATTGAATATCATTGACAGACCATATATCATCCAAAATTTGATTTTATTAATTTTTATATCAACCCAAATTTTTGATGTTGTTCAACGTGTAAATTTTACAGTACCAAACCTAAATATTATTTATCAATTTCATTTTAAAACCAATTTTTAAGATTATTCAATTTCTGTTTTGGAAAAAAAGAAAGATAATTTAATGTGCGTATGATTGATAATACTGTTATACTATTTAATCGTAATTTATTCTTACATCTCGATCTGTACTAATATTGTGAATTGTTTGATTTTGTCGAGCAAAAGCGTGCTTCATTAGTTAGAAAACATTTTTCAAGTTTTATGTTCTCTTAGTTTGTTTTGTTCTCTTAAGTTAAAGTTATCATTATTTGTTAATTTCATAGCAAGATTAATCGTTTTGGACGAGGGGTGGATAAGTAATTATAGTAGGTTATTCAAGAGCTAGACCTAGTTTTAATATAATTTTTTTATACGTCAAAAAAAATATAATTTTTTTATATGATAAACTTAAAATTATGTAATATTAAGTATGGAGGAATCCATCCTAGACCTTTGGTAGTATTTGGATAAAATCATCTTACTTTTATTATATATAGATATAATTTATCATATTAAAAATATCTTTAAATGGCTAGGTGTGAATAAATTATACGTAAATTATTTTTAACAGAATATAATTATATTATTTAACTGCAAAACATGTTCAATCTACTTTTTTTTATCATTTAATTTTCTGCACACATATTTTGATCGCATAATTAATATAATTTTTTTAATTTTTTTTATGAATTTTGATATTAATTATATTTTTATTAATAAAAATTATAATTATATGATAAAAAATATTTTGCAAATATGTGTAAAAATATTAAACATCGAGACGATATCATCTTTTTTCGTACTTCTAACACTATCAACCTATGTAGATTTTACTTCTACCGACACATATAAATTTAATATTTACTAGTAGGCTTATTTACTTTTTTACTATTCAAGTTATTGCCAAAATACACACTCACCATTTATCTTTGTTTTTGTACGGTTCAGTCATGAACCTATACAGTCATAGACAACTCGACCACTCTCTGTCGATTTTGAACAAAAATACAGAACGTGTGCTTCAGTTGCAGGGAAAAGAGAGTGAGTGATGGATGTATAACAAAGTAGGTGGATTTTATTACACTACATGTATAAAAACCAAACCAAAAAGAAAAAGGACTTGGTCAAACAAATCTAATGTTTTAGAAACTTGAGTGCTAGAGTAACACAAAAAAGGAAAGCTTAGGGTTTGTCTTTGTCTTGCTTGCCTCTATCTTTGGTGGTCCAAAAAGTTCATATATAATGTTTATCAGGCCTTCAGTGATCATACGTGACAGTGATAACACTGATTCTCCCTTGACAGGTATGTAATAATGCATTTATTTAACATTCATATAGTATAAATTTATATTTGTTGATTGGGTAATGTGGGTACTTCGATTATTAAGTATTTTATATAATATTTACATTTTTCATTGATTTATTAAGGCTAATATAAGTTTCATGGATGGGTAATGATTTTTTAACTAGCAATCAGTTGTTTTTGTAGATAACGAGGATAATATGGTTAGTGTAAGGATGTACCATGGTGGAATAATGAAGCGGTTGCCAAATACAAAGTATATAGGTTGTGAGCTGAGTGTTTATGATTTACATGGACCGAAGACCATAAGTATTGAGGAAATTAACGATTTTGTGAATGCGTTAGGATATAGTGACCTGAAGAATATATTGTTCAGGATACTAATGAAGCCAATGGATACTGGTTTGATCCCCTTAAAAAAATAAAGTGATGTTAATATGATGTTTGAGTATGCAAAGAAAAACAATTACATGATTGATGTATTTGTGGAACACCATACTGAAGAAACATTAAGTAAAGAAGATTATGAGAAACTCTGTCATGATGACTATGAGGGTAATGATAGCAATGATATTTATCTTAGTGAAGAGAATGACATTGATTTCAATGATAATGAGTACTCCATGGCTGATGAAGACGATGATAACATTTTTGTTGAAAATGTTGATGCTAGTGTAGAGTGGATATGGAGGATAAAAGTTGGTTTATGTTTGGAGTCTGATGGGGATGACAGTGATTACAACATAGGAACTAGGTCTATGGATGAAGATGTATCAGATTCTTTTCACTTTATAACATAGGAACTAAGTCTATGGATGAAGATGAGGATAAGTGAAATGCCAGATGCTCACAATGTAAGCACACTGGGCATAACAAGAGAACATACAAAGACAGACAATCATCTACAACTGAAACTCCTTTTCACTTTACAGATGAACCATTCGATAGTATCATAGAGATGAATGTTGGCGAGAGGCCATCCATGACACAACCATCTCAGGAATCACAAGTTCACAACTTTACTACATCACAACCTACAACTAAGATTGAATGGCCTACAGTGACATTGCCCACTATCGGTGAATGGTCAGCTTGGCCTTGTGTAACCGAGAAACTATCTGTTCCATTTCATTTACCAGTTGGTGATAGAGACATGAAGAGAAAGGGAAAATTGGTGTCCAAAGATTGTAAGACCTTACATATATTCAACAAATTGCCTTGTACTAGCATTAACAAAACACAACCACTTCCAGAATGTTATACATGACTTAAACTGCATGGCCTAATACAGGAACCTATGGTCAAACAATTCAAGACTGTTGTGGGTGGTGTTCAACTAGAGACTGCATCATTTCTTAAGAACGAGCATTTTGTGTTCACTACAGGAACAATAACCAAAGCTAGAGAGGAGGTAGTAAAAGCATCTTAGGGTAACAAAGTGGATGCAGAAGCTAATGCAGATAAGGTAGTTGAAGTAGATTTCGATATGGCTGTTAATACAGTAGACAACATGGTGGGAGGCCAGTGTTATAATTAAGTCCATATTTTGCTTTGCTGAACCTATTATGGATATGCCAACTTTTGTAATCTAATTATGGATGTGTATGTGGTACTAATGGACATGCCAACTTTTGTTTAAATTTAGTTTGAGACATTTTTATTATTGACTCAGGCTACTAATTATTTTGAGGCATGTTTACTTAATATTATGGCTGAGCTATATGCTCATTTCTTTGTAGATTTTCTCTTCCCAATAAGTTATTTGTCTTCATTTATATGATCTTAGTGGATTGAATGCTGCAACACTTATAAAAGCTAGAAGAGATGAATGAACTCAAGCATATGGAAAATCTTCATTAATTCAACATTAATCATACATAGATTACTGTCAAACCACACAACTACTTGCTAAATAAAACAACATTACTAACTGCTAAACAAAACAACTCTACTAGCTACATCTAATTAACACTACTTCTTAAGCATCACAAACATGCGTAGACAATAACATACTAACACCACAAACATCAAACAACAAACCAGCCTTCTCGTTTACCTTTTTCTTGTCTTTATTTCTTCTTCCAACATCTCAATCTTTCTCAACAACCCAGGAATAATGTTCTTCATTCGACCTGACACGGGTGAGTCATGCCATTTGTAAAAATTGCATCCCTTTCTTTGATTTTTCTGTCAATAATAAATTCACAACAAATATCGTTAAATTACCATCGATCATTTACAACACAGGTTAATGTATAAACACATAATATATAGAACGAGCTCACTCACCAAGTAGAGACTGCAACCCCAAAATCTTCTTTCATGATTATTATCAGTCCAACTTGTCCTCAAAACTGGACTTAAGTCACACAAGCACATATACGGGTTTTGAATTCCATAGCAGTTGTATGAAGACATAACTAATAAGAGATAAATGAGGAAGAAGAGTGTGGTTAAATTTTAGTGTGGGGGTGTATTTATTTTGAATTATGGTTGTAACGTTCACAAACTTTTTGTACAAACTAAGTGGTATCTTTAGTTTCATTCCCCTGCAACTGAAGCACACACTCTGCATTTTTGTTCAAAATCGACCGAGAGTGGTCTAATTGTCTATGACTGTATAGGTGCATGGCTGAACCGTACAAAAATAAAGATAAATGGTGAGCGTGTATTTTGGTCGTAACTTGAATGGTTAAGATGTAAATAAGCCTTACTAGTGCGACATGAGAAATAAAAATATACTTTAAAATAATAAACGGAACACGAAGAAACTACGTATAGGCAATGTTTCACAGAGTAGAGAGGAAAAGAAAAATTGTAGACGGACAAACTTGTATAGATGAAGATGAACGAACACATTTAGGTGGGGAACAGAGGAAGTAGGCTTGACAAAACATAGAACTACTTACAATTACCATTATGCAGTTGACTTGACACCAAGTTAAGTTAATTAATTGTACATGTACATGCTTACAAGCCACTTTTTTAGTGCACATTGATATTTGTATATATGAGTAGTGAAAGGAATTATATAAGCATTATAGATAGAGGTAGGCTACCAACCTCATTTTTCTTTCCTAACTTCCTTTTTTTTTATTTTATAATTCCAACCGAATTAACATAAAACATGCGGATATTCTCAAAGTATTGGTCTTTACATTTTTTAAATTTTAGTTTCTTGAAGTATGTCAACTACTTTTATAATGGACTTAGATTATATATATCTTCTTAGCCAAACATTTGCAACAGGGCTTAAACTAAAATGAGTGGAGAATTAAACTTCCTACCCACCGAATTACAAGTTTGCTTAATATATGCACACATTATTTATTTACATGTAAATTGAATTCTTTGACATTTGTGTTACTATCTCTGCCTACCCTCGGATGTCGAAAGACCCTCTTCTTTTTTCTTTTTTATTCTTTTCTTCTATTTTCTTTATCGGGGGCTTCCTTAATTAACACTTGAAAGAAACTTCAAATAATTTATTTCTAAATAAAAGTAAAAATTGACGATAATGCAAAATTTATCCGATGTTCATAGCCAAATAAATAATACATTAGATATTTGGATCATTTAATTGTCACTAAATAAATACAGTAATAAATAAAGGGTATATTTGTTCATTTTAAATAGGAGTAAAAGGATAGTAGGTGAGAGAGCACAAGAGAGAGGAGATGTATAATTAATCAGATACGTACACTAGTCATTACGGCGTTCAAGTCATGCACGGTCTTTGTGTCCCATATAAACATCTATGTCTGCATCTATATATATCATTTGAGAATGAAAAGAAGGTAAGTTTTCATTGTTACGTTGGTTTTAAGTCTTTGAAACATAAACCAATACAAAGAGCTAGCTAGTTACAAGAGTTATCAACGAACAAAAAGTTTCAACATAACCAAACACAAACACAAACACAAACACAAACAATTCTCATTTCATTTCTGATCATGAGTAACTACATCATCTTCCTATTTCTATTCTGTGTTGTAAATAGTCCTGCAACCTTCGCGGTGGACAGAGGAGTTAAGGAAAAGAATGATCCATTGACAGAGTTCTTTAACAGGGAGGAAACGATAAAATTTGCAGGGTATGGTGAAGACAAGCTCTCCACAGTTTTAGTCACCGGAACTTTGCTCTGCCACCCTCCTTATCAACTTCCGTTTCCTATTTCAGGTACTTTCATTTTTTTCTTCTTCTAAATTCTCGACTTCTCAGGTACGTAGTCTTTACCTTATGTTGTGCAGAAGAAAACATAGTTATCAACATAGCGCATATCAAGTACATACTTGACCATTGCGCCAAGAGTTTTAAAATGACATTTTCATCATTAGCATGCACCTTAGCTTGCTACTTGCCTGGTTAAGTTGCATAATATTTAATAAACATGCTGGACGACATATAGTAGTGAAAGTAGTAAAAACCAACTCATATCTGAGTTTTTATGCAGACACCGCTGAATTTTTTTATGAAGTCATGTAGATGACCTGCATGATGGCATTCATCACACAGAAAAATTATATTAATCCCTAAAGGCCACTGCAGCTCACAGAAAGATAGAAATGGTCAGACGTGATACAATTCAAAGGAACTTTGAATTTTCTTAACATCGAACAGAAGGGATAAACCTAACTCAATTGTAATCTTATAATGCAATTTGCAAGTCTCCTAACACTTCAACTTTAAGGACTGTAAAAGTTTGGGCAACCATTTAATTTTGAATACCTGATTCACGTTGATTTTCATCTTGAATTGCAGGTGCATCTGTTGCTGTGTCTTGTCAACCAGGACGGAAGACAAGGCAATCATATCAAGTACAAAGCACAACAGATGAAATTGGGGATTTTCTAATCGATCTTCCTTCGCACCTCCATGGAATTCCCAACTTAGAAAAGATTTGTTGTGTTAGTGTTCTCCAGCTACCCAAGGATTCTCCTTGCAAGCCAGCATTTACAGGCAGACACAAAGGAATTACATTGTCCTCCATTGAGGAAGGCCTTCGTACTTACACAGCTGACACAATTCAATTAGAACCTAAAACTGCAAAGATTTCAAGACATGCAAGAGGAAGGGAAACAGATAAGGTAAAGGCCAACTGAAAAAGTTGAAGAACATTGGAATATGGCAGCAACCTCATCCGAATGGCGCTTAAGTCGTATATAGGATTGATAAATTTATATCTATATAGACTAAAGTAAAACCGTATGTGCATGCCCATGCACGCACAGAGAGATTGAGAGAGCAACTATATGTACATTATATATATTTTCCATATACGTTTATGTGCAGACTCCTTTAAATTGAGACTCTTTCTAGGTTCTGCGTAAGAACTGAACAATAATTTCATTTTATAACTTTGCATATACTCAATTAACTTAGTATTTTCTATGCATTTTACTGGATCCAAAAATGGCATTTCGTATGACTAATATATAGACAGGCGAACCATATGCACTAAGTAGGTCTTGTATAAAAGACTAATATACCAAAAAGTCTTCAAGAAGATACAAACATGAATAAAAAAATTCACTGTTAATTCTCAAAGTATAGAATTTCAAACAATTCCACCTAAATACGTTTTAAATGTGATCAAGAATCCTCTGCAGTCTTCTGATTAGCTTCCGAAATGATGTACTCAGTAACATCAGCACAGCATTTAAGTATATCTGCCTTGTCTTCGGGTATCTCCACAGAAAATTCTTGTTCAATGGCCATGACGAGCTCAACCCTATCCAAGCTATCAAGGGACAAGTCTTTCTGGAAATCAGCTGTTTCAGTAACCTGTTCAAGATTCAAATGCCATATCATATACAGATGTTTCACCACATTCCGTTATCTATCCAATTACAAATATAAGTATGAAATCGGAGAAAGACTGCAATAAATGAATAACTACATAATCACCTTAGAGCCATCAATTCTATCAAATCCCTTAACCAATCCAATAACTCGAGCCATTATCTGATCAGGGCCAGTGTCAGTAACTGTGCACAATTGTCGACTGAGTACATTCAATCCATACACGTCCCTAACCAGAAAGCCTTCCCTTGCAGACACCCCGATACGCATGTAACACAAAACGGTGTTTCTTATCCTTTGCATGTTGAACACAGAACTATAATTTTTGCAATACAAAAAGAGTCAGGTTGCAAATAAAGTACACGAACACCAATTGAGTGCGCGAGACAATAAAAAAGAGCAGACTTATATCACATTATTATAGTCGAGGCTTTCTTTCCGCTTTCGTATGTTTTCAACATATATAATGTACTCCCAAATGCTGCTAAAGCTTTAGATACCAGAATTATTATTATGTCGCTATACGCGACATACCTATTTACACTGACATAAACATGAAAGCTGGGATATCATTAAAGTTTACAATGAAGTCATATCATATATACATACATTGATTTGGTGTTGTTCAGACATTCGACAAACATGATCATATTGCTACATAAAAAGACAAGAATCCATTATGCATGGTAATGCATACATATCTATGTGTGCGTATACATATAAAAGAAGGAAAAACATACCAGAAGACAGTTCCTAGTCGGCTAAGTTGTCTGCACAAATTACTTGCACACGAACTGTTTGATTTTATGTCGCAAAGAAATATACAAATAGTTGTTTGCAAATAAACTGCTTTGAGAGCCCTTTTTAAGGATTATGAAATGAGCATTTTATATACACCCTTCCTTACATTTGGCCCAACAATAAATCCATGGACCCAACTTACCCGGTCCATGTTTTCGACAGTTGCTTGCTCCCCTTTAAAATTCTATTTTTTTTATTAAGCAAAAAGATTTTATTTTTCTTGAAAGTAAATGTCATATTATTTGTTAAAAATGCATAATTTACCAAATTTTCAGTGTCATATATTTATAATTTTCCGAACTCTTTTAAAAAATTTAATTATAAAAACGTGTCTAAAATAAAGTGTTTGGAAGCACACACTATAAATTTATACTAATTATTTTATTCTTTTTTTTTTTGACTTTCGGATCTTTTGATTGAATTCGTACTTTAATTTTTATTTTAACTCATAGAGCTAAAACATATAATTTTCATATTCAAAGATAACAAAAAAATATAAATACAATCAAAATCACAATAATTATGAAAATTGTGTTAGGTTAGTAATTATGAAAACTAGCTGTTAATCATTAAAAATATATTAAAAAAGGGCCACCCATTATTAAAAGTAAAATCATAGTGAGTTCCAAACTCATTGGACTGTCACAACAACATTTACATTTCACCTTTTTTCCACTTTTCTCTTTTTCTTTTTGCCCTTTTTCTATCACTCAACCCCCTTGTTCTCTTCCCTTTTGCATATCTCTCTCAATCTAAATAAACCAGTTTTATTTTTATGGATTAATTCTATATAAAACTACTAGTTTATATAACTTGTAAGAGTGTAATAATAATTTATTGATCTGTCAAGAAGAATCTTGGTTAGAGATTATAACTGGGTTGGGGTTCTTTTTTATTTTCTACCTTGTGGGTGTTGTGTCTATAGATACATACATACATATACATATATATTGTTGTAATGGGAAATGTGAATGGGAGGGAAGATGATGACCTTGACAGCCCATCTGCAGGTGGTGATATGGCGGCAGAGGACGGTGGTGTTCTTGCAGATGGTGAATTTATGGGCCCTTCTCCTCCTTCTAGCCCAAGGGCTGCTCAGTCCCCATTGATGTTCACTCCAGAGGTCTCTTCTTTTTACTTTTTTCTTCATACCCTTTTGTTTTTATGTGTTTTCCCACCTTTTTTATGTGTAAAGTTTAAATCTTTTTAGGTTCTTGGTCAATTATTTCAAGTACTTAACTATAGTTTTTATTTTATTAGCAATTTTTGATATGGGTAATTCTTTAGTTGTATTAAAGTTTTGATCTTTGGAGTTCTTGGTGATGATAACTTGATAAGAGATGGATGGCTTGGGTCCTTTAGAAATTGGGATATGTCATAGCTTTTTCTTTACTGGTATGTGTTGGGACTTGGGAGTGCTTTGTACTTCTATTTTTGATAAATCGATAAAATTGAGTAAATAAATTTGGAGTGGGAAAAGGCTATTTTTGATTGGTACAAGTTTTGGTTGGAAGAAATTATATTGAGAAGAATTAGTTGGCTCAGATGACCTTGATCTGAATTTTTTTATTCCAATTAAATAAGTTCGGTAATTTTCTACCCATTGATGATCATCATTTTGAGATTTGCGTCTTCTTGATGTTTGTTGAAATAATAATATATGTGTTACACATTTTGACTATCACTCAGCTCTTTCTATTATCGTGTTTTTGTTTTTTATTTGATTAAATGAATTTGGGACTGGAAAATGCTGTTTCTGATGGATACAACTTTTGGTTAACATATATCGGATTAAAAAGGCTTAAATATGCTCAGTCAGATGACCTTAATTTGTAATTTATTATCATATTTTTAATTCTGGCACTTCTCTACCTATTTATGATCATCATGTCCAAATATGCTTCTTGTATTGATAAATGCTTAATAAGTTGCTTCCTTTATGTTTATCAGGAGTTAGGAACCGTAACTCAAGCTATTTGATGTATATGTGATATTCATTTTGATCATCACTCATGCTATATTTTAACTTTTAGGCTCCAGTGGTTCCTTTGCAAAGACCAGATGAGATGCACATTCCAAGCCCTTCCTGGATGCAAACTACATCTGGGTTTGAAGACATGTCGAGTGAGCAGGGAATTCCCACAATGATAACATGGTGCTACGATGCCAAGGAAGTGTTTGTGGAGGGATCATGGGATGATTGGAAGATAAGGTAGTTTTATATATTTCCTCTACAGAATCAAAGAACTTTAACCTATTGACTGGAAATTGAAAGCTCCATTTTTATTGTTTCCAGGAAGCCCTTGCAAAGATCAGGGAAAGACTTCACTATTATGAAAGTTCTCCCTTCAGGTGTTTACCAATATAGGTTCATTGTTGATGGACAGTGGAGGTATGCCCCTGACTTGCCATGGACCCAGGATGATGCAGGAAATGCCTACAACATATTAGACTTGCAAGTAAATTCCGAATCTCTTTCTATAATATGGGTATAAAGAATAATAAGCTTTCTAGGCCCCATTGTGGTACTAGGTGGGTATTTAGAACCTTTAATTGGCATACCAACAGCTTCACTTTCCCGATGCTGTCAAAGTTCCACAATGAATGCAGATTTGTGCTGCATTCAACTTTTATATTCACTTTTCGTCAACTGGATAGTGTATCATTGAAATATTATTAAGTGTTTGTCAGACAATAAGAAAACTCCTAGTAAGACTTCTAGCTAAGCAGCCTAGTTAGTAGAAATCCCATCTGTTGCCTATAGATACACAGAGTAAAGATGTAAAAACCTCACTTGTTTGTTTTAGGCTATTACTCAAATATCCGGGTATGTGTTATGCTTGTGACTTATATTATGAGATACCCAAATTTATTTTTCAATTTTCAAAATTCAATTCACACAAATTAGTGAAGAGTGAAGACCGACATGATCATGATCAATTTTTTTGGAAAGGCAAGCGGGATTTCTAAGATGACACCTACAAGAAACGAGCATATTAGACTGCTTTCTTTAAATTCTTTGGCAACAATTCAAATATGCTGGAATGCATTTAAGTAGCTCTAATCTAGCCTATAGAGCCAAAGTGAGCAGGTTGCAATCCCCCCCGCGCACGTGTCTGAAGTCTGAACCCTGGTAGTGTACTAAGTGAGAGAATATGCCTATTACCAGTGATAGGTAATTTATTCCTCCTAGTATTTTAGGCAAACACTTTCGTTACTGTATATTAACTTTGTGTCTTATTTACTCCACTGATGTCACATTCTTTACATTTAAGGATAGTTGTTTATAATTCCTAAAAAAATTTTGTGAATAACCTTGCTAGTTGCCTTTATTGTAATCTGCGTCATATTATAATTTATAGAATGCTTGGTAAAAGGGAATTCTTATGCAGCTAGACATTGAACATATCCCTGTCAGTTCTGTATAGGTTAATATTTTGGAATTTTTCTAGTCAAAAGTGACCAGTTTGAATATTATTATGTCATTGAGTATTGAAATTCAAGTGTTTAGCCGTGTTACACGATGATGCATCGCATATATGTTATATGCTGGTTCAATGACGTCGCGAGTATCTGGCCCAAGTCAAACAAAACGGAGGCTGGCAGGAAACCAAATGACCTGGACCAATAGGGAAATCCCAATTCTGCAGATGTCAAATTACTAAAAATTATACATATATCCAAACACATTAATTACAATGATGTTACTTGGCAGTTTTTGCATTACATATAGTTTTATATTAGTTTTCTAGTTTTACATCCATATATGGCAAGCAATTATTGCTAATTTAATGCTAATTGTTATTGTGAAAAAATGACATGGTAATTTGGGGATGTCTTAGGCCCCGTTTGTCTTAGCTTATAAGAAGCTTATAAGCTGAAAAAGTTGGTATATATGTACTTTTTCTGAAAATAAGTAACTTATTTTCAAATTTGGAAATAAGATTTGGTCTTAAATTTCTAAAATAAATATTAATTTTCAAAAAAAAATATGAAAATACTTTTAAAAAAAAAGTAACTTATTACTTATAAGTTCAGCCAAACACCCCCTTAATCCTATCTCTCATGCACTGTTAATTTCTTAGCTCTCGTGAAGACAATTCCAAAACTCTCTCTTCAGTCATCACACATCACTTTTTGAGTTTCAGCATTGTAATTATATGCCAAATAGCTGCTTTGGTAACTGATCGGATTAATTATCTATTTTAAGAATTAAGATATAACAAGGTTGAGTTCATTATGCATATATCCGACTTCGATACTAACTCATGCATATGTGAGGGATGAAAAACCTAAAATTTTGCTAAACAAAATAGTAAAAAAGAAGTAACAAACTGAATTTCAATAGAAGATATCTGAATTGTCATTTTGTCTGGCTGTTGCTGTATGTCAGTTGACTGACTCCGTTAGATACAGTAAGAGGACTGTATTTAAAAGAACTGAAGGATTACGATTGTCGATCCTTGTTTGGTCCTTATCTGGCTCCTTGATGTAATACCCCAGCCAATATCAGAATAATGTGCATTTCTTTGTTCCAGCACCAGTTGAAGCTACTTAGTTACCGTTCTCAAAATTTGGCATAACATGACATCAATTGTCTGCTTACAAGTATGGAGATCATATATACTGAAAATGCACCATTGGTGTCTTGCAAAGTGGTTAGTTGGTTACAGCTGCTAAATGTCATGTTCATTTGAAAGGAACAAAACGGAATAACTATTCTTTTGACATGTTTTCATGATATGTATTCATTCCTTCATCTCTTTCCATTGCTCTCTGCTAAGGTTCATCCCTTGCGAAGTATATGCTCATTCCTTTTTTCTCACTCAATTTCTTCACGAACTGGATCATGACATTTGTGTGCTATACCATCTAGTCCCTTTTCTTCTCTCACATCCTTCTCTTTGCTTCTTATGTTTCTCATAAAATATCATTCCATTTCCATTTTATTCCCTTCCTTCCAAATGGACATTGCATAATTTTCTTGGTAAAGATGGTTCTGTCAACCGCATAAAACTATATGAGAGGTTTTTTATACCATGGTTGTCACATCGGTAAGTCGAGTCGAATCAATGAGGACTGGTCGATAAAATAATATATAATAATATATATTTTATATATGTGGTTTCTCACAAGAAAGGTCCAACATTCCCATATGTCTATTAATTACGAACATCTCTTTTTTCCATTCCATATACAGACATGTATATACACTGAATATACATATATGTATACACTGACTTTCATACATATATACACATATATTAGTTTAATTTAATCTACACACAAATATCAGTTTCAATCCAATGGAAAATAAAAGAGAGAAGAAAATTTAAGCTTATCATGTGCACATCATTCTTGTTGTTGATTAGGATGTTAGAAAATATGTTTTTTTACCTAATTTTATTCTAGTTGGACCAGGTTTTGACACAATTTTTCACTAGTCGACCGAATTTTGAACAATTCACAAGTCGAAGAGCGCCGTGACAACAATGTTTTTTACCATTCAAAAAGGAAAATAAATGTAATTGGTAAAATTTTCTTGTGTATGACCAGGTGGCAAACTTTGTACCTTTGAAAATAAAAAGTATGCCTTTTTTTGCTAAAATGACACATGAGTCTTAGCTTATTTCTAATTGAATGTTTGTGTTAGTTGTTAGTTAACTGTAATATTTTACTGCTTTGTGATGCCGCTCAGACGGGGTTCTCTATATGTGCTGCCTTCAGGCACACACGCCTCTAGCAGATAGCGCACATGCCTGTCTGAACCCACCATCTTGGTAAATGACTACTTGATGTTGTGAACATATAATGTCTTACAGTGCACTGATGTTCTTGTGTAGGAATACGTTCCTGAGGATATTGAAAGCATAGCTGGTTTTGAACCTCCACAGTCCCCTGATTCGAGCTACAACTCCTCACAGCTTGTTGCAGAGGACTTCGCGAAGGAGCCACCAGTAGTTCCTCCTCATTTACAAATGACTTTGCTTAACGTGCCATCTTACCACATGGAGATTACGCCCCCTTCAAGACCTCAGCATGTAGTGCTTAACCATCTTTACATGCAGAAAGGGAGAAGTAGCCCTTCGGTGGTGGCACTAGGTTCTACACATCGTTTTTTGTCCAAGTATGTGACAGTTGTACTCTACAAATCTACGCAGAGGTGACAATAAAGCATACATTGTATGGCTACTGACCTCCTTTAAGATCTTTTTATGTGCTAATGGTGCAAATGATACAATTATTGTAATCTGGTGCCACTGAACAGCAGTTAGTCTGATCAGGAACTTGATCGGCATAATGCACATGATTTTATGTTCTCTTGTGTTGGTTGAAAGTGTGACTAAGTGGTGATCAAGCACCATAAAGCTATTCTACTTGCTGCTTAGTGTGTAGAGTAGTATTATTTTATTTTTGAATTTTACCAGAAGGATGACACCCGTGATAGGCCAATCAAAATCATAGTTGGGACTTGGGAAGGAAGGCTGCTAAGAATCCAGCAAGGAAATAAGAAGTAAACCCTTGATGTTTACACGATGATTCCTCACCATCTTCTGCGTTCCTTTGCCGCCATACGATAGGTGATCACAAATTCACAATCTGTATAGCTTGAGGCCAACACGCCATGTGCTTACGGTAACTATCTCGTATGGTTAAGACTTTAGAGGTGACCTCATGTACGGTTAGTAGTTTTTCCCGCCATATAGTTTCTTGTATTGGTTTGACGCCATATGGCAGGTGGTTACTACAGTATATTGTATGGTGGTTGGTGTGCGATACGTCTAATGTCTCATCTCTTGGAGCATATATAATGGGGTTTTTTTTTATTAGGCACACTTGCCCTTGCTGAATGCTGAGCAGGTTTTTTTAAGATTGTTTGCAAGAATATGAATTGCAGGTGATGTTCTGAAGGAGAAACTCCAAATTAGCCAACCAGACTTGGGGTTTTAGCTTTGTAGCTTAACTGATGTAAAATGAAATTAATGAATGACTTATTATGTAAGCTGCCCAAACGACATGCTTGAGTCAGTGGAAGGGTGATGGCAAGGTTCTAGAGCAAGCAAATGACATTTGTTTTCACATAAAATTACAGCTACAATATTCATTTTTTTATGGAGTGTGTAAGATTTTCGGAGGAAACAGAGTAAAAAGTAACATACTGTACCTACCTACTGAACCAAAATTGGCTATAACAAATAAAATGTTCATCTCTACATATTTACTTAGCTGTTTGACTATAACAAGTTCTTATTGTTGAATGATAAGTTGTGTATCGAAAAGTTAGCGGAAAAAAAAAAACAAAAAATAAATGCACTCAGATTAGAAATAAACAAAAGGAAAAACAAATCCACGTGACTAATTGTGTCATAATTGGTTGCAATAATCCGTTTGACTTATCTTATAAATAACTTTTAAGTTGGAAATTGTATGTAATTTCTAACTTAAATGATACCCCCAAACAGAGATAATTATCTGTGTTTCTTTAATTAAGTAAACAAGGTGAATTTGTTTATTCAGTTACGAGCACCTGGGTACACAGTGCTTGCACACTTACTGAATAGTGTTTACATCTTCATTAAGTTTTTTTCTCATTCATTTCTTCTACACGGGGTGCATGACTCTTCAGGCTAACTAGAAAACTGGGCATCCTGGGACATTAATACAGGTGCCGTCGGACAAGTTGCCAATGGACAATGGTCAAGTTGAGTTCTCCACCACTTCAAATTTACGCCTTAATTCTGCAGCGCGAAAAACAAAAGAACACCCATAAATGCTGTTCCAGCATCCAGTGCTGCAGACAATACATAGTTATACCTCTGCCACCATCCTCTCCGATATTTGAACACAATAGTTGAAAAACAATCCTGTGACAAGCCAGCTAGTAATGTTGGTTGGTGCTGCTGGTGGCATTCCAGCAAAGCCATAAGCTATAACTGGTATATTAATCAGAGGAATCCATTTCTTGTTCGGATAGAATTTGCTCAGGATCCAAACAGGCAACAGCAATAGAGCTCCTATTAGAAATAACCATACTAAGTTCCTGTATAATCCTCCTTTGCCAAACAGACGTGCTGGTCCAATCAGGCTCCATATAACTGAGGCATCAGGTGACTCTGAACTTCGGGCAGGTCCACGTGCTATCTGGATGCTGCGATTCTATATCACAGAGATCCTTAATGTTCTCTAACATCCACCATGAAACTGCAAGATTTACTGTGCCAGCAACTAGAGTTCCCACCAGCTGGAACAAAAGAATATAGATTTATAAAAAATCTAAAAAGTATGTGAACAAAATCTAACCAGAGAATCAAGAAGACTGTTTGCTTTATCGATCTACTAGCGTCACAAACCTGAGTGGTGTACATGCACCATGGTGGAATTTTCATGTAGTGCCCAAGTTTAAGGTCAGATAAAAAAGAGAGAGCATGAACAGTGCTGATCCATCCATATATTTTGAAGAGCAAGTTAGCAATGGGTTTTCCTGGTAGAATATACCAAATGATGAATTGCGCTATTATGTCATATCCAGGTTGCTGCAAAGTTGCAAAAACAGATAAGTTTGCTTATGCTTATTCATGCATATTGAGTAAGATTTGGTTTTGATCATTTCTTTCATTTGCATATCCCAAACTTCGACTAGATTAATACAACTGAGTGCAGATTCAGGTTAGACTAAAGTTCATTCAGCTTACATGTTCCAAAACATGCATATTCTGTTGATATCATAAAAGTAAATCTTAGTGCAAAAAGGAAAAAAGAAAAAGAAGAGGCATAAACCTGATTTGAGCAAAAAAACGGGTATCAGATTTTCTACAGGAATAAGCATCAAGGATTAACTGTATGAAAATCCTCCATCTGATTTCATCTTCCACTCTGTAGCGTCGTATTATATTATTAGATTATTATGCTTTACTCTTGAGGGATGCACTGCACTAGAATCAGCCCGTGAATGTTACTTTCGTTCAATTGGTCAATTATCAGTAGTGTTCTGGATATTTTACCTCACTGGAAAGGGGAAATATATGCAGTTAAGCACATTGTAATAACAGTTTACTGAATTTCCAAGCTGAACTAAATGGAAAACATAAGGAATATGTGTGTTGAAGCCAATTTTCGTCACGGACTAAGCTTCAAGATTAGATTTATAATCAGTTATTTGTATAGAGCTATAAAATTAGGGATTGAATATCCATGGTAATTTTGGGGAGAAAATTAGGGTTTTGGACTGAGTTTGAGAGAATTAATTCCAATAGATTATAGAATTTTGGAGTCCTCTCTCAAGTTGCCTACTTATCCTTTATATAGGGATAAGTCCACGTAGTTCTATTAGGATATATTACCATTTCCACGTAGGATTCTGTTTAGGCCAATGCTCCGCCAATTCTTTCGGAGCAAGTCATCTATACATGGTAAGTTTCCTTGTTTATTATATTCCCAATAATTATGGGTATGTGAGGATTATTGAGCCATTAGGCCTCTTTTAATCCTTAATTACGGGCTGATAACCCATTATGGGATTGGGTTCATATTTAGTATCAACAATGTGTTTGCTTACTAATACGATTGAGAAAGTATTTGATGTGGAAAGAAAAGAAAATGAGATCAGGACCTCATTGAATCAAAACATCAATAGAATGGATTTCATTAGCACATTATACACATTTTGTTTTTTAGTAGTAAGTCTATTGAATGATAACATCGAAATAGGAGGCAAACCAGCAACAAGCAAGTAACAATTTATTTATCCATTCGAATTTCCAACTAAGCATTATACTGTTTCGATAAAAATTCTTAAAATCTGTGCCATTTTCTAAAGGAAACTGAAACAACACTTTTGTAACAATATCTGCTTGACAGAGAGCATTAACTTCTAGCCCAAGAAAATGCAAAAGTCTGACATCCACTCAGTTCAACAAAAGATAATCTTCTTGCAAAAAATCAAGTCAGTTTCAAGATACCAAAGTAATGTTGGACTCAAAAATTCAAAATTTGGCAAGAATATATCAAAGGGATCTGAAGAAAACTCAATAAACATTTTCAAGAAGACAGACAGACCTGAATAACGAAACTTGAGCAAGATTTGAAGGCCACCACATCTCAGCAGGATCAACTAGGTACCTTCTACACATCAGTAACAATTATTCAGTTGAATGATTATCAGATTGTATTCAGGCCCGGTCCTGACGGGGGCGGGGGCGACCGCAGGTGCTCGGGGCACGATTTTTTTAAAATTTTTTAACTCCCTCACCCTTTAAATAAATTTTCATTCTGACTTTTTTTTTGTCAAATTGACTTAATTTTTGATCAATAATTAAAAATTATTTTTTTATAATTTTTAAAAACTAAAATATACATTTTAAAGTAGATTATATATACTTTTTAATAATATAAAATTTTAATTTATTAATTATATATTACATTTAAATTGCAATCAAATATGAGTAAATTTGACTGCACTGAAAACAAAGTGTACAATTAAAAGAGGACAGAGGGAGTAGTATATATATGTCTTACTTAGTTAAAAAAATTACGAAGTCAATAATATTCGCAAAATATAAATTAATAATTGTTCTATAAAACTAAAAATAAGTACTAATTATATATGTGTATATATAATATATATGTATATATTCTGAAAAATTAGATAATTCATTATTAAAAAAGAAAAATAGATTTGCACTCATATTCGGTTATATATATTTTATATCAAAACAATATAATCTAGTGTTAGTAAAATTTTGTCTTAAAACTCATATAAATATATATATTTTGTCTTTATTTTAATGAAAAAAATTATTTTTTCCAAACTTTTAGTGATAATTTTGAATTTTAACTATTTATTTGAGGTGTTATTATGATGTTACTTTTAGTGAGAATTTTAATGAGATTTATGTGATATTACTTAAAAAATAATTATCTGGATGTGAAAAGAGCAAAAAAAATGAGTTGATAACTGAGAAGAGTCATAAATGAATTATGACTAAATTTGTTATCGAAAAAGTAGAGTTTCAAGTAAACTTGATAAAATTTTGGTGAAAATAAGTGAAAATTTGAAAAAATTTACCGTAACATTTAGTTATATCAAATGATTTTTTTATATATTTTTTATAAATATGATGGGAAAAAAATTTAGAAGGCCTATTTAAAATTTTCGCTCCGGATATGTCTAGAACCACCTCCCTGATTGTATTTAAAACTAAATGTAGTTTCCTCCATTAAATATATATGACTGTATAGATAAATATTACCGCTACCTTAATTACACCAAAAAAGGAGATGTAGACTAATTTCTAACAATCTTCATATTAATCACAGAAAAAATGGAAGATATACGAATCTTGTGATTATTATAACTATTATATTGAGCAAACATTCACGTTCTCACAAGTTTGTAGTATGCATGCTAAATCAGTTTGTATTTGAACAAACACATATAGGCATTACAGCATCAGTAACATGTACAGAGAACATATAATGTAACTTAATTAAAAAAAAAGGTACCTGAGTGGTGAGGACAAGAAGGAGAGCACATAGAAAACTCAAAGGTTTGCTTGTAATAAGCCTTCATAACAGTAATGGCCCCAATTGAGTAAGCATCACCACCTCCCATAGAAAACCCACAATTAGCAAACACAGTGATGATCACATGCTCCTTCATGTTAAACGGACCGGGATTCAGACTAAAGCTCCATCCCATAAAACTATAGTTTCTCATTGGAAGTGTTGCTGACATGAATTTTCCGACAGGCAAGACAGCAATTTACATGAGAATGGCTGATATAGCTAAGGGTTGTGTTCTGTAAATGAAGAAAGTGTTAAGAAATATGAGAACTATGCATGCGGCTAGCACAAGGAACCATGCTCTAAATGTCATCACTGGTAATGATGGGTCATCAGTTTCTGGTACAACCAGCGCCACCTCCTCCACCAAGCATCTCTCCTCGGGATCCACCATCGACGGAGGAGCTTGCTGCTGCTGCTTCATCAGTAGAGAGATAGAAAGAGATGTGGCTCTGTTCGTACAAGTTGATAATAGTGGTAGATTTCTTAGTATGGACTTAATGCAGAATTATCATTAGCATATTTATAGATAAATAAAAAGATACATCAAACATATCCATGGACAGTGGTCAAAATGTGTAGTGGGCAGCAACCTGGTGAATATCATAAGATGCATGAAAAAAGTGGAAGTAAAACAAAATTTAGGGAAATTGTAGTTGTCTGTCTAAGCTTAAAAGTAATTTATAAGTTTAAAATTACTTAAAAGAATAGTAACATATATTGGTATTGCTAGAGAATAAACATATCAGACCACTTCTTCCTTTAGGCTAGTATTGAGTGCATATATAATTAAGTTGACTTCATCATGCATATTATACCCGTACAATTTGTGGGCACAGTTACAACTCACAAGTTAAATTCAAGTAGACAAAATGCACATATTTGTGGCATAGGTTTACAATACATGCCTTTTGGACTATTTGCTCATGTTCTGCATTCAACTTGATACCCATCTAATGGTCTCGAAAAACACTAGTGTTGTAGAAGAGTTCCAAACATCGCTTTACTGATATTAGAGTGGTTTCCACATAAATGAGGTTTTCCTATTTTGATAACAATAATCATATATAAAGATCCATATTGATGGAAAGAATGCAGGTTATGTTGATATAATACATATGAATTTAGAATTGTGCGAGTGAGTTGCGGAATTTCTAGAACTAGTTGTAAAAGAGTTCTCTGCTGTGGGTTTTTTCCATAACTAGAATCTCTGAAATTTAGACCCTATAAAATGGTAGAGAAAAGTTGCAGAGCACATTAAGATGGAGCAATAACTTAAAAGTCTGATGCTTTGTGACAGAGATTATCCATTGTCAATTTTTTACCCAAACAACTTTGAAATATCAATGTTATAAATCTTTCCAATGAATCTGATGAGTTGCAAGTGGTATTGTGGTCCTAACTCAGCATGCAGCATCCACTGTAAAGCTCATGCAGGAGCTGAGTGACTCCTTACAATTTCTTGTTATTCTCCTTTTTTTAGTTATTATATGTAACCTAACTTGACTGAAATAATCTACACAGTAGGTCAAGTGTCTGTAGATTTACTATGGTGAGGTCATATATAAAATTGTCACTCCCTGAAATATCCGAAAAGTAAATTTACTTCAAAAAATGATTGACAAAGATTTGTTTGCCATGTACATCAAGCACATTCAAGGGCTGTTAAAAGAGAGCTGTGTTGGTTGTTAATATGCACATGGAAGAAGGAATATACTAGTAGGGGTGACAAACGTTTGATGGACCTGTGCCTAGGCAAACTTTTATTGTGTATTTGTGTGGTTTCTGTATCTATTCTAACCACCTATATAAGGAATATTATGAAAAAGCATTGTGCTGAAGCATGCAAGTATTATCGGGCAAATCTCAATCCTAAATATTAACTTGTACATATCGTGGGCAACTCCTCTGTACTGTGTTACTGGGTTTTCTTCTCTCACCCTTGAGATTGAGATTCTGATGATCACTATCAGTTGCTATTTTGACTTCTCAAATTTAAAAGTTAGCTCCGTAAGGTGACTAGGTGAGGACTTCTCTTACAGCAGCACCAGGCTATTTTCTAGAGTTTCCTTGCCAAAATATGCTTTTTATCAGGAGTTTTGTGTTACTAGGTAGGTCATCGTATAACCTTTTTCAGTTCGTAACTCTTTTTTTGCATTCATCTATTAGTCGGACTTAAAGAAACTTATGCAGGGACTACAATCTAGGTACCCGGCCTACCAGCAATATAGGTGATGGGTCTAGCTATAATCAATTAATCATGTCTTACCAGCAATGGCAGATAGAGAAAATTACGCATCAATTGCAAAAATAGGAACCATGCCAGGGTCCTAAACTATGTGTCTCAGATGGCATATAGGTTCATCAAATAATTATGCACATTGTTCACTAAAAATTACAGTATTCTCTTTATACACAGCAACTTTCCGTTTGAACAGTAAGATCCTAACCTAGCATACATATACTCCTGAGTAAAAATAGGATGTAATAGGCAAACGATAAGATTTTAGACGCAACAGCCACCACTTGTTCCACTAGAACCCGACTCCTGGCCAGGAATGACTAACTTGGTTCCCTTGAGAGTTGCAGTCCTTGCATAGTTTACATCACTAGCAGTGAGGCTCTTCTTGCCAATGATCTTGTATATTTCTGTTAGAACCGTCAGAAAGGCAGTCTCGACGTTAGTTGCCTCGAGGGCTGATGTTTCCATAAAGCATAACTTTTCTCTTTCTGCAAGCTCCTGCGCATCCTCAGTTGGTACTGCTCTAAGACTTCCCAAGTCACATTTGTTGCCAATGAGCATAATCACAATATTCTTGTCAGCATGCCCCCTAAGTTCATCGAGCCATCCAGCTATGTGATCAAACGACTGACGCTTTGTCATGTCATATACTAACATTGCTCCCACTGCACCGCGGTAATATGCACTTGTTACTGATCTATACCTGGGATCACAAGTAAGATGTTCAGACACCTATCTAACATATTTAGCAACCACAATGGACAATATTTATGTGAAAGGTTCAGCTTTGAATTGGTTATCGATCTTAAATGGCTTCTTCTTATAATTGAATTAATTAAGTATACATGCAGCATAATCGGTTAAAACCTGTAGAATATGGCAACAATTCAAGAGATAAGATGGAAGATGATCTATAAATTAAGCTGACAAGTAAAGCTGATACAACTGTATTCAGCCAATAAATTAGTAATGATTATTTGAGAGAGATAATGTTAATTTAACCTTGACCCTTGAGGCCATCTACAAAGCCGAGAATCAGGATTTCTCCGCAGCATATTTTAAGCCGCACCTCGAGACAAGAAGTCTCATGTCTAACTAAACAAGTAATAATTAATGTCTAATTATGAATCACTATACCCTTACAACCATAGATACCATGAATCAAATAGGATCCACGCATCACTGTAACACCTCAAACTATACCAGTTTTTGGAAGAAGTGTCTCCTGAACATTGATCGGTTTTCATGAATACCTCTGATTCCATGAAGTGTGACTGAGATCATTTAAAATGGATTTAGTTTCTACAAACTAAGAAAATGCATTAATGCACCATAAGTTGGCTCATCCAAGGAAGATAATATGATAAATGTACAAATAATATGGAAAGGAAAAACTCTATAGTTTGAGGTTCAGATTTGGCTCTAGGAATGAAAAAATGAAACACAATTCCCACAGATGGATACATTGTGGAGACGTTATTGCCAGCTGATATATAGGTTGATACAAAATTATCATAGAGAAATGTCTTTAAACTCAAAATTTTCTCAGGGCTTCTACACTTTTCATTAACTTTCAGAAGCAGCAACATGTTACCTCTGTTGCAAAAGGACAGACATTGCTCAAGGTAGAGAACCTCCCTGCTAGTTTGTCCCTCTTTTCGTGGTTAGGTGCTGTGGAATGTCAAAATCGATTCGACTTATACTGAATACCTGTGGTACTTTAATTAATGTGCTAATAATTAAGTGTTGGTCTATATAAGATGATATAGTCCTATAGCGCAAGTGCCAGGTAGGATAAGTTGTTTCAGTCCTTCAGCTATCTCCAATTAGTTGTACAGGTACTATAACTTCAAACAAGTGCAATCATTCAAAATTTTTGTGGAATCGTGATCTTGTAGGCACATACAATTACATAGACTTTCAATGTTTATGACAAAAGCGTTAAATCTTATAAGGCCATGCATGCAGTGGCGGAACCAGGGGGCACTCCTGAATTTTATAAAATTATAAATAGTTTCAGATGCTGTGAATTAGGGAAGGAACTGAGATGATATATAGAAAAAATTTCTGCCTTGTGTAGGTCCTAGTCCTAGAAGGCACTTATTTCTCATTCTTGACTTGGAGAACTTGTATTGGGCACCCCTGACTTTTGAGTCTGGTTCCGCCACTGCATGCATGCCTAAAGAAGTTTTACATCATTCTATTTGATTGGCGTGATACAAAAATTGGCGTAAAATATGTACCCCGGAAATATGTAAAGCTACTTGTTTATCAATAATATACATTTATACAAAAGCTTGGAACTAATATCAAGTTATCATGGATCAAGTAGGCATCGCTGATGAAATGAGTATTTACAAAGAGATAAATTGCTAAATATATGAATAAATAACAGAAATGCAGACCTTTCTTGGCCAGCAGTGTCCCAAATCTGGGCCTTGACGGTCTTCTGATCAAGAACCATGGTCTTGGTCTGAAATTCTACCCCAATTGTAGCTTTTGAATCTACACTAAATTCATTCTTAGCAAACCTAGACAACAACTGTGATTTCCCAACTGCTGAATCTCCTATTAGTACAATCTTGAATACATAATCTATCTTTGCATTAAAATCTCCATACGAATTCGACATCTCAAAACACAATGCCTGGTAATTTCAATAAAATTTCAAGGCTCTAAATGAAATTTTATCATTCATCGTAAGGTAAAATGTATGTATATCACAGCCTCACAGGTCAAACTTCTTCATCCATGCAACACAACATTTGATATTAAATCTAGGTCTGATCAAGCTATATTTATGTATGTGAAAATTTTGGTTAAAAATATGTTACAAACAAAATCTATGCTAAGATTAAATGGAAACAACAATTAGATGGCATGAAATTTTTTCTAAGACAAGAAAAAAAGAGAAGAAAAGAATGGAGGCTGGAAGAGTACATAGAAAAAGTCAGGAGAGAAACAGTTAGCGTGGTACCCCCATTATTAACGGATTTCATAACAACATTTAAAAGTTTAATTAAAACATTTCTTTTAAAAAAACAAAGTTATAAGGCCAGTTTATGCCATGTTTCCTTTATGATTTCAAAATAAATTATTTAAATTATTCATTTTACTATACTATCAAACCCATGTTAAATGTTAAATATGGTCATTCGACCTTAAAAATAATTGAAAATTTGGTTTAGTTACAATTAAAAATAATATTATATAGTAAACAATTACAGATTCATAGGAACAGCAAAACTTAAAGTTGTCTAACAATAGTAGATTTATAGGACCAACAAAACAGGAAGTTTCCATAATATTTAGCGGTATTAGCTTCATTTTGTCTTCTTTAATTTTCTCTCTTCAGAATGTTTTTCTGATTTAGCGGGTTCATCAAACATATTTTCTCTTTGGAGTTTTTGAAGCCCCACCCCCTCCGGAGCAAACAGGGAACCCCTATGCCCACTACCATGACTGAAGCTTGCTAAACCACTTCCTGAATGCAAATGTTTTGATCTGCTACTTTGTGAAGGAGTTGCAAAACGGCTCGATGATTTTGACAAAGTTGCAGTCCTCTCATACATCTGTTTCAAATCTTTTGGATTTTGTTCCTGTAGTTCATCAGGCTCCGGGTAATAGACAAAGGAAACACGCCTTGCAATCTTACCAACTGTCAGGCATCTCAAATATCACAAAGGGTGAATTTTGGGGGTTAAATGGCAGTTTCATCACTCAGTTGACTAAGAACTTACAATTGGGTAATTCAACTCAAAAATTTCACCCGGGTCATTATATTACAATAAGTATTCATATCAATTATTAAACACAATAAAAGCCGTTAAATTTCATTGACTTTGGATGGAACTATGTTAAATAGTGCCAAATAAGCTGTCAGATCATAATCCGACCTAACCAAAACTCACGACTTAACCAAAATTCACAACCCTTTTATTCATTACCCTAATATAACATCTATTATCCCTAAAGTATATTCAACCAACTCAATCTTAATTATCCCTAATTAAACACAACAATTTCAAATCTTAAATGGTGAGAACTCGGTTGGGTATTGAGATTCGCTTGAATTAAACTGAATAACTTGGAATGAAATTGAACTCAACAATGAAGAAGAAGTCGAGGTCGATTTTGAGGATGACGAAGTTGATGATGCAAGAACACTGTAAGTGTTTGATATGTGCCATCTCTCCGAACTTATTGACATGGAGCCACAAAATCGCACTTGCATTTGATACCGTAGAATCTATAATAAAACTCAGAGTTGTAATATTTACGGCTTATGGAGGAGTAGTTACTATTGTTTATTGAAGCACTACTAATCTTTGAACTAGACATTGAAGATGAAGATGGGGAGATGGAGAAATGAGTTTAAAGGAAGATGAAGGGAAATGGGTTAAATGGATTCAATTGGGTATGATTTATATAATTTGGTTGTATAACATTAACGAGTCGGGTAAGATGATGTGTACATACCATTTGGACTTAAAGCAGCCAAGTAGCAGCCATGACATTTCGTCTGGTCGTCTTTCCGTCCATTTTTTAACGTCAGTAATGCCACGTGACTTGAACAAAAATTTTAAAGGGTGTAACGATTTGACTGAAAGGTTTTTCAGTTGGATGACCAAATTACAAGTTCGTAGTCAATTGAGTGACGAAAATATCATTTAACCTGTGAATTATGATAACTATAGTACTACGGATATTGAGTACATAAAATTTGACCGATGCTACTTCAGAAATGATTTTACATGTAAATAAGCATGATTTGTGTGACCACGTTTAAGTTATAAGCTTAAAGTAAGTACTTGAAGAAGAAGAGACAGTACAGTGAATCAGTTTCGAGTATAATCGAAATTCATGAGTTCCAAAAGCGCTTAATTTAACAGATCTGAATACACCTAAACCTAAAAAGAACTAAAACTCTACTACAGTTACATTTATCATCTAATTTATGCAACTGCATATTTTAATAAATTAGCGCCAAAACTCATCTTTAGTAATATAACTTCATAAAACAATCAGAGTAGCCAAACGTACATATCAACACATCATGCGTGAATATATGCTTTACCCATTTCACCTACTCAAATTTCTGTCAAAATTTACAACATTTAGTACAATTTATGAAATCCAAGGGGTGCATGCCCCTGGTTCCGCTATTGCATGCATGGCCTCGGTCCCTTCTTAAGAAACTAGTTGCATGTGACAATAGTAGTGCGAAATATAGAAGTAAGTACAATTAATGCTGTTGTCATAAACATTGAACATATATGAAATTGTAGATGCCTGCATAGATCATCATTATACACAGATTCTGTATAATTTCACTTGTTCAAGGTTATTGTACCAATATATACCATTAGCACGTACTAGATAACTGATAGGACTGAAACAACTTATCCTACCTGCACAAGGTTCTCTTCCTTCATTTGTCTAGTATCTTGTTATATATTTGTTTTTTAGGTTGAATATCGACGGAGCGTGGTGGTTTGTTTAAAATTGGGAGATGAGATTGCTAGGTTTCAGAATAACTAGAACTTTTATTCTCTGGCGGCTGTGACCTCTAATAATTCCGACCCCCAACAATATGTATATGTACCTCTATTTATAAGCAAAATAGAGGATCAATCTCACATAGTTATTGGCAAAGTAGAGGCCCGTTAGGAAAAAAGAGTTTCCATTTTCAAATCAAATACAGAAAAGGCAAGTGGAACCTTCTTAGAAGAGGAATCTACATTTGAGCTTGTTTGGATAGGTCAAAGCCCAGTATAAAGCTCAAGGACTTCATGAATCCGACATTGACCAGGAAATCGTGGGCTCTAGCCGGTCCACTACAGCTATTTCCTTGGATACTTTGAGTGGACGTGGATCTTCCAAGACAAGGTCGGCAGCATACCCGAGGAATATGGAGCGATGGTCTTGAACATGCTTTAAAAGACACAAGCGGCATGGATATTACTAGGCCAAAGCAGGTTGATACTTACATAATTCGGCGAGATTTGCAGAGAAGAGGACGCGCCCTCTTTAGTGAGGAATCAAGGCGCGCCTAACATTAGTTATGCAAAATCGTGCACAACATATGTTAGTCACCGTATGCATAACTCTGTCGATACTTTCAAACTTTAAATAATAATTTTATCTTAACCGATTTCATTGTATTTCCTTTAGAGTGTTTCGATCTTGAACTCTTTAAACAGCTAGTGGCTTGCAGGTTTGCTTTTTCTGCAATATATTAGGCAAGGAGCTCTTGTGTATGTATACATGGATTCTTACTTTTTGCCCATAACAGAATCACATTATAAATTTTGATCCTTAAAGCAATTGCACAGAAAGTTTCAGCAAATAAGGTAAAGTGATAAGTCGAAAATCGAAATTCTGATAGCTTTATGCAATAATCAACTTTTTGTGCTATTTTCTTCTTCTACAACCACAAACATATGAAAGCAGAATTTCTGCAGAATTTTGATCATGAGCAGCAAGTGGTGTTGTGAACTGTGGTCCTGTAGCATACTTGCAGTATTATATTCACTGTAAAGCTATTGTGGGAAAGATACTTTACTTCTATGATCCCAAATTTCTCCTCTATGAATCGATACTCTTCTTCTTAAGCTGTTTGTGTTCCATTTTATTGTTAGAATCATAATTGCTTATCGTAAATTCTCCACATACTGACATGGGCATAACACAAGCATGCACATGCACATGCACATGCACATGCACATCTCATCTTGATAAATAGTAAGAATAGGGATATCACCCTGGGGATAATTGGGACATTCCCTAGCATTCACGCCTAGTGGACACCACTTTTCTCTTGGTAACAATAGGCTGAAGGTTCGAGTCTTATGGAGGCATGTATGTGTGACCATCGCAATGGGCAGACCAAAACTCTGATTGCCTTGATAAATATTTTTTCCAAAAAAAAAAACTATCGTCGGGGTTAATGCAATGTTTACCTGCACATACTAAGCTGTTTCATGTCCTTACATATTTTTCAAAACATTAACCCCAAAATGTGCGTAAACTTTCTTTGTTGTGATTACTGCGAAGCAATCAAGTCAAAGTGTGAAAACTGAAAAGTGATGTGTGTGACCAGATATCCACTAAACACCGAACCTTTACTTGTGTGGCTGAATGTTGAGAATAGGTTGACAGAATTGTAGAGCTTCTGTCAGCACAATGTTTTCAAAGCTGTTATGATCAGTAGCTACTTCAGTTTTTTAGAACTTAGTTCTTGACTGATTGGAGCAGCAAGAATATTTAGACCCAAAATTGTTGCATTATGGAGTATATGTGTATGTGACAGCGTTGAATGGACCATAGGCATCTTTATTATGAGTGGTTTGTATATATATTGAGGCCAAATACAAACCTTTATCTGCAAATTCTGTTTTGGAGAGATATGCCATGAATTTTTACAACCTCAAGATGATATTCAGATTATAGAAAGTAACAAAACAAAGCTTTGTTTACACAAATTTCGCAATCTTTAGCCTACTATACACCCATTCTTTATGAATCTCTGTCCCTATCTATTGCAAGACGTAAAAATCTGTTAACTACTTGAATTTGATGGATGCTAATTATTCACTACATGATTTTGGACAGGCACTTGGAATGTGCATACAGGCTATAGGTCATATTCTTTTATGATTGATATATACATAACAATTAAGGAGATGAAAGTCTTCTGCTGCTCCAAATATGGCCATAGATTAAAATTTTCAATCAGTCCACCACTTTGTACTGGTCAACTGTATGTGCGTGAAATGTCTACCAATGCAAAAATTAGTATTCCAAAGTTTGTAACGTACATAAATTGAGAAAATGGACGTACTTCAGACTCTCGGAGCAATGTTATTTGTACTTAGCAAAAAGTATTATTTGTACTTAGCAAGAAGTGTCCAACGTGAATGCATGTCCAATTGTTAGACTGGATAATATTTTTTGTAATATTTCATATTTTTGACCCAAAACGAAGTGTCTTATGGATGATCAAATGTCATCCAGTGCCTAACATGGGGAGGTGAATCAAAAGCATAGCTTCAGACTTTAAACTCGGAAAGAATAAATAGATAAAAGTTTATGCAGTTCCATTAAATTTAAACTCACACTAATTTTAGTTTTAAAGAATAAATAGATAAAAGTTTATGCATTAAGATAAGCTTCCAGCACAATGAGTTCATATGAACATGAATATGACAATCTTCAAGAGAGAGAAGATTTGCCTGGAAACTACAAGATTGCATTAAGTCTCAAATGTCACAGAGATGCCAAAATCTTATTATCTACTATAAGTACATACGAAAATTGCCATTGGACTGGCTACATTACAGAACAAGCATTAGGATTCTCATCACTAAACATCTGAGGGGCATATGACGAATATTCTGTGTAGTACTTGGGACCATAATATTCACTCTTCTTCATTTCCATTCCTTTGTTATCTTGATCATCTTCCTTGGCCTCTTCCCCTTCTTTCTTTTCTCCTTCAGTTTCTTCTTTCTTCTCTTCTTCTTTCTTTTGTTCTTCCTTTTTTTCTTCATCCTTCACAACAATTGCTTGCTTCTTGGTTTTCTTGTACACATCGACGACTATCTTCTCCGGATCAAGTACACCTTTCACAATTACTTGATCATTCGCCAAGTCCGTCGTTACTGACTCAACACCTTCCCAATAAAAACTCACATTGTAAAAATAATACAGGATCACAATATACGTTTGCGAGAATGAATAACCAACTAATTATACCTTTTATCTTCCGAATTCGTTTCTGCAAAACTTGGGCACATGCTTCACAATGCATTCCTATTTTGAGCACCAACGTTATAACTGGAGGAGGCTGCAATGAAACATAACCGGACTTCATTAATTTTTCGATCAAACATGTTGGTAAATCAATATACGAGTAGATACAAATAGGAATATTACATTTAGCAATGATAATTGTTAGAAGTAGCATAATTATTTATTACATGATTGTGTTTTGACAGTTTCTAATTAGCAGAAGGTTTATTACATTTTATTGCAACTTATTATGTTTTTTCCTTCTTCCTTGCCAGCAGTACGTAGCATTTAACATGCTTTTTAGACGACGAGTGTTAATTAGGCACATCTAGTATGTATTGTTACAGTAGGTTTTGCTGGAGATTTTGATTGTTGCCATCACCAATCAAGCAAATATGAACAAGAAATTTAAAATTACAAGTACATATATAATAATTTTATGTGATTTGACAATTTTCCTGGTCCTCGGAGCACTAGTATCAAATATTTTAGTAAGATTTTTGCCCAAGTACAGCATCATAGGACTCCTGAGTACTGCCACCAATATTACCTTCAATAAGATTACACTGTTAAAAATGTCGTATTAGTGCACAAGCCTCTCGCTTGAACCGCATATTCGGAAGATACCTTAACTATAAATAAACCTTAATACATACTTAACAAGATCATCTTTAAAAGTGCTTCAAATACAGGTAAGACCATCCCCATATTGCTAATAGTTACTTGCCTGTATAAATTAATCAAAGTCCCCTACAGGGCTTGACCCCATCCCCATAGTGCTACTGCTTGCAGGCTGCAGCAAATGCTATGGGGTCATCCGTTAATAGTCACATTGAGCAATGCAGATGGGTCTTCTTATTTAAATTAGGACCAGTGAATCTCACCGTAGAAAACACAAACATATGAACAAATAACAAAATAATAGCAAATCATGCTACTCCTATATAGATAAAGGGGAATGGATAGATGAGATGAGACACTAGTATTTCCCCATTAATAATTGTGGCCCATGAATAAATTTTCATCGTAACATGTGCCAACCACCGAGTGTCTGGTATTTTTGGCTGTTACTGTTACCCCCTGCTGTGTTCTGTTGCTTTCATTCATGACAGCCAAAATATAGAAGTAAAATACACATAGCACTCACAAGTTGGCACACTGCACAAGGTGTCTATGAGAGAGAATTCTACTGTACTCCTATCCTAAAAACTTCAACTCCATTAACCTTTTATAAACTTATGTAATCAAATCTACCATGTGTTATATTTGTTTCCATATACAACATATTTGAGTTGTGTGTACAACTAAGGTCCGGCCAAGGCCATCTGATTATTTACAGCCAAATGTCATGCACTGATATTTTTTGGTGCATGATAAGCGCAAAAATTAGATGCAACTAACGTTTGTTGTGAACTATCCCGAATAATATCATCTGATTATTTCAGCTAAATGTCGTGCACTAATATTTTTTAATGCATGATGAGCGTAAAAATTAGATGCAACTAACGTTTGTTGTGAACATACGGCCCCTATGAGCATGAGTATATTAGGAGCAATATAAATTTGATTGAGAGATTTTTACCTCATCTTTCTTCTCTTCTTTGGGTGGCTCTTGTTGTTTAGGTTCTTGGTCCTTGTTCTCTTCCGGGGATTTTGGTAAAGGGGAAATAATTTCAACCTTGCGGCCACTTTTCTTTTGAATCCTCTCACATACTTTTATTGGGTCTGCTGTTTTTCCCTTGACAACCACTTTACTCGCCTTGCAATCCGCCGTTACTTCTTCAACTCCTGTTTTTCATTATTCAATACCAGTACTATATTGTTAATATATTCCATGCACGCTTTTTAAGTTAGAACATAACAAATCTACCTTTCTAATATAAACCCTTTTTTACTTAAAGAACCTTTTCCGCATAAACTTTGCAAGTATACAGCTGGTTGTTGCATATAATTGGGGTTCACGGACTCCAAGAACTAGAAGTAAGGTTTGCGTACATCTTACAGCGTGACATCCTATGCTCGAGTTTGATATCTCGAATACATTTGATTTGAATCACAATTTAATTAAGGAGGAATTTTTTTATCTAATTTTATACATGAAGATGGAAGTGAAAGGAGTTGAATTGATTGGACACAAAACAAATGATAAGTTTGAAAAAATTATGAGGAAAGAAACCTTGAAATCCTTTTAAAGATCTTGCAACTTTTCTTGCACAAGCTTCACAATGCATATCAACCTTGAGGACAAGAGGCTCTTCTTCTTTTTTCTTCTCTTCTCCACCACCACCACCACCGCCACTTGCTTCTTCTTTCTTTTCTTCCTCCTTTTTCTCTTCTTCTTTCTTCTCCTTCAATACCATAATCTATTAGTATAACATAATCACCATGCATGAAAATTATACATTTAACTAATATTTATACAGCACCATGAACTAATATGAAAATATTCAAGGGACTAAGTGTAGAAGTGTGATATTTTCTTATTGCAATACTAATATATAGAAACCAAAACTATAGTATATATACATATAGAAATGAAACTGCACTTACTTCACCCATGTAGCTTCTCAAAGCACACACACTTGACAGATATTCACTATGTATATATTTTGCTAAAGCTTTCTTCCTCTATATAATCTCTGTGGGTATGTAAAAGAAGGGGAGAGCATTTAAGTATGGAGAGGTGAGGTTGGAAATCTGACGTGGATATTATATGTCATACAGTCATGTACAGGACCCACTGCAGAGTCAGATATCTACTAGTAATTATTTAGGAATGTTATGTACTGTGAAAATGTGTGTACCTTGGTAATAAAGTAATGGAGACAATCTACATTTTATTTAATTACTTCTTCCTGACCTACCTCTAGTCCTCTACTCCACTTGACTACTTGAGTACCCCCTTGATTTAAATTCATGCCATTCAAATCGGATCAGTACATGGTTAATGTACTTGACCAAACTCAAGATTTCGTAAACTAATAAAGTTTGTAAAATTGGCCAAGATGAAGTACTTGTATGTAAATTTTATGTGATGTATTTTCATTTTCAGTTAAAATTTTAAATATAATCTTAATGCAAGCTACAAAATAAAAAATAAGATTAGTCAAACGGAAACAATACCTTGTGTAACATGGATGATGGAACTATATATAAAGAAGAAAAGCAAGAATACTTTCCAGGGTATTTAATATGCAAATGACCGTATCTATCACAAAACATTCATAGGTGAACAATGTGGTACTGAATTTGATTCCAGAACCCATCAGTGTATATATCGGGTCAGGTCTACATGAAACATATGTACTCAAGGAACCGGAACCAAACCCCCGTGTAAATCATGCATACGAAGCACAAGTAAAAATTAGAATTATACAACAAATGGTACCACTCAGGATCATGAGAAAGGAAAGTGTAGAGTCTGGTGGGAACCTATTTGAAATGATGGTCCAGCCAATGGATGACACGTGGAAGCAACGATAAGCATTATCTCCCCTGTAACTCTGCAAGTCCATGATGAAATGTAAGTGGTGCGATCAGAAAGTGAGACCTTCACATACACCAAGTACCAACTTGACTACTTCTGATCAACTCCATTCAAATTGTAAAGAATCTCTCACGATCAATGACAATTTTTTTATACGTCTAAAAGATGGGAATCGGAATTAGAGATGAAGCTACCATCCCGGCTCAAGGAGAAAGTCTGTGAAGGAGGCCATCACAAGAAAGTCGCCCCTCTCCCTGAAGTACGACCAATCCTGAAAGACCACTCTTTCTTGATGTTAAGATTTATGAAAAAAATCACTTATTATTAATATTTAAGTGGTTCATACTTTTTTTGAAGAAAAAGGTTTATACTTAATAATTATTATTTAATAATTAATTTTAATAGTTATTATATAATATATATAATTATTAGGAATTTGAAAGAATATTTGAAATTTATGAAAGACTTAGGACCATACAACTCATATTTATTGTATATCTGTAATAAAAATATATTAATTATTAAGCTTTTTAAAATTTTAACTTTTTTTAAAAAATAATTTTTACCGATTTTTGACTATTTTGACCGATTCTTTTCCGTCTCGCCCGATTTTTGACCGATTTAAAAAAAATATTTTTAACCCGATTTTCATTAATCGAGACGGAATCCGTCCGTCTACCGATTAATCGGAAAAAACACCGTCTTTTAGAACACCGGTAAATAGTGATTAAAAATGTGAAAGTTAATTTTTTCTTTTAATGAAGTACCGTAGAAAAAATAAAGAAGTTTTTTTGTCATACGGGTAAATAGTGATTAAAAATGTGAAAATTAATTTTTTTTAATGACGATTATAGAAAAAATAAAGAAGAGGATGAAGTGTTTTATTTAAAATTGACGAATAGATTTGTAGTTTAATTTGTATGGGGTGACATTTTTTTAGTGAAAATTAAGTTACTTGATAGATAGGTAAGAATAGCTTGATTGGATCAGCGCTACCTGTAAACAGAGAAGAAAACCTGTTGGGCTTAGCCCTTTGGGAATCGAAAGTAATATAACTCACCCCTCATGGTAAACTCAACATTGGGCTATCCATCTAAATGTCCAAGTCTACCAGGCCTAAGCCCCTACCTCTACTCTGCCATTATAGTGATATAGATCACTTAAGTATAATTTAGGACCAGTTATAAATTTGGCAGGCCCAATTAATTAAGTTAATTTAATTAATAACAATATCAAAGGTTATGACTTGTGAGCTGGAGTGATGATTTTAAATTAGATACGACGAAATTATGTGACCGTCCTTGCCTATACACCTCACTGAGTTGCAAGAGAATCGAACAAAAATTCATGAAAAAGATATTGTTCATTGCACCATGAATGATTGAATCAAGGAGTCAATGACTACATCTTAGACAGTTACATTCATATACACAGACTGTAATTGCATAAAACTTGTGTATATTGTTATATTCAAATATAATGTATTTTATTTTGCTGCAATACACAATATTTTATTTTAAAATTATGAAATTGATAGCTCAAATGGTACCTGGGCTTATCCTCGGTCGTTGCAGGTTGTCGGTTCAAATTTGGCTCACCCCAATAATTTTTTATAACAGATAAAAAAAGTATGAAATTGGGATATTCTTAGGAGAAACGCAATATTTTTTGCATACATCATGATTTTTTTTAAAGAAAATTATTTCTCAACATATCACTTTTTTTCATTTTTATGAACATATTTGGAAATTAACACAAAAAATATTTATACTGATGATCATTTTTATTTTTATATTATTGGAATATTATAAAAGTGTATAATAAGACTATACAAGTGGACGAGTTACGCCGGCGCAAGTCCCGTTGAATAGAAATAAAATAAAATATTTTATTTTACTAAAAACTATACACTAATTTAAAATTCTAGAAATAAATTAAATATATGTATAACCTGATCCTAATGCTTCGAATATGAACAAAACGAGGACCACCCCATGTATGATTAGTTGAAATTGACCAAACTGATTAAGCACCCCTCGAATAATTAATTAATGAAATTATTAGTTAGGAACTTAGAATAGTAAGAGTATAGAGGAGGTGAGGTGGATCAATCAGACAACAGCACATGAAAATGTGAATAAAAATGGAGCGTAAAGGGTCAGCATTCTAACTTTATTCCCTTCCCTTTATTCCATCTTCCCCACATTTATATACCTTATTTCAGAATAAAAAATCAGAATTCCGAATTCTCAATATTTGCATAATTTATTTTAAAATCGAAATCAAATTGATTATCGAGACAAACAAAATTGAAAATATTATGATTGAGTTTTGAAGAATTGTTGGACTTCATATAATTTTTCAAGATTCTTAACTGAAACTCATAATTATGGAAAAATATTACAGTATTAATTTTTAAGAATTTATCGAAAATGTAATCTAATAATCTCCTTTTAATTCCATCGTGATCTTATTATTTAATGTGTATATATTTTTTCTGAATTAAGTCTTTTTCAGTCGAGCAAAAAACTTTTATTTTTCATGTCCGCCCTGCATGTATATATAGGGGCTGTTTAGCAACAGCTTTTTCCCGGAAATAAGCCCTTATTTCCGGGAAAAATAGGGATGTATGTACTATTTTTGAAAATAAGTAACTTATTTTTTATTTTGAAAATAATATTTGGTTTTAAAATTCTAAAATAAATATTTATCTTTAAAAAAATGAAAATATGTAAAAAATAAAAATAAAATAAATTACTTATTTTAAATTTAAGGAACCCCAAACGGTCACCTAGAGTTGAACTTTTTCCTGTATATATAATCTTTTTTTTCATATACAAGTGCACGTATATATAGTCTAATTATTATACACACAGTAGCCGATTCCAAGGACTTGGGGAGACTATTGCTCAACTTTAACACAAACCTTCGTTATATTTTTGCTATTAATGAATCGCCAATATGTTGTGTTGTTTCACAAAAAAGTAGCAGTTGCAAATATTTACGGGAAAAAAAGCTACTGTGTGATTTTATTAAAAATGTTATAGAAGGCATTATTTTTTTTACATAAAGCCAAAAATTCCCGAACTGTCAACTACAATCTAGCCTGATTGTGAAACAAATAGCCGTTTCGTTTTCAGATTGCTCAACACATAAAATATCTAAATTTTTTAATTTTAAAAGTATTACAATGACATATTAAGCAATCTAACCTACACCAGTTATGAAATTAGTAGCATTACAATTGACATTCATATAAGTGTCATCTGTAGTGCAATATTCAGAACTATAAGTTACATCAACTGATATTGGAGGAACAAATATCTCAAAATATAAATAATTTTTTATTGTGAAAGGTGAGTTCTTGCGATATTCACCACCTTTTACGGATCTCCCAAAATATCATATAAATCTTTCTCAGAAAAACTATCAAAACCTACAACAAGATTAACAAAAATATCAAAACATAACACACTAACAAATTTGATAACAAGGTACCAAATTCAGCCTTAATTAAAAAAATTAAATTATAAATAAGGTATTATACAGGTCCCGTTGTGTGTATTGACAAGTCAAAACTTTAAAGAGGAGGTAAATTTAGACAAGGCAAAAAAGACTCGGTGAAAAAAAGTTTCAATATATTATTAAAGGATATTCTCTTGCTAGATTTTTAACCTTAATTAACTAGATTCTAAAAATCTAACCGATAAATCTATATATACAAATGTTTTTCACAAATCGTTTAAAGGATAGATACAAAATTTACTGCTTTTCTCCTTTTCCCTCATTGATATTCAGGTGTCAAATTGCTCACTGTATGTTCATATATGTGACTCCCCCGTTCTCGGTTTAAATGTTGATTTTGACCTTTTTAAAGTCAAATTGATTAATGTTTAACGGTAAATTACAAAATTTTCTTTTATAAATTTAAAAAATTAAAGATATATTTTAAAATAATTTTTATACTTTTCAATAATATAATTTTTTTTTTTCAAATATATATTATTTTTAAATTACAATAAAAAAATGAGTTAATTTAACTGCACTAAAAATAAAATGGATATCAAAATAGGTACCGAGTGAGTATCATTTTTTGCGTACGATATATACACTTTTATTCATTTAATAAATGTTTATTAAATTTGATATGTGTACTATTAGCATCACATGTAACACTAGCTGTATTCTTATTTCTGCGAAACATCAAATTTGATGAAGAAAAACATGCAAATAAATGATTGTATTTTTGTATTGGTCATTGATCATATTGTATTTAGCTAACTTATTGCTAACATGCATGCAATAATATAAAATTACAAGTGTGATTAAATTAATTAATTTGTATTAGCTTGCATGAGGTTAATTTGGTAATTGAGAAAGAGAAGGTGGGAGTAGTACCAGACTGCTGGATTGGTATTAAAGCCATTGCATCTAGTTGTCTTAATTTCACTCTTCTACATCTCTCTGTACTAACTAACATACACTGTTGCATACGTAGAAAACAAGAGCTAGAACAAGAACAAGTTCCCCCTTCTCATCCTTCACAATTCATCACCATGGCAGAAAAGGTATGTAAAATTTTCATCTTGTACAACACATATATTTAATTATGTGCGAATTATTTTTCGGGTGAGGACAATTACGAGAAATTTAAATACTCACGACCATATGTTGAGTTGAATCCTTGACATCTTGTTATCAAGGGAAGAATTTATTAAACTACAATGCTAAGGATTTACGGATTTGTTGATAGTTGTGATATTTGTTCTACCAACTGAATGCATGTCATATATTCTTCTTCTTTTTTGTTCTGGATCATGAAACTATTGTTGAACTAAACATAATATTGTTTCTGAGTATATCTGGGGGGCTTGTAACAGGTGACGACAATGGTGATAAACACGGTAGACTTGAACTGTTCTAGCTGCTACAAAAAGGTCAAGAAAGTTCTCTGCAAATTCCCTCGTGAGTCCCCACCTTTTCAGTTATATATTTTATGATCTTTCCTGCTTTATAAGATTTTAAACATTTTTATCATTTGGCTTGTTTTATGTATTTAAATGTAAGCTGAGTTTTTTTTGTATATGTGGTGTGGGTTGGTTATGGCAACAATAGAAATCAGAGATCAGAAGTATGATGAGAAAAACAGAAAAGTCATCATCAGGGTCTTGTGCTGCAACCCTGAGAGGACCCGTGATAAGCTCTGCTGCAAAGGTAGCAAGGTTTTTAAAAGTATTGAGATTGTAGAGGATCCACCTAAGCCCAAAGCTCCCGAAAAGCCTAAAGAAGCAGAGAAACCCAAAGCTCCCGAAAAGCCTAAAGAAACTGAGAAACCTAAAGCTCCTGAAAAGCCTAAAGAAGCTGAGAAACCTAAAGCTCCCGAAAAGCCTAAAGAAGCTGAGAAACCTAAAGCTCCCGAAAAGCCTAAAGAAGCTGAGAAACCTAAAGCTCCCAGTAGGACATGTTGCGGGCCTTGTTCCCAAGGCTATGGCGGGGGGCCATGTTATCATGGGCACGGACGGCCTGTTCCACCGCCACCTGGTCCCTGTTACAATTATGGACGGCCTGTTCCAGGTCCCTGTTACAATTATGGACGGCCTGTTCCACCGCCACCTGGTCCCTGTTACAATTATGGACGGCCTGTTCCACCGCCACCTGGTCCCTGTTACGATTATGGACGGCCATATCCACCCGGTCCATGTTACGATTATGGATACGGGTACCGTGGGAGCAGATGTTGTGTGAGCACTGATTACTTCAGTGAAGAAAATGCACAAGGGTGCACAATTATGTAAAGGTGGTGGAATGTCAGTTTCATGGCCCCTGGGACTTCTCCAATTAGCATTTGTTTATGTTCTTGCAATATGTTTCGGTTGTAGTTAAGTGGGGTTTTTTATAGGCAAAGATAAAATGCTTTATAGTATGAAAAAAGTATGATTATAATAAGGTCAGTTACCAAATGGTTGTTGACAATGAGATCATGTTATAGATTTTTGAATTTGATTATGATGGAAGTTTCCATAGTTGTTGTAAGGCATCACTTTAGTTTTTATAATCTCATCATGCTCATCGTATCTGTTTGTATTAGGTACATGCAAATCTTAAGATTCTAATGATGTAATTATAAGCTAAAGTTTCAGATTCAACAAACCAATTATATGATGACAAAAACAAAGTGCAGATTGTGGAAAATAAGAAGCAATTGCTTTAGCGACCTGCTTGATGTGATGATGACCAAACTAATCAGTATGTCTCACTCGAAAGCAGGCTCCGGAAAGCCCAGGATAAATTGTATGCAGACCATTTCCAACTCCAAAAAGTAGGGAGTGTTCTTTCTGCATAGACTGTGCTTTGATTAGAATGAAAATATTTTATGCAGGTTGTGTGGAGGTTGTCCTGTTAGTTATCCACAGTAATAAAATGATCAATTGCTCTATTATAAACTGATGGTTCATTTTTTAACTAGAAACCCTTCAAATCTATTTTTGTGATGAATGAAGATCATCTGTAAAAATCATTACATGCTATAACTTGATGTTCCATCATTTTTATTTTAGTTTGTCCCCTGTTTCTAAATCATAATTGTCCTCTGTTTCTAAATCATAATTTTTGAGCAGGCCCTTTCTTTTTCTTTTTCTCTTTTACCGTAATCACTTCCAAATTCTGCCAGATTTGGATAAAATTACTATAACTGATAGTTCAAGTTAACACGTAATTAGATCATCGGTCAAAATAATATAATATTGAATTACCACATTGATCAGAATGGGTTAGAATCCATGGCTATCTACAAAATCATACTACTACAACATTGAGTATATAATTAATTAAATTGATAATAAAGAATATTCCTTGGCAAAAACCTTAGCTTGATTCTCAATAGTTTTTGTTCCAATTTTCTGTTCACTTCCTGAGTAAATTATGCAGCAATTAAGGTATCCATGAAATGCTATAAACTTTAATTTCGAAGGGAAGGGTATTTGACCAAATAACAAACAAATTTTAAATGTGGTTCGATATCCGTCTCTTGGTAGTCACGGAGGGTGTTAGTTACTGCTCCTCCTACAAGAATGGTTTTGCTATGTTTTACCTCGATAACCTATTGACGATTCATTCTTATAGGGATTTTATTTCCCCCCTGAAATTGTAGTACTCATGCTCGGTAAATTATCAATACAATGTTGTTACATGTTCAATATCCCTTGATAAAGACTCTTCTTTTAGATATATGTAAAATCTTACTCCTGAGTGATACTCCTCGGTGAACTAAGGGTGTTAAAGAGATCAATAAGATTCAAACCTGGCAGATCTCAACATGTCATTTAAGCTCAAAGTTCTTTTTCTTAATTTTCCTCTAAAACCAGTGCCCTCTCTAGAGCACTTCTTTAGAATCTTCTCTACTTTAAGCTGCACAAGCCTTCTCCTGCTGCAGTGTTATTACCTGAGAAAATTATAAAGCCGTATGAGTTTGGAGTGAATTTATATCCACATTGGAGACTGGAGTTCTTAGATATGTCAACCGCAGAAATATATTTTCACGCATACTTATCCTTGACTGAGACTCTCTCGAGTCTCGACTGAGTTCCAGGTGAGGAGAGTTGCCTGAACCTTCTGACGCGTGATCAAGATAACAGGATCAAAGATTATGTACTTTCAAATGGCTAAGCGACAACTGGAAGATTATTACTCATTACGGACCACCCAAAAAATCCTTTAAAATCAGGCAAATGGCAAATGACAGGACAAAACAATCAATTCAGATGAATTTTCATGAAAATTTAGTCATAGCCTTGAAAGAGTCGATCTATCTGTAAAGGTATCCTTGAAAATGTTTTGTGCTTGTCACTTTGAATTCTTGTTATGTCATTCCCTACATGTCTACAGATCCTCAATTTCATATTTTACAAACAAATAGATATAGAGTTTGCATGAGCCTCAGAATCTTCAATGTGTATTGGACAAGGTATATCTCACATGGCAACATAACAACACAGTCTTTCTACACAGGTTAACAAATGGATCAAACAAAATTTTCCTAACATTCGATCCAAAAGTATTATGTTATTATTCGATCACAAATTCTTAACAAATTAGAGCTAAATTTTAAGTCTAAAATTAATCAGGACTTTATCATAATTCAAATTAAACTGCAGATGGATAAATGAACAGATTCTAATTATTTTTTAAGACATGTTAATCATTATAATTTAGGCAATTAAACATATTGCAGCTGCTGTAGTAGTTCTAAACTACATTGTTAAACAATATGAGTGTCGTAGAAGGGGTTGAATGTAACTTACAAGATTATCACTATTCTTGTTAACAACAAACAAGTCAGTAATAAAAGTAAGTTATGAAATGCAAACAACTAAGAAAACAATTGAAGACATGTGTTTAACTTCAAAAAAATAATTTTATTATTTTTTGTTTTGCTACAAGTCTACAACTGACTGGAATGAGTATTTCAGCTACAAAGAAACAATGAGCAATGGATTTGCTAATCTTTCTTGTTTGAGAGAAAATCTAGCTCAGTTGCATGAATGAAAAATGTTTGTAGGTTATGTGTATTTATACTGAAACACATATTTCACTTACATGTGCACTTTTCTTTTGTCCTAGAATAAAGCTTGAAATAGAAACTTTATTTTTCTTGTTCAATCTTGTCTTCATTCCATTTGTAGATAAAGTTGTTTTGAGATGTACAGATATCATTGACTCCTTGAGCATGCTTTATTTTTTTTATTGTCTTCTCCCAAGTTGCAGTAGTAGACTTGACGGACTAGATAGTAATGTCAAAATCATTCCTTATATTTTCGCTATCTAGTCTGCTACCTGAAACAGACTGTCAGCTTCACTAAAATGTTACTGTCAACTTTTAGCTTCTCTTTGGTGATAGTATCTTCGGTTCCGCATACTTTGTTGTCAAGCTTGATAGTCTTCTAAAACATGTTGTCTTCCAAAACTGCTATCAACTATCCCTGCTAATGTTGCTGTTAACTATCCCGGCCAAAGTTGCTGTCAGTAAAACTTGTTGTCTTTATTTCTTCATTCTTCGTCAAGTTTACTGTCAATGGAATAGTTGTTGTCAGTAATACTTGTTGTCTTCAAATCTTCATTCTCCGCCAAATTTACTGTCAATGGAATAATTGTTGTCGTCTGTTCCAATTGTGTTGTCACTTGAATATGTTGTTGTAGGTTTCAGTTGTAGAATGTTACTGCCTAAGTCTTGACTCATGTTATGCTTGACCACTTTGTGAACTTTTACTTCATGGATCATGTTATTGTATTTGTACAAGACAGTAACTATTGAGACTTACTGTCACATACTTGGCTTTTAAACATACTGTTACAAGTGACAATTAAATATACTGTCAATATACATATACATATGACAATACATTTTACTTAGTTAATTTCTAATTAATCTAAGTAACTTGTAATTGATTAGAATGCTAACACCACAATCCCTGACATACATAAAAATACACAAGTTGTGTTTGTATATGCAATATGCCTTTCCTAATCCCACAATCTTCAGACAAAGCCAACCCACCACCTGAAAGATGTGATAGAAGAAACTGTACTGAAACTATTCTATTACATATATACCCTTCAGTGGACTCTTTTTTAACAAATAGGATATAAAATGCAACTATTTAAGCTTCAAGATTGAGGGCTCTATCTGATGTCTTTACTTTAAGAGGGCAGATAAGTAATTATGATTTAATTATTATGGAAGGGAATATTTTTTGAAGGAAGGACATGCAAAAGAACAATTAACATGTACATCAAAGAATCTTTGTACAGACGTATAATGATCTGATCATCTAACTTCTCTTCATTCTCATGAGAAAAAATCTCTTGTAACATTATTGAGGTCTTGTTTTAACTTGGGAAGCTATGGAAATCACAGCAAAGATTTTGGAATTCAAGTCACACTTTGTCATAACAATCATCGCTTCTTTAATCTTGGCCTCTATATTTCAAGTAGCCCCTCAGTTCATGACAATTCTATCCTACTTTTGGCCCCTCTTCATCTCCACAGCTATGTTCTTGGTACTAATTGTTGTATTTGGTCAGATAACTCCAAGTGATTTCTATGGAGTTAAGGAAGGTGAAGAAATTCTGGATTACGTCGCAGGGCAGCCAGATTATCTTGAGGGATCAGAAACATTAAAGTGAAATATGAGGACTTCAAAAGTCGACGGGGTTAATAAAGAGAAATATGAGGACTTCAAAAGTCGACGGGGTTAATAAAGATAACTATATTCTCAATGTACATGGTTTCTCTTTTATGTTTTATCATATCCGACAGTATATATGTAATTTGCATCTGCCTTCTTCATAGTTTCATATTTTCAACCTGCAGAATGAACTAAAGAATTAAGATCATATAGAGCATTTGAATTTGATGGGCTGAAAAAAGCTAGGTTAATGGAAAGGGACTAACTAAACTATTTATGATCTGATTGTAGATTAGAATTTTGCAAGTATATATATGCGAAAAATGTTTAAATGATCATCAGCGATTGCAGCTCATATCAAAGTAGTTGAGTAACATGTCATACTTTTTAATAAAAGATTCCAGTTAGGCGCTATTGTGTTTATTTTTCCATAAATATTTCTTCAAAGAGTCCTATCAGTATTGTTCTTGAGATGACTAGTTAGGCATGACCAGATGATGTTACTTGTTCCCGATTGATTAATATTATGATTTCTGAAATGCCCCTGACCAGTGACACGTCTTGCTCGCTAATCTTTCCTTCCTATTTTCTCAAGCTTATGCACTAGCTAGATACAACAAAGACAACCAACATATAAATTTATTTATTAGTCAGTTCAGAAGTATGGAAAAGTGCAGTAAGTGGATTCAAGATCCGAAACCTTTAACCTGACTACTTTTTCTGCTAAGAATACATTCATGATCGGACCAGCAATATCCGCCTCTCAGTGCAGAATTCAGCAAGATAGATAAATACGTGCGCAAAATACTTAATAGTTAACATCCAGAAGATGGTAAATACGTGCCCTCGGCCCTCCTGTCATGAAGACTGAAGAGCTTCTGCTTTTGTCACCATAGGTGATAGGCCAGAGTGGTGATAGTGGTACAAACACAATAGAGGACAACAATAAAAAAAAATATCCAGGTCCTCGACTTTATATGAGAATAAGGTATCAACAACTATGAGAAACGATAGGATGGTCGATTTAGTGAAAAAATTGTATCTTATTTTATTGTCATTAGCAGCAATATCAGTTGGAGCGACTTCCTTGTAAGTGTTTATAGCTTTAAAAATATTAAAATGACTCCCTCTCTTTCCAGAATGCAATCTGCTAATTCACCATCATCAAATCCAACAAGAGCCATTCCATTGAATAGAAACATGCAAGCTAATAGTTTCGCCTGACAGTATCATAAAATTATTATGAATTGTAGTTTGAAAACTACCAAATATAGCATAATTTTTGTTCTAAAAATTTCAAAGATCAAAAAATCGATATTTGACACAACCAAATTTGAGTGAAAAATTAAACTTAAAATGCATAATTAGAATTTTGAGATGAGTCAAGTACTCGGCCTCAATCATACTTTATCTTAATTAATCAATATGAAGGTGTTGTAATATTTAATATGGACCGGCCAACAAGATCCCTTAAAATTTTAAACACTAAATGTGCAGTCACAAAAAAGTTGGGTGTATTTCTATTCTGATTATTTCAACCAAAGGAGTTTGATTTTAACCGCATTCAATGATGGACGATGGTTGATTATTTGCATGACTCTCTTCTACTCTCTATATATACGATGGTTGATTAAAGCATTAATCCACTTTTGTTCTTCTTTATTTTCTGCAGACTTCTTGATTTCTGCATTAGATAGTCCACAGCTGTTCAAGAATGAACAAGATTGTGTTTATTTATGGATTTGCATGTCATGTAATAACATTGGTCATATAGGAAAATATGGTCTCTTTAGAAGAATAATGGATAACAGGATAAGGAGGCAGCAATGCCCTTGTGGAGGATGGAAATATTTTTCTTCATGAGGTTGAAGCTGGAGAAACTAGTATTGCATTCCAATTGGTTTCATATAAGCCGGTTTCACCCGAATAATATGAGGTGTTTCAGTATTATGGACATTTTGCAAGTACAAATGGGATTCCAATCAGGAAATAATGTCCAAGGTTGAACCCGTGGTTAGAGATCTAAAAAAGAGACTTTGTTATCGTTCTATATTTGTACTTGGGAAAAAGACTAAATGGGGGAGAATAACAAGTTACAAGTGATTTTTTTTTAAAAGATGGCTTTGGGGAATTTATTTTGATCTGTTTCTCAAAACAATAAACAGGGGTGATTCCTTATACTGTTGCTAGATGCCTAGAGACAGATACAAAAATAGACTTCATGGTTCACAACATTAGTAGTATACTAGTTTTGGCGAAATGGTTTTAGTTTTTCCTAAGCTTACCACTTTATTGTGCAGCTGGGCCGATACAGAAACACAGCCACAGAAATCACGGTAGCACTGTATATTAATCTAAAAGAAGGGATACCCATCTTTCTCTGGAAGAAAGGATTCTGATATCGAAACAAGACTAGTTAAACGATGGCGGTTATTGGTATTTCAATTCTTTTCAGTTCTCATAATGTTGTATAGTAGTATTATTAATTATTATTTTTCAAATCTTGAAGGAGGCTTTGTGCATTTAAGAGTTTGGACATAATGGGCCTGGACTGACTTAATCCATTCTATCATTCAATACTCTCATCAACCAAAAAATAGGTTCTTAGTTTCTCTGAAGACGAAGGAATTCGAGCCACACATAGAACCTAGTGGAAAGGCCAGTGACTTCAGAACAAGGCAATCTTAAATGGGGCAAGACAACAAACTGTCATTTAATTGCTAGTACATTATCGACAATCATGTGGTTTATCTTTTTGAATTCTCTAGCTATTCCTTTGCATGACAGTATCAATATTTCCTTTCATTAGCATTACAATCGTATTTTTCGTGGAATCATGTCATTCACTTGTTTCATAAAACAGAGTATGCTGAAATATATGATTGCTGACAGACATGTTACTTGGGCTGCTGTTTTATTTTGGCCACCATATATTTATCGGATCCTTGGGTAATAGGGCACGACACTCATTCCACGTCAGGTTGTTTTGCCTGAAATTGGATTTTGTAACCAAATAAAAAACCTTATGTGAGATGAACTAGGAATGCTAAAAGAATACAGAGGAGAGTTGACAAATGGGGAAAATGAAGAGGAAGAGAGGCTGACTGGATGCAGACAACTATTAGGAATAGAAATTCACCGAAATATGTTTAAGAAATAACCATCTTTAATTTGCAATGTCCTTAACAAAGTAATGTTTAGGTTTTGCTACGGTATCTTATCCAATATTCTTGCTAATCAAAAACTTATGATGTGCAAGTACAAAGTCCCAAATAAGTACAAAGTCCTGTATCGCCAACTCGGAAAGATATCAGAGTTGACACTCAGATCCATGTTATGAAGGATCGGATTCAAACAACATAGGCTTATTGTACAAGTTTTAATCGGTGCTTGCTAGTTTGTTTGTTTGTTAATTATTAAGTTTTACAGACGCGTTTTGTATAATTTACATTTGCATGAGTTTTAATGTACGGTTAATTTGTAGAGTTTTGAAAATTTTGTAGATATTGTTTAAAAAAATAATTACAATAGGGAACTATCCCTGTGCGGAAAGGACTGATCGTCGAATTTATGTACGTTTTAAGTATATACTGGGAGTACTCTGATTGTGGCAATTAAGTTCTAGCAAGAACTTGTAGGGATGGTGCATGCTTTGTCTGATCAGTATGCCGCTTAATTTGGCATGCTATGAGTTTGTTACATGCATACAGATTATAAACCGATGAAAAGTTTCAAAAAAAAGAGTAAGAAAAATGGCAATCATAATACATTACAGAACAACACGAAATAGTTTATTTATATATCACAGCCAAAAAGGCTTATTGCATCATAAATATGCATAGAAAAGAGACGTAACCAGTTATATATAGAAACCATATAGACACCCATGCATATAGGCAGTCATATACGTTACTACAAATTAATGGACATAAACTTGTTTGTCTGATCATTTTTTTGCAGCAGGAAATAAAGGCATCATTCTAGTGCAAGATTCATTTGAAAGGTTTATTCGCAAGCTAGGAGCCAGGCATTTGAAATTATATCTGATCAGGCCACAAGAAAGCTCCCATTGCAAACGCCCTTTTCTCATCGATATTCTTAGCTTCGAACTTGAGGCCGTATTGTTGGAGAAGCAAGTCCACCCTCCACTCCTCCATTTTCAGGTAATCCGTCTTGTTGTAACGTGGATAATGAAGAGGCATTTGGAAATTTGAAACATCCATTCTCGTACCCTCTTTATCATTGCCATAGGAAAGCTTCATGGTTTTGGCAGCCTCTTGTTTTGTAGTCTTTACATGAGGGTACCCCAATACAATGTTATAGGCAGAATGAACAAACCAACTTAAAGCCATCACTGGCCGCCTATATATCTCTCTGGTCACTCTTTAGATAGAGATCTCACTTGTTCCTTTCTATATCTCTATGCATAGTACAAGTTTTAGCTCATATTTATAGTTAGACTAGAAAAGACAAATTTGCATGCATTTACAACATAAGGGGTCCCTCTTTTCAATTCTAGATTTATGTATAGATTAGTATGATACGGAGTACTCCAGTTGCAAGTAAAGATTATAATATAGAATTGTAAATTGTGTACGACATTTCAAGAATTAGTATATGATTGAGGGTGTAGTAATTGTGATTGTTGCTTGTTCTTATACTTATCCTTTATTTGGGAGCCAAACATAGGCTCTCACGATACAGGTAGTAGTTGGAAGTCACTTTCTTATAAATAAAAATGAGCAATTTATTCAATACAACAAATTGTGTGGTATATGAGGAATCGTGTCATTTGGTGGCTACACATAGATGTGAATTATTTGGTGTGAATATGCAACTAAGGTTATATCTAGAATTGTCATGGACCTTGTAGCCTTGCAGGTATTAAACTCACTTCATTATCATATTCAATTGGTGCAAGGCCAACAATGTCCTAAAATGTTGTTATAAGTTAAAATTTAGAACATTTTGAATAAATAGGTATTGCAACAATATCTTACTCGTGCCCTTAAACACTATGACAATCATCACATGCCTTATTAATATGACACCACAACACATGCCTCGTTTCATTTTTATCGATAAAATATTCACTTCCCTCTTTTTTTTATATTTCTTTTCCCTACTTTTATCTTTTTCAAATATAAATGTAATTCAAATATACTATTATTTTAATAATATAGCAAATTGTTGGAGTTGATGTATGCGTATAAGAGCAAGTCCAACAGCTCTCTAATGGTTCTTTATACAATATTATAAAGTATTGTGTTCTAGTGATTTAGGACATTACTATTCTACATATACTCCATAACATTATTTATCATCCTTCCTTATTATTAAAATAATAATATATTTGAATTGTAAAAAAAGATATAAGGGAAAAAGAGTGTGAAAAAATAGGGGAAATATTTTTTTATTAATAAAAGTGAACTAAGGACTTGCTAGAGCATCTTTAAAAATATAGAAGGGGAGAGATGTCTTAGCATTTTAAATAACCAAAGTTGTTGGAGCAACTTCTTTCGTTATATTTCTTATATTTTAACTTGAAACATGATTTAAACAAGTTTTTGGACTCACTCTAATGTCCTAAATCACTAAGACATAATATAAGAAATTGTTGTATTTGCTATTATTTGGTGAGTCTTACTGCGCAAGTGTGCAATTATCACTGCTATTACAATATTTATTTGATAACATGTTATATATATAAATAAAAGCTATATGAAATATTTTTAAATAAACTACTACATACCCTATATATAATATATCATATTCTATAATATATAATATTCTGCTTTTATAATATATCGTAAAACTATTATGTTTCGATTAATATTCATTTAAGAGTACGCAATTGAATTGAATCATACTATTACACTGATATTTGCTTTTTCACTTTTTGGCATATATTTTAAGATGTTTTGATCGCATAGCAAAAATACTATTTTTTAAAAAAAATCTTTTTGTGAATAATAATATTAAACGAATATTTTTATTCATAATTTTTTATTAAAAAAATAATATTTTTAGCTATGCAGTCAATTTTTTTTTAAATAAGTGCAAAAATGACTTTTTTATATCTTTAATAGATCCTATGTATTTAATAATGAATTTTATTAATTAAGTTTGTAATTTAAATTTGGGCTGGAACTATAAACCATTTAACTATATTATTAAAAATGAATAAAACAAACTACAAACTTGCAAAACTTCCTAAAAATATAAAGCAAAATAAGATTCATCCTTGAATTTAAATGTATATATTTAAATAACAACATAATAATTAATCTAATATGCATATTTTAGGACTAGTATGTGGACACAAATAGAAAATTCTAAAACCCACATGATATAATTTGAGAGGAAAAAACATAGTGCTAGAAACCAGAAAGGGAGTATGCATGTATTTGAATGAAAATCTTTTTTAAATATATTTCTTATGTTTAATTCGAAATTTTCATAAAACTGGTAGATATCTTTAACATAACATCACACAAAAAATATAATCCTACTCCTTTTGATTCAAGCCCATTCGTTTTATGAAATTTAAGCCCATAAATATAAATTAAGCCCATAAGATAAATTAACCTCCATTTTTAAATGTTGGGTTGCCATTTGGCCCAGTTGAGAGTTGACAATATCAACACAAATTTCGAGAAAACAAATGTTAAGAAAAGAGGTCCATGCCAACCTGCAAAAGTGAACCATATTATAAGGACCACCACACTACTCGAGGTGCCATGCCCATAAACCATTCGACCCTTTATAAACTGGACGGTCAATTTGAATCTTAACCTATTGATTCATACGAGAAGATCTCAATATTGTACCGTAACTAGAATATTCCTTGGCATCAACTATATTTTTTACATGATATAATATGATTTTACATGTTAGTAAAAAGGTTGAAATATTTATGATCTATGACACGTTTCACATGAGTTATATCTCAATATTATATGTTTTATATTTTATATGTATTATTATAATGAAAAAGATAAATATTTTTTATGTTATTATTAGCTAAATATAAACGTAAATAAATAATTATTTATGTGTAGAAACAGTTGTATGATTTTATTTTACTAGTCTTTGTGTTGTAGGTCTCTCTAGAGTCCTAGCATAGTTCAGAATTATGACAATTAATATTCATAGCGATTGCAGGCATATTTAAAGTAAAATTAAAATAACACAAACTTCAAAGTACACTAAAACATAACATAACAGTGTACTTTGAAATGTAATTTTCAGACAGTACAGTAAATGTTTGCATAGAAAAGATCAACTTGTTCCAATATTTACGGTAAATGTTAGTAGTAATTACTACTCACTCTCTATCATTTTAGTTGATTTATTTTACTTTTACGCATATATTTAAAAAATTAAATTTTATCTTTACTTTAACTATAATATTTTTATAATTGTATTAATGTATTATGTGGAAATAAGAAGTTCATGCATTAAATAATATAAATAGTAAATTACCAATATATAATTAATAGGGTATAGATGAAACTTAAATTTATATTAAAAGAAAGAAGACAAGTTTTTGGAAGAAACTAATATAGTAAGCAAGATAGATAAATTGGGATAGAAGGAGTATAAGTCTATAACCCAGGATCAAACTTGACGACAAGATAGACAAATGTACTTCTGGTTTTATTTCATAATTGACTTTTTGACACACATCTTTAGGGCTCTGATTATATAGTTAAATTTACTATTTTTTAAAAAAAATTGAATTAAAATATTAAATTAAAACTTTTATTCACAAAGAAAAATTTAAAATAATAATTCTAACTATATAGTAAAAACTTTTAAAAGAGTGTGCCCAAATATCAAATATTACCAAACAGATGGAGGATATTATAGGTGCATGTATTGAACTAATTTGAAATATAGAAACAATATAATTATTCTTGGTGTTTATGTTGAATAAGAATTGATATACTAACAATTATGTCTTATTTTTTAACATATTAATTTTCTAAAACTATAATGAAACGTCTCATATTAATAGTTTTTTTTGAAAAAGTAACGTATATTAAGAAAAGTTTGTTGTATAATAATTTTCCGTGTGTATCATATTTATTATAGTTATTTTGTATTAAATAAAGTAAATTTTATATTCAAAATGACAAAAAAGAGGGTAATTTTAAATTTTTTTACATTGAAATTAGAAATAAACAATTATTATGGGATAATTTTTTTTCCAAAAAAGATAATTATTGTGGGATGAAGGTAGTATTTAAAAGGACAATAGAGGGGCAAGTATAATCAGAGATAAGAGACAGGATGCACCATATTTCAACTGATGCACAGTGATGACATAGTTAGCCATTTCATTAACAATTCCAATACATGGGGGTTGAAATTCAGATCAAAATATGGTTCAGAGAAATGAAAAATAAAATCGTAAAAAGTTAAGATGAGGTGAAAAGGGATATAAAAAAGAGGAGTAAAAGAGAGTAGAGTAAGAGTGCAAATGTTCATAATTCAAGTTTGTGAATATATTAAAATGACTAGAAAAGATAATAAATAGTTATTTTAAAATTAATGGATTTGAAATTAAATTAAATGCAATGGATGAATAAAGAAAATTCCATATATCAATCACAATATAATACAAAAATCATTATTTTTTATATATAGAAATATCATAATATAAAATTTAATGATATACAGGTATATATGAATCATGTTCATTTCTAAGAATTTTATAGTTAATATATTTATAATCATAATAAATTTTGACATGATTAATCACATTTTCCATCTTGCATGTAAAAAAAATTCTGATCTACGGGTTGTTTGGGAGGAATTCAATCGAGGACCGACCGTCCTAATTAAAGTGTAGTACAACGATTTTCAGAAGAATGCAGCACAAAATAAAGACTAGTGTAGAAATTAAAGATCTTTATGTTGAAATCGATCGGGTATTACTTGCTCGTCGTATATTCTGGTTAGTGATGCCTCGAAGACCGGTATAGTTAGTTGCGATTTAATGCATTTGTAATAAGTGACTTGCTATAAATACCCTAGACAACCGTTCTTCAGAGATTCACTTGCATCTTTTCATAGATTTGGTTTCTCCTCTATTGTGTAAGTCGGTCATTCATTTTGATTAACATGCAAATCTCCCTGCTCAAGTGTAGCTAGCTTTCTTTGTTTGTTTAATACCGTATTTACCAGAAATATGCAATCTACATATACATACATACATATATATATGTACTTGATTCATTCATACACACATGTACATAATACATAGGAAGAATCTACGTACTTCGAAGAAAACAAAAACAACTTTACAATGTTCCTTTTTGATCATAACCTAACATTTGTTTACACTTACGTTTTTTCCCTATTTGCAGGATATTTCAAGCTAAAGCATTCGAAATGGGCTCTACTATGACAAGTTTCATATGCATTTTCGGTTTTTGTGCCGCGTTTGCTTTGCTCTCTAGTACTCTCTCTCTCTCTCGATCTCTCTCCCTTCCTAACAAAGCACGAGTTATTGTATATGGTTTTTGAATACTATTTTTTATAACTATAGCTGTTTGTTATTGTCTTTGGATGTATGGAATCTGATTGCTAAAAGATTATACAATACTTGTGCAGAATCTAGCCCTGTGTATGTTTGTGCGTTCAACGTCTCTGTATTTTAGTCATATTAGCTTTCAGTCTTTTATTACTACTTGGTAGTTGGTATCTATAGTACATATTTTAGTAATATCTTTACATATCTGTTGTTGGAAGATAACTGTTTTTCCTGTCAGAAAATTAATGCATTTTATGTTATATATCGTTTCATAATAAATCGATTACCGTGCTCAGGCACTGCATGTATATAGGAACTGGTGCCTGGTGGTATCTACTAACCATATTATGCATGACTTCAAGTTCAGAACTACAAATTTTGTTGAGCTCGCGGTTTAATTAATTAAGATTAAGATAAAGATGGTTTGTATTAAATTCGCACTTAAAAACATAACCCTTCTTGTTAATACTCCTATTGCAGTTGGTGACAGCTTTACTGGTGTTGGCATTCGTGAACAGAGGAATAACATTTTCAAAGTTAATCAGACGACATCCATTCCCAGCAGAAAATTACTGGCCGTAGCTGCAGGTACGTTTTTTAATTCCCATATACGTATTGATAACCCTTATTACGACCCTCTCTTACTTATGTTTTAAATGCATGCATATTCATTTTAACAGGCACAGATGACTACGATGGATCTATTGGAGGCTCAGATGGAAATGGATCCGAGGGATCAGATGGGTCTAATGGATCCGATGGGAATGGATCACAGGGATCGGATGGGTCTAGTGGCTCCGAAGGGAATGGTACCGGGGGATCAGATGGGTCTGATGGCTCAGGGGGGTCTGATGGATCTGGTGGGGCGGATGGGTCAGTAAATCGAATTGGTGCAGCGTGCTCAAAGAGGAGTATAGATGTGTTTCAAGGACAGACAGCGCCGATGCCTAATGGAATTCCAACCTACACGGTTGAAGTGCAGAACATTTGTGTCTCTGGACGGTGCACCATAGCAAACATTCACCTAAATTGTGGCTGGTTCAGCTCTGCGAGGTTGATTAATCCCAGTGTTTTTCGACGTCTTTCGTTCAACGATTGCCTTGTGAATAACGGGCAGCCCCTTGGTCCTGGACAAACCATAACTTTCCAGTATGCAAATACTTATGCCTACCCTATGGCTGTCTCTTCTGTTGCTTGCTTCTGATGCAAGTAAGCAACAATTAATATGGTATGTATGTGTGTGCTCACTGCTCGATCTATTAGCAGACGTTGTGTGTACTTGGTTAAGTTCTGGTTGTGTGTGCTTTCTATTATTAGACTAACTATTATGCGTTTATGTATGGGTAGGCGTTCGCTTTAATACAAGTTTTGCTTGGTTTGTAGCGATTAAGATACAATTTCTTTAGTCCCGCGAATTTCTATTTGCAATAGTCAAAGCAGAATAGCAGATAATCAAAATTTATATTCAACAAACAAATTTGAAGTTTCATGATACTCAAAATTACATCAAAACACAGGAATTGATTACTATTAACACTACGATTTAAAGTTAGATTATTTTAAGTGATATAGTAATTAAATTATTAATTTAATTTTAATATTTTATTTTTCATGAAAACATGAAATATTACAAATTTATTAAAACAATGGAGACAATTATTTAAGTATCGTTCTATCTGTAATTTTTCATGTGCCTATCACAACAGTCTGGGTGGTGTAGTTGGTTATCACGTTAGTCTCACACACTAAAGGTCCCCGGTTCGAACCCGGGCTCAGACAACTGTTTTGGTTTTTAATTTTTCCATGCGACTGGCGCAAGGTGGGAATCAACTGTGAACGCCGGAACGGGACCATTTTTTGGGTTTGTTTCTTGAACTTGAGCGATTTTTTGAGCTCTTCAACTATTGATAATATTTGTTTGTATACTGTTAGCTGCAATTATATATTTTTGTGTTCTACTAATATATATCAGTCATGCATGTGAATTTCTGATTCCATGTAGTATATATGAGTTGAACAAACTAGTGTACAGATGTTAATAAACTTATCAGCCCTGCTATATACAAGTTTCATTCATGCTTTTGTATTGGCAAATGATTTCTACAAATATATTACAAAGTTGGGGGGGGGGGGGGGGGCGCAAAGCCGCAAAGGCACAAAGGGACATCCATAAGAAAAATGTGATTAATAAACATTGTATTGTTAATTGCCATTTGTCGACTACACTAATCCACTTGGAAAAAATAAATACTCCGTGTAATTTAACCAGACCTGCATTTGTGATGTATGGAAGGTTGGACTGGCCCTTGATAAAGATGAAACCGGGGGATCATCACTAGAGGGGAATTCAAGAATAAGGTGGAAAAATTGTTAAATGACAAGACGTTCAAAGAGAGGGCCTTGATTTAGCAAGAAATGGTTAAAACTCTTTTGTCTTTTTTTTTTTTTAAATAAATAGTCTTATAACAAGCTTCACTATCTTCCCTATCGAAGCTGCACTTGTATTATATAGCATTTTCCACGGTTTCCTTGAATATTCTTTATATATATATATATATATATATATATATATATATATATATATATATATATATATATATATATATATATGATTTGAACACACCCACACACACAAGGCTCGAACCCTCACTCTACTGCAAAGGAAGTGAATCCAAGCATACCCATTATATTCCGCTCATAGAAGCACCAAGATGCACGGCTGCACGCATACTTTACATCCGCTGGGAGTAGAGAGGTTGTTTCCGTAAAAACCTCCGACTTTGACGGTCCAAAATAGTAATAAAACAAAGGTCTAGAAGTAGAGATATTGTTTCTGTAAAGATCTCCAACTTTCACAGCACAAAATAGTAATAGAACACAGGTTTATGATCACCGTATAAAAAGACGATACACAATGTATATCAAACACTAGTACTAGGTTCTTGTTAGTACTTTGCACACTCAGACGGGTGCACAATTCATTAGTTTGTTATGTTTTCACGAACTAATATGCAATAGTAAGAGTTATATCAAAGAGATGATTTATTTTGTACGATTTATATAGCCTCTGAATCTGATTTGATTCGCTTATTTTTATTCCAGGTATCCGTTTGATCCAGCCTCTTTAGGCCTTCTGTTGCAACGAACTACTGTGGAAAATGTAGCCTCTGAATCCGATTTGATTTGCTTATTTTTATTCCAGGTATCTGTTTGATCCAGCCTCTTTAGGCCTTCTACTGCATAGAACTAGTGCGGAAAATGTAGCCTCTGGATTTGATTCGCTTATTTTTATTCCAGGCATCCTCTGAATCTGATGAAATTCTGAGGGATGTTCTTCCACTGATGGAGGCAGGGCACTGACCTTGCCTCTTGTACAGTGGTTGTAAGGAGGGATGAGCAAAACCCAAACCAAACCAAAAACTGCACGAACGAACTGAACCGAAAAATTTCAAACCGAATAAAAAGCGCACCGATATTTTGGTTGCGGTTCGGTTTTTAAAATTTTATAAAACGAATAAAAACCGAACCGAACCGCAATAATATTTATAATAATTATTAATATATATAATAAAATATGTCATATAAATTATTTTTAGTATAGATATTTATATTTAGTTATGCACAATTACATACTTATTAATTTTTTTTATAAAACCTTAGTTATTTTTATTTGTACTTCTACTAATTGTTTGATTTATTATTTACTATAACAAGTTCTCTCAAATTCAATTTGCGGTTTGAGGTGTTTTTCCATTTCCTCTTACTTAACAGTATATGATAAGCGGGCACTCTATTTATTTGAATGAAGTATCTATTTTAAATATAATAAGTTCATGTAAAATATTATATTATAAATATTTTTTTAATCTCAATTTATGTATAACTAATATAATAAAATAATATTGATTTTAAAACCGAACCGCACTTTTTAAAATTGAACCGAACCAATTATTTTTTGTACGGTTTTAATTTCTAAATTTTAAAACCACACTTAAATGGTTTCGGTGTAGTTTTTGATTAAAACCGCACCAAACCGCAGCACGTTCATGCCTAGTTGTAAGCTGTGGACATCCCAAGATTTAAATGATTTTTCCAAATGCAATAGTTGTACAGTGCATGTAGAGTAAACGAAGAAGGAAATAAATCATACTTACTGCAAGACTGATCATCCAATTATAATAATAAAAATTACCCTAAATAAACCGTTTTCAAGTCATAAACGACCATTATTGTCAAACCAACCTCGTGTTTATGATTGTTATTATCACTCCTCGAAATTGGCTTTTTGGCCAAATCATACCGAGTACCGATAAGTCGTAGCCGACCATGTCGAAGACTCAAAGGTCTTGCATTCAGAAATAGCGTGACATTGCTATTCACGTAGTTGTAGCCCCGGCAGAGAGGCCTAAACTACGTCAAAACTGACTCGTATCAGGTTTAGAGTTCGTTTGGCTAAACTTAAAATTGTTATTTAGGACTTAAAATGACTTAACGTGATAATAAGCCGGGAGCTTAAAATGCATATTTAGGTAATTTTGTATTATGAGTGACTCATGAGTTTTTAAAAATATAATAATAAAAATAAAAGTGACTTGTAAGTAATTTATGACATATGAATAACTTTTATCAAAATAGAAACATAAAAAATCCAAGTAACTGAAAAAAGTACCTAGTAGGCTTATTTCTGACTTTAAGTCAGTTTCTGACTTGTTACACAAACAAACTTTTTTCAGCTGAAATAGCTATAAGCCCCCGGCTTAAAACTTTGCCAAACAAGCTCTTAACCAAGATAATATTGCAACGCACTGAGGTAAAAAATGCATTTATGGAATCCTTATGTATGTAGTGTTGGGAGCAAAATCCAAGATAATCAAGCAATATAAAGCACACAATAAAATTATATGATACGGAAAACTCATATTTCAACTTGTATTATTAATCCAAACAATAATCAATCATACAAATAATCTCATCAAACTGTGTTTCACTCACACGATACTTGAGTCAAACAATACTCAAGCATACCTTTCAAACATAACACGACTATGTATATAGTCATCACAACCTCCTAAACCAAATATAATAATAATTGTCTACCCATACAATTATTACCCGACCCAACTATGATAATAATTATTATCTACCCATACAATTATTACCCAATACAATTATGTCTTGTATCACCAAACACATACTACCTGTTCGGTTTGCAAATTACGTGTTCTATCACCAAACACATACCGCCTGTTCGGTTTAAACCCAACATGTAGTACTCTTTAAGTATGTTTACAAATCAGGATTATAAATGTTTGGTGCTCTTTAGCAGCAGACGCCTGATGTCCAATAGGGATGGATGATGGAGCATTCAGTGTCAGACAAGGTAACAAGGAAGTTAGTAACTAATCAAGCTTGTTCAGTTAGTTTGTCTTTATTTAGTCACTTCTCACTTGGCAAAAGAGCTAAAATGCATATCATCATCACTTGTTACATAGAGTAAAGTTCACAAATTTCAGGAGAAAATTGGAGCTTGGAGGCAAAAACTGGATATATACCAGGAAAATAATGAATTCGAATGATGCATATTTAAATTTATGGGTTTCTGGTGAATTTTGTGATCCCCTTCTTCTCGGTCCACAAATACAAAATATACCACAACAGCTTATCAGCTAAGAGCCTAAGAACAGACTCGCCTTTAGCGCGGTGATTTGTGTATCTTTTAGATTCAAACATATAATCCAACAGGACAAAACTAAAATTTATAGTATACATTTTATCCGAATAAAAATATACTAACCATTAGTACAGTTACAAGAAAGTAAGATACAACACAATTACAAAAATGCATATGATCACTTGTAACAAGTATATCTTTCTCACCAAAACATATTACAAAAAAGTGCAGTTTATACATCTCTAGTAACTGTATTCATAACTGAACTCATTAACACCAATCATAGCAGAAACTACTTGAGAAACAATGAAAAGACCACCACCAATGATGGTTAAAATGAGAAGTGCAGATATAGGGTTCTTTAACAATTGCACTATAGGCTCAAAAACAGCATAGAGAACCCCTGTACTTACAGTCAATGCATACAGTCCATATCTTCTCATGTTATCCCAAAAATCCTCTAGTAATGGTCCTTCTGGACCCCATGCAAGTGCCTTGTTGTGTTCATCAATTCCCATCAAGAACACAATGATTCCAACAGACACAGTTCCCAACATCAAGTTTCTTGATAGCCCTTTTATCATTTCTTCATTTGTTGGTGAAAAATGTTTGAGTTTTTGTGTGGTTTCTAATGTAGTGAACTTGCCTGTTGAAATGGTAGTTTTTGCATGTTTTCTTGGAATGATGGTTGGTTTTGGTTGGTGTTTTTTTATCTTGTAAGTGATTAGAGTTGTGATTGAAAAGGGAGGATTAATGTGGAGTTTGGATATATTGTTTGGCCTTGAGAAGTTTAAGAAGTGAGATTTTAGAGGAAGAGTCTTCATTTCTCTCGAGTCTGAGAGGGGATGTTAAAAGATAAATGGAGTGAATGAGTGGTGGTGGTGTGTTATATCAAGCCTTATCTGTAAAGCATTTTATGTATGGGCTCAGGCATGGGTTTGCACATTTTGGTGTGTTTTTATTTTAAATGTTATATTATTATTGAAAGTATAAAAAATAATACAGTAAAATTATTGAGATATAAAAGTAATTGACTTGTTTTTTGCTAATAAATATATAGATAGTATTGAAATTTTAAAAAAAATTGAGTACAAGTCATATTAAATTTTGGTTTTCCGCCAAATTTAGTGTAATTTATTTATGTTATCACCCAAATGTTGTAATTTTTAAAATAAGGTTGGAGTTATTTTTTTTGGTGTAAAATTACTTTTACTGTTGAGCTAGAGATACTCTTATGAGTTATGACCTTCATCAAGTCCGCAACGATGCAAATACTTAAAATCATAGTTAGGATTTGCATTTGACAGACCTAGTGATTTTGTCACCAACAATTGTATTGTACTGAAAAAACAAATTCGAAACTAAACATGTATTTACATCTATCAACTTCTAAATCATTTATGATTACAAGCTGTCAAATGGGTCTCGCATCAAGCTTCTTATTTCAATTGTAATTTGATCTGAAGCTTTTGTAATTATGAAGTAAACAAGCACTAGCAGTCACACATTAGAGAGAACAGATTTTAAATAAACTCTGGCACACCCACATCTTCTTTTAAGGTTCTATATGTCTAACATCACTACATCTGCATATACAATAATGCTACAGAGGTTTCTATGCACAGACATTACTGTGCTGCCATTCTTGTTCATTGATATATTGCGTGGACTTGGTACAGAAAAGTATTGTGAGAGACAAAATGTCAATAGCTATAATTTGGACAAACACTTAACATATGACAAACTAGCCCACCCCTTCATTGAAAGCCTCAAATCCTTCGCCTTCACAAGGACCATAAGCCCAACTACACAAAAGAAAATACAGAAGATTAAGTATGGACAAACCAGCAAGCACACTGTAATAGTAATCGTAGTGACCTTCATTGATATTGCTTGAAACCCAACTCTGTTTCCCTTCTCTCGACGAAACCCGATCAACAGAATTAAATATCAAAGTTGCTGACAAGCTACCAGCACACGTCCCAAGACCTTGCAAAGTCGATGCTATGCTGGACATGCTCCGTGGAAACTCGGACAAGTAGAACTCAATTTGACCAAGTGCATTGAGAACCTCTGCAATGCCAATGAGGCAGTTGGGAATTATCAACCACATTGCTGACATATTTACTATAGCAGTCGGGTCATCTAATAGTCCTTGCTTAATTGCAATATGTCTCCGAATATTTTCTATGACTGCTGTAGCTGTGACAGACAAGAAAGACACAAATATTCCAGCACCCATTCTTTGTTTTGTGGTAAGACGGACAGGTTTTTTCATTATTGTTGATGCTACAGGGAGTATGAAGCTCTCATATATAGCAACCCATAATACGACAGAAATAACCGCAAACAGACCAAAAGAACCTGCTGGAATTTGAAACCCTGATGTAACGTGTCGATCCATGGATCCTGCTTGAAGTACCGGAAAAGAAGGTTGACTTACAGTCACAGACATCATCACTCCTGTTGACCACAGTGGTATCACCTTTAGCACTGCTTTCAACTCCTCTACTTGATGAACTGTGCAGAGACTCCACGAGTCTGTACTTCTTTCTTCATCACTCAAATATTGCTGATGATCGCTGATGATGCAAGCTTTATTCAGAAACCTATCACGGAAAAGCTTTTAAGTGAACATTTATCCTATTTTGCAAAGTAGTGTACCTGATACACTATACTTAAATTCACATTTCTCATAGAGTAATTATTAATTTGGAGCATGTACTCGAACTATGATAACATAATGATACCTCATTTTATTGCTTGGGACAACCATCTCTGATCCCTTCTTGTTGTGATACACTGTACTTGTGCTTTCCGGTGATACTGCGAGATGTCTGTTCCGGAAAGACGCAACAATCACTTGAAGGAAATCAGTAAGCAGGCTTGTTTTGCTCTGTAACTTGATGTAGAAGGGAGTTGCCAAAAAGAACGAAAGTGCAGATACAAACATGAGAACAACAGGAACCCCGAACCCAATTTTCCACCCCAAGTGATCTTGAATATATGTAACGCAAGATAAAGCAATAATAACCCCAAGTACTATACTTGCGTAGTACCATGCATAGTATTTCTTTAAGGCAGCCTCACTTTTATGGTTATTTTGCTCACTTAGTTGATCTACACCAAATGCCAAGGAAGATGACCTGATGCCTCCAGCACCAATGGACATGAGTCCCAAGGAAAAACATAATAAAAAAACTTGCACAGTTGTAGGGGAGCTGCAGCTGATATTAGAATCAATGCATGGTGGAGGCCTTGTTTGAGGAATCACCGTTGTTGACCAAAACAGAGCCATCCCCTAAACAAAGAAAATCAAGGTGCTTGATTTCGTTTGATTTGTAATTGAGGTTTTAATTTCTAGTAGTACATATTGTTTTCTATCAGGTGTCTATATATGAAAAAATATATTCATGCACAGAATTGTCAAAAAGATGATTGGGATAGAATGTGCTTTACTGTGGGAGGTCCGGATAGTGCCAACTTGTTGGCATATGTGACAGACTGACAGTTTTGCATCTCTCTCTTTCTTATAAATGTCAGCCCCAACAGAAAATAAATTCAGACCCTAAAAGAACATATTAAAATTTAACAATATGATACACTCTCCAAACCTCACAGGAAACAGAATGCCGACAAATCAGACACCAAGAATCAGCAATAGCACTTTGACGTTTCATTCTGCAACTCCTACCAGAAGCTAAACATGATGCTACAGCAATGAAATAAACGCATACTGCGGTATTTACATAATATAATCAGGAGTCATTTCCCAATCCCTACCGGATGAAGATTTCTGGCTTAGACGACAGAGCGAGCCCATCTTGCACTATATAATGTCTAGGTTGGAACTTGGTGGACAGATTTAGAGACACGAGGGACGCCTTGAGTGAAGATTGTGTACAGCTGAAGACTTTGAAGATGACTAATAATGGATGTCTGTTTGTGGCATCAGATTTTAGTTTCAATTAATTAGAGGCCTATCCATCCTTCTGGATATGCCAAAGTCTTGGCCTTGCTAACAAGTTGGTCATTTTGTAGATCAGATTTCTGGATTATTTTTAATCAATAGTACATATTATGTAACACCCCAGTCCCACATCGAGTAGATTGGGATAATTTATTCAGTATATAAGCAAGAGTACTACTACTAAGTGCACCAACAAATCATGATCTTTTGGGGGCCTGTGGTGGGCTTGTGGATTACCCAAGTTGTTGCATTTGGGTCAGTTTACTTTGGTTTATTTCGGATTTGGAAGTCGGGACTTGACCCGATTTTCGAAAAAGACTCGGGATTTGACCCGAGTTGTCACATATGGTATCAGAACCAACTCTCGAAAGCTTGATTCATCAAGTTGCCGGAGGTGGGGACACGAAGGCTGCTGGTATTATCCCACAATGGACAGAGGTCCAGAGGTGGGGACACGAAGCCAGCCGGTATTATCCCACAATGGCTAGAGAGGTACGATCTGGGCCTATGGGTTATCTGTTCGGCCTGACGAGGACGTCAGGAATTTAAGTGGGGGAGTTTGTAACACCCCAGTCCCACATCGACCTGTGATGGGCTTGTGGATTACCCAAGTTGTTGCATTTGGGCCAGTTTACTTTGGTTTATTTCGGATTTGGAAGTCGGGACTTGACCCGATTTTCGAAAAAGACTCGGGATTTGACCCGAGTTGTCACATATTACCTAACTAATATTGTCAACTTTCGTATATTAAAGGATCTATAAACGGTTAATCTATCACTACCATCACTAGTTAATACTCATGTTATCTAATTTTTTATTTGTTATTATATAATAAGCCAGCAAGAGAAAGAGTTACCTACCAGCAGACTAAACAGAGATCCAAAAGCAATCATGGGGTATCGACCGGCGAAAGAATCAGCAATATAAGCTCCAAGAACCGGCAAGAAATTGGTGGCAGCCGACCAAGTATTAATAAGATTAGTTCCAGCAACCATACTCATATGATACTCATTCATTAAATACTTTATCATGTTTGGTAATAACCCAAAACTTGCCACTCTTTCAAATGCTTCATTTGCTGATCATCAATAAGACAATAACATCATCAAATTATTTATACATGAACATCAAAATTATAATAATACTAATTTGTATACATATATGATCATACCTATAATGTATGGAAGAGTTCTAAAACCACCCTTGTGATTGTTGCACTCTAACAGTGGCTCTTTGACCATTTTCTTCTCTTCATCCATATCATATAGCTTGCAAGCAACAAGTGTGATTATGTATAGATAAATGTATATATGTAGCACAGGAGAGAGAGAGAGAGAGAGAGAGCGAGAATCACAATTATCAAACACTTAACGTTTTTTATGCCTCCAAAACTGGCAGATTATGAAAGTGTAAAATCGATGACTTTGCCTGGTAGAATTATCTCCTGCTTACACGTGGCATAACTTACGTAATCTCTTACCGACAGGTCACTTCTAGTCGACTAAAAAAATGTGTGACAGTTGCAGATTTTATTTTTTTTTATCTTTTATCTTTTTCCGTAAAATCAATCAAGTATATACATTTAATATCGATGTACACTCCTATGAATCCTATACGCATCTTTCTTTCTATTTCTTTTTAATCTCGAACTCTTAAAATTTTTGGAGGATAAATATTTATTAATTTAAGTTAAGTTAATAGTATAAGAAAAACAACTTCCTTTCTTCCAATATATGCGATCCTCTAAATTTTTGTATGTATTTGAAAATACACAAATAATATTATCTTGTAATATGTAATGAAATTTACATTATTTTTTAATGATGCACATTTTAAATAGAAAATGATCAAAACATTTTATTATAAATATTAATTGGTCTAAAATACTAATTATAAAATAGTCAAAAATATCTAGATCAATCAAATGCTTTATTGTTACCTCACTATATACTCGCTGAAAATTGCATATCAAAAAGTTTGGAGACATATCTACAAAACCTTCATATAGGAATCCAGAGAAACGCTCCAATTAATCAAGATACACAACGAGGATCATATCTATCCAATTTTGCAATCGATAAATATAATCTGTTTCATTATTCTAAATTATTTTGGGTAATGAAAAACTTGTTATTCTTAACTCTTGGACTCAGGAATTCCTATATAACTTAACCGACACAATAAAGCTTTTTCGATTCTTTTAGAGCAAGTCCAGCATGTTAGCTAAACGGTGTCCTAAGGTGAAATATAAATAATGTGTCCAAAAAATATACTCCAACAGTGTCCTAATAATTAACCAAATCAATAGAACATGGGTTTCATTAACTAAAAATAGGTAACCACTAAACATTACATATTTTATTTGTTTGAATAAAAAAAATTCCCTCCTCTTTTATTCATCGTTTCTCTTTTATCTCCTTTTGAAAGTAGTTAAATTCAAATTTATTATTATTATAACAATAGGTAATGAATACATGGATTATTGTTGAGTTCATATGTATTAGTGATTACCTAAACCACTGGAACTCATTATTTTATACTTCATCCATTCCAAATTAATTGTCTTATTTGACTTTTCTATGATCAAATTGACTCAAGTTTGACTGAAAATTACATATAGTATATAATTGAAAAAAGTTATAAAAACTATATCATTAGAAAATATATCTAATCTACTTTAAATTGATTTAAAAAATTAAATAAGACAGTTAATTTGGGACAGAATGAATAATATTTATAATTAATGAACTACGCCATTAAAGGCGGAGCTTCCATATCACCCACTAATAGTTAACTATTACAGCAGTTGGTAGTTAGGAACATGGGTATTGAAAATTGATATATAATTATATTACAATTTAAAATTAGGTATGAACTTTCATCCCATTCCACCCACACAAATTGTTTAAATGATCGTGAACACCTCATTTATCGTCTCGAAGTATCTTTTTGATTTAAAACAATATTCATTTTTATTTCTTACTTTTCATTCTTTTTGAAAGTAAGTAATTCATTTTTTTCATTCTTTTGAATGTAAATTGTAACATTAGAATGAGCGTGTTTAAAATCTTTATAAAAATAAGTCAATAACTAATATGTATTTAAATTACTAGCTTTTAGTTAGATTTAGTATATATTCAATTATTAACTTCAGTCGAATTTCGTAAATTTATTCATAAACGAGGTAAGGATGTCAATTTAATTTCATAAATTTATTCGTGAGTGAGGTAAGGATGTCAATTTAATAAGTGTTCATGCGTCGATTCGATAATTGTTCAATAACTTGATAAGATTTTGATTCAATAAAATGACGTGTTTGTAACATTTCGCGTCGATGAAAAATAATGTATTTAAAATCTTTATAAGGACAAGAATAATTAATCATTTGTTGGGTAAGTCTTATCCCAGTAAATGATATCATAACCATTTGATCAAATTATGAAAGTATATAAATTAAAAAAGAGGACGAACCGCTTTTAATAATCACGGTTCATGTACGGGCCACTTTATTAACAGCGGCTCGCCCATACACATACCAATTGAAATCCTTAAAATTCATACATACACACAGTCTTACACAATCTCTCTTAACTAGAAGCTATTGGTGTGCTTTATGCAGTAAGTTTAGGAATACCAGGGTAAACTCCATATTTTAAATACAATTTTAATTAGTTGTTTGGTGGTTAACCCGTTTAGGAATACCAGGGTAAGTTCCATATTCTAAATACAGTTTTAATTAGTCATTTGGTGGTTAACCCTCATCCTGAACCTTTGTTACCATTTACTAGATCCATAACTATAAAACAAAATTATGATACATAATTCAAATGATTATATAATCTTTTTTTAGTTAATTTTTCCAATTTAAAGCCTTCTCAGATTCCTTATTCCTTTGATTAATATATGAAGGAGCTGTGTAAGGTTTTGTGTAGGTATGAATTGGGATTTCGATTTGGGGCTGATTGATATATACACGGTTGAGTCGCTGTTAATAGCAGCAGTCCGTATGAGTCGTGTTTATTAACAGCAACTCAACCCTTTTTAAAAAACAATTATCCATCTGTAACTTAATTCAATGGCTATAACATTATTTGGATAAATTTTATCCAATAAATGATTGTCATGGATCATGGCCCTAAAATTATTAACTTTTTTGAATTGATTGGTGTTGGGTTATTCAATTGTAGCAACTTTAATATACATACAAATTAGTCCAAAAAAATTACTCGTAATTTTAGTATATATTAGTAAATTATATTTATAAAGATTTCAAATACACTCATTCTAATATGTGGGATGTTATATAAGTAATTATCAAAATTATCAATATATATATATTAAATAAAAATGCTATAATATATTTATATTGAGTAAAAAATATAATTATCGAAGTTTTATATTTTTGGAATAAATTAGGCAACCTGACATTATAAGAAATCATCAAGTTCAAAATTTACTATAATTTTAAAATCAATTATAAATTTACAATATATATTAATATTTGAAGGGAATTTAAATATCATTTAATTCTATTTGAATGAGTTTGCGACCATAACATATTTATTTATAATTTTTAAAATTGGAGAATTTAAATTTTATATGAAATATACTAATTTTCATAAAATACTCTCTCCGTCCCATTTTGCATATCATTTTCAAAAATAATTACGCATATTAAAATATTCTAACATAAAAATTACACGTATTTTTCATTTGTATCCATATTAATTACACTGATTAAGGTAGCGTCAAAATATAATTTGAATAATAACTATATTACATTAATTAACAATAGTTTAGTTAAAGAGTTATTTTGAAAATTTTTCTGCTCCATTTGTTATTTATTACAAGCAGTCTTTTCACGTTTATTAAGAATTTTAGAAAATCAATGAAGCAATTACTTTCACCCTTATTAATGTACATTTTATAATTAATGTAAACTTGAAAACTGTAGACGGGTAAATGGATTTAAGCTGTTTAACTAATGCGGTGTTTAAAATTTTAATTTCACTCTTATTTTTAGTTGAAGTAAAAGAAACAATTTTAGAAAACTTTTATTTGTCCACGTTAATTTACCAAATTAAATTAAACTTTAATCATTTTAAGTTTTAGTATACTTTTATTTATATTCATTAAATTTAAATGATTATTTTTTTCCCTTCTTATTAATTTGACGTTGTAAATATTAAAATTTATAATTTTTAAACTGTTAAAAATTATAAATTATAAATATTTTAATTATAGTATAAATTATTGGGATGATATGATAAAATGTCTTTATAAATTATAATTTTAAGATTAATTTAGTTAGTACTAAATTACATAATTTTATAATTATAAGTCAATTCGATTAAAAGAAATCATAACTATGTGTTCATCCAGGTACAATTGAAATTAATAACTCATATAAACCGAGATATGCTATGCACAGTGATTAACAAAGTCCTTTTAGCTATTACTAACTAACATTAAAAAAATATTATATAATTAATTGTAGATGTATCTTATTTTTGAATTATAAACAATTCAAACCACAAATAAGAATAATTAATATAAGCAAAAACAAATTTAATAATATAAACGCAAGGTTTTTTAGTTAATTTGATTTTGCATATATTTTCTAAGATCACTAATTAGGGATCGAAGGAGTATATAATAAGGATTAGAGATATTATAAAATTGTATTGAAAAAAAATAATGAATATATATTATAGAACAATTTTTTTCCTGTAAAAGTGATTATTAATTTAAGACGAAAGAAATCGTAACATTTTTCAATTCGGCAAATCCCTGGGCACGCCCATAAAAACACACACACAAAACAACGCGATATCTGAGCCGTTAAAATAAGCCACACATTCAACGGTGATCCTCACTTTCACAAAAATCAGACTATCCCAAAGACGCAATCTCATTAGTAGTCTATACAGCAACGCGCGGATCGCACCTTCATCGAAAACAACTCACAATCGAGATTGTCAATTCATCACCAATCAATAACCCCCAACAAAACCAATTCAAAAAATTAAATTATCCCGCCTTTCACAAACCCCCAATTTTCAAATATAAATACACCTTCCACACACACTCTAATTTATGATATTGTGTATGAATGTAGAGTTTTAGATCATGGGAAAACACCTTATTCTCTTATTTGCCTGAACATTGTTGGTTTTTAATGCGCCAAGTGAAAGTCACAACCTAAGACCATTTACATTACTATCTCCATAAAAAACTTTCACAAATGGGCAGCTAGAATGTAGAGGCAAATGACTTGGAAGGTTTTGAAGACTACTACGAAGTACCTTATATTTGACAGATATCCAAGTACCATGGCTTAAAGAAAGAGCCGGAACTGGAATGCAACCCTTATTTTATTTTATTTTTGCTGTCTCATTAGAGGTGTTTACAGGGACCAATATTTCAACATTCCTAGTTAAGCTTTTGCCGACGCTTCAAATTTTGTCATGTGAACAAGTAAATTGGGATCAATAAAAATTCCGCTAGACATCGTTGAGACAATATGATTATGGGGGGTCGATGAATTTTGTTTATACAATACAAGAAGTCTCGTGCAAGTCAATTTTTTGAACATCTCTACTTATAGTTTCATTTATATACAGGGATGACACATCAATGGATAGGTCTGCTGAATAAGTTCCACACTAAATTTTTACGGAGTACCACTTATAGCAAGTCGAATAGTATTTGGAGGTTTTGTAAATTTCTTTCAGACTAAACCAGGCAATTACAAGTATATTTATATGTTTTTGATCAAGTTGGTGCATCATTGTTATTATTATTATTATTATATCAATATTGGTAATTTTAGGTTTGTTTATTGGCAATATAATCCCAATATAGAGTTCTGTTCAAGATTGTTTTCATCATCATCGTAGTAGCTTATGTCGGTTCATTTGGTTCTTTTACAGGTCTGAATCAGTTGTCGGTGGACATACAAGTCTCAACAGCAGTAAAGGGTTTGTTGAAAGCTTTTGCCATAATGATTCTGTCCAAAGTACTTTGAACTGGGTTTTGTCTGGTGCTTGTTTGTGTCTGACTAGGTATAGGATCAATTTATTTCATCTTACCGGATAATTTTATTGTGAGATGCAATGGCTCTCCTTTTGTAATGGTATTTATTACATGTAATTCTCCGAATTTGCACATGTTGGTTGCTTATGCTTAAAAATCTTGTACTATTGTAAACATCGTGTACTATTGTAAACATGAATTGTGCTCAGAGACTTTGGGTTCTGCATATCATGCAAAATTGCTTAAAGCCTTAAACAATGTAAATGATTAGCATTCCTAGCACCTTTTAAAGTTCAGAAATATTTTTTAAATTTTACAAATCTTGTGATTATTAAGAAATTATAAATCAATATAACAATTAGTTTGATAAAATCAGAAAACACCTCCACAAACATATATATGGTCTCATAAAAAGATTGGGGATTGAATTGCCAAGGATTAAATCTTGTTATTGTGGAATCATGTTACTAACTAAAAATATATGCCTTGCAAAAACATCAAAACTAATGCATCAGATATGCCAATTATAAGGTTAAGCTTGGAAGAAAATCTTAATCTACCATACTAGCTACCAATTGATTACCTAACTGGAGCCTGGGATCCTAAAAGCTGGAGAAACCTGACAATCTAGAATTTTCTGGTAATTGGATAAGCTTCTTCATCTTTAGGGAATTGGTATCATGAAAATAGAGGAAACGTTGATAAGCTGTAATACCCAAGAATCTCGAACCAGGTAATCGTTCATGACCCATATTTGGACATGGTTATGAGGAGAGCTCCAATATAAAGCAGCTAGTGATTCCTCAATAATTCCTATGTTACATAGCCAGAAACCCAATGGAACATAATCATTGTAATCGATAGACTTGATTAGGTCCAAGTCCTCTTTTTTTATATTGAAAGAGACAATATTGCTGCATTCTGCAGTATGCGATGAAAAGATCCAATGGAAACATCCATTCACGAACACAGAAGTCTCTCGTTTACCTAAATTAGTGTTTCTTGTAAACCGCAACCTGAATATCATCAGGATCAGAAGTACTATATCCTATACTTAATATAGAATAGTCATTTGTTTCCGGGACATGATAAAATTCCATAGTATGATAATGATCAAACCCTTGGATATCGGGTTCGGGGATATATCTTTTTAGCTTAGTAACAGGATTCCACAATAACAAGGTTTGAACAGCAAAACAAATCAAGCCATTGGAAGAACCGACGAAAAACAATCTGCCAATGTATAGGATTTTTGGAGTCAAGGGTGTGCAGGAGATCACATCTTTAGTGGTGTTATCAATTGATACAAGAACATGGGAGGTAGTGTCTTGTTTTATGACTAAATTGTAATATTAGTGCATCGTTAGGACATATATTATGATATTGTTGAAATTAAAATATTTTATAAGAATATTGATATGTTTTCATAGATATTATACTTCTTGACTAATATATTGAATTATTATGAATGAGAAAAATGGGAGACTGAGAATAGATGTTTCATGTGAGTTAGTATCAAGAGTGAGATAGATGTTTTTAAAATCAGGGTTTTGAATGACAGTGCAAAAGGTTTTACAAACACACTTGCATGTTAGCAAATACGATGCAGGGAGTCTCAGGAATATTTCTTTTTGTAGCTCGAAAGGTAGGCGCACGAAGGATGAAACAGCTCTGCTACATAATCTCTCGTATCGATCAGCCATCGTTGAATAGCGTGGAAAGATATTTGCTGAAAATTAAGCCAAAGTACGTAGTTGGCTTAGGTTAATTCCAGAGTCGATCTCTTTATAAATCTGTTCCCATATAGAGTAGATTTGGTTAATCCCATCCGACTAGCGATTGCAATGGATCGGGTTTGTGCGGGATTTGTGAAATTCACATCCTAATATTTACTGGTTTTAAAATTAAATCCAAATCAAAATTTAAATTTAAAAATCAATATTCAAATTCAAATTCATCGGGTTTCGGATCGGATCAAGTTTTTTTGGGTATCCAAAAATTGAACAATAATTTAATTAACAATAGCGCACATAGAAAATTTGTTCAATATTCAATATATTTATACAAAAATTTATATGCATTTTAATCGATTAATATCTTAATATAAAATATATAAAAAATTAATCAAAAATGTGTTTATCACTTTATTAATCTTTTTTGTTTAATCGAATCACAAGCGTTACATATTTTGAATATTTAAATAATATATATATATATACTAACAAATAGATAAATATTAAAATAATTTTATCTTGAATAAATCTTAAAAGAAATATTGAAGAAAATATAATAAGATTTTTTTCTAATAAAATAGTAAGTAAGTTAATTATATATGTAATATATATATATATATATATATATATATATATATATATATATATATGTCAGATTTTGTTTGGGTTTCGGGTTCAGATTGGATTTGGATCGGATTTTGGATATTGGATCGGGTTTTGAATCGGTATGCCTCAAATCCAAATTCAAATATAAAAATTTTTGGATTTAAAAATTAAATCAAAATCCAAAAAATTAGATTCGGTAAATCCAAAATTTCGGGTTTCGGATCGGATATCCGTCGGATTAGATTTTTTTGTCATCCCTAAATCCGATGTCAAATTGAATTGATTTTAATTATTATAATTTGAAAAATGTTAGGTACCTTAAAAATTGTTCAAAAAAGTGTCTCAAATACTGAGTTATCATGTGAGTAATCGATAATTTTTATATAATAATATGTTATCCCACATGGATTTATAGGCGATCACGAACTAAAACAAATTAAATATAATGTCACGTCATTTAAGAAAAAATTTAAGATATTTTTTGGGTACGTAGCATTAGTCTTATAATTTACTACACTCTTTTTTTGTGTATGAAATATAAACACTTTTAATGTTAAAATAAAATATAAAAAAATATTTATATTAATATTAATAATTATAAATATACAAAAAGAACTCGTGCTTTATACAGATTTTGTTTTAAAAATAAATGGATATTAGATTATGATACAATATTGATAAAATTTATATTATATATTAATATTTTTAGACTTATAAATATTTAATTTTAATAAATTAATAGTGATAATCAAATTATTAACTTTTTAGCACTTACTATATATAAAAAATAATATGATGATAAGTACATATAATAAAGAAGTTATAAAATTTATGAATTGATAGGTACATAATAAACATAAATTTTTATAGAAAAATACATACACATACACAAATATTTTATTTAATTAAAAATGTATAATGTCTTAAATAAATAATTATGAATAGCAAGGTACTTGTCTTTTACACGTGTTACCGTTACATTTTTCAATTACTATAAGCCAAACGGGTCAACAGTGGGTGTTTTAGGGCGGAAGGTTTCGATGTCGGAGACCAGCGGTGGTTCGCCGGAAATAAACTCCGGCGAATCAATTACTGGCGTGGAATACAATTTTCGATGAAGAATATCTATTTGCAGCTGCAATATGTAAGTTATATATACATATACACACACATGTATGACACATATGTATGTGTGTGAAATTTTAGAATTCACTTGTAATGAGCCTTTGCAGTGGTTGACCTATTAACCTTTTGAAGAAACTTTGGTGTTAATGGTTTTAATGTTGTGTTATTCGACCTTTGATTTTCGTTGAATTGTTAGCAATTTGTTTATATAACAAAATATGTACTAGTCGTTATGATATGGTATTAGTTTACGCGGTGAATATTGTGATTGTGTATTAGATTACAGTAGAATGGGACGATTAAACAGAATAAGAGTAAGCAGTGGCGGAGGCAGGAATATAATTAAGGGGGAGCCAAAAAAAAAATTCAAACAAGTAATGACACCAGGACTTAGTTTAGAGTAGAAAATTATCTAACCTTACAATATACTGATAAAACATATGAAACAGCGACAAAAACTTCATGAATGCAGATGAGTAGTTCCCTGGACCTGCAAAAATGGTTCAGATTAATACAAAATATAATAGCAAGATTATGCATAATAATTTGAACTTGTAAATGAAAAAAAACTTACATTTTAGAGAATACTTCTACGATTCCTCATGCATTGAAATCGTTTCATAATATCATTGTTTTTTACTTTAAGAAAGACATCTCTCTCAATGTACGTCACTAAAAGATCATTCAACCAATCATCCCCAATTCGATTACGCAATTTATTTTTAACAATACTCATTGCAGAAAATGCTCTTTCCACGCCAGCAGTTGCAACGGGTAAAAGTAGGGCTAACGTCAAAAGTTTATAAACTAATGGATGAATTACATGTTTTCTCGTCTCGACCATTTTTCTACCAAGTGAGGCAATTCCATCAAGTTCTAAGAATCTATTGTCGGTAGTTACATCTTCAAAATAAGTACAAAGTGACCATTTGAGTTCCATGAGTTGGATTGGAGAAAAATCAAATGTATACAACTTGGCAAAGTTTATTAATTTTTCACTATCAAAAGCACGGAAAAAATTTTGTGGATCAAGGCATCCCATTACATAATAAATCTACGTTTTGTATTTCCACATTGTCTCCAAGGAAAATTTACTTTCGGTTGAGAAGGACCTTTTTGTAAATAAAATTGTCTTACTATTTCTCGATTATTAGCATTGAAACTATAGATGCTTTTTCTTTTTCCCGGATCTACTGGTAAATCATCTAAATTAATTTCCACATTCACAATAGATCGAGTTGATTGACCACATTCATTTTGTATCGGTTGGGAATCATCCACTGCCTTTCTTTTAATCAAAAACTTTTCCATATTCTTAAATCAAAGTTTTCTTCTGTAATCAAACAAATCAAAACAGCAAGAATAAAATAAATATACATATATATTTATAATTATTTAGTTATTCATTGCCCCCTAAATTAATTTTGTAAACACCAAAGTAACAAACTATAAAAGGGAAAAACAAATCAAAACTAAAGTTACAATTATATATACATAAGAGAGAAGAAAGAGTTCTTACCTTTTAGTTTACTGATTTATATATTAAAGGAATATCTTGTCTTGCCTCTCTTATTTCTTGTTTGAATCCAAGCTCCAGCAACTTTTATCGGCTCGTATAGTTGTATAGTAAGTCAAGGATACCTAGTTCTCAAAGTTCTCTGCATTATACTATATTATGGGCTCTGTTTTTTGGATATGTATAGTTTAACTAGTGGGTTTCCAACAAATTTAATTTATTGGGCTTGCAGCTTGCTGACATGTTGGGCTATAATTTTTATTTTTATTTTTGAAAATTGAGGGTGGGCCACCGCTTATTCTGGACCTATGGTCCCTCCGCCACTGAGAGTAAGTGCATTGGAGTAGTAATTATACTACTGATGTTAATAAATATTACCAATTATGCTGCTTATTTAGGGCACTTTAAGGGAATAACTTGTGGTTCTTGGAGCAACAGAGTAAAAGATTCATGTAACGGATTTTATTTAATAAGGATTTCGGCACTGAGCTAATAAAAGCATTTGGTATATGATCAAAGCTTAGGAGAGTATACTTAAAATAATAATTTAGAGATTTGACATGGTATAAGCCTCTCTTGTACTCAAGTCCGCAATATAGTGGGCCATGTGTGCATGTCAAAGCAAATAACTTGACAAACTCTGTCAAAATCACATTGTTAAAAAACATGTAAAACATACAAACAAAAATAAAAAAAGCTATTCAATATAGTGGGCTCTAAATTTTTACCAAGGCGAATATTATTACAAAGTGTTTCATATTGGAGAAAAAGCTCCTCAATCACTTGGGTTGGGCTCATGAATTGAAGATGTATAGATTAATCTATGACCAAAAAGTTATATAAATGGCCTTAAAAATTTGAACGTTGAGAGTTGATGAAATACCTATTCAATTTTCTAGTTGACTAATAAATCAATTAGGTTGTGGCATAACAACAATTTTTTTATAACCAATAAATCACGCTGGGAGACAGAGACTAAGGCGGGCCTGTGGAGGGTACGATCTGTGGAGGATAAGATTTATACAGACTCTACCAACTAGTAAAGTAAAATCAAAGTGATATTCCATATTTACGTGACCCGCTTAGCAATTTATTTATGAAAATTTAATGTATGTGATATATTATTATTCCATGTTTCTTAAAACTTATTTGTTCTTGTCATGTCAAAAAAATTTCCCCTTATATTGAAATATAAATTCTGTTCTGTAAATTTGCTATTCTTTTTTGAAAAAGAGGGTTGTTTATTAGTAGAATATTTGCATCTTGATTTAATTATAACAATCTAGTTTAGAAGAACTTAAGGCATATAACATTGACATTGAAACTCAAGGAAAAATTTCATTAGCAACTATTATTTTCTAAAGTAATGAAAAGGACAAAAGTTATCGATTTCTCTTGAAATTCATTATCAATTGTAAAAGGTGGCTCATCTATTCCTCTCACTTAATAATTCACATTCACATATATAAAATATATTTTAACACCATGTCATATGAGATAATATGTCTTTATAAATTGTCCATGCATCTGTAGAGGATTTCTGAACTTAAGGAAAAGAAGGATGTCTGAACTTAAGGAAAAGAAGAATGTCTTAATTAGTTTTGGTGTTATTGTATGTTATGTTCGAGAAGATACTTCTAAAACAAATTGTAGAAATTTAGCACGAGTCAAGTATAATAATGTAATTGATTAGTTTTACTATTTATATTCCTACTTCTAAACATTTAAACTCATTTATGTGAGGATATTTGATAAGTTCATGTCTCCTTTCGGTTTGTCTCTCAATATATATCAAGATTTTCCTCATTCTTTTACCTTCAACATATGATTGGATGTTTGGTTAAAGATGTTATGCACAATGTAATCTTTCAATGTTTGTTCTTCTCTTTCTTATCTCTCAATTGTTTCTCATTCTATAATCTTACTTTTAGGATTTTTCAATAGAGATAACTCCAAAAGATACCACCTCAGCGGCATTAAACGACTTCAGAAATAAAACTGAATTTGTCCCTGGTATATATCTCAGCACTTGGTTTTGTTATTCTTATTTTATTGCAAGCCATTGTTTACTCAAACAACCCTTATTGTAGCAAGTAGCTTTTTGTAAATGCCTAAACAGTTACTTTGAACATGTTGCTACTCAAGTCTCAAGGTAAGCGCTTAGCCCAAATCATTTTACTTGATTATAATGACATTTTTGTTAGCGATTATGTGTGTATTCATTTTTTTACTATTTCTACAAACCTCTATTGTAAATTTGCAACACAATATTTATTATTGATTTATATGTGTTGTTTGAGATGGGGAGGGGGTCAGTTTTACAGAATATTGAGCCTTGATGGGTTTGTAGATTTATTACATTATTCGTTAGCTCGCTGATTTAAGAAAGCCGTCTTTTGATCAAATTAGGTATTGATTGTGTACTCCTGTGTACTAAATTTATTTTGTAATTATGCTATTCTTTTTAGGAGAAGGGGGCTATTTATTAGTTGAAACTTTGCATCTTAATTATATCACAATAATCTCTCTACGAATAAGCTCATTACTATAACATTGTTGTTCAAATAAAGGAAATTGTCATTAGCAACTATTTTTTAGTAGTAATGAAAAGGATAAAGAACTGCCTAATTTATCTAAGAATTGAATATCAACGGTAAAAGGTGGCCCATTTATTCCTCTCACTTAAAATTTGTATTATTACGAGAAATCCGTAGAGTAATTTATAGAAATTCAGCTTGAGCTAACTTTAGGAATGTAATTAATTGGTTTTGTTATCTATTATTATCATTTCGCTAATACTATACATTTAACCTCGCTTACTTGAGCATAAATGTGCATATCATTGTACAATTTGTCAATTGTTTCTCTATATATCTTAAGGGTTTTCTCTTTTTTGGTTTTTTATCTACAACATTCACTGAGATGTTCGCCAGCTCTGGAAAAGACACAAAAGATGTTACTGTTACACAATGTAATCTTTTGATCTTTAACTTTCTCGCTCTTCTTTACTTCTCTCAATTGTATACTCTTTTATCTTAGTTTTAAGATTTTACGATTGAGATAATTCCAAAAGATGCCAACTGTTATTTTGGTTATTTCTGATTTAAAGATTTTCCAATTGAGATAACTCCAAAAGTTGCATATAATGTCCCTGGTATATATGTCATTTTATTTTGTGCTCTTATACAGTTCAATACATCTCCCAAACAGCCCTCATTTTATATGAAGCTATATGTGAATACCCTGAAAGGTCCCATTGTCCTCGCACCTTCAACTTGTTGCAGTCAAAGTAAGCTTCTAACATAGATCTGTTATGGTCCTTTTAACTTTTGTGCAACAATGATTGTTGGTTTTCTGCCCGTCTTGGATATCAATCTATGATTTCTTTTCCAATTATGCCTCATTTTTATGTTACAAAGATTGTTTGGAGGGGGGGGGGGGGGGGTTGGATTCAGTTTTACAAAAGGTTGCAGCCTGATATGTTCTGCAGATTTGTTAGATTATTTGTTAGCCAGCTGATTAAACTGAAAGTTGGTATTTTGATTGAATTAGGCCTTTCTTATACGGAGGGGACCCAGGCTTCAGTAATACATATTATATGATGATTCAGTTTTACAGAATGTTGCGCCCTGATAGGTTCTGTAGATCTGTTAGGTTATTTGTTAGCCTGCTGAAGTGCTGATTAAAATGGAAGTTTGTATTTTGATTGAATTAGGCATTTGTTTTATTTTACTGAGGGGGGGGGGGGGGCAGGCTTCATTAATGCATATTATATGACGATCCTATATGTTTGATTGTGTATCTGTCATTACGATGTCTGAGAAAAACATATCCTTGAGGACTGCCCGGGGGGGGGGGGGTTCAGTTTCCAAAATGTTGCCTTGATAGGTTCTGTAGATTTGTCAAAGTTTTCTTAATCGAGCTGATTTTATATGACAGCCCTAATTTTTTGACCTTTCCTATCAGTGGTTCGAACTTGTATCCCCTGTAAACCTTGACCTTCTCTAGAAAAAAATACTGGGAAATGTGGTCACCTGCGTATTCTGAATCCAATTGGTTATCCTTAAATCTGTTGGATGTAAATTGTAATGAGTCTGAAATTGTACCTTCCAGTTCAAATGTTTTTTATGCCTACAGCTGTATAGTTTTGAGAGGTTACTACATGCACAGCATGTGTAAAAGAAGTTTGATTTTATCTGGATTAGTTCTTTGGAAAACTAATATAAATTTCATTGTACTGGAATCAGCAGATAAATATTCTGTTTATCTTGTGGGGAAGGTTAAATTGCAAGTATATTTTTTGGAGTCTTCTGTTATTGTCTTGTATCGTTTAGTTTTGTTTAGTTAGTTTACTGTTATTGCTTGAAAATATTCAATGATTTCATGACTATTGAGAAATCGGCCAAAAACACTAAAATTGGAGAATAATGCTTTTTTTACCACATTAAAGATAGATTTTGAGAATGCCTATTCGGAAAGATGCATCCTGAACATGCGTGTAGAGTTCAAAATTTATTGAATTTGAATCTCTTGTGCAATGCGCTATAGTAACATATCTCGACAGTGTGCACCAGCTGATACATATCTTGAAGATGTGTTACTCCTCTCGTGCAATGCGTGGAGTTTTAGTGTTGTTTCTTACATTCCCTGTCTACTGTCTCAGAGATTTTGGCCAAATTACAAAATCCATGTATTTATTCTGGAAATCTAGTACCTTTTGTTTCTCTTATTATGTTTATAATGATTTTTCATGTATTTAGTGTCAATTGATGTAACTTATAAAGGTGTACTAGTTAGGTCTAAGATTAAGTTTTCTATGATATTTTATATCTTATTTTGGTTTATTACCGAAGGCTCCATTTTACTGAAAGCCCGTCTTTCTGATCGAATTCAGTTTTTCTTCTAAGGGAGACAAGTTTGAGTAATACATATTATATGATGATCCTAATTTTTTGAGTGTGTATCTTTGTCATTAAGATGTCTGGAAAAAAGCAGATATACAAGGCTTGGGAACAAATGGTCATGTCTGAAGAGAAGGGAAACCGTGTAATTCACTACTACTTGTTGTCCACTTCTGCAAGTCCGCTGCTTGCCGCTGTGGGTACTGAGAGGAGTGACAGACACTTTTCTTACAGGGTTTCTAAGGAGTTTTTGGAGACTTTTGGGTCCAGCCCAACCATTAATGCTCATACGAAATGGACAACACGAGAACATGTATGGGACTGGCTCATATCATTTGTGAGAAACGATGACCTGTCACCCACAAAACCAGGTACATACTCCTGCCATAACATGTGAGGAGTGTTATTGACTGAACTAATTATATTTCTGGTGTCTTGTATGATTGTTTACGTTGTTTGATGTTGGGACTTGAAGAAATTAGATGATTCTATGACAATATTGAATATCTGTATAGAATACCGCATTTTGGGAGGGAGGCCCTTTTTCAAATGTAAACATACATATCTAGATCGCGTATCCGGTAAAATGCATTTTGAACATGCATGTAGAGTTCAAAATTTATTAAACTTCTCGCGCAATGCGCTAGATGAGTAAAGCATCTCCAGAATGTGTATCAGCTGGTACGTATTTTGAAGATGTATTACTCCTCCGTGCATTGCATGCGGACGTTTAGTATTTTTTCACACTTTTCCGGTCTACTATCTCAGAGATTTTGGCCAATTTACAAAATCCATTTTTTTGTTATGGAAATCTAGTTCCTTTTGTTCCTTTTAATATGTTTATTATGATTTTTCATGTATTAATGCTAATTGATGTAACTCTTAGGTGCACAAGATAGGTCTAAGATTTAGAAGATTAAGTTATCTTCTATGAAAATTTATATCTCATTTATGGCTTATCATAGTACACAATAAGAAGGGTCCATTTAAAGTATTCTCTATACATATTATAGATATTATTCCTGTAATTGACCGAACCATTTTATTTTTTTGTATTGTGGAATGTGTCTCTGTCAATATGTCTGCTCTGTACTGATCAAGATACCTTGTGATCCTTAGATCACCACAATGTTCCAACGCAAGAAGGGAATGACAGTTTAGATGCGATAGCAGGAAGTGAATCAAGTGGTGCACAACTTCTGGAACCACCTATCCGCCCGTGTCCTCCTGAAGAAGAACCACCTACTTCTTTTGAGGTTGGAGCAGCAGTTGATGCATGGTGGAACAATGGATGGCGGGAAGGTTTTGTTTTAACTGCAGTCTCCCTTTGTAGCAGTGATCAATATCATGTTTTCTTTCCTGGTATGCTAAGTTGGCAAGTCTGAATACATTAGTCAGATCGCATTTCTTATTAGTCTCATGTTATAACTTGTAAAATCATTAACCGGTAGTCATACAGTGCAATCATATTAATAGCCATAACTTAGGTCACCGCATTACAAAATTGATTGTGTCGGTTACCGATGTTTGTATTCTTGTACCACAGAAGGTGCCATACTTGCTCACAAGTTTAGCTACATAGTGTCATGTCTTGCTTATTCAAGGTTAAAACATGTCTAATCAAGTTTCCTTTGTCAAGTTTAGATGAACGCAGGTTCTTGATTCTCGACAGGAAAGATCTGAGAGTATCGAGGGAATGGGTTGATGATAGATGGGTTCCCATCGAGTCGCAGTCTGACATCCTCTCCTTCATATTTTCATATTTCAAGTGAAGGGTAGCATTATGCTACACAATGGCCAGAATTGACGTTTTAACTTTCCAGCTAGATAGCCAGGTGGTAGTTTGTTGTGGAGTTAGTTACATTGATAGATTTAAAATACATCCTGTATCTATTATCATCTTCTTCATCCTCTGTTTACAAATAACTTGATTAGTTGTTCTACATTCCTAATAAGAATAATTATGGAGTGTGGCTTTTTACTAGAAAAGAAAAATATGGAGGGAGCACTTGATTCTTGCGCCTTTATAGAACTTCAGATGAAAAGGCTAATTTAAATGTTTTGTCAATTTTTTTTTGCTAAATAGAGTTTTTTTTTAAACCGCTAAATACAATATCAATATATTCCCTCCATTTCTCGACATCTAAATTTAATAAATGTACAATTTTCAATTTCAACCATACAACAATTAGTATCAAGGAAAATAAATAAGGAAGGAAAATAAATAAGGTTGTTATTGTAAAAAAAATATTACATGATTTTTTTGATAATATTCGATTTCGATAATTAAACTTATTCTATATTGGTCTTGTTTTATCAAAGGTGTGGTTTTCTTAAAAGTATTTTAAGAGATGTGGTGTACTAAAATAAAAGAAATTATAAACTTAATTTGTTTTCAAGATTAATAAGTTTTAATAATCAAATCAATTATATCTGAATAAACTAATATTACCTTTCTTAGAAAAACAAAACAAAATAAATAAACCTATTTGCAAAATAAATGAAGACGTGCAAAGTTAGTTGCTATTTTGGGCGGAGGAGAACAGTGAATTAGGGTTCCGATGTCGGAGACCAGCGGTGGAAACAAACTCCGGCGATGGTATCACATATACTATATATAATTGTGCGTGTGTATATATAGTATGTATGTTATTGCTATGTCTGCATATTGTTAAATTAGTCTTTTGATTGTGTTTGAATACATGTGATAACTGGATGTTTGTTAATTGTTAGTAATATTTACTAGTGTTGCTCCAATTAAGCATGCGTTTTTGAAGGACTTTGCTGTTGATCATTCACTATCTTTGCGTTTCGTCGAACTTTACAGTTGTATTGCTGTTGATCGATTAAGTATTTGTTTATTTAGTGTATAATGTAAATAGAATTAGTATGTTGAACAAGAGTAATTATTGTGTGGCTTACTCACACGTACGAGGAAGTTTTTCACAATAGAGAAATGTAAGTTAAGTTATTATAGTAAGCAATTAAGGTGAAAGTTTTTTTTTTTAATTCTACTTGTTCTAATGAATATTACCAATTTTATGGTTTTAATGGAACTATAAAAGGAAAAACATTTGGTTCTTGGTGACAACAATAGGGCAAAATGTTCACCCTAACGTATTTAAAGTAATGGCCATTCTTCTCTTCTTTTTTTTATAGGTATACTTGCAGACATTTGTGGCTTTATGGAGGCAAGCGTCTCTACTTTCTATCAAGAGAAGAATGGCCATTGGACCCAAGCTCTTTGTCAAGAGACTTACGCTTTAACCCCTTTTACACATGTCTTGAGCATTTATGGAAGTATATCATGGTTGGCAAAGTTATGTGAACTAGAAGAAAAAATTGCTGACGGTTGAGGCAAGTCTCTTCTTGTGACTCGAGTGAAATTTAAACTGTCAATATGATTATAAAGTATCTGTGAAGACTTTTTAAGTGACCAACAAACAGGATATGTATAAGAGAGGGCAATAAGATTTTCATCTCTTGGTCTATTCAATGTAGGACGAAACAAAAGGTTAATTAATTCAAAATGAATGGAAAATGTTTCTCTTTATATTTTTATGAGGTAATATAAATTTTGAAAGTATTGTATAATATTAGTACTTATTTATGTATTTATGTGCCACTGAACTCTACATCTCATGTTGCTTGCCAAGTATGTCCACTAACAGAATATCTTGAAAGCCAAGTAAAACATCTCTTACTCCTCTCGACGGGAATACCTCAAGAAACTGGACTACTTGTTTTCCTTTTATATTATATATCTTTCTCTTTCATGCCTCAATTATGATTCCTTTCTCCTGAAAAGGATAAAAAGTATTCCAATATATCTCCAATTCATTCTTGTCATCATGTAACATTTAACATTTCCCGGTTGAAAACAATAAACGAATATTTTGGCTTATGTCAAACTTAAATATACACAAGAAAGATCTATGGAAGTCAATTGTATGATATCATTGATAAATGCATATTACTTGTGTTCTAATCTGGGAAATATAAGTTTAAAGACACGAGTGTCTTTGTGGTTTGTGCAATGCAAAGTTTATCGAGATGGCAGCGAAGAAGAATGTGAGTAAAAGGGTATAGGATGGATAAGTAGAAACAATCTAGGAGATATTAAGTCTATGATATACTTTAATCCACAATACGGCGGCCCATGTATGCATGCCAAAACAAAACACTAGATAACATATAACACAACCTACCACTAAAAAGTATTTAAAACATGGAATTCTATACAAAAAATACGAAAATGTAATATTGTGTTCACCGTATAGAGTACACGGTACAACTCTTGACAAGAAAAATGTGAATTAATGAGAGAGCATAAAACCCTAAACCCAAATTAAAGTAATATTTTCTAAATATAAAAGCCCCTGGATATTGAATTTAGAAATACAAATTTGATTCCAAAATAACGATATGTTATATTGATAAAATATTAATTATGTAATAGAACATGTTTTATTGGAGTGGGATATTATTAAAAAATGTTTCTGATTCAAGAAAAGTGTGCTCAGCTCGGAAGCAAGTAGGGGTGTACATAGAGTCCGCTCAACCGCTTGATCTGCCCGCAACCGAACTGCATCGTCCGCATTTGATAAAATGCTGTTGGTTGCGAATTCAAATTCAATTTTTGATAACCGCTCATTTGCGGTTCAGTTGTTTTAAATTTTGAAAAACCCGCAACCGAAAACCGCAATATATATATATATATACACACTTATATTTAAAATATAATAATTATACTTATGAATATTTATAAATTAATAAATTATATATATATTTACATATATTTTAATTATTCAAAATATAAAATATACTTCAAAATAGTGTTATTAGTTAATACAATTCAGTGTATAGAATTGTGATTGATATATCGTTTTAACTTTGTATCTGACCTTTTTAGTATATATATTATTTATTTTACCAACAAGAGTACATAATAATATAACTTGAAAGATCTTTTACCTTTCTTTATTAGTAGTTATAATACTCCTTGACTTCACTTTTTTTATTGTACTATATATAATATAATACAATAATAGTACTACTTGAATTTATAATAATTATAAATAATTTATTATATAATTCGTATTAGGCGGTTGAACCGCACTAACTGCAGATTCGCGGTTGAAAATATCACGGTTAACCGCAATCGCATTTGCGATTGTGGTTGGAGATTTTATGAAATGCGATTGCGGTTGGAGAATTTATAAAACCGCTGCATGCAATTTGATGCCGTTTTTACCCCCTGATAGCACCAAACCGAACCGAGCAGGGATACACCATGTGTATAGCATCCTGTGCACCTCCCATGAGTGTAACACCAGTTGTATCCTTGTATTTGATGATTGGGGTGGGTTGGGGGGGTGCGCAAATGAGGGTGGGAGAATGGCACAATTTGTAAATGAGTTAAGAATTAAGATTCAAAACACAATTGTGTCGTGTCTTTTTACATTGATTTAGGGTTTTGTAAATACACTAATTCCTTCCCTGCTCTTCTTCACCCGGAGTGGCACAATTTGTAAATGAGTTAAGATTCAAAACACAATTGTTTCGTGTCTTTTTACATTGATTTTGGGTTTTGTAAATACACTGACCCTCTTCCTGCTCTTCTGTGCGCAAATGAGGGTGGGGGAGTGGCACAATTTGTAAATGAGTTAAGAGGGGCACAATTTGTAAATAAGTTAAGATTCAAAACACAATTGTGTCGTGTCTTTTTACATTGATTTAGGGTTTTGTAAATACACTGATCCCCTTCCCTGCTCTTCTTCACCCAGAGTGGCACAATTTGTAAATGAGTTAAGATTCAAAACACAATTGTGTCGTGTCTTTTTACATTGATTTAGGGTTTTTTAAATACACTGACCCTGACCCTCTTCCCTGCTCTTCTTCACCCTCTGCTCCTACCATCATATTCGGCCATCTTAGGACTGTCTTTTAGTTCTTCAATCTTTATTAGCGCACAACATGTTTGATGATTTAACTGAATAGTTAAAATACTCAATTTTTTTATTAATTTACCCCCTGATAAAATACTCAAATTTTTATCTAATTTACCCCCGGTATAATTTACTCACAATTGAACTATATTAGATTGACTTTAGGATTACTTAAATTGAATAATATGCCTATTTTGATAACAAGTTAATGAGAATACTCATTTCTGGTCTGCATATTCATTTTGATAACAAATATCCAAGATACCCGATTACTAAAAGGGTTTCAATATAGTATTCAACAAGAATTAATTTAGATATTTGAAATGAGCTGTCTTTTCATAAAGTTGTATCTTATACTTTATGCTTCAGTATATTTTATTCTTTTTTGTTGAATAGACATTTTTTAAAGGAGTATTGAATATAGTTATATATTTATTAATTTTTATTTTTCCCGTGATACTTGATGCACAATAAGAATATAAACGAGAAAAGTGAAATAATTGTGGATTAACCGCCTAAAACCCACGAGCCTAAGGTGATCCAGGGACAAAAGATTCAGTAGACATGTTAGGATCACAACCCTTGACAAGAGAGAACATTCTCAATTTCAATATCAATCAAAGTCTTCTAATAATAAAATATTACATCTCCTTATATAGGAGTAAATCTCTAAACTTAGCCAATAAGTAAAATCTTAATAATAAAGGAATTGGTTTCGTTATCTATTATTATCATTTTGCTAATACTAAACATATAATTCGCTTATTAAAGCATAAATTCGGTATCTGAGCATAAATGCACCAATTGTTTTTCAATGTGTCAATTGTCTCTCTATATATCTTAACGATTTTTTCTTTTTCAGTTTTTTATCTACAGCATACACTAAGATGTTCTCCAGCTCTCGGAAAGATACAAAAGATGTTACCAATACACAATGTAATCTTTTGATCTTTGACTTTTTCGCTCTTCTTTACTTTTTCAATTGTACACCCTTTTATCTTGGTTTTACCATTTTACTATTTAGATAACTCCAAAAGATGCCAACTGTTATTTTGGTTGTTTCCGATTCAAATATTTTCCAATTGTAATAAGTCCAAAAGCTGCATTCAATTGCTTTACAACCAAAATTGAATGTCCCCGGTATATATCTCAAACTGTGGGTTTATTTCAGTGCAAACCATCTCCTAAACAGCCCTCATTTTATAGGCAGTTATACGCGAACACCCTGAAAGGTCCAATTGTCCTCACACCTTCAACTTGTTGTAGTCAAAGTAAGCTTCTAACATAGATCTGTTATGGTCCTTTCAGCTTTTGAGCAACAATGACTGTTGGTTTTCTGTCCAACTTGGATATTAATCTATGATTTCTTTTCTAATTATGTCTTATTTATTATTGTTTCGTTACCCTTTTTTTTTCTGTTTGGGGGGGGGGGGGGAGGGAGTCAATTTTACAGAATGTTGCACCCTGATATTCTGTTTATATTTTGGGGAAGGTTAAGTTGGTCGAACCAATTATATATCAGGAGTCTTGTGTTATTGTTTTGAATTGTTTACTTTTGTTTAGTTAGTTTACAGTTTACTGCTATTACTCGAAACTATTAAATGATTTCATGACTATTGAGAAATTGACTAAAATACCAACAAAAAAAAATTGGGGGGCGGGGGAGGGGGTCAGTTTTACAGAATGTTGCACCCTGATATTCTGTTTATATTTTGGGGAAGGTTAAGTTGGTCGAACCAAGTATATTTCAGGAGTCTTGTGTTATTGTTTTGAATTGTTTAATTTTGTTTCGTTAGTTTACAGTTTACTGCTATTACTCGAAACTATTAAATGATTTCATGACTATTGAGAAATTGACTAAAATACCAAATTTTGAATAAATTGGCTAATAATACTAAAATTGGGGAAGGTGGCCCTTTTTACCACATTAAATATAGATTTTGAAAATCTGTATCCAGGAAGATGCATCCTGAACATGCCTGTAGAGTGCAAAATTTATTGAACCTCTTGTGCAATGCGCTAAAGTAGTAACACATCTTGAGAATGTGAACCAGCTGATACGTATATTGAAGATGTGTTACTCCTCGCGCGCAATGCGTGAAGTTTTAGTGTTGTTTCACACATTTCCTGTCTACTGTCTCGGAGATTTTGGCCAAATCACATAATCCATGTATTTATTCTTGAAATCTAGTACATCTTGTTTCTCTTAATATGTTTGTAATGATTTTTCATGTATTTAGTGCTAATTGATATAACTTATAATGGTGCACTAGTTAGGTCTAAGATTAAGTTATCTGCTATGATATTTTATATCTCATATATGGCTTATTACAAGAAGAAGGCTCCATTTTACTGAAATCCTGTCTTTCTGATCCAATTCAGTGTTTCTTTTGAGGAGGGAGATAGGTTTGAGTAATACATATTATACGATGATCCTAATTTTTTAGTGTGTATCTTTGTCATTAGGATGTCTGGGATATACAAGACTTGGGAAGAAAGGAGGAATTTGGTTGACACGAAGGGAGACCATGTAGTCAAGTTCTACCTAATGTCAACTTCTTCAAGTCCGTTGCTTGCTGTTGTGGGTACCCCGAAAAGTGGAAGGCATTACGTGTACAGGATTTCTAAGGAGTTTTTGGAGACTTTTGGGTCCAGCCCAACCATTAATGCTCATACGAAATGGACATCACAAAAACCTGTACGTGACTGGCTCGCAACAGTGGTGAGAAACGATAACCTGTCACCCACAAAACCAGGTACGTACTCCTGCCATAACATGTGAGGAGTTATTGACTGAACTAATTATATTTCTGGTTTCTTGTATGATTGTTTATGTTGTTTAATGTTGGGACTTGAAAAAATTAGATGATTCCCTGACTATATTGAATATTGAATGGCATACCACATTTTGGGAGGGGGGCCTTTTTTAAATTTAAACGAACATATCTAGATTTTTCGTATCCGGTTAAATGCATTCTGACCATGCATGTAGTGATTAATGTATCCGGTTAAATGCATGAACGTGAAGGTTTGGTATTGTTTCACACTTTTCCTCTTCACAATCTCAAAGATTTTGATCAATTTACAGAATCTATGTATTTATTATGGAAATCTAGTACCTTTTGGTATTTTTAATATGTATTATGATTATCCTTGTATTTAGTGCTATTTTATGTAACATTTAGGTGCACTAGTTAGGTCTTATCTTTTATGATATTTTTTCTCATTTATCTTATCATAGTACATTAAAAAGGGTCCATTTAAGGTATTAACTATACATATTTATAGATATTATTGTGGTGATTGACCGAACCTTTTTATTTCTTTATACTGTGGAGTGCGTCTCTTTTACTATGTACGCTTTGTACTGATCAAGATACTCTGTGATCGTTAGATCGCCACGATGTTCCAACGCAAGAAGGTAATGGCAGTTTAGATGCCATAGGAAGAAGTGAACCAAGTGGAGTACAAGAACAAGAACCAAGTGGTGTAGAACTTCTTGAACCAAAGTCCAGCCAGCCGGCATCATTCCAGGTGGGAGATAATTTTGAGTTATTGTCTCTAGATCTTGACATGAGTAATTGGTGCTGGTACAAGTGCAAGATCTTGGAAATCTCTAAAAGATGTTGGAAAGTCCAGTACTATGACAGGAAGGATGAAGGATCTCACAATTTACAGGTACATAATTTCATTAAAAAAAAACTGTTTTCAATAATTAATGATAAATGATGACCAAACTGTGTTGTTGATTTGTGCACTTGCAATTCTTGGATGGTCACAACTTTCTCAACTCAAATCACAAGTTAAAGTATATTAGCTTAAATCCCGTGCAATGCATGAAATACCGTTTAAATATTTAAATGTATATTGGTTATAATTCGATATTAATATAATTAATATTTTTATTTTTATTTTATATTTTTATATTTTTAATTTTATTTAGTGTTAAGTGTGAAACTATTATTCTATTTTTAGTCATGTTTATTATTTACTTGTATAATTGTTTTAGTATACATTGCACATTTATAAAAAAATACTAAATTACTAATATAATAAAATATCTTTTAGTTAAATGTTTTTAATTTTAATTTTATATTATATGAAAGTAATGTTTGTATTATATTTTTTCCCACTATAATTCTTTTTTATTTTTTTATTTTTCATCTTTCATTACCATGTCTTTTTTTAGTTTTGAAAGTAATGTTTTTTTTTTAGATTTATTTTTAGCTTGTGGAAAAACATCTTGAAGCTAAGTATATATAGGATATAATTATATATAGGATATGTAAGGTTTTGGTGTTTAGACCACGCCATACCCTTACAGCCTTACTACAATAACTGCCTTAGTCTAATTATATATAGGATATAATTATCAAATTTTAACACTGTCCTTGATGCATCATATGATAACACTCTGCTGCCCAGTCAGGCGGATCCAGACCCTAGGCATGTGCGATTTTCATGTATATTTTTAGTCTAAACTTTTTGGTATTGTATAGTGATTAATGGATACCATATGATGTGTAGCAATATATTCTTCCTCCAAGATTGGCACCTGCTGACGAGCTGAGCATGAGACACCCTGGCCGACTTACTATCCGCCCGTGTCCTCATGAAGAAGAACATAATACTTTTTATGAGGTTGGAGCAGCAGTTGATGCATGGTGGAACAATGGATGGTGGGAGGGTTTTGTTTTAACTGGAGTCTCCCTCTCTAGCAGTGATCATTATCATGTTTTCTTTCCTGGTATGCTAAGTTGGCAAGTCTGAATAGAATAAATCAGTCGTATCACATCTTATAACTGGTAAACATGCAGTGCAGTCATATAAATAGCCATAACTTAGGTCATTGACTGAAAAAATATCGATTGTGTTGATCACCGATGTTTGTATATTTGTACCACAAAAGGTGCAGTACTTAATCACAAGTTGAGTCATTAGTATAGCTACATAGTATATATGTCTTGCTTATACATGGTTAAAACATATATCTAATCAAAGTTTCCTTTGTCAAGTTTAGGCCAACGCAGGTTCTTGGTTGTTCACCGGGAGGATTTGAGAGTATCGAGGGAATGGGTTGATGATAGATGGGTTCCCATTGAGTCGCGTTCTGACATCCTCTCTTTTGTATTTTCCTATTACAAGTGAAGGGTGGAATTATGTATATGTTGTACAATATAGCACAACAGCCAGATTGATGTGTTAACTTTCCAGCTAGATAGTTAAATAGAGGTTGGCAGGAGGTAGTTGGTTGTGGCGTTATTACATTGATGGATATAGAATTTTCTGTTTAGATGTCTGATGACATCAAGTACTTCTATTTATGTTTTACATTTAACTTCAGGAGGAGTTATTACATTCCATTAGGATAATTTTTGATGAGCATGGCTTTATACTAGAAAAGAAAATACAAAAAAATGGATGGAGCAGTTGTTTATACTAGCCACCAACATGCTATCCCCAAATTCTATTGTTTACCAAAGCTAGTGAAGTCTTTTCAGAATTACTTGAAGTTACAGGACGAAGAAGTCAGGAGCAGAGAGGAGAAAGAAAACAAAGAGAATACAAGTGATAATTGGGATTGATTGCAGTGGAGATGAGTATTATATCAACACTTGTCATTTTCTCAATTCAGAAAATACTGAATAAAATCCTCCCCTGTCCTCTTCATAAATTTGATTAAGGTCACCAGTCCACCGTTCATAACCCGAGGCATCCCGCCATATAAAATACTTTGGTGTTCCTCAACTAAATGAGAACTACGGATAACTGGGACCATAGGCATTGATGGTCAAAACTATGTTTCTTTTTTCAATTCGAAGTACCAAACGAGAGCTCTTTATTGCACAAAGCTAGAAGACGTTTGATATCTGAGCTTTGAGTGTAAGCGTATGTGAGTGTGAATGGTGATTACGAGACCCTGGTATACTGGTATGGATGAAATAGAAAATTCGAATGTAGCATAATTATAATACCAACACCACCTCAACCACAACTAATAAATTTTCCTTTATATTGTGTAATTTCTTAAGAAAATTCGTTGTTGGTCTCTCGATATCAACAAAATCAATTATTCGGTTTTTAAAGAAAACCTTGAGTCGTCATGAAAAAAATTAAAATCTCAGAAATTATTGATAACATTGCAATTGAAATATTTATTTAGGAATTAATAATAATGCACATTACAATACACAATTAATCCACGATACTAGAAAAGAAAAACAAAGTCACAAGGAGGCACGATCTTTAATCTGATCACTCTTCTCATTATTCATAATCCAAATAATCATCATAATCGTTATCTAGACGATCAAGAATCCCACTAGCTGAATACTCATAACTTTTGTTCCACTCATTCGTCGTCCGATCCACAAGTTGCCAAGAAATATACCTACAATCAGAACTAACATCAGTCATAGACCTGACCTTCTGTGAACCCTTAACCTTATCTTTCGATTTGCAAGCTGGTTGGATATGACAATTTGAGCACTTAGGTTTCGCATACCTGCCCGTAAATTTGGAATGATTTGTAGGCTTGGTAGAACCCTTAACGAACAGTCCAGCTGTGGTTAGTGTATCAAACTTGTTAATGTTAGATATTTTGTTATATCTAATATTATTTAAATAATAATAAAAAATAAAATTTTCTAACAAAATTTTTTTCATTAATATATGATATTAATTTTCTTCAGTTTTGCAACCCATTGATTTTCACCCATTAAAAACCTACGTTACTTTCAGTATCTTAATTAGCATATATTATCTGTTAATATCTTAATAAATTGATGGGAACACAGAAGAAAGATCATCAAGCAGAGCTTCACTAGCGGCTACACAAATTGGTACTGGGAATACATCAAATAGATACTCAAATTGTTGTTTCTATTCTTCTACAAAGATTACTTGTAGTATATATATATACAACCTATCCATACACACACACACACACACACATATATATATATATATATATATATATATATATATATATATATATATATATATATATATATATATATATTGAGGGTGTTATTTGGAGTATTGGAAAATCAATTGTTGTTGTCCTTGATCGTTCGTGCACGAGAGACGTGTAATCAATCGGGTGTTGTACCGCTAAGGAGTTGCCATATAATCCTTGCACGAGAAGGGGCAAGATTCCTTAGGGCAGTGTTTTCACACGCCTCACCAGGCCACTTTCTAAACCCTTTAATCTGTTCAATTTGATGCTTAACTGTTCTAACTGATTGTCATATTTATTTTTTAGTTCTATATTATTGTTTTTTTTATGCCAAGAAAAAGTGAAACTCGGTTTGTTTCTACTGCTGTATTATTTTCATATAAGCTGAAGTTCTGTGTGCTGCTACTTGTACTCTGTTCTGAGTGAAGAAAAATTTTGTTCATGCCTGTTTTCTTCTTTCCTAGAGTTTGCCGATATATGTCTAAATATTTATTAAAATTTACAACAATCTAAGGAATCTTGAATACCGTGTCAATTTCTTAGTCTCTGTGATTATATTTTGGTGTGTTTATTATTGTTTATTATTTGGTCTGCTTGTAATAACTTTAAATTATTACATTGCTAATATTTCAATTTCATACACACAAACATTAATCTGGTAAAAAGCCTTTAAGTTTGTAAAGTCTGGTGACACATTTAGTCTTGGTCATTATGTTATAAAAAGCAAAATGTTAATAGTACATTATATTGGCTGACTTTTAGAACCAGTGAATTTATCATAAATTTTATTTCTGTTAATCACAATAGTCCTTAACATTTGGTTGTTTGTGAACATACTACTTTTCTCTTTCTATATATTGATATATAGCAAATTTATTATATTTCAGTTGATATATTTGTTTTGCTATAGCGGATGCAAAAGATGATATTCGGTCAGCTAAACCCGAGAAATTTAGTGGCTTGAATTTTAAGCGTTGGCAAAAACAAATGAAATTCTGGTTAACCACCTTGGGCCTCATGAGTGTCTTAGAAAATGAGAGTACTTGTAAAGAAACTACAAGTTCAACTCCACCTATACAAACCGAAACTTCTACACCGACTTCATCTACTCCATCCAAAACCACTAAGGATCAAGATTACATTTGCTTAAATAGAATTCTTAGTGCCTTGTCAGACACTTTATATGGCATATATTGTGAGTTTGATTAGGCCAAAGAATTATGGGCAGCTTTAGAAACTGAATATGGGTTTGATGATGTGGGTGTCCATAGGTTTAGCGCATCTTCCTTTTATAACTTTAAAATGGTGAATGATAAACCCATGGGTGATCAATTACACATTTTCCAAGATCATATTAGATACCTCGAATCCAAAGGTTCTAAGTTTTCAGAAGAGTTCAAAGTCTCAAACCTCATCGATAAACTCCCTCTTAGTTGGTCTGATTTTGCTAGAGAACTTCGTCATAACCAATCTACTCTCACTCTTAATAATGCCATTGTGAAAGTTCGTATTGAAAATGAACATAGGCAAAATGAAAAATCCAAAACTGAAATTTCCCCTAAAGTCAACCTTGCTGAGGAATCCAAAAATCTTAATCGTCGTAAAAGTTTCTTTAAAGCCAAAAGTAGAAATTTTAAAAATAATGGGAATAAATTTCATAATAAAGGCCCTTCAAACTACTCTCAAAATCAAAACCAAAAGCAATATAAGTCTAATGGTGGTTTTAAGAATAATCAAAGACATTGCTACGTGTGTGGGAAAACAAATCATCTTGCTGCTCAATGCTTCTACAAGAAAACTCAACCAACTCAAGTCAATAACCAATCAAAACCTGCACCAAAGCATCAAGTCAACATGATCGAGGGCACTCCGTCTAATAATTCATTTAGGTTGGAAAATTCTACCCCTTTAATAAATATTACAATATATAATTCTAATAATTGGTGGTTAGATTCTGGAGCTAATACTCATGTTTGCAATGAACGCTCTTGGTTTTCAACTTATCAGGAATCAAGTGGAGGAGATGTAATCCTTGGAAATGATTCAGTAGTTCATGTGATTGGGAGAGGAAGAATAAACTTGGAATTTACATCTGGAAAAGTCCTAATTCTTAATAATGTTATTCATGTACCTACTATTAGGAGAAATCTCATTAGTGGTTCAATTCTCCTTAGTGTAGGCTATCGCATTGTTATGGAATCAAATAAAATTGTAATCTCCAAGAATAATGTATTTATTGGAAAAGGCTATGTAAGTGAAGGTTTAATAAAATTGAATGTTTCTCTCAATATTACCTCTTCAATTGTTTTAAATACTAAAAATTCATCTTTATGGCATGAAAGACTTGGACATGTAAATTATGGTACAATACAAAGAATGATTAATAAAGGATTACTCCCAAATCATAATATTAAATAGAGATCTAGATGTGAAATTTGTGCACAATGTAAACATACTAAAAAGGCTTTCTCCAATATTAATAGAGATTCTTCTTTACTAGAATTAATTCATAGTGACGTGTGCGATAATGGTAAGGTTCTTACTAGAGGTAGTAGAAGATATTTTGTGACTTTCATTGATGACTTCTCTAAGTATTGTTATGTATATCTTCTTAAAACAAAAGATGAAGTTCTAGGTTGTTTTAAGACTTATAAAGCGGAGGTTGAAAAATAAACAGAAAAAGCATTAAAATTCTTAGATCCGATAGAGGCGGAGAATATATGGATAATGATTTTACTCTATTTTGTCAAGAATATGGAATAATTCACGAAGTTACAGCCCCTTATACCCCACAATCTAACGGAGTTGCTGAGAGAAAAAATAGGACTTTACTAGATATGATAAATTGTATGTTTGTAAGTTCTGGTGCTCCCGAAAATCTTTGGGGAAAAGCGTTAATGATTGCGTGTTATGTGTTAAATAGAATTCCTAATAAAACTACTAATATCACTCCTTATGAGCATTGGAAAGTTAGAAATCTAAAAATTAATTATCTTAAAGTTTGGGGTTGTTTAGCTAAAGTTAGAATTCCAGAACCAAAGAAAAGAAAATTAGGATCTAAAACTGTAGATGTTGTTTTTATTGGGTATACTCAAGGTAATGCTAATAGATTTCTTGTAATTCATTCTGATAATCCTGATGTCTCTCCAAATACTATTATTGAGGCTAGAGATGCTACATATTTTGAGGATATTTTTCCATACAAGACAAGGATATCAAGACAACCTACTAGCTCTAGTTCTACTTCTGTGTCTAACATTCCTAGTACATCAACATCATTAGTAGAACCTAGAAGGAGTAAAAGAGGTAGGATAGAAAAAGATTATGGTGATGATTTTCTTGTCTATTTAGCTGAAGGTGAACCATCTTCTTATGCAGAGGCTATGTTTTCATTAGATGCTCCCTTTTGGAAAGAAGCTATAGACAGTGAAATGAAATCCATCTTAGAAAATAACTCTTGGCATTTAACTAACTTACCTTAAGGTTTCAAAACTATAGGTTGTAGATGGATTTTTAAGAAAAAACTGAGGCCTGATGGATTCATAGATAAATATAAAGCTAGGTTAGTTGCTAAAGGGTATACACAAAAGAAAGGAATTGATTATTTTAACACATATTCACCTGTAGCAGGAATAACAACTATTAGGACCCTTTTAGCCTTAGCTTCAATTCATAATTTATATATTCATCAAATGGACGTTAAAACAGCCTTTTTAAATGGTGACTTAGAAGAGGAAATTTATATGGATCAACCTGAAGGTTTTATTGTTAAAGGACAAGAAAATAAAGTGTGTAGATTAGTAAAATCTATATATGGTTTAAAACAAGCATCTAAAGATTGGTTTAAAAAATTTCATTCCGTGATAACTGCATTTGGTTTTGTTTCCAATGAATTTGATAAATGTTTGTATTTATAAAGTGATTGGGGATGATTATATCATTATATGCATATATGTGGATGATATTTTAATTTTTAGTAAATCGATGTCTTACATTATTGATGTTAAGAATCATCTGTCTAAACATTTTGATATGAAAGATTTGGGAGAAGCAAATTTGATTTTGGGAATGAGAATATTTAGAAGTGAAAAAGGAATTCATATATCACTAAGTCATTCAATTGAGACAATGCTTAAAAAGTATAATTATATGGATTGCAGACCAGTGTCTACACCTTATGACCCTAGCATAGCACTTAATAAAAATAAAGGTAAACCAATCTCACAACATAAATACTCTCAAATAATTGGTTCCCTTCTTTATATCTCAAATAGAACGAGACCTGATATATCTTATGTTGTAGGAAGACTTAGTAGATATACGAGTAGCCCGAGTCAAAAACATTGGACAGCTTTAGAGAGAATACTTAAGTATTTAAAAGGAACCATAGATTATTTACTTGTATATAGTGGTTTTCCTGACTTGTTGGAAGCTTATTCAGATGCAAATTGGGTAACAGATTTACGTCAAGTAAAATCCACTTCTGGTTATATATTTATGTTAGGTGGTGGTGTTATATCTTGGGGTTCTGTTAAACAAACTATAATTGCAAGAAGTACTTGTGATGCTGAGTTGATTGCTCTTGATACAACATGTTTAGAAGCTGAATGGCTTCGTAATTTGTTACTTGACTTGTCATTTTTGTTTAAAATTGTTCCACCTGTTCATGTACATTGTGATTCTACAGCTGTTCTTGACTTATTGGAACAGGAAACTGTTAATGTAAAGTTGAATAGGCATCTGCAGATACGTTACAAATCGATCAAGCACTTGAAGAAAGATTATGTGATCCTAAATTTTGTGAGGTCAGAAGAAAATTTGGCTGATCTTTTGACAAAGGGTCTATCTAGGAAAAAGATCCTAGATTCATCGAGGGGAATGGGGTTCAACCCATAACTTTGCATCATCGACACTGGCAACCCCACTTGTTTTATAAGTTCCAAGGGTAGAAACAAGCTGGACAGATGATTGCATGAGATCCTTCAATATATATAGAGTAATACTCTTTGGAAGATGTGCATAGATACAATTTTTCTACCGTCATTCCTATGATGATGAAGTGCTCATAAAGTGAACGTAAAGTTGAGTATTTAAACTTTTAATAAGTCTTAATGCAGAATTTGCAAGGTATTTTTCCGTTCACTAGTACCTTTGAGGACTTACCTACTTGAGAGGTGTTGTGTGGCCGCAACTATGAGTTAAGGGCTAATCTCTAAAACTCTCATGAGTCGGTTATTGCGCATGGCCATTATAGTGCAAGCCATAACAATTGATTTTCTATATTATGTGTGTTTTGTCAATGTTTGGTTAAAAGAATCAAGTTCCAGGCGTAGTCCACTTAGGTTCTTCAAATTGCGACAAATGTCACTAGATACGGGTTCCAAGCCGGAAGCTACCCCTATTGAATACATAATAATATAAGCTCCATATTATATTTGTTATACTATTCTTATTTTTTGAAAATTTATTTTTTGGGGGGATTGTTAGATATTTTGTTATATCTAATATTATTTAAATAATAATAAAAAATAAAATGTTATAACAAAATCTTTTTCATTAATATATGATATTAATTTTCTTCAGTTTTACACCCCATTGATTTTCACCCATTAAAAACCTACGTTACTTTCAGTATCTTAATTAGCATATATTACCTGTTAATATCTTAATAAATTGATGTTACCGTTACATTATCTATTACCCTATAAGAACAGGGCTTATGGGAACACAGAAGAAAGATCATCAAGCAGAGCTTCACTAGCAGCTACACAAATTGGTATTGGGGATACATCAAATACATACTCAAATTGTTCTTTCTATTCTTCTACAAAGATTACTTGCAGTATATATATATACAACCTATCTATACACATATTTATATAGTGTGTGTGTGTGTGTGTGTGTGTATATATATATATATATATATATATATATATATATATATATATATTGAGGGTGTTATTTGGAGTATTGGAAAATCAATTATTGTTGTCCTTGATCGTTCGTGCACGAGAGAGGTGTAATCAATCGGGTGTTGTACCGCTAAGGAGTTGCCATATAATCCTTAGCACGAAAAGGGGCAAGATTTCTTAGGGCAGTGTTTTCACACGCCTCACCATGCCACTCTCTAAACCCTTTAATCTGTTCAATTTGATGCTTAACTGTTCTAACTGATTGTCATATTTATTTGTTAGTTCTATATTATTATTTTTTTTATGCCAAGAAAAAGTGAAACTCGGTTTATTTCTACCGCTGTATTATTTTCATATAAGCTGAAGTTCTGTGTGCTGCTACTTGTACTCTGTTTTGAGTGAAGAAAAATTTTGTTCATGCCTGTTTTCTTCTTCCTAGAGTTTGCTGATATATGTCTGAATATTTACTAAAATTTATAACAGTTAATGAGTCTTTGGTCGGAAAGTAGTAGGGTTTAGTGGCGATGGAATGGGACAAAAGCTACGTACCATGCCATGTTGGCGACCTTCCCTCTTCATTTTTGATATTTGATTGAGAGCTTTTGGATTGATTTTTTATGGGGTGATGAGAGGCTTTATATAATGTAGCCAACGATAAATTTCGATATCAAGGAGGCTTTTGAAAAGGAATAAAATTTTGGGTCGTTTGTTTACTTAATATTATGTATGAGTTTCGTCCATTTTAAATCATGATATTTGGTCGAGAAAAAAGATGATTTGAAACTTATATCTCAAATTCACAAGATATCGGTTTTTGATATCCCAGGGTAGGTGGGTATGAAAAAGGGTATGATGATTTATTTTATTTTAATATTTTCATCTCTATTTAAGTAATTAAATATAAATATTTAATATAAAATAAATTAATGATACAAAAATACATTAAAATAAAAAAATTAATTATAATTAATAACTCAAAATTTATTAAATCAAATATATTTATGATATCTGAAATAATACATCAAACTCATACCTTATTAATCCATTTTAATCCTATGCTACCCCACTAACCAAACGTACTCTTACCAGAGTATTCGCCAAGTTTATAGAGATGGAGAGGCACCCTCGCCGATTTAAATATAATATAATATTATCATATCAACGAAATTATATTCTTACATAAAAGTAATGTTTATATTCTTTAGAATTATAATGTTTATGAGTTGTTTGCATAAAAGGAGGACTACTGGTGTTAAAATTGTATGTATGATTATATTCTTTTAAAATTATATTTTATTAAAATTCAACGGTTAAGATTATTTTTATGGTTTATTTAAAATTGAACGGTCAAGATCTTTTCTATGGTTCACGCAGTACCATACCGACGACCAAAACTTTTAATCTTTCGGCTTTAATAATATAGTATAGAAGTGATTTAATGTATTTGCACAGGAATTAATACAACTTGTATTCCATAATTCAATTTTATTCTTTTTATTTCTGTACATAAAAAATCTAGAAAAAATAAAAAAAACTTGAAATTAGGAATGACAATTGTTCTTCGAAATAGAATCCGATTTTATAAATTTAAATTTAAATACAATATTTTATTTTTTTAATTAAATTAAATCTGAATTCATCCAAATTCAATCAATTTTATTTTGGATATTCAAAATAAAATATATCGTCAAGTTTAATATTATTGGCACATAAAAACAAAATTTTTATATTTAATAATTTAATAATTTAAACTACAAATAATTCAATTGAATAAATAATTGTTGATATATGATTAACAGATAACTAATACAACATATATTAATGAAAATAAATTTTTATAAGATAACATATAAGTAAAATTTAAGTATATTATTAAATAACAAAGGTTCGCACTAACTTGGGGTTAAGAAAAAGAAGCAGTAATATTGAATGAATAACAATTACAGTAAAACATTGATAAATGAATACACTTGGGACCAAAAATATATATTCATTTAGCGAGATTATTTATTTATCGATAAATGAATATAATAATGCACGGATGATTTTTTTTATTTTTTTACTCCCTCCGTCCCGTTGAGTTGTTATCATTTCAAAATGGGGTGTCTGGCACGCATTTTAAGGTGAATTTTAAGGATAGTTCCATAATTTATTTTTGAAATTTTCCTTTTTTGTATAAAAATAGAACAATCCTATTTTTATACAAAAAAAGAAATTTTTAAAAATAAGTTATGGAACTATCCTTAAAATCCACCTTAAAATGCGTGCCAGAAAGTGAAAAAAAAGTGATAACAATTGGGTGGGACGGAGGGAGTAATATTTTTATTTTAATATTTTTTAATGATTTGAATTTATTTGTATTTGTATTTGTATAATTTAAATTTTATTTAATATTATATGTATATGTTTTTATATAATTTATTTGCATTTATATTTTAATAGGATAATTTTTGTTGGTTTTGTATAGAGATGTATTTTATTTAGGAGATTAATGTGAGATATTTTAGTTAGAAGATTAATATGAGATTGTATTTTAGTAGTAATGTTTATATTTTTTAAAATTATAATATTTATGAGTTGTTTGCATAAAAGGAGGATTACTTGTGTTAGAATTGTATGTATGATTATATTCTTTTAAAATTATATTTTATTAAAATTTAACGGTTAAGATTATTTCTATGGTTCACTTAAAATTGGACGGTCAAGATCTTTTCTATGGTTCACCCAGTACCAAACCAACCGACGACCAAAACTTTTAATCTTTCGTCTTTAATAATATAGTATAGATTTATCGATAAATGAATATTAATTCATTTATATAATAAATTTTCAACTTTTTTCTTTTTTATATATTTTTATACTCCCTCCATCTCAAAATAATTGTCATGCTTTGAGTTTTTTATTCATTTGTCGAGGTTATTCGTTTATTGAATATTCATTTATCGAGGTTCTACTATACTAGGTAATATTAAAATAATAAAATAAATTTACATAAACAACTTCTCTTACAATAAAATATTATATATATATTTATTTATTTATTTATCATTACTTATGAGTTAATTTATTACATATATGTAGTATATATGAATTGGTGTAAAAATCGTGAATCGGAATTAATCGATGAGTAAAATTAATCAAAAAATCAGGATTAATCAGAATATAATAAGATATATTTTAATACTATAATAATATTTAACTTACCAGTATTATTTTATTAGTTATTTATTATTAATATATATTTATCATATATGCATTCTTAATTTATATTTAATTAAATTATAATTCTAAATTTAATAACTTATTCTAAAATAGATCCATTGATAAAATTTATATTCCCCCCTTTACATTAATCGGAATTCAAAAATCCCATCGGTTGTAAGAGATTATTTTGAAAACAATGTATATGTATTGTTATATGGAGAAACTGGTATAACAGTAATAACAGAGGTGTGCTAGAATTACGGAGAAAAATATGATGATTTTCTGATGAATTTGATGAAGAACGCGGGTGAAAAGTGATAGATTTTGATAGCTGATCTTGCTATTGATTCGTTAGAAGACTGGAGATTATATGTACTCTCTTGCTGTCAATTGTCAATCCACTGAAACAAGAGGTTTACGTATCCTATTTATAAGGGTTCAAGCTACACGTAATTTTTGGAGGACAAGTTAACTATACGGGCTAGATATTAGTCCAGTTCATCGAGGCCAAATCTGTAGACGTGAAGGGTCAGCATCCAAAAGTCTGTAATCGTCATGGCCCAAGCCCAAACGCCTGTGAGGGCTGTCATGGAGTTGTTGAGCAAAGAGTCCCTGTAGGAAGTCATACACGATATAGCCTCACGGAAGCGGTATGTAGAGGTGATCCCGAATGGATCTCTTCGAACTTGATGAGATGAGAGCATGAAGGGCTAGTTGTCTTCAAATAGATAATTATGTTAAGATATTGCCCCGTGGGACCTTCCATAGTTTTCAGATCAGTAAATAACACCAGGTGAAGTGAGCTCGTGAAGTTATAAACTTTCCAATTAGTTATGAGAAATCAATGTTAAGTACTCCGGGCTAGCGAAACGATCTTAGACAGGGCAGTCTAGATGAGCGATCCGGGCTGATGTCCCCTTTATGTCAGATTTATGCGATCTGGAGGAGAGGTGATGAGAAGCGAACCGGGCTGGGGTCGGTTCTCCTCTATCTACATTCTTGAAATTGAGATCAGACCATTCATGAGGTTAATTCGACAAAGTGATCCTGAGGCTGGTAGGCTAGCATTTGCTAGGTGAATCAGGATACCGTTCGCTAAGCAAGTCGGGCTAGTGTTCCGAACCGTGGAGCCGAATTGCATTCGCTAAGCGAGCGAGATATCGTTCCAAACCGGGGAGCCGGATAGCATTCGGTAAGCGAACCCGAATAACATTCCTGATTGGATATATGACTTTTGGTCCAACCTAATAAATGAGATGGTGGCTAGCAAGTCGGGCTGAGTCCGATTCTTCTCTCTTCGTATACTTCATATTGAATGAGTCTATGGCTGGTGGGATAGTGTTGCGACATCACGTTAGGCCAAGTCCTTTAGAATATTTTTGATGTTCTAGCGAAGTAAACTCAACACGGGTTATGTATGCTAAGTGGACCCAATTATTAGATGAGTTTGTAAATAATGATATTGGGGCTGTTTAGGATCCATACTCGAATATTGGTCATAACATGTATCATATATCAAAATTGAAGTTAATTAAATTAGGAATTAAATATTAATTTAATATATCTAAATTCAAAATCTTTTCATCTTTTAAATATAATTTAAAACAAATCCAAATTTAATAAAATATATTCAACTAAATTGGATTATTTTATCATCCCCGTTAAACACAACTCCAAAAATACAACCCGCCTTATCTTAGGGATGGGTCGATAGATACCCGACCCGTTCTGACCCGTTTGAATTTTTTCAAATCCGATTTTTTTAAATTTGGATATGGATTTGAATCTTATTTTTAGACTCCAAATAATATGGATATGAATTTAGATTCGGATATGAAGTATTCCGAATCGATACCCGACTCAAAATCTGATCAAAACGCGATTCAAACCCGAAACCCGATAAAACTCGACATATTTATATAATGAATCATTAAATATATTAATATCTTACTTAATTATATATATGTGATAAATAATTTACATACATTTCACTATTTATTATATCATTTTATTTTTAATATTTACACACATTTAATGTTAATCATTATTTATTATATCATTTTATTATTAATATATACAATTTACAAATAAATACGCAGTAATTAATAATCAAAGAATCAAATAGTCAATTAATTATATCATTTTATCCTTCCTTTACTTATAATTATCTCTCTCAATTTTTTCTATATATACACATCTTGTATCACTGTACAATACATGTATGTTTTTAATTCGGGTTCGAGTCTTGAGTCCGGGTTTCGGGTCTGATCCAAAATTTTGAGCTTCAGGTAAAACTCGATCCGATACGAAATTCATTGAATCGGATTTGAGTCCCAATTTTTGAATATTTTTTAAATCCGAATCAACTTCGAGTTTTATCCAAAAATTCGGGTTTGGATTTGGTTATTGAAAAATCCTACTCATCCTGTGTCCTTCATTTACCAAAATCTGAGATGGACAACAATCTATAAAAAATATTAGAGCGGCCTTTTTCACAACCTTGGAGGGAAATTTAAAATATTTTAGAACCCCAGCGCTGACATTTATTAAAAAAAACAAAAACAAAAACAAAACAGCCGCCCAGAAAAGAGAATAACACACACACACACACAATTCACAACTGTAGGTACGTTTCAAGTCAAAAATTATACCGACCCACCCACCGCCCCCTTTTCTATTCGATTATTACAAAGCCCCTACATTTCTAAATAATAAATTAATTATCTTTATATTTCTAGGGTTTGCTTGAAATGTCGGAAAATTTAGGGCACGATTTCAACTTACCGGACGAGATATTATCGGTGATTCCAACAGATCCGTACGATCAGCTCGATTTAGCTCGCAAGATTACGTCCATGGCGATTGCGTCACGCGTCTCCAATCTCGAGAACGAGACCGGAAGATTGCGACAGAGCTTGAACGAAAAGGACCGTGTTGTTGTCCAGTTGCAACAGAAAGTTGTGGAGCTTGAAGATGCGTGTCAGGATGCGCAAGTGCAGCTCAGAATCGCAACTGAAGATAATGTATGTTTTTGTTTGATTAATCCGTGTGTTAGTGATTGATTTTAGTGTTTTGTTTAGTTTTGTTGATCGTGATTGTGTTTATTGAAGATGAAATTGTTGAGGGAGCGTGATTCGTTTGCCATGACTGCCAAGAAGCTAAGTCGCGATTTAGCCAAGGTGAGATTTTTTTCATAACTAGAGAATTTATGTAAGTGCATATTTATGTTTTGAATTTTTGTGATTGTAATTATTATGATTTGTAATTAACATTGAAAGGAATCTGCGGTGCTTTTAAATTATTTAAGAAGATTTAATTGAAAATTTACGTATGTTGTTGATTGTAATTTGTTTATCAGTACCTTTATGCTGATGTGGATGATAGATAAGTAAATTTTGTACTGGACTCGTTTATTTCCATTGCGATATCAGAAACTGCATTAGTTCGTTTATAAAGTGTTTTGAAAGATTTTGACTTTATGAATGGAAATGTGTGTGAGATTAATTGATTTACATGTTTTTTAAAAAAAATCAGTTGTTAAGGTTTGTTTCGAATCCTTTTTTACACCGGATTAGATATTGAGTTTATCATTATGGTTGTGAGAGAAGCCTTTTTTTTTACGTTATTCAAATGTGTGCTTAAGCATTAAAAAACTTGTAGTAAATACCGTTTTTGTATACTTATTTTGTATTGCAGAGGGTGCTGCTTTCATGTGTTTTCACAGCTTCAACATCATTCATTGATATAAATTTTGTGTCATTTCTAATAGTTTTACTAAATAAGTTCTCGTAGTATATAAATTTGTATGTATATTTTGGCACCTCATTCTAGTCCTTGTGTTAACCCCAGAATGACTGTTATAGATTCACACATTTTTTTTCTTTTGACATTTGGTAGTAGTTTTAAAACCTCTAGACTAATATATAGTGTGACACCTCGGACTTTATTTCCTTTTGGCAGTTGGAGACATTCAAACGACAGTTGATGCAGTCACTGAGTGAAGATGATTCATCTGTAAGGATAGTCAGGCATTTTAGAACTTTCATTGTCTTTCCCATTATAGTTCCCTTTTCTCCATTCCTTTTAAAGATCTTTACTGCTTATCATCAGCAGTTAATTTTGATTTTAGACTTGTTCTAATAAGCTTGTGGGTTTTTCTTTAGCAAGCTGAAACTGTTGACATAGAGACTTGTGAAAAAATCCCCAAAGCCTATCCTACCACAGGTAAATTAGTTGAGATTTTAACTTATATGTATTCTTTCAGTATGAATGATGAATAGCAACTGTTATGTTTACATTACATTATGGAGATTTATTTTAACAAGATGTTTTCTTGTGGGAAGTGTGGTTTTAAAATAAATTTATATTCTGTGTGTGAAACATTACCTAAATTATCATCTATTAGTTAAACTAATCACAATCCATTAAGAATTCTAGTTTTACTTTTAATTAAATTTAATATGAAGAATTTGATAAGTTAGGGACCCTGTCAGTTTAACTTTTCATTCATATAGAATAATGATTGGGTTTAAATACTCTTGTCTAGTTCCAGAATAGAGATGGAAGAGCACAATCTGTACTCTACAGGCATATGACCCGATATAAATCAATAAAACTGACTACAGAGGTCATCTGTTAGTCACTGTTTTTATCCTTTTATTTCCTTCTTTACAGAGGTGAATAATGGCTACATGATACAACGTTCTTTAAGCGGATCTACAGATAGTGGTAACACCATAACTGATGGTACCTGCAGTCATTCCAGTGGTATTTTTAACAATAGTATGGCATTGTTTTCTTTTTAATTTTATGAACCAATGTACATGTTGGATCACAGCCTTGATGCAAACTAGTCAAAGATCTTCGATTTCTCCATATATTACACCCCGGCTTACTCCAACTGCTACTCCAAAAGTGTATTCAACAAATGGGTCACCGAGAAGGTATTCTTCTAGTGAATCTCCTCAGACAACCTCTGGGGCTACTTCACCTACAAAATCACAGTATGATGGACGGGCATCACTGTCTTCTTGGTACCCATCAAGCCAACAATCATCTGCTGCAAGTTCGCCTCCTCGTGGTCGCTCCACAGCAGGTGTTTCTGATTTATATTTTCTTTATGTCTCAGCTAATGTTCATAAGAAGGAGCTTAAAAGTATTAGCTGTCCTTCTGTATTGTTCAGTTGTCTTGTACTCATCACTTATTTACATGCCTTCTTTCAGTAATCAAAGTTGTAAATATTTGATACTGTAATGCAGCTACCTGTTATTGATACACTCTATAATAAGATTCTCTAAAATATTCTATTTTGACTCCTATAGTTGGTTCCATCACTTTGTTTCTATAATATCTAACTCTTTTTGTGCTCTAAAATTTCAAGCACGCACACCCCGGATTGATGGAAAGGAGTTCTTCCGGCAAGCTAGGTTAGTCATTATTTTGCTAATTGCTAGTCAATATTTCCAGATGTTAGTAACTACGCAGATATCACAAAATGAATATCATGTTAGTTCCTGTTTCATTATTAATATTGGTCCAGTGAGTAACTAAAGCTGTGTGTCAAAAAGTCTCATTGATACCTATCAAAGCAATATGTACTATATAATAGATTTTATAAAAGTCATCAGACATTTGACCTGATTATTGGTACCTCGGCTAGGTGAATGTAGCAAAATTTATTTAATTTAGTTCTCCTTCTTTCATAACAGGAGTCTTTTTGAGTGTTATCGTATCCAATATGTAATATGCTAAATTTAAATTCAGATTAGTTCAAAATATTATATTACGATCTACTAATCAAGTGCTGCATATAAATTTTTTGTTCTAAAGTGTTTTATTACAAACTCTGATTTTTCATGATTTATTCAATAATTTGGGAACAAAATAATCAAACTGTGGAACTGGAAGCTTATTTTTTGATACTTTAATGGGAATGTTATTGACTGTTTAATGACGTGGTTTCAGGAGTCGTTTGTCATATGAACAGTTCAGTGCTTTCCTGGCAAACATAAAGGAACTGAATGCTCAAAAGCAAACTCGCGAGGTGGTTACTGAACTTCAGATTCCCATTCTATAAGTTCGGTCGAAATGTGTTACTGTTGTTTTTACATAATGAACCAACAATTATATGTATCTTCTTATTTCAGGAAACATTGAGAAAGGCAGAAGAGATTTTTGGAACAGATAATAAAGATCTTTATTTGCTATTTCAAGGATTACTTAATCGCAATACCAAGTAATTTTTTTCTGTTGTCGTCATTAATTACTCAATTAAATCTCTTTGGTTAGTCTTTTCTTTCCTTGTCAAAAACTTATATACTCCTGTTCTGTAAATATGTTTCAGGAGTTGATTCGGAGCGCCATATGAGAAACAGTATAACTCTGTGTCAAACAAGCAGTTTCCTTTGAGGATGTAACCCCCCTACCAGTTAGAAGGCAACTAAAGGCTAAAATCATTTTATCCTGCTTCAATAGGAGGATCCTGTAATCAAGGCTTTATGAACTTGTATGCTACATTAGTTATTGGACTAGTTCTATCAGATGCTGATATCTCGCTTCCGAGATGCTAAATAGCCCTAGCATGATTATGCTTTATTGCGGAGCTTTGTGTAAATTAGAATTCTTCTAAAAGGCATATTCAGATGTTTGTGTGGATTTTATGACTTCACAATGGTGTTGGATATATCTGTTAAATACATGAAGGGTAGGATCTTTTAGGTGTTTATGCCTGGTTCCTCATTTGGGCAATATGTGGAATGTGTGAAAATAATTGAGGAGTGTCTTAAAATTATCTTTTAATCTTGGCTTTTCGACCAACAAACTGCTATAAAGCAGAATGTTTTTTAATTGATGTTTGTTAACTGGTCCTGACCTGGACTCATATAATTGACATTTGATTATCAGGGATTATCATATACCTAATGTATGTGGATTATGATATTAGTTTTGTTCAAATAATTTTATAGAAATTAAATAAATTTATTATACAAATATACAATTTTTTTTGCAAATAAAATTGCTTAAAACAATTTCAAACATCCTTCCTCCAACTCGGGTAGCAGAAAAGTACCACGTATAATATACTACTGTAACATAGTAGTAGTAATCTATTTCCACTAATATTCGGTTCATTTGTCTGTGCGTAATTGCATATCTGAAAATAAATTAGATCCATTAGATTTATTATACTGTTTGAAAAAGAAAATAAACAATGATTACGACCGGTTGGGCTAAATTTTCACACACCACATCACAATGCCGCTCAAAACTTTAAATTCAAATCCACCCCCAATACACAAAAGCTGTCCTCACCTCACTTTCTCCACTCCTAATTCCTAAACACACACACACACACACACCATCAACAAAATTCAAACACTAAACCTAAAAATATCGAAACAGCTCCAATGTCGACACGATACAGCTCTTTCACTACTTGTCGATCCGATCCCTCTTCATCCACTGAACTCAAATCCAAACCCCACTCTTCCTCACTCAAACGCCTAGTTACCGGCTCAATTTCACACCGCCAGCCCCCTGATGCTCCTCAATTATCGTCTCGGGCGTTGTCGAAAACTAAGAAAGATCAGAGCTTGAGCACAATGGTGAAGAAATTGATGGAGAAAAAGCCGAAAGGGGGTGTGGGGAAGGATTATCGAGGGGGGTTGGTTGTTGCCGCGGAGATATTCAAGGAGGATTTGAAGAAGAGTGGGAAGAAAGGGGGGAGTTTTGGTGGGGGGTTGGGGAAGAAATTGTTTGGCAAGGGGAATGAGGGGGAAAAGGCGAAGGCTTTGACCGAAGTGAAGTCGAATACGAGGAGTTTAGGGATGGTGTTGAGGAGTGAGAGAGAGCTTTTGAGTCAGAATAAGGATTTGGAGTTGGAGATTGTGGAACTTAAGTTGATTGTCGAGGAGAGAAATCGAGAGGTACTATTCTTTTTAACTAATTCAATTGATTATATATATGCACAATTATATTTTTATCGATGGGTTTAATCATTAATGGTTATCGAGTTCATGAAATGGAAATGTTGCGTCTATGTATTGGTTATGTCGATAATGTATGTTAGTGTTTAAATTAGATATTTGAGAATATTGGGCTTTGAAACTATGGTACCATTCTCTTTTACCAATCAAATGCATGCATTAATATAATTGTCATATTTGTTAATGTTGATGATTATCAAATTCAGGAATTGGTAATTATTGTTATTGATTTGGTTAGTGACCAAAGCTTTATTGTAGCATTTCGATATTATAAAGCAGTAAGTTATAGTTAAGAGGCCATTTTTTCTGAATTTGTTTTGTATTGTGGTTATATTAATATCGTGTTTGGTTGGAGAGAATGGACTGAATATAATAAAAGGAAAACAATGGAGGTTGGAGGAAAGATTTGAAAAAAAATAAATGCAAATTTTCTATGATGAGAATTGTGAAGAAATTGGGTATAAAGAATTCCTTCTCAATTTGGGAGTTTTGAGCTCTAGTTTAGGTTATTAGGAATGACAATTTTGAATATTTACCCATATCATAATTCAAATTTCATTTTATTCCCTCCAATTTCATTCATCCCAATCAAACACAAGTATTGCACGCAGATACTATTTTCCATTCTTTATATTTTGCAAGTTGGGAGTTGTGATTTCTTAGCAAGTTGACGTATATCTAAGCAATACACTAACAAACACTAACACACACAGTTACTTTTGTCGTGTTGATGCGTTTCATGATATTCAAATTCAAGAGTCAGAAAGCATGATAATACATTTTGCAAATGACCACAGCTTTATTCTAGTATTTTGGTTTTGTGTTATGCTTAAATTAAGTATTAGGAGTTGCTTTTCTGTTTTAAGATTTGAGAAGTTGTCAATTGTCAGTTGTGATTTTTAAGTAAGTTTATAGCAATCACTTATGTATTGTAGGTTGAGAAATTAAAGGATTTATGTTTAAAGCAAAGGGAAGAAATCAAGTCGTTAAAGACTGCCATTCTCTTTCCCGATGTTATGAGTACGCAACTTCAGGATCTTCTGGAGAAGCAGGGTTCTGAGCTGAAACAGGCAAAGCAACTTATCCCAAGTTTGCAGAGGCAGGTCACCTCTCTTACCGGCCAACTTCACTTTCTTGCTGAGGATCTTAAAGAGGTAATAAGGTTAAGTATATTCTTGAAACAGTGATTTGTTGTTCCAATATCAAAATAAATTCTATTCATTTATGGAGCTTTTTGTGGACTATGTGATGTTGCCACAAGATTGGTTTTAAAATACGTGTTGCATGTTTATTTGAATCATTTTCTCATATATAATGATGTTTAAAGTGAGAATACTTACGTGTGAATAATAAGTTTTTTTTGCTGTTAGCTCCTAATTATTGAACTGAGGTTTTCCTTTAATTTGATCAGGAAGTTTTGATGGGATATCTGTAGTTCAAGTGATTTGTTTGGATAACCTTTTTTTTGTGTGTGTGTTTCTAAACTTGTTTGTTTAAATCAGTAACATGTTGGATCGGTACTTGTTGGTTTGATTGCAGATTGTTCTGCAGATGATCTATAATTAGCTAATTCAATTGTTTCTATGATCAATTGGCTGTGATTTTTTCCGACTACAGGCTATTAAGTTGTTAGTTTGAACTTTGAATAAGAATATTGACTATTCTGCATATTATTCGCACAAAATATCATTTTTATGTTTTTGTGCATGTGGATAAAATACCAAGTTAAAGCTGCATATGTAATCAGTATACATAGCTGGGAAGCAATTATCACACTAGTGTCAAATCTATCTAACTACTGCTGTGCTTAATTAACTGATTTGAAGAGATGAGGTATATGACAAACATTTATTAAAAATTACATCTATGATCAGGTAAAGGCAGATAAGTATTCTTCCAAAGAATGGTACGATGAAGATGATAGTCCTCCAAGGACACCAATTAATGATCAAGAAGCAGCAACTAATTCTCTGGTAATACCATCTTGAAAAAATGCCAACTGAGTATCACATGCTAGAGTATCTGTTATATAGCAAGTTATTTTTCTTTTTGTTATGTAAAAGTATTCTGCCCCTTCTAGAGAAAAAAAATACATGCATTTTGTCTGTCTTTTTATTTTGCTAGTCAAACTTGCGCACTTCGCATCTCACACACATTACCACATGCCTCTATACCCTAAGAAAGGGGATATAACTACATAAAGCCAATATGTTTTCAGATGAAGCTTATTGGTTTTCAGATTAAGAAAAGACGATAAAAATAAAATTGCATCTAAAATTATTCTGTTCGTTGCACGATCTTTCTAGTCTTTTTCTCCTGTAAATGCAATGTGTGAGACAAGGTCCCCTATTACTTAACTTAATGTAGGTTGATCTATTTAGACAGACCAGATTCAAAATTGTTTCAGAACTTACCAAAACCAGTAAAGGGCACACGGGTCTGTAATTAGATTTGAACCTTGAAGATGTAAAGATGAATGAAGCACAGACGCAGTAGACAATTATGTGTTATCGCATAACCTTGGACTATCGTCTTTAGATCTCATGGTACCTTTGGGATTCTCTTGTGTTTTTTTGGTTATGGTTGTACAAGTTAAGACTATTTTATAAAGTGACGATGGAAATTGTACTGTGATATTGCTTGCTGAGGTTGTTATTAACTTTGTTGTTGCAACTTAACCTTGTGCGATATCAGTAGGTTCCCAGTCAGTTGCACAATTCCCCCCTCCCCCCCTCTTGGTTAAGTTTAATTACAAAAAATTTAAATATTCATGCAGTCATTTGCCTAATCAACCTTTTGGTAACAAAGGACGAGTGATATCCACTAATCTAAACCTTATAGATATTTTTAAATTCTTTCATGATGTTATATCTTTAGATTGTTCTGTAGTAACATATCTTCTTAATACTCTTTTAATTATATTTTTAACGATCTGTGTTTAATCTTTATAGGAGTTCAGCTCCCTGACGCAAACAATTTCTGGCAGTCCAGATAACATGTTGATCAAAGATTTGAATCCCTGCTTAACGCCTTATTATGCCACAAAGTCCAAGGTGCGATAGATTACACCTTAAAGAATCTAGAATATCTCCAGCTAATTATGTGAGAAATTTCGAGCCTGAAACCTCTTCTTATCCAAGTAACATCTAATCGAGCATAATTGTTTTATGTTATAGGAGTTTGAGTCGAGCGGCTATCATTCACCTCATGATGCTGGATTGTCTGACTTTAGCATGCGAACCTGTGATGACGTTGAGTTTGATAATAATGGTAGGAAGCTGTCAAAAAGTTCAGATTATCGCAGATGTTCCAACTCTAGAAATACTTCATCCCAAGGAACTCGAAAATCAGATGAAAGCAAGTTGAGATACGGAAAGCAGATGCAACATAGACTTTTCTGAGTAGTTGTGGCAAACAGCTTTCCATTCACCTGAATCATTGGCTGATAGTCGCAACTATATACGGGGGAGAAACTTTTGTATTGGCTGGTGTATCAGTTGTTAGATGTGTTAAGTTGATACTTGCTATTCCGGCCAATGTCTTCTCTTACATCATGAAAGAGTTCTATCTTGGTGGGTCGAATCTAAGGACATAAATAAAGATTAATCAGCCAATTTTGTTATTTGCATCTGTATACTAGATGTGTAACCGGAAGCTATGATGACTTTTTGGCTTTTTGCACTACAAAATTTATGTTCCTCCATCTACATGTTTGTTCAAAATATCACCTTCACCGTTGTATAACTCTTGCAGATAATTTGAGAAGTTTTGATATTTTTGATCATTTACATAGCCAGAACATGTTTACATACAGTACTGAATTCTTCTTGACGGAACGCATATGCGAACCATAATGGAATACACAAATTGATTGTATACAGTATATATATATATATATATATATTGAATAGTTTGATTCTGGTCCACCCTTTTCTGGATTCCTTCTAAAATCGATTCAAAAATAGGAAACGGAAAATAATTAAACATATAAGAGGGATGGAATGCTTCATCTGGAGAACTTCACAAGAAAAAGTGAGTATCCTCTGTCTTGGAATAGAATAGTGGTAGGTTCAGAGTTCGCTCATAGTTACCAGGATAATGTTATCTTTGCAACACTGTTACAACAGTATATGGAGTATATTGCTATGTAGTGTATACAAAGTTGGATTTATCTTGACAATGCGTGTATACAACACCATTGTTTTACACAACTTGTTAATGACGGTCAAAATATGTATCCCAAAGGTTCCTCTGAATGGAAGCCCCGGTAAACGGCGGCAACGTTATTGACTTTAACTAATAATGTGTTCACTAATGAACCCGAGCATAGAGATTAGCTTATCTGAGTAACGTTTTTGAGACACGTTATTGAAAGTTCCAAACTAATATAGCGCTGCCATTACATGTACATTTCAACATATCTTATGGAACTATGTATTCATACAAATCCTCTTAAATTCAACCAATTTTTGTTCACTTTCAGTGTTTCTCTTGTGGTGTCAAGAATTAACTTGCAAGATTGACAGGTATCGAGCTTCTATCAAGCAGTGAGGATGAATTACTCGCTGCACATGGTGCAACACTTCTTTCCCCTGTGAGTGTGCACACATGTGCGCATGTGGACAGGATCAACTAGCTTGATACTCACACACACATGCTACAACAATGCTCCCTTCTTGAATTATGCAAACAATCATAAATGATAACGGAAAACTGAACGAAATAGCTAAGAGATCATTAATGTAGAAGTTCCATTATTTAGTCTGATAGGTAACATCTGTTTATCTTATCAATCCAGTGAAGGAAAACAGTGTATACTTTCACCAAGGCAGAAGCTTCCTTTGTTAATGATCTACATCATGGCCATCTCCTTACTCTATTCTGCATTTACTGCTAGCTTGATTATCTGGTAGAGAACTGAAAAGCAACAAACAAAAGAATGTAATTAAGATATGTATGGGGATTATTCATTTAAACAAGTACCAAATGAAAACTCTATAAAGTATAAACAATACTCGAATTAGTCAAAACCAGTGAATGCTCGAGCACCAAGCAAAACATAAGCATTGAATATCTTGTAATATCATCTTCTAATAGTTTACATGGAGATTTAAAACCAAAGTTAGGACTCCCTCGAAATCAACGTTTTGTTTATAATATTGCAGTGCCTTTTCTCTAGTCTATAGTTTCAACACCTTCTACCACAGTTGCTTTATTACTCTATACACACAATTCTTTGTCGCTTTCAAAGTTTATGTTTATGTATCCTATGTTTCTTCCGCAATCAGAGTATGAAATGGCCAAGCTAGTGTACCTTATAGAACAAAATATTCTACGCGACATCTTCATAGAATTTTTCATTGAATTCATAATTAATAACACATGCATATTTTCTTGTCGTATTTACCTCTATGTTTTGAGTTAATAGATGATATATTCTGCTAATAAACAAGGACAAAATAAATTAATCAAACATACATGATCCAATAACCACACAGGCAAAGAGCACAAGAGCAATGTTCTCAGCCGTGAGTCTCTTCTTCCATGAGGTTACATTTGATCCTTTCCTCACTAACTTTTTCTCAAACTTTGCAATCTTCTTTTCTGCAAGACGCTTGGAGGTAGTCTGCAATGTTCAAAAGAGCTGTATCAGCATGCGTTTTGATTATAATATAAAAGCAATAATACATGCAGGGCAATAAATAGTCAAAATATACAGCTAGAACTAGTATAAGATCATACGTAGTGTGTAATATACAATATTCGGTGTCCAAATTTGTCAAGTCAAATCCGTTTCTATCAAATTAAGAATGACGCTAGGACCAAGTATTTTATCCTTTTGCGGTAGTAAGATTACATTCTTAACAAAACAATTTTGCATAAAAAATTGCCTACCTCACGCTAAACGCCAATAAACCTTTTTTTCCACTTATCAACCTCATTTTTTCCTCAACATCATTTTTTCCTGCTAATAGTTACCAACGTTCAAACATCTTTAAGCCCCCTACACAAGATTTATAATCTGGCAAATTTCAAAATTTGGCCTTGTCTTAAACAATGACACCTTTAGATATAAGTTCAATCACATAAGGAAATATAGAAGACACACACACTTTTCAGAGGAAGTACCCTGACCTTGTAAATTCAGCTTGGACTATGTCATTGCATACTCGATCAATACATAACAAATTAATCTCTAGTTATTCATGACTAAATTCCGATCTAACCAATTCCTCCGTACAAAAGAATGTTATAATAAAACTTCAATTGTTTTTAATCTTTCTAAGAGGTCCACACCATATAAATAATAACCTTCAATACAAACAACTTCATGTGAATTCAAATTTTTAATTCAACACATATATTAATCCTACAACAAGGGTTTAGGCAAAACAATAAGAACTAAGAAAGGTGATATAGGCATGTAACATGTTACAATATATACATATCAGCAGCAGAACTCATTATTACACGACAATTTGTATACAAGAAATAAAAAATAAATTCAGATCAAAATTGCTTTGATTCATCAAAACAAAAACCCAAATCTGATGGAATCGATATAGCAAAAAACACAAATAAAAGAAAGTAACGGAAGCAAAAAAAATTGTATCACCAAAGATCTTAGACTGTAAATGTCTGTACATAGCCCATCAGGATTGATTCATGAAATTGCACACATAAATATATTTTAAAAAATTAGAGACATGATTCAATGGTGAAGGAAAAAAATTGTTACCATATTTCTTGATTTTCAGGCGAGCGAGAGAGATAGAGAGAGAGAGGGAGGGAGGAGAGAGATGATGAGTGACACTGTCTTTTTCTTTATACAGTGTGAGAGTATTTATTAGGAGTAATAAAGTACAGATTTTATGCAAAGACTTTCCAAGGACAGTCCCCCTAGGATTTTCTGCTCAGAAATTTGTGGGTCCATGTCCCTTTCAGACTGATATATGCATACACAAGTTTACGTCAAAGTACAAATCTTTTCTATAAATAAATTAGTATACATTATTTATATTATTGAAAATGTAAAGGTCCGTAAATTTTTTTACTTGCCGATAAATTTTTTCAGCGACAAGATATTTCGAGAATTATTACGCGTTTTAAATTGCTTATTGAAAATACTATTATATTAATATATTTTAATTGTTGTATAACTTTAAAATAATATAATTGTACTAGTATAGTATGTAACATTTCCTTTTTTAAAAGAAAATCTAACGTCCTTTTTGGAAAGAAAAAGGGGATAACCTTGAATCCAGAACAATATCACTTAATTCTTTTTCTTTGTTTTTTGAAAGCCACTTAATTCTAATATAATCATTTACAAAGAATGCCTTTGACTAATTTTTTTGGAAAAAGTAGTACTCTTTTTTCCTTGACAAAAAATAAAATTGTCGCACTGTCCTAAAAAGTTTTTAAAAAACGTGTAAATAATTAAAATTATATTTTGAAATAGAGGAATAACTGAAAATATTAAACGATCAAAATTAAAATTACATCTTAAGCAAGAATATCGATATTGATTGTAAATTTGGTAACGTTACGCTAATGATCTATACTCCATTTAACTAATAAAAAATGGTACATATCTTAAAAATTGTCCAAAATACTGAATTTTCAGTATATTTCCTTTATTTTAATTGTTATTTTGGGTGTTGACACATATATTAAGAAGATTATATTTAGACATATTTTCATTTTTACCCTTGATAAAAAACATGTATGTATTGTACATTTGTACTCTTGATGAAAGTGCATGGAAACTTACAAAAATAATTATTGTAGTTTTACGGGAATATAATGTGTTATCTTTTTCATGTACTTAAAACTTACCAGCTTCTTTTATTTTTTAATTTTCAAAACTTCCCACTATAATTTTAATTTGATTCAAATAAAAATAATTTAAGAACTCTTTTCCCTCCTCCCAATATAGATTTTGATTAGTTTTCTATTTTTTGGGTTTATAAGTTGTTTACATTAACAAGTTTACAAATTAAAACATTAATTATATTCGTTAAATATTGTAAATATTATTATAAACAATATATGAAATCAATGTAATTAATTACTTTTATTTTAATAGATTTCGTTTGGGCTAGTTTTCGTTAGGGCTAGTTAATTCACTTGTTTATAAAAAAAAATTAATATTTTAATTATTTGTTACATTAGACTGACAACCATTGATAAATCTAAAATTTATTACGACTTATTTAATTTATTTTCATTGGATCCTTTTTTGAGTCCATAAAGCAATATGCAAACTAAAATTTTTTGATCCGTTTACTCTGAATCATAAGTTTAAATTGAGTTTCAATATATTTCTAAATTGAAATTATTTATTTCTATAATAGAAAAAAGTTATTCTAAAATTAAATTAAAAACATATAAAATTCTAAAATTATTCTAAAATTAAATTGAAAACATATAAAATTTCATTTTCAAGTTGAACTGACAAAATTCAAATGATAGATAAAATAACATTGTATACGTTTACATCATTATTTGAGAAAAATTATAGAAAAACTAATGAAATAGGAGTAGCATAGAAAAAGTAGTATGTGTATCATGAGTATTTATACAAATAAATTTATTGATAAACTCACCTTATTAATTATGGTTAGGTGTTGAAAATTCAAAACGAAAAATAAATAAAGGTTGTGTATTAAGTATGTGACTTGTGTTGATAACAATGCAGTGGGAAATGAGAACGTAAAATATAACCTAACAAATTTCATTCCCTAGAACGTCAATTAAAACCAAACAGAGGGAGTAATTGGTAACTTTCTTTTAACAATATGAGACAATACATATGCGTCAATGAATTAAAATAAATCATATATCACACGTCATTTAGAAAAAAAATTTGGGACAATATTTGGATTTCCTACCATTTCTCTTAACTAATTAGTAATAACGGAGTGCTTAATTATTTTCCTAGGTTGCATTTCTCCCTCATGCCAATCAAGTTCAGGTTTGTTTAATTTGAATTTTAAAAATTTAGGTTAATAAAAAAATTTACAAAAAAAATAAAAATTTTAATGTATTTAATTTATATTTTGAAAAATCTTACTAAAATTTGATGGCATTTAATATGAATTTTAGAATATATATTAAAATTTGATTGTATTCAAAAAAATTTGAATGTTTTTCTAATTTCATAAAATGATGAATTTCGATGAATGTTACAGATTTTTTTTATTCTTTTTAAAATTAATCTAAAATTTATAAAATTTTAATAAATTCTAACTAAATTTACGAGACTCTATTACATTAACTCGGTAAGAGAGAATGTAAAGGTAAATACAGCCCTAAATCAAGTAAATGTTATAATCACAAATTTTGTTAAGTTTACTTGATTCCACAATTGAGAGAAACGGTAAGACACTTGTACTTGTTTATTTAAATGTAGTTGCCAATTTTTTTAGAAAAAAGGGTAATTGCCAAACGTTACTTAACTTTAACAAAGAAAAAAGTGACGGGGTCTAATTATTTATAACATCACATATAATTATACTAATTAACATCAACACACAACCTCCATAGAGCCAAACATCAAGTTTTATTAGTACATGATACGTTCCAACGCCACCATCTTTTTCCATCTATGTATGAGAAATGACCAAAAGTCGCACATCTTTAGTCATATGGCTGTCATGTCAAGGGGCTAACTAGATTTTTCCTAACAATTTCCTGCTGAAGAGCCACAATTTTACCATCTTGCATTGTTCTTGGCCTTGTTTTCGCCATACAATCGAAACAAACTAAAAGCTGAAATTGCCGAGAGGATCACCATGCTAAGGCTTACAAGCACAGCACTCGCAATTCCTTCCCCAATTTGGTTACAGAATTTGCCGTACATATTGCAGATCATCATCCATTGCAATGCTGGCTCCCCTAGTTTTGCAAACAGTGAACCTTGTGTGGCCGATGCAGTTGCTGCTAAGCACAAGTATGTCATCATCTGCACCAATGCACCACGGAAAGTTAATTAACATAAAATGGTTAAAATTGCCAAATAATTTTCACAGCATTTCGAGTAAATCAATTTGAAAAAAAGGGTTGATTAGAATATACAACCAACTGGACTTGATAGTTGGTTGAGATGTTTATTCAATAGCAACTAAATTTAGTAACATATACTCCATCAGTACAAGTTTGGTAGCCAGTGTATTAGTATGCATGTGTGATGTGTACGCATAGCTACTTACTACTCTAGCACAAAAAAAGTATGGTGTGGTATTTGTTGTGATGATATAAATGTGGTCATTAGGCAATCCAAACTTATCCGAAACCTCAACTTATCCGAACCTCCATCAAAAGTTTAGCTCGACCATCAATAAATGCTGGGCCATTTGAGAATTTTCTACACAACATACGTTATGGTTCCACAGCACCTCAAATATACGTTATGCTGGGCCTTCTGTGTTCTGTTCCTGTTAATAGTTTCCATAATATAATCCATCCATAGTATGAAGTTACAGGTCACTCACAAGTATGTCAAATTATCCCTAACACTATAGATCATCGGATAATTGAATACCCCTCGTCCTCGATAACAACAGGCAGAAATTTCGAGTCTGACAAATATGTGCGTAGATATTTAAATATTTGTAATTTACCTTGCCAAAAAAATATTACAAATTGTAGTTACTATTGTTTTTCTGCACTTTTTACAAGTTAATCGTATGTGATATTAAAAGCAAGTGCCTAAAGTCTAGATTAATATAACAGTGCTTCTTTAGGTATGCTAATACTCCCTCCGTCCCATTTGATTATTAACATTTCTAAAAGGGTGTCCGACACACATTTTAAGGTGCATATAAAGTATAGTTCCATAATTTAATTTTAATTTTTTTTTCTAAATAAAAATTTAAACATTCAATTTTTATTCAAAAACTGAAAATTGTAAAAATAAATTATGTAACTATACTTTATATACACTTTAAAATACGTGCCGAACAGTCTTTCAAGAAATGTTAAAAATCAAATGGGACAGAAATGTTAAGAATCAAATGAGACGGGTGAAGTATATAATAATTGTAAAAGTGACACAATTTAAACAAACATGCATAAAATATAAGTACAAGAAGTTATATAGAACTCTCAAAAACTGAAACAGACAGATTTTAATAAATTTTCTGAAACAAAGGGCCAAGATTATGTACTTTCACAGTCCCCTCTCATCATGTTAACTTGTACTAGTACCTATATTTTCTTGGTGCCTTTAACTTGTAGCTATGTAATTAAATAGGGGGCCTCATTTTTCAACTTCTCACCTACCCCCATGAATCCGTTAGTAAGGATCATTCAATGTTGGTAAACATTAATAAATCGGTAAAACAGGCTATATTTAGTTAATAAGTACTTAGCTAAGAGATCAAGAACTGTTGCCCCAATTTTGGTCTTGATTAGTTCAAGAGATTGAATGGCCAAAGACTGAGGAATTTAAATTGATATGGAGTACACAAAACAGAACCATATTAATTACAAAAAATTAGAACCATGCGCAAATTGTAAACATGTAGGGGCAGATCTGGTAAGGGGTAGGGGGATTGCCCCTACTTTATTTTTTTAACAAAATTTCACCAATAAAATTTTATAAAAATTTTCGAAGTGTTCTACTAAAATTAAAAAATAATTCGGTACCCCTGAGATTTTTTCCCTAAATCCGCCCTGGTGGGCATTAGTACTTGAAGCCTATATATGATTATGAAGCTTTACCTGGTCACCAGAGAAAATAGCCCAAGCCAAGGGCTTGTTAAAGAGCACACTTCCTCTAACCATGCTCACTATACACCTTAACACATGCACCCCTGAGTAGACTGCAGCTGACCCATTGGCTACCACCAAGAATCTGCATCAACAATAACATTAGATATAAAATTATTATTCACATATATACATAAATCTATTATGTTTTTAGAGAGATTGAAGGGATTACACAAGAGCTTTCATGTCAGTAAATTGAGCTTTCTTCTCAATGGAGAAGATTTTTTTGACTTGAGTATCAGTAGCAACAAGAAGAGCAGCAAGAAGAGCCAAAACACAAATCACACATCTCAATATCAACTCTCCGACCCTAACTCTCCTATCAAACACTTTCAAATCACTCCCATGATACACTGGAACATTTTCGGGACTCACTCCAACTCCCAAATAACTCATGATCCCTTAGTTTTTTTTATATACAATATACAAATTATATAAGATGGAAAAAAGAAGAGACGCGAGAATGTTAAAGAGTGAAATGCAATGCAACAACATCCTAACACCCCTCCCTGTTTATATAGACTCTCCTACCAAATATATTTATTTTGTAATATACTTGGGTTTTTTTTACAATTATTTTTGTACCCACTTTGTTACTCCTGATATCTGGTGGTAGGACTTCGCTGCAAGAATTTAATATGCATGCGTACTTGTCTTGTGACTATGGTCCTCCACAAATTAATTTTAATTAAGGATGATCCAAGCTCGTATAAAATTATGACTAAACCACAGGAAACACTCGAATGATCGAGTATCCAGTCACACAAAAGTAAATTTAGATAAATTTGAAACAGTTAAATTATATGATTTTTAATATTTAATGTTAACTAATCGATCTCACAAACATTATAAAAGATAAATGAGAAAACGGAAAATATAATCTCAATTTTTTAATTCACAAATTGTCTTAGTTAATTGACTATAACCTCACCTACTAAATTACAAGAATATAGTTAATAAATATTATTATCTTAGAATTACCCCCTGAAACTTAACTACAACATAAGATTTTAATTACACAAATTTTACAAAATAACTAAATTTTAGCCGAAATTGAGGATCAAAATAAATAATTATGCGATTTCGTAACCCCGGTAACCATAAAATTATAAGATTTTTAGTATACAAGCGAGGTTAATAGCAAAAAAATACAGTACAGTGTCTTCAATTAAGTAGCAAAGGAAAAACTACAAAGTACAGTTTATTTTACTCATTCCAAACTCTACTGTATAACCAATACTCATTTCATTTTATTACTCGAATGTTAACATTGTTTTCAAAAAATAGATTTTATACATGTATTGAGGATCCGTTTGGTATTACTGTTGCAAACAGTAAACAGTAACAACATATTTTTGCTCAAAAATAGACAAAAAAGTGTTTAGTAAAATTCAAAAGCTGTTTTCTGAAAAGTGTTTTTGGTTTAAAAACTGTTGTCATAGAAAACATATATCTATTCATATTTTTGGAAAAATCTCTTTTGAATTTTTGCAGAAAATAACTGTAAGTTTCACAAACCTGTCCAAAAACATTAATTTTTTACATTATATCTGAAAATATGTATAAATTAAATTTTTTTACCAAAAAGTCATTAATTTTTTTTGATAACATTTTTTTTCCTAACACTTTTTTGCACAGCACAACAGTGTAAAAGAGAAATCTCAAACAAAGTTGTGTTCAAATAAATATGAGATTAAATTAATATAAAATTCTGCTCGAGCATTCCACCTTATTTACAAGTTACAGTACAACTAACAACCTACTGATGATTATTCGAGTTAGGCAGTCAATATAGTCGACTTGACACGTAATGAAACACATAGTGGATGTGCGAATGCATGACAAAAGACGCGCAGGAACACATGTTGAAACATGAGAAAGACACCCATACATTACATTTATTGTCATCAAATCTAATCTAGCATTAATACGTACAGTTATAATTTAGTCCCTGACATTTGTTATTAAAGGAGACCTAAATAAATGACATTTCTATTTTTTAAATTTCTGGGAAAGGGCAATAGTTCTTCTCCCAAGAACAAGGGAGAGATAAGGAGGACAAGTGTGCATTACTTGATCTATCTACTTTATTTATTATCCTTCGTCTATGTTGTACAAAGTTGCACAATTCTTCTAAGTTTATGGTCACAAAATACTTTAATCGTTTGAGTTTTGAATTAGTTCGGGTCTTGATATATGAAACAGTTATGATGTGTTTGGGTGGGATTAATAGTCGGAAGGAGTGAAATAAATTAGTTATATCTGCACTTTATTTCCACTTATTTTCATCTATTCCATTTCATTCTTCCTAATTAAACACAATATTAACGTCGATGGTCGATTTTGGAGGAGAGGAATAAGTTTGATTATATTGGAGTTTGAAATTCTAGTTTTATGATTCGTCGGAGAAAATGGAATAAACGAATTAAATAAAAAAATTAGTGAAGATAGAAAAAAAGTGGATGGATGTAAATTTTTAATGATAAAAATTGAATTTAAAATAAGTACATTTAATAACAGAGTATTCCTTTTAAAATTGACAGGTATGAACTATGAAGCACTATGACTACAGAAATACCGATAAACCGAATTATCAATGACCCTGTTCGGTAAATCATACAAGTTATTTGTCATAAAATACACATATTTTTTAACTTATAAAATAAGCTAAACGGGTCCAATGTTGTTTACTAAGGTACAAGGATGTAGATGGCTTAAAGCACGTAAAAGCTGAAAAAATTGGTAAGAAGTTGTTATTATAATACTAATTATTAAGAGGCTGTATTGTTTCTGTCCTAGGCATCCAAAAAGGCAGGATGGGCACTGTTTAGTGTCTTGACATGTTTATACTCCTACATTTTCATTCATGATTTGACAATACTACAAAAAGATCGGATGTGCAATGAAAACTATACATACATGTATAAAACGTTCCGAACACATCGTGTTTTGCTTTGTTTATGTTAATATTAAATATATTTTTAAAGTTTGCACCGAACTAAAATAAGTTGGGTGTTTTTTTTATCTGGAGATAAAACTGCTCTGCTTTAATGGCATCCTGCAAAGGGAATTCTATATTGATCGTGTACATTTTATGAAACCCTAAATTATGAATTGTAAATGATGCATTGAAGTGATGTGTAAGGTGTGTTTCAAAGATGGGTTGGACCATATTGGAGTTGAATGTGTTGATTAATTACAACTTTAACGTAGAGAGAATAGCTCCATTACTTATAGATATGCTATAACATGACATGAATATGATATATGGAAAATATATAGCCTAGCTATAATTTTAGCACATACTTCAACTCCATCTCTGGACTTATCTATCACATGTAATTGAAAATCTAATATTTTTATTTAAATTTCAAAACATTTAAATATATGAATAAATTCAAAAACTTGAAATGACAATATAATTTTTATCATTTAAAATCTTTCGTATGAAATGAATTACATGTTATAAAACATAATTTAAAAAAATTTACGACCGAAAATGATAATTTCAAAGTGACATATCAATAATTTAAAGTCACTAGTATTTTTATTTGACCACAACTCTGTGTGTGTGGGGGGTGTTTAATCATCATGTATATGTTCAGATGGTCCTCCCAAGGTGATAGGAGTAGGAAAATTATGATTTGTGTTTGTGTTGGGGGGTAATAAGTGCGCAAGTGTGTGTTTGCAATGGCAAGTTGACAAGGTAAATTTAGTGCAGGCCCATACTTGCTGATCAATGCCACTTGAATAATTCTACGATGCCATCACTTTCAAGCTCCATCCTAAGATTAACCCACTGTCGTGCATATGCATATAACACTGTATTCTTCTTTGAAACAGTTGGACAACATCTGGTCTACGAAGATCGAAGATGGACCCAAGATCCCAAACTTTTTAGAGGCTTAAAAGGTCGAATAAAAAAGTGCTCAATAAAGTTAATAAATAGGAGTATTTTACAGATATAGTGGGTGTTTGGGGTTCCATAAACTTAAAATAAGTAGCTTATTTTTTATTTTTTTTTACATATTTTCATATTTTTTTTAAAGATAAATATTTGTTTTAGAATTTTAAAACCAAATATGAACTTACTTTTTTCTGGAAATAAGGGCTTATTTCTGAAAAGTACATACATCCCTACTTTTTTCCGGAAATAAGCCCTTATTTCCATAAGTAGCAGTTTGCCAAACAGGCCCTATAGTATACTACTTCCGAATGGATTCATTTTGAATTTTATTTTTTGAAATATAAAAGAAACAGATTATATTTTCTTTTTGTGATTGATCGTTTTTTAAAAACAGATGCCAGTATGCCACAATTGACTAAATTTTGATATTTATATATTCCGAAAATTAATTATCGTAACTTATTTTTGTTACCAACTCTGCAAGGTCATTTGATCACTTGATTGTAGTCTCTCTTTGTTCCAAAATATAGATGATGCCATTAAACAACTTCGCAGATTAGAGAAAAATAATATCAAAATCGTATTTCAGCTTTTCCATAATCATAATTGATGTCTCTGTTCTGCACGATGATTGGCTTAGACAAAGAACGAAATCAGAGCAAAACTGGTTGTGATGTTCATAAGTAAACATATGATTTCGCACAAGAACTGAGATGTCAAACGGTCTGGAGTGAGAACTATCAAACTAGAGTAGATCTATTCTGGCCTAAAGTTTTCAACTAGCCAGAACCAGCAGTAGCGTTCATGGTCCACCCCGAGGAAAAGTAACAGCAGGAATGACAAAAAGCTTGTTAATTGCAAACAAATCTAGACAAGAATGAAAACAAGAGATCCAAGAAAAGTAAGTGGTCATGAAATCATTGTATAAGAAGGGTTAGGTTCATATTATAAAAAACAAAATATAACAATTTGGAACCCCTACTTCAGAGTAAGTTCATTGGATACAGACACATGCTTAAAACAAAACACAATTGTATAAATACTCTCTAGGCCTCGGTCTCTTTACGTTTGGAACTCTTGAAGGCTACATGCAAGTCTACGGACACTGTAATATTCATATTTCACAGCAATATGTTAATAACCTAGTTATGAACCTACTCATGGGCGAGCATCAAGAGAGTGGTGACTACTGGATTGACCTTCTTTTGAGGGTACATTGTACATATTCTTAAGCAGATCCTGGATCTTGCAATACATTAGCATCTGCGAAGTGTCATTTCCACTGGCACTGCTTTGAGTCTGAGGTGCCTTTGAACTCTCTTGAAGCTTGATCTTCTCAAACAGATACTGCTTCTCAGCTTCCGCCTCGTCCAAACGTTGTTTGAGATACCTGGTTGCATAATCCTCCTCTGATTTTTCTGATTTAGCTAGCACGATCCTCTGTATCCTTTCTGATTCTCGTCTAGCCTCACTAGCCTTTAAATCAAACATATCAGCCTCGGCCTGTTTGAGCCTTACAATGCTATCAAGTTCATCAATCTGCTGCTTCTTTCTCTGACGATCCATTTTGAGTGTTGCCACCTCCCTAGCTTTATCCTTAAGCTCTTGATCACAAGCCTCAACAGCTAGCCGGGCTTTCTTCACCATCCGCAACTTCTCCTCTTCCACCATCTCCATCTTTTTAACAGCTTCCTGAACAACATCAGCAATCCGGTTGAACGCCTCCTGTGGGGCTATAAGGCCTCCACCTTCCTCACTTCCTGAACTCTTTAAAGGGTCCACCTCAAATTCTGTACAAGTAAAGAAACTGACATAAATTTATTTATTGCTTAAACACGGCCTGTTATATCAACATTCAACAATAAGAGCAAAGAGCCCAACTAGGACCTATAATATTGAAAGATGTTTAATCAAATGCTGAAAGCTATATGATTTTTTTTTTCATATTAGAGTTTGGCTCTCTCTTTTCTGCTAACTATTATCCAGGTCAGATCAATATTTAATAAGGAACCTTTAATAACTCAAACTGAGCAATTAGCCAATTAAAAAAAAGAAGCTCAAACTAAGCATCTTTACTTGCATAATTTTAGATACCTATATTGCATTAAGTTGACAATGATTTAACTTTTAAGCAAATTAATGAAATGCTTTGGCAATACAACCAAGCTAAATAATTTAACATTTCATATTATTGAAACAAACTTATCAAGAAGCAGTATGTATATTTACACCAACACGCATGCACAGAACGGAGTCAACAAGGAAAGACTCTTATACTGATATAAAAGAAATAATAGAAATCATGTAAGCATTTATTCTGGTTTTAGCATGAAAACCTTACCTTGAAAAAACATCAAAACAGTTTGACAAACCACAGGTTCTGTGAGCCCTCCTTTCAATTTATCAATCAGTTCTTCGCATTTCCAAAACAATTTTCTACCTTTAGAATCCTCACTTCCCCGGAAAATTCTACCCACGAAGTCCAATTCTCTAATTAGTGCTTCCCGATCCCAGCTTGGCGCACAGCTCATAAATACATCTTTCACCCACCCAAATAGCTCAGATGTTCTATTGCAAGCCCGACACTTAAAAATCATCTCAGATAAGCCTGCCCCACTCTTCACAGAAGGTCCCATGCCAATATGTCCATTCCGGATAGCACAGTCTGTGTGGGTCCAGTGATTACACAAATCACAGCCAATCCAACGACAAGTATTCACCTCAAAATCAAACTTATTGCAAATTAAACACATGCAAAGGTTGCAGAAACCATTCCTCTTTGAACAAGCATCGCAGGTACAGTCCTCGGCTGGAAGTAGACTTCCACATGATATGTTACGGCACCTTTTGTATAGAAAAACTTCAATCAAAGAAGCTTGAGAAAGACTAACACTTGGATGAAGAAATGCCTGAATTGCAGTTCTGATAGCTACTAGAATCTCTAAATGGACCCTGTGTGCCATTTTCAGTGTTTTCTCTGTCAAATCACTTCGACTTTGGATTAACTTTTGCAAAAACAGAAACTCTTCCCTGTGTTGTGAACCACCTGTTCCCTCAAGCAGACTCCGAACCTCGTTCTTCAACTTCTCTAGAAATTCATCAGGCAGACGTTGCATTTTTTCAGCAATGCCGTCTACTCTTTCTCTGACTATGTCACGAAGAGACATCCTATCTGAGATAGAAACATTACGGGTGACCGAATGCTCAGTAAACCCATTCTCTCTTTCCTTCTCCAATTTTTGAGCCAGCAAAGCATCAGCATTTGCATTTGGCCAAGTTTCACGGGAGCTGGCACTCTCTGTTGGGGACTCACGGACCTGATCAGAATTAGACACGCGCTCTTGAACATTGGGAGACCCAGAAGCATCTAACGAAGCTAGAGAGAATGGAGCTGGTAATCCTCCTCCAGAACGTGGCTGTTGACGCGGTGGAAGCATTTTAGGCGAAGGCTGAGGATTAAAATTCGACCCAGAAGATGTTCCCATAAACAAACAATTCAATCCTACACCACATATAGAAGAATTTCCAATTTAGCCACTTTAAAGCCAAAGTTAATCACAATGTAGTAGTATCTATTTCCTATCTAAACTAAAGAGAATCACGAATAACCACCAGTACAAAACAAGCAAAAGGAACCAACAACACACATCAATAGTCACAAAACACTTTACAAAATGCAGCAAGTAGCAATAAAAAGTCACTATCATTTACTAAACTTTCAATTCGGGTAAATTCCCACCCTCTCACACCCTCTCACATATAGCACGGAAAGCACCACAATTCATTGCAAATCACCAAAATTCCCAATCAACACAACACCAAACAGTAACAAATTACACCTACATATAACATCAAACATAAAAAATTTGCTCCTATAAATAAAATCACCTGCAACAATGCACACAAATATATATAGCATTAAACATAAACAATTTACACATGTAGCATCACATATAAAATTTACACACATATATAACATCACATATAAAATGTACCCAGTAAAAAATATTTAAAATTAATCAAAATCATAGAAATCACAAATAATCATAGAAAAAATAGATGAAATTACGATAAAATAAAGGCAAGATCTAGGGTTTTGAATACTCACCAGAAATGAAGCAAAAAAGCAAAAGGGGTTACAATTGAAGTGAATATGAAGGCTTTGCTGTGATTTTCCCCTTGAAATTAGAGACAAATAAACCCTAATTGAGCTCTATGATGTTACAAAAGTAAACGTTGAAGAGGAGACAGAAGATAATAAGGATGATATTGATGACCGGGTGAGCCGGTATTCAGTCAACCTTCCGCGTCAACTCAATTAGGTAAATTGCCACCTTTTTAACATTTCTCGAAATTAATAAAAGTAAATTTTATATTAAAAACATATAATATTTACATTTATTTTATTATATTTAATGTTTTTTATTCATTAAATTTTATGGACACCATTTATCTTATGAGATGTTAATTATATAAAGTATTATTCCCTTTGTCTCATTTAATATGTTACTTTTGAAAAAAATATATTTTATAATACATGTCCTCTATTATTTTCAATGTAATTGTATAGATAAAATTTTAAAATAACTCTTTAATTATAATGTTAGTATTAGTATTATTAATTAATGTAGAGATAATTATTATTTAAATTATATATTAAAATTAGTTTAATTGTTTTAATAAATAAAAATATAAATGAAAATTAATTTTAATATTATAAATTTTTAATAATATGTATAATTTTTCAAAAAATAATAAATAATTTGAATAGAAAGGAGTAATAGTTATTATTAGAACAAATGTGTTTGTGTATGCAATTTCATGCCTCTTTCCACGGCTTTGACTTTGAGGATGTGGTAATTACTTTATTGAACTTGTTGAGCTAAAATTATATTTCGAATTTGACTTTTATTAAATAATTTATTTTTAATATATTATATAAATAATTGAGTTAATTTTTTATTGTTATGAAATTTGAGTTTACTTTTTTCTAAATGAAATAAAATTCTATATTTTTAAATTGGACTTAAATTTATGATATTAACAAATAGAATTGAGTTGAATTGAATTTATCAAATTCAAAACTAGAACGAGATTGACATTAAATACTTACACAAATATTCCTAAAACTTTCTGAATTTTACATCCAAAATATTTGTAAATCCAAGATGTTAAGTACTCCATTCATTCCAAAATAAGTGTCGTTTTGACTTTTAACACATATTTTAAGGTGTAAAAAAATGTTACTGATATAACTCATTTTCCTAATTTTTTTGAATAAAAATATACAATTTAAATTTTGTCACAAAAAGGAAAATTAAAAAAAAGTCACGGGAGTAACCTTTTCTATACCTTAAAGTTAAAGTGACACTTATTTTTACTAATTAAAAGTTGAGCACATGTCTATTATTTCAAAGTACTAGAAATTATTTTTAAAATTTTTAATTTTTATTATTGTTTTAATTTACACTTGTACGAATCGATCAAAAGCCACAACACAAATACACAATAGACACACCAACCACATTGCTAGCAATATATCTTGTATAGTAGTAATAAATATAGTAGTACAAAAATGGACTTATAATTACCATATATAAATATATCTAGCTAAACTCCATGACCGATCATATCATAACACAACCTGGAAAAACTTGAGCACATACATATACATACATAAAACTATAAAATTGTAGAATTTGTATACGTACGTGCACGCATACATATTTTTACAAATGAAGAGAAGTATCAACATCACACTCATTGTCATGAGCATCCACATCATAGAATGGCCTATCACTCTTATTTGCAAGCCATGACATATTGTTTAAGCAATAAGTCTTCTTTATGTTATCTTGGACATGACTCTCTGGCCATAGAGAGAGGCATGTTATGTGAGATGATGGTGGGGTTGCCGGGGCAGCTGCCTCCTTTGGTGGAAGAGCACGGAGGAGCTCCGACTGAAAAAACAGATTGGATGGGTTGTGATGTTGAGTGTTGTATAAGTTGATGGTTGTAGAAAGATCAGAGTCTGTGAAGAGTTTTAACATCTCTTTCTCTTCTCTCATCTCTTTCACTCTTTGCAATTGTCTAAACCTTTCTTGTAACAACACTATGGAGGAATGTGTCGTTGTTTGGTCACTACTTTCCCTGCCCATGTCTCTCTTTTGATTGTGTTGCTGAGAGGGAGAGAGATCGAGAGAGATTTGTATGTGCATTGTAAGTAAAGATGGTTAGGTTGCATGGCCTCTATGTATAAGCATATATATAGGCGCTGGGAGAATTTTTTGACAAGATGATAAAGTTTTTTTTTTTATTGTTTTTTTAAAGTAATGAGCAATTCATATACTGTGCATGAACTCTACTTTAGATGATGTGTCACATGGACATACAGGAACTGAAAATTACGTATGGTTTATAAAATGTATAAAACGAATATTACGTACATGCACAGATATTTAGAGTAATAACCAATTTGATTTTTATCTATATGAAAAGTAATCGATTATAAAAACCTAATTTCAAATGGCTACACACTACTAAAAAACATTAATATGCTATAAGAAAGTATTTCAAATCCTGGGTGGGACGGGGATTTGTTAAAAGATATAATATAAAATTTTATCAAAATTCTTAATTTAAAATATTAGTTAAAATTGAGAATGAGATAGATCCGGCAAATTATTGTCTTAAAAGATGGATGGCTAAGTTTTTAAAAGAATATGAAACTTAACACGATTATTAAAATGGTATTAGATCATTTGTATTCCTTGCAGTCATTTACCATCCAATAGGTAATAGTTCGAAAATTACATTTTTCTTAAACTTACATCAACGAGAATTCTTTGTTGTTAGTGGGTTACATTTATTGAAACGGTGGAAATTTTAAAAATAATCGGATTTCATCAGGGATTGTTACAGTAAAAAAAGCGTTTTGTCTTGCTAAAACAGTCGTGATATAGTGTTCTAAATCATGTTTTTGATACAGTATTAGAGAATGATTTAATAAAATACATCATCGTTAATATCCACGAGAGATTTTATACACTAGGATATGAATAACTCTGGAAACTGCAGGCAAAAGAACGATTTTCGAAAGACGAAAGTTTGAGGAACAAGTTAATTTATAAAACTAATTAACTTAGAACAAAAGAATGGAAAATTAAACAATCTATTTAACATGCATATTGTGCACATAATTATATACACCTGAAATGGTATTTTGCAATATAGTTATGCATGCGTTTGCAGTGCTTAACATATTATTGGGATTCAAAAGAAAAAAGATGGAGGAGCTAGTTATAGAAAAGGGGAGAATCGGCAGCAAAAGGCAGAAATGGCCAAGGAGAAGAAAGCAAGTGACGCTAATCTAAGGAGTGTAAGCTAAGGGGATTGAGAGGTAAAAAGCAAAGAGAGAAAATGGTGGGTAAGTAATTCCAAAACATTGTTGGAATTTAGCGCATGGAATTGTGTGTTTCGAGGAATAATTAGTAGGGCTGATTGCCTGTCAGCTTGTCCCAAAACCCCCCCACCCCTTTAGCTTTGGAGTAGATGCTGCTCTTTTTTATGGTGCTTTGAACACCATATCGACCATAACACTATTATATTTATATACTCCTATTGTGCTTGTCATTTGGTTTCACGACTAATTAGCCACTATTCTAATTTGATCATCTAGAAAAAATGGTCATCGTTTTCTTTCTTTAATATTGGATATATGGTACTTTTTCTGATGGGTTGATGAAGCATTTTGTTTTCTGTTTCAAAATTCCCTTGTATTTAACGTGTTGTGTTTGTTGGGATCTTGTAGCAGAGAGGAAGAGGTGGAGGCGAAATGAGAGGAAAAAGACAAAGTAGAAATGGGAATAATATAGGAGCTCATCATGCTTCTTTGAACCTTAACAAATTAAATCATACTACCATCATATCTATGACTATTATACTACTTTCTTTTACATCTACACACTAAACTTTATCTTTAGGTCACTTCTTTGGCTTTATATAATTATTACACAAACACAAAATACATAATAATCTCTTTGAAATTCATTGCATGCATGTCACACAAGCTTGCAAGTCATATTTTTTTTAACAAAAATGACAATAAGAGACTAAGAATTAATTAGCAAAAAGAATATGAATGTTATATAGTACTCGTACTCGTACTAAATAAAAAATAATAAAAAAGCTGAGAAAGTTAAAGAAGATACTGAGTACTAACATTCTCTCTATAACTCTGCAGCCAGCAGCTACATTGAAAAACAAAAACTAACATTCTCTCTTTTACTACTAATCTTCAATTTCATCTTATTGCTCTTGTCTTCAAGTTGTTGGAAGGGAATGGCATGCTGGGATGAAAGCTGCATATGCTAGGATTAAAGGGAAAGGGATAGGTTGATTTATAATATTATGCTCTAACACTTGCCCCCCACCCAGTAGTAACCCACTCTATTATATACTACTATAACTTTTCTTGTATCTAGAATTGGAATTTCCAACTTTGCATGGGGAGCCTCTACCATGCTTCTATCTTTCAATCTATGGTATACATTTAGTACGTACTATATTAAGATCTTGTTGAAGTTTAAAGTTTGAATTCATTTGAAATTCTCTTTGTACTGAAAAAGTGTGTACATGATGTGTGGTTCATGTTGCAAACCAAATTGACATTTGTCAATTGTGAATACTCTAAACTATCCTCGATCCTTCCAACTTGGTAGAATCTAGAGTTTTATTTAACTTACATTTAACAAACACGGCTTTTGGACAAATTAATAACAGTGCTATGCGCGTAGTCATATTTGCGAAAATCGTCCCTTTTCTCAAGATTTTGCTGTATGAACGGGATATTGAATGCGTTTAATTTAATTTATTATGTTTAGGAGCGAATTTAGTAAAGAGTACGGGGCATGTGTTTCCTAAAAAATTTGTCACAATTTTATCACTAAGATTTTCATAAAAAAATGTCTCCTCAAAAGTTATAGTATTTTATAAGAGTATATACTCAAAAATAATTTAGTGTCCCCTTAAAAAAAATTCCGATCCGTCCCCTATTATGCCTCGTAGAAATTAGCTTGACGAAAATGCTTGAGGTACTTGCTAATTTTGAAAGGTTCTTACTTTTCGATGTGTAAAGAGAGAGCGGTTAAAAGGTAGACAATTTTTTTTTACATTTGCTAACATTTATACAATTATACCCACCCGATACAAAAGGCCATTAGACAAATATAATGCATTAAGCTATTACCGTGCTTAAAGAGTAGGGTATTTAATTAGAATTATAATTTATAATTTTCATCTCTGAAGAAAATTAATTATATTCCTCCATTAATAGGTAATTATATGATTCATAATTTTAAAAAAATATTATTATATAATTCATAATTTAATGTTTTCTATATTAGATATTGTGAATAATACATATTAGCATTGCTATGCTTATAATCTCATTTCTGAATTTTAGTTATTCGAATGCACTAAATTTTTAAACGTTTTTCTAAATATTGAAATATTATGTATTAATAAATACATTTTAATTAAAATGCATGTAAATACCATTTTTAACGATTTTGAATGTTCAAGAAAATTGTCATTCACAATCATTGTTTATCGATTACCGGTTATTCTTTTATTAAAAGTTTTATTTTAATAACTTGCATATTATACATTTGCATCTCAAAGGATGACAAACTATAGAGTCTGATGCCTGTGGGATGAGAATGATACTCTGTTGTGTTCAGCCAGAGGAAATGCAAGTTGTTATTGTACGGTACTTAAATCAAGCTGGAGGTTGTTGTTTTTTTAAGCTGGAGGTTTTATTTGTCGTCCAGTTGGTAGTTTTAGCTATTGCCGGCAATCGTGTCGTTTTGTATAATTTCGTTTCGTGTATTTTCGTATTTTCGTGTATTCATAGATAAAATTAAAAATGATCAAAAATCGTTTCGTGTACTTGTTTAACCGATTCAAACACGAAATGAAATATTTCGTGTCTACACGAAATGAAACGAAAAGTACATGAAATCTTTGTATACTCTTTGTTTACACGAAACGACCCGAAATAACACGAAACGATTATATCCAAATACACGAAATATATACGAAATACTAATGGATACATAAAATGAGTAAATTGTTATATATTACGTATATATATAATAATATGTTTAAAAATATATATTACGTATATAATATATATCATGATATATAAAAAATAAAAATTATATATTAATATTTCGTGTACTTTCGTGTACCCAAAATGAAACCAATATTCGACACTAAATTTATTGTGTAATTTCGTGTTCGTGTACTTTCGTGTTTCGTGTATCAAAAATCAAAACTCATATCCATTATTTTCGTGTCGTGTTCACATGTCATGTGTCAAATTGTCAGGCCTAGTTTTAGCCTATGTTACTGGTGCTCTTCATTTTACCCACCCGTGTCGGACATGTGACACTCGGATTTGGACACTTATTTTAGACTAAAAATATGTAAATATTTAAAAATATTATGGAGTCCGATATTCGAACACGTATCATATTGGATATTTTTAGTCGAGTCCGACTAACCTAGGTTTTATCCTATCATATGGCTTCTGCCTTTTATATATTTCTCTGTTATAACAGAGTTAATGATTTTAATGGTGTGAATGTGTAATAGGCTAGATGTTTGTTTTAAATTCTACAGCCCCCACTCAACCATCAGCAGTGTCAATTTTGGATTTTGGGTCGGGTTCGGGTCGGATTGACAGACTCGGATTAGAATTTTAATCTAATTCAAACCCGATCCGAAATTTTAATGGGTCAAAATATCCAATCCGAACTCGACCCGAAATACTCATGAATAATCCAAATCGATCCAAAATAATTATAATTTATTAATAAATATAAATAATTAATAAAAATTAATTATTTTTATTATAAAAATTATTTTTAATAATATTTAAATAAAATATATAATATTTAAATAATTAATTAATATATAAATAATATTTAATATATTTAATTTTTTTATATATATAATTTTGGTTCATTTCGGGTGAGTTTCGGGAAGAAGAGCTGCATGGTACTGCAATAGTGATCATGGAAGTAGCGAATTGAAATGACCGAACTAGCGGTTGGGAGGCCTTACCTCCTGGTGAACTGTGGTATTTTCTCAGATTTTGCACGTGTGATACATGTTCCTTCTATGCCTGATATTGCCAAAAGTGAAGTACAGAAGAGCATGAAATTCTATAGTCAAGTTTAAGAAAAGTCATTCCAACCGTTGCCGAGCCGGAATCGAACGTGAAGGAAACATCCGAGGTAGAATGCTTTTCTGCTGTTCAAAGAAATGCACAAGTGGCTAATTCCTTCATAACACAAAATATGGGATCGAAATGCCAATATTTGTTCTCTACGGCCGTGTAAAAGCAAACGAAGGATGGCCAGCCCCGATTCCCAGGGTTAAAAACTCAAATTCAACCCGAAAATGACCTGAAAATGACCCGATTTTTTCGGTTCACTTTAGGGTCAATCCGAAATTGATCCGAACCCGAAAAATTCCAACCCGAATTCATATTTTTCGAGTCGGTTTCGGGTTGGGTAGTCCGATCGGGTCCAAAATTTCACCCCTATCCATCAGTAGATCCACCCCTCGTGCAATCTAGTCGCGCAGTTGAACACTTGGTCGTGGTAGCTGGCCGAACCGTCTCATTCCATTTCCATTAAAGGGACTGAAATCCATGTTACACACGGCTTATGTTAATACAATAAGATGTATGTTTTGGGAAATAATTTGAATAGAATGATGTGAGAATAAAATGAAATTTATACTCTTATTTGGGTGAGATTAGAGGAAATGTTTATAATTTTCATTTTTTTCTTCATTTCATTCCCAACTATTTGAACTAGAATTTTAACCCACATGCATGTTTTGAAAAGAATGCTACATTTCATTTTTTCATCATTTTCCCTACAATCTTCATCATAACAAATTTAAACTCCCTTATGTTTATTCATAATTTCACTCATACATTTTTCTTTTTTCATAAAATTTGTTTATAATTTTTCATTCTATTCCTTTCTCATTCCATTCTCACCAAGTGAACACAACCTACGGACCTTGAGAACTCTTGTACTTCCAAGAAAAATTTAATTAGTAAAATTAATTAGGTAAATAAACTAAAAATCAGCATCATGAAGGTATGAGAATATAGTATAAGATACTGTTAGGAGAACTGATGATTTAACGGAAGGTACATTCGCTTTTATATCTTCAATTCTTTATTTAGCTTATCAACGTTGTTCAAATATAGTGTTTTTTCCTTTTAATCTTGTTGTGCTAACATATATGTAGTTTGGATTTTGGCTCCTCGAGCCACATTTCTGGCTCCGCAACTGCTTTCATGCACATTCTCTTAAAATTGGGTTTAGGACTGATTTGTTTGTTTAGACGGTGTCGATTAAAATATTTGCGAAGTTTGGTTTGACATGTGTTCCGAGGGAAGTACTTGATGAAATCAATAACCCAGATTGCAGTTTTTGTAATGCTATGTGGTGAGAGTCCAGGAGATTAGCATGACTCGACAAGGGGTACGAACAGAATTTACCAGCAAAAACCGTCAAGGAAACGACAAAGGGGGGAGAATCCGAGAGGGAAAAGAAAGAGTATGGGAAGAGAAAACTGAGAAATCTTGTTAATAAATGAATAAAGGCGTACCAAATCACCACTTCAGTACTTATTAATTCAAGCATGTTAATTAATTCTATATTGGATCAAACTAACAAAGATCAGAACAAAGATTTAACAACTTTCCCGCCAAATGTCTGGAATTCACAAATTTTCATTTTCATTTTTTTTTTTAATGATTACCTCCTAAATCATTTCTTTTATAGGTGCTTTTGGATGACCCGTGAGTACATGTATATAAGTGGAACTGAAATAGATATATGAAGCTTGGTACGTCTTCTTTTATTAACATCTACTGAGTGTGTAAATATAGAGAATGAAATGAGGAGTTTTAAGCAGATGAATAAGAAGGATGTATCTGCACAAAGCGAGATGATAATGGGGCTTTCCTGCCATGAACTTGTCGAGGCTGCACTTTCTTTTCAACACAGTGACATGCGAAGGAACTGAATTCAACACTAACCATCGCAGCTGTGTTGGTAGTAGCTTGCAATCACATTGGCTTGATCAACAAGGGGTGGACATTTTCTAACTCTATAATCAACGCCTATGTACCCCCTCCATAATTTGAACACTATGGAATCATTATTGACATTTGGGGACGAGCAGGGAGACTCCAGGACGCTAGTGAGCTTATCAGGAGCATGCCATTTGAACCAGATACCATGTATCTTGGAGCTAGTATATTTATAGGAATGTAGAACTGGCAGAACACGCTATGATGAAACTTATATCACTAGAGCCTAATGTCGACGTTGAATTTTTCAGTATGTTGTCAGATGTATATTCTTAAGCCAAACAGTAGAAGGTTGTATTGACCAACAAACTCGAGAAGAATTCAAGGAGTAGCTCAGTTTAAGTTGGTAACACAGTTCATAAATTTAGTACCAGCAATAAATCACACTTGCCATCCAATAAATTGTACAAATTATGAGATGATATATGAATTGAAAAACGCAGGCTATGAAACTTTTAAAAAACTCTGTTTCACAAGAGAAGAGACGAGAGCGAGCTCATCATAGCAAGACGCTTGTAATAGCTTTTGGCCTTATCAATACAAATCTAGGAGGCCGTATTCGTATTTTTAAGAATCTCCATGTCTGTGTTGACTGTCATTCTGCCATTAATTTTGTTTAATGATTTGTTTCGGCATTTTGTTGCTAGGACATGCTCGTGTAAGGATTTATGGCGATTTCAAAACAACTCCTTTTTATTTGGGATGTTCTCTTCGTCAAATGACTCGTTTTTAGTGGCCGGGATGGTGTTTTAGATTATTCCTATGGAACAAATAAAATATTCCAAATTTTAGAGAAAAAATTGGCTTTCAGAAGGTACCCGGAAGGTGGAGAGTCTAAGAGATAAGAGGATTAACAAGGGGAAATTGGAAATTTTGGATAGAAGGATCAATAAGAAGGAAGTTCCTTGTTTTCACACCTTACATATATATAAGCATTTAATATCCGGGTTTGGTGCTCCACATGATCACCAAGTACTTGATGTTATAATAATTTATATTACAATGCAAGAGAATAAAATTGTCAAATGTAAATATGAAGTTAATATTTTTAAAACTGTCACTGCACTTTTATACTAAAAAATGTTTTAATCTTAAATAAGTTCGTCAGGTACACATTTATATGAGTATTTGTTTACATATTTCACCACTATAATTTTTTTTGGTTCTGAGAAATTAAGGCAATACAAGTGGGTGACTGAAGGCCCGTAACGCGTTGCATGAATCACACACACACACACACACACACACAACATGAATGTATATCTATACCTGGTGTCGCATCCCAACATGAATGTTTGCAAGTTTGGATTTATATCTACATACATTATAAACAATCATAACTCCAATATTACAAGAGACGACGGAACTAAAATATTTTCACTAATTTTTATAAGTATTCTAAGTAACATTTTTGCCAAGTTCTAAAGAAATGTTAATTTTGTGGAAATGTATATTTTTTTTGAAAAAAAACCATCAGCAAGAAATATATTTTCCGATTTCTTGGGGAAGCAGATGTGATTATGGTTACTGGTGCATAGAAATGAGTCGTATAATATGGTTGAGTCATGATTAATATATCATCAAGATCGACCATATATCTTTTGCTATCAATGCACCATCGACCATCTGTTGAAGTTGTCAAATGACCGATTTTGTGGTCATATGAAAGAGCATCATCAGAAGCTCTCTTACTTTTTTACCAAGTAATTACCAAGTGTTTGCCTCAGCAATATAATTGATACTACCATTGTGTTCGTGTGCATGGCCGTCAGGCAATGTATATACGTACTTTTAGTATGTCACGTATCCCGTATACAGATTTACACACACATGTATGTACGGTCCGTAAGGATGCTTCCTAGAAACTTCCTCTTTCCCCTTGAGCCTATACATTAGCATTAAAGTTCACTACAATTTTCACACATTCTCATATATACTCTTCATATATCTCTGTTTAGTTCACAGATTACACATACACGAACATTTCATATCTTACGATCAATTCCAAGATACTCAAACTCGATCAAACCCAAACACACACATGCTTATACAGATTCAAACATTAAACCATATCTCGATCACAAACAATTCCCAGATACTCAAACCTGATCAAACACAAACCCACGCCATAAATTCACATTTAGATGCATTAAAACAGCACAATTCACACAAGCTTGCTCACCTACACACAAACACGAACCTGACACCCCCAAGCTCGCACAAAATAAAGCATATTCAATTCAATATCCAACTGTGTTTTATAAATTTAATTTTTTGTCTGGCCTAATCTAGACCAGACAAATTGAGCATTAGATATCATATTATTAATTCATATATACTCTCTCCAGCTAGTTTCCTGTGTGGCCCCAGTCATATACTCTAGCTGAGAACAGTCATCAATTGTCACAGAAAAAGTAAGGTGTTATTATAGAATATAGACTGTCTCCGTTATACAGACATGATCATCTTACACACACTCTCCCTCCCTCCCTCCCTCTCTCCCTCGATCTCTCCATCTCCCTCCCTCCTCTCTCCCTCCTCGATCTCTCCGTCTCCCTCCCCTCCTCTCTCCCTCTCCCTCTCCCTCTCCCTCTCCCTCTCTCTCCGTCCACATCCACAGTTTCTCTCTCTCTATATATATCCCATTTTTTCACAAAAATAAACTTGAATACACACATTTAGGTATTACGTAGTTTACTACTGTGTCAGTGGAAGCTTCATGATCTTATGACAGAAATACCCTTTGTTTTTAATTAATGCACGCGTATCTTTCTTGACTAAATAATATTTGATCTCTACTTGCACAAACAGATTGTCATCATTTTATTATCTACAGGGTACATAACATGTCAGAGGCAAACCCGGATATCGACTATGAAGCTCAGAGTTTACTAGATTTTACTGGCGATACCTCACCACGTCACATTTGGTCCACAATCATTGTTCTCCTTCACTCGATTTCAAAATTCCAATCTAAAGCTGAGAGTAGTTGCACCAGTATCGATGACACTAATGCTGAAGATGATGAAGTAAGTCCTAAATAAAATAGTGCAACTTTTGGTTTTTCCTTCTACAAATTTTCCCATCTTCTTCAATTTATTATCGATCAAATATGAAGATGTACTCCATCATGAAATTATATTAGAAATTCTAATGCCTAAGCTGCAAGATATATATAATACGATGAACAATCTTTATTTATTTTTGGGTTGAAATTCTTTTAGCAAAAGATACGGAGTATTCAATTATAATTAGTAGTTCAAGAAGTACTGCTAAATAAATGTTTGATTTGAAAAATTAAATTACTTACCAGGGACAGGCAGAATTGAGTATTGTTGTTGATGGCCCATCAAGCACATATGATGGTTCACTAAAGATTGTATCTGCTCAAGACAATAGCCTCGGTAGCATTAAGGACCAGATTCATTCAAAAGTCACCTCACAAGCCTTGCACGATGATAGTCATCATGGCATTGAGCTCCTGAGTCAATCTAAAAATAGGGAGACTTTTGTCAACACACATACTGCATCTGGGAATGCCTCAACTGTTCATTCTGTGCTGCCAAAGAGTCATCAGGACAAGCTCCAACGTAGCCAAACAAAGAAAATCACTCAAATCATGAAGGAAAAGGATTTAAAATCATTTAATAGTTTTGGAGGTATCCATGGGGTGGCAGATGCATTGAGTTCTGATCTGGTCAAGGGACTTTATGACGAGAATGATATTCGTCAACGAAAAATGAAAAAAGGCTTCCAAAATCAATTGCCCAAAAGCTGTTTCATTTCCCTACTGATTGATACATGCAAAAGTTATACCATAATTCTGTCTTTAGTGGTTGTAGTACTGTCTCTTGGCTTTGGATTAAAGGAGGAGGGCCCAGAGACTGGTTGGGTTGATGGAGCCATTATATTTATCACTATTACCATGCTAGTTCTGTTTACTTCATCGTGCAGATTTTATATTCAAAGAAAGTTGCTGAAGAAGTCAAGGAAGCAAGGTGTTCCAGTGAAGAACGTTTATGTAACTAGAGGGGAACGTAAACAGCACATCAGTGTATTGGATCTTGTGCATGGTGATATAGTTTTTCTTGAGAGAGGAAATGAAGTTCCGTGTGATGGTTTCTTTATAGATGGTGAATCACTAGAAGTGGATGCTGGATCAGAGTCCATAATTGATCACAAAAATCCGTTTTTGTTTTATGGTTCAAGGGTAATTAATGGCACAGGTAGGATGATTGTGGCATCTGTGGGCACAAACACGGTTTGGAATGAACTGATGAGGACTAATTCTGGAGATAAAAAGTCTAAGGTAGAAGCTCATCTTGAGAAGCTGACGAAAGGAATCCATATTACTGGTCTCTTAATAACTATCCTCATCTTTACAGCATACTTCCTGCGGTTTGTATTAAAGAAACTAGATGATGAAAATGGGTACGGGTCAGAAGTCAAGGGAGAACCAACTGCAATCAAAGTTATATGTAATGCCATTGAGAAAATAATCACAGAACCAAATGGCACAGCAAGAACTTTGACAAGTCTTTTAAGTGTCTCACTGGTTGGAATAATGGATGCTCTGCCTATGGTTGTTTCAATAGCTATCACTCTATGGAATAACAAGGTTCTGTCAGAAAAGGCTACCTGGCATGATTTGCTAGCTTGCGTTAAGTCATCATCAGTCACTCGTATCTGCACAGACAAAATCGGCGGGTTGACTGTGCAGCAAATGGAAGTTAATATGGTTTCTGTTGGCTGTGATGTTATAAGTGACAGCTCTATGCTTTCCCGGGAAGTTCTTGAAGTGCTTTGTGAAGGTATTGGCACATCAGCAGATGCTTGTAATGTAATGGAGGCATCACTCTGTTTTTGGGCTAATGACGCTATAGGGCTTACGAGTAAAAATTTGAAAAAAAATTGGGAACTTCTGAGGCGGGAAAAATCAGATGCATGTAAAAATCCTTGTGGAGTATTGATGAAGAAAACTGAAGAAGATCGTATGTGTCTGCATTGGAAGGGACCAGTCAAGGAAATTTTGGCCAAGTGTTCGCGTTACTATGATAAGGAAGGGCAACTTCATCAAATGAACAGTCAGAAAAGGCTGGAATTTGAGCAAGTTGATACAGATATGTTGAACAAACAATTAAAAACAGTTGCACTTGCTTGTAGATCCACTGCAGTTCCTAGACTGGAAGAAAATGACCTAGATCTGATAGGACTGATTGGTTTGAAAGATTCAGATAAAGAAACTACCAAGGAAGCAATTGCAAGTGCTTTGAAATATGGTAGGGTCAAAACTATACTTGTTTCAGCGGATGATATTTCTTTACTCGAACCTATTGCATTAGAACATGGGTTGCTCAATTTAACATCAGATTTGGTGCTTAAAGGTGAAGATTTTCAAAAATTAACCAAGACCGAGAGGATGGAAAAGATGGATCGAATAGGTGTCCTGGGAAATTGCGTTCCAGCTGATAAGCAGTTTTTTGTAAAATGCTTAAAGGACGGAGGGGAGGTGGTTGCCATGGTTGGAATGCAAACAAATGATGTTCCAGCACTCAAAGAAGCTGACATAGGGGTGGTTATGGGGACTTGGAACTCAGCTGTGGCTAGAGAAAGTTCTGACATAACTATCTGGAATGAAGGTCTAAATTTCTTCTTTGACGTGATCAGTTGTGGAAGATGTGTTTATGGGAAGTTGCAGAAGTTCATTCAACTGCAGCTTATTATGACAACTTCTAGCTCACTGATAAACTTCATTGGCGTAATCTTCACAGGAAATGCCCCAATGACAACAATTCAATTGTTTGGACTGAACCTTTTCATGACTATTATAGATGGCATGGCACTGTTGATATGGCCACTAACTGGAAGACAGGTTAGTCAGTTAATAGTTACACCTACAGACTCTCTTATAACTATGGCCATGACAAGAAACATAGTTGCTCAATCTTCATACCAGATTATAATTCTAATGACACTGCAGCAGAAATGGCATCTGATTGAAGGCATCACTCAGAAATCACTTCAATCCGTGATCTTCAACAGCCTAATCATGTGCCAGGTTTTCAACTTATTCAATGCTAGAGAGCTAGAGAAGAAGAACTTTTTTGAAGGTATTCGTCATGACTTCTGGTTTTGGTGCGCTTTAGGTATATACAGTTTGCTGCACATAATCTTTGTTGTCATTGGATATAGACTAGCCAAAGACCCTCATTTAAATTATAGATTATGGGCAGGTTGTTTTCTTATTGGTATTGTTTCATGGCTGGTTGATTGGATTTGGAAGTTTGTACTTCCTTCTAGTCGGATAGAATGTTTTACTGGCTGGCTTATCAACTGTGCTGGAAAATGCAAATTGGTCATATGCAAGAAAGATTGGTGGTTAGCGAAAGGCTGGTGTTTAGATTGTGAATCTTCAGTAACAGAAACCAAATCCAATCTTCATGACCCCCTCATTAACACCTCAGAATCTTTAAGCACTCCACATCAGTATCAGACATTAGAGTAATTTATTTACTCACGAGTGTTAGCGAAAGGGAGATCATAAAAGCGTTGCACTACAAGGCATTGATAGCAATTTTTTTGCCCACTCTCTTTTAGGTTACATGTTGATAAGTAGTTTCTTTGCTTTCAGTTATAGCATGTTTATTTTACCATGTCCCACTGTCAGGTCCCTGTACAGTAACTTTGTCACTATTTGTTGATTTTTGTCTCAAGTTATTACTCAGGTGAAGCAGAAATATTAGTTAGTTCCCAACGTGCAGCTTTTTTTAACACTTCTCTTTCCCTCTCGATTATTTTAAAATTTTGTTGATTATCTTTCACATATCTCTTATACTAAGTTCTATATTTGAAACAAGGCACACACTGCATTAGCTTGTTTTTTTTAAAATATCCTTATAAACTGCAATTCTGCAAGTAGTTAACTTTGTTGCTATTTAACTTTAGTTGAGAAAGATCTTGTTGAACTTATTATGCTGCTTAATTGGGTTATTTAATAGTAAATCTTGAACCCTCTCCTAATCTCTCACTTCAAAGCGATTAAACGTGGATGACTGAGAGCATATCTTTATGGGTAATATTCAATTTTTAGCGTCCAAATTAAAGTTTTCTAATCGTTAGGATTTGGGTTACAGGAGTTGCTTTGAACTCAGGACCTAAAATACGTGAGCTGTGAAGTTACTAACTTTTCTAAAACCTTAGTACAGACTTTAATTGGATACTATATCTATAGCATATTAGTATTCATATGTGTATACAAACAAATAACCATGACAATGTTATGGTCATAGCCCATAGTTGACCCAGCACTGGGTAGTGACAATAGTTCAAAGCAACAGATTAAGAAACCTAGCTAGTTCAAACAATTATTAGGTGTACACGCCCAAATTACAATGTTATAGACATTGATTGCGTTTATTAGCAAAAATCGATCAACTATCGTATTCATTAATCTACTTATGATAATCTTAATTAGAGATCAGGTGAAAGAACTATGCTTGAAATATATCATGGAAACAATAGTAAAGCAAGTCATTTGACTCTTTTCTAATGCTAGTCCAGAAAGAAATAGTTGGCAGACTTTAGTTGAATAATCACAGAACAAAAAGAGAATAACAGAAACATTATGATTAGCACAAACAGAGATTCATAATAGAGAGGAGGAAGATGAATAAAAGGTAAGCTGCCATAATGCCAAGAAAATTAGAGACGTACATTAATTTGTAGCACTTGCCTCGCAAGAGATAGAGATAGAGAGCTTTCCACCATGAGTTGATAAATTGCAGGATATACAATATGCAGAGTGACTATGCAGTATTAGAAAATTTGTTTGTTCAACTCAATTGACTTGGTCCAAGTCAACGTCTCCCTTCTTTGGCATTTTCTCATAAAAGGAGCCATTATTGGCAAATGATTGTTTTGTGCATGTTGATTTGTTGATTATATAGCACTTGAGCAGATTTTAAGTTAAGTTATCCGAACACAAATAAATTTTACTTTATTTTAAAATTTAGTATATTGAATTTTAATTTTTAAATTTATCCAAACGGTTGAAATTTGTAGATTATGTAGAATATGTTTTGGCAAGTAGAATATATTATTGCACTGCAGTACTATACATGCGAATATCTGAAATCCCACATCATCCCCAGATAAATACAACTTAAATCAGCCTTGTAAAACCCATAAAGTCTACATATATATGTTACAACATCAGACTATAAAAACAAAATGTGTACGTGCGTGTGTGTGCAATGTGCATATACATACACAGAAGCTATATGCTTATTTATTCAGGGAAAGTACCTGGAGTGTTGGCGGGAAACAGTGGTGGCGGTTGTTTTCCCGGGAAAAATGGGACCCACAACAAGCAGTTGAGCATGTCCGGGACAAGAAGGACAGGAGGTTAAGTAGAGGGACACCAAGGTTGTTGAATTAAGATGAACAATGATGCTACTACTAGGATTTATTTAGGGAAGTCTAGACTTGCAAAACAGTGATAAATAAATTCTTCGGACGACTAAATTATCCATTAATGGATGAATACTTTTTTTTTTTCAAGTAATCACAAAGCATCCTGAAACTGGTTAGATATGAATTAATGGATAAACAATCTATTTTTTGTTTTATTACACTAAATAGTACTACTAAATACTGTAGAAATCTTTAACACGCATTTCAAATAAATAATTTTTGTATTTCCAACTCGACTAGATGAATCGGAGAAAATGACCATTTTCTAATAACAGGGTAACCAACCAATTTATCCAAAAGCGGATACATGGCATTTCTTACTTACTTGATGCACCTGTGACACAGACGCGTCTCAATTATACCCTTTACCAAAAATTATCAGCAGAAGTATCTAGTTATCCTTGTTTAAAAAAATGTTGCTGAAACAACTGGATACAGTCATGTCACAAGCGTATCTACTCTTTTTAAGAATGGACAGGACTTTTCCAAGGTGTATACACTGTTACTGTGTATGCACATGCACCGATTTCATTGACGTAAGATGTGAACACATTTACCCCGGCTCCATATCGGTCTTGGTACAGAGACCGAATTCATATATCAAATATAGCACAGATGTTGAATTGTTTTCAAGAATGGTACAGTTAACCCCCGATTTTGGCGAACACACCTAAATGAGTAATGTATGTGTATTAAGCTTATTAGGTAATGTGTTTGCCCGATGCAACGGCGAACATTTTACGAAATTTAATTATTGTGTTTGCATTTTCCCATGGCGAACAGACTAAAATATTAATTGTTGTGTATGCAGGTTCCGGTGGCGAACACATGAAAAACAATTCAGCAGTGTTTACAGTGTGGCACGGCGAACACATGTGAATAGGCTGACGACCAAAACGACGTCGTTTTGGTTGATAGTTTTAAAACCTAAATTAAAAGCAGCAGCGACACATACATCTAGCAACAGCCGCACATAGCTTTCTCCCTCTTTGCAGTCACCGAAGAAGGCCAGTTTTGCAGTCACCGAAGAAGGCCAGTTGCCACCGGCGAACACAGAAGTAAGATCCAAATTCATTGCTTATTTGTACTTTTTCAAATAGACTTTGTTTACGTGTTTATCATGTCTCCCAATTCCGATTATATAACATGTGTCCCATGCTTCGTATGTATAGTCTCCGGATCATGTAAAAGCTTGGTATGTAGTAATCTAATATGTTCATAGGTAAAATTATTGTAAATCATAATAAATTAGTAGCTAAATTGTCTCCCGATTATTGGTATGTATGAACCTAACCCAAGAATTAGTCAATAATTAGTAGCTAATTAGTTGGAGTAATTTAATTATTGTTTAATTATTATGTAATTCCATAATAATTTTTTCAAATAGTTTGATAATTAGTATGTTGATTAGTGAATTTTTAGTAGATAAGTAGTAATTTATGGGTAATTAGTATATTGATTATTAATTTTAGCATAATAAGTCGGTCATTAGTATATTGATATGCACTAAAAATGATTAGTTATTTTCTAATATAAAATTTTAAAAATATTTATAAATTTATTTTCGAATATATATTATAAAATAAAATAAAATTTTGGAATATATATTTTAAAATATATATTGATTTTGTAATGTAATTTCGAATATAAAATTATCATATATATTTGGAATAAAGACTTTATAAAAATATTAAAAAAATTATAATTTATGTACAATTTTTGAATAAAAATTTTAAATAAAGAAATATACAATTTGTATAAATAAAGTTTTGGAATATATATATATATATATATATATGAACAATAAAGTTATGAAAATAATCATAAAAATATTTAAATTATTTATTTTCGAATAATCATAATTTATAGTTTATAATTTATATTTTCGAATATAAATGTATGAATTAAATTTATATTTTTCGAATTTAAATATAAAAAAAATTATATAAATTTTTATTAAATCAATTGAAGAATATCATTTATTCATAAGAATATTTCGAATTTATAAGTATAATTTTGAAGAATATATGTACCTTTTTAAAAGATGAAAAAATTAATATTTTCAATGAAAACTCTTTAAAATATTATACCCCTATTTCTGTTCAGAGGGGGGGATAACTGAGTAAGATATTAATATTTATTCATGATTTTCTGGCTGCTCCCAGAGCAAAGGATAAGTGTCAATTTTAGCATAATAAGTCGGTCATTAGTATATTGATATGCACTAAAAATGATTAGTTATTTTCTAATATAAAATTTTAAAAATATTTATAAATTTATTTTCGAATATATATTATAAAATAAAATAAAATTTTGGAATATATTTTTTAAAATATATATTGATTTTATAATGTAATTTCGAATATAAAATTATCATATATATTTGGAATGAAGACTTTATAAAAATATTAAAAAAATTATAATTTATGTACAATTTTTGAATAAAAATTTTAAATAAAGAAATATACAATTTGTATAAATAAAGTTTTGGAATATATATATATATATATATATATATATATATATATATATATAATAATATATGAACAATAAAATTATGAAAAAAATCATAAAAATATTTAATTTATTTATTTTCGAATAATCATAATTTATAGTTTATAATTTATATTTTCAAATATAAATGTATGAATTAAATTTATATTTTTCGAATTTAAATATAAAAAAAATTATATAAATTTTTATTAAATCAATTGAAGAATATCATTTATTCATGAGAATATTTCGAATTTATAATTAGAATTTTGAAGTATATATGTACCTTTTTAAAAGATGAAAAAATTAAGATTTTATATGAGAACTCTGTAAAAAATTTTATATATAATATAATGGTTCGAACAAGTTAGTAAGCTTTAATAAAAATTGATTAATTAATATTTATTTTAATTTTTGTAGATACATCTATGGATTCAGTTAGTTACCATCCCGGTCCTATTGACGGATCTTTACTGACCCGACAGCACGAGCATCGTTCGGAACATATGTGGAATGGAGAGGTATAAAATATTTAAAATATTTATTGTCAAATTATAGGTATAAATATATTACCGTTATTATGTAATTTGTTTAACTGATATTATCATATAATTGTTTTCAGGTATTGCCTGATTTTCGCACACGCATCAACTACCGTGGATATTGGGATAAAGTTCAAAAATATACACCACATCCAGATGTCTTGGCAGCAATTGTATCATCTGGTTTTCATGGCGTTTACCAGATTGGAGCGATTAAACATGATCCAGGATTGATTACTGCATTTGTGGAGAGATGGCGCCCGGAGACTCATACATTTCATTTTCGTTTTGGGGAGGCGACTATCACTCTGGAGGATGTTTATTATATACTGGGGCTGCCTACTATTGGATCTCCTGTGGTGCATTCATTTCGTCAGCAAAGTTTAGAAGAGAAGCGCCAGATGGTTGGTGATTTGTTAGGTGTCTACCCTGTTGGCGATGACGTGAATAGGGGTGGATTGAAGCTGACATGGTTGACAGATCATTTTGGTGCATGTGATCGGCTGGACGAGGATTCAGTTGATTTTGGCAGACAGTTGTTATTTCACATCCGGGCACATTTGGTTATGATCATTGGTTCTGTCTTTCCCAACGCATCTGGTAACAGGCTCCAGGTTGATTTCTTAGAGTATGTACGAGACTATAGCGAGGTACAGACGTATAGTTGGGGTAGCGCGGTGCTTGCCTTCTTGTATAAGAAGTTGTGCTCTACTAGCATTGGTAGGAAGAAGGACTTCTGCGGGTGTACTACACTATTGCAGGTAAATATACTTGATTATATATGCATCATTTCCCTTTAAGATATGTGAATATGACTTTGAAATATGAATTAGGTATGGATCTGGGAGCGTTTCCCTTCGCTAGCTCCAGTACGTAGGGATGATGCATACATTCAGCATCCCTTGGCTATGAGGTACGATAGTAAATAAGTACATGTGAAATTTGATTAACGCTTTTTTATCCACTGTTATTGAGCCTAAAATTTATTGTAGGTGGAAGGTTCGTTTGAGTATGATATCTGTTCCGCACTCACAGTCTCGTTTTGTTCGTTATGAGCTGGATGCCATGGGTACTGATGAGTTCTTTTGTTGGAGGCCATACAGAGGTGTTGATGGTGATATTAGGCCTGATGTTATGACTCGGACTTTGTGGACATCAAAGTGTCCCCTCATTTTTGAAGAAGTTGTCGAGTGGTGCTATCCTGAGCGTGTGACTAGGCAATTTGGCTTTAGGCAGGATATACCACGTGCCTCACCTGAGGAGAACCACGAGAGGATGCACGTGGCCTATAATGATCATTTGGATTGGATCTCTGTCCATAGCATATTCATCCAGCTTTGGGAGTCCAGGCTTAGCGAGGCCATGACACCGCGTCACTACAAATATATCAAGGATGGACCTGCAGGGTGTACATCAGCATGGGATGGATGGTATTCTAGAGTTACCCGCCGATTTGTAGTTGATCCCAGGCGACGGTCTAGAGAGCATGGCTTTCAGGGCACACATGGATATTCACAGTACTATGTAAGTTCATTATAGTTTAATGATTTTGTGATTCGTAATGTAGTTGTTCATTTTGTTTAGTTTTTAAAAGATTGAATTGTTTTCATACAGGCAGAAGGGATTTCCCAAGCTTATCATGCCATCCAGGATCCTGATCCCGATGTTGACGAGGCACGTACGATTCTAGGGGATCGGCTGACCTCTACTGGTTGTAGTTCTTACCAGCACACGTTGCCTGAGCCGGTACCCCCTCTATCCGGTGGCCAACGCGGTTATCAGCGACATAGGCGTACTGGAAGAAGAGTTGGTCGTCCTCGAGATGTCCCAGTTGTTCCAGAGCCGGGCACGTACTATGACCATGTGGCCTCAGATGTGCACACTTCTTCAGGTTTCGTGTCAGAGCCATCGTCTCCCCACTCAGAGGGGGGATGGGGTGCATGGACAAAGGGTCATTCCTATCATCAGTCTCAGATGTCTGCTGGAGGAGGTTGGGGAGACACCACACCGGTTGTTGCTGACGGCGGTTGGGATTCTTGGACAGACCGTCCTTCTTATGATCAGTCTCAGATATCCGCTGGAGGATTTAGGGGAGGCACGACGCATGTTAGTGGTGACGGTTCTTGGGATGCCTGGGTCGGTGGGGCTGCAGATGGTGGTTGGGGTAGTTGGCGACGTGATGTTTCACAGGAGTACACCCCTATTTCTGGAGGCGGTGCATGGGATATAGGTGGTACTCAGGACCGGTCTCAGTTGACCCATGCAGATACTACACAGGGATACCAGACGCCTATTCGTGGATTTGAGGTGTTTCAATCGCAGAGTAACGCATTTAGTTCTCTAGTTATAGATCCACAAGGTGATAATATGCAGCAGAGACAACAACCACGGAGACATGTTAAAGGTAAAGGTAGGATATGTTTTACAGGCAGCCATATCTTGTAGTGATTTGGTTATGCTCGAGTAGTTTGGTTATTAAGTTATCATTCTGTATTACTCGTCAAACTATCTGTACTTTAAATTTGGGTTGGTTTGTTTATTTCTATGAAAAACTTGTTTTTTATGTTTGTCTGGATTAATAATTTGTAACCACTTTTTTTAACAACATTTAGATATAGTAGGGACTTTCTAACAATGAGAAAATTTAAAATTTAAATTTATTTCAACCCCTGTTTAACCCCCTAAATATGACCCAGAATAAACATTTTTTGTTCAAAACTTACTTAATGATTAATGCTTCAAAAGCACATGCACATAAACATTGGAAATTCATGAAAGGTACATAGAATACATAAAAGCTACAAAAGACAATCAACAAAAACATTACATAAATAAAACTACAATGAACAAGTCATCTTTATTTTTGGCATCTTCATAATTCTTTAGTCAGAACTGTCATCTTCAGCTTCACCATTTGGATGAGATGCCCACCAGTCAAGAAACTCGCGTTCCTCAATTTCCTTGTATTTGACGCGATAGTCTTGATGGATTTTGTCCAACGCAACTCTTCTTTCCGTTTCACTTATGCGATTCGCATCCCTATCTGCATTCACCTTCCACTTTGCATTTAGACTCTCATCCATAATAGGACCCGCGTCAGCAGGGAAGTGCCAATATTCTAATTGGGTTGGTACCCAGTCTTTACCTAGCTTTTCTTTCCTTTCCTTCATGACCAGGGCCTTTTTCTTTTCCAAACTCCTCGTTTGATACTCCCGCATTCTTTTCCCCCTTTCAGCTCCAGAGATCTTTCCAACCGACTCCCCAATACTTTTCAGGCTTGTCACCCCAGGTAGACTTAGAAATTTGTTCAGCATAGCTTTCTTACCCCTCTTTTCACTCACATCTTCCGGATTCATTGGTTTCTTTCCCTTATCCATTTTATGCACCTTACCTACAATATATTATTAAAAATATTAGTAAGAAAGTGTACAAGTATATGCAACCTCTGAAAGTTACACTCCCTTCATTACCTTTACTCAAATATGAAAATTTATAGGGAAATAAGAAACCTAACTTCGGTTGGCATGTGATTAAACATTAATTACTTTGCACTGTTAGTCCTTGTTATAGATAATTGACAAGACCTATCGGGATTTTTAACTTTGCAGAGCATTAATTTTTCTTTGCTGGTATATGATAAGACCTATCGACTTTTACAACATTGCAGTACATTACTTTATTTTTGCACAGTGACCATTCACTTTTGACACACAAAATTAACTTTATAGTTGACATGACCAATGGATTTTTTCCCTTCTCCATATCTTCAAAAGCAACGTATGATTTTAGGGAAATAAGTTAGCTTTTACAGCTTTTATTTGATTGGTTGTTAAAAGGACACAGTTTTTATGTTTGTAGAGATTAATAATTTTCACTTGTGGACTTTATTTTTAACCCCCTAAAAGTATGCCGGAAAACACCAAAAATATTGAAAAGTTGATTTTCTTCCCTTTTCAGGGAATAATAATTGTAACGTGTAGACTTCATTTTCTACATTTCACAACATGTTACAACTACATCGGAGTAAGAATACAACTTATCAAAAAACACTCAAGTCAACTGGTTTTGTTACATCTTCATCAGGACTTTCCTCTGCATCTTCATTAATGTTATGAGGTTGAGCAAGTTCTTCCATCTTCTCCCATTCATATTTCATTTGCTGGTCAAGATCCGTTTCTTCTGATTGTGCAATTTCAATTTTATTAATTGCTTTCTGTTCCTCTATTTTCATCGACGAGTATGAGATCTTCCCTGCCTTGTACCGTTTATGTATCTCTTTCATTTTCTTGCAATATACATCTAAAGCTTTCGAGTATACAGATTTTTTCTCCACTTTCTTCATCATGCGTTGATTGGCACAAAATTTATTCGAATTAAGCTGATAAACCGGGGAACAATCATTCTCCGTTATACTTTTTCCCTTATCCATATCTGCAAACGGAGACAAAATATGTTTCAGAAGATATTTAGCAAAGAAATTCAAGATAAAGGCACTTACCTTTATTAAATTACAATGTTAAACTAGAAATGACCGGAGATCAATTAATTGAAATTTAGGAAAATGATGAAACACACAGATAAATACGTATTACAATTATTATCCATAGAGATAAATAACAATAAACATATTACTTTTAAATATAGATACTTAATCTGCACGTTCTGGACATCTTGCACTGCGCCTAGTATGTCCTTCTTGCTTACAACGACTGCACCTCATCGTCGTCCTGGGACCGTCCATCTCAGTTCTAATTCTAACTGATTGCCCCTTATCACCTCTTTTCTTCTTTACCTTCATCAAGGTTTCATCACCTACTAACGTCCCATACTGTTGCCAACGCCTGGGCAATGCATAATTCCAATACTGGGTAGGTGCCAAAGGAAAGATAATAGGTTCCCACAACTTTTGCAACTGTGAGGAGTAATGGTAAGGCTCTATCCACTGCTTCCAGTTTATGTTGTTTGCCATACAACCTGCCACAACATGAGAACAGGGTAAATGGTGGCACGTCCATTTGCCACAGGTGCAACTACGTTTACTAATATCTACATTCTGTTTGTTACCACCTTTCCACACCGATTTAACATGATATCGGTGTGTCGTCACTTGATAGATCCCCATCTGACGACTATAGGTCTCAACCCTATGTGCAGTAGCTTTCTCTAAAATTTTTGATAACATTGTACTCGTCCTCGCGCACAACTCTTCACCCTTTTGCAGGCTTTCCTCGGCAATGTTCCTTTGTGTGTTCACTATCTTCACAGTCCTGTAGAAGATATACTTCATCATCGCCGTCACTGGAAGGAAACGAGCCATTCTAATGTTACCATTAAAACCTTCCATTATATTAGTGGTACTTTGCCCATATCGAGCTCCACCGGTGTCGTGACACAAGGTCCACATTTCTGCAGGAATGTTCTGAAGGTACTGCAATGCGGGAAGAGATATCTGCCCTATTCTTTTCATGTATGCATCATGTTTCCTAACTTGTGTGGTTACCCCAGCTAACCACATCAACTTCTTCAACTCTCCACCGGGGTGCTGTGATGAAAAGTTACTTCTCACGTGGAACAAGCAGAACCTATGCACGCCATACGGTTGCGTAAATCCATTCCTCATATCCCTCATTGCTGCAAGAATACTTGGTGCACGATCTGATATTATGCACACTCCATGTCTTTCCTTGCAAACATGTTTACGGAGCAGCTTCAAAAACCAAGACCAGTTCTCATATGTCTCCTCCTCAACCAAGGCATAACAAATGGGATATTGGTGATTGTTCGAATCAACTCCCATGGCAATGAGGAGTTTTCCCTTGTACCTCCCCTTCAAAAACGTTCCATCTATTGAAATTACGGGACGTGCATGCTGCCAACCATCCTTCATTGCTTGCAGACACCAAAATATTCTCTTGCATACAGAAGTGTGCTCGACTGTTTCATGAGGGACAGCATCAATCTTAACTACACTGCCTGGATTAGCATGTACCAAAGCCGTCAAGAACATAGGGAGAGCAGAATATGTCATGCTCCATTTACCATAGACCTCCTCAATTGCTGCCTGTTTTCCCCTCCATGCTCTTAAGTAACTAACACGATGGTGGTATTCATCGTTTACCATGGTCATAACAGTCATGATTGGCAAATTTGGCCTCTCCATCACCTGTTACATTATTTAATAAGATCAAATCAACACAACTAGTATATATGTACTAAAAAATTAACGAATATTGGTAACTTATAAAACTTACATGTGGTTTCACAAGTCTTGAAATTAATTTTGTTGAAATACGGCGGTGATCCTGCAACGGCTCGTTGTTAACGCATGTGTGCATTTCTCTCACCTTTGTGATTTCCCACATTCCATGCTTCTTCATCAAAGCAGCTCGCAACCTCCAAGGACAGTCGTCACTAAATTCACACTTGGCAATGAACTGAGTACGGTTACTCCTAACAACTTTATAGTTCCTGTCACTGTTTATGTGAACCTCTCTAACTGCTGCAACTAAGGTGTCCTTGTCACGGAATAATGTTCCCACCGTGAAATTTGCATTCCGAGGATCAAAAACAGTCAACATCTCACCCGGATTAGTAACCGTAATTGGTGTAAACTCCTCAGTCTCAAAGAAGGCTGCCATTGGAACATGGGGTCCTGCCATTAAAACATGGTCTTGTTGCTCTATACCAATCGAATCCAGTCCCAAACCGACCTCATCATCTGAATCATCTTCGGTGTCAGCTTCTAAAAATTCCTCATCACTAGAACTGTACTGCTCATATTCTTCATTTTCATTGATGAGTGCCAAATTTCTACCACCGGTCGATGTAAATGGATCACAGGGGGGAGACAAGATCACACCAGCATTGTGTCCATAAGAATGTCCAGCTCCATCTTTATTAGTGCTGAACACATTCCTGCTTGAACCAGCACCATACTCCTCAAATTGACGACTACTTGAACCACCACCATATTCCTCAAATGCATGACTACTAGATCCGCCAACATACGGCTCACTGTTGCCTCCCCTACTAAAATAATAATCTGACCAACCCGTCATACCATAATCTGGCAACCCACTCCTATCATACATTGTCTCGTAAGGAGATTGTGTGGGTTGGCTAGGCTGTGAGTAACCGTCCTGATCATATGAAAACACATCATTTTGTATTATTTTTTCAGCATCCACAAATAAAGATACATCACCCATCCCCATCTGCATCTGCCTAGGAACACTCAGCATCCTCCTCACATCATCATCACAATTAACACCACCAATGTAATATCCACAAACTACATTACCAAGACCTAATTGAGGATATTTAAATCTCATCTTCACATTCCAATGTGAACTACTAATCTGCATATTTCGATACACAATCTCCTTCAACTCATCATAAGAGGTTCCCCATTTAATATACTGCATTTTTTGAGGATCTATAGAATATCTTATATCCTCATCCCGTCGAATTATTTCACCACCCCAGAAAAAATTTACATTCACCAGATCTTCCATTATCCTATAGTTTAAACAAATTATCAAAAATATTTTATTCTTATAACTAAACATATATTAAATTATTTTTAACAAACTAACAAATTATATCACTAACAGATTTGTTCACTCCAAAATTAGTCTAATTATTTTATGTATACACATTTTCATCTCAAACTTAGTCTAATTATGGATTCTTTATATTTAACATTTCAATTAACACATCATTAGCAGTACGTATTAATATAGTTAGAGCACAAAGACAATCTCAATCTTAGTCTAATTATGGATTCTTTATATTACACATTTCAATTAACACAGTATTAGGATACTATAAGCTACACAGTATTAGGATACTAATCGCACGTACAGCACAAAGACAGAAATGAATATAACTTATCATAGGCAGCAGATAGAAATTAAACAAATATTATGTAAGATATAAAGAGATCGAATAGAAAACGTACCTTGTTAATATTGCACCGGCGAATAAATGAATGAATGAATGAAGTGGATGGTGTATTATATAGAGAGAGCTGGCTTTGAAATGTGTGGTAAAGGGATAAGATAAGGTGCGCTACTCTGCATGGCGTACACTAGAGGAGATATTTTAAAAATCATTTCAGTGTTCGTCATCTGTAATGGCGTACACAACAGGACTCGAATTTTGCATATATAGACCTGTTCGCCATAGGAGATAGCGAACACACCAGAAGTTAAACCTATACTGCTCGTCATGTACAATGGCGTACATATTTATCTTTTTAATTTTCAACGTTTTCAAGCGAACCAACTGTGTTCGCCATTATTGGGAATTGAGTGTACCATATATGATACATTTTGAACTGCTGTGTCATTTTGGATAGCTGAACATGGTCCCTGTACCATGCATGAAACGGAGCCCATTTACCCAGGTGTAACAATTTGATACACCCATGTCATGGACGTATGCATTTAGGGTCACAACTACACTCTCATGAGTATTTAGGAACATTGTTATAAAATAATGTAAAGTTGAGTTTCCGAATGTAGGAGTTAATATTAAAAATTCGGGTTTATAATTTTGATTTTTTGTTCAAATTAGTAACGTTTTTTGTTTCGTCTCTCTTATGATAGCTTACTGTAAAATGTCGATTACCAGATATTGAATCAATTATCAAAGCAAGATTTTTTATAATTTATTCCAAGAATGCAAAAAAAAAAAAAAATTGAAATTGAAATGGTATCTAAAAAATGAAAAATTGAAATATCAAACTAAAAAATTTGAAACTGAATAAACCGTAAGAAATCGAAACCAAACCAAATCAAATCAAATATATAATTTGGTTATGGTTTCAGTTGTATCTCTCCGATTGAACCATTTTTCGAATTTTTTATATAATATTATATATATATATATATGTATGTATTTTTGTATTTTTGTATAATAAATTATTGAAAAAATAATTTTTAATTTTATAAGTTATTAATTTGTTTAAAATTTAAGAATACGAAATACTAAGTTTGTTCCTTGTTAATTTTGGATCATTGAACTTATAATATGTTTGCTGGTTGGAATATTGGACACCTTAATTTGGTAATTTAATAGTTTTATTATTTTCCAATATTTAGATGTCAAAAATATCTTATTTTAGCTATATTGCACTTTTTATCTCTACTCATTTGTTTTATTTTTTACCTCACTAATTTGTGAAATATGTCTTTATAATATAATTTAAGATACTGTTTGGTTGATATGTATAATATATGTATACAAATTTTAATTTTCTAGATAATAATAGTTTGTAAAATTATTTGGTTAACAATTTTATGTGAAATAATATTTACAGAGAAGTTAAAAAATACTCACATAATGTGACAACCCGGTTCAAACCCCGAGTCTTTTCGAAAATTGGGTCAAGTCCCGACTTCCGTATCCGAAAATAAATCAAAGTAAACTGACCCAAATGCAACAACGTGGGTAATCCACAAGTCCCCAAAAGATCATGATTTGTTGGTGTAGTAGTAGTACTTTTACATATATAGTGAATAAATTATCTCAAACTACTCGATGTGGGACTGAGGTGTTACAAACTGCCCCACTTAAATTCCTGACGTTCTCGTCAGGCCGAACATATAGTACATATGCCCAGATCATCACCTCCGGACCTCTGTTCATTGTGGGATAATACCACCTCCGGCAACTTGACAAATCAAGATTTCGAGAGTTGGCTCTGAATACCATATGTGACAACCCGGTCAAATTCTGACTTCCGTATCCGAAAATAAGTCAAAGTAAATTAACTCAAATGCAACAACTTGGGTAATCCACAAGCCCACTACAAGCCCCAAAAAATAATGATTTATTAAGTACACTTAGTAATAGTACTTTTACTTATATATTGAATAAATTATATCAATCTACCATAGATTGGACTGAAAGGCCTTAGCAAAAGCTTGTACACATACCCCTGCCACAATAACTTGTACATTCAAGGAAAATACACCTTTCTACTTTTTAATCAAACAAATTTTTAAAATTTTTAGGAACTTTACAAAAAAATTAAATATCAAAATATTACAACTTATTAAAAAATGAATATCTGCAAATAACTATTGGATAACAAACAATCCTACAGGTAATTATCGAGAAGTCCAGTAGTGAAGTTCAGAATATGAAGATATCAAGAAGTGCAATCGAGAAGTCTAAAAACAATCATACCATGAAGTGTATATTCCGATAGTACGAGAAGTCAGAAAAATGACCTTATCGAGAAGTCTTTGAAGTATTGTAGATAAGAAGTCTCATACAGAGAAATATTGTATAACGAAATCCTACATAAAGAAGTTATAATAATATAGCAAGTGGAATTACCGATATTTTCATCCAGTGTACTGAGAGTTTACATATATAGAACAAAACAAATTGTGTTTCATTTCTAGTTCATTCTTATTGTCTATATGATTCGATGACGATTTAAAAAAAAACCCGATCCAAACAACCCATGCATATTCTTGAAATTTACTAGTCAATCACAAATAATGTAAGTAATTTGCAAAACACTATCACAAACCTTTAAATAATTTTATTTTATTATGTTGTATTTTATTATCGTACTTAAATTTATTATTTAGATTAAGAACTTTACATGCGGTTTACCTGATCATGAATCTACCTCAAATTATATGTTTAATTCGATCTTTTACTAAAGTTTATAAAAAAATTTATCTCTTAAATTTAAGTGTTTCGAGAATCAATCTATTTCTTTTTTTATTATCATATATTATATTATAAGATAGGATATCGGGTTTAAAACTTGTAACCGGCATAATAAATATATAAATTTAACTTTTCGATACACAATTTTAAGATAATAGATAGAAAAAGAAATATTCGTGTTAGAGATACCATATACATAAATTTATATTAAAGATATAAATAAAATGATATTCAAATTTTTATAGACAGTGATCTTGACAAACGATTGTTGATAACTATATATTCGTTATAATTTTTCAAGAATAGAAAAAAATTCCATCGCAACAACGCGGATAGACACTTCAATTCATAAAAAAATTGATTCGCGAAAATTAGGGATCAGGACACTTTTTATATAACATATTTTTAATATTTTTGTTATAATTAATATATATATATATATTCATAATAAAGAAGATACATCACATTATTAAAGTAAAAGGTCGAGGTTTTAATATATAAACTATACATTTTAATAAATCAAAAAAATTATTACATGCAAAAAAAGAGGTAAATATATTCAATCCCATGATTGTGTTGTTTTAGTTAAATATTCTAAAAAATATATTAAAATTAAAATACATATATATTCACTTAATTATATACTCTTTTAACAAAAAATCATTTCTAAAATGTAAACCTTTCTTTATTTTGTTTCAAAAACTCAACAACAAATGTCTTTTAATTTTTTTTGAAAAATTTGAAATGATAAGTCAAATTTGTAAAAGCATTAATTCATAGTATAGGAAATGGAAAGAAATATAAATCCATGTATTTATTCAAATATAAGTTAAATTTGGAAAGTCACCATCTTCCATCTCCCATTTGCATTTCTTACACGAGAGGATAGCCAAAGACCACCCCTTCTCTCTCCATATATATATAAATATATATACATACAATCTATACACACAGGCATATCATATCTTCTCTAGTGCCTAGATGTAAAATCCACCTTCTCACACTACTTTGTTCCTTTCTTTTCTTTGTTAATATATAATAAATATATATATAGTATTCAATAATACTGAAATTCAAGTACAATTTACAGATAACAAAAGGGGGTTCTTCTAGCCCTCTTCTCACCTTATGCATCATCTCTGATCTTAGATTATATACATATCTCTCATCTGGGTCATTGAAATTGGTAACTACAGCTTAAATTTAAGGCCTTTGATTATTTTTGTGTGTAAAGTATCGTAATTTTTAAGTGAAACTGTGAAAGTGATCATTTTTATTGATTTTTGTGATTTTTTGGATTGTGGGTTGATTAGTTATGGATCCATAGTCATCTACTTAATCCAAGATTGCCCTTTTGATATTGAATTTCAAGAATTGGGTTAGTTTTTTGGATGATGCTTTGATAAAAGATGGTACCTTTTGATTTAATCTACATTATGAGATTTTATATTAAATGTGTTTTTGTTGATGAACAGATGAGTTCAGTTTTTTCAGAATTGTAGGATAAAGGTGAACTTGACTGAGTTTGGATTTGATTTCATCTACTTGCTAGCTTTTAAATAGATCTGTTATATGCTGTTTATTTGTCGCGTGGTCAATCACGATTTTGTAAATAATTTTAAGTTGTTACTACTGAGATTGTCATTAAGCCAACAAACCACAGACTGGTAATTTGTATTGCTGAGACGATGATTTGTATTGTTGTGATGATAATTTGTGGGACTGTGAGAAATCAATATCTTTCAGTGCTTATGACTGAGATGTATTTTTTTTTTAATAAGAATGATTAAATTTCAGTGTGCAGAATGGAAATGGAAACCGGAAAGCTTTTCATTGGTGGAATTTCTTGGGACACAAATGAAGATAGCTTGAAAGAGTACTTCCAAACATTTGGGGAAGTCGTTGAAGCTGTGATAATGAAGGATAGAACAACAGGCCGGGCACGCGGATTTGGTTTTGTTGTATTTGCTGACTCAGCAGTTGCAGAAAGAGTTGTCAAGGCGAAGCACATGATTGATGGCAGAACTGTAAGTTGCACAGTAAAATTTATATAACATTTTGCTATGGTATAACTGCCAACTACATGTTTCTCAGCAATAGGAAATCGTTTATACAACTAATTTTGTGCTACGACTGTGGTTAGATCTTAGTAGTTGCATGATTTTTTGTGGCAAATTTTTGTCATGAACAAAATTTTACAGAGTCCTAGTTATTATTTACTTATTGAGTAGAAACTCTTATAACTCAAAGACACTAGTGTCTCTTCAGACAGAAAGTAATCAGCACGATTTAGGAAAGAATATTACAATGCAATTGGAACATTGATGTAGATGGGACTGAGAAGTGAAGCAGCTTACTCTATAACGATGTACCATAACTGATGTTCTGGTACGGTAACAATTGCTGCCTAAAACCTTGACAGAAGTGAAAAGACACGGGATGGATTATTATGTGGGATAATTTACACAATTACAATCAAATGCATTTGCATGTTAAGGTAAGTGCTAGCCTGGTAGGACATGATTTATGTTACCGAGACGGTTGAGACAACATCACTGTCACACAGGGAGTAATAAGTAATGCACTTGAGGTGGAATGCTGCTACACTTATATTTTAGTTGGAATTTCAGAAGGAAATAAAGTTATGGTCTTTAATGCCTGATTTATAAGTAGCATATATTGAAGTTTATGTTGAACCATGTCAATATGCAATACTTCATGTTTATGGTATCAAATTGACAATGATTTATAAGATGGAAACAATTGTTACATAAAAATTATACATGCCAACTATGAGGAAGTCTTTAATCACTGAGCTCAGGAGGCGAGTAGAGTTGCATGATGAGTTTTTATACACCGGACATTGAAAGACAAACTTTTTACCTAAATGCGTGGATACATCTTTCTCCTAATCCCACTCAACAACCACATCTGCAGATTTAAAATTCTTTCAGTGAAGAACACCCGATGTGCTATGACTATAATCGAACATTTTATCCCTTCATTTTACCTCAGGTAGAAGCAAAAAAGGCTGTCCCTAGGGATGATCAACAAACTCCAATCAGGATTAGTGGCAGCTTTCAAGGGTCTCCAGGTCCTGCTCGCACTGCCCGCACAAAAAAGATATTCGTGGGGGGCTTAGCATCCACAGTTACAGAGAGTGAGTTCAAGAAGTACTTTGATCAATTTGGGCTTATCACAGATGTTGTGGTGATGTATGATCACAACACCCAAAGGCCTAGAGGTTTTGGATTCATTACATTTGATTCAGAGGAAGCCGTGGACAGAGTACTGCTTAGAACATTTCATGAACTCAATGGTAAAATGGTTGAGGTCAAGCGTGCTGTTCCCAAAGAGTTATCCCCAGGGACAATCAAAAAACAATTAGGTGGACCAAACTATGGAGTAAGCAGAGTCAGTGATTTGCTTAGTGCCTATACTCAGAGATATAATCAAAGCCCGATTGGAAGCTATGGACTGAGACCGGATGGTAGGTTTAGTCCAGTTTCTGTTGGCAGGAGTGTATATTCTCCATTCAGTCCTGGTTATGGCATTGGACCAAATCTTGAGCCTGGTTTTGGTACAAATTTCGAGGGAGTTGGACAGGTATCTAATATCAGCTATGGGCGTGGTCCAAATCCTTTGCAAAATGGGAGTCCAAACAGGTATGGTAGTGCAGTTGGGTATGGCGTAGGGGGCAGTGGATATGGCATAAGTTCGGGAAACAGGAACATATTGGGGAACAGCAGTGTTACTTATGGTCAAAGTCCTACCTACTCCGGCTCTTTTAATGGTACTGGAGTTGGGGATACTGGACTTCTCAATGCATTCGGCAACATTGAAGCTATTTGGGATTCGCCTCCTATTTCAGGTCAAAGCAGAGGAATGGCTTCTGCTTTGAGCATCGGCAATTTAAATCTGGGTAGTGCTGACAGCAGTTTTGAGTTGGGCCCGATAGGTTATGCTAGGAACACAAGCAGCAATATTGCTCCAACATTGTCTATGTATGCTGCTGCAGCTAGTACTAATGAGGGGGATTTTGGGAACTTCCATGGCGGTGGTTTATTTAATGGTGATCCAGCCTGGCGATCATCATCTCCAGAGCTTGATGGCTTTGGCCTGATTGGTAATGGACTTAGGAGTGCAGTTTCTGATGTTACCCCTAGAGATGCTGTTCGTTATGCGGAAGGATATAGTGTTAATAATAGATCAACAAGAGGTTCGCTCCCTTTCTTTCTTTTTTCCTATTTCTTTTAATTTCAACACTTTTAGTGTACATGATCTAGAGGTACATACCTTTCTTTCTTCCTATTGATTTTCCATTTTCTTTACAATTCCATCAGTTTCAATGTACATGATCTATGCCACTGTTTTTCTGCTATAGTCCAAAGCTATGTTGCTTCCAGTGAGCAAATTTTCTGTCTCAAACTAAGATTTAACTTAGTTTCTTGATGCTTCCTGTGTGTAATTTGAATCATATTTAGTGTGCTTGACATACATTTTAGGTTCAAAACCCAACACCCAAGGTTTAAGAAGTTGGTCATTTAACATAGTATAGGACCTATACTATAGGTTTTAGACTTTTACACTTTGAGATCTTTTGATAATAATTTCCCAATTTGAACTTGCAGCGATGCACTATTAAATCCCAAATTTGGACCCACAGAAGTGCATTGGAATAGTGATCCTTGAACTTCTTGCCTTGATGTGATAATGAGTGCATGAATTGGTAGTTTGGTACAAACTACAAGTTATCGAAATTTAATATAGTAAAATAATGTTCCTTGAATGCATTTTTTGAAAAAATAAAATAAAATAATCCTGCTTTGCCAATATATTGTTAATTATACTTCCTCTGTTTTAGTATTTTGTTTTAATGTTGGACACAGACGAATGTACGATCCACTTTTTTAAGAATCAATGTAAACAGTTGTTATCTTTACAATATTACCCCTATTAAGCTCTATGTCTATTTATATTTATGCACAAGAACTAACAAATCAAATATATTTCTTGTTGGGGATATAGTTGGAATTCAACGTAGTTTATAAACAAAAGAAGAGCTAATATTTGAAACACAAATAATATTCTAAAAGGGCTGATAAAATAAAACATAGGGAGTACTCAATAACAACTTGTTTGTTCTGATTCTTCTGAAGTTTAATTAGATTATATAGAGTAGTTCTCGTTTTTGCATATTAATTAACACTAAAAAATTATCTTCATATAACTTTAAGATCTTCAAATTAATCGGTTATCTGTACATTTCCCCCCCTATATATGGTGAGTCTAGAAAATATAGCAATTGTTGTTAATTATACATAAAATGTGTTGTATTGGCAACTAAATCATTTTTATGTTGTAATGTTGAAGGTGTTCATTACTTATGTTTTACTTGATTCCCAATAGATTGCATAAGCCAGCACTATATAACACTTAATATGAGTTAGTAAATTAATGTTGGCAAAAAGTCACTTCAGGCTCTAATGTTAAAGGTAATTTTTTCCTTGAACCCAAATTTATTGCACAGGCCAGCACTAAAGTGCACTGAATATGAATTAGTGTTTACAACACAATCACTTTATGCTATAATTTTAAAGGTGTTTCTGTATTATTATTTTTTTGATCCAATAGATTGGGTAAGCCAGCACTAAATAACACTCCAAAAATGTGTGCATGTCCTGTCCTGTCTGGATTAAATAATTAATTTAACATGATATTTTTCTAAATTTGTTATATCTGTGTCGCTACCTATTTGATTCATCGAACAAGAATGTATATGTCTAAGGTTGTTGGGTATAATTAGGCACAAGAGTGTTTCAAAAATGTAATAATTTTACCCTGGTTCTCTATTCACTTTAAATTATTCAAGTATGCTGACTATGTAAACGGATTTGGTATCATTGTACTTGATATTTTTCTTGCGTTTTGTTTGATCAGGAATTGCTGCCTAGGAGGATTATTATAGTGACAGAAGATTATGTGGGTGAAAAATCAGGTAAATGGGACTGCAGGACTTTGGTATTGAGGATCAAACTCATAATTACTTATAGTAAACTAATATATAATGTTGGAATGTCTAGTTGGATATTTTACCTGCTTGATGCATAATGTTAGCAATGAGCAGTGAATGTGAAAAATAATAAATGATGTTTCTACTTTGTTTGTCATCGGGTTTTTTATTAATTTTTTTATCGGATTAATTTATTAATCACGTGTATTTGCATTTTGTGGAACAAATCACTTAACATATGGTACAATGTGATAACCAAAATTTTATCTAGTGAAGGAGAAGATAAAAATTTAAAGAGCGAGACAATAAGAATGTAGATAACAAGTTATATTAATTTTAATATTTCAATAAATAGAAGTAAAATAGACACTGAAAGACAGAAGAAAAAGCTCAAGTGAAGGATAATAGAAGGTTAATGTTAAGAGGAAAATATACAGGGGGATAAAGAAGTTCTGAAGATAAGTAGAGAGGAAAAGAAAAACCTGAAATTAGACGCAATAGGAATGGTGTCTAAAACTCAAACTACAATGGCTATTACTCTTATATTCTTGGCTGCTCGGTGTTGCTTTATATGTACCAGGCTATTGCTTAGTCTTGCTTTATATGTGAAAAGTAAGACTATGTTCAAATTATATCATGAAATGCATGCCTATTTAAATGCATTAATTAAAGAGAGGTTGATTACTGAATTTATTGAGGATAAATAGTGTCAAATTGAAAAATGACCTTGAGGATATTACAATCTGACTATTCTATGAACTTATGAACACTATATTCTTTTCTATATCTAGTGTTCTACACTAGCAAATCAAGTTAGTACGACATGCTTTTAAATGCCATTTCCAATCATGATATATTTATGTCAACATCTGATAGTTTGAATACTCTTGGATGATTTAGTACTTGAGAAAGTGAGAAAGTGATTACCATTTTCCTTTTATAAAAAATGAAAAAGTTTTTTTTTTTTATCTATGTTTAGTGTAATATTTTCTTGTTAAAAATTTGGAACCAATTTCGCAGGAACCATGTGCAGTAGGCATTTGAATATGCAGCCCAATGGGAGAAGAAGTACATTTGATTAGAACAACTAATTGGAACATCTGTTTATCTGCAGAGAAATATTTTGCAGAAAGTTTCCGTAAACCTTAAGCTTGAGTTTTTTCTTATATAGAAATTATTTCATGGAATTTAATTAAATGTAAATTGTGCTTGCGATGGTGACTCAACAATACATAAACGATGAAATGAAAATAGAAGAGAACTTGATTACATTTCCGTACGTTTTTCTCTGCTGTAATGTCCAGCAAAGTTGCTGAATATTCTGTAGTATTTTGTTATGTTCATGGAAAGTTTTTACCCGTAGATCTAGAGTTAAATATTGTTAATCTCTTCTTTTCATTTTAACATTGTTTCGTTTTAGATAATATATGTGGTTGGGGTTGTTCAGGAAGTTATTCACAAAGAACAATTGGAGAGATACTACTTGCTTTTCCTTGAGATATTCTATTAGAAGCTCAACAACTATGTATTATAAATTGGTGAAAGAAAGCACACTTTATATGTGTTCTTAGAGATGCTTAATGCAAGGTTTATGAGGTTGCTTAATTCAACAATAGAGAGCAAGGAAGTTTCATAATAACTAATTTCCATCTATATATAATGAAGTTTGAATTTTTTTTTATTTTTACATATAGAGTCAAGCGCAATCACATTGATGCTTAATCATGCAAAATCTAAGATAATATAAAACAGGGGTTAGGTGTCTAAACTGACAGCTGAAAGTTTTGGTTGCTGGTAAATTTGAGCTGTTTGCAGTATTCCCCCCCCCCCCCCCCCCCTCTTGGACTGCTATTCATCTACATCCTTGTGCGGTTGTGCCTGAAACGAAAGGACTCCAATTGGAGGAAGTTGAGAAAATTCTGGAGAAAGGGCCTAGATCAAGTCGCCAAGACTTTGTCAAGGATGTTGAAACCTTTCAAAAGACCTAATACTATAAAAAGAAATTTATCGAATGTGTTTTGAAATAGATGACTGTTGTGTAGGAGTTATCTACTAAAAGAAAGGAGGGAGTATAAAAGTTTTAGCAACAGTGCAGTCCGGGGCCTTTGAAGTTGATAGCTACGAAAAATCCAGATATATCAAACCAAAGAGAGACCAAACTAGTAGACTGGTACTTTCAGGTCGTATATCAAGCTTGGATAATGTACAGAAACTTTACGGAGGGGTAGAGAGACCGTTTTCATGAAGAACCTAGGATTTGACGGTGCAAAAACAGTAATAAATCACAGAAATAAGAATAAACATCTAGATGATAGGCTGACTATATGCAGCTCATTGGTTTCTGCCGTTTAGCATATGAGATAATAGTTCATTGACTTTGCTGTTTTATCAGCCATATGAAATTACGGTGGGGGGGGGGGGGGGGGTAGACTCAACCTCTACTTCTAGAAACATAAGATATAATTCATATACTGTTAGTTTAGTAAGCAAAGAACAGAGAAATTAAGAGCCCTGAACAAAGTTGTAACATTAATCAACCGGCCTTCTGAACACACCAGAAGCTAGCACAAGACCTTTTGTCATCACAAAGAACACAAAGTTTCTATACCCAAATTCTCTGGCCCATCTAAAAATAGACCTAGGGACATGTTTAAATAACAAACCTTCCTCAAATCAAGAAAAACTAGTCTACCATTTCTAGCCCTAATCTGTTCAAACCTAGATGTTACAACATTTCAAACCTAGATGTTACAACATACTACTAATATACAGCACATTGCCTAGCGCCGGAGTCTAAATGGAAGAACATTTCTTGACTATGGTCTGAGGGCGTGCCTTGTATTTTGACCTGATAACAACTCAGGCGTGGACTATACAAGTTGATGAATCTGTAGACTCTGTACCCGTGACTTCAGTTTTCATTGTTGTCTGATTTAAACAACCCAATCTTCAAGGACTAGAACCGGAAGCTTCATGTCTTGATTCTCTAAGATATCTTAGAAGGGTTTTAGCCTGTTAAGAACAAGCAACTAAATACCATCAGATAACAGATACTGAAAATTGCTAATGCAGAAAGTCTTAACCTTCCTTGAATGTTGTACTTGCCCAAGTTAAACATGATGAATAATCATCATTGCCTAGAGTTATAAACTAATATGATGAGTTATGTTTTACTAATCTAATTAAGAAAGTTAATCATTTGAGCAACTCGATCCTAATAACCATTTGCAATTTAGTCATCGAACACTTGTAAAAATCTCTCACCTTTTGCCTAGTTTTAGCAGTTCCACACAGTGATAGCTCGATCAACGGAGGAATGCAACCTTCTCTAACCAACAATCCTCTATTCTTCACATTCACATCACACAGCTGAATCAATATCATCACAGCAAACTCCTTCCCATTCATCGACCCCTCCTCGATAACCTCAACCAACACTGGAATCCCACCTTCCTCCACTATCTTTTCTTTCCCCGACTCAACTCCAGCCAATCTACACAACACCGCCATTGCCTTTTCCTTCATTCCACCACCTTCCTCCTCCACCATTTCTACCAACAACTTCACCACCCCACAATTAACCGCCCTTTCCTTATTCTCATCCACCGAACATATCTTGTACAACGTCGTAATTGCATCTTTCTTCCCCCTATTCGACCCGTCTTGCAACATAAACACCAAAGGAGGGATCGCGCCTAACTCTCCGATCAAGACCCTGTTTTCTTCCAATAACGCAAGATTAAGCAATGCACAAGCTGCATTTTGCTTAGACGTCTCAGTCCCACTTTCCAACACATGAACCAACGGCTTAATACCTCCCAATCGACTAATTATAATCCTGTTTTCTTCCAGTAACGACAAATTTAGTAAAGCAGTGACCGAATGTTCTTGAATACACGAATCAGAACAATGAAGCAAGGCTATAAGGGCAGGAACGGCACCTAATTCCCCAATCAAAGCTCGATTCTCTGAACAATTCTTCGCTAAACACCTGAGCTTCTCAGCTGCTGATCTTTTAACAGTGACTGACGGAAAATCAAGATTTTCAATACAATCCTTGACCATTTGTTCAAGATTTTCCTGCAAAACAGAACTGCATGAGGTTGCACTTGTGGGGTGGAGGTCATCAGAGATGTCTCCAGAGAACGATCGACAGAGGTTAGAGCGGATGGTACGCATGGAACGAGCCTGAGCATAGTAATGGTGAGGATTAGTGTTAAGTGAGCACTTAGATTCTTGTAATGAAACCATAATAATAAAAATGTTATTGTGCAAAATGAGCTAGCTACAAGTATGTTTATATTGAGAGAGGCAGAGAGGTGTGTGCAAGAAAGGAAGAAAATGAAGGGGGGTGTATAAATAGGTGTAGATGATGAGGACCAGTTGAGTTAAACTGTGAAAGAGACAACGTTTTTTGTAGTAAGGAGACTGTAATATGAATACACGTAATTGTGCGTGTCCACACACGTTTATACATATAATATCGGTGCCGCATGCCCCCACTGTATTATTTATATATATATGTACGCATGTTTTTAGACTACACCATGCTAGCTGCTGTTATACGTATATTGGATGTCGATGTATACCGTCCCAGGCAAATGATATTCATACGTATGCTCGGAGTCCTGCAATATTCAGGTATGCCATGAAGCAGAAGGTGACGGGGTTTTAGTTAAATTCAGCTTATGAGTTTAATATATATATATATTGCTTGAATATTTAATGATATTTTATAGAGGTCAAAAAATTTGAAATCGTTAAACTGCGAAATCTTAAATATAAGTTTTGTTCGCGTATGATTAGAATTAACGAAATGATTTGTGTTAAAATATAATATAAGATCTATTTGAGACCTTATTCTAACACTTTAAGATTTTAAATGAGCCGATTACTGGACATGGTATTAGAGCTCGTCCCGAATATTCTCACAATTTATAATGGACACAAAGACAAAAATTATGCCCTAAATGAGATTTCGAGTAAGGGAGAATGTTAAAATATAATATAATATTCATTTGAAACCTTTCTGTAACACCTTAATTTTAGATTAGCCGGTAACTCAACATCACATCATAACGAGGTTAATTTAATACAAAATCAAGAAAAATGTTTAATATATAAGCCCTTGTCGACTTTTTACAAAATCGAACAGAATCAGATATTCTCATTTTAAAATGTCTTCCCAGTGCACACAATTAAGAACCTAATCCATTCGACTACATAAAACTGTAGTTTCGAGATTTAATAGAACATGCATGCAATCATATTATATTCCCACTTGTAGGTTTCAGATAACTAGCTAGAAAGTAGAAACAGGCTAATGGTTTAGTTCATTGTTTTTGTGGTTGTATATGTGCCTATATAAGTTTTACCAGCAACATCGATCTTACTAGCTTCCAGATACAACATATATGCATTTAGGTCAACCACTAATGTTGACTTTCGTGGATTAAAAATGAAAAAACCACCTTATAGAATGCGGCCAAGCAAGAGAGTCGATGATAATTTTTTATTTTATAAACTAATTGAGAGTCGTTGATTGGACTGATTGAGGACAATGTATTATATTTATTTCGATGTGATTATTTAAATTTACAATGGGTGAGGTTCGAAAGAAGAATTGTCGAATTTTGCCAGCAAGTAGGAGAAAATTGTTGTATTCTGTGTGTAAACGATGTTATAAATATTGCTAAATGACAACAAGAAAGCCAAGTTGAGTCTTGTACATATCTGATCTACAAAGTTGAGTGTTTGTTTACTCTGAGGTATTGATATTAGTAGTAGCAAACCAAGTTTTTCGGCATATATACTCCGTATGAGAATTGTATAGACCATTGAAAACCCTTTTCTTCTTTTGTTACTTCTAGATATTTTCGAGTTGATCGAATATTTATTTGTTATTTAAATATTATTTTACAGGTTATACATGTTCTGCGTATCAAATTTTATTTTTAAGTACTCTCTCTGTCCCGACTTCTAATTTTTTCACGCATTTCAATGTGGTTGGTAAAATTACTTGAAAATACTATTTTTAAAATTTTATATTTATATAAAGATATAATATTTAGATTTTTATACAAAGGAAAAATTGAAAAATATTATATATAAGGGGTCATTTGATTCGGGGTTTCTGAAATAAGATATGAGTTTATATTTTATATTAAATAATTTCATTTCAAAACTAAACCAAACAAATAATATCAATAATGAAATTATCTCCATATCATCTTAACCCGATTTCTCATACTAAACACATACCATCTCATGAACGAAACCATCCGAGCATAATTCTATCAAACACATTGAAACATGTAAAAAAAAAGTGGTTCATAGGAGGGAATCACATTCTTTCAATTTTTTCTATTAAAGATTAAAATAAGAAATTTGATTGACAGAATCATGGCTGCAATGTCTCAAAGTCAAAATCACCAAATTACTTGGTGCCGTTGGTGGTCAATTATAATAAAATCTTTGACATTTCGTCAGTCCAATAGCTATCCAGGGACGGCGTAACACATGAATATCACATTTATTTTATTTTTAGTTTAATTCTATTAGCTATCTTGTTACTCTGAAATTGAAAAATATTTTAAAAAATATAATAATACAGCACTAGAGCAGTAGAGCTCGTTGGAGTAGTCTACGTTTAAACACGTATGTAGCCAACTTAGCTTCCACGTATGATATTTTGAAAGTTGTTATTATTATATATCCAGACGAATATTCCAATAGAAAATCTTGTGTAATGATTAAATTATTACACAAAATCTAAATTTTTTATGTCTGTGATACCGAGTTAAAAAATTAAAACAAAAAAAGAAAAGTAAAAAAATTCAAAATTTTCTCTCAAAACTACTATATTCACGAATTCTTTTACTATTTTAATTTTGGAGATAGAAAATCTCACATATCAACACAAACTAAAAAAAAATTAAAATTTCACATGGAAATAAGTTGAAATAGGTTTCTTATATTTGTACAAGAAACTTATATAGAATTTTTGTTGAAATATTAAAATAAATTTATCATTTAATATCAAAAACCTTCACATATGCAACATATATAAAATCATTGAAACCTGAATACGATTTGACTGAGTAATTTGTACTTCTGTAGTTTTATGGACGGGATTTTTAAGCAATGATACGCACTCTAAAAGTTATTTTAAATTTTTTTTCGGTCTGATATAATTTATTTTAATTTGTGAATGCATATATATACACGCTGGATTATATATTATTATACGAAAATTACGGATTATACGCATGAAAACTCTAAGACAATTTTTGGATACCTCACATTTTTTGACTTTTAATTCCTACCTGTCAATTTAAAATCAAATTCATGAATAAATGTTGTATCCATCACATTTAACCTTAAATTTGACTAACTTATATTCAATCGTTCATTGGTTCGAGTCGAATAGTTCAACTGAATGAAGTGGAAAAAAGTTTTTGATCACCATTTTCGACCTTAAATTGAATTGTTTTCAATCAAATTTAACTGCAATTGAAAACGGACTTTCGAATTTAAATTTTTTGTAGTTCACTATAGGTATACCTTTTAAATTTTAATTCGATTATATAAAATCTCAATTTATCAATTTTATAATTCCTATTTATAGCTTTAAATTAAATTGTACAAGGGTGCAATCATGTAATAATAATATATATAAACGCACACCAACAGTTGCAGGTTTCAGATATGAGATAACTCGAAAGTTAAAACTGGCTAATGGTTTAGTAGCCAGTTGTTTAGTTCATTCTTTTTTCTTGTTGTAAATGTGAAAAATGAACCTTCTTGTGAGTCACAAGAAGCCCATATTAGCTTAACTAATATTTTTTTAGCTTCCAGATACATAAGATGTATAAATTATTTTATTCAAATCATCTTATTCAATTGAAGAAAAAGAAATAGAATGCGGCCAAACAAGAGAGTTGTTAATACTTGATTGGACTGATGTAATTTTGTTGTGATTATTTTGATGAAGAACAATTGAGGTAGAGATGGAGAATATTTTTTAAAAAAATCGGTGGTTTGGAGAAAATTGTTGTTTTTTGTATGTGAACAAGAAATGTTATAAAATTTGCTTAGTAAAAACAATTAAAAAAATTGCAAAAGAAAGTTATGAATACAAATTATTTAGAATAAATTGTGTGAGAAGTGTTCTTACGATAAAAATTGTTCTCAACTAAATTATTGTATTAGACGTATATCTATTTTGCTTAAACTTCAAATATTACAGCCGGGGAATATGTTAATTACGTCAAATTTCTAAATAGCTAGCTGTCATGTCTTTAATTTGAACAGACTACATATTTTTATTAGTTGGCTGTATATATCTGATTTGTATGACTTTAAGGCCGGTTAAGGTACGAAATAGCAATAAAACAAGTTCGGTTAAGGTACAAAATAGCAACAAAACAAGTGGTTACCCCTCGGGCTTTGATTCTCCGTGAAAACAATTCGAATTTAAGTAGTGATTTTGGCGGTGTGATGTTGAACTAGACATCTATTATGGATTAATTGAGGTGCGCGAAAGCTCCGTACACCCGGTATAAAAAAAATAACTTGTTACTTATTGATTGTCTGGTTTATATTGAAAAAAATAATTATTTATTATGTAAATATTAACTTTATATTTGTTTCTAGGTTGAAACTTTTTCTGTCCAATGGCTGTCCACAGGACGGCGTAAAACATGTATATCTGATATGTATAAGTAACTTTCCATGAACAAATTGTGTTGATATTACAATTATTAACACATAATTCTTTTTTATAATTTTATCTTTTGTATAATAGGATTAGTGAGAATCAAATACTTAAAATGTCAGAAATTGAAATTTTATCATAACGATATTTCATCACATTTAAATGTATATTCTTTTGACTCAAAAAATTAACCTGATTTTAAAACCCAAAATCAAAACCAATATTCAATTATAAATAAATGTCAAAATGTTGAACCCTTACGTTTATCTATTTCTGGCTTTTGATATAATTGTGACTAGGAGTTTTGATTTATTTGATTTGATTAATGGATCATGAATATGATGTTGGTAAATCATAAGAAATCGTTTCTTGTCTAAACTCGAATCAAAACCACCAAACTTGTGCCTTGGTAGTGTTTTAATAAAATCTAAATCTTAGACTATTTCTGTTTAATCGCTTTCTAGAGAAGAGGCAGCGTGACACATGACTATCACATTTATCTTGTTTTACACTTTTACTGCATCTGCCTCCCTTCTTACTCTTAAATTGCGAAAAGTGGTGCACAAACAAAAATAATTACAGCACTACAGGCCACATCAAAATAGTCCAAGTTCAGTCACGGATGTATCCACCAGCTGGCCTTCCACGTATCATAGATTACAAAATTCTTTTGTGCATATCTTATTTAATAAAATATAATATAAATTATTGATAAATTATTTGATTAACACGTCGAACTTTGATAACTTTACAGTTTACACTATTAATAATTTGAATTTCTCTTTCTTGATCAATGACTTTTTGATCCGAACGGTATCTTCCTCGCATTATTTACGAGAGAATTTCTATTTCTTTGGAGTTTGGCCATTGTGGTGTTTTTTGAAGAATAAAATTAAAGATTAGAGTTCGATTTTCTTTGAAGATAATATTATTATTATTTAAAGTTTATAAATTATGATAACCCGTTTTTAGGAAATGTTGTCTAAGTTTTTGGTGAAATTTTATTCTCACAACAAATTATGGTTGCCTTCACAAAACAAAAGTAGAAAGTAGATTTTCATAGATAATTTATTTTTTTATGAACTTCAGAATTTTCTTTGAGCGGAGACGGGTAGAGGAGGTTCTGTAAAAAATATGAAAAGAGTTGACAAATAATTTAGTATACTACGATAAAAGAAAGAATAATGGCCCTAAATGGTACAAATTGGAGACAAAATGTCTAAAATTTCACAATTTATAAAAATGATCCTAAATGTCACTTCAAAACCCAACATAGTGTAACGTGTTCTTTTGATTTTTGAATACAAAACTCAACATAGTGTAGTGTTTTTGTTCTTTTGATTTTTGAATACAAAACCCAACATAGTGTAGCGTTTTGTTTAATAGTAAAATAAAATTAAAACATAACCCCCAAAACCAAACATACCTAATTTAACCATTTTTAATATTTTAGAGTTCATCAATTCCCTAATTGGGTTTTAGAAATATTAAACTTAAATTAAAAGCTAAGTATTTGAATTTATAAGTCTGTAAGACCCTAAATCCTAATTAAAAGTTAGGACCCTAATTTAACCGTTTTTAATATTTTAGGATTCATCAATTCCCTAATTGGGTTTTAGAAATATTAAGCTTAAATTAAAAGTTAAGTATTGAATTGATTGTTTTAGAAATATTAAGTTTAAATTAAAAGCTAAGTATTGTTTTTCATTTTACAAATTTTTTTTTTAAAATTCTGTACAAAACCCAACTTAAAGTAGCGTTTTGCCCTAAAACTCTACTTCATCTTGCGTTTTGAACTTTCAATTTTTTTTTTTGCACAAAGCGCTACACGATGTAGCATTTTGAGTAAACATGCCACGAATTAGCGTTTTAGAATAACATTTAAAGTCATTTCTCTGATATGTGCCATTTTGAACATTTCTTCACGCTGATTTAACATATAGGGTCAACACCCTAAAACAAAACTGTAGGTTGTAAAAGCTTAAAATAATCAAAACCATGCACATTGACATAGTTGTATCTCTATATTTTAATTTTGTAAACATGAAATCTCATTTCGGCGTAGGATAAGATATTAAATTAAAAAATAGGTTGCCAGAAAACTATATATAGATTTTGTTTTTAAAAGTAATCTTGTATAAAACTTTTTAGTGGCCTATTAAAAATTTTAAAAATAAATTTTCTCATGATGTCAAAAATCAGACAAGTATTTACAGTCTACAAACAAAAATAGGGAGAGACAAAAAGATAATGAGCCCTCTTTCTATGAATACATGGCTTCATCTTTTTCTATGAGTCCACAACAATTTAATAACATTAATTGTAAACCCAGTTTATGTAATATCGATTGTTGGACTGCAATTCGATATAAAATTAAACTAATCTGGTGACTAATCCAATGAACAAAGTGGACAGGCCCGGTTACAAACTCGCCTCGCCTGTTCACGGACCTTTATTTTTTACAAGTCATTAGTGAAGCCTATAAATTTATTAAATAATATTAATTCTTACATAATTTTTAAATGACAGATGAGTAAATTCAAAATGTTGGGATCAATTTTCGATTCATCCCATCATCCTCAGAAAATATTTATTTAAATTTTTTAAAAACTATAAACATGTTCGTTTTGGTTATTTTAAAATAGAAAATTAAAAATATTGAAAAACTGTGCTTTCCATATTCTTCTATTTTTAAGTAGAGTTCAGAAAAGGTTTTCTACACTGTCCCATTTTAAAGTGACATCTTTTTTCCACAAGCGAGCTGCGAGCATCTCACTATTTCAAAACCCAAAATTTGAAATATTTCATAATATATATTTTATTATATAAAATAAATTGACAATTTTGAGGCATTTAGATCATTTTTCCTATTTTTATAGTATTGCAAAATTAAATTTGTAATTATGAGATGAGATCAGCTTGAGGACCATAGAAAATAAATGTATCAACTTGTAAAAAAATGTGGCCGTTTGAGTGGAAAAAGATACACGAAAAGAAAGAAAATCCAAAAGGAAAACAACAAAATGTAGGCTATGTCCGGCAGTTCATCTCACGGGAGCTTGAGATTTCAATGAATCAACGTTGCCGCTGAATAAATATATATTCTATTTTACATACCAATAATATGGCATATTGTTTCCTCCAGAATATGCACACGTTTATGGATTATACCAAGAAAAAATGATAAAATGTTTCGAAAATTACATTCGTGACCTACCGGAATTCAGTATATTATTCGATAAATATTTCAAGATATGTAGTAATATCGAACAAAATTGATTTATGTTCAACCAAGTAAGCATATTCTCGATTGTACCGAAAAAATGTTCAATGTTTCGAATATTTTACATATGATTTATCATAATCTAATTTAATACTTCATTTAAAAATATTTTGAGATATTTAATGCTGTACTATTCGTATTGGGATTAAACGACGAAGCTTCAGTTTGTAGTAAACAGAATTACCAAACCCAACGCATCCACAAATGCATGTTTTCCTCTTTAGTCAACTACATAATTTTGAAGTAGTTAAATTATTAGGAATATAAATAAATAAATATCTGGTTTGGTGAGGTTTGTTAAAAATTATATGGCAAGTTTCAATAGCTTTTGAAATAATGAAACCTCGTCACTTGAAAAATGATTTGATCCTAATTACTAGCTTAAGAATTGTTAATTAAAACATAAATTCAGTTAGTAGCATCTATAATTGCAGAAACGCCTCTAGCTAATGACACTACACTTTCTCTGGAAAGTCAAAGGGTACAGATGAATATAACAACAAAATCCATGTATAAAAAATAATGACCAAGAAAACTTATATATTACACTTAATGATTTGTTAATATTACAGTTGAAAACTTGAAATTACACAAGTGGAGATGTTATGATCTTGTGGAATAGTAGTTGAAACCTAAGCAAGATATTAACAAGTGCCAAATCATCACAAGGCTTTGTCTATATCATAATATAGAATCTTACACACCAAATACCAGAACCACCCCCACCTCACTATTCAACTCTAGGTCTATAATTACACCACCTTTCCTCCATCTCACATTCCCATATGCCCTCCACCAGAACAAACAAGAATACTTGATTTCATCTACTCTGTTCTTTTCACTTATAGATCAAGTCACTAAGCCAGAAGGATCAACAGATCAAATGGGTACAATCCCAAGAGGGGTTCTGTTTTCTTGTATGCTTTTGTCTCTATTTCTATCATCCTCTGCTCAAACATGTGCCAAGTATAGCTTTGCAAGCAACAAACTGTTTAAAGCCTGCAACGATCTCCCGTACTTGAATGCCTTTCTTCACTGGACTTATGACCCTTCTTCAGGAAAATTTCAGATGGCTTATAGACAGACGAAAATAACGTCCACGAGTTGGGCATCATGGGCAATCAATCCAGATGGTTCAGGCATGATTGGAGCACAAGCTCTTGTTGCGTATCAGAAATCTGATGGAAGCATGAAGTTTTACACATCCCCTGTGACAGATTACAATATAAAAACATTGCAAGAGGGGGATCTGAAATTTCCAGTGTCAAATTTATCCGCTAGCTTTGCAAATAACGAGATCATTATCTTTGCTACTCTCAACATTCAAAATACTAGCACTTTGAACCAAGTTTGGCAAACTGGCCCTGTTGCAAGTGATAATCCTGTGTCGCATTCCACTTCAGGAGCGAATATTCAATCTTCAGGAAGTCTAAATATACTTTCTGGTCAGCCTGGAGCTACCAAAGGAGGAGGTGGTTCTAAAACCAAGAAACGGAATGTGAGTCATTATTATCCTTTCTAATACAAATTTCCGGGTAGTCATAAAGTCATTAATTTATTAATCTCTTTGAGTATTTATTTTTCCAGATTCATGGGGTGCTGAACACTGTCAGTTGGGGTATTATGATGCCTCTTGGCGCGCTAATAGCAAGATACGTAAAAGTATTCGAAGTAGCAGATCCTGCATGGTTTTACCTTCATGTTTCTTGCCAAACTACAGCCTATGTAATTGGTGTGGTTGGTTGGGGAACTGGCCTGCAACTTGGTAATCAGTCCCCTGGAATTCAGTACTCCTCCCACAGATACATTGGCATTACTCTGTTTGTTTTCGGAACTCTCCAGGTACTCCAAGATCCTTATACTAAATCTTGATAAAAATTTGTATGGAAGTATTTGTGTTAAATTAGTTTGTTATGAAATTAAAAATATAATCATATTTGGTTCAAATTTTAGGTATTAGCGTTGCTCATAAGGCCACAAAAGGATCACAAATACAGATTGTTCTGGAATATTTACCACCACACGACAGGGTACATGGTCATTCTCCTGAGCATCATCAACATATTCAAAGGATTCAATATCTTGAACCCAGATAAGAAATGGCAAAGAGGATATGTTGCAATTATTGTCATATTGTCAATCACTGCTGTGATATTGGAGGGTTTGACATGGTGCATTGTATTGAAAAGGAGAAAAGCAGCAAGTGCAGAAAAGACACCAAATGTAATGAACGAGCTCAATGGATATGGTGGAAGGACAAATCATAGGGTGTAATTCAAATTGAATAAAGTTAGGCTGTGTTCTATTTGTTTATCATAATACATTCTGTTTTATTGAATTTTTCTGTTCGTATGCTTTAGATGATATCTTGGTGGTGAGTTTAGAATTATTATATGCTTATATTTTGTCTTCTTTTTCTTATTCAATTCAAAGCACTAGATTCATATTCTTTTTTAAAAGAAATGTTACATATAGATATATTATAACTCTACATGCATCGATTTACTGGGCACCAATTTTCAAACATCAAATTTAAGGAAAATTTGTACACAGACTAAGAAAAATTCATGAGCTACAAGCAATACTCCTTGTTTCGTGTTTAAATAGTGATATTCTTGAAAAGAAGAATTCTTGTATATATAATTTATCTTATATATTTCCAGATACTAATAATGTTGAGTCGCAATTGAAAAGCTTACAGGAAGCTACCTGGTATAAGATATACATAATTTTAGTTGAACCGATCTGTAATACCAACTACATGGAAATTGTCCATAATTTCGCACTGCTTGAGGTTGCAGGCTAATGGGAAGAATCATTGTGTAAAGTCTCAAATGTTAACTACATGTAAGGACCTTGTGTAGGAAATTAACCTTAGTTTGATACTGGGAGTAGAGAACTTAACTAGTAGATTGAAGCTCCTACTAGCTGTAAAACTATTTTGATTCCTGCAGTGCCTTGATGAATGCATTCTTCACCTGAGGGTTTGAAGCTGCAATTCGCTGAGATGTGATATCAAAATCTCTGCCAGACCTGTAAAAGAACAATTCAAAATTATATCGTTACTTATTATGGGAGCACGCCTATTGTCACCAAAACCCACATACCAACTAAATTAGATTTAATCTAAATGAATTTGATGTCCTTAATTGAATTTGGAGAAAGAAGAATGCATGATCACACACAAACACAGATATGACATGTGTCTTGATTCCTTAGAATAGAATATGTATAGCAGAAAATTTCAGTAGGCACCAGAGTAAGAATTCATGGTTAAGGCAATTTCTTACGGATCAAATACAACTCCTCCAGCTTCTTTGACTATCACAGCTCCTCCAGCCACATCCCTGTAAAGTTAAAACCGTGTAAACTATGTATCACGTTGAATTCAATAAGAGTACAGAAGAATTACACAATCATACCATGGTCCTCCAAATCCTAGTTCATAAAAGAGATCAAGCCTTCCACAAGCAACCCCACATAGATTTAGTGCACAAGAACCGCTCATCCGAATAGATCTCACCTAATCTCATATCCATTAGTAACAGGCTGTCATTATTAATATGTTTCCTTCCTACACTATAATTTTCAAGGCGATTTTAATTTACCTTGGACAGTAAGCTATTAATTCTATTTGTTGTGGCATCCAAGGTAACCTTATCTCGCTTTGTTCCAGCCTGCAAACAAGTAATTATAACTATCTTCTTTCATAGTGCACTCAATGCGAGCAATTTCATAGTGAATAACAAGATGCCCTTTACTAAATTCAGGAGAGAGGGTCGAACTAAGTACAATCAATGACATTGTGGCATAGCCAGCATCAAGGGTCAGGGAGGCTTAAAATGGACTGATCAACTTATTAAAGACATTGAAAAAAAGAGAATCATAAAATGTTATTTTCATTGTAATTTATATATCTAATAATCATAAAAAGAGATATATTTACTTTTAATTTTTATAAAGAAAAATCAATCGACAAGAGTTACAAAAGTATTTATGAATTTAACCTAATTATATCAGATATTAATTTGCATTATGATAACTCAAAAATTTTAAAATTTCATAAGATGACTATTGTCCACTAAAAAGATATACCTGACTACTTTTTTTTTCAATCACTAAAATAGCCAAAAGGAATATTTTTTATAAACAGAACTAGACTATATGTCTATATTAACACTAGAGAGAATATTTGTTGTTACTAATACTAGTACTCTTACTAGTATTACTACTATTTCTTATAATATACCAACACATAGATAAATAGCAAACAAGCAAAATTATATTCAGTTCCCGAAAGTTCAGGTTGGGTTCCTTGGGGAGTCCAAACTAGGCTGTTGGTGGCTCCATCCCTGGTTACATAGTGGATCACAATAGCCAAATAAAGTACAAAATTGTTCACCTCTGTAGCAAGAAGGCATTTCACAAGCTCAGATTGTGCAGATACTGCAAAAATTCAAAACAGAGAATGACAATATGAAACTCCAAGCATGATTAAGTATTCAAGTATACATATCAACTAAAACACAAGAAAACTACCTTTGATGGGATCTCCATTAAGAAAAGCACCTTTTCCACGGATGGCAGTAAATAGCTACAAATCAAATGACAACACATCTTTTACTTCAAATAACCGAGAATAGAAGATTGTGATACAAGAGTTCTCACCTCATTAATGATCGGATTGTAAACCACACCAACTGTTGGGACCTTTCCGATTGTAAGACCAATTGAGACGCAGACAAAAGAAAATCTACAAGTAATTACATTGGACAAATTAGCAAACAAAGATACCACTAGATACAAAAGTTCTGATGGTTGTCAGCGAATTACCCATGCACGAAATTAGTAGTTCCATCAAGAGGATCAACAATCCATGTAGGTTCATCAGTCAACTCTGTTACACCATTGGCTGCGGTTGTTTCTTCTCCTATGAACTAAATGAACACAGATGAAACAACTTAAACAATCAGGTCAGGAATTTCAACACATTTGAACTAAGCAATAACTCTAACATCTCATATAACAAATGAATTCTTACTTAAGACGGTAATTTACCTTATGATCAGGGCGTTTCTGCTTAAGATGGTTGAAAATGAGATCTTCGCATGCTTTATCCGTCTCTGTTACCAAATCTACCTGTATTGGAAGAAGGTTAATCAGCCAAGGCCGCGTTCGCTTTGATGGAATGAAATGCAGGGAGAATGAAATGAAATTTATACTTTTATTTGGGTGAGATTAGGGAAAATGTTTACAATTTTCATTCTTTCTTTCATTCCATTCCAAATTATTTGAACTAGAATTCTAACCCACATATTTTGGAAGGAATACTCCATTCCATTTCTTCACCATTTTCCTTACAATCCTCGTCATAGAAAATTTAGACTTTCTCATGTTTATTCACAATTTCACACCTACATTTTTCTTTCTTCATAAAATATTAGTTATAACATAAAATATTATAAGTTTTTAAAATTTTGATTGTATAATCATTTTAATTTTTAGATATAAAATTATTTTAAATATAAATTTTGCTTAAGAATATATTAATTTAGTTAATAAAAAGTGGGTTAATACTATAGACTATGAATCATTAAATAATAACTAAAAATTTAGATTTAAATTCAATTTATCTCTTTTCTAATTCGACGTAATTTATATTTATATTGAATCAAATCTCGTACTTCGAGTCATATTCGGTTCAGATGATTGTGTATTCGGTTCTAATCGATTCCATGTCATTATCAGGTTTAGTATTTCGGATTATTTCCGGTTAAATTTTTTGTTCGAGTAATTTTCGATTTAGATCAAATCGATTTTCAGATATTTATCGGATTGAGTAATTTCGGATATAAAATCGGATTCGATTCCATGAATTTCGGTTCGGTTCTTCAGATTTAGACCTATTTTGCCAAGTCTATTGATAATTATATATATCCCAATAATTTTGGAGGCTCTGTACAAAATTATGAATAAACTTATTTTTTAAAACAATTTTTAAAACAAAAATATTTTGGCAAAAGTTACTATTACAATTTCCGTCAGAATTAGCAAATATCAAACGCAACTTTGTCCTGAGGTTGAATAAACAAATTGAATTCGTGTGCTGTTGATAGTTTTAGTAGCGATTTCTCGATTTTTTTTTGTATAATGATAATAATAATAAAATCCACAAATGCTTAACACTCCAGCCCTACTACAAGAAAGTCACATAAAATAATTCAAGGGAAACATGTAAATTAATCAATGACTACATAATAACATTACATGTATTCACTTCAACAGTTATTTAAAGGAAATAAGAGTTCTGGTATGACTCCAGGGCTGGTAAAAAACAATGGCCCGATAATTGTTAACACCACTCTCATCTTTAGCAGCAATAATTAGTCGATAATTTGTGCCGGCTACAGCTTGAGTTTCACCTTTGATAACATCCTGGTATATCAAGTTTCTGTTGGTGATCTACTGATCTTGTTGTATGTAATCACTGCAAATTTTCCAATATTTTGAATTAACGGATTTTTCGGGTCCTTGATTGGCCAACATTTACGTCGGAAGAGTGACCGGATATTAAAGAAAGGAAGAGAGTGATTGATGAGTGTGATGAGAAGAGTGTATGATTTTAGAGCCATTATGGTTTTAGATATAGAATGTGTTTTGAGAGCGGTTGGTTTCTTTCTGTGTTGAGATTTGTAGGTAGTTATAGGGATGGAATTACACGACAATTAGGATAACTGGATCGGTTTTGGATTGGATCCGTTTCGAATCGGATCAACTTTCGATTACAATATATTTTGAGTACTGCTTGGATCGGATTAGATTTGATTCAGATCGGATCAGATTTGATTCGGATCGGATCAAGTTTGGATTAAAATCAGTTGAATTTTGAATTAAAATCAGATTAAGTTGGGTTTGAATTAAATTCGGTTCACATCATTTCACATGAAAAAATATAATCTGGATTAATTTTGTATTAGTTTTTAATTATAGTAAAATTAAAATAAAAATTATTAAATAAGTTTGTTGAAATAATAACTTATTCATTGTTCTTCTGCTTCCGTTTCTTAATTTGTGAGATTTTAAAAAATCATACTCCCTCCCACCAATTTGTTTACTCTGAAGAGAGAGGGTCCGTCACGCATTTTAAGGTGCATATAAAGTATAATTCCGTAACTTATTTTTACAATTTTTTGTTTTTGAATAAAAGTTGAATGTTTAAATTTTTATTCAGAAAAAAAATTAAAAATAAGTTATGGAACTATACTTTATATGCACCTTAAAATGTGTGATGAACTTTCTCTCCGAAACGTAAACAAATGAGAGGAACTGAGGGAGTATTATTATTAAATATATAAGTTATAATATAAAATAACATAAGTTTTTAAAATTTTGATTGTATAACCATTTTCATTTTTTGATATAAATTTATTTTAAATATAAATTTTGCTTCAGAATAGATTAATTTAGTGAATAAAAAATGGGTTAATATATAAACTATGACCCATTAAAATATAATTATTATATTAAAATTCAATTCATCTCTTTTCTAAGTCGATATAATTTGTATTTATATTGAATCTGGACTCGTATTTCGAGTCATATTCGGTTCAGATGGTTGTGTATTCGGTTTTAATCGTTTCCAAGTTATTATCGAATCTAATATTTCGGATTATTTTCGGTTAAATTTTCGGTTCGGGTAATTTTCGTTTCGGATCAAATTGGTTTTCGAATATTTATCGGATTATGTAATTCAGATATAAAATCGAATTCGGTTCCATGAATTTCAGTTCGATTCTTCGGATACGGATCCATTTTGCCTTTAGATGGAATTGTGTCTTTTGTAAATTACTTTTCATTCTCTTTCGATTATTATTATGTTTGGATTTTATTGGGATTATATTCTTTAATGATTGTGCAGAGAGACTCAAGATATCAATATTTTAAAAAAAAATCAAGATTTCCCAATGATATTGATAATCTTTTATGCGTTAAAAAATATTTAAATATTGTAATTTGAATACTCCAACTATGCACTGGTTAGTGGTTACTGCACTAATGCTGAAAAACGAACGCTTGGTATTTATATACATTCATTCAATAAACTGAAATTGATCATATTTATACTCTGACTATAGATACATTTAGTCTCACTATATAGACACATTCCTTACTTCATACACAATGTACATAAGAAACTCAGGTACTAGATTTTCCAATGCTCCATTGCTTGTTATCTGTCCCAAAAACGTAAGCTCCTGCAAAAAATACAAAACAGAGATGAAAATAAATCTACCAAAGGAAACCATATTTTTGGTTAAAAAAATAAATTCATATCAAGATTAGGGAAATGAAATTAGATTGCATAACATATATACCTAGAGTAGGCATCAAAATTGATAACACAACAATTCCGGTAAGTTTTAGCGGAATTCCAGTCTTGATCATATCTTTGAGATCAATATGTCCTGTAGTGAACCCTATTACATTTGAAGGAGTTCCGGTTGGAAGGAGGAAGGCGAATTGCGCTCCGATTGAACCGGGAAGCATGAGAAGCAGTGGATGAACATGCATTGTTTTTGCGATTTCTATAAGAAGCGGGAGAACTAGAGTTGTGGTAGCATTATTAGATGTGATGAACTCAGTAAGTGTTGCACATATGAGGCAAACTGCAGGAGCCATGGCTATATATGGAACTTCCTCTAAAAAATCTAATGTTTTCGCCAACACATTAGCGAGCCCGCTGGTTTGGACTCCCTCAGCTAAGGCGAATCCAGCTCCTAGTAGTAATATAATGTTCCATGGAAGTTTCTTGCATTTGTTCCAATCCATTAGTTTCTCACCCGATTGCTTCTTATTTGGAATTATGAATAGCAAAGTTGCCATCATCACCTAAACATGTGAACAATAGCTATGTATCAAACACATTATATACACAATAAGCAATTTCATTGTTGGCTTTAGTTTGTTACTTTAAAATTGCATGTTTTTTATTAAAAATAAATCAGATATAGAAACTTAGATATGCGAACGCAAGAATGCTCATCTTAATACTAATACTTAAGCAGATGAGTGATGTCCTATTAGTAAAGGAATATCCCTGGCATAGTGGCATTGACATTGACTCGATCCAATCATCAGTCCCTCTCTCTTATCGTAAACACTAAAGCTTAGAAAGAGATGTTCTTGAATATATCAATATTGTTGATCTAATGTTTAGTATTGATATATCTATATAAATTAAGTGTTATTCAAAGATTTACAAATACTCACACTAACGGTTCCATCGCCTGCACGACCATTGAAAAGTGAACCCCATCCAGGAATATCGTCTGTTATATTCCTTGTCATCCACAAAGCAATCAAAATCTGAAATATAAATACCCTTTGTTATAAGAAATGCACATAAATATTTCCTGCAGCTAAGAAGTTCACTTGCTATAAAATCAATGTATTGTCACAATACCGAAAATAGGGTCAATATCATCTTCTCAGCAAAAGCCATAGGACCTGTGTACAAGTCATGAAACATCATTGTTTATACAACTATTCTCAACATTATTATGAATAAATAAAAAGTGATAGGAAAAAATGATCCGCCAAAGGTTCGAGACTCAGTTAAGACATGAGAACGTATATATAAATTTGAGCATTTACCTAGCATATCAAGCTCCCTCTTCAAATGGGATTTATCAAGATAAGCAGAAAGAATTTGACCCGAACCCTTTGGTACAAACCACAAGCAAAGAATAACCCACATTGCTAAAAAAACGAATAGCGCCAATGGGAAACCGAAAAGAAAATAACTGCTGAATGTAATAGGATCTGCTTCTGGAAAATAACTTTTCCAAATTCCAACCAATATAAGATTCACACCAGTCCCTGTAAGTGTACTCATACCTCCGATTGTTGCAGAGAATATTACACCTAAAACAACAGCTTTGCAGAACTTGGTAGTTACAACGTCGGATTGTGGACCAGTTGGGAATCTTTGTAAAATACCAGTTGCTACTGGCATCATCATTAAAGTTACTGATACATTGTGCATCCACATGCTGACGAATGCTGTTGTGCCACATATTCCCAAGAGTAGTATTTGTGCGTTTAGAGGGTCCCCGCTAAATAATACTGTTATCTACATAATTTGACATAGGAAAATGACATTTTAACTTGTGGGTTCGAGTTTGATCATTGCAGGATAAACAGCTATTCACGATCAGACATGTCAATTTAGAACAGGTTGATCTATGTGCCAAAATAGGCATATTATAGTCTCGTGCATAATAATAATACTGATCAATATGTTTAGTTTAATAATTTCGTTTGCATGGATTGTAATATTGACATCAATCAGTTAAATTTAAGTATTTGTGTAAAAATAAGTTTATGATTAATTCATATGAAATTAACTAGTAATTTTACATCGGTCCGTGATGAGTTGTTGAAAGTTGTACATACAAGCAAAACTCAACACGTAGCAAACATATAGGTGCGCCTTATCTCATCTTTATAGAAACAGGGGGGGTGGAGTGATAGGTAAAGGCCAACAATGGCCATGCACTATGATGTTGCAGCCCAGCTAAATTCAAGTAAAACTGCCATACTGCATCTGTGGTGTTATTAATTAGAAAGAACAATACGTAAAAAGAATAGGAAGCTTCCTTCCCCTGTATTTATCTCCCTACTTACAAGGCGACGACTAGCACATTCAATTGCAGAGAACAAAATCTTTTCCTTTCTCTAGTAGCCGCGATTTAATTGCTAGAAATTCATAAAAGTTACAAATACACGCACTTTGTAACCGGTTCGAATTCTCGACCTCATATTACCTGGAGTGCAGGAATATCCATTAAGTTAAACGTGTTTTATGCCAGTCTATCTCAATGCGAGTTTATCTACTCTGTAAATTATGTTTCATTGAGAATATCCTTGTACATGGTACTCTGTAAGTTATGTTGCATATAATTTTCTTTAAGAAAGTGACACCAACTGTGTGTTTTGATTATAAATTAGAGTGAGTGGATAGTAAACACTAATAAACACCACTTAACAAAGCAATCATTTATTCGGTTCAATCAGTGTGATACATTCGACACTTTCTCTAGTAACTTCAAATTTTCACTGTAAATCTACAAACTAGTAAAGAAATTAAATTCTTTAACATGTAAATTATGCATATCAAACACATTTAACATACGTATTAAGATTCCGAAAGAACTCATAACTTATGATAATATCAAACATACTACATCAAATTCATCTTGAACTGGAAATCTGGAATTATGACAAATATATTCCACAAAAAAAAAGAGTCCCCGGGCCAGGGCCATCAATAGTTGTGTATTATAAATGGGGGCGGTCCTGGCAAGTGCATGCTACAACATACCTTATTGCGAGAAATTTTAGAAAATATATAAAATGAAGGTAAAGAGAGGACATACATTCAAAGCCAATCTCCGGTGAATATTATAATGCTCAACGGCAAGAGCAAGAATAAAGCTTCCCAACACAAGTGCAATAACATCATCCATATAAGCATGAGCAACATCATCGGCAGTAGAAATTCCGAATATCGGAAAAAGAAATAACGGTGACATAGAAGTTATTGGCATCGGAACCGCCTCCGTTATCCACCACGAAAACATCCATGCAAGCACCCCAAGCATGTTACGGCTACTTGTGGGAGCATCAAGCTTGACAGTCAAGCAAATAAGGCCACATAAAAGAGGTCCTAAAAGTATGTAAAAGTTTTGGAGTGTGAAAATAGATTTGATATCGTTGGTGAAGGTTTGTGAAGTTTGGTAATTAGTTTGATCATGAAGTGGGAGGAGAGGAGATTTTTTATCATGATCCAGGGAATTCCCGTTCATTTTTGGAAGTGCAGGTGTGATAGCTGGTAGAGGTTTACAATGTATTGTTACGATTATTTATACCAAAATTTTGCTGCAAATAATTATAAATATATCATATTATTTTTTTCTAAAAATTTATATCCAGTAAATTAGTGTTGTAAGAATACAAAAAGCGCTTTATTTCTACTTTTTGACTATGGAGTTCCAATTTGACAGTTTGATTTCAATCAAATATTAAAGGAAACGTCGGAATCTTTGTAAGAATTTTTGAGTTCGAATCCAAATAGAACTCCTCGAAAATTTTAAAATCAATACAAAAACGTAAGCTTTGCATTTTAGATGAAAAAACGTAATACTTAGGTCAGAGCCAAAGATATGAAGTTGGGTTTTTGCTAGTTTTAGAAATTGTTTTTGCTTACTGTTCAAAGTATTACTAAATGAGTCGTGTTTGAGTCTGTTAACTATTTAGTTTTAAATGAAATTGAATTTCTCAAAATTCTGAAATTGATTTGAATTATCAAATCTGACACAATACATTAAATAACAAATTATAATATTGAGTTGACTTTTAACCAAGCGAATTTGTTTGTAAATCTGAATAATTTGAAATTAGATCAAAATCAAGTTCAGAATTGAGTTGATCTCATTTTATTAAAAGAACTTAATTAATTCGATTTAACATACAAGTAATATTTGATATTCACTTTAAATATAATTTAAAATTAATAAATGAATTAACTCAAGTACAAATTACATTTATCAAGCCATATAAATATGATGATGTTGTTAATGTTATAATTAGTTTCTATTTATTTAGTACGGATTTATACATAAAAATGCCCCTCTCTTACAATTTAAGAATTTAAAATGATAACCCAATTTATATTATTTAAAATAAAATTTATATTTACAAATAATATATTATATAATTCAAAACATTATCTAAAGTCATTTTATTTCTGGAAGTTAAGGACTCGTTTAGTTTGATGTAACCCGACATTATAACGGCTAGTACCTTGGAATTTATATAGTTTTGATCGTACAACTTTAAAATAACTCACACTTTGGTATTTGTAGTTATGGTAAACCACATTAACTTAATTACCTAGGTCATGGGTGATCATTCCAGGTTATGTGTATTGTTTCTGATTAAATAATATAATTATAATTATGTATTGTTTTTTATTAAATAATATAATGTATTAAATTATATTGATTACTAAAATTATATAATATATATTAAAATTTATATAAAAAATATTAAATCCAAATTAAATGTTAAAAGTAACATTATATTAACATATTTACTTATCATTTTAATTTTTTTAATTTAAATATTTTTTTATTTTAATATTACATAGCAATTTAATATTTTATATTTTATAATTTTATTTATTTATATAAATACATTACTTTTATTATTATTATATATGTATAATTCATTATGTAATTTCTAATTCATAAATCAAACAAATATTTTTTAGTATTGCATAATTTGTAGTTTCATTTATTTATTTGTATAATTTTAATTATTATTTATATTATATTTGGAGTGAGATGCATACTGACTAACCAAACACATATTTTTTATTTCTCTGGGAAGTAAACATCGTAACTCAGTTCCAAGAAGTTTAAGTTACTACCTAACTCAAAAACTTGTTAAACAAACGACGCCTTAGTCGATCAATACTCGGTTACTGCAACATTTGGTCATATCTAATTAAGTAGCCATAGCCCATAATTAACGGTTAAGTAATGAACACCAGCTAAATACCTCAATTGACTATCTAATATTCACTTAGGAACACCTTGCGGGAATACGGGTCCTGTTTGGTTTATTATATAATTAATTTACAAATTAAAAAATTATTTAACAAAAAAAATAAACGGATCATAATCATTTTTTTTGTCAAAGAAATCGGATCATAATCAATTAGTCACTCACAAGTCACAACCGAGTTTTTTTTTTAATAACTAAAATATTGAACCCTCCCTATCCATATTTCATTAGATCAAAGTCCAATGATATACTATATCTTGTTTAATATCTATATTATAGAAAAAAAACCAAAATTCACCACTTCAATTGTACTAAATATTATGCTAAAATAACATAATACTATAATTTGTTCTATATGTAGAACAAAAGATGGATGAAGTTATAATTGACAACTCATCAAAAAGTAGAAAAAAAGAGAGAAATGAATAAAGACGGAACATCAATTTTCTATCTAATATATTCAATACCACTTTTATCAGTTTGAAACAAGATTTAGAATAATGTATTAGAGACATGATATTATTTTAGTACAAAGAACCATTTCTTAATATTAAATTATAGCAATAACTTCATTTATTTTAACACAACTACTGAACATTGCTCAACTAAATTCAATTTCTCAATATAGTAAAAGGCAAGCTAATGTGTCTAAAGCTTATGCTACCAGACACCTGGGCGACAAGTTTAGCATTATTGCTACTAAGTGGGCCCAGTGGGCCCATGACATATGGTTGCCCACGTGGCAAACCTTGAATATACCCACTTGTTTATCATGAGATAGAATTTGCCACGCCACTCAAAACATTTCATCACCGAATACGTATAGAGTTTACAACGAATGGCTAAGTTTAGATAGTCCATGTATGCAGAAATCTTTTATAGTATTATAATATAAACTATATTATAGATTTATAGTCTATATTGGAGGTAGTGTTTAACTTTTTAAGGTGTTGTATTTTTGTTCATAATTATAATATTCAATAATATATATTAATATTTGTAAGCGTTTATTTATTTGTGGACACACTTCGGCTATGATTTATGCAGCTTACGTGGCATTATCTAATAAACAATGTATGATGGTTTTTTAAATAAAATTTAAGTCTCACAAGTTAACACAAATATTTATTTGACATTAATGAAGAGTAATTTGTGACTGGTTTTTGATGAAATCTATTTTGCTAAAAATGTTTGTATAAGAAACTAGTCATAGTATATAAACATAAATATCACATATATCATATGCATGGTTATAAAAGTTAGCTAAATCTTCTGATTAATTCTTACAAGACAATTCATCAATTCGAGTTTGGAAATTAATTAAACATAATATAGTAATGTTTTTTTTGCGAAATAATATAGTAATGTTTTGATTAAACATGCATGTATTAGTTTATAATTTATGATGTAATAAATATATATTGAAAAATAAATAATTATATAATAAAATTAATAAATTAAATATTATTATTATGATAAATCTGTTTAGTATTTTTAAAATTTATTTAAATTATTTTTTGATTGTTCGATAATTTCTTATAAGATCGATATGTTGATCAAATCCGCTTAGGAATTTTTACTACACGGCTGCGAATCTGTGATAGTCATAGGAGGTACAAGTCATTTTCTTTTTGCGTAACAGGTATAAATTAAATTATTGTACTAGAAAATTATTAGGCGTTTGCTTAGTTGGGAAACTGGATGTGACGTGTTTGGTGTCTTGTGATGAGTAGATAGATGAACATGTAGTAGATCTATCTGGTTAAGGTCTGAATCAAGTGGTAAGAAATATTCCCCCTATTCCTATCAATTCTTTATTCTTTTCTTTTTTGAATGTTTCATTCAATTTTTTATATTTTAAATTTTTTAAAAATAGTAAATTTTTATATTATAAAATTTACTATCACCCACTACTTTACTCCATTTTTTCAAATCTATTAATTAAATACGAATTTACCCCACCATTTTATTCACTTTTCCTTCTCTTTCATCTACTTTTACTTCTATTTCATAATACTTTATATAATTTTCTTAACCTCCGTGTCCAACCCAAATGTAAACAATTGAGTGTGACGGAGGGAGTATAAAATTATTTCCTTCTTAATGATTTGGATTGAAAATGAAAATATGCAGGGGATAAGAGTCATGCTAATCACACGTGGACTCTAGTGTTAAATAATTGTGATTATGGGACATAGGCTGCAAGTGCTATCATATTTAACTGCTTTCTCTATGCGGTGAACTTCACACTGGCCCAGCTTAAATTGTAAGTTTGGGCCTTCGGAATGTATGATTTAATTAAGTTCATTTCGAATTTTTTATTCTAAGAAATAAATTTTTTATTTAAAAATTGGTACATGTTTATATATATATTTTTTCTAAATGTAAGTATTTATTTTATTTTTAAAGTAAAAATAAATTTAAAAAAAACATTTATATACTTTATTCTGAAAATAAATAATTTTTGATATGAAAATAAATTATTTATTTTCAGAAATAAGGAACACGAAAATCACCCTTAAACAAGATTTGAATGTGATTTAAATTGTAACAGGAACTTCGATATTTGAAAGTCGTCTTTTTTTTTTTTTAAACTCAAAATTAAAATATTTTAACATTTCAAGTAAATTTATTACTTTTTAAATTAAATTAAACTGGATAACAAAAGAAAAGTTTAAAATAATAATTTTACCTGCCTGATCAAAATGTTTTAAAATGCACGTCAGAAACACCTTGTTCTTTAGGAATGCGAGGGGGTATATAAAGCAAAATTGCTCCACCACAATTATTCGGGTTGGACATTGAATTGTTTAATTGTTCATTTGTTGAATAATCTGATTTTCCCAAGAGCCAGAATGATAGTGGATATGATTCAATCGGTAGATTCGACACAAATAATTGCAAATACGAGGCCGAATGTCTACCATCAAACACCACGTTATTGTGAAATTCATGATATTCTAGTATCATCTTTTGTTCGGTAATATTAATTTTTTTTTTAAAATTGGGTGAGCAATAGACAAATAAATATGAATTACACAATTATCCATGTTATATATCGAACAAGTATACACATTTTTATAGTAACTTTTATTTTATGTATAATTTAATTGATTTTTAATCATTACATACAAATATGTTTATATTAATACGTAATATTTAGTTATTAATGTTAGAGTAAGAGTTTTGGTTCATGCAACCCTTTGCTACTGCGTAAAGACATGATGTGGATGTAGAATTAGCAAAATAACAAGTCATTACATTCACATATCTTATATCTAGGTGCATGTCACAATAGCAATTTGGGTGAACACATGCAAAATCATACAGGACCTGACCAGTCTTTTAGCTCTCTGGGATCATGAAACATCTTTACAGGACCCTATGCTTAAAGAACAGTCTTCTGGCTCCTATTTTTGTTCGCGTTTTTCTTTTTTCTTTGATTCCCACATGAATATATTTTAGAGTAGAGTACGTAGTTGATGACTAGTCGAAGGACTAAGTTCGCGTTATTCACATGTGTTTAGGATCATTTTCAAAACTTGTGTGTTTAGGAAGCCGATCCTGTGATTTTATACAACATGATTTTGATTTATCATCTTACACAACTCATATCCATGATTTGCATGAGGACTAATTAAGTAATCTTCATACTATTTTTATTCCGCGGAGTAATAGGCCTGGAGAAAGTCAGCAGCGAATTGAATTGCATTTCAATTGTCAAGGGAGTCAAGTACAACTGGCTAGTATATATAGCAGTAATCATGTCTTAGAGATTAAGAGATTCATTTCAGTATGTAAACACAATATGTAGATACAGAGCTAGTTTTATGTATATATTGAGTTCATCATCTTCATTTTATGCTTAATTATTTCTCTGCAAATTATCAGATATCACCTCTTAAAAATTCCAAGAAAGAGTTTTTAAACTATCAGTAAAAAATTAGTATATTATCTGGAACTCTATTAATTATATAGAACACTGCCGAATATATTCACAAAAGACTCCGAAAAGTAAATTTACAATCTTTTGTGCAATTGTAATTTTTTTGAGCTAATTTTTATATTTAAAAAAAAACATGTCCAGTGACATGTTCCGCTTTAGACGAATATCGAGAAGTTCACGATAACAAGTTATCAAGGTTTAAATTTAATTACATATTCCTAAGATTGTATTTACGAACTTGAATTTCATTTAAAATCATGGATTTCAAATGATAAAATTTGAGTATGTATTTCAAATTCTTATATTTGTACTAATATTTGAACGTTTTGGAATTCAAATGAAATTCAAATTTAAATTTTTATGATTATCCAAACATATTATTTGATCAAATCCATAATCTCAAATGAAATTTATGTTCCCAAACATGTCATAAAATTATTTTTAGATAACTAATTAAAGTTAACACATATTATAATACAATGTCAAGGTTGTTTTAATAAATACAAATGTACAGATTCTCTTATTATAAAAATGTCATCTATTTTTTATCAAGTAGAATAATAACACCTTATGACTAATAAACATGTGAAAGATTAACGAGAATAACTCATCCACGAATATGTCTTCTACCAATTGTGCAAGACCTTGGTTTTTAAATATCATAGTAATGACATCCATGACAACATGTCCTGAAGTTTAGACATTTTTCCAACCATTTTCAATTGAAAGATGTAAAATACTTTCAGATTACAAACAACTTTGTAAAGACCCTCATTTTTCTATAACATGAATGCATTAACTCTAATAAGTTGAAACAAAATTATTGCCCCGTTTGTCTAAGTTTATAAACAGCTTATAAGCTGAAAAAGTTGGTATATATGTATTTTTTCTGAAAATAAGTAACTTATTTTCAAATTTGGAAATAAGATTTGGTCTTAAAATTTTAAAATAAATATTAATTTTGAAAAAAAATATGAAAATACTTTTTTAAAAAAAGTAACTTATTACTTATAAGCTAAGCCAAACACCCCCTATATCCTTCATTAAATTACCAACCATACTAGTTGCATTTACAATAAAAATTAATTGGATTTTCATTCAAATTTTTCAAAGCAGAATCAGTATTAATGGGGTTAAGATCAAGTTGAGAGTGATTCAAAATTTGTGCCTCATAATACATTTCATATTTAATTAGTAGCATCCCTTTCCTTCATGAAGGGATCCAAATCCCCGTATCCAACAAATTGGTGACATTTGGCTTAAAACTTATAACATCAACATTAAGACTTTTGCGGTTAAGATCTTGTTGTGGTAGAATAGTCTCTTTTCTTTGTATATGACGCTGATATATATTTTATCTGGTTTTTATTCTCATATTTAATTATATTTTGTATTAATTGAATATTTATTTAATAGATTTTAATATTTTATTACAGAAAAAAGAAAATTTTTAAACTTAAAAGAATTTGGGCTTAAAAAGCTATTTTGGAGACAAATTATAAGAAAATTCGTATTTATTGGACTGCACATACTACATACATTGTTTGAGCCATATCTTGTGTTCCAGAAATCAGAATTGGACAATTTTACGGCTCACGCGACACTTATGAAATTGTCTTTAATTCAGACGAGGTCCAACAAGCAACAACCAACTGGATCAGCCCAGAATTTAGATAGAAAAGACAGTTATGAATTTTACATGGAGAATTCTACTCGATTTAAGAAACCTTTTTGTAATTATTTTAAAGCATTAAAATACTTTATTTATTAGAGATATATAGAGACATATCAGATTATGTATTATTAGACATCATTATTATTATATTAAAGTAGTTTAATACTAGGGTTTTACACAAAGAGAGAAACACCACGACTCTTCTCTATTCTTATTAGTTTAATTATGTTTCTTATTGTTCTTAGTGGTTTTACTTGTTTAATTATTATCGAGTAGTAGTTTCTAGGGTTAAGGGGAAACTATGTTTGCACTATAATATTGACATGATTTTCATAGTAGTTTGATTGTTTATTGTTAATTCTAATTGATTATGTTTTATTGTTTGATTTATGTAATCAACCGATATCAAGGATTAAATTTATGCAATAGGGCTACGATCGAGAGATATACTTACTAGAGGCACACATACGACTAACAGAATTGAATTTGAGTGTGAGAGTATCATTGAATTTCTGAAGGCGTTGATACTCGAGAGATATTAACATTACTTTAATTGCTTGATTAATTAAATTACTAAAAGTTGTTATTTGTGTAACCATGTTTCGAGAGTGTTAATACATGAGAGAGATTGACAAACTCTAGTTACATGACCACTTTAATCACTTTAGCTTAGAAACCAGTTATTGTGTAAGTATGATTGACCTAATTGGCCTAAATTTTTAATATATTATATTAGTCTATTTAATTAGTGTTAGTTTAGTTAACTATTATTCTCATATATTTGTTTTTGCACTTGAAATAATATGTAAAAATGGGTGTGTGTTGAGGGCACAAACTCGATGGCCCTTCGTACATACATTCCATCAACTTCAAACCACGATTTAATAGAGAAACATGCATGATTGGAAAAAGTTTCATGATGATGGTTCCCATCGAAAACAATCATATTTAAAGAAATCACATTATTAAGAGTGATGGTAAAAATGTTAAGATCATCTTTTTAATCCTCATAGTTAAGAATACATGTCAAAAAGCCATGAGAGAAACCCCCAGAAAAGGAAAAAAAAGAAATTGAATAACATAGTAAGTGAGATTTGAAGAAGAAAGGGAGAAGTTAAGAGGTTAGTTTTAAAAATTAAGTGCTTGTTTAATTGTATATAGATATTGACATTCCTAAAAAGTTACTCCCTCCGTCCCAACCAATTCTTTACACTTTCCTTTTTGGGACGTCCCATCCAATTCTTTACATTACTAAAAATAGTAACTTTTAACAATAAATATATTATTACATCCACTACTTCACTCCACTTTTTCAACACTTTACACTATTACACCCACTACTTCATTTATTTTAACAATAAAATCACTATTACACCCACTATCCTTGGTCTCCGTGCCCGGACCAAATGTAAACATTTGGCCGGGACGGAGGGAGTATATAACTTTGATATTTAATTCTCATATAAAATTTACGGGAATCTAAAAAAGTTATTTAGTTGTAATGTAAAGTTATTTAGTTGTAACGTAGTTCCTCTATTCTAAAATTAATTAAAAAATTTGGCGCATTTAAAAAATTTGAAATGTTATATTTTTTATAATATTGCATGAACTCAATATGTATGTGAAGAGTAGTTAATATTGGAAATAACAAATAATAGAGGGTAGTGTTGGAAAAATATTAATTTTTTTTTATTGAATGAAGAAAAAAAAACTATTATAAGAAATAAAAAATATCAATTTGAGACGGAAGGAGTAAAAATTTGTAATACCTAAATATTGTGCCCCATTATATTAAACTTACGTGAAGTTCAACGTGTAATAAAGTGTAAACCAAACAATTTTAAAAATTGTTACTTTCGAAAAAGTAGAGCTTCTTAGATATTTTACATGTCAACTAAATAAGTTATAATTTTTTTGAAAACTTGCAAACTCAAAAAAAACTCGAAGGCTAATGCAATCAATGCACATGACTTGTATACACAGAGAGTCAGAGACTGACCGAGGGACGTGAAGTGGTTATGTTGTTTAATTTTTATTTTAATTGTGGATCTTTAAAATATGATAATTGAGGTTTTTTAAAATTTCTTTTCAGGCTTGTACATTGGATTTTTGTATGCGCCATTTTTAAATTTAATTTACATATATAAAGTACTTAATTTACATATGGTTGCATCGAGTCCAGTGCATGAAAAGAGGAGATGTAGTAACAAGTTATTCATACGACCCATCTACGAAACCCAGTTTGAGTTTGGAGGAGAGAGCAATAGTCATAGATCTGCTCCATTGAGAAAAGTTCTGTTCATTGAGAACCACATTGGTTAACGTCATCCCTGAGAATAGTAGCAAGAGAAAGAGTAGATGAAGTGTTATTATTTGAGCAAGAGGCAACATTAACATGTGTAGGTGGAACAACCATAGAAATGGAAGCAGAAGAACACCAAAGAGAAGAGGAAGGAAAAGACAATATGAAGGATGCAGATTTAGACAAACATGAGATAAAAATAAAATAACGGAAGAAGAATCAGAAGCCTAAACCTTGCTATGATACTATGATAAATTTTTAAGTAAGCAGAATGAAGAATGCATAAAGAAAGAAAATGGAGAAAAAGTACTCACATTAATTCAGTAAAGAAGATAGGAATTACAAGTTTTCTTAACCACCAAAGACAAACACTTCTATTCTATAGCTAGACAAGATGGAAAAAAGAAAAGAACAGAGCAACAAACTTCCTACTAACAACTTTGACACCTATCTATTTTGTCATCACCTCTTTGAGCTGAGTTTGGATATTTATAAATGAGCTTGACACTACATTATGGATTGGGCTATATAATCGTTAACAACTGTCCCAAAAGCTAAATGGCCCTCCATAACTTTCGAGATGTGAAAGTCATTTACACAGAAGCAATGCAACTAGATGCATATATGTACTTAGAAAAACAAGAACATTCATTCACATAATAATAGATTAATTAACAAGGTTTGACTAGTTTCTTCAATTAAACCAACACAGACCCTCCAATGTTCTTGACCCCCTAGACAAACTTAGCTTCAAAGTTAATCTTGTTTAGAATGCTGAAATTTTTGTATTTAAGCATATAATAAATCTAAATAGTACCTTTTCATGCACTTTGGCTGTGTGCCCATTTGCTTTTTGATTTCTCCGACCTAGAAATAAATTGCTTTTGGAAGAAAAAAAATAATAATCTTTTATAACTTAAGACATATAAATTTATTCGGGACACATATCAAATTTTAACATTCATATAACTTTCAACTTGGAGCTTATAATCGTGTATCGGTGTATGCCAAACTCGCCATTTTTATACACAATTAAAATGTAAAGTATGTAACTATATTTTAGTATACAATCACTAGAAAATTGAAGAGATGGATCAACTTGGTTAGTGTGATGTGAGTGCATGTTTTTTATGGTAAGGTTATCCACTATGGAACCAATAAATAAAAGTTAGAATATCACGAGAGATCTGTTTCTCTCCAATATTCTTAAATCATTTCTTTTTTATTAACAAGTTGTCACTATTATTTTGCTCGATCTTCACGGAATTATAGTGATCTTCACGTTCTTCACCTATTAATTTCTTCCAAGAATTTCAGGCTTCTTAACACATTGATTTTCATGATATTATTTTGGATCTCTTTGTATTATTGAGAGGTTTTTTTAAAGCAATGTTATGTAATACCCTGGAATTTAATATCCTAAATTAATTGCATTTGTCTATATTTTAGTTTGTTGTATTTATACCATATAAGATGACAAGTAAAATGAGGCGGATGAAGTAATATTTTGAGTGAAAAGAAATTTTGTGAATTTACAAAATTTTAATTGTTTAGTTTCCTAAAATACTAATAAACTATTATCATAATAATTATCAATATTTTAAAATACATGTACATGTATACGAGATAGACGAGTAACAAGTTTCCTGCTTGAATTTTTTAGTTTCTTGTTATAATTTAGGAATATGGATATTGTAACCAAATTCTCTTTTTGACAATCTCATATATTTATAGTTGTATCATATCACATGGGGTGTGCCCATTATATTATTATGTATGGTTGATTTAATTCTCATATAATGAGCTAGGAACCATATTTAACTAATGGTGGTGTCTCACTTTTCTTGTTTGTCCCAGTATATATGTTACTCCATAACTCCATTTGGTGATTTAGTTGAAGCCAATTATTCACCTTTGGACCCCTTTAGATGTCTTTGGCTGTTGAAGTTGTTGCAAGTTCTACTTCCAAGAACATGGGCTTTGATGACGAAAACAATGAGGTACCTAAAGATGTTGAGTATGGTAATCTAGGCCCTGGAAAGGAGAAGATGAGTGTAGAGATCAGTGAGAGTCCTGTGTATGCTACTGATCAAGAGGAAGATGATGCCGAAGAAAACTTACAATTGGGTCCTCAACAAACTCTCAAAGAACAGTATGAGAAAGATAAGGTCTGTACTTGTTTAAAGCATACAATTTTTATCCATGCCTTTGATTACATATCAAGGGTGTTTAACAATACATTACTTGGTTATGACAATGTGTACTTGTTTGTTTGTGTTTAAAACTTTGGAATTTAGGATGATGAGAGCTTGAGGAGATGGAAAGAACAACTTCTTGGAAGTCTGGATATAAATTCCGTTGCAGGTAATTCATTCGATTAGATATGAAAATTCTTAGTTCTTTTCACGAGTTCTCTAGAAATTTTGTTTTCATCACGAAATTTTTCATAGACAATGTACATTATTGTAAGTTTAGATATGGCATAGATAGCCGCAGCAGTATCAAGTATGTACATTATACTGGCAAATTCTCTGAATTTCTGATTTTATAATTGTTTGTAGACTCTGAACTTCTTCTCATCAATGGAACAACTTTAGTATAGTCTTCTAAAAATTGAAATATTTTGCCTCTGTGGAAATCCTTGAAAGTCTGAAGATGTTTTACCTTGTACAATAAAAGACCTTGTGTATGTAATTGAGAACAGTGTTATTTGATATACCACCGTGGCACCATCTTTATTCTGTCTGTAAAAATTCTGACAATATATTTATGCTTTGATGTTGTAGAAACTCTGGAGCCTGAAGTTAAAATTTTGAGCCTTGCCATTAAATCCCTGGCAGATCTGATATCTTGCTTCCAATTCCCGAGTCTGGAAATCCCAAGGGTTTGTGGTTTACTTTAAAAGAAGGAAGCCGTTACAGCCTGAAGTTCACTTTTCAGGTTGAAAATAACATTGTATCAGGCCTCAAATATCACAACACAGTTTGGAAAACCGGTCTGAAGGGTATACTTACATCTCAAATGCAAAATAAAACCAATGATCATACGATTGGATTGTTCTTTTAAACGGAATTATAAATCTTTATTTTGTAGTGGACAACACGAAAGAAATGATTGGAACATTCAGTCCACAACAGGAACCTTATACACATGAAATGCCCGAAGAAACAACCCCTTCAGGCATGTTTGCAAGAGGTTCATACTCAGCTAGATCAAAGGTTAGTTTAACAATGGTCATTTGTTGCTTATGTTCTTTCTCCTATAACACTATAAAGCTAGTGCTGTTTGTACAAACTATCCACAAATATGACTAAATACTACACATTTTTCCACCTATTAGAGCATATAAAAGTTGCGTACCTGTGAATTTTAACCCTTATCTGTTTAACATGTATGAAAGACTAAGCCAAAGTTTATTATGCAGAAATAATGGAGAAAAATATAATTCCAACACAAAACTGGGTGTAACCAATATACCTAAAAAATTAATAAATGAAAAAATGTGAAACAAAAAACCAAATGAAGCTTTCACTTTACGCAAATAATTTAATTCTTAAAGGCGGAAGGAAGAAAACTTTTATTGTTGAAAGTTGACAAAGTGGGGTTCAGCGAGTCTAAATATTTTCTACACCTTTATATGTGCTCTTTTGAACGTGTCAAGCTCAAGAACATGTCTACATGTCCAACTTCGAAGCATGTATATCTGTCTGTATATACATACTATAATCTGTGAATGTGGCAAGTAAAAAAGCACGTAAAATGGTGTAGAAATTTGGGTTTAGGTAGGATGGGGTCGATATTGAACTGCATCATGTGCTAGGATAATTCACTTAATAAGTAAAAAATGGACCACCTGTCATAATTCTAGATAAGAAAAATCTAGGAGCTTGTAAGGCTTATCCATATATTGGTTGATAATTGCTTCACCATCTTTCTGTGGGATAGCTTTCTGCGCAAATGACATTGTTTTAATTATCACAGTTTTGAATGTAAATTATATCTTTTGTTTGCTGTGACATATTCAACTTGTGTCATTGTTTTTCATTGCTCATTACTTTACTTCCTTGTTCTGTTTACAGTTTCTTGATGACGACAACAAATGTTACTTAGTGATCAACTATACATTTGATATTCGGAAGGACTGGCAATCACCTTGAGCTTATAATTTATAACACTTTGAACTGTATTAGTTTTCTCTTGACATTCCTGATTGAAGTTTAGTAGAGATACAAATGGAAATTGGATTTGAAAACTTTGCTAAATATTGAAAGATTGATTACTTACTGATATAATTGCAGTTTGATAATATGAAAGTACTGCACCATAGTAATATAAACAGTTGTGATCCAGGTTTCTGATCGTGTACAAACCTGCGCCATGCTCTGCCTTGGCGATGAAGTATTATCTATATATTATTTGTTCATTTATTTTAAATTTAACCCGCCGAAGCTTACTACTGCACTAGTAAATTCAAGATAGAGTAGCACTATTGGTCTGTCATGCAATACTCATTTTCCCTGAATAAAAGCCTAAATTTATTAACAAACAGGTGTTCACTGTATATATCAAAGAACAAAACAAAAAGAATATTACATAACTGCCTCAGCAAGGAATTGGCATTGAAGTAAGCGTACAGACTGAGAGCTCACCCTTCTGCATGACTATTATAGTCATTATTAGATATCTGTTTCAATCAAGTTGAGAAATAAACAACGGAAGAATGGAAAGTGAACTTCGCAACTTCATCATGATCTGGGGTTCTGCCATCTTATGTCTATGTTATTGCAATGTTGTATCAATTTTTGTCCGAAAAGGTATGCCAAGGCTTATGGCAATACTCCCTGTTATACTTCTCTTTTTCATAGTTCCTCTTCATTGTCTCCACACATGCCATCTTGGAGTTGCAACTGTTTTTTGCCTGTCCTGGATCGCCAATTTCAAGCTTCTCCTCCTTTCATTTGACACTGGCCCACTTTCCAATTTTTCACTTCCTCTACTCCATTTTGTTGCTCTTGCTTGTTTACCCATCATCAAGGCCTCCTCAGCCCTAAACTCTCCTCCCCAAAATCGACAGAACAAGAAGCCTCAAACAGGGAAGAATGGGCAATATGAAGTAGTCGAAGAAAGATCCTGAGTAGTTGCGAAATCCATGAGTGATGGCCTCAAATCCCCTTCACATTATGCCAGAAGGGCATCGGCTTTGTGCTTGATACCTTTTGTATATGCTTACAAGGAGTCGATTCATCCAGTGGTGCGTGTACATATCTATACTTATTATATGTACATTATCTTAGAAATGGCGACAGTGACTATTGCATTGCTTACGCAGTGGTTGCTAAAGTTGGATCTTGAGCAACCATTCAGTGAACCATACCTCTCAACCTCACTTCGTGATTTCTGGGGTCGAAGATGGAACCTAGTTTCAACAAAGATACTGCGTTTAACTATATTCAATCCAATATATCACTATATTTCGAAAACGTTAGGACATACATGGGCATTAATCTTTTCGATAATGGGAACTTTTCTTGTGTCCGCTCTAATGCATGAGCTCATGTACTATCAAATATTTCATGTTCTCCCTAGTTGGAATTTCATATATTTCTTTATCTTCCAAGGGTTATGCTTGGTGATTGAGGGTGGTTTGCAGAACAAATTTGCCACCCTACGACCGGGCTTTCCACCACCATTTATATTTTTCTTCGTGATGGGTACATTTGCGTGGCTTGTGATGGCGGACTTGTTAAAACAAGATGCTGAAACCATAACTGTAAATGACTATGTTGCTTTATGGAAAGTGTTGATGAGGCAAGTTGGTTCAGAATGATCTATGCTCCCTTACTAGTAATCAGTAAATTGCTTCCAACATGAAATGCAGGGAGTTGTAACGAGATGGAACCATAAGTCTGTAGTTTACTATTATATGAATCTCGTGCAGAATAATATTGTAGCGGCAATACACCAACAAATTTTTCCGTAAATTCATTTTGCTACTCAACAATACTCATTTATAGTTTTATCATACGTAATTAAACAAAAAATTTACGAGATTTTTCTGATGAAAATCGAGCCTGATATACTTGGGATTGAATTGTTCAAATGAATGGAAGAAAAATCAGATAGAATACAGTAAATGCGATCAAGACAGATAGCTACTTGCTAATACAATCTCTACATTTAACAGGAAATAATTTCAGAATATTATTTCTCTTAGCCTTTTGTCTCACCAGTTCACCGCGCATACTACTAAGAAATAAGAAATCAAGTTAAAATTCAGCACACCTTTTATGGCACTCTTCAATATTATGCCTCTATATAGATAATAAACAGAATTTATGTTATATTTGTGGATTAAATATGAGCACAATTCTACAAACTTTATATGTATATAAATTGCATATTTCATGGTAATATGTATTGCTTGTCGTGCAAATGATTAATGTACGAGAAGTGATGCTTGTCATTGTAATTTGATCAATATATTATATGCAAAATACGATGGTCGTCACAAAATTAAAAATCGCGAGTGATCCCAATGGTGCATCAACCCCGTCGAATACAAAATTTGTACGATATATCTAATCCCTTTTATCAGCATGATATTGTTTTTTTACATAAATTGTGCTATCAGCACTGTGGAGGAAAGGGAGAAAAAGAGAGCTGAGCATGCAAATGAACATGTATAGAAGAGATGGTGGAAAGAATGAGGGAGATATAAATCAATTATTTTACTATCATTTAAATCCCATTTTCCCCACAAACAAGCTCAAGCACAAGCCAACAACCACATACTACTATAGTAGTATGTGTGTGCCTAGAGATAGTTCAGCATAACTTCCTCGAGGCATTATATAGGCATTGAAATAAGCCTGAAGATAGAAATGACACTCTTTTTATGACTAAATTTCAACTATATTAAAGATTGTTTAAACAAGTTAAAACCTCATATAAGCTAACAATGGAGGGGGAGATTAAAAACTTCATTTTAATCTGGACTTGTGCCATTTTATCTTTATATTATTGCCATGGTGTATCGAAAATTGTCCCCAAAGGCATGCTCAGGCTCATAACTATACTCCCTGTCATATGTCTCTTTGTCGTCCTTCCTCTTCAATTCATTACTTCATATCATCTGGGATTTATAACTGTTTTCTGCTTGTCTTGGGTAGCCAATTTTAAGCTGCTCCTTATTTCGTTTGGCACCGGTCCTTTATCCGATCCATTACTTCCTCTATCCCATTTCTTGACAGTTGGATGTTTGCCAATCATTATATCCCAAGAAAACCCAACAAAAGGTGATCCCAAAGAGAAGACTAGTGGGCAATATGAAGAAGTTGCAGAAAGTCCAACTTCAATTGTCATCACCAAGAGCAATGGCCTGAAATCACTTTCACGTTATGCTACAAAGGCAATGTATCTACCCTCAATTTTATTTTTGTATGCTTATAGAGAGTCCATAAATTCAAAGGTACTTGTATTTTTCTATATGTTATACATCTACCACGGTTTGCAAGTCGCGCTAGAACTGTGTGCTATTGTTGCCCAATCATTGCTAGGAGTGGAGCTTGAGCCACCATTTGATCAACCTTTACTCGCAACATCACTTGGGGATTACTGGGGTAAAAGATGGAACTTGATTTCAACAGACATACTTCGTTTAACCATTTTCAGACCCATATACAGGTACATTACAAGAAAATTAAACCGCAAATGGGGCTATACATTGGCCACGGTGAGCACATTTTTTGTGTCCGGACTAATGCACGAGCTGCTAAATTATCACATATTCTGGCCTAGGTCCAATTGGGGTTACACATATTTCTTTCTCATGCATGGGTTGTGTGTGGCTATTGAGGGTGATCTAAAGAACAAGTTTGGCACCCAATGGCATCCACCTCGCATAGTTGTGGCGCCAGTAATCATTGTTTTCATAATGAGCACATTTGCTTGGCTTGTGATGGTGGAGGTGATGCAAAAGAATGTAGATACAATTGTAATGAAAGAGTATGTGGTTGTATGTGAATTCTTGATGAGTTTTGTTGGTCTGGAAGGGCATGTGATGCCACTAGTCAACAGAGTGTTTGGAAAATCATGGTAGGGAATCAAAGACTTGATGAAACTCAAATTGCCATGCAAATGTATGCAACTCTTTTGCAATGCCTCGAAAATAAAATAGCTTACTTGAGGATACACCCTTCACATTACAGAAGTAGCATTAAGTTCATGCTTGGTGACATCTCTCCATACTAAATGTTTCTTTTTCCATGTAAAATAAAGGCTAAACAAACATATCTTACCTGTAACTTATGTAAGATTGTCTTTAAGAGCTGAAATGTCATTGTAATTCTCAATGTTAACCACAAAAAAAAAGATGAAATAATATATGTATATGTTTATTATCCTCTTCACTTGTCTTTTAACAGACTTATTTGGATATTATAGAAAGTTCTGTAATTAATTTTAAAGAAATAAATAACTAGTTTGGCATGGCTACTTGCTCGATCTGTAAACAAACTAAATAAATACTGCGGTGTGAAGTGACTGATGTCAACAGATTTTTTATGTGTTAAGAATCAAGGAACTCCTAGCAATGGCAAGGGGCTCTTAGTGCTAGAAAAGGTCTAGAGTTTAATTTAGCAAAAAGGGGGGAAAAAAAAGGTCTAGACTTGATGTTCACTTCCCCCTCCGATACTTAAAAAATGTGTCAACTATCATTTAAAAATCTTTTCGAGTCATTTCATGGTTTCGATTGTGGGTGGGTGATCGGAGGTGATGGGGATGCAAAAAGAGTTTATTGCCTTGTTACTATGTAAAGATTAAGGTGAATTAGCATATATATATCTTTAGCTTTTGTGTTCGACTTAAGCTACAGATCATGAGCATAGAAATGCACAGCCCATTCTTGAGATCATGAGTTAAGGTCATTTAAATAAATGAATTGCTAATCGCGCCAGACCTAATAGAAAAGAAGGTGCTAATGATTAGTTAACAAGCTGTAAGCAAATATTCAAGTGCCTAAATAATATGCTTTTATCTTGGCTGGAAGAACTTCTTTGGTCTTCACTAGAAACTTGAGTAAAGATTAGATCTTTTCTTTTGGGGCTCTATAATTTGAAAGTCGTGTATCCTTCATTAATGTAACGTCGGATGCTATGGTTTAATTGTCCTGCAACTTTTCTGCTATTTCTTTGGAAGAAGTTAATATCACCTGTTGTGGTTTGGCTGGTGGTTAGATACTTGGTCCGTATGTATTTTTTTTACTCAGATATATTAATTTATGTTATTTCTGTAGCGATATTAATTTTACTACAAAAAAACTTTTGTTACAACTTGTATGCAGATAAATTGTTAGTTGTAAACAGGGACGCCCGGACATATCCAAGTTTGAGACATTTCGGGGATGGGCACGGTTTGTGGAACGTTTTAAAAGCATTAAAATTATTAAATATTCGTCTCCAGGATACTAACAGTATAAAATCTTAATTTTATTTTGCCGTCTCTTTTGTTTCATTTGTTTGACTCTTTTACTTTCATTTAATGAGTCTAAAATGTCTCAAATGGAGAGCGAGTTAATACTTGGTGATGTTGAAACTCGAGAATGCATGATGTATTTATGTTTTGATCTTTTAGGGACGTTGAACTTTATTTCTCTCTTATATATGAATAATTTTTATTGTTATATTAGTGTATGTGTACCCTAAAATTTTAAAATTTTCGTCTGCCATCCTTGTACCTATTTATGTTCTAGTACCATCTCCATGTTGTAATTTGAATACTGTTAGTTGTAATTCAAAGTTTACCGACAGTTAACATATACGACAATGTTAGGTAGAAGTTTAGTTGGGGCTGCCCCCAAGTTGTCACTACATAGGTCGGTCATCTCATAATAGGAAAAAGCTAAACTTTACAGCTCTAGTCTGTCCACCCGATGGTGAGTGAAATGGGGGGCAATATGTCCAGATTTGAGATTTGTGATTGTGATGGTAGGAACTGGGAAGCCAAGCTCAGCGATTGCTAGTAATGCATGAAGTATATGTTGCTATCTAGTGTTCTAATATATGTAAATGGACAGACATGTCTGATATTCGTGCTTAATAGTTTACTCGTGGGTTCGAGTTGATGCAGAAAAGTGTGCGCGCTGGCCTGTTTTTTAGTTACTGTAAAAGTTGTTCATGTCAAAAATTGAGCGGCAGATGGAGTTTTAAACATTGTAAATTTTAACAAAATCTGAGTGCCTAATTTTGTGGTTTCATTTTTCACTAATTTTTTTTCCCACATTTTGTTCAAAATTTGTACTAATCGTCAATTTGTGTAGTGTAAAATACAGAACAAACGAGAAATGATCGATAATATTATAGATATAAAACCATCATACTTGGACTAGATCATCTAAGTAATGTATACTCTATAAATCCTAATGTCCCTACAAATCCAAGTAATTTATTACAAAACAACATATTAGATTTTCAAACCAAGCCCACAACTAAAACCAAGAGGCCAATTAAAACCATATACGAAAAACCAGTAAGCTGGGGTGATGTTGAAGGAGTGGGCCCCGTTGCTTTGACAACAGAAGAGCCATTTGATGACTCTGTTTTTGTTGTTCCAACAGTCTGTGTTCCATCGTTCTTCTGCTGAGGATGCACCTCAACGTGTAGCTTCAACCCATTCTTACATTCCCTTGGATTCCCACTTGCGAAGTAGCGGATACCTTCTTGCTGGAGTGAGATCTCATCTGGGCCGTCTGTGTACATTTTGATAGGGTTAGATACATCACACGTTAAGTATTCTTTGCGGCTTTGCAGCTCCACGATACCATCCTGTGCATCACGGAACCCTGTAAATGGTGAAAATATTGATTAGCAGCCATGTAATGTAAGTTGAACAAATGTGTATAATAATAATAATAATAATATCAAACATGTATACATAAATGCATAGCGAAAGTCATAGATTTGGAAATGAATCGAAAGAATCTGTTGATGCCTTTGTGTATCCAAGGCAAGTACTTCGTTGACGCATGCTTCCACTCAAACTCGAAACTTTGAACCTCTTGTTATCGAATAATAAAAAGAGGATCCTAGAAAATAATTTATATAGGCACATGCCTCGTCAAGACTCCACTTTATAATTTTTTGTTTTCAAAAAGAAAAGAAAAGTAACCACTAGGCTTTGTCGTCCTGGTGATTGATACACACATGTCTCTTGTACTCTCATTCAGCCATTTCCAATGGTTCTCTTCAACCATTAATATTATATATTTGGGAAAGTTTTTAGTAGTTAAGAATTAAGCACCTTGTACTAATTGAATTTCCTACAGAAGCTACATCAAGTATCCCCATATTTTCTACTTGTTAATTATCTGATTTAAGGCTCAAGCTTACAAAAAATAATAATAATTCAAAACTAGATAAATATTTCCGAGTTGAATTATGGTAGTATCTTAAAAGTTAAAACACATATACTTGAATTTTGGATCTTACTTCTTAGTTCTTATCGATATCAAGAATCAAAATCTTAACTCTCGACCTCTTGTTATCATCGAGGACACTTGTACCAATGGTTCATGTACAACTAATTAGTTGTTACTATTTGACAAACGATTGTCAGGATCCGAACCCAGTATGAAATAGTAGTTATTGCTTGTATTACTCGACCAAAGAAACGAGAAGAGAGAGTGAACTTACAAATATGATCACCAACTTTGAACATCATCAGCTCTGAAGATATAAAACCAAGCTCAAAAAACTGCTCCCACCCTGCCTCGCCTTTAACAATATGGTGCACATGGGCTTGAACCATTACAACTCCCATAGCCAATGATACAATAACCAAACAAGTGAAGATATTAAACCTAGCCATTTAAAGCTAGATTGGACGTTTCTTCAAGCTCAAAGCAATAGATAGTGAAGTGTAGTAACTTACGTGTTGTGGTTAGGTATTATATAAAGAGAAATGTGGTAAGTTTACATTTACTCCTTTATAATGAGAACTTATATTTTATCGTTTTGATATCCGTGAGTGTCTGTAAATTGAGGCCTACATATAGGACGGATTGGTTGGTGTGCACTATGGTGAGATTTTAGCCACATTTTTGAAGTGCCGACCATGCTACTTACTCCTATCTTATTTTGTTAAATGACCGATTACTCGTTGGGTTAAATCCAGTATGAGAGTACAAGTTTTGGTGACCCAAGCCAAATATGAGTAATATAATAATTATATTTAGATAATTATTATAGATGATAATAATTATAATTGAACAATTATTATAAATGGTTTGTCTTGATTACAAAAGATAAGTAACTAGATATCAAGTATGATTGGACTTGGGTTGATAATTAGAAACTAAGTATGATTAGACTTGTGTAACAAGTATAATAAGTCTTGATGGTTAAGTTTGACATGACTATATATACATAGTCATAATATGTTTGATGAATATATTTAGACATGGAGGTTTATTTATCGTTTGGTATGTGATTGTTCCACGTACATATGTTTGGAAATACCGTGAGTTGTGAGGAATGCTTTGGTATTGTTAGACTTAAGTATTCGTGATTGATTGATTATATTATTGATAATTATTTTGATTGATAATACAAGTCGGGACGAGAGTTTTCCGCATCATATAATTTTGTTGTGTGTTTTACATTATTTGGTTATCTCGAGTTTTGCTCCCTAACATCCTCCCCTCCAAATTTAATATTATTCCCTTGCCAAATTCTTATATAATTAATGGTCATTTGATTCGTGAAAGGGTATGGGGTTGAAATGAGTAATTGAGTTATGATGGTATAGGGTTTAAGTATCATTTTTCATATATCATATGAATATTGAAATGAATCTATTTTATTTAAAAATAAATGATTGGTGATGTCCATGTCTCATACTCACCTCCCTAGATATAAAAAATAATGTAAAAAGAATGTGGGCTTGAGGTATGAATTTTAAATGTTATTATAAATTTGAGAATTTAGAATGACAACTCAAATTCTGTGAGCACATAATATAATCGAATGCATTGAAAATGTTTACCTAAACATATCAAGTGTTTTCTTAAAAATATCATACAGGAACAGGACCAAACAATCAAGGTTTTCAAAAGGTAGTAGAGGGCTACTTTTACATTAGTCACTGAGGACAACCAGATCTATAGTTCTATACACCGATACACCAATAATTTGTCGAAAAAGAAAACTGGAAACAATCGAATCAACTAAAGGAATTGATTTGGGTCATTGGACGCTCGAGTTTTGCTTCAGTTGGCTACAAGTAATGATACTCGTACCACTTTTCTCTTTTTATCATTTCACCTTAAAGACTCACAAGAAAGTTCATTCTTTACAATTGCACAAATATAACAAATTTTGTTTTATACGTCACAAAATTTAAATACTTACACATTTGTGCTTTTTTACGGGCACTCAACCTAATGTATCAACAAGAAATGCTTATCCACTAGATTCTGAGATACGGAAAAAAATGTCACAATATTTAGTTCTTGAAAGTTGAAACTCTGTTTCACTATAGAAACTTTATAATCCTACCTTTAAACTTGATCATCCAAAGTTGATACTTTAAGGAGTTTAATGCATTGAAAAATTAAATTTGTGACCTTGTATGGATTAGCGGAATTTCTGAGATAAGATATCATCAGTAATCTTCAAAGGTCTCCTCTGATGGATAATATACGATAATATCAGCTTCATCTGGCAACTTAAAGCTCACCCTCTTCTTCACTCTCCCATTTTCGCTCCTAATCGAACTACCACACGAACCATCTTCATTTTCTTCATCAACTTTCCCCAATAGGCCTATTTTATCTGAAGAAAAGCTTGCTCTTGGCGTATAAAAACCTGTAGTAACTTCCGGAGAAGCTGGATGAATCTTTTGATAACCCTTGTGAACAACTTGAAGTTGATGATGATGATCACCAACTTCAGCACTGCATTGAGAGAATACATTCACTTCTGGTGAATCCACTAAATAATCCTCCAACGTCGAAAGTTTCAGTACGTTATTTTCAAATGAACAATGCACCTGTTTATTCTTCCTGTCTAAATTTCTCCTTGTGCTCAAACTTGAACCATTGGTGCTAGCCTTCTTGTTGTGATCATTTCCCGGACTTGTTTGCTTTATACAACAGAGATTCTGGCCCATTTTTACGGAATATACTCGTGATGAATACAATGTACCTACTGAAATAGTTGCATCATCTATGAATCTCCAACTTTTGATATGGTACGGATAAGCCAAAGGGTGATTTATATAGTTCATTTTTTTATTATCTGCGAAACCTAGAGAATAAACATCTACATGAGTCCTGTCAAAGCAATGTCATATGTTTATCATCAAAATACATTTAATCCTATCAAAGAATCGCTCTGATTCTTTTTTCTTTTAACCAGACGCAAGTTCCAAAGGTTAAAGATAAGAAAAATGTAGATAAAAGCAAAGTCTTCTTTCAATAATCAATATTCATTGCTGTTAAAAAAGAGACAAGTATTTTGCTTCTTCTTATCTCTAATTAATCAAGAAGTCTTGCTTGGGCGAATCAATGTCAGTGATTCATATAATCAGCCGAAATGCCGAATGGATTAGGCTAAAAATAAAACTAGCTTAGCTTACTAATAAAAACAGAATGAATGTTGTTTAACTCTTTGATTAAGCTGGCTAATTAATTTTTTATATCTTTTTTCATAAATCTTACTAATGAAACATGAATGTCGGATTAACAAGCTGCTGTAGTTTGGTCCTCTCTGCGAAGATCTTTTATTGTCGCTTGATTTGTAGTTGTAATATTTGGTCTCTTTACCATTGTACTAAAACAATATTGATACTAGTTTTTCATTAATATTAAAACTCTCTCTATTTATAAACTTGGTATGCAATAGTACAAATTAATAAGTTAAGATGGGTAAGTTGACATAATTATTGTCTGGATAGGAGTTAGTAAATTAATGTGTTGAATTAAAACTTTTAGTGTTAGTGACATCAATTTAATATATTTTTTTAAATTAATATGTTTTGCAAGGAGAATAGACTCGAGTATTTCAAAATAAATACTCTCACACCCCCAAATTAGTAATCACTTTTGACGAAAAAGTTTGTACCATAATATATGTCCACTATATTTTTTTTATAGGTAAATTCTTAAGATAACCCTTTGACTAAAATATTGGTTCTAGTATTAGTAATTTAATATAGTTATCATTCAAATTATGTATTGAAACTATCTCAATTAATATAATTAATATAAATACAAATGAAAAATAATTTTTATGTTAGAACTTCTTAATATACATAATTTTTTTAAAAGTGACTGATAAAATGAGACGAAGATAAAATGGGACGGAGGGATTAAGATATTATAATATTCTTGAAAATGCATCGATATCCATGAGGCCTGGGCTTCAGTTCTTCAGCTAAATGTTTGTCCACTGATGACTTTTCATAATTACCTAATAATTTCAGCCCATGTCATCATAGTGGCTCATGTCTTGTTATTGGCCCATGTTGTCATAGTGCTCATATGTAAGCAAAGCAAGAGCCATCGGCCCACCGTCTATACTACACAATATTTTAAACTTCGTAGTACATTATTTACAATTTTACATTAGTGGTTATAATAATTTTATATTATATTTAATTTATCGGTGAAAACTGATCAACTAAATTAACATATAGATTAACATGAAATTTTCTATTAATACCTCACTTAAATTTTAATTTTCCAAAGATAATCGTGTTAGGTAATTCTAATTAGGGATTCACATAAAAAAATAGAGTGTCAATTTCTTTCTTTCGGAACAAAATAGACAGTCAACCAAGCAAATACTTTCGACTGATTATTAGCAAAAACAAATCTAATGTCTTTTCCCAAATTTGGCAAATTAATAGTAGTTCATTGCTCTTGTTAGTGAATTGACCCCGTATAACAGCTGGATGCACTCCAATAATTACGTGAAGGAACAAGCCAAGAAGGGTATATGTAACGTCGTAGTTTAAAAAACACTCGGAGCACACGATTCAATGCACGTAGACGCTGTAAAAATACAACAAATATTACCCCTACCGCAGTAAAAATTGACAGCATAAGATTCAAAGCATGTAGACAATGTTAAAAACACAACAAAATGAACCTGGACGTAAAGATGCTACTACATACGGAGTACTATACACACACTATGAGAGCCGCACTCGTCCTCGGTTCTCAGCATATCCTATCACATGCAGTGCATTAATCACTTTTTTCCCACGTGGAAATTTGGACATCTATAAAATAACTTATAAATAATATTCTCAAAAATAAAGATTACATTAAACACATTTATTTAAATGCATCATGGTAGTGTAAAAATGTGTATTTCAAGAGATTATAATTTGAACGCACTTCATCTTAGAATTTTATTTAAGAGTCTGTATATTTATTAATTGCGTTCATAAATAAAAAATGTTACGATTAGTTATAAAAAAAATTGTGTACGAACCTGACCTAAAATGGTGTCGCCATTTTTTTGACAGTGAAACTCAAAGCAATTATTATAAATATTTAATCTTGTCGTTTATGTGAACACTCTATCTCCATCATCACACCATTCAAAAATTAAGTCTAATCTTTTTCTATAAATACAGAACCCTTTTGGAACTAGTCTATTTCAAGCACAATCAATGGCAAAAACAGCTGTGAGATTCAGTAGAGTTGCCGAAGCTTTCGACATGGCAGCTAGGGCTAGAGGCACATTCAATGAGAGTAATGGTAGCGGGGGACCACTTTCGTCCGCTACCGAAAGTTTTACTGATTTATCTGATCTTGTTAATTCTTTTATTGATGGAGAAGAAATAGATAATGGTATGAATAAAGAGTGCAAGTTAGATGTGACTAGTGATGAAAATGATGGTGGAGATTATTGGGAAAATTGTATGGATTCGTTGCGAGATTATTTGCGAGAACAAGAAAAATGTGGTGATAATGATGTGAAGATGAAGATTCAGTCCGAAGTTGAATTAGCGTGCCGTGGTATGGGGCTTGATAGATCTTCGCCGGAGTTTAAACGCCGGTTGATGACTAGTTTACGTGAAAGAGGTTTTGATGCCGGTAAGTACTCGTTTAATTTATTGACGTACATACATAAAAATAAATACATATATACGTTACATACATATTTAATTGGACCGATCTTGTTCTTTGTATATTCTTTTATCTTACAATCTATTCTGGTTTTTATCTCTCTCTTGTTATTTTGTACGTATTGTATATTTTTATATTTCTTTTGTTTGGATATGTTAATTTATAAATTAAGTTACCGCTATTTAAACTTTAATATAACAGCAGATGAACTATTTTGTGTATCATTCGTCTCATTCGAAAGTTTTAATTTGTAAACCTGAATTATTCATTAATATTCTGATACATATCATACTTTCACTTGTTTCTAAACTCTTTTGAAATCTTACCAAATTAGGAGGTTATATATACATATTATGTGTTGAAGAAAAACGTAAGTTTAGTAGTATTGCAACATTTATGCCACAGAACATCGCTCGTATTTCTTTTTAACTTTCTTAACCATTATGGGGCAGGTGTTTGCAAATCAAAGTGGGGCAAAACAGCACAATTAACACCCGGTAATTACGAATATATCGATGTCAATGTAGCTGGACATCGTTACATTGTGGAAGTTTATCTGGCCGGTGAATTCGAGGTGGCACGATCCAGGGACCGCTATGCTTCGTTACTCGAAATTCTTCCTCCGATTTTTGTTGGGAAAGAAGAATTGCTTAAGCAGATTGCAAGGTTAATGTGCAGAGCAATAAAAAGAGCTATGAAGAAATATGAAATGCATGTGCCACCATGGAGACGTTTTGCCCACATGCAAGCAAAATGGTTCAGCTCAAATTACAAGAGAACAACCAATGACATTTCTGATAAGAAGGGCTTCTATTCGCACGAGAAATCGGAGAAAAAGAGAGCGGTAGGATTCGTGCCAATGCCCGTGATGAATTGTTCTTATTTTTGCAGAGAAGCTTGTGTTAGTAAAGTTGGATCCAGAGTGGGGAATTTGGCTATGTTAATGAATGGAAGTGAATTGCTGCTTCAGTAGACTGTATATAGTATGGGTTTGGTTTGTCTTGGATTAATTTTGTATAGGGGTTTGAAGTTTATTTTTATCAATTATCAATGATGTCAAGAAAGTTATGTTTCAATATTGTAAGGCACATAATGAATGTCAATTATTTTATTTGTTGTTACTCCTGTCTCAGAACAATTACTTATATGAAATTAGATCAAATTGTTCTTCATCTCAAGTAACCACTATATGTATGAATTCTTTCATACTTCTTGCTAAGTACGTTTCAAATTCGATCTTATAATAAATTGTATATAATTTTTTACAATTTTTAAAATAAATATGTAAAATAATATAGAGAAGCACATAGAACCTAAGCACTCCAATTCTCACAGTATGATTTGAACAAACCGAGTTTCTAAACCAAAAATTACAGATATGCACATAAAAGTATACAACGCATGGAGTTTTTAAAGGCCGTAATTGAAATTTATTTCTATATGACTTAATTTATCTGATTTGATTTTAGTTTTTAATAAAAAAATAGGTTTGAGGATGTTAATATATATCCGAAAAAAGAAGATAAAAATAGGTAGATTCTTAAAACATATAGTAATTTGAATCAACAATCTAAAAATTAAAAAATTTATAATCGATTTAAAATGTTTTTTGAATATATAGATTTATACTTTTAAAAAAAAGACTTGTACTTTACAAACGAAGAGTCGAACCGAGGAACAGAATAATTCTTTACCACCGTTCATAATCAATTTAAATTGTTAACAACAATACAGATGAAAATAAAACCATAAATATTTATGTACGACATAAAAAATGAAATCAATTATTCAATAATATTTTGACATAATATTTATTTTTGTAATGTTGCATCATCTCAACACCATCACTAAGCATCATTGCAGTTCGATTTTAATATTTTGGGGGGCCGCTAAATTTATGACCCGATAATTCGATATGAATTTGATCCGAAAAATATACATTTTGATTAGAATTTTTTAGATTCAGATCGGGCCCACAACATGTGGTTCGTTCTTTTTGACAAGTGACTTACCCCTTCGAGTGATTAGTCCTTTCACTAAATGACTTTCTCCGACTCACATTTATATATATTGTTGCTTAGGCTATCTTATATATATTTGTTTGTATCTTTGATCTAGTATAATAATATACTAGTCCGATCAATCTTCTTTCTTTAAACAAGAATATTAAAAGTCGTAGTACCTGTTGTCTAGACTTTGTTAGTGAGGTGAAAGTGAAGTGAGGTGATTCTTATTCTAAGACCCAAGTTCTAGCAACGCCGACTGGGAGTTGGGTGTCTTTGCACCGTGATGAAAAGGAAAGACCCAAGATCTAAGTCCCAGATCCAAGACCCAGATCCAAGACATACATTGTTGTAGAGGAACATAGTCTATGTAGAGATTTTTACGTATCTTTGAGGAGGTAAAGGGGAAGTTACACTCCAAGATAAGATCGTAACGGGTACACACTATAAACTCGAGTTCTACTTTGATTGTGAGAATGTAACTGAGAGTTACGCTCCAAGATAAATTAAGTAGGTTTGCTATTGTATTTTGAGGGGTTAACGAGGAGTTAAGGCTCAAGATAGATACAAGCTTCTCCGCCACTATAAGGAGTACATCTTTTTATAGTGCAAAATCTCGAGTTCAGGGAGGGACTCAGGTACTGGACTAGGGGTGAGAGGATCCGTTAGGAGATTGCGCCATCGCAAACCAGGATAAAAATATTGTGTTGTACTATGTTTCTTTTCTCTCTTTTTACTTTCCAAATTTTATTTACTAGTTGACTAGTAAATATTTTAAAAAGAGAAATTTTTTTAAAAATGCCAAACTCTAAATTTTAAAAAGGGTATATAACTATTCAATCCCCCCTTCTAGTTAATACCGTCCATTATTTGGGGCCTAACATAATCTAATGAGTGTTCTACAAAAATTCAATATAATATTTTTTATTTAATAAGTGTTACTTTGCTAAAATTGAATTTGATTTTTTGATGCAACAAGTATTCTGTTAAATATTTATATTTGCTAAAACATAATAAAAAACAATTATTATATTTGTGACTAATAAAATAAAAACACTAATTTAGACTCGAAATAACCGCAAAAGTAAAATAATTTTTTTTATAATATAAATTTAAATATATCTATACAAAATGTAAAGAATTTCTTAATAAATTATTATTTTTATTTTTATTTCTTATATCTTATTTTACTATATATATCTCCAAGTGTTTAAAAAAAAACAAAATATCTCTTCATCTACAAGAACACTATTATTAATAATACGTGAATGAGTAAGTGAATAATAAAATAATAAATTCTAATATTTACTCAAGATAAAAAGATTAAGAGTATAATACTAACTAATAATAAGATTCTTTTACGTGTTTTATTAGTAGTGGATGATTGATTTTAAAATTTATTAATAATAAGAGTAAATAGCACTTTGTATCTCTTATGTCTAGTCACTTTTTCGATTTGTTCTTAAACTTTTTATTTTGACAGATTGCATCCCTTAATTTTGAATTTCATTTCATATTGCACTTCTTTAATCAATTTTCGTCAAAAATAACAGTCACCGTCATATGCACAGAGGTAAAATCGGAAGATTATATTTTATAGTTTAGGTTAGATAACATACCACATCCTAATTAATTATTTTGACTTCATTTTAATAAAAATCGAACTTTAATATAGTCAAAATAAATAGTTTTGAGATGTAGTAATAATTTTTTAAATGAAATTAATAATTAGTTCTTATTTTACCCATATACATATTAATGGTAACTGTTATTCCGGACGAAAAAAAGGATTAAAATGGTGCAATATGAAATGAAATTTAAAGTTTAGGGATGTATTCTGCCAAAATTATAAATTTGAGATGAAATCGAAAAAATGATTAAAGATTAGCGTTGCAAAATGCTATTTACTCTAATAATTAACAATATACACTTAAGAGAATAAGAAATATTAACACAATCTTTTTGTATATAGTAACAAATATTCAAAATATGGTAACAAATAAAATTGTAACAAACTAACAATTGATAAATAGAGATAAGGAAATTTTCTCAAAAAGGAAATATTTTGATTGTGTATTGATGGAATACATATAAATATTATATTTTTATTTTCTACATACTACCAATACCCTGTATATTAATATAATATAGTAATATATATTTGATTAATTATGACCATAAGATGAAATTGAAATCAATAGCCAGATGCATGGTCTCTCAGGTATCTCTCTAACACATGGTCTGTTTTGAACATCCCTATATATATATATATATATAGGCAAGTCATCAAATAGAAATAAAGTCAAACCTTGAAACTTAAAACTAATTTAAGCCACATATTTAATCTAATCTAAAGGCCCCTAGAAGCACCACACGCGATTAAAATACACCCCCACATACACAATCTCATCTAATTCCCTCCATTTTAATTTAATTTTTCCCGTCAATTGATGAACCTTTTTTAAAATCTAATTTCACCGTATTTTTTTAATCTCTCAACAATCAGTTTGAATACCATATATTTCGGTGATTTTTATTTTTCCGGCAACCTCCATATATATATTTATTTAATAAAACTGATGATTTTCTTGATTCTTATAATATAAATTAGTGATTTTATAGTACAAATTTGTGATTTATCTAATAGAAACCTCCCTCCGTCCTTTTGAATTGTTATCATTTCAAAATGGGGTGTCTGACACGCATTTTAAGGTGGATTTTAAGGATAGTTCCATAATTTATTTTTGAAATTTTCCTTTTTTGTATAAATATAGAACAATACTATTTTTATACAAAAAAAGAAATTTTTAAAAATAAGTTATGGAACTATTTTTAAAATTCACCTTAAAATGCGTGTCAGAAAATGAAAAAAAAGTGATAAGAATTGATTGGGACGGAGGGAGTATAAATTAGTGATTGCAATTCGATCCGGTAATAGATGTAATATAAATTTGTGATTAATTTTGAAGTTGCTGAAATATAGCACATATGGTATGCAAATTATTCGTCGAGAGATAGAGAAAAATGTGGTGAAATTAGATTTGAAAAAAAGTAAGCCAATTGACGGGAAAAATTAAATTAAAAATGAGGAATAAGGTTAAGTTTTAGTTTCTAGTCAAAGTTGGTTTCTATTAGAGTAACACCCTATTACTCTAATAGAAACCAACTTTGACTAGAAATTAGAAACCAATATTATCCCCCATTTTTAATTTGATTTTTTCCGTTAATTGAATAACTTTTTTTAAATCTAACTTTATCACATTTTTCTCCATCTCCCAAGGATCAATTTGCATACCATATGTGCTATATTCCGGCGACTTCAAAATTAATCACAAATTTATATTACATCTGTTACCAGATCGAAATGAAATCTCTAATTTATACTAGATAAATCACAAATTTGTACTATAAAAATTACTAATTTATATTATAACAATCACCAAAATCACCAGTTTTGTTAAATAAATACATACGGAGATTGCCGGAAAAATGGAAGTCGCTGGAATATAGCACATAAGATATGTAAACTGATCGTTGGGAGATGAGAAAAAATGTAGTGAAGTAAGATTTAAAAAAATGTGACTAATATTTAGGTAAATTTATTTTTTATATTATATTTTATTGATATTTACTATAAAATTTTATAATATTGAGAATTTATGTCAATATATATAATATTATATATAAGTAATTGTATAAAAATAGGAATATCAGGAGTGAGAGTTGTATGTTATTTTATAGTAATATTTATATATTAATATCTATAAAGTTTAATGATATATTAAATAAAAATTATAAGATAAGTAGTATTCTTAAAATAGAAAATATAAAATATAATGTAAATATGATATAATATTATCCGTGAAGAGTTGTATAAAAGAAGGATTATCAGGGGTTAGATATATATATTTTTAAATATAATATTATCCATGAGAAATTTGTATAAAAAGAGGACTATTGATGGTTAGAGTTGTTTGTATTATATATATTCTTATCCGTAAGAAGTTGTATAAAAGGATAATTATTAGGGGTTAGAGTTGTATGTATGATATATATTCTTTTTAAAATTAAATTTTATTAAAATTGAATTATTTAGACTGTTTCTATGATTTATCTAAAATTGGACGATTAGAATCTTTTATATACTTTACCTTGAACCAATTTTTTTAATTTTTCAGCTATAATAATATTATATAGATATCTTCAGACAATCCTAATTCTTATATACACAATTTTCTTATGTTCCAAATTTACTCGGTTTTCTTTTGAAATATCTGAAATTATAAGCAATCTTGGTAGTTATTTATATTGTATAGGCCGGAACAGGGGAGAAAATTGACTATTTGAGTAAAAATTAAAAGTGGAAAAAAACTAAAAATAATGATTAATTTAGATTTAATTTTAAATTTGTCTAGTATATAATGATTTAAAAAAATTAACCATAGCAAAGATATTAATGAATTAAAATAAATAATAATTTTATTAATGAATAATAGCTCCCTCCCTCCCTTCCTATGCTTTTTCTTCTTCTTTTTCTCTAAAATTTAATTTCATAAATTGCCTTCATAATTCAGTATTTTAATTTTAGTTTAAATCATAACTAATTTTAAAAGAGAGATATTCTTCCATCAAACCAGTCTTATTTATATTTTCTCAAAATTTTAATCCCTTTAAATCTCCATATCTGTTTTCATATATTTCAAATATGAGTTTTTAAATAATTTTTATGTCGTTTTGACATATATGTATTTTATTAGTTGGATATTTTATTTTTGGACGATTTTATTGTCTAAATTTCCGTGGATATGTTTATATAAAATTCTGTTAGATAATAAAATTTTTAAATGGAAAAAAACTCTTTTGGGATTCCCGGATTCATTCTTGTTCTGATCCGAATTTTATATTTGAATTTCAAATATTGTATTTGATATTATTCATTTATGAAAAAGTTATTTTTTTTAAAAAAGGAAAATAATATCGGAGCATCTCAAGCTACATGCTGGTAAGTAGTACCCATAAAAACGAGAACTTATCGGAGGTCTTGAATTCTATTACATAATAATAAATCAACTAAAATTTAATTAACATGATATCTTGAATTCTATTACATAATAATAAATTAATTAAAATGTAATTAAAATGATAGGGGCAACCAAAATTTGAAATATATAAAAGGAACATCCAATATATGGAAAATTTTGCTCATCCGAATTTTTTTTATCAAGCTAGCTGATAAACTTGACAAAGAAACTCTCCAAATCTAGAGTTTGAGATCTAAATCGATCCCGGATGCATCATCTTTTTCCTTATCATCTTCCAAGCTGATGAATTTGCCAACTCCATTACTTGGAGTTTTTCCAGATGCAGAAGAAGCTCCAAAGAAGTCCTGTACTCCAGAAAACTCTGTGTTTGTGGCTTCAGGAGGAACAGAACTGGCTAATAGACGAGCAGATTTGGTTGCTGCAGGTTGGGTTCTCCTCATCTTGGCATGAAACTCTTCCAGGAGACTCCAACTACCGACAGAAGAAGAGGTTGATCCTCCGGACTGCAACACATGAGATGGTTTGGGTGTTATGAAATCTGTTCTCATCCCTAGAGAAAAATTTTGGTTTAGAGCCAATGGTCTATAGTTGGGATAGCTAGGGTAATTAGTAGGGTAGGGCTGATAAAAAAGGCTAGGTTGGGCCTCCCTTTTAGCCAAACCTCGCAATCCCCTGTGCCCATTTTGGTGTCCACCTAAGGCCCTATATGTGGGAAAGGTCTTTTGGCATAGACGACAAGTATACGTCTTGTTTGGTTTTAGCTCTTCATCATCTTTTGGGATCTGTTCAGTCTGAGGGAGTGGGTGTTGGTGTTGGTCAAGTGCATTTGGGGAATTAGGTTGGGTTGTATGGTGGACCATCTCATCGTTTAGCTTCTCTTTTAGACAAGGGGAGGATTGGGAGCATGGAGACTCTTGGGTATTTTTGGCATCCATGAGATATTGATAGACTAAATGATTATGTATATTAGAGCTAGGTTAGAAAATTGTGGAAGCTGATAGGCTAGCAGTGTTTATATATATCGGGGAGAAGTTTGATGCCAATCAACAAAAAAAATGCTATGAGAGGTACGTATTATACATTATTCCATAATATTCATTACTTTTTCGGGAGATACTATTAATTATTGCTTTTTCATGGATGATTTACTTTATTCCCAATTGTTTTAGATGATACTCTATCTATTCATAAATCTTTGTATATTCACAATATATTGTTCCATCTATATATATAAATTGGTTGTACTGTACGTTTTTTCTGAAAAAACAAAACATATGATCAAGAAGAATCCATTGTACTAATTCTACAAAAGAAACATGCAAAATGGATATATTATCTAATACTAATAAAAAAGAAATAAGACTATGGCTATATTCATATTGTCAACTTATATATAATTGTGTCTGATTTTTAATTATGAGGTGATTCTATCCTTTTTGGTCAGTCATAGTACATTGCTTTTATAATTTAATAAAATTATTGTTTTTTTAATTTAATAAAATTATTGAAGCTACCTATCTCGAACTACCACAAGTCGAACTACCACAAGGTATATATGTTGGGAGTTGGGTTTCATTGAATTTTATTATATCTTCAAAATATATATATATATATATATTCTCTAAAAAAAATGTATGCTAATTATGATTTTCTAAAGAAAAATTACAACATATTACTTCTTTAACAATCTTAAAACTATATAATTTTTTTAAAAAAATTATATTTATCATTATACATGTAAAACGGTTAAAAGAAATTAAAACATGGGGTTGTTGTCCACATTGGTCGTTGTCTTAAGAAGAGATGGACAATCACAGAGAATAATTTAGCAAAAAAGTTTAAAGACAAATTAATCAAGAAGGGTTAATTTATGTAAATATTTTCTTTTATGAGTAAAAAAAATACATTTCATTAATTTAAGTTGGACAACAAACTAGTAGGAACATCACTTCCTGCTAGTTTCTTGTGCGACTTTGTTTGCTGTCCGCAGTCGTTGATCAGCACACCATAAGGAGAGGTCATATGGATATTGCTTTTTATAGCTTGGACTACATTGAAGCAATCTGACTTTAGTTCAACATCTTTCCACTCTTCAGTCTTTATCCAGCTTAATCAAGGCCCATCTTGTAATTAAGTTCATGCAACAGTGAACAATTGAACCGATCCAAAAGGCGATGCATGCAACCTAGAACAACGTAGCCCTTAAAGAGTCCATGATATATCAATGCCTTGATTATATTAAATCGGTACAGGTGCAGGAAAAATAATTTTCAAAAAACAGTAAATGTGCACTTTTGAAGTTATCAGCTTCCACCCGTATATATATTGCCAATGTTTCAGAGAAATGGGAGTGCAACAAATATATCTATACATATAAAGCAGTGCAACAAATTAAGATGAACTCGATCAAGAAACACCCGATTTGTCTATTCAATGGAATCCAAGACTTCTATAGGAACCTAGCTTAAATTTTCAGCCCATTTTGATTCAGCTCTCAATAAAAATAGGGCCTGTTAAAAAAGTATGAATCCAACTCATTAATCGAAATTGCAGCTAAATCTTCCACTAAACCTAGCTGCTTCTAATTAATTAAGTCTGACAAACTATGAGCTAGGTTTTGGTGATGAACACATAGGGCAAGGATTCCCCGTACTGAATGCTGCGACCGGTAATTGTGTTAAGGCATCCTTGGTAAGTGCCTACCATAAAATTTTAAACTTACTAATATCTCTTAGTACTTCAGCTCATTAAATTAAGATAAATCTCTTAGCTAAAAAAATAACCACAAACAGTTTGCAAGATGTTTCGAATACTGGTAACTATATATATGGCCAATTTTTTAGGGTTTGCACGATTTATGAGCCAGTTTCATGTACTTTACCCCATACTGATACATATGTAAATGTATGTACGTCTAAAATTATATGGTGTGGTTATTTTTTTAGTATAATTTAACAGGAGCATTTTTGTCGGAACTGTACGTCATCCTGATGCCAGATCTCTGAAGGTGTACAACTGCAATCAAAGGTTGATCATAATCATAAGACGTATGAATTATGATATCGATAACGGTTAGCGTTTAACGATTGATTTTAATAATATAATATAGTTATTGGACTTTCTTCTTGTTGTATCATGAATATAAATTTAGACATTATATTATCTTCAATAATTCAATAAATAAATATTGGATATGGAGTTGTATATATGTGCGATTGTGGTAGTTTAAACCAATGGAAGCTTATAAATCAGGTTATTTTCTTTTTCTATGACACAAATGGACACACCATTCCCTTATTTTAGTTTGCCGATGATGGTATTGGATTTTTGTCCAGATAATTATTCTTCATTTGGCCAAATTATTGATTGCATCGATGAACTTTGAAATGTATCTACAATTTCTTGAAAACTAATTACTTATATGTCAAAGTGATATCGAATAATATGCCCATCTGCTCCTGATCAAGTCAATCTAGCTAAGTTTCCATTTATGTTATTATGCAAATATTCAATATTTCTTTTCATAAGTTTTCAAAAGAAAACTTTATTGGTTTTTTGACGATTACGATGGGTAGGATCTTGAAACAATACTGCTGCAGCACAACAAATACGAGCTAGCTAGCTAGTACAAATTTCAAAGGGGCCTTCAAAAGAAAAAATAAATTCAAGGGAATTATAAATCATTTCAAAGGGGCCTTCAAAAGAGAGAGTAGATTGAACGGAATTATAAACCATTTCCTCCACAAAATAGCAAGCGGAGAACATTTATTTATTAAATGCTCATTACAAGGAAACAAGCTTTTCTGACCAACTAAAATCGACAGACAAAATACTGACACACAAAACCGACCGAGAACATATTGGGTCGGTTATGATTTTTTGGAATAAAATTATAAAGTTTTAGCACAACAAATACGAGCTAGCTAGCTAGTACAATTTTCCAAATATTTGCTTGGAACATACATAAAACGAAGGGGTTTATGCAGATATAACATACGACCAGCTACTTATTTGTCACCACCATAACGCCTTGGTCGTGCCTGAAAATGTTTCATGGCCATTAGGAAATCCTCTTCTCCAAAATCAGGAGAAAGAGTTTTAGGGAAGTACAGTTTAGCATAAGCTAATTGATAAGCTAAGTGTTGGAAACGTGTATGGGCCTTACTTAATTTTTTAGCTCAAACACCGTGTGCATATGTATGTAAAGCAACAAAGCAACAACACTCTTATATATATATATTTAAACAATAGCTTTAATAACGGATACAAACTCTAGGCTACAGCCCCTTTCACACAAAGAACTCCAGCTCTGTTTCTTTCTCACCGGTGTTTACTTCACTCGGTACAATACAAATAAATACAAGAGTTGTACTATTTATAAACTGCTTGATGTAGGCCAGTTGGCAGCAAGTATTGAGGCCAGGGGCGGAGCCACCGTGAGGCGAGAATACGCGGTGGCTCACCCTGAGTTTTCACACGCTATTAATTTTTTTTTTTTTTTAAGTTTCAAGTTAGGCTACAGAATAACAGATGCACCAAGCCTCTGTATATTTAAGATAATATAAATGATTATTTATCTTCAATTATTTTGTATGGTTTTTATTTAAATAGAAAAAGTTTTAATACAGTAAAATTTATTATTTGGATAAAATAAAAATGATAACAACTATGTATAATATATCCTATTATATTAAACGTGATTGATAGATATTATGAATCTTTATTGATGAATTTTTTTTTAATTCAACTGGGTCTCTTTTAAAAATATAAAATATAATAAAAAAATATAATCTTATTATAATTGTAATATATTTTCTAAAATTGTTATAATATCATTGTAAAATAATAAACTATATATATAGGTTATAAACTAATATTTTCGGTAACTATATCAATTTAGTTTATTATTTTATATTATATTTTAATTATAATTTTATTTATATTTTCAAACTAATAATAAAAATATTATTTAAAAAAATGTTCCGTTTAGATCCAGAAATTTAGCTTACCCTGAACCTAATTCTTCGCTCCGCCACTGATTGAGGCTGCAATGGATCGTGTAAAGGGTACCCGCAGAACAAAGGCATGATCACGCTGGAGGACTGTATGATCATGCTATACTATAGAAACTCCCAGGTGGCATATGGCTACATGGCATGCTCATGCTGAAGTGCTGCATGTTCATGTTGCTTTTATTTAGTATTTTATTTTAATGAGGATTTAATATTATTATTAGACTTTAATTAGGATTTGATTTTAGAATTTTTATATCTCTATATAAAGAACATTATAATGTATTACTTATCATCTTTTGAATTATTAAAAACCCTTTGAGAGTTTTCTATCTTTTCTGGTGGATTCCAGAATTATCTTAATCGAATTCGTGCTTACGGATTCGTTTGTGTTCTTAAGGATTAACGCTTGTTTATCCTACAGTTCCGTGTTGCATCACTGCTACATGGTACTAAATAGATGACCTAATCCCTTACCTACACACATTACAACAATTAATATATACACATGTGTGACCAGCCTCGAATGTTAATATGGGTGATGGTGCAGCTAGCTTTTACGTACAAGAATTCTTGGACTTTAATGATCACAACTTCAAGTAAGCTTCATCTGCAGATTTTGTTGACTCGCTTCTTCAAACTTTCCAGAAGCTAGACATCCTTGTATGTATAAACCTTATCATATATCAACTTTCAACATCCATAATTCCTAAAACCTTGTCTGTTAATTACTTCTACACATCTGCTGTATATATTTTATTTTTGTCCTTCATGCACATAGTTGTTGCATGTATTCTTGCTTATTTCTTTTCTATTACTATTCGGAGAGTTTGAATTCTAACACTAAGAAGTGGCTTAGCCTTTGCTCCCTAGAAAATCTTATCAGCATATCCGGAAATGGGAACTCGGGGCAAATACTTGTCCATAGTTTTTGTTCGAATATTTTGTCATTGATTTTTTCCTCTTCGATTAAACCATCTTTTAAGCTTTTACATAATCTTTTGCAGGCTTCTACTATTTCAGATTGTCCACCGTAGTTGATGGCAAGAATCACATGGTGTCTGGTATTGGCCTTTGTTTTCTCCTCAGCTTCGGTGATCACTTTTATAAATGACTCGGACGGTCCTCTCCTATCACCGATAATTGATATCCGTATGTCATGCCTATATGTATGTCACAACATGGTGAACTAAGGCAGACAAATCAGTTTTCAGATGAAAATTACACAAAAAAAAATGATACAAACCTCATTGATTCTTCCAAATTTGACCTTATTCCTTCCTCGAACAAGCTCATCATTGACTCAACTTTGTCCTGAAAAAAAAGATAGCTGGTGAAAATACATATTCACGGATTAATAACAGTCGAATAACATGCACTTATATGTACTAGGAATAATTAACATATATGCATGCACTAACTTTTGGGCGCTTCCAATTTCCAGGGGAGAAAAGGAAAGCAGTGAGGACCTTGATTCCACATTTGCAACAAAGGCGAGCAAGCTCTTTATGCCAAGGTACTAATACTGTGTGTCCGAACTTTGCTGGCAGTCCTTTCTTCCGTGCCCATCGCCTATGGCCATCAGTAATCACGGCTAAGTGTTTAGGCATTGCTTCTACTCGGAGACCAGCTTCCACAATATATTCTTCGTCTACCAGCAGCTTTTCATTATCTAATAAATCTGCTCGCGTTGCTTCTACATTAATGTTCGCGCATCTCTGCGTGACGTCCATATGATTATTTGAAGCATTAGCCTGAGATAAGACTAAAACAGAGAATGAGTTTCTTCTTAAGCCAATACTTGATCTGTACTTTATCGGAGTAATGGATGGAGGAATAGAATATGGAAGATATATGCTCTGCATAATTACTGCTTAATGTGTATTTATTTTTCTGTCGAGCTTAAAAACTCAATTCCGGCCTCCGTGTCCGTATGTTTTAAATATTTCCTCTCTTCTTGTGTATTTATATTATCCTGCAGCAGTGCCGTCTATAGTTCGTTTATACTATTGGATTGCATATCAAACACAAAAAACAAATTAGGTCATTAATTTACCAAGAAATTTTATCGTTATAAAAGAAATAATTTTAATACTTCTTAATTAAAGAAAACTATCGATAAAAAAAAATTCAAAAGCAAAGCTGAAATTTTTGTGCTGTATCGGAGGTGTTAGAGAGAGGCCCAAATGAATCTTATACTATTTTGAATATAGTTTTTGCCTTAGTGTCCCTCATAAATTGTGAGACCCCTGTCAACCTGAGTTCTGATATTAACCAGCTCATCTAAAACTTTAAAATGTTAGAGATGAGTCCAAATAGATCTTATACTATTCTTTAACAATATTTAATTGCGATCATGTACTATTGTCATATCGTATGTCACTATTATTAGCTTGCTTTAAATTAACCCAAGATTGAGTTGTAAAAAGTTCATTAAGGTCTCTAGTTTTTTGGATTAAAAGGGAATCCTTATAGATTTTTTGGTTTTTTGAAGGAATTTCTAATGCAACAAAAGGATTGCCAGTGTTTATTCCATTCAGTTGGGTTCCCAGAACATGCATCGGCCAACACTTTGCCATTATACAAGTAAAGATGGCAGTGGCACTGATCCTGCAGAACTTCTCTTTAGAGCTTTCACCATCTTAATTATCTACATGCTCTTGAGCTCTATTTTCTTCTAAGACCACAATTATTATTATCAAGTATAATTGACCTTAAACACAAGCTAGGAGAATAAAGATGAACAGAAATTAAACAACTGAACGTAGGAAATATATATGTATCATGCTTTCATTAATTATTATTATAAAAAAAGTTTACACGTGACTTAATTAGCCACATTTTGGGGGCAGGAGTTTGCAAGAAGCAGCAATCTTCTTCAATGCTGGACCAAGCACAGGGTCTGCTAGGAAGTAGCAATAACAATGGGGATACTGCTCCAGTAAGTAAGCCGCTTCACAACATCCTCATAATATATTTTTAAATTTCTCTTTTTTGAACAAATATTTTTAAATTTCTTAAAATCATTATTGAATTTGAAATAATTTAATAAAGAAATAACTACAATACACTATATAAATTAGAAAAAAAATACTTCTTAAAATAATTTTTTAAGAAATAAATATTCATTTATTCTATATGAAAAAATGTATATGAAATTAATTCTATAATTTAAAAAAATTGTTGAAAAAATTAATTTCATTAATTTTTATTATTAAAAAAGTCATTGTATCTATCAACACAGTATATATTTTTCTTCAATATTTAAATAATAACTTACTAACTTATTTTTAAAAATATTTAAAAATTATAGTCTAAATATTAAAATTTAACAATTAACATGCTCCTCTGACCTCTAGTTAACTCGTTATTTTCCTAAATTTTAAGTTTTTTAAATTATAAATTGAAAGTATACTAAACAGATTTTAGCATTTATTAAAAATACTATAAAATTTGATTTATACAATTTTAAAGATTATTTTAATTTACGATTTTATCATTACTTGTTTTATCATAATTAATTTTTTTAGCTATACGTGGCCGCGGAGAGAAAATCTCGGTTCTGTTTATTGATAAAGCCGGAACCGAAATCGGATATTCTCAATTTTAAAAATTGATAATTGAAATCGTAACCGAATCATCAATTTCGGTTTTAAAACTATCGATTCGGTTTGTATTGGTTTATTTTCAATTTCAAGATCGATTAAAATAGAAATGATTTTTTTTTCAAATTAAATAAACAATTAAAAAAATAATCCCACCATTCAAATTTATCAAGTTCTAATGTTACTATTTTAAGATGCAGATAATATGTTTAGAAATAATTTAGTTTTCATATAGATACCAGACAAGTGTGTTTAAGCCTCCTAGCCCTTTGATCACTACTCTCGGCCCACACTGAAGGCAAATAATACTAGTTAGTGTATGGGACATTCATTATTAGGGGGATTTTTTTTAAAAAAATTAAAGAATAACTTAGAAATGCAAAAAAAAATCAAAAAATAAGCCGATTATTTGAAATCAAAAATAAAAAGAAGCATATTTTTATTTAGTAGATAGAAAAAAGAGCATATTTTAATTAGTAAATAGGAAAGAGGGATTGATATATTAAACTTTTTAAATAGTATAGAGTTGCTATCCGACTACAATAATTATTTATAAAATATTGTTAACTGTTCTGGGTTATGATGTCTTATGCAAAACAGAGCGTTTCAAAATTGAAATTGATTAAGTCGTATCTCTATTCTAGTATGTCATAAAATTGATTGAATGTGTTGATTATATTATCAATTGCGAAGGAAATACTAACCAATTCTAATTTTGAAGGCTTGATTAATGAAGAATGACTAATTTTTAAGTTATGAGAGATTTATTATACTTAATAATAAGAGGAAATTCTCAATTTTGTTATGAGTATTCTTTAGCAGGGCAAAATTTTTTTGAGGTGCCATAGGCCAATATCAGAACTCAGGTCGGTCCCGACTACACTCAGTATACTCGTTAGATAAATTAGTAACCAACAATCTCGAGTATTAGACTAAATATTAATGGACTAAATTAATATTAAAATGGATTTATATATATAGGGGCTACTTCAACGAGAACCTTCTTACAATCAGAACCAAGTCAGAATCACCAAATTTAATATCAGAATCACTAAAATTAAATATATTATAATTATATACATTAGCACCACCAAACCGTCATCACCATCGTAATCGGTACTATAATCACCGTCACCCCACGATCACTACATCCATGCCACATCTCCCACTACATCATCACTATAACTCCCACCATAATACTCCATAATCTCCACCACCACCATCATAACCACACTAACTAAACAATTACCAAATTCAAAATCAAAATCATCAAAATTAAATCATTGCATCATCATTACCATCGCCACTTACAAAATCATCGAACCAAAACTCAAATCATAAAAAAATAAAAACAAATCACCAAAATAAAAATGTGAATCACCAAAATCCAAATACGAATCACTAAATTTGTTGAACAAAAATCATCATTTCTTTTCTAGATCTAAGAAAGTGTAAAGAGGCTCTGGTAGATCTGACACATTGACGGTCATATAAACATTGTCGGGGTGGTATAAACATCAATTTTCATGGAATAGTAATGATCAAGAAAGTATCGTCATGGTGTTAGAAAGAGTAAGCATCATATCTGAACTGTTTTCGATACGCAGAGGTGGTAGGATTCGGTTTGTATGACCAAAGTGAAGAACATCTCGATGGAGATGATGAATGAAATGACTATATGATTTATGTATATGTATGTATGATAAGTTTTTCCTTATGATCTTCTAAGTTCATGGGAGATTTATTATACTTAATAATAAGATGAGAGTCTCAATTTTGTTATGAGTATTCTTTATCAGGGCAAAAATTTTTGAGGTGCCATAGGCCAATATCAGAACTCGGGGCCGGTCCCGACTACACTCGATATACAGGTTAGATAAATCAGTAACCGACAATCTCGAGTATTAGACTAAATATTAATGGACTAAATTAATATTAAAATGGGTTTATATATATAGGGGTTAATTCAATGAGAACCCTCTTATTATAATCAGAACCTAATCAGAATCACCAAATTTAATATCAGAATCACTAAAATTAAAATATATAAATATATTATAATTATATACATTAGCACCACCAAACCGTCATCACCACCATCGTAACCACTACTACAATCACTATCACCCCACGATCACTATATCAATGCCACAACTCCTACTACATCACTATAACTCCCACCATAACATCTTCATCATCTCCACCACCGCCATCATAACCATAGTAGCTAAACAATTACCAAATTCAAAATCAAAATCATCAAAATTAAACTATTGCATCACCATTACCATCGCCACTTACAAAAGTATCGAATCAAAACTCAAATCATCAAAAAATAAAAACAAATCACCAAAATAAAAATGCGAATCACCATAATCCAAATACGAATCACTAAATTTGTTGAACGAAATTCATCATTTCTTTTCCAGATCTAAGTAAGTGTAATGAGGCTCTAGTAGATCTGAAACGTTGATGGTCATATAAACATTGTCGTGGTAGTATAAACATCAATTTTCATGGAATAATAATGGTCAAGATAGTATCATCATGGTGGTGGAAAAAATAAGCATCAGATCTAAACTGTTTTCAATACGCAGAGGTGGTAGGATTCGATTTGTTAGTAATTGTGCTCTAGAGACAATACTTTTTATATTTTAAAGAAAATATTTATTATTAAGGATTATGTTTTATTGATTATTATTTATTTATTATGTTTTATTTACTGCGTAATAAATTGAAAGCATAATAAATGTCCTTGGAATTTTGATACGTATTATATATCTTTAAGTATGTGACTTAAAAATGAGATTATATGAATAGTATCTTATTCCTAAAATTCCCTAGTCGAGTATTATTATTTAAGGACAATAATAATGCACAAAGACTAGTATGTTTCTTGACAGATGACCACATCTCATTGGTCATAGGTATGGGGATACTAAAGTCAAGAACATAAGTGCATGTATCAATGCATGGCACTGGAATGACCCGCCGTGAGATTCTACATGTTAAGTAAGTGTCATAAGTAATTCTCACTGTGATAATGGTGTAATGATCCTTAGACCTGAAATCATTATATTTCTATACGAGAATTAATATACTTTGATTACATTAAAAGTTACCTTTGACCGGGTGATGATAAAAGTGGACATTGGGTATATTATGAATCGTATAAGAAATATGAATGATCTAGATGGGATTTAATCCTCCTAATTTTAGGAGTGATATTATTGGCCTCTTGTTTGAGTGAGACTATGAAATGCACGGCCGTGCTCAAATGTTGATTTGATTTTAATAGTTTACTCATCGATCAAGAAAATAAAGATTAAATTATGAAGAGGATGACACGAGACATGCCTTGAGTTTAATCTATAATATCAAGATTAAAGGGATTATATTACATGGAACATTATTCACGAAAGGTTTAATCGAATCACCGATTTATTATTATTACTTGGGTAGCAATGATGTATTACTAGATGCCGCTCATTGTTTACAATTTTAATTAGATATTAAAATTGTTGCCAACGTAATAATAACCTACAGGGTCACACACAAAGAACGCTTGAAGGAGAAATAATTTAAATTATGAATTTAAATTAAATAAGTAATTTATTTTATTTATGATATTAATTAAGTATGACTTAATTAATTATATAAATAGAATAAATGAATTACTTAAACTAATTCCAAAATTAATAATTAATTAATTAAGTGAGACTTAATTAAATAATTTAGAATTTTGGATTAGTATTAATTATAATTGGATTATAATTAGAAAACTTATTCCTCTCTCTATATAATCTATTTATGGGCTGATTTAATAAGATAGAGATTTTACAAAAACCCTAACCGCTCTGAGAGAGGAGGAAGATAGAGAGATAAGAAGTTTTCGGGTGCTAGTACACATCAATCCTTCATGAAAAGTGTTCGTGTGGATACCGTAGAGCGTAGATCGCGAGAGCGGGATACTTGGTGATTAAACAAGCTTTGGACCTCCATTAATCTTCCATTAATGAACTGTTAAAGCTTCTAAAGGTATTTATTCTTTATCTCCGAATTAAATCTTTTGTTTTCGCATGGATCCTGCGGAGGGTTTCGCTATTTTGATTTATTTTTTTACGTTTATTCCGCTGCGTTTGTGTCACGAAACCCTTCAATGGCATCAGAGCTACTTGCGAAACGTTTTAATTCGGTTATGTGCTTAACAGTTTTTGATATATAAGCATGTATGCGATCTATCATGATTTATATTGATACAATATGTATATGTTTATATATATTATGAATATATGATATTTTATGATATATAATCATGTGATGATTATGTGTGTTGATGTATGTATATGATACATGTTTGTTCTTATTATGGGAATCGTATTCGATACGAATTCTGAAACGGCTGCCGTTGATTTTCTGAAATCTGTGTTCGTTGTCCGATTTTCGCAAACGATATGTGTTTTCTGACTGGAATCGGGTCACTGAGCAATACTGACATAGTCAGCTCTGCGTCTGTAAGCCATTAGATGTCGTTACAGCCTCCAAAACGGTGATTTATGATTTTTTGAAAATTATTTGATTTTCAAAATTTTGAGTATATGTATGTATATATTATGAATATATGATATTCATGTAATGTATAATCATATGATGATTGTATATATCTCTGTATATGTATATATGATATATGCTTGTTTTTGTTATGAGAATTGTATATGATACGATTTCTGAAACACCATCAGATTTGGAGAAATCTGACTGCCGTATCCAATTTTCGCAAACGATATGTGTTTTCTGACTGGAATCGGGCCAATGAACAAAACTGATAGCTATGTTATCACCGACGGGTCTGTAAGGCGTTTGACGTCGTTAAGGGCCTTGAAATAGCGATTTATTGTCTTCAGAAATCTGTTTTTAATTTTCTGAAATTTCGAAATTTGTTATATATGATTATATGATATGATTATATAATATGAGATATATTATATGTGTTATATGATAGCATGGTGGATGGTTATGGCCTAAAGACCCATAGGATAGTGGTTTTGATTTATGGTTTTGGTTTCTAAATACGACTTGCATGTCGTTTATTCATTGTAATTTAATTATCTCGAATGTAACTCGAGTTCTTCTTGTAATTTCATTAGAATAGTTTTATTTTTATTATTCAATGTAATTATCAATGAAGACTTGCAAGCAAGGAGGCGATCCAAAAGAGGATGATGGAGCAATGAAGAAAGAAGACATGTAATAGATAGTATTTTTAAAACCACCATAGACTGACCTTGATATTTCCATTAGCTTGGAAATATCATATAGGATGGGGCCATAACCAAACACGTTTAATTTACGCACATTACATATATGTATATGATTGCATGTATTGGTATGTATGCGTAGATATAATTGAGATGCATGCTTAATATTGATTAATCATGTATGTATTAGATACGACACCCATGCCATGTTTGCTTAAACAAGATAAAATCTGTAACGATTCAAGATTTTAAAATTAACAAACGATCATGAGATTCTTGTGTTTACGAAATATGGATTTTTAAAACATGGAATTAAATATGGATTTTTGATATCTATAATTGGGATTTTCTGACAAAAGCGGATATACGTATTCGTAAGGCTGATGGGTTTTAAGTGTGACCATTGGTATCTTCCATCTACCTGGGAAATGAACAATTTAAGATGTCGATTTGAAATATTTGGTTCAAGGAAAAATTGAGGATCTCTTTATGATGTGATCATGATCGTTATAAATTTTCTAAAACCCCTTAACAAAATATTAAGTTTTACTCGGATGCTTTCCAATGAATGAACACTCATCGAATCCTAGATCGATAAGGGGAAGGACTGTCAGTGGCAGGGGACTCCTATCTATCGTGGTGAGATGCGACGAATATAAACGGTTAAATTCGGCCGTTGTATCATTGGGTCTAACTTAACTGAGTCGTCATAATAAGTGAAAATAAACGGTTATATTCAACTATTATGAACTTAGAAGCATAGAGTTTGGTTAAAAGTCTATTAGATAGATAAGATCAATCGTTGTTCACCAAACTATCCAAGAATTATATATGATATAATTGACAACTGTTGTCTACCTAAATAATCATTTTCTAAGGACTTCCAGTGGTTGACTTAGGACATGACGAAATATGGATCTTGGCTCACTAGAAAGAATTATGGGATATACTTTCCAAATTAATAGTAAGGGCTATTAGTTTGATAAAAATAGTGGGAGGTATATGATGATATACCATAATCACTTAAACATAATTAATATTAAATTTGCAATCTAGTTTATTTTATGCACTTTAATATTGTAGATATCAAATGATAAACACAAACAACTTCTCTATGCGATCAGTTCTTGAGAAGGACAAGTTGACGAGAATATATTTCCTTGACTGACATAGGAGCTTGAGGATCGTCCTCGGGCACCACGATATTAGTCAAATCTCTTCCCCTGCTCTTAAAGTTGAGAATGTAACATGTGCAAATCATAGTGCTTATTGGAAGCAAATTGATGTTGCGACTGATGTTTCATGTCTCATGCTCGCAAATATATGTGCTGAGCTTAAGAAGCAATACAAGCATATAGATGCTTATGAAACGATTGAGCACAAGATATATTTGAAAGGACACTATACACTTACAAGTAGGGAGAGTGAGACCCGGTTACACCACATGTTCTAAAGATTATAGGGTATAATGAATACCATTGATATTTTGAGTTTCCAGATTGGTCTGGAGACAGTTAGATTTGATCTTACAATCTTCGGACAAATATTATTCTTATTTTGTTATGAACAATAAAGTGAATAAGATTGGTAAAACACCCATTGAGTTGCTAAGCATGTTGAGAACTGCTGAAAGTAATATGATAAATGCATGAACTACTACTATATTGATGGTAAACATAGGGAATGCAAAAGGGAAAGGAAAATGAAAGGCAAGGAGAAGATTTGATCTAGTTCCGTTGTCAAACCAAAGTCCAATCCCTAAAGCAGACTCTAAAGTCTGAATGAGGTGTTGATAAAGAAGACGATTGTCACTTCTGTGGAAAGTTGGGGGACTGGAAATTAAACTGTCATGCTTAATTGGAAGATCGGAAGATGATGATCAATAAGGGTCAAGCTTAAGGTATCGGGTTGGAATTGGAGTAAAGATAATTGCTCTGGTTCGAGGAACTCGTTACTTAATTTTTGGCCTATAAGGAAAATTTAGAACTTAATAATTGTTATAGCGTGCTTGCAATTGGCAGAGACATTATTTCAGTTTCTTGTTTGGACAAGAAAGGCTTTTTCATTTTAATTAAATAACAATAGTTGTTTATTCTATTTTGATGATGAGCCTTATAATGTTGCACAACTAATTAACAATTTATATGTTCTAAAGTGACTCAAATAAAATATTACCTTTGGCACTGTTGTTGAGGCCATATTAATGAGAAACGCATTTTCAGAATACATAAGGATGTATTCATGAAAAAGTTTGATTATGAATTATACAAAAGGATGCGAATCTTGGCTTATTTGGCAAAATGACTAAAGCTCCTTTTACCGGACATGGTGAAGGGATCATTGAATGGGTATGACTTATACATAGTGATGTATGTGGTCATATGTGTACAATGACAAAAGGTAGATTTTATTAACTTCATAAAATTTACTAATTATTTTAGTAGATACGGATATATGTATCTTTTGAAGAACTAATCCAAATCATTTGAAAAGTTCAAAGACTATAAAGATGAAGTAGAAAATATCAAAGAAAGGTTTTTGATAGGAGGGATCACACCTTGTTGGACATGGTGCGATCAATGTTGAGTCAATAAATCTTCCAATTAGTTTCTGGGGTTGTACTCTGGAAACGGCTCCACATACACTTAACATTGTTCCTACTAAAATGGTTCAAAAGACTCCTTATGAGATATGGACTGAGCAACGTCACAGCATGTCATTTATAAAATTTTGGGGATGTGAAGCGTTTGTGAAACGTCTAATCTCTGACAAGCTAGGACCAAAATCAGACAAATGTAATTTTGTGGAATACCCAACTGAAACAAGGGGTTATTCTTTCTATAATCCTTCCGAGAATAAAGTGTTTGTTGCTCGAACTGCTGAGAGACAGTGGGAGGATAATAGATCTCAATGAAGTTTGAGACCCACATGATAATGTTGAACCAATGAAGGAACCTGAGTAGAATGTACAAGAAAAATAATACTGCTCAAGAAACACAGGTATTCGTAGGTCTAGTAGGATTCGCCATGAGCCCGAGAGATAATATGGATTTCTCTTGACTCAAGATGGTGATGTGATGCTTGTGGATGAAGATGAGCCTCTCACCTACCTAGATACTATAAACACTCCAGATTCTAAGAGATGGCTGGATGCCATTAAATCTGAGATGGAATTCATGTATACTAATCAAGTATGGACTTTGGTTGATCCACCTGAAGGGGTAAAACCTATAGGGTGCAAGTGGGTTTTCAAGAAGAAGACCGACATGGATGCTAATGTACAGACCTATAAGGCACGATTGGTGGCAAAAGGTTTCAAGAAAATTCATGGTATTGACTATGATGAGACCTTTTCACCAGTTGTTATGGTCATGTCCATCAGGATTTTGCTTGCTATAGCTGCTTACTATGACTATGAAATCTGGCAAATGGATGTCAAAACCGCTTTCTTAAATGAGAGCCTTGAAGAAGATATGGATGTGTACATGACACACCCTAAGGGTTTTGTTGATCTAAAGGATGCTGGAAATGTATGTAAGTTGCGTCGATCCATTTATGGATTAAAGCAGGCCTCGAGGAGATGGAACATTTGTTTTCATGAAATAGTCAAAAAAGAGTTTGACTTTATTCAGAATGAAGATGAAACTTGTGTTTACAAGAAGTTTAGTGGGAGCCATGTGGCATTCCTAGTATTATATGTTGATGATATATTACTAATAGGGAATGACATTCCTTCTCTACAGACTGTGAAGGCTTGGTTGAGAAATAATTTCTCAATGAAAGACTTAGGCGATGTGACATATATATTAGGGATAGAGATCTATAGAGATAGATCAAGGTGATTGATCGGCCTAATTTAGAGTACATACATTGACAAAGTTTTGCATCGATTTCAAATGCAAAGAGACTAAAATGGATATGTCCCAATGTCTCATGGGATAGTGATCTCAAAATAAAATTTGTCCTAAATCATTGGATGATAGGGACTGCATGAGTAAAATTCCATATGCGTCAGCAATTGGTTTTATAATGTATGCAATGATATGTACTTGTCCTGATGTCTCGTATGCTTTAACCATGATGAGTAGATACCGATCTAATCCAGGTGAAGGTCACTGGACGACAGTCAAGAATATTCTTAAATACTTAAATAGGACTAAAGATTCATTCTTGTTATATGGAGGAGATGTGAAGCTAGTTGTAAGAGGTTTCAGTGATACTAGTTTCTAGACAGATAACGATAATTTAATGTTTCTGTCTGGCTTTGTGTTTTATTGCTGGAATGGTTCACAGCAAAGACAATTGTTGATTTTACAATAGAACCTGAGTATATTGATGCTTGTGAAGCAGCCAAGGAGGCTGTTTGGGCATGTACTTAGGAGATATCACCTAATTAATGATATTAATGATCAAGGAGATATACATATATGTAAAGTGTATACTAATAATAATATTGCAGACACACTGACTAAGGCTTTGTCGCAGCAGAAGCACGAAAGTCACACTAGTTCCATGAGTATTGGATACTTGGGTAATTGGCTCTAGTGCAAGTGGGAGATTGTTAGTAATTGTGCTCTAGAGACAATAATTTTATATTTTAAGGAAAATATTTATTATTAAGGATTATGTTTTATTGATTATTATTTATTTATTATGTTTTATTTACTGCGTAATAAATTGAAAGCATAATAAATGTCCTTGGAATTTTGATACGTATTATATATCTTTAAGTATGTGACTTAAAAATGAGATTATATGAATAGTATCTTATTCCTAAAATTCCCTAGTCGAGTATTATTATTTAAGGACAATAATAATGCACAAAGACTAGTATGTTTCTTGACAGATGACCACATCTCATTGGTCATAGGTATGGGGATACTAAAGTCAAGAACATAAGTGCATGTATCAATGCATGGCACTGGAATGACCCGCCGTGAGATTCTACATGTTAAGTAAGTGTCATAAGTAATTCTCACTGTGATAATGGTGTAATGATCCTTAGACCTGAAATCATTATATTTCTATACGAGAATTAATATACTTTGATTACATTAAAAGTTACCTTTGACCGGGTGATGATAAAAGTGGACATTGGGTATATTATGAATCGTATGAGAAATATGAATGATCTAGATGGGATTTAATCCTCCTAATTTTAGGAGTGATATTATTGGCCTCTTGTTTGAGTGAGACTATGAAATGCACGGCCGTGCTCAAATGTTGATTTGATTTTAATAGTCTACTCATCGATCAAGAAAATAAAGATTAAATTATGAAGAGGATGACACGAGACATGCCTTGAGTTTAATCTATAATATCAAGATTAAAGGGATTATATTACATGGAACATTATTCACGAAAGGTTTAATCGAATCACCGATTTATTATTATTACTTGGGTAGCAATGATGTATTACTAGATGCCGCTCATTGTTTACAATTTTAATTAGATATTAAAATTGTTGCCAACGTAATAATAACCTACAGGGTCACACACAAAGAACGCTTGAAGGAGAAATAATTTAAATTATGAATTTAAATTAAATAAGTAATTTATTTTATTTATGATATTAATTAAGTATGACTTAATTAATTATATAAATAGAATAAATGAATTACTTAAACTAATTCTAAAATTAATAATTAATTAATTAAGTGAGACTTAATTAAATAATTTAGAATTTTGGATTAGTATTAATTATAATTGGATTATAATTAGAAAACTTATTTCTCTCTCTATATAATCTATTTATGGGCTGATTTAATAAGATAGAGATTTTACAAAAACCCTAGCCGCTCTGAGAGAGGAGGAAGATAGAGAGAGAAGAAGTTTTCGGGTGCTAGTACACATCAATCCTTCATGAAAAGTGTTCGTGTGGATATCGTAGAGCGTAGATCGCGAGAGCGGGATACTTGGTGATTAAACAAGCTTTGGACCTCCATTAATCTTCCATTAATGAACTGTTAAAGCTTCTAAAGGTATTTATTCTTTATCTCCGAATTAAATCTTTTGTTTTCGCATGGATCCTGCGGAAGGTTTCGCTATTTTGATTTATTTTTTTACGTTTATTCCGCTGCGTTTGTGTCACGAAACCCTTCACGATTTGTATGACCGGAGTGAAGAACATCTCGATGAAGTTGATAAATGAAATGACTATATGATTTATGTATATGTATGTATGTATGTATGTATTTATGTATGTATGTATGTATGTGTATCAGTGTATATATGTATGTATATGGTGTATATATATATATATGTATGTATAGTAGCAATTGATGACTATGATAATATGGATGGAGTTGTCGATGTTGATGAAAGACAATGAGGCAGGAGTGTGATAAAGATGCCGGTGAACGGGTGAGGAGAGACTGAAGTGGGTGTAGGAAATAGATGGAAGAGAGAGAGAAAATAGATTTGGGTGTGGGTGGGGAGAGAGTAAAACAAACATAAAATTAGGGATGACAACGGGTCGGGTTCGGTCGAGTTTAAGTGAAATTCAAATTCAAATATTTTCGGATTATCCAAATCCAAATTCAATGAGTTTCAGATCGGGTTTTTTCGGGTATCAAAAACTTTATAAAAAAATAATCTGACCCGATGTATAACCGATCCATTCTGAAACTCGTTATATTTTTTAAGATTTGATTTTCGATGGATACCTGAGATTCAATGGAGAACCTTAACTGAACTTAGGTTCGGTTTCGATTTTTTACGATTTGATTTTCACTGGTTTCGATTCGATTTTAGTTCCGATTCGATTTTTTGTTCCCCTTAATATGTGGTGAGTGGTGACTAAACTGCTTCTAATGAAAATTGATACATTAATATTACAAATTTAAGTCTTGAAATTCTATTACAATAAAATTCGTTCTGTTGTGTTGAAGTGTTGCGCTTCTTATTTACAACTTTAAGTCATGAAATTGTATATTAGCTAGACTCGTTTATAATTATAAATAAATCAAGCTGAGTCGAATGTTCATTAGTGTGTCGCTCATTTACTACCTAATCCCTAATGACAGGCTAAAAATGAGAAGCAAGACCAATGAAAGAAATGGATAATGATAAACATGACGATGATGATGATATTAATAATAAATTATTTAACAACATTATTAGAAGTATATCAATATCTAATTATAAATTTATACATATCGATGATATTTTTTTAGTAATGTTAAAGGTATAAAAATATGTATAAAAAATGGTTTTCAAATAATGAAGTGGTGGTAATTTGTTTGAAAAATTTTAATAGAAGAAATTTATGAAATACTCGGAATCTATAATATTTATTAATTATTATTATTATTATTTGAACTTTTCAAACACATATTTTCATATATATTTTCTTTTTTAAAAGTTTTCATTAACTATTTATAGGTTAGATTATTCTAAACCTATTTATTATACCAGGATCCATTATAGATAAAAAAATATTTATTTTTATCTATAATACTTGTTGAATTTATTTTAATATATGATCCAATCTCGTTATAATTTTTTAGTACTTTTAAAAGATCGTTCTCTTTTACAAACCATTATACATATATAACTATTTTTAAAATTTTATTTTATCCATGCTAAGTTTCTCTTAATATTCACATTTATAGATACAATATTTTGTATATTTTATTGTTAAGATGTAATTCTAAGTATATTAAATCTTTACATATCGATCAATCCATGTACTATATTTACCAATAAAGGTTTATGTATATTATTTTTGTAAAATATTATCTATTGTATTTAATATTAATATGGGTGTTAATAATTTTCCTTGAAAATTGAAAATGAAATTTAAAAAGTTATTGTGTTCTTGAATCTTTGGGCCTAAATAAATATTGTTACATTGAAAGTTTGTTTTATAACATTTTAAGTTTTTTTACAATTTATTTCTGACATAACAAATTATTATAAAAAATTAATCTTTATTATTATTTTTTATATTTTTAATTTAATATCTCACACATACTCACATGTACATATAGGTCTCTTATATGTACAAACACCTGATCTCCTTAATTCTTTTTCATTTAATCGCCTATTATCATAGTGACTTTACGAGCCACACTCTTTTTTTCATTTTCCAAAATCACTTGCTCACTAAATTCCTAATTTTCTTTCTCAAATCAAATACCAAGTTAAAAATTTATATAATATATACGCATGGTGGCGGCCAACCAAGATTAGATTACACTACCACCTCCATCCTCCTCTCTCTTTCTTTGTGATCACTCAATTCAACTATGAATCTATATCCACAAACTCACCTAGTAAATTTTTGTGAAGAACAACACTTCTGCTCCATTATATATGGAATCCACCAGTCTACAAACATGTTTAAGCTTAGTCCGTTCTTCCTCGGTAGGTGGGTCAAAATAATCACAACCAAATTGCTCCAAAAAATCTCCATCGGCCTCCGCCTTTATTGCATACTGTAATCTACTGAACGTCATGTGCCAATACATGAAATTTTTTTGCAAAATTTTCCAGATTATATCTTGAATGTCCTCAAAAAACTGCTTCCACCATTTTTCATGTACGAGTGTTTACAAGTAACATCATGTTCAAAGGAGTCAAGAATCCAGAATGAATCTATAAGTTGTTTTGAAGTTCAAACGAGTCAAAAATAAAGTTATAAGTTGTTTTGAAGTTTAAACTAGTCAATAATAAAATTCTAAATTATTACGAATTGTTTTCATGTTCAAACGAGTCAAGAATGATACTACGAATGTTTACAGGTTATTTACATATCCAAAACAGTCAAAAATGAAGTTATAAATTATTTATAAGTTCAAACGAGTCGAAAATGAAATATAAAAACCCTACTTTTATTTGCAACACTCCTATAATTATTCCCCAAATTACAATTTACAATTCAATAACTGAACCAAATAATCGACCTAAAATGAATTATGGGTCATCCCACGCGTATGTCCATTTTCACTGCTTCGATATAGGATATAAGTTTATTAATTAAATATAAACCAGTTATTATGCCGGTGTAAGAAATGAATCACTAAAAATCGAATTATATTCATATGTTATTTTAAGGGGTAAATATCAAACAGGTCACTGATTGCGTTAAAATGTATCAAATAGGTGACTGATTACAAATTTGACTCATTTTGGTCACTGATTGCACAATTTGACTCATTTTGGTCACTGATTGCATAATTTGACTCATTTTAATTTTCCGGTCACCTGAAAATTTTCTGACGAAAAAAAATATGCACAAAAAAATCCGAAAAAAATTTATATGTAGTAAAACACTCCGACTTTGAATCTCCTTAACTCAGAATTATCGAAATAAAATTCAAAACTCAAAATCGAAATTAAACAAATTTGGGTCAAGATTTATGTAATTTCAATTTTGAGTTTTGAATTTTATTTCGATAATTCTGAGTTAAGGAGATTCAAAGTCGGGGTGTTTTACTATATATAAATTTTTTTTTGAATTTTTTCGTACATATTTTTTTTCGTCGGAAAATTTTCAGGCGGCCGGAAAACTGAAATGAGTCAAATTGTGCAATCAGTGACCAAAATGAGTCAAATTTGCAATCAGTCACCTAATTGATACATTTTGACGCAATCAGTGATCTGTTTGATATTTATCCCGTTATTTTAATATACTGTTTTTTTTTACAAAAGTTATTCAATTGTCGAACCATATTTGTACAAAAGTTATTTAAAAATAATAATATCTCTTTAAACATATAAAAAAAACAAAATAATGTATACGAAGAGGCAACAAAATCATTTGAGATCTAGCATGAATTGCACGTTATTAGCAAAGCCAATTGGTGTTCTTGTACTCTCCTGCACTATTACTATCTTGTTCATATTTTTACAATCCGACCCGAACCCAAATATAAACCCCAAATCATCTTCTTCTACAAATTATACAATGCCTGCTCGTAGCTTTATTTTGTGGCTTCATGGGTTAGGTGATTCGGGTCCTGCTAATGAACCCATTAAGACCCTTTTCACTTCTCCTCATTTCAAGAATACTATTTGGTCTTTCCCTTCTGCTCCTTTCAGTCCAGTCACTTGTAATTGTAAGTATATATTTGTGTGTATGTCTACTTTTTTTTAGTACTGGGTTCTTGTTTTTGGTTTATGATGTATTTGGGTATGGGAATTTCATGTTTTTGAAGAATTTGATCTGGGTATTTGTTGTTAAAGATTAAATCTTTGCGGGCATTTCTGTAATGATATCGAAAAGTGCTGGTTTTTAAGTTGTAAAAAGAAAAATTGTGTATTGTTGTTTATGTTGGTTATAGGAATCATATGTTTGTGATGAATTTGATCTGGGCATTGGATGTTAAAGATGATATCTTTTCAGGTATTTTAGTTGTGGGTTTTTGATGGGATATGATGTGACTGTAATGAAAGTTGCCAACTTTAGTTGGGATATTATCTCTGCGAGAACTTTTAAGTTGGGAAAAAAGAAAAATGTTGTTAGGTGTGTTTTAAATATTTTTGGTTTCAACTATATTGAATTATTATCTGCTAAACCTTAATGCTACGTTTGGTTAAAATGAATGAAATGATGAATTGTGAGTAAAATTCGAGGTGGGAGAGAAGGATGGAAGAGTGTAAAAAGGAAAGACTAAAGAGGGAAAATTTTGTAAATGAAATAAATAGAAAGAAGGATACACATTTTGTTCTGAAATTTTTTGTTTAAATAAAGTAATAAAAATATAAATATTCACCTGAAAAGTAGTACAAATTTCATTCCCTTGGCCTGGTTTCATTTCACTTGCATCCGTTTTTAAACCTTCCAACAAAAGAGAACATTAGTGTTCCATGTTTTATCTTGGAACTGATCATAGGTGAACTTGTAGAGAAGCTTAAAAAGGGGGAGGGGGCTGCTTTTATCCAAAGATGTAGGTGTTTAGAATTGCATAACAATATATACGAAAGTATTTTGCTGGAAGCATATTGTTCCCTTCATTACTTTCTTTACAGTAGCCGTTCATATACCTTCCTAGTGCATTATAGCCTGCCTTCCCTGTTAGTCTCTGTGCTACATATTAACATGTTTCTTTGTAGATGGTCATGTGATGCCCTCATGGTTTGACATTCTCGAGATACCTGTAACAGCAGTAAGTTTTCTTCATCATCTCTATTACTCATTGAAGCCCTACTATGATCATTTCATAATATTCATTTGTAATTCACGATATTCATCCTTCTTAATATTTGAAAGTTTGGTGTGCCTACAAATATTACACAAGCAACATAAAGAAAAATAGTAAAGATGATTAAAAAAGCACACAAGCTGTGAAGAAATAATGATTTCCTACGGTCTCCGAGAATCAAAATTTTCGGTTAGGACTTTGATGCAAAACCGTGCTTCCCGTCACATACCGCTAAGATAGTATAATGAGATAACAAATAAAAAATTACTTTTGTCCTACAATCTATATAGTTCCACAAGGTCTCTTTGACTTGATTAGTAAGTGGCTTTGTCACTAGTCTGAGAGAGAAATCTATTTCAATACAAAAATTTATTTAAATCTCATTCGGATACCCATTAATCGGGTTAAAACTTGAAACCTTATGATCCTAACGGACTTAAGAACTTACTCGTACCTATAAATTTTTTATAATACGAGGTATGTGATAGAGTTCAAAATTACTTTGTTTTTTTTATAATGTATTCATGCTGTCCTTGGTCTTTTGAATTTTTGGTTAACCTTGAATTAGCGAACACCTTCTGAAACCCATTTATTTTTTACTTTGATAGATCCCAACAAAAGAAAATGCTGTACTTTTACCACAAATACGTTTTATTTTATTGAATTATCTCTATGACTATGGGATAAAAAAATTCCACTGCGTGCAAATTAATCATCATACAGATTATAAACACATTTTTCTTCTGCATTCTCACCATATTAGCATTCTCCAAGAGATGAAAGTTCGGTTCTTAAAGCAGTTCAAAATGTGCATGCTATGATAGACAAGGAGATAGCTGCAGGGACAAATCCTAATAACGTGTTTGTTTGCGGGTTTAGTCAAGGAGGTCTCTTTTCCTCTCATTGTGTCCTTGTTTCTACTTGGTACATGTGTACTCATCTCTTTGTTCTCGCTGTTAACATTTCATTGAAAGTTTTGCAGGTGCCTTGACCTTGGCAAGTGTTTTACTTTACCCAAAAACTTTAGGAGGAGGAGCTATATTTAGTGGATGGGTCCCCTTAAATTCTTCTTTCATAGAACGAATGACGCCAGAAGCAAAGAAGGTAAACTTTTACACGCTAATGGTTTGTAGGCTTTCTTTTTCCTCTTTTAGTGATAAACATATATTGTAGTACTTTCATGATTCACCACTTATGCATTAATATGTATATCCAATATATGTATAGCATGTCAATGAGGTTACCAGTTGTGTTTAAAGAGAGGAACTTAACTGTTGATGTTAGATTACTTTAACTTCATTCGTCTATGATTTTGAATATAGTTTCTCCATGATTAAAATACTGGGTATCAGCTATAAGCTGCACCGGGTGAAATCCCCAGCATGAGGCTTCCAATCCAAGGAATCAGGTTTGTGTCAGACTAATTGCTCCGGTTGCCAATATACTTGGAAGCTCCAAGTATATATGTAGGTGGTGAGATACTGTGAACTTTGTGGGGAACAAGTCTGGAAAGATGTCTTATCAGTTATCACAAGTACACAAGACCTTTTCGTATAAGAAATCGTGAAATTTTTACCATTTTGCTAATGTATGCGTTGCTGCAGTCTGTTTTCATACTCCGAATAAGGATCAGATAGATGGTATTGTGTAGACTGAAACTACAGCTGGTCTTCAAAAGTTTTACTAATGAAATCTAGTATAAGCGGTTAATTTTTAAGTTGACTCCAACATTGTTGTATGGCTTCTGTCCAGTCAAGGAAAGGATATCTTTTGTTTTTAAGTTAATTCCGAGTGTTTTATTGATGTCCTATACTATTTTTCTTTTTATTTACTGCATATTGCAAGTGAAATGATGGCCATCATCATTATTAGACCTTGGTTATATAATGAACTCAACATCTTCAAAGTTTTAGAGCTGGTGCATAGTGGATCCCAATATTGATGTGACATGCATTTCTACACTTTTTAGACTATTTTATTACATCTAGTTTGTGGAGTTCTTTTTAGATATTTTTTGTCATTCAGATTAGTATCTAATATCGAGCACATCTGCAGACACCTATCTTGTGGTCTCATGGTATCGCAGACAAAACAGTATTGTTTGAAGCTGGACAGGCAGGTCCCCCATTTTTTGAGAAGGCTGGAATGAGTTGCGAGTTCAAGGTATTATATTCAAACTCGTTCTCTGGACCACGCTTGAACTTATAGGTTTAACATTCCACACTACTTGCGATTTAGAAATATTTGTCTTCCTCTATAATATAAATCATTTTTCTGGACAAAAAAAAATAAATTAATTTGAATTATAGTTGTGCAAATGAGCCAAAGCCTTGCTACAAGGCCCTTGCATATGGATTTGAGTGAGTCTGTTGCTAATGAAATTTAAATGTCACCTCTAACAGGCATACCCAGGTCTTGGTCATTCAATAAGTAATGAGGAGCTCCAATACTTGGAATCTTGGATAAAGCCTCGTATGCAAAGTACGTCATGAATGTTGGGCTGCTATGCATTTCCATGATTCTTTTCCTAGAGTGTACGATGTTGATTAAATTTTCTTCTAGCCCTGATCGGACAAAATATAAATATTTTGAAATTTAAATGTGTTCTTAACTGTAAGTGTTTTCAGACTTTCGGTGTTTGCCAAAATTTGTTTGAGCAGACCCATGCTTCTTTTTTTTTTAAGCTTGGACAGATAGTCCTATTGTACCTATATATGGATGTTAAAGACTTCAAGTTATTGGGAATATAATTTCTATCTTACCTTTGCTTATTTTTTGTTTAAACTACAAGTGTATTATTTATACTCGAGTCTTGCCAGACTAAACAAGAAGCATATCGCAAATGCAAGTAAAATCTAAAGTCTGGAAGGTATTCCACCAGCAACCACCAATGTTTCCCCTGTGATGTAAGAAGCATCATCTGAAGCCAAAAATGCGGTGGCAGAGACCATGTCTTGTGTTGTTCCAAATCCTTCCAGTAACATTTTCTCTTCGATGGCTTTTCTCTACTCGCAAGGCAACAAAAGAAAACACTTAAAAAAAAGTGTTCCTGAAAATTCACTCATACAAATTTAAATAACTAGCTGAATGAAACCTAGAAAACTTGCCAGTAGTTCATTTCTTGAGATGTAGTCATTCAATCGCGTGGGTGCAAAACCAGGTGCAACACAGTTCACACGGGTATCAGGGGCCATCTCGGATGCGAGGGCCTTCAACGAGATCATTAAAGAAGTAGTTCACACTAAATATGCAGAAAACAGTAATACAATGCACGGAATAGCAATGGTTTTTACTAAAGAAGAACATTGGAATAGGGAGTAGCCAAAATATTTAAAACGTAATTTTGCTCGAGGCATATATGTTGTAAAAACCATTATGAATTTCAACATTTGTTATCAGAAATATGTAATCCCATTACCTTTGTAAGCCCAAGGAGGGTTGTTTTTGTAACTGCATACATCCCCATCAAAGAACCTGGACTGTACGCACCAACTGAGGAAATGAAAATAACAGATGAGCCTTTACTCAAGAATGGAGCTGCATCCTGCCTTAGCAAAAAAACCAGGGGAAGAACCGAGCAAAATAGAAAGTAAAATTAGAAAGTAATTTCTAGAACATCAACGCGAAAAGTGATTTGAAACTTTATAAAAAAAATTAGCTATTATTGTTTATTTTGTTAATCGACATGCAACGGTTTTTGGTGATTAATTGATACAGTATGAAACTTTACTTATAAGAAGGCTATTGATGAACATTTTGACATTGTAATGAAATTATACTCAGAGGACTTTACCTTTAGTAGTAGTATACCACTTTTCACATTAATTTCCCAAAGCTTATCAAGTAGAGATTCTTCACTGTCCAAAATGCTGCGAGTAAACGGACTTGTAGCAGCGTTGGAAACCACCACATCTATTTTTCCATATTTCTGAAACCATTTAATTGATTCTCACAACTTCGGAAAATCAGACGAATGATGATATTATAGTAGTAAATATTTACTGGAATTCTAAAATTCAGCACAATGACAGAAGTGAATACAATTTATGAGCAGCATTTTAGTTTACAGCATTACAGAAAGCATCAATTATTCCAGGACAAGAAAAATCTGAGTACTCAGACAAAACCAAGTGACCTTAAACAAGTAAGGAATAATTAATTTCTAAGCAAAAGTAGAATTCCCGATTTCTAATCTTAGTCCTTGGACAAATCATGGAAGGTAACAAGTGAAATTGAATTATAACCTGAACCTTGTGTCAACAAGATTCTTTCTTTGTCGAGCATTTTGATACATGGCATACTAATCCCAGTACTTCAATTCCTTGGGCCTCCAGCTTTTCCACTGCCTCGTCTACGTTATTCTATGTAGCCATTCAAAAACCAACAGCACTCGAACTGTTTTAGGCTAATACATAAATTACCAATCCTTTGAAAAAATCATCAAATGTACTTAAATTTAAGAAGAAACTGAAAACATGTCCAGAGGTAACCTGTTTACGAGAGGAGATGACAACAGAGGCACCTTCTAATCCAAGGCGCTCAGCGATGCCAAAGCCAATTCCCTGTGTTGAAGCCGAGACAATCACCACCTTCCCTTGAAATCTCTTCGCCATTTTCATTCTTATGCCCAGCAAGTTCAACACAATGTAATACTGATATAAAGCAGAAGAAACTAGACAAAGGGTCACCACCTTTTCTCTAGGGAGCTACGACAATAATAAGTGGGCTATTCATAATAATGCTAGCTACCTTGCATGATCTACTGGCAGAGAAACAAGAATTTTGTCTCACTCAAATCTTCCTAGTATACATTTTTCCTAAACTAGATATATTTATTCAATATTTTAGATAACTTCATAGTGATATGTCTGTTTTCAATATAAAAACAATCTTTTAGGTTTGTCAAAACAGTTGATGTTAAAAAAATTTATACAATCAAAATTTTATTACTCCCTCAGTCCCACCAATTTGTTTACGTTTCGGAAATAAGGTCTGGCACGCATTTTAAGGTGCATATAAAATATAGTTTCATAACTTATTTTTAAATTATTTTTTTCTGAATAAAAATTTAAACATTCAATTTTTATTCAAAAACAAAAAATTGTAAAAATAAGTTATGGAAGTATACTTTATTTGCACCTTAAAATGTGTGACCGACCCTTTTTCAGAAACGTAAACAAATGGATGAGAATTCTGATTTTGATTTGGTGTATTACTTTCCAACTGTTACCAATTTACCATACAATCTACTATTACTTCTAATAACTGCCAACTTCTCAAACCTCACCAACAATTTAACCTCATCTTTTCTCTCTTTGGTTACTTGTTACAAACTGACAATAAATACAACAACCATTATTTGCAAATGATATAAATGCATATCATAGTACTAATGTTATCTGTTATTAGTTTCTTGGTGGAAATCTACCTCATACAAATATATCTATAACACTGTTTTCCAATCTAACTGCACCATTACTCATATACAAGTCAATATATGCGCATGGAAATGTCAACTTTTGACCAGGATATAATTGTACTAGTGTGAAAGTATTACAAATCTTGGACTATAAATAGGGTATCATTGCAGTACATAGGCTCCTCAGTTTCAATCCTTCAGCCAAAAAAGGTATCTGATCTTTCTTCAGTCAAAAAAGATTTATAAAAATGGAAAAGAGGCCAATGAATTGCTCGACAGGGACGATAATGATGATGCTATTTGTCATTTTATCTCTTGCTTCAACTCCGGCTGTGGTCGGAGTTATAGATTATAATAGTTGCTTGTCGCAGTTAATTCCATGTATTAGTTATCTGTTTGATGGAACTCCGAATCCAGGTGACGATTGTTGCACTGCAGCACGAGCTCTAGATAATATCGCAATGAATTCGTTATCGGATAAAACAGAGTTCTGTTCTTGTATTAAGAAATTTTCTGTCACTCCTCCTACTGATTTTAATAGAGCCTATCAACTTCCCATCCTCTGCAACCTTAAGACGCCAATCAGTCGTGACATCGACTGCTGAGATATTTTCACACATTTGAGTAAAATCCAGCTTTAAAGTGAATGTTTCATTGTAATTTCAATATAATTCTTGAAAATAGTGGAGTTGGAAAAATACAATGTATGTTCTATTATAATTAATGTTCTAGTCCGAATTCTTGAAATATAATTGTGCGTCTTCTGCAGAGTTTATAAGCAGCCTACTCTTCCTCTTGAATCCTACGCAGCCTACTTTTCGATGAATATATGAAAAAATGAAGAAACCTTGGAATAAAACAAACTCAAAAGAACAGCTATTAAGGAATCATATGTTAACAATTGCATGTACTTGAACAAATAACAATATAACATGTATACATTTAGTGATGTGTGCAATGTTCATGTATGTTGTCATGCTTTATACTTGTGTATATATACTTTACAACACTCCCAATCTAAGGTATGTAACTATAAATAAAAGAAAAACAATTTTCTAATCGAGATTATCTAACTTGGACAGACCTATATAACATCTCAACTCTTGAAGCACAAAATGTATATTTGGCCAGAAGTGAGAAAACTTTACACATTTTAATGCAATCTTTATATGCTTTATAGTTTATACTACAGTATATAGTATACAAGTCCTCAGTGAATAAGCTCACATCGGAAAAATTACGATGCAAGAAGAATTTATAAACTGATTTAGAATATAGATGTATCTAGACAAGACGACTAGAGATATCTCAGCTTCATTGAAAGAAGAACACTAAATACCAATTGTCTTGTTCAGCAACCAAAGAGTGAGGGACATCTGAATCGCAATAATGGTGTGAAGTGATGTCCGGTCTAGCATGAATCCGAACACTGTAATTCCCGCTTTGTTGTTCTCAAAGTAAGTCACTGCAACAAATTTAATCAAATTATGCACTTGGTTATTACAAACGACAAATTACATATATAAGCCTAATTCATCGAAGTGAAAAAAATTATCAGGTTTGCTCAAACTCACCAAGAGCTTGTCGCTTCTGGTAGGACATTGTATGGGTAAAAATTGGTATAATATTTGTGTTATCTATATCATCTTCGTCACCTTCTTCGTTATCTGATTCCCAGTTTCCATTGATATAATCCACCCTAGGTGAAACAATATGTGTTCTTGGAATGTCATCATCCACGTCATCAAACGAGTTGATTGTGGAACATGCATGCCATTTTGCTGCAAGGCATGTAATAGCCTGTGCTCTGTGTGTGATTTTTGCAGCACTACGCAGGCATATGAAGAGTCCAGCCACGAGGGTCATTGAGGTTAACTGCAACACCATATGACAAGTTACCATTAGCAAATATCCAAGGAGTAATCAGATAGAATTTCTTATCTTATTCAACCATGGCTGCTGAAAACTATTATAAACTGTAAAATTGCTATTAAGGGAGAATAACAAATATTACCGCAAGTTCTCCAGCATTAAAGATATTGACTTCAGAACCAGCCTCTAGTGTCACAAGAAGAGACGCAAACTGACTTGCTGTTACCAAGATCAGAGTCAACAAAATGAATACCCGGAACCTGTGGCTTATTATACGAAGATTTTTTCTGACTGTCAGGTGTTCAAGCAAGATTAATCCTACATCAGATTCTTTATGGAAAACCTGAGCAAAGTCTTCCAACCTGAGTATCTGAAGGTAGCATATCAACCGGAAAAGAACACATATGAGGAAGAATATGGATGTTCTGTACAACCAGGAAGAAAGCAAAAAAATGCAAGCAACTGTGCTGCTTATATACGGATTTATGAAATACGGAATCTGATGTCTCCCTGAGGTGAACCACCAAATTTTGTACATACAATCAGCAGCAAAGCAGGGAAAAACAAATGCACACAGGAGCCTCATTGATGCCTGCATCAGAAGAAAATTATAGTTATTTGCCACATGATTGGTGCAAACGAATACAAAGGAAGAACTGATAAGGTATCTTGAACCTAATCAATTGAAAGCATTTGAAGCAATATCTAGGATGTTTTCTTCACCGTGTATAATATACACAGATATGTCATGTTGCATGATACCGAATCAAATCCATCATAAGATTAGAATATAAGACATTAACTGTGTAATCATTTGCTTAAAACAAACAAATGCAGCTTCTTGTAGGTATAAAAAAGAGCATTAAGGCTACGGAGGCAGCTGCTAATACTGATTGCTAAATTCTTACAAGCATGAAGACAATTAATGTTATTGACAATAAAAACTTTGAAAATCAAAATATTGTCCATGGACCATGTCAGCCAGGCTAGATTTTCAATTTCTGTATCTATTCTTATACAGTTATTTATTATATCTCATGATGCAACTTTAATATTGAAACAGGACCAATAATGCATACATATGCAAAACTTTATATGTGATTTAGGACTACTAACTATATCATACTCTGGGATGTGTCCTCTTTTTTATTTATGTGATTTGCTTAACAAATTGGTCATTCTATATGAATATGTTGAATAATAATCAACTGTAGTAAAGTGGGTATGACGCATGATAAGAATTGAAAATTTTCATATAGAAATGACCTTGAGCATGTTAAACTTTAGTCGGCTAGAGGTCCGTTCAAACTTGCTAAGCATTAATTATAATGATCACACAAACCTTAATGATTAAGAATTTTAACAACATATCTACGTTGACATTATGATCTCGTGATCTGAGGAAAAGAAAAAGAAGGGGTTGATCAAGCAACTTACATAAACCTGCTGAGCATAACCTCTTTGGACCTTAGCATTAACACCAGACAATTTATCAAGAAAGAGAAATCTTCTGAGCCCATACTTTCTTGCAAAAGAAGATAAACTGATGAAAGAAAGAATAGCGAAAACAGATAGAGACAACTGAACTATTGAATCAAAAGGGCGCCTATGATTATGATCACATGCATTACAATGAAACACAAAGTGGGACAAAAGTGGAACAGCAATGGCAAGAAGAGAGAAAATGAACCAAGAGAAACCAGCACGCCATAGATTGGATTGATCAATAAAAACCCACGCAAAGAAACTCTTTAAATCATCCAATCGATCTTCAGAGTAGATCAATGCTGTGCTATTTTTTATTAAACCTTCTTCTTCTTGTTTTTGATGATCCTCACCCTCCTCCATTGAGTTCAGTGATTTAGTTTCTTTGTTTGCGTGATAGCGAAATGTGGCTTTCGTTTTAAATGTTGTTCAAGTAGAGGAGAGGGAAGACAGACTTTTTGATTTAGCTTATAGCATGATCATTTAGTTTATATAATGACATAATAGATCTTAATTTTCATATTCATCCCGCACCATTTTTTCGATCCGTATGTTTGTGATAAATTTTCTTCCTTTACATCCGGGCCTTAAAAAATTTGACACTTGTAAAAACTAGTCAGCCTCAAAATCCTGGTGTTAGGGAGATATGGTACTGGTGTAGTTTACTAAAGTTGTCTCAGAAACTTGTAATCCCCGTGATTATAGAGTTGCTTTCTGATCATGGGATCTCTACAGTATACCAGTATGTTGTCATGTCACTTGAGCTGGCTCCCTATATATAGACAATAGAGGCTTTTTACTTCTTTCCTGATTTACCATGTGTTTACGAAAGCTAATTGCATTTTGTATCTTTTCAGTTTAGTCCACAATTTCAAAATATGTACTTTTATCTCTAATTTTTTATTTTCATTATAACTTGCACTTTATTAGAAGATACATCTATTTTTGTTATCTAGGTTATGAAAATTAAGGGTAACGAGAGAGTATTTAAAATTTATTAGTAACACAAAAGACGACAGTTGTGGTTTTGAAGACAGTGAAATGTATCAACTGCAGGAGACTATTCATTGTCGAAAAATTTGTCTTTTACCGTATAAATTGTTGGATTTCGGCAAAAAAAAAAAGTACATATTGTAGAGGAAATAAAAAATCAGGTATGAAAAGTTCATTCTCAAAAGTATGAGTGTTAAAGTGAAAATGAGTTGAATTTAAGAAATACAAATGGTAATTAACTCTAGAAAATCATTTACTCTACTCGAGGGATTATTTGCAAACGAGTCATTTAAGAACATCTGAGGCGATATCTATAATTTGTTCTTCTTTGTGTCAAATGTAAGAACACATACATATACACATTTATGTCTTAAATATTTCAGTATAACTAGTTCTCTATGATGGCACATATTACCAAATCGTATCATATATAAGATTGATATAAAGGCACTTCAGCGATGTAATCATTTGTTTAATATATACACAACGATGTTGCTTCCTGTAGATCCTAAAAGAAGAGAACCAAGACTACAAAGACTGCTACTAATACTTGTAGATTTCTGAGAAATATCGACACAGTTTATAGTATTGACAGGATAAATCTTAAAGGTTAACATTGCTAGTTCCTGTGATTCCTGTGATCCCCTTTTATGAAGTTAAATTGTATTTGTAACTCATAAATTTGACTTCTTTTAGTTCCTTTTCTATATTTAGCCTTCTTTTGATTCATCAGTAGGCTGGGTAATAATTCAAAATCCAATACCAAAGTACTTTGGTGAGTAAATATAAAAATGATTGTTGTATAATTTAACAAGTAATGGACATAAAATAAACTTGTTAGACTAATTAGCGAGCGACGAACATAAAATAAACTTGATAGACTAATAGTCAAACTGCATCTCATCGATGAAACACATGTCCTCCTATATTAGGACCATCCTGCATCTACTTTTGCCTATTATATATATTTTTGTCAACTTTGTAGATGCCAAATTTCACACGACAGATGATATGTAATAACATTATTGACACATCTGCTAATTATATGGTGATGAGGAAGACTTAGCTATTATGTATATGAATTATCTTATCTTTATTCTGTTTAAGATATTTACTCAACAGAATTATGCATGTTAATCTGTTTTGAGAGAATTACTCAACAAATATATTTGTAGACTAATATATATACCCAACACCATAACATGGTTCAGTGTGGTGAAATCTAAACTCAACTTGATATCGATCAGTCTAACTTTCGATCCTTATTCAATCTTAATTCTCAAAATGTCAAATACTGCATCACCAAACTCTGCTACCACTGACGCTTCCAACACCATTTATGCTCCTTCCCTCACCAAAATTCATCATTTTTTAACCGTCAAACTTGACTCCAAAAACTATCTCATGTGGAAATTCCAATTTATGCCTTTATTAAAAGGATATGATCTTATAGGCTACGTTGATGGGACTATTCCATGTCCTCCTCGTACGATCCCTACAACCAGTGCAACTGCAACTGGTACAACACCCACTACTACCCCCATTAATCCAAAATACACATCATGGGTTAAGCAAGATCAAATTCTTCTTGGGTGGTTGTTTTCTTCACTGACAGAGCCTGTCCTCGCTCAAGTTATTGGTCTTGAGACATCTGCTGATGTATGGAATGTTCTATAATGTCATTTTGCATCAAGCTCTCGTTCTTTTATCATGCAACTTCATCGGGAACTACAGTTATTGAAAAAAGGTAACAAAAGCATGCCAGAATATTTTTTATTTGATAAACAACTTAGTGACAACCTTGCAGCTTGTGGTCAAGCCATCTCTTCTGCTGATTTACAATGGTATATTCTTAGTGGCTTAGATTTTGCCTTTGATGTCATCGTCACAACTCTCACAGCAACAAATAATGACATTTTCATGGAAGATTTTCAAGCTCATCTCCTCTATTTTGATATGCGTTTGGAGTCACAAAATAGTTTACTTGGTGCAGCCCCCACAGCAAATGTAGCCAAAACTACATCCCAACATTTCAAACGAGCCAACCACAATTCCAACCAGCATTCTTCTCGTCCCTATCATAACACGAGGACCAACCCCAATCGCTACCAACATCCACAACGTGGTCGGACATCAGTTATTCCTTTATTAGGCCCTTGTCAACTCTGTGGTCATAAGAATCACCATGTTGTCAAATGTTGGCATCGTTTTGACAAAGATTTTTCTCCTTCTAGTATATCTACACCCACAACCTATGTTCTACATCACAGCCTCTCAATGCATCTATTTGGCTTCCAGATAGTGGCGCTACTCACCATGTGACGTCGGACTTGAACAACTTGCAATTGTACTCTGATTCTGATGGGCCAGAACAAATGACTATTGGTAATGGTAATTCTATTCCAATTACTCATGTTGGTATGTCTAAACTTGAAACACTTTATCGTTCCTTCAAGGTCAATAACATTTTGCATGTCCCACATATCTCTGTCAATCTGTTACCCAGTTTTTAAAAGATAATAACGTTTTGTTTGAATTTCATTCTTCTATTTTCTACGTGAAGAATCGCCAAACGGGGAGAGTGGCACTTCAAGGGCACGTTAAGGATGGGTTATATCACTTTAATAATGTTCCACCTCCGGTTATTGGTTCAACAGCTTTTCAGTTCAAATTCTTCTTTGCATTTATGGCACAGCCACCTTGGACACCCAATGATGCGAACTGTGCGGTCAATAATTAGTTGTCATTCCTTACTTGTATCAGCAGAAGGCGTTCATTTCTGTCATTCTTGTTATGTTAGCAAAAGTTGTAAATTGTCATTTTCTTTGAGTTCTACAATTGTTCATGAACCACTCGAGCTAGTTGTGTCAGATTTATGGGGTCCTTCTCCTATCATTTCTCGAAATGGATTTCGATATTACTTACTTTTAGTTGATGTGTTTAGTAATTTTATATGGGTCCATCCACTTGCCAGAAAGTCTGATGCTTTAATTACTTTTGTTAAATTTAAAGCAAAGATTGAGAATTTCCTTAACAAAAAAATTAAAAAAATTCAATCTGACAATGGCGGAGAGTTTAAAAAGTTCACACCATTTCTAGAACCTCATGGAGTGTTTCATCATTTTTCATGTCCACATATATTTGAACAGAATGGTCTTGCAGAAAAACGACATCGTCACATCATTGAAACTGGTCATACTTTGCTAATAAATGCACATATGCCTCTCTCTTACTGGTCAGAAGCCTTTTTGACATCATGTTATCTCATCAATCGTTTGCCTACTCCATTTTTACAAAATAAAACTCCTCTCGAGATATTGTTTAAGCAAATTCTAAATTATGATCGTTTACGGGTGTTTGGTTCATTGTGTTATCCATATTTGCGGTCGTACAGTGCTCATAAGCTTGATCAAGAATCTCTTTCTTGTATTTTTATTGGCTATAGTTCTATACACAAAGGATATTCGTGTCATCATATTTTCACCAACCGCACTTATATCTCCAGGCATGTACGATTTGAGGAGGAAGTGTTCTCATTCAAACAGGGCAGCTTAAGTACCACTTCTTCCCTTGGCAGTTCACATCAGGTTGTTTCACCAGTTCATGAGGTAACTTTTATTCCCTCTAAGTCTATTTCTTTATCACCATCAAATGCACATATCATGCCACGTAACTTGCCCACTACATCAGACACTTCTAATGTTAATTCTTCAACAAGTTCACCACCATTGATAGAACCTTTAACTACCTCCCAACATTCACGTCTATAAAACTACCATACCCATCTCATACTATGGTGACTCGTTCAAATAATAACATTTATAAAAAAAAAATCTTTTAGCTTCTAAATATCCGTTGATTTCTAAAGACCTCTGGGAACCTACTTGTCACTCCCAAGCAATTAAAGATCCACATTGGCGTGCATCAATGGATCTTAAAACTAATGCGTTGTTAGCAAGTGATACATAGTCCTTGGTCTCAGCTAAACCAAACACCAACATAATTGGATGTAAATGGGTATTCAAAGTTAAACAACGACATGATCGTTTTATTGAAAGACGCAAAGCTCGTCTTTTTATGAAAGGCTTTAATCAATAGCCTGGAATTGATTACAATGAGACATTTAGTACTGTTGTTAAGCCCGTTATAATTCACATTATTTTAACCATTGCTTTATATAATAATTGGCAGTTGAGACAGCTTGACATACAAAATGCATTTCTCCATGGCAATCTTACTGAGGTGGTGTATATGAAACAACCTCCTGGGTTTGTGGATTCTCGTTTTCCATACTATGTATGTTGTCTTCATAAATCTATTTATGGCCTCAAGTAAGCACCCCGTGAATGGAACCAAAAGTTGAGCAATTTTCTTATTGATCTTAGTTTTCTGTCTCAAAGACAGACCCCTCATTACTTATGAAATTAACATCTACATATAAGATTTATGTTCTTGTGTACGTAGATGATATAATTATTACAGGTTTCTGATTCAGCTATAGTTCAGCAAACAATTGACAAGCTCAATACTGTTTTCGTCATCAAAGACTTGGATGATTTGTCTTATTTTTTAGGGGTTGAAGCTACAAGATCAAAATCTGGATTATTTTTATCTCAACATAAATACATTATTGATTACCATTGTCTTCGCAGCTGCAGATTACCAAAACCACAGGCTCAAAAATGAAGGATGCCACACTGTATCGAAGTGTTGTAGGTGCACTCCAGTATCTACAATTCACTCGTCCAGACATTTCTTTTGTTGTTAATAAAGCCTGTCAGTACATGAATGATCTTACTGAAGTTCACTGGACACTGGTTAAGCGCATACTTCACTACCTTAAGGCCACAACTTTCTATGGATTACTTCTTCGTTCTTCTGTGATACTTGGTTTGCAAGCATATTCCGATGCTGACTGGGTTGACTGTCCAGATGACCGTCGATCCACCAGTGGGTACTCCTTATTCTTTGGTCAGAATTTTATTTCATGGAGTGCTCGAATGCAAAAAATAGTTTCTAAGTCCAGCACAGAAGCTGAATACAAGTCATTAGCTACTACCACAATAGAACTTTTATGGGTTCAATCCTTGTTGTCTGAAATAGGGTATCATCCTCCTACTCCAATTTTATGGTGTGATAATCTTGGAGCAAATTACCTCAGTGTTAACCCAATTTTCCATGCGCGCACAAAGCACATAGAGATTGATTTTCATTTTGTTCGTGAAAGGGTAGCTCTCAAACAACTCATTGTCCGTTTTCTCTTTTCCCAGGACCAGATTGCAGACCTTTTTACTAAAGGTCTGTCTAAACAATGATTTGAAGATCTCCGACACAAGTTGACCATCCACGATAAGATGCCCTACTTGCGGAGTGTATTGACACAGGTCCTAATTATATGGTGATGAGGAAGACTTAGTCTATTATATATATGAGTTACCTTATCTTTATTCTGTTTGAGATATTTACTCAACAGAATTATGTTAATCTGTTTTGAGAGAATTACTCAATATGTTTGTACACTAATATATATATATATATATATATATATATATATATATATATATATATATATGTATATTTATATGTATATGTATATATATATATGTATATCTATATGTATATATACAACACCAGAACATGGTTCAGTGCAGTGAAAATCTAAACTCAACTAACATGACTTACATATAAACTAACCCACAAAATGACATTAACATTAATCTGTAATACCTAAAGTTACATCGTAGTAACCAACAAAAACACACCGGTAGGAAACTATAGCTTCATTACTACAAATTTTAAGGGAAAAAATATATCATAAACTGACCTTTCTCGAAAACTTGGGACAATCTCATGGAAATTATAATTACACTACTATAAATTTTAAAAAATAAATAAATCAAAAACTGGCCTTTTTCGATAACTTGAGCACAATTTCATTTCTTACTTTCTTACAATTATAAAGTATAATGATCATACAAGTTAACCAAAATTAAAAGTAAATTTTTTAATATATATGAACTATGAAACAAAAGAAACACGGGGTTGATAGAACAACTCACATGAACCTGTTGAACATATCCTCTTTGAACCTGATCACTAACACCACTGAGTTTATCAAGAAATAGAAATCTTCTGAGGCCGTATTTTCTTGAAAAAGATGATAAAGTGATGAAAGAGATCGATAAGAGAGAAAACAGAGAGAGACAACTGAACAATGGAATCAAAACGGCGCCTATGATCTTGATCACAAGTATTACAATGGTATACAAAGTGAGATAAAAGTGGGACAGCAATGGCAAGAAGTGAAAAAATGGACCAAGAAAGACCAGCATGCCATAGATTGGATTGATCAAGAAAAAACCATGTAAACAAACTCTTTTTAACATCAATGGAGGTTGACGGTGGGGTTTCTCTTATTAAACTTTGTTCTTGTGTTTGATGATCTTTACCTTTTTCCATGCCACTGTTCTGTCGAGATGTTGAGCGAGCAGAGAAATGAAATGGTTCAAATAGTTTAGTTAGACTCGAATCTTAGTAATTAATTACTTTTTTTTTAAAAAAATTATAGGCTCTGTCTAGAATTAATATTTAAAATTATTGTATTGTAAAAAAATTTATTGTTGAAAAAAAATACTGTCAGAAATATTAGATAATTATTTAGTAACATTTTTAGAAAGTTTGAAAATAAAAATTTTATTTGTATTTACTTTTTATAAAAAAACTGGAAAATAGTTTTTTTTAAGTATGAAGGACTATTAATAAGCTTTAAAAATCAATTTAAAACCAAAAACAATTTTACAAAAAAGTAATGACAGGGCTACAAAATTAGGTACAAAAAATTTGTCACAAATGATGTGGCATTGGTGATGTGTCAATTTAAAAAGTTTTAATGGATGAGATTTGTATGAATACATTGGGTTTCATTACATTAAATAAAATTACAATAATCAATGACATTTGGGAAATATTTTTGTATATCATTTTGTACCCCTAGCACTACTCTTTACAAAAAGTTGTTTGTGAACCTGAATTGACAATAGAGGACAAGGTCTTACTACTTGAATTATATAAAACATACCTAGGAGTCATTTGTTAAATCTGAACACCAATTTCTGGATGATTAAAATTACTAGTTATCTAAATGATTGTCGAAGATACCTGTTTGATAAATTAAATATTTTTTCTGAATAATAATATCTATGTTTTTACCATTTACAAAAATAATAATATTTTATCTGTTATTTTGTTGCACAAAATACATAATTATTTATATAACTTAAATGAGACACCAGTTCTAATATTTAATTTTTTTTGTTATTGTATATTAAATTTTTTGGATTTATCATTATAAACATATCACATTTTTAAAATTTTAATAAATCGAGTTACACAATGGTTACAAAAAAAATATGTCTTGATCATATTAATATAAATTATCAAATTTTTAGTAAAATGTAAACAAAATTAACTTAATTTTTTATAAATAATTTATATATAATATCTATAAAAATAAAATAATATTGATAAATAGGCAATAAGAAAAATCATATATGCTATATAATAAATGTAAATAATTTAATTTATTCTAGGCATGAACCAATAGGTGTTCACCATTATACGAAATTAATTTCGGCTGATATTTCATCTCGTCCTGAGAAATGAAATCCATACAAACAATCTTAACGACTCCCGAACTGAATATTATGAACTATTCAGTTCATACCGTCTCATTCACTCATTAACAAATAAGACCTTAATCTCACAGATTAATCCCATTTTTTTCTTATTACGGCATAATTTCACGATTTTGGTACTAATATAAATAAATGTATATTATATCCAAAAGATTATAATTTTTTTCCGATAAACAAAAGATTATAATTAAGTCTTGTCCAAAAAAAGAGATTTTTTTTTATATCAAAAATTAAGTTGAGAAAAATCAAAATATTTAATGAAAGATCAAATTCGCGTGTACACTTGTCAGCCTGGACGTCTATAGGGAGAGTTACAATTTTTTGTTATAATTTTCCGATGAGCTTTGGCCGCCGATCGGCTTCTCAGGTGACCCCTTTTGTATTTTGGGTAATGTTTTTCTCATGTTATATAATGTACGTACATGCATGGTATGATAGATTGAAATTACGCTTTATATAACAAATATCAATGAATCTTGGTGGGTTTGCTAGCTTTTTTTTCTTTTCAATCATCTGCATTTTGAATTTCAATTTTCAAGTATCATTATATTGTAGGCCCTTTCAGTTCCATTAGTTGATGTTTTTACATATTTTAAATCTGCATATTATTTTGGAAGTGCCCTTTAAACTTTCTCTATTATGATACTGTCCTCTATATGCATGTGTTTGAGATGGGGTATTGGATTTATTCTATCTGTTTTCAGTTGTAGAAGTAATTTTGTGATACTTTTTTTGAAAAGGTCAGTTTAGAAAATTTTAATATTCACGCACTCGTGCATCTACTCAAACTGACTACTTGTTGGTGTTATGATAGAAGAGTGAAGAGGGACAAACGATATCCGATCAGGCCTAAGGATGGATATCTACTTGACTATGGATAATTTTCGGAAAAAGTGATACTTGTACATTGAAGTTGGTAACTAGTTTTGAAGAAATAAATTTGACATTAGTGTTAATTTGCCCAAGAGAAAGAGGGAAAAAATATTTGGAAACCTATGTCAAGGCTGTGAAATGAACCAAACTTAAATAATCCATGTTCTTAAACTTTATTTTTGTTAGGGCAGTGATTAACCAAACTGACTTTAGTTTTGGCTGATATGGAAGTGCAGAAAACTAATGCCGTGTTTTATTGGAAGGAATTGACCGAAGTAAGATTTAAGAATGGATATAAATTTTTTGACAAGGTTGATGGTATAAGAGAATGATGTAAGAAAGATTGAGGGAAGAGTGCAGATTTTCTATAATGAGATAAATGATTCATGCCGGAAAGGTACGAAGTTGGATTAATTTGAAATCTTTAACCAGAAAGAATTCGGTTCAGGTTTCTGGAGTTGAGTTACTTCCAGAAAGAATGTCCCTTTTTTCAGTTTTTTGTTAGGTATTGAACCCCACCTTAGGAAACGCAACTTAAGTTGCGTTATCTAGAAAAATTAAAAAATGAAAAACATAGGCTCAATGCATAAAGCCCAATCAATCATTCTCGGCATACTACTACTACTACTACTACTACAAGGGACGGAGTCCAATTCCGCGTGCATACTGCTAGTCAGCTACTACTCTCTAACCAATTGTGTAGAAACACTTTGTGTTTGGGTCCTTTTACTTATATTTTGTGCTATTTTAGACTTTTCTCTTAGTTTTATGGGAAGACTTATCACTTGAGTCCTTGAGAACTTGGTTGAAAATTTATTACAGGTTGCTTTAATGATATGGCTCTACTACCACTTTCTAATTTGTTTACTATAGGTTTATAAATTTTACAGCACCGAAGTATTGGAAAATTTGTTTCCTTACTTTAATGGCAGCTGGTAACAGTAGTTCACAGCATATCAGAAAAGCTCTTTATGGAGCTCTAAAGGATTCCACAAAAGTTGGACTTGCAAAAGTCAACAGTGAAAAGAAGGTAGGTCTATTTTTTAAACTATAGGCATGTACATGCGCGCTCTCACATGTGCATACTCCATTGTGCTTGACAGTTTTCAACTTCGTGATTTGTATACAGGAGCTAGACATTGCAATTGTCAAGGCAACAAGCCATTTTGAAGTGCCGCCCAAGGAAAAACATGTACGAAGTGAGTTGAAGAGTTTATTGCTTTCCAGATTTTCTGCCTGTCTGATGTTTCTGTTATGGATTTTTAGCCTGGGTTGTAGATATAGCATAGTTTATTCTAAAGTTGTGATACATCCTAAACTTGGTTATAAGAAAACATCAGCTCTAATTTATAGTACAACTTGATTCTGGCAGGAATCGAATGAACTCCTAAACTAGTTATATATTTCTCAACATTACCACTACCTTTGAGAATGTTTTATTTTCCTTTACATGGACATCGCTTCCAGTCTAGTAACTTTAGTTTAGGTCTCTGGAACATTATGAGCAAGTGATAAGATTTTGTTAAGTTTCTGTTCTTATTCCAGAGGAATGAAATTTAGATATGCAATTTTTCTTTCTTTTGCAGCCATATTTGAAGCTCTTTCAAAACCAAAGTCAAGTTTTGCATATTGCATGCATGCTCTTGCCAAGCGCCTTGCCAAAACCAGTACATGGACTGTATGATCATTAGCACATAACCTACTATTTGTGAAATTGAATTTTCAGTTTACAGTTATATTTCATTTCATTTTCCGTCTCTCTTGATCTGATCATATAATGTGGTTATATTTAAGCTTAGACAGTACTTTTCATATAATAATACCTCTACATGCTGATTTTAGAATAATGATATATTACGAAGAATAGCCAGTTCCATTCAGGTTTAAAGCCAGTTGGAAGTTTTCATTGATTATTGGGAACTTTCATGTGATATTCAAATCTTTGTAACTTTACCTATTACCTAGTTTTTGTCGAATTATTCAAATGAGCAAACTTGTTCTATAGGATTACAATGTTCCTTACAGTTGAATATATCATATAATCCAATTAGGTCTCCTAACATCTTATGGTTTTGGGAGACTTGGTTACTTAACATGCTATCAGATAATGGTTCAGGGGAGGGGCTTGGGTTCGAGTCCTCCGACCTGTAACTGTTTAATTTAATTGTTTGTTCGTCTGATTGTCCACTAATATGAGTGAGGGAAGTGTTGAATATAGTATGTGATCCAATTAAGACCTCCTTCTAACATCTTAACATCTAAGGTTTCGGGAGAGTTGGTTACTCAACACTTACTTTACTCGGAGGACAAGTATTATATATAGTATATGATCCAATTAAAACCACCTCCTAACATCTTAAGGTTTAGGGATAGTTAACACTTTATTCTTGCTTTGCCTTGTATTAATTTTTCTCACTATTGACGTATTATACATCTTAACATTCTAATCAGTTTTCATGTCATGGTAGACAATCCCCAAGTAAACTCAATTTCACTAAGAAATATATTCTCTGTTATTAAATTAGGTTGCACTGAAAACTTTAATTATTATACATCGTGCATTAAGGGAGATGGATCCTCCGATTCATCAAGAGCTGGTGAGTTATAGCCAGAGCAGAGTTCTTGTTTTGAACATGTCTCATTTCAAGGATGATTCAACCCCCGATGGTACATCTTATATTCAGGCTTCCTATGATTAGCTGAACTTTCAGATATGTAGAACCTGACCATTGATGATTTCTGGTGTCTAGCGTGGTATTATTCTAGTTGGGTCCGCCATTATGCTTTGTACCTTGAAGAGCGCCTGGAAAGTTTCAGAATAGTGAATTATGATGTTGTCAAAGATAGCTCGGTAATGAATTTTTTTAAAATGTTTTTCTATTTTTGTTTTGTGTAATTAACAAATTGGTAAACAAGATATAATGCTGGAAAGTTTCAGAATAGTGAATTATGATGTTGTCAAAGATAGCTCGGTAATGAATTTTTTTAAAATGTTTTTCTATTTTTGTTTTGTGTAATTAACAAATTGGTAAACAAGATATAATGGCTTATTTCAGAATGAGACTATGTGGCCGTTTGAGATTCCTTAAACTTAAAATAAATAGCTTATTTTATTTTTATTTTTTACATATTTTCATATTTTTTTTAAAGATAAATATTTGTTTTAGAATTTTAAAATCAAATATTATCTTCAAAATAAAAAATAAGTTACTTATTTTCAGAAAAAGTACATACATCCCTACTTTTTCTGAAAATAAGGGCTTATTTCCAGAATTTAAGTGAAAACAAACGGGGCCTATATATACATGTGTATGCACTTCTTTGTCAGAGAGAACTCAAACTAACTCATTTCTGGTTTGGAAGCTTATTGGTCAAGCTAATGGTTGCTGAAGGCAATATATTGAACCACTGGTTGCTACACCCACACACACATGTGCGCTCACACACATGCAAGACCCGAAACAAACCTACTTCTTTCATTATCTCTACAGAATTTTCAATTTTGGAATATTATTGTGAATAAGAATTCTTTTTGTATTTTCCTCATATATAACAGTCTTATTCATGTGCTGAATTGTTTACAGAGAACAAAACAGATTGGGATTCCAGACTTGCTCGTGCAGTTACCTGCACTACAGGAGCTTCTATTTCGTCTTCTTGCTCTCCAGGTAATGCATCATTCAGTTATTTTTACGCTGTTTTTACATTCTATCCTTTTTTCTCAATCTGCTTTAATTTAAATTTTATTTTTTTTGAATCATATCCTATTTCTGCAGCCGGATGGAGTGACTAGATATAATTCCTTGATCCAGCACACCCTCTCAATCGTGAGTAATTTATGTATACAAGTAAATTCTTCTCTTTTTTTCCAGATCGTAACATGATTATTTTTGACTTTTTGATTCAGGCCGCCGCTGAAAGTGTGCATATATATGTAGCAATAACTGCTGGAAATTTCAAATTGGTGGAGAATGTAAGAACTTACTTTAATCTGTTGATCCAAAAATACATGAAAAGTCTTACTTATCTACAAAGGAATTTATTAATTTGCATCCTGTGACAGTTTTTTGAGATGCAACGTCAAGACGCTGTTAGATCACTTGAGATATATCAGAAGGCAACAGCTCAGGTGACTTGTTTCCTTCCTGTTGTCTATGCATGTCAATCTTTCCATGTTTTCTAATTAGCAGTTGGATCATTTTGTTAATATGTGGAGTGTGGTAATTTTATTGTTCTTTGCTAATTGAAACACACTCGCACGCATGAATGTCCCTTGTTGTTACTGCAGGCAGAGAATTTATCTGAGTTCTTTGAGATCTGCCGTGGGCTTAAATTTGGATCAGAGCAGAAGTACATCAAAATTGACCATGTAACCTTTTGATATGTTTCTTGACTCCTATAGTCCGATCCTATGGTTTTCCTTTATATAAGTAAAATGCAGTCTCTCTCACATTCTTCAACTATAAGACCGATTGACTTAGTTATTCATGGCTTGTCCAACTGCAGGTCCCTGCATCTTTTCTGAAAGCTATGATGGAATATGTGAAGGAGGCCCCACAAAATTCAGTGCTTACCAGGAAAGGGGTAAACACTAGTATTCTTTAGATGACTGAAAAGCATATGAGATGCTCCTTAAAATTTTATTGTTAGAAAATAAAGCTCAAAGGTGGAAGAAGGCTTCAATATATTTCAGTAGAACAAACTTCTTCCATGTACATAAGACTTATATATAAGAAACTACAATGAACTACACCTCTAGACATCTCAATCAGAATTCAGAGGACTAAATTACTAGGTATTTCCTACAGTGTGAATCATTAAAGATGGCAAGTACAACACACAAATAATCTAAGCAAATCCCCAAGATCATGGTCTTACAAATCTACATTATTTTGTACAGCTATAGAACGTTATGCTACTACAGGCTGACACTTATATTAGTTTTATAATATTCTGCACAAGGTATTTGATCCACGGAATTAGTATAATCAATCGTGTCTGTTTGTTTTTTTTTGCAAAAGTAAGGAATCTTATTCTTCCCTAAATTTCATGCTACTTGATGACCTCAGAACCTCTACTGATTGATCAAACCAAATGAGTTATAACTTATAAGACATCAATTCGAGGATCATTTAGGGTGTTTCAACATTTCACTTTTCTACGAATCTTTATGTGAAAACAACTTGAATATATTCTTTAGTTGAACTGCACAGTGATACCATCACAAAAAAACCTAGCTCCGTATTACCTGTGTCTTTTTTTTTGTGTATGTGCCCATCAGAATAGTGATGGAAGTAGTACGCCTCCCAGAGGTAGTGCTTCTTCAACACCTAAATTCCGTACACCTTTTCCTCGGTCTTTTCATCGTAGTGATGAAACAAGTACGCCTCCCAGAAACAGTGCTTCTTCAGAACATGATTCCCAAACACCATTGCCTCGGTCTTTTAATCATAGTGATGAAACTAGTACGCCTGACAGATACAGTGCTTCTTCAGCACCTGATTTCCGAACACCTTTGCCTCAATCTTTTTATCGTCTTTGCGAAAGTGCTGACATGGGTGATACTGAACTCACCTCTGCTTCTGGGTTTACTTTCCCAACTGTTCACAAGCAGGGTGTACATGTTGAAAAAAAAGGCCCTACTTCAGAAGTTGCTAATCTCTTGGTAAGTGCTACTTTGAGATGTTATTCTTTCTGCAAAGGGTGATTGTTTCATATTCCAATGAAGCAGATGTTTGTTCTATCAGGACCTGGATAATGCCTCTCAAGAATCATCCCAGATAAATGATGGAAATGTTCTCGCACCTGAAATTCCAAACTCGGGTGGGTTAATGTCTTACCAACAGTTTTCACTCTAATTATATATTTTCTAAAACTTTCTAGCTTATACTTTTTGCAGACTACCTGCCGAGTTCTTTTACATTTTCCAATCCATCTCATTCTCCCAGCTGGGAGCGTGAACTAATTGCAACACCTAGCACTAGTGGGGTTTCAGTTGATGGAAGTGAAATGGTTAGTTTTGGATAATTTGTGTATACATAAAAGTAGTCATTTTCGCATGGCCTGTGTGTGTGAGATTGTGTCATTGTTTCTCGCTATAGAAAAATTTAATATTCATATACTGTTTTCGCATGACCTGTGTGTGAAATCGTTTCATTGTTTTCTTATGAAAATATTCTGTCATTCCTGCAGCATTGTATCCAATGCCATTATGTGTGTTTGTTGTGTCATGCAGGCTGGTGGTCTAGACAGATTGACACTTGATAGTCTATACGATAAAGCAGTGACAACAGCAAACGAGGATAAATGTCAACAAATGGAGCCAATGGCATCCAACCCTTTAGAAAATGCTCAATCTACCTAAGAAGATTCTTTTGTAGAGAAAAATATAGCAGGCAGTAGTAACTGATAATATGAATATACGGGCACTATTGGCATTTGGCATCCAATCAGCTCTCATCTAGATCATTCAAAGCAGCCAAGACAAACAATTCGGCAAAAGATATAGCAGAACATCAACCCCCCATGCAGATAATCTCCTACAGACGATTGTGGCAACCCTTTAAGGCTTTTGTCTAGCAATTATGTCGTTTCATTGTTGCAAGTCATACATGTGAATGAATAGTATAACCAACCAACAAAGTCTGCTCAAGGCCAGGCCGGCACGAACCATAATAGAGGCCAAACCCTCCTTGAGCCACCCTAATGTTAATCCCTCGGTCCCACCAATTTATCTATTCATATTTTCATTTTTATCTGTCCCAAAATTATGTCTATATTTCTAATTATATCAGACTTATTCTTATTATACCCTTATTTAATAACACATTGATAATTTAACTTTTACAGCAGATTATATTTATTGATACCGGTAAATCAATAACTTAGTATTGTTTATATTTTCAATACTATATTTAATTGCTTACAAACGTGAAAAAAAATCTAATCTCTTCAATATCTTTCCTATACTCAAGCCTGTATATCAAAAAATTACTTAAATAACATTATAACGATAAATTTTTATAATTATATTTAAAATAATATTAATACACTACTAAAATCAATCATTATAAATATCAAACAAAAATAATTCATAGTTCATAGTAACACACTAACATCTTATCTTAATTAATTTTTATATTTTCATAAATCATGAGTTAAAATTTAATATATCAAATTTTAAAAATAAATATATAACAAAACAAATTTATGGTTTAATATAAAAAATAACATCTTTTTCTAATTAATTTATTTGCTTGTACTATCCTAAACCCTAAACACTAAACTCTAGTTAATAATTTTACTTAAATAACATTACAAAGATAAATTTATATAATTATATTTAAAATAATATTAGTACACTATTAAAAACAATCATTATAAACATCAAATGAAAAAAAAATCATATCTCATAATAATATACTAACATCTCATCTTAATAAAATATCTCATAGTATTATATATGTTATATTTATTCATTATTAATGTAATATTAATACAAATATTTGTACAATAAATTTATTTTGTAAGTTTTTATAATATTTTATATTAGAATCATTTATTTTAGTATATTTAGAACTAATAAAATAAATATTAAATATTAATATGTTGTTAATATTATTTAAATACTAAATTCATATTATTGTTTTTAAAATTAATGGAGTAATATAAATGGTAGATTTTAATCTGTTGATGAGATTTGAATCTTAAAAATATGTTAGTATCTTTGAAATTATAAATATTAGATTTAAATATATGCAAATGAATGTTGAATTCTTAACTTTTGGTAGGAATTTGCTAAGATATTTACATTTATTATATATAACATATATATTATATGATTTTTATATAAAATAATATAATTTTATGCTTTAGAATTTTTAATAAATTAATTAAATATATGTTTTTTATTAGACTACTTGAAATTTTTTATTTTTTTAGTAAAATAAGTCTATTAGTATAAGTCATTTTTAGAGTAGTCCAAATTAAAATTAAATTTTGTGAGAAATTAATCACGCTTCAAAATTGATAATATCATAACAATAAGGAGTTAAAGGAATGCTGAAAATTAAAATTCATAAAATTATTGTACACAATAATGAATAATTGTTTTATATTTTTATCGGTGACTTGAAAATTTTAGATGTAGATTATTAAATTTTAAATAAAAATTTTCTTTATAATTTCTACAAATCAAAATAAACACTATTGGTCTTTTTTAAAGGAAAATATTAAAAGTTTACCATCATTCAATTTTACTTATATACAAATTCAATTATATGAAAATGTGTAATGTTAATTGAACTATAAAAAAAACATATATTCACTATATCTTTTTTATCTTGATTTGTTATGGTGAAATACAAAATGATTATAAATGGAGATGTAAACAAAATTAAGTGATTGCAAATTTTAATATTTTATTAAATTTTTTTAAAAATGAAAACTTATAATTTTTTTTAAAATGAAAACTTATAATTTTTATATATTCTGATTTATTCAAATTATAAAAATAAAATTTATTCAGTAAAGTGTGATCTACATCTAAAATTTACATGTCACAAATAAACATAGAATAATTTTTTATTTTGTATGTACCAATTTTATAAAATTTACTAAAAATTATAAATATACACAAAGTTAACATGAAAATATTGTGTATATATATACTAATTTATAAATTATTTTAGAATATAAATATATGTAAAGTTAAAAGAATAAGTAAAATTTTAAACTAGAAAAAATGAAAGTAAATAAAAGATAAAAGGACAATGAATGTTATTTATAATATCAAATTAAAATAAACAGATATAGTGAAATCCAAGTCATTTTATACACTGTACAAGTTTATGTGCGCCTAGCATTATTTTTTTCACTTCCGGCTTTGTGCAATGTATGTACCGCTGTACCTTAACTCCAAGAAATTCAATTTATTTACCTTTTCAAAGGTCGGGCTGCTGCACCATCTGTATTGCTGGTTTACAGCTAACACCGTTAGGCCTTTGATTTATCGAATTTGTTGGTTCGATTGCATCCCAGTCCAGATATCATCACATATATACCAACTTCCGAGCATCAAATCAAATTCTATTATTGATTTATTTATTCCTAAAAATAAATCAATAATAGAATTTAATATATATATATTATGAAATATAAATAATTAATTAATATAAATAATATTTTAGAACGAAATAATAATAATAATAATACAATATTACGAGTAATAAAATATTTGAAAAACTAGGGTTACAACTTGCAAGCTATTTAAATTTTAAATAAAATAAGTGTATAAGGTACGTATACACATATAATGATATACAAACGTAGGCCAAAAGAATTGTGTATAAACCTGTATCCCCCAGTGGGCAACTGACAAGTTACTGTAAAAACGAAACCGAACTAGAGTGGGGTTGCTACAGAGACAAGTAGGTCCCACAAAATACCTACCATAGTTTCTCTCTCCGTTGAGTCCGGCGTAGACCAAACACCGAACACGAACCACGTCTTCACTTTCCTCAGACCTCATCCTTTTCTTTACTTTTACTTTTGTCTCTTTCCTTTTCGTACCGATGATCATGAAGACAATAAACATAATATTTAATCACATATATACATACACGTATACATACATTTCTTTATTCTTCTCAGCTTCTCCTCCGAAGTCCAAATTCCACAATATATATACACACTTTTCTACCCCAACATATACTCCAAACACACACACACACATCTGTTTTATACATGTACATACAGAATTAAAGATTGTTCATTGAGAGGATAAGTTTTGTTTTGAAAAGTAAACAGGGCCCAGATGAATTCTTTAGTGAAAAATGAGTTGTTTATGGTTATTATTGGTGTAATATTGAGTTGGAAAAGTGCGGAAGCTTTAGGGACATTTGGGTATCAATTGGGCCATGTCCAAATTGGTTCGACAATGAAGACATATGTATCGATGCATGTTCCACAGGCGGTACTTTGGACTTATTCATGACCCACAGGCCACAAATCAATGCAACACCAGGAATATAACGATCAAGTAGAAATGGGAATGCGTAACTTTTTTCTTTTTCTGTATTAATATGATGTTTAACTTTATTTAAAATTAGTGTACATATAATTTAAGACAATAATAAATATCTTTTCTCTAATATCTTATATATTTTCTTTTCCTCTCAATATGACACGTTTAGTTTTGATTAAAGTTTTATTCACACTAGGGTATAAAATATCTATATTTTTTATAAATAGATTACATAAAGTTAAATTTTAGTTTTTGTCGTATATAATTTATAGGTTAACGTGCAAATGAGGCTACTTTTTGCACCATCTTTCATATATAAAATGTTCTCTTATTTTTATAGTATAAATTTATAAAATAAAGAATTAAGTACAATAATATAAATATAAATAAAATTAAAATTTTATTCTTAAAATAGAGAACAAAGGAAAAAGGTATTAAAAATATATATATAAATTAACATAATAGTTCAAGTGTAAAATGGATTAGTACACAACACATTTAAATAATTAAATTCAAAAAATTGATGTCTAGCTTGATTGATTGACAGACCGAAAGGAGACCGGCCGATGAGATTATGAGAACGTGAATCTTGAAAAATCTCCCAATTTTGGACTTATTCATGATTAATGGCTAATAATTGCTACCGATAAAAAATGACTAATGAAAGAAACGTTTACAGAGACCAAAATATTCGTGCAAGAGATGACATCTTTTAAAACCAAATTATTATTCCATCCGAGGCACATTGGAGTGCAGTAAAAGCTATACTCTGAACCTTATATTTGTTACTTTTGTGATATATTGATTCAGATTTCCAAGCAGATAGAGATAAGAGGAAATCAACCTCGGAGTATGTGTTTACTGTTAGTTTAGTATTGGTGTGCTAGAGACAATACTATTAGGTTTTATTGCAAAAAAATTATGGATTATGCTTTATTGATTATTGAATAAATATTTATTGTTTCTTTATTTACTACATAATAAATTGAAAGCATAATAAATGTCCTTGGAATTTTGATACGTATTATATATCTTTAAGTATGTGACTTAAAAATGAGATTATATGAATAGTATCTTATTCCTAAAATTCTCTAGTCCAGTATTATTATTCAAGGACAACAATAGTGCACACATACTAGTATGTTTGTTGACAGATGACCACATCTCATTGGTCATATGTATGGTGATACTGAAATCAAGAACATAAGTGCATGTCTCAATGCATGGCACTAGAATGACCCGCCGTGAGATTTTACATGTTAATAAAAGTGTCATAAGTAATTCTCACTGTGATAATGGTATAATGATCCTTAGACCTGATATCATTATATTTCTATACGAGAAATAATATACTTTGATTACATTAAAAGTTATCTTTGACCGGGTGATGATAAAAGTGGATATTGGGTATATTATGAATCGTATGAGAAATATGAATGATCTAGATGGGATTTAACCCTCCTATTTTTAGGTGTGATATTATTGGCCTCTTATTTGAGTGAAACTATGAAATGCACGATCGTGCTCAAATGTTGATTTGATTTTAATAGTCTACTCAAGAAAAATAAAGATCAGAGGAAATCAATCTCGAGGTATGTGTTTACTGTTATTATTGGTGTCCTAGAGACAATACTATTAGGTTTTATTGCAAAAAAATATGGATTATGTTTTATTGATTATTGAATAAATATTTATTGTTTCTTTATTTACTATATAATAAATTGAAAGCATAATAAATGTTCTTGAAATTTTGATACGTATTATATATCTTTAAGTATGTGACTTAAAAATGAGATTATATGAATAGTATCTTATTCCTAAAATTCCCTAGTCGAGTATTATTATTCAAGGACAACAATAGTGCACACAGACTAGTATGTTTGTTGACAGATGACCACATCTCATTTGTCATATGTATGGTGATACTGAAGTCAAGAACATAAGTGCATGTCTCAATGCATGGCACTGGAATGACCTGGCGTGAGATTCTACATGTTAATAAAAGTGTCAAAAGTAATTCTTACTGTGATAATGGTGTAATGATCCTTAAACCTGAAATCATTATATTTCTATACGAGAAATAATATATTTTGATTACATTAAAAGTTATCTTTGATCGGGTGATGATAAAAGTGGATATTGGGTATATTATGAATCGTATGAGAAATATGAATGATCTAGATGAGATTTAATCCTCCTAATTTTAGGTGTGATATTATTGGCCTCTTGTTTGAGTGACACTATGAAATGCACGGTCGTGCTCCAATGTTGATTTGATTTTAATAGTCTACTCAAGAAAAATAAAGATTAAATTATGAAGAGGATGACACGACACGTGCCTTGAGTTTAATCTATAATATCACGATTAAAGGGATTATATTACATTGTACATTATTCATGAAAGCCTCAATCGAATCACCGATTTAATTATTATTACTTGGGTAGCAATAATGTATTACTAGATGACGCTCATTGTTTATAATTTTGTTATTGGATAATAAAATTATTGTCAACGTGATAATAACATAAAGGGTCACACACAAAAAACACTTGAAGGAGAATTAATAGTAATTCAAATTTATTTTGTATATTAATTAAGTTGGACTTAATTAATAAAATTAGAAATTTAAATTAATTTATAATTCGAATAATATTTGAATATTAATTAAGTTTGACTTAATTAGTTATTTAAATTAAAATTTGAATTTTAAATAAATTAATTAAATATAAGGCTCAATCATATGATGGGCTAAAAAGACTTGTTTATTTACTCTATAAATACATCTCTTTTTCTAGGAGTTAACCTAATTGATTTTGGGAAACCCTAGCCACATAGAGAGAGATATAGAGGTTGAGAGAAATAGCTTGGATACCGTTAGAGAGTAGATCGTGAGAGCGGGATACATGGTGATCGTACGAGCATTAGACCTCCATAATCTCTATCTTCAACTCGTTAAAGCTCCAAAATGTAATATATTATGATCTCCGAATTAAATATTGTGTTTTCGAATGGATCCTGCGGAGGGTTTCGTTATTTTGATTTATTTTTCGTATTTATTTCGCTACATTTGTGCCTCGAAAACCTGAAATGACATCAGAACTACTTGCGAGACCTTTTAATTCGGTTATGTGTTTAACAGTTTTTCGATGTATATAAACATTTATATGATATGACATGGCTATATGTTAATATATATATATATATATATATATATATATATATATATGTTTAATATGATTTTGAATATATTATATTCATGTGATGTATAATCATGTGATGATTGTGTGTATTGCTGTATGTATATGATGCATGTTTGTTCTTATTATGGGAATCGTATACGATACGAATTCTGAAATTTGTGTCCAGTGTCCGATTTTTACAAACGATATGTGTTTTCTGACTGGAATCGTGTTACTTGGCAATAAGGACAAAGTCAGCTTGACGTCTATAAGTCATTCAATATCGTTACAGGCCCCAAAACGACGATTTATTATATGCTGAAATTTATTTGATTTTTTGAAATTTCAAAATTTGTTATATATGATTATATGATATACTTATATAATCTGAGATATATTACATGTGTTAGATAACATGGTGGATGGTTATGGCCTAAAGACCCATAGGATAGTGGTTTTGGTTTCTAAATACGACTTACATGTCATTTATTCACTGTAGTTTAATTATCTCAAATGTAACTCGAGTTCTTCTTTTAATTTCATTAGAATAGTTTTGTTTCAATATTCAATGTAATTATCAATGAAGGCTTGCAAGCAAGAAGGCAATCCAAAAGGGGATTATGGAGCAATGAAGAAAGAAGACATGTAATATATAGTATTTTTAAACCACCATAGATTGACTTTGATTTTTCCATTAGCTTGGAAAAATCACATAGGATGGGGCCATAACCAAACACGTTTATTTTACGCCCTTTACATATATGTATATGATTGCATGTATTGGTATGTATGCGTAGATATAATCGAGATGATTGCTTAGTATTGATTAATCATGTATATATTATATATGAAACTCATGTCATGTTTGCTTAAGAAAGATAAAATATATAATGATTCAAGATTTTAAAATTGAATAAACGATCATGAGATTCTTGTGTTTATAAAACACGGTATTAAATATGATTTTTTTTCTGGTATGGGGAGATTTTGTCAAAAACGGATTATTAGTTTAATTCGTAAGGAAGTCAGTTTTTAAGAGAGACAGCTTGTGACTTTTTCAACGACCTTGAAATCAATCCATTGACGAATGTTGAAATGAATTATTTGATCAAAAAAATTGAGAATCTCTTTATGATGGGATCATGATCATTCATATAAACATTAAAATCCCTAAATATATATTAAGTTAATCGGATGTCTTCTAATGTTTAATACTTGTCAAGATCTAGATTGAGAAGGAGTGGGTTTGCCAAAATAAGGTGTTCTTATCAATCATGGGAAGATGTGATAAGTAAGTGTACTTAGTTTGTTGAAACATTGGGTCTAACTTAACTAAATCATCACAATAGGATTGTGGGTTTAGAGGCATAGAGTTTGATGAGATTTATTGGGTAAATGTGTACAAAAGGTTGTTCCACCAAACTTTCCAAGAGTTATATTTGATATAATCAACAAATGGTATCTACCTAAATAGTCGTGTTTTTGGTGTATTAGCCAACGTTATCTTAAAATATGGATCTTGGCTCACTAGAAAAATTTAAAGAAATATTTTCCAAATTTATAGTTAGGGCTATTGATTTGAAGAAAATAGTGGGAGATATATATTATGAATGTATATAATAATCACTTGAACTTAATTAAACTTCTGCAGACTAACTAATTTATGCATTTTAACATTGTAGATATATAATGGTAAACAACACAAATAACTTCTCTGTGCGATCAGTCCTTGAGAAGGACAAGCTGACAGGAACCAACTTTCCTGATTGGTATAGAAATTTGAGGATTGTCCTCAGGCAAGAGCGAAAGCTCCACGTCATTGAAATTCCTTCACCTGCTCCTCCTGCTGAGAATGCAACTCGCATTCAGGAAAATGCTTATCAGAAGCATATTGATGAAGCGAATGATGTTGCATGTCTCATGCTGGCAACCATGAGTGCTGAGCTTCAAAAACAACATGAGCATATGGATGCTTATGAGATGATTGAACACCCTCAAAGAATTTTTGAGGGACGGGCTCGTGAAGAAAGGTTCGACACGAGTAGAGCATTGTATGCTTGCAAACAGGGAGAGCGTGAACCTGTTCAACCACATGTTCTAAAGATGATAGGTTATATTGAGTATTTTCATACTTTGGGTTTCCCGATTGGTCTGGAAGCTCAGATTGACTTGATCTTGCAATCTTTGAACAACAACTATACTCATTTTGTTATGAACTACAATATGAATGAGATAGAAAAAACACCCACTGAATTGTTTGATATATTATGAACTGCTGAAACCAACATGAAAAATGTTGAACCTACTCTCATATTGATAGTGGACAACAAAGGTAAGGTTAAAGGGAAAGGCAAATGGAAGGGAAAGAAGAAGATTGGATCTTTTTCTGGTCCCAAGCCAAAGAATAATCCCAAACAGGCTTTAAAGCCTAAGGGTGCTATTGTAAAGAGTGATTGTCACTACTTTGGTAAACCAGGTCATTGGAAGAGAAACTGTCATGCTTATTTGGAGGATCTGAAGAAGAAGAAGGTTGGTCAAGCTTCTAATTCAGGTATTTATGTTATAGAGGTCAATTTGTCTACTTCTACGTCATGGGTATTAGATACTGGATGTGGTTCTCACATTTGTATAAATGTGCAGGAGCTGCAAATGAGTAGGACTTTGGCAAAGGGAGAGGTCGACCTATGAGTTGACAATGGAGCAAATGTTGTTGCCTTGGCTGTAGGGACTTATTATTTATCGTTGCCCACTGGTCTTATTTTAGAACTTGAGAATTGTTTTTACGCGCCTACAATTTGCAGAAACATTATATCAGTTTCTTGCTTAGACAAGAAAGGTTTTGCATTTTCAATTCAGAACAATAGTTGTTCCTTTTCTTTGAATAATGTTACATATGGGGTTGCACGTTTATTTAACGGTTTATATATTCTTGATTTAGACACTCATATCTAAAATGTGAATAAAAAATGTCTTAAGACTAATGACTCAAATCAAACAAACCTCTGGAATTGTCATTTAGACCATATAAATGAGAAGCGCATTTCCAAGTTACATAAGGATGGGTACTTGGATAAGTTTGACTTTGAATCATATGAAGCATGTGAACCTTGTCTCATTGGACAAATGACTAAAGCTTCATTTACTGGACAAGGTGAAAGGGTCACTGAACGATTAGAATTATACATAGTGATGTATGTGGTCCTATGCGAACTATGGCAAGATGTGGATTTTACTACTTTATCACATTTACTGATGATTTCAGTAGATATAAATATGTGTATCTTATGAAGAACAAATCTGACTCTTTTGAGAAGTTCAAAGAATACAAAGCTGAAGTAGAAAAATAAAATAGCGAAAGTATTAAGACTCTACGATCTGATCGTGGAGTTGAATACTTAAACCATGAATTTAAGAGTTTCTTAAAAGAGTGTGGTATTGTATCACAACTCACTCCTCCCGGAACACCACAATGGAATGGAGTTTCTGAGAGGAGGAATCGTACCTTGTTGGACATGGTGCGATCAATGATGAGTCATGCAGATCTTCCAATTAGTTTCTAGGGCTACGCCCAGGAGACAACTGCTTATACACATAATCGAGTTCCTACTAAAATGGTTCAGAAGACTCCGTATAAGATATAGACTGAGAAATATCATAGCATGTTATTTATAAAAATTTGGGGATGTGAGGCATTTGTGAAACGTCTAACGTCTGACAAGTTAGGACCTAAATCAGATAAATTTAACTTTGTCGGATATCCAATTGAAATACAGGGTTATTCTTTCTATAATCCTTCTGAGAACAAAGTGTTTGTTGATCGAACTACAGTGTTTCTTGAAAGAGAAATGTTTTCTAAGAAAGACAGTGGGAGGATAATAGATCTCGATGAATTTCGAGACCCACATGATAACATTGAATCAATGGAGGAATCTGAGCAAAATGTACAAGAAAAAAATAATGCTCAAGAAATATAAGTTGTTCGTAGGTCTAGTAGGATTCGCCATGAGCCCGAGAGATATTATGGATTTCTCTTGTCTCAAGATGGTGATGTGATATTTGTGGACGAAAATGAGTCTCTCACCTACCAAGACGCTATGAACACTCCAGATTCTAAGAGATGGATAGATGTCATGAAATCTGAGATGAAATCCATGTATACTAATCAAGTATGGACTTTGGTTGATCCACCTGAAGGGGTAAAACCCATAGAGTGCAAGTGAGTTTTCAAAAAAAAGACTGACATGGATGGTAACATACAGACCTATAAGGCACGATTGGTGGCAAAAGGTTTCTAGCAAATTCATGATTTTGACTATGATGAGACCTTTTCACCAGTGGATATGTCCAAGTCCATTATAATTTTGCTTGTTATAGCTGCTTACTATGACTATGAAATCTGGCAAATTGATGTCAAAACCGCTTTCTTAAATGGTAGCCTTGAAAAAGATGTGGATGTGTACATGACACAGCCTGAGGGTTTTGTTGATCTAAAGGATGTTGGAAAGGTATGTAAGTTGCGTTGATCTATTTATGGATTGAGACAAGCCTCGAGGAGATGGAACATTCATTTTGATGAAACTGTCAAAGAGTTTGGATTTATTCAAAATGAAGATGAACCATGTGTTTACAAGAAGGTTAGTGGGAGCAATGTGGCATTCCTGGTATTATATGTTGATATATTATTGATAGGGAATGACATTCCTTCTTTATATGCTCTTAAGACTTGGTTGAGTAAAAAAAATTCAATGAAAGACTTAGGCGATGCGACCTATATATTAGGGATCAGGATCTATAGAGATAGATTAAGGAGATTGATCAGCCTAAGTCAGAGTACATACATTGATAAAGTTTTGTATCGATTTGGAATGCAAGAGGTTAAAAGGGGATTTGTCCCAATGTCTCATGGGATATCGATCTCGAATGAAAACAGTCCTAAATCGTTGGTTGATAAGGACCGTATGAGTAAAGTTCCATATGTGTCGGCAATTGGTTCTATAATGTATGTAATGATATGTACTCATCCTGATGTCTCGTATGCTTTAAGCATGACGAGTAGATACCAGTCTAATCCAGGTGAAGGTCACTAGATGACAGTCAAGAATATTTTTAAGTACTTGAAGAGGACTATAGATCAATTCTTAGTATATGAAGGAGAAGAAAAACTGGTTGTAAAAGGTTACACCGATGCTAGTTTCCAAACAGACAAGAACGATTATGCTTCTCAGTCTGGGTTTGTGTTTTGTCTAAATGGAGGTAATGTAAGCTGGAAAAGTTCAAAGTAAGACATGGTAGCCGATTCTACTTTGAAGGCTGAGTATATAGCTGCTAGTGAAGTAGCCAAGGAGGCTGTTTGGGTTCATAAATTTCTTGCAGGACTTGGTGTAGTTCCTTCAGTCACAGATCTGATAGATTTGTACTGCAAAAATAATGGAGCCATTTCGCAGGCTAAGGAACCAAGATCTCATTCCCGAACTAAGCATATAATCAAACGATATCACCTTCTCCGAGAGATTAATAATCGAGGGGATATACATATATGTAAAGTGCATACAAATGATAACATTACAGATCCACTGACTAAGGCTTTGTCGCAGCAGAATCACGAATGTCACACTAGTTTCATGGGTATTAGATACATGAGAGATTGACTCTAGTACAAGTGGGAGATTGTTAGTATTGTTATCCTAGAGACAATACTATTAGATTTAATTGAAAAACAATTATGGATTAGTTTTATTGATTATTGAATAAATATTTATTGTTTCTTTATTACTGCGTAATAAATTGAAAGCATAATAAATGTACTTGGAATTTTGATACGTATTGTATATCTTTAAGTATGTGACTTAAAAATAAGATTATATGAATAATATCTTATTTCTAAAATTTCCTAGTCGAGTATTATTATTCAAGGATAATAATAGTGCAAAAGACTAGTATGTTTGTTGACAGATGTCCATATCTTATTAGTCATAGGTATGGTGATACTGAAGTCAAGAACATAAGTGCATGTCTCAATGCATGGTACTGGAACAACCCGCCGTGATATTCTACATGTTAATAAAAGTGTCATAAGTAATTCTCACTGTGATAATGGTGTAATGATCCTTAGACCTGAAATCATTATATTTCTATACAAGAATTAATATACTTTGATTACATTAAAAGTTACCTTTGACCGGGTGATGATAAAAGTATACATTGGGTATATTATGAATCGTATGAGAAATATGAATGATCAAGATGAGATTTAATCCTCCTAATTTTAGGAGTGATATTATTGGCCTCTTGTTTGAGTGAGACTATGAAATGCATGGTCGTGCTCAAATATTAATTTGATTTTAATAAGCTACTCATCGATCAAGAAAAATAAAAATTAGATTATGAAGAGGATGACACGACACGTGCCTTAAGTTTAATCTATAATATCATGATTAAATGGATTATATTACATTATACATTATTCACGAAAGGCTCAATCGATTCACCGATTTAATTATTATTACTTGGGTAGCAATGATATATTACTTAATGTCACTCATTGTTTATAATTTTGTTATTGGAAAATAAAATTATTGTCAACGAAATAATAACCTAAAGGGTCACACACAAAGAACACTTGAAGAAGAATAAATAGTAATTCAAATTTATTTTGTATATTAATTAAGGTTAACTTAATTAATAAAATTAAAAATTTGAATTAATTTATAATTCAAATTATATTTGAATATTAATTAAGTTTGACTTAATTACTTATTTAAATTAAAATTTGAATTTTAAATAAATTAATTAAATATAAGGCACAATCAGATGATGGGCTAAAAAGGCTTGTTTATTACCTCTATAAATACATATTTTTCTCTAGGAGTTAACCTAATTGATTTTGGGAAAACCCTAGCTGCATAGATAGAGATATAGAGGTTGAGAGAAATAGTTTGGGTGCTAGTACATCCTTCCTCCTTTGAAGATCAAGTATTTTGTGGATACTATTAGAGCGTAGATCACAAGAGCGGGATACGTGCTGATCGTACGAGCATTAGACCTCCATAATCTTTATCTTCAACTTGTTAAATCTCCAAAATGTAATACATCATGATCTCCGAATTAAATATTATGTTTTCACATAGATCTTGCTGAGGGTTTCGTTATTTTGATTTATTTTTTACGTTTATTCCGTTGCGTTTGTGCCTCAAAATCCTTTATTTACCTTAGGAGGTAGAGCTGTAATATGGAGGAGTGTAAAGAAGAAATGCGTTGTTGACTCTACTATAGAAGCCGAATATGTGGCAGCCTCGGTGGCAGCCTCGGTGGCAGCCAAAGAGGCGATATGATTCAGAAACTTTCTTTTAGACATAGATATGGTACCTAATTTTCCTAGGAGCTTGACAGTGTATTGTGATAACACTAGTGTTGTGGCAAATGTAAAGGAATGGCGAGACCATAAGAAAATAAAATACGTTAAGCGGGTAGATATTATTGTGACTGATATAGCATCAAAGGACAACCAGGCAGATCCTTTCACAAAGAGTTTACCAGCTAAGATTTTTGAGCAGCACGTGGAATCGATAGGAGTCAGATGTATGGTCACATAGTAGTTATTTAATAGGTAGTGGATTGCTTGTAATAAAACACTAATATACTCAAAGAATAGCTTGAGTATAAGTGGGAGATTGTTAGGGAGTATACTGAACTATTCGTTTGAAGTATATGACATTTTCCTTTTTATTGAGAATCTTGAATACTTATTTTAACATTGTTTGTATATTATATATTGTGGATAATCTAGTATCAAATGAGATACCAGAAAATTAGATTGTCAGTATCTATATATAATATAATAAATATTCACAGTTTAAATAAAATTAAACAAACCACTGGAATGATTGAAGTATTATTTGAAAATAATTTGTCTTGATTATTAAATATTTGTATGCTTTGTGTATATTGAACGGGATTAAAATATTAGAATTATTTTTCTATTCTGACAATAAAGAAGAATAAAATTCTATAATATTATTATTGCTTAGGTTCTTAATCCGCATACAGTGATTGACACTTGTATGCAATGAACATATTTTGATTCATATGTGATGTGATTTATTGTTAATCACAATATTATGTTTTGGACAATGACATTGCATACAGAGTGAGATATTGACTATAAAAGAAAATCGTGTACGAAAATATTCGAGTGATGATGTCCTCTTAAAAGCTAATAAAGATAATTATGTTTTAGTCATGCATCCAGATTTGTTCTTGCATGATTATAAGGTTGAGTGGATGATCAGGGATAAAAAATATTGATTAAATTAATTATCAGAAATTAATTTAATTAATGGACATTAGATAACTTAAACATGGAGAATATAATAAGCAAATAATATTATAGGCGAATTAATAATTAAATTACGGCATTATGAGAAGTAGTGCAAATATTAATTATTTAGTGGATTGAATTAATATTTAATGACATTGGGTTTGACCAAGAATGTCATTGGAAGGCTCAACCTAATTATCAAGGATCCCTACTGTAGCCTATATATTCATTTTATTCTCTTCTAGCTAAAAGGTGGTAAACTAAGGTTTTTGTGAGCAGCCGTTTAAGGAGGCAACCAAGAGCTGGGGTTTCAAGATCTCAAAGCTAGAAGGGAGGCAACCTTGAGAGGATCGAAGGCTACACTCCACTCAATGTGAATACGAGAATACAATACAAGACGTGGATTTGAATCGCTTGCGCCGTAGCGATTAAGGTTAACTTTCTATTCAAATTCATTTATTTTCATATCATAAAACGCAACATCATGATTCGATTATCCCAACACCATTATCTTCTAATGCTCGAATTTCTTTTTCAATAGCAGTACATCATCCTGGATCTTTTACAGCCTCATTAAAAGACTGTGGCTCAACATCGGCTCAACACCTATTGTAGTAGCTGCAAGAAAATTTCGATGTTTCATAGAAAACTTATCATAAGATACATAATGTGATATAGGAAAATTTGCACTTGAAAGAGGGATAGAAGTTGATGAACCATGAGATGGACTTTTCTTTATTGTTGTATTTGTCATAAAATCCTTTAATCTAGTCGATGGAACTTTTGTTTGCATTCCATGACCCAACGCATTATCTGAAGTAGTGGGTACCGATGAATCCACATTCAAAACCTCATCTACATGAGATTCTGGAACAACCACCTCCGTAGGTGGTGTCAACACCTCGTGTGTAAGAGTTTGCAAGGTTGGGGATTGTAACTCTATTGTCCCCTCTTGCAAGCCATGATACTCAAACAATTCTGAATCATCTATATACATATTGTTATCCATGGGAGAAAGTGGTTTATCATTCACAGAACCATTATTCATAAAATGAAAATGATTCTCATAAAACTTCACATCACGAGATACAAAAAATTCTTCAATCTCCAAATCATATAGCTTCCAACCTTTTTTGCCATACGGATAACCTACGAAAATACACTTTCTGCTATGACTTGCAAATTTATCCCCCTTTGCTTTTAGGTTATGAGCAAAACACAAACACCCAAAAATACGCACAACATCATATAAAGGTGGGGAACCAAACAAAATTTTATATGGGGTTTTATTCTTTAAAACATTAGAGGGTGTACGATTAATTAAATAGGCAGCAGTCAATACACATTTTCCCCAAAATTTGATAGGTAAATTTCTTTGAAATCTCAATGCAACATTCAATATATGTCGATATTTTCTCTCTACTCATCCATTCTGCTGAGGAGTAACCACATAATTTGTTTAGAAAAGTATGTCATTTGTCAAAAAAAAATTCATACAGTTAAACTCTATACCATTGTCACTACATATAAGATTCAAATATTTATGTTTTATCACTTAATAAATATAAACACATACAGCACGAGAAAAATCATCCACCAATGTAAAAAAATAACGAGTTTCACATGAAGAAGGTGTATTGTAATGACCCCATAAATCACAATAGATTAACTGAAATATCTGTGTAGCTTTATTATCACTTATAGGAAAAGTTTTCCTTGATTATTTTGCTTGATGACAAACTTCACATGCTTTATCCAAATCCTCTTTTAAATTACGGAGCTCTAGAATCAATTTTACTACTTTTTCATAAGGATGACTCATTCATTTATGCCACAATTCTAGGGTTGAACTTACAGTTAAAACTATATTGACATTCAACATATGCCACAAATAATAAAGTTCATCTCATCTTTCACCCGTTCCAATAACCTCTCTTAAATGAAGATCTTGTATAACACGCGATTCAAACGAAAATTGAACAAAATAATTTTTATCATTATTCAGCTGTGAAACCGAAATAAAATTGCAATTTAATTTAAGAACATAAAGAACACGACTGAGACAAATTTTGGTGGTAAGTTGTACCGTTCCTTCTTTAATTGCTACAACCTTTTTGACCGTTTGGCAAACCAACTGAATAAGGAGTCACGTCCTTAATATTCTTTAAACATGATAAATTGCCCGTAACATAATTCGAAGTCCCATTGTCTATTATCCATTCTTTATCATCAATTTTACTATTTAACTAATGCACAGTAATTTTAGGGTTACTAAAATCTGTAATAAAGGATTGTTGTTGTTCCTTCGAAAATTCTGACAACATATAATTTTCATATATCATATTCGATTGATTTACATCTGCAGAAGTAAGAGTTACATGACCCGACTCTGATGCAATGAATAATATTAATAAAAGTTTATCTCTCTTATTCAATCATAATCAATTGTCTCATCATTCTCTATTTGAGAGAATATATATTCAATATTACAATATCATTATTTATGGTAAATACCTAAAAAAATAATATAAATATATGTAATTATTATATTTACTAATACTAAAATTCAAAATGTTTTGAAAACCTTATGAAATATTCTAAAACTTGATGGTTTAAGTTTGATACGTACTGATCGATTATCAGTTTTATGTGTCAAAAACTTGCTCCAACAGACCTACGTTATAAGTTCGCAACCATGTATAATTACTTCAAATGTGTTTAATTTAATTGTTAAAGGAACCAGTTTTTACAATTTCTTTAACTCTGAATTTCATAGAATTACTGGTTAAATACAATTTTTTTTAAACGATTAAACTTGCTCTTCTAGGTACCAGTCTCGCAACCTTGTGGTTATATTCAGGAATATAATCTAATTGGTGGTATATTAATACAATTTAATTATTTTGAGAAAAATGAAGTTTAATGAAATTTTTATGATTCTATAGTCACATGTATGTATACTTCATAATAGGGCTGCAAATGAACAGAGCTGTTCGTGAACAAAACTCGAGTTCGGCTCGTTTAAGTGAGCTCGACTCTGTTCGTTTATTAAAAGAACCTGATCTTGAACATAAAAATCCGCTCGGTTAGTAAACGAACCTGAGCCGAGCTTTATGCCTGTTCGGCTCGAGCTCGGCTCGTTTAGCTCGGGATCGGCTCGAGTTCGGCTCGAGCTCGTCTAGCTCGGCTCGGCTCGGATAAAATTTATATATATTATAAATAAAAAAATATTATGAATAATTTAAATATTTATATCATATTTAATATATTAATGTTTATATGAAATTATTCATATTATATATATATTGTTAAAAAAAGAATAAATGTATACTATACATGTGGTTTTTGTTTGTTTTACAGATGCTAAGAATCAGATTCAGGCATTTGCCTCTCAATTCCCAAACCATTGCATCTCGATTCTCATCCTCATTACAGTCTGCATTCACTGTCGTCTAAGTAACACTGGAAGTTGTATTTGTGTAAATTGTGAATCTGTGATGTACTGATGTATCTTAATTCTTGAACATTTTATTTTTAAAATCTCTAAATATAATAATTAACACAAATTCAAATTTTATATTATATTTTTATTATGATATGTATAAATATATACACACACGCATATATTATAATGTATTTACATTTGATTATTTGAATCATATTTAATATATTAATTTTTATGTGACTATATATATATATATAACATACATAATTTTATAATCTTTTAATTTTCTTTAATTGATTACAATCTCATTTTAGAAAATGAATATCAATTTTATTTAATTTGTCAAAATTAAAAAATTGATTAAACCATGCCATTTTTCTCACAAGTCACAACACAAATATGAAATTTGGAATTCAACATCAAGAATTAAAAAAAATAACTTATGACCTATTCAACTTCGATCACATAGAGAAATTGACCATAATTAAATATGTTACATTTGTATTATTATACATTATATATATATATATATATATATATATATATATATATATATATATTAATAAATATAATACATTAAATTTGGAAATATCATTAAATTAAATATATCTTGACATCTGTACGGTTGGATCGTCGAGAAATATTTTTAAAAAAATGGAAAGAACAATTCGTGACAAAATACTAATTACGAATTCTAGTCAATATAGTAGTGATATACTAAGATCTCCAACCAAATTAATTTTTTATTTTTTTAAAATTTGGAAATATCATTATATTAGATATATCTTGACATTCGTATGGTTGGATTGTCGAGAAATATTTTAAAAGAATAGAAACAACAATTCGTGGCAATGCACTAGTTACGAGTATTAGTCAATATAGTAGTGATATACTAAGATCTCCAACCAAATTAATTTTTTATTTTTTTAAAATTTGGAAATATCATTATATTAGATATATCTTGACATCCGTACGGTTGGATTGTCGAGAAATATTTTAAAAGAATAGAAACAACAATTCGTGACACTGCACTAGTTACGAGTACTAGTCAATATAGTAGTGATATACTAAGATCTCCAACCAAATTAATTTTTTATTTTTTTAAAATTTGGGGATATCATTATATTATATATATCTTGACATTCATATGGTTGGATTGTCGAGAAATATTTTTAGAAAAATAGAAACAACAATTCGTGACAAAACACTAGTTACGAGTACTAGTCAAGTAGTCAATATAGTAATGATATACTAGAATCTTCAACCAAATTAATTTTTTATTTTTTTAAAATTTGGGAATATCATTATATTAAGTATATCTTGGCATCCGTACGGTTGGATCGTCGAGAAATATTTTTTAAAAAATAGAAACAACAATCCGTAAAAGTTATTTTTATTAATTGGACTTAATTGAGTAAAAAATATTTGTTTTGTTAGTGAACAACTCGATTCGGCTCGGACTCGGTTCGAATTCGACTCGACTCGGACCCGACTCGATTTGTTCGCGAAAAACTCGTGTTCGGCTCGTTTATTAGGAAACTCGGCTCGACTCGGTTCGTTTTAAAAAAAAGTCAAACTCGGCTCGGTTCGGTTCGTTTAAAAAAAAAGTCAAGCTCGGCTCGGCTCGGGCAAAACTCGGCTCGACTCTGTTCGTTTGCGGCCCTACTTCATAATATACGATCTTTAGATATTTATGCTAATTTGAGACGCTGACAAGGAAAGGGGTATGTTTGGGGTAAAAAAAAAACTTAAAAAGGATGGGTTAGTATACCACCTCATTCTTTCATCTGCGAGTTTTTGGAATAATAAGTAATGCTTATATTCTGCATCTTTATCTTTTGTTCAAGTATGTTGGAGTTGATGTTCGATATTTTTTTATGGAATTTTGTTTTATCATTTCAGTTATATATATATGGGTAGGGTTCTATGGAGACCCCTTTCATCAAGAAACTCTAGAGACCCTTAATCTCCACCATTGATTATAAATAGTATTTATATAATTATTAATATAGTATATAATGACATTTATGTAAATAAATCAGATAATGAAGGGAATACACAAATGGTTTAAATACATATATGGTCCTAACAAATCAAATACACTCATTAGTATCTAGAATATTTATTAAGAATATTTTATATATGGTAAGAATATAATATAATTATATGGTAGGTTATATACGATACATACAACCATTATTATAGTTTTATACTTAAGGGAATCTCAATATTAATATTAGTATTAGTATTTAATATTAATATTAATACAAATAAATTGCATGGAATTTCATTAGTAAGAGAATCTTAATATTAATATTTAATACAAATAAATTGCATAAAATTTTATTAAGAGAATACTTACTAAATTTTAATATTATTGAATTTTCTTAAGTATTCTACTAATTATTTTAGAATCAGTTTTCAATAATATTTTGTAGAACACATAAGAGAATCATAATATTAATATTTAATAAAAATAAATTGCAAGACTCTCTTAAAATGTTTATCAATTTAAAATTTTCCTCAGTGTTTTGTACTAGATTCGTTAAGTTATACTATATTTTTTAAATAATCCTTCAAATTACATTCTCATATTATTAATATTTAGGTTCTTTTAAGTGTTGACATGTTTTAAATGAGATTTTTAAGGTATTTTATTTAAATTATATTTCTCCAATCATGAATTAATATTATTTTATTTATTTTTCTTAATTTTAAATCTTCTCAAAAGTGTGTACATAATATAATTTTAAACAACCTTCAAAAATATTTAAGATTCTATAAGGTGATTGTTAAAAAAAATATAATAACCTTTTTAATAGAGGACATGAATGTTCTGGACTGTCTTGTAAAAAAATTATTTATTTCACATCCCCAATATGTTTTCTTAATTTATAGTAATTATTATTAATTTATAAAAAGGAAATATTATGTGCGAGTCTAACGTGATTTTTAATTTTTGAGACAAAAATTCTTTAATGTGATGTTTGGTTAATTTATCAATTGTTTAAAAAAAATATTATTATTTATATGCAAATCAAGATACATTATATCCATTCTTTTTATTCGAATTAATATTTAAATTTAGTCTTAATTAATTTTAGTTTTTTCAAAAAAGATAAAGAATTGTAAATTCTTTGATCTATATCAAAATATTTATTAATATTTAAAAAAGAAAATATCTTCCCGGATTTTTTAAAATTATCCGTGATTGTTTATTTTTTTTATTAAGATTCTTCAAAAATAATTCAGAAAACTCTCTCACCAAAAATCAAAAATATAAAATATAGGTGAAATTTACAATAAAAAATATTAAGTACTCATAAACAAAATCTTTTATATAATCTAACATGATATTTTATTTTTAAATAAAAAATATTTCAAATTAGTCATAAAAAATACTACATTAATAAAAGAATCTTATTAATATTAATATTAATATTAATATGATATCTATTTTTATATTATTAAAAAAATACTACATTAAACGAATACATAAAAGTATTTTATTAAAATTAATATTAATAAGATGTCTATTTTTATAAGGGATACTTGCATTCCTGGCTGAGCGGTTAAATAGTAAACGTTAAAAAATAATATTAGGGACACTTTAAAAATTTTAGCATCTTATTATTCTTTAATATTATAATATTAATATTATAATATTAATGTTACTTAATGTTATTAGAAAAAAACTACATTAAACGAACAAATAAAAGAATTTTATTAATATTATTAATATTAATAATATAACTAGTAGAACACATAAAAGAATCTTATTAATATTATTAAAAAAATACTACATTAAACGAACAAATAAAAAATAACTATTAGAAAATCTAGTAGAATATTATTAATATTATTAAAAAAAATACTACATTAAGCGAACACATAAAAGAATCTTATTAATATTGATATTAATAAGATATCTATTTTTATAAGGGATACTTACCAGATGTGACATTACTGGCTGAGCGGTTAAATAGTAGACATTAAAGTGTTATAGCATGTTGAGGACTTGAGTTCCATTCTAGTCTACATCAATCACCTATCTTTTTAATATTAAGTATTCTATGTTATTAGAAAAAATACTACATTAAACGAACACATAAAAGAATATTAAAAAAGAATATTAATATTAATAAGATAATTAGTAGAACACATAAAAGAATCTTATTAATATTATTAAAAAAAATACTACATTAAACAAACAAATAAAAAATAACTCGTAGAACATCTAGTAGAATCTTATTAATATTATTAAAAAATACTACATTAAACGAACACATAAAAGAATCTTATTAATTTTAATATTAATAAGATATCTATTTTTATAAGGGATACTTATCAGATGTGGCATTGTTGGTTGAGCGATTAAGTAGTAGACATTAAAGTATTATAGCATGTTGAGGACTTCAGTTCGATTCTAGTCTACACTAATCACCTATCTTTTTAATATTAAATATTAGAGAACACTTTAAAAAAATTTAGCATCTTAATATTCTTTAATATTATAATATTAATATCATAATATTATAATATTTAGTGTTACTTAATGTTATTAGAAAAAAATATTACATTAAACGAACACATAAAAGAATCTTATTAATATTATTAATATTAATAAGATAACTAGTAGAACACGTAAAAGAATCTTATTACTATTATTAAACAAATACTATATTAAACGAACACATAAAAAATAACTAGTAAAACATCTAGTAGAATCTTATTAATATTATTAAAAAAATACTACATTAAACGAATTATTAAAAGAATCTTATTAATATTAATATTAATATTAATAAGATATCTATTTCTATAAGGGATACTTATCAGATGTGACATTCCTGGCTGAGCGGTTAAGTAGTAGACATTAAAGTGTTATAGCATGTTGAGAACTTAAGTTCGATTCTAGTTTACACCAATCACCTATCTTTTTAATATTAAATATTAGAGAACACTTTAAACTTTTCAATATTACTTTATTAATATTACAATATTAAATATTAAAGAACACTTTACAGTAAAATATATTAGAGAACACTTTAAAAAAAATTAGAATCTTAATATTCTTTAATATTATAATATTAATATCGTAATATTATAATATTTAGTGTTACTTAATGTTATTAAAAAAACACTACATTAAACGAACACATAAAAGAATCTTATTAATATTAATAAGATAACTAGTAGAACACATAAAAGAATCTTATTATAAAATTGATTAAAATTATAAAATAATACATGGAATAATACTACATGTGTAATAATAATAATAATCAATTTGAAAAATTATAATACTACCTTTCAATGTGTAATAATAATAATTATTAAAGTGAAAAGATAATATAAAAATTGATTCACATTAAACAACGAAAGGAAGTTGCAATATTTCAAAATTAACAATATAAAAAATATTGTAAGTGTATTTATTTTGTGAGAATTATCTCCCATGAAATATATATAATAAATTAAATAGAAGATCTCACCTGACAAAAAAAATAAATAGAAGATATGATAAACGCATATATGGCAATTTAAATTTGAAAAATATACGCAATCTTTTCATATATAGAAACAATTTAATTGACTATGTATATAGATTGTATACATATTTTATATTTTCAGTATACCAATATTATCCTTATAATATTAAATTAGTATAAATATCAGTATATTTGTATGTAATCTTGGCCACACGATTATTCAATAATCAATAGCTAAGATCATGGGCCTCTCAGTCTCTCATTGAACAGGGGTCTCCCTCGATCCTGCCCCTATATATATATATATATATATATATATATATATATATATATATATATATATATATATATATATATATTATAAAATTTTGAAATATTAAGTTGAAAAATAGAGTCATTATTTGATATTAAAGACCTTAATTCCAACAGTAAGTCATTATTTGATTAATCATCTATATATAGTAAAAATTTGGAAAATATTCGACTCAGTTAATTATTTAGTTCATATAATTTATTTATAGGTTTTGCTATGTGCTCATACGCACAAACTAACACTTTAATGTACAATTCATTCAATAACATTTAATGATACTCGGTTATGTTTTCATTGTTTTTTATATTGAATGTAACTTTTTCATTCAATGTTAGTAGTTAATAGTGCTCCGTGATTTATTTATCTATTCTTTTATGAATATAAATTTCACTTTGATTTTATTTTATTCTTTTATATTCACTTTTCATTTCTTCCATTAATTTAGAATTATTATTTTTATCTTAAAATTTATAAATATCAAAAATTAACTTTTACATTTTCTAAAGTTATAAATAAATAATTTCACGTATTTTTACATACCAAACTTGTATAGATTATTTTTTATAATATTTTCACAAATTAGTTTTATATAAAACAATTCAAAATGTTTTGAATTATTTATTAATTATATCTACATAACTAAAATATTTCTTAATATTTTAATTTTTTGATGTAAAACTTATTTGTGAAAAATATTATAAAATATAATCTGCATAGTTTTTTATATAAAATTTTGTTGAATCATTTTTATATTTTTAATTTTTAAAAAGAAAAAATTAATTTTCTACTATCTATAAGTTCTAAAATAAAAATAATAATTCAAAATTAATGAAAGACATAAATATAAAAGAGTAGAAAATTTTAAAATAAAATTGACATTTTAAAGAAAAATTATTTATGTTAATTTAGATAAATAAAATAATTATTAAATAACTTTAAATGAAAATAGTTATATTCATATGAAAAATAACAAAGACAAACAGTTATTGTTAGTTAAGATGAGTGTTGCAGAATGGGGGTTGAATGCAACTTGATTAATTATGAAAGATTCTCACTAACAACAAACAAGAATGATAATTAACAAGTAAAAGATGCAAACAAATTAAGCAGATAAAATGACACAGTGTTTAAACTTCAAAAATTAATTTTATTAATTTTTGTTTAGCAACAACTGTCTGAAAAATAATTACAGTTTCAATAGATACAATAAGAGTGAGTTTGTTAATGCTTCTATAGTTGAGAAATTCTAGCTCAATTGCATAATGGAAAGTACTTGTGAGATATGTGTTGGTGTAGGTGCCCTAGAGGCAATACAATGTTTCTTTTGATAAACCTTTATGTCATTTGATTATTCAATAAACGTATTTATTATGACTTTAATTACTGCGATATATTTGTTAGCATAATAAATGTCCTTAGAATCATGATACACATTGTATAGTTTAGTAAATTACTTGAACTTGAGATTATATAATATATCATATTCTTAAATGTCCCTAGTCGAGTATTATTATTATAGGACAATAATAATACATAAATAGACTAGTATGTTGTTTGACAGATAACCACATCTCATTGGTTATAAGTATGGGGATACTAAAGTCAATACATAGGTACATGTAGGAGTACATGGTACTGGACAGACCCACAGTGAGATTCTTCATGTTTAATAAAGTCATAAGAAAGACTCACAGTGATAATGGTGTAATGATCCTCTGACTTGATATCATTATATTTCTATACGAGGATTAATATACTTTGACTACATTAAAAGTTACCTTTGACCGGGTGATGATAAAAGTGGACATCGGGTATATCATGAGTCGTATGAGAAATATGAATGATAGATAAAGGATTTAACCCTCCTATAATTAGGAGAGATATTATTGGCCTCTTGATTGAGTGAGACTATAAAATGCATGGCCGTGCTCAAATAATGATTTGTTTTCATAGTCTACTCATGGATCAAGTAAACCCGGATTAAATGTTTTAGAGGATGACTAAATACATGCCTCGAGTTTAATCTATAATATATATGGTTAAAGGGATTATATTACACGGAAACATTAATCACGAAAGGTTTTATCGAATCACGATTTAATTATTGTTTAATTAGGTAGCAATGATGTATTACTAGATACCGCTCATTGTTTATAATTTTATTGGAGAATAAAATTATTGCTAATTAAATAATAGCCTATAGGGTCACACACATAGAGCACTTAGAGGAATAGTTAATTTAAATTAATTGATGATTATTTGAATTTTATTATATTAATTAAGTGAGACTTAATTAATTGAAATAATATAAATTCGAATTTGAAGAGGATTTCTGCACATAATAATTAAGTATGACTTAGTTATTAATTAAATAATAGAAATATGTTTTTATTATTTAATCCTATACCTACATGAGTTAGGTTTTGCTGAATAGACCCGTTAACCAGTCATTATAAATAGATAATGATAGGTTAAATTCCTATTACGTTTTGAGACTTTAAACCCTAGAGGCAGCAGCAAGGTAGCAAAAGAAATCAGAAATTCGAAATCATCAAAAAGGAGGCTAGTACATCCGTTCCATAATCAAGATCGTGAGACGTCCTTGAAGGTGCTCGTGTGGATACCATAGAGGTGTTTTTCGAGAGGAAGACACAAGTCGTGAAAGCTAGGATCTCCGTTGAGTTCGTGAAAGTCAAGACCAGAAAAGGTAGAATTCTGTTTCACCATAATCTGTCAATCTTATACATGATCCTGCGCTACGGTTCCGAAATTTTTTGTTATATTTACGTTAATCTGCTGCGTTTTATGCCTCGGAACCCAACAATATGTGTATTTATACTAAAACACATATCTCACTTACAAGTGTATTTTCCCTTGTTCCTAGGACAAAGCTTAAAATGAAAATTTTATTTTTTCCATTCAAATTTGTCTTCATTCCATTTGTAGATAAAACAGCTCTGAGATATGCAAAAATCTTTGATTCTTTGAGCATGCTTTACTTTTTCCTTGAATTCTCCCAAGTTACAATAGTAGGCTTGACAGACTAGATAGAGGTGTCCAAATCATTCCTTGTATTTTCACTATCTAGTCTGCTACCTAAAACAGACTGTTAACTTCACTAAAATTTTACTGTCAACTTTTAGCTTCTCTGTGGTGACAGTATCTTCTGATCTGCATATTTTGTTGTCAAACTAGATAGTCCATGAAACATAAGGACTCCAAAGCTAATGTCGACTATCCCCGCCAATGTTGCTGTCAACAATCCCGCCCAACCGGAGTCAGAATCATTTTTCAGTGTAGGCACTATATAATTATATATAGCACTAATTTTGGACCGACTATCCAATAAATATTATTAATATAAATTTTAAAATAATACTAAAGATATATATTGATATTTAAAATTTGTATTTTAAAATAAAAAATTTATATATTTATAAGTTTTTTATTTTAATTAAATGTAATTTCTTTCTTGTCAAAAAAACTATAAATTAAAATAAATATATTATGAATTTAAATATAAAAATTCAAGTTTTTAATATAATTTTTTTGTTTCATTAAATTTTTAGTATAGACATTTATATTATTTGAATAGGGGACTCTAAGTTAAACATATGCTATTTTATTTTTCGGACTAGAAATTTAGTGAGGGCCTATGCCCTCGGTGCTAGGACCATACGTCCGCCCATGCCCGCCAAAATTGCTGTCAATAAAACTTGTTCTCTTCAAATCTTCATTCTCCGCCAAGTTTACTGTCAATGGAATAATTGTTGTCATTGATACTTATTGTCTTCAAATCTTCATCACATCTCATGTGGGTAGTTGCTATGGAATCTGAGCTCAAAGTTTTACATAACAATCATACATGGGACTTAGTTCTCTTACCTGCTAACAAGAAGCCCATTGGTTCAAAGTGGGTATATAAAGTCAAACTAAAGTCTGATGGCAGTTTGGAAAGGTACAAAGCAAGGCTTGTAGCCAAATGCTTCAATCAAAAGTATGGAATGGATTATGAGGAGACTTTCTCGCCAGTAGTTAAAATGAGTACTGTTAGAGCTCTGTTGTCTCTTGCTGCTTCTAGGCACTGGCATCTACATTAGCTTGATGTAAACAATGCATTTTTACATGGGACTTTAAAAGATGAAGTTTACATGAGGATTCCAAAGGGCATTCCTAACCCTAACAATTTGGTTTGCCTGCTCAGGAAGTCCATATATGGCCTCAAACAGACTTCAAGAGAGTGGCATGTTAAACTGGTTGAAGAACTCATTTGTCAGGGGTTCACTCAGTCAAAAAATGATTATAGTCACTGGGGATGACACTTCTGCTATTCAAACACTCAAAGATCATTTGGATCTTAAGTTTGGAATTAAGGATCTTGGTGAACTTCATTTTTTTTCTTGGCATTGAGGTTACTCATACTCCTGCATGTATTATCATGTGCCAACAAAAGTTTTCTAAGGAATTATTGAACCAATCTGGCATTGATGTATCTCAACCCACTTGTACTCCTCTTCCACTACACTTGAAACTTTCTCTTGATGAAGGTGAAGCTTTGTCCAATCCTAAACTCTACAGGTCTCTTGTGGAAAAATTGAATTATCTCATTAATATCATACCAGACCTTTCTTATATTGTTCAGACCCTTAGTCAATATATGCAACATCCTAGAATAAGTCATTTATCAGCTTTACATCATACACTTCGGTATTTGGCTGATACTATCATTCAAGGTATAATGTTTCGAGCTACAGATCAGCTAAAATTACAGGCTTTCTCTAATGCTGATTGAGCATCTTGTCTTGACTCTCGACGATCAGTAACAGACTACATTTTGTTGTTTGGCAATTCCCCCGTATCCTGGAAATTGAAGAAACAAAATACCGTTTCTAAGTCTTCTGCGGAAGCAGAGTATCGAGTTATGGCGTCTGCAGCAGCTGAAGTGACTTGGATAGTTCGTTTGCTTGATCAACTTGGCGTTTCTAACCTCAAACATGTTACTCTGCACTGTGACAATCAGTCTGCACTACACATTGCCAAGAATCTTGTATTTCACGAAAGAACTAAACACATTGAACTTGACTGTCACTTCACTCGTGACAAGGTTCTTGAGGGTTTAATCCAGCTCACTTATCTTCCCACTCAGTCCCAGCTAGTTGATGTTTTAACCAAAGTGGCCCCTTATCCGCAGTTCAATTCTTTGTTGTCCAAGTTGGTGCTCCCACCTCCCAACTTGAAGGATGTATTGAAGATTCAGTTGCCAGCTCATACATGTGCCACCTCATGCGAGCTGAATTGCCACATCACTTAGTTAGTTAGAATTGTTTGTTACAAACTAGTGAGTCTATATATGCTCCGTATTAGTTCATTTCTATCTTAACAATGATCATAACTTTGGGCAAACAGTTTGTTAGTGGGGAATACAAGTTGCAATATTTTCTCTCTAATCTCACATCATCTTCTTCGTTGTATTCTTAGATTTTAGTACAGAACATCTCAATGTGCATCAATTAACATATACATAATTACATACCTATATATGTTATTTAATTAGAATTGAATAATCCTAAAAACGACATGATTTATCTCATGTGACAAAAACTATGACGTTAAAAAAGTAACCAATACTGATTTAATCAATTAAAATATTTAATAGACAATATAAATATTTAATACTGATCAAATATGAGTTTTCACCGATGGAAATGCTACACCTAATTGGTGTGCTTCACTCAAGATAATACAGTACAACTTTAATTTGGAGAAGCTTTCAATACCGCCTTAGAACGTTTTTGTCCTACAACGTTTTTGTCCTACATGCAATAAATTTCTATATGGAAGAAAGTTTCTTCCCCGACCACTAGATTAGTAGATTTTACTTGGATATATGTAAACTGTATATTCAAATCCTATAAATACAAAAGGCCAACACCTATCAATATTGTTGAACTTGATTTCATACAACTTTAAGATATATATCATACATATATTGAATATGATTACACAAAATATCAATTCCACGATTAAAATATCGATCCCATAATCTCAATTCAAACCCCTAAAACTCTTCCCCTAGTTATGACAATTTATTTGGTAGACGATGGAGAACCATCAGCAACAAGAATTTAACCGACAAAAATAATCATTAGGAAAAAAAATTTAACACACAAACTTCATCCATTAAGATAATAGTTACCAAATTCATCCAGTAATGAGTATTTTTCTTATATTAATTATTGTAATTATATTGACCCTAATTTTCTTAGAAATAACAGTTACATTATTAAATACTCTGTGTTTATTATTTATAAATTAATTATTTTAGGCTTAACGAAAATTTTGTATTATAGTGACTTACTATCACATGGCATATATACCACTTAAAGAGGGGCTTGTGTTGGGTTGCAGCAATATCACTTCCAGGATAAAACAGCACAGAGCACTTCGTCCACAGATACGTAGTACTCAACAGCGACCTGCACCTCAGTTCGCTCAGAAAACCTATGCACAGACTCTATGAATATATTTGTAGGTAATACAGAGTATAGCAGCTGCTAGGGTTTTCTCAGATTTGTGTTAAGACCTCTATCTCACCCATCTACAACGTTTTTATGTATTTATAATACAATAAAACGTAACAGCAGATAAAATATTAATTAAAATAATTATTCTGACTTAAAAAATATTTAATAGAATATATATCAGAATCAGTAACAGTCATCAGAGTTTATAAACTCTGCCAGTCCATCAGAGTTTACTGCTAAACTCTGACCAGCACAGTCCATCAGAGTTTACTGCTACACTCTGACCAGCACAGTCCATCAGAGTTTACTGCTAAACTCTGACCAGCACAGTCCATCAGAGTTTACTGCTAAACTCTGACCAGCACAGTCCATCAGAGTTTACTGCTAAACTCTGACCAGCACAGCCCATCAGAGTTTACTGCTAAACTCTGACCATGCACTATACTCTGATCTGACCATCAGAGTTTGTTAAACTCTGAGCTAGTCCATCAGAGTTTGTTAAACTCTGACCCAACTCCAATTTTGCAAACTCTGATCAGACACATAATATATATTCTCTGACAGTTACATTCTGACTGAATATTCATATTAAAATAATATTAATGTCATAATTAAATTAATTAATCATGTAATAAAATTCCCCGCCCAGGTCGCCTCGCGTACGTGAGACGCCGAGACATTCGCCCAAATCGCCCTTCGACCCGACCCGACCCGACCCGACCCGAGGCGAGGCGTGGCGTGGCGAGGCGAGGCGGCGGCGGCGCGCGCGTGTGTGTGTGCGCGAGGGCACACTTTTACACCATGCACACTACATGCCTTAGTAGTTGACACTACCCTTGCACATATATGCATATAAAGCACCCACACCCATATTACATATTCAATGTGGTACAAACACATTTAACCCGTTTTAAACTAGCAACTTCTACTCAATTTATCTATGGATTACACTAAGAAAATGTCTTAGATCCAAACATGAAAGTTTAAGTCCTCATATCAAGGAATAACTTCCAATCATTAGTTTCCGGAAATTACATCAAGAACATATATAAAATATGTCTCAAACTTTCCATTTTCTAACAATCCCCCACAAATCCATACAGAAATGTATATCAGATTATACTCATGACTTGTTTTTCAGAGTTGGTACCCGTCAAGGTTTGAACCCTCATAAGTCCTCTACTTCGATGGCTACCGGATATAGATAGAATGTTTCACCTTGAATCTTTATCCGTTTGGTGTAACCACACTCCATAGACGACGACAAATCAAAGGCTATGGTGCTGATCTACGGCTTTGAGACGTTAATGGTCTTGTCTCGATCCTGTTCGTCGAATGCTTCGAGGAATAACCCTATCCTCTAATTGCGACCACACAATTACATTCGCTTAGCTGGGCATCTCCAAAGATGTACTGTCAACATCTCGTCTCACGACTTGACCCCATTCAGAGTTCTTCAAAACTCTTGCTAACTAGCAGTTACAGTACCTCTTGAGGTTTACAGGGAAAGACTCAGATACGTGAGTATCTAGATATTTATAGTAGAGATACTACTGAATCACCCTCACAACTTGTTATTACCACATTGAATACACTTCAAGGGATCTCCTCTCAGGTGTATTGGGTTCCCGCTGTTGATGACTCAATTTGGGTTATCAGTCCCATCCCCAACCTCGACTCAAGGACAACAGCATGCTCAAGTCCCTTAGTCAAAGGATCAGCCAGGTTATCTTGAGTTCCAATAAACTCAATAGCAATGATCCTGTCAGACACCAAACCCCTTATAGACTTTAGTCTAACTTGGACGTGTCTCTTGGTTTTCACATTATACTTTTTACTGTTTATTTTGTCGATAGTTGTACGACTATCACAATGAACAGCAAGAGCTGGAAGCGGCTGCCTTACTACAGGAATCACAGACATAAGTCCATGCAACCATTCAGCCTCCGTCCCCGTGGCATCTAATGCACACAACTCAGCCTCAAATGTAGACCGAGTTACAATAGTCTGTCTAGCAGACTTCCAGGATATAGCTCCACCCGCAAGGGTAAATACGTATCCAGTCACTCCATTGGAACCAGATTTCTTAGCTATCCAACTTGCATCACTATATCCCTCTAGCACTCCAGGAAACCTCCTGTAATGCAAACCAAGGTAGATGGTGCCTTTCAGATATCTAAGCACTCTATCAAGAGCATCCCAATGAGTCTTGTTTGGACAGCTTGTATATCTAGCTAACTTAGACACAGAAAATGAAATATCTGGTCTAGTACCATTAGCAAGATATTGCAAATTCCCAATAATCTGAGAATATCTTAACTGAGACACAGGAACTCCTGACTTATTCTTGACAAGCGCAACTTTTGAATCATATGGTGTGCTCGCGATTCTACAATTTGAATAACCATACTTCTCAAGTATAGATTTCTCTATATAATGAGATTGTGACAAGGTTATTCCATCAGCTGACTGAGTCAGCTTGATACCAAGAATCACGTTAGTTTCACCCATATCTTTCATTTCAAAATGCCTTTTCAAGAAACTTTTTGTCTCGTTAATAATCTCAATATTGGTTCCAAACAACAGTATGTCATCCACATACAGGCACAAAATCACTTTATCATTTCCTTTAACTTTATAGTAGACACACTTGTCACTTTCATTAACTAAAAAATTCGAAATCAAAACAGTTTCATCAAACTTTTTGTGCCAGTCTCTAGGAGCTTGTTTCAAGCCATAGATAGACTTGACTAATTTACAAACTTTCCTCTCGTTGCCAGAAGCAACAAATCCCTCAGGCTGATCCATATAAATCTCTTCTTCAAGATCACCATGAAGAAAAGCTGTCTTTACATCCATTTGATGGATGATAAGACCATGTACGGAAGCCAATGCTATAAGCATTCGAATTGTTGTCATTCTTGTAACAGGAGAGTATGTGTCAAAGTAGTCAATGCCTTCCATCTGCCTAAAACCCTTAGCTACCAGCCTAGCCTTATACTTATCTATTGAGCCATCCGGGTTCATCTTTCTTTTGAAAATCCACTTACATCCTATAGTAGTACACCCAGGAGGGAGATCAACCAACTCCCATGTTCCATTAGAAACAATAGAGTCAATCTCACTCTTCACAGCGCCTTGACTCCGAAGAGTCCATGGCCTGCCGGAAAGTCAAAGGTTCGCCCTCGACATTGTAAGTGATAAAATCACTTCCAAAATCCTTGACTACCTTTGCACGCTTACTCCTTCTAGGTTCCTCTACTTCGTTAGGAGTAGAGCTACTAGCAGGATCCACCCCCACATTTGTCATCCTTTCCACATGATCAGGAATGGAACTCAATGTGCGAGTGAGATCATCATCAGAAATACCCTGAGGTATACCAGTCTTCATAGGGAATACATTCTCAAAGAATGTTGCATCACGAAACTCAACTATAGTGTTTGCCACTATCCCATCTATGTCAGATTTTAACACTAAAAATCTCATAGCGGTAGTGGTTTCAATATAGCCCAGAAAGATGCAATCAACAGTTTTCGGCCCCAGTTTCTTTCTCTTGTGTTCAGGGACAAGTACTTTTGCAAGGCAGCCCCACACACGAAGATACTTTAAACTAGCCTTTCTGCCTTTCCATAATTCATAAGGTGTCTTGTCCATATGTTTCAGAGGGACTCTGTTCAGAATATGGCAAGCCGTATTCAGAGCCTCTCCCCACATGTACTTTGGCAACCCAGAATTAATTAGCATACTGTTAATCATATCCTTAAAAGTTCTGTTCTTTCGTTCTGCCACCCCGTTAGACTCAGGAGTGTATGGTGGCGTCACCTCATGAACTATACCATTGCTTTGGCAAAATTCATTAAATGAGTTGCCCGTATACTCTCCACCTCTATCAGATCTCAAACGTTTAAGTACTTTACCAGTTTGTGTTTCAGCTTCATTTTTATACATAATGAATTTTTCAAGTGCTTCATCTTTATGTTTAATTAAATAAATATGGCAAAATCTACTACAATCATCAATAAAGGTAATGAAATATCTTTTATTTTCTTTAGTCAAAACACCACCAAATTTACATATGTCTGTGTGTACTAAATCTAAAACTTCTGAATCCCTAACAATATTATGAAAGGGTTTCCTAGTTAGTTTAGCAGTCACACATACTTGACATTTAGATTTCTTTTCAATGGCATACTTTGGAATCAACTCTAAATTCATCATATTCTTTAGAGCACCAAAATTTAGATGACCAAGTCGTGAGTGTCATAAATCGGATGTTTCAACACAATTCACAGAAGGAATAACATTTTCATTAATAAAACTGCCCAAAATAGGCTCTACATTTATTAAGAATAATCCATCAGACAAGTAACCTTTGCCAAAAAATAAACCAGTATGCGTAATAACTACTTTATTACACTTCAAAGAAAGTTCGAAACCATTTCTAACTAAACAGCTTCCACTTATTATGTTTCTACGAATGTCAGGAACATGATGCACTCTAGTAAGGGATAGAATACGCCCAGAAGCAAACTTCAGGTCCACGTCTCAATAGAACATGATGCACTTATTGTCGATTGTGAGTTGAACTTTGACAAACATGTGGTGCGTTTTGCGATTTGATAATATAAACCTGCTGGTTTAGAGGAGTCCAATATCATAAAATAAGACTAATCTAGAGTGATCTTATATTATACTAAAAGTGATTTAGCAGATCTTACTTCTATTATATTAAATTAATATTTTTAAGTTAACATGCTATTAGATTTTCTTAATTATTGCAATAGTCTGTTAGAGTATCTCCAACAGGGTGCATCTGTTAACAATAATATTTAGGTGGCGGGAAGAATTTTAAAAATATAGATAATATCTAAAAAAAGATGACTCCAAGATTAAATCGGTTAGGCATATTTTTAGATAACACAAAACAAACAGGCTATATTGAATGAATAGCCATCATCTATATTAGTTCACGTCATTTTCCTCTCAAATCAACCATCCTCTCAACTCTACAATTAGAATTTTGGTTTTTAGAATTATTATATTAATATCTTAATTTTATATTTTAATTTTATGTAATGTTAACTGTAAAAATATTTTATCAAAAAAAGTATAAAATTTTATTTTATTGTTAACCAAATTTATAATTTACTTATATAATTATTTTAATATACATTATATATTTATAAAAAAATACTAATAAACTAATAAAATAATATAATAAATACTTTTTTAGTTTATATGTTTAATATAAAATTAACTTGTATTTAATAAGAAAATAAATAAATTTATTTTTATTTATAAAATTGTCTTTTATATATGTATATGTGTGTGTATATATTATATATTTATTTAAGAATTTTAATGATAGTTAAAATTTGAAAATAATAAAAAAAATATTTTTCAAATATAGTTATTGATTATAACTAATAACACTAGAGCAAAATATGTTACAAGTTTAGCAAATTTTACCTAATATCTATTTTACATCATTTTAACTAACCATTTTAGCTATCTCCATTAAAGATAGCTCTTAGTTATCTTAGGTTCTGTTTGAAATTACTGTTTAAAATTGCTCTATAGAAAAAGTGATTATGGAAAAAGTGTTGTAAAAAAAATGAGATGACTGTTTGATAAAAAAATTTATTTGTTTATATTTTGAGATATAATATAAAAAAAATATTTTTGGGATGGTTTAACAGTGAAAACTGTAGTTACTTACTGCAAAAGTTGGAAAACCCTTTCTCTAAAAGCATTTTTAGACCAAAAATATTTTTCCAAAAAACTGCTTTTAAAATTTACGATATACCTTTTAAAATTTACGATATACCTTTTTACCTACTTTTCAAAAATAAGATGTTGTTGATGTCCGTAACAACAATCTCAAACACATCCTAAGGTTGGGTTCATTTGATGAGAATGAAATGGGGAAGGAATGAAATGAAAAATTATAAACAAATTGTAGGAAAAAAGAAGAATGTATGAGTGAAATTTTAAATGAACATAAGATAATCTAAATTTTCTATGATGAGAATTGTAAGGAAAATAGTGAAAAAATGGAATGAAGTATTCTTTCCAAAATATGTGGATTAGAATTTTTGTATAAATAATTTGAAATGTAATGAAACAAAAAATGAAAATTATAAACATTTTTCTAATCTCACACAAAGAATATAAATTTCATTTTATTCTCTCATCATTTCGTTCAAGTGAAGTCGACACAAGCTTAGTACATGAAGGATGACAAGCAAATGCTTTAATCACTATTTTTATTCATCGATCATCTATATATATATATATATATATATATATATATATATATATATATATATATATATATATATATATTTTTAAATATAAATCACTATATATATATATATATATATATATTTTTAAATATAAATCACACTAACCACCCATGTGGGTGTGGGCAAGTAAGGACTGATATGTACAGTACATACTTTCATCCTATAATAGTGAATCGTGTCTATAAAACCTTGCATAGTTTTCATGCATTGGCAGAAGCTCTCAAAGTGAGTGAAAATGGATGCAACAATTGTTTCTATTGTAATCTCGGTGATTGCACTTGTCATTTTTAAATACACAATCAAATTTGCAGACAAGTTTTGGTTTAGGCCAAAGAAAGTAGAAAAAAAACTGAGGGAGATAGGGTTTAAGGGAAATTCATATAGGTTCTTCTATGGAGACGCAAAAGAGATGGAGGGGATAAGACTAGACGTCACGTCTAGGCCTATGGAACTCTCTGACGATATATCATCCCGTGTTCTACCATATCACCACCATTTGCTCCAGAAGTATGGTATGTGCACACAAACCGATGCTATCTAATTCTTAATATATTGTATCCGAATCTTATATTAATTAATATGTGCATGTATATAGGTAAACAGTTTTTCATCTGGATTGGCACAAAACCGAGATTGACCATAATGGATCCAGTGCTAGTAAAGGAGATTCTATCCAGGCCAAACGATTTCCAAAAGCCATGGAGAGATAATATGGCTAATGTACTTGTGGGTGGACTATTCACTAGTGAGGGTAACATATGGTCTAAACATAAGAAGATTCTCAACCCAACTTTTCACATGGAGAAGATAAAGGTACGTGGCTTGTATACTTTGCGCACACAGCCGTGGTGAAACCAGAATTTAAAATGATTAGGAGATGAAATTATTGATGATATAATTTTCTATTTATTTGGGATTATATTATTCTAGGCTCAAAATAAAATTTATACTAGCACAAAATTAGACATAATAAAAAAAATCGCTAAATTTTTAGATTCGACCGGGGTTAAGTTGTTATTGGTTCCGCCATTGTTCGCACACACATATGACAATGAATATTGATTTTCTTTTGTTTCCGATTCTGTTTACATGAAAAGAACATGGTACCAACAATCGTGAAGAGCAGTTTGGAAATGACGGACAAGTGGGACATGTCACTAGCTTCAAAAGAATCGGTCGAGGTTGATGCATGGCCAGACATACAAGCTTTAACATATGATATAATGTGCAAGATACTTGTAGTGGGAGAGACTAGTGAAGAAACAAAAAGTATATATCAACTCCGGGCTAAGGTTAACGAATATGCAGCCAAAGTAGCAAGGCTCATGTTCTTTCCTGGATGGTGGTAATAATAAATTAATCCAATTTATTACTTCATTAATTTATATTTTTCACTTTTCAACATGTCCGATCTCCAAGAATCTAATGACTTAAGGTGAAATAATATTGCAGGAATCTGCCAACTAAAGATCTGAACACTTTGAAAGCAGTTCATAAAGAAGTTGAAGGTTTAGTGAGGAAAGTGGTGACTAAGAGACTCAAACAAATGAAAAATGGGGCAAGTAATGAAGGAGATATGTTGGGTTTAATGTTGGAATCTTACCAAGATGAATCAAGTGGATTTAGTCTTGAGGATGTGATTGATGAGTGTAGAAGTTTTCACTTCATCGGGACGGAATCTACAGCACGGTCTTTGACATGGGTACTCTATGTTCTGAGCAAATATCCCGAATGGCAAGCGCGAGCAAGAGAAGAGGTTCTGCAGGTTTTCGGAGATCAAAAGCCCAGTGCTGAGGGACTAAACGAACTCAAAATTGTAAGTCTTTCTTCGTGCACTCAAAATTATTAGTATTTTTCATTGTTCTAAAAATCGGTGATTAATCATCAATTAATTCATGTCCGGTAGCTCACTGAACTGAATAAATTCCCGATTATCCAACCAATCATTCCGATTAATGTCCGATTCATCCGATTAATCCATGTTCCGTGCAATCTCCGACTAAGTCCGATTTTCATTTTTTACAACACTGGTATTATTTAATACTAAATGATATTCAAAGGAGTTGACATACGATTGTAATGATTTCAGGTTACAATGATTCTCTACGAAGTTATGAGATTATATCCACCAACTAGTATGATTCACCGAGTTATCTCCAAAGATACAAAGTTAGGAGATATGGTTCTACCAGCCTGGGTCCAAATGACCATACCAATAACTTTAATGAATCACGACCCTGATATTTGGGGAAAAGATGTGAAACAATTTAAACCCGAAAGATTTGCTCAAGGCGTTTTTAATTCGAAGATGCAATCGATATTCTTAGCTTTCGCTGGTGGTCCTCGAAAATGTATTGGACAGAGTATGGCAATGGTTACAGATAAATTTGTCATAGCAACCCTCTTACAAAGCTTCAGTTTCGAGCTTTCTCCCTCGTATCTGCATGCTCCGAAGCATGCCTTCCTCCTCATACCTCAATATGGAATGAAACTTGTTTTACGCAAACTGAAATGAGTGATCAGGAGGAAATCTAGTGTGTGTACCCTGATATCTTTGGCTATGTACTTGTATTTTACCATTTCAATTTTTATTCCTCTAATATTGCAAGTCTTTTGGGGTGGGTTTTAATAAATAATGTACGAGAGGTGATAAATCAATGTTTATCTGAAATCTGCCAAGGTATGAAGAATGTGGGCGAATTTCATTCTCTCTTGATCTCTTTATGTTTCGAACTTGTTTTTTTCTTTTTCCAATAAACTTTTGATTTATTTATAGAATTGGCTGATATTTCTATGAAAATGAAATTGGATGCATGCACCTGTATTCATTTGATAAATTAATTTTAGGCGCATTAATTTTTGTATGCAAGTAAATGTACTTGTAACAGACAAGTACATTATGTTGTGATCAAGGTACATTAATTTTAGGCACATTATTTTGTATGCAAATGAATGTACTTATAACAGACAAGTGCATTAATTTTAAGCAAGTAACTTCGGAATGATATTTAGCTAGTTTTATGTTGTGATCAAGGTACACAATTATTTTGTCAAACAACATATTTATTGAATCAGACAGGGGTAGGTTTCTGTAGAGGTATTATGTGATTATAAAACAGCTATACCATTTCCCTTGCACATGAACCAACCAAATCAGCACAATATTATACTAAGCATGCATAAATTAATACTATGACCTAAACACACATAAAATAAATAATGATTTTAAAGCATTACACTTGTGACATAGTAGACATTTGAGTTTGTGCTCTTAGGTGATTCTGGTACTCTCAAACTGTTGTGATTTCCATAGCTTTCATTGCTTCAAACCTTGGCTCCTTGGCCTGAAACTTGAGACCAGCATAAAGCTTCATGTAGTCCTGGAACACAAATTTCGGGTACACATGCCCTTTCTCCTCTTCTTTCGCAAGCAATGTTGGTTCTGGATAGATCACAGCATCGCCTCCCGGATTGTAAAATGATGCCAATGACATCCTGTTCCCATCTGTTTGAGCAATCACCCTGTGCATCACACTCTTGTATTTTCCATTTGTGATCACCTGTTCAAATAATTGTTTTAGGATCATATATCGTGATTCAATTGTGTTGATAAATATTTATCATTTTTCTGGATTACTACCTCAAGTTGGTCCCCTAAGTTGATAACAATGGAGTGGCGCATAGGTGGAACATCGATCCAATTGCCATCTTTGAGAAGCTGGAGGCCACTGACTTGGTCATCTTGGAATAGCAGGATGATCCCACCAGCATCTGTGTGCGCTCGGAGGCCTTTGATGAGATCTGGTTTGGGACAGGGAGGATAGTTGCTGACCTTAGTGCCAAAAGTAGGACCCTTGGAGCCGTAGAAAGCTTTCTTCAGGTAACCTTTTTCTAACCCAAGATTCTCGCATAGCAAGTCCAACAGTTCCTCAGCTAGTTTCTCTATACCTTTTGCAAATTCCTTCATTGCCTTTCTGTTGTCATTTCCAAACAAGAGATTGTCATGTTTGTCACACACTTGCACCTCTGGTCAGTGGCAGAGCTACATAGGGCCAACGGGGACTCTATACCCCCACTAAAACAATTAAAATATCAAAGAGAAATACTAGCTTGTAAACTTTTATTCTATTTTTGCCCCCACGTCTAAAATTTTCTGGTTCCGCCACTACCTCTATTGTAACTTAAAACCCTCAATGCGTTGGTTATTACCAAGAGGATAGGGATTAGGCTATAGACTAGGGAATGGAACGTAAGGAGTATCAGGTAAAACTTACCTGTAATCATCTTCAAGATCAGGAATATCTGTGATGTTGGAATGAGGGTAATGGCTAAGAAAGAAAGTGCTTTCCCAGTCCAAATCATCAATTTCATTTTGAACAGTCTCTAAACCTTTGTTAGCTACCATTTCCTTGAACCTTTGCTCCATACTCTTCTTGTAGTGCTGCTTTGTCAGCCTCTCCACAGTGTCCATAAGCTCGATAGAAATCCCATGATTCAATACCTTTTAGTTTGCACAATACAAATAAAAATAATATGAATTACTCATTATCTTACAATCTACAAGATTATTCCGGAACATATATTTTTTTGACGTACGTATATTTAGACATACACTAACTAAACCAAACATATTCAGCCAGTGCCGGTCCTCACAAATTCAAAACCCCAAACGAATCAAAATTTTGTGTCCAAGTCACTAAAAAAAAATTTATTTACAAATAAGATTATTTTTGAAAAATTATCCTTCTAGCGGTTTTGCTAGCAAAATCATTCATAAGTCTTTCATAATCAAGATTTGGAACCATATTCTTCTCAATGGATATCATGGACAATTCATTCAATCTCTCTTATGACATACTCGAACAAAGATAAGTTTTAATCAACTTTAATTTCGAAAAACTTTTTTCCGCGGAAGCCAGATAACTGGTATAGTTATGGTATAGTTAACAGAGTCCTATAAGCAATAGTGTCATTCAGATAACATTCTCCCATCACTTTCAAATAATTTAGCATCTCAATAGTTTTGTTAACTTCAATTGGTAAACACTCTCTCAGAATTCTTAACTCAAGAAACAAGATTTATGCATCAATATCAGAGACATCATCATACTTCAGAAAATTTTCAAGATTAATGCATGAAGCTCTTAAACTATGTTTAATTTTAACCTTTTTTAATTGATTTTTTTTAATTGATTTTTCTTCTTTCGGCTCCAGATCGATATTTTTTCATCCTAACTAAATGTCACTGTAATCAGGAATTTGGAAGTCAATGATAATAAGAAGAGGAAGCGTTAGTTTTTACAAAATATGAAGATTGATATCTAATATTTACATATCTTTAATTTTATTGTGCTTCTTTACATAAACAAAAACAAAAATAAATTATTTTGACCCGAATTATAATTATTATTATTTGGTTCTTCTATCTTAAAAAAATTTGGTGCTCTTTTATAAAAATATTGTGCCCCTAATTTTTTTTTTGCCTCTACATATATTTTTAAATTATTTTTCACTCTTTTATAAAAAAATGTGTCTCTAATTTTTTATTTTTTTTGGTACCCATTCAAGAGTATAAGCCGTTTGCCTTAGGGCTGGGTGTGTACTCAACATATCCCGCTCGCAAGAGATAAGCAAGATATATTACCTCGAAAAATCCCCAGTTCTCGCAAGCATCTTTAATCATTTCCATTGTCGCAGCCCTCTCTTCACCATTAAGCTTCTCCATGTTGATGACTGGAAAAATCTCCATTTTTTCTTTACCTCTCTATTTATTTTCCCCTGTTTTTCTTATTACACTTATCTCAAGTTTATATCGAGCAGTGTGAAGATGGACTTCTATTTATAGACAAAGCTGCAGGGGTAAAACTGGAGGGAAAACCACACTCTTTTAATCTTAAAATTATAGCTATATTTCAGTAACTTGTCTCTATATTTGCTAGAGAAAATGGTATAGTGATCAACCTAACTAGACACGAGTCATAATAGGATGGCATGACATGTTTTATAATATCAGATATCTTTTGGACTTCGAATCAAGATAAAAAAACAATATACTAGTAAAATAAATGTATAGATCTATCCAGAAGATCTAGTAGTGAATTAAAAACAGGACTCGTGCCGCATGTATGTGATCACATCCTGTTGGACCCCTACCATTTTGGCTTTCTCCTATCAAACATCCTCTAGGTGCATGTCCCAAAATACACACTATTTTATTTTATTTCGCCAAGTACCACAGATATAATTTATCATTACACATGTATACGGATCATTTTCTTTATTTAGGTTTATATATAAGCTTTATCTACAAATACGTGTTACTATACATGAGGACATCAGTGCATGTGTACCCGTTAGTGTGTAAGGTGGTAAAACCGGCTGGTCTACTCGCCCTTGAAACTTGTGGTAGTAGCCAGTAAACCGGGTCGGTTTAAAATCCGGTACGAACTGTTAAAAAAAAAAACATGAGTTGATTTGGAATAAACCGGAACCGGCACGTCAAACCGCGCAAACCGGCCCAGCATATGCGGCTCGCCTGACTAACCTAACATTCTTATCTCCAAGTTAAAGTTATTCTATATGTTTTGTTTATTATTTAAAATCTTATTTTATATGCTTTATCTTATAATATAAAATCATTTTCTTTGACAGTACATATGAGTCATGACCCTTATTGAAATGAATGTTTTTTCTCAATTACGTTAGATGGTTTCTTAAAATATACTCTTTTTGTTCATAAATAATAAGTGCAATTATATTTTCGAATTTAATAATAAATATAATTATATTTTTTTATACATTAATATATATGTTAAAAATTAAAATAACTATAATTTAGCAAATAATACTAAACGAGTTTTATTAGTACAAGCGGTTAGTACTATAAACGGAGTATTTTTTTTAATATGTTTATTATGTACAAACGGTTTGTTCCATTTTTTTAGAGAGGAGTCCTCTCAAATTATTTGTAAAATATTTTTTATTAATAAAATTTATTGAGGTATCGTCCTCTTTTATTCCAAAAATATTCGTATGAAATAAGTAACTTTTTTAAAAAAATGAAATAAAACCCGACCTTAAATTTTTATTTATTTTCAAAAAAAGAGATGTACATATGAAATAAAAGAGTTTAAAAATAAGTATTTAATTTTAAAAAAGAAAAATGCAAAAATAAAGCGAATTCAATATATATTACAATATATATTAAAATGCAAGGAAGTTTCACTCTAAATTTTTCATATTACAAAATTGATAGTGACTCGTCAAATCTGCTAGCTCGGCACGTAGATTGTTGGACTGCAATAGCTAATTTGAATAAATATTTAAAAAAATAAAAAAATCAGACTCGCCTAACCCGACGAGCTGTTCATGAACCACACTTTTTCAGACCCGGCCCGACTCGGTACGTCTCACCTACAACAACTCGGCACGGCTCGCCTACAGCCTCCGTGTGCCGTGCCCGAATTCCTCGATGACCAAACCGGCTCGCGGGCGAACCAGCACGCCTGGCCGCCGTTCATTTGGCCACAACTCTGTAATAGTGTGTATGAAGCTGGTGTAGGACCTGGTTTATAGTGCAGGGTGGCTCCTTATCTTTTCTAATTAAGCTTTACTTGGGTCGTCTTGACCAAACTTTACTACTGCAACTGCTAGTACTTTTTCTTTTCTTCGCTTTGCATTTGTTAAGATGCGGAAAGATTTGACATCTACGAAGCTTCGAGCTGCCTAACACTTTGCCTCTTGTGTCCTTTCTACGAAAAATAAATGTATAACGAACTAACGGTGCAAGTCGAGTTAACTATGATGCCATGATACATTGATAGGGAAGATTTGTACTTTTGAAAATGTTATTAGTATTACCAGCTACAACATTATAGCAATGTAAGCGATAATTTTAAATTATCAGTTTCTCTAAAATTTTAAAATATTAAGAATAGGATTTCCAAGATGTTATAATATTATATTCTTACATTTTCTTGCACTCAAACGTACATTTTTTAGTAGAGCATGGATAACGGGCACCTTCTTTTAAGGTAATAGTGATGAGCTTCTTCATCAACTACTATTAAAATTTGTTAAAAAGAGGTTGATCATGCCATTCCTAACTTTCATTTTTTTTCTACTTTCGCTTTTATGATGAATCATTCTGCATTTAGGTACTACCTTGCAATATACATGAAACCCTTTTGTATTTTGATGATCACTGTTAGCAAGCTGAAAGCTTGTATTTGATATAAAATAGCAAGCTGTTATATGTGGACTAACATGTTTTTGCAGGTATCAGCTTGCTGATATAACTTGTCAGTATAACATGTTGTAATACATTGACAGCAAGCTGAAAGTAGGAAAACAGGGCGTTTAAGCGAGCTGACAGCAGAAAATTTTCTGTCTCAGCAAGCTGACACTGGAACGCAGAAACTGTTGGATTTGCAAGGAAGTCCGATTTTATTGGAGAAATTATAGGATCTTACTTGTACAAGTTTATCTAATATATATATGGTTATATATTATATTAGAGCTCAGTTTTAATTAATTCAAACATATTTTATTATTCAAATTATCTTTCCTACTTAATAGGAGTTGGAGTTTGACTAAAATTTATCTTCTAAAACCAACTCTTATCTATACTATATTGAGGCTGATTTTAAATTGTTTATATTATCTCTTATCCTCAATATACGTATGTTTAAACATATATAATATATCTTATCTTAACTAATTCAAACGTTGTAATTTCAACGTTAGTTTGGCTTTGATAAAATCGAATATATATATATATATATATATATATATATATATATATATATATATATATATATATATATATATATATATATATATATATATATATATATATATATATATATATATATATATATATATATATATATATATATATATATATATATACAAGTGTGTATAGCTTTTCTAAACAACGAAGTGAAGATATACTGATTTGAAAAATACATACACACTTCTTCTCAAACTCAAAACGATCTTAGCAAATATCTTGAGCTCTATTATTCTATATAGTTATATATATACGTGAGAGCTTATAGTTTGAGTTGTTAATTTCATTCACTTGTATTCGTTTGATTGTAATCAAGTTGTGGCTGGATTGCTAGGTTTGTGAAACAGGGTTCAAGGGAACTAGAAGCTAGAGAAGGCTATGCTAGGGTAGTATAGTGCTTAGAGGGCAGAATAGTTCAGTGGAACAGGTGTTTCAGCAAGCTAGGATCAGCTGCAAGGGATAAAGGGTGGAATATTATTGTTGTCTGTAATCGTGGTTGATTTGATTAATAATATTCTCTCTTACCAGTTGGTAGGGGACCAGGACGTAGACCATAAGAGATTAGGGGTCGAACCTGGCTAAAAGACTTGGAGTTATTTACTTTTTCTGTACTGCATTGCATATAGCAGCTAGCTGACAGTGTCTGTTAATCAATCTTAGCTAGCTGACAGGTTTAATAACTTGGTAAAATTAAAATTGGTCATTGTTAGCCTTAACACCTATTCACCCCCCCCCTCAGGTGTGCATTTTCATTTGGTATCAGAGCATGCTATACTAATATCTTCTGTAACAGGAAAGTATAGAACAGATGGCTGACAAATATCCAATGGGAAGTTCAGGCTCGAGGGCACCTCTACTACTTGGCACAGAAAACTACAACTGGTGGAAAGGTAGAATGAAGAAGTACCTGGCCAGAGAACCCATGGAGTGGAGAGTTACAGAAAAAGGTCCTTTCAAGTTTCTTACTACAGATGGTAAAGAAAAAGATATAGATGAACTCACTGCTGATGAGCTGATCAAGCTTGCTTATAACAACCGAGCTATCAACACTATCATGACTGGTTTATGTCCTGAAGAGAGTGATAAAGTTTCTTCATGTACTTCTGCAAAGGAGATGTGGGACACTCTTGAATTATGTCATGAAGGTTCAAAAGCCTTAAAGAAGGTTAAACTCAGCAAGCTGATGAACGAGTATGGTAATTTTAAGCTCAATAAAGATGAATCTATTAAGGATGCTCAAGCTAGATTCCAAGTCACTATGAATGGTCTCACTTTACTTGGCAAGAAAATTCCACAAGAAGAGATCAACATGAAAATCATTAGTATTGTTCCATGGATCTATGAACCGAAGGTCACTGCCTTAGAATCCTCTCCAACAATTGATACAATGGACACTCTAAGTGTTTTTGCTGAATTGGAGCAGTTTGAAGGCAAGATAAATGCTAGCCATGCAAATTCTACTTCTGATCTCACATCAAAGATGAAGAATTTGGCACTCCATGGTGATGACAGCAAGCTGAAATCTGATGATGAATCAGATGAGAAAATAGCACTCATGTCCAGAAAAATCAGGAAGATGATCGAACAGAAAAACAAGATGAAGAGAGATAGAAGGAGTTCAGATTTCTCTAAAACCAAGAAGTTCTCCAAAGATTCCAAAGGAGATTCAACATGTTTTGAATGTGGCAAAACTGGCCATTTCAAGAAGGACTGTTACAAGCTAAAAGGGAAACAGCAAGCTGGATACAAAGACAAGAAGAAATTTAAAGCTTTGCTAACCTGGAGTGATGATGAAGAAGACGTTTCACCAAGTGACAGTGACAACAATGATGATATGGTCAACCTTGCACTAGTTGGAATGGAGGATGATATTGTTCGAGGCTTAACTGAGGAGATCATTGTTGAAAGTGATTCTGATGATGACAAAAGTGAGGTAAATTCATTCAGATTTGATATTTCTTCTGATAATATTATTCTAGATGAACTAACCATGCAGGATCAAGATAGTATTCCTATAGAGGAATATAATTCAGTAAAGACAGAAAACAACAAGCTGTCAGAGAAGAATGCTTACCTTAGACAGATGGTTCAAGATTTAATGGCAAAGGTGGAATCATTAATTGAAAGTAAGGAACCTGTTCAAGCAACAAATGAAGTCAAAATCAAAGAGCTTGAATCAAAAATTGAAGATCTAGAAGGTTTCAACAAGATTCTGTTAAAAAGGAACAATGCTCTAGCTGATGAGATTTCTGATCTAAAGACTGATATAGAGGCAAGAGATGCATGTCTTGAAACATTTAAACTCAGAGAATCTGCCAAGAAAGAATCATCTCAGCCTGCTGAAACATCATCTCAGCCTGCTGACAGTACATCTCAACCTGCTGCCACTTCATCAAAGCAAGCAGAAAGAATTATTTCCTTGGAAAAAGAAGTCATTAAGCTCAGAAAAGGCATGGGTACTTTTGTTCAAGGAGAAGAAGGTCTCAAATCAATGATGAAAAGCATCAAGGTACCTTTGGACAAGGAAGAAGTTGGTTTGAACTTCAACAAGAGGGCTACTGCACTGAAGTATGAAGGCAGACAAGGAAAGCCATATAAATATGCTATGCCCTGGACAAGCTGCAAGAAATGTGGTGGTAAAGGTCATCTAGCTCAAAATTGCATATCTCAGCGAGCTACCAGAATTTACCAGAAAGAAGCTGACAGGAAGCCAGCTTGCTGGAACAAACAGTCAGCTAGCCGAAATGGTTCTGGCAGGAAGAAAAGAACAAAGAATTCCTTTCCCAAAGTGGTTCAAATGTGGATCAAGAAATCTGAATTAAATGTTCTTTATATACTTGCTACTAACCAATCAGGACCCAAACCAATATGGGTACCAAAAGGTTAAGTGTTGTCTCTGTTCGTTTTGTAGATATGTCTTGCTGCTAAGATCAAATCGAAATCATGGATCATCGATAGTGGATGTACAAGACATATGTGTGGAGACAAAGCTCAATTTATTAATCTCAAATTCAAGAAAGGTGGAGGTGTCACAATTGGTGATAGTAAGACTCTTCATATTCTAGGTAAAGGTAAAGTAGGTAATGACACAACTTTTATTGATAATGTTCGTTATGTTAAAGGCTTAAAATATAATCTGCTTAGTGTAAGTCAGTTGCATGATGATGGTCATTCAGTTGTTTTTGATAAAGATAAATGTGTTATTACTGTTGCTACTAACCAGATTCCTCTAGTTGCTAGAAGGGAAGGAAATGTGTATGTGTTAGACTTTGAATTACAGGAAACAGCTTGCTGCTTAGCTGCTGTTGATAATGATCCAACAATCTGGCATAGAAGATTGGGTCATGCTCACATGGACTTTCTCAACAGATTATCTAGCAAGAAGTTAGTGAGGGGTTTACCAAAATTAAAGTATGTCAAGACACAAGTCTGTGATGCATGTCAATTAGGCAAACAGATTCAAAGTTCTCACAAGGCCAAAAAGGTTGTATCTACTACAAAACCCTTAGAATTATTGCATCTAGATTTGTTTGGCCCATAATCTTATAAAAGTATTGGAGGTAAACAATATGGTTTTGTTATTGTTGATGATTACACACGTTTTACTTGGGTTTTATTCCTTCGTACTAAAGATTCTGCTTTTGAAGAATTTGAAAAGCTAATTAAGGTTCTTGAAAACAAGCTGGATACAAGACTTGTAAGTATAAGAAGTGATCGAGGTGGTGAATTCAAGAAAGATTTTGTCACTTACTGTGAAGCAAGGGGCATCACTCATGAATTCTCTGCACCTAGAACTCCACAACAGAATGGAGTAGTGGAAAGAAAGAACAGGTCTTTGGAGGAAACTGCTAGAACTTTATTGCAGGAAAGCAAGCTGCCAAGGAGCTTTTGGGCAGAAGCAGTGAACACAGCCTGCTATGTTCTTAACAGAGTGGTGATCAGGCCTATTCTTGAGAAAACTCCATATGAGCTGTTGAGGAACAAAAAGCCTAACATCAGTTATTTCAAAGTGTTTGGCTCAAAGTGTTTTGTCCTCAAGAAAATCGACAGGGATGGTAAATTCGATGTTAAATCTTATGAGGCAATTTTTCTTGGTTATTCTTTAACTAGTAGAGCATATAGAGTCTTTAATTTAAAGAAGTGCATTGTTGAGGAGTCTATTGATGTTATATTTCATGAACCTAACAATGATCTGTCAAGAGATGAGGAAGATGATGCAGGTGATGATGATGGAAGCAATAAAACTACTGCAACATCAGGTAGTCAGCAAGCTGACAAGACAAAGGAGCAAGCTGCTACAACATCTACTGCTCAACAGTCAGACAGTCAGCAAGCTGGAATAGCCAATCAGCCAGCTGACACTGCAATCTCAGTAGATGATACTATTGAACAGTTGTCTAAACTCAATCTAGGAGGGTCACAAACTCCTATAGCAAGGACTACAACTTCGGTTAGAACTGTTCATGAAGAGATATCCCAACATTCTCTCCCCAAAGCTACAAGAACTGTGAAGAATCATCCACTAACACAAATTATTGGTGATGCTTCTGAGGGTGTCAAGACAAGAAGAGGGAAAGCAAACTTCTGTGTTTTTGCATCTTTCCTAGCTCAAGAGGAACCCAAAAATGTCATGAATTATGTCATGAAGGTTCAAAAGCCTTAAAGAAGGTTAAACTCAGCAAGCTGATGAACGATTAAGTTAATTTCTACTTAAAAATGGCTTTATTCGAGGTAAAATTGATCCAACCTTATTCCTTAAATTTGATGGTAAGGATATTCTTGTTGTTCAAATTTATGTGGATGATATTGTTTTTGGATCAACTAATGATGCCATGTGTGAGTGGTTTTTAAAGTGTATGCACAGTGAGTTTGACATGAGTATGATGGGTGAACTCAATTACTTTTTGGGTCTTCAAGTCAAACAAACAAAAGATGGAATCTTTGTGCATCAATCCAAATACATCAAGAATCTACTCAAGAGATTTGGATTTGAAACTGTCAAGACGAAATCAACACCAATGAGTCAAGCCAGCAAGCTGACAACAGATGAAAAAGGTGTAGATGCTGATATTCGTAAGTATAGAGGTATGATTGGTAGTTTACTGTATCTTACTGCTTCTAGACCTGATATAATGTATGCAGTTTGTGTATGTGCTAGATTTCAATGCAAGCCTAAGGAATCCCATTATAATGCTGTTAAGAGAATCTTTAAGTATTTAAGTGGTACTATCAATTTGGCTTTATTTTATCCTATCACAAATGCATTTGATCTTGTTGGGTATAGTGATGCAGATTATGCAGGTTGTCACACTGATCGAAAGAGTACAAGTGGTGTTTGTTCATTTTTAGGCCAGAGTTTGGTCACTTGGCAATGCAAGAAACAGAACTCTGTTGCTTTATCAACAGCTGAGGGGGAGTACTTGGCAGCTGGCAGCTGTTGCTCTCAAATGTTGTGGATGATACAAACACTAAGGGATTTTGGAATCAAATGTGGAAGGATTCCAATATATTGTGACAATACAAGTGCTATCAACATTTCAGAAAATCCTGTCAATCACTCAATAACAAAGCATATCGATGTGAGACATCATTTCTTGAGAGACAATGTGGCAAAAGGGAAGATCAAGCTGATTTTTGTGCCTACAGAGTATCAGTTAGCTGACATCTTTACAAAGCCATTGGCAGAAGAGAGATTTTCTATTATTAGAAGGGAACTTGGCATGTGTAACATCTAATCAGCAAGCTGAAACCAGGTTTTTTCGTAATCTCAGCTTACTTAGTACCCTCTTAAACATTTGGTTAAATTGATTTATGTTACATGCATTATATGAATTTTGTGTCCGTTGCTGGTAGGTTGGTAAAGTTCCACTTACTTGTAAGTTGTGCATGTCTATTAGAGTTTCTATGTGTGTTAAATGATATTAATTGTTTAAACATTGCTTTTAAATTGATAATCTAGTCTGTATTTAACTAGATAAGCCTTATCTGATTAGTTTTTAATAATTATCTGCTTATCTGATAAAAGATGTTTAGTTTATATAGGGCTGGGGGTTTTATAAAAACTTTTTATTCAAATAATTCTCAAAATACACTCTCCTTATATTTTAAAAGAGGAGTTGTAGAGGCACTCCATTCTCGGTATCTCAAGTTCATTTTTCCCAAACCCAAGATTGGATCTAGGGTGTTCAACATCGTCTTTGGTAAATATACTCTTTCAGTGATTGTTTCAATCGGTCTCTATTTCAAGATGAAGAGCACACGTCGTACTAGGGCTTCGGTCTCAGTTCCAAAGGACACCAAAAATAAGAGGAAGTTACTGGATGAGGAGGAGATTGTGGTTGCTGTCGATAGTGGTGATGAGTTCTCTGATATCAATCGCTCAGTGGATCGTGATTTGACTCCATCAAAGCGGCTCAAGTTTGGTTTTAAGTTTATTCCAGAGGAGTTAGAACAGAGGTTCCATGCACTTGACCTAGGCAATCGCAGAGTCATTCCTGGAAAGCCTTTATCTGGTAAGACTTTCGTTTCTTGTGGTGCTGTTAAGATTTTTTCAGACTTAGGGTTTGAGTCGTTTCTAGTTGATATGCCGAAAGATGTTTACCCAGACTATGTGTATGAGTTTTATGCAAATTTTATTCCGGATCAGTTTGATAATTATGTGTCTTTTGTTCGTGGGAAAAAGATAACTCTTAATGTTCCTGTACTTAATTGTATCTTAAGAGTTGAGAATGCCTCTGATTTGTCTGTGTACACCAAGAAGGGTCCCAAGGTGTTGGATGATTTATTTGCGTTAGATCAGTTGAATGCAATTAGGGGTATGCATGGTATACTTGAGTTTTGTTGTCCAACAACATCTTGTGTAATTCCCATGGCTAATTTGTTGTTCAAGATTTGCATATCAAATATTTGTCCTAGGCTGGGAAGCAGGTCTAATTTTAACTGTCAAGACATTGTGTTAGTTGCTATGTTGTTGCTGGGAAGAAAGTTTAATTTGTCTGAGTTAATTTTGAAGCCTATGATGGATGTGTATGATGGTAACCCTGGTTGTGGTTTACCATATGGGTTGTTATTAACAAGGGTTTTTGATTGGTATGGAGTGGAGTTTTCTGATGAGGATAAGCACTCAGTAAAAGAGTTTTTGGATGGGAAGAGTTTGCAACAATCTCACTTGAAGGTGGAGAAGGATGGCACTTTGGTGCAGTTGGAGATTCCTACTCCTTCACCTATTGCTAAGTCAGCAATGGCAAGTGGTTCTGATTCTGAGATGCTACAGTTTGTTAAGAAAGTGAATACTGATCAGGTTCTGGTGATTCAGAAACTAAATGAAGTACTAGATGAACTTAAGTTTTTGAGGGAGTGTGCTTTTGGGCCAAGGACTCCTGCTACTGTGTCTGCACACACTACCAGGTCTGGTGAAGATGCTTCTGCAGATTTGGATGGGTTGCAGGGTTTAGCTGATGCAGCAAGGAAAATGGTGGATCCAGTGGCTGATCAACCAGCTGAGAAGGTCAAGTCTAAATCTCCAGAAGACAAGATTGCAGCTGAGGATGCAGAGGAAGATCTTGTGGATGCCTAACTCTACTCTTTTAGATGATTAAGGGGGAGTATTAGGAGAATTTGATGAATTTTTTATGTTTTAAAAAATATTTTCTGGGGTTTTAGATTTTATTTCATTTTATGTTTGCTGGTATGTCTGAATATTTGGGTCTGGTTGTTATTTTTGGATAATTGCTGGTGCTACATGCTAGTAAGCATGTGTTTGGTTTGATGGATATTATTTGCTAGTGCATGTTGGTATGCATGTTTTATGAAATGCTATGATTTTGGTTTAAATCTAATTGTTAAATGCTTAGCATATCATATTTGCAATTTTATATCATGTGTTTACAGGATTGCAGGAATTTAGGGGGAGTATTCTATTCTCCTAAATTATTTTGTGATAATCATCAAAAAGGGGGAGATTGAAACCCTTTTGTATTTTGATGATCACTGTTAGCAAGCTGAAAGCTTGTATTTGATATAAAATAGCAAGCTGTTATATGTGGACTAACATGTTTTTGCAGGTATCAGCTTGCTGATATAACTTGTCAGTATAACATGTTGTAATACATTGACAGCAAGCTGAAAGTAGGAAAACAGGGCGTTTAAGCGAGCTGACAGCAGAAAATTTTCTGTCTCAGCAAGCTGACACTGGAACGCAGAAACTGTTGGATTTGCAAGGAAGTCCGATTTTATTGGAGAAATTATAGGATCTTACTTGTACAAGTTTATCTAATATATATATGGTTATATATTATATTAGAGCTCAGTTTTAATTAATTCAAACATATTTTATTATTCAAATTATCTTTCCTACTTAATAGGAGTTGGAGTTTGACTAAAATTTATCTTCTAAAACCAACTCTTATCTATACTATATTGAGGCTGATTTTAAATTGTTTATATTATCTCTTATCCTCAATATACGTATGTTTAAACATATATAATATATCTTATCTTAACTAATTCAAACGCTGTAATTTCAACGTTAGTTTGGCTTTGATAAAATCGAATATATATATATATATATATATATATATATATATATATATATATATATATATATATATATATATATATACAAGTGTGTATAGCTTTTCTAAACAACGAAGTGAAGATATACTGATTTGAAAAATACATACACACTTCTTCTCAAACTCAAAACGATCTTAGCAAATATCTTGAGCTCTATTATTCTATATAGTTATATATATACGTGAGAGCTTATAGTTTGAGTTGTTAATTTCATTCACTTGTATTCGTTTGATTGTAATCAAGTTGTGGCTGGATTGCTAGGCTTGTGAAACAGGGTTCAAGGGAACTAGAAGCTAGAGAAGGCTATGCTAGGGTAGTATAGTGCTTAGAGGGCAGAATAGTTCAGTGGAACAGGTGTTTCAGCAAGCTAGGATCAGCTGCAAGGGATAAAGGGTGGAATATTATTGTTGTCTGTAATCGTGGTTGATTTGATTAATAATATTCTCTCTTACCAGTTGGTAGGGGACCAGGACGTAGACCATAAGAGATTAGGGGTCGAACCTGGCTAAAAGACTTGGAGTTATTTACTTTTTCTGTACTGCATTGCATATAGCAGCTAGCTGACAGTGTCTGTTAATCAATCTTAGCTAGCTGACAGGTTTAATAACTTGGTAAAATTAAAATTGGTCATTGTTAGCCTTAACACCTATTCACCCCCCCCCCCCCTCAGGTGTGCATTTTCATTTGGTATCAGAGCATGCTATACTAATATCTTCTGTAACAGGAAAGTATAGAACAGATGGCTGACAAATATCCAATGGGAAGTTCAGGCTCGAGGGCACCTCTACTACTTGGCACAGAAAACTACAACTGGTGGAAAGGTAGAATGAAGAAGTACCTGGCCAGAGAACCCATGGAGTGGAGAGTTACAGAAAAAGGTCCTTTCAAGTTTCTTACTACAGATGGTAAAGAAAAAGATATAGATGAACTCACTGCTGATGAGCTGATCAAGCTTGCTTATAACAACCGAGCTATCAACACTATCATGACTGGTTTATGTCCTGAAGAGAGTGATAAAGTTTCTTCATGTACTTCTGCAAAGGAGATGTGGGACACTCTTGAATTATGTCATGAAGGTTCAAAAGCCTTAAAGAAGGTTAAACTCAGCAAGCTGATGAACGAGTATGGTAATTTTAAGCTCAATAAAGATGAATCTATTAAGGATGCTCAAGCTAGATTCCAAGTCACTATGAATGGTCTCACTTTACTTGGCAAGAAAATTCCACAAGAAGAGATCAACATGAAAATCATTAGTACTGTTCCATGGATCTATGAACCGAAGGTCACTGCCTTAGAATCCTCTCCAACAATTGATACAATGGACACTCTAAGTGTTTTTGCTGAATTGGAGCAGTTTGAAGGCAAGATAAATGCTAGCCATGCAAATTCTACTTCTGATCTCACATCAAAGATGAAGAATTTGGCACTCCATGGTGATGACAGCAAGCTGAAATCTGATGATGAATCAGATGAGGAAATAGCACTCATGTCCAGAAAAATCAGGAAGATGATCGAACAGAAAAACAAGATGAAGAGAGATAGAAGGAGTTCAGATTTCTCTAAAACCAAGAAGTTCTCCAAAGATTCCAAAGGAGATTCAACATGTTTTGAATGTGGCAAAACTGGCCATTTCAAGAAGGACTGTTACAAGCTAAAAGGGAAACAGCAAGCTGGATACAAAGACAAGAAGAAATTTAAAGCTTTGCTAACCTGGAGTGATGATGAAGAAGACGTTTCACCAAGTGACAGTGACAACAATGATGATATGGTCAACCTTGCACTAGTTGGAATGGAGGATGATATTGTTCGAGGCTTAACTGAGGAGATCATTGTTGAAAGTGATTCTGATGATGACAAAAGTGAGGTAAATTCATTCAGATTTGATATTTCTTCTGATAATATTATTCTAGATGAACTAACCATGCAGGATCAAGATAGTATTCCTATAGAGGAATATAATTCAGTAAAGACAGAAAACAACAAGCTGTCAGAGAAGAATGCTTACCTTAGACAGATGGTTCAAGATTTAATGGCAAAGGTGGAATCATTAATTGAAAGTAAGGAACCTGTTCAAGCAACAAATGAAGTCAAAATCAAAGAGCTTGAATCAAAAATTGAAGATCTAGAAGGTTTCAACAAGATTCTGTTAAAAAGGAACAATGCTCTAGCTGATGAGATTTCTGATCTAAAGACTGATATAGAGGCAAGAGATGCATGTCTTGAAACATTTAAACTCAGAGAATCTGCCAAGAAAGAATCATCTCAGCCTGCTGAAACATCATCTCAGCCTGCTGACAGTACATCTCAACCTGCTGCCACTTCATCAAAGCAAGCAGAAAGAATTATTTCCTTGGAAAAAGAAGTCATTAAGCTCAGAAAAGGCATGGGTACTTTTGTTCAAGGAGAAGAAGGTCTCAAATCAATGATGAAAAGCATCAAGGTACCTTTGGACAAGGAAGAAGTTGGTTTGAACTTCAACAAGAGGGCTACTGCACTGAAGTATGAAGGCAGACAAGGAAAGCCATATAAATATGCTATGCCCTGGACAAGCTGCAAGAAATGTGGTGGTAAAGGTCATCTAGCTCAAAATTGCATATCTCAGCGAGCTACCAGAATTTACCAGAAAGAAGCTGACAGGAAGCCAGCTTGCTGGAACAAACAGTCAGCTAGCCGAAATGGTTCTGGCAGGAAGAAAAGAACAAAGAATTCCTTTCCCAAAGTGGTTCAAATGTGGATCAAGAAATCTGAATTAAATGTTCTTTATATACTTGCTACTAACCAATCAGGACCCAAACCAATATGGGTACCAAAAGGTTAAGTGTTGTCTCTGTTCGTTTTGTAGATATGTCTTGCTGCTAAGATCAAATCGAAATCATGGATCATCGATAGTGGATGTACAAGACATATGTGTGGAGACAAAGCTCAATTTATTAATCTCAAATTCAAGAAAGGTGGAGGTGTCACAATTGGTGATAGTAAGACTCTTCATATTCTAGGTAAAGGTAAAGTAGGTAATGACACAACTTTTATTGATAATGTTCGTTATGTTAAAGGCTTAAAATATAATCTGCTTAGTGTAAGTCAGTTGCATGATGATGGTCATTCAGTTGTTTTTGATAAAGATAAATGTGTTATTACTGTTGCTACTAACCAGATTCCTCTAGTTGCTAGAAGGGAAGGAAATGTGTATGTGTTAGACTTTGAATTACAGGAAACAGCTTGCTGCTTAGCTGCTGTTGATAATGATCCAACAATCTGGCATAGAAGATTGGGTCATGCTCACATGGACTTTCTCAACAGATTATCTAGCAAGAAGTTAGTGAGGGGTTTACCAAAATTAAAGTATGTCAAGACACAAGTCTGTGATGCATGTCAATTAGGCAAACAGATTCAAAGTTCTCACAAGGCCAAAAAGGTTGTATCTACTACAAAACCCTTAGAATTATTGCATCTAGATTTGTTTGGCCCAGAATCTTATAAAAGTATTGGAGGTAAACAATATGGTTTTGTTATTGTTGATGATTACACACGTTTTACTTGGGTTTTATTCCTTCGTACTAAAGATTCTGCTTTTGAAGAATTTGAAAAGCTAATTAAGGTTCTTGAAAACAAGCTGGATACAAGACTTGTAAGTATAAGAAGTGATCGAGGTGGTGAATTCAAGAAAGATTTTGTCACTTACTGTGAAGCAAGGGGCATCACTCATGAATTCTCTGCACCTAGAACTCCACAACAGAATGGAGTAGTGGAAAGAAAGAACAGGTCTTTGGAGGAAACTGCTAGAACTTTATTGCAGGAAAGCAAGCTGCCAAGGAGCTTTTGGGCAGAAGCAGTGAACACAGCCTGCTATGTTCTTAACAGAGTGGTGATCAGGCCTATTCTTGAGAAAACTCCATATGAGCTGTTGAGGAACAAAAAGCCTAACATCAGTTATTTCAAAGTGTTTGGCTCAAAGTGTTTTGTCCTCAAGAAAATCGACAGGGATGGTAAATTCGATGTTAAATCTTATGAGGCAATTTTTCTTGGTTATTCTTTAACTAGTAGAGCATATAGAGTCTTTAATTTAAAGAAGTGCATTGTTGAGGAGTCTATTGATGTTATATTTCATGAACCTAACAATGATCTGTCAAGAGATGAGGAAGATGATGCAGGTGATGATGATGGAAGCAATAAAACTACTGCAACATCAGGTAGTCAGCAAGCTGACAAGACAAAGGAGCAAGCTGCTACAACATCTACTGCTCAACAGTCAGACAGTCAGCAAGCTGGAATAGCCAATCAGCCAGCTGACACTGCAATCTCAGTAGATGATACTATTGAACAGTTGTCTAAACTCAATCTAGGAGGGTCACAAACTCCTATAGCAAGGACTACAACTTCGGTTAGAACTGTTCATGAAGAGATATCCCAACATTCTCTCCCCAAAGCTACAAGAACTGTGAAGAATCATCCACTAACACAAATTATTGGTGATGCTTCTGAGGGTGTCAAGACAAGAAGAGGGAAAGCAAACTTCTGTGTTTTTGCATCTTTCCTAGCTCAAGAGGAACCCAAAAATGTCATGAATTATGTCATGAAGGTTCAAAAGCCTTAAAGAAGGTTAAACTCAGCAAGCTGATGAACGATTAAGTTAATTTCTACTTAAAAATGGCTTTATTCGAGGTAAAATTGATCCAACCTTATTCCTTAAATTTGATGGTAAGGATATTCTTGTTGTTCAAATTTATGTGGATGATATTGTTTTTGGATCAACTAATGATGCCATGTGTGAGTGGTTTTTAAAGTGTATGCACAGTGAGTTTGACATGAGTATGATGGGTGAACTCAATTACTTTTTGGGTCTTCAAGTCAAACAAACAAAAGATGGAATCTTTGTGCATCAATCCAAATACATCAAGAATCTACTCAAGAGATTTGGATTTGAAACTGTCAAGACGAAATCAACACCAATGAGTCAAGCCAGCAAGCTGACAACAGATGAAAAAGGTGTAGATGCTGATATTCGTAAGTATAGAGGTATGATTGGTAGTTTACTGTATCTTACTGCTTCTAGACCTGATATAATGTATGCAGTTTGTGTATGTGCTAGATTTCAATGCAAGCCTAAGGAATCCCATTATAATGCTGTTAAGAGAATCTTTAAGTATTTAAGTGGTACTATCAATTTGGCTTTATTTTATCCTATCACAAATGCATTTGATCTTGTTGGGTATAGTGATGCAGATTATGCAGGTTGTCACACTGATCGAAAGAGTACAAGTGGTGTTTGTTCATTTTTAGGCCAGAGTTTGGTCACTTGGCAATGCAAGAAACAGAACTCTGTTGCTTTATCAACAGCTGAGGGGGAGTACTTGGCAGCTGGCAGCTGTTGCTCTCAAATGTTGTGGATGATACAAACACTAAGGGATTTTGGAATCAAATGTGGAAGGATTCCAATATATTGTGACAATACAAGTGCTATCAACATTTCAGAAAATCCTGTCAATCACTCAATAACAAAGCATATCGATGTGAGACATCATTTCTTGAGAGACAATGTGGCAAAAGGGAAGATCAAGCTGATTTTTGTGCCTACAGAGTATCAGTTAGCTGACATCTTTACAAAGCCATTGGCAGAAGAGAGATTTTCTATTATTAGAAGGGAACTTGGCATGTGTAACATCTAATCAGCAAGCTGAAACCAGGTTTTTTCGTAATCTCAGCTTACTTAGTACCCTCTTAAACATTTGGTTAAATTGATTTATGTTACATGCATTATATGAATTTTGTGTCCGTTGCTGGTAGGTTGGTAAAGTTCCACTTACTTGTAAGTTGTGCATGTTTATTAGAGTTTCTATGTGTGTTAAATGATATTAATTGTTTAAACATTGCTTTTAAATTGATAATCTAGTCTGTATTTAACTAGATAAGCCTTATCTGATTAGTTTTTAATAATTATCTGCTTATCTGATAAAAGATGTTTAGTTTATATAGGGCTGGGGGTTTTATAAAAACTTTTTATTCAAATAATTCTCAAAATACACTCTCCTTATATTTTAAAAGAGGAGTTGTAGAGGCACTCCATTCTCGGTATCTCAAGTTCATTTTTCCCAAACCCAAGATTGGATCTAGGGTGTTCAACATCGTCTTTGGTAAATATACTCTTTCAGTGATTGTTTCAATCGGTCTCTATTTCAAGATGAAGAGCACACGTCGTACTAGGGCTTCGGTCTCAGTTCCAAAGGACACCAAAAATAAGAGGAAGTTACTGGATGAGGAGGAGATTGTGGTTGCTGTCGATAGTGGTGATGAGTTCTCTGATATCAATCGCTCAGTGGATCGTGATTTGACTCCATCAAAGCGGCTCAAGTTTGGTTTTAAGTTTATTCCAGAGGAGTTAGAACAGAGGTTCCATGCACTTGACCTAGGCAATCGCAGAGTCATTCCTGGAAAGCCTTTATCTGGTAAGACTTTCGTTTCTTGTGGTGCTGTTAAGATTTTTTCAGACTTAGGGTTTGAGTCGTTTCTAGTTGATATGCCGAAAGATGTTTACCCAGACTATGTGTATGAGTTTTATGCAAATTTTATTCCGGATCAGTTTGATAATTATGTGTCTTTTGTTCGTGGGAAAAAGATAACTCTTAATGTTCCTGTACTTAATTGTATCTTAAGAGTTGAGAATGCCTCTGATTTGTCTGTGTACACCAAGAAGGGTCCCAAGGTGTTGGATGATTTATTTGCGTTAGATCAGTTGAATGCAATTAGGGGTATGCATGGTATACTTGAGTTTTGTTGTCCAACAACATCTTGTGTAATTCCCATGGCTAATTTGTTGTTCAAGATTTGCATATCAAATATTTGTCCTAGGCTGGGAAGCAGGTCTAATTTTAACTGTCAAGACATTGTGTTAGTTGCTATGTTGTTGCTGGGAAGAAAGTTTAATTTGTCTGAGTTAATTTTGAAGCCTATGATGGATGTGTATGATGGTAACCCTGGTTGTGGTTTACCATATGGGTTGTTATTAACAAGGGTTTTTGATTGGTATGGAGTGGAGTTTTCTGATGAGGATAAGCACTCAGTAAAAGAGTTTTTGAATGGGAAGAGTTTGCAACAATCTCACTTGAAGGTGGAGAAGGATGGCACTTTGGTGCAGTTGGAGATTCCTACTCCTTCACCTATTGCTAAGTCAGCAATGGCAAGTGGTTCTGATTCTGAGATGCTACAGTTTGTTAAGAAAGTGAATACTGATCAGGTTCTGGTGATTCAGAAACTAAATGAAGTACTAGATGAACTTAAGTTTTTGAGGGAGTGTGCTTTTGGGCCAAGGACTCCTGCTACTGTGTCTGCACACACTACCAGGTCTGGTGAAGATGCTTCTGCAGATTTGGATGGGTTGCAGGGTTTAGCTGATGCAGCAAGGAAAATGGTGGATCCAGTGGCTGATCAACCAGCTGAGAAGGTCAAGTCTAAATCTCCAGAAGACAAGATTGCAGCTGAGGATGCAGAGGAAGATCTTGTGGATGCCTAACTCTACTCTTTTAGATGATTAAGGGGGAGTATTAGGAGAATTTGATGAATTTTTTATGTTTTAAAAAATATTTTCTGGGGTTTTAGATTTTATTTCATTTTATGTTTGCTGGTATGTCTGAATATTTGGGTCTGGTTGTTATTTTTGGATAATTGCTGGTGCTACATGCTAGTAAGCATGTGTTTGGTTTGATGGATATTATTTGCTAGTGCATGTTGGTATGCATGTTTTATGAAATGCTATGATTTTGGTTTAAATCTAATTGTTAAATGCTTAGCATATCATATTTGCAATTTTATATCATGTGTTTACAGGATTGCAGGAATTTAGGGGGAGTATTCTATTCTCCTAAATTATTTTGTGATAATCATCAAAAAGGGGGAGATTGAAACCCTTTTGTATTTTGATGATCACTGTTAGCAAGCTGAAAGCTTGTATTTGATATAAAATAGCAAGCTGTTATATGTGGACTAACATGTTTTTGCAGGTATCAGCTTGCTGATATAACTTGTCAGTATAACATGTTGTAATACATTGACAGCAAGCTGAAAGTAGGAAAACAGGGCGTTTAAGCGAGCTGACAGCAGAAAATTTTCTGTCTCAGCAAGCTGACACTGGAACGCAGAAACTGTTGGATTTGCAAGGAAGTCCGATTTTATTGGAGAAATTATAGGATCTTACTTGTACAAGTTTATCTAATATATATATGGTTATATATTATATTAGAGCTCAGTTTTAATTAATTCAAACATATTTTATTATTCAAATTATCTTTCCTACTTAATAGGAGTTGGAGTTTGACTAAAATTTATCTTCTAAAACCAACTCTTATCTATACTATATTGAGGCTGATTTTAAATTGTTTATATTATCTCTTATCCTCAATATACGTATGTTTAAACATATATAATATATCTTATCTTAACTAATTCAAACGTTGTAATTTCAACGTTAGTTTGGCTTTGATAAAATCGAATATATATATATATATATATATATATATATATATATATATATATATATATATATATATATATATATATATATATACAAGTGTGTATAGCTTTTCTAAACAACGAAGTGAAGATATACTGATTTGAAAAATACATACACACTTCTTCTCAAACTCAAAACGATCTTAGCAAATATCTTGAGCTCTATTATTCTATATAGTTATATATATACGTGAGAGCTTATAGTTTGAGTTGTTAATTTCATTCACTTGTATTCGTTTGATTGTAATCAAGTTGTGGCTGGATTGCTAGGCTTGTGAAACAGGGTTCAAGGGAACTAGAAGCTAGAGAAGGCTATGCTAGGGTAGTATAGTGCTTAGAGGGCAGAATAGTTCAGTGGAACAGGTGTTTCAACAAGCTAGGATCAGCTGCAAGGGATAAAGGGTGGAATATTATTGTAGTCTGTAATCGTGGTTGATTTGATTAATAATATTCTCTCTTACCAGTTGGTAGGGGACCAGGACGTAGACCATAGGAGATTAGGGGTCGAACCTGGCTAAAAGACTTGGAGTTATTTACTTTTTCTGTACTGCATTGCATATAGCAGCTAGCTGACAGTGTCTGTTAATCAATCTTAACTAGCTGACAGGTTTAATAACTTGATAAAATTAAAATTGGTCATTGTTAGCCTTAACACCTATTCACCCCCCTCAGGTGTGCATTTTCAATACATATTGTCATATAGACAATATAGTCGACCCTTCAATAGTAAAACTTACAATCGCAAAACAAACTTAAAGTCTAGGCTAGCTATACATAATTTTAGAGAAACAGTTGATTATTGACCACTGATCATAAGTTAACCAAACATCATTAATTAGCATTCTTTCTTCCACTCTCGTAGATTTTTAATTTCAGTTGGAAGTTAAAATTAAAATTAGCTAAACAGAACCTTAATCTTAAAGTGTTGGGCAATGATAACTTTGTAACTTTCACTCTCTGTGTTAAGATTTGATTAGATGTTGTACTTACCCAACTCGGTGTTTGTTCTAGCTAAACTGTATCCAGTCAAACCACACTATTTCATGTCCTTATTAGGCCATTAGTCCATCACTTTGAAAAAACCAGTAGGCGTGCCGACGAAAAATAATCAATGTTTTTGTCAAGTTGAAATATTAATATGATTAAATTAAACTAATGATTATTGAGTGAATAGTCCTAGATTTATTTTCTTGAAATTTTCAATGTAAACGTAACCTTTTTTTCAAAAAAAATGTAAATGTAAAATAAAATATATTGAAGTGTAAATGTGTAATTATTAAATAAAATACAGCAAATATCAACAAGCAAACGATATGTAATGCACTCGTGCACTTCAATAATTTTTTATGTTTATTAACTTAAAAGTCATGTGAAGTTCAAACAAGAAGTTGAACATGAGATGATACTAGAATAAACCAAATATACCAATAATATATTTATATATTTTGTCGTCTCCCGTACATCAAATAATGCAAATAATAGACTCGGTTCATTTCTAAGATACAGTAGACAATATATTCAATATCAAATATAGGACAATTGCGTTGAGCATTTTTTTTTATAGCACATTTATATGCTTAAATTGGTGATCAAACTGAAAGGGGACAGTCATGAACACCTAAAAAAACGGGGTTCAGTTATCACTCATTTGTAATCTAGTTATGAGCGACATCTCTTTTGACGGTCATGAGATGAAACCTATAATATTATATTATATTATAATATTTAAAAATAATTGGCGTTATGGTTCATAACTGGGTTACAAATGAGTGATAATAGTTATGAGCGTCACTTTTTAAGTGCTCATAAATCTACCCTTTCAATGATGAGCCTAATTTAGACATATAAATGAGCTATAAAAGAAAGGCTTAGGAGGTTAAAAATGAAACGAAGCCGAAAATAATGTATATAGTTCATGGACAGGTCTATAGGGGATGAGTGTAAGAAAAAAGATATAATTAAAATGAATTCTTAATCTAGATTTAAGATTTTAATTTAAAACTCGTGTTATTATCCCAACTTCTTGTTATTAGGTTTGGATTTTATGCGGAAATCATTTGAAAGATCTACAATTCAAAAAATGGCATTTGTCGGTGCCAGACATGAATTTATTCCAGCAGTAAAAAAATAAATGACTTTTTAGGGATAATGCCTGAAAACAGCTCTAAGGATTGTATTTAAATATATTTATTTTATTTTATATATGTGTGTGTATTTAATGCATAATTTATAAATTAATTCATCGATAAAACAATCTATCTGCTGAGGCAAATAAAAAAAATGGTTTAAGTGAATTTTAGTTTAGTGTTTTTCTCTTTTAGTGATAAACCAAATTTAAAATGATATATATAGGATTTTAGAAAATAATCTATGATTAAATTAAAAAAAGCTTGAAATTATGTTTTGCTTTATTTTACAATTATTTTAATATCTATAATTAATTAACCGGATTTTATGTACTTTTTTGTTGGTATTACATGGTATAATTCAAGAGTCTCATCTACAACTACAAGCAGTCAAGCACCACTGCAGGAGCACAACCCCTTCTGAAATCAAACCAAAAATATATAAAATGGACACTCTACTTGAACAAACGACCTTTGCAAATTTGAAATACAATAGAGTCAGCACACCACATGCGCTGTTTTATATATTACAAAATTCGCTATCTTTTACTTGCCCAAATCGGTACATATCCCTATTTAATTGTTCATATCAAGACTTAATTATCTAACAAAGTACTAATAACACGAAAAAACTTTGTTATTAAGATAATAAAAGAATTATTAACTGATGATAACAAATATATGGCTTGATTTAGAGTTTGTTTAGCGCCAACTTTTTACCTTTAAGTTAAAAATATTGTTGTATAATAAATAAAAGATGACTTAAAATTAAAAATAATGAATTCATGAAGTTAGAAATTAGAAATTAGTAATAAATACTCTTTTAAGTAATTTATTTTATTATTATTATTTTATGTTAATATCGTCATTCACATAAACAATTTAAATTTTCTTGTTTTGTTCAGCCTCATATATAACTTAAAATTTTATTTTTATAACTCATAGATTATACATAATAATAATAAAAGTATTTAAACAGATATTAATTTAAGATTTTAATTTTAATTTTTCAATTTAACTAATTTTAAATTATAATTAATTTTCTTAAATTAATTAAATGAACTCTTAACTTGTATTCCTTTAGACATTGACTTGTACCAAATTATTGACAACATTTTGAACAACTTATAAGCAAGTCCTTGTTTGATCTTTGGCAAACCAGTGAAATGTTAAATCTAAAGTAGGGTAGGAAATTTTGAAAAGGACCGATCAGTCGTATTAGACATTTGACAATTTGGGTGGTTGGTGCGGGGGTTAAGGCCTTTGGGGCTAGGGTTGGGGATTGGGTCCTTTGGGATTTGAATTTTGATCTTATGGAGAAATATAGTAGTATTAAATATCCGAGATGGGGGTATTTATAAATTTACTTTCTTATGTTATATTAAAACTAGGGAAGCGTTACGCGGCTCGAAAAGTTTTATTAAAAAATTTATATTTAATAGTTATTGAAAAGTATTTTGAATATATTTATCAAATAAGTTATGTTAAGTTGCTTACTTGCAAAAATTACAACATCAATAGATATATTTTATTTTTATTTGTGCAATTATTCTGTAATTTTTAAAATAATAAATAATATGCAAGTTAGTCAAATAAATATTTCTTATTATGTCCAAATAATTACATAAATACAAAATTATCAAATGTAGCAATTTATTTTCACATGATTTAATTAATTTTTATTATTTAAAATTATTTAATAATTAAAGTAATAGTTTAATTTAAAAATAATAATAAAATTTTGAAAAATAAATATATGAATTATTAGTTAAAAAACTATCATTATATACATACAAATATATATAAATAATTTAAAATAATTTTAAAATAAAAATTACAATAAAAATGTAATTTCTAATATTACAAATTAAAAATATTAAATATAATTAAATAACTATTCTCTTTTAAAAGCCTGACAACCTCTCATATTCTATAGGGTTTGGTAATATTTTAAGAATTCATTTCAACAAAACATTAGTTTATCCCGTCTTCTTTCTTTTTTTTACTTGAACGTCGGGGATTTCATCGGTTTTCAGGTGTAAAACCCAAAATCTCTTTTTTCCCTTGTTTTGTTCTTGTTTTTTAATAATATTTTTTCTTGGGAAAGCATTTCTCCTTTTTTAGATTATTTATTTTATTAATTAAATCTCTTCTGGGTGAGAATTGTCCTCAATTTATTTGAATTTGTTTAGCCTGCTTGTGAGAGTTTGGTGTGATTTAATGTCCGGCAATGTTACATCTGCGAGATTTTCAAGATTTTGATTTAGTGATAAAAGTTTTTAAGGGATTGCATTTACGGTGCATGACTTAAACTGGATATAGCGAAACCAGTACGTGTATTTGATTGTATCTCCAAAGAAGACCGGATTAATCAGCGATATCATTTGTTTGTTCGACTCGATTATTTTTTAGATGTCGTGTGACTTTTTATTATTAAATTAATTCCCTTAAAAAAACAAAACATGAGTTTATCTCATAATGTATATTAATGAAATTAATTTGGTCACATAATTTCATTATTATTCATTATTTTGTTAATGTTAATATAAAATTAATTAATTACAATATATATATATATATCCCACCATAATGATAATTAAATTTAAATGATTTAAGAAAATTAACTTTAAAAAATATGGATTGTTATATACGTGACCAAATACCTAAGCTAGATATATAATATAAATTTAAATTTAAATTCATACAATTTCGGAATAAAATTATTTATAATTTTGTTTAAAAATATTTTTTTTAAAAACTACCAAAAATCCTATATAGTATTAAAATTATTTTGTATTGTTATTATTTTCATGTAACTAAATAAAGTAATTATGGTATTAAAACATATTTGCTAAAATTTTATAGAAAATAAAGTAAATTGAATAACAATGAATGATTCATTAAAATTCTATTAAATGCAAGAAACATAAGGAAATAGAAACAATCAAAAATAGAAAACTAACAAAATAATCTTCGGAGTTAAAATAAAAAGAAAGTATTGATAAATAATATACAATTATTTAGTTAAAACACAAATACTGAAATTATTTTAAATATAATTTTATGAGCAGGTTTCCCTCTTTTATTCTAAACTTAAGTGTTGGTGGATTGTAAGTAGTAATAAGAATATATATATATATAGGGAGATGCTCAAATGAGAACCTCTTATAATTAGAATTAAGAACTTCAATACATACATAAATATATTACAATTCTATACAACAACATCACTACAATCACAATTACAGTTACCACTAACAGCATCATAACACGGCCTCCAACGCCCATATAATCATTTAATTGAAATTCTTATTACCTAAATTTAAATCATATACCACCACATCACCAAATTAACACCACAAACACTACTATAACCAAACAATGAGCACCACAATAGCTATTATCCCAACATCGCTGTCACCACCATCGCTGAATCATGAGCGCATGTAGAATCACCAAATTTCAAACCAAATTATCATAAATTAAGACAAATAACCAAAATCTGGTCGCGAATCACCAAAATCTGATCACGAATCACCAAAATTTCCAGAACTAAAAATCATAAAAAAAACAGATCTGAGTGAGTTTTGATGTCATAGATTTGAGTGTAACTCGTCGATTCCTTTAATCATCACCGTGTAACTTTTTCATTTATTTCTCATATTCAACCCATGTATATATGTATGTATGTTAAGATTAATGAGAAATAGATAAATGGAGATGTATGTATATGTATGTACGTATACGATTTCAGAGAAATGAATAGATTTGATGGAGTAAATCAATGACAAATTAGAAGATGAGAGCATAAATGTAGCGTATGGTAGAACGAATTTGTGATGGTAGCTCGAGGAAGAGAGAGGCGATCAATCGGAGATGGTGGTCATGGCTACTGTAGTTAGTTAGTTGGTTGGTGGGTGGGTGGGTTGGTTGGGTGGGGTAGGGTTTGAGAAGATTTGTTTTTAGTATTAGTGATATATACATATTTATATGTATATAATCAGGTGTAGATTAAACTAAATAGAGGACTGTGATTAAAATATTTTGGTGATTCGAATTTTAATTTAGTGATTCTGTTAAAATTCTTAGTGCTAATTATAAGATGTTCTCATTAAAGTAACTCTATATATATATATATATATATATATATATATATATATATATATATATTGAATTTTCTTGATTTGTGATGTGTAATAATATATTTTTTATACCGGTAGGCGGTAGTATAGCATATGATTAATTTATCATAATTTAATTTCAAATTTTATAATTTATAATTTATATGTTATATTTTTATTTTTATTAAATAGGAAAATTTGAAAAAAAACTAAGTTGTTAAATTTATTTAAAGTTCAAATTTATTCAAAAATAAATAAAATAAGAATTATTTAAAAAATTTAATGCTAAAAATATGATCAAAGAATTTTATTAATTTTATATCACAAAGTAGATAAATTTAGACAGCAAAATAATCGAATAACATATTTTTATTGACTAAGTACTAAAATATAACAAATTTATAAAAGTATAATAATTTCTAGATACCAATTAATTGATTGATGTGTGGGTGTGAGGAATTTATTTAAATTAATATTAAATAAAATTATTCCAGGACATACAAAATAAACTGTTTTTTTACTTTTAACTTAAATAAAATTAATATAAAATATTTTAAATTAATCCAAATGAATTATCAAGCATCATAGATTATCATTTTAATTTTATTTATATGAAATAAAAATTTAAAAGAAGAAAAAAGAAAGAACTAAGCAAACTACTCATAGGTACGAAAATAGAAACGAAAAATAAAAAAAGTAGGCGGCACGAAATCAGGAGTTAAACCTTGCAGATAACAGGAAATAGCTTTAAATTGATTTCAAGGATGCCACGTGGACGTGCTTAACCCCTGCTATTATATACATAGATATAATTCATTATCAGGAGAATTTTTCAGGAATCTATTAAAAGTTACATTATTTAGGGGGTGTTTAGCTTAGCTTATAAGTAATAAGTTATTTTTTTTAAAAGTATTTTCATATTTTTTTTGAAAATTAATATTTATTTTAGAAATTTAAGACCAAATCTTATTTCCAAATTTGAAAATAAGTTACTTATTTTCAAAAAAAATACATATATACCAACTTTTTCAGCTTATAAGCTGCGCCAAACGGGACCTTATTACTGTAGTAAAAATGAGAAGTAATATACCACTAACAGTTATGAACCTATTTGTCAAACTATTTACTTGGGTACAAATTAAACCAATTTTTTATTTGAAATTTATTGTTACAAATTTGAAACTAAACCGTTAAAAAGAGCCAAATTCATACACCAAAAATGCCCTTTTACCTTTTGAAACCCAGACTAACTAAAAATACACCAAAAAAAATTATTTTAAAAAATGTATAACAAATTAAACATTTGACAAATGCACATTTCACTAAATATTTAGACATTTTATAAATGTACATGCCATTTATTATTATTGTCTAACTATTTGTAAAAAAAAATATCATTTCATATTTTTTTAAGAAATATTATTTTTGTCCCTCGTTTTTTACGTAAAGCGAAAAATTCATTAAAATATTGGAACGCAGCCGAGACAAATGTAATATCCCGTATTATTTTTAGAGTAATAAAATAGATTGATATTAATAAAAAGGGATTAAAATTGGATAGAAATTAGGAATTTGAACCCGTATTTTTTAGATTAGTAAAATAGATTAATAGTAATAATAAATGATTAAAATTGGATAGAAATTAGAAATTAAAATTATATTAGAATAATGGACTTTCGAATATGAGTCGGATTTGAATCATATTATGTATTGTTGTAGGGTTTTAAAACTCTATATATAGATTGAGATCTCATCATTCTTTCATATTCTTTTGAGCTCCAAACCTAAACAGTTGCAAATCTTTGTCGATACAAATCTTTATTCTTTTTCTTTATTTTTGTTCATAAAATTCATAGGATTTGCCCACAAGGGTTGACTCAGTTGGTTAAAGAGAGGAATATCATCATCTTGGTCACATGTTCGAATCCCACGGGAGGAGAATTTGTGATTATGCCATCTGGGCCAAAGCCTGTTGCACTTGTGCGGTTTACCTGGTTCACGTGGTTTGCAGGCTATTGCGTGAGCCCGTGGGTTTACCCGGTGCATACCCAAAGGATAGCGACTGCGGGTTCCCATGGTAAAAAAAAAATTCGTAGGATTTCTCATACACAATTAAGCTATCTTATAAAATTCATAATAAATTCATTGTAAGTTAGAATTCATAGATTCTGGATTTTTTAGAAAGATCTTTTAGTTCTCCACAACTTTCATGGTTTAAGTTTTTCAAGAAAATATTGTTTAGATGGTCAAAAAGGTGAAATACATATCTGGGCAGACTCGGAATCATGAAGATATTCCAAGTTTGAGAAGTGATGTTTTCGATTGGATACTAAGGATTGAATGTATATTTTAGGATGTTGTAAATTCTTGGTTTGCGAGGTTGAAGTAAGTTTTCGATCGATCTTTTTTGTGCTTTTAAAATTTTGTGTATATTTGATAATAAAAATTTGGGCTAAGTGATTGTATTTTAAAGTGACGTGTATTGCTCTATATTTGTTGTGTGTCAACAGTAATTTTGAAACTATGATTTATGACATGATTTGCGAAAATTTAGAACTGAGGTCAACGAGTTGTAGTGACAGTTTTCTGAAAATTTAGGACCGTTATCATCGGGTTGTAGTTGTCGTGATATAAATTATGGGTAACAAGTTATTGTTCTATGTGTGGTCATTGTATCGTATCGAATAATAATCTGAAAGTGTATCAAAAAATTATGTGTATAGTTATCGTAACGAAAAGTAAGTTTTGTTATATGTATTAATTGTTGTTTGGTCCGAATAGTTGGATCGATTGATTACTTGCTAGGCTGTGTAGTTCATTACTTACAATTTTCAGGTTCGGTGTAAGAGTAAGATGAAGTGCATTGAATTTCGAGTATCTTAGATATAAAGTAGTTTGACTTTTGGATTATCATTGTTACCTGCGCTTTTGTAATAATTTACATTTGTAATAGAGTTTTGGAATAATAAATTGTATTGTTATTTAGATTTTGTGAGATTAATAGCCCAAAAAGAATTGGCTGTTACAACAAACCTCCGAACTATCAACTACAACCTGATTGTGAAATAAAAAATGAGTTAAACAAATAGCCGATTTGTTTTCAGATCGCTTAACACATAGAATATCCAAATTCTTTAATCTAAAAAGTATTACAATGACATATCGAGTAATTTAATCTACATCAGCTGTGAAACTAGCAGTATCACAATTGACATTCACATAAGTGTCATCTCTAGCCCTATGTCAAGAACTATCAGTTACATCTACTGATATTGGATGAACAAATACCCCCAAACACATGAACAATTTTTTGTTATGAAATGTGAGCTCTTGCAATATCCACCACTGTCCTAGATTCGATGCGAGTCTTACGGATCTCTCAAAATACCATATAAATGCTTATCAGAAAAACTACCGAAACCCATAACAAACATAAAAACATCAAAACATAACACACCAACCTCCCAAAAAGATGGGCACGATTAATAAATTCGATAACAAGGTACGCGACAAGATCTCATCCAAAAAGGATTGTATCTCCATTTTATTGAAAAACTGATAAATAGAAGAAATGTTGTGAGAACGAAGGAGGTTTAATTTCTTTTCCAGCTCAACCATTTATCTAAGTGAAGCTCAACAATTTATTAATATATATTAATGAAAGTATAATATCTAATAAAAAATATTATAATTCCAAAAACATTAATAATAAAAATTATAGTTACAGTTTCGTATATTCAAATTTAAATTCAACGACATAATAATTTGAAAATATAGAAAAAGAAAAGGACATATTCAATTCAATGCATATAATTCGAAATGCATGAACTAGAAAATGTAAAATATATATTGTTTTAACTCAACACTTATTTTCGTTAAATATTTCTAATATATTGACTAAAAATTCGAATTCAGTAAACAAAAAAAACTTAAACACTAAAATATATATTCTGATAAACTTTAATAAATTTAATTATAATTACATATATACCCTTGAGACTGATGTGGTACACTAATAATGCATGTATAGATACAAAACACAAAACACGAAGCCGTTGAAATCGATCTGAAAATTTTGACCTCAAACAACCAATGGCGCCGACTATAGTAGCAGCTAACGGCGGCGACAACTCCACCGCGAAGCCACCGATCACCGGCCGTATCGCGACGGTGTACAGTGAAGTGCAGAACAGTCGATTAGATCACGCTCTTCCACTTCCTGCTGTTATTAAGAATCAGTTTAGTGTCGTTGAAGGCCCTGCTAGCTCTGCTGCTGGAAATCCAGGTATACATACATATATACATGTACATCTCTGTATTTTTTATACATTGATTTCGATTATTAAGTTTGATGCATTGTGTAAGTATTGTGTGTATATATGTGTTGTGTGTATTTATATTTGAATTACTTCTCCTTCGTATCGCGTTGCGGATCGGTTAAAGTAGTACTAGACTGATGCATTGTGTTATTGATCGAATCTGATGTTTTTATGTTAAGCAATTGAATTGGACTGAATGAATGAATCAATGTGTATAGATGGTTCGGATATGCACGACCAATTGATAAGTTTAATAAAAAAATTGTGTGTCGATGAAATTTCGACTAGTTTGTAATTTTATTTAGTTTTTCAAGTGCCTATGATTATATGACTGATTTATAAGTCTAGTTAGTTTTTCGAGTGTCTTTGAGTTGTTGAGTGATTTATACGTTCGATCAGTTTTTGAAGTTTGTGTTAAATTTTTACTAATTCGTAAGTTTGAATTTGGTTTTTCGAGTTGTGTGAATTTTTGACTGGCTTAAAGTGTTTGCCCAAATTAAGTTTAGAGTGTATGAATTTGGTTTTACTTGTTTTTGTTTTAGTGATGTTTTACTTGAGAAGTAGGAAACTAAGTAGAGTTTTGACTGATTTTTCGTTGTTTTGTAGATGAAATTGCAAAGTTGTTTCCATGCCTGTTTGGACAGCCTTCGGCAGTGTTGGTGCCGGGTGATGGGAAGGGATTGTTACCTGGTGAAAACTTGAAGATTGGTGTTGTGCTATCTGGTGGCCAAGCTCCTGGAGGACATAATGTCATTTCGGGAATTTATGGTAGCATCTTTAACCTTGGAATGCTTTTCAGTTCAACTTTTGAGTTTTTATTACGCTTCGGGTGTTTTTGAAGTATCTAGATTGTGATTTTTAAACAGTGATGCTATGATTGGTATCAGAATCTCACTTTGTAGTGTAAATACTAAACAGAGATCACATAATACCTGAAATTGTGTCCATAGTTGTCTATTAGTCAGTCAAAGTTCATCAGACATTCAGACGAATTTAAGATATAAATTGTCTATTTATGTTGGAGTTGCTTGAAGTAGGATCGCAATTGACGCATCTTAGTGGCGATGAATACATGATGGCTTCAGATCTCTAGCCCACTTGAAAGAACTTGATAGTCTTTCTAAACGTAAATTGCTTGCGCCAGGCTTGTCACTAAATGGTGCTTTGACATGTACAATGCTCTTTGTCAACAGACTACTTGCAGGATCGTTGCAAAGGGAGCACTTTGTATGGTTTCAATGGTGGTCCGGCTGGGATCATGAAGTGTAAATATGTGACGTTGACCTCAGAATATATTTACCCATACAGAAATCAGGTTAATTACTTTTTGTTGATTTTTAATCCTTGTTATTTTTTGAGCAGTATGTGTTACATATTAGTGATATAATCTAAATTACAAAGAATAGGTCGGTCAAACTTATCAACTGTAATTTTATTGTATCAGGGTGGATTTGATATGATTTGCAGTGGGAGGGACAAGATTGAGACCCCGGAACAGGTTTGCTTCAAGTTTATTTTTAGACTTTTTTTTCCTTTTAATAAGCCAATTCCAAACTTATTGGATTCTAAATGATTTGATTTTAGTTTAAGCAAGCTCAAGAGACAGCACAAAGGCTTGATCTTGATGGGCTTGTTGTGATTGGTGGAGATGACTCGAACACAAACGCCTGCCTCCTTGCTGAAAACTTCAGGTGAACTATTTCTAGATGATAATTTGTTTCCTGTTGAATCCACCGTTTATTTGAATTTTTGCCTACGCGGTGCTCGAATTCAATATTTTATATATTGTAATCAGGACTAACAATCTGAAGACCCGAGTGATTGGATGCCCAAAGACTATTGACGGTGACTTGAAATGCAAAGAGGTTCCCACTAGTTTCGGGTTTGACACTGCATGCAAGGTTATTAAATACGACTCTATGATTTTAATGCTTTGCGCTCCAACTTTTTGTGTACAGCAATGCTACATGATTTTTTGATGCTAAAATATAAATTATAATCTCCTTAAAGGCTTAAATTGCAAAAGCAGTTTGTTATAGTGCTAGTATACTGCTAATTATTGTGACAAATCTCTAATAGTTCATAGGTTTTGTGATTTGAGACAGCTATTTGCTTTTGCCTTATTTCTAATATAATTATGTGTAATATATATCATTTTAAAATTGTGTGGTTCCAACAGATTTAAACCTTGGTTGCAAAAAACTAGGGAGGAGATATGATTTTGCTGTTGTGTTTATCAAGATTTTTTAAAATTATTTAAAGGCTACAAGGAGCAAACAGATAGACACACATACACACACAGTTTTCTATTCATTAAAAGCATAAGCTGCTCAATCCTCTCGATAGACAGCTTTATGACGCCCTATTGAGTAATCCTACATTTTTTAAATTCATTGAGCACACCTGGAAACTATAACAAGTATATTCATCAATCAATAATGACCATCTATTTCCAACATTTGTCAGTGCATTTACATATCAAATTTCTGATTTTGTTGAGATGATGCACAGATATACGCTGAAATGATCGGAAATGTCATGACGGATGCTCGCTCCACAGGAAAATATTATCATTGTAAGCACATTTGGATATTTTTTCACGCTAATTCAGATCAACATTATATTACAGCTAAAACTCAACGTGCAACTTTGTCATCTAGTTGTATTACTTTTCTATGTTCCGTAAGAGATTGAGTACCAAGTATTCTTATTTTTTGAAGCAATGATATGGTTGAATGTTATACTGATACATGTGTGATAAATATGTTCGCATAGCTAAAGGTTTATGTTTAGACCCTATTTACAATTTACAATGTTTTTTCCTTCACTTTTTGTTAGCTCATCAATGAGAAAATATTTATTAGGGTTTTCAATGAAATTAGACTACAAGACTGGTTGAATCTATAAGTAGTCAATTCGAGTTGGGGGTTGAGCTCTAGTATATGGCTGATTTGTTCCTATAATGTACTTCTTTATAAAGATAGCTGGGTACGTGAATTTAAGTACTCATCCATGATGCCTCCATTACGTGAAAAGCCCAAAATTTGTTAAATGTACTTACTTAGGCTCCACTGTGCTGCAGTTGTACGACTTATGGGACGTGCTGCCTCACACATTACATTGGAGTGTGCTTTACAAACTCATCCAAACATCACTCTTGTTGGAGAAGAGGTTTCTTTAAATTCCGTAATTTATATAGCTGATCATTTTCTTGAAAACATTAAGTCATGCATCAATGTCAGCAATATTGTTAAAATCTTGATTTTCAAGCAGTATTTGTACAAATATTTGAATTTTGAAACTAGTTTCAGACATTGGCACAAATATTGGAATTTTAATTTTCAACTTAAAATCTTACTGCAGGTTGCCTCCAAGAAGGAAACCCTGAAAAATGTCACAGACTACATTGCTGATGTAGTTTGTAAACGCGGAGAACTTGGATATAATTATGGTGTGATACTTGTACCTGAAGGACTTATTGATTTTATTCCGGAGGTATTTGTCGGTTTCATTTTATATTAACTCTGTTTACTTGTGTTCCTTCTATTGCCACTATACTTGCTACTGTAAATTGATGAAGACTACTTGACTTGCATGCATCGCTTTGTTTGTCATCATTTGCAGGTGCAGCACCTTATTGCAGAACTGAATGAAATTCTGGCCAATGACGTTGTAGATGAAAGTGGTCTCTGGAAAAAGAAACTTGCACCCCAGACACTAGAATTATTTGAATTACTGCCTCCCGCAATTCAAGATCAATTGATGCTTGAAAGGGATCCACATGGGAATGTCCAGGTATATATCTCATTACTACTTTCCCTTTTGGATTCCTAGATCTGATCTTTGCTGAGCAACATGCTTATTATCACATATCTATCTCCAGGTCGCCAAAATTGAAACAGAAAAAATGCTTATCCAAATGGTTGAGACTGAACTGGAGCAGCGGAAACAGGCAGGTTTATATAAGGGCCAATTCAAAGGACAATCCCATTTTTTCGGGTATTTAGCATCTATTTATTATATAAATATAAACATTGCATTTAAATTGATTATCCTCTTATTATGAGTGGGCTTAAATGCATTCGATAATGAGCTCAAACTACCTCCATCCATGTCTGATAAAAAATTCGTATATGAAGTTACCCTTACCTTCTGCTTTGTGAATATTTTGTTTCAGTTATGAAGGAAGGTGTGGTTTACCATCTAATTTTGATGCTACATACTGTTATGCATTGGGTTATGGTGCTGGAGCTCTACTTCATAGCGGAAAGACTGGATTAATATCATCGGTGTGTGCTTTTTATATATTTATTGGTCATGTTATACCTACAGATCACTTTTCCTAGGAATGATTTATTGGTCAAGGGAATATATTGTTAAGTCAAATATGTATACATATTCAATTACTTTCATTCATACATTTGTAGGTTGGAAATTTGGCTGCTCCTGTTGAAGAATGGACAGTTAGTGGTACTGCATTGACTTCTTTGATGGATGTTGAGAGGAGACATGGTATATAACTGCAAACCATTATGTGTTGTTTATATACATTGTTTATCCCGTGGAAACTTATTTTGGAGGAATAAGCCTCTCTTAAATTATGAGCCGTGTTCCCACCTTTATTATTCTTCCGATATGTTAAAAATGTCTCATTTTGTGTTTTTTCTTCGATATTTCAGAGGATGAAAACTGATGTGTTCTTTAAATGATTCAAATGTGTGTGTGTTTCTCTCTCTCTCTCTCTCTCTCTCTATATATATATATATATATATAAGATGGTATATCAAGTAAATAATAGCCAAAGTTGAAGATCAATTTTTTTCAAGTTTGTAATGTAGCTCTCTTTTTCGGAAGCAGAGGTAGCAATTTATACGACACCTGTTAAACTTATTCTCTGCTTATATTGTAGGAGAACGGATATACAATTGACATTTGATATTGCATGGCCTTCTTTTATCATTATTTTCTGGCTACTAAATAGTAAATACAGTATTTAGGAAAACAATTATAAGTCAATAAATTTAAGAAAACAGTTTTTTATTTTATAACCGTTTACACTGTCAAAATTCAAAATGTTTACAGGTCTGTTTAAGGTTTAACTGTCTGAAAATGTTTACTTTGCAGGCAAATTCAAGCCAGTGATTAAGAAAGCAATGGCGGAGCTTGATGGTAAGGATTCGTTTTTTCCCCACTTGCAGTTTTTATCGTTAATATAAATAATTTGACACTCTCACATATAAGAGGTGCATACTTTGCTGTCCCATTAATATCAATTTACGGCTATTGCTTGAAATTAAGTTTAATAAAGATGTTGTATGTACTTTGTATGCCGTAGTGATATTTATTCCTTTAAATAACAAATCCATTACCTGTTGATGCTCATGTCTATCTCTGCTCCTTATTGTCAGACCAAACCGTACTCTAATTTAGATGTATAAATTCTTCAGGTGCACCATTCAAGAAATTTGCTTCCCTGCGTGACGAATGGGCCCAAACTAATTGTTACATTAGTCCAGGTATACTTAATTTCTATTACATCAACTCTTAAAATACTAGGAATCTAGGATACTCTGGCTTGCCTTATGCATTGCAGATCTTTTTATACAAATATTTACTGATATAACCTTAAACAACTTATTATCCTTGTTTTTTAAGAGCTATTATAATGTTTCATTATTGTTTATTAAAAATATATTTTATTCTCAACTTACAGGCCCCATTCAGTTTGTTGGACAGGGATCTGACAACGTTAATCACACCTTATTGTTGGAGCTAGGAGTTGAAGTGTAGTTATTTTTGTTTTTGTATTCGCAACATTATCCAACTTTTTGGAAAACACCGAGTTGAGATCTTTACTTAAATTAACTTTCATCCCCTCCATGTTTTTTTTAATTTTTTGACTTTTAATATTCAGCTTTTTTCTATACACACTCTTTGGAAAATTTGATTTTGCATCATTTGTTAATTACAAGCAGTAGTACTTAACTCAGTTCTAGTTTTCCAGTAGTATCACGTTACAACATTTTAGCCTCTCACAGAGACGAACATCCCAAATATTATTTGTCATCAAAGTTCACTTAACGAAATTTTATTTGCTTGTGGCAATACCTAAAGTAAATTATTAGGTCCCGTTTGTTGGGCCTAAAACCACGATAAAATATTTGCTTAATTTTCCTCTCTTTGTTGAGGAAAATTATGAAAATGCACACCTAGAGGAGTGAATGAGTGTTATGACTAATGATGACCAGTTTTAATGTTTATCAAGTTATTACTGTCAGTCAGCTAAGTTTAATTATAATTCACTGTCAGCTAGTTAAGATATGCAATGCATTGCAGAAAAAGTAAATAACACAAGATCTTTTAACCAGGTTCGACCCCTATTTCCTATGGTCTATTTCCTGGCCCATACCAACCGGTAATAGAAAATATTATTAATCAATATCAAACAACTATTACATATTACAATAATATTCCTCCCATTCTCCTTTACAACTGATACTAGCTTGCTGAATAGCTCTCTAAACTCTATAATACCCTAGTACAGACTTCTTTAGCTTCTAGTTCCCGAACCCTGTTTCACAAGCTCATCCAGCCACAAATTCAATTACAACCCAAATAACAAGTGAATAAAAGTTACAACTCAAACTATAAGCTCTCTCATGTATGTATGTATGTATATATATATATATATATATATATATATATATATATATATATATAGAATACCAGAGCTCGTAAAGATGTTTGCTAATAAAACCGAATGAGTTGAGAATGTGTGTGTATAGATTTTTCAAAACAGTATATATCTTCACTTGGTGAAGATGAAGACTATACACATAAAGTATTTATATGAACACTATATTCGAATTAACAAAACCACATTAACGTTAGAACCATAACGTTCATGATGGATAAGATAATTCAAATATCTTATGTTCAAATCTACGAATATTGAGGTTTGAAAACTAATTAAAACGTTTGAATAGAAATCCTCGATATAAGTTTGAATATAATAGATAAGAGATGGTTAGAAGATAAAGTTTGATAAGATCCAACTTCTGGTAAATAGGAAAACCAATTTGAATAAAAAAATAAGTTTGTATAAAGTAAAACTAAGCTCTAATATAATATATAATCATATATATATATATATATATATATATATATATATATATATATATATATATATATATATATACACGTGTATATATATATACACGTGTATATATATATATAATAGATAAACTCGTAAAAATAAAGATCCTATTTAATCTTTATGAAATTCGAATTTCATTGTATATCTAAGTATCAGCTCGCTCGAACATCCTTTTTCCCTGCTATCAACTTGATATCATAATATAAATTGTTGTATTGATATTACATATCAGTAAACTAATACTTGCAGTCACAAAATTAATACAGCTTGCTATTTTATATCAAGTACAAGTTTTTAACTTGCTAACAGTGATCATCAAAACTCAAAAGGATTTCAAATTAGTTACAGCGTATTGTGCAAGACAAAGAAAAAGATTAAATACAGTTGAGAATATATTTACAACACTAGAAGTTTTAGGTTAATTTTTAATAAAAATTAATTTTCTTTGTCTATTACCTTTTAAAATACAATATTTGTATGCTCAAATAAGGTCTTTTTTTTCTTTTTTCTAAGTAAGTTTATATAAACTTATAAATGAGTATGTTCTGAGAAATTCAGAGATGAACGAGAATCCAACTTTAAGCCAATCACACTCGAACATGGGATTAGTTGCAATGATATGCCGGATAAAACTAAATTAAGGCCATGTTGAAAAGTCAATGCAAACATTTGTTTTAATTTGGTGCGTTGTTGTGGCTAGATCGTGCCTGGGATCTTTTTTTCCTGTCTACTGAGAAAAAAAGGCTAATGAGGTAAAGAAAATGTAAATATTTTAAAATTTAATCTGGAATCCTCGTTTATACAAAATTTAAAAATGTGTGAGCGCAAATTTAATATTGTGCTATATCTTGTTTTATATCAATATTATATGATAAAAATTAAAATTCTCAACTCCAATGATGTGCTAAACATTGTGTTAAAATAGTACAATAATTTAATTTATTCTATATATAAAATAAAAAATAGATGGAATTATAATTGACAACTCATCAAAAAAGAAGAAGAGGGATACCTAATATATTAAATACTATTTTTATCAATTTTATATTCAATTTTATCAATTTGAAATAAGATTTAGAACATGGTACTATTTTAACGTTTTTTGGTTTTAAATTATAGGAATAACTCCTATTTAATAAAAAAAATACTTTTTGGTGTTAAAATTAAAATTAAAGTTATAATTCAAAAATAACAAATCCATCAAAGTACCAAAAACTTATTTTAAGATATATAGTCTATGAAATTTGTAAGATAAGGATATAATTGGCCCCAAAATTGAAGAGGGGGATATTTTTGCATAATTATGATAATAAATTGATTTTATCATCATTTTTTCTTGATATTATTGTCATTTTTTCAATACATATGGGCTCAGATTTTACTACAAACTCTACAAATATACCCGATACATTATTATTTATACGTATCATCATTTCATAAAATTTTAGCTTTGTTTCTCAGCTAAACAACGAAAATGTCAAAGAAGCCATCAAAACCCTCCACGAGTCGACCCGGTGGCATCCGGACCCTCTCCGATTTGAACCGACCATCCGGACCCGATTCCGACAGCGACTCCGACGCTCCTCAAGAGTATTACACTGGTGGCGAAAAGAGGTTCAATTTTCACAATTATAAATAATAATTTAATTATGTTTTTGCTTAATTTAATTATGTAACTGACGCGTTTTTATATTTGAAATTGTATGTTGTATCATTTAAATTTGTTATCTTGGAGCTTAATTGTATCGATTCTCGGCTCGTAATTGTTGTGATTAGAATTTTAGGTTTACGTATTGTAGTTAGGGGTGTGTTTGTGTAGTTATGTTTGTTTACGGAGACGAATGATTGAATATGTTATCGGAACTTAAGTGTAATTATATCTACATATTTAACAGGTGAACTCGTAAAGGATTTATTTACATTGACGTGTTAAAACTGTTGGTATATGCTTTATGTGAAACCTGTATGCTGTTGTCGTAATTAAAGTCTATCGTTTCAAGTATTGGATGTCCAAGTTTATAGAAACTGCTAGTAAGATGATTAGGTTATGTACCTAAAAGAATGGAAATTAAAGACTAGCCATGATGTAAACAAATGAATTAATATGTATATTTATATATTATTCAGGGATAAAATTAAATGTAATTGCTCAAGTGTTTTGGTTTTATCTGGTAAATAGACTAGTAGGAATATTTTAGATATATGGCAACAGAGTCATAAAAGGAACTTTTTTATCATGGTATTTTAATACGGTAATTCAATAAGAACTCACTTGTCTTTCGTGTCACAAGGAGTTTTTCTTTAAACTCTTGTAATACTCGTTGAAGATTAGATTTTGAATGTTATGAAGTAATGTATTTTTGATACATTGGAGGATATATGTGTCGTTGCCAATTTTCTGTGGAGATTGTTTCATCCTCTGTATTAAACCCTTTTACTAACCTTATCCTGCTTCCATTGTGGGGGCATAATGCTAGATAATATACTGTTTGAGATCATTGGGGATTCACAGTTGAATTATAGTTTATCCTCTCTTTGTTCGCCAGTGTTACTGGGGTTTTAAAGATTTTTTAACAGTTTTTTGACTGAATGCCTACATGTCTACATGTCTACATTCTTTCTGTTTTGTCGGAGAGTGTGTAAATGAAATTTATTTTATGTTCTTGTGAAGCTGAACTACATCTACACTAGAATTTATTGTCTAACTTCAAATTGAACTATGCTGATTAGTCAAACATTACACTGTTTTGCTGCTTACTCATTTTCGTGAGTGTTTGAGAAGACTGCTGTTGTGGAATAGCTAACATCATTTGTAAACACTAGAGACTGTAGAAGGGTAATTTTTCAAGCGCGTACATTTATGTTTCAAATCACTGAATTATGGTTATTCTTTTGAAAGATATTTTTCATGCTAGAACAAGTGAGTGATCACATCAAGCTTTTGCAGCTTCAGCTGAAGTATTTAATTTGATGGTTGATATATGTCTTTACTGAGTCCACTTAAATATCTACTATTATATTTATGTCTCTTGGTGTTATGGTGTATTTTTCATGCTGAGAAAGAATACACATCTGTGGTAGTGTGGTTTGGTATTGATGTGTACGACGTGTATAATTTTTCTGATGTAGCCTGTTATTTGCAGTGGAATGCTTGTTCAAGATCCTAACAAGGGTAATGATGTTGATGCAATATTCAATCAAGCTAGGCAGCTTGGTGCTGTTGAAGGCCCCTTGGACGTTCCTCATCCATCATCAAGCTCAACAAGCTTCACTGGAACTGGAAGAGTTCTCTCGGAGGATGTAGTCCCGTCTGCTCCCATTCCCCAGCAACCTGCGACTGTTGTACACAATATTGTGTTTTGGAGAAATGGCTTTACTGTAAATGATGGCCCTCTGAGGAGATTGGATGATCCTGTGAATGCAACCTTCCTGGAGGTATGGCAATCTTCAGGTGCAGCAGTGTGTAGTTTAACTACCAACTTTTGCATCAAGTTCTTAATTCATTAAAGTTTAGCATTTTATATTTATTTAGATTTGTTTCTCTATGTTCATTTTCATCCCATAAACCTGCAACATAACTGGATATTCCATGTTCTTAACATTCAAAATAATTAGAAAATACATCATCTACTTGTGTATTTATAGTGCTCAAGTAAGTAACTAACTCTAAATTACTCAAATACCCTTGGACTAATGCATAGCATATTACTCCTAATTATTTAGTACTAGTACTTCCTAACATATTCATCCTTGTCAAGGGGCTTAGATATAGCTTACACCATGTTGATGTGTGCTATTTTTTTTTTTGGCGAGTATGCAGATCTTCTATGTAGTAGCAGCTGTATGGTGCATAGTTTCATCCTTATGTGTTGTATGCTTATAGTTTCTATTTATTGTATTACTACTAATGGTAGGAACATGCATTAGCAGTGTAGAATTTTGTTGCTTCGTGTATCAATTTTTCTAACTCTGCTTCTATGTGTGTATAAAGTGGAGTATTTGTTAAGTAAGTTGAGCTGTGTCTCCAAATAGAGTTTTGAGTGTTTCCCTCTCTAAAAGGTTACTTGTACAGTTTCAAATGCAAGATAGATCAGTTTCCAAACAGTACATCTTATTACTTGATATGGTATATTTAAATATGGGTACATATTGTTGAGTTCACTTGGCTATGTTACTCAAACTCTTCGGCTTCAGCCACCATACCCGTGTTGGACCCTTGGACAGAACATATACACTTGTTCCATGTTGAATTTTTGAGTGAAATTTAGATAATTTGACCAATAAAAAGACCACATATGACTTGGGACTTGGGTTTTATATAGAAAAGGAGGAGAGAATAATTCAACAGAAAAAAGAAAAGGAGAGACAAAATTATGTTTGATTTGGGTATGTAATATTCAATATAATTATATATGAATGCATTATGTAGTCCTTGTATCCATGTTTAAATATAGAACAAAATCCGTGTCACCGATCTTCAAAAGATTTTGAGTCTGGAAGTTTCGTGTCTGGCACTTCATAACCGAGTTCGGTCAACATGGGGAATATGTGATGTATATTAGAACTAATGCAGTTTATAAGTAAATTAGAACTAATGCAGTTTATATGAACATAAGAAATAATGCAGTTATATGAACATAAGAAATTATGCAGTTTATATGAACATAAGAAATTATGCAGTTTATATGAACATAAGAAATAATGCAGTTTATTTGAGAATGGATACATAACATATGTGCATTAAAAATATATTTAATCAGAGTGCTAATGGTAAGCAGCCATTAAGTAAAAGTTCTCAGTTTGCCATTAGTTTTGAGTTGTGACTATTTTTATGTTAGTTGTTAAAGTTGAATTGTAATTTTATTGAGTTTTGAATTTGTTGGGTTAACTACATGGAATGTTATTTGAGTTTAGTTGTTTATATATACCGGTTGTAGAGTTGTAGTTTAGCATCATATATACTGCCGTTAGTTTACTGGGAGATATACTAATATGGTTACCTTTTTTATTGGGCATACATCAATAACTTGTAGCTATGTGCCTCAACCCTAATTTTATATGTAATCTGGACAGGGTTTGTAGCACGCATTTGCATCAGGAGCTTGATCCATCTTACTTGTGATTAGTACATATTATCATAACTTTAAAGTAATTGGTAATTTCTAAATATTGCAACTTTTAATATTTGGTTAGTGTCATGTTTTCATTGGTTTATAGTTGTTGAACTGCAGAGCATTAGAAGGTCCAACTGTCCGAAAGAGCTTGAGCCTGAAGGCCCTGAACATGCAAATACCCTTGTCCATTGCAACTTAATTAGACGGGATGAGAATTGCCCTGTGAGTCCTGACTTCTATCTTTCACTCTTGTGATTATTGTACATGCAAGAGGAGGGTGGATGTATCTTAATCACTAGTCCTCTCTAAAAATCTACCATCTAACTAAAATATATGACAATGCTCGTGGGTTGTGTTATATTCATACAGGAACCCAAAGCGCGTAAGGTTGCATTTCAGGGAGTGGGGAGGACTCTTGGCGGTAGTGCTTCTTCATCTGGAGAACCTGAGCCAAGTAATGCCACTTCTAATAATGCTGCCCCCACGCCTTCCATGGGCCTGGTAGTTGACCAGTCATTGCCATCTACCTCGATACAATTGAGGTTGACTGATGGAATTCGTTTGGTTGCTCACTTCAATTACCACCACACGGTTGGTGATATTCGTGCCTTCATTGATGCATCTAGGCCTGGGGGTTCCAGAAATTATCAGTTGCAGACAGTCGGATTCCCTCCTAAACAACTCACTGATCATGGACAGACAATTGAGCAGGCAGGCCTTGCCAATTCTGTTATCATCCAGAAATCTTAATTGAGTTTGTAAGGTTTAGATCGCACTATCACCATATCAACTTGTGATTCTCCTTAAGTTGCTTTTCACAAACCAAATCTTCTTGCTCCAGTTATGATTTGGTGTTCGAGCGGACAACATATTGACATTATAGTATGTTTTCTTCCAATATGGTTTAATATGTTTGATGCTTATTGCGGTTAGTGATCCAAATGCTCTATGTCCAACATAGATGATTTCTTTGCTATGTAATTGCTATGTTGTCTTGACATCATTCCTTTTTCATTTGCTGTAGTGGTGTACCGACACATTTATTGTGAGATAACTTGTAGAAGTCTATAATACTGAATGGTGAATATATACTAGACGAATTTACACTTTGCAGGTTTTGAAGGATTGCACTTTGGGTTTTATAGTTTTTGAATTAACACTTTGCACCCCTAGAACTTTTAAAACCGTTTCACTTTGTACCCCTTAAGCTAATTTCCGTCAATTATTAATGTTAATTTTGTATTCTGCAAGATTAATATGGGTATTTAATATTTAAACAGTTATTTTAGTGTTCATATCTCTTAGATTTCGTGTTCAATTCATTCAAAATATATCATTTACATAGCTAAAATGTGTTATTAGTAAATCATATGAACACTGAAATAGCTGTTTAAGTATTAAATATTCATATTAATCATGCAAAATGTTAATAATTGACGGAATATGACTCAAAGTGATGTAAAGTGAGATGACTTTAAAAATTAAGTGATGCAAAATGTTGATTTGAAAATTATGAGACTCAAAGTGCAATTTTTTAAAACTAAAGGGATATATACCATGGACCGGAAATATGGTTTGGTGATGGGACAACACCCGATTTCTTTTTAACATACACTCTATGGGGGTGTTTGACTTATGTTATAAGTAATAAGTTATTTTTTTTAAAAAAATATTTTCATATTTTTTTTGAAAATTAATATTTATTTTAGAAATTTAAGACTAAATTTTATTTTTAAATTTGAAAATAAGTTACTTATTTTCAGAAAAAGTACATATATACCAACTTTTTCAGTTTATAAATTGCTTATAAGTTCAGACAAACGGGGCCTATGTATTGGCCATTTTAGTCACAATTTAAATATTAGAGAAATGGGCTCAAATATCACAATTTGAAGTTAAATGGCTCAAAAAGATTATAATATAAAAAGTTGGTCCTATATATCACAATTAAAATCATAATATACTTGCATTTATGTTCTACTTTACAAAGTAGTTGTTTACTCAGTGGTAGGTAGCTTCAACACAAAAAATTGATGAACCCTGAGGCCTATGTATGATGTATGAATCTCGTGCCTGCATGTTTAGTTAATAATAATAATATATATCATTGATTCAGTGATGAAAGACGAAAGACAGTGTTACTATGATAGTAGAGAGATAATAATTACATATATATTAGTTAATATATATTAACTGTTGTGAGAGTGTATTGAAAGAGAGTGGTGCGGAGGTGATAAAAAGAAAGAAAGAGAGTCATGTAACAGTAGAAAGCGAGTGACGTGGTTTGATTCCCGCGAGTCATCATTATACAGATAACGAAAATATAATTTGCGTTTTAACTAATAATGCAAGTTATATATGCGTTATTTATTTATTTTTGAAAAAAGACAAGTAAAAATGTAATATTATATTGCGTTTTAAAAAAAATGCAACTTTATGTTTCGTTTTTACGTGATAGAAATGCTCAATTTTTTAAATTATACTACTAGTACATATGTAGTGTATGAGTTTTGAGTGGAGTAAACGGTGAGTTGCTTTTGCGTTAATATATTTGGACGATAGGTTAAAAAGAAAGTCTTTCTATTTGTTGCAAACTTGTTGATCAAATGGACAATCGAGTTACATCAGTAGTCTAATATCAACCCAACCCCACTTGCTACTTTCTGTGTGATTTAGTAGAATTTACTTTGACAATGAAGATTATGGTGTTACGAGTTCAGATTCTTAAATTTATTTTGAACATGACTAGGACCTAATATTTGACAAACGTTTTGATTTATTTAAACTCTTTACAAAAAATCAATATCTTTTAGATGGATTTGAATACTACTCCACATATGACTCAGTTGAGTAAATCAATTAACGTCCATAAGTCACTCAGAAATATGTTTGATAAATTGTCGGAAAGGTGGCCGAAAAATCATTGCAGGAGATAGCCTACGAATAATCTAAAAATAAAATACAAAATATAAGTTACGTATGTTATTCTCACGTATTAATGTATTATTATTGCCATGAATCTGGTCTTAATTAGTTCGAGATTTATAATGGGAGCTAGGAGGAACATCCAAACATACCTAAGACTTTTTCACTACTGATATTTTATTATTCTATCCGTGCCAAATTAATTGTGTTTTTTTTACGTTTTCCAAATTAATTGTGTTAGTTTAATTTTTTGTTGTCAAATTAATCAAATTTTGACTGCTATTTATAGATTATTCTTTTATAATTTTAAAAAACTAAAAGTTATATTTTCAAATATATTTTATATACTTTCTAATTTTTATAATTTTTTTAGTTATATAATAAGTGTAATTTTCAGTCAAAATTTGATCAATTTAACTTTAAAAAGTCGAATAAGAGAAATTGGGACGGAGTGAGTAATAAATAAAATTTGATACCTACAAATATTATATTTATTTTGTTCTCTTTTATTGTCATTAAACATAAAATTCCTTTTTAAAAAAATAATATAAATTGTAAGATATAATTTATGAACAAATATAAGATATATGTGGAAAAATTATAGGAGTATATAGTAAATGTGATGGTCTTTCATTTTTTGTGGCAATATAGTGACAATAAAAATTTATTCTTTTATATGCTATTTTATTAATATACATATATAAGATGAGATATAATATGTTTTTACTTTAACGTGATTTGATACCCATGTACAACTTCAAAAACAGAGACATCAATAAATCTCTCTGGTGAAAATAGCTAACCAGACACCACTGATTCTTCATCAAGACCGAAAATATTGGAATCATAAAGACACATTCGAGTTATTCCACAAAACAACAGGCTTTATTCTTTTCTTTTTCTAATTTTAACATTTAACCAGGGAACCCTACTTTTTATTCTTTATTAGAATATATAATAATTATGGATTAGATGGTGATGGGATGGACGAGACCGATAATATTGCATAGAATGATTTCTTTTGGAAAATATTGATGAAGTTACTTAGTAAATTTAACAGTGTCTCTCAGTAAGTACTGTAAATTGAATTTTGCATAACGTTAATTGACATCAAATTGTGTACTAATTAACGTAGTTTTGTACTTAATAAGCTGAATGTAAATAACAAATTTTTATTGTTTTAATTTATGTTAATTTAAAGAAGTGCATCTTATTTAATTAATTAAAATGGATCACTTAATGTATATATTCTTCTCTAAATCTCATATCATCACCGACCAACACTCCCACCATCATCTCTCATCAATACTACGGCCTTTAATTATCAAAAACACTTCTAATAATAATCAAAACTACTTCGGATGGTAATTCGAACATTCAGTCACCATTGTTGCTTGTGGAACAACCAAATATAGTAAATTTGTAAATAATTTTAACTTTAGTTTTCGAAAATATCTTGGCCGAAAAGTATAAATATAGATATCATTAACAAGTGATTTCCCTGTTTGTTTTATCTATTAATTAATTTATAAATTTTAAAATACATATATTTTATTACTTAATAATCAAACAACTCCTTATATTTAGACATGTAAGTTACCTGGCTTACTTATCTTTCGCAAAAAACTTTTTGCAACAAATGAATGATCCCTAAATGTAGAAAATCATGTAGGCATGTAGCTAGATCTCATCGATCTGCAGTAAGGACTTAAGGTACCACTTTGTTATGATTTTGACAATACAATGATATAAACCTGTACATATGCTATGTGTCTTGCACCTTGATTGGAGATTACCCAACTCACTGCAGCCTAAGAAGACAATTTATTAATATTTTATAGCTAGTCACTACTCAAGGTAAAATGTAGTTTGATTTTGTTGTACTTCCAAAGTAAATTAAAAATGTTGCTATATGAATTCATATTTATCTAATATTAGATAAAATTAATATATGTTGCATTTTGAAATATTATAAAATATTTTTCCTTTTCCAATTAACAAGAGGATTATGCAGAGTGTTCTTAATTTAGGGTTTATCAAGGTAAAAAAGTGTCTGTGATAACCCTTACATCCAAATTTTAGATTGGTACATCTAAATTTCATTATTTTCATATTATTTTCAGAGTAAGTAATATACTAACAACAGACTATATTAACAAAATAAATGATATAATTAATTTTAAATTAAAAATAGAGACATAATATAACTCTTTCCATACAATTATATCACTAAATTAAGGGATTGTTGTGATCTTCATCATATACCATGTGACTACAAATTTGAAAATGATCTTATAATATGTATGTAAAGTTCAGTGAAAACCAGGTTTTTGGGGCAAACTCGAGACTAAATTTGAACCATATACTCTCTCACTTTGAAAATTAATAATAATTGACGTTTAATGTTTTGGCAAAGAGTTTGACAGTTAAAATTATTATTTTTAATTTTTTTTTTGTGAATAAAAATATTACTAAACTAAAATTTTTATTCAAAAAAAATTTAAAAAATAATAATTTTAACTATGTAGTAAAAACTTGTGTACAAAAAAATCAAGCGTTAATTATTTGCAAACAGTATTCAATTTATCCGAAGGTTGTATTTATTTCACACAAATTATTTTAATGATATAAGGTTTATATATGTCTAAGGAGTGAAAATATATTTAAACTGGTTTTTACAATAATACAAACGATGTTAAGAAGAAAGGACCTTCCATGTATATCAAAGTGTATGTATATATAAAAAACATTGTGATTAGGTCAGCCCTAGTGTAATTTGAATAAACCTGCTGCTATCCTGATTCTTGAAAACAGTAGCTAAATACTAAATATGTGCTTCAATAAAAAAACAGACAAAATTATTCTAACAAAAGAAATAAGAGGAATTGTAGTTCATATTTGAGTTTTTTTTTAAAAAAAATAAGATTTCTTAAAAAACTTTTGCGAAAATATAATTTTTTTTAACCTTTTATTTGCAAAAATACAAATCTACACTGAAATAAAACAAAACCAACTACAAAAATTTACTTTTGATTGCAGAATGCATTTTACAAATATTTTTGAGATAAGTCTCAAATAAGTTTACAAAAATAGTATTTATTAATTTAAATTCATATTTTTTTTGTGGGAAGGTTGATAATGGATAGAAGATGATAAACGAGTGGACAATAAATATATGTACAGCAAAAAGTAAAGTAGTGAAGATTTCGTGCCCCAAAAACAATCTATCTTCCTCGTCATGATCTACTACAACACAGACATGAACACCTTGATTTGATCTATCAGAGGAGTCTTTAGTATACCTGTAGTATTCTCTCACTCTTTCTCGATTGGCAGTAAGCCAGTACTAACATATATGGCTGTGCTAGAAAAGAGGGGGAGAGAATTTTTCATAGGAAGGGTAATTATTTGCACCCACTTCAGTAACATCTAATCTAATAAATCTACCTTTCTTCTTCAAATATCGCTTACCAGCAGTAAATCTTTTGAGATATATATACATGAATATGCATGTGTGCATGTATGCACAGAGCTAGCTAGCTAGATCGATGAATTGTTTTATTTTTAAGTCAGATTATGTTTATTTTCTCTGAACAAAGCCTAGCTTAGAGCGATTTTGAATCAAGCGCTTATACTATTGAATGTAGTACAATAAAAATAAAATGTATTAGGAGCAAGTTCTTTTATTAGGGAGCCAAAAATAAAATAAAATTTAAGATCACAATTTATATTTGTTTTAAAGGCGCATAAAAAAAATTAAAGATACAAAGATCACCAACTTATCAATTGAGAAGCACATTGCACATGCTTCAAAATCTTGATTATTAAAAACTTATAAATAATTTTGTGAAATAATAAATCACATTATAAATTTGATAATTGAATTATTGTTAAGCACCAAATTTTGATTTTCTTGCCCCACCCCAATCCAAATTAATTTTAAGAGCAGGCCCAAGGAGCCTCGTACTAGCAAAACCTAGAGAATATCTAACCTACGGCTCCTCTTCATATTTGAGTTTTGTGTAAGGAGATCAGAAAGTCAATAGGCTTGATTATATATATATATATATATAGCTGATACTAGTAGCATAAAACTCAAGAGATCTAGATCTGCCATAATAATAACCACCTCTTGAAAACACAATTAGTTACTATTATACTAGTCTAGTTGTGAGGGTGTGTGTGTGTGTGTATTTACACATATCTTTAATTATCAAGAAAAAGTGAATTTCAGGGGAAGGAGAAATGGAAGGTGAGGGTGGTTTTGGAAGCACATCAGGTTTGATGGACACGTATGGAGACACCAATAATACCCCCACAATGATTTTTCATAATCCATCTTCATCGATGCTCCTACAAAATCATAATAACCCTAACAAAAACAAAACTATTACCAACCCTAGTGACTACTTCATGGACATAAACAACATCACAGATGGAGGAGTCGGCTACACTTATTCTTCTTCTTCTTCTTCAACTTGTGTAAAATCAAAGATCATGTCTCATCCCCATTCCACCCGTCTCGTCGCTGCTTATGTCAGCTGTCAAAAGGTAAACCGATTGATAATTTAATCAAAGCCTGCTGTTGTATAATTGTCAAGAATATTAATTTCTAACTCTTTTCGTCTCTGGTAATCGTGAGATTAATTATTTGTACCACTCCGGGGCCATTAATTAGTTCATTTGCAACATTTAGTGATTAACTTTTTTTTAAAATCTTTTTTCTAGTTAATTAAGATAATATATTAAAAATGTGTGTGACGACATATATAGATAGGAGCACCACCAGAAGTTGTGGCGCGACTGGAGGAAATCAATGCATCAGTAGGGGCAATGGGTGTTGGAAGCGCATCAATTGGGGAAGATCCGTCTCTGGATCAATTCATGGAAGCATATTGTGAGATGCTGAGCAAGTATGAACAAGAACTCTCCAAACCCTTTAAGGAAGCTATGCTCTTTTTGTCAACAATTGAGTCTCAATTTAAAGCTCTGACCATTTCTTCCTCGGATGCTGGTACATCTCTTTTGTCCGATCTTCAATTTTTCTTGATCTTTGTTCTACTATAGTTTTAACCAAATTTTTTTTTATATTATTTTTAAAAGAAAATTACTTTCCACCAGTATTTTTCCTAAACAAAAATGTTAATTTGATGTACAATATTTGCATTTGATGTAAGAAAACCAGTAGTTAACTGCAGCAAGCAATTTGACAAATTAATGAAACACTAGCTATGTACGTTTTCTTTTTATGCCAAGCAGTTTATATCAACATTTTCACCTGTCTTGACTTTCCATATTTATATCTCAAGGTATGAATAATCTGTACGAAGTAGGCCTTCTAGAGTCCCTATAATTAAATTAGGTTTAATTTTTTCTCTATTGCTTATCTACAATTTCTAGTTTTTTCCGAACATCTGAACTTAATTGGCTGCTAGTTTGTAAAAAAAAAAAATAGGTCATTTACTGTTTGACTCTTTGGTAATCATATCGATCCTTAGATTACATTTTTGTTGTATGTCCTAGCTAGTGAAGTTTGCCAATTATATATGGTGACCTTTTATATTTGTCAAGTGACTCAAATGTATTGTACATCTCCGGTACCCTAAGTTATCCCGTTTTTCATTAAGTAGACGTTAAATGTTTTTCTTTTAGTTTTTTGGACTTTTAGCAGTATTTGTTTGCTTGATACATTTATCTAGTGCTCTTTTAGAAGAAGATAACTTAATAATTAAATTGAAATATACACACACATATATTTTGTTCGAATGTGTTTTTGCACTTGAAAATCATGTATCTAATCAACGGAAACGGGGGTGCATCTTAAAATGGGATATGATATATATTCTCAGCCACCGAATATCAATATAAATATGCAGATCTAACCTACCTGCAGGTACGAGGTATAAAGAGCTCTATTCAAATAGAGCCAGAATACTTGATGCTTTATTATTTGACGCACATTTAGAGTACATCATTGGATTATGCTGGTAGTACGGTATGTTTTGCACGCCCTCGGGCCTCGAGAGTGTGTGCGCATGTGATGCGTTATGCGCGTCTATATACAGGGATTCTAACCTTGTGCCACGTAGAAATTTGCAGTTGTATATCCAAGTACTAACATAGATTGTGCATTATATGTGCCTGCATATAACAACATGATTACATATTCTATTTTTTTTATCTACAGTTTACAGGGATCAACCAGTTTTTATTTTATTTTTGGTAGAAGATAAATAGGCATTAATTTCATTCATATTTTCTGAACCTAATATGGACGTATTAATATAGAAGAATGTTAGGTACCCAAAATTTGTCTCAAATGCTGAGTTGTCATGTGTGTAATTGATAATTTTTCTATAATAATATGAAATCATGCGTGCAGACATGTGCGCGCATAAATTAAAACAATCTATACGTCATGCCACGTCATTTGAGAAAAAAATTGGAATAATTTTTGGGGTACGTAGCATTACAATTAATATATAATTTCGTTGAAATTATGTAAGAATTATATTGAGATATATTAGGATATTGTTGAAATTAGAATATTATATAAAGATATGATACGTTTACATTATTAAGAAAATATTATACTTGTTGACCAAGTTAGGTTGAATATTTGTAATCTATATATAAAATTATTATGAAAGAGAAAGGGAGGACATTGAGAATTTTATCAAATAATTACCGCATGATAATCTGCTATTAAGTTCTAAAACTACTGGCATCAGCACGCAGAAATATACAATCAGTGTTTATGAATTGAGTGATCATATATATCTATGTTGCCATGCTCAGGTTTTGTTGAGGCCCTAGATGGGAATGGATCGTGGGAAGAAGAGGATGACATGGATAACAATCTCGTAGATCCTCAAGCAGAAGATCAGGAATTAAAGGGTCAGCTTCTACGCAAGTACAGTGGATGTTTGGGAAATCTCAAGCAGGAGTTTATGAAGAAGAGAAAGAAAGGAAAGTTGCCTAAAGAAGCTCGACAACAGTTGCTGGAATGGTGGAGCAGAAATTACAAATGGCCATATCCATCGGTAATTTAAATTAAACAAACAACGATATCGATCATTGCTTGATATATAAGTGAATTGGAATATTCAGTTGAACTATTATATAAGTACAGGAGTCACAGAAGCTAGCACTGGGTCAAGCAACTGGTTTGGATCAAAAGCAAATAAACAACTGGTTCATAAACCAAAGAAAGCGACATTGGAAGCCATCAGAGGACATGCAATTTATGGTTATGGATGCAGCAGCACACCCTCATTATAATTACACGAGCAATGTTGCTGGAACTCCTTTTCAAATGGATATATCTCCTCCATTCCTCTGAATATTTGACAGCCTTATAAATTTATATATTGTTATTTTTAACATCAAATATTGTTGTAATTCATGAAATAGTTGAATTGATTAATTCGCATAATACATTTCAAACCTTGTAATTACGATGGGAAAGACCTAAAGAAAGCCCATCGCGCCGGATTTAATATATTCATATTTTGATTTTAGTAAACAAATATGATTGAAAATCATTATTATTTTCTTAAGATATGATATTAAGTCAACATAAGATTGAAAAGTGAAAATTCAAACCTAGACATTTTGTTTCGTTTTGGGGCAGTTTACAGGGATCAACCGGTTTTTATTTTATTTTTGGTAGAAGATAAATAGGCATTAATTTCATTGATGTTTTCTGTGACTTAACACTACAAGAAAAATGGCTAAATTCGACTAGAATAATGCGGTGGTGTTTAGCTAAATTCAACCGAAACTGTCTAGTCGATTTTAGACGAGTCACTTTTAGTAAAATCGGTCGAATTTAGCTAAATTCGACCGGGTAGAATCGACCGGTTAAATTTGACCGATTAAATTTGACCAAAATTTTGAAATTATGAATTTTTTAAAATTTGGCGCCTAAATTCGGTCGAATTGATAAAAATGACCAAATCCGGTCGAATGTATAAATGTGACCGACTCCGGTCGAATTCGATGCGCCATATTTAAAAACTCAACAGCAACTTTCTGCTACTTTTATTTGCAGTAATATATGTCCCATATATATATTATTTTGCTGCATTGATTAATATATTCATTAGGTTTATGTTATTATCAACACTAATATCATATAATTTATGTAATATAATCAATTGAAGAACATAAATAATTTTATATTTATCAATAATATTTTTGTTACAAATACTTAGAGTCATAAGAATTCAACTCAAATATTTTAGTCGGATTTCATAATACTACTCTCATTTTCTCATCTACTTGGAAGCAAACATTTGTCAAACTTTTCTCAATTGCCGGAATTTTTTGGATCGCCGGAATTTTTTCATTCACCAGAATTGCTTTTGATGCCGGATTTGCTTTCATTATCCGATTTGGTTCTATAACCGGAATGACTATTACCCGAATTGATTTTCTTGATGTTATTCTTGTGTATACCATTATTTTGTAATAGAGAGATTGTATATATAATTTGTGTATGTTTATATAAATATGTGATATACAAATACTTGTGTTTTGGGGGAAAGAGAGAAAAAATGATGAGTAAGAAGAAGCAGAATAATAGTGATTTAAAATGTGTGTATATGTATGTATACAAGTAGAATTTGGTGTCATAATTTTCGGACCATTGGATTTGTGTTTAGTTGGTCAAATCTGGACCATTGATACATTTCACGCGAATCACTGAACGGACACTAAATTCGACCGTGTATAAATTCGACCGGGTTTGGTCATATTTATAAATGTGACCGAATTCGATTTATTGTCATATTTATTCATATATATGACTTAAAGTAGTCGAATTTATAAATTTGACCGATCGCAGTCATATTTAGACATTTAATAAATTTTAAATTTAATATAGTTATTAAGTTAAAATATTTATAATTAATTATTTTATGGATATACACTTAAAATCTATAATTAGATTTTTTATATGATTTTGTTATATAAATTCAAATTTAAATTTGTTATACGATTTAATAATTATATTTATAAGAGTTATAGTAGAACCTTGATAAATGAATATGTTTGGGACTAAAAATATATATTTATTTAATGAGATTATTTATTTATCAATAAATGAATGTAATATTTATTTATGATAAATGAATATTAACTCATTTAGATCATATTTTTAAATTTTGTTTCTTAATTATATTATTATATATATTATGTTCAAATGTATCTAGAAATCATCGTGGTTATAACTTCTATGTAAATTTTAATTACATTCATTTTTTTAGAATTCTAGATTGATTATACTATATATGCGTGTATAGAATAAATAAAGTGTATAATACCATATATTACACCAAATTAAAGACAATATACATTTTGGTAGATGGAAAAAACAAAATATTTTAAAGGAATTTTTCGAAAAGTAAAACTTATTAATATGTTTGAAAATAATTATTGGCTGAAAGGTATTGATATATAATATAAATAAAAATATATTATTTGAAATATAGTGATTATTCATTTATATTTATATTTACATAGGGTCTGTAAAGACTACAATTTTATTTATTTATTTATACATTTAGCCAGATTATTTATTAAACTCGTTTGCCCAAATTGTGACCAAAAAAATATTTATTTGCTGAGATTATTCATTTATCGAATATTTATTTATCGAGATCCTACTATAAATACATTTTGTGTATACTTTAACTATACAATTCTGCATTTTGTGTTGAGATTACGAAGGAAATAAATATTCAAATTATGCTTAGTGTACATAAATTATCAACATTGATCGATTTATATACTTAATTTATAATTTGCATAACAATTTGTACATCAAATACACAAAATACAGTTAACTCTGTTTATACTTTAATGATGTTTGTATAAATTCTTAAAAAATTAAGAATCTTAATATCCATATGATTAAAATATTTTTCATTTTCATATGACACGACTAAAATATTCTTAATTTTAAAAAATTAATAAGTATATTATAAATTTAAAATGTTATTTATATTATCAGAATAACCTAATTTTTCAATATTTTATGTTAATTTATAAATGTGACTGTTGTCGGTCGCTATTATAAATTCGACCGGTCACATTTATGTTTCAACAATTTGATAAAATGAGCGAGAATTTTCCCTCCCTTTCTATCTAGAATTAAATTCGACCGTTATCAGTCGCTGTTATAAATTCGACCGAATTTTGTCACATTTATGTTTCAAGAATTTGATAAAATGGGCGGGAATTTTCCTTTTTTTTTTGGCCTGACATAAATTCGACCAACAAAAATTAGCAGTTAAATTCGACCAGCTAAATTCGACCGATCTTAAAAATGACCAAATTTGGTAGAATTTAATTCTGGGAATTGTTTGACGGAAATTGGTATCAAATTCAACCAAAATCGGTCGAATTTAACTCGATCGAAAATATTCGGTCGCATGTCTTTCTTCTAGTGTATGTATGATGCGTGGTTAGATAGAACAATGACAATTTTACACATTCGTAATTGCAAGCTTGAAATAGGTCAAACACTGGGAGGGGTTCTTTTCAAATTATATAGAATGATATTCTAATAAGAATTTTTTATAATGAGAATTGGGAATTTAAATTAATTTATAATTTTTATAATTAATACCACCTCCTCATAACAACCATTACTGCAACCACCATTACTATGTTGTTCAAATTATACCAACACGTCACTGCACATCACCACTACATCATTATACCATCAATACATCACTAAATCACATACATTCAAATTTAGACTACCACATATACCACATGCAAAAGCACCAAATTAAATAGAAATCACCAAAAATTTATAATATCATCATCGATTTTAATATACAAATCACCAAAAATATCTACATAAATCACTAAATAAAAAAGTGATTTGTATTGTAGAAATCAGTTATTTAATTGTGCGCAGAATTTGTTAAATTGCACCAACATTTCCTCTGAACGCAGTTTCTCAATTATGTTCTTTTCTTTTCATTTCTTTAGACGATGTTGTTTCCCTCTTACTCGATCTCACTGCACTCTTATTCATGTGTTTTACGCCCCTAACAGATCCGGAGATGGTGCTGGAAATTAAAGAATTGAAGTGCAATAACATTAGGAAAGTAGGTGCCACCGTGCCAGTGAGATGAAACATGTTTCGAAGATGAAAAAGTTGTACAATAGGTACAATAAAATTCCGGTGAGAGAGTCGGGTGAGGAGATAAGTGGAGAGATTCCGGCGATGAAAAATGAGTATTAGAAGTGGAGAGATTTAGAGAGATGTGTGAGGTAAAAAGGAAGGTGAGAGATGTATATATTGCCATTGTTCACTACACCATAAACAGCCTACTGCAACATAAAATTTATGTTGCAGTAGGGGGTCAATATGTCGCTGTAGGCCACTAAAAGGGCTAAGGCAACATCTTTTATATGATAGTTTTTTCGATGTTGCCTTAGGGTATCTAAGGCAACATTCACTCTGCCTAAGGCAACATAAAAAATATGTTAGGAAAGACTATGTAAGGCAACATTTTATTATCCTACACCAACATAAAATTTATGTTACCTTAGAATAATTGTTTTTTTTTAAAAAAAGTGGGACCCACTATGGCTGACACGTGGCAGTGTTTATAGCTGACATCTGGCACTGTGGGACCCGTTATAGCTGACATCTGGCACTGTGGGACCCACTATGGTTGACACGTGCCAGTGTTTATAGATGACACGTGGCAGTGTGGGCCCAGTCAGATTGGCAACACTTTTTCCCCTATGGCAACAGTTTGTTGGAATAAAATTTTACAACATTTTGCCAAGCTACTGCAACATTTCACTAAGCTACTGCAACAATAAAATTTTACAACATTTTGTCAAGCTACTGCAACATTTAACCAAGCTACTGCAACATTTTACCATAAAAACATTGATATATCTACTTTTAATATATAATACTTCCCAAAATGAGCTGTTCATTTGAATAAATCATTTCAAACATACAAAGCAACATCAAATCTAGAATTCAACCAACATCAAATCCAGAATACAACCAATATCAAATCCAACCAACTACAAATATATATCCATACTAGTACCAACACCAACTATTTAATTTAACCAACTACAAATATATATCCATACTAGTGCAAAATATGCATGTTAAACTTAAAATAGATGTACCATGCTAAACCAGAAGCTAAACTGAACATATGCAGGATAAACTAGAAGCTAGTCATAGGAGTACCATCGTCATTGTCACTTTGAACATTAGCACACAACTCCTCAACATCAATTGTGATGTTTGGGTTTGCTTCTCCAAGTTTTTTAAGAACTGATGCCAGGTTTTGTTGCACCTTTCTGTTGACCTGCTCATGAACATCTGCTTGGATTTGCTTGACTTTTTCATCGACTTCAGCAGCAAGGCCTTGCTTTATCTTTGTCGTCAACTCTTTCACATACGTGTCTGTTGGAGCATTAGTTGACAATTTTGGTGGCTTCACGCATCTTCCTAAGAGCCAAGTCGGGCCATGTTTTTTATCCAAAAGCAGTTCATCAGGAGCCTCTCCAGTTCTGAGTTTTTTGTTAATATTTTCCTACAAAATAAAGTTACATGAACATATATATGTGAGTAAATAAAAAATTAGAAAAAACTCAAATGGTCAATAATTACATGTAACAGATTATTGAGTAAAATACTTACAATTTTCTTTTTCATTATTTCAGGATTAGTCTTGTACTTGCGTCCTGCAGTACGACCCCGAGTTTCTATAAAAACCTCTCCGTCACATGGTTCAGACTCATCCGGTGTCTTCGGAATTTCTAAGTACAGCTGATAACCCAGGTAAATTGAGAGCATAATAAAATTCATTATTCCTCTTGACCCTTACAGCTCTTTGAATTTCATACTCTGTTAGGGGTGGTGCAGGGGGTAGGATGGTATCCTGCATGAGACCACAAAAAAATTACTCATTTTAATTGATTATTTTAATAATCAAGGAAATAATGTAAATATATGAGGCCTACATTTGATGCAAATATCGACACCGGATTCACAAAAAAAGAGAAAAATTCATGAAAATTCAGAAATATGTACTTTTCTAACCTCATGGTCATTTTCTCCCATGGTTTCATCCTCATGTGGTGGATTTTGCAATACCAATTTCCTCCTAGCAGTTGCAGACTTATGACTGACATCATTAACTTGTTCTAACTTATTTAGCCGTGGAGACTTGCGAGTACCTACTTGTGGAAGCTTGTCTGAACCCACTTGTTTTACCTTCTTGTTCCTGTGTTGCTGTTGTAGTTGATGAGCCGTAACAAACTGGCGCTTCACTTGTTTTTTTAGCTCTGTCAATTTATAAAAGCTTCTAACTATCAACTGGAAGTTTTGATTAGTTGAACACAATCAAATTTTTTTTAAAAAAATTGATTGAGCCTAAATAAAATAGAAATAAGAATTACATCGACAACTACAATACATGGCTGTAAGGAAATACATGGTTGTATCAAACTAATTATAAACCACAATTTATGACATATATAGATTCATGATAATTTATGAGCTATATTTAAAAGAGCAGGCACGGGAGTTATATTTAAAAAGATGTATTAGAGTACAGACCTGCAAGTAGATTATGCCTTGGCCTTATGACTACATGTGGCTGCATTTGCTTAATTGGCTCGACATTGATATCAATGACGTTGTCCACGTAAAAATCAAGGTGGTCACAGTTGTCGGCCTTTTCAATTAATGGAAACAAATCAGAATCATTTGTCACCAACTTCCAATTCCCCAACTTTCCCGTGCTTACATAAATACCGCCAATTTCAGAATATTCAAGGTCATCCTTGACATGCTCCATCAGTACTGTGTATGAAAATAAGTCGGGATCGACGTACATCACAACAGTCTCCTTCCCACCAGCATATCGTGTACTCTGGAATTCACCCTGGTGGTGGAATCTGAGATGAATGCATTTTTCCATCCTATAAAAAAATTGGAAATGGAAATATATTAGAAGTAAGAACAAAGCATCAAGCTTAACAATTAAATGGGGGGAGACATCACCCGCTTAACTAATTAAGTTAACAAGTTCAATTTATAAAGGGAGGGAGATATCAAGCACTTGAACAATTAATTACAGAAGATCAATTTATAATAAAATGGTGCAGCAAACACTTAAACATTAAACATTCAGACATCTTAAGGTAGTAACCAGATATTTGATGACAAAATTCGATTGATGTCACTTATATTGAATAAAACAATTTGATTTAGAAATTTAGGCAGCTTCTTTGACTATGTCATGCTTGATGAGAATTTGTCTAGCTGGAACATCGTCCCGACACCAAGTAGCCTCTATGACTTCATTTTCAACTTCTGGACCAATGCTTATATCATGTAAAAGTGGATCTTCATCTTTCCGACCTTCATTTGTATCATCTCTTTCGACATCACACCAGTCCCTCGGCACTTTTTTGATGACATTATACATCATCTTTTCAATAGGATCTTCTACATAGAATACCTGTTGTACTTGTGAAGCCATTACGTAAGGATCAGATTTGTGGTGTGGTCTGTTAAAATTAACACGGATGAGCCCATATAAATCCTTTTCTTCTTGGTACCAACAACACTTAAACAGTACTACATTAAATTCTCCCCAATAATCAACCTCTAATATCTCTTCAATTGCTCCATAATAATTGACATCGCCGACCTTTGGGTTCGTATCTTTTGAGCTTGCAAAACTAGTAGTCACAGCCGTCAAAAAAACCCCACTGTTTTGTGTTGTACATTTAGCATCTCTGTTTTTTGTATGGAATCTGTATCCATTGATTACATATCCACTGTACTTCTTCGCTGCTCGATTAGGGCCCATTGCAAGCACTTCTAATTCTTTCGAAATATTCCCCTTTTCCAAAAAAATAAATCCACAAAAACTAAAACCATTGAACATCAAAAATAAAAACCACAAAAAAGCATAAATCTATTTAATTTAAAAATAAAAGGCAAAAATAACAAACAAATTAAAAACCAACATGCATCTACTGAAAATCAAAAATACCTGAAGAAGCCCCAACTAAAGAGAACCCCCAACTGAAGAGAAGCCCGAACTGAAGAGAAGCCCCAACTGAAATCAAATATAGAGTTTGATTAAATGTAGTTTAAGTGAAAAGGAGCTGTAAATGAAATAAAAATGAAGAACCAAAGCCCTGATTTGAAGAAACAAAGTCCTGGTTTAAAGATACAAAGCCTCGACCCCTCAAAACCAATTTGAAATATAACAACCAATTGAGCCCTAATTGGAAATCTAGCATGCAATCTCCAAGATTTCTGGTACGATCAATATCTAAAATGGTAATTGAGCGAGAGATGAGAGAGATGAACTGAGAGAGAGACGGAAGAGATAGAGATGTACCAGAATCAATTGCCCTAATTTGAGAGAGACGGAAGAGAAGAGAGACGGAAGAGAGAGAGAGTGAATAATTTGGGCGGGTTAGTAAAATGTGAGTAAAAATCAATTGCCGCTGCTTGCTTTCACTTGTGCTAGCGCTACCGTCTCATTTTTTTTATTAAAATGTATTTGTTATTTATTTTTAATAAAAAATATCTTAGTTAATATTTATAAATAATATTCCACTCATATTCTAAATTGTTATTTTTTCAAATTTTTTAATAATTATATTTTCATAATTTAAATACATCTAGAATTAAAAGATAAAATTTTTAAAAAAAACTTGATTATTTAATACAAGTAATTACTTTTACCTTTAATTTTATGTAAAAAATAATATATTCATCTTTTAATAGCCTAAGCTAACATTTCTGCATATATGTTGCAACCTTGAACACTTTCTAGCTAAGGCAACACCAATTTTGTGGCTAAGCTAACATAAAAAATAAAATGTTGCGGTAGGGTAGAAGTGGTATAACTAAGGTAACATATTCTAGCAACATTCACTAGGATGGCGTTGCGATAGGTCATTTATGGTGTAGTGGTTAAAGATATATTTTAAAAATGATGAGTTAAAGATATATATATATATATATATATATATATATATATATATATATATATATATATATATATATATATATATATATATATGGGAAGACTCAAAAGAAAACCATATTTTAAAAAAAACTTAAGGTACTTTTGTCATCCATTGATTTGTAAATAATTTAACGGTTGATATTGACTGAATCAATTATTTATATACGATTTCCATAATGGTCTGATGAATTAAATTTTAGTATCTTTCTAATTTTGGTATGCTATCTATACATAATATATTTTCCGGTTTGTAATAGAATTAATAACAATATTAATTACATAAATCAATGACTGAGATGAGTACTCTAAGTTTTCCCTAAATCCCTACTATATATATATATATATATATATAAGAGAAATAAATTTTAAGATCTCAAAACATGTGGCTGAGATTTAATACAAATAACAGAGGTGTATAACTGAGATTTAGTCTCAGTGTTCAAATTATATATATATATATATATATATATATATATATATATATATATATATATATATATATATATATATAAGAGAAATAAATTTTAAGATCTCAAAACATGTGGCTGAGATTTAATACAAATAACAGAGGTGTATAACTGAGATTTAGTCTCAGTGTTCAAATTAAATTGGATTCTCATTTGAAAATTTGAATTTTTCAGTGAATTGATTAATATACTCAGCGATATTTTAAAGCAGAGTCAGTCACCACGCTCCAAGTTTTTCCCACATAATGTTTTAGTTTTTTTAATAATCGTGATCGTTGGATGATTGATTGAACGGTTCAGAAATTGATTAGTATATAAATGGTCCCTGACAATCAATATACTTATTTATTGTGTAATTTGTGTGACATAAATTATTTACTTAAATATCGCATAAAATAAATTGTTTAATTAGTATATTTGCAGTTATGGTTGCAGTTACCCACAACAATTTCAACTTTGAAATTAAGATTTGTGGAATTTAGTTTGTGATTCAGCTTATTAAAAATCTTTAAGTAGTGTAATTACTTTTCACACATACAAAAATTAGCATTGTAAATAATAAAAAATAATAATAAACTATTTATATTATTTTGTTATTTTTATTGACAAATATGAATGAAACATAATAAATAAATCGAAAAGATTTGATAAAAAGTTATGGCATTATATAGGCTTGGTGGGCTTGAGCCCACAACTTATGTATAGGGTTTTTTAATTATAAAATTAAAAAACCCTAAATCTGGCCGACCTCTTGAATCTCTCTCCACATCTAATAATCTCGTGTATTCGGCGGTGTGACTCCATCTTCGGTGCTGATCTTAACAAACTAAGTGATTTTCTCGACTAAGCTGTGATTTTCTCGACTACATTACAATAACTTTGGTAAGATCGCCTCTGATTTTCAAATTCTTCTTTTCTCAAGTTATTTAATTTTACTTTCTTTCTTTTTTCTGCACAAATTGAATTCATTATCCATCCCTATATGTTAATAAAATGAAGAAATAATTAGATTGTTATACAATTAATGTATGAATTAAGAGTAAGGGGTGTCCGTTATTCAATTCGGTTGAGTTATGGAATAAGAATTGAATTAAACCACATGTAACGACCACAAACGCGGTTGTAACACTCGAGTACACATCGAAACATGTGTAGACTTGAGTTCAGTATATAAGGTAAAGTAGTACTACCAAGTTCACTCACAAATCATGATCTTTTGAAGGTCTGTGTTAGTTTACTCTGTGTTTATTCTTATTACAGATTCGGGACTTGACACGATTTTAAAAAGATTCGGGATTTGACCCGGGGTGTCACATATGAATGTGTAACACCCCCAATCCCACATCGAAATATTTGTAGACTTTATATGCGTTTATTCGTGATGCGAATTCGGAACTTGACCCGATTTTGAAAAGGTTCGGGATTTGACCCGGGTTGTTACATATGGTATATATCAAAGTTAGGTTCATATGTGACAACCAGGGTTAAATCCCGAGTCTTTTTGAAATTATGTCAAGTTCTGAATTCATACCACGAATAAGCTCAAAGTAAACTTTTTCAAATAAATAACTTGAGTAATCCATAAGCCCACCACATGCCCCTCAAAAATCATGATTTATTTTTTTTATAGCTAATTTAGTTATATATATTTAAATAAAGAGGATGACAAAGAAGTCACCTCGACTCCCGAAGAGTAATGTCACAAGAGAATGTGGGTCGTTCCCACACAACGATTAGGCTTAAGTAACAAAGTACTTAGACAGCCTAATCAAAGAACCATCAATAAGCTAACAAACCAACTACCAAATAGTCAAACAAAGTTGAAGATTACAAAATAACATAACTGAAATTCATGATAACAAACTAAGATTTGCCTAGTAATGGGCCAAGACCAGAGCCTCCAACTCCCTGCCAATCAGCTTCCTGCCTTGCATCACCACTACCAGCTGCATCAACTTCCAAGCTTCCAATAGCTTTAGCAACAACAACAGTAGTTGGGCCTCCCGCGGTACTCCAATATTCAGATTGAACCTTTAGATTTTGCTGACCAGTGTAATCCTGTTGCTTAGTCTCTTCAAGGTGCACACCAACCTGTCTAAACAAAACACCCTTCCCTTTTCCCCTGCAATTGCTGGTTCCCTAGTCTTGTCACCACGGATCACCTAGCTCAGAGTTCAAACCTGCAGACTGAAAAGTGGGCCAATGATAGTAGACACTGTGACACTCTTCGCTCAGGTCCACCTACATTCGGTTGGAGTCCGAGGAGGTGGACAAGGAAGGCTCATCCCTATATAAACTAGATTCGGAGGATGAGTCATCAGCTTTGTGCGCCACGCAATCAGTGGCTAAGCAACAGCAGACTATGGTGTGAGCTAGGAAAAGACACTTTCTACAGACACAAGAATCCTGATAATGTACCTGAACCCACGTAGTGGACTCAATCAACTTTACCTAAATGTAAGAAGGCCTTGGGCAATCTGTAGCAAGGTCAATCAGAACTAGGACTTGAGGCTGAGGGTCACGTTGGCTAGCACACTTAAAGGTATCACTAGACATAGCAATAGTGGTACCCAAGGCTTGACTAATATAACACAGACCTTGAGTTGATCAGTACAAGAACGACACATGATGAAGTGTAACCCAGTAGCAACAGTGTCATGCGAAACATGTAAAGGCAAATCTTCAGACCACATTTTCAAATCAAATAAATAACCCGCAATTTTAATCGGACTAAACCTAATGGCTCTAGACAAAGCAGATTCATTCTTAAACTTAAAAACAAGGTAACCCGCATGATGGTGATAAACCCTCTTAAGCCCAGCAAATTCATAAACACAAATAACAGAGTTCTTAACAACATTAAAATCAAAAGAATTAGATTGACAAATCCCATAACAATAATTTTTCCAGTACCCAGTAGCAAGATTAAGGAAGTCAACAGGTGGAGATACACAAACAAACCCATTAGCTCGTGTTAACACACTATGATTCCTATTGGTAGTGACTAACTCTTGTGAACTGAATAGATAGAAAATGATATTACTAGGCGGAGTTTCATCATTATCATCCTTCATAGAAGGAGCCCTGTCATGAGTAGCTTGGGGGGAAGCTTGAATCGCCGCCGGGGAAGGACAACTAGAGACATGACCCAAGGACGGAATGGAAAGAACCTTGTTGTGAGAGATGGCCGGTATGAGGTTAGATCTTGTCATGCTCAGAGAGAAGAAAAGAGACTCGAGAAGGATTAGGAGGGTTAAAGCGAAAGACTTATGCTGGATGTCAAGTAAAACAAAGGAGCAATCATAATCACAAAGGATCTTAAATAGGAGAGTACAAGGCAACTCATCGGGCGCATGAGGAAGACAAGATGGGAAGAGGAAGCGACAGGGGAGTGAATAGAGATGGTAAAGTAAGAGAGAGAAGAAAAAAGGGGGGAAGGAGAGAGAACATAGGGTTTTGGGGAGTCGACTCTCATTTGCTATGATATATGAATTTACTTATGATTAGGTTTTAAATCATGATTTATTAATATACTTAGTAATACTACTCTACTTTATAATCTTATATACCGAACTAAAGTTTTCACATCTTTCAATAAAAACATGTAGGATTTAGGTATTACAACGGTTGTGACTAGTTATGCATAACTTCAATTGTGAGATTATAGTCGATGGGATTTAGTTTGTGGTTCAATTTACGGTTCAGCCTAAGTAGTGTTATTATTTTTAAATTTTAAGAGTGTTGTTAATTATAAAAAAGATTCAATAAACTATTTAATTTATTTAATTATTTTTATTGACAAATATGAATGAAACATAATATATAAATAAAAATATTGATAAAAAATTAAGTCATGCATGCGTCGATTATGATTCTATACACTACGTTAACTAAAACGTTAAGACTATTTTAGAGTACGTCTTATATTTAAAATAATATTAAATACTTATTAACGTTCATACTGATTTTATACATATTTGTAAGTATTAATCATAACATTTATAATTTGTTTATTTAAATATTATATATACTCACATTTTACAGGTTCTGGTTTGATTTTTTTAGTTTTTAAAGATTTATAAAATAACCATGTACCTTCTATCCATGTTCTCAGATTGTCTCTCCTTAAGTACACAATTATTTCAGGAAAGGTCATTTTCAAGCTTGTCAAAATGGGAAAGACATGCAGAAAACACAAACCCTTCATGGTTAGAGGTGAACCTATGAGAGGTAATGTTTATATATGTGCATGCTCATGCATACGCACATATCTATACTGTATTATTATAACTAGAGAACTTGTTTTAAAACATTGAACCAGAAAAGATATTGATCGTTGAATTTTAGGTGAATCATAGAAACCATCATAATCATCCAATTTTAATAAAATTAATTTTAGAAAAGATATATATCATACATACAATTTTGTCCTCCTTTTATACAACTCCTCACGGATAATATTATATTTTTATTTTAATAAAATATCTCACATTAATTTCCTACCTAAAATATATTTATATACAAAACACACAAATATTATCTCGTTAAAATATAAATATAAATAAATTATATAAAAATATATACATATAATATGAAATAAAGTTTAAATTATTATTATACCAGTAAAAATAAAATCAAATAATATAAAAAATAGTAAAATAAAAATAGTAAAAAACTAAAAAAAATTATCTGTGCATCGCAATGACATAAGTTAGCATCATTTGCATCATTTATATCTGGAAAATGAAAATCTTAATTTTCTCTCTTAATTTATTTATGAAAAATGAAAAACTTTAATTTTATTTCTTAATTTAAATTAAAAATATTTTTAATATAAATATAGGGTTAATGACTATAAAAATAAATTTTAATTAGTGATTGATAAGATTGAGTTGATATTATAAATACTCATTTATAAATATAAAAAATTATATAAATGTAAAATTAAATAAAATTTAAATTATTATTATATGAATTAAAAATAAATTCAAATCATATAAAAAAGATTAAAATAAAAAGATTACACGAGATATAAGTTTGTATATATAATATATGTATATTGAGCGGTGGGCGGAGCTAGAAAATTATAAATGCGTGTGAAATTTTTTTCAACAACTTATTTCATATATCATAATATATATTTTTAATATAAAAATATAAATATATTTAAACTAAGTGTCGTTTTGACTTTTTTTTACATAGTTTAAGGTGTAAAAAAGAGATATTTACATATATTATTTTTTTGAATTTTCTCTTTTCTAATAATAATTTAAATATTACTGTATATTTTTATAAAATAAATAATATATATAAGTAGGTTTTTTTAAAAACTCATAACACAAAGTCAAAACTACAATTATTTTAGCACACACGCAGGAGGGAGTATTCGTCCAATTCAATATTAATCGTGTACATGTATGATGTATGATGGGGCCTCTGTTTGGTTTAAAGAAATGTATTTTTTGGAGCCGGTTTGCGTAGGCGCTTTTAAATGGTGAATGTAAAATGACTTTTAATTTTAAAAAATGTAGATTTGTGTAATAAATTAAATCGTGATTTAAAATTGAAAAAAATAGAATGAAGTAAAAAATTTGGAGAATATATTATTTTGAGTAACTTTACTTCATTTTTATAATTTTGTTTGATAAAAGTTAATATTAATATTTACATATATATATAATTTATAAATTTTATTTGTATTTTTTTATTTTTAATAATTAATAAGTCACAAAATAGTAAGATTACCCAAAGAGATAATAATTAAACAGGCCTTTATACAAAAATGTGTTGTGCACTCGTTTCAGGACAATATCTTGCTTGACCGTGTTGGAGTTACAGACTACTACTCTCGGTTTAAATACAACGCTATCACTGGAAAACTAATGCCGGATGATATTGCTGGGTGAGTATCGTGTCGATCCTGCTAATTGTTAATACATGTTTGGTTATAGGATATAGGATTATATGGTTAAATTGTTTTTTATATATATATTCTAAACTGAAGGCGGGCCAAATGGGAGACGGAAAATCCAGATAACTTGATGCTACAGTGCAATGAGTGCAAATGCTGGTATGAACATCAATACTGTGTTAGTGTGATATTTTTCTCCATTGTGTATAGTGCCTTGTTAATGTTGTTGGATTTATTTCAATCATAGAAGTTTCTGATTCTATTAATTGTGTTTTATATGTTCCTTGAAGGTGCCGTCCTACTCTTGACGAAATGAATATTGCACAAGCAAAGCACTTAAGTAGGTATTTATGTGATAAATGTTCATCTGAACAAAATGGGATGAACTCTAATGGCCAGGTAAAACTACTCTTGGCTACTTGTTTTACCGTACTGTATCTTCTGTGCTCTGTGCCTTTTTTACTACATACCTTATATTGTATCTTTTGTTAGACATGGTAAAAATAATGAATTCAATGTATACAGAAGTAAATGTCTCTCATCCTTCATGTCTACAGACGCATGCTGCTGTCAACAACGAGGAAACGATACCAAATTATGAAGTGAATGGTGAACAAAATACAAAGAGAAAGAAGACTGAAGCCACTAAGAAAAGATCAGGTGCTGATACATAGGGAGAGAGGGAGGGGGCCTTAATTAAGCCTACCCCCGACTCATGCATCAATCAATATTAATTACTATTATACATGTTAGATAACTAGATGATGAATCATTTGTACAAGTAAATTAAAACTTATAATAGACTGATAATTGTAGCTTAATTTGTACCCTAAATTGATTATTGTTAGAAAGTTTAGGTGGTATGATTATGAAAACTTCTAGTAACTATTTAAATTAATATGACGTAAAATAACTTATTTCTTAAAAAATGAGTGTCGCTCTCCCCTGTTTCGGCCCCTCCTCCTCCCCTTTCCCCTCCCCTTTTTAGCTCTAAGATGCCTCTAATTTTGATTTCCTTGACAGATTCGGGAAGTCCAAAGCTTAAGGATAATCCTCTCTTTCAAATGACTAACGCGGCTCAAGCTACACACAGTTCGTCGCTAGGTTCTCAAGAACGCTTCAAGGACCAGAGGCAGACTCCTCGTGGAAAGGATTGCTCAATAGAGCTCAACCAGGTTCATCCAAACCCTACACCACTGGATTTACATGATTTGAACAAATATTCTGTGCGATCTGCTGAGATAAAGTTTCATCCGGAACAAGTTCATTACAAGCCTAATGGTATGGTATTTGTTAAACCCTCTAATGAGCTTTTCAAAGACGCCAAATTACATTGGGAAAACTGTTGTTTGGGTTACTTTAAGTCCTCTGTTAATCTATCTTTTGATGAAGTTGCGAACTTTATGATGAACAAGTATGAAAGAGCGGGTCTTAGGAAGGTCTTTAATCATCATCTGGGATACTATGTGTTGATGTTTAACAACCGTAAGTCTTATGAGCGAGCTTTAAAATATAGTCTTTCGGTTGGTAATCACGAGATGCATGTTTCAAGATGGATTGAACATGTTCATCCTGTTCAACCTATTGGGAAACAGGATGTATGGGTTACTTTGGTTAATGTTCCGTTTACTCATTGGTCTGTTGACGGTTTATGTAAAATAAGTAGTGTGATTGGTAACCCACTGGCTTTTGCGAAAGGCACCTGGCTTAAAGCCCAATGCAAGGAGCCTCTGAGGGAGGCTCATGTTCTGGTTGAAATTGGTGCATATAGTGCCAGGCCCTCTGTCATTCTTGTATATCTACCAGGTCAATCTGATCGATTTTTGGCCAGAGTGTCAGTTAATTACATCTCTAAGGATGACATTTGTCATCTGTGTCTCTCATATGGTCATGACAGTACCAACTGCCCTGTACTGCCGGAAATTATACCCACCACTAAGAGGCATTACAACCGTGCTGGGAGTATCTTTGCTTCTAGCAATGAATACCAATCTCCTAGTGAGGAATCAGTTCCTGAGGAGGAGGTTACCAAGCCTACTGTCAGCAAGAAGAGGCTTTCAGAGAATTCAAAGGGTAAGAATTTAATTCAGACCTCGGATTCTGAGGAGTCAATGGAAGATACTAATGCAGGGAGGAGTAAGATGTCAAAGGTGAAAGATAGGGGATACTCTACTCAGTCTGATTATCGAGCTTTGCAGAAAAGGAAAAGGTAATTTCACTTGAAGAACATGTGGATGATCAATGAAGAGACTAGGGTGGTGGTCGTTGGTCTCCTGGAAGCCTCTGAGCAGATCATGTTTAACGAGAGGAATCTTGCTAGGGAGCGGAGGATTGTGTTTGGAGAAGGAGGACAGTTGCTTCCTGCTCCAGGATATCGCAAAAATGATACTGGCATGTAATGTGTTTGTCTCGGGATATATGTTGAATTATGTTTTCTATCTTAACTATGTGTTTGAATTATGTTTTCTAAGTTCTTGGAGCTATGACTCTACTCCTCCGGAGTCGAATTAATTAGGCCTCATTAGAGGCTTTCTTCTTATAAAATACAAAAAAAAACTATTTAAATTATCTTGTACCAACAAAATTTTAAACTCCCCTACATTTCTGTCTTCGCCATATCAACTCATCTAGATCCCTAGCTTCATTAATGATAAATCATGGTTCACAGTGATGATTGAAAATAGATTTTTTTTAATATTTGATTTTTTATTAATTTAATTTTTTAATAATAATTTCAATTTTATTTAATATAATATACAAAATATTCTTATATTGTTTACTTGAATTTTTATTAGATAGGCGCTCTTTTTATTACTATTATTTTTGTAAGGTCCATTGATAACCACATTGAATCTATAAAATTGTGTATAAAAATTGTTCTCAAAATGTAGCAGTAGTAATGTATTAATATGATATATTTTATTGGTAAAATTTATTTGAATAGACGAGGGTTCATTATATTAATAAAATTATAATTAATTAGAATATATATATGTCATATAATATTTAAACATTATTTTTATATACACTACTAATATTTTTACTTTTATTAAATTTCGATAAATTAGTATATGACTAGAAAAAATTGTGATTTAAAAATATGAGGATTGTCGTAGTTTAAAATTTTTAAATCGGTGATTAAAATTTTAATTAAATTTCAAAATATTAGTTCTAATTTAAAATTTACAAATAAGTGATCGTTATCTAATTTCAAAAAGATGACTATACTTTAATATTTTGAAAAATACGAAAAATTAATATAGGTTCAAATTAAAATAATTTTTATGTTAAAATTCTTTAATATGCGTAATTTTTTAAGTATGTGGATAATAGTAATTTAGAATTTTAAAAATATTTTTGATGACTAATAAATAATTTTGAAATTTAAAAATTTACAAAGATCGAGATTGAATAAATTTACTGGCACTATATTTTATTTTATATATTTTTTAGCCTAAAATGTGTTCAAGTTCAAAAAAGTGTTCCAGTAAAGTTATAGTAACTAGTTATAATTTTATTAACACAACAATTGAATGTCTTCAAAATTATTTTTAAAATTATTAAAAACAACTTTAATTTTTAATTTTTTTATTTAAATTATTTTATTAAAACACAATCATCATTTCAAAATTTGGTAAAAATAACGGCTATCGATTTGTAAATCATAAACAAGAGCTAATACTTTGAAATTCAATTAAAATTTTAACCACTGCTTTGAATAGTTTAAATTACAATTGTCATTTTAAAACTCGATATAAACTTTAAACACCAAAATAATATTTACTCTATTCTTATTGATTAAAGATTTATGTTTTTATATCATATTATATTTATAATATACTATAAAATTGTTTCAGAATATAATAAATTTTTATTTAATATTCTATTAAGGAGCACTCCATTAAATTCAACTCTTGTAAATTTAAATATATTTTATTTTAAAACATGTTATGCTATATGCACAAAAATATCATACAAAATAAACATTTTAACCCAAAATACTTTATTATATCAATATATATCATAAAAACAAAAACAAAATTTAATTTCAAAATTTTTAATTCAATTTTATGCAATATATCATATCTACAACTAAAAGTTTAAAGTTAATATAATTAAATTATATATTCCATTCTATAATTAAAAATAATGTCGTCATATATGATTCATCTCTCGTATCTTCTACTTACTTAATTACTCTTTCTATTTCTAATATTTATTATTTAATTTTTCTACACACATCTCAAATTACATTGACTGCATAATTAAAGAATTATTATAAAAATATATACCATATATACTATAATTCACAAAGAAATATTTTTTTGAATAAAATATGAAATCTATACAAATTTTAAAATTAATTATGTTTGCCCAGAAAGATAAACTATTACAGAAGGGGGGTTGAATGTAATAGTACCAATAAATCGATTAAGAACACAAGTATGTAAAAGATGAATATTGTTCTGTATTAAAGATTATGAATAGATTACAAAACTCTCTCAAGAAGTTGTTTGTTCTTAAGAGCTTCTAGGTTATGAAAAATAAGACTTAAACCGATTCTTAATGTTAACATATGTTTGTGTTTTTATATAGACACAGTTACAATTCAATTACAAATCAGAATAGAAATAGAATAGTTTTACATAAGGAAATATTCTTGCATTCAGATTCCTTCTTACTTTCCTATTTAGACTCTGATTTGAATTGCTTCCTGACAAACTCTGATATTAAACTCTGTCGGTCGTTATCATCTCATAGAGTATTCTCTGTTATAGTAAACTCTGATTAAGTATTCTCTGATAGAGTAAACTTTGTCCGACAGTTCTTTAAACTCTGATGACGTCAACAATGTAAACTCTGACTTGTATTCTCTGACAGCCATCAGTGTTTGCTTCCTAACAAATTATATTGATTTAATAATAATATTTAATAATAATTATAAGTAAAACTATAAAATAAAAATATAAGAATAACAAATCCCTAAGGTAGTAATTGAATTCAGTGCATTATGTTAGTTATTTAATAATTTATTTTTTTAATTTATAATTGAAATAAATAAATATTTAATAATAAATGACTAAATTTATTTATTTACATATATTTATTATGATTCAGGAAAAGTACGGAGATTATCTCATGATATTTATTTTTTAAAGATATTTATTGATATATAACATATATAATAAGTATTTTATGATTATATTGTATAATTGTAACATGCATTGTTTATATATATTTAAAATTATTTTTAATAAAATTAAATATTTTATAAAAAATTAAATACAGAGATATACAATAATAACAATTATAGTCCTTTTAGAATTTTTTTTTGAAAGAGGATAGTCTTTTTAGATGTTTGTCATTTGTGGTTTGGCCTTTGGCGTGACAATAACTTTGGAATTGATGAAACAAACACCCATTTACTAGCTTATACTAGCTGTAAATAAATGTTTATTCTACATTTTTCTTTAATTTTCTTGTTCTTTTACTTTTTTTACCACACAAAAAGTCTAGGGTTTTACAGTGCAAATCTCAAAATTCACCTCCACTAGTCCTCTTTCGAAGACCTTCCAGTTGCATATTCTTGGTCGTGATTCTCTCTCTATTTTATATACATATTTTTGTATCTACACCCCCTAGTCTTCTTGATTTTAAAGTTTTCAACTTTTCAATGGCAAAGACAAGACATGGGAAACAAGAGTTAAATTATTACACTATTAAGGGAACCAACCAAGTTGTCAGGGGTAATTTGTGTTTTTGTGTGTGTGTGTGTGCATAGATGTAAAGATCACACATTTGAAAATAATGTGTGTTGTTAGTGTGACTGTGTGTAGTGATTTAATTTTTCTTGTGGTTCTTGAGGGGTTTGAGTGTTTTTGTATGATCTGGTTTAATATGCATACATTACATAATTTTATAATTTATTTTCATTTTTGCATGCCTCATTTGTATATTGTAAGGTGGGGTTTATGTGGGTTGCAACTTGCAAGTGGGTTTTTTTTAAGATGATTTTTTTTTGTGTGTATTTTACCTCAAGGGATTTTATTATTGAGCATATTTGCATTACTTTGTTCTGGGATTATCTTGATGATTTTTAAGATGGGCTGTTATTTTTGTCCTAATTACTGTTCATGTACATGCATTGTTTTGTTTTATATGAATCTTTTAGGGGTAAGTTGGGGGTTAATAAAGATGGGTATTTGATTATTTTACCTTTAGTATTGTAATTATTGACTATATTTGTGCAACTATGTTCTGGGCTTTTTAAGACTGGCAGTTTATTATTATTTAATTCGCTAATAATATATATGGATAGTTCTGTTTTGTATAAATCTGTATATGGAAAAAAAGTGAAGTAATGTGCTTCAGTATCACTGTACTTCAGATTAAGCTAAATTTTGATTTAGAAGTTCTGATTTTTGTTTTTGTAAATATTTTTCTATAAATGTCGGTCTGTGCTGTTTTAATGCTTATTATGTGTTGTATTCGAGAAGGAAGTGTGTTGTTTATTACATTGATTACGTTGCTGATGTTGTGTAGCTGGCGATTGTGTGCTTATGAAATCCGCTGAAGCTAATAAGCCACCCTATGTTGCTCGTGTCGAAAAATTAGAAGCTGATAGCAAGGGTCACATGAAGGTTAAAGTAAGATGGTATTACAGGCCCGAGGAGGCGATTGGTGGAAGGAGACAGTTTCATGGGGTGAAGGAGTTGTTCCTGTCTGATCACTATGATACTCAAAGTGCCTATACCATTGAGGGAAAGTGCATTGTGCACTCGTTCAGGGACTATACCAAGCTTGATGATGTTGGTGCTGAGGATTACTACTCTCGCTTTGAGTACAAAGCTATCACTGGAGCATTCACTCCCGATCGTGTTGCAGTGTGAGCATTGTTTGACTCTTCCTGGTTGTTACTATATGTTTAACAAATGGATTACATGGCTCACAACTTTTTTGCATATTCTATATTGAAGGTACTGCAAATGCGAGATGCCTTATAATCCAGATGAATTGATGCTACAGTGTGATGAATGCAAAGATTGGTATGAACATCCATTTTTGTTATATGGGTTACTTTTCTTAGTTGTCTCAAAACGCCATATCTTTGTTTCTAATAGTTGGAGAGCAAAATCTTCAGGGGCATAGAGTTATAAATGCAGAACTCCTTTTATATGACAATTTAGATTTTTTTCCTTAAAAAATAGAATAATGTCATGATGGAGCCTTAGTGCCTTACCATATGTGATATGCTTCTTAAATACATATTTTAATTGTTTTTATATTCTTTTTTTCAGATTTTCTTATATGCTCCTTGTAGGTACCATCCTGCTTGTGTGAAAATGACTACTGCACAAGCAAAGCAGCTAAGCAACTATTTGTGTGATGACTGTGCTCCTGAACAAGATAGGAAGAACTCTCCTGGCCAGGTCAGGCTACTCTTAGTCATTCTGACCCCTTTTTGTATCTTTTGTGTGCTCTTTCTCTCGTCTTCTCTGTGCAATGCAATTTGTGTTCTGTTTTGTAATCTGCATCTCGCACAACATAGTATCACTAGTATTTCTTAACATGGATTTAAGGTATGACTATAAGTCTATAATGATGAATTGATATTTGAAATATTAATTGTTCCTCTGTGCAAAATTTGTTGACTTCTGATATCTAAGATTCTATGGTCATCTTATATCAACATTTCATATGAACAGCTTGTGTAGTTTTCTTTCTATGGGTTCATGTCTTAACGCGTCTGGCAGACATGTTTTCACCCAGAAACAGAGGTTAATAATTGGATTAGTGGTGGTTTTTTGGGGAATAATTGTTTCTTAACGTGAATGTGATGTGTCTAACCAAAAAATAGCCCACCCTAAACTTCTGTTGCATTATTTGGAATATCTCATAAATGATCAAGGACTTGTGCTAGACTCTATCTAGAACTCACCAAAAAATTTTAAATAGGGAATTAACTAATGGTGCTTTTGAATTTAGTATTCAGTCAGTTTAATGATCATAATACTATTATTATGTGCATAAAACTTATTGTCAATCTACCAGTCCTATGTATGGAGTGTATCATTTGTGGTCTTCTTTCTGGGATCACGAATTTTATATCATGCTTTGATATGCAATTATTTGATATCCAATACTTCGAAACCTTTCTTAATCAACTGAGGAACAGTTGTTGAATGCTAGACCTTATTTCAATTTTTTATTTTCTACATATTTAGTACAAGATTTTTAATACTCACAACCTTTTGGTCAAGGAGGGAGGGGAAAGGGAAACCACTGGGCTAGAATTTTAAGTTTGGAATCGGACCTTTTTCAATGTCTCCAGAATTACGTTACAAAATCACATGTTTTAAAGTGCAGAAATACAGTGATGAATTTGTGCACTTTAATATTTTCTCAAACATGTGTATTATTATATTTGTAGGTGGCCTGCAAACGCCGAAGGGCATAACTGCTGATGTATGTGGTTGGAAGAAGCAGCGGGTTTCGCCTACATTTTGGTTTACTACAAAGAATGTTTGTACTATACTGATGCCGAAGACTGCACTATTTCTCACTGCTTGAGTTAGTTATTTTAGATTTAGAATGTGACTATTTCTTTGTACTCTGTGCAAAGAAAGAATTAGGATTTAACTCTGTGATTGAAAAGCTTTAAACTTCTGCACTCTCATCTTTTGTATGGCTATTGAGTACATTTGATATGTTACATTTGAGCAACCCTTACGAAGTTCTCTTACTTTCATCACTCGAAGAAATAGGAAATTAACCCCCCCCCCCCCCCCCCCCCCCAGAGGATACTGCCAGGTCTATGTTGATTCGTATGAAATATTGTTTTTAGCTTTAACATTGCTAATTTCTTGACAACAAACTTGATTGATATAACTAAAGATGAGTTTAGATTAACTGATGTTAAAAAAATGTGTTTAGATTTCTTGTAGATGTATGTATGAAAAATAAATAGAATGTTTGTATTAAATGAACTGTGGAAGATTGAAGATGATTCTTTGAAACTGACACCGTTGTCCTTATCTTGAGATTTTGTTTTCTGCAATCGACTTTGTTTGACTAGCTTTGCTTGCTTGGCTTGTGATAGAAGTGGCCTTACCTATGATTTTTGACTAGGATCATGTCTCATGAGATTAACCTGCCAGAAATTATTTAAGAGTAAAGTGCACTTCGTGTACCCGCAGTTTGTGTGTCAGACCATTTGGGATACTACACTTCAAAAACTACCCACACTTCAAAAACTACCACGTGCTATACTGCACTTCTTAACGTCCTAGCACTTTGCTGTTTTCCGTTAAATTGGGCTAATGCCGTCAGTTTTTTTGTTTTGGAGAAAAAGGTGTTCTTCGTGTTCTTGAAGATCAAAGCAACTTTTGAAGATAATTATGAACTTAGTTTTCTTCATATGAGTAACCAAATTGAATCCCATGTGTTGAAGTACATGACTACGTGCTCCGTCTTCGTTAGAAATTGCTTGGTTTGTAATTCATGATTTTCGGGTTATACTTGAATTTCTTATTTATTTTTCCGTTGATTTGTTGCATAAACTAATTACTTGATTACATAGATCGTGAAAGGACATGCTAGTTATATTTTTTGTTGGTATTTATGGGTTGTTTTTGGAGATCGTCGGAGAATTATTTTTCCGGTAAAGCTCGTCGGATTTCTTCAATTTACGGCCACATGGTTGCTTGTTTGTATGTATAATTGTTATATACGTACTCCTGGCAAGGCTAACGTTATTTTGGTATAAAAACCTGCTTTGTTTGAGTTTTGTTTTGCCGTCGTTCAAGATCACCAGAGACGATCACGGCGTTAGCCCAATTTAACGGAAAACAACAAAATGCTAGGACGTTAAGAAGTGCAGTATAACACGTGGTAGTTTTTGAAGTGTGGTATCTCAAGTGGTCTGACACACAAACTGCGCGTACACGAAGTGCACTTTACTTATTATTTATTTTTTGAAGATTTTATGCTATTTGTGAGAAATGAAGAATGAAAAATTATCCCCAGCAAAAAAATTTTATGAGAATTTTAAAATTTAACTCTTAATTATATTCTTAACATATTTTATCGAAACCGAACCTAAGCCGCTTGCTAGGGCCATTGTATCTTTATCTAGCCCTTCATTTTAAGAAAAAGTGAAGTGCAACTGTATGGGAGCAAAGCAACCATGCCATCAAAGAAGGAAATAGTTGAATCTGCATAAATTAATATATTTTCCGAAGAAAATTTAATCTATAAAAGAAATATTAAAACTCGATAAAATAATAATCTCGTTGAATAAGTAAATTTTTTTTATAAACCCTATCGATCGATCAACGGAAGTTTTACTTTAATAATGATTAAATCTACGGTGTTTACCGTTGACGACAAAAGTCCCTAGCAGAAAGTCTTAACTTTCACACACAAACCTCTTCTATCATACATTTTCAACAGTAATGGCAAATAGTAACAATCTAGTCTTCCCTTTCCTAACCAAACCCACCTCACAACACACACATTTTCATCACTGAACCTTCTCACCATTCAAAAGCTCTCATCTTTTTCAATTCTTGCACCTTTTCTTCATGCAAAAATGATAAAACTCAACTCAGTATTGTGTTATTTTCTGATCATGATCACCTGCTTTTACAGCATCAAAGTTGATTCAAAAAAGTGCCATGGTGAATGCACAGCATTAGCTTCATATTATTTATGGAATGGAGTAAATCTTACATTAATAGCCAATGCATTCAACACAAATTTTAGTAATATCATGGGTTATAATCCACAAATACTTAATTATAATTATATAAAGAAAGGTGATAGATTGAATGTTCCATTTAAATGTGGGTGTTTAGGGGGTTCAAATTCAGATTTTCTTGGTCATCAGTTTCGATTTAAGAGTGTAACTGGGAATAGTTATGAGAAGATTGCTGATATTGTGTATTCTAGGCTTACTACTGTTGAAATGTTGGTTGAGTTTAATGATTTTAATAGTAATCAGTGGATTGCTAAGAATGAAAGTTTGAATGTTACGGTGCTATGTTCTTGTGGTAGTAGGAGGGTTTCGAAGGATTATGGCTTGTTTATTACGTATTCGTTAAGGCCTGGTGAGAATTTGTCTTCGATTGCTAATAGCTTTGAACTTTCAGAAAAGTTGTTGATGGATTATAATCGCGGTGTCAATTTTAGTAGCGGAAGTGGCTTTGTTTTTATTCCTGGAAAAGGTAATTCTATCATATAACTAATGCATTAGGTGATGCAAAATTTTAGTATCGTGTTGTGATACAGATTAAAATTTCTATTTACTTAATGTTTGTTGGCTCAGAACTTTTAACATGTTTTGTCTGATAATATTTCTTATGTTGTGTTCATAGTCTTTATGCCTAGTTTGTTTGCAGAGGTCGTTAGGAAATTAGTGTTTAAAAGTTGCCTCTGGATTTTGTATGCATAATCCTCGAGCCTTTCTCTCTTTAATAAACGGGGTAGGGATCCCTTCAACCCGCCTGTCTTCCAAAAAAACAAATATGTTAAATTAGAAAATTATAGGTTGGTGGGTAGATATTACTAAAACCCTTGTCTTAATATTTGGAGCGACGTTAATGTTAGTTTATGCTCTAAATTTTGTGATAAGTTTTTGTCTTTTAAATGCAGATCAAACTAGGAATTACCCTCCCTTAAATTCAAGGTAACTGAGCACTTGTTATTACTTGAGAATTGAATTTCACTTTTTTCTGCAAATATACCTAATTTTCCTGCTCTGATTCTGCAGATCGAGTGGTTGGTTCTTTGCCTTTGACTGTATGATATATAATTTACTTTGACGGCAGATTTTGGAATCCACCGGTTTTTCATGTCTGTCTTAATCTTACAGTCTGCTAAATAAATTTGGGCAGGACTACGTGGTGAAGTCATTGCAGGCCTATCCATTGCAGGTGTTACTGGGACTCTTGCGTTGGCTGCTTGTTTCTACTTTTGTGTCTACAGGCGCAAATTTTATAATGAAAGATCATTTATCCAAACAAGTTATGATGATAACCAAATGGAGAATAAGATTGGTAATTAGGTTTGATGATTTTAAGTGTGAAGTATATAAAGCCCTGTATCAGTATATCACTGTTTCCTTGTTTTTTGATCAGACAGATGATATTGCAATGTATCTGGACTGAAACCATATATTGGAAGTAAAACACAGCTTAAAAACTTGTACTCACTGGGAAAATTATGTCGGTGGTATATATATAATTGATAGATTTTGCTCATTGACAGGTTCTGGTATTATCATGGAAAAAAATTTAGGCTCTGGTCCTTCTGAAGGTGGTGTTTTCTCAAAGCTTACGGGTATCACCATTGACAAATCATTGGAATTCTCATATAATGAACTTGCTGAAGCCACTGACAACTTCAGCCTGGCTAATAAGATTGGTCAAGGAGGGTTTGGCTCTGTTTACTATGCAGAGCTAAGAGGAGAGGTTAGTGCCTATGCAATCCATCTTAAGATATTGTGCCTCAATCTGATAATAGAATGTATATTTAACCAAAAAATAGATCTGATACATAACTCGTGAGGGACTGACTAATGGAGTTTAAAAGGTCTTCTTAGCGGAAAACAGAAATTTACGTTATGGTTTTAAATATTTGCAAGATAAGTTGTAATTAAAATACTAACAAAAGTATTAAATTGGACTCTTGGATCATCTATGTGATGTTTAACACAAGTTCTGCATTATTTAGTCAAGTTCATATCTATGTATATATAATATGCAGAAAGTTGCAGTCAAGAAGATGGATATGCAAGCTTCAAAAGTATTTCTGGCTGAACTGAAGGTTTTGACAAATGTTCAACACGTGAACTTGGTACTATTCACCAACTTTCTAATGCATAATGCTGGATGCAAGTATCCCAATGATCTTTGTCCTTGGTGATTATTTGTGAAAGAAACAAGTTAAATATAACATCTCAACTTCAAGACTACCCTTACATTGTGTAATCCCTTGTATAGAAAAACTATATCTTGAACCTTAATTTATTTCCATATTAACATCTGTTGAAAAACAAAATGTAGGTACAAGTCATCCTTAACTTTACACGTAGTAGACTTAAAAATCAAAAGAAAAAAATATTTGCAAAACTAAGTGACGTTACCATATATGCCTTAGGTGAACTGTTTGCACGATTTGTTAATTATATTTGTTGAGTACCTGATGTTCTTAAAATGCAATTCGATCTAGCAATTATATACAAATAAAGTATAATAGCATATTATAGCCATCCTTTTAAGTTGATCATAATACTGGAGTTGTATGTTTTATGGTCATGGAATGAGTGTCACGCCTTTCTTACCATCCATCTGATTAAGGTGGATATTCTTATCAAGTGCAGGTGCGTTTAATTGGATACTCTGCTGAGAGTTCCTTGTTAATAGTCTATGAATTCATAGAGAATGGCAACTTATGCCAGCATCTGCGTGGTTTTTCAGGTTCAAATGAGAAATATTCTCTGAAGCTGAAATTTTCTATTATCAGCTATTTTAGTCTATGCATGACTAAATTCTTGTTATTTCAGGGAAGGAGCCATTATCTTGGTCTAGCAGGCTGCAAATTGCACTCGATTCAGCTAGAGGACTAGAATATATCCATGAGCACACAAATCCTGCCTATATTCATCGTGACATCAAGTCCCCTAACATTTTGCTAGACAAAAATTTACGTGCAAAGGTTAATTATACTAGAGTGATAGATGAGCAAAAAAAGTTTAGCGTCAGCAAGTCAGATTGAACAATGGTCTAGTTTTACAGGTTGCTGATTTCGGGTTGGCAAAACTTGTAGAAGTTCTGGGGACTGGTTCCTTGCAAACTCAGCTTGTGGGTACTTTTGGGTACATGCCTCCCGAGTAAGATACTCTTTCCTCTTTTTTCCATTTCTCAATTACAAATATTTGATCAAGTCTTATTCCTGCGGAAGACTTTATCACATATTCTCCGTACAAGAATGAAGAGTGCATGTTTGTGCAGATATGCTCAGTATGGAGAGGTTTCCACTAAGATAGATGTATATGCTTTTGGAGTTGTTCTTTATGAACTAATATCCGCTAAAGAAGCCATTGGCAAGTCTGGGGAAGTTTCTACCGGAACATTGGGACTTGTTGCTATGGTTATTTCTCATTTCCTCCATTTCATGAATTACAAATATGCTACCTTTTCTTTGAAGTTTACATGATTATAATTTGTACCATCATATGAGGTTATATTCAATTTCTTCCATTACTGGTATGTATTATACAGTTTGACGAGGTTATGAATCAGCCCGACCCCAGCACAGATCTCCGCAAATTGGTTGATCCCAGGCTTGGTGAGGACTACCCAATCGACTCGGTTTGTAAGGTAAAAAAAGATAATTACTTGATACAAAATTATGAAATCATGTGATCTTGATGGCTGTGGCTGTGGCTCTGCCTCTTACTTTCCAGTTAGCTCAGCTTGCAAAAGCATGCACGCTCCAAAATCACGTACTAAGGCCAAGCATGAGGTCAGTTGCAGTTGCACTGATGAGCCTTATATCCGGAACCGGGAACTGGCATGTCTGTTCATCAGATAAAAATCGAGATCTAGTTAATCTAATGTCCGGAAGATAGCTTACGACTAGATCGTTGTGTGTGCAGTGTGCAATATTACTGCTTAAATTGACAAGCATTATACGATATTTTCCACAAGTTGAAACATTGGATTGGAAATACTTGATTTGTGCTTGCTAAAAAGAGAGTCATCAGAGCATGGCTAATGTAGGTGTAGATATTAATTTATCATCAACTGCAACGAACTATGATGGCTACTTGCCATTTATGGCTCTTTTGACAAAAGTTTTGGCGTTGGTCGTTGGAATGTAAGTTGTATTTCCATCCAGTTTTTGTTCTGGCAACCTAAGCCGTTAAATTATCTTGTCTACCTTGGTTGATTTATTATGTTAGAGGAATCTATGGAGTAAACAGAAATGTTACTGGGGAATTGTCAGCGTCAGGTTCTAAAGTACTTTTCTTACCATTCAAATACTATCTCCTTTTTTACTAATTCTTCGTAATAATATTATGCCAAAAATTATCAGAATAATCATAAATCTCATCCACAAAGTGATAATCTTATCCACCAGATTCTGTGACAACAAAAGCAGAAGCATCAAGTCCTCTACCGACACACTTATCAATAATCCCATGCTTTGATTAAATTCGTTTAGAATATAGTTTCACAACACGACAAAACTGTTTTGTGGGGTTTATTTGGTTTATATTATAACTGATTTATAAGTAAAAATTTGTATGTATTTTTATTTTTTAAACTACTTATAACATGTGCTAAACAGGATCGTAGTACTTGAGTATAGGTTCGTAATTTGTAAGTTACGTATATCTAGACAGAACGAGTTTAATTTCGTATATGGAAAAGTTTGTTGAATATTATTATTAAATTATATATTCCGGAGATTATATATATATATATATATATATATAATATGACAAGATTTCCAATTTAATAACTATTTTTATTAAAATCAATATAAATAATTGAAAGCTAATTCGTTTTATTAGCAAATTTAATTTTCACAATAATAAATGGTTAAGTCTCTTACTACACAGTTGGTAAAATGTCATAAATATATAGAAGATTTAATTATGTGAGCTCTAATTTATTTTTAATTAAATATATAATATACCAACAAATAAGATGTGTTCTAAAAATTAATTTTAGTCAGTTGTCTAGTTGTCCATAGGAAAATAAATAAATAATTATATGATATATAAACCAAATAATTAGGCATTTTTTAAATCCTGAAAAGGGACGGGCTTTGTAACGTTTGCTAATATTATCTTTCAGTTACAACAGTGAGTGAGGTCCTTACAAGTTACAAACAGTAGTATTAAACATTATTACTTGTGCTGTATTATTGTCATTATTGCTCAAAAATATCATTACCATAAATACCACCCCTTCAACATCTTACTAGCTTCTCAACCATTAGCAGAATGTACTAACTCACACACACACACACACACACACACACACACACACTCATATATATTCATTACAAGTAAAATATAGCTGAGAACTTGCTGTTAATGTATCTACTGGGGTCTTGATCTTATATGAGGAAGATCACTGTCATTAAGGGAGCTCAGAAGTTTATCATTTATTAAGCAAGTGTATGAAAATTCAGTTTCTTTATTTGTTATCTTCATTCTCTTTCTTTTTTATGGCCATGATATTGATTGTTTGTGTCTATGACATGCAAGTTTTGATCTTTACTTTTAAAGTGATTAGATTAATTATATATATGCATGGGTGTTTTGTAACTTTTGTTACTATATCAGAGCTCATGAAACTGACTGTTACTAAATAATTAAGACTAAAAATTGCTTCTTTTTTTTTTTTTACAGTTATGAGTGCATATGTTGTGGGGAAGTTCTTTAGTTTTGACATCTAATTTTTTTATTTTTTGTTGTTCATTAAGTTGATTGCTAACTGTTAATTAAGCAGCCACTTTAATCAAAATCAAAGCACTACAAATTAGCAATTTTTTATTGTTGGGAAGCTTTTTCATGGCGATCTAGCTGTTTGTGATTCAAATTTGGAGTTACCTTTTATTATTACATAGTTTAATCAATTGAACTTGTCAGTGGGGTTGTTGTAGATTAGTTTCTGGTATTAAATGCTTACTTGATTCAGTATGGGAATTGAAGTATGATGTATATGTTCTGCATAAGAAAAGTGGTGTTCATAGAAATGGAAATCCTAGGCCCTAAATTTGCATATACTTTTTAGCTTTTTCACTAACTGGTTTTGTTTGCTATTTATCTACTTTTGTGCATGAAAATTGACCAGTTATAGCAACAGGAAAATTCATAGCTCATCTAGAAAAACCAGATGGCTACATTTGGGGATATTGCACTTGCGGCAGCTATCAATCTCATCACTGCACTAATCTTTCTCATAGCTTTTGCGATACTAAGGCTTCAACCTTTCAATGATAGAGTTTATTTTCCGAAATGGTATCTTAAGAAATTAAGAGAAAGTCCGACAAGGTCTGGGACATTTGTCAGCAAGTTTGTGAATTTAGATGTGAAATCATATGTCAAGTTTCTCAAGTGGATGCCTGATGCGTTCCAAATGCCAGAGCTCGAGCTTATTGACCATGCAGGGTTGGATTCTGTTGTGTATTTGCGGATTTACTTGCTTGGGTATGTAACTTTGGTCTTTTTTGGTGCTAACTTTACTTCTTTAGACCTGGATTTTTTATTGTTAATAATCTTTTAAATGATATGATAAACAAATTAATCCTTTCTTTTGGCTATTCAGTGTTATGGCATAAATTATCTGTAAGCATGTCAAACAGACTCTCTCATGCTTCAAATAAAAAACATGATCCCATACATTATCTTAGGTAGAAGTACATGATTACATTGGTGTTTGTTCTAAAAATCAAGGAAATACAAAAGTAGACCCTTTTGTATAGCGTTTCTTTTGTCTTATGTTGAATCATATTATATGGAGTTCTTTTGACACTGACATGATAGATCCGCATTCAGCAATCAACTTAATTTTAGACTTCACATAAAACGTACTCCATGTTACAGTTGGGAATTAATCTGTAAATTGTCCTCTTACAACTAAAAACCCTGTTTGTATATTCAATTTCTAATATAAACTGCATACTTTACATAATTCAGATTTTTCAGATACTTGTCCATAGGCAAGGTTAACTATCTAATATGTGGGTTGCCTATGTATCTGGATTGTCTCTGTTGTTGATCCACTATTTTTGTCTATATAATTGTAATCGATGATTTTACAATTTTAATACAGGCTCAAAATATTTTTCCCAATAATGTTGCTGGCGTGGGCTGTTCTTGTACCAGTTAATGTTACAAATGACACTTTAGAGAAGACCAAAGGTGTAACATTCAGCAATATTGATAAGCTTTCTATTTCAAACATCCCACTTGGATCAGACAGGTAAAAAACATAGTTTGTTTCAAACATTATATTACGTATGAACTGTACCATTTCTGGACTGACTTGATATACACAGTGCTTTTGCTGCATGTTCTTAGGTTGCATCTACTACTGTATGCTAGTAATGAAATATTAGCATGCTTACGAATTTAGACTTCTAGAGCATTTTAAATGCTGATCAGATTTTTAGCATTCCTTGTTATGGATTTGGTTCTACTGATGTTATTAAAGGAAACTGTTAAAGACCATCCTATGCTGTAGTTCTGTCATTTTGCATATACATCTGGAACTCTGCACACTCAATTAGTAATATACATGTAAGAAATTATATAGGAATTGCTGTAAAATACTTTCACCATTACTATAATATAAGAGTTTGGATTGTATTATTTTTCACATAATAATTTTGGATATAACTTACTAGCTTGGAGGGTGAGAATGATACTCATTTAATGATTGCAGGTTTTGGACACATATAGTGATGGCCTATGCCTTTACGTTCTGGACATGTTATGTGCTAAAAACGGAGTATGAGAAAATTCAGGACATGCGATTGCACTTTCTGGCATCAGAAAAGCGCAGACCGGATCAATTTACAGTATGATGAACTTTAAGGAAATATATTTTGATCATTATTCCAAGTTACTTGATAATAACAAAACAAGTGTGTTCTCAGTTTAAAATAAATTATAAAACAATTGTGGTTGTTATTAATAATACTGTTGCAAGTTGTAGATAGTTTGTGTTCTGTGGATCTTCCAGCAAGTCATATTTAATATCAACTTTAGCCTTTAGATGTATTCAATTTCTATGCATGAGTGTTTTGTGGCGCTCATAAGTAAAACTTAGCTTGTATATGATAACTAAATCCTTGTCTTTAGAGTCAGAAAGTTGTAACTGAAGTACAGCTAGAAATTATAATTTCTATAGCAAGTCCAGAGATATATCTCGGAGGACAGAATACAATTCCCGCACACTAATTTTAATCAGATCAACTTTTAGTTGTGATGCCACCAGAGCTCTTATATCAAACAGTAATATGACCTCTCATTGGAACTGGTGTACTATTGGTGCCTGTTTTAAGATATACTTCTGCCGTATGGAGGTTCAAGGTTTGGTAACTTTAAGAATTTAGAATTATAACAAGCTTCACATCGCACATAATTTTTTAGTAGTTTGCAGATTCTGTACACGTTGGAAAAGATACTTCAGATATCACTTATTGTAATACTCTCTTTGATTTTAAATGTCTGTCTACAGTGTATGTGATGATTGCATCATTTTAGAATATACATTGTTTATGTTTTATGAGGGAACTACCTAAGTATATGTTTCTTATCAATTAAGTACCGATCTGATTGTTGTCAGGTTCTTGTTAAGAATGTACCACCAGATCCTGATGAATCAGTTAGTGAGCTTGTTGAGCACTTTTTCTTGGTCAACCATCCTGATCACTACCTTACTCATCAGGTTGGATAATACCTTCATTAGTTAAGAAATATTTTACATGTAAGTTTCCACATGTTGGTCTAAGTACGGGACTCTATGCAGGTTGTGTGCAATGCGAATAAACTGGCGGAATTGGTTGAAAAGAGGAAAAATTTGCGAAATTGGCTCGACTATTACCAAATAAAATATTCTAGAAATCAATCAAAACGTCCCATGAAGAAGGTAGTGTTGTGTAAAGAGTTCCCTATGAAAGACTTATTTCACATTCTACTCTAGAATAGTTCTCTTTTCATATCTTAATTATGCTAGTTAGCTGGAAATTTTGTTCATACATCTTCAACAGAGCAGAGATGCATTATATCTAACAAAGTTCAATGCTTCGCTGGTGTTGACAGACTGGGTTCCTAGGACTTTGTGGTGCAAAAGTGGATTCCATTGACTACTACATGTCAGAAATAGAGAACTTATCCAAAGAAGTAAGTAGTTGTCATTCTTTCATTCATGAGTAAAATGGATTTTCTTCATACTTTTGACTCAGTATACGAATAATGAAACCACTAATTCTTGCATTGATGAACAAACTTAACAACTGTTCCAACAAGTCCATAATGAAACAAGTTTCACAGTAAAAAAAAGTGCCTAAAGTAAGGCCTCCACAATTGTAGAATGTGTTCTCTCTGCTTAAGCTATAGGTGCTTGCTCTACCGCTACTTGATCTGAAGAAAGTTTGTGATTTATGTTCCTTGCTCCCTACGATCTGTGGGAGTGTCATTTATCATGGAGCTTCTTTATGTAATTTCTTTTAGTAAGCCAGTATTCATTAGTATTCTGATGACTCTTGATGCGCATTGCTAGAATGGAAAAATGTTATATTCTTCTCCCATTTGAAATTAATCATATGATTGCAACCATCACTAATATGGTCTGAATTATATTTAGATAGCTGCAGAGAGAGAAAGTGTAACAAATGATCCTAAGGCTATTATGCCAGCAGCATTTGTCTCCTTCAAAACTCGTTGGGCTGCTGCAATCTGTGCCCAGACGCAACAATGTAGAAATCCAGTTATGTGGTTAACGGAGTGGGCTGCAGAGCCTCGTGATGTTTATTGGCCTAACCTGGCAGTTCCATATGTTCGGCTTTCTGTGAATAGACTAATAGTTGCAGTTGCGTTCTTTTTCTTGACATTCTTCTTCATGATCCCTATTGCGATGGTGCAATCACTTGCAAATATTGAGGGTATTGAGAAAGCAGCACCGTTTCTGAAGGTTATAATTGAAGCGTAAGTTTATTAATACCTGTTCCAAGTGCAAGCTAGATTTCTTGAATTTTGTGCATAGAGATGTAGACATTACTGAATGTTTTCTGCCTTTTAACAAACACAAAATGCATATAGTGATTGAAGCGTCTTTCCTCCCAAGGAAATACATTTACCAAAGAAAAGGCTGTGTTTCCAGTGTTCCCCCTTGATGTATATATCTAAAGTTTACTGTATGAATGATAATTTTAAGATGACATAATATTTACCCACCATCTATTATGATGTTGACATTCAGAATTAAATAGAATTGCCGTGTCTAATACTCAAAATGATTCTCTCAATCTAAATCTACACTTTTTTTAATCTTTTTTCTATTACTTCAGTTTGAATCTTATCACAACTTTTACAAGTTTGGACTAAAAACGAAAGTTGGCCAATCGGTAGAAATTTGAAAAATGCCTATTTTATTTAACTCTTGTACCTGGTGACTCAATACTGAAGTCGATGTGTCCTCGTGTATTACTTGCTACTCAGCCACTACTATTTGGGTTGAACTGATTCCACTCTTCTTCTCTGTCATAAATGTGTTCCATTTGAGCTTCTTTGTACTACTTCCTCTAGTGACACATCTCGTACTTGGTACAAATATAAAAGACGGGCATGAGACATCGTAGTAACTAAAGTGAAACTTCACAAGGCAGTTATAATGCCAATAAAAATGGATGTGAACTGGGCTGCATGTGTACATTTCCTCTGGCAGTTTATGTTTGCAGTTGTTAAAGGTTATATTAGAATAGATGCTATCTTAGTCAATGCTTAGTCTTACGAAATAATTTTTTAAAGATTTTTCTTGTAATTTATCGTAGTTTATTGGTATAGGTTATGGGAATAAATAACCTAAAATTCGATGTTGAATGTAGTTCTGCTAAATTCACATTCTTGATGGAAATTTTACTGTGCAGAAATTTTATCAAGTCATTTATACAAGGTTTTCTACCTGGGATAGCATTGAAGATCTTCCTTATACTTTTACCTACTATATTAATGATGATGTCCAAGCTTGAAGGATGGCTGAGTATTTCCGCTCTAGAGAGGAGATCCGCATCCAGATTCTATATGTTTAACTTTGTAAATGTTTTTCTTGGGAGCATAATCGCAGGAGCTGCATTTGAACAACTACATACTTTTATTCATCAGTCAGCAGGAGAGTATGGCTCTTTTATCTGTTAACAATGCAGTAAATATATTTCTTTAGGCTTGGGTCCATTTCTGTTATTGGCTGTCACATGCTACATATCTGACCTGATATTAATCTAAACGAGAAAGCTCATATTTTATGAAAATAACTAATCTGTGGCACACCAACTGAAACACAAAACAGTCTTACTATAGGGTTCCGAGTAATTTTGGAAACTGAACTTTTTTGTTAACTTTTCCCTCTGCAAATAGGTTCTAAGTATATCCGAAATTTTCTTGCAATTGGTCAATAGCAACTACGTAAATTAGAAAGCATATTTCAGTTGATAGTTACAACTAGTCTATCAAATCATAGTAGGAATATCATATAAACGATTTCATTCCGTTGTGGTTCAATAATCCATACTATTCCATTGTAATTTATGTTATCAGATTATTAGTCATAGCAGATTTCAAAACTTGAGATTCTAGGGAGTCGGGACTGAAGGGTGTTTGATTTTGCAGTATCCCTACAACCATTGGTGTGGCTATCCCTATGAAAGCAACTTTCTTCATAACATACATAATGGTTGATGGATGGGCTGGTTTAGCTGGAGAGATATTAAGATTGAAACCTTTAATATTCTACCACTTAAAAAACACTTTTTTGGTGAAGACTGAAAAGGACAGAGAGGAGGCAATGGATCCAGGAAGTCTAGGTTTTGACACTGGGGAACCTCAAATACAGTTGTACTTTCTAATAGGCCTTGTCTATGCCGTCGTTACCCCACTGCTGCTCCCTTTCATACTAATATTTTTTGCCTTCGCCTTTGTTGTATTTCGACATCAGGTAAGCAAAATATGCAGTATTATCTATTTTGAGAGGCGTGCAACTATGATTTGGGTGTTGGCCCTATATGTCACAATTTGGGGAGAAAATGTCCTAAATGGCACACCCCCAAAAAATGGCACTAAATAGCACTCCAAAACGCTACATCGTGTAGAGTTTTGAATTTTTTTTTTTGCCCCAAAACGCTACTTTAAGTTGCGTTTTTTAGCCTAGAACCCAAGATAAAGTAGCGTTTTTCCTCAAAAAAATTAAAAAAAAATTCAAAACGCTACACGAAGTAGCGTTTTCCCCCGATTTTTTTTTAAAAAAAGTGCAAAACGCTACACGAAGTAGCGTTTTCACCCCTTTTCCAGCACGCCACACTATGTAGCGTTTTGGAGTGCTATTTAGGGCCATTATTACGAGTTGTGCCATTTAGGGCGTTTTCCTCCCAAATTGTGACATATAGGGCCTTTTCTCCTATGATTTAAAGCATATTGCTTATGCCATGTTCTTTTTTAAATATTTAATTTCACGTTTTGATTACTGATGTATGTAATCTCACCCCTTTCAAATCCATTAGCTTTCCTAATTAGAATTTGTTTAATTTTGTAGATAATAAATGTCTACAACCAAGAGTATGAAAGTGCCGGGGCATTTTGGCCTGATGTCCATGGTCGTATAATCAGTGCATTAGTTATCTCCCAACTCCTCTTTATGGGCTTATTAAGTACCAAAGAAAAAGCTCAATCAACACCAGTTCTCCTTGTGCTTCCCATACTTACCATATGGTTCCATCAGTACTGCAAAGGTCGCTATGAACCTGCATTCGTCAAGTACCCATTACAGGTATCTATGGCTGCTTTCTATCAGAAATATATCCATTTATATCAATCGAAAATTTTTGTCCTAAACTTTGCAGAAAAGTACGGGATAACATATGTTTCAATTACGTCCCTTATTCTTACTTAGATATGAATATCTAATAGAGCATGCTTAGAAGAGAATAAAACAAGTAAATTCAACTATTATGCATTTATGCTACATAACCAAAGTTCTCATCAAGGCTTTCCAGCTGACTCGAGTAAAGTTAGGAACCAGTTATATGGTGCTTTTGGTAGGATGACAACTTATGATCTTAGTTACAAGGATTATATGGTTTGTTCATGTGAAATCAGTAGTGGATACTTTATTTTTTGTCTGCATTTTCTTAACTTTGTGAGTTTATATTTATGAATAATTTGTACTTGCTATAAATTTGTGGCTCTTATAGTATTTCATGGTGACAGTTTAGTAATAAATTAGAATTCTTCACTGCCAGCTGGTTTATATAGGTCTCGTATCTGAAGCATTATGATTTCTTTCCATCCTGCACAGAATGTATTTGAACAAAAGATAGCATGTTGTAAGATGGTAATGTAACAGTAAACCATAAGTTATGATTATGGTATCTTAAGATGGCCTTGTATACCATTCTGAACCATGGCACTTAAATTAGGAGCAGAAAATGTATATTACTTGTTTGATAACTCACTGAGATTATTTGTTTAAATGCCTGGTTCTGTAGCAATTGTTTTGTTATGAAATCCTCAGTGATAATAAGGTAACTATTGCATAATTTAGCAGTGTATATGTTTTAAAATATAGATTTAACATGAACTGAACCTATCAATTTTAAAGTTGCCATGGTAAGAGAAAAGTGTACACTCAATAAACCTTATCTAGTCTAGTCAGATACAAAGTTGGACTTGGATTGCTCGAACTGCATTAATATTTTTTGGTTATGTGCTGCATTTTAGGAAGCCATGATGAAAGATACTTTGGAACGAGCAAGAGAGCCAAATCTGAACCTAAAGGGCTACCTTCAGAATGCTTACATCCACCCCGTTTTCAAAGGCGGTGATGATTCAGACTCGGATGATGATATGATAGAATTGGATGAGAAATGGGAGCAAGAACTAGTCCCCACAAAACGACAGTCACGAAGAAATACACCTGCTCCGAGCAAGATCAGTGGTGGTTCCTCCCCGTCCATGCATGAGGTTTTTCCAGAATACTCGAAACCATGAATTTTTGTACACTGTGTGTGGTTTGTAAAGCAGTGAAAGGGGTAAAATGTGAAACATGATATTAGGCTAATGAGGAAATATTGGGTTTGTGTATACCAGGGACAACTCATGATCCCTTGCGATATGAATATAGACTGATAAGTGACAGGGATCCCTCAAATTCAAACTAAACCTTTCACTTAAAAAGTAGATGATGTAATGCAGTATTTGTAAGGAACTAAATAACTTGACAAGTTTGCTTAATATATATCAAATGATATATGTAAGGTTTGCTAGTACATACTCGGATACTCCTCTAAATTAGATCTCATGACTTTGTTTCCGTCAACTTCATGTATAATGAATCTCAATGGGTTAGTTTATATATCTAAGATCTATTAGGCAAAAATATGAAGAAATAGAGGATAGTAACGTCAACCATAAAATCCAGATAAGTTGGCTAAAATTGAAATTATGCAACTGGAATTTTATGCGAATTAATATGGGACATCTAGCATTACTCTAAATTAAACCGATAATGATACAAAATTGCACTTAATACTATAGTATGGATTGAAACGTTGTCGGTGTGAACGTACGACAAGAGCACTCACATTTTATTGGAGTCAGGCAAAGGCATCAACATCAACAATATTAATTAATCAAATCAAAGAAGCTCGCAAGGCTTACTTTTACTATGAAAATAAAGAGCACTTAAATTTCAAATATAAAATCATAATTCATACATAATATTACATGTTATAAAATGCCTCAGAGTTAAGTTCAACTCAATTCAAATATCATATATTTTTGTTTTAAAAAAAAATCATACATTTTACTTGTTGGTTAAAACATATTATCCTTCGTGTATGTGTGATCTACGATCTCTTCAATTTAATAATAATCTTTATTGAATTTTCTCTTCTAATTTATTTTCGCAATAATCATAAAATTTTACATTTTCAACATTTTTTCGGCACAAAAGAAAACCATTTCGAAATTAGTGTTTAATTTAATTAAAGTACAACGGATACTTGGTCTCCCCCAATTTTTTTTATAATATTATAAGCTTGAATAAATTTTTAGTATAATATTTTGGATACCATTATATTAAAATAAAATTTTAAAATAAATTTTAAACATTAATTTTGAAATTGCGGTACACCAATTTGGAAATAGAGACAAAATGCGGGGATTGAGTTGCATTTTTAGGCGAGTATATAAGTCGAGATCTACAGCGAGTCAAGAGAGATATAACAGCAGCTTAACTCAGCTCCCACATATACATACAATACATACAATACATACATACACTACATACATTTCCCAGCGTCATTCATCGCTACGTAAATCTCCGCCCATTTCCTTCAGGTTTCTCGATTCTCGTGCCAATCAAATTCAAATTAGCTCTATTTTATTTCATTTTTTATTAATTTTTGCACGATTAATTTAATTAATTACTTTATTTTCATCTCGTCAATTTAATATTATATTATTAGATTTTTATGAATGTACTAATTGAGTGGATTTGTAATTAGTGTTTGATCCGGTAATTTTAATTTATATGTTGTGGAATTGTAATTCATGTGTGTGTGTGTGTTTGTTGATGAATTGAATTTAGGGGTTTTGTTTTGATCATGTTAATTGATTTAGGGTTGTTGTAAAATTTGACTTGCGAAACCGATGAATAATATTTTGTATGTAAAGTTTATTGCTTGATTGGATTATAGAGTTGAATTTTGTTATATGCAGGTAGTAGCATTTCGGTGGAAACACGGTTTTGGGGTATTTGGTTTTTGAGTAGTAGAATATGAGTTTTCATGTTAATAATAATAATAATAGGCCTCCGTTTCCTCCGCCATTTGCTCAGCAAGGTACACCTGGATCACGACCAGGCCCACCACCACCGGGTGTTGTTCCTAGGGGTCCTGGTGGTCCTCCACAAGGTGCATTGGTGCCTCCTAATGTAGTGCCAAATAGGCCTAATGGTCCTACTCCGCCTTTTGGAGTTAGGCCTCCACCTCCGGGTGCTTTTGCCTCTACCGGTAATGCGCCTCCACCTCCGGGTCCTTTTGCTTCTTCCGGCAGTGGGCCTCCTGGTAGTCGCCCTGGTCCGTTTCAGTCTGCACCTATGACTACAGGTCAAGTTCTGCCAGGACCGCCACCACCTAGTGGTGCCCCAAGTGCATTTAGTAATGGACCACCTTCGGGGGGCATGCAAGGTGGGCCTCGGTTTCCTTCTCCTGGAGGTCTGCCACGGCCAGTTAGTGGACCACTTTTATCATCATCTGTGTCATCAGCTCCGGGGATACGTCCTTTTGGTGGAAGTCTATCTGCTGGTTCCTTACCTGGTCTTGCACAACAAGCGCCACCATTTTCAGCACCTCCTATGGGCGGGCTGCCACCCCCTCCAGGCCCGCAGACATTTTCCGCGCCACCTCAAGGACCTCAGTTTCCGGTTTCTCCGTTTGGGTCTCAGCCATGGTCCATGCAACAACGGCAGGTGAGCTCTACATTTTACGTATTAAATGTAATTTCAGTTACAACTCTATATATTTTTTTGGGTAAGTGAATCATGCTTTCTGGGGCTGCTTCTGCTGCTTTTTATATGTGCGAAAATTGTATTATGCCAATTGCTGCTTTGTACTGTATTAGATTGCGCTGAATTTTAGAAAAATGAAATGGAGCAGTTATTATGCATCCACAATCCATATCTCAGATGTGTGATGAATTGGAATTTAAATTCATGTATGTGATAAAGATATATAAATTTGCTGAAATCTAATCTGAACATGCTGACTGGACATGTTTAAGAGAATCTAAAGATGCTGAGTGCAATTCTCATAATTTCATGCTGTATTATTTGTCTGTAGGCTATATTATTTTATGTTTTTTATCAAGTGGGCCATGGATAGTCATTTATACACGTGTACGGAAATAAAGTTCTCCAGCATAAATATAGAATCTGTTGTTTATATTATTTTTGCCGAGATCTGCTACTTATTTAACAGAAAAGCAAAAAATACATCAAGGAATAAAGTTAAGAATCAGTTGATCCGATTTATCAACTGTCCATGTATCATACAGTGCATTCAATGTCATTGTAGCCTCCCTTTATTTTGCTACTAGAAGAAAAAATTGTATTTTCCCATCTTGGGGTGTTTATGAAATTTTTTTCGGGAACGGACTTAAATTTTTTTTTTCCTGCATCAACAGGGTATCTATGCCTTGTCTGTTTCATAGGTTTTGGAAGGGTGGTGATCATTAAGTTTATTTGAACATTTTTGTTCTAAACTGTTTTTTCTTGGGGACTGGGTCGAGTGTAATGCTCAGTTTCTTATAAAGAGATGAGAGTCATGTCTCAGTTTTTTTGAGTATGGGGCATTTTACCTCACTCGTTTCTTTTTTGGACTTCTTGTGATGCTTTTAGACAGATTGTTTCGCTTGTCTTTGATTGCTTGTAGAGGTCTCAGAGGGTCCCAGAGCTTCTTTCCTTGGAACATTTATCTTCTTTTTCCTTTTATGGGGTGGAAGCTGTTACGTCTACTTCCTCCAGGGTGCTTTTATTCACCCTTAATAAAAAAACAATTCCTATTATAATATTGCATTAGAAACCTTAACATGAATATCAAGGAGAGTCTATATACACATTTATATAATACAGTGAAAGAATTTCATCATTTTTTTGAAATTTCGATGGTTTAATGCTAGAAAGCAGGGATACTTCAATCTGATGAAGAACTGCGTATCCCGTGCGTTTCAGTGCGGGGATACGTCGGGATACTTACCGGATATGCCACTTGGCGTATCCGAGAATTCAGAGACGGGGATACGTGGGGATACGTGGATGGGGATACGGGAATGACAGTTTTTGTAATTTTTAGCATCTTTTTTTCCCTTTTTCTCTTTTTAGAAGGTTTAGGACTAAGTCGGACTTGGTCAAAGCCCAAAGTTGAGACATAAAATGAGAAACTAGGTTGTGGGATGTTGGAGGTGATCGTTTTGATCCACTTGATGGTGCGGAAGAGGAAGAGCTTGAGATAGCTAGTCTTTTTCTGAGTCGGAGATGTAAGCTATGATGATTAATCAAGATGTTTAGTTATCTTGAATTACTATCGTTATTTTATGTCTTTTAAATTTTTATTGTTAAGACTTAAGGATGATGAACTTATTTATATTTTGTTTAATTGAAATGCATCTTTTGAATTACATATATATTATTTTTAATATTTTAATATTTGCCGTATCCCCCGTACCCGAATCCTCATATTTTTGAATTTACCGAATTCTCGTATCCCCGTACCGCACACCCGCACCCCCGCACTCATGCTTCCTAGGTTTAATGTAAAAGGGAACCCGTTTTTCTTTCCTTTACATTTCAAGCTTGCTCTCTGCATTAACCTTTGTTATCACTGTAAAGAAAATATTCAAGTTCTTGTTCATTTTAGTAATATGCTTAAAATATTTGATGTTCTTATTCAAAAGAGAACACATTTTTCTGTCCGTCACCTTTCAAGATTATCAGATGTAGTATATACTATAGAACTTTACTAAAATAATTATGTCGATATATGGCACTTTTTCAGATTTGAAATTCCTTTACTGATTCTATATCGTTTGGGTTCTTAATATAGTTATTCATTTCAGGCTATACCACCTTCACCAGTTCCTGGTTCTGCCCCACCCCCAAGGATGTATAGCATGCCAGGTCCGGAATCTACAGCTTCCATATCACCTGCCATGAGTCAAGGACCTTCAAAAATTGATCCTAATCAAATTCCACGTCCTATTCCAAGCTCATCAGTTGTTTTGCATGAAACACGTCAGGGAAATCAGGCAAATCCTCCTCCGGTAATGTATTTGAGTATCTGAACTTCCAACTAGAAACAAATAAATGCAAAGTGTTGTTTATGTGTTTTTCCCTATAAATCATTTGCCAAAGTTTTAGGATTTTTTTTATTTCTGTCTTGGCGTTACTTTTCCTTTTTGCAGTTTTTTCAACTGTATTCTAATTCCATGTTGCAATAATTGTTCTTTTTTTGTCTCTTATTCTATTTGCTTATTTTTACTTGAAGTCCGCTACCACCGACTATATTGTCAGGGACACTGGAAATTGCAGTCCGCGGTACATGAGATGCACAATCAATCAGGTGCTTATCTTTTATGTAAAATCCAGACTCACTATAAGTTTCTGACATCTTATAGTGTTTCTCAAATACATGATTAATGCTCCATTGTTGTTTAAACAGATTCCTTGCACCAATGATCTTCAAGGAACATCTGGGATGCAATTGGCCTTGTTGGTTCAGCCCTTGGCACTTCCTCATCCTTCTGAGGAGCCCATCCAAGTAAAATGAATTTTCTCTCTATTTAATTTTTAATGTAACGAGCCAATGCATGTGAAACTGAATGAATTTCAATAATGTCCCAAAGAGGCATTAAATTCTAGCACAATTTGTCCTTAATTGAATTCCATGGAAATGTAAATTTAGATTTAAATTAGTAAAAAAGTATCATTCGAGAAATTTAGGACCTCGAAGACACCTTGAGGTCTCAAAATTGGTTGTTCAAATTCCCATAACCGGGGTTCCAGATTATATTGTGTTGTATATGTTTTTGGTTGCTCACTCTCGTGCACACATAAACGATTATATTAAATATGTATGCATATACTTATAGCCCTTGCTCCTTCATGCTGTGGTTAAGCCCATGCAAATATTGCATGAACTGCTAAGCGAAAATAGAAACAAGTGTAGTGTATTCGATGTAGAATCAGATACTATCATACCAAAGTTCGCTTAGTCAAGTAACGAGTTTCTTCCAAGTAAAACTTTGTCCTGAGACTCTAGCTAACTTTAGGGCTTTGATTGTTGAAAGGTTAAAAGGAAGCGATCTTGAGAGGGGGAAAGGTTTGGGAGTGTGGGTGAGTTTGTATGGCGGTGGTGTTTTAAAAATAATGCCTTCCTTTCTCGTGTGTGTGCATGTGTGTATGTGAACCAAGGTTTCTAAGTCGTTGCGGCGAGCCACGACGTCAGTGGACCTCCGAAATGATATATCAATATATATATATATATATGGAAACTGTTCACCAGCCACAGTTGGATATCTTTTGATATCCAACCAACCCATCTCATACCGTTAAAAAACAAATCAATTGCTGAGATTATATAATACGCTATTATATAATGTAGCGTATGTGATATTTTTTTATTTCCAATTTAACCCTTAAGCGTATGTATTGCTCCAATTCAATTCCATCGTCATTGACTCCACTCCACTTGTCTCTCTGCCTCCATCCTCCATTACATTACACTCTTCGCTGCATATATACTTATATATTACACACACACCAAAACAAAGTTATGTATATATTTGTCTACACAGACGTGACGTTAACTGACACTGTCTAAAACCCTATTACTACCTCTCTTTTTCCATACACTTTACCCACCCAAGGTAACTATTTGTGCTTTAACAGATGATAATTAAATACAAGTGATTAATTGTGCTAGATTATGATTGATTTTGGAATATGATATAATAATAGGTTAAAGGAGGATCTACTAGTTCAAATACAAGTGAGATATTGGTACAAACTAAAGGTGGTTTCAATAGGAAAGTCGGTGGTGGATCTGTGTTGTCCCATTTAGTTAATAAGAATGTCAATTTATCAAGTAAGGGTAAAGAGTGGACAAGTTGAGAGTGTTCATAAATCATATTCAGAGAACAAGAAGCTGGATACGGGTAAGCAATCAGATGGTCATAATGTCGAGGCGTACGTACGTTATATCATATAGCGTACGAGTTTTTTTTTTTTTAATTTTATAAAATTCATGTGGCCACAACAAGGGCATGAAAGGTAAAAAAAATTTAAGTTATACGCTCTATAATATAATGTATACGCTATATTATAGAGCGTAAGCTTTTTTTTTATTTTTTAATCCTAGGCGTTTATTTAATTTTTTAATGGTGGGAGATGGGTTGGCTTGATTAACAATAATATCAAACTGTAGCTGTATAAGGAGCCCCTATATATATATATATAAGCCAAGGTCCAAGAGAAAGAGAACCGAGAGAAATAAAAAAAATTAATTTTAAAATAAAAAAATTACAAATGTTTCTATATCTTTAATATGCTTCCAAAAACTCAATTTCAAACATGGATCTGTTTATAAATAAATTTTTTTTGAATCTGTGTTAGAATATCATAAATTATAAGAATTTGTTTTATGGTCCCAGGTAAATTTTTTAGTAATTTTACATAAATATTTTTTCTTATTCAATCAATGATTTAAATACTGGTATAAAAAAATAAATAATGACAGTTGATATGTGAATATATAGTTATTTCATAAAAATAAGCAAAAAACATTTAGAATCTCATTTTAAATCTCAGATTTTCATTTTAGGAGGGTTCCTGGAACCTTGCCCCAGTATATGTTATTGTAAGTCATTTAGATTAAATTTCTTGGTAATGCTTTCTTTTCTCGTCTCAACAATTATTAAGTATTTCACAAAAGTGTGGTAAAGTCAAATATAGATTCTGATTCGTAATGGTATCGTTCTGAACTTTTGATATAAAAATTCTTGGAAAAGAAATCACATATAAAAAAATGCATATTGTAAACAAATTAGTGAAGTATAGGTTTATAGCTGCAACCCTGTACTTTACGTTTTTAACTTTTCTGTTTTACTTCGTACCATTATTTCTGTTATGCAATTAATCTTATAGACAGATATAATGAGAAAAAAGAGTAACTATTAATTAATCAAATTCACGATGTTATACCCACTATTGTTCTTGCAATACACCGTTTTGCCCCACCCTGGATAAAAATTATGTTTCTGCCACTGGTTAAAGTAGGCCAGGCAAGTGCGTAAGTTTCTTTTTGCTCTGTAACACCCATAATTTGGTTAGTACCGAGTTAATCTGTTTTTAATAGTTTTGTTGTTTTCGTTATTGGAATTTTTAGAAAAGTGGCCATTCATACTATATTAACTGTGAGTGTTTTAGTGATTGCCTAAAGGTAAATGCTCATTAGTATCATTAAGTGAAAAAAATTGTGTATTGTATCACATACTAAATGTTACCTAGCTTTTTAGGTCGTGGATTTTGGTGAAGCTGGTCCAGTCCGATGTTCTCGTTGCAAAGGCTACATAAATCCTTTTATGAAGTTCATTGATCAGGGTAGACATTTCATTTGCAACTTGTGTGGTGAGTATTTGATATTTCTTTCTGTAGCCTTTTGAGCACATGCAGCGCAACATTATGGCTCTAGCTTAGCTGGTATGATTCTCCCCCCCCCCCAGGATTTACTGATGAAACCCCCCGTGAGTATCATTGCAATTTAGGCCCAGATGGTAGGCGCAGAGATGCCGATGAAAGGCCTGAGCTATGTAAAGGAACAGTGGAGTTTGCTGCTACTAAAGAATATATGGTTAGCATCTTACCTAGGAATATACCAGCGTCTTATGTACCGAGTCCTGATAAACTTTGGGTGTACAATCTGTGGAGTTAATAGATTACAAGTTTCTAGAAACTTGGTCCATGATCGATACAGATGACACTGGGTTAGATCAGCTTAACCTGTTGAAGTGACGAATAAGTAAATTCTTACATGTTCATTTTATATACAGGTGCGCGAACCAATGCCTGCTGTATTTTTTTTCCTGGTTGATGTGTCCATGAACGCACTACAGACTGGTGCAACTGCAGCAGCTTGTAGTGCGATCAGCCAAGTTATTGCTGATCTGCCGGTAAGTTTATGTTAGTTGCAGCATGTTGAGATGTGTGACATACTTGTTTGCTTATAACACTATTACTCTGATTAATTGTGATAGTCTTGAGCGTTGCAGAAAGAATTTTTTTTGCAACGTATGGCCTTCATATGTGAATGATTGGAAATTAAGTTTTGAAGTTGTACACCATTGCAATAGAGTTTAATATTTATATTTTGAATAAGGTTTTATAGGCCAGGTTGGATCTTACTGTAGAACATGCAATGTTGGATTGAAGCATCTAAATCTTTAAAAATTTGCATTGGGATAAATTTAAGGAGCTCATTGAAATCACGTTAGGCTTAAATGTTTGACTTGTTTTGATGTGCTTGTAAACTGTGTGAAGAGCTCACGAATAGAGATTTGTTCAGGTGATAATGTTTAATGTCCTTGTTGCTTGCACTTTTTCTAAACAAATATGTGACAAGAATCTGCTAATACCAAAAGTCTAAACATATCAACAATGAAAATTCCAGTTTAGAGGAATGTAAGAGAATTGTTTGCCAGCTATCAGAAAGTATGGCTATTTTAACAATATTTTTCATAATCAGAAATCATACTCAACAATTTGTACCAGATCCGAAGATTGACAAGAACATAACAAAAGAGCAAAAAGAATCTAATGCTTAGAATTTTTATTCCATGCGTGCATATAAATCCTGATACAGGAAAACTGAGGATCAGAGTTTTACATTTTTATCATCCTGCTTAAGTAAAGAGTCTGTTTTTAATTAATATTTGTTGAACCTTAGTGGTTCCTATTTTTGTAAAATAGGAACTGGTTCTCGGCTGATCCAAACCCCTGTGTATTGAGAACTGATCTTCCATGTCAAATTTTATATAATTTGTTGGTAATATTCTCGGTTCTATTAATATATATATATATATATGTATGTATGTATGTATGGTTTTTTGTTGTGTATTTTCCTGTTTTACATTGACCATCTGATAATCCTTTTGAATTATGAATGTCGGGCTGTATATGTAAGAAATAAACTGTGAAACTAACCACGAATAGAGTGCGAAAATTCACTAGTATAGCACAATCATTAGATGGTCTCAATTCTTTTTATTGGGCTCTTCGCCGTAATGAAAAGTTGCAGTACAACGTAATCGACACTGTTAAAATCGTAAAGAAGAGTAAACTACCTGTAATAAATATCTTTTTTCCTGATTAAAGATAATTACTTAATGAACAAGTAAGAGTGTATGTATATAATCCAGCAGACTATGTCTGAAGAGGTTTATATTTTAGGCAAAATGTGCTTATAACACTGGCCACTGTACATGGAAGTGGAATATTCCCTGCGCATGTAGTACATTCTTTTTCTGATAATTACTAGTTTTTTGTTTTTTGAAAGGCACAATGGGGCTACTATTGCCTATATACTGCTCTGTCAAAACAAATTATATACTTGAAGCAGGTGCAAGTCTTCACATGTAATTTATGTGCATCAGCCAATCCATGCTGCCAAATGTTAGGAATGATATTAAACTAAGAAGCAAGGATACGGGTGTGGGTGCATAGTGTGGGGATTCACGAATTCATCCAGTATGATAATATGAGGATTCTAGTGTGGAGGGATACATCATATATGAAAATATATATTTAATGTTATGTATGATAAAACCAATTAAGAAAGCTAAAACCTTCATGCAAAGTGAATCAGATGCACAACTTAATCATCTAAAATACAGGAATTTAAGTTAGAATCTAAAGTAGTTCAATCTGTACTTTACTTTTGTTGTAGTTACTTGAGTCTTAACACTAATTTCAAGTATTCATTGTAAATAGAAAACTTAAAGTTGGGATTCTGTGAGTATCTGGTATATGGACATTTTGGGCAACCCAAGTATCTATGCAGCCTTGCTTCCTAGGTTTTAAATAATGGTTTCCATCAAGAGATGCAGGGTCAGTGGTCAATATTTTGACGATCTTACAAGAACAGGGTCTGTTCTATAGGCTCCTAAATCTGTATCCTTAATTTCTAAGGAGACATGCAACCAAATATTGGTTGATGTGACATGACTTCAAATGACCAGAGTATGATTCAAAGCTCTTTGGTCTGTGGACTATCCGAGCTGGGATTGTCGTCAGTCAGGACACCTTGCAGATGTCTACAGATTCAAGTGTGATTATGAAATAGCCTGAATATCTGAACTTATCCAGAAAAAGAAAATCTATATTTTATTTTCGTTTTATTCTCCTTTTATTTGTACACGCGTTTTTATGGATTTTGACTTTTATTGCAGGAGGGTCCTAGAACAATGGTGGGAATTGCAACATTTGACTCAACTATTCATTTTTACAATCTGAAACGCGCCTTACAACAGGTTGATATAGTTCTACATTAAATGTTTGCCTATCAGCAATGTTATTGTCTAGTTGTTTCCTCTGTAACTCCCTTTACTATATGCTTTCCAATTTACAAACTAAGCCATGTATTGCAGCAAATTATCACAGTTACACAACAATTAGGTTTCTTTCACAGATTCAAATGATGATCATTCTTTAGTCGCTTTTTAAGCTATAAAGGATGTTTATACAATGCTACACTTGGCAGGAAATGGATAACTTTATAGTTTCTTAGTAAAAAATAATGAGTAAATTTTGTTGCTTTCTAAAAGAACCAGAATACGATGTTCTGTTAAAATTTGTCAAGTAAGCAAAAATTGTATGTAGTGCCATTTTATTGGTTATAACATGAATGAATAAAAGTTTAAGTTACTGCAAAAATTATTTGACTTCAATATGAGGTTGCAATGTTTATCAATTAAAGACACATATTTGTTTTTGTGTAGCCGTTAATGCTTATTGTTCCTGACATTCAAGATGTGTACACCCCTCTTGAAAGTGATGTAATTGTTCAGCTTTCTGAGGTTAGCAATGTATTTATTACATTTTAGTTAACTTTCGCTTGGTACACTATGCGTTAATGTTTTTGAATTAATTTTTTGTCGCCAACTCTATCGTTCTGTTTTTTGGAGTATTTTCTGGTGATATTTAAGTGAAATTGGTTGGTTATTTGAGGCTGCAGTGCCGTCAGCATTTGGAGCTTTTGCTGGAAAATATCCCCAACATGTTTCAAAATAATAAAACCGCTGATTCAGCTTTTGGTGCAGCAATCAAGGTATCACAATTTTAAATGCTTATTATGTACTTGAAAGCTGCCTTCATCAATATTTTAAGCTTTTAAGTTTTGTTGGTGATTTATATTACTTGGTATTGTGATTAATTTATATCTAATTCTGTTCATAGCTTGAAATACAAACAACTGTCTTAAGTCTATGTACTAAAATTAAATTTATATATATGTATAGATGTGTGTGTGTGTTTTAGAACAGTCGAATTGACTTTAAGTGTCAACGAAGTTAATTTTATTGAAACATATAGAATTTTATATGTGATATTTAGATATTTGGGAGTGTGATATATATTTCTAGCATGATTCACTTTCCAGATGCTTAAATTTATATTTTTTTGTTGCACCAGGTTCTCAGTTATTGTTTCACATAAAGACAAACTTTTAGACTCGGAGATTACTGGTTTCATCCATATGAACTAAAATGAATATTATTATATTTTGTAGGGTGCTTTCTTGGCAATGAAGAGTACTGGTGGCAAACTTATGGTATTTCAGTCAGGCAAGCAAATTGGTTTCGTTCTATATTTCTTTCTGATTTCTTTGTTTTCAGAAGAAGTAATTATAAAAGGGGTTTTTAATTAATATTTAGCAATTTGGTATGTTAGATTGTTTTGTATTTTATTGTAAGTTTTATTTTTTTTTAAAATTCTCAGCTGCTAGGATATGTTCTTGTCCTGTTATCATTCCTTATTAAATGACCATGCCACTTATGTACTCGGTTGAGAAGTTACAAATTTGGATATGTTGGAAAAAATGAATTGAAAGTTTTCACATACTTGTATATCATTTTGCACAGTTTTACCATCCGTTGGCATTGGTGCTCTATCTGCTAGAGAGGCTGAAGGAAGAACTAATATCACAGCTGCAGAGAAGGTATACAGTATAAACATTTGGGACAATGATGCTTTGTTTTTTGCCTACAAGCTTGGGGATGGGTCAAATAATTATGTTATGACCAGTAATTAGGGGAATTTGACTTCTTTAATTAAGAAGAAATTAGGGCCCTTTGACAGGTAGGACTAACACCTAAAAACATCTTAGATTTATATAATTTAGGCATGCCAAATCAGATTTTGATCCCTTTTCAATGGATGCTAAGTTACGTGCCACTAATATGATAAACCGAGAGGACATTGATATATTATTTGAACGCCTTCAGTTTTCTTTGTAGATATACTCCAAAAAACATAAATTCTTCCACACTAACATGGTGTGACAATTTCCCATTTATGTGAAACTTTTTTCAAGTAATGTCCTTTTTTGGGTTTTTTGGTTTGTTTGTGTTACGAAATCATGGCAAAGCATATCAACTAACTAGCTTATAATTTTTAATTGCGATGACATGAATATACTTTTAATAGTTTTACAATAATCGAATTTTAGGAGGCTCACAAGTTGCTCCATCCGGCTGACAAAATATTGAAGACAATGGCTATTGAATTTGCTGAGTATCAAGTGAGTTTGCTATTGCTGTTTACTTACTGATTCTATCTTCGCATCAGATAATTAAAGTTGCAAATTGTATTTGTTCACGCAAAACTTTATTTTTCTGGACATTCCAGGTCTGCGTTGATGTATTCATAACCACCCAAACATATATAGACATAGCTTCAATCTCTGTGATTCCGAGGACTACAGGGGGGCAGGTAACTGACGAACTAAATAATTATTTTCGGAGCTTTAATGTATCGAGTTATGTACTTAAATACCCCATTCACGTGTTTGTCCTAAATATATTTTTTATTGTGTGAATCAAGAGATGTTTGAGTTTTTAATTTTCTTATTATCAGAAGAGAAAACCTGCTAGAATTAATCAACTTTAAACTTAAGGATTGTAGCCTTGTGGTTACATCTCTTTGTCAAGTTCTACACAACCTCAAAGGTTGAGAATTTAAGCAGTGGAGGCATTTATATATACAATTATGGTTTTAACTTGTATATATACTGACAAAGTTTCTTCCTATTGATGAACAAGACACATTTATCAATGTAATGTTGTAGGTTGTATCTTTACCTTCAGAGTTCCACTTTTATTTCTTCATTTTTGTGATTATGGGGGTTGTCACGTTTGTTTAATTACTTACTATCATTTATCCCTTTTCAATATTTTTCTATTTTACAAATTATATTAGGTACTTCGTACTTGTACGAGCTCATTAGTAGCAGTAGGAATTACAGGAGCATATTTTAATTCTAAGGAATTATGTACGCCTTGTAGTTCATATAGAAGTCCCAACATTTTACCTGTATAATGCCTAACTAAATTTTACGGTAATTAATTATAGACGCCTTGTGATTCATAGATGTCTACCAATTCCCTGACATAAATACTTGTTTCAAGTGTGGTCTACTAGTAGATGTGTTGCTCAAGTTCTAATGTTGAATACACTTCTATATATGTGTATATGCTGGCTAAAGCAAAATAGTCGATGATGTATGTTGAGCAGTTGGGTGGGATTTTGATCGACGGTATAAAGTGTGTTGTTGCAGGGTATACTCGGGATGATTAATTGATTGCTTGTTCGACGAATGTTCTCACAATTTTTTTTGTTCTCTATCAAAAATTATTTTTTTAATAAAATAGAGTATTGTTGTGTACTTTTTACCATCTTTTGCCCTTTGTGTTATAAGGAGTTGGTGTTCTTCAGTTGGTCAACAATGTTTTTGTACTTGAATAGTTGAATTCTGATACTCTCATGTTTATCCGATTTTTATTGCTCTTCTGACAAGGAGAAAGGTTCTATAATTTTTTTTTTGGTGGTGTAAGATGCGAACATGGTAGAAATTCATGGTAGATGATTGCTGGATAGGTCACATAAGAGGTTAAAAAAAATAATTTGTTATGAGTTTTTTTTGTTATAAAATTTATTTTAACATTTTAAAATCAAACATTATGGACTCATTTAGCATCTTGTCACTAAACAAAAATAGTAAATCGTTATATCTTAAATATATACCTTTCTCTTAAAATTATTAGTCTACAGTTTTTTCCTTCTTTGCTTCTAGCCAGTGCATATTGTTATTATTTTCTTTGTGATTCCCTCCATTAATCAATTTCTTAACACTCATAACTGTTATGCTCTCATTCAGGTATATTATTATTACCCTTTCTCTGCTGTTTCTGATCCTGCAAAGCTTTACAATGATCTTCGATGGAACATTACTAGGCCTCAAGGTTTTGAGGCAGTTATGCGAGTTAGATCCAGCCAGGTGAGTTTCCCACTAGAATTAGCAACACATTAATTTAGGCTATCATTAAGTAATCAGAATTTATCATTTAAATAATGGGTTTGGCCAATGGTTGCCACTACCCATATATTACATAGTGGTACCAAGCCCAAGCCAAAACTAGCTAGAAGGAGGATGTAATCTGGATTTATTGTTTAAATGATGGAAATTATTCCGAGTAATGAACATTTTCTTTTCTCTTGCAGGGCCTACAAGTTCAAGAATATTCTGGAAATTTTTGTAAACGCATTCCAACAGATGTGGACCTACCAGCGGTCTCTCTCTCTCTCTCTCTTGTTCGGCTTATTTTTGCACCTCACACTTTTCATGTTATGGTTTTCTTGTTAATAAGCTGGGAGCTTTCTAAGGTCTCATACCCTCACGTTTAGATATGGAAGCAGCAACTAGTGTGTTAATAAATGTAGCATTAGATGCCCTTTAACAGAGTGTCTTGATATTTATGGTTTATATTGGACCTTCTTCACAATTTGTTTGAGATGACAGGCATTACTTATAGAGTGATTTGTAATAACTTCTAATTATGTTTTGGGCTGGTTGTCCGTACTATAAATAAATATGAAGTGGCATACTTATCTTTTAGCCCATACCATGCTTCCCGACTAACGCTGTGTTCCCGAGTTCAGGAAAGATAAGAAAAGAAGAGAAATTGATTATTTTCTTTTCTCTCCAAATCTTTCCAGAAGTGGAGAGATAAATTTTGGGACAAAAATATATAAGAAACTTCTTCCCAAATCTTTTAGTTTTCTTTCCTTTACTTCCAAAAAAATCAGTCAGGAACAAGTTAAAGAAAATAAATCTTCCTCTTTCTTCCAAAAAATATCTCTGGAACACAGTGTAATTTCATCAGTTGGCTTCTCCTTCTTAGGCACTTAATTCTCTTTAATTATGCATAGTTTTGGGACGGGCTGATCAGAACTTTTAGTCACCTTGTGATGTGATCCAGGTTCTTTTCTAATCTGGCGTATCCTTGCAGATTGACTGTGATAAGACAATTATGATTGCATTGAAACATGATGAGAAATTGCAGGATGGTGCAGAATGTTCTTTTCAGGCAATGACAATATCTTCATGACTTTTTCTTTTCAATTTTCAATTTATTAACAAAGGTTCCTAAGGTTTATACTCATCACCATCACCCAATTTTATATTTCATATGGTGCAGTGTGCTCTTCTATACACCACTGTTTATGGTGAACGAAGAATACGTGTTTCTACCTTGTCCCTTCCATGCACTACCATGCTGAGTAATTTGTTCCGTTCAGCCGACCTAGATACCCAGTTTGCCTGTTTCCTGAAGCAAGGTAGTTGGTTCCATTTTAGTTAGTGTAACTCATGATAATGTAAAATTTTCATAGGGTCTATTTATTTTACATCAAAAGTTACTTATAACTTAAAATATGTCAAAATTACATTTTTGCTTGTTAAGCATTTTAGCTTATGATTCAAAACTGACTTTTTACGTTGAATTATAAGTAGTAGGAAATAGGTACCTAATTAAGCGACTTCCTTCACTTTTGTAACTTGACTAGACAAATTAATGTTACCTTCACCATATCTAACTTCTAAATTTTTTGATCATTTATTTTACTTCATAAGTTACCATTTATGCAGTATCAATTCAGGTCTCCAAACAATTATCAATGTTCAAGGAAAAAAATTACTTTTACTTATAAATTGTAAGCCATCAAAATAACTTTAAGTAAAAGATGATATTTCTTGAGGTAAGCCAAACGGGCTGGTCCACATATTATATAAAATGGATATTGTTTACTCTTCAATTTAATACTTTTATACTCCCTCTGTCCTCCAAAACCGTGTGTTTGAATTTTTCTGTTTGGAATAACTATCTTTATAATGATAATAAATCATTATTACACATAAATAGAATTAAATATCTACTACTATAAGAAACTCGGTTTAATCTCTATATAATTTAATTTTGAACTCCTGAAAATGTTTATAATCGCTAAACTTTACTTCAAATTTTATTATCAAACACTAATAATTGATTATCAATATTTCTTTCTTTGCAGCGGCAAATGAAATTCCTTCCAGTCCACTGTTGCACATCAGAGAGCAGATGACAACCCTTTGCATCAACATTCTGCATTCGTATCGTAAATTTTGTGCTACAGTATCATCCGCTGGACAACTTATTCTTCCAGAGGCTCTTAAATTGTTGCCTCTTTACACACTTGGTATGTTTCCTACCGCTGCCATTGTAACTTTGAATTTATAGGTGTGTTTCACTAATTTGATAATTCCACTTGATCTCTTGTAACAGAATGCAATGCCCATATTTTTCTAGAATAAATTTTCATATATACTTGGTCTTTCTCTATTTGGTATCTTGATTGTTTAATGTATGTTTATAGGCTTCTTATGATTGGTTCAAGTGTTAAGATTGCCATTGAAACTTAAACATGTGTATTAGATGGATGTAGCATTAAAAATGGTGGATATTGACATGGGATGTGATTTTATGAAATATAAATATTTACTGGAATTCAGGTTCTCTCTTATTGAAAAGAAGATCATAGAGTTGTCTGTGATTTCAAATGATTTGAACCCCAAAAGGAATAATGAGACATTGAGACCCTAAAATTTAGTGACATATTGGATGGATTAGCTATGTCCTTGAAAGATGCTGAGATAGAGAAAGATAAATAGAGGTAGTTCATATATAGATGCATTAGGGATGCTTAAAAGGGATTTAAATGATTCCAGGAATGGTGATTTGCATGGGGAGGTGAGATGGAACATTTGAGAAATCGTTTGCGCTAAAGATGAAACATCTTGTACTTTCGTAGTGGTTCAAAATCTGTAGGATAGGCGGACAGCTTTATCTGGTTAAATGTTTTATATGTAAAATAATATTAATCTATATAAAGTCAGGGTAAAACAAATATTTTCATTTCAATCTCCTGATCATTGTTGCCTTAATTTGCTTCCATGCATATATCAACCTGATTTACAATTGTTTGTTGAGAGTATTGGTGGTTTTGAGGGTAGACTTCTTTGAATATAGGCGGAATACCTATATGCACATATAGATTTTTGGTGTTCTTGTATAATAGCTGTTGTTTTACTTCCAGTGTTTCCAAATCATGTGAATGAGATTTAGACTTTTATCCCTTCTAGATGTATGAAAATTGTAGGGTAATTTCACTAATGTACATATTTCTGCCTCTTTATGATTTCATCCCTCTCTATCTGTGATAAAAAAAAAATGTGTTTATCTAAATAAACAATAGTTGTAAATAAAGCATTGGTTTGATAAACATTCTTTTAGCTATTTATTTGCCACTCGAATGCACTCCCTTATATTAAAGAAGTGGAGGGATGTGGAGGGATTATCCACATGTTATTTAAACACACACAAGAAAAAGATAGGAAAATCTAGTTATAAAGCAGTTTATATAATAGCTTAGATGATGGTCAAATTGAATAGTTTATGCAGAACTATAAGTGATGATATGCTCCAGAATCTATTAATGACTTGTGGAAGCTGCCATTTCCTTGAAAACACTTAAATAAGTTGAGGTTTGTGTTTTTACTTCTTTCAGCGTTGATTAAAAGTACTGGTTTGAGAACTGATGGGCGCATAGATGATCGGTCTTATTGGATCAATTATGTTTCTTCTATTTCCACTCCCTTGGCAATCCCGTTGGTGTACCCTAGGATGATCAGTATCCATGACATTGACTTGAAGGTATGCAACATTCTGCATTTATGCGATGTGTCTATATGCGTCTTTCACAAATATGATTTATTTGTCGCCTAACAGGAGACGGATAGCAATCTTCCACCCGCAATTCCACTTTCCAGTGAGCATGTGACTGATGATGGAATTTATCTTTTAGAGACTGGTGAGGATTGTTTAATTTATGTCGGGAACTCTGTAGATCCTGATATTATGCGGAAACTTCTTGGCATTTCTTCTGTTGAAGAAATTCCCACTCAGGTATGTAGTCGGAGTTTTGAATCTTCTTAACAGGAGTTTTATAGAATTTCTTTTGCACTTTTAACTGTCCCTGGTTTATGGCTTATGGCTTAGGTTATGATGCTATTTAGATTACTCTGTAACAGTGCTCCTTGGTTGCCCCCTAGTTTTTTTTTACTAACATAGGATCTCAATTTAATTTACATTAAGATATGAGAGCAACCATTTTCCTAAAAATTTCTGCCATTTAACTTGAGAAGCATCACTCATGCTCTTGCACTTTGTAATAAAGGGGAAATCTAGTGGAGCGCTATACAGAATTCTTTATGAATATTTGAAATTGCATTTCCATAAGCTAGAAGTTAAACCTTTTATGTTCCTCTATAATTTTGTTTCTTTTATGTCAGTCTTTAATTTGGTCCTACCATTATAAGAATAACTGATAGAAAAGCAGTAGAAATCTGATCTTTGCATGTTCTTGCGTTAACTTTCAGTCTTTGACTAATACTGCAAGTTAATGTGAGTGTGAAGATATATCGCGTTTACTTAGCTGGCACAATAATTTTCTCTCTGTGCAAGTAATGTTGATTTTTGTTTTCTCTCAGTTTGTGTTGCAGCAATATGATAATCCACTGTCAAAAAAGCTTAATGAAATTGTCAATGAGATAAGGCGCCAAAGATGTTCCTACCTTCGGTATGATGTCATTGTTTTTCTTTTGATTTTTATCAATCCATTCTTTATGAAACTGATTTCCAACACTTAACCCATCATAACAATTCTATGGGCCCTGTGCAAGAAATATAATTTAGGCCTTTATTTTTTTATCATTTATAGCACATTTTTCAATACTCGATATATTACATTAGTAAAAACAAAATGCATCCTTTTCAATACTCGATATATTAAATTAGTAATAATTAATATCTTCCATCTCTTTTCTCTATTGCAGGCTGAAGTTGTGCAAGAAAGGAGAATCATCCGGTAAGTTCAAGATATCAGGCTTTGTATATTACTTAAAATTTACTCCGTACTATACATGCATGATTTACCCGACCTGTCAATTAATTTATTATATTTTAATTTCCAACAAAAGGATAAAGTATGCAAATGAAATCTGGGCTTGAATTTTTTTGTCAGAACTATTTTCAATTCATTATAAAAGAGCTCTTGCTCTAGCAGTGTTACCACCGCGCTCTTTATGGAGGGTAAAGGTTCAAGTAGAATAAAGTTGGTGTGTGTTCGATCAACCAAAAAAAAAATTATTGGTTTTGTAATTTATCAAGTCAAGACCCTTGAAATATTCTTCAGTTACATATTTCTACCGTAAAGCTTTTCCAAGTGTTTTATTCCAACTATTTGGGCTAAAGAGCAATCTGGCGTAGGCAATGTTGATGCCTGCGACACACTCTAGTGAAATGGGCCATATTAGAGCCATATATCTCTTTAAGCAGCTAAAGACAATTTTTTTAATTGTTATAAATAATAATTTTGTTGCTTTCTTGAACTAGTCTTCTTTACTTTCTGATGACTCTATAGTACTATCCTGATTCCCCCCACTTTTAGAGTTTGCAAAAATTTAGTGCATGGTTACACAAGGAGTGTCTATTAATTTTACATGTTAAAGCTTAATCCTTCGAGTGTTGGTAAGCCTTTTAATGTGTCTGTTGACGAGGTTAGTTGCTTTATTGAGCAAGTCGTGGACTTTGAGAAGCTCAAGGTTTTTTGTAAATCTTGTGGCGTTCACATATTTGAAGTTGTTAAGAAAATATCGATATATCATTATAATATTAAACACAGATAGTATGTGTTTAATATTTTCTCATGCTCCCTCCGTCCAATTTATGCTATAAAGCAGGATGCGGCACTATATTGCTGTACTGCGCACTTAGAAATTACCAACTTTAACTTGGTACTTAAAATTGACCTTTCATGTTAAGTTTTGTTAGTCAAATTGACTAAAATTTAACTTGAATTTAAAACTGGCCTTTCATGTTGCTATAATCTTAAATTGAATCTTGTAATACAATAATTATACTTCTCATTTTTTCTCAAAATTATATTTATCATATAATACACTTTGACCGATATGTGGTCAAAGTGACAATAAAAATGTGTCGGGGAGAGTATTATTTTTCTTTTTAATATTAATGTACTTCCCAAGTTCCCATCATGGTTTTTAGATAGGATTTGATGTAGGTTTTGACACTGACAACAGAGTTTCAGGTGTTAACAAATGGTCCATGCTAATTGCTAAGCAACATTTGTTTGTCAGACTCCTAGCTTATCCCCAAAGAAATAATTTGTTTAGCTTCCATTTATTTTTTGGTTTTTTATGTAAATATGATAAGTCTTGTTTGAAAACATGAAAAATAGATCCAGGTTGATCTAGGTATTTTATGCTAATTAAATTGCTGCTTATACATTTGAATCCAAATCCTCGCGGGGATCAGTACTTGCGTATATAAATAAGTTTATAGAGTTTTTCGCTCTAGATTTATGTTATAAAACTTTGTGAGGTCAAGCTCATTGAGTTGTTCTTTTCAATTAAGAATATTATATTGGCCTGTTTGTCAAATTTATTGTTTGTCTTGTTTTGCAGGAATGACATTCTTCTCGTATATGGTGGAGGACAAGACCCCAAATGGTCTCTCCTATGTGGAGTTTCTAGTACATATCCATCGGCAAATTCAGGCTAAAATGAGTTGATAAATTATTTTACTGCGGCTTTGATACAATTTTATGGTAGCCTTTTTGTGTGGTCAAGCTATGGGATCAGAGAAACGAGGAAACGAAACGAAACAATAGCTCAGTTTTAATTCTCTGAATGGCCAATGGTAGTCATCTTGAAGCAAAAGTTAATCAGTTTGCAAATAGAGAATACCAAATTTGGCAAGTATAGATTTCTTTAGTTTGAAAAATCTTGATTTATAAATTGAAATATTTCTTAATATATATATATATATATATTGTAATTTAGAACATGTACAATCTCCTTTCAGAAAAAAGAATATGTACTGTCATTTTGCTATATTCCTTGGCATTTTGTACAATTATTTTGTTGCAGTGTTCATAAATTTCGAATCTAGAAACATTCAGTCGTTATTGTTTCTCTTTTCTTAAATATAGATTATATATAGATAGACTGTTGTGTTGTAAAATATTATGGTGCCTTTTGGATCATGGGATTCCAATCCGGTTAATAAAAATGAGAATGAGATTCTAATATATATTTGTAATATATCATTTCCATTTCCGTTGAACGGATTCGAATTCCGTGATCCAACGGCCCTGTGTTAATTATATTAGATAAGAGTGGTGTAATAAATTATGAAAGATTACAATTCTTGTGCCAGATCTTTCTTGTAAAATTCTTTTGATGTTAGTTTTTCAATGGGATTATTACATGTTCAAGGTATAGTTCCAACGAAAAAGTTACAAAACCTGGGCAAGTTTTTCAATCTGTCGACGTTTGTATGTCTAATGCCTTTCAATATTAAACCCTATTTTTTCCTGACTGTTTACCTGAATTGTTGATGGAATTTAGGAATTGTAATCAAGTTAATTAAAAAGTGAGATAAAAATTGACATTCAAATTGTGAGAACATGCCAGTCGTATATGTAACCTAGACATGAATAAACATAAATTGTGCATAAAACAATTGACAAAAATTAGCATTCATTAAGATAAAATGAAGAGACAATTTGTAAACTTTTTGAATATGCATTTGTGAATAAAACATTCGTAGATCCAACAGAGGCGCAGGCTCTTGAATCTTCAGCTCCAAATAGTCGTATATGGAGGTGGAAGGAATATGAACATAATCCATGGACCTTGACATCATGTATACCAATCAGCAATTCCGCACAACACTAGGACTGCACTCTGTACATTAGTAATGTAAGCCAAAATATCTAAAGAATTGAAGACTCGCCCAGTCGAGCGTTATCATTCGTAACACCAACAAAATCTGGGAGATCAGAATTCATCGAAAATTTCAGCAATTTCTTTTTCTCAACATGCTTTAAGCAAGGCTGAAGCACTAGCCCAACAATGACAGCGACCATGCTTACAAGGAACACTTTAAGGGATGAAAGAGCCAAAACTACACAAATCAATGTTGTCGGAGGAATACACATAAGAATGGATCCAGCTGTTCCCAAAGGAATTTTGTATGGTCGAGAGGCAGTTGGGTACTTAATTCTTATTCGAATAAAGGCTATGAACTCTAGAATCATCCCAAAACAATACAAGAAGTTTTCTGCAGCAACTATCTCCTGAAAGCTCAGCCATGATAGCAGCAGCACACCAGAGGCTGAAAACAATATTCCGACTAAAGGAGTTCCATGACGAGATCTCTTGGCAAAGAACTCAGGAAGCATGCCTCTTTCTGCCATACCAAGAAGTTGGAAAGAGTCACTGCTCATTTCAGCCACAAACATTCCCATGTTTGACATGGCGGCAGCTGCCTGGATCCACCATCTCAACCATACTCCACCTAATATTTTAGCAACATCTGAGAAGTAACCATCACTCCACAAATCACGTTGTAGTGGAATAGCACCAGTGCCAGCCAAGAGAGGTAAGAAGTAGCCAAGAACAACCATAATAAGGGCATATAGCAGAGCTTTTGGCAGATTCTTCTTCGGGTTGTGCACCTCTCCAGCAAGTGTACTTACAGAGTCCCAATAGTTAAGATTCCAAAAAAGAGTGTTCAAATACAAATTCCAATCGACGTCGTGTAAATCTACCACCGTCCATCTTGAAGGCTGTATCTTTGGAATTGAAATTAATCCCATAACTATAAAAGGAAGGATGGAGAAAACACCTAGTAGGACAGCAACCCAACCCACTATTGTCATACCTCTGTAATTCATATAAGTAAGAACTACCGTTAAAACCAACACTGCTGCAACTCTTGGAAGACCATCAGCTACAGCTGGGATCCCTGATTTTAAATAGTCAAGAAACAAAACTGGATACAGAGCATTATCAATAACACCACTCAGCCATTTCATCCAACCTTGTTGGAACCCCCAGTAGGGACCCAAAGCAGTTGAAACCCAAACTACATAACCACCATTCTCCGGGAACATTGTACTCATCTCAGCAGTTATCAAAGCTTCTGGAACACTCCATATGAATGGAAATACTATAAATCCTAATAGAGCTAAAAATGGGCCAGCTGCCCCTACACTGTCTTCAACACCGAAAGGCCCTCCAGATACTTCATAGAAGATGAGAAAAACGAGGGGGATAAGTGACACCTTGTTTGTTCTGGCAGCCCTAGGTGAAGTAACTTCATTAATAGCCACATATTGTCCACCATTGTCATCCCCCATTTGGACTGAAGCTCTATTAGGCGTGTTCCTTAATTTCTACAATTAGTATTCATTATCATCAAAACTGAAAGTCTGGTTTCTATCTTACTTAATCAAGACAAACTGTAAACATAGACACAGCAACTACAACACTAAAGATTCCAATTTTAAATAACGAGAGTATATAGAAATATAACATTCAAGCTGGAGTGCTGGATTGTTTGAATTCAAGAACATATTTATGTAAATAGCAAATAACTGACAGAATCCTACGAAACTCACTAGAATTAGATACACTTGCAAGACGACGGCTTTTGAGGGAAGATTAAATATTCAAACATAAATAAACTATCATAATATAAAAAACAATAAGCATTTCTTTAATTTTGTTAAACTGAGAGAAATTGTATTTACAGTTTTAGGACAGGAAATAACATGTTATGGATTTTTAGACATGAGTTCATACTTCATACAAACAACTATAAACTTGCACCAAGAAATCAAGAAAATAGTACTTAAACTACCAAATAGCAATACAACAATCCCCCCTTCTTCCCGCACCCACATTTTTAATTCTAAAAAATCACTTACAAATATAAAGGCAAACTAAATTCATGTACAAAAAAAGACCAATTTTTACATATATGAAGAGGCAAGATCTCTAAACAAACTATTTATATCAAATTAAAGCTAAAAAACAGTGTTGTAATAATATTATGCAAGAAGAGTGGAGAGACAAACCATAAAAATGGTAGTTGTCTCTGGGGTTTAATAGCTAATCTCTGTCATCTTAAACCCAAAGACCGAAGAAAGGTGTTCATATTATATTTATTTATTTTGCAGCCAATGTACAAGCATATATATAGTTGGTATTGTGCACAAGCACAACTAGACTTGGCGTGTCGTTTCGTGTCGTTTCGTGTACTTTCGGGTATACACGAAAACGACACGATTACAAACCGTGTACTTTGAACTGTGACACGAACACGACACGACTAGTACACGATCAGACACGACACGACACGAAGACACGACACGAAGTACACGAATTTTTTCGTGTACCATTTGTGTACACGAAACGAATGGAAACGAACTATTACACGAAATTGTTAAAATTTTAAAATATCTTATAAAAATATTTTTATAAATTTATTAAGTTATATTATAATATTATTTATTTTTAAAAATTATTTATATATTTATCTATGTCGTATACTTCGTGTCGTGTCGTGTACTCGAAGGGTAAACACAAAACCGACACTAAATTTTGCTCGTGTACTTTTGTATTCGTGTACTTTTGTGTCGTGTACTAAAAATGCAAACATAAACACTAAATTTTCGTGTCGTTTCATGTCGTGTAAATCGTGTCGCGTCCAAAATTGTCGGGTCTAAGCACAACTGCTTGAGAACTTGGCAAACACTCCTTATTTTTAAAATATTTTTCTAAAGTATATGTGTTCTCTAAATATAAGCACAATTATGATAAAAATTTATGCATTTGAAAAAATGAGTGAAAAAATGTTTACAAATAGACATATATGTAATTCTAAATAAAAGTTGCTCCGAAACTTTTAGTTTAAATTATTATCGGCTAATCTAAAAAATTATTGATATTAAATAATTATGTTATTCGCTCCATCCTAATTTACATTTTTTTTGAAAATTTTACGTATATTAAAATATTTTAAACGGTCATGTTTTTCTATTCCTAACCATTTAATTCATTAATTTAATATATATATAGGATTAGGTTCAACGAGGAACTCCCTTGTTTGAGTGACTGAGGAACCAACAACAAATATAATTACAGAACACATGAAAAAATTGCTTGAACATAGAAAAAACTACATAACACAAAAAATAATCCCAAAACAAACAAAAAAATTACATAACATATAAAAAATATAGAACACAAAATTACAGAACACTAATGATATTTTTTGTATATTATATAATATTTTTGTTTGTTTGCCATTATTTTTTGTTCTATGATTTTTAATATGTTTTGTAGTCTTCTATTGTTATTTGTTAATCAAATTCTTAAAAAATAGGAAAGAGTTCCTCGTTGAGCCTTATTCTATATATATATATATATATATTTACTCTCTCTATATATACATATATGAAAAAAGTCAACATTGGAAATGACAATAAAAGAGGATAATTTAGGAAAATTGTTAATAAATATATATTGAATAAGGAGATGGACATCTAATATAGGATTAAAAAATTCAAAGGAGACAACTAAAATGGGATAAAGAGAGTAATGATCAAAACATAGTCAAGTATAATAATGAAATATTTATATGATTTTTAGAAAAATACTACCTACTTGTACTACTTACAGAATAAATTATAAAAAATTTGACATTTATAGAAAAAATTTGTGGTTAATTTTTAAGATAGTTTTTTCACAATCTCTCCCTATAGATATATATTATATCATTATATGTGTACTTATGTAGCAAATTAATATTAATCAAATCACTTTTATACAAAGGGACAGAAGTCATTGCTTTAGTACGAAATTCTGTGAAGACATACCTATACATATGTTAATAAGCAAAATTTTAATGAAATTTCAACTTTAAAAAATTGAGTAATTATATAATGATCATATATATTTTCATGGGCATTGGCTTTTCTCTTTTGAGCTAAGCAAATATATCATATTAGGAGGTAACTTTAGTTATAACAATGTATCCGTCCCTTTATTTCATCATCTATGACTATAACACAATATTCAAGTCCAATCTTCTTTTCTCCATTCTAATTGATTAAATGTAAAAATTCACGCACTTGCACCTCCACAAGTTCAAATTCCGGCTACAATGCTAGAAACCCGACTAGACGGATTACCTAAAGATTGAATTCCATGATTTGAAACCATATTCTCCATTTCTCGTATTCCATTTATTTATATTTACCAAGGTTTCGAACCATGACCCATGCAAAATAAGATAAACCTATGCGAAACTAAAGATTACTAGTTGGAGTCAAGATTTTAATCATCAACTAAATCGATACATTTGTATACAATAATTAAATCGTGACTTTGAACATGATATTAAAATACCCAAATGAAAGACTAGACCAAAACAAATATACCAAAAGCAACCAAAATGAATTGTATTAAGATATGTAAACGCATGTTATATACAGTATAAAGTTGTTGTCAGTAACCTGATCATTATCTTGTGCAGTTGACACGGGTGGCTGTGCATCACAAACACTTGTTGTTGTCACACTGCAATCACCACCCTCTGCAGCTGCAGCTGCACCACTGATATCATCACCTCGGACTGCGTGCTTTCCTGATTCCAAGGCCTCTGTTTCTGCAATCTCTGGAGCCGCCATAGGTGATCAACTGAATCTTTTTTGTAAGAAAACCAGATTTTAGCAACTAGACTAGATAAAAGTGAGAATATATATATATATATATATATATATATATATATAAAGTCCTATTCAAATAGAAAATAGTTTAAATGAGAAAGAGAAAATCTTATCCTTATACGCGTTGCACCCACACACAAATTAAATACACCCTCACACACACAATCCCATCTATTTTACTTTGTTTTTAATTTAATTTTTCCCGTCAATTGGTGAATTTTTTTTCAAATCTAATTTCACCATATTTTTCTTTATCTCCCAACGATCAGTTTCCATATCATATGTGCTATATTTTGGCGAATATAATTTATAATTAAAATAAATTCGTCACTTATCAGATCCGAACTTCAATAACTAAATTATATTCCAGAAATCACTAATTTATATTATAGAAATCACTAATTTATATTACAGAAATCACTAAATTATATATCTTGGGTTCATAAAAAATAATGGAGATCGCCGGAAAAATAAAAGTTACCGGAATATAGCACATATGGTATGCAAACTGATTATTGGGAGATGGAGAAAAATGTGGTGAAGTTAGATTTGAAAAAAAGTTCACTAACTAACGGGAAAAATCAAATTAAAAACGGAGGGATTATATGTGATTGTGTGTGTGAGGGTCTATTTGATTTGTGTGTGGGTGTCCCTCATTGTCATTAGATTAGATTGAACATGTAGTTTAGATCTTATTTTCTATTTTCTATTTTCTATTTTAAATTATTTTTTATTTGATCACTTGCCTATATATATATATTTGAAAACAGAAATGAGAATATATAAATAAAGAGAGTTGTATTAGTACTATTACCGTAGTATTACATGTGTCAATGTATAGAAATTACTATGTTAGTATTCCACATATACGACACACAACTTGACTTGTCCTAGTCTCCCGTTCCCGCTAGGCACGGCCAAAATATTTGATTTCTTGAATAATAAATGTATTTTTACCATTTAATTTGTACGTTTTTTATAAAAAAAATTTGGTTTTTTTATTTTATAATGTTTATTTTGTCCATTTTCTTTTTTCTTTAATTTCTCATAATTCCATAATTTTACATTCTTCATTCTTTTTTCTTTAATTTCTCATAATTTCATAATTTTTCTAAAATGTTAGCTTATTAATGTCGATTTAGAATATGTAAAGTCTAAAAGTCAGTTTAAAATGTGTAAAGTCATATTTATTATAAATAAGAGTTAATCATATATAATAATAAATAAAACAAACTTTTTAATTTTCTACTTATGGATTATATATGTATAAAATATAAATATAAGTCGAAGATGATGGTTATAATATGAAATTAAGAAAACACAAATGTTGAATGTTAATTTAAAAAAAAGCCATGGTGAATGGTCGACACAACATTCCACGTCCATGATACGCAGGAAGTTTTAGTTACATCCGGTGAATTTTGGTTATTGAAAAAGTGCGAATACGAATTAATTTCAGTTTTATATTAGAGGTGGTGTTCCTAATAATTTAAAACTACTAAAGATGGTGTTGCTAACAATTTAGCCGATTGAACTCTAAACTTACTTATCACCTTATTTAATTTATAACCGAAATGTATGTAATATAATTTTCCTAAATTATTTTAGGCACCATGCGAAGTGCGGTGTTCCCACCTAGATATATAATAAGTGAGTGTGATAGGATAATTTGGTAAATCTCCATCGAGTTCAACTTTAGTTTATTTCAAAATGAATTTATTATAGAACAAATACTCATTTCTAAATTTATTTATTAATAGGAGTATATAATAACTTATAATTATTATAAGGATATATGCAACTGCATAGGTATTTAATATATAAATATAATCTATTAAAAGTAATTATATAATTATAAGTTATATAGTTAGGTAATGATTCAAAATCAAACAATTTTTTCACCGGGATTGTGTGTTTAGATTTAGTTATATAGTAGAAGTTTATTGTTTTAATTGTAATGTTGGCCAAATAAATGAGGTGTTTCATGTTTGCGTCCCAAATCACTAAAAAAATTTCCTTCCATCTCCATCCTTATTTAATGTTTTTTTGTTAATAATTACCTGAAATTACCACTTTTTTCATCTTAATATTGTAATTTCTTTTTAGCACACGTTGATTGTAGAACACTTTTTCTTTCATGTTTCTATTGTAATTTTTGTTAGGATAAGCGAATTGTAGAGTATATTTCTATTCTATAACTTTCCTTATCTTTTAGAAATTATAGATTTAAATTTATCTATATTTATTATATTGTATTTCATGATAATTTATTATACATCAAAAATTAATTTTATTTCTAATTTTACGTGATATCGTCATATCATAAATAACAATGGCCACGTGACGGATTTTAAGCACGGGTTTTAAGAAAGTAGAGTTTTGTTTTTTTTCCCCCTCGCCTCCTAGTCTTGGTTATCGATATGAATCTCAAAATATCACTACACAATTATATAAGGTGGTATTAGGCTATTAGCAAGGTAAAACTAACAATGTTTAGACAGAATCCCAGAACGAGAGAGTAAGGTTTTTCTTTTATAATGAACTAAAACTCTACTTAAAACACACAAATTTAGTAAAAATTTAAAAAAAAATGCAGAGGAAACAGCAGTGACTAAGATATGAAAATCATACAACAGACCCCAACATGCTTCATCAAATGAAACAAATTCCTACAGTTTGAAATGACTGGCAATTAAAAATACTGGACACGATACTTGTGGCGACGTTTGTTGAGCCAAACTGCATTTCAGTACTCACCAGAGCCAGAGGTTTTGATTAGAATAATCTAGAGTTTTGACATGTCTGTGTACAACAATATAAACTGATCACCTTTAATTTACCGACTGGACGAGGACAGCCTGCTGGTATAAAATACTGTAATCTCCTTGATTTGGTACAAGTGTCCATGGTTCAATTCCTAAATAACATGACAATACAATGTCAGCGAAAGAAGTGACTTTAGGACCAACACATAATCATGGCAAATACATGAAAAACCAACCATATTCTGCCTTCAGTCAACCAACACATAATTATGGCCTGCTGGTATAAAAATACCGTAATCTCCTTGATTTGGTACAACCGTACAAGCTATGGGATCAGAGAAACGAGGAAACGAAACGAAACAATAGCTCAGTTTTAATTCTCTGAATGGCCAATGGTAGTCATCTTGAAGCAAAAGTTGACCAGTTTGCAAATAGAGAATACCTAATTTGGCAAGTATAGATTTCTTTAGTTTGAAAAATCTTGATTTATAAATTGAAATATTTCTTTATATATATATATATATATATTGTAATTTAGAACATGTATAATCTCCTTTCAGGAAAAAAATATATATATATATATACTGTCATTTTGCTATATTCCTTGGCATTTTGTACAATTATTTTGTTGCAGTGTTCATAAATTTGGAATCTAGAAACATTCACTCGTTATTGTTTCTCTTTTCTTAAATATAGATTATATATAGATAGACTATTGTGTTGTAAAATATTTTGGTGTCTTTTGGATCATGGGATTCCAACCCGGTTAATAAAAATGAGAATGAGATTCTAATATATATTTGTAATATATCATTTCCTTTTCCGTTGAACGGATTCGAATCCCGTGATTCAACTGGCCGCCCTGTGTTAGTTATATAGATAAGAGTGGTGTAATAAATTATGGAAGATTACAATCCTTGTGCCAGATCTTTCTTGTAAAATTCTTTTGATAGTTTTTCAATGGGATTATTACATGCAGTGGCGGAGTCAGAAACAAAGTCGAGGGGAGGCTAAAATTAATTAATTTTAATATTTATATTTCCCAACAGACCATAATAGAGAGCTCAACAATCTCCCTGTTACTATGATCTAACAGCTTTTGAAACCATATAACATACCTCTCCATATCAGCATAAATTGGTAATCCAGCTGAACTAAAACATGCTACATACTATATCATATACATACTGTAGCAGTTGGTGGTCAAAGTTCAGGGGGCGGCCGCTTAGGCTCGCCCTAGCGTGCCTCCGCCCCTGATTACATGTGCAAGGTATAGTTCCAACGAAAAAGTTACAAAACCTCTGCAAGTTTTTCAATCTATCGACGTTTGCATGTCTAATGCCTTTCAATATTAAACCCTGTTTTTTCCTGACTGTTTACCTGAATTGTTGATGGAATTTAGGAGTTGTAATCAAGTTAATTAAAAAGTGAGATAAAAATTGACATTCAGATTGTGAGAACATACCAGTCGTATATGTAACCTAGACATGAATCAACATAAATTGTGCATAAAACAATTGACAAAAATTAGCATTCCTTATAATTAAGATAAAATGAAGAGACAATTTGTAAACTTTTTGAATATGCATTTGTGAATAAAACATTCGTAGATCTAACAGAGGCGCAGGCTCCTGAATCTTCAGCTCCAAATAGTCGTATCTGGAGGTGGAAGGAATCTGAACATAATCCATGGACCTTGACATCATGTATACCAATCTGCAATTCCGCACAACACTAGGACTGCACTCTGTACATTAGTAATGAAGGCCAAAATATCTAAAGAATTGAGGACTCGCCCGGTCGAGCGTTATCATTCGTAACACCAACAAAATCTGGGAGATCAGAATTCATCGAAAATTTCAGCAATTTCTTTTTCTCAACATGCTTTAAGCAAGGCTGAAGCACTAGTCCAACAATGACAGCGACCATGCTTACAAGGAACACTTTAAGGGATGAAAGAGCCAAAACTACACAAATCAATGCTGTCGGAGGAATACACATAAGAATGGATCCAGCTGTTCCCAAAGGTATTTTGTATGGTCGAGAGGCAGTTGGGTACTTAATTCTTATTCGAATAAAGGCTATGAACTCTAGAATCATCCCAAAACAATACAAGAAGTTTTCTGCAGCAACTATATCCAGAAAGCTCAGACATGATAGCAGCAGCACACCAGAGGCTGAAAACAAGATACCGACTAAAGAAGTTTCATGACAAGATCTCTTGGCAAAGAACTCAGGAAGCATGCCTCTTTCTGCCATACCAAGAAGTTGGAAAGAGTCGCCGCTCATTTCAGCCATAAACATTCCCATGGTTGACATTGCGGCAGCTGCCTGGATCCACCATCTCAACCATACTCCACCTAATATTTTAGCAATATCTGAGAAGTAACCATCTTTCCACGAATCACGTTGTAGTGGAATAGCACCAGTGCCAGCCAAGAGAGGTAAGAAGTAGCCAAGAACAACCATAATAAAGGCATATAGCAGAGCTTTTCGCATATTCTTCTTCGGGTTGCGCACCTCTCCAGCAAGTGTACTTACAGAGTCCCAATAGTTAAGATTCCAAAAAAGAGCGTTCAAATACAAATTCCAGTTAACGTCGTTTAAATCTACCACCGTCCATCTTGAAGGCTGTATCTTTGGAATTGAAATTAATCCCATAACTATAAAAGGAAGGATGGAGAAAACACCTATTAGGACAGCAACCCAACCCACTATTGTCATACCTCTGTAATTCATATAAGTAAGAACTACTGTAAAAGCCAACACTGCTGCAACTCTTGGAAGACCATCAGCTACAGCAGGGACGCCTGATTTTAAATAGTCAAGAAACATGATTGGGTAGAGAGCATTATCAATAACGCCACTCAGCCATTTCATCCAACCTGTCTGAAACCCCCAATAGGGACCCAAAGCAGTTGAAACCCAAACTACATAACCACCATTTTCCCGAAACATTGTACTCATCTCAGCAGTTATCAAAGCTTCCGGAACACTCCATATGAATGGAAATACAATAAATCCTAATAGAGCTAAAAATGGGCCAGCTGCCCGTACAGTGTCTTCAACAGCGAAAGGCCCTCCAGATACTTCATAGAAGATGAGAAAAACGAGGGGGATAAGTGACACCATGTTTGTTCTGGCAGCCCTAGGTGAAGTAACTTCATTAATCGCCACATATTGTCCACCATTGTAATCCCTCATTTGGACTGAAGCTCTATTAGGCGTGTTCCGTAATTTCTACAATTAGTATTCATTATCATTAAAACTGAAAGTCTGGTTTCCATCTTACTGACAGAAAGAACACATTTACGTAAATAGCAAATAACTGACAGAATCCTACGAAACTCACTAGAATTAGATACCCACTTGCAAGACGACGGCTTTTGTATCCAAACATAAATAAACTATCACGATATAAAAAACAATAAGCATTAGATTCAAACATTTGTTAAGACCTCATCCTTGTTTGCAACCTTTACAAATCCACCTTATATCCTTGTAACAAAAATAGTATCATTAGATTCCACCTTACTCTTCCTTATCGGCTCTATTTCTTTCCAGACTTCGACCAATTCTTTCTTCACATTTCTAACAAGAGCTTCTTCAGTCACCCCATCCCACGGTTTATCACTCTCGAATCTTAGTCTAGACCCCTTTTTTATCGGTTAATGTAAAAAATTCTCGATATTAAATAATTATATTATTCCCTACAATCCTAATTTACAATTTTTTTGAAAATTTTATGTATATTAAATTTTTTTAAACGGTCACGTTTTTCCATTCTAAGCATTTAATACATTAATTTAATATATAGAACTTTTGTTAAATATATATGTGTGAAAAAAGTTGAAAATGACAATAAAAGAGGCTAATTTAATAAAATCGTTAATAAATATATATTGAATAAAGAGATGAACAGAAAAATGGGATAGAGAGAGTAATGATCAAAACATAATTAAGTATAATAATGAAATATTTATATGATTTTGGGAAAAATACTACCTACTTATACTAACATAATAAATTATAAAAAATTGACATGTTTTCTATACTTACATAATAAATTATAAAAAATTGACATTTATAGAAAAAATTTATAGTTAACTGTTAAGATAGTTTTTTCATAATCTCTCCCTATATATATATATATATATATATTATATCATTATATGTATACTTATGTAGCAAATTAATATTAAGTATAATTGGAGGTGGCCACTTGTACGGCCCGTGTGTATCGTGGGTGGGGGTAGAGGCTCGTTGGGCATCAGGAGAACTGACCGGCACTAAGTTGAACTGACCGGACTTGAATCACAGCAACGGAAAACGGGCCCGGCACGAGAAGGTTCACGAGCTATGCGTGCCGGGTTCGCGGTTCACTGGTTGGGCGGGTGAGTTGGACAGGTTTAGCTAAATTTTTTTATTTTTGTTGTTTTAATTATTGCTTTAGTAGGAAATCGGAAATTATGCGAAGACATACATATACATGTGTTAATAAGCAATATTTTAATGGAATTTCAACTTTAAAAAATTGAGTAATTATAAAATTAATCAATCAATATATATATATATATATAGGCAGATACTCAAATGAGAACCCAACTTAATATGAGAACTTAGAACTAATCTCAGCCATTAAAAATTTTAAATTCAATTAAATCTTAGCCACTCAATTAAGCTTTTTCTCTCTCTTCACTTAACAACTCAGATCTACTGTTTCGATATCTATTTTCTCTCTTTGCTCCATTCTAGCTTCATGTCTCTCTCACTAGTATGTACTACTATACATACATACATATACTATTATTATGTATCCATCTCGATCATCATTGCCGACGAGATGTTCATCAGTATATATCTCGTTCATCATCTCCGGTGAGATGTTCATCATCTCCGACCACCTCTCTGGTGACGTGTATATATATACATACATATATATATACATACATCATATAGTGATTTCATTCATCAATTCCACCGAGATGTTCTTCACTCCGATCATACAAACCGAAATCCTAGCACCTCTCTGTATCGAAAACAATTCAGATCTGATGCTTACTCTTTCCACCACCATGATGATACTTTCTTGACCATTACTATTCCATGAAAATTAATGTTTATACCACCATGACAATGTTTATATGACCATCGGCGTTTCAGATCAACCAGAGCCTCATTACACTTACTTAGATCTGGAAAAGAAATGATGATTTTCGTTCAAAAAATTTAGTGATTCACATTTGTATTTTGGTGATTCGCGTTTTTATTTTGGTGATTCACTTTTTTATTTTGATGATTTGAGTTTTGATTCGATACTTTTGTAAGTGGCGATGGTAATGGCGATGTAATGGTTTAATTTTGATGATTTTGAATTTGAATTTGATAATTTTTAGCTAGTGTGGTTATGATGGTGGTGGTGGAGATGATGGTGATGTTATGGTGGGAGTTGTAGTGGGAATTGTGGCAGAGATGTAATGGTTGTGGGTGACAGTGATTGTAATAATGGTTACGATGTTAGTGATGATGATTTGGTGATGCTAATGTATATAATTATAATATATTTATATATTTAAATTTTAGTGATTCTGATTTTAAATTTGGTGATTCTGATTTGTTTCTTAGTTCTCATTATAAGATGGTTCTCATTAGAGTAGCCCCCTATATATATATATATATATATATATATATATGAGAAAACGAGGGCGGTGAGGTGGCGCTCCTAATATCACTCCATTCTATTTTTTTTAATTTTTTCAAATTTTCACAATTTTAAATACTAATTATTAAAACTTCCTTTTCAACCATCGAAATTTTAGAGAAAACTTGCAAGGATTTAATATTAAAAAAGATTTGATATATAAAGTTTACGGATTTTCACAATTTTAAATACTAATAATTAAAACTTTCTTTTCAGCCATCAAAATTTTAGAGAAAACTTGCAAAGATTTAATATTCAAAAAGATTTGAAAATATTTGATATATAAGGTTTAAAAGGAAAAAGGGAATAGCTATGAAATAAGTTTTATATGCAATATAAAAATTAAAAGGAAAATAAGAAATAAACATAACTATTTTTTAGAGATGACGAGAAATAAGTTTTATATGAAGATTTTGTAACTAATTTTTAGAGATTACAATTATAAAAAGGTAATAATGATTTTTATGTGGAATTTTCGTAACTATTTTTTAGCAAATGACAAAAAATAAGTTATTATTTTATAGAAGGGACAAAAATTATAAAGAACAATGATTTTATAAATTAGATATGAAAAAAAAACTATTTTTAGAGATGGAAGAAATAACGATAATATAGAAATTTCGTACCTATTTTTTTAGAGAACACAATTATAAAAAGGTAATAATGATTTTTATAAATTTGATGTGAAAAAAAGAAATAAAAAATAACTATTTTTTAGAGATAGCAAGAAATAACTATAATATAGAAATTTTGTACCTATTTTTTAGAGAAGACAATTATAAAAAGGTAATAATGTTTTTTATATAGAATTTTCAAAACTATTTTTAGCAAATGACAAGAAATAAATTACTATTTTTTAGAAGTGATAAAAATTATAATGAGGCAATTATTTTGTAATCGAGATCGATATATATAAAGAATTCAGTCCTTTTTAATGTACAATTATGTTCTCTCATAGATATTTAGGTTTTATAAATTTTCATATACTAATTATGAATGTGATCGTAACATATATATCTTCATTACAAACTTTTAATAATACTTATATAGTTTTCTTTATCTTTAAATCTCAGGATATGTACATAAAATTCTAATATATATCGAAGAGAAAGATGAAGGGTGAGAGAAAAAGAGCCCAACAACTTAAATCATAACATATTCCGTATATACGATTTATGTCCTTATCGATATCCACACAAACACTTAATCTTCGAAGGTTGATATATTTTTAATATACAATTGATTTATGTTTGTTATGATTGCTTTTTATGTAAAATTTAGTTATGGTATAATGATCTATTAACTGAAATTTATATGTTTTCAATGTATAATTTTAATACTAATTTATTATTAGCAGTTTTGTAAAAAGCGGGAATCGAACTTAATCGATGGAGGCACCATTCAGTGATTAATCAGAGCCTAATCGGACTGATTAATCCGGTATTCGGATTATTAATTAGTATAATAGTCCATCGAATAGGGATTAATTAGTGATTAATTTCGATTAATTACTGATTTGTAGAACAATGATTACGAGGCTTGAGTTTTATGCTAAAATTAGAATAGATCCATTCATTTTTTTCTTTTATTTTTCCAATATCTTCCGAAATTCCAAATTCTTACCATCAGATAATGTTTATAAATAAGACATGAGTTTTAATTTACGTGAGAGCACGAGAGTGGTCTATCAAGGAGAAACATATTTAATATGAAGGCAGGTCAAATTTAATTATTCTATTTTTTATATTTAAAAATTAATTTCATATAATTTTAAGATATGTCAAACAACGAGAGAATGGTTTGTTATGAATAAGCGTGTTTAATGAGAAGACGGTTCAAGATTAATTATTATATATTTATAAATTTTCTTCTATATAATTTTCCAAAAATTGAAAAAAGGTCGTCAAGATATACAAAGGAGAAGACGATATTCTAGGCTTATATAGATATAATTTCTAATTAAATTATTTATTTTCACATAATTTTATTGGTATTTATTTAAATATTTATTTATTTATTAAATATTTTTTAATTTAAAAATATATTATAATGCCGCCGTAATATTAGATTAATAAAATTATTATTCCATACAATTTTTCTAAATTACAAAATTAATTTTACATAAGTCTTTTTTACTTTGTCATATATGATAAATAATCATTTATTCTTTCAAAAATTAATTTAACAAGTATTTTTTTGAAATATATATATAATGTACTATAATTATTTATTTATTAAATATTTTCAAATTTAAAAGTATATTATGATGCCGCGAAGCGCGGCTTATTAGACGGATTACCTAAAGATTGAATTCCATGATTTGAAACCATATTCTCCATTTCTCGTATTCCATTTATTTATTTTTACCAAGGTTTCGAACCATGACCCATGCAAAATAAGATAAACCTATGCGAAACTAAAGATTACTAGTTGGAGTCAAGATTTTAATCATTAACTAAATCGATACATTTGGATACAATAATTAAATCGTGACTTTGAACATGATATTAAAATACCCAAATGAAAGACTAGACCAAAACAAATATACCAAAAGCAACCAAAATGAATTGTATTAAGATATGTAAACGCATGTTATATACAGTATAAAGTTGTTGTCAGTAACCTGATCATTATCTTGTGCAGTTGACACGGGTGGCTGTGCATCACAAACACTTGTTGTTGTCACACTGCAATCACCACCCTCTGCAGCTGCAGCTGCACCACTGATATCATCACCTCGGACTGCGTGCTTTCCTGATTCCAAGGCCTCTGTTTCTGCAATCTCTGGAGCCGCCATAGGTGATCAACTGAATCTTTTTTGTAAGAAAACCAGATTTTAGCAACTAGACTAGATAAAAGTGAGAATGTATATATATTTTTTTGAAAACAGAAGTGAGAATATATAAATAAAGAGAGTTGTATTAGTACTATTACCGTAGTATTACATGTGTGTAAATGTATAGAAATTACTATGTTAGTATTCCACATATACGACATACAACTTGACTTATCCTAGTCCTCCGTTCCCGCTACGCACGGGCAAAATATTTGATTTCTTGAATAATAAATGTATTTTTACCATTTAATTTGTACGTTTTTTATAAAAAAAATTTTGGTTTTTTTATTTTATAATGTTTATTTTGTCCATTTTTTAATATGAACAAAATAAATTAGATATTTTTTCTTCAAGAAATGTTAAATGATTTTCTATATTTCAGTAATATTATTGTTTTGAATCATATGTAAGTGAGATATTGTTGTGAAGTTCTTAATCGTATTGTAGTATTATTATATCCTGAATATGTAATTTATCTCTATGTGTATGTTAACGTATTTGACCGAATGATAAAATTTTATATATAATTTCAAATGTCAAATTTTATAAAACTTTAATGCAAGTGCAATTTAATAATATTTGTTTCATGTGTCATGAAATAAATTTTTGTATTGGTGAAAACATATATATGAGAAAGCATTATAGTATTTAAAAGATTTTATTAAAAAAATAAAAATAATTGAATTAATGAATTAAATTTATAGAGAAAGAAATATTTTTCATATCCTTAAATTTGGATATAATCCTTAAATTATTTACGGAACTATTTTTCATATCATTTCAAATATGATATAAAAATAAATATTAATGAAATTGATATAAACAAAAGATTTATTTTGATAGAGAAAATGAAGATTTTTACCCACTACCGTCACTTTTTATTCAAGTATGCTTTTGTGTTATAGAGTTTGACTATTGATAGACGGTTACTTGTACAGTCTCAATACTTATTTTGATAATATATATATATATATATATATATATATATATATATATATATATATATATATATTTCTTATATTTGTTACTAAAATTTATTGAATTTGTTTTATATAAAAAATTATAATAAAATGTTTGTCTTTGGGGTTTTTCCGAAAAGTTGAATACTAGCAGTCAATTTGTTGTAGTAATATCTGTTTATTGGTTTTATAAATTGTGGTCGAGTGTTACAGTAAAAGTTTACAATACTCCTCCTTTTCAACTTGGGGTTATTCATTGCTGTAAATTGGGCATAGTGTAAGAGCAGGTTAATTTTCTTTCTTCTTCAATGTTGGCATGTTGCATGCAATATATTTTGTATAGTCCTAATTTCTTCTTTTTTGTGTATGTATAGCCTATAGGCATGGCTTCATCAACCCCTATTCCCAAATTTCTTACTAATGAAGATTGTCAATGGAATGAAATGGCTAGAGTTCTCTTCCTTCATTTTCAAATTTTATTAATTTTCATCCTTTTATAATATTGTATAAAAGCTGATGTCTGGAAAACCGTTTTTGGTCTAAAAGCTGTTAGAGAAAATATGACCCCCATATTTTTGGAAAAAGTTGTTTTAGCTTTTGTAGGAAATAACTACCAGTTTCATTATCAAACTTTCTCAAAAATATTATTTTTATATATTATATTTCAAGATATATATAAATTAAAAAAATTACAAAATAGTCATCTAATTTTTCTGACAACACTTTTTCCACCCGCATTTTTTCACACAGCACATCAATTTTTAACAACAACCTCAAACAGATCCATAAACACTAAATTTACCTTTTTACAGTTGATAGAGAGTTGTATCTGTCTATCCGATCTGTCTTGTAGTATCCGTGGTGGGTGTTGTGCATTATAACAAGAATAAATTACAATTTGCATCTCAAAACTTTGCTCGAATCTCATTTTGGCTATAAAACTTTAAATTATAACAATTTACACCCCAAACTTTTAGAAACTCTACTTTTTGTAATTCATTTATATTGTTCCGTTAAAATCAAATGTGAATGTTAAAATTTTGTCGAGCTGAGCCGAGCCGAGTTTTGTCCTAAACAAGTAGAGCTTAATTTTTTTCTGACGAATCGAGCCGAGTCGAACTTTCTTATCACACAAAAAATGTGTTCAAGCTCGAGATTCGAGTAAAGATTTGGGATGTAAAATGCAATTTACTCTTATAACAATGACCAATTGACGGATTTTAAGCACGGGTTTTAAGAAAGTAGAATTTTTTCTTGTCACCTTATCTTGGTTACAGACTTACAGGGGCGTAGCAAATATATAGTCGGAATTTTATATTTTAAATTTTTTAAAATATGTTTTTTAGTAGTAAATTTTATTTTGACCCCACTTAAAAAATAAATTTGTAGCATTATATTTTCATTTTGAACTTATTAATTTATTTTTGTAATAATTTTTTGACCCAGTAATCTGAATTATTCGCTACGCCACTGCTTGGTTATCGATATGAATTTCAAAATATCACAACGCAATTATATAAGGTGGTATTAGCAATGTAAAACCAACAACGTTTAGACAGAATCACAGAACGAGGGAGTAAGGTTTTTCTTTTTCTTTTCTTCTTTTGACAAGGTTTTTCTTTTATAATGAATTAATATTGTGTTTGGTTGGGATTTGGGATCAATGAAATTGGAGCGAATATAATGAAATTTGAACTATAATATGAATAAATGTTTAAAAATTTCGTTCATACCTCCATTGCATTGCTATTGCATTCCTAACAATATACATTCCTAACAATATAAACTAGAGTTCAAACTAGGAATGCTACATTCTTCGTATTACCCATTTCTTTACCTTTCTTATCATAACAAATTTGTACTCTCATTTCCCCCCCAAATATTTCCTTAAATATCTATTGTTTCCCATTAATTTCACATATGTCATTTCATTACTTTCTCACCAATCAAACACAATATAAAACTCTATTTAAAAAACACAAATCTAGTAAAATTTTAAAAAAATACAGAAGAAACAACCGTCTAAAATATGAAAATCATATAAAAGACCCCAACATATTACATCAAATGAAACAAACTCTTACAGTCTAAAATCTGGTAATTAAACTACCAATTTGAGAAGCAATGCTCCATTCTTCATCATATCCATTTTTTTCACATTCCTTATCATATATAACAAATTTGTACTCTCTCATTTTTTCTATCAAATATTTCCTTAAATCCCGGTTGTCTCCCATTAATTTCACCTATTTCATTACATTCCTTCCTTTTCTATCCAACCAAAAAAGCACACAAATTCAGTAAAAATTTAAAAAAATAATGTAGAGGAAACAGCACCGACTAAGTTATGAAAATCATATAACAGACCCCAACATACTTCATCAAATGAAACAAACTCCTACAGTTTGAAATGATTGGCAATTAAAAATACTGGACACGATGCTGGTGGCGACGTTTGTTGAGCCAAACTGCATTTCAGTACTCACCAGAGCCAGAGGTTTTGATTAGAATAATCTAGAGTTTTGACATGTCTGTGTACAACAATATAAACTGATCACCTTTAATTTACCGACTGGACGAGGACAGCCTGCTGGTATAAAATACTGTAATCTCCTTGATTTGGTACAAGTGTCCATGGTTCAATTCCTAAATAACATGACAATACAATGTCAGCGAAAGAAGTGACTTTAGGACCAACACATAATCATGGCAAATACATGAAAAACCAACCATATTCTGCCTTCAGTCTATTTTGCTCTACGGTCAAGTAAAAAGTTGGGTCATGAACAGGGTCGATCACCTGCAACATCAAAAGAAGGTAATAAAATTGCCATTGGATAAGACGAATCGTGGCATCAGACTTTTATCAGACAAAGCACTACTTAGTTACATGTACTGCAAGTAGCATAGTAGAGTTTTACAACTAAACTAACACTTTTTGCAAAACAATTTGTATATTGATACTCGCAGTTTTAATCCAAAGTACATGCATTTCTTTTTAAAATTATGCTTACTGTAGACTCCACACAACAATTCACAATATGTAGAAGAATTAAATATTCCTAAATTAATTCTACACTTGTGATCTGCATTCGGCATATTAACCACATACAAATGCTTGTCACCATCTAATGTATTTCACATTGATAGTGATACCTGATTTCTTAATCTGAATTTGCTACGTACTCGATGATTCTAAAGGACGTCCTTAACTAGTTAAGGGTGTACTCAATTGAATAAGATTTCAAATATGGAGGTTTATCGTACATTTGAAGAAAAATTATATACTTACGAAGAACATGATGGACCTCAGTAACACCAGGCATTTTGAAAAAGGTAAATAACATCCAATAGGTGGCAGAAGGAATCTGAACATAATCCATGGACCTTGACATTGTGAATGACAAAATTTGCTTCATTGACAGTATCACTACTGTAGCAAGACCGTCTTAGCACTTTGAGTGCATACCACCAAGAATCAGCAACTTTCCGCACAATACTGAGACTGCACTCTGTACACTATTAATTACAACCAGAATATCTAAAGAATCGAGGACTCGCCCAATAGAGTGCTATAGTTTATAACACCATTAAAATTTGGGAGATCAGAACTTGTCGTGAATTTAAGCCAATTCTTTTTCTCAACATGCTTTAAGCAAGGCTGAAGCACTAGCCCGATGATGACAATGACCATGCTTATAAGGAATACTTTAAGAGATGAAAGATCCAAAACTACACAAATCAATGATATCGGAGGAATACACATAAGAATCGATCCAGCTGTTCCCAAAGGTATCTTGTATGGTCGGGAGGCAGATGGGTACTTAATTCTAATCCGAATAAAGGCTATGAACTCTAAAATCATCCCAAAACTATACAAGAAATTTTCTGCAGCAACTATCTCCTGAAAGCTCAGCCATGATAGCAGCAGCACACCAGAGGCTGAAAACAAGATACCGATCAAAGGAGTTCCATAACGAGATCTTTTGGCAAAGAACTCAGGAAGCATGCCTCTTTCTGCCATACCAAGAAGTTGGAAAGAGTCGCCGCTCATTTCAGCCATAAACATTCCCATGTTTGACATTGCGGCAGCTGCCTGGATCCACCATCTGAACCATACTCCACCTAGTATTTTAGCAATATCTGAGAAGTAACCATCGCTCCACAAATCGCGTTGTAGTGGAACAGCACCAGTGCCAGCCAAGAGAGGCAGGAAGTAGCCTAAAAAACCATAATAAGAGCATAGAGCAGAGCCTTTGGCAGATTCTTCTTTGGGTTCTGCACTTCTCCAGCAACTGTACTTACCGAGTCCCAATAGTTACGATTCAAGAAAAGAGTGTTCAAATACAAATTCCAGTCAACGTCATGTAAATTTTGTTGGAAAATGTGGGTAGAAGCCCCACATTGTCAAGTCATTTTGAGCCTAAGTTTGAATGCTTCTTGATTGCGTGCGCGCAACAAGTCATGGTTGGAGTACGTTCGTCTTCGAGAGAGCTTTCCAACGCATATTTAAGTATTCAAAATGATCAAGGAATGAATGAGATATGATTATCCAAAGTTGGTACCTTGAAAGTGGAAATCTAAAAATGAGAACTTGAATCCCACATTGAATTGGAAAAGTGTTTTCCATGCCTTTATATAGTAGAACACTTATGTAGTGTTTAAGATGTGTTAGTATGGTATTGCTCCACCACCCACCTGCGCGCAGGGGGGCAAATTCGTGGCTTTACAAGCCTTCGGGCTTTCCGCCCGCGTGGGCGATGCGTGGGCGACCTGCGAACACGAATGCAGCAAAATTCGGACCAAGTGTGACACAAAGTTGCTGTCGAGGCATGACAGTAAACTCGAAAAAAGTTTTAATAATAGCACCGATTACCTTTATTATTTAACGCGTGATGTCACGAATGCAAAAGTTACTGTCATGTTTCCACTGGGCTATATTTTGTTTTAATAATAGATGCTATTATTAATTCGAAATTGATTACGAATTTAATTTTGACAACCGATTACCTTTATTATTTAACGCGTGATTTATTAGGTAAACGCGTGGTAATTAAGGAAATTGTGTAGCGCACAAGTTTTCCCGGTCTATATATATTCATCTTATTCGGTCTTAGGTTATAATCGAAATAAGCCAGTCTTCTGACCTAAATCCTAAAAACAGTCGTCCTCTTCTTGGTGATAGTTTTCTTGCTCTGTTCAAGCTCGCTGAAGGTGTTGTTCTTCGTGACATCATCGTGTTCTCGTTTTATCCTGGGAGGCTATCGACTCAAACATACGGTGAGAGGCGAAATAGCTTTAAGGAGACAGTTCCGCACTGGACTCGAGACATCCTCCGTTCTCTTCTCTTCTCTTAACAGTTTTGTTTATTGTCATACACTAATCTGTTGTTTGCACACACAATCACTCCGTTTATATTAATGTGTTTTTGGCAGATTGTTTAACAAATTTACCACCATCCATCTTGAAGGGTGTATCTTTGGAATCGAGATAAATCCCATAACTATAAAAGGAAGAATGGAGAAAACACCTAGTAGAACAGCAACCCAACCCACTAAAGCCATACCTCTGTAATTCATGTAGGTAAGAACTACTGTTAAAATCAACACTGCTGCAACTCTTGGAAGACCATCAGCTACAGCACGGACACCCGATTTTAAATAGTCAAGAAACAAGATTGGGTAGAGAGCATTATCAATAACGCCACCCAGCCATTTCATCCAACCTGTCTGAAACCCCCAATAGGGACCCAAAGCAGTTGAAACCCAAACTACATAACAACCATTTTCCGGAAACATTGTACTCATCTCAGCAGTTATTAAAGCTTCAGGAACGCTCCATATGAATGGAAATACTACAAACCCTGATACAGCTAAAAATGGGCCAGCTACCCCTACACTGTCTTCAACACCAAAAGGCCCTCCAGATACTCCATAGAAGATGAGGAAAACGAGGGGTATAAGTGACATCCTGTTTGTTCTGTCAGTCCTAGGCGAAGGAACTTCATTAATCCCCACGTATTGTCCACCATTGTAATTCCCCATTTCGACTTAAGCTCTATCAGGTGTGTTCCTTAATTTCTGCAATTAGTATTCATTATTATTAAAACTGATAGTCTGGTTTCTATCTTACTTAATCAAGACAAACTGAAGACAAAGAAACATAACCTAGAACACTAAAGACTTCAGTTTTTGAGCGACGAAACTTCACATTTCACTCAATGGAAAATATGTAGTATATTGTCGCGTAAGAACATATAGCAATATAACATTAAAACTGGAGTGTTTGATTTCAAGAACATGCCTACCTAAAAGCAAATTGCTGAGAAAGAATTCTACACAACTCATTAGAATTAAATACACTTGGAAGACAATGGCTTTTGAGGGAAACTTTAATATCCAAATATAACTAAACTGTTACAATGATGCCATGAGTATAAGCAGAATAAGAATTTGTGCACATGGAGCTTAATTTCATATAAACAACAAGAATTTCTTCAAGTTTGTCATAAACCGGGAAAGAAATTGAATGTACAGGTTAGGGGAGACGAAATAACACGACACCACATCACACATTATGGATTCTTGGACAAAAGAATATACAAACAACCATCAACTTATACCATCAACCTAATTTTGAGCATATACATTTCGAATTCAAATATTACTAACAAAACATATAGACACAGATATAACTTAATGAATTTGGAGTTGACTTTGACGGAATGTAAGTTTCAAAATGAAGGGAGGATCAAGATTTACGAATGACTTTGATATATCTTGAGCAGCTGACATGGGTTGTTGTGCATCATCAGAAACACTTGTTCTTGTTAAACTGCAATCACTACCCTCTGTAGCAGCACTCATGTCACCACTTTTTCTACCTTCTGCCCGCGCCATTGCAGATTCACTCACACAATCTTTTTTGCTAGAAAAACCAGAATCTACAAAGTAAATAAAAGTGAGAACTGAGAACTACAAGTATAGATGTAAATATACACATAGGAGTTGGGACACACAACTAAGGTAGTGTGCTAGTTCTGTCATATTCGTGTGAAACTGATTTAGTACAGCATGTTTAGATTTTTGCCAACTTGGACCTTGTGTTAGATCATGGTCGATGCGATTTTCTGTACATTTATTTATTTCTTTTAAAAATTATCATAAATTATTAAAAAAATTCAAATGAATTTCAATCATGAATTGTTGATACGAACACGAAGTTAAAATACACAAATGGTCATTAAAGTAAGTAAAAATATCTATTCTAATTTGGTCAAAAATTATGTGGCCACGATTGTCGCCTCCTCCAATCAAATTAAGTTGCATCTTTGAGGTTCACAAAGGAGATTAGCTATACTGTCATGTCATAGTCAAAAAGTTAAAGTTCGAGATATTTAGGCCTGTTTGGCTGGACTTATAAGTCAGCTTATAAGCTGAAAAAGTTAGTATATATGTAAATTTTTTTAAAATAAGTCACTTATTTTCAAATTTGGAAATAAGATTTAGTCTTAAATTTCTAAAATAAATATTAATTTTCAAAAAAAATATGAAAATATTTTTTTAAAAAAATAACTTATTACTTATAAGTTAAGCCAATCACCCCTTATTCTTGTCTATAACTTTCTCAACAAAAACATAGTTCATGTAATAATTAGGGTTTGCAATTAAATGTGTATTAAATTTAACAATCCATTACTGTATATATCAACTTAAAAAGATTTGAAATGTATTTATTTTATTTGATATAAGATGTTACAAACCCTACGTCTTCGACGTCTCCATTGAGTTCATTGATAAATTTACAAAATTCAGGACTTTGATATCAATTGTAACCGTCCAAATCCACAATTAAATGTATATCGGGTAGGGGTGAGCAGAAAAAACTGAAACCCAAAAAATATCAGAAAAAAACTAAAAAACTACACCGAAAATAACCAAACCGAAAATAATCGAAAAAACCGGAAATAAAAAATTGAAATTAATGTTGTGGTTTCGGTTTCGGTTTTATGTTAAAATCGCACCGAAATTAACCGAACTGAATATTATATATATATATATATGCATATATATTAAGTATATAATATATGTTATTTAAAAATTAATAACACTAATATCAATAATATTTATATTCAATTTTATAATATATGAATTTTAGTATAATCTAGTGAGAACTTCGTTACAAAGTGTATGAGTACTTATTCTAAAAAAATGTCATCTTTTTCAATAAAATCATTTTAATAAATAAAGGAAGAAATACAAATATTTGTTCTTTTAATAAATTTAATCCTTATACCAATAAAGTTAGTTATAAATTGTAGAAAAAAAAAGATTCAACTTTATTAATAATATTTGTCTGTTAACATAAAATGGTATAAAATAGTAAAAAGAATTGAGGAAAAATTATAATTTAATATACATTAATTTTTGACATTTTCTTTTAAAAACCTGAAACATACTTATTATATGAGATATTATAATACATATACTCAAAGTATAAATAAATATATGTATAAGGCATAAATTAATAATTTAAATAAAATATCCCCTCGATTGATTGAAAATGTCGAAGAGAAAAAAATGTAAAAACAAAATGAAATTATGAAAAATATGGTTGAATAAAATCGAAATTGGTAAAATTAATAGAACTAAATTTTGACTTTTTCCTGGTCAAATTAACTAATTTTTGACTAAGAATTAAAACTTATTCTTTTATAATTTTAAAAAAGTAAAAAATATATTTTAAAGTATATTATATATATACTTTCTAATAATATAAAATTTTAAAATTTTCAATTATATATTATATTTAAATTATAATCAAACATTGATGAATTTGACCACACTAAAAATAAAGTGGAGAACTAAATTGGACGGTGGAGGAGCAAGAAAAGTGAGGATTCCAACTAAATTGAAAGACATATTTAACGCCCAACAACCAAACACTGCCTTGTCACTGAAATCAAGGCAATGGGCCCAGTTTGCCAGCGAGATACAAAGAGGGTGGATATATTTATATTCTTTAGATTATTCAAATACCATTTCATGTCAAGAAAATCCCTATTTGATATTTTTTTTATTTATATATATTTTGATATATAATATATAAAAATAATATTTTTGAGAAGGTTTGATAATGAAATTGGTAGCTACTTCATGCAAAAACTGAAACAGTTTTTTCCAAAAACATGTGGGGCATGATTTTGCTAACAACAGCTTTTAGACTAAAAACGTTTTTCCAGACAACAGTTTTTAAAATTTACCAAACATCATTTTAACAGTTTTTTAACAAAAAACTATTATAATTGTCTGTAATAGTAATACCAAACCGGGTCTAATTTGATCAAAAATTATATGCGGCCACAATTATCGCCGCCTCCAATCAAATTAAATTGCATCTTTGAGGTTCACAAACGAGATTAGCTATATTGTCATAGTCAAAAAGTTAAAGTCCAAGATATTTATTCTTGTCTATAACTTTCTCAACAAAAACATAGTTCATGTAATAATTCAAATTTACAATTAAATGTGTATTAAATTTAACAATCCATTACTGTATATATCTACTTAAAAAATTTGAAATGTATTTATTTTATTTGATATAAGACGTTACAAACCCTACACCTTTGACGTCTCCATTGAGTTCATTGATAAATTTACAAAATTCACGGATTTTGATATCAATTGTAACCGTCCAAATCCACAATTAAATGTATATCGGGTGGGGGTGAGCAGAAAAAACTGAAACCCAAAAAAATTAGATAAAATTAAAAAACTACACCGAAAATAACCAAACCGAAAAAACCCGAAAAAAATCGGAAATAAAAAACCGAAATTAATGGTGTGGTTTCGGTTTTATGTTAAAATCGCACCGAAATTAACCGAACCGAATATTATATATATATATATATGCATATATATTAAGTATACAATATATGTTATTTAAAAATTAATAACACTAATATCAATAATGTTTATATTCGGTTTTATGATATATGAATTTTAGTATGATCTAGTGAGAACTTCGTTACAAAGTGTATGAGTACTTATTATAAAAAAATGTCATATTTTTCAATAAAATTATTTTAATAAATAAAGGAAGAAATAAAAATAATTATTCTTTTAATAAATTTAATCCTTATACCAATAAAGTTAGTTATAAATTGTAGGAAAAAAAAGATTCAACTTTATTAATAATATTTGTCTATTAACATAAAATGGTATAAAAAGTAAAAAGAATTGAGGAAAAAAACCGAGAAAAAAATTGTAACCGACTTATGGTTAATCGAAACCGAAAACTCATTTTAAATGATTTGGTTACTGCTTATGTTAATTAACCGAACCAAACCGAAATCAACAGTTTGGTTATGGTTAATACCCGGAACCGTCATAAACCGCACCTTATACACCCATAATATCAGGCACAACAATTCACACAGATCCGTAAAAAAATTACAATTTAATATACATTAATTTTTGGCATTTTCTTTTAAAGACCTGAAACATACTTATTCTATTATATTTGAGATATTATAATACATATACTCGAAGTATAAATAAATATATGTATAAGGCATAAAATTAATAATTGAAATAAAATATCCCCTCGATTGATTGAAAATATTGAAGAGAAAAAAATGTAAAAACAAAATGAAATTATGAAAAATATGGTTGAGTAAAATCGAAATTGGTAAAATTAATAGAACTAAATTGAAAAATATGGTTGAAAATTTCTAGTGTAATTTATTACTCACTCCGTCCCTAAATAGTTGCCAATTTTGATTTTTTCCAGGTCAAATTGACTAATTTTTGACTAAAAATTAAAATTTATTCTTTTATAATTTTAAAATATTAAAAAATAAATTTTAAAGTATATTATATACTTTCTAACAATATAAAATTTTAAAATTTTTAATTATATATTATATTTAAATTATAATCAAACATTGATAAATTTAACCGCACTAAAAATAAAAATAAAGTAGAGAACTAAACGACACCGTGCGAGGATTAAGAAAAGTGAGGACTCCAACTAAATTGAAAGACATATTTAACGCCCAACAACCAAACACTGCCTTATCACTGAAATCAAGGCAATGGGCCCAGTTTGCCAGCGAGATACAAAGAGTGTGGATATATTTATATTCTTTAGATTATTCCAACACCATTTCATACACACTCTCTTCCCCCAAATCAAATCTCAAATCTAAGCTCATCACAAAATGGGTTTGCAGGTATTATATCAATGCTATATTTCTTAAATTATCCTTTTTTTATTTGATCCATATGAATGTATCTGTATGTATATACATACCCATCTGCCCATCTTAATTTTTTTAGATTTTTGGGTAATTTTTGTGTGTTTATGACTCTGGATTGTATTGATTTATGTTGTTTATTTTTAAAATGGTGATCTGTTTCTTCATGATATTGATCAAGATCTTTGTGACTTGTGGGTGGGTGCTTAAATTGATTTTCTTGAAGTTTCTTGATTTGTTAAAAAAAATGGATTTTTTAGTGTTGTCTTTTAATAAAAATCCAATCTTTTTTGGTTGTTGATTTACACAGATCTGTTTGCACTTTTTTTCAAGTTGTGTATGTTTATATGGATCTGTTAACATGTTTGATCATTTTATTACTATAATTCACTTACATGACATGTATGATATATTGTGTGTGTGTGTGTGTTTTAATTGTTGGTTAACAGATTTTATATACTGTTTATATATTTGTGTATTGATGTTTGTGGGAAATTTTAGTCTACGATTTTTATCGGGCTTAACTGCTATACCAGGTGGTTTACATGTCTGGGGGTTTACGGAGTGTCAATATCAATATTAGGTAGACAATGTGTAATGTGAAGAATCTGTAGCAACTATTTCATCTAAAAAAATCAACACCTGATGTCCGGAACTGAACTGGGAATAATTGTAGTAGTTTGTAACTAGATTTTATGAAAAAATCAAGTCTCCTGATGTGCTTTTTCTCAGTTGAGGCTGAAGGAAGCTGCATTGATGCTTTAGTAATTCTTATATGCATAGTTTATGCTGTTATTTGATTTGTTGCAGTTAATATTTCTTTGGTGGTTGGCTAATGTTTTTCGTTTATTGTTCCATCTTTGACAAAGCCGATTTCAGATTGAGCCTTCCTTTTGTTTACTTGATTGGTTTGGGAAATATGAAATTACTTGCTGTCTTATCATGGTCTTTTATCTCTGTGCATGCAGGAAGAATTTGAGCAGCATGCTGAGAAAGCTAAAACGCTTCCAGAGAGCACCACAAATGAAGACAAGCTTATATTGTATGGATTGTACAAGCAAAGCACAGTTGGACCTGTGAACACAAGTTAGTATTTGTTAACAGAAGTGTATATTTTGAGTGTTGATATCTGTGGGGACCCATCTTGAGTATTATCTGTTATATTTGTGTCCAATCTGCAGGCCGTCCAGGTATGTTCAACATGAGAGACAGGGCAAAGTGGGATGCATGGAAAGCTGTTGAAGGTATTGAGACAATTAGCTGATTAATGTGTTCTATAAATCTTAGTCGTTGCATTCGTATAATCTTGGTATAAGTTATAGTTTAGAACATTTGGTTGAATTAGCCATATCATAACCACCCAATTAGCAACATATAATATGAAAATAACATACATATAAGAGTAAATTTATTTCAACAATTATATTAGAGCATGACCTGCTCAATTGCTCTATAGCTTGTAAAAAAATTGATAATCACATATACTTCTACGTGTGTAGTGCATTACTTTCATGATTGCTAATCGTAATTTCTATTGTTATGTCTGACAGGAAAGTCCAAGGAGGAGGCAATGGGTGATTACATCACTAAGGTGAAGCAATTGTTGGAAGCTGCTGCTGCTTAATCTCATGTGCTTGATGGATTATGATGACCTGTTTCCTGGATTTATAATAAGTCAATCAGTTATGCCCTGTATTTTATCTTATCCGACTCCTTTGATTCAGATATTTAAGTTCATATATTGGAATTATCTCAGCAAATGACTTAAATTAATCAAGTATTATTGTTATTTTCTGCCAACCAAAATTTTATACAGGAAGATATTATTTTTTCTGTTGATGGTTCATGGCCATATGGAATGAAATGAGAAGATGAGATATCTGAGTTAATTTTTTCTCATTTTCTATAGGTTCTACGTTTTAATTACTGACAAACTTGAAAACTCAGTCTACTGAAGTGCTTAGTTTCAGGATTGGCTGAATTCTTAAGTTGATTGTTTTACAGAGCTATTCACTTGGCCCTGTGTGAGAAAGGGGCTATAACATATGCAAGGTAGTTTTTTGATATATAATAGTAAATTGCGACTGTGCATTGGCTTAGCTTCATCTTCCCCTCAAGGTTACTAGTTCAATTTTAAAAAAATAAAAATAAAGAAATTACCTCTGGACTCTAAAAGTTCTATGTATTCACAAAGTATATGGTACATTGCTAGTTGCTATTAAGGTCCCGTTTGTTAATCATTAAGCAACCACGTGTAACAGATAATGAATGAAGGGTTGCATCTACTGCAAAGTGCAAACTCATAATAAGACCTCAGATAAAAGAAAATTAAAATTTAAGAGTTAAGCCCTATAGGACTCAATCTGCTTGCTTTTCACATACTATTCTATAAGCACAATTCAGTACTAGTGACATTACTTTAAAATACAAGCACAAAAAGAGGAGGGAGGGATCATACATCAGAACAAATGTTAATAAATGTGCTAGATTTTATATTTTTTTTGCGAAATATAAATGAGCTAGATTAAGAGCAAAGAATGATGCATGATAACAAGTATAGACTACCCGAACAATGATTTTCGTCATCGTACATGATCAAACTCCCTGGAAACGAAGTGCAACTGTAGGAGGAGCAAGAACCTCTTGCGGAATGTCTGTACCCCAATGATTACCAAATCCATGATACTTGTGAATCATGCTCTTGAGATTACAGGAGACTATACTTATAAAATCATCATGCCCTGAGCGATATGATCCTATTAAAAGTGTTCCATTTTTTGTAATACCCAAAGGAGCCCCATATTCTTTAAGTAGGGGTTTAAAACGCAGAGTCCACCAGACTAAACCATTTTCTTTTCTTATCAACCATTATAATATGGATAGCTGCTTGCCGCTTCATTACATCCATAAGTGTCTAAAACACAAAGAGCCAGTGAACCCTCAAACTTCATAAGCTTAGCTGGGGTGAACTTCCCAAAATTCTCAGGAACATCATCAGGCGCTTTAAATTCCCCAAACACTTCAGTATCAAAATCAAAGGACAAAATCCTCAGTTTTCTACCATAATAATTACGAAATTCCTCATTTCCGGGTTGTTTCCTTTCTATCCAGTACTGTAGTAACTACCATCAAAATAAGTCCCGGCATCATCTCTACCAAGTGTGGGAATTCGTCCTCTAACTATAAACCTCAACCCTAGGAGCCACCTCACCAAACAGATTACCCTCATCATCCTCAAACATAAAAAATCCTAACAATTTTATGATCATCAGTCGCTTTACAAAAACCCATCCCAACTACACAATAAATCATATCCCGAATCTGATCATCCAAAAGCTTCTTATAACAACTCGAAACAAGAACTACATACTTTCTAACATAGGGATTCCACAAAACAACTGTCTAGAAACATAATTGACATGCACATGATCAGTGAATAAAAGAAGCCCATGTACCTCAGCAACTAATTTCAAACTACGACTAGCTCTTAGGCTCAAAGGTGATATAAAAACTTTCGATAACAGAAGCATCAGCAGAGATTAAGGAGCAGTAGTTTTGGGGATAGTTGAAAGGAGGGGTGATAAGCACATCATTATCATCCCAACATGTAATAGCTTTACGTATTTGAGAAGAAATAAAACAAGGGTTGTTGATAAGAGAGTACCATGTTTTGTCACTGATGATCGTATTATAGCTTTTACGGGCAGTCTTAAGAGGATTTCGATGGTTGTTTCTTCAGGGAGATCATCAAACGACATTCTTGAGAAACAAGTAGGGCCTGTGAAATATTCACATGTTGGCATGTTGCTGTGTGCCTGTGTGCTGTGTATTTATAACTTGTTTTTTCAAATAAAAATTCAATACTAAATATTTATTTAGAACATTTTTTTAAAAAAAATAATATAAAACTATATTTTTTATGCACATTAAAATTACGTGTAAAAAATTAAAAAATAAGAGAGAAAATAATTAATAACGAAATACGAGTATGTCCCAGGTTTTTGGATATATGTGCTTGTTCCTGGTGCACGCCTAATTTGGTTTAGTTGTCTATTGACAAATCAGTTATTTTGCCCTGTTATTTTATTTTTAACAGCATCCTTTGTTTCAGATATAGGAATTATCTATCTGAAATCAGTTATTATGCCCTGTTATTAAAATTCTTTTCGGGACATCCAGAAATATAAAGTGGCTCAAATAAAATGGGACGGACGTGGTATCTATTAACATGCGAAAAGTTTTTTTTAAAAAAATGCCGACTCAGTTTGTTCACAAGAAACAATGATCATAGTGGTGAATTTTTTTTCCCCATTTAGATTCTGGAAAATATTTGGCTATCTAGATAGGGTAAACATATAGGAAAGTATTATTCTCAAACTAAACAATCATCTTGAATGGCAAAGTAACAAACCTACAACCACATAATGAACACATAATAATTGTTAGTTATGATGATAGAAGTCATAAGAAAGTTAACACATTAATCGTCTACTAGACATGAGTTACTTAAAAAACTTAGGGCATATTCGTCTACGACAATATTACACCAAATAGAGTTCAAAAGTTGTTCCATTAGCAACCTTTAAATAACTTCAACTTCATCTGAGAGCTGCACCTACCAGATTTATCAGGACTTCAAAGCAGCACCATCACTTCTACCTGCAATTGCAAATACAGTAGCTAACATGACTAAACACGTAAGGAGAGAAACAAACCAGATGTAACTCATTTACGTACGATTATGCTTGCAAGAGTATAACTTACAATGTTTTTAACTTTCAATTGTCAATAAGAGAATATTTGATCTAAAAACTGAATTAAGAGAATATTTGGTCTAAAAACTGTTAAAGAACTTCTATTGATTATCAAAAGAACTTCCAAAATGAGAATATATGACACTTAATAGTTATACTAATCATGCAAAGAATAGAAGTAGAAATCAATAATATGGTTAAAGAGGTTGCATCAACTTCCTTCACGTTCTACTTAAACTTGAACATTTCTTCTACTATATTCTCATTCATGGATTCACCAACTTGTAACAATATAGTTAAAGGCTTTCATCTTCTGGCATGCTGAGTGGGCAGGGTAGATTGTTCAAAGAATGCTACAGAATGGTTTTGACCCAGTAATTGCCACAAACAATATCTTGGTTGCCAGGTAGGCAACGTTGACGAAGGTCTAAAACTACATGAGAATCCACAGATTCCGCTACATTTAATGGTCTAAAACTGCATGAGAAGATGTTATGTCAAAAAACGCAGCTGAGTAACTTTTTATACTGTTTGTTGCTCAGCAGCCTACAGAAGAGTGGTTAGGTACTTGGGTTGATGAAGCACTTCAATTGTTTTACAGGATAGGAAATGCTGTTCTAAAACCAGATCATATGTCTATAGCATCCTAATTCACGGTCTATGCAAGCAAGGTAAAGTTTGAAGGGCTAATCAACTATACCAGGGTCCAGGAGATATGTACGAAAGAAGTTTCTTTAGACACCTTCTCACAGAGAGCTAATCTCTTGGCTCTTTATGAGAACGGGACTATAACAGATGCAAGGTAGTTTTTGATTGACTAGAAAATCAAGACTTCGTGAACAATATCATTCTATATAATATGTCAAGTTATATGTATGCAGAAATGGGTAATATTGGAATTCCATTTAACTTGTTGACTCCGCTATATCTGCTCAGCTGTTTGTAATTCTACATAGTCTGACAATTTACATATATGTAAGATAGATTTCCAGAATATTCTCAGTCAAATAGACAACTCGTCTTGCTTTTCACAAAGTACTCCAACTCCATAACCACAATTTAATACAGGTGTTATGAATTCAAAAGTTAAACACAGAAAGAACGCGGGAAAAATTATACATCATAAGATATGTAGGCAGAAACGAGAGCAAAAAATGTTGTACATGATACCAAATGTAGACTTCTCACAGCTCAAACATGATAATACGTTTTTATTGCCATCATCAACCAGAAATCTATATGCAAAATTGTATAGATTATCGATATGAACATATTATTTTATAGCAAGTAGATGTAGATTTATATCATTTACCAGAAAAAGACTCGCAACTGTTCACTTCGCATATTTTAACAGCAATTTTCCTCCCTCGTACATGATCAAACTCTCTGGGAACGAAGTGTCTACAGTAGAAGGAGCAAGAACCTCACGCGTAATCTCTGGACCCCATGCTTACCAAATCCATGATCTTTACAAATCCTGCTCCTGAGATTACAAGAGATTATGCTTGAAACATCACCAAACCCCGACCGAAGCACCTCTACTATAAGTGTGCCAGCCTTTGTAATATTCAAAGGAGTGCCATATTCTTTGAGTGCAACATAAAAATGTTGCATCCAAGACACTACACCATCTTTTTGCTTCATCAACCAAACGCGAAAAGGATACTTGGGAGGGTCTGCAATGCAGCGATCTGGGTCTAAAGTACAAAGTGCGAGCGAACCCTGATACTCCATAAGCTTAAATGGGGCAATTACTCCCAAAAGACGTGGAACAGGAGGCACTCGAAATTCCCCAAACAACTCACTCTCAAAATCAAAGGACATAATTTTCAGTTCTGTACTGTTCAAATTATAAAATTCCTCAGTTCCGGGTTGCTTCATTTCCAACCAGTAATAACAACCATCCACATAAACACCATAGTCATACACAAGTCTCGGAACTCGAGGTTCTTTTATCTTTCTCCACGTATTCATCCGAAAACTATAAACCTCAACCTTAGGATCCACCTCACCAAACTCATCCCCCTTATCATCCTGAACATACACAATCCTAACAACTTTATAATCACTCGTAATGTTATCAAAACCCATCCCAACAGCATAACAACTCTTGGTCCGGTCATCCAAAAGCTTCTTAAAACAACTCGAAACAAGAAGTCGATATTTCTTAACATAAGGATTCCACACAAACAGCTCTTTAAAAGAACGTTGTATATTCAAATCAGTTAACAAAAGCATTCCATGCACCTCAACAATTAGTTTAAAGCTACGGCTCTTGGTAATGAAGGGAATGTCGAATTTTTCGATAACAAGAGAAGTGTGAGCAGAGATTAAGGAGCAGTAGTTTTTTTGGTGAGGGATAAAAGGGGGTATAATAAGCAGAGCATTATCATGACAATGTGAAATACAACGATGAATTTGAGCAGAAATGTTATAAGAGAGTACCATGTTTTGTTGACTGAGGTTGACCTGATTTGGGCAGTTGCTTCATCAGGGAGATCGTTCAACGCATTTTGTTGGTGAAATGGTATATATATACATGTAAAGAAATTAAACTTTAATAAATGAATATATTATTGATTGGATGATGTCCTTTTAATTTTTAAATTTTGTTTATGCGAAATGTATTGCGAATTAAAGATGATAGAAATTATATTTTGACTCGTGTTCGATACATCTCAAATTATATAAGATCTCCGATTCAATTGATCTTTTTGTGCAAAATTATTATATGAGTTTGATTCTTGCTATACAATTCTCTGCAAGACCTTAATAAAAATTTGCCTGCTTTCTCAGCATTGATGGTATCTTCACTATCCTGAGATAGTTGGTTTGCACCCTTTCTTGAGATCAATGGAGTTTATTAACGATATATGGGCTTCCAAGACACCGAGCTAGGAGTCGGAGAAAGCAATGAAACTATCTAAAATGACTTGGCTTTACTCCAACTCTCAATACTCCACTTGCATACATAGTTGCATCAGAAACTGCATTATATTAAAAGCTTTTACATAGTACATGATTATTGATCCAATATTGCATGCACATATCTTGATCAACAGATTTCCATATCTTATCGGTCACACATATTGACAACTCTGTCTTGTTTCTCACATATTAACCACAATTTCAGTACAAAGTGAAAATGTGAAATAACTTATAACGAGGAAGACCTTGTACATCTCTTCTCTTCTCTGTATATAATGGCCCAATAACATGAGATATTAGATATAAGATCAAATATATTATATATATATTATATAAATAATATGTGAAATTTAAATATGTCATAAATAATTAGATTAAATATGTAAATAAATTAAAATGAGATAAGATCAAATATATTATATAAAATAATTATATCAAAATATAGAGGTAAAATAACAAAACTAAAATTCGAAAATATAATAATTAATATCAGATATCTCATCAATGAAACTTGAACCATTAAAACTAATCACATTTTTTAACACCTAATTTTAAAAATAAATTTTTATTATATATATTATAAATCATTTGAATTTACGTTGAAAAAATGGAAGTTTAGAAGTAAAATTATTTGAATTTACGTAAGAAAATGAAAATTTCAAAATAGGATCTCATGTAGTATATATGTTGATTATTAAATTAAAATATAGAGATCAGAGTTATGTTAAAAAAGATTCAATTTTAGATTTAGCATCATGCAGACTATATAATCACGTTACATATGTGTTATAAAAAATATATTTTATATATTAAAATATTGTGTATATACTCAATCTAGTTAATAATCTCTCATCGCGTAACTAGATACGCTCTAGATCAATTAAAATATATAATTAATTAAAAAGTAATTTAAAAAAATATCATTATAAGATAATAATGTGATTTTTGATATTTAAGTATGTAAAATAATTGAATTATATATATAAATAAATTAAAATATGATATTAAATATAAGATCAAAAATATCATATAAAATAATTGAATTAAAATATAGTATTTTATATAACAAAATTATGATTCGAAAACGGAATTGCTGATATTATATTATGGCTTTAGAATATTGTCGAATAATGGAATTGAAAATATTTAAAATAATCGAATTTTAAAAAAATTGTTTGGATTTACGTACGACAATAAAATTTCAAAGTGAAACATGCATCGTGTAAATATTAATTTATTAAATTAAAATATAGATATTAGAGTTGAGTTAAAAAAAGATTTAATTTCAGATTTATCATCTTACATAATATATAAGTAATTAAAATATAGAGACTAAAGTTGAGTTAAAGAAGGATTTGGTCTTAAATTTAATATCTTGCATAATATATAACTACATTATATATGTATCATAAAAATTATTTTTTAAATATTAAAAATTTATTTATGTACATCGTCTAACCAGGCATGTTCATGAAAGTTTAAATGGACAATTTAAATAAAAATAATAATTTTCAATAAAATAATTAAAATTTAATTTATAAAATAACTAAAATATAAATCATAACAAAACAAATTTAAACTAGGAGACTGTGGTTTGTATGCTAGTTAGTATATTATATGTGACCAACGGAGCTAAGGATTAATAGTTAGCAGCGGTGTTATAAAACTCCTCGATTAATCTTTATAAAATATTTTATCGATATAATTTATAAAATCTAATTAATCTTTATGAATTATTTTAAAATAATATAATCCATAATAAATTAGATAAATACATTAAATTTTATTTATAATAATATTATAAATCCAATTAATCACCGATAACCCGATTAATATTAAATCGGCACCCTAACGGATAAATTCCGACTTCCAATCAGCAGGAGGAGAACAAACAGGGGTCGCTCGTTCTCACAGTTCAAGCATGACTAATTTCTTTAGTATGATGAACCAGGCTTCTATGTGCATTATATTACAAATGATCGAGATGGATCAACGATGGTAACTAGATAAAGATTGATATGATTCAGCTAATAAAAATAAATAAGAAGATAATGACTGATATGAATCACTGCCAGAAGACTCACGATTGCTCACTTTGCATATTTCAGAAGCAACTTCCCTCCCTCGTACACAATCAAACTTTCGGGAAAGGAAGTGTCTACAAAAGAAGGCTCAAGAACAGATTTGGAAAACTCTACCAAATCCATGATCTTGACGCTACAGGAGGCTCCATGCTTGTTACATCCAGGTTGTTCGAGTGAAATGACTATTATTAATGAAATCATAACTCGAAACAACAAGTCTGTGTCTCCTAACATAAGAATTACACAAATACAATTCTCGATCTAGAAGCAGCATATTTATATGCAATCAATTAACAAAAAAGTGATGCAAATATATAATAACTATAAACAAGAAAAATCACGCGTGCTAGAGTATCACTGGACATCTCTCTAGCAACATAATCGAAAACATATTCAGTCATTTTATCGGTGAAATTAATCATTCTCACCATCATATGCAAGTCATTTATATATCATCTCTTGTTCCAAATCAAGACCCGAAAATATTACTATAGATAGTACTTTCGTCTGATCTATTTGCAGATTGATGAAGGTACTTGTAGTAATATCGGGCTCTTGATCTGGAGCAAAGGATGATCATATAATGATATTTATTCACTGATTTAAATCTTGAATCTAATAAGAATTGAGTGAATTGGGGGCGAATCAAGTATCTATAAATTCAGGGATTTTGGATATAAATACACGCGCATACATCTAAAACGCCGTCGTACCATTTAAAAAGGAAATCTCTAGAATGTACGGGCAGCTTCCGGAGACAAAATGAAAGAGCAATGCGCGAAAAAGTGAACAAAAATTAATATAAAAATACGAATTTCAAAATGGTGAATACAAGAATAAATTTGAACAATTTTTTATTATTTATATAACATCGTATTACATTACATAAAATTAATTTAGTGGAATACTAAGCATAGAGGACAACCTCACAATTATTTATCCTAATGTTTAGTTTTACACTTATTTATCTTGTTTTGTTCTGATTTTGAATATCAAAATAACTTTATGATTTCTGGGGGCATGAATCAAAGATCGACCTACCAACCCCAGCTTTGCACAAACAAGTCGAACTTGAATTTTTTCTGTTTAGAAAAACGAATCTGAGTCGAGCCCATCGTTATTTAAATTTTTTATAACCAACAAACAATCCATTACTTTTTTTGTAGGATTTCTTCTTAGCAATGACTATGTAAATTTTTGTCTTGCAAGTGCAACAATTGACTACTGAAATCTTAGCTAAAAAACACGTAAGTTTAATTTGTCAAGCAATTTGCAGGGTATTCATTCTAAATGTTGTCCTGTATCTCAATTCTAGATCGATATAAATTATTCTGGAAATTGCCATCACCCTCACCATCACTATGCAAGTCATTATATATCATCCCTTGTTCCAGATCAAGACCCGACAAACATTTCTACAAATACTTCCACCAATCTAGAAGGGAATTAAAGAGCTCAGCAAACTCAAATAGTAATTTCCAACATCACCAAATGCATTACGTATGGATTAAACTTGGTTTTGATGAAATCCCAGCAAAAGCTAAGGCTTCATTCCAAGTAATTGAGAGGATTTGTTCATTTCTGAATAGTGATATTATATGCAACAAACATCCACGGTTATATCCTCAGACCTGCACTTTTCCAGGTTTGATGGCTGGATACAGTTTACCAGCTCTGTACTAATCATTCTATAGACATCTGAGTGACAAATTGGTAATATTTCATCCTAGCATGCAGGTACTGGAAAGTGAAAACTGTGTATTTGACATTCTAAACATCCTGAAATAGTAAACTGCAAGGATTATATCTCCAAATCAATCATATTAGTTGTGACAGCCCAGGTCAAATCCCGAGTCTTTTTTCGAAAATTGGGTCAAGTCCCGACTTCCGAATCTGAAATAAGCCAAAGTAAACTGGCCTAAATACAACAACTTGGGTAATCCACAAGCCCACCACAGGCCCCCAAAAGATCAATGATTTGTTGGTGCACTTAGTAGTAGTACTTTTTACTTACTCGATGTGGGACTGGGGTGTTACATTAGTAGTTGTGATTTCTTTCTTGCCACGGAAAAGTATACTTAGATTAGATGCTGCAGTGAACAATTATTATAAAAGCCTGATTTAGCTATTACTGTCCTACAACAAGTCTATAATTTTACGAACATAAGAAATAAGGAAATCATTAAACCACGTCACTGCTGCTAGCCTTTTAGAATAATATCCGATATGATGCATTGATCTGGATTCACTGCACACTTGATTCGAGCATGCTGCCCTATCAAAATCCTCAGTTTATCACCCTACAGTCATTTCTGATTTCCTGGCCTCCATTGATACTGCTCATCTTGATCATAGACTTCACAAATGCCTTAAAGAAAGCTTCTTGTGAGCTACTAAACTTAGATACCAAGCTTTTTGTCTTTGGAGAAGCGAGTAAAGCCTGGTCCGAAGAGAATAGGCTCTTTCCTTGTAAAATTAACTTGCAATATGTGTTGTCGAAAGTTGGTGAAGGATCCATGTTGCTACCAGCATTTTTTACCTAGTTGATTGGGCAAATGCTCTTTAATCTTGAGGCTAGGGTTGGATGCATTGAAGGATCAACGTCATTGGTGGAGCTGAAGTTGTGGATTCTGTTTTCAAATGACGAACAGTGTGAAAAGCCTAGAGTGTGACCACCTGCATGTGAATTAGAGAGTTTAATTGGATTTGCCACACAATTAACCAGAACTTTCTTTAGAGTTGTGAGGCTATAGTACTATTGAGCCAACTACTAATTGCCAAGACTCTGCAACAATGTTATAAATTAGTTTTCTTAATCTGCTGGGAAAATTAGTTAATTATCAGTTATAGGTCCTTCAAGTGGCAGGCATTGAAACGTCATATTACTAGTTCTGAAAGAAATTAGATGAAAACATGCCTGTTGAGTAGGTGGTGTCTGTTACCTGAAAGAGCTACAAGGTCTTCTGTGGATAAACCTCTTTGGGAAAAACTTTGTTGAAGTTGAGACAAATTGAAAGTTGGACCTGCCAATCTTCTTGTTTCAGTAGCCTGGGATGTTCTTCTGTCTAACTGTAATATCTCATATTTTTTAGAATAATAAAATAGATTAATAATAATAGAAAAAGGATTAAAATTGAATAGATATTAGGAATTAGAATTGTATTATAATAGAATAACGGGTTTTCGAATATGGGTCGAATTTGAATCGTAGTAGGTTTGGTTATAGGGTTTAAAACTCTATATATAGATTGAGATCTCCTTAATTCTTTTGTATTCTCTTCGAGCCACCAAGACTAAACAATTATAAATCTCTCTCGACACAAATCTTGATTCTTTTTGTTCATCTTTATTATTGAAATTCGTAGAATTTCCCATACACAACTCAGCTATCTTGTAAAATTCGTAGTAAATTCATCATAAGTTGGAATTCAGTGATTCTAGACTTTTTGGAAAGGTCTTTTCGTTATCTACGACTTTCGTGGTTTAAGTTTTCCGAGAAAACATCGTTTGGAGGGTCAAAAAGGTGAAATACAGATCTGGACATAATTGGAGTTATGAAGAAGTTCGACGTTTGAGACGTTTGAGATATGATATTTTCGATTGGGTGTTAAGAATTGAATATATGTTCTAGGATGTTATTAATTCTTGGTTTGCGAGGTTGATGTAAGTTTACTTTTCGTACTTCCTGGATTATTTTAAATGTTTTATATTTATAATATTTTGCTACGAAATTTGGATCAAGAATGTTATTTTAGATATAAAAAATTTCCAGTTAGCTCTGCTTTTTGAACCCGTTAGTAATTGCGTATAGTTCCGGAACTAGCCTATGATACCTTACTAGGGCGTGTTTTGCACAATTTATGATACCTTAGTAGGGGACGCATTATTGACAAACTATGAACCTATGATACCGTGTCACTGGGTATTTGTGACCTTAGCGAACTGTGGAATTATTTTATATGTACTGAAATTTGAATTACGAAATTATGATTTTTAAACTCTGAAAATTATGAAAATTCATAAACTTACTTGATCCACTAGTTAGTTCGAATTGTTTTCTTACTGGGCTGTGTAGCTCATTACTTACAATTTTCAGGTTTGATGTAAGAGGAAGATGAAGTGTATCGAATTTCGAGGATCTTACATTTGGAGTAGATTGGTTATTGATTCGTCATTGTTAGCTGCGCTTTTGTAATAGTGACCTTTGTAATAGAGATTTGGAATAAATATAATTGTTTTAGATTTTGTAAAATTAATGGCCCGAAAAGGGCGGGCTGTTACACTAATCTACCTTTAGGCACATCCCAAGTTGGTCCTCGAGACTGTAAGATGTTAACAGTCATAATTACGTAAAATTTTGAGGCACCCAAAACGTTCTTGTTGAGAATTATTCAACTGATTGTTTGAGTGTATAAGGTGTGAACCTTATTATGAATATAAGAAATTAAATGAATTATATTGGTCAATTGTTAGAGTGAGGTTTACTTACAACCACAACAACATCCCTAGTCGCCAACGTTAACGCCAGGATATCCACACATGAGACTATGCCTGGACACGATGGTTTAACTTGCTTTTTAGCATTTTCAATGACAGAAAATGCATGCAAAGAAACATTAGGCGGTCCATCCTTTTCTGCTGTGTTTGACCCTACCGAATCTAACAACACAGAGCCATCACATCCCTACAAGTAGTACGAATAAGATCACATAAGTTAGCTGATCAGTAGCAACACATTATTAAGTTAAACAGGACATAATTTACTCGTATGAAACAATCATGGAAATGTTTGGTCATAGTAGTTTAAACTCAATGCATACCCCCTATAGGAGAATGAAAGAATAAGTAGTGAGCATAAAGCTACACGGATCGCTAACAAAAGCATGTTTTATGGCTTTCTTACAATGTGCTGTCTATATTCTGCATAAATAGAGCTGATTGCTTGCTTATTTATAGTGGGAGAGGAAGGTGGATTGTTAATAATTGTTATTCGAAAAATGTGACAGGGGAGGGGAGGTTTGTGGTGAAGTTGTTAAGTATAATTATTGATCATGGAGGAGTAGTGTTTCTGAAGCATCTCCAAGACAATGGAATTCAGGTAACCAGTGGCGAAACTAGGAATCAAAAAGATCCGGGGCTAAAATTAAAATTTTTTTATACTGATTATTCGAAATCAGCCTGGGCTTAGATGAAAAAATTTACTGATTTTCAAGAACAAGAAATAATTGGGAAAAAAATCATTGATTTTTCCAACTCGGCTGGAGTTTCGGTATAGGTAATAGGTTAGCCTCCCCCTAGTTCCGCGACTGCATGCAACATCTTTGTTCAACTCGCATTATGATTTTTCACCAAGAAGATAAAAAAGTAAGAAAGTTTTGTCTATTCAGATTTCAGGCACCATATATAAATTTTGGAAGTTGTAAAAGTTTATAAATCACTTGATGAATTGATCATAATATTTATCCTATGTTTAGACTTTACTTTTAATAATGTGTTGAATTTATGTAACAATGTGACGGTGATGAGAAATTTTACAATTCATGTCGTGAAAGGTTGGCTGAGCAAAAAGTACACTAACAGTATCCACCAATTCACCAATCTATTTCTTCAAATATTAACAAAGTTTGTTGATTAGAATCAAGTAAAAAAAACAGTTCGTTGATAAGCAATTATGATGTTTGTGAGATATAATAATAACAATAATACAAAGTGACACATATATTGGGAAGATGAACACTGTCAATGAAATACTCGTAATGAGGGAACATATTAGAAAAATACGAATTCAGAACATTGTCAATGAGATACTCGTAATGAGGGAATTTGTGGAAGATGTTTTGCCTTGTCCTAATGTAAATACTAAATTTGATATTTTGTTGATATTCGAATATTAAATTAATGTTATTATTTCAGAAATATAAATATTAAATTAAATTAATATATTTTTTAATAGTTTTTTATATTACAATCCTTTTTTAATAATAAAATGAGTATCATGATTCAATCATGAACCCTTGTTAGTTTTTTAGAATTATTAAATTTTGATATTTTGTTAATGAGATTTGAAATTTAACAATATTAATATTTTTAAAATTATAAATAAATTATTATTGAGTGTGGGATACTTGAATTTTGATAGATACATAATCACTGTTACATCATATATTGAATAGGACATGTATTAATTAGGTTCATATGAGGAAAAAGAATTATCTCTCGTGTATTTTTTATATTCATATTTTCTCTAATTTATATATTTTTAAAATATATAATAGATATGTTTGTCTTGCACAATTATTTCTTTCCATATATTATATATACTTGCACCTTTTTCTTTTCCTAAATTTAAAATATAAAATAAGTACTTACCTTTTATACAAAAATATCAAATTACATAATTCTAAAAAAATTAGGAAAATAAATTGAAACGATTTGAAACTCTAAATATATATTATTATTATTGGGGTCCTTTTGACAAACCCTACACAATAATACGTGCACACAAGAGAATTACCGCAGAATAAACTTTATTGAAATATTTTTACGCAGAGCTGAAGCAGCAGGCTGTCGTATTAAACCTGCAGCTTGCCGGTGAGATCTCTATTCTTTTCATCTCTTTGGGTGTTAATTATCATGTTTATTAACTGTTTAAAAACCTGATTTAACTAAATATATTGTGACACATACTGTTTGTATTTGTAACTGTTTGATATATATGCATGAGCCAATAATATTAACTTTGAGCATGTTACTCGATGATCTGACACTAAGGGGTTGAGAATTTTAATATGTTTTGGGGTTAAAAGAGTTGAAATAATTTGGCTTGATTTTTACAGGATGAGTGGAGTGCAAGCTACTTTGGCACGGAGAAGGGGTGAACAGAGTTCACTTATTCAGTCTCTTGAGGATGCTGATCGTAATGCTTATCGTAATGTACTAAATATTATTAAAGATAAACAGGTTCATGGAATCTCGCATTCAGAATTAAGACGAGTTAGCATGCTACCACCTACTCAATTTAATAAAACGATCACGAAACTCGTTGCTAATCAGTTGATTAAAGAGGTTCCAAATATTAAAAGCAGAGGGGGGCAGCATTATATGGGTGCAGAGTTTGAACCATCAAAGGAGCTTACAGGTGGGTATTGGTACGCCGATGGGAAGCTTGACCATGATTTAATTAATAATTTAAAAAGAATATGCTTGAAGATATTACAACTAAAGCTAAAGGTAGCTACTGCAGAAGGAGTGCTCGATTTTATGGTCAAATCCAGGTGTTTAAAGGGAGAGGTTAGCATTGAACAAATTGAAGAGATTTTGAGGTCAATGGTTCTGGACAACGAGATTTTGGAGGTCAAAAGCACTGGCTTGGCAGAATATCATTCTATTCCTGTCGGAGAAGTTTGTTATAGATGTGCAACAGGTGGAGGGTTTGGAGAAGCTTTGAAAACTGCCGCGATGGTGTCAATCCCGTGTGGTGTTTGTCCCAAAATCAGTTCATGTACACCTGATGGAGTCATCTCCCCAACCAATTGTGTCTACTATAAGAAATGGTTAGACTTCTGATGGATGCAACTTGCAAACAGGGTTGTTTATCAGATTTTTACTTTTTACAACTTTACTGCAAAATACAGTATGGCTTATATAGTTATATGTATTGAAATATTCCACTTGAAATATAATTTCTATTATTGAATATGATAATAGTTTAATTAATTTTAATTATCTGGTCCGGATTTATTACTGCAAGATGAATACTAGAAATCTCTTTTACTGAACTTTTGCAACTGGTGACAAACCAAATTTGCACAACATGCTTGTTCTCAGTCGTTTTAGAACGTGTCTGGTGATCAATTCAGTTAGTCCCTAAGGTGCTTTAGACTTTACTCCCTCCCTAAGATGAAATTGTGAGACAGGATAATTTGAAATGAAGACAGCATCAGGTTCCTAAATTGACAAAACAGCAGGCCTTTAAACTAGTTAATTAGACATGGTAACATCCTCCTTGCCTTCAAAATTTTGTTAGAGCTATATCTTTCAAGACATGACATGTTATTATCTGACAAGTGACTTTCCCCCGTTTTTTTTGTCAAATTTAAAACTTAGTTGATAGTTGATAGCAATTAACATTCTAGACTTGGTGACTTACGGAACTGATTTATTGGATGTTAATATTCTTTCATATCGAACCAAAAATTCCTTCCCACTATTGTCCAAATTTGCAAGAAAAGATAAGAATGTTAATTATTAGATCAATGCTAGTAAATAATAATAATGAACAAAAAGATAATTTAAATATCTTCGAGAAACCATGATTAGTATGATCAGTTGAATATCTGAATTTCTTGTAAATACTAGTTCATTATACAAGTTCACATCTGACTGGTCAGTGGTTACCTTGAGAAACTTCCACTTTCACTTGTTACCCCAGTACAACTACCACTGTTCCTCTCCTGGGTGTGGGAACAAATTTTTACCATGCAGGACCTACAGTTTGGGCACTGTATCAGCCTGCACTTGTTACATTGGTTTCAACATTTGGTTGGTTTGTGATGCAGTTAGCAATGTTTCCTCAGTTCTGTATGGGATCGTGATGCCAGGTACTTGTACAAAAATAGACGTGCTCTTAAGCATTATATGTCTGGGAAATAATATCACAAATTCACTAATATGAATGTATTATAGATCGAGCAAGTCTAATGCCAAATTATAGCAATTATTATAGCTATTTTGCATTTGGTATCTGCCTTGTTGCTATGAGACTTGATTCAGCTCCTCACTTAAGTACAATATTGTTTTTGCATATCTGCAAGCTAGTACAATTACAATCTGTCTCTCTATACAAGTATCTGATTTGCATATTTCTCGCACGGTCCTATTACTGCTTACACAACTTTGTTGGTCATCAAAACTCAAAAGCCTGCAGTCTCCATTGCACCAATATTGTTTTTAACTCTGATCAGGGTTGGATTCCTACCGCTAATAATTATTAACTTTTGTATCTTGAGCTTGATGACTAATATTAGTTTAAAAAATGCGTTTTATTTTACTGCAACATTTACTATTTTCTGATTACGCCACCGAAGCCATAGTAGACAGATTTTATATGCACAGTATTATTTAACATGTTAAGAATAATACAACTGGAAATATAAGGAAAGTGAGTGCCTACAAGCAATTGTGGCTGCTAATAATAAGGAAGACTTGGTCTTTGGTCATTTTTTCCACAATTGATCCCTTTTATATAGGATTTCCTTTCACTGTTTTGCCATTTCCATTCTTTTCGGTTCTACATTATGAAAAACTGTAAAAAATATTTGGTTCATTTTATTCATTCATTTTGCCAGTTTTATAAAGAGAGAGTTCACCAATTCAACAAACACATGCATGCATGAATGATGGTAAAATTAACTACTGATGTAAAGAAGTTAGATAAAAGTTGCTGCAAATGAATTAATCTGGTAATATTACATTATTAGCTATCTAAAAAACAATGCCGAACCCTGGTGATTCTGGCTCTCGTGTTAAATTTGCTCGAAGAACTTCGAGCGGTCGTTATGTTAGTCTTTCAAGAGAAGATCTGGACATGTCTGGAGAATTAAACAATGATTACATGAATTATACTGTGCACATTCCTCCAACACCAGACAATCAACCTATGGATTCAAATGTGGCTACAAAGGCTGAAGAACAATATGTATCTAATTCACTCTTCACTGGAGGATTTAATAGTGTCACACGGGCTCATCTCATGGATAAAGTGATTGACTCCGATGTGAATCATCCTCAAATGGCTGGAGCCAAGGGTTCATCATGCTCCATGCCAGCTTGTGATGGAAAAATTATGAAAGATGAGAGGGGAAAAGATGTAACACCTTGCGAATGTAGGTACGTACATATAGACTTAGTTGCCTCTGCTATGAATTGTTCTCTCACTAAACTCATGCTGATAATAAATATATTTATATTCCATTTATTTAAAGCATTTGTATACCATGTACTTACTGAGTAGTTAACAAATGTCATATTGAAATTTACATGTAATAAATGCTGCAGGTTCAAGATATGTAGAGATTGTTTCTTAGATGCACAGAAAGATACAGGTTTGTGTCCGGGCTGCAAGGAACCGTACAAAACAGATGATTTTGATGATGACGCAGACTATTCAAGTGGAGCACTATCCCTTCCAGCGCCAGACAGAAAAAGAGATGGCAGTAATAAAAATATGTCGATGATGAAAAGGAACCAAACTGGAGAATTTGATCACAACAAATGGTTATTTGAAACACAAGGAACATATGGCTATGGTAATGCCTACTGGCCTCCTGATGATGCATCTGGAAATGATGGAAATGATGGATTTCAGGGCGGCATGGTGGAAACTTCTGATAAACCTTGGAGGCCTCTTAGCCGAGAACTGCCCATCCCAAATAGCATAATTAGTCCTTACAGGTTATTGATTGCTGTTCGGTTTGTAGTCATGATCTTTTTCTTGATTTGGAGATTAAAACATCCGAATCAGGATGCTATATGGCTTTGGTTCATGTCAGTTGTTTGTGAGTTATGGTTTTTTTTCTCCTGGATTCTGGATCAAGTTCCAAAACTTAGACCAATTAACCGCTCTATTGATCTTGATCTTCTACGTGACAAATTTGACATGCCTTCGCCTTCTAATCCAAGTGGACGCTCTGACCTCCCTGGCGTTGATTTCTTTGTATCCACAGCCGATCCTGAAAAAGAGCCTCCACTCACTACAGCCAATACAATTTTGTCTATTCTAGCTGTAGAGTATCCAGTGGAGAAGGTTGCTTGTTATGTCTCCGATGATGGAGGTGCTCTCCTTACTTTTGAGGCAATGGCCGAGGCATGTAGCTTTGCTGACTTGTGGGTGCCATTTTGTAGGAAACATGAGATTGAACCTCGTAATCCAGACTCATATTTCAGCTTAAAGGGGGACCCAACTAAAAATAAAAAGAGATCGGATTTTGTGAAAGATAGGCGAAGAGTGAAAAGGGAGTATGACGAGTTCAAGGTAAGAATCAATGGCCTTCCCGATTCTATTAGGAGAAGATCAGAGGCGTTCAACGCCAGGGAGGAAATGAAAATGATCAAGCAGAAGAGGGAGAGTGGTGCAGATCCATTAGAGCCAATTAAGGTAAAAAAGGCAACCTGGATGGCAGATGGGACTCATTGGCCAGGAACATGGACTTCCCCTTCACCTGAGCATACAAAAGGTGATCATGCAGGGATCCTACAGGTTATGTTAAAGCCTCCTAGTAGTGACATATTATTGGGGGAGTCTGACGAAAATGTCATTGACTTCTCCGATATAGATACAAGGCTTCCAATGTTTGTGTACGTGTCTCGTGAGAAACGACCTGGTTACGACCATAACAAGAAAGCTGGAGCAATGAATTGCCTAGTGAGAGCATCAGCAATACTTTCAAATGGACCCTTCATGCTCAACCTTGATTGTGATCATTATGTTTACAACTGCAGAGCTGTTCGTGAAGGTATGTGTTTCATGATGGATAGGGGTGGGGAGAACATCTGTTACATACAGTTCCCACAGAGGTTTGAAGGGATCGATCCTTCAGATCGGTATGCTAATCATAATACTGTATTTTTTGATGGCAATATGCGTGCACTTGATGGTGTTCAGGGACCAGTATATGTCGGGACAGGAACAATGTTTAGGAGATTTGCTTTGTATGGATTTGACCCCCCAAATCCTGACACGTTACTCCATAAAGATACAAATCCATCAGCACCAGAGACACAACCATTAAATCCTATTGATTTTGACCCTGACCTTGATCCAAATCTATTACCTAAGCGTTTTGGAAACTCTACAATGCTTGTTCAATCTATTCCGATAGCAGAGTTTCATGCTCGACCTATTGCCGATCATCCTGCAGTAAAGTATGGGCGTCCTCCAGGTGCTTTAAGGGCTCCACGTGAACCACTTGATGCCGCTGCTGTTGCTGAAGCAGTTTCTGTCATCTCTTGTTGGTAATCTATATTGATTATATTATTCACTAATAAAATCTTCTTTGGTTAACTCACTTCACATAAGTTTTCTAGTCGGCTATAGAATACAAATGTAGGTGCTGCTGCATTCTATATTCTTTAACTTAAACTACTTACCCTGATTGTGATTAGGTATGAAGACAAGACTGAATGGGGTGACAGAGTGGGTTGGATTTATGGATCTGTGACAGAAGATGTGCTGTCAGGGTACCGCATGCATAACCGTGGGTGGCGCTCTGTTTACTGCATCACAAATCGCGATGCCTTTCGTGGATCAGCTCCCATAAATCTCACTGACAGGCTACACCAAGTGCTTCGTTGGGCTACAGGATCAGTAGAAATCTTCTTCTCTAGAAACAATGCATTTTTCGCTTCAAAGCGCCTCAAATTTCTTCAACGTCTATCCTACCTCAATGTTGCAATCTATCCATTCACCTCTGGATTCCTAGTTGTGTACTGTTTTCTGCCTGCCCTCTCCCTATTCTCCGGACAATTTATTGTTCAGAACGTCAATGTTGCTTTCTTGTCATATCTCTTAGTAGTTACAATATGCCTAATATCCCTTGCCCTCTTAGAAGTAAAATGGTCCGGAGTTGGACTAGAAGAGTGGTGGAGAAACGAGCAATTTTGGCTCATTTCCGGAACTAGCTCTCACTTGGCCGCGGTGGTACAAGGCCTTCTTAAAGTCATTGCTGGGATAGAAATTTCATTCACCCTCACTGCCAAGTCTGCATCAGAAGATGAAGATGACATTTACGCAGATCTCTATCTAGTAAAATGGACTTCCCTCATGATTCCACCCATTGTTATTGCAATGGTAAACATAATCGCCATTGTCGTTGCACTAATCAGAACCATTTATAGTACAACCCCTTCATGGAGCAAGTTCATCGGTGGAGCTTTCTTTAGTTTCTGGGTACTTGCTCATTTATATCCATTCGCCAAAGGTTTGATGGGCAGAAGAGGAAAAACACCCACCATCGTATTTGTTTGGTCCGGTCTAATTGCAATCACATTGTCTTTACTTTGGGTTGCCATTAACCCTGATGTTGGTCCATCTACGCAAGGGGCTGGAGGTGGTGGTTTTCAGTTCCCATAGTAAAATCAAGTCTTTATTTTTCCTGTTAAGCATATTATGTTGATATATTCTGCACATACATAGTTGTTGAAATTACTATTAAATTTAGTTAACGTTTATTAAGTGCATTAAAGCATATCTAGCATCTTTGTTTATAACACCCCTCCACCATTTCAAGGCACATATCAGAAAAGAAAAAACAATCTAAGCATACACTCCCCTCAATATCTGTAAAATAATACTTGCTGGTTTTCAATGTATCAGAGCCATTAAATAGGAAAGTTTTCTGAAGTAAATAATAACTTCGACTGGTTATGGCAATATTGAAGTGAATAGTAAGCAATGAATAGTAATTTTTAAATATGAATAATATCCAAGATATGTCAGAAGAATCAAAGAATAATTTACAAAGAATAAAAAATATAGCAAACAAAACATTTACATATAATAAAGAAATCAATCATCATATTGAAAGTTGTAGGATAAGTATGGAATTAATAAATGATAAATGATATAACCATAAGATTATTAAGCGAATTATTAGCTAAAAGATATGAAGAATATAAGTTATTAGCAGAAGAAAATTTGAAACTACAAAGAGAAAAATTTATGAAAGAATTAGGATGTGAAATAAAAGTGAAAGAATTAAAAGAGGTTTTACAGGAACAATATAAAGTAATAGAAGATCAGGATAAATTGATTAATATATTAAAATTAAATCAGAAAAAATGACAAATCCTTTTGTACAAGATTTAAACTCAATAAGAAGAAAATTTAGAATATTAAAATATTATTCTATATCTTTAAATAAAATAGAAGAAGAATTAGATAGATTTCAAGAAATAATAAACAATAAAAATTGGACAGAAGAGGAGGAAATGATAAATAATTGTAAAATGGCAAAGTTAATGGCATTATATAGAATATATAATAATAATATATATTGGAGAAGAAAAGAGTTATTAATTGAATCTAATCTAACTGGATAAGATGAATAATCAAAGAGACACATCATCTTACTTTGTAAGAAAAACAGAGGTAAAAAATAATGTTAAAAGAAAATTTGAGAAAATAATACAATATGAAGAATATAAGAAAATGGTAATAGCAGAATCATATCAAAATAATGAATCAATACAAGTAAAAGGACTGCTTAATGCATATATAGAAAAATTAAAACACAAAGCTAAGAAAGATGCAGAAATATATACTTACGGATAAAAATGGAAAATCAAAGATATACGTTATCTTATTTTGAAAATAAAACATTGGTAAAGAATAAAAATAAAAGAAGACTTGAAAAAATAATAAGATATGAAGAGCATAAAGAAAGGATAATGAAAAAACCTTATCTTAATAATGAATCTATACATTATCTTCAAATAATTGATGAATATATAGAGAAACTAAAAAATAAAGTTAGAAGAGACTCAGAGATTTATACTTATGGATAAAGGAAAAGAAGTAGTAGAAGAATCTAATAAAACATATTATCAAATGGATACATATGAAGAAGGAACTTCTCAAAGTTTAAGTTTTAAACCAGAAACTTACCAAAAAATACAAGGTGAAAAAGAAGAATTAACAGTTAAGAAAATATTTAAAACAAATTGGTTTGAAAGAAATAAAGAAATAAGATATATTGCACAAAAACATGAAAACATAATAGATACTACTAGCATAAATGGACGAGCAAAAATAAGTTTAATAACTGATGAAATAATAAAAAGAGAATTAAGAAAATTATCTACTAAGGAAGTAAAGAAATATAGAAATATATACTTTGGAGGAGTAGAATTTACTATAAAGGCATATTTTCAAAGAAATATAGATACACCTATACAGATCTATATATTGGATGACAGAATATTAGGAAATATACAAGATGCATTAATATCAGTGATAAAAGGAAATTTAATTTATCAGAAATTAAAATTTACGGTACAACCAGATTTTAGTATATCGTTAAAAGATGAACATAAAGAATTAGCTTTAACACTATATTATAAATTAGACGGAATACAAATGCCACCTGGAAGTAAGGTTATTAGTATTGAAACAAAAATGATATATGCACTAACAGGAAATCATCATGTAACTAAGCAACATGAATCAAGGATTTTAGTACCAAAAATATATCAAGATATATTAGAACAAATAGAACATAAAGAAAGTTCAAGAATAACAATACCAGAAGAAATATACATAGACTTTAATAATAGAATATTAGAACCACCTAATAAATTAATACCAAGAATGGAAGGATCAAGATTAAGTTTTAGAAAAGAACCTATAATGATAAGACAAAATAGTTTACCTAGTATACCTAGAAGAATATTGTATAACTATCCTAGAGAAATAGACTTAATAGATATAAATACTGATAGATTAAAAATAAAAGTAATAATATTTGATGGAATGACAGCAAAAGAATGTATTACGGAAATAAATACAGGAGCTATTAAAAGTTTTATACATGTTAGTAAAATTGATGAAAATAATTGTAGTGAGATAGAACCTCAAACTTATAACTATCCTGAAAATGAAAGGGAAATAATAATAACTAAAAGTATTAATTTAAAATTCAAAGTACAAGATTTGGAATATAATATAAATATAGGAGTAATAGAGTATGATAGTTCTAATGAATTATTATTAGGAAGTGATTTCTTAACTATGATAAATTATAAGATTAACAATAAAGGAATTGAAATAACAGATCAAGGCAAAGTAAGATTTATAGAAAAAATATGAATATTCAAGAAAAAATAGAAAAGAAAAAACAAAAATTACAAAAGATAAAAGATGCATTAGAGGAAGGCATATATTCACAAATAAAATATTTAGAATATTGTGAAAAGGAGAAAAAATTAGAAGAAGATATAAAAGAATTAGAGGAAATAAAGATTAAACCCTCTGAAAAAATATGGATAAATATGGAAAATGGATGGATAAAAAGAATATCTAAAAATGACTAGTAATAACGAAAAAATACAAGCTCTATGGGAAGAATTAATAATAAAAGAAAAAATAAATATTTTAATAATGAAAATAGATGAAATCCAAAAAGAACAAATTCATTTGAGACAGATAATAAGAGAAGAGTTAACAAATTTATGGAATATATCTGAAATACCAACATTCAAGATAGTATTAGAAAAATTAGCAAAATTAGAGGAAGAGAAGGGAAAAAATAAACAAGTAATAACAGAAGAAGAAGAAATCTTAAAACCAGAAATAGTAGCTATAAATGCTTGGAAAAGAACTAAAGATCCTATTATGATAGATATTAGTAAAATGAAACATAATATACCAGAATCTGTAGATAAAGTACTAGAAGGATTATCATCCTTACATAAAAAAGGAAAGTTTTAATGGATAAAAAAGAACATAATGTTATAACATTTCTTAAAAATCATGGAAAAGAAATAATAGAAAAAGATAGGTATAAATATGAACCTATAAAAAAAGAATACAAAGAATATAAGGAACCTAGAGAAGATACAATTAATATTGAAAAGATAGAATATTTACAATTAAAATTAGAAAAGCAGAAATAGGAAATGATAGAATTAAAAGAAAATAATTATAAACTTAAACTCAATACTAATGAAGAATGGTATGAAAAGTATAAAAAATATAAAGATAAATATAAAAGTACTAAAAAAGAATTGAAAGAAGCAAAAAGAGAGATTAAAAAAATTAAAAATGAATTACAAGAAACTAAAACAAGACTAGATATACTAGAAGAAGAAATAAAATTATTAAAGAATAAAGAAAAGAAAATAAATAGTAATGAATCAGATAATTCTAGTAGCAGTTCTAGTAAAAATTCTAGGTCTGAAGAAGAAAGAGTAAATTTTATAGAAGAATCAGATGTTAAAGAAAATTCAGATATTGAAGAAGAAAATCACCAAATAATGCAAGCTTTGAGAAAAATAAATAATGTAAATGCAATTATAAAAGAAGAATCAGTAAGTGAAGAAGCAATTGGAACTGATATAGAAACAGAAGATCTAATGAATGAAGAAATAAATGATTATCCAGAAGAAAAATTAATAGATCCAAATTTAGATGCAATGATAAGAAATAATAATAAAATACCTAAACATATTCCAATAGGACAACAAGCAGAATTTAAAGAATTTGTAGGATCAATGTCACAAGGAGTTAACTTTAATGGATACTTCTTAGATTTAGATAATGTATATGAAGAACAAGAAATTAATAGAAGAATAACTGATTGGAATCTTGGAACTTATATAGCCTTAATGAGTTCTCCACATATTAATAATTTAGATTATACTTATGATTTAATATCAAAAACATTAATAGGAAAGGTAGCATTTTGGATAGAATCTATTGCTTATCAATTAAAAACAGAAGTAATGAGAAATGCAGGAGATTGGAAATCTATGTTACAAATATTTGATATGATATTAAAAAGAGAATTTCTAGGAGAACCATGGATAGTAGCTAGAGACCAAGTATTAATAGAAAGAAAAATGGAAATAATAATGAATTTAAATAACATGAAATGTTGTAAAATAAATAAATTACCAGAATATACTATAAGTTTTACAAAATTCTTTTATGAAGCTAGATTTCAACCAGAAGAAAGTCTAGTATATCAACAATTATATTATGATCATTTACCAGATCCGTATAATACTGAAATAACTAAAGAATATAATAAATTAGAACCAAGAGAAAACACTTTAGGAGAAAAAATAAGAGTATTAAGAGGATATCTTATGAGAAAATGTGAAGAGTATAGAGTACAACAAAAGGTAAAAAAAGATAAAAAATTAGGATTAAGAGAAATATGTGATTTTACAGAAAGAAGGTTAGTATTTGAATGTGATGATAAAAAGATAAGAAAATCTTATAAAAAACATAGGAAAAATTATAATAGAGGATTTGAAAACCAGAATAGTTTTAATAAAAATTATAATCCATATTATAATAAATTTAAAAAGAAAAAATTTAAAAAATTTAAAAATACTTTTGATAATAGAAGGAAATTTAGGTATAAAAGAAAATTTAAAAGGAAACCTTATAATAATAGAAAAATAAGTGAATGTACATGTTGGAACTGTAAAGAAAAAGGACATTATGCTAATAAATGCCCGAAATTAAAAGAAAAAGGAATAAAATATATTAATACCTCACAATTTATAATGAATCTAGAACAAATAGAAGAAGATAATAATAAATGGTATAAATATGAAGAATTTTATATAAGTCAAACTGATAATGAAAGTGAATCAGAATATGAAAGGCATATAAAATATGAAGAATCTAGTAATAAATCAGAATTTGAGAAAAAATTATCAAGTGAAAATAGTTCAGAATAATGGTAACCATTTATATAGAAGCATATGTAGAATATAAACCCAATAAATTAATAAAACAAAAAATATTTATAGATAGTAGAGCAGATTTGTGCTTAGCTAAAAAAGAAGTAATAATACAACATAAATGGAAAAAATCTAATATTTATAAAACTAGAATAACCGGATTTAATGAACAAAGAAAACAATTAGATATAATAGCAGAAAATATGAGAATAGTATTAAATAAAACAGTATTTAAAATACCAGTAATATATCAAGAAAATAAAATGAAACAACCAATATTATTAGAAAATAACTTTTTAGATCATTTTAAAACTCAAGTAATTACTTGTGACAGTTTAAGTTTGCAAACACCTTGTAATAAATGGATAATATTAAAAAGAATATTACCTATAAATATAACCAGAGTAAATAAAATATTAGTTAATAGAAACAATAATTTAGAAGAATTAACTAAAAAATATATTGAATTATTAAAACCAAACTTTGGAGAAAATCCTGTACAATTATGGGATAAAGAGAATATATATGCTGAAATAAAATTGATAAATTCTAATGATATAGTAAGATCTAAACCTATTAGATATAGTCCTACAGATCAAAAAGAATTTGAAAATCAAATAAAAGAATTATTAGATTTAAAAATTATAAAAGAAAGTAAAAGTCCACATAGTAGTCCTGCTTTTTTAGTAAGAAAACATAGTGAACAGAAAAGAGGAAAAGCTAGAATGGTAATAGATTATAGAGAATTAAATAAAAAGACAATATTTGATGGATACTTTCTACCTTATAAAAGAAATCTTATAAATAGATTAGGAAATAAGAAATGGTTTAGTAAATTTGATTGTAAAAGTGGATTTTGGCAAATAAAATTAACAAAAGATTCCATACCATTAACAGCATTCAGTGCCCCTCAAGGACATTATGAATGGATAGTATTACCCTTTGGATTTAAAAATGCACCACAAATATTCCAAAGAAGAATGGATCAAGTATTTAGGGAATTAAAAGATTTTTGTATAGTATATGTAGATGACATATTAATATATAGTGAGAGTTTAGAAATGCATATAAATCATTTAGAACAATTTATAAAATTAGTAAAACAACATGGAATATTACTTTCTGAAAAGAAATCCGAAATCTTTAAAAATAAGATAGAATATTTAGGATATATTATAGATAAAGATGGATTACAATTACAAAACCATATAGTATCAAAAATACAAAACTTTAAAGATAAATTAGAAAATAAAAAAGAAGTACAACAATTCTTAGGAATAATTAATTATGCAGCAGACCATATAAAAGATCTACCACAATTAAGGAAACCCTTACAAGAATTAACAAAAAATAAACCTTTTGAATGGAAAGAAGAGCATGATAAAACTATTAAATTACTTAAAGAAAAAGTAATGGATTTACCAAAACATAGAATACCTATAGAAACAGATCAATTAGAATTGTTTACAGATGCAAGTGATATAGGATGGGGAGCAGTCCTTATAGCATATGAACATAGTGATATTGATAAAGAAAAACCTCTAATATGTGGATATGGAGGAGGAACATGGAAACCAAATGAAAAGAATTATCACATAAATGAAAAAGAATTATTAGCAGTAAAATTTAGAATTAAGAAATTTCATTATCACCTGTTACCAGTAAAGTTTATAGTAAGAACTGATAATACCCAAGTAAAAACTTTTATTACTAATAAAATAGATTTATTACCAGAATTAAATAAAAGAAGAAAATGGCAATCTTTCTTTTGTTGTTATGATTTTATTGTTAAAAATATATCTGGAACTAAAAATGTCTTGGCTGATTTTCTTAGCAGGTACAATCATGACAGCTAACAATTTTGATGAATATATAAAAAATATTACAGATATTATTACAAAGAACCATGAACAAATTGCCCAACTACACAAGGAGATAGAAGTAATAGTACAAGAAAATTCACACCATTTGAAACAATTGAAAGAAGCCATAAAAGACAAGCAAATAGCAAAAACCTTACAAAATCCTACTACTATAGCCTCTACAAAACTACAAACTTTCTCATCTAGACTTGCAACCATGCCATCACCAAGCATTTCAGCACAAATATCACCCTCTATTACTATGAGTGATAAACTCAAATATCCACCTGAAACCATAACAGCATATGAAAAAATTATCAAATTCTATGATTATAAGTCTAACCCTGAAATATTAAGGAGTTCAAAAATTAGCAAGTATCCAAGATATTTATGTAGTGAAGATGCAAACCCAGATGTTGTTGAGAAACTATTTACATATGGTTTCATTGACAAGATCATAGTAACCGATACAATGTATAGCATATCAAAATTACCAAAATTAATAATAGAATCTACCAAAGCCATGATGGAATCCTTTGGAAAAGGAGTATACGGAATACAGATATTTGATGCTTCTACGGATTTGGTTGGCAAACCTATAGTGATATGTCAACTCTTTAAGACTGGAAAAAATAGTAATATTAATGGAGATCAAGAAGATTTGAAGCTGGCAGTCCCATGTACTATAGAAAAATTCCAGGAATGGATATCTACTAAAAGAGCAATTGGACTGTTAACTTTAAAGGGAGAGATTGAAGACATGTTAAGAGCTCGAAAAACTAATATTATTGGAACAAGCAGAGGAGCTCAAGTTGAAGAAATAATTACCTTATATTATGATAATGAGAACATGATACAAGACACTACAGAACTGGAAATGATGTATAATAGAATTATTAATTTACAACATACTCATGCAAAATCTACCATAGAACAATATCATGAATTGGCAGGTCAAAGAAAAAGACCTGTAATCAAGAATAATGGGAAAAATATTACTGAGGTTAAGATATCAAAAAGAGAAGGATCTTCTGATCCCTTCAAATAAATCAATGTAGTTTGACTACAAAACAGTTCATATTACTATATTACAGATCAAATGTAGATTAATCTACAGATCTATATTAATATAATAAATCATACAACATGGAGGATGTAAAAGAAGCTCGTGGCAGAAAGAAGTGGCAGACAGAAGAAAAAGTTTTGTGGCAGACAGAAGAAAAAGTTTTGTGACAGACAGAAGATGATAAAAGAAGATGATGCTTTAAAAAATAATGCAGATTTAATGATGAAAGCAAAGATGTAATAGAGCTTTAATTATTTCAATGATGTAATAGTTTTGAGGAACTCTATATAAAGACCCTCATTGTAATAGAAGAGATATCGGAAGTTCAGCAATAAAATCTTCAGTTTAAAACATTATGTCTAGCTAAACACTCTCTTATTTATAATCTTAACTAAGAAAATATTATGAATACAGCAAGAGTATTATACTAAGATTATATATAGTATTTATTAATTTAGATAATAATATCATAGTAGTATTTTGGAGGATATCTGAAGCAATCCCAGAGGCCAGGCTGTAACCCAAGGCTAGAAAGCTAAGAAAGGAAGAAGAAGCCAGGATAGGTTGATAGCTGCGGTGATTTAAAATACTATCAAAGGTATTATTCTGAATTAATGGTTACTATTTATAATATTGGTATAATATTATTGTTGTGATCATAATATTGTTGTTGGTTGAGATTATAGATTTCTTTAAATCATGAATTCTTTCAGTCATATTAAATGCTTTCATACAATTTGTTTAAAATTATCATCTATATTCCTTCCCTTTTTAGGGTTAATAGATGATGAGATCCCTATTAACCTGTTAAATAACCCCTGCCTGTACCCTATTAACCTGTTAAATAACCCCTGCCTGTAAATGCAGAGTACTTCTTAAAACATCTACAATAAAATTTTAAAACAAAAGTCATTGCCTGTCATATTCTTGTTGCATTGACACAACAATGCAGACTATTAGGATTTTGGAGGGTCCTAAATGCGAGCCTTGTTCGCCTATAGTCTATAATCAGACCAACCACAAAGAGATGAATTATGTGATGATCAAGTAAAGTTGTATAATAAATTTCTCTTCTACTTGTTTGAAAATTAAAAGTATTAGTATTAGAATGATACTTTCTCTTCAAGTATTCATAATGATTTTTCTTCCATCTTTGATAAATCACAAAACTATTTTGAGTAATTTTTAAGCTTTTCGATTTTTAACACCTTGTTAAGGCTACTACATGTCGTAAAGTTTACAAATATTTTTATTTTGATCCTTAAAAATTTAATGTTTAAATTTTTATTCAGAAAAAAAAAATTAAAAATAAGTTATGGAACTATACTTTATATGCACCTTAAAATGCGTGTCGGACCTTCTCTCGGAAAGGATAACAATTGGTTGGGACGGAGGGAGTATAATTTAATACATCCGAATATTCCAAGCTTCAAATTATTCTATTAACCATTGTAAATCAAACATTTAAAATTTTTAATGTGTTTAAATTAAATGAAATGACATTGGTGATGTGTTTTAATGTGTTAGCGATGGTCTAACATTGGCTTTAGAAGTTGGAGTGTAATTTCGTATACTTGTAATACCTAGATTGAGAAAGGCTAGAATGTATAAAGAGACAGAAGATTGAATGGGTGACAGTGTTATTTATAATAGCCTGTTCCTATAGAATCTTTTATAATATTCCTCTTAAATATAAATTATAGTGACAATACCCGTGTAATATCCTCGGCCCTCGCATTGGTGAACTATCAGAGTACTCTCTCTAATATATCTACATTCAAAGTTCACTTGTTTAATACATATTGTGTATTACAAGCAACATAATTGTACTAAACACAGTGCGTTGCACCGGTATTGGTGCACTCTATTTTAAATATGTAGATCATGAGACTATATCATCATCGGTAGCATATTTAAACTTAGAAATTGACCCAAGCTGAAGCTTTATTATCTGCTCTGAATCCATTTCTGTTAACTTGGAATTCTTAATTTACCAACATAAAATAGCAATAACGATTGAGAAGAATGAAGTGTCCTCCATCATTCAAGCATCATTATACAAGGTTAATTTCGGGCATCAAAGTTCAATATCAAGTAGTTGAATGACTGTTAATATTTGTCACTGCGCAAATGTGCTACCCTTGTGTGTGAGAGCAAGTGTTTCCTACCAATTTCCACTTAACTGTATCCTTCAACTTTTATCCCATGTCAGATGTGCTTCTTGCTTTCCTGGTTTTTGCTTTCAAATTTTACTTTAGGGTCATTCTTTTCTTTCTATGGGGTACAGGGGTGTGCATGTTTTTATATATGTTGCTATTCCTGATAAATATAGTGTGTGATTTACTGTCTGACTTCAAGTTTAATGTATATTTTGTTGAATGGATATTGATAGTCACTCTGCCACTCTGGATCATTTACTAATATTATTTGACGTGCAAGGTTTCTGATCGAAAAGGGAACACTAGAGACACATTTGACCAGTGGTGAAATAATTTTCAGGGAATTGTTGCATCTGCCCTCAACTATGGACTCTTGACATGGTGCAATAAGGTTGTGGGACCTTCTTTAGTTGCATTATATTTTCCACTTCAACCTGCTGCATCTGCATTTCTTTCAAGGATTTTCCTTGGAAGCCCTCTCTATTTAGGAAGGTTAGCTCTAAATCATACCACATTGCACTGTTTTCTTATGTTCTTGTCTTTATTTTCCCTTGTTAGGGCTGCTGCCCTTAGTGTACGTATTACTGTTTCTTGTGAAGTCATACATGCAAATTGTACTTTCCTGGGAACTAAGCAAATATGCTTTGTGACATACATGTTGAAACAGCATACTAGGTGGATTTTCAATTGTTGCTGGGCTTTATCTGGTTACTTGGGTGTCCTATTGTGAAAAACATGCAGCATCGGGCATTATTCCTCATGTTTATCGGCCATCAGATCCTCATATTCCCATGGTGTCTTCTATTGGAAAAATTCCTTACCAGTTGGGCCAAATATTCTCGGGGCCACCCAACTCAGCACCTAAGATCGTGGATTGAAAATTATCAGGGGTATGCAATTTTAGCTTTCTGTATCTAAATGAACACTCCTGAGGATATTAATATCACAAGTAGAACTATCTATTCCCGAACTTGATTCATGATTACTGATACTGCCCACCTCCCCCCACCCCCAACCCCCCCAAAAAAAAAAACCTAACTTCAAATGTTTAAAAGAAAAATGTCATAATTTACTGAGGAAATAAATATCTCCCCTATTCAATTTCATATAAAATACTAAAAGAACCGGGTGGAAATCAAAGTGTTGTTTTTTTTACAAAGTTTAGATCTTGATTGTTTGTCTTGTTTATGAATCAGTACTATGTAGCAATGTGTATGTCTAATGCTAATGATAAAGGATGAATGGGGAAATGAACGGTGTTAATACGAGGATCTGATGGCCAGAGAGAAATCATGATATTCTAAATCTTTCATTGTAGGACATCCTAATATATTCTCTCTTTTTCGTAATGATCGATTGCAGAAATATTGATACCTACACAATTATCTTAACAAGACTCGAATTCTCAACCTCTTGTCACGAAATTAAGATACTAGGAATTGATATGTACTCCAAAGAATAACTTGGCGTTCGAATCTAAAACTTAGGCAACGCTAGGACCTGAAATAGATGGGGTTCAAAACTTTATATTCCATCCAATTTATTTGCTTTCACAAAAATGATGGGGTCCAGAACTTTTATCCCCATCCAATATATTTGCCATCATATTTAAATCTTTGACAGTGATACATGAAATTGATGTTGCTTGCTGATTTATCCCAAGTCTTGATGCTCCACACAAAACTACACCTAATTACAAATAATTCAGCAGCTTAATCTATATAGTTTCTGTTAAAAAGAATACATATCATTTATACCTCAAATATCTTTCTTGGCCTGAAAATGTATGGTCTGTATATAGCCTGTATAATTCACATCACCATTGCATTAATTTTAGGCTACAAAATAGTATCACTGCCTATTTCAAAAAAATGGATTGATTGTTTATTAATATTTGGATAAGAAATTTACACCAGCCATTTGGATGTTAAGAAAAACTAACATGATTTAATCTCTTTTAGATATTCTCTGCATAGCTGTGATTAGTAACTTTTTAACTGTTCGATCATCTCCATTTTTGGGTATGAGCTCAATAATATAAATTTACAACTCTAATCAATTGCACGAGCACGCGAAATATATTCATTTTCATAGGTGTGTAGATACAGGAAAATTTGTCAAAGCTTCAAGACTGGACCATTTATTGGGTGTAGCTAACTAAACACTTGTACCAGATATTAGGAAATCGTTCATATCAAATTGAACGTATTTTGTCCCAATTCTAGATAGATCAACATGGGTTTACTAATTTTTGCGGAAGGCTAACAGGGCCACTTGATAAATATTCGACACTCTAACGAAATTTTTTTCACGCGGCACAATATTTCTAAAGACTCCTGTTTTTTTAATTAGAAAACACTAATTTGGACAGTTTGATTATGTTTCCAAAATGAGTTTAGCGACTTTCGTATTAATAAATTAGAAATGTGACCAAAATATATTTATATCGAACACGAAAAATTAGGTAATGGAGATGTAGATCGCTATCATTATGAAGGATGGCACATTGACACACATTTTGCGAACAGCACACTTGTCATCTAATATCAATTGCCCCATTTGTGACGCTGAGATATTTGCCTTTTGTGCGTGTGGGCTTGGTTTCTTGAGGTGTTGATTTGTTGACATTAAAGCATCGTCGCTTAATATCTAAGCTCACCCACCATTTACCATTTTTTTTCTCTTCAACATCAAGTAAATTTTAGGTAATCATACTCTGGGAGATGACTTTTTCATTTTTGTAAATTTTTATATCAATAATTCAATATATACATTACGAATACCATATAACTATAGTGTATACAAATGGTAGTATACGTACATTTTGTGTATGTATGTCCCAATCTACGCATGTAATAATTTAGTCCGTATTATATAGACATCCTATTTTTATTTTATCTACCTGCAACTACCTAGCAACATTTGTCAAGTTCACTTTGACTCAGAAAAAGCCCGTGAAACCCGTACGGTACTCGTCGAGGCAACTTCACGGCAGCCACAATATCAAGATTTGGAGACTTGGCATCCATCACTAAAAATCTCGATTCTCCGGTGTTCTCATCATGAACATATGTCACAAGGTAGCCGTCGTCCTCATCGGCCTCCGAATTTTCGGGGTCCCTTGCTACGAAAAATGGTTCACCACCGTAACACTTTGGTCCGAACATTCGACTAGCCACTATGCAATCTCGTCGATCATTGTCCGATACTGTTACGTCTAGTTTTACCACTCCGCTAATCTTTGGCATAGGATCTCCAATTGCAGCATAAACATACCTACAACAATTAAATCACAATCATATACAATTGAATTTCGTTAAAATAATATTTTTTTCCCGGTCCCAACATGATAGAGACAGATAAAATACACACCTGTTGTTTTGGGCGATGAAGGATGGATTAACAACGGCAAAATCTAAATTACGGGTAGAAAGCGGAAACCTAGAAACAATCCCCGTCTTCAAATCGATTTTCACCTTCTCTACCACCGCATGAATCAAATCCATCCTCTCCATCGTATGTTCCACCGACATTAAGTTGGGCGCAACCATCACTACCGTATCTCCACCATCTTCATCCCATGCATTGATCGCATGCATTATATTAAATCCCGGAACTTGAAACCACTTCATTTCTGACTCATCTTTCGCGTACCTCGGAATAATTCCAATTCTCGGAACCTTCCCTGGATTCGCACCAACTGGTGGTCCACCGTTAATGATCATATCAACCGGATTGTTCATACCTAATTGAATTTCCGTGAAAATTGCGTATTTTTGTGTGATTGCAAAATCATGCAAAAATGACGGGGTTTGCATGGAAAATATCGGAACGTCTTGAGATTTATTTCCTTCCGAATCAAATCGAAAGAACGTTAGGTATGGCGGCATGGGTCCATACCTAAATGAGAAAGCCTCATCGGTCTTCGGATCAATTTTAGGGTGAGCCGTCATGCTCATGTTGAGTTTTCCACCAAAATCATGACGACCTAATGTCGAAATTTCACCATCTTCCGAGATTGTGATTGCGTACGGAAGATCAGATTCTCCCAGAGCGAAGAGACGGTTACCGAAGAATGCTAAGCTAGTGTTTGCATTGCCAATCCCATTAGTAGGGTCGAATTGTCCCGTGATCATTCTTGCTGCCGTGACGGCCCCACGGGCCGCCGCGGCAGTGAGACCATTAAAACCCGAAAATACATTTGGGAGTACTTGTGATCCGTGTGCATGTTCGACAGTGTACTTGTAGGTTTTTACATAACGGCTACAAAGAGTGGCGCGTCCGTTAGAGATTTTAAGCGCGTGGAGCATGCCGTCTCCGTCGAAGAGATGGTATGGTCCACGTGGCAGGAACTGTGGGTTTGGACCGTTTCGGATGTACGCGCCGTCGAGGCACGGCGGTAGTGTGCCGTGGATGACTTCGCATTCTGTCGCTGGGAGTTCGTCGACGGGTGCGAAGTTGTCGGAGAGAGTAAACTTGGGGTCCACGGAAGGTTTAATAGGTGGGTCTATGTAGGTATTTACAATGTTATCTAGTGCATTAAAAAGGGTGGCCGGAAAAGTTTGTTGCGGCGGCGGCGGTGACCGTCTTGCTGGCCGTGGTGGTGGGGGTGATTTTCTTGGAGTGGTTTTGGTGTTTTGTTTATAATTTGGAGGGCGAGTGGTGGTGGCTGGTGGACTTTCTTCGATTCTAACGGCGGAGATGCGGTGGTGTAAAGGGGGTGGTGTTAGTGTCGCCGGTGGTGGCTTTGGACTAAGGATGTAATTTGAGGAGAGAAAAGAGGAAGACAAGGCATCCATTTTGGTTGTTTAAGGATGTCATTCTATCTATATGTTTATATAGGATGTAATTTAATGAGTCACACAGAAAGCCAGTATACTGTTTAGTTTACATTTTATCTTGTCTGTGTAAATCTACTAATGAATTGAATAGACTTCCTTCAGTTGAACATTTTTTTTCAGTTGTGGACAAAGTTTATAATAATATACTGCGGATAAATTTTAATTACTTACATTATCTAATCGCAATCAATTTGTAACCTCTCAACATCTGTATTCTAATCTAGTGATTGATTTTTATTTTTTTATAAAATTGGTTCGATTTTAGTACAATCATAGACTCACTGTACAGTGTTGTTTTATATATGTATGAGCTACAACAACGTTACAAATTAAATCACAAATAATTGAATTTGTGATCTATCAACACACAATTTTTCATCAACTAAATTCGGATTTTATGAAAATAAGCGTGTTGATATGCTATTATATTATATTTATATTTATATTTATATAAGATTGGAATCATTGAGCACTTACCTACTCTCGAAATGGATGCTTGTTGCTTTAGAGTAAAGACTTAACACTAATATATATAATAAAATATCAAGAAATACTTATATATTATTGGTTGAGTCCAAATTTAATTAAATGTGGACACTAAAATTTGCACGTTTGTGGCTGCATTTCTTGCACTTGCAAGCAAAGACATGCATGACAGTGATAGTGTGGGGTGTCTGAGGCACAATTTGACTATGAAATATCTTGTTGAGGATAATATTAAATGTGAGTAAATTATAAGAATACTGTTCGAAAGAATGTGATAATTCATAATTTCTCTCGTAAACGACAATTGATTGGGATGTATATGGGATAAGATGTCGCATAATTAATTGTTATCCGTTTGTTTCTTGTATATATTATTTTTATATTTAATATATATAATTAATAGAAAAAAAAAACTGAACCAACCAATTGGAGGGAAAGAAAAGGAATAGCCAGACAATTTATCGTTTCATGACTTGGTATTACGTTGATTCCACACTTGCCATACTAAATTTACTCATTTTCAGGACTTTGCATACTTTAAGCCTTTAAGGCAAAGACATGCAGGAAGCACGATAGTGATAGTGTGGGGTCTCCGACGCACAATTCGAGCTTAAGAAATCATTCATCATTCTTATTATGAAAACTTAACGATCACCGAGTCAGTCACTCACTCACTCCAAATGGATTTAAATAATTTTGTATTAATTATTACATTACTGTATATGTATGTATAATTATGCGAATTCGATAATATTTTAAAATATATATATATATATATATATTGCCCTCAAATATGAAGATATATTGAATATTCATGGTGAACAGTCAACATTCGACATCAGTATGTACACTTCACAATAATCCAGTATATATTTGGAGCTGCCCCTGTTTACGAGTGCCAGGTTCCACTTGTTCCGGGCTCAAAACCAAATATGAACTTTCTGAAACTAATGTTGACCTGGACTTCGAAAAGGGTAGCTAGGGAACTATTTTTACTTATTTGCAACTATCATTTGAACCGATTGAACTCTTGTTTCTTAGTATCAGACTATCAGGTTGGTACTTTTAAGACGACTGGACTTTAGTTTCATTAAAGTGACAATGCTATCAAAATAATGCACCACGTAAATCACTCATATTACTCTGTACTTCGCCCAGTGAAAGGTCATGTCAATCTGTGTAAGTTATATGTGATTGACAAGTGCCATGCATGAGCCCATGAATAAAATGCAGTCACACCTTTTCGTTAATGCATTATATCACATTTCACGAATCGTACATGGTAGCCTCCTGGTCTCTGCTATGAACAAACAAACGCAGTTTAAAGCTTCTTTGCATATGTGTGAGCCAATGTTAATATTATTCTTTGCATAATTTAGAAGAACTGGATTGGGATCAATTCTGAAATTTATTTTTCTGCTTCTAATTTACACAACTATATTTCTGCAACTAACAACAATCAAACTGTAGTAGTTCATTTAGAAATCCAACTCATGCCCTAAAACTAAAAAGAGTGAAGAGGCCAAGTACCCAAAATTTACCTTATTTTCACCAAATTCATGTATCACATATCTTTTACTTCCACACAATCACACGTTGTCTAACAAACTTAACCAGCTAAAATAAATCAAAACCAAATAAAAGAAATTTACATAAGCCCATAACAATCATTAGAATTCCGATCTGATCATATAAGGAAATAATATTTTGTCGTAAACTTGAAGGTGAACACTTGAATTCAAAAGAGAAAGATGCCTTGTCTTCATCAGGCTTGAAATTTACTTCTCCGTACGCAAATTTGAACTCTCTGTTGCTCCATTCCTGTATATGAACAGCAATGTAACCAAAAACTTTACGCCTCTGTAACACAAACGCGAAAATATTAATAAACTAGAGCTGTTCATAGTTAGTAATTTACCGCAAGTTGTTCTCCAATCGTGACCACAATAGTATCTGGACCCGTGTAGAATGTGGAAGAGGACCTTTGCTCTGTGCGATAGAAAAATTCAGCTTCTTCCACCGGAACATGGAGGCTTAGAGCATGTTTACAATGTTTCTGTTGAGTTTCATGATTATGTGCTGATGAATTCACCCCGGAAATGGGATGATGTCTGCATAAACTCAGTGTAGTTTCACTTGCTTCAATTTTGTGGTGGTATTGTTGTTTAATAGCATGGGATGAGAATATCTGACCCAACTCCTCTGCAATTGATTCAAGTTGGCTAGCAACATTTTCCATATTTTCGCTGTCATGGTACATTCGAAATGCAAACACATTTAGAAAGAACAAGCAAATTAATTAGAGCAATAACATACACGTAATTAAGGTCATGTTACACTACAAACCATTTTAGCTGAATCACCTAAAAATCACAGTACGTACTACATAACACCAGTGTCTAATTCATAAGCTAAATTAATTTGTATGACAACATTGTCTCCGTACCTTAATCTTCCATATTTACGTGTATATCCGAGAACATGCATGGACGGACACCACAAAAACTCCTCACGGTGATCATCGACACGACGAATAAACACAGACGATGATTGTTCAAAAACACATTCTGAATCTGCCAATGTAGATTCAAAATCCTCAGCCAAAATTCCATAATTACTAATCCTAAACATTCCGAAATCCGAGGCAGATCTCAGAAGACATTTAATAGAATACCTGTCACGGGACAAAAGTAGATTGTAATCAATCCCGGCCATAAACAAACATTCGATATCTTCGGGTAATTTCAAGAAATTTTCATCGATAAATGCGTTTTCTGGAAGATTTGTGAAGGAATCACTGTCTTCTCTAACACTTGATGTTGATCTGCTGGCTACGAGCGGGGATGGTGGTGGTGGTGCGGGACAAAATCGACTCTTGAAGCGTATATGAGCCATGTGTAATTTTGATGATTAGAGCTCTTGTGTTAGTATTGTGCTGACTTTGTATGCATCACATTTCTTTTTTTACGCTATGCATGGCGATGGTGTAGGTATTAGCTGACTTTGTATATAACTATGATCTGATTCAATTTTTGTAAATCACATTTTTATATTAAGATGGTGTTTTTTTATTAGATAAATGAGTATATGTTGTAATAAATCTAATGATGAGTCAGAGTCGAACCAAAGACCTGGAACGAAAGAAAGAGGATAAGTACTTTATCGTTTGTGATATTCAATCGTGTTTAATTACTAAAGAAATGAATAAAACCATTCCTGAATTAAGCTTTAAGTCGAGTTTAAATTTTATTTACAAACAAACAGTTCTGTTTACGGCCCTATTTCTAACCATTTTATAGCCCAATTTCGTACCATTTTATATTTGAGGCGAAACAAAATATCTAATTAAAAAAAAATCAAAACAGCCTAAAATGAAAAATTCAAAATAAAAACCCAAAAAGCAACCACGTGTCCTGTACCAACACAGACAATCCCACCCTTTTGCACCACCATTCCCTGCTCAAAACCCCCTAAAACCCTAACCCTCATTTCACCAACAAAATGAGCACGACGTCGTTGAACGATCTCCCTGAAGAAACAACTCTCCAAATCTTCTTAAGACTACCAGTGAAAGCCCTGATCAGGTCGACCTCAGTCAACAAAACATGGTACTCTCTTATAAACAGCCCCTCTTTCATTTCTGCTCAAATTCATCATTCTATTTCACATTGTCATGACAATGCTCTGCTTATTATACCCCCTTTTATCCCTCACCAAAAAAACTACTGCTCCTTAATCTCTGCTCACACTTCTCTTGTTATCGAAAAATTCGACATTCCCTTCATTACCAAGAGCCGTAGCTTAAAACTAATTGTTGAGGTGCATGGAATGCTTTTGTTAACTGATTTGAATATAAAACATTCTTTTAAAGAGCTGTTTGTGTGGAATCCTTATGTCAAGAAATATCGACTTCTTGTTTCGAGTTGTTTTAAGAAGCTTTTGGATGACCGGGCCAAGGGTTGTTATGCTGTTGGGATGGGTTTTGATAACATTACGAGTGATTATAAAGTTGTTAGGATTGTGTATGTTCAGGATGATAAGGGGAAGCAGTTTAAGGTTGAGGTTTATAGTTTTCGGACGAATACGCGGTGAGAGATAAAAGAGCCTCGAGTTCCGAAACTTGTGTATGACTATGGTGTTTATGTGGATGGTTGTTATTACTGGTTGGAACTCACCCTACATGGAAACGAGAAAATAATGTCTTTTGATTTTCGTAATGAGGTATTTGGGGAATTAAAGGCGCCGGATAATGTTCCCCATGATTTGGGAAAAACTCCACATAGGCTTATGCGGTTTGAGGATTCCCCTGCTCTTCGTGTTTTAGACACACCAATCTGTGTTGAAGAGGACATCAGATTTCCTTATTGTATATGGTTAATGAGACAAGAAAATGGTCAACTCACTTGGACTCTGCGTTTTAGAGCTCTGCTTAAAGAATATGGGTATCCTTTAGCGATTACAAAGAATGAAACACTAATAATAGAGTCGTTCAACTCAGACAACTCTGACGTAACTAACATAGTCTCATCACTCATGTAATCTCAAGAGCATGATTCATAAAGATCATGGATTTGGTAAGGCTGGGGACCTAGACGTACCATATTCTTTTGATGCTTCCAGTGTTGGCACTTCCTTCCCAGAGAGTTTAATCATGTACGAGGGAGGAAAATCGCTGTTGAAATACGCAAAGTAAGCAATTGTGAGTCTTCTGCTGGTAAGTGATTAAATCAGTATATACTTACTATAATCATTGATTTATATGAATAATTTGGAGTTTTGTACTGCTTTCCACATAGAAGTATGGTTAATAATAGCCACAAATATAATCATGTTTAGTATATATTTTGGTACCATTGTACAACATTATTTGCTGTCCGTTTGGCTAACTATTGATATCTCCCTCCCCTCTTTCTGTGTTTATCTTTTAAAGACATGTCACTGGTACTGAACTTTAGTTGAGTATTTTGTGAAATGCAAGACAGAGTTGTCCATCCATGTCTCTGTCATCATAAGTTTGTAGTAGATACTAGATACAGTACTTTCACTCGTCTTGGTAATCCTTTTACAGGTAAACTTGCAAATGTTGCTTTAAACTTCTTAATCTCTTGTAAGTAATTGTTTAAATGATGTCACAGTAGCAAATCGTGAGAGAATAATATATATATATATATATATATATAGATTGAACTAACAACATCGACAGATAGATAATGCTAGGCCAATACCCGCAGTCTATTGTAATTTGTACTTTCTTTGTCTAGTTTTCTTTTATCTTCTATGGGCACCGTGTACTAATCGATTGAATATTCTCTCTTTAGTTGAACATATGTTTTTTGTCTTGGACAATTTAAATTATTTTCTGAAAAAAACGAAGAGACAGCAAATCTTTAAGGACAAGCAGTAAAGAGATAATTTTGTGAAGTGAATATCTTGTTTGAATTGAAATCCCTTGTGAATCTTTATATATAAGAACTGTGGTTTTGTTATCTTTATATATAAGGACTGTGGTTGTGTTTTAGACTCACCACCGGTACCTGATAAAGAGGACACCACTATCCCTTATCATATATGGTTGATGAGACAAGAAAGTGGTGTAGTTACCTGGACTCTGCATTTTAGAGCTTTACTTAAAGAGTGTGCATATCCTTTAGGCGTTGCAAAGAATGGAGCACTAATAATAGAGTCATTTCACTTAAAACAACTATAATGTAACAAGCATAGTTTCCTATAATCTCACGAGTATGATTCGTAAAGATCATGGATTTGGTAAGGCTAGGGGTCCAGACGTTTCACTATATGTTCTTGATCCTTCTATTGCTGACACTTCGTTCCCAGAGAGTCTAATCATATACGAGGGAGGAAAATCGCTGTTGAAATATGCAAAGTAAGCAATTGTGAGTCTTCTGCTGGTCAAGGGATATAACTCTATATATATATTTTATAATGGTCATATCAATAATTTCTGCTAACAGTTGATATCTCCCTCTTTCTCAAAGTCATGTCACTTATTCTGAACTGTGGTTTTTGACTATTTTGTGAAAAGCAAGACAGCGTTGTCCATCGAGGTCTTTGTCTTTATAAGTTTTAGTAGATACTAGATATAGTACCTTCACTCGTCGTGTCAATCCTTTTACAGATTAACTAACTTGCTAATGTTGCTGATCACTTATTTATGGTTGTTTAAAATGATGTCACACTTAGTCGCACATGCTGAGAGAGAATATTTTAAAAAATTTAATTCCAGATGTTATATCTTTATTTTTATTAAACTTCGAACCTCGATGGGGGCAGTTTGTTATACCATCTTTATGATTAGAAATGCTGAAATTTAATGAGTCACACAGAAAGCCAATATACTGTTTAGTTTACTTTTATCTTCTGTGTAAATCTACTAATGAATTGAATAGACTTCCTTCAGTTGAACATTTTTTTTTAGTTGTGGACAAAGTTTAAAATACTATACTGAGGAAGAGAGAGTAATAAAACTCGAGACTTTGCAAGTGAAAAAAACAAATAAATAACTTAAGAACATTGCGTAATTTTTAGGCCAATGCTCTCAGTTTGTTGTAATTTGTGTATGAGAAGAGATGTTGAACTAGTCGAGTACTTGTGGTAAGCTGATGATCTATTTTGTTTACTTGTATTTCTATGTGTACTATCTACTAATTAATTGAATGTTCTTACTTTAGCTAAACAATTTTTTATTTATTTGGAAATGTACAAAAATATGAACCGAAAAAAGGAACAGAGAGTTAGTTTCCAAGGACAAGCATAAAAGCGAAGAAATCTGTCTCTGTGAATATGTTCAACCGACGATTTATTGACAAAGTAAATATTTTATATGAAGTTCTTTTTGAATCTTCATATCTATTTTTGCCAAGTAAAATCTTCATATTTACAGACTGTGCTTTTGTTCCCCCAACAAGTAATGAGCTGTTTGGGGAAGTTGCCTGAGAAACTTCACAATATTCAAGGGAAAAATGCTCACATTACTCTAATGGGGAGCTGTGATTTGGACTAGACATTTTAGAGTTGTAATCTAGGATTTTCGATAGCCCATGCAGATCACAAACAGTGTAGGAATTATAATGTATTCAGATAAGGTATTTATATTAGACTCTGTGTCATGAGATTGACCTAACTGGAACCATGCTATAATGTTATGTATAATTTGTAGCAGCACTGAGTTCTATTTATGTTTAGCAAGTAGTCTGTAAAAGATAGTTAATTTGGGTAACTAATAATATTCTTGAAAACTGTTGTTAGTTGTTTTTATTTTTTTTATTTTTTGGCCAAGTAAAACTGTTGTTAGTTGTTACTTTCAGTTTTTTGGCCAAGTAAAGAATGAATTTTGTAGGAACTTATGACACCATCTCTTCTTGATGCTGTTTTTATACTTGAAAAAATTGGCAACGATGTCAAGTGTCACTCCGTTAAGTATGACATCTGCTGAGAGGAACATATAGAACCTTTGAGTTGATATGTTCTCTTTGACCATGGTCTTGTAATTTACTTTTATTGCCCACATAATTGGTATAACTATTCCTGTATTTGTTATTGTATTTTTTTGCAATTCTCCTACTTGCTAATCAATTGAATTGTTATACAGTTCTTAGACCAAAATATTGTAAGTTGTTACTCGTACAAGCAAATATAAATGTGTAATTGTACGTATATGTATTGCATCTAGTTTGTCGTTGTACCATTTCTTGCCCGGGGACTTATATTTTCTGTGTTGGAACCCTTTTGCGATTGCAGGTATAATTGATGATTGTGCTTCGAAAATCCTTACTCCGGATAACAGAACCATAACTCGAGTCGGTGCTGCCAATATATGAAGTTATATTTTGAGGGGGTAGCTTTTGCTAATAGAAATCTATGGGACAACTATTAAACATGGTGTAATATTTTAGACAGACATGTCTCTAGAAGTACTTGTGTTTAGCAGATGATTTATGTTAACCTGACTCTCTTTTGCTGCTACTATCATCAGAATATATATATAACTTGACTCTCTTTTGCTGCTACTTTCATCAGAATTATTATGTGTTGTTCTTTTGGATGGTCATTGCCTCATTGGTTATTTTTTGATTATTTGGTGGACTGTCCTGTTGATAACACATGTTATTAGTATAGTATTATTATATAATTATATATATTTATTAAGTTTATTTTCTTTTTTTATGCTTGGTTTATGTTTATTTTGATTGTGCAATATTAAAAAAATATTAAAGATTTGTCAATTAAAAGGAGATATTTGCACCATTATTAAGAGATCACAGCGATGAGTTAGCGAATCATGATAAATCAAGCAAAAATTATCTATTCAGGGAAAGCTAAGCAAGTGCCGCGCTAAAGAATGGGTTAAAATTGATAGTTACTGAAAATTATTTTAAAAGATTATTTTAAATATTTTTCAAAATTATCCACTTGAAAAAGTTTTGACAAGTAAACTCACCATATTTTTGTTTGTACTTTAAATAATAGTGAGTGGAAATGCTATATATTCAATATGAAGTCTTGTCGTTTAAAATAATAATTTAATCAATAATTATGGAAGTTAGTCAAATACATATTTACTATTATAACTATAAAATTATTAAATTTTATAATTTATATTCACATGATTTAATAATTTTTATTTTTTTTATAATTTTTAAAATTATATACGATAATTATATTATATAAAAAATTAATTGTTTAATTATTGATTCAAATTAACATTTTTATATTTTATTCAAATAATAATAATAATAAATATTAAATAAAAGTTAAAAAATATATAAAATAACTCGAATTGGATCTATATATAAATTATTATGTTTATTCTAAACACATTTTAAATTTAGCCGACATCCATCTAATTACTCTACGCTATGAATATAAATCGATAAGTTGATAAAGAAATTTATAATTATTCAATTTTATTTAAAATATTTAAAAATGAAAAATAAATTTTTTAACAAATTTAGATATAAGCTACTTATTATTATTTTCTTTACATATTCAAGTAGTATTCATATAATAATTAGAAAGTAAAAGATTTTCTACATGATATTTGTAAATATTTTAATTGAAGCTAAATAAAATAATTGATTTGAGATAACATTCTCATATTTAATTTAAATATTAATTATAATATAATTCATATTCAAAAAGTAAAAATTATTAAATTATTAAATTTATCATAATCACGATTTGTTTGAGCCGACAATCTTCTACCTACTCTCAATTTATATGTGAGTATAAATGGATAAATTTTTATAATAATTTTAGATATAAATTATCGATTATTATTTCATTATATTTTTAAATGTTACTCGTATAATAATTAAATATTAAAAAATTTAGATATTTTTAATTTAATATAAGAAAATGTATAATATAAGTACATTAATATAAAAATTAAAATAAACTAATCATAATATGAAAATTGTTGATATATTTGAAAACAATGTAATGCAATAGGAGCCTAGGAGGGTATTGATCCATGTGCTAGAAACTTATGGTCACTTATGAGTTATGACCTGCACTTTTTATGAACTCGCTTTATAGAGGAAGATAAAAAACTCAATACAAAAAATTATTCTTATTCTCTCGCTCACTTCCAATTCAAGTGTTTTATTTGATTTTTAGTAACTAAGTTAACCTATACTTAACTAAAATTATGTATATTAATAATTATAAAATTTTTAAAAATATATATTATTGAAGAGTATATTGATGTACTTTAAAATATAATTTTTAACTTTCTGAAATTATAAATAATTACTAATCTTCAATCAAAATTTTAATTCCAAGTTATGTAATGGATTTCTTCCCCCCAAAGAATTGCTAATGACAAAAGCTGCATATCAAAAAAGAAAATGAAAATAGAAGATATTAAAAAATTATACACCCCTCTCCCCTCTCCACGTCGTAACCCTCCCTCTTTTCCTGTTTTTTTTCTTTAAACCCTAATTTCAAATACATTTTTTCTTTCTAATATTTTGGTTTAAATCACATTTATTTATATAAATAATATATTCTCTTTTCAATTTAAATTTTTTAACTTTTCAAAATCTTTAGATTTATTTCTGTATCTTTCGGATTTGACTCATATCATCTGTTTCTATTTTCACCTCTTTCATATCTGAATTTTTGAATGAGTTTATTGTCATTTGTGATGATTTTTTTACCTATACGTGGCATGACCATTTTTGATGGCGTTTTGACCATAACTGTGATGGTTATATGTCGTTTATGACGATATTGTGTCATATTAGATTACTTTAATTATGAAATGGAAGTTTTATGCTATAATTTTATACTATATATTTTGTTACACTTTCATCGACTTATTTGTCTTTGTTTGGTTTATTTTTTATTTTCAGATTTAATTAGATGAGTTATTGCGTGTAGATGGAAGATGAATTGAAAGCAGGATTTTCATAGTCACTTGGATAGGAAGAAAGGTAAAGAGAAGGTAAATGGATGGAGACATGAATTTGGATTTAAATGCATCATTGTAATTAGATGTTTTTTTCTTATTTTTAGTTATTTTTAATATGACACTCTTTTTCCCCCTTTAAGTTTTTTTCAATAGGATTTTGCTCATGTGAGGTTTTTAATGAGGCCCTTCTATGGTAGTGTTTTATTTTTAGACATTAAAGTATTATTGTCTAAACGTTCGGAGGTAACATGCGTGCCTTTCGATTAGATGATAAATTTGGTGAATGAAATAAACTCTTTTTTAGGTTATTGTACTTCGATACAATTCATTAATGAAAAGTTATTTCTATCAAAAAAAGAAAAGAAAATAGAAGATATTATATTTTTTATGACATATTAATAAATGAGGAAATTGATAGCTTTAAATTAAAAGAATAAAATGATTTACAACTAAAAAGGTTCACACGAGATATAATGATGGTATAAAAAATGCATAACCCTATTAAATATATAAAACTTTATTTATAATATCTTTTTTAAATATCATCAATAATATCTTTTTTAAATAATTGATTAACTGACTTTTTAAAAAAAATATAATCAATTAATTCATTTATGCGGAATTGATCCATGATATTATGAATCTATGCTTACTAATGCGGTGCTCTGTTCGTGCGCCACTAGATCCGGGGTTTGATCACTAAGAAAGTCTAAAAAATTGTTTAAAATAATTTTATGCTGTCACATCATCGCCCCCTTCCCCAACTATTATATATATATATATATATATATATATATATATATATATATATATATTTGTAATTAATTTTCCTTGTAATTGTTTTAGTTATATCATATATATAATAATAGTAAGAGAGATCTTATCCAACTACTATCAAAGTTCAAATGATCAATTCTTAAGAACTATATAATATTATATACCAATTATTTATAAGTTATAATAATTACTAAAATTTATAACGACTATAATTTTTCTTACCTCAGCTTTAGATTATAACTCAAACTCTATTAAATATCTTAGTAATATATAAATTTGAACTTAAAGAGTTGTTCGGAGTTAAATTAAAAAGAAAATTCGTAATTATTGTACTACTTACACGACATACATTATTTGGACCATATTTTAAGTTTCAGAAGTCGGAATTGGACGATTTTACGTTCTACGTGAAACTTACTAAATTATCTTTAATTCTGAGGTGGTCCAACATCCAAAATCCAACTGGAGCACCCTATAATCTAGACAAAAAAGACAGTTACAAAATTTTATCAGAGAATTCTATTCTGTTTAGAAAACCTTTTTATAATTGATTAAAAATATTAAAATACTTTTTACATTAGATTTATATAGAGACATATCATATATCAGACATTATTATATATTATTATTAGATTAGAGTAGATATAATATCAGGGTTTTACATAGAGAGAGGAAAGTCGTGAATTTTTCGAGGGAGAATTAAAGTTTTTCTTATCTAATTTTTTTCTATAAAAATATTTAATGTGTTATATAAGATATTGGCTTATATCATGTGCGATGCACATATAATTTTTTTTTAATATTTGGATATTTTTATTTTAATTTTTTTATATGATTTGAATTTATTTTTATTTTATAATAATAATTTAAAATTTATTTAATGTTATATATATTTATATATATAAATTTATTTATATTTTAATAGGATAATATTTATGTATTTTGTTTATATATTTGTTTTATTTAGTAGATTAATATGAGAAGTGTTTTAGTTAAAAGATTAATATTTAAAAATTAGGTTCAATAATAATTATATGAACCAGATACCGACCAACTACCCAACTTTTAATGTTTTGGTTTTAATAATATAGTATATATTAGGGTAACTTTATACGGAGAACCACTTACACTTACCGGAGAAATTATTATATTAAGAAGTCAGAAACTTTATTAATTAATTTGTTTTGATCGAATTGAAGAAATTAAAAATAATTATTTGAGTTCTCCGTCTAAGAGTTCAACATTAGCCTAATATATTAAATATACATTCTATTTTATTACTATATTATATATAATACTATATTAAAAACACGTTATCATATATTTTGAATCATGCTATTTGATAAATAAAATAAATAAAATTAAAATTAAAATACTATAAATTAATAAATATTAATAGAGTTTTTAAATTTAATCAATTTATATATAAGAAAATTATATTGAATTAATTTTTAATAACTGAGAACTAATTTTAAATATTTTTATAACTAAAATTCATTTATATTTCTAAAATAATGTTATTACACATGTTGAATTGTCATAACACATATTAAGTATTAATATAAAAGCAATATACTTGGTTAAACAACGAACATGTCATGTAAAAATTATTATGACGGTAATTGTTATGTATCATTTTATTTTTTAATTTAATGTAAAGTTTAAATCTCATTTGTAATATAGTAACATTTATTATTTATTGATGCAAAGTTTAAATAATATATATTATATAATTATTTATAAATTGCTACTGAAAATCTGATAACATAAATTTTTTTATTCAAATAAGTAATTATATTATCATATTATTAACATATACATATATATTATATATCATATATCATAATATTTATTAAATTTTATACAAAATAAACCTAATAGAGATCTAATCAAAAATATATTTAAATCTAATATGTATAATCTTAAATATATTAAACATATGCTTTATATATTAAAAAAATCATGTTGATAATATTTCGAATCACAAAATTTTATTTATTTATATATTAATAATATAAATTTATATTTTATACGATGTGCATATCTATTTTTAATATTTTATAATTTTCTTATTTATATTTAATTCGGCCGATGTAAAAATATATAATTTAAATAAATTAAAAAATTAATATAATTATAATATATTAAGACTTTTTAAAATTATAAAATATTAGTAATTTTTAAATAAATAATTTAATTAATAAAATAAAATATTCGTGCATCGCACCTGTTAAAATTTAGTATAAATAAATAGGTTAGGCCTCTTGTATTCAAAAATCTTTTATATTGTATTATTTTACTTCTTCTCTAACATAGTTGTTCTTTCTCACATATACTCAAAACTTATTTAATAAAAATCCAAGTTCATTTTCAATTACTAGTATGAATTCTTTTACTTTTATCATGATTGTCTCAATGATGCTACGCTAAAAGCCCTTTCTAAAGGGCGGATGTAGTCATGCTGAACATGAATCTCATGATGTATGTGCTTAATTGTGATGTATTTATTTTATCACTTATCTTCAATATCATGTCTATGTGAGTAATTTCATGTGAGCAATACAAGTAGAGTTGAGAGTTCGTATATTTAAGATCCATATGATTTTGAGAATTGATTTAATTGGTAAGATTTTTACTAAGTAGTTTTTACCACTTTTAAATAATATTTAATTTAAAATCATTGGTTGTCTTTATTTCGAATGCTTATGTGTTTAATTGTTAGTAAAGATTAATATTTAAATTACACAATAATATTTATGTGTTAAGTCAATGAACCCGTTCTTTAGATTCCTTGATTATTGATATTTTTTTGAGTACTAGTTTAATATGTTTTGTTAGTTTTATAAATTAAAAACTTAATTCGTGTTTTCTGTTATTCGACTCGTACTTGTCTTTGTAATCACGTACACCCGTGCACTTACTGTTTTTATTTAAGAATTTTTCTCAACAGCTGTCATCTTGAACAATTAAGCCTTTTAATATATTTAAACTATCAATATATTCTTTTATATCAACATTTTATTTAGTCATAGATGCAACATTTTTGTAGGATAAATTGTGATATACTTATACATATATACGCCTGTCAGAAACATATTGAAGCTCGGAGTAGGTTGATATATGTTTCTAAATGGAGTAGACGCCACTGGTTGATATATCAAAACTCTAGATTGTTGCAAAAACGTCTAAAGTTCTAATTTGTGGAACACCATTGGGTTCGCAATTGGCCACTGTACAAATTATTATCATTTCCTCTTGTTCTTCATTGGTGTATCCTCAACTTCTTTTCCAATAATTATTTCATCAACAGATTTAAGCATGTGTATAAATTCTCACTACTTGGGTCAAGATTAGTTGAATTAGATAATTTAAAATATTTACATCTCCTAAATAAAGTTGAAGTCGAAGTGTCATTTTGTGATTTATTACATTAGAGACTGAGAGTATGCATGTGAGCTCCACTTCAAGTCCTAACCCCAAAATAAAACAAAGTTAGTTAACTTTTCACAATTTTTCCACTTCCTTCTTGTAATTTTGACAAAATGCCAGACCATGGTACTCTAATATTGTGGAGATGGTGAGATTTGAATGCAGAAAGTGCAACTTACCAACTACAAAAATGACTCTTCTTCTCTACCAATGGTTTCTTTTAAGTGTTTGTGAGAAAAAATGGCTTTTTCTAGGGGTCTATAGTTAATGAAGGCTGTTAAAGTAAGAATAATTATATAATATAAGATTTATATAATGATTATGATAATTTCAAGAAGTTAGGTCATTACTGTGGGTTCAAATTGTATTCTTCTTTAAAAATATTTAAAACACAATGCCATAGCCTCTCAATCGATGCCATGATTTGTGAATTATTGTCCGACTCCGAGTACATTTTTTTATGCTAATGAACCGCAAAAGCAAAACAAATTACAATGATCTTCTGCTGTCAAATGCACATATATGATACAACACATGCCTATTCTTCAAGAACATGTCATGCTCTGTTGCTGTTTGTTAAAATATAAAATTTTTATTTCACAAACTTTAAATAACAGTGATTCAGAAATAGACATGTCAATATTCTTGGAATAACATAGCTTACAAATGCCATATAACACTGTGCACAATTTTATGTTAAACATTGCATTCCAAGTAATCTGACACTAAAAGCCGACAGTTCATATTGCATATCTGCAATCTCTGATAAAGGGAAGAGTTTATCTTGAATCTCATTCTCCGAAATAGTGATATATAACTGCAAGGCTGAAGGCTCCAGTTTGATAGCTAGTGTTAATGTGCTATCTATCTTTACCAAGAGAATGACATTTTAGTTTTGCAGATGGTCACTGTTGGAATAAGTTCTGAACTGAAACAGACCATTGGATTATTAGACTCAGCTTGTTTAGCTCAAATTGATAATTTGGCTAGCATATGAACATATATTTAGGTCATGTTGTTAGCATGCAAACTCAACATACTAGCTATAAATCACTAGTACAAATCACCGAGTCGCAAAATTACAAATCACCATCAAAGACTCGCATGGTCACCACTACTACGAATTACCATTCTCATAAACCTAAATTATTTTGCACAGTGCCCCTACTCCCAACAAGCAAGTTGCTGGCCAGGATCACCAGTTCACCACAATCTGCAAGTAAATTTATTTTGTATTCGAACGAACATCTATATTTATCTAAGAAATGGGCTCAAATCTGTCAGATTTAAACTCAGTATTAATTAAATTTGACTCGGACACTCATACTACACTTAAGAAAAGTAGAGCTCATATCACTATAACGATTCCCACAAACTCAGAACAATAAGATTATCCTTGTAATAAAATAAGCCAAGGTAAGAAGAAAATGTAGCACCATTATCTTGATTCTTAACCGAACAACCTGAAAGAATATGAGAATGGATTTTTAAATGAATAGAACATGAGGTTCGATTGGATTGATCGATGGTGTTAGAGGAAGAATCCACACAATTTGAGCTACAGATAAAAAGATTTGAAAGCAAATACGAATTTATTGAGAAAGAATCCTTTACAATGAATATTTGAAATATATAAGTCGTACTCAGCGCACATGGCTACACATGGCTACGTATCAAAAGGTCCGAAATGGCAAAAACCGCAGCAACGATATGAAGGAATATAAGAATCAGTTGGATTTGCAAATAAAAGCACCCATGCAGAATTATATAATTAATTTCTAGACTAAAGAAAAAAATTAAAAGTATACCTTCTTTTATAAGCTTATGGCTTTACCCTTTTCAACATATTCTTGTTCTTCTATGACTGATAAACAAAGCATATATGCTCCACCAAGGGGATTAATCATAATAATGCTAGCTTTTGAATTCAATGTCCTCACAATTGCACCCCAAAGTAATTATGGTTACATATTTGTAGTGTGCAGACACTAATTCCTTCCTGCCATTGAAACCATTTGCTGCATTTATAATACAAATAAGGAAAACAAGGTTATTGAAATAATTAAACGGGCAAGTTAAATATAATAGCCAGTACAAACAAAAGATTATTGATCATTTGATTGCCAAAAAAAGAAAAAGATTATTCAACAAATGCCTAACAAGGATGAGTGAATCGGAAGCTGGAAACCACTATGTAAAGATGTACATGTACTATCTATCATATATAAGTTCAAATGTAAACAGTTCAAGCATATATGCATATTATACAAGTCAAAGAATGATAGATGATTCAAAATAACCAACGAATAAAGTGTATGATGATATCTTATTTTAAGTTTTTCCCATGTAATTATTCAAATAAACAAGTGGCTATTCAAGCATTAGTCATCATATGGAGGGAGGTTAATTAAAAATAATAATTTTGTTCAGTGGACTGTCTCTCACTCCCCACTTTTTGAGTTTGAGATGTCAGTTGTTGTGCATGACCGTACATGCAGTCTTATGAATGGGAAAATATTGCAAAAAAGACTAGAGCAAGAATCATATAATGGAGTGTCGCAAGTATATGCCAATCTGATATAATTGAAGAGGAACACAGAAAGAGATTCACAAATAATGGACCAAAAGTTAGTGTTAGATTACAGTGGTGGGAACCTGGGGCCAGCATTTCAGGACAATTTTGATTAGTTGTACCAGGTTGATCTGGGATACACCAAAACTGAAGGGAACATGTATAAATTTTTTGCAAGGCAATTCTGGTTTTTTCAGGGGCCTTTACATTATACTAACAAACAAATGTGTCTACTTAAACTCGAAATCTTGACCTTTGTAATTAGAATATCTACTAGGTTACAATGCTAGAAATTAACAAGTAATTTTTCTTTCCTTTTAAACTAAACTAGATAGGCTCTTAATGTTTGTAGCAATTCTGGATCAATTTAAATATCAACTGGCTTGGCCTAATGATATTATGACCATACAATAAAATAAAAAGGTGGGTGCCCACCATATGGAGCTAGGCCAACATCAGAGTCTTTTAACACATGACAGATCCTCTTGTTTGTGTACAATGCTTATAAATTTCCACGTTTCCAGTTCACTTTGAGTAACAGAGTCTTCACCTCCTTCCTTTTCTTAGCATCAACATCTTAATTTCATCCAAATAGCATCAACATCAGTTCCATCAGGTCATGTCTCTCCAGTGTGCTGGGCAAGAACCTGAAAATAACGGAAGCGAAGGTTCTCTGGTTCTTTCAGAGCCTCAGGACACAAAATATCCTGATTACCATGGACAAACCAACTCACAATCCTATCTACAAGTGGCCCTGTACCCTATAACTTTGAAGGTATATCTCTCTGTAAGACATGCAACATCCCGCATTAATAGAAATTTCTGAATAAGTTCTACCTTTTGGATGCATATGTACTCATTTGCATACTTTTCTGCTACTTTCAGTTCGAAGAAGTTGTGTACAAAGTCAGCTATCAACAGAAAGACAAGACAATACTAAATGGAGTAACAGGAATGGTTTGTCCAGGAGAAATACTAGCTATGTTAGGTCCATCAGGAAGTGGAAAAACTACTCTGCTTACAGCACTTGGAGGCCGCCTTACAGGAAAACTATCAGGCAATATCACATACAACAGCAAACCTTTTTCAGGATCAATCAAACGTCAAACAGGATTCGTAGCACAAGATGACGTGTTGTATCCCCATCTCACAGTGACTGAAACTCTTGTTTTCACTGCGCTACTAAGACTTCCAAAAACGCAAACTTGTGAAGAGAAAGTCCATCACGTGGAATGTGTTATTAGTGAGTTGGGGCTGACTAAATGCAAGAACAGCATGATAGGTGGTTCACTATTTAGAGGCATATCAGGAGGGGAGAAGAAGAGAGTGAGCATAGGACAAGAGATGCTAATTAACCCAAGCTTATTGTTGTTAGATGAGCCTACCTCAGGTCTGGATTCAACCACAGCTCAGAGGATACTGAACACACTTAAACGACTAACTTGTGGTGGTCGAACTATTGTTACCACCATTCACCAGCCCTCAAGCCGGCTTTACCATATGTTCGATAAGGTATTATTGCTCTCAGAGGGATGCCCCATCTACTATGGTCCTGCATCAACTGCATTGGATTACTTCTCATCCATTGGTTTTTCCACAACTATCTCTACTAACCCGTCTGATCTCCTACTTGATCTTGCGAACGGTAATTGCAAGCTTAACTCTATTAATTGTTTTAAGTTCCTGTTCATATATACAATCATACATACATAATGTTCTTATATCTTTTAATAAACACAAACACAAGTACATGTGCAATATTGTTATGTTAAGGTTCTGTAACGGGAGAAGAAAGTTGTTTTCCATTCCTATATATTTTATTAGTAAGAGAGGTCCTAGTAATAGTGATGGATGCAGCTACCCCTTCTGATATAGGCAAATTGGTTAAATTCAACTCCCATTATCCCGTGCATGGTTCAATGTACAGCAACAAACTTAGTCAAACTTCAAAAATCATGTTGTTTTACATAAAAAGAAATTGTGACTGGGTACTTATGGAACATGTGCAAACTTCAGGAATTCGGCCTGATTCAGTACAAGCAACTGAACAAGGTGAAACAATAGAACAAGAAAGGAAGTCTGTAAGAGAAGTGCTAAAGGCAAGCTATGACACTAACATTTTCACAAGGTTGAGGACTGAGATATGCAATGTCGATGTTAGTAATTATAGCCAAACAAAAGATGGTTCTTCAAGTAAGTTGGCACTAAAATTATCTCTAAATGCTCACATAGTGGCAATCATTTCAAATATATATCCGATTGAGAAATGAGCTTATTTCAAACTCTTGATAAGAAGGTGATGCGTAGGAATTCTTACCTTTTCCAAAATGATGTAGGGCTCCGAGTAAATTCAGAACAATGGTGCACAAGCTGGTGGCATCAGTTTAAGGTGCTTCTTCTGAGGGGATTAAGAGAGCGGAGGTATGATGCATTTAACAGGCTAAGGATCTTCCAAGTGATAAGTGTCGCTGTACTTGGTGGACTCTTATGGTGGAAAACGCCTACATCCCATATTGAAGATCGTGTAAAAATCTAAATTTTCATCAAACGAATATTCAATATCTTCGATCCAGGGTCATTTCTTAGTGGCCTGAGGATTAGTTTCTGAAACTTACACTAACCAGGGTCCAGGACTGGTGTCTTAATGCAGGTCACATTGATTTTTTTCTTCTCGGCTTTTTGGGGATTCTACCCTCTTTACAGTGCTGTTTTCACATTTCCCCAAGAAAGAAGAATGCTTATAAAGGAAAGATCATCAGGAATGTACCGCCTCTCATCATACTTCTTAGCCAGGACAATTGGAGACCTTCCGTTAGAGCTTGCACTCCCAACTGCTTTTACCTTTATAGTCTACTGGATGGGAGGGCTCAAACCTGATCCTTTCACATTTATTCTCTCTCTTCTTGTTGTTCTTTACAGTGTTCTTGTTGCCCAAAGTCTCGGACTGGCCTTTGGTGCCCTACTCATGGATGTTAAACAAGCGACTACTTTAGCCTCAGTTACTACCCTTGTTTTTCTCATGGCTGGTGGATATTATATTCAACAAATTCCTCCTTTTATAATCTGGCTAAAGTACTTGAGCTACAGCTACTATTTTTACAAGCTTCTTCTCGGTGTTCAGTACAATAATGATGATATGTATGAATGCTCGAAAAGTGTCTATTGCAGGGTTGCAGAATTTCCTGCGGTGAAATCAGTGGGATTAGACCATCTAGCCATAGATGTTTTTGTTATGGCTCTGATGTTGATCGGTTATCGGCTCGTTGCATACCTAGCACTGCACAGGGTCAGGTGATAATGATTTGGTACATAACCCTTTTTGCCTACGAGAGAATCTAAAGATTTTCCTATCTCTAAAAAAGAAAAATAATGTTACAAGTTTTGGCAAAAAATGCTGCAAAATTTTGATTGTTATCATCTGAGACATGCATGTACTTCCCTTCCAGTAGTGGTTTGATATAAAACTATTAAGGCTGAATCGCCCTTTGAGCCACTAGTTCTGTAAATTTGAATCTTTAATATACTTATCTTATGATAATAAATGTTTTGCCAACACTCTCTGACCAAAATTCCCCAAAGGTAAAACTTGTTTGTTGAGGATTCAAGGGTGTAAAGTACCCACAAAGGTCTCGAAAGCATTGTAGTTTTACCGTTGAAAAAAACAGAAAGGTTGATAACAGAGAATTGATTCGTTCTTCTATAAAACTTTGATGATGCAGCCATTTCGGTTGAAAAGATTGATTAAACCACGTCATAACACTAGGATGCACACTTTTAGTTGGTTTTAAAACTAGTAGTCACAAGTTATGCCTGAAGTTGACAAGCCATAAATCTAATTTCGAGTGTCAAGTATGAAGTATCTGACACAAATACAAAGATGAAAATTAAAGAGTCAGATGGTACTATAGTAGGATAGTAGTCTGTTAGACAAAACACACACATTGGGATAGTTCAAATTTAGTTGAGGTAGGATGTGCCAATATTTTATTTACTAATTCACTACTACAAAATTAATTGTTCAAGCATTTCAGAAGGTATCATTTAACAACATATATGATACATGCACGATGGTCACATTGTTTATACAACACATTTTAGTGTGAATAAAACAATCGAAAATTCGAAAGTCCGGAAATTGATACCATCGACAGATCAAACTACAAAACAAATAAGTTTGCTTAAATATATAAATTCCTGGAAAACAAGAACATTGAAAACAATTTTAAAGGAGAAATGAGCACACGTACCTGCAGGGGGGGGGGGAATATTTTGAATTTTTTTTACTTCTATAAAGAGTCTAGAGTCATCAGCCAAGACATACATTTACATCTCAACTTGAAAGGTTTTATATATGTTCATGTGAATAATGCATAAGAAAATTTTGAGAGTGTTTGCCTTAATTTATTTTAATAAAATAAATACGAAAATTTCATTTGAAATTTGGTATTTAATCAAATAACATATTTAAGTAGTTAGAAGAATTTAAATTTAAATTTTACAAAATAAATTTGACAATTTAAAATGACAATCCAAAAGATAAATTATTTTTTATTATGTTGAAATTAAAATAAACAAATTTATTTACATTGTAAAAAGCGTTAATCAGACTTAGTCGGTGAAAGTACGTAATATGATTTAATCGGATAAATTGGAAATTAATCGAAATGATTAATTAAATAATTGAGAATTTAATCAGTTCGATAAACTACAACAGATATTAATAATTATGATTAAACACCAATTTTTAGAACAATGAAATTATTAATCAAATATTTGTTTAAGAAAGTTGATCAAACATAATATATTTAAAAGAGATTAATATTCCTAAATTTATCTCACATATTAAAATGATAATAAATAAAATACAAATACAACGATACATAGAAAAAATGGTCATGCGAAACAGGCCTTAACCTGTGCGTATTATTTTTACAAAACCTTAGCTGAGTTTGAAGCAAGAAACAAAATTAGGGCAAAACAGATATGGACGAAGACGAAAGAGGACCAAAGCTAAGCAAGAGATTCACTGACAACAAAGAAGGAGAAGTTGACTACAAGACCAAGTCAGGCACTGCTTGGTCCCACAATTTCCTCAATCAGAAGCCATGGCATCCTCTCTCTTACCCCAATCAGCGTCGCAAATGGATTGCTGAGCAGACCCATGCCCAACGTGATCGTAGAGCTGAAGAAGTTGCTCGTGAGGTAAATGGGTCGTGTTGTTTTTGAAAATCTTGAGTGCCCTTTTGATTGGTTTTGGCTAATTTTGTTGGTTTGACAAATGGGTCATGTTTTTTTTGGAGAATCTTGAGTGCCCTTTTGATTGATTTTGGCTAATTTGGTTGGTTTGACTAATGGGTCATGTTTTTTTTGGAGAATCTTGAGTGCCCTTTTGATGATTTTGGTTAATTTGGTTGGTTTTGTTGATGGGTGTTTTTTGTGGGATTGTGGTTGTGCAGTATGCTCAGGAGCAGGAGTTTTTTCGACAGACGGCTCTTGTTTCCAAGAAAGAAAAGGAGAAGGTAATATATGTACATACATTTATGTGTGTGTGTGTTTTAGTAGGTTGTTGTGATGTATAATATGAATGTGATTTTTGTATAATTTTTTGTTTGAGTGGTATATTTGGTTTTGTGTTTGATTTGATATTTTGAAGTTATTTATATTCTTGAGGCTAATAAAAAGATTAATTTTTGTGTACATCTAGTGCTTAGTTTCGATGATTTGTGATTAGTTGTTTGAGCAATTCATGGTAATGAGATGATTAAATTATATTGATAGCTCACATTGACAGTGATTTGAAAGCCTATGCATATGGAAATCCCAAAACGGACTTTGATGACAGAATGTTGTATTGCTTAAATTATGTAGTATAGTAGAGAAATGGAGACTCGTACCAGTGACACATACACAACTATGTTCTTTTATGTTGTGATTCATATAATTGATTAAAATGTCACTTCTTAATGTTTAGATGGAGATGATGAAAGCTGTCAGTTTTATGTATGTTCGCCCACCAGGGTATAATCCAGAGAGTGCTAAAGCTGCAGAGATCGCTGAAAATACAAAGAAGCAAGATCCAGATAGCTCTTCTCAAGATCCAGTATCAAATGCAGACTCTGCTGCAATGTATTGGCCCATGCACCTAAATGCTTGTTCTGATATTTACTTGACCGGTGTTTGTGACTATTCAGTCACTGACCTTATTGTTATATGTTTTAATTCCTAGTATCTTTTTTAAGTAAAATAAAACTTTTCTTGTAGGCCCTCGGACTTCCCTGCAGGTGAAGAAAAGAAGAAAAAGAGGGTAAAAGACATCTATGGTCGTGCTTTACCAACAGAAGAACAATTTGATATTCTAAAAAATGCCCCAAGGTATTTGTAGTTTCTAGAACAAAATCATATAATTAAATTTGTTTCTAGATTTAGTTGCTGGTGAACAGTGATTGTATCCATGGCATTCAAAATCCCATTTACATTCTGTTCAACTTGGTCTTATCACGATGCCATGCTTCAACCAGATACATGTGTAGGAATTTGAATGACCTAGAAGGAAAGGGAGCTTGTAGACTAGCTGTAACAGTACATGATGTGGAACAGCTGTCTTTCGTGAGTTTCTAGCTGTAACAGTCCCTCCTTATCATGCTTTAACAACACAAAAATGCTTTGTTGTCCACAAAAAGTAGGCTAGCACCTGACAATATATGCAACACCTGTCTTGGATGTAAAAATGATATATTTTACAACTATACCATGAACTCGACAGTGTAAGTATATTCTTAGTGGTATAAACATTTATACCTCATGGGACATGCCACGATGTCAACTTAGTTAAAAGTTTGTGAGATGTTAGAACTTTTCTTCAACAGAAAAACAACATTAAAAAATTTATGTTGCCAGATGTGATTGTATGCATGATCCTGCTCGGTCCAAAGCATTCTTAGGCCTTGTTTGTTTCCTCGACTTCGTGGTTACTGTGTTAAAAAGAACTTTCTTATAACTAAGTTACGTTGCATAGTTCCTAGGTTAATAAGATGTGTGTGTTTGGTTTACTACTATTTAACTAGAAGTTACATAGTTAATTTTGTTAATTTACAATATTTTTAATTTTTTAACATAATGGACCAAGTAATATGTGGTTACCATGGGTAGGTTAGGTGACTAGGTTCCTTTATTTTGGAGTAACTGCAAGTATCTTGGAAATACAAGGACTATTCTACCCGTTCGTGACCCATCCACGGTGGATTTGTCACTGGCAAGGTGGTTGTAGTATGCTACCAAAATAGCTCCTTTCAGTTCCAAGGGAGTTCTAATTACATCTTTGGGTTACGTTAGAACAAACAAGGCATTAATGTTGTAGTCCAACTAACCACCTTCATATTGTTCATAGTGGAAGCAGGTGACTAGAGCATTAAGTTTGATGTGATTTTTCCAGGATGGAGACAGGTGTGATTGCACGGGCAAGACCATTTGGAATTGAAATACGCAATGTGAAGTGCTTAAGATGTGGAAACTATGGGCATCAAAGCGGTGATCGGGAGTGTCCGTTGAAGGATGCTATAATGCCTAATGAAGAGAGTCGACTGAAAAGAGATGACCCCTTGACAGTAATATTGGATCGCACAGATGCTTCGGAGGTGATGTTTCTTCACTTTTCAGATTTGCAAACTTTCTTAAAGATAGTGTTTGATCTTGTCCAAATGATCATCACATTATATATACATGTTGACAGTTGACTCACTACTGCAGTTAATGTAGTAGGAGGTTTTCACTTTGAACCAGTGTTGCATGGTTCGTGGGTCAGCCTATGGAACCGCGATCCAGTTCCCTCGTTCCGGAACACGATTCCTTTTCGACCCGAATCACTCGGGATCACGCTCCAGTTCGCCAACTCCGACGATCCCCCTTTTAACTCCGAAAATCATTATGTAAAAAGGAGAAGAATAAAAAATAGGAAGATAACCTCGATTACTTGAACATATTTGAATCCCCTTAATATTATGTGTAGTAACTTTAAAATTTTACATTTCCCGATTAATTTACTTATATATTTTAGTTATAAAATAGTAACTGAAACATAGATACAATAGCAAATATACATAATATTTTCTAAAGAAATAACTATAAAAGGGATCCTCGTATCGACCCGCGTATCCGATTCGCGGGTCACCGTACCCGATTAATAAAAACTAACGTTTCACGTACCCGACCCCATACCACGTACTCGAACGACTCGTGAACCGTGCAACACTGCTTTGAACATAATAAGGAACTTTTCAATCATACAGATGGAGCTACGATCTGAATAAAATTATAGTACGATTCTGAATAGCCAAGCTTCTAGAATTATAGTCTTTAAAGCTGTAGACTATAGTCGGTCACTCGGTCTCATGGTGCGTGAACACATAATCAATTGAAGCGCTGGTGATAACCTATTGCTGTTCCGAGCAACGATTTCAAATTATGCTAATTTTTTTAAAAAACAAGTGAAATTATGTGTAGTAGTATAATCTGGATATATGAACTAAAATAAAATTTTAGTATTGAACTGATTAGCCAAGATTCTAGAATTTAAGTCTCTAAAGCTGTAGACTAGTCATCCTCATGGTGCATGAACGGATGATCAACTGTTGCACTAGTCATAATTAATTGCTGCTGTGAGTTACGATTTCGTAGTTGGCCAATTTGCAAAATGCCTTAATAACGGTTCAAATTTATGCAACAAAGTTAGAAATATATATTGTATTATTGAGCCATGCATTATCTACTTGATTTTTTCTGTTCTTTATACATCTTTTTTGGTTTCTTTGTATTGAAAATGGGATCATTACTTTTCGAGCTTTTCTCTTTTGATTCTTATATACCGTTATTATCAAGGTAAATGATAACCATATTATTCCAGCTAATGTGGATTGGTTTGTCTTGCAGCCGTTGAAGTGGGAACTGAAGCAAAAGCCAGGCATGAGTCCACCACGTGGTGGATTCAACCCTGATGATCCAAACCAGCAGATAGTTGCTGAGGATATATTTGATGAGTATGGAGGTAAATTTAACTACTGTTTTATATTTGTTCTTTCATCAACTTGATTTAAATTCATAATGTTGGATACATGTTGATTCCAATTCCGATCTGTGTCTAGGCTTCTTAAGTGGGCAGAACATACCTGAATTATTGGCAAACTTTTCCTCAATTAAGTCTAAAAACAAAAAGTCGAGTAGCAAGAGGAAGCATAAAAGGCACTCGTCACCCCATATAACTGAGATGAGAGATAGCGAGGAAGAGAAATTGTCTTCTGATAGTGATGGGAAGAGGAAGTCAAAGAAGAGAAAAGAAAATAAGAGAGAAAAGAAAAAGAAGCGGAAATTATATGAAGCAGATTCACCAGAAGATTCTGGAGTTAATAGGCGACATAGGAGCAGAAGCAAAAGACAGGATCCAAGTTCTTCTGAAAGTACAGATTCTGACTTGAAACATCGACATAAACAGAGCAGAAGCAGAAGGCATTTAAGTTCTTGTGAAAGTTCAGATTCCGATGGTAAACATCGACATAAACAGAGCAGAAGCAGAAGGCATCATCCAAGTTCTTCTGAAGGTTCAGATTTCGATCGGAAGCATAGACATAGACATAAACATAACAGAAGCGAAAGACATTATTCAAGTCCTGAGAGTTCAGATTCCATTGAGAAACATAGACATAGAAGTAAACACCACAATCACCAAAATTATAACAGGCACAGTCATTGTCAACCATCAACCTCATTGTCGGAATGATATTTTACATGTACATTTTTCTTGTATTGATGATGGTGGTGTCCAGGCTGAAAGTATCCCTTGATTTTTGTGTGCAATTACTTGATTAATATATCTATTCCATGTCAAGTTTCAGCCAACATATTTTTTGACTTTGCTTCTTCATGCATGACCACCTTAAGTTCTTTTCTTTCTTGATATTATTTTTCTTTCCTATAACTTCATGGAAAATCGACAGACAGGACTCTTCAAAAAACTCCATATAGAACGATGATAAGCTGCCTTTTAAGTGATTTCGGCTGCAACATTGGCTGTTTTAAATCTTCTTACATGCGTTTTGCATGCCCTTCATCATATGTTTACACTCGGCCACAATTATTTTCTATACAATGTGTGCAATTTAAGAAACTTCAAAATATATAACATATATTTAATGGCAATGATATTACTTCCACGAAGGTTGGACTAGTTTTTGTTTCATATCTTGAACCGGGCGATTTTGAAGTATTGAAATATTGAGTTTTGTGTAGTTGAGCTCGAATTAAAGTTAATCAAATTCATTCTTAAGATATTTATTAGGCTTATAAAATGAAATTAATTCGAACAAAACACATGTAAGACTCAATTTAGCTTGTTAAATTTATCAGGATAAATATTTACATTTAATCTGAATTTGTTTATTAATAAATCGTGTCGAGTTTATCGACGACTCCTCAACACTTCATATTGCACCTACTATAACCAACTAATGGCAGTAAACAACAATAAAGTTATAATGATCACTAGTGATCATATAATTTATGGTATAACATAAATTAACCGTGTTAACTTGCATGAGTTTGTTGGTTGCATCATTATAGCATGTTTTAAAGTTTAATAAAATAACTAATTTGCTTTTTTCTAGTTGTAACTAATTCTTTTAGGTGTGATGTTTGCTTATTAAAAAACAAGCTTAAATTGTTGCTTGCATCTCAATAGTAACTAATGGTAGGATACTTGCTTGGTCATTGATTAGTAAATAATTGTTGTCCTTTTTTTTTCCCAATAATAATAATAATTATTATTATTGTTATTATAAAATTAAGATGTGGAAGAAAATCAAAGTATTATATAGTTTGTAATATTAACCTAGATGATATCTGTTTTATCTTGACCCGAGGAAAAATTATCAAACGCCTAGTAATTTCTCACGTTTGACATAAATGAGAGTTTTTATTTGAGAGAGAAAAAAAAGACATGTTTTCGCCTTATAAATATTATAATAACATGACATTTTGAATATGATATCAAAATAATTTATTTTATTTTTACAAAACATTTATTTATATATCGAGAGAGTAGAATGATATAAAAGTTGAGATAAAAAGTATTTCTTATTTTTTGTCATAGATATCTTTTATTTCTTTTTTCTTTTTAGGTAGGTAGATAAAATAGAATCGGATTATTACCTATAATATCCAAAAATCATCAAACCATTCTCATTTCAAAATTCTCCTTCGAATGAAATTATATTTTACATTTTTGAAACGGCATCACATCATAAAAAGCCCCGCTTAACAATTTACGTTCCTGTTATTACTAACAATTTACATTTCTCCCATTTGAAAAGAAAAAGAAAAAAGGTGATTCTTTCTTTCTTCTTGCACGTCTTGCTTATCTCAAGATTTGGAAGTTAAAAATCGACCAAGGGAATCAGTGGGTTACATTTTTGTTGTCCCACAAGCCAACATTACAAGTGATTTGCCAACTTATAACCGACCACCAGGCGACCTTTTATTTCATGTTGCGTCGCAAGTTTTAAGTAGTGCATTGAGTGGATTGGTAAATTTTCATTTTATGAAAATAGAAAGGGTACACATCAGAGGAGTTGACATTATAAAAGTATTCGGTTGAAATCGAAATAAACTTTGCCACGAGCAAAATAATTTATCTAATTTACACTAATCAAATTTTACTCTAAAAGACAGAATGCCACCAAATTATAAAATAGAAATAAATATATGTTACGAGCACAAGGAGCCTACTTTCATTGAAAACCACATTTGTGAAAATGATCAAGTATCCTCAAGCATCTCCAGCCTCCTGGTACCAGTTGCACTTGCACATAAACTTCAACGACTTTGGTGCAATATTTGTTCTGCGATCGGGAACTCGGGAGCTATATCTATGGGAACCTGAACCGTTTCCAGCTTCTTCAGTGCCATTTTCAGTGGTGGTGTCATCTTGCAGTAATTCTGGAGAAGTTCATTGGCAGCATCTTTATCACCTTTGGCTTGTGTCGTAAGTATTTTCCTACTCAAACTCTCAACTGCACCTTCAACCTGAAGTTACACGGTTATTTTGTACTGTCTGAAAATCAATGTGAAGAATTGGAGATCTGAACAAGCAAATACCTTATCAAAGTTGATAGAGAAACTTTCATCTTCATGCAAAACAAGGGCACCTTTTTCGAATAACCAATTAAACTGCAGTGCTTGTCCTTTGCTGAAAAGTATATCAAGTTACACATCCTGAATGAATGAACGTCATTCATTAAAAAAAAGAATATGATGAATAATGAGTTACCCGTGAGATTCCTCTAACCCAAAACGTACAGATCTGAAGCATCCCGCAAGAAATGAAACATACATTGATTTGATCAGACTACTTGAAAGTGCATCCTGGAAGAAGACGACGGTTCAAATTCAATAATAAAAATAATTGGTGATTGAAAAAGTTGTCAGATATCTAGCAGAAGAGATTATTCAGTTGACTTTATTAAATGATCAAGACGTACGAGTCGATTTTTGAGCATATTCTATCCTTGAAAATATGTGACATCATGTGAGGAAGCTTAATTCTATGTTTCCATCAGCCCCCAGTTGTCTTCCAGCCACACATCCACCTAACTAAGTATGTATATTTCCATGCAAGTCTCCAGAAGGTTATTTACATATGGGGTAAAGAAAATACATTGTAGGAGGAATCTACAAATGTTCTTGTATACAGACAGAAAATTATCAAAATAGCATTAAACGTTCTCTCCTTGTCCCGTAACAAGGTCTCAAAAAAGTTATGCTGTCATTTTTGATTTAGGGATTTAAAATACTTGTGACAATAAATAGTAATTTACACAAACATTTAGATACTAAGGCCTCATTTTTGAATGCGGTGAAGGCTTGTATGACACAATATTATCGTCATGTCAAGAAATATATAATCAATCAAAACTAACCTTGTCGATTAAAAACTTTAAGGCCCAAAGACCAACAATATCTGCTTTGGCTTCTTCTAAAGGTAAGTGGAGTTCTTGCAGCTCCTGTTTCACATGAAAGAAAAAATGCAATCACATAAAAGTATAAAAGGATGTGATGCATGTACACAATGCACAAGGCTCCCACACCAGCCAGGCCCGGGGAACATATCATGTATGCTGTTTCTTTTACCCTCTTTTCTGACAATAAATGATTTAAAAAAAAAATGTAGCATGTGATTGGACAATCAAACATGTTGCAATGAAGAAAAGTAATTTCCACCTCACTTGCGCAATCACTACAAGTCACTTTTCTCCTCTACATCTTTTTTAAAAAAAGGCAAGCAAAATTCTTAAAGAGGGCCCTTATCATGTATGAGGATTCTTACCCATGACCTTGCTATATCCATTGATTACATCATTAATATATGATATAATATTTTACAAACAAATATATTTTTCAAAAAGAAAATGTCAAATAATAACCATAACCAATGTTTTCTATCCAAAGATTATGAAAATAAAAATATGGAAAAAATATTACCTACAAATATAATCATTATATGTAAATGAATTTAGAATGTAAATGTTAGAATAATATAAGATCCTGGTAAGTCCTCTTCCTAAAGCTGTAAGGTTTTAGGAGAATTGATAACTTAACATGGTAGTTATTGAAACACAAGTTATGTCATCCCTGGTATTCTCATAATTTATTATGGACACGAAGGCAAATTATTGCCCCAAATAGGCAAAGATGGGTGCCCGTGATCTACTCTTCAACCCAAAAATGCGCTTTCGAGTGAAGAATGTTAGAAGAATATAAGATCCTAGTAAGTTCTCTTCCTAATACCTCAAGATATAGGAGAACCGGTAACTTAACAATAAATGTAAGGTAATATTGGTGTCAAATTCTTTTATGGACAAATCATTCATAAATTGATTTCAATACACCATGGTGGGGGTGGGGTAAGTTTGCACAAGTTTAACTTTTAATAGGACCTATGTAATTACATCTAACTAAAAAATATAAGATATCTTGCTTCAGGAAATCTTGTACTTGTGCAGGTAAGTTATATCAAAATAAACAAGCTAAAGTCATGCCAGCGACAGCTCATACTTTCTGTACAACAGATGATGTCCTTTGATTATGGTTTGATGTTACAATCACAGCTAGCATACATGATGATATTATAAATAAAATAATTGGCATAAATTATATACGACATGAAAATAAGAAATGGATGAGCTCATTAGCTTTTGGAGATGGTAATATTAGTAAATAGTACTAGTATTGTACGTGTTGACATTTTAGAATTAACATGTAAAGGACATTGGCATATCTAAGGAAGTAATATTACATATAAAAGCAGCTTCTAGACTACATTAATGCTTTCATGTGTTCTTTAATTTGGTCAAATACTAGACAACTGAAGGTACAATCATGCAGTGAACCAATTTGAGAACTAATAGATAGTGCTATTTATAAGCACAGTATGATACTAGTGCATAAACAAAACATATTTGTTCAGTGAGTGAGACTGAGACACACATAACAAGTTCGAACTTATTAATTGAAAAACAGAATAAAAAATCCACTAAAATGAAGAGAATCTACACAACAGGTAGTATCAAATTTGTCGTATAATCCAACTTACCAATCTAACTGTCGACTTTTTACCACTTGGAAGTGTTATGCTGTGTGGTCCAATACCATGGCAACATTCATGGCAAATTATGTGAGTGAAGAAAGAGTCAAAGTCCACATGATGCTGTTGTTCCTTTGAAATACATACATCAGCTATAGGCTGGAGAATTAACTTAAACCTGGTTCAAAATTAGGTTTAGTAAGTTAAACCATATCCTAATATGGAGTAAATACTGATAAACAATAATAAGCAGACACATTATCTTGATATCATGCTCTCTACGAAAATTGTTATTACTTTGCTTCTGAAACATTCTTCAGCATGACCATTGATGATCCTCGGTCTTTTACTATGCGCTCATCATTTGGAAGATTAAACGCAACTGTCTGTGGACCCTTGACATCCTGTTATAAATCATAAATTCACATGATCTCAAATACACCCCAGTAACATTTAATTAGCTCCATGGAATATATAAAGGTCTGACTTCTGAATAGAAAGTGTCTTGCCAAACATGAAGGAAACACTATTAGCTCAAGTAACATGTACAAGTCCAGCGAGATGGACAGCAATAAGTATTTATTGCCCGCTAAGTAGAACGGAGGGTGGGGGGTATATTTTCCTCACGAATTTCAAATTTGAGAATATTTTCTTGTTTCGTCTTCAGAGTAACATTTCGTCAGGTGAGGGGTACTCATGGAGTGTTAGCAAGAAAATCAAGGAATTTCTATCAAGGGACCATTTACTGTCAAATGATCTTGGTATTAGGTGGGTCAAAACTTATGAACGCTTTTGAAGATAGTGAGGACTCAAAATGGAGATCTACAGTATTGGTGCTCTTAAGATGAAAAATATAGAGGATAAAGTGATATCCTAGTGGTAATGGTGTATCCCCTTCCCATGATTAGGTTATAGGTTTAAATACTCCTTTTCCCGTCTCCTACACCAAAATATGCAAGTTAATAATCATCTAAAAAAGATGGAAATTGTAGTCCAAAATGTTTGACACAGTAACGATATTTAGAACAGAATTTAAAAAGTTCTTCAGAGCCCAAAACAAATGGATTAGTAGGAAACTTTTCATTTTAAAGAAATATATATATATATATATATATATATATATATATATATATATATATATATATATATATATATATATATATATTTTAGAATGAAAACTTCATAAGAACCATTCGAAAGGGCTATATTCATCCAGATGGAATCCAAGGACTCATCCACTCATATCACCCATTCCCATAATGGGTAGGTGTCCCATAATGGGTAGGTGGTATTACACTCTTCTCAAAAGAATACTAATTCCCTCGAGTTTACAAAGAATACTGGGTTGATTAAAAGAATGCATGTAGAGAAAACAAAGCCTATTTGGTGATGCTCAAGTTTAGTAGACAGTTGTGGAGTAAGACTATTTGATTGATTTCCTAGGTCATTATTATACGAATTAGGATCGAATTAGAGGCCATATGTTTGCCTAAACCTCTCATGTGCAACATGGGGAAGGTTTTTTTAAGCTTTCGTATTGCCTCAACTTCAAGTATTAGCTTATCATCTGCTATGATGATATAAGCCTATACGTGCACCATATCGTATGTATAGTTTCTTATCAAATCCGACTTGGGAGATCCTTTCTTTCTACACCTTTTTTTTATTTTACTTTTTGGCATTATATAAAAGAAATTTGTTTGTGGTTTATATACACAAGTAACATCTTAAGCCTCCTCACACAAAATTATTTGAAGGTGTAAACAGATTTAGTGTTTGTGATTTGTGAATATTACATGCATTCTTCCCTTCTACTAAGGAAAAGGAAGAAGGGCGATTTACTCTACTGACAAGATGGGTGGATTCCAAACATTAGCCAGCCACTTTAAACTAAAGTTTTAAATATGCTACACAGTGACTAACCCCTGCATTATATAAAAGCTGGACGACGCGAATAGGAGCAGCAAACACATCTTCTGATTTGTACACATTATCTAGTGGAAGATTTTTCTCCAAAACCTACAACAAGAAGACCCTTGTTAGAGTAAAAGTGTACCTTACAAATGGGAAAAAAAATAAGGGAACGATTGAGGTGAGGTTACAGTAAGCACCTGCAGATGATCACCAAAGAGTTTAAGTTGAGCAGTTGCTTTGTCATCACGAACCCCAATGAATGCCTCAAATGTGGCCTGAACAAAAACTTTATAGTAAGTTACATAAAAATTACAAAAACACATAAGAACGAGATAAATTCTTCATAAATGCTCATCCTCTTTGGACTATTTCTCTGTAATGATTTCTGTAAACACCAAGTTTTCCACCATGTTTAAAAGATCAGAAACTGTTACATTTTATCAGGGGTTGTAGGTTTGTTACACTATCACTTCAAACAGTGGTTAGTAGAACTAGTATAATTTTAACAATCCTAGAAATTTTATTAAAGAATACTACGCGAGAGTCGAGACAAAATAGAAGTGACAGATATCATACAACACTGTAAAGAGCAAGTCAAGTCAAAATCTTAAAATAAAAAAGATCCCGGGTTAAGGGAATTTGTACAACCATCTTCATATGTTACACAGAGATTTAGCTAATAAATAATGTATAGAAATAAAGTGAACTAGTTACCTTGTATCCAAATATCGCATCTTCATATGTCTCATACGGGCCTATAGTAATGTCCAACTTAGAGTCCTTGAGAAGACGAAAATAAAAATAAAGCAATTAGTTATCAAATCTTTTAGCCTAATAGTGTGTTGCACAAGTAAATTTAAAACTTTATAAAACTTAAAAAGCAGAACGAAAATAGATAGTTGAATGCAAACAGTAAACGACCTGCAGAAACGGTAGTTACTACTAGTTATTACTAGAACTGTTACACTGTGTTCCAGAGTTTTTTTTTGAAAGAAAGAGAAAGATTAATTTTCTTTAACTTGTTTCCGACTGATTTTTTGGAAGGAAAGGAAAAAAAACTTTAAGATTTGGGAAGAAATTCCTTATATAATTTGTCCCAAAAAATTTCTCTCCACTTCGGGAAAGATTTGGAGAGAAAAGAAAATAACTCAATTTCTCTTCTTCCTTTTTTCTTTCCTAAACTCGGGAACAGCGTTAGTGATGCTTTACAGTATTTCAAGAATGGGTAGAAACCACTTACACATATGTCTTTACTAGGGCCGTAAAAAACTTGTATTCTAAGAAAATAAATAAATATGTATAAGGGTAAATCATGATGCCAATCGGCTGAGAACAACTGTGTAGGCTGGAACTCAATTATAGATTAAAGAATAAAAAAATTAGAAAAAGTGGAGGCTGGAGAATATGAATAAATCAAATTACAAACAATTAGAAGTAATAAATACGAATATGGAGAATATGTATTAAAATATTATACATAAACAGAAAACTACATATATGAACGAAAGAAAACAAATCAATAAAGTGATAGTCAGATTATAAACATATCTGCATATGCCCATACATAAAATGGAATAATGGACATGTAATAATTTATTGATGAATATGAATATTCAGCATCAGATCCAGTAGATAACATGATATAGGCAAAGAAATTGATCATAAACACAGTGCTTACCAGTTCCATCCATGCTATATCTGATTCATAGTAGTCATTTGTATGGAAAGCATCAGCTTTTCCATAAAGCAGCCTCTTTAAACTACAGAAAGAATGCTTCGAATATGGTAAATTTCCAGGATTACAGTAACTTCAAGGAAAACGTAAGTTAGTAAAAAACTATACCTTGGTGTGTTAGTCATGTCCCCTGCTTTTCGCAGCAACTCAGCAGCTTTAACAAGGAAAGTTTTATACTCTTGAGAATATGGAACAACATAAAGATCATGAGGACGAGTAGCGTTAACTTCTGTATTGCTGCATTTTGATGAGTCCATATCCAGTTCACTCTGCCTTTTAATAACGCTAAAGAATCCGGTTGCCTCCAGCATTTGATCCACTGAGAGGCTGTCCTTCCATAATTCAAATTCCTAGCACAAGTAACACTGTATTAGCAATCATGCAGGTAAAACTAATTGTGCTTGATGACTTAATTTTATTGAAGCATGTAACAACAATTATCCACATTGTACCTTTTTATCCATATCTGGAGGGTAAAAATTTGCGCAAGGTGACTTTTCAGCAGGAAAGGCAGATCTGTATTCAAGACCCTTCCATCCAGCGACTGGTTTTGTAGCTTCGGGAAGCAACTTGATAGAGGAGTCTGCAGTTGTCAGAAATGCCTCGTTCTCGTCGATACAAGACCTGTAAAAGAGGCAAAATAGTCATATGTTGCATAAATAATGCACGTTATAAACAGAACAATGGACCTCATCAGGAAATCACCTGACATTTAATTTCTCTAATTCAAATTTTGTATAGCATACATTCAAATAGATGGACATCTAATTTTCAATAATATACCGGGAGATGATAAACATACATAATACTAAATGGAAGATTTACCAAGGATATTTGTTGATAAGAAAATATCTCCACTTTAACTTGTCTAAGTCAGAGACCTCAGCATTCTTGTTTAACCAATCCCTCAAAGACGGGTTGCTGTACCAAGTCTGAAGGACAAACGAGGAAATTTGAGTTCAACAATTTAATAGTAAAACTAAAAGCCCAAAACCTTCACCAAAAAGCACAATTAAAAAGAGCAATGGTTAAAATCCTCTTATATATATCAATGTTAGACCAGACTCTGTATAAGTCCCCATCTCCGCAATCAACCATATAAGGACTCAAGTATATCCATGTCAAAACTATATTGTGTATTAGGAGTTGGAATTAATTTTTGTAGCAGTACATACAGATCCAAAGCCTTATATTTAAAAACTGATACTAGACAATCGGAATTGGCAACTAGTGCTATTACTTCTAAAATTTAAAGTACATGTATACTTTATAAAAAAACAGGTACTCATTTGGCATTAGATTAGACTACTTCCATACAAATGCAGCAATACTGAAGTCCACAAACCCTTACATCTATTCTTCCCACCTGTTTGGCCCAAGTCCATTAGAGTTTTATTTCCCCGTGATTATACTTTTTGTTGACCGGTTAGTTTCTTACACTTGCTTCTACAAGATATACATTTTTCCTCAATATTGATTGCGATCAACTTGAGGTAGATTTGTTCTGCAGTTCAATCTATTAAGGCTGTTAATCTTTGCTTTGATTTTTATCCTACATCACTTCTCCAACAAGACTTGTGAACCCAAGCTAGTATGCAGACACTGACAACCTGAAGGTGAAAAATGTCATCCATTATACTGGCAGCTTTTATAATATACTCCAATGCCCCTTTGTCTGCATCAGTGAGACCCGTTAACTGCAAGAACCCAAAATTATCAATAGAAGCTGTATATAAGTGAAAGAGCTCAATAATTTGACACCTAAACAAACATAAATGAAACAAGGAGACAAATTTTCAATTTTTATTCTATTAAAGGCATGATTTTGAGACTGTTCTGTGACTACACTTCCAAATGCACTTTATTTATGGATATTTACTTTCTAATGTTTAATAGCATGTTATATTCAGCCTGTTTTCTGTGCGTATTCATTACTTGTGGTCACCATGGCTTTATGTTTTTATTTTGAATGTCTAGGAGTCTTGGTACTTTTTTCCAGAATTTTTCTAGATTCCATCTCATCTTAGATTAAAAAAATTATTTTAGAATGCAAAAATAGGAAATACAAAATGGCATACACAAAATATTAAGTGCTTTGAGCTACTATCATATATGGAAAACACAAGATATTGGTTGCTTTGAGCTATTATTATAGGGTGCTTTGAGCTTTTTGTTCCTGGACTAAGCTACTATTAAAGTTAAATAGAACATGTAAATATATCTTTTCATATATGTGTGTGTGTGTGTGTGTGTGTGTGTGTGTGTGTGTGTGTGTTGAGCTTTTCAAATGCATGAATTGTAAGTACTTGAACATTTGCACCTTCCAAAAAATCATTTTCTTTCACTAATTAGCTTTATAACTATATGTACGAGTGTTAGGAAATTATTAAATAAAAGTCAACTAACAGTCTGGGACAACTCAGAAAGGAAAGTCGGTTAGCCATTATTTGTCTGTGACAGAGGACACATATAGAAGTAAACTGCTGAAGACGGTGTTTTTGAGGTGTAGAAGTGCAAGCTCCCAGAGCACAGATCTAAGTGAAGGCATTGGTCCTGAGAACATCTAGCCTTCATCCTCAGTGTACCTTTAGCTGTTAATATTTCATGTGGCTACAAGTTATGTACTGATATGTTCAGTGTCATTAGTACAATAGCTGACAACCAAATTCAAAATACAATGGACAACTGTCGATTATTAATGCACGCATCCTCCATGAACCACCATATATACTTAATTGCTTATTATATTCACAATCCACAAGGTAGTAAAGATTGAACTCAAAATACTTTATACGTTCAAAGCAGCATGCTGATGTAAATATAAATAGTAAATCCAAAACAATATAAAAAACTTAAAAATTAGAGAAAGTCAAAAGTTAAAACCTCTGCATTAAGAGAGACAGGAGCATAGAGGAAGAGCCTCTTCTGTAGATCCAAACTTCGCGCCTCAACATTTCCTTTGTACCTTGTATAATAACATGAAAACTAAGTTAGGCAGTCTCTAGGATGTAATTCAAAATAGATAACTGTTATTAGAACTTGGTATAAAGAATTCATGACCATATTTGGCATTACTTTCTAACATTTATAAAGTTTTCTGCTTCCATAAATGACCCTTTTTGGAATCCTATTTTCATAACCTGCACACTTCTTTTTGTAGGATAAAATACATTACAAACCAGACTTATGTCACTTTGTACACTTTGAAATTCAAACGGTTATATCAACCGAACCTGAACTATGTATTATTGACAATTAGCCAATATATGGGTTAATTTTCCTGGTTTTTGTCCACGTAAATGAGTTGGTTAGCTCAGGATTGGTCTTTTATGTTATAATAATTATAAAACAAAACACGTGTCCTTGATTCCTTAAATAACCAAATGCCCTTTGAAAGTAGGTACGAACTTAAAGGATATTATGACCAAAATGAATAGTTTAGGACTTTAAGTTTATTTGTAACCAATAAATATTTAGGGTTCAAAGTGATTATGATAGTCTTCTTTGTAACAAAAAGCTAAGAATAACTGCTTTTTAAAATCATATTAAAACAACCTGCTTTGTTCTATAATAAATTACATAATGCCTAATGGCTAGCTTTTTTCTAAAAGAATGCAGAACAAGTGTCTATTTGTACTTTTTGAGTTGGGTGCTTGAGCCACAAGTACATAGGATACAAAAACAAAATTAGAGGTCTTGAAACATTATAAAGGCCCGTGGTCAATCTATGTATATATAAATATTAATAAAAGAATAACAAAGGAAATTGATATCTTGGTTTATAACCCCATGAGATTACCCCTATTTTTTTTGTAACAACTTACAAGAGGTCTAAGGGTTCAAACCTCAATGAAAGTATGGGTGCATGAGTATTAAATTCCTTCAAGCGAGCTTTCTCAAATATATATATATATATATATGGGACAAAGGTTCAAGAGAGAACCCTCTTAAAAAAAGAACTGAAAGAATCACTTAAAATAATTAATTTTAAAATTGGAAAAAATTATAAATATTCTTATATCACGATTCTAAATATTCCAATTATTGTTTGTAATTAAAATAATTTTGAAGTTCTTTAGAATCTCATAAAAATGTAAGAATCTATTTTTGAATCTCTGGAAAAAAACTTTATTTACAAATATATGGTTTTTAATTAAGTTTTTAGAAATTTATTAAAGATATAAACATGTTTACAATTTTTTTAGATTTTAAAAATTAATTTTTTAAAGTGATTCTCTCGGTTCTCTTTTCAAGGTGGTTGTGGTTCTCTCTCTCTCTCTCCCCATATATATATATATATATATATATATATATATGTCCGAAAAGCCTACTATAGCAAGGGTTGCCAAATTAGTTCCTCTCTCTGCCCATTTTAAGAAAATTTCTTGAGGAAATATTACTGGGCAGTCAGAAACTATTGGGAAATATATTTGCATGACATACCTTCTCGCGATTATATCGAAGAGCTGATTGTATTGACCATTTACATCAACAGGGACATACTGAGGATCTTCATTAGCAAGCTTGCTTCTATACTCCTCAAAGGGAATATATTTAACAGTTGAGACTTCTGATTCCTAAAGGGAAATCACAATACTATTTCAGATTCCTACATCAATATATGTTTGTACATTGAAATACTAAATTACGAATAACTCTAACTAATGCAATTAAAACAAATCCAATTATAATTAATCATATATACCCTGGCAAATGCATGCAAAACAAAGCCAGTTCGAAAGCCAGGATCAAATAATATGATGCTAAAACTTGCGAGCAAAATAATATTGCATATATATAGGTCAAAGGTGGCAGGAAAAAAAGAAAAAAAAATTACACCGGACATATTTATTGCAGACCAGAACCGAAAAATAGACATGTGAACTTTTAATAAGAAAAGATTAATATTGTAAATGGGTTTTGCAGAACTTACATGCTACAAGGCCACATTTCTTTTAAGAGTAAATTGCCTTTTAAATGACAGCTAGCTAGGTTTTGAGTTGCAGGAACAAACCTTGTGATCATCAAACCATAAGAAAAATATACAATAACAGAGAAGAAATTCAAGATAAATTGAGAACGTATAGGAAGAACCCTGAAATTGATTCACATCCACAAGGGAAACATACCGAGGCACTTAAGCATTTGATATACATTATTTTACTGAATGAGGAATTTTTTAAAAGATCGAGAAGCTGTCATGATGTTCAACTTTTTACAGATGCTTGAGGTATATCAGTGGATAATTAACAAGTTTTTTAAAGTACCGTATCTGACTTGCCATTCCATTTGATCTGATATATAATTTTATCATACCGATTTAACCTCCTCACCTGAAGAGTAAATGCCTCCAACGGAATTGGTTCTAAAGTTGTCACCAGATACACATCATTGTATTCATTATTGATGAAGGTGCCGCCATTTGTGACACTGCAACATAATGTATACTGATGAAAGTTCCTTCACCAAAAAAATAATTGTGTATAAAGCTTAAAGCGAACAAGTAGACTGATTTCCATTACAAACATTCAAACTAAATCTTTTGATGAGGCCATTTATTAAAATCAATACTCACATAATCTTGGATGTGGTTAGACACAGATGTTCTAGAATATATTCACGTCAGTTAGAAAACTACAGCTAAAAAAACCTTTACTACATAAGGAATGAAGAAACCTATAGGAAAGAAGATTTGAAATCAGGACTGCAGACAATGTGAACATGTAAAATATATCTCAGCATTTTTTCCTTTTGCTAATGTTTTTAAGAAATATACAACACATGAAAATATACTAATATCAACAGAAAGAGAGTTGAAGAGCCTTATATGATGTGTGTGTAATACTGTAATGACATTTTTAATGATGGTCCTCCATCCTCTTGCTTAATTGCATATAATGTATAATTTATTTAAGTGTTTAATTTCATCAGATACATTAGTTTATATTTTATAGCTATTTGAAACATCTTTATTTTTACTAAACGCCTCTAGTTTATAAATTATTATCTCCCAAATAAAGATTCATACTTAGAAAGTTCCCTTTGATGAGTTAACAATGGATTTTGTTTTCTATATGTTGCCTATGCATGTCAGAATGTGCTCAGGAAATTCATTTTCAAGTAGACAGTGGTGTTAGATAACTTGTCCAAGGTACTTTTTTCTTTTTAAAGAAACAAATTAAAATAAATTTTTTAAAGCATTAGTATTGGTTCTTTTTGGCAGATGAAAAATTCTAAACAAGAAAATAATCAATCCTAAACTTTTTGACAAAATAAATTTTAGTAATATATCCACTTAAATCATATCACTTGTAATTGTCTTATTTTATAACTAAGTAACATATCTGCATTTATTATAAAGATCGCAAGGATACATTTGAGCAAGAGTATTGTTCAATAATTTATACTTTTAGTGTATGAAATTTCATATCTTTTTTTTTTGCTAACTACATCAAATTAGTTTTTTCATCAGCTAATGCTAATTTATTTCTACAAACATTATAAGAAATCATCCTTGTTATAAAGAGGTATGTACCATGTATCTTTACCAAAAAACGGATGTACCCTATGATAAAGGGAAGAGAGGAAAGAGAGTAAAGTTGTGGATGAAACTTCTCTGTTAGCCTTTAACCGGAACAAAATTATTTTCTCAAGGTAAACGGGATGATTTTCTTGGTCTTATGAGAAGTTTATGCAGTAGTTAAAACATATACTCCCTCCATCCCATTGATTTCTTAACATTTCTGAGAGAGTGTTTGGCACGCATTTTAAGGTGCATATAAAGTATAGTTCCATAACTTTTTTTTTTCTGAATACAAATTTAAACATTCAATTTTTATTCAAAAACAGAAAATTGTAAAAATAAGTTATGTAACTATACTTTATATGCACCTTAAAATGCGTGCCGAACACTCTATCAGAAATGTTTAGATAACAATAATAACTACAATGCATCAGAAACAACAATAGCGAAATTAAGTGTCAAACGGATAGTTGGAATGCTTTGGCTTACTAAACTATCTTAATTCCCCTGCGTTATAAATTTCTGGTGCTTAACAGTAGACATAAGCAACTGATAGGACAAGGGATAGAAAGGACAAAGGATTGATTAAATAAACAACGCTCCTTAGAAACACAGTGCTCAATAAACATTTCCAATTCATCCAATAATCTGAAACTAGAAATATAGAATATTTTTATACAAAAGATAAGATACTTAGGCAGACCTTATCATGATGAAAGTTTATCTCACAGATTTTAACAAATTATTTCTCTTATTATCTAAGAGAGCTTTTACTAGAAAGAAAAAAAATGCCTAACAATCACCAAATAAATTACATTAAAACTACTTAGGGAGAGAGCAAACAAAATATGCATTCAATAGAACTAAACCACTTCTCACGCATCAAGAAGCATAATCACAACTCTCCATGATCCAGTAATAACTAACCATGAAATTGCCTAGTAATGGAAAAACGTACTATGTATTGCAGTTGAAAACATACTTTTTTATTGTCTACTCTATGAGTCTAAATGAAATTCCTTTTTTATGCTCATATCAACAAAAAAGTAAACTCGGTCAACTACGTGAGGGCAAAAAACAAGAAAAGGCTTAATCTTGAAGCAACAAGCAGATTAATAAAATATGCTTCTCAATCCAAAAAGTAGACGGTCCAAAATACCAAAGGCAAAAAATGTTGGAAACAAAAAATCCTGGCATTGTAGCCTATTGGATACCCCCCACTCTTGGTAACAAGAGGTCAGGGCCTTGAATATTAGTGGAGAAAAAAGTGTGCGTGAGCATTTAAATTTCTTGCACATGAAATTAATCAAAAAAAGAAAAAGAAAAAGAAAACATATCTTTAAAAAAAACATCATGGCAGCATAGTGTAAACAGAGTAAAACTAAGAGTTGTCCACAACAAACAGATTCAACATTAAAGAAAAGGTTTAATCTAACAACCTCTCTTGTAAGAAATTGAATACTTTCTCAAATGCATCCTTGGGTAGTACTACTCCAAGCTCTTCATGGAGCTCCCTCCTGTAAGAACAAAGATGTTTGAGAAAGCTACAGAATAACAAGTTTTATTTTCATGCAGACCACAACTATTTGAAAAAATAATAAACTCATAAGTTTGAACTTAGAATTGTATCATCCACGAAAAGATTTTCAGCCAAATTACTTGTTCAATTTCAGTAAACTACTTTTACCAAGTCCGGCCATAAGGTTATCCAAAAAATGATATCTACCTGGCTGTGACAAGGGATGAGTCCCCTGCAGATATATGACCCGCACTAGAAATATCCCACAAGCCCGGCCATGAATCCTTGCAATCAGCTCGTCTCTGTAAAAGTAGTTCCTGAGTGCTTTCAGCAAATATCCATACATGAACAGCTCGATGATAATCTCCATCACGATGCACAGCTCTCCTGTAATAGGTAAAAGTTTTAATATGAAGAAGATAATATACAGATAAATACTGCAACTTCTAGATGACTCGGACAGGTTAAAATAGAGTCTCCGTACTTAGTAGCAGTTCATACGCATTTAACACAGTAATACAATACTGCTTATAAAACTGTAAGTCTGTAACTGCTCTGGATGACTAGGACAGGTTAAAATCGAGTCTTAACACTCTCAATACTTCCTAGCAGTTTTTATGCAGTCAAATACATTAATATATTACTACTTTTTAGAATTGTAAATGCATTTATCGAAACAAGAAATATGAGCATCTCAAAAGAAGCCATGCACAAGATGAACAACTAACCAAAAAACTGACTACATAAAAAGCAATCAAAGATAAAATTGAAGAGAATGGATAATTTCCTTTAATAGCATGAGACACTTCACCGAAACACATATATTAGATGCAAAGTAAGTTGAAAGAATCAATCTTTTTCACAAAGTTGATGTGTTGAGGACTCTCTATTGCCACTTCTCATTATGGATAGGAAATGAGTGTGTCGATAAAATAGTAGATTGATTAAGAAAATTAAAACTTAAATTAGCTAATATGTTACTTCTTTATGATTTTGGAGTACCTTGATATACTTTTGTCATTATTGACTTGTCCTTTTCAAGCAATTCTCATAAAGTCACTAACATTTTACCTTCCCAAATACTAGCTAACCAACTAGATACACCATATATGTCTGGGAAAAAATGACAAAAATACCAATTTTTAGAAAAAGTCACGAGAATATCAATTTTCAATTTGCTAGCGATTTATACCAATGGCGGGACGCATTTCCCATCTAGGTTTTTTACTTAGTTAACAAAAATCAAAAAAATTGTGGTACACATCTTGCCCATGGCAAATGCACATCATGTTGATATTATTGGCCAAAATTTTGAAAACGGGTATTTTTTGTTAATTTTTCTGAAAAACATGTATTTTCAAACAACACCATATTTGGAACAAAATAAGGTATCAAGCATTTTTTTTTTTACAAAAAACAAAAGAAAGAACTCTATCATCAAGGTCCAAGAAGCCCATTTACCATCATCTCTAACAACACACAATCAAGAATTAAACACTTTTGATCATCAATAACTATTTCCAGTCATTCTTTATAAGTAATCAATTTCGTAAAATTAAGGAAAACATTCATAAGGACATAAAGATTTAAACTTTACCAATTAGGAGTACTAATAAGAACAAGAAACAGGGATTTTACAGATAATCTTGATTTATTGCATAAGTAATCAGTAGTAAAACAATGTATATATACAACAAAATGTAAGAGCATTATAAAGTCACCTAGGTTTGGTGATTCCAGTTTTCTGACCCATTTTGTCAAGAACATCAAAGTGTTCTTCTTGTTCTGTCACCTGCTGTTGCTTGTGTTCGCCCATATGTATGTATATATGTATGTATATATTTCTCTATGATATCTCAATCTGCTATGCTTCAAATTTTGAGTTTACAATGGGTGTAGTAGGAGTGTGCAATCAGGGCCCAGCTTACCTTTTTATAGAGTTTTCTTTATAAAAAAAACTGGAAAAGAAATTGAGGTATTAATCTTAAAAAAATAGCATCTCTGAATATCTTGAATAGAGGAATATTTCTTTTGTAATTTTTGATCTTCTTCTTTTTTTAAATTTTTTTGTATACTATTATTTTTAGATGATAATTTATGTATTCTTAAAAATAAAATTATTTTTTTAAAAAAAAAATAATCAGTAAATACCAAATATAGAATAATCAAAGGGAGTTGATGTAGATTTAAAAATAAAAAAAGATATTATGTAAATATCAAAATTCATTATTTTAAAAAATTAAAAAATAATTATTAAATTTTGAATAATATCATATTTTAACTAATATCTTCCAATTCAAATTAAATAACATCAAATTTTAATAACTTTTTAAAATTCAAATTAAATATACCAAGATTTTAATAAATTCTTCAAAATCCAAAATTTTAATATTCCTAATATAAATCAAATTATTCGCATATCAATCCCCAATATCCAAATTTTCAATATTCTCGGTTTAATCCAAATTTACCACACACCAACCTTTAAATTTAAGATTTTAATTTTATTTATTAAATAAAAAATTTCAAATTCACTTTATAATATTCCCCCCAATATTCAAATTCCTTTCATTTAACAAAAATTACTTTAATTATAAATATTTTTATAATATCAACTTCAACTTTATTATTTTCATGATGAATATTTTTTGCCCTTCTTAATCAATGTTAATATAGATAAATATGGGTGAAAAATAAATATTCATGTATTAACTACTTAATTATTTATAATGTTTTTTTGAGAAAATTCGGTCCTATCTAAACTTGATCCCATCCCGTTTAAAAAGAATCTAAATTATTTTTTTCCAATCCGAAACCATCCAATATTTGTGCAGCTCTATGCACATCAAAAGACAAGCCCAATACGTGTTTTAAAGAAAAATAAAATCCGTTCATGTGTAGCCTAGAAAAACGGGTAATAAATTATCGGAATATCAGTAGTGTACAAAATGAGATGTATATATATTCACATACATGCATACATCTTTTTATTCGTGATTTTTATTCCATTCACCTTTTCTGAATTTAACGATTCTCTAGCATTTAAACAATAATTTGTAAGTTTTTTTATTCTCTTGTTTGTAAATTTTCGTTTCGTGTCAAGATTATGGCTGGTAATCTATGGTTTTATATACATGCATGAAGATATGTTTTGATCTTGAATGTCCTCTTATATTAAGATATATCTACGAGTATTTTTTAAGAACAACAATGGGCATAATTATTTTTTTCTTATATTAAGATTATTGCTTTGTTTAGATAGATTCTGATTTGTTAGATTTTTAAAATTAAATTTGGTGTGAAGGATGTCTGATCGATCATTTAAATATACTGAAGATCTATAAGCTCGAAGGTTAAAATTTGTTCCAAAGCAGCAGAATTTTGAGAAATCGTTTCGGTCTATATGATAAGATTCGAGTATTTTAATTTTGTAGATCAAAAGCTTTTATCTGTAGGGGGGTTAGATTATAGATTAGAAGTCTTGATCCAACCTGGAAAAAAAGTTCTTAATAATAAGAAAATTAAGGTTGTGTAGACAGGACCTTCCAGCGAGAGCCTTGTGCGTTAGGTGCATTTTTTTCTTATATTATTATTAGAAGCTGTGAATCATGATCAAATTGAATTTTCGTCAATGGTTTGATCAATGGAGGTTAAGACTTAAGAGGCTATAATTTTGTGGATAGAATTTGATATTTTTAGGTGATACATGTGCAATGTCGTTCACTGCGGTCAGATGAGTTTTAACTTCAAATAGAAGAGAACATTATGGCTGTTTTATTACACATACTATCATTTTCTGTTTCTTAATAATTTGTATTTGAGTTTTATTGTTAAGAATACTGAAACTAGAGGCGACACTGGATCAAATTTGATTCCTTTCTTGGTATTAGTTGTGTTTTATGAATTTGTTGCTTGATGAAATGTGGTCTCTGTCAATCACGTTATGTTATCTGAAAGAAAATTTGGGGGTCTGATGATAATCAAGTACATACCTTTAAGGCAGTATACTTTGGAGTTCAGATGGTACTGTATTGTTTACCAACTTTATTTACTGTTTCTGTTAGCCGGTTAATGAACATGTTTATATTCTATGTATATTCTGAATTAAATTAGCTTGACCAGTTGGCCGGTACTTGCTCTGTTACTCCTTATGGATAGGTTATCTTTATAATAGAGTGCTTATCTAGTCCTTATTGAACTGGTTTAACATTATCTGTGCAAGTACAGAGTATTGTGTACCTTCTCTTCTGATAGAGAATAATGGGGGATGGCAATGAACAAGATAAGGGATTATTTTCGCATCTTCCTGGCGGTGGTCATTATCCTCCAGGGCAGTACCCACCAGGAGGCGGAGGTTATCCTCCCCAGGGCTACCCACCAGCTGCTGGAGGGTATCCTCCACAGGGGTATCCATCAGCAGGTGGTGGTTATCCTCCACAAGGATACCCTCCAGCTGGACACCATCCAGGGTCATCTGCTCCACACCACTCAGGTACATAGTAATCAAATTTCTACTATTGTTGCATAGGTAACAAATTTATTGTGCAAATATCTTTGTTAGTTCCTCCTATTATCATTTTAGAATGCACCACCAAAAGTTAGGAGGAGCATGAAGAAGTAGGGGTAATATTTTAATTTAGTCATGCGGTCTGTATGTGGGACCAGTGCTGCAAGCCCAGGCTGTCACACAGGCAAGAGGCCCATTAAGGCATTAAGGCAGGGCTTCTTTGCCTCGCCTCAGCCAATAAGATCCTTTCCAAAGAGGTATGTGCCTTGGGGTTTTGGCCGAGAGGCGATTAGAGATAGGAGACCCATAATAGGCGAAAGGTGAAGGATAATTATATATAAAATGAGGCCCGGGTTAATGATATTTAATATATATTCTTTTTAAAATTTAGTTTTCCAGTATAGTTGACTTGTCTCTTTTTAAGATCTGGCCACTAATTTCAGCTTTTCTGGAAAAAAAAAATATATTAGGGCATGGAGTAGCAGGGATGGTTGCTGGTGGTGCAGCAGCTGCTGCAGCAGCTTATGGTGTTCATCATATGACCCATGGTCATGGTCATGGCCATGGCCATGGGCATGGCGGCTATGCACATGGTCCCATGGGTATGCCAGGCATGGGAGGCTATGGCCATGGCAAGTTCAAGCATGGCAAGGGAAAATTTAAGCACGGAAAGCACGGGAAGGGCAAGAAGCATGGTTACAAAAAGTGGAAGTAATTTTATTAGTGTCTTAAGTCATGGCTTTTGATTAATTAAATAATTTACGCATATATTTTTTTGCCAGTCCTAGCATGTTGCTAGTTTTCATTTCGGGCTAAAGTACTGGTGATTGCTCAATTGCAGTACTCCAAGGCTCATTGTTAACAGTATCTACAACTATATAGATTGTTGTGACTTTTATAAGAATTACTCAATGCAAAGGTGATTTTACACCTCACTGATTGAGGTTCTTTTATATGTATAAATGTATTCTGCATTTCTGCTCACCCTTGCAGTTATATATCCGGTAAAAAAATGAATGTTCGAAATCAAGGGTGGACTAGTCCTAGTCGTAAAACTGCAGGCTCCTTGTCTTGCCAATGATATGTTTCTTTTTGTGCCATCTTTCAAATTATATAATAAGGAATCAAGTACAGTAGTAGTGCACAAAGTTTTTGGGATGTTTAGAATAGATACTGGGTTTTATCTGGTTGACAATTTTTATTTTGTGGCATTTAGAATATGTTGTGTTCCCATTTTAGTAATTTTTTGATTATGTGCAATGTAATGAGAGCATATGGTTTGTTCCAGTTTTCTAGTGGATGCTCCTTTGAACTGGCACCCTACTTATTCTGAAGTACTGTGGAGGCTAGGTTGAATAAGTTTAATCATTGCTGATTGGTTTTCTGGGTGTTAAGATTCGGAGAAATGCTCTTTTGTTTTGACAGAAAAAGGTTGCTGGTAGGCTTTGCCTTCTGTTTATGGAACTCTGGTTTGACTGTTTCTGTACGTTAAGTTTGATTTCATTCTCTAATATATTTTTGTTTTGACATAATGATAGCAGGTCTCGTATGTTGAGACTTTCTACTTAGGTTAGAAAAGCCCTTAATTTGATACACGCAAGGCTTCATATAACAAATAACCTGGGAAACAGAAGAAAAAAATTGTCGACTAAAACCAAGATGATAGTTAATTCGAGTAGGTTGGCGCACAAATTTTCTTGTAAGAATTCATTTATTTTTTTTTGCTAATTATCTTGTAAGACTCTTGGTTGCTTAATTAGAACAAGACACAAGGTTTGGATTTTCATTGAGCAACAACAAGGTTTGGCTGTTCGTTCTCAGTAGAAGTTAACGATCTTGATGATAACTTATCAACGATCTTAGCTCAAGTCCACGATCTTGGTTGATCACTGATCAGTAGGCTAGAAGTCGATGATCATGGGTAATTGCAAGCACAAAGTGCAACAACTATTTACTCGACCAATAATTTCTTTTCCCCTCATAGTGAGTACTACTGCATAGCTTAGCATTACGCACAAAGTTCAGCTGTTCTTCTCACCACCAGCAATTTGCTTTTCCCAGTGGAATATAATTTAGAAAATAGAAATAAATGCTCTGCGAACGTATATTAAGTTCTGTATGCTGAAACTGGAAAGTTTCAAATTCATACTCAGACCTAGTGCCCATCAAAATCATACACATCCCACTCAATTTCTTATTCACACATCAAATAAATGTTGCTTTATTCTATTCTCTTACAAAAAACGAACTAGCCCATTCCCCAAGTCCCATCAAATAGCTTAGCTTTTACTACTCATGCTACAAAGTTTAAAGATATTCTCTTCACACTATTAATTTCTAGTATTATAAGTAAAGAGTGATTCTCACAACTCTCTATTTCTTCTATAAATTTTTTAATTTAGGCCGAGTTGAATTGCATCAATCTATTAACTTTTCTGGGAAAAAAATGTGGTGCAGTGGCCATAATCATCACCACCATCAGCATGGACAATATCCAAGTTACGGAGGCTACCCTCCCCCGAGCTACCCTCCGGTATCTGGTTATCCTCCACCGGTCTACGGACCATCTGGATACCCTCACGGCTATCCCCACCATTCAGGTATACACACACAAACACACATTTTGCTTGCATAGTATCAGGTTTTTAATTAAATATAGAGGCAACACAAAAACAATCTACTATTTTGTTGTATGTTGGTTCCTAAGACTAAAGTTTATAAACACATATTCAGGTCATGGGTCTGGTGTAGTAGGAATGCTGGCTGGTGCTGCAGCATCATATGGTGCTAACCATATGGCACATGGTCACGGTCATGGTCATGGTCATGGTTATGGTCATGGTCACGGCGGCTATGTTCATGGCGGCTACGGTGGGCACGGTGGATATTATGGACACAAACATGGCAAATTCAAGCACGGAAAATTTGGAAAACATGGGAAGTTTAAGAAGTGGAAGTGATTCATTCTAAGTCTTGTTTAATCATTATAAATTTTATAAATAAAATTACAAATAATACTTTTTTATAATATTAAACTTGCAATATTATTCCTGCAACAGTTTGAACTATCTGTGTTTGTAGTATTGTATACAATTCAATCTTTGTTCCATTTTCTCATCCAGAGTATAATATTTTGTCACAAGTGTTGTACATGTCTCACCCAACATACAAGTAAAATTAACATCCATATACGACTGTCACACATGGATCAACATAATCTGATAATCATAATTCCTAATCTGATACTTAATAATTTGAATTTTTGCGATCGATGAATACCAAAAAAAAAAAAAATTAAGACCATATGCTTAATGTTCAGATTCCTTTGTAATGCCAAATTATAACTCACAGAAATTTATCTTGGAAACAAAATGCTAATAATTTTAATTCAAATACCTTGCATGCACCGCAACATTCTTTCACCGTAAATATCACAATCAGTTATCCTTCTCTTGGGTTTCTTCAGAGCATTGAATTTAGCTTTGCCAGCATCTACTTTGACATTGCTTATCTTTTTCTTCTTGCAATTTCTGAAGTTGATTTCTTGGACTTCTTCTTCATCACTAATTTCGTGAACTTCTATCACGTTGTCCATCTTTTGATTAGCATCTTCACATCTTTTCTCCCCTGTTTCTTTCTCATTCTCCCCTGAAAAATTTACTTTAGTTTTGCCACCACCGATTTTATTTCCAGAATCATCGGATTCGAATCCATCAAATTTTAATTCCCCATTCTCCAAATTTAAACCTCTCAGCTTACGTTGAACTTCTTTTACTCCATCTTCCATTTCAAAATCATCAAAACTAAACTGGCGGTTATCCAAACACAAATTCTCCTCCTCATCATTTCCATCGAAATCCTTAACCTCAAATTTCCCAACATTTTCTTCATCATCGTAACGTGCCTTTCTCTTCTGTCTACACTTATCCGCATATTTGATTCCCACTCCTCCATTTTCACAGTCCAGATGATACTTGCATGCAGTTCGAAGAGTGATACGTTTCTGACTACCATCTGGAGGAACATACTGCACTTTTCTTCTGTTGCCATGCCTGTCGAAGACATAACGAAAAGTCCATCCAACAGCAGCTAGATGTTGCTTAGCTTTCAATATTAAATCTTTCACAATTTCTTTCTTCACAAAATCATTTTCTAAAAAATAATAATCTAGGATTGCTTCTGGATTGTACATAGGTTCCACATAGTGACATCCTAAATCTATCATACTTTGAATTAAGTTTATTTATGTTAGATGAGTATCTCTTTGTTTCTCCTTGTTAAACAAGCTAGTCTAATATCTGTTAGTTTATAAATCATACGATGAGTGAAAAGTTCTGAAACATGATATATATCTCGAAAATTGTGATTTACATTATCTCATTATTTGATATAATTTTCTGTTTGTTCCGCTGGTTTCCTCATTTCCAAACTCTTTGTACACTTGATTACTTCAATATCACATCTTTTACTCCTAAGTCCCAACTGGTTTTTTTGACTTTTACACACATATTAAAAAAAAAAATTATGTCTATTTTAACTATATTACCCTTATAATTGCATTAATGTATATGCATAAAAGAGGAGTTCTTGACTTGAATAATACAAATACTATATTACCAATGCATAATTAATAGGGGTATCACTAAAATAGAAACCCGCCAAATAAAATGGGATAGACTATTTGTTATGAATAAATTTTACTTATAAAATAAACAAATATTTTGAGGTGTGTCTAGTTTATTTATACATAATCTTATATAATTTTTATTAATTATGCTTAAATATGAGTTAATTATTATTTGTTTTGATATGTACTAAAAATTAAAATTATAATCACTAAATAATACTAATAAATTTTTTTCTTAAAAGAATACTACTATATATTTTGAACAGAATAAACAAATCATATTGCTTCTAATAATAAGGGCCATGATTTAAAATTTTAAAAGAAAAAAATGAGTATGATTCTATTCCCATTTCTATTATATTCTTTTTTTAGCAAAAATGATATTACGATATGTTTTGAACTAAATTAATAAATTATTTTATCTATAATGATAAGGAAATTTTTATTTTAAATTTATTGCAGAATAAAAATATGTAATTAATTTATAATTTTAAAATGATAATTTTATCTATACAATCAAAACAAAAAATCAAAGGACAATTTTTAAAAATTGAAGAGGTATCAGGTATGTTGTTGTAAAATGATTAATATAATCTCTTGGGATTTTCACCTAGACCAGGACAACCGCTGAGCACCAGCTTCTGATCCTGCTTGATTGTCATCCAACTTCCACTTGTAGGAACTCAGATTGTGATAGTTCAGTACTTAGTTTTAAACCACTGCTTCTATTTATACCTTTTTTGTCGAGAAAACGATGATAATTATGCCTTGCACCCGATTCCAGAAAAACTTTTATTTGAAAGATTGAATCTATTTCCCTAGTTTGCAAAGCAATATTATTAATTTCTTGAGGGACATTGTTGGAGTATAAAAATACCCTTTCCAAAGCTATTCACCGGGTGCAGAATATCCACAGCAATCTTACAACTATCAGCCTGATTACTCACAAGGCAACATGTATCAGTCAGGTATGCTGCAGAAACAGAACAGTGATTTTCCGCAACTCCTGCTGCTATTTGTTTTTCATTTGGTTTCTTTTGCTTATTCGTTTACTTGGCTGCTAAATGTTTTCAATATTCCTTTTTCAGGATTTGGATTTGCTGGCCAAGGTGGAATGCCAGATAGCACAGCTGGTTATGGCAGCCTCCAAGGACACGGACACGGTCTCAGTTATGGTCATCATGGTCATCATGGTGGCTACCCTCACAATGGTCATCACGGACTGCATTTTAAATTTCTATAAGAAGTGGAAGTAATTTTATTGATACAAGAAATCATGCGGACTCTTTAGACAATATAGCCAATGTCTGCTTATCTAAATAAAATGTAATAAAGGTTACCTAGTATATATGGTGTATCCACAGAAGGCATTGTTAGGCAAGCACATGTGCCACAACAATTGTCTTATATATAGTATAGTTCTAAAGGGCAATAACATATGCCTGATTTACCTAAATTCACATGTGTTATATTCTTAACAAGCTAGTTCTTTGTAGAGAGGAAGGATTCCGTATGGGCTTCGTTACCTTCAAAAGTTCTCATTCTGAATTTGAACTCCTTCAGAAGCTTATGGTTTCATGTCTTACGGTTTTTTCATCCTTGAGAATGATCCAAGGAGAAAGACCTATATATGAACGCACTACAATGGCATCAAGATCATAATTTGTAACTCAAGTGAAATGCTGCACAATTAAGTATTTTTGAGAAGTTACCTAATCAATGTAAACATGTTTAAAGAAAAAAAATTGCTAAAGAATAAAGTCATGAAGACAGTTATGCTGTCAAACCTAACACTGATCATGACTTTTTGAACAAAAAGAGTTTCAGTGCAACTTTCTATGATATCTTGTATGCATGTATATATTTTTTCGTTAGATTTTTTATGCATCTTCATTGTGCTGACAAAAAATAGAAAGGATACTTTACTCCTCAAATCATGCTGACCTAGAGGCTCCATGAAATAATATACTACGATTCTAAAAGCTCCACGAAAGAAATACTTATTTTCCAACATTCTCGACTACCTGCAGAAATAGATCCATACATACCACTGATCACCAAAAGGTTTCCATGTCTCCATAAACACACTGTAACACGCACGCACTCACACACACAGAGAGCTCCAAAACATAATATATTTGATGACTTGGTTGGCATGTGGGTTAACAATAATAGATCGAGATGATTACGATTTTAAAATATATGAATTATTTGTTCAATTGTTTATGGCTAGATATATGAATTTTCTACGTAAATCATTTTTTTATTTGTAATAATTATTTATGGTTAGATCTGTTATGGTAATCAATATTTTGTTCAACTTTTTTCTAAAATTTATCTTTATGTTTAGTTTTTATTGTTATAAATGATTGAATTATGCAATATAAAGAACTCACTTCGAATTCGGAAATTTGATATTGTATGATTAAAATTTCTATTTCTATAATTACAACGTATTTGATTTTGATATATTAGAAATTGTGTCACCACTGCGACAACGAAGACGAGTATCTTTTCCAAGTCAACTACATGAGGGTCTAATGTTTGTTTGGCTCCCCTTACAAGGGGCTTATAAGTCAAAATTTTAAATATATTTGATAAAAAATAATTTTTATTTATAAAATTAAAAATTATTATTTAAATATTAAAAAAATAAATCTGGGTTAGGTCCAATCCGACTTGATCCGCGGCCTAAAACGGGCCTAATATTTTTTGAGAAAATCCGACTCAATTTTTATAAAAACTCAATCTGATTTTAAAAAATCCAGATTTTTTATAATCTGGCCCTGCATTTGCTCGAAAAAATTTATGCTAATTGTCCTGAATTGATTAGCTTCCTTGTATATGTGTGTGTAAAAATAATTGTGTTATACAATATAGTGTCTAATAAAAAATTTGGCATTTTAAAAAAGCATATTTAAAACCTATTTTAAGGTTATTTAAAAATATTATATGTTGTATTATATATGTACAATTTTTATATTCGATTGCTCATTCAATTTTAAATCTTGATCGTTCATGTAATTTTTTTTAACGGTTTAAGATAAACTAGATCAATTTTAATAAAAGTGTAGTTGTAATTGTTGAACGCCTTAGTATATATATTGAAACGAAAACCATCGGCCGTCATTATTTTACTACCTTTTGAGGCAAAGATGGCAAAATTTGGGGACGTTTTTGATGACTTGTCTGACAAAGGCGATGTTGACAATAATCGATCACGGGATGGTAAAATTTTTTATGAATTATTTGTTTAACTGTTTATGGTAGATTTGTGACTTTCTACATAAATCAAATTTTTTTCATTTGTAATAATTATTTATGGTTAGATATGTTATAGTAATAAGTAATTTATTCATTTTTTAAAAAAAATTTATGTTTGCAGTTAGATTTCATTTGTTTCAAATGACTGAATGATACAATATATTTGATGACTTGGTTGACAATGGCGACATTGACAATAATACATCAGAGGATGATAACGATTTTAAAATTTATGAATTATTTGTTCAATTGTTTATGGTTAGATATACGACTTTATTTGTAATATTTATTTATGGTTAGATCAGTTATATAGTAATCAGTATTTTGTTCAACTTTTCTTTAAAAATTTATGTCCATGGTTAGATTTCATTATTTCAAATGATTGAATTATGCAATATAAAGAACTCACTTTGAATTCGGAAATTTGATATTGTATGATTAAAGTTTCCATTTCTATAATTACAACGTATTTGGTTTTGATATATTAGAAATTGTGTCACCACCGCGACAACGAAGACGAGTATCGGGAGTCACAACAGCTATGATTAATGGTCCTACACCATACGTTCCTGGATCCTCGAACTTCACCCGCCCTAAACCTGATGCTGATCAACCTCCACTTCGATTTACTCGGGTGACTATTGATGACTTGTCACTCACCAAGAGTTTTGCTAATGTTTCCGATCCCTATATGTCTGATGAAATTGTCAATCTTCAGAATCCAATCTATCAATTAGGCAATGCTCGCCGGGACTTATATCAGCCCAACACCACGGGCGTCAGCTATGGCCTGGGCCTGGGGATAGGCAATGCAATCATTTTGAGGGGCCAAGTTGAGGATGATTGCACTAGTTGCAGCCTTTCTGGCCCATCCTCTAGTGATTCGTCTGGCTAGCTCCCCTGGTATGGTCCATGTAACCCTTCTGCTTTGCTAAACACATAACAAAAATAATGAGCAGGGGTATCCCAATTTGTTTCTGCTGGGTCACATATACATTTTGAAGTTTATCCTGTTATTTTAATTGTTTTGGATTTGGTTTAGACTGTATGATCTGTTGATCTTAATTATTTTGGGTTTGAATTTGATTTATAATTGTGGTTTTTGGGAGATATTTAGTTATATATGGTTTTCATCAGTTGATTTCTTATTCATGCTATATATATGTATATGTGGCTTATTGTTATGTATGTAAGAAAACATGAATGATACCAAAAAGTCTACCAGAAAATTTGTTGAAACTAAAAACTTCTTATATGCATAAACAAGTAGGGGTGTTGGTCGGGTACTCGGGTTGGGGCAGAAAAATGATGCATATCATTTTTTCCGTGTTCTTCTATGCAATGATCTAAGGATTGTTCATCTCATTTCTTGTTCTTTTCGGCTGGATCCATTATGCTTGGATAAATTCTAAACAAATTTCACTTAGCCAGCAATTTCAATCAATTTTACTGTGCTTTGAGAATGCAACCAATTGTTCTCGCGATTAAAATTATTTTCAATCAAATCATTTTCCAAAAAAATGAAAAGTACTAAATACCGTTCTAACTCTGTTTTTCTTAGGAATAGATTTACCATATAAACACTTGAACATTTTGTATGTCCTTGTAAACACACTGTAACACACACACACAGAGCTCCAAAACATCAAGATTGGCGGCCGAAGCCTTACTCCTCCCAAAATCACTCCCATTCCTAAACCCAAATCCAAAACCCCTCATAAACCCTAACCCTAATAATCTCCACATCCCCACTAAACCCAAAAATGTTAGAACAAGTCCTAGATGCAAAATGGCTATAACCATTCTTAATATATGACACTAAAATTACTTGTTAGCGCTAAAATAGAATTAGCACTCCAATGCTAGTTGCATTGCCAACAAAAAAAATTCTAAATTTAATTAACTTTATCCAACGTTTTCACTTTCATTTAAAAGTGCACCAACTTACACTCCATTTCTAGTTAATTAATAATGCGACAAAAATGGCTATAACTATCTTTGGTTCTAAATATTCAACCAATTATCCATTTATGCATTTTTCCATTCAACTATAATTATAATTATGTATTGAAGTAGTGTTTTTGTCCTTTTGGTTTTATAGTTTATATTATAACTATAAAACCAAATATAGCTATGCATTGATTTGCTCTTATGTGAGAAGGATATATATGCAAAATGTCTCAAAATTACTGACATATTTGCAGAAAACAACAATTAAGATGTTGGTTGAACCGCCCATCCATCATCACCGACCTTGAAAAAATAGTACTTCAAACTGTTATGCATTCTATTCCTTGTTAACTCTGTATTTGTTTACTTGTATCAATAACTTCACGAATTCTCAACACAGACCACACTAATACTTTACATGGTAAAGGAAGGCTCAGTTTGTGTTCGTGCTTATTTTAAGTCATCCTTCCAGTATTCTATCACAAAATCTTCCTGGTTTTGTTCTCATCGAAGTTCATACTTAAATCCTAGCATACATATCGGTTTTTGTGTTCTTCCACGCAATGATTTAAGTAGTGTTTATGTTAAGCATCGGGGACTCGAAAAACAAAAACATAATTGCTTATTAGATTATACGACAAAACATGCAACATCCTCGTAAGTCATAATTATTTTCTACTCCCTCCATCCCAAATTAGATGGTCATTTTGCAAATTCCACACATATTAAGAAGTATTAAATGATTATAATTTTTTTCATATCTACCCACATTTATTATATTAAGTTACTATAATATTTGAATTATGCTACATTGGAAATGACAAATAAGAAGAGATAGTTTTGAAAAATTGTTAATAAATATACATTAAAAGAATTGAGAAACAATTAATTTGGAATATTTTTTTATACAAAATGGGCATCTAAAATGGGATGGAGAGAGTATATATATATTCTGTCACATAAGTCTATCTTTTCTTATATGAGAGTACAGGATGTTATTAAGCGGTTATTGTTAGGGATGTGCAAGAAGCTTGTGCTAGTTTTGTGTGAGAGTTTATTTAAGATATTTTACTTGGGAGTTTATCTTCAAGCATTTTCTCCTCTAGCTACGAAATGTTTTCTATCGGGTACATTTTGTTCTTTTGGTCTTCACGCAGGTTCTAGCTAAACGGTATTAGGATCTACAAAGCAATATTATTAATTTCTTGTTAAATATTATTGGTGTCTACATATTTAAAAATATTAGCTTTGTTTTGTTATATTTAAAAAAACATATAATGGGTATTAGGTTGTAAAGTTGGTAGGGATTTTTTTTTTGGTGATATTTGAAGCCAAGGAACATCAAAGAAAGAAGAAGTGAAAACATAAATTATACCTTTTCTTACTAGAAGAGTAGGGGGTATTCAATCCAGATTTATAGGTAATAATAATAATTCATTGATTTTTATTGATTATATTTGATTTAAAATTCCACAGATTATACAAATAATTCATAGAGTTCGCACTGAGTTAATCATGAATCCAGTAGAATCTCTTGTATTAAGGTAGGATTTTAAAACATCTAAAATATATAGGAAAATCCAAAATAGTATATGGATTTTTAAAATCCATCAGTGTTAATAAATTTTTGAATACCCCTAGATTTTAATTCATATTTTCAGTCACAGTTGAATACCCTAAAAAAATTTTAAAATCCAAAAAAATACTTCACAATCTCAATTGAATACACCCCTAAGTATAAACTTAAATGTTTGCACAATCGTAAAATTAGCAACCGTAAATTTGCCAACCTTTCTCGAACTATCCAACAAGAGAAGAAGGGTATTTAAAAGTCTGAATATGAAAAGAATATCATTAATTATACTTCATACAGTTTGATAATCTTGTACTTGCTCGAATTGTCATATTTCATGGAAAAAGAATCATCAATATATCCCCGTTAGTTGAGAATATATAAACAGGTGTTGAGGGTTATTGATGAAGCTAAAAGGAATTATTATTATTTTTTTGATAATTGTTAAAAGGAATTTTAATATGCCATTTTTGTTCCCTTTTAGCAAATATCTAGTACGCCAAAAACAAGTACAAGTATCATAAATTAATTTCCTGTGTGAAGCTGACATATATTATGACTCCATTTAGTTAAAGTAATATGAATCTCTTTTTAGAGAATTGGAATACCTATATGACTTTATCAATGTAGAATCATTGTCAAGAATGATGTTATGGAATCGAAATGCCCTTCATTTCTCCTATAAATGCATCTTACACTTCAGCTAGTTATATAAATTCAATATAATTTGTTGTGTTGAGCCAAATTTTAGTAATGTGGGGCTCTGGGCATAATTCTCATCATGGTCATCAATACCCTTACTATGGAGGTTACCCTCCACAAAGCCACCCACCGGCTGCAGGATATCCACCGCAATCCTACAACCATCAGCCTGGTTACCCACAAGGTCACATGTATCCATCAGGTATGCTGTACAAAACGTTTAGTTTTTGAGTGAAAACTATTACGTTTATTGCCTCGGGGGAACTGCGATTTTCCCAAAACTCCCGCGGTTATTTGTTTTTCATTTGGTTTCTTTTGCTATTTCCTTTACTTAGCTGCTAAATGTTTACGATATTCATTTTCAGGACATGGATTTGCTGGCCTGGGTGGAATGCCAGGCAGCATAGCTGGATATGGGAGCCACCAGAGTTACGGTCACAGTCATGGTCATGGTGGCTATGCCCACAGTGGTAGTGGTTATGGGAACGGTGGTGGTGGTCACTATGGTCATCATGGAAAGTTTGGCAAAGCTGGGAAGATGCATGGATACAAGAAGTGGAAGTAATTTTATTGATACAAGAATCATTTGGACTCTTTAGGCAATATTGACAATGTCTGTTTATCTAAACATAATATAATAAAGGCTGCCTGGTATATGATGTATCCACAGAAGGCATTGTTGGCAAGCACATGTGCCATAACAATTGTCTTAGTACAGCTTCTAAAGGGCAATAACTTTTTATTTACGTAAATTCACTAATGTGTTATACTCATAGGATGTTCTTTGTAGAGAGGAAAGATTTCATATGTGCTCTTTTATTGCTTGCCACAGTTCATTCTAAAGACGGTACAAAACCCTTCTGCAACTAATGATAGTACAATATATTGCTTTACATGCTTCTTCCAACTTGTATGTGCATACAGAGATATACATGTGTGTGCGAGTGGATTTGGCAATTTGGTAGGCAATGTAATAGCGTAAGTTACCCGGTTAGCGAAAGGGAATAATAAAGATAAGAAAACGCTACTGAACATCAACTTCATTCAAATCGTTTCTTGTCCTAAATTTGAACTCCCTCAAACGATTACAGTTCATGTCGTGATTTTGCATCCTTGAGGATTATCCAATAAGAACCATAAACTCACTACAACAACCTTAAGATCATAGTTTAAAAAACAAGTAAAATGCAGAACAATGAGCGATTCAGCATTCATTCATTAAGTATTCCGAGAAGTTGGCTAATTAATTTAGACATGTTTTAAAAAAAATTGCTACAGAAAGTCATGAACACAGATTATGCTGTTAAAACTCTACATACTGATCAATACATAGCCCTGATTACCAAAAGGTTTCCTTACAAGAGACCTTTCTGTGAACAACCCTCATGATTTTAGCTAAATAAAAACAGCAATGTCAACCACCAAAACACTCATTAATAACTGAAAAACAAAACTGGTTCGGGGTATGCTTATATCAGTACCCAAAAGTTATGCACAGATAACTGTGTTTAAAAGATGGCAGAGTACTTGACATAGAACTAATTGCATATATTAACAAACAAAAGGATTCTTATTGATTCAATAATATCTAAACCAAACCACACTTCAACGCGAAACAATGGTTCATGCTGACAAGTATAGGGATCTAAACTGAAAATTAATGACACACAACACTACTTTTCCACTCAACAAATCTTTTACAGGTGGTTATACAAATTGAATGAAAACATTGGCCCCATGTAATCACTCATATAGGTAAATGAATTACCATAAGTAATTGAAGCCAAAACTACATCATAAAGTTCATCTCAAGTAACACTAGTAAGACGATTTGAAATGATAACCAAAAGTGAAGAAGACCAAAGATCAAATCTTTACGCTCCAACACAAAAAAACTGAAAACATTACCCAGTAATCATAGTTCCAGCACCTTCATCCGTCAAAATCTCAAGCAACAACGAATGTTCCAACCCACCATCAATAATACTTGTAGTCCTCAACCCTTGTGCAAGTGACCTAACACAACAATTCACCTTTGGAATCATCCCACCTGCAATCTTCCCATCTTCCATCATCTTCTTCACACCCTTAATATCAATCTCCTTAACCAAACTCCCTACATCATTCCTATCCTCCAAAATCCCCACAACGTCCGTCAACAAAATCAACTTCTCCGCACCCAACGCCGCAGCCAACTCCCCAGCCACCGTATCCGCATTAATATTATACATTTGGCCATTCCCATCCGCAGCCACAGAAGCAATCACCGGAATACATCCATTATCAATCAAAGGCCTAATAACACTCGAATCAACCGACCCAATATCCCCTACAAACCCCAACTCCTCTGCATTTATCGCAGGCGAAGCAGTCAATAACCTCCCATCAATCCCTGACAACCCAACCGCAGTCGCACCCGCCTTATTAATCAAACTAACCAACATTTTATTAACTTTCCCAATCAAAACCATAGACACAACTTCCATAGTAGAAGCATCAGTGACCCTCAACCCATTCAAGAAATTAGGCTTAATCCCGAGCCGGGTAAGCCAGTGATTAATTTCCGGGCCACCCCCATGAACAAAAACAATACGAATACCAACACAAGACAAAAGAACAAGGTCTGCAATTACAGAAGCTTGGAGATTACCTGATTTCATGGCAGCCCCACCGTACTTGACTACAATTGTTTTGTTTCGAAACTTCTGGATGAATGGGAGTGCTTCAGAGAGGATACGGACCCGGGTGTTTGGTGGGGTTGTGACAAGTGGGTCGGGTTGTGAAATGGAGGTGGATTTGAGTGGTGGGAGTGAAATTGGGGATTTGGGTTTGGTGGGGATGTGGAGAAGATTAGGTTTAGGGTTTATGAAGGGTTTTGGATTTGGGTTTGGGAATGAAAGTGATTTGGGGAGGAGTAAGGCTTTAGCCGCCATTTTGTATGTTTTGGAGCTCTGTGTGTGTGTGTGAGTGCGTGCGTGTTACAGTGTGTTTATGGAGACATTGTACAAAGTGTTGAAGTGTTTATATGACAAATAAATCTGTTCCTGTTAGATAGAACTGTTGATGTGTGTTTTTTGAATAATTTTTTTCTTTAGTATTTTATAATTAAAAAAATTAGTATTTATTTTTCATATTTATTTTTATCGTGAGATACAGAACTCTTCCCTCTCTAAATGTAGCCTCTCGATAAGATATGATTTTCTTCGAGCTCTCTCATTCCTGGTGAAAGAGGCAGTTCAAACCTTAAAAACAACACCTCTATACACTGCCTTCACTGTTACCTGGATAAATGTTGATCGACTCACTGCAATGTTGAAGATTTGGAATAATAAGTTTAACGTTTATAAACTTCTAAGAGCGTGTAAATATACTGAGAATTGTTTAATCATATCTCTTTTCATAAAAGTAAGTACAAGTGAAATGTGCAAGAACTTGGTAAAGAAAACTTTCCGTTAAAGCTCTTTGCTGCATCATCAAGTCGTCTTCCAAAATGCTCGCTGACACTTTCAAAACTGATGTGTTTTTCATAAATGCTTCTTCCATCCTTTTTTGTTCCAACCCCTTTCTGATTCGTAGTGTCTTGCACAAACATTTGCTTATGTGAAGGATCTCATTCCAATCCTTCTCTCTCAGATTCTATGCATTCTTTTAAGAGATATGGTTGTTTCCGAAGTAGTGATCTCTTGGCTTGGGAACTGAAAAATTGAGGTTCATCACATTCGATGAATTCAATTGGTAGACCTTCTCCCGATTCATCCACTATATATAAAGCCACAAGTACATGATTCAACACACAACAGATTAAAATCATTTAAGCACAAAACCAAGTTGAAATTAATCAAAGCAATAAAGATAGGTTCAAAGACTTGCAATTAATGATCTCTGCTGCATTATCAAATCTACTACTTGAAATTTCCTTGATTTCACTTTTTCCATAAAAATGAGTGCTTGAGGTATCTTTCTCTACATCCAAAACCTTCTTATCTTGCCGTGGATCATCTTCAACTGTCGATTGCCTGTTGCAATGGACAATTGTGGCGATTCTGCCTTTATTTTCAAAGGATTCGCCTATTTTAAAGGGCCCAGGTTCTTTATGCATAGAAGAGTCTACAACTACAACTACAACATTTAACTCTTCTCCTTATCTTTCTGAAACAACCACAAATGTTTGAAAATGTTCCTTCAAGGTTGCCAATAGTGCTTTTAACAAGGTTTGAGGAAAAGAACTATCCATTTTCTCATTTGGCAGAAAAAACTACAGTACATAATCTCTATTCTCCGAGACAAAGGTATGCAAACATATTGTAAAACAAGCAACAGTCCCACACTTTCTTGCAAAATGCACCAACGGGTATTTAGTCATGCTGAATTGTGTTATGTCCCTACAAAAACATGGTTTCTGCGATAGAAATGTCTTGCCTACAATTCCCTGTACTTTTCTCATACACATTTGCCAACAAGCTCTTTTGAACTCGCACCATGACGTTATGGATTCGTAATGCATAGAGGATGCACAGTTGGTCACAACCAATGCTTCTGTTGTACTTTTCAAATGATCATAAGTGCACAAGTCATGGTTTCCAATGACCCAACATTGAGCGAGAAGAACTCCAAATTCTTGACACACTACTCCTAACACATGATTGATTTCCTTGGATGCACCTAATGGAATCTGGTAACAAAGCAATGCATGCTTAGATATTCACCTAAAAAAATGCTCTTAACATATTTGTATCCGAAGAAATGTAAAAAGTCTTACATCTATATCCTGAAGGTTGAGTCAGAAGGAGTGTTTTACTTGTGTTATCTGCAACCAAAGAATGAACCTGGCATAAGCAGTAGATCGTACAAACTGCAGTACAATTTTTTGTTGAGTATAATCAGATTTCAACTAACTTTAAATAAGAGAATGGAATAGCGGAAACTTAGATGGAACGAACTTTGGAATGAATATGATGTCAAGTTTATAAATTCATTTTTTTACTTCAGGACAGCCTAGAAAGGAGATAAATTAGTGCAAGGAAATTAATTAAAGAAATTACGTAAAAAACAAACAATTAAGTTAACAGCTATGCAACACTGATATCTTCACTTCGTAAACTGAAATACATAAATTGATTGTTTCACTAACCATTTTCAACCCAAAATAGCTGTAAGAGGAATATACATGGCTCATGAGAAGTTCAAGATCATCAGAAGTAGAGACGAGCTCGAGGACACCATTCCGACATCCATAATTGTATTCAAAGACAGGCAAATAGATAGAAGTCCGAATACCACAACTCAAAGCAAAATCTCTATGTGAATAATCATCTACAGAATAATAAGAAATATCAGGTGTCATTTCAGGCATTTTATTTCTATATACGCGGCCAGGAACACTTAGCATCTTGTGATTTTGTTGCTTTTCATAATCTGGTACCGTAATAGTACAAGCAACTGAGTAGTTTCTGTATGATGAAAATCCTTGATCAGAAAAAATAAGATCACATGGCTGGTCTTTGGTAGTAGGTACACAGTATTTCGTCCCCTCTTCACAAGTATGGTTGGTTGCTGCCCAAAACTGAATCAGCAAATTTTGTGATTTTTGTTGTTTCTAGCCAAGACAACAGAGGACAAAGAAATTGTCCAGGTAAGAAGAAATCCTCATCATGATCATTCCGTCGTCCATTCCTACTAAAATCCATGATGACACTGACTATATTTAATTTAATAGTGTTCTTGCTGAGCAAGAAGCTACTGCACCTTCCTTTTGCTGCACCTTCGTTAATAAGGTTTATTGCTACTACTTGACTAGCAACTAGTGAGCAGAATATTAAATTTATTGAAGCACATTCTAATTTTATTTTGAATTGAATTAATGGCATATTTGGAAACATATTTTTCATTTGAAATTCAGGTTTGATCAAATAACATGTTTGGATAATCATTAGAATTGGAATTTGGATTTGTATTTCATTTCAATTTCAAGTTGTTCAAATATTAGTACAAATATGAGAATTTGAAATAACAACTCAAATCCTGTTATTTAAAATCAATTATTTGAAATAAAATTAAAATTCTCAAACACAATTCAAATTAATTTTGTTATATTTTTCTTTCACTACTTTAAAATTCATATACTCCCTCCGTTCCATAATAAGTGGCGCTTTATAAAAAATAAAAGTCAAACTGATTCAACTTTGACTACTCATTAATAATTATCATGAGAAATAAAAATTATGAAAAATATATCATTGAAAAATATATGTCACTAACTATTAGATTTAATTTTAATTTTTGTAAAAATATAAATCAATAATATTTAATTTACGGTTAAAGTTAAATAGATTTGACTTTTAAAATTTATAAAACGCCACTTTTTATAGAACGGAGGGAGTAATATACAAGTATTAATATCTTATTGGACCCGGGTGTTTGGTGGGGTTATAAGAAGTGGGTCTAGTCTGGTTGTGAAATGGAGGTGGATTTGAGGGGTGGAACTGACCGATTTGGGTTTTTGGTTGGGATGTGCAGAAGATTAGATGTAACAATCTAGTTGCACATCGAAATATTTTAATACATGTATAAGATAATGACCTCATATTTTAGTCCGAGATTTTATTGTTTATAATTTAGAAGATGGAGGTCCAAATTATATTGAACTTGTTTATATTATATTATATCTATAATTTATGTGAGAAATATTCTAAATTTATATGGGCAAATTTATTATATTTCCATGTCAGAAATAATATATATTATTTCTAGACATTGTAAAAATAATTATTGAATTATTATTGATTGAATTAAAATCCTAGAGAATTTTCCCTTCTTTTCTTGTGAATTCAAAAATTCTTTATTGTGAATTCAAAGCGTTTAAAGATTTCTCGTCTAAGAGTTATTTATTTATCTTTTAAAGATTAACATTTATTTTTTCTTCAGTTCCGTTATACGTAAGATAAAGCATTACTATCAAATACACCAATGATAATCTATCGGGGATTTTAGATTGTTATATTTGAACCCGTGTATGTGATACGGTTTCAGGACTTAATCCCATTTAAAAATGTTGGCCATTTAACCCAGAACCAAGTTATCTCATTAGGGTTAGAGGTTTGTATTTGGGTTTAGGAATGAAAGTGATATGGGAGGAGTAAGGCTTTGGCCGCCATTTTCGATGTTTTGGAACTGTGTTTGTCGTGTGTGTGCGTGTGTTACGGTATTTATAGAGACGTACAAAATATTCAAGTGTTTATATGACAAATCTATTCCTATAAAAACACAGTTAGAACTGTTGATGTGTGTTTTGCATAATGTTTTTCTTTGAAAATTTATAATTATTAAAATTTTATTACTTATTTTTCAATTTCTTTTAAATGATTTGATTGAAAATAATTTTAATCTCGAGAATAGTTGATTGCATTCTCAAAAGCAGATGTTATCAGGACTATTAATCAAAAATCTATTTTTCATAGCAAGTGTGTATATGGATACAATTTGATTTTACCTAATTGATAAATATATTTTGAAATGAAATTGTTACATTAATTTTTTATTTATTTAAAAAGATGTGCTTTGCTGGCTCCTCTGTTTCTAAGAAAATTTGTTTAGAATTTAGCCAAGCATAATGGATCTAGCTGAAAAGAACAGGAAATGAGCTGAACAATGAGCAATCATTAAGATCATTGCATAGAAGAACATAAACAAAATGATATGTATCATTTTTCCCTCCGATATATGTGCACCCCCTCCTTGTTTATGCACATGAGAAGTTTTCAATTTCAACAAATTTATACTTTTTTGTATCAGTTCATGTTTTCTTACGTACATAACAATAAGTCACATATATATAGTATAAATAAGGATCAACAGATGAAACCCATAACTAAATATCTTCCAAAAACCACAATTATAAATCAAATTCAAACCCAAAATAATTAAGATCAACAGATCATACAGTCTAAACCGAATCCAAAACAATTAAAATAACAGGATAAACTTCAAAATGTATATGTGACCCAGCATAAACAAATTGGGATACCCCTGTTCATTATTTTTGTTATGTGTCTAGTAAAGCAGAAGGGTTACATGGACCATACCAGGGGAGCTAGCCAGACGAATCACTAGAGGATGGGCCAGAAAGGCTGCAACTAGTGCAATCATCCTCAACTTGGCCCCTCAGAATGATTGCATTGCCTATCCCCAGGCCCAGGCCATAGCTGACGCCCGTGGTGTTGGACTGATATAAGTCCTGGCGAGCATTGCCTAATTGATAGATTGGATTCTGAAGATTGACAATTTCATCAGACATATAGGGATCGGAAACATTAGCAAAACTCTTGGTGAGTGACAAGTCATCAATAGTCACCCGAGTAAATCGAAGTGGAGGTTGATCAGCATCAGGTTTAGGGCGGGTGAAGTTCAAGGATCCAGGAACGTATGGTGTAGGACCATTAACCATAGCTGTTGTGACTCCCGATACTCGTCTTCGTTGTCGCGGTAGTGACACAATTTCTAATATATCAAAACCAAATACGTAGTAATTATAGAAATGGAAACTTTAATCACACAATATCAAATTTCCGAATTCAAAGTGAGTTCTTTATATTGCATAATTCAATCATTTGAATCAATGAAATCTAACCATGGACATAAATTTTTAAAGAAAAGTTGAACAAAATACTGATTACTATATAACTGATCTAACCATAAATAAATATTACAAATAAAGTCGTATATCTAACCATAAACAATTGAACAAATAATTCATAAATTTTAAAATCGTTATCATCCTCTGATGTATTATTGTCAATGTCGCCATTGTCAACCAAGTCATCAAATATATTGTATCATTCAGTCAGTCATTTGAAACAAATGAAATCTAACTGCAAACATAAATTTAAAAAAAAATGAATAAATTACTTGTTACTATAACAGATCTAACCATAAATAATTATTACAAATGAAAAAAATTTGATTTATGTAGAAAGTCACAAATCTACCATAAACAATTAAACAAATAATTCATAAAATTTAAAAATTTTACCATCCCGTGATCGATTATTGTCAACATCGCCTTTGTTAGACAAGTCATCAAAAGCGTCCCCAAATTTTGCCATCTTTGCCTCAAAAGGTAGTAAAATAATGACGGCCGATGGTTTTCGTTTCAATATATATACTAGGGCGTTCAACAATTACAACTGCATTTATATTAAAATCGATCTAGTTTATCTTAAACCGTTAAAAAAATTACATGAACGATCAAGATTTAAAATTGAATGAGCAATCGAATATAAAAATTGTACATATATAATACAACATATAATATTTTTTAAATAACCTTAAAATAGGTTTTAAATATGCTTTTTTAAAATGCCAATTTTTTTATTAGAAGCTATATTGTATAACACAATTATTTTTTACACACACATATATACAAGGAAGCTAATCGATTCAAGACAATTAGCATAAATTTTTTCGAGCAAATGCAGGGCCGAGTCGTTATTAATAATAGCACTATAAGCCACTATTAGAGATACACAGAAAAATCCGATTGTATCGGATTTGGATCAGATTATAAAAAATCTAGATTTTTAAAAATCAAATCGGGCTTTTATAAAAATTGGGTCGGATTTCCTCAAAAAATATTGGACCCGTTTTAGGCCGCGGATCGGGTCGGATTGGATCTGACCCGGATTTATTTTTTAATATTCAAATAATAATATTTTTTAATTTTATAAATAAAAATGATTTTTTATCAAATATATTTAAATTTTTGACTTATAAGCCCTTATAAGGGAGTCAAACAGGCCTTAGTCCCTCATGCACCTCACTTGATTTATCACTCATCATGAGTTCATGACCCATCACCATTTGTTGCTGTTGGAATGGTAGAAGTTGGTGCTTATTCTTTTCTTTGATTTTTCACCGCACACACCAACAAGGTCACCACATTACTATCGATGTTAACAGGAAGTTACTCCCTTTGGTTCAAAAACCGCGATTTATGTATATTTGAAAGTAAAGTATAAGCACATATGGCACGAAAAGGTTCAGAGACGTTGAATATATAAAAGATATTTGTGTTAAATTTAAATTTTTACGCCAAAAAAAAAAATATGTGCAAATATACTCTATGTTTTATGCATTTTAAAATATGTAGAGACGAAACTCGAAAGTAGTAAATATACCTGGGCAAGGAGGGGCAAAACGTGAGAGTTTAATCCTCACGCACAGCATGAACTTGTCGTCTTGTCTAATAATATAAAAGACTGACATTTATAGATTTTACAGATTTAAAATGATAAATAACCAAAGTTCCACATCCTCACTCGTTGATTTAGAAGTCCAACAGGTGACATGTGCAAAATACAGCCGCAGTCCAAAACTTTTGTGAGCAAATAAAGATTAGGTTGCTTACGACTCAACTTGATAAACCATTCAGCCTTTAAACCTTTTGAACTTCTTGAACTTTTGCAAGGACAAAGTCAAATCTAGAATATACTGATATCTTAGTGCAATTATAAAAGACTCGCGGTTGCCCTTTTGTTGTTGTGTTTCTACTTGGATAAGTTGATGAACCTTTTCTCTTATTTATTTTCATGAACCTTTGAAAGGCCTTGTCAGCTTGTCTACAGACCGACCACTGCTACTTCTGCTTTATAAATTCCACAACCTGTATATTTATAAGGAACGAAAGCTCTTAGTACTTCATCATACTATGTCTTTCCTTCGTCGATTTTATTCTCATAATTCTATCATGTCTTCTGCGTCTCCTCAATTCGTATTTAACAACTATCCTACACAGTGTAATGTTGCATTCATCAACGTAATTCTTCCCTTTCAAGAACGGGAGAATGGCAACCATGCTATCGTTGGCATTTTTGGAATATCTGTTACTGTCCTCCTCACAGCTTTGCAACTCAAGTACCAAGCTGCAGGGACTAATTCTGTATTCCAAGATCACCCTGATGCCATGGCGATAGCTATAGCAAGTTTTCTTATTTTCTGCTTGGTATGTGACATGGAACAACACTTTCACACTCGCGGTTCTTCAACTTTTGCAGCACTTCTTCAGCACGTCCACAGATTGCTAGCCTTCATTTCACTAGCATCTTTAGCCTCTGCTATTTTCACAATATCCGCAACCTCAACTGCATCACTCATTGTTTTTCTGAATTTTCCCTGCTTTTTTTTAGCAAGGTTGGTTCTTCACTGGATGCAAAACAGAAATTTACATGAAAACAGAGGAACCTACAATTTTAATAATTTACACCCACACTTGGTTTTCACCTACTATTTTCACCATATAGATACTCTTCCTGTGTACCGCATAGCTTCTGCAAATCTTGTGCAAGGAAATGGATGATTGAAATGTATCAGAACTTAGAATTTTTCTCAAAATAAATTTAAGCAGAGCTAAGTGGTTAGTTTCTTGTACTTGTACTCCACAAAGCTCAAGTATATGGCCACTGTGGAGATTCCAATTTCTGTTTGTATCACTGGGAGATAAAAATGTTCTATTCCTTAAACATATTTTAAGTAATTATTAATGTATAAATTTCAGATAGTGTTTTATCTATGAAGTTGATCTGTATCTTGGTTTAAAACTTGGTACTCTAGGGGTGCACAAGTACACAAATTGTTCTTTACAAGTACCTGACTAACATGTATGTCAGCTCTCAGTTCCATAATATATACTAGTCAACTTAATTCAAACGCATATGTAGATATTTTGGGATCGAGAAACTTATAATAACTTAAAATTTAATATTCCATAATGTTAACCAGCTTATAATATAATAGTATAGAATTATAGATGTTTTAATATTACCAACTAATTTAAATTTTACTTATTTTAATGTAAAATTAAAATTTACATTAAAAAAGGGTATTTTACTGATATGTCCCAAATTTAATTTTTTTTCACAAATATGTCCTATTTTTAATTGTATTTTCAAATATGTCCCATATACCATACAATTTTATTTGTCTTAATAATTTTAGAAGGACATTTTTATCCTTTTAACTTAAAACAATTGAAATTTTAAAATAAATTTAATATAAATGTAATATTTAAATAATATTTATAAATTCAATCCTCTAAATCTAAATTTGAGACCAAATTATTTTATTACATAATTCTAATATACATTAAATAAAATTTAAAATAAAACTTCCCCTTACAATTTTGGTTTCACAAAAAAAAATAAAAGAAAAATGAAAAGAAAAGAAAAAATAGTGTTAAGATCTAACTAACTCATATTTTATATATACAGATAATAAGATTCGAGAATTTAATCATATCATTATTTAAATATCCTGATAATAAAAAATATGTATTACAACAGCCATCTTCAAAAAAATTGAATTATCGTAAGATTAAGACTTGTGAAAATAAAATAATTATATATAAACACATTAATTATAAGTTATAAGTCATATAAAATACGTTAAGTAAATCTAAGAATATATTAATCTTAATATTTATATTTAAGTGTGTTAATAAGGTAATAGGACATATTCATAAAACACATATAAAAATGGACATATTTATAAATGATTTCATTAATTTGAGACATATTATATAAATTCCCTAAAAAAAACATTTGTGTCAATACAATAAATTTTCTTGCATAACACATGTCTATGCCTTTCTGATTGCATTCTCATACATTTACAAAACTAAATATAAGCAGCAAATATTTATGCAATACAAATATTTTGTGTTTAAATTTATTTTTTCACATAAAATACAAAATTTTACGCGAATGAACTTAAATTTAAAATGACACAAATATAGTAAATAAGATATGTATAGATACAAGTATGACACCAATATACAAAACAAGATTTAGATATAAGTAGAAGTATACAAATAGAAGAATTATAGGACTACCGAAAAATGCATGACAAGAAGTAACCATTCGTACCAAGGTCCCTAACGAATTGTTTTCATGCCTCCTGTTTTGCATATATAGAAAGTCATCGGAAGCAAGCTATTAAACACAAAACATGCAATATGCAAGAAAGGATGCTAAAAATGATGTGTATCATAGAAAATTTTAAAAAAATATTATTTTTAGTAATATCATAAAATTGGCAGGCCTCTGGCATACAAATCATTGGAGTTGCTCTTACAAGTATCACGAGAACCAGACTTCATTTGTAATGTAGATGATATTGGTGGGGATCTGTATACATAAATCCAAAGTTCTGAGAAACCCCAGGGCTTCAAGATGCATAATGATTGATAGGGCGGTCTATAAGCATCTTAACAGTTGTCTTTTTCAATAATCTTGAGGTTTTTAAACATTTCCGCAAATCATTGTCACAAGCAATTAAAATCCAATCGCCCTCATCGTCTTGATACTTGATGCTAAATGTGTTTCTCTCCATTTTCAGCCTCTCAATCACATTATCTTCCAAGTCTACCATTCCTGATGAATCAGGTACTTCAAATATCATAGCAACTCCTTTATAGGTTGCCTTCACAGTTGTCACATCTGCAGCTTGCAGAGGAGGAATGCCCGAACAATAAGAGTTTGTTCTACTCAGTTCCTCATCATTAACTCTCCTGAGCTTAGATGAACTTTGACTGTGCAGCTTCTTCTTTGATTGCCACCTTTTGATACCATGGTCTCGACATATGCGTTTAAATGTCGACCGACTAACTATTACCCATTAAACATGTAGACAAAAATATACAACTATGAATGACTATATCTACAACAATCAAATCATAACTGGTTTATGAATATGGCAAGCACAGTTATAGAAGCACAAGATAATTGTTAGAGAAAACATACCATTAAAGAACTTTGCTGCATCATCCTGTGGTGTTCCGAAATGTGCACTAAGAATATCATAGCTAAGACCTTTTTCAAGTGATTTTCCTTCTTTTGATGTTTCCTCTATGCATGTTTTATCTAAAACATGAATGTTGGAGTTATCTTTTTCTGCACCCACAATAAGCCTCCTTTTATTTTTATGTATAGTATCTTCCCCCAATGGGAGCTGATGGGAATCATCAAACACCAATATGTCGTCTTCAATTTCTTTAAATTCCTGAAGAGGTGGTGATTTTTCAGTTTGAAAATTTGAAGCCTGAAATTCAGCATCTTGAAGAGGTAATTCTTTAAATGATTCATATCCTGCAAAATCAATATATGAAGTAAAATCCAACTTCGAATTAATTACAAGTTGTTATCCACTTATCCATGCAATACCAAAATAATAAAGAAAAAACAGTGAAGGGAAGGTGATCACTCAAATTATTTATGACGATCAGCAATGTTAGGGAGTATACTGAACTATTCGTTTGAAGTATATGACATTGTCCTTTTTATTGAGAATCTTGAATGTATATTTTAACATTGTTTGTATATTATATATTGTGGATAATCTAGTATCAAATGGGATACCAGAAGATTAGATTGTCAGTGTCTATATATAATATAATAAATGTTCACAGTTTAAGTGAAGTTAAACAAACCACTGGAATGACTGAAGTATTATTTGGAAATAATCTATCTTGATTATTGAATAATACATGTATGTTTTGTGTATATTGAACGGGATTAAAATATTAGAATTGTTCTTCTATTCTGACAATAAAGAAGAACTAAGATTTTATAATATTATTATTGCTTAGGTTCTTAATCCGGATACAGTGATTGACACTTGTATGCAATGCACATGTTTTGATTCATATGTGATGTGATTTATTGTTAATCACAATATTATGTTTTGGACAATGACATTGCATACAGAGTGGGATATTGATTATAAAAGGAAACCGTGTCCGAAAATATTCGGGTGATGATGTCCTCTTAAAAGCTCATAAAGATAATTATGATGTGTCATGGAGCATGCCCCTAGCATCACATGGAAACCCACAAATATAGTAACAGAAGAGCCGAAGTGGAAACATGACCAATATAATATAAAAAAATATCAATATACACATGCATGGACTATATTATGACTAATGTACTGCATATTGTATCCGAGATTACATGATGGAGGACGGCAGGTGGAACTCGGGTTTCAGGATATTATTAGGAATTTAGGAGTCCTTGTGCAAGAGAAAATCAGATTCCACGAAAAATGATTCTCGAACAATCAATAGGGATGGCAACGGGTCGGGTTCGGTCGGGTTTTAGTAAAATCCAAATATTTTCGGGTTATCTGTCAGGAATTGTGTAGTGACAACTGAGTAGTAATAGTAATAGTATAAGGGTTGAAGTTTTGGAGAAAGCTTGTATCTTTCATTCAGTAAACATCAGAATATATACAGAGAGAAAGGGATCAGTTTAGATCCTGAAGATCAGTGATATGTCTACCTAAATTGCACTAAATCAGGGAACAGATACATCTAATCAATCAGCCTTAATATCTAGCTATACATACATAAAATCTTTACAATATACAACTAACTTCCCTAAATTAGAAATCCACACTCCCCCTCAAGCTGGGTTGTATATACTTATCAGACCTAGCTTGAAGCATAAATTTTGGAAGTTAGAGCGTTGAAGAGCTTTTGTTAGTATGTCTGCAATTTACTGCTTTGTAGGAACATAGCTGAGGGAGATAGTCTTGTCTTCAATCTTTTCACTTATAAAATGCCGGTCTATCTCAACATGCTTTGTTCGATCATGATGCACTGGATTTTTAGCTATAGCTATAGCTGATTGACTATCACTTTTCATAGAAATAGGCCCTTTTATAGTAACCTTCAGTTCGTTCAGTAATCGTCTTAGCCATATTCCTTCACATATCCCGAGCGCTAATGCTCTTAATTCAGCCTCTGCACTACTGCGTGCAACAACTGATTGTTTCTTGCTACGCCATGTTGCTAAATTTCCCCACACAAATGAACAATATCCTGAAGTTGATCTTCTGTCAATAGGTGATCCAGCCCAATCAGCATCAGTGAATACTTCAATAGCCTGATTTGCATTTTTCCGGAAAAATAATCCTTTACCTGGATCCTTCTTGAGATGTTGTAGTATTCTGTAGACTGCATTCATGTGTTCTTGAGTAGGGTTGTTCATAAATTGACTCACCACACTTACTGAAAACCCAATATCCGGACGAGTATGTGCAAGGTATAGCAATTTTCCTACCAGCCTTTGATATCGACCTTTGTCGACACTTATACCAGTAGCCTGTAATTTTGTATTAGGATCCATGGGAGTGTCAACAGGCTTGCACCCTGTCATTCCAGTTTCCTTTAAAAGGTCCAAGACATATTTTCTTTGGGAAATAGACAGGCCTTCTCTTGATCGTGCAACTTCCATCCCAAGAAAGTACTTCAAAGGTCCAAGATCCTTGATCTCGAATTCCGTAGCAAGCAACTTCTTCAGACAATATATCTCCTCCATATTATTTCCAGTAATGACAATGTCATCTACATAAACAATGATAGCGGTCAGCCTTCCATCTGTAGCATGTTTGACAAATAAAGTGTTATCTGCTTGGCACTGAACATAGCCGTCTTTCTTTAGTACATTTTTATATTTGTCAAACCATCTCCGAGAAGATTGTCTGAGACCGTACAAAGTTTTTCCGAGCTTGCAAACTTTGTTGGTTGTGAATTTGCTCTCAAACCCCGGGGGTATTTTCATGTACACTTCTTCCTCGAGATCTCCATTTAAAAAGGCATTTTTCACATCAAGTTGTAGCAATGGCCAATCCAAATTAACAGCAATAGAAATGAGAACTCTGATGGTATTCAATTTCGCAACTGGAGCAAACGTTTCTTGATAATCAATCCCATAAGATTGAGTGAATCCCTTTGCCACAAGGCGTGCCTTAAGCCTTTCAACACTTCCATCTGCTTTATGCTTTACGGAAAATATCCACTTACATCCTACAACCCGTTTTCCAGGAGGAAGAGTGGTAATTGTCCAGGTTTTATTCTTTTCAAGCGCTCTCATTTCCTCAAGAGTAGCTATCTTCCATTCGGGTTTCTGTAAGGCTTCCTGAACTGAATTAGGAATTGAGACCTGATCAATTTTGGTGACAAAAGCTCGGTATTGCGGTGATAATTTTGCATAAGATAGGTGATTTTGTATAGGATGATTTGTATAGGATGATGAGTGCATGATCTTACTCCTTTCCGCAATGCAATTGGCAGGTCTAGATCACCTGAGCTTAAATCTTGTGGTACCTGATCAGGCAATGAATTTGATATAACGTCAACCTTACCTTGTGTATTTTCGATGGAAATTGGAGCTGGTGAAGAGTCATGGTCATGCTGAGATTGTGAAGGCTGTAATTGGGACTGTTCTTGAGATCTTTTCTTTCGAGAATAGACTTTGATTTCATCTTGGCTTTGGTTAAGACTAGATTTTGTTGTTGGAAGTGGATCAACTGGCTCGGGAGTATGAATTAGTTTTGTTGTTGGAAGAGGAATATGTGCCTGAACTATAGGATTACTTTCAATGAATGAGTTCCAATCCCGATTCTGAGATTCCATCACTTTACTCTCCCCCTGAATTGAAGAATTGGGATAAAAAGGTTGGTTCTCAAAAAAGGTGACATCCATGGAGTGAAAAAAACGTTTGGTGAGAGGACAATAACATTTGTAGCCCTTTTTATTAGGAGAGTAACCAAGAAATATACATCTTGTGGCTCTTGGATCTAGTTTTCCTCGATTATGAGAATTGACATGAACAAACATAGTACAACCAAAAATTTTGAGAGGAAGGTCATTGATAATATGTGATATGGGAAATATTTCAAGAAGTGACTGACTTGGTATTTTAAAATTCAGAATCCTAGAGGGCATTCGATTGATGAGATAAGTTGCCGTTAGGACTGCATCACCCCAAAAGTGTTTGGGAACATTAGAGGTAAAAAGTAAAGAGCGTGCAACCTCAAAAAGATGACGAGTTTTCCTCTCTGCTATCCCATTTTGTTGGGGCGTATCAACACAAGAACTTTGGTGTATGATGCCATGAGTTTGTAAATAATCTCTGAGGACAGAGTTGAAAAAATCACGGGCATTATCGGTCCTAAGTACTTCGATATTTGTTTTGAACTGATTTTGAATCATGACATGAAAGGATTTGAAATTCGACTGGTTTCAGATTTTTCTTTCATTAAGAATACCCAACTAAGACGAGTGTGATCATCAACAAAGTGCAAAAACCATCGAGCCCCACTTACATTTATAGCTCGTGAGGGCCCCCAAATAACACTGTGAATTAATGAGAAAGGTTTAGAAGATTTATATGGACTAGAAGGATAAGTACTTCGAGTGTGCTTAGATAACTGACATCACAATTAAACAATTTTGAATCTTTATTGATGAATAAACACGGAAAGAGTCGTTTGAGGTACATAAAGTTGGGGTGACCAAGGCGATAATGCCACATCATAACATCACTATCTTTATTTGACAAACTTGATGACAATAAACTAGTTGGTGAATGATAAACATAACGAGAAGGCTCTTTCTTAGAAGACACTTGAGAGATTTGAGGTGTGAGAATATAGACACCTGCACAAAGTTCAGCATTGCCAATCCTCCTCCCCGATTCCAAATCCTGAAATGTACAACAATTGGCAGAAAATTTAGTTATACAATTCAAAGCACCTGTAAGTTTGCTCACAGACAATAAATTACAATCTAAATTTGGAACGAATAACACAGATTGTAATGTTAAATTCTCTGATAAAGAGAGTGCCAACTCCTGCTACTTTAGAGCGTGATCCATCAACTATTCGGATAAAAATAGGTCTGCTGCATGGACTATATGATGAAAAAAGAGTGTGATTTCCAGTCATGTGATCCGAGGCACCAGAATCAATTATCCACATGTTTGAGTTAGATTTTGTTGCATTAAGTGCCAAAGGAGTACCTCTGTTTGCCACACCTGCTGTCCCAACAACTGTAGACGATGACTGAAGACTGACTTCAGTAATCAACTTCTGGAGAGTCTCAAGTTGATCTTTTGTAAAAGGTCCTGATTTGGTGGTATTTGTTTCTGTAGTGACAACATTTGCATGATTTTCCCCTTCACTTGATCGTGGCTTCCAATCAGCAGGTTTGCCATGTAGTTTCCAACAAGTCTCTTTGGTGTGCCCTGGTTTGCGGCAATGCTCACACCAAGGTCTCCCTTTGCAAGGCTTGTTACTGTTGATGTGTTGAGGATGGCCACGAGCAGCATGAGCCAGCGCATAGGCTTCATTATGATTTTGCAGCAAATTTTGTGCAGTAAGTGCAGAACTTTCAGATGAAGAAATGTTATCTAGCTGACCTAACATGACTTTCCTTCGACTTTCTTCTCTGCGAACTTCAGAGAATGCTTCTCGTAGACTAGGAAGTGGTTTAGTTGCAAGGATTCGGCCACAAACTTTGTCAAGAGATTTATCAAGTCCCATGAGAAACTTAAAGACCCGTTTATTCTCAACAATCTTTTTGAATTTTGTATCATCGTCAGGACATTTCCAATCATGAGATTCAAATAAATAAATTTGTTGCCAATTTCGAGTGAGGCTAGAAAAATAAGCAGTGACAGTTGAAGTTCCTTGTTTGAGGTCTTGAAGAACACTCTCCACATGAAATAATTCAGAAGTATTCTCACCGCTAGAGAAAGTATCACGAGCTGCTTCCCAGATTTCTTGAGCCGTGGAATAGAGGAGAAAGTTTTCACCAATTTCAGTAGTCATGGAGTTGATCAACCATGACATGACCATGTTATTTTCTGAACGCCATACTTTGTAGGGGGGATCTGATTTGTTGGGAGGCTTAGCAGCCCCCGTGAGATAGTCATCACGACCCTTGCCACTAATGAACATCATAACAGATTTAGACCACTGAAGATAATTATGACTAATTAGTTTGTGGTTGGTCACAGGAAGAATAGTGTTATCTGTCATAGGTGGATTGACAAGAGGACTGTGATTGGAAGTAAGGTCGATGGTGGTTGATGAGGATATTTCTTTATCAGACATAACTGATATGGAAAAAAAAGTTTAATAGATGCAAGCTACAGAGGAACTGTGCCTGCTGAATTAGGTTAATACTTCATGCTCTGATACCATGAAGTTTTGGAAAAAGCTTGTATCTTTCATTCAGTAAACATCAGAATATATACAGAGAGAAAGGGATCAATTTAGATCCTGAAGATCAGTGATATGTCTACCTAAATTGCACTAAATCAGGGAACAGATACATCTAATCAATCAGCCTTAATATCTAGCTATACATACATAAAATCTTTACAATATACAGCTAACTTCCCTAAATTAGAAATCCACAAGGGTAGTATAGTCTTTGCAGTTGCAAATCTTAAATACCCAGACTTGTTTGTACATTTCATTTTATGCAATGAAAAGGAATGTTTTCCACCAACTGATTCTCTCTAAACTCTAACAGAATTTTCTCTCTACTGTCTTCCTCTTCAAGCTACATCTGATCTCTCTACTTCTCTCTACTATAATCTCTGAATCTCTTCTATATCTAGCTTAATTCTACTGTTCTCTTGCTTATAAACACATAAAACAACAAAAACATAGAAAATACACAGAAAACTACCTCAGAAACCCAAGAGTTCCTGCCAATTTGGCATCAGAGCTCAATAATTCGATCAGCTACTGCTTCAATCTTGCTGCTATAGTCAAAACAAGTCGATTGAAGTTATACCTGTCGAAATTGCAGCTGAAATCTTCAAGTTAGGATGATTTTTACTCAGGTGATTTGCTCTGTTCTTAACTTTGTAGATCTGTTGGTTACTGAAGGATTATAGTTGTTTCCAACTCGTTTTAGCATTTTTCAGTAGTTCAGTTGCGATTCAATTGGAAAATCACAAAATTAATAGATCAATTGCAACTGTTGTTGATTTGTATTTCTTCGAGATATTGCTCAATAGTAGTTGCAAGTATTTTTTAGCTACATTTGTAGTACTGTCGTTGTGGTTGATCACTGGTGGAAATTGGTGAAGTATTGAGGAGTGTGGTGGTGTTTGATAATTTGACTGTGAGAGGATTTGAACTGAATTGTTTCCGATTGTTCTGTGATTTTTGTTAAAACTGTTGCGAAGTCTGAATTGTGTGTAGTAAGTGAGAGTTATTGCTTGGGAGAGTTGAAATATTGTTGTGTGAAGGATTGAAAAGTTCAAGGGATAGTGGGGAATCAGTAGTATTGTAGTATGCCTGGAAGCTGTTGGGTCAATTGTTAGTGAGGAAATTAAAACTTTGTGGAAGTTGTGTTTGGAGTGAATATTAAGCACAAAATGAAAGAGGAAGGTGAGAAATCCTACAATGAACTATTACAAGAAGTACAACAACAGATTTTGTAGTCTAGTAAGAAATTTCAAAGGTTGGAAGATTTAATTGACTTGGCTTCTCAGAAAAATGAGTATATTGAAGGAGATGAAGGCTAAGAAACGAGAGGAAGGATTTGTCAATCCATTAGGGTGGATAACTAAGGAAGAACATGGCAATCTCATACCATCGGGAAGGTCTACACATGAGTCCTCACAAAATCTCGAGTTGAATTTTCCTAAATTTAAAGAAAGAACCGATGTGGATGATTGCCTACAAGACTGAGCAATACTTTGCGGTCTTTGACATTGGAGATTTGAAGGAAGATGCAATTGCAGATATGCATTTTGGAGTAGCTAGACAATGGTACCAGGAGTATGGAGGAGAGTTGATGATGGGTAAATCTCTTCAAGATGAGCCTCAGGATGCTTATGCAATCTATAAAGATATTCAGAAAAGTGATTTAACTACAAAAAATGGGGAACGGTTTGGAACTTTATTCAGTGAGGACGAATGGAGTGACATGGACAGTGAAGTTTGTATATCAACTGAAGCTGTTTGTGATCTGAACCTGGTGATTATGGATGAAACTTCACCCTCTCTGGAGCTTAAGAATCCCATCACCCCATTGTTAAGGTGTGCTTTTAAAGCTGGTGAAATTGAATGGGTACAGGTTGGATGTGTACATACTTATGGCATGAAGTCATGGTTTTCTAAAATTGTACATGGGCAAGGTGAAGGATCAACTGTTTTTAATTACAAGGGTGAGAAGAATCAATCTGTCGTGGATGAAGCAACTCCAATGATTCTCACCAACATGAGAGAAAAGGATGTTGCTTTTCCTTACAAGATAACTACCAAAGATTTATTAACAACTACAATCTCTCATGGTTCTGGGAAGGTGTCTCACAATTTTGGTAAAGGAAATATGCTTATCTTTGATCCTGGTGGTCAGGTGCAAAACAACCATTCAACATGTGTTGATAAAAAGTTCAAAGAAAAATTCAAGAGAGAGATAAAACCAGATGAAACTGCAGTGCTAATGTCAGATGGTGTTCAAGTTGGGCATTTTAAGGATACTAGTTTGAAGTTTTTGGGAATAGACAAGGAGCTTTCGAGGAAGGTGTTTATGGTTGAGATTGTGGATGTCTCTAGAATACAAGGACTAAATATTGAAGAAGTTAATGATGGAGCTGACCAAGCTTTCAGCAAGATTAATGAGATGTATCTTAATTCTGTGAAGGCTGGGATGATCGTAATATCATCATACATGTACATTGTGCTGATACAAAGAAGTCCAGGAAAGTTAATGAGACTTGAAACTAATGCCACCTGAAGGAAAAAAGTTACAATAACTATCTTTGATCCAGGAGGTGATTTCAGTGTTTCCGAGATACTCAACTTGGTAATGAGATTCTATATATCAACAATTGCTGCAAGATGTTCTCAATGGAAAAGAGTTGTACGTGACAATACTTGATTTGGGTGGAAAGAAGCTGGGAAGTGCAAAATCAACCATGAGGACATGGTTATTTTTAAAGGGGGGAGGATTGTCAGGAACTGTGTAGTGACTATTGAGTAGTAATAGTAATAGTATAAGGGTAGTACGGTCTTTGCAGTTGTATTTCAGTTGCAAGTCTATAAGTATCAGACTTGTTTGTACATTTCAGTTTATGCAATGAAAAGGAATGTTTCCACCAACTGATTCTATCTAATTTCTCTCTCTAAATTCTAACAGAATTTTCTCTCTGTACTCTGTCTTCTTCTTCAAGCTACATCTGATCTCTCTGCTTCTCTCTACTATAATCTCGGAAGCTCTTCTATATCTAGCTTAATTCTACTGTTCTCTTGCTTATAAACACATAAAACAACAAAAACATAGAAAATACACAGAGAACTACCTCAGAAACCCTAGAGTTCCTAACATTATCCAAATCCAAATCCATCGGGTTTCGGATCGGATCGGATTTATTTCGAGTTCCTAATTTTTTTTAGAAAAATGTAAACAAGTTTAATAACACTAAACGTGCGGACAACAATAATTACATTTATAATTACAAATGATTAAATTTAAAAGTTAGTTAAATATAATATATTACACGAGTTGAGATATTAATTTATCATTAATATACAATTAACAACTAACCGATACTTCACATACTGATAAAAATGAAATTTGTGTAATATAATACCAGTAAAATCTAGTATATGTTGATAAAATGGAGCACTAGTTTACTAAATGAGTATTTACTATTGAGTAAAAATAAAATAATACATTGAATATATAAAAATTATTTATCTTATATCTATGTATATTATATATAATAAATTATATTTTACAATATTATATGTATAAATATATCACGTTTTTATCGGGTTTCGGATTTCGGGTCGGGTATCGGTTCGGTACACCTGAAAGGCTGAAATCCAAATCCAAAATCTCGGGTTCGATAAAATCCAATCAGGTCAGAATGGATCAGGTATCCACCATCAGATCGGATTATTTTGTCATCCGTACTAATCAATTGGGCTTCCAAGGTTCTATAATCTATATTGTTTCTTTGGGCTTTTTATATGGTGGCCCTGCATGGCTGCATCACAACAATGCTCTACACATGGTGGCTTCACATGAGGAAATATTCTATCACTAAGATTAGGGAGATGCGGAAAGGACAAATGACAATCAACATACGTCACAAGCACCAGGTATAGAATATGACTATAGTAGTGTAGAAACTAAAACTATAGTTATAACTGGGCATAGTTAGCAGATGATGGCATATTATATGCATTAACAGTTAAAAGCATACATTTCTCAGAAGATGGAGAAAGAAAAAGACCATCTATATGTAAAATGCATACGATAGGTGGATCGAGCAACATTTTAATTGTTGCTGCTGATCAATGTCACAAGCAATTAAAACTCAATCACTCTTGATATCTTGATCTTGATACTAAATTTGTCTCCGCCCATCTATAGCATAACCAATATTTATCTTCCCACTCTGTGCAACTCCTGATGCATCAAGCAGTTCACTTCATACCTTATAGCTACTTCATTAAAGGTAGGCTTCACATGAATCTTCTTCTTGTCTTAGTTTGTGTGAGCAACTACAGCAGTATTCTTCTACTTGGTTCCTCATTATTTACTCTCATCAGCTTACAGGAACTGTGACTACCTACTTTTATCTTGCCAGGTTTCCACCTTTTAATATCATAATCTATACATATGCGTTAACCTGGACCGACTTACTGAACCAATAAACCATTGAACATTCAAATTCTCCAGGGTTATGGAATAAGAATATCTTCAACAATTAAATCATAACTGGTTTATGATTAAGGCAAAAAGAGACATAGAAGCACAAGAACATAAGATACTTTTTATGGAAACTAATTGCTCCATCATCTGCTGGTTCTCCAATATACTCCCTAAACCCCCAAAATTTAAGATCCTTCTCAAGATTCTTCCCTTCTATTGATGTTTCCTCTATGCATCTTTGAGTCATAACATATATGGTGGAATCATCTATTTTCTGGATACCGAATAAGCCCCAAGTAACATAATAGGCCACCAAGTGGTCCCTCCACCTTAAAGAGAACTCAAGTCCACATGAAGGCACAACTGAAAACAGTTCAAACCTAACAGAAAAAGGCCAACTTATGCGAACATGTATGAATGCACCAAGCACTCCCGGACGGTATTTGGTCTTGGACGCCCTCATCACCTGTCTAACAACCTACCTACAATCACAGACGACCCAATCCACCGTCAGCGACTAGGAGTCTTCTCCGAGACCTAAGCCCTGGTTCTAAAACGACCCCATCCAGGTGGCTGTGTGCAACCAACACAGTGACACCTGTGGTTTCCTACCTAAAGCTGACATAGATCTAGGTCCGACCCCCAAAACTTCCAAAGACTTTTAAGCCTTGGTTAATACATCACCCATGTGAGACATACGGACCTCATGCCTCTTATGCGGGGAAAGCCTATGAATAACTTAGCCTCGTGATCAAAGCAAATGTATATTCCCTATCTTTCCTTAATACTAATTAGTCCAACGACTTTGAAGCCTTGGTTAATACCTTACCCATGTGAGACATACCAGCCTCATGCCTCTCATGCGGGGAAAGCCTATGAATATCTTAGCCTCATGATCAAAGAAATATTACATTCTCTACCTCTCCTTAATACTAATATTTCTCTCTACCTTTTCTGTACTTTTTCTCTTTACATTCCCACCTGAAAATTTGAATTTTGCGCTGGAGGTCCCGGAGCAACAAGCTCCACGTTGACATTCCCTGATCTGGTAGCTTGAACCAAATCTCAGCAAGCATAAACCCAGCCTATGATATATGTAAACCCCGAACGTTTTGAAGAATTGTCTGAATGATCTAAAAGCAATAGGTCTTCTTCAAATTCTTTCGTTTTGTGATTATTGTCTGGATATACGAATACTAAGATCTAGTATTTATTGCATATCCAACATCTTGAATAGGTAATTCATCAATGTGTTCATCTACTACGAAATCACCGACTGAAACAAAAACCATCTTCGTTTTATGTTATGACTCATATGAGCTGACAGGCTGTTATATTTTTAGAAGAAGTAGCATAATTTATGTATGCTTATCTGGTCACTCTTTTATCTGTGAATCAAATCAATATACTTTTATCTGAGTATATTGATACACACACACACATATTCAAAATGAAGTCAAACACGCCATTGTTTAGATACACATAATTCCTTTTATCTGCACATGGTTTTGTTATGATGATCGGAATCACCATCTACTTTACACCACTGGATTGGATTATTGGAAACAATAGTAAATTAACAACTAGGCTTGTCAGGTGAATTCTAATTTGGGAGTATAGGAATCACAATTGTAAATTAGAAATACCTAAACGCCCACATAAAATACTAAAAAATGTTTAAACAAATCATTTTGCAGAAGCGAAAAACGGGGTGTGTTACCTTTGTTTTCAACCGCAACTTGCTCCTGGTGCAGTATAGTAGGCCAATGAGGTCCCGCATTTTGATAATTATGCAGTTGAGGTATGTTAAATTCTGTCTTGTGTTTGTGTGCAGTAAACTTGTTAGTGGGTGATGAAAGCCCTCCAGTATCATCAGCAAACCCCCATGAACCCATTTCACTCCCAAAATAATGGTCATCGAACAATCTATATCCGGAAGAAGAATCATCACGGAGCTGCTGAGACACTTCTGCCGATTCACCTTTACTCAAATAAAAGGACGGAGGAAACTTGAGCTTAGCTTCCTCTGAAGTACAATCAAAGTCGTTGACTTGATATGCTTTATGATCAATAAATCTGCTTTTCACCGTTTCATCATCCATGGACAGCAATGGTTTGAGTTCACGCAAACCTACAAAAGATTCAAACACAGATCCATAAGATTTCCACAGCTCTTCCAAGTGGGAATTCCTTTCAGACAGATCAGGCCAGACGCATTTACATACAGAATGACCCATGGGTTTGCCGGATGAGGTCATGGGTTTGCCGGATGATGAATGATTCAACCACTACTTGCTTTATCAAATTTCCAAGTTTTCAACAAAATATATATCAACTACTGTAATAATAAGAGTATCAGTTTAATCAACAAAACACACGCCTCTAAAACCCGATCTCACTCGATTACGAAATCATCAAGTATTATAATTTCATATATAAGAGTAATAATATTGTCCGTTCATCGCATACAAAACATTATATTTATTTAATAATTTTATAAATTATAATCTATTTTAAGGCTTTTTCAAAACATATCTAAGGATAGATATTTCTTTCTAAAAATATTAACTTTTTTTAAAATATTTTATAAAAATACAATTATTTTAAATAAATTTAGAGGCACAATTTTTTTAAAAAAATTAGTATATATATATTGTTTAGTTAAAAAAATATTATGTCAATAATTTTCATAACATATAAATTAATAATTTTAAATATATAAATTATTACAGGGTCTATAAAACTAAAAATAAGAATTAATTACATATGTATATATATATATAATATATATATATATATACACACATTATTACAGGGCCTATATATATATAGGTTCAATAAAGAACTCTCTTATTTGAGTAACTGATAAACCAACCACAAATATAATTACAGAACACCCAAAAATTGTTGAACATAAAAAATAATCACAAAACAAACAAAAAAATTACATAACATGCAAAAAATTACAGAACACTGTCCAATATTAGTGTTCTGTAATTTGTGTTCTATATTTTTTTGTATATTATGTAAATTTTTTGTTTGTTTTGCTATTATTTTTGGTGTTTTATGATTTTTTGTATGTTCTGTAATCTTTTATAGTTATTTGTTAATCAAATTCTTGTAAAATAGGAATTGGTACCTCAGTTCTTTAAATAAGGAGTTTTTCGTTGAGCCTTACTCTAAATATGTATTCTAAAATATTAGATAATTCATTATTAAAAAAAATAGAGTTGAACTGGTATTCGATTATATATATATTATATCAAAACAATACTAATCTACAATATAAAGAGGAGTTGTGGATACTTTTGTTGCCAAAAAAGTAGATTCTTCAAACAAACTTGATAAAAAATTTGGTGAAAATAAGTGAAAATTTTGAAAAAATTTACCGTAAACTTCTGTTATATCATATAATAATTTTTATAGTTATCGGGAAAAAAAAAATTAGGGACCTATTTTAAATTTTCGCTCGGGGTAAGTTAGGAACGGCACTGCACTTGTGTAGTTGTGTACTATGAAAACTGACCCGTGCAGAAGGACTACGAAAACTTTTGCAAGTATGAATGTGCGGAGGGTATAATACATAGTCAAATTTGAAACAAACCATAAATTTACTGAACTGATACAAAAGGTTCAAAAAAACTTATTGCTTGCCTTTTTGTTGTGTCTACTTGCATAAATGATGAACCTTTTTGAACCTTTTCATTTTGGGTTAAATCTCAAAATGATCACTGAAGTGAAAGGCATTTATCAAATAGGTGACTCTAGTTATCGGGATCTCGTTTTGACCACTATAGTGGAGAGTAATGACAGTATCTTTATTTTTGTTGTTCCTCCCGTTAATGACTGCTTAACTTAAACGGAAAATGCACATGATCGACACATGATGCACAGTCTGTAATTGATATATATTTTGAATCATAAAATAACTATTATTTACATATATCAATATGGATCATGTATTATTTAAAATTAAAAAAAATTCCTTTTTCAAATCTTAATCGTTCTTTTTTTGTTATGTATAGGAAAATTCGGATTTTCTTATAAAATCAAAATTTATTTTCTATTTTAAAATCGTAATCATTCTTTTGAATTATATACGAAAAAATCAAATTCTATTTTTAAGAAAATAAAAAGTCTCAAAATTTCATTTTGAACAATGATATTTTGAAAAAATATTTAAATTTATTTATCAAATATTGATAGTTTTTTTACTTTTTACGCTTGTGGGACATTTGAAATTAAAAAGAAATAAAAACCATATTTTAAAATTAAAATTATATTAAATTCTTTTTATAAAATTTAGCAAATAAAATTAGACTATCTTTAGAAAGAAATTAAAATATAAAATTTATTTAGACAATCTTTAAATTTATTTATCAAATATTGATAGTTTTTTATCTTTGGAAAGAAATAAAAAAACTTAATTTTGGATTGATTTTTAAGAAAATTTAATTTCTTTATAAATTAAAAAAGAGATTGAGATTTTAAAATATAAAACAAATTTTTTTAGTTTAAATAATACATATACATTGGTCCGACTGTGCCTCACGTGTCGATCATGTGCATTTTCCGTTTAAGTCAACCAGTCATTAACGGAAAACACAGTCAAACTAATGGTACTGTCATTACTCTCCACTATAGTGGTCAAAACGAGACCCCAATAACTAGAGTCTTTTATTTGATACATGCCCTTCACTTCAGTGAGCACTTTGAGATTTAACCCTTTTCATTTTTGGTTTATAATGAACCTTTTTGGAACATTTTTGTTGTGTTTGTGTGGTCGAGTTAAATGTCAGAACTTAAACTTTGTTCGTGTAAACAAGACTATTGACTAAATTCAGGGACGATTTTATATTCCACAACTGAAATTAAGAACTTCTGAACCTTTATATATATGAGCTGACAGGCTGTTATATTTTTAGAAAAAGTAGCATAATTTATGTATGCTTGTGTGGTCACTCTTTTCTTTTTTGTGAATCAAATCAATATGCACCATCGATATATTATAACATAGAATATGAGGATAGTGTTTACATATTAGTTGTTTATTCAGGTTTGCAAACGGCCTCCAGAAGTGTAAATCTGCTACATAGATCATAAACCAGTAGTGGACAACAAACCAATATATATCCAACAACTCCAAGAGTAACTTCCAAGATATTCCATAACCACAATGACAAGAATTAACACACTATAATAATTTGTGCTGATTGTGGGATAACGTTGAAAAATATCAAACAAGAACAGCAGTTGAAAAAAAATCACAAATGTTGCAACATACCTTCCAGTGTGGGATAAGGATTGAACTGATCAGGAGAGTCGTTTAGATACACACACATACACATATTCAAAATTAAGTCAAACAAGCCATTGTTTAAAATCACATAATTCCTTTTATCTGCACATCCGGAAGAAGAAGAATCATCACGGAGCTGCTGAGACTCTTTACTGAAGTACAGGGGACTCTTATAATTGTTTTAATTTTGTTTATATATAAACATATTGTTATATGTTAGTTATATGAATTAATTTATAGTTTAAAATTATTTATGATTAATATAGATATTATAATTCCAAGGATTCATAAAAAAATAAAATAAATTATATATGTAATTGATGAAATTCGCAATTTTATTTGTATTAAATTAATTTTTCATATTTTTATAATTAAATATATAAATATTTAATTATCATATGTTACTGATTGGATTCAAAACTTAAATTTTTAATACTTATTTATTAAATATTAATATTAATATACATATATATATATATATTATTTAATATTATACCTCGCAATTCTCATCTATTTACTTTAAAATTCAACGATCCATCATTATTATTTTAGTTAACCGATCATAACAAAATAGCACATATATATCACATTTCACTTGGACAATTTTAACTATTTTGTATTATAATCACTCATATTTTATATACATATCAAAATTTTGTGTTATTCTCAAAATTCTTACACGACTCGTTAATATCAACACGATGATTATGATCAATTTCTAACTAAAATCCACTTCTTAAACAAAATTTAAAGCATATTTTAGTTTAGTCTCCGGTATTGTAAAAAACGGAAATCAGAATTAGACAGTGAAGGCACAGAACAAGGATTAATCGGATGAATCGGGCATTAATCGGAATGATTAATTGAATAATCGAGAATTTAATCAGTTCAGTGAGCTACCGAACAAGGATTAATCATTAATCACTGATTTTTAGAACAATGCTCCAGATTCATAACTATTTTGATACTTCATATTGAAACTTTTCCTCTTCAATTGCGGTCACCCAATCTTTGTAAAAAAATATATCAATGATTGGGATTGTAATGCTTATATAGATATTAGTTGTTGAACTTTTTCATATTTCATCTTCAATGAATCATTTTGGACATTTGCATCCCATATATAAAAATTAATCCTTAATTTACCAAGATTTACACTCACTTATGTACTATAAAAATTCACTTACGTAGAAGGACTATGAAAACTTTTGCAAGTATGAATGTATGGAGGGAATATAATACATAGTCAAATTTGAAACAAACCATAAATTTACTTGACTGATACAAAAGGTTCAAAAAAACTTATTGCTTGCCTTTTTGTTGTGTTCTATTTGCATAAATGATGAACCTTTTTGAACCTTTTCATTTTTGGTTTATAATGAACCTTTGTGGAACATTTTGAATCCCTCACACACAACACAACTACTTAGTTAACAAAGACTGGACAGGGACAGGCAGATACAGATGTACAATACATTACTTTTCCGCTTGTTAAATCCACAACCTAAGTTCATATATATATAGAACGAGGAAGGAAGGCTCTTGGTACTTCATAAACTGCATACAAACTCACTTTTTCTTTCTTAATTAATTCTGTTCTCAGGATTAATTTTCAGATGTCTTCTCCTCCTTGCCAATTTATATTCAGTAACTATTCTACGCAACTTAATGTTGCATTCATCAACATAACACCCATACAAGCACGACAGAATGGCAACCATGCTATTGTTGGCATTTTTGGAATCTCAGTTACTGTCCTCCTCACTGCCTTGCAACTCAAGTACCAAGCAAGGACTGTTTCACCATTCCAAGAACACCCGAAAGCCATGGCGATAGCTATAGCAAGTTTCCTTATTTTCTGTTTCGTATGTGACATGGAACAATATTTACTTGCCACTCGTCGTTCTTCAACTTTGGCAACACTATTTCACCATGTACTCAGACTGCTGGTCTTCATGTCATTGGCATCTTTAGCCTCTGTCATTTTCTTGACATCCACGACCACAAGCCCAACTAGGTCACTTATCTTATATCTAATTGTCCCCTGCTTTTTTTCAGCAAGGCTGGTTTTTCATTGGATCGGAAATAGAATGTTACGTAGAAACAGAGGAGCATACAATGTTCGTAGTTTACTCCCACACTTTGTTTACAGTGAGTACTTCGACTACATAGATACTCTTCCAGTGTACCATAGACGTAATCAGTTCAACCCATGGATGAACCATTGAAAAGTGTTATGGATTGTAACGTAGATCACGTCGACAACTTTGATTATACTATTACTATGTCTAGGTGACTATGGGTACATCTCCTATCCAACCAGTTCACAAAAAAACGATACAGGGGACTAGGGGAGTGAGACAGAGGCCCTGGGGAAAATGGGCAGCAAGTCAGCAACATGCACATGTATATTTACTAAATTTGGGAGTAAGGGAATAGATAACGGATTGGTGATACAATCGTTTTATAATAAATTTCAGCAGAGCTTAAGTTTAATTGGACTTGCATCGAGCACATCTTATTGAGTCGGAGTTTACAGTTGTTTATTGAAGCTTAATTACTTAACCTCAATTATGTTGTGTTTATGGTCGAGTTAAATGTCAGAACTTTAACTTTGTTCGTGTAAACAAGACTATTGACTAGATTCAGGGACGATTTTATATTCCACAACTGAAATTAAGAACTTCTGAACCTTTAAAGCAGAACATTAATCAATGTTTATGATTTAGGCCCCGTTTGGCTCAGCTTATAAGCTGAAAAAATTGGTATATATGTACTTTTTCTGAAAATAAGTAACTTATTTTCAAATTTAGAAATAAGATTTGGTCTTAAATTTTTAAAATAAATATTAATTTTCAAAAAAAAATATGAAAATATTTATTCGATATTTAATTTAATATTTTTATGAAAATAGATAAATTTTAAATATATAAGAAATTTTATCCAGATTTTTTGAAATATCCAAATAAAATCTGGGAAAAATCGAGCCGAACCGGGCCTAATCCGGGCCGGACCAGATTTTTATCCGGATCGGGCCTAAATTTGGATTTTTTCCGGGCCGAACCTAAATCGTGATTTTTTCCGGATCAAATTGGGTCGGATTTTTCTGAAAAATATGTGCTCCGTTCAGGCCCGTGGACCGGACCGGCCTTTTTCATATCGAATTTTTTCCGGATATTTTTCGGATCAGATCAGACGGGCTTTTCGGATTTGGATTTTTTGTGCATCTCTAGAAAATAGTGAACGTAAGTCGTAATAGTGTTTTATATTATTAAAATATTATTATTTTTATACACTTTAGAAACGTAAAAATTGAAAGGAACATCTATAAATAAAAAATATAAAGTATTGATTGGCACGGAAAAAAAATTATATAATTAATTTATACCTTGACTCAACTCCTTTGAGTACATCTGTTTGTTTTGTTGGGTAAAATAAGGGCAGTTTGGATGATGGTTGAAAATGAGAATCGAGAATTGGACTGAAGGGTAGGGGAATGGATGGTGGTTGAAAATGAAAATCCAGAATTGAAATGAAAGGTATGGGAATGATAGTTATATGATTTGCTCACTTAGAAAGAATGAGATTCTCATTTCGTACAACCAAATTTATATTATTAATTCAAATACTAATAAATGGGACTAAAATTCTAATTTCCGTTAATTTATTTTATTAACTATGAACCAAACGTCCCTTAATGATAATTATGTAAAAGTTATAAAATAAATATGAGTGTAATTCGAGTCGAGTATTTCGAACTCGAACTCGTTTAATTGGACTCGGTTCAGCTCATATAACTCGTGAGCAGCTCGAACTCGAACTCGATTAATCAAATTTGGTTCGATTCGAGATTGTATACGAGATGAGTCAGGTATGTGTCGAATTTGATAACTTGGTCGAACTCAATTCGTTTATAGATAAAAGTAAGATATTAACAAAAAAAAATATTTTTTTTATAATTTTAATTTTTTAACTCGTCTATAAAACTACATAATCGAATTTGAGTTTGTTTTAAGTTATTTGAGGGGCAACTCGTTTAAAAAAAGTGGAACTCCATTTCTCTGGTCGGAGAATTACAAGCCTAATAATAAGGTTGAGAATAGAACGCCAAACATATAAAACACCAATATTAAGAAAGAAGAAGAAACCCTAATAAATTGAGCAAAATTGAGGATGAAGGCGTGATGGTGAGTGAAAATTGTGTGAATGTTGTATAAATTGTGTGGGTTTAGGCCACTTAGTTGTTCTCTTCTGGAGGAAAAGCTGCGAGAATAAAATTGATCATATTGGAAGGAGAAACCTAAGGGAGTAATTGAACGCGTATTCAAGAAAGACAGCAGTCCTAACATTCTTTATTTGGTTAAACATGTAGTGAATGTTGTTTGTTTATGTAATAATATCTTACATTCTACTTCAACAGGGGTTCCAATGGCCTTTCTGCTTCCGAGATTTGTTAAATGTATGTAAGACTTATAGTCGCGTGATATTGTTTTCTTATTGAACGAATTGTTGGTTTTATTTATTTATATTTTTCTATCAGGTCCAAGAATATGCAGTGGCGGAAATGGATCACTTGTTGAAGGTGGTGTGTCGAACATTCTATTTACCTCTTGCTCAATATAGGATGTTTGATGGTGATTCCTTCAATCCAGTTATAGAGATTTTGAAAACTTAGCACCCTGGTGTCAGTTCAAAGATGTTTGTATGCACAAGCTCTTAAGTGAAGATGAAGGCCCACTTGGCAACTCATGTAATTCACGGGGATATAACAGCACTAAGCATTACTGAATACACCTTCGCACATTATGCACGAAACTGCAGTGGGTCAATTGCTTGTTTTAAAATATACTTGCGCGGCATTCCCCAGTTACATAACCAATATGTGCTCGAGATGTTTCTGCCTGCTCAAGAGATGGATAATTGTCACCATCAAACCTTGTTGAATTCTATATGGGCAGCAATAAAGGAATGTCTTCCGAATTGTAAGCTTGCTTCAGGAGAACAAGCGGGACAAGTGATATCAGTCAAAATTATCAAATCTTCTTCCCCTAATGAACTCAATTCTTTTAAAATTGGTCAACAGAATCACTCTCTTCCTCAACATGAAGGCTCAGGGTATACTCACACTTTGAATATCTCTGAAAATGGTAGTGTACAAAGGAGGACCTCAAATTCTTACAAAGAAGCTTCCACCGGTGAAACGTCAAGTAGAATCCTGAATGAAGCTCCCCAACTCAGAAAATTTGAAGAATTCTTTGAAATCAAGGGGAATACCGTGGCTGCTGAGGGAGGTAACATAACTTTTAACTTTAAGAAATAAACTAGAAACATGTATTATGTACTTTTCTATATATAATAATAGATAATAGATGTGCATAATATATTATGGGAGCTGAATCTTTGTTTCTTTGGTGGCTTCATAGTAACTGAACCAGTAGAAGAACCAACTATTGAAGATGTTGGTTATGCTACAAGTAACATAGATGTTGGATGTGCTACAAGTAATCTAGACATCCGAAATGCTATGCCTCCTGCATCCCAGCCTTCCAGATTCCGAACAAAGAAAAGGCTACAGCAACAAGTTGATGAAGAAACAATGGTCTTAGATTACGAGGGAAATGCATTTGAAGTGTCACCTGAAGGTATTGAATATGATGGGGCTCCTGTTGCATCAAAACGAATGAAGACTTTTAAAATACCTTTCACTGCCGAGAATATTAAAAAACATTTCGGAAGACCACTGAAAGACGCGGCAGAAAGCTTCGGGGGTACGTTTATTTCTACCATGTTCTTGCAGCTTACTCTATTCATAGGACATTTAATAACTATTGAAATTTTATCAAACAAGTATGGTTGTGTATATCTTATTTAAAATTTTCATTGTTTTAGTGAGTGTATCGACATTCAAGCGGAGATGTAGAGATATTGACATTGCATGGTGGAAACCTGGGAAGAGAAATAGGATTGATGGTGAACCAGAGGGGAAAAGAAAATCTTCGGCCATGCCTAATTTGCCGAAATGACCCGCTATTGTTCATCTGGAATTGTAGAATTGGAGAATAATGTGATTGAAAGGCTGCATCTGGATAGGAAAAATTTCAGTCTCGAGTATCAAGATGAGGAGGGGGATTGGATTTCAATTGCTTGTGACAAGGACGTTGGGGAATGTATGAAAATTTCAAAATCATTGAAGATGACAACAATCAAAATGTTGCTTGGCCCGCCTATTAGCAACTGTGCTCTTTGAAATTAATTCAATATGAGAACTCATGACTGTGTTAAAACAGACAGAAGTTGAATAGTTCATCTCCATGATCTTGGATTGTGTATGCTTACAGTTCAGCTGACACTTAAGTTCAATGTGGTCAGGGGCTCAGTCTTGACTTAATTCAGACCCTGATAAGCTCCACTTGGATGTATGATTCTGATAGCTATTAGAAACATGATATTCTTGTCATATTGTAATTTGCACTCAATTCTGCTATTTACATAAAGCACATGGAAGTATTCGAGTAATCCTCGTAATAATATGTCAGCTGTTTAAACTTCCACATAGGAATTTAGTCACTAGTTATTCTAAAGCTTTGATTTAGAAAAAATAAGTCCAACATATGATAATCTATATGATAATCGAACAACATCAATGAAAAAGTAGAGCAAAGAACATATTGAATTTATTATGGTAAGTACATTGCTTATGGTTTTAAGTCACAGAACTTTGTAGGTCTTGTTCAGAATGCATTTGGTGCTTCTTGGATAATAACTTAGTGTTATAAAAGTATAATTATTTATTCAATATCTCGAAAAAGGTACGTAACATATATCTTATATTTCTATTCTCTTAAAAGAATAATTTGAAAATATATTTTAATTAATACTCCCTCCATCTCTTATTACTTTTCATGTTAATCATGTTCGCGTTTGCCAACACACACTTTTGATCGTTAATATCTTTAATTTCGTATTAGTATTAAATATAAAAAATTTATTATATTAAAGTACTCACAAATACGAATCAAACAAAATCACTCGTGACTATATTTTGTCTTATAAATTATGTGTATATTAGTAGTCAATCGCTTACGATGAACAGTGCAAAAAATCAAAACAGTAAAAGTTTTCGGAGACGGAGGGAGTAACAAACATAAATTAAAGACAAAGGCAGTAAAATAACCAAATTGGTAGGCGTGTCTATGCATAAACATCCAAAAACTGACACGTTTTAGTTGACCAAAATACATACATACAAAACAAATGCTAAGAAAATGTTCTCATTTGGTAAAAATAGTAAATTTCTTATTCTTTGAGGCATCTTCAATTCTTCATTCAAACAAAGATGAAATCTTTTCAAATACAATTCAGCTAGTTTTACAATGCAAAGATAAAGCTTAAGATCCAGCTTGCTCAACTTTGATTTTAACACCCATATTATTTCTCTGGAATTTTCCTACCAGGTTTGAATTTTCTTGAAATTTCATATGAAACATTGACTCGATCAAAAAAAATTCAATTTTTTTGTTCTGGGTGGTCAAAAGTTAGAATCTTTATGGTTATTTCCTGTTGTATTGCTGTTTTGTTAGATCTATGTGTGATAGATTAAATTATTAAAATTTAGTTTGTTTTGTTCCTTCTTTAATTTATGGTAAAACAACAATACATTGGTTATTCTCTTTTGGAGATTGATGTAGAATGTGGTGGCATTGTATGTATGTATGTGTATGCAGTATACTTGGGTTGCCTGATTTGGGGTTTAAGTCTTTTGCTTTAAGTTTGTGTTTATGGCCTTAAAGAGTGAATCATTCCTGAAATGGTAAATTTGGTTTGTTCTCAGATAGTATCATTGATTGTAGGAATTACTTCTTTTGCATATTTTTGTTGTGCATTACTCTTACATGTCAATGTAGTCGAAAGAATCAAAAGAAAGGTTTCTAATTGACTAGGTTTCCTGTAGGATGCTGTATGCCCAAGACTTCATTTCAAATATCAATTGAACTTTGATGTGATCTTTGGTGCATTTACTGAACCATTGTGCAAATCTTGTTAACATGGATGGTCATTTAGTGCCACCAGAAGGAAACAACTTTGAACCAGCATGGGCGGAGAGGGGTGCAGATTATATATGAGAGAACATAGGTTGCATAGTGAAGAAAATTTAATGTTCTAAGAACTGTAACCAGCCTAATGTATCCTATCTGCACCCATCTTCTACTAGTGACTTGCTAAAATCCTGCTTCATAATGTAAATTCAGTTTTAAATATGATGCTGGCCTACGGTTCCTATGTATTATTTCATACAATACAATAGTAAAAGACCTCCACAGCCTTTTTCTGATCATTGTACGGCCTTTTAACATAATGTGCTTCAGGATTAATTACTTTGATGGACAGTAATAGGATTAATACTAGGGAAGGAAAAAGTTCAATTGAGTACCTATGATATTGGAGTATCATATATGTTCTGCAAGCGGAACATGTTTGCGGAAGAATATATTTTGCAATGTTCTCCAATCAGAACATATATGGCACTCCAAGTACTCTAATATAATGGGTACTCCATAGAACTCAACCCTTAATACTAGTATAGATATAATACTTAATATTTGGTCCCAATCGCCTTGAGTATTTTGTATAGACACTCGAAAGGTTTCAATTATAAGAATCACCCTATTTTCGAGTTTAGGTGACTGCTAAGTTTATAATATGATACATTCACAAGATGCACGACATCAATGGGTCACCCTTTTATTTTGTCATGCAAGTATCATGAGTTTATGACATATACTAGCATGATCCTAAGCTATGTTCTAAAATTAACATATAGTTACAAAGTTAGGACCGCAATATATAATTTTTTGTATAATTTTTAAAAAACTGGAACTTGATTTTAGTCATGAAAAAACTGATAATACAGAATTCCTTACTTATTTTATATCTTATGTTATTATGTTAAAGATGGAGGAACAGAGCCAGACATACACTTTGGATGAAGCACTTGAGGCTGTTGGTTTTGGGAAATTCCAAATATTTGTTCTTGGTTATGCTGGGATGGGCTTGATTGCAGAAGCCATGGAAATGATGCTTCTCTCATTTGTGGGTCCAGCAGTTCAGTCTGCATGGGGTCTATCTCCTCGCAAAGAGAGTTACATAACAAGTGTGGTTTTTGCTGGCATGCTTGTTGGGGCTTACTCATGGGGTATTGTTTCAGATAAGCATGGAAGAAGGCAAAAAAAAAAAATTCTTCCCTTTTCCTCCCCATTTGAAATTATGTCTCCATGTTTTGAAGGACTGCTAGTTATTCGAAAGAGACAATGCTGCTACATTATATAATTCGTCTAGTGTATACTATTGTGATATAGTTATCACACTACAAGCCTTGACTTTAGTTTTGATATATCTGAGAGGCCATTACCTCTTATTAAAAACTTTCTGAATCACACAGCTATTTGTTTCAGTAATGTCATAATGTATCACCAAGATGATTTGTTACTTCTTGACACCAAGTGATTGGTGTACAACTATTCCTTCAGCGATCTGATATAGCTTGTAGTGGTGGAAAACATGAGAGAAAATATGCTTAAATAGTTATATGAACTTGTGCCTCTTTCTTTAAAGTTTATTATTTTATGATCTATGATACAACTTTGTGTATGTTGGTAATTTAGAATTTAAGTTGTTTAATTCTTTGAGACTTTGTACAAGTGGATAAATGAGGAGACCAAAAGTTTCAATTCCAGAACCTGAAATTAGTACCCGAGTATAAGTGCTGAATGATAATTACTTTCGGGGATTGATTGCTTAAAGTGTCAACTTTTAGTAGCATCATGGAATTACTGTATTTGACTGTACTAGCTTCTGCAGCATCATTTAAATGATTTTATCATCCTGCAGGAAAGGGTTCCTCATTACGGCAATGGTTACAGCTGGAGCGGGTTTCCTAAGTGCTTTTGCTCCGAACTATATTTGCCTGATTAGTCTCCGTTGTCTTGTTGGTCTTGGTTTGGGAGGTGGTCCTGTACTATCATCTTGGTTTTTGGAGTTTATCCCTGCTTCAACCAGAGGCACTTGGATGGTTGTTTTTTCAACCTTCTGGACATTGGGAACAATTCTTGAGGCATCACTTGCATGGGTATGTCATAATAGCATGCTCTCAAGTTCTCATCAACTTTTTAGCATATTATTCTTATTTAATATTTGCGGCAAATAATATGATTGGCAAAATGCCTTTTTTTAATAGATATTATTAGAATGCTAGATATTTAGGGCTTTTTCCATAGGCACCTAACTTCACTGCCGGCAGGCCTCACTCCAATATGTTCCTAGCTTATGCCCTCTTTTAAATGACAGCGATTTCCAATGTTGTCTCATTTTTGTCCATTGTTCTATCTGTTGTCCTTTGTTAACTATGATTTTCCTTTCTAGATTTTGACTGTATTGAAGTCGTCTCAGACCTAAATTATGTTATGTGCCCCTGTTGCAGAGCCAATGTGTTATTCTCTTCTGGTAACTTCAGTGTCGGATCATATTAACAACATATATTCCACGCTGTGACTTTCCTCAAGGCCCTTCATATGTATTTCCTCTGGGTGATATATCTTCAATGTGGATTATTGCGATTGTCATAGGTTTATAGCTCCAAATAACATTGTCTGATATTGATGATTATATCTTAATTACTTTTTTTCTTCCTTCCATGTTTGTTCCATATTCTAAGTGTTCCCAAGGAATCTACTATGATCCATGAGTGAGATGATTTTCGTTAATTCTCATTTCTGTAATTTGTTTTTTTTTGCAGTTTGTAATGCCATCTTTGGGTTGGAGATGGCTACTTGCGCTGTCTTCTCTTCCTACATCACTGCTTCTTATGTTCTATGTAATGACTCCAGAATCACCAAGATATTTATGCATGCAAGGAAGGAGAGATGAAGCGCTTGTTATTTTAAAGAAAATAGCCAAAACTAACCAGAGAAAACTTCCTCCAGGTATTCTTGTTTTGGACCAACAAATCGAGCTACAAGAAAACTCTTCTGAAGCAGAAGACAAACACCTGCTCTCACCAAACACTATGGAAAATGCATCTCCTGATGAGAGCAGTAAAATGGAACTAAAAACTGACTCAACTGTATATACTCTCCTTTCACCTGAATTACTTAGGTCGACCTTGCTTTTATGGGTTGTCTTCTTTGGTAATGCGTTCTCGTATTATGGGCTAGTTTTGCTGACAACAGAGTTACACAGTGAACATAGCAGTTGTAAGCACAGTCAGTTAAAATCAAATAATTCGCAGGAAGTTAACTACAGGGATGTATTTATCACTAGTTTTGCAGGTATTATATTACTGTAAATAATAACTTCACCTGTTTTCTTTGTGAATTTGCATTATTTATTTGTTATGTTTCATTATAATTTATTAAACCTGCTTCCTCTTTTGGAAGAAAGCCGAGTCCTTCACCTCTGATTTGTTTTTTGCTTCAAGAGTTCCCGGGACTTCTTGTAGCAGCAGCTACAGTTGATAAACTGGGCCGTAAGTTCTCAATGTCGGCAATGTTCTTTCTGTGTTGCATTTTTCTGCTACCATTGGTATTCAATCAACCTCAAGGCATTACAACAGGTCTTCTCTTTGGAGCTCGTATATGCATCACAGCAACCTTCACAGTGGTCTATATATATGCTCCAGAAGTAAGTCATAATAAAAGTTATACTAGTTTTCATAAGATCTGCAAGTTCAGTCTTAATCACCAAACCTTCATTGATCACTGATAGTTTTTGTTCATGTGCTTATATGTTTGCTAGATATACCCTACAGCAGTTAGAACAACAGGGGTTGGAGTGGCTAGCTCGGTAGGAAGAATTGGAGGAATGTTGTGCCCTCTTGTGGCAGTAGGACTGATACATAGTTGTCATCAAACTTCAGCCATACTTCTATTTGAATTTGTTATATTTCTTTCTGGGGCATGTGTGATGTTTTTTCCGTTTGAAACTAGTGGACGCGAATTGACAGATTGTGTACCTCCAGAAAAAGCAGGCACACAACCAACATGACGCAAACTTCTGCAATATTTTCTATAGAGAATTAATAGTAATTTGTACCCATTTCTTTCCATATTTAAGATATGAAGGAATCATACATACCATACCTACATTTATACCTTAGTCTCTTATTGCTGTATTACATCATTTCATTAATTTTTATTCGAGTACAGATGTAGCAGAAATTTTACATTAGTTGCTTCCATGATGTGTATTCTATGTCACAATCAATTGGATTATAATTTACGTTCTTTATAAAAATTGCATATAGCTAGAATGTCAAGCATATATTCATGCATCTTGGCTTGTATGAATAACAATATGTGGATCTTCGTTGACCTCTTCATGTCTTGTCATGTATGGACAACAATATATATATCTTTCGTTGGAGGCATCCATAAGGAATATGTGTATCATATGTTTTGGCTTCAGAAGGTTGCCGAGTACAAGATAATAGGAGGATTTATCACAAAAGAAAAACAAAGTATAGAGCGTCAAAAGGTTGAAGTCACTAACTAAAACCTTACCATCACTAAAGATTTTTTATACAGGAATGCAGGTCATAAGTTTTGGGGAGCAGTTCTTCTTGAGGAAGAAAATGGGAAAATGGGAAAATGGGAAAAGACAAATATGTAGATATAAAAGTGGAGAACTTCATTATGACTACTATAAAGTGGGAAATCTCACAAGTCAATACATTTCTTCGGTTCATTGATTCACCACTCGGTGGTTTTCAATAGACAAGTCCAGTTGACATAGACCTTATTTTTAGTTAATTTTCTATATATTTATTTGATAAGAAGTTCTAATTTAAAGGTTTTTAGGTCCCTTTTACCAAGAAGTTTTATGTTGTCTCTGTTATGTGAAACATATCCAAGATATATATACCGCTCAGTAGGATTACATACTGTGGATTTACATGAGTTTTTATTTATTATGCTGGTCTGACTGTCTGGTGTTTGATTTTTCTTTCTGTTGTGTTCCTTAGTTAACTTTCTTTTCTGCAGGTGGGAACAATTCTTGATACGATAGCGCAAGCTGTGGAAGAACAAAGTCTGGACCCTTTGTTTCCCAATATGTAGGCATCTAAGCTTCAACGCAATTGAAATATATATGGTTTATTAATACTGGTTCTTTTGCTAGCCAAAATCTGCAGATTCTTGTATTTTTAAGTGTCTTTCACAGATACATAACATGAAATATTTCTACTATTACAAAATGGAACAGCACAATCAATTGGCATTACAATCATTTTGATACGATAGAGCAAGCTGTGGAAGAACAGAGTCTGGACCCTTTGATCTCCAATAAGTAGGCATCTAAACTTCCACAGTTGAACTATATATGCCTTGCTAATATTAACTCTTTTACTTGCCAAAATTTGCAGATCCTAAATTTTTAAAGAACTCACACTGAAACATAACATAAAACATTTCTTCTATTACAAAATGGAAAACAGCACAATCAACTGGGCATTACAATCTCTTTCCTTGAAACATGTCTTTATGATAGCTTTTGCCTAACACTATTTAAGAAGTTTTATTTCTTGTTAAATGTATCTTAATATATGCTGTAGTATGTAAATAATCATTTCTTGAGATTATCTTTACTTGAGCAGAACTGTCTTCTGTGATAAAACAAGGCCAACCAAATATATTATATGGATAAATTCATGGCTTCTGAGAACACTTCTGGCAGGAAAATTTATTGCTCTAAAATGATAACATAGGTAGAGTATTCACTTCAAAACTGTACATAATTGTAGATGCATATATGTGAATATAACTTTTACTACTGTTACATAGTTAAAATTTTGTGCTATTGTAAATCATCTCTCTCATCTATTGTAAAAGTCAATCAAAATACTGACCCTTTTAGATGTCGAATTATTTACAATCTGGCCTCAGTAACTTGTTACGAAAAGACCTGCCAATTTCGTTTCCAAGTGGCTACTAAATGATTCCATAAAAATTTATGGCAAGATAGGATGGTCAATAGAACTAATATGTTTCTTTCTTCTCTACAATCCTCCTTGTCTTCAAATAGAGTATAACTTGTTAACTTTATTACATCTATATATTACTTGCAATTTGTTATATAAAATACCAAAACAGTTAATATAAAAAGGCATACAGAACATATTGAAAAATCAACTGCTCTAGCAAGATTAGATCAGACAGTGATAACCAATCAATCAATTCTCATACTATAATTCTAAAGCAATCTCCCTTGAGTGGTCCTTGCATAATATTATTCTATCCAGTGGTATTGGAAGCACTGAAGCATGATTTAACACTTTCCCCTTTGCACACCTTTGATTATTCCAAGTCCTCCCTGGAAGGCTTTTTTCCAAGTCAACTTGTATAGATAACAATGCCCCAGTTGTATACTTGTATGCTTCCTCATACCCCCTCCACCAGGATGACCTTCCTCTCTGCATGACTTCATGTATATATGTGTGTATATATATATATATATATGTATGTATTTTTTATACCAATTAACAACCCCCTAACACCCAACCTTCTCCAACAATACGAAAATAAATTGTCTCAGAACAGATACTAATTTGTACGGTTATAAGAATATTTATTAAATTAAAAAAAAAACAATTACCGTAAAACTATTAATTGATCTATGCACTAGTCAAAAATTTAATATGACATTCCTAGGCTAGAAAAATCTAAAAAAAGAGAGAGCAAAATGGATTGATTTGATTAAATTTGTATGTATATATGTGTGTGTTTATTCATGAATTTTTGGGGTGACATGGTCGACTTGAGTGTTCTTTGAGGTGATAATTGATGAAACAAGTGTTGTACCAACTGCGAAGAGTGCCAAAATTCCTGAACCAATATATACACCATCTTTTACAATGTAGCATTCCCCATCTAACCATCCCTCACCAAACGCCTGTGATTGACTCATACTGGTCGCTGCACTCACTAAAATTGCACAAATCACGAAGCTGATCCTGCATAATTTAAAATTATTTTTAGCAAGTGTAATTTATCTTTAGTCAGGATATTTTTATTGGTTATAATGCTATTTTCTATCATTATTTTAATACAGCGAGACAAATTGTTAGTATCAAAGCCTACCTAGTTGTCCACGTTAGAAGCCTTTAACAAGGCTTTATTACGTTAGGAGTAATTTTTAATTATATGTAAATTGAGTTGCTTGATTTAATTTATTATTGCGCAAGGTAATAATAAATAATTTTTTCTAAAAAAATATTAGTCTATTTTGGATAAGATTATATATGTAACTTATTTATTTATTTATTAAAACTCATGCAATAAATACACCGTTACTAACATGGAAAGGTTCCCTTGATTATATATTTATAACGATATGTTGATTTTTTATTAACTAGCGTATATACATAGGTTGATCGGTTATTGGGTTCGGTGTATAGATGAGAAGAAAGCAATTTATTGTGCATACCATTATTTGAGAAAGGTCCAAAAATGAAGGCCAACTTGAAACGTAACAAACATGTGTACATCATTTTTCAACTTTTCTACAAATGCTTCAAGAATATCGAGTAAAATGCTATATTTGACCCATTTTTATTATTTATTAGAAAAGTCTACTCATTTTTTTAAAACCATTTTCCCGGATTAATAATTATTTCTTTGCTACATTATCCATTTTTATTATCGATAAAATGGGAGTAAAAATAAGAATAATTTGTATCCTAAACGAAAATTCAAATAGAGCAGCCAACACTAAAAAACAAGAACTCTTGATCACTAGATGCAAGAGGTACATGAAACAGTAAGAATTCATATATAATACATGTAAATACTGTAGGTGCGTTTGTTTTAATTTAGAAGTTATATATTAGATAAATCAGTTATAAAACACACCCGTAAATTAAAATAAAACTTACCATGAAAGAGAGAGTAAAAGAATGGAAATTGCAGGAAATCTGGGCTTACAGCTTCTGCGAATTGTACTGCTAGAACTTGTATCTCTTCCAAACCAAAACTTTTTGGAAACAAAGAAATTACTCATAATCTGTGCAACAAATAAACAAACCAAAGCAGCAATCCCAAGTCCATATGCATCACTCTTTGGTATGTAACATAGCTTCCCATCTAACCTTATATCTTTCTTCTACAGAAACAATTTATATATAAAAAAAAGAAGCTCAGATAAAAAAATATAAATCTTTGAACACATATGTATGTTTATATACACTGAATTTGGGTTACCTTGGATTTCTTGAATTCTGCAGCAATACAAAGAGCAAAAGAGAGGAGGGCAATAAGCATAAGAAAGGTTAAAATAAAAGCTATATCCAATCTGTTTCTTTCCATGAGGAACTAAATAATATATATATATTTTAGTTGTTTGTTTTTGATCTGTTTGTGTCAGAAATATTGAGGAAAAGGAGAGAACATAGATATATACATAAGATGTATGTACATATATAATACAGAGAAGTCTTGGAAGTTATTTAAAGATGGATGCCGAACAAATTTTTAGTTGGCTTTGGTGATGTTCTGTTTTTTGCCTTGTAGCGGACAGTGGAAGCAGGGTAGGAGGTTACGAGAGCTGAGTTTTCCTAATATTATATATACTCTATCGGTTCAATTTATTTTGTTCATTGATCAAAAAATGCGGTTATAATTTAATTATTTATTAAATATAAATAAATGTTTTCAATAAATAAAATCAAAGTGAATGACATAAGGTGACTATAAAAACAAATAAATTTCTCATCTTATTCTTAACATTTTTCAAAAAATGACACACACAATATAGAAAATGTTAAGAATCAAATGAGATGTAGGGAATATTAAATATTTAAGAGTGTGATTCTTTTTTAAATTTTAAAGTAAAAAATAAGTCAAACTGTAAAATAAAACTAACGTTAAGGAGAGGAAGAAGAAGAATTAAATTAGAAAAAATATGGCCTCATTTAGTCATTTTTCGTAGCGAAACACAAATCTTTGGAATATGTGTGCTAGATATCTATGGGTTTTGTCAAGTTGTTATAAATTATTTTTAACACAAGCTTTCACAAGTTGGAAAATTACTCCTTTTTCTTGAGAATAGTTTTTTGACTTTCTGGTAATGCATATTTAAAAATAAAAAATATAATTAATTTTAATTTTTAAATCAAATAAAAAATTTGATTTTGATTTTTTAATTCAATATAAAACTTTTACAAAGTTGAAAAAACTATTACTGTATTTAGGAATACGATATAAATGTATTAAAACTGGAAAAAAAATGATGAGAAACTAAAATTTATGGCGTACGATTAATTGATAAGGCTCATTATAAATGTCAATAAAAAAATGTTTAGACTGGAACAAAATATATATATATATATATATATATATATATATATATATAAAACTTAGAATAGAAAATAAGATCTACACCACATATTCAATCTAATCTAATGGCAAGGAGGAACATCCTCACACAAATCAAATACACCCTGATACACCCAATCCCACATAATTCCTCCGTTTTTAATTTGATTTTTCTCGTTAATTAGTGAATTTTTTTTCAAATCTAACTTCACCACATTTTTCTCCATCTCCCAACAATCAGTTTGCATACCATATGTGATATATTCCGGTGACTTTTATTTTTTCGGCGATTTCCATTATTTTTTGTGAACCCAGGATATATAATTTAGTGATTTCGGTAATATAAATTAGTGATTTATATAATACAAATTAGTGGTTTCGGTAATATAATTTAGTGATTGAAGTTTGAATCTGATAAGTGACGAATTTATTTTAATTATAAATTATATTTGCCGAAATATAACACATATGGTATGAAAACTGATTGTTGGGAGATGGAAAAAATGCGGTGAAGTTAGATTTGAAAAAAACTTTGTTAATTAACGGGAAAAATCAAATTAAAAACGGAGGAGAATAGACGGGATTGTGTATGTGAGGGTGTATATAATTTGTGTGTGGGTGCGGCAGGTATAATGATAAGGTTTTCTATTTCTCATTTAAACTATTTTCTATTTGAGTAGGATTATATATATATATTATATCGAAGTTCGAAGTTGGGCCGGCCCGACTGAAAGACCCAACCCTAAGATTCATAATAGTTTAGTCGATATGCATTCATTATGCATTAATTGGAACACATATTGTGATTTGTTGGATTACGGACTCTTGCATCATAAACTGGTTTCGTAAATTTTGTGCTCAGCGTGCTGAATTTTTTAAAAATACAACTAGGTAAAACACGATTTGCTAGTATGAGAATACCAGATTTATTTAATTTATTTTACAGGTAATTTAAATGTTAGAAAATGTATATATGTTTTTATGTGATATCACATAGCGTTATTTATTTCCTCGTGCTGCATTTTCGGCTGGGTCCTAATTGAAACAAATATCTGAAAATCGTATCCTCAAATGACCGCGTCATGTCACCATCTCTTAAAAATACATACAGCATAGATGTACGAATTCATGATATAAATATTCGGTGTGAATAACAATGTTTTGTAGTCATATATTCCGATATTACTGTATAGTTATCATAATCAGTGACGTGAGATTTTAAAATGATTTTAGACCGAAATAAAATTTCTTAATAATATTGTTGGAAAAAAATACTTTGAAAAATTTATAATTCTCAATTAGCACTGCCGAGTTCAACCGGAGAACAGGACTTCTGACATATTTAACAAAAATAAGGTGTTAAATTACATTCTAGCATATAAAATAGATCGCCGACAAATTTCAGTGTCTCGTCTAAATCACTCATTTTAAATAAAATTATATTTCATTAAATTTTAAAATTTTGACAAATAAAAAAAAGTATGTAAATATAATATATAAGGAGAGTTTAAGGGAACTACATAATAGAGAGAAGAGACAATCTTCTATTCATATATCATATATCTAAACAACTTCATACAATACCTTTATATAGAGGCAAAACTCTTGAGTTACAATAAGATGAAAAACCAAGAGTTGAGAAAACAAAGAGATGAAGAACAAAAGGTTGTGAGAATTACAAAGGTCATCCAATTTATACATAACACTCCCCCTTGGATGACTTGTACGAACATCATGCCTCGTTAAAACCTTACTAGGAAAAACCCTGTGGGAAAAACCCTAGTGAAGGAAAAAGAGTACATGAATTTGTACAAAAGAAAAGATAAAGAGTGTATAATTAATTTATGTCTCCCCCTCATTGCAACATGATAACAATGTCAACATATATCTCGAAATCTTCGCATCCCAATCATGTGTACTAATTTCTCGAAGGGTGATGTAGGAAGTGCCTTTGTGAACAAATCTGCTAAATTATCACATGAATGTATCTGACAAACATTGATTACTCCCATTTGATGTAGCTCGTGAGTAAAGAAGAACTTTGGATCAATGTGTTTTGTCCTATCTCCTTTAATGTAACCTTCTTTGGTTTGAGTGATACAAGTTTCATTATCTTCATATAAGGTAGTAAGAATTCCTTTGTTGAGTGAAAGACCGCATGATTCTCGAATATGGTGGACCAGAGACCTTAGCCATACGTATTCCCTGCTTGCTTCATGAAGTGCCAATAACTCAACATGATTTGAAGAAGTTGCTGTAAGGGTCTGTTTTACATATCACCAAGATATTGCAGTATCACCATGGTTAAGGGGAAAAGAGTGCAGCGCGCAAATACTCCCCCTCATGATGATATCGCATAAAATTTTAAAGTTGATAAGTTCCAGCGTTGTCAAAATTTCCAAATGTAATAATTGAATCGCCTCAGTAAAAGAATCTTCAATGTATCCATCTTCGATTTGTGTAGCTATCATTGTATAAAGTTTATAGAGCTTTCATCCCAATGAATATACCGCAATCATGTCATGTTGTTTCCACTTATCAATTTAACCATATACATATATGACCATCTTTCGGAGTTGTCAAAATCTCAATATAAGAAGTGTCTGCAAGAGTCAATTTCATGGTATACCAAAATAATAACATTTTCCATATATGTGAATATATCTTAGTTAACGATCCCAGATCCAAGAATCAAAATAAAAATATTCCTCCTGCAAAATCAATTTAAATCCTCTTTCAAATAGGTTAGTGAAGATCGAATAAAAACGTCTTTATGTACCTTTACTATTTTCATACCTTCATATTGTACCTATTTCAAAACATGTAAAATAAATCTATAGATTTATTTAGGCAAGGATCCATATAATTATCAAAACAAATCAATATTTTAAAATATGGTAATTCAGGACCGTTTTTTTTACAACTGTTCACAAAAATCAGTATATTACATCCCTTCAGGGAAAAGATTCTTTTCAATCTGTACTAGATAATTATATAATAATTAGAAAGAATTTCACAACGGTATATATCGTATATTTATAATCCTTCTAGGATTTTTATATTCGCCTATAAAGATATATCATCTACTTAGGAATATATTATCCTTTCACGGTAGACACCAACAAACACTACATAATAAAAACAACATAAATAAATTCTTGTATTTTGATTATGAGGTGCAAATCATTTCAATGTTAATTAGAAACACATTCTAATTCCATCTACTCTGGCCAGAGATTTATGAGTTGTCACCTATAATTCAATATACAAAAATAATAGGCATTTTATTCCGGAATAATATTGTGTCGAACTACTGGTCAAAATCCCTTTTCAATTTAAGGAGGACAATGTTCTCGAGAATTTGATATACTGCTTCAGGCAGTTAAGATCCTTATAAGACACGATGTCAAGTGGGTAAATTAAACAAAATCCTTCTTATATTGTCAGACTATTTAGCAGTTAAATAATTGTATCCACCACAAAATATTATTTTTCTCCATAACCAATACAAGCTCATCATACAACTATATGAGCTTTAAATTCATAATTTCTAGATCTTCATTTTATTTTCATGTAAATAATTATTCGTATCCCACTGACTTAACACCTTTAGGTGTATGAACTACAGTATCAAATATTTCTCTATTTTAGGAAATAATGATTCTTAGAGCGCGCTACTTTCACAACTTCGGGTGTGCGGACTACAAGTCCAAATATTTCTTTTTGTGCTTGTCTCAATTATGTTTCTTATTTTCTTTGGCCAATTTTGTCTACATTCTCTAGTAGAATTCAATTCATGATCCTCATTCTTACTTATAACCTCAAGTATTATGTTAAACATATATCATCGATTTCGATTTGATTTATAGTTCCATTTTATTCTGAGCATGACATAACATTTTAGGTATCTTTACTTCATCTTTATTTTTCCATGTCCATACCATTTTAAGTACCTTTATTTTTTCTCTATTTTGCCATGTCTATAACTCTTCTGGAGATCCTTCATAGTTGACTTATCAATTTACCTATTATCAATCATTGCCACCTTTTACTTTCAAACCCTTTTTTTTCCAGTATGGAACCTTCTTGCCTATCACGCTTCGAGCGTTCTTTAGACATATTAATATCTTGAGGTTGTCCTTATGGGACATTTAGATCTCATTGTAGCATTTGTAGCCAGTGTATGTGATATGATTATTATTTCAGGTTAGTATAAAATATTCAAATGAATCATCTTATTAACTTCAGGTTCACATTCTTTAATATAAGGATCGAGATTAGATAATGATAATTCATTTCTATAAATATATTCACCATCTATTTTTCTCCCCTGATTTTGAGTAAACAGACTCGTTAAATGGAGTCATAAATATATACACATAGATGCTTCCAAATGCACTCATGTGTGATAGATATCCAATTCAAAAAATCAATCTTATTATCGTGGTGGAATAATCTGAGCTGACCAATAATTTGTTTATAATGGGGAGAAATTATGATAACTTATCTATATAATGCGAATCCATTACTTGATTGAAAATACTCAATAATTTTTCATGGACGAAATAATACTCATTGAGAGATTCACCAACATTATGTAAATGCATAATTTAAATAATCAACATCGCTTACTTCAGGTAGCGAGTTAATAATAACTAGGCATATAAATAAATTGTTCATAAAATATATATGTGGTCTACATTGGGAGATTTTTATCTCATGTCATATCTTCATTTATTCATCCTAAAAAATGATAGATCACAACTATATTTTTATTGGTGATCAGTTTTGCCTTATAAATAAATATCATTAGTATCATTGAGAAGAATCTTCTGGTTCTTCAACGAAAGTCCATATAAAATTTTAATCACCATTCGCATCGTTATGAAACTGGGATGACTTAGTTAGTCATATTAAACTATGATGTCAACAGTAAACTTCTGGTTTACTTCAAAATCCATTTCAATCGTTTAGTATAAACTGATGGAGGATATTGAAAATTTCTCCAAATTACTTTTAGTGCCTTTGGTTATACTCAAAATTTAAAGGCACTTAATCTTCATGTTGTCATTTATATCAAATTATATTCTCCAATCTTTTGAGAAAATATAATTACATCAATAATATACATGTTCTTCTACAATAAAATTTAGTCGGGGTGTAAAATAATGGCTATAACAAAATATATATGCTCTTCAAGAGTCTTATATTAAGAAACATATAATGAGGCATCCAATATATAATACTCCCTCTCTGGATGTCTCATATTCAATATATAACGCATTGACACTAGCCAACTTTATTATAATCAGCCACATGGAGTCACAATACCAACTCATAATTTTAGTAACTCAATTTTATATGCGGGATACATACTCATAATTTTAGTAACTCAATTGTATATGCGGGATACATATCATCATTATAATATTTATTCATTCTATTAAGATCTATTATATCCATACGTTATTCCTTGTAAAGATCCATCCTTCAGGGATATCATAACTTTTAAGAGAACTCAAATTCAAAATATTATATACATATATATTATTCTTCTGGAATATCTTGATAAGAAAATTGTAATCAAGTGTTTAAACGCATAACATTTATTATATTGTTCATATCCATAAAAAATATTAATATATATCCTTCAGGGATTTCACAAAAACTAAGTGCTCATTTGGTTGCACGTAAGAATTAACTTCCTATAGGAGCTTATAGTTCCTTGGAATTTAAATTAATAGGAAGTAGCAAAGTTGTTTGGTTGTTGTTGTGAGAATTTAAATTTATATGAATTTTAAATAATCAAGGGAGGGGTAGGTAAGCAACTTTCCACATATTATGTGTATTTAAAATTATAAGAAAGTTACACTTCCCTTATTTTGTTTAACCAAACAACTTAATTAAAATCTATTTTCTAGAAACTTTAACTTCCAATGTATTCATATATTAATCAAGCGACCTCTAAACATATCAAAAAGTGTAAAAGTATCATAAAAAAAAATGTGTGCATAGAGACAACTTCTGGTTGTTATTTCGTGCAACTTCTGGTTGTTATTTCGTGTAACTTCTGTTTGTAATCATTTATTATTATTCTATCAAAAACTTCACATAAAACTTCACAATATTATATTCTCACTTGCTTGGATCATGCATAATATATAATTTATTTTAATATGTAAAAAAAGCAATTTAATAGAGGTGACATAGTGTGTCTGGGCACAAGTCATCCTGTATAATAATAATAAATCTAACTTTTCCACTAATTTAAATTTTATGTCCTCATAAATCTTGTTTTAACACAACTTTTTATAATCATTTTCTCCTATTACATACCATTACTTACGATATCCACTCAAATCATATTGTAACAATTATAAAAATTTGAGTGAATTTTAAAGAGGAATAGTAGGTATGCACAAGAACGAGTTTTAAATATGAACAATTTAATATGCATGCCACAAATACAAAATAAAACTTAAAACATATATGGACATTTCAACATGATTGCATATATTGATTAATCCAAAACTTATAGAATATCCAAAACATAGAGAATAAACTTAATCCAAAAATAACATAACAATATGTAAAAAAAATCAGAATTGACCTTTCAGAAAATAGACAATTTGCATAATGTAAAAGACTTTATTTCAAGATATGTAAAATATGAAACTTATAGATAATCAAACAAGTTTTCTAGAATATTAAACCTCATAAAAAGTGAATTAATAATGAATTCAAAAAATAAAACATGGGCTGCTATAATCGAAAAATAATAAACTCCTGGACAAATTCTAATTTACACCTTTTAAAAATAATAAACATCATAAAAGGCAGTAAAATATGATTATAACTTAAAGGTCTCGAAAAGATCTTTCCGAATTGATATTACACATAATTTTTGGATGTATATTCAATTTATATGATTTTTCAAAGTTGTAGTATCCTATTTTCGAAGTCACAACAACAATGTATACATATGACAGAATTTCATAAACGTACATGTAGAATCTCAAAAATCTTAAACTATGAAAGTTTTAGACAATTAAGATATCTTTTCGAAAAATCTAAAATCATACAATTTCGAGATAAAACTTACGAGATATGTTAACGTGCATAACTCAAACATATAAATTTAGAACAATGTCATGAAAATGAAGAGAATGGTAAAGATGCGTATCTCAAAATCTCAAAGTATGATTATCAATTCTCTAAAATTTCAAATTCGGACCTTAAGCATCCTTCAAGATTAACGTGAGGATTGAAAAGAACCTTGAATCTATGAATAAAATGCAACTCATGTTTTGTCACCGAAAACACCCTTAAACGATTAACCACTTGCATTTTGAACCAAATCAACCCATCAAAATAAATTTTAAACCTTATTTTCTTGAATACAAGATGCACCATCATACTACCAGAATGGAAGAGCAAGTCGTGCTGATAACGTATTATGTAAATATAATATATAAGGAGAGTTTAAGGGAACTACATAATAGAGAGAAGAGACAATCTTCTATTCATATATCATATATCTAAACAACTTCATACAATGCCTTTATATAGAGGCAAAACTCTTGAGTTACAATAAAATGAAAAACCAAGAGTTGAGAAAATAAAGAGATGAAGAACAAAAGGTTGTGAGAATTACAAAGGTCATCCAATTTATACATAACAAAAAAGTAATTATACTGATTTTTTCTTACTTAACATGCAAAGGTTTCAACCCGCTTTTATATATATATATATATATATATATATATATATATATATATATATATATATATATATTGGGTGTTGGTCCTGACAAGTGACTGTCAAGCAACCATCCAACCAACTGAAAAGGCTGGCCGGTTTATTGTTCGCCAAATTATGACAGGTTCAAGCAAGTACATGAGCCCAATGAATCTCAGTACCATCATGGCCTTGGATTCTAAAATCTAATGTTTGTATCAAATTCTATTTTTATCTATTGTATCTCCTCGAAAGCAGACATTTTTGTTACAAGTAAATAACGAAAAAGTAACAATAATAATACTATTGCATACAATGATACAAGTGTATTCTCGTCCGTACATTAATGTAATAATAATATTATTACATTTTTTATCCAGCTTTTTTAAAAGTTCGGAATTTATTCGAACTTTTGGTAAATGCAAGCTTCATTCAGATTTAATCCAAATTAAAATTTATCTGGGCTTTGTGCGATTAAACTCACACGAGGACTGTTTTTTATTCTACAAGTTACCAGCCAGAACTTTGTTTTTTGCTGGCGATAACTTTTTTCTACAAAAACATGAGAAGTGCTTAGATTTCCATAATCTTGTTCATTATATTATAAAAGGGACCTTTTGTTATTAGTTTTGATTTATGGTCTCATTGCATGTATCAGGTAATTCTTAGACAACTTATCTTCTTCTTGTCAAGATCAACTAGACTAATAGATTACACTTGTATTAAACCAAGTCACTGAAATATTTCATACTCATACAACACGACAATATATGTGTAAGAATTACAGTGGCTAAACTATATATGTGGCTCCCCTTATTCCACCATATATATCGGACTCAACATGTACATTGTATTTGTCATTCAATCTACAAGTAGCACATAATATCATAATCAATGACTGCCCTTTTTTTTCTTCACCGAAAAATTAAAATATCTCAACTTACAAAAAACAGGCCAAAAAAATAATCAAGAATCAGCATTTGTTTCATGCACCATGAAACCCATTAGAGTTCTAACAGTTAAGCCAACTGCTGTTTTGTTTGCAAAAGAATCAAATTTGAGCTCAAATATAAGATGGGTTCATCAGAATTTCGGAAATTCTATAGTCAAATACAGGGTATCTCTGGGAACTAGCCCAACCCATGACAGCAAGTTGTCTGCACCTGGTTCTTACCAGGCAGTTGTTTCCGAGATCGGGTCACATGAGTTTGGAGAATTTGATGGGAAAATGATAAAGCTGGAGGAGGGTATAGAGAAGGTGGAGAAACTTAACTTATGTATGTATAAAAGTTGTTAAAACTTTGATGATAAATTTATGATTTTATGATTTTCCAGGTTATTTATGGATGCAGATTCTTGGCAATTCTTGCAGTTTGGGGGTCTTTAGTTGGATCTTTTCTGTGTTTCATCAAGGTTCAATGCCCAGCATTCTGTTTATACAATATAGTTTTAACTTTTAATTCCTTAACTTGTGTACTTTTCTTTTTTGTTGTGATATGTTCATTTTATGGTACATTGCAACCTTCGCGGACCTTGCTGTTGTGGTGCAACCTTCTGCACTGAGTAAATCTATTTATTTATAATGTAGTATCCACGTTTTGAATCTGCTTAGAGCCAATACTTATATAATTGATATCAGAAACTGTTTATCTGTTTAAAGCCTATAATGATTCAACATTTTTTATGCTATTTATCCTAGTTTGGTTGCTGGTGTTCTGTGATTCCTATTAGGCTTCCAGTTTCAATTCAGTGCATCTGTTAAGATATGATATAAGATCATATTAATTCCTACTCATAGCACCTTGATGTTTTAGGAGAGTTGGTAACTTAACAACATCACACTCTAGTAGCAAATTTAAAAGCACCAGCAGATCAGTTTACCCTCAGTGGCTTGTAGATTTTTAGCAAGTTGGTTTTGTTGTGGCACTTTTCATTGTGTTGGGTTGGACTTTTTTTTTATTCAATGGTCCTTTGAATGACCATTGGCTTAATTGCTAAAATATTTTATGAATTTGGCATGCAGGGGTGTGCATATGTTGTAGCATCTTTCGGAGAATACATGGTGAACCGGAGTAAGGTGATTGTTCTTCTGGTTGAGGCCATAGGTAAGTTTTGGAATATAATTGTGAATGGCTGCTTACTATATATATTGGCAGCCCCTTCTGTTGCGTCTAGTGGGGTTCTAGTTGCACAATTATTCCCTGTTAGTTTCAGGTCCCTTCTTTTAGGCTGAGAAGATCCAAAAACCAGAGACTAATTTGCTGACATGCCAAGTTCATCTTAAGACAATACATGTACCCATACCCATTAAATTTGATTATACATTCTTTGATATTGCTACTCTTGATTCACTGAACTTATATTTGCCCGGATATGATTTTCCAATGATAAGGTGGCAAAGAAAGGTTCAGAAAAGCAGAAAATGAAAAGAATGATCGGTTTTGTTCTGTCTATTATGTTTATTCAGTTTTTATCTTAGATGGTCGGTACTTGATATTGTCACTTAAAAAATTCATAGAGCTGTGGGGTTATGTATAGAAAAACAGAGAAATGAAGAAAAAAGAACTTATAAAGTTTACTTACATATTTATTCGAGATATTTGCCTAATTTTTTTGGTACTCCATAATTAGATGAAGATGCTAAATGATATCTTTTTTCTTCTAGATGTCTATCTTCTAGGAACAGTAATGTTAGTGTTTGGCATGGGTCTCTATGAGCTCTTCATCAGCAACCTTAAAAAGGAAAAATATATGTCAGATCAAAGAACTTCATGCAGATCAAATCTTTTGGGGTTATTCACTATGAAGGTAGAGGTTTATATATGTTAACAAGTTCATGTAGCTACTTTCTAATGATTGAAATCTGGGTTGCCCCAAAATATTGCTGAGGTTTTTCAAGTGACATACATGTAAAGATGAGCGTGGACCCCTCTGGTAGGGAATATCTCCTTTTCCTGATTTATCCTTCCAAAATCTTAACCTTATATTCTTAGCTACCAGTCATCACATTAAAGATGTCTTACTTTACCCATCACATGTAAAATCGGAACTTAAATAATTTTTATTATCCCTGTCCACCTGTTGAGGTTTTGAATTTAGATCGGGGGTCGTTATGGGGTGTTATAGGGAGAAACTGGTATAACAATAATTTGGAGGTTTGCTGGAATCACAGAGCAAAATATGATGATTTTGCTATGAACTTGATGAAGAACACGAAGAACACGGGAGGAAAGTGATGGATTTTGGTAGCTGGTCTTGTTGTTGATTCGTTAGAAGGCCAGAGAAAATATGTGCTCTCTTGCTGCCAACTGTTGTCTCAACTGAAACAAGAGGCCTACGTATCCTTTATATAGGGGTTCAAGCCACACGTAGTTCTTGGAGGACAAGTTACCTATATGGGTTAGGTATTGGTTCGGTCCATCAGGCCCAAATCCTTAGACGTGCTGGGCTTTGGCCCAAGTCTGTGTGGATGTGGAGGGTAAACTTCCCAGATGTCTGTAACTACCATGGCCCAAGCCCTGTCAGGCTCCGGGGGCTGTCATGGAGTTGTAGAGCAAGGGGTTCCCGTAGGGAGTTATGCGCGATATGGCCTCGCGGGAGCGGTTGTGCATGATGTGGCCTCACGGGAGCAGTATGTAGAGGTGATCATATGCGGATCCCTTGATGAGATGAGAGCCCGTGGGGCTAGCTGTCTTCAAATCGATAAGTATGTTGAGATATTACCCCGGTGGGCCTTCTGTAGTCTTCAGATTAGCAAATAATACCAAGTGAGGTGAGCCCATGAGGCTAGGAGCCTTTCAGCTAGTTATGAGAAATCCGTGCTAAGTACTCCGGGCTAGCGAAGCGAGCTGGAGGCAGTGAGCCTGGCCAAGTGAGCCGGGCTGAGGGACTCTCTGTCAAGTCCATGCGAACTAGGAGGTGATGAGAAGCGAACCGGGCTGGGGGGCGGCTCTCTTCTCTCTTCCTTCTTGAAGCTGAATGAATCTAAGGCTGGTGAGCTAGCGATGCGACCTCACGCTAGGCCAAGGGCCTTAGAATATTTTATCATCTTTAGCACGATGCGAGCTGGATGTGGTCTTTGAGGTCAAGTGAGCCCATATGCGAGGTGGGCCGGCCACCTTATGCCATTGGGCCTGCCTCCTTGCCATTAACGATGCGAGGTGGAATGCCAGAAATCTTCCATGCGAAGCGACCAGAAGAAGGCCTCTAATAGAGATACGAAGCGAACCGGATGTCAAACGGACTGAGCTGACCGCATTAAACCCCTTAAACTTCTGGGCAATTGAAGGGGTTCTTCGTGCGATGCGAGCTAGAATGTAGCCGTTGGAGGAGAGGCTGCACACGCTTATGGTATGGTCGCATGTACCGGATCGAAATGAATGGACAAGGTCGTGCCACGTGTCACTTCATTTCTCTCTCCTCATTTGCCTATAAATAGGTGGACTTTCCAATCATTTTCAATCATTTCCAAAATCATTTTCAAGAAAACCTGTCCGAGAGCTCAAGGATCAAACGGTGGTTTTAGCAGATTTTCATGCCCAGAATTCAAGTGCGAACTCGATTTGTTCATCCTCCTTCATCGGAATCTTCTAGCGAGCAGAGATCCGATCAATCTTCATCTACAGATTTGAGCCCTTCTTCAAACATAAAAGGTAACGATCCGAACCCTCTATTTTGTCTTCGTTCTTTTATTATGTTTGAATGTTTAGCCATTTAACTATATTGCATGCGATGCGATCTTACTCCCCGGGTCGCATCACCTCACACACCCCCCACTTCTCCTCGCGTCGCGATCTCGACCTTAGATCTTGGACCGGCTCGTGTGCGATGTGAGGACACTTAGATTTTCTCTTTTTTCAATATAAGAGCACACACCTTAATATGTATTCACCATCTGTTTCAGATGTCGAGTGACTCGGGAACCAGCACGTCTTCGCCTCTCAGTCATTACCCCAAGGAACTGAGGGGTTCGCGCGAATTCCAACGCGAGCTGAACGAGATGTCGGGTACGCACCGTCATCCAATTATCCGAGGGACCGAAGTCAGCCCCGAGGCGGCTGCACTCATAGCTCGGGTCGAACAGTCGAGCTCGGACTCGTTTGTATTGAACATGGACCCATCCTGGGCCATAGAAGATTCTGATCGGCACGAGGGCCTCGAAAAATGGAAGAAGAAGAAATCAATAACCCCCATCGATCTCTCCTTCTTGAATGCTGGGTCAGGCCCTCTAACCAAGGAAGCAGTCGAGGAGGAGATCGCTCGTCGGGTCGCGGAACGAGCGGCTCAGGCTGGCGAGGAGCCGCTACATCCACAACAACCAATTTCGGTCCGTAGCGATTCGAGCTGGAGTGAGCTCGGGAGTGCATACTACGAGCCCCGCAATTCGAAGGGCAAACGGGTTCGTACCGAGATCGATCCCGACTTAGAAAATGAAGCGACCTCTCATTGGGTCGAGTCCTCAGACAGCGAGGATGACGATGCTGTGACCAGGTCGATCGACCTGGAAAATTACCAGTTCGTTCCCGAGGACTCTGATGGTGAGGCCTTTATTCCGCCTAATCAGCCCGAACTGGAGGGGCCAATTTACATAGGCGCGAAGCCTTTGGGTGAGGGTGCGAGCAGCTCTTCAACGAGGCCATCCTCTCCTCGGGTGTTCGCAGCTCGCGACCTGAGGACAAGCTTGATTCCAGAGTCCTTAGCTGAAGCCGTCGATCAGTTTAGGCTAGAAGGCTTCATTGTCTTGCCTCGCCCTCATCAGAGGTGTTATAAATTCAACCATGAGGAGAATGGGGGTCGTGTCCCGAGGATGGTCCTGTCCACCTCGCTGCTGAAGGTCGGGATCACTTCGCCCGTGCATCCGTTCATCCTGGACGTTTGCGAATACTTTCACGTCGCACCTATTCAAGTTAACCCCAATGGTTGGCGATCCGCCATTACGTTATACATTCTATACCAGAAACGGAACTTCCCCGACCTCGATGCGAAGACGCTCGGGTATTTTCTAAACCTTAAGTCTTCGGGGAAGAAAGACTTTGGATATTTATATCTCTCGGTCTGGCCCGAGTTCAATGGCAAGAACTTGTTGCATGGGGCCCCGAGCAATGTGGATCACTGGAAGGAACCGTATTTCTACGTGTTCGATGTGCCCAGGGTTCCTGTAACTTTTAATTATAAACCAGGTGTGTATCCCCTCTTCGTTGTTTTCTCATTTACCTCTTTCTTTTAAAACCGATTCGAGGCTGAGTCTTTTTCCTAATTTTCTTCTAAGTTGCTCCTCCTCGCACACCACTTTCTGGCGAGGCCAAAAAACGAGCTGACAGTATACTACAACTGCCCCTCGAGGAGAAGAACATGAAGAAGCTGGTAACGACCTCAAACCTGGTCGCATACGGTTTCTTAAAAGATGGAGCAAGACTGACTCCGAACAAGGGAAAAGCCATTGCGGGCTCGTCCAACAAACGTCCTGCAAAGCGAACTCGAACTGAATCTGGTACGTATAGACAGCATCGCCTCATTTTTTATTGTGCTCGCATCGCATTAATATGCATTATTCTTACACTGCTGGCCATTTCATATTTTTACAACTGTTTTCTGATCGCTTCATCTCTCTTATGCAGATATGTCAAAGTCTAATGTGGCTCCTCCTCCTTTTACTCTTGAGGACGATGATGTGGTGGTCACGGGCTCGGCTCACAAGCCTCCAGCCAAGGATCCAAAGCTCTCTGCTGGTAAACCTCCTCTTACAGAGCCGAAGAGGAAACACTTGGATGCTGAGGCTGGCAAGGTAGATCCGAAGCGAGCTCGAGTTGAAGTGACCAATGGGGCCACTGTTGCGACCACAACTACTCACGTCGCAGCCAATGCTTTTGCGAAGCTAGGCCACTCCAATGTTTCTGAGAGCGACCTCAATCAGTGGGCTCAGTCCTCTTTTGAGGAGAACAATGCAGCTATCACTCGAGCTGCTGCTGAATTGTTCTATCGTCAAGCGAGCCTTCACAAGGAGGTGCGAGCCTTGGCCACCCAAACCCAAACTTTAAACTTTAAGGTCGAATCCTTGGAAGCTGAGAAGAAGAAGCTGCTTGACGAGTAGAAGAAGTTGAAGGACGAGCTCAGTCCGTTAAGGCGGGATCTCCGGTCCGCGAAGAACAAAGTCAATGATTTGGAGAAGGAACGAGCTGCCAACACAAAGGCCTTTGATGATAAATTAAATGAGCTCCAGACTCAGATCATAACCCAAGAGACTGCGATCTCTAATTTTGCTGATGAGAAGAAGGAGGCAGTAGCTGAGGCCTCGGCTCTTGGGCAGGTGAAGTTTATGAAGTCCTTTATGAAGAAGCTGCCTGACTTTGACTGGGGCCAATTGGGTGAGGCGACCCGAGTTTACGCAGAGACCCTTCGCAAGGAAGTAGAGGAGAAGGTCGCTCAGCAATCTGCGGAGCTCGAGGCAAAGCGGGTCCAAGAGCAGCAACAGGAGGAAGCTTCGTGACTTCTTTATTTGTAATTTATTAATTTGAACAAGTGTTTTGTGCTCGCTTTCGAGCTGAATTTAATGGGTTGCGGGCACCGTCTATGCCTCGCATTTGTATTCACTTCAACATTTATTTTAATGCTTTGATTTCTTCCATCTCCTTTGTATTCGCTTCGTTTTATTTACACATGTCTTAATTTTCTCTTCGCATCGCATAGTATATCTTCATGTTGCATATGTTCCGAGGTCGCATCAGTGAACCGATCATTTTGACCTCGCATCGCTCTACTAGTATCTGATTTATCTGTAGGATCTGCTTTTTCCTTTCATTCCACAAATGTTTTAAGTATGTCCAGGTTGCTCCTACGATCTTATCATTATTGGCCTCGCATGGGGGCCTGGTTCAAATGCCTTAGAACCGAATGGCCTCACATCGATGTTGGTCTGGGCTCGTTCCAAAGGGGCCCGTGGTTATGGCCTCGCATCGCACACTTATGTGACGACGGGGCCCCATGCCGCGTTGCTTGGCTGGCCTTGAGGCCTCGCTTAGCTTAGCAATTTTTGGCCACACAGTGTTGAGCTCGTGCTGAGGGGGCCTAGTTCGGGCAACTTCGAACAGAAATGGTTGGCGTCGCCTTCGTGCTAGCCTTTGCTTCATTTTCTTTATTATTTTTCTTCACAACTGATAACTGTTTTCAGGTCGTTTCAACGATCCCAGTCTTGCCTGCCCGTTCTACTGTGGCCTCGCATGGGGGCCCTGGCTCGTTCATTTTTGAACTAGATGGCCTCGCAACTATGCTGACCTGAGCTCGTCCCAACGGGGCCCGTGGTTATGGCCTCGCATCACACATTTAGGTGACGACGGGGCCCCACGTCGCATCGTTTGGCTGGCCATTAGGCCTCGCCTAGCTTTGCAATTTCTGGCCGTACATTGACGCAGCCCAACCCTAACTGCACGAACTTTCATGGATATTGATATACATCACACAAAATTTGAAAGAAAACCATGCATATTTCTTGAATAATTAAAGAACATAGGGCCAATAGAGTCATTATATCTTCTCAAAGAGGTGTTTATATAACACTACTACCCCCCGAGACTTGGGATGATTTATTCATACGAAGTCTAAAAATAAATAGTGCTGCCAGTTACATGGGCAGTTAAGGTAGATACTTCTTGAGATGTTCCGCATTCCATGCTCGCGGAATAAGCTTGTCTTTGAGATCAGAGAGGTGATATGTTCCCTCCCAGAGAATAGTCTTGACCTTGTAGGGGCCTTCCCAGTTGGCACCGAAGACTCCATGTGCCTGAATCTTGGTGTTTGGCATGACCCGACGTAGGACTAGATCTCCAACTCGGATGGGACGAGCCTTCACCTTCCCATTGTAGTGCCTAGCTGTCCTTTGATGGTATGACGCTAGGCGGGCCTGAGAGTCTGCCAGGGTCTCTTCAATCATGTCGAGGTAGAGTCGGTGGTTGACCTCATTATTATTGGGGTCAAAATGATCTCGACGGAATGATCCGGAGCCAACTTTCACAGGTACCATAGCTTCACATCCATATGATAAGGAGAATGGGGTCTCACCAGTAGTGCTCCTCGGGGTAGTGTTGTAGGACCAGAGGACCCTAGGGAGCTCTTCGGGCTAGTTGCCCTTGTTTTCATCCAGCTTAGCTTTCAGAGTGTGCTTGATTATCTTGTTTATTGCTTCTGTCTGGCCATTTGATTAAGGGTGGCAAACAGCTGAGAAATCCTTTCTGATGCCCAAGTTGTCACAAAATTCTCGCATTTCCTTGGAATCAAACTTCTTTCCATTATCAGAAATGAGCTTGTAGGGGATCCCAAACCTGCACACAATAGCCCTGTACACAAAATCCTTAAGCTTCTTGGCGGTGATAGTGGCTAGGGGCTCGGCCTCGGCCCACTTAATGAAATAATCAACTGCCACCACAGCATACTTGACCCCTCCCTTAGCTTTCGGCATCTCTCCTATCAAATCAATCCCCCACATGGTAAAGGGCCACGGGCTCATCAGAGAGGTGAGTGGAGCAGCGGGGATGTTGCTGAAATTAGCATATCTTTGACACTTGTCGCAAGACCTGGCGAATTCAATGCCGTCGTGCTTGAGAGTAAGCCAGTAGTAGCCTTGTTGGAGGATCTTGTGAGCTAGAGAACCACCCCCCGTGTGATTGCCACAAATACCTTCATGTACTTCTCGAAGTATATAATTGCATTCGGCCCCATCAACACACCTCAGAAGTGGGATATTGAAACCCCTCCTGTAAAGGACCTCATCATAAATAACATACTGTGCGGCCTTGTACTTGATCCTTCTAGCTTCATTCTTATTTCCAGGTAATGAACCCATTTTGATATAATCCCATATTGGAGTCATCCAAGTCGGGGCCGGATTTTCAATCTCAATCTCCATTAGCACAAGTGATGAAGTTTTCTTCTCATTCAGTTCCTCAGAGACACTGGGCCTCCTCTGGATTTCAAGGGGAATGACCCCTAACAGAGTGGCCTCGCGCTGAGAGCCGAGTTTGGCCAGCGCGTCTGCATGGGCATTTTGACCCCGTGGGAGTTGTTTGATTTTGACTTCTCTAAAGAGGTTGAGGAGCCGTCGGGAGCAATTGAGATATAGCTCAGTACGAGGACCCCTAGCTTGGAACCCCCCTTTTATTTGGTAGACGACCAGCATAGAGTCACTGAATATGTTAAGGTTTTCCGCCTTCATTTCTAAGGCTAGTTTGAGGCCAGATATGAGGGCCTCATATTCAGCATCATTGTTTGTGGCCTGAAAGGTGAAGTGGATAGCTGTATTGAGTTTATGTCCCTCCGGAGTCACAAGCTCTATCCCTGCACCTGCTCCTTCATTATTCACTGCTCCATCAACATATAAGGTCCACCAAGGAGCGCTGTTTTCGTTGATTTCTTCTTGTGTGGTGCTCGAGACCTTAGTGGGGACTTGTGCGCTCTCGTCACTGTGAGGTGGAAATTCCAGAATGAAGTCTGCAAGAGCCTGCCCCTTTATGGCACTGCGGGGCTTGTATGAAACATCGAATTGGCCTAGCTCAATCGCCCACTTCAATAACCTGCCAGATGTTTCTGGTTTGTGCATTACTTGCCTTAGTGGATAGGCTGTTCTTACTTCAATTTTGTGAGCCTGAAAGTAAGGTCGGAGCTTCTTTGATGCCAGAATGAGAGCATAAACTAACTTTTCCATGTTAGTATATCGGGTCTCTGCATCAAACATCCTCTTGCTCACGTAGTACACAGGAAACTGAGTGTCTGCTTCTTCTCTAACCAGAACAGCACTAACCGGGTAGTCTGAAACATCAAGATAGAGAATTAAAGTCTCCCCTGCTAGGGGTTTGGATAGGAGAGGTGGGCTGCCTAGATGCTCTTTGATCTGTTGAAAGGCCTCCTCACATTCAAGGGTCCACTCGAACTTCTTCCCTATGCTCCTGATTGCTTTGAAGAACTCTTGGCATTTGTCAGATGATTTGGAGACAAAGCGATTTAAAGCTGCTATCCGCCCGGTTAAGCTCTGCACCTCTTTGACATTCCTGGGTGACCTCATTTCTATTAGAGCTTTGATCTTGGTCGGGTTGGCTTTGATCCCTCGGTGATTAACAATGAAGCCTAGGAATTTCCCGGATTCTACCCCGAAGACACATTTCTGGGGGTTGAGCTTCATCCGGTATTTCCTCAAGATGTCAAACATCTCGGCTAAGTGGCCGACGTGATCCGCGGCCTCCTTAGACTTAACCTGCATATCATCTACATATACTTCCATGGTTTTACCAATTTACTTCTCGAACATCATATTGACCAGCCTCTGGTAGGTGGATACGGCATTGAGTAAGCCGAAGGGCATCCCAACATAACAATAGAGACCCCTATCTGTGATGAATGCTATGTGTTCCTGATCGGGCTCATACATGGGAATTTGATTGTATCCTGAATAAGCATCCATGAAGCTGAGTAGTGCGTGACCAGCAATTGCATCCACTAGTTGATCAATTCTTGGTAGAGGGAAGCTATCTTTGGGGCAATGCTTGTTTAGATCAGTGAAGTCTATGCAAGTCCTCCACTTCCCATTTGGCTTTTTTACGAGAACCGGATTGGCCAACCATGTGGGATAGAAAGCTTCATTGATGAGCCCAACCTTGAGGAGCCGATCCACTTCTTCCTTGAGAGCTTCAACCCTCTCTCCACTGACAGGGCGCCTTTTCTGCCTCACCCCCTTTTTATTTGGATCAATGTTGAGGTGATGACACATAACTTTAGGGTCAATCCCTACCATATCAGCATGAGACCAGGCAAACACATCCAGGTTGCTTTTGAGGAAGGAGACCAGAGAGTCTCTCAAGTTTGGGTCGAGATTAGAGCCAATCTTCAGCCACTTAGAAGGATCATGTGCGTCTACCAGAATCGTGATAGTATCTTCGGCTGCCCCAGCTCTTTCTACATGAGCGGGCATACGTGGATTAATATCCATCTCGAAATCCTGAGTCATACCTGCTTCTCCCTCTTCTTCAACAGAGAGCACTTCCTTGTTTTGATCCTCCAATGTGTACCCCCGGGTCCACTCGGACTGACTAATCTTTCGGGGATGATTGTGATTTCACGAGAGAATCCGTTGGGGAGATCTATCACTGCTGAGGTCTCCTCTGGAACCCATTTTCATCATCACTAGCCTCTTCCACAATTCCTTCTACCAAATTTTGAACTGGCTGGGAGGGCTCCATCATGAGTGCCCCCGGTACCGGCTCTACTTGAATTCCCATGCTTTCAAAATAATCTTGCGGGAGCTCTTCGACGGTGATGGTGTTGCACATAGTGTCCTCTATTTTCGGTGTGATCATGGTATCACCTGAACTTGGCTTGTAATCGTCTACATTGATGGCTTTTACCTCTCTACTTGTCTTCTCGGCTGACTTGAGGGCCTTGTTATAACATTCTCGAGAATCATACTGGCAGCCCTTGACACATCCTACCCCCTTTGGAGTGAGAAACTTCATTGAAAGGTGGTAAATAGAGGTCACCGCCCTCATTTCCTTCAGTATGGGCCTGCCAATTATGGCATTGTAGGCAGAGTGCTGGTCTACCACCATGAAATCAGCAACCTGGGTGGTCATGCAAGGCTCCTCCCCTAGAGTGAAGGGGAGTTTAATGAGGCCCTTGACGCTAACCGAGGCCCCGGTGAATCCGTAGAGCTGGCCGATAGTAGGTGTGAGATCCTTGTCAAGGAGACCCATCTTCTGGTAGACATCATAAGTGAGAACATTAACAGCGCTTCCATTATCGACAAGTACTCTGTGCACATTCGAGGATCCGATCTTTATTTTAACTACCAGGGCATCATTATGGGGGTGATGGACCCATTTGGCATCCTATTCGGTAAACATAATATCAGTTTCATCTCTCTTAAACAGCTTGGGTGGTCTCTGCGAGAGGTGGTGGATATTAGTGAGGGGACGTTCCTTGGCCTCTCTGGAATATCTCTCCATGGCTCGTTTGCTATCTCCACCAATATGAGGACCCCCGATGATAATATGGATACTGCCCTCTCTAGTACTGCCAAGCCCAGGTCTCTCTTTATCCTGTGGAGCCTTATCTTTCGAAGGAGGAGGCGGGACACTATGATAATCACTCCTCTGATGTCTCTTCACTTCTCTTACCACCCATTCAGTGAGCTGACCGCTTCTGATGAGGTCTTCAATCTGGTCTTTCAAATGTCTGCAGTCGGCGGTGTCATGGCCCGACTGCTCATGGTAGGCGCAGAACTTCCGAGAGTCCTTTCTACCGTAATTCGTCATTGGTGGAGGCTTCTTGAAGATTCCTTTAGAGGCATTAATTGCGTAGATGTGCTCAATTGGGGCCACTAGTGGGGTGTGGCGACTGTATTTCGGATAGGGCCTCCTGTCCTCTGATATATTGCTCTCAAGGGACCTCTCTCTTTCCCTTTTGTCATACCTCTTCGGGTTGGGGCTTCTGTCTCTACGGCCCCTGTTTCTATTATCCGGACTCCGGGATCCCTTGCGTTTGTTATTCTTTCCCCGGCCTCCATTGTTGTTACTCTTCTTTAAGTCAAGCATAGATTTCTCCACCCATTTAAAGGGCTCAGCCTGCCGGTAAAACTCAGACAATGTTTCAGGTGTCTTAGCTTGTAGGCTTTTCCAGAAGTCAGTTCCCTCCTTAAGACCCGCTATCAAGAAGTTCTTTACAGCCTCTTCAGTTGCTCCTCTAACTCGGGGTACTTCGGCATTAAACCTCTTGAAGTAATCTTGTAGGGTCTCTCCTTCCCTTTGCTTAATATTAGCAAGGGTCGCCACAGGTGGGGCATAGAGCATAGAAGACTGAAATTGTTTGATGAATATATCCGCCAGTAGTTCCCACGAGTCGATCATAATGGGCCCGAGTTTGGAGAACCACTGTTGGGCACTACCCTTGAGAGAGGCGGCGAATAGCCGGCACCGGGCTAGAGTGGAAACCTGGTAAACTTCCATCTCAATATTGAAGCGGATTAGGTATTCGGCTGGATCAGTATCACCATTAAAAGTGAGATTCGGATTTTTCTCAAGATGGCGGGCAGAGGTGCGACCCGGATCTCATTGGTGAAAGGCGACTGGGTGGAGATAGGATTTGGAGCAGTCTTCTCCTTCTCCATGTGCTCTAGAAGCTGCCTAAGATCGTTCATGTGGAGGTTTCCCAGCCTCTCCTCGTTATTATTTTCATTGCTGGCCCTATGTGATGGGGGCGGTCCTTGTTCACGCTTTCGGCCTCCACCTTCTCCACTTATCGCGGACTGAGCTTCCTGATTTCTTCCCCTGAGAGGGGGCCTCTCCGGTACATGAGCACGATATGGGGACCTGGCGCGCTCGCGATGGCGAGGGGGTCCCTCTGCTTCACGTGCTAGACGCGGGGGCCTTACCTCAGTGTTTTTAGTTCGGGCTCTTTCCAGCTTTATCCTTAGATCATGCTCTGTTAGTCTTCTCCCGACCCTGTCAAAAACACTGGTTGCCTTCGCCTCAGAGGGGGCTGGGCCATGAAACGACCTGTGAGGGGTCTCATGGACCTGCCGCGCCTGACTGGGGGGCACCTCATCCCACTCTAATGATTCATCCTTCCCTACATCTCCGGCTTCATCATTAAAATCATTCATGAGGTCACGAGGCTTCACGGTCGACCAGGGCCGCTTAGACTTGTTGGCCCTCCTCATTCGTCGCCGGGCGCTCGCGCTAGCCTTCTTTGAGGCGCCTCTCCTCTCCATCCGCCTCATTCTCTTATTGGCATGTCTCGGGGTCTCGTCACCCTCAGCTCTATCACTTTCTGATGAGTTTCCGGTTCTCCTAGAGTTAGACATCCTTCTCCCTCAGATGTCAAGTAGCCGCCCTCCTTCTAGCGCCAATTGTTATAGGGAGAAACTGGTATAACAGTAATTTGGAGGTTTGCTGGAATCACAGAGCAAAATATGATGATTTTGCTATGAACTTGATGAAGAACACGGGAGGAAAGTGATGGATTTTGGTAGCTGATCTTGTTGTTGATTCGTTAGAAGGCCAGAGAAAATATGTGCTCTCTTGCTGCCAACTGTTGTCTCAACTGAAACAAGAGGCCTACGTACCCTTTATATAGGGGTTCAAGCCACACGTAGTTCTTAGAGGACAAGTTACCTATATGGGTTAGGTATTGGTCCGGTCCATCAGGCCCAAATCCTTAGACGTGCTGGGCTTTGGCCCAAGTCTGTGTGGATGTGGAGGGCAAACTTTCCAGATGTCTGTAACTACCATGGCCCAAGCCCTATCAGGCTCCAGGGGCTGTCATGGAGTTGTAGAGCAAGGGGTTCCCGTAGGGAGTTATGCGCGATATGGCCTCGCGGGAGCAGTTATGCGTGATGTGGCCTTACGGGAGCAGTATATAGAGGTGATCATGTGCGGATCCCTTGATGAGATGAGAGCCCGTGGGGCTAGCTGTCTTCAAATCGATAAGTATGTTGAGATATTACCCCGGGGGGCCTTCTGTAGTCTTCAGATTAGCAAATAATACCAAGTGATGTGAGCCCATGAGACTAGGAGCCTTTCAGCTAGTTATGAGAAATCCGTGCTAAGTACTCCGGGCTAGCGAAGCGAGCTGGAGGCAGTGAGCCTGGCCAAGTGAGCCGGGCTAAGGGACTCTCTGTCAAGTCCATGCGACCTGGGAGGTGATGAGAAGCGAACCGGGCTGGGGGCCGGCTCTCTTCTCTCTTCCTTCTTGAAGCTGAATGAATCTAAGGCTGGTGAGCTAGCGATGCGACCTCACGTTAGGCCAAGGGCCTTAGAATATTTTATCATCTTTAGCACGATGCGAGCTGGATGTGGTCTTTGAGGTCAAGTGAGCCCATATGCGAGGTGGGCCGACCACCTTATGCCATTGGGCCTGCCTAGGACCCATGTCCAAATATTGGGTATAACATGGGGTAATATGTCTTCTTATATCAACAATCCACGTTTTGTCTTAGAATTCGAGATATTCCATTGCGGACAACAATCTTGGACTAAATTAGTTCTATTTCATGGTAAATATTGTTTATGGTCATGACATACTGCCAGGCCGTGGCCAGCAGGTGGTGCATTCTAAGTTATATGACCTTTGCTGGATACACATTAAAGCTAGAAATGAAAATATACATAATGATAAGTTGATATGTTGTTTTCTCACAATTAAATGGTTGTCTATAGTAGCATCTGGTAGCATCTCTTTTACTCATTGTCTTTTATTTTTGCTAAATTTCAGGAAAGACCCCCGTGGTTGGAAATAAAATCTGTGAATGAGCTGAAAACCAAACTTGGCCACGTTATAGTGATGCTGCTTTTAATAGGTTTACTTGAGAAAAGTAAGAAAGCGCTTATTATATCATCTACAGATCTGCTTTGCTTCTCAGCTTCAATCCTTCTTTCTTCTAGTTGCTTGTTTCTGCTATCGAGACTAAATGGCTCGAAGTAGGTATCTTATGCGAACAGCTTACCTAAGAAGCAAGTTTTCATTTCTTATGTTTTCTGGTCTAGTTTATAACTACATCAGAACATCTTGTATATCAATGTAATATATAAAAAGTTTGTTTCATGTCTGTTCTGAGCTTTGATTAACCATTTGGCCTTAGTTATCTTCTTTATGCTCTTGTTCGAATTAGTCCCTTGATCCAATTTACGGGTGGTTCTGCTGTACTTTTGCCTCATATTTTATTTTCCTGGCAAAACTCTGCCATGCCACTGGCGAGATTGCATGTTCTAGTGACTCAGAAGATTAAAGCCAATGCAATTACAATTGCAAAACTTTTAAGTTAAATGTTGTGGCAGTAAAATTTGTGATACTGCAAATCTGCAAGTCTGCAACTCTGAAGTAATTCCTTCACTATTAATAATTTGTGCTCTTTCGTCGTCACATTTAAGATCTGAAAATAATGTATAAATAATGGACGATCATTTTCTAGTTCATTTTGACAATTTAGTAATATCACTTTTTTAAGATGTCTTAATTTTTTATAGCATTATTGTTTAGCATAAGCAGTGTTATAAAAATCTGTTAATTCAGACATATATTTGAAAATTAAAGATCAATCGAACTGAATATTTATACAAGTGCCGAATGTTGAAAATGAGTATTAACATAATCACACACACGTTCAGATAAATGCTCAAATTTTACAACCTTATGTGGTGCACATTTAAGTAGCTTCGATAATAATGGACAATTACTTAGGTGTGGCATTTTTTTATATTTGTAATTTATTTTAAGCAAAATATATGTGAAGTCACTAGTTGGTTTATACCTATTCTTTTGCCATGTTTTTTTAAGATAATTTATTCTTTTGCCATGTTGTTTTAAACAAAACAAAAGTATCTAATGCCTTGATCGCTTAGTTGTAAAGACGACTTCAAGGAAAATTAGGATTTTGATATTTTTTAGGATACTACGAAAGAGCCTACAAACACAAGTGGGATTTCAGTAGATATATATATACAAAAATGCAGTAAAAAACAATCCCCGTAGAATAGTAAAATGAAAAATTAATAGGAGTACTCGAAAAAGGTAGGGCTGAAATTATAAATTCCCGTGTAATTACAGAATACGTGCGCGAAGTAAATTAATTTTTTATTTTTATTAATATTTAATATAAAATTTTATAATATTAAGAATTTATGTTAATATTATGGTTCTCTTATTTTATATAAATTTGTTCTATTTAATATAAATATGTTATAATTTGGACTCGTGTTATAATAAATATATAATTAAGTCTAAAAAATAAAATTTTAATTATGTATATAGTTATGGCCCATATTATAATGAGTAAAATTATATCTAATGCATTCATATTTTTTTAGACCCGTGGCTCCGTACCAACCAAAACTTTAAATCTCACTAGATAATGGGATATATACGGGCTGATCGAATATTCGATTAGGATATCTTAGAACTTAAATATTTTAAATTGGATATCTTCAAATTAACTTAAATATTTTAGTTCTGAACTTCTAAAAAAATCATAATTTTATCATTTTAATCCGGGAAAAACTCATATAAAAACATCTTATTTTAATAAACTAATATTTAATTATATATTTAATAAAGTAATGTTTTAATATTTTTATTTGACCTGTAGACTATATAATTCAATCTATAAGAATAAATTAATTATGTCCACAATTTTGTATAAAAATAATTCTCAATATTAAAAGATCGGATCATACAAAAAATTGAAAGATATGAGAATACCTCTTCAAAAATATTTGGTGCTCAAAAAAGGAAATTGAAACCGACGATCTAATTATTTAATAACAAAATTAGGAATTTGTAGACATAAACCAAGATATTAATTTGTAGATATCATTAATTTGATTCTTGTTACACAAAATTATATATAGATCGAAGTTTAATTACTTTTGATTATAATTTAGCAAGTAAACTTGTTTAATGCTTTCTTTTGCCATGTTGTTTTAAACAAAACAAAAGCATCTAATGCCTTGATCGCTTACTTGTAAAGATGACTTCAAGGAAAAATAGGATTTTGATATTTGTTAGGATACTACGAAAGAGCCTACAAACCCAAGTGGGATTTCAGTAGATATATATACATAGATGCAGTAAAAAACAATCCCCGTAGAATAGTAAAATGAAAAATTAATAGTACTCCTCGAAAAAGGTAGGGCTGAAATTATAAATTCCCGTGTTATTACATAATACTTGCCTGAAATACGGGATAAGTAATATTTAAGTAAATTAATTTTTTATTTATATTTTTATTAATATTTAATATAAAATTTTATAATATTAAAATTTATGTTAATAACATGGTTCTCTTATTTTATATAAATTTATTCTATTTAATATAAATATGTTGTAATTTGGACTCATGTTATAATAAATATATAATTAAGTAAAATTTTAATCAATATAAATATGTATATAGTTATGACCGTATTATAATAAGTAAAATTACTTATTATATTCGTGGCTCGGTACCGTACCGACCAAAACTTTAAATCTCACTATACATAATGGGATATAAACGGGCTGATCGAATATTCGATTAGGATATCTTAAAACTTAAATATTTTAAATTGGATATCTTCAAATTAACTTAAATATTTTAGTTCTGAACTTCTAAAAAAATCATAATTTTATCATTTTAATCCGGGAAAAACTCATATAAAAACATCTTGTTTTGATAAACTAATATTTAATTATATATTTAATAAAGTAATGTTTTAATATTTTTATTTGACCTGTAGACTATATAATTCAATCTATAAGAATAAATTAATTATGTCCACAATTTTGTATAAAAATAATTTTCAATATTAAAAGATCGGATCATACAAAAAATTGAAAGATACGAGAATACCTCTTCAAAAATATTTGGTGCTCAAAAAAGGAAATTGAAACCGAAGATCTAATTATTTAATAACAAAATTAGGAATTTGTAGACATAAACCAAGATATTAATTTGTAGATATCATTAATTTGATTCTTGTTACACAAAATTATATATAGATCGAAGTTAATTACTTTTGATTATAATTTAGCAAGTAAACTTGTTTAATGCTTTCATTTTTAGACTTCACTTTACAGTTTACACGGAGTATTATATATTTTCACCAAAAGAGAAAGAACTAGGAGAATATTTTCAATGTTCTGGCAGAGAGTAATATATATATATATATATATATAATTAAGATCGAGAATCACAGTCCTAGACTACTCCTGGCAGAGATTGGTCACACGAAAAAATATCTTTTCTACAGATTTGAGTACTAAGGTATCATACTGCGTTAGGGTTTTAAGGTTCTGAAATTCTTAAAAAGGAATAGTCTTGATGTTGATTGCAAGTTTTTTTAATGTGTGATGCTATTTTATACTCAGAAAGGTGCACAAAAAAGTAAAGGAACATGTATAGTGCACTTCTCATGAAGCTGTAAAATATTATTTCTTCCGTCCCAACCAATTGTTATCCTTTCGGAGAGAAGGTCCGACACACATTTTAAGGTACATATAAAGATTTAATGTTTAAATTTTTATTTAGAAAAAAAAATTAAAAATAAATTATGGAACTATACTTTATATGCACCTTAATCGGACCTTCTCTCCGAAAGGATAACAATTGGTTGGGGCGGAGGGAGTATAAGATATAGCACGTGACATAAACTAATTATATATCCAATATGTAATTGTAATAAAAGAGATAATATGGTATGATGATCAAGAGTAAGGATGTAAATTCTTAAATATTATTAATTATTTGATTAATAGATTAAGGTTCGTTTACAAGAATTAACTTACTACTATTTTAAATTTATTTATAAATAAAATGATTAAGGTTCGATTATCAAACAATATCAATAACTAATTTAATATTATTTTAAAAAAAATATATTAAATTTTAATATTGAAAATGAATAATTATAAATTTTTGAAAAATTAAAATTTTAATTATAATATTATTATTAAAAAGAAAACTCATAAATGGGGATAAGCAAGTTTAGAATAATGGTTCTTAGTTCTCTAGCTCCACTCGATCTAATGATAACTAATAGGATACACATGTTTCTGTAAATCATGGCCAAGTAACTACTGCAGCAAATCATCATCAACGTATCTTAGTGGAAGAAGCATCTCTCTTACTGAACAGATATTTTATACCAATATGTATGTATCAGGTAATTAAGTGATCCAGTCCAATCAAAGCACTAAACAAACACCAACTGAAAAAACAAAGCAAATTGTGGCCTTGGTGATGTCTAATCCAGTTCATGCGCTTTCCGTATTAAATGTTTAAGCATTTTACCGAGTGGCTGCTACAAACTTTTTTCCAAATTCGTACTGGGTCAAGAATTCTTAAGATGCCATAAATGGAAAAGATTCCTTGGCTCATTTTTTATTTCCTTAAACACACATCTTTAGTACGTTTCAGATATAAAATGCCAACAACATGGCCTGCATGTCACTTTTTTGATAATCTTAAATACCACTCTTTGCTTGCTGCATTTTATCATTCTCATTCACAACTCTCAGAAATTGTTATGGTTTCTCGTGGTGCAACCCTCGGACTAGTCACTCTTCTTATTGTATGTTCTTTGGTTGTGCAACACTTGGTTGTTTTTGCAGCATCAAGGCCAGTGAAAATATGTGCTCCGGGCATACCTACCAGCAACAACAAAAACAAGGCAAGCTGCAGAGATCCGAAAGCTTTCCAGGGTTTCGTCGTAAATCGTTACAAGAAAATGGAAGATGCGTTTAGGCCAACTGCACCGGGGCATAGCCCCGGAATAGGCCATCCTCCTTAAAATGAATTTCTTAATTTCATATATGTTGGTCCGTATCATATGGTCATTTGTGTTTTTCCATACGATGCTTTTATATATATGTGCAGGGTTCGATGTAGTTATCGAAACATGAGCTCTTTATGGAGCTTTAGATAGCTCCAGGATGATGGCAGTGCATGTAATAGTAGTGAATTTGTTTTTAAAAAATTTTAATTAATAATATCCACTACTAATATATATGCTCTGCTTGCTTTAATTTTAATATTTTTCATTTACTCAAGTTCGATATAGTTATTTATTTTTCTTCTTATTCTCTAATCATATGCAATTATGCAAAGGTCTAACCAATGAGGGTCGTTTGTCTTTTTTTAATAAAATATTTCTATATTGTTTTATATTTGTGCTTTGATTTTTTTACACACATTTTAAAATGTATTGATTTTATAATTAAAATTATTATTTTTTAATTTTTTTACAAATTATAATATTAATTATAAATTTTTATTCATAAAATTTTTTAAAAATTATTAGTCAGATCACTTTAAATATCAAATATTAAAAAACGGAAAGAGAACATATATAATAATGCAAAATAAATTTGATTTTGCAAAATTAAAACTTACTATTAAAATCTACAATACTATTTCTTATATCAAGTGTGTGGGCGATAAAATTACAACAAAAAAAATGCCATCAACGAACTTACTAACAGCTACTGCTAATCAATATTAGAATGGGCCCGAGTCCGACAGCTACTAATAACCCATTTAGGTTGTTCGCTTCAATTTTATCCTAATTAAAATGGTGTAATTTCATCCTAACAATACTTTCAAGGGCAATTGTGATCGGTTCTGCGGATATTTAACTGCATCTGCACAAATCAACGGATATTTAACTCCATTTGCACTCGTTAACGTGAATAATTATCCGAGTTAATGGGTAATGGAGCGGAGTATATAATATCCTATTAAAAAATTGTGGATATAGGACGGATATGGATATTATGTCCTTCTACACGTATCCTTCTCGCAACCGATTCATATACATTCATAAATTTATATTTATAAAATTCTAATATATATTATTTTGTATATATAAATTTATTTAATTAATATTAGATATACAAATACTAACTATAAATATATATGGATTATATTAAGAAATAACATTTTTATATGGTAAAATATATTTTATATAAAATAAAATTATAATAAATATTTAAAAATTAAAAATAAATACCCAACGGATAAAACCAGCTCCTAAGTCCTACCTGTATTCGTAGAATAGAATGTGAATACACTATATTAATATATACTAGTATGATAGATGTAGGACGAATAATTTTATTAAATGCCGGAAGATAGTGGATAGTATAAAACTCGTCCCCCGGTCGTTTGGGATTTTATTATAAATTATTTATAATATCAAAAAAAAAAGTATTGATAAATTACTTATAAAAAATTTAAATACTGTTTATGGTTAGACAAAACTCGATTAATTTTTTAGTATTTTTAATATAAACAATTAAATATTAAAACTCGACTAATTTTTTAGTATTTTTAATATATACTTATATTACTGAACTTTAACGTATGTTTAAGATTATGTAAAAAATTATAATTTTATTTAAATAATCTCTCTATATTGTTAAGAATGTGAGTATCATCCCAACCGGTATCACTGGAATAACTGAGTGGTAAGTCCAGACACCAGTGACCCTTCAACTAATCTAGAGTGTGGTTCCTGGAATTCGAACATTGATTATTTTAGTCAATAATCAGTGTTCTCGATAGATACAGGTCCGGAGGCAAGAATCTGAGTGAGTGTCATTGTCGTACCTACTTTTGGATTATGACTTGTGACGTCGTAAAATTCTAACATTTATCATCCTCGCTTTTATTGTTTAGTTTTTACTTCTTGTCTTTATTTTTTCGATAATTTTTCAAGAATAATATTACAAATACCAAATTCATTTCTAAAATATTTTCAAATGACGCGTATTATGATCTGTTTGGTTCAAATTTAATTATTAATAATAGATCTAACTACATACACATAAATCTAATGAATTAAAATATTTTATAATAGCATATCATTAATGTCATATCATTTGATAACTGAATTTGGGAAATAATTTTCTTATCTAACATTACTCAATTTTTAATATATATATTTTCGATCAAACTTAAAATAACTTGTAGACAAATCACAAGTTGAGTTTAGATTTTCACCACACATTGTGGTGTTATGTATATATATTAGTTTACAAATATATATGTTGAGTAATTCTCTCAAAACGGATTAACATATATAATTGTGTTGAGTAAATATCTCAAACAGAATAAAGATAAAATAACTCATATACATAATAGGCTAAATCTTCATCATCACCATATAATTAGGACCTGTGTCAACAGTAACCACTGAACTATCTCGTTGGTTCATCCAAAAACTATCCTCCCTTGGCTTTATAACTTGAAAACAAATTGCAACAAGAGCTAACCCTAAGTAAAAAGATGCACTACTATTTTAGTAGTAATATGTTTTGGTTCTTTGCCACAATCACAGTAGATGTACCAAGATTTGTCTCATGTACACGTAACACGTTTCTCTCAGATGAAAGAAGCCTAAATCTAAAGAGTGATCAGTAAAAAGAACAGCATAAAAATCGAAATATGTGTCAAATGCAAGCCTTTTCTTTCTTTTTCTTGTCAAGCTAGCAAATGAAAGCTTAAACTATGAATTGTTTTCAAACTATGAGCCTGTTGGGCCTGTTTTAAAATAAGTTTTTTTGGACTTATTTTCGGGTAAAAATTTCATATTTTGATAAATGTTTTTTATACAAATATTTAATGTATATTTGAGATTCTATAAGTTGCAAAAAAAAGTTAACTTTTTTCAGAAAAAAATTGGGAATCTCTAACTTTTGGCATGTTTGGCTGGACTTAAAAATAAGTCTTTTTGGACTTATTTTCGCGTAAAAATTTCATATTTTGATAAATGTTTTTTATACAAGTATTTAATGTATATTTGAGATTCTATAAGTTGCAGAAAAAAGTCGGCTTTTTTCAGAAAAAAGTTAAAAATCTCTAACTTTGTCTTAAAATAAGTTGACTTATTCTGAAAAAAAGTTCCCCCAAACACCCCCTTTGTCTTAAAATAAATTGACTTATTCTGGAAAAAAGTTCCCCCAAACACCCCCTATATAGGTTTAACTTTAATGTCCACTAACGTCTTCTTCAACCAACTTAATTAAGTGGACCACTCGATCTTTTTTTTATCAATACTATCAACTAAGCTCCCACTTCTTAAGGACATGTTTCATAGGCAATTTCCAGCATATATCCATTTTTTTCATATATAATGCAGGTAAGGATTTCTCACAAAAAATTTATGATGTTGAGAAGAGTTTTTTTGAAAGACAAAAAATTTTAAGTACAGTATTTTATTTGTAAACCGAAAAGATTAAAATTATGGCATAAAAATGAATAGTAGAAAAATATAACGACCCAAATCCCAGGAAATTAATTTACTTTTTATCAATAAATATTTAAATGGTCAATTAATTTTAAAAAAATCCAATAATATTAACATAATGCATCCAAATACATAAAGGTATCATGTATTCATGTTATTCGGAATCTTTTGCATTTCGCACATGAAATCAATAACTTTACAAAAAGATAGCTTCAACTCTAAGTATGAGGACAACATTATTAGCTAAAAAAGAAAACTTTAGAGATATTGCTTGTTAAAGATTAGTATATTTCATTGCAATTTAAAGTAGCTATACTTGTAGCTAGGGAGAGTGAAAACAAGGGTACTACCCCATAACGTTACATGATTGTGTATGATTCCTTTAACACTAGGGAAAGAAGATACCAAAACATTACTTACCAACAACACCTTACAAAACCCTGAAAATTCCGCTATTCAACACTCATAATCTCACCTTCAACATTAACAATGAACTCAATTTGGAGGTGAGCACAAAATCAATCATTCCTTACATTTACCCCCCTTCTAAATGTTCGTAAGATATATATTTACTTGCTCCTAAATGTTTCTTACCTCCTGCAAAAAATATAAAGAATTCGAATTCGAGCTCGATCATATCATTCTTTGCTCTCATGCCAAAATCAGCCATTGGTCAAGAACGCCGCACCAACCCATTTATATGGGGTGCAGCCATTATCTGTGCTATTGTCACTGTGGTCATGATCATCATCGGCATTGTCGTGATAATAAGCTATTTTATTATCCATCCGAAAACTCCATCGATCAGCGTCTCTTATGCTAATTTAGACAGGATTTACTATGATCAAATGGGGAATCTTCAAGTCCAAATCACTATAGTAATCAAGGCCAGAAATGAGAATGCCAAGACACATGCGAGGTTTTATGACATTGGGCTCATTGTAGGGTTCAGCGGCATGGAAATTGCAAAACTCGAAAATAAGCCTTTCGATGTAGAGAAGAATAATTCGGTTGAGTTTAATTATTTGGTCAATTCGAGGCCAATTCCGTTAAAAAAATTGCAAGGAGATTTTGTTCAGTCCTCGTTTAGAAAACAAGTGATACAATTTGATCTGACAGGTAAGGCTAAAACAAAGTGGAGAGTGTGGGTTATTGGTTCGGTTAAGCTTTTGTTGAATTTAGATTGCAATCTTCAATTCTTTGTGCCAAATGGGAGCGCTACACCATACTCAGAATCGCATTATTGCAGCTCAAAGTCTTCTTGATATCATGTTCTTGTTTTACAGAGGTTATACAGAGTATCTTACAAATCATGCCATGAGAATGTACATAGTACACGTTATTATAGTTTCATGTCTTGGTCGGCTCGTAAGCATAACCCCTCTGAGATTAGGGAATAAGAATGCATGTATCATCTCTTCACATTTATCACTTCTATTTTTATCAACTTTTTTGTATATACGGGTACGTGCTGCTCGATTCGAATTACAAACCTGTGGGCAGCTCTTTTTTTATGACATATATTATTGTGCATGATTCATTTGAATTTTGATCTGGAAGTCATATCTGTCACAAACGGAAGCAATCAGCAAATAAATATGTACATCTTTTATTTCTGAAAATATGTGTGTCAAAAGTGAAACTCACTTATAAAAATAACGGAAGGAGTAAATATTGTAAAAAAAAATTCCAAGAATCGAGGGTTAGAATATCAGTGAAGACACATACGATAAATGCGAGTGTTTAAATTTATTGATTCACCTGTACCGAAATAAATTTTGTTGGTATTATCTTCGAACAAGGCGAAGGAGACACTTAATGGGCAGCGGAATTGATTAATGGACCACGAGCATAATACACAATGACCCGTTATGTATGAACCTCACTGTACAATCTTCTTCAAGGCTTGTCCATTTGTGTGTCTAAGGTAGGGCCGATCTCATCAACCTTTTTAACTATTGGCATAATAACAGGACTTTTAGATAAGAACGTTAAATGCTTGCCCCAATTGTGTAATGACTGTTCTTTTAATACTATTGTCCTTTGTTTCTCAATCGATTAAAGCATTAAACCGTTCTATTCTATATGGAAAAGATTCGGAGAAGATTTGAGATTTGTCTTATAAATAATTTATAAATTTAATAATATATGTATTTTTAATTTATACTTTCTCTATTGTAATATAATAATTTTAAAAAAATACGTATATTAAAAAAGGTTAGTTATATACTATTTTCTCATTTTTATCTACATTTATTATATTAGTAATATATGCAATTGAAGTACAGTTTCTATTGGAAATAATAAAATAAAAAGGTAAATTTAAAAATTTTATATTAAATATAGCAATGGATAAGTATTATAGAATAAAAAATTCAAAAAAAAACTATAATAAAAAAAAATTGATGACATATTATTGTGCATGATTCATTTGAATTTTGATCTGGAAGTCACATCTGCCATAAACATAAGCACTGAGCAAATAAATATGTACATCTTTTATTTCTCGAAATATGTGTTCAAAGTTAAAGTAATTTATAAAAAAACGGAGAGAATAATATTTATAAAAAAAATTCCCCAGAAGTTGAGGGTTAGAATATCAGTGAAGACACGTACGATAAATGCAAGTGTTTAACTTTATTGATTCACCTGTACCGAAATAAGTTTTGTTGATAGTACAGTATTATTTTTTATTTTTGAACAAGGCAAGGAGACACGTAATGGGCAGTGGAATTGATTAATGGACCACGAGCTTTAATACACAACTACCTTGTAACCGTGCAAAGTACGGGCTATATTAAAAAATTATATATTAATTATTTTATATAATTATTTAATTTAATATAGTAATTTATATTATTATTTATTTTTTATATGTTATTTATATATTATTATGATATATTATTTTTTTTATTTTAATATTCATGAGATATGATTAATAAGTTGTAATTTTAAATAAATTAAAAAATAGTGATAAAATTGAGTTAAATATTAATACAATTATATTAGATAAAAATTATATTATAATATTATTTCTAAAATAAAAATCATATTCTATAATTTAAATAAAAAATAATATTACCCGTGAACAATTGTATAAATGAGGATTACACCGTTGATAGAATTGTATGTGTAATATATATAGTATACGTAAATTATTTTATATAATTTAAATATTTAAGTTAATGTGGTAATTTATTTATTTTATTATTAAGAAGAAGGATTGCAATATTATTCTTAATAAATAAAATATATGTTATAATTTAAATATAATATAATATTATGCGCGAGGATTACACCGTTGATAGAATCGTATGTGTAATATATATAGTATACGTAAATTATTTTATATAATTTAAATATTTAAGTTAATGTGGTAATTTATTTATTTTATTATTAAGAAAAAGGATTGCAATATTATTCTTAATAAATAAAATATATTTTATAATTTAAATATAATATAATATTATGCGCGAGCACTATACCGGTGATAGAGTTGATGTATAATATATATATATATATATATAGTATAAAATAATTATTTTTTATTTTTTAAATATTTAATTTAATATGATAATTTATTTCATTTTATTATTCAGAAGGAGAACTCCACTAATGATAAAGAGTTATGTATAATATATATGTTCTAAATAGAATTGTATTTATAATATATATGTTTGATGAAGTATATTTTAATTAAAATTTAATTTAAAAAGTGTATTTGAAGTTGAGGAGAAGAAAAATAGTATATATATTATTTTAATCATTAAATTATAATTTTAAATAAATTAAAGTATTTGAACGATGATGAAATTTAATTAGTAGATTATGAGCACAACTCTATATTTTAATTAAAATTTAATTAAATGAGTGTATTTGAAATTGAGTTGGGACACAAAGAGACCATAACAACCAAACATTTATCACTATAAAACTATAGATAATATAGATATAGCATAGTAATAAAATTTAACTAATATAAATAAAATAATAATAATATTATTATTATTATTTAAATATTCATAAAATTTAATTAATAAGCTATAATTTTAAATAAATTAAAGAGGTGAACAATGAGGAAATTGAAACATGTTAGTAGATTGTAAGTATAATTGTATATCTTAATTAAAAGAGTGTGTTTGAAATCGAGTAAGAGACAGACATGTGTAATTGAAATTGAGCGGAAACAAAATGAGCAAACGACCGACCGACCAAATATTTGCCCTTATAGTTTTAATAATATAATATAGATGATCTGTTGTGTATGTGTTAGGGATTGTGGTGTTAACAGTGTAATCAACAAAATTACTTAGCCTTAATTTATAATAAACTAAGTAAAATATATTATCATATGTATATTGATAGTATGTTTAGACAATCACTTGAAATAGTATGTTTAACATATCATAATTAGGTGACAGCAAGTTTAATAATTAATGTCTTGTACAATTGTAATAAATTGATCCATGAATTAGAAGTTCACAAAGTGTTCATGCACAACATAATTCAAACCCACGATAGTAACATTCAACACAAGCCTATGACAACATATTCAAGTGACAGTACAAAGGAACGAGTGACATCAATTATTCAAGTGACAGTAAATTTGACGGAGAATAAAGATTTGAAGACAACAAATATTACTGACAGCAATTATTCCATTGACAGTAAATTTGGCGTAGAATGAAGATTTAAAAAAAGCAAGTATTACTGACAGCAATTTTGGCGGGGATAGTTGACAACAGTTTTGGAGACAGTATATTTTAGTGGACTATCAAAACTTGACAACAAAGTACGCGGAAAGATATTGTCACCGTAGATGAGCTAAAAATTGACAGTAAAATTTTAGTGAATCTGACGGTCTGTTCCAGATAACAGACTAAGATAGTGAAGTAACAAGGAATGATTTGGACATGTTTATCTAGTCTGTCAAGTCTACTGTTGCAACTTGGGAGAAGACAAACAAAAGTTAAAATGTGCTCAAGGAGTCAAAGATTTCTGCATATCTCAAAGATACTTTATCTACAAATTGAATGAAGACAAAGTTGAATTAGAAAAACATAGTTTCTATATCAAGTTTTGTTCCAGGACCAATGGAAAGTGCACATGTAAGTGTTATATGTGTTTCAGTATAAATACACATATCCCACAAGTACTTTCTCTTATGCAACTAAGTTATATTTTCTCTCAAATATAGAAATATTAGCAAATTCATTGTTATTGTATATATTGAAGCTGAAATTCATTTCCAGTCTGTTGTAGCAAAAAAAAAAAAAAAATTAATTTTGAAGTTTAAAACACTGTCTCATTTATCTGCTTTGTTTATTTTCATCATAAAACTTGTTAATTATTATTCTTGTTTGTTATTAGCAAGAATTAACTTTAATTAATCAACTTCCATTCAACCTCTCATTCGCAACACTTATCTTCCTTAACAGTATCGATCTCATGGTACAATCTTCTTCGAGGCTTGTCCATTTGTGTGTTTAAGGTAGGGCCGGTCTCATCAACCTTTTTAATTCTTGGCATAATAAGAGGACTCTCAGATAAGAGTTAAATGCTTGGCCCAATTGTGTAATGACTGTTCTTTTAATACGGTCCTTTGTTTCTCGACCGATTAAAGCATTAAACCGTTCTATTCTATATGGAAAAGGTCGAAGAAGATTTTAGATTTATCTTATAAATAATGTATAAATTGAAAAATATACGTATTTTTTAATTCATACTTTCTCTATCATAATATAATTCTTCTTAAAAAATCACATATATTAAAAAAGGTTAGTTATATACTATTTTCTCATTTTTATCTATATTTATTATATATCAGTAATATATGCAATTGAAGTACATCTATATTATAAATGACAAAATAAAAATGTAAATTTAAAATATTTATAAAAAAATTCAAAAAACTAATATTTTAGAATGAAAGAATGATAATTTATTTATAAGATGAAACAAATATGCCCACCTTTTACTCTTATTTTCTTATCTTCTATACTATATTATTATAACCAAATAAAACTTTTTTTCATCTCGGTTACCCCATAAAAAAGTTTCTTAGCCGTTTCATTTTAGGTGAACCATAAAAAAGATCTTAACCATCCAATTTTAATAAAATCTAATTTTAAAAAAAAAATATCATACATACAATTCTATCACCATCAGTCTTTCCATTATACAATTACCCACAGATAATATTATATTATATTATATCTAAATTATATTCTATATTTTCTATTTTAAGAATCATATTTACCTTATAATTTTTATTTAATATAATTACACTCACATTTAACTCAATTTTATCACCATTCAAACTATTTTATTTATTTAAAATTATGACATATAATTAAATTTTATGAATATTAATATATAAATAATATCGTATAAAAAAATGTAGAAATAAATTAATAATAAAATAAATTATCATATTAAATTAAGTATTTGAATTATATAAAATAATTAATATATAATTTATTAATATCGCACGAGATATAAGCTAATATTATAAAAAAACATAACAGATTACTCATTTGATACAAACTTTTTTACTTATATTTATCAAAATATATCAAAACAAGGTACAGTATGTGCTTGGATACGAAGAATGACGAACTAGATCGAATATATTACAGAAATTAGTTTTTTTTAAAAAAAATATACTGCAATAGTTAAAAATGTAGAGTTCAAAATTTAAGAAGACAGTACCTAGAAAATGACTGCACGTGGATGAGTCTCACCAATAATGGTTACCCAGATATAGATACGAAAGTGCGAATACTTGGTCTGTTGGTCAACATTCTTATTAAAGCAGTTGTATATTCTGACGAGGCAGTAACAAAAAGTAGAGGCACTGGAAATCTAGAATATGGTCGGTCCAGTAATAAGAGTTACTCCCTCCGTTCCTAAATTCTTTTCCTGTTTTGACTTTTGACATTATTTATCGTAAACGGTTGATTACTAATTTACGCATAATTTATAAGACAAAATATAGTCATGAATGATCTTGTTTGATTCGTATTTGCGAATACTTTAATACAGTAAAATTTTTATATTTAATACTAATACGAAATTAAAAATATTAACAATAAAAAATATGTGTTGGTAAACGTGTCCAGTCAAAATAGGAAACGTTTTAAGGAACGGAGGGATTACCGGATACAGGCAGCACAATCACAAATTTACTGCAACTTCAGGTTTTTAGTTATGTTAGAAATGGGTGTCAGCCTAGTGTTTACATCAGGTCGATGATTACTGTTTCCCACAGGGAAAAGAAATTATTATGATAGGCCGAAAGTAGCAATTGCAGGCTACAACTGTACATTTATCAATAATCACAGGACAAGGATAGATAGTACCAGTATATTTTGTTATATTGGTAACTATAATATGTACAAGGAGCATATATAATACAATTTCTTCAACAATCGAGTAGAACTTTTCATGTGCAAAACATTTTGACACTTGAAATTTCTAAAGACTAACCTGAGATATCGATTGAATATAATTCATTTTTATAAATTATTATTATTCAAATTTGATATCGATAATTAAAAACTCGACTCGATTTCTTCCGTTAAATTTCACAACAATTGATGTACTCGAGTGGTTATGAGGACTTTGTTTTTCTTCCTTTACAGGTAGTATAATGTAGGTTTGAACGAAAGCTTTTGTCATGTCCTTCGTACAATTTGACAGGGAGATGATGATTTCAAAGTTGAATAGTGTAAATCAGTTGTGTATTAATTGAATTTGGACACCGGTGAGCTGCCTGACAGCGTGCCACAAGCACATCATTATCAAAATTCGCTCAAGTTAAGCTGTCAGTTAAAGTAATTAATCACATTTTTGTCCACACAAACACATACGTACAGTTAATGGTATAATTACCTGTGTGTCTCTATGATTATGGTGGTGTTCATTTTAACCGGAAAGAAGCTCTAATTTTTTGACTTGCACGAAAACAGGAGGAAAATTATAAGTGACACCCTCAACACTTTTTTTAAAGTAATTCGAAAGTGCAACTTAGATATGAGTGGAAGACTTTTCAAGTTTATACCAACACATTTTTTCCCTTCATTTACATGTCCTGTACTACTATAACAGTGAACATTTGAAAAATGAGATGATGGCTTCAAGTTCAACGAGTCATATGTGTTTTTTTCAAAAATGTATGAACATTGGTGAGCTGCCCGCAGCATGCCACAAGAGAATCATTAATAAACTTCAACCAAGGTAAGCTGTCAGTTAAAGTATAATACTCCAATATTATTCGAAATGGACAAAAGTCACAAAAGGTTTTGCCATTTGGAATGTATTCGTCTGACAAGATATTCGATGGGTTCCCTCCCATATATGGCTTCTTTGAGGATACGAAGAGGTATAATTGTAAAAACAAATCATCATATATAACGGAGCAAATGGTACGTGTCAACCTCAGAAAACGTACCAAGGGGTGTTTTCGCAATGTCAAAAAGCTCCTTCCATGTTGACGCGTTACGGAAACGTTTGGTATTTTTTTATCTCAACTTAAGTTACACTTGCAAAATGTCCTAAAATACAGTCATGCAGGCACAGAAGTCGGATCGGATTGGACTTTAAAAAAAATTGAGCAGAATTTTCTCGGAAAATATTAGGCCCGGGCCGGCCGATTCAAATTTATTTTCTTAATATTTAAATATTAATATTTTTATAAATAAAAATAAAAATAATTTTTACCAAATATATTTAATTTTTTTCTATTTTTACAAATATTGAATGAAATATCATATAAAAATATAAATATTTCAATAAAATTTTAAAAAATGAATTATATCATTCAGATTTTAAATATAAACCAGTACGATCTGAATAATCAAACATTCTTTCAGAAAAAATAGTACAATCTAATTAATTAATAAATAAAAATCAAAAAGCAGGAAAACCCACGCTCCACCTCCAAACACGGTCCTACTATCATATAAATATATTCATATCATAGCTGACAGGCGATTCGCCGGTGCTACAGATTTTTGTATTTCTGCATCGACTTTCCACCTTTTGTAATACTTTCTCGCTCCACACACCCCTATTTTTTCAACACACCAGAAGTCTCAAACACCGCCTAATAATTTACTAAATATAGTTTAGATTGATAATTCCATGACCCTATAAATCTAATCCCTAATATATTTATATATATATATATTTAAAACAATAATATATATATATATATATATATATTAATTTAAAAATCAACTTGTATGAAACGCCAAATAATATCTAAATCAATTTTTCCCGGAGAAATATAAAGGTAAAACACAGCAGGTCGCAAGAGTAACAGGAGAGGGGCACCTCGCCAGCCGAGAATCAGATGCGCTTGCCCGCTTTTCTTGTAAAATTGGGGTTCCACATTATTGAATATTTTTTAAATAGTTGAATAATTGAGAAAATGAAATTATTCGTAAGATGCATCAAGGAGTCGTTTTGTTGACATTACAGTAAAGTGGAAAACTCAATGTGAGAATAATTATCTTGAATCTAAGTTCGTTGACAAACCTTTGATTTTAAAGTCTAGCAGGCTTTCAGTCTTCTCTCCAGCCTATGAATTTAGTTTCTTAAATGCCTATAACATTGATTCATTCATTTTTGTTCATGACCAAGAATCCATGTTAATAATCAGTTTCAACAATACAAGGAAACAATTACTTGGTTTAGGAGAATGTTTATTCGAGGTTTACAGTCTTGATATTTGCATTCTAGACCAAATTTTAGATAACTGCTTACATAACCTAGTTCAAATTCTTGTAAGGTCTTAGCATAAGTTTTGGGTGAGACTTCGCGGCCCAGTCAAGCGAGCGGTTGGATAGTAGTCAAGACTTGATATTGGGGAGACATGTACAATTGTATAATCTATTTTGTATATTTTTTTCTTCTTCACTTATTTTAAGCAAGATTGATAGTACTTCAAGTTTTCTCCTTCACCATGGTGGAAGATTGGTACACCTTTATCTCTATTGTGTATCATTTTATTTTAAATTGAGTACAATGTAAATTTTGATATGGGGGAGTTAGTTGTGATTAACTTTAGTCCTGTTATTTCCTTAAAAAAAATTGAATAGATAAAACAAAAAAAATTTAGGAAGTTTAACTAAGTTTTCTACTCTTGAACTTAGATACTAATTGGTGTTAATTGTTTTTCAAAATTATATATACAATGCCTTGTGATGGCATCAGAAATCTGGTTATGGTGGTTATAAATGAAATTTCATTATTAATATCATGTGTTTAGTTTAGTTTTGAAGTAACTTTCACGTAATTGATTTGTATTGAAATATAGTTCCGTAAAAAAAGTGTTCTTTCATTCAGGAAAGTATATCATCTAATAAAAGACATGCATAGATGCATCTGGAAATTATTAGACAATAAAATTTTAATTTCTGAAAACAGAAGGCTTATTACAAAAAATAATTAGTATTCATCTGAATAGAATAATAATATTAAAACTAATACCCATACATTTCATTCATACCCACCTCTTCAATCAAAAACCCATAACTTACGGGTTTGATGTATGTGGTTGAGATTTAAATATTATTATCAATTTTCTGAAATAATATTAAAATTGTTATTAGCACAAAAGGTCCCACTAAATTAAAATTGAATCTTCCTACCAAGTTCCCAACCAACTAGTTTAGTTGGTGTAGTAAGCACAGTATTACTATCTCACCGGCCAAACAGGCACGTGTGAGTAACCTACTTGTATGTTACTGCACCTATAAATACCGCTCTCCCCTCTCTCTCAACCTACCCCTGTATCATCTCTCTCTCTCTCAGATCTCTATCTAACATGTATGAGGCCAGTTGATTCTTGTTACGGGAGTTTCTAATTCGCTTGGTGCAGGTCGGGACCATGTTGGTTGTATTTATATACGTACTCTGATTTCAATTTTCAGATGAATTATTTGGTCCCGCCTTGCATCAATTGAATCCGATACTCCTGTGAATTTTACCATTACTCCCCCACTCTTTCCATGCTTATCAGGTTTTTTATATTCACTTTCATTTATTTGATTCTGTTCTTCTCTTTTGGATCTGCAGGTTCATAGATCGTGCTGTTTTCTTATTTGATTTCGTGTTTCATATGTCATTTTTTTAACTGCAAAGCAATCTAGTATATAATTCATCTGATTTGTATTATATTGATGAAGAGGATCTGGATTTAATGATCTTGTTTTAAGTGTGTTGGTTGTTTTTCAAAAAAGACTTGCGGCGCAGCTTGTTGCTCGTATTCATGTCATCAGCTATCTGGTTCTCCTTGTAATTATCATTTGTTAGTATGCATCACTGGATGTATTATCTCTGCTGCTTTACTAGAGCTTACACATAATGGAAAATTTTAGCTCTGAAATTTACTTTAAAGGAAGGGTAAGTATCTGTTTTGATGCTTTCGATTATAGTAATCTCACAGATGCGCGCACAAAAATAATGGAGTACTATACTTATCAATACAAAATTTATGTTGGTTAAAATAGTTAAGAATATAATATCATGTGCCGTGGTCGGAAACTATGATAGAAATAGCCAACAGAACCATTTAAAAACTCGTATGTTTGAAAGGCATTTAGTTCAAAACTGCGTAGTTATAACTAGAGAAACATGAATGTAGAGACTAGAGCTGTGAATCGAGACATGGAGATATTGATTGAGGAATCCGTCTGGGCTAAGATTAGTATAGCCTATTCTTAAGAGAGGTAGAACTGCTGGAAGGACAAGCTTGTGTGGAATATTAGTTAAGGTTCTGTTTATAGGAGGAATTCAGACTGACACGTTTTGGGTGCTTTTCCTCTATCAAGACAAATTTGGTTTTTTTACAAACATTTGCATCTTGTGCGTGCTTTTGTGCGAGTTTTTTTTGTTTGAAGTGTTCTATATATTGCTATTTTAAAATTTGCGTAAAATTGGAACTTTTTTATTCATGATTCTTGCACCTTAGCAAAGCGCACAAGTAATTGCTTCTTTCAAAACAATCCACAATTTCTGGCCAGGAATAGTTAGATTAAATATCACAGGGCTGTTATTTTGCACGGTTCTAGGTTCTGTGATGACTGCAGCCAAAGAAACGCAGAGCTGACTGGAAGTATAAAGATGTAGAAAACATTCATGTTGAGAAATTCAAGTGCATTGTATCAAATTAGGAAAGTTAACAAGAGCATTGTATTCTCTATGCACGTCTTGTTAACCATGGTTTTTACTTGGTGATGGTTTGATTGTGGCAGCTATATAAAGATCTTCTCAGCTTGATGTATATTAGTTTCTTTATTTGGATAAGTGATTGAGAACATGAAGTTAGGGTGGAACAACATAAAACTGAATATAGAATCTACCAAAATGGCACCCCAACTATTTCAGCATTGATGATTCTTTTGATCCAACTTCCTTTGAGGTTTTAATTTTTGTATATTGCACATGAATTAAACCTTTCAAGTGCTATTTGAATTGTCTTCAGCATTTGAACAATAAATTCTTACTGTGTTTAATTATTCAAGATTACGGTTACAGGCCACTAGATTTTTTTCTTAAACATATGGTTTTGATATCAAAACTTTGAGTTGTTTCCTCTTTACCCTTTATCTTTTCTATCTGCTTCTTACCAATTAGCTTTTTGGTAACATATATATAAAATGAAGTGTTCCAGTACTGGCATTCAAGTCAAACAGATAGAAAGATTTAAGTCTGGTCCCTCTTACTCTTACATCTAGTAACAACTGCGGAGCTTTCTAAGTGGAGCAACGTAGATGTAAATAGAAACGTGGTTATCTCCCATGTTAGACATCGAAAACCATGTTGTTGGAAGTATTTCTAATTTAGAACTAAGCTAAACTCAAGTTTTAGTAACTACTTCTGGTAAACTAACGTTTCCTATATTGCAATGGTCTTACCTACATGTGTTGTAGAGAAAGTAATTTGGCTAGAAGCACGTTGTACTTCATATTCAACACTGAGATGAAATATTGTTTTAGAAGAATGTAATTCTAGGTCATGGACTTTTTGTAAGATCAAGCAAAATGCATTTTAGGGATTGTTTCTTAAATCATACTTGTATGATAACAATAATAACAGTTCCATTTTTTTCTTAAATGTTGCAGGAGAGTTTGTCTGGTGCGATAAGGAATAAGGGACAGTCTGATCCCCAGTGTTCAGTTTATTCCAAGGACAATCAGAACTTCATGATGTTGGTTCGCACTTTGACAGAAAAAAATCAGCGTGTAAATGTAATTATGCATAGCAAAAACCTTGGATGAGATCTGTGAAGTTCACAAAAACCTTGTTCTGTCCAATTCAGGTATGTGTATGAGTAACATCGCCGTGATATATGATCATTTTTCTTCTAGGCTCATTACTCCGTGTTGGAGTAGAGATATGTAGACCGAGTTTCAATATAGCTATAGCTCATGGATTTCGTGAAATTTGTAACAAATTCTGTTGGTAGGCGCACGGCAGGACATAAATTTTTAGTGATGGAAATTTTATAGAAATTTTCTAAATTGAAGTTGTATTATGCTGTATTTGAAGTTGCTTGAATGTCTTCTGCAGTAGCTAATGTTAAGACAATGTCTCTGTCTCTGATTTAGCAAAAAACAACAATGTCTCTGGTTTTCAATATTTAGAACTTTGTTGAACTTCTTGATCAAGGTCACCATGCACAAATACATTGGCTACATCCATTTGATGAAGATGTCAGTTATGAGAAGAATAATCCTGACAGTAACTTGAGGTTTTGGTCAGTTATTTTATTTACTAATATAAAATGTTATTTATTTTCATTTTCAACTACTACTGGTAACCAAGATATTTGACTACGCGAAAAACTTGGCCTGCAACTTCAAGGAGGATAGTAGTTTCAGTTATATAATTGGTGCTGAATTTTTGATAGTGCATCTCCAATTGTCGGATGTAGCAAAGGGGATATACGATAGAGGGAACAGAGAAGAAGTGATCACATGCTCGGTGTGTTTGAACGATCTTGAGAATGGGATGGAGTTTAGTAGATTTCAGTGTTCACATATATTCCATAGCAGCTGTATTGATCGTTGGTTGGAAAAGAGCAGAACTTGTCCTAACTGTAGATATAAACTGAAAGATAAGTTGAGTGTTGAGGAGGATCTAGCAGACAGGTTCCTACTGGATGATACTATTGCAAGACTCCCCATAGATTTAGAGGATTGATATGTCAAGGGATGGCAAAAGTTGAGAATATACAAGTTGGAAAATTCTTTTCTTTATTTTATTTTACGTATAATATTGGCTAGCATATATTTATAATCCTTTTCTCAGGCTTTAATCATACTGAGAGACCAGAACCTAGTCATTAAGTTATATTAGCTTGATTTTTGTTTATTTTCCTTCCATGTTATTCAAATGTTATAGCAAATTACTTGCTTAGCCAGAGTTAAGCCTATCTTCTCAGTTTCGAGGGATATGCTCATATGCCTGCTTGATCTTGTTTGCTTTTGTTTCCTTTTTATAATTTAATCAGTTATGCAAAAAACTAAAAAATTACTGTGTTGACATGAAGGATAACCAAGATCACTGCAGGCCAGCAAAGAAGAATCAATACATAAAGGGACAACATGAGAAGGGAAAAGAAAAGATAGTAAGCAAATGTTTTAGAAGGTGATCTGTTATAATTCGGCTTTCAGGCAATATGAAAACTAGCTAATATCTTTTAACTGCAGATAATGCACAGTTATAGAAGATATTCCAGAGTAATGCTTTCCAATAAACTTTTCATCTGTCTCTATGAGCAGCTTCTAAAAGTACAAGTGAGATAAGATAGTTGTGGCAGGACGTGTAGTAGTTCAGACCATTTCTATCAAGCTCCGGTTTGCTGCCGAAAAGACCTCATCGACAGAAAAGGCCAGAACTTTACAAACAACTGTAACTTGACTGAGCATTATGAGATCTTCTTTATTATGCTGCAGTGGTGTGCGACGAAGCAGTCAGCTCTAAAGTTTCATGCTTGTAGAGGAAAAACAAAATGGGAGATATTGGAAGCTGGCTACTTTAACTCTCCGTAAGCAATGAACCAGATTTGCATATATCACCACGACAGAGGGGACAAATCCTGAATTCATTTTACAAGTCAAATTTCAAGGTCCATTTTAGCTTCTTTAAAGAATCTAGCTATAATGAGCTTCATCAACAAGAACATATTGAAGGAACCTTGTCATGTAAAATTAGTAAAAATAATAAAGGCTTTTCTCTAAACTAGTATACCTGTGGATCTCCTTTAGCCATTTGTCTACACAAGTTTTATGAAATTCATGATGGCAGGGTAGTATCCGCACACTATCCCCTTCCTCATATTCAACAAGGCATATATAACACCTGTAATGATGAAGCAATTAAAAAAAATATTCGTCATTAATATATTACATCTAAACTTCTAGTTTCCCAAATATCTCAAATCATAATATGTAAAGTTTGATTAATCTAAAACAGTTTCCACATAATTGCACTGACTTTTAGTGAGCTTATTGTTCTAGCCAGTCATTCCCTGCCCACCAAACGAAACCTATAATGGGGAAGGGCCGGATGGAAGGGAACTTTCCCGAACACAAATGGGAGTCGTCTTTGTGGATTTGCCAATATTTACTTTTAAGCGGGTTTTCCAAGCCAAACAATCAAGGAAATGTCCAAACGTTGATTAACACTGCATGGCCTAGATGGAAAGATATCTGACATGCTCATTGTTGACATTTTTCTCAAGTTGTTATTCTCGCTTCTCATGATTCTGGAAGGAATTCTAGTCCTGCACACTTTGATCTCACTGTCTTACAAAGTCCCAATCAATAATATCTTTTGACTTTGTGTGGTTTTTAGCTTCTACACCACACAATGTGATGCAACCGCACTTCATACTTGCAACAGAAACAAACTTATTTTGTAGTCTCCGAAGCACCAGGTCCTTGCAACCAGAATAATCTGAACTTCCAAATTTTTATATGCATTCAGTTATATATATATACTTCAGTTTGACAATCTGATGAACCACTAAACCATGTAACAATTGTATACTATTTTCCGATACACAAAATTGTGGACATAATGTATAACTTTATAGAACATCAGAAGAATATATCACTCGAGTATTCCTTCTGTTTATGACGGATTAAAAAAATGACTTAGGCAAGTCAACCTATAAGAATATATATGGCATTCCAAAGGATAAGCTAGAATAGAATCAATCAGAAATAAAACAGATTACTTACTGTGCAGCCTCCTCGATCATGTGCTTATGTGATTTACTGTACAATTTTAAAGGGAGGGAATCCACCACTTCAGTGGGGGCAGGAACAGATCCCAGAGATGATACTGAAGGTCGTGATAAAACTACAGATTGCTGGTGGATCTCATCCAAGACCTGATCATATTGTGCAAATAAATTAACCACACAGTTCTTATTGGAAATTAAATAGATTGAAAGTCAAAACATCAGTAAAGATTATATCACCTCAAACAAAGCTTCAGCTAGCATAACAATCCGGGAAATGCTAGCCCTGGCATTGGTGTCATCACTGGAATTAACATTTCTGTTATTTAGACGGCACATACAATGTCCGTTCCGATGTTGACCAGACAAAATACAGGATCTTTCATGTCCGGATATATTCTCAAAACGGCTTCCTAATCGCTGAAGAGCGCGCACCTGAAAGAAAATTGGAATAAAGATACCAACAAAAAATCTTATTTAGTAATTAATCTTACTTGAGGAGCATTTCAACGCCCAAAATAGCTGTGATCTTTTTATAAACATATTTTTAACATATAGGTATTTTGGTCCAATGTTACTTGGTATGTATTTAAGTTTTTATATAGGACTAGTAAGTTCCTTAATTTTGGGTAACCATGTATGCCCCAAACATCCTTCAGGTGCTTTTTATTTGGCAGAAAACAATGTACAAAACCTATTATTTTCAATGAGGGAAGAAGATGAAGATGCCAAACAAATAATAACAGAACACCACAACTTGCTTAATCAACTTTGGTGGAAGAACCATAAAAGACTTGATCTAAGCTTAATAGCAATGAGTTATTTTATGGATCAAACATGGATGTAGTTTTGAATTTATTTGTGGCATCATTTACTTATCAGACAAGGTTGCATGCACATATTGGCAATGAGCCAATGAAGTGACTGAAGTAAGCTTCAGAGTTATTCCATGTCTTTGCATTTCTAGAGAAGGGCATTTTGTGTATTTGATTAATCATATTTCTACATATTCCACTTACTAAAAAAATTCTTGCAGCCAACTTTGTCTGCTTATCTTCTTAATTGCCTCTTGTTACACAGCAACACCCAGATCACAGACCCAAACCATCAACTTGATAAAGCACACACCCACCACCACAGGCCACCTAACTTCACCGAAAAATCATGTTCTTTAAGGGCCTGTGCTAGGCTTGTGAATTACTCAAGTTGGTAGATCTGGGCAGATGATTTTCGATAACATTGCATGCATCGTTAACAGGTAAATTTTATTTTTCAATTTTTTCCACCCTATTCCAGCAATAGCGTACTAGCATTAGACCTTGTTCAGTGTATTCTGCCTTCTCTACTTCTGCATAACACACTACTCTTTACTTTTGGCTGTCGTAACCCATGTCAACACAACATAGGACATGACATGGAATCCATAGCAATTTGTATCTTTGAAGAAATTAGATACTTGGATACAAAATAAAGTGTACGAGACGACAAAAATTAATCACATGTGAAAATACAAGGAGATTGGCCATAATTGTTCATGAAGTTGGGATAAGAGTGTCAACCTGCAGAAAACAATCACAAAGAAAAGGTAGGGAAAAAGTGGGGACGAAGAAGACTCTCCACGAACTTGATTTGTAAAACTGCAATGAGTTTTACATCTACCTATATTTTTTGCTTAAGGTATTATATAGAATTTTTTAATTTATTTGTATAATCTATTGTAGAATTATAAATTTTAATAACAATGAATGGGATATTTATTATAGAATTAAGAGAAAAGCATCCATAATGATCTATTAAGGTGTACGTACAATATTACACCACATTCAATTTCAAAATGTTGTGTTATAATCTTAGTTTTTCAAATAAAAAATTAAAATACAACTTCTCTGGCTAGTCTCGTCCTTGTAAATATTTGTATACTAATGCAAAAAGAATATCATACAATTATCTAAATATTAAATTTCAATTTAACTAATTATAGAAATTCTAAATATATACTATCTTATCATTTAATTTATTATGTGCATACTTAATATATAATAGTATACTATACACGTGTTCAAATGCACAAATTTTAACATCTTTTAAAAAAAGATCGGTAGCCTTTAATAGATATTTTGCAATTAGATTCATCAACTTTCAATTATCACATAATCTTTTAAAAGCTATATGGGATCAATTAAATTCAGTATAAGCTATTAGTGACTTCGGAATCTACACCAACCTGAGATCTTATTCTTCTCCTTCGTTCAAGAAAATTTGATCTATGTTCCAGGAGTTCACGGTATCTTCCCTCTCTTCCTCGGGAGCTTTCCACTCCAAAATCTTGAATACCAGTTGACAAGCTAGATAAATTGGACGGTGCAGAGCCAGCAGGGGTTGATAGCACATATGTGTTCTCTGGTTCCATTATCCCTGCTTCAACACCTTGAATAACATCTCTCACTTCCCTCTCTTGTTCTAAAGGACAAAAGCTTAAATCAGGGAAGTATGATCTACGAAGAACTCTGTCACGAAGTCTTCCAACACTAAGAGTTCTGCTAAACCGAACATTGCGTTCCACAGGCTCTCTAGCTCCATTACGCCTATCATTAAGTCGTGTGTCAATACCCTCAGTGTCATTATGATTTCTTGGAGAACGTAAACCTAATCCAAAGTCTACATTATCAATATCTTGAGTAGGCAATATTTGATCATCTTGTGTTGCTGAAGAATTTAAACACGAGTTACCTGAATCAGATTCTTCATAAAGTGGCTGGGCAGATCTATTAATAAAGCATGCTGGAAGCAAGTCGCAACCTTGACCAGTCCCGTTTCTGTTAATGGAACTATTACCAGATCCCCTGCCTAAATGAAGCTCTTCTTCATTATTATGTACAGTTAAGCTTGTTGGAGGCATAGGATACGGTGTCGATGACCGTAAACTGCTTGCTCTATTTAGCCTAAAGCTTACATTCCCAGGAAAGAAACTAAATCGAGAAAGAAAACGACTAGAAAAATTCAACGACCGAGACGAGAAAGCTCGGGAGGATGTACTACCACATCTGGACACAGCATCAGAGATATCAGATTGAGCCCAGTCATCAAGCTCCACGTTAGAGGATGCACTGGCCATTTCGCCAGACTGTTCACTTTTATCCTCTTCATAACATTCAGGAATCACAATCTCAGATTCCGATTTAGTCGGGTTTGCATATGTCACCTCATCAACATCTTCATTGGCAGGATGATCCGATATCTGGATAATAAAAACTTATATTAATAAAATTTCCTAATCAGTACAAGCCACAAGACAATCAACACTGTCTATAAATTTTCACAAGCATCTGAAAACAATAAAAGTTAACAATAGCAATCGAATGATTTACATTTATCATCATTGATCATTGTGATGGGGTATCTCCAAAATTGTCCATACACAATGATACCAAATAGCTTGCTATTATTTAATTTAAACTTACATTATACTCATATGGACATTCATGTTCTTGAGGGTTACAAAAATATCCCATATATGTACTTATTGTAACTACATCCTTACATATATTTAAAAAATTACCATAATTGTTTTATACTAAAAAACTCTAAACTCAGGTAATTCCGAGAGGCCAACCTCATAATTTTTTTCTCAAACATAAATTCGGTAAAGGTGAAGAAAACTTGATGGTACATACATACATACACATATCGATTGTTGGGGTTAAAACAATGTAGGTCATGTAAAGTAGCTAAAAACATAAGAATTACAATAGGAAACACAGGTAAAGCAATATAAATCAAATAATGTAACAAATGAATGCAGAAATGAATAATGACAATAATAATATAAATAATAAAAACATGACAAAAAGGACCTGGTCGTGGTGATAAGATCCAAGGCAAGAAGAGTGAAAATAATGTCGGTTGCTTTTCGATCGGATTATATTGCTACTATTACTAGTACTGCTCGATGATGATGAGTCTGGGGATTTACTACTGCTCGATCCCATTTTATTTTATTTATTATTAATTAATAAAAATGGGTCATATTTTGAGATCTGACGATGATGATGAGAGAGAGAGAATGGGTTTTTGATTTGTAGAGAGAGAAAGAATGAAGATGAAGATGGTGGTGAGTAATTTGTGCCCTTAACTTAGGACTTGGAGGAGGAGCCCAACAATTCAAATTACAACTTGCCTAGGAGCGCTCTATGTCTCTACATGTTTCGTATCTGTACTTACTACTTGCATTATTGCCTAAATTTAAATCAATCGTGTATATAAAGGGTCCTGCTCGTTTGTTATAAACATTTATCTCACCCACCCTCCTCCGTCCCACCCAATTGTTATCCGAGAAGATCCTGTACGCATTTCGTATTTTAAAATGTATATAAAGTACAGTTCCATAACTCATTATTTTGTTTTCTTATGGGGTTGAACTCATTATTTCAAAATTAAACTTTACCTCAACACTAGACACTAGGTCCCGCCAAATAATTTCAGAAATGGGTAGATATTAGAACTATTATCATTATTATGAGCTTGTATTCAAATTAAATTTTATTATTTATTAAAATATAAAAAAATGTTAATATTACTCAAAATACAGGAGAGTGTGTATGTATTTGTAAATTGTAATACTACTATACTAGCCTACACATTGTCTGGCTGTGATACTAACTATTTAGAAAAAATAATCCAAATTATAAACGGGCCACCATTTAATTGTTGATTACAATATTTTATTCTCATGAATTAGTTTTTTTAATCACAAAATCATCTTAGTATAATTTCACATGGAAAGAAAATCACAAATATATTTTTGAACTAGTGCAACAAATAATTCCAGATTGATATTGGAAAAAAATACAGATATTATGAACTTAGATTATTTTTTGCGTGGTATTTGTGTTCTAACAATCAACTGAACAAATCATAGTTGAGGGACCGCAACGAATTCCAGAGACAACTATAACAGGATACCAGAAGATTTTTCATGATATCTGGTTCACCTGCAGCAACAAAGTCGTTTAACAAAATATTAATCGATGCTAACTGATCAACCAGAGTTCTCTTATAAAATTCATTCAAAAAGTACTTGTAGAAAGATTAAGATGAATAAAAGTAAGCTTACACATTGTCGTCGTTACAACAATGCCACAAGAACGAATGTTGATATGTGCTTTTCAATGGAATGTTCACCTGCATATATAATACTAAACTTGAAAGAGATATAAGATGGCACGTTTCTCATCAAATGGGATAGCGCCATTTATATGAAACAGGGTAACTGTGCCCTGCAGGAATCATCCAACCAGGGTTAGCTTCTTTACCATTTTAGTTCACATTCCCTAGGATATTCTGTTAGTAGATATGGGACAATCACTGAAACACATCATGCAATAACATATTTGTGCTTCATGGACATTTTAACATTCCTTTTTAGCACTAATATGGGACAAACATTCTTGTTTTAATCTTTTGTGGTATACTGGTATGTTATATAAGTTCCAAAGACAAAATGAAGAGCAAAACAAACGGGACGCACATATATTCTCTGATAGGGCCAAATCCACTAACATTCCATCAAGAGTAACATGAAGGGGCAAATCCATGTGGACAGAGTATATCAAATATGCATTACAGAGTATACAGAACATAGGACAAATAAGTGCCAGTTCTATGCTCAAACAAAACGTAACACTTAAAGTACTTGATAAACTTAAATTGATCCTCAATTCAAATTCCAAATAAGTTCCTCTATACGCGCATTCATAAGCAGATAAACTTCTTTAGGTCAAAGAATAACAATAGTATATGCTCTAGAAATAACTATTGTATATTTTAAAGCAATGACAGACTGACAGTCATATTATTCATCTTGTCACGGTATAAACTAGCAGAGTAACCACAATGTCTGCAACATCATAGTCCATATCTAAAACATGTCAACACCGCCAGTAGATTCTACACCACAGTTCATAGAATAACTAGCTGTCTCGCAATGGAAGCACAAGACGACCTTTTGTTTCTTCCTTGTAAAAGAACAAATTGATCATATGTATTCTCTAATTTATTGTTGTGTTTTTTAATAATAATTTGTGCTACTGCAGCTGCAGCTGGTTACTACTTACTATACTCTTTTAAGAGCTTTTATGATCTAGTTCTTACAACACCTAATTTCTGTAAATTGCAAAAATGAGCAAGTAAATTTCCACCAAAATCTCTCTCTCTCTTCTCTCTAATGAATCTCTCTCTAGATATCTTCATCAGGAAGCTATCTAGCTATCTCTCTGTCTCTCGCAGCTGATTCTATCTTATCTCTGTCTCTAATCTCTCTATTTCTCTGTTATCTACTGTATTTACTTACATAAAACATAGAAAATACCGAAAATATACAAAAACACACCCTCAGGACCTTTAGTTCCTGACAGTAGGCCCTTAAAAGCCAAAAGTTTAGGGGATGAGGCTATACCATCGTTCTGTCATACCCTCTACAGTTGGGGAAATGCTCCACACTTGACGGCATCAAACACAACTCGTCCTTGGAAGAGGATTGTGTAGCCCTTGGGGCCCCCTCACGAGTTACTAATCAAAATGTCTCCTTCATAAACTCTTGTCTTTGTTAATAGATCTTCTCTCTCATCAATGATATAGATTCTCGAATAATCTCTATATTGACTTTGACCTTGGGGTAAGGAGCATCATACCATGGTTTCGATCTCAAGGAGGGGCATTTGAGTGAGGAGGGGCCGGAATTTGACCCTTGAGGAGATTTCTCACCTCGGGGATCGATTCGTGGGTTTCTGAGACTACCATGGTTTCGATACATCGCTTCTCAAGTTCTCATATTCGGCCACGAAGATTCGTTATAGTTACCGAACTGCTCAACAACATGGGACTGGTAACGACAAAGTCAGGGGAGTGGTACCGAAGAGCATGCTCTCCATAGGGTGATGTTCATGAAGAAGTCGTGAAGTCGTTTGTTATAAGAAACAACTTTGTGGCGTAGTTCTACAAACACAGATGCTCATGAAGAAGTCGTTGGTTATAAGAAACAACTTTGTGGCGTAGTTCTACAAATGAGAGATAAAACCATATTTATAGTGTTGGATGTAATAGTGTCCAAATAGAAATAAGATTCTTGGAGGGAAATCCATCCTTTTTGTCTTGTAAAGTCCTTCCTTTAGTTTTAGTGTGGCTTGAAAATAGATATGCACCAGTACCCCGTACCTCGTCACGTCAGGCTGGATTTTATCCGGATTTTAAAAAGCCTGTGTTGTTTTAGAACCGGACCGGACTAGACTTTCCTAAAAAAACAAGGCATGTTTGAGGCCTGGGGCTGGCCGGGCTTTTTTAAATTTATATATTAATATTATTATAATTAATTAAAAATATTATATATTTTTTAATTTTCATTACAAAATCAGGCTTTCTCGGGCATTTCAAAGGCTTTATCCGAATCCGGGCTTAAATCCAGAATTTTCAGATTTGGGGCCGAATTTTTCAAATTTTTTCCATATTGGATCGGATTTCGGATTAATTGAACATATATTATTGGAAATCATTGTTGCATTGAGCTTTTTTGAGTGATCTCGTGGGCTGGTCTCGAGTCAAGTGGGGATCGACCGTGAGTCCCGTTAATGGGCCTCTTGTTTAGACCAATTAAAAATATTTAATACACTAGTAGACCCTCAAAATATGTTTCTCCAATTATTTTTAGCCCACATCAAATACAATTCAAATATATTAATATTATATATGAAATTTTTTTAATAGATATTCTTTAAAAAACAATTTATCATAATTTGCAATAATATTTTTCCTCGTCCCTATCTTAATGGTTTTTAGTTGTGATCCTTTATAATTTTATATTTTATATATGTTTACAATAAACATTTTTATTTTTATATATATTCAATTCGATAGATAGGCCTATCTGTTCAGTTTAATATGAAACTTTTAATGCGTCATGCTTATCCATAAATGAATATGACAGGTATTTCTTCACATACTCTATCTCTATATCCTTACCTCACTTTATCTGTACGTTCCTACTTTATAATGATATATCTACATGTTTTGTGCCAATCTATATTTCTAGATATTATTTTAAAAGGTTATATGATATCTTATTATAATTTGTAGTCAATCTTTTAGATAATACGGTGTACGAATATTAAATATTTGAAACATTTTGGAGATCCATTTAAAGTAGATATTATCTACAGATGAATCTAGAACGAAGTTAGTCTTTATGAATTCATTAAAAATTGTATTTATGTGATTTTATAATCCCCTCACAATCTCTATATAACTTCAATTATCTACCTTCTTTTTTATAAGCATTGAAAATGGAAGAACCCAACCCTCAAAATTCTCCAACAAGCCATTCTTCACTAGATTCCCCAAATTCCCCAACACCTGATGAAAATGAACCTTACACTAGTGATGGTTGGACCTTCAAAGAGGTTAAAATTTTCGAGAAAATATGGTGTGCTTTTGATGGCGCTGAATCTCCCGTATTCTTTGAGCAAGTTGCATATGAGATGCCATGGAAGTCCATGGACGCCATAAAGATTCATTACCAAAATCTAATAAGAGATCTAAAAATAATCCGTTCTGGTGATATTAAAGCGATCCATGAGCAGGTAGGCGACGTCTCCAAGATTAATTATGGTGATATATCAATTGAGTCACAACCACAAAAACGAGCAAAAATTGAAAAGGGAAAAGGGGTTTCTAAAGAGTGAGGAATTGAAATTGTACTTGTATGGTGGTTATATTGCACTTTAAATTTCGAATTAATTATACATTTCAAGAAAATTTCATAAATTAAATAAAATGTTGTTTTTATTCCTATGTAATAGGTGTGGCCTTCTTTTAGTTAAGTAAAATGCATTGTATTGTATATATTGTGTGTGAGTGTGTAATGGTATATATTCTAATATTCATGGAGTATTTAATCATTAATTTAATTGTTTTACGATAAAAATTAAATCAAAATTCAAAAAAGAACGCTTCAAACCAACAAAAAAACGTCAATCTCCACAATTATCCAAAGTATTGTCACTAAAAAATAGGAAATCAAATAAAAATACACATATATCCATGATATGTAAGTCAGGAAATTCAAACAAATATCCATAAAATGTAAGTCAAGAAATATTGTACTTAAATTTGATACCTATACATGAAACGAAATGGATTTGTGTACATTTCTTGTAGTAGTTTCGTTTACATCTACTAAATACATTAATATAATTCTTTTCTAAAGGAAAAAAAATCTTACTAACGGATTATTTAAAAAAAATAAAGAATAACTTTAGTATTACACTTTTGTTTGCTGTTACGAAATATTATATAATTCAAAGATGTTATAAATTATTCATTTAATCGTTTTAATTTATTCTCTGTCATTCATTCATTTATTGGATAACGCTAGGATGATTTCAACAACATTCAACTTATTAACTAATTACGAACTCAAACGAAAAAATATAGAAAATCTTAACAAAATTATCATTTTATATTTAATTAATTAGGGGAAACTGGATTGGTAGAGATGACCATTTTTTCTCAATATCACATGTTAGTTCCTTTATAAAAGATGATTTAACTACAAATCCCCATTCCGACCCCTAAAGCCAAGTGTCGTTTGGTGCGGTGATCGGATCGAGATAGGCAGGGCCAAACGAGGGGATGCCTGTCCATAAGTACACCTACCAGATATAGCAATTGCTATATGATAGCATCAAATCTTTAAACTAGAAGTTCAATGAATACAAGAGATCGGGATCAGTCCTCTAGGTAATTCATTGATCAATAAGATCAATCATTAAGCATTTCTAATAGACTGGTTCAAGTTTGAATGGCATTCTATTATTCAAATGTACTATAATTGGAATTGACAAATATAAATGCAGATTTGACAATTAATTGCATAATAAATCAAGAAATATAATATCCCAAAATAAATCAAGAAATATAGGTCCCGTTTGTCTGAACTTATAAGCAGCTTATAAGCTGAAAAAGTTGGTGTATATGTACTTTTTCTGAAAATAAGTAACTTATTTCCAAATTTGAAAATAAGATTTGGACTTAAATTTCTAAAATAAATATTAATTTTTAAAAAAAAATATGAAAATACTTTTAAAAAAAAAGTAACTTATTACTTATAAGCTAAGCCAAACACCCCCATAGTATTCCAAAACTTCAAACATCAGATCAAAAGCTGTAAACATATTGGACTTTGACCCATTCATCCTCCAATCATATAAACACAATAATTATGACATAAGTACACGTTACCGAAGTCGATTATCCATGCAAAGTGGACTAATGAATTTAAGCAGTAGACGTATTCAACTGATGAACAAGCCAGAATAGTGCCCGAAACCATTCAAAGATACACATGGTTCTTCCTCTAGTTAAATTACCTGCATAAGAATTGTCTGTCATTCATCAAAATATTCATCAGAGGTTAAATTTGATGAGTCTCCAAATGATTATTGCTACAACCTAAACATACCATCTCAAAAAATCAATTCAAAGATTTTTTCGACCCAATTGCCATGCTAATTGATCAACAGAAACCATTGCACTGGACGCTGAGGCAATAGAGTCATCATATCTGTAGCATCCCAAAAACAGTTTAAAGAAAATGACTCCAGGTTACAGATCAAGGTCGGATTCTTTTCTTTCGGAATAAGCCCTCTTTATGAAATGGATTAGAAAGAAACCAAATGAAAAATATTAACATAAGTTATATAAGTTAACATATTGTCGTCATTACTTACAATGCCACTAGGAGGAATGCTGATGTCTGCATCACAATGGCACCTTCACCAGCGTGATTTGACGTGTTCGTGCATCTTGCAGAGAACCAGTTCTCAAATATTTACATTACAACATCTGTTATATTATCACAAACCACTTCAAACAATTAGGGATGTACCTTTCTCAAATACATGATTCACAAAACCAAAAATAACAGTTGAATATACATAGGACTCAAATAAGCTCACCAGAAGAGGCTACACAATTTGATGCCCACCTGTCCCAGGTTCTATTCACAAAAGTACGATCCATTTCTGTTAGTCAACTTCAAGCATACACGGGAAACATTAATCATACATAGAAGAGAAAATCTATTTATAATTTAACAAAACGAGTTCTGAATTCCAAATTTTCAAACTCGTGGTTATTAGTAGTGGATGGTCATTGATAGATACATCATACTCTTTATTCTAATTGTCAAAAATCATTACAAATGACATTGAAAGCAAGATAGCACTCATGTGCATAACTTTTAAAAAATTTACTTAATGTTCACAAGAACCTTTACACACCAAAATGGAAATTTTCATTTCTACACATTTTATAGAAAAACTAGGAATTCAAGACTTAAAAATATTCATAAATGTTAAAATATAATTTATAGAGAAAACTGTGACTTCAACTAGAAAATCTCTGGAACTATGTCAGCATAATCTTTGCTTCCTGCTGTGAGAGATCTACAACAAAAAAACACAAATTTTATATTAGCGTAACCACATAAAACTAAAAACACCCAGCTCCATCAATAATACAAGCACAGATTCAAATTAGTTATCAAACTTTCTAATAAAAGGAAAAAACCAAATAACTTGCCTTCCAACAAAGAGTTTCGATAACGTATACAACTAGACGCAACCAAGTGCAAAGCGCATAAGCAGAAATAATTAGCAGGGTCAACAAAACATATAATAGGAGCATTAAAACTTTCTAATAATCCACAAACTAAATCCAAGGCAAAGCATGATTTGGCAACATACAATTAGCAAATAACTTACACTAACAAAAGATTAATTAATTCGATCATTACAAAATCAAAACCCCCATATGATAATCCAATGACAGTACACATTCATTAAAATATCAATAACACACGTACAGTAAATAATCAAAGCGCACAACTACATTTAAATTAAATTATATCAACACCATTGATTATACAACACATATATAATCACAGTTCATATATATATATATACACACACACAACTGATTATGAGAACTTACAAAGCTATAGTTGAAGGATGAAAGCTAATAAACTTGAAGGGCTATAGAAAATTTTGATGTAATGAAAGTTGAAATTTTAGATGGAAGGCAATGGGCGGGGGAATGAATGGTTCATTCCAATCTTTTGGCCCAATTAAACAGCCCAAATTTTCACTCAGCCTGCCCGATATGATCTTTGCGAATTTCAGGTTTTTGATAATAAAAAAAAGGGCGAAGGCCTCTCTATCATAATTTGAAAAAAAATGATTTAAAATATCAAAATTTTAAAAATAATTTTTTATATCATTCAAAAACGCAACTTAATATTGAGTTTTTAAAAAACGCAATTTTAAGTTACGTTCTTACCGATTTTTTAAGAAAATAATTTCTTTAATAACGCAAGTTTAAGTTACATTTTTAAAATAAAAATACGAACATGTATCTTAAAAATGCGTCACTTCACATATGCGGGACTCGATTTTGCACACTGGCCCGTATCAATCTCACACAGCACTGTTCTCATGGGCTTTTGGAAGTGTAGATTACATTTCTAATAACACTCTACCTCGTTCATAAAACTGGGAAATAATTTAAAATAATAAACCTGATAGTAAAATCACGTTATTATGTGATAGGAGGGGTCAATTATACTTTGTAACCACCGTTGATCAAATTGTTGACATTTTCATGAAATTATTTGATAAATTTACTTTTTCTAAGTTGGTCAGTAAATTAGGGATGTTAAATATGAGTTAATTTTTAGTTGCTAGGAGTTGAATTGAATTCAAGAATATTAAATTTTAATATTTAGAGAATTTATGAAATTTAAATCAACATTGTTAAAGGACTTATAAATATTTGAAGAAATTGTCTTAAGAATAATTTGATACTCTTATAAGATAATTATTTCAAATATAACATAAGTACTTATGTATAAATTATTATTTATATTAAATTGAATATATAAATATTAAGCATTAATCTATAAATTATTGTATTAATTTTCTGATTATTATTGCATAGTAGTAATTATTATATGTTTTTAATAGTTCAGTCATGCTATAATAAATATTGTATATATATTTGTAATTAATAAATTATACATATATATATATATATATATATATATATATTATTTGTTAACAAAGACCGTTAATTATTGCTGAAAGACTTTTAATAGTTTCAATTTTTATAAAGACTTTATTAAAAAAATTTGAAAAGACTTTTATTAAAGACATTTAGTAAAGTTGTTTTAAAATTAAATACGAAAATGACTTTTTCGGCAAGACTTTTCAAAAGTCTTACCGAGTTTTTCAAAAAAAGTCTTATCGAACTTTTCCAAATGTCTTACCAAGTTTAGGAAAGTCTTATTAAGAATTAGTATTAAAAGTCTTACCAGTCGAGCTTTTTTCTTTTCATTCATCTTCTTCAAATTCAGTTTATATATATATATATATATATGGGTTTTGTTCTATGAAAAATCTTAAATGGAGTATTAATTGGAGAACATATATGTCTTGAATTAGATTCTGCAATATATTATAAGCAGAATATAATGCAGAACATATGTATTCTCCAATTAGTACTACATTTAAAGTTCTATGTTATGGATTGTGGTGTTAACAATATAATCAACTAGGATATTTAGTCTTAATCCATAAATAAGCTAAGTAGAATGTACTGTCATATGTATATTGACAGTATGTTCAACAGTCACTTGAAACAATATGTTTGAATATAACATAAATAGGTGACACTAAATTTGATAGTTACTATCTTGTATAAAAGAATAAAATGATCCATGAAGTAGAAATTTACAAAGTGTTCATGCACAGCATGTTTTAAATCTCAGACAGAAACATTGAATACTCAAGCCTATGACAGCATACTCAAGTGACAGTGCAAAGGAGCAACTGACAGAAACTATTATCCCGACAGTAAACTTGGCGGCAAATGAAGAATTAACGACAACAAGTTTTACTGACAATAACATTGGCGGGGATAATTGATAGTAGCTTTGGAGACAACATGTTTGGATGGACTATCAAGGCTCGACAGTATAGTCTACGAAGCCATAGATATTGTCACCATAGTGGAGCTAGAAGTTGACAACATACTTTTAGTGAAACTGACATTCTGTTCCTCGTAGCATAGTAGATAGTGAAAGTACAAGAAATGATTTTGATATCTCTATCTACTCTGTCAAGTCTACTACTGCAATTTGAGAGAAGATAATCAAAAAAACAAAGTTTTGATACATCGCTTCTCATATTCGGCATTAAATAATGTTGTCAGAAATATAAACTTATAATATATCTCATAATTAAAGAAGATTTCTTACAGTTATCGAACCGATCAATAAGATATGACTAGTAACGACAAAGTCAGGGGAGTGGTACCGAAGAGCATGCTCTTTATGGGGTAATGTTCATCAAAAAGTCGATTATAAGAAACAACTTTGTGGCGTAATTCTACAAATGAGAGATGTTCACGTTGGTTATAAGAAACAAATCTGTGATGTAATAGTGTCAAGTAAAAATAAGATTCTTGAAGAAAAATAAGATTCTTGAAGAGAAAACCACCATTTTTGTCTTGTAAAGTCCTTGCTTGGCCCTTCCTCTAAGGGGTTATTGTAGCTTCGAAGTAAAGATGCACCCTACCTCGTCAGACTGGATTTTATCCGGATTTTAAAAAGTCCGTATTTTTTTAGAATCAGACCGGACTAGACTTCCTTCAAAAATGTATATATTAATATTATTATAATTAATTAAAAATATTATATATTTTTTAATTTTCATTAAACAAATCAGGCCTTTCTCCGGCATTTCAAAGGATTTATCTGAATCCGGGCTTATATCCAAAATTTTCAGATTTCGGGTCAGATTTTTCAAAGAAATTTCCGCATCGGATTTTGGGCTTCGGATTAATTGAACATCTATTATTCGAAATCATTGTTGCATTGAGCTTTTTTGAGTGATCTTGTGGGCCGGTCTCGAGTCAAGTGGGATGGGTCGTGAGTCTCGTTAATGGGCCTCTTGTTTAGACCAATTAAAAATATTTAATACACTAGTAAACCCTCAACATATGTTTTTCCAATTATTTGTAGGCCACATCAAATATAATTCAAATTTATATTAATATTATATATGATTTTTTTAATAAATATTCTTTAAAAAATAATTTATCATAATTAGAAATAATATTTTTCTTAGTCCCGATCTTAATGGTTTTTAGTTGTGATCCTTTATAATTTTATATTTTATATATTTTTACAATATACATTTTTATGTTTTGTATAGTCAATTCAATAGATAAGTCTATCTGTTCAGTTTAATATGAAACTTTTAATGCGTCATACTTATCGATAAATGAATATGACATATATTTCTTCACCTACTCTATCTCTAGAACCTTACCTCACTTTATCTTTACGCTCCTACCTTATAATGATATCTACCGATTTTGTGCCGATCTATATTTCTAGATATTATTTTAAAAGGTTATATGATATTTAAAATTTTTAATAAATTATTTCACCATGTAATTCTAGAGTAGATTATGTATAGTTGGGACATATATCATCTTCTTATAATTTGTAGTTAATCTTTTAAATAAAACGGTGTACGAATATTAAATATTTAAAACTTTTTGGAGATCCATTTAAAGTAGATATTATCTATAGATGAATCTAGAACAAAGTAGTTTTTATGAATACATAAAAAATTATATTTATGTGATTTTATAATCTCCACACAATCTCTATATAACTTCAGTTATGTACCTTCTTTTTGATAAACATTGAAAATGGAACAACCCAATCCTCAAAATTCTCCAACAATCCATTCTTCACTAGATTCCCCAAATTCCCCAACACATGATGAAAATGAACCTTACACTAGTGATGATTGGACCTTCAAAGAGGTTAAAATTTTTGAGAAAATATGGTGTGCTTTTGATGGCGCTGAATTTCCCGTGTTATTTGAGCAAGTTGCATATGAGATGCCACGGAAGTCCATGGATGTCATAAAGATTCATTACCAAAATCTGATAGAGATCTAAAAATAATATGTTCTTCTGATATTGATGTGATCAATGAGCAGGTAGGCGATGTCTCCAAGATTAATTATGGTGATATATCAATTGAGTCACAACCAGACAAGCGAACAAAAATTGAAAAGGGAAAATGGGTTTCTAAAGAGTGAGGAAATGAAATTGTACTTGTATGGTGGTTTTATTGCACTTTAAATTTCGAATTAATAATGCATTTCAAAAAAATTCATAAATTAAATAAAATGTTATTTTTATTCCTATGTAATTGGTGTGACCTTCTTTTAGTTAAGTATTTAAGTGCATTATATTGGGTCCGTTTGTTTACCCATTTTCTTAAAATAAGGGCTTATTTTCAGGAAAAGTAGGTATGCATGTACTTTAACTTAAAATAAGTAACTTATTTTTTATTTTTAAAATAATATTTAGTTTTAAAATTCTAAAATAAATATTTATCTTTAAAAAAATAAAAATATGTATAAAAAATATATGAAATAAGTAACTTATTTTAAGTTTAAGAAACCTCAAACGGCCACATTGTATATATTGTGTGTGAGTGTATAATGGTATATATTCATAGAGTATTTTATCATTAATTTAATTGTTTTACGACAAAAATTGAATCAAAATAAAAAAAAAAGATCGCTCCAAATCAATAAAAAAACGTCAATCTCCACAATTAACCAGAGTATTGTCACTAAACAATAGGAAATCAAATAAACATACACATATATATCCATGATATGTAAGTCAGGAAATTCAAACAAATATCCATAATATGTAAGTCAGGAAATTTTGTACTTAAATTTGATACCTATACATGAAATGAAATGGATTTGTGTACATTTCTTGTAGTAGTCCTGTTTACATCTACTAAAAACATTAATATAATTTTTAAAGGAAAAAAAATCTTACTAATGAATTAACTAAAAGAAGAAGAACAACTTTAGTTTTACACTTTACAACCTAATTAATTTACACTTTTTTTTGGTGTTACGAAATATTATATAATTCAAAGATGTTATAAATTATTCATTTAATCATTTTAATTTATTCTCGTTCATTCATTTGATAATGATAGGATGATTTTCAACAATATTCAACTTATTAACTAATTACGAACTCAAACGAAAAAAAATATAGAAAACCTTAACAAAATTATTATTTAATATTTAATTAATTAGGGGCAACTTGATTGGTAAAAATGGTCATTTTTTCTCAATATCACATGTGAGTTCCTTCTTAAAAGGTGTACTTATCCCGATGTTGCGATGATCGGATCGGGATGAGTGGGACGAGATGAGACGAGGAGATACTCGTCCATAAGTATACCAACTTATATAACAATTACTATATGCTAGCATCACGTCCGAAGTAGAATTAATTCAAGAGATCAGGATCAGTAGTCTAGGTAATTTATTAATCAACAAGATCAATCATTAAGTTGAGATAACCATTTGATAAAAAATTATTAAAAGTCTTAACAACAGAGTTTTTTTTCTTTTCATTCATCATCTTCAAATTCAGTTTATATATATATATACACACACACGCATACACACAAATACTTAGACTTTTCAACAAATGAGACCTTTAGAAGACTTTCAAACAATTCGAATCTTGATCTTTATCAACTGCTTTTAAGTTAATATTTATATTTGTCAAGCTTTTTGTTTGCTAAGTTTGATTTTTTAACCAAAATACAAAAGAACCTGCCCGATTTTTCTTTAAGTAGTATTATGATTGAGTTTCGTAATTAGCAAGTTCTGTATATGTTTTAATTCGAATTATTGGGTATTCTTAATTAAAAAAATCTCAAAACTCAAAATTTGATCTTTAATCACTAAAAAATGGTGGCATTTTTCGAAGTCGTGAAAACTAATTTCATTGAGTATTTTGATCCTTCAAAATGTTTACAGATTCAGGCCATATATGAGTTATTTTTTTAAACGAATTCTTTAGTGAGGGTTGCCATTTCTATAAATACTTCATTAAAATTTGATTCTTTTTTAGCATTTTATTTATCTGTTAGAAATTGTAAAATAGAAGGAATACTATAGTTTTTTTTTTCAAAATTAGAGAGAATGAGTACATTATAACTGGAAATGACGTTAACAGAATTCTTGGGTTTTCCACTGAAAATCATGATCCATTACCAAATACTCAAAAATAATTATCGTCTTAAAATCTATCGGTATGATTCATATCTTATTTTATAGTTAAAATATGTGTTAAATAAAATTTTAAATAATTCAATTAAAAAGTGCATCGGTATTAAAATTAATTATAATTATATTAAATAAAAAATTATTTATATAATTTTTTTAAACCACTAAAATAATTTAAAATAATATAATATCTTAATATCATTATTGTTTTGGTAAAAATATATATTTTTAAAATATATTTCTTATGTACTTCAAATTGGAGAAGCCTGTTTATGACAGGATTTTGGTAAGTGAATTTCTCAATGCAATATTAAATACATTTTAAGTGTATTTACGGTAGGCGAAACAGTGGATGAAAAATATTTTATCGTGTGCGAGATTTTGGAGCAACCTCTTAGGAACTTGGCTCAAAGATTTTACATATTTCGGTCATGATGTACCACTTCCCAACACTTTAAAAAGTTTTTTCAGATGAGTTTACTCTAGTTTCTTCTTTGCACTTTATTTTTTGTTAATTTGTATTTTGTATATATTTATAGAGATGTGATAAATAGAGCAACATATGTATACCACCAATCTAATGATTTATTATGTGATGAAATATCTATTAACAATGTTTACGTTGTTAATGGACGATCAAAGTTGGATTTATTGAGAAAGATGGAATATGCAATACCAAATTCAGATCTCACTGCTTCGTTTCGCACATTGGTGAAAAATGAGGTTTTTGAAACTATTTTCATCCTCCACGAGCTTAACCATTTTCTTAATCACATGAAAATAAAAAGATGGCTAATTGCATTGAAATTTATTTTCTAATATATACATATATTTCATTTGTATGTCTTTATATTTTTGGGTAGTTTTCATCTGACTTGACTAATTCACTGGATAAGATAGATGCGCTCTAGCTTACATATCCATTATTTTTTACGGCCTCACAAATGTGTATATATGCGACATATAAAAGAGTGAAAGCACAGTATGTTATGGAAGATAAAATCAATTAGTAATTCACAATAAAACGAGACAGATTAGTTGTTTAAATTAGATCGTTAAGGCAAAACATCCAACATTATTGGATGTACTTGAATTCAAGAAACCTGAAGTACAAAATGAGGAAAAAAGAATAAAAGAGTTGGTGAATAAGGAATTAGATGTCTTGTAGGAGATGAAGTGAATGTGAACATGGAAGTAGGAAATGATGTGAAAGAGGAAGAGATATTCTATTATCATTTTTTAGGATTTTAAAGAAACGTAGTTGTGCACGTGAAAAAAAGTAAGATTCTTAAATATTTTTGTTGTTTATTTCATTATTTTGTTTAGGTCATATCTAAATTATTGTGTTTGTTTGATGTTGATCAGGGAACTTTGACACATGAAGAAATTGTTTTCGAAATGGATAAAATTATTCCAAATTTTCTATTGTGCGCGAAACCTTACATACCTTCGTATATTCATTAGTGTCGGAGAGGATTTTACAAACATATTTGAAAATTAAAGATTTGAGAAAAAAATAGAGATTTGAGACATATTAGAGATTTGACCATATGAATCATCTAATATTAGTGTTTGGTAGTTAACGAGTTGAAATAGCGTTTTGGATTCAAAAAAATAATTTTTAAAAAGCTACTTGAATGAGTTTTTTCAATTAGAGGATTCACACGTGTCTAGTTAAAGTACAAAAAACTACTCAAATAACTATTTACCAAATAGTTTCATACGAAATAACAAATTCAATCAGCTAGTCAAAACAACTAATTCAATAACCTAGTCAAAACATTTAAAATTTATTTTCAAAAATAAAATTTTATCATCTATTATCATTTAAAATATATTTGATTATATTTTTAAGATTTACTTATTTGAATGTTTTCTTTATTTTGTTTTCACGTATACAAACAAATATACATGGTTGTTGCAAAGCATTCAGAGATGCAAATGCAAACCGTCATTTTTTTTATTAATAAAAAAAATATTATATGCAAACATGAGGGAAACTGAAACGTTGCTACAGTACTTTTAAGGGGTTAGGGTTTGCACTTTGCAGAGAAAAAAACTAGTTGAAAAAATGGGGTCTGGAGCTAAGAAGAAAATGAGGGTTTTTGAAGATGAAGAAGATAAAATAAGCAGATTGCCTGATGATCTAATTCATAAAATCATGTCATTTTTGGATGCAAAAGAATCAGTTCAAACCAGTGTTGTTTCGAAACGATGGAAGCTTATTTGGACTAGTCTCCCTTACCTCAATATCGGTGAGTATGAACACTCTTCATCTTGGAAAACATCTACCTTTATCCGTCATCTTATGGAAGACAGACACAGTCAATCTTATATTTTAAATTTGAGGTTGTGTGTCTCCAAGAATGGAATTTCTAATGGTTTACTTAAGGAGTTTCTTGGTTATGCAATTTGGCACAATCTCGAAAACTTAAATCTTGAGTTGAACAATAAATATTTGTCTTATGAGTTATCCACATTGAGCTCTAAATTGTTAAAGAAACTTACATTGCAAGTAAGCCTTGGAGAGTTAGCATCGAAATCAGATTGCTGGGATTTACCTGCTTTAACGTATCTTTGCTTGAAACGCCCCATCATGTATGGTAAGCATATCTTACCGGATTCATTACTGACCTGCTTGCCTGCCTTGAGAACACTGTGTCTTGATAATTGGGATATATCAAAGTCATCTTTCTCTTTCAGTTTGCCTCGTTTAACAACTCTCCGTCTGTCAGGGTGTAGTAGAATGCATGGAAAGGTTCTGAATTTCCCGGCTTTATTAAGCTTAGAGCTCGATAATGTAGAGCTTCCAAAATATTTCGATTACTCGAAACTTGTCAATCTACAAAATCTTACATTAACAGGGTACTTTAAAGCAAGACATATATCTCTTCCTCAATTGCTGAACCTGGATATTAGGACCTGCTGCTCTGATTCTAATGGTCGCATTTACCTTTCCACACCAAAGCTCTGCAGTTTCACTTCTTTTGGCATCTTTTCAATCACTCTGAAAGTTCCTGAGTTGGAGAATGTGAATATGAAGTTATAGGGTTGGTTTGAGAACATGGAATGGATTTATAGGAAGCAATATTATCAGAGGTTTCAAGATATGCTTTCACAACTTGGTAATGCCAAGAATATTACTTTTGACTTGGAGAGCATCAAGGTAACTTTCTATATCAATCTCAGCAATGTCTTTTTTATGCTTCTCCACCTTATAAAAAATATGATTGATACATGATTGTATAACATGTAACCTTAATAAATTTAGTTTCTAATTATGCATGTTATATATTTAACAACTTCATCATTCGTAGGTAATTAGTCATGGATCAGACCCTCGAATACACATTCAGCCTCATCTTATCTAGATCACTATCCAATTAAGTTGTTAGAAGCCTTTACGCAACTATAAAAGCAGGGAGTTTTATGTTTGAATATACCTGTGATAATTACACTCTTGCTTTAATCAATAAAAAACTAATTAATTCTGTAATTGTATTTTGTATGATGCATCTATATTCTATAGCGGTTTTTATTTTTATAATTTATGATTAGTATTCCAAATTAAGTTTAGCATCAAACTTGACATATTTTAAGGTAACAATGGTGGACAGTCGTCACAGACTTACAGTATATGAGTTTTCCTAACAAAAAGTCATCATGTCATTCTTCTTTAGCTCCTTCAGTGATCTTGCTTCCTGCAAAATCTGGTACTTCAAAAAAGAAATGCATGAGGCATTTCTAAATCCTGTTTGACTATTTTGTAGGCACTCTCTGGGATATCTGACAACCTTGCCAGTAAACCTTCTCCTTTCCATAACTTGAAGTATGTGAATCTACCACATGAATATAATGAATCAAGTATATCTACTGCTCTCAGAAGCTACTTGCTTGGTGGCTCTCCAAGAGGAACCATTGTCACAACATTGCCTCGGGTATTTAATGAATTCTTATTACCCTTCTCGATAACTCATAGCACTTTTTGTCTTTTTTTAGAAGGAAATACACTACATGTAGCATTTATTATCAGTTGCCAATCTCCTTTAAGTTATGGTATTGTGATGCAGATGTAGGGGATGAACTGGTGGGTCTATGGGTATTAATTAATGATTCTCTAGAACATGTATAGTTGTCCAATATATATAGGCTCATCCTAGCGGATATCCCTCGTCTTCAATTACCGATCTATGGATGCAAATGTGTGCATGAGTCTTTAAATATTTTTTAAATTGGCCTTGCTCAAAAAAAGAAAAAGACAACAGTTCTTTGTAGTGAAGTTGTCGTATTAAGAATGCTGGTCTTTTTGATGATATAAATTATACTTGGGAGAAAGCAGATACCTTCATACCAATTGACATTATTTATAGCCAGTTTTTGCCCAAATATCAATATAAGCTTACTCTTTTAGATCTTTTATCATCAACTTTGTTCAAGATATCGTTCACACACACACACGTCAAATCATAATTTGAACCCATATTTTTACACTTATAATTACATAAAAATTTAAAATTTTAAAATTGATATATTAAATCTTTCAAATTAATAGTTTGAAAAATTTGTATCCAATCTATGGCTATTGATCTGCGTTATGTTGAGTAAATTTTGTGACAGTGAGCTGTTAAAGGGGATGAAATACAAAAATTAAATTTGAGACATTACTTGCTTAAATATTATGGTTCAGTGTTCATTTGCATAAATATTAGGGTCCAAATTGTCATTCGGCCAGAATACATAAAGCATGCAAATGAAAAACTGCACTCGATTGTAATATAAATTTTTTGATCTGGATCTAGTATGCATCCCAATTCAAATTCTTGGAATTGATATTATCCTTTTGAGCTGATTGATACACGGTACACACCCAATAGGATTAATGAGAAGAGGGCTGAACATTTGAGTTCATAGGCTAGTTTACCGTCTTAATATTAAACTAGTATTTTTTTTACAGATACTTTTTTCAAGCCATGCCAACTTGCTCATTGTAAATTATTACTGTGGCTATAAACTAGGGCTTTTGAGATTTAATTTTTGGTGAATGTTCGTTCCTCATTTTCTAGAAGTTGATATGGGTTACTGATATTTTTGTCAGATGTTTTACCTATATATGCACAATTGCTCAATGGCAATGGCTATAGTGTGTACTGTACTAATTTTTAGTCCAAACTTTTAGTTCAAACTTGATGTATCATATGAAGATGCCCTTTTCTTGGTCGTAGAGATGTATCTCTGATTTTTAAATTGTTTGCAGAACATGATTCCTCCCACAGAAGAGCATGTTGCAGAAGTTTCTGTAGTAGATGCCGACAGGCTTAGAAATATTGATGCTCCAGTTGAAGAGATGGGCAAAGATCCAGTGAGCTCTTCTGCAGACAATCGAGATTTTGGGTTATGGCGAGGCCATAAAGTTAACTCTGAGTTTGTATGCCTACTCAATTGTATTATGCTTAAATACCCAGAAACCTTTGAGAACTTCACCAAAAACAAAAAGAAGTTATGTGTAATGAATCTAAATATGTTGTGCACCTCAATAAATGACTTTACCAAAAAATCTGTGACTGAGATTGATTCTGAGATGCTTGTGGAGTACAAGGATGTATTCACTTATTTGCAGAATAAAGGATTCAATTTAAGTTGGGTGGTGAGCCGACTAGATTATATAGAACATCTCCGGTTTTCAAATCCTCTGATACCCGAGCTTTATGCAATTGACTGCTGTATTGGCGATGACAAAAGTAAACTCCAAGAGCTGCAGGCTTGTGTTGATGATGCCAAAATCAAACTACAAAATCTGCAAGCTCGTGTTGATGATGCAAAAGCTAAATTGCAAGAGGCGCAGTCTCTTCGCGTGGAGAAGTTGACAGAAATTGAGAAAGCTTTTGGAACTGTGGGTATTAACCTGGCTGTAGGTTTCATCGGAGATGATCTATTATCTAGTCCTTAACTTTCATGGATTGGTGCAAGTTGGAGTGTTTTTAACTGTAGTATAGTATCCTGTCTATCGTCTAGTCTTAAGTCTTTTGGTAGTTAAAAGGTATCGTTGCTTATTGATCGACTTTGTGTTAAACCGTTTTTGGAGTTTGCCAGTTTGGTTTCAAAGTAATTGTGGTGGAAGTGTTTAAATGTTTGTTGCATATCTTTGTAATGTTACCTTATACTCCACTTTTTAAGTTTCTAGCATAATATATCATGGCAGTGTTTTGTTCGATCTCGTTTTGAGAGGATACCCAGGAACCTTTTCTTTAAGCAGGTTACTATTTTTAACACATTTTTTTTATAACTGTTATATACAATTTTTAAAGGTCCATCTCATAATAGGCATGTTTCATATTGAAATTACACTATTATTTATTTATTTATTTATTATTATTCAATTACAAAATAAAATAAAATCAAGACCACTTCTTTTGTTTTATAAGATTAATTAACTAAATTGTTCTATTAAACCGCACAATATGCAATTTATGACATGTAATAATTTCAGTTAAAATATTTAAATTTAAAACTATAATATTTTTTTGTTAATGGGCCAATGGGCCTGAAAGATAACAGATTTGTAACTAACACGCGATACCAAAACCTTGGGCCTGTTTGACCTGCCTTAAAATAAGTCATTTTGGACTTATTTTCGGGTAAAAATTTCATATTTTGATAAATATTTTTTATATAAATATTTAATATATATTTGAGATTCTATAAATTGTAAAAAAAAATTAATTTAGAAATCTCTAACTTTATTTTAAAATAAGTTGACATATTCTGAAAAACAGTTTCCCGAAACACCCCAACGATGCTTAATCTCAGACTCCCTTTACTTCCTCGCCGTGCTGTTTCTTGTTTCCGGACAAGGTATTTATCACTTTGTATCTATACATTATACTTACACGTATATATTCATATACACTTTGTTTATTGAAAATAATGTGTTTTGTATTGGTTAATTGTTTGTATCAGCAAGATGAGCACAAGTGCTGGACTAATTACTCGCAAATTCATTCCAGTTGAAGATTCTACTTTGGAAACTCATGGTAACTAGTTTCTAGTTTGCTTTAAAATTGAGTTTATTTCACTTTTTCGAACTTATTGTTGCGAATTATTCCACTGAAATTGTGATGAGATTGTATGTGTATACTAATACTACTTGCGGAGTAGGCAATTTATGTTTAGTTTGAGATTTGGATTTGGATTTGTGTTATGAAAGGAAGGAAGTTTAGTGTTGCGTTGATTTGTTTCCGACTTTGTGTTGCGATGCTTCGATTATTGAGTATATCAAAATAATGTGTTAAGTTGAGATTAATATGTGACGTTCGTGTATGTGTACTACTAGGATGATATAGGCAAACTTCAGTTTGAGTTTCAGGTTTTATGTTGTGCTGACTGTCGTTTATGTACTATTACAGGCTCCAAATTGCGTTTGGTCTCGTATAACATTTTAGCTCAGGTATGCCTCAACTGCGCTTGTTTGAATTTATGAATTAATAATGTTCACGCTATGTGTAATTGTTTGTATCTTACAGTATATTCTTATGTGTAATTGTTTGTAGAGAAATTATCTAAAATACTACCATTTTAAAATTTATTTGTAACTCTACCTCTACTATAAGCCTAAAACTATTTGCAAAATATTATGTGCAATCAATTGCAACTCGATCACGGATCAACTCTTTCTATATAATATTTTTACACTTAAAGAGTTTCATTTGCATTTTTGGTTGATTTCGGTTGATTCTGGTTGCAATTTTCATGTTTTAGTTGCAAAATTGTATTTTTTGCAAATAATTTTCGAAAAGCCGTGTCTTTGCAAAAAAGTTTTTTTTTTAGTAAAATAGAAAGTTATGTATTTATGAAACAATCTCTTCTTTTTGTTGGTACTAGTGCTTATACAAGTCTATTTGTTATTTTCAAATAAAATTGTGTAGCTTGAACAGGAGTAATTAGCTCACAGTCTGAATATTGCATCTCTCTGTATATAATCTCAGTTCCTCTTCTATTGAACTATTACTTCATATGTATGGTGGTGTAGAAGTTACCATTATAACGACTGACAAAGAATCATTGTAACTGAGAATGCACTGCATGTAGCGCACACACACGTTGGATAAAATATGTTTGTAATCCAGTGCTCGCTTTATTACTATCATTTAATTTGTTTGTATGTATAAGTTGACTATATTTTAATATATGGCTTGTTGAAGAGTTCTCTAATTTATACATGTCACAAAGTTGTGTTGAGCTTTTGTGTAGAGAGGAATTATATATAACAATCGTGAACTTGAACTTGTTTCACTAGTTTTACTATTCATGTTTATTCCTTTTGTAGGCTTATGTGAAGAGTTCCTTGTTTCCGCATTCACCAGCACCTTGTCTCAAGCAAGTACTTTACTCTAATATGTGTATCTTGTATAATATATCATTCTAGTGGCATCTGCTTACCCTTTCCTGTGGTTTCAATTAAGTTCTTCAGTCAGAGTTTCTGTTGTAATTTTAAGTTTGATTCATAAGGTTTGATTTTATTTCACAATTACTATTGGCAATCGATGAGTTCGTTGACATGCACCCAATGTACATGAAATCCAAGTTTTCATGCTAGATATGTTTTTTAGGATATTTGGGATATAAATGATTTCACATATTTAGTGACAAAATGAATATTAAACTGAACAATATGCTAGAACCCATCTGAGAGTGATATATAAGTTGATGATAAGCACCTGAATTTAAAAAGATTTTTCTCGTAAGGGATCTATGGAAAGAATGAATGCTCTATATGGTTATTAACTTACCATTGTAAGCCTAATTAATGTAGAATATGTAATAGCACCTTTCAGCTGCTATCTCGGCCAATTAAGAATTGTTATAGTTATACGAGGTTAACTAAATACTTGGAGAGTAGACTGGATATTATGAAGCCTGGCAGTGGTAGCCATTACATCTCTCTCTCTCTCTCTCTCGTTAGATTTCTAAGAACTTATTTCATGGCTGCTAAGTAACATTTTGTAGAAGTCGTTTCATGGCTGCTAAGTAACATTTTGGATATTACATCATGATTACAAGGGTATATCATATCATTGATGCCGAGTTAGTCAATTATGTAGTATGATTTTATAAGTTCTCATTCATCAACATTCGTTCTGTTTTATACATTGGCACATTACTAATTTCTGTAAGTGCTATAGGTGGAAAGCTCGTAGCCAGGCACTTTTAACAGTTCTTAGGAGCTTTGAGGCTGATATCCTTTGCTTACAGGTATTGCCCTGCTTCTGCTAATTATCTTGATTTGACTTGCCTGGGTCATGCACTATTTTTGTTTATCGAACTTTATATTTACTTGCATTACCAGGAACTAGATGAGTATGATACCTTTTACAAAGGAAACGTTGAGAGTCATGGCTATTCCAGTGTCTATGTCCAGAGAAGTGGCACAAAGCGTGACGGCTGTGGAATTTTTTACAGAGACAATAAGTATGATAGTCTTTTTATGTTATTATGAAGCATCAATTTTTATGTTACAGTGGTTGAAATTTGTTTCAAATAATTTGATACTATGATTCAGACTGGAGTTGGTCATGGAGGAGAAAATAGACTATAACGATCTGGTGAACTCGATTCAGGAAGAAGATGCATTATGTGCTGATATGAATAAAATTACCATTGATGAGACCAACCAAGATACCGTATCAAAGGAAGGTAAGATATATTCTGTCCAATCAACCAAACCAAACATATCCAACATGTCCCACTCAAAAGTGTTAGATGTGTGCTGACTTTATCCCTACTCTTAGAGAGGCCATTTCCACGAAGAGCCCTAACTTTTAAGAAAATGAGAAGAGAGGCAATATAACAACATATAGGTGTGCAGAGTGCTAATTAAGAATAATCAGCATAACATAAAATTAAACAAGTGTACAAGGTACTAACTAACGTCTACCTATACCCTCCGAACTCATAAACTGCAGTGAGCTAGTGAATCTTTCCCAAGCGTCACCGAGAAATCCTATCTGTCCTTACAGAGGTTTTACCCAACATGTCCAAAATTAATCTTTTGAATATCTTGAAATAAATTTCATTTGACAATACATGAATTTTGTAAAAACAAACGCACTCCAAAAATCATGTTATAGATTCATCAATACCCTCTTCAATATTCTACTAGACTGAGAGGATGAGCCTCATGTTTTGACTTTTATAGGCATATAATGATTTGATGAATCTAATTTAAAAAGCAAAATTTTATGTTGATGTGGATAAAATTGTTGTTGCTGAGACAAATATACTGCATAAAAAGGGCAATACTTTCCTGTCCAATTTATTATACTATTAAATGGTCTATTCAGCAAAATAAAAATAAAAAAATTGTATGTGTTGCAAAAGATGACATTTAACAAGACATTACTAGATTAAGATACACTCTTTTAATATTGTCTTATACAGTGCACCTATACCCTCTTCGATGTTGCACTAGTCTGAGAGGACAAGCCATGTGTATTGTTTTCTATTTTGACGTTTAAAACCTCTTTTACTTGAGCCATTTTTAATTCATGACACACCAATGCTAAAAATCTTGCTGTTGGTGCTGCCACTCCCACATCATAAACTTCTAGGCCTAGAATTTGAAAACTGGGAAGAAGTTGGGCCAACAATTCCCGATTCAAGATAACTTTGAGGAAGCATTGTAATAATTTTCGTCCTTTTTTTCCCCATTTTTGTTCACCTCCACGCCATTGATAGCTTATGCCTGTATCCAAATTGTACTCTCTTTTCCTAAATTAACTCTACAAATACCAGAAGCTATTGCACCCTGATGCCTCCCCATCTTTTCTTTGTTCCTTGCTTTCAACTCCATATATGGCCTCAGCAAAGCGATTGCTGAAACATGTTGAATATTTTAACATTAGTGATTTAAGTTAAATAAAGAATTTTCTTTTTTTGTTGAGCTGCTCTATTTGTATATATATGTATGCTACTTCCCCCTCCCCCCACTCTCTTTGCCTAAATGAACTCTACAAATACCAGAAGCTATTGCACCCTGATGCCTCCCCATCTTTTCTTTGTTCCATGCTTTCAACTCCATATATGGCCTCAGCAAAGCGATTGCTGAACATGTTGAATATTTTAACATTAGTGATTTAAGTTAAATAAAGAATTTTCTTTCTTTGTTGAGCTGCTCTATTTGTATATATATGTATGCTACTTTATTCCCCCCCCCCCCCCCCCCCCCCCCCCCCCCCCCGCGGCAACAGAGTTTGTTTACCACAATATTTATAATTATGTGATCAGTAATGTAGCCATCTCACATGTTGGCATCTTATTTGAATTTATAGGTTTGCATCCCAAAGACACCAAAGATCGTGGAGATCCTAATGATCCACGTGTAAGATTAAAACGTGACTGTGTAGGTATCATGACTGCATTTAGACTGAAAGAATGTTCTGAGCATCTTGTAATTGTTGCAAACACACATATTTACTGGTAATTTGATTCAGTTCTATTAATTATTTGTATTTACACTCATGTAGAAATTGCAGTTTTGTCAAAACAAAAAATTAAGTAGTTTTAAATTCTTATGTTGCAGGGATCCAGAATGGGCTGATGTAAAACTGGCCCAAGTTAAATATCTACTGTCGCGCCTTGCTATGTTTGAAACTCTGGTGTCAGACAAATTTGACAGCAAACCTTCAGTTCTTCTTTCTGGCGACTTCAATTCAGTACCTGGAGATAAGGTATCTACCTAAAACTTATCTTCTTCCCTTATTTTTTTCCTTTTCCATCATAATTGTACTTAGGGTTAAATAAAAGAATTATGGTGGGATTGATTAGCAATCCTACAGCTGCTTCATTGTTGACATATTATTCTGGTCCAAACATATGAACCTTCTCACTTAGATTTGCTTAGAACTTATTACTTTCATATCTGTGGTACTTGTCAACTTTGTGGAAGATAGAAAGAGCTGGTCTTGTTGAAAACATAAACTTCCTTACAGTCTCATTACAATCGCGATATCGTTTTGCGGGGTTTCCTATCACATACCCATTACTATCTTGTATCTATTCGTTTAGACAATTGTATTTTGCTTCCCCAAGCATATTGCTATTTACCCTTCAGTAAGTCTTTATATTTTAAACCCGGGTCAGTTAGCATATACTTGGCCAATTCCATTAAATAATGTTAACGATGTCAATTTTCAGGGATATTTTTAGATAATCAATATTCAATACTACACACATACCTGATTTGTATAAGGTGGCTGAAAGAAGGGAGATTCTGTAATTCCATGTGATCCCTTTTTAAAGTAAAATTAATTTTCATTTTGGATGAAAAATATGTCCCAAGGGGCAAAGTGACCCAATTTTGAATGTTTTATGACTAAAGTACAGGTTCTAAAGGTAATTTATTGAATGCATATTACTATATGCTAATGACAATATGTTGGGGGATGGAAAATGCAATGTGCAATGTGCAATTAAGCCTTCTTTTAATTGAATTAATCTGCAAGAGGCTATGCTTCTGATATTATAGCTGGAAAGTGCAGTAACAAGCTCATTATTATTTCAGGTATATCAATACCTTATTTCTGGTAGTTCTTTTGTGGAACCTCGACTGGAACAGGGGGAGGATCTTCCTATTCGGTTAAATAGCGTATATGCATCTCTGAGAGGAGAATCGCAATTCACAAACTGCACCCCTGGCTTTACTGGTACTCTGGATTATATATTTTTCTCTCCCAGTGGAAGTATCAAACCTGTCAGTTACCTAGATCTTCCTGAAGCTGACTCTTCTGATGTAAAAGGAGGACTCCCAAATTACAACCATCCTAGTGATCATCTGCCAATTGGTGCTGACTTCGTGATTGTTAGAAAATAGATAAACATCCCTACCTGGCAAGAGCACTACTAAAATATGGGAAAATTTTAGCTTGGTTACCTTTTTCTTCTTTTTTGTGCTTAAATCGTTTGGTTAGACAGTTTTGAACAAGGATACATACTATAGTTTTATTTTTGCGACTGAAATGAGGGCTAGGCCAATTTTGCACTCCACCCCCAGTATTTTTCCTCTTTTTTGTATGCTTTGATCTTTACATATATGTACATTACATTTTTTTATTGAAAATGTATAGATAAGTTGCTTGTATTTTACATTTAAACATATGCATCCAAGTAAAAATAAGTATTAAATACTGAAGTTGATATGTAACTATCAATGTATGTTACATGTCCATTATATACTGAAGCATATGAAGTTTCTGTCATAATTAACACATATATAACTTCCCAAGTCCTAACTCTTAGATATTATTATTGGTATTATGAAACCCCTGAAAGTTATTATTCTGAAATAAAGTCAAGTGATGTCTCCTCAAAAAGTTTTATTCCTACAGGTTTGGAATAATAAAATGAACGTGAAATATCTACACTTTACATCTAGTTGTAAAATACTTCATCTGTAAGTGTAGTTCTCAAGATCAAAATTTAGAAAGGGCATACATCTAGTTGTAAAATACTTCATCTGTAAGTGTAGTTCTCAAGATCAAAATTTAGAAAGGGAAATATAAAGTTATCCATATATTCTTGGATGGCCTCCTCCTTGAGCTTGACCATAGAGATTGATGAGCTTTCTCCGAAGGTGACCCTCGAAGATATTGCCATTTTCTTCTCTTATTGTGGGACTGTTGATTCAATCCAACTCCAGAGGTGCCATTTTCTTTTCTACTCCCTTCCTTTTTAGTCACAGTGTATGTATATATATGTATTATGTTTACTGATTTGGTTGTCATCTCTGTGTGTGTGTGTGTGTGTGTGTGTGTGTGTGAAGATATAAAACCTGCTATATGAAGTTGTGATATTACTTTGCTGTTTCTAATGGTTATGAATAAATAGGAGTTGCGATAAAACAGGAATTGCTTATGTGACTTTCAGGCAGCCATATGCTTATAAAACTGCACTTCTATTGAATGTGAGTCCATTTTTCATTTTGCATGGTCATAGCTGCATTTTCTTCGTTCTAGTTATATAATTTTCTTCAAAACTGTGTATTTTTATTATGTTTATACTATATAGACAGAAGAATCAGTTCTAACCTTCTTGTATGTTTTCAGGGTGCAGTCATTACAGACAATCCAATAAGGGTCTTGCCCTATCAAGAATCCACCACTGTTCCAGTCATAGACATCAAATATGAAATCCGGGTTCTCTTTCTCTCCCTCTATTATAAATCTCTGCCATGGAATCAAATTTAAATATACTCAAACATATTCGATAACATTGCTAGACATACCGATTTGTTTTGAAATTATAATTAATTATTTTTATCCATTTGCATACGGAGATAAAATTAGTAAATTGGGAGTGATTTGAGAACTGTAACATTTTTCATTCTAATTTTGTAAATGTCACGTAATTACTAATACAAATGTCACAATCCTTCTAAACATGCACATAGTTGTCATATTTGAATGACATATAATGGTAATCCTAATTCTTTGCAGTACAAGTTTGATAAACTATAGCGTATCCAACAAGAACAAACAGGAATTTTGCTACCACTATTCAAGTAGCAAATGGACGAGAAGGAATGCAAAGAGATGTTGGACATGGCATCAAATAAAACTAGAGGAGAATAACAAACTATGAAGAAAAGAAAGAACTTTGGGATCTGATTTTATATGTTATACTTTAACATATCAACTACTTTGCAGTTATATCTTCTGTATCTGTCCTAAGATTTTATAATGCAAGATCTACATATCCTAAGCAAGGTTGGCTATTTTTACCACTATTCTCAGGATTGTTTGGCTTAAAATACATCATATTAAAGTTTTGCCCATCTAAAATTTGTATCACCATTCTTTTTATGATAAGCATTTCTAAATTTTATTTTGTAATTTAAAAAATAATGTTGCTACTATAAAACCCGGGTTTACTTCCATAGAGTATTAATTAAAATAATGTATGTTCTACAAATCTACAATATGTTCTGCAATATTTAAAATATTTTGCAAGCAGAACAAATTATACTTTTTAGAAGTACTCCATTGTAAGCAAGTAATATATCCTTACAACTCTGAATAATAAAATCAAATTAGAATGATCGCAACTTCATATGTACTTTAAAAATACTTCACTGTACATGTACCCCAATATAAAAATTATAATGGGTGAATGGTGATACAGATATACATTATACATATATCTTTGAATGGGATAATTAAATGGTTGTCTTCCCCTTCCAAGATTTCACCACTGTTCCAGCTAACATATATATGACATTCTGGTTCTCCATAACAGGGTTATACTATATGAGCATAAACTCTCAAGGCCACAATTTTCCAACCTTCTGAGTGTCATATAATTCATCAATACAATATTTTTCAAACATATTAAGAAAAAAACCCTGCAAATTATTTTTAATTGAATGCCATATGATGCTAATCCTAATTCTTTGCAGTACAAATTTGAAATACTATAGAGGTTCCAGCAGAATGACAAATATATTACTACCACTGGTAAAGGGAAAAAATAGTTTAACAAGAAAGCATTTAAATGTTGAATAAGAGTATAAGACCATAATCAAATCGCAGGATGAGAATTACAAGCTATTCTACGAACATAAGAATGGAATTTTTGCTATATATGATTATCTTTGTAATTACTTTGTCTCTTTAACAATTACATCTGTGTACTATGACAGAGGCTACATATTACATTCTAAAATGTAAGATCCCTGTATCAAGATCAATAAGTTAGATTAGTTAGCTAACCATTATTAGACCAAAAAATGTGGCTATGATTCTGGACAATCTGTGCTGGGTTCACTAATTTTGTACTTTCTTCGACAAAGCTGTGGTTAACCCTTGATTGTCTTGTTAGCATGTACAACTCAATCACAATTCCACAGCAAAGCTGAAACTGAGGGCACCTAAAAATAGAACAGGGAAATTTATTATCAATTCTACTTTGACTAGACAAACAATGCATTAAAATATTTAAATGAAGAAACTTATAATTTTTGATCAAAATAGATGTGAACTTGTGAACAAATTCATCATATTTGCAATTCTCATTGAGATTTTCAATGTTACTTGGGTGCACATATGCATATTGCGTCTACAATTAATATGCATATGTCGCTGATATTCACGATCTCCACAGAAACTGTCAAGCAGGAGATAAAACAGGTAGTTAAAGAAGTATCTTCTAGAACAAAAAATGGGCCTCTGAGTTGTTCTGGTTGTCAGCGCATACTTCTCAGGAGTAGATGCGAGCAACAAGCCAACGGAAAGGCTGGCTGTCTATACCAAAATACGCACACCTAGGTGTTCAACCATTTACAATAAAAATAACAAATTTACAGACTAGTCAACTACTTACATTTTCTAATTAAATTATATAATATTATTATACACACACTTGTAGCTAATTTTCCTTAATTAGCCAGTATACCTTTATTATAAAGAGAAAATCATATGTCATTTGCAAGAAAATGAAAAATAATTATTTGCTAAGAAATTTGTGTGCGCCAAAGACTAAAAAGATACTTTCTGCTTGAATGTTGTTGGAATATCATTTGAGCTTGTTTTCTCAAAAACTCTAGCTGTGCAAAAGTCAGTTAAGAGTCGCCAATATAGAAGTGAAATCTATGCAATAGAGTTGCATTTACATATGACATCACTTCAATAAAATAACTGTGACTAGCTCCAGACATATAGGTTTAATAAAATACAGACTGACAGGTTGCCTGCCTGTACAGCTTGTCCAACTGGTTGTTGCTCAACAGGCCAACATAGCAATTCCAGAATTCCAAGCCTATACAATCCTCAAATTCAGAAGGAAAATTACTTCCACAAACAGAAATTATGCTGACATTGTCCATTAATTTTCTCGATTCGAGACCTATACCTTCTGAAATCAAAAACTATGTAACACTATTGTCCAACCAAGTTAATGTAACACCTAATTTTTACCACGTGTATGGCTGTCTCTGACCCAAACAGCATGTGACATGATATTATACATTTATACTACAATATATTATCTCTATTCCAAACATAAGATCAACTATCAACATCATATTAATGTCAAACTGGATCACTTTCAAATTGGAAAGTTACAGAAAATATCATTATTATTAGCTAATACATATTGAACAATGTAAATATTTTACACCGCGACTCATCAACTAGTCAGTTTTAGTGGGTCGGGTGGTCGACTAGAGAGGTCGACTTGCATTGTCGACTAGGCGGTCGACCTGGGTGACTAGATCAACTTGCCGACTAATCGTTTGACTGGTGCAAAATATGGTACAAGTATAACCAAGTCCAAATTAATTAAATAAAATGAAAAATAAAATAATTCTAAAATCCTAATCAAAGCAGCAACGTACACATGTAAATTTCAATATTCTTAGTTGAATGAATCTGATATGTATGAATGTGTGTGTTTATGTAGCTGTGAATTAATTAAAACTGATATATTTATATATGTGTGTGAGTGCGCGCGCGTATAGTATGTGCATATAATGCATAGTCAGCGTATATATGTGTATGTACATGAAAAAATGAAAAAAGAAGAGATGTTTATATTTAATATATCTATTTTGTAATTAATATACATATGGAAATGTTGGGCTTTTGTTGTGAGAAACCACATATATAAGATAAATATATTAAAATACAATATAATTTAGTATTATAATTAAATTATCGACTAGTCAATGGGCTGGACCTCCATCGACTCTCAACTTGCCAACATCGATGTGACAACCATGTTTTACATTACAAAACCTAAAATGCAAGATTTTACATAATTCCAAATGATTTACAAATTAAAAGTAATAAGCCAAGATGGAATATTCAGATATAGCTTCAAGAGTAGAGATATATATATATATATTGAACTTTATAAACGGAAGAACTAATCATAAAGTTGTTCTCTACTTCTCTGTATGGATATATCACTAACATAGTTTAGCTCTCATTGATCTCAATTTGCAGTAATTACCAAAACATGACAACAAAGCATGTACAATCAACAATATCGGTGACTAATACATACATATATATATGGGTTGAGTTCTAAGGAGACCGCTGTTAAATTGGAGATGATATATGTTCTACTTGCATATGGTCTCCATTGAAATTTTCCATCTATATACTCAATATCACTTATATAGTAAATAATACAAGTGCTTACCTTGAAGCACTACCAGTAATCGATTAATATGGGACTCGTGAAAGGTTACCCAAGATAAAATTCCACTTGAACAGTGTTTCACAATCAAGATACAGCCAGGCTGTAGCTCTCTGTCGAGGTCATGAATCCATGATAGTGTCAATCCAATGAAAGTGAATGTAGAACTTCTTATTCGAATTAGGATTTTTACTACAAGAGCACAAACACTAGAACCACATAAACATACCTGAAAAAATACAGAATAATGAAGGTTTAATCTATCTCTGAAATAAAAACTAGTAGCAAAAATGGAAAATATGATTCATTATCAGAGATATCCATGTGATTTATGAAAGGACAATAAATGGATAAAACACAATAGAAGTGACATTCATCAGTTTACTTTTTCATCCCTGAATTTTGTTGAAGTGACATTCAGGATAAAACACAATAGAAGAACATCAAGCAGTTCACAATAAATGGATAAAGAACTCAAGAGGGACAACCAAAATATCAATATCAATAATAATAATAATAATAATAATAATAATAATAATAATAATAATAATAATAATAATAATAATTGCATATATAAAAAAACTCACCAGACAAAGAATACATCAAACGTGTGGGAGAAGAGTTCCAGAACGTCACATCACTGTGTGCATGTGAAACCAAGTCTGAACCAGCATAACCATGATATAAACAGATATCAGTATATTGCCAAAGGCACCAGTTCTATTGGAACTTGTACTTGATCAAGTTAGATCAGCCTCTTACGACTTGCAACAGCAACAAGTTGTTTCTGAAAGGAAACACATGATTAGCGATTGTCCATCGATACAATATACAGATGGAACACTCTAATCACATCATACCATCACACACGTCTAGTGACCTCTCACAATGAGGCATCATAAGATATTAATCAACAAATACATCTATCACGGGACTTACTTTTCAAATTTTACCTCATTCCTGATCTCTAACTATTGATGTTCTCAGAAAGTCATTGATCAAAGTAGTGTAAGATATATCATCTGGAGATACACCTTCCTCGGACATACGCTCACATACAACAAAGGCTTTTTCGATCATTTTATCTTTGCAAAACCCATTTGCCATTGTATTGTAAGTGACAGCATCTGGACTAATTCCATTTTCTATCATCTCTTCGAAAAGATCTGCAGCTGCTTTCATATCATCTAATTTGCAATACCCAGCAATCATAATTGTATAAGTAATTTTATTAGGTACTATGCCATATAATGACATTTCCTGCAAGACATTTTTCACTTTACCCATCTCTCCTAGCTTACAATAACCACCAATTAATGCGGTGTAACAGACCACATCAGGCAACAAGCCCTCGTTTCGCATTTCAGAAATAAGGACTTTCGCATCCTCAATATTGCCAAGATTGCACATTCCATGAATAAGAGTAGAATATGTCAACACGTTTGGTTTAATGCCTTTATTTCTCATGTCATCACGCAGTTTTAAGGCCTTTGTAATATCTTCTTTCAAACAATAGGCTCTGACGAGAGTATTGTAAACAACAGAATTCAGCCCAATATTCTGACCGACTAATTCACTGAAGAGATGTATACCCTCATCAAGTTTATCAGCTTTACAATATCCATCTATCATGATCCCATATGTATAGATATCAAGACTCAAACCTTTAATTTTGCATTCATTCCACAGTGCCAAAGCTTCATCCATCTTACCCTTGTTACACAATGCATGGATTAGCATATTGTAAGTTGTAATGTTGGGTGAAATCCCACCCTTAATCATCTCTTTCTTAAGTTTTAAAGCTTCCTCCAGTTTCCCACCCTTGCAGCATCCATATATGAGTGTGTTGTATATTCTTTTATCTAACTTAATACCACTCTCTAGCATCTTCTTCAGAACCCTAACAGCCTCTGTCATGTTACCTACTTCACAAAGTTTAAGTACAAGAGCACTTGTCGTAACTGTATTTGCAGCAAACCCGCTTTCAATTAATCTGAACCAAAGTTCGATTGCATCTGAATGCTTATTCTCCTCACAAAGCCCTCCAAGTAACGAGGTCAGTAAGCCATCATTTGGCTTTAAGCCTCTTAATAGCATTTCCCTGGTTAGTCGTAGTGCTGAGTCATGTTTAGAATTCTTACAGAGCCAATGTATGATGGTATTAAATGTACCTACATTGATGGATAGCCTATTTGATAGCATCCCCTCTAATAGATTTTCAGCTTTATCCCATTGGTTACTCTTACAAAATCCCTGGAATAGTGTATTAAAAGTCACTGAATTAGGAGTAAAGCCCTTGCTCATCATTTCGTCCCTCACCTTCAAAGCCTCGTTAACATTTCCCATTTTACAATATCCATCGATCAATGTGTTATAAAGTATAAGGTTAGGAAGAAACCCCTTGCCTATCATCTCTTTTAAAACACAGTTTGCTTCTTCAAGTTTCTGTAATTTCATTAGACTGTTAATGAGCACACTGTATGTTACAAGATTTGGGCTCACATTGTTCTCCAACATTTTCTTTTTGAAACGAATAGCTTCTTCAAGATTCCCAATCCTGCAAAGCCCATGAATTATGCTGTTATAAGTAAAAGCATTTGGAGAAACCCCCATACCCTCCATTTTCAAAAGCAATTTCACTGCATCTTTAACCTTGCCGCCTTTACAAAGAGCATTAATCACAGTACTACACACATAAATATCGGGCGAAAAACCTCTACATACAATGTCAAAAACCTCATAACTCTTCTCAAGTTCGTTTTCTTTCACAAGACAACTCAACAAAAAATTACAAGTCTTTTGAGACGGAAACAAACCCTTACTCCCCAAAAATCTAAACACATCCAAAGCACGTCCAAACCCCTTATCTCTAAACTGAGTACAATAAACATGAACCAACAAATCAAATGTCTCAACTCCCGTCCCACATTTCGAATCCAACCCCAAATGCAAATCAATCAAAGTAGCCGCAATCTCTAAATGCCTATCACTAGGATTATAAAACAAAACCGGCAACTTCAAATCATACAACCGAATCAAAAGCAATCTAGCCGCCCCAATAAACCCCGAACCGATAAGTATCCTCAATAACAAACAATAAGACCTAACCGTAAACCTAAACCTACAAGATTTAGCCGAAAAATAAAAGAATTGCAAACTAGTCATTGCATTAACGGACAACCTTATATCATAAAAAACGTTATCAAATTGATGCGGAGACAAACGGGTCAAGATATCTTTACATTTCGATAAATCTAAACATGGGTTTGAGAAAACTGAAATTATCAACTCCAAGAACCTCTGATCAAGGTGTTCTTTTTGCTGTTTTGGCACCTCCTGCTTAACGGGTTTTTGATGAGATTGAGGTACAGAAGTTGTACATATAGGTGGGCATTTCAAGAAACATATAATGGGGTTAGGTTTAGTGATGAGCCTTCTTCTAAGATCCATTGTAAAGATTGGATTTTTATGAAATGGGGTTTGAATTTGTTAATGGGGTTTTGGATATATAGAGATACAGAAGGTGTATGTATAGTTAGTTGTTGATTGGGGTTGTAGAGGTGGCGGCGTAGCCATGAGTATCGGCAGCTGCTGAGAGTTAGAGGAGGTTAAAGGGCCACGAAAACATGAACTACTGTGTGTGTTTTGAGTGTGTAGTTGTGTGTGATAAAGATTGATTTTTTATTTATTTTAAATACTGTATTAATATAAAATTAGGGAGTTTAGTAAATATATTAGTGTGAATTTTTTTATATTATTTGTATATTTAAGAATAATTATGCGTGTACAGATGTTTATAACAGTATTTATATACAAATATTTTATTTTATCATGTATTTATTTATTCACTGGCTTGTATAAATTTAATGAAATCAGGAAAAAATTATGAAAATAGTATTATAGGTTAATATTCATTATTATTAAATAATTCAATTTTAACTATCCAAAATAATTATTAAGAATGCGAAATTTTTTGGTTTAAAAAAAAGAATATGAATTTTTTGATTTAATATAAAAGAAAATGTAAATAATGAATATAATAAACAAAAATTATACAGAGATATGGTTGATCATAGATATTCCAAATATTTGTTCTATAAATTCCAAGTATTGTTTAGTTCGTTCAATTTGATATAAAAAGCTAAATCTACGACCATTTTACATATATTAGGAATAATATAAATTATATTCATTTATTTCAAGGATTAAGTACAGATTTAATTCTTTATCTAAAAAAATATTAATATATAAATTTACACATTGCGGAGCTAGATGATTAAACAAACCCATAAATAATACGTGACTTTTGTAGTGGATGATCACACCTGCACATGTCACAGTGGCAACCATGCAAGAACTTGGTATGAGTCGAGTCATCCCACAATAGCCTTAGCTTAACCTTAATACTGTTTTGTACACATTGATTCATCTTGATTTTATATTTCATTCGTTATCCATTATCGATCAATCAAGTGCAGGAGATTTGTTTGATGTGATCGAGCTACTATGTGCATAACTTAAAAGGGAGAAGATCAAATCTCGCACAGATGAAGCCTACATTTCACAACTATTTACAACAGCTCAGTAGCTCATAATAAATAATCTAATCAACGAAATACATATGCAAAATATATATCATAATAGCATGTCAAACATTACATATGTTCTGATGTTCTCATACATAAAATATTGCATTAGGTTGGTATGTCATAGAATAATTCAATTTGAGAAAAAATATTGAGTAAAGAAGAATATATATGTAATCGATCTAGCTAAGGATACCTACAAAATGTATTATTCTTGATACAAAGAAACAGTCTCTCATATGCTAATGCCATCTTAGTTGCCGTAAACATTGAAGCTGCGAATTCCCTGCAGGCCTTTCCTCTTTGAGATAGCCTTTTAGAACCCTCCGCCACCACCACATCGAGTGTCTCCTTCAAAGACTCCACGTTAGGAGAAAACATGAAACCATACTCTTCATCAACTAAAATTGTACCTTTAATACTCGGAAATCGAGATGCCATTACTGGTTTTCCACTCATCATAGCCTCCATAAGTGTAAGATCAAGCCCTTGTGGTCTAAGTGTTGGGTTGACAAAAATATCGATGGCATTATAAAACCCTCTAAGTTGATCAGGTTTCATGGACCCTAATGCTATAACTTGAGATCCCAATTCTTTGTATCGGTTCTGCCAAGGCCCTGATCCTGCAATGACAAGGTACACATTTGAATGATTTTCTATGAGCTTAGAGAATGCTTCATAAAGAAGTGGGTGGCCTTTGTCCTTCACTAATCTTCCGGCAACTCCAAGGACTATACTTGCATTTTTCGGAATGCCTATGTCAGCTTTGAATTGTTTGCCTAATTCTGTGTCTTCTTTAAAATCATTTTCATCAACTCCATTGACTATTATATGAACCCTTTTGTTAGGAATTTGATAAACGTCCCTTAGCATTTCTCCACAACTATCACTTATAGCTATATGGTGAGCATAGTGTTTAAAAAATCTAATCTCATCAAGTACTTTAGGAATTACCTCATGTATAGTCATGTTAAAACCAGGGGACATTTTTTCTTTAGGATTACGTACAAGATCTTGATAAATATTGGAGTGTACACTTTCCATGGCTATGCCATGCCATGAGACCGCGAGGTTGGGAACGTTCCGGGCTCGCCAGTAAGGAAGTGCCACGCTCTCAGAATGAACCACGTCAAACAGGCCACTTTTTTGCTCCTCTTCGTATTGCTCCCATGCTCTGTTGTAGCTCCATCTCCCCGGTTCACCCTCGTGATAATGGATATGAGGTGAGAAATTTGTAGGTGGTTTACTTTCTTGAGAAGAGAAGGCTGGATCAGAGTCATTGGCAGGAGGAGAAGTGAAAATATGAACTTGGTGACCGCGATTGGCCAGGGCAGTATGGAGCGTTTGAGCATGACGCTCCATACCACCAGGGGAGGCACCATAAGGCCATTTTCTTGAGAAAACGGCTATTTTCATAAGCTCCAATGGGGGCTCTTGTTTGTAGAATTTGAGGCGATTCCATGAAAATTCAGCACTACGAAGATCCCCGGAGAAAGTCTTGGTGTAAGAGGAGAAGCTGGTGCAAATGGAAGTTGGAGGGGTGCGGAGAAGTAGAAGAGCTGGGATTGTGAAAAGAACAACAAAGAAAAGAGTTGTGGAAATGCCAGATTTAAGAGAGAGCATAGGTTTCTTGGACTTGGCCAAGGCCATCGTAATTGTAAAAGCAATAATTTGGTTTCCCTTCTTCTAATCTTATCACTGAGTTCATTTCTTTTAATGTCTTGTTGAGAATATGTATTTATGTATAAAAGCTTAGAAGATGAGGAAAGCGCGGTCACTTTTATGCGAGAGTTCTTTTTTTGTGGGAGTTAGGCATGCACTAAAGCAAGCTAGTGCGGTGGGCTTGAGTGTTTTTTTTCGGCTTTTGAGTGCGTTTCTCACGGAAAGATTAATGAAGAATAAGCCACAAGGGTGTTGCTTCTATGCAATGTTGCCTCACGTTCTTGACTTTGTTTGGTTGTAGCTATCAATTTGAAGTACTTCATTACTATATTGTGCAAGTCAATGAGGTTGTTTGTAGCTCAAATAGAGTGAAATGGTAATCTTTGCTCTGCTACGTTTAATATTTTGTTTAATTCTGTATTTAATCGGGCACATCAAATTATCGAAATATGATTTCGTATTTTTAATATAAATATTATATCTAATATTTCATTTTTTTTGTCAGAAAAAACGAAGAATCGTTTTATTGAAATACTTCATAATTTTTATTCATATGATCTTTCGATTAATCTCGTTAAGAGAAGATATTGTGAACCTTTTATCATCTTGATACTAATGAAGGCTACAATTTACAGAAGGGTTAAACTTTTGGTTGCTTCTATTTAAAATAGACGCAAATAAAGGTGTAGTTGTGCAAATAGCGTCGATCATATTTTAAGGGCATGTGATTTGCGGGTTAAATAACATTTTTATCACTCAATTGATACCGAATATGCAAGTGGGTCATCGAATTGAAAAAACTTACAAACTAATCATTAAACTAAATATAACTTGCAATTAAATCATCAAACTCTAAAAAAATTTCACGGGCGTCAAGTCCCCTTTGACTTTAACGAAATCGGTTAAATTGATACATATAAGTAGCCACACCAACATATATTCATATACTTTACCCGATCCACACAATGAAAAGTTACCCAACCTTAAATTTATCCTTATTTTTATATCTATTCATCTATAACCTTCTATCATCATGAAATGGTTACCACCTTAGTCTCATCCCACCATATCACTTGCACTTAAAATAACATAAGTTTAGACAATCAACATCAAAATTTTCAAATCAAACCTTAAAATTACGGAGCTGAAGACATGTGTGTGTATATATTACACACAACACATATATCATGGCTGAATTTCATAATTAAAGATAATGTTTCTAATTTGAATCAGATGATTGAAGAGTAGTATAAACATGATATGGATGTGATGCATGACTATTGCTAAATTGAATAAAAGAATAAGAATAATGAAGAAGAATCGGGTGGGTTAAGTTTATTAAAATCGGGTTAGGTTATTATTGTTAAAGATGAGTCAAGTTGACATGCTACTTCAAAAAGAATTAGCCAAATAAGCCTATATACTCAACTTTCCGTCCAAAATTTAACTATTTTAACGGTAGAAATCTGATTGAAAGTTTTTAATAATTAAGTGATTTAATTGAAAGTTTTTTTAGTTCAATGACTCAACTGTAAGTTAGGTGTCAGATGAGTGATGAAAATATCATTTAACCCTTTGATTTGTCTGACTTGAATCTTCTTTATAAATTCATATGTTTACGGTTTGGAAGGACAAGTGTCGTTGTTCTTTGCTTGGCCTTAAAGCACTATATTGGAAATTGTGTATGAACCATCAGTAAGATCATAGTATCATACTACTGTTTACGCGACTATTTTTGCGGAAATGAGTGTTACATTTGATTAAAAATTTAGGATTAGCGCGCTCACAAAGAATTTGAGCTAACTATCGAAAAAATCATTAAACTTTTCTCTCATTTACAAATTAACCAATCATATTTATTTTTCACACATTTAATCAATAAATTTTATAAAATCATGTGAAATTTAACCGTAGTTAAGTTAAATTCTTGGTACTATGATATTATCGGAAGATAATCATCCAGCCACACAATCCAATGAGTAAAATTGATGGTAGTAAAATGCATATTTTGTTGTTTATCGAAAGAAAAGTTTGTGATTTTCAATTGTATGATGATTATTTTGGTAAAATAATATACATCTGATAAGCAGTGATATGACAAATAGCGTCCACGTTAGATTTGAACTTAATCACAGTTAAAGTTTTGCATGATTTTATAAAGTTTATTGATTAAACGTGTGAAAAACAAACATGATTGGTTAATTTGTAAACTAAAGAAAAGTTTAATGGATTTTTTGGCAGTTAGCTCCAAAAAAATTTAAACTCTTCTTTTGAAACGGTGGTGGAGATTTTATATCTAGATTTTAAATCTAAAACGAAGGTGAAAGGATGAGACATAATCCAGACTCAAATTTGATTAGATAATTAAAACAGTTAAAAATATATAAAAGAAATAGTTTTTTCAGATTACATATATGTTGCTCTCCAAACAAAATTTTGTAATATACCAGTATGAAATTTACAGATTTACAAACACAAACAAGTCCAAAACTACCATCTCTGTTTCAAAATAGAAGCATCGCACAAAAAATGTAATAGATGTCCCTTTACGCCTTGCTTTATTCCAAGGCCCCTTCAAAAAGCTCAACGATTCTACAAGGAAGCCTTTACCATTAGCCCGAAAGATGAAAGATGACCCTAGATTGGCCCCTGTCCCTAAGAAGAAAACCTCAGTCAAACAATGTTTTTTCAGTAGATCAAACATGGATTTTGGGATATATAATGTTCAGAAAAGTAATCTTAGAAAGAGAGGGTTAGATGAATCTTTGATTCTTTTTCAAATGTTTAAAGGAAATCTTCAAGGCCTGCATCAGCCTTTATGGACTCCCTCCCATGGATGCTAGTATGCTACTCTGTTGCCACTGGCCACACACTAAATTATCTGAAAATCAAGAAATTTTTGGTAATTGGAACAGAATCTGAAAGCTTAAAATTCCAACCAAGTTCAAGATTTCTCTATGGAAGTTGGAACACATTAATACGATACGATTCCTTCTAATTAAAGCTTTAATCAGCTGTAGATTTGGTAGGCGTAGGACTCAAGAAAATTTCCACTGCTCGTGTAATCATGAACCTGAAGACTCCCAGTCAATTTATGATACAGGATAAAAGGAATAACAAAAGATAGAACAAGAGATTATATATAGAAGAAGTCTTGCGTAAATTCACTTGCATTTCTAGGACACTCCCATAGCCGTGATACCCCTGGAGCAGATATTGAAGCTGCACTATGTATGATCAATATCATTGTTGAAGAAATTCCATATATCAAAAGCTCCATCATTTTTGTGATTCCTCTCAAGTGTTGAATGAGTTCATGAGAGCTAGATGTGTGTCCTATTGATGTATTTGGGCTTACTTCAGCGTAGGATAAAGCAGAAGGCTTCCATGACAATGTGCTTGTGTTGCTACTGAATCAGGAGTTTATTAAACTAGTTTTGGAAGGAGTCAAGGAGCTAGCGGTGAAAATCAGATTGTGATGGACGAAAATATAGCTGGTACAGTTGACGTTCCTCAGTTCTTGGACGAAAATATAGTTGCATGAGAAAGAGCTCAATGTCGAATTCTCGAGTTCCCTGGTTGCAACTGAGCCACTACAGATGAGAGTTTTGGCCCCTGTTGTGGGCGACCAAACAACACAAGATGGATGAAATGAGAGTGTAGGCACACACGAAACTTCCAAGATGGACAGGCTTTCGACCATTTGATTCTCAGTGGAAAAATGGCTCATTTTATATTATCATGGCATTTTTATAATATCGAGTCTGAAAATATATAATTTATTTTAAATAAAATAAAATATTATTTCAAATTATCAAAATTGAATTTTACTTCCTGTCAAAAAAAATTGAATTTTACTTAACAAAAAAATTATTTTTCAATAAATAATCTTTACCTATCCAAAAAATAAATATAGTATAAAATTTGAACTTCACCTACCCTAAAAAAGAATTTTTTTTCTCCCCAGCCCGGACGAGTGAAGTTAAAAGTGAACAAAATATTAAACAATAACATTCTATATAAGTTTTGATAAGTCTCGTTTCCCTCGGGTGGATTTTCCATTTTCTATGTTGGGCTGGCCTGAGTAGTGCTTGGACCGGTTTCGGGATACCTAAAACAGAATGCTCAATGGAGATTAGATCTCCGGGACACTTCCGACGTGAGAGTAAGTTTTCAGCCAAATATTAGAGAAAGTTTTTAGAGAGAAGAGAGAGCTTACTACGTGTTTGTGTATGGATATTTTCGAACCTTTTTTTTATTAGAGATTGCGGAGTATTTATAGAGGACACATGTGTATTGGGGAATCGTTTTGATGGACAACTGGTCGTTGATGTGGAGACCTGTGTTGTGTTGAGCTGACCTATACTTAAGTTTTTTGTTTGAGTTTGGACCGGGTCTATTGGGCCTAACCTATCAAGTTTTATATTTAAACATTTTTTTGAAAGGTATATTTAAACAACCCAAGATGAATAAAGAAAATTAGAAAAACCATTGCAATTTGAAGTATGAGACCTTCCATCAAATCTAAAAACATTAACCAATAATTTTCAAGTTTAAGTTTTTATATTTGTCTAAAATAAAATAAATCAACGGGGGGGGGGGGGGGGGGGGGTTACGTGGCCCACAAATTCCAAACATGGCATAATGGTATGAGATAGCCGTTAGAAGGTTACATCAGTACGTCACTAATCTATACTATATGTCTATATTAGTCTATATCTACATTAATAATAAATTATAATACACTCTCCTCTAAAACCCTTGTTAATCTTTCCCTTTTCTAATGGCAGATTGTTCATTTCTTTCTGATAGTGATGATGATAAAAAAGTTGAAGACTTTCTCTCCCAAGCCATGGATCACTCAGTTCTTGAACAAATTTCAGCTATAAATTGCTCTGGCTTCACTGATTCAATTCTTCCAACTCAGCTTGAAACCAGGTTCACTAAGCTTAAATCATTTCCATCTTCAAAACCCATGTCTCATATTCCCCCAATTAAGCCTTTTGATCCTCCTTTTGAGGCTGATTTGAACAAGAAAATAACAACTCATTCTGATGAGCTTGAAACCCTCAATGTGAATGTGGAAACCCCGGTTGTGGACAAGGGTTTGGAGTCTAAATTGGAGTCTGGGGGTTCAGTTTCTCCTTTGAATGTGTCGGGTTTTTCGATGGAAAGGGAAGGGAGGAAGGGAAGAGAAGGGGAGTTGAGGAAGAAGTCGAAATCAAGAAGTGGGTCGTTTAGGTCTCCTTCGGATTCCAAGGCTTCTTCGATGGATTCTTCTCCATCGCCTACTCGTATGATTGGGTGTTTTTGGTGTTCTCCGAAGAGGGTTTCGAGTAGGAAGAGTAAGGAATTCAAGATTGATGATGATTGGGGTAAAAATGAGGATTTTTTATCTGATACAAGTGATTTTTCGACAAAAGGGCAGGAAAAACTGTTGAAGAAAATGATGAAGGAAGAAGAGAAGATTAATAGGGAAGCTGCGAAGATTGTTAAGTGGGCAAAGCAAGCGTCAGCAAGGATGGAGCTTTCAGATGTTGAGGATGAGATAAGTGATGATGAGAGTACAAAATGAGCATGTTTTACTAAACTTAATACCATCTAAATAACAACATTGTATAGGTGTTACTACTTACTACTGCTTTATATGGATCATATTGTGTGAAAACAGAGAAGTTTGCTGTGTATGTTGATGATATCTAAATTAAAAGAAGCTTCCCATCTCTTGAAAAAAAATCTTCCTTTTGTTGCCTTTAAATTGACAGATATGATTTGCTTATAGAGTTGATAATTTACAACAATATGTCACTGCAAGGAACTTATCTTGTTGAGGTGATCAGCTGTTTCATACTTATGTTCTTTTACCAGGAATAAGATCAATATAGAAATGAACACAGGCGATTTTGAAGGTGAAAATTAGAAGACAGAAGTCCTGGAATGATGTTTAGATGAATTATGGATTAGTAGAAAATCTGTGTGTTTGTGCAAATGGATTAGCTTGCTTGGCCATCATTTCCCTCTCAAATTCTCTGTGTGCGAGAGATGGAGATAATTTGTTGTTTTTCATATGCTGAATGAGATTCCTTAGTGCATGGCTCCGTTTTTCATTGTAGAGTTTAAACTTGTTTTCAGACTTTTTCCTTCGGTTGGTTGTTCCACTGAGGAGAAGAGAAATCATGAGATTTTTCTGTTTTCTTCCCTTGCTTTTATTATAGGAAGTTTTAAAGAACTTTCCCACTTTTGGGATGTTAGGTAGAGAAGATCACACATTATTTTCTGTTTTTCCAGGCCGTTCCTTAGTTTTTATAGTAGAAGGAAGTTTCGAAAACTCTCCCCACTTTTGGATGTTAGGCAGAGAAGCTTTTCCAAATTTTCCCAAGAATTCTCAAACACATTGAAGAGACGTGCAATTTAGCAACCAAAATACCTCTGGTGCAGAGTACCATACTAAAATGTTTGGCTTCTTCCATTGTACATACGAGTATGAATTCTAGATTATTCCCAAATTTTCAGTCTCCACAAGTTTATTGATTAATTTTCTTCTATCAAGATCTTGATAGAAGAAAAGTAAAGACTGTTTTGGGGAGGCTGTAACATCAGTAAACATGCCATTAATATTGAACAGGTAGCAACAATCTTACTCCCAATCAACAATAAAATCATAGAAACAAAGGCAACTATCCCATATTCCCAATATTACACATCAGAATTTCATCATCCGCATTATTACAACACATAGTAGCAAATTCAAGACACATCTTCGAGATCAGTTCATCACTCACAAGATGATGAACGAAGAAACATACGAGAAACAAAAAAATAAGTTTATTCAGAAAGTGATGTCAAGTCACTTTAAAGTAGCAGTAGCAAACTGCACCGGCCTCAGCTTTCAGAGCTGTAGGAGGCATCACCTGATGATGAGCTATCTTGCTGAATACATTTCATCTCATCGTACGCCCATTCAAGACCAGGGCAATAATGGAGTGGTGGATTAAACCTGGTGTCATCAATGTTATCTGGTAAGAAAGCGCCATTTTTGACTAGGTATTTGATTGCTTTTCTATTTCTTTCTTTAGCTGCAATATGAAGTGGGGTCCCTGATTCAAAAAGCAAATAATTACTCAGAACAGCTGCTAATTCTATAACTAACATCACAATATATATCATTGGTTAAATATTTACAAAGGGTCACTGGTAAAACTGGAGATAAGTTAAATACTTGTGCACTTACAGCCGCAAGCGCCTTTAGTTCGGGCATCGATATTTGCACCGCGGTCAAGTAGTTCATCCATAACTTTGATATGCCCACTCTTAGCAGCAAGATGGAGGGGGGTTACCCCGTGTGACTTGGGGCCTAGTGCAGGAACATTGGCGTCCATTCCTTCATCAAGAAGTCGTTTTACCTGTGTCAAACAAGAAGATTCTTGATGATATACAACTAAAACAGCAGAAAAATTTAATGCTTCAAACATCAGGACCATAACAATTATTTCTAAATTTTTCTTTTTAGTTTAAGTATGATCGTTGTAATAAAAATGCATCAATACGGCGAGGTCACATAGTGCACAGGTATAAAAAATTGTGGTTTGTTTAGTTTTAGTGACAACTGAAAATGAAAAGATCTAATAAGCAAAAGTAAAACTGCACAACAATGAAACAGTTGTAACTTGCAAGTAACAAGGATTTTCAAATCATCTGAGCACTTGCTTATAAAGTAATCTACCAAGCAGCAATACTATTTGAAAGTAGAAAAAAATACAAGCTCCCGCATATTGGCAATTTCAAAATAGGTATAAAATAGTTAAGGTTTTTGAGAGATGCAGCCTCTTAGTCAGGGTAAAGGTCTATAATCTCCTTGCAATAGGCCACTACTAGCACAGTAAAATTGGTGAAATCGCTTATATGAATACATACACTAGAAACTAGCAAATTTAAATATTTGGTAAACACGCTTTACGAAAATCATACAGGCAAAAAACATAAATTGTATATAGATATAAAACTGTGTCAACATCTCTATTACATATGGAAGAAGACATCACACTTGCTTCCCAAAAAAACACCATACTCCCTTGCCCCCTGCCATTCTCCATCATATACATTTAAGATTTTGATGTGCTTACTACCGTATTTTGAGACATTGCAAATGTAAACTTCTGTGATTGCGAAATCTTATAGTAAAAACTAACAAGCACACAAACTCGTAAATTATCACAGAAAACAAAATTACTGCATACATGAACAACTAACTTATCTCTTCTAATGAAACAAGCAACAATAAAAAACAAACACGTAATAACACTACCTCCTTGATATCGCCTTTACACGCACCAATGTGAAGCATCGTCCAACCTCTATCATCCATACCACTTCCACAACTATAACTCCTACGCCTTCTCTGATTGCAACCCATGTACTCTTGTCCCATAATTCAATACCCAAAACTAAAAGCCCCAAATACCCACTCCTCAAGTTTTCACCACTCAAAAATCAAAGCACAAATTTCGACGAAAACCCAAAACAAAATTACATAAAACCCCCCTCAAAATTTAATAAAAATCCAATATTTCTTGCAAAAAAGCTAGTAAATGAACCAAACTTCAACAAATAAGAGGATCAAACAGACCCCAATATCAAAGTTTCAATCTTTTACATAATTTAGAGAAAGTAACAAGAAGGGAAAGAGAAAATTAGCGAGAGGAATGACTAGCCATGTTGTAAGGTGAAAAAGGATTCAAAATAGGTCCAAAAACACGAGGATTTTCAAGATTTTTGCCTAAAAATAATGCAGGAAATCGCAGGGTGATAATCATAATTAAGTGCAAGGAATTTCAAAAAGATTTAGTGAAGAATTGATTTGTGTATCGAGAATTGTTTGGGGGTTGCATATATGATTGATTTGTAGATGAGAAGAATAATATTTGGAACCCTAGAAATTGGAAAGGAATTATTTGGGAATCAGAGACAGAGGAGTTTTATGTGTATATTTATGATTTATCCGACTAACCTTTGTGGCAAAACTTGGACGATTTATTTATTGCCAACGAGGCAAAGACTTATAAATAATTTGATGATTTTTATTAATTAATGGATTTATAGATAATTTTAATTTTATAGTATGATTTTATACAGGGTATTTGTCAAAAATACTACTTTTTTTTTAATTTTTTTGTGATTTTATCATTTTTTAATTTTTTTTTAAAAATACGGTTTTACAACCCATACAACTTGATGCAACTAAAATTAACTTCAAATACAATTTTTTTAAAAAAAAATTTGAAGTTGCTCGTGATTGTATTTGATATTGATTTTAGTTGTATCAGGTTGCATTAGTTGCAAAACCGTATTTTTACAAAAAAAAAATAAAAACTGTATTTTTGCAAAATAAAAAAAGAATATATTTTTATAAAAAATAATAAAAAGTTTGGTATTTTTCAAAAATAACCCTTTTATATATTGTTAAAAAAATATATAGTATTTTGGTTATTATGTTAATATTTATAGACTATATTTATATGGGTAAAAAGTTCCTGAAATTTAACTTTAAATAACTTACTTAAAGTTACTAGTATTTTGAGTATAAAAAATGGATGATATTTTTGTAATAATAAAATATGTCCCCTTATATTTATAAAAATAAGCTTAATATTGTATTATAATAAAAAATATTAATTTTAGATAGTTATCTAAAAGTAATTTTAAGATCATTAAATCCTATTTATATTACTATCATATATTAAAAAATTAATAAAATGTTAATCAACTTTTTTCCCATTCATTTATTGTTAGTTTAGTTGTCAAAAACAAAATATTTGAATCTATCAACCAATTAAACAAATTCGGTATATTTAACGTGTAGATGTATATTAATTTTAACTCCATTTCAAAGGATGAAGAGTTTGGTTATGAAATGATTTCGATTAAATAAGAAAATATAAATATAAAAAAATCATTTAGAAATCTCAAACCATATACCATCTGCATGACTAATTGACTACCATTTATGATTACGGTTTAAAACTGTTGTATTGTTGAAAAAAGTCACCATATGTATTCTATGTCTCCTTATCCGTATCTAGCTACTGACTATGGTTAAAAAACCTCGCGAATTGACTTGGGTTCAAGAATCGGTACACATGTGAGCTTGATTTTTTAAACTTAAAAGCCCAACCTGAGTGGGGTCCTAGGCACCCACCGTACAGGATAGATCCGCCCTGGTCATGAGCTTCACTACACAAGAATAATAAACCTAATATGAAAACTAATGAAAGGACAGGGACATAAAGGGCCATGATTAATATGAGGATTAAAAAAACATTGGATTTTTAAGCAATTTATAGGCTAAAAGATGAGAGGAAATGTACAATCTGAAATTAGAATGATTTTGTTGCTCATAGTATATTGTATAAAATTAGGATTGAGATTTGTTTTTTATTAGTTATTAGTTTGATGGCAGTATATGCCAAGTTTAGAAGCATTTAGCAGCTTTTAAGAGAGTAAATTAGCCAAGTTTAACATTCAAGTGTTGTTTCTAAAAAGAGAGCTATATCTGATATGATTTCACAACTTTTAAAGCAACATTTGGTGAGACAGCTTGGAAGTTTCGATAAAGGCAACATATCAAAATCGTATCAGTTGCTGATTTTGTGTGATAGAACTGATTAACCAATATCATTTGTGGTTATCACAAATCTTTTTACCGTGCAAACTTAATTACTGAATTTTTTGTGTATTGATTAGAGAAAAACAGGCATAGCACACCACTTAAATATGCATGATATAACAAATATGCATATTTAAGTCACTAAACTGTTAAAATATATCATTTCACTAACTTTTTTTAAAAAAAAATAACATATAAGGACGAACCTTAATATTCAAGTATAATACAAGTTTGATATAAATATTTTGACACTTCATCACAGTTTTAACTTTAATCGTTAATTTTTTTTAAAAAAAATAACGAAGTGATATATGTTGACAGTTTAGTGGCTTAAATGAGTCGCCGTGGAGATTGGGTAGCTACTTGATATTTTTTTGTGAGATGGGTGATCAATTTGATATAAAACCCTTTTGTTATATCATGTGTGTCTCGCGAAAAGAATTTGTCAGAGAATTTTTTTCAAGAAACCAACGACCAAAGTGTCTAATCATATCATGTGTAGACAGAAATGGTCTCGCAAAAAGAAAAAAACAATCGTAATCAGGTTCTTTTTCGCATGCTCAAACTCTTAATGATCTAAGAACTATCTTTGGGGATACAGGAATGAACTCAGAAAATGAATCATGACGGTACTCAAATCCTTAATCTGAAGACTCATGAGATAATCCTTGAATGAAATCTATCCGAGCACACAAAATCTGTTAAAATCCGCAGTATTGATTGCATTAATCTGAATATAATATTAATTATTGGATCTAAAAGTAATATCATTGTTATGAGCTGGTTACAGCAGTTGGTGAAATGAATAACAAAAAAACATTAGAATTATCAAAAGGTGCATGATTTCTGAAAGAAATAATATGAATACATTAATTTGAAGATGCAAATTTTAATCAGAATTATAGTAGTTTAGAACTTTTTGCTGCAATCTGTGACCTGAAATGAAACCATCTCTTTTTGGAGATCGTAGGAGACCAAAAAATTCTCCTGAAATACGTTTCCAAAGATGGAGATACCAGATGGCGCCACAATGAAGCAAGTGACACCATCCTCCACTTCGACAAATGCACTTGCCTGGGGGATTTTTATGGTTGCATTTTTAAACTGGAAGGCAATCAAAGGTGCTTTAATACTTGAATTCGTTTTATAACAAAAATTGAAATTCCCTTCTGGATCATCAATGGTTTCAACATCCATAGCTTCTTTCAATGTGGAAACAATACCATTGTAGAATTCACCCCTTGGAAGGTATGTTAGCGTAGTCCCAGAGTCGAGGAGTATGTTGCCACTTTGATCGCGTGCTCCAGTCTCCTCAGTGGGAAAATCAAAAGATTTATTTCCAATGATAACCTTTTCCAGGTGTAAAAAATAGTAAGTTGATCCTCCAGGGGGACGAAACAATGGTGTCGAAACTGCCTTGGAACCCGAAACTTGTGCTCGTTCACCAAAATTAATTGTACTTGTCTCATTCTTAAATATGGACACCAAACAATAAGAAAATTTCCCCTGAATTGTTTCTTCCAGCTGATTAATTAATGAAAGGGGGCCTCCTCCAAGACCAATTATCCCCGAACTACTATTACCAAAAATACCCTGATCATTGTGTCCACATCCAAAAGCTAGCTTCTCTATCGAAGTTTTCCCGAAAGTGAGTGTCTCTGTAGCTAGGTGACCATAACTGTATGATCCATCTCCGTATACAACGTGATACTGGCATTTATTATGTTCTCGAGTACACGTGCCAAAGTAACCTTCAAATGCTTTACACTGTTTAGAAGTGCATTTTAAAGTCTTGTAAGTTGAAGAAGCTCGAAGATCAAAGAGAGGATTTATATGCTTGAAACATCTTTTACAAGGCTTGCATTGTATCCATGTTAAATCACTCCCTGTATCCGCAATTCCCAGAGTTTCAACAGGCGGTGTACCAATGAGCAGTTTCATCAAGTACTCACCACTATCGTATCGAATGTTGGACTCAAAAGAACCTGATGATCTAGACCGGTTTCCACACTTGGATTGGAAATGATTAGCACGAGAATTTGAGCGATGAATGGCATTTTTTAGACGTTCGAAATGTGTGCCTAATGGATTATAAAAAGGTGACAAAGGGGAGGACTCACGGTGGATAAGATCTAGACTGAAACCAGAAGCTGTGGAGGATTCATGGGATGTTGCTACATTGGAGACATGAGCTTCACTACATAAGAATGGTAAAATTACAATGAAGAAGAATGAGAATGTTGTGATATGGAGTGTCATGGCTAGCTGGTATAAGATTAGAAATACAGTGAATTTCTGAGCGTTTTGTAGCAAAAAAATGGGATATCAAATGCACAATCTGTAATATTCTCTGTGTGCAAATACTAATTACTGCCTATAATTAGGAAGATTTTTTCTTTATTGAGATTTGGTAATTATTCAAATATTCGAACTTTATTATAAAAATGATATTTTATGTTTTTTAAGGAATATTATATATACTTTTACAAAAATTCATTTTTAGTTGAAGTAATTTTGAGCATATTGACATGTAACGATTTGTATAGGAATTAGCTGTGATTTGCATAAAACAAATAATCTTTGATTCCACAATGGCTTATATTTGACTTTTAAAGAGATAATAGAGGCTAGATACTATACATCGATTGAGTTAATGCAATATTCTCGTACACAAAACATAAAAGGATGGAAATGAAATTTCCTAAAATTGTGTTTGAGAATTTAAATTTCATTTCTAATGATTTGATTTTAAATGATAAAGTTTGAGTTGTCATTTTATATTTTTATATTTGTACTAATATTTGAATGTTTTGAAAATCAAATGAAATTCAAACATAAATTTTTATGATTACCCAACCTTGTCATATGTTCAAATTCATATTCTTGTTCCCAAACCGAGCATAAAAATAAATAATGTAATGAGTTTTGAGAAGGCACAATTGATAGCTTCCATCAAAGGTGCTAATTTCGCTAGGCGGTGGTGGTTGGTAGACCACTAATTAACTACTGTTATTACGAGTAGTTTTGATTTATCTAAATACTTTATAAATTACATATTGCATATATTATTTATTAATTAAATTATTTATAGAAAAAAAGAAATAAACGGGACCATTATATTTTTTTGGTCATATATGGATATGATTAAGAGGATAAATTTTGTTCATAATTTAGTGCTTATACTTAAAAAAGGACCGGTTTGAATATAATTTGATTGAATATTTTTTATGTATTAGCAAAATAAATGAGCATACCCGCAACTATGAGTATAAGTTTGCAAGTAAACTTGTAATACATTTTTGCCAAGTTATTTGTAAACAATTAATGAATAATTTTGTTCTCAACAAATTGAACTCAATTAAAAAATTTAATTTGGTCCAAACTCAAATTTGAGTTTGATAATTTTTAACAAACTGCAATAAAATAATTAAAAATTTGACATACGAATAACATCTATCATATTATTATCATCAATCAATAAAGGGCCAACATGGCACGAGACTACTCAAAATCGTAAAAAAATCTACAGGCAGCCATATATTCGCAGTCTATTTAAGTTAATTTATTTTTGAAAGTTGCAACTTTTTTTAACTAATTAAACGTATAATCTTACAAAGTGAGTATTTGTTCTAATAAATTTTTGGGATGAGACAGAGTCGAACCTAGGGACCTGAGACGACAAAGGAGAAGCTCTTGTTACTTGGACTATACGATCGTGCTCAAAAATTAAGATTATATTGAATGAGAGAAAATTTGAAATTTCTATCCTTGTGAAGAGGTTCTGCTTGAGGTAATTATTCGTCAAATGTCATCTTCAGAAAGCAAACGTTATTAATGTTATTAATTAGAATGAAAAAAAATAAGTTTATTTTTTTGAAACCCCACTTTTATTTATAATTTTTGTTATTTCGAGCACAGGATTGTATCTGAGCGGAACAGTGAGAATTCAATTTTCAAATTTTAACAATTATATAAGACAAATTTGCAAAGAGAGGGTAATTTTGGTGATGGTGCTGAAGAATTAAGCTGCTCAAGTATAAAAACAGAAGAATTAGCTAAAAAAAATATCAAAACAGAATTAGAGTGTTCAAAAAGAATAGCCTTAATATAAAGTGTTAACGGAGAAATTTGGTGATAACAAATTCGGGGAGGGTTGCTGGAATTATGGTGGTGGTTGATGACGTTGAACGGAGTAGGTCGATAGAGATGTGGTGTTTTGGGTTGAGATTGTTGAGGGCGAAAAACATTAACACACAAAAATTAGGATTTTTGCGTGCTAGTGACTACTAGGAGTTCCAATAATTTGCCTACGTACCCTTTATATATGGATCAAACCCAACGTAGTTCTTGGAAAGTAAAAAACCTAATAGAATTAGATTTCCTACCCAAGGTGGATTTGGACCACTGTCTCAAGCGCACCTGGGCTCAGGCCGTTGAAACCCAGTTACGTATAAGGAATGTGGCGGCTATGTGCTCGACCCGATTCTATCATAAACTAGCCTAGGTCTGTCCCATCTTTTCCCTAAGTCGTAACCGTAATGGGTTGACCATCCAGAAATGTCACTCAAAACTATGTAACTAGACTCCCCTAATTGGGTGAGAACCCAATTAGCCTGGATGGAGCCTAACCTTCAGCAGCAACAAGTTTCTGACAAGTAAAAATATTAGGCGAGGTTGATGATAAAGGCGAGGCTCAACTTCATGTTCTTCCAGAATATTGATGTACCCGAAGAGCGTACATGTCTCCATCCTCCGCAAAGTAGGCGATGTCTATGTAAAAATGTGTCTAAATCTATTACTTTTCTAAACCAATTGTCGTAACAAGGGTGAGAACTCATTCATAGAGGCAAGGTCTTTATGTTCCATGGGCTTAAGTCGATTCATTCGGACTAGGCCTATACTTTTGTGCGAGATTAACCTAGTGGACGAGGCTGTACAAGCGAATGTGCGGACAAGGGCGTCAAAGCGGACGAGGTCAGACGAGGCCGCACTAACGAATATGCGAACGAGGTCGAAAGAGGCCGCATGAGCCAATATGCGGATGAGGCTAGACGAGGCCGCACGAGCGGATGAGGTTGGGCGAGGCCGCACGAACGGTCGTGCAAACTAATGTCAATACATCCAGGAGAAGTTCATTCTTTCAAGCGAGGTTGATCCTTTGATTGAGCCCTAATGTCAAATCAGTGTATCATGAATTACGTATCCATTCATTACTTTTCTCTCTTTTGGGCGAGTCTATGTTGAAATGGTGAAATTTTCCAATATTAATGAGTCTAGGTCAATATCAACAGGCGAGATTCTTTGAGGGTGAGAGGTCGTCGAGAGTGAGAGACCGTTGAGAGTGAGAGCCTTCTTAATTTGGAGAAGACAAATTTTGGATATAACATAAAGTAATGGGCCAGGAACGATGAATATTTATCTGTATTTATTTTTCGTGAAGAGAATTAATATTATATTTTTAATTTAAATTAAGGGATTATATCATTTTATTTACCTTTCTCGAGAATTTTCTAGTATTTTTTTATATTCGCAAAAAAATATAAATAAATAATTATTAAAAATCGCATGTCAGGACGTGAATGAGTGATTGAGAACCGAAAAATGTTTACATCAAAAAACAAGTATAGTCTCGTTAACTATTAAGCGTGACCGACAATCGTGTCGTTTCGTATAATTTCATTTCATGTATTTTCATGTTTTTGTATACTCATAGCTAAAATCGAAAACGATCCAAAATCATTTCGTATACTTGTTTAACCGATCCGAACACGAAATGAAATATTTCGGGTCTACACGAAACGAAATGAAAAGTACACGAAATTTTTTCATACTTTTTTTTGCACGAAACGACCCAAAATAACACAAAACGATTATATCTGAATACACGAAATATACACAAAATACTAATGAATATATAAAATGAGTAAATTGTTATATTTTACGTATATATATAATAATATATTTAAAAAATATATATTACGTATATAATATATATTATGATATATAAAAAATAAAAATTATATATTAATATTTCATGTACTTTCGTGTATCCAAAATTAAACTCATATCCGATATTAAATTTATTGTTTTATTTCGTGTTCGTGTATTTTCGTGTTTCGTGTATCAAAAATCAAAACCCATATCCATATCCATTTTTTTCGTGTCGTGTTCACGTGTCAAATTGTCAAGCCTAAGCGTGACACATCAATACAAAAACTCCTTTGCTACTCAAGTTTGTTTACACACTTGAATTTTTAAATTTCTCATTTTCGGGAGTTTTTTTTGTATATTTTCCGTGTTTTGATTTTAAAAAATTAATATTTTTCAAAATTGTAAAAATATTTTAAAGGATGTTAAGATTATAGAGAAAATGACTTCCCTTCCTAAAAAACTATATTTCGAATTAAATAATTTTAACCATTTATCATTGCTTAAAATGCATGATGAAAAATGTTGCTACCTTCACTTTAAAACATATGGACCCATTTTTTATACATTTTTTAATATGTGTGAAAAAAATACATGGATACAGTATTTTTATACCGAATTTTAAATTTAAATTCTTACATAATTATTTTCAAAATAATTCTTTTCAACATATAAAAATACGTGTATAATAATTCTTATATAATTACCTAAACCTTGCATTAAAAATAAAGAGAAGAATCCGATAACGACCTGCATCAGCATGCCTAAATGATCCTTATTCGTCCGATCGTCTCCGACAAATCCATTACCCCAAGTCAGAATCTCATAAACAACCCCATTTCATTTCATTATAATCCAGCGCACGCAGAGACAGAACCTAATCAACTAGTAGACTATTACTTAATCACAACTCGATCAATGTAAGTGTCGTTCACATTATTTTATCTAGTTAAAGTTTATGTTCAGTTTCGGATTCAACTTTGTCTCATCGTGAGACATCTCGGAACAAATACTTAACTTTAAAAAGTACTACCTCCGTTCCGGTCAAAGATAGTGGATATAATATTGTTAAAATAAATAAAATAGTGGGTACAATAGTGATTTTATTATTAAAATAAGTGAAGTAGTTGGTGTAATAGTTTAAAGTGTTGAAAAAGTGAAGTGAAGTAGTGGATGGATGTAATAATATATTTTATTGTTAAAAACTACTATTTTTAGTAATGTAAAGAATTGATGGGACGTTCCAAAAAGGAAAGTGTAAAGAAATGGAGGGACCGAGGGAGTATTTATTTATAATGGTATAAACCTATTTATTAAAAAAAAACTTTTAAGAGTCACAAGTTGCTCCAAAGTCCAAACACATGCATGTTTAGTCAGAGTCAGCCTCGAGTCCAAGCGGCTTATGCTCTTGAATGAGGACACAAAAAAACAAAAAAATTAAGGGCACATTTTTTTAAATAAAAGAGTGAAAAGAAAATTAAAAAATATATTTAGAAGCACAAAAAAAATTAGGAGCACAATATTTTTATAAAAGAACATCAAATTTTTTTAAGATATAAGAACCAAATAATAATAATAATAATTAGGACCAAAATAATTTCTTTTTTATTTTTGTTTATGTAAAGAAGCACAATAAAATTAAAGATATGTAAATATTAGATATCAATCAAAAAAAGTTGATTTTTTAAAAGATTATATAAAAGGTGGGGGATTTCTTAGGTTTATCCATCGAGAAGGATTGTCCATAATTGAATGGATTATCCATGATATCCATTGAGAATGATATGCTTCCAAATCTTGATTATGAAAGACGTATGAATGATTTTGCTAGCAAAATCGTTAGAAAGATAATTTTTCAAAAATAATCTTGTTTGTAAGTTAAAAAAAATTTAGTGACATGTGTACAAAATTTTGATTCGCTTGGGATTTTGAATTTCTGAGGGTCCACCCTCTGTTTAGTCATTCATGTACAGCAGGGAATCTCTGAGTTTAGCTCATAAATAAATCAAATTTCATTATTAAAACATCCATGTCAGACTTTTCGGATCATAATTAACAACAAAAACCATCAAACAAACATCATATTAAATTCCAAGTGGAAAATAATTCCACCATACTTTTGGTTAATCCACAGAATAATTACATTAATTATATAAAATGACATTATGTACATCTATGCATTTATACATTTATAAGGTGTCCCAAAACTCTGTCATGGACTTATAAACACAAGTTACTAGCAAGATGGAGGCTGATCAGAAAATGTTCTCCGGCGAGGATATTAACGGCCATCAACCAAAGGAACCATTATATCGCAATAATATAAAACACACGTTACATGTATTTCAAAGAACAGGGTTGATATTTGCTGCAACTTTTCTTGCATGTTTAGTTTTATATCATGCTGCTTTTTCTTTACAAGTATTTTCCGGTGCCTTCACTTTTTCTCCGGTCAAGGCATCTTCTTCTGTAAGTATACTTCTTGATTCTCCGTACTAACTATTTTTTACCGTTTTAACTAATTTTTATCGGTTCGGAATGGAGGGGAGTGTGTGATACCGCTAGAGACGAATCATTTGATAAATTTTAAATATAATTATCAGATATATAGTGTTTCGCTATATACATCTTGTAACTTAAATAGAAAAAGTGTTCTGCTTGTTAGGGGCGGACTTAACTATAGGCTAGGCTGGTCCTAGTTAGGGTTGTCAATTAAGCAGATATTCGATCTCATCTGATTCGATGGGCTGTTTAATAGGTTGATATGGATTCGAATAAAAAAAATCAGATCAGATGAAAATTTGATTCGATAAAAAGCGGATATGAATTTCAAATATTATGAATCGATTCGATACAAACATGTATATATACATATATTTATATTATAGATTTCGAAATACAGGTAATTTTTATTTGGATTTTAATTTCATAGTGATACTATTTAGTGATATTCGTATACATTTAATACCATTTTTTTCCCAAATACCTTCATACTACAACTTAATTTTTGATACATAATTTTTTCGCATATTATTTTTCACTAATATTTAAAAATGACTTTATATTATAATAATTATAATATTTAAAAAAAATAAATGGATTGGATAGTCGGATCCGATAATCCAAAAACCTAATAGATTGGATATGGATTGACTTATAAAACATCCGATTTTCGATCCGATCTGTTACAAATAAATGAATTTGTTATGAATTTAGTTAAATCCGATTCAAATCTGACCCATTGATAAGCCTAGCCCTATGGGTAACTTTTATATTTTTCCAAAAATTATTACTAGTGATGTCTGTAGTGATGTTAGCTAAGCCCTGGTTAAAAAATATTAAAAGCCACGTAAAGTTAGAGTACTACATACAAAATAACTTACATATAATATTATAATCTAATCAATCCATCATGAATCATGACATACAAAATAACTTACATATACTCTATCAATCTCTCGTCACATGACGCAAGTAGTTTAATTTTGAAATTTATGCTTTCAAAAATTAAGTTCACAATTTCTAAAAGTTTTATATTTTCTTTTTATAAACTGTAGTTTTATTTAGATTTGAACACATTAAACACTACCTTTTTTAAATTAATTCAAAATTTTCTCCACCTTTTTCTTATTTTAATTTACTCTTTTTACTAAGTAATTTATTTTTTCAATATTATACCAAAAAAGATCATAAGTATAAATTTCGGGCTGAATAATTTTTTTTAAATATGTGTATAACTCTCTAAGAATGTTCAAGTGTGTTTTTAAAAAAATATAAAAAATACATGACAAAAATAAATATAAATTACATATATAGTTAAAATAAAAAGTAATAGGAAGACATGTAAAATTATATAAAAATTATAATATTTTTTTGTATTTGTTAATGTAATTTTCTAGCCCAGGTCAACTTAAAATCATGGGTCCGCCCCTGCTACTCGTATTTGCTTAGAAATTAGAATTGTTATGTTTTATCAGGCAACAGCTTGAATGCTTGATCAAAGTTTGAAAAAGAATTTTGATATACATCCCCAATTTGATAATTTATAGTCGTTTTGATCATTAAAAGGAAGACAAAAAATTTAGGACGGAAGAAGTACAGTTAAAGTGTTCATTTAGGTCGTGTTCACTTTGATGAAATGGAATGATAGGATAGTGAAATAAAATTTATACTCTTATTTGGTGAGATTAGGAAAAATGTTTATAATTTTCATTCATTCTTTCATTCCATTCTAAATTATTTGAACTAGAATTCTAACCCACATGTTTATATTTGTGCTTTTTAGAACACAAATATATGCAAAGTTAAAAAAGAAAATAAATAAAATTCTAAACTAAAAAGAATGAAAGTAAATAAAAAATAAAAGAGCAATAAATGTGAATTTTAATATAAAATTTAAATTTAAATTTAAATTTTTAGTTCAGGACTTACATAAGAAATTCCTAATAGTTTAGGGTCGTTAAAATTAATTTATCTTTATTTAGGACGTCACATCAACAAAAGTTAATTGACGTTTAATGAAATTTGACGGAATGACTTTGATGAGAAAAATTTAAAAGTTTAATTACCTATCAATTTATATTTTTAATTCAGAAACTTAGATAAAAAATGACTAATAGTTCAGTGACCTTAGAATTAATTTACCCTTTTATCAATACTTTAATGATAACGGATGGAAAATGATAGGTTGTCACCTCAGATATCTAAAAATGATTCTAAATAAAATGTCATTAGAGATCTTTTTTAAGAGAATATCTTAATGTTTAATATAAGAGTAGATGCATATAATTTATGAATGTTTCTGAACTTTTGATTCTACATTTTAGCTGGGGGAAGAACATAAATTGGAGAATGTACTGTTAAAAGCATCAATGCCACACAAAACTGTGATCCTAACCACTTTGAATGAAGCTTGGGCTGCTCCAGACTCTGTTTTTGATCTGTTTCTTAAGAGCTTTCGAATTGGAAATGAAACGCTTAAGCTTTTAGATCATGTGGTAGTTATAACGATGGATGACAAGGCGTATAATCGTTGCATAGCAATACATCCACATTGTTATGATCTCACTACCAATGACACTGATTTCTCCGGTGAGGCAGGTTTTCTGACCCCAGTTTACTTGAAGATGATGTGGAGAAGAATTGAATTTCTTGGAACAATTATTGATTTGGGATACAGCTTTGTTTTCACGGTATGTATTTTCTTAATCATTCATCATTGCCGAATAATTTCTAGGTCGTCATACAAAGTGCATAATACTCTCGCATCATCAACCACTATTTGATGCATGCTATATATATTGTGTTCTTCTCATTTCAGGATACGGATATAATGTGGTTCAGAAATCCATTTCCGAGATTTTATTCCAAAGCAGATTTTCAAATTGCATGCGATTTCTTCAGAGGCAATCCCTTAGATATAAAAAATAACTTGCCAAATGGAGGATTCACATATGTGAAATCGAACAAGCAAACCTCGAAGTTCTACAAATTTTGGTACAAATCAAGAGAAAAGTATCCAGGATTACATGATCAAGATGTTCTGAATAAGATAAAGCATGATCCTTATATAAAGAAGATTGGACTTCGTATCAAATTCTTGGACACTGCATATTTTGGTGGATTTTGTGAGCCTAGCAAAGATTTAAATAGAGTATGCACCATGCATGCAAATTGTTGTATTGGTTTAAGTAAAAAGGTTCGTGACCTGAATATTATCCTTGGAGATTGGCAAAATTATCTGTCAACGAAAAATGTCACTCGAAAGTTTTCAAATTCATCACCTTGGAATGCTCCCAATTATTGTAAATAAGATGTGTAGCAGTTTAGGCGGTAGGGTAAAAGGGTTACTACTCTGTAATTTCAAACTTGTAATTATATATTTATCGACTTGAAACAACCTTTGCATACGATTTACTATGACCAAAGACAGCTTTGTCTACTGCCCGTCTGTGTAATGCTTCCGATTGGATTTTAACGAACTCAAAATTTTTGGTATGAATTTATTTTTTGAATTCAAAAGAGTTAGGATTTTGATATTGGTAAACGGGAAAACCTAAAGCAAATTTATACAATATTCAAACATGAAACCTGATAAGAATCTTATACGGTATATATATAATATTGTAAATTGCAATTTATTAATGATGGTATATTTGTATATTAATATACGACAAATAATTTATATAAATTTATTTTATTATTTTATTTTTGTTCAAAGATCATTCGGTTTAGTGCTTTATTATTTTATTAAGATGTTTAAGATTTTACATATATTATCTCACACAACTTTCATTTTCATCGGTATGTAATTATTTGTTAATCATATATTAATAAACACTTAATATCTCAATTCGTGACTATATTTTAAGCCCATCTTAAAGTACCAGCCTAGGCCCATTCTTTTCAAACCCGGTTATTATTGTCTCGCCCCGACCCGACTCTCTCACTTACTTTTGTTTTCTCAAAACCCTAGATGGCTAGCTAGCAAGCTCTGCATATCAATTCAATTCTCCCCAAATTAAGGTAATTACCCTTGTATATTCTTCTATACATATAATTACATATACCCTTATGATCATAATCATCTGTTACGTGTGTGTGTGTGTGTATTGCCCATTGATTATACATATATGGTGGTGTGTTAGAATAAATCTGTAGTGTGTATCTATATCTTAATTTTATGCCTACACACACCCCTTTATATTAAACACACACAATGAAGGTGTGGTTTTTTAATATATAAGTGCACTGAAATTATTTATGTTGAATTAAAAATTTGTTTTTTATAATGTATTGAGCATTTTGTTAAGATTTTTCTTTGACCCTTTTTTCGATTTGTAATGTTTCAGATGAATAAGAAATCGGAAATTTCGAGAAAGAAGCAAGGGAATAAAGACATGGCGTCTTCGAGTTCTATGGATCTTACAAGCCCGAATATGGATATAAGATCTATAATGAAAGACATCGAGTCTTTCGGTAAATATTTTTTTTCTTTTTTTCTTGCAGTTTAATGTTTACTTGTTAGTGTAATGTTAGTGTACTTGTGCAACTCTGTTTGTTATATTGGGACATTGAGTTTTGTGATGGTGTGCCTTGGTAGCGAGAACTGAGAAGCATAAACACTAGTACTTCACAATTTCGTTTATCGGATATCTTTAATGATTATACTAGTTGATAATTATTGTATAAAGTTCATCTGGGGTCACTATTTTCATTAGGTGAGAATCATTTATTGACCTAATCATTATGCGCCAATGTTATACAACAGTAAGTTCGAAACATATGACGTGGAAAGAGAAGAAAGAGTTGGAAAACAAGAAAGTTGTTTCTCTGGGTGGAAAGGTGAATGTCAAATTATTAATTCGTATCCAGGAACTTGGAACTTATTTTGAATTCAGATCTGTATTATGTTAGAAACTTGTAATGATGAGTATGTTGTTCCTTGCCTTAGCCTGTAAAGAAGCAGAGGTTGCCTCTGAGTGTAGCACGAGTGCAAATGAAGAATCAGAAAGAAAGAGAGCAGAAAATATTACAAGAGGTCTGTAATTATGCTACTGTACTAGCGTTGTGTACAGTGTAGAGTTACTATTTCTTGAAATTACAGTCGCTAACTAAGGTTTATGCAGAATGCAATACTTGGACGGTTTGGAAGCAGGTTTAACGGTGAAAATAAAAGATCAGTGGATAAGCGCAAACCCGAGGACCGAGTGTTGAAGTCAACTGCAGGGAATTTCAGAAATGGTATACTGGATGTTAAACATATGCTGAAACCTGCTCCCTCGGCATCTAGAGATAGTGATGGCGGTAGCCATGGAGGTGGTAAAGTGCAGAAGAGAAAGGGTGGTAAAAAGAACAAAGGGAAGAAGGGTGGTGGCCGGAAGCGCCATTAGAATCATATTTAAGAGATTTACGTGGGTAGGTGAAAATTACTACTACTAAATGGTACCTAGAGAAGACTGGGATTTTTTTTATCTTCCTACAAGTATATCTCTTGTGGGAAGGAATTTGTGAATCACATCCTAGTAATGTTAAAATGGTACCTTATATTGGATGCTTCATATTACTGAAGTGAATATATACACTCAAATTTTGGTAGTGCTTTGTTTTCTGTAATAGTTTTTGTACTTGGATCTCTGGTAGTGCACCTCTCAAAGAAAATGTGTGAAGCTCTGTATTTCTGGTGAAAGTGCAATTATATCATTAATTGTTTTCAGTGGATATTGCTAATGCTTTGGTTATCTTCCATTAAATTGGGCATGGAGTGAAATTAAAATTTTAAATAAACATAATCTAGTATTTGATATTTTATTGTACTCGAGTTGCAGCAGCTTCCCCGAGTTCCTGTGACCTGGGAGAGTAATAGGAAACTAGTTTAAAGCACCACAAGACGTACACTAAGGTTGTGTCCACTTGGATGGAGTGACATTTATACTTGTATTTAGGGAGGTTGATTATACTTTTTATTCTTTCATTCATTTGCAAGCAATTTAAACTAAATTATAACCCACCATTTTTGAAAAGATTGCACCATTCCTCTCCTTCACTTTCCTTACAATCTTCATCGTACACATTTTTACTCTCTCATATTTCTTCACTATTCTTCCCTACTTCCTTGCTTTCTCCATAAATTTTATTTATAAATTTTCATTTTATTCCTTCCCGGTAGATACAACATAAAACAAGCATAGAAGTAGGCAAAAAGAAATTTAGGGGTCGTTTGGTTCGTGGTATCTAGGTATGAGTTTTGTTTACCTGGTGTTTGGTTTTAAATTTTAAATTTTAAAACTCATACCTCAAACCCATAAGGTATGAGTTTTTAATACGATAGGGAGAGGTGGGTATGAGCTATTTTTATCTTTATTTATAAAATTACATGTTAATTCTTGAAACAAAAAATTTATAGTGATATTGTTTAATGTTTGAGAAATAATAATGATTTATTTTTCATATTAACCGCTTATATTTGTTTACTCATTAAAATATATATTAAATTAATAAATTCATTTCACCATTCAATCAAGCACATGATATCACTGATATCAGGAATAATATTTTATACTCATACCACTTTAACCCGATTCTTAGTTCTAACCCGATACCACCCCGTGAACCGAACGACCCCTTAATGATTCTATTTTGTTTTCCAAGGCAACTCTTATTAGAGCAAGTCTCAGGTTACTTAAAATGGTAATAAAACTCTCTCATACCTTATTTATAAGTGTGTCCTAGAGGGTGTTTGACCAAGCTTTTTCCCCGGAAATAAGTTCTTATTTCCGGAAAAAAATAGGTATGTATGTATTTTTTCTGAAACTAAGTAACTTATTTTTTAGTTTTAAGATGATATTTGGTTTTAAATTTCTAAAATAAATATTTATTTAAAAAAATGAAAATATGTAAAAAAATATATGAAAATAAATAACTTATTTTAAATTTAAGGAACCCCAAACGGCCACCTAATCGTCCCTTATTCCACTTTTATTAATGAAAAAAATGTTTTCACTCCTTTTCACCACATCTTTTTCCCTTCCCTCCTTCTTTATAATTCAAATATAATATCATTTTAAGAATAAGGAATGAGTATAAGGAAGTCATTGGAATGCATATATAAAATTGATATCCTAAATTAACAGGACTCAATATTTTATAATATTTATAAGGAAGCGACCAGAGAGCTGCTGTCCTGTTAAAATTTAGCCAGTAAAATTTAGCCAGAGAGCATAGATAGTTACATACAAGGTAAAAAAAAACAAATATGGCCCACTCAACAACCAATCAAAACTCGTGGTATAAAGTTTAACAAAGTCTACACTTCGATCATTGGCCAACATAATGCCACGTCACCCATCTCCCGCGCTTTCCAAACACCTCTGAATTATCTTACAACTCAATCTTGATCTCATAAAATATGAATCTTTTCTCACCAAATCTTCATAAATTCAACTACATACATCTACAATCAAAAACCCATCTGATATTTTCTTGTAATTTCAACCTGTACTCTATTACAATGAATAATAGTTCATCCAATTCAAGAACCTCAACATCAGCCACACAATCAGATAATTCCCTGGTTCAAATGGTTCCGGAGCTTAGTTACGATGAAATGAATAAGATTTCTGAGGAAACGATGAAAAGATACAGCTCGAATTCAATGCCGAAGAGAAAGGGTAAAGGGGTAGGAATTGTTTGGTTTAGAAATGATTTGAGAGTTTTGGACAATGAGGCTTTGTTTAGAGCTTGGGTTTCTTCTGAGGTTGTTTTGCCTGTTTATTGTCTTGATCCTAGAATTTTTAATGGCACCACTCATCATTTTGGCTTTCGGAAAACTGGCGGTAAGAATTTACTTCATGCAACTCAAATGTCATAAATTTATGCAATGTACTTTGTGTATTGAACTTAAAGGGATTCTGAATTTGTGTTGCTATGTATCATGTTTGCGAAATTTGTAATTGGCAGTAACAATCTGTGTATTGCGTATGTAACTTATATGGGCTTCCAAAGTTGTGTTGGTATGCATTTGTGATTCTTAGTAGGAATGTTTGCACTGTGTTGGAATTTATGCAATGTATATGTAACTTATATGTTTTCTCAATTTGTGTAGACATGTCATATTTGTGATATATTGTAACAACGTGTTTGCTATGCTGGAATTCCAAAGTAGTTTCTAGCATTAGCTTCTACAGGAATAAGTAACAACTAAATTCACATTAGATCTAAATTTCCTAAAGTTGTATCTGTTTTTGTGCCTATAACTTTTATGGTACATACATAGTATAGAAAAATAAAGAGACCATTGTTCTGAGACATGAATTCATGACCGTATGTAAAGATATGTTCCTCTGTGAGATTTTTGTTTATGGAATGTGATAACCATTCTACGGTGATTGAATTAGAATTATCATGTATGTTCAAAGTGAACCTCTTCTAGAGGTGATAGAGGTGTAATGCTCTAGGATTTTATGTACTTTCTTTGAATGAATTTTGTTTATAAAATTATGTCGGATGTTCATTTACTGTTTAAGAAATATTATCTGGGCGGTTGGAAAATATAATACAGTACTATGCTATTAAAGTGATAGTGGAAGGCCTTATCAAAAGACACTTTGTATACACTTTTTTCACGCAGCTTTGAGGACGCTTTTTCTCATAGAATGTCTGGATGACCTGAAAAAGAAATTAATGCTGCATGGATTAAACTTACTAATTCAAGATGGGAAACCTGAGGAAGTTATTCCTGTACTTGTGGAAGCATATGGAGCACACACAGTTAAGGAACTTCTGATTTGATGTCACTTTTGTCCCTCAGATCTGGCATCAGTAGTTTCCTAGAAGATGTATAATCTTTAAGACATTTATAGGTCTATGCCCACAAAGAAACCTGTAGTGAGGAGCTGAATGTTGAAAGATTGGTCAAAACTCGTTTACTCGAGGTGAAGCTACCAGTCAAGACAGGGCCAGCAAAAAACCAGAGTGCCACTAATAGTGCCAAATTGGAATTGATATGGGGTAGTACAATGTACCATGTGGATGACCTCCCATTTGATTGTAGCAATTTACCCGATGTGTACACTCAGTTTCGTAAGGTATGCTTAAGTTAATGATTTGGTGTCCCCTCCATCGCTCCATATGCTAGAACTTTTAAAAGAGGCTTTATTTCATGTCATCTTTCCTTTTATTATTTCAACTTATACAGAATGTTGAGTCGAAGTCTTCTGTCAGAAGCTGTATCAAGATCCCACCTTCACTTGGTCCCCCACCTGAGATTGAGGATTGGGGACGCGTTCCTGCAATTAGTGAACTGGGGAGTCATGAAGAAAAGGTAGCTTAATTTTTTGTGTAAGAAGTGCATAAAAGGTAGCTTACTATTACCTAATCACTTGCCATGAATTTCGTTTCGTTTATGCAGATCAGAAAAGGGATGAGGTTTGTTGGGGGTGAATCTGCTGCCCTGTCAAGGGTACATGAATATTTCTGGAAGAAGGCAAGTACACTTTTTGTCCCTGTACCATTAGTCACTTGGAATAACATGCTGTAAAGATATTATAATGAACAAATTATGAAAGATAATGTGGTTTGTTACAAAGTTGGTGCCTATGTTCTATTTGTATAACTATTTATCTAGGATTTGCTACGGATATATAAAGAGACCCGAAATGGGATGTTGGGACCTGACTACTCCACAAAGTTTTCTCCTTGGTTAGCTTCAGGAAGCATTTCCCCCCGCATTATATATGAAGAGGTAAGAGAGCTATATTATTATGTCCATTGCATTTGCTGTATTGCTTGGGGTAATGAAAGTTACTGATCATGGTTTAACCACAATATTTTCCAACAAAGGTAAAGAGATATGAAAAGGAGAGACATTCAAATGATTCCACTTACTGGTATCTCATCATCTCTTAGTTTGTTCTCTTGTGTCAAAAAGTTAGTTTCTTTAATTTTTTGTTAAACTATGCTTTCAACTGTTGCAAATATATAAACTGAAATGCAAGACTTCTCTCTTACTAAATTGCAGAGTAATTCATCCATTCTTATGAACAGAATTTCTCGATTTTAATTTCAAGTTCCAATCCCAATCCAAAAATATACATATCCGTATTTTCCTTTCTCAGTCACTGCGGAAGTTTGGCACATACTAAAAGTTTCTGTATGAACTTTTTATTATACTTTACAGGGTTTCGTTTGAATTGATATGGCGTGATTACTTCAGGTTTATATCCATTAAATATGGAAATCACCTTTTTCATCCAGGTAACATGCAAATATTCCAAGTATCATTATGTTATTTGTAGCTTTAAGTTGCTGTTTTCAAAGGGTTCATATTTCAAAGGGTGATTTTTCTAGGGTAAGTCAGTGATCAGTAGATATGTTTTTTGTTTGAATAGATCCTAAAATGAAGTCAGATATGTGCATTTTTCTTTGGGCTTGTTTACTTCCAACCATCCTCAGATTTTTTTCAAAAAAAAAATATGATTGTCAGGAGGGCCAAGAAAACTGAAATATACTTGGAGCCAAGACGTCGGTCTGTTTGAAGCTTGGAGAGATGGTCGCACAGGGTAAATCTTATACTCTCCCTGTCTCCTGTGTGGCTACAGTGTTCTGATTGGATTTATTACTTGATATATATTTAAGTTAATACTTTCGTTTTAGGTATCCTCTCATAGATGCGAATATGAAAGAACTCTCAGCCACAGGGTTCATGTCAAACCGAGGGAGACAGGTATACCACCTCAGTATATATTTGTTCTGTCTTTCAGCCTAAAATCGCTTATAGTTCATATGTTCTAAAAGGGGCATCTACTAATATGTTCTCTTAGTATTTTTCCTCCTTCCATAAATTATTATTAATAATGCATTTAGGAGCTAGAAAGATGTCTCAGTTGACCATTTCTTTTTATGCTAAGCTGCATCTACTTCAAATAGCTACCTGTTAAAATAATAATTCAAAGTTGTTTTTTATTATTATAATTGTTTGTGAATTATCTATAATTAGTTGAAAGATGAGGATAAATAGAACTAGTCTAATAGTGATATGTATCGGAAGTTTTATCTTTTAGGAGTAGTTATCACAATGTACTAGTCGATAAAAACAAGGTTATGTATTCGGAATTTTTAATAATAATAAAATGTGAGTATTCTATGTATCTCTTTTCTTTATCTACTTCTACATAAAAAAACCAACATATGGTATCACAGCTAGGTTCGATTTGAGAAATCTGGGCATTGCTAATAAGATTCTTATGGGTAAACAACCAAGAAAAACACACTTTTGGTGGTGTTTCTGCTGAAAAAATCAAGTTCTAGAGGAAAAATACAAAAGAGATTCAAGTGGATACAAGGATATAAGCACAAGGTAGATTTGTCACATGAAATCGGTGAGAAGGAAATCATGGCACAAGTGGCCATAAAAAAATATTCATTTTAGAATTGTGGCTGAAAAGTTCAACATGGAGAGAAGTTCTCCATACTTCAAAAATAAATCCTCAATGTATAAGTTGGTGAGAAGTGCATCAATATGGAATTAGTGAGAAGTGCATTAAGACATGTAATTGGTGAGAAGTGCACCTAGAAGAAAATGGCGGAGAGAAGTGCCCCTGATTTGTGGAGAGAAGTGCTCCTGATTTGTGTGTGAAGAGAAATGTTTCAACAAAAATGGTGATGATGGGAAGTACATCATGGTCAAAAATATTTTAGAACTTTGAATTGAGAGAGAGTGTTGGAATAATAATTCAAAGTTGTTTTTATTATTATAATTGTTTGTGAATTATCTATAATTAGTTGAAAGATGAGGATAAATAAAACTAGTCTAGTAGTGATAAGTATTGGAAGTGCTATGTTTTAGGAGTAGTTATCACAATGTATTATGTATTCAGAATTTTTAATAATAATAAAATGTGAGTATTCTACGTATCTCTTTTCTTTACCTCCTACATAAAAAAACCAACACTATCTATATTTCTGAATTAGAATAAATATCTTATTAAACTAAATAGCCATGTGTGTTTTAACAGATAGTGTGTTCTTTTCTCGTTCGAGACATGGGGATTGACTGGCGAATGGGAGCTGAATGGTTTGAGACGTGTCTTCTGGATTATGATCCGTGCTCTAATTATGGGAATTGGACTTATGGAGCAGGTGATTGTCTTTTGTTGCTTGCATTTCTAAGATTTGTTTAAGCATCAATTTCACAAGCAATCACATGTAATAAATTTATGAATACATCACAAAAGCCTGTGCATGCATTAAATCTATTCAGCATGTTCCCATGCATTGGTTTTCTTCATTTTCTTCTTGTTGCTTTTACATAATCCAAGTATTATTAGTTCAAATTGACCAAGTACAAATCACACTGTAGATTTATACCCTTCCAGTGAGTTAAGCTCCTCAAAAATATAAAAATGCATCCTACCATTAATATATGAAGTTGAGTTGGACCCTCCTAGTCGCCAACAAAATGTATTCAAAAATGACATCACCATAAAAGCATGTAATGAATATCCAAATATTTCTGAATAAAGTCCTAGCACCTATTAGTATTCTATAAACACTCTATATTCAAAATGTACTGATTCCTTCTAGTCCAAATATATTTTTACTTGCATGGATTTATTATTTACCTAGGATAAAGTAACTAATTACATCAAAATATTATAATTATAATGATGCAACTCCGGGAATAAATCTAAGCTTGCAAAGTAATGATAATGTGTTAATATTTGTTTTTTTTTCTGTTTCCTCAGGTGTTGGAAATGATCCAAGAGAGGATCGCTATTTCAGTATTCCAAAACAAGTAAGTGAACTTATTATTACTAATGTGATATTAAATGGCGATCACTCCAACTAACACAGGGCTGAAGGGTAGTTGTCTGAAATAGTTCACTAGCAATGTAATTTATCAGTGTAAAAATTGGTCCCTTTTATATTTTGTTTCCAAGAACCAACATGTTAATTCTCACTCTCTCGGGAACTTAGTGATCGTAATTATATTATGTATTGGCTATTTTTTTTAATGAATATGTATTGACTATTGAGGCATTACAAGAGGCAAACAGTTCATTTCTTTTAAAGTTGTTTTTGCGTCTAAAGACTCGAAATAACTGCAACTTCTGAATAAATAAAAAATTGGCTAGGCAATTTGAAAGAATAAATTGGTAGTCATTTAGTATATAACCAAAACCTCAGCTTCTCAACTTAAAAGGTAATGCCAATATTCGACATGAAAGCAAATGAAATGACTTATCGATTCAGTGGCATTTATCTTTCTGTATGAGCAATCACTTCTTCTTGCAGTCATCATTTTCTTATTTGGTATGAATGAGCTTATATAACATATTAAGATCCAACGTCTATAACCTATAATTAGTTTTTATAGAGATACTATATTGTATTGCTATTATCTTGAATGAGGTATACTGTTTCTTCTAGTCAAGCCATCTAGAGCAGGGAAGGGGATGAATTGAATCTTTTTGCCTGCCTTGTGTTCATTTTCTTGCCATCCATTTTTTTATCGAACTTCTTATAATTTAATGTGTATTCGTATGTTCAGGCCAAAAATTATGACCCTGAAGGTGATTATGTAGCATACTGGCTGCCAGAATTGCGGTCACTTCCAAAAGATAAGAGAAATTTCCCTGGACATTTTTACATAAAACCAGTTGTGTCTCTTAAACATGGAAATGGTAATACGACTTATGGCAAGAATAGAGCCCCTCGAAGAAGATGAACTGAGCACCAGGGATACCATTGGACAGTAGAGGAAATGAGCCAGTTTAGGCTACATCACAGATAACATAGCTTCATCAGACTTGGGACAACATATGTAGTTATATGTATCGAATCCTCTTTTTCTATAAGCTGAATCAACTGAAATTCCCCGGGGTTCATGGCGAAAGCTTTACCTTTTACTAATTTTGTGTTTTTGCAGCAAATATGACAATAGAAAACTCTTATTGCAACTTTGTTGACACCAATGGTCCAAGCAGGCGCAAGTTTGATTATTTACATACTCCTGTGGCTGACAGTATTGCTGCTAGAAATTCCAGTGATCAACAGTAAAGCTTGAGACCATAGAAGATTCTACATATATGTGGTTTTCGTAAATTGACTGGCACGAGAAGATGTTACAAAGCATAATGTGATATGGTGTGATTAATAATCCAAACAGATGATATGCTAGATAGCACACTTCAATAATCTGAGTAATGATCGTGATTTTTGAGCTAATTTACGGATATACTATTTCAATTAAAACACAATTTTGAGTGCCGCTGTTCCCTTACAAATTATCTTACCTTACAAGCTATATAACCTCCTGAATTCGAAGTCTCACAAATATATATAAATAAAATTCACCACATATCTCATACATAAAAATATAGCTTATAATTCATCAAATATAAGATTCCCTAAAATGCAATCAATATTCCAGATTCACCAACTATATACAAAATTCACTATTCGTGGAGTTTGCAAGCTATAATACTTTGTATTTGAAATTACGTCCATTCAACATAAAGTTAAAAAAACATAACAATGATGACGAGTATTCACATTTTCAAGATCCCAAAAGATTATTGCTAGAAACTTTTATGTTCTGATACATTTAAGGTATCCAGAGTAAATCACTAGAGAATACTACTAGCTGCATTTTGCTTTGCAGGTTCATTTGCATCATTATTAAGATGCTAGGATGCTAGAACACTGTCGAGCGCAACTTTATCGACTCCTTTTTCCTCGAAGTAGTCCTCCCTCGCATTGTCAGCTAGCATAAGGGCAACCAACCAAAAAAGGGCTGCATCAAGAGAGACAAAAGCACCACCGCCAATAAGACCTGTCTTTGCAGTAGGGCAAGATGTTTGCATATCATGATGAACATTTTTTGACCGGTGCCCCTGTTCGACTATTGTAGGCCATAATAGCAATGCTGCAGCTAATCCAGTCGTACCCCTGTATTTTTAGTACAGGCATGTACGAGTTAGAATAGGTAGAACATACTGAAGGGCAAACAAGTTTTCTTTCACTGTACTCAATTTGTTACAAGCAAGCAATTTACACAAAAGACCGATAGGTATCTTTGGAAATAAAAATCATTTTGTAAGATTGTTATAAGAAAATGCATTGAAATTTTGGATAAATTTACATTTGATTCTCAGGTAGAAGGTAAAGCACAATTTTCTACAATACTTTGGAAGAAGATTTAAGGAAATTGGGAGCTTGAAATGACACTTACAGGGCAATATTGAAGAACACAACAAAGCTAGTATTCTGAAATAAAGCTGCCTGTGGAATACTCTTTCCCTTGTAAGGATAAAAGAGAGACAAGAAACCAATTACCGAAGAAACGACGAGTAATGCAAATGAACCATAGCCCAAAACAACAGTTGGGTCTGACGGATACTTGCAGATAACCACACCTTTTCCCATAATTGGAGTGCCAGAAGCAGGCTGACAAATAAAAATATTACACAATCAGATGCAAACAAGTGTTGGTCACAAAAGCTTAGCAGCTTACTATAAGGCATAAAAGCATCCAAACAGGTCACCTGGTGATTTTTCTCTATAGCAACTAACCAAAAAAGGAGAATTATTTAGCCTTTGATAAAACATTTTAACAAAATAGTCAATTATTACAAGAACACTTCCATCTCTATGACAATATTTTACTATGATGCAAACCATGAATATAACATTTTACTATGATGCAAAAGTATAACAAGATTCTAAACCGAAGTTGCAGGGGTATCTATAGACTTATATAGTAAAAGAAAACCTTCTTGTTTTCAGCAATAACTCCGAATATAAAGGACAATATACCAAATGTTGCCACAATTATAGACATCTGTTTTGCAGTATAGGCCATCGTGCCTTCCCAGTAACACTGTTTCCCTGCAATATAGTACCAAAAATGTTAGCTTAATAACTTGAGGACCGCAAAGAGATAAGAATAACAAAGAATTCAACGACACAGACAAGAGAAAAACCTATAACCTGAAATTAAATATGCATAAAACCACTTAACGAAAATTTAGTAGTATCCCTAATGAAATGCTGCCTTTTCGAATACAATTCCTCCAAAAATTAATCATTAACCACATCTTTCGATTTTCAAAACAAACATATCCAAGGTTTTTAAGACACTCTGACAAAATAGAACATATATCACAGACTTATAATTATACACTAAACAACACACACATATGTAACAATCCATTACAGCTTATTGAATTCCTCAATTTGTACACACATAAATTATGATTACAGAGTAGTAACTAAAGTCTATAATTGTAATCACCATAAACAAGTATATAAACATGAACATGAAGGGAATTACAAGTAACAAAACAAACCCATGATTAAACAACAATCAAAAACAGATTAACACGAATTTAAAGATGATAAAAAATTAAGGTAAAAAATATATAAATAAAATTATATAAAAACAGACCTCGTGGGAGATGGGTGAATCAGCAACAATGGTTGAATGGGTGGAATGAATCTTGATCAAATAAAATTGGTGTGTGTATATACAAGTCAAGTATGTGTGTATAGATATTACAGCTAAGTGCAACCAAACAGAAGTTAATGTACTTACGACTTCTATTGCAACTTGGTTAATGATTGTGATACACTTAATAAAAGATTTGATTACGTGTATAATTAGGAGTTTGTATTTAATTTAATTATTTCATGTATTACTACATTCATTTCAATTTAATTGTCATATTTTATTTTTTTAATCAAATTGATTAGCATTTGATTGAAAATTACATATAGCATATGATTGAAAAAGTTATAAAAAATATATCTAATCTATTTGAAAATGTACTTTTTAGTTTTTTGAAATTATAAAAATATAATTTTTAATTTTTAGTGAAAATTAAGTCAAATTGATTTTTAAAAAAATCAAAATTTACTTTGGAACGAAAGGAGTAATAGTTATTTCACACTTTGACCTGTAATAAAATTAGTTATTCATTTGTCTTTATTTTACTCCGTTATGATTTGAAGGGAATCCTCCATATGAACCGCCAAAATAAATGGAGATTCGACTCTTTAATCCTTATAAATAGGAGAATATTATGATCTTTATGTGATTTCTACGAGAAATTTAACAAACTTGAATATTTTATTATTATATATCGATTACACAATACAAGAGAAATATGGGCTTTTAAAAAAAATATTAAATGCTTTATTTTATCTTTCTTATAAAAATACGATTTTTTTTATTTTACAAAAATACGATCTTTAAATTTATTTATTTATTACAAAAATATGATTTTGCAAACTGAAACAACTAAAATTAACCTCAAATATTATTATAGTTGTTTGTTTAATAATTTTTTCCTTAAATTATAAAATTGATGTCATATCATTCTTAGTGAATTTATAAAAATATTATAAAATCGCTGTGAAGCGCATCTTTGTCGAGAAGTATAAGTATAAATATTGAACCAAAAGTGAGAGATAATCGAAATGATAAAAAAATATAATAGAAATATAAATGTTTATAATTACTGTTTCAAAATTTGTTTATTTTATTATTTAATATTATTAAAAAAAATTCAATATATAATAATAATATTTATATACGATATATAAATCAATATACATTTACTTAAAACAATGTCTCAAAATTAACAAGTTCAACTAGATGTATTGCAATAAATTGTGGAATTTATTAGCCATGGTACTATATATAAGCCTTCTTAGAGCATCTCCAACCCGTTTCAGCTGTTAGCTAAAACAGTTTAACTGGCATTCAACAGTAGCAGATATAGCTATCTCCATTCAAATACACAACTCCAACCACACCTAGCTGTTAGGTAAAATTTTACCTATCCACAATTCAGACGCTATTTCTATTGATCGCCAATGTCGTCTTCTAAATCAACCATCTCATCTCCCGCTCTATTTCTCCCTTCTTTTATCTCCTGCTTCTTCTCTCTTCTACTACATCATCAGAGAAATTGATCGATTGAATTAATGACGTCATCGGAGACGGTGAGAGATGATCCGAGAGTAGAAGCAGAAGAAGCATCGGGTGACGAGTTGGAAGAATCAATCAGGCGGTTTTTGAGCATCAATCAGGCCATACTTGCATCTAAATCAATTGTGTGTGTCTGTGTTAGAAAGAGGAGGATGAGGAGGTGGGATTAAGGGTAGAGTGGATATGAATTGGGAGTTTCATTGAGATTTGAGGGTCAAATTAGGGCTTGTATAAAAACGAATCATTGTTGTGTTATTTGAGAGACAGCTTTGTCTTTGTGTAACAATTACAGGGGAAGACAGACAGATAGATAGATAGATAGGGTCTGTATTTGTTTATTTCACCGGGGACTCATTTTTTATCATTTCTTATTTTATTTTATGTACTTGACTTGGACTTCTTTTTTTACTTAATTAGACTTTATTTTGCTAATTTTATTTTAATGTGTATTAGACTTAATTTTGCTAATTTTATTTTAAGTTTGTGTTTGCTAATATAGTAGTTTAAATATGACCGTTGGAATTTAAAAATAATAATAAAATATTGTTTTTGAAATATAGCTAACCATTATAGCTAACACCATTGGAGCACAACACCTTACAAGTTCAACAAATTTTACATAACCATTACTTTATATTATTTTAGCTAACCATTTTAACTATCTCCCTTGGAGATGCTCTTACACTACAAATCATGAAATGAAAAAGAGGACACCTGAAGTTCTCTTTAGCCGATGTTGAGTTTGCCCATGGACCAGTCTCCAGATTCAATTCATTATATAATATGACATTATAAAATGCAAGTAAATCTTAGAATAAAATTGAGATACATAATTATTAAATTCTTTCCAAATTTGTAGAGAATGAATCAGAAGTCGTGCATATATAATTAATGATAGATTTAATAAAGAGTTAATCCATGGTGGAAAATACTTTTAGAGGAAGAAGATGATTGTTAAAAAACGACTCAACCCCTATTTGTTAAACTGATTTGGCGTAAATACACATTTTTTAACGAGAATTAATTTTTGGTATAACAAGTGAGAGTTTTTGAAATATAATATCACAAGTGAGCTGATATACTAAATGCGGGTACATAAAGTGTACTTTACTCGTATATAAATCAATATACATTTACTTAAAATTAAAAAAGGCCGAATACTTGTTAAAAAATAAAATATAAAAAAAGGCCGAATCCCACAATGTATTGGAATTTGAAAACACGAGTCGTTTGAAATTTGGGTTTTGGAATACTAAATAAAATAGGATTGAAATTTGGGTTTTGGAATACTAATAGAATTGGGAACACGAGTAGTTGTTACATGCATATACTAATAGAATTGGGAACACGAGTAGTTGTTACATGTATATATATATATGAATCAATCAAACGTGTAATTCATCCATTCAATTTATTTACACACAAACCCTGAAAAAAATTAGTTAGTTGCATAACTATGGCGAAGCTTCCACAGGCGGTTAAGGTAAAAAACAAAACCCCATCTCCGATTCAAATCACGGCGGAGCAGATTCTTCGCGAAGCTCGAGAGGCCTCTGCTCTAATCAACCCCATTAAACAAAATATAAGTGATTCGGTTGAACTCGATGACTATCTTCTGCGGAAGCGCAAAGATTTTGAGGACCTTATTCGAAGACAGAACAAGAATGTTCTGATTTTCGTCAAGTATGCTAATTGGGAGGCGTCATGCAATGATATTACTCGTGCTCGTTCGGTTTGGGAACGAGCATTGGAAATTTATTATAGGGATCATAGTGTTTGGGTAAAGTATGCTGATTTCGAGATGAGGAATAAGTGTATTAATGATGCCAGGAATGTTTGGGATAGAGCGACTTTGTTGTTGCCTAGGGTTGATCAGTTGTGGTATAAGTATGTTCATATGGAGGAGGTGTTGGGGAATGTGGCAGGCGCCAGAGGGGTTTTTGAGAGGTGGGTGAGTTGGCAGCCTGACGACAACGCTTGGCTTTCGTACGTTAAGTTTGAGTTGAGGTACGATGAGATTGTGCGTGCTAGGAATGTTTTTGAGAGGTTTGTCGAGTGTAGGCCTAAAGTTGGAGCTTGGATTCGATTTGCTAAGTTTGAGATGAAGAATGGGGAGATTGGTAGGGCCAGGAGTTGTTATGAGAGGGCGGTTGATCTGTTGCTGGGTGATTGCGATGATGAGGATGGTGAGAGTGAGAGTTTGTTTGCTGCATTTGCGGAGTTTGAGGAGAATTGTAGGGAGATAGAGAGGGCGAGGTTTATATACAAGTATGCCCTTAATCGTATCATGCCAAAGGGAAGGGCTGATGATTTGTATAGCAAGTTTGTCACGTTTGAAAAACAGTACGGGAATAGGGACAGTATTGAGGATGCAATTGCGAGGAAGAAAAGATTCGAGTACGAGGATCAAGTGCAAAAGAATCCTTTAAGCTATCATTCATGGTTTGACTACATCAGATTGGAGGAAAGTGTCGGTAACAAGGAGAGGATACGGGAGGTTTATGAAAGAGCAATTGCTAATATTCCTCCAGCCCAAGAGAAGCGGTACTGGCAGCTTTATATATACATATGGATAAATTATGCGTTGTACGAGGAACTTGATGCACAGGATCTTGAGAGAACCAGACATGTGTATACGGAGTGTCTCAAGTTGATTCCCCACAAAGAGTTTTCCTTTGCAAAAATCTGGTTGTTGGCTGCTCAGTTTGAGATAAGGCAATTGAATATCAAGGGTGCTCGGCGGATACTTGGACAGGCAATTGGAAAGGCTCCTAAAGACAAGATTTTTAAAAAGTATATTGAAATCGAGCTTCAACTTGGTAACATTGATCGGTGTAGGAAGCTGTATGAAAAATACTTGGTATGGTCGCCAGAAAATTGCTATGCTTGGAGTATGTATGCTGAGTTAGAAAGGTCTCTAAGTGAAAAAGACAGAGTGAGGTCCATTTTTGAGCTGGCAATTGCTCAACCTGCACTGGATATGCCGGAATTTCTATGGAAGGCATACATTGACTTTGAGATGTCGGAAGGTGAATTCAACAATACTAGACGGCTTTATGAGAGGCTTCTAGAACGCACAAAACACACCAAGGTGTGGGTTAGCTATGCAAAATTTGAGGCATCTGCTATGTTAGAGGAGCAGGAGTCACTTCGTATTCAGTGCCTGTGGAATGCTAGAAGGGTTTTTGAGAGTGCCCTTAACTATTTCAGAGAATCTTCTCCTGACCTTAAAGAGGAAAGAGCCCAGTTGTTGGAAGAATGGTTAAATCTGGAGAACAGTTTTGGCGAACTTGGGGATGCAAGTTTGGTGCTTGCGAAGTTGCCAAAAAAGCTAAAAAAAAGGAGGTTTATAGGTACTGATGAAGGCGGCCCTGCTAGTTACGAAGAGTACATTGACTACACCTTCCCTGAAGAAACTCAGGCCCCAAATATGAAGATTTTGGAAGCTGCTTACAGGTGGAAGAAGCAAAAGACTTGCAGTAACCAGGACTGAGAATTGTGTGAATGATGGAAACTAGAAAAAGAGTGTATTTTCTCTTCATTTGTATGTTTCTGCATTCTACCTTTCTGTTCTTTTATTAGTATTGCTATACATTTTTATGTTGGCTTCTTTTTTTCCCTCAACATTAAATAATTATTTATGTTTCGAATGATATCGATTGAATGCAAATGTTATATGGACATGTTATGCAAATTTTTATATATTGAACAATATGTCTTACAAGCAATTTGGTGGGGGGGTTTTAGCAAATGTCAAGGATTGAATTCCCACAAGAAATCCCTCTCCACTTCTCATTATTATGATAGTTATTAATTATTATGTTCCATGCTTGTTATTCTCATACTCGGTTATAACTAGTTAATTTGGGAGGATTCTGGCGATGTTCTTCTTTTATCTTTTATTAGTATGCATTATTTGACTTTGTATCATTCCGAGATGCATAACATGTTCTGCGAAGGATTTAGAAGGAGAAACAGCAAACAATTTACTTGGACAGTTGACTTGGCTAAAAAGATGTACAGAATACAGACTATGACAGAGACGCTAACATGCACTGATGCAGGTTATGAATTTTCATATTCTACGTATGCTTGTTTGCCATCTATGGTTGCTTCAATCTGTACAATATCTTGATCAGACTATATGTCAAATCGCATCCCTGAAAAAACATCATTTTGGAAGCAGAGATTATTCCGGAGGTTTGTCCACATTGCTTGCTGTACTAAACTCAATTCTGCATTCAATAATTTCTGTTAATTTGATTCCTGCTTGCGAGTTTAGTCATGGCTGGTTTAGTGTATAGAGTCTGTCCAGAATCCTAGTTCTTTCCTTTGTAAATTTCAATGTAGTGGTACTCTTTTGCTTAAACTGAGTGCATTACTGATTTTGAATTCTATATGTTAAAACTAGTTAGCAATGGATGACAGGAGTGAAACTATAGTTAGCCATCGAACATTATCAATGAGTCCCTTTGCTTTTTACCTACATACTAAATCATTTCTACAGTAGCTCACAACTGTCCTTGGCAGGCCATTCTTCAACCCACAGAAATCTATCTCGTTGTACAATTTCGATGACCTTCCTCTCTCCAGGTAACATTTTCTCCATATTCATGTACAATGGTTGCTTTTTTTCAAATTCACTTAGTAACTATATTGTCTATCTCACATGTTTCATGAGATTCTTCAGCGAATTTGATATTGCTGGACTTAACATTTTCGTGGGCGAGGTGTATGCAACTGCTAATCAAAGAAAGCAATGGGTTTTCGTGACAGATTGCTCCGTACACGAGTCACATTCCAAAAGCTCATCAAATAATTTGCTTGCAATTAGCTTCTGTGCACTATCCACCGGTAAAGATTCATGTGGACCAATCAGCCATAATCTTGTTGGATAAACGGTGAGTTGATGACAGCCGCACTCTGCTTATGACACAATAATTCCTTGCAAACAATTGAGGCCGTTGTACTATATGGGTCTATAATGTAATATGTTTAGTAGCATACGTTCTGCAAATTAAGTTAATTTGTCAAGAAGCAGAAGCTCCTTTATTGTCCTCAAATGGGTAAGAGAAATACATTTTTCACATAAAATAAGTAAACTTTTTATAAGGAGTATCAAGTATGGATGATAAATGATTCAACTGTATGCTAATTGTGTCCTCAGTTCTGCTTAAGCTATAGAGTGCTTAATACTCCAGGGTTGAATAAATTGAAAGAATAAGTTAAAAACTAAAGAATGGGTGCTACTTAATATGACAATGTGACTCGTTTCTGAAGACTGATAACATGCATATGACATGATTGGTACCACTTAATACTCCAGGTTAAAAAGATTGGTACCACTTGATAATTAATATGACAAACTGACTCATTTTCTGAGGACTGATGGAGCTACATTCTCTGTCAAATTGTATGTACAACATGCATATTCTTCTTATCCAGACATTTAAAATGTCTATTCTTATCCTTGTCTGTCTGGTTCTGATTCGTTTTCATATATTATACTTCTGTAAATTGGGAACTGTTCGAAAGATATGTTCCTTTATCTTGGATTGGTCTATATATTCCATGTTTAGAGAATTCACTTCTAGGACTATATTTTTGGGGGTATATTACATGTTTTTCAGTGCATTAGATTCTAAGTATACAGGGTGGACTGGTGGGACAGAGGAGTGAAGATTCGAACCAATGAGTTTGGTCATGGAGGGAGAGAAAATGATACTTGCCACTAGACTATCAACAAATTCTCCTTGGACTGTATTTATTTCTTCTCTCCTTTTAATCTATAAGCAAACAAAACTATTTAGATAAGTTCTCATTTCACACTTGTTTTGGTCTAGTGTATGTAATATGATTATAATATGTTTTTTAAACCACTTGCATAATCTTATTTGCAGATTGGTTTCTGTAATATCATTAAGAGAGAAAAGGACCGAATGAATCATATATGGGTGGCAGAAACCACGGAAAATTCCAACTAAACTTATGAACATTAACTATACACTCACCTAAAAGATGCTGGGTTGCATCTCAAAAGTGGGTTGAAGTCTCAAGTTTGGTATGCATATTTTTATCCTGTTACAGTATGCATACTTCTGGTTTTCTGTTCACCCACTCTGTTACTGATTTGAATCTTGTTGTGCTTATTGGAGACTGTTGAGAAACTCAAGCGGAAGGTTTTATCTATTATTGGTAAACATTAATTGGAAAAGCACTTTTGAACATACCAACATATAAGCCTGTTGATCCTCTAAATTTCTTCAATCTCTATTGCATACAACTTTTTTGCTTTCCTGGATATATATTTTTTGGCCAACTGAGTCTCAAATATTGTTATGATCATTTGTTTAACTGTTGATTTGGAGAAAACTAATGTTATCTTGTGCGCCACTCAATAAAAGAAAAGTATACGTGTCTATTTAGAAATGCAGTAGGGACAAATATAGCATTCAATCAACTAGAATAAGAGTAACAACACAGTAATAACTTGTTCCAAGTTATTAAGGAAGGGTTCTATAATAGGAACATGATTGAAAAGGACTTGTATGTTTACTTTCTGGAACAAATATGTATTTAAGAATTGCCTTTTGGTGCTGTTTATATCATGCAAGTTAAAAGGTTGAAGTTGCATTACCTGCGAAGCATATTTTCCGGTTTGACAACCAAATCCTTTTTTTAATTTTAGCATATTTTTTTTTTGTACCAAGACTCGGACGGACAATCAGCTCTTTGCAGTCAAAGGTTTCAAGCCTTTGAAGCCAATCTTACTGTGGGAATCGGTGCATTCTCTCTTGCAGTCGGTGGTAAATGTATTTCATGAGCCTCTACAGATGAACACAAGAAGCTGCCCAAACTGATTGACCTCGTACGTGCAATAGTGGTAACAGGCATAGCATAACTAGTAGATAGGAATAGAATAGAAGATTTATTTCATGTTTTTGGTTCTGTAAGCTTATGCGATGTATAGAATTTGTTATTCATGTATATATATTTTCAATTTTTATCTATGTTTTTGAAGTCTTATACTACACTTCTAAAAAAATTGATATACAATTGCTAAATAAAACTAAGTTATAGATTAAAAATTATGTATTTTCCTACTTATAAATTGCTCGTAAAAAAAAAAGACAAATAGGGCTTTTAAAAATCTAACAATATTGTTAAAAATTATGTATTATAGGTCCATTTGATTTATCTAACAAATTAAAAATTATATTTTTCAATTTATAAATTACTTGTAAGAAAAGACAAATAGGGCCTTTATATACCATAGAAGTTTTGACCGATCAATTTCTCAAAGTAATATAAAAGTCTACTATAATTTCTCTTGCTCACTTGTATCTTAAAAATGAAGATCTTCCCTTCATTCATTACCAAACCATGAAGTATTTCCAAAGTTTCTAACAAGCTGCTAAAAGTAATACAAAAACAAACATCAATATACCAATAGGTTTCTTTGAAGCCCCAGAACTAACCTTCTGATGAGTACTAGTTGATAGTATCATAACTTTAAATTTGCAGTCTGGTGTTGATGGATCACTAGTAATGACCACTGAAAGATTTGGAAACTTGCAGGCAGTCTCGAGCTGGTTGTTCTGTTGGTAGTAACTGTTGAAAGCATATGATATGTTCCCTCGTTCGTCAAGATTTGCACAAGATGCTCCGTATCCTAGGCTAGTACAATCTGCATTTTCACAAGCGTAGCTTACACTAGCTGCAATTCCTGAATCTTCAAGACTTGCGGAGGATGGCATCACACACCATTTCTTTGGAAGATACTGAACATTACTTGCTGCTACTAGACCTCTGCTATCTGCTGCTCCAAGCTTGAGATTATATTTAGGTGTACCATCATAGTAGAAAATTCCCCAATGTCGCTCGAAGTTACCTGGTTGAATGCTCTTTGCGTCCTCATCGATAAGGCTGAATAAATAAGCATCTATAGGGCCTGGTTTCATTGGAGTACCCTTGCTCATATGTGACATGAAGCCTTGGTTAAATCTCTGAGCATACTTCAGGTTTGCGTTACCATTCCCATCAGTGGGCCACCCGATCTCTCCAACAATTATTGACATATTTCCATACCCGTTTTTCTGCAGGGCCCACACAAGTGTATCATGGTTTGCGTCAAATACGTTGTCATAAACTAGACCATTATCAGTAATAGGGGATGAATAGCCATCGAAGAAGGCATAGTCAACAGGAAAGTTGGCGTCATTATAAAGGCTTATGAAGGGATATATGTTGACAGTAAAAGGAGCCAAATTATCACTTAAGAACTTGACGATTTTTAGCATGAGGTCATGAATGTCAGGTCGAAAATCACCAGTAGATGGCATGTCGGTTGAGCTTTGGTACACATCAGCATTGAGAGGAATTGTTACTTTCACCTGACTAGCAAGACCAGCCTTTATGAGAGCAGCCTGTATATTTTGGAGGGCAGGTAAAGTTGTATCAAGAAAGGTTCCGTTGAATGCAGAAAGGAATGGTTCATTTCCAACAGCAACATACCTTTAAAGGACATTGAGAACAGTCAGTTAAGTGAGGAATCAGAATTTCATATGTTAGCTGAGACATATACTACGTTTATAGTACGATACGCTTTGGAGAACTACAAACAAACACAGAAAATATTATATATGAATATAAATCTAACAGCTTAACTAAGATCTATAAATGTTAGTCTGTATGTAAACGTTTGCGTAACAAATCATCGAGCAACAGAACTGAGATGCAAATAGATAATACACATGAAGCTTAAAAAAATTACAAATTACTGTGGAAAAGATACATCCAGTATCCACTTTATCCATATAAATATATATAGTGCTATCTGGTCTACTTCAAAGTCTATGGAAAAGATTTCCTCTTTCAACAGGAATCTATTACTATCTTTTTACCCTTTATCACTCTCTACCCTTTGCTGCTACTCTGTAAATTAAATGCATATATAAAGACAAGCAAGATAGCAATTTTCTTAAGCTAGGATGGCAGTTCCATAATGCTCCATTTGGTTGGAAGGAATAGAACGAGGTAGGAATGCAATATATAATTATGAACAAAATGATAGGGAGAAAACAAGGGTGTAAGAAAGAAAAGTGTAAAAAAGTTGAAAGATTGCAAATTTTCTATGAAAAAAGATATGAAGAAAATGAGGACGACGGAGAGTGGCAATTTCATATACAAATTGGTGGGATAGAGCTGTAATCTAAATTGGAAAATATGCAATGAAAGGAGGAATAAAAATAAAAATAATTATTGTCAAAATAGTACAAATTTCATTTCATTCCCTTCCTCCCAACCAAACTGTAAAACCGAGCAGAAGTGTTCAAATGTAATTGTGAACATAATTGGGAACTTTACTAATTTGTTTTCCATAAAAGGAATGCTATCTAAATAACATACATGAGATGTTATCCAGCATATACTGCATATATCTATTAGGAATATAATCTCAGAGTCAATGTAACGGCCCTTCTATATCATGTCACATTCTACATGTTTACTTGTAGATGTAAAATAGTCAAATAATTAATGCAGATGACAGTGTCCTGTTGTAAACTAGAGGGAGAAAACTATCCGCATCACTTACATCACACTAAATTATAACTTCAAATCAAAAGGTTCACTGTTTTAACACTGCGAGTCCTACAAACAAGATCAGAACCTCTTGTCTATTTGCATCTGCGTCTGATTAAAGTTATGTTCTCTAAATGAATGAAGAACCATGCTAATAGCCATCAAGCAGATATTAGTAAGCAATCATATCCCACATGGTATTAAATACTCCAACTCTATAATATGGATCACAAAGAAGTCCTAGCCATATATATACATATCTGGTAGGTTATGTCTAAATTCAGAACTGCTACCAATAATAGCGCAGACATAATAGATTGCATATATTATATTTTTCATTTTGCATAAAATATCTGCAGGCATGACCAACACTTATCGACACAGATTATAGTAATCAGTTTAAGTAAATTGTAAATGTAAGCATCATCACCATTAAACTACTGAAAGCCGGTAGATAATTTAGCTCCACTAAGCCACCGTTTTAAATAGTTTACAGATATACTTATTACAGTATAGATCATATCATCAAATATACTAATAGTTAACATGAAACAGAACACTCGACATACCAAACAAGAACCAAGCTTAAGCACCAAACATCAAGTGATTAGATCATCAGACCAGGACATAGATTCTTTACTAAAATGGCAGCAAATCAGTACGTCAAAGACCCTCAAAAGTATCTCATTAAATCAATCACAGAATTTACGAGACAGCAAATTAAAAAGATTTGAAATTAATCAGAAAATATGTACCTGATGTTAACACTGTTGGTGGAGATATGAGCAGAAACATTCTTTGCTACCCAATTTTCAGCAGCAGTCACACTATTAGCCAGAGAATAAAGCATTTCATTGGGAATACCAACCATGACTTCCAATCCAGAACCTTTAAGAGCAGTCAAAGTAATTGAATCTGCATCAAATAGCTTCACTTTTTGGAACCCATTGTCCTTTAGAAGCTTCACCGTTGTGGATACTTGTAGTGGATGTGTAGCTTGTGTTCCCCAATTTGCTCCAATACCATTCACAACACTAGCCACACAAAAAAACCACAAAAATATAGCACCAATCATAATCCCATGATTGGTTCTTGAACTTGAATGTATACCCATGTGTCCAAATATTTTGTCACAACTCACCAAAACTTTAAAATAATTGTCCCAAAAAATCTCACCCCTGAAAAAAAACAAGAAATCAAAATGATTATGTCCTACACAACTCAAAAAACACAATAAGTACTTAAATATGTCCTAAAACTTTTGTTAAATCTTGAAACACTCACTCTTTAAAGATGATTGTGCCAAGACTTGGGTCACAGCAACAAAAACAAACAAGAACAAGAAAATGATTGTTCAAGAACTTGTAGAATGATTAATGTTAAAGACTAAAAGACAGCTAAAAGGCCAAAACCCAGAAGTGGTTTAGGTTAAAGAGTTGGAGAATCAAAGGGGTTGTCTTTAATAATGACCAAAGTTGATGTTTAGTATAGGGACATTATGATCAAATGTATGGCAATTCTTTTTCAGTGAAAAAAGATTGAGGCTTTGCTTTATACACCCAACATTTTCATCTCTCTGTGTGTGTGTGTGTGTTGAGAGAGAGAGTGTGTACGGTACATACAACTCTGCAGACTGAGAGAAAAGAGTTGGGAAGATCAAACTAGATTGAATTTGAACCAAAAAGACAAAAGTAACGCAAGTTAAGAAGAAAAACAGAAAATATACATACAGTCATACACACACATGAATACTACTTGGCAAGGCAAAGAACTACTACACAAGTACATATTTAATATTCATCTAGTGTGACCTGAATAATTTAGCATTATATAGTAAACATAGCTTAAAAAAAAGAAAAAGATTATAGTGATGGGGTGAAGTGTTGAACACTTATTCAATCATCTTTTTCAGGTCTTGGCTTATAGTTATACTACTACCGCTTTATTACAATAATTCTCGTATTAAATTTATTTTTTATATAAATTTTGTTGGGCCATCTAATCCACTATCACGAGTAAAACGGTAAATTAATCCGGACTATCCAATTTCTCGACTTATATCCGGCTCGAAAATATGATATATATTTCATATCCATTTTATAAATGATCCAAATCTGGTGAAAAAATTAAACCCGGATAAAATATGATCCCGGATATGAGCACTCATATACCCGCTCAGATAAAGTATCATATTATTTTTTATAAAATGATCTACCCGAATATCTGAATATGATCCATGGTTCATATTCGATTGAAACCCATATATAAATTATATTTTTAGTCAATTACATTTGTAAGTAAATAGTGATTTTATGATTTCTTAATATCTTATATAAGTTTAAATTTTCACAAAATACGATTTATTCACCGTAATAAATTATATATACATAAGTTTTAATTCATAATTATTATGTTTTTATAGTATTATATTTATGATAATAATTTGAATAGTTAAAATAAAAACGATACCTAATATTAGTGGATCATATTTGACTCATATTCGGTGGATCATAAACTACCTGATTAGGAAATAAAAAATACAGGCTCATATTTGGTTTGGATCCAGACCTCATGTACCCGGGATTGGTTTGTATCCGAATAAATTGATCATGGACCCAAATCTAAATATACTAAAAACAAAACGATCCGATACTTGAACACATAGATGTCCGGTTCTACCCGGATCATTTTACAGCCCTAGTCATTAGCCATTTAGTTATTTTTAAGTAAACTTTAGAACATATATTATAGTAGTCCCTTTCAAATGATATAAATTTTATTTTTATTTTTTTAGAGGTAGATGTTTAATAATGTAGCAATTTTTATTTTTATTTATGTAAACAGGGACCATCAAAATTTTAAAATTTTGATTTTATCGCGCTTATTTTTTTGGCGAAAATATATCGCAAAAATGATTAATCTGTGTGTTTGTGTTTATAAGTTTTGGCAACACGACATCGAACATCCGGCTGTATTCAACTTATTTGAATCGATTATTAATATCGAAAAGGTAAATATAATTTAGCGGAAAAAAGTAGGTATAAAATAAACTAGTAGTAGTTTTGATTGATTTCTTGTGATAGTAATGAAATTAAAAAGCGCGAAACATGGGAGGTGTTTGGGGGCTTGAATAATTGGCATTTGCTTGCTTACGTTAACAAGCACTCGGAGCATCTACTTTACTTGGTTGCCTTTGGCACCCACAACCACAAATACGCTCTCTACATAACGTGCATGTAACATACATTAATACATAAAAATAAAATAAAATTATGCAAGACAAGTAATCAGCTGCTGCTAGCTTTAGAGCCTTTACAAGGTTCAAAGTTCAAACCTGTTATTACTTGTTTACCCTAATAGTACTTGTCTATTTCTATTGTCCTCTTGTAGCTGGTTTAAATGTCTTCTTGCATTCAATACTGCAGGTGACATTGTATGACTGGGTCCCACATTGAATATTTGGGTACTTGTATGCATGCAGGGGTGGTATGTTTTGTTTTATGGCAGATGACGATATTATATACTCTTTCTCTGGAAAGCTTGAATGGTGATCAATAACTGACACCAAATATTTAATAACAGAAGTTCTCAGCAAAAAACATGTCAGATCAGGGAAATTGATTAACATCATTTTCAGGTGGCTGTCCCTCCAGTAATCGTACCTGGTTCGACCGAGTCAATTAAGAAGTCTTCTAGGGTTGCAAGAGATTTTAACTGCCTGCCAAGAGAAGCAATTGTTTTCTGGCACTCTGAAAATTTATAGGCAGCAATTGCTAACTCTTTATCCTGTCACACAATTTAATATAAGTCTCTTAAGCCTAACAGTTGGAACTATAACACACAATTAATTAGGAATACTGCGAGCGAACTCACCTGGTCTTGTTTCAGGTTTCTTTGTCGACTTGAAGTTCTTTGTAGTACACTTTGATGTTGCAATCTTGAAATTTCTCGTTCCAGTTTCCGACAATTAGATAAAGTTTCTTCAGAAAATGACCTTTCCTTTTGAACTTCTTCCTCTAAGCTAGAAATTCTTGCATTCATGGTTTTCAACTCAATGTCAACAACTTCAAGCCGTGACTCTGCTACTTCTTTCTTTAGATTGGTACCAAGGAGTTCTGCCTCGACGGTTTGTCTTGCTTCATTTGTCGTAGATAATTGAGCCTGCAACTCCGCCAACTCCATCTCCGCGTCTTTTAAACGACCTCTTACTGTCCCAAGCTGATCTTGGTGTGTAGCTAAAGTGGTCTCCAACTCGTACTTGTTTGTTTCCGTCTTTACCAACTTCATCTCTGCTTCTTTTAAATGATCTCTTACTGTCTCAAGCTGATCTTGGTGCTTGGTCAAAGAAATTTCCAACTTAAGTTTGTCTTTCTCCATCTCCATTAACTCCATTTCTGCTTCTTTTAATTGATTCCTTACTGTCACAAGCTGATCTTGGTGCTCAGTCAAAGATGTCTCCAACGCATACTTGTCTGTTTCCATCTTCACCAACTTCATCTCCGATTCCTCAAGACAATCTCTTAATGTCCTAAGATGGTCTTGGTACTTGGTTAAATTTTTCTCAAGTTCATTTTTATCTGCTTCCATCTTCACCAACTTCTCTTCCAATTCAGTGTTCCGATTTCTCATGGTATCAAGCTCAGTCATTAAACTTATATCCAGTATATTGGAATGAGCTGTAATAGCTCTCGACTCATGGAAGCTTTCATTATGGGTATCAGGTAATGCCACAAGCCTTTCCATCTCAAGGAAGTCATCCATAAGACCAATATCAAGTGAAGTAGTCTCACTGTTTTTTCCAATTGCTTTCACATTCTTGGAATTAGCCAACTCTAATACTGATGAGGAGTAAGAGGGATTTGGCTCCAATTCATTAACCTTACGTGTATTACTTTCAACTAGTAGCAGCCTCTCCCCAATTTCGGACTGGCTGTCTGTAAAAGATTCGACATAAACAGAGGATTCAGTAACAGACCTCTGATCATTAAAAGATGATTCTTTACGAGCCACCGTTTTGAGCCTACGGCACTCGGTTTCAAGCTTAACCACCTTTTTTACATTTTTCAGATTCTGTCTGCTAGCTGATTCAGCAGCTTGAGTACTCAAGTCCCTCTCAACAGTCCTAAGTTCAAGCTCCTCTGCTCTGGAAAATAGCTCTTGTTTAAGGGTTGAGATCTCATTTTCTGCAGCTTTAAGCTTAGAGCGAAGATCAATATGTAAGGAGGTCGCCGCCTCAACTTTTGCAGATTGAAGTTGAGATTGAAGCTGAACGAGCTGTTCCTGAAGTTCAGATTTTGTAGATTCCCATTCTATTTCTTTCTTATTAATAGCTTCATGGATCTTATGCTCTTGCTCTTCCCTTTCATGGCGAAGCTGTCTCATGCATTCCTTAAGTGCCACATCAAGATGAATGGCTCGATCTTCAAATGATGAACTCTTCCGAGTTAAAGATTCAAGTTGTTGCTTTAAAGAAAACACTTCATTCTCAGCTTTCTCCCATCCTAGTTTTGGGACAGCAAGCAATTGTCATATTAGTAAGTAATAACTAAGGACCGCAATTCAATCTCTAAAAAATCTAATTGAAATATATTTGTGGTAAGCCCACTCAAAATTTTACGAGTTGACGATGTATAGTATATACAATCTAAAAATAAAGCCAAAATATCATATATCTAACCTAGAGACAGAAGAAATGTTCAATGGTTGAGAATACCAAAATTTATGGAGAGAATCTTTGTAATACCAGAAAAGTGTATTTTGATATCAGAATATTTTGGGACATCATAGAAGAGCCAACACCTTGAACCAATTAAGAACATTACCATTTTCTTCTGTGAATAACACTTAACTCGAGAATACTGATAATCTCTCTTGACCTACAAATTCTGGAACAATCAAATGACAAGAAAGTGCGATGCTGAAATGTAAATGACGGCATGACGCTGTGCTTCTGGATAATGTACACACACATGGACGCCTTATATTTATGTAAACGAGTTTTCCAAAATAGGATACATGTAAGTTTCCAGACTGGGAGGAAAAATTAAATGCAGTATCTCTGACCAATTACTTGGTCTTTGATCCTATTTATCTTTTCTTATAATATGATCTACTGAAACAAACTTACTATAGTTTTACAAGTATTTAACTACGCACACAGAAACAAAGCAGTCGAGCTCCAGTCAGTTTGCATATGAGATTTGAACAGGGGAATATAGTTGTTACCTGAGACTGCTTCCTCGGCAACTTTAGAGTGCTGCTTTACCAAATCGTCTTTCGCGCTAATGTTATGAAGTGCTGAAGCTAGTTTCTCTCTTAGAGTCTTCACGCTATCATCAAGTTCTTCATCGGGGGGGATAGATTTTGATGTCACTTCAGGCGAATGGATATTCTGATTCGAGTATGCCTTTGATAACAAACTAAGACTCATCAGATTCTGCTAAGAACTTAGAACCTTGTTTAAGAACATAACAATGAGAAATTTAACAATGTAATCAGTAGAGTCAACCACATAAACTAGACAGCCAATAATGGTCAATAATGATGTATTAAGAGGCTAAGAGAGAGTACTGAAGTGCTAGCCTATTATTTTCTCTGTAACAATGCACATGAATCTATTTCTCAGTGTACTGAGTTGAGTAAATACACTAGCTAATACATCAAATATACTTCAGTACAAATAGAAACACTCACTAATGATGTAGACATTTTGGTGAGGTTTCTTCCACCATAACGTCTGGACTTAAGCCTGAATAATATCTTATTATAGGTGGCTGTGGAATATTTTAGGGAATTATAATTCCATAATTCTCTTTGATTTCTCCATAAGTTGCCTATCATATGTGTATGCTCCTTGCTGAGATACAAAATTAAATCTCAGAGGGTCAGGAAATGGCTATTGGTAGTACGAAACAGTTGATGCGTTTGTGCATAGTTGGTCAAATGCCAGCAAGCTGATTGGAAAATGTACATTCCTAGGCTCCTAGCTACATATTAGATCCCCAACTAACTTGATCGTCTTTTTTGTTGATTAGGACGGATCTCATCTAATTTGGTTTACTAGTTAGATCTCTCATAGTTACATATCGACTCATTTTCAGTGGACCACAAAACCGTGACTCTGTGAGAACCAAAAGGCTCTACACTTCTTCCGCGTAGTGGGTCTGCAAATTTTTGTTGTTGTGCAGAATTTTAATTCTCGCAACTCACGGTTTTGTGGTTCTCATTTGAACCAAAGTCGTTAGATATTAGATTTTCTGCAGCTGAGAGTATTACATATATACTCTTATCTCTCCTCATGTTTTCCCTACTAATCGACAAAGTATCTCGCGTGGAACTGTCCTTGCAAGTTTTTCACAAAAATAGAATGTACTCTTTGGAAAATGTGACATCCAGCATGAGTTAGATCCAGACAAGCTTTTACATTTTTAGCAGTTACATTCTAGTTGTCAACAACAATAGACATCTTTCCATTACAGTCTACCAATTTTTTTTGTGCCTAACAGTAGCAAATCTAGGACAGTAGTAATAGAGTTTCGTACTGGGTTAGAAAGCCTAACAAGCTGAGGCAGATTGCATGCTACAATTTATACATGTGAAGAGAAACAACTCTTCTTTAGCTAAAATGTTTAGCCCAGATTATAGAGGATGGAAAGTTTGAACTTGAGGAGTCTGCCATTTACACCCTGTAGAATATAAACTGGACAAACAGGTAGTTATACAAACAAAAAGGAACATGGAGCATTAAAAATTTTGAATTGCGCAGTCAAAGAGAGTCATTCAATATGTTCCCTTTTCTCTTCATCTACTATATCATAAATGGCTAGTTATCTGACTAGTAGCAAAATTAATAACCAAATAACCAATCCACATCAGAAAGCAAGTTACCAACATTTAAATGGTTAAAAAGAGATAATTAATTTGATTAACATAATCGGGTACATTATCATGAATACTAGGTTAAGATAAGGAACAACAATGATACATAAACCATATGCTTGAGAACAAAGGAGAGAGTCCCCTTGTGGTCCAACTACAACAATAATGCATAACCACACAACATGTTTCCATGGTGACTATGGTAACCAAACCAATCTTTGGACAGACACTGGGTGATTGATCATTTGATTTGGATATTATACAAAGTAGCTATACCAATTAAAGATAAAGACATCTATCAAAGCATGGAACGGGTTCATATTGTAATTTGACGTGAATGATTGCAAGAATCTTATACAGAAATCAATACATTTCCATTCAGTTTAGACCTGTCACACCTTTTTGTAAGGTCATTTGAAACAAAAGAAAGGCATACAGCCATACAAGAATGACGATGCATATTTCTTGACTGAATTATTACTTGAAACCCATTCCCCAATTGTTTGTTCCATTTATCTTTATAAGATTATAGAGACTGAAAGATTAAGTCATCAAAGTTTTAGAGAATTAAAATTACATAATATGTATCATATGTTTCGGTGACCTCACTAGCCACTATATATTGCATAAAAATAGTCTTTGGTCAATATATAAGAGTCATTATATAATATGATAGAAATGTTTTCCTGAATCAGTAAATTCTCATCATGTGTGTGTGTAAATGGAAATTCACAATAATTACACTGATAAATCGACATAGTTATCATTAAGGCTGCACTTGTTGCTAAGAAAGCTGAGACATATGAGCCCAGAAATTTGAATATATTCTTTATGGTCACATGTCACAATAATTAGATTGATAAATTACTATGGTTATTATCAAGGCTGTTTTGTTGCTAAGAAAGTTGAGACGTAAAAGCCCGTATTTTATAATATATTCTGCACCGCATTAAAAAATTGCTCTCTAATCACATGGCCTGAAGGCCCTGAACTTGGACACATAAGTATGAATGAGAATCAAACAAAAACATATGAAAATCTATAAAACAAAATATTATTCCTTCTGCTGCAAATCATAGCAGTACTCCCAATTTTTCTACGCAAACATCTTATTCCTACAGATTACCCTTTTTCTCTTAGACAATTGTCTTCGTTTTCATTAAGTTAAATTCAAATAGAGTTTAATTTACATAATTTCAAATTTGATTTTTTTGGGGGGGAGGGGGGGGGGGGGGGATAATGACATAATGTGTATAGGAAAAGAAAGATGCTGACTTGCTGAGGATAAAACAAATTCAGGACAAGTAAACATGTTTCCAGCTACGAAAAGTCAAGGCAATCAGAGAGAATAAAACAAAAAAAAATCACCAAGGAGACAATTAGAAATGAACCAACCAACCTGTTCATCAGAAAATCTTTCAGAATGTGATGATATCGATCCAGAGCTTTCAGTTTCACCGAGACTTTTATCAGATGACTTCCTCCGCCACAGCCAGCTCCGACGATCCATCTACAATTTCGCCAAAAACACCAATCCAATAGCCACTCTAACCTCAAAACAACTTCATCTATAATATAAATCACCTTTCCTCAATTTATAGCCAACAAACCTACAATATCAATCAAGAAAAAGTTCATACTACCTAAATTCCAAAAACTAATACAAACCCATGATTTAAAACAATCATATGAACCATTAAAAACACAAATTCAAGAATCTCTCGGGCATTCAAAACCACCCACAATTCAAAAACTAATAAAATTTAGGACTTGGGATGATACTAAGCAAAGAGATGGAGAGAGTTCTGTGAAAAACAAGAAAGGGCCAGTGCATTAATTTCTGGTGATTCAGAAACTTTGCTTAGAATTCACTCACTAGCAATACAGTTAAGGTAATCCCCAACTAAAAAGCTCTAAACTTTTCAAGACCCCGAAAAGTTAACAGCAGCAACTTAGCAAGTATTGGTAAAAAAAAAAGTGTACACTTTGAAACCCACACTGTTTTGGTAATTACTAGTAGTAAACTTGTAACTTCACATGAATAGCTTGATGGGTAACCTTCTATCTGTAAATACAAATATAGAATATATATATATATATATATATATATATATAGAGAGAGAGAGAGAGAGAGAGAGAGACCAAACAAGCATAGAAGATGGAGAGAGAGACAGGCCACCTTTGTGTCGGACGAAATAAACCTTGTAAGTGAAGATTTGTGTATAAATCTGAAGGGTATGTAATGTAAGTATGTTCAGAAAAAATATGTACAGAAGTACTAAAAATATAATTAATAAATGGGAATGTTCAGAGAGAGATAGGAATAAATAAACAGAAGAAAATGGTGGAAAAGTACGGAGTAATATATATTTTACTAGTATTATTTCTAGCTGTGTGTAATAATTGTATCTATAATAGGAGTTATGTGATTGATGTGAATTTCCAATTATTGAATTTAATGAGGTGGGGAGCGTATTGTACAGAGACAAAATACACACACAATGTGTGTGTACTTTGATTATGTTTTGTGAGTAATTCAAGCCAGCATATTGCTTTATTCCCGCCAATGAAGGTGGGATTTGACAGAATGCTGCATTTTCTTTCCATAATTCGAGTTTCTTTTTGACAGGATGATATATCTATATAAGTTTGCCTTGATTCAAATTTTATTTAAATAAAAAGATAGGAATTTATTTATTTTTTGAATGGAGGAAATTATTTTATTATATTTATATCATTGAGATAAATTTAAGAGGCATTTTCAGTGATACACAATATATGTAATTATTTTGCGAAAATATAGAAGCTGATTTGCAAATTTAGGATAACTTTTTAAAATTTTATTATAAAAATATAAATTGCTAAAAATATTTGGATAAAAAGTGAATTTGCAGCCCAGTGTAATTAAAAACCGGCATTGTAAACTCGAACTCATTTTTAATTCAATTTTGTGTTATTTGGCAATTATTCAACTTTATGTATAAAAGTAATGCCACGTGCCTAAAATTTATCCCAATTTTCTTTTTCTCAAATGACATGACATATGACTTATTTTAATTCGTGTGTGGTATATGCATGCAGGATCTCATATTATTACAAGAAATTTATCAAATACTCACATGAAAACTAAGCATTTTGGATAATTTTTAGAGAAAAAACATTTTTCTTATGTATAAATAGATCAAAATTGGATCTAATTTAGTTAATATCAAATCTAAATATTATTAAGTTTGTGGTTATAAATTTATGAAGTTCTTTTTTTTGTCAGAATAAATTTATGAAGTTTGATTATTATATATGATATAAAGATTTTAATACATTTAATTTTTAAACAAGAGTACTCGTTAGTCGATACACGAACCAATTTTCAATTTCTCAGAACACTTCTAAAACATAAAAATCGAGATCAACTCGATTGTACATAGTAGACTTTTACGGTGCTTCTCGCACAGATATCTTTTTCAAAAACAAAAAAAATCGATGTACTTTTGGCTTTTCCATCGATCAAGATCAGATGTTTTATATACCGAATCCATGCGTTCATTGTTCAGTGGACTCGAAAAACATAATTATCTTGAAATGTGCATTTAGAGTTGATTAATATATCGACAAGTAAACTACATTATGGCATAGAATTCCGTCAAAATGAACTCAATATTTTTCAGCCGCTTTGATAAAATTCAAAATCAATCTCATTTACACTTCCGGACAAAGTTGAGCGGAATGGAAATTTTAAACATAAATGAATATGAATTTTAAAATAGCCAAATAAGCTAAGCAATTGGAGTATGTAACTATAAGACATGTAACAAATGTTTATAACTGGATAAGCTACAATACAACATAACAAAAAGAGATTACCATTTTAATAAGTTATTGTAACAAGTTCATTCTAGAGAGCCTGCACTGACATTTCAGTTTTAAATGCTGTTAATCTCCAAGAATCTTCTGTTTTTTGGCTGTATTCATGTATGGTTTAATGACCCATTCGACTTGAGCTTCGCTCTGATCCATTGTCCCTAGCTTTACCTGTGATAAAAGAGTACGAAGCAAAACTCATTAGAAATCAACAGCAGTCCTGAAAATGCAAGAATTATTACAAGGCAACACCCTGTCTCCCCGAAAGTATCCTAAAAAGTCATTGTTTCTAATCCACAGTAAATATTCCATAGTCTGTAAATATGGACAGCTAATGAAGTGACAAGAATACTGGTAAAGTGAACAAAGCAAAACGAATCTATCAGTTAAAACTTTCTAACTTGAGATCTTTCCTTTAATTCTTTTTTGCCGAAGATGTAATAAAAGACTAGCCACTCAGGTATGTTCATTATCACAGAGATGCAAGGAGACTAAATCTACAACTTAGCAAGTCTAGTAATAAGTGATACCAATAAAACCTTTTCACCTTACAGCATTTACATAAGTAATGTGAAAGCGCGTTCCAAACTGGCAAGCTACATTAGTTCTAGTATACCAAGATCCCATGTTACTGGTCTCAGGTAAGACGACTAATTAGACACTTCTTTAGACACTAAATACATTATGGCTACTATTTCACTAGTCTATCTCTTCCATTAAAGTAAATTATAATTTATTGTACATATTCATTTTCTACTTAAGGATTTTGAATATAGGCAGAGGTTCCATTGCCTATTGACTATTGTAACGAGGGATTTCTAATTCAACTCTTCAGCTTCATAGCCCTTCATGCAATCTAGTTGGATACCGCAAGACGATGCCAATTACCAAACATTATACATCCCCAACAATAGGGGTCTTCAAAACAGTTTTTTTCTCCTAAAAATAATAGAACTCAATGACATTGACATTATGAGTTTAATCAGATTGCATTGGCATTACCTGATACAGCCTCAACTCAAACCGAGGACCAATCTCCTTCAGTTCTACAGATTTAGGGCCTCCTTTTTTATCATATATGTGATTCCTGAAATAAATAATACAAATTGATCAGATTATTAGTATAAAAAGGCATCAATTTAGAGTTTTAGACAAGCATGGCGCAATTATGATAGGACCAATCAATAATATCAACACAAAAAGCAGGGCAAAGTTTGTACAGTTATATTGATAAACTAAAGCGACTGCCAAAGCTAATACATGTTTAGGATAGTTAACCTGAATGAAATGTAGTCCGACTGATTAGCGAAAGTCACGATACGTTTTGTATCAGGCTTCGGCACAGGAAAAAGATGCTTTAAAATGTTAGCCGTTCTTTCACCAAGCTGTCATGAAGATGGAAAAATATTGAAACTCATAAAAATATAATTGGCATTGCAAAAATATGTTAAATAAACATTTAAGTCAAGGCAGTCTCATTTCAAAAAGAAGATAAGAAACAAAACCAATATAAAGCATGTTAAAGATTAATAAAATATAAAATTTGCCCTGACGCCCTGTTATGCTTGTTTTAACTTAACACACAAGGTACTAAGAGGGCTCTTCCTGTACTCTTACAGGTGAAAAAATAGGAAGTAGATACCATTGAAGCCTTTTTAAAAACTTAGAGATGTAATATTAAATTTGTTAGCAACGCCACATTACCCATTTACTTGCTAATACAATGCATTAGCAAGACCATGCAGCAAAAATTTACAATTCAGAATTGTGACTTCTATTATAATAATCTATGTTACATTAAGAGGTGCCTCTGTGTGAATTCTTACTTATAGTACAGTTAAAAAGGATAGAAGTACCTTCGTTGAGAAATTATTGAAGATCAAATGTGGGTAAGCATTGGGCATTGTTCCCATAGCTTTTTTGTCCTTCAAATCATGTCTGGTAACCTACAGTCAGTAATGGAACAACAATTTATGTACCAACAACAAAGACCACTATATGCAGTCAAATAAGTTTTGGACAAAGTACAACCAACATACCACATTGAGTAATCCGAAAAAAGCAGTTGGACCAAAAGGTAGATGACTTATTATAAGGCCATCTGGCACACCACGATGTTCATGAACTAATATAACATCAGAGAAATCATACGCCCGGCAGGTTTCAATAATTTCTGATATCACCTGCAGATGTTAATAGAATTACACACATTCTTGGTTAACATTGTAGTAAAATGATCAACTTATAATTTTATTAACCCTAAACTGCACAATATTAATTATATATCTAGTAAGATATTGAAACAGCAAGCATCATGTGGTCATATATGTTACAGCCTTACAGGTCATTTAATGCCACGGGATATAACAAGAAAATCAATACTTCTTATTCACATATTAACACCAATAATTTAGAGAGCTCGCTAGGTATCTGATGGGGGTATACAGTATACTAGCTATCTTATTATGTAGAGATTGAAGTATTTGTAATTATCATATTTATACATAAAAAAGTGTCTTAGTAGTAGACTATTACAGAAAGTACATATTCAATAGGGGTATCTTATTTTTAGCTAAAATATTTAATACATCATGATATGTAGAATTTTATGTGCCTTCTTCGCATTATTAACGTAAAAAGCTATACACTAATAAATTTTGTAGATGAAACATCAAAAAATTCATTATACCTTTTAAAGAAATAAACAAAGCTAAATTCACAATATTTTTTTAATACCATGGTTCAAAATGCTTCCATTGAAAGATAAATGATGTTTATTTCAGCTGTCACATAATAGTAAATAAGACACACAAAGGGGTATATTTATTAAGGATATATTACAAGTTTATAACATAAACGACAAGTAAACCAGTAAAAGGAAGGGGCATATTTCTTTTTCCCGTCTCAATGAAGTCATATTCATCAATAGTTTCATGTTTTAGCTCTATAGTCAGGTTATCACACACATAAGTTCATATAAAATCAAAATCAGAGATTCAAGGATTAACAAACCTGACCACCACGGTTCATGGATTCTGCATTTGGAAAGACAAACTTCAGTTCCTGCAACATAGTCTATTAGAATTTCCCCTGATTGTAGTCCCATGTAGGGACACTGTAGTCTTACTTCATATCGTTGTTCTTATATGCACTCCCTTTGTTTCAAAATCTTGGGTTAAGACGCCAAATCCAAATAAATAAATGGATTAACTTCCTATACTCAGAAACTCCATTTTAAATCAACTCTAATAAATAATAATAATCAGTCAATACAACTATGAAATAATGTAAGCTATATACTTGATAATTCTAAACAATGCTTGGAAATTAAATTTAGCTAATTTAACTATTACGTCAAAATGGCTATCAGCTATCTATCCAAAAAGGAGTATAAGCTTTGTATATAAAATATTCGTAACCAGATTACTAACTTGAGAAACAACCATAAATTTGTCATCTTTGAGTCTTTAACTACACCAAATAAAAAAGTTTCCTCGACATTAGTTTCTTCTTGTCTCTTTAGAGGTAGCAACGGCTGACAACAACAATATATTAACACCTTTCCCCAGATTGAAGGAATTCAAATTTTGACGAATGGCAAATTGTGAACCATGAAACTGGACTGCGGAGTTGAATACAAAAATTTAAATGTAGGAATGATTGTCACATGAACCTTACAAAACATATAAAATGCAGGAATTATTGTTACACGAACCTTTACAAACTGTGTCAGTGGAGCACTTGGGTTGCGTGATGTTGTTATCAATATCTTAGGATCTTTTTCATTTGCACTTGCATACTCATCATCGATGGTTGACCTTGGAACTAAGTTAAGAAACAGAGGTATACCATGTATTACTAGTTGTCATACCATAATACACCTACAAAATAAAAAATAATCTAAAGAATAATTACCCATACAAAATAGCAAGCTACAATGTAAATCTACTTTGACTTTTTAAGAAAGAAATACCACAGATTTTGATTTAGATGCACAAGTTCTATCTCTCTCAGCCATTCTATTGACTAATATCATTAGAGAGAACGAGAATGAACGATTGGAGTGTTATAAACTGTCTGTATAGTTGAAAAATATGATAGTATAAAGCACGGAATAATGTTAAGATCGTAACAAAGGATTAAGCTGGTAAAAATATATACATGTCTATAAACTAACAACCTACAAAGAAGACAACATATCCAATTTTTTGATTACCAGAAATAAAGGTAAAAAAGGGAATATAGAATTACGATACAATCTTTATCTCCTAAACTCCGATTCTCTATTCCATGCCCAAAAATCGCAAACAAAACCTTTTCAACAGTACATACAATTTCAAAGCAATTACGACAGTTAAATGAAAAGGTAATAAACTTTGGAACAACGAACAATGGGAAAACTTTTACACATACACACAAATAACAGCTACCGGTACGAGTCATTTGACACTACAAACAAGAGAGTGCATAAAGATATATTTATCGAGAAATTACTGGCAGTGTTTTGATCTTCGTGGTCGATTTCTTGACGGAGAGCTGCTTCTTCATTTCTAAGCTCAGTAGGTATTGGTTTCCCCTCTGTCCACAACCAATCATAATCACTAATCAAAATACATGTATAATTACTCATCAATTAAACAAAAAATACAAAATTAATCAAATATATATATATATATATATGTTTAAAAAGACCTTCAAGAGCTTGTCTGATTTTGCGTTTCTTCTCGTAAAGAAGACGTTCTTTTCCTTCTAGACTCTTTCGGTACAGAAACTCTCTCGTTAATCTTTGGTTTCTTTTATACATCTCTCTAACACGCACTGTTTCTCTCTGTATGTGTAGATGTGTGTGTTTTAGAGAGATTTGCAGAGGGGAGAAATATTGTAGGGAGAGCGAGAGAGAGGGTTTAAGGAGAGAGACCAGGGTTTCTTATCATCTTGGGCCACAACCCGACTTCCTATGGGCCAGAGCCCGTACTTATTTTACAAGTTTTTTAGTTTTATAATTATTTTACACAATTAATCCTACGTTATAATCTCGATAAATGAATATGCTTGGGACCAAAAATATATATTCATTTAACGAGATTATTTATTTATTGATAAATGAATATAATATTTATTTATCGATAAATAAATATTAATTTATTTAAATAATACTTTTAGACTTTTTTCTTAATTATAATATTGTATATATGTATATTGTGTTCAAATATACTTATAATTTATTGTGGTTATAACTTTTATGTAAATTTTAATTGCATTCACATTTGTTAGAATTCTAGATCACTTGTAATGTATATGCATGCATAGAATAGATAAAGTGCAGAGTACGCAAAATTAATAATAAGATGTATTTTGGTGTAGGGAAGAAACAATCAACTTTAAAGGCATTTTTTAAAAAGATATGACTTATTAATATGTTTTAAAATAATTATTGAATGAAATGTATTCATATATTATATAAATAAAAATATGTTATTTAAGATATAGCGAGATTATTCATTAAGCTCGTTTGTCCAAATTAGGACCGAAGAAATTTATTTATTTGTCGAGATTATTCATTTATCGAGGTTCTACTGTATAAGGCATTGTTACCGATTAATCCTTGTTCACTAGTTCACTAAACTGACTAAATTCTCGATTATTTAATTAATCATTCCAATTAATGTTCGATTCAACCGATTAATCCATGTTCCATGTTTCACAGTCTAATTCCGATTTTCGGTTTTTATAACATTGAAATAAGGAAAAAAGTTCTTCTTTGTTTTTTTCACTTAAAATTTTGTTATGAAAAATATGTATTAGATTTTATGTAACATTGTATAATATTTATTTTTTGAGATTTTTCATTCAATTAAATTATTATTAAATTTTATTCTATTAACTTTGAATATATTTCAATGCTCCATTAAGAAAATTATATTTTTTCATGTAAAGTTCTATTATTAAATGTAAGTTGTAATAAGTAGGGGTAATCACACTTTGCGAATCAATTCCATTTTAATTTAATCCGAATTGAAATCGAAATAAAAAATGCTTCTCCAATTACTCAATACATCTTTAATAAATCACGATCTTTAATTTGATTTCAGATCAATAGTAAACCAAATCGTTCTCAACCTAAATCCCCATTATATATAGTCATCATTAATTGTAATACAAGCCACCAAATTCATTAAATTGAGCTGATAGTCTATAAAAATGGCGCAAACTTATACTCCCTCCCACCCACGCACCCAATTGTTAACGTTTCGGAGAGAAGGTCCGGCAAACATTTTAATGTGCATATAAAGTATAGTTCCATAACTTATTTTTAATTTTTTTTTATATTTAAATTTTTTTATATAAAAAAAATTTAAAAAAAAATTATGAAACTATACTTTATATGCACCTTAAAATGCGTGCCGGACCTTCTCTCCGAAACGTTAACAATTGGGTGGGACGGAGGTAGTAATAATTTTAAGGCTCCAAACCAGATGTCCTATCTCATGTCCATACAATAAATACGGAAATGGAACCGGACGTGGTATCCGGTCCGAATCCCACTCTAATAATAGTGATGACATATCACTTACGCAGAGAAATAACAACTCATGAAAGAAGGAAGATACAACTAGAAGAACAACGACCCGTCTGACATTGTTTTTCAGGAGTCCACAACTCAGAATTACACCACATCACATACGGAACCATGAAAGAAGGAAAATATAACTAAAATTTAGCGTTAATATGAACCATATTTAAAATCGCACCGCATAATTCAAATGAATTGATTTAATTTTTTTTAAACCAATAACATACAATTTAATTCTGATTACGATCATTCCTCGGTGACCTGCTTTAATTTATCTTACAAATAATTTATAAACTAACAGATTTATTTATTTTTTAATGTACAAGTTAGTTAGTTGCAAGGAACCTAAATGGGCCTACGTTATAGTATACTGCTGTGTAGAAACCCAATTGGGTACCCTATAAATATGGTCTGGGCCTTGGCAGCTGAGTAATAAAAAGGAGGCTAGCGCGGCTTAAGCCGTTAACTATCATCATCTCCCACACTTACTTACAATACACAGTTACACACACAGACACAACTAACAGAAGAGAAGGGATCGGCTCTTCTTCACAAAATTTGTATTTATTCCACCTCGTAATTCACGCCAGAAGCTCCGGTAGAGTTTCTGTTTGTTAATTATAATGGAGGCGGTCGGTAACGACGTTGAAGCACCGGCGGCGATAGAGAAACCACCACCTGCGGCGGCGGAGCAAGAAATGAATAAGGAAGATGATGAAATATTAGAAAATGAAACGTTGTTAATTAAAGCACAAAAATTAATGGACAAGATTACTTCATCTTCGAGTAATCCTAATCCTAATGTTCTTCATGCTCTCGCTTCGATTCTCGAAACTCAAGAATCTAGGTCTCTATCTCTCTCAAATGTACTTTATGTATGTATGTGGACTTTAATTGCATTTATGTTTTATCTATTTGTTTTAATATCTCGAAAACTCGGAGTTGAGGTTGAGTTAGTTGCTGATTTTAAAGTGTAGAAAGCGCTTACATGTTTTATTTTTGGACGATTATGCGTAAATGTCGGTTGAAAGTAATATGTTGTGAGTAATAATTTGAATATGACTCCTATTTAAAAGTCTTCCATTGCTTAGTTGTATATATAAATGTTAGCTTTATTTAATTCGTATCGATGTGTTTGTTTACTTGAAGACTTGGAAGTTGGAATTGAGGTGTAAAGAGAAGTTTAGTCGTTGGACTGATATATTGAGTTATTGATTTTGGCATTGAAAAACTACTTGTATGTTTTTTAAGCTTAATTTTTTATTTTAAGGTAAGTTTTTTAAGCTTGTATAAGTGTAGGTTAATATGTTTTTTATGTTTCATTGTTAGATTTTCGATAATTTGTGTCGAGCAATTGGAACAATACATGTGAAAATTTGTTATTGTGATGTTGTTGTTACTGTCTGAATTCATATTTTTAATAAAAAAAAAACTACTCAGTCTCATATTTGCTACTGGAAGAGATACTTGTTTGCTGCACTTTGTATTTATCTACACATCTTTGTTTACATATAATAAGCATGTCACTGCTAGGATTTAGTGAAATGCCCCTCAAACTTGGTAGCTTTCTAACTGCATTTACAAACTTTAGATGTTAGATTGACTACTGAATTTTGATGAAGTGATTTATAAATTTTCCCCGATTGAATTTTTGTAATAAATTGTCAGATATAAGAAATAATTGATTGAAACTGCTATAAATTATCCAGAGCAACACTAGTGAAATTCTGAATCACAAAACATGGACCGATAAATATTTTCCCCTGATGCAAATTCACCATATGTTTGTCAATTTCTCTCAGTTGTACACGCAGACTTCTGAACTAGGTAATTGGGTATGGAGAGTTTACCAAGTGATTTCATCCAATCCTGTCAGTTAGCTCTTGTGCAGCATTTACTAAAGTTATCCGAATTGCTTAACTGTAAAGAGTAAAGACACTGCACATATCAAAATGACTACAATAGCCCACTTATTTCAACCGAAGAGAAGGGATATGCATGTGGAATTGCGGACACAAATTTGGACAAGATCCTGTATTATAGGTCAACTGAAGTTCAATTGAAGATACTTACACCCATGACATCTTTTTCTGCCCTTACAAACCCTGAACTATTAGTCTATTAGGCCATTAACTTTTCTCGTTCGACAAACATTTTTAGAAGTATTGATGTAAAATTTTGTAATCCATGTTTTACAGTTTCCAACAGGGGAGTATCATGTCTAACATGCAATACCAAATTCCTTTTTTGTGGAAATGATCGTCACTTGCTGCACTATGCCATTTCATATATACACATAAATTTGAAATCTTTTCTGACGTTCAACTTTATGTTGCCTCCGCAATGCAGGTATATGGAACATACATTTGATTCCACTGACAATAATGTTCGTGCTTCACATACTATTGGACGATTGGCAAATCTGATCCAGGTAACATATAGTCTATCTATTTTAAAATTCAAATAAATCACAATGTGTACGTCATGTCTGCAATTATGATTAATTTCTGTTTAAGTATATATTTGTGTGTTTTATGGAATCTCATTTTATGAGTTAAGCTACTATTCACATGATTTTGCACTGGTGCAGATTTGAGCGAATAATAAATTTCATACTCTTTGCTTTTTCTACAGGACAATGATGATTTTTTTGAATTAATATCTTCAAAGTTTTTGTCAGAATCTCGATACTCAATATCTGTCCAGGCAGCTGCTGTGAGGGTCTCTTCAGCTGTTCATTGACATGGATGGTATGATATTTCTAATGGCCCTTCTTCAAACTTCATAGTCGACTTGATAAACTTCACCCGCAGTAACTTAAATGATTTTGTACTTGCATACCAGTATCCCCATGTTTTTGAAGAAAACGTGTTGGAGAACATAAATGGTTAGGTGGTAAATGACGCTTCTAGGTCTTCCGATGAGGATCATAACTCAAACAGTGATCATGGACTGAGAAAATCTTCAGAGGCTGAAATGTTAAGGACCTATTCTACTGGACTTCTTGCTATAAGTTTGGCCAGGTATGCTCTTTACCCTTCTTCTTAAATGTTATTATACATAGCAGTAAATTAAAGTTGTAAATAATGTCTGCAGTGGTGGTCAAATAGTTGAAGATGTGTTAACATCTGGATTGTCAGCAAAGTTGATTCGATATCTTCGTATCCGGTCTCTAGGGGAGCCAAATAGAAAAGATGTGAACCATTCAATAGAGCGCAAACTTTCTTCAGCTACTTCAGTTAGAGGCAAAGAAGAAGGTAGGAAACGGTTTCGGAATGTTTCAGAGAATTTTCAGTTGGATCCTCCTAGAATAATAGATGGGGTGGTAGATGATCAAATTACTGAAAAGGATGGTGATAGAAACTTCACTAGGCCATCATATCAACCTTGGAATGATGGTGGAGAATCCTCTGATAGATTGGTGGATGATGATGATTATGGGGCTGATGCAGAGGGCTGTGAAGGATGGCATATTCAGGATTTACGTGACAAAAATGAAAAATGTGGTGATAGACATGGTCAGGGAAGATATTTAAGAGAAGAAGATTTTGATGATGGTGGAGAGGATACTTCAAAGCGCAGGGTAAGTCGTGGATCCGTAAAATCCAGAGGATGGGGAAAAATAAATGGAGTTGTGGATGCTAAACATGGTTTAGCATCTCCAGGGATAGGGAGAGGACAAGAGTGTATAACAATGGACATGACAACAGCAATTGACCAAAATTCAAGAAGCATAACAGATGTTAAGGGGGGTTTGCTGGCAGCTGGTGGAGATGGTTATGCCACCGAAAGAGAAGATAATGATGACTGCTTTCAGGAATGCAGAATTGGGTCCAAGGATATATCTGATCTGGTTAAGAAAGCAGTCAGATCTGCCGAAGCTGAAGCAAGAGCAGCCGCTGCTCCTGCAGAAGCCATCAAAGCAGCTGGTGATTCTGCTGCCGAAGTTGTCAAGACTGCTGCATTGGAGGTTAGTTGCTTCTCGTTTCATCCTTGTTTAAACTTTCGAAACTCCATCGATTGGTGAATTTTATTTGTTTCAAGTCTCTCCTACAAAATACCTTTTTTTACCAAAAGGTTAAAGTTTGTAATAGATTTTAACCATACTGTATTATTTCATCTGGTTTAATAGTCAATTGTAAAGCCGACTAAAATTGCCAAATAATTTTTTTTCTATGATTACATTTTAAAAGATGCATATTAAGATAGTATTTCTGCTCCCAGGAAAGTGGTCATTTGCAAATATTCATCCTTCATCTATAAAACAGAATTTGTGCTCCCCTATGAGGGTTGTTCATAAAGTAACTCAGAATCAGATGATACAGAATAGTGAGTGAATGAAAAGCAATAAACCTCTATTATTAGACCGCAAATACTTCATATTCTTCGTAGTAGTATATTTATTGGGAGTATCAACAAGTTGATTGTGTAGATAATAGGGATGTTGTCTACATCAGCTGAAATTAATTCTATATCTTAACTAGTTACAGCGTCTTCTGCTGTAGTTGATGTGTGCATGGCACTAATATATTATTGAAACCATTTAATTATGTTCCTCTTTGGTCTCATCAACTACAAGGCATAGAACAATTATATACTATGTTACTCGGACTCTTCATTTTACCTTCGAGTACCCGTGTCGGACACTCGACACTCAGACATGGACACTCGGACTTGGACACTTATTTTAGGCAAAAAACATGTATATTTTTCAAAATGTTGCCGAGTCCGATACTTGGACACGTATCCATGTTGGACACTTCTAGCCGAGTCCGAGTAACATAGATTATATATTTTTTACTCTCTTTTTAGAGATGAGTATGACAATCAGTTTACTAAAAATTGTAAAATTCGAGGGAGTACTTGGGTTCGGGTGTCTTTCCAACCCGCTTATGTTATGATCACCCACCCAATTAACCAGTTTTCGGAAAAGGTGGGCGAAATCAGTCTAGTAATAAATAAATAAATAGGAAAATTGGTCAAAAACATATAAAATTTTGTGTTTGTTGTCCATCACAGTTCACAAGATTCTTATTTTGTAGATTGTAGCAGATTACTAAAGTAATATCATTTTACTTAGTTTTACAAAATGAGTGTAAAGAAAAGTTCTAACATGAATGATTATTATAAGTATAAAAAATATATAATATAAATACTATTTTGATGTTTACACCCATAAATCCTTCCAAGCACTCCCAGTTAATCCGAGTAATCATTATGCAGTAAGCTTGCCAAGGCGAACCGATTTTCGATTTATTGTATACTGATAACAAGTGTGACTGTTGTAGAAGTTATTTACCAGAGATTGTCTGTTCTTAGGTATTTAAAGAGACAAATGATGAAGGAGCTGCTGTTTTGTCTGCGTCTAAAGCTGCAACCACAGTCATTGATGCTGGTAATGCAGTTGAAATTGCAAGGTAAGTAAGGTATTCTGATGTACATGCTAGAGTTGACAATAAGGTTATAATGAGCCCAGGCCTATCTATCTCTTAATAATGTAACAACCTGTTGATAGGACTTTACACGGTGTTGATTCAAATCCGATCTCTCAAGTGACTGAACAAGAAAGAAATGATGAAACTGAGGAGTTCTTTATTCCAGAAAGTGATTCCCTGGAAAACTTAAGAGAGAGATTTTGCATCCAGTGTCTAGAGATACTAGGAGAATATGTTGAGGTTCTTGGTCCTGTCTTGCATGAAAAAGGAGTCGATGTCTGTATTGCACTATTGCAAAGAAGTTCCAGGGTTTCGGAGGAACCAAAAGATGTGCTGCTCTTATCTAATGTGCTTAAATTAATCTCTGCATTGGCTGCTCATAGAAGATTTGCTGCCGTGTTCGTGGATCGTTGTGGCATGCAAAAGCTTCTCACTGTTCCAAGAGTTGCTCAGACATTTTTGGGCCTGTCTTCATGCTTGTTCACAATTAGTTCCCTTCAGGTAAGTAGATATCTGTTATAACATCTTGAGCTTATTATTGAATTTCCATTATAATCTATATTGTTTCCTTCAAAGTCGTTCTTAATTTTTAGTCCCTCAGGTTCTAACTTTAAGACCTCTTTTAGGTTATAATGGAACGTGTATGTGCCCTCCCCTCAGATGTTCTCTATCAGGTGATGGATTTGGCTCTTCAACTTCTTGAATGTCCCCAGGATCTAGCAAGAAAGGACGCAGCTTTATTTTTTGCTGCAGCATTTGTCTTCAGAGCAGTCCTGGATTGCTTTGATGCTCAGGATGGTTTGCATAGGCTGTTAAATCTATTACATAATGCAGCATCAGTTAGATCTGGGGTAAGAGGAACATCTGCTTCAGGAGGATCACTTCAAAATGACCAGTCTCCTCCTCGTTTGGAAGTGCTGACCTCATCTGAAAAGCAGGTAGCTTACCACACATGTGTGGCATTAAGACAATATTTCAGAGCACACCTCCTGTTGCTTGTGGATTCAATACGTCCTAATAAAACTAATCGAAGTGCCGCACGAAATGTACCAAGTGTTAGAGCAGCCTACAAGCCACTTGATATCAGTAATGAGGCTATGGATGCAACATTTCGTCAGATGCAGAAGGATCGAAAGCTTGGTCCTGCATTTGTTAGAGCCCATTGGCCTGCAGTTGACAAGTTCTTGGCCTTGAATGGGCATATCACAATGCTGGAGTTGTGTCAAGTTTAAATTAGAATCTTCATGTTGTTGCTTTCTCGCTAAATGAATTTTCTACAATATTTAGTATTATTTATTGTTTTTCTAATAATCCCCACCTGTAGAGCGCTACTTGCATGACTGGATTCAATATGCATTGGGTGTTCTGCACATCGTTACACTAGTACCATACAGCCGCAAACTTATTGTGAACGCCACTTTTAGCAATGATCGTGTAGGAATAGTAGTCATTTTGGACGCAGCAAATGGTGCTGCTCATGTTGAACCGGAGGTAATGTTTTTATGCATTTTTTTCAATTTGTATGTTAAATACCAATATCTCTAATGTATTTTATGCTTCTGATCACATTTGATGCTAAATTAATTATATTGATTTCTTAGATTATTCAACCGGCACTCAGTGTGCTGGTCAATCTTGTTTGTCCTCCGCCATCAATCAGTAATAAACCACCTCTTCTAAGTCATGGACAGCAGTCTATCATTCAGTCATCGAATTGCCTTACTATAGAAGGTAGGGACAGAATCGTAGAGCGGAGTATCCAAGATCAAACCATTTCCAACCAGAATGATGCATCTGTTGGTACGACATCAGCCAGTAATTCATCACTAACTCCTGTATCAGCTGTCCTTTCTGGATTAGTTGGAGATCGTAGAATTTCTTTAGGTGTTGGGGCAGGCTGTGCAGGTCTTGCAGCACAACTGGAACAAGTATTCCATCAAGCTAGAGAGGCTGTCCGTGCCAACAATGGAATCAAGGTCCTTCTTCAGCTTCTCCAACCACGCGTACTTACTCCTCCAGGTGCCCTCGATTGTCTTCGGGCTCTTGCATGCCGAGTGCTGCTTGGTTTAGCCAGAGATGATACTATTGTGCACATTTTAACTAAGCTTCAAGTACATTTCTTCATAGTTTATATTTATCTTGATTTAATCTGACATAAAGATGTCCAGAGCTTATTTAATCACCTCCTTAGCAAATGTATAATATAGTTTAATTGATCCAATTCCTAGGAGGGCTGTTCCAAAGAGGTTCTTACAAACAAACAACTTATCTTGCTCATGTAAATATAGTAAATGTATATATTTTAATTTTTCAGGTAGGAAAAAAGCTGTCCGAACTTATCAGAGATTCAGGTGGCCAGTCATCTGCAAGCGAGCAAGGCAGGTGGCAAGTGGAACTAGCTCAGGTTGCGATTGAGCTTATTGCGGTATGAAGTTGATGCTTATATCTTAACAATTACATATTTAACTCTAAATGCTGTGACTACCCAATTCACCCAACCTGGGGCCTTTTTTTTCCATATGATTGAACCTGTTATTTAAGGCCTAAGCCTTACAACTCTGTGGTGCATATTATTATAAAGTAATTCTATCTAGGCTCACTAAGGTGAATTAAGCTCTAATTTAGAAATTTACACTCCTTATTTCCTTTGATCTCAGATTTTGCAGTTGTGATGCATGTACTTTCTTCGAGCAAAGCACGATACGAAGAGCTTTGCTATCATGCTTGTCATTCTATACCTCTGCATGTTTCTTTCTGTCCAGATCTGTAAGAAATTAGCTAAATAATCAAGGGACCAAGGGCTCTAATTTGAATAAGCATGTCCTACCTGGCTGCCTATCTTAGATCTTTGTGTCTATAATGAACCGAGCCACTCCTGCTCAACCTAGGCAGCCGTTTTGACATCTGAAAGTCGATATAAATTCTTTTATATTAAAAACAAATTTGATCATATAAAATTCTGTAGTATAAGCTTTTACCATATGATGGATGTAAATATGTAATTATATTGACCAGAAGTAATATCTTAATTCAGGAGTGAGATTGACATTTAAAAGCAAAATAGATTCATCTATTTCGAAAAAGGAATTTTATCTCATCAACACCCCAACTTTTAATATCATGTAATTTTCACAAACATAACTGGCATATTAGGCCAGTTACATAGTTTCAGGTAATTTGTATCACCATGTTCTGTCTAATATTAAAGAAACTAATTAATGACGCATTTAACAAGACTATTACAAATGCAGGAGTATTGCCAAATTTTGTAGTTTGTTGCAGGGTATGGATAGATAAGGCTGCTAGTAATATGCAGTTTGTACCAAGTCTAACAAAAGAATATTAATTAATTAAGAGACATCTGTTTCTAGCGAATTGGTTGCATTGCGGGGTTAGATAAAGCTGTTAGTAGCCTGGAGTTTGTAAGTTTGACAAATCCATTGTAGGCCTGACAGTCAAAATTACAGTATTACTGCTCACAATATATGCAAAATCCAACTAATATATGAAAAACAGTTACTAAAAAGTGAGCAGCTTGAAATGTATGGTAACCTTTTTTTCGAAAATAAAGATCATTGTAAAATTTCAATTTTACTCGCTCTAAAATTGGCAAACAAAGTATCTGGTGTAGTTGTATTACAGACCACAAGAGAGAACGAGATAAAGCAACATAAAGATATAGAATCCTCTGCACAGTCTTTATGTCTTGTACTTCAAAACTGTGTCGTAGCTTACATAAGCTCTGCTGTCATCAAGAGAACGAAAGTTAAATAAGTTTTCTTGCTTTACTTTGGTGTTCATTTTCCTTTTCAGCATGAAATAATGTAGATTCTTTACACCTATCTGGCCCATATTTGTAGGTTGTCACTAATTCTGGTCGCGCAAGTACATTAGCAGCGACTGATGCTGCTACCCCTACTTTAAGGCGCATAGAGAGAGCTGCAATAGCTGCTGCTACTCCAATTAGTTATCATTCCAGGTATTTGGTTCTTGACTTCTCTAGATTTTTGGATACAGCCATTCTCATTTTATTGCTTAAAACTTTAAACTTTACCTTGACGTACGATCTCGATTTTTAAACTCAGTGAACTTCTATTACTGATTCACGAACACCTACAAGCATCTGGATTGGAAACAACTGCTGCTAAACTTTTGAAAGAGGAACAGTTGACGCCGCTGCCATCATTAGCAGCTCCATCATCTCTACCTCATCAAGGCTCTGGACAGGAAACTCCTTCCGTGCAAGTCCATTGGCCTTCTCGCAATACGTCATGCACATTTTATTCTGATAAACTAAAATCTGCCTCCTTAGATGAAGATTCCAGCATTCAGCTTGATTCAGCTGTGCCGTCGTCAAAGAAGAGATCTTTGGTTTTCGCATCTAAATTTGGTTTGCAACCCAAATCTCAAGATTCTTACCCTGCATCTAACATTAACAATTCTAAGAAGAACTTATGTGTCCCTGAAGGCACACTGGAAACTCCATCAATATCTGCGATAAAACCTAGTAGAGATGTGGATAATAGTTTTAAAAGTCCAAATACATTGCTAACGAAGCGCAAGTTGTCTGAAACAGCTGAGAGTGGGTGGTTTACATCGACAAAACGTGTTAAGACCAGTGACAATGGACTTCGAAATGCAGTTTCTGCGACACCTAATAGTGTTCATAAAAGCAGTCTCCTGGCTGAATCACATGCTTTTACCACACCACGTTTACTGAAAGATTCTCGTGGGAGATTAATATCAAGTGGTTTGCTTCCAGAAAATTTAGAGGATATCTGCAATTTTTCTCAAGCAACACCTTCTGTCCATCGTGGTCTGTTAAAGGACCCACAATCTGTTAGCACAGAACGATTAACTTTGAACTCTATTGTCACTCAGTATCTGAAGAACCAGCACCGCCAATGCCCAGCTCCCATCACTACATTGCCGCCACTCTCTCTTTTGCACCCACATGTCTGTCCTGAATCAAGGCAAAGCATTGATGCACCATCAAATGTGACATCTCGACTTACTACACGTGAATACAGAAGCAAGTATGGTGGAATCCATGGAAGCTGCAGGGATCACCAATTTGTCTACAGTAGATTCAGATCATGGAGAACGTGCTGGGATGATAGTGGTGCTATGATAACTTGCATGACTTTTCTAGGAGATTCCTCTCGGATTGCTGCTGGTTGCGATTCTGGAGAGCTCAAAATTTTTGACTCTGGCAACAGCAATATATTGGAATGCTTTACTAGCCAATATGCTTTGACGGTTCTCCAGTCGCATCTTTTTGAAGAGACCCAGTTGATTCTTTCTTCAAGCTCCCATGACGTGCGATTATGGGATGCATCTTCTGTGTCAATTGGACCTAGGCATTCTTTTGAAGAGTGTAAAGGTGGAAAGTTAAGCAGTTCGGGGAGAAATTTTGCAGCATTGTCACTGGAGTCAACACGACGAGAAATTCTGTTGTATGATATACAGACCTGCAAATTGATTACAAAGCTTACAGACACAAATTGGAGTTTATCGGGGCGTTCACATGTGTATTCTCTCATCCACTTTAGTCCGTCAGACACAATGTTACTCTGGAATGGTGTCTTGTGGGACTGTCGGGAGCCCCACCCTGTCCATCACTTTGATCAGTTTACCGATTATGGTGGTGGTGGGTTCCATCCAGCTGGTAATGAGGTATGGAAAACTGCCTACTGCACTTTATAAATGTCAAATTTATCATTGCTAAAATTTGGGGTAATGTTTAAGACAAGAAGTTGCATGTTTCTGCCAAAAGATACAGACACGAACTATATCTATATTGATTCCGTTAGTCGAGCCCATTTTACATATACATGGATTGTGGTTCTGCTGTACATTGACATGTAAAGTACTACATATTATGCATGGGACATGATTTAGTTGCATGTGTTTGTTTACTCCTTACACGACCGTATTTCTGGAGGTAATATAGCATTTATCTGCATTTGGCTTTGATCTTTTTTACAGGTCATCATAAACTCTGAAGTCTGGGATCTTCGAAAATTTAGGCTGCTTCGCAGTGTACCTTCCCTGGACCAAACAGTAGTTTCTTTCAATGGCAGTGGAGATGTGATATATGCAACCTTGAGGAGAAATCTTGATGACCTTACTGCTGCCCTACAACCTCGACGAGTGAAACATCCACTGTATTCAGCCTTCCGCACTGTGGACGCTGTCAACTACTCTGACATTGCGACTATACCTGTGGATCGCTGTGTACTTGACTTTGCAACTGAGCCCACAGATTCTATTGTTGGGTTGGTTACAATGGATGACCCAGAAGAAATGTATTCTTCAGCCAGGGTATTTGAGATAGGTCGCCGGAGGCCAACTGATGATGACTCTGATCCTGATGATGCTGAGACTGACGAAGAAGAGGATGATGAAGACTTAGACGAGGATCACTTACTGGAAGTTGTGGGAGATGGTGGAAGTGATATGGATGATATGAGTAGTGATGATGATGGTGCAAGTGAGCTTGAGGGTGGTGATGATGATGATGATGATGATGATGATGATGATGATGAAGATGAAGATGAAGGGGATTTTATAATTGATGACCAAGACGAAGACGATGGAATGCTGGAGTTTGTGCTGGAGGGTGATGACAGTCAGGCGGACGAATCATCTAGCAATGACGATGACGATTTTGTAGGTTCCTTCTAAAGTCATGCCATAATTTTAATCTGAATAGCTGAGATCATCAGTCAGAGGTTCAAGGTGAAATGTCATACTACCAATAGAATTTTGTGTAATCAGTAATCTATAGTAGTTTTTTGATTTATTCAATGCTTTATGGGCGTTTTTGTGATAGTACTTTTTTGCCCAAATAGACTTCTAAGCTATGCTCAGTTGTCTACAAATTTTGAAAAGATGTATAAGATATTTTAATTTTAATACAGATTATGACTTGACAGTTTTTGTTTTATATTAAATTATTTGATATATTTATGGGCTTTAAAACTCGTGAGATGACCTGAGCTAACGTACCTGAAGTTAAACTAAAATTTAATAATAAATGAGGGATATTTATGTGAATGAGGTTAAATTAAAATTTAATAATAAAAGAGGAATGATATACCTGAAGTTAAACTAAAATTTAATAATAAAAGAGGGGTATTTATGTGAATGAGGTTAAACTAAAATTTAATAATAAAAAAGGAATATTTATGTGAATCTAGGAGGGTAGGAATAATATTTACAAATTTATCACTCAGTTTATATATAAAATTATTATAAATTTAGATAATTTATATAAGATCATCCGAAGTTTTCTCCATATTTATATGGGGTGAGAGTGAGAAATTAAAGGTTAAGGTCTTGTAAATAAATTGCTACAAATAATTTCTCTACATTGACCGAGACCGGGAAAGGCTGCCAATGTCATGGCACTATGCAGAACTCCTGAAATTATGCTGACGAAAATTGAAAATTTATCCATCAAAAGAATTACTGCACAATTAATTTGGAATGGAGAAGTAAGAATCAAATTTTTCATCAAATATAATTATTATATTTTTACAATTTAATATGTGCGTAAAATGAAAAAAAGGAGGCAGTAGTATAAGATTAAAACGACGACGTTGGAGAAATCGTTAAGATTGTAGGAGCTGACGAGAATTCCTTAAAAAAAAAAGAGAGAATCTCTCCTTTTGTCTCATAAATCTGAAGCTCAGTGGGAAGCTTAAAATCCAAGAAAAATACGATGGTATGTTTAAATTGGCTGTAATTATACATTTTGTGTATCAAAATTTCATCTTGTTGAGGATATTTATTTGATTGATTTAATGGGGTTTGTGAATTTATTTGATTGCAGTCAGCACTATTTAATTTCCATTCGTTTCTAACGGTGGTATTGTTGGTGATTTGTACCTGTACTTTCTTGAAGATGCAGTTCCCTACTTTTCTTGAACAAAAAACTGGGTATGTTTGTTTAACACCCTTCTTTCAGATTCTTCCTTTATTGCAGCTTTCTGTGTGTATTTGTATGTATTATTTTTGTTAATATAGTGGGTTTTGGTTATATAGAGAAATTAATATGTAGAAATTTTAGGATCCATTTAGTGGGTTATACTAATAACTAATAAACTAGTTTTCAAAGAGTTGGTTGTTTAAAGGAGTATCGAAGCTCTCAAGTTCTAAATTATCTCTTATACCTGTAATATTCTCAAATTGTGGACACTGTTCGATTGTTTGGTCTTTGCTGAGTTTTGGGATTGTGCCCGTTAATTGGATTGTTATGGTGGTTCAATAGTGTGAGTGAGGGGAGACTTAAAAGTTTGATATTAATTTAGTGCCTTCTACTTATTCCTACATGTTTTTGGAGAATTTGTGATCTAATAAGATATATTGTTGATAAGGATGTCATTTTTGTCATATTCAGAAGTTTTTGGAAATATAATAAAATTCAGGAGAGTTATTATTAGGTTCCTAAGAGCAAGTCCAATGCAATGCTATTGGAGGTGCTATTTCTATAATATGGTATCAATTATAGAATATAACACTCCAATGCAATGCTATAGGAGATGCTAAAATAGAAAAATGCTATACTTGGTTTTAAATATAGAACCAAGTATATATGTAGCTATAATTGACACATTGGTATGCAAGTGAGAAATTGGTGGGAAATAAATGTAAAAACATCTATTTTAGCAAATTCAATACTATACTTTACATTGTTGGTTGAAGAGTTACTTGATTTTACATTTATTGGTTCTATTTTAAAACCATGCATTGGAGCATGAAATCTATTTTACCACCAAAATGTACTTTTTGATTTCATATTATAGCAATAACTACATCTATTTTAACATTAGCATTGGACTTACTCTAAGTATTAGTAATTTAATGATCGAGGCATTGAGGTGTGATGGGGAGTGGAAGTAAACATATTTTTTGTAGTGGTTTACGGAGAATAACAATGAGTATTTTGAAGGTGAAACAATGAAACTGTAAGTAGTGTTTGTAATGGATAGATGGTGGAATTAGTGATGTAGATAAGTATATTGGTAGTGCTGATTGTACTTTATATAGCATTCTGTTTTGTTGAATGGAGGAATGATATTAGGGGTTGAATTTGAAAGAAAATTTTGAGAACCAGACGAAACTATAGTTGCCATTACCATGTATATTTTCATAGTTGTATATTAAGTTGGACTACATAGTTAGAGGCTCTCGAGGGAGCCTTTTCTTTAGTAGTATATTATGAAATGTATATTTAATAGACCTATAATGAAAGATTTGGAATTTGAAATGTATCTTTAATAGACCACCCTTTTTATTTTATTTTCCTAATCTTATTCAAAACAACGAGCGAGTTCTTTACATTTATATCATGTAAACTGGGTCCTTCAGTTATGGGATAGGGAAGTTATGACCTGATCATGTGGTGCTACAACATGCGCTGACATAACATTAAGAATGTTGCATACATTAGTGAGCATATTTGCAGCTAAAAACTAAACAAGCTGTATGGTACGATATCATGTTTAAAATATTTGCTACTTATGGGATATATCATGCTGCTACCTATTGTTTATTTTCTCAGAACATATTAAACTTGTGTTTTGTAAAAAATTTTGTAATGTGCGTATCAATGGATAAACTGGTTTCTTGGTTCTGACTATTATATTCTGGCTTTATATTTTTCTGTTATATTATAAAGATTTTGTTGGTCATCAGTCAGTCTTCAAGTATTTAATTACTTGGTTTAATTTGATCCAAGTGACAATCTTATTGGTCTTCTGGCAGGTTTCGAGGTTTCTTCTGGAAGGCCGCCAGAATAGGTACTCTCATAATCCTTCTTGCAAGTGTTACTATTATAAACACAAATAATTGAACAAAAATATGCTGATACATTACTATATAAATGGTAAACCACCGTCCACCGAATGTCATCCACTCATCCTTGAGCTTATAGTGTGTTTAGTACCGTACTGCCGTTATAGGGTCTTCAAGATACGGGTGGCAAAATGGCAAATTCTCTTTTCGGGCCGTGTTCATAAACGTGACAGTTCCGTACTTCCGTTGCATACTTGCATTTTATAACTTAAATGAATTAAATTATTATAAACTAGTAATTTCTGATCATATTGAAGGTAATCATGTTGTGCTATTTTCAGGGTTTTTTTCCCTATAGATTCAGTCGAGCTCTGTATTGTGTCAGACATTGTCACCTCTACTGTTAATGTTAACATTGTATACGTCCACTATTCAGTATGGGGGGTAACCTTTGAAATTTTGAAACATACTGATCCAATTATTGTTGTTGGCATAAACTAAAGAATGGAGTTTAAAGTGAAAGTTCTAGCTCAGAACTAAACACTTTTAAACTCGTAAATAGCAAGTATGTTGGGTTCCCTATGTTAGAGCTATTAGACAAACAGACTAATACTTACAATTCTTGAAACAGGAGAGCGACTGAGCCCCTGGGTAGCAGTTGGATGCTTTACAATGGGTGTATCAATTATATTTTTTTAATATGATATGTAGTCTTTACAATTATTTTGTTATTGTTTTGTGAACTCTTATAAATGTTGTTTAGCTTGAGAAGTGTAGGGAGATCTGCTACATACATTTTACTCGGGATTTATAAAGAGAGATTTCATTCCTGTTGTATGTTGGTCAGCTTATATATTTTAGTGTTTTTAAAATGGTGCTTTTTACTGGAACTGGAGCATGCTGAAAATCATGTTTTGCACTTCCAGTAATATGGAGTGAGAGTTACAGCAAGTGCAAAACCATGATTAGTAAGGTTTATGACTAACTTTCTTTTTGCTATGCCTTTTACGGTTGTAATTTTTAAATTGTTTTCTTATAATTATTTTCCTAGAATATAATAATTGCATTTTATCTCTGAGGTTCTGACATACTAAAATCCAATCCAAATATCATATTTCTTTAATATATATATAACATATTCTTATAAAAAATAGCGGAATTTGATGTAAATATGCTTACAACCAAACAAAGTAAAAAGAAAAAAGAATTAACAAATAACTTCGCTTTGACTATATTTGAATTGGTCAGAAATAGTTAGAATTCGAATAATTTATTAACAATTTCATATATATTAATTTTATAAGCAAGAAAATTCATAAATAAAGTTGATCTTATTTTTTTTGGAATTTATATACAATCCTGACTAGATAAGAAAAATGAAAAGAAAATATAAATGATTCTAAAATTAAGATAGTGTAACTTGGTAAATTAAAATCAGAATATTATTTTCATTCTTTATTGTTTAATAAACAAAGCATTCTTTATTGTTTAATAAATAAAGAATAGTAGTAAAAGACAAGAATCAAGAATAGTAATAACATGAGTTTGTATGTAACTATGTATGTATATGCGGCTTTGTTCTTGTGTTCTCATCTCTCCCAGTCTCCAACCCCCCTAAGTCTCCAACCCCCCTTGTTTCATTACAACACCATCATAAAAAGACATGCTATCTTCATCTCTAAACACCCTTAAATTCACCACTTTAACAACCCCATTTCTTTCCCCACAACCCCATCTAACCCCCCACCACCATCACAAATCCCAATGCAAACCCAACCCCATTTGCTCCACTCTCACCCCCAACTCCCCACCTCAAAAACAACAAGTTTATCAACCTTTTAGACCACCCCCTTCTCCAATCCCACCCCAATATCGCTCTCTTGATGCCAATGCTCGCCTTGAAGTCCTCTCTAATCGCCTTGGCCTCTGGTTTGATTATGCCCCTCTCATCCCTTCACTCACCCAAGAAGGCTTCTCAGCTCCCACCATTGAGGAGATCACTGGACTCACTGGTGTTGAACAGAATCAGCTCATTGTTGGTGCTCAAGTTAGGGACTCTTTAGTTCAGGCTAAGGTTGAGGATGAGGTTTTGAGGTTTTATGATCTTGGTGGAGCTCAGTTGTTGTATGAGATTAGGTTGTTGAGTGTTAGTCAGAGAGCTGATGCTGCGAGATTGATTGCGAATGAGAAGTTTGATGTGAAGTGTGCTCAGGAGTTGGCTAGGGCGGTTAAGGATTTTCCTAGGAGGAACAAGGAGAAGGGGTGGGAGTGTTTTGAGAATACGAGTCCGAGGGATTGTCTTGCGTTTATGTATTATAGGTTGGCATTGGAGAATCAGGGGGTGGAGTTGAGGGAGGTGGGGTTGGTTAAGGCTTTGGAACTGGCGGGGAGTGAGAGGGCCAAGGCGAGGATTTTGGAGGATTTGAATAGGAAGGGGAGTGAGGTGAAGGATGAGAATGTGGTTGTGGCGTTGAAAGTTCCGGTTGTGAGGATGAAGGTCGGGGAGGTTTCGGAGGCTACTTCTGTGGCGGTTTTGCCTGTTTGTAGGTCGAAGATGAGGGAGGGGGAGGTGGTGGATGCGCCTTGGGAATGTGGGACTGCTGGGGAGTTTGGAGTGGTTGTGGCGGAGAAGCCTTGGAGTAGGTGGGTGGTTTTGCCTGGGTGGGAGCCTGTGGTGGGATTGAAAAAAGGGGGAGTTGTGGTGGGATTTCCGGATGCAAGGGCATTGCCTTGGAAGGTGAATAGGTGGTATAAGGAGGAGTCGATTCTTGTTGTTGCGGATAGAAAGGCGAAGGAAGTGGCAACGGATGATGGGTTTTATTTGGTTTGTAGAGAGGACGGATTAAAGGTTGAGCGAGGGTCTGCGTTGAAAGAATCGGGGATAAAGGAGAGTTTAGGAACTGTGGTTTTGGTAGTTAGGCCACCAAAAGAAGATACGGAGAGTCAGTTGGAAGAAGATTGGGAATGACAGGATGGTAAAAATGCAAACTTTGGTCTACATGTAGAACTTAAGCTGTAAGGGTAATTCAAGATTTTACAGTTTAAAGATGCTCAATTATGTTTTTGTTGTTGAGGTTAGCTGGAAGATTTGGTCCTCTTGAAGCAGAAAGCTGCTCAGGATAGCTCCTTTTACAGTGTTATCCTTCATAAAAGATAGTGTTAAAAATAAGACGCTGAGACTTAAATCAACCAGGTGTAGACTTGGGTCTGTTTGCACTACTATTTTTTAGTTTGTACCTAGGAAACTGATAAACTGAAACTGTGAAAGAATATAGATCCTTGTATTATTTGTTACAAGGATAGTGGATACCAATTTCTTTTACAAATAGGTTGCTGGTTGTGTATGATATCAGAAGTTGAATCCTATTCCTACTGTAGTTGAACCCTCATTTTGATTTAGATATTGATTGCAATATTATCATCTTGTAGAGTTGTGATTTCTAATGGCTGTTAATGTTATAGCACTAGCAAACTTGAGAAGCTGCGACATCTGACAGATACCGTGGAACAAAAAATTATTACAGTAACTCCTTGTAAACCTGTGGACATGAAATGAGCAACTGGTCTACTATAGAGAACCTGAACTTTGTATTTTAACCTGTTTTCTCCGGTCTACATCCAAAACTATGCCTACTTATTAGTCCCTTGTAAAACATGAACTACAATCAGGTGTCCTCGTTAATTTTGTAGAATGCCCTTTTTTACTGCAATTTTTAAGGTATGTCCTGCAATCATCATATTTAAGACTTCTTGTTTCTTAATGTTTGAACAATGAGATGAAATCCTTTCATAAATTATATATTTATTTATATATAATGATTATATAATATTTAAAATAAATGTGTTTCGTATATTGGTGCGTAGGATGCTAGAAACTAAACTAAAATTACAAATATTGGTGATATGTATTTGGTTTTGTTTGATACAAATCTTGGTATGATTTCGATTTTCAATTCAGGTTTGCTCAACTCTATCACCAATAATGCACTAAATATGTTTTACATTACATTATTGTTCTACTTTGAAATTGTAGGGACTTGAATTTAAATCTATAAACGATTAACAGTCCAGCAGCCCCTCCATCAGACTAGAAGCTTTAAGAGCTGAAATCGTATTCTATAATAAAAATCAACTATGCTTCCCTGTTCAATTGAAGATAAACAAAGCCAAGAGAATAAACTTACATTAAACTAAATTATATATGGCATGGCAACATAGATATAAATAAAAAGATAACTGATAATCCAAAAAGGATAAAGACAGATAATTCACATTTTACATCAACTAGTCATTTATTTCAAATGATCTTAACATAGTGACTTTCCTCGTGCAATATTCTTCTGCTACTTAATATTATGGTAGTTAATATAAAATATTCATATGATAATCCATATGTAACATAAAACCTAATTTGTAGCCAGACACTAAAATAGTTAATTCTCTGTTATCTGACCACAATCTTCGATTACAACAGGTGCTGAAGTCTGACCCCCGTCTGATCCAACTTTTTCCATCTCCTTGACCACAGTATAACCATCTACAACTTTTCCAAAAACAACATGCTTCCCATCTAGCCATGACGTCTCCTCTGTACAGATGAAGAACTGTGACCCATTGGTACCGGGTCCTGAATTGGCCATTGAAAGAATACCAGGTCCAGTATGCTTAAGATTAAAGTTCTCATCTGCAAACTTTTTTCCATAGATAGATTCACCGCCTGTCCCATTACCCCTTGTAAAATCTCCTCCTTGACACATGAATCCAGGGATAATTCGGTGAAAGCTTGATCCTTTGTAGTGCAAGTTTTTCCCTGAAACTCCCAAACCTTTCTCCCCAGTGCAGAGTGCACGGAAGTTTTCAGCGGTTTTCGGGGTTACATCCGCAAACAGTTCCATCACAACTCGTCCAGCTTTCGCCTTTCCGATCAATATGTCAAAGAAAACCTTTGGGTTGGCCATCTTTTATCTGTTCATTTAAGAATGTCAAATTACAAATGGACATGTTTTACTATTGCAAGACACTGACAGAGTTTGGCACCCACAATTTCAATCAAATATAAAAGCTGACTAAATGATGAATTATGTAAGACCATGACCAGCAATAAAGTGGCCCAGAACTTCTTAACCTGTTTCTCAATAAAAATAAGACCTAGTTCCAATTTCCATAACGAATGAAAAAAATACAAATGAAGACATTGCTTGATAAGTGGGACTAAAAAATCGTAAAGGTGGACACTCCTGTATACAGATACTTTCTCTTTTGGTCTGAAATGGATTTACTCTACACTTGAACGGAAAAGAGGGGGAAAATTAATTCAAACTACATTAAAAAATTTATTTTGATTACTAGCTTATTTCCGGCATCCACTCAAATTGTATTTACATATTCTCTGAACTCTTTTAGTGAGAGCAATGGTTAAATTGAGTGATGCAGTCCTGCAGTTCCGTTTGCTCCGTAAAAAATTCTCCTATTAAGCATCTAAGTAATACAGCTACCAATCTCTTGATCAGGAAAAAACACGGTTTACAATTTACACATCAATACCTAGACAGAGACCCAAATACACAACTCTAAACAGTAAACACTGGAACCATGAACAGTGAGGAACTTACTTAAAACCAACTTCCGGGGAAAATATCATACACAAGCATATCATCATAATGTACATTTTCAAGCAGAATGCAAATACTCTAACGCGCAGTAACAACGATATTAACCATTAAACAAATTACTCCCTCCGTCCCGTTTTAGTTGTACACTTTATTTTCAACGGTCAAACTAACTAATTTTTTACTGCAATTTAAATATAATATATAATTGAAAAAAATTAAAATTTTATGTTTTTAAAAAATATATATAATCTACTTTAAAATGTATTTTTTAATTTTTTAAAATTATAAAAGAATAATTTTTAATTGTTAGTCAAAGACTAGTCAATTTGAGCACGAAAAGTCAAAAAAGTAGGGACAGAGGGGTTAGTTTGTATTTCTATCTTAACAAAAGCATAATACATAAATCCAAGAACAATCCAAAAATTAATAATCTTGAAATTAATAAATCACTACAGATAATTCATTCATATAGCACAATATTAAGCCCCCCGGGTTTCGAAAAGTTTCATTAAAGACTACAATATGTACTGGCTGTGTGTATATATAATGTACACACACATCTAGCTTGATAAAAAGCTATGACAAGCAGTAGATAATCAAGAAAATGAAGTACTAGTGAGAAAGGGTGTTGAGATTTATACCTTATGAAGCAAGTTGTGAGCTTTAGATTGGTTCGGCTGAGAGTACACAATTAGGGTTTAGTTGTAAAGATTGTATGTATATATAGTGATATTGAGATAGAGATAGAAGGATGAGGGGTTTATGCATCTTGTGATTTGCTATATACCCCTTCATCTTTTTGTACTTCTCAAATGTTTCCCTTAAATTTTTAATTATTTTACAGAAGAACCTAATATTTTAACTATTAATCGAATTAACTCAAGAGTCAAGACATTATTTATAAATTATTTAGTCCCGATAAATGAATAATTTCGGTAAATTCTAACATAAAGAATAAAATTTATTTTTATTCATGATATATGAATAAACTCGATAAATAAATAAAACTAACTACAAATAGAATACTACAATGTTATTGCTGATCCATTTGAATTATTTGAAGATAGTTGTACACTGCAAGGCCGATCTGCAATCACCGGTAAAGTGACAACACGTTTCAAATCCCGAGTCTTTTTCGAAAATCGGGTCAAGTCCCGACTTCCGAATCCGAAATAAGTGCAAAGTAAACTGGCCCAAATACAACAACTTGGGTAATCCACAAGCCCACCACAGGCCCCCAAAAGATCATGATTTGTTGGTGCACTTAGTAGTAGTACTTTTTACTTATATACTGAACAAATTATCCCAATCTACTCGATGTGGGACTGGGATGTTACAAACTCCCTTACTTAAATTCCTGACGTTCTCGTCAGGCCGAACAGATAGTCCATTGGCCCAGATCGTACCTCTCTAGCCATTGTGGGATAATACCGGCTAGCTTCGTGTCCCCACCTCCGGAGCTCTGTCCATTGTGGGATAATACCACTAGCCTTTGTGTCCTCATCTCCGGCAACTTGACGAATCAAGCTTTCGAGAGTTGGCTCTGATACCATTTATAACAACCCAAGCCCATAACTGAATGCATACCAGACCCAACAACCCACCACAGGTCAGCCCATAAAAAGCTAGCAATTTTAGGTATACATTAGTTATTGACTTGTCCTTATAAAGGGCCCAAATACACTTTATAGCAGTGCCTTTGCACTTCCGGCCGGGTATGGCTCTGATACCATCTCTGTAACACCCCCTTCCCAAAATGAGATGAGAGATTACTTCTAAACCACAAACCTGTATATAGAATACTAAAATCCACCTTATAATAAATAAATAGGTCCAACACTGTCTCCAAATAATAATAAAATCTCCAAAACAATTCAAAACGATAAATGAGAATTAATCAAAAACCTCTAATAATAAACAATGTCTAAAAAGAAATGCAAGAAATTCAAAAGTCCTAAAAGATGAAAATAAGGAAGGTCTCCATCACACATCCTAAGATCCCCCTAAGTACCTGTCAGAAGAAAGAATACGGCATGAGTCAAATGCCCAGTACGGATTGGAATACAGTTTATAAAACAGAAAGAAGATATATAGTTTGACAGTTATAAATAAACATTAATTATTTTTAAAACAAGGCTGATGCAAAGAGGGGTTATGACATTTCATACCGATACAGAACAGATAACAGATACACACATCATATGGTACCTAATGCGTGCAACAAACCGGACAACGTGTACGGCATATACAACGTCACCGTCAAATATCAAATCACAAATCAAATCAGACTCTGGGTGCACCCACGTATCCTCAAACAAATATCAAAATGGCCAAAGCTCACCACCTGAGCTAACAGAAGGATACGCCGTGACTAATCACACTGCCACGGAAGTGTCATGCCACTGGTGCTGCAATGACATGGTTGTAGTACCCCTACAGCTGGTTAAATCGGTATACCCTATATCACTCTAAAGGTTCAAATAAAATAATTTTCACAATTTTAAAATCACCTGAACAGATATTTTAAATATTCTTTGCAGATATTTAACATATATAATTTTCGAAAATCGCAGAAACAAATGTTTAAATATTTCGAAACAAATTTTAAAATAATTTTTGGAGAATCAAAACAGTTAACTCGAGTAATAACGAAAGGATCAGATTTATTAACGGAATGAATCAAATATAAATAACCCTAAAATGAGTAGCACTGAAGAGAAAGGGGACGAAATCCGTACCTCGAAAGTAGCGATCACAAACACTAACGATATCCGCAAATAACCCATTAAACACCCGGCTCCCGATCTATACAAAATATAATTAATAATTAATAATACGTCTTTTATAAATACTAATTTATTTAATATTATAAAGATAACATGCGACCAGTTTATAAAACTTATACTAAAATCATAAAACTAGTTCCCAGAACATGACCATGGCATCTTATACATATTTAACCAATAACTAACACCAGTACATTGCAGCCTTTCTAGTATTCATGATTATATAGAACTTTAATAAAAACCTCATATTAGACGTACAAACGTACAAGAGCATGTATACATGTAATATAAAGAAACACAAAACTTGTTTATAATCCTATGTCATGGAAGATGCGTCTAATACATATAAAATATAATTTATATGGATACCATGACAATACTTAACTCATATAACATAATAGATAGCATGATCTGTTATCCTCCGTTGGCGATTATAATATACTCCTTTGACCAATAAGCGTAGAAACATATTTATATATATACATGTTCTCCCTCAAGGTAACGAATTGAAATTGCTTAACTGCGGCTCTGTATCTACAAAAGCGCAACTCTATTTTTCACCCCCTTTGCAGTCACTCACTCGTAGAGTTTTAATAAAACAAGTATTACCCCTAATATATATATATATAGGGAGATTTTAGAATTATTATTCTATTTTTAATCTAATTATTAATTTAATACTCAATTCTATTTCTAATCAAATTTTTATAACTAAATATTTTTCTCATTCCAATTATTATTCTAAATATTATACTATTTCTAATTCTAATTTTATTCTAATTAATTAATACCTTATTATTATTAAATAAATACGGATATTACAGGTAAGGTTAACAATTGTTACAATTGAATGTAGAAAATTTTCGAATAAACCACTTAAGATGGTGTCTATTTTGGATGGATGCATAAGTTGAAAAACATTTCATCCTCTATAGTTGAACAATGTACATATTTTGAGATTTACCTATAAAACACGAGCTTAGTTCAATTTCAAATTGAATTTCATTAATCGCAAAATAGCTGCATGTCGGAGATACATGAGTAAATAAGCCAATAGCTGAAGTAGAACACTAGCGCAGATGCTGCTATATATTATTACATGCAGCATGCTAGTGACTGCAGCTCCTAAATTCAGTATCCTCATTAGCAGCTTAAAGTCATCCATGTTTGGCATGTCATGAAGTTCCAAAGTAATAGCTGCAATAGCATTCACATTGGACACTCTGCACTTGTAAGTCGTAATCTGATGAAGCATCAGATATCTTGCAACCGAGTTTTAATTCAAGCAGTTTCTTGGTTACATTACGGTTTGCAATAATACAATATCATCATCAACCAGGTACCAGGTTATCATGAAGGCCCGGCCCCTAAGCAAGTTCATATTAAGGCATTCTGTAAGAGGCAGTGAAACTTCTTTAAGCAACAATCATCATTCCTAAAAAAAGGTGACCACAAACGTACACGTCATTTGTTTCTACAAAAATATTTTCTATATTTTTTAAACAAAAAACAATTCTTTAGTTATGTAGCCGAACATGATCTTTCTTTCTGCAATGTTTCACATACAGAAAGAACCATATGATAAACACTCTGTTCACGAGTTGCAAATCTTATCAATGTAGGATGTGGGTTCTCTCAACATTCTTTCAAAAAATTGTTTAAAATAATACATTTTCAAAATATATACACAATTTAACACATGTATAATACAATTTATTAAATAATAGATTATAAATTAATATATTCTTAAATATTAAAATATATAATTGGGGAAGTAGTTCAATGCTAGAGTAATTTTGAATTGGTCGAGGTTTGATTACTCGCTTCTCCAACTTTTTATTTTTCAAAAATATATTTAAATTATAAAAAAATTCAAATTTTTTAGTTCTTAATGTAATACACTGATACTTATACTTTTTTTTATCATAATATTTATATTACCATTCCACGGGTTCTTTAGATTATTCGACATAACATTTCTTCCTCCTACTAGATTATGAATGCATGAACTATTTAATCTTTTATGTCTCTTTATTTTATTATAAATATAAATTCCAAATAACTACATAAGGTTTGCAAAAGTTCTAGAGAACCCCCAGAACCCCCATCCCCTCTTTGGTATAAAAAACCACAGTGAAGGGGAAATGACTGAAACATACTAAAACAACAAACGACATAACAGAAAAGCAAAGAAGCGGATGCCAAAACTCAAGCCCTAAGCAGACAAGGATCTGTGCATTTTTTTTTTGAAGTAAATGCCTATCAGGTGAAATATATGGACCATTAGTAAGTGTATAAATATTTCACACACATAAAAAATCATAAGATAAACTCCATATTTCAGGAGTCACAGATCTTCTCAATATAAGATTTGTGTTCTTTCGACATTTTTAGAATATTTATACAATTTTAACTTATATAACACAATTTATTAAGAATAGATTATAAGTTAATATATTTTTAATTATTAAAATATATAATTGGGGAAGTAATTCTAATGTTTGAATGATTAAGAATCTGAATCCTGAATGAATAATATTATTTGATACGAAAATATATAAAATATCTGAATGACACAATTTTTTTATTTTTTCTTTATGAATAAATAGTAATCGATGGTAAAATATTGGAATAAAAAAATAATTTCTATATTACAAGTTTAAGTATTATTTTAAATAAAAAGTAAGTTAAAAAGATAACTTTTAGAGAGAATATAACTTAATATAATAAAAATCTTTAAACAAATTTTATGCTAAAAATTTAAATATATTATTAAACTTTCACTTAATAAAATAATAATTATAACTTTATAATTTGAAGAATTTTTAAAACATATTTTCTACCTTTAGTAAGGTAAATTTATGACATTCAAAATTTCTCTTTATATTTTACACATTAAAATTTTGATTTAATTCAATAATGCTTTTCTCAAATTCTTAACGTATTTAGTTGTTATTTTTTATTTAATTTAAATTTATTAATAATAAATATTGTCATGAATTTATTAATAATAAATATTGTCATAAATTTATTTAATAAATAAATTGTATGATAAAATTCAATATAATAAATTTATAATAAAATAATATAAAATAAAGATATTAGCAAAATTTAGTTATAAAATGCACACATTTGATAGTATATTTATTATCATATATGTTGTATGAAGCAAGACAACAATACAAAATAGCTAATTGAAAGTTCCTGAATGGTTGGGCCAGAGTTTCCTCCCAGACCAATTCAGATAAATAAGAATGATTAAGAAGAAGTAGAGCTAAAACCAAACAATCTTAACCATACTAATCGTTAAGATAAGTTTTATTAAGTTGTATTAAGAAGTAAACAAATGACCCCTTAATCACAAATCTTCTCTATAGGATTTGTGTTCTTTCAGCATTTTTAGAATATTTATACAATTTTAATTTATATAACACAATTCTGACAAAAATACTTATATAACACAATTTATTAAGAATAGATTATAAGTTAATATATTTTTAATCATTAAAATATATAATTAGGGAAGTAGCTCAAATGATAGAGTAATTCTAATGTTTGAATAGGCCGGGTTCGAGATTCGACTCCTCGCTTCTCCAATTTTTTACTTAGTCACAAATATTCTTAATATAGGATTCATGTTCTGAGGTTCGACTCCTCAATTCTCCAATTCTTTCATTAGTCACAAATCTTCTCAATATAAGATTTGTGTTCTTTCAACATTTTTAGAATATTTATATAATTTTAACTTATATAATACAATTTATTAAGAATAGATCATAAGTTAATATATTTTTAATTATTACAATATATAATTGGGGAAATAGTTCAAATGGTAGAGTAATTCTAATGTTATGAATAGGCTGAGATTCTGACTCCTCACTTCTCCAATTTTTTACTTTCTGCTTTAATGATAGCTTGAAGGGGAAATGGTTGAAACCAACAAAAAACATGCTAAAACAACAAACCACATAAACAGAAAAGCAAACCAAGCAAAGAAGCTGTTGCCATAACTCAAACCAGCATAAGAGAACAAAAAGATACAAATATGAGGCAATCCACATATTAAACAGCAGATATGAATGGATGGATGAGACAATCTAGACAAGACATGAAAGCCAAGTGAGATGCTTAACACAAACAAACATGAAGCGCCACTGAGAAATACAACAATACTCAAATATAGAACATACATAACGAAAGACACAAACATCGTGTATTTGCAGTTGGATTACCTAATATAGGGATGCAAATAGATGAGATTTATAGCATAGCTAAATGAAACAATTTTACAGAGGTATTGATTAACAAGCATATTACAGATCAGAAATATGGATAACTACCAAAGTCGAGTCAACAAGTACGTTAAAACAAAAATAAAAAATTAAAGTTTCTGCAGATAATATAAGACTAACAGGAGGTGTAAAAAGACAAGTCACTATGGCAGAAAATGTGTTCCAATTCTATCAAATATTTGTGCAATCTTTTCAAAGCGCATTATGCTCCAGAACCTCCATATCATTTGTTTCCTTTGCTGAGGAAATGGTTATAGAGCCTTTTATTTCCTCAAGCTGCAATCCATACAGAAAGCATGTCAAATGAATAATCCCATCTGTCACGAAACTCACTAACAAAACAGCTTAATCACAACATCAAACACCCTAAAGAAATCAATTATTGTTGATACAAGGATACAATACAACCTTCTGCCTCACATGCCCTTAACATTGTAAAACCCAAAGTAAACTTTGATACTAGCATGCCATTAGACTTTGCAACAGAGATTATTATTCTAAAACAATAAGCTGAATTAGAACCAATGGTGGGGGGGGGGGGGGCAAAATAAGAGTTGAAGGCAATGAACCCAAACTTATTCCCGAAACAATCAACTAGTTCAGGGCCTACCTCCCTGCACTTTTCTCGGTGTGCTGCCAACAGATCCTTATACTTAATTTGCAAATCGGACATTTCAGCTTGTAGCTTTTCATACTCAGATATAGTTGGACCACCTATTTTTTGCTGGATGAACCTGTCAACCCAGAGATGAAGGTATCATGTACATGATATCTTTTTACTGAATATTACAACATCAAAAATGTAAATCTAATAAACAAATTATTCAAGAAAAATGAAGTGTAAAAAATGCAAGAATCCCAAATTCATATTTCTAGGTCTGACTAAAGAACATACCAATTTCGTTCAGCAATCAAAGATGACCTCACTTTCCAGGTTAATGTGAAAAAAGAAAATGAAATGAAGTTGTTACACTGCAGTAAAAAAAAATGCAAGCTTACTCAATAGCCGAGGAAGGTTTTTCATTCTGCTCATATAGTGCCACAAGAACTGCAAATAAAAAATAAAAGCCGCTATAAAACATAGTAGTAGTACTAATGAAAAAACATATGAAAGAGATTACATAAACCAAAGGCCCTTAATTATGTAATAATTGAGTTACAAGAGAAGGGGGAAAATTAAGAAGAGGAAACCTTTTGTCAAAGAATCAACAACTCCACTAGACTCCAAATACTTCCTAAAAGCTTCCTTCTTTGCTTCTTTTTCCTGCAAAGAATGTATAAAGGGATTCAGACTTTACAGCATACAGAAAACACAAGACTAAGAACCAAAGTAACTGTTTAAAAATAGTCTTCAAGACCAGAGGGGCACGTTTACATACAAATGTGGAGAGCTTCTAGTAACTTGCTGATATACTGAAATGTAAGTCCTTTTAAAAGATCTAAATATTTATATAGTCAAAGCATATCAAATAAAGAAATTAGTGATGTTGGTCCTGCCATTTTGCATAAGGAGAGCCATTAAAGGTTATACACAGTGATTTGGTGTAGCAACAAGTGAACAGTTGAAAAGTGCAGGGCAAGCAATTGGTTTAACATACATAATAAGAAGCCAAAAATAACCAACATTCAACAAGAAGTTTTAAGATTATATTGTCAAAATACACAACATAGAAAAGAAAATGTCTATGAGATGCAATCACATTTATTAATTAAAGCAAACTCTGCCTGAATGTTGGTAGAAGAGTTTTGTCTGTAGATATAACTAACCATCTTCCTATCGTATCTGCAAGCTCAATTCACCTTGGCTCCAGGTCCAGGGATTTCTGTATTTGGAAACTTATTCTGTAGTCTGATAGAAGCAGAATGACCGTTAATAGTAGTTTGATTAAAGCTTATGAAGTATACTCAGTAATTGGAAGGACATTGACATCTGGCACATTAATATTATGCTGCTGGTCAAGAATAGGTAGAATTATGTCCTTATCTTTCATGCAAAGTTGTTCCTCTGACAATGTAAAAATCAATGACTTTTTTAAAAGGAGGATGAGACTTTGAAAACAACAAGAAAAAATAAGGAAAGAACAAAAAAAAACATAAACAAATTATGATTCATCTTATAACTGTTCCTCAATGAAGTACTTCATAAATTAATCACAAAAGATGCATAAAATACCTTCTGCAAAATATATGGAATTTCAGTTGCCAAGCAATGTACTGACAGAACTCTCAACTTTTATTCAACACTTGGCCATGTACACAGTTCTTTAAAAATTGTAGTAGTAAATCATTCAAATTCAATGTATCTCACTCATAGAGCAGGATTAAACAACACAAAACAGTAATCAAACACTAGAAATGTATGGGGATGCAAGGAGGCATGAACTCGGCTCTACCATTGAGCATTTGAGTTACTTCCCCACTCATCCAGAACAATAACTATCTGCAAATTGGGTGTTGCATGTAAAAAATCATAAATTAGGTGAATGTACTTGGGAACGAGTGGGGGCTATAGCCCCGCTCAACTCTTAGTTAGTACTATTTCATTAGTGTTTTTATTAGAAACTGAAATGAGTTCTGAAGTAATTGAACTTTAAAAAAATAGAAATAGAAAATAATATATACAAGTTATTATTATTTTCACTAATTTTTTCGTTTCTCGGTTAATCTTTTACAAGCATCGCACAGCCGTGCAAAATGTATGTATTCAATTACTAAATTTTTCTAATTAAAAAAAAAATTGATAAATAGATATAAGACTTTCTTAAATTTTAAAAACTATTTAAAGTTGTTGTATACGATTTAAGATTTTATTTTTTTTCACAAAACCATCTCTTTCTTTAATAGTTGAACCTAACTATATGTACTAACCTAAATATATTTACATAGTATCTAGGATGTTTTATTTAAATCCCGATCTCTTACTATATACAATTGTACTTGTAAAATACCCTATTTTTTAACCGTTATTAAAATTTTTAACCCAATTAGTTTTTTTACATACTATTTATAATCCTATTTCTAAAAATTCATCAATTATAACCCATTTTTGTATTTAGACCTAATTATTTTGACCCGTATCAATTATATACTACCCAAGATATTGTTTTTGGAAACCCATCTTTTTTCAAGAACATTTATATATCTGGACCTATTTATCTTAACCGGGCCCAATGAACCCATACTACCAAAGATTCCCGGTTAGCCTTTAACAATATTATATCAATTTATTTCTTTATATTTTTTTACTTTTAATTTTCTACAAATATTGCTTTGATTTTACATTATAGGTTAACACTCAATAATTTTATCAAATATAAAATAATTATTTTTTAATACTATAAAAATTTATTTATTTAGACAAATAAATTGGCTCGCACCAACCAAATTTCAGGAGAAAGACCTTTATACCTTACACTTATACGAGAATGACTGGACTGGACTAAATTACTACATAACGACGGGAGTGGCCCTATAACACACATGAACAAAATTCGTTTTCTTTTATCCAACTGCTGATTGCATTACATTATGCATTACATTATCCTTGTGCGCAAATTATGCACACACTTCTTCACTTACACAACTTCTTCACTTCGCCATCCACAATCTCCTCATGGTAAGGCGTCAAGCCGTCAATATTTCTGACTTGAAACCCTATCAAGTATTTAGGTATACTTCTTTTTGCTTCTATTCTTTTTTAAGTGATCCTAACTTAACAACTATACATGTACTAGTAAAAAATGCTTTTGGTCTAAAAGCTGCTTTTAGAGAAAGTGCTTTTGAAAAAACTACTTTTCAACTTTTGCAGGAAGTATTGTTAAGAATAATTCAAAATTAGTTGAATTGTTTTTTTAAATTATTTGCAATTGTTGTTACTTGTTAGTAAGATAAGATTAATTTTGATTTTGAATAAGTTAGTAATGATATATTAAAGATAATTATATCACTATTTTCTAGGAATAGGTTATCTATTGTATTTAGCCTATAAAAGGCAAGTTTATGGATTGAAAAAAATAGAACGTGAATTTTATACATATCTCTATCCCTTCCCTACTTCTACATAAAAAACCAACAAATGGTATCAGAGCTTTAAAGATCTTAAAGAACGTGTGAGAATTTTAGAGAAAACACAACCATGACCTCAAATAACACATCAAATCTTTCTTCTCCATTTTTCAATGGTGAAAAATATCAAATATGGGTTGTCAAGATGAAAGCTCATTTGAGAGGTTTGGGTTTATGGAAGTGAGTTGAAAATGAGGAGCATATACAACCTCTTGGAAACAATCAAACACTGAGTCAAATCAGGAATTATGAAGATGAATTAGGCAAGGCTCCACGGGCATTATCAATAATTCATGCAGCTGTGTCCGAATCAATCTTTACAAGAATCATGTGAAACAGGAAAAGAGGCTTGGGATAAGTTAAAAGAAATGTATGAAGGCAACAAAAGAACAAAAAGGATGCAAATTTGAATTTGAAAAGGGATTTTGAGACTTTATCCGTGAAAGAGAAAGATACCATACAAGATTATTATGATAAATTAATGGTTGTGGTGAACAAAATGCGGCTGATGGGAGAAGTTGTCTGTGAGTTTGCCTGAAAGATTCGAGGCATAACTTTCATCTCTTGAATATTCAAGAGATATAAGTCAATTAGCTTTATCCGAACTAATTAATTCTCTGCAAGTCCAAGAACAAAGAAGAGCCAAGAGAAATAAGGATACTGAACATGCGGTTGAAGGAGTTTTTTCAACTAAAAATTCAAAGGATAAAAATGTGGTTATTGCAAGAAGAATGAGCATGAAGAAAAGGATTGTTGGCATAAGGGAAAACCTTAGTGTTTTAAATGCAAGAGGTTCGAACATGTGCAAAATTACCATAGAAACAAGACGAAAGAAACTGTCAATAACACACAATTTATTGACGACGAAGAATTATTTTGATATTGGAGAGATGTGCTCCAATGTGTAAGTTGGTGAGAAGTGCATAAACATATGCAACTGGTGAGAAGTGCATCAAAACATGATATTGGTGAGAAATGCGCTAGACGAAATTGTGGAGAGAAGTGCTCCTACAAAAAATGATGATGATGGGAAGTACATCAAGGATACAAATTTTTTAGGATTTTGAATTGAGAGGGAGTGTTAAGAATAATTCAAAATTAGTTGAATTATTTTTTTAAATTATTTGAAATTGTTATTACTTCTTAGTAAGATAAGATTAGTTTTGATTTTGAATAAGTTAGTAGTGATATATTAAAGATAATTATATCACTATTTTCTAGGAATAGGTTATCTATTGTATTTAGCATATCAAAGGCAAGTTTATGGATTGAAAAAATAGAACATGAATTTTATACATATCTCTTTTCCTTCCCAGCTTTTACATAAAAAAAACAAGTATATATAATTTTCACTGTCAAACCATCCAAAAAACAATTTTTTTATATTATATCTCAAAATATAAACAAATCTCAAAATATAAACAAATCAATTTTTTATATCAAACAGTCGATTTTTCTGACAGCACTTTTTCCACCGGCACTTTTTTTTACAGCATAATAGTTTTAAACCGCAGTCCCAAACGGAGCCTAATTCCCAGATTTCCAGGTCTGTCCCTGGTTCCCTCTCTTAAACAAACCCCTTTAACACATGATTCATATAATGTTGTTTCTTTGTTATTACCATATCAATAATTCACATATTTTCAGTGATCCTAATTTAACAACCATACATATCAAAATCACTTCGTTACACGGTAGGGAACAATGGACAACGACAAGTTCTTTAATCGAATAGGACTAAGAAATACCTCTATTACCCTTTAAATCAACAACAATATGTCATTGAATTCATTTTCAAACAACAAACATACAATACATATTTACCAATGCAAGAACCAAATCACAAATATTCCACATATACGAAAAGTAGATGCTTCAATATTAATGGGTACTGAAATTTCTACATCTAGCATCTTTAACAAACAGGAACCAAGCAGATCTCAATTACAAGAAAAGGGGTTATTTCAAGAACACTCACACAAATGGGGCAGATCAATTTCACTTGAAATGCTAGTAAACAACACTTCTGGGGTTGTTACTTCTGGCTCAAACAAACTCAGTCAAGCTGCCTAATCAAATTAGCCAAATTTTAAAATGAAAAACAGAGAATGTGTTTATATATATGTATGTATATGTGTGCGGAGGGATATTAGCCTATTAGGACAGGAAAGGTAATTTCTTACCCTGTCAGCTGATAAGAACCATTAAACCTCAAGTACCAAATGTCTAAACATTTCAATTAGTATAACCCTTGTGTCTAATTTGAAGATACAACCTATATGACACATGTTTATGGACAAAATGTCCCTAATGACGCTGGGAAATACGGTACCAGATAGCACTCTAAAATACCATTTTAATTAACGTTTTGCTCTTTAAATTTTTTGGTTGAAAATGCCATTTGATGTCACGTTTCAGTATTTGATTTTTTTTTATTTTTAATTAAAAACACAACTTGATGTCATGTTTTATTATTTAATTTTTTATTTTAATTAAAAACAAAAATGAAATATTAATAAAAACTATTGAAAATGCAATTTTAAGTGAAGTGGTTTTTTTAATAAAAATATTAAAAAAAGTAAAATCAGAAAACGCTATATAAAAACACGTTTTTTTAGTAAAAACATGTTAAAGACGCCACATGAAACGATAGGGTTGAAAACGTCATATGGAATCACGTTTCTTGAACGACAAATCGCCTAGTATATTAAAGTGTTGTTTGAGGCCATTTTTTCCGCATATGTCATTTAGGGCATTACAACTTCAACGTATGCACCCAACTAATTCTTGACTTTTCAAAATCAAATTAATTAATTTTAATCAACAAATTAAATATATTTTATAATAATATATATATTTTTAAAAATATTATAATAAAATTTAACTATTCTATTTTATGACTCAATTTTTAAATTCATAAAATTATAAATAAATATTTTTAAGTTATTAGACAAAATTAACTAGATTTAACTTTAAAAAGTCAAAATAAAACAAAAATCATATAACGGAGAGAGCACTATAATATATACCACAAGTATCAAATTTCTCTTATAACCGATTTGTGGCTTCTTTTATTTTATTTTATTTAAATGAGTCTATTTTATTTTAAATATATATATATATATATATATATATATATATATATATTAATTAAGTTTTACCTACTAATTTTTAAAATTTTATTTTTCCCATAAGAATTTTAATATTTGTAATCGTAGATTTATAACATTATCAGATTTATGGTTAAAGATTGTAACAATAAATAATTATTCAAATATATTAAAAAATCAAAAATATATAATAAAATATTATAATACAACATTCAGACTATTTTTGTAAATACAGAGGTGTGCATTATTATTAAAAATTGTCACTCAATTTTTGTATTAAAATAACTAGTTATTCTCATATATATATATATATATATATATAATTGTTCTAAAAATCGGTGATTAATCACCGATTAATCACCGATTAATCCATGTTCGATAGTTCACCGAACTGATTAAATTCCCGATCATTCAATTAATCATTCCGATTAATCCTCATTCCGTACCTTCACCTTCTAATTCCGATTTCCGCTTTTTACAACATTGATATATATAGGCTAATGATCAAATGAGAAATAACTTAAAATGAAAAATAAGAAATAAGATCTTAGCCCCATATCCAATTTTAATCTAGTGGTATCTAAGTGCACCCACACACACAAATTAAATGCACCTTCACACACACAAATTAAATGCAACTTCACACACACAACCCACTTAATCCCTTCCGTTTTAAATTATTTTTCCCAACATTTTTTGAAATTTAACTTCACCATATGTGTTATATTCCGGCAAATTTTATTTTTCTGATAACCTCTCGTACTTTAGGCTAACATACTGTATATAAGTTAATAAGTTAGTGATTATTGTAATATTAAATACTATTTTCTGTAATATAATTTAGTGATTTCCATTATATTAAATATATTGATTTATGTATATTAAATACTGATTTCTTTAATATTAATTACCGATTTTTGTAATATAATTTCCATATAAAAATATATTCTATTATTTAAAATTAAAAACATAACTTTTAAATAATAAAAATATAATATTAAATACTAATTTCTATAATATTAATTACTGATTTATGAAATATAATTTTTATAACAAAATATCTTACATGTGATTCTTTTCATAAATCACAAGTTAAAACGGGTATTTTACTATCTCGAACTTTCTTACTTCCACAAGGTTGGACACTAAATTTTCTAATTTTCAAAAGGGCTGCTACTCTGAATCTTGGCTATCTGGAGTCGAAAATCTACGGAAACGAGCCACCAATCGAAAGCTTGACGTGTCCTTGCTATTTGGAATCACTGATCTCTTTCGTTGTCTTGAGAATCCTTGGTCAGATAATAAGCCACAAAGGTCCCCCTCACCGTTTTTCTGCCGAAGACTCTTATTGTCAAGTGAAGCCCTACAAAATAACAAACAATTATCAAGACCATAAAAATCAAATGTAGAACATATATTGTTCCAGATGGCAATATATGCAGGAGCTTAGGTAGCTTTTCCACAGAGTCTCACATCTTCAAAATTTAAAAACTCCATATCATATCAACAGCTGATATCAATTTCAAGTTCATCATTTCATCACGCCATTCAGATGGGCATAACTTGCTATAAGCAACTCAAGATGCGAGTAAACTAACGTGAAGCTTGTTTTCACATGTAAGATAATACATCATTAATTCATTACTGGATTCATGTGATTAACATTGACAAAATATTTGGTAACTAAGGGTGACATGCCAAGTAAAATGTAGGATAATAGTCTGAATAGTAATTATTTGAAAGCAGAAATGTACAAACTAGTATAGGTTTATGTATTGATAGGTAAATGGGTGTTTTTACTTGTCCACCACCCCACCCCTTTGCCACACACATGCACAAATGAAGAAACAAGGAAACAGAACCCAGATATAGGCAGTAAAGAAAAATGTTCGCCTCTTCTTAGGATTGAGATAGGACTACAGGAATCTACCTTTCACGAATGATCTTAAAGGCTTCTTTTGTTGCATAAGGTAGCCCAGTTTTTGGATCACGGTACCTGCATTATATCATAATCCAAAACAGTCGGTCAATGAGAATCAAGGAGTGTCCGAGCGGTGGCAAAGGTGCTCCTAGTACTAGAAGAGGTCAAGAGTTCCATCCTCAATTCCCCCCTCCCTCTATCCTTAAAGATATATTGACTATCCAAAAAAAACAGTCAGTCAGTCAACTGGGATTGGTAAAATGACGGGTTAACTGAGGCACTGAGCTAGGTAAAAGATGGAATGGAAATTTTTAAATGATGACCTGACAAAGAATCTGAAAAGCACTTACTTTGCGGGTAGTCCAGTAACTGCACAAACAGCCTTCTGTGAATCTGAAAAGCAAAATATATTGAACTCAATGTCAATAATGATCACAAATATCAAATAATAGGCAGCAGCTATAGATAAATTTGAACTGCAACCAATTGAAAAGATAGTTTGTTTTAACTTTATTGTTAAACACTTATTTGTTTCTGTGATCTGTATACATGATAGCAAGGATATCTCTTCTATTCACTAATGTATAAACGCGTAAAGTCATGTGTATTGTTCGGCTTTTTGGTGAACGTTGGATTTTCCTCGTAAATATTGAAGAGATTCTTCTTACCAAGTTCAATGGATTTGGTGGAAAAAAAGATGGGATGATGCTCTCACACTGTGGGAACATACTATTTTTATAATTATATAGGGTATTTAAGCAAGGATCGAAATAATTTTCAGGGACAAGTTCATGATCTCATCCCTTGACTTAGTGTAGGCATGCATGTCTGAGTATTTAAATTATGGCATTTAACCATTTCCCAAAAAAGTAGTTGTGCCACCTTGTAAGACCTCAATTTCTCTTGGTTACTTAATCTTTGCAACAAGGGACTAGTTCTTCACAGGACAACAGGAGTGTTGTAAAAAAAAGCATGCCCAATTTTTTAAGCACGTCTTCTAATCCAGAATCTTGATTCTTGTAATCTATCAACAAATGCTTATTATACACAGTAGCAAATTTGGTTGTGTAACTTGCAGTCAAAGCTGACCTATTTCATTTAGCAAAAATAAACAACTTAACTATTTTCAAGTATTTCATATAATAAGCTAAAAACTAGGGCTCACAAGGGACAGATGTGGCAGGAACCTTTGCGCGAAAGGACGCTCCATTCCTGAACTCTAGATATGAACAACCTGCAAAATAATTCAAGAACTTGAGATCAGCAAGGTGAAGCAAAATTGTAACTAGCGCAATTACTAGCTTAATATTCTCCACATCCAATTACACAGTAGACACTGGAATATGACACAATTTACAAAAATGACATACTAATTATTCATCAAAAACAAAAATAAAGGTAGAAAATAAGATTCTAAAGTCAAAACAGAACAATAATTAGACAAGTCAAGAAAGAATCTTGCCCTCTTTAGAAAGATATCGTATCTGTGGACCACTGTATACTGCTTTATGCACAACTGCTCTTTTTTTAACTTCTTCTTCCCTTGCCAATACACGTTCCAAATTCCTCAAGTTCATGATTTCTGCAATATAGAATTTATTTCTGAGCAATTTCAGGGAATCCCAATTATAAATTGTTCAAGCAACAAGCCAACCACATGAACATATCATCTAATAAAGGATCTTATCCTATTACTACCACATTATATATCTTACTACAGGTTATACCTGTCTGAGCAGCTTCTAGAAGCATCTCTTCTTGGGTCATCCTCTTTTCCTCGCCTTCCTTTTTCCTCTTTATTGGCTGACCAAAAGATAACGAGTCAATTCAACCTATTCGATTATATTTGACACAATTAACAATAGTATATATACATATACAGATCAGAAGACATACATCAAAAATCAATACATATTGTAAGTTGATGAAGAATACCAAAAATTTGATACATAAATACAGACCTCCAATGAAACTGAATTTTAACTGACAGTCATCAGCATACTGTAGCTTTCATTTTGCAAGTGATAAAAGTATATTAACCACCCATTTATGAAAGAAGTAACCAAAAGACGACCACCACATATAAATACGGAAGTAGAGTTGAGACTCAAGATAAACTCTGCCAGAAGATATACGATGAGAACAGAATCCTCAAGAATATCACAAGGCAAAGAATACCTTATATGCTCAAGAAAACCTGAGAAAACTTCATGTTATCGAAAGAACAGAAAGGTGGCTACCCAATGCCTGAGCCTTCAAAATAACGCATGCCCGTAATGGGTCATACCACTCAGGCGCTCAAAAGATTTGATGAAGGAATCCGATATTAATTTCAGATAATAATACACCAAATAATTGTCAGATTAGAGAATGGAAAGTATAATATGATAGATTAATTCAAAATTTCAAACAGACCTTCATAGTTGCTTGCACTGCTGCGCGTATCGCATCCCTTTCAGCTTGCCTGACAATGACTGAAGTTCTTGTAGATTTTCTAACACTTCTCTCGACTTCTAAGTCTTCAGTCATATCATCAGGTTTGAAATCAGTAGATCGATCATGCGATTGTTCATCGCTGGGATCTCTCTGTAGAGCAGAGATAACTTTCTTTTTCTGTTTCTTCTTGGACGCTGGATGTCCTGGATATATTAATCGCTTTCTTGTCCGCGCCCTGCTAAAAACTATTAAAATGGCATCTAAAATTTTATCAACTCAAAACAAAGAAAGAGTGAGGAGGTTGACCTATCATCAGGTTCATTTTCTACTGCTTCTTGCTCAGGTTCCTGTTGAGAAGACCATGAAGAAGAATTTTGAGTACTAATTTAGGGACCCATTTATATTTAGATGAAAAGGCACCTGTCCAAGGTATTACAAATTAATTGAAGAAGTGAAACGAAAAAGAAATACAATTGCAAGGAACTTACATCTTCATCAAAGTCACTGTCAAAAACATCTGCAGCTTCTCCTTCTTCCTGATAGTTTGTGTCTTCTGCTTCCTGAGGAGCATAATTTTTTTAAAAGAGAACACTCTCAGTTAATTGAATTATCTAGCTTTTTAATAGAATCTCAACTTAAGAAACAGAAAGCATTCTGCTTTCAGAACAATGCTGGTTGTACAAAGTTTATATCAATACAGGGAGGGAGCGTACATCAAAAGCTTGCGTTGTAGAAATAAGTGCACAAAAATGAAAAAATCCCAAACAAGCTTAAACAGAACACAATAAATTGGCATATGATAATTGGTAACCTAATCCAAACATGTATCAATTGACAATGAAAAACCAAAATTAATTCCAAAGGCCCAGATCATAATTTCAAGAATGGGTTTTTGAAGTATACAAAGTGAAGTGAGACATTTTTTTAAAATTTTCTTATAACTTAGATATTGGCATTCTTGTGTCCCTTTCACTTTTGTATAATTCCATTTATCTGTGCCTCCTGTTTCAGTTGTATTTTTCTTTACCCCAGCTCCCCTTGTCCTTCCTATAAGTATTAGACTTAAATATACCATAACCTAAGGAACTCCATGTCATAGGAAATACAATAACAATCATAGACTCGTATACACAGATTCAATCACATACCTCTTTGAGAGCATCCTGATTCCAAAACTGTTCATCTTCTTCTATCTCATCATCAACCAACTTAGTTAACCTGCCAAATTAACAACATTCATGAATATAATTATCAAAAAAATAAAAAAATGTTACTCCCTCCATCCCCTTTTACATGTCACTTTTCAAAATAATTTTTTTGCCTTAATATATGTAAGAAAATTTATGTATGGTCTTCCAAAATTATCCTTATATTCACTATCTCCAAGGTTTAGAATAAATGGGAAAATTAAAGACTAAGGGTTGAAAATTTACGTATCCACGAGTATATGTATTTAGCAAGTGTGAGGAACTATAAAGCAAAGGTACAGTTATGGAACAGTAATAGTAGGGTATAGTAAATATATTAGTTAGTCACTTTAATGAATATAAGGAATATCTGGTCACAGTTAATGTACTGTAGTTCTTGTCGTCCTGTATATGTACATAAAAATAAAGAGATTGATCTGATCTCTCTATAATATAGAGCTTATAGTTCCAGCCTCTCTCTCTCACTGAGTTTATCCCCCCCCCCTACACACACACACAACAACAACAAAAAAAAAAAGCGAACTCTTGCCAGTATCATAATACTTGAAATTAACCAACGACAAAGGCAGCCTAAACAAATGTTAACAAAAGAAAATGAATGTGTTTACATTATTTATATTTGTAAAACTAATCAGACTTGTCTAAAAATTCCAGAGTTAAATTAATAAATATTAAGTACCCAACATCGATCATTTTGTTTAAATATATAAAATGGTTGTAATGGCGAGTTCTAAACTTGTCAACTAGCTTTAAGGAGAGAATTCAAAGGGAAGATGTTAGAGTTTGGAATTCAAGAAAATAGCTTTCCATGCATAATAAATGTCTCGAAGTGGAGAGAAAGGACACAAGGTGATGAACTAGTATGACGGGGTGTGTGTGTGTTTAAAAAACAGCAGCACTTGTATATTTTGCATCCAATCACGTTCAATCCCTAAAACCTACCAAACCTAACATACAAAATCAAACATCAATTCTATCACAAACATCACATCTTCCAAATGTCGTTCTTCTAACTCATTCACTTAAACCAACAAAACCCAACACCCGAATCCAAATGTACATCCAAAGTCAAGTATCATCTTCAAAAACACCATAATTCAACGCAACACTCTGATAAATCTAAGAATAACATTTCACATGAAGATACATGTTCAGCATTCCAAACAAAAACATTCCATCAACAATACCTTTTCCCTCTAGTTGCTCGAGCCGCGCGGTCGAGAAAAACAGGCTGCTCTGCTTTGTTCATCTCCATATATTCCAATCAACAACCTACTTCAATTCAACAATTACAACATCAACAAAAATTTAATCATATCTACATCTATCAATAAAAAAGACCTAGTTACGCTAATTTCAATACAATACTCATTCAACAATTATTTATAAAAACTACAGACATTATACAATATCATACATATAATATATAGTGTAATTAAGTAGAAAAGAGTAGGGTAATTAAAAATCACATACCTTTGTTTATCACATACACATACATGTATGTGTGTGTATATATATGAGTTGTACTAGTCGAATCCTTGTCTCCGGTGTGTGTTGTCGCCGGCGTCGAGTTGGATATATTTGAAACGGGTTCGGGTCAAGATCTAATTGAAATATCAGTATTGCTGATGGACCTGGACATTTAAGCTTTTTCATACATCAGCCCAATAGAGGCATATTTAAGTTATATTTAATATTGAGGATAGTAGAATTGCTAAAATGTTTATCTAAAAATTATTATAGAAAATTATATTTTATTGAAATTAGAATAAAATAATATTAGAATTTATATATGTAAATTACTTCCTTTAATTGGCAGGGGATTAAAAATAAAATATATTAATTTTAACTAAAAATAATTTTACTTGCTGAATTTTTTATATATTAAAGTAAAGTTGTTTTTAGCCCCTTAGAATAATGATTTTGAAAGATTATTTCTTAAGATAATATTTTAAAACTTAAAACATAAATAGCCTTTAATTATTTAATAATAATAATAATAAATTACTCCATCCATCCCCTTTTAATTATTTTTTAACTTTTTACACATATTTACATGCATAAATACATAATTTTATTTAAAAAAAATCAAGTATCATTTCCTAAATAAAAATTTTATTTAAAAAAAGGTTGAAAAATAATGCATCGAACTATATTTTTTATACATGTTAAATTATGCATAAAAAAATCAAAGAGACTACTAAAAATGAAACGAAGGAGTAATAATTAGCACTAGCTTATAACCCGTGCAAAACACATACGCCATTGATAAATTATATATTAATTATTTTATATAATTTAAATATTTTATTTAATATGATAATTTATTTTGTTATTAATTTCTTTTTATATTTTTCTATACAATGATATTTATATATTAATATTCATAAAATTTAATAATAAGTCATAATTTTAAATAAATAAAAAGTTTGAATGGTAATGAAACTGAGTTAAATGTGAGTAAACTATATTAAATAAAAATGATAGGATAAGTAGGATTCTTAAAATAGAAAATATAGAATATAATTTATATATAATATAATATTATCCATAAACAGTGGTATAAAATGAGCACTACCGGGGATAGAGTTGTATATATTATATATCTTTTTAAAATTAGATTTTATTAAAATTGGATGGTTAATATCGTTTTTATGATTTAACTAAAATTGGACGGTTAAGATATTTTCTATAGTTCACCCAAGTGTTTTAAAAAAAAAGTTCTCTAATTTGGTTATAATAACTAGCTTATAACCAATGCGAAGTATGAGTTTTTTTATATTATTTTATAATAATTTTCTAATTAAAATTTTAATTTTTTTAAAAATTATATTTATTTAATTTTAATATTAAAATTTAATATGCATTCTTCTAAAATTGTATTAAATTAAATATTAATATTAGTTGATAATCGAACCTTAATTATTTTATTTATACATAATATTAAATTAATTCTTGTACTCATAAAAAATGAAACCTTAATCAATCAATTAATTAATAAATACTTAAAAATTTACATCTTTATCCTTGACGACCAAAACATGTTAACTCCCTTATTTTATTTCAATTATATATAGGATAAAAATGAAATTTTAATTAATTAATTAATATTTATATATTTACGTCTTTAGGCCTGACGACCAAGCCATGTTAACTCCCTTATTTCAATTATATATAGGATATAATATAGTATTGATTCCAAAGCAATTAATTTGAGGAGTGAGTTTGATACGGTATGAGTTAATTTTGTATGCCAGATTGCCAGGACATACTCTTTGCAAAACCTGCCCAATGCCCCGATCTAATGGTCACCCATGCAAAAAGTATATGATCAAAATGTTTAATCAAAAATAAAAATAGTGTATATAAACTATATTATTAAAACCCTACATCTCTCTTGAACCGCCGCCACTAATAGTTTTGGAGGGGTTTTCATCGGTTTTCACCGGTAAAAAGCCCCAATCCCTTTTTATTTTTTTATTTTTCTTGATTAATCTCTTATTTTTTTCAATAAACTCTCAATTATTTTGTAAGAGTTTGGTCGGCAGAATTTTCATGGATTTGATTATATGATAAAAACTTTTATGAGATTGTATCTATGGTCGAATATTTGGGTTACAGTAAATATATATATTCATATCTTCAAAAAATCATTTGATTGTCTCTTTAAGAAAGAAGGATTCAACAACGATATGTTTAAGAGTTTGTTCAATTTCAATTGTATTTGTAGATCATATGACTTTTCATTATTGAATTGATCCCTTTTTCAAAATAAAAATAAAAATAGTGTATGATCAAGCTCTCTAAGTTCATTGTTTGTTTTAATTAAAGAGGACACGACCAAAGCACCACTTGTTCTAACATGTCACTCTCATGGCCCGGCAAACTTCACCCCTAAGATTACATTGCACTTCAAGTGCTAGAGAATCAAGGATCAGACAGAAGACCATCTCCTATGGAGACGGCACCCAAAGTTCCGAAAGCTTCGTCAATACTAGAATCAACTGCATGAAGTTCATGTTGTGAAAGGTGGAGCTGTTCAATATAATTCAAACGGCCCAGGAGCCAATTCACATTGAATGAACTTTGCAAGTAGGCAAACAGTGTCCTATACTCGGTAATCATCTCAGTATCTATCTCAGTCATAGGCGTCGAGGCAAAGGCATTTACTGAGGTGCACAACATATTCAGCTTCATTGTACATAAAGTCTTGCTTTTAGCAGCGAAGTGCCTAAAGGTTTCTGGATACTTCTTCAGAATGAGATCAAACAGGTCTACAAACTCCGAGTTGACTTCATGGCCTTTCCATAATCCAAAATCAATATTCCCTCTAGAAGAACATGCCGAATTATTGCATGCTCCTATAACATTTGGCACTGGCCCACCAGATCCTTGCACAAGATCACTGACTTGGGTAACTTTGCCATCAATGTGTTGAGGTGTCATGGGAACTGGCGCAATTTGAGGATTCACATCATTCTGAAGAGAGATTTTAAAATTCAGGTGAGACAAACCTTAACGACATTCCTGACAAAAAAACCCTTTTTTTTATAAGTGACAGAAAAAAAACAAAAAAGAAGAAGCTTAGATTACAAATTAGGCAAGTAGACTACATAAATTGTGCCTAACCAATTAAGTAGATAATCAAAGCAAACATTAATCAACCATATCAAGTTCCATAAAGAAGGAAAATCAATAAAAAATTTCTTCTAAACTCACTAGCTATTGACTTCGGAATAAAGACAACTAATGAACAAAGTTTGTGTTGTACCTGTTTTTGTGAATGGAGGGCGCACCCTGTATTGGGATACAGGGAGGACGCGTCCCTTGTGCGTGTATTTGGGCTTGACCTACTTTACTCCTTACTAACTTGTATATTGCCTGATGATGTCCTTGTATATTGCCTGATGATATCTCTGTTGCCTGGTTCTGAAGCTTCTGCAGTCACCTACCTTGGTCTACTAATATCTCTGTCATCTATATCTGTCAATGCCTCTTAAAGACCATAATTTCATATTCCCTGTGTTGCCCTCGTAGGGGAGTTATGGTATGCTGTTAACCTTATCTTGGAAGATCCTTTCCCTTTACTCAGGCGGGTTGCCCTCGTCTGAGGGCTTAGGATGTGACTTACATTTGCGGTGGATCTAGTGCTGACCTAGGTATCCAGGAATCAGCTGTAGTGGAACAACCCGAACCCACGGTTTTCGGGTCAGTGTCGGATCCATGAAGTCCTTGGACCTTATACCGGGCTTTGACCTATCCAAACAAACCCGAATGTAGAGTCCTCTTCCAGGAAGGTTCCTCTTTCTAGTTACCTAATTTGATCCAAATTAGGGATCTGTTCTCCAAACGGGTCTCTATTTTGTTAAAAATTACGTGGACTTGATCCTCAATTTTCCCTATAAATAGAGGTATGTAGGCATATTGTTGGGAGTCGGAATTATTAGAGCTCACAGCCGCTAGAGAACACAAAACTCAAGTTATTCTGAAACCTAGCAATCTCAGCCCACAATCTCATACAAACCACCACACTCCAGCGATATTCAGCCTTGCTAGATATTTTTCCGGCAAAAAATCTCAATTTTTGTTGATTATCAGATTTCTCCATCAACAGTTTATATATACTATATAAAAATAATGTGTTTTAAAACTCAGCTCGGAAGAGGAAAAGGGATGTGCATGATTACCTACATAAATCTATATGTACATACTACCCACCAGAATGTACAAGTTTCTGTTTAACCAAGACAATCCAGGAGGGGTGCCATTTTCTCTTCAAGCACCCCAAGTATTGTCAACAAATCTAACACCATCTCTCTTATTTGGATTATTTGGAATGAACAATTGCAAAACCAGAAAAATGAAATTAACATACAAAATATATACATGTATATGATTTTTTAATATCTTACAATGTTACACAGGAATTGTGCACAAGTAATGCACCAAATTGATTCCATCAATGTCAAATCTTATAATTCTTTTCTAACATTCAGGTTGTGTTCACTTTGATGGAATGAAATGAGGAAGGAATGCAATGAAATGAGGAAGGAATGCAATGAAATTTATACTATTATTTTAGTGAGATTAGGAAAAATAATTATAATTTTCAACTCTTCTTTCATTCATTTCCAAACTATTTGAACTATAATTAATTCTCACCCATATGTTTTAGAAAGAATGCTCCATTCATTTTTTTTACCTTTTCCCCTACAATTCTTATCATTGAAAATTTAGACTCTCTCGTATTTATTCATTATTTCACTCATACATTTTTCCTTCTTATAAAATTTATTTATAATTTTTCATTCTATTCATTCCCCATTACATTCTCACAAAATGAACACAAATATAAAAAATTACCATAGAACGTATAGATATCTTTAAATTACCTGCGACAATGCTGTGACAATGGCAGCTCCCTGGGAACCACCAAGTAAGTAGTTTCTTATAGTTTCGGGAAAACCTAATTCTTCATATCCATGTGTTAGCTTCACATACTTTAAGTTTCCGAATGGCGACAATGAGCATTTGAGATGGTCGGAAATGGCAAAAAGAGCCTGAAAAAAATATAGGAACACTTTGTTACCTTCTCAGATGTTACATTAGCTATGAAAATTTTGTAAAAAGATTAAATTATTATATATTTTCATAAATTTAAAATTAATAATTTTTAAAATTTTGTAATATTTATGTACTTCAAAAATTGTATATATACACTCATCTGATAAAAACTCGAGCGGCAAAAATGCCGTCCAAATGAAACCCACAAAATAAAAAAGACTCTAAATCACTCTCTCCGGTACTCTCTCCAGTTAATACAATACAAAATCAAAGGCAAATAGCGCTTGGATTTCAAATAGTGCTATGAAATTAAACTACGACTCTCCCGTAAAGGAGATCTAGGGCTTTTCGATTGGGTTTAATTTCAATCAATGTTCTGTCATTCAATTTAGTTTCAATATTAGGGTTTCTTTTAACGTATCTTATCTCTTTTAAGGTACACATATCTTGAACTGTTGACTTAACTAGTTACAAATATATGGGTAGTTGTGTTATATGTTCTTTATTGTGTAAACTGGCCGAGTTGTCATTTCTATTTATGTTTTAAGACGACGTCGTTTACAGTATTGCAGTGGCACGAAGCAATTTTAGTTTATCAAAAGCTATGGTGTTGTAATATCCCGTATATTTATATAAATATATATTTTTTTGGACCCCCGTATTAATTTTTATACCAGTCCAGCAATTATATAATATAACTCAATAATAATATTAGCCCATTAGTAACATAAACCCTAATTCAAATATACGTTTCTTATTCTCCATATCAGAAAGATCAGTTTCACCATTGAATCTTGGGGAAAAAAAAGATAAACGTGTGCAACGCTTACGAGTAGTCTGATAGAGATGAGATTATACCTTGCCTATTGCCTTTGTGTAAGTTCTTAATTGTGATAAGGTACGGATTTCACCTTCTTCTTCATCAATTCTGAATTATCTCAATTTAGGATTTGGGTTCTCTTGCAATACATGGGGTATACATGTTGTATAAATTTCAGATTTGAGGTTATGTTTTGTATTGGTCATAACTCCTTCGTCTTAAGTCTGATTTGAACGAAATCAGTCAATATATGAAGCTAATAGAATCCTTTATACTGGTATAGGGAAATCAGACCATGTTTGGATTGCCAACATAGGGTAAACACCACGTTTGTGAAATCTGGACAGATTCGCTGTTACGACTTGTTTTGCATATAATTTGTTCATTATAATTCCGAATTAATTGAGTTTAGTCAATACGGAGACATCATAAAAATATCTATATTTTTGTAGTTATACTCAGACCTTGTTTTGGTTGTTTTCATGGGGTAAAAACTGTTTTAAAGAATCCTGGACAGATTTATTGTTACGTTTTGTTTTGCTCATAACGTGTTCGTTATAAGTCCGTTTTGCATGAATTTGGTCAATTTAGAAAGCTCTTAAAGTCCTCTGTATTTTCTTAGTTATAATGTCCAGCTAAATCAGTTGACATCTTAAGTTTCAAAGCTGTTTTATAAATCTGTCATGTTTTATGTTTACACATTGTTTTGCTCATAACTTACTCGTTTTGCATTCGTTTTTCATCAAATTATACAATTTTGAAAGCCCTTAAAACCCTCTTTATGAATCAGGTGGAATCATGTTTAAAGCCATCCTTTATAGTGGTGTAATTTGTCTTTTAAATTTTCTGGACAGTAGGGGTTTTAGTTTGAAAATCCTAAAGTGTTTTGGCCACAACTTATTCGTTATAATTCCGTTTTTCGAGAGCTTCGTCAATTTAGAAAGCTTATTAAATTATCTATAATATTCAGTTGAGATCAAGTTCAAATTTTGTTAATGTACCAGTGGTATTTGAGTTCTAAGTTCTGCCCCTAAATATTTAATTGTGATTGAGATTTGTTTTAGTGTTTGTCATGGACAACACTTCAGAAATTTTATACCGAGCATAACCACCTGTGGGGGTACCACAGGCATGTCATTGTGGCACTAATGACATGACATCATCGTGGCGGTGTGATTAGTCACGACGTCTCCTTTTGTTCAGAATTATATGTAGCTCGTGGGTGAGCTTCAGCTAGCTTCAGTTTAGCTCGTGGGTGAGCTTCAGTTAATATTTGTAGGAGGCGTATGGGTCGACCCTAGCACATGTGTTCAGTTATGATTAATTAGTAGATGGAGTTGTTTGTGCCATACACCAATTTTACTTTTGTTATATAATTGGATTCTGCAGGTCCATTGTATGTGCCTACGTGGCTTTGTTGTCAATATGACATGAGGTTATAATAACCTTCTGATGTGTGAATAAATTTGATGATTCGGTATATTTGCTCAGTTAGTCACTTGATTATTCAGGGCATATAAATATATTCGATTCGTTTGTATTCATCCGTACTGGGCTTTTGGCTCACGCCGTTTCTTTCTTCACGGCAGGTTTTCAGGGGGATCATGGGAATGTGTGATGAGAGATGTCTTGTCCTTCCTAGATGACGCTATGGACTCAACTTATTTTTAGTATTTCATTTTCAAAGCAGTGCAATGGAGTTTCATTGTAACTTGTGCTACTGTGACTTTACTAGAAGTTGTTTAAGTCAAAGATTTATTTGGGTTTTAAAAATATTTTGAATTGTGGAGTTTTCAGAATAAATTCAGTTGTCATGATATATTTTGGCGATTTATGGTATTTTCGATATATTCGAAATAGGGGTGTTACAGGTGTCCTCTAAACATGTAATTACCAAAGTAATGCACTAATTAATATATTATATTTTGCTTCTTTATATATATATATATATATTATTACAATTATAATTTGTAGAGTATGTGTTATTTGATTTAACCATTGTGATTTGCTGCTGGTTTCTAGAATGATGATGGTAAAGCTGAAAGTATCGAAAATGATAGTAATGGGTGTGATTCGGATAGTATAGAGAGGCTGTCGGTTGTATAATTGTGAGAAAAGCTAAGGTTTGTGCTTGATGTTCTGTTTTTCATTCAGGTTTTAATTGTGTCATATGTTTTTAATGTATACAACATCCAACTATATCTTCAGCATGGTAGTATATACTATTAATTTATCCTTGGATTGTTCTTGTTGTTAGTTTATTTTTTTATATGAAAGGGTGGGAAAGTTATAATCCAAGCATTTAGAAGCTAGTAAGCATACATAGTGGGAAGCATGCTATCATCTCCGCCATGGCCTGCGATTCAATTGGAAACAATGACAAAGTTTTCAGGAAACATTCCTGCTTTGATTTGTGTCTTTGAATTTAGAAGGTAATGATTTATATTTTCTAGAATAGTTAGTGTCCTGATTTTTTTTGAGGCATGACCTAGAGCGAGAGTTTTTCATGGTGCTGCAGATAATAAAATTAGGCGAGCTATTTATTTTTCTTTGTTACCTTGGAATGACTACTTGTTTTCTGATCATGCAGCCAGGGAAGATATAGAACCATAAAGTTATGGGATATTGGAGATGAGGGTTTGCCAAGGTAAGTTCCCTTTAGTTTTAGCTATTCACGTGTGTCATTTAAGTGTCAATACTGGAAGTCTGGACTTGCATTTGAATGAGTGTTTCTACTTTCTAAAAATATTAACAACATTTAAGCGCAAATCCATAGTCATGTTAAAATGCGGCCTATTTTCTTCATTTTTATTGCCAGGGCCCCTTCTTCCATGATAAAAACAAACTGACATCAATAGTTAAAATGTGAACCTGTTATATACTAATACTTCTACTTGTTTTACAGATGAAGTAAGTACTCTCCTAGAATGGGGAAATGTGTCATCTTTGTATATGAAATTTACAAGTGCTAGTGGTGAAGTTGCAAACCCCCCTACTCAGTGATGGCTCCATCACCAAGTGGCGAATTCGCAAACTCCCCTGCTCAGCCTCACTCAGCGCCTCCCCAACCTCTTCCTGTTGCTTCCACGGGACCAAATACAAATCCGTTTATTACAGTACCTCTTGAACTAGTATTGGATTAAATCCGGCTTAGCTTATGACATTGCGATGTTGTTCTAGTACTCGTCGTTTTAATTTATGTTAACTATTTAGTTAGCGTTGGTGGATAATATTGGTTGTTTGAACTTATGCAGATTAATTAATGTTGTTTGGTGAATATTATTAGTTGATGTGGTTAGTTTATTACTGGATTAAACTTGATTTGCATTGTGGTTGGTTTTATTTTATTGGGAAATGCAATATTTAAATGGTGTATTTTTATTTTATTACACAAAGGTGTTGCGGTAGGTATTAAATATGTTACAATTGGGTTTTATTTTGTAACACTTAATATGTTACTTAATATGTTGCAGTTGATAATATATGGTGTTCCAATAGATTAATCAATAATATAAAAACATTGGGTCCCAAAAAATTGGTGGGACCCACCCGTGGGCAATTTTTATGAAATTCTAACTTATATTGTAACATAAACATCATGTTACTTTAGGTTTACATATGTATTATTATAGATATGTATTTTAACAAGGTTGTCCATGTTATCATAGGCAAGTAATCATGTTACCTTTGACCCCCAAAGTAACGGCTGAGAGTCTAACACACCAAAAATGTTGTCTTAGCCCATTTTTTGTCCACGTTAACAAATAAATGGGTCCATTTTTGGCCTACGTTAACAAAATAATGGGTCTAAGGTAACATTTTTTTATGTTGTAGCAGACCATCTATGGTGTAGTGGAAATTAATGTATATATAACACATAATTGAAAAAACTGTATAGATTTGAATATCAAATTAAACTATAAAAATAGAGCGTCTAGTCATATTCCAGTGTTTTCTTTTTGGAGAATAGGATTTTGTACGAATTAAGATCACACAAGTAACTATATACAACTAGAAGTGGCAGAAGTGAGTTCATGTGTTGCAAACAAGTCAATCAGAAAATGTTCAAAGAGGCAAGAAGCAGCTCAAGTGTTACCATGAGAAGTTGGTCTAGCTATGTGATTGACTCGATTTTGAAAGTTAACTTCGTGTGGAAAAAGTTTAACAAGCAGCTATATGACTCGACACTTTTAACAATTCGGGCGATATAGATAGTGTGAATTGAAATTGTATAGAACGTTCAGTAACGGATTGGATCCATATGTTATTTTTACCTATTATATAATTTAACATTTAAACTTATTGATTCTACCCTTGTCATGAGTTATGCAATCAAATATTATGAAAAAAAAGGAACTCAAGGGCTCTTTATTATATCAAAAAAATAAATATGAACGTACGTTCAAAGTATCCAAGTCAAGCGTAAGAATCTTGGCTTTACTCAGTCCGAGAAACATAAACATAAGCCGGTTATAGTATCCTAGTTTTACCTTCTCCCTTAGTCCGTTAGTCCTGTCTGGAAAAGAACCGAAAAACTTTATATTTACATTCTCCAACTCAGATACTCCACATGAAATTGAAACGATGCCGACAATATTAACATTATGGAGTTTGGGTGCAATAACCACAATGTTAGCAGCAGTAGTCGTCGTCGTGATTTTCAAGTACAATAGTTGAGGACAAGATATTGAACAATCCTTTATAGGCATGTTGTCGCACAACCATGTGAGATTTCGTAAACTAACAAGTGCAGAAAATAACTCACTTGGGTTCTTGAAAGAAATTTCTACATTATCCAACGTCAGACTTATTAATGAAGGCAAAACCCAGTCTGTTTGATGCAGTTTGCAATGCTTCAGATAGAGAGTTGCTAAAGCAGGCAAACTAAAAGAGCGTAAATCAAAACTGCGGAGATGCAAATTTTTTAGAGCTGGTAAGCAAATCAAACATGATATCGGGAAGTCACAACGATGAATAGTGTTTTCCAAGTGTAGACTTGTTAAAGCAGGTAAATCCCAACAATCTGATCCATTCAATCTTGAAAAATCCATTCACTTACTACACTCCTTGACGCTTCTGTCAATCCGAGTTTTTTTAACGAGTTAGATTTAAAAATAGATAAATCACAGTCACATACGTAAACATTAAGGCCCTGAACATTGTGATCAAATGCATATTTCAAAAAAATATTTAGCCAACATGGATCTAATCCTTTAACATTGAGTTCCAATTTTAAGACGTTGGAATTCGAGTTTCGAAAGCAGAAAACATGATAGATAGACTCGGGGAAAAATCCTGCAGTCAAATCAAAATTGAGATACGGGAGCGTAGTCCAGATAAACCTCCATCGTTTCGAGAGAATGCTGGTTTGAACTGTAATCGAGTACTATTTAAAAAAGAGAAAATTTGATGAATTATATCGTCAGATAAATTGCTGATTTTATCTTGTTCTCCATCGTTAATTCTCATTTTCTTGCAAATCGGAGAATCCGTTCCGTAATATCCCTGATAGATTAGTGGATTGTATTGCTTTCTTTTCATCATGTCTCTCAATCATCGAGTTCTTTTGGATCATAACTAAAAAGTTTTGTTGCAGGGTTTATCCTGATGGCCTGAAACTTGAACAGTTAGTACCAAAACTACGGGCTATTCTGCACCCTCGGAATTTTATTAGTTATAAGTATTTTATTACTTATAAATAAAATGAAAATTTCTCTTATAAGTTATTATCGGTTCGCATAAATTTATTAATAATTTATAATTTATTAATAATTAATAATTTATTATAAATAAAAATTAATGATATAATTATAAATTACTAAAATTACCTTTTTAAGCGATTGTATATATTTTATAAATATATACACATTTTTTATATCTCAAAATTCAACTTATAATTATTTATTCAATTATTACAAGCTAATAATATAGTTAGGAAGTTTATAATTACATTTAATTACCTCCGACATACAACATTTTTTTTGACTAATTAGGCTTATATGCCTTACAAAGGGGCTTTGGTTAAAAATACCCATTTTTTAAAATTTTATTGTGAAAATAACAATTTTGAAAGTGATTGGTAATTTATAACATATGGGATACCCGCCTCGTAATTGAGTATCTCATTTTATATAAGATACACATTTATGAGTTGAGTATCTCAACTTTTTTTATTTTTTTGGATACCCATTTGCCAGTGAAGTATTTTATACAAAATGTGATACCCAACTACTAATTGGGTATCCCAACGGTTAAAAATAACCATAAATATGAAAATTGTTATTTTAAACTCAAAAATGGGTATTTTTATCATTTTTTCCCTTACAAATGATTATCTGTTACCCTTACCACTCCAGCTATCTGAAAAACAAAACAAAAAAGAGTTCTAGTTTGAACAAATCTACCGGAACATGTTAAAAAACATCACATTCGGCCTACTTTAGTCCGTAATATCAGTAGCTGCTAAAGCAATCGGCTGCACAATCAACTGTGGAAAATTATTTAACTCAAGTCATGGTACCAATATGGGTGGTGCGCAGCAGCATCCTTATCTCCAAATCCATATTTGCTATTAAAGTTCCAAGTAGGGGGTCAAGTGTCACCATGCAATTTTTTTTGTCCATATTAAGGTCAAGTGTCAGTGTGTCACCATGCAAAAAGTTTTGCTTATTTTAATACTTACTCTATGCATCTGTTACATGTGTGACACGGGTTGATTAAAAAAGAACAGTTTATTTTGAACTTTAAAACCGTCGAGACTTCTGGAGATGCAGAAATTAGTTGAGCAATGCACAAATGAATCAAGTACCAAATCAGATCTAACAGAATATACACATTTACCGTGATGCTATCCATTGATTAGTCCAAGCTATTAGACGTACCTTGAAACAAATTACAATATATTGAATGATTGAACCTAGATTCAAAACAAGTGAGCAATATGTTAAGCCAATTGTTATTAGTAGATATAAAGATGAGTATACAAATATACAATATATAGCAACTGCAACATACTTCAAGTACTAGTTCAAAAGAAAGGAGAGGGACAAGGGGGATCAGGAACATCAACAACTCCTTCAAGCATCTGTGTAACTTTACTCATGGTTGGCCTAAGAGATGGATCTTCTTGTATACACCAAATCCCGACCATCACGAATCTCTCTACTCTCTCCCAGTCACTCAAAAAGTCATCTTCAGCATTTTCTGCTAGGTCAACCATCCTACCATCCCAAAAGCAATCCCAAACCCAATCTGTTAGGATGGCCTTATCTCCAAACTCTGGACCCTCTACGCTTTTCCGGCAACAGATAATCTCTAGCAGCAAAACACCATAGCTATAAACATCAACCTTGACAGTGACAGGAGTGTTTCTAAACCATTCTGGTGCAACATAACCTCTGGTTCCTCTAATTCCAGTATTGGTTCTACTCTGGTTGAGCTTCAAGAGTTTTGCCAATCCAAAATCAGAAATTCGAGCATTGTAGTATTCATCGAGAAGAATATTCTGAGGCTTTATATCACAGTGGATAATTTGTGTGCTGCATTCTTCATGGAGATACACCAACCCTCTTGCAATGCCTAATGCAATTTGGTTCCTCAGTGCCCAACTAGGCTTCACACTGCTAAAAAGAAAACTTGCTAAAGTTCCATTGACCATATAATCATAGACGAGTAGGCGATGCTTCTCTTCTTCACAATATCCTACTAACCTAACCAAATTCTTGTGATGAGTTTGTGCAATAACATTAACTTCAGTTTTGAATTCCTTTGCACCATCTTCAACCAGGCTATCTATCTTCTTTACTGCAACAATAACTGGAGAAGGCATCTGGATCACTCCCTTATAAACTATGCCAAAAGAACCCCTTCCCAATTCTTCCTTAAACCCATTTGTGGCTTCTAGTAGCTCATGACTGGTAAAATGACGGACATTGGTTTCAATACTATTGTTAGCAGGTTGTAAATTTACTGGCTTCTTATTGTAGATGTAGAAAAAGCCGAAGCAAGCAACAACAATCAGTATAAAATTGACAAACACCGAACTGCCTAAAAGCACTGAACCTACGAGGATCATTGTACCTTTATCCTTCTTTCGATAACGTTTGTTATCTTGAGCTCTTGGAATATCATTTCTATTTTTTTGGGGAAGATCTACTTTACTAAATTTTAGAAAAGCTTTACTATTCACGGATGCGTCCTTCTTCCCATACGAGAGTGGTAGCTTCTTTTTCCAACAGCTATCTTCTCGATAAATTGCAACAGCGCAGAAGCAGTCATTTAGACAATGCTTTTTGCAGTCAAATTCAGAAATGGGCTGTAGTTGAGCATAATCAGATAACGGCCAGTCGGTATCAGTAATCTCCACAAAATCATATAAATCTTCATTAAAACCATCATCGTCACAGTTTTGGGTGACGTTCGTCTTGCAGCTGCCATACTTATCATTTGGATCAAGTAAGGAGTAACTTTCCGGGCATTCACAGTCTGCTCTTCTAGAATCATTGAGAGTGCAAACACTATTAAATCCACACGCCCCACTTCCACCATTTCCCAGAAAAGCAAGACATATATTTTCTGGGATTTGCTGTACAGCAGTCCACTTAGGTGTTCCAGTGAAAACCTTAGGGTGGTAATATTGGACAAGAACACCATCAAAGTGTAGTATTGCTCGGTGATAATAACCGGGTGATGGAATGGCTCTGTTGGTAGTAAGGTTAACGGTAGAACCATTTCTTATAACAATATATGTATAGCCTGCTGTACTAAATTTTACCTGGTAACCTTGATTACTGGGATTTGCATCATTCGTCTTACTTTCATAGTAAGCATCATAAGCATGATTGGTAAGTATATCTCGGCTGTTTAGCACCAGATTTCCATCATCAAGCAAACGTAGCTGGTATCTCCCTTTGGTGAAGTTGGTTTCACTCAGCCGAGAGTAAAGCATGCCATTCAACTCCATAGTCTGAGTAGGCAAAAGGGTATCAGTTGGATTGCTGAAGCTATCCCATAACTTTCTCGAACTTCTACCCAAAATCATAAAATTGCCTGTATCATTTAAAAATCCATTGGAAGCAGTACCAGACAACAGTTCTGAGCTCCAAAATTCTTTGCCTTGAGAGTCACTGAGGACCAATCCACGATCAGCAATCAGCTGCACTTTGGATCCGGCAGGGACAGTAGTACCATTATTTACAAACCAGACAATGGTTTTGTCAGGTATTTTGTCATACCAAATGGAAAGCAAAAACTGATCCTGAACTTTACTAAACCCGAACGCAAAATCACCAGAAGGCGAATACCATGAGGTAGCCTTATCTGTTGCTGTGAGGGACGAGCCTACGGATATGGTTCCGTTTCCCTGAGCCAGTGCTGAATATGGTAATACAAACAAAATTATGCATAGTATACATGAGGAATAGCCCATTGTGGAGGTGATTTAGTAGCAGTGTGTAATTCTGTATCTACATTATGTCTGCTTATAAGTTGTAGACATACCAACTTTCAAATCCAAGTCAACTCATAAGTCTCCGGGGAATACATGTCTTATAAGTATTATTGATTTATTGGACACAAGTGAAATTATTGGACACAAGTCTCGGGTATTTTCATGTACTTTCATATTTCCATAGCTATTTTCCTATAAAAATAAAAAACAGACAAAATAGCGCAAATTTATTTTAGTAGATGTTAAAAAAATCAATCACAAGTTCAACATATTTTTTGAATGCATTTTATTTTCCTACAAATAATTTGGATAGAAAAGGTCTTTCTCTCTTGCGTTTCGTGCAAGGCAATGCAATTGTATTACATCGCACCTGGGTCCTCGACATTGAAATTTATTAACGGAGAAAGAAATTTATGGAGCAGCTGGATACTATTCAGCTGATATTACAGGGTTGCAATCCAGGAAGCTTCCAGAAACAGAAAAGTCACACATGTATGGAATGCGTGGCCTCGAATGAAATTTACAATTACGTGATTTACCGCATGCATAGAGACTACTTTTCGGCACTTGTTCAAAATACTCTTCAATATATAAAAATTGAAAAAAATTATGCTTGTAATGAAGACAATAAACACAAAATTACTTTAAAAACAAGAGTGTTGCTATGCAATTGCACTACTTAATTTGAATTTTCAAACTGTTCTAAAGTCAAGCTTTGGATCCAGGAGATATGGGATTCAGAATATCATATGAGCAGGGGTTAGTAATTTGAAGAATTTCAATCATTTTGTTCCAAACTTTCAGAACAAGATATAAGGAGATTTTGTTTCAAAACTAGTGCAAAAAAACTTTAACATAATTTACAAAAGTGCAATTTTACAATGTCAAAATTTAACCTAAATTTTGGGATTCACTCACAACTCATCTTTCCCAATAAAGATGTAGAATTCACTGCTAACAAGTTAAATGACACATGAGGTTATAATATATTTTGGTATAAAAAAGATATGGTTATGTTTTGTAAATCCACATCACCCCCTGTATTTATCAAAATACCCCCATATTTCATATTGGGTTTTGTCTTAAAAATATAACCTCCGGTCATTCTCAAGGCCATCAAACCCGTAATAAAATATGCTAAAAGCTTCATGCAAAGTGAACATCTCATAAGATACCCATTACCAAACAAGCATTCAACCATGTTTATAATAAGTAGCTGCAAACCAAACAGCAAGAACAGTTTAAAACATAACCAATACGCAATGGTACCTCGAAAGTACTAAGGGGCCGTTTGGATCATGGGATTTTGAATCCCATGATCCAAACGGCCCCTAAAGTCTACAATACAAGAAAACAAAAAAGATACTAAGGCATCCAGAAAACTCTCAAATGTACCAATTCATGCAAGTTAAGGACTAGATAGTAGATAGTCTCCAATGAAACCGACAGCAAGATTAGTACCCATAGTTCCAAAAGCTTTCTCAATTTCTGTCATCTTCTTCAAGCGGAGACTCTCCAGATCTTGCAATTTTGTTTTGGCATCATCAACACAAGCCTGAAGATCATGTAATTTAATTCGGGCATCGTCAACACGAGCCTGCAGCTCTTGTAGTTTAATTTTGGCATCGTCGATACGACCGTCAATTGTATGAAGCTCAGGAATCAGGGGCTTTGAAAACCGGAGATGTTCTATATAGTTCAAGAGGTTCATCACCCAACTTACATCGAGTCCCTGATTCTGCAAGTAAGCAAATACATCCCTGTACTCAACAATCATTTCAAAATCTACCTCAGTCATTGATATTTTGGCAAAGTCATTCAGCGAGGTGCAGAACATGTTCAGATTCATTGTACATAACTTATTGTTTTTTGTTGTAAAGTGCTCAAAGGTTTCCGGATATGCATGCATAATGCGATCGAGCAGGAATACAAACTCCGTCTTCACCTTGTGGCCCTGCCATAACCCAAAATCTCTAACCTCCTGGGAAGAGCTTGCTTGATCTTTGTTTGTTGCTTCCACTGGATCATTAATATGTCTAACCTTGGCAGAATCTGATACGGAGTCTTCCACAACATGCTCTTCTTGCACATTTATGTTTACTGTGTCGACACTCAGAGTTTGATGTATATTGTTAGAATCATCCAGCTCCTTGATTGTAGCTTCCAAAGGCTCTTGTAGCCCCACATTTTGATCCATCATGGAAACTGCTATTGTTTGAGGAAGCATGTTCTGAGAAAGTCAAAAAAATCGGTTTATCTCAAGGCAATGACTAATGTATAACAATATTAGCTTTCAATTAGTATGTATGGGCAAAAAATTATTAGTTAACGAGAATAATAACAATATTCAATTAGTCTACAAATAAGAACTCAAATGAAAATTTTAGCTTTCAATTATTAACAAATGGCTTTTAAATTTATAAGTAGTAATCCCTTGCATGCTTATATGTATCTACACGATTTTAAGCTTGATTCCTTTTTAACATAATAAAATTGAACTTCGATGCTAATAATAAAAACATTAAAAAAAACAATAGTAGTTTTTACTCATGCAAAAAAATTAGAAGTTTAGAACTATCCACAATCACTGAACTTAATTTGTCCATTATATTAACTATTTTCACAATTAAAATGTTAAGATAATAAAGTGAATAAGTAAATCCATGCTAGAGAAGTAGATAGCTTATATAATACTTCTACAGAGTTCAGAGTAAATGGCAGCAGCGTATCCTCACCCTAAAGTCGCTCCGCCCTTGGCCACAATACCATTTAGCAAGTTGCAAATGTCCATGGCTTCAATAGTTGATGGGTGAATTAACATTGGTTTAATATATTAGAAAAAGTTAATAGTGTATGAATTTTAAATCCCTCGTGCCCCCAGCTCAACTAATTTGTCTGCCTCCCCTTTTCCTCACTACGTTCAAAGTTATTTTCAATTTTGTGTCAATTTGCTTGTATGTATGTTGTACGTACATATCTGTGTGTGAGTGTGAGTGTGTGTGCACACACAACAGGAATATGCACACAATTACTAAAGGCCCTGACTCTTTGTCATAATCTTTGTTTATGGTGATTGGTGTATCTGTACATCAATTAGTTCATACTAATACAAGAACTATATATTCTAAGAATTTGGATTTAAATGGATTAATCTAGACCAACAGCTTAAGATTAAATGAATTCCTGCATTTTGATTTGGCGAGTAAGATATATTCATCATTCTTGTCCGTATATTGACAAAATTAACAACAAGCTGGACCCTAATATTTTCACACACAAACACATAGAACCTTAACATTTTAACAAACACTTTTAAATTTACCTTTTATATATCCTGATGGAGATCAATACCCACAGTGAGTAGTTAATTAAATTGTTCAAATGCTAACATTTCAAGATTTACGATATACTTCCATGCCCTTTTTTTTGTGTAAAAATACCAGAGGTCGAAACAGATGCCCATCTAATAATGAAATATACATGCATATATAGTATCTCTTATATACAAGAAACAAAACAAGAAAAGTGTTTTTACTTGCCAAGAAGCTTAGTAATAGATTCATTAAATACCCGAGGCAATGTTGTGACAATGGTGGCTCTTGGAGAACCACCAAGTAAGTAGCTTCTAAGAGCACAAGACATATTTGATTCTTTATATCCCCTTGGTAACTTCACATACTTCAAGTTAAAGAATGGAGATGGCAAACATACAAAAAGGCTGGAAATCTCATTGAATGCCTACAAAAAATATAATAAATTCCAACAAAATTGAGCACAATATAGACAGCCAAAAAATTGTAATTGAGATCCACAACAAATTACCCATGAACTAAATTCTTAAATATAAAACCTCCAGTTAGACATTCAAATAAACAATACTAATTTTGACCAGACAAGGATATAAAGACATTTCCAATACTATTATATAAAAAAAAGTATAAAAACTTACCTCAATGCTCTCCGAGTCAAAAGTATGAGTTTTGGCATTAACAAGTCCCGGAAGCATATTGGTCAACCTGTGATAAATAATTTTCTTATAGACGGCTTCCGTGCTATGCAACCAACTCCGTAACCTTATGTTTACATTCTCCAATTCAGGAACTACAAATGTGGTTGTAAAGATACCAAAAGAAGTGAAATTGCAGATTCTTGGTGCCAAAACTACAATGTTACCACTACCATTATCATAGTAGCTGGAGCTGGTCCTTATATTCAGGTTCAACAATTGACGAGGACAAGATAAGAAATAGTTCTGTGTAAAGGCTGAAGTTATCGTGAGATTTTGTAGATTGATAAGTGTAGATAACATGTCACTCATATCATAGGGAATATTTGAATTGTATAGATCTAGACTTATTACAGCTGGGAGGTCCCAACCCTTGTTGGGTAATGCACAGTTATACAGTCGGAGAGTTGTTAAATTGGGAAAACTGAAAGAAAAAGATGAAACTGATAAATTCCAATTATCAAGACCCAGAGTTCTCAAGGCAGGCAAGCATGTAAACCGTGAATCCGAAATGCTGTTAGTACTTCTAGGAGAATCTGGGTGCTCCAAGTGGAGAGTTATCAAGGCAGGTAAATTCCAGCAATCTGATCCCAAAGCAAATTCTTCAAGTTTGACTCGCAATGTGAGTTTTTTTTAGCGAGTTAGAGCTGAAGGTAGATAATTTATAAGGTTGATGTTTATACGATAAATCAAGATCGAAGGATTGAACATTATGTGCGATTGCATACTCAATGACATTTACGATCATACGTCCACGGAGTCCCTTGTTGTAAACACTGAAGTTCAATTCAGAAAGATGAGATTGATGGTTTCGTCTAGACAGAACATGGCGGATGAACTTACAATTGTTTTTAGATAAATTAAATATTAATATTAGTTGATAATCGAACCTTAATTATTTGATTTATAAATAATATTAAACTAAATCATGTACTCATAAAAAATGAAACCTTAATCAATCAATTAATTAATATATACTTAAAAATTTATGTCTTTAGCCTTGACGACCAAAACATGTTAACTCCCTTATTCCAATTATATATAGGATAAAAATGAAATTTTAATTAATTAATTAATTAATATTTATGAATTTACGTCTTTACCCCTGACGACCAAACCATGCTAACTCCCTTATTCCAATTATATATAGGATATAATATAGTATAGATTCCAAAGCAATTAATTTGAGGAGTGAGTTTGATACGGTATGAGTTAATTTTGTATGCCAGATTGCCAGGACATACTCTTTGCAAAACCTGCCCAATGCCCCAATCTAATGGTCACCCATGCAAAAAGTATATGATCAAAATGTTTAATCAATAATAAAAATAGTGTATATAAACTATATTATTAAAACCCTACATCTCTCTCATGAGCCGCCGCCCCTAATATTTTTGGAGGGGCTTCCATCGGTTTTCACTGGTGGAAAGCCCAAATCCCTTTTTATTTTTTCATTTTTCTTGATTAATCTCTTGTTTTCCTTCAATAAGCTCACAATTATTTTGTAAGAGTTTGGTCGGCAGGATTTTCATGGATTTGATTCTATGATAAAGATTTTTATGGGATTGTATCTATGATCGAATATTAGGGTCACACTAAGTATATATATTCATATCTTTAAAAAATCGTTTGGTTGTCTCTTTAAGAAAGAAGGATTCAACAGCGATATGTTTAAGGGTTTGTTCAATTTCGATTGTATTTGTAGATCATATGGCTTTTCATTATTGAATTGATCCCCTTTTTCAAAATAAAAATAAAAATAGTGTATGATCAAGCTCTCGAAGTTCGTTGCTTGTTTTAATTAAAGAGGACACGACCAAAGCACCACTTGTTCTAACATGTTACTCTCATGGCCCGGCAAACTTCACCCCTATGATTACATTGCACTTCAAGTGCTAGAGAATCAAGGATCAGACAGAAGACCATCTCCCATGGAGACGGCACCCAAAGTTCCGAAAGCTTCGTCAATACTAGAATCAACTGCATGAAGCTCATGTTGTGAAAGGTGGAGCTGTTCAATATAATTCAAACGGTCCAGGAGCCAATTCACATTGAATGAACTTTGCAAGTAGGCAAACAGTGTCCTATACTCGGTAATCATCTCAGTATCTATCTCAGTCATAGGCGTCGACGCAAAGGCATTTACAGAGGTGCACAACATATTCAGCTTCATTGTACATAAAGTCTTGCTTTTAGCAGCGAAGTGCCTAAAGGTTTCTGGATACTTCTTCAGAATGAGATCAAATAGGTCTACAAACTCCGAGTTAACTTCATGGCCTTTCCATAATCCAAAATCAATATTCCCTCTAGAAGAACTTGCCGAATTATTGCATGCTCCTATAACATTTGGCACTGGCCCACCAGATCCTTGCACAAGATCACTGACTTGGGTAACTTTGCCATCAATGTGTTGAGGTGTCAGGGGAACAGGCGCAATTTGAGGATTCAAATCATTCTGAAGAGAAATTTTAAAACTCATGTGAGACAAACCTTAACGACATTCCTGACAAAAAAAACCTTTTTTTTATAAGTGACAGAAAAAAAAACACAAAAAAAAGAAGCTCAAATTACAAATTAGGCAAGTAGACTACAGAAATTGTGCCTAACCAATTAAGTAGATAATCGAAGCAAACATTAATCAACCATATCAAGTTCTATAAAGAAGGAAAATCAATAAAAATTTTCTTCTAAACTCACTAGCTATTGACTTCGGAATAAAGACAACTAATGAACAAAGTTTGTGTTGTACCTGTGTTTGTGAATGGAGGGGGCGCCCTGTATTGGGATACAGGGAGGGCGCGTCCCTTGTGCGTGTATTTGGGCTTGACCTACTTTACTCCTTGCTATCTTGTATATTGCCAGATGATGTCTCTGCTGCCTATGCCTATTATTGTATGAGAATTTGCTATAGGGATAGGCGCGTCGTACCTCACCCCTTGGGGAGGGCGTGCCCTCCTCCTTCCTGGTTCCGGTTGAAGCTTGTGCAGTCACCTACCTTGGTCTACTAATATCTCCGCCATCTATGCCTGTTAAAGACCATAGCTCCATATTCCTCGGGTTGCCCTCGTAGGGGAGTTATGGTATGCTGCTAACCTTATCTTGGAAGATTCTTTCCCTGTACTCAGGTGGGTTGCCCTCGTCTGGGGGCTTAGGATGTGACCTACATTTACGGTGGATCTAGTGCTGGCCTCCAATCAAGGTATTCGGGAAATAGCTGTAGTGGACCGACCCGAGCCCACAGTTTTCGGGTCAATGTCGAATCCATGAAGTGCTTGGACCTTATACTGGGTTTTGACCTATCCAAACAAGCCCGAATGTAGAGTCCTCTTCCAGGAAGGTTCCTTTTTCCAGTTAACTAATTTGATCCAAATTAGGGTTCTGTTCTTCTACCGGGTCTCTACTTTGCCAAGAACTACGTGGGCTTATCCTCTATTTTCCCTATAAATAGAGGTACGTAGGCACATTGTTGGGAGTCAAAATTATTAGAGCACACAGCCTCCAGAGAACACAAAGATCTAGTTATTCTGAAACCTAGCAATCTCAGCCCCAATCTCATACAAACAACCACACTCCGGCGATATTCAGCCTCATTAGATCTTTTTCCGGTGATAGTCAGCAAAATGTGGGCCCCACACGTGGGTCCCACACATAACATGTCAGCAGAAGTTGGTCCCACATGCTGACGTCATCACTGCCCCGTCAGCAAAATGTGGGTCCCTCAAAAACTCAAATGCAACACCAAGTGCAAATGCAACACTGAAGGACCAAATGCAACGCTTTCTTGCCACGTCAGCAAAATGTGGGCCCCACACGTGGGTCCCACACATAACACGTCAGCAGAAGTGGGTCCCACATGCTGACGTCATCACTGCCCCGTCAGCAAAATGTGGGTCCCTCAAAAACTCAAATGCTACACCAAGCGCAAATGCAACACTGAAGGACCAAATGCAACGTTTTAGTGCCACATCAGCAAAATGTGGGTCCCACACGTGGGCCCCACACATGACACGTCAGCACATGTGGGTCCACCTGCCACGTCAGCAGTGACACGTCAGCAAATATGGGTCCCACACGTGGGTCCAACATGTCACATCATCATTTTTTGTCCTAATTGCTCACCAAATGCAACGCCTTTTCCCCTAGTGTTGCAAAGTGCAACACTACAATTGAACTGCAACACAACTTTCTAATATAATGCAACGCTTTGTTTGTAGTATTGCAGTTGCTCAAAAAAAGTAGGCTAATGTAACGGAAAATGAGTGTTGCATTCTAAAAGTATTGCATTAGGCCGTTTATGGCGTAGTGGAAGCTCGATCTTTGTTGATTACCATATTTCTCCATCAACAGTTTGTATATACTATATAAAAATAATGTGTTTTAAAACTCAGCGTGGAAGAGGAAAAGGGATGTGCATGATTACCTACATAAATCTATATGTACTATCCGCAAGAATGTACAAGTTTATGTTTAACCAAGACAATCCAGAAGGGGTGCCATTTTCTCTTCAAGCACACCAAGTATTGTCAACAAATCTAACACCATCTCTCTTATTTGGAATGAACAATTGCAAAACCAGAAAATTGAAATTAACATACAAAATATATACACGTGTTTTCATCTTTATACATGTATATGATTTTTTAATGTCTTACAATATTACACAGGAATTGTGCACAAGCAATGTACCAAATTGATTCCATCAATGTCAAATCTTATAATTCTTTTCTAACATTCAGGTTGTGTTCACTTCGATGGAATGGAATGAGGGAGGAATTGAATGAAATTTATACTATTATTTTAGTGAGATTAGGAAATATAATTATAATTTTCAACTCTTCTTTCATTCATTTCCAAACTATTTGAACTAGAATTAATTCTAACCTACATATTTTAGAAAAAATGCTCCATTCAATTTCTTTACTTTTCCCCCTACAATTCTTATCATTGAAAATTTAGACTCTCTCATATTTATTCATTATTTCACTCATACATTCTTCCTTCTTCATAAAATTTATTTATAATTTTTCATTCTATTACTTCTCCCATTCCATTCTTACCAAATGAACACAAATATAAAAAAGTTACCATAGAACGTATAGATATCTTTAAATTACCTGCGGCAATGCTGTGACAATGGTAGCTCCCTGGGAACCACCAAGTAAGTAGTTTCTTATAGTTTCGGGAAAACCTAATTCTTCATATCCATGTGGTAGCTTCCCATACTTTAAGTTCCCGAATGGCGACAATGAGCATTTGAGATGGTCGGAAATGGCAAAAAGTGCCTGAAAAAATATAGGAAATTAATGTATATATAACACATAATTGAAAAAACTGCATAGATTTGAATATCAAATTAAACTATAAAAATAGAGCGTCTGGTCGTATTCTGGTGTTTTCTTTTTGGAGTATAGGATTTTGTACGAATTAAGATCACACAAGTAACTATATACAACTAGAAGTGGCAGAAGTAAGTTCATGTGTTGCAAACAAGTCAATCAGAAAATGTTCAAAGAGTACGTCAAGAAGCAGCACATACTTGTTACCATGAGAAGTTGGTCTAGCTATGTGATTGACTCGATTTTGAAAGTTAACTTCGTGTGGAAAAGGTTTAACAAGCAGCTATAAGACTCAACACTTTTAACAATTCGGGGGATATAGATAGTGTGAATTGAAATTGTATAGAACGTTCAGTAACGGATTGGATCCATATGTTATTTTTACCTATGGTATAATTTAACATTTAAACTTATTGATTCTACCCTTGTCATGAGTTATGCAATCAAATATTATGAAAAAAAAGGAACTCAAGGGCTCTTTATTATATCAAAAAAATAAATATGAACGTACCTTCAAAGTATCCAAGTCAAGCGTCAGAATCTTGGCTTTACTCAGTCCGAGAAACACAAACATAAGCCGGTTATAGTATCCTAGTTTCACCTTCTCCCTTAGTCCGTTAGTCCTGTCTGGAAAAGAACCGAAAAACTTTATATTTACATTCTCCAACTCAGATACTCCACATGAAATTGAAACGATGCCGACAATATTAACATTATGGAGTTTGGGTGCAATAACCACAATGTTAGCAGCAGTAGTCGTCGTCGTGATTTTCAAGTACAATAGTTGAGGACAAGATATTGAACAATTCTTTATAGGCGCGTCGTCGCACAACCATGTGAGATTTCGTAAACTAACAAGTGCAGAAAATAACTGACTTGGGTTCTTAGAAGAAATTTCTACATTATCCAACGTCAGACTTATTAATGAAGGCAAAACCCAGTCTGTTTGATGCAGTTTGCAATGCTTCAGATAGAGAGTTGTTAAAACAGGCAAACTAAAAGAGCGTAAATCAAAACTGCGGAGATGCAAATTTTTTAGAGCTGGTAAGCAAATCAAACATGATATCGGGAACTCCCAATGATGAATAGTGTTTTCCAAGTGTAGACTTGTTAAAGCAGGTAAATCCGAACAATCTGATCCATTCAATCTTGAAAAATCCCATTCACTTACTACACTCCTTCTTGACGCTGCTCTCAATCCGAGTTTTTTTAACGAGTTAGATTTAAAAATACATAAATCACAGTCACATACGTAAACATTAAGGTCCTGAACATTGTGATCAAATGCATATTTCTGAAAAATATTTAGCCAACATGGATCTAATCCTTTAACATTGAGTTCCAATTTTAAGACGTTGGAATTCGAGTTTCGAAAGCAGAAAACATGATAGATAGACTTGGGGAAAAATCCTGCAGTCAAATCAAAATTGAGATACGGGAGCGTAGTCCAGGTAAACCTCCATAGTTTCGAGAGAATGCTGGTTTGAACTGCTAATCGAGTACTATTTAAAAAAGAGAAAATTTGATGAATTATATCGTCAGATAAATTGCTGATTTTATCTTGTTCTCCATCGTTAATTCTCATTTTCTTGCAAATCGGAGAATCCGTTCCGTAATATCCCTGATAGATTAGTGGATTGTATTGCTTTCTTTTCATCATGTCTCTCAATTATCGAGTTCTTTTGGATTATAACTAAAAAGTTTTGTTGCAGGGTTTATCCTGATGGCCTGAAACTTGAACAATTAGTACCAAAACTACGGGCTATTCTGCACCCTCGGAATTTTATTAGTTATAAGTATTTTATTACTTATAAATAAAATGAAAATTTCTCTTATAAGTTATTATCGGTTCTTATAAATTTATTAATAATTTATAATTGATTAATAATTAATAATTTATTATATATAAAAATTAATGATATAATAATAAATTACTAAAATTATCTTTTTAAGCGATTGTATATATTTTATAAATATATACACATTTTCTATATCTCAAAATTCAACTTATAATTATTTATTCAATTATTAAAAGGTAATAATATAGTTAGGAAGTTTATAATTACGTTTAATTACCTCCGCCATACAACGTTTTTTTTACTAATTAGGCTTATATGCCTTACAAAGGACTTTGGTTAAAAATACCCATTTTTTAAAACCTTATTGTGAAAATAATAATTTTGAAAGTGATTGGTGATTTATAATAGATGAGATACCTAACTGATAATTGAGTATCTCATTTTATATAAGATACGCATTTATGAGTTGGGTATTTCAATTTTTTTTATTTGCCGGTGGAGTATCTTATACAAAATGTGAGTTGGGTATCTATAGTTGGGTATCCCAACGATTAAAAACAACCATAAATCTGAAAATTGTTATTTTAAACTCAAAAATGGGTATTTTTATCATTTTTTCCCTTACAAATGAGTATCGGTTACCCTTACCACTCCAGCTATATGAAAAACAAAACAAAAAAGAGTTCTAGTTTGAACAAATCTACCGGAACATGTTAAAAAACATCACATTCGGCCTACTTTAGTCCGCAATTTCAGTAGCTGCTAAAGCAATCGGCTGCACAATCAACTGTGGAAAATTATTTAACTCAAGTCATGGTCTTTTGTCACGGTACCAATATGGGTGGTGCGCAGCAGCATCCTTATCTCCAAATCCATATTTGCTATTAAAGTTCCAAGTAGGGGGTCAAGTGTCACCATGCAATTTTTTTTGTCCATATTAAGGTCAAGTGTCAGTGTGTCACCATGCAAAAAGTTTTGCTTATTTTAATACTTACTCTATGCATCTGTTACATGTGTGACACGGGTTGATTAAAAAAGAACAGTTTATTTTGAACTTTAAAACCATCGAGACTTCTGGAGATACAGAAATTAGTTAAGCAATGCACAAATGAATCAAGTACCAAATCAGATCTAACAGAATATACACATTTACCGTTATGCTATCCATTGATTAGTCCAAGCTATTAGACGTACCTTGAAACAAATTACAATATATTGAATGATTGAACCTAGATTCAAAACAAGTGAGCAATATGTTAAGCCAATTGTTATTAGTAGATATAAAGATGAGTATACAAATATACAATATATAGCAACTGCAACATATTTCAAGTACTAGTTCAAAAGAAAGGAGAGGGACAAGGGGGATCAGGAACATCAACAACTCCTTCAAGCATCTGTGTAACTTTACTCATGGTTGGCCTAAGAGATGGATCTTCTTGTATACACCAAATCCCGACCATCACGAATCTCTCTACTCTCTCCCAGTCACTCAAAAAGTCCTCTTCAGTGTTTTCTGCCAGGTCAACCATCCTACCATCCCGAAAGCAATCCCAAACCCAATCTGTTAGGATGGCCTTATCTCCAAACTCTGGACCCTCTACGCTTTTCCGGCAACAGATAATCTCTAGCAGCAAAACACCATAGCTATAAACATCAACCTTGACAGTGACAGGAGTGTTTCTAAACCATTCTGGTGCAACATAACCTCTGGTTCCTCTAATTTCAGTATTGGTTCTACTCTGGTTGAGCATCAAGAGTTTTGCCAATCCAAAATCAGAAATTCGAGCATTGTAGTATTCATCGAGAAGAATATTCTGAGGCTTTATATCACAATGGATAATTTGTGTGCTGCATTCTTCATGGAGATACACCAACCCTCTTGCAATGCCTAATGCAATTTGGTTCCTCAGTGCCCAACTAGGCTTCACACTGCTAAAAAGAAAACTTGCTAAAGTTCCATTGACCATATAATCATAGACGAGTAGGCGATGCTTCTCTTCTTCACAATATCCTACTAACCTAACCAAATTCTTGTGATGAGTTTGTGCAATAACATTAACCTCAGTTTTGAATTCCTTTGCACCATCTTCAACCAGGCTATATATCTTCTTTACTGCAACAATAACTGGAGAAGGCATCTGGATCACTCCCTTATAAACTATGCCAAAAGAACCCCTTCCCAATTCTTCCTTAAACCCATTTGTGGCTTCTAGTAGCTCATGACTGGTAAAATGACGGACATTGGTTTCAATACTATTGTTAGCAGGTTGTAAATTTACTGGCTTCTTATTGTAGATGTAGAAAAAGCCGAAGCAAGCAACAACAATCAGTATAAAATTGACAAACACCGAACTGCCTAAAAGCACTGAACCTACGAGGATCATTGTACCTTTATCCTTCTTTCGATAACGTTTGTTATCTTGAGCTCTTGGATTATCAAGCGGATTTTTTGAGGGAAGATCCACTTTACTAAATTTTAGAAAAGCTTTACTAATTACGGATGGGTCCTTCTTCCCATACGAGAGTGGTAGGTTCTTTTTCCAACAGGTATCTTCTCGATGAATTGCAACAGCACAGAAGCAGTCATTTAGACAATGCTTTTTACAGTCAAATTCAGAAATGGGCTTCAGTTGAGCATAATCAGAGAACGGCCAGTCGATATCAGTAATCTCCACAAAATCATATAAATCTTCATTAAAACCATCATGGTCACAGTTTTGGGTGACGTTTGTCTTGCAGCTGCCATACTTATCATTTGGATCAAGTAATGAGTAACTTTCCGGGCATTCACAGTCTGCTCTTCTAGAATCATCGAGTCTGCAAACACTATTAAACCCACACGCCCCACTTCCACCATTTCTCAGAAAAGCAAGACATATATTTTCTGGGATTTGCCGTACAGCAGTCCACTTAGGTGTTCCAGTGAAAACCTTAGGGTGGTAATATTGGACAAGAACACCATCAAAGTGTAGAATTGCTCGGTGATAATAACCGGCTGATGGAATGGCCCCGTTGGTAGTAAGGTTAACGGTAGAACCATTTCTTATAACGATATAAATATAGCCTGTTGTACTAAACTTTACCTGGTAACCTTGATTACTTGTATTTGTATCATTCGTCTGAATTCTATAGTAAGCACCATAGACAATATTGGTAAGTATATCTCGGGAATTGAGCACAAGATTCCCATTGTTAAACAAACGTAGCTGGAATCTTCCTTTGGTGAAGTTGGTCTCAGTCAGCCGAGAGTAAAGCGTACCATTTACCTCCAAAGTCTGATCTGGCAAAAGGGTATCAGTTGGATGGCTGAAGCTATCCCATAACTTTCTCGAACTTCTACCCAAAATCATAAAATTGCCTGTATCATTTAAAACACCATTGGAAGCTGTACCAGACAACAGTTCTGATCTCCAAAATTCTTTGCCTTGAGAGTCACTGAGGACCAATCCGCGATCAGCAGTCAGCTGCACTTTGGATCCGGCAGGGACAGTAGTACCTTTATTTACAAACCAGACAATGGTTTTGTCAGGTATTTTGTCATACCAAATGGAAAGCAAAAACTGATCCTGAACTTTACTAAACCCGAACGCAAAATCACCAGAAAGCGAATACCATGAGGTAGCCTTATCTGTTGCTGTGAGGGACGAGCCTACGGATATGGTTCCGTTTCCCTGAGCAAGTGCTGAATATGGTAATATAAACAAAATTATGCATAGTATACATGAGGAATAGCCCATTGTAGAGGTGATTTAGTAGCAGTGTGTAATTCTGTATCTACATTATGTCTGCTTATAAGTTGTAGACATACCAACTTTCAAATCCAAGTCAACTCATAAGTCTCCGGGGAATACATGTCTTATAAGTATTATTGATTTATTGGACACAAGTCTCGGTATTTTCATGTACTTTCATATTGGTTGAGCAGCAGATAATAAATAAGGTGGTGCTAAGAGCATAGCACCATCCTTATTTCCATAGCTATTTTCCTATAAAAATAAAAAACACACAAAATAGCACAAATTTATTTTAGTAGATATTAAAAAAATCAATCACAAGTTGAACATATTATTTGAATGCATTTTATTTTTCTACAAATAATTTGGATAGAAAAGGTCTTTCTCTCTTGCGTTGCGTTTCGTGCAACGCAATGCAATTGTATTACACTACAAAAAATTTTACATCAGACAACGGTTTTTATCCGTCGTCTGACGCCCTGATTTTCCGTTGTCTATCTCAATGCCGTCTGTTACGCGTATCAGACAACACCAGCATAACCGTTGTCTGTATTGCAGACAGATAACTGATGTGGTTTCAAAACTGTTATATGAAAGCTGGTATAGACAATAGTTTCAGAAGCAACTATTGTCCAATATCACGTCACTCAATAGTTTCTGGGAGTCGAACTGTTGTCTAATTTCACCAAAGTCCAGGGTTTATAAAATATAATCTATTATTTTTTTATGGTATAGACATTGGTCGTTTTATAATAGAAGTGTTGTGTGAAATGTAGTTAGACAGCAGTTTAGTTTGATTAATATGTTGTATGTGTTACAAGTACACCACACTTTCTATTATAACGACATGTTGTCTGAATGTATAAGACATTACGTTTTATTTTTGCAAAAGCATTGTGTAAATGTGTAATCTACAACGTTTTCATTTCATTTTTATGTTGTATGTGTTTTAAGTACACCACACTTGTTGTGCTTACTACATGTCGTCTGAATGTATAAGACACTACGTTTTTAGTTTTGCAAAAGCATTGTGTAAGTGTTTAACCTACAACGTTTTTATTTCGTTATTGTGTTGTATGTGGTTTAAGTACACCACACTTTTGTGCTTACTACATGTTGTATGAATTTGTAAGACACTACGTTTTCGGTTTGCTAAAAACATTGTTATGTTTTCTTATAGACAATTGATGCATTTGTTTTGACGTTGTGTGACTTTTCTTTATACAACAGTCTAGTTATTAAAGCATGGTCTGGTTATAAAGCACACGATGGTTTTGTTATAAACCTTGTGTATTAAAAACCATTGTCTGTTAGATAGAATAACAAGTATTCCAAACAATGTTCTAATTGGCTAAAAGGAAAGTAGACAATAGTTTTTGTATATACAATCAAAAGCATTATAGCGTAAAATAAACAAGCCAAAATCGAAAATCATTAAACAACCAATTCATCATTCAGACGCAACCAATAGTCTGCAAAAGACCAACCATTACAACTAACATTCACAAATCATTTTACCATTCACTTCACTAATACTACCGACCAAATCCAACCACAAGATTAAATATTTTCAGGTGAACATACCAACAAAAGAGATGGACTAAAGTATTCACTTAAAGCTTTAAAGCTATATTTACCATAAACTACACAGTGAAGCTCCTAAAAGTTTAAGATATGTTCAACCCAAAATACCCAGCTATGCGATTAAGTTTAAGAGGCGTGGTTCTTCATGAAATACTTGGCGAAATCAGTCCTTACTTCATTGAGGTCAGGCAGGCCATAACAGTTCTGGTTGTTTCTGCGTAGCCACTATAAAATGAAACCATAGACCAAGTCACAAACAGGCTTCACCATGAAGTAGTAGGATTAAGAAAAAATTCAGAAATCTGGAATCATACCTTTACAGGAAATTCGCGTTCCTTGTCTAGACATATTTCTTTCATATAGCGCATCACAAATAGACCACAATCTTTACTCCCCATTTGGAGAGGAACTCCCTGAAGAAACATTAAATAAAATTATATATACGGCCAAACTATGTTTTGTAAAAGAGAAACATATAAGATATGCACTAAGAAAAAGATATTACCGCAAGATTCTCCCACATTATTTTCTTCTTCAGAAACTTCTTTGCTTTGTCCTTGTACAGTTTGATGGCACTACGACAATACAACATAAATCAAGTTTAAGACACTTTTCTTAATAATTATTGATGCGATTCCAAATGAAATATATTTCTTATGTGGTACTAACTTGTCAACAACTTTTGTCCATTCTTCACTTGCAATTCTTCGCTTTAAAGGATCCATATGGTAAACTATTTGTGTATCCGGATTTACAGCCGTCAACGTCCAATGATTGCTATTATAATTTCATGAACACAACAAATGAGAACATGTATCTTTATTAAAGGATAATGATTTTATTTATAAGGGCCAGATTGATTTTATTTACAAGTCCTAGATTCACAAACTATAAATTTATATACAGGCTCCTTAAACTATATCATGACATTACATGCAACAAAGATGACATTAAGCACATATATATAGGCATAAAAAGAAGTACTAACGCATGATTATATGGGAGCAGAAATAATTGGTTTGGCTTGCGACCTCTGTCCTGCAGTTCCACAACCGAGGGCGCCTATCGTCGCAGGATCAACAAATGCTACCATGTCAGACATCTTCTGTTTTGTCAAGTAATCCTGGAGTGAACTGCATAAAAAGTATACAGTCATTAAAACAAACTAAAAGTTTTATTCAAGTATTTGTAAAGCCAAAGAAAATTATAAACTGCGATACTTACTTAGCAAACATACAAATAACAGACCCCGCTATTTCACCCACAGAGCACAAAGCATACACATCTGATAAAAACAAAGCCTTTTTACTGGTTGATCCAAAGGCTTGTTGGCATAGCTGAAAAGAAGTTACACGGCCGTCTTTCAAGGCATTTTTGGCCCAAAGCCACAAACGCTTCACATGAGGCAGGTAATCAAGACCGAACTCCAACACATACTCTTCTTCTTCTACTTCAGGTGCTTTCCCACAATCTTTCACCTTTTTAAACTTCTTTCCCATAATTTTCTTACTTCCCTAAAGTGGATTAAAAAAAGAAAATTGAGAAAGTAATGTGTTAAAGAATGTAGATCTGTTAAATTATAAAAAATATAAATTAATAATTTTATTCTTCACAAGGGGAGCAGATTTCACCTTCTTCGAAGGGGCCATAAGGGAGAGAGAAATATAGTGAGAAGGAGAAGAAATTGGGAGACAGACAGAGAGAGAGAGGGAAATGAAAAGTCAGAAAAAGGGGGGAATAGAAAGAAGCTGGGCTTGAAAAAAGGGGGGAAATGAAAGTCGGTGTTAAAAATAAAAGGGGGAAATCATTATTTAATTATTTATTTATCAAACAAGTGTTTCTGGTGCATTGTTTGTTATTCATATTAACAAGGGTTTATTTGTTAAAAACCCTTGTCTGATTTACAGCATAAAAAAAAGGGTACTGTCAACCATCCCCGCCAGTAAGTTTTTACTAACAGTAACTTGTTTGACAGCAACTTTTCTGACAACAACATTTCTGACAGCAAGTTTTTATGACAGCAACATTCCTGACAACAAGTTTTTATGACAACAAGTGTTTATGACAGTAACATTCCTGACAGCAACATTTCTGACAACAATTTTTATGACAACAACATTTCTATGACAGCAACATTTCTGTGACAGCAACATTTCTGACAGTAGCATTCCTGACAGCAAGTTTTCACTGATAGAGAAGTCACAAATGACTTGACCGAGAAGTCTAGCCCAATCGAGAAGTCTACTCAGACGAGAAGTCTCTCAGTCGATAAGTCATGAATAAATAAAAAATAATTATAATTATATTTATTATTATTATTATTATTATTATTATTATTCCCTTTAAGTACACTAATTTTGTAGAAGGGGGGGGGGTTGAATGCAAACTTAAGAATTAAATAAAATTCTTGCGGATTTAAGTTTGTTCAAAAGATTGATTAAGTGTTTAGACAAATGTAACTGGAATAAGAAGTTGAAAGAATTCGACACAAATAAAAGGAAACACTGTTTTAAAATTACTAGTGGATTGGTTTTTCCACTAGTGTATTTTTGCTTTCAAATAATCTTGGTAGAATTACCAAGCTGCTTACAAGTGTGTTTTTAGAACTAAGAAAAGCACTACAAGATACTGCCTATGCTTCTACTGTACTTTTTCTTGAGTTCTTGATATTTCACTTACTTGTTACAATAGACTCAAAACTACTATATAGTAGTTTTCTCCTACTTCTATTTTCTATCGACAGATAACATTATAAAATACATTTTACAATGTTTACATGAAAATAGAAATTAGTTTCTTTCACAGTCTTCACTACAATTTGACTTGTCATAGAAATGCCTTTGTCTTGATGCATTCCTTGAAGACTGCGTTGCCTTGAAAGTCTTCACAATCCTGACAGGACTGTCTTCCATTGATTCAGTTTCTGCAAAGTTCCCATTCCTTTTGTCTTTAACTAAATTGGGAAACCCTAATCAACTGATAATTACTGTTGAGCTTATCAGTTGATTCTCCTTTGCTCATCCATCGATGGATAGGATATCCATTGATCAATTGATGTATCGATGGATAGTTGAGTTATCCATCGACTCCTTATCCATTGATGGTTCTTCATCCGTTGATTTGCTTTATCCGTTGAGTGGCTTTATCCGTTAGGTAGTATCTTTATCCGTTGACTCCAATATCAGTTGATCACTTCATTTGAGAGAATTCTGACTTAGAATATTTACAATTGATCAGCCATCCTTCACATCCGTTGAGAAGCTATCAATTGAAGTCAATATTTATCAGTCGACTACTTCACAGTATCCATCGAGGCAATGCAATCAATTGATAATAAAACATGAATCAAATGTTACAATCCAGTATATCAGTTGATTAAACAAGCTTCAACTGATAACTGGTTTCCTAATCAATGGATATTTATAAGTCACATATCCATCGACTAGTTACAAATTGAATTTAAAAATCACTATTGAAATTCTAAGTAATTTGTTATCATCAAATCTCACAATTCCTAACAATCTCCCCCTATTTATGAATATGTGAAACATGCATAAATCTCTACAGTTGATGATAACAAAACTTCTAAACATCTTCATTCTAGCATGAATTACAATATTGACAAAAGAGATTTTAATACAAAGTGATCAAATACCAGTAGTAGATGAAATCTGATAACTTTGATGTAGAGTCTGAATCATCTATCTTCTTCTCCTTCTTGACTCATTCATCTTTTCTTCATTCTCCTTCATCTTTCTGAATAGGGATCCTTTCAGAATCTTCTCATCTTCAACCCTGTAGTCCAGTTGGCTTGCTAGATGGTTCAGTTCCAGGTTTGGCAGTTTGTCTATTTCTTGACAAATATCAATACATTTTTCTCTGCCTTCCCTGTCCCTGTAGATCATCATGTAGAATGGTTCATGTAGTACCTTCCTTCCTTCAGGGTTCCAAATTTTGATCCTGTCATCCCTTTCTTCTTGAACAGGTGCCTCTCTCATCTTCTTCATCTTCTCAAGTATGGCTCTTCCTAGTTCTTCAGTTAGAAAATAACTCCTGTTGAGCAAGGTGTATATTTTCCTCAAAGTGCAGTAATTTTGATCCATAACTTGATTGAATGTGAATGTTGACTGTGATCCATCTTCATAATTGATGTGAAGTAGATCAACATCCCTTCTTCTTTGTCCTTTCACTGCATTCATTCCTTCAATCTTGATTGGCACAAAATTTTCAAGTCTTGATTTGAACACTTCTATTTCTTTGGGTTGACCACTCCCAGATGCTTTATTGCCCAACTCCTTTGGCTTCTCCTCCATCCTTATTTCTTCATCAACAACAAGCTTCCTTTTTACTCCAGAGGGTTTAGGTTCATCAGCAGGCTTGTTTGCTCTTCTTTTTATTCTTGGCCTCCTTTCACCTTCCTTTTTCCTGGCTTCTTTAATTAGCCTATCTTCTTCATCAAATTCTCTTTGAAGTTGAATGGCTAATTCCTCCTGTGACTTGTATTGTTGATCTCTTTCTTTCCTTCCAACAGCTAATGCTTTGCCTAATAGCTTCTCACCTCCCCCTGTGATAGACTTCTCCTTCTTCTTGCCATCTTCAATTAGCTTTCCTTTTCCCTTGCTATCACTAGGTTGTGAGCTACTGCTTTCATTCACCCTTATATCTCCTTTCTTCACTGCTTCAAGAATTTCAGGCATTAGGGCAATTGGCTCTTGTGCATCAATCTTCTTATTCTTGTTGACAATTGAGTCAAATTGCCTCACAATTGTCTGAGCCAATGTCCTCTTTGGATCTTGTTTTTGCAGGACATTTTCTGTGTCCTTGATCACAGCTTCAACTTCTTCAACACTTCTCTTTTGTTCAGCTTCCCTTCTCTTTTCCTTCTCCCCTTTTTGTTATCAGCAACAGGCACTTGATCCATGGATTGAGAAAAGATAGGGGACTCCAAGAGATAGCTCATGAGTTTGATTTGGGTGACCTGATTCTTCAAAATTTGGTCCATGTTTACCTCCATAGTAGACATTCTCTTCTCCAATTCCACCACTTTGTCCTTGGCTGTATACTCAGTGTCAAGCCTTTGCTTGATTCTTGACAGCATGGTGAGACTGAGTCTTGAGTCTATGGTGGTGTCAAAATGCATCCTAGCACTACTAATATCTTTCTTGATCTGCTTCAATTCATGCCTAGACCCTGTAACCTGCATCTTTTGAAGTTTCAGACTGTCTCTGTAGAAGTTAAGAATCCTTCTGTGAACAGGGTCCTCTACACCTGTCTCAGCCATGGACCTCCTGTAGTGTGAAATTATGGCCTTTTCAGTATCAGTCAGGCTAACTTCATCACTTGTCATTTCTGGTGCCAGCATCTCATCATCAGAATCTGAGTGGTCTGCAAAGTCTTCTGGATGCATGTGAGACACATCATCAGGCTGGCTTGCCAAATGCTCTTTGCCACTCATGAATTGTTCTTCTATTGGTACCAATCCTAGCATTTGCTCAGCCTCTTGATTTGTGGCTGCTGCCATTCTTTGGTAGTGAGGATCCTCATGAGTGAATGTATCAGCATCAAGGTTAAATTCAACCTCATCATCCACCTCCATGTGGGCATCTGCAACTCCTGCAGGAACTCCAGATTCTCCTTCACCTCCTGCTCCCCCTAACTCCAACCCCAACTCCTGGGTGAGTTCAGCTGCAACCTGCTCAGTTTTAGAAGTTGGTGCTTCATTAGATGTTGAACACAATTTCTCTCTATTCTTTTCTCTCTCACTCTCATCTCTCTGTTTTTGCATCAGGATCTCATCCTGGATTTTCACCTCTCCCTTTTCATTCTCTCCTTTTGCATCACCTACTAAGGTGGAACTCTCTTTGCTCACACCCTCTCCTTTTGCCACCTCAGAAGAAATTGAGGGCCCCTCATTCACACTCTTTCCTTTTGCCAAGGTAAGTAAACCTTGCCTCTCACTCACCTCACCCACTCCACTCAAGCCTAGAAGTGTTTGTGCAATTTCAACTGTAGAATCAAGCAATGGAATATCAGTTGAAGTAGCAATCGATGGATGTGAAATAGTGATCGATGGATAAGGAATATCCATCGATTGATGAATATCTGTCGAAGTGAGCTCGTCGATGGATGTGAGGATATCCATCGATGGAAGAGTAGAAATCGATGGATGTTGAATATTATCAATTACAGAATTATCCATCGATTCAGAGGTTTGGGGAAAAACATCCTGCTCAACCAAGGTGTCAACCTTTTGTGGCGAGTCAGGTGAGAGTGTTGGCTCCACCCTGAGTTGCAAAGAAGGTGAATTTGAAACAGTAATGTTGTCAATCATTACAGTTTCTGAAGAAAGTGATTCAGATGGTGATTGAGGAGATGGAATAGACAGAGAATGGGGCTGTGCCTCAGGAAAGTTCTGAGACATATCAAAAGAAGAAGCTGAAGGCTCCACCAAATTTTTATTTGGTTTTGCATGTGTGTGTGTTCCCTGTGCATTGCTATTTTCCTTCTTTCTTCTTTTATAGGGCTGAACTACCTTGTGTCCCTCCCCCCCATCAGTTGGTCCTGGTTGAGACCTATTTTCAATAGTTGCACCTTGTTGAGAAGGTACAACTAGGGATGTGTTTATGTCCTTTAACACAGCATCAATCTTTTGAGAGATTGGGCTGGTGGCTGGCTGGACTCTCTCAAGCTCTCCTTCCTTATCCTTCTGGCTTTCTTGATGTTGGCCAGTTCCCTCACCCTTGTCAACCACCTTCACACTCCCCTCAGTGGTTTTTCTTTTCTTGGATTTTACAACAGTAGTCTTTTGAGAAACTACTGAGGTGGTTTGTTTAGATTTGGATTTTGATGGTTGTGCAACTTGGGTAGGAGGGATGGGGGCATTTCCAACTCCCTCTATTGTTGCTGAAGGCAAGGAAGTAGGTATTGCTACCTGAGAATTAAGAAGATTGTGAGTTTGGAGATATACCTGTACAAAAGGAGGATAGGTGAAGCACAACCTACTTTGTAAGTTGATTCTCACCAGATCCTTGAAGATCCTTTTGTTTTGAGTCCATGCTTCCATTGTCTCCATTTCACCTGTGATCTCATATTCTCCAATGGAGGCATTAATCAACAGCATAAAAAATCTAGCAAAATAGATGTTATTTTTCCTAGATGCTTTGTTTCCTAATTTAGCAGTTAATTCATTTAGGAGCAATGTACTAAAATCAAAGTACTTATCAAATAGGATCGAATAAGCAATTTCTTGCATACTTGTGGTAATTGCATCAAAATTACTTATTTTACCAGAAAATACTTTAATTATAGCATCAAAGAAATAACTCCATTCTTGTCTAAGATTTTTCCTAACAAGTTCACCTAAACTGTCTTCATTTTTAGCATAGTTAACAGAGACTAGCATATCCCTAATTTCTGACTCAGTTGGAGGATTTTCACAGTTATTACAAGGAATATCTAGACATGCTGAGATAGAATCACTAGATATGGTGTAAGAGTTACCTTTGCAGGTATAGGAGATTATCTTACCATCCTGTGATACCTGTGCAGAGTTCCACAGCTCCTCAACGAATGAGCACACGATGGTGGGAGCTTCACTGAGAGCCTTGGATACCTTGCATTCTCCCAAGAACCTCATCAATGGATGGAAGTTAGCAGGAGCATCATCTACTGTCAGGCATGCTGTGAAGTTGTTCTGCTCATAAATGAAACCAGTTGAAGAAGTAATCTTCTTTTGGGGTGCCATTGCTGCTCTTGAAGAAATTAAAGAAAGAAACTCAAAGAAAAATGAGAAATCGCTTTAGGGTTCTTTAGAGAGAAGACAGAGAAGCAGAGTTTAGAGAATAAAATAAAATAGCAAGTAAGAATGAAATGATAAATGAAATTGCTATTTATATTTTTAGAATTAAAATGACTTGAATAGTCAGTTTAATTAAGAATATAACCGTTGAATGATAAAAAGAATTAAGATAGATTACTTTAAATGTCAATCGATTGATATATATAACTGGGTATATGTATCTGTTGACAATTAAAGTAAGTAATCAACAGCTATTATTTGATCGATGGATGTAAAAGAAACTGTAGAAATTCTATTACCATCGATGGGTAATTACATCCATTGACTCAGAATTATTAATTTATCGATCGATAAATGATTACAAGGGTAATCATCTGTCGACAGATAAATATCCATCGATAGATGTATATTTTATCAGTTGATTAAATATATCCATCGATAGCTGTAGACTATCCATTGATGATTAACACAATTATCAGTTGATCACTTTATTTCAACAGATAATTGTGAACAATGGCTATAATTAAATAACAACTTGGCATACACTTAAGATTGAGAAAAGTTAAGCATACCTAGCTCACAGACTAATCTATTAAAGGTAGATTCATCCAATGGCTTGGTGAAAATGTCTGCAAGTTGTTGTTCACTAGGGACAAAATGTAATTCAACTGTACCATTCATTACATGTTCTCTAATGAAGTGATACCTTATGTCAATGTGTTTAGTTCTGGAATGTTGCACTGGATTTTCTGTTATGGCAATTGCACTTGTATTATCACAGAAGATAGGAATCTTGTTCATGTTGAACCCATAATCAAATAATTGATTCCTCATCCATAATATTTGTGCACAGCAACTTCCAGCAGCAATGTACTCAGCTTCTGCAGTTGAAGTTGATACTGAGTGTTGCTTCTTGCTAAACCATGACACAAGTTTGTTTCCTAGAAATTGACAGGTGCCTGTTGTACTTTTCCTGTCAATTTTGCAACCTGCATAGTCTGTATCTGAATAACCAATTAGATCAAATCCAGATTCTCTAGGATACCAAATTCCAAGATTTGGTGTTCCTTTTAGATATTTGAAAATTCTTTTTATTGCAATCAAATGAGACTCTTTAGGATCAGCCTGAAATCTAGCACATAAACATGTAGCAAACATTATATCTGGCCTACTTGCAGTTAAATATAATAATGAGCCAACCATGCCCCTATAACTTGAAATGTCTACCTTAGCTTCCTTGGTATTCAATTCAAGTTTAGTTGCAGTGGCCATGGGAGTTTTTGTAGATGTGCATTCATTCAAATCAAATTTCTTTAGTAAATCAGAAATGTATTTAGTTTGATTTATGAAAATACCATTTTTAACTTGTTTGACTTGCAAACCAAGAAAATAGGTTAGTTCTCCCATCATGCTCATTTCATATTTACTTTGCATTAGTTTGGCAAACTTTTTGCAAAGCTCCTCATTAGTTGAGCCAAATATAATGTCATCTACATAGATTTGAACAAGAATAATTAAGCCATTGACATTTCTGCAAAATAGAGTTTTATCAACAGTACCTCTTGTGAAGTGATTCTCAATGAGAAACTGAGATAAAGTGTCATACCAGGCCTTTGGTGCTTGTTTCAAGCCATAGAGTGCTTTGAGTAGATAGTAGACAAAGTCAGGGAAATTTGGATCTTCAAAACCAGGGGGTTGTTCCACATAGACTTCCTCTTCTAAAATACCATTCAAGAATGCACTCTTCACATCCATCTGGTAGACCTTGAAATTAGCATGTGCAGCATAAGCTAGAAAGATTCTGATTGCTTCCAGCCTTGCAACTGGTGCAAATGTTTCATCAAAATCAATTCCTTCTTCTTGTGAGTACCCCTTTGCTACAAGCCTTGCTTTATTTCTAGTCACAGTACCAGTTTCATCCATTTTGTTTCTGAATACCCATTTTGTACCAATTACTGATCTATCCTTTGGTTTGGGCACCAACTTCCATACTTTATTCCTTTCAAATTGATTGAGTTCCTCTTGCATAGCTAAAACCCAATCAGGATCCTTGAGAGCTTCTTCAACTTTTTTAGGTTCTTCTTGAGATAAGAAACTGCTATACAGACACTCATTTTGAGTAGCACTTCTTGTCTTGACATCATCTTCTGCATTTCCAATGATTAATTCAAATGGATGACTTCTTGTCCATTTTCTTTGAGGAGGCAAGTTTTGCCTTCCTGATGAAGAAGCTTCATTGTCATTGTTGTTGTACTCCTGTTGAATTGAACTTGAAGATTGATTTTGAAACCCTCCCCCTGAGTTGGATACTCTAGATGTAGAGTGTTGATTATCCATCGAAGGATTATCAGTTGATGCATTATCAGTCGATGGATGTCTGTCAACTGATAAATTATCCATTGATGTTGTGACATCAACTGATGTTGGGTTTCTGAGTACTTGAAAACTTGTTGGTACAATTTCTTCATCATCTTCTTCATTTGATCCATTTGATTCATTTTCAAATTGCAGTGTGTCATGATTTCCTTCATCAAACAAGCCTTGAATCTTTTTATCATCAAATACCACATGGACAGATTCCATAACAATGTGTAGTCTAAGATTATAGACTCTATAGGCTATGCTTGACAGTGCATACCCAACAAATATAGCTTCATCAGCTTTGGCCTCAAATTTTCCTTGGTGTCCACCTTGATTCCTTAGGACATAGCACTTGCAGCCAAAGACATGAAGAAACCCCATCTTTGGCTTTTTGTCTTTCTTCATCAATTGATAAGGTGTCTTTCCTTAAGTTTGATTTACTATGGAAATGTTTTGAATGTAGCATGCTGTATTGATGGCCTCAGCCCAGAAGTATGTTGGTAACTTAGAATCTTCCAACATTGTTCTAGCTGCTTCAATCAATGTCCTATTTTTCCTTTCAACAACCCCATTTTGTTGAGGTGTTCTTGGTGCAGAGAAGGTATGAGAAATTCCCTTAGATTCACAGAACTCTTTCATTGTAGAATTCTTAAATTCTGTTCCATTGTCACTCCTTATTTTCTTTACATCCAATTCAAGATTTTTCTCAACTTCTTTTATGAGCTTGATGATCAGATCGCTAGCTTCATCTTTTGAATGCAGAAAATAAGTCCATGAGAATCTTGAAAAGTCATCTACAATGACTAGAGCATACTTCTTATTTGCAATGGACATGATATTTACAGGACCAAACAAATCCATGTGTAATAACTCAAGTGGCTTCTCAATTGATGATTCTAGTTTTGACTTGAATGATGCCTTACTTTGTTTTCCCTTTTAACAGGCATCACAAAGTCCATCCTTGACAAATTCCATTTGTGGTAAGCCTCTCACTTGATTCTTCTTGACCAATAGATTCATGGCTTTGAAATTCAAGTGAGCTAATTTCCTGTGCCATAACCAACTTTCACTCGTACTTGCCTTTGAAAGTAAGCAAGTCATTGAATCTGTATTTGTTGAGTTGAAGTCAGTTATGTACACATTTCCTTTTCTGTTCCCAGTCATAACTAGGCTTCCATCTTTCTCTTTGGAAATTATGCATGCTTCAGTTGTAAAGCACACTTTATTTCCATTGTCACATAATTGACTTATGCTTAACAAATTGTGTCTTAAGCCATCAACTAGTGCAACAGGTTCAATGATGACATTCTCTTTTGAAATCAAGCCATATCCCATGGTATATCCTTTACTGTCATCTCCAAAGGTTACTCCAGGGCCAACTTTCTCCTCAAACTTTGTGAGCAGGGACTTATCTCCAGTCATATGTCTTGAACATCCACTGTCCAAGTACCAAAGATTTCTTCTTTTTCCCTGCACATAACCAAGGACAATCAAGTTGATTTTGGTACCCAAGTTGCCTTGGGTCCTTTCTTATTAGTTGCTGCCTTTGGTTTGGTTTCCAACCTTTGTTCCTTTGGTTGAGGTGGTTTCACTTTCACTTCAACCTTAGGTGTTGGTTTCCTTACCTCAGGCTTCTCAGTGCTAACATTTGGAATATTCATGCTTGCAGAATTAGAGAAATTTGGATCATGAAAATTGTTGTGCATATTCCAGGGCATAGCAGGCATAGTCATGTTGGCAAATGCAAGATATGGATTAAACATATAAGGCATTGATGCATATTGAGAATGAATAGCATGAGAATCAACTAAATGGGGATAGACAGAATTGGAATGCATGTTAGGTATAACAGGCACATTGGTTGTTGCAGGCATATTGGACTTGCATTGCACAGATAAGTGATTCTTACTACCACACTTAGCACATATCTTTCTAGGAGCATACTTGTCAGGTGTGTAGTTATTGTGCTTGTTTATGCCTACTTTACCATTTCTGTTCTTTTTCTTCTTTTCATTTGGCTTAATATCAGATTCTATCTTTTCTAATTTTTCCTTCAATTGGTCCTTAGATAAGAATCCTATATTAGCCTTTTCAATCTTGATTTGAGATTTAGAGGAGCTTCCTTCTTTCACAAATTTAACAGGTCTGTTGAACTTGGTTTTCAACACAGTGTGTTTAGCAGTTGATGATTCCTCAATCGATGGATGATTATCCGTTGGAATATCATTATCAATCGATGGATAATCTTTATCAGTTGATTCAAGATTATCAATCGATTGCTTCTTTTCCAAAGATTGATTTTCATCAATGGCTAATTTCTCAAGAGTCTCAGACAACATGGTGAAAGAGTTTGTTCCATGAATGTCATTCATCTTCTTACTAGCTTTACTAGACCTGTTCCATTTGTCAATGGTTCTTAGTTCTTCTTCCAATTTTTCTTTCAGATTTTCTATTTCCTTTTTACACTCAACTAGTTCTTCTCTAGAATCTTTGTTTTCTACCTTGAGTCTGTCCATTTGCACTAGCTCATTCTCTAGATAAATGTTTCTTTCAGTAAGAGATTCTAAGGTGCTTTTGAGCCTAGTGTTTTCTTTGTTCAAGGACTTAAGAGTGACATGCAAATTATACAACTCATTAGACATTTCAGTAATAGTAATATTGCATTCATCTTTGGACAACTCAGATAGATTTGTTGAAATTACCTGATTGCTAGAGGAACTAGCTTCTTGGTCATCATGGTTGGCCATAAGTGCAAGGTTGATGAATTCCTCTTCTTCAGAATCATCCTCAGCAGCCCAGTCCTTTTCTTCTGTTACAAAAGCCTTCTCCTTTTGTCTCAGCAAATCAATGTACTTCTTTTTATAGTCAATCCCATCATTGTACTTTGATTTCTTCTCCACTTTTGGCTTTCTGCATTCACTTGAAAAGTGACCAGCCAATCCACAGTTGAAACATTTGAATTGAGTCCTGTCAACCAGATTTTTGCTTGGTTGATTATCTCTTTTGAACTGGGATCCAGGCCTTTGCATAGGATTCCTCTTGAACTTGAGTTTTGAAAATTTTCTTGATAGAAAAGCAAGATGCTCATCTATTTCATCCAATTCATCCCTTGTGTATGATTCATCATCTTCAACTATTTCTCTTCTTTTGCTAGCTGAAGATTCATCATATCTACCACCTGTAGCTTTTCCATGATCCTCTTTCTTTCCTTCTTTAACATCAACATCTTCACAGGGCTCTGCAACTTGCTTATCCTTGACCACCAGGGCAACAGACTTTTCCTTCTTCTGACTTTTCTCAATCTCTTCATCTTGCTGTAGTTCCAATTCATATGTCTTCAAGATTCCATACAGCTTGTCAAGAGTATATTCTTTAAAGTCAGGAGATTGTCTTATAGAAACAGTCATTGGTTTCCATTCCTTGGGTAAGGACCTCAAGAATTTGAGATTGGTATCCTCAACAGCATATACTCTTTCATATAGTTTTAGCTCATTCAAAAGCTTTTGAAACCTACTATATGTGTCATTGATTGCTTCACCACTCTTGAAGTGAAAGGCCTCATATTTCTGAATCAAGAGTTGCATCTTGTTCTTTCTTACCTGCTCAGTGCCTTCACATAGAGTTTGAAGAATATCCCAGACTTCCTTGGAGGTTGTACAGTTGATAACATTGTCAAACATATCCTTGTCAAGACCATTAAACAAAATGTTCATAGCCTTTTTATCCTTATGTACTTCCTTCTCATCTTCATCTGTGTATTCACTCACAAGTTTTGGAATTAGTTTGTCTGGTGCCTGAGTACCATCTGCATTCACACTTGTGACTATCTTCATAGGCACATGTGGACCTTTCTCTATGCAGTTGACATAGGAAGTATCAATGGATAGCAGATGCAAGTGCATTTTAACTTTCCAGGGAAAATACTCATCTTTTTCCAGAACTGGAATCTTCACTCCTGTGTCTTTGTGACCCATGCTTAATGTACTTTGGATCTTTACTTTCTGTATGTTGAAAGTAAAGCTCTGATACCAATTATTATTCCCTTTAAGTACACTAAGTTTGTAGAAGGGGGTGGGGGGGGGGTTGAATGCAAACTTAAGAATTAAATAAAATTCTTGCGGATTTAAGTTTGTTCAAAAGATTGATTAAGTGTTTAGACAAATGTAACTGGAATAAGAAGTTGAAAGAATTTGACACAAATAAAAGGAAACACTATTTTAAAATTACTAGTGGATTGGTTTTTCCACTAGTGTATTTTTGCTTTCAAATAATCTTGGTAGAATTACCAAGCTGCTTACAAGTGTGTTTTTAGAACTAAGAAAAGCACTACAAGATACTGCCTATGCTTCTACTGTACTTTTTCTTGAGTTCTTGATATTTCACTTACTTGTTACAATAGACTCAAAACTACTATATAGTAGTTTTCTCCTACTTCTATTTTCTATCGACAGATAACATTATAAAATACATTTTACAATGTTTACATGAAAATAGAAATTAGTTTCTTTCACAGTCTTCACTACAATTTGACTTGTCATAGAAATGCCTTTGTCTTGATGCATTCCTTGAAGACTGCGTTGCCTTGAAAGTCTTCACAATCCTGACAGGACTGTCTTCCATTGATTCAGTTTCTGCAAAGTTCCCATTCCTTTTGTCTTTAACTAAATTGGGAAACCCTAATCAACTGATAATTACTGTTGAGCTTATCAGTTGATTCTCCTTTGCTCATCCATCGATGGATAGGATATCCATTGATCAATTGATGTATCGATGGATAGTTGAGTTATCCATCGACTCCTTATCCATTGATGGTTCTTCATCCGTTGATTTGCTTTATCCGTTGAATGGCTTTATCCGTTGAGTAGTATCTTTATCCGTTGACTCCAATATCAGTTGATCACTTCATTTGAGAGAATTCTGACTTAGAATATTTACAATTGATCAGCCATCCTTCACATCCGTTGAGAAGCTATCAATTGAAGTCAATATTTATCAGTCGACTACTTCACAGTATCCATCGAGGCAATGCAATCAATTGATAATAAAGCATGAATCAAATGTTACAATCCAGTATATCAGTTGATTAAACAAGCTTCAACTGATAACTGGTTTCCTAATCAATGGATATTTATAAGTCACATATCCATCGACTAGTTATAAATTGAATTTAAAAATCACTATTAAAATTCTAAGTAATTTATTATCATCAAATCTCACAATTCCTAACAATTATTATAGTTACCTATTTTATTAAAAAATAATTAAAATTAAAAATAATTACTCATTTTATAAAAACAAAATAAATTAAAATTCTCATTTTACTAATTATAAATAATATATAACATTAAAATTATATGATACGTTACAAGAGCCAAATAATTATGTATGCACATTGTTATAATTAAAATTATGAATACATGTTTAAGTTTTTATAAAAAATTAAAATTTAAAATATTAACTCATTTTACAAAGACAAAATAAATTAAAATTTTATAATTTTATAATATGGATACATATAAATGTATATAGTTTGTTAATAATAAGTAATAGTTTTGTAACTCGAATAATATGAGTATACATTTTATATGAACGAGTTAAGAAGTAGATATTGAGTTTATGATAAATCTATAATTTCTTTCTTATTAAATTAAAATTATTTTTTTCGATGATCCAACCGTACGGATGTTAAGACATTTCGATGTTTGTGATGTGTAAAAAAAAATTAGAATTTTTAAATTTATTTTGTGTGCTTTTTATAATAAAAGTATTAAAAAATCTTCTAGAAACATTTTTCGTCTTATTATAAAAAGATAATTTTTGTCCTTTACGGTTAAACAAACCACAGTTTTTTTAGCAATTGTGTTGTATATGTTGTATGAAGACAACAGTTTTTAAATGTAAAAACCGTTGTCTTTTTCATAGTTTTTTTTTTTCAATTTTAATTTTTGTAACAAATTTATATTATGGATTTAAAAAAATGTATATAGTTGGCTAGTAATAATTAGATAGATTTATAGTTATTATAAATTATTATAATTTGTTAGGGATTGTGATGTTAACATTGTAATCAACTATAAGTACTTAGATTAATTAGAAATTAACTAAGTAAAACATACTGTCATATGTATATTGACAGTATGTTTAGTTGTTACTTGGAACTTGACAGTAACTATCTTTTGACAGTAAACTTGGCTGAGATTGAAGAATCGAAGACAACAAGTTTTTACTGACAGCAACTATTTTCTTGACAGCAAAATATTAAAATTAATATAAAATAATCATATCACTATCATTAAAAAAATTGATGTTAGACTTAAAATAAAAATATTTATACTATATTATTATAACCAGGCTTTAGATTTTTTGTAGTCAGTTTCCTTTATACTTTTTATAATATTATATTATATATAAATCATATCCTAATTTTACTTACTCATATTAAATATCTTATATACAATATAATTAATATATTTGTACAAAATAAAAAAACATCTTAATTTATCCATTGTTCAAGCTATATAATTTTTTTAAAATTGCATCTCCTTAATTAAATCGAATAAATATTATAATATTATTATTTTGTACTTATGTTTAAGTTTATTAAAATTTTATACAATATATTGATAAAATTTAAAATAATTTCAACAAATATAAAATATAAATATAATTTATATTTCAAAATTTGTATGTACTTGTATAAATATTTTAAACGCAATTTTTGTCCCCTGTACACTAGTTCCCTCCTTAGCCAATAATTCATTCCCCCCTTGTCAAATTTTCATTTCCCACCTTCACCCCTCAGCCACAAAACCAAACACAGATGCCCAAAAATTCAAAGACAAACAAAATCTAGGATTTTGTCTCACAGCTCTCTTTCTCCTTTCTCAAGTACGGTGTGTCTCACACTCCATCTCTCCGGAGGCTAATGATTAGGGCTTTGGTTTGAAATAGGGTTCATCTTCTTTAATTGATTTTACAGATGGGGGCTTCTTCATACTTTTTTGGTGGTGGCAGCCTCTTTAGTGGTGGGAGCCCATTTGGTGAGTTATGTGACAATATTACTATGGGTTGTTGTGTTGTTAACTCTATCTTAGTTATTTGGAGGTTTGCGAGGTCATGTTTGTTGAATATAATTATTGACAAGTATCTTGTTGATTATCAAGTGGTGCAAGTGAGGTTGGGAAATTGGCAGCAAAGGTTGATCCCACAGGTGGAGTCTATCTTGTTCCAGCATTTAAAGGATTATTTGCTCCTTAAAGAAAGGTGGAACTAGTATTCGTGAAAATCAGCGTATCATTACAGGAGCAGTCCAGCAGATTTATGCAGAAGACTGGTTTGTTCTAATCAGAGTCTACAGATTCTGACTGGTGAAAATCAGAGTCTATAGACTCTGATAAGCCTATAACAATACTGCTATGACTCTGATTATTGTTATGTTACTTTAAAAGATGGACAGGTCTTGGTTAAAAGCTGATAGAAGAACACGTGAGTTCAAAAGAGGAGTCGAAGAATTATTGTTATTTGCATTTGAGAACGGATATGATGAAAATAAAATCAGCTGTCCATGTATAAAATGCGCACATAGTAAATCTTGGAATGCTCGAACAGTGAGGGACCATCTTTTCAGAAATGGTATCGATCAGACCTACACATATTGGATTTGGCACGGAGAGTGTAATACAGAAGAAAGTGAGCCTATCACTGAGGAGACCGACAGTTCACAATCCGTGGATCAAATCCCGCTGAAAACAGAGAATGGTGGTAGTGATGATGATGTTTCCCTAGATTCCTCAGATTTATTTAACCATATTCAATCTGAACATGAACCCCTTTATCCGGGATGTGAAGGAATTACAAAGATGCAGGCTTTAGTAAAGTTATACAACTTAAAAGCAAAATATCAGATATCTGACTGTGGCTTCTCTGAAATTCTACTTTTGGTTGGGTCTATGCTTCCAAATGGCAACAGTTTTCCTTCTTCGTTCAGTGAAGCTAAAAAAAGCTTGTGTGCTTTAGGAATGGAGTATGAAAAAATACACGTATGTTCGAATGATTGTCTACTATATCGTGGAGAGAGAGATGAAGATGAGACGAGGTGCCGTATTTGTGATGCCTCTAGATGGAAGTTAAACATAAACTTTGTAATATGATAAATGTGTTTGCTAGTTTGAACATAACAGTTCTTGATTGATGTTATGTTGCCTGATGTTTGTTACTGTAAAATCAGACAACGGTTTTTAACTACCAAACGCTTGTGTGAGAGCTAAAGAACTTAGAGTACAAAACCATTGTGTGTTGCATGCAATTCAGACAACAGTATTCACAAACCATTATCTGATTTCATTTTATGCAACGTCTATCAAAACACTTGTCTGATTTTAACAACGTTTTTTGTATTCAGATTGAAAGCCTTGTCTGAAGAAACTTCAGACAATGCTTTCAAAAAGCGTTGTTAAAATTAGACAATAGTATTTAGTCACCGTTGTGTGACTACTTTTGAAGCAATATATGAGCAAAACAGTTGTCTAAGTTTTACAACTGTTTTGAGGACCATTGTAAGACAAACTGTTATACAACACTACTTTTAAAAACCGTTGTAAAACGGATGTCTATTTTGCTCTTCTAGACAACACTTTTTAAAACTGTCGTTAAATTCATGATCAGACAATACACCGAAAAGCTTGAAAAAACAACCGTTGTGTGAAAATTTCAGCCAACACTTTTTCGTCGAAGTGTTGTCTGATGTGTGTCGTCTGATTCAAAATTTCTTGTAGTGTTACATCGCACCTGGGTCCTCGACATTGAAATTTTATTTTTCGGCACTTGTTCAAAATACTCTTCAATATATAAAAATTGAAAAAAATTATGCTTGTAATGAAGACAATAAACACAAAATTACTTTAAAAACAAGAGTGTTGCGATGCAATTGCACTACTTAATTTGAATTTTCAAACTGTTCTAAAGTCAAGCTTTGGATCCAGGAGATATGGGATTCAGAATATCATATGAGCAGGGGTTAGTAATTTGAAGAATTTCAATCATTTTGTTCCAAACTTTCAGAACAAGATATAAGGAGATTTTGTTTCAAAACTAGTGCAAAAAAACTTTAACATAATTTACAAAAGTGCAATTTTACAATGTCAAAATTTAACCTAAATTCTGGGATTCACTCACAACTCATCTTTCCCAATGAAGATGTAGAATTCACTGCTAACAAGTTAAATGACACATGAGGTTATAATATATTTTGGCATAAAAAAGATATGGTTATGTTTTGTAAATCCACATCACCCCTAGTATTTATCAAAATACCCCCATATTTCATATTGCGTTTTGTCTTAAAAATATAACCTGCGGTCATTCTCAAGGCCATCAAACCCGTAATAAAATATGCTAAAAACTTCATGCAAAGTGAACATCTCATAAGATACCCATTACCAAACAAGCATTCAACAATGTTTATAATAAGTAGCTGAAAACCAAACAGCAAGAACAGTTTAAAACATAACCAATACGCAATGGTACCTCAAAATCCCATGATCCAAACGGCCCCTAAAGTCTACAATACAAGAAAACAAAAAAGATACTAAGGCATCCAGAAAACTCTCAAATGTACCAATTCATGCAAGTTAAGGACTAGATAGTAGATAGTCTCCAATGAAACCGACAGCAAGATTAGTACCCATAGTTCCAAAAGCTTTCTCAATTTCTGTCATCTTCTTCAAGCGGAGACTCTCCAGATCTTGCAATTTAGTTTTGGCATCATCAACACAAGCCTGAAGATCATGTAATTTAATTCTGGCATCGTCAACACGAGCCTGCAGCTCTTGTAGTTTAATTTTGGCATCGTCGATATGACCGTCAATTGTATGAAGCTCGGGAATCAGGGGCTTTGAAAACCGGAGATGTTCTATATAGTTCAGGCGGTTCATCACCCAACTTACATCGAGTCCCTGATTCTGCAAGTAAGCAAATACATCCCTGTACTCAACAATCATTTCAAAATCTACCTCAGTCATTGATATTTTGGCAAAGTCATTCAGCGAGGTGCAGAACATGTTCAGATTCATTGTACATAACTTCTTGTTTTTTGTTGTAAAGTGCTCAAAGGTTTCCGGATATGCATGCATAATGTGATCGAGCAGGAATACAAACTCCGTCTTCACCTTGTGGCCCTGTCATAACCCAAAATCTCTAACCTCCTGGGTAGAGCTTGCTTGATCTTTGTTTGTTGCTTCCACTGGATCATTAATATGTCTAACCTTGGCAGAATCTGATACGGAGTCTTCCACAACATGCTCTTCTTGCACATTTATGTTTACTGTGTCGACACTCAGAGTTTGATGTATATTGTTAGAATCATCCAGCTCCTTGATTGTAGCTTCCAAAGGCTCTTGTAGCCCCACATTTTGATCCATCATGGAAACTGCTATTGTTTGAGGAAGCATGTTCTGAGAAAGTTAAAAAAATCGGTTTATCTCAAGGCAATGACTAATGTATAACAATATTAGCTTTCAATTAGTATGTATGGGCAAAAAATTATTAGTTAACGAGAATAATAACAATATTCAATTAGTCTACAAATAAGAACTCAAATGAAAATTTTAGCTTTCAATTATTAACAAATGGCTTTTAAATTTATAAGTAGTAATCCCTTGCATGCTTATATGTATCTACACGATTTTAAGCTTGATTTCTTTTTAACATAATAAAATTGAACTTCGATGCTAATAATAAAAACATTAAAAAAAAAATAGTAGTTTTTACTCGTGCAAAAAAACTAGAAGTTTAGAACTATCCACAATCACTGAACTTAATTTGTCCATTATATTAACTATTTTCACAATTAAAATGTTAAGATAATAAAGTGAATAAGTAAATCCATGCTAGAGAAGTAGATAGCTTATATAATACTTCTACAGAGTTCAGAGTAAATGGCAGCAGCGTACCCTCACCCTAAAGTCGCTCCGCCCTTGGCCACAATACCATTTAGCAAGTTGCAAATGTCCATGGCTTCAATAGTTGATGGGTGAATAAACATTGGTTTAATATATTAGAAAAAGTTAATAGTGTATGAATTTTAAATCCCTCGTGCCCCCAGCTCAACTAATTTGTCTGCCTCCCCCTTTCCTCACTACGTTCAAAGTTATTTTCAATTTTGTGTCAATTTGCTTGTATGTATGTTGTACGTACATATCTGTGTGTGAGTGTGAGTGTGTGTGCACACACAACAGGAATATGCACACAATTACTAAAGGCCCTGACTCTTTGTCATGATCTTTGTTTATGGTGATTGGTGCATCTGTACATCAATTAGTTCATACTAATACAAGAACTATATATTCTAAGAATTTGGATTTAAATGGATTAATCTAGACCAACAGATTAAGATTAAATGGATTCCTGCATTTTGATTTGGCGAGTAAGATATATTCATCTTTCTTGTCCGTATATTGACAAAATTAACAACAAGCTGAACCCTAATATTTTCACACACAAACACATAGAACCTTAACATTTTAACAAACACTTTTATATTTAACTTTTATATATCCTGATGGAGATCAATACCCACAGTGAGTAGTTAATTAAATTGTTCAAATGCTAACATTTCAAGATTTACGATATACTTCCATGCCCTTTTTTTTGTGTAAAAATACCAGAGGTCGAAACAGATGCCCATCTAATAATGAAATATACATGCATATATAGTATCTCTTATATACAAGAAACAAAACAAGAAAAGTGTTTTTACCTTCCAAGAAGGATAGTAATAGATTCATTAAATACCTGAGGCAATGTTGTGACAATGGTGGCTCTTGGAGAACCACCAAGTAAGTAGCTTCTAAGAGCAACAGACATATTTGATTCTTTATATCCCCTTGGTAACTTCACATACTTCAAGTTAAAGAATGGAGATGGCAAACATACAAAAAGGCTGGAAATCTCATTGAATGCCTACAAAAAATATAATAAATTCCAACAAAATTGAGCACAATATAGACAGCCAAAAAATTGTAATTGAGATCCACAACAAATTACCTATGAACTAAATTCTTAAATATAAAACCTCCAGTTAGACATTCAAATAAACAATACTAATTTTGACTAGACAAGGATATAAAGACATTTCCAATACTATTATATGAAAAAAAGTACATAAACTTACCTCAATGCTCTCCGAGTCAAAAGTAAGATTTTTGGCATTAACAAGTCCCGGAAGCATATTGGTTAACCTGTGATACATAATTTTCTTATAGACGGCTTCCGTGTTATGCAACCAACCCCGTAATCTTATGTTTACATTCTCCAATTCAGGAACTACAAATGTGGTTTTAAAGATACCAAAAGAAGTGAAATTGCAGATTCTTGGTGGCAAAACTACAATGTTACCACTACCATTATCATAGAAGCTGGAGCTGGTCCTTATATTCAGGTTCAACAATTGACGAGGACAAGATAAGAAATAGTTCTGTGTAAAGGCTGAAGATATCGTGAGATTTTGTAGATTGATAAGTGTAGATAACATGTCACTCATATCATAGGGAAGATTTGAGTTGTATAGATCTAGACTTATTACAGCTGGGAGGTCCCAACCCTTGTTGGGTAATGCACAGTTATACAGTCGGAGAGTTTTTAAATTGGGGAAACTGAAAGATAAAGAAGAAACTGATAAATTCCAATTATCAAGACCCAGAGTTCTCAAGGCAGGCAAGCATGTAAACCATGAATCCGAAATGTTGTTAGTACTTCTAGGAGAATCTGGGTGCTCCAAGTGGAGAGTTGTCAAGGCAGGTAAATTCCAGCAATCCGATCCCAAAGCAAATTCTTCAAGTGTGACTCGCAATGTGAGTTTTTTTAGCGAGTTAGAGATGAAGGTAGATAATTTATAAGGTTGATGTTTATACGATAAATCAAGATTGAAGGATTGAACATTGTGTGCGATTGCATACTCAATGACATTTACGATCAAACGTCCACGGAGTCCCTTGTTGTAAACACTGAAGTTCAATTCGGAAAGATGAGATTGATGGTTTCGTCTAGACAGAACATGGAGGATGAACTTACAATTGTTTTTAGATAAAGAGTCTTTATATTCACCAAAATTGAGAAAAGGAAGGGTAGTCCATAAAAGCTTCCATCGCCTGGAGAGAACACTGGTTTGAACTACTTCTTTTGCATCCATAAATGACATAATTTTATGAATAAGCTCGTCAGGCAATTCACTGATTCTGTCTTCTTCATCTATAAGAATTCTCAGTTTCTTCTTCTCTCGAGAACCCATTTAGATGTACGAATTAAAGATATAGATTGTTAATTTCTTCTGCGAACCCTAACCCCCTTTATAGAGATTGACGTTTCGTCTTCACTCAATTTTACCTCTTTGAAACAATTTTAATTTTAAAATCTTAATTTCAAACGCATAAAGTATATTATTTGAATTTTTTTGGATATTGCAATAATTATATATTTGATATTACGTATTATTGGTGTAATTTTTCATATAGTACATTTGAATAGAGATATAAAAAGTAGTGTAAAATAAATAATGTAAATGCATTTATCGCATATACTAATGCTATATGTTGACGTAACCTAGACAAAAATTTGTTGTTTGTGTGATAGGTATTGATATTAGTTGAAAATTTACTCGAAATATAAGTTAAAAAAATTGTTATGTTCTTTTATATACATTGATTTACCATAAGAAAACAGTCAAGTAGAAACACATTCACACATTTTCTAGAATTGAGAATTTGTGAGCAGACATGTCAATATTTGTCTCCTCGCGATTGCGATTGCGATTCCAAACTTATATTATTATTTTTCTAATTAATTTATATTAATCAAACATCCTACTTGATAATATAGGGTTGCGAGGACAATAAACAACGTTTAAGTACACGACATTATATATATATTTGTATAGAGTTATTTAGAAAATCGACATGTATTTGTTAGTGTCCATATGGCAAGTGAAGGATTGGAGGTTATAAAATAAGATAAGGCCAGCTTGCAATAAATATCTACATGTATATATGTACACCAAATATGAAAATTGTAATTGTGTTACCTTGTTAGGAAGATTTTGCACGAGTGGGATTTTATCTTTGGTATAGAAATAAGCAGGACTATATCAACCAGACGGAGCCAGGAATAAAAACGAGGGAGGGCCAAAATATATTATAAAATTTTTTTCCCAGCAACAAATAAAAGAATTCGAAAAAAACATCATACAAAACATACTTCAATAAAATTACCTCATTGATGTTATCATAACTCAGGTCTGAAAATATGTTACAGTGGGACAAGTAATGGAAGTGAGGCCTAGTCTAGTTAAGAACTTAAGATATAGGTTTTAATTTTTTTTGAAAAAAATATTAGTTTGGGCTAAAATTTCAGGGAGGGCCCAAATATACTCCGGGCCCAACCTCCTTCCGCCACTGACTATCAACAGCCAGAATTTATTGAATTAGTTCGATATGCCCTGTCCCATACGTACGACTGTATTCGTGCATGTCTCTCTTTACTGTGTTTTTTTTTTAATTTTGAAATGCTTAAGCTCCATTACCTCAAACTCAGAGAGGGCACAAGTTTAAAATTGGACTTGGGCTTTTTAAAAAAATAAAAAAATATATTGGGCCCAATTTTCGAGAAAGGCCCGAACCTACCCTAGTACTGCCTCCGTCGGACCGCCACTGCGCCCAAGGACCTTGTTGACACAGTGCCCTGTCCTTCCAACTAAGCCTTCGCCCAGGGTAGCTATATGGCCTCTCTTATGTTATGATATTAATATTTTAAGAATCTTTATCGATGGTGATCGGTATGTCATGGTACGGGATGCCAAACAAGTCTTATTGCAGGGTAAAAAGTGGTCACTCAAGTAATGGCCTAATATCAAAATTCAAAACATCAAGTATTGTTTCTGAGGACTCTAATGCACCACTCTAGTAGCCAATGACAATTATGTTAATTTTACTTGTTGACTTAATGGAACTAACTGCGTGGCAGAGATGAATTTGACGTCTATGTACCTTTCTGTTAACACTACGCCAGTGTTGCACAGTTCACGGGTCATTCGAGTACCTAATACGGGATCTGATACATGATCATGTATGTGAAACGTTAGTAATTTTATGAATAAGGTATAATGATCCACGAATCATGCATGTGAAATGTTAGTTTTATGAATCGGGTACAATGACCCGCAAATTGGATATGCGGATCCATATGAGGATTTCTTTCTATAGTAAATTTATAATATATATTATGTATATATTTGTTATTATATTTATGGTTTAGTTATAATTTTTATAATTAAAATATTTATTTTACCCAAAAATATAAAGATTAATCAAAAAATGTAAAATTTTAAAATTATTAGTAAAGTGGTGATATGATCTAGGACTTTCCATACTTATTTTTAAGGGGATTCAAATATGTTCTTGTAATCAAGGCATGTCTCGTGTGTCTTCTCTTTCATGTGCATCATCTTCCAAACTGCATCCTTTTCTTATTCCTCTTTCAAAAATAATTTCATCTATCGATTATATATATATTTTTAATTTTTTCTCATTTTCACATAATGATCGCCAGAGTTATGGATCGTTGAAGTTGGCAAACTGGAACGTAACCCTAGCGATCCAGTTCGAAGAGGAATTGTATTCCAAAACAAGCTAATTGGATTGAAGTTCCCTAAACTGACCCATGAACCACGCAATTCTTGACTAGACAACGAAATTATATCAATAAGGTAATTTAACCCACACATAGAACTAGTGAATAAAACACACACATATACAACACCTATATGTATAGGTATATTATCATCTTCATAAATATTCCAAAACATAATTTCCGAACTCAAAAATATAATATCCCCACATCAATTACTCTTCAACACGCCTTCAAGCAATTCGAAAGAAACATAACTACATACTTTAACTTAAGATTATTTTGTTTATTATATATGTACCTATTGGGGGTGGGGGGTGGGGGGTGAATTTGTTTGTGTATTCATTTTCAGAGTCTATGATTAAGTCTATGATTAGTAATCATTTTGGATTGCAGTAATTTAAAAACTGTGGAAAATATAATAGGAACATTATTTATGTTGATGGAGGAAAAAAAGGTTTCTCGGTTAATTTCATACATTTCAATTTTAACAAAAGAAGGGGGAAAAGTGGGTGAAAAATATTAGCTTTTTTGAAGGTTTGAGTGTCAGAGAGGAATTAAAGCTCATTAATGGTATGTATCATTCTTTTTGTATTTTCATTATTTATGTGTATTAATTATGCATGTATATATATACACACACACACCTATATATGTGGTTATTATGTTTTGATGATTAGGTTTGGTAGTAATAAATGAGCATGAATATATTTATATGTTATTTTGTAATGTAGATTATTTCTTATGAATATGTAATAAATGTGTAATATTTTTGTTAGATATTAAATCAAGATTGGATGAATCGACGTATGGAAAATAATTTTCTTTCAACAAGTAGTGAATATTGGGATGGGGTGAAGTATTTTTTGGATTTTGCTAGTAAAAATGGGATGAAAGGCGGAAAGATATTATGTCCGTGTATTAAGTGCAAAAATTCGAAATGGTTGAAAATTGATGATGCTGAACTTCATTTAACCAAATCACATGATTGTCATATTATCATGCAAAAGTTGTTGCCGCATGCGATTCACGAGCTTTTACCATCTTATATTGTTGATGCACTTATATCACTTTCGAATTTCTTTCAAGATATTTGCTCTTCTACCTTAATCCGAGATGATTTAAAAAATTTGGAAAGGTCAATAGTCCGAACGATGCTCGTACTAGAAACCATTTTTCCACTAAGTTTTTTTGATTTGATGAAGCACTTAATAATCCACTTGGCCGAAGAATGTAGGTTGGGAGGGCCGGTTAATTATCGTTGGATGTATTTTGTTGAGAGAATGATGGGATACATGAAGCATAAGGTTCGTAATAAGACAAGGGTTGAAGGTTCCATTACGAAACGTTATGTAGAGGATGGAATGTTAAATTTTTGTTCATTTTATTTTGATTCTAAATCCAACACGATTCATAATCAACTACGCCATAACGAGGTAGTGGAGGGTACACATGATAAAAACGAACTAGAAGTGTTCACGTGTCCTATTAGTACAACCGGGAAACATAGAAATGAATATTTAACGGATGTTGAACGAATGCTTGCGGAAGAATATGTTTTGTTCAATTCACCGGAAGTTCAACCTTATATTGAAGAGTATGAAACTCACGTCAAAGCAAGCCAACCAAATACAACACCAGAAGATTTGGAGACATTGTTAAAAATCGAGTTTAAATCATAGTTTACCATAAAGATTGAGAATGATGATGTCAATGGTCCACGTTTTAGATCCTTACTTGCGGGACCGACGAAATTGATAATGATTTATGAAATTTGTACGGTTAATGGTTATAAATTTCATACAAAATCTTCTTCAAGTGCTAGTTCGGGAGTTATGATCAAATGTGTTTCACACGACAATGTCTTGAACAATTATTATGGTGAATTGCAAGAAGTCATCAAACTTATTTATCAAGGGTGAAGACAAGTACACTTGTTCAAATGTCATTGGTTCGATAGTGCCGGGTCCGATGTACGAGTTGATCGAAATCGTGTTGTTACCATTGATATAAATTCACGATTAAGAACAAACGAGGTATTTATCTTGGCTAGTCAAGCTAATCAAGTGTACTATGCTCATAGTGTGTTATCACCACAAAATAATATATATACGGTTATTACAAGCAAAAGTCATCCCTTTGATGAATCAATAAATTCATCTAGGGAAGAAGAAGCTTTTCAAGAAAATCAAATGAGTCCTTTTATGTCATTTTCTTTGTTTGTTGACTTCGCGCAATATGCGCCAATCATACAAAATCAACAAGGAGAAGTGGAAGAGGAGGAGGAGGAAGAGGAAAATGACGAAGAAGGAGTACTGGATGACGAAGAAGAAGAAGTGGATGACGAGGAAGAAGAATTCGATTACGATTAATTAAAATAAAGTTTGTAATTAATTTTCGATTTTGGATTGATTTTAGATTGATTTATGGTCTTGGATTGATTTTACATTGGTTTATGGTTCCAGATTGATTTTATATTGGTTTATGGTTCCAGATTGATTTTAGATTGGTTAATGGTTCCGGATTGATTTTAGATTGGTTTATGGTTCCGGATTGGTTATTAATTACTATTTATGGTTATGGTATGTTTTTGATGGATGGTTAATTGGTTTGGTGAAGGATCAGAAAATTGCAGACCAGAAAATTGCAGTCAAAACCGACCTCTTAGGACCCAAAACTGACCGAAATTAACCATGGCATTACCAGAAAACCGACCGTATTCAAGAGAAACCCGACCGCATTCATATAAAACCCGACCTTATTCATAACAAGGTGGTCGAGTTCAAGCAGTCGGGTTTATACAAATGATCGATTTAGTTAGTCAATTTTGTACAAATAATGTAGTAACTGCCACACGCTTGACCGTTTTTGCACAAACGGTCGGGTTTATCTAATCCGACTGTATAGCAGTCGGTATGCAGTCGGGTTTAACGGTCGGTTTTGCCCTGTAACATTTACTTAATTAATATTTCTATATTAATAATAATAATATTATTATTTATATTAATACTTTTAATATTCAATTAAAAATAATAAAAAGATTATCTATTATTTTTATGTGTAATAATAATTTTAAATATATATATATATATATATTATTTTATTATTAAATTTTGTTTTTAAATAAATTACAATGTAATTAAAAATTGGAGGGAGATTAAAAATTTTAAGTTTTTGGTGAAAATTTCTAATTTACCGCGAGAATGAAACCCGACCGTTAAACCCGACCGAACTTTAAATGAGCAGTCGGGTTTGGTTTTGAATTGGTTGAAACCCGACCGACCCTTAGATGAGCGGTCGTTAAAACCACCCCACCCCTCTTTTTCTTTTCTTTTTACTCTCTCCTAATTACTCTCTCTCTCTCTATCCCAATCTCTGTATATCTCTTTCCTTAAATATCTCTCTCATCTTTGCAATCAATTAATGGCTTCCCTACATTCAACTCTACTCTCACTCTCTCAACTCTTTGCAATAATGTCGATGGTAGCAACTCTTTGCAATGGTAGTGGGTTAAAAGCAAGAAAAATGAAGACTCAAAGTGGGTTTGGAAGTGGGTTTGCAAATGGGTTTCTTTCGGAGGTACAAGATCTATTCTCTTAGTCAGTTTTTACTTTTAATGTGATTATATATCGAATATGACTTGTGTATGTGCTTATTTATTTTTTGCATATAATTAGATGTAGTTTTTTCTTAAATTGGTTCATGTATATAAGTTATTTCATTTATAATTGTTATTGTGACTATGTGGTTGTGATTGTTGAATTTAGCTTCGATAATGGTTTGAAATTACTATTATTTGGTTCGAAATGATTTATGTTTTAGATTATATAATTCGTAGTGTTTAAGTTTGTGTGTATATGTTATATATTGAGTTTGAGTTGCATGTAGTTGGTCGGATTTGTTTTTAGGATTTTTTAAAAACATATATATATATATTGAGTGTTTCTGCTTTAATATGTATAATTATTGACTATTATTATTGTGATTATATATAATTTGGTTCGGATTTATCTCTTATATATGATCGTTACATTACTATCATATATGTTTAAATCTTGTATGTAGGCTGGTGTTTATATTTCATGGCTTGTGTGCTTTCTCATGCTATTTGTCATCATCTCGGCCCTTATGGCTAAAAAAAAGGGAGAGATGGTGACAAAGACATGGGAAAGAAGAAAGTTGGAAAAGGTGACAAGAATAAAGGTAAAGGGAAGAAAGTGGCTCGTACAAGTCAATCTAGTCGGCGTTCTAGTTTGAGGGATGAAGATGAAGAGGACGAGCAAGAGGAAGAAGAGGAGCCCGTTGATGAGCAAGAAAGGATGGAGGAGGATCGAGAGTTGGCACATGAAGGTCAACAACTTGTTCGTATGCCGCTGCGTCGTACACATTGAATTGGATTATGGGGAAATGTTCCTTACTATTCCACATCGTATATCTATCCAACATGGACAATATATTTCACCTCGACTCCTCATTTATTATTAGTTCAATTCGTATATGTTTTTCTTGTTTATCTTCTAATGATTTTCAATTTGCTTGTAGTATCAAGGATGCAGAGGCTAAAAAGACCATCCTAGAAATCATGCGATCAACGTGGCCACGAAAGTTGTTCACATGGAGAGATATTGTGGAACACAAGCCAAAGTGGATCACGGATGTGATTGCAGAGTTCAATGTAAGTCATTGAATTATTGTATTTGATTTACTTTAGTGCTTTAGTATTGACGATGTTTTTTTATTGTTCGTAGAGATATTATGTACACAACGATAAATCTACCGATCAAGAGGCTTATGATAGCATTTATTCACACATTTAAAATGAAATCAAGCACACTCTAGAGGAAGGCGATTAGAGATGCTAAATACAAGGACTCTTCCTTTCTTGATGTTAATCCGGGCTATTTTGATGATAACTTTTGGAAGGAGCTTGTGGAGTATTGGGGTAGTGACGCTCACACTCGCCGCGCTAGAGTTGCCACCGAGAACCGAGTAAAGTTATAACATTTGCATAGCTCGGGAGCGAAATCATTCACGAAAATGGAAGATGTAAGTGTGTCTATGCAATGTGTGTCAAATTTCTATTATTAGTCTCTTTCTTAATTATTTGTTGTGACTTGGATTTATATAGGCATATGTGGAAAGGTTGGAAATAAACCTGCCCAACCTTGGTAGTTTAAAAAGCTTCACACAAAGAAGCCAAGAGATAAGCAAGATGCAATAGATAAAATCCCGAAGAAAGCAGCTTTTTTGACCGAAGAAAGTCGGATGATTGCGGTATTAATTTCTCCGCCCTTTTTAATTTTAGGCTATATATGCAATGCTTGTAATTGTGATTTGGTATATGTGACTTTAATTTGTTTTGCAGTCCCGGTACGCGGATATAGTTGATCGGAACCGGGAGTATTTTACAAGTCAACCCGGTGGAGAGGAGGAAGCTGCCCATCCGCTTGAATGGTGGCTTCAAGCAACCGTTCCGCGGAGTACAAGACCCCTGAAGAATCGGCTTATTGGATATCCTCGAATCCCGACATCAAGCCTCCTCTGAAATCTTGCCGCCAATTATCGTGCCCAAAGAGCCGGTGGGGCGGGATCATCAAGCCAAGGCGTGCAATGTGGAAGATCCTCCGTCCTGGACCAAATCTTCTATAATGTGGTGTGGGATATATTGTGTGACGCACAAGCCAATCCGGGCACCTATCATTCTCCCCCACCTTTCCCCAAGTAAAGAATATTGCCAATGCCGCTCTTCAAATGCAAGCCACCCGGAATCCGGTTCACAAGTATTTTCTAATGCTATTGTTGGGGAGGTAACTCGTGTTATTAGGGAAATTCTCCAATCAATATATAACAAATATGAAAGAACAAATGAAGAGGTAAAATATTTTAATTATTAATGTGTTGTATTTTATTTAACTAGTAATATTAATGTAGTGTCTACTTTTTGTTCTATTAATGTATATTAATGAGTTTGTTAATCTTATATGTAGGCGATATGAAGGGCTCAACAAAGTGATGAAGTGCATGATGCCGGTGATGGCCAAGGCAATGGGGAGGATGATGGCGGCCAAGGCAATGAGGAGGAGGATGGTGGTGGGGACGATGAACATGATGATACGGTGGCGAAGAGTGATCTCTTCATCTTGTTCATTTAAAAAATCTATGAATGTGAATATTTGACATTGTTCTATGTTGGTTGGATTGGTTTAGTTTCTGTTATAGTTTTGTTTATGTTGGATTTTATGTTGGTGAATGTTGATTTAGTATCGTGAATTGGTTTATGTTGGTTTGATCCAATTAATTTATGTTATGTTGGATTTAGTATTGTGGATTGTATATATAATGAATGTTTTGGTATTTAATGGATTTGGTATTAATTTGGATGTGACTTGGTATTTGGTTGAGATATGAATTGGTTTTGGTGTGCTTTGGTATTTGATATTTAGATGCAATGAATAGGAATGGTAAAATGAATTGAAACTTGCAGAAAAAAAATTTGCAGACATAACCGACCGCCTTAACCGACCGAAAAACCCATTACCGACCGTATTTTACCATTCCAATTCTAGAAAACCGACCGTATTCAAGCTAAAATCGACTGTCTTCTTCGTTAAACTGACCGTGCTCATAACTATACGATCGGGTTTAGTTTGGTTGAGTTTGTACAAATAATGTGGTAACTGCCGCAAGCCCAACCATTTTTGCACAAACAGTTGGGTTTCCTAAAACCGACTACGTATCAGTCGCGTTTTCCGGTCGATTTTGGACTGAATTTTTTGCTCTTTGGCAAATGACACGTGTGTTGGTCCCACACACGTGTCACAGGCATGTCAGAAAGTGGGGTCCATCCAAAACCGACCACCAAACACATACGATCGATTTTTGATCTTACGTGGCAGTGACACGTGTTGGCCCCACTGACATGTCAACATTGTGGGGTCAATACGAGTCAACCCTGGTCAAGGCTAAATCCGACCATTTTTTCCCAACCAGGTTTAACCCGATCACCTTTTTCAGTCGGATTTGGTTAAAACCGACTACTTTGTCTTTAAAATCGACCGTTCGAGCGATCGGTTCTGACTCTGTTTTTTGTAGTGTTAAACCATATCATATCATCATTAAAATCTTTGTGTAATATTTTTTTGTTTAAAAACATAATTTAAAAGTCAAATTTTAAATAGATTTAAAAATACATATTGACATTTAAAAACAAAAATATATAGTTTTAATTTTGATAGAATTTGATTTCTTATTAATTTTAAAAGAATATTTATTATTTCATTCAATGTTATTATACAATTAGTATAATACATTTGTTTTAATAAAAAAAAGTACGGTACACTATTTATTCCTCTCATTTCTATTTAACATTGCCATGTAGCCACCTGCATAAAGATACACTACACCATAGATTGCCTATTGCAACCACATGTTTAAAAATTTCTTTAAAAACGTTGCTATTGCTTGGGCAATTTTGATAAAATTAGATATATTGCAACTACTTAAAAAAACCGTTACAATAGAATTGAAGTAATTAGAAAAATTGTAAAATCTAGAGTCTATGGCAATGGTTTTATATGGAGTTGCTATAGACTGAAATATGGGCACCAAAAATTTTGGCGGGCTTGTAAAAAATTGGGCGGGTTATGAAAAATATAAACAGGGGCTTGTAATAGAATTAGCGGGACACAAACACTCAGACACAAACTCAGACACAAACAAGGAGAGAGCCGTAGATTACTTCAAAGGAGAAAGTCGTAGATTACTTCAAACACTCTCAAATTTGCAAGGCTCAGACACACACTCTCTAATCTCAAAGAAGCCGTATAAATCTCGAAGAAGGTAAGTCTGTTATTCCTTATTCTTAATTAGGGTTCTTGTTTGTTTGTTAGTTAGGGTTCTTGTTTGTTAGTTAAGGTATATATATATATATATATTCTTAATTTGAGCATTATGTGTTAATTAGGGTTCTTATTTGAGCATTATTGTACTAATTTTAAATAGTACTAATTTTAATTTGGGCATTATTTGAGCATTATGTGTTCACCTTGGGCTTTTTAAAGAGTACAGTTCTTTAATTTGGGTGTTTGTTTTATGTTTGTATGTATTTGAATTTGGTGTTTTCTAGTGTTTGTACTGTTTTAACACATTTGTATGTACTGTGCATTGCTTGCGATATAGTTATGTTTGTGTAAGTATAAATTGCTGCTTTGCATTTTGGTCTAGACAATGTATGACCTGTTGATTGGATTTACAATGTATGAGTTTATAATGTTGCTTGTTTTTATAGCAGATTACTTGTGTAAAGTCGAGTCGTTTTCGCTCCTTGCAGAAAATTGTATAGAAAAAATTGTCTTCATATGCCTGACCTCCCTCTTCTAATCTGCTATATCATGTATAAGTCGATCTTCATATTTTCTTTGTTGTTTATATGTGATTTTGTGTTGAAAATAGCGTGAAGTGGATTTGAAAGATGAACTGGGTTTTACTTCCTGTCTTCACTGAAGAATATAGTAATGGGGCGAAACAATTTGTTGTGAATGCATTTGCACATTTTTCCGTAGGAAATGAAATAAAATGCCTGTGTAAAGTCTGTGCTAATCGTTTTTGGCACTTAAGAGATGATGTGTTTGAGCATCTCATAAGTAAGGGTCCGTATCCATCACTTGTTGATTGGATTTATGAAATTTCAACTCCTAAGTATCGAAAAAAACTAGTCATAAGGATTGTGATAGGGGGTTTGGATTAGGTTCTGATTTTGATGAGATGATTGATAATACGCACATAAATAATTATGAAAAAAATGGAATGAATAGTGAAAAAAAAACATTTTATCAGCGTGTGGAGGAGGGGAAACAACCTTTATATCCGGGGTCTGAAAAATTTACTAGTTTAGGTTTTATAGTAAAGCTTTACGGATTAAAGTGCACACATGGATTCACCGAATCTGCCTTTACTGGTATGCTACAGTTGATCAAGGAAGCCTTCCCTAATGTAAATTTGCCTCTGTCTTTCAACGTAGCAAAAAATATGATTAGGGAGTTAGGTCTTGATTATGAAAAGATACATGCATGTCCTAATGACTGCATGTTATATTGGGCTGAAAATAAAAATGAAAATGACTGCAAAGTTTGTGGAGTTTCAAGATGGAAAGAGTCAGAAATTGTTGCCCCTAATTCTGTTGATAATAACAAAGAAAGGAAGCACAAGATCCCAGCCAAAGTAATGAGATACTTCCCGTTGAAACCAAGGCTACAACGATTGTTCATGTGTAAAGAATATTCTGACCTCATGAGATGGCATTCGGTGGGACGAATAAAAGATGGAAAGTTAAGACATCCAGCGGATGCCCAATGTTGGAAGTCAATGGATGATAGACATCCAAATTTTGCGCTAGAAACTAGAAATGTTAGGTTAGGTTTAGCCTCTGACGGCTTTAATCCCTATGGCTCAATGAATATATCTCACAACACTTGGCCAATTGTTCTGGTTAATTATAATCTGCCCCCTTGGCTGACTATGAAACCAGAAAATTTGATTTTATCGACAATAATTCCCGGACCTGTATACCCCGGAAATGAGATAGATGTGTATATGCAGCCCCTAATTGCCGAGTTGAAAGAACTTTGGGATGTAGGTGTACAAACCTATGATGCCTTATATGATAACACATTTGTATTACGCGCGAGTCTCCTTTGGACCATAAGCGATTTTCCTGGGTATGCAGTGTTATCAGGTTGGAGCACAAAGGGTAAACTAGGTTGCCCTGTATGTCACTACTGCACCTCGTTAACCTATCTGAAGCATAGCCGCAAAGTTTGCTATATGAATCATAGGAAATTCCTTCCTCCTGACCACAAACTTAGATCAGATAAGAGAAGATTCAATGGTGAAATTGAAACAAATTTCTGTCCACCACCACTATCAGGAAAAGACATCGAAGAGTTGTTATGTGGTTATCAAAACAGTTTTGGGAAGACAAAGAAAAATAAAAAAGCTCCGGATTGTCCATGAAAAAAGAAGTCCATATTTTTTGAATTACCATATTGGAGTGGTAATTTGGTCAGACATAATCTCGATGTAATGCACGTACATTGAGAAAAATGTTTGTGATAAAATATTAGGGACTTTATTAAATATTTGTGGAAAAACCAAAGATCATCTAAACGCTCGTCTAGATTTACAAGAAATGGGCATTCGTAAAGTTCTTCATCCTGTAAAGTCTGCAGATAATATTCACTATGAATACAATGCCGCTAGTTTTGACATGACAAAAAAAGAAAAAGAAAATTTCTGTTCTGTTTTTATGAATGCAAAACTTCCATATAGATGTGCTTCGAATATCAGCAGATGTGTGCACATGGATGAAAGAAAAGTGTTTGGGTATAAAAGCCATGATGCACATTTTATTCTTCAATATTTGCTTCAATTTGCTGTTATAAAGACCTTAAAACCAGAGGTCGCAATCCCCTTAATAAGGCTGGGTGCATTCTTCAGGGGCATATGTGGCAAAGTGATTAATTTGGAGGACGTGCATAAACTACAAGAAGAAATCATTGAAATACTATGTCAACTTGAAACGATCTTTCCACCGGCCTTTTTTGATATTATGGTTCATTTGCCACTACACTTGTGTAAAGAAGTTGAATTAGGAGGACCTATACACCTTAGATGGATGTTCGGAATTGAACGATATTTATGTAGACTAAAGTCCTATGTTCGGAATAGGAGCAAACCAGAAGGGAACATGGCTGAAGGTTACTTGGTTGAAGAGTGCTTGACATTTTGTTCAAGATTCTTAAGTCATGATGTCGACAAAAAAACTGAGCAGAAATCAAATGTTGGGTATTTCCTTGGTTCAAGGAGAAATAAGGATGGGAAATCGATATATTTGATAGATAAAGTATGGACTGATGCTCATCGGTACATTCTGTTCAACTGTGGTAACATGGAAATCGAGAAACTTATTGAGTAAGTCCTCTTTGTCTACTTATCATACAATAATATATTAGTATTTACTATCAAAATGATATATATTTTTGTTTATTAAATTGCAGAGAACATCGTACCTTGTATGATCATTCTCGAAAGTCAAAGAGGTACAATAGAGAGAGAACACACCAAAAAGAATTCCATAATTGGTTGAAGGAGGAGGTAAGAAAAAAGAAGGATTGTTCAACAGAATTGCTATATTTGGCGAAGGGGCCTCAACGAGCAGCGAAGAAGTTTACGGGTTACGTGATAAATGGATTCAGATTTCATACAAAGAAAAGAGATGTCAGGTGTACGACACAAAATAGTGGTGTCTTTTTAACAACCCTGACCACTAGCTTTTCAAGTTCGAAAGATCAAAACCCGATAGTTGGTGATGTCAGTTACTATGGAGCAATTGATTGCATCATTGAAGTTGATTATTGGGGAGCGTTGACCGTAGTTTTGTTAAAGTGTTGTTGGTACCAAAAGGATAAGGATTGTTGTGGGTTGACAAGAGTTAATTTTAATAAATTAACTCAGAAATATGATCCATTTGTTCTAGCTACACAAGTACAACAAGTATTCTATATTCAAGATTATACCGAAAAAAATTTGTATTATGTTGTTCAGAAATTGCCAAGGGAGTGTAATGATAAAGAACAAGGAAATGGTGCACTTGAAGAAGTTACTGGACCTATAATGCATGATGTGGAAGTAAAATTTCAATTGGAAAATCAATCTGAGGACGTTAGTTGGTGTAGAGATGATCTTCCGAGAAAACAAGTTCATGCTACTTTAATTGAAGAGCAAGAACCTGATGAAGAGTACTTTGAATGAGAGTAGTGCTGATAAATTCTACTCTTCCAGTTTATTTTATTTCATTATTTCATGTTGCTTGTAGATTGAAGTTCTTAGTATTTGTAGTATGGAACCAAATTCACTGATGATTGTAGGATAATTAATGAATTCTGATTGCCCTCTTTCTTTTAATGTTAATTTTTTAATTTCCACCTTACTTGGTAGTAATTTTAGTTTTACTTGTTGATCGATGTTTATCGTGTTTATTAGACATTCTATTGTGTTAGGTGAACTAATGGACTAACTAGTTATTTGTTTCCTTTTAATTTCAGGATGGAAGATGACATAGTTTTTTTTATTAGGTTCTATCACAAGGGACCGTTCCTCAAAACCAAATATCAACAAGGAACATGTATTAAAATTAATGATGTTATGGAGGCTGACAAATTCTCCTACTCTGTGATTATGGAATATGTCAAAGACAAGGCTGGATACACTGAAATAGGGGGGGTTTATGTAAAGAAACAAGGAGGTGGCTGGAGACTACTGAAAGGTGATGTTGATGTCTATGATATTGTTAAAGGGTTAAAAGAAGGTTCTATGTTAGACCTTTATATTGACACAGTTGTTGACAAGGCGATAGAGCCAGCGAAGCAGATGCAGCCTCATGTAATCATTAGGCCAAGGACAAGTTTTTTTGAAGGTAAACCATAACACATAGTCTAATATTATTTCCACATGTCCTTATATTTTCACAACATTATTTGCATATATCCTCATATTTTCATAATATTATTGTAGGTGAGGATCTTCAAGTGAAACGGAAGTACGTCACAATACAAACTCTTCAGCAGGAACAAAGGGATAAGAAGAAAACAAATAATCATGACCAAGAGCTGATTGTAGGAGCAGGTGGAGCAGAAATGAGTGGACCTCAAAAACGTGCATCAAAAACTAATGAATTTGAAGGGAATCATGCTAAAAAAAAGAAAACAATTGAAGAAGAATTGCCTGAACTTGAAAGGGAGTATGTTTCCGGACATGATAGCCTTTCAAGTAGCGAAGATGATCAGGAACAGAGGCATAAAAAGAAAGCAAATCATCAGGACTTGGACCTAGGAAAGTCAGCAGCAGAAAGGGTAACTTCTATATATATATATATAATTATATCTGTATGTTTTACATTATTGAAATGGACTACATTTTTGATTTTGTTATAATTTCCAACTCTACTTTAGGTTAAGATTAACCAATATGAAGATGGTAGAAATAAGAGAATCCAAGAAAATCTAAAGTGCATTGAGGAACTTAGGTTAAAGCATTTGACAACTAGTCTTGGAACTGGAAATCTCAAAAAGAAGTCTACGAAAGGAGTCGATGAGGAATTGTCTGATCCTGAATATGATATTCCAGCTAGTGGAGATGAGCAAGAACCTATTGTCCACAAGGTACATTGTTAAGGAATGAATACATAATACAAAATAATTATAACTCGTAGAAACCATTAATATCCATTAATACAAAATTATTCTCTCTGCTTGAGCCTGTCTCTATACCCTATAGATTTGTGCTCCAATGAAATTGGCTTACATCCTTTATATATCTATGTGTGAGTATTTAGAGGAAGAAGAAAGTTCAAAAGATGATTGCTGCCAGGGGGCCAATAACTCGTTCAAAAATGGTAACTGCTACTGTGGGTATAGAGGTATAAATTTTATGTAAAATAGTTCACCAAATTTCAGTTCAATTCTAAGCATTATAAACTATGTCCAAATTTCCTATATCTGTAAGTTTAATATTCTGGATTTTATGTTCAAATTTTGGCAAGCCTACTGATGGAGAGATTGTACCACCTCCCCCACCACTGCCAACTTCTCTCGAACAATTCAAACAAATACAAAAGGTTTCCTCTACTGGTAGAATTGGTTCTATGTCATCATACCTTCAAATGCAAAAACGCAAAAAGGCTCAGGAAGTGGCTGAAAAAGAAACAATAAATGAGGTGAATGATGAAGCAATTAATGAAATTCCTGACAACACAATTACACTTCCAACAGCTATGCCTTTACACACATATGTACAGAAATTATGAATTACCCATCGTGATTATGTTAACTTGTTTATTTTGTGTACTTTTCTGTACTTTAATAGAGGAACCTAAAATTAAAAGGAAGAGAGGACCGACGAAGATGAGTACGGTCTACACAAGGAAACTAGATGAAAGACCAACTCTGACCTTAAATCATGAGTTGCAGCCAGTGGCTGAGAATCGCAAAATAAGAGCTGAATTTAGCAGTTTCTTGGGGTCAGTAGCAAGAGAGTGTGTGCCACTTGATTTTGTTAGTTGGCATCAAATTCCTGATGAAGATAAAACTGGGTTGTGGAAATTTCTCCAGGTAAAAAATACTTAATGTAGAACCACCTATACACACACACATTATATATATCATTCCTATAGCACTATAACTGTATTTATTTTGTTTTTTTAGACCAAGTATATCATTCCTGATGAAGGAAAAGATTGGGTGTTGAAGAGTATTTGTGAAATGTGGAGATTGTACAAAAGTCGATTCAAGGCAAGGTATTATACAAAATATGGAACTGATGAGGAACGGATAAGAAACAGGTCTCAAACAATTCCATTAGAACAATTCAAGACTTTGTTGCAGTATTGGGCTGATGAAGAAGTGCAGAATAAAGCTAAAAAAAATGCTAAAAATCGACAAAAACTCAAAGACACGCACAATGCAGGTCGTACGAGTTTTGCTCAGATCCGTAACGAAATGGTATGATGAATAGGGATCTGAATAATTGTGCATTGTAATAAATTGAATCATCATTGTGAACACTATCAGTTACTAACATAATTTTCTTTCTTGTTTCACTCTATTAATTTTATGCTAGAAAAATAAGGAGGCGGTTGATGAATCACCCAACAACAAATCACCCTCCAAGAAAGAATTATATCCTAAAACCCGGAAGTGTCATAAGAAGAAGGTAAAAAATAGTATTTTCATTTATTTGTCCAATTTATTAATTACATTTGGGATATTTCAATGATATCTCATTCATTTTTAGGCAAATGCTGCTGATGGTTCCAATGCTAATGGTTCTGGTGATGATGATACAAACCATGACAAGACCTGTGTGGAAGTTGATTTTGCAGCTCATGCCCCAAACTGGCTTGTTGGCAGAACTGTCATAACGAGGAAGACAAAGAAAGCTTTGACAAAAACTGAAAACAAAAAATCTGCAGAAATGGAAAAGATACGCGAAGAACTCTCTGCTGAAATGGATGAAAAAATGAACCAGAAACTGAAAGCAATTCTAGGAAGAATAGCTAAAGACAATCCCACTTTGAAGATCAGTGTTGAAGAACTTTGTGATATTTCCGTCGAGAATGGAGAGAAGTCAGATGGAGATGCATCTGCTTGACCTAGTATTTACTTACCGCATATTTACTTAATTTATGTCTAAGCTTTTGGTGAATATATGTAACTAGACTTCTACCTTAATGATGTTTTATTTTGCATTTAGTATTTAGTTGTTGAATGGTTGGTAAACCGATGTTGTCGGGATTCTTTTGATATTGTTTATGGGTCTGTGGTCATGTGTACCGGCCTATGTAATCTTTTGGATTGGTGTATGAAAATCATGTTAATGGTGGCTTTGTTATGAAACAAATAGGTCATGTCAATTTGTTTTTATAAAAGCATTGCCATTGCTACAGAAAATGTTACCATTGCCTATCTTTTGCAATACTTTTTTCCCTGGTAAATATACATTCATTGCCATTGGCACCTAAAACATTGCCATTTCCAACTAAAACATTGCTATATCCTATCTATTGCAATGCTAAACAGAAAACAGAGTTCCAAAAGATAGGTTGCTAGGCTATTGCAATGATTTTAAATCGTTACAATAGATAGGAAAACATTGCTGTATCTTCTTATTGCAATGACATTAAAGAGTTGCTATATGGTACTAAACTCGTTGCTATAGGGGTCCATTTGCAACCCCACCTAAGTTAACGCCCATTTTTGGACAAAGCATTGCAATAGCATATATGGCAACAGTTTTATGCCATATAGCAACTTTTTTTTTGGGTTGCAATAGGCAATCTATGGTGTAGTGATATATACAAGTGTCACAATATGTGTTGTGCAGAATTGTCATTATTGATAATTAGAGTGGTGCATTAGAGATCTTATAACTATAATGAACGTTTTGATATCACGCTCTCACTTCGATAACCATTTTGAGATTTAATCCTTTAAAATAATAAAATACGGATTTTTATAGTATTTAGAGTGTTTTGTGCCGTGTTAAAAAAATTATGGACTCTTTAAAATAAGATCTTATAAATTTTTTGAGTCAAGTTAAAATAATAAAAATATGGATTATTAACTAGGAAGCATGATGAGTACAGGTGCGGAGCACAGGAAACGGGATACGAGAATTTGACAAATTAAAAAAATATGGAGATACAGTGCGGGGGGATTCGATAAATTAAATAATACAAAATGGGCTTTTTAAATAAGATATTAAATAGTAATAATATGGATAAGGATGGGTAACATGGACTTTTAAAGATAAGATCTTAGACAGTATTTAGGCAGAGTAAAAAACTAAAAAAATAGACTATATATGTAGTCATTTAGGCTAGATTATATAATAAAATTTAACTTTTTTGATAAGATATTAAATATTAATAATATGTTTATGGTTGTATTAGCATTTCGTGTCGGATTAAAATAAAAATTTTGTCAGATTTTTTTGTATTCATTTCATATATATAACTATATAAATATCTCACTTGTTAGTTGTTACATAAATAAAAAATGGTCATTATATATGTTTAAAATTCAATTCTAGTCGCTACACGTTTTTTACGTACTACACTTTTTCTCATTTAATCTACTTATTTTATAATAAAAAATTATCATTATTTTATTTTCTTCCTTACCATTACACTTGTTTCACCTAGCTCCCTACTGTTCATGTCCTGCTAAACCATGCTAGCGATCTAAATTGTTCAAATACTTAAAAGCTTTTCTAGAGATTCATAAATTAATACAACCCATAGATCCACCACATCATCCCCTAGTTTTCCATCACAACACCATGACTTGAAAAGCTATACCTAATTAAAAATACAAGTAACACACACTTTATCTCCTTAAAAAAAGGTACCAAATATGCATTGAGTTATTGAAAGGGGCAGTAACAAATTGAAAAAAAATACTTGATGCAATGTTGTGAACCAAGCAAGTAGCTTCTAAGAGCACTAGATATACTTGATTTATATAACCTAGCTGGATACAAATCCTGCTTTTAAAGATGGACAAAGGCTTCTAACAACTTGGGGGATGGCAATGTATGATAGATCAAATTAATTACTATATATGAGAGGGCCGGGTCTGATTCAAGACTAATTACCCATGAATAATTAAACAAAAAAAAAATCAAGTATATAACATTCATGGTCAGATGCTAATTTTACCGAAGCCACAAGTTACGCAATCAAAGGACAATCATATATATCTTCCATCAGAGAATTAAGAAAATGGAACGCAATGCTAATATCATCAAATGAAAATTACAAACAAGTTACCTCAATGCTATCCAAGTCAAAAGTAAGAATCTCGGCATTACCAATTAAGTCTTGAAAGCATATCTGTAAAACCCCCGTAATAATATTCCTATCTGTATATGTCCACCCCATAACATCTGAACTTGATATTTGCTGATACATGGCTGATAAAAACATGTATATATGTGTTCTAGAGTGTTCATACTCACCAATATTTAGGAGAGGGAGGGCAGTCCACATAAGCTTCCATCGTTTCGAGAGAACACTAGTTTGGACTGCTAATTTTGCATGTAAATTAAAATGAATAAATTATCATAATGAGAAGTTGCATATTCTAACAAAATCTTAACTAAAGAGTCAGGGGGTTGGTACTTATCTTTGCTGGATCGAGATCCCATCTAATTTGAGGTCATCTTCGTTTAATTATCTTGCGACTTGGAGAATCCCCAAACCCCAAACGCCTTCAGAGAATGCAGTGCTTCAGTTTCTCTCAATTTTACCGTATTTTGTCGTGTTATAAATATATACTTTCTTTTAGTATGATATTTATTTTATATTGTTAAATTTCTATTTTAAAGTAATTATTATAAATATTTAATAATAGGGAAAATGAATTTCTTTATCACTAAACTATTTATTTTTTTAAAAACTTTGTTAGGAATAAACACTGATGGCTGTCAGAGAATACGAAGATCAGAGTTTATGTTGCTGACGTCATCAGAGAATGAGGAAGCTGTCGGTCAGAGTTTACTCAGTCAGAGTTTACTCTAACAGTGTTTACATTATCAGAGAATGTTCAACCGACAGAGTTTATCAAATCAGAGTTTATGAAGGAAGCAATTCAAATCAGAGTATGAATAGGATAGTAAGAAGGAATCCTAATGCAAGTCTATTTCCTTATATAAAGCTATTCTTTCTATTCTGATTTGTAATTGAATTGTAATTGTGTCTATATAAACACAGAGATAGGTTAACATTATTTGTATCATTCGTGCAATATCTTTCTCATAACCTAGCAGCTCTTAAGAACTTTGTTTTTCTTGAGAGAGTTTTGTATTCACGTTCATTATTAATACAAAGCTATTCATTCATTACATACCTGTGTTCTTTAATCGATTATTTGGTACTATTACATTCAACCCCCCTTCTGTAATAGCTTACTTTTCTGGGCAACAATTGGTATCAGAGCAGACAGTTGAATTCAACTGAAAGATCAAAGTAAACATGTCAGGAAACAAGTATGAAAGCATCAGAATCCCAATCTTGAAGAAGGCTGAATACCCAACATGGAGGGTAAAGATGATGATGTTCTTGGAAGTAACTGATCCTGAATATTTAGACAGAATCAATGAAGGTCAGTATCTACCAACCAAACTGGTGCCATCCACAATTATGGAAGGAAGACAAATTCCTGAGTTTTACACCTTGAAGGACAAGAAGGAATGGACCAATGAAGAAAAATAGCAAGTCTTGAAAGATGCAAAGGTAAGGAATATTTTGCATAATAGTCTTGACTCTGTGATGTCCAACAGGGTAATTGCATGTAAAACTGCAAAAGAAATCTGGGATGCACTAGAGGTTCAATGCCAAGGAACCAAGGAAATCAAGAAGAACAGAAGATCTGTGCTTATTCAAGAATATGAATATTTTGAGGCAAAACAGAATGAATCCCTCACAGATATCTATGACAGATTCTTAACTCCGTTGAACAACTTGGCTTTGGTGGATAAAGTGTATGACAATGAAGATTCAAACACCAAGTTCCTTAGAGCTCTTCCTGAAGAATGGGATCTACAAACATCCTTAATAAGAGACATGGTTGATCTAGATGAGATGTCTCTTGATGAAGTCTATGGAAGGCTGAAGACTCATGATCTGGAGTTACAGCAAAGAAAGAACAGGAAAAGTAGCAAGGCAAAGTCTGTTGCCTTGAAAGTTGAGGCCAAGGTTGAAGAACCAAAAGAAAAAGTCCTAAAAGCCTCAACAAGAAAAGGAAAAGCTGTAATAATTAAGGAAAGCAATGAATCAGAGTTTGAGGCAAACTCTGATGCAAACTCTGATGCAAATTCTGATGTAAACTCTGATGACTCCACAGACTCTGACATGATAGAGATGTTTGCTATGTTTGTTAAAAGCTTCAAGAAGATGAAATACAGAAAGTTCAGAAAGCAAGGAAACTTCCAGAAGAAGCATGGAGAATCAGAGAATAAAGAAAAATTCAGAAAAAGGGAAGACAGAGATGGAAAAACAAAAACTCTTGATAAATCAAAGATCAAGTGTTACAAATGTAACAAGATGGGGCACTTTGCTACTGAGTGCAGAAGCAAGGAATCTGGGAAAGCTCTCATCACATCAAAGAAAGATTGGATGGATTCCTCAGACCCTGAAGAGGAAACTAACTATGCTCTCATGGCAAACTCTGATGCTCCCATCCTAAACTCTAACAAGGTACCAAACTCTGTCTTCACCCTTGATACTGAAGATGTTCATGAATTAAAGTCTTTTCTTAGAAATTTGCATGTTAGTTTTAAATCACAGACTCTTGAGAATGAAAGATTAAAATCTGAAATACAAACTCTGAGTGCTAGGAATGATTTTCTTGAATCTGAACTTGTTCACATGCTTAGCACTAAGAAAGACTGTGAGAATGCCATACACATGCAAACTCAGTTGGATATACAAGTTGAATACTTAAAATCTGAGATAGCTAAAGAAAAGGAGACTTTCAGAGTTTGGACAAACTCTGGCAAGAAAGTCCAAGGAATTCTTTCTGACAAGAATTGGACATCTGGCTTAGGTTATGAATCTTATAAAGAAAAACACACTAAAGCACACACAAAAGAAACATTGAGTGAACCTGTGAAATTTGTTAGAGCTAGCAATGACAAGAAAAATACATCCAGTGAATGCTCTAATAATAACAAAGGTAAAAAGAATAGTGTGTCAGAGAATAAGCCTGTTAATATAGGATTACTCTCTCAGAAGCAACTTAAAGAAAAGTTGAAAGCAGTCACTAATAAAAACAAACCCAAAAAGGTGAAAAGAAATAGGAATGGCAAAGTAGGAATTTCCAAGGAGACTAACTATAAGAATATTCCTGATGCTCCTTGGAAAACCTGTTTCACATGTGGTAATTCTAATCACCTAGCTATTGACTGCAAACAAAACAAAAAGAAGAAAACTGAGAAACCTAGTTCAGAGGCTAGAAAACAAACTAGATATAGACCACAAAATCCCTGTTTTCATTGTGGTAACTTATGGCATTCAATTTACACATGTAAAGAATATCATAGTTTGTATTTCAATTATTATGAACCATTGCCTCATTTGAACATATCTCTTGTCTTTTCTAATCATACTGTCAAGCAAATATATGTGATAAAATCTAACAGAAGAAAGACAAACTCTGTGAATGCAAACTCTGATCATGTAAACTCTGTTAACATAAACTCTGATGAGAAGACTTCTGCTGCAAAAGTTAACAAGTTTTCAAAGAAAGGACCCAAACTTGTTTGGATCCCCAAACCTGCTAATTAATTTGCATTTACTGATTGCAGGGAAACAGGAAAAACATCCTAGTGATTGATAGTGGATGTTCTGCACATATGACTGGAAATAAATCCCTGCTTTCAGAGTTTGAGGAGAAGGCTGGCCCAACAGTATCTTATAGAGATGGCAACATAGGAAGAACACTGGGATATGGCAATATTGTTATTGGAAATGTCATCATTGAAGATGTAGCTCTGGTTGAAGGACTCAAGCATAATCTGCTCAGTGTGAGTCAAATGACAGACAGAGGTTATTCTGTGGAATTTCATGAAACACATTGTGAAGTCGAAAGCAAAAAGGCTGGCAAAGTGATTCTCATTGGACACAGACATAACAATTTATTTGAAGCTAGCTTGGAGGTAAACTCTGATGGTCCCTTAACTTGTTTACTTGGAAAGACATCATCTTTGGAAAGCTGGAATTGGCATAAAAAGCTGTGTCACTTGAACTTTGGAAACATAAATGAATTGGTGAAAAAGGATCTAGTTAGAGGTCTTCCAAAAGTTCAATTTCATCCTGATGGACTCTGTGATTCATGTCAAAAGGCCAAACAAAAGAAGACATCGTTCAAGAGCAAAACTGAAAATTCTATTGATCAACCTTTTCATCTATTGCATCTTGATTTATTTGGTCCTGTCAACATAATGTCCATTGGAAAGAAGAAATACACTCTGGTGATAGTTGATGATTACACTAGATTTACCTGGGTGTACTTTTTGAATAAGAAGGATGAAACTGCAGAAACAATTTTTGATCATATTGCAATGATTGAGAATGGATCACCTCACAAAGTAAAGAATTTAAGGAGTGACAATGGAACAGAGTTTAAGAATTCTGAAATGGAGGAGTTCTGCTCAACAAAAGAAATTATTCAACAATTCTCAGCACCAGGTACACCTCAACAAAATGGTGTAGTTGAGAGAAAGAACAGAACTCTAATTGAAGCTGCCAGAACAATGTTAGAAGGAGCAAAGCTACCTACTTACTTTTGGGCAGAAGCTGTGAATACTGCATGGATTACTCAGAATTGTTCTCTAATAAACAAACATGGAATGACTCCATATGAATCTTTGAAGGGAAGAAAGCCAAATGTTAAGTATTTTCATATCTTTGGAAGCAAGTGTTTTATTCTCAGAACACATCCTGAATAATTAAAGAAGTTTGAACTTAAAGCAGATGAAGGAATTTTTGTTGGATATGCAACAACTTCTAAAACTTCTTCAAGGGCATTCAAAGTATTCAATCTAAGAACAAGAACAGTCATGGAATCAATAAATGTCTCTTTTGATGAAGGAAAAATAGATGGGTTATATGATAAAGATGCTCAGGAATCTCTGAGTTTTGAAAATGAATTGCAGACCTCAAACTCTGTTGACCTAAACTCTGATGAGGTAAACACCGATCCATTAAACTCTGATTCAGATATGATTTAAACAGTAAATGAAGATTCTGCACATGTTGAGGGGGAGCAACATCAATCATTTACTGAAACTGGAGAGCAAACCTCAATTATTGAAATCTTAGAGTCTGACCAAACTCTGACAAATACAAACTCTGAAACCCTAAACTCTGATCCATCATACTCTGTAACCACAAATACTGATCACTCAAACTCTAATCACTTAAACTCTGAGTACATAAACTCTGAGTCATCAAACACTGATGGAAGCACAACTTCAGGGGGAAGATCAGCATTTACTGAGGAATCATACTATGAAGGCACAAATCATGGGGGAGCATCCAGTTCAAGAAATCTTCCACATCCAAGAAAATGGACCAAAGATCACACACCAGATTTGATTATTGGTGATCTAGAAAGTGGAGTAAAGACAAGGAAAGCTACTCAAAATGAATGTTTATTCCATAGTTTTCTTTCTCAAACAGAACCAAAGAAGGTTGAAGATGCTTTGAAGGATGCAGATTGGGTTACTGCAATGCAGGAAGAATTGAATGAGTTTAAAAGAAATGAAGTTTGGACCCTAGTTCCAAGGCCAAAGAACAGATCAATTGTTGGCACTAAATGGGTGTTCAGAAACAAGACAGACTCTGATGAAATCATAACAAGGAACAAAGCAAGGCTAGTTGCCAAAGGTTATTCTCAACAGGAAGGTATTGATTATGATGAAACCTTTGCACCAGTAGCTAGACTTGAAGCAATAAGAATCTTTCTTGCCTATGCTGCACACAAGAAATTCAAGGTCTACCAGATGGATGTTAAAAGTGCATTTTTAAATGGAGAACTTGAAGAGAAGGTATATGTTGAACAACCACCTGGCTTTGTCAATCCAAAATATCCAAATCATGTCTACAGACTGGATAAAGCCTTATATGGACTCAAACAAGCACCAAGGGCCTGGTATGAAACTCTGGCTCTATTTCTACTTGAAAGTGGTTTCCCAAGAGGTACAATTGATAAAACCTTGTTTTATAGAACTCAAGGTAAAGATTTATTATTGGTTCAAATATATGTTGATGATATCATATTTGGTTCCACTAATGAAAAACTCTGTGAAAGATTTTCAAAGCTGATGCAGTCCAGGTATCAAATGAGCATGATGGGAGAATTGAGTTATTTTCTAGGATTGCAAGTCAAACAGACTGATGAAGGAATTTTCATTAATCAGTCTAAATACACAAAGAATCTACTCACTAAATTTCAAATGCAAGACTCTACATCTGCTACAACTCCAATGGCTACTGTAACCAAGCTTGACCAAGACACTGGAGAGCCTGTAGACAATACAACATACAGAGGAATGATTGGCTCTCTTCTCTATTTAACTGCAAGTAGGCCAGATATCATGTTTGCCACCTGTCTATGTGCTAGATTTCAGCCAAATCCAAGGGAACCTCATTTGATTGCTGTAAAAAGAATTTTCAGATATCTCAAGGGCACTGTCAATCTTGGCTTATGGTATCCTAGAGAGTCTGACTTTAAATTAATAGGTTATTCAGATGCTGACTTTGCAGGATGCAAAATTGACAGAAAAAGTACAAGTGGTGGTTGTCAATTTTTAGGTGGAAGAATTGTTTCATGGCAAAGCAAGAAACAGAAATCAATTTCAACATATACAGCAGAGGCTGAATATATTGCTACAGGAAGCTGCTGTGCACAGATTCTATGGATGAGGAATCAATTGCTAGACTATGGTTTGCACTTTTCAAAAATTCCTATTTATTGTGATAACCAAAGTGCTATTGCAATGACAGGAAATCCAGTTCAACATTCTCTAACAAAGCACATCAGTATCAGATATCACTTCATAAGGGAACATGTGGAGGAAGGAACAATTAAAATGCACTTTGTTCCCACAGATCAACAATTAGCAGATATATTCACCAAGCCTTTGCCTGAAGCAACATTTTCAAGATTGGTTTCTGAATTAGGGATGGTGACAAGTGGCTCAACTCCAGATAGCAAGTAGCAGACAATCAGAGTTTCTGCTAAACTCTGTCAGAGTATGTGGTAAACTCTGATAGAACAGGCAGTAAACTCTGGTCTTTGGAAGCACTAATCTCTGATAACAGGCTATCAGTGTTTGTGGTAAACTCTAACAGTGAAAGCAAACTCTGCTTACTATAAACTCTGATATTAGTCTGTATGCTAAACTCTGGATTATTATTTATGACATCATTTTTAATTTTATGTCATCATATCTGTAAATATCTGATAAGAGTAATCATTAAGGCGCGTGTGTCTCACGAAAAATGTTTCATATATATACACAGTTACAAACACGTTTGCTGTATTTTGAGAGTCGCACTACTCATTACTCTTCCAGTTATTTTATGCCACGTGTCCCACTATAGAGTATATGCAATTGAGAGGGAATAGATTAATTCTTATTTTCAATTTGAATTATTCACCTGCATACTATTATTCATCTCTTTCTCTCTCGTTCCATAAACCCTAATTTTCTCTTACACTACAATCCTCTCTGTTTCAATGGCGTCTAAGGGCATTACTTTCCAGAATTATAATTTTGCTGCCACATAAACTATATATCTTTCCTCACTACATCTGAAGCTCCTCAAGATTTTCATGTAGTTCAGGATTTTTTACAACAAAGCTCGATTGGGTATGCACTTCAGGAACCCAGTCACATCTCTGCTCAAACTCTGATAAAAATCTGGTCAACTGCTACGTTCAACAATGCTACTGATGATGAGGAACCCATCATTACATTCAACTACAATGGAAAATATTCAATTACTCCTGAGGTCGTTCGTCAAGCCCTTCACCTCCCTAAAGTGGCTAACTATGATGATACTGTTGCTGATGAACAGATCAAGGAGTTCTTCAAGGAAATAGGTTATGGAGGTAGTCTGTCAAAGCTGGGCAGTTTGCCAAGACCCAACCTAAGAAGAGAGTGGAGTTTCTTCTTCGATTGAATCACTAGAGCATTCACAGCCAAATGCATAAACTTTGATGCAATTCCTCAGCTCTCACAACAAATCGGGTATTCTCTGACCCATAACTTACAATTTAATTTTCCATCTTTAATCATTAGGCAGATAGCTAGCAAGATAAATGATGATGTGCATACAGTATATTTTGCTAGGTTTTTACAATTAATTTTTAGTTATCTTCTGCCTGATGTTCGCTTTGAGAATGATCAGAGTTTAGTTAGTTTTTCAATGAATAAAAGAATATTTGTTGATTTAACAAGGAAGGACTCCAAGAAAGGAGCTGCAGGTAATCTCTGTCCCTTATTTTATCCCACATGGGTCAGGCTTCTCTTAAATCAGAGAATGCCTACTGTGTATGGGAGGGAATTTCTAGATGTGACTATGGATCAGAGTTTAACCATCTCTGATTTTAACCCAAGTCACCCACCAAACACTGACACACACACATTGCAGCCAACCTCTACAGTCTCCCAAATGGCTGTAGTTGTAAAACAAACCTCTCAACACCAAGGCCCTAGCAAAAGAAAAGGCAAATCAGTGAAAGTGTCACCTCCAAAGAGGAGGAAATTGATTGATGAAGATACTGATTCTGAGGACAGTGCTGAAGGATTAGTCTTTTCTTTAAAGAAGGCAGCCAAGAAAACAACTGAGGCTACTCCTGCACCTTTCATGAAGCCTTTTACTGTGAATCCAATGCCTGAGATTAAAAAGAAAAAAAGAAGATTAATCAAGGCTACTTGTGTTGAAGATTGGACAATCACTGGCGGCTTAAACTCTGAACAAGGAAACTCTGATCAAATGATAAACTCTGAAGCTCTGTTAAACTCTGAGCCCGTCCAACCTGAGTTAGTTGGTAATGAGGGTACTGCCACTATTGAAGTCCATGCTGCCAAAAAGCATGTTCTTGTGCTAGTGTCTGATTCTCCTGCAAAATCTACAAAGCACATTATTAAGGAAGTTTCTTTTAAAAAGGTAAAGGAACTTTTTGCAGAGGTCGATAAAGAAATGGCTGCAAAGAAAAGCCAGGCATCTCCAGCCTCTAGTGGCCCTAAGTTATTTTCCAGGAAGAAGTTGAAGAAGATAGTTGTTCCAGCAAATGAAGCTAGTCTGAATCAGGGGTACAACACATAAGAACCTTCAACTCAAAGGGTTGAAGAAGTTGTTAAGGCCCCAGCTACACAAGAACCATCCAATCAAAGTTTGGATGCAGGCACAACCACAATTCATGAAGATTCTACTGTTGCTGATGCTGAAGGCCAACATATGGCAGAGTCAAGCCCACAAGAACCTTCACCTCAAAGTGGTGAAGCAGCTGCTGATATGACTCAGGTCACGCAAGAACCAATCATCAATGTTTTGATTGCAGACCAGGATGGAACTGTGCAGCTAACCTCTGATTCTTCTGCTGCACACATGGAAAGTATAAACTCTGATGCAACTCCAGTGGTTAACTCTGATGCAATTCTGGTGCAACCACTCTCTGCACAGCCAAACTTAAGAATTAAATAAAATTCTTGCGGATTTAAGTTTGTTCAAAAGATGGGTTAAGTGTTTAGACAAATTTAAAAGGAAGATGAATCTAGAAGAATTAAAAGCAAATAAAAAGAAAACAATGTTTTAAAATTACTAGTGGATTGGTTTTTCCACTAGTGTATTTTTGCTTTCAAATAATCTTGGTAGAATTACCAAGCTGCTTACAAGTGTGTTTTTAGAACTAAGAAAAGCACTACTAGATACTGCCTATTCTTCTGCTGTGCTTTTTCTTGAGTTCTTGATATTTCACTTACTTGTTACAATAGACTACAAACCACTATATAGCAGTTTTTCTTCTACATCTATTTTCTATCGACAGATAACATTACAAAATACATTTTACAATGTTTACATGAAAATAGAAATTAGTTTCTTTCACAGTCTTCACTACAATTTGACTTGTCATAGAAATGTCTTTGTCTTGATACATTCCTTGAAGACTGCGTTGCTTTGAAAGACTTCACAATCCTGACAGGACTGTCTTCCATTGATTCAGTCTCTGCAAAGTTCCCATTCTTTTTGTCTTTAACTAAATTGGGAAACCTTAATCAACTGATAATTGCTGTTAAGCTTATCAGTTGATTCTCCTTTGCTCATCCATCGATGGATAGGATATCCATTGATCAATTGATGTATCGATGGATAGTTGAGTTATCCATCGACTCCTTATCCATTGATGGTTCTTTATCCGTTGATTGGTGTCTATCCGTTGATTGGCTTTATCCGTTGAGTAGTATCTTTATCCGTTGACTCCAATATCAGTTGATCACTTCATTTGAGAGAATTCTGACTTAGAATATTTACAATTGATCAGCCATTCTTCACATCCGTTGAGAAGCTATAAATTGAAGTCAATATTTATCAGTCGACTACTCCTCAGCATCCATCGAGGCAATGCAATCAATTGATAATAAAACATGAATCAAATGTTACAATCCAGTATATCAGTTGATTAAACAAGCTTCAACTGATAACTGGTTTCCTAATCAATGGATATTTATAAGTCACATATCCATCGACTAGTTACAATGAAATTTAAAATCACTATTGAAATTCTAAGTAATTTGTTATCATCAAATCTCACAATTCCTAACAATCTCCCCCTATTTATGAATATGTGAAACATGCATAAATCTTTACAGTTGATGATAACAAAACTTCTAAACATTTTCATTCTAGCATGAATTACAATATTGACAAAAGAGATTTTAATACAAAGTGATCAAATACCAGTAGTAGATGAAATCTGATAACTTTGATGTAGAGTCTGAATCATCTATCTTCTTCTCCTTCTTGACTCATTCATCTTGTCTTCATTCTTCTTCATCTTTCTGAATAGGGATCCCTTCAGAATCTTCTCATCTTCAACCCTGTAGTCCAGTTGGCTTGCCAGATAATTCAGTTCCAGATTTGGCAGTTTGTCTATTTCTTGACAAATATCAATGCTTTTTTTCCTGCCTTCCCTGTCCCTGTAGATCATCATGTAGAATGGTTCATGTAGTACCTTCCTTCCTTCAGGGTTCCAAACTTTGATTCTGTCATCCCTTTCTTCTTGAATAGGTGCCTCTCTCATCTTCTTCATCCTCTCAAGTATGGCTCTTCCTAGCCCTTCAGTTAGAAAATAACTCATGTTGAGCAAGGTGTATATTTTCCTCAGGGTGCAATAGTTTTGATCCATAACTTGATTGAATGTGAATGTTGACTGTGATCCATCTTCATAATTGATGTGAAGTAGATCAACATCCCTTCTTCTTTGTCCTTTCACTGCATTAATCCCTTCAATTTTGATTGGCACAAAGTTTTCAAGTTTTGATTTGAACACCTCTATTTCCTTGGGTTGATCACTCCCAGATGCTTTACTGCCCAACTCCTTTGGCTTCTCCTCCATCCTTATTTCTTCATCAACAACAAGCTTCATCTTTGCTCCAGAAGGTTTAGGTTCATCTGCAGGCTTGTTTGCTCTTCTTTTTATTCTTGGCCTCCTTTCACCTTCCCTTCTCCTAGCTTCTCTAATTAGCCTATCTTCTTCATCAAATTGACTTTGAAGTTGAATGGCTAATTCGTCCTGTGACTTGTCTTGTTGATTCATTTCTTTCCTTCCAACAACTATTGGTTTGCTTAATAGCTTCTCACCTCCCCCTGTGATAGACTTCTCCTTCTTCCTGCCATCTTCAATTAGCTTTCCTTTTCCCTTGCTATCACTAGGTTGTGAGCTACTGCTTTCATTCACCCTTATATCTCCTTTCTTCACTGCTTCAAGAATTTCAGGCATTAGGGCAATTGGCTCTTGTGCATCAATCTTATTATTCTTGTTGACAATTGAGTCAAATTGTCTCACAATTGTCTGAGCCAATGTCCTCTTTGGATCTTGCTTTTGCAGTACATTTTCTGTGTCCTTGATCACAGCTTCAACTTCTTCACCTCTTCTCCTTTCTTCTACTTCCCTTCTCATTTCCTTCTCCCCCTTTTTGTTATCAGCAACAGGCTCTTCTGTGAAGGATTGAGAAAAGATAGGGTACTCCAAGAGACAGTTCATGAGTTTAATTTGGGTGACCTGATTCTTCAAAATTTGGTCCATGTTCACCTCCATAGTAGACATTCTCTTCTCCAATTCCACCACTTTGTCCTTGGCTGTATACTCAGTGTCAAGCCTTTGCTTGATTCTTGACATCATGGTGAGACTGAGTCTTGAGTCTATGGTGGTGTCAAAATGCATCCTGGCACTACTGATATCTTTCTTGATCTTTTTATATTCATGCCTAGACCCTGTAACCTGCATCTTTTGAAGTTTCAGGCTGTCTCTGTAGAAGTTAAGAATCCTTCTGTGAACAGGGTCCTCTACACCTGTTTCAGCCATTGACCTCCTGTAGTGTGAAATTATGGCTTTTTCAGTATCAGCCAAGCTAATTTCATCACTTGTCATTTCAGGTGCCAGCATCTCATCATCAGAATCTGAGTGGTCTTCAAAGTCTTCTGGATGCATGTGAGACACGTCATCAGGCTGGCTTGCCAATTGCTCTTTGCCTCTCCTGAATTGTTCTTCTGTTGGCACCAATCCTAGCATCTGTTCAGCCTCTTGATTTGTGGCTGCTGCCATTCTTTGATAGTGTGGATCCTCATGAGTGAATGTGTCAGCATCAATGTTGAATTCCACTTCATCATCCACCTCCATGTGGGCATCTGCAACTCCTGCAAGAACTCCAGATTTTCCATCACCTCCTGCTCCCCCTAACTCCAACCCCAACTCCTGGGTGAATTCAGCTGCAACCTGCTCAGTTTTAGAAGTTGATGCTTCATTAGATGTTGAACACAATTTCTCTCTATTCTTTTCTCTCTCACTCTCATCTCTCTGTTTTTGCATCAGGATCTCATCCTGGATTCTCACCTCTCCCTTACCATTCTCTCCTTTTGCATCACCTACTAAGGTGGAACTCTCTTTGCTCACACCCTCTCCTTTTGCCACCTCAGAAGAAATTGAGGGCCCCTCATTCACACTCTCTCCTTTTGCCAAGGTATGCAAACCTTGCCTCTCACTCACCTCACCCACTCCACTAAAACCTAGAAGAGTATTTGCAACTTCAACTGTAGAATCAAGCAATGGAATATCAATTGAAGTAGCAATCGATGGATGTGAAAAGGTGATCGATGGATAAGGAATATCCATCGATTGATGAATATCTGTCGAAGTGAGCTCGTCGATGGATGTAAGGATATCCATCGATGGAATAGTGGAAATCGATGGATGTTGAAAATTATCAATTGTTGTAGAAATATCCATCGATTTAGAAATTTGGGGAAAAACATCCTGCTCAACCAAGGTGTTAACCTTTTGTGGTGAGTCAGGTGAGAATGTTGGCTCCACCCTGAGTTGCAAAGAAGGTGAATTTGAAACAGTAAGATTGTCAATCATTACAGTTTCTGAAGAAAGAGAATTAGATGGTGATTGAGGAGAAGGAATAGATAGAGAATGGGGCTGTGCCTCAGGAAGATTCTGAGACACATCAAAAGAAGAAGCTGAAGGCTCCACCAAATTTGCATCTGGTTTTGCATGTGTGTGTGTTCCCTGTGCATTGCTACCTTCCTTCTTTCTCCTTTTGTATGGCTGAACTACCTTGTGTCCCTTCCCCCCATCAGTTGGTCCTGGTTGAGACCTATTTTCAATAGCTGCACCTTGTTGAGAAGGTACAACTAGGGATGTGTTTATGTCCTTTAACACAGCATCAATCTTTTGAGAGATTGGGCTGGTGGCTAGCTGGACTTTCTCACCCTCTCCTTCCTTATTCTTCTGGCTTTCTTGATGTTGGCCAGTTCCCTCACCCTTGTCAACCACCTTCACACTCCCCTCAGTGGTTTTTCTTTTCTTGGATTTTACAACAATAGTCTTTTGAGAAACTACTGAGGTGGTTTGTTTAGATTTGGATTTTGATGGTTGTGCAACTTGGGTAGGAGGGATGGGGGCAGTTCCAACTCCCTCCATTGTTGCAGAAGGCAAAGAAGTAGGTATTGCTACCTGAGAATTAAGAAGATTGTGAGTTTGGAGATATACCTGTACAAAAGGAGGATAGGTGAGGCACAACCTACTTTGTAAGTTGATTCTCACCAGATCCTTGAAGATCCTTTTGTTTTGAGTCCATCCTTCCATTGTCTCCATTTCACCTGTGATCTCATATTCTCCAATGGAGGCATTAATCAACAGCATAAAAAATCTAGCAAAATAGATGTTATTTTTCCTAGATGCTTTATTTCCTAATTTAGCAGTTAATTCATTTAGGAGCAATGTACTAAAATCAAAGTACTTATCAAATAGGATTGAATAAGCAATTTATTGCATACTTGTGGTAATTGCATCAAAATTACTTATTTTACCAGAAAATACTTTAATTATAGCATCAAAGAAATAACTCCATTCTTGTCTAAGATTTTTCCTAACAATTTCACCTAAACTGTCTTCATTTTTAGCATAGTTAACAGAGACTAGCATATCCCTAATTTCTGAATCAGTTGGGGGATTTTCACAGTTATTACTAGGGATATCTAAACATGCTGAGATAGAGTCACTAGATATGGTGTAAGAGTTACCTTTGCAGGTATAAGAGATTACCTTACCATCCTGTGACACCTGTGCAGAGTTCCACAGCTCCTCAACGAACGAGCACACGATGGTGGGTGCTTCACTGAGAGCCTTGGATACCTTGCATTCTCCCAAGAACCTCATCAATGGATGGAAGTTAGCAGGAGCATCATCTACTGTCAGGCATGCTGTGAAATTGTTCTGCTCATAAATGAAACCAGTTGAAGAAGTAATCTTCTTTTGGGGTGCCATTGCTGCTCTTGAAGAAATTAGAGAAAGAAACTTAAAGAAAATGAGAAATCGCCTTAGGGTTCTTGAGAGAGAAGACAGAGAAATAGAATTTAGAGAATAAAATTAAAATAGCAAGTAAGAATGAAATGAGAAATGAAATTGCTATTTATATTTTTGGGATTAAAATGACTTGAATAGTCAGTTTAATTAAGAATATAACCGTTGAGAGATAAAAAGAATTAAGATAAATTACTTTAAATATCAATCGATTGATATATATAACTGGGTATATGTATCTGTTGACAATTAAAGTAAATAATCAACGGCTATTATTTGATCGATGGATGTAAAAGAAACTGTAGAAATTCTATTACCATCGATGGGTAATTACATCCATTGACTCAGAATTATCAATTTATCGATCGATAAATAATTACCAGGGTAATTATCTGTCGACAGATAAATATCCATCGATAGATGTATATTTTATCAGTTGATTAAATATATACATCGATAACTGTAGACTATCCATTGATGATTAACACAATTATCAGTTGATCACTTTGTTTCAACAGATAATTGTGAACAATGGCTACAAAAAAAATAACAACTTGGCATACACTTAAGATTGAGAAAAATTAAGCATACCTAGCTCACAGACTAATCTATTAAAGGTAGATTCATCCAATGGCTTGGTAAAAATGTCTGCAAGTTGTTGTTCACTAGGGACAAAATGTAATTCAACTGTACCATTCATTACATGTTCCCTAATAAAATGATACCTTATGTCAATGTGTTTAGTTCTGGAATGTTGTACTGGATTTTCTGTTATGGCAATTGCACTTGTATTATCACAGAAGATAGGAATCTTGTTCATGTTGAACCCATAGTCAAATAACTGATTCCTCATCCATAATATTTGTGCACAGCAACTTCCAGCAACAATGTACTCAGCTTCTGCAGTTGAAGTTGATACTGAGTGTTGCTTCTTTCTAAACCATGACACAAGTTTGTTTCCTAGAAATTGACAGGTGCCTGTTGTACTTTTCCTGTCAATTCTACAACCTGCATAGTCTGCATCTGAATAACCAATTAGATCAAATCCAGATTCTCTAGGGTACCAAATTCCAAGATTTGGTGTTCCTTTGAGATATCTGAATATCCTTTTTATTGCAATCAAATGAGACTCTCTAGGATCAGCCTGAAATCTAGCACATAAACATGTAGCAAACATTATATCTGGCCTACTTGCAGTTAAATATAATAATGAGCCAACCATGCCCCTATAACTTGAGATGTCTACCTTAGCTTCCTTGGTATTCAATTCAAGTTTAGTTGCAGTGGCCATGGGAGTTTTTGCAGATGTGCATTCATTCAAATCAAATTTCTTTAGTAAATCAGAAATGTATTTAGTTTGATTTACGAAAATACCATTTTTAACTTGTTTGACTTGCAAACCAAGAAAATAGGTTAGTTCTCCCATCATGCTCATTTCATATTTACTTTGCATTAGTTTGGCAAACTTTTTGCAAAGCTCCTCATTAGTTGAGCCAAATATAATGTCATCTACATAGATTTGAACAAGAATAATTGAGCCATTGACATTTCTACAAAATAGAGTTTTATCAACAGTACCTCTTGTGAAGTGATTCTCAATGAGAAACTGAGATAAAGTGCCATACCAGGCCCTTGGTGCTTGTTTCAAGCCATAGAGTGCTTTGAGTAGATAGTAGACAAAGTCAGGGAAGTTTGGATCTTCAAAACCAGGAGGTTGTTCCACATAGACTTCCTCTTCTAAGATACCATTCAAGAATGCACTCTTCACATCCATCTGGTAGACCTTGAAATTAGCATGTGCAGCATAAGCTAGAAAGATTCTGATTGCTTCCAGCCTTGCAACTGGTGCAAATGTTTCATCAAAATCAATTCCTTCTTCTTGTGAGTACCCCTTTGCTACAAGCCTTGCTTTATTTCTAGTCACAGTACCAGTTTCATCCATTTTGTTTCTGAATACCCATTTTGTACCAATTACTGATCTATCTTTTGGTTTGGGCACCAGCTTCCATACTTTATTCCTTTCAAATTGATTGAGTTCCTCTTGCATAGCTAGAATCCAATCAGGATCCTTGAGAGCTTCTTCAACTCTTTTAGGTTCTTCTTGAGAAAGGAAGCTGCTATACAGACACTCATTTTGAGTAGCACTTCTTGTCTTGACACCATCTTCTGCATTTCCAATGATCAATTCAAATGGATGACTTCTTGTCCATTTTCTTTGAGGAGGTAGGTTTTGCCTTCCTGATGAAGAAGCTTCATAGTCATTGTTGTTGTACTCTTGTTGAATTGAACTTGAAGATTGATTTTGAAATCCTCCCCCTGAGTTGGATACTCTAGATGTAGAGTTTTGATTATCCATTGAAGGATTATCAGTTGATGCATTATCAGTCGATGGATGTCTGTCAACTGATAAATTATCCATTGATGTTGTGACATCAACTGATATTGGGTTTCTGAGTACTTGAGAACTTACTGGAGTAATTTCTTCATCATCTTCTTCATTAGATCCATTTGATTCATTTTCAAATTGCAGTGTGTCATGATTTCCTCCATCAAACAAGCCTTGAATCTTTTTATCATCAAATACTACATGTACAGATTCCATAACAATGTGTAGTCTAAGATTATAGACTCTGTAGGCTATGCTTGATAGTGCATACCCAACAAAAATAGCTTCATCAGCTTTGGCCTCAAATTTTCCTTGGTGTCCACCTTGATTCCTTTGGACATAGCACTTGCAGCCAAAGACATGAAGAAATCCCACTTTTGGCTTTTTGTCTTTCTTGATCAATTGATAAGGTGTCTTTCCTTGAGTTTGATTTACTGTGGAAATGTTTTGAATGTAGCATGCTGTATTAATGGCCTCAGCCCAGAAGTATGTTGGTAACTTAGCATCTTCCAACATTGTTCTAGCTGCTTCAATCAATGTCCTATTTTTCCTTTCAACTACCCCATTTTGTTGAGGTGTTCTTGGTGCAGAGAAGGTATGAGTAATTCCCTTAGATTCACAGAACTCTTTCATTGTAGAATTCTTAAATTCTGTTCCATTGTCACTCCTTATTTTCTTTACATCCAATTCAAGATTTTTCTCAACTTCTCTTATGTGCTTGATGATTAGATCACTAGCTTCATCTTTTGAATGTAGAAAATAAGTCCATGAGAATCTTGAAAAGTCATCTACAATGACTAGAGCATACTTCTTCTTTGCAATGGACATGATATTCACAGGACCAAACAAATCCATGTGTAATAACTCAAGTGGCTTCTCAATTGATGATTCCAATTTTGACTTGAATGATGCCTTCTTTTGCTTTCCCTTTTGACAGGCATCACAAAGTCCATCCTTGACAAATTCTATTTGTGGTAAGCCTCTCACTTGATTTTTCTTGACCAATAGATTCATGGCTTTGAAATTCAGGTGAGCTAATTTCCTATGCCATAGCCAACTTTCACTTGTACTTGCCTTTGAAAGTAAGCAAGTCATTGAATCTGCATCTGTTGAGTTGAAGTCAGCTATGTACACATTTCCTTTTCTGTTCCCAGTCATTACTAGGCTTCCATCTTTCTTGTTGGAAATTATGCATGCTTCAGTTGTAAAGCAAACTTTATTTCCATTGTCACATAATTGACTTATGCTTAACAAATTGTGTCTTAAGCCATCAACTAATGCAACAGGTTCAATGATGACATTCTCCTTTGAAATCAAGCCATATCCCATGATATATCCTTTACTGTCATCTCCAAAGGTTACTCCAGGGCCAGCTCTCTCCTCAAACTTTGTGAGCAGGGACTTATCTCCAGTCATATGTCTTGAACATCCACTGTCCAAGTACCAAAGATTTCTTCTCTTTCCCTGTACACAACCAAAGACAATCAAGTTGATTTTGGTACCCAAGTTGCCTTGGGTCCTTTCTTATTAGTTGTTGCCTTTGGTTTGGTCTCCAACTTTTGTTCCTTTGGTTGAGGTGGTTTCACTTTCACTTCAACCTTAGGTGTTGGTTTCCTTACCTCAGGCTTCTCAGTGCTAACATTTGGAATATTCATGCTTGCAGAATTAGAGAAATTTGGAGCATGAAAATTGTTGTGCATATTCCAGGGCATAGCAGACAAATTCATGTTGGCAAATGCAAGATATGGATTAAACATATAAGGCATTGATGCATATTAAGCATGAATAGCATGAGAGTCAACTAAATGAGGATAGACAGAATTAGAATGCATGTTAGGTATAACAGGCACATTGGTTGTTGCAGGCACATTGGACTTGCATTGCACAGATAAGTGATTCTTACTACCACACTTAGCACATATCTTTCTAGGAGCATACTTGTCAGGTGTGTAGTTATTGTGCTTGTTTATGCCTACTTTACTATTTCTGTTCTTTTTCTTCTTTTCATTTGGCTTAACATCAGGTTCTTTCTTCTCTAATTTTTTCTTCAATTGGTCCTTAGATAAGAATCCTATATTAGCCTTTTCAATCTTGATTTGAGATTTAGAGGAGCTTCCTTCTTTCACAAATTTAACAGGTCTGTTAAGCTTGGTTTTTGAAACAGTGTGTTTAGCAGTTGATGATTCCTCAATCGATGGATGATTATCCGTTGAGATATCATTATCAATCGATGGATAATCTTTATCAGTATATTCAAGATTATCAATCGATTGCTTCTTTTCCAAGGATTGATTTTCATCAATGGCTAATTTCTCAAGAGTCTCAGACAACATGGTGAAAGAGTTTGTTCCATGAATGTCATTCATCTTCTTACTAGCTTTACTAGACCTGTTCCATTTGTCGATGGTTCTTAGTTCTTCTTCCAATTTTTCTTTCAAATTTTCTATTTCCTTTTTACACTCAACTAGTTCTTTTCTAGCATCTTTGTTTTCTACCTTGAGTCTGTCCATTTGCACTAGCTCATTCTCTAGATAAATGTTTCTTTCAGTAAGAGAATCTAAGGTGCTTTTGAGCCTAGTGTTTTCTTTGTTCAAGGACTTAAGAGTGACATGCAAATTATACAACTCATTAGACATTTCAGTAATAGTAATATTGCATTCATCTTTAGACAACTCAGATAGATTTGTTGAAATTACCTGATTGCTAGAAGAACTAGCTTATTGGTCATCATGGTTGGCCATAAGTGCAAGGTTGATGAATTCCTCTTCTTCAGAATCATCCTCAGCAGCCCAGTCCTTTTCTTCTGTCACAAAAGCCTTCTCCTTTTGTCTTAGCAAATCAAAGTACTTCTTTTTATAGTCAATCCCATCATTGTACTTTGACTTCCTCTCTACTTTTGGCTTTCTGCATTCATTTGAAAAGTGACCAGCCAATCCACAGTTGAAGCATTTGAATTGAGTCCTGTCAACCAGATTTTTGCTTGGTTGATTATCTCTTTTGAACTGGGATCCAGGCCTTTGCATAGGATTCCTCTTGAACTTGAGTTTTGAAAATTTTCTTGATAGAAAAGCAAGATGCTCATCTATTTCATCCAATTCATCCCTTGTGTATGATTCATCATCTTCAACTATTTCTCTTCTTTTGCTAGGTGAAGATTCATCATGTTTACCACCTGTAGCTTTTCCATGGTCCTCTTTTTTCCCTTCTTTAACAGCAACATCTTCACAGGGTTCTGCAACTTGCTTGTCTTTGACCACCAGGGCAACAGACTTTTCCTTTTTCTGACTTTTCTCAATCTCTTCATCTTGCTGTAGTTCCAACTCATATGTCTTCAAGATTACATACAGCTTGTCAAGAGTGTATTCTTTAAAGTCAGGAGATTGTCTTATAGAAACAGTCATTGGTTTCCATTCCTTGGGTAAGGACCTCAAGAATTTGAGATTGGTATCCTCAACAGCATATACTCTTCCATATAGTTTTAGCTCATTCAAAAGCTTTTGAAACCTACTATATGTGTCATTAATTGCTTCACCACTCTTGAAGTGAAAGGCCTCATATTTCTGAATCAAGAGTTGCATCTTGTTCTTTCTTACTTGCTCAGTGCCTTCACATAGAGTCTGAAGAGTATCCCAGACTTCCTTGGAGGTTGTACAGTTGATAACATTGTCAAACATATCCTTGTCAAGACCATTAAACAAAATGTTCATAGCCTTTTTATCCTTGTGTACTCCCTTCTCATCTTCATCTGTGTATTCACTCACAGATTTTGGAATTAGTTTGTCTGGTGCCTGAGTACCATCTGCATTCACACTTGTGACTATCTTCATAGGCACATGTGGACCTTTCTCTATGCAGTTGACATAGGAAGTATCAATGGATAGCAGATGCAAGTGCATTTTGACTTTCTAGGGAAAATACTCATCTTTTTCCAGAACTGGAATCTTCATTCCTATGTCTTTGTGACCCATACTTAATGTACTTTAGATCTTAACTTTCTGTATGTTGAAAGTTAGGCTCTGATACCAATTGTTATTCCCTTTAAGTACACTAAGTTTGTAGAAGGGGGGGTTGAATACAAACTTAAGAATTAAATAAAATTCTTGCGGATTTAAGTTTGTTCAAAAGATGGGTTAAGTGTTTAGACAAATTTAAAAGGAAGATGAATCTGGAAGAATTAAAAGCAAATAAAAAGAAAACAATGTTTTAAAATTACTAGTGGATTGGTTTTTCCACTAGTGTATTTTTGCTTTCAAATAATCTTGGTAGAATTACCAAGCTGCTTACAAGTGTGTTTTTAGAACTAAGAAAAGCACTACTAGATACTGCCTATTCTTCTGCTGTGCTTTTTCTTGAGTTCTTGATATTTCACTTACTTGTTACAATAGACTACAAACCACTATATAGCAGTTTTTCTTCTACATCTATTTTCTATCGACAGATAACATTACAAAATACATTTTACAATGTTTACATAAAAATAGAAATTAGTTTCTTTCACAGTCTTCACTACAATTTGACTTGTCATAGAAATGTCTTTGTCTTGATACATTCCTTGAAGACTGCGTTGCTTTGAAAGACTTCACAATCCTGACAGGACTGTCTTCCATTGATTCAGTCTCTGCAAAGTTCCCATTCTTTTTGTCTTTAACTAAATTGGGAAACCTTAATCAACTGATAATTGCTGTTAAGCTTATCAGTTGATTCTCCTTTGCTCATCCATCGATGGATAGGATATTCATTGATCAATTGATGTATCGATGGATAGTTGAGTTATCCATCGACTCCTTATCCATTGATGGTTCTGTATCCGTTGATTGGTGTCTATCCGTTGATTGGCTTTATCCGTTGAGTAGTATCTTTATCCGTTGACTCCAATATCAGTTGATCACTTCATTTGAGAGAATTCTGACTTAGAATATTTACAATTGATCAGCCATTCTTCACATCCGTTGAGAAGCTATAAATTGAAGTCAATATTTATCAGTCGACTACTCCTCAGCATCCATCGAGGCAATGCAATCAATTGATAATAAAACATGAATCAAATGTTACAATCCAGTATATCAGTTGATTAAACAAGCTTCAACTGATAACTGGTTTCCTAATCAATGGATATTTATAAGTCACATATCCATCGACTAGTTACAATGAAATTTAGAATCACTATTGAAATTTTAAGTAATTTGTTATTATCAAATCTCACAATTCCTAACAACTGACCTCTCTATTCCATTTACTCAAAGATACAACTCAAAGAGATGGCCAGTCGATTCTTATGATGCTCTTGACAGATTGAAAATTCAATATACTGATTATATGGTTGTTGAACAACTCAAGGGAGAAATTGAAGCTACCTTAGACTCTGAAGGTGCCAGGAGGGATTTCTCCTCAACTGCTGTCAGTTCTCAAGATGCCAAGCTGAATTCTCGCAACCAAGAAATCTGGGACATGACCTGGAAGTTTGCCAATGAGGAAATCTTCTGGCCACATGTTCATAACTTAATCAGAAAAGCTGATAAGGAAATCAACTCTGGGGAACTGAAGACAGTTTTAAAGGTTACTACTGTGTTAACCAAGGGTCTTCAACATGAAGTCTGTGCTTTAAAGGACTCTGTTAACAAAACTTCTACCTATGTGTAAGCTTCTCATAATGCTTTGGAATCCAAGTTGAAGACTGTCTCTGCCAAGCAGGATGCTCTAGAAGTCAAAGTTGATACTCTCTCTGCTTCTGTTGCTTCTATGTCCACAATGCTGAGCACAATTATTGACATCATGACAGTAAGAAGAGGCAATGATGTCAGAAAGGGGGAGAAGGTATCTCAGGACAAATGCAAGGAGGATGTTGTACACAAATCAGACAAACCTGATGATAAAGATCCAGGGAGTTATAAGGATGGCAAACAAACTCTGAGCATGTCTAAGCAAACTCTGACAACACAAACTCTGATTTCTTCATCATCAAGAGTAAACTCTGACAAATAGCAAACTCTGATGGATGCTGATATGGAATTGGCAAAGAGACTTGAAGAAGCAGAGTTGCCTGAAAAGATTGAAGAACAAACTCTGAAAGATGCAGAACTGGCAAGAAAATTATTTGAAGAAGAAAATCCAGGAATGGATCCAGTTGCTGCAGAAGAAGAGTTGAAGAAGCCTGGTACTGACAATGCTCAAGTCCAGAAGCAAAGAAAAACAAGAGCAAAGAGAACTCCAGTACAAAGGAAGGCACCTGCTCAAAAGAAAAATGTATCTAAGCCTGCTCAAACCCAAAAACAAATCACTCAAGAAAAGTTAACTACTGAAATCCAAACTAGATCAAACACAAGATCAGCTGCAATCCAGAAGAAAGCTCCAGCTAAATCAACAACTCCATTCATCATGTCAGGAACAACTTTTCTTCCAGGTGGTGTTTGTTTTGAAGATGAAGAAGAGGAACAACAAACTCTGATAAGAAAGAAAAATCCTAATCTTCTGTGGACACAAACACAAACTCTGACTCTCAATGCCAGACTTGGTAAAAACAAAGGTGGTATTGGAGATTCAAAAGCTAAAGTCTACAGGGGAGAAGCAACTATTTTCAGAGATCCTTATTCTTTAAAAGATAAGCCTGAGGAAGAGCTGTCTCAAAAGCATCTAGACAAGCTAATCTCAGTGAACATAGCACAGGATATTTTTGCTGGTGCTCAAGCCAAGGAGAAGCTTCTATATTTCTTAGAAGATGGGAGAGTTTTGAAGATTGCTGAAGAAGATTTGATTCAGAAAGCATCTAAAGAACTTGAACATGTTCTATATCTATTAAATGATGAAACTGAAGCAACTTCTAGGTGGGTGAAGATTTTAGAAGGGGTTATAGCTGAGAAGAAGAAAAATGAAAGGCTGTTGATGATAAACTCTGAGGAGTATGAGCCTGGATATCTACTTGAAGATGGGACAACAAGAGCAATGAGAAAAGGAGATGCACAGGTCAAAATGGTGTTAGGAATCCCTACACTAATCCTAAATCCTGATGGTTTGAAGGCCTGTTGCATTGTCCTGGATAAAAGAATGAAGAGATCATATGTCTATGCTTTAAGGGCTGCAATTTATCAGATTGATGATACTTCTGAACAGATGAAAAGTTTGAAGGAGGAACTGAGTCAGTTGCTAAATAATGCTGAAAAAGAGCTGTTGGAAAAATTTCTGAAAGAAGACTTTTCCTACAAAAGGATCTAAGTCAAAGAAATAAAAGATTCAAACTCTGATGCATTTGTCTCAAGATTTCTGACATCATTCAGTGAAATTTATGTTTTATTTACAAAGCATAAATTGGGGGAGATTGTTAGGAATAAACACTGATGGCTGTCAGAAAATACGAAGATCAGAGTTTATGTTGCTGACGTCATCAGAGAATGAGGAAGCTGTCGGTCAAAGTTTACTCAGTCAGAGTTTACTCTAACAGTGTTTACATTATCAGAGAATGTTCAACCGACAGAGTTTATCAAATCAGAGTTTATGAAGGAAGCAATTCAAATCAGAGTATGAATAGGATAGTAAGAAGGAATCCTAATGCAAGTCTATTTCCTTATATAAAGTTATTCTTTCTATTCTGATTTGTAATTGAATTGTAACTGTGTCTATATAAACACAGATATAGGTTAACATTATTTGTATCATTCGTGCAATATCTTTCTCATAACCTAGCAGCTCTTAAGAACTTTGTTTTTCTTGAGAGAGTTTTGTATTCACGTTCATTATTAATACAAAGCTATTCATTCATTACATACTTGTGTTCTTTAATTGATTATTTGGTACTATTACATTCAACCCCCCTTCTGTAATAGCTTACTTTTCTGGGCAACAAACTTACCACTGAACTATAAAATAATTTATTTAAGTCACTAACCTTATCTTTTATTTGATTATAACCATTCCGTTAATGTTCCGTTAAGTTTGATTAAAAATATTAGTTTAGAAAGATTAATAAAAATATTTATATTAAAATATTAATAGAATAATATTTGTCATAAAATAATAAATATCATTAATACAAATTTAGTAAATAACAAATATGAAATAAATTTGATATTATATTAATAAATATTAATATATCATGCTATTGTTAATATTCCAATAACAAATATGTATTCTATTAATATTTTAATATAATAATTTTATTAATCTTCCTAAAATAAATATTTTTGATTATAATTTATTACAAAGATTTAAATATCAATATGACCCTTTAACAAAAATAAGGATACCAAAATGGTCACTATAATTAATATAATATCAAATTTAATATTAATAAATTAGATTTCTCAAGTTTAACATTAATAAGATAAAAAAATAAACTCAATCAATTATTTTACAGAAATATTAAATTGAATGTTATTTAAAAGATAAATTTTTAGGACACATGGGGAGTAATATTTATCAACTATATATCATTATTCAATTTATTTTTTCAAAATCATTGATTTATTTTGGCGAATGTGTCATTTGTATTATATATTTACTAAATATATGAATTTAATTTATTTGTAAAAGATTACTAAAATTTTATTAATAGGGTGTATTTCATTTTCTAAATTTATTATATTAAATCATTATAATTATATATATATATTATCAATTATTTAAAATTTTATTATTAAACATAATACAAATAATGGGTAATTGATGTAAAAAATAATATATAATGGTAAAAATAATTATGGGAAAAAGTACAAAAAAATAAAGAATGATATTACTTTTATAAACAAATTTAAAATTTTTAATTCGAAAGTTAAAAAGTATTATCATATAATTTATATTTAATGAATTATTCTCAAAATAATATGCATTGCTCACATACATAGAATATAAAATTTGCACTTATAATTTTATTATGAATAAGTCAATTATCTGTGTATAATTTCAAAGTAATTTATACATGATTAACTGTTAACAATAAAATTAGTATACATTTAATTTGGAGTAATTTCATGATTCAATGGTGTGTTTCTTAAATTATAAATAGTTAAGTGGCATACAACAATTTATAAATATTTAAAAATCATCAATTTAATCAAATTTAACGGAATCTTAACGTACGGAATGACTATAATCAAATAAAAAAGTAATATTAGTGTCTTAAATAATATAAATTATTTTATAGTTCACTGGTAAGTTTCTAAAAGACTAAATAGTTGAGTGATGAAAAAATTCACTTTTCCTTAATAATAATATACTAGTTGTTTTAAAAATTTGTTTATATACAATTATTTAAAAATATAAATTTATTGTTAAGTAGAGTGGAAAATAATAATATTAGATTTTGTTCATATTATTAAATAATCATGTAAAAAAATGATTCACATATTTATTTTTTTCCATATTATTAATTAATATATGAAAATATTATGATTTTTGATATATTTCCTCCTCTGTAAAGTTTCTATTCCTTGTATCGTCTTCATATTCCCTCTTAGTCCTTAAATTCTCTTGTCGTATTCTAACCCTAACCCTAATTGCCCCCCTCTCTCCTCCAGAATATTTTAAATAATTCTTTTTCTTATGTTCAATTATGTTGATAATACTATGCAATATTAGTGTTATATAATTTTGATGTTCTTGAGATTTAAAGTATTGATTTTGTTGTTCTCGGAGTTTTTAGTTGATTTTTTTGGTGAAAATGTTGATTTTGGATTTAATTTTGATAGTTTCGAGATTATTTAAAGTGGCTATTTCTCTTAGTTCTTTTTAGTACATTACTTACCCTATATTATATAGGCTACATGATGCATCAAAAAAACCAAAGTAAATAAAATTTCAGCAACTTTAAGACTATTTTACTTAATTTTTTTAGTACATAATATAATGTAAATAATGCATAAAAAAAACTAAGGTACATAAAATTTCACCAACTTTAAGGTTATTTCACTTAGTTTTTTTAGTACATTACTTAAATTATATTATATAGCGTATGATTTTTAGTATAAGAAAATAGTAACATGTTTTTTAAGTGATTTTAAATGATAGTTTTAATTCCTTTCAAAAAAAAATGATAATTTTAATAATAAAAAATTAAAACATATGCTATATTATATAGTGTATACGCTATTTAATATAGCGTATAGTATACGCTATAGTGTATACGCCGTATACCTTATTACAATCACTGCTGAAAATATATTTACCTATTACTATCCACTAACAATTGCATGCAATTAGTAAATATAATAATATAAATGATTTATTTTCTCGGAATAAATTAAAATAATAAATATATATAACTTAATTATATTTTAATATTATATATGTATTCAATATAATTTAAAATTAATTTTTAAATTTAAATATATATGTTAAAATAAGTAAATGTCTAATTAAATTGATGTTTGTTAAAAAAATTAGATAGAAGGATCTAATTTTAAAATAAAAATTAATTTAAGGACTCAATTAAGAATTATTTTACTTAAGGAGCTAAACTTAAAAATTTATATAGTTTAAGGATATAATTAGAAAAAAATCGTTTTTAGGACTTAAACCTAAAAAATTATATCCCTAGTTGCAATAAAAAATAGTTCAAGACTTGCACTCAAAAAGCCATATAATTTAAGAACGTATTTTCCCACAACTCTTTTACAATATTAATATTAGGCAACCCCAATTAGCTTAAGATGCTCTTGCTTGCAGTTGGTTGATCACAAGCAGTACTTAACATCAGCCCAAGATATATTTGTTCAACACAAATGAAATAAATCAATTCGGAATTAAACATGCTAGACAACCAAACAGTTTGCTGCAGGACATAAAACATCAGCAACGCAACGCCTGCATAAAAAGTTCAGCAGTACGAAGTGCAATAGGCCAATAGTGACAAAGAAATTAGGGACTAGCTAGAAGCTTTCTGGATCCAAGTTATCTACTGCAAACAATGAGTCTGCAAATCTTGTAATTTTTTTTTTGGCATCATCCATGCCAGAGCCAGTTGCTTGGAGCTCATGTGGTGAAAATAGAAGCTGTTCAATATATAGTTCAGATGGCTCACCAGCCAGTTTACGCTGAATCTCCATCTCTGCATATCAGCAAATAGATCTCTGTACTCGGCGATAATATAAGTATTGAACTCGTTCATTGAGGTTCTGAGAAACTCATTCACTGAGTTACACAAGATATTGAGCTTCATTGTATAGAACCTCTCGCTTTTAACTGTGAAGTCCTCAAGGGTTTCTGGGTAATTTTTCATGATAAGATTGATATGGGCTGAAATAGCCCTAGAGGCGTAATCAATATCGTATTAATTAGACCTGATTTCATCCGCAAGGAAGACCCAATTAATAAGGCCCGGAAATCTTATTATTACATAAATCTGTAATTAATTAATGGACAGATTAATTAAGCCTATTAATAAAACTTAATTTTTGTCTACTTCGGAATGTTGAAAATAAAAGACTAAAATAATAACTCAGAATAAACAAGATGGAAAACTGATTTGTACAAGACCGAAATAATCTCTAGGACTACATTGTATTATCTTGTGTTGTGTTGTTTATCAAAGTGCAGATACAATACTATAAATAACCTAACTAAACAAGGTAGTGGCTAAAAACATGCATCTAGCTCCTAGAAAATCTCTACTACTCCCACAAACTCATGACTCTCCTAGAATAACTAAACTGAATAAAAGACTTAGTCTAAACTACTAATACGGCTTATCATCAGCCTTTATTCAAATAATAATAAATAAATTAATAAGTTTAGATTAATTCCAACAATCTCTCCCTTAATCTAAACTTGTTTAACCAAATCCTACCAGCCCGTATGGCTTTCAACTTAGCCCGTATGACTTTTTTGTTTGTCTGTCTGACAAGTTACTTCTTTTGCCGATCTGGCACTTCTTCATCAACTTGTTTGGCTTAATAATATTGTGTTCTACAATGCCTTCATCAGCCCATTTGGCTAGTTCTGTGCCCATATGACAACTATTTCATTCAGCAACACATTGTTGCTTTCTTCACCTTTGCACCTTTCCATTCTTCACGCGAACACAATCAATCGGCATCAACAACAAGAACAGTAATATACGTGCACACACACAATTGTTGCACACAGGCAACTTACACACAACCTGTCATTTCAAGAACTATCTCAAATACTATCATTTTTATACTAAAACTAACACTAGGTGGTTGATTTCCCAACAACATTCTGGTTTCTTTTCATCAGGAATAGTCCCTCCTGTTTGACACAGATTTGTCTAAACATGTGAACTTCCTGCATCTTCAATTAGCATTCCTCCAACTAATTGCACAGTTTGTGCTCTAACTACAATAGGAACCGAAAAGTAACCAGCTGGCTACTTCGATTTGTTGACGAGCCAATTCAAACGAGACCTCTACTTTTAGGCTTTGCTCACCCCAAAACGAAACTACTTGAGCATGTTGTGAGGAATCATTTTCATTGAAGGGGATACCTTGGGCCGAAACATACTCACATCTGCCTAGCATATACACAAGTCACAGCAGCCACAAACTCAGAACACAAACATACACACACTCTGCACTGAACTAAACTCGCAGCAACATCAACAAACGAGCAGGATCATCACAAATGCAGCACTTGTAAGTTGTAATAGCCCCTGCAGTACCACTCCACCACTGCAGCCTTTAACTTCTCCGACCACTTCCTACGACAACACCTCACTGCAGAAATATACAGAACATCCCCACCTTCGATTTTGACAACTCCAACGTCACCATTCTCACATCGACCTGTAACAACAATGACAACAGCAAGAAGGCGCAACAATGACTCCTTCTCTACAACTTCTTCTTCCCAGCCTCTGGCCTTCTCAGCTTCCGTTTGCTGAGGCTACTCTAGGGACTTCTTCCCGGCGTTCTCAGCTGGAGCTTCTTCTCGAAAATCAAAATGTTATGCCACAAAAATCGGTAGCTCTGATACCATGTTGAAAATAAAAGACTAGAATAATAACTCAGAATAAACAAGATGGAAAATTGATATGTACAAGACCAAAATACTCTCTAGGACTACATTGTATTATCTTGTGTTGTGTTGTTTATCAAAGTGCAGATACAATACTATAAATAGCCTAACTAAACAAGGTAGTGGCTAAAAACATGTATCTAGCTCCTAGAAAATCTCTACTACTCCCACCAACTCATGACTCTCCTAGAATAACTAAACTGAATAAAAAACTTAGTCTAAACTACTAATACGGCTTATCATTAGCCTTTATTCAAATAATAATAAATAAATTAATAAGTTTAGATTAATTCCAACACGGAAAAGAGTAGTCTACAAGTCAAATATTCCTATAAAGAATTGGTTTCCATAAGGAAGGATTTAGAAGCCCATTTAAGGAGGTTACTTCCTCCTCAAAAATTATATTCCTACAAAGAATATGAGTTTGAAAACTCCTATATAAAAGACGTTTACTTTTCCCACATCGAGGAGATGTGAAACAAACTATATTCTTTTTCCTATATAAAGAGACTCAATTATGAGGGACAGAGGACTATAACTTATCCCACATTGATGGAATTTGAGTAACTAGTCCCTCAAACTACTATATATACTTGTCCATGTTGGAATAGCAAGGTGGGACAAAACTTATGGATACAACTCCATATGTCACCCACCATGCCCTAGAGGGTACTAAGCCCCATGGGCAACAACCAAGCCCTGAGGGCACGGTCATGACACCACTAAGCCCCGAGGGCCTCATCAACCAAGCCCCGAGGGCCCCATCACCATGCCCCATGAGCGTTACTTAGCCCCAAGGGAATCATCACCATGCCTTGAGGGCGCTACTAAGCCCCGATGACACCATCACCATGCCCCATGGCCATGCCCCATGGGCATTACTTAGCCCTGAGGGCATCATCACCATGTCTACCATGCCTTGAGGGCACTACTAAACCACGAGGGCACCATCACCATGCCACATGGGCTTTACTTAGCCCCAAGGGCATCATTATCATGCCTTGAGGGCACTACTAAGCCCCAAAGGCACCATCACTATGCCCCATGGGCACTCCTAAGCCCCGAGGGCGTAAGCCACGAGGGCATAATCACCATACTCTATGGGCACTACTAAGCCCTTAGGGCATCATTACTACTAAGCCCCGAGGGCATCATCATCGAGCTCTGTGGGCAATACTAAGCCCCTGTGGCATTACCACCAAGTTCAGGGTATCATCACCAAGCCCTGTGAGCGTTACTAAGCCCATCATCACCATGCCCCATGTGCACTACTAAGTGCCGAAGGCATTATCACCAAACCTTATGAGCATTACTAAGCTCTGAGGGCATCATCACTAAGCCCAATGGGCATTACTAAGCTTATAATCACCATGTCCCATGGGCACTACTAAACCCCGAGGGCATCACCATCAAGTTTCGAGGGCATCATCCATTAAGGTTCCTAACCCTAATATGATTCTAAGACTCCCAACGTCTATGTAAAGGGATTAATCCCTCATTCTTAGAACTACGTCCTGAGTTGATTCTCAACACGCTTGAGATACGTAGACATCTTACTAGAACAGAGATAGTTCCGACAAGCAAGTGCAGCCATTAAAGCTCTATAAGCTCTGACACACATCGCAATAAGTACACCCTAGTGACCTAGTTTTTAATCCATAACAAAGATTAAGGAGGCCATGAGCCAAAATCAGTATGTCCTCTAGCTGGAGCACCAAACCAAATTCACATTGGTCGGAGTTTCCAAGGGCTCATCTAGCATTACCTTTTTAATTGGATATTTAAAAAATTAAATTTTTTACACATTGGTCAGAATTGCCAAGGGCTCATCTAGCATTACCTTTTTAACTGGATATTAAAAACTTAAATTTTTTAAGTAAAATATACAATACGGATATTAAATAAAACTTCTCAGTTAATATGACATATATATTTACTTTCTAATAAATAGTCTGGACAAGAAATCTGTTCCGTACACACCGCAACATTTTACTATTAGAAAACACGGGTAAAATCGACTGCTCAAATTCGACTGGCCTTATATTCTACTGGTCGCAGTCGAATTTAAGGTCAAAGAGAAATTATAACGGGTCAACCTTAAATTGAGCACAAGATTCCAATTGTTAAGCAAACGTAACTGGAATCTTCCTTTGGTGAAGTTGGTCTCAGTCAGCCTAGAGTAAAGCGTACCATTTACCTCCAAAGTCTGATCTGGCAAAAGGGTATCACTTGGATTGCTGAAACTATCCCATAACTTTGTTGAACTGCTACCAATAATCATAAAATTGCCTGTATCGTTGAAAACACCATTAGAAGCTGTACCAGACAATGGCTCGGATCTCCATAATTCTTTTCCTTGAAAGTCAGTGAGGACTAATCCGCGATCAGCAGCCAGTTGAACTTTGGATCCAGCAGGGACAGTAATTTACAAACCAGACCATGGTTTTGTCAGGTATTTTGTCATACCAAATGGAAAGCAAAAACTGATCCTGAACTTTCTTGAACCCGAATGCAAAATCACCAGAAGGTGAATACCATGAGGTGGCCTCGTCTGCAGCTGTGAGGAATGAGCCTACGGATACTGTACCATTCCCTTGAGCAAGTGCTGAATATGGCAAGACTAGCAAAAACATGCATAGTATATATGAGGAGGAATAACCCATTGTTAAGATTATTTAGAAGCAGTGTTGTGTACCCATAAGTTTCCAGGACACCATTCTAATGTAAACAAGTCTAAATTATGAAGATTAAAAAACATTCACATTAAGCCTAGTTTAGTAACTCTGTGATACAGTCATATTGAAAAATTATTTGACACAAGTCAAGGTCTGTTGATATATTTTATTTTTGTGGTGCAGTAGAGTGGAGGCTATCTACTAGTTTCGTATCAAAATGAACTTGTTCTAAATACAGAGCACCATTCTTATATCGAAAGCTACTTTTGCTATTATGCTTCAAGTTAGAAAATGACCTTCCTTTAAAAAAATGAGGGGTTAGTGACCAAAATGGCACATCTGGCAAAGCAAAATGCCTCGTTAGTCATTACATGTGTCTTCAGCATGACCCAGGAAGATGAAATTTATTTATGGATAAAAAAAGTTATGATGATCACGCACGTCTTTCTACCATTTTTACTGGAGTAACCTAACTACCGCCAATGAGCATCTGTGATAACACATTTTATTAGTATAATATTATTGTATAATTGTATATATTTATTAAGTTTATTTTCGTTTTTTATGCTTGGTTTGTGTTTATTTTGATTGTGCAGATATTAAAAAGATATTAAAGATTTGTCAATTAAAAGGAGATATTTGCACTGATATCAAGAGATCACAGCATATCATGATGAGTCAGCGAATCGTGATAAATCAAGCAAAAATCATCTATTCAGGGAAAGCTGAGCAAGCAAATAATCACAAAGATTATTGTAAATAAATAAAAATATCTTTGTATTTAATTTTCCTTTGTAATTGTTCTAGTATAAATAGATGAGTTAGGCCTCTTGTATGAAAAGATCTTTGGCATTGTATTGTTTTACTTCTTCTCTAGCATAGTTGTTCTTTCTCCCATATACTCAAAGTTTATTCAATAAAATCCAAGTTTCATCTTCAATTACTGGTATGAGTTCCTTTACTTTTATCATGATTGTCTCAATGATGTTAGGCTAAAAGCCCTTTCTAAAGGGCGGATGTAGTCGCGCTGAACAGACATGAATCTCGTGGTGTATGTGCTTAATTGAGATGTATTTATCTTATTAGTTATCTTCAATATCATGTCTATGTGAGTAATTTCATGCGAGCAACACAAGTAGAGTTAGGAGTTCGTATAGTTAGGATCCATATGATTTTGAGAATTGATTTAATTAGTAATATTTTTACTAAGTAGTTTTTACCACTTTTAAATAATATTTGATTTGGAATCATTGGTTGTCTTTATTCCAAATGCTTACGTGTTTAATTGTTAGTAAAAATTAATATTTAAATTACACCATGATTTTTATGTGTTTAGCCGATGAACCCGTCCTTTAGATTGCTTGATTATTGATATATTTGAGTACTAGTTTAATTTGTTTTATAGATTAAAAACTTAATTCGTGTTCTCTGTGGTTCGACCCGTACTTGCTTTTGTACTCACGTACACTCGTGCACTTGCGGTTTTTATTACTTAAAAGATTTTTTTTCTCAACAAGTTTTTGGCGCCGCTGCCGGGGATCACGTTATTTGAGTTTTTAGTTTATAAATATTTTATTAGTGTTATTTTTCTGTTTTAGTAAAAGCAGACCAAAAAAAAAAATCAAAACTTTTGATTTGTTTGTCACGGCGACCTGTGATATCTCTCGGTTGTTTATTAATATAAATAGAATCTGTGAATCAGTCACATGCATGCGTACATATTAAATAGTTACTTGCTTTTGTGCGTTTTACAGTAGTGATAAAGTACTCTGAAACAGTAGTATTATATAGTCCATGTATTAGTCTGCTAAGTTGAGTAATAATAACACTTCAGTTTATGTTCTGCCCTGTAGCACATCAATTCAAATATATAGCATCCGTAGTTTAATTAATTTTATTAACGTAGTTTTTGTATTTTTGTTTTGTTTTGTTTTTGATTCATTTACGTTCCAAACGTAATTGAGGATAAAATAAAATAAAAATATTTTCTTTGTTATTTGATTTTTTTTATTTTGAATTTTCAGGTACCTTGTTGCGGCTTGAGTTAGTTCTTTCGTAGGATTAATTGTTAGCTATTTCGGGTACTCTTCTTTTCACCTAATTTATTCATATATTTATAGATATATAAATATACTAGTTTAGTTATTTTAATTAGATAAAAATTATGTGTTGCATCATGCATTTCATGTACACCTAGAGCACATCTTGTTTAGGATTTATATTTTTGTATTTTTTTTATATAAATTGTGGTGATTGCTGGAGGACCAGGTACGTACCACACTAGTGTAAATCATTTTATGTGTTTTATTTTGTTATTAACTCTTGGGTGCTGCATTTTCATCTAATTAATTTTAAGGGTTAAACCACATCACAAGATAAGGTGGGAGATTTCATCACCCTTTCCTTAGCCCAAAAATCATTAAATTCGTCATATTGCATATCCCTTTCCTTAAAATTAATTAGACGTTGGCCCCTAAGAACTTCGAGCTCAATTAGGAAGGTACCTAAAAGAGAAAGTAAATTTTGAATTATTCAGACTTTCAGTGTCTAGGAAAGTGCATCACTTACCTGGCTGATTAAGATTTGGTGACTAAGAAAGGAGTTTAGCCTCTTGGCAATGCTTGCTCTGATCTGGCCAAGTCAGTTCGAATAATTCTTGATTTATAGACTCTTTGGTGGGACCGAAAGTTAGGAGATGTCTAGATTTTTTTTAGGGTAACTTAGGATCAGAAATTTTTATTTTTCTCTTTTTTTTAGTGATTTTTTTTATGTGCTAATTGCGTGCTAATTTAGGAATTTTCCTTGTGTATGCACACTTGAAAAAGAAGTACTAGCGGTTGTTTTACTCCCACACTCGATAGTCTTCTAGCTAGTGAAACACTTTTATACCCCATCATGCAAGATGTTTCACCTCCTTGTTGTACCACACTACACCAATTCTTTAATCCCAAACAAACACTTCATAGGTCTCATTTAGATCTTTCTCAAATTTCTATAGGAGCCAACATTGACTCTCTTATAGAGGAAGAGTTCTTAGAATACGAGACTAATAAGGAACTTGAGAGTTTATTTAGGGACATGTCATCAGAAGAAATGCTTAAGGAACTAAATGACATTACAGCAAAGTGGAAAACTCAATGTGAGGAGAGTCATCTTGAGCCTAGGATCATTGGCAAACCTTTAATTGGAAGATCTAGTAGGCTTTCACTCTTCCCTCCTGCCTATGAATTTAGTTTCTTAAATGCCTATGACACGAATTTATCCATTCTTGTTCATGACCAAGAAACCCAAGTAAATAATCGGTTTCAACCACACAAGGAAACAGTTATTTGGTTTAGGACATCTAACAAGAGAGAATGTTTATTTGAGGTTTACAGCCTTGATGTTTGCATTCTAAGCCAAACTTTAGATGACTATTTACATAACCTAGTACAAGTTCTTGTAAGGTGTAAGCATAAGTTTTGGGTAGGACTTCATGGCCTAGTCAAGCGAGGGGTTGGATAGTAGTCAAGGCTTGATATGGGGGAGACATGTATAATTGTATGTATTTTTGTTTTGTCTTTCTTCACCTTTTTGTTAACAAGATTTATAGTGATCGTCCAGTTTCTCCTTATTCATCATCGTGGAAGATTGGTAAACTTCTGATTCTACTCTTTTACATTGAGGACAATGTAGATTTTGATATGGGGGGAATTAGTTTGTTACTTTAGTCCTGTTATTTCTTTTTCAAAAAAAATTAGGAAGTTTAGCTAAGTTGTCTACTCTTGAACTTAGATACTAGTTGGTGTTAATTGTTTTTCAAAATTATATATATAGTGCCTCGAGATGACTTGAATATTGATCACAAACTTGTGACATACTTAGATTTTGCCTAGAATTCCAAGACGACACATTATTCACAAGATCTTTGTTGGGAAGATGGGTAAGATAATTTTCGATACCTGAGAGAGAGCTCACATGTTAGAACAATGTCGAATCAAGCCTTTAGCTTAAAAAAAAAAAAATCTTTGTGTAAAAAAAAACACAAAAACTATAAATTGACTAGTCTTGTTTTGTGGTCTTTGTTACTCGAGTTATTAAGTCCTTAGGGGTGTCTCAATACCTAATGCCCTAAGATCAACTGGTTTGGGAGTCATTGACCCAAAACTTGCTACATGGGTAACCTAGAAAGCCTAAGAAAACTGACATTGCACAGTCTTAAAAAAAAACTGAATAAGAAGAAGCAAGGCAAAATTGGCTAGAACATTGTTTTGATAGAGATTGAGTCAGTTCAATACTGGTTGAAAAAGAGAAAATGATTTATTCACTTCTAAAATAACATTGATCGATTTCACAAACACACCTTGGAACTCTTGACAACGTCTAAGTAGGGCAAGTAGGCGTTCATTAGGAGAAGAGTCTTAAAGGCATATATTTTTCTAAATTTATCATGTTAGCACCAGTAAACACTAAGAAAGAGAGTTGCAAATTGGCTAATGTAGTTTAAAGATATGGGTATATCTTCTGTAAACCCTTAGGAGACAAAACTCCTCTTGTAGAGATCGTCTACGAGTTTAACGGGTTGGTACACCTAAAAGTACCCGTGATGCCTACGACAGTGAGTTTAGATTATTCTTATTACTCGAGGACGAGTTTGGATTTGATATGGGGGAATTTGATAACACATTTTATTAGTATAATATTATTGTATAATTGTATATATTTATTAAGTTTATTTTCCCTTTTTATGCTTGATTTGTGTTTATTTTGATTGTGCAGATATTAAAAAGATATTAAAGATTTGTCAATTAAAAGGAGATATTTGCACTGATATCAAGAGATCACAGCATATCATGATGAGTCAGCGAATCGTGATAAATCAAGCAAAAATCATCTATTCAGGAAAGCTGAGCAAGCAAATAATCACAAAGATTATTGTAAATAAATAAAAATATCTTTGTATTTAATTTTCCTTTGTAATTGTTCTAGTATAAATAGATGAGTTAGGCCTCTTGTATGAAAAGATCTTTGGCATTGTATTGTTTGACTTCTTCTCTAGCATAGTTGTTCTTTCTCCCATATACTCAAAGTTTATTCAATAAAATCCAAGTTTCATCTCCAATTACTGGTATGAGTTCCTTTACTTTTATCATGATTGTCTCAATGATGCTAGGCTAAAAGCCCTTTATAAAGGGCGGATGTAGTCGCGCTAATCAGACATGAATCTCGTGGTGTATGTGCTTAATTGAGATGTATTTATCTTATTAGTTATCTTCAATATCATGTCTATGTGAGTAATTTCATGCGAGCAACACAAGTAGAGTTGGGAGTTCGTATAGTTAGGATCCATATGATTTTGAGAATTGATTTAATTAGTAATATTTTTACTAAGTAGTTTTTACCACTTTTAAATAATATTTGATTTGGAATCATTGGTTGTCTTTATTCCAAATGCTTACGTGTTTAATTGTTAGTAAAAATTAATATTTAAATTACACCATGATTTTTATGTGTTTAGCCGATGAACCCGTCCTTTAGATTGCTTGATTATTGATATATTTGAGTACTAGTTTAATTTGTTTTATAGATTAAAAACTTAATTCGTGTTCTCTGTGGTTCGACCCGTACTTGCTTTTGTACTCACGTACACTCGTGCACTTGCGGTTTTTATTACTTAAAAGATTTTTTTCTCAACAATCTGACATCAAGATAAACACATAAAAGTTATGTGGGGGGAAATGAAACCCCGTTAAAAATGCCATAACCTTAAGCACACTTCAAATATATAAATACTCGTATTTGATATAATTGAAAAATCACATAAATCTCGATAGGAGACGTTCATGTTTGAATGCTAAATTTCTATGCTTATTCTACATATTATTTTTTTTGTCCCCGCCTCACATACCTCGAGATTTGAAGGAGAGAAATTTTATCAGATCTTTTCATCCCTACTTCAAATTATTTATCTCTGTCATAGCAGTTGTGGTTAGGGAATTTGCTGAGTCGCACAACATGTTCAACTGCATAGTACAAAACTTTGCTTTTGGTGGTAAAGTGCTCAAAAGTTTCCACATAGATCTCCATAATGAGATCAAGTAGGCCTACAAATTCCGAGTTAACTTCAGACCCTACCATAATCTATAACCAGTACTCCATTTAAAAGAACTTACCCGATCATTGCTTGCAGCATTGGACACCTGCTTGCCCACCAAATTCTTGCCCAAGAGCACCTACTTGCCTGACTTTTCCATCATATACTACAGAATAATAGGGCACCCTTCTCTATGTATACAACGAGAATCAACCAACTCTGTAGGAGTTACCAAGGGCTCTTCGTGCATAACGTCTAGAGCATTCTGAGAAACTGGCGCTATTTGGGGAATCACAATATTCTATAAAACAATAATTGGAAAATCTCATCAAATAATTGGTAAGTATATGCCTTCGACATTTGTGCAGAACTGAGTAAAATATCTGAACAAATAACAACAGTTACTCTTAGCAAGTTCTAGTAACGAGGCAAAAGTATATACACTTTTTTCTTTTAAACTCACTCCATATTCAGAACCATACAGTATTCTGTATATTCCTTTGCCAAAAAGTTGATGCTTTTCCATCAAACTAAATTCACATATTTTTCGAGCAGGGTACCTTAAAACTCGAATCGCTCTCTGATTTGTGTATCCAAATTAAACAAAATGCTATAAATACTATTTCTACATGGGTGAGAACAATCTCCAGCTATAAATACATTATTCCTACCTTCCACTTCAATCCAACTGCTTCCAGCAGATTTTTTCAATTCTCTAGTCTTCATTAGCTTCCTCGTCTCCAGCACACCATCCCATCTAGCATTTGCAGCATATAAATTTGACATCACTACATAGTTCCCGATATTGTTAGCTTCCATGGCAAAAAGACGGTCCGCCACATCACATCCTATTTCCACTTCATGGTGATTTCTGCAAGCACCTAATAATGTTCCCCATATATTAGCATTGGCTTCTACTGGCATACGAGTAACAAAAGAATATGCATCATTTACTCGACCTGCTCGAGCAAGGAGATCTACCACACAACCATACTGCTCCATAGTCGGTTCAAGCCTATGCAGTTTTTCTATTGAATCAAATATTTTCAACCCTTCATTCAAAAGGCCAGCATGGCTGCAGGCAGATAATATTGTGGTTATAATAACATGATCTGGCTCTATGCCCAAATCGAGCATGTTAGAGTATACTCCTAAAGCTTCGGATCCCATACCGTGAATGGCATATCCTCCAACCATAGCAGTAAACATAACTAGGTCTTTCTTAGAAGCGGACTTGAAAAGATTATATGCACTACAGATGCTTCCACATTTTGAATATATATCTATAAGAGTACCCAGCAAGTGAGCATCATTGAAACAAGCCCGGATGACATATCCATGGCACTGCTTTAATGAGTGAATTGATGCAAGTTGAGAACAAACAGGAAGGATGCTCATAACAGTTAAGGCATCAGGCTTCAATCCACTACTCTGTAGTTCAAGAAACAGGGAGAGCGCTTCAGTATGATGATCATGTTCAGCATATACTCGGACCATTAGATTCCATGTGGTCAGATCCCTTTCAGACATAGTTGTGAATATCATTTGTGCATTGTCATGTGACCCACAATTCACGTACCCTGAGATCATTGAATTGCAGGTGACCACGTTTCGGTTCTCAGATGAACTTTCAAACATACTCGACGCATAGAACATATTGCCACATTTACCATATGCATCAATTAGTGCATTCCTAAGCTTCAGTTCTGTATTACCCAGCAATATATGAGATTTTAATGAATAAGCATGAGCTTCTTTAACTTTATCAACTCTGGAAAGAGTAGCACAAACCTGAACTGTACTTATAATAGTAATAGAATCTGGCGTTATCCCTTCCCTAAACATCCACTTCAACATGTTTACAAACTCAGTTTGAAGCCCACTTTCTGCAAAGGCGTCGAGCATGGTATTCCAAGATATCAAGTCTCTCTTACTAATCAATAAAAATATCCTATATGCAGCTTTAACAAAATTGCATTTTGCATAAAAGGAAATCAGGGCATTACCAACTGCCGTATCCTCAATCAGACCAGGATGCCGTACAATATAACCATGAATCTGCTTCCCCACCTTCAAATTACATATATGGGAACAAGCAGGAAGAATGCTAACTAGAGTTATATGGTCAGGTTTTAATGCAGCAACAGATATAAAATCACGAAACAACTCGAGTGCTTTCAGTGACTCTCCATTTGAGGAATATCCAGCAATAACTGAATTCCATGAGACTGAATCTCTTGATTTCATTCTTGCAAAAAGGAACTCGGCTTTATCCATTCGCCGAATTCTCGAATAGAAACCAATCAAAGCATTGGTTACAGAAATTTTATCCATCAAGTCTGGCCGATGTAACACATAACAATGGATCTCCTTTCCGAAATGATGAGCAGCATTCTCTTCTAAACCAGCACAAATAGGAAAAATATTGGCAATAGTTGCATAATTTGGTACCGCTGACTCTTTTAGCATCCAGCAGAACAGTTTAAATGCCTCTTTTGTTAATTTGTTTTCAGCAAACCCTGCAATCATAGCATTCCACGAAACAACATCTTTCTCAACGATCATATGAAACACAGCATTTGCTTCATCACAGATACGACCAGATTTGGCATACATAGAGATCAGTGAATTTCCTACCAAGGTATCTGATTCTAATCCAGTTTTTATCGCATACGAGTGTACACTCCTCCCTGCTCCCAAAGCTCTTGCACGAGCACAAACAGGAAGAATGATAGCAATAGTGACAGAAGTAGGTTTAGGGCCCTCAGCAGTATGCATTTTGTAAAATAACTTCATCGCCTCACTGTCATGAATCCGGGACCCTGAAAACCCAGATAAAACAATGTTCCATGCGACTGCATCATTGCTTCTACTTTCCCTGAACAGTTTTAGGCAGTCATCAAAAACATTACATTTAGCATACATGTTAAGAAGCGCCTTGCAAACAAACTGGCAGGAATTATGACCTAGCTTAGCAACCTGACCGTGAAGAGTTTTCCCTAGTTTAATGTCTGAAATAGCAGCACATGACTTAAGCAGGGTGGCAAGGATATGATGTTCTGTATTATACCCAGCTGAGTATCGTATCTTCTGCCGAAGGAGGGAAAAACCATCATTCATTGTGCCTAAAATAGACATTACCCATCATTAATGTTATTCTCTATATTAGCATGTACCATACGGATCAAGTTAAACGTAATATACGAAGCAAGAAATTATGTGAAATACATTCAATCAGTAAAAACCAAACATGATTCATTAGCACATAATATTAGTCTCTAATATTAAAGTACAACACAAAAATAATGGATTGCTGCAATCAGATTAAGCTGAGAAACTAATAGGGTATATTCTTTATTTATCAGAAAACCAAGAATAAAGAGAAGCCGGTTCGAAATATTAGTACCGTACACATAGCCTTCCGGTTAATGAGAATGCGAATGAGGTTCTAATCTGTTTTTGTATTAAAATCCCATCCCTGTTCCCATAACCGGTTTAAAATCCTTTAATCAAAATGAACTCTTAGTTGATATGGATATCAGAAGTTTTGGCAGACAAGATGACGACTCTTCCGATAAAAAGAGTAAATAACCAAATAAAATAACAATTCACACACCTTCTTTAGATAATTATGTCATAATAACAAATTTCATTATTAAAAGAACAGAACTTTACACACTTTCAGTTCAAATTCAATTTTACGATACACATTTTTTGCAGAAAGATAAAATTTACGGTAATCAAAGTATAGTCTTTAACCCAAACAGAAAACAAAATCTCATATATGAACATTATATATTATTTGCTATATAAATTAACGAATCACATTACACACACACACACATATGCAGCAAATATGTAATGAAAAAGCAATTCGTGATAAAAGTTTTTACCTTTTGTTCACTTAGTTGCTCCACTGATGCGTGCGTATACATATACTCAACAACAACCTATTGGGATCAATTAATTGAGCAAATGAAGTGAAATAACTAGAGTAATTAAGTATCAATCAGTACATTAATACCTGTACATCACATCAATTTAGTTACAGTGACGGAACTTACTTCTCCAATCAATCGCCGGCGGCGTCCGTATTGCTTACAGTAATTGCTGCTACTAGTCCCTCGGTTACATCTGGGAAAGCGTCTTCCACGCATTATTTTTTATTTTCTTTTAATAAAAATTTAGTTAATAAATAATTTTTATTCAGTAATTTTTTTAAAAAAATATGTTAGGGAACTAACTATACTTTATATATTTTACATGCACATTAAAATAAATACATGTTAAAATGTAAACAAATGCATGGGACGGAGAAAATATTATTTTAAAGAAAAAATATATTTTTTATGCCACTCCATTGTTTTTTTAAAATGCTACAACTAATTTAATTTTTTTTAATTATAACCATTAATGTTATATTTATTTTTCATTTTAACCATTCCGTTAATTTTGACTAAAAACCGTTAAAGTTGACATTTTTTTATTATTTTGAATTATTTTTTATATATTTAAAGTATGAACACAATTCTAATAATAATAATAATTTTATCACGGATTTTATATTTTTATGTGATTTTGAATTTATAGGTTGCAATAGATTATATATGTACGAGAAGAATTATTTTTAGTCTGTAATCTTCTTTTGATGTTTTAAAAATTAAAATTGATATGATTAAATGATGAACTTTGTATTAAAATTTAGGCATTCGGCTCTAGTATTAAATTTTTTATAATATATTGCATATCTATAAAAATATTAATATAATAAAATATTTTTATTTATATATTTTATTATATATTATATAAAAATAATATTTATATAATAACTGTTTGCTTATAATTTACTTTAGAATATGTACATATTTATAAAAATATTATAATATTTTTATTATTTTCATTTGTATTGAATATATGAAATTAAATGAATTATAATTTAAATTATAAATTTTTTAATTAATTTTATAGGCTATAGAGATTATTTGATATAAAATTTAAATTTTATATATTTTAGTTTCACGTAAATACTTTTCTAGTCTATGCCACATTGACCCTTTTACTCCAATTATATATAGGTATATAATTTAGCTGTTTAGTTGAATAGTAGGTTTCTAAAAAGACAAGTGGCAAAAAAAATCTATTTTCCCTATTTTAAAACAAAAAGAACGTCCATGTTATTTTAAAACAAGAAAAACATCCAATTTATTTGTCTGTTTGACTTTTTTGAACAAATTTAATTAAAATAAAAGTTATATATTATTATATAATTAAAATAGTTATAAAAATTATATCATTAGAAAATATATAATATATTTTTAAAGTAAATTTTTTGTTTTCTATAATATTAAAAAAACAATGTATAAATCATAATTAAAATTTGGTTAATTTGACGATAAAAAATTAAATAAGAAATATTTTGGAATATTATACCGGTAAATATGTATTTTAAAATAATTAATTAAAATATTTTACTCACTAATACGTATCATACATAAGATGAGATATTTAATTTCTATCATATTTGTTATATAAATTATTTTTTAATAAAAACAATTTTGCAAAATAAATATTTATGTAAGGAAGTTTCGAAAATAATTATTTTTAATCATTGATATTGTTCTTGTCATTCGTATTGCAAACTAATTTAGGGTCCATTAAACTCATATTTGACTATTTATATTTTCTCGTCACATAATTATTTTTATTTTAACACGGGACCGATACTCCGCGGAAGATGGAAAAACAGATCGAGCACACGACTGATGTTATGGACAATGGCAAGGTGGTTGAAGAAGTAGAGAAACAATTCAGGGAGAAAATCAACAGGGATCATAATTCTGTTGATAAATGAGAACTCTGAGGATTTTTCAATCCAACTTAATTAGAAAGGAAACAGAACAAAACAAAGGTCATAGTAGACATCTCACAAGCTAGTACTGGTAAGGGGATGAGAATCTTGTACTCATGTCCTCAATTTGATGTTTGTCCTGATAATTTTCATTAATGTATCTATAATTTTACTAATTAAAAAATAAGAAGGTTAGAACATGGTTTTTTTTTCTTCAAATTGGGTGATCAGAAACACTAGTATAACATACAAACCACATGTATCATAAATTCATAGGTCTAAAGCAAAAACAGAAACACAATTCGAAATTAAACATGGTAGCAAAATCCTATGTGAATTCAAACAACTTTAACGAGTACCGAATCAACCCAACAACAGTCTGTTGTAGCATGTAGGAGACCAAGTGACGAAGCACAAGGCGCAGTAGTAAGGAAGTAGCGCTAACCGAAAAGCTTTCTAAATCTTCATTAGCTTCTCCAAACAATAACTCTGCACAACTTGTAATTTAGTGTTGGCATCACCAGTACGAGAGTCAATTGCATAGAGCCCATTCTCTGAAAACCGGAGCTGTTCAATATAGTTTAGATGGCTCACCAGCCAATGTACATTGAACTCCCTTCTCTGCAAATGATCAAATAGATCTTTGTACTCGGTGATAATATCAGTGCTGAACTCAGTCATTGAGGTTCTAAAAACCTCATTCACCGAGGTACCCAGCATATGCAGCTCCATTGCAAAAAACCTATTATTTTTTGCAGTGAAGTTCTTAAACGCTCCGGGTACTTCTCCATGATGAGATCAAGTAGGCCTACAAACTCCGACTTAAGCTCAAGGTCCTTAAAAACTTTACTGTTTCCTCTAGATGAGCTCCCCTGATCAATGCTTATCCCTGCAATTGGAGCACCAACATATCTCATGCTGTCGACATCTATTACAGAAGTCTCCACCAAATGCTCTACTTGCACCTTTTTCTGCACAGTATCAACACAGACCTTTTTATGTATTTCTTGAAAATCAACCAGCTCCTTAGTTGGAGTTGCCAAGGGTTCATCTAGCATCACCTTTTGGGATGTCAGAGGGACGGGCACTGCGTGATAACTCTCATTGTTCTGAAAGAAATGAAAATTTCAGGTCATATATACACTACTGACATAGACAAAACATCTCTTAATATATAACAGATATTGCCGTTGGGAGGGGGGGATCAAGACTACGAGTGATAGTTTTTTTTTTCAAGACACAAAAGTTCAGTTGGACTTTAAATTAGGCCATATATGAGAGCATCTGACATCCATACAGCTACTAATCCGTAAAAAGATTTAGGATGATAATCAACAAGGAAATTCATACTATGTGCTGTCAATGTTTCTGCTAATACCCTCCAAATTTCTATGCAGTGGACATTAGCTAAATTAGAAAATGAAAAACAAATAAATGTATGCATGAAGAATTCAAACAGGTGCATTTAACCATGTACTTTAAAAAACATTATAAGAATGTTACAATTATATGCCAGAATGGAGGAGCAAGAATGTTACAATTATATGCCAGAATGGAGGAGCCATACACAAAAGCTATTCTAATTACCTCAGCTTACGATGCTACTTATTGTTGCCAGTTGAGTATCAATAGTTTATGTCTAACACACTACATATAACATAACAAAGACATTCCTTTTATATGTTGAAGTTCCTAAGAATCTGGACTGCTCTCCCTTCTCTCACTTTTGATGGGTACGACCTCCTTTTCTTTTCAACCATTCTGGTTCTATCAAGTTATCAACCATGTTTTGTCTAACCGGAACCATCAATCTCATGTATAGTCTATCAAGTTCTTTGGTTTAAATCCCATCCCTCTAAATTTCATGTAATAGTTAAATATTAGCCATTTTCACACAATGTTCAAAATCTAGACATTAATCTACTATTTCATAGCCATGATCCTTGCAAGATGTCCACAACTTTAACTTCAATTAATTCCCTAATGGAAACTATATCATGTCACTATGCTCCTGGCTATTGATCTGGTCAATACAATATATATTTGTTGGGTGGATAACGTTCCTGTCTCACAAGTGAATTAGGCAGTTCTTGAGAACTTGATTTCATGGTGTAAATATGTAATTTGGAGTACCTTAGGGTCCTCGGTTTTCCAGGTTTCTTACATTGAAGCAGCCATTTCTCTACTCTTGTAGTATTTATGATTACTAGCTTATACCCCATGCGATGCATGGGTTTTTTTTAATAATGATTTTAAAATTAAAATTTTAAATTTTTGAAAATTTATATTTATTTAATTTTAATATATTTTCTTCTAAAATAATATTAAGTTAATTATTAATATTGGTTGATAATCAAACCTTGATCATTTTATTAACAAATAAATCTAAAAATATTATTAAGTTAACTTTTGTACTCGCAGGGAATCGAACCTGAATCAAATAATTAATTAATTAATAATATTTAGAAAATTACATCTCTACCCCTGACGACCATACCATATTATCTCCCTTATTGCAATTATATATAGGATATAATTCAGAAGCATAACTCTGCAAACATAACGAAACCGAGTGCACAACAGATTATATCACAATCAGTGAAATTAATGCTCCTATTATCCATAAAATGTAATGCATCCTTAACAGGCTGAGAGAGGACATTCGGGCCGAAGTCCGATTATTAAGCCCAATTAATCTTGAGCAGTCCATGGAGATAGTGATGAGGGTGGAGGAAAGGAATCGGGTTGTTGGGTTTAAGAAAACTATATTGGGCTCAATTAAAACTGCCGCTTACTCGAATTCCGCTAAAGGACTACGAGCATATATTCAAGTTCCTTCAGTCCAACGTCTAGCCCGATATCAGTGAAGAACTGGGCCACAGCCTCAAAAGAGTGTCAGACTTCAGTCAACAATCCTATAGCTGCCAGCCCAACTAGAACCGTGTGTGAAACAATAAGATTAACTGAGAAAGAATTAAGGGATAGGAAAGCAAAGGCATTGTGCTTCAGATGAGACGCTAAATGGTCAAATTGGTCATAGATGCAGTAAGAGGGAACTAAGTGTGCTGCTTATTGATGGAGAGGCTGTTCATGGAAGCCAGATGTGTAAAGGGGTTTTGTTGCAAAGAATGGTGATGTAGAGGTTGATAAAGATTTTCTTCCGTTGACCTTACGGAATACTGACGTAATTTTAGGGGTTTGGCAATAAAAATCGGGAACCGTGTGGATGAATTGGAATACTAACCGTTAGCCTATTTTAGTAAGCTTCTGGGGCTTCGTAACCAGCTTAAGTCGATGTACAAAAAAGAGCTCATGCCAATTTGTTTAGCCATCTTGAAATGGAAGCATTACTTGCTGGGTAGGCATTTTATAGTTCAAACAGATCAGCAGAGATTGAGGTATTTAACACAACGGGGAATTGGACTAGATTATAAGAAATGGATGGCTAAACTTATGGGGTTCACATTCGACATTCAATTTAAGCCTGGAGTTTCGAACAGAGTTTTTGATGCCTTGTCTCGAAAAGATATAACAATATGAGAGTTGGGAGCACTGATTACATTCCATGTCATTGATTGGGCAGAGTTAGAAAAGGAAATGGAGGCTGAACCGTTTCTACTACAGATTAAGAAGGACATTCAGTCGGGTAGCAAGGAACGTGCAGGGTTTCAGGTGATACGTGAAAAGCTGTTACACAAGGGTCATTTATGTATTTTGCAAAAGTCTCACTTTATTGCAGAAATTCTCCAGCAGATCACAGTTCCCCAGTAGGAGGACACGCAGGTGATGTTAAAACATACCTCATAATTGCGGCGGATTGGTATTGGAGAGGGATGAGGAAGGATGTGGGCTGCTATGTGAGACAATGTGCAGTTTGGCGGCAGCAGAAGATGTGGGCTGACCTTTGGAAGGTTCAGCACTATCATTTCAATTTTCAAGCACTGTGTCTTTTATTTTCATATCGGAATCAAGTAATTATTGTTTTCCCTCCTAGTAGATCTTAAGTTCTTCATTCGATTATTTAGTACATCACATAGACTAGCCATCTAATTTTATTTTGTGAACCTTTTCTTTAAAGGAATTTTGCTAAAACCAATTGTTATATTTTGCAATACAAGAGAGATGCATTCTACAGAATTTCACCAGTGAGTACCCATTGATTCATTCACTGATATTTGCATTCCCTCAACACAAGGAAAACAATAACTTGAATGAGATATTTTCTGATTTTACTGGTAGATGCTGTATGCATTGTATCTGCCTACAAGAGTGAGACGAAACACATCAACTGCATACCTGAGGAGAGGCTGTGACAATGGTGGCCCCTGGACTGCCACCAAGTAAATACTTTCTTAGAATAGTAGATATACTGGATTCTTTGTATCCTTGTGGCAGCTTCACATACTTCAAGTTGCAGAATGGAGAAGATACATTATTGAAAAGACTGAAATGTGTAGAAAGTGCCTAGGAAATAATATAACATTGATTAAAATATAGCATATATGAAAGTGAATTCCAATATAAAACTTGCGATAAAAAGATAACAGATCAGTTGTGCATGAGTTTCCTTTAAGGAATACATGATTATTCTGGAAGCAAGATCACTTGAAAATCTAAAGAGAAGTAATATAAGTATTTCTTAGCTTAGAAATCTTACAAATAGAAACCACTATCCAGAAGATAATGAGTGTTAAATTTACATTCTGCTTGGGAAACAAGAAATATTTATTATAGCATCACAAAAGTTATATATACAGTTACCTCGAAGGTCGCCGAGTCAATAGTAAGAATCTTAGCACTACCAAGTTCCCAAAACATACGGTCCAAGTGACGATAAAATACTTTCTTCTTTGGCATTGTCAAATTATTGAACTCATTAGTATCCCATAACTTTACATTTGCATTCTCCAACTCACTAACAAATAATCTGGCCTCAAAGATACCATCACAATAAATTCTGCAGAGCTTCGGTGCCCAGAGCTCAATTTTATGGGGAGGAGTAATACAATACTTGTGCTGGTACTAATTTTGAGGTTCACTAATTCAGGACAGTATAGATAGTAATCTTGTACAATGTCCTTACAAAAATTTATTGTGAGATTCTGTAAACTGAGAAGTGCAGAGACCAAATCAGTCACTCTGTCAGGAGAGAGTACATCATCCAATTCTAGAGTTAATAAAGCTGGAAAATCCCAAACTTCCCGAGGCAGTTTGCACCTTGACATAGTGAGGGTTGTTAAAGAAGGCAAGCTAATAGATACCAATTCGGGAAACTCACAACGTGTAAGGTGCAGAGTTGTTAAAGCGGGCAAGCAGAACAAACATGGTTCAGGTACCTCATAGCTTGACATATAAATGGGGCATATCAAGTGTAGAGTTGTTAAAGCAGGTAGATCCCAACAATCATCTGACTCCCATAATTGACCAAAATCAAGACACACCCCCAATCTGAGTTTTTGTATGGAATTTGAGCTAAATGTGGAAAGCTTGAACGGGGAATGACGATATAATTGTAAGTCGAAGTCTAGATCTTGAACATCATACAAAATTGGGTATTCCACAAGTTTGTCAATTAAACTTCGAGGCATGGGATATACAACAAAGAATTTGAAAGAGAATATATTTAATTGATGGTTCCGGTGTGACAAAACATGGTCGATAAACTTGATAATACCAGTATGGGTAACGGGGAAAAGTTGGTCGTACCAATCAAAAGTGAGAAAAGGTAGTGTAGTCCAGATATCTTTCCATCTTTTTGATAAAATGCTTGTCTGAACAGCGAGGCGAGTCCCCAAAAATGAGAGAATTTTATGAATTAAATCTTCGGACAAAGTGCTGAGCCGGTCTTCTCCTTCAACTTGGCTTCCAATTCTCAACTTCTTGTTCATTTTTTTCCCAAAATAATTTACTCATATCCTAGCCTTGCGGCGGAATTGTGCGTATTCACTATTATGTAAAGTTTTAGGGTATGTTTGGATGGATGGAAGGGCACGATTTATAATTGAAGGATATAAATTTTATTGTGAAAAGAGTTTTATCGGTTATAAGGGTATAATTTTTTTTTGTGAAGAGAGTTTTATCGGTTATTGACAATAACCGTAATGTAAGCAAACTTTCTTTTTATCTACCCCTTTTTTAATCGTAAGAATAATGAAGAATATTAAATGAATAAATATAATCTTGTTAGTGTAATGAAAGATTATTACTTCAACAAAGTTAGGTTATACCATAAATCACTTCATGTATTCGTTTTTTCAAAAATGTTACAAAACATTACATTCTTAAAATTTTACATATATTAGATTAGATTAAATTAAATTAAATTAGAATATAACATAAAATTTCCTTTCTATCCAAATAAGCACTTGTAATTTTATTTAGAATAGAGGAGCGGAGAAAATTGTGAAAAGGAAAATCAACTTCTATAAAACAAATTGTTTAAAATAAAAGAAGTAATATTTTTTTACTAGAGGAGCGAGAGGGTGCAAGGTGATTAGTGGATAGTGAAAAAACGAGTGGCAATCAATCTCTTACATGTTCCTATACATTGTTCATAACCCAACATTTGGTGCTAGAAGAAATGCCACCTTTATTGAGTTTTGGTGATCCACGAGTTTTCAAACCGACAATCTTCATTTTTGTGAAAACCGACAATCTTCATTTCCGCCTATCAACAATGACTTCCTTGTGTCGCAATGCTAACATCGAAGAAAGCAAGCTCAAAAGCATTTCAATATTGCCAGAAAAATAACCAAACAGATGGAACTAATGAAGAAACCTCTTGTCCACTATTCCCGCATGAAAGCTTCGAGACCGAAGTGGCTATGTTTTGCTCTCACAGAACATTCTCACTAAACCTGTCATGGGATAGATGTGATAGATACGAGCCAGGGAAGGGATTTAAGGCATTCAAGTCTACCTTAAACTTCTCATCCCTTTGCAACGACCTCTCCTCATCGCCCCTTCGACTAGAATACTCTCAACCCTCCTACACACGTGGGCAAATCACAATAATCTCCTCTCATAGGCTGTCCGAAAGAGGTAAAACCCTTGACACTTCCCGGAGGACCTCATTCGGTATCATGTCTAACATTATACACACTCAAATGCACTACACATCTCCATTCGGTCTGCTAATAACTTTCGCTCTTATGCATTGCCAACACTTGAGACCCATACAATATTGTAGGTCTAATGACTACTACAGAATTCAACCTCAAGATTCAAAACATAAAGGGTGATGAAGAGATTTCAATACACAAAGTTTATATCCTGAAGCCCGAAAGGGGTGCCTCCTTAAGAACGTTCTTAAATTTGCCCGTAGAATTAAGTTCCAGCCTCGATAAGTTTTCCGGAATAGCTAGCATAACCTACTTCAAAAACATCAACATTCTCACACTTGGTCATCTCGAGGTCAAGCTCGGAGACCTCTCAGCTCCGCATACTTAACCACTGAATAATACTAAGCTTCAGCAATATTAATTTTTCCTCCCAATTAGTCCTCATCTCATGAAAGTCTGATTTTATAGAGAAGATGAGAAGCTAAATAATTATTATTGGGGTAATATATTTGTAATAGCAAGGAAAAGGACAATTATTGTCTTCTTTTCTAATTGAATTCAATGAAGTCATAATGGCTTGTTAGGAATAATAAAAGACAACATCATCGTATTACTCTCGAACAATACCTATCTCAACCATGTCAAAGGTATGTGTATATAGCCAACCAGACTTGCCACACTTGTTATCCAAGTCTTACTATCTTCATACCTATCTAAGTCTATGACCAAGACTTGCCATCTACAAATTTACATCACGACCCATGGTGTCTTTGATCATTAATTATACATTATTGGGTTTAATCCTAACACAGTTGACCAAAAAACAAAACACCCACCCTCCTCGGACCAATCCATTAAAAAATGTGGAATGACTTTTCCCCCGGACAAGGGAATGGGCAAATATGAAGCCTATAATTGAATACTTCCTAGCCAATATCGCTAACTGCTCCATCCATTAAGTCATGGTGCCCACTATCCTACTAAAGGAGGACAACCCGAAATCACTTATACAACAAAAATTTAAGAGCTAAGAAAAAGACTACACTCAATTACACTAGTGAAACACCTTCATGGTTGAATGTAAATAACACATATATTGGTCTACATACATGTCAATCGTAATCATTCTTCTCAATCTTTTACTCTGAAATGTTCATGTATACAATCCCTGCTACTTAGAGTTTATTACCTAAAACAAATTCAAGAATTATTAAAAAGATAAAAATATATACATAATTTATAGTACACACGCCATGATACATATATACAAAGAAAAGAAACAAGCATAATAAAGTAGAAATCAGTAGATTAATACCTGTGAAGTACATGTTATTAGGTGGGCTACCGGGAATATTTTTCCCGAACAGTGGCAACCGGCGTCCATACAATATTGGTGATCTGTGAAGTTTGATGTTAGATCAGCAAACCGGCATAAAATCAGTGCATCATGCACGCGCATTTTTTTGGTTATATATATATTTAATTTAAATTTAAGATTTATCATTTATTTTTAAAGAGAATAAATTTTATTAACTGAAATGTCATTGTATTTTAGTATAAGATAATAATGACATTTTTATAATTATATATAATTTATTATAATTATAATAATACGTTAATATGTTTATATGAGAATTTTTTTATTTTAGAAAAAATTTGTGAGGTTTAAGAGTATATATTTAAATTTATTTACATATTTTTGTTTTTATTTTAGTAAAATTATATATTTAAGTTATGTATATATTATATTTTAGTAAGATTTATCATTTGTTTTTCTTTTAGTATTAATTAGTTAAAAAATTTAAAGTTATGATATTATTATTTTACATTTCAAAAAATTAATAAATAATATAAATTCAAATCATTTATATGTATAATTTTGTTTTTTAAACTAAATTATTTTTAAATAAATTATGTATATATTATAATAAAAATACATTTAAGAAATATATATTATTGGTGAAACAACATATTCTAGAATCTTCATGTATCTAAACATTGAAATACTTAAAAATACTGGAATATTGAATATATGAATTTTAATTTTTTAAATTCTAATTTTCATCTTCAGTTCCATAAAAAATAATTTTACTTTTAAATAAATTTTAATATGGTTTGAATAAGTCTTTAATTTTTAAATTATAGATTCAAAATAATCTAATTGTATCAACAAATCAATAAACCATTATATACATATGGAGCACTAGATCAACGAGAAATTGCATACCTCTTGACTGAATGGTGGCTCAGGAGAAAGTTCAAACTTGAACTTATAGATGTCAAAAGTCAAACAAGGTTGATCCATAGAGGAATTCTGGTTATTGACAAGCACTTTTTTGTGTTGTGATTGACCTGGAAGTATATATCAAATGAAGCTCAGAAGACAACGTCAACATTGCTCCCGAGTTTTAAAAAGGGAGGAAAGTAAGTGAAAGGTATATAAAGTAGTTTCACTTTCACTCCTTCACTCCTATTTGTGCTCCTGAGTTTTTAATAAGGAACGAAGTAAGTGAAAATAAATGTAAATTAGACATGCTTTCACTCCAAAACTTTCACCCCAAAATTGGGATGAAAGTACTTTACTTCCTCTTCACTTGCTTTCCTCAGTTTTTAAAACTCGGGAGCAAGGTGCTAAAGAAACACCCAGGCTTAGATTGGGAACATGGTGAGAGGCTTTCTATTGGTAACAATAAAATCCAGAGGTTTCCAAATAATGAGTAACTTTTACTTAAAAGTGTACGTGCATTGTAGGTCATTTCTCACCTTACCAATAGTCTCCACAAGAACAATCACCGTTCTTGAAATGATGAAATCTCCGTAAATCTCGAACAACGATGTCTCTATTTAAAAGAAAAGATGTATACTTCATGAAGCTATGACAGTCAGTACAAACTCGCAGATTTTTCATAATTCGAATAGGTGATCTGGTACTAGTATTCATAACGACATAAGCTAGAGCAAGTTTCTCACTGTGAAACCCAATAAGTAATTCCTTTTGTTCTTCTTCAACATCTTGCATCACAATATTCACTTCAGTTGAATAACCTATTTCCTTTAGTCTTCTAATTAGCTTGTATAAGTAAGTATAAATCGCAGCTACTTCTGGATGCGACCTATCTCCCATGACAAAACTGTGGACTTGATTCTTCAACTGGATCCAAGATTGACCAGGGTGCTTCTTGACTCCCATATCTTTCATTAAACCTCTTACTTGAGCTACATCCTCCCATTTGTCAGCAGAAGCACACGTGTTTGATAACAATATATAGGATCCAGCTGTTGGTGGCTCGAGTTCAAAAAGTTTGGTAGAAACCCACCTTGCCATCTCTATATTTTTGTGAATTCTGCAGGATGACAAGAATGATTTCCAAACTGCAGCCAAATGCGAGATCTTATTCTGTGAAATAAAATCATTTATCTCGTTTAAACGGCCAGCACGCCCAAACAAATCTACCATACAAGTGAAATGTTCAACTTGAGGTTTGATGTTGTATTCTTCTTTCATTGCCATAAAATAGTGCATGCCTTCATTTAATAGACCTGCATGACTACATGCAGTTAAGAGTCCGACGAAAGTGATTTCATTTGGTTTTATACCCTCACTTAACATCCAATTAAACATCTGAATAGCCTCCCTCCCACACCCATGTAGGCCATAACTAGATATCACTGAAGTCCACAACACAGTATTTCGCACATTAGTTTCTCTAAAAATGGACCAAACATCATCTAGTTTTCCACATTTTGCATACATGTCAATCATTGACGAGCTTAAGAAAACATCAAAATGATGACCAGCTTTAACAATCTGGGCATGAATCAGCTGGCCAAGCTCCAAAAGCCCAGCATTAGAGCATCCGGTAACAATGCTTGTAAGTGTAAACTTGTCCACCTCAAACCTCTCAGTGACCATTGTACTGAATATTTTTAGAGCTTCTCCGAGCTTTCCGTTTTGAATATAACCAGTAACCATAGAACTTCGTGAAAAAGAATCAGCTAGTGATTTGTTATTATTTTCGAAGCATTGGTCACTTGCATTACATTTACGAAATAATTGATAAACAAATGAAGCCGCCTTCATTTCCCCACACTTGGAATATAAATCAATAAGTGAGTTTCTCACATATCCATCATGATGTATTCCACTCCGCAGCAGCCTGCCATGAATTTGTCTCCCTAAATCCAATGCTGTTAACGAAGCTGCTAGACTAAAAGCTATGGAGAAAGTTTCTTTGCTAAAAGCACTTCCACCTCTCACCATTTCATATAGAAGCTCCATTGCAATATCATGGTAATCATTTTGCAAATGCCCATCAATGATTGTATTCCAACTTGAAACATCCTTAACAGACAACCTTCTGAACAGACCAAGGGCAGTCACCATATCACCAGTCTGTATATACGCATTAATCATAATGTTCCATGATACAATGTCTTTATCAGTCATCAACTCAAAAAATAGCTTAGCAGCATTAAAAAACCCACATTTAACATAAAAATCTAGTACCGAATTCTCCAATGCAGAATCTACGAAAACCCCATTACACACTATCCACCCATGAACCGACTTCCCCATTCGAACTTCACTTAACCTCGAACAACACTTAAGAACACTAGAAAACGTAAACTGATTGGGCACAATGCCTTCCTTCTGCATCTCAGAAAACATATCCAATGCCATTCGACACGAACCAACTTGCACCAAACCTGAAATGAGCATTGTCCATGATCGAACATCTCTGTCACGCATTTCATCAAACACCTTCAAGGCACGTACCAAATCTTTGGACTTGAGATAAAGACTAAGCAAATAATTGGTGGCATTTAAGTCTTCTAAAGTCCCATTCTTGATTAAATTGGCATGAACATGTTTTGGGAGTTGAGATTGTGATGAAGAGTAGTGATACAAATGGTATTGATGTAATGGAATTATTCTTTTTACACGAGCCCAAAAGCCAATGCCCCACATTGCTAAATCTTACGACCCATTAAATTTTTATTACAATGGTATTGTTGAAATCTTGAATTGAAATTATAATTTAGAAATGAATTTTTATTGAGTTTCGCCGACGAGAGCTAAGACATATAGGTTGGTTGGATTTCTCATAATAATATATGAAAATGTATTTTTTATGAGTTCTGTGAAAACCAAACAATATAGGCCCGTTGGATTTTTATAATAATATATGAAAATGTATGAATTTTCAGATTATAAGATAAACTGGGGTATGGGTAGTGACCTTTTGTATCACAATTTGAAGAAAAATGACCATTATATTACGTTTCTAGTGCTTGTGTCACAGTAGTGGCCATTTACCTTACGATTATGATATTTTAGCCCTTAAACTGAGTCTCTCTGTTTTTCATAGTCAAGTGTTAATGGTTAAAGTTAACAATGCAACTACTTAAAACCCTAAGAAGGGGGATGCATGTTCAATAGCATACCACAGTACATGTAACCAGAAAACAAAGGCACACTGTAACTCTGCAAGGGGACAGTTGAAATTGTTGAAACTAAACACTATGTGTAGGCATCAGGGTTTTGGAGAAGATTTGTTTCCACAATCTTGTACATCCCCATCACCTTTTCTTTCCCGGCATTTGCCTCCTCCTCCTTGAGCTCGAAATTGTCCTTGGCATAAACTTTAGTTGTCATCCTGAAGATGGTACCACCAACACATGAAGCTTCAAACTTGATATGTTCTCAATCTTGTCCATCATTCCCTCTGCTTCAATCAAAGTGTAGTTACACACATAATTTTCCTCATTTACTTCATCAATATGGTGCTTCAAGTATCCAATTTTGCTTCCTGCGTGCAAGAAAAACTTGGCGCATGTCAAATGTTATGTTTTTACAACATACTAATAATCACAAAGTTTGCATATATGTATATAGAACATGTGGAAGCATATACTACACATTCGATGTCATCTTACCGTCAATGAAGTTGATCTATTGTTAATGCTTCTCTCCCCTCCATCTCCTTTAAGGAGCTCAATGCTCTTATCAGCCTGTGGTAATAGTTTTGGAATTAAGTTGTCAACTATTGATGCCCTGAATATTCTTGCTGGAGCAACTGGAGATGTGAGCTCATCTGTGAATGTTAAAATACCCATGACGATATCTTATAGGTATAATAAGTATGATGGAGATTAAACTGCAAAGCTTTCTGTTGTATGATCGAGAGCTCTATATGATTACAAAGACTAGATGAGAGAGGTATATATAGTTTTTAAAAATCAGAGCTCTTCTTTGCTTTTATTCAATAATTAATTAAATATGTCTGATTCCTTTTCAGTAAAATTCGTTTTTGTGTCCAGTTTGCATGGCCTGCAGCCCTGAAAGCATTGCTGTATAGGTTGTGAAAAGGTATCAGTTGCCCACTTGCCGTAAACAACTAACTACTTGAAAATTGAAATATAACAAAGAAACAATAATTAAAAGATTTAGTGTTTTACCTTTTTTAGATAACTTGTAAAATGCGTACGTGCAGCGAAACTAAAGTTTTTGCCCGACAATACTAGAGAGAAAATGAAACTTACTAGCTACACAGTATCTTCATGAGTATAAAAAACATGTTATTGTCATCTATTGATTATAACTGATGAGGGATTGCCAGGATTTCCAAGGATACCAAAACCTTGCTGGGAGTTGAATCATATTAAACATGAGCAAAACAGCCCCACTTTAATTGGACTATACTATAGGCCTGCACACTTACATGAACTACCTATCTGCATTCTGAAATAACCAAAATTCGCATAAAGTTGATAAACAGAATATCTTATAATTGGCAAAAAATGTAAACGATTGTATAGCTTTCAGCCAACATATCATAATAATAATAAAAAAATACGATACCAAAAAGCTAGAGAAACAATTAAATTAACCTAAAGGCCACAATATAATAAAATAAAATCTTCCTCGGCAGATATCCAGGCAACTGTGAACTTTCTTTGCAATGTTAATTTCATGAACCATGACATAAATATCATATCCATCTTTTAATTTCCCGATAAGACTAATCCCTGTACATTGGCAGTTGTACATTTCAATATGTAGTTGCTTTGGAGAAGTCGAATACACTATAAGCCTAAAATTCACACACGGCAGAGTTTAATTTGCAAGTTGAAATTAAACTTCCAAATAGAAGATCGGAAAATATCTTCCTGATGTCTTACTACTATAGGTAAGAACAGTTCAAACTTAAATACTTATTGGAAACTAAAATAAAGACGGCTGAGTATTTTAAATGCTCGAAAAAAAACTAGTCAATGCAAACTTACAAATTTCTGATAATGCAAAGAGGCAATCCTGTACTAGTGTTTATGAGGCCATAAGCCATAAAGGGTTTTTCATTGTGAAACCCAATAAGTAATTCCTTTCATTCTTCTTCTCCACCTGCTGGCATTACAGTATCCCCCTTTAGTCGAATAAACAATTTCCTTTAGTCTCTGCTAATTAGCTTGTCCAAGTAAGCATATATAGCAGCTTCTTCTGGATGCGACCCATCTCCCATTACAAAACTGTGGACATGATTCTTCAACTGGATCTAAGATTGACCAGGATGATTCTTAACTCACATATCTTTCATCAAACCTCTCACTTCAGCTACCTCACTCCATTTGTCACCAGAAACAGTACACATGTTTAAGTACAAAATATATGATCCAGCTGTTCGAGCTTCGAGTTCAAAAAGTTCTGTACCACCTCGCCATCTCTTTATTTTTGTTCTTTGTATTTAAATTAAACCTATTAATTCATCAATACCGCCAGCTCATTTAAACAAATCTACCATATAAGTGAAATGAAATGTTCAACTTGAAGTTTGAAGCCATGCATATTCTTCTTTCTTAAGCATAAGACAGTGCCTGCCTTCATTTAACTGACTAACATGACTATATGCAATTAAAAGCCCGATGAAACTTATCGGTTTCATTTGCCTTTACACCCTCACTTAACATCCAGTATATAATCTGAATAGCTTTCCTTCCGTGCTCATGTAAGCCATAAGCAGATAACACTGAAGGGTACACACTATAGTATTCCACACCTTAATTTATTTTGTCATTCAAAAGAAAAAGATATTCTTGTAAAAAAAAGATATTATATAATTAAATAATTAAAAAATCCCCTGCAAACATAATCATATATTTATATCATACAATTTAATACTCAGCGATTGTTCCCATAATTACATATATATATATATTAGATTAGATTTGAGTGTGTGAACAAACCGCAGAGAGTTAATTAGTTGAGAAGCAATAGTTTGTTAGGAGTCAACTATAAATCTTATGTAACTTGCCTAGAAAAAAAACTATAAATCTTATGTACTTCTACACTTTGACACTTCAATATATACTTCAAACCCCGCGTTAATTAGTTCATTTACCAAATTTGTCACCCCACGTACATTCCAAAATCTCTCTCTCTCTCTCTCTACCTCTCTCTCTCTCTCTCGCTCTCTCTCTCTCTCCCTCTACCTCTCTCTCGCTCTCTCTCTCCCTCTCTCTCGCCTCTCTCTCTCTCCCCCTCTCCCTCTCTCTCTCACTTCAGATGGAAGAATCGAGTGCAACCCCAGCCAATGACAGGGGCAATGAAACTGAAATAATTGAAGCAGCTAAATTTGATATTCGCGATATTTCCATTCACGAGGCAGTCATTAAGGTGCAGTTTCACCCTGCATTGTTCTTGTTTTTTACACACACACATGTATAATGTATTTGTACTTAACTTCTGCGCAAGATTGTGTATGTATATGTTTTGTATGATCTTTGTATAATTTTTTTGTCAAACACGAAATTATGTATATGTGTCTGATCATGTGTTTGTGTGTGTGTGTGTGAGTGTAGCAGTGTGATGTATCTGTACTTGGTTTCTGTGCAAGATTGTGTTTCGATTGCTCTATGTGATCTTTGTAATGTATCTCTGTCAAACGAAAATTTTTGGGTATGTATATGTTTCGTGTGTGTGTAAATTTTAGGAGGAGATTGAATCTTGCTTTACCCTGTTCAATTCATATAAGAAAACAAGATTCAAGAAATTGTGTATAAATATCTGAGGCAGGTGTATAAATAAACTTTTGTATAACTGTGAGTCATTTAGTTTGTTAATATATTGAATATCTGATCGGGAATTAATAATTTGATACAGAATTGTTGCAATTTTACGTTCCTAGCAATGTGTAATCTATAGCTAGATCGGGTTCTTGGTTTGGAAATATGGAGCTATGCTGTTTTTATTGTAAATGCACCTTTTATGGGAGTCTCCGGATGTTATCACAACGAGATTTGCGTGTTTGTTACATGCCGGAAAGTAATGATGTAATGACGTTATACTGGCATCAAACCCATATTTCGAAATGGTTTTCAGTTGTCGAGGCACGTGTTGCTATGTTAGAACAATATTACTGTACAACTTAAATACTTGATCTTTTGGCAAAACTGTTATTTTGTCAAATTAAGATATATTTGGGTTAGTGTGAGAGGTAGCCTTCAAGATAGTTTAGCTAGTGAATGGATAGTCTCTTTAGAGTTGCACCAGAAGATTTACAGAGAGTTATGTCTACGGTAAAAGGCTTGCATCTATACTGTGAGTACCAAGCCTGATATTAATGTTTTGGGTGACAAAGTCGTGTCCCCCTGAACTTAATAGGATTTTGTTTGTTATTTATGCATGTCTGAACATCAGAATTTACGGTCATTGTTTCAATTTTTTTGTGTGACAAAGTCATGTTCCCCTGAACTTGAAATTGTTTGTTATTTATGTATTTCTGAACATCAGAATTTATGGTCATTGTTTATATCTAATAAATTTTAGGGGTTGGTCCATCATTCCTAACATTATGCTAATGAAACACTATTCATTCATTTCCGTTCTTTGCACAGACATTTTTTAGATTCTTGAACAATTCAATGAGATTCCTTATACTGTACAGGATAAGGTGCGCAATGAAACTTATAGGGCCGCCATTTTGCAGCATCAGGATAACTATATTAAAGACAAAGTAAGGCATTTTCTTGGCTAAATAAAGGCATTTTACTGTGTTAGTTTTCAAAATATCAATATAACGGTGTTTTAGCCACTGCAAACTAATACCAGTGAGCTTGCTTTTTATTGCTGACATGTTAGACATGGACTACAAGTCTACAATTCTTTGTTGAATGCTTTTATATCCAAGTAAGTTGATATGTTTTCTAACCATGCATTCAGTTTGTGCTTGATGTTCGTTCCGGAACAGGGATTCTTTCTGTATTTTGTGCTCAGGCTGGTGCTAGACGAGTAAGAACTTCTGTTTTTATTTTTCATTAATCTGCTCCGTTGATCTATTAGACATACACACACAGCGCAAATGCACATTTTCTATGAACTATATAAATGTGTAGTAAACTAGTAATAACTTTAGCACATATATAAGGCTGGGTCATTGCTGAAGTTGCGACACAATGGTCTAAATGAACATTCTCGAGGAAAACCAGTTTTAGCCATATCTATATAAATAACATTTTTCCTGTGTGAATTGTTTACCAGGTATATGCAGTGGAAGACACTGTAATCGCAGCGCAGGTAATTTATTGCATAATTTCGTATTTCATCGGTTAACAAGATGCTACATTTAGTTTATATCTGTGTACTGTGATATTCAAAATTTTTGTTTCATTTCATTCTTTTTCCTTCGAAGGCATTCTCAGTTCTTATGTATCTGGAACTTTTGCTAAGAAACTACTTTTTCCGGTTCTAATATCACTGATAAGTTCTTTCTAATATCACAGGGGTCTCGTATCTATTAAAGCAAATATAGAAGACCACACACAATTTATGCATCTATAAATCTTATCAATATCCTGTAGTCATCTGTATCAATCGCTTGAAGATTTCACAGATGACTGTTTTCTTAGTTTCGTAATAATATATTGTTTATCGTAGTATTTTTATGATATAATACACATTAATGATTGATCCCTGTTTGCTTATTAACCATTTTCACATTTTAATTAGTTCCTGAACTCATTTGAAACAGTATTCCTCCTCTTTGAATATGTTTATCAGGCACAGAAAGTCATGGAGGCCAATAACCTATCTGAAAGGGTCATTGTTTTACATGGATGTGGAGGTAGACTTCTCTTTGATAAGTCAATTAAATCTTTGTGCTAGAGCAGATTACTAAGATTTATTGCTAGAATGTATAGTTTAATTAATTGCTTCCACTATATACCACAGGATGTTGAGATTAATGAAAAGGTCGATGTTATCATTTCAGATTGGATGGATCAGTTACTTATCTACGACTATGAGGTTATTGTTTTATTATGGGATACATATGGAAGTTGGTTTCTGTATCTTGTCCAACTTTAGTTTTCTGGTACGTTGTTATAACTATTCTTTGTAACTTGCATTGGCTACTTTGCAGAACATGTTGGGGAGCATCCTTACAGCCAGAGATCGCCTGCTAAAACCTGGTGGCCTTATTATTCCTTCAAGGGCCACGGTATTGGCTCAACTTTGACGTGTTTAATTTGCCATCCAATGCCATGGAACACTTTAAACTTTTTAAGAATGATATTGAAGAACCCTTGAGTAATAATCCAAGATTAACTTAAACCCATCTTAATATACTTAGTAAGATAAATAAGTAAAGCTATTTTAAAATTGTGAACTTGCTAAACCTTAAACCAGAGTTGACCCCACCTCCTTCAGCTAAAACTGGACTTCTAAATCATTTCATTTCAACTGCAATTAATGCTGATTTTACCTTACTTTGTCTGCAGCTGTACATAGCTCCTGTCACACTTCCTGACAGATACAATGAGAAAATTTATTTCTGGCGCAACGTCTATGGAATTGATAGTGAGTATATGAGATTACCTATGATAACACATTGCCTTGGCAGTATTCCGTTATACATGTAGAGTATAATTAACTTCATTCATGCTTGAGTTGTCATATCAATGGTTCAGTCGCACAATCTTTTTCTCTGGGGTACTTTACTAACATGTAGTCTATATACCTATCGGCTATAAGGGATTATTTCTCCCCTTCCTCTAGTATATGGAAAAAAAATGTTCTGTATCCTCCCATAGACAAATAAATAGCAGAAGTTGGCCTCTTATATATGCATCATAAGGAACTGGGGTAAATTTATAGCTGGGAATTAAATGCATAATGCATAAAATTGATTCCAACTGAACCATCAGACTTTCAGAGGGGATGAGTATGAAGAGGAACACTATAATTTTACAGTGTCTAGATGCACTAGTTTCCAAGTCTCATGTGCATAGGCACAAGATCATGTGTGGGCCATGGGAAAGTGGTTCTATGATTATGCAAACATTTCCCAAAATGATTAAGCTGGTAAAAGGTGTGCCTAGGGATCACATAGAGTCTTGTACCCCAGTGTGCTCAAGTGCACAGGCTGGGACCTAAGAGGCCAAGGGTACAAAAGGCACCATGGTGTTCTTTTATAAAAAAAAAAATTCTTCATATATACCAAAGTCAGCTAGACCACGGTTGATTTGACTGGCTTCTACTTTGGTTGACATAATATATTTTGAAAAATACCTCCTCTGTACTGTAATATTCTTTTACTCTGTCCTGGTTTATATTTTATAACTGATGAAATCTGTTTTTCTACTTCTTTATACATTGATTTGGAAACCTTTTTGTGTGTTGTAGTGACTGCTATGGTACCTTGGGCGATACAAGATGCATATGATGACCCGTGTGTGGAGACAATTAAGAGTGAAAATCTTTTAGCATTGCCACAAGTGGTTTGTCCTTTCACTTTTAGATCCGTAGTGTATCTCCTATAGTTTCAGTCCTACGATGTTTCCTAGAGATATAAAATTATACATAATAAATTTTACCTAATATGATAGATTTCCTATTATTACGATGCAGGTAAAGCATGTGGACTGCTATACAATTAGTATTCAGGAGCTAGAATCGTTTACATCAAGATTCCATTTCCAGTCACTAACTCGAGGTAATTGAATTTTCCTTCTTAATTGCTGATATTTAATATGTTCTACATATCACATATACTACCTGAGATCGTCAATTTTTCTGTGCGAAAATAAATGTGTCAAACCTGAATCAAGTAGCTTAAAAAGAGGCTAGTTATCTCTTCATGGCTTCCCTGCCTATATGATTTCACATGAATGATGGAACTATGTGGAAACCGCTATCTATGGCCACCTTGAACTAATCCATCTCCAGTCTAATAGTATTTAACTTCAAATAGTTCATTTTTCTCATAAAAGACGATGTACAAAAGATATTTTTAGATAATCTTCGTATGCCTAAATGGAAGAAATATAAAATCTAATTCTATCTAGTCCTAATGTTGTGTTTGGTCGGAATGAATAAAAATGGAAGAAATGGAATGAAATCTGAAGTATGATTTGGGTAGATGTTGACAAAATTTCCATTTCTCCCTCCATTACATTCCTAACAACCTAAACTAGAGTTCAATCCTCCCAATTTGAGAAGAAATGCTCTATTCCCCACCATAGCCATTTTTTCATAATTCTCAGGCATAGAAAATTTGCATCTGCTCTTTTTTTTTCCAAATCTTCTTTCCAACCTCCATGATTGCTCTAATTTCATTCATTCTATTTCCTTCTCCCCAACCAAACGCAATATAAATATTACTAATCAGTGGTCAGGTTTTTTTTTTCTATTTGAACATTAACTGCATTACTGACAAAAAAGATGTCATAAAAAAACTGATGAGAAAACATGCCTTAAACACACAATTTTTTAAATATTAATATGCAAAATTCAACCAAAATCTATTATTAAAAGAAATTTACGAGCTATATAGAAGTAGATGAAACTAATGGAAATAACGAAAAACTTGATACTTAAAAATAATAGTGCATACGAAACTGATTGTTTTCATTGTCCTTCACTGATTGTTTGCATTGTCCTTCACTATTGCTCTTCATTCTATATAATTTTTGTTCTGTTCTCATGAAAGCCTTATGTTGAACTTAATTAGTTATCTTTAATTTCACTTCCAGCAACATTTCATGGATTTGCTTTCTGGTTTGATGTCGAATTCAGTGGCCCTGTGACAACCCCAGCTGATTGTAATGCACCACCCTCGCAGTCTTCAAGCAATCATCCCACTAGAAGTGGTCAAAAGAGAATGCGTGATGACTCCAATGAAGTAATTGTACTGTCGACGGCCCCTGACAAGCCGCGTACACACTGGGAACAAGTATGAGAATTTTTTTTTTCCAGTGTTGTGGTACCTTTTCCTTTCATTACAATTCAATCACACTCATGCTTAGTGCTTCTTCCCTACTGAATTTGGTACAATTTAATTTACAGAACAGGATTTTTTAGAATTTTCCAGAACTAGCATTGTCTAAAGGCAGATTCTGCTACAAGTTAATTACTAGTGTTGTCACTTTGACATTAATTTGAAGTGGACACAAGTAACAAACTAAGAAGTTAACCAGGTTCCCTAGCGTGTTTGTCTGTTTAGTCCTAATACCAATGGGCCTTAACTCTAATCCTTGCCATTGGTTTTTCATTTGCATTAGTTGATCGTTGAGGGGATAGGATGCATTAATACCTTTTAATTTACTACACCCTTAATCCTTAAACTTGCATATAGAATGCATTTATAGTCTATAGTTACTACATCCACAATCGTTAAACTTGCAAACCAGTAATTAGTGTTTCATCTTTCGACTTTCAGATCCCTTAATAGACATCCTCTTGGGACAAACTTCTTGTACCTCAGACTTACATTTGAGGAAAGATCGTGCTTCATATTCAGGGACATACCTCACAGGCTCACAATGTCTATTTGATTCATATGTTGGGGATTAGTTATTTAAAAAAATCCTTCTATAAAGGTCCACGATCCTCTCACAGTAATTAAGGATGTTGGGAACCAAACTATCAAAAAATCTGGTTGAAATAACCTTTGAACTTGGATATTGTCATCTCATTCTGGTATTCTTTTCTTAAATTTCATGATTCAACACTAAATTGCTTCATTTCCTTGTTATGGATAAAGTTCAGTTATGTTTCTAGCTACATGTGGTTTTGTTTCAAAACATTGACGTGGCCATTTTTATTTGCAGATGTTGGTCTACTTGTACAATCCAATCGATGTTGAACAAGGTCAACAAATTGAAGGTTCCGTGACATTGACACCTAATCAAGAAGATGGCCCCAACGTGCACATCCATCTTGAATACGAGTGAGAAAAAGCACTTTCTTTCTTCAGTCCTACGTTGAAACTTTTATTCCCAAAGTAGCTATATTCTTACATAAATCTCTACTACCGCAGATCAGGCAATCGTTCCTTTGTGAGAGATGCTGTAATGCGCTGATCTGATTCTGGCTTTCTGCACAAATTCATTCTCGCCTCTTCAATAATGAAAATCCGTATAAGCAAGCAGTAGTATTCTGGCCAAATACACTATCCATATCCTGATCATCAGTTTGTATCATTTGTTCGGGGCGGGCACTTTGTATATAGGTAGTATGCCATTTTAATGTTTAGATATTACTGGTAAATTTCTTAGCAACTGTGATAAATACTTTTGGCAACTGGTAGAAGGGTATAAATTTCAAAGCAACCTAACAAAAGAGGGTTCTGATTGATACTGTTTGTATTTCTTATGTCCAACTTTCCATGTTTGTATCATTTCTTTGTAATGCACTCTGTATATGGGAAGTCAGGAAAGTATTAATGGTTTTTTCTATTCTACCATCGATATCTTTTCACTAGTTCAAGTTACCCTTCACCTAAAATCTCATTTTGGTACTGAAATTAACCTGCAGTTAAATTTAAACAAACTTAATATTAGCACTCTGTAATGTATAATTAAGTTAAAAATTAATAAGATATCATATTTAAAGACTAGCTCATAACATTCCGTCCCTGTTAACACTATCTTTTATTAACTAAAAACCCTGTGATTTTCAAGATTGCAATTTTAAGAGAAGCAACAAAACATTCTTTACACTTTCCATTCAGGGAAGGGAAGCTAACTTGTCATTGTACCACTCTGTATAACGATTACCAAACACGACCATTGTAAGAGAATGTAACCGCATTCTTCAGAAACTTCAAGTTTCGTGACTAGATACGAACTTCAAGTTTCGTGACTAGATACGAGCACCAGCCTCCATATTACAGACAATTTTTTTTGACACCCGACGTATCCCTTGTTGAATTCTTAGACACTCGAATCCCCGTATCCGACATGGGGATACTTGTAAATTCTCGAATAGTATAATTATTGTTCACAAAGTGTAATCAACATTGGTGTTAACTAACTACGTACTCAAAAATAAAGTAATAATGGTGATTAACAAATCTTTTTTTTGTTTAGATAATTTAATTTGTATAATATATATTTTAGATTCGTTAAGAAATTTTGTGATGCATAACATCAAATCTATTTATATATATAGTTGACGTATCCTACATCACTCGAATCCCCATATTATAATGCTCATCCAATTCATATATCTACTCCGTACTACGTATATGTGCTTCTTAATAAATCCCCTTGCAATTAGTTGTGCAACACTACAAGGAATCCATGTACAGAAAATATAAATCTGTTGCTATATTGAAAAATTTGTTGTTGAAAGGGAAAGTTTTGGCAACGAAATTTTCCTTCCGTGATGGAACTACAATAAAATGATCCGTTTCTATATTGAAAAATTTGTTGTTGAAATGGAAAGTTTTGGGAACGAATTTTTCCTTCCGTCAATAATCTACTACAATAAAATGACAATGAGATTTAAGTGTTTGTTGACTAGTCGCACACGACCAATTGGGCGACTAAATGTAAATTGAATTTTTTTTCTTCATAATTCATCGACGAGTCTATAACAAAATAACAACGAGATTTAATTGTTGTTGACCGGTCTCAACTCTGATCAAGTGCCGACGGAATTCTATCGGCAATTGCAAACAACTTTGCAACAATTTAACCGAATAATAACTTGAATATGAATAATATAAAGATTAAGTCTCATTCGTTGGCTGTGAAGTATTGCACACAAATTAAACTTTCAATTGGACAGTGACTAAAAGGTTTGTACTCATCACTAACAACTCAAAAAATTGGGTTGTTGTGTACGGTAGCATGGTGCATCTAGTCTCATGTATATAAACATGTAGTTAGGAGTGTAAATGAGTCCAATCAAGCCCAACTTTGGACTATTTTTGTTCAGCTTGTTTAAGATTTTTCGAACCTAAACTCGAACATGTACCTATCGAGCCAAATATTTTATTCAAAAATGTTGTTCATGAACATGTCGCGAAGAACTCGTTCAAAAATGTTGTTCATGAACAGGTTCCTATGAAGCCTTATATTTTTTCTTCCCTTCCCTTTCTTTTTTGTTCTTCGATTTATATATATATTATGATTTTAATGATGTTGTATTATATCCGCAAATATTGCCAACGCCTTTGCAACAATTTAACCTAATGATAACCTGTATATGAATATGAATCTAATATCAAGATGTAAGTCTAATTCATTAGTTGCGAACTATTGCACACAAATTAAACTTTCAATTCGACAGCGGCTAAAAGGTTTGTTCACATCACTAACAACTCAAGAAATTGGATTGTTGTGTACGGTAGCATGGTGCATTTGGTCTCATATATAGAAACATGTAGTTAGGAGTATAAATGATGAGCCGAACTTTAGACTATTCGTGTTCAACTTGTTTAAGATTTTTCTAACCTGAACTCGAACACCTATCGAACCAAATATTTTATTAAAAAATGTTGTTCATGAACATGTTCGCGAACAACTCATAAATACATCTCATGAATAACTCGTGAATATACCTCACGAACTTGTGTTCATGAACACCTTAGTTTACAAATTCATTCTCACGAAAAATTTATGAATTTTTTGGAATATAACATTTTTTCAAGTTAAAATATAGAATATATTACAATTCAATTAATACTAATAAAAAATGTATAAATTTAATAAAAGAAAATAATAAATGAGTAAAAAAATTAATGAATTAATTCATAAATAAATAAACATATAGTCCTACTCAAATAGAAAATAGCTTAAATGAGAAATAAAAAATCTTATTCTTATACCTGCCGCACCCACACACAAATTAAATACACCCTCACACACACAATCCCATCTATTCTTCTTCATTTTTAATTTGATTTTTCCTGTTAATTGACGAAATTTTTTTCAAATCTAATTTCTCCACATTTTTCTTCATCTCTCAACGATCAGTTTCTATATCATATGTGCTATATTTCGGCGAATATAATTTATAACTAAAATAAATTCGTCACTTATCAGATCCGAACTTCAATCACTAAATTATATTACAGAGATCACTAATTTATATTACAGAAATCACTAAATTATATATCTTGCGTTCGTAAAAAATAACAGAGATCGCTGGAAAAATAAAAGTCACCGGAATATAGCATATATGGTATCCAAACTGATTGTTGTGTGATGGAGAAAAATATGGTGAGGTTAGATTTGAAAAAAAGTTCACTAACTAAAGAGAAAAATTAAATTAAAAACGGAGAGATTATGTGGGATTGTGTGTGTGAGGGTTTATTTAATTATTGTATAGGTGCCCTTCCTTTTTCATTAAATTAGATTGAATATATGGTTTATGTCTTATTTTCTATTTTCTATTCTAAGTTATTTTTAATTTGATCACTTATATATATATATATATATATATATATATATATATATTATTCACTAGTTATCATAAATGTTTATAAACATGTGTTTGCACGTTCACGAATTATTTCGAACATGCTCATAATTAAACTATATTCATAAGCTATATAAACAAACTTGTTCATAACAATATAATTGAACTTGTTTGCGAACTTTTTAACTGAACTATATTATACTCAAGTTTGACTCATTTATGAAATAAACTTAAAAATTATCTTGATGTTCGATTTATTCAGAACTTCTTTAACTATGATTGTGCATGGAGCAAGCACTATTTCAATTTCAATGGCAAAAGGCTCAAGTTAAAACGAATACTATGTGCTAATCATCAAGAAGGAGCTAGGCATGATCATGGAAAAACCGGTCATCGATCGGTTAACTTTTAACATGGACAAAATTGCGTAAAACAAAGAATATAATTAAGCTCTTTTGGGTGTCTTGTTAGAAACGAACATAAAATGTTTGTAGCAAGTTACCGAGGTCAATTTTTAGGAATCATTAATCCTAAAATTGCAAAAATTACGGCGTTTAGAAATCATTGTTTTGTATAAAAGTCTTCTATTTTTTCTTCCCTTCCCCTTTTTTTTTTCTTCGGTTATATATATATATATATATATATATATATATATATATATATATATATATATATATATATATATATATATATATATATATATTATTGTTTTAATGAGGTTGTAGAAACCGATGACATAACATTTATAAAAGTGTTATTGATGTGTTGTACTTAAAAAATGCTTACTTTTGTAATAAAAGTGTTATTAATGTGTTGTACTTAAAAATGCTTACTTCTGTAACACTAGCTTGCGGGAGTGCTACATAAGTAAAACTACATAGCGCTACAAAAGCCAACTTGCATAGCGCTTAAAAGCATTCTATAAACTTAAAAATGAATGCTATAAAGCGTTATATAATTAAACTAAAAAATGAATGCTATACAAGTTAAAATATGTAGATCGAGTACTATATCGAGCTTGACTTTGACACTATTGTGATAAATAATATTTAATATATATTATAAACAGACTTTCAATATAAATAACATATATATTTTTATATGATGTTTATATTAGACAGATATATAATTATATTTACTTATATATATTATTTTATTTTGTTTTAACATATACCCTACTTTAAAATTACATAAATAGGTTTAATTAATTTTTGATATATATTTTTATTCATGTTTTTAAGAATAAAATTAATGCATTATAAAATAAAAATATTATAATAATAGTTACAATACTTCTTTAACTTTGATGAAACATCTTACCAATTAAATTTTAGAAAAAACTCATTAAAAATAAAATAAAATAATAAAAATAAAACAAGGTATAATAATATTTGGGCCTTGATTGTTGGGATCTAGCAAAATCCTCTTTTTCTTTCAGTTTGCCAGCCTTAACAACCCTCCGTTTGAACCACTGTGAATTGCCCGATATATATTGGAACTTCCCAGCTTTACTAACTTTAGATCTGTATGATGTGAGCCCTCCCCGGTATATAAGTGGCATCGTCTCTGCACTTGTTAATTCACAGAATCTCACAATTCACTTAACAGTGTCGGGACATCATTTCATATCCTGTCCACAATTGATCAACTTGAATATCAGTACCAGCCTCGATTTTCATGGTAACATTGCGGTTGTTGCACCAAAACTTTGCAATTTCAGTTCGGTTGGTATAGTTACGATCATGTTTGGAATTCCTGCACTGAAGAATGTAAATATTAAGTTACGGGGTTGGCTTGAACACCATTGGTCGGTAGATAACAAAAAGTATTATCAGCAGTTTTTAACCATGTTTCCAGGATGCAGAGAATCTTAGTTTTGACTCGGAAGGCATTGAGGTAACTATATATTAACTGTCATAAATCATAATTTGAGCAATGCCCATTATTTCTTTATTTTTGTCTCCGGTCGATTATATATATAGTTACTATATATATAATTACCTCAATGCCTTCCGAGTCAAAACTAAGATTCTCTGCATGACTGTCATGGAAACATGGTTAAAAACTGCTGATAATACTTTTTGTTATCTACCTACCAATGGTGTTTAAATGAAGTTTTATGGAACTCATATAATCTTAAATATTGATATATTTAAAATTTTGTAGAACACATAATATAATCTTAAATTAAGATTCTAATAATTTTAAGATTCTACCAAGGGTTATATATAAAATTGTTAATAAAATCTTATATATATATATATATATATATATATATATATTATTTTTATTTATTAAAATATTTAGTAAAATCATATTTGGTATTTTAAATATTAAGATTCCATTAAGTGTTCAACTAACTATTTTACAAAGTGTTCTATTAAAGTGCCACTTCACCAATATTTTTAAAATTAGATATAATTTATTATATTTTATTACATAATAATTTTAAGATTCTACTAAGAGGTTTATTAATTAATCTAATAACATTAAAATTCTACTAAATATTTCATTAAGTGTTCTACTAAATATTTTACAAAGCACTTCATCAATATTTTTAAAATTAGATATAATATAATTATTTTATTAAATAATAATTCTAAGATTTTACTAAGAGATTTATTGATTATTCTAATAACATTAAAATTCTACTCAACTCAATTAGTTTGGTTTTAAAAATTTCAACCCACTATTTTAAATTTTTTTATACAACTCAACCATATCCAATTTAAATCGGGTTGGTTCTGTTTGATCGATTTATAACTAATATTAAAATTTTATATTTTCACATGATAATAAAATTTACTATTTTAACATGAATGACAATAAAACTAAAAATGAAATATGTTTATATATAGTAAAATTTATAACTAATCTAATAAATATTTAAAATTTAAATATATGATTATTATTATATTAATATTTAATATATAAATTATCTTAAAAGTATAAAATATCATATAGTTATATATTATGTAACATATAATATATATATATATATATATATATATATATATATATATCGGGTTGGATTGGTTCAAATAATATTCAATCCAATTAATTTGGATTGAACTCTTTTTAATTCAACTTATTATTAAATTTTTTATTTTTAATTAAATTGATTGAAATAGGTTTGTTTCGGTTTAACCAGATTTTTAGACTCATGAACACCCTACCGGGCCTACCGGCTATTCACTCAACTAGCAGCGCTTGATCAATTAGGGTTTTAAAATCAAGTACCCAATCTCAATGGAGACAGACTAATGTATGCATTCTTCATCCTTATATGTGTGTGTGTGTGTCTATTCTGTGATTAGGATTTCATGTTTAAACAGACAGGGGTATATATGATTTTACTGCTTTTTGTTGAAATTATTGGAGCAGGTTGTGATATTTTGGGCTTTTAATTAGTAAATTGTGACAAGAAGGGCTAAAACCCTAGAAACGAAGAGCCGCAATGGTGTCTGGAGCGAAGAAGAAGTATGTGAGAACATGTAAAGATAAACAAGACAGAATTAGCATATTACCTGATGAACTTATTCATAGAATTATGTCATTTCTTGATGCAAGGATAGCAGTTCAAACCTGCATTCTCTCGAAACGATGGAGATATGTATGGACTACACTCCCTTTTCTTGATATTGACTGGTACAAGGACGAGTATAAGTTTATGCGCCATGTTTTTTTTAAGCGAAACCATCGTTCCCATCTTTCCAAGCTTTCGTTAGTTGTTATGAGGGAAATCCCGCCCCCTATATTTTTAGTGATAGCTTCATTCAGTACGCAATTGACCACAATTTTGAAGACTTATCACTTTTTTTATTCTATGGTCGTCAACCTTATAAGTTATCCACTTTCAGCTCTAAGTCATTGAAAACACTCAGTTTAATGATGCACCCTAAGTATTTGCATTGGAATCAGATTTTTGGGATTTACCTGCCTTGACAACTCTCCACTTAGAGTTCCTATCTTATGATAAGCACAAGTTATTGGATCCATGTTTGACATGCTTTCCATCCTTAACAACTCTGGCCATTCATAATTGGAATTGTTCAGAATCACATTTTTCATTCCATTTACCTCATTTAACAACTCTCTGCCTGTACATATGTAAACTGCCCCAAACAATTTGGGACTTCCCAGCTTTGATAAATCTACATCTCCGAGAGATATCTCTTCCAAATAATATGAGTGACATATTTTCTGCACTTGTGAATTTACAAAATCTCACAATATGTTTAGCCCGTGACATGGAAAGTGATCATTTCATATCTTGTCCACGGTTGATGAATCTGAATATTTCGAACCAATATTCTATTCCCCACGGTTTTGTGGTTTTGACACCAAAGTTTTCTAATATTAGTTGTTGTGGTATCTTTTCCATCGCGTTTGGAGGTTCTGAATTGAAGAAAGTAGATATAAAGTTAGACCGTTGGTTAAAATTTAGGAAATGCAGGGAAAAATATTATCCGCAGCTTACAAGTATGCTTCTAGGACTTGGTAATGCCAGGAGCCTTGCTTTTAACTTGGAGAGCATTGAGGTAACTAATTTACATTTGGATATTGCTAACAATGGCTTTGTTTTTTTCTCTTATCAGTGATTGTATGATACTTGATTGCATAACTTGTGGCCTTGTTAAACTAGTTTCGAGAGCCTTTTATATCCTTAACAATATTCATTATTCATAGGTAATTTAGTCAAGTCTAGGACCCTTTAATAAATATTCAATCTGATCTGTACCTGTCATATATAGTTCATGATCCTTCAAGTTGTTAGAAGCCTTTATCCATCTTTAGTGATGACTTAAGGGGCTTTTAAAAAACTGAAATTCATTCCAAGATTTCTTTTCGTTACAGTAATAATATCTAACACACTCAGTGGTTTTAAAAATTTGCAATAAAAAGTCAATTGGAGAAACATAAATACTCATATTTACTTGCATTGAAACTCTCGACTTCTTGTTACTAAATTTGAGAGTATTATTTGCTAGGTTTTTTGTTGTTGCTAGTTTTATTTTCTAGGTTATATGTAATCTTGTAATATTAAGGTATATAAATAGATGATCTCATTCAAAAATGAGAACTGCAAATTGGTGACTTGTGTAGTTTACACTTGTCACTCATTGTATGTTCACATTTTAAATTAATTATCATTGAAACGTGACTCTCTATACGTGAGAAAAAACACTACCACATCTCTCTCCATATGATATGTACTAATTTAATACACATGTATTGCACAGGTTTTAAAATTCTGTTGAAAAATTGCATTACTTTGCCAAGAATAGGGGTGAGTCACCCCGGGTAACAATTTGTTAAATGCGTGGACTTGGTAAAATTAGTTTCTGAGCTAGGCTTTTAAATCTTAAGCAAAATTAATTATTTACATGTAATATAGTTAAGGATTGGACTCTTCACTACACATTCAATCTGATCTTCCATAATTCACTATCCCTCCAAGTTGATAGCAGTTTTTAGCCATCTTTAGAAGCATGGAGTTTTAAGTTATTATTCCTATCATATTAACCCTCTTGCAAATCTCTTTCTTTAATCAACAACCGATACTTCTTTCTAAAATTATACTATGTACTAAGCATCTGTTGCAGTTTTAACCATTAACATTAAGCGTTAATATCACACTTAAAAGTTATCTACCAAAACTTGACTGACTTGGTGGCTCTCCAAGAGCCTCCATTGTCATGACATTGCCTCAGGTAATCAATTATCTTTCTCCATACCTCAATGTAATTTTCCTCCTCCAAATTGTGGCAATTGGTGTAAGAGATACAGTGCATGTATGTTTTAATTTTGAACAAGTATATCTCCTCCAAATTATGGTGTTTTGAAGGGGAGAGAGGGTATAAAGTGTCGGTACTATGGATATGATGTTATTAATTAATCTCTAGCATAATTTCTTCACAGAAAAGTTGTATTAAGTTATGTGCAGACTTTTATAATAGGAGTTTTAGCATCCAATTGAATGGGCATATAAGGTTTGAAATTAGTGTAGTGTAACCCACACGACCTAATATCATTTGTGTTTTGTTAAACTTCAAATTATAAATATAGGGGGAGTGAAATTCATCGTTTAGACTTTAGAATGTAGCTGAAGTCAAATATTTTTTAGAGTTTAGACTGTGTCAATTCAATTAGATATTAAACGACTTCGTATGCTTATATGATGCTATACGGCATTGTATGAAAGAGGGGGAAGGGAATCAACGTTGGATCGCATACCATCGTTCCATTAGCGATCCTGCAATGGATGACAATGGTTCTTTGCCTAGCTAAATAGGATGATGAATGTTTTTTTTCTTTTGTTGTTCTCTTTATGTTAAGCAGCTTCAAGAGCTAGAAATTATCAGTAGTAATAAAAGTCTGTTGATCTTCCTTTCAATTTTATTGTGCCTTGCTTTTCTTCTAAACCGTCTGGGTTACATATAGGCAGAGGCTACTAGGGAATAAATAATAAAAAACATGTGCAACTGACTGTGAATTTTGAAATTCTGCTGTCAATCCCAATTTTTCTGATTGTCTTATATTTTGCTCAATCTTGTTTGTCCTTTCTGTAGGTACTTTCTGAGATTTCTAACCTTCTTGTAAGTCTTCCTTCTCCTTTCTATAACTTGACGAATGTGAAGCTACCAAGGGAATATGAAGAATCTAGTTTACCTGGCGCTCTTCGAAGCTACTTATTTGGTGGCTCTCCGAGAGCCGCTATTGTCACCAAATTGCCTCAGGTATTTAATAAATTTATTATCCTCAATAATTCATGAATTTTTTGTCTAGTTTCTTGTAAGTAGAAACAATACATGTTTCTTTTATTATTAAATTGTATCTCCTACGATTAATGGCACTGTGACAATTAACAAGGGCGTGAAATTGTGGATCTATGGCATCAGGGTATAATAATGAATCTCTAGAAAAAAAATTCTGTTTTTTTTATCTCTGGATTTATTTGTGCAACAAAATTTATTTGAAGAGAAGTTGTATAAGTTAGATACCAGTCTGTGCAAGTTAGGTACCACTTACCAGTCTAGTTGACAATTGGAATTTTGTCTTTGTTTTAAGTTGGACCCTGGTTGGTATACAACCACTCATAGCTCTCCATACAAAGTTCTTAGTTTTTCGAGGGGCTTGCACTTTCCAAAGTTGCTTCCAGAACCCCACAACTTTTTGATTTGTTTCACTTCCTTTATCTCTTGCAACAAATGATAAGCACTCTTTACCGAGTATTTTCTGAATTTCTCCTTAAACCAATACCAATAATCTTCCAATGCTAAGTTGCTTAACTCAATCCCAAAATACAATTAGCATCTGTCTTGTTAAACTTGTCCTTCATGTTATCAACATGCCAAGCTATGTACTCCATCTTGAATAAACTACTAACCTTAGCATCTACCAGTCCCGGATTTGGAAATGTTATCCTAGGATTTGCAACGATAGTGATGCAGGACGAGATAAAAAACAGTAGGAAGTATAGACTAGATATTGGTGGATTAAGCGCAAAAATATCCACAAGTCCTATAATTATCCAATTAAAGGATCACTTCCCCCCGGAATTTCTCGAACTCAAGGTGATCCAATCGCAGAAGAATATTGGCATCACAGTCCATGTATACTTCACTCCCCTTCTCCGACCCATTCTCATACTCAAGCCCATTCCCTTATCCACTCCAAGTCTTCTCGTCTTCTGATCATAGACTTATACTGTTATACATGTTCATAGATGTGTCTCTCTTTACTTCTAATACCATGATTGACTCCACATTCCGTGGATATTTGTATTTCTTACAAGTTAAAATATATATCAGCTCTAGTAACTCCACATACTTATATATATGTATGTAATACATAGAGTGAAGTTAAAACTAATTTTGAATGGAGTGGGACAAAGAATTTAAATTCACAGGCTCATTTACCTTTTTATATACCTAAACCGACATCTCTCTACAGATCACATGTTGAACCCATGCCAACTTGCTAAGCTGAATAGTGGCCATAAAATATTGGCTCTAAACGAAAATTCAATTTTTCGTTATAATTTGGGTGAATATTCTTGCCTCGTTCTCTAGAACTTGATATGGGTAACTGAGAGTACTTATTCAGATGCTCTACCTAAATTATGCACAACAGCTATGGTGTGTGAATGCTTCACTAATCTCCACTCTTTAAAAAAAAAAACTAGATGTCATATACAAGTATAGTTTTCTTATGTCAGTCAGCCACATTTCACATAAGTTATCGATTCTTTTCAGGATATTATGATTCCTCAAACAGAAACAGTTTCTGTAACAGCTGAAAATGCAGCACTTGAGCCCTTGGTAGCTTCAACCAAGGGGCTGGTTGAGACTTTCGACATGGGGGTTGAAGAACAGCATGTGGTGGAGAATTCTCTAGTAGATGCCGACAGGGTTAGACAGATTGATTCTCCAGTTGAAGGGACAAGCGATACTCGGGTGAGCTCTTTTCCGGGGAAAGTAGATTTCGGGTTATGGCGGGGTTATGAGGTTAACTCTGAATTTGTATGCCTACTCGATCGCATTATGCAGAAGTACCCGGAAACCTTTGAGCATTTCACCACGAAAAACAAGAAGTTAAGTACAGTGAGGCTGAATATGTTGTGCACCTCATTGAATGATTTTACCAAAATATCTATCGTGGAGGTTGATTCTGAGATTATTGTTCAGTACAAGGATATATTTATCTACCTGCAGAGTCTGGGATTTAACTTAAGTTGGGCTTTGAGCCGCTTGAATTATATACAACATCTCCGATTTTCAAAGCCCCTAATTACAGAGCTTCATGCAATTGAATGTCGTATTGATGATGCCAAAAGTAAAATACAAGATCTGCAGGCCCAGGTTTGTGATGCGATAGATAAGCTACAAAATTTGCAGACTCTTCGTGCAGAGAAGATGAAAGAAATTGAGAAAGATTTTGGAACTATGGGTACCAACCTTGCTGTTGGTTTCATTGGAGATGATCTTCTGTTTGGTCCTTGAGACTAACTTTCATGGGTTGTAACTTGTAAGCTTGAGATTTTTCTGGATATGCTTGTTCACTTTGTACTGAACTGGTGGTGTTTGATTTCCTTTTAATTGTGATGGCAGCATCTATATGCTCATAGGTTATCTTGTAAGACAAAATAATCCGATCCGATGATACCCGATTCATTCCGATCCAATTGGATTTTATCGAACCCAAAATTTTGGATTTGGATTGGATTGGATTTGGATTTCAGGGATGCCGAACCGATACCCGGCCCGAAATCTGAAACCCGATCCAAACCTAAAATTTGATAAAAACCCAATATATTTATATATATAATATTATAAATATAACTTATTATATATAATATAAGATAAATAATTATATATGTTCATTTTTATTCAATAGTCAATGTGAACTAGTTTTTCATTTATCAATATATAATAGATTTTATTAGTATTATATTGTACGAACTTTTCATCTTTATGAACTATTAGCTAATTGTTAATTGTATATTATTAATGATAAATTAATATCACAATTCGTATAATATATTATATTTAATTGTTTTTTGAAATTTAATTATATACCTATTGGAGTAAATGGATTAATTTGGTTGTGTGGTCGTCATGGTTGGTGTGGTGTAAAGGGGTTAATTTAGTCGTGTGGTCGTCATGGTTGGTGTAGTTACGTAAAACTAAAATATATCAAATTAAAATCCTATATCAAATAACCTCCATAGGTATAAAATCATTGTAAATTTTATAATTTAAGTTATAATTCATTTAATTTCATATATTCAATATAAATAAAAAATAATAAAAATATTAATAATAATATTATAATATTTTTATAAATATGTACATATTCTAAAGTAAATTATAAGCAAACGACTATTATATAAATATTATTTTTATATAATATATAATAAAATAAAAAAATAGAACTAAAAATATTTTATTATATTAATATTTTTATAGATATTCAATTTATATTATATTATTATAACTGAAAAATTAAATGTTTTGGTCCAAGTTGAACCATAGAAAAAATTTTGACCATCTAATTTCAGATGAACCATAGAAACGATCTTAATCATTCAATTTTAATAAAATATAATTTTAAAAATAATATATATCATGCATACAACTATAACCCTCGGTAATCCTCTTTTTATACAACTCCTCACGGATAATATTATATTATATTCCATATTTTTTATTTTAAGAATCCTACTTATCCTATAATTTTTATTTAATATATCATTAAAGTTTATGATTATTAATATATAAATATCATTATAAAATAACATACAACCCTAACCCCGATAATACTCCTTTTATACAACTTCTCACATATAATATTATATTATTATAACTGAAAGATTAAAAGTTTTGGTCAAAGGTGAACCTTAGAAAAGATCTTGACTATTTTAGATGAATCATTGAAACAATCTTAATCATTCAATTTTAATAAAATATAATTTTAAAAAATATATATATCATACATACAACTCTAACCACAGTTAGTGCTCCTTTTACACAACTTCTCATATATAATATTATATTCTATTCTATATTTTCTATTTTAGGAATCATAGTTATCCTATAATTTTTATTTAATATATCATTAAAATTTATGAATATTAATATATAAATATCATTATAAAATAACATAAAACTCTAACCCCTGGTAGTCTTTTTTTATACAACTCCTCACATATAATATTATATTATATTAACATAAATTATTAACGTTATAAATTTTTATAGTAAATATCAATAAAATATAATAAAAAAATAAATTTACCTAAATATTGGTCATTCATCATGTGATTCATACGGATTGTATATATAAGAACGACTATACAAGTAATTAATAAATGTAGTTAAAAATACAATAATATTTTTATATTTAATGTTATAAAATGTAAATATATTAAAAGAATTATAGTATATTAAATAAAATATATTAATTATAATAAATATATTTTAAATATTTAAAAAGTGTTTCGTGCATCACACATGATTTAAACTAGTCACTTGTAATTTTATAAATATAGTTATTATTGTCCGCTTGTGTTGAAAATATTGAATTTGTTACCTTTTTTAATAAAATTTTGAATACCCAGAAAAATCCAATTCAAAATTCGATAAATTTAGATTTGGATAACCCGAAAATATTTGAATTTGAATATCATTAAAACCCGACCGAACTCGACCTTTTCATCTATACTTGTAAGTTGTTGTTTCAATTCATAATTTGAAACCATTTTCTTTACAAATTTGCCAGAGAGATCTTCACCATAAACTTGCAATGTTCATATGCTCAAATTTCTCCCTACATTCTCTCTATCTATTGAAATATTCATCGAAAAGCTAACTCCTTTTTACGAATATCAAAAATCTCGTACATCATTCTTCCCATTAAAGGGAAGAACGCGCCGCAGGTTGTATAGCCAAGAACGCACCATTTCTCAGCCATCTGTTTGGCAACAGCATAATGAGGCCATTTTTGCAACGAACTTGACGCAAATATGGCGAAAAAATAATATGGCATGACACTCTGGTGTAGAGGTTAACCTAAGAATTTGTTTTTGCCGACATATATTGCTTCAATATCTCAAAGAGAGTAGCTTTTTGTACATATTACACTAACAATCTTCGGTCTCCATTGATATATCCGCCAATCCATTATTACATATGTTTATTTTAACCTAAATAATAAATAGTTATTTGAAATAAAAATTGGACAAAAAGTCCTTAAAAAGTTAGTTGAAATGGAATAAATTTGTATAAATATATATAAACATAAACTCTAGTATTGTAAATAATAATTTTGAAAATATAGTATTATAAATGATATATCAATTAAAGAATGAATAAATATAATAAACTTTACTTTTAATTATATGTAGAAGAATATTAAATATAACTAAAATTTGAATAAAATAAAACAAATTTACCTTAAACTATAAACACACACATTTTTTATGAGATAACTTCTGGGATTTCTTGTGCATAAAGGAGTTCATTATCATTAATAAATAAAATTTAATAAAATTTAATAATTTGATAACTCATTTTTTATTGCGTACCCTTGAGCGTACATCACAAAAACTGAACTATAAATATGTGAAGTGAGATATTCTTTCGAACTTACTCCGTACAATCAGTTGATCTGAGGATACATTGGACAAATGAATTTAAAACTTTCGGTGATACAAAAGCTTTTTTGTATTTGTCACGTATATACGTGTTTCCATGAAATTGATAAAAAGACAACAAAATGGGTGCCGAGTCATGACGTTTTCTAGGGGTCCAAATTCAGAAGAAACGTTTGTGTGGTCCCGGTCCATGCATTACAATTTTTTTTAATTATTTTAAAACTATTACTTGAGATATTTTTTTATAGAGAAAAATAAGAAGTCTAGATATTTTGAAGATTAAAAAAATCTATCTGTATTATTTGGTGATGCATATATTTAGAAAATTGAACTAAAACTATTTTAAGTATAACATTTTTATGGCATTGAATATAGTAGTTTCAATAAAATTTAATATTGCTCTTTCCGTCTTAAATTAATAATCATTTTTTTCTAAATATTATTCTCATAATATATATCTATTATCTCATTTTAATGTAATTTTATAAATAAATTTATAAAATAATTTTTTGACTAGTATTAATACTAATAATTAATATAAAAATAATTTTTATATTAAAACTTTTTAATATACATAATTTTTTGAAAATTGACTACTAATTTAGATTAAAAGGGTATATATTTTTTATTAAAGTACTCCTAATTTTATTTTTAAATATGTGACGTTGATCATGTGTTATTAAAAATATTATAAATAATGATATTATTGTCAATAAAGGAAATTTATTAATTTTTAATAAAATTAAAGTTAGTTAAATTTAATATGTGATATTTAAAATTATTATAACTAAATAATAAATAAACAAATAAAAAATATGTATGTTACTTTAAAAATTATAAATATGTATTATTTAATTTATTTTAATATTATTTTATATTTATAAATAAAATATATAAATAAACATTTTTTTTAAAAATGTTCATTAATTATTTATGATCATAAATTCATGAACAATATATTGTTCACGAAAATATTGACGAACCTTAGCTTATATTCATTGTCGGCTGAGATACACAAAGAATGAATAAAAGATGTTGCAAAAATCAACGTTAATTATCATGTATTTGTCTAAATGGACGTATAAAACAAAAAAATATATTGTTTGCCCTTGAGATAATTACCTTTAAGTCATTATCTAATGTATTAATGATTATTTAATATATATATATATATAGGGTCCTGCTCAAATAGAAAATAGCTTAAATGAGAAATAGAAAACCTTATCATTTATACATGCCGCACCCACACACAAATTATATACACCCTCACACACACAATCTCATCTATTCTCCTCCGTTTTTAATTTGATTTTTCCCGTCAATTGGCAAAGTTTTTTTCAAATCTAACTTCACCACATTTTTTTCCATCTCCCAACGATCAGTTTTCATACCATATGTGCTATATTTCGGCAAATATAATTTATAATTAAAATAAATTCGTCACTTATCAGATTCAAACTTCAATCACTAAATTATATTACAGAAACCACTAATTTGTATTATAGAAATCACTAATTTGTATTACAGAAATCACTAAATTATATATACTGGGTTCACAAAAAATAATGGAAATCGTCAAAAAAATAAAAGCCACCGGAATATATCACATATGGTATGCAAACTGATTGTTGGGAGATGGAGAAAAATGTGGTTATATCACTTGCCTATATATATATATATATATAGGGTCCTGCTCAAATAGAAAATAACTTTGAATAGAAAATAGAAAATAAGATCTACACCACATATTCAATCTAATCTAATGGCAATGGGGAGCATCACACACAAATCAAATACACCCTCATACACCCAATCCCACATAATCCCTCCGTTTTTAATTTGATTTTTCCCGTTAATTAGTGAAGTTTTTTTCAAATCTAATTTCACCACATTTTTCTCCATCTCCCAACAATCAGTTTGCATACCATATGTGATATATTCCGGTGGCTTTTATTTTTTTGACGATTTTCATTATTTTTTGTGAACCCAGGATATATAATTTAGTGATTTCTGTAATACAAATTAGTGATTTCTATAATACAAATTAGTGGTTTCTGTAATATAATTTAGTGATTGAAGTTTGAATCTGATAAGTGACGAATTTATTTTAATTATAAATTATATTTGCCGAAATATAGCACATATGATATGAAAACTGATCGTTGGGAGATGAAAAAAAATGTGGTGAAGTTAGATTTGAAAAAAACTTTGCCAATTGACGGGAAAAATCAAATTAAAAACGGAGGAGAATAAATGAGATTGTGTGTGTGAGGGTGTATATAATTTGTGTGTGGGTGCGGCAGGTATAAATAATAAGGTTTTCTATTTCTTATTTAAGCTATTTTCTATTTGAGCAGGACCCTATATATATATATATAATGGATGGTAGAGATTGAGGTCTCTTGATAAGAGGATCTCCCTATATATATATATATAAACTTAATTTATTAGTCGTCGTCATTTTTATATAATATTTATTATAATAATTTAATATAATAAATATGACTAAATATGAAAATTATAATTATTTAATTTGTTAATATATGTAAAATTTACAAAATAATCAATTTGGATGGAGCACCAAAAATTATTTTGTAAACATGCAAGAATTTATACTAGCTTATAATGTGCGATTCACAGATCAAATTGTTTTAATATTTTAAATAAATTTTATATTAATATTTTCTTTATATAATTTGAATTTAATTTTTATAATAATAATTTAAATTTTATTTAATATTATGTGTATAGAATTTTATATAATTTTTTATATACTTTTATATTTATATTCTAATAAAATAATATTTGTATATTTTATTCAGAGATGTGTAGTACTTCAAAGATTAACGAAATGTATTTTAATTAGGAGATTAATATTCGATAAAATAATATTTGTGTGTTTTGTTCGAGAAATGCGTAAAATGTTCGGTGTTTACTAATATAGTATAGATTTAAATTAAGTTGAATTTATGATGATGATCCAATCTTATCTGCATACAGAATTTCAGATACATGGATAGACTTCATAACAGCTCTAACTAGAATGTGAACAAGTGTGTACTTACACACAGTTACACACATAAACGTACTATAAAGATCTAAGATTATGATTGTGATGGACATGCTCCAAGACTTTCCATTTATCTCTCTCTCCTCTCTCTAAAAACACACAAACACACAAACACACACCCATTGCTTCTGACTCTTTCTATTCAATAGTGTTTGTGTAATAAAGACCGGGTTCTTTGGGATCTCATTGTGCTATTCTCTCTCTATCTTTTCATTCTTTCCTGTTTTCTGTTGAAATTTTCACACCCCTTTTCTTTATTTCCATTTTTCAGCTTCATTTTGTGCTGATTTTGATTTTTTCCTTAGTTTTTTGGTGGGTTTTGTAGTTTGATCTGTTTTATGATCTGGGGTGCAATTTATTTTACTGTTTGATGGTAAAGTTTTGAACTTTTGTTGAAATTTGGTGGGAGTTTTGTTTGAAAATTGGTGGTGGGATTTTTCATGTTTTGATCTTTTTAGTGATATCTGTATTGTTATAGATACAGATTTATAAAGAGGTAAGAACAGATGAAATTTTATTGAGTTATTATATTTGAGAATTAAAAGTGAATATGTTGATACACCCATGTATTTAGAGCTTTTTTATGCCATATAATCATGATTGAGTTATTTATCTTGTGTTTTGATTGGTAGTTTCTTTTGAAATGTTCAAAGTGTAAGTTTGTTATAATTAGAGTTTACTAAGAAAGTACTATTGATTTGGTACATTAGGGACTCGAAGTGAGGGTTAAAGTTTGTTGATTTTGCATAGAAGGAAAAGGGGTGATTGAATCAATAGGTGGTCTGGATTCTTCAACTGAAATTAGGGGGTGGGATTGTGTAGCTGGTCTGGATTGCATATTGAATATCATCAGGGCCCTAAGGATGGGGTCCTGCTTATCTACGGAAAGCAGGAGCCCTGTCCCTAATTCCCCTGGGGCTAGGAAGAGGAAGAATTCGAGGAAAAAACTTGGGTCTCGAAATTCTTCCTTTGAATCTAAGAGGGAAGAACAGCTTTATCGCATTCCAGGGCGGATGTTTTTGAATGGATCCAGTGATGTTGCTTCAATGTTTACCCAGCAGGGTAAGAAAGGGACCAATCAAGATGCCATGATTGTTTGGGAGGTTAGCTGCTTGACCTTTCTTAGATTAATTTTTTGTTTGTTCTTCGAGCTCAGAATGTTTTAAAAATTATGTGTTTAGCTTTTACTGAATTTCATGGGCCTTTTGATGGTTATCATCTGGTTAGGTAGGCACATATATTACGTACAAAGTTACAAAATGTCGACTTGGACATGTTTCAAAGTTAAATCAAGACTGGTATTCTGGTAATGGATTGATGGCCGTAAGAGTTTCTTTTAGTTAGTTGCAACTTTGAAGATGTATCCAAACATGATTTTTTTATATGATTGGCGGTTTCACAATAATATTAGAATGGGATATTCTAGCTCTGATCTTATCTGTGTTTACTAATCATAAGACGGGGCTTTGTGTTGTCACATAAGGGTCAGTTTCACATAACTGAAATAATCTACTATTGAAAATTTGCATTAGGTTTTGAACTATACTAATAATTCAGTAGACTTAATCTCATTATGTTGAAAATAAAAATCTGCACGGAGTTCTCTATGGTAATCATGTCAAGCATCCGATTTAGATCAGATAAATACTAGTTTATTCACTTCCTTTTTGTAAGAAATTTTCTGAGGTTTCTATTTCTTGTTGAAAATATTTGCATTATAATACATAGTTTGAGAAGCTTGTTTCATATAATTATATGTTACTTATTTGATGTGAAAATGATTTCAGAATTTCGCTTCGAGAACAGACACGATCTTCTGTGGTGTCTTTGATGGGCATGGACCCTATGGTCACATGGTTGCTAAGCGAGTCAGAGATTCTCTCCCATTAAAACTTAGTGCCAACTGGGATGTTGATTTAAAGGGAGATGACGTTCTCAGAACTATCAATGTCAATGGCACAGGTAGCATGAACTCGGAAAGCACCTCCTTTTTAGCTTCTAATGAGGAACCAAGGGCATCCCTCGATGTTGAAGGAACTGAAAATCATGACAATATGTTTCAGATCTTAAAGGAGTGCTTTCTTAAAGCTTATAGAGTCATGGATAGGGAACTTAAGATGTACACTACGATTGATTGCTTCTGCAGTGGAACAACAGCTGTAACCTTGATTAAGCAGGTTCTAGACTGATTTTTATTAAAATCGATTCCCTTTAAATTATTATGAAAATATTCTCAACATGATTTTTTTGTTTATTGTATTTTTAGGGCCTAGATCTGGTGATTAGTAATGTTGGGGACTCCAGAGCTGTAATGGGTACAAGAGATCAAGATGGTCATATTACTGCATTACAGCTGACTGTAGATTTGAAACCAAATCTTCCAGGTATTTCAACCCTTTCTCTATGTCTGCTTCTCCCCCGGCATCCTACAGAGTTTATATGGATACAATGACTTTTGAAATTTTTTTAAGTTGGCGGTGTGTAAATGGAATTATGATCTTTCTCTTGATTTGTATACAGTACAGAGCTATAAAATATCAGTAGATAAATGAATACAGGACTGCAGCACTGAAGCCAGTTCTTATAGGTTTCCCATTTTAGAAATATACGTGATCTCAGTGATGTTCCATTTCTGTATTTTTCTGAGGTAGCTTTTGTTATCTTTCTGGGAGCTTGTCTCCAATTCAATCAGGGATATGCCTTTAGACTCTATAACTTTTTTTTAATGTTATATTTATACGTTTAATTCATGATGAAAAAAGGACAACTCTGAGCGAGAGTATAGATTTTTAGTTGACAACATTATGCAAGCTGGCAATTTTGGCTGTTGGCATATGCACATGCAGGTCCACATGATCCATGAATGGGATGATATCAGTAGGTATGATATTTAGGTGATAGTAGGAAAGACAGCTATGTTTTTTCCATCTGTTTGTACCCCCCTCCCCAAAAAAAAAAAGAGAAAGAAGAAAACCACCCCAAAGAAAGAACAAAAAAAAGTAATTAGGATCTCCTTAATTTAAATTGAACCTCGTTATCTAGCACCCTTTATTGTTTCTATGCTCACTGTAACATTATCAATTATTTAGGGGAAGTGTGGAAGTAATTAGGTTATTATGTAACTTTTTCTTTGTCAATAACCTCCTTGCCTAAATTTACAGCGGAAGCAGAGAGGATTCGTAAATGTAAAGGGCGAGTTTTTGCCCTTCGGGATGAACCTGATGTTGCCAGAGTTTGGCTGCCCAACAGCGACTCTCCTGGACTTGCCATGGCCCGTGCTTTTGGGGATTTCTGTCTTAAAGATTTTGGCTTAATATCTGTCCCTGAAGTATCTCATCGACACATTTCTAAAAAGGATGAGTTTGTAGTCCTTGCATCAGACGGGGTATGCATTTTTTGCTTAGATCAATTTTTCATGATGTGTTTGTCATAAATCTTCCAAAGATAGAGAGGTTTATGAACTGTGCAATCTTTGAACTTTTGTTATTTATTTACCACAGATTTGGGATGTTCTTTCAAACAAGGAGGTTGTAGATATTGTGGCTGCTGCCCCAGCACGTTCTTATGCCGCTAGAGCATTAGTTGAGTCGGCAGTCCGAGCATGGAAGTGCAAATACCCTACTTCGAAAGTTGATGACTGTGCTGTTGTTTGCCTCTTCTTGAAGTCCAGTGATTTTTCTTCTGCTTCTGCCGTTAAATCAGATGAGAAGATGATGTCCTTGGAAGAACGGATTTTAGATGATAATGAAAAAGGTTCTTCTGAACCATTGGGATTCAACCGTTCTGGGACTGTTAGAAATGAAGGGGAGAAACTTGGCGACGAATGTAAAGATGAAGCTGACGAGGACGATGCCTTGCTATGTTCAGACCCAGGAAAAGACTGGTCTGCCCTTGAAGGGGTTTCTCGGGTAAATACATTACTGACATTACCCAGGTTTGTGCCTGGAGAAGAAGATAAGCCAGCTGCTGGAGCCACAAATACTCGCAAATGAAGAAACCGCAAAAGGTTCAATTTATTGTAGAGCTTTTCGTGAATTTTCTGTTGTCCTGCATGTTCACAGTTAGTCTCTCTTTATGGTGTTCTTTTACAAAAAAAAATATTGAAAAAGAAAGTTTTGGTGTCACTGATGTTTATTGTGGACTGGAGAGGTGGGCCCGGCTATATTAGAGTGTCCGGGAATTGTCCTTTCTCTCTCCAGGTGGGTAATATCGGAATTTTGTAAAATCCAACTTTTGGTGTATTGTTTATTAATTATTTACAGCGTGGCTGAAAACTGTGTCGAAAATTTGTTAATAGTATTTTATCAATGCAGTCTCTTTCAATCCTGGTTGCATGTTTCAATCTCCTACTTTCCAACCTCCCTTTTCGGCCTCTTTTCCACCTCCCTATTAGTGTCAATTTCATTAGTTTCATGTTATACACATTTTCAATGTCAATAGAAGAGATGCAAGTGTTTTTTTTATGTAGACATCATTAGCACGAAAGGAACTTGCATCTTGTCCTTGTGTCGGAATCATGAACAAAATATCCCCCTACCCCAGTCCTTGGCCAACTTTAATACTCTATTCTTCTCATTACTGGAGAAGTGGAGATTCATAATTCTCTAGGATGCTTAAAAGTTTTTCAATCTTAGCATTATCCAATGTAATGACATTGTTATGGATAGAGTTGATGTCATTTTCGTTCTCCTTGTGATTAGCTTTTGCTTTTTTGATTTGTGTTCGTCTCTTGGATGCTTGGATGGGGCGGAGCTATAGCAGTAGTTGCGACACGGTAGGGTCAGTTGGTCCCTTTCACCCGATTAATTTTCAGTTTTATATATTTCTATTATTTCGATTCCGAATTTCGATCTCATCTCACTAATTTATCAATTTTTCAAACATTTGTCCCACCAGCTTTTTTTTACCAGGCCCGCATAACTTTTGTGTATTATGATTGTTGCAAATTGTGAATTAGAAAGAAATTGTCTTTTTTAGAATCTTCATGTCTATGTCTATGTGGGTTTGTGTCTCCAATGTTTATCAATGAGAGAGATGTGAAAGTGAAGACCAATCATGATCACTCCCTGGAGATTTATGAAAATTGTAGGATTTGAGGTACTTTTGTGGTTCAACATTGGTTAAAACTAGCATAATTAATGTTGGAAAGCCATTTCAATAATCTTTTTCTTTTTCAAATCCCATTAATTAAGAAAATTTAGCTTTCAGTCTTTTGCCATTACCATCCGTAAGCCATATTTATTGCATTAATTCAATATACACTCGCAGAGCAGATAAAATATACTGTAGACCAACATAAAAAAAATTATTTATTAAAATTAGTAATGAATAAAATATTTCTTTTATGAGATTTTAATGCATTTGCAAACAAAGACATGCGAGTTTGGATACATATATCTCGTACCTGTAAATCTGACATGGGGAATTTGCATAAAGCTTTGGGCTGGGTATAACTTGTATTCATCTAGAAAAGATGCATTATACTAGTTCAGAAGGAAATTGAAATGACCTGAAACAAGTGATGTATTCATACAACATACTGTATGTGTGCATAATTAACATTTAACAAGGATAAATGTGTATAATTTAATCCCATAAAAATGAAAAGAATATTACACTTTCTATACTCAGTTTACAATGAAATGAAACCAAATCTCTCATGAGTATTTCTTGCGGCGCTTCCATCTGTGACCAATTTGCAGAGTATGCTCGAAGAATCGTACAAGCCTGATGTTCGTTAATTATTTTAGTACAACAAATAGAATGACTTTGATACAACTCTGCTTCATCCGAAAACCATCATCAGATCATCAAGGTGCATAACATGAAAGCCATGAACAACAATGCCAAATTCTTTGCCATATTTAGACTGTTTATTGAAGCAGCAGATATATTATGGGCACTAAGAGCATACTCCTTTCCAGACTGTTCATCTTTCACTTTGATGCTTGATGAGCCTGATATTACCACAAAGATATAGTTCAGAAACTTACTGAATTTTCTCAGACATCGTTTCAAGGATAGTTTAAAATACAGATATTATAATGTTCTTAATAATTTACATATTTTGGGCATGTTACATATTTGTCAAGTATGCAGGGAAGGAGCCATGGCCAAAGTCATGCGCAATCTTCACTCCCCCTAAAATCTAATATTTGAAATGAATAATGTATGTTATAAAAATATCAACTTTGGCCAGGGCACAAAAGAAATACAGTAATGGATGCTGTTAACTTATTGACATGGCTAGAAACTTGTAGACAAAGCAAAATGGCAATGGTAGCAAAAAGTTAATATTTAACATCTAAAATTGAATAATGTATGTTAAAAAGCATTCTGTCCAGAAGGTAGTATATTTACTATCTAAACAAGGGCAGTAGATTTAAACACTGTTAGTGTTAGTTGTTTAAACAAATCCTACACAACCTTAAAAAAGATCAAGAGAAAGGAATGCAGTATATTGTACTTACAATTGTATTCTGTCCAACCAATGGTCTGATCTTCGAGGTCATAAACAACAAGCTTATTTGATAGTGCAAGATCTGCAATCAAACAAGAAATTATACTTCCATAACATTTTGTAATTATAGGAGATGGTGAATATATAGGTAAAGGATGAAGTTGAAATGTTTATATACGATTAGAGGTTACAGCTCATTAACCAATACACGGTATCCAACTACCCGCTCTTCCGGGTCCCTTGAATTTGTGGTCATGCAATTTCTCCTAAAACTATTCCATGCTCGTATTACTAAAAACACCTATTCTAGTATTCTGTAATGAATATTAACCAATCTTTTTCCCTGTTTCGTATTAAAAAAATTCATCATATTTCTTGCCTCAACGTATCTCTAAAGTTCAACTAGTAATTCTCAGATAAATTATATAAAATATAGTAATGAGATAAATGAGTTGGGAGAAAAAATAATAATTAAGATGTCCATAAAATTTACATGGTTATAATCTGACACTCATATTCTACACATGTTCAGATCAACTTCTTTTTGAAAAGTTCCTGCCATTTGTGCACTAATTGGGGCCAGCTTAAGAAACTGCAAGTAATTTTCATATTCACTCAATCCTACATGGCACATTTTAATCATATGCAAGATTCGAAGATCTCAATAGCTATGAACAACTACTGGGTTACCTCCTAAGAGTGTGAATTGCTTGCCATCATCTGACTCAATATTACTGCTCATCCAACCAAAACATTGATCATCCTGCAAAAGAAAAACAACCCATATCATGAATATTTGTCGAATTAAAAAGAGGAGCAATCGGTCTAGGATATACAAGATAGAAAAATACAACAATGAGCTAATATGGGCAGGAGAGAATATTTAGCCTATACAATGTTATTGTAGAGAAAAGGAAACCAGATAGCAAATATGTGAAACTATAAATTGAACCTTCTACAGAAACTGTGTTAGACGACCAAATCTTCCTGAACCTTAAGATGTCGAGGAAAATCACTAAATGGATCTTATATCAATAATACTCACCTCACTTGAAAACTCATTTTTGGGATTGAAGAGGGTATCACTAGGAGCCCATTCTTTGGGGCAATATTCAAGCCTGCGTCCAAATTAAATTTGTGGGGATATTAATGAGGGTTACCGTGTTATGAACCAGAGAACTTTAGATAGACCAGAGCTCTAATAACATGTTAGATGACCAACTCTCCCAAAACCTTATGGTCTTATCAATTACATAGGTCTTTGATCTTTAACACTGAAAAAAAATGTCAACCTCCGTTATTGTATAACCTTCTGGATATAGATATATTAGTGGAACGGTTGTTGAAAGAAGATAAATTGAAGATGCCTTTTTAGCAGATTAGGGTATTTGTATATAGGATTTAATATTCAATATAGACTTTGTATAGTCCCACATTGGACTTCAGACACTAATATATTTATCTGAATTAGGCTTTTTACAATTGTAAAATCTCCTGCTTTTGATCTCTTTCTCACTTTCATCTTGGCCAAATATTTATTAAATCCTTATCCTGCATCCTGCATCATCACTTATGCCACCCATGAACAGTTCTGAATAACTGTCATTGCTTAAAATAAGGAGTAACAGGAAAAAGCCTCTACAGTACATCTAACCTCAAAGGCTAAAATAGAAGTCGAAGAAAACCAACACAACGAAAGTAAATTATTTCATTATTATAGTTCTCAAGACTGTCATGGTTTTGGCTGGTATTATTACTATATATGTTTTTTATAAATTCAGGCACGACCAATGAATCACATGCTCCATGGTTATAATCATGGCGCCAAGTCGTGTCTTGATGCTCAAATGCCTTCGAGAAGACTAGTCGACAAGTAGTTCATATCCATATATTAAATCTATATAATATAGCCAAACACATCAATTTCACAATTTAAATCCAAAGTAATAGAATACTAAGTTCAAATTTTACCATATAATAACATCCAAATACCAAACATCAAACATGTCTAAGCAAATAAAAACATAAGTGATAATGAAAATCAACAAAATAATCAATCTCAATATTATGTTCATCTCCATCTCTTTCTAGTGCATTGTCATTGGTCGAATCGGGCGATTGTACACCATAATCATAATTATTATGGTGCCAAGTCGCGTGACTCGACTAGTCGTCTTCGTTATAACAATGGCATGCTTGAATAGATAATGTTCAGACATTCTTAGGAACTTGAAGATGATACCATTTTACTAAATTGAGAAACTGTAATGCCCATCTGCTGAAAATACTTACATCGACTGGAAAAAGGTAATCATGGGGATAAACTTTCAGAGAAAGTGACCCTTTAAAATGAAAGGTCACAACTGGAAAAGCATCATCAACACTGCAACAAACCATCAAAGGGAGAAAGCAAAAAATTTGATAAGTTTTTAAAGTGACAATCAGAAGTACAATATTTAAGTGTACTGAATGTAAGAGGAGAAGAAAAGCAGTTACACAGTAAAAACAAATAACGGCACATTCCATGTATATAACATCTATACATTAGTGAAAATAAGATTTTAACTACAAAGAGGTCTCCTGTTTGAAACCCATAACTCTTGTAACATGACAAAACTACATCTTGTTGACTGGCTTCTACAAAAATTAACTCTACATTTCCTGAGACTAGGTGGAAAAAATGGCTAGAAAATTCAACTACTAGAGTTTCTTAAGTGTTAGATTATTTAGATTGTACAGAACAGCAAGTACTTGAGTTTCATATGTGTTAGATCACTTGGAAAGAGAAAAATGCTGATACAGAGATGAGGACTAGGTCTAGAAGTCATCCTTGATAAAAATTACAGTTTAACAGAAACATACAAGAAGAGCCATCTAAGTCCTTAGAGCACAATTTCTTTCAGACTCCACAAGCACACCGCCACAGGGTGAGTTGAATGCAGGGAAAGACAATAAGTGTTCTGCTTACCATTGGTGTTGGAATAACACTATAACAAGAAACATATTGGTTTTACTTTTACAACTTTCTCGAAAATACCATCTTTCCTGAGTTCTGATAATGTAACTTCCAGATAATTGGAAATACATGAAAATTGGCAGAATAGTTCTTCAGACACAAACGACATTTAAATTCACTTTTCACTTCTGAGATCCAAGCATAGCCTTAGGGATGCAAGATAGAGAAAGTGTTTATGCTACTAAAATAGAATATTAAAATAATTATCCATAGCTTCAAATAAATCCATTATACATGTTTTTTATGATACAATTCTCCACAACCTATCCGCTACCTCTACTAAACTCAAGATAAGCTAAAAGCGGATTTTTATAGATAAATTTGATAACTTTTACAAATAATTGATCGTAAAAATGGCTGATATTAATTATTTTGTTGCACTCCTACAGGTTGCATATCAGGTAAAATACAGACTTTATTGAGAAGTCTTACTTATCATCATACGGAAAGCATGTGAACTGTTCCTCGATCGTATGAAGTTTCAAATCAGGTTTCCGAGCCAAAATCTATTTTGAGAAGAGGAAAAATTAATATGAAGCAGAAATTAGTAGCAAGTAAATATCTTGAAAATAACTGAGAAGAATTATTCTTGAAACATATTGTAAACCTTTTTCATCATTGGTTTCAAAATCTCATCAGGAAGATAAGCCAGTGTTGAACCACTATCAACTATTGTGCCACTATCACCAGAACCAGACTTATCTGCCGGAAAATTTACAGGATCACCACCCACCTCCAATCCCGTCATAATAACATTATAATGGGGCCTAAGATAACGACAAATTACAATTAGAACACAGTTTCATGCAAAACTTTAGGAAAGCCATCATACTAACTTAAATTTCATTTTTTATATGAAATCTTCAATAGCAAGAACACTAAAAGAACTTTTTAAAATAAAAAGGCCGAGATAGAGGATGCATATTGATGAGAAAATGTCAGATTTCATGATACTTGGAAGATTGCAGCACAAACTCACACCACAAATGGGAAAAAATATTATAATATTTAATGCAAAGTGCTTCTGCAAGGAAACTTCCAAATTTTTCAATGATATATTATTCTAGAACAATCCATGGTGGCGAATACAATTCTATTGTGGTACTGGGTGTGTATCATCCTTGAGGGAATTAGTTGAAAGATGCACATTAATAAAATTAATTTCCTTCAAGGTTTATCACCAGTTAGTCCAAAGCATAAGCCTGCTAGCTCTTGCAGCCTCTGTTTACGTGTAGACCGTCTGTATCCTAGGATTAGGCACTAATGAGCATGTTTGATATATATGAATGCAGTTGTGCATTTACTACAAGCATATTTATTCTCGACTGAAGACTTCCACCATTGTGCATGCTAAAACTACAAAATTAAGACCAAGCATAAATATATAATAAGGAAAAACGTTTTAGGCAGGATTGTTTTTATGTAACAGTAAACCTACAAAATACGAAATAAGGTATATCTATATATAAATAAGTGGAAAGTTGAAACCACAGCTCTTGGATATTTTTTTCCATAACCTAGTTAAAGTCAATTTTATTGCACCATAAAATAATAAAACGGTAAATCACGTACATATCTGGGAGCATAGGTGTTGAAGAATATTTCGGCTTTATTACTTCTCCAATAGAAAATATTCCACCTCCGTTTTTTCCGTCTAAACAATGAGAAAACACCTTTTTCACCTTCTTCGCTGAAGCGAGCTGTGATAATGCAGATGTGTTAGCTTGTCCAAATCCAATTATTCCATCAACTGCCTCGTCAGAATCCTCCCCAGACTTTTCAATTCCACACCTACATTCGGTTTTAGAATATAATCATAGCATTAGTATTGTTCAAAGAATTTTTAAAGGAAATAATAAATCATACCTCAAATAAAATGTTCACCTAGCTTGTAGAATTCTCAAATTGACATTCGCATACAATGCATAACACATATATAGATATAGCATAGTTGATGTGAATTGAAACTATGTGTATGTTCATCTAGATATTCTGGAATCTAGATACTAAGTTGTCAAAACTAGGGGACAAGAATATTAAAAATTTACCCGAATGTTACATTCCCATTCAAGAATGTTGTTTGTAGATCACCGGATGCACGATTAAAATGAATCAAGTCTTCGACGAAGTATCCTCCAGTTTTGCTTCCGTCTCCATAAGTAATAGAAAATGTACAGAGGTTTTCATCTTTGCAATCATTATTTGGGGCACTGAATACAATAGTGCAAAATTCTTGATTACATTTGATAGCTTTTGAAGTTGAGGAACCCTTTGGATCATAATTAGCCAACTTTATCTGTTGTATAATAGCATGCAATTGTATATTATTCAATTGAATACATATGACTTACAACTCCCAACAACAATGTAACCCAGTATCTTAAGATAATGCAAAATACTATAGATAAATTTTAAGAAGGAGCATACATCAAGCTTTGTTTCCTTGGGACAACTACTGCAGCCAGCACAATGTACCCATAGAAGGTCACTTCCTGTGTCAACCTGCAGATGATAGTCTTTCGAAGGAGTTCCAATCCCAATCTTCGTGAAAAAGAGCCTAAGTGGAAAGAGAGCCACTATATGTATTAATAAGCATTCATTATATAATGCATGCTTGGACATTCTAATTCATCAAGCCCTCTGATAAAAAAAGAAAAGTGAGGGTTTGTTCATGTCGTGGCACATAATTGAAAGAGTACTGAAAAACTAAAATTTAGTTCAGGGCCAAACCTGATCATACCACCTACCCTACACTACTAACTAATGGTGTGCGGTGTTTTCATCATGCCCAACAGAACATTTCTAAGTCATAATAGAACAAGCAGCCGAAAAGACATGTTAAAAATAATATATTTGATGATTTGTCAAGATTTGGCAACTCATTTAGCAACCTCTATTCGAGATGCTATACTAATCAAGAATGAATTGCTAAGCAGGCAAGCCACATCATCAATCTTTTCGGCTGAACCAAATTTACCCAAAATATAAAAAAAGAAAGTGAAATCATCTTATTAAAATTTAAAAACAAATAAATAAAAAAATAACTATACATCACAAATCACACACAAATTTAATCAAATCTACAACCGTGATTGCAACAATATAAACAAATTATACATTTAACTACCAGAACATAACACACACACACACACACACACACACACACATATATATATATATATATATATTATGCAATAACATGCACGTGTGTGTGAGAGAGAGAGAAAGTTAGGAACAAACGATGAATCACCAGCACGGCCTTTGCCACCTATTGGAAAATCTATAGCAGCAAGCATTCGACCATGTCGCTTAGAATCATGAGCTTTCAAAGCACGTAAAGATCTTTCCGCACGTGCACCATACTTGTGTTGCACCTTAAACACAGCATTATTACCTGACACCAATCCTACGTCAACAACGATCACGATTCCCAATAACAACAACACAAAATTCATGTTCCTCCTCGTATCCATTCTAGATGTAAATAATTTAATGCATGCACACAAACATTTGTATATATATTAATATATAGGTATCGATACAGAAAAAACGAATCAATAAATTGATGGAATTATATTTCTGACGAAATTGGACATGTTAGGTTGAAAAGGTGGAAACAGGAAAATGGAAACTGGGGCCAAGTTTAGAGAGATGAAAACGGAGAGAAGAAGAAATTAGCGGCAAAAAGATAAAAACTGGTTCGTCTCTTGAGCCTATTTTGTGCATACTAATAATTTGGATATTTATAAATTTTAAGATAAAAATGAAAAAACAAAAATTAGTAATATTATATATTAGCATATTTGTATGTTAATTTATTATTTTATCTATTGTCATATTTTGTAAATATGCAAGGAGTATTTATAAAAACAGTATATATAATTCTTTAGAATCCAATAGATTTTATATTTCAACAATATCCAACTTAATCTAATATTCAAAAAATCTGGATGTAGTCTTAATTATAAAAAGTTCTGATAAAATTCAGATATTTTAAAGGGTGTTTATTAAAAATATTACTTTTTTAATTTATTTTTACGATTTTACTATAATCTGAATTTTTTTATAAAAAAACGGTTTGCAACTAAAAGTAATCAAATATACAACTTAATACAACTTCTTTATGAAATAGATTATTAATAGATTCATATACAAAAACTGAAATCTTTAGTACAGAATCATTTGACAAAAAAATTATAAAAGCCAAATTACGTACATAAGCAAATAGTATGATAAAGGGCTAATAGCCACATGCAAATAGTGTATGCTAAAGTGGGAAATCCCCGTAGGCATCATAGTAATCAAGCTCTCCTCAACTGGATTGCCAATTTTGATTACCCTAATTTTGACTTGGGCAAAAATGACGAAATCCTTTGGGACAACATGCCTTCTCGCAAGGTCAAACTAAAGCATTTTTGGGAGAGCATTAGGCAACATAGTTCACCTGTTCCTTGGGCATCTGGTATTTGGATCAAATTTAAGGTTCCCCGTTTTGCTTGTCATTCTTGGATTTTATGCCATGGCAGACTCAACACTTTGGCTCGTTTCGGTATTTTTAGAGATGTCCAGTGTTATCTTTGCATTGGGGGCACTGAGGATTCCCAACATTTGTTTGTCTCATGTGCTTATTCTTAGTTCTTATTATCAGAATTCCTTGTCAAGACTATGGGCTTTCAGGTGGACTTTACGGGTGACTGGGTATCTATTATTTTGCATGTTCTTGCCGAGAGGATGTGCCAAAACGGGAGATTACTCTCCTCTTTTTACAGACTTTTGCTTATCACTTGTGGCGTGAGAGAAATGCCGGGGCTCATGACAAAGGCATTCCTCTCACCTCGAAAGCTCTTGGATGGTATTATGACAGACTTGAGGGCTCGACTGCATTCCTCTAGGTGGTTCTCCAAATTAGCTTGTATTAAGCCTATTATTTGTTCTTGGCTTACTTGTTAGTTTGATGGGGTTATTCTGCCTCTTTTTGTTTTCCTAGAAGTTGCTTTCTATTTTCAATCTTTCTATTAGATTGATTATAGATAGTATGTAAATACAGTTAGGCTCTCTGTATAGCCCTCTTGTATCTCTCTCTTTTTTCTAATATATATACATACTTGGCAAAAAAAGAAAATAGAAAACCGAATGGGCCAATGGCTGCATGTAAATCAACTAGAACACTGAACAGCAACAGACCTCCACTTGTTCTAACTGTCTCCTCCATGGCTCTGTAAAATTCATCGAGTGTGGGTAAGAGAGGCAGGGTTCACACATTTCCAAATTCCAATGACATGTAGGAGCGCGAGAAATGCAATCATTTAGTCGTTTCCTCGTCTGTGTGATCAGAAATACACCATTTGTATCATCAGCTTTTCATCACATAAAATGTAAAGATATATTATACCCAGGGCGGTTCTGAGGATTTGGAAGCCCAGTGCGGAAAAGGTTCATGGCTACAAATGAAATTCACAGCTTGAGTATTTTTAGACCTATTCCTAAATATGATTGGAAGATTCGAGTTCGAGTTACAAGAATATGGCTCAAAGTTCATTTGTTCAATGGTAATGTAAATGGCTTGAACTTCATACTGGTAGACCAACATGTAAGTTTTCAATCTATAAAATGATGTAAATTATTAGTCATTATTTGTCCATTACGCTTCATTCTTTTTTTTCTTAGAATTCACGTGTTGGATGAATTCGACGGCAATGAACCAAGTCGAGCAACAATTGGTAGATGGTGAAGTACTTCAATTACAATACATTATTGTAAAGCAATACAAAAAAAATACAAAGGAAATCGCATTAAAAATTTGGATATATGTATGCTTTAACACGAATACTACTTTCACAACAATAGAATGCTTGGATAACTCCATTTCACTCAATGTTTTCATCTTAAAACAATTAGGACATCTGCAACATACTATTCATGAAGAAAAATATTTGATTGGTAAGTTTTTCCATATTTTTAAATTATATTTATTTAATAACATTATAATTTAAAACTTATAAATTTATTACCAGATGTTGTAGGAATCATAACATCAACGGAATATTACCAAACATTTGCAATAGGAAACAATACACAACGAAACTTCATCAAACTAAAATTGACTAACACAAACTAAGTAAATTCATTACGGATTAATTTAAATAAGAATATATTTTTATTTTATTGGGAAATGTTTTGTTTAAATAGTTTCAACACAGAAATTATATTATACAACAATTTGGCACACTCTTTTTTCTTGGAAATGAATGAATCAAATCAAGATGAGTCTACTATAATAATCCTTTCAACCTGCAAGATTAATGAAAGATAAGGTATTATATTTTTTTGGATGATATTTTTTTAATCAGTTTTTAAATCATAATAACCATTTACATTATATTTGACGGGTATTATTATTTTAACAAGTGTTCAATGCACAAGGTACTATATCAATACAAATCACAACGCAGTGGAGACTCTAAGGAATGAGATTAGGTAAGTGTGTTTATTTCTGGTGACCAGGTCTTTCAAAATTAACAATAATTTCAATTCATATTCGAGTAGAGTAAAATCATATTTATTTAATCATTTTTTAAAGGTTTCAGCAGCTCAGTTGATATGGAATACAGTTTTATACATGGCCGCAACTTTATTATTTCTACAATGGTTGTCTATTATGTATATTTATCAGTGGGATGCAACTTGAAAGGCATACCTTCCATAACATCATCAGATATTTCAACCAAAGCCATACTGCCTTCTTCACTATCAACTTCCTCGCTTGAATATATTTCATCTATTTAAATACAAAGAAAAACAATATTTTTAAGGAAGAGTACAGATAATTTAAGAATAAAATTGACAAAATGAACCAAAATTGATAAGGACAAGACATTTTAAATCTAAGGGTGTACCTTCACTGTCATCTGTAGAGTCTGTTAAAACAGTATTTTATAAAGATGAGAAATAATACTTTCTAAATTTCTTTAAATAAAAAATAATCCTTACTTTAAAAAGCCAAGCAAAGCGGGCAAAACTTCTAGTATGTATAATAGATATTATACATTTATACCTTTAGTGAAGATTTAAGTACCAGAAAATAGACCATCTCCGATGTAGCTAGCAGCAAGGTTGGTGCCCATAGTTCCTCTAGCTTCCTGCATCTTTGTCATCTTTTGTGCGGCAAGAGTGGGAAAAACTTGCAATTTGCTTTCGGCACTGTGGTACAAGAATCAATAGCAGGATACTCTTGTTGTGAAAACTGGAGCTGTTCAATACCGTTCAACGGCTCACAAGCCAACTTAAATTGAATGATGTTTGCAAATCGGCAAATAGTTTCCTATACTCTGTAATCAGCTCAGTATCTATCTCAGTCATAGTAGTTGTGGTAAAGGCGTCTACTGAGGTGCATAACATATTGAGTTTCAGTGTACATAACTTCTTGCTTTTTGATTCTTGCTTTTTGAGGTGAAGTGCTCAAAGGTTTCTGGGTACTTTTTCATAATGAGATCAAGTAGGCCTATAAACTCCAAGTTCACTTCATGACCCTGCCATAATCCAAATTTTTTATTCCCTCTAGAAGAGCGTGCCAAATCATTGGCTGCTCCTGGAGCATTCGGCACCAGTTCACCTAATCCTTGCACAAGAGGACCAACTTGTCTGACATTTTTGTCAACTAATCCGGAACTCTCTACCTCATGCTCTTCTTGAACTCTAGTCTCCAAGGTATCAGTGCACAGTTTACTATGTATACCTTGAGAATCAACCAGCTTCATAGTTGGAGTTGCCAAGGGATCTTCAGGTACCACATTTTGAGCTATCACAGGAACTGACGTGATTTGAGCAATCACATTGTCCTGAAAAATATCCGAAACCCAAGTGAGGTGAACCTTATCAAAATTAATTTTATTCTAATATAAATCATTTAATTCTAGCATAAAGCTATGACTAGGAATCAGTTAAGTAGAATATTGAAGCGAGAAAAACCAAGTAATTACCTAAACAAATAAATTTAGTTAAACATAGCAAGTTCTAAAAAATGAAGCAACTGCTTATTGCCTTTGGCAATGAACTATGCATGAAATTTGTTGCAGAAAATCAATATGTGAGTACAAGAGAACTATGTCTAATTCAATCATCCTGAAATCAATATGTGAGTACTAGGTAATGATATAAAGTTCTAAAAAATGAGGGAAGAGTACCTACAAACTGCCAGTTCCCTCTGGGAGTGAAAATAATCAAGGAATAATTAATTCAGTCATCCTGAAATTTAGGTGTTCTATATTCAGGTCCCTGAACTTTAGTACATGTTCAATATGGTGAAATCATAATGAAATCGTTTCTTAAATCTCGGTGATCGAAGATACCTAATTGATAATATATGTTCTTTAGCACTATTTGTTTTAAGAAATAATTGTAAATAATATATTAATTTACATGATTCTTAATAGCTAGGTCCATTAAAATTCACAATAATTATTTAATATTTATTCATTATTATATATATAAATAGATAGTACTTTAGCAACAAAAAATGGAAAAGAAACAAGGAGCAAGAATGTTTAGAATTGTTGGCCTAGGAACCTGGAAATCTGGAAATCTAAAATTTCACATTTAATCAGACTGATGAATAAGGGTGCAGAATAAAGATATGCTGGCTCAAGCAGTAAAGAGGAAATGTCATTTAGCAGAAGGTTCAGATTTTGAGAGAGAGAGAGAGAGAGCACGCGGGAGAGAGAGCGAGAGGGAGGGAGGGAGGGAGGGAGAGTCTTAAAAAGACGTGTCTTGCCATGTAGTTGCTCTCTATTAGTCTTTAGATTGATTGTCTCAGGTTTTCCTCTTCACTTGCCTGGGCAGTGGAAGCATAAATTTTACCCAGGGTACTCCAAATGCAAAAACAAAAAAGGACGATTGAAGGATTTAAAGTTTTAAACAAAAGAATTTAGACTAACTGAGCAAGGTCGGATCTCAATTCATATGATAAGCTTAAGTAATATATCGAAGATCTCATCCAATAGAGAAAGCTGTTTTCACGGGATTATATATCATCAGAGTTAGGCCATGGATACGAAAAAAATTAGATGTTGCCTGTAGCAGTTGAAACCAGGCCATTCTTCACAAAAACAGTTGTTATCGCTCAAATGAAAAACTATGCTGCATGGACTTGTGGTATAAACACTACACATAAAATATAAAAATTTCAGCGCATTCCATGGCTTACTCTGAGTTTGGCTAGCTCCGCCCTTGTGCCTGGGCATGTCTTAATATTATTTTGGCTTATAAAACAAACTAGCAGAATTGTCGGTGATGACCCATGTATAGATGTACTATGTGACCAGGTTCAAGATAGTTTACATTAGTTTGATGAGAGGACTAAATGTTTTTAGAAAACTGTCTAAGAAGTGCTATTGGCTTTGCAAATGACATATATATGTGCTTAGCTTAAACCGTGCAATCGATCAATTAAGAAACGTAGGAGCTCATTTGAATTTTATTAGGAAAACCACATTATGTGCAGTCAATATATCTGCTAGTACTATTTTACAGTTCTGAATGGAAAATTGCAAAACAAGAAGATTATAAGAAACAAAATATGTATACATTATAGAGATCATATACACGTGTTTTTCCTCCTCCTACATAAATTTGATATTTTTTTTTGAAGAACATCAAATGGCACACAAGAATTGTGCACAAGGCATGCACCAAATTAATTTAATTATAATCAAATATAGCCTTTAGGGAAATACAATTAAGTTATTATGAAGGGTCAAGATGTCATTTATTTTGTATACCTTTGGCAAAGTTGTGACAATGGTGGCATTCAAAGATCCACCAATTAAGTAGCTTTTGACGGTACCACATAGACTTGAGACTTTAAATGTATGGGGTAACTTCACATACTTCAAGTCGTGGAATGGAGAAGATGAACGTTCGAGAAGGCTGCAAACAGCAGAAAGTGCCTAGGAAATAATTGAAGAAAATTGATCAACAAATAACACATCTATTAGTTTAACTGAAGTTTATGAAGTATAGATTTTGCATGTATTCAAATCACGTTCATGAAAAGCTAAATAGGATTGACATTATATCATATTTCAAAGGAAAATCATACTTTGCCAACAATGTGTGTCAATATGTTCAATTAGGCAAGAAGGACCACACTTGTTACCTCAAAAAGCTAGGCAAAACGATCAACTCAATCTTGATAAGTAACTTTTGCATAGGATGGTTCATTAAGGCTTAAAAAGTTTAAAATTTCAAAAAGTATTGACAAAACCAAGTGTGTGGAAAAAGTTCTAAAATACATGAGTTACCGATGAACAATTAAATTTATGACAACAGAGTGCCCAGAAACTATTTCTAATCTTGTTGTCATCTATACAGTTAAATATTGTACAAAATTTTATGTCAAAAAAGGAATTCCGGGGCTACTGATTATATCATCAAAAAGTAAACAAAATATTATGAAGTTACCTCGATGGTATCCATGTCAAGTGTGAGAATCTTGGTACTACTCAGTCCTTGAAACATAGATGGAAGCCTGTGATAGTAGTATTGCAGCGTGCCCCAAGACATATCATTCTTGTTCTTGTGTAAAAAACAACTACCTAATTCAATATTTACATTATCCAACTTGGAAAGTCCACATGAAATCGAAAAGATGCCAGCAATATTAACATCACGCAGTTTAGGTGCGAGAATCCTAATGTCAACAATATCGCCATTACAAATGCCACTAGTTGTCGCCCTGACTTCCAGATACACCAATTGAGGGCAAGATATTACACAATCCCGCATAGTTTTGGACTTGAATAACAATGTGAGATTCTGTAGACTGACAAGTACAGAAAAGAACTCATTCTTATTCCTAGGTATAAGAACTTCATCCAACTCTAGGCTTATAAGATCCCATACCCTCCCGGGAACTTTGCAGCGTACTAGATGGAGAGTTGTCAAACAAGGCAAACTGAAAGAATCCGGTAACTTGATACAACCAGGAGACAGAGTTGTTAAAGCAGGCAAATTGAAAGAATTTGGTAAATTGATATTACTGAGAATTAGATTTGTTAAAGCAGGTAAATTCCAACACTGTGGAGTAATACGAACTCGATTGTCAAATTTTACCAAACAGAGTTTTTTCAACGAATCAGAGGTGAAATCGAATAATTTACCATTACTAAAAAATGTAAAATCTAGGTCCTGAACATTGTGCAAGATTGCATAATCAACATATTTTAGAGAAACTGGAAGAGCCCCATAATGATATATCTTCAATTTTAAAACGTTGGAGTTATGGTTTCGTCTAGAGAATACATGCTCGACAAAATTGTTGAAATTTTTAAAGTGCTTATCAAAACGAAGGAAAGGTAGAGTAGTCCATTAAACTTCCATCGTTTCGATAGAATGCTTGTTTGAACAGCGAGACGAGTGTCCAAATTATAGAAAATTTGATGGATCAGTTCATCTGCTAACATGCTAATTCTGTCCTCTCCTGCATCAGTTCCGATTTTTGGTTTCTTAGGAGAATCCATTCTTTAAAAAGGCAAGGAGATAAATAACATATTTTGGTACAAAATTGATGAAAATAACAATTTTGAGGAAGATCGGATTGAATACGCATTGTGACATGGGTATTCAGAATACATATGATACATATTTGTCAACTGAGTATCTATATATGATACGCATTTGTCACTTGGATATCATAAGATACGCAACTCACAAATGCATATCTATATTTTTAAAAAAAAAATTTGTTGAGATACGCATTTGTAAGTTGAGTATCTTATATAAATGAGATACCCAACTTACAAATGGTATCCATCCGGTAAAAATTGTCATTGCATCCGAAAATTGTTATTTTTGTTAATTTTGCTTAAAAACTTGTTATTTTTAACATTTTTTCTCTTTAAAATCAATAATACAATAGGACTGGCTTTTATTTTTGCAACCTTTTCGTTTGTATGATACTCCAATTGTATTTTGAATGCTAGACCATCTTAAGGTTTTAGGGTAAAATCTACAAAAACCGTATAGCTTCATCGATTAACATGTATCTAACTAACGGGCTTGCTTGGCCTGTTGAGGATGATCTTTGGACAAATTATAATAAGCAGTTTGTTTAACCGCTGTCCTCAGCTAAGATGTTTTTGCAATTTGATGACTGATATATTGAACTCAACAAACAAAATATTTTAAAATAAAATGGGACTTTCCCTCGAATTCACACCTACAAAACTAATGGTGTTAATTCTTTTCTTAAAAAAATATCAAAAAATGCTCTCTCTCTTTTCTAATTTATTCTTAAAACACATTCTTGTCCTTATTTTTATAAAATAATTATCAACACCGTTAGTGTGAATTCGAGCGGAATCCTCATTTTGTTTTAAAATATTTTATTTAGCTATTAAAGTGTTGAGTCAAATATATCGGCCATCAAAATGCAAAAATATTTTAATTCAGACCACCAAAATGCAATTTACTCTTATAATAATACTCTATAAGTTTGAGATTATTTTGTAAATTTCTTCAAACTTATTTAAGTATGCATGCAGTTAGGCCTGTAAACGGATCGGGTTCGAATCGGATCGATCTAAATCTATATCCGAATCCATTTAATTTGTTAGATTCATATTCAGATCAGATCAGCTTCGAATTTTTAAAAGATCGATCCATATATGATCCGTTTATATTATCAGATAATTAGATTGGATTTCGGATATCCATTTAGTAATAATATATTTTTTTAATATCAAAAATAAAATAATAATTTGTAAATGCATATACATGATATCAAAATCAAATTACTAAACTTATAATTATATATTGTTGAATTTGGCACATTTATAACATTATAATTGAAAGAAATTAAGTCATAAAATTTTGATGTAGATTAAAAAATATAACAATCGAAATTAAATAGGTTTAAAAATTAAAAAAAATGAAAGAATGAAGTTATTTGAATTATTGAATATTTTCTTTTAATATTCATGTGTAGGACAATAAATAAATAAATAAATATGTGTGTGTGTGTGTGTAATTTAAAATTTGAATGACTTTATTCAGTATATTATTAATTTATATGTATAATTTATATTTATATATGTAAATAATAATTAGATCGGGTTATTAACGGATCGGATTGGCCTAAATCCATATCCGATCCATTTAATAATCGAATTTTTTTAATCGGATCGGATTTCAGTTCGAATCGCATTATTTTTAGACAAATTCATATACGTTTATATATATGTGCTCGAATTGGATCGGATTGGTTCTCCGATCCATTGTCAGGCCTACACGGAATGTTTATGGGCGCGGATGTTTTCAATAAGTGTATTTTTGAAAAATGCAAATACTATTTAGGTTGATACTAAATTTTTTGGGAAAAATATTTAAACAAAAACACATGGTAAATTTGCTTTTGTGTTATCCACACAACTAAATATTATGGTTATATCTAAAAAAATATGTGATTATATTTTTGTGACAAAAAACCTTTATTGTTTTGAAATTGTGTTATTTTGAACATTTTGCTCAGAATTTATACTGAAAAGGGTCTTTTCTCTATTTTAATTATAAATTATTTTCAAAATGAACATTTTATATATTTTTAATTCCATAAATTTAAATTAATGAAACAAAATACTTGTTTCAATTTGATTGCTAAATATGAAACGAAATATAACTTTTAGAGACACATTGACCAACTTGAAGGGTAATTAAATACTTGAAAGAAGTCTCATATATATTTGCTAGTGCAAATTTATATTATGTGACCATAAGGTCATGTTTAGGAGTAGTAAGCCAAATATATGTATGTGCAATGTATATGTGAGAGAAACAATATTATTTATGATAAAGGACTAGATGCAAATACCAATAATATTGACATGATGGGGTTTGGGTGAACAAATCACAATGTCGACACTTTGACTCAGTAAAGCGCCTAGAGTTCCAAGTACACCAGTTGAAGTGCAATATATCAAGCAAACTAACCTTGGTAGAAAGTTGAACAATGTCAGATTTTGTAGACTGATGATAAGTGCTGAAAAGAAGTCACTTATATATTTATGATGGTGAAGGACTTACTGAAATAAAATGATGCAAAAATTATATCATCAAAGTGAAAAAATTGCTATTTAAGAACTCTTCTTGTATCTTTTTATCAACTTTTGCTGAGCTCTTTCAATGAACATCACGAACTTTAAAGGCCTTAGAGTTGTAAAAACAATGTATCCCATGGACAATCCGCATACCAATCCGCTTACATACCCTATTAGGATCATTTGCCAATCAAACCAATCTACGTCAACATCGTCAACTTGTCGTGTTGACGACTCATCATCTCTGCATTTCTGTGTCAGAGGGACTCCACACAAGTCCAAGTTATGTAGAAATGAATCATTACTGAATGTGTCAAATTGGCTTCCATGTGGAATAGCTCCCGAAAGATGATTGTCTGAAAGGTTCAAGGTTGAAAGAAATGTCAGACCACTCAATTGCCAAGAAATATTACCGGTCAGTTGGTTTGAAGACAAATCTAAAGATTCAAGAAGGCTCATGTTTCTCAGAGATGGTATATGGCCTGTGAGGCTGTTATGAGATAAGTTGAGCAGCCGGAGTGATTTTAGTTCGCCAATGACCTCTGAAATTTCTCCATTGAACATGTTACTTGATAAATCTATACTTGCGTATAAATGGAGAATATTAGTCACTTCAACCTCTAGTCCTTTAACAGTTAAGTAAGCACAAGCTTTGTAGAACGACTCCTTGTTTTTTGTATACATATAGAGCTTTTTATCTGTATTGAGTCTACTGACCATAACTTTGAAATTGTTGAAAATATTGTTTGGCAGGTTGCCACTGAATTGATTGTGAGAGAGATCCATGATTCGCAAATTGGGGAAGGGATGTTCCATCTTGTGAACACTTATCTTACCATGAAGTCTATTTGATCGCAAGACAATGATTTGTAGTTTTGGAAGAGTACCTAACCACAGTGGAAATGTGCCATTTATTTTGTTGTTTCCAAGATCCAGGATTTTTAATTGCTTACAGTTAGCCAATGCTATGGGTATCAATCCTTCAAGGTTATTGGTGTTCATGTCAAAAATTGTCAGATTCAAGCTCTTTGTGAAGGTTGACGGTATTGTCCCTTGTAATTGATTCTGATGAAGATCCAGTACGGAAAGACTCAAATCTCCCAAACAATGTGGAAGTGCACCGCTCAAATTGTTATCTGACAAATTCAGAATCTCAAGGGATGTCACTTTGCAAAATGTGGGTGGTAATATCCCTTGAAATCGATTCTTACTAAAATTTATTGCAGTGAGAGTTATGTTAAGATCTCCTAAACAGTGTGGAAGTGCACCGCTTAAGTTGTTACATGACAAATCAAGAACCTTAAGGGATGTCGCTTTGCAAAGTGTTGCAGGAATTCCTCCTATCAAGCATAGAGCATGAAAGTGATTGGATAAATTTGTCAAAATTATATGAGGTATGAAAATCAAGGGAGCAGCACCAGTCTATGTGAATCTGATAAAGGCCACAGGGCCCACAAAAAATAAATCCACCTAATGCAGTTCATAGATTATCTCATATTACGTGCTACACGTACACTAGTCAGTAGTCACAAAATTTTGGAATTCAAATTACCATGATAAAATTGAAGACAATAAATTTTCTAGAAATAGCTATAGGTAGCATTAGTATTGGACTTCCATATTGGCAATTAGATGTAGTAGTCTGAGGTTTCAGGAATGTAAATGACACTAAAGGATAGGGCAAACTAACTAATGGTAAAAAAGGATAGAGTTAAACGAGAATGCTTTGTAAAGCTTACCAGAAAAGTTGTTGTATGATAAATCAACATAAGACAAAAAGTCGGCAGTATACTTCCCCAAGTCCTTCGGAATGCTGCCAGAAATCATATTGAAATAGAGGAAGAGTCCTCGCAAGTAACTTAAACTAGAGATCGAATCAGGCAATTCTCCATTCAATTGGTTATTGTTGAGATTAAGAAGTTCCAGCTGTGTTAGGTTCCCAATCTCAGGTGGAATATTTCCAATAAGAATATTGAAGAACAAATACATGACTCTTAATTCGGTGAGGTTCCCGATTGTTGCTGGAATTAGACCTGTTAGATGGTTTTCTGACAGGTCTAAGTCCTGAACCTCTTGTAACATTCCAATCTCTTCAGGAATTGATCCTGTGAAAGTGTTATGACTCAGGTTGAGGTACCGAAGATTTGTCAATGTACCAACTTCAGGAGGAATATTACCAATGAAGGTATTGTTTTGAAACTCCAGTGTTTTTAACTCGGTCCAGTTGCTGATGATATGAGGTGAGAGCTCACCAGACAGAAGATTATCCGATAGGATCAGTATAGAAATCAGGGTAAGATTTGAAAAGGACAAGGGCAGAGGCCCAGTAAGAGAATTCGCAGATAGATCCAAGTGGTTGAGCTTGGAACACAATCCAAGCTCAGGGGGAATACTAGAATTCAAATAATTATCACTCAGAACAAGTGTATGAAGCTCCGTAAGCTGACCTATAGTAGAAGGAATATTTCCTGCAATAAAAAAATTAATTAAGAACTTGAAGATAATGTAACTAATGACACTTATTCGTGTTTGAGAGCATGTCCTGCAAAGATGGCAAGGAATAATACTGTTAAGATAATTGGAGTGGAAGCTCAAGTACTGCCAAAATCTACTGGTATACTACCTGAAAAGTTGTTGTTGGTCAAGTCCAAATAAGTGAGGCTTGGAAATGAAGAGAAATTGAAGTGAACAAGTGTTCCACTGAGTTCTTGATTGGTAATAATGAGCTCAGAAACTATTCCTGCAGTATTGCATGTGACGCTACTCCAGTTACAAAGGTTTTCGAGATTATTGTAAGACCAAGAATTGAGTGAAGCGGATGGTAATAAACTGTTCTTCCATTTGACAAGAGCTTCTGCTTCAGTTGTCGATGACGATGTTATATTGAGTGGAAGTATAGAAACAAAAAGAACATGAAATAGTATAATAAGAGGGTTGTGAAATATAGCCATTTCTTAACTTATATGTTTGGCTGTTTACTTGTTTTTATAGTTTCTTGGGATCTAGGTATGTACTTATATATAATGGGATTTATACTAATTAAGTCCATGTTGTCCCACAAATATAGACCCAGTCACACACTCAGTGGTGCATGAGTAAATCAGGTATTTAAGCAAATTAATAGGCAGTTGGGCACTAATGACATGAAAGATGCAGCAAACTCGACTGGCTTTGATTTTTCTTGCTTAGTAGCAATTGCTAATGGACCGCACATCTTAACGTGTACCAGTAGCAGCAGTAGCAGAAAAAAGGAGTTAGGGATCAGTACTATGCTCTAGAAAACACTGATCAAGCGTAATTCAACATGTCCAATACTAATGCTAAAATACATTTAGGCCGGGGTGTTTGGTTCATAGTTAATGAGCCCGGTTAACGGAAATTGGAATCTCAATCTCATGTGTTGCCGTGTTGTTGTTTAAATTATAACCTTCTTATCCTTGAATTAGGATTCCATTCTCATTCTCATTAATAATTCAAAGCCCCCCCCCCCCCCCAAGCTATTGTTATATTGTAAGACCAAAGTTATTTTTTGTATTACAAGCATAATTTTAATATAAAATCAAACATCTATAGATTTAACCTACTTAACTGCAGTTACTCATGTTGCTAACTTTTAGTTATACATTGTCCTCCATGTCCTCGTTTGCATGCTTATGTATCAAGTACACACACGCAAATCTATACGTGATTCCATATATCAAATTATGGATAGAATGTCACTTGCATTTTTATTTCCTTTTGTGCATGAGGAGCTAGGCTCCAAAAAAAACTAAACTGGAGTAAAATGTAGCAAGGTTGCACCTGCAATATCCTCCTTGAGCATGTCGTCCCCGAATCTGGATTCACTGAACTTCTGTGTCGTCCCGGAATCTGGGTTCATTAAATTATTGGAATGGATAGTATTGTACTAACATGTAAGCTTGTTAGAAGCTTACTAAAAAATATACTCGTTTATATACTCCCTCCGTCCCTGTATACATGGTCATTTTAAAAAAATTACACATATTAAAAAAAAGTTAGTTAAGATAAAAAATTTCCATGCATATCCATAATTATTGTCTTGGAAAATGACAATTTAACTAAGTTTTAAATGAGTCAAATTTTGGAAATAATAAATATAGGGATAATTTTGTGAAATTATCACTATATTTATTTTGAAAATAGAAACGGACATGTATTTAGGAACAAAATTTATTTTAAAAGTTGACATTTAAAAGAGACCGGAAGAAGTATATTATACTCCCTCCGTCCCGGCCAAATGTTTACATTTGGTCCGGGCACGGAGACCAAGGATAGTGGGTGTAATAGTGATTTTATTGTTAAAATAAATGAAGTAGTGGGTGTAATAGTGTAAAGTGTTGAAAAAGTGGAGTGAAGTAGTGGATGTAATAATATATTTATTGTTAAAAGTTACTATTTTTAGTAATGTAAAGAATTGGATGGGACGTCCCAAAAAGGAAAGTGTAAAGAATTGGTTGGGACGGAGGGAGTAATATCTAAGTCCAGTTCAGAATATTAATCAAATCCAGCAGTGCAGTACCGGGGTGATATACATCCCTGTTTACTTAACAAGAAAGAAAAATGATATACATCCCTGTTTGTGTTTGGTATTGACAGATGTAAGGGAAATTTCCGAGAGAAAATATTAGGGCAGCATAAAGGGTCAAAATATAATTTTTTTATTTTTATTTAAAATAAAAAATTAAGAAATATTAATTTTAACTACTGTAACTACTGTATGTAGTCAAAACTCCTAAAATTGCACGTAAATTTACGTGTTCTCAATGTTGTCCACAAATATAGACCCAGTCCCACACAGTGGAATAGAAGCAATTCAATAGGCAGTTAGACACTAATGAGTGATGACTAGACTAGACTTTGATTTTTTCTTAGCTTAGTTATTGCACGGTGCTATATTAGAAGTATAACTGCGCATTTCATTAACGTATTTCTATATTTTAATACACCATCGTATTCGATATTCGTATATACTAGAAAATATTTGAATTATTATGCATATTATCTTATTTTTGTTCGTCAAATGTCTTAATGGGGTTGAACTAATTGAGTTAGGTGAGGCTCAAATCTCGGTTAGAATTAAAATTATATAGTTCAATTGATAAATTTTCAATTAAAAGAATATTTCACAATTAAAAATTAGATTACTAATTTGTATTCAGTTTTTAATATATTTTTAGTTCTCGACAAAAAACACGTATTATTAAAAAAATAAGTATTAAGTTTAATTTAGACAATTTTAATTTTATTTGAGATTTCGAATTCATATCCATAATTATGATATCAATATTAGACATCAAGTTCGAATTAATATTATAAGTTACGTTAGAAGAGTATACATTGTTAAGGGGTCTTGTCAACGTTCGATCACAATTTTTTGAAGAAGAAATTCAATTAAAATAAAATAATTTTTTCCAAAAAAATTTTTTTTTACAGTATTATCGATCATATAATTTTTTTGTGTTAGACATATTGCTTTCATTTGACCGTTTTCATAACAAAATTACAAAATATTTAAAAATCAAAATTAAAATATGTCACATATTTTTTCCTTCTGCAAAAGATATAAGATAGAAATAACAATCACAAAATAAAAATATAAAACACAAAATTACTGAACTATTCAGTATTAGTATTCTGTAAATTGTTTTATATTATGTTTTTTTTGTTTTGTAATTTTTTTTTGTGTTTTATGATTTTTTATATGTTATGTAATCTTTTATAATTATTTGTTAATCAAAATTTTATAAAATAGAAATTCATTTTTCAGTTATTTAAATAAGTAGTTCCTTATTTAGCCTTACTCTATATTTATAATTATGACAAGTTTTCAACTTGTTTAAAAAAATTATATTTAATATATTTTTTAGCCCAATTATTTTGAACCCCTCGTTCTGCTACGTGTTAATGCAAACATGTCATGATGAACTTGAAAAAATTATTACACCCTCCCAACAGTTTCTTTACACTTTATTTTTTTAAATATCGCTATCAATTGTTTATATTTCAAATTTTTTTAAAAATAGTAAATTTTTATAATATAAAAATTACTCTCACTCATTACTTTTATCAACCTTTTCATATCTATCAATTAAATATTGATGATTATATCATTTTACCCACTTTTCTCACTATTTTATACAATTTCTTTAAATTCCGTGCCCCACCGAATATAAATAAATATGTGAGACGGAAGAAATATTTTTTTTTACAAGTATATATTCGTTACGATCGTAAGCCCATATTGTAAGCCCATAGAACTACGTACTGACTTGATTCCTATAAATACGGGATACGTAGGTCATTTGTTGGAATGATCATTCAAGTAAGGAGGAGGGCACCCTAAATTCTTGTGAGATCTATATTCCGGTAATCTATGAAAGTTTGCACGGAGCTGCACCACCCCTGTTCATCAGGATACCGACAAATTCAGTCCAAACACAATCTAAATTTACCTTCCCACGCACTGTGAAAACTCGGCTGTGAACCTGTTTTCGTAGTTGAGATCAACGTTTTTCTGGGGGTGTCGGTCAAATTTCTTCACAATACAAGATATGTGTGATTGACTATAGCCAAGGATGAAGATTGTTAAGAGACCGACTCATGAGAGTCTTATATTATTGTAAGTCGGTTTCTCAAACACTTTAGAGAGTTTTAGGAGAATTGATAATTTAAGAAAGATGGTTAGTGATGATTACTATTGCTGGATCTTCCTCATCTTGTTAGTCAATAGACATACGGTCTGTTTGGCCTGGCTTAAAATAAGTTTTTTTGGACTTATTTTCGGGTAAAAATTTCATATTTTGATAAATTATTTTTATACAAGTATTTAATGTATATTTGAGATTCTATAAGTTGCAAAAAAAAGTTAACTTTTTTCAGAAAAAAGTTAGAAATCTCTAACTTTATCTTAAAATAAATTGACTTATTCTGAAAAAAAGTTCCCCCAAACACCCCATAAGCAATTTTCTAAAAAAGATATCAAGGCCACATCCACTGCAATTTTAAACAAGTTGAACAGTGTAGACTAATAAGCTATATCAATCTGTGAGCTTGTTATCAGCAATTTGATGCTTCCACATTACACTATCCAAGAATATTCAATGTTTTTCGAGGACATGCTCACCCACAGATTGCAGACTTGGGCATTTTCAAAATGTTGCATACTTATCCATGTAGGTTTAATGAACATTTTAACTTCTGTTGGAGCAACTCCAAGGCAGCTATCAACGATGAGACTGTAAAAATGAATTTTAACGCTAACGTGAAACTTGAAAGATTGCATTCCTGTGAAAAATGATGCTAAACTTTTATTAATTTTTATATACTATTAGCCACAGAATTCATAATTTTTAAAAATAAATTTCCTGAAATTAATCTCAGGTCCCCTGCTCATTTTTAAATATCGTGATACAATATATTCGAAAATAATCTAAAAAAATTATAAAAATTATTATTATATATCTTCTTGAAAATTTGTCAAATATCTTTAGGTTCTAAATTTTAATGTGTTTAAAAACAATTAAAAAATTATATAAGAAAAAAGCTGAAATTTTAAAAAATTTGACTTGAAAAAATGAGAAATGATATTTTATATATATATTTCGTAACATAAGTTAATTTTTTGTACATATTATATATTATTTCAAGAATAAATTTTTAGAAATTATTATTTTAATTATGTAATGTGCCAAATATTAAACAAAAAAATCATTTTCATCTCTCTCTCTCTCTAAATTATCTTGTTTCTCTCTCTACAACTTTGTTATCATCGTCACAGCTCACAACAATAATTCCCTTGACGGAGAATCCCACATATATTCCTCACTCATTACCCATTTAGCTATTCTTGTTTATACATACATATATCTATCTATCTATATCTTTTACAAGTTCTTGAAATTTAATGGCATCGTCTCTTGCAACAACAGCCTCAAACAAGGTGAATTCAAGCTGTTATCCACCAGTTTGGAGACCCCATTACTATCTTTCTCACTCTAATCTCTCTTTTCGTCTCTCTTCTCCTAGCCCCTTCATTTGCCTTAAAGCCAAGGTATCTTTTTTTTTTATTTTGTGTAAATGCATATGTATATATGAATGTATGTATGTTCTGAGGGAAAGATCTGATTTTTATGACACCCTTTTGGTATTTTTAGTTATAGTAGATTTGATTTGATGTAATTGCTTTTTTTGCAGCTCCTTTAGAGGAAAAATTAGTCTCCAAATGAGTTTTTTTTTTGGTTGGGGGGGGGGGATATAATTTCAATAAGTTATTTCGGATCATATTCGGGTCAATCCAGTCGTGTTAATCTCATTTTTGGTTTTGATTTTGCGTAATCGGATTTGAGTCTTGTCAAATATTGTCACACCTATTTATGAATCTAGTTTAAGCTTATAAATTTCTCCATTTTTAGAGTATAGAATGTGTTCTTCTCTGTCAGGATTTCTTAGTGTGCATCTACTTGAAACCTTTAATGCATAAAGTGATTAGGTGCAGGTTTAGTGGTATACAATTATTTTAATTTTGCGGATTTATTTGCAAGTAAGAGAGCACTATAAAATCGCGGGGCACATACTAATGAAGTTTTTTAGCGCGCTTGAAAAATACAGCTGTATTTGGTGAGCTTAAAACTTTGTTTAATCACACATAGCAGCAATGTAACTAAAATCTGCATTGTAGGGGTTTCAGTCCAGTTGGAACCGTTCCACATTGGTGAAAGCCAAGCTGAACGAGGTAAGGGGTTTTGAATGGTTTTCTTTCGAGGATCTTCTTTCCAATTTACATTCCTTTATGAACACAATTTTGGAGCCATTTGTTGCCTTAAAGGTTGCCGATGGATCCACAAATTCTGCAGCCACTTCTTCACCGAAAGCAGAATTACGAGTAACAGAAGATAAGGATGCTAAGTCATCAAGTGAGCCTGATCCCGCTTCAGAAGAATCGGTATCGGAATTTATTGCTCAAGTTAAAAATCTTGTCAAGTATGTTAACTAATCTTTAATTATCTATATCAGTTGAGCTTTCGGATGCAGAAAGATTTATTTGTGTTCCTACTCATTTAGGCTAGTTGATTCAAGAGATATTGTAGAACTACAGCTGAAACAGCTTGGCTGTGAACTCACGATCCGTAAAAAAGAGGCTTTGCCTCAGCCGCCCGCTCCTGCTCCAGTTATGATGCATGCTCCTGCTCAACCACCAACTTTCCAAGCAGCCTCACCACCGGCTCCACCAGCACCTTCTGGTCCAGCAGCACCTTCTGCTGCACTGCCTGCAGCGGCTCCACCTGCATTAAAGCCAGCAAAATCATCTCATCCGCCTCTTAAATGCCCTATGGCAGGAACATTATATAGAAGTCCAGCACCCGGAGAACCAGCATTTGTGAAGGTAATTCATCAATGAGTCTCCTTGTAACTCTAATTATTAAACCAATTTTATGATTACTGCTATCAAATCTGCAGCATTTCTTTCTACTGTTTCCATTAGTATTTTTGAATAACAGAAGTTTTTATTAGAAACTAGATAAAAAAAAAAGTTGACTGGATTGAAGTCCACCAAAAGTAAGAAAAACAACTGGAACATGCATGCTCTTGTTCAATATTACTAGCTTATAGTCCGTGCGATGCCCAGATTTCGTTTAATATATTATGATTTTCCCTGGTATTAGATCTAACGATTCTCATTTATTTAATTTAAAAGATCTAACGGTCATTATTCTTTTTATCATTAACTAGTTAACTAAGCTACCGACTACCAATTATACCTATGTTCAGTTATAATAATATAGTATAGATATCCTCTATAATTATCTTCGTAAGGGAGTTTAGATGGTATTGTAGTCAATGGGTTCCACAAAACTAAAAAGAAATATGAAATAGAAAAAATACAAATAAAAAATAATAATTACAGATGACTACTTTTACTCGGTACAAGTTAAATATAGCACACCAAAAGACATTTATTTCTTTTAATATTTTTTTAATTTTTATTTTGTTTTAGTGCTTTATTTTTTTATATTTTTTATATATATATGCATGCATTTTAAAATAAAAATACAAGTAATCATTTAATATGGTTAATCGTATAATAATATTTATATGCATGATATTTAATAAGTTTAAAAATCTTATTGGAAGCACATTAACAAATAAATAAGAATATTAAAAAAATTAAAAACATAAATAAAAATTTAATAAAATAACAAAAATACTCGTGCAGCGCACATGTTATAAGCTAGTATCTCTAGTGTATCTAAAATAGTTGTCATCGTAAAAACTAATGTTGCCTGACACTTTTCAAAAGCAACATTAATAATTATTTTGTATGCGTGTATAGATTTTTTCCCCCTCTAGTTGCCCAAAGGCTAGCAACTTCGGAAATTCCATAAAATTTATCATAATTTCCTCTTTGAGATTTGGTGATTTGCATATGCCAACAACTGAGAAAAGCATCAGGGAAAGAAAAAGGACAATGCAAAGCCTATTGGACAAAAAAGATGGAAAATTTTAAAACGACGTCCATTTAATGATAACGGCGAGCATGAGATTTTGAATAATCCATGGTCGTATTATGAATACTCAGTGACTAACACTTTTTAGGCCACAATCCCTTGCACAAGTTTTTGGTAATATGCCCTTCCAGCGCAAATTATTTACATGAAGCCCTTGCAGTAAAGCAGAAAGCAGTACAAACCCTGAACCTTCTGCAAATAATGGAGTTGAATAACAAGCTGAAATGAGTTAAAATTTCAGAAAGTAAGTTGGAGCTTAGAGATTGATTTCATTGGGCTATATACATCATATAGATATTGGAATATCTGGAAATACAAAGAGTCTATTTCAGATTAAATTTTTTAAAGCAAGATGGCCTAAATAAGCTATGTTATTTCCGATCAATGACGAGTAATTGTTTGTTTTTTCCCCTAAACTATTTCTATGAATTTTAAACATCACGTGATCTCCTTTTTGGGAACTCAGGGTTATATATAATTGTTTTTTGTTTTTTAAACTAAGTCTTCACGCATTGTGTTCCTTGTGCATCCTTCATATACATCGTTATCTCATAATTCTGTTACCCACCCAGAGCTTACACCCATTAGTTGAAAGAATTTTTGTTGGACTACATTGTGGTAGGATAGAAGCCAATATTAATTGTTGATAGGGAGGACCTTTTTGTAGTTTTGCTTTGAAAAGGGCCCAGAATACTCGGGATCATCTTGATGCTCGATTGTACGCTAAGAACATGTACTTATTTCTTAAAAAAGATAGGAATACCATCTGGTCATGTGTAGTAACTTTCCGGTTGTGTATAGAAACATGCCCCTCGGTTAATGAAGAAAGTGCATTTTTTGTACGGTTGTACCTGCAATTTGGTCATTAGACTATCAACCAAAACAAAACAAAAAATAGTTAATATTACAAAACAAAAATTCCTGAATATAGATTGTAGAATATAAGTATATTTTTATGATTTTTTCTTGACTTGCATATTGTTTTGGCCCAAATGATACTGGACAATGTACTTATTAGACACTGTAACCTATTATGTCCAGTCGTCCACTTTATGTTAGTATCCTACCTAAATATCGGTTCAGCCTACCTTACCCTTACAAATATATTCACGTGCTCAATTCCCTAAACATATAAAGCTACACGTAGAGATACACCAAAACATATTACATACACAAACTCAACATATATGATATATCCAATATGCGCTCTGCATGTACACTATTCAATTTCTAACCTATAAATATTTACGGAGATAGTTGTGTAATTCTCAACTGATGCCACCTGAGGTAGCCTGTTCCTTCAGACAATAAAGAAGATGAATGATGCCTGCCTGAATTCGCCGGTGGTCAGAAACAAAGGTGGAACTTGGAGATCATCTATATGGTCGACTCGTTGGTCTCTGTTGTTGACGATTGCTGTATCTAACTCCCACGTTATCTTCTTTAATTACAATTCTTGCCATCCCTAGGGACACGCCAAGTGGCTCACCCCCAGCCTTATCCTCGCACTCCCAGCAAATCCCGTAACATTGGCTAAATGTCATATCCCGACTTCTCTATTGTTAGGTCACTTGCAATACTACACTTTAAAAAATGTCTCTTTGGTCGTTAAATCACTTGCAAGTTGAAATACTATACTTTGACAAATGTCACTTGCAATAATACACTGAAAAATGCCACCTTGGTTGTTAGATCACTTGCCATACTACACTTTAAAAATAAATCACCCTCTTTCTAACTCTCGACCAATCACCCACAAGGTTATGAAAAGTAGGAAAACCCATTAAATGGAGGAGTGACAATCACGTGTAAGGATCAGACACTAGCAATAAATTACAAGGAGGCCAAGACCTGAACTGTACAAGCATATTAATTTTTCCACATTCTTCAGCATAAAACTGTATATAGATGAACAGAATACCCCTAGTCCATCTCATGGGTATGCTTAATTACTTTAAAATCTTACTCATAGTATTGAAGCACCAGAAGATGGTCCCCTTAATCTTTTGCATTTTATCTGGAATCATTTTTTTCAGGTTGGAGATAAAGTACAAAAGGGACAGGTTTTGTGCATCATTGAGGCTATGAAACTAATGAATGAAATAGAGGTACCTTGTTTGTATTTCAGTAAAAATCTTTTTATATATGATATAAGTGATCATACTATCTTCGTTCCTTATTTTAATTATTTTAAAATTGTTTTTGTAACAGTTCCCTGATTATCATAATGCAATTCTAGACAATTTATTGTTGTCCATGTTTGACAGTTAATAAATTAAGTTCAGTTGTTTTGTGAAATTTAAATAGAGATATTTCTTTCAAAATAGTTTTGATATAATCTGTTCGTATAAGCCTCATTCAGAACCAAGAAATTTTGGAGAAATGAAAGTTGGCTTGCTAGATATTTAAGAAATGGTGGAACTTTCAAGTATTTAATCATTAGAGTTGCTCTTTATGAACCTTCAGTTCATTAAATTTAGGCACCAAGCCCATGAGTGGTCACTATGAGGACTGCCCTTGAAATGGTTGTAGTACTTGGCACTACGCTATCTAGTTGGTCGGGTAACCATTTAAAACACCTCCATGCCGAATATGTGACAAGTGGATAACTTAATTAGTATTATGTGAAATGCCAAGGAAATTGCAGCAGGTCATCAATTCCAATTATTTTTTCTTCTTTTCTGATATTTAAGTGTTATAAATTCGATAAGTTCATGTCTAGCAATATTCACACACTTGGCACTCTTGGTTGGTGACTTTTGCAGTCTTTTCTCATCATTTAACCTCTCAGCTGCAGAGTGTATGATGCATCTCCAGTCTTTAACATCAACAAGTTAATATCTTTATACATTGCTTAAAGAGATTGTTAGGTTATTATTACCATTCTGCAGACAGTATTGTTTTATATATAGATGTGTCGAGATAAATGAGATATTAATTAATATTATCAATTTTTACCAGGCGGATCATGCTGGTACTTTAACCGAGATCCTTGTAGAAGATGGCAAGCCTGTTAGTGTCGATATGGTGAGTTCTGTTAATAGCTTATAGTTCTCTTTCCTCTAATCAAGTGTGTATTCTAATTTATTTATTTTTTCTGTTGGTGCAGCCCCTGTTCGTGATTGAACCTTAGGAAATGATTGAAATAAGGTAGAGGCACTAGTGGATATTAGTTGGGAGTTGGCTTTGTTTTGCTATTTTTTTGCGGTTAGGGTGTTCTGCATGATACTAGACCTAAAAGCTTCAGTATTGAAAAATCAACTATATCTCGATCGGCTTGACTTATTTTTTTTTTATAGTTCATTTTTAAATCTGAATGATTTACACACTAGAAACTTGTATTTATACTTTGAGAGTCTGAGTTTTTTGACACGGGTTATTGATTTTCATATCGTAATATAAATTAATTTCAATTAGGCATCTTCAAATAAGTGTGGATGCAGCATGCATTACCCTAGATATCCCGAGTAAGATCCAGGTGGTTCTGTTTACAAGGGTTTAGACAATGTATTAGTTGTAAAATATTAGTTTGAAACAATATTGTTGTCAAACTACTCTACTACACGCCGTTTATTTCCAGTTTTTATTTCCCCGACTCCGAAAGTAAAAATATTTAGTACTAACCCCATTTTATAGTAATCAAAGCTGGTAGGGAAATGTTGTAGAAAAATTGGTAACTACTAACTTGGATGCTGAGTTCTCTATATAGTTGGCGAAATGAAAGAGGTAGTCGACAGACATTACTGTTTCGCTTTTTGAAAAATGAAACTGAACTCTTGTTTAAATGCCACTGAAATTACGGGTCATGTAAGACTGTTGATACTACTGAAGCTGTGTCTTATATTGCTTATGCTGCTACAGCTATCTGTCTTGTATTACTATTTTCTTTTTCAATATATCCAACATAACTCTTTATATATTAGTACCTGCACAATGGTATAACTCTTTTTCATGATTAAGCTGTTACCTGTAACTCTGGAACCTGTGTGTCCTGGCTTTTTTTAAACAGAAGCTGCACTCTACATTAAAAGCTACTGCAAATACGGCCCTGTAACATTGTTGCTACTACAGCTGTGTCATTTCTTACTAATAGAAGTCTTTTTCATGATTAACTTTGTATCCACTATGAGTGTTTGCTGCTGGTCTGCAGAGAAAGCACGGTCCGGTTCGACTCCATTTTAAGATAAAAATTGCAAGAGTAAGGTCGTAACCGTGAAATCTGGTTATAATAAAATTATAAAAAGAGACTATATAGGATGCAGAGTGAACTCAGCGAAGCGAAGGTGGGGTGATGAGGTAGAAGCAATGAAGCACATATAAACTGTTACGAATCAACTTGTCCGTGAAACAGAACTTTCATCCATGACAACATGAAAATCGAACCAACCTATGACTTTGATTTTCATAGTTGGGTTTTTCTCGATGTTTCATAATTTTGGCTCGATTTTAATTTAATTTCAATTAGGTGTTCTCCCCGAACTAGTTGCATTCAATATACATTTTTAGGTATAAGCAGAAATTGAGTTAAATACATATGAAATATGTATTCTACATAACAGAGAAACATATTCCCTTGCTTTCTTATGATAATTAAGGAATTAGAACTGAAATATGGCAGATAGGATAAATAAATAAGTGAAACGTTTAGTCCTTACATAGTCAGACAAATAGAATGTTTCAGCATAATTTGAAAGACAGATAGTTAAGACTTAAGATATATGATGCTTAGGAGTAGTTACATAATCTGGAAGCAATGGGCAGACACATTGGTTAATTGATGGTTTGTGACTCGTGTCCATTTTGAACCTGATTTATGGTAGGTAGAACTAATTGAACCCCAAAGTAAAGACGATACATGTGGTCAACCAAAGGTATTCTAGTGTGCCTTCACTCGCACTCGACGCAAGCGAGCCCTGTCTTCAAACCAGGATTTCAAGGTGAATATCAAGGGGGCGATGCAACTATCTAATGTGTGATCACTTCCAGCATCATGTCTAATGAATATAGTTGACCGTGTATTTTACTTGTGGAAATAAATTTTTAGGTTCAACTCATCCCATCTGCAGCCTATCAGTGTCCACAATGTATTTCACTGAAATGGGATAAACTAAACCATTTGAAAAGGAGTTCCAGATGTAAATGGAACTCCAGGTTGTTGATTCTTGTATTAGTAGCAACAATGTCAATGATTTCATTCACTTTGCGATGTAATGACAACATCATTGAGTTTAACACCGAAGGAGAGTATGTGATGAATGAGTTCATCAGGCAATGCACTCAGCCTGCTGAGCTTTATTCCTAAACTAGAGGTAGAGGAGCTGATCGAGGAGGTGTTTTTAAACTCACCCACGCCTATTCCTGAACCCTTTTTTTTTTACTTTTTATTAAGGAATTAGGTTTCGGGTGGTCCTATTTAACCTCTTTTTTTATATATTTTTATAAATTTGTAAATTGGATAAATACATTAAATTTTATTATTATTTTGTTTACAATTGTCAGGGAATGTCGTTATATTGTAGTATAATACTCCCTAAATTTCTAAATAATAATTTTAGTAATTAATGTATCCTAACTTTTATATTAAATAAATTTAAATTCTAAACTTTTATTTTATTATAAATTTATTTAACTATGTTTAATACTAAATTTAAGGTAAGCAGCAGTGGCGGATGGTTACTTGTTATTGCGCACTCCGAGTAACATGCTTTACAAGTTACCCTTCCACATACTAAACCGTCACAGTGTCTTGACTCTTCATATAGTATCGGTTTCAGGCTTTCAGCCGTGATTAACTTTAGGTTGAAACCCACTATTACCATCGAAATTTAAGGTGAAATACACAGTAACCACTAAAGTAAAAAAATGGACGGTTCAATCATCAAAGTTTTAAAAATATACATAATGACCATAACTCCGGCAGCTCACTCTCCGGCCGCAGAAGGTGACACGCATTCAAATCATGTGAACAACTTAACCATGGAAGTAATAAAATGTGTTTACATTAACCATAAATAAATAACAGAATCCAACTATATGTTTTCTTCTTGCCATTGCTCATGTGCAGGATCATGATGCTCACGAGACAGTGTTCCCTCGAGAGCAACTTTTCAAGCTTCTAACTTATTAAGGTATGTGAGCTCCATGTGTATATACTCGATCTACCCATAGATCAACTGAAGTCGGGTATGCTCTCAAACCAGCATGCATTAAAGCACGAGGAGCTACCACATTTAAGTTGGTGTCAAACTTAACCAAACACCTGGTACTTTGGGATGAAACCTAACCACTTGAGCAAGAGCCTGCACAATAAAGTAGTCTAATATCTTAAAAAACCAGTCAAAAGGAATGAACAACAAAAACTAATATCCATCACTTCCATTCCTTTATCCATTCAAACCTTTAAACACTATCCATTCACATAAACACACAAATAAAGCTAATAACCAAACAAAACAACACAATCTCAACAAGGAATACACAAGGACTGAAGGAAACACAAACCCGCCATTAATAGACATGATATCATAAACCGATACAAGACCCAAATTAGCAACAATTCATCACACTTTGAGTCGATTCATCAAACAGTTGGGTAAAAAATAAAATTTAAAGGGTACAATAGAGATACTTTATCTAAGAAGAGACGCTGGAGCTCTCTTCATTGAGTAGGAGATTTAGGAAATGGGGTGGTACTCGCATTTTGTGTGTGTGTATATATGTAGTGAATTACAGATGTTTGCTCGATCTCCATGGCCGATTCAATTAGTGAGAAAGGTGAGCGATAAAGAGGCGGGAGAGATGATGGCTATTTCTTTTCATTTTTTTGTTCGGTGGTCATTGCGTCCATGGGCCCTGGCTAAGGTGTGTTTCACCCTTACCTTTATTACTCGGTACATATGTACCTCGAAAACTTGAGCAGTTGTCAATTTAATATAAAAACATATAGGAGAATTAGCTCAGAATCAGTTCGATTGAGGAGTGTAACAGAGTTGGTACTCAACTTAATTTTCGTAATTTGCAGTCAATTTGGCGCACAAGTTGAGAATAAACAAAATTATAAAACAGACGGGAAAAGAAAAGCAGATAGGGTGGATACTCATCGCGTATTATTTTTCTTTTCTTCACTATTGGGTTACAACCTGGTTATGTGTTTGATTAGTACTAGAATGAACATATTTCGTATTTTGAAATAAATATCAAAAAACTGATAAAGGAATTTAATTTGATTTCATTTCATTTATCACACCTAAATTTGAGGTTTTAAAACATAAAATGTAGTGATACCAGAATTCAACCAACTAAACAAACTCCATGGTAGTATTCCTCAACATTCAAGTACTAGTGAAATCGCATTTGGAATTGTATTCAACTCGTAAATTGATAAAGAGGTGCAATCAATACAAATGATCGATCATGGTTGAGAAATATAGATATACGATAAAACCTGGCTCTCAGACCACTTTACTGCTTATTTTTCTGCACTAACTGGAGAACACCAAAAAAAAGGCTGGTCATTTCATATTTTTGGATTGAAAAACATGCATTCATTTCATCATTTGACACAGAACAAAAACTGAAAAAAGCATATCCATATTCAAAGTCAAACAAAGCTACAATTGTACTCTATATACAAAAGTCAAATATATATTGATATTACAAACAAAACTTACACACTATTACATACATATATACTATAGTCATCATGACATGTAAACAAACTCAACTCCTGGTTATCAGGAATTCCTCTACCCACGCGGTATTAAACAACCTAGTTTCTTCACTCCTCTTCATCAAAAACTTGTTCCTCCCCCCCCCCCCCCCCCTCTTTTTCAGTGTATAGTGTATACATAGGAATATATAGGAGAAACGGTATCAAACATTCAGCAAACAAACACACAATAGATGCTAAGCCAGATCTTTGACACTCTCAAGACAAAAATGAAACTAAAACATAACTGGTATGTTAAACCTTGTACCAGCAATGAGCCTATGAGACAGCCCTTAATGCATCTGCCTTGCCATATTTACTCGGAAGCTGTTCTAACCGATTCTGAAAAAAGAATTTAAAAAAATTGTTAACTCAACGATAAATAAACCAAAAATTATTCATGAAACAAACAATTATTATATAATGATATATTTCCACAACCACCAGTACTCCAAAGTACTATAACCTAGTGGGTTAGTCGACAAGCTTAATATTTAAGTAGTTTATACATAAGGGTTATATTTTGTTAGGATTTTTTTGCTATAAAAAACAAGGAAGCCCTTTGATGGAGAACATTGAAATGCAAGTGAAAGTTTACTTGCATAAGTACAATAAAGCAAGTTGCAAACCCACAAAACAAACTAAATCTACACTGACATAAAGCATATTAAGTGGCTCAAAGACTTAAGTCGCTACACGATGCCACAGACTCTAAATAAATAAAACAATGACAATTTGATAAACTCGTGAAAAGAATTACAAGCTCATATATTCTAGCAAATTATGTTTAAACTCTAAAACTGGTGCTTCAACAAACTAGATATCTTAATCTTACTTTCAACATTTAACATACTTTCTAGTATAGGTGGTCATGCTAGAATTTCCTTCTTTACTTGCATGAACTTAATCATCCATCAAATTAAGTTTGTTAGCACTCCTACCATATTCTGAAAAAAAAAATCTTATTCCTTTACACAGTGACAAGGTAGGAAGCTTGCCCAACTGGCCCCTAATAAAAAATTCATCAACTTCCACTTCTTACATATTCCTTTGCTATAACGTATAACCCGACTTGATTGTACAATGACCAATTTCGAAAATGACAGACACAACTTAATCAACCTGAAATATATAGAGCAAAGCCAATGGTGATTTTATTTTAGCATGAGGAAATAGTGATATTTGTTGCTAACATAGCAACAATCGCATAGTGGATGAATTTAAAATAGCAACAGGAAATGTGATGTTGGAGAAGAAAGAGTACAAAAGTAATATGTTCCGCTATTTTTTTTCTTTGCTGCTGATGCGGAGAATATATCATCAACTATAGTTGCTTTAATATATAAAACCAACTACAAATATATCCCAGTTTTGCAACAATATTTAGCAACCACCATTGCCTTTGCTCCTAGAATTTCAATCCATTAGGCTCGAAATGTATCATTCATTAGCATTTCATTCCGTTGAGCTTAAACATTCATTTTTATCAAATTATAAAACAAAATGAAACAGACACCTAACAGTCTAACACCTTCCCGAAACTAAATATTCTCAGAATACGAAACACCTTATAAAGGTCTAACTTTCTACCTAAATCAATACACTTTACGTAGACTATAATGCTTAACCATAAATATCATCATAAAACAAAAACAAAAACGCATATATAAATTTAGAAAACAACCTCAATGCCACGCAACTTCTCAACCAAAACAAGACCATCAACCTCCGATAACCTGCCATCCGTAACCAAACACTCCCTCGGAGACTCAAACGAAGAAACCGAGAACTGTTTAAACACAACACCAACATCAAAATAAATCAGCCCACTACTGGGAATATCAACCCGAATCCCTTTCACAGGGAACCAAAGAAACAGTTCTTGGGCCGCAATTCCGGATAATTCACCCAATTGCCCGACCCGAATCGTACCCGAAACATTCAAATCGTAACGAACATTCGATTCAAACTTAGCGTTACACGATTGCTGTAAGTACACTTGGAATCGGCCGGTGGATGGGTCAATTGTGAAGTTTGTGATGCCTTTTGGGAAGAGACCAATTGGGAGGCCATGTGAACTGAGAATATCATAAATTGATGTGGATGATGAAGATGATATGGATAGAGAGATTGTAAGTATAGATAGTGAGAGTGTGAAGAAGAGATTTGGGGGATTCATTTTTCTAGGGTTAGGGTTTGGATGGAGAAGAAGAGATACAATTGTGTGAATTTAATGTATTTTAGAGCAACATTTAGAGCATTGAGTGTGTTTTTTCTTTTCTTTTTTAATTTGAACTAAAAATAATTCATTAAAATTTGAAGGTATTTAATGAAGATTAAAATATAACCTTTCAAATCTAATAATATTTAATCAAGCTTTGAGGGTATCCAATTTGAATTATAAATAATTTTTAAAATTTAAGAATTAAAATTTAGTAATATTTAAAAATTTATTAACATTTACCGATTTTAAGGTTAAATGAATACGGTTAAATTTTATAATGTATTTCAAATAATTTGAAATATCATCAAAATATAATTAATTCTATTAAATTTGAGAAAAATGTTTTTAAGGATGATCTGGGGAACTTATCTCAAATTAAATCATTTTTTTAGCACAATCGAGGAGTGCCATCGACTATTGTACCCTTCTGCAGGGGGAGCGCGGTTCGGTTCGGTTCGATTTTTGACTAAAACCGGAATCGAAACCGCATATCTTCGGTTTTAAAAATTAAAAACCGCAACCGCAACTGAACCATCGGTTTCGGTTTTAAAAAGATCGGTTCGATTTTTACCAATTCGATTTCGGTTAAAAACCGGATAATAAAAATGAAAAAGTATATAATTTAAATTATTATATATTTACATTCAAATATTTGAATTACATTCAAATATTTGAATTACATTCCGCATAATAACACTACAGGAAAAAAATAAGAAACTATAACAAGTTAAACTTACTGTAACATGTAAGAAACTTTAATGAATTTATATAAATTTTATATCATCAGAATCATGTCTTCTCATACAAATATTCAAATATGCAACTCTATTAAACTATCGCATTTTTAATTGTGAAGTCAATCAGTATTGTATATACTAATCAGATGATTTTCAACAAAATAGTTTATTTTAAACAATGAATCATAAATATGTATTGTAATTTATATTACTTCATTTATAAGAGAGACAACTCTTGTATACAACTATAACTCAAAATTAATTTTAAATTTTTCTGATAGAGTCTAAATGATATAGTTTTATATAATTAACTTTAGGAAATTTTTAAAAGATAATGATAGATACCTTTTACTATATATATATATATATATATATATATATATATATATATATATATATATATATAAATTATATATAATAAATTTATTTATTTTAATTATCGGTTCATTTCAATTTTTTTCGGTTCAGTTTTAATTTATAACCGGAACCGATCAATCGGTTTGGTTTTTTTCAATTTCGATTTTTTTTGGTTCGGTTTTTTTCGGTTTCGGTTCTTATTCGATTTTTGCCACCCCTACCCTTCTATATTATACTAAAAACTTTTTAACCTCAAGCGACATCAAGACCATCAAACTCATTAAATTTAGATTCAATTCTATATAAACTCTACCAATTCTGCATGATTCTATCATTTTCATTTTCGTATAGATTCTGCATAAATTCATAAATCAACCGTAATCTATTAAAGTTCATGGATTAAAAATAATCTTTTAAACTCTGATGTTGTGTTCATTTATTGAAAATAGAATGAAAAATTAAAAACAAATTTTATGAAGAAGAAAAAATGTATGACTGAAATTGTGAATAAATATGAAAAAGTCTAAATTTTCTATGATGATAATTGTAGAGAAAATGGTGAAAAAATGAAATGTAATTTTCCTTCCAAAATATGTGGGTTACAATTCTAATTCAAATGATTTAGAATAGAATGAATGAAAATTATAAACATTTTCTCATCCCACCCAAATAAAAATATAAATATCATTTCATTCTCAAAGTAAACACGAGTTGAATATACTAGACCAAGACCAGTACGTACATAGGCTAAGCTTCATATAATTAGATATACTTGATCAAGTGAAACTAGGAACATTTATTAAAGAAAAATAGCTAAACATAATAATTCAGTGCTACATCACAGTCAAGCATATAGAACACAATGTAGAAAACATGTTCCATGGAAATTGTCAAACACTTGCATTGTGTTAAATGCCATGTGACAATTAGCAATCGATTAGTACCTTAATGAATTTGTTTAATCTGAATAAACAGACTTCATTCCTGCAAGGAAAACCAAACCAGGAGTATATCTATAGCAGCTACATATGAAGAAGTAACTTAATCAAAATGTAAAAACCAAAAAAATAAAAAAAAACCAAGTTATAACGATTCACTGCAATACCAAAGTAAATCATACGGAATAAAATGTAAAACAACTGCATACCATGTCCCCTTGAAACAATGAAAACCAACAAAAGTATGTGTAAAATAGAAGCAAATTTTAAAGCATGACTACCTAAAAATTTAAAACGGCTTTCCACCCACAATTTCTTTCAACTGAACATATCATCAAACATTTGAATAGTCTAAAATGCCAAATAACATTTAGCAATTGATTAGCCCCTTAATGAATGAATTAATCGCCGAGGAGTTCTGAGAGAGAGACCATGTGTACGAACTTGGGTTTGCGAATAAACAGACTTCATTCCTGGCAAGAAAACCAAACTAGGAGTATATCCATAGCAGCTTATTACAGGAATATAAGTTGATTCCTGAATGCATTTGATTGTGTTTGTCTTGTAATCATAGCAGGATAATTTGCCACACACATCGATTACAATTTCACCACCATACTTAAAACCCTGTGATAGACTTTCATGTCTATGAATATTGAGTGGTCCCAGAGTGTACATCTTGGTCCAAACACCAGTTCCTTCCTCGTCCAAAGAATACACATCCATGAGAATATTAAGAGAACCAGGTTCATAAACCATCAGAGCAAGACAATCATTCATATTCAGAAATGTAAAATTCATTTCACGTGCTTTACTTCTCTCATAGTCAAATTTAGGCAACAACTTGAACTGGTTACTCCCAGCATCAAACTTCAGGGAAACATAAGATATAAACTGTGTTCCAGTTGCAATCAAACATGTTGTCCAGTAAGGGCAATCCTTTACAATAGTAGTTGGAGTAAATGTCTCACATAATCTACTTTTAGGGAGCAGATTAGCAGGAACAAATAAATCAGTCCAAGAATCGAATTTGAAAGAGTAAACACTAGCATACCTTGAATCAACCGAGATTACAACTTTGTAATCATTACTTACTGGATCAAAACCGAGTCCGATGCTATTAATTGTACCAGAATGGTGTGGTGCGAGAGTTACCTCCTTAGATTGACGAATGGCAGGATTCCACAAGGACAACTTTTGGTTGCGACGGAGACAAACTAAGCCGTGAATAGAACCAACCAACTGATAGTATTTATCGATAGGGAGAACCAGAGTTTCTTTGTATCGGGAAAGAATGACGATTCTATTATATTTTTCAGCTATGAGACAGTCGTACTCAATAGGGTTTTCAGTGGCGCCGTGAGTGGAATGTTCTTTAATGAATTGGGGATCGGAAAATAGAGACAGCCAAGGTTTACAAACAGATTTGAAACGTGCCACTGATTTAATTGGGAGTCGGACAAGTATCTTGCTTTGGATTAATTCCTCCGGCAGCTCTGCCGGCAACTTTCTTGCCCTTTTCCCACCAGTGGCCATAATAGTTTTTTTCACTTTCACTCTGAGTGTTTTTTGGGGAAATGACCCAAATCGGCTAATTTCCAATATATACCAACAATAATTCTAGATCATAACGCTAACTACCGATGGATACACATCATAACAATGCGTATATAGTAGTTATATAGACATAAAACACAGACACGTAGATAGAAAATAAGAAAAAATCAATTAATACACATAAACACTTAACCAGTATGCGTATAAGGTGGATACGCAATGCATAACTCTTTCCAATACTCAATATGAATATTTGTGGAAAAAATCTATGAAAAGGAGAAGGAAGTGGTTCTATTTAGTATATTTTTGTGTTTATATTAATAATTATGGATTCTCAAATTCATCTATTTTCTATCAACGGTTGTAAAATTCTTAGTAACATATTGTGATAAATTTAAACTAAAAACTAGCATTATCTGGAAGTCATATTCCTCCATCCAGCAATAATATCCATTCAAGGTTTAATCTAGCGAAGAACCTTCTTCTATTGTTAATAATAGGTAGTGTTTAAGCCTCACTAGAGGCATTTGTGAGTATACTTGAATTTATATAATGGACCATTACAAAAAAAAATCCATTCAATTCTTCCATTTTGTGCATAATAATTTCAAGCTTCTACCAGTACCCTTTCTGATTATCAATGTGACTAATCATCTGAAAAGGCCATCTAAGCATCATTGGCTTGGTCAGCCTTTACCTTATTCTAAGCCAAAGAGCTATGCTAGATGAAGCAAATTTCTGGCTAGTACCAGAGAAACGCATCTTTTGTATGTCATCCAAAGACAACAGGGATAGCTAAAAAATTCAGTAGTTTAATGACCGAAATGGAAGAATGATGTCTAGATATTACATTCATATGCATGTAAAAAGAATAATAGGAACCGAATCACCTAGTTACCCAGTTCTCTCCACCACTCCGGCAATCATGAACGCATTGTCAAATACCGATGATTTGAGTCTTAAAGAGTAGCATGAAACTGCAATAAAAGGTCAACTTCAGAATCATAAAGTTTTCATAAGCAGTTGTGCAAGTTAGACTTGAGTAAATACTGGTACTTCATAAACAAGCATTCTTGATGAGTACTTACATGCATAAATTTGTACTACGTTATAGCGTCAGGACTGGAATTGACATAATCTGCAAACAACCATTCTTGATGAATGCTTATATATATGCATAACTCAATTGTAGCTTTAGGTCTGAAAATGAACTCCCACACAAAAGATAAAGAACATTTTATGAATGTATGCATAACTCTAAAAAGATCATTTATGAAGTATAAAATTAATATTTATAAACTCGGTAAGAAATTCATATCAGTTGATTAATATTTTAATTAAAATATATAAATTCGTTTAAAATAAAAATTAAAATAATTAATTTAATTAAAATTTTAGATTGACGATTATACGAAAACGTCTATGATTTGCACAGAATTTTACGATAGTTTCTAGCTAAATTCAGATCATACTCTTGAGCACAGAATTCAATGTTGTTATTATTGTCACGCAAATCATAATCAAGATATGCCTTGATACAAACAATACAGAGGGAATTGAATTCTAACTCAATTTTAACTCAAAAATTGTTATTTTATCATCTTTTCAGCACTAAACTTATTCATTCATTAATTAATTTCGAAAGTCTAAATTTATACATGTCCCCTCTTGGAGTACTTTCAGTCTTTAGAATTTTCTTAACCATCCCCACATTGAAAATAACACATGATATTATGTAGTATCTATATTCATCAAAACTCTAAAGTTGCACTGGAAAATTAAAATAATTCATGTTCAGTCAAAAACATTGCATCTTCAGAAAAAATAAGTATTTATCCCTGGTTGCTAGAATCACTAAACAAGATGAATTAATCTTATCAACGGGAAAGACATTTTCAATTTTTGAAGAAGCACAATTACAAGGCAAATTGTTTCTCATAATAAACAGGATTAATTCCCCTTGGAAACCACTACTTTGGAGTCAACTTGGAACAAACAAAACCTCCTTCCCGAACATATGATCTAGGAACATTTTAGTAATATGCAAGGAGACCAATTCCTAGATCCACCCCTTCAACTGCATTTGGCGGCTAGTATCGATCATGACGCCTGCTGCAAAATTGCATAGAAGCGTATTAAAATCACAAGCATACTAAAGGGAACATGAAAGCATCAAAAAGGACATGTAAAACACATAAAACTTGAATTTATCAAAGAAATCTAGTCCTCTTTAGACAATGGAATAAACTTGTATACATGTACAGTGTACCTTTTAATCCCTATTCCCTTCTGACCTTGACTATTAAGAAATATCATGTATGCCAAAAAGGAAAAAAAAAGATGATTTTCCTGACAATGCTAACATATATACAACTTGCTTAAACAACAAATGACAGAAGTTGCATGGACATTTCAGATAATCATAAGCTCTAGGGTTGCAATGACTGAAAATAGTTTTTTTTTTTTGCGCCAAAAGACTGACAACAGGTTCGCCATATCTTGTCTGACTAATAAATAAATTCCCTAAAGATGAGCAATAATCCTTTATATAAAATGGATTATAGACCAAGGATAATAATCCCAATTATAAATCATAATCTTTAGTTTTTTAATCCTTTTAATAGTTCAATCTCATGTTTGTTTTGTAAGGAATTATTTAAATCACTAATTTATAAAAGGACAATTATACCCTTATCTTCAATAGGACAAGAATAAATCAAGTTAAACATGTAAGGGTAATTTTGTCTAAATAAAGTTAATCCTTCATAATACTTGGTATTCAGTGTCACGGCGTACCTATTATATTTGGTCATTTCATTATCCGAGAGTCCAAGTATTATTTTATCCCGTCGTTCAGTTCATTTTTTAATCCCTCTCAATCCTAGGATTATAACCACTTTGCCTTAACTTAGAAGTTAAGTATAATGAGAGCAAATGGGGACTAAATCCGGCACTTTCCATAGTATTCCAACCAAAAAAAAATGGACATCATGTGGTGGCCAAACAAAGATCCAGCATTGAGGGGAGCATACCTATGGCGATCATAATCCCTAGCTCGCTCTCTTGATCGGGAACGTGATCTACGGCGACTCCTTGAATCGTAGCTGCGGGATTGGTCCCTCTCTCTTTCACGTTCTCGATCATACCCATAATCACGGTCAGAATACCTGTCACGATCCCTGCTCCTACGATCATGATCCCTTGCTCGTTCACGACTCCCTCCTCGATCCCTGCTACCTTCCCTATCACGTTCCCTGCTCTGCTCTTTTGATCTGCAGAGATCAACATATGAGTCAACTTCCAAACAAATAAAAAGAACACCAGAGCACGATTGGATATCCCAAGTGGTAAACGGTTTATCCTCTATCGTCCCAGGTTCTGGGTTCCACTCTGGCTCACCCCGAGAATTTCTTAGAATGGATACTCATTTGTAAGGCTATAAGCCAAATTATTCACACATAAAAAAAAACACCAGGAAAGCTAATATAATGTCTCCAACTTCGCAGATATCATTAGCAGAAGAGATATTATTAGCAAGCACAATGTGAATAAACTCCTTACCTTCTCAGTTCTTCTGATGCCTTCCTTTTATTGTCTCTCTCATCCTGGAAAATAGGGTAAATAAAATTGAGATCTTATAAACAACTATCTGTACCTAATAACATTGACACGTCCAAAGACACGATTATTTAACTCACAATTAAAAAAGCTTGTCTGATTAGATCTTGTGAGATTGTCAAATAGCAAATCTCAAAACAAACATTCAATCCTGATACAGCAGTTCACCTAGGCAGAGTTGATAGATAACAAATAGGGTATCAAGTAGGCACTCATCTTTTTCCTCTATAATGAAACAAAAACTTACTGAATGATGTCTAAAGTGTAACAAAACAGAAAGGGGAACAAACTTCCAGATACCAACTCCTGCAGGACTATTATTGTTGAGACCAGAACCCAAATTTGCTCTACTACAGCCTATTATTGAATCTGCACAATACTTCGACTACCTACATCCTACCATATGCTAAATACAAGATTATGCCACTCAATTATGTGGCTTATTTAAGAATTAAGATTTAACCATCCATTCTTGAAACCGCAAAATAGAGTCTTTTTTCTCTGCTTGGGTGCAATTATAGTTTCTGATAGCGAAGGGGTTTATATAACAAAGTCAACTAAGTTTTTAAAAAAAACTATAAAAAAAATGCTATATAGATCATTTTTTGAAATATCTTTTAGTAGCCTATTAGTCTATTACTAACAAAAAGTATAGATAGTCTCGGAAACTATAAAAAAAATTCTAGACAATTAGGGAGGGGAAATTGGTATGTATTCACAAAATGGAGACTGAAGCTGGTATTCTAATAGGCCAGATTCAGATATCTGTAGAAAAAAGTAAATCATGTCTCAGAAACTTAACCAAAACCGGATACCCCATCAGAGGAGACACCCAGGCAACTTAACGAGGACTGGAGATCCGATCTAATAGGCTAAGCAGACATGAACTTGCATAAATGATGACCATTCTAAAAGATCACTCTTTACGTTCTAATATTTTTTTGATACTTCTAATTGCAATGTATGTAGGATATAAGATATATGAGCCTATATCCAAAAAAGATGAGGGCTCTGTAATTACCTTCAGATCAGCCAATTTTTCGCGGATTTGCATATAGCCGAGGTGAAGCTTTCCTCCAAAATGGTCAGCTAATCGACGATCACTGGTGATACCACAATGAAAGGAAACATAGATCATTCATACATATGCTTGAAAAACGAAGTGAACAAAAAATATGCAGTGCATTTCCCGAAACTTTCAATTTAAAGATAGCGTGATTGACAAACAAAACAGAAAAAACGCACATTCTTTAGCTGCATAAGTTTATCCCCGTAAAACTGGGCCAAAAGCCTGCTGGTGACAAGGAGGTATATTGCCAGGTCAAAGACTGAAGTACTTGAAACCCCTAAACTAGTTCTTTGTCTTTAAACAGTTTAAAAAAATACATAAAATATTGTGGAGCATATAAGGAAATGAATTCACCTGTCATAGACACTCAAGAAAGCTCCACATATGTCGCAGACACGCAACTTCTGATCTGTCTGTAAAATGCAGAAGAAAAATGGTCATAATTAATGTGTTGAAAACACAAAAATTTTAGATGCACCTGACTCTAAAATGTTAACTTGTTTGCTAATACTTTGAGAAGCAATAGATAACTCCATCAAATAAATTTTCATACACAAGTAAAAGAAATTTTGAATGTTAAAGTTTATGTGTCCATATACACTACTGACTGGTAGCACTCCCAACATATGTTGTAGTTTATATATAATGCACTAAAAACATATAAATATATAATACAAGTTTATGATCTAAATACGTTCAACACCTATCAGTGTGAAATTTATTATTATCACTGGGCTCAAGTTCTTTAAGAGATTTTACATGGTGTAACGTTTATATAATTATTTGAAAAAAGTTTAAAAATCAAATTCTTTGTTTTTTAACCTAATGTAATAACATAAATTAGTTTTCTCCATGCGTCTAATACAATAAAACTAATGGTGTGTTCCTGAACTTTAACGAGGCAAAATGAGAGAGAGAGAGAGAGAATCAAGGAAACGACGGAGAAAAGTAGATAGAGTTGGGAACTTGGGATATGGAAGAAATAACAGGCACATTACAGAAAAGGGCATATATGGACTTAACGGAATCATACAACCCTGTTTTGTTTGTAAATCTCTATATCTTCCCACTTCTCAGAAGATTGGTTTGAGAATTGAGAGGAAAAGTAAGATATTGCTATTATCACAAAAAAAATTGGGAACACTTAAAGTTCTCATTAACTTTATTTTCTTTAAATTATAATTAGAAAGATACTGTAAGAATGAATAATCAGCACAGAAAGCTTACAATGCGCACATCAGCAGCTGTGTACTTCGAGGAATCTACAACAGGTTCTTGTCGAGGACCAGGCAGCTGATTCAGATTATCAGATATAATTAAATTTGTAAGAACATAACATAAGAGTTAAATCTTTATTCTGATGAAGAAAAATGGGGACAATCTAAAAATATTAAAGAGCACATCTTACAAATAAACCAACTAGCAACTATATGATCCCATATTTAATAGAAAATAAGATACTGAATCATGTTAATACCTTCTTGAGTTCTTCTGCTTCTTCCAACGCTTTCTGAGCCTCATCAACCAAACCTTGCTCCCCTGTAAAAAGATTAAAACAAAGTGTATTGTTCAATTCAGTTTGTGCCCCCGAGCTCAAACTATATATAAAGGAACATGGTCCCAAGTATGCAAACCAGTGGTTGTTTTCTTTTCTCCGAAAGACAATCATATATGAGCAAGTATGAAAACGGTTCAAATACCATTCCAAATTCCACAATAACCACAACAAAATATAGAACAAGGGAAATATGATATTTATTTGATAGGCAAGTCTAGATATTGCACGTAAAAAGTACCAAGAACTTCGGCTTTCCTAAGCTTCTCATTAATCATCTCCTGCGTGCGAGCATCAGGAACAGCTACAGGTAAGGGTGCCAATGATGGAGTATTTGGAAGGGGCTGAGGCAAGGAAGCTCGGTCTTTGTTAAAGGCATCTAACAAAAGCATCGACTGCCAGTATAAACATGAAAAAAATAAATAATAATTCCAATAATCATTATTTTCACAAATACATTTTATATCTTAAGATTCTAGCTCCACCTGTTTGTCTGCTCTTTTAGTTCTAAGTTCTTCCACAACTTCTAAGGCCCGAATCTTCATATCCGTCTTGCCTTCAAGATCTGCAAAACTTTAACTAGTTGATCACATCTCGAAATAAGAATTGAAAGTCTAACCCATAAGAATAAAATATATACATATCAAAACTCAATATAAATGTTTGCCTTCGGTAACATAGGGTGATAAATATTAGATACCCGTACGCAGGGACATAGAAACTATAGTCACCTAAACACAACATTTCCTGCAAGCTTTTGGGAAAGGGGAAGACATGGCGTGATCCGGGGGGGAGCATTAAAAGACTTCTTAATTACAACTTCACCCATATATTCTGCATATCCACTCCAATAAATGGCATTGTAAAATGAATAACTAACAAGTTTGTTTTAATAACAATTATTGGCGAACCAGAATGCTCTTTCGTAGACCCAATTTAAACTTTTCCTGTTAACAAACTTAAAAAAAAACTCTCTAAGCAAATAACTACCTGCATGTTTTCCTCTTTACAAAGGTCTTGCTCTCATAAATTGCAGGTAACCACTATGTCATCCTGACCTAGCTCTCGTAATTCTATTTTTCTTCGCAAAGGAAAGCTTCCCACTTTAACATGTGTGAGAAACCAAAAAATATAACAGTCTGCATGTTCTAAACTCGTAATACTTTTATATCACTTGTATAAGATTACCGTTCATATGTAGCAATCAAGCTGGTATAAATCTTGTTATCTATATATCTCGTGCAGAGTCCTTTAAATTTTCCTCATAAAAGATATATTTAGCACACTATACCTATATTTTTAAGTATGACACTACAGATTATTTTAAGGTCAATAACATGAAATATGACTCCCAATCATACAACAAAGTCCTGAATTTGATTTTTAAAAGGTATGATCAAATTCATCGCGTACAAGTTCAATTCATTTGTCACACACTACTTTCCAGCTGTCTCTTCTTTATATGCTATCCTCCACAGCATTTAAGATCTTTCTTATTGTCCCCTAGCGAATTCAATTTAGATTGAAAGAACCCCAAACACACATCAAGTAAAAATATTATAGTATTGCCTTAATTCAAAAAGTAAATCAAAGCTGCACAAATGTCTAAACATTACCATATTGATCTGCTTCTTTAAGCTTCTCCTTTATCTCTTTCGACATTTCAAGGACCTCGGGTGTCTGTAATTTAAATCATTTGGCAAGCACAATAAGTATCCCACACAAACATATATAGCATAGAGTAAACACATGACAATACATGATGCCTGTAAATTTGACGCAATTTCAAAATTACAGTTGTAACTTCAGACACAGAGATTGCAATAGCTGCTTTAGCATCCTCGTCAGTCAGACGTTTAAGAGCTCTAGCAATTTTTCTATCACATTCAACAATTAGTCTATCAATAACATCTTCCAGCTCCCTTTCGTAGTTTTCTTGACCTTTTGCTCTAGATTCTTCATATCTGATGAAGTGTTAAAGAGATACAGGGGGTAAAAATGCTAATTGACATACTACTTTTTATTAAAAATTGAGAACTAAGATGCTAATTAGAACAATACATTGTTAACATATTCAAGGATTTAAATAGCACTTAAGCTTTCTTCACCAATTTAGCAATATTTTACGGGAGAAAATAAGTTGAGTTAAAATTTAAAGGATACTCTTTCCTCAGCTGTAGTGAGTGCACCTTTGAGCAAGGTCCCATGTCCATTTTCTGAACATACAAAAAAAACACAACAGAGAGTCATCAGAATTCAAAAGAGAAGCACCGAAATCAAAATTAGTTTTATCAGACCAGCATGTAACAAGAATATCATAACAGAGACCAAGGGCCAACAAAGTGCACACATATATTTATCTTAAACAGTCATGTTTAACTCTCTGCTAATTATTTTAAAGTCCCAATATGACATCAGTAAATGGATGTGTTGGTTTTATGTAAAGGTGGTGGCTCATCATAGTTTCAGATTTTCTCGTCCTCCTTTAATGTAACACTAAGAAGAGTAGTCATGTATAAAAATTCAAAAGTAATGATATTTTAAGAGAAATTGAGAAAATAGGCATAAAAGGCTGTATAAACTTCGCTTTGAGTTTATTTATTAAAAAAAAAAGAGGTAAAACATAGATGTCACCTTTTCTAGGAAAGATCAAATTATGCAGTCTATATAATCTGTTTCCAAGAAGTCCAAATCATCCGCAAAATTGACTACATTTACCGGTAAAGATTTGTTCACAAATGAAAAGATAATTATTCAGAACTCAAATGTTAGATATTTGTATGCAAGAAAAAGAAATTAAAGGGTCAGTGTTGTTTAAAGAGAGTGATCCAACATTGCAACAGGTTAGTTTAAAGTCCGTCCTCTTGACCATTTTCCGTTTTTAAAAAAATAACCATTCATGCCTTCACAAAAACCTTGAACTCGGTTTGACTTTTGCTCAAACAGAACATAAGCTTATACAAGTCAAATGTCATGTTTATTAAAATTACCAAAAACACCAGTTTAATATATAAAACTGGCACCAATAAACAGGTCTTAAGAACACTGTGCACTCGGAAACATTACATATAACTAATCACATTCCAAATTGACCAGAAAAATGAGCTACATCTTTTCAAAAAAATATTTGGGATTTTCATGTTTAACTGTCCCCATAACAAATTAGATCACAAACATTCCTTTTTTATAAAACCAACCAAATTTTACAGCAGTAACAGAAATGAATATGTATATTTACTACAAATTTCTATATACTTGCAACAATAATCTTTCAAACTTGATAGCATCGACAAATTTAAATCACCAAAAACAGCAAAATTGAGCAAATACACACACACGCAAAACAAATCTAATTTCAACAAGAACCTAATAAATTCACACACAAACTACAATCAACACATAAACAAAACAAAATCGATCAAATCTCCATGTATCAACAAATAGAAACCATAAAAAACGCGAGAATTACACGAAATGGATAGATAGAGATACTTACAGTGAGTTGAAAGAGCTCGTGAGGGCAGAGACCGACTAAGTAGAGACGACAGACATCGCGATCGTAAAACTTGCGATTGACTTCTCGAACGTCGCCGTTTCGATTCGCTCCCATCAACACATCCAGCTGCTTTCGCAGTGCGTCCATCGCGTTTTGTGTGTGTGTGTGTGTGTGTGTGTGTGTGTGTGTGTTTCTAGGGTTTTGGTTTTGGGGGAAAGTGATTATAGTCGAGTTAAAAACATAACCTCGCTCGTGTCGTGTACATAGGTGTAAATAATAATTGTGTGTGTTTTTGCACAAGTTTTGATTAATACCCTATCTTTTACTCGTTTTTCGTTTTGATGCCCGTTGTTTTTTTTCTTTTCGCTTCTGGGTATATTTTGATTTATTTTAATACTTTTAATGAAATTTGATTTAGTTAAAATAATTATATTAACCATCATCAACACAAACACATAAAATATATATTAATTATTGTTCCAAATATTCTACCCGCTTTATTTATTTCAAAAAATTAAATATTTGAATCGAATTAAATCGGATTTTCAGTTTAAGAATTTGAATTTTTCTAGTAATAAGTTGAAGATTTCAAATAAATTAAATGAGCTCAAATTTATAATCAAATTCAGTTTATTTAATAGATGAATGGAGTTTACTCACTACATAATCGATTCGAATCGAGTTTTATTCTAATTTACACATACTCAATTGAACTCGTTTAAATACTTCTTCAATCGCTCAAGTTAAATTGAGCTAAATCTAGTTAAATGAATCTGAGTATAATTCAAATTCAATCCAAATTACACCTCTAAATATGAAGTATATGTATATGACATTGGTTAAAATTTTTAAACAATTACAAGTTTCTGGATTTGTGTGAAAAGTTCTTAAAAATTAATAGAAATATTATAACAAATTAAATGTATAGTATACTATATAAAACGGTCTTAACTTAAATAATTTAGATACCATAAATTTTTATAATTTTATGAAATATAATATGACTTATTGTCACGATAACATCCTAATTCAAAATTTTATTTATATGTACAAGAGTTGAGAAATTATTATATTATTTAATATGATAGTTAATTTTAGAAAAAAATAAAAATAAAAATAAGTTCAAATTTAAATATATAATTTTTAAAGTTTATTATTGCACCGAAACTATTAATAGTATGAATTTCAATCACAATAAATATGAAATTTAATAAATTAGAAAAAAGTATTAATGTCTGATAAAAATATATTATAAATTAAAGTTATTTCATAAAAAAAATATCATTTAAAATATGTTATAATCCACAATCCATCATTTAACATAGATAGAATGCCCATAATACCCATTTTTTCATTAGAGTATACTCACTAGAGTTGTAAACGAACCGGACATGATCGGTAAGCTCGGCATGTTCACTCGTGTTCGAGTTCGGTAAGCTCGTCCGATAAGATTAACGAACTCGAGTTCGAACCAGTTTTTTGTTCGATAATCTTAACGAACCTAGTCGAACTTTATACTTGTTCGACTCGTGTTCGCTCGATTTTTGTTCAAGTTTGTTAAGCTCGAGTTCGTTCATTAATAAACAAGTGTTTTTATTTTTTATGTACATTATATATTTATATCATATGAATATCAAAATGACAAAATATGATCCATATCATCACTACTAGTACTACTAACTATTAAGTATTATTCTTACATAACAACATAAATTCATAATACATTCAGTCATTCACTTCTATGAGCCTAGTTATGAACTGATGTCTGATGAACATGATGCAGTTCCACATCCAAACAAATAGCATTAACTTGAAATAATGAAACATGCACAAATAAAAGAAAATGAGCCCATGGCAAAATCAAATTATCAATAACACTGTAACAATGTACATATAGCCAGGCTAAAGCATCATGCATCCTGCTATGTTACAGGCTTACAACATAATTTTATATTTAAAGGAACTAATTTGTTTACATCAGCACATGTCATTATGTCAAACATATAACTATATAAGATTCAAAGATATAACCAAACTGGTTTATTAAAAAAGTGCAAAACCATATGAATATATTAAATAAATAAAAAGCACGATAAAAAATCAAGCCAAAATGACAAAATCAATACTTAATAAATACTCATTTCATAAATTCACACAAAGTATAAGAATTAAGATTAAATAATAAGCATGAGTTTCACAGAGACATTTCATCGAACAGTTTGATAGCAAAGCATAAACATGCGCTATACACAAAACTTTTCATGAATAAAATGTAAAGTGATACAACCATACAGGCAAACACAAACATGAAACATATAAATGATTAAATTATGCTATATAATATACAGAACTTGGAGCAGGGTGTTAACTAGGAAAAAATCAAAAATACGTCATTTAACTTTGTAAATTGAAATGATTAAATTGTTGTAAGCTGAAGAAATTATCAGCAGCATATATAATATGACTATTATGACACAAATTAAGAAGAAGTGAAGAACCCTAAAATCTAAATTACAAACAAATTAAACACACATTTTACTATAAATTAAACAAATTGGTACCTATCGAGAGTTGCCGTCTTGAAGCCGAACTGAGGTCTCGTAGTCGTAGTCATCTCTCGTCTCGTTGTCGTCTGTTGAGGACTCTCGACTCTCGAGGGTTTTGAATTGAGGTTGAATTGTTTTACTATATCTAGTTTTTATAATTTTATTCATTTTCTTGTTTATTAATTTAAAATAAAATAGAAGTTTTTAACGAACAGTTCCTTTAAAAAAATGAACAGTTATGGCAAAAAAAATAAAAAAAAACGAACAGTTCGAAATCGACTCGGGTTCGGCTCGGTTCGATAAGTTCGGTGAACAGCTCGGGTTCGGTTCGATTGTTATCGAACTCGAGTTCGGTCAACAAAATTTGTCCGATAACGTTACCGAACAATGTTCGGTTCAGTAAGTTTTTGCTCGTGTTCGTTAAGAGTTCGTCCGAGTTCAGTTCGTTTACAGCTCTAATGCTTACATTATCCAATTGCAAGTTTGTGCACATTTATACCCAGTCATTATGTCTATGGATGAGACGTATCCCGATTATGTATAAAAACATATACAACCAGCTTCTACTAGCATTCATATGACCATCCTATATGAAGATGTGAGCGTATAAAGATAAAAGTTAAAGTTTATAAAAGTTAGGGTTTTGAGGGAGTAGATGATGAATGCGCCATTGTTAGTCAATAATTTTTTTTTTTGTAGTATGTGGATTTAATAGCATGTTGTGTTACTGTATGTATAAAATATGTACTTGTTTCACATAGAGTGGTAAAAAGTGCATAACCTCATATTTAAAGGAAATTAAAAGTAATTGAGAAATATGACATATCAGGTATGCACGACTGCGTGTTTGGTGTATTAAATTGTTACGCCAACGTATCAAGCGTTGCTACTTCCATAAAAGCGTAATTATCATCGAAATAATACGTATAGAACTAGAGATGATGTTGTGGGCATAAAATCTTGACATGCCCTCACTAAGAGTGTATTGAATGGGTATCTAAGGCCCTCCACCCCGCCCATAGATATTTAAGTTAATTTTTATTGAGAATTAGTTATTTTGGGCCTTTACCCTTTAACATAATTCATAATCCATAATTATTTTTATCATTCTATTTTATTAGTATTACATATCATAATCTTATTTATTTTCTTATAATAATTATCATTATCTATAAAATATTAATATCTCTTAACACTATTATTTTGTATATAAAATATCTTTTAACACTATTATTTTATATATAAAATATCTTATTTAATAAACTAAACAAAATCAAAAAGAATATATTATAAATAAATTTTTTAAGTGATAAACATTCATGAATATATTGAACGAGAAGTGTGATGGTAAGAGGAAATAATATAAATAAATATTAAAATTTTATTGAACACATATAATATATTATACATATAGATATATTAATACGGAAAAAATCATCTAAATATCTATTTTATAATAAAAAAATCTTAATAATTGCATATATCTATTATGTTAGAAAAAAGTTGACAATAGTATATTTGACGAATATTTAATCAAAATTTGGTCGTAAAATTTATTTTATTTCGAAATTAAAAAATTAAGGTTAAATTTATTAAATATTAAAAAAATTTTAATTATAAATAGTTGAAAATATATAATTAAATTTACTAATTATTTTAAAAAAAATCAATTGTATATACTTAAAAATATAGAATTTAATTTAATAAATATATATAAAAAAATTTAGTTGTATATTATTGAAAACGCAGTGAAATAAAAAATAAAAAATTTAGCTTTTTCCAAGTTATACAGGTCAAATCTTGCATCACCGAGATTCTTATTGTACCCAACACTTCTCTGTATCTATCATCACTCAACGATGACACCCTCCATGAAAACACTGGTACAACTAAGCTTCCTACTAGTCATATTCTCATCTTTAATACCCAATTCACTGAGTTTTCAATCAGACGAGCTTCTAATTGAAGACGAAGAGTTTGTAAAATCTCCCGATCTGGGTCGACCCACGATTTCTCCGCTGACCCGGAAGAGTGGTTCGGATTCTGGGTCGGATTCTAAGGTCCAGTTTGTGTTGGAGCATGCTTTTGGTGACTCGGAGTTTACGCCGGCCGGGACTTTCTCCGCTCGGCTCAAAACATGGTCTCATGGTGGTCAGGTGGGTCCCCCTATTCTTTTTAGATAAATTAATAATAATGGATGCTTTGTGTTTTTAAGTTGGATAAGTTAATGATCTCGATGAATTAATGAGATTTTGGGGTTGTTATATGTGTGTGTATTTTTTATTGATTTGTTTATGAGTATAAATTGATGAGACTTTTTATTGAAAATTTGATGGATGGAGCACCATTTTGACCAAAAAATAGTGTATTTAACTCTGTGGTTTAATATTTGTTTTTACTCTTGAGAATTGAGATATGAACTAAAGTGTTAATGTATGAATATATTTATATGAAAAAGTTTAGCACTCAATTGTTGCTATCATGCTATGTGACGATATTGAACCGGTAACAAAATGTTTATGTTTAATGGAACTGATTTGTATATATGTTTAAAACTTCTTACAGACCCTCACAAAACTCAGGTTCTCAAGAAAAGACTTGAGCAAAGAAGACAAGGAAAGCTTTAAAGTAATTTACTAATCCCTAGTTTTTTTCTATATTTGTGATTTAACTGTCAAGTATTAATGATATAGTCTTGCAGACGCTGCTAGAAGGTGATGATTTTTATAGGATACGAGTGCCATCAAATGTGATCAGCCCTCCAGGGAGAGACTATATAATCTCTTCAGTAAAAGCAGTAAGTTGCAACCATTTATGTGGCAGAAAAAAGTTTTATGAATATTTCAATACATATTTGTTTGCCATCTGCACTGATTGCTTCTTTTGATTACATTCAGAGATGTCTTCCACAGACTGGCTTGGATGAGCATTTTGTCATACACATGGTACAAGCTCCTATACCTAAAGTTAACTTGTTACTTTGGACTAAATAAACTAATAGAGAATTTCGAGATTTTAGATAGAATATCAAGAAAGGAACCATGTCCACGGTTAATATTTAGCTTCTGGTACTTTGTAGGATTGTGGATGACTAGACCTGGTACCACAAATGGGGAGGGTAACTAAACAAGGACTAAGCAATTAATCATATAATTTGGACACTTTCACTTTATGTTCCCTGCTACTGTGTTTGAATGGTCTTAAAACCTATAGATTAGTTTATTAGGAGGAGTTCATTTCCGGTCAGTCAGGATAAAAGTGGATGCCACAACAAATCATTTGACCAAGGGCCCAAGTGCTTAACACCTCAGGCAACAACCAGCAGTCCGATTTTCTTTGAAAATCCCAAGGCAGTCCCTTGGCACTTGTATGGACTATGTAGTAAAATTGCTTTGACCTGGTGAAGATGGAGGATAACTCTAGGCCCAACACATGTCATATGTACAACAATAAAGGGTCTTGCCTTGGGTAAGTATATCAATACGAACATCATAATTTTAATGTTAAAGTAGGAGTCCTAACAGAGTCGAGGATTCCAGGTATGGACCTCTTATGCTTGGCTTAGATAAAGTTGATTTGACAAGATGATGGAACGATCTGGATTAGAATTACAACCATACAAAAAAGTATATGAAGTATATGTATGTTATTATTAGTTCTTTTATAGAATCAAAATTCATAATATAAAAAATAATAGATATTAAAACTTTAAAAGTAAAAAGATAACATTAAAAGTGTTGTAAAACTATTATAATATAAAAAACAATACTGTATTACAATATTTATTTTATAGTATACATATCACACAAAAACACGACATGGATTTATGTTGTACTGTTGTACATGACAAGACACAAATTTATTTTGTGTTGTGCATCGGTTTTACATTTGCAACATGAAACACGAAAGTACACGGAAACTCGACATGATTGCCAGGGCCACAAAAGCTTATCGAATTGATATGTGATAAGCTGTTAATTTTTTGGTGGAGAAAAGATCTTGTTATACAAAATGAGGCTATGTACCACAACTTTACATTGCTTTGAAGATTTTTATAAACCTCCCTAGTCCCTACTCACACTTTGGAAACCAAATCAAGGGAGTGGCCATTTGAGTGATTTCCACCTAGGCTCGTCTCATCTCTCTCTCTCTCCCTCTGTGTGTCTCTCTGTTTTTTAAATTTTGTTCTAGAAAATTTCGATAGAAGTACATATCTAATTCTCTGCGAATCAGATATACCTATAGAGACAATAATGCTTAGCCTTCCATACACTTGTCTTTTCGGGGCTAGGCTTGGGCTTCATTCTTAATGCACTACCTGTGTAACTGTGTTTCTGGTACCTTTTATTTTAGAGATTATTATTTCAGTCCTGTTGCTGATTTCTTATATTTGTATTCATTTTTCTTTTATGTTTCTTGTTCATGCAAATTGAGGCCTTTATAAATGGTTAAATATATTGCTTCTTGTTTAATTTGTTTGTTTTCTTATAATTCTAAGTAAGATGGAAGGTTATCTATTTCTCTGTCAGTTGCGGTCAATCTCACCCTTTGATTATGCAGGATGGTGTTAACATTTTGGGCGTTAATTATGGTTCTCTTGCAGTATGCCAGTATCCTCGACAATATAAACTGGTAAGTAATACCTATTATCATTATTAAAAAAATAGTTTAATATATGTGGTGAAAGCACATCAGAGTCTGACCCAAACAGACTGGCAGATATCCGATCCCTTCAACATGACGCTGTTCTCTTTATTGCGACCCTAATGCTACTTACGACCTACTCCTTCTTAGAGTTAGATTTCGTTGAAAGCTGCGAGCTAGAGTTTTAGATCTTCAGTGTAGTTATAGACATCTGGTACTCGGCACATATGTAGAAAGCTAACCTTATACAAATCTTCAGCTTCTGTATTCCTTCAGCACAGTCTTGGACTCAAAACATACGGACGAAGATGTTGATAATATGTAATTTAGCTGGGCTAGTTCCATTTACATGTTTCAAGTTCTGAAAATGAAGTTCTAAAGTTTTTCTGGGGGATCCACTATTTTTTACTAATGAGGATCTGATATATGCTCAATGATAATGTCATTGTGTTCAAGAGATGATAAATTTAGATCTATTGGGATATTTTTTGCACCCTGTACGAACAACGGTTTGCTAAAGCTGAGAATGCTAGTGTCCAAATCATAATGTTAAACCAAATCAATTTCTAGTTGAGCACTTTCTAAAGTTATAATGCTGGATTTGGCTTACGTATATCTGCTTTTTAGTTTCCTTGTTATTCTGGTCTACAATTTGTCTACCTGACGTGGCTATTAAAGTATAAAGTTGAAGTAAGAGTAAAATAAGATTATGTATAGCACAAAAAAATGAAAGAAGAGGTCATGTATAGGCAGTAAGCACCAAGGATTTTGCAAGATCACCTATCTTAGCTTTTGAAACAGTGACAGCATTATTCTTCCTTCTATTGCAGCCAAGCAAGTGGGCCTTCACCTCTCACACAGTCTTAAAGAGCACCGAGCAGGCACCAAGGTAAAGTTATATTGTCATATTTGATTATATTAAATGTTCGTAATTCTAAACACTTGTATGATGATTCTAGTTGCACGAGTGTGAGATTTCAAAATGTATTAGCTTATGTTAACTTTTTTAAAGCTCATCCCCTTTTCAGTTCACGAGCTCCTTAAAGCCATCCTTTGTTATTAATTTTGAATTTTACCCATCGTAGTGGTAGAACGTTGAAGTGTCAACTGTGCGTCGTCTTGAAAGTAAATAAAAGCTTGGTCAACGGAATTTATCCATACCAGTTATTTCTTTAGAATTCAATCTTTTCAGTCTTACTTTTTAAGTACTGCCTCCACCCAGTTCATTTGCAGCATCTCTCTTTGTGAGATGTCTGATTTATCTGCAACATGCACATTTACTCCTACTTCATTAAGTACTATTTCCGTGGTTCTGTTCCTACTAATGTGTTCTTATTAATATATGTGAGGAGAGCACTGAAACCTTTTCTGGCTTAGTGACTTAAATACTTCCATTACATGTGAATCATGCGATTTATTGGTGCTTTGAAGGCAGTGAGCTATATCATACTTGTCATAGAATGAGTGGCATTGTATCTCTAATTTATAATATGCATATCAATCTTTTATGTTGTCCAGTCCTTTCTAATTAGATGTCATTGTGGAACAGAACTCCTGCATTCTCAGAAGAGATTGGTAGTACAGAAATTGGTGGGGAAGATGAAGGTGTGAAGCCGTTGGAAAAAACTTTTTGGGCTAAATATGTAAGTGGTCAAAGATATTTATTTGAGCTTTCTCTTTAAAGTCAATTTAATTAAAACCTAAACAACACTAAACTAACAAAGAAAAAGGTAAAGATACAATAACATCTGAATTTTTTTTATTTTTTTTTGCAGTGGATGTATCTGATTCCCCTTGGACTTATTGTCATGAATGCTGTCACTCAAGCCATGAACATGCCTGAGGAACAAGCAGGGGGGCAACCTGCTTCCCAAACCCAGCAAGTAAATGGTCCACTCCCACGTGGGCCAGGTAGTAGAAGATGATGGTTGCATCATTCACAAAAAGCAAGAAACCAGGTATTCTTTTAGATTTAAAACTGTGAATAGATATTCAGTTTGGTACTTACAATGAAAATGACCTTCTTGTTGCTACCTGTAGTAGCATATAATCAACCAATTGCCTGTATTTGGCTGAAACTTTGATATAATTATGTACGACTCATAAAATTTTCTGTGACATCAGCATTGCTACTTTCTAATTCTCCAGAGGGTATGTGTTAATCTGAATCTTTTCTTCTGGAAGTAAATTGTTTATAACAAATGTCCTATGAGTAGCTGAGACCTAATGTTTATATATGGTTCTTTTGTATGCAATCTAATTTTTTTCCCTTATTTTTTATGACATTGGGAATATAGGGAGAACCATTCTTATGCTTCCAGGTGTTATGTAACTGGGTACAAAGAACATCCAAGCTTTTCCTAAGAGCAAATTGCTGCTGATGCAATTGTACGGTGGAGGTGGAGGTGGAGGTGGAGGTGGAGGTGGAGGACTCGTGATGTTATAGACTTATATTTTTTTGACTCCCATGAGATATTTAATGCTTTGTTTAACATAAATTTATAGATTTTTGCCTTTTTTATCTGATCCATCAAACTCATTAAAAAAAGAAACATTTTTACTGTCAAGTTTTTATTCACGTGTGTATTAGAATACTCGTCTGGCACTGAACAATTAGTTCCCTGACCATCTATTATATTAGTGTGCAGTAACTATGATTGGAGGATGTGCTGTTAAAAAAAGATAATTACAGTGAAATGATCTTTGTAATTATTTTGTATAAATGATCAAATAGCTAATTCTTTGTCTTGATTAATGTGGCGCAACAAAATAAAAGGTTTTATTTTGGTTACTTCACACTTTCTGTAAAGACATACCGACGTTCTTCAACAATGTATGCTCCCCATTCTCTTGCTTAATTTTCAATAATAAATGTTCTTGCATTCGTTTACTTTTGCACATTTTGTAGGTTTATTCTATCAAAATCCATTCAAATTATTGACAGCGAAAATGCGAAATCGTTTGCAACATCTTTAATAGCTTCAAAAACCAGAGATTCCCTTACAGTATTGTACATCACAAGCACCTCTAAAAGCCAAGTACACCAAATGACATTCTATAAGTTATATGCAGCCCTGTTAGCATTAGCTTACGGGTATGCTCTTCTGGGCAACAAGTTCGATCTGATACTAATTTGTTAAGAGATATATTAGGATATTGCTGAAATTAAAATATTTTATAAGGATATTGAAATGTTTCCATTATTAAAAGATATTATACTTGTTGACCAAGTCTTGTAATCTAGGACAACATACGACCAACTAACAAGGATATATGATGCTCAATCTACCGACTGTTGAGGACAGTTGAATATTATTAAAGCTCATCCTGCAAGAAAAAAAATCAATTTCTCAAGAACATGAAAATTTGTAACTTGACAATGTATACATGAAACTGGCAAGTAAAAGACTTAAGAAATAGTTTTTACATATTTCACATGAAATTTATGATATTAGGTTTTGTAGACAACACTTTTTTCTTTTTTGATATTAGGTTTTGTAGACACCACTTTTTTCTTTTTTTCCCGCATTTTTTCTTTCATATGGTGTTTGTGTTTATTTACTATTTAGCCATCTACGTTTTTTAGCCAAACCGACAGAAGTGCTCAGCCAAATGTTTACTGCATGCCTCGCCGATAGTCACTTAATTTTGCAGATTCTTCTGAACCTATCATTCTAATTTTGTTCCAGCTTATTAAGTATGACCCTCTATATATTTCTATGGCAAAATAGCCTCTACAACAATCACCAGTAACAGCTGCTGTTCTATTTTAGTCTGGTCACTAGTTATTTAGTTAATGACTTTAACTACTCTACAAGTCTACACTCTATGTCGTCACAGCAATTCCTTCTAATGCCGATATGGGATACAGTATAACATCAGATCATCTTAATGAATCAATTTTTCAAAACTTTGACTTTTTGCAAATATTTAAATCTTTATAATAATGATAATTACAAGAACAAAAAATAAAATTAATTAATATAGAAGATTAACCAAGTATGCTTACATGATAATCATCCATGTCATCATGACGATGCTGCAAATGAGATGTAACAAAATTAGAGATCAATTTCTTATGTATATATAAACAAATAATAACAAATACCAAACTTTGACATGTGCAGTTAAATTAATATGTATGCAGGACCTACATTGGAATGTCATCCACGCTTAAAGATCAGAAGAGATCATAAAGCAATCAATTTTGCTTACTCTTGACCAAGCTCCATGTAGCAATGGAAAATAAAATACAAAGTACATGACCTATCTTCTACAGATACCATAAGTTTATTAAGACATATACATGATTTATCCCTCTATTAATTGGACATATGCAAGGTATATCTTACTTGAGAAATACAATATGTTTCAAACTAATCAGAACATGTTATACACAGGTTACCAACATGTGGCTGCTACGGTATTTTTCCACTCCCACTTTTACCACAAAACATAGAATCAGGTAGACAAATAGGTACTACTTACCAACTACTTCTTGAACTACTACGATAGAGAAGTTCGAGACTTTTAGATACCAATGCACGGTATGGACATGTAGCCTTAGATTATAAGTTTTATAATTGACATGTAGTTGTTAAAGAGAACCTACATATCTGCCTCAACTAGTTGAGACAGTTCCTTTAGGATGCAAAATAAAAACTTAAAAGATAAAAAAACAAGCAACTACAAGTTGAAGAAGATATATATTGGATGATATCAAGAAAACAAAAAGAACAGAGATGTGTGTTGAATAGAATTAGAATCTAATTCAATTAAAGTTACTGACCCTATGGTGTCTGTCTCTGTATCGATCTCGTCGATCATAGCCCCTCTCTTTCTTTCTCTTTTCACCTTCCTCTCTTGCTCTTTGAGCTTCCTGCATGCAAAAATTGTGAAAGCATTAGTAATGATTTCACAAAAAATGAAAATACAAGTTGCAGAACGTAAGGACATAAGAATTGCATCAGGACAACAACCTCTTCTTCTCTCGCTTTTATCTCTTTCTGTGCTTCCTCAAAGGCCTCTTTTTCAATCTAAATTTCATCAGAAGGGGAAAATACATGAATAGTTAACAAGGCATTGTAGCTAGTGTCTGCAAGGGTAGATTGAAGAGCTGGACTTTACTTCTCTGTTAGCGAAAATTTCTTGCACAACTTGTTTTGCATATTCTGGCTCGTCACAAATCAGAATGTTGTCAAAGACTGAACCAGCCTTCACCTGCAGACACAACATGATGGATCTCCATTCATTTATTATCTAAATCTTATGCTTGTCACACACAATATGCAAAAATAATTAATTTACATCCTACCTGCCAGACTTCTATGCCCACATATTTGATTGGCTTCAGGACATAAAGGTCAGGATCATCTTCGAACTCTGAACAACATGAATGTAAATGAGGAAGCTTTGTAGCAACAAAATACATTAAGCATGAGAGTGTAACATGCATAGATGCAATACCTGGGTTATCAGTCCATGGAATTTTCCACTTTCCTTTATAGTTGGGGTTTTTTATTTTCTGTTGTATAAAACAACCATGGATGAGAAAACTACTTCGCCAAGTAAGCTTCATGCAGTTTCTGTTCGCTTACAGGAAAAAGTTGGTGTACCTTTCTCTTCCATGGTCCCTTGTATGCAGGATTAGGCACTCTTGGTGGTTTCCATATACCATCCTCATCTTCATCCCAACTATCAGGCTACTTCAGCAGAAATAAATAAGATGCATATACCTAGGGCTTACAATTTCTTGTTATAAAGAATAAGCTAATAGAATCTATCTGCCAAATGTGGTATGTAGCATGTCACAGAGATTTTGTTATAAAATTAAACAGTTCCAATCTAATACTAGAAAATTCACACTTAGTCTTTTAAACAGATGGGGATTTTTGCAAAAAATTCTTAGAAAAGACGGACAATACTCCCTGCTGCATTTTACATTTGGATCATATAAAAAGATATTGCACAACTATCAACCAACCTTTTTAGCCTTTGGGTCAGGAATTTCTCGAGGAATTGAATCATATCCCTGCTTGTAACAGTACTATATGTTAATGTCAATAATCATGGGGCAAAATTACAATGATAAGAAAGTAAATACATTGCTACCATATATTGAAAAAAAAAGACTGCTACCTCAGGTTTGACATGATTTGGATCATCTATATATTCTTTATCATCCCAATCTGCAGGCTGTCAGACACGGATATTGACACCAATTAGATCCACAAAGAACAATTACAATAAAGATTGACGTACAGAGAACAAAATAACGAAATTAATTGTTTAGAGTTCTTCAAAGTCAGTTAAACCTTGAGATAATACATTACAGAATCTATGAGGAATCAAAATCAGATTAATGTTAGCTGTTATATGCAGATTCTAGTCTCTAACCTTTTTGGCATTGACAGCTCTAATTTTGCGAGGGGGAAGGATATCCCAATCTGTATACATGCTTCCTGAATCTCTCTCTCGCCCATCAATAAGAATACTATATGATGCATCTGGCCTAAGAATAAATGTATAGAAATGTATTAACTTGTCCGTCTCGCACTCCAGTTCCTTCTTGATGGGATAATTCTGTCCCTGATAGGAAAGTATAACATGGAGCTTCTTCTTCTGCGTGCCACATATATCTGGTCCAAACATCAAACTGCAAAACATCGATTGTGAAAGGTTTTTCAAACCAGTAAAGGCAAGGCAATTGGAGTTGAAAATAATATTTTAGTTGCCCCATGGTATAGTAAAACCCCTCTAAAGTGATATATCTGGGGCCGGTAAAAATTATCACTTTACAGAGGTTATCAAGTAAGAGAGATTTACATTCTTTTACCTCAATATTGTGTTTTTATTCACTAATACATACAAAGCGTTATGATTTTCTTAAAAAATATTAATTATCACGATAAAGGGGTTATTAAATTTTAAAACCGGCACCAAACTGGGACCAATAATTTTTACAATAGACAGAATTTATCCCTTTAGAGGGTTCTACTGCACTATGGTAATTGTATATGTGAAGGATGAGAACAGACATGTATCCATTCATTTTCATATAAGTTTGAAAAGGTTGGAAACTTTTTAGTACAAAAAATTCCATAAAAGGTAATAACATAGAATTCCATAAAAGCTAATAAATATCCAGAATAAAGATGAAAATACTATCAATATGCTTTTAAATTGCTTTCATTAGTACTATCTCAGAGATCCTTGGCAAAGTCTGAGTTTGACCTGCAACAGATGAAATTGACAGCTATAACCATACGAGAAACAATGATTCAGAAGTTATACATATGCACACAAGAAGCAGATGTTTTCCTGATAAATAAAAATCAGGTACCTTATTTGAGAACTGAAATCAAAACAAACCTGTAAGGAGTGTCCCCACCAAATTTCTTTTGATTAACATATCCAGATAGGAGCTTTATGTAGCCACCACCACATTCAATGTCCTGCTCCACCTTAAAGGAGTACTGAAGGACCAGTGTCCTGTTCCTGTTGCTAAATTCTGGTATCTTAGCCGATATTGCAAAATGCTTGGCATCGCTAGATGTCTGAATACCTGTACAATTTCAATTTTGTCAGAACCTGGCAAGTATTGACAAAATAAGGTTGTAAATATATTGAAAAAACTTGGTTACTATAGTGCAAAAGTTGTGTAATTTCACTTACTCTCAGCTGAAACACAGTTAATAGTTAGCAATCTAGTGGACCAGAATATTACGAGCATGTGTAATAATGTCATGAGTGGGGTTAAAACTTTAAACAATTTATACCCCAATGCAAGAGAATAGGGGAAATCAAATTTATAGCATCAAGAAAGTTGTAAAAACAGTTGCTGATGAGATTGTAACTCATTTAGCACACATTTGTACGAAAGGAAGTACCAGACCTGGAGTCCATGCTTCTGGTTTGACAATTTGATTGACTTGACAACTTAGTTTATGTTGAGTGTAAAGCAAGCAGACTGACGAGTGAAACAAATAATAAGTAACCCTATGAATCATAAATAGCCAAAATTCAGCCTAGATGAACAAATGCATAGATATTGAAAAACCCGGAGCAATCAAAGTTCAATAAGGGCACACCTTTATCATCAGGATCACCGGACCACTTTCCAGCCGTATGCTTAAAGTTACCTGCTTTTCCTTCGCTCCTCTTCCAATCAGACTTTACCCATCTGCTCTGCCACCCATCTTCCCCAAACGAAATCACATACATAAGTCCACATTAAGGATAAACATAAAATTCTATAACAAATACAGAATCAAAGAAATAAAAACTCAACTAAATTAGGTGCACATACGTCCATACAGAAGGTACTCCCTAGTCCCTACTCAACAGTAGCTTTCAATCAAGATTTAAACAATATATACATAGCTACATATAATTATATATCAACATTAGTACCACTTTTTAGTTAACAAATGGGAGTTAGGAAGTAGCTTTCAACTAGGTTTCCTCAACTGGTTCACACACAGATACATCTACTTATGTCTTAATCACCATATTATTCACTCACTTAACCTTGAAAAGGCAAAATCAGACAGTAAAAATAAAAAAGTTGCTTCATTTATCACCTATTCTTACTTATCAGTCAGTCTAAACTCAACAATTAGCTGTTAAATTCAAATAAAACCACAAAATTTAACATTTTTTTTCAATATTTAAGAACTGAAAACACACACACACACACAGAGAATTAAGTAAATAATAAAGCAGGTACCTTCAAATCTCTCTTCAAAGATAATCTCAGAAAGTGAAGGGGCAATGAGTGAAATTAATAAAAGGGTAGCTACTAAAATCTTTAGCTTATGCATGGAGCTAAGATTGTCCATGTTCTTTAACATTAAGGATCATTTCAAACTCTATATCAGGACAGAATATATAGATACATATATATACATATGATGATGTGTGTAATAAAAAGGATTGTTTTTGGTAAAATGTTACAGTGGACTAATGCCACTGTAAAATTATTATCTTGACTTGTTACTCGCTGCATCCTCCAGTGGCTTCCAGACTTTTACTCTGTGTGTTCGTTAAAAATGTATGATAAAATTTAAATTTATTTATGTGTTAAATGTTTTTAATTTTATTTCTGACATCCGTTAGTTATCATTGTAATTTTAACTAAAGTTTACAGTTTAAAAATGATAAATTTAAAATAAGATGCCTCATTCTTCTTTTCATTTATTTTTCTTCAAAATTTAATTTATTTTTTTCCCTTTTGTTCACTATCTCAATATTTACTCTTATATTTGTGTAACATTTTTCATTTCTTAAAATAAGTTCAATATAATGTATATCAAATTCGTCAAAATGACAAAAATTCTCTGAAAGTATATATCGCGGTGATAACAATAATTTGTGTCAAGTTGAATTTAAGTTTAAATAATATATATTATGTTTCTTAAAGTTAATTTTAAGTTACTTGTCGAAAATTATCTACAAGATTATTATTATTTCGAATCAGATGAACAAAATAAGCTTTTACTTGGTAATACTTAGTTGTGTCTTGTGTGAATTCATATTTGACACCAAAATAAAAGCCACCAGTTTGGAACTGTGTAATTTGACTATTTGTGCATGACCAAGGACTTGTTTGTTGGCTTCATGCCTGCATCAGAAATGACCCAAGCTGGACAATTGATAACATCACTGACCAAGGAGAGTACCAAACATAAAATTCAAAATGCCAAAGGTAAAATATATGCAAAACTCGTTCTTTGTTTAGCGATTTTTTTTTAAATCATGAAATAATTTTTCATAACTTTAGTGTGCACTTCTGCATGCAAGCGGGGTCTCATGCTCACAGGGTACACAAGTTGACCTTGTGAACTCGTAAAAATGCATCAGCTAAGACTGAAGCAGTCTAGATATACACGACTTGTATTCACAGATCAAAAAGATGTTTCAATACACATGTTTGTCTTTCAATTTAATGATAATTATCAGCTAGATTATACAATCTTAAGAACTTGCATGATATGATAAATTATTATTCTATTACTAATTGGACATTGATTCAGTGTATTTGTACCTGAGGTATGATTTAATGAAAGGATCTAATTCACCATCCATTACAGATGTAATATCGGATGTTTCATGTCCTGTCCTGACATCTTTCACGAGCTTGTATGGATGAAAAACATAGTTTCGTATTTGCTGTCCAAAGTCTGCCTTCACAGCATCTCCTTTAATTTGCTTGATTTCAGATGCCCGTTGCTCCTCGGCTATAATCAACAGCTTAGCCTTTAAACGGCTTAGAGCCTTGATTTTATTTGCCATTTGGGATCTTTCTTCTGCAAACCAAAATAAAGTATTTAAGACAACTGTTCTACCTTCAGACATAGTTATAACTTACAGACTTATACTAATAACGCATGCACCATATTCACAACTACTATATTCTCTACACTCCCCAAAGTCATAAACTTTAGGATATATTTCAATTACAATGAATCTACAAAAGTTGGATATATTTTATTTTAGGAGGGATGATTGTTCGGGCATCTATCTCCTCTCCAATCTCTACTTAATTATTATAAATAAAGTCAATCTTATATTACTGTCACTATATAGTACTATCAAACTATAGGAAACTAATTTTTGGATTAAAATGCTCATACATATTTAATTTAAGAGCTTGCTAAATTTTCCGTACCCTATTTGGGAGCATTTACATTGTGTACAAACTTTGAACATGCTTTCTAACATAAACAATTAGACCTGATCATGTTATAATTTGCAATACACTCCATGTGAAATAACGAAATACACAGAATTCAATTTCAAAATCAATTGAGACAACTCATTTCTTAACATATTGTACATCATCACTATTTCTAATTTTCAATGCATCTACTGAGTTTCTTAAACCTATATATTAAGAAAATCATCTTGTACGGGGAGGACCATGGGCCACAAAGTCCCTTCTTGGCGTAAAAAAATGATAAAATCAACAACAATTTACAATTGTTTTCAAAGTGTCATAAGCTGAATATTCCCATAATCCCATGTATTCTGTTTCACCAAGCGTATATTCGTGACTTCATTTTAGCATAAGTCCACCATTTCAGCTGGTTTATATATACAATATAGTAAGCTGGTATGAGCAAATACACTTCATTTATGTGGAGTTAGTTCTGTACTATGCTAAGTAAATATTATTATTACTTGGAAAGTAAAAAAAAATTCAAACTATTATAATGCGGATGTATAGCTGCAATGTCAACACGCATATTGTAAGTGGTGTATGAGTTCCTATCAAGCGATATTATTTCAACATAAATCAAAGTACCTCACTTGTATCCAGCATTTTCGCATTGATGGAAACAAGAATAACTATTCATAGTCGTTTTGATTGTCTGACTTTTCAGCAATGAGATCCTAGAAATACAATGAAAACCGGAAAGAATGTCTGACAAAGAACTTGTACCTGTGCATTTAAGAGAGACACCAGTAGGGATGTGAGTGATCCGGACAGCAGTTTCAACTTTATTCACATTCTGACCCCCTTTACCACCAGCTCTAGTAAAAGTTATTTCCAAGTCTTCCTCAGGTATTTCAACATCTAGTGATTCTTCTGGAAGAAGAGGCATCACTTCAACACCAGAAAAGCTTGTCTGTGTAGATTAGAAGTGTAAACCATTTAATAACAATAACAAAAGAGACAAGAAATAATTATTTAAGATTTTGCAACGTACACCCAGTCTCTAAAATGCATATAGATAAGAGTTGATTTGTATGCGTCTGATCTGTATGATATATTTTAATATTTATTCGGATAAACCTAGCTACAAAAGTCTAAAATCAAATTCCAAGTCTTCCTCAGGTATTTCAACATCCAGTGATTCTTCTGGAAGAAGAGGCATCACTTCAACACCACAAAAGTTTGTCTGTGAAGATTAGAAGTGTAAGCCATTCGAGCACTAACAAAAAAGACAAGAAATAATTATTTCAGATTTTGTAATGTACACCCAGTCTCTAAAATGCATATAAAGAAGAGTTGATTTTTATGCGTCTGATCTGTATGCTATATTTATTCCGATAAACCTAGCTACAAAAGTCTAAAACCAAAATCAAAAAACATTTTCCGTTTACCCTCAACTATTGAGTGAATGTCCTTTCTACCTTCTGGGGAACAAATATCATACTAATACAATTTATAAAAACACAAATCAAAAACTTGTAAGGTTACCTGCCGAAGTCCTTTGGAGTTAAAAGGAGATTGTCGTACAATTCTATGTGTTCCCTTCTCTCCAGACATGTAACCATAGGCATAGCGACCTTCTAGTTCAATCATAGCTGACTTGATCCCAGCTTCTTCTCCCATAGACTTTTCAATAACTCTTGTTTTATATTGTTGTTTTTCACCCCATCTCACATACATCCTAAGAAGCATGTCAGCCCAATCCTGCACTGCAAATTATCAAATTACATGGAGGAATGATACTTAAAGAGCATTTCGTCATTTCAGTAATTCAAAAGACAGAGATATATTATTCTTCAGAAAGGGGATAAATGCTGTCCAACATAATGGACAGAGAATACAGCTCAAGCAACAACATATAAACAATTCGTCTCTCGTCAACTTAGTGACTGACAATTCCTATTATTGTCCATCCATGGAGCAAAGCCTTCTCCAGCTGCTAGATTGATCTTTCCCTACTCCCTGCTGTAATGGTACACGTTGTCTTGTAACTACACCAGGCAACAGTTTTCTTGAATAATTCCACCCCCGATATCTATCGTTCCCTTGAATACAGTGCCAACATATGCACTTATCTACTTTTGTCCATCAATATAGTTTCTAATACTGGTTGTGTGCACCAGATAAACTATCAGAATGTGCATTAAAGAACAAGACATACACGCGCGCGCGCGCGCGCGCGAGAGAGAGAGAGAGAGAGAGAGAGAGAGAGAACTCAATTTTAATTTATTCTACTGTATCTTAGAAGTAAGAAACATACTTGTGCATCAGTACCCCCAGCACCAGCTGTGATGGAGATGACAGCACCTTCTTTATCATAGGGGCCAGAAAGTAATTGAGTCAACTCGAACTTATCCAGTGCCTTGTTCAATTCCTTGATAATGTTAGAAGCCTCTTCAAGAAAAGCTGTATCAGTTGAGTCCATTTCTTCAGTAAGTTTAACTATTGTTTCTGCATCTTCAACCTGTAGCAAATGCAAAGACTTTAAAAGTCTGAATGATAAAATCACCCTTCAAAACTTTCACATCAACAATTCCTTTATATGTTTTAAGTTCTTACCTCGTATAAATTTATAAACTTCTAGGAATGAGGACATACATTTTAATGGCTAAAATGTTTCCGAAGTACATTCCCACAAAGAGATAACATTTCTTGATTTTGGAAAAATGTTCCACGCAATACATTTTTCTGAAAGGTTGAAAAATATGTAAAACTATCCTACCTCTGTTGGTTACATATTGATATATAGAATATTTCTGGTTTTTTACATCCTTCCATCAAATGTTGAGCTACTGCACAATATTTTGAGTTCGAGCTCCTCAAGCTTTATAATCCCATCAAACGGTGTTGCAAATCACATCAGAATGCTAAAAATGATCATACTTTACGGCCTCCTTTTACCTCAAGGCTTTTGGAGAGTTGGTTACAACTCTGTGTGCACATGGTATCTCATTGGGTGAAAACTTCCCTTACAATTATATTATAGCACCTAAATATCCGAAGGGAAACCCAACATCTAATCAACTTAAGAGTGACTAACAGGATCATGATGAGAAAACAACATTTCTCTCAACTGTGACCATACAATCATCGTATAAGCACATGTATGCAATCCATTTTGATCATTTATTACGTCATACCTAAATACTTAACTCTAACCTATATGCCTACTTCCTGTATCGTAAATCTGAGAACAAGGTGGTGTGTTTTATCAAGTGAAGTGATTATAAGAAGAACATCAGTTTGGTACACAAATGAAATGCAAATTTTTTTACTCTTATTGCAAATATCACTTTGCAGCATTATCTACCTGGTGAGTAAAATTTGACTATACTTTGGTGCAAACATCACACAAAAAATATATATATATACTGCAATAATTTTGTAATCAAATGAACTGCGAATAAGTTTGTTTCTCCAGTTAGCCTTTTTCTACCTGGGACTGGAACTCATTGAGAAGCTTTATTTTCTCTTTTACATCAGTCAAAGCCATAAGCGTTTCTTGAGCTTTACTACGATCATCCCATAATGAGGTACTTGTTGCTGCTTTCTCCAAATTTGCAAGATCTTCTTCTAATTGGTGCAGACCAGCAGAGGCCCTAATCTCTTCAACACGTTGAGAAGTGATTTCGACTTCCTTCCTTAGGGTATAGAAACCTGCAGCAACAGTACTAGCCATCATGATGTAGCAAACACAACATTGACGATATTGTCCATTCTGAAGACATTATTATTGTTTATCTTTGAGAAGGTGCTTAGGTACTCGCCTTACCTTGACACCATAGCAACTAGAAATACAATCCTTACCTATATCCAATATATGGTACCTAATATAATGTAAGAATTTGCATCTAGAAGAAAGACACAAGTTATTAATGACGGATGGTGCAACCTTGTCAGGGCCCTTCTGAGTTTGCATTGAATACCATTACTGAGTGCTTAGAATATAATAGTGACACTCTCAAGAAGAAAGATCTATCCTCACTAGGATCACATAATAAAATGAAGTTTTTGCAGTGTTCGATGAAAGCTTCACAAAAATAGATGCTAAAACACTGTCACATGTCACCGGTCTAGAGGAAAGTTGGTGATGCTATTAATTTTTTTATGTACTGTTACGAAAGTTAACCCTTAAACCGTGTGAAGGGCTCCGAGTTTATCATATGAACAAAATTAAGGACTGTCATGTTTCACAGACATTGTTCAAAGTAGATAAATGGTCCATTCATAGTACTAAATATTGCATTCAGTGAAATAATGATAAGCATGGTACACAAAAGAACAGTTATCAAACAACCAAACCTACTCGGGTAAGTACAGAAGACTCATAATATACCTTGCATTTCCCATTCACCAGTTTCCGTACTAACTTCTGCTTCTGGAGTCGCGAAAAGTTCTGAAAATGTTCAATCCATACAATAACACACACACACATATTAGTAACACAAACAATGAGCTAGTGCTAACTCACAGTATAAAACAACATAATTACTAAGCAAATGAATACTAATCAACCCCACATTATAACAGCAACTTTCTTTTAAAATAAATCTGGTAAACATCAAAACAGTGTCAGAAACAAAAAAAAAGGGCACTAAAAAAGTAAAATTGAGTAAAATCAAGCATCAAAACTACAAAAACATGATGGATAATGCAAATTAAACTAAAATCTTGGAACCCCATTTCAATCATATCATAAAAACATCAAAAAAAAATGTTGATAAATACTTACTAGTTGAAGAAAGTGTGTAGAAATGAAAGGGTGAAAAAGAACAAGACAGTAAAATATTATGAGGAAATATTTGAGTGGGGAAATGGGGTGTTAATTTAGTTGAAGAAGAAGATTTGGGTGATAAGGAAATAGTAGCAGGTGCTAAGAAGCTGTGCACAACTCCTGCCATGGCTACCAGAGGGAAAGACTGAAGAAGAGAAGATTAAATAAGGGGCTGTTTGGCTTGTCTTGTCTAAGTTAAATTTTAAAATTTTATTTTAATTATATATAATTATAACCCGCATTTTTTTCTGCGAAAAATTCATATCAAAAATCTAGTATTAATTTTATTGGCAGAAAAAAAAACAATGATAGTTGCATCAATCATTAATCGACTAGGACCTTAATTATAAGTATATTAAGATGTAGCTCAAATAAATATTTTTTATAACTTTTTTTAAAATTTTATGAGTTTAAAATATTACAACAAAGTATAGATATACAACTTGTTTAAATTATTTTTATATTAAAATAAAAGAAATTATAAGCGGAATTTATTTGTTAGTATTATTTATTTCAGTGAAAATTTATTGTCTTTAAATAATATATTTAGGAGGCCAAAATTTGGAACTATAGTTAGAACAAGATCGGTGTCACATATTTAAACCTTGTCCATATGCCATTTAAACGTTTTCTTGAGATTGGTCTTTCGACAAAACTTGATTTGGCTTTAACAGGGATCCTGAATGATGTTCTGTTCAATAAAACTTCTGGAGATTCTTCTGTTGAAAAAAGACAAGTGTAATTTGGATTGAATGTGACTAAGTTCAGCATAATGTAACCTGAAAACCTTAATCTAATTATTTTTTCATCAATGTTTGTAGAAAGAGATGTTAGAAAATGAAAAGTTTAAGACATATTTTATATATGTCTTAACCTGAAAACCTTAATCTGATTATTGTTCGATCGTTTACCAATATGTATCAATTATGGTAATTATGATTGCGCACACGCCCAACAAAGCCAAGAAATGGATAGTATCAGTGACTTCACGTAACAGGAATGTACAATTTGTTGTCTATGCACAACTTAATAATTATCATCGTGTGTTGGCTTGATATCTTAGTTTCTAATAAGAGTATTGAGCTAGCTAAGATGCATTACGTATGTATACACCCTAATGTCTATAGGAATTTTGCACACTAATCATTTTATTTTTGATACGTATTGTCAAATGTTATTTCATGCATAGTATATAGGATGAGTCATAGACTTGATTCTAGAAACAGAATACAGTCAAGATTCTAGAACCAGCATTTTGTTTAAAATTGCTAACCAGCATCTGTTGGGGCTGCTTTTGTTATTTGAAAACACACTATAAATATCCTAGTAACATAAAACTCTTTAACATCAACACACCAATGAATATCTCAGCTATTTTCCAACCTTCATTTGTTTCCCTCTTGTCACTTGTTTCATTAGTAACTTCACAAAATTCATCTGATTCTCACCAACAATTTTTTCAATGCCTTGCTCAGCAGCTTCTGTATCCCATGTTCTCTACACTCCACAAAACTCGTCTTACATTCCTCCATTAGCAAGCTTCGATATGTGACCCCTAGAACCTCTTTCCATTGACACACCAATGCAAGATTCTCAAATCCAAACAGTCGTTTATTGCTCGAAAATAAAATCAAGTAGAGAAAGAGAATTGGTGTATTGGGCATCTAGTTGGTGTATTTATACACTTCGCCAGCTGTAATGAACTGTAACAAACTACGAGTTGAGCTTTCACTCAACTAACAACAGTAATAGAAAATATCTATATATAGTTCAATGTATCGAAAGTCCTTTTGTGTTGCTTGACATGAATAAATATCATTCGATCAATGTTGATGATGTGGAAGCCACTGCACGGGTGCAATCCGGTGCAACCTTAGGTGAACTCTACTACTATACATTGCCCAAAAAGAGTAGTACGCTGTACGCTTACATTTCCGGATGGTGTATGGAACTGTTGGCGTAACTGGACTTATTACTGGTGGTGAATATGGTCTGTTAAGACGAAAATTTGGGCTTGTTGCTCATAATGTGATCGATGCTCGTCTCATCATCGATGTTAATGGGAGAAGATCTTTTTTGGGCGATCAGCGTAGGCGGGGCTTCAAGTTTTGGGGTCATTCCTTCATGGGAGAAAAAGTTGGAAGAAAATGCCAATGAAATTATGTATGTGCCAATTTATTGCACCTGAACAAAATGTAAAAGTTGAAATTACTTGAAATTTCATACAATTTCTTGTTACACATGAAAAATGAAACCTCTAACATGACAATATACACATCCTTTTCTTGTATAATATTCTGCCAACAAACTGCCTCCATGGTTTTAAACCAACTTGCGTTGGCCTGCTTGTATGCTTACAAATTCCAATAGCTCTAGAAAAAATCATCCGTATAAAACTCGATCTCTTTGCTTTTTGAGCTCATGTAAATTGAGTATTTACCTTGTCGTACAGTAATGTACACTATATATACAGTAATTGATGAGTTTTAAATCTTAAATATAAATATTAGATCTTAATCAGATCGATTTTATTCGATTACAAGTCCAAGTCATTATGGCATGCTCATGTAATGGTGGTAGATCATTCGATTTAGAAAAAATAAACATAGATGCTTTCTTTAAAATAGAGGAGACGGATGATGGTTCATATACATTAAAGATTTATGATGTAAAGGTGCAGAATAATGGATAACAAGCAGAGGTGCAAAGAAGGGTATAAAATTATTATTCGATGATGGTTGCTCTCGAATAATAAACGTGCAGGAAGATGATAAAGAGTGAAGTCATGGAGATGGCTGAGCTCCGATGAAGAAGAGTGTAGAGCTCCTGGCCATGTAATACTGAACTCAGGCAATGGTTGCTGTGGTATTGTGTTGCCTGTTGAAGTTACGTTCACTGCTCGAAAACACCTGATTCCATTCGATTAGGGAACAGAGTATGTACCCCTAATGTCAAATTAAATCAGGGGAAATTTTAATATTTCTATGCTTTTATCAGTTCTCTTATATTCCCTTGCTACCTATTTATTGGTATATTTTCAATTTTTTAAGCATGTTAAGAAAAAAAATTGTATTTTTTTATTTTTATGCAATTTTATTGCATTATTTAATATGTATATATGAAAAGTAGTCAACATTAAAATTAAAAAACCAAAGGGTTAATATAAAAATATTATTAAAAATGATATATTTAATAAAGAAATGGAAGTAATATTAAAAAATAATTTATTTTTCAGAAATGAACTCTTAAAAAAGGGATGAAAAGTAATAAAATTATGATTTCTTGGTAATGTCATGGTTGACAAAATATTGTGAGGGAGGTTCATGGAGAGAAGATCTGATAGGATTAGCCATCGCACTGATGGGCCTTACGTTATTTATTATTCGGCCAAGCCCAATCTCAAACTCATCGACGAATCTCGGGATCCATCAGTCTATCTCATCGATGAGATTAAGAAATTAAGAATAGATGAATAGAATATGATGGATACCCAACCAATAGTTACATTAACTCTAGTAAATACAACTGGAATTAATTGTATGAATCTCAATTGTGATGCTGCTGATTAGGTTGGATTTATCGGTAAGCTATCGTAATCTTAATTCAAAAAATATTTATATTCAGTAGGTTAAACGATCCGAAAATAAAACGGTTATTTGTTTAACTCGTTCATTTGTTTCTCAACCTGCCAATTTGGGGGTTTGTCTCAGGTGTGTACAGTCTTTTTCATTGAAATGCATAATATTTTTGTAAAAAAAAACTTAAAAAACCCGGTAAATACAATTTATTTGGGCAGGGATATACTAATTGCATTGTTTATACAAAAGTATATCCTATATATAATTAATATAAGGTATTTAATGTAATGTCAATTATAAAAATTAATTTAATATTATTTTTAAAAGAAAATAAATTAAATTTTAATAATAAAATTGAATAGATATAAATTCCAAAAAATAAATAGAATTATACTATTAAAATAAGCAATTATATTAATTTTATTAATTAACAAGATATAAAAAACACAGTTGAAATCTAAAAAATTTAAACCTAAGTTAATATGCAAAAATAAAGGGAGTGGATATCCATGTTCCAAGTATATAATTTTCTAGATTTAAATCTATGAAATTTAGTATAAAATTAGGAAACACTCCCTTATTATTTATTTACAAGGAACCTCTATTCATTTTTTCTATATTTTTTTACTTATAAAATATTAGCTCCTTCCTATTTCAACTAAAGATTCTTTGTTATAATTTGAATATATTATTAGAATAATCATAAAAGTAAATATAAGTAATATTGTTGGATTCATATGCAAACAAGCTCTTTGCAATTGAAATTTTTCTAACATGTCAAATCATTGTTCTAATATGTCAAATCAATTAATGAAAATTTTCCGGAAAATCTAATTTTGGGATGCAAATTAATGGTGGTGCAACCCAAGCCACTACTTTGATATTCAAGTTTAAAGCCACATACTATCAGTTATCAGCCGGAATACCGGTTTTGCTGATCGTTGGTAGGAGAAATATGTGGTTAAGTAAGATTTGAAAAAATGTTCCTTAATTATCTTAAAAAATAAATTAAAAATGGGAGGATAGAGTGAGATTGTATGCGTGAGAATATATTTGATTTGTGTGTGGTGTTTGTCATTATATTAGATTGAATATGTAGTTTAGATCTTATTTTTTATTTTAAATTGTTTTCTATATGAATACTTGCCCCTCTCTCTCTATATATATGTATGTATAATATTTTATATAATTATAATTTTATTGTTATATAAAAATTCATTTAATAGGAATTTGCGGCGCAACTTATTATCCGTTTATATTGTATACATGTATTTTAAATTTCAATAATAAAAAATATTAAAAAAATATCTATACAATTACTTATTTGAGGGTTAGAAACTCTTCATTCTCTTTATTCCTTCTCTAATTTCTCTCGATTCTTTGTGATTTTTACACTTGTAAACTTCGCATGCTAAAATTAGAGTACTCCTTCCGTCCCATTGATTTGTATACAAATCAAATGGGCACGGAGGACAAGAAACAATTTAAAAAATGACAGTGTAATAGTAAAGTTAGGTAAAAAGTGGGTAAAGTAGTGGGACCTATTAATATTTAATAATAGATTTGAGATAGTGGAGGAAAGTAATGGGTGTAATAGTATTTTTATATTATGAATTTGAGATAGTGGAGGAAAGTTAGTGGGTGTAATAGTATTTTTTATTATTAAAACTTTACTATTTTTAGAATGTATAGAAATGAGAGGGACATTCAAAAAAGAAAAGTGTATAGAATTGAATGTGACAAGACCGTATTATTTTACTCTCTCTGTGTAAGTAGTTAAGCTTTCGCGATCACATATTAATATTTGCGTTGGAGACATCAATGCCTTTAATTCAGTGCATATCAATCAGATCTTATCCTCCAAAAAGTTGGAGACATTCTGAATTTATGATCAAAACTGAACAAGTTGTATTCTAATATTTAATTTATTTGATTAACTAAAATTATATTTGTTTATCGATGTCTTAATTATTTGTAATAATTAATTAATTAGTTAAGTGACTAGTAGCTGATTAGCTATATTATAGATGAAAAGAACATAATACTCGTACTTTAGTTTAATGACAAATTATAGATTTATATATTATTCCCTCCTTTTAAAATAATTTTTTCTAGAGTATTTTTCTTGGGTTAAATATTACATGAGTAAAATTTGGATGCTTGCTATTTTGAATGACTAAAATGTCAGGACAGTAGCATATTAACTAAAGAACGTGTAATGTTAGATAAGTTTTATCCTACCAAATTGTCAACTCTAAAAAAAAGGAATATTAAAAAGAAAATTAAAAAAAGTTCTTGATTTTTTTTTAAAAAATATGTGTCAAATTTTAATTGATTCCATTTATAATTAAATTAATGGACCCTGTATATGCATACAAACATTCTAAAATAAGTCACCTCGTTTTTTAAAAAATTTTGAAAACAAAATTTGATAAAAAAAGATAAAAATATAATCTTTTTATGATTTTTTTACTATATTAATCTTAGCCAAAAAAGAATTACATACATCAAGTATTGAAAAACAGCGGAGTTCATGTGACCGGGAAACGCGTAGTGGGCAGAAAGAAAGCTGTCATTTTTCTACTAATAAATGATGTAGGTAGTGGTTGTGCACTTCGCCTTTTAATATAAAATATTATCTAATTTATATTTTTTAAATCAATTTTATTTCACATATTTCTAATTTATATTTTTAAAATCAACTTAATATTATATATTACATTTAGTTAATACAATAAATATAGATACAATTTATCAATAAATTTTTTTAATATACATTATTTTTTAAAACGGAGGAGTAATATTGGTTTTGTCACGCGTAAATGTCAATTTGTAGGTTTTTGGACCATAGTTATAAGTTTGTTGTAACTTTAAATTAGGAGTAGTTATGTGGTGTGTCAGAATTTAATCATGAGAATAAAGAATTTAAGATACATTTTAATAATTTAATTTTTTTCATATAATTGATATATATATACTTTTCGATATTATAATATATATAATTTTTTATTATATAAAGTCAATATCGGATAAAAGTTATGCGAGAAAGGTTATCTGAGATGTAGCTTATATTTTTTATTTTAAGAATCTTATTTATATTCAATTCAATTTCATCACTTCATTATCATTCAACTTCTTTAATTTATTTAAAATTAAAATTTATTAATAATATATCATGAATATTAAAATTAAAAAATAATTAATATATAAATACCATTACATAAAAATATAAAAAGAAATTAATAATAAATTAAATTACCAAATTAAATTATATAAAATAATCAACATATAATTTATTAATATCGTATGTACTTTGCACTGGTTATATATATACAAATTAATGTTCTTGGAGTTAGTTATTTGGGGGGAAAATTATATAATATACTAAAGTGTTATTATAATTATAAAAAATAATATACAATTAACAAAAATTTGATTATTTTTTTATATTACAACACTTGAATTTCAGTTAATTTTTCTAAAATTAATGTCAAGAACTTTATATATATAATACAAAATATGTAATAATGTTTTTCCAAAAAATATTCATATTTAATTGATCACCGCCGGAAAACTATAAAAAAAATGTATTATATACATAAAAGTCTGATATAATTTTTGTATGATCTTAGTGAACATGTTTAATTTATTTGAATAGGGATTTTTGCAAATCATCCCTCTAATACATTTTAATAGTTATTTTTGAGAAAATAATATCTTTTATATTGAATTAATATGATAAGTATGCATAGAAATGAAAAAATATTTAATATTTAACACTTTTTAATATATATTAAAATTTTAAAAAATGACCGATATATAGCATAAGATGAAATGAAAAATATATTTAGCATTTAATAATTTTTAATATAAATTAAATTTTCGAAAAGTAGAGTAGGGGTGAACGAGTAACATCTAATAATCTAACAACACTATAGAAATCGGGGCGGGCATATAGAAATTAGTATAAATCTAATAAAAAAAATTGTGACTTGATTGTAGCAAAGTAGTAATTAGAGCCTAAATCTAGTATAAATACCATTGTGACATTCACATACATACCACAATTAAAACAAAACCAAACAATGGGAACACTCTATCACAAACACGAAACTCCTACGGTGCTCCAAGACCTCAGAATCACCTACCATGACTCCTCCCTTATATTTCCGTCTCAAAAAACTGAGAAAAAATCAATGTTCTTGTCGAACATAGATAAAGTTCTTAATTTTAACGTTCAGACCGTACATTTCTTCCCTTACAACTCTAAATTCCCACCGGAAGTGGTTACACAACGGCTAAAAGATGCATTTAGCAAAGTTCTAGTGCATTACGATTTCTTGGCTGGAAGGATAAAGAGAAATCCCCAATCGGGTCGACTTGAGATTGATTGTAATGTAGCTGGAGCTGGATTTGTCGTGGCTTCGACGGAATTTGCATTAGATGAGATTGGAGACTTAGTTTATCCAAATCCAGTGTTTAAAGATTTTGCTGTCCAAAGTATGGAAGGGTTTAAAGCCAATGATCAGCCTCTTTGCATTGTGCAGGTGAAGTAGCTATCTATCTCACTTCTCTAATTTATCTTATGGTCATATATATATTTTTCATACTCTCAAGTATATTTTTATTCGAGCTAGAATATGGTTGTGCGTGCACAAAAATTTAGCCTTATTGCTCTGGTGTAACTCTTGTCTAGAGACATGCATATGCTTATACAAACATTTTATATGTACTCCACGCACTGCACTTTTAAGGTGTTATTATAGCTTACAACGGGAGTTGACCACTGGAATCAAAGAAATTTATATCTATTTCCTGAGTTGATTTTGATAATTAATTAACAAATTTTCTTTCAAGACCTCTTGTAAAATTTTCCATTTTCTCATTTTTCAAATTTTGATTCAATAATAATTGATTATATATGATGCATAATACAAATATTTATGTGAAATCGTCTGTTATACACATTCATTCCTTTCCAAAAGTATAGTCAAGAGTTACCAACATTGTAGCTTGGGCAAGGAGTGAGAAAGAAAGAGTGTTGTAATTTATGTGGAACACATTCTCGACGGTTAGAATTAAGTAGAAAAATTCTGTGAGTGTGTATGTATATTGTAGAATCACATGTCACAAGAGTACAGAAATTAAAGTATCATGCGCAACGAATGTATAATTGAAGTTGGTTGGCTAACGAGTTACACACTTATATATATAGTTACCAAGCTTTTGTGGCCATATATATAAATATGAATCGGTACTGCCCCCTCCAGTTCCAACTAGTGTACTATATATATATAGTACTTTTGCAGTTTATATTTGATTTTTTTAAAATACTTTTTAGACACTTGTTTAATTATATTAATTAAAATTTTATTTCAAAATATTTTTATATTTTCTAAATATAAAGTAATAAGAATATATGAATATAAATATTAACTTAATAATTATAAAATTCAATTAAATCTACACAAAAAACACTATAATAGATCGAGGAATGAAAGAAATATATATAAAGAGTAGATATACGTAGATACATATATACCAATCTAGTGATGAGAATGCAGTCAAATAGGGCAAAAAAAACTCTTAAAATATTTATTTAAATTAAAACTATTAATTATATAACTTTTATACTTTCACTTGATCATTATATTTGAAAAATTAAAAATATCGGGATTATTTTAAATTAGTTACATATAAATTAATTTAGGAGAAGATATAAATATATAATTAGAGACAATTTATTTTGTGGAGGAAGAGAGTAGCAGTGTCCTTCAATAAAGATATTAGCTTTCTTGAAAAAAAAATTAATTTTCAGCTGAACCACAAACTATGTATGCATATATATTTACAAAATACTCTGCATTTATGCCCTATTAGGTTTTCATTAGACATTCGAAAAAGACATTTTATAGTTTATACAGCAATAATTATAGAATGTGCATATGCACTTTATTAAATTTTTGTTTGATTGATCATGTCCATTGTCTATATATATAATCTTTCATCTCGATCGACAAACATATTGTTGTATTAGTTTCCTACATATTTTTATTTGTTAGCAACTCGTGCTTGGTTTCCTTAATTTGTGCATATCTATGTTATATTATTATAACTAAATTAGAGAATTTTTTTTTAAACAGTGGAACCAATTTTAAGTGAATCATTATTATAACCATTCAATTTTAATAAAATTTAAAATATTAATCTCCTAACTAAAATACATCTCACATTAATCTCAAAACTAAAATATCTCATTAATCTTCTGACAAAAATATATCTCTATATAAAATATATAAATATTATTTTATTAAAATATAAATAAATTATATAAAAATATGTACATATAATATTAAATAAAATTTAACTTATTACTATATTATAAAAAATTATAAAAAAAATATTAAAATAAAAATATAAAAAAACTAAAAAAATTGGCCCGCCACATAAGTTAGTATATTATAAGTAGTTAGGTTGATATCAATTTGAATCCCTGCACATGGTATATGTTGAATAGATGGACCCCTCAACAGATCACCAACTATCGCAAGTTGAGCTGTTTTAATTTACTCTTCATACGAAAATTTATAATAATACATAGCGTGTATGAAAGGTGTCTGCATTTCACATTCATATTTTTTACCAGTTTTAATACTATAATTAAAAAAAATTATAACTAAAAATATTTAATTAATATTTGAATTTGTATAAAGAAAATTATAAAATAATAATAATCAAAACTTTTAAAGTAAAAATTTAAATGAGAAGCTATATATTTAAAAAGAGAGCATATATTTAAATTTAGAAATCTAATATAAGGTAGTCTTAGAGGTACGTTTAGTGTACATCTATTTATTCACGAATTTTGACTTTCCCGGAATTGATATTTTATGTAATTGTTTGGTTATCATAAATATAGGAAGTTAAAATTAATTTGGAAGTTTAAATACCCACATCATAAGGGAAGTGGATGACCCACACCCCTTGGTTATTCAATCTTTCTGTATTTTGATATCTTTGAAAAGACGGGTAAATATTTTTAGGATTTATATTTTATCTTAGGAATTATTATTAATAATTATTTGGGATTTTGTTTATCTAGTCTACAGGTTGGTCCATGATATTTAGTAGTTATGGTTAGTGTGTTATCTCATTTGTTTTCTATTTAAAAGTAGTGGAAGTATTTCACATAATGTGCTAAGTGTGGGTATACATCTACTAACAGTTTATTTTCTATTTAAGCATTGTATTTCTTTGGATATCAATAGAATCAGAGTTCTTCTTCCCGTTCTAGCGGCAAGCTTAGTTAATTTCAAAGTTTATTTAATAAATATATCTAATATAAGAGTGTCATTTTAATTAGCTACATTCATATACCAAACAATGTATAGGAAGTTGACATCCAGTAATTATAAAATCCACCATGTTAACTAAACAATATTATACTACTTCCGGGATATTTATTATTAACCGGAATTACTAATTTTTAAGAACTTAGTTACCGTATTATATCAATTATGTACAATAATGTAAGCATGGTGTGATAGGTGATTAGGTGGCTAGCTCTAAGTTGTTTCTTCCGCACAATGAATCCCCTCTCTCCTAATTTTTAATCATATACATGCAGGTAACTTCATTCAAATGTGGAGGCTTTGTTTTAGGTTTCTCAACCAACCATTGCTTGTTTGATGGTCTAAGTTTCAAACACTTCCTTGAAAACTTGGCTTCTCAAGCTTATGATCATGACAAACCCTTACCAATCAATATCCCATGCAATGATCGTGCCCTACTAGCCGCTCGATCACCGCCACGTGTCACCCACCCACACCCTGAACTCCTGGAAATCAAGCTCCCTGTAGGACAAGAGACATGTTCTGTCTTTGACTGTTCACCTCAAAACCTTGAAGCTAAAGTTCTCCGACTAAGCTCCGACGACATTGCTCATCTCAAAATCATGGCTAAAATGGGCCCTAATAGTGGAACATTAAAAATCACAGGCTTCAATGTTGTTACAGCTCACATTTGGCGCTGCAAAGCCTTATCATGCAATCAAACCATGCAAAACCCTAACAGGATGTCCACTGTACTTTATGCGGTAAACATCCGGTCAAGACTCAGGCCACCACTCCCAATATCCTACTCCGGAAACGCTGTTCTAAGTGCCTATGCAATGGCTTCATGCACTGATCTTGAGACAGGCCCTTTTTCGAAATTAGTCGAAATGGTGACTGAAGGATCAACTAGAATGACCGATGAATATGCAAGGTCAGTTATTGATTGGGGAGAGAGATATATAGGGTTTCCAAATGGTGAGTTCCTTGTGTCTTCATGGTGGAGATTAGGGTTTCAAGAAGTGGAGTATCCGTGGGGAAAGCCAAAATATAGTTGCCCTGTTGTGTACCACAAGAAAGACATTATATTATTATTTCCTGATATTAATGAAGGGGTCAATGCGGTCAACGTTTTGGTGGCTCTACCAGCAGATGAGATGGAGAAATTTCAAGCCCTTTTCTACAAGTTTCTCAAGTAGTAATTAAATACACATCTGCATAATTAAAAATTATATATATGTACACAAAGTGTGGATCATATCTTAATATGTAATTATGTATTAATGTGGTGGTTTGTGTTTGTGTTTGCGTTTGTGTTTGAGTTGGACTTGAACTATGTATTTACTATTTAAAGCTGTATTGATAATAAAAAGGTTTTGCTATCAGGGTGATGCATGAAGTATTCATATGATTGTTTTATCTAGACCATGAAAATCATTTGGTTTTGGCCCAATTATATGAGTCTGTCGTGTAGAATATTATTTACAGGGAACTGGGTCTCTTACTTTGAGGCCGGCCCGGCTTATTGAATTATATGGAAAGACAATGTGTATGTTATTGTATCAAATTTAGGTTAAAATTATATTAATGCAAGATTTTAAATCATCGGTAGTTCGATAAACACAAAAATGAAGAGCTGGATAAAAGTTTAAGTTTGGGCTCGATCATAATTATTAGAAATAAAATTTTGAACATTAGATTATTGATAATTGGAAGTACTTTCGAAATTTTAACATACATACTTCAATACTTCCGAGATTATTGAAGATTGATGTTTGAGTATAGATGAACCTTATTCAATACTTCAAATATGATTGCATTTATATTTAATTATATATCTCTAGTGTTTATGAGAATTAAATACCACATATCAATTGTTTGGCTTCCAATCTTGTTAATTAGGATTCATATACGGACCCAATTATATTTAACTATTACAAAATAAAAAATATTTTTGAGATTTTTTTAGTTCATATTAACCAGAAATTAATTGGCTCATTTCAAGTTAGATGAATGATCTAAAATTTTGGTCACAAAATTTACTAGGCAACAAATCTGATAGAACATGTATATAAAGAGATTAACTTGTGATAAATTGAAAGTGGGTTGCAACAATAAATTCATGCGAGGAGTGTTAGAGTACTGTTGATAGATCGACTGATCGAGCCCGGCTCCGTGACGGACGATTCACATAAAAGAGTTTAGTACTAATTTGGTAAGTCAATTCACTTGGTACGTCAATGTTATGAGTCAAACAAATTTATATTTTAATTACAGTCTTCTATTTGTTAAATAATATTCAAAGTATACGTATTATTTATTTATTCATTTATTTTTATGTTAATTTTTTTAAAAAAAATTAAAATTGTGTATAGATATTTTTTTGTTAAGTTTTAGGACAAGCCATGATTTTAATCATAGCTAACTAATGACCTTGTTATTAGGGAGTTTATATTGAAATTGAAAAGTTAAATGGCATAATTTCAGTTTAGTTCCATTTTATTATTCTTAAAATTCGTTCGGTTTGATTTTTTGGGTTCAATCAGTTCGGTTTGATTTTCAATAATAAATATTTTAATTGAAACCAAACTGACCAAATTATATGTATTATATTTTTATATTTATTTAGATTTTTAGGTATCGGTGAATTCAGTTAAATTTAAATATTTAGATTGATAATTTGTACCTTATTTTAATTATAACATATTTTAATAAATTTATAAATATAAATGAATATAAAAATAAAATAATTATAATAAATATCATAATATATTTTTAATCTCAATTTTTAAAAATCAAACTAAATCAACTGAAATTTTCCGATTTTATTTTGATTTAATTTATAAGAACAATTCAGTTCATTCAAATTATAAAAAAAAACAAAAATTTTAATTTTCAGTTTAATTTTATTTTAAATCAAATCAACCGAATAGAATAATCCGCCTAAAAAGGAATGGGTTTTTTCCAATTGAAGGTTCGTTTGGTATTATTACAGACGACGACAACAATAATAGTTTTTTTTATTGAAAAGTAGACAGAAAAGTATTTGATAAAGTTCAAAAATTGTTGTCTAAAAAATTGCTTTTTAGAAAATTGTTAGTGTATTGCCCCACACTTTTATTTGGTGAAATCCAAAAACTGCCGTTTGGAAAATTGCTTTTGGAAAATTGTTTGGTATGTCGCCCCATGGTTTTAGAAAAAAACTCGTTTTCAGCTTTTGCAGAAAATAATTACAAGTTTTAAGATTAAAACTCCCCGAAAATATTAATTTTTTATATTATATTTTAAAATATACATAAATTAAAAAAATTATTAAACAGTCATCAAATTTTTTATAACACTTTTTCTGACAGTACAATATTTTTGAATAGCAATCTCAAACAAAGCGTGAGTTAAACAACGAATTTCAACCCCATATACAAAGTACATAACTTGAGACGGAGTGCTCGTATCAATCAATATCAATATATACTAAATTACTTAGTTTATCCAGGATAAATCACATTACATATTTACTAACTATAACCTTCGGTTAATTAATTTTATAATATACATTTAGGTTACTTTTATCTTTTCACATATTATATCGGATAAAATTCATGACCCGTGTATAACCCGCGTATATACTATGTAACCGAGTTGTTATACGTACTACATAAACTGGATTTATATCCATATCCATATGTATATCCGATCACAGAATAAGCTAACAAACAAGGTTATCATCATCATGATCCTACTCTGTTAACTAACTAACTCAATATTTGAATTAGATTACCACGTTTTTTCTCCAAGCACTTTAAAATTTACTGATTATCTGATCTCAGCACCAGGCAAGTTTCAAACTTGGTTTCGAGGCATCATAATTCTCCACAAGAAGTCACAAATCTCCGGGGTGAATCTGTAATTTTTGTATTAGTGTTCATATTTTCATGTTTTTGGTTCCAAATTATAACTATGTAGCCAAGTATAGTACTACATTGCATTGGACTTGCTCGAAATATAACCACCTAAAGTTCAACATTTTAAATAACGAGCGTGAGTTTGAAATTAGACATATGTTAACTAAGTACATACATAGAGCTACTTTATAAATCTAGAAAAGTTTGAACTCTAATTTGAAAACGTAGAACACAACTAGATTAGTTTATAGCCTATAGTACGACAATCTTTTAAGGGTTGAATGGATCAGTCATCTTGACACAAAACAGAGCTGAGGTGCAGAGGTATACATTAACGATTATATTTCTAAATTAAGAATTGTTAGAATCTTGGCCAATCGGCAATGGCCACAATGTAAATTCATAAAGTATTATCTGCTATAAAATTCCCAGTGTAAGTGGCGGTATCCAAGTGGAAAGATGGAAGCTATTACACAACACTCATATGGAAATAATAGCTTAAAGGATATGACTGTTGCATATGAGGAATATGACTGCATATATGAGGAATATGACTGATGTTATAGATAGTTCTTCATATATTTTTTTGTGTTTCTACTTTGTGAATATATTTAATTTATTTCTTCTTAAATTTGATAAATGTTGTTTACTAACAATTTTCTTTTTGATTTTTAAGGGTTCTTGAGTCCATTTCAGTAACGGATTTTATATCAAAATAGCCACTCATTGAACTAAAATCTATCACTTAGGCCACTCATCTAAACGGAGTCTCATTTAAACCACTAAAATGCACATATGTATCACGCCGTTAACGAACGATTTATAATTTGACCGAAATGATTAAAAATTTAAAAATTATTTTAGACTATAAACCAATGGATCTTATTTTTGACATGTTCATCCACATTTCACCCACGTTGCATCATGATGACAACCTACAATTTGTTAGAAGGATGAAACACTAGATTCAAAATCATTGGAATATGTGTGTAACGTGGATGAACATGTCATCAATAGGAACCTTTAGTTTATAATCTAACAAAAATTTAAAATTTTTAACATATTCCACATTTGACATTCTATTTGTCATCATTGATCAAACTATTAATTCATCATTCATAATACAAATGTGATTGATGATATTATACACGAGTTGCAATCGGTCAATATTGCAAAAGTAAAACACAGGGATTTCCATCCTAAAATTAGAAATTTAGTGTTAATGTGGACGAAATTTGACATTCTGATCAAATTCAGTGATTACCTTGGTAGTAAAGATTGTTTATTACATTAGTCCACGTAATACGTGTCTGTTTTTTCTTCTTATTTTTAATTATGTATGTAAACTACTTATATGTTTAAACTCCAACATTAGGTTATTTAATTCAAGAGTATACTACATATAATCTTGTATTTTCAATGGTATACAGAAGAACTTCTGAAACCTTCTATACCATCACAACCATAAAAAAATACATGACAGGTTGACACACTTTCATTAAAACATTCATATCTTGAAATAGGAAACTTCAAATTAAAAAACCATTAATTTGCTAGAAACTACACTTTCTTAGCTAAATAATGGTATATATGACAATATCTACAACATTCTCTATCATAACAGTTAATTTTACCAAGTTGGGCCTTTAACAACCATAAAGAAATACATGACATGTTGACACGCTTTCATTAAAACACTCATATCTTGAAGTAAGAAGTTCTAAATTAAAAACCGTTAATTTTCATAGAAACCACACTTTCTTGAATTTCTAATGGTATATATAACAATATCTACAACCTTCTCTATCATTACAGTTAATTCTGACAAATTAGACATTTAACAACCATAAAGAAATACATGACATGTTGACATACTTTCATTAAAACACTCGAAACTTTAAGTAGGAACTTCCAATTTATGAACCGTTAGTTTTGCCAGATACTACACTTTGTTATCTTTCTAATGGTAGATAGAACAAAATCTAGAATATTAACTATCAACATAGTTAATTCTGCAAAGTTGGGCCTTTAACAACCATAAAGAAAATAATTATATATAGACATTAGTAAATAATTTATATGTCCATTTAATCGTTATAGTCATTAGAAAATAATTTGAGTAATATAGAAGGTATCTCGATATTTTAACAATTTACATGTATTTTTTGTTCATAATGTGCTTTTTGTTCCTAATATCTTTCACCTAATCAAAGAAAGCTTCAAATTTGAGCATTCCCTATGGACAAGTAGAGCTATTATTTTTAATGGTGATGCAAATAGTTAATGTTGCTGCATTGTTTGGACTTTCTTCTCCTACCCGTGACTAATAAATACTATTAAAAGGATAGTTTTATGTATTCTGTACTGATGAAATTATGGCAAAAAGTCTTACTTTTTTGAGAAAGAAATATTCTTATCTTTTTTTTTTCTTTCCATTAGGTGTTTATTTCATCAGCTATGTATGTTCTCACTTGATAAGACCTTTATTTGACCAATCTCAGATAAATGCCCCAACTAACTTTCCAAGTTCTTTTGCATAGCAAAAATAGTAGGTGAACATAACATTGGTTCTAAACCACTTACTGAGTTAAATCTTGGTATGTCTCTCTACTGATAAATAACCTATATTTTGGTCTTATCTTTTACTTTCACTTGGTATATTCATTTTATGAGTACAAGATATTCCAAGTATCTAAAGTCATCCTACTAGAAAAAATATTATTTTTTACGGAGATTAGTGAATTTATTAAACTTTCCAGTCAAATACATTAAAATCAATCTCTTAATCAGTTACATTCTTTGGAGAGTCATAAATACATTCTGTCCTAAAATGGTTATCATGCAATTTATTATTTGAATTTATCAATTCTAATGTTAGATTCTTGCACTATGTGAACATCTGGCAATGTTGGACAAATTTTTTATTTTTTTTACAAGAATGTTGAACAAAATTTAAACATAAAGGTTATTGAGGTTTTTTTTTCACTTGCCCGTATAACAACTTTAATACTATTTATTATAAAATATCATTGCCACGGAAGGAATATAGCCTTTCAGTTGTTATTTATTCTGATTTTATTTTAAATTTAATCAATTACTAATAAAAAAAACAAGTCACAGGGGCAAAAATCCTTGTTAATTATTCCAATCTGGCACATCTTTTTCAAATAATAGTTTACAGTTATGCAAAAGGGTCCTACATAGTACTAGATAAGGTTGTCTACTTTATATACAAAGATTTGTATGACCGGCTTAGGTGCAAAGCGAATACTTACTATAAATAGAAAGTTCTTCTGTAACCACTAGCTTTCTAAAGTTCGAAAACATTTTTCATCCACTCAGATTCTCAATCCTTCTTTCTTCTTCCATTTCAATCGCTATAAAAATCTCGAAAAACTCAACACGGCCAGTGGGTCCCACTAGATAAAAATGTTAAATAATGTTCATAACTTGATACGTATGCAAGCACTGTTTATATACGTATAATAAAAATTATCTCTTTTAATATATATACAGTAGCTTTTGGAATTGATTGAATATTCACTATTTTGTGCTTTAGAAATATAATAATGTGTCTTATTTTTAAAAGTTACAAAGTTAAAAATTAAGCCCTTTATAATTGACATACATGCTACTGGTAAGTTGCTAAGTGAGTTGGTCGCTCACAAATTATTTGAGGTTTATAAATAATTATAACTTAAACATGAGTTTAATTTAATAATAACCAAGTCGAATATAAATATATTAAGATTTTATTTGTAAATATGTTGAATTTGAGCATCTCCAAATCTTTGGTTGAAAGTTTTGAAAGCCAATTCAAACAAGATTTTCAGTAATATTCATTTTTTAAAATAAATTTTATGTAAGCAAGATAAGTTATATTAACATCAATAATTCAATATTTCAACAAGTAGAATAAGTAAGAATAGTGGGGTATGAGGGACTCGAACTCGAACAAACGGGTTTACCAAGTTTACCGGTATCATATTATTCAACATCAATAGCATTGATTTGATTCAAGACCCACACGGATCAATAACATATTTGATGCTCTGATACAATTTTTGAAGTTCTTGGAATGTTACTAAATAGAAAAAGTAGTTCATTTTAATTACAATTTGAGGAAGAATATATTCAATAACATTTTAGCTACCTGGTCAGACAATGAGCTCTAAATATCATCATTTTAATGAATTTTCATAAAGATGTATACCAAGTATTCTAGTGTGATCAAAACAGAAACAGTGAAGGGTGGTACAGCTACAAGTCCTCAAATCATAACGTCCGGTGTGCTACCTTTGATTATGTGGACTAGGTTCGTGATAAAGATGTATTGTCATGCATATGCTTCCAGCACTACAAAAGTAGTTGTACCGGAATATCATTTTAATTACCTAAATAATAATAATAATAATAATAATAATAATAATATCATTTAAATCTAATAATCAAAATTATTTATGATTGTGTTTGAAAATATAGATTTTATTTAAAATGACAAGATTTGAGTTGTTATTTCAAATTCTCAGATTTGTACTAATACTTGAATGTTTTGGAATTCAAATAAAATCAAAATTCAAATTTTTTATTATTCAAATATATTATTTCATCAAATCCAGGATTTCAAACGAAATTCATATTTTCAAACATGTCATACGGTTATTTCACATCAATTGCAAAAGACGTAAAATTCCGCACTTTTACGAACAATGATTGTTTAATCCAAGTAAGTAACAAGTAATGAATAAGTTCAAAATCGCTTCATTGGGTTGATTGCTATTCTTGGAAAATTGATAAAGGGTGCAGCCTCGTTATACGTAAAGTATAGTCTCAGATATTGCCAAGAAACCTCCGGCAAGTCCAAGGGATTTCGGTAAGCTTCTTTGGTTTTTTAATTTGCTTGCGACAAGTTAAAATCAAAAAAAAAAAAATTAAATAAAAAAATCAAAAATTTATTCATTAGATTTGAGTTCCTAATCGATTGGTTCGAACATAATTTATGTCCAAATTTTATCAAATTGAATTCATTTTAAATAAATTTATGTTCATTTATAATATTTTGGATGGAATGAATTGATCCATCGCGATCTATTCAAGATCTAAGTCAAATCCTTGTATTATAATGGATGATAGACATTCTTTTTTATGTTTTTTAAAGTTTTAAAATAGTTTTAGAATTATATATATATAGTGGCAATTGATCAATTACAAAATTTTTAGCTTATAAATTCAAAAACACATAAATAAAGAGAATAAAGAGAAGCTTGGAAACATGGAATAAATGAAACTAGAATTGACAGCTTAAACGATTGAATTTGAATGAAAAATGGACCAATGTCCTTTGACCATTTGGCATGCTTAGACCTTGGAGTATCTAAAGGTGAAAGTCTGCCACGGTGCACAAGTGACCTGTCACTTTCCAGACATTGATGCACTCCAATTTTTTTTTTTTTGAAAAAATTATAGATAATTATATTTGATTTTTTATATTTTTTAATCAATAAATCTCTTATCTATAATTTTACATAATTATTATTATAGATAATACAATTGGAATGAATGTCATTCTCTTTAATTAAAATTTTATATAATAATTATAAAAGACTATTTTAACTAACAATTTTACGTATAAAAATTGGAGTTTGACATTAAATTCCTCCCAATCGAAGTGTGTATATTCTTTTCAGCTTTACCCTGACCTGCTCACAAAATCCTCCTTTACACAGATAGGAAGCACAGCGCAGCATAATGTTAAAATTGTATATTTAACATATATCACAAATTAGAAACAGTGTTAAATAACAATGTGTATAAAAGTTTCGAAAATTATTTATGCATGAATTCACTTTTTTTTATAAAATGATATACACATTTCAATTAAATATTCCATTCCACCCATATTTTAATATATTAGACTTTGATATTAAAAAGAAAAAGAATATGTGTAAGTTGGTAAATTTTATATTAGAAATAAAATAGTATCATTTTTTGAAAATGTAATGAATATAGGTAAGGGTTGTGCAGTCCTATAATTAATATCAAGATTTTTCTAAGAAAATCATGATGAATAGACCAAATTAAAATATCATTGTATTAATTTAGATTATATTTCTACTTTTATTCAAAATTTGCACTACTCATTTCGATACAAGTTTTTGTTCCAACAGTTTAAGAGTTGAATGGTTCGCAGAGTGATATATAAGTTTAAAATTTCTAATTGGATTCCAGGGTCAAACTTTATTTCTCACACCATCGTTGAGTGTTATAATGAATTTGGTTTTAATTAAAAATATTATTAAATTATTAATTGCATTATTTTTTTATATAAAAATAAATTATATACATTTTTTATTATTAATAGTATCTATTTGTATATTTATTTTTATTATTAATAATATATATGGTTGAAAAATTATTTAAACAACTAAATATTAATATAAAAAATAAAATTTAAAATGATGTCTTAAAACCACTAATCATACCCATCTCACTTGGATTGGATTTTAAAAATCCATATTTATAGATTTTAGAAATAAATATGAAAAAAATAAAAATACTTATATCAATAAATACTTTTCTTAATTAATTTTTATTCCTTATAAAACCATACATTTTCAATGCTAATGCTCCATACAAATGATATTTTAGAAATGATTAATACTCTTTTTGAGTGTTGATTTATAGTATGCTCTTATCCAACTCAATGAGTAGATATTGTTGGGGATATGTATGTAATCACAAGGGGTAGATAAAATATTGAGCAGAGTATATGATATCTCATGTGATGAAAATAAAAATAGGGAACAAATCAAAATTTATCATATAAAGATCAAGACAACTTATCTGAACAAAAGTCGTGGCGTGAACTTAATCACTGCGCTAAAGTTGAATTTGCCCCGCTACATACACACGGACTCATGGCAATCAACCTTCAGCGTTACACGACATCTGTCTCACTGGTGTAGTACAGGGAAACAGATTGAGAACTCTCTTGATCATTGCCCATAAACTTGTTTATATAAAATATATGAGATTGCTCTTTTGTTATCTTCTCCAAAAAAAATACTAGAGGACAAAACCTCTTTCTGATAGTGATCAGAACTTGCCACTCTTTCGCTAGAGAGCCAAAAGTCACTAGTATTTAAAAGAAAAAGTTAAGACAAATCAAAAGTCTCAAAAATTGAAAAGTCTCACATATACATTAAAAAATATATATTAATATATATATATATATATATTATTTTTCTTTTGAAGCAAACTAAAAAATTGGAATAATATTTATATAAATTCCAACAGATATTATTTAGGATCTTCATTAGAAATCTTATTGGTATAATAATATAGTCACTCTGTTGGGAAATAATTGAAACTTGACTTTTTGGCACACATTTTAAAGAGTTTTGACTATATAATAAAAATTATTATTTTAAAATTTTTCTTTTTTTGAATAAAAGTTTTAGTTTAGTATTTTTATTCACAAAAAGAAAATTTTAAAAATAATAATTTTAAATATGTAATCAAAACTCCTAAACAATTATTTCCAAATAGAGAGAGTACTAACTTATAACATGTGCGGATTGCTTTTAATTTTTAATATATTTTAAATGAATTGAATAATTTAAACGGTGATTAAATTGAGATGTTTAGGTTGTATTTTATATAAAAAATTAATAAATTTTAATAGAGATAGAATAATAATAATATTATATCATTCATGATATTTAACTAATTTAATAAATTGTAATTTTAAAAAAAATTAAAGAGTTTAAATGGTGATAAAATTGAAACATGCTAGTAGATTGTAAGTATATAACTCTGTATTCTAATTAAATATAATTAAAAGAGTGTGTTTAAAGTTGAGTAGGAAAACGGACGGACGACCGACCAAACATTTGTCACCGGCTTTAATAATACTAGCTTATAACCCGTGCAAAGCACAGATGCTATTAATAAATTATATATTAATTATTTTATATAATTTAAATATTTTATTAAATATGATAATTTGTTTTATTATTAATTTCGTTTTACATTTTTCTATACAATGATATTTATATATTAATATTCATAAAAATTAATGATAAGTCATAATTTTAAATAAATAAAAAAGTTTGAATGTTGATGAAATTGAGTTGAATGTGAGTAAATTATATTAAATAAAAATTACGGGATAAGTAAGATTCTTAAAATATAAAATTTAGAATATAATTTAAATATAATATAATATTATTCGTGAGGAGTTGTATACAAGGAGGACTATCAGGGATTGAGTTGTATGTATGATATATATCTTTTCTAAAATTAGATTTTATTAAAATTGAATTCTTAAAATAGTTTTTATGATTCGCCTAAAATTGGATGATTATGATCGCTTCTATGGTTCCTAAAATTGGACAGTTAAGGATTTTTTTATGGTTTATGTTAGTGTTTCAGAAAAAAAATCTCTAGTTTACTTATTATAATATAGCATAGATAGATGTGTTCCACACAAAAAAAATATTAACTTTTTTTTTCAATTTCAGAAGTTTTCCTCGTAATAACTTTTTTTCTTCGATAACGTGTACATTTTTCTGAAAAGATTATTATTTTTCTAACATAACAAGAACGGTTCTTCATAGATTCCATTATTATATAGTAATCAACTACTAAGCCTAATAAGTTATAGTTCTACTTGCGAATATAAAACGATAAAACGGCATAGTTGAGGGATAGTTTTGTTACTTCCACGGTCCCAATTCATGTGTTTTTTTTTGTCTTTTTAAGGTCAAATTGACTAAGTTTTGACCGAAAATTACATATATTACTACCTCCGTCCCACCCAATTGTTATCCTTTCGGATAGAAAGTCCGACACGCATTTTAATACGCATATAAAGTATAGTTCCATAACTTATTTTTAATTTTTTTTTCTGAATAAAAATTTAAAAAATTTAAACATTAAATTTTTATTCAGAAAAAAAAAAGTTATGGAACTATACTTTATATGCGCCTTAAAATGCGTGCCGGACCTTCTCTCCGAAAGGATAACAATTGGGTGGGACAGAGGGAGTATATAATTATAAATTTTAAAAAATATATATCATTAAAATATATATATAATCTACTTTAGATTATAACTTTTAATTTTAAAAATTATAAAACAATAATCTCTAATATTTGATTAAAATTTAGTTAAATTGATGACAAAACGTCGACGTGGGCCATGGCCATCCCATATAGCACCTCGAGCAGTATATAAGTAACTAGATTTTGCACAGATCCGAGCATGGATATATATCATAGCCACTAGATACACCAGTGACTAGTCAGTTGCTATGTTATAGATAAGTTAAATACACATTAATATCTAGCAAAAATTGATATACATATACATTAGACTACAAGACGTACTCGAGAGTTTGACACACACTCTCAAGCAAAAATATTATTATAAATATTACATATTCTTTTTTTGCTTTTTAAAGTATGCCTAGGGAGAGAACCGATCCTCTTATTGTTGGAAGGATTATAGGGGATGTTTTGGATCCATTCACCAGATCAATTTCACTACGCGTGATATTCAACAACAGAGAAGTGAACAATGGTTGTGAGCTCCGGCCTTCTCAAATTGTCAACCAACCAAGGGTTGATATTGGAGGAGATGATCTCCGAACTTTCTATACTCTTGTAATCTTCTACTCTCTCTCTCTCTCTCTCTCTCACACACACACACACACACACACGCAGACATTGCTTCTTCTACGACTTCTCGATCATGTAGCTGATCAGTGTCACAAACACACCACACTAGTGTATATCTTCTTCTTATACCTGACAAACACAACTTTATATCTTGTTCCTATACCTCAAACACAAACATCAGAATCAGATAAAGGTATGGAGATTATTATAATAAATGATAAGTTTTATAATTGAACTTGATGATAGGTTATGGTGGATCCTGATGCTCCAAGTCCAAGTGATCCAAACTTGAGAGAATACCTACACTGGTTAGTATTACTCTTTAAACGTACACAATTTCCATCACTAGTTTTGATTCCTAACAACTGAAAAATTATAACACCATTTCGACTTCTCAGCCTACAGTGTCAAAATCAGTGCCATGTAGTAAAGACTGTAGTAATAGTACAGTGTGGTATGGGCATAAGCCGAAAGTAAAAGCTCTACTGCTTGTCATCTCATCTCAACCTCCGCAGTACAAGTCATTCAAATTCAGATGTTATATATTTTAGTTATCTGGTAACTGAAAGCACAATTTATAAGCTGAATTTTTTTTTAATAGAGTGTTCGATTAAATAATATCATCATGTGGCCTTTTTTTAAATATACTTGAGCTTACTACTGCAACTATACTGTTATAGAAACTTAGCTAAAAAAACTATACTATTATAGAAGTTTTATTGACTGATTTATTTATAAGCTGACATTTCTTCCCCCGCTATATGAGTATCATGCCTTTTTTGATTGGCAAGGTTCCTCGGATTTGGGACCCACCAACTGATACCTTCTTCGATCTCCATGGCCACGTCTCTTTATTAGATAGATTCTCACACCTTTGAATTGGTATAAAGTCAAAATTGTCCTTGCCTACATTAGGGTACAAAAACACTACACAGGACACTGCCTTGTACTCTTGGCGTATTATTATTATTATTGCACCTTATTTCTTCCCTTTTATTCCCAACCTTCAATGAGTGTTTCTTTGCACATATATAAGCCATATGTAAACAAAATTCAAATCTATATGGCTCATGACAATTATGGTGATTCGTATCGATATAACTGGTGATTTGTATACTTTATTTTTTTTTAATATTATATAGTTTTCACTCTTGCATGATTGTGTGCGTGTCATGCATATATATGTGTATCTGTTAGTGTTTATGTTTATAGTGCAATAGTTACATAAATTCTTCTAACATGTAGCATAATTGTGCTGTTGATGATTTAGGTTGGTTACTGACATTCCTGCTACTACTGGGACACATTTTGGTGAGCACTGTACTTTAATTTGACTCCTCTTTTCCTCTGTTTTTTTTATAAATTAATTCTAGCTAGCTATTCATCATGTAACACTTGTTGTACTAATTTTGCTAATCCTCGTATAATCACCATAATGCATTAATGCAACGTACATGCGATTGAGTTTATTTCAATGTTATCAGGCCAGGAGACGATGCGTTACGAGAGTCCCAGGCCATCCAGTGGAATCCACCGATTTGCTTTCGTGTTGTTCAGACAATTGGGACGACAGACAGTCTACGCTCCGCCATGGCGTCAGAATTTCAACACCCGACACTTTGCAGAGATTTATAATCTCGGTTCGCCTGTAGTAGCCCTGTATATCCTCAGATACAATGTTATAATGTGTATTTTGCTGATGATAGTAAAATGCAAACCCGGTTTATCCTCAGATACAATGTTATGGCCTCGTGTTATTCTACATTAATTTAAGCTACTTATCACATAATAATGATTTTTCAAGCTATTTTATATACAATAGTACGAACGCCAAAAAGGTTTGTGCACGAGTTTGTTGAATGGACTTGCGAGCGTAATTGATGAACAAACTCAATAACTTTCACTTAAATAAAATTCTCCAAAAATTCAATGAATCGTTACAATTTCTCAATATCCAACAACATATAATTCAAAAATAAAAAAATACAACTCAGCAGTACAAATTCAAATCTAAATATAAACGATACAACTCCTCAAAATCAGCAACTCGCACTATTCCCAAAAAATATCTCACCTAATAATGAATACATGTCAGGGGAAATCAAGAAACATAGACAAACATGTATTCATTATTAGGTGGGATACCTTTTGAGAAAAGTGCGAGTTGCTGACTTTGAGGAGTTGTAACGTTTATATTTAGATTTGAATTTGTACAGTTGAGTTGTATTTTTTTATTTTTGAATTGTAACTTGTTGGATATTGAGAAGTTGTAACGATTCATTGAATTTTTGAGAATTTTATTTAAGTGAATAAGTTAGGGATTTTAAAGTTGTATCAGGGATAGAGTTTTATGATTCTGTAGACTTGACTTTAGGCTCGACTTATGAGATTTAGGTAGTTGTAAGATAGAATTTCAGAATTCTAAAGATTTACCTTTAGGCTAGACCTGTGAGTATGGGTAGACAGTAAATTTGTTAGATAGTTAAGAATATTATTTGTTTCGTATTTCTTAGATATCTTTTCGTGATTACTTATAATTATCTTTTCGTGCGATCCTTATCGTAAGTGTGTGTAATATGATAAAAGCTACTAAATAAAGATATAATGTAAGGATGCAACTGCAAACAAATTTTTGAAAGAAAATCAGGTTCATGGAAAACAACAACAAGGGCATCTTCATCAGTTCCGACTTAACATGTGGCATGTTGTTTGATTTAATGGTGGATATCGAGGTTTTTAGAAGTATTATCAATGTAGCAGCAATAGAAGAAGGTCAACGACATGTAATGGCAATAGAGGGCACTTTCTAGATAATCGTCAAATACGCGGCCGATTTAGGACTTATAGTGGTAGTCATCGAGGAAGACCATGATTCTAGTTAAATGCAACGTCAATATGGAGTTACTTACGAGATTAGAGGAGACGGTTTGTGTACGTTATCACAACTTTTTTTATAGATGTGTGTGAGATTAATTTCGAGGATAAAATTTTCATTAGGAGGGAAGAATGTAACATCCCATATTTTTTAAGAATATATTTGATTATATTATTTTAATATTAAGAATAATATTAGTAAATTATTATTGATTTATTCGTTGGATATATTTACATTTAGTTTATTATTAGGATATTTTATAGGATATTATTAGTCAACAAGAGAGAAAAGAAGAATAGATACAAAAGAAAAAGAAAAAGAATAAAAAGAAAAGGAGATAGGGTTTAGAAAAAAAAGATATGTAAGAATACTAGGAGTAGCCATGGAGAAGAGAGAGAAAAGGAGAAAGAGATGAAGAAGAAGAAGAAAAAGAAAGAGTTTAAGAGAAGGCTGGTGACATTAAACTAGGTTCTTGTGATGAGGACATTTGAATTTTTGAGGATCGTTCATATTTTTAAGGTACGGATATCTTCGTTACACTCTCTTTGTATTCGTAACACTCTCTTTGTTCTCGTTTTGTTATTCAATTCGTATGTATATTTTGTATAGTTTGTATTTATTCAGATTCTTGTAAAATTCGTATCTCCTTCGTTGTTCATCAGATTATTGTGATTTTATACTACCTGGAAAGGTATTTCAATTATCAATAACTTTCATCCTTTGCGTTTTCTGAAATTCGGTTCGTAAGTATATTAAAATCTTCCGTTTGTATAACATGGTTGGTTATTGGAATTGTTCTGCTTTAACTTCAAAAATTCATAGTAAATTGAATATTTGTTCAATATTCATGTGTAATTTCATTCTAAAATGGTCTTTTCGAGCTCTTCGTTCTTTGTTTATATTCCGCTATTAAATTCTATGATCCCGAGTTCTTAAATCTCAAATTACTATTGTGATTAGGTGTTGATTCTGTTCAACCAGCCCATAATTGTTTAGTCTCTACATTCGTTACTTGTCCGTTTTTGACGAGTCTTACCATTCTGAAAAGGTCTCGGAATCCTCTACGAGTTCTGTGTTTTATGCTTTTTCGTTTGAGTTCATCTTTTTATAATAAATTATCAATTTTCCGGACAAGTCAAGTATGATTTTATTTGTAATTGTCTATGATATTTGGCGTATGTGATATTTTGAGTAAGAAATTTTCAGTTTAATTGTGATATATATATATATATATATATATATATATATATATATATATATATATATATGATTTGGGAGATTTCGTAAGACCTCCGTCATGAGTGGAGAGAATCTCGTGCTTGACACCACCTATACAGTGTATTTAAAAAGTATGGGTGTGTCGCTGGAGTTATGGGACACATAGAGCCATGACTATTGTGCATGTTTATTTTGGCCCTTTGAGTAGTATTGTGTTTTGTACCGTGCAAACCTCTGCAAGATTTTGAGTAGCATTTGCTTTGTTCTATGCCAGCCCGTGTAAATTTTGATGACTACATATTCTGGAGAACCGAAATGTGGGACATCCTGTAAATGTAAGATTATTTTCCACATTAATGAGTAAATAGGTTCGGGATGTTAAAGTTGGTATCAACTTTAAAATCTCGAACTTATTCACTACAGGATGTCCTACATTTCGATTATCCAGAATATGTAGTCATCAAAATTTACATGAGTTTATATAGAACAAATCAAATGTTACCCAAAATCTTACAGGGGCTTGCACAGTACAAAGTACAATGCTACTCAAATGACCAAAACAAACATACACGATAGTCATGACTCTACGTGTCTCATAACTCCGGCGATACGCCCATACTATTTAAATACACCGTACAGGTGGTTCCAAGCACAAGATTCTCTACAATCGTGACGGAGTCTTACAATGTCTCCCAAGTCATACATATATCACAAAAAGACAGAAAATATCTTACTCAAAATATTACACATCCCAAATAACATTCAATACTGACTATTGAAATAAAATCAGAACTGACCAGTCCGGAAAACTAGCAATTTATTCTATCAGGATGACCTCAAATGAAAAAGTACAAAACACGAAACTTGTAGACGATTCAAATATTTTTCCAGAATGATAAAGTTCGTCAAAAATGAAGTAGTGACGAATTCAGAAATTAAACAAATACAGGCTGGTGAAACATAATTAATATCTGATCACTTTAGTAATTTAAGATTTAAGACCACAAGATCACTGAATTTGACAGTGGAATGTAAACAAAAAACGATGATCTCGAAAAGACCTTTTCAGAATGATATTACACACAATTATTGAACAAATATTCAAATTACTATAAATTTTAGAAGTTATAGCGTATGAACCTGAATAAACTATCAGATTATACAAAAGACAAAATTTGACATACTTGTAAGCAGAATTTCAGAAAATGCAAACAACGAAGATTGTAGATAATTGAAATACCTTTCATGGTAGTATAAAATCACGACAATCAGATAAATAACAAATAAGATATGAATTTAACAAGAATCAAAATGGATACAAACTATACACAATATACATACGATTTTCAAAGAACAACATGAGAACAGAGAAAGTGTTAAGAATATAAAAAGAGTGTATCAAAGATATACGTACCTTAAATCTCGATGATTATCACTACTTTCTCACGATATCCAAATTTCTCAACCATATGAACCTTTACAACTCCAAATAGATATTGCCTCCGATTAGACTTTGTTATTCTTCTCTCTCTCCACTTCTCCGTGATTGCCCAACTCTTCTTACGTCTCTTGTTTTTCTAAACCCTATCTCCTTTTCCATTTTTTTCTATTCTTTTTCTTTTTTTTCTGTATATGTTCTTCTTTTCTCTCTTGTTGACTAATAATATCCTATAAAATATCCTAATAATAAACTAAATGTAAATATATCCAACTAATAAATCAATAATAACTCACTAATATTATTCCTAATACAAAAATAATATAACCAAATATATTCTAAAAAAATATGGGATGTTACAATAACTAATATCAATTTGATTATTAAATAATTATATATATTAATTTATTTATTTTGTAAATTGATAATTAATTTAATGACATTTATATTTGTAACTAAAATATGTGAATAGTATTCATAAAACATATTTATGAGTGTTCGTAAATAATTATTATCTATTTTTTTGGATAAATTAAATTCAAATATTTTTTTTAAGAAACATATCCTAAACACCATTTCGACTTCTAAACCTACACTGTCAAAATCAGTGCCTTGTAGTAAGACTGTAGTAATAGTACAGTGTGGTAGGGGTGAGCATCGGATGAAACAGTCGGGTTTGGACAACAAAACCACCATAACCATATATTTCGGTTTTTCAATCCAAACAACCATAACCGTAACTGTAACCATTAGTACATAACCGTAACCACCCAAATTATAACGGTTCGGTTTGGGCGGTTTCGGTTTTAAACTATTAAAATAAAAATTTGAGTGTTTTGTAACGCTAAATGGCAAGCAGTGTGAGGTGGCTTTCAACAGTAAAAGAAATGGAACTAACAACAAAAGAAATGAAACTGCGAAAACGTTTAAAGTGCAAACCCGTATGAAAATTAGATAATGGACCGGCCCATATAAGTATATAATACTTAAAACTTTAAATTCCAGTGTCTATTCAGTATTCATTATTGTATCAATCAGACTATCACTTAAATATTATATATATATATATATATATATTTGGTTATCGGTTTGCGGTTCGGTTATATCGGTCGGTATAAAATACAAAACCAAACCCAACCATTATTTTTCGGTTTTTTAAAAAATGAAATCATAACCAATCCAAACCGTTATAAAACCATAAATTTTGGTTTGGACGGTTTGAAACGGGTGATTTGGACGGTTTCGGAAATTTTTGCTCACCCCTACAGTGTGGTATGGGCATAAGCCGAAAGTAAAAGCTCTGCTTGTCATCTCAACCTCCGTACAAGTCATTCAAATATTATATATTTTAGTTATCTGGTAACTGAAAGCACATTTTATAAGCTGATTTTTTTTTAATGGAGTGTTCGATTAAATAATATCATGTGGTTTTTTTTTTTTTAATATACTTGAGCTTACTACTGCAACTATACTACTATTATAGAAGTTGTATTGACCGATTAATTTATAAGCTGACATTTTTTGCCCCCGTGATTGACAAGGTTCCTCGGATTTGGGACCCACGAACTGATACCATCTTCGATCTCCATGCCCACGTCTCTTTATTAGATTCTCACTCCTTTGAATTGGTAAATAATTGTGAAAGCATCTCCGGTGCCAAGCTTATGTCGCATTGGTTGTCATTTGATTGGAACTCTAAATATGTTGAAGAGGGTATTAAGAATGGTCGTAAATTTTTGACACATTTGATATCTTTTTATAATAGATAAAAAATAAATGTTATATTACATATATATATATTATCTTTTTTTATTATATTAATTAATATATGGAACATCCACACACTTTGCATGAGTGTTAATTATTGGAATAAAATGTTAAAACCGTTTTTACCCCCTTAATATGCCTGTATTGGAGACGCGGAGTACAAAAACAATATACATCACTCCCCTTTGTATTCTTGGCTCATATACGTATTATCATTATCATCATTGCACCGCGTGCGCGCAGTTTTTTTTTTTTTTTTGGCTTATTTCTTCCCTTGTATTTCTTCTTATTCTTGTTGAGTAGGCAACCTTCAATGAGTGAATCTTTGCGCGCGCGCATAGATATATGGGTAAACGAAATTCAAATTTAAATATAATAAAAGGGTTTGAATTTTGAAATTTTAGAATAAAGGAATATAATGATTCATTGCGATTCGGGTAAAATGCAAAATTTCATTAATTTCTGAATTAGGTAGGACAAGGATATTAAACAAGTGGGAAAATCAATTATGACATCCCTAAACTATATGATTTTTTGAATTTAAATTCTTAAAATGGTTTTCGTAATTGAGTTTTTAAATTATATAAATTTTTGATTTAAGTCCTTAAATTATTTTTTTCGCAATTGAGTCCTTAAACTATATAATATTTTTTTTATTTAAGTCCTTAAATGATTTATTTTCCTAATTATATCCTTAAACTATATATATTTTTAGGTTTAGGTCCTTAAATAAAATAATTTCTTAATTATGTCCTTATATTAAATTTTTTATAACAAATGTCAATATAATTATTAACGTGACACTTGTTAATTTACTAATGTGACCTAATTAAATTAAAATAACAAAAGTTGTGTTAGGTTTAATTGAGTCAATTATTTTAAACTAATCATAATATATATTATTTAAAACTTTGAGGTGAATTATTATAATAAATATATGAATTTCAACAATAAAAATTAGTAAATTTAACAATATAAATGATTTGTTATGTCAGAGTTGATTAAAATAATAAATTTTAATAATAAGAACTAACTAATATAAAGTTGTATATATGTCAATTAATATATGAGAAAAAGAGCCATAAGAATGACCCTATATACTTATCAAAGAATATATGTTATTTCAATACAAAAACAAAGTGATAATTTTATAATAATAATGCAGACATTTTTGTATCTACAAAAATAGCTCTAATGTTGTATTATATTTTTTTCTAACCCTGGGTAATTATCTAAGGTCATCCTTAGGGTCATCAAACTCTCTCTCTATATATAACTTTATTATATTTTAATATTATATGTTTTCAATATAGTTTAAAATTTATTTTTTAATTTAAATATATATGTTAAAATAAACAAATGTCTCTTTAATAATTAAATTGATGTTTGTTAACAAATTTGGACAAAATGATCTAATTTCAAAACAAAAATTAATTTAGAAATTCAATTAAGAAATTATTTTATTTAAGAACTTAAATCCAAAATATTATATAATTTAAGGACTCAATTACGGGAAAAATAGTTTAAGGATTTAAATCCAAAAATTATATAATTTAAGCACTCAATTACAAAAAAAATAGTTTAAGGACTTAAACTCAAAAAGTCATATAATTTAGGGATGTTGTAATTGATTTTCCCTAAATAAGTTAAGATACTCATACATCTTTCGATGTTTGACTTAAAAACAAACGATTCAAATTTAATTATAAAAGGGTTTGAATTTTGATGCAATAGTATGAACCAGAGATGTACACGGGTTAGTTAAACCGATCAATCTAATCCAAACTGACCTTATTTCACCCAATTCAAACCGAATTTTTTCAAATTGAAACATATTTGGATTGAAAAAATGTAAACTCGATTTAAATGAGTTAGTTACGGGTTTCGATTTTTTTAAATCGATCTAAGTATCTAACCCAACCTAATTTAAAAATATATATGTTAATTTATATAAACATTATATCCATTACATAGGCCCATTTATCTTTAGTAGTCACGTGCCATTAACATGTTACCTTTAAGCAATTTGTTAAATTTTTAGTTTGTATTGTTAAATGCATTTTACTTGCAAAGAATGGTGTAGTCTCTGATTTATGGATTCATTTTTTGTGATTAAGTAAGGTGTTAATTAAGATGTGTGTTGCAGAAGAGGGGTTGAATGCAACTCGATTAATTATTCAAAATTCTTGCTAACAACAACAAGAATAATAATTAATTAGTTAGTGATACAAACAAACTAAGCAAATAAAATGACAAAGTGTTTATACTTAAAAAATTAATTTTATTAATTTTTGTTTAGCTACAACTGTCTGAAAAATAATTCTAGTTACGATAGATACAATAACAATGAGTTTGCTAATGTTTCTATACTTGAGAAAATTGTAACTCAATTACATAAGAGAAAATACTTGTGAGATATGTGTATTTATACTGAAACATATATCGTACTTATAAGTGTACTTTCCATTGTTCATAGAACAAATCTTAAAATTGAAATTTTGTTTTTTCCATTCAAATTTGTTTTCATTCCATTTGTAGATATAGTAGCTTTGAGATATGCAGAAATATTTGGCTCTTTAAGCACGTTTTACCTTTTGCTTGAATTTTTCTAAGTTGCAGTAGTAGACTTGACAAACTAGATAGTAATATCAAAATCATTTCTTGTATTTTCACTATCTAGTCTGTTACATGAAACAGACTGTCAGTTTCACTAAAAGTTTACAGTCAACTTTTAACTTCCCTTTGGTGACAGTATCTTCGGCTCCACATACTTTGCTGTCAAGTTTGATAGTCCATGAAACATACTGTCTTCGAAAGCTGCTGTCAACTATTCCCACTAATGTTGCTGTCAACTACTCCGCCGAAGTTCCTGTCGGTGAAATTTGCTGTCTTCAATTCTTTATTCTCCGCCAAATTTATTGTCAATGAAATATTTGTTGTCGTTTGTTCCAATTGTGTTGTCACTTGTAATGTACTGTCATAGGCTTGAGTACTTGAGAACTTGATGTCTGTGTTTTGAATCAAACTGTGCATGAACACTTAGTGAACTTCTAATACATGACTCATTTTTATTATTTTATACAAGACATTAACTTTCAAATGTATTGTCACCTAACTAAAACTTTCAAATGTACTGTTTACACGTGATCACTAACTATACTATAAATGATTACATGATAATATGTTTTACTTAGCTTATTAAACATAAACTAAGTACACTAGTTGATTACACCACAATCCCTAACATAAGGATTTAATCAACTGTTTAAGTTCACTAGCTGTTCCCGAGTCAACGTGTTTGTCAGTTGTAGGAGTTTGGACTCTGTATAGATCTGTATGTGATATGGCCTTAGTATAGAGTCCTAACAGTCTCAGAATCTGCCTACACAGATATCTCATTTGATCATTTCTTAATACACTAGGATGATGAATATATTCTTACTCAAGACTCGGTGAATTGATGTGAGTTAATATAGTAAGTAATAGACGTGCTTGGTTTACAAAACTTGTATGTCACATAATCACAATTCAATGTACCGAGACAAATTTATCTCTTCTGAACTTGATCGTAAACAGTCTTTCGGTTATTATAATTTTAATATTTAATACTTATTTGAGATGAATAGTCATAATATTTTGTTAAATTGTATTCAATTTGTTTTTTACTTTCATTTTCAGTTTATTTATTGTTTGATATGAAAAAATAATTTATTTATTTGTTAACCCGAACGACCCAACCCAAATCAATCCAAACTGATTGGATTGGATTATAAATCTGATTTTAATAGATTGAATTGAACTTTTTTTAAACCAATCAAGTTAAGTTAGAGTCATAAAATCCTGCTAACCCGAATCATGTACAACCCTAGCACGAACACCAAAAAGTTGTGCACAAGTTTGTTGAATGGACTTTCGAACGTAATTGATGAACAAACTCAATAACTAATATCAACTTGATTATTAAATAATTATATATATTAATTTAATTAGTTTGTAAATTGATACATTTGGTAATTATATTAAATTAGTTATTACACGATAATATATAAGTAATATAAAAGTTAACTATTATTATATTAAATGTTATATTTATCTAATTATTTTGTAAATTTCATATTCCTTTTATTTTAAATGATATTTATATTTATAACTAAAATATATGAATAATATTCGTAAAACATATTTATGAGTTGTTCGTAAATAATTTTTATGTAAATGTTTTGGATAAATTAAATTCAAATATTTTTTTTAAGAAACATATCCTAAACACTCAAATAAAACCATTAATTTCCAACAAGTATTATAAACAATACTATAATTCGTATAATCTTTTCTAAAATATTAATCTCAACTATACCACCAAATATTTCACAATATTTATAAAAATATCAAACAAAAAATATAGCCATTACTTGCCTGTTTACTCCCAAATATTAAAAAAACGCAGGTTTTGCTGACCAGTACTTTCCAACCCTTTACATTACTCTTTTTTTAAAAACCGGGCTATTCATTTCACCGACTATCTAAAAATCTCTACACACACACACACATATATTTATTTATCTTTTCTCCATATACGTGAATTGGGCGATTTTGGTAAGTTTTCATCCATTAAACCCATAGATTTTCAACTTTACCTTAACTTTTGTGACTTTGCATAATTGCATCATTCAATTGTGTTGTTTATGTCAATTCATCATATAATCTGATTGAGTTGAGTATTTTGATCATACACATACATTTTTTCACTGTGTATTTGTATGATTTTCATCTTAGTTTGATCACTCCAAGTCCTCCGATCTTCCCGAATTATGTTATCGATAAGTAATTTATAAATTGAAAAATACGTGTTTTATATTTTTTTTTGCGTATACGTTCTCTCTCTCTCTCTTTTTTTTTAAATGTTTGTTGCGTGAATATTGAGTTTATATCTTGGTCAGAAATAGTCATAATTATAAAACAAGGGTAGCCCATTTGTATTCAGCTAAACAAATGGGCCGTATGCTCTTTCTTCTAACCCAGCCCAAACATAAAAAGAACTATTTTATTATCAAATAAACGGCGCGAAATTGAAATATATTTGGAGCCCAACCAAAGCTTTTCAAATGGCGGGAAATACATTTGGGGCTCTTTTTATTAACAAAACACACACTGTTACACAAACACACGCGAATCTGGAGTTTTAATTGGTAATTATTCATTTTTGTGTGCGTATAGTGTGTGAAATTACTCGATTTCTGCGGTATGCTTTCGATTTATTTACATTTGATGTGACTTGTTGTGTATATTGATTTCTAGGGTTTTGAGTTATGTTTTTGTGTTAGATTTATGTTAATTGGAACAGTCTAGATACTAATTGTGGTTTTGTGTGTGTAATTAGTGTGTGAAATGGGAGAACCAATGGTTATTGACGTGGATGAGATGAATAAACCCGAGACGAACAGTGCGAAGAAGTGTTTGAAGCGGAAGCGAGTTTCGGTGATTGAGTGTATGAGTAAGGAAGATCGAGAGGCGAGAATTGTTGTGTTGCGTGAGGAGATGAGTAGTTTGTTTAGATATTTTGGTGAGATTTTGGAGGGGAGGAAGAGAGATGGGGTGGATTTAGGTGTTGGTGGTAATTCGTTGATTGCTTGTTTGTTGGAAGAGAGTAGGTTTCCGCTTTCGAAGCTTGTTGATGAGATTTATGAGAAAGTGAAGGAGAAAGAGAGTGGTGTTAGTGTTGCTTCTGTGAGGAGTTCTGTGCTGCTTATTGGACAAAGAGCGTTTTACGGATTGGCAAATATGAATGCCGATGTGTTGGAGGATGATTCCGAGGCTTGCCTTTGGTGTTGGGAGGTGAAATTTCATACCTTTTGTTGAATTAGATTTTTAAATTTGTGTGTGATAATATGCGGATGTATCAATTGTTTGTTTCTATTAGTTTCACTATGATTTTCATTTTCATCATTTAGGTCGGGTATGAAATTCCGATTATCAGTTTATCTTTTTGTTTACAATATTTGATTTTGTATTTGGTCTTCCTATTCAATGGCCTTTAGTTACACTGGTTATTTTGAGCTTGTTTGTTAATGTGGTTTAACTTTGGTACTAAAATTTAAGAGCTGCGTTTTGTATTTGATACATTTTCGTTGCATATATCTCACCGAATTAATTATTAATAATGAAGAAAATGTAATCTCCATATTTGATATTTTCCCAGTTTATAAGTGGGTTTTCTTTTTGTGCCACTGTTTGTTTCCCGTGTATTCAGTTGTCTAGCTAATTCAACAATGCATTCATGTTTTCTCCTCAGACACGAGATACAAAGTTAATTCCCAAATCAATGCGTGGAGCATTGAAGATTTGGCGGACATGTCGAAAGAAGATACATGAGAGGATAACAGCTGTTTCTGGTTAGATAGTTGATCTCTGTATCCATGTTTCATGTCAGTTACCTTTAATCATATTGTAGAAAAAGCATAGCATTATTCCTGTCTATCTTTTTGGAAATACTGACAATGGTTATACTGTGAAAGCATAGCAAATGATAATATCGATGTTGCTAAGTTAAGTTCACTGTGTTATTTTTGGCTATCTATATTTGTTAGGCAATTGGATATAATTATGTTAGGAGTAGCTTCTAAGCAGTTAGGAGTGGATTCTAAGCAAGCTTACGTCTTTCAAAAGTGTTACTTTCTAGTATATGGTAGCACCATGTGTTCCCCCCAAAAGCATGTCCTTAGCGCAAGAGCTTGTTTCATAAAATTTAGTTCTAATATCCTCTTACTTTGGATAAAGATACATATGTCTCATAAATATGGGTTATTTGATTATGACGGACTTCTTTGTTACATGTTAAATTTAAAATTGTGCTAGATTAACTAAGCTTGTGTTTCCTATTGACTTAAAAGGATAAAAAGCTGTATACTCTTTCATTTGAGACATTTAATAATTTTGTTCACTCTCGGTGTTATGGTTCTGCTTCATTTCAGCAATGATTAGTGCTCTGGAGAAGGCGGATAATGATCAGACCTGCAGACAAGAGTTGACGAAAGCTTCAGAGAGGCTTGGAAAAGTATTAAGTGAGACAGATATCCGTTTGTTGATCGGGAACATGGTACAGAAAATTGGAGTTGACATGTATGCAATCTGTAGTAGTCCTGTCATATACATGTTGGTCATTCACTTGTCTCGTCTGTAAACTGAAATTCTATTATTGTTGTAGGGCTGAGAAAGGTGGTAAACGAGAGCAGAATTTGTTGATCAAGCAAATGGAAAAAGACAAGCGCGAAGCTGAGAGGCAGAAAAAAAGACATGAGATTGAACTTCAGAAGGAAAAGCTGCAAAGTGTAAGTTGCACTTTCTTTCGATATCTGCTATGCTTATTTGTTCTGGAACAAAACATATTCCACTTATTCTTAAAGATCCTGTATGCTGTTTTTCAAGGGCATTGTGATGTATTATCTTTCAGGAGATAGCCTTCATTCAAATTTAATAATATCTATGATTTTCCAACTCGTTACTTTACTTGGCCCCCCTCCCCCCAATAAATTCCACAATTTGGCAAGCATCTTCTTCATAATTTTGTATTATAATTTTTCATGAACGCTAGGAGAAGGAGTTCAAAAGGTTACAAGATGAGGCAGAAAAAGAGGACAAACATCGTGAGAAGGAAGAAGCTGAACTAAGGAAACAGCTAAAAAGGCAGCAAGAGGAAGCAGAGAGAGAACAACGACGTCGTGAGAAGGAAGAAGCTGAACTGAAGAAGCAACTAGCTCTTCAGAAGCAAGCAACACTCATGGAACGCTTCCTTAAAAAATCGAAAAGTCGTTCACCATCTCAGAAGGTGCCATCTCCAGCTGCAATAAAAAGTGTTGACTTACCTTGCAACAAAGCAACACAGGTTCTGGAATCAGTCATTCTGTCTATGGACTCAATACTCTCACAGTATGATGCAACTGAAGCTGAAAATATATGGAGGTAAGCCTTCTTCATCTTTTGTATTTTGATTCTCCATGGACTATTAAAGTTACAAGCAGAACAATGTTTTTTTATCTTGGTGTCTGGTAACAGTTACTATTCTTGTATATGCAACAGGTTACACTTGAATTCTTGGCGTTGCTCAGGTCATTCTATTAGGACTGACAGAAATCAGCACTGGGGCATTCGTCGGACACCTAAGACAGAATTAATTAAAGAACTCAAGCTAACAGGGACAGAAGAACACCGTGATGAGGAATCGATTTTGGAAAAGCTATCTGACAATTTGGGTGAAACTAATAGCATTAGCAGAGAGTGTGATACAAATGTAGATGATTCACTTTATAAGAACCCAAACCGCAGGCGAAGGAAACAGTTGTTGCAATTTGATAAGAGCCATAGACCTGCATTTTGTGGTGCTTGGCCAAAGGAAAGGTGTGTTCTGTTTGCTGAATCATTTTGCTACTTTCATAGTACATGCAGACTGTATTGATGTTATGTTTTACTTGAGTAATTTATGCGGAGTGTCTTGATATCCGTATACTATATGAGAATTTAGTGCTGATAACAATCAGACACCAGTTAATCGTACAAGGTGAAGTAGAACTTGAAACTGTGAAACCATGTTATTTATTACCTGTTTACATAATCATATTTGTGAGTTGGCAACCTTTTCAATTTATAAATTTGAGACAAACTATTGAACTTGCTTATATATTCTTGAACTGTGTGAATTTCTGTTTTTATGTCAAAAAAAGAAGGCATGACTTAATGTGATAGGCACATTTGTCTTAGCCCCATGGAGAGCATGAGTGTCTTGTGTCCAAGCCCCAAGGAGACTTGTGTGGTTGTGCCTGAGTGAGTGTTCCTTGTGTCATGAAATGTATTTCATGTCTAATGCCGCGGAACTATAAATCCTATACCTCCTAAAGTGTTTAGAATTAAACAATATTGAAAAATTACAAATTTCACGTCAAATCATTCTCTGTAAGACAATAAAGCTTATTGCATACTAAATTACTAATACTATACTGCTAATTCATTGGTTTTTTGCAAATTAATTTTCTTTAAAAAGATATTAAAAGAAAATGTATATAGTAATAAGCAATTGCCAAAATGCTATGCATTCTCAAGTGAATGAACAATTTCAGACTTTTCTGTTGTAAAGTATTGTTTGTGCTCCATAATTTGAAGCTATACTAATAGATTGTATGAATGTTTAGGCCAGTAATATGTTCTGTGTGTTTCTTTTCAGTCAAGTTATTAAACCTCGACGTCCTTTTGTAAAGGATCCAGACTTGGATTATGAGATTGACAGTGATGAAGAATGGGAAGAGGTATGTACACTATGATGCAGATCAGGACTCGATAATAAATCTTTTGAAGCTACCCCCATCTATTTGCACCTAATTGTGTTTGAACTGTGTACAGTGACCTCAGAGATGTCATATATATGTAATGTATTTAGTTGTTATATATCATAAAATTAAAAAAGCAAAGGTTCCGTTCACTCTAAGAAAACAAGTGATGAAGAATGGAATTAAGCATATCTATGTGTAGATGAATCACTCTCTATGCCATTATAACTTTCATTGAAAACTATATCTGCTAGTCACTTCAATATTAGAAGTGCTTGGTAAAACTGGTCTGTGCATTTTATAGTTTTGCATTTTAGATGTGTAATTCACTATATGAGTGAGAATAAGATCACAAGAGTAACTATGCAATAACTTCCTGATGACCATCACTTGGCATATTAGTCTATTTACATAAGTTTGGCCCGGTATATAGCTTAAATTGTGCTTTCCTCCATTTCACTCTTAATGATGTCTGGGCTAATGTTTGTAGGAGGAACCTGGTGAAAGCTTGTCAGATTGTGATAAAGACGATGAAGAGGAAATTCTGGAAGATGGACCTTCTAAAGCTGACGACGAAGATGAGAGTGAAGATGGCTTCTTTGTTCCTGATGGATATCTTTCAGAGAATGAGGTATTTCCACTTTTGTAAACTTTGATTAGTTTTTAGCAAAATGTCAGTGTCATAACATCTAAAGTTGGAGTTGTGGCAGTTGTGCATTTGCATTAATGATTAAACGGTCAAATCAGTCTCATCATGATGAAAAATGGTTTAAACTTGCACGATTTTACATGTTTCGTTGACTTCAACATGATATCATATTATCATTTAAATGACAAGTCACTTTTAGTCACGAGTTGGTAGAAATTCATGACACACAAGTAATTTGAGGTTGATTTGTATTTCATTTCATGTATCTGATTGTGGTACTCAGGGAGTACAAGACAAAATGGAAGGTGATGAAGATTCGGTTCAGGCAGCCAACAATTTGTCTAGTTGTAAACAGGTGGACAGGGAGGAACTCGCTGTGTTTTTCCGCCAGCAGAAGTATCTTCATAATTTGACTGAGAATGCTCTCCGGAAAAGCCGGCCCTTGATCATATCAAATTTATTGCATGAAAAGGCCATACCAGTACTGAATGGAGCTTCAAAAGGTACATCAGAACTTGAACAAACATGTCTGCTTGCTGTGGGTATGCGTGCTCTCCCTGGTTATCCTTCTATAGAGGTATCACTCAATGAAGATGTTCAAGATGAGAATTTAGAAGCTAGTCCATCAAGTAACAAGGGGAAAACCACACCAGTGGCTAATACAACAGCTATACTAGACACAGATTTGTCTGAGATGGTAAGTTTTGAATTTTATTAAGTTAGCTATATAACTGATGATGGAATTAATATTACATGTACTATTCAAACAACTAGCAGTATTCTACCTTATACTGTAAGGTATGCCAAGGATATTTGATACTTTAATATGCAATTTCTGGATATAAAAGAAGTAGATCAGGGCACAGTAAATAAACTCGACTGTTCACCAAATAAACCACATACGTGCAGTAATCAACATTTGTAGTTGACCCTTCGTGCGCGCCTTTTACTTTTGAGGGTAAAAAGTTCTTACTAACACGTCTTACTTTTGACCTGTGTATAATCCATTTTTTGCATGGGCATGTATGTATTGTGTCCTGAAGAGTTTAATCTTGCTCAGTAGCATACTATACCTTGTAGCTAATATAGTACTATCTCAGGTGCCTATTATTCAGTCCAACTCCCAGGGTATCAACAAAGTGGTGAATCTTTTACAACAAAAGTTTCCTGATATTGCAAAATCCCAATTAAGGAGCAAAGTACGGGAGATATGTCATTACACAGATAACCGCTGGCAGGTAGATTTTTTTGGTAAATTAAATACTATTGAAGAATTACAAATCCTGTCTACTTCTACTTTAGGTTGTTTAGTTTGATTGTGAAGACTCTAATTGTGCTAGCTGAAGTTTGTTTTGACATGTTTATAAAGTTCAGGCTACTAATGGCAGTTCTCCTATTATGTAGGTCAAGAAAGATATTTTGAACAAGCTTGGGATGTCGCCTTCCCCATCCCCAGGTACGCAAGATATTCATGTCAACCCATAAATCATAGATGCCCCAAAATTTATTGTGTTTAAGATGGTTTTTCCCCTCTAAATTTGCAGAGAATAGTAAAAAGAAGACGAAGAATATAGCTTCTTTTTTCTCCAAAAGGTGCCTACCTCCTGAAGGGAAAACAGAAAAGCCTGTTGAGGCCTCTCCGGCTCTTCCAAATGATCAGCTCTCTGATTGCATCCAAATTGACACATAAAACCATCAATAACCATCCATTAGGTGCTAAAACGTAACATACATTTGTTTTCTGTCTGGCGTATGTCTATTTTCCTACAAGTCATGTTTACATGTATACATATCTACTTCTGAAGTTTAATCTAATAGGACTTGTTTTGCATTACTTGAAAGAATCTGAATGTTGCCCAACTTCCCGGCAAGTAACATGTGAATGTGCAAGTTAGGGTTGTGCACACAAAAGCCTCTTTAAGTTCTAATGCCTGAAAAGCAATGTCTTTGGTCTAGTTTACATGGCTGTCATAAGTTTGTATGTGAAAGGCATCCAGACTTGAGAGTGAATTTAATAGCATGGATTAGAATCATCGCCTAATATAGTGACATTTGTGTATTTTAAATGTGCGCAATTTAAATTGAAGTAGGTAATGTGCATTCTTGAGATGCCAGTTCAGCTCATAGATGGTATATGCTGCTGTGCTATGAAAAGTTATAGTCCAACTGAGCATGTCCAATGGAATGCTACAAGTGATGTTATATTTATAATATGACTTAAAAAATAAAATACATGGACACCTATATATATATATATATATATATATATATATGATTTCAATGCTTAATATAAATGCAAAATACTAAATAGCTACATTTGGTTATAAGTTTAAATTTTAGTTGGAAAGTCGAGATAAATTAATAATAAAGGTAATTGTGATAAATGTAATTGTGTCTTTATAGGTTAGTTGTTAGAAAAGTAACTAAATTTGCATTCACTTTGTGCCATTTAACTTGCTCCTCGTAGTTGCAACTAAATTTGTAGAGTATACGGTAAACAATTTTCTAGCAGCCAAAACTTTTATTATGTCATGATTTGCAACTTGTTCAAACACTCGCAACTATTTTTTATTTTCAAATGTTTACATGATCTTCAGTTGTATCGTATGTGGTAACTTGAATCCAATATTTTTCGATACTTACAATATTTACATATGAGGCCGGTTTTACGGCCACAGTTAGATATATTGTCTTAAAAATCAACCTATCTATGCCCTTGAATTTGCCTCCTTCAATTCATGCCCATTACTTTAACTTCCCAGTGGAATAGTAGACATTTATCTTGCTTAGAGAATTGAGCTCAGTCCATTCAACAATCTTGGAGATTGATTCTGCCTTTGATTCAACCAAGTTGTTAATTGTAGGCCTTCTCACATCCAAGCATTCTTCATGAAGTACTTCTGTTGTCAACTTTCATCATCTCTTGCTTGAATGTGGCATTGGTCTTTCAGCCTTTGCCTTATTGTATTTTTTAGATAAAGCAATTTTCTTTGACAGTAACTCTTCCCTCACTTCTTTTGACAGTGACTTTGAACTTAATGTCAATACAGGTTTGACAGCAGGTTCAGGCTCCTTGACAACAAACTCCACCTTATTCCTTATAACAGTAACTTTCTTGACAACCTCTTATTTGTCGGCCTCAAATCCAAGAACCACAACCTTCATAATTCTTCCTTCAATCTCACCAACTATCTTCTCATCTTCTCCATCCTTATCACCAGTTCCAGAGGTCCCTGCATCACCATTATTGTTGTTATTGGACTTGGAACTACCTGCACCTCCATCAGGCTTTTCATCACCATCACCATCTTTTCTTCCTTCATCTTTCTTCTCTGTCTTCCTTAATTTCTTTTCTTCCAACCTCCTTAACTCCTCAACCAACACCTTTATTACTTCACCTCTCTCTTCAGTTCTTGGCAGCTGGTTGAAGTAGTTGAAAGCTTCTTTTACTGACCTAGGCCTGCATAAATTGACCTTGTCCAAGTTCATTGATTTGTACTTCCCATCTGTTGAGCTATTGAACTTGATACAAAGAGGATTGACAGTAACTTCAGGTAGTTTTTCAACCACCATTCTTTGCAGGATTCTCTTCAAATTTTCATTGAGCCAGGACTTGTCTGTCTTGATTTTGAGCTTGATGGCTTCAATTATTACAATCTCCTACCTGCTCAAGTACCCCATTCTAATATACCAACTGAAGCCACCTTCAGTCCTAACAGAGATTACCAATTTGTTGCTCTTTGAAACCTTGACAGCAACTCCAACTGTTGACTCCCTCATGGCTTCAAAAAATTTCATGGGATCTCTGTTGGAGGAGTTTCTTAGAGCATTTATCATGTCATTGAAGCTAGCATCCTGGAACACCCTACTGTTTTCATTTTCATCCACCATTAGCAGATATGCTTCTTCATCATTCAAGTCCTCTTTCTCTTCAACTATAAAATCATCAGAATCTTCATGAAACACCCTCTCCTTTCATTTCCCGGCTACATGAACATGGGACTTCACAACTCCCTCCTTGATCACAATTCCTTTCTCCACTTTATTTCCTTCAAGATTATCAGCCATATCAGTAGCCACCATGGACAACAATGCCAATTGGCCCTCTCTCTGAGATGTAGCTTGAGTTTCCTTATCACTCCTTTCAACTTTCTCAGCCACAAATACTTCACCAACCTCCTTCTCTTCCTTAGTTGAGTTGACAGCTGCATGGATTGTGAATTGACTCTCAATTTCCTTCAATTTAGCAAACACAGTCGGGAAGCCATCATTCATAAATCTCTCAAAGTTCTCCATCTTGGTTACTAGCTTAACTTGATTTCTCCCCATAATTGCCATAATTTTGACACCTTCATGGAAAGAGATTTTAACCTTCCATCAACTTGTTTAGAACCAAATTTTGGGGATGTTGGGGTGCTCACACACTCTGGTTTTTTTAGATGATCTCATCATCCCTCACTCTCTCACACTCAGGGCCTAGTGCCATAGATTGTTTGGTGCCATTTTTTATTTTATGGCCATGCTCAAGGCCCTCTTCTTTTGCAAGGTCTTTCCCTTCCTCTCAATTTTTTTAATCTCACTTCTCTATTTTCTTTTACACTTATTCTTTTTCACACCCTCACTCATCCTAGGTACAAGGGACTGAGCAGGTACACCTTGCACCATGGGTTTAGATTTTACCTTCATGATAGATGAGACATGAGTGGAATCACACTCTTATTGTGTTTCAGGTTCTTGAGAGATCTTGTCAGGATTAGGAGTGTTGACATCATCTTCAGCTTTCAAAGTTATTATCAATAGGAGTGTTGACAGTAATTGTGTCATTAACAGCAATAAAGGTTGTGACAGAATCTTTAACAAATGGAGTGACAGTGTCTTCCACCCTTTGAGTGTAAGGTTCTTGTGTACTGCCAAAGAGAGACTCCATGGTAGGCTGCTCCCCCAAATCAAAATGAGGTGCATCATATTAAAATGATGATTTCTCCCCGTGCTCAAAAACAAAAGTGTGTGTATCTGCAAGTGGATGCACATGTTGAGTGAATTCAACATGAGCTGTAGACTCTGTACAAGGTGCATTGGAAATTGGTCAAGTTCAATAGATGCCCCCTTTTGAGAGGGGACACTTAGAAATGTGCTATTGTCCCATTGGAGTTCTGTTTCCTCTTGAGAGGGCACAGATTGGGTGACAGAGGTTAATGTCCTTGCCTTTTTCTTCTTAGGCACACCAGGACCCTCTGTGGGTTCATTGCCATTTCCAACCTTATTTGCTGCACTTGTGCAGTTACTCCCTCAATAACTTCAGACACTGTTTCTAACCTAGAGATTGATGATCTCTTCTTTGTAGAAACCTGATCCTTTTGAGAGGAAACATGCTCTTGGCTGACAATCCTAGATTGTCTGGAGGTTTTAACAGACTTGAAAGGTTGTGAGTGTGGGTTAGGAATGGAGAGTTCAACTCTATTCTCGTCACTCAAAGAAAAGACAGAAAAATCCCCTACAATTATGAAATTGAGTGAGTTTATTATAGACCTCATGTAGTCAGTAATAAATAAACCCAACTCAGAATTGAGAGGTTTGCTGAAAAGTATGGAGTGATTGTTTTTCTTTAAAGTGGCGGACTCCATACATTGTACACTATCTAGATTAATTATACCTACAACAGAATTAATGATAAGCATAAAGAATCGATGATAGTATATTACCGGCCTCCTGTTTTCCTTCTTACTTAGCACCAGCTTGAATAGAGGTATCAGGAGCTTTCCAATGTCAATTCTGTAATTATGCATCATGGAGTGTACAATCTTCCTGATGAAGACTGAGACCTCATTCCAACCGCTAGTTTTACTAGGCATGGCTCGAGTGACAATATCCATTATCATGCTCCACTCTTTGACAAGATATGTCCAGTGTACCCAATCATTTTGAAAAACTTGGCTAGCTGAGCATCATTAGCAGGCTCCTCAAATTGCAAACCTTCTTCAGCTTCAACATGGAGAAAAACATTGATGTGGGTTGAGTCGATGGTGTAGGAGGTGTTGTTGATTTGGAAGGTTATAGTACTGGCATCCCGCTCCCCCTCACATGTTGCAGAGGTCCACAATTGCGACAACCTTGGAATCTCCAACATCGGACTCTCAGTTAGAGCATACGACAAGAATAAGTTGTTCATGAAGCCAACAAAGGGCTTGAAGGCTTCTCCTGCTTCACCCACGGTAGCCATAGTGGTGAAGTTGGTTTGGGCAAGAATACATACAATTTGAGGTCCAAACATGGTTGTAGAAGAATGAAAGGTTAAGAAATTTAGAGAGAAAGAGAATGAAGAAGATGAAGTTGTAGAGAGGGAATTAGATGTTTTAGAGCGTTTGAGAGTAAAAGAGTTTTAGAATATGTAAAAAGTGAGAGTGAATTTACTGTTTGTATTTATATGAAGTGGAAAAGAAACTGTCAAGAAAGAATTTTAATCAATTAAATTGACAGTTGTATGCTTAATCCATTCCCTTTTGACAGTAACTCCTGCGCTAGAATTCACAAAAACTCTTGACAACAACATTAATGGTTAGAGAATAAATAAATAAACAATAACCCTAATTTAACTGTTGACAGTATGTTATGCGGGGATTTTAGAAAACTATATTGTCAATGAATACTGACAGAATGTTATTGACAGTAAGTTTCAGTCCCGCATACTATGCTGTCAAGACTCCTTCAAGTGATCGGCAGTAACTTATCACAATATTATAGTATAGATAAAATATACTGTCAAGACACTTGACAGTACTTTTTATTAACACCATATGAGATAAATTACTTAAAAACAATTTAGTTAACCTCTCGGTGAAATTTCATTATGTGTATCCACTGTTATAGAAAATCAAAATACCTTAACAAGCCATTATTTCACAGTGAATTTCAGTTAACTAATATTTTTGATCACTAAATCAACTTGCTACAGAAATACATTAACATGATAAATTTAACATACCCAATTCATTCACTAGCCTGTTGAATGTCTTTTCATCCAATAGTTTGGTGAAAATGTCTGCAAGTTGCTTCTTTATAGGCAGATAAATTAGCTTGATTGTGTCTTGCTCTACATGCCCTCTAATGAAATGATGTCTGATGTCAATGTGCTTAGTCTTGGAGTGTTGAACAGGATTCTCAGAGATGACTATTGCACTAGTGTTGTCACAAAAGATAGGAATTCCTTGCAATGCCAAGCCATAGTCCAACAATTGATTCTTCATCCAAAGTAATTGAGCACAACAACTACCAACTACAATGTATTCAACCTCTGCAGTTGAATTTGACAAAAAATGCTGCTTCTTGCTAAACCATGAAACCAATCTTTTTCCTAGAAACTGACAGCTTCCTGTTGTACTCTTCTGGTCAATTCTACATCCAGCATAGTCTGAATATGAGTATCCAACCAAGTCAAAACCAGATTCTTTAGGATACCAAAGGCCTAAATCTTGAGTGCCTTTCAAGTATCTAAAAATTCTTTTAAATGCCATCAAATGTGACTTTTTTGGACCAGACTGAAACCTTGCACATAAACCTGTAGCAAACATAATGTCAAGATTGCTAGCAGTTAGATAGAGGAGAGAACCAATCATTCCTCTATACATCTTGTTGTCCACCTTCTTTTCTTTTGAATCCTTGTCAAGTTGGGTTGCTGTTGAGATTGGAGTTTTTGTAGGTGATGAGTCTTCCGTATCAAATTTTTTCAAAAGATCTTTGACATATTTGGTTCGGTAAATGAATATTCCATCTTTCTTTTGATAGACTTGAAGTCCAAGAAAAAATACTAATTCACTCATCATGCTCATCTCATATTTATTTTGCATTAATTCAGAGAATTCTTTGCACAATTCTTCATTTGTTGAGCCAAAAATGATGTCATCTACATATATTTGGACTAGAATGATATCCTTTCTATTCTTTTTGTAGAACAGAGTCTTGTCCACAATCCTTTTTGTGAAGTTATTCTCAAGGAAAAACTTGGAAAAAGTGTCACACTAGGCCCTTGGAGCTTACTTTAGACCATACAATGCTTTAAGAAGTTTGTATACAAAATTTTGCATCTTTGGATCTTCAAAGCCTGATGACTGTTTAACATAAACTTTTTCTTCTAGTTCTCTATTTTGGAAATCACTTTTAACATCCATTTGAAAATTTTTGAAGTTGAATGCAACAAAATCCAAGAAAATTCTTATGGCTTCAAGTCTGGCAACATGTGCAAATGTTTCATCATAGTCAATTCCTTCCTGTTGACAGTAACCTTTTACTACTAACCTTGCTTTGTTTCTGGTGACAACTCCAACGTCATCTATCTTGTTTCCGAAGACCCACTTGTTCTTTGGTCTAGGTACCAATTCACATACACAGCTTCTCTCAAACTGGTTAAGTTCTTTTTGCACAACATTTATTCAATTTGGATCAAGTAGTGCTTCATCTAGAGTTTTAGACTCAACTTGAGATAAGAAGCATGAGTACATGTATGCATCTGCCACATTTTTTCTAGTCTTGACTCCTGTTCCTGGATCACCAATAATTAAATCATTTGTGTGATCCTTATTCTACATTGTTTCTCTAAGTGAATCACCAGAATTTTCTGTACTTTGTTGATTGACAGCATCTCTTGCTCTTGTACTGTTGACAACATCAATTTCTTCAAGTCCACTATCCATGGGAACATTCCCAGAGAAATCTGTTGTTTGAACAGTTCTTTCATTCTCTACAGATTGATTAGGAACCTTAATTGGACTAGAAATTGTGTGTTCAACTCTTGGTGATTCTTCATCATCAATATCTTCTAAATAGCCTTGATTCTCAAACGCTAAGGACTTTGATTCTTGACTTCCTTCATCATCAGGAAACTTTGCTCAACTTTTGAATAATTCAGTTCTGCACCATGCAGAATTTTGCTGACATAGTAGATGGGTTTCTGAACCTTGGTTTCCTCTCTAACAAGAACATCACTCAGAGCTGAGCTATAAACAACCAAGTATAGAAATAAAACCTCTCCAGGGCAAGGTTTGGTGAGCAATGGTGGCCTGGCCATATACTTCTTCAATTCCTTAAATGTCGTTTATCTTTCTTTGTTTCACACAAAATCTTTAACCTTCTTGAGGGCCTTGAAGAATGGTAAACATTTCTCTCCAGACTTGGATATGAAGCGTCATAGGGCTGCTACCCTTCCGGTGAGCTTCTGGACATCCTTACTATTTTTACAGGTGAATTCCCTATGATAGGGGTGATCACCAGGGGGTCATCATGGGGAACTTCACCCCTTCCATGTCAGAATCATCAAAGGCCAAAGAGACCTCAGTTCTTGCTCTCTTAGGAGCTTCTCTAACGATACTCATCACTTCTCGGACATAAGCCTTTCTAGAATTTCAGGAGTTACCCGTAACAGTTGCCCCCCTGAAATTACATTGATCACAGGCCCACGGGGCTGATTATTCCTTTCTTTGGGGTCATAATCCCTTCGCTTGTCGTTGTAACCTCTATTATTTCTATTACCATTCTTGGTGTATTTTTTCAACTTTCCTCTTCTGATCAAAATTTCAATCTCATCCTTTAACTGACGGCAATCATCAGCTTCATGTAACACATCTTTATGAAACCGACAGTAAGCATTCTTATTTCTTTTCTCAGGATCAGTCCTTAGTGGATTCGACCATCAAAGGTCCTTGTCCTTCTCGATATCCATCAATATTTGATTCCGGGCTGTATTTAAACCTTGCATACTCAGTGAACCTTAATCCACCCTTCTTCTTGGAGTAATCGGCATTGTCACTCTTCGCATATTTGGTATAGACCATATATTCGGTGTCACTTACTTGTTTCTTAGAATAGGTGTTAGAGGCTTGAAACCCTTGGGCTTTCCTCATACTCTCTTCAGCTTTGATATACTTTCATGCTCTCTCCTGAAGCTCATTCATACTTTCTGGAGCCCTCTTGGCTAAGGACTTTATAAAGTTCTCGTCTGAGGTCCTTTGCTATAGGGCTATCATAGCTACCTTCTGGTCTAGATCATGGACCTTCAAGGCTTCTTTGGTGAATCTGTTCATATAATCCCTTAGGGACTTATTCTTTCCCTGATGTATTTTCATTAATGAAGCTGAGCTCTTTTCATGAGCTTTGCTACTGATGAATTGACCAATGAAGGCCCTACTCAGATCTTTAAATGACTCAACAGAGTTAGGGGGTAAATTGCTGAACCATCTCTGAGCCATATCACTTAGAGTTTGGGGGAACGCCCTACACTTGAAGGCGTCATTCACCGGCTGTAACAACAGTGCATTGGTGAAAGTGAGTACAGGGTTTGAGGGGTCTCCCGTTGTAACACCCCAGTCCCACATCGAGTAGATTGAGATAATTTGTTCAGTATATAAGTAAAAGTAATACTATTAAGTGCACCAACAAATCATTGATCTTTTGAGGGCCTGTGGTGGGCTTGTGGATTACCTAAGTTGTTGCATTTGGGCCAGTTTACTTTGGCTTATTTCAAATTCGGAAGTCGGGATTTAACCCGATTTTTGAAAAAGACTCGGGATTTGACCCGGGTTGTCACATATGGTATCAAAGCCAACTCTCGAAAGCTTGATTCGTCAAGTTGCCAGAGGTGGGGACACGAAGGCTGGTGATATTATCCCACAATGGACAAAGATCCGGAGGTGGGGGACACGAAGCCAGCCGGTATTATCCCACAATGGCTAGAGAGGTACGATCTGAGCCTATGAGCTATCTGTTCGGCATGACGAGGACGTCAGGAATTTAAGTGAGGGAGTTTGTAACACCTCAGTCCCACATCGAGTAGATTGAGATAATTTGTTCAGTATATAAGTAAAAGTAATACTACTATGTGCACCAACAAATCATTGATCTTTTGGGGCCCTGTGGATTACCTAAGTTGTTGCATTTGAGCCAGTTTACTTTGACTTATTTCAGATTCAGAAGTCGGGACTTGACCCGATTTTCGAAAAAGACTCGGGTTGTCACACCCGTCCCATCATAGGCCTTGATTGTGGGCATCTTCTACTTTCTTGAGATTTTTTCATTCATAATCTCCTCTGTAAAGGGAGGTACTGGATCATTGAGATCTTCAAGTGGTAACAGGTCATGAGAATCAACCCTAGCATGACTTGACTTGACTTGCCTTCTTGTCGGAGGCTCATCAAGATCTATCACAGACGTATTCCTTGCCGATCCTCTGGCCTCTTCGGCTCTTGGGTGCAGACGCCTTATTAATGCCCTATCCAGGTCTTTCCTCAGTCATTGGGCTTCGGCTTCATGAGCTCGTATCGTCTCCTGAAGGGTTGCAGACTCAGTACTTTGAACAAATTTTTTTACGAGAATACCTCCAGCAAAGACAACACTTTAAAGATCTACAAAGCTGGATATCATTGCATTCTGAAAGGCGGACCTGATGACACAACTCTTGATTCTCGATGTTCTGTTATATTGTATTTCTATGTTTTGGTAGTTTATTTTATCATCAGCAGATCTGTTGAGAAAAACAGTTAGATATGTTATTCTTTTATGTTAAACTTTGGTTGTTTATGGGATTGATGCATGTACAAATAGGTTATAGCAAAAAATTTATTAAAAGTGTTGCCTTTTACTTTTATTAGTGTTGCATTATAAATATTTGGTATTGCAATATATTATAATACACTTCTGCAAATGTCAATATTATTGTTGCATTTTCCAAATTAAGTGTTGCTAAAGACTTTCAATTTAGTGTTGCATTATAGTATAAAAGTGTTGCATAAGAGGTCAATCAGACCCTACTGCTGACGTGGCAAAATGGGGCCACTGCTGACATGGCACCAATAGCCCCACTAGTGGTGCTGCATTGTGACCAATATGTAATAGTCTTAGTGGTGTTGCATTAGATAACAAAAATGTTGTATTAGAGGTTAAAGACAAGAATCGCAAATGCAACACTAAAAAATGTTATCTTTTTCGAATTTGAGCCCAAGACAACAACATTTGACACATAGGACAATATTAGAAAACATTGCACAGAAGCACTTGTGGCGGAGTCACTCGTGTACTTTCGTGGCAAAGGATATGCACGAGCATATAATAAACTGGTGTATATTTTGGATTCTTGCAAATTTGTCCCCCTCGGCGTTCGTGACTTCTAGGTTCTGATCAGTTGGGCACTTGATGAAAAACACCAGTGGTCTATCTCTCTCGTGAAAACTTTATACAAAATGGTTTATGAATAATTTTCTGTGATTTCTTTGCGCACAACTTTCTCTTTTAAGAACATGTGGTAATCTAACTACTTATTTATTTATTAGAAAAAACTTTTCCTTTTAGGACTGTGTATTCAATTTTAATTAATTTGTTTAAATTATAATAAAGATTATTGAAATTTGAATACATTCTCATAATATTTAATTATATATATATAATATAACTTTTATCATGAAATTATGTCACGAGGAACATTTTTATATGTACTTGATGGCTTAAAATCACTTTTAATAAACTACCTAAAGTTATAATATATTTTAAGAAAACATCAAGACTATTATTATAAATACTGAGGATGAATTTTATTATTACAAAAATATCACCCAATTTTTACACTCAAAATACTTCTAATTTTAGGTAAGTTATCTAAAATCAATTTTATAAACGTTTTTATCTTTATATTTAATATTGTGTATAAATATGATATTTGCAACATGAAATATTATTTTATTTATAAGTAACATATACACTTATTATTAAAGCAATTCCAATAGGATTATTTATAATGGTTTCTTAAAATATAATAAAAAAATAATTTCTTAAAATATAAGGAACACAAAAATTATTTTACTTTAATGTGGTTACTTTTATTAATTATCTAAATATTAAATATAATATTTTAAATATATTACTTACTCATTCTTGGATAGATAGTATGATTGGTTGGGGGGAGATGATAATACTTATAAATGATGTATTATATACAGGGAAGTTATAGTCCATCAATTAAGGAGATGAATTTTCTTTCATCTAAAAATAAAAATTATACATAAAGATATAAATGATTGGAGCTAGTATTTTTGATAAATTATTCACGTGACACTAATATGAATGGGAACTCTTATGAAATGAAGATATTTTTAATCATCTATTATTAAATTTAGAATTTAAATTTTATTAAGTATTAACTACTCTATAAAAAGGAAAAGAAATGCAAGTATTTTAAACTTTCATTCCCATTTTAATCAGGGGTGAGCATAAATATCCGGAAATTCGGATATCCTAATTTCCGGTCCGGTATCCGATTTTAAAAATTCAAAAATTGGGATATTCGATCCGATTTTCCGGACCAGATATCCGATCCGGACCCATTTTCCAGACCGAATATCTGATTTGGACCGATTTTCCGGACCGGATATCCGATCCAGATTTTTTTATATAAATTCGGATTCAGATGCGGATCACAACTTTCGTGAAAATCGGATAACCGGCAATCCGGTTTTAATTTTTTCTTAAAAAATTATTTTTATAAATAATAATAAATAATTATATTAATGAAAAATAGTGAAATCTTATCTACAAAATTAGTTTAAAAATAATCACTAATAAAAATAACTATTTTAAATTATTATAAAATATCATGTTACATTATTAGGTGAAAAAAATTAAAAATATCGTAAATGGAGATGTAATTTTAATATATATTATTTTTATACTTTAATTTATGAATTCAAGAGGTAGTGTAATCTTAAAACTTATAAAAATTTATTTAGAAGCATTATTAAAATATAATATTTTGGTGTTTGCAAATAGTATAATCAATTTATATTTCATACATTCAAATAAAATTGATCAAAATATGATAATATAAATTAATTATTTATAAATTAAACTAAATTCTAAATTATTAATTCAGATCCGATTTAATTGGATCAGCTATCCGAAAAACCAAATATGCGATCCGATTTTCATAAACCGAACCAATATCCGGTTTTGCTCCCCACTAATTTTAACAGATCAACGATAAATTTCAATCTCCCTACTATAAAATAAAACAAATCTCCCTGCATAAATACAAATAAATATTTCGGTAAAACCCTGAAAAAAATAAGCATAGTAATGTAACGGAGTTGAATCCGTGTGTTCCCATAGTTTTACATCCTCCTCTTTAAAATCCACTTCTCCATCACTCTCTTTATCTACCTCGTTGCCTCCGCCTCTGCTTTCCCACTCCCTTTTTCGAACATAAATAAAAAAGACCCCTTTTTTTGCACTCTTTTCATCATAAATGGCTCTTAAATTGAGTTTATCCACCTTCCAATGCCCAAAGATTTCATATTTTGGTAAAAATCAACACACCCATTTCAGATCTCACACTCTCCTCAAGGCTTCTACTCTTGGCATCCCCCCTTTGTGAGTTCTTGAATTTTTTAGCTCATGGCTTTTTATTTATATTGATTGCTTTGTGTTTTTGTGATTGATATTGGGTTTTGTGTTGTTGGATTTTGATTGAATTAATGTGCATTCTGTTCTTTTTTTATTCTGGAAATGTGTGTTTTTATTTAAAGTTATTGTTTTTGTTTGAAGTAATGCATGGACTAATGTTATTTTGGCTGATGAAATATCATTTTATATTTTCATTATGTTTGTGTTGATAGTGTACATGGTTTCGAACCCGTGATGTTGTTGTGGAGGAAGGGGTGGAGGAGGATGAACTTTTGTTACTAGGCAATCTCAGAATCCGTATCGATTTCATATTTTGCTTTGCAATTATTTCAAGTTTTGATTTTCGGCATTTTTTGTTTTTTTGCTAGTTGATTGTTTATAAAGTGTTTGTTGTACCTGTCTTGCTTAAGTTACGAGGAAAATGATGGTTTTTGATTACTTGTTTGTATAATATCGTTGTTATCCGTTATACTTCTTATCTTTATATGTACTTCTTAATTCTTAACTCTATTGTTTATGTAGGGAGATTGAGAATAAGAAGAAGCCTTTTACTCCACCACGAGAGGTACATGTTCAAGTGACCCACTCTATGCCAGCAGAGAAAGTTGAGATCTTCAAATCTTTACATAAATGGGCTGAGGAGGACCTCTTGGTGCACCTAAAGCCTGTTGAGAAATGTTGGCAGCCCAATGATTTTCTGCCAGACCCAGCCTCAGAAGGTTTCATGGAACAAGTCAAAGAGCTGAGGGAAAGATCAAAGGAAATTCCTGATGAATATTATGTTGTATTGGTAGGCGATATGATCACAGAAGAAGCTCTTCCTACTTACCAGACAATGCTCAACACACTTGACGGTGTTAGAGATGAGACTGGTGCAAGCCCCAGTCCCTGGGCTATCTGGACCAGAGCATGGACAGCTGAAGAAAATAGACATGGAGACCTTCTCAACAAGTATCTTTACCTTTCAGGCCGAGTTGATATGAGGCAAATTGAGAAGACAATTCAGTACTTGATAGGATCAGGAATGGTGAGATTTTAAATTCCATTTTAATTAATGTTAGTGTCAGCTAGCTAAAGCCCTCAACTAGTTACCTGGAAATTGATTTCATTCAAAATTAATATGTTATTTTTCTCTAGGGGTGTAGGGTCATAAGTTTGAGGCTAAAAATTTCTGCATTTTTCTTCCAAAATAAAGAATTTACTTCTGACTACACTGCTAACTTATATGCAAAATAACAATTCCAACATGGTAGACTTTCAGTACAGTTAATTTAGGGTGATTAAATTGAACATAAGCTTAGTTATTCCTATGCTGCACTACCTTTTTTTTCCTTTGTATATTAAATAATTATTTTCATGTCAATTTAATAGTACTTTTTGATAACGTGACACCAAGCCATCATGGTTCATAGTTAAAGGTGCTGCATGTGGTGCTGCATGAGAGTTTTATTTTGCATCATGAGGGTACTTTATGTACTTCCGACTTAGGTCTTCAAACAATATTGTTACTTCTGCAAGCAGATGTACAGGCTGTGTGACGTTTACATTGAATTTGAAAGATAGATTGGTCAGATTTATGAACAATTATGGATGCATTACACTTGTATAATATGTTTTATCTAGTGTGCCTTTTTTTATACCCTTTTAAACTTGTTTTTAATCCTTTCTCCACTATCAATCTCCGTGATTTATAGGATCCCCGAACAGAAAACAACCCCTACCTTGGTTTCATCTACACATCATTTCAAGAGAGGGCAACCTTCATTTCCCATGGTAACACTGCCAGGCATGCCAAGGAATATGGAGATTTAAAACTGGCACAGGTATGTGGTATTATTGCTGCAGATGAGAAGCGCCATGAAACTGCCTACACCAAGATTGTGGAAAAACTGTTGGAGATTGACCCTAGTGACACTGTTCTGGCCCTTGCTGACATGATGAAAAAGAAAATCTCAATGCCAGCTCACCTGATGTATGATGGGCAAGATGATAATCTTTTCGATAACTTCTCATCTATCGCTCAACGGCTTGGAGTTTACACTGCCAAGGACTATGCCGATATTCTTGAATTCTTGGTGGGAAGATGGAATATAGAGAAGTTAACTGGCCTTTCCAGCGAGGGGAATAAAGCACAAGATTATGTATGTGGACTAGCTCCAAGAATAAGGAGGTTGGAGGAGAGAGCTGCTGGTCGGGCCAAGAAGAAGGGCACTGCTCCTTTTAGCTGGATTTTCGGTAAAGAAGTTCAGCTCTAATGCAAAACAGAATGTAAGTCTGTTGTTATAACCTTATTCTAGATATTATCAGAAGTTAATGCTGTTGAATCTGAGCTTGTTTTAGTTTTTTTTATCAGAATCTGGACTGGAGTTCCAATTGAAGCTGGATAATGTACTTCTATGGGCAGCTAATCAGCTATATTGGATTTGCTTGTAAAAAGATGGCAATTGTAGTATGTTGATGTTTTGTTTGTGGTCCATATACTATGAAATAATTAAGTTTTTCTCTCTATAGATGATACCTTGTAATGTATGATATGTTAGTAGAATTTTGAGCGTAGCATATATTCTATCCTGTGGTTATGTTATAAAATGGTTGTTTATGTTTAATGTTACCATCTGAACTTGAAGCTTAAGCAATTGGTCCCTTTTGCAGATTGGCTGCCTAAGTTGTCATGGTATGTCAAGAAGATTCAAATGTGAATATGTATGTTTCTGGGAGGGGTTCGGTCTTTCTAATTTTTATCACTTTAACTTTTACATATATATCAATATTTTAAAATAATAAATTTTACATAAAATATTTTTGAAAATTGCTTTATTTTTTAATAAAAAATTGAATTTTAAACTTTTATGCAAAAAAAGAAAATATTAAGTTAAAGTTAAAGTGATAAATCATGTAAAAATTATTATTTTAAAATATTTATTATATTATTTATATCAACATTTTAAAATAATAAATTTATATGAATTATATAATTTAGAGTACTTTCAAAAGAGGTGGGCAAAATTTATTTGACTTGGCATTTTTAGCCATGTTCAAGTTATAATTTGACGTTATAAAGATGCTCAAAAGATATCGAATATTAAGAGTTTTCGACACCCATTTAAAATGAATAAATCACAATTCTTTATATTAAAAATATACAACTCTCTTGGCAATATATATATATATATATATATATATATATATATATATATATATATATATATAACTATTATAAATATTTTGTTACAAATAATTTTTTTTATATTTATTAAATTTATGTGAGAATTATATAAACACTTGTCCAAATCTAACATGAACGAAAGATAAAATAAAAAATCACTACTATTTACAATATTTAGTTCCGAAACTCCCGGCGGTTTCGGCTCCGTTTGATATTGCTGTTCAAAACTGCTGTGCTGTGAAAAAAAGTGTTGGTAGGAAAAGTGTTGTCATAAAAATTTGATGAATATTTGGTAATTTTTTTAATTTATGCATATTTTGAGATATAATATAAAAAATAATATTTTTGGAAAGATTTGATGATGGAGTTTATAATTATTTTCTGTAAAAGCTAAAAAACAACTTTTTTCAAAAGCAGCTTGCTAAAAGCGATTTTTCAGACGGCAACTTTTAGAAGTAACCAAACAATTTTCTATCTGCTTTTTAGCAATAAGCTATTGTTACTGTTACAAACGACAAATACCAAACGGACCCTTAGTGCCCCTTGGGTGCCTCAATCAAAGTTCGCCCTAGAAAGCTTTCAATCTAACAATTCAATTTTCTTCTTTTACTAATTTAGTAATTTTACATCCCCCCATTTTTTCGATTACATATGATTTGCGAAAATGTATGTTGTCATATGCAGATTGCAAACTTTATTGCAAGTGTAGGAGGCATTCAAATGTTGAGGGGATTGCCTTGCAAGAATCTACATCAAAACATCATAGCATTTCAAATTGAAACTAAATTGAACAAAATCCCTAACATTGAGCCCATTATTTGCATGTCAACAAGAATTATTCTCTGGACTGCTCACCATTCCCGTCATAGACTTGCATTATATGTTCTGGAATAAAGGCCATTGTCCTCCTGCTCAATAAGATACATGTCAACTACATACATTAAACTGCCCAGATTAACTTGACATCGGGTTGTATCACCAATTCAGCTTCGACAAATTTCTCACTTTTCAGTGATGACCACTTATCATAACTCTCGTAGAAGTCGGAGGTTTAATATAAACATTCTACTTGAACTTGGTTGAACTTGGTTGATAACACATTCTTCAAACAAGTGTCATTTCTTTATTTTACAGCAGCCAAATAGTAGATAACCACACATTTTCCTACTAACATGTTAATACATTCAACAAGGTTCATGTATCAATAGGACAACTACGTACCATTTATATTACATCTATACAAATAAACATATCGCGTTACACCACTGCATCTACAAATACTATATTGGTACAAGACCGCTGTATTGGTGAAGTGTCCAATTAGCTACCAGGAAAACTATGAAAATACAGAGATATACTGCTTAAAGTTAGACAAAGAATGGATTTAAACTATCCCTCATTTTCAGCCAATATCTGCAATATCGAGAAATGCTGCTTCTGTAGCAACTGAGGACAACTTGCCATGCAATTCAAAAGTCTACTTTAGTGAGTTTTGCCCGGGGTAATATATTAATGCTGTTAAAAGGAGTCGCCTGTTCTACATGGATGTAATCCTTTGTTTTCAAAACCTGATAACCAACCACATGAAAGATAAACAGATGGTTAAAGTTACGTCTGCGTGATACATTAATAAATAAAGGGTAACACAGCAAGACTGAAATAGATTGTTAATTGATGATCAAGATGAAGAGTTAAATCAGGTAAAGGAAACTATCAAACTACTGAGTAAAAAACACACACTTAAAGACAATTTTAAAATATGCACTAGCTAATGTTTCATACTACAACGAAGATAAACTTGGAAAGGATAAAAGCTAAATGAAAATAATTGAAAGCGCTAAAGAGGGGAATATTAGTGGCCCTTCGGTTTATCTGATTCAGAACTAAGGTGCCTGCTAGGAGTTTCCAAGTTAGGGTTGGCCATTGATCGCCCCGCCCCTTCTTCCTCCCCCTCTTTCTAAGTAGCATCTATTTGAAATTCGAACTGGACCATTTGTTTGCACAGATTAGATGGGTAATCAGTGCTAACCATAGTTTAGGAAGGGTCAAAAGCTGGCCAAAGACCATTTAACCCCCTAACAAACTAATAATGCAACCACAAAAACAAAACAAAAAATCAGACACGTGACAGGTGGACTAGTTGTTCGCAGTTAAAAGGAAATCCAACAAGGGAGGAACGAATGAACAGTGAACACCAACACCACTACCACTGTGATCATGAACCATGGGAAGGTCTACATCCACGCACAATGAGACTATAAAACTCATACAAGAAAATACATCTAAGGAAAGCAGTTTTGATAAGTTGGTGAATATTCTTCATGGATTCTATTACAGGTAAATAATGTTCAAGTTGAGAAATACCATAACTTACCAATGTTTCAAAAAACATTCTTGACGCCTCCTTGCGACTTTTACCTACCAGTAAGTTGTCAATAGGAAGAACATTTCGATTCCGATCTGCTTCTTTGTCAAACATGATCTGGAGGTACTTTGCGACAGCTCTGCGAGAGAGGATATAAAAACTTAAGCCAGAGCAGTCGGACAACTTACATAATAAGACCTTAAATCCAATAGACTAAAATAATTACAGTAGTGTAAAGGAGATGAGATGTTTGGCATAGAGGAAAAGGGGTCTAGGATATCGAACGCTACATGAAGGGTTTTTAAAAAGGAAGCAACTAACTGACACCATGGGGCTGATCAGAACACAGGCACATGTTCCAAAATTTACATCTAGAACTCTGGTTTCCCCAAAGTTCTTCGTCCATGCAATGAAGAATATTATGAGGCTCTTCATAATTGGAAGTGCAGAAATCAAATAAAGGAAATAAGAGCAAGAATCAAAAGACCCCAAACATCATCTTTGAAGAGAAAGTGGCTCAAACCATACGTACAAGGTAAACTTTTAAATTTTTTGCAACTTGTGTCAAAGAAAACATTATGAAAACTCATTAATTTCGAGATGCTAGAACTATAAGGTTTATCAAAGCATTTCATTGATTATTCTACCTTGTACGGGATGACCATCCACTGTTGTCAATAAAGCGTGTTTCTTCGGCATCAGGCACATCCTCTTCATCTGCTTCAGCTACCTCGTCGTCATCATAATTCAGAAAATCTAAAGCCAAAAAGAGAACACACCAATGCAAATGTTTAAAATGAAAACAATATACTTAATATCTACTGTGGATGAGAGCCCAACAGTGGTCAATAACAGGTTTAACTACATAGGTTAATAGGTATATGACATATCCATACCAAAACTATAAAACTTGGTGAAAGAAAATAAGTAGCAACTAGCAAGGAAGGAACACAAAGGATACCAAACTCAGATTCACATGCGCAAAGCATAATGCATGGAACAGCTGTTGCATTATATATGTTTTCTAAAAAACATTGCCTGATTATTGGTAGAAATTATTCATTAAAAAATTTGCAAGTGCCAAACTTAGATGGCTATATTTAATTGTAATACTGGTCCATGAGTTCAATATAAATTAGCAATTTACCACAGCAAGGAAGCATATTATATCCCCTTAAAGATTCCCTACCACTAAAAACTTCTACAGATGTCATAGTTCAACAGTCCAGGAACAGCTCACTCGTGTATTTAACCATGCAAAGACATTAAATCACAGAGCAAGCAGTATATATTTAACTAAAACTTCAACTGAAGAAAACACAAACAAACCTGTATCATTCCCGGCTGCTGAATAATCAAGATTCTGCACAATGCAGCAAATTTGTGGGGTAAGGCATATATCAAAGAGCTTTCCGAATTACAATAATAGAAATACAAAAAACATCTAGTATAATGACATTAGACACAGGTCCTGCCACCAAAAAACAGCCTTGAAAGCTGAAATGAATCTGAGGCCTTGACAATATCAAGAGAGACATATAATGAAGCAAATCTCATGCCACACCTTACATATATATATATATGTGTGTGTGTGTGTGTGTGTGTGTGTGTGTTACCATGACACATTTTTACAGAAATCATAATCCGTCTCAGAGAACTGAACATATTTCTTCTCTTAATTTACTCAAATCTTATGCGCGGTCAAGGAATTTATATAATTTATGGTTTTTTGTTATATATATATAACAGAGAACTGAGACCCTCCATATTTTTATTAATAGAATATATCCTAACCACACATATAATATAGATCTGAACTATATTTTCTCCTTATTCGTCTCCTTCGAACCTCATTTCTATCTCTCTGACTTTACTCTCAGTTATCGATATTCTTCACCCTGACTCGTTGCTATATGTCGTCACCACCGGACGAGCACCATTTGAGCATCATTGTCACCGGTCAAACAACAACATCACTTGTTCTGTCATCATTGTTCCGATCTGCCATCATTACTTCGATCTACCTTCGTTGTTGCGAAGGATTCAGCCAACTTCAATCAATTTAACTTGTCAAGATACACATCACATCATCCCTTGTTCTGCCATCATTGTTCCGATCTGCCATCATTGCTCCGATCTACCTTCAATGTTTCGAAGGATTCAACCATCTTCACATTCATAACTTCTTAAATCTGATTTTTTTCGTTGTTAATTGATGGTTATGGCGGTGATAGTAGATACGGTGACGGAAGAGAGTGGAAGATGGTGGAGATGGAGGTAGTGACGAAGGTTATGGTCAATATGGTAGTGGTAAATATGGCAGAATCAACTATTTTTAGTGATTTGTTTTTAAAAAATTTGGTGATTTGTTTTGAAATGTAGTGATTCATGTATGGTATCTGAACATTTCTTGTTCACTTGACTACATTTAACAAATTTTGGTTACAAATCACCTTTTTATAATACAAAGCACATTTTTTATTAGGTGATTTGTATGCAGAATTCAGTGAGGTGAAAGATGTTATCACATATGTATTTAAATTAACTACGAGTTGAGGACGTTTTGTGGTGCGTCAGATTCAAAGTGAAGATAATTGTTCAATAATGATTGTTATTAGAGGGAGAGAGAGAAAGAGAAAGAGAATCACGGCTTATAAAAGGTAGTGATTTTTGTGAGATGATTAAGAGATTCTGGTATGACTGTGACAGTGATGATTATGATTGTGGTGGTAGTGTTGGCGGAGAAGAGTGGTTCTATACCGGAGGAGAGGCAGACAATAGGCGTGTGCGCTGATATATAATTATATATGTGTCTATGTATGACAGTAATAATAATTTAATAAGTCTCAATTCTCATTATAAGGGGTCTCATTGGAGCAGTCCCCTATATATATATATATATATTAATCACGCCTTTAAAAGACTGGCATGCATAAGAACATATACAGCAGGATTATGGGTAAATATTTGTCAGAGTGTCAAATTAGCGGGCAACAAATATATAGATACCGGGAAACAGAATCTAGATTTTAACGAGGAAACTCTCCTGCAGTTCACTTAAATATGACTAAACATGCAACCTCTACTAGACTGCTCACATGGTAAAAATTAACTAAGAGACTTACATTGTGGTCGACTTGGTCAATATCAAATTCCTTTGTGTTCCCCTCATGTATAGAGTTTCTGGGATCCACATCAACCATTACTGGATCTAAAGAATTTGAAACATCTTCCATGTCATAGACGCCCCTTGTTTCCAAGTTACTAACATTGTACTCAGCCGCTGCATATAAGAACATATCTTCTTCTATTAATGCTTGCTCATTTTGCTTTGCTTCATCCACAGCATGCTCATCACTTAAATTATAGGTGCCACATGCACCCATATCTACAGACATGATAGTTGGACATACACTCTCAGTATGTGCAACGCCTTCTGTATGAAATTCTTTTTCAACTTGAACTGAGCCACAAATTTCTGTTTGCCTCAATGAAATCTCCTCCGTCACGTCACCATGTACAGCATCTATGTCAACATTGTGATCCTTCTTGTCAGCTGCATCAGCATCAATCTCAACAGAGAGCACATCCAGCTGATGATCTGTCGTCTTAACTGGTGCCTCAATTTGCAGCGTAACATCCATCTCATTGGTAATGTCAGCAGCCACTTGGAGAACACCGGCTGTTTGGTCATCCATAACATTTCTTATAACATCAACTGTGGATGACGAATAAACTTCACCAGTTGGATCAGGATTTACTGCATCTACATCCATTTCAATTGTCTCTGGACCCAAATCCTTTGGATTTTTGACTTTTGCTACATCAGAAGTTAAATCCAGGCTTACTGATTGCCCATCATGCTGCTGGCTCTCCACCAACACAGGAGCCTCAGCAGGTTGAGTTATATAGTTGACTGCACCATCCAAAATGTTGCTTCCCCCACCAATTCCAGCTACTCTGGAATCGAACTCTTCGTAGAGATCCATATCCCTGTCTGCCTCGATGAAAGTACTAGCTTTGTCTTTTGAGGAAGAAGCATTATATATAGTTACATCATTCAAGGAGATCCTGGTTTCACTGAGATCATATGCTTGATTGTGCAATGAGGCCAACTCTAGCGAAACACCTGATACATCATAACATTAGAATTAATGTCATTGTCTAATGGTGTAAACCCTTGCTGAAATAAGCATTAGCTGCATTATGAATTAGGCACATAAATATATAGCAAGGATAATTTTATACTTCTCAACCAGATAAGAATAGTGCAACATCAACTCATAGGTTGCTGATACTACATGTTTAAAAATTGAATGTCTTGACCATTAAGAACATACAAAAGGCATATTATATCCTATATCCTATATATAATAAGCGTAAGAGGGATCTTATCCAAAGTACACCAAAGGTCAGGTTCAATACTCATTAACAACACATTAAAATGATAAAATTAATAATTACATTATTAGTTCTAAGAAGACTAACAAAAGTTTATGGTTTGAATCGTATTAATAACATATTAAAATTTAATATTCATATTATTAGTTCTAAAAATACTAAGATTAAGGATTCCAATTTAAACAACTATAAAAAAAAATCAATCCATAACTTTTGTAGTTAGATCATTACAATAGGATTTCAAACCAAAAACCATAGAAGGACCATTTATTAGTAAAGTTTTGCACATTCATGACATGACATCCATTTTTCCTAAATTACAAAAGGAAATCTCCAGGAGGACACAAATGATACAAATTTAGGAACCCATGGTTATGCCTCGAGTACTCCACTGTAGACTAGTTCATTATAACCTAATAAATTACATAATATTCACTAAAAATGAATATGTTTAGAAATGCAAAATTTTAGACCAATAGCTCACCCGTGAAGATAGGTTCATTAAACATATCATCCTCCAAGGACTGCTTCTGAATCATGGATATTTCAGGCCTAGTACAAGGAGCTTTCTTCCGTAGTCGGCGTATATCTTCTGTATTTGTCAATTGTTGCCGTATCATGCTGAGAGGGGGGGGGGGTATTTATCAGTAAATATTACAATTGTGGCTACATGACATTATGACAATACATTAAATTGTCCAAGGGCCAGGGGAACAAACTATTCTCGCCCCAAAAAAATAGTTAACAAGTTAAGCATTACGAACCACCCAATGAAGAAATGTTGACAAGTAGAAAACCAAATATATATGTATAAATGTGCAAGTATGTGTCCTTGGGTATTTTTAAATTTCTTTAAAAAGATAATGAATTCAGAATATCGGGACATTAGATGACAGATATAATTTAAAACATGAGATTAATCATAGAGCTTCTTTTGACACAAACTATTCTAGGATCATACCCACTTTCTCCTTGTAATCTAATGTCTTCTGAAAAACATGTATCTAATCATGAAAGAGCAAGATTTAAAAAAAAACATACTCGCCGTGCAAAACCATGTGTTCATCCATCAGCACCTTCCTTTTAGAAGCAGTAGCCCGAGGAGCGGATTTGTGACGTTTAAGATATGGAAGGCTCTGCTCTGGAGTGTCCTTTACTTTTAAAGCTAAAGATTTTCTTCCAACTACAGAAACAGAAAGTCATGGCCTATTTAAAGATCCAGAAGCGAAAGGCAACTTTTGAACAGCCGATTAAAATTATATGCCTCTAGGAAAATTAAGGCACACAACAAATTCTTAGAAATAACGATTCCAGTTCAATGTAATGAAACAACTTTTATTATACCTAAGATGGAAGACAACAGATCATCATCGTCAGGCAAAGACCCCGGAGTTGTTCTAGGAAGTACTATGGCTGAAGAATCAACTGAATTCAGGCTCTGCATTGTTAGTGAACTTTCAGCGAAACTTCGCTTCTTCCCCGTAACAGTTGAATTGGTGTCATTACCCCCCTCAGTTTGAGCATATAATTGGCCTGGAGTAGCCCCCATTGACAAGCTGTTATGTGCATCCATCTGTGGTACAGACAGCAACTTTTCAGGGGCAGGGAACTCGGAACATACGGAACTATTTATGGTTTTCAACTGACTATCTACTGCATTCACATTCTCCACTTGACCATTATCTTTATGAAGTTCACCTGGAATATTAGAATGTTAAGACTTGTACTGAAATATGAAAATAGCCAATTTAAGCCTGATGTTCTCACATTCATAAACTGTTTGAACTAACCTAGTACTATGGTGGATAATTTAGCTGATAAAGGGTCATCTTCCGTTTCCAGTATGTTGGGAGCAGCGGATGCCTCAATTTGGTTTGAATCCTCAGTACATGCCACATTTACATGATAAGAATTGCCTGGTTCCAACACATCTTTAGATTTTTCAGTCCTACCCTGAGTTTCTGATTTCTCATGCTCAGATGTAGCGGTGGATTCTGCATTTGATTTGAATGTATTGTTAGGGAGAAATGATTGCACGAGATCTCCTGCGATTTCCAGATTGTTAGAGAACTCCGTCTGATAAGATGTTCCATTATTCTTCAAAACAACTTCTGAGACTGGCTGGCAGGTGTTGTTTAAATCATATGTACCAGTATTAACTTCACCCGGATTAAATCCTTGTAACTCTAGACAATCTTTAGATGTTTTATCATCAAAGCTAATGTGGGGTTTACTGTTGCTGATGATTCCATTCCGCATATCTTCATCTCCATTTGGAATACCAGGATCATTATTCATAGATATGTCTCCAACTTTGGCTGAAGCAGGGGATTTTATAGATACTAAATCAGGTTTAACCAAAAGTGATGATTCCACAGTTAATAACTCTCCTTCTGGGTTTTTTAGTCTGGATTCTAGGCCACTGGCGAGTAAGCTATTATTCTTGTCAGAAATGGGATGATCTGGAACAGGACACACTGTGCTGCACAGTGAACCATTCACTTCATTCCTGTTCACAAGATATAGATCAGAATTACTAGAAGCATTCTCCATGTTCTCCTTCACTGCAAATTCTGTTAAATTTTGATGTTCGAATTCCAGATGATCATCGCATGCAGAAGTCTCTTGAATGTTGCACAAATTTGGCTCTTCCAGCAATCCAGGAGTGCGTGGAGCCTGATCATACTCCATGTGATTGGTATCGTCATCATTTTCTTCAATATGCTTCTACAGAAATGTAAATGAAGCAATAAATCAATAAAAAATTACTGAAAATGATATAATATTCATCACTGATCTTAACATTTAGCACTATGCAACTTACATTTACGGATGTTATCCTGATTTCAGGGTTGTCAGTAGTCTCAATAGTTTCCTCACGATTGAAAGACGTCAATGGTTGGACAGATGACTGAGGATCAGTTCTGTAGTCAGAGGACAACTGTTTAGAATTTCATACTTTTAAAGTAAATGGATCAAACAACTATGATGTAGCATCACATAACAATTTTTGACATGAGGAAGCACTGTACTCAAAATATTAATAGAATTTAACAAGAATTTGAAAATATCCAACATCTTCTGGATTGAATCCGTTATTTAAATCAGCAAAAATATCACATTGAAGTCCCTCGGAGATGGAGGAATTCCTGCATATGCTGCTAAAAAATACATTTTTCTTCGCTCTTCCGGAACTGGTACAGAAGATGCTACATCGATATGTAAACAAGCTGATATAGCTGGGAATCTAACTTGATGGTACACATGCATCTCAATTTCATTTTTTTAATAAAACAGAAAAAATATCAGTGACAATAAATTTCATTTTGGCACAGTTGCTGTGCACGTGTTTCAGTTTAACCTTCATTCAGCTAATAGAAGCATCGCACAGATCGATTGAAAACATATCATTTTCTTAAGATGCAGCTTTAAATATAATCAAAGAAATAAATTATCTATCATGCTGTTAGGTGGTAGCCTTATGCATAGCAGTAACATGAAGGCAGAAGGCATGGGAACAGAAACAACAAATTCAACAGACTTGATGACAATTTGGACCCTGTCATTTTCATGTTTGTACACATGAAATCTTAATTATTGAGACTTGTACATTTCAAACCCTTAAACATTGAATATTAAATATGTGTGTGTATAATGTGCCTTAAGAGCTACACTTCGGGTCCTAGCTGTATGACATTAAATTTTAAGGTTTTATTTCTTCAAAACTGTAAACTTTGAAGTACAAATCTCATTTAGCCTTCAACATATATAAGAATTATCGGTGCCATATATACATCTTCTGTAAAATCATTGTAAACTATTGCATCAAATGGATCATAAGCAGTTGAATACAAAATTGTATATAAAAAATATACACTGTAACAAACATTGATGCCAGAACATCATACCCGGAATTGAACATGAGATTATCATGCCCGGCAGCAGCAACCTTGCTCAGAAACAATTCCTGTTGCAAACCAACCAAAGATCAACATAACTCCAAAATTAAGCTTGCATATACAAGCACCATGCCACTTTCTGACACATTTTTGTATTTAAATATCATTCCCATTCCCACTAACTGGGTTCTAACTTCAAATCCCAAGACCCAACCAGCCACTCAATGGCTATAAAAGGGCGGTACTGTCTACATGGACCAAAAAGATTCTTATACCACGTCATCTTAAAACAAGTAAACCTAAAGCTCAAATAGTCAAATGTGCCTCAGCCCTCAAGTATATATCAGTCGTAATGTCCCAATGGTCAGTATGTGGCTACTGTCATATACAGTTTAAGAATCACGACACCTATTACTTGGCGGACCAAGTACAGAGAGGAGATAAATAATGACTATATACATGAGGAGAATTGGTTTTGCTTGATTGTTTAAATGACATCAGGATTTTTCCCGAACCTTTCAAAAAATTACTAATGAAACTGTTCGGGCATACCACAGCTCAAGCAAGTACGGTACTGAAACACAATTGCACTACCAAAACCATAAACTCATCTCCTCCAGCAAATAGAGAAATTATGCCTAGAATCTAACAGGGCAATATATCCCGACGAGATTACATTTGTCATCTTGCATGTGCCATTAACCAGCTATAGCTACATTGCAACAGAAAAGCAAATGGTAGCCCACAGGCCCCACACCATAGTATCAGGTAGTAAAAAATCATACACCACCAACAGTAATGTGATACTACTAGTGGAAGACGTTTTACTCACTACATTTCAGTATTTGTTTTAGCTTATCTTCAATAAGTCTGCCAAAGAATATTTGCAGTTTGACCATCTAATTACTTAAAAATCAATAACAGTCCATAATAAAGAAGCGAGCACCACTAAAGAAAATTAATAAGAGTACATGAGGCTAGGTTTTCAGATTAAAAAAATCCCAATTTTCCAGTGACTCACTTCTTTACAATTTTGCTCCAATAAAATATGAGGTAAGGGATAAATAAATGGTTTTATCCACTTTACACCAACTGGAGCTTTTAGAGCAGTTGTGGTGACCTTTAGCAGTATTCTGGAAACCCCATCGAAATCCATGTTAAATATTATTACACTAGTCGATTAATATAACGTGTCTGTGTGGGTATCGTAACACACAAAATGCAAAGAAAATTCCAAGCCAGCTGCATATTAAGTTCAATAGGATAGTACAAAATCAAAGTGGGGCATGTTATCTCTGTTATATACTATTTGCAGAAGTAACTATTGAAAAAATATGCTAAGTAATGCCATTAAAAGTATATTACCTCATCAAGGTCCAGTCCAGAAGTGTCACCATCACCAAATCTTTCTATAGAGGACAAAAAAAAAGGTTTTAGCACATCATACAGAACATTTACATACCAGATGTCACCGACTATATTCTGCTGCTAAAAGTAAGACTAACCATCTAAACCAAACTGTGATGTAGAGTAAGCGACACCCTCCATGGTATCTTGGAGTGTAATTTGCTCCCTCGAACTAATGTGATGATCAACATAATTACTGCACAATTCCGTAGTAAGAAAATGAGTGCAAATAAAAATCAAAACTTAAACGAAGTGAAAATAAAATTATACGAATTATAGTTTAAGAAGTACTGTGAATTTCATATTGTCTATTACAGAAACAATCTTCCATGTGGACAACATTCAGACCCAATAAAAGACCATTTCACTTGATTATTAGCACTAATTGACCCTATGGGACTGCTTAATGAGTGCTTTTAAAACCTGTGGTTAGTTTCAACATACACGGTTCAAAAACAATTACTGCCACGTTATTTTTACTCAGGTTATGTTGGACATAACACTAATAATAATATAAATTACTAATAGCATCACAAATACATGAACTTTTTACCAAGATAATCACGTAAAAGTTAGGTCGATCATTGTTATTTAAATCATTACCTTTATTAACATAAACATTCTGTAAGCAGTAAGCTAATGATAAGGTTATTGATGCGAAATAGTGAAAACTGAATATGAAATGAATAAATAGAAAACTGAAAACCAAGTTAAGTCTGAAGTACCCTTGCAATATATCAGTATCAGGCAGCTCAAAATCATCAAGATCGAATGTTTCTGGTAAAGTGATAGAATGGTATGGTGCAGTTGATTCCTCAGGTGGTAAATCCACCGCAGTCGATCTGAATGCTTGTTTAATCTTTAGCAATGCTTCACTGCAATCATCAAATAGATAATTCACCTTTCTTGAATATATCCTCACCACACCAACCAGAAGATGGCTTGACAGACGGAGTGCAATAGGTACATCGGGAGAAAGGATTGAGTCTGAAAAATGAAAAGAAATCAAATATTGCACACAAACCACATTATAAAATAAAATTAGCAAGCTTGTGCATGTATATATATCCTTCAAAGGTATTATAGGATAGCGTTTGGGTTTCTTCCACTCCTTTTAGATAGTATATTTTTAGGCTGACTCTACCTCAACAACTAAAGTACTTTGTCAATAGATGTCAAAACATAGGGGCAGCATTGCAACATTGAGACATTAGCAATCGTAAAAATCCCACCACATGGCACTATGGTATAACCAATATATTAACAGTGCATAGAATATATCAAGGGACTAATGATTTTTTTTATGATTTCACTTGATTATGCTATCAAGCACATTAAAACTGGTGCAAGAATTTAGCTATATGTGCTAACATGTCTTATTCCACTCAGCTCACATAAGCATCTTAGAGTATCTGCAATAGAAGCACCCTCGAGAGGTGCCAAACATGCCACATAGATGTTGGCACTCTTCTTGGAACCTCTATTAGAGATGCTCTAATGTTAGGTTTGTTAGGGTTGGATGATCAAATTTCACATCTACACATATTTATAGGGATTCAGTAGAGATAGCATAGTTGGTGCATATAAGCTCACGGTTCTGATATTAGAATGTTTAGCCTTCTTTTGGTACTGTGATTACCACCAACCAATGACCAATCCTATAGGTTAGTATCTTTGCTATATCTGCCAAATTGCATGCATATCATATATAATTCGGTCTGAGTGCATTTCATGTCTTCAATGAAATCTCTATCATACTGCCTTCTTGAGATGGGACATTTTGCTCTTCTAGCTCAATCCTTACATCTTACGTGACAACCATACTTGACGATTTACTAAAAAAGATAACAAAATTCTTGCTAATCAAGTAACTGATTGCAACTAAATTCATCATTGACCTCAATATCATATAGGCCACTACAATAAACACTAAAACCTCCAAAAGGTGAAAAACAGACAAAAAATAATCTCTACCTTTGTAGCATTAAAAATAAAGTAAATAAACTCCACTCCCTTTAGACAATAAATGCAAGAACGTTTTAGTTTCCTCATTAAGCTCGGTGACTAATTACATATTCTCTGTTACTCCATTCTTTTTCTATCACCATTTTAGTAGTTGAGTTCACAAGAATCTAGTAAAATATGTAGTTCCACTTAACAGAGAATGCAGGATAGTTAATTTGTTACCTAATACACCAAAGTTTCCTGCTTTTACAAAAAAATACTAACTGAGTAATTTTATATAATCAGTGCATACTCGAGCAAAAAACTTATTTCAAATTACTAACAAAGCCATAAAAAACAATTCTTGACATGCATAATTATCATAACCAGAGCAAGACCCTTCACTGAAGTTCCCTTGATCATACTTTATATATATACAAAAGTAAACATAATACTTACCTACAGATACACCAATATCTGTATCAGCCACCTGATTCTTTCGAAGTTTTCGCTCCAAATGTGCAGCAATCCAAATAGTACCTAAAGGACCCTTTTTGGCCAAAATAAATTGGGAATAAAACATTGTCTACTATCCTTCCTCCTACTAACTACACCCCAAAATCTTTTTACCAAAAACCCCTAATTTCCACCAATCTTCAACCAACAAAAACCAAACCCCACAAATTAAATTCCCCCAAATCACTCCATACTTATCAAGACCCTAACTTTCTTCAATCAGGACCCCTGTATGAACCTAAACAACACATATGAAAGACACCCAATTCTAAAAATTAAATCTTTACAACTCACACCAACTTAAAATCCCCAAAGATCAAAACTTTATACTTTCAATTACAATTCCCCAGATCAAAAACCCTAAATTTATCCCAATTAGCACTAAAAATTCAAATCAAGAAAAGATACAACATAAAAACCCTAACTTTACTTAGTAACTTGAAACTTCAAAATCATCTTCTAAATCTTGAAATTCAGCTCACTGTTAACTGAAATTACAGTTGACACAGTTACATCAAACATACAATTACATGTATATATGTCTATATATATATGCAGAGAGAGAGAGAGTTCAATTAAAATTATGGATTTTTTAAAGTTGAGAATTTAAGGCGAGCCAAGAGGAGCAGTTGTAGTTGTATACACTTGTACAGGAGTATTATTATCTGCTATATCATTAATTTTGGACCGTTGGATTTACGTCAATGTACGGTTATGATAGTATCGTTGACTTTTTCTGACTGAGTACTTGTGAACAGGCAACTACACTGCGATTTCTCTTTAGATTCGTTTGTGAAAAAATAATCTTACTTTTATGTTTGTCTGGTTTTTACCGGTGTATTAAAATTCGGTTGTATATGTTTCAAATCAGACTGAGATGTTAAATAAAACAAGGATTTATGCCGTACGTACACGGTTATTTTTTCATTTTTTTTAAAACTTCTAGAAAACAGTAAATATATAAATTATTTATATAAACATGACTAAAAATATTCAAACTAAAAATATTTTTTTTTAATAAAAAAGAAATTTTTTATGTAAAACTATCCTTTTAATAGTGTTTATTGGTCACGGGTAGGAGAAAAAAATCCAAACAATGCAGTAAAATTAACAATTTGCATCTCCACTCAAAATAATACCTTTACTTTGGCTATAATTAAACAAACATAATATCAAGCATACGGAGGCAAACTACATAAATTTATATTTGAATGGTAGAATGAAATAAAAAGATATATGGACAATTTATCTCAAATATTTACATAATATAACTAATCTTATCAAATTAAAAGTAATGATAAGATTACCCACTTTTTTGATCGGTGTAAATTAAAATGATATACCCTTTAAAATTTGCGATAAAATGATATATCCATTAAAAATGGGTATATCACTTTAAAAATGAGTATATTTGCACAAAATTAATGAGATACCCACTTTTTTGGCGGGTGTAAATAAAAATGATATACCCATTAAAATTGTACTCCCTCCGTCTTTTATTACTTTTCTTGTTAATTATGTGCGCGTTTGCCAATACACATTTTTTATCGTTAATATCTTTAATTTCGTATTAGTATTAAATATAAAAAATTTACTGTATTAAAGTACTCACAAATACGAATCAAACAAAATCACTCATGACTATATTTTGTCTTACAAATTATGTGTAAATTAGTAGTCAATCACTTAGAATGAACAGTACAAAAAATCAAAATAAGAAAAGTTTTTTGAGACGGAGGGAGTATCATTAAATTTTTAAATAATATTTACATGCAACTAGATCATGCGTGCACAGTATGTAAAAAGGACCAAAATTCGCTTTAAGATACCCGGGGCCATGATATTTAATTTGGAGGTATTTTGATCATTTTCTCGTAAGATCCATTAAATTAAAAATTATAAAATATTATTATCTTTTTTAAAAGAATATTATTGTCTTGATAATTTGGAGGAAAAAAAAATTAGAATTGCGGTAACATATTAACAGGAGAGTATACCATTATTACAGGAGAAAAGGCCTTATATGTCAAATATCCTAAATGGCACAACTCGTAATAATGGCCCTAAATAGCACTCCAAAACGCTATATAGTGTGGCGTGCTGGAAAAGGGGTGAAAACGCTATTTCGTGTAGCGTTTTGCATTTTTCAAAAAAAAATTTCGGGGAAAAACGTTATTTCGTGTAACGTTTTACATTTTTTTTTATTTTTTTTGGGGAAAAACGCTATTTTATCTTGGGTTTTAGATAAAAACGCAACTTAAAGTAGCATTTTGGAGATTTTTTTTTCTTTCAAAACTCTACACGATGTAGTATTTTGGAGTGCTATTTAAGACCATTTTTTTGGGATATGCCATTTAAGACATTTTCTCTCCAAATTATGACATATAGAGCCAAACACCCTTATTACAGAACATAAGTACATCTGTACACATGTACAGTATATTTGTATGTATGTAAATGTGCCTGTAATAATATTCAACACCACCAAAAGTAAAAGTACAAATGAAGAAATAAAACACAACAATCAAACAAAACTCAGTGAGTGTGCAGTTACTGCGACGACTCGCGCCTGTTATCTTCTTCTACCCTCTAATATATTTACACACACACACAATACAATACATACGTGACAAATTAATATAAGAAGACGACAATTTTGGTGAGATCTCTACATTCTTTGCTATTTCGGGTATGATTTTCATGCCCCCTTTATGTATGTATGTATTTGTATGTATTGTGCAGTGGGAACAAGGAATGATGTATATTTTTAGTATGAAATGAGCATTGTCTTTTTCATTGTTTAACTGACTTGTTGGTATTAAATTACTTACTTTGTCATTGATATTTGTTTTATGTAAGATTTATTTACGAACCCCATTTGCTTATTTTTTTGTATTCTTGATGTGTATGGTTTCCAGGGGTTGAGTGTTGATTTGGGTTTTTCATTTGATGAATTTTAATGTGATAATCTTGTTTTTTTAGTGTTGGTATCTGTTTTTTAGCCACAAGTACATGTGCATTTGAGTTTTGGGCATTTTGGTGTATTTGTCGACAGTGTAATTAGGGGGAAGCTGTTAGATTTATTTGTAGAAATAGAAAGCTAGAAAAAACTAAGTTTATGGTTTGGGATGGTTGGATTAATTAAAGGGTTTTATTTAGTGCTTAGGTTTGATAGAGGTCCTGATGTACCAATCTTATGCTTACGTGTTATTTATAAAGAGGCTGGTAGACATTTTATTATGGCGCCAAACACAATCTTCTTTGATATTAGTGATTAAAGTGTAAATTTATTGCTAGTGGTATCCCTGACTTTGTGTAAATGTGTTGCTCTAAGGGCGGATTTGGCTTTATTATCCATGTGAAAGTGGAAGTTTTTCTTAATGGCTTCCAGAGCGATATTGAGAAGGAAAAGGGATCTTTTCCATTCCCTGAGAGGATCTACGTGCTTGCTCAGGGGAACAGCCCGGGTCTATGATTCATGGGATGTCAGCTTTGCTACAGTTCAATCATACGGAGATGGAGAAAGTACAAACTATCGAAGTTTATCTTCTTTAGCCAAAGAGGAAGTCTTAGTTTTGTCAGCAAGAGGCTTCCTGAGGCACACAGATTCCACAGTTCAAACTTTGCATCTGGGTATTACAGGAACAGGGTTTAGACTCCCTTCAAGAGGTAGAAGTGTAGCAGAATCAATTGTTCATTTTTCCACTGCTGGGACTAAAAAACTTGAACCTGATAGTGGCAATGATGAGATGGCTGCTAAACCTAAAAAGGAAGCTTCACCAGAGGAATGTGATGAAGCAGTTGAAGGTCTTAGCACAGCCAAAGCAAAAGCAAAAGCGAAGCAGCTGCAAGAATCCAAGAAAGATAATAGGTCTATTCTGGAGAAAGTATGGGCTTTCTTTTTAGGGATCGGTCCTGCCTTGAGAGCTGTTGCTTCTATGAGCAGGTTGACACTTTACTCGTTGCGTGATGTTTATTTACTTAACTAGCTTCTCACTTTCTAGAAATTGAACCATTCATTTGCTTTATTCTAGGGAGGACTGGGCTAAGAAGCTCCATTACTGGAAGGATGAGTTTAAATCTACTTTGCAGCACTACTGGTTGGGCACAAAACTTCTTTGGGCTGATGTTACCATAAGTTTAAGATTATTACAGAAATTAGTTAATGGAAAGAATCTTTCCAGAAGGGAGAGGCAGCAACTCACACGCACAACAGCTGATATTTTTAGGCTAGTTCCATTTGCTGTGTTTATTATTGTGCCATTCATGGAATTTTTACTGCCAGTGGCTTTGAAACTGTTTCCAAACATGCTGCCATCAACATTCCAGGACAAGATGAAAGAGCAGGTGATAGCACTCTATATTAAAGTATTTCTCATATGCTTAAATGTCGAGTTAGCTTGCAGATCTCAATAAAACAGAATGTAGGTCCTGGAGTCTGGTTTCTCCATTTGATGGTCATTAAATTTATGAATGAATATATTTGTGTTATCCGAGAATGTTGTGATCCGAACCAACAGTTATGTGACAGCTGTGAATAACAAATTTAACAAATAGGGGTATAGATATAGACCTTCTCACTTCTGGTAGTTGAATGTAGCATCTAAATTTGAAAGGGCAATTTCTAGGAGGCTTTGAAAAAGAGCTATATGCGAGGATAGAATATGCAAAGTTTCTTCAGGACACAGTGAAAGAGATGGCGAAGGAAGTTCAGAACTCCCGAAGTGGTGAAGCAAAGAAGACGGCAGAAGATCTCGATGAATTTATGAACAACGTGAGGAACTTCTTGTCTATATCATCCTTTTTGTTAGTAGTTCCCTCCACCTTTTCCCTCTTTTTACTAGGTTTTGAGGAATTTGAATGCTTATATTCTATTGTTAGGATCAATTTTCTAATCATTTTCTTTCGTTCCGGGACTTTCATGTGTTATTAAACAGGTCAGAAGGGGTACACGTGTCTCTAATGATGAAATTTTAGGCTTTGCCAAGTTGTTTAATGATGAGCTCACGCTGGATAACATCAGCAGGTAGTTGCCTTTATACTTGCTGAACTAGACAGTGAACTATTCAACTTTTACAGTTAAACTCTGTGTTTTGAAGTAATGTGTTATTCAAATCGAGTATAACTGGCCTGAATGTCTAGATATTACGAAAATACTCCTGAATATAATTTTCACATCTTTTCTCATTGCTGATATAAAGTTATATTGCTTATATGTATAATAAAACTAATGAAAAGCACATTCGAGCTGATTATTTATATATCTAGATATATTTCTCACTGATTAAAATCTACAGTTGTTTGATATGCACGCCTTCTGTACTTTTTGATGCAGACCCCGGTTGGTGAATATGTGCAAATACATGGGAATCAATCCATATGGTACTGATGCTTATCTGCGTTATATGCTTCGGAAGAGTCTTCAAAAGTAAGTTGGATTGCCCTCGTTCTGACTGTCATTTAGCCTGAATACTTATTATATGATTTCTATAAGGAAAATACTTGCTCATTTTATATGTGATTTGTCCACAAATATTCGAATAAAACCCTCTTCTATGCAATATTCCCCAAGGATCAATGTTGAAATACTTGACATATCTTTCACTGCTTCTTACGGTTATAAACATTGACTTGTAAAAAGTATTAGCAAATATCATGAAGACCATCATAGAAGGGTGAGGCAATATGTTCATCCATTTGAAAGAGGGAGTTATGATCACAGATGACAACTTTGTATAATTTCACAAAGCTGTAAAATAAATCCTCATCCCTCTTCTCGACCAAATTAGCCCGATATTATAATGGCTTCAGCATCCACTATCCAGGCAGTAATACGTAGTTGGACATCTAGTGCTAGCTTTTTCAGGAATAAATGAAACCCATATATAAGATCTGAGAGGTGCAGCCAAACTTTTAACCTAGGGAAGCACTTAAAAGACTAAGACAATATTATTATCATTCATCTATACAAAGGTTTATGACAACTATTTTTAACGATAACAAGCTAAAGAAAGTAAACAAATGAAATCATACTCTTAGAAATAATCTATTAATTATACAAGGCAAGATACCTTATCTCTTTGGACGAGGTTCTGTTTTAGCATCTCCCCTATTTTTTCCATTTAATCTGATATGTATTATATTTGCTCCTCTTTCTACTATGACATTGGAAAATTCTTCTGCATCAATCATAGACATGCCATGTGTTATTTATGTGACTAATGACTATAACTAATCAACAAAAGTACTCATAAGTGCTGAATATCATTAATATTCTCTAGTGTGTTTAACATGTAATCATTAATCAGGATTGACATTAATTGGGGCGTTACTGCTACAGTAGTCAACATCTTTTTGTTTATACATCAGAATTTCTTGTGCATTTAGTTGCAGAACCAGAGAACCTGCATTCTTTGCATATTACTATCTGCTGATAATGTTGATTAAAAGAATTCTTCTTTCGTAGAATGACAATGTTTAAAATCTGAAATCATAATGCCTGGGAAAAAATTGATTATTTGTCAAAACATTTACTCAAGTTAAAACAAACAGTTTGCAGATAAACAATTTCCTTCCCCATAAACCTTTTGGCAGGATTAAGAGTGATGACAAGATGATACAAGCAGAGGGTCTGGATTCTCTTTCGGAGGAGGAGCTGAGGCAAGCTTGTAGAGACAGGGGTTTACTTGGTTTGCGTTCAGTTGATGAAATGCGTGAACAGGTTTGAGCTTAATATGCGCATTCTTGAAGATAATTGCATTTAGGATTTTTAAGTTCTTATAAGAAATTATTTATTCAGTATTTTTTCTTCTTTTCGACAAGATGTTATTGAGTTTTATCATGCAAGTCAATTTTCTTTAAAAGAACTATGAAATTACTCTTATTCGCCTCAGGAAAACCTTATAACTAGAGTGGTTGGTCTAATATTCCTTTTCTAAGTGTACTAGCATGTAACCCATGTGAAGCACGAGCCAAGATTAAGTTACAATTTTTTAAAAAAGTATTAATTATATTAATCAATATTAATAGTAAATGTGGCTATATTACTACTATATAATGGGATAAGGGTGAAAATCCCTTTGATTTTATTAATTTGGTTTGTAAAAGACTAAAAGTATTTGTAAATGGATAGGAGTTTAATCAACTATAAGAAATCAAAAAATTAAAAAACAAATACTTGTATGGCCATTGTGAACGCATAATATTTTTATTTATGTAGTTGAGTACTATGTTACTCGGACTCGGCTAGAAGTGTCCAACATGGATAGGTGTCCAAGTATCGGACTCGGCAATATTTTGAAAAATATACATGTATTTGGCCTAAAATAAGTGTCCAAGTCCGAGTGTCCGACACGGGTACTCAAAGGTAAAATGAAGAGTCCGAGTATATAATTAATATTTAAATATTATTTAATTTGTAATTGTAAAGATTCGAAACGAAATTAGGATGAAACCAGATATAATATATATTATTTAATTATGTAATTGTAGAGAATCAAACTCAAAATCGTGGCGAAACTATATTTAGTACAATAGGATGAAACTAAATTTGATACTATAAGTACCATCAAAAGGGTGTTTTGTAGATAGGAGGAAACAAAGATTCTCTACTTTCTAAGTGAAAGTGAAATTTGTAGTGTGCTAGGCAATGAATCGGATTCGTCAACCTCCTATTGTATTTTAGTAACATATAATTATGTTGACAACTTGACATCCAGATTTTCCCTTTAAATTCATCTAGTTTTTCTTGGCCTCCTAAGCTCCCTGGTTGTAATATGTAAACGACAAGCAGACCTTACTTAAAATCAGATTTCTCTCCTTCCTCTTGCAAGCCTATGTATGTGTTAACTCCCTAAACATTTGGTTTTTGTCATGAACATGTGTTACACAACTAGTCACGATGATAATTGATTATTAGCGCCAAGTATTCAGAATCAGCTTTGTAAATATATGATTGAGAATCATATATTTTGGGTGCTGCTTCAGTTCCTAAAAAACTATGCTGCAAGTTATCAAAAATTCATTCACAAAATTTCAAGATTAAATGCAAAAGCTTTCCATAGACAAATCACGCATGCATACACACACACACAAAAAAAAACTGCTGCACTGTCCTATTAGTGCCTTTGGAGGTTGTTTGAAATGTCCAAAGCATGTGTGTTATTTCCCTCCATTTAATCACAGACACTAAATTATTGCTTTTGAGCTAAATTAAGGATTTTAGTGGTAATATTTTGTGGTTCTTTTGATAATCCTGTTGGTGGAAAAGCAATAGGGTTTACGGCTAGAATGAAAAGCATTGTTCCAAGAAAATGAAAAATATTTGGATTTTAAATATAAATAGCAAATGTAATAGGAAATGCTTGAATTTCAGCGTTACTAACAAGATGACAGAATTGCCATTCTCTATTTGCTCGGTCGATTTTTTTAATATGAATAAGTAAATAAAAGTTACATGAGCCTATTAGGAGGTGCAAATCTTTAACTTTGAGATAAATACTCTCTTAAGAAGTCCTCTATATCCTTTTATAGGTTATAACTTATAGCTGCTGAGTTTTTTCATTTTGTGCATTCTTTTCATATACCATTACATCTTTGGGTAATGTCTTGGAAATGAATTTTTGAATGTAATGCAAAGCTTTTAGATGGACTGACGTCCTTTTGTTCTTCTTCTGCAGATGCATGATTGGTTAGACTTATCTCTGAACCACTCAGTACCATCTTCTTTGTTAATTCTTTCCAGGTAAGTTCCAATTTGTAACTTGTTACTTGCTTGTGAGTTCCATTAGTTCTTTGGGGCACCCGTTGAAAGATGCATTTGTTGATTGTTGAAACACTATTATGTAATTTCTCCATGGTGTCATGCATTCTGCTGCAGAGCTTTCAGTGTGTCTGGTAAATTGAAACCAGAAGAAGCTGTTCAAGCCACATTGTCCTCACTGCCAGATGAGGTGGTGGACACAGTTGGCATCACATCTTTGCGGTCTGAAGATTCTGTTTCAGAAAGGAGAAGGAAATTGGAGTTCCTAGAAATGCAAGAAGAAATGATCAAGGTCCAATCTAAATTATAATATCATTTTTTTTACCATATCGTTCTACATTGATTTGAATTCCAAACAATTTTGAGACGATAGAGAGTTAAATTTACATATTTTGAATTTTATGTATGTAATAGGAGGAGGAAGAGAAAGAGGAGGGGCAAGCGAAAAAGAAGGAAACTCTTGAGAAACAGAAAGATGTAGCTCTGGAAGAAATGGTCGTTCCAACAGCACAAGAAGCAGATGAACGTGCATTTGATAAGCAGGAGCAACTTTCTGAGCTCAGTCGTGCCTTGGCTGTTTTAGCATCGGCATCTGTGAGGACTTGAATTTATTTTATTCGTGTACAATGTATAAATGCTGTAATTTGGAGATAATTCTGTTGCTCAGAATCTTGACTTGTCTTTGCTGATAATGATTTCAGTCAGTGAGCAGGGAGCGAGAAGAGTTTCTGAGACTTGTCAATAAAGAGGTATTTCCAAAACAAATATACACATTCATATATTTGGTTACCTATAAATGCTATTAGGTGTTTTTGGTAAATAGGATGATCGTTAAACTTTGAGCCTTAATGACATTTCTTGTTAGGATATGCAGTACGGAAGAGATGCATGCTAGCATCTTGTATTTGCTTTGTGATATTAGTACTCCTACCTTTTCTTTTGTTTTTGAAATTCAAAATAGCACAGGGACGCATATTTTTTGAAGCTTGCTGTCAGATTAACCATATTATTATTTTCCAATATTTTTCTTATCTAATCTTTAAAATACATAATTACTTGCAATATAACACAAATCACTGTTACCCTAACTCTTCAAATTTATACCCGCACGCATATTAGACACTCGACACTCGAACATGGGCATGGATACTTGACACTTCACTTGAGGCTAAAACATGAAAAAAAAAATTAAAATATTGTTGAGTTCGACTCTTGGACACATATTTATGTTGGACACTGCCAGCCGAGCCCGGGTAACATACACAACTGATAAATACTCTGTGATAGATTCACAAGTTTTAAATTGGAAACAAATTGGGGTCTTAGGTCTGTAACGTAACACTACTTGTTGTACTTTGTATGTGAATCTTGTATATTATGTTTTTTTTAAGGATTTAGTAACATAATGAGAAAGCTTATAGTTAGCATACTTATAAAAGTGGGAGATATATAGTAGGAAAGTATTGAGAATTGCAAATGTAGGATGTTGAAATTTTAAAATAAAGATTCCCTATGCATGTGAAATCGGATGAAAGGAAGTATTTGATGCTTCTGAATGTGTTAAGAATTTAAAATCAAATTGCTGATAAGTGATAACTGTAATTGTAATTGTAATAAATATAAAATATAATTTTATGTGATTAAGAGCCTGTGCCAAATCTTTTTTTCTTGGTTTGTTTTTGAATTAAGTCGTATGATATTATGCTAATATATGACTATAATGTGGCTTAATTTAATCATCTTCTATATTTGCCTAGTGGTTGTCATCTGTTAATATAGTGAAAGTTTGCAGATAGAGTTGTACAATAGAATGGTTGATAAGGAAGGTACTGAAACTGAAGCAGCAGCCAAGAAGGCATACAGAGCTGCTAGAGAAGAGAGCAATGACACTGAGGAGAAAACTGTAGATGCTAAAGTATCTTCAGCACTCATAAATAGGGTGTGAACTTCTGTCTTTTTGTTAATTTTCAGTTGCTATGGTTTCAAGCGTTCATTGTGGACTTGTATTGGTACTTAATTCTCCTGGGTTAAAATTTTCAGGTTGATGCTATGCTCCAGAAACTCGAAAAAGAAATTGATGATGTTGATGCTAAGATTGGTGATCGTTGGAGGTTACTTGATAAGTATGTGTCAGAGCATGTATCTAATTGTTCCTTTTATATAAAAGGTGGCAAAATTTGTTTTTGCATAAAGTATAAATGGAAAGATGGGCGGACAATTATGGAGTGGTGTAATTTGTATTTGGTAAATGGAGTGAGTAAAGTTGAAACATATGATAGACAATTTTTAATGGCAGAAGAGGCCAACTATCCTTTTCCTTCCCTTATACACACAGAGAGCAAACACACACACACACACGCATGCGCACCCACACTATTTGTAGGTGCATGTCACTCCATTCGCACATGCACACACTATGCGTAGATGTATAGGTACTTGTCATTTCCCGTTCTCTTCCATATCTTCCAAGTTGGTGGCAGATTTTTCAAACTAATATAATGTGATTCTACCATAGAAGTAGCGGGTAGATCTTTATTTATGTGTAGCAATGCCAAACTTAGTGTCATGAATTTATTTTATACAACCATCATGTTGTCAAAAGAATGTTGTGGATGTCATATTGATCTAGGTGTCTGAGTATCTTCTTCTAATGCATCATAGTGGAGAAGGCTTTGGAATCACTGATAGTTTCATGTGTATGTATATATATATTGCAGGGATTATGATGGCAAAGTCAGTCCGGAGGAGGTAGCATCTGCAGCAATGTACTTGAAGGATACCTTGGACAAGGATGGCATTCAAGAGCTCATAAGCAACCTTTCCAAAGATGCAGGCAAGCACAATTAACATTTGATTTTTGAGTAACATAAGATGTGACAGTAAAATAACTCAGAATGAATCTAAAAGAATGTTTTGAACTAATGGTGACATTTTATAATTTACAAGAAAGGGTATCTACCTTTAACTGTATTTCTATGTTTTCCTGGTCCTTGTTCTCCACGGGAACATCATTTTTTAAACAATGCTCATGAGGTATATACTTACATTCACTGTCAATTGAAGTTGAAGCTATTTAATGAACTACAAAAAGGAAATAGTTAAACATAAGCATTGTTAGAGTATTGCAACGATGTTATTCATTGTTTTTTGATAGTTAGTTTAAAATCTCCCGATATATATCCTACCTATTCCAATAAACTTTTATGTTTCCTCAACCGTGTATGATGCCAAGATTGATCAATTGATTTTTTTTATCCCTCTTGCAGATGGAAAGATCCGCGTTGAAGATATTTTGAAATTGGCCAGTCAATCGAAAGAAGAAGATGAAACAGGCGACGAAGCAGGAAAAGTTTAGGAGACTGAAGATACAATTTTGTTCATGCACGTACAAGTTCTCGGTCACTTGCAGAATCTCCAAAATAAAGAAACTATAGATAGTTCAAAATTTTAAAAGCATATAGGGAATACTTTCTACTGCTGAAATTTTATTCTAGCCAGCAGAGTATACAAATAAAGTGGGTCCATAATCTATATAGGCTCCGTTGGTGAGCATATGCAAGGTATAGGTTGTTTATATACACATTCATTCATACACTGTCCAAATTTATTCGAGTATAAACTGAGGTATGTAAGCATATTTTACCATTCTCCAAGATTATAATTTATAAATTATACATATAAGATTTTGGTTATATTATTATCATTATTGATTTTATATCATTTGCACACAAACAATATTATCCATTTGTATGCCAAAAAAACTTTTTTTAAAAAAATTCATTACCATATTACATCTGTTGTGATAATAATAAAATATTATAAACCGCCAACTTTTATAGCATATAGAGAGAGTATTGAATTTTTTCATAAAATTCATATTAATGTATTAAAATTCAAATCAGAGTCGAATATTATAAATGGGGGGGGGGGGGGGGGGGATGAAGTGATAATAGGAAGAGTGGCGCGAGTGAGACGAGGACAAACGGGGAAGTTTTGGAATTTGTAGGCATAAACCTCAACATATAAAAATGCATTCATTACATATGACTGGTGCAAATTCATTCATCTCTCTCTCTCTCTCTCTCTCTCTCGTTTATATTTTTTGTGGAGAGGAGAGTATACAAAACACAAACAAACCACTTTTTCTATCTATCCCCACTCTCCTACATATATACATACAATACAACTCTCTCTCACACACACACATTTGTTGATGTAACTTGATAACTCATGACACTTTCTTAATGGACTTGGGCGTTGCCATTCCCATGTCCGTCGGTCCTTCCGCCTTAGATGACGGTACCCTACTCTCCCTCCCTCTCTCTGTCTCTCCCTCCCTCCCTCTCTCTCTCTGTCTCTCCCTCTCTCCCTCTCCCTCTCTCTCTCTGTCTATCGGGGTTGATCATTACTTAACATGATCATACTTTAACATACTTGATACTCAACACTGATCCGTTTTTTTTATTAATATTGTTTGTTTCTTTTTATTTGCTGATTAAATTTTCACATTTAACTTGCAGTGATCATGTATTGTGTAAGCTATTTATTTCATTAGTATTCTACATGTCTTTAATGAACTTGAGTTTATTAAAGTGTAGATTATGTAATGTTCTTTTTTGAATATGTAGTGAAGTGTAGTTTAGGTAATGCTTGTTTCGGAATTAATAGTAAGGTGTGGTTTATATGATGCCAGTGTGTATATTAGTGGTAGTTTGATCACAATAACGTATTGAGCAGAGTGTAATAACAATAGTTTGGAGGCAACAACATTGTACTGTGGTATAAGCAGAAATTTTTAGAGCAGGAGCCAACAAAAATACGAATTTACAAGGGGTATATTGAAATTTAGGGTGGGAATATTACGAGTTTTTTGAATTAAAAGGAGAAAAATGTCGACTTTGAAAACTAGGAGAATTCTTGCAATATGATAATGACTGACTGATTTCAATATTTGGATCCACAGTTGTCGTAGTAGCCGTCTTAGCAACTCAAAATTCTCTCAATATCACAGTAGTTAGTAGTAAATATAAAATCAAGCGGTGGCAGATGCTCAAATTGCCGTCAAAATTGACAACATATATTAAAGTCTGCAAAATCAAGTGGGGGCGGTGTCCATCCTGCCCGCTTGTGCATCTGTCACTGGCGGTGTAATGAAAAGATAAAGGAAAGCAAAAAAGACTATATATAGATGAGCTAAGAAGGAAAAGAGAGATTTCTGAGAGTAGTTTTTATAGTATCAATTTCATAATTTTGTGAATGCTCAGACTACACCTTTTACCTCCTCTCATCAGCCTTTGTACCGAAGAAATGAGTTGCATCTTGTCTTTGAGCATCTTATATTAACAAAGTTAGTGATCTATAACAAGATGCATCTAGTCCCAACACTGATTGGTGATAAGAAGATGCATTTTGATCTTATTGTTGATGCCAAGATGCATATTGTCTTTGAGCATCCTTTTATAATCAATGTTTGGTTTGCTCTATTTATATTTTGATGCATGTGTGAAACTTGGACTTACTTGGACTTCTGATGAATGTACAACTAAGAATATGACTTATGGATGAATGGAAGCCTATCAAAACAATAATATTTAATGTTGAATTTTGTGGAAACTTCCATTTATTAGTCAGATTTAGTTATTTAGAAGTCTCTAACTCTATTGACCAACTGTGTCAATCATGTTTTAGATGAACTTTGGGATATAAATTTGACATCAAGGAATGGAATAGAATCGGGATTCTATCCCGTGCGTGAAGGAGAGCCTGACTGTTCTTATTACATCAGAACAGGTCTGTGTCGATTTGGAAATTCATGCCGATTTAATCATCCTACTAACAGGAAACTGGTAAGTCTATATCCTGTTATTAGTGTTCAACAGTATATGCATGTTCTTCAGTTTCCAAGTGGAAATTGATACTTTAAAGCCTCTTTCTTGTGGTACTAAAACAGTTAATCAACATATATGCCGATTTAATCATCCTTTGTGTTTTACCATACTGTCCCTTCTCCGCATTTATTTTCCCCACCTCTTCTGCAGTGAGTATTGAGTAAAGGGGAATGACTTGCACTTGCTCTTTCCCAAATTATCTTTGAACTTCAATTTTTCGAATTTTGCTAAAAAAATCTTTTAGGCTGGTTATTCATTGCCAGTATTTCTTTATGATTTTACCAAAAGGCTTGTCCTTTAGCATGTAATTTGTTGGAATTCTTTTGGAGCTGGTTGACAATGATATTCTCAGAAAGACAGAAACACAAACCGTTGGACACAGATACTCCATATAGTCTGCACTCATCTGGCACAGATCTAATATGACCCAGAAAACAGAACATGGTTCTCCTGCACATTTGCAAGACACTTCATAAACTACCTCACAGCTCAGCCTTTTTCCCTTTTTTCCTTCTCCATCTTGTTAGAGCCGGTTGCCTTCGTAGTTAAAGAAACTTTTCTAAACACGCATACTTGGGAGCAATTTTCGTTACTCTTAATACAACCTGTCAAGCCGGTTAATATAATCCATATGTTTTATTTCTATATGTTTGATTCAGGCTATTGCCACTGCAAGGATGAGAGGAGAATATCCAGAAAGAATTGGACAGCCGGAATGCCAGGCATGTACGATTACCATTGATATATATAGCACACACTACATGTAAAGGAGCAAAAATAAATAAATTATATATAATTATCCAAAATAAATAAGAGAAAAAGGAACCTAAGATGTATCTTAGATAATTTCCTAATATTTTAGTACAAAATAGTAGTATATTATTAAAATTTTAAATGAAATATGATCTTACAAAAATACCCCTTCCATGTTTGCATATAAAATCCTATGCATCTCACGTAACTTACCTAAGATGTATCTTAGGTTCCCTAATCTCAATAAATAAATAGATAAATATTTACAGAAATACAAAACTATAGAAAAGTGAAAAATAAAGGGAGAAACCAACTTAATTTTAATATCCAAATATCTTGAAACTTTAAGGTCTTGAGAATGAGTTGACCAATGTACAAGGACGAGGTTTATAACTTACATTCTCACGTAATTACTGCACATGAAGAGATAACTTGGAGCATTGTATTACATTTACTAAAAGAACTCCATGCTCAAAATGGAAACGACTATAGTAGTAAATTTATGACTTTCATAATCAAAATTCCATCCCATGCATAACTTCAACATACTGCAATTTTATATATGAATCTGAGGAAAAGTCAACCCCCCCCCCTCTCCCAAAAAAAACCTGCACACCCAGAAATGTACACATATATAGTAGCCAAGGTTTTGATGTCATGTCATCTATATATGCTAATTGTACTATCATGAGAACAATTATTTCCGGGGCAGGCCTCTGAGGACCATCTTGTGTCATCTATTCTTAATACTCTGGCTTTTCACCAGTGATAATTAAAGAGTATGCCATATGTTTATGTAACACTGAAGCTTTTGAATTAGGTAAGTTGTTAGTGGCATCCATAAAACATTAACATTCAGTTTCTGATTCTGGATGTAATATGAATATTATTTCATTCCATTCATCATTTATTTGTTACCAGATAGAGATTATCTTATCAACATAGCTGTGACTTGTTATTAAATTTATTTGGATTCTTTTGCCAGTACTACTTGAAGATGGGAACATGCAAGTTTGGTGCCACGTGCAAGTTTCATCATCCTAGGGATAAGGCTGGGATTGAAGGAAGGGTTTCACTCAATGTCTTGGGCTATCCTCTTCGACCGGTTTGGATGTTTAATTTCTCATCTCTTAAAACTAGACCACAATTTTTTAAGACAAAGTTTGATAAATTCTTGGCACATGCATTATACAGTCTTTCATATTTCTTGCAAATTAATGTTTTTTTTGTAATAAATTTTGCATCATAAAAGAATATAAATTAAAGAACAATTAGTGTATGAAGCTTCAGTGTTGAATGTTTTTCTGGGCTTTTGTGGCTAATAATCCTAATTCCTAGTATTCATTATGTAAAACAGTTTTGGAATACTCTAGAATCTAATACCCTAAAACAAAATGTGAAGAATCTGTGTGTGTGTTGAGAGAGAGAGAGAGAGAGAGAGAGAGAGAGAGAGAGAGTAGCATATATAGGTGTTTTTATAAGCCTTAAAATGACCAAATTTGCATGGTTGTGAAAACCATAATTCATATCATTCAAAATGGAATGAAAATATGCACACCCCTATCTTCTAGTGCTCATTTAAATTAAGATGAGAGAAAGAGTCATTGATTGACACACATACATATCATAGCGTATTACACAACCCTTTTTGCTAATATCTTATACATGCCTAGTACACTTGCATAACTTAGAATCATAAATCTAAGCTTACAATCATCCAAAATGCAAATTCTTTACGGAGTATGTTTTCAATACTCTAATGCTGTAATAAATAGAATGATAATTGTTAAATTTCAATTATTTAATTTAAGCACAAAACCGTAAATCCTTTAAACTTATGTTTTCATATTATGTTCTTTATTTTAAGCTCTTTCCCTGTTCAACTTTATAACGATAGGCTATACTTGACGCCAGATTATCCTTTTGATGACCTACTTGAACCGATTTCCCATTTTCGAGATAGGAGTAGAAATCCTTTTTGCTGTCTGAATCTGGTTGTTGATATTCAGAACAATGTAAAATAATTATAACTCTTTGCACAATATAGAAGAGCTCAAGGAAAGGACATGAAAAATAATTTAAAAAGTTCATACTCCCTTTGACACTGCAGCTGATTACTTTGTTAGGTTCAATGTATTTCATGGTTACATGAAGTCTCATGATCTGAATAAAGTTCCTTCCTTACAATCTGCAGAACGAATTAGAATGTGTTTACTATTTGAGAACTGGACAATGCAAATTTGGCAGCACCTGCAAGTTCCATCATCCTCAACCATCTAATATGATGGTCTCTTATCGTGGTTCTCCCATCTATCCGATTGGAGCAGCAACAACACCTGGCCAACAGTCCTATCCAGGAGGAATTACCAATTGGCCCTTGTCCAGGGCATCTTTTATTCCAAGTTCACGTTGGCAAGGCCCATCAAATTATGCGCCTTTGATTCTACCGCAGGGAGTTGTATCAGTTCAAGGGTGGAATTCATATAATGTAAGGTTTCATATTATTATCATTTATTCCCACTCCAAATCGTGTATACATGAAAGTGGAATTGCAGCTTGTTATAATAAATTGGGCTGAAGATCTGCAGGACTTTGAAATAGGAAAAATGAAGTTGAAGTGATAATTGTGAATGAGAATTTAAAATGGGTTAGGGTAGTTTGTTTAATATGCAAGTCTTTATGCTAGATTGTTACAATAGCATGAATTTTAGATTTAGAGTATACAATTGTAATTATCTGCTGACCTTTTTAGGTGAATTTTATTAATTGCGATATAAAGATACTCTTATAAGTGCATTCATTAATTGTGATATATAAAGATACTCTTTTAAGTGAATTCACACTCTTTTTTGTAATGGAGGTTTGACTTCAATAGATTATTGTATTTGACATATGTTAAAGCTTCTCGTGAATAATGTGATTGTGCATATCCTAATCGTATTGGTAGTTACTGTTTCAGTTTATTCATATTAATTTTAATTGCAAAATGGCAAAAGCTAATATACCTATCATATCTTCAGGGTCAGCTTGGTTCAGTTTCTTCTGCCGAGCAACAAGAGAATACCGGAAACAATCAACACTATGCAACATCTCGCCAAACTGAAGCAGCTGTTACAGGATCTCAAGGAACATACCCATCATACCGTTCTGGCTCCCTCCCTGTTGGATATTATGCATTGCAGAGGGAGAATGTTTTTCCTGAGAGACCTGGACAGCCTGAATGCCAATTTTACATGAAAACTGGAGACTGTAAGTATGGTGCGGTTTGCAGATTTCATCATCCCAGGGAGAGACTAATTCCTGCTCCAGACTGCCTATTGAGCCCAATGGGTCTTCCTTTACGAACGGTAATCTGTCTTGAGAAGTTTACTCTTACACATTAACCTTTACTAGTTGCAATACCAAGTTAATTTTTCTTAATGATTTTAAACATCCAGTAGTACTTCAGTTTTGGTTGGTTTACATGTCTAGAATATTCTTTATAAGCTTATAAAACTACTAATGAGTTTTTTCTAAAATCCTTCAGTAGTACAGCAACCTCTTGTAATTTTTTTATCCTGGAAAATCTTTTTCTAATGTCTTTAAATATGTACAGTACATTGAGGATTCAAGGATAAGCCTAATGGCAAAGGCTCATACCCACCCCCTCCCCCATGACAATGTCATGGATTAGAATCCTCACTCTCCCTCCCCTTGTACTTAAAAAGGGTCTGTAAACTATGAAACAGAATATGTACAGTACATCTATTTATAAAATTATCAGATTATACAGTATTTAGACACTGAGTTGAGCAATAATTTCAAAATCTCAATGCTAGGTGGGTGAGGAAGCCATTTGACTAATGACTTTTAAAGTCAGAATACTGATTCTATTAACAGCTAGGTAATAGAGAACTTGTGTGTGATATAGTTCTTCCAAGAGATTGAGTGAAAGAGATACTAATTGGAGGGTTTGACAATGAATAATAGATACATGAATGGAGAATAGAAAAATGAAAGTGATTATGACAAAAGATATAAGCAAAGTATACCTATTGCTATATGATATTCTTTCAAGACAAGCAATCCAATCAGGAACAAGGTAGTTAGAAGCACCTCCTCCTTCGGAAATGGCTTTAGCAAAACTCCTGCTTCCCATAACATTGGAATCTAAAGCATTAAGTATGCTCTTCCAGTAACTCTCCTCTGTCAAACCTTCTCGCAGAAACTCATGTTAGAGGTTGTTTTGAAGCTAGATATATGTTCAAACACTTCAAATGGAACCCATATGGTGAAAAAGTTATGATAGATTGACTGAGACGATTGTTTGAAAGGTATTTTAGATAATTAATTCATAACTCTCTGTTGCCACTATATAATCATTCACGGAGAAATTACATGAGATCTGTTAGAGCAGAGAAAAAATTTAGTCCATCAAATTTGTGTAGTTGCTAATACCCTTGATAAATCAACAGATTTAAGTACTGAAAGCAGTTACTGGTATTGGATATGGAGATAGAATACGGGGAATATGGAGGGGCTAGTGCCAAGTAATTTCTAAATACTAAGCTGCTGTCCATTTATTTTCAGGGCGAACCTTTATGCATTTTCTATGCTCGATATGGAATCTGCAAATTTGGTCCTAGCTGCAAGTTTGACCATCCTATGGGAGTCTTCACCTACAATATGGCAGCACAATCGTCAACTGAAGCTACTGGTACTGTGACATTGTCTTCAGAAGGGCTTACTGAAGCAAGTTGAGTCAACCCCAGAACACTTTCACCGACAGAGACGAGACAAATGCCTTCCAGTGATAATCATATTGGCTCCGAGGGATAAAGCTTCCCGCAAGTATAGCCTTAAACGTACCTTCTAACAATTACTTGTACAACCTACAAAAGTCACATGTACAAATTCATCTCCATTGTTGGGGATGTACCAAATACACAATACAGTCTATCCGGTCTTCTGAGAGTTTAATTCAGTTGACAGGCTTGACGAAGTATATTTTTCTGCACTGTATGCCACGCTATACAATTGGTAATAATGTTAATGTTTAAATTCATCAGAAGTTCTCTTTATAGTTTACATAATATATATTTACAAAGCTCTTGAGTTTTGAAGGAATTTGTTTGAACAATACCATTCTATCTACTCGTAGTCTACTTATCATACTTGCAGATGATACTTATCGTTGTGACTAAAAGCTTTTACACAAGAAAAGGCTGGCCATGGTGTATGAAGGACTAGAAGTCTAGAACACAATCAGATACCTCTATTGTTTTTACAATTGTAGAAATGCTTATGAAATTTTGTTGACATTCTGGCCTCAGCACTTGAGAATTGAGATTGTGTGGTATAAATATCTGATCAAATTATTATCTTTTTGTGGTAAACTGGGCCATCACCTGGTGATAACACCCAAATTCTGAGTCTCATATGGCAGCTCTGACCACCATCTCCGAAGGTCTGTTCCTGATCGCTGCTTCAGGACTGACAATCCACTAATGCTCTACTGAAGGATGGACACTACTAACGGCTTCCACCCTTTTAAAACTTCAAATCATCAGAACATCTAACGCTTCTTACACAGATGCTCTTTTCGCCAAAAACAATCAGTTTATTCCCTGAGATATCTCTCAAAAACATAATAAAATGGAAATCCTGAAAATTACGGCCTATGACATGAGCAGAAATCAAAACGAAAAGCAATGTCTGTGCACTAACAGGAGAGATAATTTAGATAACTACTTGTAGTCAGATAAAACATGAAAAGGTTAAGCTTTCCCTAGAAGCAAACTGGATGATGTTACAAGGCTACAAGAAACTAGGAAATTTTGTTACATTACATTAAATAATAAAGTTCTTGAAAATCTATCCATAATATGTAGCGAGCTCAAGTCCAATGTACATATATAGACTGTAAAGCAACAAAATTAAAGACTCGTAGTGAATGGCAAGGATGTACTCCCAGTTCCTATATGCACGCGAGCCCATAAATTAATTATTAGCAACCCGATTCTTCAAGACTAGATGTACACAGCTTTATCGTACATGTTTCAACCATATATATATATACCCTAATTATGTTGACAGATCATGAATGCTACATTATTCCTCTTTAACCAGGTATTGGGAGAAGCTCCTATTAGATACTCCTTTATTTTCTTTAACCACTGTACAAATTCCATATATGCAAAAACTTGCAATCAATCATCCATAACTGATTACCCGAGCTTTGCTGCATTCACAGTCATGCAGAGACTCCACATAGATGTAACTTCTTTGGAGGGGAATTTACAGAGTCCTTTAGTTCTTTCATTTGGTCCTCTGTGATAGGGAATTCATGTGTGCAATACTTCTTTTGGATTCTTCAATGGATTCTTGTAATTTAACAAACACGGTAAGACTTGAATCTGCAAACCTGTTCAACTGCCCAAAAAAATCCACCATTCTTGACCTAAAACGACCAAAACCTGTAATCCAATTTTCTGAAGCTTCATCTCTCAATATGTTAAAACCAGATTCACTATGGTTGCCACCCTGCCAGGGTGTGGAATTTGTATTAATACCCTTCCCGTGATGTCTTTCTTGACGTGGCAACAAGTGGGAAACTTCAGCTTTCAAAGCCTTGATAGAGTCAGTTACTTCTTTGGAAGGCAATTTTTCAAGCTCCTCCAACCAGACACCGCAGGTGACATATATTGTTGGGCCATAATTGCGCAATGGTGGTGCTGGGATCCTCCTTTTCCTCTTGGATGATTTCTCGGAAAGAGAGACACACTTGTAAAGCCAACCATTTATAGCCTGAACATAAGTGTTTTGAGCTTCAGTCCATTTGGTAAAACTTGAAGAGAGAGTTCCCAACTCATTTTCCAGACAAATAATTATCTGACGACGTGAATCTGATTGCAAGGAGATGTAATTGTTGAAATTGTTACTTGCTTCTGATAGAAGATTAAACTGTATCTTGTGGCATTCACACATCACTTCCCACATTTTCTTTAACCTGCAAATTGTAGCCAACAAGACTGACCAATTAAAGCTGACAGTCACAGAATCCAATTTTTTTCTTTTTAAGAATCTTTTTGGTAAATGAATGCATGTCAGTTGCACATTCCAGTAACAGATATTACCAATTATATATATATATATATATATATATATATATATATCTGACAGATCCATCAATGTAGAACTTATATTACAGGAAAATCATAAATACAATTCTAATACAAATGTACCCAAGTAATCTCTATCAGCATGATGCACTCTCATTTCAGTCATTGGAACAGATACGGTCAAGGTAATATTAGTAATAATAACCATCAGTTTTGGACAATCTAATTACTGACTGCCAACATAATCAACATACACAAGTTGCTGTTTAGGTCTAAACTAAGCATATGTTATTGTAACCACCAAACGTAGTTTACTTGGCACTTTTAAAAGTTAAATCAACAGCCATGTTGGTATATTTCCGAAATGTCACAAGCAGCTTTATGTGAACTCAGTAGATACAAATTACATGATGTGATGGTGCAGTGAAGCGCATTGAGAATCTTGAGGTTCTAGAAAAAATAAAAGGCTTAAAAAAGTACTTTTAGATTGTTGACCGACTTTCATCAGCATATTAAATTGGCATCCAGTTATACAGTGTATGTGAAAAAATTGAAAGTAACATCATATACATGTTGCTAATTTGCAAGTCAAGGTATCAATGTAAAGAGACTGACAAAAACATACACTGCTTATGCATTCCGTACTATTCTATAATCAAGGCATAGGAGTACATACCCTTCGATTAACTCCTCTAATTGAGGCTGAAGCTCTTTGTCTCTTAGCTCTTCAATTTTCTTTGATATTGAATCAATTCTCTCAATAGCTACTCTGATTCTTGAATGCAAATCCTTGACAACAGCACGTGTTTTGTCAATATTAACATTACTTTGTCCCTTGGATTCTAATAGCCTGAGTAGTTTCCTTTTCTGATCATATTCCTTTCTCACAATTCCACTGGCCTGAAATTAATATGTCCTTTTAGATAATTCATGACGAATGAAAATCATGTGAACATGAGGGGAAAGGGGGGGGGGGGGGTAAAACATTTTTGTCTTATTCATTTATTAACGGCATTACTCTAACTACAGCTACTGTTCTACATAAACATAATCATGTGAATTTCTGTACAGTTTCCACAACCAATTGGCTGTGGCCCTCACTATAGATATCAAAATTGCATGCAGTGTTATTCATTAAGCATTACCCTTTAATTCATACAAGTTTTCACTGGGCAGACAGTAATGGTAATGGACGGTAGTCAATTTTGATTTTTTTTCTGGAATCAATATACTTATCAGCCCATTTTTAATAAAAGAATTATATGTTCCTTGAGCATATAAGCAAAATATAAAAATTTGGATTCAATTACATATAACACTACGCAAGAATGTCATGTATAAGACTATAAGATGTTGCATATATTGATAGGAAGCGCATAGAGAACACAATATGCATCAAAACAGATAATTTCATTTTATCAGTCCTAACTTGGTAATAACTGAACTTAACTAATTCATTCCATTTAAAATTTTAGTTATCCCTATGACAATGCAAATGTACCCAAATTTTTTTTAGAGAATCATTCATTAGAGAAATCTATTTCAAATTCAAAATACCTTCACTTCATCACAGAGCTTCCTCTCCCACGCATGTAGCCTATCTAAGGTTGACGCATGGCTTCCAGATACCATACAAAAGTTATCGTATATACTACTCGTAAGATCCCCCATATCATCTGTTGTTGCTTGAGAACCAAGAGGATTCCTTGACGAAGAGGAGTGCGATGATGTTGTGCGGTGCCAAGTTAGGTACTTTGTGGTAGTCTGTGCAGCAGGCTCTACATAGAGGACGATACATATAATAAAGCACACAAACAAGACACAAATTATCATGGCAAGAGTTTTAAAGAAACTAAATATTTATATTACAAGTAAATAAATGGAAAGGCTATCATGTGTCCTTGGGAAAAGGTTAAAATTCATTAACCTTTGTTTCCGTGCAGTTCCTTGAAGAACTACAAAATTGTGTATATAGTGTGTGTATTTTGAAAAATAATAGAATATATTGTTTTTATCAAAAAATCAAATATAAGAATAATTATTCAATATCTGTAATTAGAATTACGTTAATATTTAGCAAAAGAACAAAATTACACTTACTACATAAATCAATTTATGTAACCAAAGGGTTCTCAGCCTAGTGGTATTGACTTCTCCCCTTCCGGGGAGGTTGAGGGTTCAAACCTCATGTTCATTAACATGTGCCCTTAGACACATGATAAATAAAATGACCATATAAGTTATGATTACTGTAAAGTAGGATAAAAAGTTCTGGTACACTAATAAAATTTAGTGGTGCCCAAAAATATTGTTAATATCAAGTAACTAGGGTGTCATAAGAAAACTTCTATAGTAACCATAAAACAATAATTTTAAAACTCCAACTGAACAGAGAATATAAAGTATAAACATTACAACTATGATTACAACAAACTTATGACTCAGATTCTTTAGCAGTGATCGTAAGTATCACTACTTGCCATTACTTCTCATCCTAATGTCAGACAACTCTGAATACAACTTTAGAAACACAGATCATGCATATCACCTCCTCCTACAAATGTAATCTTTAAAGTTTAGACAATCAAATTGTATTAGAGATCAATTTTTGTCTTTGTAAAGCTATTTCTAAGTAGTTCATTCCGTTCACACCCAGTCTTGACAAATTGTAGATCATAAACAAAAAGAAGATATTCTTGACCTAGGCCTTGCAGGTAAAATAAAGTTACACAGCCGTTTTTTCCCTTTTGTTTTTCTTGTTTTATAGCAATCTCTGCTACAAGCACATGTTTTTGATAATCTGAGATGGGACAGGGCATGTAGTTGGATACACAAGAATACAAAACAAACGTAGATTTGATAGGAATTTAACAAAACTAGATCTCTAGTATCCACCAGACACAATAACATACCTTCTACAACCTGGCTCGGATCATCTCCGCAAGAGAAACAGTTCTTAATCAATGTTGAAGCCAGAGACCCACCTGCCACGTCAGAATCTATAATTAGCATAACGAAATTTAAATAGTATGTCTAATCGATCAATTTTAAGATTTCATAATATTATATGATCTTCAATAATGAGCATCATTACAGCAACTAGATTATCAGGCAGCGGCAAAATATTCACAACAGTCCCGAAGTACAAGAGCATAATATTAGAACTGATTGACATTCTGCACAGTTATAGTGTTAAAAAGTAGGGCAAGTATAGTGGGAGAGGGAGGGGAAGAGATAGTATACTCTCTTTTCCAGGGAAAATTGGACGAAAATGAAACTTATTTGCCTCGAGCATTCGTGGGACCTCTGTTCCTGACTCAGATGCTTTATGAAACAGATATTCAATATCTTTCATGCTAGAAAAAAAGTCCTTAGAGTCAACCTTGTTCCCGATGCCATTTTCTTTCACCGGTGTTGTTTTCACATCAATGGGAAAAACAACACCGGAATCTGATCTCAATGGTGACAAAGCAGGGGAATTGTACTTATCCCCATTCTGAAAACCAGTTTCTGACGCTACACTATCTGCCAATGGTGTGCTAGGTAGATCAGTTGCAACAGAGTGATCAACTGCCCTATTAACATTATCGAAACTTCTAACTAGCTTATCTACAGATGGCTCATCAAATTCATCTTCTGATTCCTGCAACTCTTCTCTTTCAGGGGAAGAGTCCTTCATTCCTTCACATTCAAGTGCTGAAACTCTACTGTTTTCTTTGGTAGGTCTTACTTCATCGGCACCCTCCATCCCTTGGTTCGATTCTCTCACTTCTTCAGAAAAATGATTGTCAATAGGATGGAAAAGTCCAAAATAATCCCAAGGTGAAGCATCTGGAGCAATGGGAGGAGTGTCAAATGGAGATTCTTCTGGTCTTCCTGCAGAATGTGGTGTTGTCTTCGGGGCACTTGAAGAAGTCACCAACCCCAATATTGCGACAGAAGGCTTTTCTACAACTTTTTTAGAAAAAGAACCACTAGTTTTCATATGATTTGCCACATACAAACTAGACAATGGAGTAGAAGGGGCAGGGGAAAGGTTTTCAGATGCATCCACACGCTGCGACAGAGATGATGGAGAGAGTGAGAACTGGGAATGAGATTTATCAGTGAATCCAGCTACCTCTGGTGTTGCACGTGTGGAAGTATATAAGGAGGATTCTGCTGGACCCTCAGGTTCAACAAACCTCCTTAAAGCAGTTCCTGTAACATTTAAGGATTGGATATATGCCACATGGGTAGCTGCTAGTGCGCACCTACCATCAAGTGCTTGTCTAACAAACTTTTTTCTATCACGGCACAACTGCAAAGCCTTGTCTTCTTCAATTCTAGAGCTTGACGCCCCCATGCCAGGCTTTTGACTTGGGGAGTGGGTTATTTAATTGTTGTCACGCATTTGGATTCTCCTGTATACATATCATTTTATTAAACACAGCAAATGTCATAAAGCAACATCAAAGTTGTTACCAGAGCACAAGTAGCAGCCTTTAGGAAATATAGACACCAAATTGCCAAATGTTAACCAATTCCAGAGTAATACTTCTTAATAAACAAACACAAAAAATACATACTCCTTTCTTAAAGAAACAACATGAGTTCCTTAAGCCAATCTGAAAATTCTTTAACACACCAGCTATGGATATTAGTGTGTCACTAAACCCAATAATGATGCAAGAGAAATATATATAATCAAATTAATATGATAAAATCATCAAGACAAGAAGTTTCATCGTCAGGGCTTATGACTTTCCATAAACTTAAAAAGCGTCGAAACTAACATATTTATTTTTGGAAGCATAAGAAGGTGTTCGTACCGCCTCGAATACCATTGAACATCAATTACAGTAAATTAGTGTAACAAAGCATAGAGAGAATACAAAACTAAATATCTGACACATAGATGATAGACACGGCTTCATACTTAATAAGGACATTGCAATACTTGTCAAAACATAAATACAAGATATGATCTCTAGTGTGATGTTCTACTAGGACTACTACCTCTCTAGTGTGATGTTCGACTAAGACTACTACAAACTGGCTACAATCACCAATTACACGCTTCATCCAGTATTGCATAAACCACCATGTATTAGATATATTTCCTTAAATTGCTTAATTGGGAAACAAATCAACAAAAAGAGAAAGAAAGTTAAAATCTTCTTACAATTCCATGCTATTACAACAAAAAATGAACAAAACTAAACACAAAGTTCCAACCTTTGTTCTACTTTATGCTAAAAGTTGAAAACTTTGTTGAATTCAAAAGAACACACAGTACAGAACAAGAACCAAAAGTGAGAAAACTAAATATAAACAAGAAAAGAGTGCAAGAAGCATCTGGGTATTGTGTAAAATCATGAAAGATGGCATCTTGCAAACATAACAATCAAATTTTACTCAACCTATACATACAAATACATATAAAAATCAATACATACACACACACAAACATATAAAGAAGATAATAACAAGGGAGGGATATTACCAGAGAGGATGGGGAGTGAATTAAGTCGATTAACAGAACAGGGAAGGACTAGTGGTGCCAAGAATGAACAAGAGATAAAAAAATAGAGAGTGTGTGCAAGTAATAATATACGTATAATAATAAAATAATAGAGTAATATTTATAGTACAAAGTAGGCTTTAAGACAAGTTGTTTATTTATCTTGTCATGTTATTCTACTTTATATTTTTTGTTATCGGATCGTGAGCATGTGCAGTGTATTCTCTTTTGCTGTCCTTTCCTTTCTTAATATATTACTAATAAAATATTAATTTGGTTTAATACTGTCTCTTTTATATAATAATTAAATAAATTTTTGTATCTGTTCTCATTTTCTAACATAAAGAGATAGTGACTTTTATATATTTTTTGTGACAGACGGACAGAGCCAAAATACAATTAAATCTCTTTCTTTAAAGTAATAACTATGGAACTAGGAAAATAAATTGCTTTTATTATTTTATTTGAGAGTAAATATAAATAGTTTCCATTATGTTGGGATCTGAAAAAATATTCTTTGAATGAAATTATTATTTTATCGATTATTACTTAATCAAAATTCAACAGTATATATGAAAAATATGTATTAAATTGATATTAACTTACAAATATATCATAATACATAAAAATAATTGTTATGATTTATTTAATTTTTGTTTATTTTACTTTGATCATATAAATATTAATTTTCTCCATTCCGGTAAAAAGTATACTACGTTCTCAACGCGGTTTGCAATTTAATAAATTTAGTTCATTTCCTTTTTTCTTTTTAAGGTAATTCAGCTCAGTTGCTTTCTTATTAAGCTAGCGATTCAGGACTTTATTACTGTCTAGAAAAATCAAAGGAAATTAGTAATTAAACATTTCATAGTTGAGTTTTTAATGAACTCAAGTTTTTCTATAATTCTTTTCTTTGCATTTTGTTATCCCATATACTTTCTTTTTTCTGAAAATTTATATTTCCTAATAAAATAAAATAAATTAATAAATACTGTATAACATTGGGTTTATAAAAATTAAGATAAAATATTTTTTAAAGCATATAGATAAACAAGAAAAAACCTAGGGGTATATTAATAAATCTCCACAATAAATTAGCATGTCTAAATGAAAATACAAGAACTAAATATTTTTATATGTATAATTACTAAACAAGATTGTTCTGAAAAATATATTAATACTACATAATTACAGAAGGGCCAGATATATATATAAAGCATAGTCAAATCAGTATGTCATGTGATGTACAACAATTAACCCTTGCTAACATGAAATGTTCTTCCACAATCAATTATGTGGTGGAGCCAATAGATAGAGAAAACATGCAAAGACTAACAAAAGCTACTGCTAAGTGCTAAACAAACCAGATTGGTGATGAATTTTTAAGAACCAAGTTTTTGTCCTGCAAGTTCTTGTGTGAGCAGATTAGCATTCTTGTTGTTTTCTCAAATCATAACACCCCCACTAGTGGATATAATCCTCATTGACTTATTAGTTTCCTGTTCAACTGCAATGAACTATCTCCGTGACCGTGAGAATGATCATGATCATGATCGTGAAAGATGAGGGTCAAAATACCAACTAGACATAGCACTGAACCAACCAAAAGCTTGTCATAGCGCTCCACCCAGTGAAACTTAAGCTGGCTTGCACCGTAAAATGAGAGAGCCACCAATGAAGTCATCACAGTGATAGTGCTGAACATCCAATATCATGAAGGAAGTCAGATACTCCTAATTATTGCTGTCACAAGAACTAAAGCAAGGACATGTACGTGTTTCATGCATTTAGACAAGGGATAATAAACAAAGAATACTAAACTTTACATGAATAATTTAATGATTATTTGTATTGTGTGAATACTAAACTTTACGTGAAAACAAAGTCTCAGAAAAGATGGGAACTCAATTCAATTGCCTATATGCCTTCAATGCAGTGGAATAATGATTACGGTATGATGGAGTATTTGCTATCTCAAAGATTTATCCAATAAATGCTGGGGGACAAGTAACTCTAAACTGAGTTCTGTGTTCTCATATGGACAGAGCATATGGATAGTGCTCAAGGATCCTAACTTGAACTAAGAAATAAATGCAACAAACTACAATCCAATATTGTTGTTTTTCCGGAAAATAAAACTAAACGATTGAACAGCAAATTAAATTTATTTAAAAGAAAGTAATACCTGAAGAGAAGTACGATTATTGCAATCACCATCATAGAGTAAGAGTTCCCAACAGCAAGAAACACTGGAAGAGTGGTTGCACAAGGTGATGGTGCTGGAACGAGAACAAGTCCTGCAACAGCCATTTTTTCCATTGGCTGGTTGTGGGCATGGCTGTGACTACCCTTTCCCATCAGAAACAATATTATATAACTACCACCAAGAAAAACAAGTAACAAAGAAGCAAGATTGTGCACGGTTTCCTCGCCAGCAATGGTGTTACTTATGGTGATTGCAGTTATGCCAAGAAGTGAAGTCGAGATAACATGCAAAACTGCTCCAAATGCAGCTAAATAAAGACAAGGAAACAGAGAGATCAAATAAAGCTCGATACATGTAAAATTATACATACTAAAACATCTGAGGCACATCATTTATGAAACAAATTGTAATTTCCATGGAACACAGGTAAGCTTCAATGTCCTGACATCATGATTACTGTAACTTTGGTACATGCTCGCTTTATATCTACATTATACAGTCACCATGAAGGCTTTGTTTAAGCAGTATAAAGTAAGAGTAAGTTTTAAAACTATAATTCGCTTGACCAAAATCGACCGAGAAGGCAATGGACCAAAATTTTAAACTCTTGGATAGGTCGTCGAAAGCAGATAAAACCTTTGTTTAAGCAGATAAACACTTGGAAAGATCACCAAAACCATATCAGTGTAATCAAACTATTTTTTAAACTAAAATATGTGCTTAAAACTTGAATACAGACGGCTTGGAGTACATAACATCGAAATCAAGTTCATTATTACCAGTAAACATAACCAAAATGTTAAAATAAGAATACCAATACAGAACTGCTAATAGAGAATCGAAAACGTAAGTAAATGTCGAATCTAAAGTGCGGCAATTAGAGCACCTGCCTTTCGAAAAATCGCAACTAACACTGAATTCCCTCTACATTACAATACTAACAATAAAAAAACGGCACGGTCAAATCACATCACAAACCTAACAAATTAAATTCCAGTTTCATGCGATAGATCAAATAGATAGAATCAACTTATATATAATAATTAATATGATAATAAAATAAATGAACAGGATTTAATTAATAGAATAAGAGATTACGTACTGACGAGGAGAGTACGAGAGAGAGTCCATTTTTTGAGCGCGGCCAGCAATAGAGAAAGGAAGGAAGCCAATGAGTTGGAATAAATGAGTGCAGTGGTGACACCGTCGCGATCCCGCCGATCGTCGATACATCTCCCGCGCTTAATCCACCGCCGACACTTTCCATCTTTTTTTCCCACTTTTTGTTTGTTTTTTTTTAAAAACAAATTAGTGCAGTAGTTTCTTATTTATTTATTCAAGAGTCCACTGCTCACGACTACATGATAATTAATCGCAACGAACAAGTGGGCCCGACTAGGTTTACTTCTTTATTCAATAATAATAATAATAAATTATATTTTAAAGTAGCTTAAATATATTTTCTAATCACATGTCGTAACACCCTACTATTATCAATAATAAAGCTGCACAATTTAAAAAAGTCTAGATAATATCAAGCTGTCATAAACGAATAATTCTGCTAAAGTTTAAGTACTAAATCTCAATAACAAGATAAAATCTGAAATCATCTAAAATAATTTTTGAATTTCTTATTAAATCACTTAAGCCGAAAGCAGCTAGAAACTAGGTAACGCTCATCACTCTTCCTGCTTTATCCCTCATTACCTGCGGAAATGAAATAATACGAGTGAGTCAAGCACCCGATACGAATATATATATATATATATATATATATATATTTAACAAAATGCGGAATTTTAGAAAATATAATGGATTGTGTCTTACCAATACAAGAAGACAATAAAATGATACAAATGGAAACAATATAAGGATCACGAGATATCTCAAATCATATACTATGTTTAATAAAATGGTACCACAATAAATAACTCAGATCCAAAACAATAAAGATAAGGCTGAAAAGCAAATAAGGTGGGAACAATAATGGTCTCTTACACAAAACTGTACTCGTGAAACTCTACTCACCAAGTATAGGACAATGGTTTCTTCCTCGGATATCCATAATAAGAAATAATAGAATGTATAAAGCATCCCAACAATACAATATCAATCGTGATCTATTCACGTTTCATACTCCAGAAACGCGCCCGTACACTCAAAACACTCATACGAGTTAGTGTCTAATTCACGTTTACTCCGAACTCCCTGTGAATATTGTCCGTGATTAACCCACACGGAATGATCTAAGAGCTCAATACGTAGGTTACAAAAGTTACCGACTCTTTAATCAAATTAAAACAATATCGTAATAAAAATGCGAGACAAAACAAATATAAAGAATCAAGACAACAATAATTCCAAAAATAAGGAATTTGAAACGAAATAAAGAATGCCCATAGAGTACAAAAAATGTCACAATTTTATAAAAATGTCTCAATAATAAGTATAAAAATTATTTAATATTTAAATGGAGAGAAAGAAATTAGGAATCCGTACTTACAAATATAATTTAAAATGGAGAAAAAAGTAAGAATTCATACTAATAATTATAAATTAAAATTGAGAGAGAAAAATTTGTACCTTAAAGATTGTAAATTAACTCAAAATATCAAGAGAATCCGTGAAAAAACAACAACTAGTACTCTTTATATAAATCTAAAAATCAATATTATAATCATATATTAGTGTAACACCTCCTTCCCAAAATGGACGAGAGATTACTTATCAAACCACAAACCTGCATATGAAGTACTAAAATCAACCAACTTACTAATTAAATAGGTCCAACAAGTCTCCAAACTAATATTAAAACCTCCAAAATAATTCAAAAACTCTAATAATAAATGATATTTAAATATTACGGAAAGTTCAAACGCCCTAATAAGTGGAATAAGAGTAACTCTCCATCACACAACCCGAGATCCCCCTAAGTACCTGCCAGAAGAAGAATACGGCATGAGCCAAATGCCCAGTACGGATTGGAATACAGTTTATAAAACAAGAAGCAAGATATATAATTTGACATTATTAAATAAATATTAATTTTTAAAAACAAGGCTGAAGCAAAGAGGAGTTAGGTATTTCATACCGATACAAAACAGATAACAGATACACACATCATAGGTTACCTAATGCGTGCAACAAACCGGACAACGTGTACGACATATACAACGTCACCGTCAAATATCAAATCACAAATCAAATCAAATCCTAGGTGCACCCACGTATACTCAAACAAATATCAAATGCGTAAAACTCATCACCTGAGCTATCAGAAGGATACGCCGTGACTAATCACACTGCCACGGAAGTGTCATGTCACTGGTGCCGCAATGACATGGCTGTAGTACCCCTACAGTTGGTTAACTCGGTATACTCTATATTACTATAAGGGTTCAAATAAAACAATTTTCACAATTTTAAAATCACCTGAACAGATATTTCAAATATTCTACGCAGATATGTAACATATATATAATTTTCAAAAATCGCAGAGACAAATATTTAAATATTTCGAAACAGACTTTAAAATAACTTTCGGAGAATCAAAACAGTTAAAATGAAAAATAACGGAAGGAACGGATTTACGAACGGAACGAATTAAATATAATTAATCCTAAAAAGAGTAGCGCTGAAGAGAAAAGAGACGAAATCCGTACCTTAGAATAGCAATAATAGATACTAACGAAATTATCCAGACCCAGTATGATGCTTTTACCTTGCTAGTATTTTCACTATATCTGTATCTCACCATGCTCATGTTTCAATGTTGTTTGTGTTTATATATAATCATCATGCACTCCTCCAATTACACATCAAACTCAAGAATTAAAAACGGAGATGTATGATTCTTGCATATTACCAGAACATGAAATTCTTCTATTTTTCTTTTGACCTGAGCAACTAGTTTTATGGTTTTTAATAAATAACTCATATGTTTATATGTATATATAGACTCTTAATAATTATCTTGCTTCTAATCTAATTACTATTTTATTACAAATTCTATTTCTAATCAAATTCAGTATAATAAATATTATGATTAAAGAAAATAATCTTTACAAATTCTAATCTAATTCTAATTATTATTACTAATATCTAAATAAATAAATTATGGATATTACAATTAGCATTATAAAACTTGACTTTCAGTTATTAATACTAAATTAAATAATAATCCATTCCTAAATCCGAAATGCATATTAATGATTATGTAATATCAATACGAAAATAATGCTATAATAAATAATTTAAATTAACTACAGGTCATTCCAATACGCTTACTAATATGGCAGTATCAACATCCCTAACATGTGTGGTCACCACTAAATGTATAACCAATACATTACAATTATGCTCATGATTAAAGAAAAAAGAACAATTAAATAATAAATAATTATTAAATCACTAATGGTTAGGACACACACAAGCCGTATATAAATTATTGACATGATTAATGGACCTCACTGTATCAAAGAAAATAAATTTTATTATATAAATTAATAAAAATAAACCTTAAACAACATATATATTATTAATAATTTATGACATGCCTCGCATCAGTTTAGTGCAACTGACTACACTACTAGGTGTCACTTAGTAGGTGGCACATAATTTGTATTTGTATGCATGCAAAGTCATTGAGTAGCATTGTTATTCACATATACATTTTCTAAATCATGGAATTATATATAAAAACAAATTTTAATATAACATCATGCATGCAAATACAGTTTATAAAAAATTTAGAAGTAATGGTACCCAATACCAACAGACATAACCAACATACTAATTATGTATGTATTTAATAAAGTACGAAGTTTTTTATTTTAAAAAAAAATCTATCATATAAAAATTAAGCTTAAAATAAAATAATAATATATAAATTCATTTCCATCGTATCATGGTATAGAAAAAATACTTCAAATAATTATTAAATTTTACATATAGTCACTTGTTATATCTGCATAAAATATTAAAATAAGTATGTATGTAAGTGAAAATATATTATTGCATTATATGAACCGAGAATTTTACATATTAAACAAGCATAAAATTAATATGCATGTAAAGAGTAATTAATAATAACGTGGAGGGGTACGTTGAACTTACAATAATTGTGCTTGAGACTCAGGGGAGAGAAACTAGCATGACTTAATATAATGACGAAGTGCTGAGAATTCATATAAAAAATTGAATCAAATATTTCACCACGATATTTAAATTCATGTATAATTAGTATGACACATAATATATATATATATATATATATATATATATATACATATATATATATAGACACACGTACCTTTTAAGTTTGATGCTAGGAATTGAATGCTAGTACCTAACTAAACTTTGGGTTCTACTAGTCTTCTTTCTCTGCACCTATACAATACAACCGAATATAAATATATATTCATATATTAATCTAACCCACATTGCATGATTATATCACTTTATCTTACCCGGAATGCCTCATCTCCTACTTAATTACTCACTTTATATCTTTTCTCATGCGGTTGTAACTCTTATGTATATGTATATACTAAACCATCTATCTATCGTTCTTTATGTAAAATTAAATGAGATAAGCATGAGCGTAAAAGATAATTCAAAATAATGCAATCTAAATAAACGGATCATTATCACTATTTTTCTCCTTCCTAGAGTTCGATTAAGACTCCACAACTAATTTGTGTAACATTTAAAACTATTAGACCAAATAAATATAATTTAGTATATAATATATTTTATATATATGTTAAAATAATCGGGATATTATACATACTCCCTTCGTCCCATTTTACATGTCATTTTTGATTGAAAATATTACGCATCTTAAGAAAAAGTTAGGTACATAATTTGTTTTCTTGTTTACCCTAATAATTACATTAAATATAGATCAGTTGGTTGTATATTTAAATTAGTCAAATATTGAAAATAGTGATATAAGGTTAATTTGTGGAAAACTCTTTAAAAAATTACTTTGAAAATGGAGAATGACAAGTATTTTGGAACAATTTTTTTTTACAAAAATGATATGTATTATGGGACGAAATGAATAATTTCTAAAAATTTCTTAATTATATTATGTGTAATATTCAATGAAAAAACAATTAATTTGACTAATAAAAACTAAAACAAGACAATTATTTTGAAATGGTGGGAGTGGGAGTAATTTACACGAATATCATATTTAAATTTAGTAAAAAAATAAATATGATTACCCACCCTTAAATTCTAAATTTTTAGTGATATTTACATGTCTTAAATGTTACTCGAACTCTAATTTCTAATATTCCTGTATGGATGCCTCCCTTGTTTTTTCTCAAGTTAATTGAGGGACTTTCACTGAGTTTTCTCCGGTGAAAAGCCCCAACTCATTAGTTTTTTTCATTTTCGTTGATTTCCCTTTAATAAAACCCAATTTTTTAGGTATTTGCGTGTATCTCCTTTTGGAGTATTTGTTTGTCTCATTTTTGAGGTATTTTGTTATATTTTTGTTTAGTTATGTTTGAATTTATGTGGATCTTTTGATAATAATTTTATTGATATTTTGGGGATCTGTAAAGCCCGCATCGAAATTGGGGTGGTGATAATTATTGCAAGAGCTCACCTTTCACCACAAAAGATTGTTACACTTTCGACATGTTTATAACTGGTATCCGGCATGCAAATAAGTGGAGTGTCGCTCCTCCCACCCCAGTTTATTCAATTGAGATTTCTAAACACCAGACTAACAATAATTTTTTATGTAATAAGATCAATTGTGATGTTATTACTTTTAGGGATGTTGATGCAATTTGAATCACTTGAGATTTTAACTTCAAGAATGTTTAAATTATGTGTGTTAAACGATCAGAAAACAACTAATTATTTTTAATATGTCATTTGTTTTCCAACCTGGTTGTATTGACAATTGGAAATTTATCTCAGCTATGTTCTATTTTATTTAATGAAAACTGTTATTTGTTCATCAAAAAAAAATATCCCTGTATGGATTAAAAAATACTTAAAAGATTTAATAATTTACGAAAATATAGATAAATAATGTTTACAAAACAAATATTTATATAAATTAGAAAATATTTACATATAATTACAACTTATTAATATAAATAATTTTTAATTTTTAAAATATTTAGTAAATGATATTTAAATATATAGAGAACTTCTCTATTTTGTGATTTCGATACCTTTTTTTCCTTTGTAGATAAGTAAAATACCACATAAAACATCGATAAATTTTCCATTTCAATAATGGCTTTGCTTAAATAGATCTATTGAACCAAAAGCTTATCACGCTACATGGCCACAGGTGAAACTGTCCGTAATACAGCCACTGCCAGTGATGAAGCTGTCCTGAATATAATTTATATAACAGTCTAAACGTGGTTCTCTAATGTAATTGTTCTAAAACACGTTACAAAATTAAACAAACAATACTCAAAATAACCCAAATCATCAATTTTACACCCATAACCATTAAAAATTTCCCAATGCATATTTGCATTGCATTTCCCCTCAAGTGGGAGAAATCTCTGCGAAATTTCAATCACCCCCGTTATGTTCTGATGCTTGAAAACATCAGAACGGAAACACTACCAAACACACACGGGAGAAACATACCATCAGTATATTGGACGTTCGTGGGGTCTGTTATGAGCTCAATTTTGGAGTTCCAATATTGTGCACTTCGCAGTTCATCTCAGGCCAAGATTATTTATCCCATCCATTATACAATAGAACTTCAAACCCCAACTCTATAGTTATAAACTCCGATAGTCTATCACAGTGACTTCATCTTCTGGTGCATCAAGGTCATCATAGCTGCAAAATATTAACCGCTTATATTACTAACACATAATAGAAATATCCACTTCATGACCAACTTCGCACAATTATGAATTCATTTCCCTGATCATGGTGCTATTATAGTAAACTCTAGTTGATAAGCCATTATCGATCAATAACTATAGCAAAGGACTAAAATTTGCCTTCTTAAACGCCGAGGGTCCTGTCTAAATTGGGGAGGTAGCGCGATTATTGGTGCTGGTCCGCCTAAATGTGAACCAGATCTCCCATTTCTACCGCCACCTTCGAAAGGAGAAGGCCCTCCCTGTTCTCTCAACATCTGCATTGCAACTTCAGGAGGAGCAGGAACAAATGGTCCTAAGGGACTGCAATCATAACAAATAATACTTGATTAAAATCCAAACTGATATTAACAAACAACAAAAAAGGAATATTCTTTAATACTAATATACTATCTTACCCAGCACCAGGAACGGGCATTAAAACTGAAGGAGGGGCCATATCTGAAGGGAAATGCATCCCTTGTCCATTGAAACTGTCAAACATTGATTCATCAAGATTGCTCCCGGCTTGAGCATCATTGTTGGACTGGAAATCCATAGATTGTGCATTATCAGCTCTATCATATCTTTCACCGCCATTACTTCGATTGTCACGTTCTCTTCGGCCCCGATCATCTTTCATATGATTGTCTGGGCCAAGCCTACGCTTCTGGGGTTTCTCCTACAAAGAATTATGAGGTTGTTGACTTGCGGTGAACATGACAATATTAAGAAAAAAAACAATACTTGACATTATTTAATTGGAAGGTACCAGGAACTACATAGAATTCAGAGGCTGATTTATTTGGGTGAGAATCTGTAAACTAGTGAAAAGTGTACAAGTACACATTTTTTCATAGCAATTGGCAAGTACAAAAGTTCAATGGCTTGTGTAGATAAAGATTGCAAGTATTAAGAGATCTGATTAATTTCACCATTAAACCATATGATATACAAAGGTTTAAAAGATAAATTTGAAGTTTATGTCTCATATCAGAAGTTAGGGTTATTTCAGAAGGAGGTTACTTTTTAAACCAAGACTACTTCAATCATTGGATTGGATTTTATACATGAGCACTTAATATACAGGGCATCAGACTTAAGGCAGTGTGGGATACGACAAGGTCAAAGGGCAAAAAACACAAAATGACAATGAGATCTGTAGTGCACTTCAGAATTTAGATTAATTGGATATCTGCTGTAACTTGTATGTCAAAATCATACCATAGTCATAGTGGCTACTTCATTGTCACCATAATTATGTGGGTCTATGCCATTGATGACTTGCATGAAGAATCGAAAGCAGTCTTTATGAAGAATCAGTAACTTTAAAGGCTTATTATTCTCTTAAACTTTTATTATTAGAAGGAACAAAGGAATGATAGTTGAAGTATGGCTCTTGTTCTGAAACCCGGTTTCTTTTATCCCATTTCCATAGTCATAGGAGGCGTATTAATATTTCACTTCATATAGTTGGTTAAACATATAATTGTTATGCCATTAGGAGAAGACAGAGCAAGTAGCCATCAACTAGTAGAATAGTCAAAAATAATATATGTAAATACACATACACACACACCGACACATGACACATTATAAGGTACTGAGTGTTATGTTACTTGTAAGAAATGACCAGTGATATTTACAATTTTTATAAGTTATATAAAAACTTGTTACGTACTGAAGCCTGGCTATTATAAAAATTATCAATCCATTTGGTTACTTTATTTTCAAAATGAATTAACAGTTATTAATTTTATTTAAGTAATACAACCATGAAATACTAAATATGTATTAACACCAATACTGAGATCTGTACATTTGACTCTAAATTAATAAATTGAAAAATAATGAACTGATCAAAATATATAAAAAATAAACATATAAATAAACAATTGTTTTTAATATAAATATTACTTCTATCCATCAATGACTCACTAGTCAGTAGACTCGCCTTTTAAATCCAAGCCGTTCCTGGCGGTATCAAGACACCACTATGTCGAGATACCTAATCTGTCTCTGCTTCATCAAGTCAATGACAGACTTACCAATTAGTCTTCGATGATTTAACAATAACGTAGTTGGGTCAAATCAACTGACGATGAGTTCAGTTAACCCAAGCCAACAGAGAGAGTGGAAAGTCAGAGTTGCTTAAGAGAAGTCAAGTCAACAGGCAATGAATTCAACATGTAAATAAAATACCAACACCAGCTAGAATCTATTTTGTCTGTAAAGTAGCAGCACCAGCAAGAATCAATTAAAGAGGTATCATAAGAGCACTAGAGACATTTTATTGGCTTGGTCAAAACCAAATTTACAAATGAAAATGTGGCTGTGATATGGGAGCATAAAAATAAGACACAGTTAAGATAGATAGAAACTTGTGTTGAAGAGCATGTTGAGGGGTAAAATAGCAACGAGCAAAAACCTCAATGCAGCCAAATCAACAAGTTAAAGCAAGTATATATCATAAGATTAGCACTGCACAGCCACGTGTTAAACTAAGCAACTTTTAAACACTAATTAATTTAATCATACCAATAAAGTTGGCTGCATGACAGGTATCCCACCAGGCGCATTTTCATCACTGCAGAGTTCAAATTTTATCAACAATGCTATCAATTAGTATATAACCACAACAGTTGTCATTGAAAGGCTGAACTCACCCCATATAATTTTGAAAATACAGATCTTCACGCATTTTTGAAGTTACTTCCAAAAGGAGTTCTGGGTGTTTCAACTTTAGATGCTTGTGTACAAACTCGGCTGCATGGAAAAGCTTTGTGCATCCCTTGGCCCCACAGCCATACTTCCACCCGTACTTCTCATCCCTAATTTTACGGACATAAGGATCTAGTGATTCACCTGCAGCTGCATCAATCTTTTCCTTTGCAGTCATTATTTCCAAGGGGTCCTGACCATTTAACCTCTCTTGCCAGAATGAATCTAATTTCTTTTCCCACTCAACCCCATTATTTGTATCAGAATTTTTCCCATCCACCCTAACATGACGGAAACCTTTAGCTTCACTAGTTTCAATCAAGCCATAGTAATCTACCCCGTGAATACGCCAGAGATAGGTTACAAGAGTGTCCAGTAATTCAGTCCCCTCGAGCCCTTTCACTGAAGATGAACCCCGTATGATAATAACTGGGCCAGAAGAACCCCCAAGAGACTTCTCCCTACTAGTCCTTTCATTGTCAGTCCTACATAAGATATTATCCTCAATCCCCTTTTCCAAATCAAGCTTCCGCACAAGTGCTTGAGCTTGTTCAATATCAACTATTACTCGTCTAGGTTCTGAACTGACAGGATGAGCTTTGGGAAAATCAGTTTCTTTAGCTGAACCCCTTACATGTCGTTTCATTTTGCCACCCACATCTATTTCATTTTCACAATTGGTATCATTTGTTTGTCCTGCTTTGCCTGCAGATGAGGCATTAATACCAGGACCTCTGCTTCAAGAGAGATATTTTCAGTAATGACTTCCATAATAAAGTAATCTTTACAACATATAAATATAGAAGACGACATATATCTTACAGGTCAAGTGTTCCACTTTGCAGTTCCAATGAAAAATCTTTTGCCATCTTCCGTGCATGCTCGTTCCTCCTATAATTAGAGAAAAAGTAAAGGTTGATCAGCAAGAGAAATTTTATCTGATACACAGAAAACAAAATGATAGACAGAGAAGATGATATAAGTAGACAACCATATAGCTAGCCAACACTGAAGCACCAAATGGAACTAATACTGTTTAGGCAGTGTTATTAAACACCATATGCGTACTGAAGCGCAAAAGCCTCCTGGAGCACAAGCTCAATGCGCGTATACATATATACATGGTATATAATGTAAAACATTATAAATTTATAGATAATAAGACATTTATAAGTAAACTATATTGTCATAAATGATAAAGTCATATTTATACTAAAGTCAATATATATATGAGTAATAGGATATAATCAGTATATACAAGTAAACAAATCAGTGACATAGTTTAGTAATTTAGTAATAATACAAGAGAGACAAGGAATACAAGAAAGATGTGTGTGTGTATTATATATATTATATTTGTGTGTGTGTGTATCATCAGTACATGTGTATATATATAAAAGAATCACTGAGAAGAAAGAAAGAAGATAAGAAGATAATTATCGGTGAGAAGAGAAGAAATACGGAAACGTTCAATCACCCGCTTGGTCACTCCTGTATCATTCGTACGTATATATCTGCTGTCGGCTGAGTTTAGTTTTTAGGGCTTTTTTATCTTGTTTCTTTAAAAACAGCCCAGTCAACAGCTACTAAGAAGCGTGCTTCTTGTGTGCTTTTCACACTGCACTTAATTCCTTCATGCACCCAGAAGGGAGCGCTTCAGTGAAGTCGCATGCATCGCTGCGCTTCTCGCATATGCTAATAACACTGTGTTTAGGTAAAATTATAAACAACAATATACATCTGCACACACCTGTCTATGACTGCAAGCAAATTTGTAGGGTGATATTTATCCTTCAACCTACAAAATGAAAAGCTTCCTTGTAACTACTTGTCACAACATTTAAAAGAAAGTGGTAAAAAAGTAAGGGTGAACAGATGAACATTACCACTCTTCTTCTTTATGAGCATTAAAATAAGAACGCTTCTGTGTTGTTATATATTCCGACTTGTACTCTTGATATCTACACATAAAAAAAGATGCAGTAATAGAAAATCATTAAAGCAAATTATAAGATCACGAACAAGAAAATAATAGTCGTAGATGCATGCTTCAGACATTTAAACTAAGACTTCCATTTTTAATACCTGCGCTCAGCTTCAGAAGGTAAAATATCATCTTCAAGCTCCTGAATGAACTGTTTATAAGACATTAATCCTTCCCTGCAGAATTAATCTGTTAGTTCAGAATGTTGGTTAACAAAAACCCAACTATGATGTCTTTATTTTATAATTTATATTGCTTGAAAAGAGGTACATTTAGACCGAGGCCAGAGGTGAAAGAAGCTTAAAAAAGTTTAAAAAACATATTCATTACCAAAGGTTTACCTTTGACTTCTGCTCGTGTTAGCAGTTTCTGTATAACCCCCGCGTGCTGAACCCCAGCCTTCTAAGTAATCATCAGAATAAATTTCCATAATGAACAAGAAACATAACAAACAAGTTGTATGTGAACCAACTATTTCATAATAACGATTCCACGTATAGGACCAAATTAAACCAAAAACAACAGCATTTTCACAAAGTAACCAAAACACGTTATTAGAATTAATAAAAATATAAAAATATAACCAACAACATTAATTAAAAAAAGTAATTATTTTGAACAAAAAGAAACTTAATTTTTAGGACCAAACACAAAATCAGGGCCTATATACGCAGTGTCAAAAGACTCAAAACTACAATATCTTAGCAAGAATAGGCCTCAAATACAAGTTGTAACAAAAGCAGAATTTGGTGGATGGCAGCCCACAAACAGGTGCAAGCAGACTTATTTGGACATGTACACTACTCTGGCAGGACATGAAACCTCCTAGTCTAGCTTCAACAAAAAAAACGATTGTGTTTGTCCTCTCACTTAATTCTCTTAATGTGCCCAAACTGCATCCTTCTATGTGCCTACTGCTATCATGGCACCAAAGGCCCAAATTCTCATCCCTTACTCCCACATTTGCGTTAAATTGTTGCGTTGAATTGTATTACAATTGTTACGTCAATAGGGGTGGCAATTTTGGGTTTCGGGTCTGGTTCAGGTCAGGTTGACAAACTCGGGTCGGAATTTTAACTAAATCCAAACCCGACCCGAAATTTTAATGGGTCAGAAAACTCAACCCGAACCGAATTACCCATGAGTAACCCGAACCCGACCCAAAATAATTATAATTTATATTACATATATAATTTCGGGTCAATTCGGGTCAATTTGGGTGATTTTCGGGCAACCCGAAATTGACCCGATATTTTCAGGTCACTTTAGGGTCAACCCGAAATAGACTCGAACCCGAAAAACTCCAACCCGAATTCGTATTTTTCGGGTCGGGTAGTCAGGTCGGGTCCAAAATTGACACCCCTGTACGTCAACATATGTCCACCTATACGTCACCATATGTCCATTCAAGAATACATCCTAGTTCTACATAACTGTTATATTTGCACAATTATATCTTAGAATTTGTTTGGGTATCTAGATCCCAGTATCCCACACACCAATATAGATACATAGAGACGGACAATCCCCTAGAGTAAATGACACAAGACTCCCACTCTCTAAAACTGTGGCTAATGTATTACTCTCTATAAAAAGAAGTTCACGGACCACATGTGCTATTATACATGTTCCATAACAACTTAATGCATGCCTGTTGCATCAGCTCCATACTGCAATTAATCAACTGAACACCAAATCTAAGTTATGAATTCTCATAACAGTGGCATGCGCATGCTGCACATAGAGTTGAGACATACCAGATGGACCACTTTCATAGCCACCAGATGGACGTCCTGCATACCGACCATGAGGCCTTTCATCAGGATAACCAGTCCTGCCAGCTATTTCACGGTCATGCCCATTTGGATGATTATATCCAAACCTGTACCACCAAAAATATTCTTCTATTATAATCAAGTAAAATACGATTATACAATGTATACAATGTAAGCTGAACTATGGATATCAACCAACATATAACAATGACAGAAAAAGTAAAATAATTAAATAATGACAATATGTTGGCTGACAACAGCATCAAATTAATAACTACAGCCTTATATATAATCAGCCAAAACTATGTAGAAATATCCAATTATATATAATGTACAACAAAAGTACTGGGCTGTTTGGCCTGCCTTAAAATAAGTCCTTTTGGACTTATTTTCGGGTAAAAATTTCATATTTTGATAAATGTTTTTTATACAAGTATTTAATGTATATTTGAGATTCTATAAGTTGCAAAAAAAAGTTAACTTTTTTCAGAAAAAAGTTAAGAATCTCTAACTTTGTCTTAAAATAAGTTGACTTATTCTGAAAAAAAGTTCCCCCAAACACCCCCTACATAACCTATCTTATCACTCCATATTACTTAAAGATTCAGAAGCATGTTCCTAACTCATAAGTATGACACCAGGCGACAATATGACCAACATTGGACTGTCGGAATGTCAACCCAATATGCATGCTCCAAATATAATACCATATAGCACCACATTCCCATAGAAGTTCAACAGATATCAAATGTAACTAACAAATTATCCTACTTTACGAGAATCATCGTATGCTAGGTTAAAAAATTGGTTCCATATGTAACTGACGCCATCAATATATTGCTCGAGTCACCGCCAATATTTACTAAATAATACTCTCTTTCTCCTTCCAATTTAAGTTTTTATCCACCACTAAAACCCTAGACTCCCAACTACGACATTAATTAGCCAAACTGTAACACCAAAATTTGCAACTTAGTTCTAGTTATTAAATAGTACGGACATCTACATTATAAACAGGGCAGCTAAATTCACATCAAATTCATATTTTGAGCTTAGAAATGCATCAAATTAACATTCCAAAAAAACAAGAGTACAAGTTCATAGAATACATAGCGTGACATATAAACATCAGAGAATTATATTAAATTATCGAGATTATTAATTTATCGAAACTCGAAACAAACCTTCTATCACCAGGTCCATAACCACCTCTCCCAGGTGGACTACCACGCCGTCCATCATAACCGCCTTCATCTCTCCTCGGCCTCTTATAGCTCTGCATCGGCGGCGAGTAATTCCTCCTGTCACGATTATTCACCGGCGGCGGCGGAGACAAACTCGCTCTCCTCTTATTAAATTCCCGTTCCCGAGGCAAATTCCGATCATAATACTCTCTCCGCGGCGGTCGATCGGGATTGCTATCAATGTTATCTCTCCTCTCTCTAGAATCTCTCTCGCGTCGTCTCGGCGGCGGAGGTGGAGGCAACGGCGATTCGCCGGAGGTGGAGGAAGGCTTGTCTTTGACGTCGAGGTGGTCAAGTGAGTCAACGGCCATGGTTAAGGCGTGGAAGTGAGATTGGGGATTTTCGTGTAAAAAGCCCTAGAAAATGTATGTATATATGTATGTATAGCAAAGAGCTGTGATGATAGGGGGGAGTGTGTAATTGGAAATTTGGAATGAATTTATATGTTATTTGATACCTTCATTTTTGAAAGTTTTGTGACAACACCCTCGTAAATCGTAATTTCAACCTTATATACATATAACAATAATTTTCAAGATTGGGTTCTTATTAAATTTAATATTTTTTTACTAATAAAAGTAGGTATAATTAATATTTTTTACTAAATTTAAAGTAGTTATATTTTGTTTTGAAATAGAAATAATAAAAAATTGAGAGTCGGATTTAATAATGTTTTCATTCCCGTAAAATTGTATATCGATAAATTTTATAGAACACTAAAAATTTTAATCTATAAATATAATATTTTTACTATCATGATAAAATGCTAGGATGAAAAATATTTTTTTATAAAATATATTTATATACATCAACGTTATCTCATAATTTAATATCATCTAATTTTTAATCAAAATTTTTATAAGAAATTGAAGATTGACAATTAGATATGCACCAAATAAGAATTAAAATTTTTATATCATTGTTTGTTAACTTGTTAAAAAAATGTATTCCACATAAATGATGAAAATATGATCAAAATTAATTTTTACTAATTAAGGTGGATTAAACAAATTCATTGTAAAAAAAATCAAGCATACCCATTAAAATATTTTGATAATTTTCAACAATAATAAATAGAAAAAATACATCCAATCCTGCGGCTTAGATATCTTGACATCAATAACAACAAATCTCCACCGTTAGATATCCGAATCTATTACCTACATGTCTTCTATTTACACAAATCATATTTTTTTCATGTATTTTCATTTCTTGTTCAAAAAAACCCTAATTTTTCAATTGGTAATTCATGAGGTAAATTCCCTATAGCTCAATCTCATTCACACCCTTTTATTTTATTCTACCTTATATATATACATACAATAATTTTCAATAGTGTGTTCTTATTGTGGTTGCTAATTGGTTAGAATATTTTAGTTTGTGTTAGTTTCTTGTTTTATTGATTTAGGGTTTGATTCTTGTTATTTATATAATATATACAAAAGGGTGTGATTGATTTGTTTATTAAAGTTGTTGTTTTTATATTTCTTCATTTTTGGATCTCTTAAGTTCTTGTTTTAGTAAAAGATCAAATTTTTATGGCCTACGAATTTCAAGAAAATTTTGAGATTGAATTGGGAGAGAATTTAGTGGGTATTTTGAAGAAATGTGATAGGAAAGTTGGTGATTTGGATCCGGGTAATCGAAAGGATTTGATTGTTAGCTCGAAAGAGGAAATTGAATATTCTGAGAAAGTAATATCTGGATTGGATTTTGTCAAGGAGAAATTGTTGTTGGGACAATCTACATTGGTAGATAAGTTATTGTCTAATTCATGTCGGTCAATTACTGACCTTCCACCTGCGTTGGTATCGGAGATATTGAATTGTCTTGACCCGAAAGAGCTTGGTATTGTTTCTTGTGTGTCGACGTCTCTGTATAAGGTTGCTGCAGAGCATCATGTTTGGAAAGAGTTTTATAGTGAGAGATGGGGACTTCCGATAGGACATGCTGGCTTAGGTTCTGGGTATCCGGATGAGAAGTCATGGAAGGAGCTTTTTATTGAAAGGGAGTATAGGAGTAAGACGTTTTTGGGACGTTTTAGTATTGATTGTCTTTATGGCCACAGAGAACCTGTTAGAACCGTGTTTGTGTTGAATGCTAAGAAGCTTATATTTACTTCTGGTTATGATTCGATCATGAGAATGTGGGACATGGAAGAAGGTTTAGCGATTTCGCATTCCAGGCCACTTGGTTGCACTATTCGAGCTGTCGCAGCAGATACTAAACTGCTGATTGCTGGTGGTACTGATGGTTTTGTACATGGTTGGAGGGCAGAGGAAGGACACCCTCATTTGTTTGACCTTAGTGGTCCTGAAAACCAAAATAAGGAGTTTCGACTTTGGGAACATGAAGGGCCTATTACATGCCTTCAACTTGATCTTACTAGAATCTTTAGTGGATCATGGGACATGACTATTCGAGTCTGGGATAAATATACTCTGAAGTGCTTGAAAATCTTGAGACACAATGACTGGGTATGGAGCCTTGCTCCTCATGTTACTACAGTGACAAGCACAGCAGGTTCAGATTTATATGTTTGGGACGTTGAAAGTGGTACTCCTGTTGTGGTTATTAGTGATGCCCATGTAGGTAATACTTATGCTTTGGCTCGAAGCCACACTGGGAAGCTTCTTTTCACTGGGGGAGAAGATGGAGTGATAAGAATGTTTGAAATTACTAGCAAAGCTTGTGGTAATGTTCGACATGTTGCAAAATGGATTCCTCACACTGGTCCAGTTTATTCTCTTGCATTTGAGTTCCCATGGCTTGTTTCAGCTTCGAGTGATGGAAAACTGTCACTCATTGATGTCAGAAAGCTTTTGAAGAAATGTAAAAATTGTTCATCATCGGAAAGTGTTTTGAGGTTAAACCATGATAACAAAGAATTTGTTGAACCTCCACAGAGAATGTTACATGGTTTTGGTTGCAATTTATTTTCAGTGGATATTGGTTCTGATCGTATTGTTTGTGCCGGAGAGGAGGGCATAGTTAGGGTATGGAACTTCTCACAAGCACTGGAGATTGAACAGAGAGTCCATGTTCTAAAAGGAAGACGGTTAGAAAACCGGATGAGGCGGCGCAAGCTCCAAACTGAGATGAATGGTAAAGGTCCCCGAACTGGTCATTGTCTGGTAGCAGCAAATAAGAACCAGATGAGTGGAGATCGAAATGCTGTATGGATTAAACGTGTGGTCAGTGGAAAACTGAAGGCTTAATCTTTGTCTCGTTGATCACTTCGTCTTACTGGGTTAGCCGAAACTCAAGCTAATAGTTCATCCCAGCCTCTTGTTGAGGTTAGGTGACACAGACAGTAGACACACAGTGAAGGTATATTTGTCGACCCCACTGGGCTAGTTTAGCTATAGTACATATTGACAAGAATGTTATTTCTGTTACGCTTTATGCTTTATTTATGTAATCCAGTTTCTGCTAAACTTAAATTATACTAGTGGTAATTTCTTTCAAAATTGCGGGTTCCATTGTAGTTCTAGTTTGGGTGGTTTTGGTATGCTCCTTGGACCTTGCGTGATGTTTTACCTACCAGAGCTTACAAAGTTACAAGTATATGACCTGTGTTTGGTCAATAATGACATAGCAGCTTTAAGTATTGAGATATTTATCTTCCGTTTATGACTATATGCCCATTGCAACTAACTACTAGACTGTTACCTCCTCGTCACACTCTCCTTAAAACTAGACCATAGTCTATAGGTGGGTGAAGCGTTTTGTTCTTCGGGTACGTTGTTATATCCAAGATTGGCTTTCGGGTTTCAGCATATTACTCGTACTTGGTTGGTCTAGAAAAAATTTGTCAAGGCTCAAAGCGGAAATGCCTGCCTCCACTTTAGCTTCCAACTCTCAGTAGAATTGGGCTTGTACTTGGGTTATCATCACATATCTGTGCAGATAGTTTGGTATTTTAGGTCCTCAGCCTAAATTTTTTTGATCGAGAATACTTATTACTCTCATTTAACCACATCCTGGAACAAATTGTACAAGTAATTTTCTCTGTTTTCATTTCTAGATAGCGCAATGAAACCTGTCTTTTTGGTATCTTAATTTCAAATTTTAATTTACTTCAATATTACATCCAAAATAATATTTCAAATTTTAGGGTTCACTTTATATTCTCGAAAGTTTGAACTTAACGTTTAGATGTCTAGAAATAGTGTAGACGTAAAGAAAAAACTAGGAACATGATAATTAATCTAATTGAATAAATAATATAAAGAAAGTTCTCAGTTAAATCAGATTTGATAAAAACTAACAAAATTTATACAGTTGTATATTTGACACAAAGTTATATAAAATCTAATGTATTTTTCTGGGGTTTTGTAAAATAGCAATGCAACTCTAGTACTTTTTACCAAAACAATGTTATCTTTTTTAATCCAAATATTTTATTATAAAAAATAAAATAATTTTGATACTACAATAATGAATTTTTTTGGGGGTTGTAGAATTTAGTTTAAATGAACTGATGGCTTTTAAAATTGCTGTATGTGCATACAGTAGGAGCTTGTAGCTCTTACATTGTTCAAGATTTTAGTAATCATCATGTGATTAGGAACTTTATGTGATTTGTAAGCATAATTTGTCATGAACAATACATACATAAACTTCCATTCAACATGTTATTAGGATAAAGGTTAAATTATTGTACTTGGATACTACAATTCAGTGAATCATTCTCAGAACTAGAAAATTGTTTATTCCAAACAAATCCCTGACTAGTAGATGCTAACGAAACTAATCTTTTAATTTGCCTCCATTTCCCTATATCTATCATGAATCTAAGATGGCATTTTTGTAAAAAGAAATGCAATCAAAATTCGGAAACTTTAGTTCGATCAAAATAACAACCAGTAGGGCCTCCATCAGGAAGAAGAGCCAGAAAAACCGAACCTTTAGCACCTTCTTCTACAGTCATTGTCCCGGTGTGCCAATTTATGTCTGTATCAACATAACCTGGATGTACACAATTTATGCACATATTAGGATACTTTTTCGCTAGAACTCTAGTATACGCATTGAGAGTTGCCTTTGAAATGCTGTAAGCTGGCAACATCATCGACCATCCATTCGCTTCAAGCATGTCATGTTTTAGATCATGGAAAAACCTATCAACTATCTTGTCAATTCTTTGTTCAGTTAGAGTTTCAATATCACCAAGTTCTTTTCTTATCTGCTCACTTGGAATTCTCTGCACAAACACCAAACTTTGTAAGAAATTCATTCGGATTGGACAAGATATAAAATATGCGAAGTAAAAATATCTTAGTAAACTTTGCATTATGACTTTCAGCATGTAGAACATAAAAACAGTTGACCTACCCTCCCATTTTTGTGTCTTTTTCGTTTCATGGTTGGATTTTTAGGGGGGTAAAATTAATAAAACACATTTTAGAACTAATTTACAACAAATAATGGCTATGACTGGCCCCATATTGTGATTATTTAGTGTTGTGTCACACTATGGAACAGTCTTTTCTTAGGGCTAGCGCTACATTGTATCAAATACAAGCTGAATAGTTTTAGTTAGTATTTAGAAGTTTTCCTGGGGATCAAGATACATTATAGAATCATAGCAAGATTTATATGCACCAACCGACTTAGCTTGTCTTCTACTTTTGTCCAGGACTCCTGGTTCTAAAGAATGTAGAAGAACAGTCAAGATGTGAGCTAATACATGTTTATAGAATCACACTATGATTCTTGCCCGGGGATCAAGATACATTATATAATCATAGTAAGATTCATGAGAATGCACCAACCGACTTAGCTTGTCTTCTACTTTAATCCAGGATTCCTGATTCTAAATAATTAATGTCGAAGAACAGTCAAAACATTAGCTGACGCATGTTTATAAAATCGCACTATGATTCTATAATTTATCTACATATATTTTTAATTAGAAAGTAAATGATATCCCTTAATGTTACCTTGTAAGACTTTTACCTTTTTATGACGGAATCTTATGGAAGCAAGTTACTACTATCCTCACCGGTTTAGGTAAGATGACTCTAACCTAAATTCTATATAAAATTATGATCAACCTTGTTGAAACTACAAAATATATTATGCAGCTTTCAGTGGTCAATAATAGTCTTTATACTCGCTCTCTTGTATACGTTTTCTATCTTAGATTACCTAGTTGCTCGTCAGAGAATCTATTAATGGGACAACTCCTCGAATGAGAAACATTCAGTTTGCAATTAATACAACCTATCCCTAGGCCAGAGACAAATTTATCATATCCGGTTCTAAAAAAATTCTGTTTCGACAGAATGTCTATTCCAAATTCTATTTTGTGCAGTTGATTGAATTTCAATAGCAACTAGTAAGTAGTGAATGCTTACCCTTAATTCACTGCGGAGGGAGGAGACATTAACTATCCTCCCTCCAAAAGTGGAAAGCTTTAGCAGTGGCAGAAGTCCTTCTGTAACTCTCTTCACCCCATAGTAGTTAGTGTCCAAGCATTCTTTTGCAGTATGGTAGCTTGTTTTAATGACACCTTGAACAGCATTCATTGCTTGGCCTGAGAGCTGTTTGAAAATGCAATACGCAATCATGACTTAGTTTGTGTGGCTGTTTCTAATATACTAAGATACAGATCTAATAGCAACAATAACATCAAGCTTACCCAAGATTTAGGATCTATTTTCATTGCTCTGAGGCTATCTTCATCAACAATCACCCCAGAAGCGCCTGCATTGTTTACCTGCAAAAGTTATATATTCAGCATAAACTAAAAAACACATTAAAAGGTCTGCCTCCATGTAATGCACTTTCTTTATGTGTTGGTCCTTCATATTGTGATATTTTGGCCAAAACTTGTTCAAAATGTTATACTTAAGGTGTTTTTTAAAACAATTTGTGTTCTATTAGTATTGAACTTGGAATTATACTTACCAATATATCAAGTCTCCTTAATTTCTTAGAAATAAATTCGACTAAAGAGTAGATGCTCCTATCATCTAGAACATCAAGCTGATGAAAAATAACATTGGGCAGAGCCAATGAAGCCACAGCATCGGTACCTCTTTTCTCATCTCTAGCTGTTAATATAACTGTCACTCCTGCTATTGCAAGTTGCCTCACTGTCTCAAATCCGATCCCCTTGTTTGCTCCTGTCACTACTGCATACCTATACATACATAAAAAAAACGTTCTTTTGTAATCTACAGATCTGTCTGATCTGTAGCATTCAAAATATTGCAAAGACAACTTATCCAACATAAAACTTCAAAAGTGAGACTCTCGTTTTGGAACGACTTACGGGACATGTTAATGTACCTCTCATTTGCATATTTTCCATGAACTACCATTGTTGCTGAACCCTGCTGGATGTAGAGGTTCTTGATTTTGCTTGTACCTTTGCCTATGCATTGATAAGTTGTTGAAGTGCCATGAAATAGGTATCCATTGTTATTATTATGTCTTGAAGGCATACAGAGATTCCATTCATTTGAATGTAAAGTATCTTGAATCATTGTATTCAAAATCTGGCCTGTGATGGAACTTGAAAACAACATTCTATGATATGGTTAGAACTTAGGTTGTTGGTATTGTATGGTACATTGTTGGGACGAAAAGTCCAAAATGCCACAATCTTAAAAAATGATCCTAAATGACACTTCAAAACGTGACTCATGTAGCATTTTGAGAAAGAGTACAAAACACTACACGAAATAACGTTTTGACCTTTTTTTAATATTTTCTTCCCCACATAACGTTATTTCAAGTTGTGTTTTAGACTAAAACGCTACTTTAAATTGGGTTTTAAACTAAAAATCCCGACCACAAACACACACTCACAAATATATACACACACAGATACACACACACCCAACTCTCTCTTCAAAACTCTACACTATCTCGCGTCAAGGAGTGACGCATAGGTTCATTCCACCCGTGAGTACCATTTTAGGGATTAACTTATAAAACTGTGTCATTTTGGATCATTTCTCAGTAACTTACAAGTCTAGACAGAGTTGTTCTTCATAGCACTATCTTGGAGTCGCAGGCTATTCACTATTGAAGTGATAGCCACATCAATCAATTTATTGTTGTAAAAGATTTGAATGGAAAAACTATACACACAAATTACATTAATTTAGATAATAGTAATACTCCCTGTATTTCAAAATAAGTGTCGTTTTGACTTTGTTCACGTAATTTGTGGTATAAAAAAACCTACTTGCATATATTATTTTTAAATTTTCTTTTTCTAAATAAAGATATAATACATAAATTAGTATTAGAAAAAAAAATTAAAAATGATGCATGTAAGTAGTTCTTTTTTATATTTTAAATTATATAAAAAAAAATTAAAGCAACACTTATTCTGGGACACAAAATATCTAATAAGTTCAAGATGCAGTTAGCCAGAATCAAAAATTAATGGTCAACAAAGCCTAAAATTTTACTAGTATTTTCAAAGTTGAAGCACGTGGGCTTGTATGACTTCAAGGAACTTGTGCCCTACCATATTGTTTGTTTTATCAAATGTTTATCCTCTCCGAGACAAAAATATAAATCATTATACCATGTTTGGTATATGTTTTAGTTTAGTGCTAATTAAATAGATTAGAGATTATAGTTGATGTGTGCACTAAAAGCTGGAGTATTTATTTCAAGGTCAATATATCTGTATATCTATAAACACACTTGCATGTACATGTGTGTATATGGTGAGTAGTAGCATTTTAGGCACCTTGGTAAGCTTAAATAGGAAGAAAGACAACATAGGATGATGTATCGCTTTGTAAAGCTTTACTGTCTCAAGTATATACTATATCTATATCCATCTTTCCTACTGTCATGCACTAGTGACGAGACTCTTGCTTCCAGACTTCGACGTATTATAAATCAAAATATCAATCAAATGATATTTAATTCGATCGGTTAATTGATGTTGTCACTCATCTGGGTTTTTTATGTTAACCCCAACTTTTAATAGTTTCTGACGTTAAAATTTCCAAAGGGAGAACTGAAATCATGATGATAACCACATATAAAATAAAATATGTATCTTTAAACCACATAAAACCTAGCATCTTCAGAGATAACTCGGACCTGAGAGATTGTAACTCATCTAGAACAATATCAAATTGCCCTTGATATTCATTTATCCTTGCATGAAGATTGTGGTCAGCGCATATTAAATGAAACATACTGATCAGTGAGCTCCTGCTCTACCTTCACTCTCTTTATGGGAGGTCGATGTTTCAAGTATTGTTGAATAAGCGATCAACAAGAGAAAAAAGAGGTGAAATAAGCCCACACCACTTTCACAGAACATGCCATCAATGAAAGGATTAGTATACAATAGAACAAATAAGCGATCAAGAAGAGAAAGAAGAGGTGAAATAAACCACACCACTTTCACGGAACATGACTTGCCATCAAGGAAAGGATATTAGTATACAATAGAACAAATAAGCGATCAACAAGAGAAAAAAGAGGTGAAATAAACCACACCACTTTCACGGAACATAACTTGCCATCAAGGAAAGGATTAGTATACAATATAACAAATAAGCGATCAACAAGAGAAAAAAATAGGTGAAATAAACCACACCACTTTCACAGAACATAACTTGCCATCAAGGAAAGGATTAGTATACAATAGAACTGATTAACCAATGTACTGGTATAGTTGGCCCCAGTCCTAAACACAACTTTGAAAATAATTCGAAATAAAGATCCTACAGGCAACATCAAAACATTACAACATTGTTAAAAAAAACAAAAGCCTATGTTATAATTTGCTTTGTGTAGCATGTCTTCATTTTTTATGATTTCACCTGCTTCTCCCCAAGACAATCATATTCCATTTTACAACAGTAACAGCAATGATCATCTGTATCAATCAGGTCCTCTGTCTTACCCTCCTACCATTTGTATCTCCGCCGTCTGAAAGCTGAGCCCAAACACTAAGGGACTTGCCACCCCCACTACTACAATCCTCCTCGCAGCCTGCAACAGTCTTCAAGAGCTCCGATTGTAGTGAAGGGAAGTTTTCTTTAAGGTACTCAAAACCATCCGATCGCATAACCGCTACATCATAAAATATAAGTATAATTAATTTTACGCACAGGAAATTACAAACAAAATCAAGTGACTTTAGGCAAACTCGTGAGTCTATAACACAAGACTGAGCTCGATCAGGATGTATTCCTGAACACATGATTCCTAATGATCAATTGCCAAGTACGCAATTCATGGTTAAAGAGTTCAACTACCCCCAAAAATGCAACTTAAATATTCATCCCAAACCTCTTTACAATAAAACATATATCATGGTAAAAACAATTAAACGAACCAAGAACATAACTGCATTCCTGATGATTTGCAGATAACAACTCAAGGTAATTAAGAAGCCATAGTGGCATATCACGTGGTATACAAAACAAACAAGCGTAGATTGTTCATCAGAATGCAAGGAAGCTTCAAGTCATTAGTCAAGGCATGTCAATGAAACATATTAAATTATGTGATATACATAGGTTAGCATCAAATGCTTTTAATGGTCATTATACAAAAACCATGAAAAAGTGGGAAAAAGAAATAAAAAGAGTTTATTCATTTGTTTCATTAAGCAGAATTGCTACCTCTCAATGGAGTCCTTTGCTGATTAAATACTAGCAATTAACTAGAGATGGAAACAATGAGCTCCAACTACCCTCATCATATGAAAAAGTAAGGCAAAACGCTCCCTTGCCCCTCAAAGTTTGTTAATACAGTACACTCAATTGGATAATAACCAACATACTAGCATTCATTCTCCTGATGAACATGGTAACACTAAATTCAATAGAATGGAACCTAGAAACCAGCCAATACCATCAGAGGTGCCCCTACACTTGAAATATGTACAAGTATATATAGTAAAGGCCTGCAGAGACTCGAGCAAAAGCTCTCCCCTAACAGATAAAGAAAAAGGCACTACTTACAAAACCTACAGTATTTTGTGTATTCCGTAAGCCATAGGTAAATGTTGATCCACAGATAGAGTAATATAAGGCATAAGCAGTTTTATTGTGTTGGCATTCCAAATCCTGTTCCTTTAATGAAGTTTGCACCCATCTAAAAACTGGGGAATGTTTAGGACACAGCTTGAAAGAGCATACGAAGCTGAAATTCTTCCAATGGCCATACATCATGGTTTTAAAAAGTCCATGTTGATCATAAAGCATACTCAGGATCCAATGTCACTTGTCACGAGTACAAGGCCTATCTGCTCACAATGGTGGAACCCTCATTGTATCCCAGTATCACCATGATGTTTGGATATAACTGAAAGTTTTTCTGTTTTTTTTGGTAGATGGATATACCTCTGAGTTCTATTTGTAAAAATGAAACAGCGGTGCAAATATTGTTCAATTGTTTGATTTCCACATTATATCATAATGGTATCATTCATTACAGTTATATGGTCCAGAATTGCAATGACATGTAATATGAAATCATATATAATTACCCCACCCCGGGTTACATATATTTTCTACAGGTATGGTATTGCTCGAATCTCAATGATAATTCTGCAACACAAACAACCGCAGCAGCGGTTACAGATTACTCACAAGCAGGTTCAAAAATAAAGTCCTCAAGTAGCAGTAATAATTATGTAATGCGAGTTATCCTTCATGTACAACAACGTTTTGGAGGAAAGTTTGATCACCAAAGCATACACGGAAAAAGAAATTAATACATAGTTTACAAACCTGCAAGGTTTTCAGCAGCAAATCGAAGGCAAACAGCTTTCAATTCTGTGGCATGGTAACGATCTGCCAGAGCAAGAGCTCTTGAGACAGAGTTTACAGATATATCCTGGCAGAGACGAGATTCGCACACCCTTCTGAGTCTTCCCAGATCATACTTATCAGCTGCTGCTAACAGTTTTGCTGCTAATGTTTCAGATATAGGAGAGCAGGAACCAGAAGCACCTAATTCATCTTCTGGAAGTGCATCTCTGTAAACAAAGTGCAGCATAGCCTGTCGTGAATCAAATTACTTTAGCACAGAACGTAGACCAGCAGAAAGAAAAGTGCAGAAGCAATTAAAAGACAAGCACATTAAAGATCTTGGTCAGCCGCCAGCATTATTCATCACATAAATTAGATGCATTAATAGTAGACAAGTAGCAGAAGCAACAAGACACCTGAGAATACAATTCATGCAGAAAATATAAGTGGTATCGAAAGAATTAGAATCACTTCAACACATACTCACCTTAAAAACCTTGGGTTCCATATCTGTAACAGAAACCTCTTGATCATCTCCCACCATTTTATCAAAAATCTCAGATCGAAAAGCAGGGGAACGAGCAGTCAAAACCAGCTTATGAGCAAGGAACTTCTCTCCAGCAACATTAAAGGTGATATCTGAACCTTCCATGTTGTCCAATAGCGTACCAAAATGTGCTCCAATATCTGATTCTGGGACCTGAATTGAGTGTAACCTTGAACAGTCTATTGCAGAAACTACAACTCCAACAGTACAATTGATTTTCAAGCAATCATCTTTCAGGTAATCTGATGATTCTAGCATAGCTCGTCGGAAGAAACGCTTGTATCCCCTGTACGACAGGGAATGGAATAAGATTAGGATCTAAGAACATTATGAATCTTTTGCAATTAGTTGCCTTGAACATTATCCGGTTACAAGAAAAGAGAACCAAAAGGATGAGGATTCAGGATAACCTGGTGACAAAGGCTCATCCTCACCTCCTTCCCTTATGATAAGGTAATGGGTTTGAATCCTCACACCCCATCAACTTATACTATATTATATCTTAACTACCAAAAAAAAGAACCAAACATATCAATAAAACCAGAGAGATGAAACTGCAAACATGGATAAACATGGATACAAGGTAAAACCTCTACGATAGTACAATTAAATCCCTTGTCTAGAAACTAAACTAACCAAACCATTAGACCAACACCCTTTAATTCTATTCATAGGTAAAGTGCCACAAGAAAACGATCAAGACCACAGAAAATCAGTTATAACTTATATGCGAATAAAAAAGAAAAAGAAAAATCAAGACAATAACCAGCAACATTTAGTAATTATTTGATAAATGTTCAACAACTTGCCGAAGCAAGTAAAGCCTGTACAGAAGTGTTTAAAAGCAAGTTTTATAGCATGCCATTAACTGCATGGTAACAACAGCATCTGTCTATCTCATCCACGATCCCTTACACCTTGTTGTCTAATAATCTAGCTAGAGTTACATCAGGTTACAGCGTTACACTGCTAGGCGGGTACTGGGTAGACAAACAAATAGTCAAGATAGCATTCTATTGGCAATTGCTCGTAACACTTCACTGTAATTTGGTAGGTGATTTAATTTCACCACCCAACATCACTTTTCAAATTCCAAGTAGGCCTTACCGTTTTCTGGTTACTTTACTGAGCAGCCTTTTCACAATTGTCTTCAAGTTTGAAAGAATTAGGTCGTTCTTTGTTATTTTGTTATACTCTTAACTGTGATTATCTCTTTCCTACTTAAATTAAGTAAACCCAGCAATATCTATTATTTGCATTTAATAGACGAGGTCTGCCCATTGCAACATGTGTATCTCCGCATTTAATTGTATAGTGAACCACTCATTCAACACCGCAAAGAGTGAAAGGAAAAAGTAACTTCCTTAAACTTACAATTTACTCCGTCGCAAAATACATCTCAACAATTCAAGTTGCAAGCAAGCCTAAATTCACACTGGACTGAACTCTTCTTTGCTTGAGCTGCTCCTATGTCCACAGACCCAAAAGATACAACTTGTCCAGTTTAGGAAAAGTACATTAGATCTTTGTGACATTGGCCAAGCTATATTAATTAATTTTCTCTTTGTTACAATTCAAACCATGGCATTGTAAAATTTAAACCTAGATTAATTTTTCACCAATATTCTATTCTTATGTATTTTGTCTTGTTTAGGACTTCACTACAAAATGTAGTTCTATACAGAAAGGTACTTCACATTTTTTATTGACAATAGAACACATCTGAATGCATATTTATCAGAATCGTACCACAGATCCGTTGACCCGTTAATATATATGTTTAGTTGTCCAACGATCGTTAAGTTATGTTGATTTTTTTCAATCAGTTCAACCAGATATTGCTCCAATAAAGCATGTCCTTATTTAGCATGATTCTTAAATTTAACTAAACTGCAATTAATTAATAATCATTATCAGGACCTACACCATTTGTTATACATATAATACCCATTTGTTACCGCCGTGTTTCCCGTCCCAATTCCTTAGTGAGCAACCATTATTATAAATTGGTGTGAAACTGTTGACCACGCATAATATTGGTCTTCAGCATAGATTTTGTTAATTGAACTGAGGGGTTATTTTTGTATGAGATATGACACAATTTACGGCTTAAAGCTCAAAGTTTTCGAGAAATGCCACAGGTAAATGGTCGTCTAATCTGGGGGAAGGGGGGGAGTATTACTTTCAAAACATATGCTGATAATACATACATATAAGTTTTTGTTATCTGCCTATTCAGTGCTATGTGCATTTTTATGTAACATATGGGGTTGTTCAAACAACCAAACAAACAGGCCAAACTGCGAGAAATCCTAAATTCTACAACTAAACCTACTTCAATATGCTCTCAATTTATATTTGTTCAATGAATAACTCGGATAGAAAAAGTGAAAAAGCTATTTACTTATATAATATAGCAACTTAGTTGGGTTCGATTCTCGATCACCCCGAGCCCCGAGGTTTATTAAGAATGGATACTACTAGCTAGCTATAAGCTATCTTACAAAAAAAACTTTTTTTGACGGAATTATCACAAGTAATATCTAAAGCGCATTAATTCCTTAGGTTCTCCTTTTCTCGATTTCTAACTTAGTATAATTCGATATAACATAAGTTGGCGCATAGTTGTTCGCCATCTTATAATTTGACAAGTGAAAAAATAAAAAATATGGATAAAGATCATTTTTAACGACTTTACAATCATATTTATGAAAAAATCCGATTATAGTTTAAGAAAGTTAAACAATCTAACCTTTTTTATCAATTAATTTGAAATCATGATCCGGAAAGTATTCTAGCAATCCCCGATATTTAAATCCATACACTACGCAACAATCATTAAAGTTGCATATTTTTAAAATTTGAAGGCTACTTGTGACCAACGAATTTGATTTAACACATGTATTCTGTTTATTCTTTTCATGCTCTAGATATTCATTTAATAGATAACCATAACTACTAATTTTGGATGCTGTTTGTTCCTTCCATCCATTCATCTTTTAAGTTAAATAGATCAGAACTTCATAAACACTTCTTGTGATGCATATTACACATTGATAATAAATGGAAAACTATTCCACAATCCCTCTTTTGCTAGACTAAACCTGAATCACTGTCCATTTGAAACATAATTATCTTACAATTCTCACTAACAAGACTGAACTATACCTGCAAAGCGGGGGGACCTTTATCCCTCTTTGTTTGTTCCTTCCACCAATTCATCTTTTAAGTTAGATCAACGGTGTGTAAACATGTCTTGTGATGCATATTACATATTAATAATAAATTGAAAATTATTCCAGTCCCTCTTTTGCTATAAGTAACACCTGATTATCCCGTCACTTCAACCATTAACATCATATAGTTCTCAAACAAAACTAAACTATACCACTAAGTGGATAGACCTTTATACACATACTTTGTGAACTTCTCAACTACTTAAATTTGGTTTGGTGTGACAAAATAAATTAAAGTTAATAAAGGCAACAAAATCCCAAGTTGTTGCCTTTATTAACTCTAATTTATTTTGTCACACCAAACCAAATTTAATTATCAATGCCTATTATTTAACATAAAATCATTCATTCCAAATTGTATAATGGTCAAAGCATGCAAAAAACGTCCATATAACTTAAACATATTCATTATTAATAGCCACTCAATTGACCAATAAAATGGGTTTCACAAAACAATTCACTTCTCAATATTTCATAGATGTAGACTTCTAGTGGCCAATATTTATTTAGATGGTGTTAGTACAATATCTAATAACAATTTGAAACCTATGGCAATTTTTGTTACACCTCATTGTCGATGTCTAAGATTTGATCAATTTAATTTTGATTGAACAGAATGTAAAAATTCAACATAAAGCTTACATGGTCAACTGTCTTTGAAATGAGACATGTGTGCATCGAAACAATGAGGATATGATTGAAATCAACAGTAATGAAAGGAGAAATGTGCACCAAAATATTGAGGCTAACATGATGTCATGAGGTATGACTGAGATCAAATTACTCACCTAGTATTCTTAACATGCTCCAATTACCCACAAGATTATTTTCCAATTTCAAGTACTGAGATTTAGAAGATTTTGTTAGACTAACTCTATTCTAGGAAGCATCAAATATATGCTCTGATCGGTTAATTTTGATTGTCAATATTATTTTGGAAGTTTGATTTTGATATTTAGTATTTACTCATGAACACCCTCTTAGTTTTTATGTTTGTCAAGAAGTGTAGTTTTACACTTAAATCATCGTCTTCTAATTTTATTTTTTTAAGTTATGCAAAATAATACTTTATCCGTCCCACTTTATGTGAGCCACTTCTAATTACTTTATGCTAGTGCTTCCAGGGAGAATAAAATAGAACAAATGTTAAGCAACATATCCCGATTATTAAATGAAACAGTTAGTTCACTTAATATGCAAGATTAATATGGTTAAGAATATACCCCTATATTCCAAGAATTGCAAATAATAATGTCAAATGACGTAATTAGAAGCCATAAGTTAATGGGTCAACATCTATGTAGAGTAGTGTATTTTATAGTATAGTGACAGTAGCTTCTAACTGAAAATTGAGGAGAGTATTTCTCAATATTGTCTAATTCAGTAGTCTGATCCCGAGTACAATGGTACAAGTGTATATCTATGTTTTAAAATGCTAGATGACAGAACTCAAAACACAACATGCAGTTTAATGTAATCATAACTGTCTAATCACATTGCTATAAGCAAGGTTATTACAGAGCCCTCAACACGAAACTAGTCGCCCCAAGAAGATACATTATTGAGCAGCATGAGAAGTTTCAATTATACAATCATTCACACACGTGTGTATATATATACACACACACATGACATTGTAGGGCGTTTGGATCAATTTCCTTGTATATGCTTTAACTTCTCAGGTTAGCAGCCACCAAATCTTATCATATGTTCCAAAAAAATGTAAAGAAGTTCAAGAAAATATCATATAAGCTTGCGTATTTAAACAGGTGATGTTATTTAGAAAAAATTATGCACAAACACTACAATAAATAAAATAAGTATCATGTTTCCGTTTACCAGAGACATCTTAATTAATTCCAAATAACAAACATCCTTGTTCTTTTCAACATAAAGATATCCACTAGTCTAATCACAACAAAACCCTACGTATCTTTCAAGTCAAAAAAACTAATATCCAATTCCAATCCGTATCTTTCTAGTAATTTAAACTAATATTAGAATCCAATGACGATCACTCGCAAGATATAAACTCCAATTCATATCTTAAGTGCAACATAACATACCATCAATGAATGAAATTAATAACACGAAACATAAAAAGGAGAACGGAGAAAGGCGTGATTACCACATACTGCCGCGATACTTAAGCGTATACGGTCCGCTCTCCAAGGAGCGATCAAAATGACTATGAACCTTATCCTTCCCTTTCCCACTCTGATCAATCAAAGTCAATTCAAACAAAGCCCTAACATCGGTGCCTTCGCTAGCCAAGGCAATGAAAACGGAGACGTAAGTGGAATTATCCTCGGGGTTCTTGCCATCAGGGTAGAAATAGATGGCCCACTGGTATCCTCCGACGGTGAAATTCTCGCTGGCGATGTGCTTGCCAATCCCCATGCCTTTGGCGAGAGAGTAGCCTTGGATTACGAACTTGTGGGACCCATTCACCGTCTCGGTGATGGATCGGGAGCTGGTGGGAGTGCCTAATGGGTTCTTCAGGTCCAGGTCTGACATTGATTATGGGATTGATTGGTGTGTATACATGAGATGTGTGTGTGTGTAGGTTGAATTGGGGGATTAGAGCGCCAGAGAGAGAGAGAGATGGAATTAGGGTTGGGTTTGGTTGATTGTGTTTACAAAGGGGGAATGTGTACGTTGAAAGGGGGAAAGGGGTGGCGATGATGATATATATATACAATTATGTTAGTTGGACTTTACCCGAGGTGAAAAAAGAGATGCGGTCGTGCAACGGTAGTACCGTATAAAATGACGAATAATTTTTGAACGGGCATACTTTGTTTCAATTTTTTTAAATTTAACTCATATCCGGTGTTTTTTCAATTTTTTAAATTACAACCTCATATCTCATACTCACAAAATATGAGTTTTTTGATATTGAAAGAGGAGGTGGGTATGAGCAAAGTATGAGTATCAATTTTAATATTTTATTTTATTATTGATTAATATATATATACACACAATCAAGTATTACTAATAATACTTGTCAAAAAAATTATTACTAATAATAAAAAAAAATTTATATTTTTTATATAATAATACTAACTATTAATTCAACAATACTTTAAATTAAATAATTTTATTCCAAAATTAAACCAAACACATGATATCAATAATAAAATTCTATCTTCGTACCACCCTAACCCGATTTCTAATACCAAATTCATATAACCTCGTAAACTAAACGACCCCTAATAGTAATGGAATGTTTACATCAAGGTTTTGTTTTAGAAATTGTCCCAAATGTTATTGTTAAATTAGTAATTTTATAATAATAATATGAGATATCGTGTGTGTATACATGTATTTATAAATTTTGTAATTATTTTTAAAGTAACTAGGATTATTCTTTTTTATGACTCGTGTTTGTTTGAGTCCCCCCAATTTCAGCACTATTAGACGACTTGCCATGAAAGAATCAAGTTATTCATATTTGATCGGAAGTGCTGAGCCGGAATATATATCAAATCATTAAATTTTTTGAACTAACTTAATAATATATATCAAACTATTTTTTTTTTTGGACTAAAATGTGTTGAGTTATTGGATTCAGTATGCATTCGATTGTGATTTTGAGTTGTTATTATCAGATTCTAAAATTTTACATATTTAAAACCATTATAAAATTATAAAGTTGTTGTTTTCCTCTTTGAGGGATTCGCGGTTTAGACTGTATAATTACTCTGATTCAACTTTACTAGTCAACGGTACATATTAACAGGCAGCACATTCCTCTACCCAAATAAAAATATTGCCTTTAATTTTTTTAAATATAACATTTACGATATTATTAAAATGGGGTCGTTTTTCATTCTTAATAATCATATTTAAACATTCCGATTCATGATTCATTATAGATGTTGTCAACAATCTACTACAAATGATCATAATAACTTTATCTTGCTTATTATGATATATCACGTTCAATCTAACTTAGTCACTTCAATTGTTGGGGAGAGAGAACCGTGTTTCATATCAAAAATAATCATCACAATTTTACCTTGCTTATTATGAAATATCGCGTTCAATCTAACATACTTGTTTTTGCTATCAACAGCCGGATTATATAAACTAATGTTTGTAGTAATAAAATTTTAATTTATATCGTTTTCTTAATTTATGTTAATGATATGAATTGAATAGATATTGTTTGTTATAAAATGATTGTGAATCATTAAGACATTGTATGATATTACTGTTGCAAATATCAATAACAACTTTTTTGCTAAAAAATTATTCGGTAAAATTCAAAACACTTTTTTTTTAAAAGTGCTAAAAATTGTTTTCAAATAAACCAAATCCTCATTTTTTAAAAAAAAAACTGTTTTTAACTTTTATAAAAAATAATTACAGGTTTTACTACTAAATCTCTCCAAATACATTATTATTTTTATATTTTATTTAAAAATATGTAGAAATTAAAAATATTACCAAATAATTATGACAACACGTTGGCTCCGTTTGAGATTAATGTTAAAAACTGTTGTGTTATGAGAAAAAGTATTGTTAGGAAAATTAGATAATTATTTGATGATTTTGTTTGATTTGAACATATTTTGAGATATAATATATAAACATAATATTTTTGGGAGGTTTGATGATAAAATTTGTAGCTACTTTCTTCAAAAGCTGAAAAAACAACTCTTTCCAAAAGCATGAGAACATAACTTTCTCTAACGACAAATTTTAGACCAAAAACGCTTTTCTAGACGGTAACTTTTGAAATTTACTAAACACCTTTCTGACAATTTTTGAAATTTACCAAACACATTTCTGACAATTTTTGAAATTTACCAAACACCTAGATAGTAGCTTTTAAAATTTACCAAACACCTTTCTAATAATTTTTCAATAAAAAACTGTTGTAACTGTCAGCAACAGCAATACCAAACGGGACTATCGGTCACACCTTTTCTCAAAACACATTAATTTTTATCCACCCTGTTATACTAAATTTTATGAAATGTTTTTTGCGTGATTTTCAAACTTGTACATTTCAATTGTAAATATTTTTTGCGCAACTTGACGACAGCATGATCTCGGTGTTGGAGGTTTTATTTACTAAATTAAGAAATAAAATATAAACAATCAACTACAAAAATGAAGAAGAAGAATAAATATGCCTCGAGAATATTTCAGGGACAACACCGCTACCTGGAACGACTACGCAGAGCCTTACTGCTAAGGACCAATTATTAGATAAACCATTTCACAAAAACTTGGGTGGAGAAAACTTCCATTCAAAAATTAGTTAAATGTTACTTCAAAGTTCAAACACATTATACCAGATAAATTTATAATATTATATTTCTACATCCCCGTAAAAAATTATAAAGCTAAACTCAAAACACTTTACCAATAAAAAAACCATCACTGTTTCTCTTTTTTCGATAAGGACTCTCCTTTGTGTTCGCTACTAGCAGTGACCACAAAACCTGCTCCAATCTGATATGAAGAAATGAGTATGAGAAATTTGAAATGCAGATACATGCTAAAGCATTCATGTACAAAATAAAGAAAAGATAACCAACATACCCATACTTCATTATCTATGTTAAGCCAGATGTTCCATTAAAACAAGCTATCTAATGATCCTAACTCGTGTTTTTTATTCTGGACCGTGAACAGTTATTAGTTTCAATCTCTATCTTTATACCCATAATAAGTACCCTGATTTTGTTTTTTCCTTATCAGCGGACAAGGTAAGAGGTTCTTTTACTCATTCTGTTCATAGATAGTTTTCTCTATGCATATCATGTGTGTGTGAGAGAGTGATAGGGGGGGGGGGGGAGGTGGAGGTTTTTTTTTAATCTAATTTTGTTTATAGATAGTTTTCATTATGCATATTGTGAGAGAGATTATACCTGACAGTCCTTAAGCACAACTCGCTCTTGGAGTTGAACATTACTGCAAATAACGGAACCTTGGATAGAACAACCATCTCCGATAGTAATATGATCCATTACTATTGAATTAATAACCTGCAAAGATAAAAATATATTAGAACACCTCAAGTCCATACGACCCCAGTTATACACTCTTAATACATCAAATTGTTTGGCAACAACATTCAAGAACTACCATGTACCAAAAAAATAATAATCAAGAACTCCTAATAACTGCGACTCTGTTAATTGTTAAGCACCAGATATTATTGGCCAACAATTTAATAAAAGGAAATATGCATTGGTTATAAATCTTCATTAAAAACACATCTTATACTTTATAGCCTGTCCTGGGTAATGAAAAGTTTAGTACCTTCACGTTGGAACCTATTCTGCAATGGCGACCAATAACAGATCGTTTAACACTACATTTGTCACCCATCTCTGAACCTTCTCCAAGCAGACATTGTGGGCCAATCTGAAACATAATATGTGTTAGATTAAAAAAAGTATGTATAATAAGTCGGCCATATGAGGTGTCTTTTGCAAATATTCATTATCCCCAGAAGTGGCAATATCAAGTTGCAAGCAGTTCATGTGAATTGTGATCACACAAGGTTTGATACTTTAAAATCATGTTTTGCTAAGAGTGCAAGTGTGGAACTCACAGTAGTTTTTGAACCAAGCACAGCTGATGGATGAATGACGTTGTTATGAGCAGAAAAGGAATATCCAGAAAGATGACTGGCATCTCCAATTACCTGATACAAACAATGGCAATCAGCTGACTTCTAAATAACTCAAAAAAGAAAGGAAAAAACCCACTCACATCTCTGTTTATGTCACAGAAAGCCTGAAAAGAGTTCACCCGTGCACAATATTTGCTTTTATTAGAAATATAAGCACAACATTTGTGAGTTTTTCTAGGAACAGAGGTTGGCCCACCGGGACACATGGCATAGAGTTCATGAAAACTCGGTGTAGATGAATTCAGCAGAAGTTGAGACGACATTACTCTGTTATTCCCAATTGGTTCCTTCTCACCCCCATTTTCTTCTACTTGTCCCCCATTCAACAATAATTCGGACCTCTGATATCTCATGCAAACATATTTACACCAAAAACAATTCACTATGGTATTACAAACAGAGTATGGATATTATAAAGGGCTAAAATGATTTTGTGTAAAGCTACCAGTTGGCTCCTGACAAGATAAGGCAGTACATCCTGCTTTAAGCTGTGAAAATTTGGTTTTTCACTAAGAACTTGTTGGAGAGCAGACCTATTACGACCAAATGAAAGATGAGAACATCATAGAAGCACACAAATATAGTGTACTTAAAGTGACTTATAAAGCATCAAACCTATTAAATGCATATAGATGAGCGTCCATCAAGTCAGCACGAAATTCCATCTAAAGAAGGTATGAAAATAAAAAACCGTGTAAGAAGCAAACTTTTATATTGATGCTTATAATTCTACGTCACACTAACCCTTTTCAATTATACCACACAATGGATAATTTTCACATAATACTATTATACCCACAAATATACCATACATAGAACTACTTAGGCTATTTTGTCACAAATGCATTTATATAACATTATAAAGTCGCCACAGTGGCCAGTATAAGAAGTAAACAACTTTGTAATTGACGAGAAAAAAAAAAGTTGTAAAACATCATAGAGGAAAAAAATTAAGGCCCTTTCAGGTTTTATGATAACAAACAACAATGTTTTTTATTGATTGTAAAACTTGGGCTGATCGAAGTTGGATCTGCCAAGGACCAAAAGAAGGTGCAGAAGGAAATTTTCGACAATAATGACAGAACCAGTTTACCTGACCTACTGCCCGAAGGATGCTCTTCTGAATTTTAATGTCTTTCTCAACTTCAATACCTGTCAAGAGGCACAACTTGTATATACTACTTTATTTTCTTATATTAACACATACTTTACATGATCAAAAACTACAATAAATCATAGACGCAAAATAAGTGGATACAAAGACTCCTACCAGATGCTATATGCAGTATAAATTGTTTTGAGGGGTCCAATCCAATAATATTGTATCTTCCTGGTTTTTTAGCTTTGTCCTTTCCACCAGGACTTGAATCCGTTGGCCCACTTACTGGAGAGGAGCAAAGTGTTGCTGTCACAACTGCATCATGTCGTCTATGAGCAGCTGCCACTGCCCCGGGAGGAATATCACATACAAGATCACCGCTGATCACCTGTATAAGCAACTAGATCAATAGTTGCAGATAATAATTCCTCCTGCTAAAAAACAAGCATAAATGAGATCTTTAACCAATATATCGTTTGCACTTAAGTGGTGAGCAATTGCTCGTAGAGCTCCAGCAGACCCAACATCTTCAGGTACATGAGCCACCTGCAGAATCAATAAAGCTCTGTTCAAAGTTGAGCATTATAATAGAGGTAGGTGCAATAACTGAAAAAAATAACAGGTGAGCAACTGTTCATATGAGTGAAGGATACGGTCATCTGAATTCACTCTACAAAACCAGATCGCATCCCCTGTTGAGAGATTGTACTTATGCTTCTATCTCATTATAAATTTATTGACAGAGAGATGCCATAAGTCATCAGATTATTTTAGATGTTTAGGAAAGTATCCCATTGCAAAACAATTAGGTACAGAGGCTAACATGATATTGATAAAAGATTAAATTAAGTTATGTTAACAAGTGTACAAGATGAAAGGCGTTAATCAGAGATTGCAAGCAAATAAGGTGGATCAGACCAGGCTCTAAAACTAGTGTGTGTTAAATCAAAATAGGTTCATTACTCCTAGAGGTATATTGAGAGTGGATATTTGGAGGGGAAGTAGGTAAATGTTCAGTTAGGGAGGCAATCCAGTGAAAGACATAACTGTGTTATTTAAATGTATAGTTTTACCAACACAAAATTGGCTATTTATATACCCCTGTACTGCTCTACTAACCCTCACCCAAAATAGATAAAGCTTAACTATATTGTTGGTCACTGAAGTGAACCTAATATATCACTTCACTAACCGAAAGTCTTTTGGTCACTAAATTCACAAACTATATCTGGCCGTTATATTGAAAAAAAAAAAGAAAAAAAAAAAGAAAGACAGCGTACTCACTTATCCTGCTCGAACAACAGAGTGTAAGGAGGATATGATGTACGCAACCTTACCCCTACTCAAGAAAGTAGAGAGGCTGTTTTCAGAAAATGACCCGCGGCATGTCGGATACGAGAGCCAAACCCACAACCATTTGGGTATCAGAGGAACAATTTGTTGAGAAAATGGAGTATAGGAAGAAAATAATTGCTAGTGATGTGTTTGTGTGTGTGTGTGTGAGAGAGAGAGAGAGAGGTTAAGATAATCAGCTATTAATAATGAAATTAAACATTATATATGACAGGGTTATTAACACATTAGCCCTTCAAGTTTGTTTAAATGGAGACATAAACCCTTAAAAAACAAAATGTACGCCTCTGTGCCCTTAATTTTGCCTTTGCACATCCCAATGATTTTTTAAAAGTTATTTCAATTTTACCCTCACCGCATTCCTGTTAAATTTTGGCCGGGAAACAAAATAGTCACTTTTTCAACTGCTTCGAACACAAAGGAGAAGAGATATGGCAAATGGGTATAAATACAACCAGAATTCCTATTTCTGGCAAGGGTATAATGAATATAAATTTTTATAAAATGGTTGGATTGTACAAAGGACAAGCATAAAGGGTAGGGAGTCATCATTTTTTTTTACATTAAGGGTTCATGTGACCAATGGACATACTTAAAGGGCCGAGTTTTAATAACCCTATATCATACACATAACCCGTCAATTTTTTTTTGCTGTTGAAATTCCTTAAACTAAACGAACAGATAACTGTTTTGACTTGAGTGACTAAGTGAGACCAGATGAATTTTGGTGAGTGAACTGACATATGGGGTTCACTTTAGCAACTAACATGATACTTAATCCAAACTATTATTAAGATCCTCATAACCTCTTATTGTCAACAGCTCACCTACGAAACCTGTACAAACAATATATTCTCAGTGCTACAGACTCCCCTTAATATACTACTACTGAGTAGCAAACAAAATATACAAGTCCCTAAGTGTGCGGGTTCTGTGTATACACATAATAGCAAAAAAATCTTAAATCATATCCTATATTCAGAACCACTGGGAGATGCATGAATGACAACACCAATAAATATGCACTCATTCTTAAAAGATACACACACACATAATATTCTTCAAGCACAAAGATATAGAACTTCTTTGTGAGTCATTTCTGCATAATCACAAGAAAAGTCCACAGTAATCACTTGCAATTTCTTTTATTATAAAACTATGTTGCTTAATGAATTCAACATGAATCTCATGGCCCAGACAGAAAATCCTTACAGACAACTTGTAGCAACAGACCTAATGGTCCATAGGCAAATTAAGCACTTAAATTAATGAAGCAAGGTTGCCAGCACAGAGATACATGTATGCTGGAGTGCCCTATGATAATTTGAGAGTTCATACAAATTTGTAGAATTGGGATTATCTGCAGAAAGATATAGGGCATGATTCACTATATATATTTATAGACGCATCGGTTTGATACTAATGACAACAGAAAAAAAAATGTTTTTGAAACATTAATCATCCTACCGAACTCTTCTTTGGTGAAGATACCTTAATGTTTACACAATCAAAGATGTTACAACAAATGCATAGAACATAGTATCTCTGGTTTGTGACTTTTTCCTTGCAACAGGTTTTTTCATCCTCTTAATTGACTACATAAGCATGAATTCAAACATTCCAAGATATAAAACATAACAGAATCACCTCAACATTTAGGCGATCAGCATAAGCCCCTGAAATCCAACTTCCAATAAGAATAGCAGCATCCTCACCTTCAACAACCTACAAATTAAATAAATTAACACATTATGTTGTGTTTCCCTAGTTAGCCTTAAGAAAATAAATTAAGTCGACCATTAAATAGGAAACCAAAGTTAAATAATTTTGCAAATACCCAATATTACCATTTCTTAAATTTAATCACAATCAAACAGTATAACTTAAAAAGGGGAAGGGGGGTTAATGTTAATCCAATCAATCAAACTTAACTTCATCCTAATTTTTCAAGAAGCAAATAGGGCAAGTGAGTTGGTGGGGAGAGAGGGGGAGAGAGAGAGGGAGAGGGAGAGAGGAGGAGAGAGAGGGAGAGAGGGAGAGAGGGAGAGAGGGAGAAAGGGAGAGAGGGAGAGAGGGAGAGAGGGAGAGAGGGAGAGAGTGAGAGAGAGGGGGGGAGAGACGGGGAGAGAGAGAGGGAGAGAGTGAGCGGGAGAGAGGGAGAGAGAGAGGGAGAGGGAGAGGGAGAGGGAGGGAGGGAGGGAGAGGGAGGGAGAGGGAGGGAGAGAGAGCATACAACAATGAGATCTTTGAGATTACTTTGCTCCAAAAGCTCAAGAACAAAAGAGAGTACAGGTCTGTTAGCTACAGGAAGTAAAGCTTTTGGAACATCCTGCAAATACAACTAAAATTAGATACAAACATGTGTGTATATATAAATTAGGAAGATGAATATACAAACATATAATACCTTGGAAACAAGAGGGACTAATTCCTTTGAAGTTCCACCTGCAAGAACTACTACTTGAAAATCCATATCTCACTCACTGTGTCTATGTGTATGTATCTGTGTGTATACACAGACACAGAGGAAAGAAGCACAAATTGGTATTGAGTACTGACGGAGGAGAATAAGGTTTTTGATTTTAGTATACGGGTTTTGGTTCGTGTTCGTGACCGGTGAGGTTAATTTTGGTCCTAGCTAAAAATTAAGTTTCTATCAGATCGGTTGGGTCCGGTCGGTCCACAACCGGACCGAGATAACTGACCAGTCGATGAGTCCGTTTGGCTAAACTTATTTTATAAAAATAAGTACTTATTTTTAAAAAAAAGTACATATTTATCTACTTTTTTTAGGAAATAAGTACTTATTTCTGAAAACTAAACCAAATATTAAATTTATTTTTGAAAAATAAGTACTTATATATAAAAAAAAGTAGACTTCTACTTACTTTTTCTGAAAATAAGTATTTATTTTCATAAGTTAAGGGGAAACAAACACACACAATATTTTAGAAATTAAATTGAATCAAAATTTTATTAAGGACCAGATCAAATTGAATCTCGAAATATTTTAGTCCGTTCAGTTGGGTCTGTTCGGTCCATATTTTTTTAAAATAAAATTTAAAAATTAAATAAGATAAATTTTTAAAAAAATATGAATATAAATATATAAATAAAATTAAATAGATTCATATTTAGGTCAAATAATAAATTAATGTAAAATTTCATTTATTGAACATATATTATATGAATATGTATTATATATAAAATAAAAATAAATGATATATAATAATATGCATTTTAATTCGGTCCGGACCGAAAAATCGAATAAACCAAAATTACACCATTCGGTTCAGTTTTTCGATTTCGGTTCGGTTTTCCTGGTTTCTATGTACATTCTACGGAGGATATTAAAATTAAATTATAATTCAAATTTAGCAATTTTGAATAATGTAATAAATTAAATAATCTTACGGTTATAATCACAAGAAAAGTATTATTTTTGTTTATATCTATTTTTTTTACTAGTGGATACAAAATTACATGTTACTTTGAGATATAAAAATAGTGACCAGAAATGAATTGAATTATTTGATAAGTTTGTTCAAATTTAATATAATTTAAATTTCATAAATTTGGTTTGATTTGTTATCAAACTCAAATAAAAATATATTTGATAACTTTATTAAAGATTATCAGTCCGTTAAAAAGTTTTTGTATTTGAATTCGATTTGATAAATATTTGAATTCGACTTGGTTCGAATTTTATATATACTCGATTTGATATGTTATTAAATTCGAGCTTGAACAAAATACATATTCAATAATATTATCAAACATTATTCGTTCAGGAAAGAATTTTTTGAGTCCAATAAGAAACCACTCAAGTTCAATTCATTTATAACCCTAATCATTATTAATTATTTAAGACATTTAAAAGAATAAAAAATTTAGTTATTATTTCTTAATATAATTTTAAAAAAATTATATTTTACATGTGTTTTTTATTTAAAAATTTTAAAATTCAATATTTAGAAATATAAATAAGTAGAATTAAATATTTGATAAATGAGTTTGAATTTATATTTTTTTAAATTGAGTCAAGTCGTTTTATATAGGAAAAAATATTATATTAAAAAAACCGAGTTGGTTAATAAATGAATCCAATTTGAAAACATCTCAAATTACTTTGAACTGTTTGTAAATACATGCACATATATATGATAAATTAATAAATATTTTTAAGATATTGATAAAATATCCAATTTTTATAATTAAAATCCAATTCTTATTTTTTAACATGTTAATTACGTAACTACTTATAACTTTTCAATAATATAATTTATTAATATTTTTTTATTTTGTGTCATTATATAATTTATAGGGTAATTGAAATTTAAATTATAAAACCCAGGATTTATTTTGTAATACATTAATTTTCTACGTAGTTAAGAAAACTATATAAATTGAAATAAAATATAAATAATTTTCTCGTGTTAACCAAACTCAGAGCCGGAAACGAATAGAACCGTTGGTAAATAAAATTCGAATTCGGCTTGGTTTTTAATATAAAAAGATGTTTGGTTTGATAAATGAGCGGAGTCCCGGCTCAAACTCATTTAACTCGGCTCGACTCATATAATATATATTTTTTAAATTTTTTAATATATAATATATACAGTTACTAACATATTTGCATCTTCATAGATCGTTCCCTTTCCTTTTCAATCAATTGCTCCAAAATGTTTGATGAATAAATTCTTAAATATTTAATCAAGGTCATGCATCCCTATCGGAAATAAGTTTTGCCTAGATAAATATATTCTACAGTTTCTAAACACTCTTGATAAATATCACGAAAGCACATTAAATGATTCATTTACGAAGACTAAAAAGAAAGATTCTGAAGAGATGAGAAAGAAGCAACAAAATGAGTGAAAACATATTCAAATAATGCAAAAGCTCCACGTCTAAAAAGGATTCACAATATCAAATACAAATAAGAATGGAGTTCGCAGAAAGAGACAAGATGAAGTATTTTATAAAAAAATTGTGACATAATGTTGAAATGAACGCAACTACATGAAGCCTCAAAATAGAATACCCATCCTAATATCTACCCAAACTCACAGGTCAAACCTAAATAAGTTTTCTACAAGAAAGAACCTAAGCTCTGATGCCATCTCTGTAACACCCCCTTCCCAAAACGAGACGAGGGGTTACTTTTCAAACCACAAACCTGTATACAGAGTACTAAAATTCACTAAACTTAATAATTAAATAGGTCCAATAGGTCTCCAAAACTAATATCAATACCTCCAAAATAATTCAAAATGATAAATATGAATAAATCTAAAATCTCTAATAATAAAAATGACTAAAATAATCATTTAAGTTCAAACGTCCTAGTAAATGTAAATAAGGGAGCTCTCCATCACACAGCCCAAGATACCCCTAAGTACCTGCCAGAAGAAATAATACGGCATGAGCCAAATGCCCAGTACGGATTGGAATAAAGTTTATAAAACAGAAACAAGATATAAATTTTGACAATAATAAATAAACTTTAATTTTTTAAAAATAAGGCTGAAGCAAAGAGGGTTAGGATATTTCATACCGATACAAAACAGATAATAGATACACACATCATAGGGTACCTAATGCGTGCAACAAACCGGACAACGTGTACGGCATATACAACGTCACCGTCAAATATCAAATCACAAATCAAATCAAATCTCTGGGTGCACCCACGTATCCTCAAACAAATATCAAATGCGCAAAGCTCACCACCTGAGCTATCAGAAGGATACGCCGTGACTAATCACACTGCCACGGAAGTGTCATGCCACTGGTGCCGCAATGACATGGCTGTAGTACCCCTACAGCTGGTTAACTCGGTATACCTTATATCACTCTAAGGTTTCAAATAAAATAATTTTCACAATTTTAAAATCACCTGAACAGATATTTCAAATATTCTACGCAGATATGTAACATACATAATTTTCGAAAATCGCAGAGACAAATATTTAAATATTTCGAAACAGACTTTAAAATAACTTCTGCACGATTAAAACGAATAATAACGGAAAGAACAAATTTACGAACGGAACGAATTAAATATAATTAATCCTATAAAGAGTAGCGCTGAAGAGAAAGGGGACGGAATCTGTACCTCGAAATAGCAATCTCAGACACTAACGAAAACTCGAACTAGCAATTTCAGACACTAACGAAAACTGCATAGACCCACAAAATTTCTGGTTCACGATCTGTTCTTCTTGATCAAGACAATTCAATGCGTCCAAGGTACCAAATAGCGCCTCTGTATTTCTTTCTTATGCGGACTCCACTTTAAGGTTTAATAAAACTCACGGTTGTGTATACATGGATCTTGTATATATACTGAATAAAATAATTCTTAACACCCAATCGAAAATATCACATCTCAAACGTCTCAAACGTCGAACTTCTCCATAACTCCAATTCTGTCCAGATCTGTATTTTATCTTTTTGACCCTCTAAACGATGTTTTCTGGAAAAACTTAAAACACAACAATCGTAGAGAACGAAAAGATCTTTCTAAAAAGTCCAGAATCAATGAATTCCGACTTACGATCAATTTACTACGAATTTTACAAGACAGCTGATTTGTGTATGAATAATCCTACGAATTTTACAAACAAAGATGAAGAAAAAGAATAAGGATTTGTGTATCGAGAGAGATTTACATCTGTTTAGTCTTGGTGGCTAGAAAAGAATATGAAAGAATGAGGAGACCTTAATCTATATATAGAGTTTTAAAACCCTACAACAAAACCTACTACGATTCAAATACCAATATTTGAAAACCCGTTATTCTAATCCAATTTTAATTCTTAATCTCTATCTAATTTTAATCTTTTTTTATTATTATTAATCTATTTTATTACAAATTCTATTTCTAATCAAATTCAATATAATAAATATTATGGTTAAAAAAAAAATCTTTACAAATTCTAATCTAATTCTAATTACTAATATCTAGATAAATAAATTACGGATATTACAAATTTATATATAATTTTAATTTTCATATTACAAATAATATGTTTTTGAATTTTTAATATTAATTAAAGATTGAATAATATTATATAATAAGAAATAAGAAAATGGGTACACATGAAATCATCAATTTATAAATAATCGAAACTATATACGATATTTAAAATTTAGTAATTAATAGTAAATTAACCATGACAATTAATAAAATAAAATTATATTTATAATGCTAACTAAATAAGTTGAATCATTTTTAATCTTTTTCAATACAATTTAGTTGTGAGTTTATAAGTCGCGTGATTTATATTTTATAAATTAAGTTTAGTTGATTAAAAAATATATGAATTGTTAACGACTAATTTGATTCGGCTCAATTTATTCGTGAACATTTTGTATTGGACTTATTTATTATCCAACCCAATTTGAACATTACTTTCCGTTTGATTATAAAACTCGGCTCGATTCAATTTGTTAAAAAAAATCAAACTCGACTCAAATCGAAGAAAACTCAAAACTCAAATGTCTTCATTTGCGACCTTAACCAAACTGAATTGAATTTGAATTTGAAGTGAACAAAATGCAAAGTTTGGTTTAAGTTTAAACTTTAAACCAATACATTTTAATATTTTATACTTAGTTTTTTGAGATGATATTATTTTTCATACCTATTGATACTTTTTTATTATAAAATCCATGACAATTAATTACTCACAAGAAAACACAATATTAACACCAACAATATCTGTTAAAATCAAATATAATTCAAATATCAATTACCACGGATAAAATATTCCTCTAAATACACAGAATTAAAATTACCAATGTGCTTAAAACATGCTCTGTGATTAAACACTTTTAGCCCTTGGATCAGAAGGGATCAAACGGACAAGATTAAAAGTTAGAGTTTTAGTTACCGTTATAAATTAAACTGAAGCCTTCTAAAACTTCAAAGCAAAATAAAAACTCAAACAATCATATTACAAAATACACATAGAGAGATATACAGAGAGAATCAGCAGAGAGCAAGAAAAAGAAGAGAGAAGACAGGAGTTTTGAGAAGAGATGGCTTCAAAAGCTGTGATTACTCAGCGTCATAAAGGTCTTATTTTTATTGATTTCTTGATTTTCTTTTCTTTGTGGGTTATGAATTTTTGTGGGTTTTGTTGTTTTTCTTGCTAATTTTTGAGTTGGGTTTCTTGAATTATTTGTGGGTTTTGTTTTATAATTTTGATTTTGAAGATTAAGGGGTTAAAGATTTTTATGTTGATTAGTGGATTTTGTTTGTTTGATATATGAGTTTTGATGTTTATATTGAAATTTAGTATTGACTAGATGAATTCTTGATGGGATTGATTATATATATTGTTGTGTAGATTTTTGTGGGGTTTGATTGATTTCTGTGAAGAGCATATAAACTTTGTGTATAGTATCTTGTTTATTTTTATTGTTCTGTTGATTGCTATATGAGTTTTAAACTTTTAATGTTCTTAATGGTTAAGTGAAGATTGGTATTGACTAGATGATGTATGTGTGATTGTGTGTATGTATGTTTGGGATTTAATTGGATGATTTCTTTAGTTGAGGAGTTGTATGTATATGCACGATTTTCATGCTTGATTCCTCTTCTTGTTTTTGATTTCGAAAGTACTATTAAAAATTTGAAATTCATTCAAGGGGCATGTACATATGGTTTTATGTATATTTTCTGTATCTCTCTTTATTGTTCTTGATTAAAATCTGTTAAATTATTTTAGAGGTGGAAGGGAAGCAAAAGAATGTACAAGCAGAAGGAAGGAATCGGAGGGCTCTTGGTGATATCGGGAATATTGTAAAAGCTGTTGATGCAGGGAAGGCCAAGAATCAGATCAAGACCAATAGGCCTATGACAAGGTCTGATTGTTTTTCTCTTCAGTTCTACTTCTTTTGGTTATTTATTTCGTAAATTGTGTTGTTAAATTTGATAAAGGGGTTTTATATCAAACTGTCCACAAATCTCGTAAAAGAGTCTCTAAGTAGCTACCTCATCTCCACGACGACTCATTTAAATCACTAAACTAATAATATATATCATGCCGTTAATTCTTTAAAAAATAGATAACGGAATTGCTGATGTGTCATATGACATGGAATGTTTGAAAAAATGGCTAGCTTTTGACCACGTCTTTATATATATACATACAGATATAGAGATATATATTTGGGTTTATCACTTATCTTCAACCTCTCTCTCTTATTTGCACATATCTATCTAATTCCCATGTAGTTAACATCTTCATCTATGTCTAACTCGTCTTTTCAGTACAGAGGCGTATATGAGAACATGTGCAAGCTATACCTTGTAAATCTTCTTCGTCCAGGATAATATTAGAATTAAGACCCATTTACACGATATTTGGTACCTGCAGTTGGATGAATCAAATGACATATTTTGATTGTTACCAGTGAGATTTTTAATTGAAACCTGGTATCTAACAGGTACTATAGTGTGAAGCTTGCTCATCCTACAACAAATATTTTGATTCCCCATGGCAGATACCATGCCAGCAATACCAGCTTGAACTAGTCCAGGTTGTGGCAGATGCATATAAAGATCATATGATGTACAACAATAATGCATATTAATTTAACATATATGAAATTTTAGTATAGATGCAAACTTTAACAACTTCCAAGAAGTTTTGGATGAATAAACACTTATAATGATTTGGTGAAATACTTCGGTTATCTTTATTCCGAAGAAGGTCTTTCAACAGTAATAGAAACTAGATGCATATCAATCGGAACATTGTCTTAGCAAAATACATACCAATATTGTATGAGCAAAATAAATACCAACACGGTAATAAGTACCAAAAGAGAATACAAGTCTTGTGAGAATTTAACACTTAAGAACTTAAACTAATCATCCAGAATGAACATTGTATTTATTTTTTGATCTGAGCATTTGACATGTTTTTTATTTCTTTTTTATTTTAATTTCTTTTTACACTTCAGCGCCACGTTTTCAGTCCACTCAGCTTATATACCCGTTGTTGACAGAAATTTTTTAAACTTAACGTTTTCCGTTAAATTTTTAAAAATTAATTAACGACATGATATATATTATTAGTTTAGTGATTTAAATGAATCGTCGTGGAGATAGGGGGGTAGCTACTTGAGACTTTTTTACGAGATCGGTGAGCAGTTTGATATAAAACCCTTTGATAAAGTATTGGGAATCTTTTCAGGAGTCTATGTGCACAACTAGTGGCAAAAGGACTACCAGTAGTAGGGGGAAAGGATACTAAGGTAGTTAATTTTCTATGCAATGTTAAAATATGAAGTAGATATCTATTTGTTTCCGTGTAAATTCATTATTATGATTGTTATCATTTTGTGATCTGCCAAGGTAATTCAATTGATTGATGATGGGACTGTGGGAGGAAAGGCCACTGCTGTGTTGGAAGCAGCAGCTGTCCAGAAAAAGGATTGTGAGAATCAGAAACCTACTGTCATCCAGAATTGCGAAGATGAAATTAAGCCCAAGGATAGTGGAAGAAAATCTAGACCAGCATCCTCGAAAAAGACAGAGAGGACCTTCACTTCTATTCTCAGTGCTAGAAGCAAAGTATGTTTCATAATAATCATCTAGCATTTTATTTCTGAAGATTATGTATATAGTGACTATAGTCCATTAATGTCAAATTTATAATGATGCACTCATATTTTTGTCCTAATTTAGGTTGCTTGCGGCCTCGTTAACAAGCCCCAGAGTGAGATCATAGCAAACATTGATGCATCAAACATCGATGATGAGCTAGCGGCTGTTGAGTATGTGGATGATATCTACACATATTACAAGCTTACTGAAGTAATTATCTATAAACCCCATTTGTATTATTCGTTCTCTTTTAAAATTTTACTGAATGAAAGTGAAACAATTGTTATGCAGGGTGATGGTCAAGTTCATGATTACATGTACTCGCAGACTGACATCAACGCCAAAATGAGATCTATTCTTATGGACTGGCTGGTGGAAGTTCATAGAAAATTTGAACTCATGCCTGAGAGTTTGTACCTCACTATCAATATTGTGGATCGTTACCTTTCAGTGAAGATTGTTCCAAGGAGGGAGTTACAGTTGGTAGGAGTTAGTTCAATGCTGATTGCATGCAAGTACGAAGAGATTTGGGCACCAGAGGTAATACATTTGACAATAATTTATTTATTTTTGCATTTCAAAGTTGTAATAATTGATGCAAATTGAAAGTTAAGCTGTTTGGGATAATTTGCAGGTTAATGACTTCATTGTAATATCAGACAATGCTTATAACAGGGAACAAGTACTGCTGATGGAGAAATCGATACTTGCAAAGCTTGAATGGTATTTGACAGTACCAACACCGTATGTATTTCTTGTTCGATACATAAAGTCTTCAGTTCCATCAGATCTTGAGGTAAAATTTATAATGTCAAAATGGAGACAGTCTGAAATTTATATAGAGGATATAGTAATTGTACCTAAATCTGATAGTTCTTGGTTTTCTGATTATAGATGGAAAATATGGTGTTTTTTCTGGCGGAACTTGGTCTGACCCATTACACAACCATCGCAACATACTGCCCGTCTGTGATTGCGGCTTCAGCTGTTTATGCTGCACGATGTACCCTTAAGAAATCCCCTTCTTGGACAGAAACCCTGAAACACTACACCGGATACTCTGAGGATAAGTTAAGGTAATGTTTTTTTCTTAATGCAGGCTGAACTATACTAGCTAAAAATAAACTGGACTTGTTTTATAGTAAATAAAGATTATTATTAGCTCTGATACTGGAATATACATTTACTTTTGTAATGTAACAGGGATTGTGCAAAGCTATTGCTTAGCTATCATGCTGCTCTTTCAGAAAGCAAACTCAAGGCAGTCTACAAAAAGTTTTCTCGCCCAGAAAGAGGTGTTGTCGCTCTTGTTCCTCCAGTAAAGATCATTTGAACTCCCTTGCATATTCACAAAGAAAAATCCTGCAGTTTCCTTTTGTTGTTTGAAATGGCACTCAACAAGATGATAGTTTTTGTAGAGGACCATGATGCTGATATGGTCTTTAGTCTTTTGGCAAATATAATCGATTTAATTGTTGTTGCCCTTTAGTTGTAAGATATAGCGTCAACTGTTTAAAGGATTTCGTGGTTTGATATTAAGACTAGTAGAATCTATTGTTTTTCTGTATAGCTTCTGCGCCCGTGTCATATCAATATATCATCTTACTGTTTGCTTTTGCATACAAGTTGCTCACCTAATGTTAATATGGTTGGTTTTGGTTATAAGTACTTTTGATATTTTCTGCCAACTTTTGAAGGGACAAGCGTGTGGGAAGAGGCAATATTTGTGTCCAGTTATATAAAACTACTCATATATTCGGAAATAGTCAAGTATTAAAAGTATAGAAGGGTTGTTCTTGTGTGTACTTCGCATATAGTTCTTTATCTCTGATATCATTCATACCATATGGTGCTATGAGGCTGAGAGCCACCTGGCTCATCAGAAATTTAGTTTAGCTAGTTGTACAAATTTTGGAATGTACACATAATCTTTTTTGACTTTATAGTCAAAAGTTCATATATTTAAGCAGAATTATGGAGGCAGCATTTGTCGTCGTTCCTTGCTGTCGTTTGGTCTTCTTAAAATGTCACTGTTCTAGTTTATCTGTGTTTTTTCTCTTAGATTTTGTTTGATGACATCGGATCTTTCCTTTCTAATAGCATCTTAAGGAAGGATCAGTGTGTAGATCATCTGTCCCTTGTGAGAATGCTTAGTTTAACCTTTCTGCAAATTTAAGCTTATTGATAGTATTTCGTTTAAAATCTGCTCTCCAGTTGACTTTATATTCCTGCAAGGTTTTTTCAGAAGTGAATGCTATTCTGTGACTTCTGGCAATGTTATATATGACAAGTTCATAATTTTGTTGAGATTGCAATGTAAACAAACAGTTTATTCCCCCCCCCCCCCCCCCCAAAAAAAAAAAACATTTTTATGCAAATTGCAACGTTCACATAGATTTACGCACTATAACTGTTGGCTATTTATACATCTTAAAGTGGAATGTAATCAAGTCACCTCAGGGAACAAGGGGTATCTATGTTGTGAGACTTGCAAACAAACAGCCTTAATGTGTATTTTCGAATGTGTTGTTACATTGCTTAGTCACTGCAGACAAACAGCCTTAATGAGTATTTTCAAATTTATGTTGTTACATTGTTACATTGTTCACATTTGTAACCACTAGCATACACATTTTTTACCAAACACAGAATTCAGTGTATGCTTCTCCAGGTTGAAGGATCCACATTCCACACACAAGCTAAACAGCTATTCATCCCCAAAATGTAACAAATAATATAATTTACAATATCGAGGCCTTCTACCTATAACTTACAATTATAGAATTTTCCGACCCTTTATTACACAAAGACTCTCACGCCTACATTCTAACTAACAATTATCGAGTCTAGTACTGATATATTACTAAAGCTGAAGGAAAAACCATCTGAATCATTATGAGATAGGGTTCTCAACCTTTATGTATTGTTGGCAGTTGAAGAACAAGAATAATTACGATATAGAGACATTACAAGTGCAATTGCTAATTATAAAAAGAGGTATAAATTTGCTTGCAACTACAACCGATTGTGCATTAGTAATATTTCTAACAGCGGCACAACTGCGCAAGAAATTTATTTTCTCACAAAGTATGCTCATCACAAGTAAATACCATTTAAAATGTAGTCCCAAATTACTATAAGTTCTTTGAGGATACCAAGAATATGTCAAGAGTACAGTACAAATTTAACAGAAAAATCAGCTACGTGCCTTTCAACTGCACCCTCAGTTACAAATTTCCTCAGTAATATACCTTAAAAAGTTTGTTCGATATTAGCGGAATTATTCCCCAGCAATAAAAATTTAATCTCTCTCAGAAACCTTTACTTTTACACCACAACAAGCCTTTCTGTTATGGGTCTGCTCAGGTTTGTTCAAGTCTTCGACTTCCTGCAAATTACCTTTCTCCGCAAGATCCATTCGTCTCTCAATAAACTCTGAGTTCTCTTTCCAAACCTCGCCATTTGTATAAACCTCCTTCTTCCATATCGGAACCGTTGCCTTAATCTCATCAATTATGAATTTACAAGCATCCAGAGCATCAGAACGATGAACAGATGAGACCGCAACAAAGACACTAGTTTCTCCTACTGGAACTGACCCTAACCTGTGAGCCACTGCAATGGAGTTAAGACTCCACGATGACCTAGCAGATGAACAGATGGATTCAAGACAACGTATTGCCATTGGCACATATGCTTCATACCTCAGCTCTAGAACTTCTTTTCCTTGAAATGTATCTCGTGTTGTGCCTGAGAAAGTTGCTATAGCGCCGCAACAAGGAGACTGAACATAATTCACGTATTTGTTCATGTCAATAGGACAATCTTCCTCTATGATTTCAATTAGATTTTTCACATTGCTGTCCATCTTCGTGTTTAGCATTGAGCTCGACTCTTGGGTGGGGGGAAAGGCAGAGAGTAATGGCTGCAGAGTCAACTCTAGACACCACATTTAAGATACACATTTAGTTGCAGATAAAATATTATGTAGCACATAGGAAATTATCTAGCTTAATATTAAAAATGTACATGTCATATACTAAAATAAGATCATTGCTGCAATATACAAAATCAAGAATTTCTGTTACTATTAGTCTTAAAGAGAGGCATAGCTCGAAACAATTCTGGATCATAAACTTGCTTGGGCATGCTTTTAAAATGTTTGATAGTGAATCAGATACTGCAAGGCTATTAAAACCGATTTTACTGTGGTATATTTGAATTTGCCATTTTATTTTCAACAAACACATGCAAAATTGAAACAGCATTTTTAATCTTTGCAAGAGCAATCAAACTGTTGTCTGTTCTTAATAAGAACCAATTTATATATAACTCATCATAATTTAGCTGTACAAGTCACCGGTCATTATTTTCTAATACATAATAGCACTCGTATGAGAATCCACGGTATGAGATTTGATTTCTTTTAAAGATGCTTTCACATATATATTAGTCCCCCGTGCATAATTAGCACTCGTGTTTAACTTTTTTTACTTGGGATTAAATTAATTGATTGAATTTAAAATTATAAATATTATTATATAATTGAAAAAATAATTATTTTCTTAAAATTATAAAAAATAATTTTTAATTTTAATTATGAATTGATTAATTTAAATATAAAAATCAAACATGACTATTAATTAGGCCCAGAGAGAGAGAGTATATGTGATTTAAATTAACCAAAAAATATTGGAAAAAATTGAAATTTGGAGGGGAAATATTTGTGACAGAGAATATTTTTTTTGAAAAATTATTTTCTGGTGAGTTTTCAAGATACTATTTTTTTGAGAGAATAATTTTCAAAAAATATTGTTTCACTACTAACTATTAAAAATAAGTGCTCTGGTTTTCAAAATGCTAGAAAGCAATAGATGAAAAGGCCAAGCCTCAAGCCTACAATGTTGAACTTTTGTTGCATACTCTTAATTTATTGTCCATGAAATTCTGCAATTCTAATCTATTTAGTAACTATAATAAAATCGTGTTCATTTGGTTGCATGTAAGTATTTACTAGAAATATTATGCAGATATTTACCGGGAATATTGAGAGCCTTACAATTAGAGACCCTTTGAGGAAAGGGAAAGAGAAACAATCATATTCATTCCCTCTAATTTTTTTAAATTTTGGGTTTACCTAAAATTCCTCCACTCTCATTTCTCATGTCTCTCAAGATATTTCTTTTACCTTTCCTTTGATCTCTTTTTCTCTCTCATACACCCATCCAATTTCATCCTCTACATAATTATATTTTATGTTAATCCAAAAATAATAATATGCACAAAATAATTTATTAAAAAATAATTATTTATCTCGTTTCCGGATCAAAACTAAATAAGGAAAACAATTCAACCTCATTCTTTTCTTTTCTCTTTTTAATTCCCTTTCTAAACCATTTCCCTTCTCCCGATATAATCCAAATGCCCCCTTACAATGCTATACCTATGTAACATCATCACCGGGGAAAATAATCACACCAGCATTACATAGCTTGCAGCTGATAAAAGACTGACATATGCACTGATATATCACATTATGCTCATTCCTTTGCTGGTCAGTAGGTCACAGTTGTATTGTACCACTTACATCTGTGGTCCTAGTAAGAATACATATAAATAGTAAAACAATTTCGAAGAACAAATAGAAATCGGAAAACTAACCAACAGGACTTCGTTTTCTAGGCCAATCAGCTATATATGCAGATTGCATACATATAACATATAATCATCAATAGAGGTACTAAATTACGTGCTTCTGGAAAGCATAGCTTGGTGCCTCTTGAAAGATGCCAGCTTTTGGATGCGCATACGCTTATGAAACTTGTTTATAAACAAATCAGCAACTTGATCAATTTCATCTTCGAGACTAAAATCATGGCCCTCCTCTTGTTTAGAGTTTCTCACTTGATCGATAGCAGATGCATTAGGGTCATCACCGTCATCATCTTGTTCATCAAAAAAGCAATGCCTTAGGTCCGGATACTTATTATCATCATCATCTTCATCATCAATGTAATAGTTGTTATAGTAGTACTCCACCATTTGCTGCTGCTGAACATCGTCGATTTGATCGTCGTGATGGGGATGTTGCTGATCAGGAGCTGTGCCACTGCTGCCAACTAGTGCATGAATCTTGTGAGAGATGGCACCAAGGGCAGGGAGATGTTTTGGCTTCAATAAGGAGAAAATAACAAGCTTTGCTTTTAGTGTCTCTGTTTTTGTTTTGATGAGGCCCCATTTGCCTTTAGCTATGGAAGTTAATACAGAGATGATAGGCTTTATTACAACAGAGACTCTGTTGCTAGTGCTGCTGTTGTTGCTCTTCATTTCGATTTTCTTGATTCTACTTTGGACAAAGAATACTTGACCAACAAAACTGTACTATGTTGCAGCTTATATGTACTAGTTTGGTGCATGAATCATGATATCTTTATATGTGCACATAATATATTGTTTGGTGAGTTATTAGCTGTCACTGTTTCGAGATCAATGTAATTTGATCTAAAACGGACAATATCATATGCGCACTAACTTTTCAATAAAATTAAATCGAGTAAAATGTAAACCAAAATACCATGATAATAAAGTGTTGTAAGGTAACCGCTAGCAAGGTGAAATAAATAAAATTGGTATAAATTATTTGAAGTAGAAATACTTAGTTGCTAAGAAAATGAAGGGTGAATTAAACCAAGCAAAAGCAAAATAATGATTCTTTGGAACATACTTGCAGCTTTCAAACATACAAAAAGAGAGAAGATCACATGCATGCAACATTATGGAAATGGAATCGTATTCCATTGATAAAGGTGCATAATAATAAAAGAAAGACCTAAATAATTTTTAACTATTAATTTCTTCTTTTTATAATTAGTTTCTTTGGCATTTTAATGTCGATATTTGTGTGCATGTCACTGCAATAATATTGAATTTTTGTATGTCTCTATGTGTATCGATATTTAATTTTTTCTTTGAGAAATTTCAATTAACATAATCAAATATTAGGGGTGCTAAAGTGTTTTAACCTAAAAAGATTATTGAACTGCCAAAAGCTACGAAATCACTTTTGTGGGACGGCCAAAAGCCGGGAAAGCAACACACAGCTACAGGTTGTTGCATCCGTTTTTTCTTTTTTCACTTGTTTAATACTTAATTAAAAATCTGGAATTTTAAAGAATAAATTATCTGAAATTAAAAGTTAGATGTTTAGGATCTGGATTCGTTTAGCTTCAAATTTTTTTTGACTGATGAGGCTTATGGCCTTATAAAGTGAGTATCTGTCTTAATAAATTCTCGGAGTGGACATAGTCTGTAATGTAATAAACTCCAGAATGTACACTGAATTTAGCTGTTTTTTTCTTATACAAAGTTGTTATGCATTATTAAAGTATTTTTTTCTGACCCTTTTCCTAGCTTGTGCTACATGATAATTTCTTGGTGGCCGCATGGGCATATTAACTTGTGCTTTCTGCATATCAATGTTATATTTGTGAAACACAATTGACAGTGACTAGAAATGGAAGCTTCTTGTATGATGTATCATCAGTTCAGCATTCAGATCCATGTATACTTGAGCATTCTCTCCCGGCTTTGGATCGATTTTTCCTTGAAGCAATGAATCAAATTTTGACCCGTCATGTCAAATGATATTATGAAAGAATAGTTGCTCATTCTTCAGAAGCACACTTGTTCTAGCTACTTTAAAACCATAATCCATTTTCAGAAGAATAGAATATGTATGGAATGAGCTTGAACCTAAGGTCTATACAACCACGCCTCAACAGGTAGAATAGAATAGCCTTCTGGTATGGAATATCAGGTAAATCTAGTGTGAGGCTTTGAGGGTCATGGTCTAACACACTAAAGAAGAAACATTCTCTGAAATATGTCCTGCAAATCCACCTCAATTTCATGCTTAGACACATGATCAATCAGTGCAACCAATCAATCCTTTCTCCACCTTTTTTCGCACAGTCGTTTGTAACATATGATTAAACTGTGCATATAGTTGAACACCCACATTGTAGGGGGTGTTTGGCTTAGCTTATAAGTAATAAGTTACTTTTTTTAAAAAAATATTTTCATATTTTTTTTTGAAAATTAATATTTATTTTAGAAATTTAAGACCAAATCTTATTTCCAAATTTGAAAATAAGTTACTTATTTTCAGAAAAAATACATATATACCAACTTTTTCAGCTTATAAGCTGCGCCAAACGGGACCGTAGTTTTGCCATGAATTTCATCATCAGAAGTCAGAATAAATATCCCCTCTCCAAGGATATCAAATAATCAATAAAATTCTTGCTCGATAAATAATTTGAGTTCTTGTAACCAAAATATAAACATCATCGAAATAAATAAAATAAAATAAAATACATTATATTTTTATTTATACAACACGCGAGAATCAGTTTACAAACACGAAAAATATTTTAACACAAAAATCGGAGTCGAAAACGAATTCGAGCCGAGATCCTCCTTGCGGTCATTTGCATAGACACATTTCACAAATATTAAGAAGAATCGGGACTCTAATGTATCATGCTCGCTCTGTACGCTTAGCTACCAAAACATATTTAAAACGAAATGTCCATGTTCAATTTCACAACAAACCCCATTATGACTCATCAAACATACTCCCAATCTGCACTTCAACACGATCACTTGAACAAACAAAACAAGCCCATGCTTTTGCTCTTCTCCATGGCTTACTTCCACACAGTGTATCTATATCTGCATCTCTCATTCTCCAATACGCTAATTTCAAGTGCCCTCGAGCTTTTAAGCTCTTGTTTGATCAATCTGTGGGGTATTGTCGTAGTGCATTCTTGTGGAACACTTTGATTCGTGCTTATAATGTTGTTGGTACTAATGGGGTTGTGGGTCATGATTGTAATGTGTTGGGGGTTTATAATTTGATGATTCGAAATGGGGTTGTGCCTGATGATTATACGTTTCCGTTTGTGGTTAAAATGTGTTATGATTATGGGGAGGTTTCGAAAGGGAGGGAGGTTCATGGGTTGGTGTTTAAGTTAGGGTTTGATTGTGATGTTTATGTGGGGAATACCCTTTTGTTGTTTTATGGTAGGTGTGGTGGGTTGGGGGATGTGGAGAGAGTGTTTGGTGAAATGCGTGAGAGAGATGTTGTTTCTTGGAATACTGTTATTGGGGTTTTTTCGGGGTGTGGGTTGTGTGAGAAGGCAGTTGAGGTTTTTCGTGAGATGGATTTGAGGGTGAATTCGGTTACGTTCGTGACTGTGTTGCCGGTTTGTGGTTTGATTGGGGATTTTGTGTTGACGACTGAGATTCATTGTGATGTTGTCAAGGCGGGTTTGGATTGTCATTTGATGATTGGGAATGCTTTGGTTGATGCTTATGGGAAATGTGGTGATATGGATGGTTCGATGCGAGTGTTTAATGAAATGGTTGAAAGGAATTCGGTTTCTTGGAATGCAGTTATTACTAGTTTCACTTATGGAGGACGTGATAGAGATGCGTTGGATATCTTTCGGTTGATGATTGATGAGGGTGTGAAACCAGATGGCGTGACCATGTCTAGTATGCTACCTGTGTTGGTCGAGTTAAAATGTTTTGCTGCAGGGAAAGAAGTACACTGTTTTAGTGTGAAACTGAACTTGGATGCGGATATATTCGTTGCCAACTCGTTAATTGATATGTATGCGAAATCTGGGCATCCAGTTAAGGCATATCACGTATTTAACAGTATTAAATCTCGAAATGTTGTCTCCTGGAATGCCATGATTGCAAGCTATGCTCAAAATGGGATTGAGATGGATGCAATAGAACATGTGAGAGAAATGCAGGCTGATGGAGAAATCCCCAACTCTGTTACCTTTACAAACGTTCTTCCTGCCTGTGCACGGGTGGGGTTGCTTCGGGCAGGAAAAGAGATTCATGCTAGGTCCGTGAGAACAGGGTCTTTTACTGATCTATTTGTTTCGAATGCTTTGATAGATATGTACGCCAAATGTGGATGCCTTGGCATAGCACAAAATGTTTTTGACATCTCTATTAAAGATGAAGTATCATATAATACTTTGATAGTAGGTTATTCTCAGTTTAGTGATTGCTCGAGAGCAATAATTTTATTCACGGAAATGGGGTTAATAGGGATGAAGCATGATAGTGTTTCCTATATGGGTGTTCTCTCAGCTTGTGCAAATATTTCTGCTGCCAAGCAAGGGAAGGAAATCCATGGATTATCAGTAAGAAAGCTGTTCCATATGCATTTGTTTGTAGCAAACTCGCTTCTCGACTTTTACACCAAATGTGGAAGAATTGATCTTGCTCAAAAGGTTTTCGATCGTATTCCAGTTAAGGATGTAGCCTCATGGAATACAATGATTTTGGGGTATGGGATGCTAGGTGAATTTGATACCGCAATTAATCTTTTTGAGACCATGAAAGAAGATGGTATCAAATGTGATTCAGTTTCTTATATTGCAGTTCTATCTGCTTGTAGTCATGGAGGGTTCGTGGAAAAAGGAAAACAGTACTTTAACGAGATCCATGCTCTGGATATCGGACCAAACCAAACGCATTATGCTTGCATGGTTGATATTCTTGCTCGAGCTGGCCTCATGGAAGAGGCTGTAAAGTTAATAAAAAGCATGCCGCTTGTACCGGATGCCAATGTTTGGGGTTCTCTGCTTGGGGCATGCCGGCTCCATGAAAATATTGAGGTGGGATCCTGGGCCGCAGAGAATTTACTTAAGCTAAATCCGGAACAACCTGGATATTACATACTTCATTCAAACATGTATGCAGAAGCAGGGAGATGGGATGAGGCAGACAATGTCAGAAAACTGATGAATTCAAGGGGGGTGAAGAAAAACCCGGGATGCAGTTGGGTTTAAACTTGTATACCAATGTAGGAATTCCACTTAGCTCCGCCATATTGTAAGGTAGCTAGGTACATGTATGATACAGTACAATTTATAAACTCAGTTGAAGAAACGGATGTGTGGCATACATTTTTTTTTTATAACAATGGATAATATATTAGTATTTAGTTTCTTGAAGGCGTATACTTGTCTTTGATCTCCAAACAATGTCTCAACATTGTAATGATGTTCCAGTAGAAAAAATATGATACAATCATACAAAATCTACAAACTAAGCCATTGACCTGGTCGCTAAATGCTATGACTGGTGACAAACTACTACATTACACGCTAAATTGTCATCAACTAGCCACAAACTTAAATTATGAAGTTTCTTCTGAACTAAATCCAAACCCATATCCGGAAACCAAAAGACATTCTTTTGCGCAGTGTTGGCATTAATGTCTACACCAAAATCAAATTCAGTAACCTTGTTCTCCAGTAACTTACGCAGGACATACATGAACCTTCTGCCATCCCTCGAAAAGTCGTCTCTATTTGACATTTTTCCAAGATTTGCAATAACTTGATCAGCCCAAAATTTCTGTGCTGAAGATGAACTTCTGACAAAGAAAACACTTCTGTCTTTGCTGATGAAAAAATCACAAGACCGAGTGTAAGAATCGACAAATGACTCGCTGCTATACGGAACCATGTATCCTCCCACCAACCAGGAATTATACCCAAGTTGCAAGGATTTCTTAATTACGTAAGACTTTACATAAATATCCTTCACTAGCTCCAACTCAGATTCTTGAAAACTTGTTGATTTGCGAGCTTTAATGCTGTTATAGAATTTGTCTGCATCAATAACAGGATGCCCCCTTCTTGCAAGATCGTTCAAGAAACTAGATTCTGGACCAATAAATATGTAGTTCAACATATTTAATCGTTCAAAGTGGCAGAGTAAGTTTCTAATAAGTTCCTCTGATGCTTCATATAGGCTCACAAAAATAACTGTTTTCGATTTGTGCACAGAGTTGAGAAGAGAGCCAAGTTCATCGACATGTTTGACAACTCTACCGGGAAGTACTTCTCGAAAACAAAAATCATACCACTTCAGATTACTCAAAGGCTGCATCTCCAATAGATTGAGATTGAAGTCGAGAGAACTTTCATCAAGTAAATATGAATCTGGCCCTGCTGATTTCCCATAATTGACCCCAGCATCCCTGTGTGATACACTGAGTGCTCTATCACCCAAAAAGTTTGTATATATATTAAAATAACCACGAGCATGGATAAATTTAATAAACCAAGGAGTCCATATTTTCTCTCCCAACTTTTTATACCATCCTGTTGTCACCTACATATTCATTATTATGTTATTTAGAATTCTAAATCAAAAATATAAGTGGAATAAATGTAGGGAAACATAAAATTGATATATCATCTGAACCGAGAACATAGGAAAATATCTTACCATACCCTCAATATATGGTTTGATTCCCTTAGTCTTGTGGATATCATACCACAAACGGAACTCTTTCCAGGGCCTTGGAAACAGAAGCTGTCCCCAGGTACCCACCAGATGGTACAAGAAAAGGCGTGTTCCCCCATCCAATTGAATTTTATTTCCATGTTTACCTGCCATTTGTGATCAAATTACTACATATTATTATGAGCGGATTACAGGTACAACATTAACAAAAGTTGGATGCAATTCAGCTCAACAAGAACAAGAAAAAAGTGGAACATTGGCCTGGCGAATCATTCACGTGATACAAATACAGTTCAACATATACTCATGCTATTACAACTAAACCAAAGAAATCTTATTTGCAAAACTCAGACAAAATATACATACTTATGTCTGTGGATCCTGATCTATGATTATTCATACATTGAGTATATTTTGTACAGTAATGGTCATTCACATTACTTGTTTATTTAACCACACTTGTAAAAATGCAGGACCTAGTGATGAAGAATACAAGTCGATATATATAAGAGAAGTTATTATGCTTATCATCCGAGTTTGTGAAATAGGAAGATTCCACTATTATCATCTTTGCATATAGCAAGATCTTTGATGTCCAAATGTAGTCTCCTTGACATGGCTTGCCATTTACAACCTTGTTTTATGCAGAAAATCAAGTCAATACAGCATTTGCTTCTTAGTCTCCCTCCCATGTTATACATTCATATAGACTTCCTTCTTTTCTTTGGAAGGGTAAAAATGCATTCAGGGTGCAATTGGTTTGCTGAGAGCTTGGGTAAAGGAAATTAACTACTATGATTTAGTCCATTTTATATTATATATGGGTAAGAAAGTTGAGGGATTTGATTTATAGAAGGAAAAACTAGAACATCAGAGCTACCGGATTATATCGATCATATATCAAGTCAACTTCTAGAAGAAGACACAGTTAGAGCTAGTCTCCAGTACATGTCATGGTCAATATATTGGTCTAGCTACCCTGTTTTGTCTCAAAAAAGAAAAAGAAAAAAGATCTGGCTTCTTGAAACCTGTTAATCAATTATAATAGTATTTAGCATAAATGTGAGGAAAGTTTTTTGAATTTTGTACACAAAACTATAAGGATATTCTAAGCAGACTGTGTATCGAATAGTTGAAGTTCTTGATGAATATTGGATACAGATTGAAAAGAAAAACTATGTCATAGAGCTTCAGCTCAGAGTATGTAAATATGTTTGGACAAAGAGGTCGCATATTACAGAGAGGAAATAACTCGATCAAGTTGATATTAGAAAAATATATCAAGTAAATAACTATATGAACCCAACAAAGAAAATATAAATCAAAATGATAATGTTATGATTATAAATATTTCTGGGTTTTGGGACCATATCTTATATAAGTAATAATCTTATGTACATTTTCCTGTTTGATCTTCTGGAATACAATTGCTCTCATCTAGTCCCCATAAATTGTGATTGTCCAAACACAGTCCAGCTTAAAAAACCTACTTATGCTTGATGCGAAAATCTCCTAGCTATCATTAGCGACATCATTTAGCATAGAAGTCATGCATCAGTGGTATAAAAACTATATCTTATAGGCTATATCTGGAGGAAATTTCCACAAAGCTGTGGAAGCCCATGGTGATAGCTGCAATCTCTTAATTGATAGTGTTCATCGCATCCCCAATGACTTGTGTGACAACTAGTTTCATCTTTCCTTTACAGTTCTGAACTTCCATCTGCCAGCCTTAGCTCCCATTTCTTCCTAACACACTCCTGTTAATGATGGTGCGATCCAAAGTCCTTACATAAGTTCATAAGCTGTGGTTAAATGAAGTAGTTCCCCAATTCTCTAGTGGTAATTTCTAGTGTAATTCTCATCAGTGCTAAATTGCTAATTAATTTGAATGGCATGGTAGCGACCGATTTAGGGATTTTAGGAAAAAGAATCGTTCTTCATTGATTCTGAAAATTTAAACTCTATACCCTTTACAATTATTGAGCATCGGGTGCATACAAACTCTGCCTCTCTAACTGTCATAATAAATATTTCATTTCTTTGTAGGTACTCTGTTGATGCTGTTAAATCTGAGAGGATAAAAATTACTATCACTCAATATAACTTCCACATTTCACAGCCACGTTATACGTAAAAGTACACTCACTATTAGATAGGATAACAACAATCTCTTATATCACTATATATCCACACAAGAAATCTCAATAGTTACACCGCCTTGTTACAATAAACCAAAAAAGACCATCAGTAAAACCAACCACCGAACATCATGTTGAATATTAACTCCCTCATCATCATTTTCATAATCGAGTATCATTAGTTCATTCCCTATTCACTTAAATTTACATACACACTTTCAAGTTTGCACATTCCCAAAAATGATACAACTACATAACATACATTATAATTATAGTACACAACATTGATCAGCAAGACAGTACATATACATACAATATATAACATAGATCATCAAAATGGTACCTGGAACAAACCTGGGACGCTGCAAAGAAGCTCCATAAATCCAAGGACTATAATTAGACCTATTATAATAATACTCAAGAATCAACCCTTTCAAAAACTTAAAATACAAAGGCGAAACCTCCAAATCATCTTCGACAACGAAAGCAAACTCATTATCATCACTAGGCCACCAAGATTCCAACCATTGAGCCTGTAATCCCACATTCTGAGTCCTATAATGCACAATCTTGTCCCCAAATTTCCACACAAACCCATCAACAAGATCCAAAATTTGATGCGACCCATTTAGTTTTTGATCCAAATCAGACGACCCATTTGCGAAATGGTCAACGTAAATGTGGAGATTGACTCTGTTTGAGTCGTAGTGAGCAGAGGAGAGAGAGGTGAGGCAGCGAGAGAGAGAGTGGGGGCGATTGAAAGTGAGGAGTTTGATGGTGAGGGTGAATGTTTGGGTGGGGTTTTCGAGGTGGAGAGATTTGGATGGGAGAGATTGGGGAGGAGAAGGGTAGAGAGAGAAAATGAAGAGAGAGAAGAGAGAGATGGAGAGGATCAAGAATGGGAGGAAGCTTTTTTTGAGTTGTGCCATTTGGGGGTGACACTTCTAGTTGTGTTCTGCTTGTCTAGAGTTGTGTTTGAGTGAATTCTATTACTACTATTATTCTGATACATTGTTGTCTAAAATCTACTGGATCAAATTTTCGTGTATCTCTAAATTCACTCACTTTTTTCCCCTTCTAAATCAGCTGCATCAATCTATTACTCACATTCGTTTTTAGAGTATTCATTCTCTAATAAAACTATTATAAAGTCTTATTTGGTATTATTGCACAAAATAAAAAAAGTTTTTAACTAAAAAGAAGTGAAAAAATATTTGATAAAATTTAAGAATAATGTTATGAAGTGTTTTTTATCTAAAAATTTTCTTAAAAAAACCATTTTCTAACAAACACGATAAATATTTACATATTTCAGTATCAAATCTATCAAACAAAATATTTATTTTATATTATATCTCAAAACTTGTAAACATTAAAAATATTTTCAAACAATTTTTAAATTCTTTTAATAATATTTTTTCTAACAACACTTTTTCTTGACAGTATAATAATCTTAAATCAACTTAGATGGAGGTTGAATTTCATCATGTCTATTTATCTTGTAAATTTTTGACTAACAATTTATTTATTTTAGTTTAAAGATACCTACTTTATTTTGGAATTATATATTTACTGTCATTTTTCTAAAAATAAAAATGTATATTATAATGTAAATATACTTTACTAAAACTAAAAATTACAATAAAATTTTGATAAATAAAATTTAATAAATGAATAAATTTTCTAAACTAACTTTTTTTCCAATTATAACATAATAAAAATTATACATTTTAATAAAATAACATTTTTTTTTCTTGAATTTTTAAAGTATTCATTTATGGAAACTTAACAAAAGTTCTGTTTACAACCGGACCAAAGTTGTCTGTAAATATGTTTGGGCTCGAGATTTTTCCGGGTCGGGCCTAGCCATATTGGGTCTTGTTTTCCATCTTTCACTCCCAGCATGGTCATAATAATGGTTTTTTTGGGTTCAAGAAATTTAATTATTTTTTTCTCAACTGCAAAATTAAAAGGTGTTTATACCCTTATAATACAAGGAATAATACAAATCAATAATGATGTTCACTTTCATTCAATATTGATGGGTGACCCTCTTACTCACCAGGTATGTCAATTATGTATTATCGTGTGTATTTATGTGTATATTTATGTTTGTGTAGCTGTATGCTTCTGTTTATAATCTGGGGTTTTTGTAGAACTTGAATTAGTTGAACTTATATGTTGTGTTCTTGAAAGTTGGTTTTTTATTATAAAAATTAAGTAATTAATTTGTGTGTGAATTGATGTTAGTTGTATAACTTGTGTAGGTATTTGTATTTGGGTCTTTTTCTGAAGATGAAGCTAGAAACTTGCTGCATCAGTCGGTTGAGAAGCCGGTAGATAAGAATGATTTGCCTGTTGAGTCTTTTAATAATGTGATTGGACTGTCTTTTGGTAGTTTTGATGGTGAGTTAAGTTTAAATTTCCCGACTAGTATAAATGGTTTGGCTGATTTTAAGCCCGAGTGCAAGATTGATCGGAGTGAGAATGTAAAGAATGGGAATTTGAAGGAGAATGGAGATATCGGAAATTCTTTACATGGGTCAAGTTTTAGTAATGGCAATGAGGGAACTGTGAGGGAAGATGGCATTGACTTGAGTGTGAGTGTGTTAGAAAATCAAGTTGGTTTTCTAGAAAAGTTGAAGCTGCAAGATCGTAACGTGGTAAGCTTAAAGGAAGGATCTGTCAATGGGACGTCTGATGGAAGCTTACAAAAGCATCGTAAAGAGGCTTTTGATAGTCCTGCTAAAAAAGTTGAAGACCTGCAGCCTCGAGGGTTGATTAACTTGGGGAATTTATGCTTTCTCAATGCGACACTGCAGGCTCTTTTATCCTGCTGGCCTTTAGTTAAGCTTCTACTGGAATTAAGAAATCACAGTATTTCCAAGGTTTGCTTCATGTGTTTTTGTTTACTTAACAAAAAAAAGATTACTACTCCTTTACAATAAAGAATTAATTAGCTTGTGGAATCATAAATTCTTATACGCCTTGTGTATATATTGAAATCTCACATTAATAAAATTCACATTTTGTTGGAATATTGAAGTGATTGTTAATAGTGATTTACAAAGTTTAACAATTTAGATTATATTTCGACATCAGGATTTTGCAAGTATATTATATCAATATTGGGTCTTTTTTTTGAGAGAACAGGACTATCGTATGTATGTTGAGATTTTGCAGTTATATATGCATAATTGAAAGACATACATTATTAGTTCTTTGGTAGAAAAATAACAAATAATGAAAACCTACTGAATATATAATATCATAATATGTACATGTCTAGTATAATTTGTTATCATAATAAATTTATTTTCAGTTCTGTTCTGCAGCTATATACAAGAAATTAAATAAAAACTACTCTGGTAGTGAATTCATAATCAATATTATGATAGATCATGGATGTTCTAACTTTCCCTGTACCTTAGGTTAATTATCCGACATTAGCTGCATTCGTGGATTTTGTGTCTGTTCTTGAACCCAATGGAATAACCTTGAAGAAGAAAGATATTCCTGTTCTTGAGACTGGAAGGCCTTTCAGCCCTTCAATGTTCGAAGGTGTTCTAAGAAAATTCACTCCAGATGTGTCAAGTAGTATCTCAGGCAGACCAAGGTTTGTTCTCTCTTTTCTTTGTATACCCCCCCCCCCCCCCCCTCTCTTGTTTGATGCAAAATCTTGCAGTTATTTGATAATTTCTTTCATTGTGTATTATACTTGCATTGAGGATAATTGAAATTATGGCAATGGTACTATGCTTCAATTTATCTAGGAGTTCTGCTTTAAATATCAATATTTGTCCCGATATTGGTTTCTTGTGCTTGGCATTTTGGGTGAATATAAGAATTATCATATATTACAGTGGATGGTTCTTAAGAGCTGCTAGTTCGAAAGTAGATATTAATATGCAGTTTTGATGTTTCATTACAGCTAGTCATTCCCATAATATGGGAGGTACATACGAATTTTTGAATATATTAAATGTGCATCAACTCATCTTTTCCAGGCAAGAAGATGCGCAGGAGTTATTAAGTTTCCTTATGGACCAGATGCATGACGAATTATTAAAGCTTGAAGGCAAATCTAGTGGAAATGGGGGTAAATCATCTCTGGTTTCTTCTGCAGATGATGATGACTGGGAGACGGTGGGTCCAAAAAACAAATCTGCCGTGACAAGAACCCAAAACTTTGTTCCTTCACATCTGAGTGAAATTTTTGGTGGACAATTAAGAAGTGTGGTTAAGGCAAGAGGTAATGCTATATTACATAAGATAATATGACCATATGCTTAGATTCTTAGAAGAACAAAAATAATACTGTGTATATGAATAGACCTCGGCACCTCGCATTACTTAACTTGAGGTTAATCCGATATCCAGCAACCTCAAATAATACATTTTGCCATATGGCTATAGTTGAATACTTGATTCTGCAGTTTAATGCCATATTATTAGTTCAATTACTGTTGCTACTTGGTAGAATATAACAATAGGTAAAACATGGCAGTGGAGACTCCACGTGGAACCGTAAAACATGGAGTTTATATTTTCCTAATTTCTTGTTCTTTCTAATAAGTATTTTCTCAATAAATTTATATAAATATTTATGAAATTAAAAGAATAAACTAGGAGCAAGTTATCTTGAGCCTAAGATTACAGTTGGACTACTAAAGTAGGTTGAAGTGTTTGGCTTCAACATTAAGGATGGGACTCTGAAGTCTGATCTTATACTCAAACCCATGTCATGTTCGACACCGGTATGATGTCCAAACTGAAGTCTCGGTAACAAATGACTTGATCTTTGTATGTTTTTGTAGATGTGGTATTTCAAAAGACCTAGTTCTTAGTTGACTTTTTGTGCGCGTTGTTGCCTTCGATACTTAAATCACAGATTGCTTGTGTTCCACTTGATGTACCTTTGCTAATACTTAATACTATCTTTGCATATGCTGTGCCATCATTAAGGGCATCTTCAAGAGGCTACTAGCTCATTCCATAAATATAATATGCATATTATGGCTCCTAGTATATTATTTTTCATGTCAACTCCAACAATACTCCTTGAACGCGCTCCCGTTCTATTTTTTATTACTATAATAGTAGATACACCAACTCTATGTAGTAGAAGAATTCAAGGGAAGTCAAAAATTTTATTTATAAAGAAGAAATAAGGAGAGGCAGGCTCCTCAAGAATGTGGAGGGAGAAGAGACTCTTAAATTTTTAGGAGCCACTACGAGTCTGTTTCAGTTTTTTTTTTTTGCACATACTCCCTATATTTTAACTTTGGAGCCTATATAAAGAGGTTCTTAGAGATGCGAAGTAGCTAATAGTCTCGGACATATGAGCATGCACAGCACAAGTAGTATATATTATTGTGTTCACATTTGTTGTGGGGTATTATGAATATGTGGGGATCCCAGTAAAGTTGTTTATAAGCTTAATTGTCAATATTAAGTTGATAATGCATATGTTACATGCTCTCTATACTTTACCTTAGTCTACCTTTGTAATTCCATCAAATGGGATGCTAGTTGGCTCAGATGGATATCAAATAAAGAAAACAATGGAGCTTGATGAAATTACCAACAATATGTTTGCTTGAAGAAATTATAGTCTAAGGATTATAATCCAAATATTATATTCTCATCACTATTGATCTATTGGATTATAGTCCTCTAAATAGGTCAATACCATGTTTGTTTTGCTCCCAAGGGATATGATTATACAATCTCCTCCAATATTTGGTTGGAGGAGGTATTACTTAATCCCCTCTAACAAGTCAGCTTTTTAATTCCTCTAGTCCCTGGGATATAATCCCAAGTTTTTACGAAACAAAAAAGGGATTAAATTTATACAATATTTAATATATATTCGTTTAGCTCAATGTACAGGAGAAGCTCACCTTGAAATGCTTATAACAGAACAAAGGAAATTACTGCTATGTCCATTATTTAAATTAAACTGGAAGCACTGCCTTTATTCTAAAAACTGCAAGTCAATTAATCTTGCTTACATCTGTAGTGCTCGACACCAATTTCTAAAGTTCGATAATCGACAAGGCTATAGGTGCTATGCACTGGATTTAGTGAAATTGGATTGGTATAATTGAGGGGTACCCAGTTAAGATTCCTCAAGTTATATCTAACCACACATTTTTCCCAAGTTCATTTAACGTAATTATTATGCTAAACATGCATGGATGTGTGGTTTATCCAACCACACAATTTTTGCCTCTTCTTTTTACCATTCTTATGCTATTATGATATGTTGCGGAGTTGCCTGGTTTTCAAATAATAATTTTTTCAAGTTCAATATAGCAATTTGAGGTTGTTTTTCACTTGTGTATTGCTTAATATTTCTTTTTTCTGTGGTATAACAGGCAACAAAGACTCTGCCACTGTTCAACCATTTATGTTGCTTCATCTTGATATTTCCCACAGTGCTGTTCATACTATTGAGGATGCTCTTTATTTATATTCTGCACCAGAAACGATAGATGAGTATCGGGCATCAACAACCAAAAAAGTAATATTCTTTTTTCTGTTTGCTAATCGTACGCTTTATGTGTAGTTAGTGTATTCAATTATTCATGTATATTAATAGTTTCCTGAGACATACCAATGTGCCATGGTTTACCTTTCAGGCTGGGGTTGTTAGTGCCAAAAAATCTATAAGCATTCAAACACTGCCTAAAATTTTGGTCCTACACCTGATGCGCTTTGGCTATGGAAGCCATGGAAGTACTAAATTGCATAAACCTGTCCGGTTTACTTTTGAACTCTTGCTGAGCCGTGAGTTGTTGATGACCTCTGCCACTGAGGTAATCCATAATCTCTCTCACATATCTCCTTCAAATTATTTTGAGCTTTCCTGTACAAACGTTAAATCTCGTGAAACGTTGATCAGTGAAAGAAAGCTTCGTGTAGTCAATTAGGGTATTTCCATATTCATGATGTTTCTTGTCTGAATTTGGTTTTCAAACTGGAAATAATTTAGGAGATACCTGATGCAGAGAAATTTTGGAGTATTAGATAATTGTTAAATCAATAAAGTTATTTACTCAAGTATTGCAGTATATTACCATGGTTAGCAGAATGTAAACTATTAGCCCTTTTCTTTCTAAATCTGTTCTTTTACCTCTTATTGTCATTATTTAGTCTTTTATTGATGTACTCACATTCTTATTTTTTATACAGTTGAATTATAGTATGATTGTTTTTAAAACTCTATGTTTTTTGGGTTATTTGTAAGTAGTTCAAGTTTTAGTAGGTTCTGGTCCTCTTTCTCATTTACGTTAAGTTGTATTCCCTTTTTAGTTTTAGAGTTTTCTCTGATAAAATTGGTGGTATCAAGTGGTAGTTTACACTTGTTTATGTCCGCGAACCTGGCCTCTATCCTCATGACACTCACATAGGGACATATTGTTCAAATGATTTCAATTTTTAATTGGCAATTTAGGCTTTAAGGAAAGAGAAGTTTGGAATGTATTTAGTAGTACATTCCAATACCATCTCTCTAGCAGCAGTCTCCTTCGAAAAATCCACATCGTTATCTGTTCACCTCTTCTTTATCTCCATCTTATATTAGTTTATTTCCCAGAAAAGCAGTTATCTAATGGGATTAAACAACTAGGTTGGGACTTCTGGCAAAATTCAATATTCATATAATTAGTACATGAAAAAATTCTAATGCACAATCTGTTTCTACTGAAGTGATTAATTAATTCCTATCTCACAAATGTCGTCATATGTCATATCATAACAAGTTATGAGTTCTAACCTGTTTTTCCACCAAACATGAGTGGGCCCATGTTTTATTTTCAAGACATTTTAGGCACGTAGATAAAACTAGTGATTTATGATAACAATCAGACCAAGTCTATGAAGGTACTTTTTAGTGAAGTCTCGTATGTTTTATCTGCCAGAAACTTAACATTAATATCTGTGATGGTTATAGTACTTGTCCATTTGTGGCAGTTCGTTGCCATAAACATATATCATCGGTATCCAATTCTGTTTTCAGCTGTTAGGATAAAATTATGAGGGTCTACGTTAGTCTCTCCCAGTTCCTCTATAGATTGCAAAAATAAAACTAAAATGAAATGCGTAGTAGTAATTTTTTTTTTCTTCATATTTTAAATTTGCATGGTAAAGAAATTACTAAGTTCTCTCTGTGTTGAAGGTCTTAAGATCCTTATTTATAATCTGGTCCTAGAACTGTGACTTGTATGCATATGGTCATTAATGTTATACGGGAGTTAGTTATACTTTATATGATTCCCACTTTTATTGCTAATAAAATAAATCAACTGCGTCTAATTCTTCTTCTTCTTCTTGTTTTTTTTTTACCACGGCTTTACAGAGAAGAAAATACAAACTTGTTTCTACTATAACACATCATGGGAAGGAAGCCACTAAGGGGCATTATACTGCTGATGCTCGCTATCCTGGTGGGCAATGGTTAAGATTTGACGATGCATCCGTGACTGCCATAGGTGCAAGCAAGGTATTGCATGACCAGGCCTACGTTCTCTTTTACCAACAATATTGACAGGGTATCTAACAACCTCATTCTTGGTCACATCATGTGTAGGCAAAAGAGCATAGTTATTCAGTAAAGTTAGATGTCCAAACGAGTGTCTGTATAGGGTTGGGAAGTAGAACCCGGTAGTTTTGTAATTTATATTGAGGTTTTTTTTTTTTTTTTTTTTTTTGGGGGGGGGGGGGGGGGGGGGGGGTTATTAAACTGTATGAGAAATTTTGGTTATTGCTTTATCATCGGCTATTGTTTGATTTACTAACATTTGGATGAGTATGTAAATTATTATTAGATTATCAAAAATATTGTTACTTAACTGAAGATTTTTCATTAAGGTAAATTTGGGTTGAGCTATATTGCATTCTCGTTTTAGGGGTTTAAATTTTGCTTCTAGCAACATAATACTGTAATGTGAATTTGATTAGAAAGGATTTTCTTTTTTGCTTAATGTCGAACAAGTATTTAATTGGAAACATTTGGACATTACGATGAGTGATGGGTAAGATGAATTTTGAAAAAAACTACACATGCACATGTTCTGTGGTCGTTCCATTATTTTGGTGGTGATTTCAACGTGATGTGGGGGTTTGCAAAACCATGCTTACTCAAGAGTGGCAAATGGTGTTTATTCCACGGTTGTATGTATCTCTTTGGCGTGATAATTAGTGGTGGGAGTTTAGATAAGAGACACTTACCGAGTATTTGAGTAGTAAGGGTACTCTACTTTTTTCCATTCTCCCCAATACGTCACTTCTTTGTTATCGGTAATTTTCTCTTATTTATATTATGTATAATTATGTATATTTACATATTATATGATGATTGAAAATATTTTTGAGTATAGATAATTATATTTTATATAAATATAAATAATTATATGTTATATAAATACGACAAAACTAAATAATAATAAAAAGAAAACATATTAGGAAACATGTAAGGGATCCTTTGTTCTTTCCACCATTATCATTAATAAAAAGTAGTCAAAAAATACAAGTCAATTTATCAAAAGTGGTTGTTAAAACTCAATAATAAATACTCCTTCTGTCACATAATTTTTTTAAATTTGTTTTTTATAAATAAAAATATTAAATTAAATATGAATAAGAGAATTTAAAATATTAAAAATAAGTATGTAAATCGCACAAAATATAAATTTATATTATTAATATATAAATATGTAAAATGTAAAATTTTACGATTCAAAATATTATGAATATGATTTTTTAATATATCAAACATATGTTTAACATATTTAAGATTATACATATTAGATATAAATATTTTTTTTATAAAATCTATATTATGTTTATTTTATACTCCCTCCCCGTCCAACCCAATTGTTTACATTGGGGTTAGGCACGAGGTTAAGAAACTTATATAAAATATTATGAAAGAGAATGAAAAATGAATGAAAGAGAATGAAAAATGGGTAAAGTGGTGGGGTTAATTGATATTTAATTAATAGATTTGAAAAGGCGGAGAAAAGTAGTGGATGAGAGTAAATTTACTATTTTTAGAATGTTTTGAAATATAGAGAATTGGGTTAGACATTCAAAAAAGGAAAGTGTAGAGAACTGGTTGAGACAGAAGGAAAATAAAATTTAATAGATATTATGGTATATGATATATAATATATATGTATCTGTAAATAATATGATAATATAATTATTCATTTGAAAAGGCTTTTTTTATGTTATTAGATTTTCAGTAGTATAGTGTTAATTGAAATTTATAAATAATTATATATTATACATAATTTAAATCTTGTATCAATAAATAATAGATGTTACTATATTGCTAACGAGATTTAAACTTTAAATTAATATTAAAAAATAAAACGATACATAACTATTATCGTCATAATACTTGTTACATCCCATTGTTTCATATTAATATATGACATGTTATTTATTGAACCAAATATATTATTTCATATTAATACTTAATGTGTGTTATGTCAATTCAACATCTATAATAACATTTTTTTAAAAATATAAATGACTTTTAATTATAAAAATACTTAATGTGTGTTATGTCAATTCAACCTGTGTAATAATATTCTTTTATTTTATTAAAAATAAATTCAATATAATTTATCATATATAAATTGTTTAAATTAAAAAAATGTATTAATATTTATTAATATATATTATTTAATTTTAATTTGATTTAGTTTATTTATCAAATAGTATGATTCAAAATATGTGATAACATGTTTTTTGATATAGTATTATATATAATATAGTAACAAAATAGAATGTGTATTTAATATTTTAGGCTAATGTTGATCTCTTAGCTAGAGAACTCAAATAATTATTTTTTTTAAAAAACCTAATTTTTTCAATTCGATTCAAACCAATGAATTAATAAAGTTTCCGAGTTCTCAATATAATAATTTCTCTTATATATTAAGTATTTTTATAGAAAAGATTTGGATAATTTTTTTTTAATCTTACTCTCACAAGAAAATTTCACGTCTCTCTCCATATATCTGAATGTAAAACCCTAATAATATCTCCACCATAATCTAATAATTATACTTAATAACGTCTGATATATGTTATGTCTCTGTATAAAACTAATATAAAAAATATTTTAATGTTTTAAATCAATTATATAAAACTTTCCTAAACAGAATAAAATTCTCCGATAAAAATTCGTAACTGTCTTTTCTGTCTAATTACGGACTGCTCCAGTTGAATTTTGGATGTTGAATCACCTTAGAATTAAAGATAATTTTGTAAGTTTCGCGTGGGCCGTAAAATCGTCCAAATTCTGAGTTGTGAAACTCAAAATATGGTCCAAATAATGTCTGTTGTGTAAGTAGCATAATAATTATGAATATTCTTTTTAATTTAATTCTAAAATGGCTTTTTAAGTTCAAATTTATATATTACTAAGATATCTAATATTATTTGAGTTATAATATGAAGTGAGGTAAGTAAAATTATAATTATTAGAAATGTTAATAATAATTAATTTATAAACAATTAACATATAATATTATGTAGTTTTTAAGAATCTATTCTTTGACCTTTGATAGTATTTGGATAAAATCTCTCTTACTCTCATTATATATAGAATATGTAATATATGATCCCGCGTGCATACATATAAGCACACGAATTAAAATAAGTCACATGTCATGTCACGTAATTTAGAAAAAAATTTGATATAATTTTTGGTATACGTAATAATACTCTTTCATTATTCCCGACAATTATTAAATTTTTGATAGTTTAATTGGAAAATACTCCTTAGTAGGTGACCAGAAAATATAACACCAGTCAATAAAAGAAACATGCAAATGAGGACAAAATTAACAACGTTATATTTAATGAATTTTGGTTTCGATAAAATTAAACTAAACTAAACGAAACTAAACGAAACTAAACTTATAGAAGTCGCGTAAATCAAGTTCAGAATTGATTTTATATCCATAATTGTTCCATAATTCCATAATCATTACATACAGCGCGCTGTTTCTTACATAGAACCAGCCCTCTTCTACACGTTTACTCCCATAATTATTACACAAGCCCATAATTATTACACATACACACCTCCCTGTCTCTTACATACGCGTATTTATACACCATATTTACACCCTCTTCTTGTCTCTAAACCCCCTTATTACATTATTACATTGACGTGTCTTTTCGTATCGTATTTGTTGAAGAAATTACGTAATTAACATGATGAAGAAAAAAACAAGTGGTCGTCAAAAAATTGATATCAAGAAAATAGAAAAGACTGATAGTCGCCAAGTCTCTTTCACCAAACGCAGGGGAGGATTGTTCAACAAAGCAAGCGAATTATGTATTTTAACAGGTTCTGAGGTTGTCATTCTTGTTCAATCCATTGGAGGCCGCCGTGTCTATGCTTTTGCTCATCCCGATGTCGATTCTGTTTTCCATACTTTTCTCGGGAAACGTGTTTCTAATTCTCCTGATCCAGTGAGCCAAGACAACACTACTTCCTTCACGATTGAAGAGTTTAATAAAGAGTACTTGGAGATTGCTAAGGAGTTGGAAGTTGAGAAGAGTAAATCCAATAATGTGGAAGAGAGTGATGGATTTTGGTGGGAAGAATCTTTTGATGATTTGGAGGTCGATCAACTTGAGATTTTTGTCAAGGCAATGGATGAATTGAAGATTAATCTCACAAAGAAAGCTGATGAGTTGAGGGATTCCGTTACGAGTTCTTCGTTTGACACGGTGGCTAACGCGAATAATGTTGATCATGGGTTACTTGGTGATCAAGTAATCTGGCCTTGTTTTGATCAGTCTCTTCAGGATAATGTTGGTGTTGCTAATCAAGATATGATGATGCCTGCTGTTAATTATGATACCGGTGGGTTCATTAATAATTATAGCTTTGTCGGGACTGGTGATCAACTGGTTAATGATAATCATGATTATGTTCATTATAATGATGGTAATAATTTGAAGGTTCAAAGTGATTTTGGGGTTCCTGATTATCTCTATTTTGGACAGGATCAGATTTGAAGGGAAAAGAAGGGCTTTCTTTTTCTTAATCTAATAGTTACTAATAATTTTGAGTATAGTAGGAGATTGGAATTAACTAGTTAATTTGAATGTTCTTGAAGATTTTCTTATTAAGGAGATTATTATAACTTCAATAATTTCGGGAGATATTTTAACGTATATTATATATATGGTGTTACTATAATTCAATAAAATCGTTATATATTTTCGATTTTGAGTTACTGATGTTCTAATTTCTCCATCATTTTTTTTGTTGTTGTGTATTATAATAATGTGTGTGCATGTGTGTATGTTATTGTGTTCATTATGATTGTATTGTACTGCCACACAATTATCCATTGACACCGTTATCCTGCAGTTTACTATGATCTAATCTGGGATCTCCATTTTTCGATAAAGGAATTTAAATACTTACAGCCAATGTTTCTTAACCCTCTCTGCTGGGAATGTCGTTGAATCTGCTAGTGAAGAAGAGAAGTTCGAAGAGGGATCATGCATGCTCTAGCTGCCTACGCTTCCCAGGACCAAGGACAAAAGTTTTTCGAGAAGATTCTGTTGTAAAACTGTCTTGTTTTTTCTGTGCTTATAGTCTGTTGCCACTAAATATGATAATCTAATTTTTACCTTTTCATTTAGAAAAGTTTTGTTGCTGTTAGGATATACTTTTCCGTGCATGTTGTGATTATAATTAATTTATAAGTCGAAAAATGTATAAATCTACCGTGCATATTTTTTATGCATCGATCCTTCTTTCTAATACACTTTGTTCTTCTGATAGCTTATTTATATTGGAGAATAGAGATTAATTAGAAGCCCAGGAAAATACCTTATAAAAGTACAGAAAAATACGCAAATATGAAAATAATTAAATAATTGTGTGCACGAGTAAAGTAAAATATTATTTTACAAGATAACGAGTTTAACGATTCGGACAGCAACTAAAACAACTTCACGGGCTGGACAGTCTCGGATCTCTCAAATGACTTAACTACCCCTTAATTCTATCCCCAAATTGTAACTATTCCAACACTTTTTCTATGTAAATACCATCATGTTTTCTATGTAAATACCATCATGTTCAGGGGTAATATAGTAAACTTAAAAAATTAACTAATATTGCACTTGCTCCACCCACTTTCTTCCAACTCAAGTGTGTGTATTGGTGTGGGGGCGCCCTTCATCTTTGCTTTCTTTTAGCTTTTTGAAAAGCAAACAAAACCCATCTTGTTTTTTCATATCTTTGGTTCAAATTTCATTTATTTTTATCTTGTTTTTGTCACTGATCCAAGAATCATAGCCAAAGACTCTAAAGTTTGAATCTTTTTGTTTTTGGTTTGCTACCATTTGCATCAACTGCAAGTACTATTCTTCTCTTTTGGTATCTATTGTTGATATTTTTGATGGGATTTTATGTTTTTTTTTATTTTTTTTTATCTTGTTAATCTCAGTTTTGAGGTGAAATGTGTTGTGGGTATATGTTAGTTTTTCATATAATTGTTTTTTTTTTTGTGTGGATTGTACTGACTGATCTGTTTGGTTTTTTTTATGTATTATGTACGAGTCCATGAAATTTGACTCTGTGAGCTAATTAGGTATTTAATTGCTTTGAAGGCTTTTGTGTGCAGTGATTTTAATGTGATTTTGTTGTATCGTTGGTGTGCTTTTGGCTTTTAGATTCTTTGAAATGTTGTTTACTGTTTTTGTATGTAAATTACATGTATATATAAAATTTCCCCTTTTTATTTTTAGAGTACATTTATTGCATTGACACATTATTGTAGAAGTCCTTTTATAGTGTAAATTTTGTTACTTAAATTATATTGTTGTTCATTAACTACTAGAATTTTGCTTCTAATTAATGGTGAATAATTCTGTTGGCAGAAGTGGCGACACTGATATAATGACTAGGGTCGGTCGTGATTTTGGTGATTCCATGAGAAAGGAGGCAGTGCCACCAGTTTCGGTTGATGTTATCTTTGCTTCCAGTCGGTTCCCGAATTACAAAATTGGTGCTAATAACCAGATTGTTGAGGTGAAGGAAGATCTTAAGGTATTATCAATGAAAGAAGTTGTTGCACGCGAGACTGCTCAGTTGCTGGAACAACAAAAGCGCCTTTCAGTTCGTGATCTTGCCAGTAAATTTGAGAAGGGCTTGGCTGCTGCTGCCAAGTTGTCTGATGAGGTACTGCCTGCTTAATATGGACATACACATTAATTATGTTTTATTTATGTTCTGCAATCATTATATGCCATTTGCTACTGAATCTGGATTTTAGATTCAATAATTTAAACTCACTTTCGTATATATATCTGGAAACTTGGTAAATTTGCTCCATTTTGATTTTGGCTTTTCTAGTTTGTATACTTAAATGTTATAGATGTGCGCATGAATATTTCCAATATGTTCACAGCATTCAGTTATACACTTTTAGTGTATGCATGTGTGCGTATAAGTGCTGATTTACATAAAGGATTTTTTTTTGCTCATGAAATCTATGGTTCAGGCTAGGCTCAGAGAGGCAGCTTCTCTGGAGAAACATGTGCTTCTAAAGAATCTCAGAGACGCTCTTGAGTCTCTCAGAGGACGTGTGGCGGGTAGAAACAAAGATGATGTAGAAGAAGCTATTGCTATGGTTAGTTCAACGTTTATACTCAAGTATCAATCCTGTACAAGTGGGTTATTTCTTTTAGAAATGGCAGATGGACTAAGTTGGAGTCAGCAGTGCATTTGTTCCTTTTATTGATGCACATATACATCTGGAAGCGAATATTGCATTATTGTGCAAATTTAAACTAAATCTTTACAACTCAAGGACCCTTGAAGAGAAAATTGAAATCCTTCCTTGTTGAAGTCTTATCAGTCTGTTGGGATTGATATACAATAATTTCTTAGTGAAACATATTAATCGAATGGGTTAATCTATCAATGATAAAAAACAACTTACAGAGTACTTCTGGGCTGCTCTCCTCTATTCTTTTGCATTGTTAAGAGACTTCAATTATGATTCTCAAATATATTCTTTCTTATTCTGGCACTTTGACTTGATCTAGCTTATCTTATGTAGCATCAAGTGAATTTTCCTGGTTCTTGTTTAACAATAAATGACTTGTATGATATCATATTTATCTTCGCTACACCTATACATCTAATATTAATGTACCTGGAAACAAGAGTAACATGTAGTCGTTCCAGGTTGAAGCTTTAGCAGTTCAGTTGACTCAAAGAGAGGGAGAGCTTATTCAGGAGAAGACGGAAGTGAAGAAGCTGGCAAATTTTCTGAAGCAGGTATATCCTTGCATGTAACTGTGTATATATATTACGATTTACGACTCTTATGTCTTTGTGCTCTCTATTACTATTATTCTAGTTAAATTGATTCATGCACTTATATTTTTTGCTTCGTGGTTATTGCGTAATATAATTCCAAACAACTTAACACACCAGCATCTGTATTAGTCATATGATTTCACTGGTGGAGCAGCGCACATCTGTTTTGTGTTAGCGACTTTAACATGACTTTTAGCGGGTGTAAAGATATAATCTGAAATTTTAGCTCTTTAGAGAGAATCACGTTAAACTGTATATTGAGGAGCCATCTTTTCAAAATCTTTTCTGATCTAATAGTAGCAGTGTATATAAAGAAGAATTCTACAATTTAAAGGCTCATTAATTAATTTGATTTCTATTTATGTCTGTGTCATTCTGAAACCTAATTTTTGGATTTGCATTTTGTAGCGACATTATTCTTCAAGATTGTAACTTTATTGCTATATCGTAGTAACTCGTTACCGGATCTTTCTACTTGTACACTAGTTTGGAATGTATAAGAATGTAAGTAGAGGGAGGTCAGATTAAGGTTTCAGTCCAGTGTATTACATTTATGGTCAAAAGATTTCATTTGCATGCTTTTCCAGAAACTTGATGTAATTAATCTATTATTGATCTTTAGATGATTTTTTTTGGTTTAATTTGTATCCAAAAACTAGCATTCCTTAGTTACCCAGGTTGCGTCGGCATTGCAGTTGTATAGCTTATTCTCATTTCTTTAAATAAGTTACTTATTCAAACAGGCGTCAGAAGATGCCAAGAAACTTGTTGATGAAGAAAGAGCTTTTGCTCGAGCCGAAATTGAGAATGCTAGAACTGCAGTGCAGAGGGTTGAAGAAGCTCTCCAGGAACATGAAAGGATGTCTAAAGCAACAGGAAATCAGGTTGGCAGAGTTTAAATATATAATATTAAAAAGGACATTTGCTCCATTATTGTCAATTTAGGAAATCAGGTTGGAAGATATAAGCTTTCCTTCCTTTATTATCATGTTATATTGTATGTTGTATCGTATCTTTTTACTAAGAAAAATGAATTTGGTGGTCGCTGGGATCTAGAATGTCTATAAAGTTCTAGGTTCTTTGCCTATCTTGATGAGAAACTGTAGCAGTCATCCATCTTCATTTTCTAACAAACTTTTTTTAGGCCCTTTAGTTTGTCCACTTTCTAGTATTCATTTTATAGTATCACTTGCTGCTGTATGGTAGAAGTCTTTCATGTTCACTCTGATAGAAATTTGCTCTTATACATGTTTAGGACATAGAGGAACTAATGAAGGAGGTGCAGGAGGCTAGACGAATTAAAATGCTGCATCAGCCAAGCAAGGTAGAGTTTTCGTCTTCTCAAGATGATAACAGTCAAGGGAAACAAAATATATATATATTTTGAACTGTATATACATTATTATGTTTAGTAATCAATCATTCTGTTTAGTTAGCCAAATGTTCATGTGTAGAAATTGAAAATTTTGTTGTTTTAAATCAGAATGTTTTATCTTTACGGTCATCTACATACTTTTAGGAGAATAATAATTCTTGCATGTGGTTTCAGTCTGGAGATGAGTTTTATGCGATTGTTAGCCATGCAATTAAAATAAATGGATTGTTTGTGCAAATTTGTCATTGAAATTGACTTATTATTGCAAAGTGAATACTATTGTGCCAAGTTAGAACTTAGAAATGTTACGATAGCCTATAGGATACGCTTGTTTCACTTCTAAAGTTCATATATTCTTGTTTCATAAAAGCAAAAATGACAGCATCTAGTAGTGACTCACTAACGACTTGCCACAACTCTGAATGGAATATTGAATCAATCATAAGATGAATTACTCAACCAAGCTTATTACACTTCACAGCCTCATCAGAGTTGTAATACATACCAGTATACCACTCACAACCAGAATATATGTAATTTCTATGTTAAGTTAGCATAATCACCACACTCCAGGGTGTGTCTATCCAAATGATGATCTTCCCTGTCCCATTATTTTAGCTCTGCATATATAACTCCCTAATTTAATAGTCATTATTGACCAAACATGATTCACAGGTTATGGACATGGAACATGAGCTTCATGCACTACGAATTCAGCTAGTGGAGAAGTCCAAGCATTCACTTCAGCTTCAGAAAGAGGTACTTGTACAGTATGATTTACTTTTATATAAGAAGATTTAATCTTTTATTATTGGAAGACTTTGAATAAGAATTTGATATCATGGGTAACAATCCTATGTCCTCTCTTCTGAGAAATTCTAGGGGTATGGTTATTCAACATGTGGATTGCCTTGGGCTATTGGGTTTTCTGCGGTTAATCCATCAATTTTTTTATTCCTTTATTCATTTTTTCCATTCTTGTCATGCATCCTTAGTAATACAAGGAAATGACTAAATAAATTTCTAGAACCAACACTAAATTTTTCACTCGATCTCTGATAAATTTTCAGTTGGCAACAAGCAAGAGGGCTGAACAGAACACACTATACTTATATGAACTAGATGGGACTGAAGCTCTGGGTTCTTATTTGCTGATTCAGCCATGTTCTGATGTAGCCCCAGAATTGTCAGAATGTTCAATTCAGTGGTATCGGTTAACACCTGTAACTGGAAAGAAAGAACTTATTTCAGGTATAACAACAGTTACAGTTTGAGCTCATACTAGTGTATATGCGTGTGTGTGTAATAATTCCTTTTTTTATGTTAAGAGCTATATAATTATCCTTTAGTTGGACGAGTGGAATGATGACACTTAATTTTTTTTTTGAGAAATGGTTGTTATTCATGAAAGAAACATCTTACTTCAAGTTCATGTGTGTTTTTCAAAATCATCATAAACTGGAAAAACTCAAAGCTTATCTGTTGGGAGTATGCTTATGCATTTGTGTGACAGACGGAAAGAGACTAATAGGGAAATTTATCCCAATATCGTTAAGTAAATCTAAGATATATATGGTTTAAATCTTTTATAGGTCATCGGACTACAATTACTTTTTCAAATTGGTAATTAAGAGAAATACTCAAATCGTTTGTGTGAACTTTATTATTATATTGTTCATGAAATTTAGTGAAAGAGCTTCCCCTACGAAGCTATTGGTTAGTCACAACGTCCATGGAACACTTGATTTTTGTAGTCCTAGTTAAGTCAATTTGGTCCACTGCTTTCATTCTCTAAAAATTATATATCCTTCTTGTGAGTTTATTTGTAACAAGACCTTTGGAGAAGTTTCTGGGTCCCATGCGAACCATTGCGTTCGCCATCAAGTGCTTGATGGCTTCCCTGGTCATGTTCCACAGATCTCGGATTCTGCAAATAATGTCAGCTTGTTGATGATCCTCATCAGCTGTTTGTCTGCATTCAGTTTCCCGGAGACAATCCACCTGTAACACTACTGAAGGGCGATGTAGATTTCAACATGTCTAGCCTGTGATAGACGGCCCAGAGTTTGCCTTGAAGTGGAGTTCACCAGCTCATGCTCCCTGAGAACCCCATGACCCTATTGCCGTTAAACTTATGTTTCCAATTTCCTCTAGGCTATCCTATTTAGATGCACTTGTCTCTGAAAGAGACATACACATTAGTACCCCAAATATTATCTGGTACGTGATGGTATGGAGTTTGGCTAAAAATGGTTGTAGTTTTGACCTGTAAAGAATTTTCAAACATGGTTAGTAATAGGTTTCCTAGCCTACAATTAATCAAATATATTTCCTTATTTAAAACAAAATGAAAGTAATAATTATCATAGTTACTAGATCGAGTAATGACAGTTACCATTATCAACACTGTAGGTAATAATCTGGAAGTCAGAGGCAATTCAGTTACTAGCTTAAGTTTTGTCAGTAAAGATACCAGAGTGAAAGTTCTATTCTAGTATACTATCAATAGTGAATAAACATTATAATTGGCCCAGCTAGTTTTTAAGTTTTACTTTTATTAGATTAATTTACTTATTAGATGGGAGGCTGAAGGTACTTTACCCCTAACTCCCATTTGTTTTTTTAAGGTGCCATTAAAGCTGTTTACGCTCCAGACCCGTTTGATGTTGGTAGAACTTTGCAAGTTGATATTACTACAGATGCCCTTACACTAACATTGACAACTACTGGTCCTATTGATCCGGGTTGGTCTTCTTTCTCGTCTTCCTGTATTTCTGACAAGTTCTTATTTTCTCCTGGATATGTTGAGTACAACATTAAAGTATTAAATTAAATTACTAGGTTACCATTCTTCTCTATGTTACAAACCAGTAATAGAGTAAATGTAGTAATTTTCAGTTGTGATGGTGCTTTTTATTTGCTAACTTTTCTGTATCATACTCTAGATCTTTACTTGTACATTTCTCTTCAACAGCTGCAGGACTTGGAAACTATGTGGAAGCATTGGTGCTTAGGCATGACACCGAGTTCAATGTAAGCTATGCCAAATTTGGTAGAAACGTGTTAAAGTATGAAACTAATGTACAAATTTGAAAGAGACCAAGTCTACTTAAGTGAACTAAATAAGACAACACAGTGATCACTAATTTCACATAAAGTATGTCTGACATTTGATTATTCACCTCCTATGAAGAATCCACCGGTACATAAGGTTCTATTAAATATTGTGGGTGAAATCAAACTCTTTTTCAGCTATATAAGTTCCCTAAATGAATATCTATGTTTTCTAGGTAGTTATTGTCCAGATGAATGGGTCAGAGCATCCATCGGAGTCAATTCATGTACTTCATATTGGAAAGATGAGAATGAAGCTTTGTAAAGGAAATACAACAGTGGCTAAAGAATACTATTCCCCTTCAATGCAGGTATTATTGTATACTGGCTTTAATCACCCGCTATGTCTTGTCTTTACTGTCCTTGTGCTTTCTTGCTCTCTTAAAATTTACTAATATATGGAGAAAGCTACTGAGGAAACTGTCAAACTGACACATGTTTTAACTTTTAAAGTTATCCCACTGATATTGGTGTCTCAATCTTTAGTTGTGCGGTGTTAGAGGAGGTGGTAATGCTGCAGCTCAGGCATTGTTCTGGCAAGTGAAAACAAGTCTTTCATTTGTACTGGCATTTGAGTCGGAGAGAGAAAGAAATGCAGCCATTATGCTGGCCAGAAGATTTGCATACGACTGTAATGTGAGTCCCACCTTGCATCTTCTTGAAGCTAAATGAATATTTGTTGGTATTGTTTTATGTTGATAACATGAATATATGCTTGCAATTCCAGATTGTGCTTGCAGGGCCAGAGGATCGAACTGCTTTATCGTCTTAAAGTGCACCGCATGGCTTCTTGGTCTCGTGATTATATAATGATTGTATCATAGCTTTGTAGTAATGTAGCTTGTCTCCCTTCTCTAATGGTTTTCATGTTTAGTTTTTGGCCCTTGTTTCCTTTGTTTTTTTTGCTTCAATTGTTTAATATGAAGGTATATTTTTACTTGCCTCCCGTCTCATTGTTCCAAGTTTTGACTTGTATTTGTATCTAAAAGATTCAACTTAACCAACAATTAGAAAAACAGCCATACTAAGGCGCAGGAGAGTGGTGCCTATTGCTTGTAAGAATTATTTATGATAGTAGTGGTTTTGTCATAATCCAGGCTGGATAGGCATTTTGCTACATTTTAGTGCTACAAGATAGAAAATGAAAAATTAACGGTTACAAGATCAACATTATCCATTTTTTTCGAATAAGTAGCCTAAGAGCATATCTAATAGGGTGTCAAGTCTATGTGTCATGACACTTTTGATTGCCATCCTATTGGAGCTCCAAGGGTTTCAAGAGTGTTAGGAGAGTGTTAAGAAAGATTGTCAAATTTTTGGCAGCTCTTCAAAATGGATAAAAACAAATTTGACAAAAATTGTATGGACATGTATTACCTCTTATATTATATTTTATTTGTTAGTTGAGTTAATAGTTGGAGGGATCATTTGGACACCTTATATGGGTGCGAACTATTTGACCAAAAAGTTGTCATATTTGACATGGAGGGGAGTGAAAATAAAATATTACTCCCCCGGTCTCATTATTTTCGACTGATTTGCCTTTTGCAAAATTAAATTTAACCAAATTTGTACTATAATACCCTTGTATACTGAATTTAATGCATACCTATCTTAATCAATACATATTCTATTTTTTTTTGATTTACTAATTGTCTTTTAAAAATAATTACGGAATCGATGTAAACATACATGAATTTATATTTTCTATACAACATAATCAAAATTTACGCTGGTAAACTTAAATTTTATGTAAGTTGTATTTGTTATTTTTAAAATAAATTAATTTGTTAATTTTTTTATTGTCAATATAAAGATTAAATGTTTTATATGAAGAGGTGTTTTATATTAATTTTTTTGATGTCAATTTAAATTTATTGTAAATATATTTAAACAACTCTCATTTAATAATATTTTTAACTTCTTCTTTTTTATTTAAATATAACGTTTTTAACTTTTTAGAAATTAATTATAACTGAATCAAAAGTATTCTTTTTAAAATATTATCTTAATAATATTATTAATAACAATTTCATTATAAAATATTAATAACGGGGGAATGTTGATATTTTTTCAAGTTGGAATTATAATTTTTCTTGATTTTATGGACCGAAAAATGAGTAATTTTTTTTATTTTCATGGTCAAAAGGTTAAAGAAATATGTACTGTAATTTTTTTCTAAAACATTTGACTTTTTCATTGGAAACTTACAAAAGCTCATTTATAATAGTATTAGTTTGTGTATATGTGTTGATTATGATAACTATTGAACAGAAAATTAGGTAAAATTAAATTTTCAATGTGTCATTAATCAAAGGGTAAGGGTGGAATTAAAAATATAAAAATAAAAACTCAGCCAATATTTTGGAACAACTAAAAATAGTAACTCAGTCAAAAAATATGAGACGGAAGGAGTACTATTTATAATAAATTTTACAATTTTTGGCACCCAATGAGGGTGCTTCTATTTGAGATGCTCTCAAAGTTTATTCTGAAAAATCTTGGGATGATTATATTAGATTGTGTTCGTTTGGCCACAAGTAATCTTTGTTATGCTTTGAAGATATATATACAAGCTGGTAATTACTGAATTTGTATTGATATTGAACAATTTGAGCGTGAACTAGAAGCAACTGCCCTTCCTCGATCAGCTTGTCGCCGTGAGGACCGACTGATATTTTTGGAAGTAAAGGAAAATAAATTTAAATATTTGGGAAGAAAGTTTTTATATAATTTATTTTAAATTTTTTTCCCACACTTTTAAAAGAAATTGAAAAGAAAAAAAGTTCATTTTCTCTTTTTGTGACATACCGGGATCCAGGGCAGCTAATTGATTGTTAATATTTTTGATTACAGTCAAATCTGGATTAATTAATAATCGATAAAATAATAATTCATAATAAATTAATATTTTCAATATAAATTTTTGATCCCCACATAATAATAACCGTACATCTTTTACCTCGATTAAATAATAATCTCGATAATTTTTTTATTTTTTTATGACATAATTTTGATAAATTAATAAAATTTATCGGTTCCGACAATATTAATTTATAGAGGTTTTCCGTATGAGCTTCTTTTGTGGCTATTGGGCCGATCACTAACGTTTCCATAATCAGGTTCTACTTGCTTAATTATCTAAGTTTCATCATTTTCATTATTTCACAGAAAAAAAGATGCTATGGAGTATGTTAATGACTTAGTTGTGATGTATGTTTTCTATAAGTAATGGACCAACAGAGACATGAATTATAATTGGGACGTTGCCAAATGATTTGGCCAAAAATTATTACTCCCTTCTAAATTAATTATATTTTTTATGGTTAAATTGATTAAATTTTAACTAAAAATTATAATTTATTTTCTTTATAATTTTGATAAAATTAAAATTATATTTTAATATATAAAATATATATTTTTAATAAATTTTAATTAAAATTTGATTAAATTAACAGGAAAATATTTTCAAAGTCAAACAAAACTATAAATCGGGATAAAAGGAGTATAATGGTTTTTAATTAGTTAGTGGATTGAAATAATATTTGGATTCAATAAACTAATTTTGAAAAAACTACTTGGACAAATTTTTTCAATTAGATGATTGCCATGTATTATTTATTTAAAATACAAATAGTAATTCAATAGTTATTTACAATACAGTTTTATTTAAAATAACTAATTTAATCCGCTCGTTAAAACAACTAATTCAATCATTTAGTCAAAACAAATAATTCAATCCGCTAACAGCCAACCGCTAATTTTCAAACATGACTGGAATATTATTCAGTAAAGAATAAGAGAAAAGGTTGTTAGTCTGTTTGAAAATTTAGATTTAATTTGAAATTGTAGATTTGGTCAAATGACATATTTAATTAATTAAAAGAATTAGATTTAGATTCATTTGAAATCAAATCTAAAAAATTCACGTACTAGTATAAATTTAAAATAATAATTCAATTCATATTATTTTAAATTCGTGAATTGCATATTCTCAAACACGGTCTAAAATAAATTGTCCAATTTATACATTTTTGATTATTTTTTTAATGACAAAAATATTCTTAACAAGTGTGCTGAAAATGTCGAAAATATTTATTTTTTCGTTTAGTATAATCAGTGGTTAGTTATTATAAAACATGTAAATGTTCAATTATCTAAAATATCTTTGACCATAATCTCTAACTATCCATGTGGACCATGTTTAAAAATCTCGAATATCTGTAAATATTATTCCCTTTAAATACAAAACCGCTGTTACAACTTGCAACATCTTAGGATCAAGATCTCTAAACATTCCCCGGTATATATGATAAGATCACTAATACAAAAATAATCAACAAACATCTCTTGGATATCCCTGTGTTTGATCTTTTTATTACACCAATATCCAAATCCAAAATATAATATTGATAGGTCTAATATCACCTATAAAAAGACATGCCTCCATCACATTTTAACCACGTCTCATTTTCCAACTCTTAGAAGCCCATTGCATATATACCAATTACTATCTCAACATGAGCAACGCTGAAAACTCTGTCTCAAGCCCTTTTAATTTGCCACCAAGCGGTCCATCTCAAATTGCTGATACCAACAATGAACCAGAATATTCTCCACTCGAAAATCTCACTGTTAACGAAAATGCAGGCGAGTCTTCTTCATCGAAGAAACCTCGTGGACGTCCTCGTGGGTCGAAGAACAAGGCCAAAGAAGCGGCCTCCTCCCAAACAACAACCAAGACTGTGATTCATGTGCCACCCACGGTTGATGTACTGAAATGGTTGGGAAGCTATGCACAGTGCAACGGAGTTTCGATATGGATCCTTAGTGGTACTGGACCTATTTCGCAAGTGACTCTCCAACACATGGGACTTCCACCACAAACATACATAGAAGAATTGAATTTGGTTTCTTTTTCAGGGTCTTGTATGTTTTCTCCTTCAGATGGAAGCAGATGCCCTGATGTCTTTTATTACAATGCTGCACTGGCTAGGCAAGATGGTAGCGTTGTTGCGGGGTCAGTTAAGCAAATGATTACCTCTAGCCTGCTGGAGTTGTCTGTTTTTACTTCCACCGAACCAGTGGAGTTTTACAAGATTGATGGGTCAGAGTTCAATCGAATATAGATTTGGATTATTTTAAGAGATATTTCTGTAATGGCTATCAGCCAATGTTTTAAATTATTTCCTCATATCTGGCTTCTAAAATAAAGTTTCATGTTCAGACAAATGCTTTTGGGAGTTCACAACTCTAAGCATGTCTAGAACCAGTGTTGCTCCCTTGAATAATAGTAAAAATATAAAATAATTTTATATTTGCTTGATGAATTATATAATAGTTTGAGTTAATAAAGTTTTAATGAAATTTAATATAGATAAAAGTAAAAATAATATTATAATATTCATGAAATTTAATCATGACTTGTTTGGTAATTTAGATTTCATTTGATATTCTGAATTTCAACAAATATCATATTTGAATAAACAAAAGTGTTTGAATTTGAATTTTATTTGAAATCCAAAACAATTAAATATTAATAATTTGAAATGACAACTCAATTTATATTATTTGAAATTCATGATTTAAAATGAAATACATGTTACCAAACACAATTTTAATGAATTAAACATTTGAACAGTGATGAAATAGAGAGGTATAAGTAGATTAAATTTGGTACAATTAATTTATACAAAAATTGTATTGTAGATATCTTAATATAAAATTTTTTAGGATAAAATGTAAATATAATATAATATCGAAAAAATATTAAATTAACAAAAAGGTAAGAAAAATAAAAAAATTGAGATTAATCAAACCATTTATAAAATATGTTATATTCTGTTATAATAATATAATATAAATAGATAGATCTGGGTTTATGATATGTTTGCTTGCTTTTGTTGCGAATTTATATCCACTAAAATATTATAATGTGTGAATTTTGAATTTCTTAATAAGTTTTACCTCTATCAGATTAATATTGACGTTACTAAAGTTTAATACTAAATATATATAACTTAAATAATATTTTTTAATTGACTCATATAACAATTACATATAACCGAATTTCTTGAAACCGAGTGATGCCAAAATCATAGATGATGAGCGGTATAATATACCACGATTGCATGCAAATGCAATTGATTTATACTATTACCACTTTATTTGCAATGGATGCCACAAATATGCAATAATTGTCCATGCCTACAATTTCGGCCATGGAGGCTCAAGTCCTCAAAGTCTCAAACACATAATTGCACAACTAAAGATGGGAGTAAAAGCACATGCCCACCAGGCTCCCAAAAGTTCGGGGTCCCAACTTTGAAATCTTTTCTATTGCAATATTTTTGGCCAAAAAAATGTGGAAAAACAGAGCAATGGCTTGTTGGGTTATTTAAGAAAAATATTTTTAATTTATATATTTTTTTATTATTTTTTAGTAAAATGCATTTCTTGACTTATAAATTATTATTAGTTTAGATAAATTTATTAATAATTTACAACTTATTTTGTATAAAAACTAACAATATAACAATAAAAAAGTTAAAAAACCTTTTAAATGTATTGTGTGTGTGTGTATATATATATATATATAATCAAGTCAAATTACAAAAATTTAAATAAATAATTAAAATAAATACACATTTTCTATTTTATAAAATTTAACTTAAAAATTATATATGCGTTATTTTTACTTATTGCATAAATAAATTTTAACTTATAAATGAGGCACACGGCCAATCATGCCCTATTATGGCTATGCCAAACTCTTATGGGAACATACACAACTATATTTATATAGTCAAAATATTATAAAATCCATAGGTAGCTATACTTCTGAACTCTAAAAATGATCTTTGGAAGATCCAAAATTAAATTATTTTTAAATTCAGTTACCAAATGATATGATACTGATAATGTATTATTATAAAATATTTTAATTAAATTTATATGAATACATAATTTATTATTATTAATTAATTTAAAGTCAATTAAAACATAATATGTGATATTTGAGAAATATTTTATAAATAAATTTAGAACGTCTGCCGTAACTCTTATTTAAAAGTACAAGATACAATATTTCAAACTTGATTAGGGTAATTTGCCAGGTTAATTAATTACAGTATGCATTGACCATATATGATTATTGATCATTAGATTTTTTAAATTCGTATCCAAAAACTAAGCACCCTTAATTAGTTACACACCCCAGGTTTGCAATAGGATGGATCCCCTCGTTTGTAGAAATATTTTTGTACTTGATTCTCATAACAATGCATAAATATTTTGTGAAAAAACACTCCATATATATAATTTTCACACCAATGATTTTTTCCTCAAAATAAATTTATAGTTTGAGCTCGACGAACCATTAATTAGGTTGCGTGACATTGACGTCTATGATAAATTGCTATATACAGCTTGTTCAAACATACAGCCTTTTCTCTCGAAAGATAAGAACGCACGCACGATTGTCAAGTACGTAAAAGATTCATACGTATTTAGCATAACTACCCCTAACTAATTAACCATCTTGTAACGCAATCATTTAAGTGAAAGTTGTTGTTTATCATGTCGTGCTCTTCTCCGTAGCACCTTTTTGGCCGTGGCTCTAAGTGGACACGTGGAACTCACGAACCCGTTGACCAAGTCAAGGTACGTTTTTAGATCATGACATGTCACCATATTGGAATTATTGCAGCATAGCCTAAGTTCTTTTCCCACGTCAGCATACAACCATTGCTTATTTTCAACGTGCTTGTGAAGCCAAGTAGGGACTAATCTAGCCGCCAAGCTAGCAGTAGTTAGCGTTTGATCTCCATTCTTCTTGTTTTTCTTACTTTTGTTGATGTTGTTTTGTTCATCAGTTTCCTTGATCACGAAACCTGGAACTTTGGTAATCACGTCGTTTGAGTTTACAATTCGAAGGATTCGAGTTCCGTTTTTTTCTAAATTATGGCTAAATGTTTTGTTTCCGACACGTGGACCGCCGAATGAAATGACAGTGGTGAGTTGCTTGAATGTGGAACTTATATCGTATGCAGTTAGTGTGGCGAGGGCTGCTCCTAGACTATGGCCTGTGATTGTCAAGCTAAGAGCCTCTTTGTCACCGTATGTTTGAATAATTCTCGAAATTTCTTCTCGTATCGAATCTCGTAAACTAGGACATGCGGTTGTGTTTGAGGTGTATAAGCTTAAAAATCCTCTTTCCACCATCGCGGTCCTGCTGTCACTGCTTTGATCCATTTCATCATCGGATGACAAATTGGTTAATGTGACGCGTAAATTCTCCATCCACTCGAGACACGTGACAGTTCCCCTTAAGGCGATCACCACGTCACGTCTCCCTAGCCTCGAAATCTCGTCTTTGTCAGTGCATACCGCCACGTAACCAATCCAACTGGACTGAGTAGAAACCCAGCTAGGTGTCTTATCAATCCAACCTGGCAGCCTAATACCAGACGTGGCACGTAGATTCTTGGTCACTTTGTACCCCATCCCACCAAGTCCACATTGAGTCAGCAATGAGTCTCTTCCGTAACGACACGTGCCATACTTTCCCGACTTGTCAAATTCGAAGGACCGATAAGCTGCCTCCACAAACCCGCCATACCTCAAAATCTCGCTTCTGAGATCATCGTCGAGTGGGTCAAGGAGACCATCCCAATTCTTGATCCCTTGATACTCCATCCACTTGTTGCTCAATTTATTTTCGCGATTCGAAACGCTACACTCGCCCGAATTAGATGGTTTCCAAGAGCTCGCAACTTTGAATTTACCAAAATCCAATTTAACGGCACCATATTGCTTCATTACTCCTTTCGAGACCACCATATTGCATGGCTTATGAATAGCAAGCCTCATGGCTTGAACTCTTGAAGCAGTACGCAAACAAATTTATACAACTATAAATTCGAATAATAAGTAGAACAATATATTTATAGGTGTATGTATATGGGCTTTGGGAAGTTTCCCGTTGTGTAGCTAGATGAATTCGAATCTCATTTAGTTTCTCACTTTCAAATATTTATAGTTGTACGAGTGGGTGAGTTTTGAAAAGAGATCTAGAGAGAGGAAGAGAGGACGGTGGGGTGAGAAAGGCACTAGGTATTTTTTAGCTTAAAGGAAGTGGTGGGGACTGAAAACGAAATTATAAAAATGCATGGTGGACGGAATTTATACATGAAAATATTCCATATTCAAGGGTAGTGTTTGTTTTCTAAATTTACAAAATCTTTTACACTGTTTTTTTTTTATGAGAAACGAGGAATCATGATAAATAATATTTGATAATACATCAGAAAGATAATAAAAATTTATCCGAAAATTATGCTTAATCAATTCATGGGTTCAACGACCCATAAGAAAGATATTTCCTGATAATTTAGATAATAAAAATTTTTTATTACACTTAATTTAAGTGTATTGTCAACCACTCAAAACTCAACACTTTTTTTTTGAAGCATTCAAAACTCAACTCTTATTTCCATTAAATTATATATGTTGCTAAACAAGCTAGTGTACATGTAACATGATTATGTACTCATAGTCTTTACTTGGTGGGAATTGGGTTCAATAGTTTTGTGAGCATATACTGCTTGATCATTTATGTTTGAATAAGTAGATGTTGGTAGATATATGTTGTTGGTGGTACGGAGACTCTAAGCTTCTATTTTTATTTTCATATTACCTAAAAATTTATATCGAATGTATTTATATTATTAATATTTTAAATTATTTTTAAAAATTTCAACGTATATTAACATGTTACAACATACTCCATCTGTCCCATATTTCTTGTCTCGTTTTGACTTTTTAAAGTCAAATTAATCAATTTTGACCAACAAATTAAACATATTATATAATAATATATTTTTTTAAAAAAACATTATAATATAATTTAACTATTCTATTTTATGAATGAATTTTTAAAATCGTAAAATTATAAATAAATATTTTTAAATTTTTAATCAAAGTTAAAAAAATTTGACTTTAAATAATAAAAAACAAAAATTATGGGACGAGGGAGTAAATGAATTCATGATCCATGTTGAAATAAAATGATGAATAAGAAGACTAGTGGGAGACTATAATGCAGTAGCTTGAAAATGCATATGGTTACACGTAGTAGAAATAGTTTGGTAGACCACTAGGAGTACGTGGGTAGTGCGCACCTTTCACAACTTCAAATCATTGAAATATCCTCTAGATTACATTTATTCAAGTCAGACTATATATTTTGAGGATTTGACTTGGACGGTTGGACTCATATCGCCGCATTTTAATTTTCACACCATCTTTCTACTAGGCCAAATCTATACCAGTTTCTTGCACGACTAAAGATCGATGATGCACTTTTAGGCTATATATGACATGTTTTTTAATAAGAAATTTATCAGTTAAAATTTTTTATAATATATTATTTTCCTATTTCTTTTCTTTTTACAAATATTTTACTACTTATTTGTATAGTAGGTAAAATTAATTATAGTTAACTTATAAGATTAAGAAGTTAATTATAGATAAATTATCTAAAGTCACATGCATTTTAAATATAAAAACTGAGTGATATTTTTGTAATAATATGATTCACCATAATATATTTACAAAAATAATCTTGACTTGGTATTATATTTTTTGTTAACTTTATATAATTACCTAAATGCAACTTTATGACCATTAAACCCTTAAGATTAATCCTGAAAATTACAAAATTATTACTTGTTTCGTAAACTAATATGAAGAACGAAAAATAAGTTATCTAAATTTTTGTTTAAAGAATTAAAGGGTTGGAGTAAGTGAAAATAATGATATTATGTAAAATGAGATGTCATATCAAGATTTCAATTAAGAGGATGAAGTTTTAGAGATACTCTAAGTAAATATATGAATAAGTCGTATAAAAAGTTTAGTGAGTAGTGATTGCAACACAAAAAATTGGTTTAGCAGCGTTATTAATACTAGCTGAGAAGAGGGGGATATATGGGGGGCGTCATTTCGATTTTGGATCTAAAACGATTAGGTTCAATTGAGAGAGAATAATTCAATCCATATCCATAATGATGCCAAGAAAATAATATATTTTTGTTAAATTAAATACAACAGGTATGTCAATTAATAAAATTGATGAAGTAGCAATTAATGCAAAAACAATCAATTTGGAAAGCAAGAGTAATAGAGCTTGATTTTTAAGGTAAGAAATACAAACATCCCTGAGTATTAGTTGTGTTATACGTTTCATCTCTTATTTTTCTCATTCAAAAAATTATTTTTGTAAAAATTAAATGAGAGTCGACTTCATTTTTCTCTCCTTTCTCTCTCCAACTTTACTCTTTTCTCTTCATCTTCTCCGACCCTTTGCATTCCCCGCCTCTTTTTTTTTTTTCGCGTCTTCCCACCCAATAACTCCTCCATTTAAGCAAGATCCCACTTGTTTATTTAGATCTTTCACCTTCCATTGTCGCTTTCACGAGATCCCTTTTTCGATTACCCTAGTCGACCCATTCGATAACACCTCTGCTCCCCTCTTTGTCATCGCGTTGCCGAGAAACGACATACTTTCTCCTGCTCAACACAATGTTCTTCCTAACCCTGCGAGTCTTCAAGTGCCGACTGAACCCAGTAACAAACCATGACGAGTGTTTGATGGCTTCGGTTCAACCTATTATCAGTTGGATTCTTCATCGATCTTTTCCGTCTTCGCGTGAAGGAGTTGTTTTTAATCATACCCATGTGCTTCCTTCCCATCACTTCTTTAGTTCACATGAAATAGAGGTTGATTGTAATGCTCTATTTAGAAGTGGTGGTGAAGTTTGTGTTAAACCTAGCATGGATTTCTTGCATTCTGCCTCCTTAATATGGAAAAATTATTGTTATAGTCTAACTGATGACAATAATTTTGAATTCGATGCTATCAAAAATGCTGATCTTCAACTGTATGGTCTTGTTGGGTTAACTAATGTGATTAAACACTATGGTGATTATGTGGTCTTTTGTTTCCAAGATTCTAAATGTGTTAATAGAGCTTTGAGATTCAGCCCTCTAGAGATTAAGGGTCATATGGTTCGTCTATAAAGTTGGTTTGAATTTGTCCTTAGTGTCAAGAAAACTAACCAAGTTACTTCTGGGTTAAGTTCATCAATGTGCCTTTTCTTTACTGGACTATTCAAGGATTACATCTTGTAAGTCTAGCTATAGGTCACCTATTGCTCTCTCACCATCTACCTTTGAAGTTATAACCAAGCGTGAACCCCTCCCCGAAGCTAAAATGTTGATCACCCTGGGAGTGATGGACCCTAGACCTAGAACTATCAAGCTATCTCTTTCTGTTAACCCTGTTGATGACATTGCTCTAGTCCATGTTCTCTACCAGCCATTTCTTCAATGCGTGTTCTGCTTTTCTCCCAAGCATATTGTTTGTGCATGTCCTCAATTGATTAGCTTATTCCCGTTTGAGGAAACGTTTATGCCTCCAGGTTCTATTTTTCAAGATGTTATTCTAGAGGAATCTGCTTCAAGCGGATACCGTGATGAACCTTTGAGTGAATCAAATGAGGAATTTACTACCCATGCTATGACTATTGATAATAATGTAATGCAAGTTGAAAATGAAATTGGTCTTTGTGACACCCCCAGATCCGGGGTCAGGGATCCATGCCATCACGATCCAATTTCAATAATAAAATACTCACTTGCATAACAATTATATCAACAACAGACTTTGGTGACCCCAATCCAAATACACAACTCGGGCCATAGTCTCAGAAAATGAACTCAAAATAATTACAGATATTATTCCCCAACTGTAATAAACCCAGGATCTCATGCTACCAATATAACCTCTACCTGGAGTTACATTAGAAGTCAACATTGTTTCAAGATTTATTATTACATTGCATATTTTACAATAAGTCTTGGGATTCTAAACTGAAATCCTATCTAGCTTACACCACCTGTAAAAGCCTGGAACCTGACTAACTCAAGTTCGAGCCTCTCCTTTCCTTTGCATGCCATGGACACGTCTTACTGTAAGATTTAAAGTTTACAAAAAGTAAGAATGAGCCAAAGAATGCTCAACAAGATATATATTAGAATATTTATGTAGTTTGCACCAAGAAAAGGGGTGGTAACCAAAATTATCCCAATCGGATGTTCAACAGTATCAATATATAACTTGCAATATATATTTGCAGAAAGTTTAGCGAGGTATATTTTGACAATAAATGAATCAAAGTTCACGATGCAAGAAGGTACTCAAAATAAGTATGCAGTTCGAGTTACTGCGGTATAACAATTTAAGTTTAAAATTTTGGAATGACACTATCGGTAACTTAGCACGATGGCATCAGCTACAGTGTTCTATTCATTAAAGAATCACTAAGAAAGCAGTTCAAGATACTGCGAAAAGAATCAATAAAAGTCACCAGTTCAATTAACACTATCGGTAACTTAGTACCTTGGCTTTCGTTATAGTGTAGGACCAATGAAAGTTCAACAGTTCCCATTAACACTATCGGTAACTTAGCACCTTAGCTTTCGTTATAGTGTAGGACCAATGAAAGTTCAACAGTTCCCATTAACACTATCGGTAACTTAGCACCCAGGCTTTTATTACAATGTTAATGTCAAATTCCAATTGGAAGAAATGGGACTATGCTGGAGCATTCACCACGCCTATTGTACACGATGATCAGTCGTATCGTACAATAGTATATGTAACTTTCTTTACTAGTAGAAAGATGATCCTGAACTGGTCATCACCCCAGGCAACACATGGGCCTTTAAATGCTGGACCGTGCGTCACTCGGCCTCTTACTCTATGATGGACTGTGCCGCACACAAGCCTCTTACACTTATATCTCCAGTCCCCTTTGAATATTTTAAAATCAACAAGTCTGAGAGGGAAATTTAACCCACATTCCAGAATAACAACAATCTTTTGTAAGATTTCAACATCAGATAATGGATTCACTTCCGGAATTATGTGGAAGTAATATTGTATATATGTGGGTTGATTCACAGTCAACTAATCAATAAGATAAATGCAATTGAGTCAAGAAGACTCAAGAACACAACCGGGGAGTCGCTATAAAGGAATAAAATAACTCAATAAAGAATACTTAATAGAGTAAAATACTGACCCGTAATGACACAAGTATATATGGAAATAATGTAAATATTGAATATTATTTCCCTAATGTGGAGTTATCGACTCAAAAATAATTGCGGAATATTTGAGTCATAGCTCAATATTTATTATTTAATGAAAATAATATTTAAAGAATTTTAGATAGCTCCAGAATATTTTTAAAGAACAAATAAATATTTGATTAATAATTATGAGACCTAGAATAATTCTCGAATTATATTAAAAGAATTTAAAAGAATTAAAATATTAAATTAGGATTTAATCAAGATTATTTAATATATAAATAATTTTAAATGAACCCAAAATATTTAAATAATATTTAATCAATATTAAATAATATTTAAATAATTCAAAATGAACTGAAAGTATTTATCAATAGTTAAATACTTTTAAATGAACCAAAATATTAAAATTGTATTTAATCAACATTAAATAATATTTAAATAATTCAAAATGAACTGAAAGTATTTAATCAATAGTTAAATACTATTCAATCTCTTTAAATAATATTTAATCGACATTAAATACTATTCAAATAAATTTTAAAGGGTATTTAATTCATAAATAAATAATTCGTATTTATTATCAATTAATATCAAAATATATTCTTAGGAAATATTCCTGAATAATATCGACCAAAGTCGAGAAAATAATAGATTACTCTCGGTCAACTTATCGAGTACGAAAGGTGTAACTCGATACTCGAGCAAATATCCCTAACTACTTACTATATGAACTCTAACTTTTCAAGAAATTCAGAGTCGTCAAAGAATCAAGTAGGAAAAGAGAAAACAGAGTTCTTGATTGATATAAACAGTTTATACACAACAAAACTTTATAAGCAAGAACTTGTTATAAAGTCAAAGATTTTAAGAAATTTGCATATACAGAAATCAAAATATTCTGTAATAGAATTCGAAGAATACAGTTAAGAATCTTGCCTGGTGTCCATGATGCATATCCAAGGTTCCCCTCGTAATCCAGAATTTCTATCAATAGATATAAGAACTTTGATTAGTCTCTCTACTTGAGTTAACTACTTTAACTCTACTAATCATAACCACTTTTTATTAAGTACTAACATTTGCTTCGCAATTATTAAACCTCATGATTTTGATAAGCTAGGACCTCGATACTAATCCACAAACCTATATCGAGTCAAAACGTGGCCATTACAATTTGTACTTGGTAGTTTTATTAACTCTTAATTTGCCCGATATTTCACCTCCTCGAGCCTATTTTAGCTATTCGTAAAACTATCTTGTCAGTGATTTTTAATCAAGTTCTATACACTAACATGTAATCATGATACTCCTCAACAACTTTCGTTACTTGACCGACTCAAGTCAAGTCCTCTAACTTGTTCGAATTCGACTCCCAAAACGGTTGTTTAACATTTTACTTATGTTCATTTCACTTAACACCCTGTTTTCTAGCATTTTTAGTAAATTGGAAATTAATCATTTTGACACGATTTCTTTTCTAGGTCTTCTATGACTGACAAAGAATCTCCCATAAAAGTTTCAAAGCCAACCAAGAAATCTAGCTAAGTCAGAAACTGCCTCAAACTTAGGCTCATGACAAGCTTGCTCCTTAGATTTCTTATTTGCACCTTCTTTACTCCAACAATTTTAATAAATGGGATTTTACTCCTTTTAATCTGAATCCTTTTTTTTGATTATTCCAGATGACTTTAGTATTTTAAATAAAAATTTCAGATTTTATTAAGTTCCATAGCTAGTCCAATCATAGCCTCAAATTTGGACGAAAACTGAATTTTCATTTTCTGCGCTACCGTTATTAAATCGGCTATAACTTTTGACTCGTAACTCCGAATGACGCAAAATTAGCGCGTAAATGATCTAGAAACTATCTACTATCTAACCATATCAGCCATATGCCCAGAACAGAGAACGACTCTTCCCAGAATTTTCTGGGCAGTTTCTGCAGAAAAAATGGCATGGTGACGTTCGTAAACTCATCGTTTTTCATTTCTATTCTACTTCAATTCAACCAACAAGCAATCCCAAACTACTCATTCAACCACATACTACATCATACATCAATTTCAAGCCATTTAACTAACAAAAGTTATGAACTAAGAATTTAAAATCAAATTAACAAACCATGCATTTCTAAGACTACCCATGCTTAAACAATGCTACCCATAACATGTATAAGCTATAACAATCATCAACCAAGACATAGGATCCCAAGAATCAAAGAAAATAAATTTTTATTTTCGGAATCACTATTCATGTTCATCACACTTTGGATCATAACTAGAGATTTCATGGTTGGAATGATGTAAGATTCAAGACAAAGCAAGAGGGGTTTACTACCTTCGATTTAAGCTATTAAGCGCAAGAATTGGTGGAGAAATGAGCAAGCAATCACTCCATCTTCTTCCTTCTTCTTCTTTTTTTCTTCTCTTCGGTTTTTCTCTTCTTCATGGGGGAGAAACTGATTTTTTTGTTTGTTGGGAAGTGTGTGGTGGAGTGAGTGTTTTAAAAGGTTTGTGCGATAGTCGCGTAATTTCCCAAAAACGTTTTAATCTCTCATTCTCGTACTTTATTCATCCGACAAACTTAAGTTTTAAAATATCAAATTCTCATTTTATAATTCTCTTATGAATTATTATTATTAAATTAATACCCTTTTAATTATTTCAAGAATTTATGAAATAATTTTCCGGATAAACACTATTTAATCACCCCGTATATTAATAATACAGCCACACATCTCAAGTACCTTATGAAAAATAAATCAATAAAATAGTTTATTCATAAAATGAAAAATTTTATCCAAAAATCTTAATAATATCAAGTATCAGAAATTCGGGTTATTATAGTCTTTCATCTGATAGAGGATTTTTGATGGCTAGGCAGTATGAGGATGATCTCCTAGGCGATGTGCTCCTGAGCATTGCTCGTATGTATGTAGATGATGATGTTGGTATTGGTATTGTTGCTGCAAACTTGGATGCTGTGATTGCTATGAATGCTCTAGATGACCAAGCAGATGGCCATGCTGGTGATGAGACTAGCTATTCGAGCTGCTAGAGCCAGTGATGCAACTCATTGATGAAACTTATCGTGTTTTTAGTTATTTATTTTGCTACTTATGAGATGATGTACTAAGTTTCTCTCTAAACGGTGTTCTCTAATCGGTAAATTTTGGTCGGCTTTGGTGATCATTGTGTGAGATATTCTCACTCTCTCTTGTGATTTACTCTTTTGGAGTTGAGGTGGTTGTTTGGTCATCTCATTATTTATAAAATATATACTAAATTAGCTAATTTTTTTTATGAATATAAAAGTAGAGTTTCTACAACTAAAACCATCCCTTTTCTCACTTTGTTTGTCTCACTATTCTAAGGCCATGTCTCTAGTTTTGATTTCCTTTCGGATTTTCCCAATCTTCAGGATAACTTTTTTTAAAGTATTGTTATGTCTCAAGAGCTCCTGCTGACTTGAGCTTGGGTCCACATACAGATCTTAGAAGAAAGCAATAATCTCCAGCAAAAAAGAAGCCGTTGATAAAAGATACCTAAGTGCAACCGAAACAACAATATTCAGTGAAAAAGGAGTCATCGATAATTACCCAGGTAAAACCAAACTCTTTATCAATATATTTACATGATTTGAACGAATTCTCAATGAGTTGTGATGCCATAAAATGTCACTTGGGTAAAGTTCATTACAAGTCTAATGGTTTAGTTTGTGTTAAACCCTTAAATGCTTTATTCACTAGTGCTAACATATACTGGAGGAATTGTTGTATAAGTTATTTTGAGTTTCCCGTAAACAAGAAATTTGATGTAATTAGGGACTTGCTACTTGAGAAATATATTAAGGTTGGTCTTCTTAAGGTCCTAGATTATTTCTTGGGATATGTTGTGTGATGTTTGATAATCTTGAATCTTACAAAAGGGCTTTAAATTACAGTTCTCTCATTGTTGGTCATCTTAAAATGCATCTCACACGTTGGATGAAACACTTTCATTACATGCAACTCATAGGAAAGTAAAATGTGTGGATTAATTAGCCTTATCAATGTTCCTTTTATTTACTGGTCAAGAGATGAAATTTGTTCTATTGGTAGTGTTGTGGGTATACCGATAACTTTTACTGAAAAAACTTGATTTTAGATTCAAAGTATGAAACCTATTTAAGAAGCTCAAATTCTTGTTGAGATTGGGGCACATTGTGTCAATCCTTTTGTAATCCTAGTTTCACTTTCACGACAGTTTGATAGGTATTTAACTAGAGTGATAGTTAACCATTTATCTAAAAATGAGATATGTAACATGTGTCTGTCACGTGGACACGAGTGTGCACATTGTCTTGGACTTCTGAATATTTTACCATATGCTAAGAAAATTGATCACCTTGGTATTCTTTCAAACACTAACCCTAGTATTGAGTATCAGTCATCCAGTGTGTCATGTCAAAGTCTATCAATGAAAATTAAACAGAGAAAATTGGTCAGCATATGATCTACTCATGCAGATTGCAATAGAGAATGGTCAACAAGTTGTTTAAGTGTTGGATTCACATGATTCAGTGCATGTTAATTCTGTCAAGACAAAGAATGATAAAGACATGGAGGTTGATCAAGTAATTTCTAGCCAGAAAAAAGTTGTTCAATAAAAAAGACCTATCGACCGGGAAGGGGACCAACCAAGAGTGAATGTTGGCATGGAAGAGAAGCAAGAGGGGAAACACCGTCAAGTGGAAGTGGTTGGTTTTCTAGCTAATAAGAATGAACAATTTGAATGCTTGAACACAACCAAGCGCATAAGGATGCCATCAAAATACTCTGATGCCTAGTTAGACTTTTGTTTGTTGAACTTGTTGATCTTGTTTTTAGTTGTTAATTAGCTGTTAAGTACCACTTGCTTGGTGATGATGTTAGTGAGGTGTCACCCCGTTTCTCATGATTTGTGCTAGCTCGCTTGAGTTTGTATTATGATTTTCCTCCATTGGTGATGAGGTGAAGTTCATAATTCACTTCTTATTAATTTATAAATATATATATATAAGTTACGTAAAAAAAGTATAATTTCTACTTATATATTAATTATATGAAAATATAAGGAAAACGAAAAAGTAGAATAGGTATTCTTATATGCTTTGGGGAATAAGGTGGGTGTAAAATACGATGTTCTAAAAAACGTATTAAATGGCCGATTAAGTGAAAATGGGTTCTAAATATTTTTATTAGGATATATGAGTTGGGCTCTATGGAGACCTATTTCATTGGAGAACTTTGGAAAATACTTTTTATTTTGTAAAAATCATCACACTTTTTGTTTAAAATACAAGTGTTGTGTAAATACAAACACAATTATATGAGAAAATACTTTGAATTATTAAAAAATAATGAAAAATGTTTACAGAACACATATATATGATTTACACATATATGATATACAAAACATACTAGTACTACACTTCTTATTTCGTTAAATATATCACATTTTTCATCATTTGTTTGTATTGTGTGTTTCATCCCAGAACTAGTTCTCATTTGAGTCTAGTCTTATATATTTATACGTATATATAGTTTGTATATAATTTTACAGGTCCGGGTCATATAAAAACAAGATCGTTTGTTTGTATTGTGTGTTTCATCTCTTTTAACTATACATACATTCAGGATTATTTAATAATGAAAATTGGTCCCGGACAAGCTATATATAGTTGAGCAACCATCTATCAATGATTTTTTTTTGCGGATAGGATAAAATACTATTCACAGAAAAAAAGTGCGGAGAGATGGATCAGATAATCAATTGTCAGTCACCGGATCCTTTAATAATATGTATAATACGATTCTTTAGAATATGTTGAAAAGAAGGTGTATACATATTAATCGTAAACACAAAGTGCTAAAGGTAAATTGGACAACTAATTACTAACAATTAAGGGATTAGGCAGTCATTGATCCCGCCGACCCAGTTGAATGGGAGAATATAGTGACGAACATTGAAAGTGTTAAGACGTACCGGTGTCCAAGCTAATCTTAGATTAGGCACTTTTACTAAATAATAATAGTATGATTATATCTTTTCACGTGAATCTGTCATCTTATCCCCTAGAGTTTTAGATTACAAGGAACAATACTTTTCATCTCCGCACATAATCATATTTAATCAAATGAAGCTTTATCAAATATCATCAACTGCGTAATCCAAATGACGATTCAGTTTTATCATAAATTCAGTTATAATATACAGCTAAATTAACTAAACGAAATCAGTTTTTTTTTATAAGATTTTGATCCTAACGAAGGCTATTGCCTTTTAAAATTGGCATAGTGTGAGAAAAAATGTGACGGATTAAAACATTTTTTTTAAAAAATTAAATGAAAAATAAACTTTTTCAAAAAATATTGGATAGCGATTGAATAACCGTAAATGACTTATTCAGGTCTTGGTTTGACTCTTACATGATAGTATTTAAAAAATTTTAAACTAAACTTCATTTTCAAAAAAAGATATTTTTTTGAAATAATCTTATACCAAATTTTCAGCCAAAAACCTCTGGTACTCGAGCAAAGATATTCTTACATTGTACACAAGTTAGCTCAAGCAAATCCTTAACCTAATTAATATTATATTTATATTCTCCGATCATCTTTTATTTCAAGGAACCTATCATTCCAGCCATCACACGTCAAAGCTTTGCACATACATCAAATCATTGAAATAATTGTTAATTAAGTCAAGTGGGAATATTAATTAGGATCTCATGTGCCCCAACTTGCACGTACGTACGTACGAAGAGAAGCTAAATAAAGACAGACAATTCAGATGAAGAAATTCCTCTCTTAATTTTGTTGGGAATCTTAATTATTGTTTGTCATTTGGATTAATGATGCATGCATGAACACTAGTAAACCTGCCTATACCCAAGTCATACTCAATTATATCTTTACTTGAATAAAAATAAAATCAATCTTTATTTCTTCATTTTTGTACCTTTTCAGGACTATGCTACATGTTTTTCAATACATTGTTGCTACAAGCAATTCTGATACTCCCTCTGGTCCTTTATATAGGTCACTGGACTTTTTGCACGTAACTTTAGGTGCTTTGACTATATACTTAGAATTGATTTTTTTAAAATTTTCTTTTTCTGAATAAAAATATAATGTTTAAATTTTAATTCACAAAAAAAAAATTTAAAAAATATTAATTCTAGCTATGTGGTCAAAGCACATAAAATTACGTGCAAAAAGTCAAACGACCTATAAATAGGACCAGAGGGAGTACTATGCAACAAGTACGTACCTTGTCAATTTCGTACCTAACTTAAATTTAGCTAGTGTAGTACGAAATCATACAAGTTATGCTATAAGGGGTATGCTATCAACTAACTAAAATACCGATTAAGGCACTAAACAACAAATTTTGGCGGATAACAAACCTATTAACCATTTAAGTAAAAAACAGTTGCATTTTAAAAGAAAATTAAATTAAATTAAGGTAGATTGAAAATAAAAACTTATGGAATCAAATATACTCTTTTATCCGGTATTGTATTTATATACAACTCATCAACGAGTACGTATCCCCTGTAAAAAAAATCAGCTTAAACTCGATCCTAGCCATAACCAATTACAATTATAGCCCGTTTGAGAATTTGAATTTCATTTAAAATTCTGGCTGGGTTTAAATGATATGTTTGGATAATGAAAAGAATTTGGAATTGAATTTGATTTGAAATTTAAAACATTCAAATACAAATAACAATTTGAAAATTTGAAATGACAACTCAATCTATGTCATTTGAAATGAAATACATATTTCCAAACACAATCTTTTATAATTTTTTAGACAAATCATTATATCAATATAATGATTGCTAGACCTACTTTTTTCCTAATCAACCCCATGCATCTTCTTTCGTTCCGCAATGCACCATTTACCCTTTGGATTAATTCTCATGATTTGGGGTTATGATAATTACATAATGGATTATGTTGTTGGGTCTTCATAAATTGGGTATGATAATTACCTACTGTTTTTTATGATACATCACTGGTTCCTTCTTATGGTACCCTTTGATTTTGTTTATTTGGTGTCCTCTGTTTGCGTGCATATGCGTACCCAAAATTATATGTTGCCACCCTGCATGCACAACAAACAGAACGCCAAAGAGTGAGAGCCAAATGGTCAAACTGATCAAGAATCTATTTCTTGTGAAGGCAATAGGGAGGCCATCAAAGGTCCTGCTACACATGTGCACCAAGATCATCAGGACGTACTCTCAAGCTCTCCCAAGCTTCCAAAAGACGAACACGATTCATAAGGAAAGAGAGCAGTTATGGAAGCCTTTTAGGGTATTATGGTTGTTCACTTGTTCTCTAGAGTGTATATCTCAACCTAAGAATCTAACCGAGACATTACTGTAGAAATTCTGACCAAAAAATTGAGAGAAGAAAAGGACTTGTGCCAAACCATTTTTTTTCAGAATGAAAGCATATTGTAACACCCCAGTCCCACATCGAGTAGATTGGGATAATTTGTTTAGTATATAAGTAAAAATATTACTACTATATGCACCAACAAATCATAATCTTTTGGGGCCCTGTGGTGGGCTTGTGGATTACCCAAATTGTTGTATTTGGGTCAGTTTACTTTGACTTATTTCGGATTCGGAAGTCGGGACTTGACCCGATTTTCGAAAAAACTCGGGATTTGACCCGGGTTGTCACATATCTTATCAGAGCCAACTCTCGAAAACTTGATTCGTCAAGTTGCCGGAGGTGGGGACACGAAGGCTGGTGGTATTATCCCACAATGGCTAGAGAGGTACGATCTGGGCCTATGAGCTATCTGTTCGGGGCCTATGGGCTATCTGTTCGGCCTGACGAGGACGTCAGGAATTTAAGTCCCCAGTCCCACATCGAGTAGATTGAGATAATTTGTTTAGTATATAAGTAAAAATATTACTACTATATGCACCAACAAATCATGATCTTTTGAGGGTTTGTGGATTACCCAAGTTGTTGTATTTGGGCCAGTTTGCTTTGACTTATTTCGGATTCGGAAGTCGGGACTTGACCCGATTTTCGAAAAAACTCGAGATTTGACCCGGGTTGTCACACTTTTTTTTTATGTGCAGTTGGAGGAACCTTGTTTTCTTCTTATATACTATTTTGAGATTGTTCTTTAAACTATTGCGGCAATATTTTTTATTTTTAAATAAATATAAAAAAATAACATTTTTGAGAATTTCGAATATGTACGTATTTCCCGTAAAAACGTGAGAGATTTGTTTTGTCTATAAGCTAAAAAAGTTTTATTAAAAATTTATTTTTAAATTTTACTATATATATATATAGAGAGAGAGAGAGAGAACAAAAAATGAACAACAACGATACCAAATTAACATTCCCTTTAGCATTTGTAATTAGTCTTATAAGCAGGGTTCACCGCGGCATTATAATACATTCTTAAATTTAAAAATATTTAATAAATAAATAAATATTTAAATAAATATAAATAAAATTATGTGAAAATTAAATAATTTAATTAGAAAATATATGTATATAGGCTTATAATATTGTCTTCTCCTTTGTATATCGCGACGATCTTTTTTTAATTTTTTTTAAAATTATATAGAAGAAAATTTATAAATATATAATAATATAATAATTAATCTCGAACCGTCTTCTCATTAAACACGTTTATGCATAATAAACCATTCTCTCCCCTTGTTTTACATATCTTAAAATTATATGAAATTACTTTATATATATAAAAAACATAATAATTAATTCTGACCCGCCTTCATATTAAATACGTTTCTCCCTGATTGACCGCCCTCGTATTCTCACGTAAAATAAAATTCATGTCTTCTCTGTAAACATTATCTCTGACGGTAAGAATTTGAATTTTTGGGAAAAAATTGAAAAAATAAAAGGAAAAATGAATGAATCTAATCTAATTTTAGCATAAAACTCACGTCTAATAATCATTATTCTAAAAATCGGTAATTAATCCGGATTAATCACTGATTAATCCCTATTCGCTGTACTACAGTACTAATTAATAATCAGAATACCAGATTAATCAGTCTGATTAGTCTTTAAATATCCAATTAATCACTGCACGGTGTCTACACCGATTAAGTCGGATTCTCGCTTTTTATAACACGACTCGTAATAAAATTAGTATTAAAATCATAAATTATATATTGAAAATATCTAAATTTTAAATTTTAGTTAATAGATCATTATACCAAAACTAAATTTCACATAAAAAGCAATCGTAACAAATCATAAATCAATTGTATATTAAAAATACCTCCACCTTCGAAGACTAAGTGTTCGTTTGGATACCGATATGTGGTGATTTAAGTTGTTTTTCTCTTTTTCTCTCATCCTTCCTCTTCCTCTTCGATTTGCATTAAAAATTTCATGTGCATACCCTAAAATTTTAAGATAAAAAATAAGATTAAACGTATAAACATTACAAATAATTATCAGACGAACATCAATCAAGTGTATATAAATTATAAAAAAAACAAACCAAACGTAAACTATATAAGTATTATTAAAAGTTTGTAACGAATATATATATATATATATATATATATATATATATATATTACGATCACATTCATAATTAGTATATGAAAATTTGTAAAACCTAAATCTTTAGGAGAGAATATAATTGTACATTAAAAAGAACTCGATTTTTTAAATAGATCAATCTCGGCCTACACCACTTTAAACTCACATAATAGTGGTCTACATCGGCCTGTACTTGCAACTACTTTTAAGTTTTTAATGCTATATAAAGACATTTCTTACAAAATATGTTAGAATAAAAAAAGTAGATGCTTTTGAATCGTTGCATGTATAAGATTTTTCTATCATAAATAAAGAATCAAAAAGTTAGTACGAATGTATAATTGTAATAAATTAATAAATAACAAAAATTTATTAATCGTCTCATCAATTAAAACCATGTCAAGAATAAATTGATCGCATGTTTGTGTATTGATTGCCTCCCACATCGTTCATACTTTCACTTTTATCATTCAATCGTCTCTATTTTTATTCAAAATATTCAACAGAGAATAACTCTATGATAAATTTATTGTGATTTATTTTTTGATGTTTGGTCTTTAATTTATATAAGTGGTGGTCTATTATTTTTTAGATGGAAACATATTCAATTTAGGTAAAAAAATAAAATAAAATTTTTTATTATGGATACTATCTTTTTGAAAAATCAAAATAGTTTTAAATTTTAATAATTTAATGTCTTTTCTTAAATTTCTAATTACCTTATATATAATAATGCATTTTCTAAAATTTCGAAACTTATCTTCTAGATAATAATAATAATTTACTTGACTTGAGAAAAAAGTTTAGGAGAATATAACGTAACTTAGATTTTTTTATTTATAATTTGGAGAAACTTTAGGAGAATATAAAGTAAGTTAGATTTTTTTATAATTAATAATTTACTTGACTTGAGGAGAAAGTTTTGGAGAATATAATGTAACCTAGATTTTTTATTTATAATATGGAAAAAGTTTTGAAGAATATAAAGTAATATATATTTTTTTTATAATTTTTAATATTTACTAATTTAAAAATTCGAGAAGACTTAGATGAGAAAATTTAGGAGAATATAAGGTAACTTAGATTTTTTATTTATAATTTGGAGAAAGTTTAGGAGAATATAAAGTAACTTAGTTTTTTTTTATAATTTTTAATATTTACTTATTCAAAAATTCGAAAAAATTAGAAAAATATATTGAGACAATTTGATAGCGCCATCTAATCGTCTCCGTCTTCTCCTTTATATATATATATATTGATATATATATATATATATATATATATATATATATATATATATATATATATATATATATATATATATATATATATTGATTATGCACTATACACCTATAAATTTTCATTATTTCATATATCAATGAGAAACTAATATTATAATTGGAAAATTTCAAAGCGGCTCCTAAGATTTCTTGAATAACTTTTAGTTAGATTATTTTTAATTATCGAATTATAACTATGTGTTTAAAAGACCATATATCAAAATTTTAAGAAGTATTTAAGATTGTGTTTGGGAAAATGTAAGATTTCAAATTACAGAATTTATTCTCACATTTGTACTAATATTTGAGTGTTTTGGAATTTAAAATAAAATCCAGGTCTAAATTCTTATAATTATTCAAATATATCGTTTGATTAAATATAAATTTTTAATTTAAATCCGTGTGACCGTAATAGTATTTGAAATACATATCTTTACACACGCTTCACTAATCAATCATTACTTCATTAATTTCCTATACTATTAAAATACTCCTTAACACCTTAGTCCCGAATTTTAAAAACTGTGAAAAACAAGTAAAAAGAAAGTAAAGTACCGTCATACCAATTTTGGGTTAAAAGTTTTAGAGTGAAAACATGTGTAATTTACATTAATTTTCACTTGTTTCTTTCCTTATTAAAAATTCTGAAGCACAAATAGGAGTGAAAGTGAAATTAATTTACATAACTTTTACTTGCTTTTTTCTCTTTTTAAAATTCGGGAATAAGCCGTAAAATTTGTTACAAGAGTATTATTCATTCTTGGTCAAACTTAATTTTTGTGATATACAAAATAATGCCCTTGTAAAAATAGTGGGGCCAATACAATTTTCTCAAAATTAACGTATATGGATTTTGAACTAATTAACGTATGTAGATTTTGATTTGATTTATATTTAGATTTAGATTCAAATTTAGATTTAAACTTAATTTATATTAAGTTTTGATATTATGTATAATTTCAAAATATTTTTTAATTTAATTAATTTGAATTTAGATTTAAATTAATATGTAATCTTACAAGTTGTTTCAAAATAAATTGCTTAACAAGATCAGACCAATCCTAGTCCCTCTAAAAATTAATCTACAATGATTTTGATTTAATTTATTTAACATAGTTTCAATAAATTTTAAAAATAATATATCGTAAATATCAGTTTAATAATCCTAAACCATTCCGGCATCACACAGATTTCAAGTTAGTACATGTAGATTTGGTTAGATTTTTAGATTTCGATTCAAATTTAGATTTACATGTATATTGATTTACATTAATGTTTCATATTATGCATTGTTTCAAAATATTTATACAAATTAGATTTGGATTATGTTGGATATCACATCTTTTACAATATCTTCTAAGATCAAACTAAACAGTCCTATAAAACCAACTCACTACTAAGCATATGTCCACACTTCTCTTATAGCTTCTTATAATTTCTATCTAGCAAAAGTACTCTCCTTAATTTCTTCATTGTTACTTCTTTAGAAATGGAAAACTTTACAACAACAAACAATCCTGGTAACAACCAACAAAACCCTTCTCCTTTCACCATCAACAATTCCAATCAAGGCCCTGAAAACATCACCCATGCCCTACCAAATTCACTTCCATTGTCTGATCACCCAATGGCAGCGGCTAACTCCAATGTTGGACAACTTACGAACCCCGAAAATATATCCCCACCGCTACTATATCCCCCACACAACCTTAATTTCTTTTTTTCAAACAGTACTAATCCCAGTGAAGAAGACATTGCCCTGATGAATGTGTTGGGCTTTCCGGCCGGAGGCCTCCCAAATCAACAAACCTTGACTTTTAATCATGGAAATGATACTAACATTCAACAACCACTGTCCCTAGACATGTCAACCCCAGCTTTGCCAGTTTCTGAGGCCGGAAATGGTAATTCAAATCTTAATAACCCCACCTCAAACATGCCACCACTTGTGGTTTCTGAAAATCTCACATTTAATATCGGAAGCGGTGGTTCCAATGAAGGAAATGGTGGTAATGGAGAAGCAAAAACTACGCGGTCCAAGCCTAAAGGACGGCCTAGTGGTTCCAAAAATAAAGCTAAACTAAAAATGAATGAGGACTTGATGCCAACTCAATCTACGGTGTCTCTTAGGATACCACCAAACTGCGACATTATCAGCTGGTTGTTAGCCCATGCCCTGTCCCGGAAAGTCAGTCTAACTGTGATCGGTGGTTTTGGTTCCATTTCAGAAGTTGTCCTTAAATTCGTTGAGTCTCAGCATGAACCGTTTGTGTATGCAGGAGAATTCATGACCATGATGTCTATTTCAGGTACCTATACTTATTCCCTTGGAGGATCTTCTGGTATCTTCTTCAATGTAATAGTGTCTAGGGAGAACGGTCAAGTCATTGCTGGGACGGCTGTGAAGATTATGACTGCGGGACCTGTTTCTTTGACGGTTGCATATCTCAATTATAGAGGCTAGGAATATTTTTATTTTCTTTTATTTCTACACAGAGTCTGATGCAAGGATTCTCTTTATTTTTAATTGGTGCTGTTTGGTATTTCTTATAAGTTATTTATAAACTGAAAAATATATGTATTTTTCGATTTATAAGCTTATAAGGGAAAACAAACCGGGCCATTGTTTATTTTATTATAGTCAATTGCTTTGTTTCTGGACGAAAAACTATTGCTCTTTGTTATGGTGTTTATTTAATTTTGTAAGCAACAATTTTTCTTCGTGAGGAAAACAAAATTTAGTGGGCAACTAGGTCTCTAATATGTAGTGTATGTCAGGGAACTAGTCGACCCTTTGTTTCAGGCAGAAATATTTTGCTCATCTTCTGGTTTTATTTATTTTCAGAGAAAAATAATTCTCTTATTTTTAGATGTTTGTTTGGTCAGGGAAAAATATTTTCCTATCTTTTATTATTTTTGTTTGGTCAAGAAAAAGAAATTGTCGCCAAGAAAAAAGAAGAACACTTCTTTAAAATGTAACAATGAGTGACTTATTTTTAGCAGAAATATATTTTCAAAATTTAATATTTTCCCACAATTTTCATATATATATATATATATATATATATATATATATATATATATATATATATATATATATTCTCAAACGGCATCCGCACACTTATTTACGTAAAAAACAACATACTTTTCAATTTTTTTCTTTTTTTAAAAATGAAGTTACTATTCCAAAAAAAAGGGACTAAATAATATTTGTATACCGAATTTGTATAACATCCGCCGGCTCATTATTCATTTAAACTATATATAAATATGATCCTATTATATTTTTGAGTAATGCTACTGGTCTTAAATTAAATTTATTTTTAAAATATTTTCCAAATGGAATTAAAATATTTTTTGATTCTACAACTTAATTAATTGTTTGCGGATTATCTTTATAGCCAATTTTTTTTTATATATTTCATTAATTTAAAACCTTTTGTTGTACTTACGTACACTAACTAATTAAGTAATGCACGAATATATATAAATTTTTTTGTTAACGTCCCCTCCATCAGACATGACGCGGGCCAAACTTTCCCGGTTCTTGAAAATGTAGCGCCAAGAACCAAACCTCTGGCCTCTTAAGTAAATATGATCACTGCAAATGAGAATATTTCGATTTTTGAGGTACTTTGCTCTCATATAGCATGTTGCTGATGAAGCCTCACCATCTTCAAGTCATCTACTCTTTCTTACTTACTGCCAGAGATATGACTACGTACATCACATTATAAGAATATTGTTCAAGTTTAAAATATGAAATTTATAATATTCATATAACTATTTATACTCAAGAAATTGTTAAATGAAAAGTTAAAATTAAGATATGAAGAACTTTGAACAAATATTAGTCGTTAAGATTAAGTTGTCAAATCAAAAAAATAATTATCTGAAAAATAAAATTTTTTGTGCTAAATATATTGAGAAATTCTTGAAAAAATGGTTAAAATCAAAACTTACAAGAAGTTAACTCTGTTGCTTCAAACATATATATCATGCTGAACACAATGAAAATAAAAAATTTGGTGTTATGATGAGAGAATTAAATGATGAAAAAAAACATGTTTTGGAAAATTGAAATCCAATATCACTACTCTTTTGAAAAATGGTCACAAACTCTTAATCAACAAAGTTGGGTTAGAGCTAGCTTGATGAAGAGTTGTTAGGAATCAATAGTAACTTCTTGATAAGAATAAAAAAAATGACAATAGAGTTGAAAATATAAATGTTATTGTCAAAAATTCTAAGTAAATGAAAATTCACGACACTCTGACAGAAACTTCAAATTAAAGTTATATATTGTACTCTAATTAGTCAAGAAAGGCCTTGTATATATTTACGTATGTAAGGAATATTTGTAAGTTGAGGGTAATTTCACATATCAAAGGCATGTAGACGTCTGTTCTTCATCAAGAACCCGATTACTTTTTAATAGGACCACGATCAGCATGAAAAAAAGATGTTGAGAACTATGAAAGCACATGCCTAGCTAGTTGAACAAATTATTAAGCACGTGAGAAATTCCCTCATTTTTATACTTACTGAAATGAAAGATTAGTTGGAGGATGGATTTACCTGTAAGGTAAATAAAGGTCCTTCCCAAAAATTAAAATAGATTGTAATTTTTCGATGAAGAAGGTGTGCATGAGTCTCATTAACAGCATTTAACCAACTTGGCAACCATATACTTCAGCGGACTGTATGTTGAAGATAAAAGTACATCAATATCATACGAAGTTTTACCATGACATCCGTTGAGCAAATATAGGTTTGATAAATATTTGTTTCTTCGGAGTACCAAAAGCAAGCATAACATCATTATGAACATAAAACCCCAAGGTATAGAACCCAATATTATGAATTTCAATGAGATATGCAATGTCTCTTACGTTGACAAGGAGGCTTCTTATGAGGACCCAATATTATTATCCATCAAAAAAGGATTTATATATGTGCAATCCTACAAGTAATTGTGACAAGTCAATGTGCCTTATATATATATATGGCTACATGGTCATGAGTTTCGTCATTAATTTCTCTTATATGGTACAAAGAATGAATAGAAGTCTGTGATAGAAGTTAATGTATTTTTCAGAATATTATCATACTCAAGAGTCATGTTTCTGGAAACTTCAGAATTCATTATTAGAAGTCTAAGAGTACTGTTGATTCATTTTCTATGTGTTGCCAGGTGCAAAGAATGATCATGATAAGCTTTTATTGTACTAGTATAAATTATAAGTCATGTAAACCTCTCTGAGTATGCAAGCATCTTGAAGTAAAAGTAATATTATTATTCATTCTCACCAAACGTTTTGTAACTGAGCTTGGAGTAGCAACTCATAAACATTCTGCTATTGTTTAAAGTTCTAAAAATATCCAACAGTCTGCTCACTAGTTTGAAGTTTCTATATTAATTTGCAGTTGTAGCAGGGGGTAAATACAAGTATGAAGAACTATGTTTATTTTTTCTTTCCATATACATGCAACTGTTAAAATATCAACTCTACTGAGATGTAGAGTTATCTTGATAGTTGCTTTCTGTAAATACACCACCTTACAGGAACATGTATAACTCTCAATATCTCTGTTAAAATCTTAGCCCAGAGTAATATAAAGTTCGACAACTGATAATTAATACAATTTAGAATATTCGAAACAGAATTTTATTTGTGTTACATATTTCTGATAAGGATTTGTCATTATGATGCATGAGATGCAGAAGGACAAGAGTGACGAAAATGGGTTAAGCTTTAGGTGGTAATTAATTCATTAATTTCCATTTAGTTTATGTACATTAGGGTTCTAGCTTGTAATACCTCCATCTCTTAATAAATGGCAACTAGAAGAGTTACCTACACATATATGCAAAATCTCTTGCTCTTGAGACCATATGATGGCCCTATTAGTGTTTCAAAACTAAAAATTAAGGGATGAATTGGTTTCATGTATTAGATGAAGTAATTGGACGTCCAAAAAAATGCTAGTTATAAAAAAAACATGACTTTATTCATAGATCTATGACACGAAACTCAAGAAGCACATGTATACAAAGCAAATTGTTAAAGGTTAATAGGGATTTTATACAGAAATTTTCTGCTATTGTACTACCGGAGATACTAAATTTTCTTTCCACCAATTATATGCATTCCTTTTTTGCTGAGAGCGAGATATATATACTTTCTTTTCCCAAACATTACATGAATTAATTCACATATATAATACTTCAGCATAGAGGATGGAGCCATGGGGGAGTGTATATATATAAAAGTTTGAAATTGAAGCTAGTGCTATGAAGCATTATAATTAAATAATTGATTGAATATAAAATCCAGAACTAAATTGTAAAAAGAATATAAATTTCGAAATTAACTGGACAAAGATAATATGTCAGTTTACTTCCGAGGTTTTCCTGAAACCTCAACCTCAAGGTTTACTACTAGAATTTTATATTATATTTTAACGTTATAGTATTATACATAATATATTCAATTTTTCCAATCATTTTGGGGATAATATATTAAGCTCAACCCGGACCGATCCTAAAAATTTGGATGATCTTAGCCAATTTTTGAAATAGTGTCTTTCTTTTTTAAGATTCTGAAAACAATTTATGCATATTCAAATCACAACATTTATACAATTAAAAATGTAATTATATATATATATATATACTTTATAAATTTATATTACATAATATATAAATATATATATATATATATATATATTATTTTTTTAATATCCCTCATTATGGTCCCCGTTGGCTTGATCGTGGTTATAAAAATCTGTATTGAAAATATTAATTTATTATGAGTTATTAATTTATCAATTATTAATTAATCAAAATTTTCCTGTATAATTATATAACCTGCTAATCAAATGTTTTCTAACTGTTTCTTATGTCGCTAATTATTACACTTTTTTTTTTGCAAGATACTTGTACTTCTCAACACATGTCTCTAGCATAATCATACATACGGTCTGATTTAATTGAAAACCATGCTTTTAGTGATAAATGAGAATTATATATACGTACTTAACTAGAATGACAAGAAACAAAAATATTCTACACTTTTTACAATATTGCTATGGGTTACACTAATTATTTTTTGCTAGATAATATTTTACACGAACACAAATCGAGCATACAAATATGTTCAAACAGTTCTTCAACTCTAATTTAAACTTAGTAAAATGGTGTGTAAAAAGGTGTTAAGAAAATCAGATAATTATTTTTGATTTTAATATGTTTTTAAATATAATATAAAAATATTTTTTTCTGAGAGGATTGATGATAAAATTGTAATTATTTTTTTTAAACGTATGGGGCCTGCAAAATACCATTAATGACCAAAAAGATACCAATTCTATATTTAAAATTTAATTACGACTAGAAAGATATATACCAATGGAATTAGATATATACCAATGGAATTAAAATTCAGAACATATGCTTCCAGAACCACAAGATGGAGTAGCCATGGTGTGATGGTGGTCACAATTTTCAGACATCCACAAGCTGCGAACAAGATATAAAACAATGTATTATATGTTTTTCCCTGATTTTTTTTTGTTTTTGTGAGATTCTACGTATTAACAAGCTCTAGTTTTAAACAACATCAGTAAATTTCTGGACGGACTCCAGTGTGTTGAGATGTGAATCTTGTTTTACTCTTCAAAATATTAGTATTAATTTAAGTACTTTCTCCGAACAGAAAATTAATAATAATCATCATATCTTTCAAGCATAACATCAAATCAATTAAAATATATCGAAAACAAATTAACATAACATTCATAGAAGATCATACATGATGGACCTTGGACAATCGCTTATCAACTACTGAAGAGTAGGTTACATATATAGAAAAGATGCAACACAATGCAAGCTTAAAAATCTATGGTGCATCACTCGCTGACATCAGTAGAAGAGTAACATGACTCATCGCCTTCATGCCAGTAACGACTCCACTTGCGAATCGGTTATTATGACCTGTAACTGAAACATAAAAACACTTATTAATGTTATCAATAGAAGTAGCACTGCGACCATCACAAGTCCCCGAAAAAGAAATTATCTGGAAATTTCCGGCTAATTTGTGAGATTGGGTATGTAATGGAGCATAACCAATGTCAAGTTCTGATACAAGTCCGCTACAACAATAAACTGATACTTGAAGCGAGCAAGTGAATGCAAAACGTGCCACACTCTGTACGACATCAATTCCCGGCTCGAGTTTCAGAATGGCTGACCATTTTAGGTTTCTCTTAATCAGTATTTTTGAATTTGATTCTACAACCATGTGCTCAGCAGCCTTAATTGTTAAAATTTCAGGCTTTTGAAAAATAACAGCAGTGAGGGATACATCATCCACGGTCATCAGCTTCAATGCTGTCCCGGAAACAGGGTCCCCATTAACTCTGCGCAATGAGGCAGTGAAATAGTTCGGAGAACCATTTTTCGAACCAGAGGACAGATAAATCCCTGTAAAATCAATCAGGGTAAGTAGTTCTGTATACTCATCCACTGCAGTTTGAGACCCCACGCGACTAAGATCCGCTGCTAAAAGAGACCCTGTTCCACAAAGAATTGCAAGATGAACCTTCTTTGAGTCGGCATAGTTCTTCACCCACTCGATCAAATCAACATCATGCGGCACAATCAAGATAAGAGGCATCAATATTGCAGAATTATCTACTTTGGGTTTATTTTTCGACCCGAGAGGACGGCCAGGACCTCCTCGACTTATGCTACTAAGCACAGGACTTTGGATGTTTTGTGATGGAGGCGGTAAGGTTGTCTGAAAAGAAGCTTGAGAAAATGATTGGGGAGCTGACAAAGGAAATGAATTGTTAAAGTTAGTCATTTTGGAAGTCAAATGTTTTCACAATGAAGAGAATTTTAAGGCAGAAAAGAGCGAGGAGATGTGAATAACAAGCTGCGGAGGAGGTCCTTTTATAACTGAGCTCGACTGGTACAATGAATGTTATTGTGTGTTGTTTGCAGCTGTAAATTGTTAAATTTTTCAAAAAACATTTACTACATTCCAGAAGACAGTCGAAAGTCAGCAGATTCCATACGTTACTCCATTAAATATTCAAGTTTTATTTATACCGAATAATACCGCCTATATGTCTAACTACTACTGTATGTATGTAGTTAGTATTAGTAGATGTCTAACTACTATCTATATTACAATTAATGCATATAATGTTTTACAGCTGATCTGGTTTTAACAGCAGTGGCAATCATATGCAATAATGTAAAATCAAACGGTTTGTTGGTGATAATATACGTCCAAATATTATCAGCATAACTCTACAAGTAAATTATAGAGTTTTAAGTTTAGCAATGAATCTGATGCATACAATGGTACATGTTCAGCTATTTGATTTTGGTCAGTTTGGTTCAGTATAGTGCATGTTCGATCTAAACTAGGCATAGCACAACCAACCAATGTATAAATTAATTTCTAGCTAATTTCTTCAAAAACATTTATTTATTTTTCATATTTAATGTTTGACAATATAATTAATACCATTAAACTAATATTTGCTTGCAAATTTTTTGTTCCCGATTTTCTTTCAAATTTCAATAGCGCTGAGTTAGAAAAAGCATACGTAGTTATAATTCACAGCCGGACATAACATTTATTTTGAGGGAATACTTTTAATTTTCCCCGAATACTTTAAAATGAGTAGAGATGTATATACATAAAAAAGATAATGATTGATTTATCTTGTAAGTTATTTATAAATTAAAATAAATATGTATTTTTTGAATTTATATATTACTTCCTTTTTTAATGTTAAAGAGGGGGAAAAGTTCCAATTAAAAAGAAAAATTACTCACTCCATCCAAATTAGTAGTCGCTTTGATAAAAAAAATTATCCCATGTTCGATGTAATTTTATAGTTAAAAATTTAAAATAACTCATTACTAGAGTATTGGTACTTGTAGTGGAGTAATAATTAATGAAATGAAATTATCATTCAAATTATGCATTCAAAACTATCTCAACCAATGCAATTAATATGGATAGAAATGTAAAATAATTTTTGAAAAATGTTAGAGACCCCAAAAATTATTTCAAAATTTTTCCAAAATGCTGAGTTGTGATATGTGGAATTGCTAATTTTCCTATAATAATATGAGATCTCGCGTGCATACATATGCGCACACGAATTAAAACATGCCATATGTTATGTCACGTCATTTGATAAAAAAAATTGGGATGATATTTGGGTCCCTAACATTACTCATAATTTTTATTTTTATGTCGGAGATTCTTAATACATGTAATTTTTTTAAAAATGACATGTAAAATGAAATGAGACGGTGTGAGTAACTAAGAACCAAACGAGACCAATATACTCTAACTAAATCTTCACAAATAATACGTTCACTTCTAGAGGTGTTACTTGAATATTGCCTGTAATTTTGTACTACTTTAAATAACGCCTTTGATTTAGGTACGATCCAATTAAACTCAAATTTCGCACAGAAGTATAGCACTTAATTAAATAACCATCAAATATCCTTGTATTTTTTCATAATAAAAAGATTATTCAAATAAAAAAATGTGTGATAGATTTTCCAGCAATAAGGTATTAATTTACTACATATTTCTCTTTTTCTAGGATGACAATTAAACTGGAAATATAAAAATTTGGTCATTAAGAGGTGAAAGCTTGATTATGAAAAATGACTTTGACAAAATATTGGGCCCGCTTGTTCTATTTTATTTTTCAAGAAAATAATATAAATAAGAAATCTTTTACGGAGATACACACTTATTTTCCATAATTTAAAAAATAATCTCCTAAATTATTTTAATTTTTGCTAACACTACAAGAAAACAAATATTTCCGACCTCCACAAAACCGACTGCTCTGAATTCATGGTTAAATCCGACCGCAAGTTACCTAGGTTGGATTTATATTAAACTCGATCGTTATAATCGACAAATATTGACCGTGGACCCCATTGACCCACCACATAACTTCAAAACTGACCACATATCGCTAGACAAACTCGACTGCGTTAACCAATGGTCGGATTTACATTAAATCCGACCGTTATAACCGACCAATGTTGTTCGTTGACTGTTGACCAATTGACCGTGGACTTAGTGACACGTCATATAAACTCGATTGGCAAAATCGACTGCCATATAACAAAAGTCGGTCGGGTTTAACTTTGAAAATCTATGACTTACAGTTTTTTGTGCGGTTACATTCCAGAAGTTTGACTGTGTAGAACCGACTGCTAAAACCGACCGACTGGTGGTTGGTTTTGACTTTGAAAATCTACGACTTATGGTTTTCTGTGTGGTTACATTCACGAGATTTGACTGTGTGTGACCGACTGTTAAAATCGATCGAATTTTTAAAAAAGCGGTCGATTTTGACGCATGCAAAAATTTAAAGTTCAATACATTTGGTAATCTGTGCGGTTATGAGAAATGAAAGGATGAGTCTATTCATTACTTACGCCTATATATATGGGGGTGTTTGGGGGAACTTTTTTCCAGAATAAATCAACTTATTTTAAGACAAAGTTAGAGATTCCTAACTTTTTTCTGAAAAAAGTTAATTTTTTTTTGCAACTTATAGAATCTCAAATATACATTAAATACTTGTATAAAAAACATTTATCAAAATATGAAATTTTTACCCGAAAATAAGTCCAAAATGACTTATTTTAAGGCAGACCAAACATGCCATATATAATGCATATGTGGTATTCATTTTTTATAACTTATTTTCTTCACATTTTATGTTCTCTCTATTTGGTAATATATATATAATGTATATTTCCTATTGTTATACTTCTTAGGCCCCAATTATGGGAGAGAAAATTTTTATATTAAGGAATCTAACAGGTTTTTAGCGTGTTATTTATAAATATTATAAAACAATAAATATCGGATTATCAATTAAAAATAGAGATTGATACTGAAAGTATTGACACCAAATTAAAAATATTTATCGATTTCAAAAGCTAAATTAAAACTGAAGAGGGAGTAAAGTATTTTCAAATTGGGATGAAAGTTTTAGAGGGAAAGAATGTCTAATTTACATTCATTTTCACATGCCTTCTTCCTTATTAAAATCTCGGGAGCATAAATAGGAGTGAAAATGAAACTACTTTACTTATATTTCACTTGTTTTCCTCCTTTTTAAAACTCGGGAACAGAGAGTGCGAGCTGCCCCAGTGGTAATGGGCCAATGCGTTGATTGAAAGGAGCATGCGTTCGGCTCTCACTGGTTACATTTAATTATCAAAAAAAAAATTCGGGAATAGGGCGTAAACCTGTTTCCGTGTGTGCTAGGGTTGTGTAGCCTTGTAGTGAAAGAAAGAAAGTTGTAATTTTGTTCGAGTGAACTAAAATATGGTTACATTGTGTTTGCTTCGTTATCAAATCTCTAATTTGGGTATCTTTTAACGACTTGAAGCCCCGAAATCCTCTTTGGTGGCTCTGTGCAGATCAGATGCTCTAGTGAAATGAGAACCATTGTTAACCCAGAACGATCGTTTGCATGAAGCAGCAGCTCGCCAAAACCAAAGTGTCATTTCTTTAAACTCTCTTGTGTAAACGTGTATCGCCATTCTCCCTGTATGATTGTATGAATGTCAATTTTATGAATCAATGAAAGATTTGACTAGTACGCCCATATTTTAGCGATGTTTTAACATTGTTCTATTTTTAATAGTTAACTTCATTTTACATCCCAGAACTATGTTTTAATTTATTTTGTTATCGAAACTTTATATGAAAACATATATTTTGCAATCCTAAATTAAAAATTTATTTGTTAAAATTAACAAAATCAACCATAAATCAGATACAAAAGTATATTAAATATATGAAAGATTATTTTTATATTTTTATATATTAATTTTGTTAATTTTCATATCCGATTTAATCTTCATTTTGTTAATTTTGATAGATACAATTAAAAAAAGATTACAAAATGAAGTAAAATTTTAAATTCACAGATGCAAAATGAGCTAAAAATTTAAGCTCAAGGGGGCAAAAAAAATTCTTATGAAATTTTGATATTAAAGTATTTTTAAAACATTGTTTTAGGATGGTGCAAAGTGAAATTAACTCTATTAAAAGATGTGAATATTGTTCATCTCCATTTAAGTTTCTTTTCTAATGCATATTATGATTAGAAAGCTAGCAGTATACGACTATAGGTTACTTCATTTGAATTGTTAGTCCAGTGTTGACATGCATGATTAAGGACTATATGTTTTAGAGATTTAGTAGTTGGGCACTGAATTATGGTAGTTTTGATGACACTGGTTTTTTTGTTTAAATTTGATAATGAAAACATTGTAAAAAAGTTGGTTTGCATGGACCCTTTAAATTTCGATGGGCTTATGTTTGCTTTCCACCCGAATGTAAGCAAGCATCTACATATCAAGTGTACTCTCTCGTATTCATGTACTTTATTGGTCGCTGAAGGGGTTAGTTAGCTTGTATTGCGCAACCTCTAGGCAAGATTTTGCAGTATGATGGGGCTACTTGTAAGGCTGTTAAAGCCAATCACCCATCTATTCATCCAAATATTTTAATTGAAATGAGCCGAATGCACTCTAGCATCAACACCTATCTGTGGTGTCTGCAATGGATGAGGGGTTTACTCATACAGTCATACTCGCATGTGATATAGTTTATTTGGATAAGCCCAAGTCATCATCTATTTTCGCCATGATCATGAGGAAAGATCTTGTCCACACTGACACGTACACATTTGAAATGGAGTTCACTGAGGATGAGTATTCTACGATGTCTGTAGATATCATATAATATAAATGTTATGTTACCGGTTCTTTTAAAATCTCAAAATGTTAAAAGACTGACTTATCAGAATATTATATTATTTATTAAGTTACCAGTTTACTAAAATCTCACAAAATACTGATGTACAGGGATTTTATATTATTCTAACAATAAACATCATGCCGCCAATACACTTAGTCCAAATTAAGTTAATGCAAGTAGATTATGATCTGATTTAAATTTAAATTTCAGTTTAGATTTATATTTAGATTTTGATTTAGATTTAGACGTTTTAGATTTATACTAGTCATATTTGATATTCAATGTTGTTACAAATATTGTCCCTAATTTAATTAGATTTAGATTTGGATTTTAGATTTAGATTAATATTTGATATCTTACGTTATTTCAAGATATTTTTTGTCACAAGATCAAACCATGCCTACTAAACTAGTGCCTATAAGAACCAACTCTCCACTAGCACATTTCCACACTTCCATTACAGTTTCTTATTTCTATCTGATATAAGCCCCTTTTCCTCCTTGTTACTTCTTTTGAAATGGAAAACTTTCCACCAACAAACAACCAAGAAGACCTTTCCCTCCCTGCTAGGTCACAAAATTCGCAAGTTCCTGATGTTTTCACTGTCAATAATTCCAATCAAGGGCACCAACCACTAAACATGGTCCATACCATAACAAACTCACTTCCATTGTCTGATCACCGAATGGCTAACTCCAATCGAGGACACCTTCCGTCCACAGGGATTCAAAATCCTCAAATTCAAGCGTTTAATCATGGAATAGCTAACTTCAACATGAGACACTTACGACCCCGAATCTCATCCCCAGCATTACCAGATCAAGCCATTCCGGTACACCTTCCAAACATGTCCTCCACATCCCAAAATCCACATAGGCCCGCAGCATTATGCAATCAACAAATTCCTATGTTTAATCACAGCATAGCTAATTTCAGTCGAACAAACTTTCCTCAAAATGTAACCCTCATGTCACCAAATCAAGAGCACATGCCCGCTGTAATCCAAAACATGTCCCCACTGCACCAAAATATGTCTCCACTGCACCAAAATGCCCCAAACCCTGGGTCCTATTTTGAAAACTCTAATTTCAATCGTGTTTCCACCAACATGTCCGCTGTCATCCAAAATATGTCACCAGTGCAACAAAATGTCCTAAACCCCGGGTCCTATTTTGAAAACTCTAATTCCAATCATGTTTCTCCTAACATGTCCGTTATCATCCAAAATATGTCCCTATTCCACCAAAATGCCCCAAACCCTGAGTCCTATTTTGAAAACTCTAATTCCAATCATGTTTCCCCCAACATGTCCGCTGTCATCCCAAATATGTCCCCACTGCACCAAAATGCCCCAAACCCTGGGTCCTATTTTAAAAACTCTAATTCCAATCATGTTTCCCCCAGCATGTCCGTTGTCATCCCAAATATGTCTCCACTGCAACAAAATGCCCCAAACCCTGGATCCTATTTTGAAAACTCTAATTCCAATCTTGTTTCCCCCAATATGTCCGTTGTCATCCCAAATGATCAACAAAATCTCCCCTCAAATTCCCTAGCTTTACCAAATTCCCAGCCAGTTATTAATTTCAGAAACGCTGATTCCAATTTCGATAACCTCCCCTCAAACACGCCACCAGCCTTTGCTGATCCAAAGGATCTCGTGTTTAATATCAGAAGCAGTACTTCCAATGAAGAGAATCGTGGTAATACAGCAGCGAGAGGCAGGCCCCGAGGACGGCCCCCGGGGTCTAAAAATAAAGCTAAAGTGAACGTCTCTTCAAGTGAGAGCTCGTCAATTGAGCCGCTAAAGTCTCTTCAAGTTCCAGAAGCATGTGATATTATCCCGTGGTTGTTAGACTACGCTCAGTCCAGGGAAGTTTCTCTAACTGTTCTCGGTGGTTTTGGTCCCATCTCAGAAGTTATTCTTAAAGACGTTAGTGATTCTGAACAACCACCCGTAGGAGAAATAATGACCTTGATGTCGATTTCAGGTACCTATATATATTCTCCTGCAGGAGTTTCTGATGATCTCTTTTTCAATGTGAAAGTAGCCAGGGAGAATCGTCAAGTGATTTGTGGGTTGGCTTCAAAAATCATTACTGCAGGACCTGCTATGTTGAATGTTGCACTTTTCAAAAATCTCCATCAGACCATCTAATTTAGTTATAGGATTAATTCACATGTTTTCTTTTATTTGTACAGAGGGTTTGTTGACTCTCTCAAAAACTTTACTTGTTTAATTTTAGTCAGTTCAATATTTTATTTCAAGAAAAATTGTTAACTTTTATGATCTTTGTTTTTCTATATATTTTAAGCAAAAAAATAATTTCTTTGTCAAATAACTAAACTATATTCAGAATTAAACCACATCAAATTTTGGTATTCCGGAATTTTTTTCCAAATAATTAACTACACTATATACTCAAAATTAAAGATACATCAAACTTTGGTATTTTGTACAAAGAAAAATTAATTATTGGGCAATTATCAGCCGTTTTATGTGCAATATTTTTCAAAATTAATTAAAATTATTTTAAAATTCTAAATTTGATTTAATGAGAGGACATATTGTGATAATCAAAATTTTTATGTTCCAGACACAATCATATTTTATTTTATTGACAAAGACACAATCTTATTTCAATTAAACTTAATTAGGTCTGATAAACAAGCTCAATTAATTAGCTTATAACATCAAATTTAATATGATATTTTAAATTAAATAAGAATTTAATATATTTTAATAAATAACAGATGAAAAATATGATAAGACAAATTTGAAAAGTTGACACCTAGAGATATCAATCATTGGAATATTTTTTTTATAATTAAAATGTCAAAAATGTAAGAGAGAGAAAATAAAAAAAAATATTTTTAATTATGTGGCCAAGTTGACACCTTTTAACAAATGTACCTCTAATTAATTATTGGAGTTGCTCTAAAAACGCTAGTGTTTAGTAGAATTTCATCGTTAATTCTTCTTCTTTATTCGGCTAAGCAATACATCAAAAATCTATTTGCATTTTCGAACTTCTTTTGCGCAAGGATCCACATTCAGGTCAACCGGCGATTCAGTTTAAATTAATTACAATCAGTTATAACTCTAAAAGCTATAAATCATATCAGACGGCCCTAGTGTTTCTTATAAATTACAACTTAAATACCAATATATGACAAATCCTACTTTTAACAAGAAGAAATATTGATAAATATTTTAAACAACGGCAAAGTCACCATTTGTTCAGTGTTTTGATGTTCGTGATCGGTTAGTGATATCCTTGAATTGTTTTCCTGCCACTTACTAATTAATATGCGACCAGGTTTTGAAAGGACACCCTTTTCGGTCCAATGGCGGTCGGTTATTGTGATTTCCAACTGAAATGACCCGCCATACCATCGATCGATTATTTTGTTATCAGGCTAAATTGAGTTATATCCCACTGTTTTTATCAGTCACTTATAGCCCATTTAATTTCTTGTAGTTTCTGAATGCATGCTTTGTAAAAAAAAATTGTAGCAACGGATGTCAGAGTCCTTCTAGCCAGGGGCGGAACCAGGGGACTGGAAACCTGACCAGAGTCAAAATAATCATTAGATATATTATATTTTAATAGATAAGTTTCTGATTAAAAGGTCAAGGTCTTCTCTAGTTAAAAATCAAGTTCCTAATTTCAATTTAGAGCTAATATACATTCTAGTACTTCTAATTTTCAACATGGAACACTTAATATTAAGAAGACAAATATTGAGTTTAATCGGTATGATATTATTTCTAATTCGGAGTATCAAATTCCTATGATAGTATAATGATAATATTAGAGATCAACTTCGAAGATTATATCCTGTTAAGGTTTTGTCAACCGTTTGATAACAATTTTCTAAATAAAAGAGAGGTTTTCAGAAAAATTAATTGACACAATGTTGTCTATAGTGTTATCTTTTTAAGTCAAAAATGTTTAAAGAATATTTTCGTTCCGTAAGTAATTTTCACAATTAAGCTAAATTAAAGGTAAAGTATATCACATATTTTTTTACACAAAATTATAACATAGAGTATGAGTACGGCAAACTTTTGAATTCAAGTTTAGATGTGATTCGATTGATTTTGTGTTAAGACCTTTATTTCCGGGATCATCACAAGTTTTCAACTTTTTTAAATAATATGGTATTCCCTTAAACTTTTTTTCTAAATCTGCCATGTTACAAGGTAAGGTGCTTAACAAAATGTTGCACTCCAAGTTTAATTTAATTTGAGATATTTTTTCGTCATCATTTCATGTTGGTTTCGTTCAAAACTCTTTGTTCTTCTTCCTTTAATGATCAAGTGAATGTTTCATCCAACATGCATAAATGTGAGTGTACAACTTTTTTGACACATTTCATTAATAAGGTCTTTTTTATATAGCAACTGTCAGAGCTTCAATCTAAAAGTTTATACTGATATTTTCTTTAAAAAATTATATAAATATATAATATATATAATGGCCTATGAAAATAGTCGATCTACTAATTAGTAATATCCCAATAGCGCAAGTCATAGATTTCGGCTCATGATTTCATAATAATTACTAGAGTATAAGGTACCTGATTGATGGCTTTAGTAGAGAACTATCAGAATTTGATCGAGAATATGCATATTCGAGAAGTGTAACAATCAAGAACTCAATGAGAAATTGACCGAGAATTCTAATGATCGAGAACTCAAGTACCAAATTGATCGAGAACTCACTAAAGAAGAACTAAACCATTCGAGAACTCGGTGTGAAATTGACCGAGAACTCGAGAATTGTACCTAGTCGAGAAGTCAGAAAATAATGACAACTTAATCACAAACTCTAGTTTTGAAAGTTTATTCTATTTCCAATTAAAAATAAAGTAAAATTTTTTTATCAAGCACACATTTTTCAGACTAAATTTAAATCAAATTAATTTAATCTGGAAAGAAAAATGCATTTGTTAAATATTCCTGCAAAGTTGAATATCACACTTGTTATTTAAATATGCACAAGTATAATAATTCTTTTCAGGTTTACTTAGAACATGAAAATAGTTCCAAGCTACAATTTTAATTTTTTAGAAACAATGTACAACAATATGACTGATATATTTATAAATATACACCAGCTTACTTCACTTAGATAAATCATTGAAAATTCATGATCTAGGGCATATTTGAATAACAACGCTTTCCAATACTCATGATTGGTAACCTATAGCATCATTCTCTACATGGTACCTTTAAAAGGGTTTTAGGTACAAATTCTAATTCTTCATCATTTTGTTTGGCTTATATATATATATATATATATATATATAAGTCACTGTATTCACTATAATTTTTCACCAATAACATTAATATACGGAATACTTGTGAATGTAGGTGGTCACATCATCTATTCACGCTTCTTGAAGTATTTCTAAGTTTTTTTCTTATTCGTGTTTATTCACGGATATGGTGTTGTGAATATTCATTTGTTCTAAATGAACTGTCATATATAAATAAGCTAAAATAAAAAAAAATTGGGGTTACCATAAAACGTTACTTCGGCTATTATACATACAATCTACATAGGTATATCTATTTAGAGTTATTATATTTTTTATTCATTAAAAATTCATATTTATTCTCATACCCTAGCAAAAGATTATATATTATCTTTATAAAGTTGGACTCTATGGAGACCCAAAAAAAAATGAAGACATTGGAGACCTATGTTACTACTACTAGATCATTTTTTATCAATGACTGGGGTTAAATAAAAAATAACGACAGTTTTGTAAATAACTATATTAAAAAAGGGTAATATTCTGCAATGTTCATACATAATATATTTATATCATTTCTGTAAAAAAAATATACGTATATCATTGTTCTACCAAATTTTAATTTTAATTGTCCCGCACTAATCAAGATACGAAAATTTACAAATCAATTCCCCCATCTCATTTTGCGTTTCTTTCAATATTGAGGCATAGCTTTTTTCAGGGTTTATATTTCAGCTGGTCAGTAATTTGAGAATACAAATAAAATGAGTGAAGGTATGATTGCAATATACAAATAATTTTTATGATTATGAAAGGGAGAGATCAAGTCACCCAAAATTTTAATTTTTTAGGGTTCTTATTTTAACGGGAGTAAAAAAAGGAAGGAAGTTATGAATGTAATGTATGAATGTATTTTCTGATTATATTTATAGTATAATAGCGTTGTTTGCAAGATATAGTACTAAATCTGCAGGATAATACATTTTATTTTGCAGAACATAGTGTTCAGATATTGACTCAACAATATATGTAACGGTTATTAATTGTGATAATGATTCAAGAAGAAGAATTTTGTGTACTGCACTCTATTATACATTATTCCGCAGAACATAAGAGATGACGATATGTAAACAATATTCTTTCAAGAAAACTTAAAATGTTTTTTCTTGAAAAATACAATATTCTGCAAAAGAAATATAGATTAATGTAGTGCAGAACTTTGTACTGCAGTGAATGTTCTGATTTTTAAAGTATCACACAAACATAACATTGTGTATTGCACTGTATTTTACATCATTTTCAGAATATAAGAAATGATGATATGTAAACAATATTCCTTCAAACAAATATAATTTTTTTTTATAGAAAAATACAATGTTTGAGAAAAAGTAATATTGATTAATGCATTACAGAACTTTGTATGTACTGCATAAATGATTTGATTATTGAAATTAAAATATGTAATTGTTCTTCGTACTGCAGACACGATTACCGGTGATCGGATATACACGTTTGTTGTATGAATATCTGCGTATATCTACATATATTTTTAAATCTATTAACTGTAGTACACTTTTTCTAAACAAAATACTTATATTGTTATTGATAACTGCAATGGTAAAATTATGTGGTTGTTACACGTATAGTATATGTTGTATGTATATATTTTTCTCTCATTAGACATATATAACCCTCTTTTAATAAAAAATAATTAAAAAGTAAAATATATATTACCTATTAGATTAGACTGAATTGAGGGTTCAGATTAGGTATCTCAGTCTCCACCAAATAAACGGTCTCCACTGAACTTTTCTCTATCTATTTATTCTCATTCTACCGTGTCGCGTGATATTAAAATTACATCATCTTTAATTTATACACACACCCTACATAGATATATTTCCCCTCTCCTAAATCTCTCTTCTACTCAGGATCATATTTACTTTCATTTTTCATATTTTTCTCACATCATCTGAATGGACACGCACACAAATACCCGCATAAATCGAAATCATAGTTCTTCATCTAATTATAAATGGAAATCTCATAACTTAATTTATTCATACAAATCAATTTTGATTTTGGATTCATAGTTTACAAGAAGAAGCGTGTTAATGGCAGATGCAAGATATGGGTTATTCGATTTATAAATGTGTTGGTGTGGCATAAAAAAATTCTAGGTTTTCATCTATGAGTGTTTGGATTCTTCAATAAAATTTGGGGGTTTCAAGTGTACAACGACCGACTATAGTGGTTGGGATTTGGTTAGTTTTAGGGATTTATAGTCGTGTCAGAGCGGAGAGTTTATTATGTAACTGTCGTCAATGAAAGTATCAGGTTTCGCTACAAGTTCGAGGAAAAATCAAAAGATTTTGTATAACACTAATTTTGATGATTAATGATTCAAGAGTTTCTACGAACAATTAGTAACATTTTAATTCTTTTTGAGTTTGATATACATGCACTAGATTTTTATTTAATAAAAGGTACACGTATTTTAACTCTCAAAATTCACTAAAAAATTACGTTCATCTATATTTTCCAATCTTAACTGCATAAAATGGTTTATTAGTTTTTGAATTATTATATTTGTATATGTAATCTTGGTTGTATAAAATTTTTATATGCTATGTGTGTATAATCGATTTAGTTTATGTGTGCATAATCGATCTATTTTAAATGTATGCTTTTTAAAATTGTTATTAAGATGTGTTTGTATTTGGGCATGGATATGTGTATGTGAGTAGTGTTTGTATTTATATATATCACTTACTATATTTTATTATGCACTTACTATATTTTATTATGCACTGAGGGGGGTGTTTACAAAAACAACGTCCCTAATCATTTAGGGGTATGGTGTATGTCTGGTTTAGTTTGATTTACCCTACATATATATACTTAAATATACCGTATTCAAATTTATTTATATTTTAATATAGATTATGTTTAACATGATGTGTTTGTTTCAAAATATTTTTCTTAATTTGATTTTTTATTAGTTTCTAAATTAAATTAAATCGTGTTTTAAGCTAGCTATAAATGTGCAAATTATATCATATATCTCTTTTAAAAAATTCGAGAGCTTCAAAAATATGAAATTTGAATATGTCAAAAATGGAAAAACTTAGATTTATATTATATCCAAATTTAAATTTAGATTTTAAGTATATAGTATATAGATTAATGTTTGATATTATATATGTTAATTGTTGCAAAATGTTTTTTGTTACAATTAAAATTAAACTATAACCTAATCCGTGTAAAAATACTAACCCCATGTCCACACTTATATTATAATTTCGTATTTCTATAATAAGCCCCCTTTCTTCCTCATTTGCTTCTTTTGAGATGGAAAACTTTGCACTAACAAACAATCCCGAATATATTTCACAATTCTTAGAACTTTAACTCGAAACAACTAATAACAATCAAGAAAACCCATCTCCAAGCGAGATCCCTGCCTCACATTTAAATCTAACACCTTTAAATCATCAAACATGCACAAGTACAATTAAATTTCTCATAACTAATAATTTAGATACCTACAAATAAGTGCACAAAGTTATTTATAATTTATTTCTAAGTTTATGGAACAACTCAAGGAAATAGTTGTAAAAGGTTGACAGGTGCAGCCTGGTTTCTAAAAGACGTAAACAACGGCAAAGTCACCAATTAAACCAAGCCCCGTCTAAGTGTACATGTGTATAACAATGATATAGTACAAACTGCAGGAATAAAATCATTTGTAACCATCCCATCTAATTTATTTCAAACAATATAGTGTGATAAACGAGACAACTCAAAATATTTACTTGTAGATAGCTCATGGCTTCTGTCATCAGTTCCTAAGCTTTGCTTCTGTGTCTGATGCAGCTGCAGTTGTTTCTTCTTTGCACTTGTACCATTTAGCACAATAGATGTAACTAACCAAGTTGAGGGCACTGATAATAGCTAGAAACCAGTAGAACAAATTTAAGTTGTTTTGGTTTATATCCTGGCCATGTAACCAGCCTTGTTTGCTTGGTGTAATTTTCTTGGTTACGACATTTATGATGCTGACGAATGCTGAACTTAAGAAGTAGCCAAAGGACAATGAAATGAGTGCAAATGAAGTAGAAAGTGATCTCATCCCTGACGGAGCTTCTTTGTAGAAGAATTCCATGAGTCCAACCATTGCAAACATATCAGCAATTCCAAACACTCCGTATTGGAAAGCTAGCCAAAAAAGACTGATGCGTTCTAATGGGTTTTCATAGAACTGATTTCTCCTCTTTACCTCAATTATGCCAGCTAGAGCCATGGATATCACTGAGAGAACAAGGCCTACACCAACTCGTTGCAGCTGTGTGATTCCGTTGGGGTGGCCCGTGAACCTTCTGGCAAATGGAACGATAATGAACTCGTAAATTGGAAGGAGGATCGACATGAAAAGCAGAGGAATGACTGGGATAGAGGCAGTGGGAATTTCTAGAGAGCCGAGATGAGGGTCGGTGTAGATTCCTTGGATCACTGAAAATGTCTGCAATTGTGCTAAACATGTATTCATGATAATTGTACTAGCTATTATTGGCAACATTCTTGTGAGTATCTTTACTTCTTCTACTTGAGTGACTGTGCAGACTTTCCATGGTTCTGGTTTTATACCCTCTGGTACAATTGCCGCCTTGTCTAGAATGCTAAACTGGTTAGTATGTAAGATCCTGACATCAGAAATATCTCTTTCTTTATCCTCAATCTCGTATAGTTTCATATGGTCATCCGGTAATGTCAAGCTTCTGTTTTTAATTGCGACTGCTATGACTTGAAAGATCTTGATGATAGGGCTACTGGCAAGCGGTTGGATGCGGTAGAAAGGCTTCCCCAGTGCAAGCACCACAAAGCCCACAAAGGCAGCTACCAAGCCAACGAAAAATCCCCAATACCAATCTACATTCATGCTGACATAAACAACTCCAGTGACACCGATGATGGATCCAAAGGTTACACTTAGCTGATACCAGCTGAAATAGCTTGCAAGGGATTGGGATTCTTTGGGATCTTTAGCATCAAACTGATCTGCACCAAATGCAGGAAGAGATCCTTTAAGTCCGCCAGCACCGAATGCCATCAGACATAGAGAGGCATAAAACATAAGAGCATCTACCCCTTTGATGCAGGAAGACTTGTCTCCGCAAGCATCTGGATGCAAGTTATCAGAATAAGCTTGGATAGTAAGCAGTGTTAGACCCTGTAACAAGAAGTAAATAAAAGCTTATTAGTCTTTGACACACTTTCATTGCCTATGCCTGAATGGGAAAGACTGAACGTCAGAATGGATTTCAAAATGAGAACAGAGATAGAGAGGTAAAAGTGAAAGATAAAAAAATTTAAATATGTGATAGCTCAGAAGATGGTAAATACAAGATGATAAATTTGTGAATTATATTATTTGGAGAAAGAAGGATTAATTTCAAGTTGGCAAGACTGAAAGTTTATTTAAATTTGTGGAATATGTTATATTAAGGAATGAGTATTAAACATCAATGACAACATAGATTTTAAGGTCTTCTATTTTTTGCATTTCTACCAACCATGCAATCAATGTCCAACATTCCCTTGCATAATCATATAGTAAAAACATACCATTAGCTCGAGTAGTCCGAAGAGTAGACATGTGTAAAGACGGTTCAAGTAAGTGTCCGAGATGAAACCTCCCACGATTGTGAGCAAGAAGGTTGAGCCCAAGAAGTTTGTAAGAGTATTTGCAGAAGTTGAGAGATCAAAGTGCATCACCAGATGGAAGTAAAGAACCAATGTTGCCATGTTGGCAATGAAGCCAATGTTCTCTAAGGACCCCAACACTAATTTAAAATCAAAACAACAATCAGTATTGATCATAAATTAAGATATCTGATCAATATGGTAATTAAATTGATATATAACATTAACAATGAATTATCAAAAACATGAACAATTATACAAAAATAAAAGCTTTAGTTCCAACTTTCAATCGTACCATAAACAAACATTGTTGCCCGATATCCACCTTTTCCATCCCTCCTAGTAGTGCTCAGTGAGTACAAATCATACTTTCCTTCCTCCTGTTCATGCAAAATTATTAAAAGAACTATTAGCAAATTTTAAATGGAACAAAGTTGAACTACTGATAACTTTTTCTAATCTTTTGGAGTTAGATTTACCATTGTGCAACTTAAAACGTTTGGAGACAGGAGTATTTTGTTTGTAGAACTACTTGATACACTAAACTGCAGACCCCTCCTTATTTATATATGAAGCTTCTACATTGCTGTATCAGTATGTCTTCTTCTTGTGCACGAACAAATACTCGGTTATTCCAAATTTTGTGCAAGCTCTTTCTCCCTCTAATTTCTTGTCATATACTCCGCATTCCAAAACAGGGAATATATGTTAACTTTCCAAATATAATCTGATTTATAAACTACTCTCTGCATTCGATATAATAATTGTTTTGACTTTTGACACGTATGTTAAAATGCAAAAAAACATGATTAAAATTACCATAAAATTTAAATTTTTGTATCAAATAAAAGTTTAGAACTTTATTTTTATTTGATATAAAATTTTAAATATAATAATGACTATAATTATGTTTTTTTATCTCAACATACATGCGAAAAGTCCAAATGGCTATTATTTAGTAACAGAAGGATTAGTTCATTCTAACAAGTCAAAGGAACCACGTCCGCGAGTCATCTTGACTAATAGTCTAATACTCTTGATTCTTGACTACCGTGGATATATTTACACGAAAACTAGCCGTTCATCCCTCTCTGATTCTCAAATGACTGATATTTTATGTAGCTCAAGTTCCCCATGGACGTGACGTATGACACTTTGAACATATTGAAGCATGACGCTTCTATATATTAGTTATAAGATCAAAATCAGAAAGTAGTTTAGCTACTTGTTGACTTATTAATTACGATGTAAGGAATGTGTTAGAATAACGAGGAGGATTGTCAGGATCATATATTATGTAACAAAATGTATTTTTATTTCTAAAAGCCTAATGGTGAATAGTACTGTTCTGAAAGATTACAAGTTCCTGCCAAGAGGCCCAAGACTATGCCTTATTTTGTATTTTACAGTGAACCTGGTTCTCTCCATATTGTCTTTATCGTTATTGTTGAGCATCTCCCCAATATATGACAGTTCCTGAAAGATATATTTATTTACCATCCACATCCACTTGTTTCCAAAAGTACCTGTTTCTACTTGGCAAAGATGCATTACAGGGGAAACAAAAAGAAGTATCAGATTAAGAATAATACATCGAAAACCAGAATCGTTTTGCTGACTCCAAAAAATGGATGCAAGGAGAACGAAAATGTTACAAACTTAATTATTGGTTTCTCCCTCTCACACAAATATACGAAAAAATGACCAAAGTGAAGAACTCTTACCTAAAATATGGCGTATGGGGAAAAAGCTCTTTCTCCCTCTAATTTCTTGTCATTTACTCCTCATTCCAAACCTAAGAATATATGTGAACTTTCCAAATATATTCTGATTTATAAACTAGTTCGGTCTAACAAGTAAATCTTGTAACCACACGAGACATCTTGACTAATAGTCTAATACTCTTGATTCTTAACTATGATGGATATATCTAGATAAAAACCAGCAGTTCAACCCTCTCTGATTTCCAAATGACTGATATTTTATGTAGATTAAGTCCATTATGTACATGAAAACTAGCAAATTTCTGGCAACAGAATCTGTCACAATTTCCGGCAAATTAAAAGTATTTTTGATAAAATCCAGTGTATTAGAAATGAACTAAGCACATTGAGATAAGGTTCTAGATGGGTTATTGCAGCTTACATAATTTCCCACATTATTACGAGTTTTTGATGTATTTACTAAAATCATGCATTTACATCAGTTCATTGATCTTATATTTAAACTAGGCATATGAGTACGTGACTAAATGACATCCTAGACTGAGGGGGATTTTATGAATGATAATAGGTACAGCTGCAATTGTTAACATCGAAAACAAGAAAGGAGCAATCCGTTCAGGTTTAGCTATTGCTCACGACTGTGATCAACAACAGCGAGGGGAAGTAGCAGGAGGAGCTTTCTGGCTTGGCAGTTCCACCTCACTTAACAGCAGCTCCGTATCACAGCCTCCAAGGTCCAAGAGTTAGTTACAATAAGTGGCAACTGAATGATTACTAAGAGCAAAGGTCATCAAGAGGAATTACTGTAATTGGAAAGAGTTACTAGCTTATAGATTCCCATGTATAGTATAGATAGAGGTTGGTATAGTTGAAGTTTTTTTTATTATTTTGTTCTGTTCCTTTTCTGTAATAGAAAGCAATGGTTTACTCTTAACCAATTTCCTTTAGATTGTGTAGTCTTTAATGGTTGACGAATATAATGAAGTAATACAGCTTCGAATTGCAATGAAATGTCTTGCAGCATTCATAGATGTAGTCTTGAGATACAAGGGTTCATATATCATCTTATTCAAAATTTGCAGTCTCTCCCATTTCAGGCTCTTGCCATCCATAGTAAGTAATTTCTTTGATCTATTATTATCAACTACACGAAATACATTAAATATGTTGTTTCTACATTTAACAAACAAACATATTACTACACTCTGAGTTATACAAAGACTGTTATAAAATTTACTGTAACAATTAATAGAACACGTTCGTATGGAGGTAACATACAATCCCCAACAAAACCAAGAATCGACATAGAGTCTGATGCTTTATTAACTACTCGAAAACAGAGAGAGACATGAACCAAACAATTTATTACACTCAATGTACTGCATCGAATATGTCATGACTATATAAACAAACAAATTACAATCACTCTGTGTTATACATGATAATATAGATACTCTGCTTCTTCCTGTGCTATATGCTTTTAAAGAATATTATGAAAAAATGCACTGACATGTACATTAAACTATACATACAATCCCTAACAAAACAAAGAATCCATTCAGACGCATACCATAGAGCTTCAAAAATGCATCTAGTGACACAGAGTCTGATGCTTTATTATCATCTTTATCATCATCGTCATCACTATTTATGTCATGGGGATTATTGAAACTAGAAGGGATCGATGTGGCAGGAGTAGGTTGATCATCGCCAGATTCTGGATCAGCCGGTCCTGGAGCTTCTTCGGAAGATTCTTTTAAACTCTTAGGCAATCCTTGACCATATGTCACATTTATCTTAAAATGTTGGCCATTTTTGCATTGTTCACCATCATAATCACTAGAGAAAAAATATGTCATTCCGACCTTGAGAAGTGGAACAGGCAAGTAGACAGCACCCGGCGAAGCTGCTGATGGATCAGTCGATGACCATTCTGTAGTATCATTATTCAAGGCATTATCAAAATCACAAAGCTTGTATGTGGTGAAGTTGTAAGTTTGAATAACTGAGTGGTTACTGTCTGTTTTGAATACTGCATAAACATAACAACATTAGTCAAAATAGTAGAACATACTAGTCGTCAGTAGGTAAAAGTTGATATATATTTACAATTTGTGTGATGTTTTGTCTTTAAAATTTGTTTGCTAATCATTTATAAATTGTTGTCATGAGTTACATGGGAAGATAGTGTGATACAGAGCATTGGATATGGCCAGCCTGCCACTTTAGTTCACCAAATAATTCAACATTTGCTTTCATATAAATATACAAGTATGAGTTTTTTGACTTTTTTAGGACAAAAAGATATATTTAAAGAAAATAACTACTTGTAAGAAAAATTAGCAAAATATATATCTGTTGATGCTTAATGAATGTGCCAAATATATAATATCTGGATCTGTGACAAAAAAATCAGCAACAAATATTGATCCAACAATATGAACAGCATGCCATTCAGATTTGATTCTAGAGCATAATTTTTTTACAGTTTCCACAATTTGGCCTTTTAACATATCATGAATAACAAGATTTGTATAATTAGAGAAAACCATCCGATTCTAAATGACAAATAGACCAAAATTTCACCAAAAGATTGCAAGATTATACTTGGATCATTGATACATAAAAAAAAGATGTTATACACAAATGCAGCAGACAAAGTTACTGCATAGCTATTAGGTAATTTACTACAATCACTTGCAACTCAAGCAAGCAAGGAGTTGATTTTCAAGAACACCTATGATCAAGAATGCATCCATATACATGTATATCTGTCAATATGTCATATATAAACTGAGAGGGTTAGAGAGATTACTGAGGAAATCTCCAAGGCTGAAAGTTTTGCCAGCAACCCATTTTTGATAATTGACATTAGGCTTCTCAAGAGTGTCATACCATCCCAAAGAATCACCAACAGTGTAGTTCTTGTAAGCTTCAACAGATCCTATATACACAGATAAAACAACCAAAAGAATAATGTAAAATACCTTAAGGCCTAATGATTTGCTATGCTGTTCCATTTTTCCGGAGTTTGTAAGAAGAATGTGTAGAGGACTGATTGTCTGTTAATTTCAGAAGATAAAGGTACTGAGAGATGTAGACCATCAATATAAATCATCTCTTCAAGCATGGTATATAGTTGTACTACTATCTTTTATGTATTTAATTACCAAAATGGTCACACTTTTCTTTGGTTTTATGTTATTATAGATATTTTATAACTCAGTGCACTTATTGGTCAATAATGATTAGGAAAAGTACTGATTATCAAATAAGCTGTTTATGTATTATGATGAAGCTATACTAGTAGTATGGGCTGGATTCATGCATATGAAAATAAAACAAGTGATATATTGCAAAATGTTTTGAGCTTATACCGTAAATTATGAAATTTGGTCATATTTAAATTTAAAATATATGTAGTCGAGTTAATAAAAGATAATTACAAATATAAAATATACTATTTTTTTAGGGCAATTTTGTAATTAAGAGAATGTCAAAGCGGAGACTCGCGGCACAAATGATTAATATGCCACCGTGCAGTTGAAGGAACAGCCTCATGTGACCTTGTATTATTTTTATTTTTCTTTAATAAGTAGGCTTTTAATAATTAGGCTTATAGCCTTACACAGTGGATATCTATTCTAATAAATTTTTAAAATGAGGCAGAGTTGAAAACAGGACCGGGGATGATAGAGAATAAGTCAGGACTATTCAATCTGCTCGACCATGTATTATTCTTTCCTAACTCCTAATCACACGGTATTTTCTGAGGAGCATGTATGTAATTAGGTCTAGAAACCTAATTATATGCATATATAATTCGAAATCGGATCCGGATACGGATCACAACTTTTCTAAAAATCGGATATTTGGATTCGATCTGATTTTAATTTTTTTTAATTATTTTATAATTAATAATGAATGAATATATTAATAAAAAATAATAAAATATAACATATAAAATTAATTAAAAAATAATCACTAATAAAAAAATTATTTTAAAAAATTAGAAAATATCATGATTACATTATTAGGTAAAAATAATTAAAAATATAATAAATGAATGTGTAATTTTAATATATAATATTTTTATACTTTAATTTATGAATTTGAGAGGTGATGTGATGTTAAATATTTTAAAACATTATTTAGAAGTATAATTTAAATTTAAGATTGATGTTTACAAAGAGTATAATCAATTTTGATTCATAAATTTAAATAGAATTGATCAAAATATGATAAAATAAATTAATTATATATAAATTAAATTAAATTTTAAATTACTAATTCGGATCCGGAAAAATACGGTTCCAATCCAATTTAAACGAATATCCGAATACCGGATCAAGAATCGAAATAGAATTTTAACAATTCAAATCAGATATCCAATACGGTTTAAATAAACCGGACCACATATCTGATTTTGCTCACCTTATAAGTTAGTATATATTATTAATAAATCGGACCACACCTGTAAAAAAGACCCTATGAAGCTTCATTGTTCCCTGTGATTGGTTTTGGGCCTTTCCTGCGCAATTTAGGTGGAAAGCGAATAAGGCCTCCTTTCAGGGGGTCCGAGCCATCAGTGAGATACCACTTTGGAAGAATTAGAATTCTAACCTTGTATCGGACCTACGGGCCAGGGACAGCCTCAGACAATTTTTATAAGGCATAGGCCTCCCAAAAGGTAACAAATATTTGGTTTTACTCACACTTATAAGTTAGTATATTTTAATAGAGGGTGGGGATTAAATATAGACCTAATATCTAATTCAAATATTTATTTAATAAATGAAATAAAAATAAGATCACTTAATATTTAATAATTTGAACACATATACCTAATTGAATCAGGCAATGGTCAATAATAATAATTTTTTAATAACTATTACCAAAATGACAATTTTTGAAAATAGTGATAAAAAATAACGACCGGGATACGCATTTGAAAAAAGAGTGTTTCATTTACATATGATACACATTTCATAGGTGTTTGATTTTTTTTTTAAATATATGTGATACGCATTTGAGAAATAAGTATTCAAAAAAATAAAAGACACTCATTTCTCAAATGGATATCACATATACGCAGTTCAGAATTGAATATCCAAATGATTATTTTTGACCAATTTTTTTTTAAATTGTCATATTTTACCTATACATCCAAAACCTTGATATTTTTATCATTATTTCATCGAATCACAAGTGAACACCTATCAAGTACTTGTAAAGTAAAATACTATATCTTTGATCTTTAAACATTTATAAATAAAGTTATTTACTACAAATATACAATACTATGAACTAGCGAATTATCCAAGTTAGAGATATTTTTGTACGGGTTTATAATTAGAGTAATATGAGAATGGTGTCGGTAAAGTACAGTTAGGGTTTGTGTCGGTGATAGAAAGGCTAAAGTTACGGCTGCTATTGAGAGACACGTGATTGTACTAGCTTTTGCACCTGCTCCATTTGGCTATGCTCAGTACTACATATCATTTCTATGCCAAGTGTCATTTGCAAACATTATTTTAGTAATTTCATTAAATTGCCTTATCTTTTTCGTATTGGGTAGAAAACAAAGAAATTCTCCATTTTAGTGGTCCTGTAATAATATTTTCCCTATTGTACTTTGAAAATATTTTTGAAAATTTTAAGTGGAATTTTATTTAAGTAAAATAATTATAATTTATAGTTTAAAAGTTTTGCTTGGATTCTTAAACTTTCGTCAATTTTACCGTATTTTCACCTCAAAACTTTTAAAGTATGTTGTAATAAGTAATATATCCAATAAGAGTTCTTTTATAATTAATGATAAATTTATTATTACTTTTTATTAGAAAAATAAAAAATCACAAGCACATCCTCCGTCAAGAAATTTTACTTTAGCTCTACTCCCGAATTTTAAAATATGAGGAAAGCAATTGAATAGTAAGTAAAGTACTTTCATCTCAATTTTGGAGTAAAAATTTTGGGATGAAAATATGTATAATTTACATTTACTTTCACTTGTTTTCTTCCTTATTAAAAACTCGAGAGCATAAATATAAGTGAAAATAAAACTACTTTACTTCTCTTTCACTTGCTTTCCTCCGTCTTTAAAACTCGGGAGCAAGGTGTTATACTCCCATCATTTTAAAATAATAATTTTATTTGTCTTTTAATTGGTTAAATTGTTTAAATTTTCATTGAAAATTAATTTTTTTATAAGTTTAAATAATTAAAAATATATTTCAAAATTTTAATTAATTAAATATACTTTCTAATAAATTTTTTTAAAATTTTATTAATTATATAATATTATTAACTAACACAAGGACATGACTATTATTTTGAGAGGAAGAAAATAATATTTATTACTTTTCTAAATTTATATAGAAAAAAGCTCATTTTTTTTAACAAAGGGCCTAATATATATTGGGCCATAATTTAGGACAAGCTACTTCCGTTAATCATCGCGCTCAAAAGGCCCTACACAACCCGAAATTTGCTAGGCATGTTACACAAATCCGAGTCCTAGTGGTATAAGCCTAGGTTGGAGAGTTTATGTATAAAGGCAGAGATAGAAGAGTCGTTGGGCACGAATAATATCGAATATGGTGAAACCGAGAAAAAAATTTGAAACATCAGCGCCATGGAGAGGCCACTTAAAAAAAGAAGAAGAAGACATGTTATGTAAAAAAGAGGAGCCATATGTTCCAAGAAACCACAACGAGCACAATGATTCTGTTACTCAAATCGACTCAAAACTTCGTTACGCCTTCCGTCGAAATTACAGGGTTTCACACTCATCCTAATAATTTTTTTTATTTTGTGTTTTGCATGTTTATCGAATTATATACATACGTAACATGCATGCAGAGTAGAGATAATTAAAGCCAATATTGTACATCGTTGTGTTGTATTTTTACAGCTAACTGCATGTCAGATTATCAGTTACCTTTTGTTTTTGTGTTGTGATTCTCTCCGTAAGAGTGTTGATTATGTGATCTTTAATTAAGTATTCCTTTTAATTAACAGAAGCATCTTTCTTTTGTGCAAATGCAGTTTCTTCAGAATGTATTTAGTATCGACACAATGGTGAAACCTCTTCCTCCTGCAATGGCAGAGAATGTTTCTCGCAACTTGAGTTTCTTTGGGCGTATCTTCACACAGTTTTCTGGTAACATATATCCTTACCTTGTTCTCACTGAATTGCCTATAAATCAGATTTATATGAAGAATAAATCTCGAACTTTGTTGTTCATGACAGTCACAGACTACCAGTACCTGCAGCCGATTATTATTTCTTTCCCCTTTTTTTTTTCTAGCAACACTCTTTCTGTAGTAATTTAAGTGGGCAATACAAAAGAAGATTATAATTGATCGGAAATGAACTCTGGACATCATTTTTCAGTTATTGCTTTCCTGGTGGAGACCTTAACTAATAGGAACATCATAGTAAAAATAAACTTCAAGCAGCAAGCTATTTTGGGAACTCCCCAACTACTTTTCTCTTCATTCTTTGATAGTTTGTTATTTGCATATTGTGATTTCATCTAAATTTTGAGGTGTCAAACACTTGGATATTTGTCTTGGACACTTCGAACTGAATCGAGGTAACATAAGAAGGAATCATAGGATAGATTGATGAAATGTATGGCACATAATATGACCAGAAATCTGAAAACCAGTCTGTGGTGACCAAATACTTTTTATGACTAAGCTCATCAGTATATTGCATTTCATGACAAAGTGACAGCTTTTGTCATGTTTAGCCTCATCAGTATATTACATATCATGAAGACATGAACAGTTGCCTGCTGCCTGCGACAACTTTCATGTCGCCTGCCTAACTGCCATTTCCTCTGTACTCATTTTATACTCGTGTAATAACAAATATATCATTTTGCTTCTCGGTATTATTTCGTTGCCTATTCAATTTCAACCATTTCTTCTGTGCAGATCCGGAAGGAATTTCAAATGCTCAAAAATCCCTTGGATTAGGAAGAGAAGACAGATTGCGTGAAGTTCGTTAAAAAAGCACTACAATTTTTTGCATACCAGATGATAATATAGGAACCCAAACTTTGTTCTGATCATGTAAAAGTACACATATCATTCCTGTTTTAAGATCCACATTATACATAGCTTATATTATTATGAGCAATGCTGGAGCTACCAAATTGGGTACCAAAAATCATTTCCAGATGATATGATAGTATGACATATTTTAAATGTTTTTGTTGATATGAATATAGGAGGTCCATCTCGTTTATTATTACTATAGCTAATAAGGATAAGACATGTGGTATTTGAGATTTTTTTTTATAAGCAATTTGGAATTCCTAGCATTTTCCTATTATGAATATTCTGCTGTAGACAACCAAGTGAACTTGTGGGTTTTAAAATTGCTGTATATGCATACAACACACCTTATTATTGAAAATAAGGTGTACGCAAGAATAACCAATTTACTTTTGGAATTTACATTACTGTGTTCTGTACTGTTCTTACTTTTCACTATCTGAAAAAGAATGTTTGAGCAAAACTTGAAATTCAGCCATTTTATTCTTATATTTTCAGTAGCTGAGGTTTAGAATATATTGAACCTTCTGCACCCTTTATTTCGTGACAATGTACTGCATGGTTGAGTAAATTAATCAATATAAGGCACTGCCCACTGGGGTAGATAGCAATGAAAGCTCACATGCAGTACTGAGAAAATTAAAAATAATGGTGCTTAGATTTTGACCTCAAAGATTTGATGTGATAGAGAGAGTATTTTTGGGAAGAGCAAGGATAAGAGAAACAAAGTGCCCATAACCTGAGTTGAGTTGGAACACATCTCCGATCCGAGAAGTAACGTACAAGCCATCTTCTCGTGCAGCTGGCACTCCCGAAAGCAGCCTAATCTACATCTCCCAATAAACTTGATAATCCGCAAAATAGCTAGCTGTATATAACAGCTGATTTAATGAGCACTTTAAAATTATGCAAGAAAACTGGCAATATCTATATTTTAATGCAAACTTGCTGTAATATAAGTAATCAGTTCACTTTTGATAGATTATAGTGTTGGTTTTATGAATTTCAGCCTCAGTTAAATAAGGTGTCCTTCTGTAGTGGCATGGCATATATGTCTACGTTTAAGTCCATATAATAGATATATACAAGTGCATTTTCAGGGTTGTGAAAGGAAGGTTGCAGAGGCTGAGAAAGGTTCTTCTAAAGAACTTAAAAATGAATGCATTATGAGATTGCCATGGGCTGAAATTGGACCTAGAACTTGTTGATCTTAATTAGTTTCTTACCACTTTCGGTTATTTAAGTATGATACATCCTTCCATAACTCAGTCTTTACAAGCAGGTTCTCTGAGTGGCACTGGCAGCAGCCAGATTGGAGGCAGGCTTTGAATCTGAAAAAAGCAGTTGAAGATCACCTCACAAAAGGTATTAAGCATTATCGAATTCCTCTCCTTCATTTGCATCCAGGTTTGAGAACCTCACAATTTGATTTGTTTTTTACGCTTTATTTGTAATTTGTTTCACAGATGGAGCTGCTGCTGTTCTGGTTGGTGTCTTGCTGCTGCACTAGTTCGTCGAAAATGATCCAACTTGTTATCCATCAATCCATGTATATCTCATGAACATCCAACATCATGAATCCCAGTACTTGGACTTATGTGAAGTTTAAAGGCATCAAGAAATTGATATACTCCTACTTAATCTTAGGATCTTACTAGAATCAATGTTACTTGTGTATCTCTATTTCAATTGGTTAGCTTACATTTGTTAGTTTGAGTTTTTCATTCTACTTGAACATTGTAGTTAACATATTGTGAGCAATACAAATCTTGGACATCTGCCATTCATATGAGTTGTTTACCAGACACATCAAAGATGACCTTAGATGCAGTTGTAATGAATCATAATCATATTACTGCATACCTGTTTTAGCAACAATTAAGGGTTTTAATAGCATTTTAATTCCCTTTGTTAAGTTTTCTAGCGCACACCATGTATCATGCTACGCGTGTTGAATGTATGTGACTTTAGTTGCACAGTGATTTCATCATTTAGAATGCAAATAATTGCTTTATATAGGGCTAAAATTACAAATTCCTTACATTTTAATTAGTAAATGAAATATCTACTTAGTGAGTTGATGTACAAAGGGCAGTTTTGTTCCCATTGCCAGTGTATAACATGCCACAAATGGTATATATCTTGAAGTTCGGATTTTGTTTCTCTTGCTCTCTCCTTTTCAGTCTTACATTCAACCCCCCTTTCATCTTCAAAAGAAGCGATAATGTATAAGGTGCATCATTCATCCGTGAAGCACAACCACCACCATCGACAACCTCAACTTCAAACATATTCATCACAGCACCAGCAATGACCTTCATCTGCACACTAGCCATCTCCTTTCCCAAACACATTCTTGGACCACAATGAAACACTGGAAACTTGAATTGATCAACAGGTTGATATATTCCATCACCATCGATCCACCTCTCCGGCTTATACTCCCTACAATCCGGCCCCCAAAGTATCTCCTCCTCCCCATCGCATAAGCTGAGTAATCAGCAAACCATCCCTTGCCAACACGAGTTCCATCAGGCAAAACATCCTCTCTCACTGTTAATCTTGAATTTATTGGCACTGGAGGGAACAAGCGCAGCGTTTCTGAAAGAGCTGCTTGAAGGTAATGAGATTTTTTCAGCTCTTCGTACTTAAAATTTTCTAACCAGTTCTCAGACTCTGGAACTGCTGATGATAGTTCTTCATAGATCAAGTGTTTGCATCGAGGATGCCCGGACATCAACCAAAAGACCATGTCAATGCTGTTGCAGTTGAGTCTTTACCTAAAGAACCAAGGAGAACAGAGATTAACATATAAAAATTAACCATTTTAACCTGCAATGAATATGTTTTACTCAATATCATTATGTATATGGGTGTGCAAGGATCTGACACGACCAAGAAACTAATTCAATAATTGACACAGCTATGTGATACATAATCCTAGTTCCAAACCCGAAATTTTCACTGCTAACTATATAATTAACACAAAATAATAATAAAACAGACAAAAAAAATACCTGCAAGTACAAAACTAATCACAATATCTCTCAAGAACTTCCTCTTCTCATCTTGGTCTCGAAATCCAAAATCCAAAGTAGAACCCATGAATCTCGATAACAAGTCTTCATTACTATAATCCTTATCCCCTTCATTCAATTCCCATTTTTCCTCCTCCAATTTTATCAAATTAATAGCAAATTCATCAATCACTTTAACAGCTTCTCTATACTTCCTCATGATTTTCCACACCATCTGCACCGGCACCAGAAACTTCTCTGAACATCTCTCTACCGCGTAATCAAACGCCTCAACAAACATCGATTTTCCCACTAAATCCTCCGAATCAACCCCAAATGCCACACTGCATATATTATCAAAAGTAAAATATCTAAGTACTTGTTGAAAATCAATAATTTCTCCAGCATCACAAGCTGCCTCGAGACGTGGAATCAAACTATTAGTGATCTGAAGTTTGACAGTGTCAGAAAAGAAATTCTTAAGAGACCTAGTGTTAAATTCATAGCTAGCTATTTTACGCTGAGAAGACCATAGATGACCATCAACATTAAAGATACCATCACCAAGAAGATCATGCAAGACAGAGTAAAAGCGATCTCCTTTAATGAAGTTGGAACGGAGGAGGTGCTGAACATTAGTAGGATCAGCAGTGCAAATGCCATGAGAAAGGTGGAGGAAGCCAGTTACTTGGAGTGTAAGGGAAGGGGTGGTGGACAGCATGTCAGTGACCCAATCATGAAAACGAGTCGATTTTCAATAAGTCCAATGAGTTTTCCAATGAGTGGATATGATTGAGGAGATGGTGTTCTGGAGTGAGATTTGTTGTGCAAGAACAAAGTGATGATGAAGAGTGAAAGAGCAGATAAGTTTAAGTCCAATTCCATAGCTAAGCTGGTGAAAAAGTCAATGTTTTCCCCCAGAAGAACAGGTGGTGAGTTTGACACACAGGTTACAAATCATTATCTATAACAAGAAAAATGATTGAAGATGAAGCTTAAACATAACATCACCAAATTTTAACTTTTTAACTGCTCTCAAGTAACAGGCAAAGAGTAGTAGCAAATTTTTTTTTTTTTTTTGCCATAAAGAGTAGTAGCAAAATATTTGCATGTCAGCCATTTATTAATTTTTACGAGTAATTAGTAAAATTATTACTTTTAAAAAAAAAAAAACTTTTTGCAACAGTAATAATTCCTCACTTGCATTGGGTTGAATCTGCTTGTAAAAAAATTATGTTTCAAGTTATGGGTTATATATTTTTTTACATATATTTTTATATAACTCGTCTATTTGTAATAAAAATCCAAAAAAATCGCTTTTTAAAAATAAAAAATAATTTGTATTTTTCACAAAAAAAAAGTATGTATTAAAAATATTCTTTTTATTTATATATGGTAGTGACTAGTAAGTTCCCACCAGAATCCTACCTTACAGATGAAAGCAAATCCATGTTTTCACAAAAAATAAAATAAATTAACAATGCTCGAGACAATGGTTATTAACAAGTACAAATATGAATGTAGAGCTTCTTTTCGATATTTAATTACTAATCTCGCTGCCAAACTGATAACAGACAACTCCTTTTAATATATATTTTTTCCCGTGTTTGTATTGGCAGCGTATGTGCCCCTGAAGCACAGAAATGCTTAGATTATCTAGGAATCCTGACAATGGAATGCATTACTTCAATCAAATGAAATGTTTTCATAAGATGACATAGCAATAATAGGACCCACTTGAGCAGATTGAAACCAGTTCATCACGATTCTTAGTTAGAACCAAGCCTTGAAGTATATCCTAGAAAAGCACTTTTGAAATATTGGCTCTACTTTGTCTACACACATCAAATCTTAAAGCCAGCGCCACAAAGATGCCTACAAGTGCAAGAAATATACAGTTTTGTCAATAATTGGAGATTTAATGTTATCCTAATAAAACCTTGCCTGCTGCATGGAAGAAAAAAAACATCACAGGCATACATAAATACCAAATGTTGAAAATTCAAGTTTCAAATAATTTTTTTAAACAAATTGCTTCAGCGTAGTATAGGATAACAGGGTGAAATTCTTTATGTGATTCGGTATGTCTCGGGACAATTTTCAATGCGATGAAGCTTCTAATTATTTCTTGCAGATATCAGTTGCGACACTTGATGTAGCCCACTTTGTTTCAGCTTATGGCTTTTCATACAGTAAGAGAACTTCTATTCTGCCGATTAAAAAGAACAGTGATATAAAATTAGTTGACTCGAGAGGTGGCAAAACGGGTTAGAACCCAAGCATGAAAAATGAACCCGCCCAAAGAATCAGGTTTAGGTCCTATAAAAGAGTCAAGATTATCCAATCACATAAACCCGGATCCATATAGATTATAGACCCAACCCAATGACCCGAGGATTAGTTATACTTTTTTGGAACTTGTTATCTATCAAACTACTTTCTACAGTACATATATAGAGAAAAATACTCTTGTGGATCCAATGCCCCCAGTTCTTCTTCACTTATGCCCACCCCTGAATGTAACTATAGGAGTGAAAGCGGGGGGATCAGACAAAGTGATTGCAGGGACAAAATGGAAGAAAATAATAAAGGATATAGGTTTGCAACAATCATACCAACACTAATATAAATCACAGATTAACATAATATCTAACAGCATCATACATTCATGGTTAAAAACGAATTTCCAGATACTGCTTATATTTTGGACATGGTACCTGGTATCACAATGTCTTCTAGTCCAAGTATCAAAAAAGGACGTGTAGCATCTTCTGTTGGAACAAAAGCTACAAGAGTATAAGAGCACCACTCAATCAAAATTAATAATCTCATATTAGGGACTTCAGAAGATGTGTATAATGTAACATAGGAATAGGTGATACCCGCACACGTGCACACACTCCCACACAATAACAACCATTAGCCTAGACAAAGTATATAGTTGAGTCGGCTTACTAACCTTTTTAGGAGCATCAAAAGATTTGGCAGAAAATATCATAGACAAAGAGGCCAGCCTATAGTTTCACACAAGGGAAGTATTTAGAAGAAGTAAAAATATAGAGCTCACATTCACATACAAAAAATAATTAAGCAAATTCATACATAACGCAATAACTACACATCCTAGAAGTAACCTTCCAGAAACTAACAGTTATATATTCAAGTACATATAAAAAGAACTTAATAATAGACAAGTAACCTGAACAAGAGAAACGTGCAAGGACAATTTAAAACCTATCAATAGACATCAATATTTATAAACAGTACTAGAATACAAGACAAATAAAGTCTTCCAGCTTTCTTCTTGGCAACATTTCACACTGTAAATGTTTCGGTTTTAATAATATGGTATTGATAGATGAAGGTAAAAGGCTCAAATAAATTTTGGAGTCGGGTTAAAATTTCCCAAAGATTTGATATAAACAATTGATGCATACCAAAACAATGGCCCTAGTCTTGAAAGAACCCAGTGAGAGCATCTCAATTTCCTGCAAATTATAGCAAGAAAATTATATAAAACTAAACCAAACCATTCTATACAAAGAGGTATGACTATATGAGTGGCTACTATTCTGATTAACAATAGTAGTAGTTAACAAGTCAAAAAAAATAAAAATTGCAATACTGTTTCTATATCTTAAAAAAGAACTAGTGAACCACCGAAACATGATGCAATCAAATTTGGAAATAGAGGCCCTAGAGGGTAGCTTAGAGCCTTTTTGGTTTAGCTTATATACCTCAGATAAGAGGTAACATGAGTGAATAAGATTCTGGGAATGGTTGCTACTATTTGAGACCTTGCGAACTCAACCTCCATAGCTTCTTTAACAAAGTATAAGTTAAAAAATCTTTCAATATGAAGATCTAAATATATGCTCCAAGATCGTATAATCAGCATCAATAGTTGATCATCCTACCATGAACACATTATAACTGTAAATGTCATCTACATATTCAGGCAATATTTGTAGTTTTATTCTTATTTTTTGGGTTGAATAATAACTTTCTTATCGACATTATGAAGAGTTAAAGCTATTATGCGCAGTGTAAATGCATGACAAATGAAGCACTACCGGATAACGAATGTGAAGTGATCTTATTAAATTTTGAGTATGAAAGGCAAATGAAGGACAAAGTACGGTTTCATAAATATTCATAATGATACAAGAGTCCAGGCAAGAGACTATAACCATCTACCAGAGGTTACAGGTAAAACAGCCACACACGAAAAAAGCAGGCGAGGAAGAAGGGCATGAAAAGAGATTAAAAATACTAACAGCAAAAATAAGGAAAATGCCAGTTTATAACATCTTCATTCTCATTCTTTGGCAGAAACCTACTAATTGAAGGTAGTACTGTCATCCTGCAGTAAGAAGAGCATACAAGAAAGAGAATTACACAAAGGGAAAAAAAAATATTTATGACATTGTTCAGATTTTAACACAGTAGCACGATCCACAAGATAAGCACATACAAAAGAGCGACGATTCCAAGTAGAAAAAGGTGCATTAACCAGATCTTTCGAGAGAAACTTGAAAAGCATGAATCAAGTCATTATATTTCAAGAATTTCTCCAATATATATTAATAAAATCCAGATTATCTAAAGAAAATGGTGTTGCCGAAAGAAAGAATACAATTATTCAAAAGAATTGGGTTGGCATAGTTAAAAATATATGTTTGACCACATAATATTATAAATCAGAAGAATTTGGTGCAGTTAAATTGGCCACTAATGTTTATAATAACAGGTATCAGACATGTAACCTCCCATCATAAGTTTACAGAACAGATTTATACTTAATTTCTGAGTGTAACCATAGTGAGAATACTCAATCAAAACCTATGAAAATTGTCAGAGTTTAGACACCTTTACACAAATTTGTTCAATTAACAATCTGTGTGTAATACTTACCATGTTTTTCCTCTACACTTGTTTTGACAGGAAAAATTATATATCGTATTTGATCAAATTCAAGAAGAGATTTGACCCAGGCAATATTTGGACTAGTCACTAGAGTTGTTGCTTTTCATTCCTTTTTGCATCCAGAAAATTTAGTAACCATATGAAGGCAGAGTTATTGACCATTATCTCACTCAGATCAGAAACCATAGAATCCCCAGCATTCATCTTATCCATAAATTCAGCCAAACTAGTAAACAACATTGAGGTATTAGACACAGCCCAAGCAGATAGAACTGCAGTAGCAAAGTTGGTGAACTTTTTATTAGGTAGTAAAAGAACTGCTCCAACAAGCTCGGGTGTAGGTGCAGAAGAGCTGCACAATGCGAAGAGCCCACCAACAGCAATGGAGGAATGCTTAGGATCTAAATCATCAGTGCAGAAAAATTCTAACAGCACCTTCTCTATTGGAACCTCGGAAACTGCAAGCTCTGATCTCAGTAATCCCCAGAAGTTGTGTTGTTCAATACAATCCCATTGAATAGAACTTCTGATTAAGTGACATATAGCTTCAGTACTGTCCCCAAATATGGATAATTTTTTTAATCCTACATCAAATTGTATATCAAGAAGGTCAGAGTAGTCCAACTGGCTCACAATTAACTTCATTATGTTTTCCTCGCCTAAAAAAAGCTCACGAAGATTCAATGAGATACTGTAGAGCGAAAACTTCAACATTTTATTATCGCGCTTGGCACAGGACATCAGGTCACAACAGAGTATCTTAGGCAGGAAATTATCAGAATTTGTAGCAAGTTCCTTTCCCGTATGCATAATAAAGCACTTATACGCAGCAAATCCACCCTCTACCAATGTAGCTACTAGTTTGACGTTAATATCTGAAGTAGAAATAATGGCTTGAGAAGGCTCCTTTCCTTTGTTCATAAAACAGAAATGCTGCTCACAATGATATTTCAGCAGGGGCATTCCGGACTCTTTTATGTTGTTAGATTCGCTCAGGGTGCCGGGATGTGTAGCATAACCCAGAACATGAGCCTCATGAGCAAGATTTAATGCATAAGACAATAAACAAGGGCCAACTGTAAGACCATTTTTATACCAACACAAACACATACGGTGCATCATCTCATGCTGAGAAAATATCAAGTAACGTATTATTATGGCTGTTGCAGACTGAAGGCCTTGATCCCAGTTTTCTTCAAATAGCTGGTTCCCGCTTGACTCATATTCCTTTGCAATTATACTAGACAACTGATCAGGGCTGATAGAAAAATTAGTAGCATCTCCTTTGGAAGCTAGATTTATATATAAGTGCAGGATCTTGTCCAATGTCTGCACACCCATTAGTTTTGAACTTCGGATGTTTCTTCCTAGATTCTGAATCAAAGTTTCCAGACTTTGTTCATGGATGTCATCATTCTCTGCTAGTGGAGAACAAGTAACAGATACAGTAGGGTGGGCCAATTTTACATCATTCCGGCTTGCAGATGCAGACATCTCACTTTGTAATGTTCCAGATTCCACTCCGGTTGCAACAGGCCGATCGACAGGCAAGGAAGTGGTAACATGAAAACTACCAGCCTGGAATTCTACTGAAGGAATCACTTTCCTCCTGGATAGCAGCTTTATGATACTCTCTTTAAGGAAAGGGGAAAGCTTATCCGAAGAAAACAAAACATCCAGAGATTGAACCACACCTCTCCTAACAAGTACATCAAGGGCTAATTGTACACCCTGAACAATAATATCCCTCCTTTCTGTATCATAGTTATCAACTAAAAGGAGCAAAAAATCAAGAAGCATATGTGTCATATCAATATATTTGGATATTGAGTTAATCATCAGTAGGAATGCAGGCTCAATATTCATAACATTATCCACTGCTTCATCAAAGAAAAGCCAGTCATAAAATAGTGCCAGTTTAACACTAGCCTCCACATAATTCTTCCTACAGCATTTCAATAACCAGCCAATGACAGCCCATCTAGGGATTATATTCGATTGGATAATCGCATTAGGTGGGTGGTGTGAGCAACAGATAAATCTAACAATGTCAATAAGAAGAGTCTCTCTCTCTGGCACGAATAGAAACTTCTTTGCAAACCAAATCTGGTACCTTCTCTGACTACCGAACTTGACATATGTAAGCAAAAAGCGCAATTGTGATTCCATTTCAGGTGTTATGCGAAGCAAAAAGTACTTGCTCGGTGTCCTGACACGATAAAGCTGGGAAATATCTAAGAACTCATGAACTTTAAATTCACCTGGGTTCAACATCAAGTCCTTCCATATAGCTCGAAACTCGGGTACATGAACCAGTTCTTGTAAAAGCCTGACAAGATCCCTCCCTATCTTCATACACAAACGAAATTGTTCTCTTAAAAGTCTAACACAAAAATCAATCTCCATTCTTTTCAAAACGTCAACCTTTGAATTACCTATCCACCTACAATGATCCGCCAATAACCTAAGAAACACATACAAACCACTAGTCAAAACCAATGGTTCTTCTTCCAACAAACAATCCCATTTCGCTAAAAAAACACGAACCAGCTCCAAACACAACCATAAATTCTTATCACTAAAATCCCCACCAACAATTTGCCTCAGAAAGGCCACTAACAAACCCTGAAATCCAATAGCTGAAACATCAATCAACTCCAAAGTAATCCAAATCAACTGAACCCTAACCGAATCCACAAGCTTCCCATACAAATCATTAACAATCTTGACAAGGGTATTCATAAAAAACCCGTACCCATCAGTAACAATCCCATGTAAGTGCTTAATATGCACATTGGCCAACTGGGGTTCACATAAAACCCCATAAAGAATAGCCTTATTAATATCGAAATACTCGGATTCATTACGAATTTTTAGTGAAAAGGGGGGTCGTAATTGAGTTTCAAGAAGCTCAAAAGCTTCTCTTAGAGAGATTTCAAGTAAGTTATCAGCTTCATGGGGTGCCACAACAATCAATCTTGAACCCATACATACATATACACACATATATAATATAGTCACTTCAATGATAATATCCAACCAAAACCCAGGTACAAAAGAGCATTATAACATTAAAATCATCAATTAATTGCAACTTACAGGAATTGAAGTAGCTGCAGCATCTGTTTTGAGGAATTTTTGTACTGTCGTTAATTTAGTTAGACAAAAGGAGTCTATCTAGACAGAGCCTAGGTGTAAATATTTTTGAACTATATCATATATTATATATAATATAATATAATTTTAAACTTTTATTTGATATAAAAGTTAAACGGGTGAAGGCCTTTTTTACTGTTTTGAGGACACCCTTATTCAACCCTAATCTATTCGGGAGCTTGTGCACATCTACTGGAGAAATTGAATCAAGAAATCGTATGATTAAATTGCAGGTTTGTCTCTTTATTTATTATCTCTGTTAGGGCTGCTATAGATGTTTGCTATATTGCTCATTGAATATGTTTGGCATATGTATATATTTACAGGGATGGTAGTTTTTTATTGATTAAATTGCAGTTTGGTGATTTGTACTATTCTGTTTTTTCATATTGATGGCTAACATTTAATTCTTCATATCCTATTGATGACTACCCAATAACAAGAACCAGGCAAATAAAATTATTTAAGCAAACCTTTCGGACCATGGAGTAGTCCTTCAGTTGAAAATTTTGAACATTAAAGTACTATGAGATCTATATGAGATGACATGTCGTTTAAAACTAGGCAACAATTAGTCATGTTGTAGGTTGTGCTTTAGTTTTTGTTGGGTGTTTGATTTTCTAGTGAACTTCGAGAGATGGGCTTGCAAAGAAAATTTGGTAAAAAACATAGGTTTAGTAAAAAGTAATAGGAACTTTGGCTCTGATAGCACTCGACTTCAATGGAGGACAAGGCAAAAGTAAAGGGCTGTCGAAAAGGGTTAGTTGGAGTCTTGGAGATGATGAATATTGTGAATTGATGCTATAACTCTACAAATTCTCTGCGCTGCGGAGGTTGGTTTACATTTTTGTTTGAACTCCTTTCTTTCTAATAATGTCTTACATGACAATATTTTATTATATCTTATAGACAAGTGAAGATTAAAATATTTTATTTTATAACTCACACAGTCCATTATTTCTACGTATATGATACAAGTATATATAGATTTCAATTTAAGTAATCTAATATTACTTTTCATTTGAATAAAGTATTTAGAATTGCCTTTTGTGTAATTTACTATAACCAAAAACTATATACCATGATAATGATTTTCACTTTGAATTTCTGATACCGCGGGCATATACATTAGTCATTTATATTTATGTGATAGCATAGTACATACATTTATCTCTAGTTTGGCTCCAACAAATGACATCAGCATAGTAAGAATCAATAAAAGAATCAATGAAAGATATCACTGAAAAAAATTGATTGTAACATTTTGAAAATATCATTTTTACCAAATATTTTGCCTAAACTTTCTTTACAAATTGGCACAAAACATTGCTCCCATCGCAATATACCCTATGTTATTCTGACTTTGCTAAAAATGTCCAACATGGATACGTGTCCAAGTATCAGACTCGGCAACATCTTAAAAAATATACATGTTTTTTTGCCTAAAATAAGTGTTCAAGTCCAAGTGTCCATGTCCGAATGTTGAGTGTCTGACACGGATACTCGAAGGTAAAATGAAGAGTACGAGTAACAAATAGCAATATATTTCTCAAATATTTGAAGAGAATACTGATGAATTTATACCAAGGGATTTGCGAAAACACCTCACCAACCACCCCTATCTTTACAAAGTGTCCAAGTCATTTCAGTATATAATTTCAATAAACACGAGGTCCTTTTTTATCAAATAATTAACCAGTATATTATTAATTTGTTCATTTTATGATTCATACAATCAATTTAATCTCCATATGTGATATAAGTTTATAGATTTCAAATAAAGTAATATTGTATCCTTTTTATATGATACAAAGTATTGTTTTTGGGTAAATATACTATATCCATATATATATATTTAAAAAATGATTCTCACTTTGGATTTTCGATACCATGGGTATATATATTTATATTTTCCTAAATAGTTTGTCTAGAAGTCTTCTATAAATTGGCTTAGAACATCGCTCTCATTGCAATATACCCCTCTTTCTTTCACAATGGATAGTTTTTTCAAATCATCTTCATCCTCATCAAATGGCCATAATATTGATGAAAACATACCAAAAGATTTGCCGAAAACACCTCCCTTACCAACATTATCTTCCCAATGTGTCCAACCCATTCCTTCCCAAAGTGTCCAACCCATTCCAGTAGACAGTTCCATTCATGAGGGCAATAATGACTATATGTATGTTGCGTCGCTTAACATGCGCCGTGCTAGAACCTTAAGTCCTTAACACATTCAATCATCTTTACAATCTTACCAGGGGCTGATATCATACAAAGTCTAGTAAAAATTGCATGTGCCCATTCGATTTATGTATCTGTTGTTTTTGATGAGGGATTTGATCAGAATTTGACATTGGTTTTCCCGGGTCTCAATCCCCATTAGTTAAAGTTTCGGGATATTATAGAATACTTACGTTTTCGGGAACTTGTGATGGTTGCGGTGCTGCTTCTTTTGATAATGTTGCAAAGACATTTAATGTTTCACTTGTTAGTTCTTCGGGAGAAATTATGGGAGGATTAATTATTACTAGCATGAAAGCAGCAAGTTGCGTCACTTTAGTGGCTTCGACGAGCGTTGCTCTTTAATATTTTTATGTTTTAAGGTGGCTTACTTTTTGGTGAGTGACCTACTCTATATTTCCTATGTAACCTACTCTATAATTGATGATTAGTGAGGGTCGTAGATCAACTGTATGCACTCAATTTGTGTTCCACCTTACGTGATAGTTCTACTTTATTAATAAAGTTCACAATTTCTGGATATGGTATTTCGAATCATTTTAATGTATTGGAATGTTGTAAGCTTTCTCATTTAGAGAATATCTTTTAATCAATATTAACTCAAATGAAAATATGATTTTACCGAAGTTATTTAGAAGGAATGAAGAACGAGACTCTCTTTGAGCCTCCAAGGTGACGTCCGCATGAAGCTATACATATTGATTGCTTCAATATTATATATAAACATAAATTAGAATTCACAACTCAAAGCTTCATAAGTACCGAATAATACCATGTTAAATTTTTAGAGTTCAAATACATGTCATATAATGTAAAGAAAAAATATATTGACCATAGATGATAGAAATTAGAAGTTTAAACAAAAATGTATTACTGGAACAAATAATCAAATAATATTATAAAGTCTATTATTTTTTTTGTAGTTAAATTATTCATATTAAAATCTGTAAATATTACTTTTCCGGGGCCAATTTACAACACTAAACTATTGTTTTTACAATGAATAAGCTAATTTATGAATATGTAGTTCCACTTTACAAATATATTTCTATGGCATTTTTTTTTAAATATATGTAGAAGATATTGTGACTGTATAAAATTATCTTAATTTGATTTTAACTTTGTATGTATTATATGTAAAACTTCAGTCCCACATCGAGTTATGTGGGATACTAAGTTTAGTTTATGAGGTCAAGTACTATTACTACCAATTATACCAAAAGATCAGGATTGTTTGAGGGCTTGTGGATTTTGCAAGTTGGTGTATTTCGGTCTTATGTGCGGTACGATTCAGAATTTGACCAGATTGAAAGAAAAATGCTCGGGACACATGCCTTGGTGGTATTATTTCACAATGGCAGATACCCAGAGATGGGGATGATATTATTTCACAATGGCAGATACCCAGAGATCCCAGAGATGGGGATACGAAGCTAGCTGGTATTTATCCCACAATGGCTAGAGTGGGGTGGTATTATCCCACAATGGCAGATACCCAGAGATGGGGATACGAATGTCAGGAATTCAAGTGGAGGGGTTTGTAAAACTCTAGTCCCATGTCAAGTCATGACCTTGTGATGAGTTTTGATTATTGTTTTTATTCATGTGATGAGTGCTGATGACATGATGGTGGGTTTGTCACTTCAAACAATATGCTTTTTGCACATTCGAAAACAGAAGGCATACGGCCATACGGGATTTCAGATGTGTGTCAGGAGAAAGATACAGAGCTCTGAGTGTTCAATTTTATCTGTGTTATTATAATTTGTTTATGTGATGCAGTGGTGAACATTAATTTGATGAAAGAAATTGAAGATACGTACTTACGAATGAATGCTGGGCTAAATATATGATAAAAGTCCTTTGGATATGACTTTTAAGAGCATGATATAACACTAATTACTAGAGGGAAAGTTTGGACAAAAATATTCATGGGGAAAAACAAAAACCACATGAATCTGAATGGTCTGCAGTTGGTTGGCTGGCTACAAAGATTCATTGTTTAGATTTCAAACTTCTATCATCCTGACTTTCATTCTGATATCTCACATATTGGTATCACTAGAAACAGTCAATAGATCTTGTCTGGTAATGACTAATAGAGCTTGGCTATTTTCTTTATATAAATTTCTCAAGAGATACTAATCAAAATAATAAAATCCTTTTTGCAGATTCTCCATCATGTATTTTTTTTCGGACTCAGGTAGGCATATTTCTTAACCTCCAAACCCCTCTTTTGACTTCTTTTCAGCTCATAATGCTGCCCCATACATTATTAGTAGTGCTTTAGACTGATCTTGATAGCGCATGTTGTTACCCAGGACCTGAGAGTTGCTCATGTCAGAATTTGTTGACTGGTTACAGACTTCATCAGAATCAGACAGCCCACCATTTCTCCAGCAGATTGGGATTCACCGCCTTCCTCTCCTTCTCAATGGGGATCAAAGCCAGTTGGTATGAGCTAAATGAAGTGCTTGATTTTTAGGATGTCAGCTTATATTGCCTTTAATTAGCTCAAGTTCTGTTAGGTTTTTGGTATATTCAATTTTCATTTTGTACAATTAGTAGATGGTATTAAACCATTTCTGTGTAACAAAATTGATTAAAAATTACTGTTATTTTGGAGTGATATTTTACCATGATGGCATTATAATGAACTCATGATGCAAATTGGATACATTGGTTATCATATAAACAATGTCATGAATGTGTGAGAATTTTCTTTTGTTGGCCTAGAAAAACTACTATCAAGCATTTGAACATTTTAAGATGCTGTTCATTTGTCTAATTTATAAAAGTTATAGAATGCAGACTTCCTATTTACCCATTATCTGTTCTTAACTTAGTTTCACAATGAGTCAACATATCCTTTACAAGTTATAATTTGAGGAGCTGCAAATTAAGAGCAATAGTCATACTGGATATTCATCGATATATGTGAAATAGCCCTGCTCAGTTCATAATGATAATTTTTTCCTCCTATGCTCCGCTTACATCAATTGATCATATGGCTTAGAGGTTTTCCCTATAATCCCCGATCTTTTGGGTAATAACTGCATTGTATCTATATACAAAATATGTTGATGATAAGGATTTTCAAACCCCTCATTCTCCAAAAATATCCACTTTACTCTTAAGATGTGGATGTTACGTTTTCCTCTTAGGATTATATATGGAGCTTACTTAACATTGAAATTCAAGGCTCTCATCAATTGATAATATGGCTTAGAGGTTTTCCCTATAATCCCCAATCTTTTGGGTAATAACCACATTGTATCTATATTCTGCTCCACTTGCAACTTTTTTTCCCTCTTTTTTTCCTCTTATGATTATATATGGAGCTTAACTGATATTGAAATTTGAGGCTCCAATCAATTTTTTTTGACTAATTAGGCTTATATGCCTTACAAAAATTTCGGGATGAGCGAGAATCGAACCAGCACCTGGGACAACAAGAAGTAAGCTATTATCACTCGGACGACAAGAAATAAGTTCTTACCACTCGAGGTATCTCATCACGCTCGGCTCCCATCAATTGATCATATGGCTTAGGGGTTTTCCTTATAATCCCCAATCTTTTAGGTAATAAATGCATTGCATATATATACGAAATATGTTGATGATAAGGATTTTGAAAGCCCTCATTCTCCAAAAATATCCAAACACTTTACTCTTAAGATGTGGATGTCACATTTTCAAGGCTCATGTTGTGCAACAAGCTTAAGTCTAAGGTTTTAAGTTTACTTTCGACATCAAGGTTCAATTTGTACTATGTAAATCTATAAATCCTCCCTGAAAGGATTCTGGCCCAGCTTCTCGTCAGGCCAGCATTAAGGTTTTACATTTCTACTAAATGTCCATGAGCGAAGTACAAAACATTAATATCTTACTGGATTTACTTGTTACATCATCTCACAGCTTCGTCTCAAAAAATAATGTATTTTATTCACGATGGATTCAGAGTATATGATTGAACACACTCAGTTTTATATTGGATACCCCGGTCCACGGGTTTCATATTGGCTTAACCGCACATGTAAGTTATCTAACATGCTCCTAGAACAGCTGGTATGAGATTTGTGCAAGATGTTCAGAGAAGAAACCACTAATGAGCAATGAGTTGATTAAATAAACACAAACTAACATTCAATTCCTAAAAAGGTTCTGCCTCATACTTCAAAGCAACAAAAGGGCACTTAAAATGAACAATAAAAGGATAATATCTCATTCTTGCCGGTTTGATACACATTAAACTTATTTTGTTAAGAGAAGCAGGCCCTAATATGACTTTCCACAGTGTATCAAACTCCCAGCACCTAGAAAAAGTCCAAAAATAGCAGCACTCCCAAGTGTTGTTTGCCCAATATGCCTAATTTTAAGAAGTCCTGGAACCTGCATATTTATATTAAAAGAAAATTTAGCATGTAATTTTGGGATTCCTTAACAGCTCACAAAGTCGCAAACTAAGTTTATATTGCAAGAATGACAAACCGGAAACATACGAATTATTCAGAAGTTACATACAGCCTCTTTAAGGCTCAAGTAAGATTAGCAAACTAAATTCAATCCACAGACTATCTAGATATGTACTGGAACACACTCGACCTCGATACCTACAAGGACATCAGAGTAGAGTAGACTACAGAGTGACAAAAAAATAAAATCGTTTGACCTTCCCTAACTAGTTGCTAATAGCCAATTAGCTGTGGATGATGTGATATAGCGTATAGTAAAATGCTTTATCTCTGGACTGATTAGTTCAAGGAGCACAAGTAATTATAGAACTAGACTTTGACTACAACACGGATGAATCACACAACTAATTCAAGTCCACTCAAACTTTTATTTCTTTGGTATAAAAGAATCAAGCCATAGAAGAAACAAGAACATATTTAATTAACTATGACATTCATTCAGAAACCCGTCACACCATATCTTCCAAGTCTACCACCATAACAAACGAAAAAACCATACAGTAAATCTCCAGCTCAAACACTACTAAAACAGTGAAGAATAAAATCATACCAATATCTGAAAGACTAAAATAATGAGTGGAGACTATACCTTGTATCTAACAGCCTCATAAGTCCCATATACAGCCCCTGGAGGTCAGATGATAATCATTATATTAGCCACACTAGCAAGAAAGCTGACCAACTAGTATAAATAAATATGTCTTAAATTTTGTAACTACTGAAATTATCCCAACCAGAACAACTGATATATACACAATTTATAAAACAATTTACACATGAGCTCATGATGTCAATACTCACAGTCATTGTTAATTCATTTACTTAATTTTATCCACAAGTAGATTCGGCACAGGCAAACTAAAAACAACAATGTTAAAGTTACATCGACACATAAGTAAAACGAGTTGATTGCAGTTTGGTGGCTTGTACTGTAATTTTTTTTCCCACTTTGTTGGCCTATTTTTAATAGTCAACACGCTAGTGGCCAATTAAATGTTTTTTAAGCACATAAATCAAACTCCGTTAAAAATGTTTTAACAAAAATAAGTGTAAATTGGTCAAATACAAGTTTCAACGGCTTTATTGTACCGTATATATACAATATATGTATGTATTTATGTGTACGTTATAATTAAATCCTAAAAATCAAATTGAAAGTTTTATAATAAAAGTATTAAAACTTTTAATTTGGGTTTAATCACAACATACATATAAATACATACATATATTGTTATATTGTATATATAAAGTACAATAAAGTCGTTGAAACTTGTAGTTGGCCAATTTACGCTTACTTCTGTTAACGTTTTTAACAGAGTTTCAATGGAGGCCCCTGCAATTAAGTCCAAGTAAAACTCCAAATGCAGAACAATTGAAAAATGAACCACTACTCTAAGAACACTTCTTTCTATATATCACATCTTTTATACAAAATACACATTGTTTTGTAAACAAAAAAATAGCTGTGAGCTTATACAGACACACAGAGTCAAATCTACTGAGCTTATACAGAGTAATTCCAGTAGTATACATATATATAATCAAGATTTATGAAATATTATCATAAATAATGGGCAAAATACACATTAAATAAACTTGTTAAAGATTATAATTAGGGTTCCGAGAAGCTACAAACACATAAAATTACTGAATAATACATACACATAGATATGTATATGTACATAAGCGGTGAAAAAATAAAAAGAATACTAACCAACAGCACCGCCAACAGCGCCGCCGACAGCAATTCCGGCGGTGATTCTTGCTAGACAGCTATCCCTCGCCATTAGAATAGTCTGGTGCTCTATTTTTCTGAATTTGAGAAATATGGTCAAGTTAAAGTGTGTTTTGATAAATTAAAAATAAAAAATTTACCTTTTATCCTAACAACATATCTCCTATCGTTAAAAAAATAAATTAATGGTTGAGATTAAAAAAAAATGCACACAAGCGTACATAGAACGTATGTGCATATTTTTTTAATTCTCATTTTACTTTTAAAGTTACTCTCTATTATATGTCTCCCCAGAATCCACACTCTTATCTCTCACACTTTTATCTCCCGGAAACACAATTGTTCTTTCATCATACTATTTTGAACTCTCTAAAACTCATTTCAACTTTGTCAATTCACTATTAATGTTGCTCACCAATTCAAATTCACTATTACTGCTACTCAACTTGAACACAAGGTCAATTTTTCATCATTTCTCTCTTGATGTTACTGTTACTATTATGTATGTATGTGTATTGTATTTGTGTTTATGATTTCGTCTAAATTAGTTTATTCTAATAGCAAAACTCTAGGTATTGTATTCGAAAATTATGATGAATTACACTTGTGTTATACTAGTTTGGTAGTTCTGTTATACTACAAACTATCTGTGTGTTTGTAGTATTTTTATGTGTTCGGAAAATGTGCATGTTATGTGTTGACATGTTTTATTATATAAGGAAGGAAAAGTTTGAGTTTGCCAAAAGTTATTAAAGAATTGTGGTGATGTTTATACAAGAGGTAGTAACCTTATTTTTTTTGTCAGACATATATGTACGCTCTATAATAGATCGTACATCGGCTCTATAATAGTGTGTAACTGCAGTCAGGTTTCCAGCTATTTGACTTAATTTTTTTCCAGCTTTATATATCCGCTCTATAATAGAGCGTAAGTGCAGAAGCTATAATTTCTTTTTAATAAATATCTCGTGGCAAAGTAAGGGCAGAAATGGAATTTTTTTTTAAAGTTTACGCTCTATTATAGAGCATATACGATTGGCTTGATTATTAATTTTATCCAACTGTGGCTGTAGAAATAACTCCATTAAAAATATTATTTATAATTTAAAGTGAAAAAAGAAAGTATCAATTTTATGTTAAGCATATTTTAGATGATTTTATTATTATATATATGGCTTTAATGATTCTAAAGTTAGTTTTAGATAACTATCTAAAATTAACATCTATCTATACTATATAATAATAACAAAACTAGAGAATAATTTTTTTTGAAACACTGAGATGAACTATAAAAAACTAACCGTCAAATTTTAGGTGAACCATAGAAACGATCATAACCACCCAATTTTAATAAAATATAGTTTTGAAAAAGATATATATCATACATACAACTATATCCCCAATTGTCCTCCTTTTATACAACTCATCACATATAATATTATATTATATTTAAATTATATTCTATATTTTATATTTTAAAAAACCTACTTATCGTATAATTTTTATTTAATATATCATTAAATTTTATAAATATTAATATATAAATATCATTATATTTAAAAATGTAGAAGGAAATTAACAATTACAACCTAACGGTTATTATATTTATTAAAAATATAATAATTAACCACAATTATTTCACTTCACTTCAAACTCTAGGCCCCAACCTATCCTAAAGAACCGTATCCCACCAGATAATTTCTCTATTCAATTCACCACAATCCGGAAAGCAAATAACAAAACAACTCCGTTATAAGCTAATATAGAAAGAATTAAAAAAAATATTACTTATTTATTAATTTATGTAATATGCCACAACCTTGATGATAAAATATAAAATATAATTTTAATTGATATTATAATATTTATTATATATATATTTTTTGTACTTTTACCATCTATTTGTAATATTCATATGAAGATTTTTAATTCAAATTACATTATAAAAAAGTTACATAAGGCATGACCACAGTGTATTATAATCTATACTATCTATACTATATTATAATAACCAAACTATAGAGAACTTTTTTTAAACACCAGGGTGAACCATAGAAAAGATCATAATCGTTCAATTTTAGGTGAACCTACTATATTATAATAACCGAACTAGATAACTTTTTTTGAAACATTAGGGTGAACAATAAAAAAGATCATAACCGTTCAATTTTAGGTGAACCGTAAAAACCATCATAACCATTCAATATTAATAAAATCTAATTTTATCGTATATACAACTCTATCCCCATAATCCTCTTTTTATACAACTGTTCACAGATAATATTATATTATATTTAAATTATATTCTATATTTTCTATTTTAAAAATCTTACTTATCCTATAACTTTTAATACTATATTATTATAACCAAACTATAAAACTTTTTTTTTGAAACAGTAGGGTGAACCATAAAAAAAATCTTAACAGTTTAATTTTAGGTGAACCATAGAAACCATCATAACTATTTAATTTTAATAAAATCTAATTTTATTAAGAATATATATCACACATACAAAGAATAAAATCTAATTTTTATTTTTATTAAAAATTACTTCAAATTCAAGTATTAGTGAAGATTATAATTATATTTTTACTCTAAACAAACAAATATGAATTAAATATTTTAAAAGACATATAAGTGCTTAAATATTTTACATATATGTATTATTAATTTATTGATTAATGTTTCTTAATTAATAAATAAGATTTACATATAAAAAATACTAAAAATTGAAATGATGTTATTAATATGCAATATTCTAAAAGACGGAAATTGGAATTAGTCTGTATATTAATTAATTAATAGGATAATCGACCATTAATCAGAAGTAATTTAATTTAAAATATAATTATATTTAAACACCATCAAATTATCATAAAATTTATATATATATATATATATATATATATATATATAATATGAATTTAAGAGAGTATTTGAAATTTATGAAAGATTTAGGTTTATACAACTCATATTTTTTTGTAAATTTTAGTATAAATATATTAATTATTATTTTTTAAAAAATTTAACTTTTTAAAAAAATATTTAGGGTCAAAACCGCACCATACTCACCATCACTAATAAGCCGTGAGTGTATTGCTAAGATTAATTACGTTAACTTGATCCTCGATACATTTTGACATCTTAATATTTTGTTAGAATCGATTAGTAAAAAACAGTCTTCGTTTTATAGTACGTACATAAACAACTTCCGTAAATTTTTGTGAATTTCATAAATACCTATCGTTGAATAATTAAAGTATTTATTAAGCCCTATTTAATTTCATGTTAACACTACGCTTTTTTATAACAACAAAAATATATATTAAATTACATAAGGAAAAAGTTCAATAAATATCATTTTTTAATTGGAAATCCGGACATTATATATGTATGTACTGTATGCAGAATATAAGTATAAAATGTGTTACATAATAATATGCGGTACAATATTTTGCAAGCACTAAATATATGATTTTCAGAGTTTGTAATTAAATAATGGTCTATCTTAAACCTAATTATATATATATATATATATATATAAATGAGTTTATATTATAAAATAAAAAATTATATTTAAAAAAATCATAGTATGTATTGTCTTGATAAAAAAGACTTATTATCACATCTCAATATTCAATAAGAATGGCCTATTATCACATCTCGATATTCAATCAGAATGGCCTATTATCACATCTCAATATTCAATATTATGCGCCTATATTCATTTAAAAATGTTAAAGATATTTATAAATTTGACATGATATAAAATGTATATTTAATTATATATATATAAATATATATATATATATATATATGTTAAATTTTAAGGTATTAAATTAGGATTTTATAAAATTTAGCGATATCCAAATTAAATTTAAGGTTGTTTAATGAGAGTTTTTCGTTAAACAAAATTTTTTAAATTAGTTACTTAATTCAAATTTGATATAAGTCCACATTTCAATGGTATTCAAAAATAAATTTTATTTTATATCTTGTGGATTTTATTGGATTTTCAAATAACTTAATATTCTTAAAAATCTTGCATAAATCCATATTGAATCTTATCAAATTTATCGAAATCTCCACTCTAAATTAAAATTATATCCTTAAAAGTATATATATTATTATTGATTTATCAAATCTAAATCAGAATCTTCAATGTATAGAGATTTATTAAATTAAAAATATTTTTATTATATTTCTACTTGTTTGTCTAATTAAAAATTAATTTAAAATTAATTTCAGTCCAAATTTAACAATTTTATACCATTTTTCCATTTATGGGTCAAATACAAAGATGTGAAATCCACATTTTATAATAATAATAGATTCTAATATATCCAATATCTCAACAAATATATGATCAACGACTCACAAATTAGAACCTAAAGAATATCTATAAATTTCTCATCTCCTAGTACAACTATTACATACTTCCTTTCATACAACTGTGTAACATCAATATTTTGGTTTTCATGGACAATTCAAGAAGATTAATCCCATCTTCACCAATTATCTCGGGAGACAACACTGATGAACCTATTCCTAGAAACTTACCACACCAACATATTTTAACAAACCCAAACTCATCCAATGCCCACCTTTATGATCCATCTATAGCTCAAGGTTTCATGCAGCCCCTTACTTTTAATACGATGCAACCAACTCCGATGATCCATGAAGGATCTCGATATTGGATCAACTCTGACGGCTACATAGTTAACAACACTGTTGTGGGGTTGGGTAATAGGACTCTAACTTTCAAGGAGAAACCATTCATCTTGGAAATTCTTAGTGGAGTCGATATCATACGTTGTGTCATACAATTTGCACAACGTTATGATGCTTCTGTAAGTGTGCTTAGTGGCAACGGATTCATATCTGAAGTTGATTTAATGTATCCTTGTTCCACTAATCATCCGACACAGATTTCTGGATATTTTCAGATAATTACCTTTTCAGGGACTTACAAACGTTTAAGTGCTGTTACTGGTAAGATTGAAAGTAATTTTACTGTTTCACTTATCGATACTCTCGGAAATAAAATGGGAGGACTAATTGCATCATCAATGAAGGCAGCAAATAATGTGATGGTGGCTGTTTTCGCTACCAAAGAGCTATACTAGAATGTTTTTCCTTGTTAGATTGTGTTAAGCTACTGTTAGCACATTCTGAATTACTTTTATGTTATTTCTATTATCTTTAGTCTTGTACTCCACTCGTACAATCTCCGCAATGGAATGACAAATATGAGCATTTAAATTTTAAAATTATTATATATATTTAAAAGTATTATTTTTTATGTTAACCATTTCATTGTTGCTCACTTTACATCTCATTCATTTTATATGCGGGTGAAATGAAAGTTTCGACCATAATGATATGAAAAGATTAAATTCATTAAAACTGTATTTGTAACAATCACATAAAATATTTAAATATATGTAACATATCAGGTTGAGTTATATGGAGATTTTTTTTTGTTGAAGACCTTGAAGACTTTATATATGCAGTTTGGGGAACATTGTAAAAATATATTATTCTGCAAAATATGTTTACTTTTTCGTATGTAGAGTTGGGTTGAACATAGATCACTATTTAATTGGATAACTTGAATACCATATATGTATTGCTCAGAATATTGCAGTACATATATGTTTCCAGGTCTCTAATTAAAAAGTGGTATTCATTGAAACCTTCAAAATTTACAACAAAAAAGCGGTCTTCATACAAATTTTTCCCAACATAATATATTATATATGAGTAAAATACTTAATAAATAAAGTCTTCTTTCAAATATTAATTTAGTGTTACAATTTAATAAAACATTTACTAGACTCTAACTTTTTTTGTACCAAAATTTATTACAAATCATTTAACATATTAATTTTATAAAAAAATTATTATTACATTTAGAGACTTTTTAATAAGAATCCATGTATTTAATTAAATTTTTTGTATAATCTATCAATTTTTTAGAGTTCAAACATATGTTTGATTCGAAAATATTGAAATTGAGAACCTTAGATATTGTTGAAAGCGTCTAACATAAGGTTTATGAAGATGTATATTAATGTACGAAGGCCGGTAGTGAGTACAATAGAAAGATTGGTCGATATAAACTTCGTTAATATTTGCGTAGATTTGATGTTTAATGTTCAATTGATTATTACAATCTGGCCGTCGGTGATTCGTAAGTGTGATTGTGAGTAATTATTTATCCATATTTTTAATAATAAATAGAAAAAACCCTAAAATGCTTCTTAAAATGTAAATAAAATGACGCAAAATCGTACATTCACATTAAAACCCTAATTAGGATGGAACTCTTATATATATATATATATGCGTGTATAAAAAATAGGCCAAAGGATGATAAAAGTGTTTTTATACAAATTTAATGGCATATTTGTAAATATTAAAAATTCTTTTTAAATTTATAAATTTATTCTCTTATATTATATGAAAATTGTTATAACCTCATGTTAATTATGTTAATTAGATGAGGGTGACTTCATGACCATCATTATTCTCTATATATGTATAGTATGATGTATAACTTTACATTTTACTAGAAAAAGATCTCATTTTCTCATAGTATTGATCAACTTTTATTTGCTCATTCTTTAAGTTAAATCACCAAAAAGAAGAAATCATCTATATCAACCAACTTATAAGATATTTAAATATTTGAAAAAGATGTGGTAAGAAAAATATTACTTACGGATTTATATACGAAGTTTACAACTAGGGTAAGTGGTTCTCATTTTAAATTCAAACGTGATTTACCCTATTCCAATTAGAGGCATGATTCGATAACAAAAAAGCTGTGTTTTTAATGTAATTTATTATGTAGAAGGGATCACATAACTTGGTAGGTATTTTTTGTTCAAAGAAAAAACTTAGTACTTGTTTGATTAACATGTAAATATTATGAAGTTGTACTTCGTGTGAAATAATAATTTATAAAGTTATTTGGTTGATATTTATATAAAAATTTAAACATTTTAGTAAGTTTAAATCCCTATATAATGGTGAAGTTCATTACCCGCATCCACCTTGATGACTTGCAATACTTAGATAGTGAAAGTTCTTACATCCCAAACAAATAAAAAAAATTTACTTTCCACAAATTTCATATAGAAATTAAATATCAAAATATTTTAGCTTTCTATGAAACACAATACCCATATGCAAACAAACACACACTTAGTATGCATTCTATATAAATAATTTAACGTGATTTTAGATATATGGAAAAAAAACACATTAACTAAGTGGGATGAGAGGCAGAGTTTTGATGTATCCGAGGAAGCTGTTAACTTTTTGCTAACAACTATTTTTTGTTATTTTTGGGAATTTTCTCTTCGAATTTTAATGTTTTATTATTTAAATTTTCAGAGACATCTCATGTATTTTTTCCGATTAGATGATGAATTTTATTGAATGAAAGAAACTATTTCGATCAAAATTATATTTTGACATTATTCATCAATGAAATTTTTCCTCTCTGTCAACAAAAAATAATAATAATAATTTAACGTGATTTTATATTTTAAAATAAGGCTGACATATCAAATTAATTTTATCAGACAAGTTCAGATCCAAATTTTAAAACCAAAACTTGATCGGCGTAATGTCTAAAAAAAATATTTTTGTTAAGTTATAACTTTCATTGCTTATTAGAGGAAACTTCTTTTCAAATGAAATAACCATGAGAAGGTGAGTCGAATTATATTTTACCAAATTGATATAAGTACTAATAGTGTATCTGAAAAATTTGACAGACCCATATTTCAGATATTATCAAATATTAAATATACATGATGTGTGGGTGTTTATATATATATATATATATATATATATATATATATATATATATATATATATTACGAGATTTAATTACTGTCCAATTTTATTTAGCTCAGAAAAATAAATATAATAAGGATTTAGGTAGGTAAAATTAATTCATTCGTTCTTCAACTATAGACCGTTCATGGTTTAGGTTTCTGTATTATAAAACTCAATTTTTCAATATCTTAACTTTTAAAGTATCTTATTTGCGTCCCTCTGTCAAAATTAGACTACGGACGTTAGTTAATTAATGTTTACGTGGAAATTGAAAAAATAAAAAACGAAAATGATATAGGCAACTACGTGAAATATACAAGCACATGATTCTCACATAACACCAACCTTACTTTTAAAATCAATATATATATATATATATATATATATATATATATATATATATATATATATTATATTATATACAATTGGATATTAGGCTTTATGTGCTGTTGAAACTCTCTAAGCTTCCATTTAGGATTAGCCCTGATTTGACTCCCAAATTTGTTAACCAGCCAATCAGACCTCACAAACTATGCTTATTCGCTAAAGTGCAACTATACTGCTCTCTTTCTTGTAATTCTTAATTTGAAAGGTACCATCAACATCAATCTTACTAGTATATATATAGGTACCAACGTACATCTAAATAGATAAATCTTATTATAATCTTATATAGATATAGATATATAGATAGAAATGAACTTTGATAAAGATCAAAGTATGTAATCAAAGAAATGCTCTTATGTTGTGACTTGGAATAAAAGTTTATCTATGAAACAACGAAATAACTATTTCTTCCTATGAAATATCTAGTAACAATAAGATGAAATTGGAAATATCTACAAATTTTTTACGTAGCCCAAAAAAAAAAGTGGGTTAACTTGTTCCAATTTTGTCTTTATCGAATTTTAATATCAGAATAGCGGATATAGTCATGATTCAATAGGTGTACCCTCGATCCGTAGATCATTCTTAGCTAACCAAACTTCTCTTTTTTGTTCAACAACACAGTCAATGATAACATGTTTTAAAGCTGCTACATTCATGAACAACAACCCGGGCTCAAACTCTATGTACTTCATTGGGGTTCTAGGATTAAAGGACTTGTAACTTACTACTTTGATTTTCTTGACTGACTTGGACGATTATCCCTCATAATCACTAGAGTCTGTTGAATCTAATGGCCTATATTGAATTGTACTCAATATATCAACCCTAATACCCAATTGTATATAATGTGCATACATATGTATTGATTTTAAAGGTAAGGTTAGTGTCATGTGAGAATCATGTGGGCATGTATTTGCCACGTAATTGCCAAGTAATTACTCATATGTCATTTTCAATATTTTCATTTTTTATTTTTTCCTGTTTCCACGTCAGCATTAACTAATGTCCGTTAGTCTAATTTGGACGAAGGGACGTGAATAAGATATTTTGAAAGTTAAGTTATCGAAAAATTGAGTTTATAGTACATTGACCTAAACCATAAACGGCCTAAATGAGAGATAAATGAATGAATTTTCCCATTTAGGTACTATGCTATGGAAAGCATTATGACAAGCTTAGTAGAGTAGAAAAGTTCATGATCAAGATCACTTTGCTGCATTGTAATTATTACGCCCTATATATGCATGCATATTAATGTCCAGAGAAGCTTAATGCTAACATATAAAAAAGTCCGTTTGTGAGTTTTTATAAAGAGAGGAAAAGGTAGGAAATTTGTATTGTAAACTCGAACCAATGCTAATTGCAGTCCAAATTGTCGGATATTGCATTGTGCAGCTGCTAAGAATCATTTTACTAAAAGCACAAGAATGAAGTAAGTGAATATCACGAGACTCCGCTTCTACACCACATAGAACACAAGTCGGGTCTACATTCATACCAAAGCGCTGCATTTTATCTTTAGTAATTAATAGCATGTTTTGAATTGCTAGCCAGATAATGAAAGCACATTTAGGAATGGCCAGCGAATGCCACACCACCTGATGCCGCGAGCAGCATGTTGCTCTAATCGTTGACTAAATGTTGGATAGATTATCATTAACTTCACTACGTTGGGAATCTCATGTAACATATATGATCATGCCGATGCAAAGAATTGTATTTACTCGTTGCCTAAACTCAGTAGTCATTGCATGATTTGAGGAAGCGAAATTCCAGACTTGAGTATAAAGAACAGTGCTAATAGTTGCCATATGGTTAGATTCTATTATTTTGACAATTCTAGGATCAAACTACTCAATAAGTTGAATACGGGTCCTGCCATAAAGAAACTGACTTCACTCACTAATGCAACATTGCATATGATTCTTGGCATCATTTCGCATCTTCAACATATTATGGATGCTCCTGCAGGAAAGTTCGAGGGATTTGCACGTCCAGAACCCTTTATTTTTAAACATAGTTTTTTCAACCAATTAATCCAAATAGAAGGATAGTTCGGCTGAATAAATCGCCAAATTTAAAATAAAACAGTCGCTGCATTCCAATCCTTGAGACTTTTTAATCCTAAATCACCTTCTTGTTTAGGTAGACGACATTTTTTCCAAGAAACTTTAAAATAACAGTTATTTCTCGAAGAATCTCCCCATAAGAAACGAGAAAATATTGATTTTAAATGCAAGATCACCCTCGGAGAAAGATATTTGGAAACGAATAACCAAACATCCCATAAAAAAAACACTCTGATGAGTTGCAGACGTCCCCGCAAAGCTTAAGTGCATATGACACTCATATACCTAGGAAGCACTAGATGAAGTGTCATTTTGGTTAGAAATAAGAAGTTCTTTGACGGATTGAAAACACATAAAATATATGGAAAGTTGTTTACTAACTCCATCTTGATAACTCACATTAGAGTACAATTTTTCAAAAAATTGTAGTTTCATAAGAATTAACTTCCTACAATATATATACTCCATCAAACAAGCATTAATTGTTTATAAATAAAAGTATAGTACACCGTAGAAAACTTCCATATACAAGCGCCTTCCCTCCACGTTTTCATCAACTTTTTTTGTTAATCCAACCGTTATGGAAAATTAAGTGGATACACAAAATTTCATAAAATTCTTACTTAAAAGATATAATTATTATGATTTATACATCTTTTGTGGTAGATATATAACGGCTTAGATTTTATAATCTAATTTGATTTAAAAGTGCATTTCGTAAATAATATTATTCTCTACAAAATTTTATACACTCACAAATTTTTATGTAATATTTCATCCACGATTGAATTTGTATAAAACATGTTAAAAGTATAAATTTCAAGACATTTTGGTAGAGAAATTTTCTACCGTCTTTACTCTTACTGGCAAATGTTTAGAATTTGAAATATTAAAAAATATAATTTTTTTAAACACAAATTAAATTTACGTTTTGATTTTTATAAAAAAATTTAAGTAAAAACGCAATTTTATGTAACATTTTTTAAACACTCGAGATAAAATTACGTTCTTAGTGATAAAAAAGTCAATTTTTCCGAATTATGATATTTTGGACCGTTTCCCTTAAATTATGATAGAATGGCCATCACAGCGTCACCTCATATATTCGCATAAAATCCAATTAAAATAAACTAACTCATCTTTCAGAATTTTTTCCAAAAAAATTTAATACTTCTAATATTACTCTTGTCTTGAAGCTTAGGTCGCTTATATCTTGTGATTAAAGATATTTTAATTACCTCCAGGAAGTTTAGTGAATGTATTGGGCGTGGGGTCTTTCCATTAGTGCATGTGGATCAAGTTTTAGTGGAAGCTGCTGCAATGTCAAGCAAAGCAAAGACCCTTGATCCACCTCCCAAGTCCCACCCCAAGAAAGGCAAAGGTTAAATTACAAGGTTATATAAAAAGTGGGAAAGGAACACTTGATATCTCACTATCATTATGTCATTTGATTTTTTCTTCATTTCCCACCCACTAATATTCTTACCCACCTTCTTAACTTGCCATCACAAATTTCTAAACTTTATTGCAAGTCACTCTCCTCATTTTCATTTTCATGTTGCTTCATCTTTTTTGAGCTTTTGATTTATGTGCATGAAAATCACTTTGGTTTATGTCTTTATGATTTGTGTTTTATTTTCCAAGGTGCTTGGTGGTCTTTATGTATAGTTCATGATTTGATTCTTATGAACCATTTTGATCCTGTTTGTGAACTGTTTACAGTTATTTAGAACATACACATAAGTCAAGCTATGGATGTGTTTGATCAAACAACTCAATTTCTTTACAATCCCCATGCAGATATGGAGGGAGACTCTAATTTTTCAGGGATACTTGAAATTTACATTCATCATGCTAGGAATATTCATAACATTTGTATCTATGATAACCAAGATGTTTATGCTAAATTTTCGCTAACCTACAACCCCGATTGATTCAAATGTCCCAGTTTCCGCGATTGATTCTGCTGCCAATTCTTCAATAACTTCAGAAGTTCTGTTGCTGGATCGGAGGATATCTCAAGTGGTGTTGGATCCAGTTGAGTATTCAAGAATTGATTTTCCAGATATCAATGTAGCTGGAGAGAATCAACAAATGGTGACTCAATATTTCTATTTGGAAGGACATGATTCTGTGTCAAGGAATGAGTTGGTTAGTTCTGGTTCACTCCGTCTTGGTGCATCTTATGAATCTTTATATGACTATGAAATGACTGCTAACTCGTCTGAGGACAATGGGGGTCCATCACTTTCTCCAGGTGGGAGTGTTCAAAATTCAGGATTCTTAAGCTCTACAATGACAAGCTTGAGTGATGACCGCAATTCTAGTGATTCAATGGACAAGAAAAGTCATTCCCGTCTTGGCTTGCTGAAATCTCCAGACCAGTCAATCACCACAGAAGCAGTAAGGTCTACCGCATATTCATACACTGCAACATCAAGAAAAGGAAGTGAAATCCGAGATTCAATAGAACCTATTTTCAAAGACTACAATGAAGAAAGCAGCAAGGAAATATATGCCGCCAAGGCATTCACAACTCCGCTTGGAAATGTGAATCTCGAGGCTGAACAGTCCGCTATGCAGCAACAAATAGTTGACATGTACATGAGGAGCGTGCAGCAATTCTCCGAGTCACTTGAGAAAATGAAACTTCCAATGGATCTTAATAAGCAGAAAGCTGAAAGTCACGGCAATGTGATCCAGAACCATAACAACAACGTAGAAACTGAGGGAAAAAAAGATGCGGCTAGGGTATTTTACGGATGCAGGGCATTCTTCTGAAACATGCTTGATGCAGAAAATGTGAGATAATTTTGTGGTTGTAATTGTTGGGAGGAAGTTGATTTATCATATATATGGTATAACCTGGTTTCTCGAGTACCCTTGTCCTTGACAATTGACATATAGCTTAATGTCTTTCCTTTGTTTACTTTGATTCTGTTGGGAAATCAAACTTCCTTACTCTAGTAGCTATTGGTATGTCCCAGTGAAGTTAAGGTGATTGCTAGTAGTTGCACGATGACTAGAGGCTGGGAAACCTCTCAACTGCTTTGATTTTATATCTAAAGAAAATCAAGGACGAGTCCAAATAAAAAACTTTAACTTTTGTTATACTAATCTCCGACTTAATTTAACGCACATTAGTTATACTTAAATATATACATAAAATGATTTCCTTTTTTACGCTTCACAGTTTTCTCTTTGCATCAAAAGGTCATCTCTTCTTATCGGCTTAAGTTGTATTACAAGTTACAATATTGGACTGATTAACGTCTATTAAACTGTAACACCCTAGTCCCACATCGAGTAGATTGAGATAATTTGTTCAGTATAAGTAAAAAGTACTACTACTAAGTGCACCAACAAATTATGATCTTTTGGGAGCCTGTGGTGGGCTTGTGGATTACCCAAGTTGTTGTATTTGGGTCAGTTTACTTTGCACCTATTTCGGATTCGGAAGTCGGGACTTGACCCGATTTTCGAAAAAAACTCGGAATTTGATCGGGTTGTCACATAAACAAACATGGTTGTTAAATTGTTTTTTTTATTACTAACCAAATCTTTGTTACAGGCAAACTAATGAGCTATAAAAAAATTTAGCGTTGAAGCCGTGACAAGACGAAGGATAGACCATAACGTGTTCATATTTATTCGACCCAAATTTCATTTAATTTGTATACGGATGATGTGAATACGAAAAGTTTATAATTTACTCTCAATTTTTTTGCAAGAAAGCCATAAACATAGTGATAAAATTAAGTCCAATTCAACATGAAAAAATACAAATTCAAGTTATGTTTTTTTGAATTCGGTCAATTTTGAGTTAAAAGTTGACCCAAAATTAATTCATAACAGTCAGGTCATTTTTTTCTCGAGACTCACTCAAATTATATATAATATACATATAAATATATTATTCATGTTATAATTTATACAATTAATTAATATATTTTATTTAAATAATATGTAAATTAATACAGTATTATTTATTAATAAATAATTATTGTTTTGTATCGTACGGAATTGATTTCAGTATTCTGATCCATAGAATTTTGAATCATGTTCAAATAATGAACAAATTTCAACTCGAATCTACAATTCTAGCCTACCTAATCCTGACATTCGAAATTGTTAACCCCTGCAAGATTTATAACTCCCACCGTACCAAGATGATGTTGGAACACAGCCAACAGAACTAAATTTAGCTCTTAACGTCTTACTATAAAAACTCATATAGTCCTAGTCCCATACAAATTCAAGATGAAACTTTCATTTTAAAATTGACTCTCCATAGTGTTTCCCTCTTGCCAATTTGGGATATAAAATTTTTAACGTTTCAGTTTTAATATTAATAATAGTGAAGATTGGTAGCTCGTTAAGTCATCGTACTTGCACTTAGAAATTGTGTGAAATTGTACAAACACGTAAATATATAAAGATTCAACACAACACAAAACAATAATTAATAAACAGCTTTATCATTAACCTTTGTAATTGTAAGTATCCAAAACATCGATATACCTACTTTTATCATATCAAATTGCACCAGCAAATTATATCACAACACTGGCTATCACTTCCATGATGATAAGAGCAGGGCCAAACAGAAGGCCGTTGCAGTATCATTACTCTCTTCTACACCATATCAAACTATTTTGGCCCCTATTATCACTCGGTGTTCAAAAATTTCTACATAAACAATTACATCAAGAAAAAGAGGGATCTATCATTTTAGTGGGTTCACTTACGTATGAATGATGTGCTGGAAAAGTTCTGCCTGCTAATTTCTTCTATAAAACTTTCATCAGGACAGGGCCTATGCGAAAGTGAAACAATTTCTATCCTTGGATAATTTAAAGAAAAATATATCAGCCAATCAACAAGTCATTGTCACTGTCTTCACTGTCATCACTGCATCAATGTTAATTCAGCAATGAGCAATTGCAATAAGTAAATCAGCACCCAAAAAATACACCTAAACACTTACTACAAAAACTAGCATAAACATTGGTACAAATTCTTACAATAAAATATGCAATAATTTACTATAATAAATTTATGCTACGAACAGTAAATCCGTTAATTTTTATGGACAAATTAGATTACTAGACCAGCTAAATAGTTTCCCTCGAAATTTTTTTACTAGAATTATACTCCCTCTGTCCCGTTGAGTAGTATACATTGGGGGACGGGGGCGTGGCACGCATTTTAAGGTGCATTTTAAAGATAGATTCATAACTTATTTTTAAAATTTTCTTTTTTTGTATAAAAATAGGATTGTTAAATTTTTATACAAAAAAAGAAAATTTTAAAAATAAGTTATGAAATTATACTTTATAGTTACCTTAAAATGTGTGTCGGGCAGTGAAAAAAAAACGTATACAATTGAATGGGACGGAGGGAGTAACAAAATGCTCATACTGCAAAGCTAGTAATGGAAGGATGTAAGTTGATTGTTGGGCACCAAAGCTCAGGAAATGCTTCCACGGCAATGTGAGTAAGTTTGACAATTGCAGATCTCAATATTATAAATAATTAAATAAATATAATAGAGTGGCCAATTAACACATGCCCTTTTCGTCAAAAAACAAACAAACACATACCCTTAGAAATCCTACGAGTCAACAAAACCTTCTTTTCCTAATTTGATGTGGCAGAAAAATATAATATATCTGTATATATTTAGTATCTCAGCAGCTCTGCTTCAATGTAAATAACAATGCATTATAATGAAGTTTTGGGGTATGAAGTCACCCAATGTAAAATATTGAACTCCCTGCTGAGGAAGGAGAATACGAATCAAGAGAAGTAATAAATTTTGTAGTTGATGAAATATCATTTCCGAAATCAATTTTACTTTTTTTTGGGCATCATACTGGTGGCACCCTTGAAAACTAGAAATGTTGTAATACCATTGAAGTTTACATTTGGAATAAGTTCACAGTTAGAAGCACTTTTCAATACCCAGTAATTAAGGGTAACATTTAAACAGACTGTAAATTACCTATGTTCAGGAAACTTCGAAATGCGTCTAGCATCCAAGCCTGTTATGAATTTCTGTGAAGTTTGAATATTGTCTGTCCCTGAAAATTAAAGAACAGAAAATAAACTAGGGACATTAATATATACTACAACCAGAATCGTAATAATAAACTACAAGCTTCTACAAAAAGTAGGAAGCATTCCTGTTTTAAATATTCCAAGCAGTAGCAAATATCTAGATATACAACAAGCAACGGATCAAAAGGAATATATGGAACATCTATATAGATAGATAGATTGATAAATAGATAGATACATGCACACACCTTTTGTTAATTGGAAGGCATGCAATGCACATCTCTCTGCAGCAAGTCTAACAGGATTGCTTGCATCCTTTAAGCAATCAGCAAGCGAAGGGCCGAATACTGTGATATAGGTCATAGTCACAGTCGGATTGGCCTGGGTAAAGAATTTCAAAAGTCAAACGAAAAAACAACTAAAGAACATCATGCACAATATTATAAGAATCATATTTTTGCCACAAATATAAATACAATGCACAATATAATTAAATTACTGATCGAAGATCATACTTTTGCTACTGATTTTAGTACAGATAATGCCCTTCTTCTGACTTCACTCGAATCATCCCGCATGGCTGATACAATAGATGGTATAATTTCCGAATGTGCATTGGTGATCAAAGGTTCACTCCGAGTTTGATGGAGTAAAAGCCTTCCTAATGCCTTGGTAGATGTTTCACGGACTGGGAACTGAACAAGATACATGGTATCAGAGACAATCTAGTTCAGGTAAGAGAGCTCTTTCCTAATTTGGTTAAAGCTCTAGTAAGATAACCTTTTCATCATTCAAGGCAACTTTAAAGCAGTCTAAGATCTCTGAATATAAGGTGCAGCCACAAAACCTCGAAGGCTCGTTCCTCAAGATGGAAGATATGGTCAAAACCGACCCATGTCTGGAGCAAAAGTCTGGAGACGAAGCCGATCTGGAAAGCTCCTCAAGTAGTTCGAAAAATTGATCATCTTCCAAGTACTGTCATATCAAACATAGAGACTTCGAGTCACTCGAATATTTAAGACAAACAAAAAGTGGATGTACAAAAGGTCATTAAGATATTTCATCTGTTGATAGTCCTATCTTCAATCATCATTTATTCAAAATCATGCATGCCAGATTTGCCAAGGACATAAAAGATATTTGTAAGAAAACGTAACTCTTTGTAAATCACGACAAACCTGTGATACTATGCCCAGTGTGCTTGCAGCAGATAATCGAATTTGATCATCGTCACTGTAAATCAAATCCTTTAGGAGAGTGTAGACACGTGTTCTAACAGCAGTACTCACACTCTTCCCAGCATATTTGACAACACCTTTGAGAGCAGTCAAAATTGCGTCACGAACTCCACTTTCCGATGCCTGACCAATACATTTCAAATCTTTAATATTCTTTCATCAGTAATATTAACATGAAGTGGCTCGTTAAACTTAACAAGTATCACCTGCAAACTAGACAGAAGATCACCAACTAAAGGGTCAACCCTAGCACTGAGTGCACTTAACTTCCCAAGTGCAAGAGCAGCACTCGAACGAACAGTCCTGAATTGGGGTGTTTGCATAACAATGAGATACAGTATTATTTTGTTAACTTCCTATGAAATGCTCTGTAACAAGTTATGGAGTTATGTATTAATTACATGATACTAAACTTACCTGGTGTTATCCCGTAAACACTTGATAAATGTTGTTTGAAGCTGTGGAAGAAAAGGTTTAAGGGCTATACCCCCCTTTCGTATCATTATACATAATGTTGATAAAATTGCACTCTTTACTTGCCATGGGAACCGATCACCAATGATTCGGATAAGCGGCCTGTTGTAAAATATATATACAAATATTAGAAAAATGTAACCATACTGTATACAGCATTTTATATGAAGTATGCATCATTAAACTTCAGTAATAATGCTACAAAAAATTGGTATATGATGTGTCAATATTATATGCACATTTCGTATAAAAATCAGGTCATCTGTTTTGTACTTGAGTATTCAAAAGTTATATAACTTTTAGTTTCAGTGGTCTACTTTTATTATTCTTCAAAAGCACAAAAACTCACAAACTCGCAAATTTATTCAAAAAGAATATTTACCCTTTTAGCCACATCGTCTCTCAGATAACAAAGGGAACTCAAACGCAACCCATACATTCACCACTCACCAGCATACAGATTCTTCCTCAAGTAAAGTGAAAAGGAGAATTTAAGGACCCCGAGATCCAACTAAACGATTTGAAGCACTTGAGTGTTGTTGAACTTGATTGATTGTCAACTTGTGAGCTATTTCTATTATGTTACATGACTGCAAAGTTCTACTATATTGTTACCTCTTTGAACCAAAAAGAGATTTGTTCCGAGAGTTTACATATTGTTCTTAAAAAAAAAACCTCTATTTGCCCCAAAAAACATGTGCATCTCGTTGCACTTCAATTAACTATCATGTGAGATTGCACCTTTCACAACATTGAACTCTGCAATTAGTGAAGTAACAAATGTAGAAACTTCAGAACTTGTATACTTAAAAAATGCACATACCCCGTAATGGGAATGACAAACTCCTTCAGAGCCGGTTCACTTGTCACCTCAATTAATTCTCCTAAACCCAGGGCTGCCTGTTCCCTTAGCTCAGCCGATCCACTTATTAATCCCTGAAATTACAATTGGTTCTAATTACTCACTAAGATGCAGAAAGAATGTTAGTCATCAATGAAGACCAAATTCATACAGCAACAAATTATTTAGAGAACAAATTCATGTATCTATGATTTACATATTGTACATAAGATGAAAGTAAACAATGGAAAGTAAATATTGCAGTTTCATAGCATTGTCAAGATAATTAGCATGTCAACTAGCAAAAAAGCACAACACAAGTTCAAGTCGCAGTAAGATGTTGGAGTAAAACAGAAGCTGGTAGACAGAAGGCTAGTAAGATATTTTCAGGACATGGCAATAAATAAATATTTACACAGATTTAGAAACTCGCACTACAATTAATTAATGACAATAGATAGTTATATAGTAAGATATGAAAGCATACCTGAAGGAAGATGGGAAGCAGTGGTTGAAGAGCTTTCGGAAGACAAAAGCCAGGTACAAGAACCGGACCTCCCTATCCAACAGAGAAAAAATATGTTCAACTGCTCCCATAAACTAAGTAAAAAATTTCAAGTGAAGCATCACATTATCAAGCATGCATCCATGTATATCTAATTGTATCCGTTAACCACCTTTTTCTTCCTACGTTCTTTATCTCTGGATGTTGATACAGCATCACGAACTAATTTAATATATGAAGGAAGTACTTCTTTTGGGATCGAACCAATTACTCTGGCCAGTGCTTCCCAAGAAACCTAATGAACAGCTGGTCAAATAACATGCACAAAGAAGGAATGCACAATGAATTCTTCGAAAAACTTACAATCACTGTGGATGGATCAGAATCGCTGAGCATGATAATCAAATTTGAAATCATGTTTGGAGCTTCATCAACCACATATAATTTGCTATTCTTGAAGAAGTATCCGATAAGATATGCAGAATTCTTTCTAGTTGAAGCCTGAAAGGATATAAAATAAGAAATATAAAGTGAAAGAGAGGGAGCAACACTATATAGTAAATAAGGAAATCAAACCTTATTATCCCCGACTCCTTTGAGTAGCTCTCCAATCAAAGAGTCAACACCTTCCTCATCAATGACCAAGACAACAGTTTCTGCAGCTTTCTTTGCAAACTTTTGAATATCCTAAATTATAATAATAGGATTGTAGTAAAAATGGAACAGATACACAACAGTCAACACGATTATACAGTGAAAGTAAGTATCTAGTACATAATTGTTGTATACATTTATCATACCTGATCACTATCACCCATTGCGGAAAGTAAAGCAGGAAGCACAGTACCAAGATGAAAGTTAAGGCTCGACCCTGCAACCTCTGCTAAAGCACCCAAAGCATGTGCATTGAAGGCACTGAAAAAGGGTTATCAAAGATGCAGATGGTTCAGCAACAGGAATTGATGAAAAGTGAAAATTGCTAAAATATATAAAATAATAAAATAACATACGAAAGAGGAAGTTGGACGAGCTTGGGCAAGATATGTGGCAATACAGCTGTAGTCCTGACACTGAAATAATTGAAAATTTTTAACACGTCAAACTAGAAAAATAAAAGTCTGAAGCTAAATAGAAGACTATTTTCCACCTTAGAATCTGTTTGAGACCATCGAGTGCAGTATCCGACATCTGATCATCCTCCAAAGCGTGAAGAAGAGTTGGGACAATTTCATCAATCGCTTGCATGCCAGCACTCTACAATTTGGTAACTGACTTATCATGTGTTCACAGAAAACACAACACATATAACGCGCGCGCGCACACACACACACACAATATATATATGCATAAACATTGCCCAATTATAGAACACGTACCTTGTAGAGAGTACTGAATGCTAAGCCTGCAGATTCACGGACCTCGGGCATACTAGAAAACAAATGAAGTATCTCGGTTGGTTACATATAAGCAAAGATAATGGTTAACCTATCCGGTATGTTATTACTTTGAAACAAGCAACTAACCTGTCACAAAGTGCCGTACGGATTGTGGGAATCAGATCACCCATGAAACTCAACAACTGACTCTTACCAGCACTTGCCATCACTTCACTTAGACCAATACAGACACCCTGTATATTAGGTGTAATTAGAGCAGGATAGACTAAGGAAATCTATGTTACCTGGACTCGGTGGGAATTCTCCTAGTGTCACACTACACAATATTTTGAAAATTTTATATGTTTTGGCTGAAAAACAAGTGTCAAGTGTCCACATCCATGTCCAACTATTGTGTTCGGCATGGGTACAGGGTGTGAAATATATACTCCGGCTAATATACACTATATTTCTGTGAAAACAAACAAGTAAATAGTTTCATCCAAATATTTACAAAAACAGAATAAAAGAAACGAAAAGCATATATACATATACATACATATAAACATACATATAAACATACATATATATATATACATATATATATATATATAATTTTGTTCTAATTTGAATACAAGATAAACGAAAAAAGATGTTAAAATTAAGACATGATAGATCCCTAACTGGTGAAATTTAATCTATTCATAATCATTCCAAGATCTGGGGGGGAAAAGTAAACTGCTGCATTTCAGTATCTGTAGATATTATTTTCTTCAATAATATTTGCAAGTCAAAGACTAACCTGTCGTCTGCTTGTGCTAGAGTCTTTCAACCCTTTCGATAAAATTGGGATTACCAACGGAAGCACTCTCTCCCCTAGCTTCCTAACAAGCTCTCCCAATGATCTTCCGGCTACCTGAAAATATACGAGAAATATGCATATCATATTCTGATCAACATATTTCCAAGGCTGCTAAGAGTTTTTAGAAAAGAGCTGTATACCTGCCGCCTCTCCGACGAGGATGATGCAAGAGACGAAATTAATGTATTCATTAACACCGGCATTATTTCCTTTAGAGTTTTTGGGGTGTTTGCAACTATAGTTTTCCAGACATGTAATGCAGCCTGGTTTATGAGAGAGAATAAGAAAGAGATTCAAGCTTGCATGATTAAGATGCAATTAAAAATTTCAAAGTTACATGATTAATGAAAGAAACTTCAACACATATACCTGGCGTACACTCAAACTGACATCAGTTCGAACCATATATAATGCAGCCAGCACCTCGTTACGCTTGTCCTTTCCAAGTACCTCAATAATAGCACGACCATGTGCTTCCGTACTAGACCCTTCATCGTCACTACCACCCTCAAGAAGTGCTTTTCCAGAGGTTCCAGCAACCTAAAATGAATAATAATCTCATGATATACATAAGAGGCTATTGACATACAACACGGACAGCTGACACAATTTAATAATAATAATAATAAAAGTAGAGTATAATCTGAACAAGTAAAATAAATAAAATACATATAATAAAATAATAACAATATACGAAAACAATACGATTCCGGGGACCTCGGCAATCCTGACACAGATGAAGCTGATCCTGCTTAATTTAAATTATGTACATGCACAGGTGTACTTTGTTATACTAAAACATTTGTGCATATGCAGAATCTATGACAAAATTTCTATATATAAACAGTAGTTGACTTGTGATGACTACTCATCTCCTAGTAGCTCCGACCAAAATAAGATAAGTGCAAAGGATAAAATATATTTTTTGAAATGACTTGGTAGATAGTAGTTAGTGCATTTAGCTCTAAACTTCAACCGCAGTAAGTGGCAAATAGATGTCAAACTTCAATAAGATATATATTAAACTCCAATTATCGACTACACATGACTACTTGGTCAGCTAGTGGACTCCGGTTGGCAAGTTCTTGCATAACCCACCAAGACAAGTAATTGGCGTCCCTCAAACAATAGAAGCTAGAAGCTTTGTTTTTGCATCATCAATCGTGATAACCTCGGTACACCAACTTATGGGGACTCACAATAAAGATATAATGATCATGAGTAAATTACTGTTGCATGCATGTGCAACAGTATAATTTCATATCAGCATATACTTTGTACATATGAAGAGGCAAAAAAACTGTGTAGCATAATTATTGCTTCGTACTTGGTCACTCATCTGCATATCTGCATATACAATCTTTATGAAAAAACCTCATTATTTTTCTCTAACTTCTCTGTTTTCTTCTTAATTTGCACAATTTTTTCAAGAAATTGAGAACAAAATCATGTTTATGATTAAAAAATGTTTATGATTTTAAAACAAAACAATAATAAAAATAATTTAATTTTGTTCATACAAGGTCACCAAAAAGTATATGGGGTGCAGTGTCCAGCCCCAATATATACATATTTCATGAATAAGAAAACAATTTTTAAGTAGATCGAAAAAGCATCAACTTATCGAGAAAGAAAGAGAGAAAGAAAACAAATATATACCTTGAACAAAAGATCACCTAACAATTCAACAGAACTTTGTCTGATGCGCCAATTGTCGCTGAAAATTCCATCCTCTACAGCAGGAAGAAGTAGAGGCAACGACCTAATATTTACATAAACTCATCGGTCAGACAATTTATCACTAAGATGTGAGATATAAGACACAACGTAGACATTACCCTTAGATGTCAGTAAACGAGTTGTATAATAATAAATTAAAGAAAATTTCTAAGATATCCCAATAATCCTAAACTGTGAATGCTAATTTTATGCAACAATAAATATCTAACATAGTTAAATAGCAGCTATGTTTTCTTAACTAAAAAAAAAATTATTAATCAATACTGAGTGGATCTTCGTTAATAATAGAGTAATATTAGAAACAATATTTTCGCTAGTTGTATGAACACCATAAGCATTTACTAAAAAGTAAACATACGAGGTCGCATAATGTTCAACCAGGACATGCCCAGCACTAAGTGCCGCCTCACGCACAGATTCATTCTCATCAGCAAGACCTATAACAAATAAAGAGATCGCATCAAAAACAGAAAAAATGCAAAGACAAACAAAATAGGTAATCACATCCTTATGCAATGAGATATAACAAAGTAGACATGTTACATTCAACACAGAATGAAATTCATCGTAGAATGAGCTCCATGAAAAAGATTGAACTTGTACAGAAATGGCATAAACACATAACTTAAATGGTGTAAAAGCCGAGAAAAAAGAATTATTACCATCTAATATAGCAGGAAGGACCTGCTGCAAATAGTTCTGGAATTGCACGCCTAATGACCTAGGAAGGTACTACAGAAGAGAATACACAATTAAAATTTACCCAAAATTACGAGTAGAGAGAAGACCACTCATGAAAAATCTATTGCAATTCTGTGACTACGTCAAAAGATCCTGCCAATGATATTTACCTTGAAAAGTGTTAAATGACCATCACGGACAGATGCTTTTTGATGAGAACAGTTGCGGACGACATCAGGGAGAATGTGTTCAAAGTGATCTGTTCCTAGTGCAGCCAATACCTAAAGAGAAACTAAATTCTTTGAGTAATTGAAACAAAACAAGGTACTAGCTTTACTGAATTTGATAAAACTAGAATAACATGCTAACAAGAAAATCAGAGTCTCAATAAGTTGCACACCGTAATACATTCAAGTATAATTCAGGTTTTGAACTTAGTATAGGCCTAACCAAAGATAGCTATCTAATTTGAAGAACTCAAGTTTGAAAGGGAAGTTGTATATACACCTGTGAATAACCTTAAAACTAAAGCATTAAATGAAGATACTTTATAATGTAACTTAAATCAGTACTATTTGTTCCGTGGAATGTGCAAATGTTTCTGAAATTCAAATACCAGGATAAAAATGACATTTTTTGTGACTTGAACGATCTAGTTCTCGACCCAGACTGATCTTCTTAAACAAAAAGAACTTGAGTGGTTGGGTGTATAAATAGTGTGCTAAAGTGGGATTTCATTGCACATATTGTGCTGTTCAAATTCTAATTCAAATACACATTCGGCCACTCGGCCCAATCCTCCATGATACTACTTCGCTCTTTTCAGGAAATTCAAAAACATCGTCTTCAACTTCCAATAAGTTTCTTTTCTTATTGTTATACACACACACGCACACAAATATATATATATATATATATATGTATGTATGTATGTATGTATGTATGTATGTATGTATGTATGTATGCATGCAATAGAGAGAAAGAGAGAGGTCATGTTTATACTATGGAGGACAAACATATAAGAAATAAGAAACTACAGAGATGTGTAGATAAAATGACCTCGCTCAGCCCTTGTGCAGCTCCAGAGCGTTCAACATTACTACCATCAGATTTAAGTGTATCTAACAACCATGGGACAAGGTCTGGGAATTTATCTTCTCCCATTCCTCTAATAAGAGAACCAAGGGCTCTAGCAGCAACAGACCGAACTTCAGGAATTGGATCGACAAGAACCTAACAATTAGGAAAGCACAAAAGAAACTTGTTTTTAGTGATGACCAGGTGCAGTAATGTAATACTCATAATTGGCATGCTATCACTAGGATATACCTTTTTAATCTCAGGAAGAAGCAAATTTATATAGGGAATCATGTCCTTTGGTTCAGTCACCAATGAGCACATATTTCCAGCAATTTGAGCAGCCTTCTTTTTAGTCTCGGAACTCCTCTCCCGCAGTCCTCTATGAATAATTGGTACCAATAATGCAAGTGAAGGAGAGTCGATTGAATTAATAAAAGTCGTCTGCAGTAAGCAACAAAAACAGATGTCACCGAGAGGATAAGGTACATATATGCATAATATAATTTACATTATGATCCCTAATTCTTACTTGAAGTAGGATGTCAAGTGAGTATCGAGTATGTTCATTCGGATCAGTAAGGCCCAGTAGAAGTGTAGGGACAAGAGCAGAAATTTCTGGATTCTTGATCACACTCCCAACCTGGAACAGACTACATAAATTATATCGTATAGATTAAAAGAAAAATCTTACAAACCAAATAATAACAAGCCATCACCTGCCGTAGTGCTGTCTGTGCTGCCGACTGCACTTTGGGGTGGGTATCTGTTAAAACCTTTAGGGACGGAAAAAGAAAAGTATACTTAGCATCAAGTTTCTGAACTAACAAAGAATAAACTATATTACATAGAACTATAGAATGCATGTCTATTGTGTATACTTCTGTTAATTTGGGCACAATTTTGGGAAGACACTGAGACAGCTGTTGAGGAGCGCAGTAAGCCATAGCACCAAGAAGCTGAACACTGCTTTGCTTTGTCCGCCAAGCTTTATCCTCGAGACCCTGACAGAATTTTGCAATTTTAAGATATATCGTGCCATTACAAAATGTAATATACAAAAATGTACCTGTTCAGTACAATCGCACAGGTTAAACAACCCCTCCTTGCTCTTGTTTTTTATTTTAAAATATCTTATTAAATAAATTAGGAGATATGTATAGGAAGGGTAGATGACTCTTTGCAAGTAAAATTGAGGTATATGCTATAACACAGCAAAAGAGAACACATAACACACTTAGTGAGGGTACAGTATAACCCAAGTAAGAACCTTTAGAAGTGATGGAAGGACAAGCTTAACACCCTGAGCACTGAGCTGAGACATCATAGCACGAGCAGCACTTTCCGCAGCTTCTCGAACGGCAACAACTTGATCAGAGAAAGAAACCAAAAGCAATGGTAGCATCTGAATCACATACCTGATATTGAAAAAAGAAGCATTATGCGTGTACTGATCTTATATGGATATAGAAGAAATGCTTTACCGATAAGTTGGATTCTACATACGGTTCAAAGACCTTTCCAAGCGTCTCACAAAGGCACTCAAATGCTAGTAGGGCTCCTTCACGGCATTTTGCTGAAGTCCTGAACCCATATTTGACAAATATTAACCAGAACAAAAATGAACGTCCTCAGAGAGGCGGATGATCTAATTACACAGTTCAGCAAAAATCTCAAAGATAGAGGAAGAATTTTCATTTGCAAGTCAAAAGATAGTAAACAATTGGATCATTTATATTCTATATAATAAAAACAAACATAGGTACAAAAGTTATATCGTCAGCAAATGAATAGGGTATCAGATAGGTTCTTCATATAGATTATACTTTAAAGGTCAATTCTTATCTAATAACACTTGATAAACAAAGTACGAGTGCATGTCTTGAAGAAGAAAAATATGTGTATATATGTATATTCTATTTACAATGGTTAAGTAATTTACTAAGAGCAATAAATTTATAAGAAAAAAAGCAGAAACTGCACACTAGAAGTGTATGCACGAAGAAACAAGAAAGCATGAATCACCTGGAACAAAACATCAAGTAGTTTAAAAATCGACAGCTTTGATTAGCACCATTTTACATGCACGTAATGTTAAATCAAGACTAACAATTTTTTAAACTTTTAAGTGGATGCAAGTCTAGATATGATTTATTGGGAAAAAAATTGTTCTTTATTCACCAACTACAAAAAATTACCACTGTACCACATTGGTTTACAAGCCATGATTGGTTAATCAATATGCTTCCGGATGCAGTGTGATCTTCCCCCTCAGGGTAACAAATTGTATTTGTAATTCCATCGTCTTTGCGTGAAATACTTTTAAAATTTTGATAAAAAATTTATTTGAGGATATATATGGTTGTTCTTGCTTACTGATGCCGGAGCTCACATACCATGTGTTAGTTCTACCTAGGCACAGTCTCAGATTAGTTAGTTAAGTCATGCTTGGCTCACCAATATATTATTTCATGCAATGTAAAAAATTTCTGCATGTAAAAAGATATGATGCTATCGTATTTGTAGTTGCACAATCATTGTACAGTAAACTTCTGAAATCTGAAAAAAAAAATGTTCGAGAATGCCCTTTGGTCAAACTCTGGCTTACTTTATGTTAATGCAAGGCAACACATTAAGCATTCTCTTATTGTGTGTGTATTTAAGACACTAGGGATCAGATATTAAGGTAGTATTTCCTAAAACAGTTGCTATATTTTTTGCTATCGATCATCACTTTGTAAAGTTCAAGGTGGAGACAGCAAAAAATGGTTCTCAGATAGTATAGTTTTCTACAAGAATATCCAATGTCTCAATATTCTCAGTCTCAGACATCGCTCACAGCTTCCTTTGCACAAATACAGACAAGATAGGACTAAAGATACTTGTAAAGAAAAAACCTGTCAGCAAGACCTTCACGTAGAACAGCTGCTATCCCATACTTCTTCAAACAAGAAATTCTGAATCCCTTAACTAACCCAGCAAGTCCAAATGCTGCTCCACGTCGCTCCCCATATTTGTCACTCTTCATCAGCTGATCCAAAAGCTTAGATACAAGCGCCGGTGCATCCGCCTGATGACACACTCAACATTATTAACTTAATAATCTTCCAAGCTGTACTTGTGTATACATGTAATAGTTTAATACAATAACATGTTATTATGCATAGCAAAAAATAACATGTTATTATAATAAGCCAACTTGATGTTCAAGTGGTATAAATTTTGTATACGAACCCTGTGGATGTAAACGAACACGTAGAGCATTTTTCATTAGGTCTGAAATGAACATGACAGCTAAAACTTGATGCAAATGATCACAAATCTGGGCTAGAGTTCATTACTTGTATTGGTTTTCCGGCCTTATGAGTTATGACTTGATTCTACAAAACACTACTAGCATTCGCACACATCAACAATTTCTCGTTTTTTCCAATTAATTACTTCTACTAACATAATTACTTGTACTAGTCATGACTCATGAACCACATAATAAGTCATGCATCACTCATGAACCACATAGTAAGTCATAAAACACAGAAACCAAAGAGTAATTCTACTGACAGATGTCTTAACTATATACTAGGAAATCCTAATCAGAGGTAAATTATTTACTTGGGGGACCGATGCGATGAATATTAAACCATGAAGTGGAGTATCATGCAGGGAAGTTATCATTATCAATATAAAGTATCTGGGGGGCCAAAAGATTATAGAAGTTTCTTATACTTTTATATTTAAGCTTTTATTGTATCTGGTATAGAAAGGTCTGATGCATATTCGTCAGGCAAAAATGGGAGGAAAATTGCTACAAGATATTTTATTGATTTAGTTTGTCAGTTTTATGCCCCAGTCCCAATCCCATTCCAGGTATTAGTGGGCAGAGCTTCCCCATATAAAGAAGCTTAGCGATGGGTTACCCGCTTGCCCCGCCCCATATAGAAGCCTAATGCTCATGCAATTCCCTCATATGTAACTTTGACTTTGACTGATACAACAATCGAGATAATTGTCTTGACATCACTTGTGATCAACACACGTTTCTCGCTTTGGTGATTAAGAAACCTCTAGAGATAGTAAATGAATTGCTTTGCGGTTCAATCACCATAATTGATTACTTTTAAAGTTTTAATGATCCTATATCAAATTAGTATTAGAACACATGTTTTTCCACTGAATCATATTTTTTTGAAATTTTTAATCAATAGGCAGAACATGACTTTGCCTGTTCTATGTTTTCTTTAAAATTTCAGAATTTACTATTGCTCCTCTGGGTCTAGGAAGGTCCCTACGTACAGAGCCATACCAATTTTTTTTCCATAAAAAGCTGCTTCTGCAGGTTCAAACTGTGACCTAGCGGATAGCAAGTAGACAACTAATCATCGTGCCGAGTGTGACTTAGTGCTTTATTAGTTAGATTCTAGTCCTAAGCTTTTTCGCACTCTTAATCTATTATACACATGGTTGGAGGGAAATAAAGCCTACCAAAACTGCTATTTAAAAATTTTAAGCATCATTTCATCTATGCAATCTATCTCAAAACAAAACATGCAGCCCCTAATTTCCCCTGCAATTTTTTAAATCCAAAAATCCATTGGTTGGTGATTTTGCTATAGTTACTGACAATTACAGCCAGTGGTGAAGGCCGGGGTCCAGTGGGGGCACTGAACCACTATAAAAAATTTATTCTTCTTGGTACTTAAATATTTTCACTTTATAACATAAAGCGGGCCACTTACTTGAAATACAAAGCATACTTGAATCTACCACCAATATCATATAAATAGACTGGTTTGAGTAACGACATATTTAAAAATCAATATAATATCGTGGATATATTGAAAAAACAGATTTTAAACTTACAATACTCTCTCTGTAAAATTCTAATTAAAACTCATTAACTACAAGGTTTCCCGTGATGCAAATTCTATACCATTGGTGATGCATTGATATATATTTAGAAGACTCATTGATGAGTGATAACTGTGGAACAACAAATAGAAACTAAAGAAAATAAGGGATACGTTAATGATAATAAGCAAGGGCAGATACCATACATACCATGAAAATTATATATAAATCTATGTTCTTTAAAATGCATCAAATCATAAAACTGTGCAGGTTAGTAAAAGCAGAAGTAATGCACTATAAAGAAAATAAAAAAAACATACTATGGCATACAGTGATACACAAAACAATGCATCCGCAATCTTAGATATTCTAGACATTTTCCAAAATAAACAAATTCATCATTGGGATACGAGAAATCATGTCCTAAATTCAGTAAAATTTGAGTGCACCCCCTATACATACTTGTTTTGATTGCATAAGTGGAGACAGGCATGCTGAAACTGCTCTTTGAACAGCTTCAGATGGAGTGTTTATCACATCCAACAATTTCTCTACAACAGCATGCACTTTTGGGTCATCCTGTTCATTGATATAGGTGTAAGTACCAAATTCGAATATTATGTGAGTTACTATAATAATATGGACAAGAAAAACATCACCTTGCTCAAATGTTTAGCCAAAGCACCAGTGAAGATAACCACACCCTCACGCACCAAGTCATACTTCTCTTCATTTGATGCCTAAATATAGAAAAAAAATGAATTAGAACTTTTGAAAGTTGTAAACTTGTCAATAAGGATATAGCATAAGCTGCAATGACAGTGTTTAAGAGGAACATCAAAAGTTGCAAACCTTTTTGTTCAAGTAATTCTCAAATATGGGAAATAACAGGGACACGTTATCTTTTCCGTGCTTGTCGATAATCATTATTCCAGCATTTAGCATTCTACCTCTAACATCTGCATTGCTGTCAGCCTGAAAACAAGTACAATTTAGGGTTAGCAGAATTAGTACACTTATCTTCCTTGTCTATCAGATAAAACTACATCAACAGTGATCCTCATGAGATCAAGTTTTTACACCTGCACTAGGACCCAGTCAACAGATGAGGAATTTTAAATTCATATTCCAGGATTACTTTGCTACACTATAGCATCGATTCTAATCACCCATGAACCATGTTACACACCATATCCCCAATATTTACATACAAACTTGTCGATATTCAACTAATAATACTAAAGCTTATATGTTTTTTGATTTTAAGACATTCTTTAATATTACTTTATCCTTCATTCCCTCTTTCATATATTTCTACAACAATAAGCCACTTTATTCATAGGACCTAACTATCACATTACAAAGAAATAAGTTTTACAAAACACACTATTTGAGCTATAACTATATTACGACAGACAAATTTTGAGAAAAGATTTTTAAAGAGAAGCACAACGTAATTGCAAAAAAAATTGTATTAGAAAAGCACCTCCTAAGATAATGTTAGGCTGCAATTTTGTTCTTCAAAAGATTATTACTCAATCGGATCACAAAACAATAACATATTAAGCACAACAAGACATACATTTTTTGCTAAAACATAATGCTATTAAAGAAGAGTGCAAGTACCAGTGCTCGAGATATTAAAAATGTCATAACTACTGGAAGGTCTTTAGTCCTAAGTACATCAGCCACAGAAAGTAAGGCTAATGCTGTCCCTTGTCTGCCAAGCCAACCAGCATCAATGTTGTCCTCACCAAACCCAGCATCGCGGATGTATAAAGAAAATAATGTTGACAGAGATTCCTAAAGCAAATATCAGAACTTTATTTCAAGGGAAAGAGATGCGAACTAATAATACAGTGCCATGTTTCAAGTTATACCTGTATAGTATCTGGATTTTCATCTAAAACAGCAGCCAATGCCTCGGCAGCAGCCATACGCACATTATAATTAACATGTGATAGTGCTTTAAAAAGACCAGAGTAATCTCTACCAAACTCATAGCCATATCGATCCCATATATCCTCGGCCACTTCTGCAACTGGCTGAACCAAATAAGAGATCAGGTTAACTAAATTGAAAAATTTTGCTATGGACTTCTGGGTACAATTGAATTGTAATTAATTATATTTGTTTAATTACACAAAAAGATCTATGCTATACATATACTCTGTTGTGACTTGCAACTTATTGCAAAAACTGTCTAATACGTCATGTTTGTCAGATAGATAGTAAGCTCTACTATCTAGATGGTTTATACTTGGATTGGGGATCCCTTATTTGTAGGATGTATAGCCACAAACCAAACATGTTATACTTCTGATATAGAAATGTGGTATGCAGACCATTTTTTATAATATATCATTTCTAACTATTGTTTAGCCTTCCATCTTCAAAAATGACAAAGATACCCGTTCAAATCTTAATTACAGTTTTGCCTCACAATTTTATATAGACATTTGATATTATAGAGTGATATGAATACATACATAGAAGTTAACCCAATGCTTGTAATGTAGCCTAGTGGGTATAAAGATTTCTTGGGTTATAGGTTACTAATAACCATGAATGTTAATTTCCGGATCAAACCTTCTACAAAAAAAAGTTATTGTGATTCCCCTTGACAAAAAACTACTGCCGCGAGAGTTCCTTTATAAATAGGCTAACACAAGAATCAGTTCTACTATCGCAAGTATAAATCAATATATAGGTATAAATCAATATATAGGACAACATACCTTCTCAACATCATGCAAGGCAATCCAAATGCTAGTTGCAACTTCAACACTTCTAGGTAGAGAACGGCTGGCAACTGCTGGAATGCACTTCACAGCATTAAGGCAGGCCAATCTAACATGAATGTCCTTCGCATAAATCCCATCCAGAGCCTGTATGAGAAGTATATGATAATGTAATTAGCATCACTGTCAAACCAAAAGCATCAAGAAACCAAGGACTAAAATAACACATACAGGTGCAACTTCATCTGGCTGTAAACCCAGACACAATTCATTCAGTGCAGGACCGATAGATGCTTGATAAGCAGGGATAACACCAAGAACATGATAAAGAACCTGTAGAAAAATATAAGACACGTAATGGTTAATACTACACCCAATAAGCACTAGAAAATTGAGCAGTAAAGACCTAACTGTTATCATACGAAGCCTTGGTAATGGTAATATCGGATCCATATGTAGGAAAAGTATTTTTAGAACATCATCATGAAATCCAGTCTTCTTGGAAGAAAGAAGTATCCTCTCCATTATCTATTTCCAAAAGAAAAAACAAATGGAGGATTGGCACATTAGTTAATATATATATATATATATATATACACACACAAACACACAGAAGATTAACCTAGATCCTAGAAATCTGTATACTTTTTAGAAATGTTACCGGGAAGACAAAAGTAAATGAATCCACTGGAAGAGGGCCTGTTTTACAAGAAACTGATAAACCCATTATTATTCGTTCAAAAAGATCCAAAAACAGTCCACCTTTGGGAACTCTGACACCATCAGAAGGCATTATATCACACAAACCAGGTTGAGATTCCTCAGTCGCAATAAGTCGTAATGCAGTAGCGAGGTCAAGAGCCCAGTTGTTGAGAGGAGCAACACTACATTTTGCAAGCATTATCATGGTCTTATAAGCTGCATCACCAACTATTGGTGACCGAAGCAAAGGGTTAACAAATTTAACCTGAAAGCAAGCAAAATTAAATTAACACCAAATAGAAAATTAAGGGCACGGAAACAGAAAAATATTATAACTGGAACATCCATCATCGAATATATATAAAACAATACTCAGCTGACCCAAATCCACGAGTACTTGACAGGTAATTGACTAAAAAAATTATTGGTCTATAACACGAACATGTAAAAAAACTCTTAGTAAATACTTGGAACTAAAGACCAACTGCAAGAAGTATCTAACAGTAATTCACTTGGGTTACTGAATAAAAGACCACGAGAGGACTAACCAGGTTGAGTAACTGACTATGAGCGAAGATAGGATTCGATATGGCCATCTCCCCGAGAGCCTTTAGCATTAAAGACAGAGTATTTTGTATAGACATGACCCTGTTACGTACACATGCTTCCTCTCTGAGCTGCAGATCACGTGCCTCCTCCTTCGCCGTCTTTCCCTTCTCTGAAGGTATCATAATTTGAAGTGAAACTTTTAAGAGATGTTAGTACTACAGATAGTGACCATTGACCTATATATATTAATCATTAACAGACTAAAACAATGACTTGCCAGCCTTTTTTGTTGATTTCATCGCATCTTTCTTTCCCGCGGCTGAAGACTCCCGTTTGACTGAATGGCTGGTGGCATTGTCCTGAACACATAGTAAACAATGCTCCTTCAATACTACAGGAGACAAAATGAGACGACGGGGAACATGAAATATATACCAACATTTACCGAGCCATTATCGTTTTCATAGACCCGAAAACGGCCTTTTGCTTGCTTTTGGTTGTTACCACTAACAAACTCTGCAATATAGACACCTTGCTCAGTAGATAGCATCCCCTCTGGTGTAAGATAAATCTGTAAATCAAGGAATATAAAAACTTAATACATTTAGTTATTTCACATGTGACCCCCCCCCCAGAAGATAGGGAAGATAATGTATTCAATTAGCTGACAATATAATGGAAAAAGTAATCATCATCACTTCACCGAGAACAGTACCGCAAAGAAAGAGGATGTTCAACGTAGAGCAGGTACATGTGCAAGAAACAACCAAGATGAAATATGATGCAAGGAAACCTTAAAAGCTGAATTACCCGTAACCAGTAGTAAATTAAATATAATTCACTAAACAGATACAGACATACAAGCATATGGAGAACCAGAATAATGAAACATACACTTAAACAATGTCCCTGCTTTTCAACTTCTGTTAATTAATATAAAAATGATAATCAAACTTACCTACTCCAACTAAAATATTTTAGTTGCAACAATGTTCACTGACACTAGCATAACGAGGCAAGAAGAAAACAATAAAATTTGTAAAACATTAATTCTAGCATAGCACTATTAAAATATTAATGCTAACCTAGCATTATTATTAGTAATATAATCAATTAGTAAAATAAGTTTAGTGAATCTTAGTTAGTAAAATATATTTAGTGAATCTGTGTTGAAAGCACTAAATTTTGATTTGACGCGAGTCACGTCAATTGCCAGGGAAACCACAAAAATTTAATAGTAGTTTGCACTGCATATACAAAATAACACTAGCAGTATAATAAGACAAACTTTCCAACTTCATACACGGTTACAAAGCAATGAACATATAAAAGTATTACAGGTTTTAACTTCGAAAGGCATACACCTCTTCTATAACAATAGCAGTAAATACAAATCTATGACGCAGAGCCTGCAAACTCTCCCGGTCCTCTCTTGAACCTTTCTACCTATTCTTAAATTGGCTCCAAACCAGAAAGTTTTAAATCAAGTGTAAAAACGAGACCTCAAGTTGCACCCTGGCTAAAACTGCGGATTCCCATTTCCACAAAATTCAGTTCCAAACGGTACCAAAGTAACAAAGGCTGTAAACACGTTAAGTCTCACCTGTTGTATGGAAAAGGATGTGCTTTATTTCTTTATCTGCTAATCTACATGGGAAAATAGTTTGCTATAGCAATATAGACATTTACAATATATATATTTAAGTTTTAAAGAGGGTAAATTATTTAGGTAACGTGTCAGGAAAGGAAACAGAACCAACTGATAATTTACATATATACTATCTAAATGAGAACAGCATTGCGAGAAAGTAGTTGCAACTAAAAGGAAGCACTAAAAGAGGATGTGTGACTTGGATTATGAACAGCTGCCCATGCCTATTCACTAGTAGTGCATTTATGAATCACAAACAAAAAATACAAGAGACCAAAAAAGAAGTTTGCAAGTTAAAAATATTATTAAGTTAACAAAAAAGATTTGACAGAAGAGAGAACGATATAAACAGGCATTAATAAATGTGAAGGACCTTCCTCCGAAATTAGATAAAGATAGAAGGTGAATAAGTAATTGCAATGGTTTCATGAAATGATGTATATGCTTGGGGAACAAGCTTTTCTTTTTTCACCTTGAAAATTTAAACCTAGCTACTTAATCAAATTGACAGAAGATGTATTAATTTTTAAAAAAGATTTAAAAGCAGGCTTGACCAACTTATAAGACAAGCCAAATATACCCAGGCAATGCCTAGTTCTCTTACACAACATAAGTTACAAACAAGAAAAATAGCAAAACTGACACTTACTTGAATATCATTCTCTGAAAGTTTATCATGCTCAGAACGATCTGGAAGACTGTTCAAGTGCTGAGGATAGAAAATAAGAGTTTCAGCAGACCTGTTAATATGTACTATTGCACAAGTAAACTTAATCGTGGATAATTTTAACATGAGACAAACCTTTTCAAACTCTGTGTATGTGTCAGTGGGTGTTATAGACATCAAAGTTGAAAGAGAGTGTATTGCGGCTTCTTGTTCAAGATGATTGGAACTCATTAATCCAAAAGGTCCTAGCAAACCCTACAAAGTCATAAGAAACATATATCTTCAAAGAATCATCCAACTGAGCATCGTTTAGGGATAATTTTGGAAACCAATGCACCCAGCATAAAACCTTCGTCCTAGAACAGTTAAATTTGTGCTGACAAAAAAGGAAATTTGGAAATTTATATCAAAAACTTTAATCTACATGTTCGTCATTTCCAAACAGAATCAAAATTGTTTACTTCCATACGGTCAATACGAGACAAGGAACTACCTCCAGACAACAATTTACTTTATACAAAATTCACTTGACACTCGACTTTTCATTCAAATACTATTCAGTGGTGTTAGCAGCGCATGGCTAGGCGCCTCACTTCGCCAAGGCGCACAACCCTCGCCTCATTTTGCCCAAGGCGCAGAAGCTTCAATGAGGTGCATGCCTCAGCGTGAGGCGCAAAAACTTATTTATATAATTTGAAAAAAGCTAAAAAAAATTAATTACATTATAAGAGTCTATAGTCAGTTTAAGAAATACTGTTATAGCATAACTTTTATTAAGAATAACTACTATACAACAATAAATTTAATTATTTTTTTTCTAAAATCTACCAAGCATGTATTTATATAAAAATAAAAATATACTAAAATTATAAAATTATTTGCAAATCATATGTTTTTTGACATATTCATATAAACTTATTTAATTTTATTAAGGGTGGATTGTTGATGTATACAATATTCATAAAAAAAATTGGTAGCACAAACTTCCCATTTTAAATGACAAAAAATAAGTTTCTTACATCTTCATTAAATCATAGATTAGTTGTTGACTATATCGATCAATAAGTTTGATGGTTCTTTAGTTCGATCTTGCTGCAATCAATAACTAAAGGTAATTAATTGCTAAATTTTGCAAGTCTAAGTATTCAAATTATTATACATCTTCCCCGTATAACTTGCATAATAAACATTGGAATTTGATTTATCATATATATGTATGTAATGGTGTGTAAACATATATATATATATATATATATTTAATTAATTACACATTATGCTCCTCGTTTTAATGATGTGTGCACCTCGCCTCAGTGCCTCACACCAAGGCTCCAGAAGGGTCTTGTACCACTCTCGCCTTTATCTATAAATTGGTACTGGAATTCATTGTTTATGTTATAGAGAAGCATGTAATTTTATTTAAATTGCACCCAGTATAGTGATAATCATAAATTTAAAAGGCTTTAAAAAAAATAGTCCTCTTGCAAATATTTTAACTTTACCTTGCATATATTGCCCAAGTCAGCCATGATAAGATCAATAACATCAAAACTAAGTGTTTGCAGACACTTCTGCAGCCTCTGCAAATCAGGTCAATGAGAAAAAAGAAAGACAGCATATCAGTATAATGCAAATCATAGAAGATCAATTACACAATTTATAGCCAACTATAATAAAGGAAACCATAAACTTTTATTGAGAGAGAGAGAGAGAGATTACAAATTTCAGGAAAAGGGTAACATGGGTTAGAATTATAAATTGTCATTATCCAGTAAGCATAGTATTTGTCTCAACACTTTGTATAACAGTGACTGTTACTAATACCTTCAGTATCAATTGGTAGCCTTGTGATAAGTTTTCATGTTGTCTCCGTGATATTTATATTTCCCAGATGTCCAATCAAGTCAACAAAAATTTCATATAAATGAATAGCCAGTGTTCATCAGAGAAGATACCATTTTTTATGTGTTGTAATTTAGGTTTCCTCAATCCTTACAGTTCTAAAAAAGCAAGGGCTTTTGGACATATGAGAAAAATTAGGGCAGTTTCAAGCAGAGATCAAGAAGAAAATGAAGGAAAGAGCATGGCAGAGCAAAAGGACCTCATATCATAATTATTAGCAGTTCCACAGTATGATACATTAAGTCATCATTTTATATGACACCGGTTATCAGGTCTAACCCGAATTTGATGCTTTCAAATAAAATTAGAGACTGGGTAACGAATTACTTCAATACATCCTTATCAAAAGACGACAAATTTTTTTACTTTATCATAGAAGAGTTACCTTCCACACCGCATTCCCTTTTGCTGTACCAACTAAACATGGATGGTGTGAGCAGAGTATAATCCGTAAAAAAGCACTAGGATTAGAAGCCAGAATTTCAGGTGCCATCACCAGCAAAGCTTTAACCAAAACCTCTACAGATGGAATGAAAGGGACTTGAGTATCCAATGCAGTTTCTGTCTCACTGTGGATCATGTAGCAAGTTCAATTAATAAAATGACTAAAAAGAACATATAAATCATTTTTGGACTACGAATAAATCAGAAAAACTATAAATGTACACTGGCTCTTTCAAACATTACTAGAATTCAGAAGAACAGGTTACACAAACAATTTATATACACTTTGCACCATTATTAAGCTTTTAGCACATACAAATTGTCAACTAAATACACATACCCTAAGAGGCAGATTACAAAGTATGAACCATCAAATCAGTGAAATACAAAATTAAATTATAAAAAAAACCCAACTAGAATATGTACCTTCTCTTCATCAGAAAAACTTTTTCTTCAACAACAGTCAGATAACTTGAATATTCAACTACAAGAGCTTCACATAATTGTGGAGAAGCAGCGAGAATCTTCTTGAGAGAAGTTTGAGCCACTTTACGAATGTCCCAACATGGATGACATAGGAAAAAAATTATAAGCTGCAAAAGTTGAAAGTCAGTTGGTGATGATTTTCAGCCAGGATATAAAAAACAAAAAGGAATGGCAATTCAAGGTGCTTCACCTGAGACAGTGATTTTTCAGAAAGTGTCTCCAACACTCTGCAGAATATATTACAGAATAATCAAGGTTAGCAAAGCAATTTTCACAATACTATGAACTAAAGATAGACATAGCGCATAAACATTATCCAAAAGAGGGAGACTATAATACACCAGACACGCAAATAAAGACCTCTGTGAATGTTCCACTAGCAAAACCTCAACCAGTTCAAGGCATGCCAGACAGTCCTCAACTGATAGTTTCATTGCCTGCGGAAAAAGAAAATAAAAGTCAAAATAAGAAGAAAGTAACTTTACATACCAAAAGAAGTACAACTTTCATATATTATTTTTAGCAACATCTGTAATGTAAATTTCTAATATGATATGCAAGATCGCCAATATAGGATATTTAGTAATAAATTGTAATCTTTCTTTCCTAAAGCAATGAGAGGCAAACCTGCTAAGACATCCATGGTTAGTTAAATTATTAGACTCTGCATCTTCTTTCTCCATCCCGGGGAAAGAAAGTGAACAAATCAAAGTAGCAAATATAAAACACAAGAAAATCCAATGACGTTCATTACAAGTGTGACAATGACCCCGTTTGGCTTACATTTAAGTCAGCTTATAAGCTGAAAAAGTTGGTATATATGTACTTTTTCTGAAAATAAGTAACTTATTTTCAAATTTGGAAATAAGATTTGGTCTTAAATTTCTAAAATAAATATTAATTTTCAAAAAAAAATTGAAAATACTTTTTAAAAAAAAGTAACTTATTACTTTTAAGCTAAGCCAAACACCCCCTTTCTGTTTTTGGTGCAAAGTCTAGATTCAGTCCGGTGACAGCTGGTTAGTAGACGACTAGGCATAACTCTTTTATCCTCTTAAGACTCATTTAGTGTTATTTAGGAATTACTCATTTCTGGGGTCAAAGGTATATCTAATTGAAAGTTAAGTATTGCAAGATAAGACAATTGTGGTGTCAAACGCTGCTTTTAGGGTCCGGAAATCAATGTTAAACAGGCTTCAAGTATTGTATAGTGTACAACTCATAAAATATAGGGAATAGACTTATATGCTGGCAATAACAAGAAAATAATAAAAACAATAAGCCATACTATGGAGAGGTAAATGTGCTCTATCCAACAAACTTCAGTAGTAGTCTAGTGCTAGATTGACTAAACATTGAACAAACATGAAGGGGCTAACCAAGTAAAACTTACCATAGAAATTGGTACAGCAGAAGGTTCATTTTGTGATACCAACGACCAAACTCTTTCTTGAGCTATGGTATCCTCTACAAATAAAATATGATTGAAGCATGTAATAACCCAGGATACATTCACACAGATACAAAAAGATAATTGCAGGAATAATGAATAGAAAGCTTTTAGGCAAATTCAGACCCCTCAAAAAATGCTACCTGTTTTAATATCAAGGGCGGCAATTTTCGAAATGATAAGCAAAGCAAAGATTCCATCCAACCTCTGAACTGCTTTTGCGAAACCAGTTTTAACAAGCAGGAGGAGAGGTCCAACCAAGGGGGTTAACTGAAGACATTTTCAGTAGAGTTAAATACTTAGAAAAAAAATTATGGGAATCCTTATCTATATTAAACAAGGTACAATGAGGCAAATTTTCCACACCCTCAAAATTGCATCAACATTCTTGGTCACACCCAGTATGCAACGGAGATGACCCCTTCGTAAAGCTTCCTTCTCTTTCAGCCCAGAAGCCATGAAAGAAAGTAGATCTGGTTGAATAACATCTGCAGACCTTGCCGCCCAAGAAGCCAAAGCGGACAAACTTACAAGCTTTACCTCTTCATTTCCTGTAAATCAGACAATCAACAGAACTTAGAAAAAACTTATTTGATTCGGAAGGAGAAACAAGGAACGTTTTAGGAATCTATAGGTTAAGCACTTAAGCCAGATATACGGGACTGCACAAACTCAAAAGAAAACAATATAGAGACTCGCCGTCGTCTTTGTAACAGGATAGAAGAAAATTGCATATATTTGGCGAGATTTTGTTGAGATGTTTCCCTTCAAGAGCACTAGACAATTCTTGCAACGCCGTGACCATACCAACTCTCTGGTATGGAAATGCAAGTCGTCCTTCAGAACCTATTGACACCACAAAATCTGTAAGCAAGTATCTTCAACAGAGGATTTGCACAATTGTATTTCATAAGATTGCCATCATTTATCATACAAAGAAGACGATACTTCATTTCACTTGAAACATATTCAAATCTGGTATGCACAAGTAAAATACAAACCTCCAATCACAGATTTGATGGCATTAAACATTGATTCAATTGCATCTGGATTACTTGACTTCTCACTTAAACACTTAATTATAGATAAAGCCACTAGTCTTCTTCCTTCGTCTGCATGCCTAGCCTGTGGTAGTACTACAGAAAGAATTTCAAGGGCATACTTGCTCAAATCAAGGTTCACAGATTTTAAGAGAACGTTAATTGACCCCAGCACAAGCTCAGGACTCCTTTTTAACATTTTAACAGATGACGGGACCACGATACTCTTAAATTCTTCATGCGACAAATACGAAAACAGTGATCCAAATGCTTCACTAAGACCATCTGATGGTTTCTCCTTCACATTCAGAATTACTTTTACATACATGTGAAGAAAAACAGCCTGCGGATTGCAAAGTAACATATTCAATAAGATGCATTAAAACAAGTTCAGATTAAGAACTTTTAACTCTGAACTCCTGCACATTATACACTGTCAATATAATGTTTATAGCAACCATTCGGTTGTCATATGGATGTATGTGGTAAAGTAAAGATAGCAGTATCACTTTAAATATATAATAATAGCAATAACAAAAATAAAATCTTGCACATGATATTCTGAATATTTACAAATTATGAACCAACCCTTTATCGTCTAGGATTGTACATGTTAATGCTAAGGACCCTTTTGAATATCATAAATGCATTGTGCGGATGAATATTTAAAAACATCCCATTTAACCCACTTGGGAGTAAACCCGGTATATAAATATATCAATCAAATATGTGAAGCTTTGAAACTCAACTATTCAGTACCTTCAATTGGTCGGAAAACGAAGAATTTGAGCACGAATATTCCAGTACAAATGACAATAATTCAGGAGAGTCTTTGTAAGGAATCCTCGAATCTTTTAGTTCCTCAATGTATGTCTTGTAGATTTGTGGTGACTGAATGATACATATGGCAAAAAGGAAATTAAGATTCAACACTGACCGGATGGCAACAAACTTAGCATAAGAAGGCTATTATAGATGAACTACCTCAGAGGACAAAGTGAAAATTGTTTTCTTGCAATCCCTTATCTCGCGCAAAGATCCTTGCATCTTTACAATATGAATGACTGATGCCTGAGCAGAAGCAACTCTGCATAATGCATTTTTTGATATCGAAGGAAACTGGCTCTTACTTAAAAGAAGAGACGACCACTTGACAAGTCTGTAACATCCAATATGACTTTGAAACTTTATCTGTTTTTCCATCACTTGCACGACAGTTGCTGCAAAACTTTTCATAAAACTATCCACCCTTAACGCTTTTACTATCACAATGTCCACAGCATTTCTTGATCTTCTTTCATCATATGTATACAATGTTCTGAAAATTAAATCTACTAAAAGTGATACAACCTCCGTAGTCATTTCTGCAGAGTTCAAACACAGTTAAATTATATCAGTATCAACTAAAGCAACTATTTAAGTAATACGCCCAACCATCCAGGCATCTATATTCAAAATTTCAAATTTTGACTGCCAGAAAAGATATTAGGATTTTAACGGTTTACTAGACACTCATATATAGAATACTCTTGTGTGTGGTCAGAGATGTGAACATTAAGTAATATTTGGTACATCGGCCTTTCTACACCACACCAAGCAAAGATAGACACACATAATATCCACCAGAAAATAAATGGATTATTAACATTTTAGCCCTTAAAAGTAGTAAACAATGTACACATAAACCTTTAAACTAAAATTTAGTATAAGTCAACCCCTCGAGTTTGTCAAATTTGTATACATTAGCCCATTTGGCAGGAAAAAAGTTATACAAATTAATTAAATTTTATGTTTTCATAATTAAATTAGGTATAATTTGTAATTTGTGAAATTCGTTTCAATTTATACCTAATCAATTAAATGTGTTTTCTGTTTTATAAGATTTGTTTCTGTCATTAAACACTTTAAAATAGAAGAAGTATTTGAGCCCTCTCTCATGAGCCACTGCAGATATTAATATAATTTTTTTCAATTTAATAAAACCCTGATTTTTGTATGGGAAGTGCAATTACATATGATCTTTGATTTGTGGGTCGTAAAATGCAAAACAAATGTTCCAAACTCATAAAAGACCATTAGGACTCCTTGCACACTTGGTGAGTTGGGATTGGGATAGGACATTTCACAAACTTAAAGGGCTTGGTGGGTATACACTTAAATTAATTTAAGGGCTTAGATTTGGTACTACTTTTCGGATCAAATTATTAAAAACATAAATAAAGTTAGCACTCAACTAGATTTGTTGAATAGCAGGTGCATAATTTTCTCCCTCTCAATCTAATTCACAACAGATGGCTGGCTCAGACTAACTCATCAGAGCTAGAATAAGCATTCTAACAATTAATAAGAAAAGGTTGAAACCAACTTCAGGTTGATAATTGTCTTCCTCGCCAATTTCACCGCCAACCATACACAACCTCCTCAAACTATAATTCAAAAAAAAAAACAAGAAATTTATGGTGTTTGGTATTGTTTTTTGTTTTTAAGAACAAAAACAAAAAACAGCTTTTCCTAGTTTTTAAAATTAATAGATGTTTGACAAATGTTTTGTCAAAACAATCTTTAAAAAATAATGAACATCGTTTTGCTTGATACGGTGCAGAGTAGTTGAATTGTAGTAATAGTGGGGAGGCCTGGAGAGTTATATCAAGGGAGTTTTAAATCTAGAAAACAATTTTATATACTCTAAAAACAACATTGTCATGTTTTCTGTTGTTTTTCTAACTCATGTTTTCTGAAAAATGCTTTCAAGAAAGAAGACGAACCCCTCATTTGTTTTCTCAAATGATTATCTGTTTTCTAAAACAACAAAACAGTTTTTAGTTATGTCGACAAACAAGCTGTTACACGGAAAAAAATCAACACAAACGCAAACACAATTCCTGAACAAGCACTTCATTTATCAAGATTAAAGCTAAAATCAAATTACAACACGTCTCCTCTCTCATACTTTTAATTTGATCATTAAGAAAACATAGATACATACACACATAAACTTAATATCTTTAGAGCTATTAATTGTACATTCACACAAGTTAGTTACAATTCTCAAGAGTTCATTAAAACCGTTCACACCCGAGCACGAGCCTACTTATACAAACTTCAACACAATTTCATCCAAATACAAACAATTTAAACCCTAACAAACTAACATAATTACACATATACACACATTTTATACACATAAATCGGAAAGCAGGAGTAATGTAGAGTAATCGAAAAGCACGAGACCTTGATTATCGATTCGATGCGCAACGTCACGCCAGAACCTGCGTCTACCGGTATGGATTCCGAAATCTCGTTCACGCTTATCGAGGAATTCAGTTGAGAATTCATCAGCTACTGTAACTAACTCTAAGCCTCCCATTTCTAGTGATGAATTAGAAATCAAGCAATTAAATCAATATAAATGCATAAATAGATAGATACAAACGATGTAAGTATATCAAGATAGATAAGGGGGGTTTAAGATGAAGATGACCTAATGGAGTGAGTGAGTGAGTCGCCTCCGAGTCTGATTCACTTCACTTATAAAACCTGCAGCTGTTGCTTGCTTGTGCAATCTTTATATAGGGCCGCCTATATACACACTTTTTTTTCCTCTACGTATCTTTTGTTTACTAGTCTTTTTTTTATTCTTTTTTTATATTTTTGTTGGAGAGATTGTATATATATTTAAGATGCATAAATAATTATTTTAACAATTTATTTTATAAAAAAAAAGTATAAATTGAAATTTTATTTGAAAAGTAAATATAATTAGTATCAAAAGTTCTAAATTAACAATGCGTGATATTTTGTAAATATTTTAACTACCTTTATCATGACATAAAACAAAGAGAAATTATCAAAACACTACTTTTTTAAAATTATTTTCAAAAATATTATCATTTTAAAAAAAAATTAAAAAAATATTTTAAAATTTTCATTTTCGAAAATATTTTGAGTAACCTTTGCAATCTAAAATGTAACTTTATTTTATTTTTTGAAAAAATTAATTTTAAAATTGATTCATCTTATATGAGTTTGTAGTTCCACTTGCAACTCAAATCAACTTTAAAATCAACTCAACTCTGGAAAAAAAAAATAACTCAAATCATATTTTAAAAATAAAATTTATAAAATGGTAATTTTAAGAAAAAGTTATATAAAAATGTAGTTTAAAATACAAATAAAAAATTATTTTTTTATTCCAAATTATTTATAAAAACAAATTCTATTTATATTTTAAAATACATAAGAAAAGTACAAGGTGACATTTACTATTGTACAAGGTGGTGTGTGGCATCATTTCCCTACAGAGTAGTCATGTCCCTGACTCCCTGTATTAAATTGAGAAAAGCCCCACGATACACAATCTAATTAATATCTGCCAAGAGGCAATACTGTAAAAGAAAGATCATATACTGGTTCTATACATATAATTATATTGGTGGTATAAAAAAGTTTAGAACTGTCTGTGGGCTAAGAGAGTTGTTGCATGCAGCAGAACAAGAACAAACAAGTTCAATTCATTAGCACACACCAAATCCCAGGTGCCTCTGCTGTAGTTATAATCTATACAACCCTTTAGCAAATATTTGTAGTTATAATCTATACACATTGCATGTATAGTTTTGTAGAGCCAGTGTTAATTATATTTTATTACCTGTATAGCTCTATAATTACAGTAACCTCTTCTTGAACCAAGACATATTATTCTTATTAGAGCATGCATTTACACTTAAATGATTTGGGTTTCTAGTAAAAAGCAGCTGGTCTGATGTAGAATCTTGGTTCATTTTTTGAGACACTGTCAATGCTTTATATTTTTTGTTATACTTTTTTTTTCTTTGGTGTTAATTTTTCAGGGTTACTCTTGTTGAATTGTTACTGTTTGATATATAAAATTGGGGTTTTTTAATCTTGCAATAGTTTCGAAATTCAGTGGTTTGATGTTTTGGTTTAATTCTCTCTGTGAAATTTGAACACTTGATTTTTGTGATAGTTCACTTCATTTCTCCTGGGTTTACTTTTCCTTTCACCTTAATATATATATGCATCAGTTCGGTTTCTAGAAAATGGGATTTTAATCTTGCCTATTTTATCCATTACTTTGTTTTCGATGTATATTATTAAGTTGTCAACTCTCATAAAACTGTGGTAGGAGGTGTCAGTAGAGGGACTTTATTTGGACATATGTATTGTATCATGATCTTTAAATACGAGAAATATTTGCATGCAAATTACAGGAAACCAAGTAGTCAAGAAACGTAATGAAAGAAATGGGCAATGTGATGGAGGAAGATTTTCTAAAAAATTATATATGCATACCATCCACCCCTCCCAAGGGGTTGGTATGTGGGAGATCTAGAATTCTTCCAGATGGAGATTTGGCAACGAAAAAGTTCAAACTATCCGTGGATATTTTTGGTGAAGTTAGTTCGAGTCCAAAAAATTCAGGAGTTCAGACCAGACAAACTGGTCACATCAAAATCCAAGAAGTGCCTGAGAGTAAGTACCCTGATTCTGTGATGTTTTAAAAATGTTGGTCTTTTAATGATTTACTTCATTGTCAGATCACATAAAACCTCTATCTTTATTGCATATAGCTTGGTGTTGTCAAGTCTTTTGCAAATATAATTTCACTATGTGGGATTTGATCAAATTCATATGCTCATCAACTAGTTTATGCTGTTCTGTCTGACAAGAATCTGAGATCGAACTGAATTTGTGATGTCATTCATATACTTTTTTATGTCATTCATAAAAAAACAAGATTCTGCTAGCATCCAATTTGTTTGTTGTTAAACTCAGAAATTCCTCATGCAGGTATAAATATATCTAAATCTGTATGCAGGTGATTCACTAGAAGTAAAGAGTGTTATTGGAAAAGTGGCTTGTTCCAACGATGAGAATTGCACAATTCAAACGAAGCAGAACACGCGTATTGTGGTGATTGGATTATCTTCTCCTGCCTCTGAATTCAATCAGAATGTTAGAAAGAGAGGTAATAGTGCAACCTCGTTGAAGCAAAATCCTAGAAAGAGGCATAATAGTAATACAGAAAAGCTAGAGCAAAAGCCCAAGTTGAAAAAAAATAGACCCAAAATATTGACTGCTGAGTACAATTCCAATTGCACTCCCAATACTCAGGTATCCGAATCAAATTTCCTACCAAAAACTCCTGCAATGAGTTCTATTCGTAAGGTGCAAACAAGGAAGACTGCTATCAGGAAGAATTGCTCAAAACTTGTTCCCGATTCTTCACAAAATATGCCTAGTGTGGCTGCTACTAAATCATGCAAGCGAGCTTTAAATTTTGACTTGGAAAACACAGCAGGAGATGGATATAATATATTGGAAAACGAAAAGAATCAAGCTGTAAATTTAGACTTGGTTAAAAAAGTGGAAAAACAATGCTCTTCGCCAGTTTATGGTAAAGCATTCAAGAGCTTAAAAAGTAGAAGAGAGAGTGTCCCAAATTTCCCGAATATCTGCAAAAAAAGAAGAAAAAGAAGGCTGAGGAGACTTGTACATATGCTTGGATCTTCTTGTAGGAATGTGAAAACTGCTGAAGTTGGGAAGACATCTGATAAGGGTATGGAAAAGAAAACTCATCCCTTTCTGAATATGAAGCTAGATTGCAACTCTGAAGAGAGCTATGCTTCATTGAAAATTCTAGATATGTACTCGGCTGTAAAAATGAAGAAGAGGAGATTGACCGAAAGTACTCAAAGGCCCTTCATGAATGTAACATCTTTTCCTAAGGAGGGTTCATCACAACTCCATATAAGTGATGAGGATTTTACCAAGAATCACAAGACTAAAGTTGGCAAAAGAATTAGACTTGCAACCAAAGAAAAGGGTGACAAAAAGAGATGGAAGAAACTACAACCCTCTGGTGATAATCATGGCCAAATTGTGCTGCGAGATCAAAATGTAGGCAGCTCAACTGATTCTCAAAAGAAACACAAATTTCGTGCGAAGGTTGATCTTGATCAGGAGTCGGAGAGAGTTTATAACTTGCTCAAGTCTAGTGGAGGAAATATCCATGATCAAGAAACTGAGGCAGACTCTGAAAAGAAGGAATATTGGGATCGGGAAAGAAATTTAACAAGAATTAGAGTCGAATCATTCATATCCACTATCGGTATGATACAAGGTACAATTGTAGTCCATGTTACTAAAGATTCATCATTCAGTCAATTCTAGTTTTTATTTCTATTAATACCTTTGACAAGACAATCAATTATAGGAGCTAGAAAAAAAAACAATCAATTATAACTACTAATCTTAAGTAGCTGCTATATAAAACGTGTCTTTAAAATATGGATGTATTTGTTTCTACTGGCACCATAAACACAAATAATATTCGTGTTTGCATCTTTTTATCATGTTGATGCTCCCATAAACAATTTAAAAAACTAAAATCGTGATTTATGTCCAATATCTCTTAAAGACTTATCTATACTATATTATAAAAGCCGATGTATTGAAAGTTTGGTTGGTTGGTTTGTACTTTGGTTTATAATATTAAAGACAAATATATCCTATCGTTATCACTCTTCTTTATTGTATCAAAATGCCATCACTATGTTGTTTTATGTATTTTATGGGCATCAATCATAGAGCCCTGACATAAATAAATGCTTTAGGTGACAGAAGCTTTTCGCCTTGGAAGGGTTCAGTGGTTGATTCAGTGGTGGGAGCTTTTCTGACCCAGAATGTTTGTGATCACTTTTCGAGGTAATCATAAAGTTGATTAGAATATTATCATTGAAGATTCTGTCTAACATAACGATCATGATCATGATAATTTTATATTTGAATTTCAGCTCGGCCTTCATGTCTTTAGCTGCACGATTTCCAAACCATATAGTTAGGAGCAAAAATTTAGAGCCAGAGAGTAATGATCTGCAGCTTAACAGTGGCAAAACTGATCTTAGTGCAAGAAGAGGTCCAGATTTCGATTCCCACCTTCCCTCGTACATAAAATACAAGGATGAACAAAAGAAAGGAACTAGCATAGCCTATGATAATTTTAGAAAAAAACACAGTACTGGAAGAGTAAGAGATCATAAAACCATGGGTGTTGTCGATTGGGAAGCTGTTAGACAAGCAACTATCGATGAAATTGCAGAGACAATTAAACAACGAGGAATGAATAATGTCATTGCTGGAAAAATTAAGGTGCATAATGGTTTGTCGAGATTTTGGCTTGCTAACAAAGATATTCTTATTGTTGCTAGTTTAAATTTCCCTTGCAAATTGTTTGTTGATGTCGCTGAATGTTTTGCAGGACTTTCTTAATAAAATCGTTGAAGATCACGGGTCTCCAGATCTTGAGTGGCTTAAAGATGTTCCACCGGAAGAAGCAAAGTACGTGAGGCAGCCCGAATAGTTTCAAATGGAAATAAGAAATTTTTATTTCTGTTAAAGCTATAAACAACATGACATAGTTAAAAAAAACTTGTGATATGATAACATTGATTACTCTTGCAAAGGTATTGAATTTTTAATTTGATACACATAGGAACTACTTGATGAACATCTACGGAATTGGATTAAAAAGTGTGGAATGTGTACGACTTTTGACACTTCACCATGTTGCCTTCCCAGTAAGTATCAGGTGTTTAGAAACATTAGCTTATTGAAGTGCAGAGCAACTGTTCATATTCTTCTGCCAAACAGGTGGACACGAATGTTCGTCGAGTAGCAGTTCGGCTAGGATGGGTCCCTTTGAAACCACTTCCGGGGGGGCTACAAATGCATCTTTTAGAAGTGTAAGCATTTCTCACCAAAAATGTCTATTAACAGAATTTTGTAGATACTAATTTAATATGATGTCAACTCCATGCAGGTACCCAGTGGTAGATAGTATTCAGAAATATTTGTATCCACGATTGTGCACCCTTGATCAAGAAAAATTGTAATATTTCTCACCTATTTTCATTATTTTTAAAAATATTACTTTAATCATCTGGAGTTCATGCACTCCGTGCATGGCCCGTGTTACTAACTTATGGAGCCAAAGAGTTTGAAAAGATCATGCTGCCACATCACAAGTAAATCAAAAGATTACCCCGGTTTTGATTAGGGGAGAAAGTGCAAGATTTCAATCTCTATGGATCCATTTAAAACACTAGACCTACTTTGGATTATTTTCTAGACAAACTTTTGATGATGTAGGGTTGATTTCTTTGCAGATATTTGTTGCACTATCATCTAATAACATTCGGAAAGGTATGCTTTGGATTTTTTTTCCTTATTCTAGAAATCCATTATTTGTACATGATGTAATAATGATAGGGATTACTCCATGTTTAGATTTTCTGTACAAAGACAAAACCGAACTGCAATGCATGCCCAATGAGAGGAGAGTGCAAGTATTTTGCAAGTGCATTTGCAAGGTTTGTATAGCATTTTTTGCTTAAGTTGTTCCTTCTAACTAAATAATACATCCACAGATGCAATATTATTTCTTCTTACTCTTCTTTTCCTGTTGTTATTTTATGGTTAAAAATTATTCATTGCAAAAATCGACGACTATTTGCCTACTTAAAATTCATAAATGCGAATAGAAATATAGTACAAATCTATTTAGCAAGATTTTAACTCGATCTGTACAACCTATTCCCTCCGTCTCATCCAATTTTTTACACTTTCCTTTTTTGGATGTGCCATCCAATTCTTTACATTTCAAAACTTTCTAAAAATAGTAAAATTTTATATTATAAAATTTACTCTCACCCACTACTTTCCTCCACCTTTTCAAATCTATCAATTAAATATCAATTGACCCCGCCACTTTACCCACTTTTCCTTCTATTTCATCCACTTTTCTTTCTCTTTCATAATACTTTATATAATTTTCTTAACCTCCGTTCCCAATCCAAATGTAAACAATTGGTTGGGACGGAGGGAGTATAAATTAATACATGTAGACAAGTGTATAGAGGCAATATATTTACATAAAAGCATAACTCCGGTTTCGTGTTATTATGTGCTTCATATAAATAATTTTGTGAAAGATTATATAGTCATAATATTATAGGCTAAGCAACCCATGCTAATTTTAATATAATATGTTCCACGTGATTTCAAAGTTGAATTACTATCATCTACTTTGATATTGAGGCAATATTATGAGTATGTTATTCTGAGGTTGTCAAAAGAGCTGCTCATAGTCTCGATCACATGGAAGATAACCAACAAGTTTGTTAATTGCAGTCGTAGGCTTGCCCTTCCTTCACCTGAGAGCAAAGATCCTGTGACCACCCAAAACCTTCTTGTGAAAACAATGCCCTTGGTGCTCGAGATTGATCCTGACGTGTCTGATTTGGAGCACCAACGGATAAATTCTAAACCAGGTTCAGAACATCTTGGACAAAAATGTGAACCTATTATCGAGCATCCAGCTTCCCCAGAGCCTTTAGAACACGAAGATATTGAAGATCTTTACAAAGATTCTGATGAACTCAATGGTTTCAGGAATTATGATGATGATGACATTCCTATTATCAGAATTGACAATGAAGCATGCATGAAAAATATAATAGAACATGCAAAGCGGAACAATATTTCATATGAAGGAGACATGTCGAAGATATTATCTCTGTTAAATTCACCAGCTCCTCTGCCAATGCCCCCATTTAAACATGTGGGCCGCTTAAGGACTGTGCACCAAGTGTAAGTATAGTATATATTTATGATCTAAGAGTCTAATTTACAATACACTTTATTGTATATTGTGTCAAAGATAGTATTGAGTGTCACGAACTGTTTATATATAAGCTGACTTCCAGAAGCATGAATCAGAGCTAATTATGTGTATCCCTGTTGCAGCTACGAGCTTCCGGATGATCATCCTATTCTGGATGGAGTAAGTATACCAACTCATGCCTAATGCATTTATTGTTTTATGAAGTCTCCAACATTCAAATCTTTGAAATTGTGTCAGGCGGGTGGAAGGGATCCAGAAGATCCATCTCCATATCTTTTCGCAGTTTGGAATGAAGGTGAATAAACTGAATTCTCAATGACAATGCATAAGCAGCTATATGATATTGTTTGGCAATTCGCAGTGTAACTCATTATTGGAGTAAAAGTAACTTGAAAATTTAGAGATATAAGTTTTCTTTATATTCACTAATGTTTTCAATTATCATTTTGTTGTGTCAGGTAAACCTAGAAGTTCTATTTCCCAAATTTCATCCTCAGGACAACCAGTTCGCCTTAAAATTGTATGCAACTGTTCTGAACCTGATTGTGAATCACTTGTTTGTGGAACAATTCTGGTAAGGAAATTAACAACACACGATATTATTTAATCTTGCAATTTAACTCTAATACATGATAATCACACTACAAGTCTGACATTTGTAATGTCTTTGGGTAGATTCCTGTCCGTTCAGCTAATCGCGGAACCTTTCCCCTTAATGGGACATACTTTCAGGTTAATGAGGTGAGTAGATTATTTTTTTTGTTGTTTGTTTGTTTGTTCTGGTAATGGTTGAATACAGATTTTTAAGTACTCACACCCATGCCTCCACCGAGGGCTGAACCCTAAACCTCTTCTTACCAAGAGAAGAAAGGTATCCACGTACTAATCACTATCCACTTTCCATTATACAACAATGAAAGGGGGGTAAGGCAAGTCGATGCAGACGATGCCTATTTTCTTGAAGCCTTAATGTTTCACTTGTCATTTCTTACTGACTAGAATAGAAGATGTATGTGTAGGTATTTGCTGACGATGAATCTACTCAGAGGCCAATTATTGTTCCTAGAAATTGGCTATGGGGCCTTACAAGAAGAATTCTGTACTGTGGCACCTCTCCAACAACGACATTTAAAGGTAAAAATACTTATAAATTTGACAATGTAGATGTACTTTAAACCACTTAATGAAAACTCACTTGCGAAATTTTGATTCCTTTAACCAGGCTTTACACTGTACCATATTCAGCATGCCCTTTGCAAAGGTATTAACCAGTCTTCTCTTGTAATATATCAGTTCCGAAGGAAAAAGAAGTCTAATTTGGCTATAAGATAGAATCATAAAGTAAATATTTGAATTTATAGTTTAATTATTGTTTGTTTTCAAGTAACTTAGCATAATACGAATAGAGGTATAGATCAAAAAAGTTGGTGCGACTCCCACACAACGAGTACTTTTGGGATTTAATAAAAAAATAATTTTCCACTGTTTTGTGGTGATCTGGAAATAATTTCGGATTATCAAAAATGAATTATGAATACTGTACAGTGAACATAGCTCATGCATAGTTCGCTTGGCTCATATAGTAGTAAAAATAAAATCTTATGGTTCCATTTGGCTAGAAATAGCTCTTGTTCTCATGTCTGAATTTTGTTGATCGAATTTATATGTGCTGCAGGATTTTTTTGTAACCGAGGTTTTAACAGAAAAACAAGACATACCACTCCTCTCGGGCACAGGTTCCACATTAACACTATGCAGCCGAAGAAAAAAGCCACATGCGGTAAACAGTAATATTTATGCTCTTTGAATTTAATGCATACGGTTTTTGTAAATATATAATGCGTTTTGGTTCTAGCACAGTAGCACTGTCTATATGGGTTAGCAGAAAGTAAGTTAACAGATGGAAAAAGGAGCAAACCTGCTAGCAAAGTGATAGACTGTTCTGATTTGTACATCAGATGTGTGGATAGATTCTTTTGGATAGTCCAGTGGTCAAGTATTGCCGTGTATCTCTGCTCAGAAAATATACACAGAAAATAACCAGATTTTTGAATTAAATGTTAACGTTCTTAATGCTTTTTCTCCTAAAACCTTATCATGTACATTTGTTAGAACTGGTGTTTGGAAGATAATTGGGACAATACAATCACAATGAACACAATTAAATATACACATGCACACACCAAAAGAAAGATGATGAAGGAGAAATTACACCATCAGTAACTCAAACTCAAACATATATATATAACGAGTTGTTGAATGATAGTATCACCATAGATAATATATGTTAAAATATCTCCCGAAATTCTTGAAGTTATAATCTCCTTAATAAGAAAATCTTCAAGAACATTCAAACTAACTAGTTAATTCCAATCTCCTACTACACTCAAAATTATTAGTAACTAATTAGATTAAGAAAAAGAAAGCCCTTCTTTTCCCTTCAAATCTGATCCTGTCCAAAATAGAGATAATCAGGAACCCCAAAATCACTTTGAACCTGCAAATTATTACCATCATGATAATGAACATAATCATGATTATCATTAACCAATTGATCACCAGTCCCGACAAAGCTATAATTATTAATGAACCCACTGGTATCATAATTAACAGCAGGCATCATCATATCTTGATTAGCAACACCAACATTATCCTGAAGAGGCTGATCAAAACAAGGCCAGATTACTTGATCACCAAGTAACCCATGATCAACATTATTCGCATTAGCCACCGTGTCAAACGAAGAACTCGTAACGGAATCCCTCAACTCATCAGCTTTCTTTGTGACATTAATCTTCAATTCATCCATTGCCTTGACAAAAATCTCAAGTTGATCGACCTCCAAATCATCAAAAGATTCTTCCCACCAAAACCCATCACTCTCCTCCACATTATTGGATTTACTCTTCTCAACTTCCAACTCCTTAGCAATCTCCAAGTACTCTTTATTAAACTCTTCAATCGTGAAGGAAGTAGTGTTGTCTTGGCTCACTGGATCAGGAGAATTAGAAACACGTTTCCCGAGAAAAGTATGGAAAACAGAATCGACATCGGGATGAGCGAAAGCATAGACACGGCGGCCTCCAATGGATTGAACAAGAATGACAACCTCAGAACCTGTTAAAATACATAATTCGCTTGCTTTGTTGAACAGTCCTCCCCTGCGTTTGGTGAAAGAGACTTGGCGACTATCAGTCTTTTCTATTTTCTTGATATCAATTTTTTGACGACCACTTGTTTTTTTCTTCATCGTGTTACGTAATTTCTTCAACAAATACGATACGAAAAGACACGTCAATGTAATAATGTAATAAGGGGGTTTAGAGACAAGAAGAGGGTGTAGATATGGTGTATAAATTCGCGTATGTAAGAGACAGGGAGGGAGGGGTGTGTGTGTGTAATAATTATGGGCTTGTGTAATAATTATGGGAGTAAACGAGTAGAAGAGGGCTGGTTCTATGTAATAAACAGCGCGCTGTATGTAATGATTATGGAATTATGGAACAATTATGGATATAAAATCAATTCTGAACTTGCAAATATTGAATATTAAACATTTTTAATCAAATTTAGACAGACCTAAACAGACAAATTTAAGCATGACCAATTGATTAGCTTCTAGATGAAATAAAAACAACTATTTTTTGTATTATTTTATGAATATTAAACATTACATATTTTTTCAAAACAGACATTAATCAAATTTAAGTAGATCTAGACAAATCCAAATGGATCCAAGCAAAATTAATTTATCAAAAAAATAAATATATAATCAAAATATAATAAAAAATAATATTATTAATATATGGGTCTTTTAATGTGTCTAACAATTATTTTTTGATGAGTTAACTAATTTTAATTGATAAAAAATTTTGTGCATAGGATATTATTAATAATGAGAATGGAGCCAATAAAAATTACCAACTCATTAAAAATATTTATTAATGTGTGGTTATGGGCATGATTCACATAAAAAAAAGCTAGTTTTAATATTACCTGCGGACGAGGACCCACATTTTAAAACAAAATTGATGTTCATCCTTCAAACTCCATATTTTTTACATATATTACATAACTACCCCTAATTTTGCAACCTCCCCACCCATAGTTATGTAATTTTAATATTAAAAAGTAAGAATTGAAACATAGTTGTGAAATTTTAATAATAAAAGGTAAGATTTGGAGTTTAAATATAAGTTTATTTATTGATTCCCAAATTATATAACATGATATATGTATAAACATAGCTTGTGGTAACTGGATGTGCAACATATACATCCCACCTAATTGAACTCATCCCAATACTGTATATTTGTTCTAAAAAATTAAAAATAAATTGCAAGTACGTTTTAAGTACATGTACGAGAACCTAAAGCAATTATTCTGAAACGGAACCAGAGAAGCAACAGTTTTAAGCTTCCCCAACTGGACACATTCACTTGGTCTACTTCCTGGGCTATAATACGGGTTTAAGAGTGCCTACTTCCTGGGCTATAATATTATGCAAAATTTTATAATCAAATCCTTATAACCGCATTTTCAGCAGTTGACTATGTTAGTTTCAAGGTAAAACAATTTTGGGTACATATAAATATGAACTATAGTCTGTAACCAAAAGGCAAACTGGTTTCCTTCTTTTCTGTGAGTCGCCTCATTCGTCTTTTTTGCTCAATTTGGCATCTTCATCATCATTATCTTGCGAATCAGAATGTTTCGATTCATCAAACTCCATTAACTGCACCAAATAAGTTTGGAAATCACTAATTTGAGTTTGCAAAGACATTTCTCAACACTTTTTTTTGGATGGCCCAGGCTCCTACCCCTTGTGAGGATTTGAAGCCATGAATGACCTTATCGTGGGAGGAAATGAAATGGACATATACCGTCACCACTAGGATATCTCTCAATACTTTATACCAACAGCTTTTAATAAGCCTACAACAATAAAGACTGCTCTCGACCTAGAATACAGAGAAATATACAGACCCAACCCCCCCCCCCCTCTCTCCAAAAAAATTATAATTATAAATAATAATATAACATTATAAGGACATACCTGTTTGACCTCCCCATTCCATATGCAATGAAAAGCCAAACACCCAATGACAGCAGGCACAATATATAATAGAGCAGGCTGCAAAAAAGATAACAATGATTACTAACCAGTACAAATAATACTAGTTCTATATAATTAGATATTGGTATCAATCTAGGTGGCAGACTGATGACAGACGACTCCTTTCAATATTTTCTCCGTTGGCAGGTTATGTATCAATGAAGCACAGAAATGTTCGATTCTTCAAAATATTTCTAGCAACTTTTTAAAGAATAAAAGAAGAAAAAGACGAGAGGCTAGCTTATCTGGGAATCCTGACAATGGAATGCATTACTTCAATCAAATAAAATGTTTTCATCATAGCAATAATAGGATTACCCACCTGAGCAGCTTGAAACCAGTTCATCACGACGATAGTTATAACCAAGCCTAAAGTATATCCTAGAAAAGCACTTTTGAAATATTGGCTCTGCTTTGCTCTAGACACATCAAATCTTAAAGCCAGAGCCACAAAGATGCCTACAAGTGCAAGAAGAAAACAGTTTAGTCAATAATTAGAGATATAATGTTATCCTAATAAACCTTACCTACCACATGGAAGAAAAAATCTTCACAGGCATGCATAAAATACCAAATGTTGAAAATTCAAGTTTAACATAAATTGTTTTAACAAATTTCTTTAGCATAATGTGGGACAACAGGGTGGAATTCATTATGTGATTCTGTATGTATCCTGACAATTGTCTGTTCAATGTGGTGAAGCTTCTAATTATTTCTTGCAGATATCAGTTGCCATACTTGATGTAGGCCACTTTGTTTAATCTTATGGTTTTCCATACAGTAAGAGAACTTCTATTCTGCCAATTAAAAAGAATTGGTGATATAAAATCAGTTGAGTGACTCGAGAGGTGCAAACCGGGTTAGAATCCAATCCAAAGAATCAGTCATCAGGTTTAGGGTCCTATTAGAGAAACAACTGAAAATATGTTGGGTCATGATTAATCCGACCCCATAATCCTGGACCCATATAGACCCAACCCAATGACCAGAGCATTAGTTATACTTTTTTGGAACTTGTTATCTATTAAACTAATTTGTACAGTACATATATAAAAAAGAATAACTCTTGCGGATCCAATGCCCACAGGGCCGCAGGTCTTCTTCACTTAGCACCCCTGATTGTTACTATAAAAGTGAAAGCAGGGAGGGGGAAGGGAACTGTGGATCAGACAAAGTGATTGCAGGGAGAAAATGGAAGAAAATAAAAGAGGATATAGGTTTGCAACGATCATACCAATACTAACGTAAATCACAGATTATCATGATATCTGAAAGCATCATGGTCACATTCAAATTACCAGATACTGCTTATATTTTGGACATGATACCTGGTATCACAATGTCTCCTAGCCCAAGCATAGAAAAAGGACGTGCAGCATCTGCTGTTGGGAACAAAAGCTACAAAAGAATAAGAGCACCACTCAATCAGAATTAATTATCTTAAATTAAGGACTTCAAATGATAGATATGTATAATGTAATATAGGAATAGGCAGTACCCGCACGCACACGCTCCCATACAAAATACCATTAGGCTATACAAAGTATATAGTTGAGTCGGCATACTAACCTTTATAGGAGCATCAAAAGATTTGGCAACACTGACCATGACGGGGGTGAAAAAAACCCAGAAAATATCATAAACAAAGAGTCCAGCCTATAGTATCATGCAAGGGAAGTATTTAGAAGTTAAAATATAGAACTCACATTCACATATACAGAATTACTAAGCATCATACATAATGCATAACGAAACATGCTAGCAGTAACCTTCCAAAAACCAAATGTTATATATACAAGTATATATTTAAAAAAAACAAACTTAATAATCAACAAGGAACATGAACAAGGGACATGTGCAAGGACAATTTAAAATCTATCACGAGACATCACTATTTATAAACAGTACTGGATTACAAAGCAAATAAAGTCTTCCAGATTTCTTCTTGACAACATTTTACACTGTTAATGAATCAATGGATAAGGCTCAAACACACACACACACAAGCATATATATTATATTATATATATGAAGGTAAAAAGGCTCAGTTAGCAAAAAAAAGGCTCAAATAAAATTTGAAGTCAGGGCAAAAAATCCTAAATATTAAATATAAACAATTGATGCATACCAAAAGAATGGCCCCGGTCTTGAAAGAACCCAGTGAAAGCATCTCAATTCCCTGCAAATTTATATGCAAGAAAATTTCATAAAACTAAACCAAACCATTCTAGACAAAGCGGTGCGAGGGGCTCTGACTCTAATTAATAATAAAGATAGGTAAAAAGTCAAAAATAGTTGGCAATATTGTTTCCATATCTTACAAATAAGAACAAAGGAACAATCAAGACAAAATCCAATCAAATTTGGAAATAGATGGTAGCTTAGAGCGAATAAATGATTAAATAAGATTATGCGGATTATGCACACACGGAGAACATTAGGTTATGGGGTTTGCATTATCTGTATCAAGACTCTCACATTATATACATCAATTCTGTCAAACCTGAATGCAAAACGCGAGGCCCAGGATATTGTTAGCCAACCAATGCTTCTGCGACACGTACCATGCGCAGAAAAAGGTTCCAGGGATGGCTGCTACTATTTGAGACCTTGTGAACTCAACCTCCACAGCTGCTTTAACAAAGTATAAGTTATATATCTTTCAATATGAAGATCTAAATATATGCTTTAAGATCATGTAATCGACACCAAACGTGATCTGAACACATTATGACTGTAAACCTTATCTACATATTCAGACAAATCAATATAGTTCTATTCTTAATTTTAGGATTAATAATAATTTTAATTATCGACATTATGAAGAGTAAAAGCCACTATGCGCAATGTAAATGCATGACAAATGAAGCACTACCAGATAACCGACGTGCAACGATCCTATTAAATTTTGAGTATGGAAGGCAAATGAAAGACAATGTATCGGTCCACAGCCCATTTAGTCCAAAAAATAGCCCATTGGTTATTACTTACCAGTGTAAGTGTGCAACCCTAAAAAGGGAAGTTAGTTAGAAGGGCCCCACAAGGAGCATCCTATAAATAGATTTGTTTTCCCACTTCGATAGGGGATGAAAAAATAGTTATTAGAGAGAGAGAGAGAGAGAGACAATCTCCCTATTGTAGAAAGATAAACACTTGTAAACACTATTATTACTTATCAATGAAATAAATTTAATCCTTTATCTAGATCAGTTCACTCTGTACACTCAACACAACGTATGGTTTCAAAGTTCATAATGATATACACCATCTACCAGAGGTTAAGATAAAACAGAAACACAAAAAGTAGGCAGTTGGAAGGAAGGGCATGAAATGAAATTAAGAATACTAACAGCGAAAATAAGGAAAACGCCAGTTTATAGCATCTTCGTTCCAATTCTTTGGCAAAAACCTACTAATTGAAGGTAGTAGTGTCGCCCTGTAGTAAAAAGAGCATACAAGGGTGAGAATCATACACACACACACAAATATCTTAATGACATGGTTCAGATTTTTAACACAGTAGCATGATTTAACAAGATGAGCACATACGAAAGAGCGACGATTCCAAGTACAAAAAAGTAGCAAGTCAGTACAGCATTAACCAGATCTTTCGAAAGAAACTTGAAAAGCAAGAATAAAGACAACAACATTGCACTTCCGACCAATGGAAATCGCATGGCGTGCTCATTAGACATGGTTTCCTGCAGAATGGAAGACATCGAATCAGCAGTTTTTATATCAGGGTAGGTGAATTAATGGTCATAGCCTTACAGTAGGTGGCACACACCAAAAGACAACGAAATCCCTCAGCACACACCAAAAGGCTGAAGTCCTGTAATACTTACAGTAGGTGGCGTTGGCTTGACAGAACGGTAGCATCCGACATAAACTGTGAGGCATGCAGTCAAAACAACATTTAAGTTTGGGTCCACCTTCACAATCAGTGGTGCCACTGTTAGACCTGTATCCAATAGAAAATAATATCATCGGTCAAAAAGACAAGAGGTTCACTTAAAAAGCAATACTATTTTACACTTCCATTGCAGAATTATTGATATTAAAATTTTAACGAGACAAGGAAACACCACTTGAAGGAAATTAGACAAATAATACATGTCTTCGTATGTGGTCATGTATTACTAAAACTTCCAAGTTCCAATAAACAAACTTCATCGAATTCTAGCAGGTACCCACACAATCAATAGTTATATATACCAAAGTATCACATTATATATGTGGCAATACGATAAGGTCTAGAATATAAATAAAGGAGGGGGGAAATTTAAGGAAGAATCTTGACACCTACTATGTTGGATACATGAGTAAAACAATAAAAACCAGTCTAACAAAAACTTCTAGCAATTCCTCACAACTTTCTTGAAAAGTTAGAGGCCAGGTACTATCAAGGTACTCCGGTTAAACTACTGAGATACAGTATCTAATCATTTATTAATCATATTTCTCTAGACAATTTAACCCATATGGATATGGTTACTGTACTACCAAATTAAAGCATCTAACAAAATTAGTACTCGGTATTTCAGTTTATAATCTATCATGCAAACAAAGCCCATCAGTAAAACATAGATTTAGAGGGAGTAATAATTCCAATGGTATGCATTATAGATGTATCATATATAAAAAAACAGAAATAAACTGAAATTATCAGTATATTATTCGTATGGTAGGAGTACTCAGTAATATTCCAGATATAATGATCAACTTCAATTTTACATCAAAATGAATACAATACACTTCAATGAAATGCCATAGTTCGTGAAAAATACGAACTACAGAAAGCACAATTCAGTTGTTCTCTAAGAATAATTTCCAACACTCAATGGCAATCATATAACTTTCCATTGATCAAAAAGAGTTTCACATTAGGCTTCAAACATCATAAATGCATAAACTAGCAGTTAGTAAAATAAACTAACACTAAGTAAATGCACAGTCGAACGTATTTATCGCAGAAGTCATCTACATTTCAGTATGATAGTTTCCGACACTTTCAGTAAGAATTTAAATCCCGATCACAAAATGTTCTGAATCGAAATTCACAAACGCAACAAACTACTCAACACAAACCTAAAGTAAACAAATATAAACAACAAGTGATCAAACCTAAAAGAGCAAGATTCGCAGCTCGTTCAGCATTCTTCATTGCACAATCACAAATCACTCACCACTGCTTTCGCCACGAAAATATCAGACAGCTCTTCCTCCACAGCAAAACTATCATGTTTTTTTTATAATCATCACAACAATTCATTATTAGAAACTTCACACACACACACACATATCAAACTATAAAAAAAAAATACAACAGCTGAATTGATTATAAAAAAACATATTGTTTACTAAATTTCACATAAATCACCCAACGATCTATTAAATTAAATCCTAACTGCTTTAATGCAGATCTAAAAATCACTAAAACCCCAGTAAAACAGGCTCAAAAAAGTTAAATTAAAACATGAACACGGGCAATTTGTGTGTGTGTGTGTGTGTTTTACCTGAAATCTGTGGGAAGGGAAGAGAGAGATCGTCGACGGGGAGAGAGATATATGAAAATCGCGATGGTAGATACAGATATATTATTATTATTATTATTATTATTACACAGTGTGTAACGCAAGGGGGTTTATGTTTAAGTATAACCAAGTCAAGACACGTCCGAGGAGGTCTATTAACTAATCACAACTCGCCATGTCAGATACTGTTAACTAAATATCTTATTATATTATACTGTATGAGTTAATTATTATTATATTTTTATTTTGTTTTATGAAATATATATTTGTTTAATTTTATTATTAATCTTTTTAATAATAAATAATTTTTTTATATTTGTAAAAATTTAGAACGACATTTATGCCATCGTATTGTTTTGTGGGCAATAATCAGTATCCTCAAATGGAAGTATTGAATTTGTATTTTTCGGACAAATTTCATAAAGTAAAAATAAAATTACCAGTGACATATAATATTTCCGCTTGTTATCACATCTTAAAAGAGGGGTTGCTCTTTGATAGAAATTTTTATGGATCAAATTCGATAAATATTTTATTTTTAATGGCAAACTAATGGACAAATACAAAATTATAATGAGAGTATAGGTTATAAAAATATTATGTTCTTGAGAGCTGGAGGGCGGTAAAAAAGAGATATTCATGATTCCAGCTGCTTTACTGTCAGAAAAAATGATAGTTAAAAAAGTACTGATGATTATTTGATAATTTTTTGTTGGGCGTTTCCCTTGTGTGTTCAACTATTTTTTGATGAATTGACAATTTTTTATTTGTGAGAATTTTTGTTCGTACATGTGGACCTCATTATTAATGAAAAAGAAACCAATGAAAAATTGTCGAAGTAGTTGTTAGTGTGTGTAAATGGACAGATACTAGAAAAATTATTTTTTATTTTATACATATTTTGAGTTATAATATACAAAAATAATGTTTTTGGGATGTTTGATGATGAAATTTATTGTTGTGTCCATGGGCACACACTAGAACAACTGTTTTTTGTTTTATATATATTTTGAGTTGTAATATATAAAAATAATATTTTTGAGATGTTTGATGATGAAACTTATTACAAAAACTGAAAAACAGTATTTTATAAAAGTATGACGCAAAATAATTTCTCCTAACATCAATTTTTAAGTTAAAATCACTTTTCTAGAAAGCAAGGTTTGAATTTTACCAAACACTTCTTTTTCAGTAAAAAGTAGTTATAATTGTTTGAAACAATAATATCAAATTGCGTCCTAATCTCACATGAATATACAGTATGTACTCTAACAGTTACTGACAGAGGGAGTATATTAAATTTGAGATCATATAAAATGTGACTCTTGAAATAAAAGTATCATTTTTTGTGAGTGGCAAGTGGGAACGAGATACGACTCTAATTTGTATTTATTAAATGTTAATAAATTTAAATTTATTATGGGATATTTGAATTGTTAATAGAAATGAGAGTCGGTAATGAAACTAAAAACTATAAAAATGGTGATAACTAAAAAAAATGAATTTTCAATTTTTTACAACTAATTACTAATACAGATAATAATCTATGAAATTGAAATTTCAATCTCTGCTAATCAAACTCACTAAAAATAAATTAAACGCTCAAAATATTAAAATATCCAATTAATACATGCTTTAATTATTAGACATGATTAAGGCTCCAAACGATTGCTCAATGGTAATTTTTGTTAATTTGTGCATATTTTGAAAAATAACATTTTTAGTTGGAAAACAGTTTTTTCAAAAAATATGTGTGAACATATTTTTTTAGGCCGAAAACGTTTTTTAAGACCGTTTTTGAATTTTGTCAAACAATTTCTGACGGAATGCAAGTCTAGTAACATGGATCAGGTATTCGGTATTCCCATGTTATTAGACTTGGGTTAAGTGATATAGTATATATTTATATATATTTTATATAAATATATTCCTCATATTTATTATATTTTGCATTAATTGGATGTTTATTAATTAAAATTTAATGTTTTATTGCAGTAAATAAAGAAATCCTAAATTTGGAAGAATTGGAGATTAAAGAGTCCAATTTGAAGCTAAATTAGAATTAAATTCGGAATTGATGAGCAGCTTCTACACGGTTCACTATTTGAGCCATAATTTGAGTTCTAGAAGTCAGAATTGGGTGATTTTACAATCCACGCGAAAATAATAGGAAAATCTATAATTCAGAGGTGACCCAATATACATATTTCAATTGGAGCAGCCCAGAAACAGGCCTGGACAGATGACTACGAATTTTCTATTACAATTCTATCTCGTTTAGGAAAGTGAGTCTTGTTTTCTTGGAAATCATTAAAAACACTTTTATATTAGGTTTTGTAAAATAATTAGAGTGGCGGCCGTGTATTACCTAGAGCGAGAATCGGAGAGAAAACTTGGAGAGAGAACTTGAGCAAGGATTGAAGGGATTCACTCCGAGTTCAAGAGATTTTGTCAAGTTGTATCTTCTTAACTCTATACTCTTGTAACCATGGTTTTCAGTATTAATATATGTTTGTTTTCTTTCTTTGCTATGATTAACTAATTCTCTAATCTGGGGATTAGGTAGTATTCATTGGTTTGCGATGTTTGTTTAATATTGTGTTGTGATTTCTCTGCTTTGCTAATCTGTCATACTGTGCTTAACACAATTATGGGAGTAGCTAACCTTTAATTGTATCTGTAGGGGTTATTAACGAATCGGGAGAGGAGTTGTAATTCTAGTTCATGATATGATAGACATAAGTTAAATATTTAATTGGGAGATTAATATGAGACTTATGAGACTGAAAATCCTTGGGTCTTGATACCTTATAGTTGTACTTTAATTGATCATGAGAGTGACGGTTAAGGGACAATTGTAAGTATTATATTGTATCTTGGGAGAGAACATTATAAACTTTAGAATGATTGTTTTTAGCAGAGTAAGAGACTTGTATGTCGCAATTGATAGACATTCATCAATGCCAATGAAGAACCCTATTTCCTGGATTGTCGTTTATCATCGTTAATTTAACAATTTTATTTGCTTATTAGTTTAATTTAGTTTATAAACAAAAACCAAAAATCATTCTTCTCACTTCTAGATTATAAGAGATAATATACTTGAAATTGATATTGATAACAGTCCTTCTCTGCGAACGATATCCCTCTAAAATACTCGACAACAAATTGGCGTCGCTGCCGGGGAAGGCAGCAATATTAAGTTTGAGTTAATTGTTTCTTATTGTTTAGATTTTATCAGATTGTTTCCAAGATCTATCTTATTGGTGTTCTTCTTTTCAGGTACTGTATCTTGCATGAGACGTTCTAAGAGTGCAACAGATTTACACTTTGATCCGGAAATCGAGCGCACTTTCCGAATAAGGAGGCAAGGGGCAAAACAAAGGAAGGAAAAAGACGACATGGATGACCAAAATGTTGAAGTTGCTGTTATTGATGATTCATCTATTCAGGATCATGAAACTCTTAATCCCGCAAATTGCATGTACAAGACTCTTGAGATTAATGCGACTCAATATAACATTAATCCAAGCCTCATTCAGATGGTGAGCAACTCTGCCTTTGAAGGTGATATTGAGCGAGAAGATCCACACTGTCATCTAGAGCGCTTCATACAAATGTGTGGTTCATTCAGGATCAATGGAGTGACAGCTGACCAGATTCGTTCATACATGTTTCCATACTCTATTAAGGGAAGAGCTTTGGAATGGTTTCAGCAGCTTTCAGAAACTTCACTTGCTACTTGGGAAAACCTTTCTACTGAATTCCTGTCCAGATACTATCTTTCTGACAAAACTCAACAAATGAGAGCTATGATTCTGAGTTTCAAAGCACAACCAGGAGAAGGTCTGTATCAAGCATGGGAGAGATACAAGGCATTGTTGAGAAAGTGCCCACATCATGGTTGCACCGAATGGATGATCGTGAGCACTTTTTATGGAGCTATGAATGCAGATGTTCGTCTAAGTTTGGATGTAGCTGCAGGAGGGGACTTTAAAAAAGCACCTGTGCATCAAGCCAAAGCACTTTTTGAACAATTAGCATCAAACAATTATGCTTGGGCACCTAATGGAACAAATTCAACAAAATCAGCACAAGAGACAGAGATGCTGAACTTAATCACTCTTAAACTCGATGCTCTTACTCAAGAGGTATATGGGCAGAGAGCCAATGTTAATTCTATCTCTTCTCCAATGGAAGGACATTGTGATTATGGTGTTGATCAGTCTTCGTATGCTACTCAATTTTCAGAGGAAGCAACTTTTATTCAGGGAAGACAGCCATGACCAGTGCAGAATAATTCTTACTATAATCCTAATCAGAGGCCCAACAATAATCTTTTCTATAGCAGCAATCATGTGTAGAATCCACCATTTGCAGCTCCTAAGCAAAATCAGCCCTCAAATTTTCAACCACGTCAGCAGTATCAGCAAAATTTACTTCCTCCGCCGAAGGAAAAGAAAGAACCTGCTGACTGAGAAGTTTCCCTTAATAAAATGATACAGGGAACTACGGGAGCTTTCGCAAACATTGAGACTAAATTTGGGCAGTTTGATTCAAGACTTGAACAATTAGCATCTTCTCAAAAGATGATGGAAGTGCAAATTGGTCAAATTGCGAATAAAGTTGGTGTTCGTGAGCAAGGATCACTTCCGAGTCAGCCCGATACAAGTGGTAAGGAGCATTGCAAGGCTATCACTCTGAGGAATGGAAGAGAATTGCCAAAAGTTGAGGCTATCAAGCCTAGTCAGAAAAGCATGTCAAAAGAAGATGAGTTGGTCCAGGTTGAAGAACTTTCAGGAAAGGTAGATGAGGAGAAGAAAGAAGAAACTGCACCAAAGGCACCAGTGAAGCCGTATGTTCCTCCTATTCCTTTCTCACAAAGACTACACAACCAAAAGTTGGAGAAATAATATGAGAAATTCTTGCAAATCTTTCGACAATTGCATATCAACATTCCGTTTGCTGATGCTTTGGCTCAAATGCCACTATATGCTAAATTTCTAAAGGAGATGTTGTCTAAAAAGCGGAAACTTGAGGATGTGGAAACTATTACTCTAAATGCGGAGTGTAGTGCTGTCATATAAAAATCAATTCCGCAGAAGTTAAAGGATCCTGGAAGCTTATCTTTGCCTTGTACCATTGGAAAGATGGAGAATATTAAATCCTTGTATGATTTAGGTGCTAGTGTGAGTTTAATGCCACAATCAATTTGTAGAAGACTTGGCCGTGGAAAGCTCTAGAAGATAAGAATCTCACTTCAGTTGGAAGATCGTACTATCAAGTATCCTTTGGGAATTATAGAGGATGTGCTTGTCAAAGTTGATAAATTCTTTATCCCTTGTGATTTTGTGGTTTTGGAGATGGATGAAGATGTTGAGATGCCCATTATCTTGGGAAGACCATTTTTGGCTACTGCTGGCACCACGATCGATGTCAAAGCTGGAAAACTCATATTGAATGTGGGTGATGAAAAGGTTGAGTTCGATCTCAACAAAGCGATGAAAATGTCATCTATTGATGCTACATGTTTTACATTTGATATAGTTGACGAGTTGGTAAATCATGGAGATGCAGGCTTGGCAAACGCAGAGAAAAGCTTAGATGATAAAGAAGATGAAGTCGCACTTGCACTTGACATTCATGAGACAGGTATGAAGAAAGTTGAAATGTCACTTTCAGTTTCAGAGGCACCTCATGTAGAACTCAAACCTCTTCCCTCTAGTCTGAAATATGCTTTTCTTGGTGATAATGATACATATCCTGTGATTGTAAGTGCTTTTCTTAATGATGATGAACTTGAAAAATTGTTGAATGTGCTTAAATGATATTAAAGGAATTAGCCCCACTCTTTGCATGCACATGATTTCCTTAGAAGATGATGCGTTTTATTTATAATACCGCAAGTGCACGGTGTCTGTTATTAGCAGAGACTAGTAAGTACGGGTCGAATCCACAAGGAGACAGGTTCTAATAAATTTAATCTAATTAATGCAGATTGTTTCTAGGTAAAACGAATTTTGAGAATTTTTACTAACTAAGAAAGCAAATTAAATATGTATGGAATCAATTAACTAAAAGTCTAGGGCAATCGGGTATACCATGCTTACATCAAAGTGGGTTTTAAGCTAAAACCATTAAAGTGGTCACGTAACAAGAGTATGTTAATCTCTCTCAAGTACTAACACTCATGGAACATGCTTACACATTAATAACTTTTAGTAATTTAATTGGTCAAGTAACTAGAACAAATGTCAATCTCTCTCGAGTACTAACATTCTCAGAAATCCAATGATGCTCTCGCATTCACATTCATTCTGCTAATTGTATGTATGCCTCTAATGAGTATCTCTCTCGAGTATACCCCTATTGCAAACAATTAATCTATGATATTGGCCAATTACATAAATTAAATATTAAAACATATCAATTAGAATTACTTATGACCAGCTATACTACTGTGAAAATCAGGCCATTAACATGATGTAAACATGGCTTCCCCTTGCGCCCTAGAATACAACTACTCACTCATGTTATGAATAAATACAAGAAAAACAATGGAGAAAGCCATAGAAGACATGTATATATAAAACAAGGGAATAAAAGGAATACCTTAAAACTTATATTAATGAAGAAGCGAATCCAAGCTAAAACCAAGTATATGCTATCAAAGAGATGAATAAAACCCTAACTAGGAAGTGAAAGTAAAAGTCCGTACATATGTATCTATTGTCTCTCCTTATAAAGACTAATCGATGTTCTAATAATAATAATAATAATAATAATAATAATAGTATTTTAATGATTAAAGCCCAAAACAAATAGGCTTCCTAAATTGAATAGGATTCTTTAATTAAAATTCGTAGCTCTGTTTGCTCCTCAGTTTCTGGGCTGATACAATAAATTCTTCTTGTTGGACCACTTCTGAATTAAAGAGAATTCAATAAGTTTCGTATGGACTGTAAGATCGTCCAATTCTGACTTCTGGAACTCGAGATATGGTCCAAACAGTGTATGCAGCACGTGCAGCCCAATAAATACGAATTTTCTTCTATTTTGACTCCAAATTAGCTCTTTAAGCCCAAATCCTTCCAAATATAGGAATTCTATCTTTTCTGCAATAAAACATTAAAATCTATTAAATAAATATCCAATTAATACAAAATATAATTAAATATGAGAATAAAATCCTATAGAATATATATAAAAATATATTCTATCAAACATCCCCACACTGAATATTTGCACGTCCTCGGCAAATAAAAGAACTAAAAACAAAATCCTAACTAACTAACTAACACCACTTTCGTAGATGGCACGATTGCATTGAGCATATGCAACAAGCCGTTAAACCCCTAGGCAGCCCTAGTAGGACGAGTTTTGTCTCGTGAGGGTTTATAGTGAATCTACCCACAAAGTCCATTTTTTCTGTCAAGTCTCAAGTATGCAACATATCATAGTACACCACAGATGTAAACCTCAATTACACCATTTAGAAAAATAGGTCTTTTCACTTAGAGCATCCATTTACACACAACTATCCAAGTATGCACACATTGTCTAGATAGACAAAAGAATCATGAAATAAACATCAATGTCGCATTTAATAAGTAACATGCTATAGATAGAAAGCTCACATATCTCTCAAATCACACAAGTATTTAGGGTGTAAGTGTATCACTCAAGTTGAATTAATATAGTCATGTGCTACCATAGGCTTGGTTTTCCACCAAATCTCCATTACTTTGTATATATGTATGCACAAATCAAAAGGTCTTCGTTAAGGTTGTAACAAGGTTAAGGTACATGGTAGGGAATCAAGAAAAAGGCTAACAAGTGGCTAACTTGACAAACTAATAGAGCATATTGTTCATTCCTAATTAAAGCACTCAACATGAAATTTGATCATGTAAAAGTTGATCAGGCTTTCACAAACATTAACCCCAAAGCACAAATGTACTTTCCCACTTCCATATTGTAATAACAATGAACAAAAACTCTCTTCGAATCATCTTCTTCTTTCTTTTTTTTTTCAATCTCAAGTGTTTCTCCAGTAATCAAGGGCAGTGAAAAGTCACCAAGAAATAAAAGAATAAGAGATAATTTCATTCTTAATTTCTAGTACAATTGCACTTAATACCAGCACATGTACATGGGTCGTCCCTTTCATATGACATTGCACTTGCCACCCATTGATCTCAAAGGAGCACTATTTTTTTTCTTTTTTTTTTGACTTTTCTTTTCTTTTTCTTTTTTTTTGAGAAGATTTTTTCTTCATATCAACTCCCACAAAATAATCACACTTTAACAAAGAAATCCCCACACTAGATATTCACCAACCCTCAAACAAATCAAAATGCTCTACTAGTAAATCAAGACAAGAAAAATAAGTAGGCTCAAGAATTTTAGAGTGGTGATATTTGAATAAAACGGATATAAGCTCAAAGGGGCTCACTAAGGATATAACTCATGGGTACTGTTTGGATAAATGTAATTAATCCTAGTGCCTTTATCATTTTCATGCATACAAATATCATGTAATTTCAAAAAGGTTTAAAACAAGTTCTAGAGCAACATGCTATATGATGAACATCACACAAGAAAAAAAATTGATTGATATAAAGATGTATCAATCATAAATTAGGCTCAAGATCTCACAAGGTGAAAGCATGCTTCAGTACTTATTAAAATTAACAAAGATGCATTTCAAGTTTAATAATTTTGCAAGCACATACAAGGAATCATCATATATAAAATGAATATAAGAGATGACATATCAACTAAAGATGTAAAATAAATTTACAAAATGTGTATTTATCCTTGCTAACACACATTGAGACGAGGCAATATACAAAAGATTTTTAATATTTTCTATTTTTTTGGATTTTATCATATATATTTTTAGATATTTTTTTTTCCTTGACATTAAGAACACCTTCCCACACTTAAGCGGTTCATTGTCCTCAATGAACAAATTAATGCAAAACAAAAACAAAAATTGCGACGACTAAAACAAAATAAACTATACTACAAAGATAAGAAAGAAAACTCCCCTAAGGTCAAGGTGGATGGTGTGAAAAGTATCTCATGATAGAAGCAGATATATCAGCCAATTGTTTCTCCATCCGTACTTGAGCTTCCATTATTTGAACTTGAGTCTCTCTCAACTCCGCAACTTGCTGCTCAAGAGGAAGAACTGGTTCAACAGCTTCCTGAGATGACACTAAAGCACGTTTGTGAGGCACTAAAGAAATTTCTTTTTTATCACGCCGTAACATTTGCATGCCAATGAGATACTCGGCATTAAGTTTCGATGGCCACCCGTCCACAACTTTAAGATTAGTTGTCTCACGATCAAAAATTCCCAACTCCTCAGCAATTCGAGTAATGAAACCTCCTATCACAAGAGCACCTTTGGGACGTTTGGCTTGATAAAGGAATCGTTCAATTAACAAACTCGTCCAATCTATGAGAATTCCTGCATCAAAATAGTACAACAAAGCAAGCTCGCCTGTTTGAATTTTGTTATTGCTCTCTGCACGACCATATAAAGTATAAGAAAGAAGACGAGCAAAATAACGATAACATGGGCTAATGATATCCGAAGCACAAGCAGTTTTAGGTACATATTTGTGAGTATTAGGCAGTCCCGTGATTTTGAGCCAAAACGGAGTAGCGTAATCTGAGGGGAGTTGTTGTTGGTCTACTAACTGTCAGTCAAACATGCTAGCCAATTCCACTTTCGTAATCTCATGATTCTTGTTAGCCAGCCGGAAGGATAACAAGCCTTCGCCAGTGATTGTAAACGAGCTCAGAAATTCACAAGTAAGAGTACCATATGAGGGCTCATCCATCTCTAACAAGTCACTCCATCCAATATTAGCAAGCCTACGAGGCAGTTCATCGTCTATATGCAAATCCATAAGACAAAAACCATCAACGTACTTATTAGGAAAAATCAGGCGTTTAGATAATGCAGTATATAGAGATTTTTGTGTATCCCCAACTGTTTTGACCGTGGGGTACTTTTGAGAAACAGCCATGTCTAGTGCACTACCCTGCTTTCTTTTCTTTTTAGGAGGAGAAGAAACAGATGTATGAGTCATTACAGTAGACGACAAACAAAATTGAATACCTTCCCGCTGTGATGTGCAACACAAGTTTCTAGCTTACACAGATGCAACTGATTGGCATCGGCAACAAGGTCAACAGTGTGTTCCGTATGTATGTCTTCGTAGACTCCAACAGAGAATGGATAAATACGGGACGATGTGCCGCTACGTGCTAGGGTAAAATAAGTATACATATATAACATAACACAAGAGCCAATATACAGAGTATTTAAAGTAGGTAATAAAGTAATATACATAAATAATGATAAGCAGTACAATTAAAAAGCTACACGTAGTATAATAATAATAATAATAATAGAAGTAAATTAGATATTAAAAATATTAGACCTCTTACAAATATATTAGAATAACATATATAATAATAACTAACAACCAATACAAAACATTTATGAAATAAAAAAATTAATTAATATAATACAAAGTAACATATAGAATATAATTTATTCTCAAATAAAACTTGTATAAATAATTTAGGAAAATATCAAAAATATAACAATAATAATAATAATAATAGAAATAAAAAAATAGATAAACATACATATGCACTTATATAAAAAAAATCAAAAATAAATATATATATATATATATAAGTAAAATAAAAATAAGAAATACATATAAGTAAAATAAAGATAGATATGATATACATAATAATTAAATATTATATTTATCTATTTTTATAACATAAATAAATAAAATAAAATAAAAGTATACAAAATAAAGTAATTATGAATAACATAATAAATATATATAGAAAGTAATAGTAATGTACGTAGCAGCACAAGACAGGAGTGGGAGGTGTCAACTTTTGAAAAGAACAATGTGGTACAGAGATGCTAAGCACCGTGGGGTCCAATTTGGCACCGCGGGATTGGATTCTAGTACATACACACTGCATTAACAGAGCCTGATGTACCCGCAGGGAGAAAAAGTGACACCGTGGGGAGAGAAAAAAAATTGCAACGCATTTTTTTTCTTTCTTTTGCGTGCGAATAATTTTGTCTCTTTGAAAAAAAAACTTTCACAACTAAAACTTCATATAATTATGGAATTAATCAGCACAAAATATATTCCTACCTGAAACACTTCACACAAAAAATATCAAGGCACCTTGAGGGAGTAAAAAAAAATGAAAATAAAAATAAAAAACTAACTTCCTAAAAAAAATACAAAAATATTATATAACAATTTACCTTGGGTTGCCTCCCAAGAAGCGCTTTTTTAGAGTCATTAGCTCGACTTCTCACCTTGATTTAGACGTCCGTAGTAGAAGGGTTGGGGATATAGAATGTCTCTATTCCACCAACAAATGCACCATCATTATATAATTTAAGGCGTTGGCCATTAACCTTAAATTTTGTCCCATCTTGCCCCATAATCTCAACAGCGCCATGAAATTTAACATCAGTTACAGTGAATGGGCCAGACCATCTAGATTTAAGCTTCCCTGGAAAGAGTCGAAGCCTCGAATTAAATAACAGGACCTTATCACCGACATGAAAATCTCGTCTTTGGATCACTTTGTCATGCATTTTCTTCGTCCTCTCCTTGTAGAGCTTAGAATTATCATAGGCATCAAAACGAAGCTCATCTAGTTCATTCATTTGAAGAAGTCTTGCTTCTCCTGCAGCCTTTAGATCCATATTGAGCTCTTTTGTAGCCCAAAAAGCACGATGTTCGAGCTCAACTGGTAAATGACATGCATTACCATAGACCAGCCTGTAAGGAGTAGTACCAATAGGAGTCTTGTAAGTTGTCCGATAAGCCCATACAGCGTCATCTAACTTCAAAGACCAATCTTTTCTAGACTTGGCCACCACTTTCTCCAAGATGTTCTTGATTTGACGATTCGAAACTTCAACTTGGCCACTTGTCTGAGGATGATAAGCTAGGCCAACCTTGTGTGTAACACCATACTTCTTCAACAAAGCCTGAAATTGTCGCTGGTGAAAATGAGAACCATCATCGCTTATTACTGCCCTTGGAACTCCAAATCGTGGAAAAATGATCTTCTTGAAAAGTTTCATGACAACATTAGAGTCATTTGTTGGCGATGCAATAGCCTCAACCCACTTGGAGACATAGTCGACAGCGACTAGAATGTATTTGTGACCACAAGAAGTTGGGAATGGTCCCATAAAATCAATTCCCCATACATCGAATATCTCAACCTCTAGAATACCGGTTTGAGGCATCTCATGACGTTTAGAAATATTACCCGTTCTTTGACATGCATCACAAGAAACACAGAAATCACGAGCGTCTTTAAACAGAGAAGGCCAATAAAAACCAGATTGAAGTACCTTAGCAGCGGTTTTAGAAGGACCGTGATGACCTCCACATGCCAGAGAATGACAATGTCGAAGAATATCATTTACTTCATACTCTGGGATGCATCTACGAAAGATTCCATCAGCACATTTTCGATATAAGAAAGGATCATCCCAGAAATATTGTTTAGCATCATGATAAAATTTCTTCCGTTGTTGATAAGTCAAATCTGGAGGATGAGATCCACTAACACAGAAATTTGCAAAGTCCGCATACCAAGGAGTTGTGGTAGCGATAGCAAATAGGTGGTCATCAGGAAAAGAGTCATCAATAGGAGTGTCATATGTAACATCAGACTTGAACCGCAATCGTGAAAGATGGTCTGCAACCACATTCTCAGCACCTTTCTTGTCTTTTATTTCTAGATCAAACTCTTGTAGAAGTAGAATCCATCTAATAAGCCTCGGTTTTGCCTCTTTCTTGGCTAAGAGATATTTCAACGCAGAATGGTCAGTGTGAACAATGACTTTGGAACCAATGAGGTAAGTACGAAACTTATCCAGAGCATAGACAACAGCGAGAAGTTCCTTCTCAGTAGTAGCATAATTCACCTGAGCTGCATCTAAGGTTTTACTTGCATAATAGATTGCATGCAACACCTTATCTTTCCTTTGGCCGAGGACTGCTCCTACAGCATAGTCACTTGCATCACACATGATTTCGAAAGGAAGATTCCAATCTGGAGGTTGTATGATTGGAGCAGTTACCAAAGCTTGCTTTATCCTGTAAAAAGATTCTAGACACTCATCAGTAAACTCAAATGTGACATCCTTAAGCAATAATTGAGTGAGGGGTTTTGTAATTTTTGAAAAATCTTTAATAAAACGTCTATAAAACCCAGCATGACCTAAGAAACTCCTAACTCCCTTGACATTGACAGGGGGAGGAAGTTTTTCGATCACCTCAATTTTTGCTTTGTCAACTTGGATGCCACGGTCAGAAATAAGATGACCAAGTACCACTCCTTCATTGACCATGAAGTGGCATTTTTCCCAATTTAAGACCAAATTTACCTCTTCACAGCGTTTTAGCACTTTTGAAAGATTATGTAAACATATATCAAAATCAGAACCATAAACACTGAAATCATCCATAAATACTTCCATAATAGACTCAATGAAATCAGAAAATATGGTTGTCATGCAACGCTGAAAAGTAGCAGGGGCATTGCACAATCCAAATGGTACTCTACGATAAGCAAATGTACCATATGGACAAGTAAATGTTGTTTTCTCTTGATCATCTGGATGAATAGGGATCTGAAAGAACCCTGAGTACCCATCCAAGTAACAAAAGAACTTATGTTTTGCAAGTCTTTCAAGCATTTGATCTATGAATGGAAGAGGAAAATGATCTTTTTTAGTGGCGGTGTTCAACCTACGATAATCAATACACATCCGCCAGTCTGTGACAACTCTGGTAGGGATTAATTCATTTTTGTCATTTTTAACCACCGTTGTCCCTCCTTTCTTAGGGACTACTTGAACTGGGCTTACCCATTTTGAATCAGAAATTGGGTAAATGATGCCTGCATCAAGTAATTTAAGAACTTCCTTTTTAACTACCTCTTGCATATTAGGGTTCAAGCGACGTTGTCCCTGTATGCAAGGCTTACAATCCTCATCAAGATTTATTCTATGCATGCAAAAGTCTGGGCTAATCCCTTTAAGATCATTAATACTGTACCCGATTGCCTTTTTATGCATACGCAACACAACAAGAAGTTTAGAAATCTGATTATCATCAAGTTTAGAGCTAACAATCACAGGACAAGACTCATTATCATCGAGAAACACATATTTAAGACTAGATGGTAGAGGTTTTAACTCTGGTTTCTTTACCTGAGGTTTATCACTAGAAGCAATAGTATTTGTTACCTCACACTAGCTCGAATCAACTTTACCATCTAACTCAAGGATCAATGTATCAATTTCAGCATGTCCTTCTCCTTCTAAAGCTTCAAGCATAAGAACAGCTTCCAGTGGGTCATCCAATAACAGTTGAGGTAGCTCGTTGTTAACAATTTCATCTATGACATCAATCCTGCAACAAGTATTCTCAAGCATAGGGGACTTAAGAGCAGAGGTTAGAGTAAAAGAAATTTTATCATCACCAACACTCAAGATGAGAGTCCCATTTTTCACATCAATCACAGCACCTGCAGTACATAGAAATGGCCTACCCAAAATAATGGGTATTTGACTATCCTCATCCATATCCAAAACCACAAAGTCCACAGGGATATAAAATTTTCCGACCCTGACAGGTACATCCTCTAAAATACCTAGTGGATATTTTATAGAACGGTCTGCCATTTGCAATGTCATTTGTGTACATTTTAATTCTCCCATGTTTAATTTTTGAAAAATTGAGAGAGGCATGACAGAGACGCTAGCGCCTAAGTCACATAAAGCTTTGTCAATAAATAATGCACCTAAATGACATGGGATTGAAAAACTACCAGGATCTTTAAGTTTTGGTGGAGACTTGTTTTGCAAAACAGCACTACATTCTTCAGTAAAAGCTACTGTCTCCACTTCACCAAAAGACCTCTTTTTGGTAAGAATATCCTTTAAAAATTTTGCATATGATGGAACTTGGGAAATTAAATCAGTGAAAGGAACAGTTACCTCAAGATTTTTGACAAGTGTCATAAATTTACCAAATTGTTGATCTACCTTTGTTTTGTTCATCCTGCTAGGAAAAGGCAGCTTAGGCACAAATGGTGGAGGAGCATTAACAGTTTTTTCATTACTAGCTTTCTTGCTTCCTTCAGTTCCACTCACTTTGGATGGATCAATAACCTCGTTTACCTTGTCATCTTCAATGCTTTTCTTTTCTTTTTCATTAGTCGTATCATCAATAGGCATTGTTGGACCATCATAGGTGAGACCACTCCTAAGAGCAATGGCATTCACATTCTCATTTGGTTGAGTTGGTTGTGATGGTAAGGAGCCAGGTTGTCTTATAGTTGAAGAGCTTGCTAATTGCGCAATCTGAGTCTCCATCATCTTGTTATGAGTCTTCAACTCTTTAATCTCTCTCATGTTTTCCTCTTGAGTTCTTTGCATCTGCCTCATACTTTCTTCATGACCTTTTTGCATTTGTATTAACATCTTCATCATATCACTCATCTGATCAGGTTGTGCAGCTTGACTTGCGTGAGGAACCTGTTGTTGAGGGGGCTTTTGAAATCCAGGAGGATTTATTAGTCCTTGAGAAGGCCGAAATTGCTGCTGTGGAGGATGTTGATATGATTGTTGATACTGTTGTTGTTGATTAGAAAGAGGGGGATTCTGAGCATTATTGTTTCTGTATGAGAAGTTCGGATGATCCTTCCATCCTGGATTATAAGTGTTAGAGTACAGGTTGTACTGTTGCCTTTGCTGAAAAATGTTTGCTTGCTCCATCTGAAAATTTTGTAAATTTTGAACATTGTAGGAGCAATCATTACTGAAGTGGCCTTGAATTCCACATACTTCACAGAAACCATTATTAATAGGAGCCGTAGACGACAATGCATTAATGCTCATGGGAGGAGTAGATGACTGTGTAGTCTTCAATGAATGAATTTCTTGAGTTAATGCAGTGATTTGAGATGACAAAAGAGAATAGGCATCAACTTCAAGTTTACCTCCCTTCTTGGGTGCTTTTGAATTAGTAAAGTGATTGACAGCCAAATTTGCAAGAAAAGCATACCCATCTTCAACTCCTTTATCTAAAAATACACCACCTGCAGCATTATCAACCATACTCTTCGTCTCAGGGTCGAGACCATTGTAGAAGCGTTTAAGCAGAAACCATTTCTCAAGACCATGATGAGGGCATGAACGCTGAATATCCTTGAATCTTTCCCAAGCATCCCTAAGAGACTCACCATACTCTTGTTTGAAAGTTGTCATCTTGTCAACCAATTCTTCAGTTCTGTTGGGAGGAAAATACTCAGTTAAGAAGGCTTGAGCAATCTCATCCCATTCAGTCACAGTAATGTCATTCAACCATTTTTGAGCTTTATCTCGAAGAGAAAACCCAAATAACATGACTTTCAACTGATCTGTAGTGACACCCTGATGTTTGATAGTAGAGCAAAGTTGTTGAAACCTTTGCAGATGAAGTGTAGGGTCTTCAAAAGGAAGACCAGCAAACTGATTCTGTTGGATCATACTGAGCAATGCCGGTTTGATCTCGAAGTTTGCTGCCTGAATAGCTGGCATAGGAAGGCCAGTAGGCACACCACCCGGAGAGGGCTGCGAATAGTTCTTCAAAGATTTAAAAGGAAGGTCAGCCATTTTAATCTTTGAGTGGATGATCTTTGGTTGTTTTCCCTTCTTTCGTTTGTCGATGAACTGTTGTATAGTTTGCTCAAATTCAAGACTAAGGGGAGTAGTATCTGCGTCTCCTGTAGACCTGGGCATGAACAACTAAAACAAGGAAAACGGTAAAATCGGTCTCAGTTGGAACTAAAGTTCCAGTGAGACAAAGGAAACAATCTAAATAATTAAACTAAAAACTATAGAAACTAGCCGTCTCCCCGGCAGCGGCGCCAAAAACTTGATGCGTTTTATTTATAATACCGCAAGTGCACGGTGTCTGTTATTAGCAGAGACTAGCAAGTACGGGTCGAATCCACAAGGAGACAGGTTCTAATAAATTTAATCTAATTAATGCAGATTGTTTCTAGGTAAAACGAATTTTGAGAATTTTTACTAACTAAGAAAGCAAATTAAATATGTATGGAATCAATTAACTAAAAGTCTAGGGCAATCGGGTATACCATGCTTACATCAAAGTGGGTTTTAAGCTAAAACCATTAAAGTGGTCACGTAACAAGAGTATGTTAATCTCTCTCAAGTACTAACACTCATGGAACATGCTTACACATTAATAACTTTTAGTAATTTAATTGGTCAAGTAACTAGAACAAATGCCAATCTCTCTCGAGTACTAACATTCTCAGAAATCCAATGATGCTCTCGCATTCACATTCATTCTGCTAATTGTATGTATGCCTCTAATGAGTATCTCTCTCGAGTATACCCCTATTGTAAACAATTAATCTATGATATTGGCCAATTACATAAATTAAATATTAAAACATATCAATTAGAATTACTTATGACCAGTTATACTACTGTGAAAATCAGGCCATTAACATGATGTAAACATGGCTTCCCCTTGCGCCCTAGAATACAACTACTCACTCATGCTATGAATAAATACAAGAAAAATAATGGAGAAAGCCATAGAAGACATGTATATATAAAACAAGGGAATAAAAGGAATACCTTAAAACTTATATTAATGAAGAAGCGAATCCAAGCTAAAACCAAGTATATGCTATCAAAGAGATGAATAAAACCCTAACTAGGAAGTGAAAGTAAAAGTCCGTACATATTTATCTATTGTCTCTCCTTATAAAGACTAATCGATGTTCTAATAATAATAATAATAATAATAATAATAATAATAGTATTTTAATGATTAAAGCCCAAAACAAATAGGCTTCCTAAATTGAATAGGATTCTTTAATTAAAATTCGTAGCTCTGTTTGCTCCTCAGTTTCTGGGCTGATACAATAAAATTCTTCTTGTTGGACCACTTCTGAATTAAAGAGAATTCAATAAGCTTCGTATGGACTGTAAGATCGTCCAATTCTGACTTCTGGAACTCGAGATATGGCCCAAACAGTGTATGCAGCACGTGCAGCTCAATAAATACGAATTTTCTTCTATTTTGACTCCAAATTAGCTCTTTAAGCCCAAATCCTTCCAAATATAGGAATTCTATCTTTTCTGCAATAAAACATTAAAATCTATTAAATAAATATCCAATTAATACAAAATATAATTAAATATGAGAATAAAATCCTATAGAATATATATAAAAATATATTCTATCAGAAGATAATCATAAACCAGTGATTGAAGGTCAAAGAAGATTAAATCCTAATTTGCAAGAAGTGGTTAAAAAAGAAATCACTAAGTTGTTAGATGCTGGTATTATATACTCTGTTCCACATAGTGAATGGGTTAGTCCTATACATGTTGTACCTAAAAAGGGTGGGATGACTGTTGTTCATAATGAAAAAAATGAACTTATTCCTACTAGGACAGTAACAGATTGGAGAGTTTGTATTGATTATAGAAAATTGAATAACGCTACTCGTAAAGATCACTTCCCTCTTGCTTTTGTTGATCAAATGCTTGAGAGACTTGCGGGTAATGAGTATTATAATTTTCTAGATGGGTATTCAGGATATTTTCAAATCCCTATCGCTCTTGACGGCCAAGAGAAGACAACTTTTACTTGTCCATATGGTACTTTTGCATATCGTAGGCTACCCTTTGAAATGTGTAATGACCCATCTACTTTTCAACGGCTTATGACGGCTATATTCTCAGATTTTATAGGAAAAACCATGGAAGTCTTTATGGATGACTTTACTGTATATGGTTCTTCCTTTGATTTTTGTTTAACCAATTTGCCTCAAGTATTGCAGAGATGTGAAGAAACTAATCTGGTTTTAAATTGGGAAAAATGCCATTTTATGGTAAAAGAAGGCATTGTGCTCGGGCACAAAATTTCTAAAGAAGGCATTGAGGTGGACAGGGCAAAAATTGAAATGATCGAAAAATTACCACTACCCTCCTCGGTGAAAGGGATTAGAAGTTTTCTTGGACACGCCGGTTTCTACCGTCGTTTCATTAAGGATTTTTCTAAAATTTCTCATCCTCTTTGTAAGTTGCTTGAAAAAGATGTTGACTTCGATTTTAATGACGATTGTCTTGTTTCTTTCAACAGGTTGAAGAAGGAGCTGACTTCAACACCTATTATGTCTTCTCCTAATTGGAGCTTGCCTTTTGAACTAATGTGTGATGCTAGTGATCATGCAGTGGGTGTTGTTTTGGGACATAAAAAAGACAAACGCATGCACGTGATTTACTATGCAAGCAAGACACTCGATGATGCACAAGTCAATTATGCTACCACTGAGAAAGAGCTTCTTGCTGTGGTATTTGCCTTTGACAAATTTAGATCCTATCTTGTGGGGTCTAAGGTGATTGTTTATACGGATCATGCTGCGATTCGGTACTTGATGTCAAAGAAAGATGCAAAGCCTCGTTTGATCAGATGGATACTCTTACTTCAAGAGTTTGACCTGGAAATTCGTGACAAGAAAGGCTCTGAAAATCTTATTGCAGATCATTTATCAAGATTAGATCAGGGGGATGGAGTAGTAGCAGATGACATGCCCATTAATGATGTTTTTCCTGAAGAAACACTTCTAGCAGTCTATATGTCTACACCATGATATGCGGATCTTGTCAATTACATAGTGGGAAGTATTGTTCCCAACCATTTGACTCCTCAACAAAGGAAGAAATTTCTGTTTGATGTTAAACATTATTTTTGGGAAGAACCTCTACTCTATAAAGAATGTGCAGATGGAATGATGAGAAGATGTGTGCCACATGAGGAAGTTCATGATATTCTCAGACATTGTCATACGCTAGAGTGTGGAGGCCACAATAGTAGCATGAAAACTGTTGCAAAAATTTGGCAATCTGGTTTCTATTGGCCTACTATGTATCAAGATGCTAGAAATTTTGTACAACTTGTGATAGATGCCAAAGGACAGGAAATATATCAAGAAGGAATGGAATGCCTTTAAAATCTATCCTTGAAGTTGAGCTTTTCGATGTATGGGGGATGGACTTCATGGGTCCGTTTCCATCTTCATATGGGAACAAATATATTTTGGTGGGAGTGGATTATGTTTCAAAATGGGTTGAAGTTATTGCATCTCCTATTAATGACGCTAGAGTTGTGAAAAAATTCCTACAAAAACATGTTTTCACCAGATTTGGAATTCCAAGAGCTATTATCAATGATGGGGGTTCTCACTTTTGCAATAAACAGATTAAAGATCTTTTGAAAAAGTATGGTGTGACGCAAAAAGTGGCGACTCCATATCATCCACAAACTAGTGGACAAGTGGAAATTTCTAATTGTGAGCTTAAATCAATTTTGGAGAAAACTGTGGCAACTTCGAGAAAAGATTGGTTTACAAAGCTCGATGATGCTCTTTGGGCATATAGAACAGCTTTTAAAACTCTTATTGGGATGTCTCCATATAGGTTGGTATTCGGAAAATCTTGTCATTTGCCTGTTGAGCTTGAATATAAGGCATATTGGGCTACAAGAAATTTGAACCTTGATTCAAAGTCTGCGGGAACAAAGCGTTTGTTGCAACTTAGTGAGTTGGATGAGTTTCGACTCCAAGCATATGACAGTGCTGTGACCTATAAGGAAAAGACCAAGATGTGGCATGACAAACATATTCGAAGAAAAGATTTTGAAGTTGGGCAGAAAGTACTGTTATTTAATTCAAGGCTCAAGCTTTTTCCAGGAAAATTGAAATCAAGATGGTCTGGCCCTTTTAAAATTGTGAAAGTTTATCCTCGTGGTGCTGTTGACATTACTAGAGAGGGGTCTGATGTTTTTAAGGTGAATGGTCAAAGGCTTAAACTGTATTTAGTCGGTGAACACGTGCAAAGAAGAGATTGTTTTCTTCTCACCGATTCTACCACTTGAGATATATCAGGCGTCAAGCTAATGACGTTAAATAAGCGTTTCTTGAGAGGCAACCCATGAATATTATATATATATTTATTATGTAAAGTATTTGGATATTTAGTTTTCCTCCCACTTTGTGCAATGATGTTTTTGCTTATTGTTTCAGGAGTTGATTTTCAAGGGTGCAATTGATTTCCAGGTAGCATATTCATGTTATGGCAATGGCACACTCATGTCGTACTCTGTTTGGGCTACTGGGATATTTCAGCAAATTGGCATGTTCATGCAACGCGTCAGCATGTTCATGTCTAGTTAATTGGAAGACACTGCAACCTTTTGGAAATTAGCATGATCCTGCTAAGATTTGGCATGCTCATGCACGACTTGTTTTGCCTGTACTGTAATGATTTGACTATTTGGCATGTTCATGCCACTGCGTAGCACACTCACGCTGTGTCAATTCCGAAGACAATGTGTATTTCTGGCACTTTAGCATGCTAATGCGATTTTCTGGCATGTTCACGATCGAATATGTGCATGTTCATGCACAAGAGACACATTCACACTCTCAACTCTCGGTTGTATTTTTGGAAATCAGCATGTTCATGCCCACTTATAGCATGTTCATGCAGCGCTTCAGTTTCTTATCAGCACATTCTAGTAGATGATACAGCATGATCATGCTCTGTTTTAGCACTCTCATGCAGGGGCCTAGTTGAAGCTACTATAGTATTTTTGAAATTTAGCATGCTCATGCTAAAAACCTAGCATGTTCATGCAGAAAAGTGGATTCATGTCTGACACATTCATGCCATTATTTGGCATGCTCATGCAAACCCTGTTTTGATTATCTATGACGGTTTTCCATTTGGCATGTTCATGCCACGTCTATGCATGTTCATTTACAAACAGAAGTCAAAGTCGCACCAAGCGCAGTCATGCTTTGTGAATTCAGCATGTTCATGTAAAATTACAGCACTCTCATGCAGAGCCAAAGACTCATCAGGGGACTTCATGGAATTGCTAATGCATTAGGGGAGTATTTCTAACTTTTCTTTGTATATTAATTTTCTTTTCTTTCTTTCTTTTTGTATTTTTTTAGGATCTTTTTAGATTTTTTTCCTTTTCTTAATTTATTGAGGACAATGAACCATTTAAGTGTGAGGATATGTTCTCAATATTGTAATATATATATATATATATATATATATATATATATATATATATATATATATATATATTTCAAATTCTAGCCTTATTAAATAATTAGATGATAATGTGAAATGCATGCTTATGATTCATGTTTAATTTTAAACATTATTGCATAACGTAACATGATCCCATATTAGTAGTAGTCCAAGTCAGTAACTTATGATGATATTATGTGTAACTTATTTTTGATTATATCTTGTTATCATATAATAATATTATTTGCGTAGTGTCACTAGTGCAGAGTTTATTTCTTTACACGAAATTATTATGCTCTTTGAATTGAGACTTAGACATACTTGTATCTTGAGGGGTAGCCGCTTGTTGATGATTCGAATTTTGACTATTCCCTTTTGATCTTAGTACGTAGCATAAGTTTATGGGAGACATGGGATGTAAATGTCTAACAAAAACAAGGAGCAAACAAAGTATCAAGTACTCATTTGAGATCAATGGGTGGCAAATGCAATGTCATATGAAAGGGACGATCCATGTACATGTGCTGGTATTAAGTGCAATTGTACTAGAAATAAAATTTTATTGGTGACTTTTCACTGCCTTTGGTTACTGGAGAATTACTTGACTTCAAGAAAAAAAATGACATAGTGAAGTCGTATGGTGGTCGTAACTCACTTACCCTGAGAAGCGTCCCGACCTTAGACTGAGCAATAAAAAGAATGCCTTGTAGCAGAAAAAGAAGACATAGAAATCCCTTATTAAACTTGAATGATGGCTAGTTTTAAGCAATAAAGTGTTTAAGATCTATTCTGGTACTCAACTTGGGAGCTATTAACTCGCATGACTTGTCATGTTGAAACTTGTTTGTCAATATTCTTGGTTTAGAGAGCATGTTTTTAAAACTAAGCACACACGCAAACTCTGTACATGTGTTTACTATGTGCTGATATTATGTTATGAGCTTGATGTGTCTAAACTTGTTGCATATTCTGAAGATTATTTTTGACTTGGCATACACTATTATGTTTGGGATTTTTTGCATTTCATTCATGTAGTTGCATTCATTTAGATGCATTCATATAAATAGTATAGTCTTCCATTGCATAAGGACATGCATTTATAATTGTCATCGATATTACTTTATATGAGTTAGATGGATTTTGTGGGTACATTCACTATAGGCCCTCACGAGACCTTACTCATCCACTGGGGATACCTTGGGGTTTAAAGGGCTTGTTGCATATGCCAAATGCAACCGTGATCACCTACGGAAGTGGTACTAGTTAGTAGTTAGATAGTATTGTTTTACTCGAGGACGAGTAAATGATAAGTGTGCGGATATTTGATATAGTATATATTTATATATATTTTATATAAATATATTCCTCATATTTATTATATTTTGCATTAATTGGATGTTTATTAATTAGAGTTTAATGTTTTATTGCAGTAAATAAAGAAATCCTAAACTTGGAAGAATTGGAGATTAAAGAGTCCAATTTGTAGCTAAATTAGAATTAAATTCGGAATTGATGGGGAGCTTCTACACGGTTCACTATTTGGGCCATAACTTGAGTTCTAGAAGTCAGAATTGGGTGATTTTACAGCCCACGCGAAGATAATAGGAAAATCTATAATTCAGAGGTGACCCAATATACATATTTCAATTGGAGCAGCCCAGAAACAGGCCTGGACAGATGACTACGAATTTTCTATTACAATTCTGTCTCGTTTAGGAAAGTGAGTCTTGTTTTCTTGGAAACCATTAAAAACACTTTTATATTAGGTTTTGTAAAATAATTAGAGTGGCGGCCGTGTATTACCTAGAGCGAGAATCGGAGAGAAAACTTGGAGTGAGAACTTGAGCAAGGATTGAAGGGATTCACTCCGAGTTCAAGAGATTTTGTCAAGTTGTATCTTCTTAACTCTATACTCTTGTAACCATGGTTTTCAGTATTAATATATGTTTGTTTTCTTTCTTTGCTATGATTAACTAATTCTCTAATCTGGGGATTAGGTAGTATTCATTGATTTGCGATGTTTGTTTAATATTGTGTTGTGATTTCTCTGCTTTGCTAATCTGTCATACTATGCTTAACACAATTATGGGAGTAGCTAACCTTTAATTGTATCTGTAGAGGTTATTAACGAATCGGAAGAGGAGTTGTAATTCTAGTTCATGATATGATAGACATAAGTTAAATATTTAATTGGGAGATTAATATGAGACTTATGAGACTGAAAATTCTTGGGTCTTGATAGCTTATAGTTGTACTTTAATTGATCATGAGAGTGACGGTTAAGGGACAATTGTAAGTATTATATTGTATCTTGGGAGAGAACATTATAAACTTTAGAAGGATTGTTTTTAGCAGAGTAAGAGACTTGTATGTCGCAATTGATAGACATTCATCAATGCCAATGAAGAATCCTATTTCCTGGATTGCCGTTTATCATCGTTAATTTAACAATTTTATTTGCTTATTAGTTTAATTTAGTTTATAAACAAAAACCAAAAATCATTCTTCTCACTTCTAGATTATAAGAGATAAAATACTTGAAATTGATATTGATAACAGTCCTTCCCTGCGAACGATATCCCTCCAAAATACTCGACAACATTAAGTTGGTTTAGAACTCTATATTAAGGTCCAGTATTATAAAGAGCATGAGCTTAAATTTTTTTGTTACAAAAAAATCTACCTATAGCTCCATAAGTCCATATGTTCTCCCACCCTCCCCTGGAGGCCTGGACACATGGGACTAACTATTCTTCTTCCATTAGAGCAAACTCCAACAGTTTTACCATCTTTTTTGTTGGATCACTACTCAGCATGTGCAAGCTATACTCTATCACCTCTGAATTCATGCTTTAAATCTTTAATAGTTGTAAAGGCCATTTCAAGGACCACCAAGCTAGCTAGCTAGCTAGCTTTGTTTTGATTACACCAAACTTCTGTAACAGACTGCTCTCCCATTTCTAATACGAATGTCTTGTGTCATTTACAAATATTTATCTTCTTAAGTTAAGCCTGATCAAGTGACCAGCAGATTTTAGTTGAGAGGTAGAGGATTACAAGTCTCTTTCATGCTCTCCAGACCTAGTGGGACAACAATTTGTGGACTATTCGGTTCATAATAAAGGGCTCTACCTTTTTCCATGTGAGAATAATATCTTTTATGTTGGATAATCACATTATCTCATTTAATTATTGGATAATATTAAAAAAAATAGATTTAACTTTTTGTATATGAAAGTTATGTATTAAAGAAAATAAAGGTGCAAATATCGTATCTGACAATTTGGGAATTAAAAAAAAAATAATTCTTATGTCGAGAATCGAAAACTATGAATTTAAATAACTTAATGAAGAATGAATTACATTCTCAATTTTATTTTCCATGTATTATTATAAGTTCGATCCCTCACGTTTATAATTAGAAAAATACCAGGTACCTAAAAAATTGTCCCAAAAAATTGTCTCAAAACTTTTCTATAATATAAGATCTCGCGTGCATATATATAACAAGTCATATGTCATAACACGTCATTTGAAAAACAAATTGAAATAATTTTTGGAGTCCGTAGCCGCTCTTATAATTATTTGCATGTCTCATGATGTAAAAAAATCCATCCGACGAGATTTTGATTGTTCCAAAAAAATTAGGTTTTTTTTATCAAAATTTAGTTTGAGTTTTGATATTAGTCGAGCTGCATTTTTAAAAATATTTAGTCAAAATTTTGTTTCTGAATCAGGCCGTGCTAGATTTTATCCGAACTCGATTAAATGTTTTATAAAAATTATTAACATTTTTAAAAATCTTAAACTTTGCACAATAAAAGTAGTAGTTATATGAGGTTTAGTCGGACCGATAACGGGTATTGGCCATATGTGACACAATTTAGAGATAAAATGCCCAAAATAGCATAAACCGGAGAAATTATCTCAAATAGCACTCTAAAATGCTAATTCGTGTCACGTTTACTCAAAACGCTACATCGTGTATCGTCTTGAGTAAATTTCTTTTAAAAATTTTGAAGTTCAAAACGCAAGATAAAGTAGTGTTTAAGAGCAAAACGCAAAATGAAATGGTGTTTTAAACCAAAACGTTACTTTAAGTTGGATTATGCAAATGATTTTTTTTAATATTCTAAAACGCTACACGAAACCTTGTTTTAGAGTGCTCGTCTGCTAATTCTCCAAACGCTACACGAAGCCTTGTTTTAGAGTGCTATTTGGGGTCATTTACTCAGGTTGTGTCATTTTGGATATTTTGTCTCCAAATTGTGGCATATAGGACCATTTCTCACCGATAACTCCATTATAATAAAAAAATCATATATATTTTTTATAAAGAGAATTTTCAATTTCTTTGAAATAAAAACATCATAAAATATATTATTTGATCTACCTTAACTTGCATATCTAAAATTTTCTTATTGCACTGCTAATCATAAGTTATACTAGTGTCTTGTTGAAGGATTCTATTTTCTCGAACTCGAATAAAGAGTTGAAATTCATATAAACTAGAAGAGAGGCAGCATCTTTTTCTAATTTTCTTGTGCCCAACGAACATGCCTCTATATATTTTGTTTTTCAAAGCGTTGCGTGCACTGCTGCATGTGCCAGATTCAATTATTAATTTATTATTAAGGTGTTACGAGTATTATTATATCTACTTCCCGAACACATTTTGAAAGTTTCCTTTCTCCCGTTTTCTTTTAATCGTGTCTTTGATTTTTTTACATATATTTTAATATATTTAAAAAATATAATTTAATAAATTATTTTTCAAATATATATTTAAATATTAAATCTTATTTGAAAAAATAATTTATTAAATTATAATTTTATACGTATTAAAATATAAATAAAAAATAAAAAACATAACTAAAAGTGGATGGAGGGAATAACACATTAATATTGAGTCTGGGGACCGGGCGAGATTGAAATAAAATGAAATTAAAAATAAATAATTATACAACCTATTTGAAGTTTTATTAGAAAAAAAACGTTATTTCCGTACATTTTCATTTTTATACTCTTAAATTTTCCAAGTATCAATTTTATTGATTTCCGTAAGCTTATATTATAATTAAAACAGTCCAGTGGCCTGTGGGGCATAATTTAATGATATGCACACCCTCATTAGCCGTAGCCTCCAGTCTGCAATTCTGCCTACTTTACTAGCTAGCCTACTACTCTCTCTCTCTCCATAAATGTACACACACACGCACACTATCTGTCTTGTGCAGCTGGTGAAGTAAGCAGATCAACTGAAATGTACTTATACTAGTAGTATATTATTATATTCTACTTTCACTTTTAGTTCATCAAACTCCCTTTCTTTTATAAGATTAATGCGTTACACAAAAGCCCTTTATTGTTGCTCAAATTGATGAAATGCAAGTGACATGGTTTGTGGAGTTGCGAGAAATATGACATGTATCGAGACACAGAGATGAGTTCAGATGTTACTAGTACAACAAGCTCTCAACTTGTAAGAGACACTCACCAGGTATATATATATATATTTTTCATCTTATATATATGTATGTAAATTTGCATATTGTTTTTTCAATACTAGTTGTTGTTCAACTACATTTACATAAGATGGAGTATAGGTTGTTCGCTAATCTTTACAACAGGCCATTACTGCTCTAAAGAAAGGAGCCTGTTTGCTCAAATATGGAAGAAGGGGGAAGCCCAAGTTTTGTCCATTCAGGCTTGCCAATGTAAGTTTGTTTCAGCACTTTGTAAATAGTACTCCTCCGGTCCTTTTTATATAGGTCGTTGGACTTTTTACGCATAATTAAATAGGACTGAGCAAAATCGAACCCAAACCGCAAAACCCAACTTTGGGTTTACTTGTTTGCTCTTATGTGCATGTTTGTAAATTGTATTTCCTTCCTACTTATGTAGCTACAGCATTCAGTTAGCAGTAATTAGATATATTATACTAATTTTTAACTGGACTTGAATTCTATTTAGTTTCATTCTTATATATATTTATTTATCATAGAACTGTTTAAATTGTTGCAATTTGTGATTGGAGCACTGTGTTTTTTATTCTATCATTCTCAAGGAGGTTTATGTTAATTCTTGACTGTGTTTCATTTTACTCCTTGAAGCATGCACTGGCTTAAATGTATTATCTGTCCGATCACTATTTCATCATTCTTTCGCAAATATCGTTTATTTGCTTGTAACATGTGAGATAATATTACTTGAGCTTGATTATATGTTATTATGATTGGCATTTGCTGTTATATACTTCATTTTTATCATGAAATAGTTTTAGTAAAGATTAATTCTTGATTCAGTTTTTCTAAAGAAGAGAAAGACCTACAACCATTTGTTTATAGATGGTCAAGTATTGCTTATCTACTGGTTTCAGGATGAATCTGTACTAATATGGTTTTCGGGCAAAGAGGAGAAACACCTTAAACTAAGTCATGTGTCCCGAATCATCTCAGGGCAGCGCACTGTAAGTTCTTTAAACAGATCTAACACTTTCTAGTGACTACTTTGATCTTTGTTCACTACATACAAGTATGTAATACTTTTCTCATGGTTTGACTATATGAAGTATGAAGGTTCTTATATCCTCATCAAGTACGAGACTTTCAGTAGCATATCAGTATTATTTCATTGTTTGAGGCTATAAGTTTACACTAAATCACATATACAAGTATATTAAATAACCAAAGAACCAACATCCAATAATATAATCTTTTGGGATGGAAAGATATATTTATGCTGGTGATGGATGTGTGGCATGCTGGCATCAATCACTAACAGATATTCTACTAATGAGACCACCTTTCTTGAACTGGAGTACAGTAAGTGTATGCTCTGGTTTTTATCCGATTTTCTGGGTGCAGTATTAGAAATTGCTTTTATTTTTGCAAGTTTTTAAGTTTCAGAATTCAAACTCTAAATTATGTAATCGTATTATATTTCATGTTTGTTAACTTTCTTTTGCAGCCAATATTTCAGAGGTATCCACGACCTGAAAAGGAGTATCAGTCATTCTCTTTAATATACAATGACAGGTCACTTGATTTGGTAAGAGTTTAGTAAGATGTCCAACATATGTGGATGTATCGTGTTCTAATCCTATTATTTTCAACTCCTCATCAGCCAATTGATAACTGTTATCAGATCTTATGTGTTCATAGTTTTTGCATCTAACAATTTACACTCCTCTTTCCTCTCTGTTTTTTTAAACCAGATTTGCAAGGATAAAGATGAAGCTGAGGTATGGTTTAGTGGCCTAAAAGCATTAATATCACAGGGTCGTCAAGGAAAGTTGAGAACTGAATCAAGGAGTGATGGTATCCCATCTGAAGCTAGTAGTCCTAGAACATACAAGAGAAGAAGCTCCCCTTTGAATTCACCATTTTGTAGTATTGAGAGCTTGCAAAAGGTACCGTTTTCATCTTGAAGCACACACTCTGTGCTCATTCACTCCTTGATATATGATTGTGCTTGTGAATAACTGAATTCTAGCGTACACTGTAACATATATATTATGTACCTTGTCAGGATAGTGGGGAGCAGCATCGACTTCATACTCCATATGATAGCCCTCCCAAAAGTGATGCATTTTCAGATATGATTAAATATGCCATGCCACCTAAAGGTTTCTTTCTATCAAATTCTGCTAGTGCTTCTGTTCATTCTTTGTCGTCAGGAAACTCCGATGGAATTCAGGGTCAAGTGAAAGGAATGGGGATGGATGCTTATAGAGTAAGCTTATCTAGCGCAGTTAGTTCTTCAAGCCAAGGTTCTGGTCGCGATGATGATAATTCCTTGGGTGATGTTTTTATTTGGGGGGAATGCACTGGTGATGGGGTTGTGGGTGGGGGACCTCACAAAGTAGGGAGTTCTTGTGGCACCAACGTGGATTCTTTACTGCCCAAAGAGTTAGAATCCACATTAGTACTTGATGTTCAAAATATAGCTTGTGGTGGACGACATGCTGCTTTCGTAACCAAGCGAGGAGAGATATTTTCCTGGGGTGAGGAATCAGGTGGCAGGCTAGGGCATGGGGTAGATTCTGATGTTCTGCATCCAAAGCTTATTGATGCCCTTGGTGCTACAAACATTGAGCTTGTGGCATGTGGTGAGTACCATACATGTGCTGTAACCCTTTCTGGTGATCTGTACACATGGGGAGAGGGTCATTTTGGTCTTCTTGGTCATGGGAATGAAGTAAGCCATTGGGTCCCGAAAAGGGTTAATGGGCCATTGGAGGGCATCCATGTTTCATCAATCTCGTGTGGTCCGTGGCATACTGCTGTAGTGACCTCTGCTGGACAATTGTTTACTTTCGGTGATGGAACTTTTGGTGTTTTAGGACACAGAGATCGTATAAGTGTCTCAATACCCAGAGAGGTGGAGTCTCTTAAAGGGCATCGTACGGTGCAAGCAGCTTGTGGTGTATGGCATACTGCGGCAGTCGTAGAAGTCATGGTTGGAAATTCAAGTTCCAGCAATTGTTCTTCGGGAAATTTATTTACATGGGGAGATGGGGATAAAGGTCGACTTGGCCATGGTGACAAGGAAGCTAAACTTGTGCCTACTTGTGTTGCTTCTCTTGTCGAACCCAACTTTTGCCAAGTTGCTTGCGGGTATAGCTTCACAGTTGCCCTTACAACCTCGGGTCATGTCTATACCATGGGTAGTCCTGTTTACGGACAGCTAGGGAATCCTCAAGCTGATGGGAAGCTTCCGTCTCGTGTCGAAGGAAAGCTTTACAAGAGTTTCGTAGAGGAGATAGCTTGTGGTGCCTATCACATTGCAGTCTTAACTTCAAGAACTGAAGTTTACACATGGGGCAAGGGTGCAAATGGTCGGTTAGGTCATGGAGACACAGATGACCGAACTTCTCCAACTCCCGTTGAAGCGTTAAAAGACAAGCAAGTAAAAAGTGTTGTCTGTGGTACTAATTTTACTGCTGCTATCTGCCTTCATAAGTGGGTTTCAGGGATAGATCAGTCTATGTGTTCAGGATGCCGCCTACCATTTAATTTCAAAAGAAAACGCCACAATTGCTATAACTGTGGGCTTGTTTTTTGTCATTCATGCAGCAGCAGGAAGTCACTTGGGGCTTCTATGGCACCAAATCCCGACAAACCATATCGGGTATGTGATAATTGTTCCAGCAAACTAAAAAACACTACTGAAACTAAAGCACAGTCTCACCCTTCTTTAAGTAGACGCGGAAATAGGAATCAGGGGTTTGGCAAGCCAAGCGGAAAGGATGAGAAGTTTGAATCCCTTTCTTATTCCAATGTTGCCAAATTTTCTGCTATGGAATCCTTGAAGCAAAATGAATCCCGAATTTCCAAGAGAAACAAGAAATTAGAGTTTACTACTAATCGCGTGTCTCCTGTTTCCAACAATGTTTCACAATGGGGTGGCCTTAATGTCTCAAAAGCTTTTAATCCAGTATTTGGATCATCCAAGAAATTTTTTTCAGCTTCTGTTCCTGGATCTAGAATCGTTTCTCGAGCAACATCACCTGTATCGAGGCGGCCCAGCCCACCTCGTTCTACAACACCTACTCCAACTCTTGGGGGGCTAGCTTTGCCAAAAATGATTGTTGACGATGCTAAACAGACAAATGATCACATTAGCAAAGAAGTTGTCAAATTAAGAGGGCAGGTATGTATTAATTTCTAGATTCTCACTCTATTCATGTGATTTTTTCCTGCATTTTCTTCATGTTCCCCGTGTTGATATATTTAGCCTCCTAAAGTAGAGCTGATTATTTCTTTCGCGAAGTGTTGGTTGTGGTTTCAGTAGTCATGTATTTCCAACAACAATGCTGATTTTAAGAAGTTTCTACTTTTTACGCAAGTATCTATGCTTTATCGCCTGAAATGAATTTTTATTTTAAAAATGTAGAAGTTATCTTTTTACTGTACAAAAGACTGTCAAAGAAATTGAAGATTCTTTGATGTCATGGAAATTGAAGTACTGAGATTATTTTGTAATTTCTTTTTTAGTTTAGCTATATCTTTGCAGGCCCAATTTTTTCAGGTCCATGTTTCTAGATGTGAAGATATTAATTTTCTTATCTAGTTACCACATGCAATATTTTTAAATAAATTTTTGTGTTCATATAGCAAAGATTGGCATAATAATCTTATCATAACTTTGTTTTATTTGAGTGCTTATATTTTTTCTTATAGACTAACAATGTGACATGTCTTGCAATGTTAATCTTAGGTGGAAACTCTAACTCGAAAAGTACAATATCAAGAGGCTGAGCTTGAAAAAGCTACTAAACAGTTAAAGGAGGTGGTGGCAATTGCTGGGGAAGAGACTGCTAAATGCAAAGCAGCAAAAGAAGTGATCAAGTCACTAACTGCTCAAGTACGATTTTCTTAGCACGTTAACTATTTTAAAAGACTTCCTGTAATATAGTGTGTCAAGTATTAAAAGTAGTCATTTCTTTATTATAGGCAATGCAGATTTACCAATTCATAGATTACTGTTACTAATTCATCTATTGAAAAGTTTTGTTCAATGAGAGAATATTGGTAAAAAGTCGATTAGGGTTTCTACCATTACTTGGCACAATGAAGAGAGGTCTTGCATGGTAGTTCTCTAGGAAGGCAAGTTACTTGTGAGCGTGATTAACTTGTTGACTATGGCTGTCCATATTCGTAGTAATCTTATATAGATTCTATTACCCGGGCTGGCCTACGCGGGCAGCAATCTTAGCATATTGACTGATAGTTTTTTTGTTTTGAATTTTGAAGCTGAGTCAGGCTAATGGACTGACTCACAAAAGAGCAGATTTTTCTTCACTGCCCCACTGGTTCAAGGTTTAAGGCTTGAAACCAGTGTTTATTATTTGTACTATATATGTAATTCCCTTACTCTAGAGGGCTTGAAAATGCAAATGAGTTGGCATTTGTGTTCTACTGTCTCCTGTGCACATCTTTGAGTATTGGCCTTGTAATAAAATTTTAAAGTTACAATCTCTTTTAATGTGAAAACATAATTGATTGTAGTTCTTCAACTATATAATGCAGTTGGTTGCCTTTAGGCTTTACAGATCTTAATTGGAATAAAAGAATAAAAACTGTAGCATGCTTTTAAGTTTTTCCCCTTTATTTTAGAGATGTGAACCTACATTGTTTGCTTGATCCCTAGCTGTGACTGTACTTGGCATGTGATCCAAATTCCCATTTCTACCTTCATAGTTATAAATAGCCTTGCCTATAACCTTACTAATCCTGATTTGAATTTCTACTGCGGCACTATAAATAACACATGCACACACTAGTATTTATGCTATTCATGTTTTTTCATTTAGATATTTATATCACCCTCCTCTGCTAGCTTAAGGACGTGGCTGAAAGACTGCCTGTTGGAGCATCTCGGAACATTAATTCTCCTTCCGCCACTTCACTTGGCTTGATTTCTGCTTCTAGTGATGTTTCAAATGTTTCATTTGATCGCTTTAATGGTCAAGTTGGATGCCAGGAACCCGAATCATATTTATCAAACAGCAAAATGTTATCCAGTGGACCAGACAGCCAGTTTTTATCCAATGGGTCGACCAGTTTTTTGCTGCAAAATGGACTAAACAGCCAGTTACCCAATGGCGGAAGCACTATCAGTGACCACAGTTCAAGTCACAACAGACTGGGCTATTCAGAATCGAAAACAAGAAACGGGAACAGAAATAAAGAGTCTGATTCTCGAAATGATATTGAGGGGGTTGAACAAGACGAGCCGGGAGTTTACATTACTCTTACCTCCTTACCTGGAGGCGTTAAAGATCTTAAGCGTGTTCGCTTCAGGTAATGTTATTATCCTTGGAATTTTTCTTAATTAAATCTTTTATTTACCCTTCATTTCTGAATCTCTTTCTTGATTACTCATTGTTTCTAAATCTGTTTCTTGTTCACCAGAATCTCTTGTAACTACTTCAATCAAAGAAATCACATAGAAATTTGGCTAGCATGTTTTCCTTTCTGGACAGGAACTAGGAAGTACTCCCTCCGTCCCATTTTGTATGACCCTTATTTCTTTTTGGGATGTCCCAAAAAGAATAAACCTACTATACGTACTATTCTTGAACACTACTTTTCACTATTACACCTACTACTCCTCTTTATACTCTTTTTTTATTAAATAAATACTATTACACCCACTACTTTCCTCCACTATCTTCAAATCTATTATTAAATATTGATAGGTCCCACTTTTCAACTAACTTTACTCCTTTTTTATTATCTTTTCTTAATCTCCGTGAAAGTCAAACAAGCTCACATAAAATGGGACGGAGGGAGTAGTCAACTAATACTCTTAGTCTTAAAGTTATAACAGTCGTTGACTTGTCTACTAGAATTATGTTAGTTAGTGCTTTCTGTCTCTAGCTGTCTAGTTGAGTCAGAATGCTGATACTGATAGCATCTGATCATGTTGTATGACTTCCGTACATGCGAACATAGCATAGATTACTAAGTTCGGTAGTTTTGCTTTATAATCTATCCAATATTATTGCTACTGAAATGAGTAGGTTCACTGTTGGTTTCTGGTGTGGGAGCTGTCTTAGGTCCATCCCCTTCCTGCCTCCTGTTGCGTTTAACTTTTTCGTTTTCACTTAAATCTTATATTTGATTTTATTTGGAGAGTTTTAATCTAGTCATCAAATCTCTGCATGCAGTCGGAAACGCTTTAGTGAAAAACAAGCAGAACAATGGTGGGCTGAGAACAGAGGCCGAGTGTATGAACAGTACAATATTCGCATGGTTGATAAATCTAGTGTTGGTGTTGGGACTGAAGACTTCACCTAGTGTGAAAGAATTCTATGTATATGAAATGTCCCTTTATCTTCTACCTCTTTCTTTCCTGTGCTGCTACGACTGGATTATTCGCTGGCTCAGATTTGGCTTCCATTATTTGAAGGTTGAAAGAACAAATTAGTATAGGCTTGATCTTTTTCTTATTTATTTATTTATTATTGTGTTTGTCCCGCTCATTGTGTATTCTGCCTGGTTATAATTTGATAATTTTTCTATAATGCTTTTTGTGTGAACATGCGGAGAAGGTTGTGGATGAGAAATATAAAGTGATAAGTCTAGATTAGCTTGTTGGTTCTTGATGAATGCTGCTGCCAAGCCTGCCATGTTATACTTCTCTCTGTCTTTCATTAATTTAAGATCCTGATGCAAAATGTTTTTCCTTTTGCAAGCATATATGTTCAATTTTAATGACCATGTACGGTTTCGATTCCTGACAATGACAAACAATTATCACATTCATCTATATGTGATTTTTTTTAACGGATAAGATTAACACACGATTTTTTTTATATGAATATAAATAACCACGTCATTTATCCGCGACTAATACAACTCTACAATGTTATTTTATTTAAACACATGAACTCTCTCATATCTTTATTTCTATTTTCTCATTTTTTACTTCCTACTCCACAATTGCAAAATTTACACCCTTCTCAAGTCACAAATCACCCAAATAACATGACATTAGGTTGACCAAAAAAAAACCTCTAGGCTCTGTGTAAAACATAATGAACTGTTGAAATGAGCTTGTAGTTAGTGGTAAAGTTTATAGAATAAGTTAGTTCGTATCTGAGTATAAGCTTATATACATAAGCGTCTGGCATTGTTTGTATTACATGTTTACCAACTAATCTAGCACCAATTTGGTATAATAATCCGAATTTTTCGGCCTATGTTAGAAATTGCTACGTATAACAAGGGAAGATTATAAAGAATGTTATGACTCAAAGGGCTCGCTTTGACCGTTAAGAGTAGGTGACATAGGTGGACACAAAATTTTCTAACTAATGTCCAGACGACTTCTATTATACTTCTTTCATTAACTGGATCTTCTCCAGGCAGTTCATATAAAAAGGAAAACATGAAAAATTAACTTAAACAATCCCAAAATGTAATGGGGTTTCTTTTCCGATCTTTGTTCTCGTAAATGCTTAATATTTTACAAATACATTAGTGCGAACCAATTAAATTATGAAAACAAAATCTCATCTGAGACGCAGCCAAACCCTTGGCACAAATCACATTGGAAGAAATTTCAAATGAAAACAATATTCAGGGGAGAAGCAATATCACAAGGAAAAAGAACGTGCTGTGAGGCAGAAGGATGTACAGGTGTTGAGAGATCAGCCATCAGTTTTAAGTAGTGTCACTATCAATTCCAATTTGGTGTTGATGGTTTATACATCAAATCTTGCGGAGATCCTGTTCCATTGTTCAAATCTAGACTGTGGAGTTGTTCCATCAGCTGAGTGCGACGCTCCTTGAAGAAGTCAAGACGTGATGTCAACTCAACGAGGGTTGAAGAAGCTACAGATTGATGCCTGGGATAATCCATCACCTTCAACATACATAAGAATTCAAATGAGATGACTTAACTATGGAGTACGTAGTGGCACCAATGAGAATATTGATAGGATATTTAACCACTTCCAAACACAAGCTCATATTCGATTCTCTGTAAAATGAAAGTACTTATTTTTAAATTACTTTTATGCAAGTAACTTGAGTAAAAAAACAAGTAGTTATTTGGTTGGATAGTTGTACTCGCAAGTTATATGTATGGTAAAATGTACTTGCAAGTTAGATGTATAACTAAATGACATAGATAGATGTTAGTAAACTATGAGCACTAAATGACATGGATAGATGTTAGTAAACTATGAGCACACCAGCTTATAAGTCTAGTCAAACATACTCAACATAAAACGCTAACTGACACAGTTCATTAAAATTCTTCCCCTATTGACTCTTGTCACAGATTGTATGACCAGTTCTTTTCAGTTTTTCAATTCAATTATTTGCAAAAATTTCCTCATCAGTCTATTTGAAACTCTACAGTAATTAAAACTATATCAAATTGAATGACTTTACATAAATAAGTTATCCTTTTATATATGTGTACAGGTTACCTGACTACTGAAACTCAAGATATTTTAAAACAATGGGTGCCTTTAGCAGACTGCTTACTATCGATTTACATGATTCTAGGATAAAATACAGATAGGAAGCCATGATATATTTGCCTAGGACTAACCTCTGGTGCCCTTGACGAAGAAGGGACAGAGGCAGAATTAAAAGCCCCAAAATCCTCCATAGAAATACTTGCCGAGGTCTCAGTACTTTTAGAATCCCCAAAACTTGCTGATTCGATGAGTTGCTTCCGAACAGGCTGCCTATTACTGCTACTGGATGTCAATCCTTGTCCTTTTAGATTCCTGTTTCCCAATGAAGTCTCCTGCAATATAAGCAAATTACACCAATCAATTCTTGTGGCCTTATATTTGAATGTATTCGTGGTGATTTAAAAAAACCAGCTCATATATATAGATATACATATTGACCACAATGATAATTTTCAATATTATACAATATGGAATGAAAATAAAGTTACCAACACTTTAGTTATATTTTCATCCCATGATACTTCCAGCCCCTCCTAATGGATCTTCCATGTCTCCTCAGGTCAGTAAAGAGTTAAATATTAACAGAACCAGTACTTGTGATTAAGACAGGATACTAGGGTTTAAACTTTAATAAATGTTTATATAATGTTACCACCTTTTATACTCCTATGGTGATTGCAAAGATTATTTAGAAATTTGGCTGAGGTGAGCACCCCAAGAAACCTTGCAATACTGTAACCTTAGAAAGAAAATAAACTGGCTAGATATAATTTCTAGTTTCATCACTATCCCCAAAGCTCTTTGTTTTGCCTAGGTGATCAAAACACTTCCAATAACATATCCGTTAACTAGCAAACAGGAACACATCACACTGAGATAGTTGAGCAAGATGTATCTAAAAATATCGCTCATAATGGCAAAGCACAATGACAACCATTACTTTCAAGGGATCAGTTAATGTAAGATGGGGTGGGTCGGGACTGCACTTATAACTCAAGGTCCAATATAACATTTTCGAAAGGGTTCCATCATATATCGATTTCTGTAGAAACTTTTAATGATAGATTAACTAAAATGATGGTTCACCTCGGTTCTGTGTTTCCTCTCATAATTAACAAAAGCAAGCGAAGTATCGAAATCTTGCTGAAAATATTTCCTGCAAACAACATACCAAAAAAAACAATCAGGTCAACAACATGCAAAATAACTTCTAGCAAAAAATATTACAAAAATATAATCACTACTCTACAAGTCCAATATATGGACAACATATATGTATGTATGTATATATATATATATATATATTTGAGACTTACTGTTGAGGATTATGATTATTATGAACATGCTGGTGCAGATCACAGGCATCAGACAGGGAGCCATAGTGATTTTGACGTTGCTGATTTAATTGATAATGAAGTTCGGCAACTTTTTGTTTCAATCTAGCAACATCAGCTTCAGCAAGAGCAATCTCCTCAAGTTCTGCCCTTGTCTTCACATTAAATTTAATTTTGTAAGAACGGTCTACAACATCATAAAAACATAGATACTAGATTTTTTAATGAGATACAACCTTTGAATCCATACTACGAGATCCTGAATACTGGCCAGAAGACATGCTTAAGCCAACTTCGAGTGCAGCCCTTAAATCTCTCTCAGCTTGCAACTGCTCTTGAAGTCTTGAAACCTATCATGACAAGTTCAAAAGCAGTTAATTTTTTTAATTAACACACTGTTGTGCTAGCAAAATTCTATAAAATGTGCAGGCACACACAGCTGTACAAATACATCCAGGTGCTTTGAGTGAACAGAAAAGGAAAAATATCAATAAGCAAATAAAAAAAATCATAACATAAAGGGACCACATAGAGACTATGAAGATTCCTCAACATATAAAACAATAAGTAATTAGACATGATAAAGAAAATCGGCAGATAAACAAAAATTATAACATACAGGAACCAAATAGAGAATATGAAGATCCGTAAGGCCTAAACATATAAAGCAGAAAGTAACTAGCCATGATAAAGAAAATTGGATTTGATCAAGTTCTAAAATTTTGAAACCATACATCTTGCTCAAGTGCCATGCGACGCTCATGCAATGCCTGTTTCCTTCTCTCCAAGCTAGCCTGCAATATCGCATTTCCCCGAGCCTAGAATAGGAAAACAAAGTAAATATATTAAAGTATGTCTTAAATGCACAATTCAATTTGCTAGATTTGTTTTTGGAGTCACTCATACCTCTTTTGCAATTCGGTGTCGCAAGTCATTTTTTGTAATTTCAAGCCTCTGGAGAGCAAGCCTACAAATATATCAAGATATATATAAAGAAAAACAATAATCTTTGCAGCACATTATAAGAGAATTTAGTGCAATACACCTCAATCTATTTGTGTCTTCCTCAAGCTTAAAATAAAAATTCTAAGATTTCTAAGGAAGATACTTAAACATAAGAGTTTTCAAATTTTTCTAAATGATGCAGCTTATAAACCGCAACTCGAGATAGCCACGGGTAAAATGTAAAGATTGTGTCAAGTCAATCTTCGACGTAACTTCGAAATTATGACACACCTAACTTAACCAGTAGCACTACCCATACACAATATTAAATGTACTACATCTAGAAACTTACTCTTCATCTCCAGAAGAATCAACCGACTCCATTGAGGGCGTCTTCCTAGTCTGTAAAATAAGAAAGTAGATGTTTTTTTAACAGCATTCAGAAAAATCACACAGAAAATTTAAAACCCTAACGTTCAAAGATGAACACTTAAAAGTTAAGACCTTAGACTTAAATTATCTAAACAATTCAACCTACATAACCACAATTTCCCTGGACAACTCTTGTTATCACATCTGATTTGACATATAGTGCATTGGATTATTAATGTATGCTTCATTTTCCATAACTATATATTATTCAGTTTTCTCCATCTAGCGTTTTCTCTGTACTATCCTGCAATTCTGCAACTTTCAATATTTTGACTTCCACAAATTACTATTATTCAGCAGCTATAGATCCAGTAATAACATCCTCTTTCCTATAGAGCCCTTGATGTGTTTAATGTAATAAATCAATCTAGTAATAGAAGAGATGTCCACTACATAAAAGAATTTTATACTGCAGGAATACTAGCTCCAAGAGATATTAACTATATTAAAACTACATGATGAAAGTTTATACATGCATAATCAAATAACAGCCAACTGACACTACCAAACCATAAACAGCTTACACTATTTCTTCCCCAAATTGTTGACCTCTTAGCATTGAGATTGGAGCTTGCAGGTTTGGTGGTTGAATTTTCATTACTTGATTCCGGTCTGGAGACTGGTAAAGGTAGCTCTTTATCCATCGAGGAAAGAATTTGCCCCATAGACCGATATGAGTCACCACCAGGTAATGCAAGAGAAGTGCTCAGTCCATTCTCACCTGTCTTATGCTGTAGAACTTGTGGTTCATTGGCTTGATAATTTACGCGTGGTTGAGAGCCTACATGTGGACTGGACTTTGCTGCTAAAATAAATTTATCGGTAGGGGATCCAACATCTGAATCATCACCTCCATACGCCTGAATAACAATGTAAATTTAGACATCAGAAATTGATTTTAACAAGAGCCTGGCAACCTGCAAATTTATGTATTAGTAATGTAATGGATAAATAATCTGCCAGCCACATTCATATCTACAAGGAAAGAAAATAATTCAGAACTAAACATTAAGAAGCTCCATCCTGAGCATCAGTCACAACCAAATTCCATCCTGATCATGAAGTACACATTCTTAAAAAAAAAATTAGTGGCCTTAGTATTTGTTTGCATGTCCATTTGTCAATTTGAAACAAATTTTATGGTGCATGTGTGCATTTGACAAGCCAGAGTGCAAGTGCAACAGCGTGTCTGTGAGATGAAGACAGAACCTTGTAGTCATAAAGATCGCTACCACCATAGCCACTTGTTTCGCTCAACTTTCCACTGAGTACACGATCTTGATCATCATCGGTCCCTTGATCAACTTCATTTTCTGCGTCATGGTAACCATTTTTCTTGATGTTCAAGGTTTCATCGTCAGTTGAATCATCACTCACACTGTTTTCAATCTGAGAATCGGCAGAAATAGAACATCTATGCATAGCATCATTCTGAAAAGGGATAAAAATAAGTACAAATAGAAAATACATAACCAAGTCAATTAAAAGAGTGATGAATCTATACATATATGATATAGCTGCTTCATCCAATATTTCCTGAATCTTGAAAGCATTAGAAACTTTTACTAAAGTAACAATATTGAAAAATAGTATATATCGAGAAATAATAAGTTAATTTGACAATGTACTACTGCTGTAATTGAAATAACAATAAATTACTGCCTTAATAGTAAACTACTTTAAATTTTTTCGAATCTTCCTTCTCAGGGTTAAGGAGAATATATGGCATACAGCACTCTCCTTTCCATACAGCCCACTTTGCCTCTATTTCTTCCTCTATTAGGAAATGGATGTATTTTTACATCAGGATTCTAGTTTTTCCTCGCATACTTTTTAGTCTTCTCTATCCACTATACCATTCTCTATTGGGCTAACAAAGCGTCCCTTAGAACCGGTTATCTACGGATCTGGACCTGACCCCTGGGCAGCTACAATTAAACCTCGAAAAATGAATACGCTCGGGACAGGAAAATTATATTCATTAATCGAGATTATTCATTTATCGAGTTCAAAAATACACTGTCTCTATTATGTTGGGACCGGAAAAAATTATTTATATGACGAGGTTATTTGTTTATCGAATATTCATTTATCGAGGTTTTACTATTGAAATGGACCTGTATTATAGGAATAGGTATAAAAAAATATATAAATATGTTGTATTACCTTTTAATGTTCAAGGATAGCTAAGTTTCTCATTGCTTATGTTAAAGTGTCCTTTCCACAATAATTAAGGGATGATTCCTTGTTAAAATTTTATAGACTTAAGAAAATGGTTCTGAACACACTTTGTCATCTTGTGGTGATCGACTAGGATTTTGTAAACTTTTAATAGTTTGGAAAAAGGGTGTTGGTTTCTATTGGGCCATGGCTTTTTGAGCTATAAGATTCCACAACCTACATACATGCTCCCATAATAAGAGCTCATCTCTACGCTCTTACTTCTGATTTAGTCCACTAACTGTAATTCTGTTTCTATCTTCATCAAATTTCAGCAAAAAGGTATTGCCTCCACGTTGTAATAAATTTTCTTCATCAATATCTATATAATGTCTACTTATAAACGGTGTTTAATACTTGTAAATTTTAGGTTCCTTCCAAAATTACGTAGAAATTGTTTGGAGGTGCTTCATTGATGTTGTATTTAACTTTTAACTTATTTCTGTTTACTGTGCTCGTTCTTGTTTATTTGTCTTCGCGTTGATAATAGAAAAATGCTGCATTAAAGATTACGATCCGGAACAGTTTAGACAAAGAAGGTTGAAAGTGACAAATATTGTTATACTCAATTATTCATCTTTTCCTAATGTTAATAGAAACATCAAAAATGTATTTCAAAACCATGAAAGCAGGCCAAGAAGTCTAATCTAAAGTCCCTCATAGCAGAAGCCCAAATATGCAAGAGACATAATCTTTCCCTAGACAAAGTGAAAGCCTCTCTGGTGTAATCTTTCCATCCTTCAAACTTATCAACATTCCTCTAGGGTTCCGAAATATATATTAGCTTCTTTCCTTCTAGCAAGGTAAATTAATACTGTTACTTGATAGGATTGCATATGTTATTTTGACAACTCACTTTCATTTTAGTGAAATATATGACCAATAACATTTTACCATTTTTGCCTACTCGTTACATTTATTATAATTCACATTATCTAGTTATCCGTCTCTGCCTGAAAAGATACACGTCAAAAAGATTTGACAGGGATAAAACCAAAAAGGCTAAGAAAGTACAAAACATTAAGTACAATATTGTTGCATAAATGCTTTTAAAAGGATATGACACTACCAAGTTTCCATTTCATCATAATATGGACATAAACTCTACTACATTATATATACCTCCAAAAACAGAAAAGTAACAGAGCAATGCTAGAGGTTCCAAAACTTTTCCCAAAATGGTTTTGAAATGATGAGTTGGCAAATTTCAATTGGTGTGCATGTATGAGTGGACAATCACACAACATACAAACAAACAAACTAATCAGACAAACATATAAGTATATTTAAAAATTGGGGGTGGGTGAGTTCGAAACTGAGACCCCCTCCATCTGATATCATATTAAGTAACCAACTCTACTAAAACCTAAGACTTTAATTAGATCATATAGTATATTCAACATTATTGTTCTTCGGTTTATTTATATTTACAATTACTGGACAAAAAAGATTTCTTTTCCCTATCTCGTCTAAGCTGAAAAGGGAATAGCCTCGCTCAATCCAGGTGACAAATCCTCGCTTTTCATCCACTCTCAATGAATGATTACTTGCGCCTTTGATGACAATGATATAGTATTCACTATCTACATCTAAATTTCGATTATACTTGGTGATTCACATTTTATATAATTTAATATCAAAATTCAAAATAATAACATGACATTAGAATGTATAGTTTTATTTATAATTTTGTTGACAGAAGTACAAGCATAAATAAGAAAATTGATCTAAATGATATGCAATAATATAGATTACAAAGCAGATTGATTCATAGATATTTCTTTATATATTAAAAAGTAATATTTATGTATAAATACCATGGGAGCCATATCGACGCCACAATGAGAGCCATTTTGATATATCATCTTAAAACTTGCCGCAACTTCATAATAAGCTTTGTACCAAGTCCTTTAAGCTCCTTATTTTGAGAGGAAGTAGTTGAATATTATTTTTTTGGCTATAGGACCTCATCAGGGATTTCTAATCTGAAAGAATTATCTACCATGGCCGCTTATTTTATTTATATAAAATTACTATTCTTGTTTTATATCATGGTGCTGTTGTGGACTACAGAGAATATTCCCAGTCACTCTTTACATGGAGGTTGTATCACAAGTTGGAAAATTTCCATGACTTCTTCCCCGGCAAAGATCGTTGTATATATTTATATATATGAATAATCGCCAATTCTTGGATGGGGAAGTTACCAAAATCCAGTTGTTAAATGTCCAAAGGTGAAAATTTGTTATAAGCAACGAGAATGATTTTGCCTATACTAAGGAATGTCTGCAACTAGAAGGCTAGTTACATTGGAGTAGTTTCTACATATTTCGTTGCTCATCTTCTAATTTGCACCTCAATATTTTCATCTCGCTTTCTTGTTCTTTAATCATAATTGTACTGGAAAAGATGCATTTTAATCAATCAAAGATTATTCTAGACATTATATAAGAAAAAATTAAGTTTAATCCATTCTTTACGGATTCATGAAAGTACAATAATATTGCCGAGTGAATTTCATTTTGCACCCTAATTTTGTACCAGAACTTCAAAATAAAAGTTTGCTACCCATAACTTTCAAAACCGAATGCAATATACACTCCTTTGACGATTTTCCGTTAAAATTGAGGGGTAAATTTTGAATTTATAATAGATTTCTCTACAAGCAAAAAAATGCCATCAAATCCTGCATAAAAATTAATACAGAATGCTAGATTTGTTAGGCGACGATAACATACAATATCTTAATTAAACTTTTATCCATAAAGATTTAAGCCAGTCGCCAGTGCCCGGAAATCATGGAATAGAACTATATTCCTAAACCCTGTATCCCACGTTATTTTACGGTGGCATAAAAATTCCAATTATAAAAATCTTCGAGTTCAACTTGTCAAAAGAGCAGGATTATACTTTATGGTGCAAATAATAAATTCTGACCAATAGTGGTTTTCTCTTGCCAATGCTTTATAAGACTTCCGTCTACAATTTTTTAGATATTAACAAACTAACTAGGTTAATTGATTTACCAAAATTATATATTTTGATAAAATCAAATCTCTGCTAACATAGTAGGCTCCAAATTGGAGATGATACACAGACTTAATGAACAGAATTCTCTATAAATCAGACGCATAATAAGATTCTAACCAGATCTTTTTTCAGGTATAAGGAGCCAGTGGGACAATCAGAAAACAAGATAACATACACAATGAAAAAGGAGAGATAAGAAACATCCAACATCACCCTGCTAGCCTACCTCCTCTCACTCCTGGCATGATTTCCACCCCGAAGTACCATATAACAAGTTTCTTATTTATCATACAGTAATGAAAAAACAGTATATTCATATACCACTATTTTTAATTAAGAAACAGAAATAGAGCAACTCACATCAAATATACTTTCATACTCCTCTAGAAGTGTCGTTATGATGGCTTGAGCATTGTTGGCAGCATTGGCAGCAGCAAGAAGCTGAGCAGAATTATCTCCATTCATATCATAATCATCCTCCAATTCACACTCTCCAGTCAAAAGAGGCCTTAAAAGTAATGGAGCCATACAGGCAGCAACAGCAGATGGAGTCATCCGATTTTCAGAAGAGTGCATTGAAACTGTGTGCATCATCTTCAAGATTCTGCAAATCAAAATGGAAAGATGAACTCTTTTTAATATGTTAGTTTATATAAATGATGACTTCCTTGAATTCCTTCTAATTGATTCAAACAAAGTTTGGGAAACTTTACAAATATTTTTTACAACTGTTTCAGGCAAGTCAAGAAACTCGTGTGAATTAAATTGGCAATGAGAAGAAAACAAAGAGGTAAAGCATATCCTTTCCAGAGAGAGAGAGAACCTCTGTAATAACCGCCTGTTTGGTTCAGGAAATGTCTCCAATATTGCTGAACGCATTGCATTCAACCGAGCCTCTTTTCTGTCGATCTCTGATCAAATAATCAAGAAAACGAGGTCAATATTTAATAATAATCAATGTAAAATTCAGGCTCCAAATTATTCAACGCCCGCTACTTAATAGAACATACAGTTCACCAACGTACTTAAACAGATACACTAAAATGTATCAGGATTCACGAGAGAACAATGGATTCTGAGGAATATCTATAACTGCAAAGATTGATGTGCAAGGTAACAAAAGACAGAAGCAACAAAAGCTTCTTGAAAAATGAGTGAATCAAAAGTTAAAATCGCACTACCGACTCTGTAATCAAAATTGCTAATAGGATGAATAATAAATTCAGTTATTAGTGAAGCAGTGTGTTCAACAATTCAAGTGGTTGCACGGTAGACAAATGATATGGGCCTATGGCATTCAAATAGATTTGAACAAAACGTCAAACATAGAAGGCAGCTTTAGGGCATTATGCTAGGACTTGATGAGAATTAACTGTCTCCCTAAACTGGAGAGGTTCTTTACTAGATTTCCAATGCAACAGATGTTAAATTGAACCGTGCATCAGTATGCAGGAGTTAAATGCTAATACGATTTCTTGTCCATCACCATTCACCACATTCCACAAAAACTCCAAATTAACAGCATAATCCTGTTATACGCTATTTCCCAAACTGGGTTTAACAAATATGCTATTTTTCATATGATACTGACCTGTACACCATGAAAGTTTGCAAGTTTACGAACTCTTAATAGACAAAATAAAAACACAAAAGAAAAAAAATGTTGCAATTTGTAACATATTTGTGGCTTTTTACTAGCTCAGGACCAAATATGCAATTTTCAAAGAAGTGTTCCATCACTTACTATAAGCTTCCAACAAAGCATTGCAGCAAGAAGCAGGAACTGGAGATGAAGGTAATTCACGAAGTACATGCTGCAAAAGAAATTTACTTGAGTGTTAATAATAGATTAATAGGGTATTTGGATAATTAACAAAAAGATTTAAATTCACTCATTGTTAACATCCCAGTAGTGAAGAAAAAATGAATTGAAGCTTTAAAATGTAAAAAATCACCTCCTGTTATTCTAAAATGCAGGACTATCAAATCACCATAACTTAGGATGATAACCATAACCTCGTAATTACATTATTACTCCATTTGAATGTATTGCTGCCTTGCAGGCACTATAAATAATTATTTCATTGTCATTGGGCTAATCATGGTCTATCAATCATCAAGAATTATAGAAAATACAAATTTATTAGATCTATTCCAAAAGATACAAATTAGTACCTTAACACAGTCACCAATCACATGAGCATCCTCGTCTTCACCAAAATCAACCTTTCCTAGAAACAAACACTGCAAGCTTCAGTGTACAAACCTTATATTTTAATGTGTTATGTGTGTCAGGATCAGTCCTATAGTATTAGTAGTAATATGTCAGGAATAGCACTGCATTATACAGTATTGTACAAGTAGTAATAAGAGTATTAGTATGGGTAGTTGTGTATTTTCCATTTCAAGAGTTAGTTATAGGAGGAAGCTGAGTCTATAAATAGTGATGAGACTCTTGTATTCAGTTTATGCATTTGAATATACAGAAAATGGAAATGTTATTTCCACCACTTCTCTCTCTCTCTAGGTTTCTCTCTCTCTAAATCTATCTTTCTCTGCAAGTTTTCTGTTCTTATCTCTGATCTATCTCTATCTCCCTGTTGTATCTCTCTAATTCTGCCCTAATCTTTCTCATTTCTCCGTCTATTTCTGATCTATTCTCTTTAATTCTATCTCTGTTTCTCTCTAATTTGCTGCTTTATAAACCAGAAAACACCAAAAACAGTTAGAAACTCAACTCATGATTACGACAACCATAAAATAATGTTTTATTAATAAAATTTTAATAGTGATTGACAGATCCAAACAAGATGATTTTACCCTAAATTACAAGGACCAGAGAAAATATATCCATATGAAAAACAAAATAGAGGGGGGGGGGGATTCATAGACGTCAATATGGTTATTTTGATTTTATCAACTTCTTTCTAACAAGATAGGATATGGGCACATATCGCAAGTGTCAAGTACTGTTATGAAATTAGAATGTGTTACGGTTTTATATATGAATGACAAAGTTTATCAAAAACCTTACTATTGGGGTATATATAAGTATAGCAAAGTTAAAGATATCTGAAAACATAGCCAAAGGGTACATAGTCAAATTCTGGTTATTGAGGTGTAAAACTGATAGGTGCAGAAAACATTGTCTTCCAAATACGACTTCTTTTTTCCTAGATTAAAAACGATATACAAAAAAAAAAGACAGTATCCTTACCTTGTTCATATTCTTGAACTCTGTGATCCACTTCCTCAACATCTGCTGCCTGTCGCAAAATTCCTTCAACTTTGGTTCCTGTTGCACAGTTGCAGAATACAATAAAACACATAAAATTAAATCATAAACATTGATGACTACACAATTAAGCCTAAATACAAAAAATTCAACTTGCTTATAACATTTTAACAAAAATAAAACACCCAATAAAGTACTCAGAGGCTACTCATTCTATATAAAATTAATATGTTTTTTAATGAAAAACTTCACACAATACATAAATAGAAACAAAAAGCTTCAACATTTATGAGCAAGTACCTCTCTGCTAACAACTATGCAGTAAAAAACTACTGAACTGCTAATGGAGGTTTTAGTTGAAGATTTAATAAGAGCTAAATTTCAAATGGGACTAAGTTCCGATCGCAATATAAATAGAACTTCCGTATCAAATTTATCAAAAAAATAATAATAAAAATCTTCATTTCAGCAAGTCATTCATACCATACTTCTCGAGAAATTGCAGAGCTTTCTCTAGAAAGGACGGCCCTCCATCTATATCTTCTAATGCTAGCAAAATGGGTCTTCCAACAACTAAAGACTTAACAGGACGCTTTTCTCTCCCTGATTGAAATATTCACAAAATTACAAACATTTAATGGGCAAACGAAGTATGGTATGGATGGGATAATAATACTAAACATTGATGTGGAAAGTTGAATCAAAAGGACAGATACACCAAAATATGTACTAACATTGATTGAACGACCCTTCCATTGTATCATTAGCATCATTTCGATAAATCCCATTATGTCCCAGTGAAAGGGCCGCATTTGGGGCTTGTGCAAGAGCAAGTTCCAGAGTGGCCTTCCACTCGTACAACTCCTCGGATGACTCTGCCTGAAAAATAAAATTAGAAGCTTTAGGAACAAATAAAATCAACAGAAAAGAAGAGTGGTGGTTAGAGGAAGACACCTGATATGAAAAACACATGCAGCCAAGAGAAGAAGCGTTGTAAAAAAATAGATTTGTAAAATATAATAAGATGGAATAAATCAGGTCGAGAAAATGATATTAAATAACCAAACACCTTAAGGGTAAATGCTCGTCCATCGCGCCCATCAGGAAACAGGACAGTTAGAAGCTTTTTATCTTCTCTAACAACAACACTGGATATAAATCACATGTATTAGCTGCAAGAAATACCGCTAAACTCAACTTAACATTAATATTAGCTGCACCAATTAGTGGGAAAAGAAATGCCATCCATACCTCCCTGAATTATTCAAGTCAATGCCTCCCAACGTCAAATTTACTTCACCACCTCTTTGCGGAAGCGAGCTCTAATTAAAAAACAATAATAATGAATATATCTTAATATTAACGTAATTTATGAAGATTATGATTCTGCATTAAATTATGAGACCGAGACAACAAAAATCAGACATCATGCCAGTAATACAGAAATATCTCCAGAATGAATATTTTGAACGCTCAATATAAGGACTAGTATCAGAGGAGAAACCAATATGTTAATGGCTATAGGTCAGCGCTATCCAATATGTGACTACCACAAGGAGCATATATGCGGTAATAAGTACTGTATGCATATTATGTTCCGCAAATAATTTTTGCTTCACATATTCATGTATAAAATTAGAGGCACAAGTGAGTAACACAAAAAAATTAAGGTAATAAATTTAATGTTGATGAAAAATAATATTACTTAGATTTCACATGCGATTACCCCTAAGATCAATATAACGATGTCTAGAAACAATAAGTACACAAATGCATTTGTAACAAACACATTAGTCAACAATATAATTCGCGTCAATATTCACTAATACAGTAAACATTCTCCCATCAATACATAGTTCATAAAAATATTCAGATTGAATAAAAAATAAGCATCTAATCTCTTATAGAACAAAGCATGGAATTCTTGGTTAATTATGCATCATGTTGACTGTCAGTCAAATTGAAGCACATTACTCATCAAACCATCATACTACATCATCCACATATTAGTCAAGCTTACAAGTATAGTAGCTGAACCTGATTTTTTTTCCTCGAATTCAATTACATTTTCACAAAATATGAACAGGTCTACTAAATAACATGGAAGAAAAATATATAACAGAAGTAATATAATAACAACGCACTCGCATGTCTAACTAAAGAATTAAAGCCATAAATTAAGACTATACTAACAGGCTCATTTTTGAAAAAGACCAAAGAGGTGCGTGTAAGGATAAACCAACGTTTCTTCCAGGATTTCCAACCTAGACCTGCAAGCAGAGCAGATATTTAAAGGTTTAGATGATTACAAGAAGAAAAGCAGATTTACATTATTTAATTCTAGAAAAAGATTGTACATACAGTTGTACACCGGTCCCCGGATATGTACTTTGTTTGTTACTTAAAAACAGCAGTTCATGTTTACTTTCTACATGTAGGTACCAACTCAAAGCAGCCAAGTAATAGTTAAATCGCTATAGCCTTTTATAAGCCAGATCAAAGAATAATTGCTTAAATAAAAGTCAATAAGAATTAAATGAGAAAAAGAAAAAACTGAAGGAACCAAACGTGACTGGATACTACAACTACATGAGTAGCTAAAATTTAATGTGAAATTATTTTAAGTAACAAAAAGCCTACGCTATAAAAATGAAATGATAATCTCCTGGGAGTGAATAAACGCCCAGTGGAGAAAAAACACTGATGAGAATTTGGAGAATGTCCATGAGTTTTCCATATATATGTGTTTGGATGTTACATGTGTAAGATTGCAATAATGAATAAACTTTAGTATGTTTACACAACCCAAAGACACACAAAAAAATATGCTACTAAGATTAGGTTACTATAGTAGAAGAAATGAAGTTAAATTGGTGAGACAGGTTGGAAGGTTGGGTGAAAGTTGATAGCTCTACATTTTGTCGACAGTAACCGGATCAATATAGACATATGGTACTCTACTTATTTAGTGTATACTTCTACTTGCAACATACTTATCCTAGCTACAAGCTAGTTTAAAATGTGTTGATGTAAACTTGCACTCAGCCTGGTTGGATGAAATATTACTGGGAGAATGGAATAAAATTTGTACTATTTTATTGGTAAGCATGTAGTATAATTTTCATTCCATCCTTCATTTTTTTCCTAGCCATTTAAACTGGAACTGTAACCCAACAATTTCAAAGTAAATGCTCCATTCTTCTTCCTACTCATTTTTTTTCTTTTCAAAAATCTCAATGTAGAAAATTTGCACTCTATTTCTTTCTTCACTCTTACCTCTTGCTTCCTTTCTTTCACCTTTGATTTTTTTTCACAATTCTTCATCCCTTTCCATTCTCTCCAACAGAAGAGAGCATTTTAGTTTTTAAGGCGGTTTATAATGCAGAAAATATTAACAGTTGGAACATGAATAGATATACTTTTAATGGTTGAAATTATTGGATCGTGTTGTGCCCATTATATATCATCTTTCTACAGGCCATAGATTTTGGTTTCCATATAAGCAACTTAAAAGGCCACCAAAACAAACAGGTAGCTGCTATAAGCAGGATAAATGGCCTTCCAACAAGTATTACAAGCGTGAACCGATAGTTGTATTACAAGAGTGAACCGATAGTTCGAGTGCATCTGATTCCCAGCAGAATTTTAGGGGTTACTGGAGTTTTGTCCTGGTTCAGTAAACTGGTGGGTACAAAAGTCAAGGGATCGTAAGGAATGCACTAGATTTTTCACTTGAATATTCTAAGCGGAGAGAATGGTGATCAAGTAACAAGACTGAGAGCTCTTAGAAGTCATGTAAGATAAGTAATCGACGATTCTGCGTCAGATATGTAACTTTGGGCCTATTTGAACACATTTCAAAGTGTCTGCTTTAGTGAAAACAGTGATGCCCAATGCACATATTCAACAAGACTCTTAGATTTCCATCAAGCTCAAGAGATAGACATTTCCATACATGGTAAGATATTTACAAACAATGTACCAGAACATTTATACTAGAAGGAAAAGACAAACAAGAATTTGAGTTTGAGTAGCATAAGCTTTGCAGAGTATAGTCATTGGTAAAATGGTATTCCTTGAACAGGAGAGTAATTTGTATATAATAGCTGCAGACAAAGTGCATCTATCGCAAAAGTAATACAAATTCTGCATTTTAGTATCTTATGGATTTCTAGACCCTAATTAACTCATAACTGCAGGTTGATTATACAGAGGAACAAAAAAATTAAAAAAGACAGAAGGAAGAAGAGAACAAAATTGAGGAAAAAAGTGGAATGACACCTATCCACTTTACTGGCCTGGGGCTTGTTAAGGAAAAAGGTTTCAGCTCTATCATTATCACCTTATTAAATATTTGTTCACAGAATTACTCATCTCAAGCTCAACCACTTTCTTTGTCCTTGATAACCACTACAATCACCCTAGCCTATATATTTATACCTATAATTCATTAAACCATGATGAAGAAAAAAACTAGTTCTCAGAAACCACGTGCCAATGCCTCAGCAAGTCACAATCAAAAACTTGATGAAAAAGATAAAGCGTGATAAACTAGCACTCATAACCACATGTCAGTCTCTCAGCAAGTCAAGACAGCTCTATTCACAAACTCCTCACTACTAGCATCCTCCTTGTTGAAACTTTCAAATAGCAAAACCATTTGCATTTAACTATCACTACAAGCAACCTCGTCAGCATAAACTTACACTGGAGTAAGAAAAATCAAATGCATGTGAATCAACATAGGACAATTCTCCTGTCAACCTTTGATATTATAGACAAATCCTCTCAAGTTTTTTACTTTGCATTAAGCGCATTATTGAAATCTTCCATATGTTGTATATGTAAGCATGTACTTCAAAGATTATTAAGAAAGCTCGAAAATAATACCTTTTGATGATATGAACAGTGGCCCGCTCTTAAAAACCTATACACAAAAAGATCCAAGTTACAAGGCATCCGTCAAATAAAAGTATTGCATTATAAGTATAGTAGTGCAAATAGATCGTGTACTTGTCGATTAACAGAAAATAAAGATGCAAAATTTAAACAATCAATGAATACAGTTCACATGAATCGAGAGCCAAATCTTTATTATTGCAGACACATTAGCTAATTTATCTTATCAATATGAATGCAGGCAATATAGGGATGTGTGGGTAAGTGTCTGGGGGACGACAAATTATTGCTTCAATTATAAACAGAACCAAAAGATTGGCTATTAGCATAAAAATTTACAAAGATGTCAAATATAACCAATAGCAGTAGTGTGGACGAATTTCCAATTCCGATACATATAGATGCCAATATAATGACTTGCTTCTCAACACAATACCCGATATAAGAATCAGCTTGAATCTAAACAATGCAAATTTTTCATCAACTTGGTAACTACTAAAAACCCCAACTTTCTAATTGGCTCAACTAGAGAGTCTGTCTGTTTCAGTAAAGACCCAACTCTCGAAATTAATCACAAACTCAATACACAACATCACATATTCCCTAAAGATTGAAACATTATCCAAACTAATTAAATTCAATCAGTTACAATCAACATAATACATTCATCAAACAAAACCCAACATAAAAAACAATAAAATCACAACAATTACCGTATTTGAAGCACCGATTCGAGGCCGCTCCACGGAAGCCAAAGCAGCAGACATTTACACACACTAAAAGCACCCAACTATGTGCATTTGAGATCAATCAAGAACCCAAAAAAAACCCTTAAAAATCTTGCCTTTACTATAAATATAATTGAGATCTGAAGCAAGATATTAATGGGAGTGTTTGATTAGGTGAAGTTTTAGAGTGGGGGGTTCCCTCCTTTTTCTACCTAATCTATGTTGCTTTTTAGTGCTAGAAATTTTAGAGAGAGAGAGGGGGGGAGGGTGTTTATCTGAAACTTTGTTTGGTCGTATATGTATTGTATATGTGTGTATACAATCTCTCTGTTGATACATTCAGTCACAAGGGGCTCTTGTTTAGTAAGCTCTGGTCCAAACGGAGTCCAAACTATGGGTCAGGTTCATTATAATCTTCTAAATTTTATAATATTAAAAATTTATGTTAATACTATATTTATTTCATATAAATTTATTAAAAATGTTAGGAATCTAGGTAGATTTGATGATAACTATAACCTTAAAATCATCGAAATTTTATTTATTATAACTGATCAATTGATACGATGTTTATAAATATCAATTGATTAAGAAACCATTTATCAGTTGAAATATTTATCTGAATCAACTGATAATATGGATTGTAATATAGTTGCACTTATTCTATTTCAAATTATATGGCTTAAATCAATTGATAGTGTTCTCATCAATCGATACTAAAGTCGATTGATATAGGTCATCAACTGATGTATAACTTAGAGTGACAAATTGTATTTATTTGAAGACAGAAAAATTATACAAGTGAAGGGTGATCAATTGATATGAAAACATCAATGGATGAAGGATCGATTGATAACAAGTCAAGTCAGAAATTCAACACCATTAACTGATATGAAGACCCATCGATTGATATATCAACAGCTATTATTAATCGATGGATATCAAGATCAATCGAAGAAGAACGTCAGTTGATGGATGCAAGGAAGAATAAATTGATATGCTTAGCATCAAATTATCAATTGATAGAGACTGCACAAAGAGACAAAATGTCAGAAATCTCCAGACAAAAGCACAGTTATGGAAGACAGTTTACATTGACTGTGAAGACTCAAATTGAAGCTGTCTTTCCAAGACTCAAGACATTTCCCAAAATAGAAAAGGAAAGAATGGAAAGATAGATTAGTAACATTACTAGAATAAGTATTTTTGTTTTTACTTTATTCCTGAGATGTAAACACTCTTGTATTATATAAACAAGAGTAGTGGTATTGTTAGAAAAATAACTTAGTTAGAATATCATTCAGAATCAACTGTTCAAGTCTTAGAGCACTTTGTATGAACGGTTGATTTATTTTTTAATTTTGTAAAAAATAGCTAGGTTTTTACAAACTTAGATTATTTGAACAAATATATACACTGATAGAAAAATTAATCAATCAGTAATTTTTAATATCTTGTTCAATTTATATTTCAGTTTCTGTTGTTCTTAAAACACTTAGTTTATCATGAACAAATACTAAAAACTCAAAAAAAAATAAGTATTTGTATTCAATCTCATCTTGTACAAATACATATTGATATTGTTCTGGGGAATAACAAAAAATGTGAGTGATATTAAATTAATTAAAAGAGTCATTTTGATAATAATTAATAAGTATGTATAATAAATAAATTTATATTTAACATAAATATTTTTGTTATTTGGGTTGATAAAAATTAAGTATAATAAAATATTATTCTATTTAATATAAATATGTTATAATTTGGACCCGTATTATAATAAATATATAATTTAGACCTAAAAATAAAATTTTAGTTAGGTCTTGTATTATAATAAATAAAATTATATGTAATATACATATATTTTTTAGGCTCATGACTCAGTACCGACTGATCAACCGACCAAAACTTTTAATTTTTCAATTTTAATAATATAATATACATTAATTGGGTCATATTCTACTATTAATAATCAAGCCAACTCATCTTTCACTATTGAAAAAATATTTGAACGGTCATGATTAAAAAATAATTATAATTGAGATAATATATAATGTTAAATAGTTTTAAATAGTATATAATTTATATACGGCAAAAAATAACAAAAAAGATATTAGATGAAATATTAAAATGGATAATATTGATTTTTCTAGAAAAATAAAAAATTTAAATAATAAACTGAAATCTTACTTTTCATAATTTAGTTTATTAATAACTTAATTTACTTTCACTTTTCATTCATATATATATAAGTATATATTAATAATTTTTAACATATTTAAAATATTATTTAGTTGCAATATAAGACAAATAAGTTTTGAAAATGGATGGTGCTCTTTAAAAAAATTAATAATAGTTCTGTTTTGTCACAAATTATTAAATTAATTAAATATGATTATTTAACACCTATTTTTATTAATTATTAAAACAAGTGTAATCTGTACATTTACATATTTTATCCTAGTTGAGTGTCGGGTGCATGGACTGCGAATAAATATATTGAATTAATAATTTTTTAAAATAAAATTATGTTATTTTAAATATTGTATAAGCAATTTGATTAATTTATGCCATTTCATATGAGACTTATCTCTATTAAGACATTTCTCGATTGTGTACCCCTCTAAGAAAAACACACACCTTGTTAGGTCTAATATCATCATAGAAGGGGGGTTGAATATGATGTGGTAGAAATTTCAATTTGTTTGCGGAAGTGTTTGTGTTTTTAAAGAAATGAACTTGACAGTTAATAAAACACAAAGCTGAGAAATAACAAGTTATTATTAAATCCCTGTGGTGCTACAAATCTAATCAAATGATTAGCTGCAGTGGTTTCAAAACAATATTACAACACACTACAGTTGGGTGAAATAAATGTTTAGCTTTAATGGAGCTTCCCGGCTGTGTGTGTTGAATGCTTGAAGATGATAACCCCTTTTTTAAATCAATTGATTTGAACCCATATTTATTTATAAACTTGATTGGAAATTTTTCCACAATGCTTAAGTCCTGAGTGGTGCCTATAGAGTGGTAGTGGTGTAAGGGCGCCACTTGAAGCTTGTTGCGCCTATTGTCCTGAGTTGCGCCTTGTTCATGTGAGTTGCGCCTGAGAGGTGTGTTGCGCCTGTACAGTGTCTTCCCTGTACAGGCGCCACTCGTGCCTTAGAGAAACTGTGCCTTGAGATGTATGTGGCGCCTGCACTCTATACACACTGTATAGGCGCCACACACATACTTAAACTTTGTATTGCACCTGTAAGACTTATGTTGCGCCTCTCCATTGCTTCAAGAGTAATAAACCACCAATTGTAGTAATACATGCCTTAGCATATTTCTTGACTTCTTGAAGTAATTACCACTTGGATTTCACTCTTCTGGCTTGGCTTGATCAACTGATTTTCTTCTGATTAATTAAGATAATTCTCTTCTTGTTGTGCTGACGCTTAGTGCACTGGTCTGGTTCACAAACGACTAACACTGAATGAATTCCCTTAATCTCTATTCTGTTTTAGCTGATTAACCCTGGACTGTTGCATTGTTTCTGATCACTGAAACCCTTTGACAATTACATGGATCACTGCTCTGTCTTTAGAATGAAGTCATCTGAACTCTTATTTGTCACTGAGGCTTGAACATATTAATGAGCTTCTCTCCCTGACGTTCAGTAATTCTTTCATCTTGAATGCTCAGCAATAATGAATGTATTATCTTCTTGATTATGTCCTTCTGGATTCCTGTGCTACATATTAGTATTATTTATCTGTCTTTGTTTCTTAGTTGAGTTATCGTTATCACTATTACATACTACGTTACATTATGCTTTACAATCTCCCCATATTTGTTTGTTAGAGTTCGACAGGCAAATCCTGTGAGAGGATAACTCAACTGATACTTACAAGAAAAAGTGAAGTGCAGAAAGACAGTAAATAATATAAACTACATTCTGGATTAGATATTACATTTCCATATTTCTTTGTGTACAAAAGAAGTTTGTTCCTTTAGCCTGAACAAATAATTCTATGGTCTTCTGCTTCCTTGTACTGTGTCTTGCTTGATTTTAGATCTCGTTTCAGAGTAGTGCTTCTTCAGCTCTTCTTCCTTTTGCTCTAACCTTGCCTTCACCAAATCTCTTGCTTCTACTTCAAGAGTGTTAACCAGAGGTGGATCTTCTAATTTCTTTAAAACCTCAGAGAGAAACGCCGTTGAATTTGTTTTGGAGATTGACTCGAAGGCCAGAGATTGTCTCTTTGTAAACACAAACACTGTTATCCTTTTTGGAAAGCCTTTTACTCTTTCAGTGTTGTGCATTGACTCTTCTGTCAATTTCTCCCTTAGAATATCTTCGATCATCCTCAAAGCCTTTTTGTCTGACTTGACAGTGGATCTTTTTACCGTTGAAAAGACTTTTCGAATAATCTCAGAGTTGTTTCTCCCAAACTTTGAAAGTTCTTTCCTTTTGTCCACACCGTTTTTCTTGAAGAGAAAGTATTTTGTTCCATTTGGTTCAGTTTGAATGCAGGGTACAGAGTCTTTAATGGCTTCGAGTACTTCAGTGCCATCCGGTCTTCTTACATAAACTGGTTCCTGATAATATCTGGACATCTCCAACAGCTGTCTTGCTGACATACCAAATGCCCTGTTTAGCCTGAATGCATAGATCAACTCAGCAGCATTTAAGTCTTCTAGAGTTCTGTTCTTCTTGCTTCTGAGTTTCCCTTCTACATACTGCATGAACAACATATGGCTTGAGTCCAAACATTCGTCTGACAAAGTTAAGTTGTGAAGTGTTGTTGCTTTGTAGTACTTGACAACCGGAGGCTTTTCAAACGCTTCGACACCGATCTCCATTATCTTCTTTTCAATTAGATCTCTCAGTATCTCATTCGTCTTGTGCCCTCCAAAGATGACTTTCCTTTTTAGCACATACAGCTCCACTATGTTCATCTTTTCAAAACTCTTTGTCGACAATATCCTTGATCCCAGTGATGTTGAATTGATATACATTTTCCAGCCATTTTTAAGTGCACTGACTGACACGCTTGTTATTTCTTCTGATAGCATAGAATAGAACTCATGAACATCTTCGAATTTTTCTTTCATGGTCCTGAAGAGATCAAGGACTTCTCTATCTTTCCTGTGAGAAAGAGATAACTCCTTTTTCTTTAACAGAGACCTTGCTTCATCCCATTCAGGGCCAACTTTCGTTTCTATGTCCTTCATTCTGTTCCTCCTTTCTATTGCGTGTTGTACTCTCTTCCATTTCCTCTTCATTAAGTCCTGAGCCTCATATACACCTTTAGTAATAACTTCATCTACACCAACTAAAAGACGGTCATTATCAAAAGCATATTCTTCTGCAAACTCTTCTTCGATATCTATCCCTTCAGCCTGTATTGTCTTTTCTATCTCAATTTTTGTAGGAATATCCATAGGCACGTAGGGTTCAAAGATTTCTCCTTCTTCAAGTTGCCTCGCTCCAGGCCTGTAAAAGAAATCTGACTCCCCCTGAGCTGTATACTCCATTATCATTTCAGCTCCAAGTTCTTTTTCTTGTGTTATTCTCTCCCCCTCAGTTGGGTTATCCTCCCTTCTGATCGGAGTAATCTGAGCTATTGGAGTTGATTGAGTAGAGACAAGAACTTTCTGAGCCAGCAGCTGTTGAACCAGATCTTTAATTTCTTTCATTTCAACTTGCTGCTGCTCTTGCACTTTCAAGATCTTCCGTAATGAGTATTGAATTTCAGTGACTTGGGCCTCCAGATTTATAATCCTTTGGCTATGTGCAGTGTGTGTATCGTGTGGGGTGCTTGTTTGGTCGGTGGGTGTCTCACTTCTCACTGTTTCTGTTTGAACACGACCCTCAACACTCACACTCGGCTGATCGGGGTCAGGGAATTGAAGATCACTAAGAATAAATGTTTCACTCATTGTAGCATCCATATCTTCAAGACCTGCAAGAAAATCCCTATCCCTTCTATGGGTAGGTTGCCTCTCCGCCAGACCACTGTGGGTGGGGAGAACTCCTTTTTCAGGAACTGGGGAGTTTAGACCCAGTGTGGTCACCACTATTGATTCTGTAATGATTGGCAATAAAGAAGAATCAGTGATGCCAGCTGAAGCCATTGAAGGCATGACCTGTCCAGAGGCACTCTGAACAGGTTCTACTACCGAAGCAGCAGATACTCTATGAATAGAGTCCACATCCCTTCTATGGGTGTGTTGTCCCTCCACCTGACCTGAAAAGGTGGGGATGACCTCCGTTAAAGGAGCTGGACTTGGAATTTCCAGGGGGGTCACCACCTCAGGCAATGTAAAGATTGACAAATTAGAGCCTGTGGTGCCCCGTGAAGCTTGTGAAGGCATTTCCACTTGAAGTGGTGGTGCTGTTGACACAGCTACTCCATGAATGGAGACCTCTTCCCTTCTATGGGAGAGTTGCCTTTCCACTTCACCCACTTGGGGAGGGAAAACATCCTTAATAGGATCCGGAGATTTTAAGTCCAGGGGGGTCACCACATTTGACAATGTAATGAATGGCTCGTGAGAGTCAGTGATGCCCCCTACTGTCTGTGAAGACAGGTTCTGAATTGGATCAACCAAAACAGTACAAGCTACTGAAGTAGCGGATGTTGTTGCAACCTCTGTTTCTATTTCCGAACCTTTCAGGATTTTAACAATTTCAGAATTTAGATTACGAAGAAAAAGAAAGTTTTCAGAGATTGGAGAATCAGGTTCCTGGCTCACAGTTGCCTTTGGTTTAAAATTCATTTTACGACGTTTTCGAGAAGGCAGAGCTGTAGGGGATATTTGAATAAATTCCTGATCCGGTATAGAAACAGTCCTATCATCTATTTCGAGTGTTCTTTTTCTGGTTTGGGGAGATGAAGGAACTGTTTGTTAAGCTCTGGCAGAGGTTAGAACTGGTGGGTTGCCAAGTTCATTGCCAGCTTCGACGGCCACTGAGGGCTCTAGTGTGTGCATTGCCGTTTGGGGTACAGATGGAGATATTGTGTCATGTTCATCTGAAAGAAAAGCAGAGAGATCAAAGTAAAGAAGTGAACCTTCATCCATACCTTCATCAGACATGCTAGGGATGTAAACATCTGTAGCTTGAGGTTCTTCTACTTCTGTCTCCACCACTATCTCCTCTGTTGGATTTATAGGGCTATTCCTTTGTTCTTCTGTAGGAATTTGGTCTTGCTCAGTTTCAGAACCAGCTTCTCTCATAGCTTCATCTTCATTATCAGTGCCTGGTTCTTCTTCCACTTCTTCTTTTTCTATTGCTGCTGAGCTTCCAGAATCACTTGAAGTTTCAGCTTCACTGTCCTCTGCAGAGATTGATGCTTCTTCTTCTTGATCTTCTTCACTTTCCTGTCTAAGAAGAGCAATAAAATCCCTTATGGGCTCAGTCATAGGTGCAGGAGCATACCTATTTGGATAGTCAGTCTCAGTATTGAGCAGCACCAATGCTCTTAACTGCAGAGAAGGTGACTCATCCAACTGACTGTTCTGAAACATCCGGAGTTGATCAGCTTCAAGAACTTCATTCAACACCAGCTGCAAGAATCTTGGGTACAGGCAGAAGTTCTCCATTTTGGCCTGATTCTTCAAGATCTCAGCCATGATCAACTTGCCGAAGTTAATTCTGGTGCCTGTTGCCACTGCATATCCTATCACCTTATTGAATTGAGTGATCCCATGAAATCAACCTGTCTTTGGTGCAAAGGCATGAGACAAAATGTTGAAGAACAGATTCCACTCCTTGGGCAGGTGATTTTTGTAGATCTTCCTTGGAAGATTGGAGTTTTCCCTGGTGCAGTGGATGAACAGGAAGAAGTTGTCTAGATCTTCCTGGGATGGATCCTCCTCAAAGTTCTCAGAAGGCAGATGCAGTGCTCTGTTGATGTCAGCTTCTGTGATCTGCACCCTCTGCTTCTGAAGTTTGAAAGTGAAGCTCAGGATTCCATCTGCAGATGAGTCTAGAGCAGACCTATAAACCTGTCTTAATAAATTTCTATTCAAAGGAACAGAAGTTGTTAGTGCGTAACGGACTATAGAATCTTCATTTAAAAACCTAGCACAATTACCTAACTCCCCTGCTTCAGTCCAGTCATCTACTAAAATAGATAAATAATTAGTCTTTTTAATCTCAAAATGACCTGCCATTTACTTTAAATGGGAGATAATTTTTATGAATTAAAAATCACTAATTAAAAAAACAAAATTATTTTAGTAAAATATGAACTAAAACCAAAAAAAATTACTGGATTTTCTTGAAATTAATAACTAATAAACTCCTAGTAATTTTTAGCACACATTTAATTTTAATAAATTTTTTTTAATCGATTGAACACTATAGAACAGTGACCAAACAGTTTGAGTATTTGATAAAATGTGAATTTTAAAACCTTAACCAAATTGAGTGAAACCAATTGCAAATGACAGATATGTTCAAGGTGATCACAAAACTGATTTTAGTTTTAAAAATGGACAAGAATTGGTCAAGATTTGTTCGATTAAAAAAGTAGATCTGAGTTTTGTGTTCGTGTGGCGCCTTTGCTGTGTATAACAGTGTAAGTAATAACATGACAACAAATTAACATAACTCAGCTATTTATAGGCGCAGCTTGGAAGAAGGAAAAAAAAGTTTAAGTGCTGAGTGGCGCTTGCATAGTGGATGCACTGTGTAGGCGCCACTTAACTAGCTAGCGCCACTAAAGATGGAAAAATTACTAAGTATTTGTGAGTGGCGCCTGTACAGTGGTTACACTGTATTGGCACCACTAGAGATAAAAACCAACTTAGCAAAATTTTACTCAGTTAAACACTTATGTTGCGCCTACACAGTGAATGCACTGTGTTGGCGCCACACAGGTTGATTTAGCAATAAAAAAAATTTAAGTGATGAGTTGCACTTATACAGTGAGTATGATGTATAGGCGCCACTCAGTACTTAGACAAATTTTCAAGTGAAACCAAATTTTGTTACTAATTAACAATAATATTTATGAATAATTTGAATAATTAATCAATTAATAATTAATTACTCACAAATATTATTTTCACAAAATATTTATAAATAACAATAATAACATTAATTGTTAAAATTATTATTGTAAATAAATTATGCTTCTAATTATTTTACTTTTATTTTAAATAAGAGAATAAATATGAATATTCATTCTTTTTATTTAAAATAATTTCAAATAATATTTAAATAAATAAGTGCCAAGAATTTATCATTTAAATACAAGCACTTAAATATTTTCTAAGATCAAAAATCAAATAAATACCAGATTAATAAATTAAACAGGCATGCACATGGTATTTATCTAAATTTTAATCTTAACAACTGGAAAATATTTTTTGGTAGATAAATTCACAAGTCCTAAAAATATTCAAATTAATCAACTAGTGAATTTATCAGCTTCAAATTGCAGTTTTTGATTACTAACTTATTAGTTAGTAGAATTTAACATCCCAAGTTCACAAACCAGTCTAGTGAAAGTGATTTCATCCAGTGGTTTAGTGAAGATGTCTACAATTTGCTGCTCTGTAGGTACAAAATGTAACTCTACAGTACCATTCATGACATGCTCTCGAATGAAATGATACCTGATATCAATGTGCTTGGTCCTTGAGTGTTGAGCAGGATTGTTGGTTATGGCTAAGGCACTTGTGTTGTCACAGAATATTGGAATTTTGCTCAGTAACAGTCCATAGTCCTGAAGTTGGTTCCTTATCCACAGAATTTGTGCACAGCAACTCCCAGCAGCAACATACTCAGCTTCAGCTGTCGACATTGCAACTGAGTGTTGCTTCTTGCTATACCAGGACACCAACCTTCTACCAAGGAATTGACAACTCCCTGATGTACTCTTTCTATCAATCCTACACCCTGCATAATCAGAATCTGTATAGCCAACAAGGTCAAAACCTGTATCTTTAGGGTACCAAATTCCAAGATTCAGACTTCCCTTAAGATACCTAAAAATCCTTTTAACAGCTATAAGATGAGATTCTTTAGGATCTGATTGGAACCTAGCACACAAGCATGTAGAGAACATTATATCTGGCCTACTTGCAGTAAGGTAAAGTAATGAGCCGATCATACCTCTGTAGCTTGTGATGTCTACCCTCTTACCAGGCTCATCTTTATCAAGCTTAGTGGCAGTTGCCATTGGAGTTTTGGCTGTGGATACATCTTCAAGACCATACTTTTTCAAAAGTTCTTTGATGTACTTGGTCTGGCAAATGAAGATTCCATCTTTCCTTTGACTTACTTGGAGTCCAAGGAAATAGTTCAGCTCTCCCATCATGCTCATTTCATACCTACTCTGCATTAGCTTAGCAAATCTACTACACAACTGATCGTTAGTAGAACCAAATATAATATCATCTACATAGACTTGCACTAATATCATATCATTTTTATGCATTTTATGGAATAGAGTCTTATCTATGACACCTCTAGTAAAACCATTTTCAAGTAAAAATATAGATAGAGTGTCATACCATGTTCGAGGGGCTTGCTTCAGGCCATAGAGTACTTTGAAGAGGAAGTACACAAAATCTGCAAATTCTGGATCTTCAAACCCTGGGGGTTGTTCCACATATACTTCTTCTTCCAGCTCTCCATTCAGGAATGCACTCTTCACATCCATTTGATATACCTTAAAGTTGGAATGTGCTGCAAATGCCAAGAATATCCTGATAGCTTCAAGCCTGGCCACTGGTGCATATGTTTCATCATAATTTATTCCTTCCTCCTGAGAATAACCTTTAGCAACCCGTCTGGCCTTGTTCCTCGTAACAATGCCATCTTCATCCAGCTTGTTTCTGAATACCCACTTTGTGCCAATAATAGACTTGTTCTTTGGCCTGGGTACCAGCTTCCACACCTTTTGTCTCTCAAATTGATTGAGTTCTTCTTGCATGGCAAGAACCCAATCTGGATCTTCTAGTACTTCTTCCACTTTCTTTGGTTCTATTTCAGAGAGAAAACCAGAGAATAAACATTCATTTTGGGAAGCACGTCTTGTTTGAACTCCAGCATCTGGATCTCCAAGAATCAACTCAAAGGGGTGATCTCTACTCCACACCCTATGTCTAGGCAGATTTGCCCTAGATGATTTAGCCTGATTTTCATTATTGTGCTGGGTCCTGTTTGTAGATCCTTCAGTTGCTCCCCCTGAGCTGCTGCTAGGTTGAGAATGAGATTCTCTGCCACTACTAGTAGTTTCTGTGAATCTTCCACTGTTTCCACTACTAGGGTCAGAATCATCAATGTTGTTATTCTCATTTGGAGCTTGAGTTTCTGTTGCAGCTTCAGGTTCTACTTCACCTTCATCTGAGTTCAAATTTTCAAACTGCAGAGTTTCAGTGTCATCTGTTCTTTGTAGACTTGGGAGCTTTAGATCATCGGAAGTTACATTCATGCTTTCAATGACCTTTTTGTGATCAATCACATAAACCCTGTACGCCTTAGATTCCATTGAGTAGCCAAGAAATATGCCTTCATGAGCCTTGGATTCGAACTTTCCCAGATGCTCATCATCTTTCAATACGAAGCACTTTGCTCCAAACACATGAAAGTATTTCAGTGTTGGTTTCTTGTTGGCCAATACTTCATAAGGAGTCTTGTCATGTTCTTTATTAATCAGGGTACGATTTTGAGTGTAGCAAGCTGTGTTGACTGCTTTAGCCCAAAAGTATAGAGGCAACTTTGCTACATTCAGCATGGTTCTTGCTGCTTCAACCAAAGTCCTGTTCTTCCTCTCTACCACTCCATTTTGTTGTGGAGTTCTGGGCACTGAGAATTGTCTTGATATTCCTTTTTCCACACAGAATTCATTCAGGATTGCATTTCTGAATTCTGTTCCATTGTCAGACCTTATCTTCCTGACAGGCAGACCAGCTACCAACTCAATTTTCTTTAAGTGATTGATGATTGTTTGAGGGGCTTCATCCTTTGCGGCTAGAAACAACACCCACGTGTACTTGGAGTAGTCATCAACAATTACAAGTGCATATCTCTTCCTTGACATAGACATGACGTTGACTGGACCAAATAAATCCATATGCAGTAGTTGCAGTGGTTCAGTAATGTTGGTTGAGTCTTTGCTTCAGTGAGATGCTTTCTTTGACTTCCCATTTTCACATGCTTCGCATAACCCTTCTTGACAGAATTCCATCTCGGGCAGTCCTCTAACCAATTCCCTCTTTACTAAAGAGTTCATTGTTTTGAAGTTGAGGTGAGAAAGTTTCTTGTGCCACAACCAACTGTCCTCTGTTGAAGCTTTGATGTAAAAACATTGAACTTCGCCTTTGCTTGCAGAGAACAAATCAGCTACAAAGAGATTCCCCTTTCTCACTCCCTGAAGAGCAAGCTTCGTATCCTTCCTGCTTTGGATAACACATCTTTCTTTCTCAAAAGTTACCTTGTATCCTTTGTCAGTGAACTGACTGATACTCAGAAGGTTGTGCTTTAATCCGTCCATAAGAGAGATGTTTTTAATGATAACATTCCCGATTTCCAGATTGCCATATCCCGTTGTGAATCCCTTGCTGTTATCTCCAAAGGTCACTATCGGGCCAGCTTTCTCAATCACATATGTGAGCAGGGCTTTATCTCCAGTCATGTGCCTAGAACATCCACTGTCAAGTATCCACATGACACGTTTGTTCTTCGCTGTACCCTGCATCCACAGATTGATTACTTTTTCTTTGGTACCCAAACTTGATTGGGTCCAAGAGATTTAGATAAGTAAAAAGATTTAGTTACAGAAATTTTCTGGTCCTTGTCTTTCTCATCGACTGCACCCTTGCCCTTTGGTTTAGCCTTGACAGGAGTGCCTTTAGGCTTAGGGACAGGGGTTTCCTTCCTAACTTTAGGAGGACTGGCAGTCTTTGCCCTAACATGCTTTCTAGTCATGTTCACATCTGTATTCATGCAAGTACTTGATGAAGAGATCATTAAGTTTATGTATGCAGACATGATATTGAAAGCACACGGCATGCATCCTACTTTACCGCATGGTTGATGAGGAATAGACATGGCAAGCATGGCAGGTATACTAGAAGTTTCTGTTTTAACTACATTATCTTATTGCATGCATGCGTAAGATGACCAGTAGAATTGGAATTATTACAAACTTTTCTAGAATTGTTAGCACCTACCTTACCATTTCTGTTTGCTTTCTTGTTTTCATTTTTATTGCCTATTTCAATTTTAACCAGTTTCTTAGGTTCTTCAATCTTAACAGATTTCTTAGGTAAGTTCTTCTTATCTACAACCTTTTCCTCTTTCTCCTCAGCAAGGAGTTCTTCTTTCATTAAGAGATCATCTTCATTTAAGGGTTCTATGACGAACTTCTTATAAAGGGGCTTAGCTACATCTTTCAATACATGTGGAATGTCTTGCTTCATAGGACTTTCCTCAACAATAGATTCTACTTGCATTTTTCCTGCTTTCTTATCATAGTCAAAACCTATTCCTGTTTTCTGACCTATGACTTGTTTGTCTATAGCCTCCTTTACAAGATTCGCAGACTTCTTATATGCTTGAAGTTTTAACTCTAAATCAGAAATTTTACTTCTTAGAGCTGCTTCTACTTCCTGGTTGCACTTATCTCTATTCTGAAAGTATTCTATCTTCTGTTTAAGATCTTCTACATTAACACATGCAAGCTCTAGTTCTTCGTTTTTAGCTTCTAACAGTTTATTCTTAAGAACTAGTTTAGCATTTTCTTCTACAGATGCTAGCATGCTTGTATGAATATTAAACATTTCTATGCTTAGATCTTCCACAGTTTTCTTATACTCAGAATTAGACATTTCAACGGAAGAAAGAAATGATACCTTGGATGATTGAGGTGATGCCTCTGAAGAGTCTGCCATTAACGCAAGATTTCCATAAACCTCATCTTCATCATTATCTGAATCATCCCAGCTCTTTCCTTCAGCTATATAAGCTCTTCCTTGATGCTTCTTCACCAGCGCATCATACTTCTGCTTTAATTCATCGTAGGACTCCTTCTTTCCATTCCCTTGTTTTGGTTTCCGGCATTTTGTTGCAAAATGACCGGGTTCTCCACAATTGTAGCATTTAAACTTACTTCTATCTACCATCCCTGTCTTATAGCCTCCTCTGCTGTGAGATCCTGAAGACGAATTACATCAGTTGTTGGTTTTGACCCTGGAACCACTGTAACTTGAGTTACTCTTAAATTTGTACTTAGGGTTCCTCCTAAACCTCAGGTTCTTGAACTTTCCCATGATGTAGACCATAGTTTTGTTTTCCAGTTGTTCAAGTTCTTCTAATGAATAGAAGTCGTCTTCATCACCCGGTTGATTAGATTCTGATAATTCAGCTTCTACAATTTCTTCCTTTTCAACTATAGGTGCTTCTTTGTTAGTCTCCTTGACAACAATATCACTGGCTACAAGAGCTGTCGTCTTTAACAGTGCTGTGTTCTTACTGTCCACTGTACCTGAGCCGTAAATGATTTGTCTCTGCTCTTGCTCCATCTCATGAGTCTTGAGCTTTCCATATAGCATTTCAATTGACATATCATTTATATCACTTCTTTCTCTGATAACAGAGATTTTGTGCTCTAGGTGTGCTGGCAGCGTCAACATGAATTTTCTGTTGATTTCCCTTCGCGTGTAAGCCTTCCTATGTAGAGACAAGTCATTTAGCAATTTGTTGTATCTCTCAAAAACTTGAGTTATACTTTCTCCAGGAAGTGACTTGAATGCTTCATATTGGGAGGTAAGAATGTCCAACCTGTTTTCTTTCACTTCAGCTGTACCCTCCATTAGCAGATTTATTGTGTCCCACATCTGTTTGGCACTTGTGCAATTGATCACCTGATTCAGCATTGTTGTGTCCAAAGAATCCATCAAGATGCATTGTAGATGATTGTCCCATGCTACTCTCTCTTTATCAGTATCAGTAAACTCTGATAGTTCCTTTGGGGTAAACCCTTGAGGAATCCGAACGCCATCTTCTGAAACTGTTTCCGGTGTAAGCTTTTGAGGAACATAGGGGCCATTTTCAAGAATTCCTAAATATTGAGAATTACAAGTCTTGATGAAAATGGTCATCTTCTTTTTCCACAAGATGTATTCATTTTTGTCGAATGTGGGAATTTTAATATTGCTTAGCTTTTGGGTACTCATGGCTATTAAGAATTTTAAATCTTAAGAAATAATTAATTTCTCAAAAATTAAAATCAATTCGAATAAAAATTAAATATTGAGAAAATAATTTTTAATTCGAATTCTTGATGATTGATAGCTTTTTAAAATTTAGTGAATTTAAAATCAATGAAAAATTCGAAATTGAATTTTCTTTAAAAATAAAAGAAAATTCAAGATAAATTTTTCTAGATCTAAAAATGCACTTTTTAGAAAAACTATTTTTGGATCTGATTTGTAAAGTCAATCAACAAGCTCTGATACCAATTGTTAGGTCCAATATCATCATAGAAGGGGGGGTTGAATATGATGTGGTAGAAATTTCAATTTGTTTGCGGAAGTGTTTGTGTTTTTAAAGAAATGAACTTGACAGTTAATAAAACACAAAGCTGGGAAATAACAAGTTATTATTAAATCCCTGTGGTGCTATAAATCTAATCAAATGATTAGCTGCAGTGGTTTCAAAACAATATTACAACACACTACAGTTGGGTGAAATAAATGTTTAGCTTTAATGGAGCTTCCCGGCTGTGTGTGTTAAATGCTTGAAGATGATAACCCCTTTTTTAAATCAATTGATTTGAACCCATATTTATTTGTAGACTTGATTGGAAATTTTCCCACAATGCTTAAGTCCTGAGTGGCGCCTATAGAGTGGTAGTGGTGTAAGGGCGCCACTTGAAGCTTGTTGCGCCTATTGTCATGAGTTGCGCCTTGTTCATGTGAGTTGCGCCTGAGAGGTGTTTTGCGCCTGTACAGTGTCTTCCCTGTACAGGCGCCACTCGTGCCTTAGAGAAACTGTGCCTTGAGATGTATGTGGCGCCTGCACTCTATACACACTGTATAGGCGCCACACACATACTTAAACTTTGTATTGCACCTGTAAGACTTATGTTGCGCCTCTCCATTGCTTCAAGAGTAATAAACCACCAATTGTAGTAATACATGCCTTAGCATATTTCTTGACTTCTTGAAGTAATTACCACTTGGATTTCACTCTTCTGGCTTGGCTTGATCAACTGATTTTCTTCTGATTAATTAAGATAATTCTCTTCTTGTTGTGCTGACGCTTAGTGCACTGGTCTGGTTCACAAACGACTAACACTGAATGAATTCCCTTAATCTCTATTCTGTTTTAGCTGATTAACCCTGGACTGTTGCATTGTTTCTGATCACTGAAACCCTTTGACAATTACATGGATCACTGCTCTGTCTTTAGAATGAAGTCATCTGAACTCTTATTTGTCACTGAGGCTTGAACATATTAATGAGCTTCTCTCCCTGACGTTCAGTAATTCTTTCATCTTGAATGCTCAGCAATAATGAATGTATTATCTTCTTGATTATGTCCTTCTGGATTCCTGTGCTACATATTAGTATTATTTATCTGTCTTTGTTTCTTAGTTGAGTTATCGTTATCACTATTACATACTACGTTACATTATGCTTTACACACCTCATATAAGAGTTAATTATTTTTAAGTAAAAATTACATTTCAGAAACACAAATTGATATAAATATAATTCTTGGAGCATAATCTTAAACATTTAATCTATTAATTACACGGTCATAATATGCATAATTGAGAACAATGAAATTACTTTACATCTAGCATTACAAGAAAAGAACTGAAGAATTAATTATAACCCACTTTCCTAACCATTACCAAGACACAATTGAATATAGAATTTAAGTACATATGAAACTAAATTATCCAGAGTCATTCATGAATATATTAAACTAAACTATCTCGAGTCTTATTAATTTATCTACTATAATCACAAGATACCAAACGATAATCTTCAACATTAAAAATATGTAATGCAATGTTTATTCTCAAAATTTTGATAGAAGTTCTATCAAAGAAACGATTCACGTTGCCTTTTACCGTTTGTTGTAGCATCTTGTTGACCTTTCCTCATCACAGCTACAAACTCTTCGTAATTAATTCGACCATCCTGCAATACTCCAAGTAATTTGATTAGTCTACATAAATATATAATAATAAATCATATTTTTGGTCCGTTGTGGATAATTTTATCCTTTTTTTACTGAAAGTAGATACTATGAAGATTGAACTGGAATCCCTACATTGGGATACACTTATTTTTCCTCTTTCGTATTTCGAGAACAAGATAATAACTAGCTTGCATTTAACAAAACACGAAGATATGTTAATACATTCATGTAACAGCTTTATTATTTCAATTTCTTCATTAGCACCATAGATAGATTATGTTCTAGTGTCACTTACATTGTCATTATCAACTTCAGATATAATTTCTTTGATATCGTTATCATTATTCATGCCAAACTCTCTTATAGCATTCTCTAATTCTTCGATTATAATCTACCTAGCAATAAAAAAAATACAAGTATTAGCTAGTGTGAAAGAAAATTAAATCCTAACATTAGATATTAATTCTCACTAAAAAAATTTATGAGCGTATTTGTAGACAACAATCATATAGCCATAACTATAAGTACCTGCTATTATCTTTGTCAAAGTATTGGAATGTACTGTAAAGATGTTCTTCCTTATCCATTCTATTGATATGCATTGTTGCTGTAATGAACTCGTCATAATCAATAGTTTCATTCCCATCAGCACCAACCTATTATATTTTTCAGAAATAATGCCTAAAATAGGTTGCAATCGACAAATATTTATGATATATAAATATTTATATTTGGATCTTAGATCGATTATTTACAACTTCCATCAATTGTTGGACTTCAAAATTTGATAAACCTGTTGCTTGTTGTTCAAGACCTTGCTTTAGTTCGTCTAGTGTTATGGTACCACTTTTGTCACTATCCATGCGTTTGAACATATCTTTCAACCCTATTATCTCTCCCTCAGGTAGACAACCTGCCATAACCCGCTCATTAACACAAACAGAATCCGATTAGAGAAATTAAACATTCAAAATAAAGGTGAACAAAATAACCAGTGGCCTAGATATTAGAGTTTATTATAAGTCACCAATCCTTTTTAATTTGAAGCTATGAATAATAGATAACATATACAAATATAACTAAAAATATTATGACTGGATATCACTAACTAATAAAATGGCTTTCTTATCTAGTACCAGAAGATCAACTTTTTTGAATTTATTCATTGCTTTAAACTGTTTGAGTCTATTAAGAACATAATTGTCAAGTAGGGTATCAGGTGCTTCTCCATCCTCCTTAATCCAGGGATGAGCTAAAATGAAAATGAAGTTTAGGAGAAATTAGCAATATCAAGTTCAGAAATCATTATTTCTTTTTCCACACTATCTAACTTTTGTTGATGCTTTATATATGAGCAATGCATAACTTTGTTTCAAAATATACTTACACAGAACTTGAGCTGCTGTTAATATTTTTGTGGGGTCTATTGTCAACATCTTTTTGACAAAATCTTTTGCCTGAAGTGAAATTGAAGGCCATGGATCACTAGCAAAATCAACATGACCGCGCAAAATTTCATTGAATATCTCATGCTCCGACTCTATCATTGAAAAATATTTTTCTTCAGTTGAGTGTTATAGTACGTGAAAATTATAAGACCCATTTTTTCTTCTATGACATAACATGTTACATGCCCAAAATGGAGGGACCCGGTATAAAATGATATATAACATGATCTCAATACTCCAAATGTCAATTTTCGGTCCGTATTTTCTCTTCAGGACTTCTGGTGCAATATAATATGCACTACCAACTATATCTTTAAATTCATCTCTTATCATGAGTTTAAAAAATATAGTTAATTATTTATCTATTGAATTAAATTGTTTATGTTACTATTATTATGTGATATACATATATATATAAGAATTTTTTAGTTACAATCAAGAAAATCAATTTAAACTTGTTTGTAAAAAACTGGCAATCCAAAATTTATTGTCTTGAGGGGTGAATCTTCATCGTCATTCAAAAGTAAGAAATTTTCGGATTTAATATCCTTGTGAATGACTCCTAATTGATGACAAGTACGAACAATTTGGATAATGGTACGTAGCAATGAAGCTACAGCTCTTTCCGTATAATGTCCTTTTGCAATGATCCGATCAAACAATTCTCCACCAGCACATAACTCCATTACCAAGTGTACATCATGTTTGTCCTCAAAATCACCCTTAAGTTCCACAATATTAGCTTGTCCAGTTAAATGATGCATGCTTTAAACTTCCCCCTTAACATCTTCAACATCTTCTTTATTACTAAATTTTCTTTTGGCTATTGTTTTACATGCAAATTGCTCTCCAGTTTGTTTATGAGTACACATGTGTGTGATGCCAAATTGTTCCCTTCCAAGTTCTTTACCAAAGCTATATATCGCCTTAACGTCGTCCATTGGCTTGCCTAAAATTGGTCCTATATGATTATCTTTTGACAATTTTGGAGCCTTTTCTTTCTTTGGAGAATCCTGTATAGCATGTTGGGTTGTCGACATTTTCAACGTTTTGTGAATCTTCTTTTGCTGCTTATTTTTTAGAACAACAGTTCCCCATTGGAAAACATGAAAATTATGATGAATTTAGTCTTTTAGTGAAGAAAATAACTAAATTTTATGCATTTATATTACTGTATTTTTTTAATTAACCGAGTCATTTTGAATGTAAAATTTGTGGTATCATTATATATAACAAAAGGATCAGAGCTTTTCCCGGAATAAGAAATTAGTAATCATATATCAAATATTACATATTTACATCATAAACATGATGAAAATAGGCCTTTAAATATTGATGATTCAAATAAGATAATAAAATGTGATTTTGTGGATAATTGCATAGTTTTATATTATATAATTGTGAATATAATATGAATCCCATAATCATGGTCATTTTTATTATTAAAAAATTTGGTATGAAAATTTAGGACCTAAACGGTAAACTATTATGATCAGGTCACAATATTTTGAAATAATTTTTATTTTTTATGAGTTAGTTAGATTATCTTGTATGATTAATTGCTACAATGTTTTTACGTCTCCTCCGCATATGGTGTTGGAGACTCTCTTGATTAAGATGTTTTAATGAAACTTGCATTATTTCAAAAAAAAAAGTTACAAACTTACGATAGTAGTATTGTAACATACACTTTGATTATGATCAGGTCACAATATTTTGAAATAATTTTTATTTTTTATGAGTTAGTTAGATTATCTTGTATGATTAATTGCTACAATGTTTTTACGTCTCCTCCGCATATGGTGTTGGAGACTCTCTTGATTAAGATGTTTTAATGAAACTTGCATTATTTCAAAAAAAAAAGTTACAAACTTACGATAGTAGTATTGTAACATACACTTTGATACATTTTGAATTGATTTTTTTTATAATAATTGAACACACCCCTATTTATAAACTCTTTAATAATTGTTTCAATCCTGACCTTTTTCTTCGTTCACATTGCCTCTTCCTTGGTGTGAATCTTCTAATTCCATATCTGATCTTCCCCGTATATAATTTGTATCGTTAATATAATTTATTTAAATTGAAAAAATTGAATTTAATTATTATTATATTTAATAAAATAAAAAAATACTAGTCTTGATTTCAACTATCAATTCCGAAATCCTAATCTTTAAATTTAGTTCTAAAACTTTTTAAAAAATTTGGTTAGAAAACTCAAATGATTTAAATTAAAAATTGATGAAAGTTTGAAAATAATAAACTGGACTTAGTTTAATTCGATTAGATAATTAAAATACTTGTTATTTTAATTTATGCAATATGTTATTTATAAACAATATTAAAAAAATTAAAAACTTGACTTTTCATATGAGATTTTGAAATCAAATAATTTAAAATTCGAGATCAATTTAATAATTTTTTTTTAATTTGACTTGATTATTTTCAAATTAAATACAAATAAATATTTTATGAGTTGAGCACGAAGTACTCACACATAATATTACTTGCTTAATTTTTGAAAAAGAAAAAATAACGTTTGAAATGTTGGAAAAAATAACGTGCATTTTGACATGGTAAAGTTTTATACTCCGTTAAATTGTTCGAACATATCAAAAAAAATAAAATCTTTGCCTTAAAAAAAGGAAGAAAATCCGTAAAATCCAGGAGAGCACGTCAAGAACATAAAAATGATAAATTTCTCTCATGATCTCGAACCATCCTTTTTAATCTTATCCGATAAATTTATATTATTTAAAAATATATTTTATGTTATTGGAGCCAAAAGAATGATGAAAGCAAATATGGCAAAAAAATAAAAAACAAGTCAAAAACAAGTGAAACTCACTGTGGTGGTTGGTTGAGATTTTTTAAAATTCAAATAAGTTACTTATTTCAATTTTTTATATACATATTTTCATATTTTTTTAAAGATAAATATTTATTTTAAAATTTTAAAAATAAATATTGTTTATAAAATAAAAAATAAATTATTTATTTTTAAAAAAAGTGATTAAACAAGAACCTTATATTCTACGTACATACAGGTGTTCTTGGACAAGCACATAAAAATTTGATTGTTTTAACCACCTGGGTATCTTTAAACTCAAGCACTTGTGTCTGCTGCTGCCCTGCCCATTTTTTTTTACCGCTCTGAGGTAAAAAGATAAAGAACAAGAAGAAGCTGCTTTGCAAATGTATGGTCTTTGAATTGGGGTGTTAGTAAATGTTGAAAAGTTGAGATTTTTGTGTGTTTGGTGCTCCTTTTTCATTCACCCCCTTTATGTTTTTATTTTTTTCCTGTTATGTGTGTGTGTGTAGAGAGATATGTATGTATCTGTACATGTTTGTGTATGTTTAAGCTGGATTCGGTTATGTTGAACAAGGATTTTTGCTGAATTATGTTTCCCACTTGCCAATCATGTACTAGCTTAATTTTATTCTTGATTACAAAAGATATGATTTTTGTCTTTTTTAGTGTATGTTATGTATTGTTGTTGTTTGATTTAGGCTTTATATATGTATCTGTTACAGATGACATGTTGTTGTAGCTTGTTTTCTATAAGGGTTCTGTAGTAGCTATAAATGATGCATGTGATGCATAATTTCTAGTATTTATGTTGATTCTTCGAAGTGTAAACTCTTGATTTTGTGTAGTTACCTTTATATTAGGTAAATCAGGATTGGATTTTTTTTCCCTTTGGTTATGGTCAATTGCAAAATTTTATAGAATCACACGCCCATGCCTCCACTGAGGTTCGCACACTTGAATTTTTGTTACCTAGAGAAGATGGGATCTTGTTCTTTGGTGAAATGGTGATTGCATTTTATCATTCTTGCTCTATGATTGATACCTATACTCCATGAATGTATGCAGGTGTGTCTGAAATTATTGGATCTATAGAGCTAGAAGTATTCATTTATTTCTGTTTATGATATATTTGGTGAATCTTTATATGAAAGTACTTAAATTAGGGTATTAATAAATATATAAGATATTCTAGTAAAGCGTTTATTTAATGAGGCGGACTTCTATTTCTGCATTAGCTTGTTTATTTGGTCCCTTTGCCCCTTGATTTAGTATGTCTCGCATTGCAATGTACAAAAATGACTGAACAAAAAACTAAGAATAGATAAAGAGTGAGTGGTTTCTGTAGAGACACGAGTAAGTATTTGAATGTGCGAAGATCTAACCTCTTTCTCCAAATCATAATATAAGATCAAATCCTTAAATGTTTTCGCTATAGACTGCAAATAAACTAGACATGATTTTATAAACATTTTTGCTTAGTTACGAGGCAAAAAGATTACCAGAATAAGACAACTAAACGATGACCTTGGTTATTACGTGTTGATGTCTTTTGGTCTGTATAAGGCGGAAAAGATGAAACTCGTCATGCATTCATGCTCGACGAAAAATTAAAGGACCTTAATTTTTCTTGTGTTGTTATTCAATTTATATGTATACATATAGAAGAAGATAAACCTAAAGGTATATGAACAAATGCAGTCAATTATTTACTCCTATATTTGTTTTGTTTCTATTTGGGTTATAAAATTTACGTAACTGGTAAAATAGATGGATAAAGAGGCAAGTTCTCCATCCATTTTTTTTGTTCGTTTGTACATTTTACAAACTAATAACATGTAAATGATGACGATAGATGTAAGAGCAATTTATCAACCGGTTTCAACATTTTCAAGAATAAATTTAGGTTAAATTACAAAAAGACGCTTTCAGCTTATTCAAAAAGAAAATGATACGTATATTAACCTGTATCTAGTTGAACTTCAACTAATATGAAGATCTTATAATTTCTTGATCTTTTCTGGAGTTACGTTACTTCATGGGATTGTATAATATTTCATGCTACTGACAGTGCATTCCTAAAATAAGTGGGTTTCTTGTCAGACGTGTTATGTTTGTAACGTAAGTTATTAACAGGCCCTTGACGGTTTTCCTCTACACCTTTGTCTAGCATGTGCTACTATACTATTCATCCAATTGGATTTTCCTATTGGGTCCTTTATATTTTAATCTTATATTATTATTATTATTATTATTATCTTTGTTTATACATTTCCTATCTTAATTACTCGAATATAGAAATCCCTAAAATTAGTAATTTTTTTCTATAAATTTGATTATTACTTTTTGTTTTATTTTCTTATTTCCATTTATGTTATATATAGAGATTCGTTCAGCGGTGTCAACTGTCAAGTATTTACCCAATTGTTCTAAAATCACTTGGCCATCCTGTCCAAGGTGATCTTGTAACTTGTGCTTTTTTCAATGAGGATTTAAGATCATGCTCTCGATCTTTAGGAATTGCTTTGTCAAGTAAATCTTTTGCATAATCATTTATGTCCTTCTTCTCTTAATTTTTTTTATCTGCAGTTAGTTTGCCAGTCAGCAGCTGCATTTTGTTTCCAAGTTTCATTTGTGAGGAAGAACATGATGAGTAATGCAAGTCCCAGGACCGATACTTCTACAGATGGGGATATCGACGATAAGGCTCCTGGGGTAATATTCTTCACTTCAAACTTCAGCTGCATTATTATATATATTTTTAACAGATCCTGATTCCTCCCGTTATTTTTTTTATATTTTAAATAATTTCTGTTTAACCATTTCATTGCAACATAATATTTGGTTTTTAAAGTTTAGTTATATTTACTTTTGGTTTTCATGGTTGCAGTTCCAAAACAATCAAGGTATGGTGGTTTCTGATGCTAGCGAGAAGTCAAGGGATCAAAAGGTTTTTACTTTCTGGCCTTTTGATTGTATATATCCTTTCTTTGTAACAATGAATACTTGTAAATAATTTTAATTGATTTGCTTAACTTTCTGGGCTATTGTTCAATTGTTATATTACAGACACTTCGTAGACTAGCCCAAAATCGCGAAGCTGCAAGAAAGAGCCGGTTAAGGAAAAAGGTATACTTTCTTGTTATATGTTACCGATATAATCTATCTCAGGAGAATGATTCATATCAGGAATGTCAGACTAACTCATATACGTATCCATACACACACACAGGCCCAACCTTCCTTCGCAATAGTCCCCACCCAATGGAATACCCCTAACAAAATCCAACATAATTACATAATGCATACGTAGGGGAATAATAACCTTAATAAAGTAGGGCCCAAAACAGGTGGGCTAATAGATAAATTAAAAACAAGGCCCAACATAAGGTTTAAAATAGTAAATAAAAGGGCTAGTCCCTATCAGTATGGCTGCCTATATGGGGAAGTTCGCCTGATGATCTGGGATCCTATAAAACCTTCCAGTTGCCTCATGTTTTCTGTCTAAATTGCACTGCACGGGTTATTACATTTGTTATTCCGTATTGTGCACCCCCCAATTAATTCTGCAACAAGGCTTACCTAAGTTGATTAGATTAGTTTTATTTTTAGCGAAATGATTAGAGTAGTTATAACTATTCGAATACACATTTTTTGAACTATTGACATGAAAACAGATTTATTACACAATAACATTTGCATAAGGGTCTGTTTCTCGCTTCATCACATCTCCCTCTTCATTTTTCATGGGATCGGTGTAAAGTTAAACCTAATCTGTATTTTTTATTTTTAGCATATGGATGCAGAATGGCTAATGCCTACTAATTCTTTCAGCTGCCTCATTTCATTTAGTGGAAGCCCATTCTTTTGCGAGTGCACACATTTTTATGTTTTATTCATCTTAATTGTGGATTGCTTCATATAGCCTCCCCAACTCGTTCTGCAGCAAGGCGTATCTGAGTTCATTAGAGTAGTCTAATCTATTAGAGTACACTTAATTGAACTATTGACATGACAATAGATTTTGTCACTAGCAGTTTGCATAAGGGTCTATTTCGCCTTCTTGCTTCATCATACCTTCATTTGTGTTGCATTAAAATGGTGTAAAGTTAAATATAATTTGCATTAAAATGTTAGCGCCACTGTTTAATTTCTGGAAAAGAAAATTTTGTCCTGAAATAGATCTTTAATGGGGAATGCACAAGTGGCTAGCACGCGTGTGTACTCTGGGGAGATTGATGTAGATAGAGAGTTAGTCGTAACATCGGGGTTTCACCTATTCTCATATAGTGATATAGTCATCATTGCAGAGTACACAATCTAACATTGATTTTAATATGGAGCACTGCCGTTGTGGTCTTTAAGTGTCATACTTCTCTCTGTATTTATCCTTATATGGCATTCTTCCCATTTATCATTTAGGTAATTGTAATCACATTCCTTCCTTGATAGTTGCACGCTGTAGCATGCGTATTTGCGTTGTACTGTACAACACTTTTCTACATTATGTATAATACCGAAGCAAACAATTTTTTTGCAATTAGTAGTCAGCATTATTGATTTTTTATGGATGAAAAGAGTAATATAGTGGAATAAAGGTTAATATATATATAAATATCCTGCATAACGATTTCATGTATGATAATGCAAGTAACAAGCCTATATATAGTCTAACAATGACAAGTGAAAAATAGGATATTTGGAAATCTAATCTATTATCCTAAACTACTTCTGCTCATCCTACTAACCAGCAATATTGATCATCTAGGAACAATTTAAAATAAATCAAAATAACTTTGAATTATCTTCTGACACACATCCATTTTTTAAGTCTTATCAGATTACAATGAACTTTAAGTAGATGATTTGTTCCCTATTTATCTGTGCTCCGTTTTAGGCTTATGTCCAACAACTTGAGAGCAGCAGGATGCAGCTGACTCAACTCGAACAAGAGCTTCAACGAGCTAGGCAGCAGGTTATATCAATATCTTTAGTAGTATATTCTCCACTATCTAAATGTTTGCTTCTATTTAATTAAATGTTTTCTTTTCTCTCTTCTGAAGGGTAAATACATCTCAAGCTCAGGGGATGCTCAATCGAATAGTGGAAATGGTAACCATATTCTTATGCCTTTTCTCCTCCTTATTAAGAATGAAGACATTGATAACAATAACCTCACGTATTTGAATTCATAGATATGTTAACAATTTGATCAGCTTATGCATCTATATTCACACCCCCTGCCCATGTACCCAATTGCATCTCTCTATTCTGTGTCTTTCCTTGGGGGAAGGCTGTTGACTGTCGATTAGACTAGAGGTCTGTACTTTCTTAGTTGTTGCGTAGCATGTCAAATAGGGTCAGTAAAACTTCCGAACTTACACGTATACACTTACTAATCTAGCTGTAGGAATGTATTTACATTTGTAAACTGTATATTTGCATTGCTTGTTTATGAAACCTAAGCTAAATGGTCCTATGACTTTGTAGGAGCCTTGGCATTTGATGCAGAATATGCGCGGTGGCTGGAAGAGCACACCAGGCGAGCCAATGAGCTGAGAGGTGCTGTCAGTTCCCATGCGGGTGATGCTGAACTGCGCATCATTGTGGATGGCCTCTTGACACACTATGATGACATTTACAGGATAAAAGCTGAGGCTTCCAAGACTGATGTTTTCCATCTCTTATCAGGAATGTGGAAAACACCTGCAGAGAGGTGCTTTCTTTGGATTGGAGGATTTCGTTCATCTGAATTAATTAAGGTGAGGATTCTTTTTTGGTTGACTACTTTTATAAGTCACAAAATACCCATAGATGTTGAGTATGTATTCAGTTTGTTGCTTTTTATCTATTTGCATAAAAGTATAGATTCAAAATTGACATATATTAGTTTTGATGTATATATCATTTAGTTGAAATGATAAAATGTTGCCTAGGGTTGTGCAAAATTATAAGACTTTGTGTAGAAATGTAATTTTTTTTATGTTTCTTTGATGTATGTTTGTACAATAGTTACAGGAGATATTTAAAAGTGTAATAAACTGGTGTAATTATAGAATTAAAACTAATCCCTAAACTAGAGCTATATCTGAATTCAAATAACATCAGATTTGCGATGACTTGATTGTTGATGTGATTTAAATGATATGCTGATTTTGTGGAATTGCTTTAACACTTTGTGCAAGGATGAAAGAACTTCACGAGAAGGAATAATTATAATACTATACTTTTGTTTCAATTGCTGTGGATTTCACGTCAGATTTATCGAGTAGGAATAATGAATATAGAAGAAATCAATTTGAAGCTTATAGAATCAGTTGCGTCAACCGAGAATATTGCAGCTTAAGAATGCCCATTGTACATTTCTTGTTAAAAGAGATTAATAGTTAATTATGTGCAATAGAGTGACAATGTCTTAAGCTATACTTTCTCTGCCAACTACCAATACCACCTCAACGAGTTTCATATCTTTGTATTCCGTGTCTCAGTTTCCATTAACATTGGGCATGGTGCTATATGTAATAGATGACTGGTTAAATTGAACTGGAAATTTATGAAGCCCTGCTGCATAAACGTTCTTGGGTGATCCCCAATTTGGTGTACTCGCACGTCAAAGTCACATCTATGTCCCCTGATGTTATTATCTCGTGTTGACGTTCTTATGCATCGATTATTCATATTTCTGATATATAAATATGAATTTTAATTAGATTACTTTTTGTTTAAACATTATATCTTGGTATTGTGTAACTATATAATGATCTAAACTTTGAACGTTTATGGTTGTAGCTGCTTATGAACAAGTTGGAGCCTTTGACTGAGCAACAGTTGGTATCTATCACCAACTTGCAGCAGTCCTCCCAGCAGGCAGAGGATGCTTTGTCACAGGGAATGGAGGCATTGCAGCAGTCCTTGGCTGACACATTGGCCAGTTCACAATCCCAATCAAATTCACCAGGAAATGTCGCCAGTTACATGGGACAAATGGCTATGGCTATGGGAAAGCTTGGAACACTCGAAAATTTTATTCGTCAGGTAATCCTATATCATATTATGCACGGAACTATAAATTGATAATAATTTTTCTAGATGAACCAAAGAGTAATGTCAATCAATCATTTTTCATTACCAGGCAGACAATCTTAGGCAACAAACGTTCCAACAGTTGCATCGTATACTAACAACTCGCCAGTCTGCTCGTGCTATCATTGCAATCAATGACTATTTCTCTCGTCTCCGAGCTCTTAGCTCTCTCTGGCTTGCCCGCCCCCGGGAGTGAGAATGTACTTGTTTGTTATACCATATAGGATTTAAATGCTGCCTTTCGGACTTTACTGCATTGATGTTTTATACCAGAGGCAGCCAAACAGGGTGTGGTGATGGTTTATCAACAAATTTCTTTTTTCTTATAGATGATTTTTACATTTAGCTTTAGTGTTGCTGAATCCTACCTAGCTTTCTCTAGCTTGGATATGTGATTCCAGCAAGTTTTAAGTTACATTGTGAAGTAGTTTCTGTTTTCTTAAATAATTACAAACAGTCCTTGCATTTATGGTTATTTCATATAGATTCACAACAATTGGGATTTTCTTTTTCATGCATTGTAGTAGTTATTTTGGATGGTTTCTGTTGTCAGGTTTTAAATCTTGAAAATATTCGTAATTTTGTATGCTTTATATTTTACTGATTTTACAATGTTAAAAGAGCTGAGACTTTATCAATTTCCAATCAATTAGAAAAGTGAATTAAAGGTTGGACTTTGGACCCAGTTTTCGGATTAGCAGTGTCTATAGAGATGTTCTGATGAATTCAAATCTTCTTTGAATCCGTCATGAAGAACTTTTTTAATGAATTAGAATTGTTTTCAAATCCTTTGTCCGTCTTATAGCAATTGTTAGTAGATGACCTCATTACCAATTTTTTCGGCTAATTATTAAGCCTACGTTTGTCTTTCCTTTAATTCTGGAAATACTTTTTTCAGAAAAAAATACGTAAATGTATACCTTTTTCTGAAAATAAATATTTATTTTCAGAAAATAAGCTTAACCAAGTGGATCCCAAGTATATTACAAAACAGAGGGCCAAACAGTCAAACACCCCTTTCAAGCCAAAGCACAAAGAGAAATAGAGAATCACGAGGGATGTATCATGTTTTTGCTTTGTCACGAAAAGCATTGCTAATTCAGCTTGGTTTAAATCCAACAATAAATACATCAAACCCATACACAAGGTCATTCTCACATGCAGGGGGGCGAGCAAACCGAAAAATCAAACCAAACTGTTTTTACGTGTGGTCATATTTAAGTAATCAAAATGATAAATATATTTATATTTAAATAATCAAAAAGCACCCTACAAAGAAAAAAAATCAAAAAACACCGTTTTAAATATGAACATTTATATTTTTAATATTGAATTGACAGTGGTATTAATTCAGTTACACCCCCTAACATTTTAAGTTTTTATTTTCCAAATATTATAGCTTAAATATCTATTCAATAAATAAAAATGACTGCAATTTTTTGTAGACGTCCTAGCTCTATCTTCACACTTGGCCTGTTTGCTTTCTTTAATAATTAATATATAAATTGAAAAATACATAAAAAAAAATTCAGTTTATAAATTATTTATTACATATATTAAATAGAATCTTAGTTAAATTAAAAAATACATAAATTTTTATATTTATAAATTATTTATTAGATAAAACAATTAAACATCTCAACTATATATTGGATGATATTTCACTCCTGAAAAAAAAAACATGGCCAATTCTACAACATTGAATTTCAATCTTGGACATCAACACAAACTTATTTCACAAAAACACTATCTCCCCATTGCAAAATCATGGGCTTTTACTTCAAGAATGTACCCAAAAGATGTTAAAATCAGTACAGCAACTCAATATAGTGTTCATAGTAGAGTTACTAAAGATGGGTTGTTGAAAGATTTGACCTTTATGCTTGAGACATTGGATTTCACAAACCCGTATGTATGTGTAGATATATATGCTTTGATTTTACAAAAATGTAGAAAATTTAAAGATTTGGAACTGGGTTTTCAAGTTCATGCTCATATGATTGTTTGTGGTGTTGAGTTGTGTGTGTTTCTTGGGAGTCAGTTGGTTGAATTGTATTGTAAGTTGAAGTGTGTTGAGTGTGCACGCCGAGTGTTTGATGAAATGGGTGAGAGAAATGTTTTTAGTTGGACTTCTATTGTTGGGATGTATTGTGATATTGGTGAGTATGAGGAGGTGGTTAAGTTGTTTTATGTGATGGTTGAAGAAGGGGTTAGGCCGGATCATTTTGTGTTTCCGAAGGTTTTTAAAGCGTGCGCGGAGTTGAAGGATTATAGGGTTGGGAAGGGGGTTTATGATTATATGTTGAGTATTGGGTTTGAGGGGAATTTGTGTGTTAGGAGGTCTGTGATTGAGATGTTTGTGAAATGTGGGAGATTGGATATGGCGGGACGGTTGGTTATGGATTGTAAGGATGTTGTTAGGTGGAATATGGTTGTTGATGGTTATGTAAAGAAGGAGGAGTTTGAAAAGGCTTTGCGGTGTATATATGATATGAAGGTTAATGGTGTATTGCCGGATAGAGTGACATGGAACTCGATTATTTCAGGGTATGCTCGAGATGGACAGTTTGAGACAGCGTACAAGTATTTTCATGAACTGGGTAAGTGGGATAACGTTGAAGCTAATGTGGTGTCTTGGACTGCGCTGGTAACAGGACAGGAACAGAATGGAAATTATTCCCAAGCGTTGTCTTTGTTCAGAGAAATGGTAACTGCAGGAGTAAGGCCAAATTCGATTACTATTGCAAGTGTTGTTTCAGCCAGTACTAAATTGTTGTTGTATAAGCATGGAAAAGAAATTCATGGATATTGCATAAAAACAGATGAGCTGGATTCAGATTTGCTTGTTGGCAATTCATTAGTTGATTTATATACGAAATGCCAGCATCTGGATGTAGCACAGAAGAAATTCAGTACAATCAAACATAAAGATATAGTGTCGTGGAATGCAATGCTGGCTGGTTATGCCAGTAGAGGTTGTCGCGAGAATACAGTTAAGCTACTCCATGAAATGGAGTTGCAAGGAGTTGAACCTGACGTTATTACATGGAACGGGCTGATATCAGGGTTTACCAAATATGGTGATGGGAATACAGCTCGAGAATTTTTTAAAGAAATGTGCATTAAGGGCATATATCCGAATGTAATCTCTATTTCAAGTGCATTGGCGGCCTGTGCCCAAGTAAAGGATTTGGAGCTGGGTAAGAAAATTCATGGTTATATTATCAGAAATGAGATTGAGCTTTCTACTGGTATCGGGAGTGCTCTTATAACAATGTACTCGGGGTGTGATTATTTAGAAAGCGCATGCTCTGTGTTCAATGAGCTTACAGTTAAGGATGTTGTCATTTGGAACTCAATTATTGCTGCCTGTGCCAGAAGTGGGTTTGGAGTTGGAGCTTTAAACCTGTTGAGGGAAATGGTTTGGACTGTAAGACCTGATACAGTTACGATGGTTTCCACCCTTCCCGCTTGTTCTAGGTTATCTGCTCTCCGTCATGGTAAAGAAATTCATCAATATGTCCTCAAGCATGGGCTGAACGTGGGAAACTTTGTTTGGAATGCCCTTATTGATATGTATGGACGGTGTGGTGCGATTGATAAAAGTCGAAGACTTTTTGACATGATACCACAAAAAGATGTTGTCTCCTGGAACGTGATAATTGCAGTGTATGGAATGCATGGTCTTGGGATGGACGCTGTACATATTTTTCAGTCCATGATAGCTACAGGAGTAAAGCCAAACCATTTCACCTTCACAAATCTGTTATCAGGTTGTAGTCACTCAGGATTAATAGATGAGGGCTGGAAGTATTATAAAATGATGAAAAAAGCATATTCTTTAAATCCAGCTATGGAGCAATATGCTTGTATGGTAGATTTAATGGCACGCGCTGGTCAGCTAAATGAAACAGTGAGGTTTATTGAAGATATGCCATTCGAGCCTAATGCTGCAATCTGGGGTTCTTTGTTGGGCGCTTGTAGAATTCACTGTAATGTTGATATTGCAGAATATGCAGCAGAACACCTCTTTGAACTTGAACCTGAAAGTTCTGGAAACTATATTCTTCTGGCTAACATTTACTCAGTGGTTGGAAGATGGAAGGATGCAGCAAGAATACGTTGTCTGATGAAAGAACGAGGGGTGACAAAATCTCCAGGTTGCAGTTGGATTGAGGTTGAAAGAAAAGTTAGCAGCTTTATTGTCGGAGATATAAAGCACCCTTTAATGGACAAAATTTCAGCAAAGATGAAAAGTTTGTATACGGAGATAAAAGACATTGGTTATGTCCCTGATACGAGCTTTGTTTTACAGAACATTGGAGAGTCTGAAAAGGAGTTAAGCTTATGTGGGCACAGCGAAAAGCTTGCCTTAGCCTTTGGACTGATTAGCACACAGTCTGGAACTCCTATACGAATAATCAAGAACTTGAGGATCTGTGGAGATTGCCACTCAGCTATAAAGTATATATCTAAGCTAGAAAATAGAGAGATTATTATAAGGGATAATTATAGATTTCACAAATTTGTTGATGGTGTATGTTCATGTGGGGATTATTGGTAAGTATATATTTTATTACAAATCTGTGTTCTATTATTGTTATTGCACAGTCAAAGTCGTGGTCTTTATAGAAATAAAGTCTGTACATCTAGGAGAAGACCCGTGTATATCTTATCCTCCTCACGCTATGAGCAGGATATAATTACAATTGGTATGCTGGTATGTTTGGTTCCCGGACCCTGTTTGAGGTTCTGTGAGCAGGATACAATGTATGTGGGTATGTTTAGCTCTAAGACCCTGTTCTATGGTCGATGAGCAACTCAATCAACTTGCTTAAACAGGTTCCTTGGCTACAATTTAAGAAAAGTAGTGCTCTAAAAGTGTACTAGTGCTCCCTTAAAATGTTAGAAATCACTTTTCATTCCTTATTTTTAAAAATGGTACAAACATTCCTAGTCTTATTTTTATTAACTAGATTTTGACCTGGGCGATACCCAGATATTTTGTTTTATTAATTAAGTTATTTATTTTAAAATTATTAATATTTTTATAATTTTAAAAAGTCTTAATATATTCTAATTATATTAGCTTTTTAACTTATTTAAATTATATATTTTACATCAACTGAATTAAAAATAAATAAAAAATTACAAAATATTAAAAATAAATATGCACTTCGCACAAAATATAAATTTATATTATTAATATTTAAATATGTAAATTTTTATGATTCGAAATATTATGAATATAATTTTTTAATACATCAAACATATGTTTAATATATTTAAGATTATACATATGAGATTTAAATATATTTTTGATAAGATCCTTATCTATTCCATCTCTCGAGCTCCAAAGAAAACACCCCCTCGGTTTCTCTTTGTTTTATATAAAATTTAATAAATGTTATGTTATATAAGATATAATATATATGTATGTGTTAATAATATGATAATATAATTATTCATCTAAATAACTTTTTTTTATGTTATTAGATTTTCAATAGTATAATATTAATTGCAATTTATAAATAATTATATAATGTATATAATTTAAAACTTGCATCAATCAATCAATCAATATATATATATATATATATATATATATATATATATATATATATATATATATATATATATATAAAGGAGAAGACGGAGACGATTAAGTGGCACTCCTAATAAGTTCCGTTCTATTTTTATATTTTTTCCGGATTTTCGCATTTTTAAATACTAATAATTAAAACTTCCTTTTTAGCCATCGGAATTTTAGAGAAAAAAAGATTTGAAAAGATTTTTTAGAGAGAAAAAGATTTGATATATATGGTTTAAAAGGAAAAAAAGAAAAAAGAAATAGCTATGAAATAAGTTTTATATGTAATATAAAAATTAAAAGGAAAATAAGAGATAAAAAATAACTATTTTTTAAAAATGATAAGAAATAAGTTATATATAGAGATTTTGTAACTAATTTTTAGAGATGACAATTATGAAAAGGTAATAATAATTTTTATATGAAATTTTCGTAACTATTTTTTAGCAAATGACAAAAATAATTTACTATTTTATATAAGTGACTAAAATTATAAAGATACAATGATTTTACAAATTAGATGTGACATTAAATTTTCTCAACTGACAATTTACAACATATTTTGAAATATTAATAATTAAAACTTATTTTATCATCATCGAAATTATAAAGATGATTTATAAATGCAAAAATTGATAATAAATTTTTTAAAAAGATTTGATATATAAAGTTTAAAAGAAAAAGAGAAATTAAAAATAACTATTTTTTAGAAATGGTAAGAAATAACTATAATATAAAAATTTCATACCTATTTTTTAGATATGACAATTATAAAAATGTAATAATAATTTTTATATAAAATTTTTATAAATATTTTTAGCAAATGACAAGAAATAAGTTACTATTTTTTAGAAGTGACAAGAATTATAATGAGACAATGATTTGCAATCGAGATCGATCTATATAAAGAATCCAATCCTTTTTAATGTGCAATTATGTTCTCTTCTAGAGATTTAGGTTTTAGAAATTTCCATATACTAATTATGAATATGATCGTAATATATATATCTTCGTTGTGAACTTTTAATAATACTTGTATAGTTTACGTTTGGTTTGATTTTTCTATAATTATATACAATCGATTGATATTCGTCTGATAATTACTTGTAATGTTTATACGTTTAATCTTATTCTTTATCTTTAATTTTCAGGATATGCACATAAAATTCTTAATACAGATTGAATAGCAAGAGGAATGATGAATAGCAAGAGGAATGATGAGAGGAAAAAAAACACTAACAACTTAAATCATCACGTATCTCGTAGGTACGATTTACGTCCTTATATGTATCCACACGAACACTTAATCTTCGAAGGAGGAGGTATTTTAATATACAATTGATTTATGATTTGTTACAATTGCTTTTTACGTAAAATTTAGTTTTGGTATAATGATCTATTAACTAAAATTTAGATGTTTTCAATATATAATTTATGATTTTAATACTAATTTTATTATGAGTAGTGTTGTAAAAAGGGGGAATCAAACTTAATAGGTGGAGACACCGTCTAGTGATTAATCAGATAGTTTGAGATTAATCGGATCGATTAATCTGGTGTTCAGATTATTAATTAGTACGGTAGTCCACCGAATAGAGATTAATCGGCAACTAATCCCGATTAATTGTGCTAAAATTACGAGACGTGAGTTTTATGCTAAAATTTAATTAGATTACTTCATTTTTCCTTTTATTTTCCCCATTTCTTCCCAAATTTCAAATTCTTACTATCAGATAATGTTTACAGATGAGACGTGAGTCTTATTTTATGTGAGAGCACGCGAGCGGTCCATCAGGAGAAACGTATTTAGTATGAAATCGAGTCGAAATTAATTATTATGTTTTTTATATTTAAAAATTAATTTCATATAATTTTAAGATAGGTAGAACAACGAGAAAATGAGTTATTAAGAAGAAACGTGATTAATGAGAAAACAGTTCAAAATTAATTATTATATATTTATAAATTTTCTTCTATATATTTAAAAAATAAAATAAAAACGGTCGTCGCGATATACAAAGGAGAATCTGGAGGATACTTTGTATGTATCTGGGTATGTACTAATTCGGTTACGAGTATTTACTTCGGAAACACATCAACACACAATAAAGCTAAAGGAGACCGGAAGAGTTGCAGGAGGAAACTGTGAGATAGGTAATCCGTATGGAAACAGATATGCAGTTCAAACAAAAGCATTCGATTATTGAGTAATAAATTATCATGCAATTCACAGTGTAAGAGCCTTCTTTGATTCCAGACTTTCAACAGACGGCCTGCCATCCATTGTAGGTAGAAGCATATCGTTGCTCAGTTGTAGAATCGAATAAAGTTCTTGGCACAAAAAATTTCCTTACTGAAATTCCAGAAGTTTTCATTCTGTTGTACATGCAATAAATTTCAAAGACAAGTGATGAGAAAATGATATTGTGGGGCTAAGAAACCCAACCATCATGTAATCTTTTACACGAGTTTAAGGATCACTTGTAGCCCTTGTCACGAGTCATTTTGCAACAGCACTAGTATTTTGCTGCCAGATTCTGATGATATGATCTTTTAAACAAAGCACACTTGTCTAGTGTTTGTCTGTTAACTAATATTCTAATCTCATATATTGCACAACAAAGACACTATAATCGTTTTGTTTAAACTTATTATAAAGTCCATACCCTAACCACTACAACATTTAAGTTGATAAATACTTGTAGTTGGGCTACACAAATGCCATGTCTTGAGATATAATTACACTTTTAAATTAGATTATAGAGTATAGTGTTTATTTGCATAATGACTAAATTAACATAAAGTTGTTTTGAAATAAATTAAAAAGCACAAGACATATAATGCTCATATAGGGGGCATGTAGAACCAACCATTTTGTTTTATATATAAAAGAAAACTTAAAAGGACAAACTATTGTTCATGCACTAAGCAAAACTCCAATATATGGTACATATGAATTAGTGCTCAAGTTGACTGCTTTCATCCTGCATATTGTGAGGAACATAAACAAGTACATTTGTCTTTGATAATTATTTTAGAAGCAAAGGGTCACACATGTGATTTAACCACCCTTAAATTCAGGAACACTTTATCATATACTCAATCCTCCTTCAAATCCACCAAAACATAACTTTCATAATCAGCAAAATGCATCAGTTTAAGCCTCAGGTTTCATATGGTTCTTCTTATGGAACTGAACCAAGCAGCCCCAATGATCCAGCTTTAGACACCACGCAGTATTATAGCGCGCCAAGCAGTCCTATTCGGCGCATAGGAAGTACAGTATTTGGCTATGAGTCCGATATGCAGGACACAAATGAGGAAGATTCTACTATATTTGAATTTGCAAAATTTCAAGGGTTTTGTAATGATTCGGAATTTGAATATGAAGTGGTGAAGAATGAACCTATCAAACGCGTGGATTCCTTGCCTACAATGGCTTTTGCGGATGAGTTGTTTTTTAATGGTCAAGTGAAGCCTCTAAAACTCCCACCTCGCTTACAAAATCGCAGTGCAACAACTTGTCCTAGTCCAACGATGTCACCAACATCTGTGATTAACATCTCTTTCACAAGAAAAAACATTTGGAATGATGATTTTGATCCATTTATGGTTGCTTTGGACAAAGTGAGGGAAGAAAATAGAGGACGAAAAAGTGTACATAGAAGGTCACAATCTCATTCACCATATCGAGCGACCAGTTGTGAGTGGCCCGTTGACACGAGCCGTTTGAACGAGGAGAGGCACCAGCAACCTGAGAAGTTCGGACCATTGGAACATGGGTTGGCCAAGTCTAAAGGCTCGGCCTATGCAAGATGGGCTCAACACGGATCCATGGAGGACAAAAAATTGACTCTACTCGTCGATTCAAGCCCAAAAGCTCCAAGTATGCTAAAGGGGTTGAGCTTTAGGAAAAAAGTGAGACCAGACAAGACAGGCCCTGAAGAATCAATCAAGCCTACATTGAAGGAATGTAAGAATAATGAAGAAAATGAAGGAAATTCTAATGGTGATACGAACAAGATCGAGAAAGTGAAGGGAATTCTAAAAAGGTATGCTTCACTTAGGAAAGAAAAGAGCGAAAAGAAGGTGCTGAATCAAGATTCAACAACACGTAAGCCTGGTCACTTCAAAACCTTGAGCTCTAAATTTAGAAGAAATAAACACGGCAGTGGACAGAAAAAAATGTTTAAAGAATCAAAGATGATGATAGTACCATTCAAGCCCACAAAACTGACACTATGTTTGGGGTATGGCAGTGACAGCCCAAGAGCCTAGATTGCATGGTTCTTTCCTCTTCTGATTACGGTGATGATTGGATATTTGTTCTTCATAATCATGTATAACAATGGTAAACATGTCCTGTCTGATTGCTTGAAGGTTATATAGCTTTATATTTTTCTGGGAATAATAGTTGGATATCATTTTTTCTTAGAGCTGAGTTATAGGTCTGAAAACATTTATAATGTATATCAATTGTTTTTTAAAAGATGTAATGAACTATCTAATAAATGTTTAGAAGCTCTGCATTTTTCCGATACACTGAGACTAACAGAACTAAAAATAGATATCCTACAATATTAATATCAAATCCACTCTGCCATCTGAAAATCCCGAAAAGAATGATATTGTCAGATGGGACAAAGTGGCTTGCGAAGAAAACCTACAACCAGTTTGGCAAACCAGCTAATGGCAGGTTGCATATGACATGTATAGCAGTATATCAGAATGTGAAAATTGTTGGCGTTTAACTTGTTACAGTGTTATCCCTAGTAGCTATTGTTCGAAGAAATTAGTTTACCAGTTTTTATCCTTAACTGTGGTATCACTTATCAGTATTGTAGTGCTTATTAGGGTAGATGAGGGAGCTTTCTTTTTACCAACACACATTTTTACATTATCATTGCTAATTTAGTTTCTTATCGCAACATAGGTAGGTATTCAAACTATATATAGGATGTTTATTTTTCCAACTTACACTATTTAGTTGGCTACTTGGCTTGAATGAGTTTGATCACCTTGAGATGCTGCAGAAATTTTAACCAAAACTTCAACCAAGACATGTATAGTGTACAAATGGTCTTCGAATACTCATTTCTTTTGAGATTTTTTTGGGTATAGTCATTTGATAAGAAGAAAAGGATATCAACATATCAACAAGGTTATATAGAAGGACGACGTGTTAAATTACCCGTTCTCCTTAAACGGAAGAGAATAATTTATCGAATCATATTATTCAACAATACTCTTTAAATTATGAAATGGGAAGAATAATGTTGCAAATTCTGGAAATGTAAAAGAATCGGAATTCTTTTTTGCATTTGTTTGGTTTCACAAAAGTAAAATATTTTTCAAATAAGAAAAATCTATTTAGAAAATTTTATAAATTTTGAAAAACAATCTCTTATTTCGAAGAAAGAATAAATTAAATATTTTCATTATAATCAAATAAAAATAATTACTTTTATGAGACAATATATTCCAAAATTTATTTTGAAAACAAAATTTTCTAATTATAACTCTGCCTCACCTAATATTTATTAAAAAAAGTCTCATTATTTAAAAATAATAATTATGTATTCCTCTATCATTTTAATTATTTAAAACAATATAAATTATTATATTTATACACTATCAATAATCTAAAAAACAATTTAAAAAGTTATTAAATTACTTAAAATCTATTTTGGCCATTCAAATTACAAGCACCCCATTGTATATACACACAATGATCACAATAAAACCAACAAAAAAACACATACAAAAAATAAATAATCCTCCAGTCCACCCCATTTATTTATATTCGGAGAAGTTTGTCCGCATGCATTTTAAGATATATATATAAATTATAATTTTATAACATTTTCGTAAAATAAATAAATTATGTAATTATAATTTTTATATACCTTAAAATACGTACCCAAAATGTAAAAAAATAGATATTAAATAAAATAACTGCCCGGCACCCTCTCCTAAATCTAAACGTTACAGACGAGGATTTGATTAGGGTTTCAATCTCATACATTCATTCTATTCTTCTTCTCCGCCGCTCCAACCCTAATCATGACCGGAAAAGCAAAGCCAAAGAAGCACACCGCCAAGGAACTCGCCGCCAAACTCGACGCCGCCACCACCAACCGCGGCGGCGGCAAAGCCGGCCAAGCCGATCGCACCGGCCAAGTCAAAGGCGGTCACGCCAAGCTCGAATGTCCTCACTGCAAAATCACCGCTCCCGATGTCAAAACTATGCAAATTCACCACGAATCCAAGCATCCTAAGATCCAATTCGATGAATCCAAGCTTAATAATCTTCACGCTAGCCTTCCTGTTGCTGAGTCTTCGATGCCTCGCCCTGGCATTCGTGGAAGCCTTAAGAAGTGAAGATTATTATCACTATTATTGTTTATTATCGATATTATTGTGAATTATATATTTATAATTGTTAGTTTGTGGTGAAATAATTTGTATGGATTGTGTTTTATGTGGTTGTGATGTGACGTGGCGGTTTCGGTTTAGTTTGTTATGACATGATGACATGGTTTTATGATATTTGCGTTTTTATTTTTGTTATGGTTTTGTTTTTTTATTGAATTGGCGGTGTGGTGTGGTAGTGTGTGTGCTTGATAAAGTTTAGGTGTTTTGTTTTTCTTTCTTATGAAATTTAGCTAGTGTTCAACGAGCAGCTTGGTTTCCCGAAAGTATGGGAAATGACAGGTCAAAAGATTGAGAATGCACACAAATCTTCAGTGCTGCTGATGATTGAGGCTGTTGTATTCGGGTAAGTGAATTTGATTTGAATTCTTGTCCAGTTATGTGTTTCCTTTCATTGTTGTACGTTTTGGAAATATGACAAGTGCATATGCAATACATAATTCTAGAATAAGGATTTAAGGTTTTTTGGGGCGTGGAAGTGTGAAGTTGGCTGATAGTGTTTGATATAGGTTTTCGTTATTTAGTGTAACTTCTGATATGATCTCAAAGTAAGATGCTTAAAAATATGATGAATTTTCTTGATTGGATTATTGCAGGTATAATGAACTATTAGAAAATCTGTATTGACCTATAGCAGATAATTTTCTCAGTGTCAGCTGTAAATATGAATTCGATTGTTCATTAATCTGGGGTATGGGTGGTGACTAAACTTTACACCGAGTTCCAAAATATGGCTACACTGCTAGTTCTGCAATTCAGTGATTGGTGATGCATTGCTAAACTGCAAAGAAGTGGCATGCTGTTATTATGTGGAACTAGGAAACATCTTTTGTTTGAAAAGTAATTGCTGTTAACCACCACTCATTGTTTTCTTTTTCCTCTCTACTATTTTCCTATCCTTTGCCCATTTCACTGCAAAATTTCTTAAATCATCAACATTTTGCTTCAAATCACAATCGTCTGGATTTCTCATATGCCATCCACGATATACTTTGAAGTAACCAAACCCATTGAATTACCCAAAACCATGCCTTGTTTCCAGGTCATTAGATTTTCCTGTATCCACCTATGTTCTGTTAGAAATTTTGACTGGGAGCCATTGACCATCAAATTCCACTTCTGGAAGTGTAACCATTTTTTTTTTGGAACTCGGCTGTGAATTTTGGTCACTAGAATACAATGGGCAAGAAAATAAACAAGGATTGGTTGACTGGATATTGCAATTTGCAGCACAAAGATACCCAGATAATGTATATCAATAGGTATTCTGCAAGCACACATCTTATATGTAAAACTGAAGGGAGGCAAACTTAATATATAGAAACAAGAGGAATTCAAAAATATAGTAAGTAGAATACCTTGATGGAAATTAAATATGTGGTTTGCAGCTTGCATATGCACTTGTGTTTAAAGCTTTATTTCCTTCCCCCAACTTCTTAATCATATAGTAAAACATATTCGTAAGAGTAATGTTAGGGGGTACAAAATTGGTCCGAAATGATGTGGCAGAGGTGATGCGTCAATTTAGAAAGTTTTAATTGGTGAGATTTGTGTGAATATCTTAGATTCCATTACATTTAATGGAATTATTATCAATCAGAATCTGTCATGTGGTATTTGGGAACTATTTTTGTACACCATTTTGTACCCCTAGCATTACTCTATTCGTAATGTGCCTAGATGATGTATTTCTTGCGTTTGATGATATCGTTAGTCTTTACATATGGTATCCAAAACCTGGATTCAATTTTCTTCTCATCATCTGGAAATATGTGCATCACATTACAGCTATAAGGTGGCCCTTGTTTAAGGACTGATATTCATTGTGGGGGCAGCTTAATGTACAAGACTTTTTTTGTTGTTCAGTAACACTATGCATTCCTACATCTGGCGTGCCCTGCCAGAAATTTGTTTTACTGTTATATATATGTTGTGTTTTTTGACTGCTTCTCTTTCTAAATCTATTGTTTGCACTTTAAGGTCTAAGCTGGGAACAGATCACATTACTCAACTCTGTTACCCGGACTCTCCATTTTTGTGCTTATAACCGTGTCCACTGGACATGACACGGATGTGGATGTGGATGTGAGTGTGGGAACTGAGTTGTCTTATTAAAACCGGACACTTTACTTCGTAGCATCCTAGTTCAAATTTAAATAGAAAGTCTTCTTACAACTTGTTTATAAAGTGCAAGAATTCATGAGTGACTTGTTTTTATGTCATCATTTTGATTTTATGCTTCAATTTGACATACATAATTAAGTGTTTATAACTTATGTGTAGTAGACACTATTTTTGTGAATGCGTAATCAATCAATCTATTTAAAATATAACTTGTGACCTTGTGTTATAGTTTACATGTGAGTGCCCTTACGCCCCGTCTCTAATTTCGGATTCATATTCAAAAATCTTAATTATTTTAAAACTAAGAATCTGACTCTAGGATCCACACGTGTCAAACACGGAGTCCAACATCTATCCGTGTTTGACACCCAATAACTTGGTTACTCAATAAGAAAAATAGTGTTACTTGTTAAATTATATATTTATACTTAACCACCTAATTGATGGTCTTAAATAATCTCTGACCTTTTATTCAACATTACTTTGAAAGTTACTTGGATAATGCGCTTTATTGGATTCTGTAGCCTCTCTTTTCTTGTTCCTTTTTTTTTTTTGGATTTTACATTAGAGCTGCAGCACTCTTTGAAATGGAATTGGAGGCATGAAGTATTAGTCATTTCATTCTTATGAATGAATAAACCTTGTTCTCATCATTTTCCAACACACAATATCAAATTTTAGAAATTATAATGATCAGACAATTTGGAAATCCATTGTAGTGATGGGGCGGAAACCAAATAAAACATATATGCAGGAATTATAAGCACCCTGATTAAAATACCTAATACTTGTTAAATTGATAATGTGAAAATTATGTGCACATTACTGACGTATACAGAAAATATTAGTATTTATAATATTCCTACAACCGTGCTAATAATTTATCATTTGAAAGTATTGCACCTATAGAAAATGACACTATTTTAACTTTAAATAAACAACTTAAAAGCTGCTTGGTAACAGTACTAACTAGAAATCGGTAACAACTCTTTTCTAGTTTTCTAGTTCTCAACAAGAAGATTTCATGTTGTATAATGATGAAACCATCTCAACCTTTTTATGTTAATTTTGCTATAGTCATTTGTTGTATGATTCGATTTTTGTTTCATTATTTGGTATGTGCTTGTATTGGGAAGTTAAGCTGGTTATACAGAGCATTGATGTCGGATACATTTTTAAAAAGCCCAAAGAATCAAAAATGGGAAAAATATTATAGGTTTTGGAAACCATTTATTAGAATATTCTAGAATAAGTTTAACTATATTATTATTGAAATTTGATATTATATTTTAGGAAAGTAGATTGTTATATATAGTATTTTATTATTATAATTTAGTAGAGTTTGATATATTAAAAATTGGTATTGCCATTGTTATTAAAAGCACTCATTTGCGAGTATTTGTTCATTTCTAGGGCATCGCTTTACATAGGCTTTACATATGCGATGCGATGGAGAGAAGTGAGAGCACCCTTTTCTTGCGCACAAGTTCGCACAAGTCCAGTGCAACAAGCGAGGCATGAGTACTTTTTAATTAGTTTTGACTATCTTTTTGATCGGATCGTTTTTAAAAGAAACAAGTTATATAAAATCCTAAATACTAAACTCTTCTATAAAATTGAGAGTAAGAATACATACATAGACATCAAATCAAATAATTCTTTCTTTGTGGGTGTCAAATCATGTCGAATTTTTATTGATAATTATCTTCTTTCTCTCTCAAATATATATGTATGTGTATATATATATACACATATATATAGTGATGATACATACACATTGATTTTTGTATATATATGTGGTAACAATCGGTTGAAAACTTTTTAGGGTAAGAATCGTGAAAATTTTCATTAAATTTTGCAGAATCATAATAAAAAATGCAAAAAAATGTCTAGATAAACTTTTTATTATAATTCTGCAAATAAAATTATGGTTCTGCACTATTTTTTATTTTTTATTATAGTTCTGTATAATTTAGTTAAAAATTTCACGGTTCTCACGCGGCACTGAATGGTTACCATATATATATGCGTGTTTAATTAATCATCTTTCATTGTTTCCTGTTGATCACCTAGTTTTTATACTAACAGTGACTTGCGACCAATGAGTCTTGTTTTGTGAACAATATAACTAATATTATTATATATATAATTTTAGAAAAGATGACAGAATTTGGCATGGAAATGTTCACTAGTGATGAATTTGGTTGCTTTGTTATGTATAATAATTACTTTTGTTATAAATGTCTTATTGTCTTTAAATTTATAATATTTTACATTATATAATATGTACATATCCTATGATGCTTAGACTCTTTTTGAAGGATCTGACACAGACACAAATCAGTGTGTCAGATTCTTCGAACTCCAAAATCAAAGACTCGATGACACGTTTTATAAGGATCCGACACTTGGATTTGGACACGGCAATTATTATTTTTAATATAATATGATACTTTCTATAAATAAATATATATTATTTTATATAAAATAATATATAACTTTTGAAAAAAAGGGGAAAATAAAGACTTTATATTTTCTCTTTCTCCTTTTACATCAATTGCACCTCTTTTCTTCTTATATTTTCTTCTTTTCTTCCTTTTATAGATGGGTTATCAAAATTAAAGATGAGATGAAGTGTCCATTTTCTAGATGGGATTCGGATCCGGATCCAAGTGTCCTTGTCGTGTCGTGTCGACACGGGTACGGCTGGGTTCTCCGGAGAGTCCGAGCATCATAGTACATATCTATATTTACTTATCTATATCTATATTTGCACTTCAGTGGGCGTGGGCATATCGCGTTTAATTTGTGAGAGTAGTTATATAGAACCCTCGTTATCCCTTGCCTTCTCCATCAAGCATTCTTCCTGTTATTAAGTTCACGCATCTAGACTTATTATTGGTCTCTTTTGACGATTAAGGGAGATTTTAAAATGATTTTTCTTTCCTAATATTTTCCTAAGATGAAGATAGTGTACTCTTTGTTTTCACAATAACATGAAATTTGTGGTATCAATTAAGTTATTTCCATTATAGAAATTGTAACCTGGGTCCTGATAAATGAAATTCGAAATATTACAAGCTAAATATTTTTTTTTAGAATGAATCAAGTGTATATCTTTCACTATACTAAGTTATGTGACTATTTTTAACAGAGCTCAGTTAAGAAGGTTTTAGGTACTGCCACAATCTACTTTGATTTTAGTACTAGAACATTCATTTACCACATAACCATGTTAGCACTTTACCCATCAGAAGTTCTGAGACAGGTGGTTTCATATGTTGATAGGATGGTGGAGAAGTACACTTATTGTCTTACATTATAACCTCATTAAAGTAGTAGCAAGTTTTCCCCATTTTAATTAGAATCAATTAATGTGCGTCTCAGCATTAATTATCTTTTACCTTGATATTGGCTTCTGGTTGCTTTTATGTGTTTTTACTATCACTTTTATGCTTGCTGCAGAATGATACCTATAATTTTGTATTACAGGAACAGCAATTGTACTTCCATGGAAATTTTCAGAAGAACAAAGCACTTCTATCTTCGCTATAGGTCCATCACGAGTTCCATACTTGGAACTTTATTATCGTACAGGCTAAATGAAAGGTACCAGTTAGTTGCTGCTCAAGGCTACATGGTTGTACATGTCAAAAAGTTTGTTGGTACATAACATAGAAGATGCTAAGTTGGTGTGTGTGTGTGTCTGTATGTGTAGTATGCTTTTTGCTTGGCATTCTGCTTGTGCAACTGCATGAGAGATTATTAAGAGGCAATTTGTGATTGATGCCTGTAATAATTGAATTCAAGTTGATCTCACAAAGTCATTTACGTTTGAGCTGGACTAGTTAATCAGCTTGAACAAATTTTATTACTTAGTTCGAGTAGAGTTCAAGCCTGTTACAATAACTGTACTTCAAATGCTGAAGAGATTGTAGTACATAAAATTCTCTTTCACGAGTCTTGTGCATTTAACTGTAATTACTTTCTTTAGACTGCATGATGGCTTAGCCCAAACTGGTTTTGGTACGCATATATACACTTGAGACGTATGGGAAAAGGAAATGCCTTGCAGTATCTAATCAAATATTCTCTAAAAATTTTAGGCATATATATTTGAACTTGTGCCCTGCATCTTCTGTTTTTTATTTCTTAACATTTAATAGAATTTTATTTAATAGAATTTCTTAACATTTAACAGAATTAAGTATGCATAAGATAACCAAGACAAACATAACCATTCACATGGAAGTAAAGTACAGAGAGTGCAAGATTATGCGGACGTTATTTCTTCTCTGAAGCCTTCTTCCATAGGCAAATTGCATAATGTCTTTCTTTAAACTTCTAGTCCCACCTGACATGAGTGTAACCCTGTTGGACCTTAAATTTCAATCCAAATAGGACAAATGTCATGTGTAAAAGCCCATGTGATACACTTTGCTAATCAATGTGGTTATGCATTGAGGTTAAAAATTTCAAGTGGGTTAGGCATTAAGTGTTCATGTTGTGACTCATTTTTTTCCTGAGGTAGTAGTTACATGTGAATTCGGGTTGTTAAATGTGAAAAGAAGAGAATAAATTCATTCAATTTACTTATCTCTATGAGACAACTGAAATTGAGGAAATAAACCTAATTCCATGTCAACCTTCATGCTTGACTTTTACAAAATCAACAAGAGGTGTTTGTTTCTAATAATGAACAAGAATTTATGCAAGGCGGGAACAGTCGAGAATATATGTATTTTCTAATTACTGGGTTATAAGTGATCTGATTTGATGTATTATTAATTTGCTGCATGTCTAATTGTTATATTTGTTGATGAGCTTTATTTGTTGATCTTTATCAAAATATACATTCCAAGGTAATTGCAAGTACATTGATGGTGGTGTTGACATTATTGAAGATATTGGTATTCATATGATTTGTATATGTGACTGGATGATTTTGCCTAAAAGCATAGTTATATCATAATACTTATTTACTGCAAATGTTATTGTCCTGATCCAAATTTACCAGCCTTTTTTTTAATAATGATACTTGAGGGATATTGTTGGGTGTGGGTGTGGGGGTTTATGGAAGATTTATGTCAATGCTGGGCGGGACGAGGGAAGTCATGATACATTTTAATTGATAGAAAAGCATGAGTGTCGAGAGTGAGAATATAAGTGAGGATGTTCATGAGAGTGATGAAGCAAATGATACGGTTTAGCAGGCTGAAAGAATCAAAGCTATGCAAATGAGAGGCCTTGGACGTTTGCGAGCGTTTGCCTCGCAGGGCAATTGCCCTCTTCCCACTAAATGAAGGGTAAGCCTCCCATTTCACCTCGCGAGGTGACTGTTTTCTATGTGAGTAGGAATTTAGGCCCCGATTGATATTACTGTTCCGAACAGCTACATCAGCTTTTTGCTGAAAAACTGTTATAAAGGTGTTTGATAAAATCCAAAAGTTGCTGTCTAGAAAAGCGTTTTTGACCTAAAAGCTATTTTTAGAGAAAATATGTCCCCCGTGCTTTTGGAAAAAGCTGTTTTTCAACTTTTACATGAAATAAGTAATGAGAGTAAATTGTATGGAATATTTAAGTCAATGTTGGGCAGGACTAGGGAGGTCATGATACATTTTAATTGATAGAAGTGACCCTGATTTATTCAAGCATGAGTGCTGAGAGTGAGACTATAAGTGAGGATGTTAATGAGAGTGATGAAGCAAATGATACGGTTTAGCAGGATGAAAGAATCAAAGGTGTGCAAATGAGAAGCCTTGAAAGTGTGCCTCGTAGGGCTATTGCCCTCTTCCCACTAAATGAAGGGTAAGCCTCCCTTTTCAGCTCGAGAGGTGACCTGGGAGGTGACCGTGACTGCTTTCTATGTGAGTAGGAATTTAGGTCCTGTTTGGTATTTCTCTTTCGGAAAGCTATATCAGCTTTTTGCTGAAAAACTGTCATAAATTTGTTTGGTAAAATTTAAAAGCCGCAGTCTGGAAAAACGTTTTGGCCTAAAAGTTGTTTTTAGAGAAAATATGTCCCCTTGGAAAAAGTTATTTTTCAACTTTTGCATGAAATAAGTAATGAGAGTAAACTGGTATGAAAGATTTAAGTCAATGTTGGGTAGGACTAGGGAGGTCATGATACATTTTAATTGATAGAAGTGACCCTGATTTATTGAGCATAAGTGCTGAGAGTGAGACTATAAGTGAGGATGTTCATGAGAGTGATGAAGCAAATGATACGGTTTAGCAAGATGAAAGAATCAAAGGTGTGCAAATGAGAAGCCTTAGACGCTTGCCTCGCAGGTCAATTGCCCTCTTCCCACTAAATGAAAAGGCAAGCCTCCCCTTTCAGCTCATGAGATGACAGTTTTCTCTGTGAGTAAGAATTTAGGCCCCGTTTGGTATTTCTGTTCCGGACAGCTACATCAGCTTTTTTGTTGAAAAACTGTCATAAAGGTGTTTGACAAAATTCAAAAACTATTGTTTAGAAAAACGTTTTTGGTCTAAAAACTACTTTAGAGAAAGTATGTTCTCCATGCTTTTAGAAAAAATTGTTTTTCAACTTTTACGTGAAATAAGTAATGAGAGTAAACTAGTATGTGGAAGATTTAAGTCAATGTTGGGTAGGACTAGGGAGGTCATGATACATTTTAATTGATAGAAGTGACCTTGATCTATTCACGCATGAGTGCTGACAATGAGACTATAAGTGAGGATGTTCATGAGAGTGATGAAGCAAATGATACGGTTTAGCAGGATGAAAGAATCAAAGCTGTGCAAATGAGAAGCCTTGGATGTTTGCCTTGCAGGTCAATTGTCTTCTTCCCACTAAATGAAGGGTAAGCCTCCCCTTTCGGCTCGTGAGGTGACAGTTTTCTATGTGAGTAGGAATTTATGCCCCGTTTGGTATTGCTATTCTGGACAGTTACAACAGTTTTTTTGCTCGTAAAGTTGTTTGGTAAAATTCAAAAGCTGATGTTTGAAAAAACGTTTCTGGCCTAAAAGCTACTTTTAGAGAAAGTATGTCCCCCATGCTTTTGAAAAAAGTTGTTTTTCAACTTTGGCATGAAATAAGTAAATGAGAGTAAACTGGTATGGAAGATTTAAGTCAATGTTGGGTGGGACTAAGGAGGTCATGATACATTTTAATTGATATAAATGACTCTGATTTATTTAAGCATGAGTGCTGAGAGTGAGACTACAATTGAGGATGTTCATGAGAGTGATAAAACAAATGATACGGTTTAGTAAGATGAAAGAATCAAAGTTGTGCAAATGAGAAGCCTTTGACGTTTGTCTCGCAGGTCAATTGTCCTCTTACCACTAAATGAAGGGTAAGCCTCCCCTTTTAGCTCGCGAGGTGACAGTTTTCTATGTGAGCAGGAATTTAGGTCCCGTTTGGTATTGTTGTTCCGCACAATTACAACAGCTTTTTTGCTGAAAAGCTGTTATAAAGGTGTTTCGTAAAATTCAAAAGCTGCTGTCTGGAAAAACGTTTTTGACCTAAAAGTTGTTTTTAGAGAAAGTATGTCCCTTATGCTTTTGGAAAAAGTTATTTTTCAACTTTTGCGTGAAGTAATTACAAATTTCATTATCAAATCTCCCCAAAAAAATATTATTTTTATATATTATATTTCAAAATATGTACAAATCAAAAAAATTTACCAAATCGTAATCTGATTTTTTAACTGCACTTTTTCGACCAACATTTTTTTTCAAAGCACAGTACCTTTCAATAGCAATTCCAAACATACTCTTAGTTTATTATCTTCTAAACTTTTTATTTTGTTAGAATATCTTATACTAAATAAAACACTCGAAGAAATATGTAAAATATTCGACCTTGTTTTTTTAAAAAAATAATAGAGTGGTCTATTATATGTATATGTTGTTCTACTCAACTCTTTTCAAGTGAATCATTTATTTCAGAAAAAATAAAATTTATTTATTAAGCTATAATAGATAGTACAAATATAAAGGTATGATAACTTTATGAAAGCAAACAGAAAATTTTATTTTTCAATCACTTGGAATGGAGGAGGGTAACAACTTCCTCATTCAAAAACTGGAAATATAAAATAACATGGAACTTGAAATTGAATGGTAAAAACGTTGGCAATATATCATAGTCGTGATAAATTAATTGCCAAACGAATCACTGAAGCTCATGTGCAATCGTGAACAGCTACGGACTTTTGAATACATGTGCCATCAGAAAAACTTCATCCATGGTAATAATTGTAGAAACCCTGCCAGCAAAAACATTCCCAACCCCTTTGCTCAATATAGCAGTGAAAGAGGTTGGACAAGCTGGTTCCGAACGAGAGTAATTATAAGTCCCGGAAAAAGTAATCAGGGTAAGATGTTCTTTGTATATCAGGGGTTGAGGCGGAGACTCACCGAAGCTAATATGTGTTTCAGACACCGGCACGTTTCCACCATGAACACTGACATAAGCCTTGTTTTCTGTGGCCAAGTCAATCACCCAACGAACTAAATCGGTTCCGGATGGCACCTGGAAAATTAGCGATGACCCCCTGATTGAATTTTCTACATTTGGCCTACTTGTAGACCCTGAAGGGCGTTCACGAGTCTGCATTGCATGATGTCCATTGGTGGCGGTGTTACCAACATCAATACCAGAAGGAAAACCATTTCGGATATCATATATTGAATTTCCCCTGTTCAGCGATGGAATACCACCGTAAGGAACCCCATTCGCGGTGTCAGACATTGAATTTTCCATCATTGGTGATATTATAACACCACCATGAGGAACACCATTTTCAACATAAGACATTGAAATCTCCATGTTGGGGAACGTAACATTGCCATAAGGATCACCATTTGCGTTACCCAACATTGGAGATTCTAAATTGAAATTAACACCACCATAAGAAAAATCATTTGCGATATCAAGCCTTGGAGATTCCATCATTGGTAATTGAATGTTTCCGTGGTTAAACATCTGACGTTCCATGCTCTGTAATGTTGGCAGAATATTTTCAACAGCAGGCATTGGAATATTCAACATTGAAGCATTCATGCGACTATTTGGTAACGATGCAAGTATGCTTACAGGACGGTGCAATCCATTTCCCGCAAAAGAAGTGAAGCCGACTGAAGCGGACACGGGGAATGAATTTTCAGAGTTATTCATCACGAATGGAGAAGGTTACAATACAATAAGCAATGCAAGGAAGAGACAGTAGATAGAAGGACCAGCAACTGAATTGTCAGGATGTCCTTTTATAATTGATTACTACGTAAAATTGTAGGGAGAATATTTAAAAAGTTGTAAAAGTTTATTCAAGATAAATATGGATATTATTAAAAGTTAATGTATTGATTTATATTTTGTGCAAAAAGTTATGGTAGTTGATGTTTTTTAAAATATTTTTATCATATGATAATATGTTGAAAATTAAAATTGTGTTTAATAAAGATTATATTAATCTCTAACATACACGTAAAATCAGAACTGATAACATTTTGAAATCGACGATACTCATATATATTTTTCTTTATAATATATATCATATCCGACTATTCGAATATCCCACTATCCAAGTATTAAAGATAAATAAATATTGTATCCGTATGTTATATCCAAAACATAATATTCTGATTTACATTCGGAATCATGATTATATTATCGATCAACATTTAAAAACGGTCAAGTTGAATTGAAAAAGTGATGTTGTCTATTATAATAGGTAATTTGTTATTTTACGTTTTTCCGAGAGGATAATTAACAAAAGAAGCCTTTAAAAATTTTTAATAGATAAATATAAATATTATTAAAAATCTCTAGCATACGAGTAGAATCAAAATCGATAATATTCTTACATTATAAATATCAAAAAGTTGAAATCAAAGATATTCATGTTTGTTTGTAGTATATATCGTATCCGTGTATAAAAAAAATCAAAATCGTATATGTATTATACATAAGAAATAATATCTCGAATATCCGAAATCATGATTATATTATCGGTCAATATATAAACATAGTCATGTTAGACCGAAATGTGAGGTCATCATCTACTATAATAGGAATTTGTTATTTTATTGTGTCTCTTCGCAATATGCTAAAATATAATTTATGATTTTGGTGGGTATCCTAACACCTTGAACTTTTAGGAGAACTGGTAACTTAACATGGTATCAGAACGCTAGTCGTTGTCACCCCAAATATTATTATAATTTATTATGGACACAAAAGACTTGTTATTTTCTGAAAAATGAGCATATGTGATCCACTCTCGACCTGAAAATGGGTTTTCGAGTGGGGGAATATTAGAATATAATATATGATTCTGGTAAGTCTGTAACTTAATAACTTGAGGTTTTAGGAGAACTGATAATTTAACACAATAATATTTTAAAAAGAATATCTTTTGATATTTTTAAAAGAGATGGAGGTTCCATTTGAAATTGTTATTTAAAATTGTAGTGCGTTGACAAAAATGATTATTGTAAAAATGAGACGATTGTTTCATAATACGTTTAAAATTTGCATGTTTTGAGGTATATTATATATAAAAATAAAAATAATATTTGATGATGTTTGATGGTAAAATATGTAGTTGTTTCCTACGAAAACTGAAACATAACTTTTTTAAAAGTATAAGGACCTATTTTCTCTAAAAATAAAATTTAGAGTTGAATCATTTTTTTAAATTTTATCAAATATATTTTACCTACTTTTCATCAAAAAATTAATAAACAAATCCGAAGAATAGAGGTAAATGGCTTCGACTAATAGTTTTCTTAAATTAGATTTTGACACAGTCACATTTGCCGATAAAAAATTAACGGCCACATTTTGTTAGACTAAGAATCTTGTTGACTATTTAGGCCTAATTAATTTGTAATTTTCATGACCTATCTTTATATGAGTAGTTAGAGCGAAAAATGGTTGGATTATACCTTTTGTAATAACCATGAGAGGGAGTATGTACTTTTGTTCAACATTACTTTAATCATGGGAGGAAGTATGTACTCTTGTTTAGCATTAATTTATTTCCTTTGCACAATTCCCTATTTATCCAATTATTCACATTCATAATTAATTTTTAATGTCATAGACTTTAAACTGCATGATTTCTTTCATCCCTTATTTAAAGAGACAATTAAATATTAGGGGAGAATTATGCGAGAACTGTACTCCAAAAATTGAATAGAACGATGCAATTTATTGATAAATAAAATTTATCAATTTTTAAAAATATATTTATTTATAAAAAAATGACATATAAAACTAAATGATATTAAGAATGCTCAATGTTACAATTTTTACGGATGTCTTATAATTTTGAGAATAAGAAAATGACATATAAAACTAAATGACATTGTGAATGCTCAATGATACCATTTTTATGCATGTCTTATGATTTTGAGAACAAATTACCCCGAAACATGAAAAACAATATTCACGAGTCTTCAGAAAAGGGTTTCAAAATTTATACTTCAAGATGTTGTCACATTGAACTTATAGTTGTGGATATGTAATTCATGTATATGAATTGTTTGCTCAAACGACTAAATGTGTTAGATCGATTCTGATTATTTGATAAATTCTTTGAAACTATGCTTGGAAAATAGATTATAATTTGAACGATAACAATTATAACATGGTGTACTATTTAACGAATACAATATATCTTAGAAGGGCAACACTTATCAAAACAATTAATATTCGTTTCTAAGGTGAAAAAAAAACTATTTACTAAATATTATAATTGTCAAAGAAAAGATGTTGAACGAACATGTGAACATGATTCTAGAACAAAAATGATTTCTTAAAATAATGAGGGCTTATGTCATATTTTGTACAATATGATCATTAAAAACGAGATAGACAAATATGCAAATTCATTTAACCCATTATCAATTTATAATAATGCACCGAATGACTTGTCACAAGATGAATTAATGAACAATATTTCACAATTTCATAATGCCCATTAGAATTATGTGACAATGATCGTATGAGTATTTTATTATTTTATGATATATATATATATATATATGCAATTGCTCAAATAAGAACTTATATTAAAATGAAAAGTAAGACTAAATCTCAATCACTTATTTTTTATAATAACTTTTAATCTAACCACATATTCTACATTTAAAATCACATACATGTATATATATATTCACTTCTCTCTCCTTATCCCCCCTCCCGATCTAATATTTTACCCACTTACTTTTAAATTATTTTTTCTCTCTCTTACTCATCTCTCTTCTCTTTCATTTCTCTCTCTTCTTCCACCCATCTCCTCTTTTTCTCCTTCCCATCTTTTTTCTCAGATCCCTTCTCTATCTTTTTCTCACATAAATATATTTGGTAATAATCATTGTAGATTTTTCGATAGAATTGATCGATAGTTGTTGTGCAAAGAAATGATGCTGCAATTAGGAATGCAAAATATTGATTAAACGAAAAAAGCAAGAGGAAGAGAGAGTTCAGATATTACATGATGGAGATTTTTCGACTATGAAGTCGCCAGATATGGTAGCTTTTTGTTCGAGAAGATGAAATTACGGCGAGTATGCGGTGATTAATGGGTGGATTATGGTGATTTTTTATTTAAATTCAGTGATTCTTGTATGATGTTGGTGATTTGTTTGTGGTGGTCAAATGTGGTGGCCGGAGGTGGTGGTTTAGTTATAGTAACTTCTGTTTTACAGTGATGATTTTTGTTTAAATATGGTGATTTTGGCGATGGTGATGATATGGCGGTTTTTTTTGTTATGGTGATTTCTCTTAAATCTGTTGATTTTATTATGATATTTATAATCGAAGAAGGTGGCTGATGGTGGTCATCGGAGGTGGCCGAAAGTTGTGGTTGAAGTAGGAAAAAAATAATGATCGAAGAGGAAGATGCGGAGGAGTGGTGAGAGATTAAAATAAATTATTTAAATGAGTGGTTAGGATTAAATCTAATATCTCATATTAGTGGGGTTCTCATTAGAGTATGACCATATATATATATATATATAGTCTTATTCAAATAGAAAATAGTTAAAATTGAAAATAGAAAACCTTATTCTCGCACCCACAAACAAATTAAATACACACTCACACACACAACACCACCTATTCCCCTCTGTTTTGAATTTGATTTTTACTGTCAATTGACAAAAAAAATTCAAATATAATTTCACCACATTTTTCTCCATCTCCCAACGATCAGTTTTCATAGCATATGTGTTATTTCGACGACTAGAATCTATAATTAAAATATATTCATCGCTTATCAGATCCGAACTTCAATCACTAAATTATATTACAGAAATCACTAATTTGTATTACGGAAATCACTAATTTGTATTATAGAAATCACTAAATTATATATTCTGGGTTCGCAGAAAATAACGGAGGTTGCCGGAAAAATGAAAGTTACTGGAATATAGCACATATGATATGCAAACTGATTGTTAGTAGATGGAGAAATATGTGATGAAGTTAGATTTGAAAAAAAGTTCGCTAATTAACGGAAAAAAATCAAATTAAAAATGAAGGAATTTAATAGGATTGTGTGTGTGATGGTGTATTTGACTTGTGTGTGGGTGTCCCTGCTGGTCATTAGATTAGAATGAACATATGGTTTAGATCTTATTTTCTATTTTAAATTATTTTCTATTTGACCAGTTGCCTATATATATATATATAATGAGTTATATTTCACTATTAATCATCTTATTCTACAAACTCTACAAATCACCACTTTTATTTCTACAAATCACCAATAATTATTTTAAAAATACTCGATAATATAATACAAAACTCAAAAGAATATGACAGACACAAATTATCAGTTACGTACAATTATACAAATCACCTTGATAAAAAAAATACTATAAATCTTAACATAGTTTAAATTAATAAAAAAATGAGTCATGAACATTTTATTAACATAATGAACATTTGAAACAAGATTAAAATCGATGATCTTGAAAAGTTTGTGGAGTTTGTTGAATAAGAAGGTGTATATTTGAATTAAAGCGCGCACACATATATATATATATTTATTTATTTATAAAATTTATCAAAATATATATTAAATATTTATTTAATTATGTTAAAATTGTAGATAAAAAATCAATACAAGTGAAAGTAGTCTAATGAAAATAGGTCAATGTAAGAAAAAAGGAAAGTGTCATTTCACATTAATATCGTTATAACCTTTAATATGTAATTATGTGGTTATTCGAGCTCTAGTATATGTTTTTATCATCAAATATACTTTATGCATCCCTTTTTAATAATTTTTCTTAAAATTTGTACGCATATTTAAAAAAAATTAAATTTATAAGTTTTTCTAATTTTTACCCATAATTAGTGTATTATTTAATATGCGTGTAAATAAAATTCAATATTAAACTAACGAATTAAAAATTTATCTGAAAAATTATATTGAGTGAAAAGATGGTCATATGATATAGAATAAAAAAAATGCTCAAAATGAACTATTAAAAAGGATTTATTTGTTTATTAATATATATATATATATATATATATATAATCTACATAAACTGTATATTCCATTACGCGCTTTCAATATCTAATTAAAGGAATTCCTTTCGCCAAATTTTAATTTATTATCATTGTTTAATGTAATTAATATTTTGAGTCTAAATTTTTTGTTAATTTTTTCAGGATCTCGATGATTCTACTTTTCGGGCATGAATATTTTATTATCTAAATGTCTGAGGATATCTTTGCATGCCTTTCAGTTAATGATAAACATTCTTGAATGGAAAAAATCCGTTTTTATGGGATTGTATTTGAGTACACCTTATCTACATTAAACTTTCAACTTTCAACTTTTTCTTGGAGAAAAAAGAGCGAGTAAGTATTATTTAGACGGGAATTAAAGAAAAATATTGAGATGAAGATATGAATTAAAGAAAAAAGAGGTAGTAAATATTTCATATTTTAATTCAAAAAAAGAAAATTTTAAAAATAATGATTTTTACTATCGGGTCAAAACTCCTAAACATGTGTGTCAAAAGTCAAAATGATTTATAAAAAAACAGAATGAGTAGAAAGGGAGACATTGAAGCTGAGGAAGGCCAGCTACACCTCAAATTCCGACAATTTATAAATTTAAGTATGCAGAAATGTGCACTGCAGTATCTGCAGATTTGAGACCACAAGAGGAACAAATGTCCATCTAGACGATTTGAAAGAGGAAAATATAAAAGGTGCGAGGATAGGGGCGTAACCAGGAATATAATATAGGGGGATCAAAATAAAATAACAGAAAACATATCTATTTATTAGAGACGCGCTCACCTTTCTTTGATTGAGTAAAATATCTCAATAATCTCATCATTACTAATGAACTCTGCAATCTCCTTTTCAATATACACTAACAAATAATTTCTGAAAAATTCATCTTCCATTTTACTTTGGAGACTTATTTTCACAATTTTCATAGCTGAAAAAGCTAATAATGAATACATTTCAACTTTTCGAGTGATTATCAATCCCTGACATAAATCACCAAGAGTAGACAAATTCTTCAAATCTGGATGAACAAGAACATCTAGTTCATACCTTAGATGAATTTTTTCATCTTCCAAAAAATCATCCGGATAAAACTCCTTAGCTAGCTTACAAATGTTCTCCACATTGAATGACTTGTAACCATCCCTAGGGGTTTTAATGAGGGGGTAAAATGAGAAGCTCCGTTGTTTGTTCACTAAATTTATTATTTAACTCATGTAATTGTGATAGCAGTAAATATTTGGAGTTTTAGATTTTAGGGATTAGAGATGAGACGTATATGAAATTTTAGCATATATAGCTGCATATCTCTTTATGCCCTCTTATTTACTACTTATATATTATAAAATTTATTAAAATATTCTTTTATCAAACTATTGTATTTTTATATATATTTATTTTGTTAACTATTAAACTTAACTGATTAATAAATAAATTTAATTTCATCAATTTTTTTGAAAAAAATTACATGTAATGAATTTAATTTAAACTATCTTAATTTTAACTAATTTTTTATATATATATTTGGGGGGCCGATGTATTTTTTTTATAAAATATTAAAATTTTATATTAAAATTTTGATATTATTGCACAGTTGGCGGGGCCGGGGCTCACTTTGGTCCCCTAGTTCCTTAAAAACAAGGGTTAACTAATGTTGCCATGTTTGAATTTCAGGATGCTAAAAGAAGAAATGTACAAGGTGCAAGGAAAATCTGGGGTTTAACATTCAAGTAGTAACTAGTAATGTGGTAAGATCTCAATCTGCAGCTTTATTGAGATCTTACCAGACTAGTAACTAGTAATGCTGATTGCTGAGTCCAATTCTCAGGCGACAAACAAAGCCAGACTTCCCTCGTATCAATTTTTACGTACTAAGAACAATGTTGAAGCCTTGAAGGTAAGGTTAAGAAGAATGTTGCGTACCATTTTATAAGAATTACTGTAAAATATACCTCGATAGGAAAGTCGGCCAAGGCCATGCATCAGCAGACAGCAGCATTCAAATTATGGAGCAATTTTTCAAAGAAAGATCGACTTGGCCCATTTTTTAAAAGTCTTGTATAGGTAGTGGAATGTAATTCATCTATTTCGTAGTCCAAGACTATTAGACATTTAAACTAGTAGGTTTTGCGCCATTCAAAATGGGTTGCCGGAGGTCATGCTTAACACGACTTGAATTCGAGCCAGAGATTTCAAGAAGACAACATGACTCTGTTAACATGAACATACGACTCATTTACTAAAATTTTGTTCTTCTAAATCTGTATACACTTATTTTTGTAAAATTTAGTAAATTTTACATTGACTCGAAATCGGACATATATGAACACGACCCCAACACTTGCTGCAAAATAGACACCCCAGAATCCAACTCATTGAAGAGTTTCCAGCACATTAAGGAAGTGTTTAGTTGAGTTTATCTAATTTTTTTAAAGAAAAATACTTCCTTCTTAGAAAAAAGGAGTATCAAAATACCTATTTTTGATATATAGATACTTCAAAAAAAAAAAGAGCCAAAACAAAACACGCCAAGAGTCCAATCACCTAAGACTTAAGAGGCTTGTGCACAACTTTAGTACTTGAAATGACTAGCAACTTTAGACAGCCCTTTCTGATTCAGCCCCTTCCTGCATTATGATGAAGAATGATATGCAATATAGGCCAATATATTATAGCTAATAGGCACAAGACTTTTTATAAGCAAACAGTATTATTACAACAGTACAATCACAATCAGTCATACCCTCCTCATCCATTTTACATGAATGGTAATGCTTGAAAGTTGAAAATTAAACACACAGCACACAAAGCAAGCCATCACACATATGTTACATAACTTTATGGAGTGGACTTTAAAGTCTGATCTTTTTCTGTCCGAAACCTTTATTCTCAAAACACACATTTCTTTCATGCCATCAACAGAAATGGCTCATGAAAATTTCTTATTTGTAATCATTCCAGCACAAGGAGCTAGGCTGCCTAACGACGGAAGCTCCTCACAGATCGTGTTGGTTGAACTTCATCATCGCGGAGCTTCACGGATGTGTAGATGGCTGCCCCTGTCACTGCACCGAGTGTTGGGGCCACCATGTATATCCAAATTCCTTCGTAGTTCCCTGCTGCAATGGCAGGTCCAAGTGTACGAATAGGATTCATTGAGCCACCAGTTGATGGGCTACATGTCAAAAAATGGAAGATGATGCTTTGATAATTATTAGCAATATGACAGTTTGTCAAATATTAACATGCTTGATTATGCTGGACGCTTATTTTTAATAATTATTGGAACTTTTGACTTATATAATGTTAACACTATCAATCATAGCCATGTGCCTAAACCTAATCATAGATAATTAGGAGAGGAGGATGAATCTTTATTTCTTTTCTTAATACCAAAAGATTAATTTGGTTACATGGCATTTAATAATCTTAATGTATACTTAACAAGAATGATTGTGATTACATACCCGGCAATCAGAATGTTAACCATAACGACAGCCCCAACAGCTATGCCTGCCAACTCTCCGACCTGCAATCACAAAACAACGTAATCAAAAATCACCATAACGAGGATTCGTTGATAGCTTAGCGTCTAGGCTCTTTTGCCTTCCTTGAACAGGGTTCGAATTCAGATCCCCTCTGTATACTTAATGCAGTGAATGAGAGAAGTAATATACATATCACGAAAGTATAACCTGTCCTCAATGCAACATGCTGTTATATATAAAACCTTAATTCAAATCTTCATATCAAATACAAAAAGTTTGGAAAATAGTAAAAGGTAGTACATCGATATTTATAGATTAATTCTGAACTAGTAAATAACTTATGAACTCGGACAAACAACGACTATGCATGATGAAAAAAAAATTAGTAAACTTACTGCACGAGTATCTGTGGCGACAGCAGTGACAACAAAGAGGAGGTTAAACGTAATGATGAACTCGAGGGCGAAAGCTTGACCATTGCCAATAGAAGGAACAGTGACACCACCAGACATAAAAGGATGAAAAACACCCTTAAGAGCAAAAGAAGCACAAATGGAAGCTGAAACTTGAGCAGCAATGTAAGCAGGAACTTGAACCCATGGAAAATGACGAAGAGCAGCGAATGCAATCGTAAGAGAAGGGTTAAGATGAGCTCCAGAAATATGACCAGTTGAGAGAATAACAACCATGACAGCAAGCCCAGCACAAGCTGCATTGCCAATGAGTGTTTCAGCTCCATTGTACTTTTGGTTCACTATTGGCCCTGCTGTTGCCACAAATATTAGGATGAATGTTCCTACGAATTCTGCTCCAAGCTGCACTCCAAATCAACAAACATTTTTTTTACTATAAGTTGTAACTAATTAAGCTTATATGTCTTACAAATGAGTATTTGTTTTAACAAATCTCTGAGCGAGAATCGAACCCAACACTGGGATGACATTAGTTGTAACTTATTGGCCCATGGAATGTGGATTTTTTAATAATATTAGTTACGTAAGTAAGAAGAACAAAAAATCAAATTTTTATTTGTCGAATAAATTACGTATAGTCAATTTTAACTGTTTCAAGAAATTGTCTTGAGGCAGCAAAAGATAATATTTTCTAATAGATTGCTCAGTTCGAGTACAACTACTTGTTCATTTATTTCGGTTAATTTAATACTTACACAACAATATAAAAGTATACAGTAAGTCAATGAAATTATATAGTAATGTTTATTTGGTAACACTAAACCTAGCTAGAGAACATAAAGCAAAAGAAGCAAAGAGACAAACAGAAGGCATCAAAACTAAATTTCCGGCAGAGATGCAAATGAACTCAGAACAATACTGTATAATTTAACATCAAATTACCTACTCAATAAATATAAACAGATCCGTACACTATGTAATTAACCTTTTTATGTTCAAAGAAATATATTATTTTTATATATAAATAAAGTTGTAATATTATACAAAATAATTACACTTTCATACGTATTCTTTTGTAAAAAGTTCTTGATATCCTAAAGAAGGCATATATTAGCAACAAAACAGTAAATATTCGATATCCCTAATCAAGAAGATTTAGAAATGAGAATCGAGAGCAATGCCTTTCTTCCTAGTCGAGCACCAAAATTCATGTATAATAAATTTTGGGTGAATATATGTTTTAACAAATTTCGGGTCAGCGATAGTCGGAATGGGTTGCGCTCGAAAAATGCGTATATAAATAATGTTTTTTTCTTATAGAAATAATTGGAAAAAAAGTAAGTAAAATGGGACGAGGTAGTAGTTGATACAATCTATGCTTTGCAAAACATACATCATAGTGCAAAAAATTGAGAAAGAAAGTACCTTTCTAGTAAGAGAAACATCAGGAATAGAGATTCCAGCACCAAAGCAAGTGTGAGGTGCATCCCATGTAGGTGCACCCCCAGGAAAGCACATGCACCGTGGCACTGTCTTCCGATCACTCCTTTCATAACTCAGTGAATCCACTCGAAGTGCAGTGAACAATGGTGCTCCAGGTGTTCCCGGCGTGCCCGGAGTCGCCGGCATTGCCGGTGTTCCCACCTCAGATTCAGCCATTTTCGATCACTTTTCAACCGTAACAACCAACAACTATTTTTTTGTTTTTTTGTTTTTTGAAAAATAAAAAAAAAAAAAAGAAAAAGAAGAAGAAAGAAAGATAGGTTTGGCTTTAGATTACATAATTTGATAACTTTTATAAATGTGGAATTAAGTAACAGATATTTTGGAAATTTCCAGCTTCAAAACTAGAGTATGTTGCTTATGATACAGAAACAAAACTTTAATTTTTTTTGTTTTTTTTGTTTATGTGAGGATTCGGTAGAATGAAAGGTAGATTATTACATGATCGGGAAGTTTTTATAAAATGTTGACTAAGGAAGATAAGAAATGAAGAAGTGATCCAGTTTGAATCAGAAGCAAAGTATTGAGATTGATGGAGAAGAAGATTTGATCAACATGTAAGTATATGCAACACTTAACAAAACAAGAACAAAAGGAAGACAAAAACTAGAAATTTAATGGGGTTTCAATGACTTGGATGCAGTGAGGTTGTGAATGAATGTAGAGATGTCATGGATGCGTGTGTGTGTATATATATAGTCATAGGATTTTATTCAGCGCTTAAGTGGACTACTGATCGGAGATTTATATAATATGTATTATATATATATATTTTATAAAAATTATGTAATATATTATAAACAAAATACAATACAAAATATATAAGTCTCCTGTCAAATTGACACTGAAAATTACATATATTAAAATCAAATAAAACAGGGAGAAAAATACAATCTTTAATTAATACTTAAGAGTACTGCATATAACTTTTGTTTATCGGAGAAGAAGTCAATGGCAACGCTGTCACACATTCACAACTATCAGCCATGACACGTTCGCTTTTTCTATTCTAATAATTTAGCATCCCCTCCTCCAATAATGCATTAAACTACCACGCACTTCTATAGTTCTATATATCGAACTTGTTTTTAATATACATGTACACACAAAATGGAAGTTTGTGAGCTTTAGAGAATTGTATATATCTCTGTTCATGCATGTGAAATAATAATTTTTAGTATAATGTATTGTTGTTAGATCGTGTTCAATCGGTGAAATGAGAAAAAAATGAAATGAAAAATTATAAACAAATTTTGTGTAGAAAGAAAAATGTACAAGTAAAATTGTGAATAAATGTGAGGGAGTTTAAATTTGTTATGATGAAGATTGTATGGAAAATGGTAAATAAATGGAATCAGCATTCCTTTCAAAACATGTGGGTTAGAATTCTAATTCAAATAGTTTGGAATGGAATGAAAGAATTAATGAAAATTATAAACATTTTTCTTAATCTCATCCAAATAAGAGTATAAATTTCATTTCATTCTCCCCTCATTTTATTCTATCCAAATGAACACAGACTTATGGATAAAAAGAAGGCTTTGAAAGTTGTTTGATTTAGTAAAACACTTTAGGTTTATACCACGGACTAAACAGTTTTTTCTTAAAATATATTTGACTAATTTTTTAAAAAATTATAGACAGTGAAAATAATAGCAATCAATAACACTGTATTTCAGGAAAATAAATTTGAAAGAAAAAGAAAAAGAGAATTTTTTTTAGTTTATTCTCTACTAATTTTTTGAAAGAAGGAAACAAAATTAAAAATTTGGGGAAAATTCTTTATATAATTTGTTTTAAAAAATTTATTTCCTCGTCCTTTTTTTCATCTTCAAAACTCGGGGATACAACATAAAAATTTACAAGTATAATGAAGAAACTTAAAAACACTGCTAAAAAGAAAGCGAAATAACAAATAAAAAATTTCTTTTATTATATTAAACAGCGAAGGTAAAACCTATATAAGTGTACGAGATATATATATATATATATATCGGCAACAAACTGCGCCGTAAGTCCCTTAATTCAATTTTTTTAAATACATATCATGTCGAATCTGCATTAATAACGTTCTTGTTCATAACATTATGAACTATTCTAATAAACTCAACGACGTCAGAAGTTAAAAACTCAAACGTATCAAAAGCGAACGGCATAAACTTATGTTGATTATCTCTGCATACTTGATCATGTTTATGCACATTTGCCTTTACCGCTTTAGTCACCGCCTGATCAACTAAAAAATTCTATTATCAAATTTGCTTAAAGGTAAGATCAACACAAATATATTTTCCTCCATGTCAACCGTAAATCAATACATTAACTGGCCTAAGAGTTGGTGATAAAGTTGACTAAGTGTCTATTCTTAGCTGAAAAAAAGACAATAGTAAGTTTTTCACTTTTAACATAACATAAAAAAAGCAAACACAACAAGTTCTCTCAATTCAACTTAATATGCAAGCTAAAATGCATTATAGATAGAAGAGCGGTGCGTCCTAAATTTTATTTTATTTTATACAAGCAATTTAATTATTAGACAGCCCATATATTTGAAATTGACCCTAATTGTTCAAAATTTATTAAAAAATATAGTTACAAGTCGGCATTTTGAAACTCTGGAAAATTCAATGTACGACTTTTAAAAAAATAATGCAAACTATAAAGTACAACGATTGTACACGAGTAGTTAACATATAAATGGTTTTTTTTTTAATTTCTATATTAGGCACGCCCAACCTTAATTAAATGTCGAACAGGTAGAACCCCAACACAAGAAGTAGTTAAGCATTACATGTAATATCGCGTAAAGGGGAATATTCCCCTGTTCTATGCTCATTCGGTTTAATTTTATTTGTCGTTTGGTTTTTTGACGCATATTTTTAAGAGTTTTAATTACATAATTAAATTTATTATTTAAAAAAAAATCTTTGAATAAAAATATTAAACAAAACTTTTATTCATAATTTTTTTAAAATAATAATTATAATTATGTAATCAAAACTCTTAAAAAAAGTGTGTTAAAAAGTCTAACATCAAATATTATTCAAAGATATTAAACCAAAACTTTTATTCACAAATTTTTTTTAAAAAATAATAATTCTAACATCAAATATTACTGAACAGAGTATAAAACATTTTATATAATTAAAAATACTTTAAAATATATAATCGTGTGAGAATCAGGTCACTTGAAAATTAAAGAGTGTCATCTTGTTCTCGATTTCCAAATTCAAACTCTGTTCTTGAATTCTCTAAACGGAATCACCATAAAAAATTGAATAATTTCTTCTTTTAAAAATATATATTTTATATTATATTATACATTTTTAGTAAAATTAATTTGATAAATTATAATATATCGTATATATATATATATTAATTTGATCTACTTGTTATTTTTTATTATTTCATAAAAAAATGTAGGTGTTCTTTATCAAAACACTCTGCTATAAGAAAATTGTTACTTGATTAAGATTTTTTTTGTGAAATACTATATTGACATTATTACGGTATCAAACGAATCCTTATATGACCCCTATATATTTAGAGTTGTGACCCCCGAACAAAAAATATTATATAATTTTTTCATCACAGTTTAACAGATTTAATAAACTGATCTTTCGCAAAATCAACCCCGCCCCTCGAATTAGAAAAATAAATAAATTATCCAATTTAAAGTAAAATATATTTTTTGTATACGCCATCTCATCTCTAATCGACTGATCCTTTGTTGTTTTCCTTATTTTCATGTAACAGCTTGTCGTGTCTGTTAGAATAAGTACGTTCCTATTATTATATAATTCTTAGTTTTAATATAAAAAAGAACATTAAAAATGACATAAAGTTTTCATGCAAGTGGAAATGAAGGCTTTGCTTTTAAACCAAATCTCTATTCTTGTGTTAATATTCCTTAATCTATTAATTAATGACACTATACTTAACCTTTTATATAATTATATTTTGTGAATACTAATGACTGTCGTCTCTTTTACTAAAGAGGCAGTTGCAGTCCTTAAACTTCGATCTTAAATCACAGATTATGTTTAAGTTGGTATTTACTTTAGGCAAGGGATTTGACATTTTCCTTATGTAATTGTATTTACTGTACATGTACATTGTTGTTTATCAATATGATGGAGCAAGGATTTGGATTTTTTCGATTTTTCAGAAATATCATGATCATTTAATAAACAAGTACGAGTGGCGGAATTATATAGGAGTTCATGTGTTCGTGTTTGAAAATAAATAATATTGTGTTTGACAACCTTTATTTCATTTTAAATAATAGATTTCAAATAATAAGATTTGAATTGTCATTTCAAATTCTCATATTTATACTAATATTTGAATTATAAATATTTGAATTACTTGAAATTCAAATGAAACTCAAATCCAAATTCTCATGATTACCCAAACATGTCATCTGATTAAATCTAAAATTTTAAATGAAATTCATATTATCAAACAGACCGTAAATATATTTTGTAACAATAATGGTAAATGCAGAAATAATTTAAAAGATTATTGATTGATATTTCCTTAATTGTACTTCATCCCTTACTGTCAGTGATTACTGGCTACGCCATCCTTGAGGTAAAAAGTGGCATAGTCATGTGAATTTTGATCTAATTTTGAAGTTATTCAAGGTTTAGATTCTTAATCATGTGTTCCCCAAGTGATTAATCATGGTTTTGTAGACTAATTACTCCTGACTCTACTCAGTTTATTTTATTACTTAGCCATCAATTAGACCTTTATTATAAATATATTTAGCATTCTTACATGTGGACTTTGTCCTAATTATGAAGTTACTAGCATTTGTCATGTGGACTTTGTGTAAATACCAAGTTATCATCTTAATTTATTTGGGTCTTTTTTTTCTAGAATATCTTATTCATATTACGGAAACATCAATCAGTGTATTATATTTATTGATAACTGGGAAAAAATTACTACAAAAAGTCAAAAATATTAATTTCTACATTGATATACAATACTATATACTTGGTAATTTCTTTAAAAAAATTTGGAAATCACCCTGGCTCGGGGACCTGCCTGACCACTCGCAAACACTACATAAATTTGGATTCTTGAGTTGGTTCAATTAATTGGGTCCATTTATGTTGGGACTAGTGACTACATATAAAACAAGATAGAGAGTTGACGTTCATTGCACTTTGTCTACAATTATGTATATTCACTGTGGCCCATGGGCTGTGCTCGTTATATTTTATAGTATTTAAATTAAATAAAAGTAATAGTAAGTGTTAATAAATAAATAAATCTCCCTCTCACGAGTTTTATTTAAATTACTAAGGTGATTATAATTGTAACATCCCGTATTTTTTATAATATATTTAGTTATATTATTTAATATTTAGTATAATATTAGTAAGTTATTATTGATTTATTAGTTTAATATATTTATATTTAGTTTATTATTAGGATATTTTAGAGAATATTATTAATGGACAAAAGAAAAAAAAGGAAAAAGAATAAAAAGGAAATGAAAGACTTGAGATTTTGGAAAAATAAAAGAAGTTACGTAAGTTTTGTAGGAGCAACCATATGGAAGAAATAAAAAGAGAAAAAGAGGAAAAAAGAGATAAAGAGGAGAAGAAGAAAAAGTTTAAGAAGATGGGTTACGGTATTAACCTAGTGTTCTTGGGACGAGAACATTTGAAGTTTTGAGGATCATTCATATTTTTGAGGTACATATATTTCTACACACTCTTTCTTCGTTAACGTATTGTTAAGGTACAAATATCTTTTTTTTTGTCTTCGTATTCGTATCATTACTAGAATTCGTATTGTTGCTTTGAAATCGCATGTGTATTGTATATCAATTGTATCTATTTCGATTCTTATAAAATTTGTATCTCCTTCGTTATTTATCGTATTGTTACGATCTTATTGTGCCTAGAAAGGCTTTTAATTATCTACATCTTTTGTTCTTTGTGTTTTTTGAAATTCTGCTAACAAGCAAGTTGAAATCCGCCGTTTGTGTGATCTGATGTATTAATTCAGGTTTATATGTTGTAACTTCAGAAATTCATAGTAAATTGAAATTATATTAGATTTTTGTGAGTAATATCATTATGTAAAGATATTTTCATGTTCTGCGTTTCGTCTGTATATTCCGCTTCAAATTCTGTGATTTTGATGTCTTAAACATCAAAATATTTTTGTGATCAGGTGCTGATTCTATTCTAACAGCCCGTATTTGCTTAATTTCTGCATTTGTTACTTATCATTTTTTGACGAATCTTACCATTCTAGAAAGACCTCGGAAATTTCTACGATTTTCGTGTTCTGCACGTTTTCATTTGAGTTCAACTTTATATAGTAAATACGCAGTTTTCCGGACCGGTCAGGACTGATTTTATTTGTAATAGTCTGTGATATTTGATGTGTATGATATTTTGAACAAGATACTTTCAGTTTATTTGTGATATATGTATGATATGGGAGATTTCGTAAGACCTCCATCATGAGTGGATAATCTCATGTTTTGGCACCACCTATACAGTGTATTTAAATTGTATAGGCGTGTCGCCGGAGTTATGGGACACGTAGAGTCATGACTATTGTGTATGTATGTTTGCTCATTTAGTTAGTATTGTACTTTGTGTCATGCAAGCCCCGTAAGATTTTGTGTATCATTTGATTTGTTCTATGCAAACCCCTGTAAGTTTTGATGACTACATATTCTGGATAACCGAAATGTAGGACATCCTGTAAGTGTATGATTGTCTCTCATATCAGTAAGTATATTGGCTTTCAGCTAAATAATTTTGAGTATAATTTGTAAGTGGCAAGAATATATTGTGTAAGAGTAAATTTATTTTTATCAGTACAAGTATATATGTTCATATTGTAATTTTAAGTATCCTTAATATTTTACCTTCTTTCATTGTTGTCATCACTCATTATTTCACCATTCAGTTTATATTCATATTATCAGTTTGTCTAACCTCTACACTCTTTACATTGTTTTATATCCGTATATGAGCGTTTCGCTCACTGTCGGTCTATGTTTCTTTATTTCCCCGACAGGTAATCAGAATTAGATGGTTTGTTTATTGGGAAGAGTGCGAGTTGCTGATTTTGAGGAGTTTGTTTAATTCTTGGTTTTTATCCGTCAGAGTTAATAAATATGGATTTAGATTTGAATTTGGAGAATTTAGTTGCAACTTTATATTTATAAATTGTAAGTTGTTGGATATTGAGGAGTTGTAACGTTTTATTAGATTTTTAAAGAATTTCATTTAAGTGAATAAATCGGGATTTTAAAATAATACTGATAAGCTGAGAGTATATAAATAATTAGATATTAATTAATTAATTATCAAATATAATCATCTTCCTATTCACTCTTTGTGCATACGAGCAACCACTTTTGAAAGAAATAAAAGTAAAAGATTTCATAATGAAAAGTAGTGGTGCAAATCTTGCATGTGTTCCAATCATGTTGCACAAAATGATTTCATATGACTGTCCAATAATATACCATAAATATAATCATTTTGATCATATGATTCTCTCAAGTTTTTTAAATATAACCACCCCGTGTTTCTTTTGCTTTTCTAGGCACTTTTTACCCGCCAACACATTAATCTTTTCTGTTGTGCAGGAAAAAAACAATTAGGAATCGGTGTTTTGCTCGAGTGCAAGATACTCAAAATTATTCTTCACAGTTGAGACCCAAACTTTTGTTTATTTTCTCTCCTCTTTTATTTCCCTCCATTCTTTTCGAAATAAGTGGAATCAACTTTATATTCAACAAATCATGAACCGGGAAAGCAGCAACACTATAAGAAGCTTCTTCCTGGTTTCTAAGATCAGTATTGGCATTCAGGGAGGATGAAGCAAATCTACAGTGTTGAATGAGGTTACAGATACATATAATGATGCACCCAAGTCAGTATATAGAATCACAAGTCCCCTTTCACGTTGAGATGGGAGTCTTTATGTGGACCAAAGGAGTACATTACGAGACCCTACTTTACGAGTGGGACATTTGTTTGTATAGTTGAGAGTACTTGCTAAGCTGCAATAATTTGGCCTAACAAAAACAAAATTTTATGCAATATGATCAAGAATTTGGCCCAATAGAACAGAAGCTTATACAATAAAATAGAGAAAGAAGGCCAAACTGATTAGATAGATTGACAATATTTTCGAGTAAAACCAAAGGTCTTTATTGATACTCATTCAAAATTGTACGCTGGGCAACAACAAAGGAAATGTAATACAGATGATTTTCCTAGCATTGCATGAATGTAACAGATATGTAGGTGCTACACACCAAACAAAATAATGACTCAGCAACAAAAAGAAATGAAAATACAGACAATTGAAGGCTACTCCAAAATATCTATCAAGTCTCTAAAACTAAACACAAGCCAATCAGCTTCTGCTGCTACGGCCTCTCGAAGTTGAACTCCAGCATAGCATATATACAAATCAGCACCTCCAGGTTGACGAGCCTGGAATTGATAAACAATAAGATAACAGATAATGATCAGTGCATATATAACATGGCAAGCAGTGGAACTAATATTTATTCAGGACACAAGCAACACGCATAGTGGGAAAGTGCAAGAGCAACTGCTACTTTCTCCTGATAGGTCAATCGCTTCAAACACAATTCTTACTACACAAATGCACCTTCACTAACTTAAAAATGCAGCTACCCATCCACCTTGGAAGGTCTATAACCACTTGCATCCCATTTTCCCCATATATATACAAGGAAGAAAGTCAATGGTACTAAGCATATAATGCTTTGTAAAACAGTAAAAATCTATCTTAACAGAGATATACAATAAGGAAACGAATAGGAGTACTTTCTGAGTAGCCTGCAGTAAACATTTTTCACAATTTTCTCCTCACCTCAAGATCAGTGGCACCATCTCCAATCATGACCAGTGCCTTGTAACCATGAGCCTAGAAAGTGATCAAACTTCTGTGTTAAAGTTAATCATTAAATAGATTAGTAGAAGAAGATTAATTTATAACTGAACGAGACCTTTCTTAGCTGTTGGACAGCAGTTGCTTTTCCACCACTTCTTGAAGTTGGCTCATCTTTATCGAATCCCAGAAACTCCCCAGCAGTTCCAAACAGCAGTTGATTAGCAAAGATGTTCTCTCGTGGTATTCCAAGAACTGATGCAACGGGCTTCATAGGAATTGTCTAGTAAGTGACATTATATATGAAAGTACAACTGCCTATATTTTTTTTATACATACGAGTTAGGAACACAAATAAATTTTTTCGCATCTCCAGATTTGTCCATTGACTCCTAGAATATAAAGCCATGTAGTTGTACCATGTAGTCGTAGTAATAAAATGTCGACATCACTAAAATAAAAGGACAAGTCATAGATTAGTTCAGGAGCTAGGTAGGTGTCCTAGAAAATTAAACCACAAATCTTCTTTAAATGCTTAGTGAACATGTGAGAACAAGTGAGCTAGTGATATGAAGCTAGGAACGCATATAAATAGACCCAATATATCTTGCTTATCAGACAACAGTGGTGCAGCAATGCGATAATCTATTATCAAGATATGCAGAAATTTGTATCCAAGTGCAAGTGAACAACAATTTATGGAAAATGAAACGTAACAGTTTTTTGACTGGGTGTGATTTTAAACATTGCTATAAATCTAAGCAATATTATCACAAACTGATGCACAAGCACGAGGATTTAAAAATTTAGCAGGAGTAATATATTTAGTTCAATTATGTTATGCAAGTTACTTGGGAGTATTTATAATTTATAAAAAGAGTTTCTACCTTATCCAAGTCATATGAACCTTACAAGTATAGTATTTACCTTAGTGTTTCTTACTGAGATAATAGCTAGTTAACTATATGGGTTCCTATTAATCTTATACATTAATATTCATATTACATTTTTCTCCTTCCATGTCTTTCCTACACCCTTTGGCATAATAAGATGCAAATTTCTTGTACTCTATGATTTCACCTAGATTAGTGCCATCACTATGTTGAAGTCCACTGAGCAAACCAAACAATGAAAAGGCTGGTAGTGTGAACTGCCCTTGTTAAAATCTCAAATCTATGTAAAATATTCTACCATCCACCAAATAAGAGGGCAGAAAGCTACGTTGATTAACTCAGATCTGCAAACTTACAGACTGGTACCTCCGCATCTATACAGACTTTCTAGATGCAGGCCATGAAGTTTTAGAATACAAATCAGCCCCTGATATTTCAACAGGTTACAGATCAGGCCCCAAGACTTTCAGTTTGGACCCCATACAGTTTATCTATTACAGTTCTGTCCTAGCAAGTACTAAAATTCTCAAATTACCCCTAATATGAAAACGATATTTTTTGGGCCAATAGATGTTATCCTAACACCAACACAAGATGCTAAAGGAAGAAAGGCCAACCAGGACTTTAAACTGGTTGCCTAAATGTTCATAGGCTTTAGGCACCCGTTTCAACTGGCCGGCCGACAGAACCTGAGTGCCACAAACAAGTGGGTTTTAGACCCCCAGGTGAAAATAAGTGGATGATGTGGGGGTGTTTATATTTATTGACATATATTGTACATTCTTATGCACTAACAGCTAACTCTTCTCCAAAGAATCCCCTCTAATTTAGGTAGTTTAGATTATTTTTCTCTTCAATTTCTATAGTAATTTGTCCACTAGATTTGGTTTATGTAATCAAATTCAATATTCATGCAATGATTGAAACTAAATTGATGTCCTAAAACCCAATTGAGTAAGCATTATCAATTATTTCTCTTTCTCTCTAATTTCTTCTCCCTTATCCTATTACTCTTACTTTACATCTTTCATCATACCTTTAATTATCTATCATGCTTATATATCATAGATTGAGTTGAAATGGGATATTATCATGTTTAGATCTAGGGTCACATGAGTACTGATGTTCTTACAGGATGCATATATTTGTAGATCCAGTTTATATATATACATATATACTTATATATAGAGTAAGAAACATACATTAATCATTTGCCGAAAGCCTCCAGAGATCAGATATACATTGGTACCATTATCCCTCAGCTTACTGACCAATTCTGCTATGCCTGGGGAAATCCTACAGATATAGAAGCAGACATCAAATCATGTACATACGTAACCTACACTTTCTATAAGCTTTTAAAAGTGACAACTCCCAAGAGAAAACAGTAAGTTGTAGCGTATTCTCTACGTGTCGGTCAATTAAACATGATCGTTTAATTTGTACAGGCGATTAATTTCCTTACTAGAGATGCCCCATTTGATATACTTTTGTGTAAATTTAGACAGATAACCTAAATTCAATAAACAACCAAGATGATACGATGATACAATCATTGTCCAGACATCAAGCAATCAATATTGCACCATAACTTCTAAAGTCAATGAAGTGTTTTATTATTCTCATTCTTGAAGCTTGGCGACATTCTGGATCCAACTTACATCTTTGGGAACCCACGTGCTACACATGAAGTCTTTAATTGTGTGTTAAGTTCAGAGGCAACCATTCAATTAAGATACGAGGACTTGAAGTGGAGAGGAGAGGATTAGAAGAAAAAGCTAGCCATATTTTACACCAAGCTTCAAGGAGGTGCTGTAAGGACGATGGCTTTCAAAATATTATCTGGTGAACAATTCTCATTTTAGCCTATTCTACAAAGATTAATATCGCATACAATCGTTAAGATAATTGTTGACATATGGTGACTCAATTTGTCATGATCCATATGCTAAAAAATTATTTGTGGATCAGCATATTTCATGTTGATGATTAAAGTATTGCCTTGGTGTGCAGTAATTATGTCATCTAATATTAATAGTAATATGAATGTCCATCATAAAACTAAACAAGTGCATTACAATATAGTTAAATGAAGTTCACGTACTTTGGTGGCCTCATCTCAAGAAAATCTTGCACTTGGTGCAGGGAAGGATTAAAGAGAGAAAGCCTAGCAGCTAATGCTTCCTCGAAAGGGACAGACCCGCTCATTGCCCTAAAATAGCCGGAAGGGAAACGTTTTGAATCTGATACCAAATCAGTGCAAGTATATTGTATGCTTACTAGAAAGTTTCCCACCTAGCAGTCCATTCTGCAACAGCCTTCCCAGCTCCACAAAATTCTGCAAGTTCATCAATGCCCTCATCCAAACACACTGTGCTATCAACATCGAAGCATACAGCATCTGCTCTGCGCCATATCTCTAGAACCTCTACAAGTATATCAAAAACAGATAAAGAACTATGTTTATTTTGGTCCTTAAATATACATGTCACTTGACTAAAAAAGTTCAAAAAGCAGTAAGCTCGCATTTAATAGGCGTGCCAAAATAACCCTACGCTTACTAAGGTGCCAAGAAGGGCCATGGAAATGAAAGTGTGAATATATTAAACAAAGTCATATGATGTGGATAAGCACGGTTTACATCTTCATGTTCTATTCATATGACAAGTAACTCAACAAATATATCTCACACCGTAAGTTCTTTCAATTATTATCATCGAACTTTGACAATTCAAAATAGAAAAGTTAAAAACTAAAACGAGAAATGAAAAGTAGTATATGTAGCTGAACAAACTCATCAAACATACAAAAAAAACACATACACAACAAAAAAACACAAGGCATCAGTTCTGCTTTCTTGAATTATATACCTTTAGATGGCAAAGTATTATCGAAACGGTCCATCGTTGAGTGTTGAGCAGATTGAAAGGAAGCAGAAACTACCAAGTTGAATACTTTAGACCTACTAATCACTCCAAATGATGATATTACACAAACCCTTGTTGGGATATATAAATGTTTTTGTTGTCTCCTACAATTATCAAGAATAGGGCTGATTCCTCCTGTACCCACCAATGCTTCCATAATATTAATCTGCTAGAAACTAAATTAAAAACACAAACTTTAAATTTCACCATTTGAGTATATGTAAAATTCAAGAAACACTAGATTCATATCTGGTCTGGTGGGCAAAACATATATACATACAAAAATCACAGATGTGTGTGTGTGTGTGTGGATCTAAAAAACACAGAGAAGTTATAAACAAGTACCTGTTTTGCACTTTCTTGTCAGCAAATTTCTTTAGATTTTGGGGAACAAATCAATGTCCAGGTGTAACATGCACTTGCAAAATACACACACACACACACATGTAATAGAATCTTTTAGTACTATTACCTCCCCAACAACCCCTTTGCGTTGTTATTTTCTCATTCACTCTGCTCTGTTTTCTTTTTATTTTGTAAAGATTAAAGAATGACTCAACCATAACTTCAATATATGCACCCAAAATTAAAATTAAAAAAGGATTATTAAATTTTCTTTCATTTTATAAAATAAGACGTAAATAAAATATTTTTATGTCTCTCCCAACATTATTTATAAAAAAAATTGATAAAGATTAATTATAAATTTTTTGGAATATAAAAATTAGTATGTACTATAACAGATTATAAAAGTAACCTTGAAAAGGCTTCCTTTTTATATAAATATAAATTTTGAGTGCAATAGTTGTAAATAAAATATACAACATATTCCTATATTTATATTTAATTTAAAGTACTTTTAATATCAGAATTATACAAGCCTGTTAGATCACCCTCAGAATAAATTTTTTGACTGTAAATAAGCAAGTAGTGATTGATATGAGAAAGGGAGCCGAAAGCATGTGATTGGTTTGCACAACATTTCTAACATGGATGGCCAAGCTTTCAAGACTAATAATGTCACTCCTATAGAACTTCTATTGTCAAAAAAATCTGTAAAACAAGAAACAAGTCATTCCAATATTGGCGTTGAGCTTGCTCTGAAGTGCAAAAAAGTCTGTAAATTAGAATTCGAAAGATTAAATTTCCAATAGTTTCACTGTTAAAATCAAATTTTCTTATTTTAACTGTAATAAACATCAACACTCTTTTCCGGATCTATATATAATCTTCTGACTGGGAAGCTTATCATAAGCAACCAAAAGAGAAAAGTTATTATAAAAAAAAAAAGATCCAACTAACCAGAATTACTATCCCACAAAACAAAGGGAAGGTATCAATATAACATTGTTACAAGTCAATAACCCTCTGATGTTTAAAAGGACCAAATAAAACTACTTTCCATGTGCTTCAGATGAATTAAGAAAACGCTGAGCAGCATCTAAACTCAATTCTTCGTAAACCTACAGGAAGGAAGCAGAGGATATAAATTACTATCTTTGAAAAGATCCTGTCTCGCAAACTATATACGTCGTGTTTATAAAAATAACTAAATTATATCGACCAAGATCATACAAGTTTCTTATGAACATGTTGGAATTCCTTGCAAAATCTGTCAGCCTCTGCTGCACCAAGCTGTAAAACATAAAATGATAATCATATTGAGATTTTTAAGTAAACATCTTCGATATATGATAGTACAAAATAGAACTAAGAACTTCTATTTTCTACACCTGTAACCCGTTTGAAATTCAAATAGAAAAGTCCTTTATTGGAGTTTACAAGGCGGAATTTCGGGACATTTTCTGTGGGCAACTAAAGAAAATTATACTACGTATGTTTCTCGAAACAGAGTGTTCGAGTATCAGAATGCCATATTTGAAAATTTTAGAATTCTTTACATGGATTCAGATTAGACATGTGGGCAGGAGCTTAATACAAAATTTTATATATTCTTATTTTGTTGTGCATGATTAAAGATATTGTCTACTGCCAATCAATCAGATGCACTTAATTATGACACATTCATAGCACAAAATCAGAAGGATAATGCAAAAGTGTGTCATCCAGGAACCTTTCTCTTGCTGTCTAACAAGTCACAAGAGGCATTAGATTTTATCTTGAACTAGATCGGTGCAAGCCTGCAAGGTGAAGTGTCTGAATTCAAGACACTGGATCAGACATGGGCAAGTCCGAAGAAATATAGCCAAAATCTAAAATGATGATATTGAAACTTATAGCCATCCTACTGAAGGATGCAAACTCTACGCTGACACAATTATATATCAATGGAATACGAAAACAATAATCAAGTATACCTTCTTTGCAGCAGCTAACCTTAGCTTCTCCCAAAATGCATCTGAAACCACACACAGAATGAGCATATTGTGTTTACATTCCAACTTAATCAAATACCAAATACTGACTGAAAACACCTATATTGCATACTCAATTTGTGCTATCTTCTGATAATGGAAAACATTTTCATAAAATGTTGGAATGTACACTCTCTGTCCCATCCATTTCTTTACAGTTTCTTTTTTCGGACGTCCCTCTCAATTCTTTACGTTTCCAAAAATAGTAAAGTTTTATAATATAAAAATCAACTACACCCACTACTTTCCTCCACCATACTCACTTTATACCTTAAATATTATTGGGTAGTCCCACCACTTTACTCATTTTTCTTACACTTCTCCACTACTTTATTCACTTTTCTTAACCTCCGTGCCCAACCCATTTGTAAATAAATGAGAGGGACGGAGGGAGTAACTTGTTAATGAGCTTCAGCAGTCGATTGAAATTATGCTAGAAAGAATTCCAAACCGTCTGGTGACTGATGACAAGACTAAAACAACTTGTAATCAATGTATTGCAAAAGTTACAGGCACGTAACATACATAATATACACTTATTCTCAGCAGCCAATAGATATAGCAGTGTTTTAGATACAAGAATGTGCAAGTTAAAAAAAGTTTTGTAAGTCTAATATTTTCTAACAATATCAGTTGTCTATAAACATAATTCAAGTAATCAAGTCTATCATTTCAAATTTAGAGCTTGAGTCAATCTTAGACATACACATCCCTTTTTTACATATACATCCATCACAATATCAGTCGTGATGAAGGAAAATAGACAACTGAAATGCAAGGCTATTACAAAAATGAAGAGCATTCCATCAAGTATAGCCAGAATGAGATTGCTCAAGAAACTGAGCATTCGAATCAAGGGAACCACAAAACAATGTCGTGGATGCACCTGTTGCAACCTGCATGGTACCCTGGCCTATAATTCACCAACTCTAGGTGCGGATAAGTGAATATGATACCTAAAAAAGGAAAATGTTTTGGTTTCCAGCAATAATGTTTTAAGTAAAATAAAGAGGCTGAATTTGGAAATGGTTATGGTAAGGGCTGGTAAAATGTTCAAGTGGTTTGGTTTTTAGTTTCTCCCTAAACCCAAAACCTTACAAAAACCAATTTATGATAATATGGTTTGGTTTGGTTTTGATTCACATGGATATGGATTGAAATTTGGTTTATACGACTTCTAAAGGGTGAGGGTGTGTGTGTGTGTGTGTGTATCAAAAGGAACATTTCCTAAAGACTTTTCTTGGAGGTCACCCCATCTTAGTATAACTCTACCCTAAGCACACTTAACTTCACATGTATAGATAAATATACATTGTACATACATAGAGAATATAAGTGGACGTCTATGCACCTATAAAGAGGTAAATAAGCACATAAATGAATGTATATGTGTGTGTGTACTTACCTCACAAGTGATGAAACGTAAGAATTTCCAAACAGATTACCTGTACTAGTAACAATTCCGCTTCTATAGCATAGATAGTTATATACACATAATGTATAATACACCTGCATACATTAATCTGAGTGTTTATATAACAAACTTGATCAAACCATAGAACTCCCCGGGATGTCACACGTCCTAGTATAGTATTCTAGTACTACTCTTGTTTAGCTTACTTAGAGCATCTCCGACCCATTAAACTCTTTTGGTGTGATTTTTACACCAAAATAGTGTAGAAATTACACTATCTTTAAAATACTCTCCAACCCATTTACACTAAAACTTACACCAAAAGGAATCTTTGTTGTATTATAAAAGTTATTTTATAACTAAAGTACAAAAACAATAAAATTGTTAGGATATAAAAGGAAGAAATTTGTTTTAGTTAAAGAAATGTAAGGATAATTTGGGATTTAGAAAAATTCTAAAAGTTACGCCAAATTTTGGTGTTATACCAAATTTGGTGTAATTTTTGGTGTTGCACCAAAATGGTGTAACTTTTAGAGTTTGGTTGAAGAAGAATTTAACACCAAAATGGTGTAAAAGTGCAAATTTAGAGTTGGGTTAGAGATGGTCTTAACTTTGACTAAATATGTATTAGTCACACACACACAAACAGTAGCTACTCCATCCGGTCCCCTTTTACAAGTCTCTTTTCAACATAAAATTTGTCCCTTAATACACGTCCTTCTCTTATTTCAAAACAAATTTATGTATAATCTATTAGAAAATGGAAAGTTTAAGGCCTAATTTCTATAGGCTCTTGATGAAATTTCCAGAAACTAACAGTTGGTAATTCATCCTTGCTACAAGGACTTGAATTACCGGTTATGGACCTAAGTCATTTTCTTGGTGTAATCCATAGAGAAGTGAGAACCAAGTGACATATTTGAATGAGTGATGTGGGTTGTCCCACATGAAATCTTAAATATTTTTAGTAGAAGTTTTCAGGGCCTTGAAAAGTAGGTTCAGGGTCTCTTTTTAACATGGGAACAGAATTTTTCAGGGCCTTGAGGAGCAGGTTCAAGGCCTCTTGAACTCTCTTAAACTAGGCGGGAACAATTCTCAATGGCCTGAGTTTTTGCTTCAAGGCATTGGAATGGGAAAGAAATATATTATTTGGCTTTAAACATTAAATTAAATATTTTATATGTGTATCTATATATTTATGAGCAAGTATTATTATTATTTTAATAATAATAGGGCTCTAAAATATATATAAATATACATATATTAATATAATATCTTTTAGAGATTTGTAACATATACGTTACAAACTAGGGGAAGATATTGACATATCAAAAACCGTAGTTGCCATTGGTGTGGAGCAATCCTCTCTCTTTCTCTCTATCTCCTTCTCTCACAAAGATATACATACAGATAGATTGATTTTGGGGCAAACTGAGGTGTGGTAGATACACTCTATTTGTCTGTGCCGGGGAATTGTGTTGTTGTTTTATCCTGAAAGTGAATTCGCGGTATCTCAACACAGCTCAGCTAGGTGAGGGCGAAATTCTCTTCAAAAACAGTCAAGTCAAGTCTTCCCTCAACTGATTCTCTTACTAGTTTTATTAATTGATAAAGCGATAGTGATAACTAAGCTTTCTCACTCACTCTTTAGATCAATTTGTTGTTACTGATTGTTTATGTTATTTTGACCTTCATATTTCTTTCGTTATTTGGTTTTTGTTGCCATCGTTCTTGTAATTGGGATCATATATTAGAATATAATTGTTGTTTTGCGAATTGTGATTTCCAACATAATCTTCCAAATCTATCCCTATATTTACTATTTCCAAGTTCCGTATCTTTTAAAACTAGTTATATTCACATTTTTCAATGTACTAATTAAGGGGGGAAATATCCAATTAACATTTGATTCATATGCGTAATTTTTTCAAAAATGACATGTAAGGAGTATATCGCTAATATAAATAATATTTGTACCATGTTGTTGAGCTCCTTTAATATCAATATCCTTGTCTGACTCTGAATCCCACGCATCCTGCCACTCGTCTAGCTGGTGCATTTTAACTATATTAGTATGATAAGCTAGAAGGGCAGTACGAACAAAAAAATACCTGTTCATTCTGGACTGAGCGTGAAGTTGCTTTCGTCAACGATTCCGAGTCAGCCTGAAATAATAAATCACGACTTCATCAAACAAAAAAAAACTATTGTACCAGTGTATATTATCAGTCACAAACAACTGTTAGGTGCTACACATTTCGGAGAATTAGTGATAATTGAATGAAATCTAGAGAAGCTCAGCATAATTATTTCAATCCACGATGCAACTAGGCAGCAAAGTATGTTTAGATATAGCGAGACATGAAATGCATAAACAAGTATTGAGATTAGGGTTTTACAACTAAACAAACAAGTATAAAATTAAACTAGGGGAGGAGGATACCCACCCGATAATTGCGAGATCTGACCCGGGGAAATAGTTCCAATATTTGCCGAAATTCATATTCCTCCATGACTCAACTCGACTGCTAGCTTTGCCCCTCCCCTGTGTCTATGCTCTATATCTCTCTATTTATATTTATTTACACATCTCGCATATATTAGAGGAGAATACTAATATTTCGTTTTTTCAGAAAATTCGTTAACTAGTAAGTATATATTTGTTATGTAATTATTTGCGTATTTCTTGTTTTAATACTAATATTATTTTAATTTTTTATAATTGTATGGAATGGATTTTTTTAATTTTGTAGTAAATTTTAAATTAATAATATGAATTTATTAATATATTGTCAATATAATTTTCGTCACGAATTTTTATTAATAATTTTAGAGATAATAATTTAAATATTAAAATAGGTCTTTATTACTCAAATAAAAACACTTTTATACTTGATTTATATAGGATATAATTAGAGGTTTTCACAAATACATATTAATTGTCTTTTTTTGCAAGAATAAAAAAAATCACAAAAGAATTCTTTTCAGAAAGCATTCGTAGAATTACAACTTTGCATTAAAAATTGTAATATTGTATTTGGTTGGGGAGATTGGAATGGAATGAAATGAGATTTGAATTAATGTTGTGTTCACTTGGTGAGAATGGAATGAAAAAAAAATTGAATGAAAAATTATAAACAAATTTTACGTAGAAAAAAGAATGTATGGGTAAAATTGTGAATAAACATGAGCGAGTTTAAATTTGTTATGATGAGGATTTTAAGGAAAATGATGAAGAAATAGAATGAGCATTCATTTCAAAACATGTGGGTTAGAATTTTAGTTCAAATAGTTTGGAATTGAATGAAAGAATGAATGAAAATTATAAACATTTTCCATAATCTCACCCAAATAAGAGTATAAATTTCATTTCATTCTCCCCTCATTCCATTTTATCTAAGTGAACACAGCCTAAGGTTATATTCACTTGGTGATAATGGAATGAAATGAAAAATTATAAACAAATTTTATGTACAAAGAATAATGTACGAGTGAGATTGTAAATAAACATGAGAGAGTTTAAATTTGTTATGATGAGAATTATAGGGAAAATGGTGAAAAAATGGAATGGGCATTCGTTTCAAAACATGTGGTTAAAATTCTAGTTCAAATGGTTTGAAATAGAATGAAAGAAAGAAAGAAGATTATAAATATTTTTCATAATCTCACTCAAATAGAGTATAAATTTCATTCTATTCTCCCATCAATTCATTCTATCCAAGTGAACGTAGCCTAACATTAGGTGAATTTTTAAAAAATTCATTCTTCCCCGTTCCATTCCTATTAACCTACACTAAAATCCAAAAACTCTTTGAGATAGAATGTTCCATTCTTTTTCTTACTCATTTTCTTGCCGATTCTCATCATATAAATTTTACATTCACTGATCTTTTTTCAAATCTCTCATTCTAGCTCAATTATTTTCTTCTCTTTTTACTTATTCCATTCCATTCCATTCCAATCACTCCAACCAAACACAACATAATTGAAATCAAATTAAACAACCAAACCAATTAAAAATGCAATTTCATCTTTTCTAATGACAAATATTAAAAAAAGGTAATTTTATATTTATTTTAAATTGACATGTATACATTTCAGAATTGTTCAATAAAATGTTTCTAAAATGATCTCCTCTAGTATGAAATATTTTTTAAATTGATACAAAGTTTCGCTTCAAGATCAAATTTAGAGTTAAAATTTAATATCTTTTACTGTAATATTAATATTTTTTTAAAAAATTGTAGTGTTAAATCTGTATCTACTTTCACATAAAATAATTTATTGATTAACATATTTTTTATATAATTAATGGAATTTCATATAGTATAATTTATGATATTAATTTGTAATAAATTTGTGTGTCCAATAATCTTTACATCTTCTACCAATCCATTAATTAACTAACTAAGTTGTACAAAAATTTGTTTGTGGAACTGTTATTGTGACATGAGACTATATGAGAATGTTCATCATGTACCAGGTAAAAACTACTGTCTGCTTATTTATGGATATAAGATGCATTTAAGAGATATATAACAGTTTTATATAAGATGTAATCATCATGTAGATTACAGATACAGATCAATGCAAGAAGCAATGTTTACAAAAGGTAGCAAGCCTAATATAGACCACTGCCACTGGCACAGGACATGAAGTATGTTTTTTACACAGTGATCCGCAGAAATGATTTTGAAATAGTTACCACAATCATTGATCTGTAACTCAGATCCTGGATGGAATCATTGGCATGCTGTTCTGTAAGTACGCCGAAGCAGCAGCAACTCCACTGCCAAGCTGTACCGAGTAACCAACATCCTTAAGGATCATCTCCACACCTGCAAGACAGCCCAACAGTTGCAACTGCGGGAAACACACATAATCCAAACGGTTGGTCAGAATGTTTAAAATGTGCCATGTTCTTATGATCTTAGATACACAAATAAAATTCAACATATTTTAATGAAAAAATTAGTCAGTACTCGGGAGCCACAACCGCAAAACGAGTAGGAGAGAAGGTTATATGATTATATCACTCATCATTCATGTTATAAATTTTTTTAGTAGTTTTGCGAGAAGTTTCTGAAAGTGAATTGAGGAGCTGACACAGTTTACTACTTTAAATCTTGTCTCTGGTTTATGTATGCCGAAAAAGTTATATCATATATATGTTATAAAAAAACATACCTCATTTAGGTTTCCTAGATGACCTATCCTGAAAACCTTTCCTGCTACTTTGTTAAGTCCAAGTCCTAAGCTCAAGTTGTATCGCTTCCATGCCCTTCTAACAACTTCTGAACTATCAATGTATGGAGGTACCACAACTGCAGTAACTGTATCACTAAACCATTCATCCTTCTGAGTGCAGTTTTTCAGCCCCCATGCCTCTACAGCAAGCCTTTCATATGAGGTAAAACATATTTTCAGACAATATTAGCAAAAATGTAAAACAAAGATTAACATCATCTCTTAAAACTCAGTAAGCAATCTGATGATAAAATAATACTCTACCACAATTAACATCATCATATTTCTAACTTTCTATGCATCTTGCAGAAAATTAAAGATACTGCATAATCAAGTAAAACGGTTTATTTCAGTGAATTGCTTAAGTTGCATGGTACTCTATATAAGAACAAAACATTTACCTTGTTGCCTTGGCAAGGCGAGTGTGCCTTGCAATTACGTTGTCAAGTCCTTCCTCGAAAATCAGATCAAGTGCAGCCCTTAGCCCATATAATAGTTGGATGGAAGGAGTGTATGGCCAATATGTTCCCATCTTATAGAACTTCAAGTAGTCTTTCCAGTCAAAGAAAACTCTGACTGATTTTGCAGTTTTAGTTGCTTCAAGAGCTTTGGGGCTTGCGCAAACAATTCCCAATCCAGTGGGGAGAGAAAGAGCTTTCTGAGAGCCAGTTAAAGCCACATCCACACCCCATTCATCCATGCGGAAATCAAGTGCGCATATAGAGGACACACCATCAACAAGAAGAAGTGCTGGATGCTGGTAGTGATCTGAATTTGACAAGTACAATTAAATTCTATATTTTTCAAAGACTTTGATTGATATTGGAAAGAACTTTGTAGTATCAGATACGTAGTTACTTGATTCTCTGTACAATTTTTCATTCTGGAGAAACTTTACAAATGTTATGAATGATATTATGACAGTACAAAGTATGATTTGAATCCAATTTGGGAAAAGAGCGCAAGTAGACAAGTTCAAAACACATGGAAAAAAAGAAAGAGCAAGGAAAAAGAAGCTAGTAAATAGTAATACAGGAAATCAGGTTCATGCATATAAAGATTCTAGTTCTCTTCAAAATAAATGTTTACCAAGAATTTTTCTAACTGTAGCCAAGTTGTTGGTAACACCAGTTGCTGTCTCATTGTGCACAATACAAATAGCCTTGATAGTATGTGCAGTATCCTCAGCAAGTTTTGATGCCAAAATTTCAAGATTGGCACCCTGTCCCCAATCACTTTCGATAACATCAACATTGAAGTTGAGACGTTGCTGTTGATCGATCCAAAGCAAACTGAACTGACCAATGAGAAAAGACACAATTCGATCTCCAGGAGACAGTGTGTTTGTCAATGCACTTTCCCACGCACCAGTACCTATAGATCAAGAGTTACCAGCATTCTAGTTTAAAACAAAAGGTTTCGTATATAACATATCAAGCGTTCTTTCACATTGCTGAAGCAGACTTAATGAGTTGATATAAACATAAATTTAATTAGAATAAAGTAGAGTGGAACAAAAGTTCGAATTCTTTAGAGGATCCTTGCTTTGTACTTGAGCCAAGTTTTTGCAGTGAATAATAGTATTTATTTTTTTGTTTTTATACAAGAAAATTTATGTGGGTAAGGAGTCTAAACGATGTGTCATGTAATAATGCGGTTTCTGTAGTTATTTATCAATCTATTCTACCTTCAGATAGCAGATCATGAAGTTTGCTAAATTCCATACTAATATATTCATGCATTTGACCAGATAACATTGCGATTAAAAAAAAATCAACATTTCATGAATGAACTTGATGTTCTTGATCTAGTTAGATTCTTTGAACTTTCAAAGAACATCGGATTTGGAAAGAGATGTCTCAACATGCTTATTAGCTACTGTTTATATTTTTGAGATCATCTCATGATTGGATTTAAGCATATGTGTGGCAACTGAATTGACTGAAACCAACTTGTTATTTATTGAAATGCTATCAAACGAGCAATCGCAAATCCTTTATACACAAACACCAAAAGGAGGAGATACGTCATGGACACTGTAAATTTAAACCTGCATAGAGAGGTAAAAAAAACACTACCTGTGGTTGGGAAAAGAAACGGGGTTCCTGAAGTAGTCTTAAAAATCTGTTTGACATCCTCAAGTAAGGTCTTTGTCATTGCTGGAATGGCTGGAGAGCGGTAGTCCTCATTGTTTCTGTTCATTGCACGAAGGACCTGTTCCGGGATATTGACTGGTCCCGGAACAAAGAGATGGTTCCTTCCAGGTGCATTAAAGTAATCCATCTTCCCTGGAAAGTTTGGGCCCCGTGTACTTCAAGACAGAATCTCAGCTAGAACAATCATTAAAAGGAAAAAATCAACTAATAATCCATCATACACTCCAAGCAACAACCGGACTATCAAGCAGTGAATCAGTTCCAGAAACCTTAAAAGGTGCAAGGATGAGTGCTTAATTGGATAATATACTATAATAAAAACTCCTCTCACTATCAACGATAATGTCCGAAAGGACATCACAGGGTTCAAACTCGTGACATCTAATATAATTACCTAAACCTAATGGTGTTAGGAGCAGAGGTTGTGAGGTTGATATCTAATGTTGTAAATGCATAGTTCTAAGACTAACACGAGCAGTCTCTCTTTCCCTCTCTCTCTAACACACACACAAGAAAACAGTGTACTCGTAATTTTAAAGGTTATATGGGAGCAATAATTCAATGTAATCAAACGAACTCTAACATGTACCATTCAGCACTAAAAATATCTTATATCACAAATTAAAATGTATGCAGAGCTTACATGCTTGACAACCCCAGGTTTAACTAATAATAAAAAAACCAAATAACAAGATAGAGGCCGGTGTGCAAAGTACTAGCAACAAAATAAAGGTGTGCAGCTGCAAAGTACTAACAGGACATAGGTACGTTAAGTAAAAATATATAGCATAACAAAAAATAAGCGTGAAAAGATCCAAGTTATGTCCACAAAACGCACTCCTAACCACAAGGCTATCCCAACCCACCCTACACCCGTCTAAACTTCAAACTGCGATCCACACAATAATCACATAGCCTAATATTGCATATCCAGCAACTCTTACATGAGGTTATTTCGAGTCAAGTTGCTCGCGAGCATCTTGTGCTCGAACTCGTTTAACAAGGCTCCACCTGACTCGAGCTTGTATACGAGTCGAATTCGAACACAAGTTGGAGGTTGTTTAGTTAAAGGAATTGAGATGAGTATGTGCAAAACTTGATTAAAACTCGGCCACAAACTCAAAAACTCTGCTCGAACTCAAATTTATTTATAATTACAAATAAATAAGTACCCCTCGAAAGAAACACTCTCCACCCTTGTTCGAAACAAGCTCATTTGCAATAATAAATAAATATCATTCTAACATACACACACATGCAAATTGTAAAAAAGACCGAGACTATGCTGAGCATAACAGAAATATTAGAGATGACGTGAAAAAAGTGGCATACCTTAAGCTGATGGATAAGAGCAGAGTGGTGTAAAGATATTGTAGCAAGTTGTTTAAAGTAAAGGTGAAACAATTCAAGGGTGTACATTTTTTAGTAAGCGCGCGGGATTATATATTAGTCACCTCTCCCCGTGAGTCCCACTCGAACAGATAAGAGGGACACTAGAAGAATATGTGGAACTCTTCGGCTGGCTAAGAATGCACGGCTGATTTAACAAACTCATGTATTATACGGAGTAATATTCTAGTATTCGAATATGAGAATTTTATACTTATCTTTCGGGTAAAAACTGCATTATACATTGTCTCTCTTTTCTTTCCTAGAGATAAGATTTGCATGATTTCTAAACTCAGTTACTGCGAAATACAAATCTATGTTTAGTTTGTATTTCAAAATTTTCGACTAATGTTTCGAAATTTTTAACTGCATGTTATACATACTTCCATGTTTATAGAGTTCGTATCAAGAAAATTTGATAGTGGTGTTACTAAAGAAATTGTAAAATGGAGTTGATGTACATAAACACACGGTAATTGCAATTTATAAGGCCCTAGAAAGCTAATTGATCACTAGTTGAAAAATAGATACATGTCAAAAGATGAGGGCACTACCGAATTATATTTGTTGATATTGCCTAAATATTGTTAAGTATTTCTTGCCAAAATAAACAAAAAATTGAATGGCTATAGAAGAAATGAAGGAGATATGAGGTTGAGAAAGAAGAGGAGAAAGATAACGTGATAAAGCAGTGTCAACCACACTCTCATCTGTGGGAGAAAAATCACACAACATCACTTCTCTAACTTTGGTTCTATATGATTTTAATCATTTATGTATTATTTGTGCAACTCTTTTACTTTTATCTCTTTAGTGTTGAGGCTATATTATGTACATGACTAGATAAGGAAAAGCATAGCTTTGGCCCTTCATTTATCTTTTACTATGATAATTTAATTTATGTATTGACATATTCTTTGATGCAATATTTTCTAATCGATTGGTTTATATTTTCTAATCGATTGGTTTGAAGGAAAAATTGAATTCTAGACCGTTTTTGATAAATCGTTTGCTTTTACATATCTATGTTTTCATCAGAAACAAAATATCAATAACGAAGCATAAAATCCACAACCCTCTTACAACTGGAGTTGCTAGACTGTTGGTCGAAAATAGCACGATTCCAAACAACCAACAGTACCTGCCACGATACATATCTTGAATCTTCTGAGCAAGTTGTTGACACTTCACATCCAACACTGTCGAATAATACTATACAATACTGCTGCAGTCCGAGAAAAGTGGCCCAGAGCAAAATCTGCAAATGCAAGCTAAAATTGCCAATTGCAACCTATCATAATATTATCATCATATAACAGTGAAACAATGTTGAGCAATAGCCACCGCAATATAATCATGTATACTGCAAGCTATCGAATTTGTACCCCATTTAAGAGTACTCCATTGAATTCAATCATATATACATACATATATATAACGGTGACAAACCTATTAAGCTAATAAACTTCTTCCGAACAAATAAATAACACAGTATAACAAAGAATCAATAAGCAATGAAAGAATCAATTTATAAAACAAGGGTGCTGTCATCTTAGATACTGACACTACATAATGAACAGGTGAACCACAAGCTAACTCCCATAAAAAAGGCAAACATTCATGTTTTGTTCTCTTGGAAAGAATAGAATGAGGGAATGAAATGAATAATTTATGAACAAAATTTATGTCCAAAAAAATAAGGTAGAGGGAAAAATAGTTAACAAACATAAGAGTAAAAATTTCTATGAAAAGATTTTTGCCGAGATTACGAAGATGAGAATGGAGTATTCCTTCCAAAAATGGTGGGTTAGATTCCAAATTTAAATTGTTTGAAAAGAAATGAAGGTAAGAATAAAAATTATAAACAATTTCCCTAAATAAAACTATAAAGGTTTATTTACAATTTAAACCATGTGTTATTAACAATATACAATTCAAACTCTCTTTTATTATATTTAGTAAATTTAACCCTACGTTTTTTAACTATTTACAATTGAAACCTTTTTTAAAATAATTACTAAAATTTTAAAATAATTAGTAAATTTAACCCTATATTTTTTAACTATGTACAATTAAAACCTTTTTTAAAATAAATAGTAAATTTAACCCTACGTTTTAAAACATTTAGTAAATTTAACCTTGACTTTTTAATTTCGGAATAAATAAATTTTATATCGAAAAAGTATTTTCGAGAATATATTCATCGAATAATATTTTTGAAAATAAATTAAATTCAGTAATGAACATTCATGAATATATTGAGCGGGAAGTGTGATGGTAAAATGGAATAATATAAACACATATTAAAATTTTATTGAACATATATAATATATTATACATATAGATATATTAATATAGAAAATAACATCTAAATATTTATTTTTTAAGAAAAAATTCTAATAATTGCAAATATCTATTATGCTTAGATAATATCTATACAAAAAAATTGATAATAGTGCATTTAACGAATATTTATTCAAAATTTTGTCGTAAAATTTATTTTATTCCAAAATTAAAAAATCAAGGTTAAATTTACTAAATGTTTTAAAACATAGGGTTAAATTTACTATTTATTTTTAAAAAGATTTCAATTGTACATTATTCAAAAACATAGGGTTAAATTTACTAATTATTTTAAAAAATGTTTCAATTGTAAATAGTTAAAAAATGTAGGGTTAAATTTACTAAATATATTAAAAAAAGATTTGAATTGTATATTGTTAATAACACATGGTTTAAATTACATTTAAGCCAACTATAAATCTCATTTCATTCTCCTCAGTAACAAACTTGAAAACAACATGCGTTCCACTTGCACACTTGAAAGTTAGGCATGGAAATTACTTTGCTCAAGTAAAAGCTGTGCACTTCAGCTCACAACAAAAACTTCCTTTCAACTATAGGAATAATGTGTTCTCAGATATTTAAGAAGCAGAACTGGGTAATTTACACTTTTCTAAGGCATATTACATTCAATGTGTTCTTCATACAACTGTTGATCAACTGATTCTTTGCCTATTCACTATGTACTTCAAGAATTTAGTGAGCTTTCTTAAATTAGGTTGAAATATATGTACTCTGCTCTCAAGGTTCTATGTATATTGTCGACAACTTCTCCACTCCCGCTTGCTTAGGAGGCACGTCATTCCACCTTCTGATGCAGACTTCAGACAATTCCTAAACAGTCCTCAAAATCTGCAGAAAGATTATTCCTGTTGGCGAAAGAATCCAGAGAATATTTATGACCCAGGCAGCTGATTTAAATGGAAGGATAGTAGGGAATAAACTCCAGTTCACTTTCCAATAGGCAGTTTTCCTGCAACAAGGTCTATATTACACCTGATGAAAAGCCTTGTCTTGGGGCTTGACCAGTCTGGCGCATTCTATAAGGCTTCTCAATACCAGAGTGTCTATTGTCAGATGGTCCTGCTCCAAGAATTCCAGAAGAAATTGGGTCTGACATATGTGTAGCATTACTCGAAGTTCTTTCGTGTAGAGGTCGAACTACAGAGTTAATATCAGCCTCAGCCCTTCGCATTCGTTTCCATGAATCTACTTTTCCTGTATCAATGCCCCTTTGAAGTACTCCATAATTTTGATTGGATGATTCATATCTGTAACCGCGTGTAGAACCATTAATCTGGGAAGCTGCTACTCCTGTCACATCCTGTTCTTGCTTTAATTTAGAATATATCTGATAAAGTCCCTCGCCAGACAAATTCGAAAATGTTGATATATAGTTCCACAATCTTGTTTTCATCCCTGCAGAAAGTTTATTTATTTAATCAAGAGAAGGATCAAGAGAAGTACATGCATATGCAGTATCAGGTGCTTCCATAATGTTTTGACTGTTAAGAAAATGGTTAAAAAGGAAAAAAAATGATAAGATAAGGAAAAGCCTGGTGAGACCTGCAAACAAAAATTATAATAAAAAATAATGTGAATACATGAGTGTGAGAGTTGTCAAGTCATCAGTAAGATGCCAGTGTAAGCTACTGAGAAATAGCTTATCTCCTTGTGTGTGCCTTGGTATAAAGGCATTTTTAGCACAGCCGCATGTATGACGCATATTGTCTTTTACTATGGATGTGGGAGAGCTTGATATTTTAGATGAAATGTATGACGAGCCAACACAAAATGAATGATAAATCAAATACAAGTGGAACTCATACGTTCTTGCTTATATAGTTCCTCCTCGTGCTCAAAAACAATTTGGTCAACCCTTCGCCCAAGAATCTGCAAATAATTTCTGATTCTGGAAAGCACCTGAAAATAGCACACAATGTTGAACCAATTTAGCAAAAAAGTAATCACACTAGGAAGAACAATTATCGGCAATATTTAGAGTAACCTTTTCCTTGGGGAGCTCTGCACTGGTAGTTTGCAACCTCTGAAGACGCGTCAGTGTCTTTTTATCATCAGCCATGACATCCTCACACCATTCCATCCATTTCACTTCCTTGAACTGTTCATAGACTTCTTCAGTATCTGACATTTCACCTTCCTCTTTAACCAAAGGTTCAGACTTCTGAGATCTCGCAGCCTTCGGCTTACTTATCTGAGCATTATAATAGGGGGATCCTGGTTTTCCCTGCTTGCCCTTGCCTCGTGACACCACAATGCCCAAAGAATTATCCTTTTGCTTTTTGGAAGCTTTGCGGCTAGCTTTGGCATATGAATTGTTTCCACTAACAGCAACAAATTCCTAGAAACAAGAGTCCCGTTATAACTCCCAATTGAAAAGAGAATTACTATTTTATATCAAACCTTTGATATATACCTTAACAATTTTACAAAAACCACAAACATACCAACAACCACGTTATGTAAACTAATGACGTAGAAAAGGACATTTGTAACTTATTTCCCAACAATACTCCCTATCAAAGCCTCTAATTTCAAGACAACATAGCACATGCATTTTCAATGTTTATGTAATGAACTTCTAATAAGGCTTCATTTGTAACCATCTCTAAATTTTACCTGGTAAATAGTAACTACAGTAAAATATCTTTATAAAAATTTCAACTTCCCATTCTTGGTCTCAGCTTGATGAATTATGTGCATTTCGAAATTTCGAATTCTCCAACTTTTTCAAGTCAAATGGGCCCTGTCAGCAGCTATCCTAGTATCACCAACAAATTAATAGGAGAATCAGATGAGATCTTGCACCGCAGAACCTCACTTGTCTACCCATTTGGTAATTTAAACTAACTAGTACCTAGCTTCCTAATTCACTCACTAGCAGAGAAATACAGGGGGTCATTATACAACCTAACTAAATGATATTTTTCAGCACCCACATTAATCCTTACCAAAATTTTCCAGAAATAGTTTTTCTAAATCCTCGAGTTATGTATGAAAGTTTGCTAATGTACTACTAATCGACAGCATTCTCCCAAATCTAAATATACTTCCCTGTCGTTCCCAGTATATTTTTTTCCTTTTTCTCTACTTGCAAATAATTTGGAGAAATGTTGAAAAAAATATCTTCATACAGACAACAGTAGTCGAATAATGAACATAGCTTTAACTAAGCATTTCAGTTACCAACAAGGCAAATAAGTATTGTTGTAAAAACTGTACCATTTCCAGTAGTTGAGAGGCCCTCTCCTTTAGCTGGGGAGCTCGAGGCAGGAAAGTTTCATGATGCTGAAGTTCCACTGGTGCTATTTTCTTCGCAAGACCAAGCTTTTCATCTAACCTTATTTTTTCCCAATTGCCAAACCCATGGTAATGGATTCCTAGAAGCAATCTTGCATCATCCTCTGAAGATATTGAGGAGTAATACATTCATCCATCAAATATAGGCATGCTCCACAAAAAGAGGACTCAAAGAAAAGAAGTAACCCAGAAAACTTACTCTGATTCCATCCACAACCTTTAGACCAAGTTGCAGGTTTCAGGTACATCAATGCTTGGAACTGGGAAAGGGGTTTTTCATAGCGGATAATGCGTTTTGCTAAGAGTTGAAGTTCTTCAACACGGGTTAATAGATCATCAGCCTTAACTGGAACGCCAAAAAAATCTAATATAGGCCCCTAAATATAAAGCCTTAGTTAGTATTTGTCAGAGTAGGTTAAAAGAAGCTGCATTAAAGTTCCTAGCTTTTCTCGAATTAATAAAAAAAGTTACTCCCTTGATATTCTCTTCCTTCTTTAACATTATTCTTTTAATCTTTATTCAGGTTACAACAAAATTGTAATGCACTATAAACGATTAGAAGCAAACCTTTGGGTCTAAATTCATTCCATTAACCGCTTCTCGACAGCCATCAATCAAGGCATCAAAAAGCTCAATTTGTGCATCAGTTGGAGCAGCTTCGACTGACCCGCCAACCTCTTTAGCTATTAAGCCAATTTGGCTATCATTGCCAAATTTCTTTACCTGATTTAAAAAATTGTAGAATATGATTACACATGGAGCATAGCGAAATTTATAAAACGAAAAGGTCCTGAAACCACATCAAACTGGCGTAAAGGGGAATATAGGTTCTAAAATATAACACAAACTTCTGCCAATTTAATAGTACAGAGATGAGACTGTTTACATATCCAAGGGATATGTAAACAGTCCTATCTGTTTACATGCTATCTGTTTACATGTCATCAAGGGATATGTAAACTGGAGAGTAGTTGATGGTATCTGTTTGTTGTCTAGTCTATTCAAGACAAATAATTTCCAACAGGAGACTGATGCAAAATAAGCAGTACAGTAACTTCTGCCAAGAGAACTATATCTTCCAAAACACAGGCTCGGCATGTGGTACACTGCTATTTGTGTATGAGATAATTACATATGTTATACTACCTCTATCCCAATTTCTGCGGCCCACTTCTTTATCTGTTTTTTCCATGCATGTAAAAGAGGCATTTGTGAATAATATTTTTCTGTATTTTTTAGTTTTAGTATAAACTAATAAAAGTTTGAAGTTCAAATTAAAACACGAAAAAATAAAAACAAAGAGCAGATAATATTAATTTATGTTTAAATTTATGATTAATTGCAAGTTTCAGAGTATTGTTGTATTACGTTATCCCATAAAAATGGCTTAATTTTGAGTAACTATTACAAGTTAAGTGATGTAAATAATTAAAATTAAACGAAAAGTTAAAGGTAGGATGAATTTGCAGTCTTTATATCCAATAATCATATATAGATGATCAGAACATATCTCCAGTAACGTTGACATTAGAGATACAACTCACCGCACGGAAAAAACGTGTAGCGTCTCTCTTCGGCAGGTTCCCATATGACCACCCTCTTACTTGAGCAGCTGCTCCTTCAATTGCAGGTATTGAAAAACTAGCAGTATCTAATTTCCGGCGCTTTGAAAATCTTTCCTGAGTATCCACTCCTTTCTTCCTCCTTTTATTAAGTTTTTCGGGCATGTTAGCCTCTGCATAAAGGCTAGCCTCTGCGTAACTTTTGCTATTTCTAGCAGCTCGTGGAGCTAAAGCTTCCTGATAAAGTAGCAAGAAAAAGTAATTATATATATATAAGCAGTACATTTAGGGTAAAGATATAATGGAGATACAGTAGCAGGAACATTTAATACTTCTGCTTGGTTAACAGCTTCAGGTTTAATCCACCGGCTCCAAAAGCTTCCATCATCTTCAGCAGTACAGAAATTAGCAACCTGATCAATTGCAAATAGCACATCAATTTATACATTACGTTTTTCAATTTAGACATGAAAGGTGAACACATCTCCAGAATCTAATGCAAGATTCCTATATGGCACTTAAGAAGAGCCAATTACATAGGCATTTTGAAAAACCCTGCAACCAAACATATGTTATCATCCCAGTAGAAGGTATTATTTCAAAGACATCAAAATCCTTTTCTTTCTGAGTAACTTTGAGGCAGAAAATTCCCCATGTCCATCTCTAAAAAAAGGGATTATTTATGATAAGCTTGCCTTGAAAGCACTCAGTAACTCATTTCCTTCCTCTTCATCAGCACCCTTCTCTTCTACCTTCTCCGCTCTTTCAAGGATTTCATCTATGTCTATATTTAGAAGCCGCTTTTTGCTTTCTTCATCGTTTTTGTCTTCCTTGAAAAGTTCTTCCGCACCAAACCTCAAGATTGCGGATAGCTCCTTCTGCAACCATATATAGTACAACTCTGATTTAAAAACAAAATCACGTTCTATCTCTTAGTTTCACACAAATAGTTTAACAAAAACTCACTTTGTCGAAAGAACTCCCCTTCTTTGTTTCTTTCTTTTCCAACTTTCCCTCGGCATTTAGCTTTTGAATTACCAAATGATCAAGAACCTGCAGAGGTACCATTCCAAAGTTAAGAAGGTGAATATTGCAAGTAGTTTTATGGTGAAAAGCTAAATCAAATTATAGTCATTTACAAGCTAAAAAGCTATCTAGATTTCAGAAGGGAATGTCTGGGCATTAGTTGACAAAAGGTAAACAATACATAGTTCATATTTGTTCCGAATGTTTTACCATAGACTTTAGTACAGAAACACAACGGACATGAGATTTGACACTTCACTAGTTGCAGACTGGCAGACGTTCAGATTGCAAATCGAGAAGTCTATATATGTGCATCTTAAACATAAATCATGCAGGGCAGATAAAACAACATCAAAAGGGAAGAGATAAAAAAGATCAATTAAAAAAATATATACCATTTTCTTCTTAGCACGTTCCAGTATGTCCTCCTCGACACTTTTACTTGTAACAAACCGGTAAATGTTAACAACTTCTTGCTGCCCAATTCTGTGAGCCCTACTCATGGCCTGATCCATATCAAGAGCAGCACTAATTATAAATGATGGGACAAGAAAAAGAATTTAAAGAGTAAAAGTAGGGAATATAATCTGTACTACGCCAAACCTGCAAATCATTTTGAGGATTCCAATCAGAATCAAATATGATAACTGTGTCTGCTGTTGCAAGATTGATGCCTAAGCCACCAGCACGAGTCGATAGAAGGAAGCAGAAATCATCACTTCCAGGTGCATTAAAATGCTCCATAGCTTGGTGGCGTACTTCAGCCTTTGTACTCCCATCAAGCCTTTGGAACTTGAAGCCTTTGATCGACAGGTATTCTGCCAGAATATCAAGCATCCTAACCATCTGTTATTTAGAAACATAGTGTTGTTGATTATTGGTATAGTATCTGTAATATAATAACTACGAATATAATAAACAAGAATAAAGTAGACCATAGGAAAAAACAGACATTTCTGTTGTCTAATCTGTGTTTTACAGGAAATTTTTAATTTTTAGAAGCAAGAACTGCTATGCTAGGAAGCAAAGCTTACAGAACTCTACATGCACACAAGTATATTATCCTAACAGGCAAATAGCTGAAGTTTAGAAACATAAAATTGAGGAAAAGTAAAAACAAAATGGATAATTAAATACAAAGAATTTTGACCGACAGATGTAGACCTAGAATATTAACAAAGATATAACTTTCTCCGTCAATATTAGTGATCGAGATTCATATTCCTCTGTAAGATAAATAATTCAGTTGTTGGTTCCAAATTGTAAGATAAATAATATTACAGACTGACAAAAATGCTTAAGAAAGGAAAAATGGAAGTAAATCTTTAGATTATGATCATAAATATTCTACTAATAAGATATGAGCCAGATACGGATGCTAACTGAAGAAAAAGTTTGGTGTGGTAAACACATAAAAGTGAGTTCTGTACCCAGATTCTTCAATTTGCCTCGAGTACCCTTGTAGGACATGGTATGGACACTTATTTCAGGCCATGATATTTTTTTAAACTAAACCGAGTCCGACACTTGGACAGGTATCCAGTACGAACACCGTCTCAACCAATTAGAATTCATGCATCAAAAACTGAGTACACACTTCATCATTGCCAAAAGTCATTCACTTTTGGACAATAAAGAATGATGAATGCGGCCAAGAACGACAAAAAGAAAGAATTCGTTTTCCGATAATGCAAGGCTAAAATGTTTATCTGGAAACAAGTTGCAAAAGATACATCAAAAGAGAAGCCAAGTATCCAATGAACTAATACCAAACAAACCTGTGAAAATATCAACACACGATGATTTGTTTCATGTAATCTGTCAAGAAGCTTATCAAGTATAACCAACTTCCCACTGCTTAGAATAATTCTTTCCAGTTTACTACTTCCAGTAATGTTTGTGTCCCCGCCATAACCATGATCTGCACTTTCAAATAGGAAGGGATGGTTGCAGCATTTCTTCAACTCAACCACAATATTTAGAAGAGAAACCTGTAATTTGGAGAGTTATCTTACAATTTGTTTAACTTTTCTCAAAAGTAAAATTGTTAGAGCAGTTCATACAACAATTAATTGTGACATTTTGAAAACAAAGATTCAGTGTATTCTAAATAATTACATCTTGTCTGACATCCCTGTCAGACAGGAGATTAGTTGTCTCAAACCGAGTTTATGTAAAAATTTTGAAGAAACAAAACCACTGAGAAAACAAAAACATAACTGAGAATTAAGGATCAATCCTAAAAATTGTCAAATGATTCCTGTATCCTAAAACTCCAACTCTCGTACATAAATCTGAATTTATTACAGAAACTTTAACAATTCTCTCAGTAATGGATCAAACAAACTTTCATCATGCATGTCAACAGGCTTTGGGCGGAGTCCTGTCTGTTTAGAAGCTACCAATTGAATTCAGCGATATTTTCTTCCAAAACACAATAACTACCTAAAAAGGCGGAAACACGCTACAGGTGCTATTGTGCTCCACTGTTACTCCCTCCTTCCATAATTAATAATTAATTGTCCATTTTGACTTTTGCACGTAACTTAAGGTGCATTGATCACATATCTCCACTAAATATTTTATAAATTTTCTTTTTGTAAATAAAAATTTACTAAATCTTGAAAATATTGGATAATCAATTTGATCAAAAAGTGTTTAGTTACTAGAACGATGAGAAGAATATGACAGCAATGTACATCGTCATTTCTATGCAAGTGCTGAATTTTTTTTGTTAAAAAAAACTATTTAGAATGTAAAAGAATGACAATCCACCTGATTCCCACGAACACCTTTGTTCAAGTCCTGGAAATTGCGTTCTAAAATCCACTTGTAATACCTAAATGACAACCAGCAGCCCAAGGGTCAGTCTCTTGCAACCAACCATCAAAATGGTAAAAAGAACTAAAGGCTGCAGAAAGCAACATACTGTTTCTGCAGAGGAGACATCTCGACTCTTAAAACACGCTCAATTTTTGGAGGCAATGACTTCTCCACATCCTTGATAACTCTTCGGAGAATGTGAGGCCTCAATTCCATATGAAGATGAGCGAGCTTGGGAAAAGATAAAAGAAAAATACAAAAATAATAGAATAAGATAGGGAAATAACTCATTTAGAAATTAAGAATATGAACGCGACTGAAGGGAAGAGGATATAGGACATATTGAAATCTTACGTACCTCATTCTCATTGAATGAACTTAAATTTTTGTAATTTTGAACAAACTCGTCCTTGCCCTTGAACTTATTAGGATCAAGAAAGTGAAGCAGAGCCCTACAAAGAAAACAAACTATTAATCAGTTGGATTAAAAAAAATTGACAAATATATATATATAAGCACAAGCTGTCTATGCCTAATTCTTGAGTTTTAAAATTTACCATCTAAGAGTGCTAATTGGAAAATTTTGAGACAGAATCATAGAACAATAGAAAATGTAAGAAATTTATTTTGGGATACGTCAGTAGTCAAATGAAAAACAGTACTACTACTACTATTCATTAGGTATTGTGATGTGTATGATATAAGAATGTAAGTCGCGTAAATGCTTGGGCATGGTTGACAAGGGCCTAGCAACATTTTTAATGGCTGCAAACAATTCAATATATCAAAATACTTGATGAACCAAAGCAAGCACTGTCATAATTTTATTTATTTATTTTTACTTCTCCCAAAATCCCTAATCATGAAAATTTCCTTTCTACAATGTCCCAAAATATATCATTTCTATTTTATAATTAGAACTTCATTTATCTAGATCTTTTCGATCATATATATCAAACATTTAATGGAATCTTTTTGAGGATGAGCAAATTGACTGGGAGACGTGGTATAGCCCCACGGTAAATTACAATTCTTAGTCGTCCTATGAGAATTCAGCAGTTATGAATCGTGTTTGGTCAGCGACCCTTTTTAACTGCCATTAGTTCCAACTGCTATTATGAGCAGCAGTGATGTAATAATCTTAATAATATATTGAATTTGACATGATACAGAAAAGTAACACATCCCTGACAAATAGACCTTATAATTTTCACAGGGGTAAAGGTCCAGTCAAGAAACAAAATACAGAAAAAGAGATTACCAAAGCTCCTCAACGCTGTTTTGCAGTGGAGTACCAGTTATAAGCAACTTGTTCTTAGTGCTGAATTCCTGCAAAAGCATGTGTTGGCACTCATACATCTACAAAAAAAGCAACTACATAACCTATACACTCTGAGAATTGGCAATACCGAAAGTGTTATATACAATGAAGCTTCACTGTTCTTTAACCTATGTGCTTCATCAACCATGAGATAGTTCCACTTAAGCCTAGAAAGAACTCCCTTATCCTTCAGTAGCACTTCATATGTAGTTAAAAGGGCATCAAATTTTATGCCCCTGCCGTTTTTCTTATCAGAGTAGAATTCGTATTTCTGACAAACCTGAAAGATATGAAAATATTCATGAAATAAATTAGGTAAAGATAATAGCAACGGGGAAGCTTGGGCAGCAAAGGGGTTAAATATTCTGCGATAAATTTACGTGACAGTGACAGCCAAGCATCAAGCAATATATTGAATCAACAATTTACACTTGCAATTTACAATTATGCAATCTAAAATACGTTGCAATCCAAATACCCGGCACCAGTAGCAAACTATGAAACATAGCATCTGAAATATCATTTTTTTTCTCAATAAAAGGGGAAGACAAACATATTATAATTAACTAATAACTTCAACAAATGAAATTTCCTGATTTCTAATATCTCTATAAAATGTTGTCAATTAGCAAAGACCAATTTCAGATACTAGGTTAGCAACAAACGCTAAGAATATTTAGCCCTTTGCAATAACAAAAAGGATAAGCCTTTTCAGGCACTTAAAAATATACGCAGCATCAGATAAAAATACGCATAAACTAATCGTGGAAACAAAACTGACCACTGACACCTACATTGAAGTAGAACAGTTAATAGAACATCAAATTTAAATAGCAAAATGAATATTGTCCACAGTCAATAACCAGCAACCGGTATAAATTTTTATGTATATAACTAGTATAGTAGAAACTTGGCCACCATACGACCTTCAGTCAATATGTATAGATAAACAAGAACACGAATCGATTAAAAGAATATTCAATATTATACCTCTCGGCTTGCACGGGCTCCAACATAGATTATGACATTCATTTCAGGCAGCCATTTTCTGAATTCTTTTGCCCAATTTGACAGTGTCGATAACGGAACAACAACAAGAAATGGACCATGAATTTCTTGAACATTCTGTAGGAAGATGAATGAAACTTTTATTAATTATGTTTCAAATTAAAAAATATATTACTTTCAATAAATTATAGATAGCCTCCCCAAACTATAAGAGAAACAAAACTACGTACCTGCAGAAAACCAAGCATAGAAACCGACTGGACTGTTTTCCCCAGACCCATTTCATCGGCTAATATGACATTTGTATCATTTCTCCAACTGCATTGTAAAACTGACTCAGATTAGAATTATTCCACTACTGAACATATCATACCTAGCATCACACTATGACTGATCTTTCTAAAAAGTTTAATACCTGTTAACAAGAAAGTTTAATCCTTCAAGCTGATAATCTCTGAGTTTTCCACCCTTCAACCATTCTGGCTGTTCATCAAGCTTCCTCAAGCTTGCTATACATAAGTTCCAAAAAATAAATTACTTCTATTCAACATTTTTTTACAAGGCTTCTTCCAAAATTGACTGATACATAAATATAACATGGAAGAGAGAAGGAAAGGAAATGAGTGCAGCTGTAGCAAATTCAGTAATTCAATATTCTTGAACAGGATGTATATAATCAAAACATTAAACGGGTTCCTCACTTAAAATTCTAAAATGTTGATTAAACACTTCATAGTTTACAGATATCAGTTGTACAGAGTTTCTATTTCTAGTTCTTGAACTGATGTTTGAAATAATATGCACTCGGCACATAAGCAAACCATATTTTCCTCTTCTACATAATTTAACTGACATGGTGTAATCAGAAATATTTCACAATCGACATTTAATCATTTTATCAGTTTAGTAAGATAGAACCTAAAAGAACCGATAATTTAGCCATAAATATCAACTCCATATTGTCAGAGTCCTAGTATCCACATTTCCACGTATCAAGTTACATGTTAATTGCATGTTTACCAGCAAACTCAATAGATTCTAGTGTAATTAATGGCATAAGAAAGGAATAATAGTAATACCCCCCCCCCCCTAAAAAAAGGAGTCGCAATATGACATTTTAAAGTCAAAGGTGAGTATTCTAAAATCAAAGTTGATGTGTAGTCAGTTAATTAATTGATGCAAATCTCCAGCTTGTATAGGTTTTATTCATCGTATCGCTAATTACAATCACTATAACTTTGCAAAATCCAAAGTTACATGAATCATAAGTTCATAACAACATTTGAATAAATATATACACCAATTAAGTTCCTCAAGATTATAAAAAATAGAAACTCGTCAAAAGAATGAAGTTTCATTTTATAGCACGAACAGTGGGAAGTGGACTCTTATTGAAGAGCAAAACTTTTCAGACGGGGAGATGGACGAGAAAAGTTTTGTCAAGCGCACTCTCTCTGGGCCATATCTTCTTTCTGTAATTCTAGATAAAATTCCTTCGGGACAGAGCCTATTCACCTCCAAGATACATATATAATGATGGGTCCAGCTTATTATGTAGCAGTGTTCGCTCTAAGATATGCAATAATAGTGTCATGGATCACCGTTATACATTTGAAATTCAAACGAGAGTCACAGATCAAAGCAAAAATAGAATAATTCTCCTAAATTTTTAAGTTACTCAGCAAGTTCGCAAAGACCTATTTTCTAACGCCCTAAGAGAATAACCGCAGCACATACCGATGTCGAAACATTTTGATAAATAGATCAAGCTTATTGTAATCTTACAGATAACACGATATTCAATGATGGTCATCTACATAAAAACAAAGCAACATGCAAACTGACGCTAAAGATACACAATATTCAAAAAATATCATAAAATCATCAAGACTAATAAATCTTACAAGACCGCCACTGTTAACTAGGGGAGAGGAAAACACCATATATAATACTACTTCAAGCTATATTGCATAGACAGAATATGAATTTACGAGCTTCATAAGACTTCTGTTCTCTGGTCCTACCTGACAGGATTTCCAGTTTTGTGACTACTACATTTATAATCAGTTCTCATCAGCTCAATTTGTTTGTCAATTAAAAATAGAATTTACGGCACATCTATCAACATATCATTATTTTTTAATAAATAGAAGTTTCTGATTACAAGACATGAACATAAGTATAATTAAAGAAACGCTCAAACAGAGACAGCAACAGAAGAAGCAAATATCCATATAATAAGAAGTATCAAAGGAATGAGAACCAGCAGAAAACAATTTTAAGACACACCTTTGCTTTTCCTTCGTTGAACGTCTACCATTTTCCCTTGTACTGCCGCTGCTGCCTCGCGGGACTGCATACAAAATAAGGCAAGATTCCCAGTGAGGAATTTTATTATTTCTTATCAAGAGACAAAATAACTGTCCACGTTAACATTTTAATGCCTGTAAAACAAACCAAAAGGAAACTCATTGCAACACAAATGAAAGAGTGGCATAACTCCAAATAAACAATATGCTGAAGCATCATATTTGAATATTTGACAAAGCACTCTTGCTTACAGAAAGCAGACACTTCTTTATAATATGAACCCATTCCCAATTAAGAGAATATTTTGTCAGTATTTAATTTATCCTCTGGTGTAATTCCTAAAATTGTCAAGTGCTAATTATCCAAACAGGTCTTCTTTTATATTTCAAATTTACATACATTTATAAACATAGAATGTAGAAATGGATACAAAATGTTTAGAATGTTTTGAGTTATCAAAAAGTGTAGAACAGTACGAGACTTGAATTCCATTTTACAATTGCGTAACATCTCAGACTGGTTGTTAATTGGTTTACTTTACTATTTTATAAATTATATTACCGTATCCTATTTGTTCTCTCTGCCACAGTGGTAACACTTTAAAATCACCTAAATCTAGATATAGAAGTGTTAAACTGTTAATATGTGTCAAGAGAATTTACATACGCTATTTACTCTCGCACACAGTTAATGTTACTTGAAGTGTGAGTAGAATTTATGAGCCATTTGTTGTGGGACAGAGGGATTACAAATAAAGTGTCGAAGATAGGACCGTAAATGAACAGTTCGGTGTTCGGCTTGAAAAAGTTTGGTTCGCGTTCGGTCGGTTTATAAACGAGTCGAACATGAACACAATTTTTAAGTTCAACTCACAACATAGTTCGACTCAAAAGTTCGCGAACAAGTTCGATTATCATGTTCGTGAACATATATGTTACTTGGACTCTTCATTTTACCTTCGAGTACCCGTGTCGGACACTCAACACTAGGATATGGACACTCGGACTTAGACACTTATTTTAGGCCAAAAACATGTATATTTTTCAAAAGTTCGATATTTGGACACATATCCATGTTGGACACTTCTAGCCGAGTGTGAGTAACATAGGTGAACATAGTTCGTGAACATGTTCGAAATAAATTCGTGAATGTTCATAAACATTTATAATAAATAGTAAATAATCGTCTATATATTTGTTTACAAATTCATTCACTAATTTTTGTACTCATTTATTACTTGATTTTGTTAAACTTATCATTTTGAAATATTACTAGTAAGAGTTGTTTAAATTTTCATGTAACATGAAGTGATGTTTCACATATGCATGTTGATTTTAAAATGGTATAAGGTTTTTCTACAAGATGCAATTCTTAAACAAGTTATTTGCTCCCTTAAATCTTAGATTTAATTTTTTTTATTTTTGTTATAAGTTATTAATTGTCAAGGTTGTACTTTTTTGAATTTGGACTCTGGACCGAAGATGTGAGAAATTTTTGTTAACTCATTATCTTGATATTAGAATTTAAATTTATATATTTTGCTTGGCGCCAAACTCTTTAAAAATATTAAACTAAAGTGTTCATGAACACAAGTTCGTGAACGATATTCATGAGTTGTTCGTGACTAGCAACTCACGAGATGTGTTCGTGAGTGGTTCGCGAACATGTTCATAAACACTAACAAGCCAAACTCAATCAAAATATTTGGCTCGATAAGAGTTCGAGTTCGGGTTCGGGTTCAAAAAATTTTAAACGAGCTGAACATGAACAGCCTAAAGTTCGGCTCATTTAGCAAGGCAAGTGTACAACATTGCTTTCCATGTCTAGTCCAAATGGAACATCATCTAAACCTATATCGTGAAATAATTTGGTTAATGGTAAACATCCATAGTTAGCCTTGCCGGGAAAGAAATATACAAGCTTAGTTGTCTATCTTTGCCTTTCGCAAGTTGTTAAAAGATAACTATTTGTCTTGCACGTAGTAGTAATAATACAGGCCAACTATAATGCATTTTAAAAAACATTACTGGTCCCCGACACAGGTATTCTGTTTAGTATACAGTTAGGGTCAAGGAATCGAGAGATTTCAGCAGAAAGATGCAAATAGGGCAAAGCACAATATGAGGTGAAGAAAACTACCTTGAACTCATTGATAGCTTCTTGAGCAAATGATATATCCACGTCTTTCTCCCTATAACAACACTTATAGCTTGTGAGCCGAGATATTTTCATAATTAACGAAATGAAAATAATAGACGCAATTATAGTGCATTTATCAGAAGGCAACATGGGAAGAAACGCAAAAAAAGGGATACACAACTTTCCACTATTGCTTCTTTGGGAAATCAAAGTAAAACTTGGAATTAGATTCATAATAAAAAATCACTATCTTTACCATGCAATTGACCAATTTCTATTTTTCCAAACAAATCGAAACAACAAATAAGAAACTGTACACTTCAGATACTTATAAACTACAGACCATCAATTGTGGAACAATATTACTAAGTTTAACTTGATTTGATTAATACCAAGTTGCATCAGCATAAGACAGTCCTTGCCACTTCACCAAGTACTCTGGCACTACATTATCAGTACTGTCCTTGCTGATTCTCTCTGCAATTACTCTTTCCACCTGACATTTCATCAAAATTAATCAAATACACTGACATGGAAAAGTGTAGGATGAATGAAACAATGATATGGTGTCAATGATTAACCTGACTATTTTGCTTGATGAGATCCAAGTCCATTTCCTTGCTCACATCATGGACCTCGATCTAATTGGCCAAATCACAAGGTAGATAGATTAAAAAACAAACAAACTGAGACACTCAATTTATAAAATAAAGATCTAAATCAGTCCCAGCAGATCTAATAACAGAAAAGAAAGCTAGATAACATGAAGGCGAATCATATCAAAAAGCTCAGCTTTGGATCACCAATTCCATTTACTAGAGATTGTAAAGCCAGTATGGTGATGATTAAAAAACGATTGCAAATACTTTTAACCAACCAGCTCCCACTCAAGAGACAAGCCGAAGTATAATAAAGCTATTGAATTATAACCATGTACTATATAGATCTTTGATACATAGAAATTTACCAGGTTCCATTGGATTTAGCTATGTAAATTTACATAGTACAACAACAATAATACTCGAAACAATGTTAATACTCGATTGCTCTTACATATCAGGGTAAAAAGCTAAGGTTGAAGATTGTTAGGGCCACGTACCTATAGCCAAGAGTGTAAAGGCTCAATTCTCTAGACTTGAGGCCATTTTGTTAGAAATTATGGTTTATTCCTATTCAATTAAGAATCTAAAATTACCATTTTCAAGATCACAAGACCTCTGTCTAAAAATATGAAAGATAGCTAGGAAAATGTAGATTTACGTGCAAGGCTAGGGTCTTGAAGGGGATTGTGCAGGTTGCTGAGGTGCTCTAGAACTAAGGCTGGATAGGGAAGCAGAACACAACAGTGGGTTCTACAACAGATTAATCAAGTGTACCGAAAGCTAATTCTCTACGCATGCACTTTCAAAGCATCTTAATTTCTTACTGGTGTGTGCATTGCCTTCTTGTAACCTTCTGAAATCTGGAATCCTTTAATTTGTGAGTTTTGGGATTTCTATACCAAAGGCATTTATTATAAAATGCAAATGTTTGATTCTTATAATTAATGAGCGAAAAAATTAAGCAATGACAAAGAAATCAAAATTTTATACTTTTACTGTGTTAACTACAAAATTCCATGTTTTTAGATATGGTACAACCTGAACTGAGATATAGAAGCGTCTCATTTTAAATCAACCCTGATGATACTCATAATTGTTATAAGCTAGGAAAAAATATGTTACAAAAAAAAAAAGATAAAGTAAATGTTTATCAGTGTCTTTTAAAAAATTATAGTATTACTTGTAAGTTGACAAGTAGCTTAAATACTTGGCATATCTAGCTAATTTTTTTGTCTATTTAAAGAATAAAAAGATTGTACTCACGATTTAATAAGTAGCTTATTAGGTACGTTAGTTCCAGGAAATATTTAGGGGAAGAAGGTTAGTTTACAAAGGAATTTAAAAACAAGCTAATGGCATATGCGAAAATCTCTTCTAGTAGATCCACAAAAGTACACATCTCTGAGGCGTTTTGTAGCATGATAAATCACAATAAGTCATCTGACAACCAAAACATGTATTTAATTTTAAGTATTCGGGGGAATTGAATGGAAAATTAGCAATCTCCACATGATTTTTACCCATTTAACATTGCTAATTTTACTTTTGCCAAGTTAAAAGCTATTTTGCAAGTGATCTTAAAATGGATTTCGTGTGTCCAAATGTGCAAACATCAAGGTTCGAAATGTTATAGCCTTGCACCGGATAATGACATATTTACACACAGTTTTATCCTCTAAGCAAGTAAACTAATCTAAGATGAGACAAATCCCACCCAACTTAAAAAGTTTAAATTAATGGAATACACAACCATGGGATCAAGCACACAAACATTAAACTAACACACAGCTACCTCCATGTTTATTCAGGTAAATTGACACATAAATCATATATACAATATAATCCTTCACTGTTTTTTCCCAAAATAGAGCACTTTATAGTAATGTACATTATAATATAGCATTCTATATATTAAAATGTCAGCATGAATTTTATAGAAACGTATGTGTAGGGAAAAAATACCTCCTCCCGGGAGACAGCTTTCCGATACTTGACATCTTCCATCACTTTTTTTGTGTAGTTAATGACTTTCTTAAAACCACTAAGCTGCACATCCAACAAACAAATTAACTTAGAGCTCTTTTAGATTTAATCACTGAAAAGAAAAATCATAATAAAAATTTTATTTACAGATTTTTAGATATTTACAAGCATGAAGATGCTTTAAGAAATATTAAAGCTTTAATCTAACCAATATCGGGTTTCTAGGCTAAAGTTATATTCTAAATTAGAACATGACAAAATCTCACATTTTGCAACTCAGAAAATGATTTCCACAGACAGTGCAGATGTGACTGGCCTTTCCATTTAATATAAAATTCCATTTCATTCCAGTCTGGTTCCCTGTCATATAAGTCGCTTAACAGCACAGGCTCTGTTGATTTGTTGTTCGCCAGGGCCTCCTCGGCCATGCCTCTTGGCTGATGCCACAGCACCCTTTCAATCGAGTCACCGTCATCCTCTTCCATCTCCTCCTACAGGTAAATAAGATCAGTTGTGAATTAGTAAGTTATGTCCAGTAGGGCAGATAGTTTGCAGCTTGCAGTGCATGCAGCAGGGAGAAACTCAAGATAGAAATTCACTACATTTAATGACAAAAACACACCTTGAGACTCTTCATTTTTTTGGATTCGTCATGTCCTTCACTTTCCTCACTCTCGGCGTATGATACTTTGCGGACGGACCGACTTGACGTTCGGGTTTCCCTGCCTCGACTAGAAATATATGTGGACGTGGCATGAGCAACATTTTGCTTCCTTAGATTTGCTCCTCTCCTCGTCCTATTACTGAAACCCTCATCACTGTCATTATCAGAATCCCTGGCAGATGATTCATCATCTTCCAACAATAGCCCCCCTCTTTTTCGCTGACTAGATGATGTAATTGACTTGAGTACTCTTGCATGTTTTAGACCAATCCCACCTTTACCATGTTGCCTACCTTTAGACTTCCTTGGAATATCATCATCTTCATCCGAAATATCAAGATCATCAACAATATTTACATCTTCATCAATATCTTCACCCTCCCAGTCATCATCCTGGTTCTGCTAAAGGAATTGTGAACTGTTAATCCTAGAAATAATTTGTGCAAGCATATCTATGCGAACATTAAAAGACTGTATATATACATATAACTCTTAACAGCAAACCCTTAATCAAAATTATGATAAAGAATCTTTCCACCTGACATCCATACATAAAAGAAGTGAACTATTTTTAAATTAAGGAAATGGATGTGGAAACCTGTAGAGAGAGATAAAAAGGGCCAAAAAAATACTTGAAATAGCACAATAATATTCTTCAACATAAAAAGTATCAAGTATAACAACATATTGGGGAACACAAATGTGCGCCTGCAGAGAGGAAGGGCAAAATATGAAAAAGAAGAATATGAATTCGAAGATGAAGACAAAAAAACATATGTTAGGTATAAAAACTAGTGATGAAGGGGGACATCTCCACAGTTTATAATTCAATTTTAGATTGAGGTTCAGAATATACCTTGTGTTACTCCTAATACAAACTCAGAGATTAGGGAAGATATAGCTTTTCTTTCTACTTAAAGGAAATTTATGACATTATAGTATAGACTCCTAATGTGGAAAACTAATATGCATGCAAGATTTACCCAACCGGCCAACCCCAGGAACTTAAGGGAATGATCCTCAAATAACCTAACCAATTAATCACTTTGGTTTCATAAGTTTTTAAATATGAAACTTTTGAGAGGTGATGTAGTAAGCAAAATGGTTCCTTAATAGGTAAAATAAACATTGATTTCTCAATAGGGAGGTTTCCACAAAACATCCTAGTAGTCTAGGTCTTTGGGACTCTCGTCTCTTAATGAAGAAGAAATAATGTTTCCAACCAAATCATGTCCAGAAATTATCCTGCTGTTGGCCATATGGAACACGGGCATAATGTTGGTAAGGACTGCTAAGAACTAAAATAATTCTTTGCAGAGCGACTCAAGAAAGGACATTTCAATTTTTCATCCTGTAAGGATACCCAGCCAGAAGCTTTCAGTGACTCAGATTTCAGATTCTAACAGATGGCATGCTCGAGCAGTTGCTTAAGCTAAAATAATTTGAACTATGGTGTCAAAATGGCATTCATTACCTGGTCGATGAAAAAAAAATAATTTATGGCTTGTTTGGAAACTTGGATTTCATTTGAAATTCTGAACTTGACCAAATTACATGTTTGGATAAACAAAATAATTTGGACTTGGATTACATTTGAAATGCAAGACATTCAAATACTAGTATAAAGTTGAGAACTTGAAATGACAGCTCAATTCATGTCATTTCAAATCCATCATTTGAAATGAATTTCACGTTCCCAAAAACTATCTTAAAGAATTTATGCAATAAAAATAAGCTTGGATAGATAAACAGCAGAAAATCCACTCCATAAGGTGGACTCAACCGCACAAGAAACACTATCCCTGAAATTTTGATAAAATTGTTGTGATTACATGAAAAAAGATCTTAATTTCAGTAACCAATTTAAGTTAAGAAAAAAAATTAAAATCACATTTCCTTGTATAGGAGTAAAAGCAAAAAACTTAACCAAGTAAAATCATAATAATAAGTAAACAAGTCTAGTAAATATCTACTTCTTTGAACTAACCTAGTCACATGAATGAATAAAGAAAACAATCCCTTTTATTACTTGACTACCATTGCCTAGAGTATTCTTAATAATCTAGTTATTCTATATAATTAAACTTTATGATTAATTAAATACATTTTATTCCCAAATAGTAACATAAAATAAAATAAATACAAACTAGTCCTTTAATTTTGTGATCAGCGTAAATTGGCTATCATAAACACGTACCTACTATCAATACTTAATGAGGAGCTTTAGATTGCATATTTAAAGCTAGTAGCACTCTTATATGGTAGGAAATCAGGCAAATCCCGAGTGTTATTATTCTTGTGAAATGCTCCTAAAGGTCATTTCTGCTGACTATACTGTACATATGACTAATCCTTGTTGATAGTGATTCAACTGAAGGCTAATGTTTACAGAAATCTTCACTGCAAGGATAATGATAAATTTCCCATCAAGCTAAACTGTTTTGTTTGTCATCATCGTGTCAAGTTTATAAACATTTTTAGAAATTAACTTTATTATAATATATTGATGTACAATTCACTATGTTGAAATACTCCACTTACCGACAAATAAATGAGGTCATGGATTTACTAATACGATAATACATCCCTTGCTAAAGAGACTGGATGACTGCTAGAGCTTACCAATAGCCATCGACTGCAAGCATCACAACTTCACAACCCTCATAGGTATGGAACATTTTTTTAATAGTTTCTATGCAGGCACCCTAGTATTACATAAAAAATCATGAAACCTTTTAATTTATCATAAAACCATCTCACCAACAACCATATATGTGAGAATAAATTGAACTGTATCCAAGTTTATTAGTATTGCAAAAATTTATGGCAAAGTTTCATTGGTAAAAGATAGAGAAGCAATGGAACCTTGGTAGATTCCTAATAAGGTTGTAGCTACTTCTACAGTTGTACACATCTTACATGGATATTAGTTACGATATTTAACATAGGACCATTACCGGGCGCTCACTCGTGAAGTCAGGATCAAAATCTGCATCATCTGGATCATCTTCTGCATGCAGAGAGAAGCGGAAAGAAATTAACACCAGAAGTTCCATTAATAGTACAAATTTTGGCGATATAGTATGCAAATCCAGCATGCCTGAATACACACACTGACACACACACATAAACCTAAATTATATAAATCAAATATATAATTTGGCAAATACTATTACCATCTCCATCTTCGTCATCATCCTCATAATCTGCGTTGCCATCACCATATATAATATCATTCGAAGCTTTTGATTTTTTTGGCTGATAATTATTGGCAGCAACAGGTCTTGGTTTTGGATTTGAAGCAAGGCGAATTGTATTTTTTCCAACTCTCTGATGTGACAAAGCACTAGGCTGATCATCACCATCCTGCTCATAATAATCATCGGACAGCATTTCATCCACGGGTACACAAGCCTTAACTCTACCACCCCTGTCTGGATCTTCCAACTCCAACCTATCATCCCTGTGGCCCAATGATTCATCTTCAGACCCTTCCTCAATTTTATATCCAGAACTACTTTTTGATTCTTGTTCAGATTCAGACCCAGGGCGCGTAGGTTGACAGTCCTTCCAAAAGGTTGAACCCCATCTTGCCGATAAACCTACTTTCCTGTTCGATACCTGTAAATTTAGTAATGCACCATCACTGGTACCTACATTATCTTGCAACATACCCCCATCATCTGCTTCACCTTCACTCCTATACTGAGCATTTAAATCCACCTCAAAATCCCTATCACTTAAAGTTGCATTGTCGTTTCGCACATTACTCTCATCTTTCTCCATGTCTCGTCCCAACCCTTTCTCATCCAGTACACCCTCCTCCGAAACTGGTTCACTCGAGTACTTCCTATAAAATGCCATTTATATCACATCGAACGGCAACGAATTACGTTTTCCTTCTGTTCTCTAAAAAGGCACTAACCTACAAGTCAATATACAAACCTGCACAACAAACAAACAATAACGTCACAACATATAAACCCGACAATTTTATATTTTAACACTTCAAAGTCAGTGAGCTATACATCCTTTGTAATATTTCAACACCAATCATAAATTTACATTCAAAACCCTATCCTCCTACACAAACAGTATACAATTTCTCTCAAAGTCAACATCAACTTCAAGTCAAGCACATAATACATATATATAGTCCTATACATCTAATTTTCAAACTATAAATTATACCGCAACATAAAATCAATCTCGAAAAACAAGCACTCGCACAAACACTGCACAACAGCCCTCAAAATTGATATCAACTTGTAGTTAATCATACACATACAACAATTACATATGTATAACTAAAGTATAATATATCCATATATATAAAATGCATAAATTCAAATTAAAAATATACATAATCTTAATCACATATGTATACCTATACATACATGGAAAAAACGAGTCAGCCAGAAGCGGTACGAGATACATATATATTTGTATGTATATATTAAAATTGGTGGTTGAAAAAGCAATCAAATCAAATAAACCCTAAAAACAATTTAAAAATAGATTGAGAAAAAGGTAATTGATTAAATCGATTTACTAGGGCAATCGATTGAAATAAATTTACCTCAGATGATTTGTATGTATGTTTGTATGTATAATCTAAATCAAAGTCGCCAGCGAAAATATATATAATCTTCTCTCAAGCGCTTTTAGGTCTCCAATTATATAATTTTGTTTTTGTATTTGCATCTTCAATTTCTAAAGTGATTTTATGGTTTGTTAATTCGCTTAAATAGTATTATTATATATATTATTATATTTTCATAATTGATATAATTGTTAATCTATTATATTATTATATATTTAATAGGAGAGCAAATTTAATCATAAATACTCTTATTAATATCTATTAAATGCTATCTTTCTTCCATTAATATCTTTACTAATATATAATATTTTCTTTTCAATAATTGATATAATTGTTAATCTATTATATTATTATATATTTAATTATTTATAATTATGTTTAAATTGTATATATTTTAATTATATTATAACTTTTATAATCTATTGATAATCGATTTGTAAAAATAAAAACGCATGTATTTTTTTACTAAATTCAAACACGGTAAATGTTTATGATTACAATTCAGAGTCGTTGAGACAAAATGTTAACAATAAAATGATATGTAATTTTTATCACGTTAAAAACTATAAATGCATTTGAGTACAGTAAGGGATCGATGAGATAAAATATTTACGATAAAATCACAATTATACCTTTTAACTTCTAAATAACATTTAATCAATCATAAATTAAGAAAAAATCTATTGTAATAACAAATATAACATTTAAATTTGTTATTTTTAGGTATCTAACCAAAATTCTTTCAGTTAGATAATTATTTGGTAATGCATGATAATATTTTAAAAATTATTGGACAATATTTATTGATACAATTTTCTTTTATTTATTACTCTCATGATTTGATTTTCAAGTACACAGAAAAAACACCTAAATTAAAGTGGGGTGAGAGATACAATTAAACGTATTAAGGAAGTTGCAAGCATTTCGACTAATTTACATATAATTATAGTTTAAAATTAATGTTAGTTTCCACTTAGACTTTAAATTTTTATTGTTTAAGCGTTCGGATACATCTTATATATGTATTTTGATTAAATGATGAATTTTATTAAATGAAATAAACTCTTTCAATCAAAATTGTATTTGATACACTTTATTTACATAATTATTTTCTTTTGACAAAAAAATAAATAATACAAGCAACTCATCAACATTTCATTCAATTGTTAGGAGTAGTCAAAGAAACAAAATATTTATCTAATTTAATTTTCATAAGGTGCGTAATTTTTTCAAAAATGACATGTAAAATATAACGGAGAGAGTATTATATTATGTCACTCTTATGTTATCAAAACTATATACTACTCGCGAATGAACATAATTTTAATTAGCAAAAATACATATAAATGAGTAAAGTTATATTAACAAATATATTAGATATGTAGTCAACATATAATACTTTTATGAAATATTATATATATATTATAACTTTTTTTTGACAAAATATATACTATAACTTTAATAAATATAAATTAGTATGAAATATAAAAAATAAATATTTTCAATAACAATTTTTATTCAAAAATATATTGAAATATAGAATAAACTCGTGCCTCGCACGGGTTCAGAGCTAGTTTATTATTTAGAGGAATAATTTATTTTATATTTTTAAAATGAAATTAGTGAGAGAAGATGAATGAGTATTTGATGATATAGTTGGTGCATGTTTGAGTAAATAATCTGTATTCTAAATGAAAAATAGAATTTATATCGAATATCATTTATTTGTTTGAATATAATATATTTATTTGTTTGAATGATAAATACCAGTCCCCTGAATCGGATCTGAGTATTTATTTATAAGGTATGATCCGATTTGAATCATACCGATTTGGTTCAGACTCGGATTTTTACATAATTGATAATTCGATCAATATTCAGAACTAAATCTGATTTTGAATTATTTAATTTTTTATTACTCCCCCCGTCCCACCCAATTGTTATCCTTTTGAAGAGAAGGTCCGGCACGCATTTTAAGGTGCATATAAATTATAGTTCCGTGACTTATTTTTAATTTTTTTTCTGAATAAAAATTGGAAAAAAATTAAAAATAAGTCACGAAACTATACTTTATATGCACCTTAAAATGCGTGTCGGACCTTTTCTCCGAAAGGATAACAATTGGGTGGGACGGAGGGAGTATTACTTTAAATATTGTCCCAAAATATAGGGTGAACGCCCTATTTACCTCATTTTGAAAATAAAAGGTCCAAGATAATTCATTCTGGCCATAAATACCTTACAAATACATTATTTCGTGTTCAATATAATGTTATAGAGATACGCTATTTTGTGTTGAGTGTAATGTTACATACACACACTATTTTGTGTTATGTATTATGTGAAAATACGCTAATTCATATTGAGTATTACACTCATACGACACCTGATATTATGTAATATGAATTCATACAGGATTGCAAGGTAAGCATTAATGGCTTACACGCAAGACAATACCATGTATTTCATATTGATGATATGTTATTTCGTCATTCGTATCACGTCACTCGAAAAAACCATATACTCTCATATTGAGGTATTCTGGACATTCTTTCCAAAATGCATATATTTGATCATCGTAACTATTTTTAATTATATTAAAAAATTTATAACATTACTATTGTTAGTACATTGTTAAAGAATATTATTAAGCATAATTTTTGTATTTATATTAGAATATTAATAAATTTTAAAAAATATATAAAACTTTTAATATTTTTTAAACTAATTTTTGTCATTAATACACTAAATCATGATATGTGAATTTAATATTTCGAATAAAACTTATAAAAATAATATTCAATTATTTATATATATAAGAATCGGCCCTTGACAAGTGATAGTTGAACAACCATCTATCGTTGTTTTTTTACGCGAATAGGAAAAAACCATAGCATAAATACAAAACTATTCCAAATAATCAAGTATGCAAAGTTTCTCTTTCCGCTATTACTACAATCAATTCATTCAAGATTTTACTACAATATTTGTAGATCTCTAGCCATAAGTAATTATTAATCTTCTTTTTCTGTACGCATTTGCAGCATAAATGGGCGGATCACAACATAATGCCGCGTATCTATTCTCCACGATGCGGTCATGGGCGTGAGAAATTAATACTACTCTAAGAAAGGTGTGTCTCACTCATAGGAGAGATGTGTAATGATTCTATACTTAGCATAATAACATTATACCACTTTTCGATAGGCGTATCACAAGATTATCTATATGAACATGATGCCACTACTGTGTAGGCGTATCAAGTTTCCATGTTGATGCCACGAGTGTAAGAATAGTTCTGCTGGATAGTGATAAGTCATTTCAACACGGTTGCTAACTCATTCTCATGGGTGTAACACGTATATACAACCCATCTACATACACCTCTTATCTCATGAGCATCTAGGGTCAATTCTCCGTCACTGGATAGTTTAGATACTTGTTATTAAATAAATAGTGAATATTTTGGGTCATCACCCGACAAAATAGAGTACAAATTATAGGAGTGTAATAATATTTTACTGGTAAAATGTTATAAAAATTTGTAAAGTAAATAATACAATCGACAACTTCCAAGTTCCAACCATCATTGTAATATAAAAAGAATCAAAATTTAACTACATCCATCTAAATTTGTTTTATCAATTTGCATTAATTACAATCTATTCAAATTTTACATAGTGACATTGGTGAAGAAAAATCGTAAAATCGTTCACACAAACAATTGCAGTGGAGATGATGATAAAGTGTAACATCAATGATAGGGGAGTGTATGAATATGCCTCACAATTTGACACATAACACGTGAATACGACACGAAAAAAATGAATATGAGTTTTGATTTTCGATACACGAAACAAGAAATTACACGAACACGAAATTATACAATAAATTTAGTGTCAGATATGAGTTTCATTTTGGACACACGAAAGTACACGAAATATTAATATATAATTTTTATTTTTTATATATCATAATATATATTACATACGTAATATATATTTTTGAAACATATTATTATATATACGTAATATATAACAATTTACTCATTTTATGTATTCATTAATATTTCATGTATATTTTGTGTATATTTCATGTATTCGGATATAATCATTTCATGTTATTTCGGGTCGTTTCGTGTAAACAAAAAATATACAAAAATTTCATGTACTTTTCGTTTCGTGTAAACCCGAAATATTTCATTTCGTATTCGGATCGGTTTAACAAGTACACGAAATGATTTTGAATTATTTTCAGTTTTAACTATGAGTACACGAAAACACAAAAGTACATGAAACGACATGATTGCCGGCTCTGAATGTATGGACATATTAGCCTCAATTTTTGAATAAAATCGAAATCAATATCATATATCTTCGATCTTAAAATTTGAAAACCGCCACTGAACCTTCAGTTTGTTTCAAGGTCTCTTTTTGATTTCAATTATAAAGCATAATGAAATAAAAAAAGAGACAAAAATATATTTCAACTTGAATCACAAAGTTTTTTTTCGTTTGATAAATAAAAACCACTCACTATCACCAAAGGCTTTCAAACAACGCTTACAATAAAACAAAGAACTTAAAAGTGAATAACTAGTGCTTACTGCTTACAACACTTGCAACAAAACAACAAAGAACCTAGAAGTGCACAACTACTGTCTACTGCTTACTGCTTAGCTCATAGCTTAACATAAATGCTACTACATAGCTTAACATGAAACCTACTGCTTCAGAAGTGGAAGACTGGAAGTGCATGTCTACGGTCTAAATCATCTGTCCAAATCTGCAACACGCTGAAATGAATAAGAATCTGCACTGCAATAGAGAAAATAACCTGAAACTAATGCAGTAAATAGAACCATGCAGAATGGTGACAAAACAGAGTAAAATACAGATAAAACAGAGCAGAATGCAGAAAAAAACAATGCAGTTCTACTGCAGATAACAGAGTCTGGACTGTGCAGGCTGTGCAGCTAAACTGCAGAATTCTGTTGGAAGATGCATCAAAAGAGACTTATAAGAGGTCAGGGCAAGTGAAAGGTAAAAGATCCCGTTCTTCTTGTCTCTTTTTATTAGACATTGAAGTGTAAGTTAACCTTCAGAGGGGCGGACATTATTGATTTTGATCCAGTCAACTTATAGGGTAGAGTTAAGCACAACAAAGAAGAGAGTGAATGATAAAAAGTATGGTGGGTGCCTCCAACTTCACCATTTTTATAGATAGATATAGCATATATTCCTATGTGGTGTTCCTGTGTTTCTTAACTCTTAAGCCTGCACGTTCTTGATTCCTCTGCTCTATAAGAACGGCAAGTTGCCAAGTTTAGAGGTGATAGCAATACATAATTGCCAAATATTACATTGAAAAAACCTCGTATATTTCAGCTTGCTGCAAGCTTGACAATTTCCCAGAGCCAGATTGACCTATGACTAAGATGATGACATAAATCAATCTCTCAAGGAGACTCTGTACTCTTGGATCAACAATATTGAGATATAAATCTCGAACATATGCTTTTGTACAACAAACACAAGGACATGCTGTGTACAACAGCTCGCTAAAAAAACAATTTAATGTACACCAAGAATTAGATGTCTACAAGAAACAAAAATAGCCAGCAACTAAGGCACAATTGATCACTGCAGTGAAATGACGAAAAGGCTGCAATAAAGATTAAGATGTCCTCTAGTCATTAACATTTTCTAAATTTATCTAAACCAGAAAGATTAAGATTACCTCTGTCCTCTAGCCATCGTCATCGATGTCCAGGTGGTCAAACGAAATTCCCACAACTTTCAGCTCATCTATGAATAATGAACATACATTATTTATAAACCAGAAATTACAAAACTAAAATTAACTGCTATCACTTATTGATACAGCTTTCAAAAAGACAATTTCAGAAAGACAAAAACTATATGATAAGTTTTCACCAGAGTTACAAAAGACAATTTCACATACCACTTCAGGTGCAGGTGCTTCTTGTTGGACTTCTTGCTGAGGAATTTTATTGCCAGACATGATTACAATTTACAGCTTGAAGAGTTTGAGTCGCTGATGATTTGAACTAGATCTACAAGGGCGTATAGATTTGAGAATATAGAGTACAGAATCTTGTATATGTAATAATTTGACTGAATGCCTTATAATCCTATATTGTAAAATTGTGACTTTGTGAGTATGTAACAAATTTGAAAATTAGGTCTATCTAGAGTCTTGACAGTGGACTAGTGTGGAGTGTGGACTTGTGTCTTATGACATGTGAAGTTTAAATTGCAAAATGGCCCTTTAGGGTTTTCTTAGAAAAAAGAAGATAATACACATAAAATGGTAATAGATATATATGCTCATTATATTTTTATGAAATCTGGACCATTAAGTTTAAGTTGATCCAATGGTGTACGATTGGTCTCCGGGTCTCCAACTTATTATTGGTCTCCATTGAACTTTACTCTCTCTCACTCATATATATATATTAATAAATTACATATTATATTCTTTTACAAACTAATAATAATTTTTTAAAGAAAACTTGATTATTATTTGTTATAGGATAGAATTCTTGATTATATGCTCTAGAAACTTCAGTTCTATATAAATGATAATATTATAGTATATAGATACCGTACAACAATCTTTTTTTAATATTTACTAAAAAATCTCGTAAAGTTATGTTATCATGGGACCAAAACACAATCAAGTAAACAAATTACAGGAGGAGTACACTTTTATCTCTATTTGAAATACAAACTCGAAAACAAAATAAATAACAAAACGTTAGAAACTTGTTAAACACGATATCTGGTGACAAGTGTCTCTTAGATCCCACTTGAAGAAGGAATCCTTCCCCTTCTATTGTTACATTTCCCAATCTACCTAATGGAGACCTCTACTAACTCTACTAATGGCGACCTCTACTAACTCTAACTCCTCGTCCTGCAAACAACAACAAAATTCGTCACTCAATACTCCAATCTTTAACTCTCTTCTTTGGAAAAAGAGAAAATTAACACCACCGAAACTGCTATCCATTCCGCCAGAAACAACCCACTCCGCCATCCTGAGAAAGCAATCTCCATTCTGTCTCCACCGCATTGTATTTGTTTTCTTGACTGTGTTTTCTTGATTGTGTTTTACTTATTCAGGGGAGACAAAATGGAGATTCTCAATGGTGGCCAAAGACGGCGGAGTTGGCTTGTTTCCGGTAGGACGACCATTGGTTTCGCTTGTGTTCTTTTTCTAATTGGTTTTGAGAGGAGAGTTAAAGATTGTAGTATTAAGTTATGAATTTTTTTGGTGTTTGCCAGAGGAGGAGTTAGTGGAGGTCACCATTAGATAAAATTGGGAAATATAACGGTAGAAGGATAAGGGATTCAATCTTCAAGTGGGATCTGAGAGACATTTCTTAGCCATCATTGTCTTTTACAAAGTTTCAAAATGAATTTTTATTCATTTCGTTTTCGAATTTGTATTTGTAAAATTATGATAACTCGTAAAGAGTCATGGGACCAAAATTACTTATGTAGGATTACCATGGCCAGAATCCTTATTTTGGATCGCTAAACATGGCATCATTGATTTGGTTGATGCTGATATCGAACATTGGTGGAATAGGAGGGTCATCTTCGTTCGTAGAAGGGACCAAACTCACAGGATTCTTGCTGTACTCATCTGTCAAAAGTACATTAAGATAATTGCTAAATTGAGCTAACTAGGTGACTTTGTTAATTGAAGAAAATTAAACACCATCAGAAAGTATATAATCGAAAAGGTTGGGACTCACCAAATATCGTGTTGAAAGAAGTTGGGGGAGGAGTCACCATGAAGTTTATGCCAATGTAAAATATAATCACCAATACTAGTGTCACTATAGCATAAGTTGGTGCTGCTATTGCCCAATACCTAAATGAGTAATAAAACGCTATATTAAGTGGATTACAACATATGAACTATAAGAAAGTCATTTCAGAGACTGTTCATATGAGAAGCATAACAAGATCAGTGATGTACAATCTTAAGTTAGACAACCAATTCTTGGAAACTATACATCCAATTTTCAAAGTTCTTATAATACATCTACTCTTAGGTAAACATACTGTAGCTTCTTAAATTTGAAATCTCATTCATGGCTACATTCATGTTTTGAGAACATTCAGATGATATTAAGAATTTCTACCAGCTTCCTATACATGTATATTTAGCAGGATAACCTGTTCAGCTTAGTGCAAAAAGAGGAAATTGTAAGAAACTCATCGCACAAACCTGCTTGGATAGTAATAGATCCCAACATTATGTAACCAATACTCCGGAACATATGCCCACACCAGGAAAACAACTGCACAAGTATGATATGAGATTGTGTCGTATTATCACAAAGCAGCAAAACACAAAGAAAATAAAAAAGCATCCTAAAGAAAGATTCATTATTATTATTCCCATATTTATCAAGGGCAATGACCAGCTAATCCGGTTAATATTTAACCAGTTGAATCCATTTATAACCAATTACCAACCCAATCAGTCAAATGAGCTCGTATATTCATGAATTTTATTTTCTGTAAAGTAAATATAGATATTTAATATGATTTTGAGTTTGTCCCTCCCCGCCCAAAAAAAAAACCCACCACCACCCACAAATACTTAAAAGTATATCAACTATCAAATGATGTTTATGTGTGTAAATATCGCCTCGTAGTTTCTAACTAAGTCCAAATCTCACTAATTACAAGATGATTCTAAGATATCTCAACTAGTACACTAAATCAGAAAACTGGATGTCAATTGGCCTCTTGTCTAAAAGCTAGTGGGCACCTCAGACCAACTCGGGCATGTCCAGTTCGAATATCTGTTAAGTACATATTATATAAATGATATATCTCGTCTTGATAGAGTATGTATTGGCATGGGCTTCTGTGCTTCTATTACACTAAGTCTAAATTTGATATTCATATCAATTATTCTATATACACAAGAAAATTTCCCTGGAAAAATACTCTAATACGCTACTTTGAGGAGGCAATACTTAAGGTAATATAGGGTACTGAGGTCCATTTCTAATTATTTTCAATAAACTTAACCACCTTAATTTCTAATCTTTCCCATTGCTTTAGTCCCCTTCTCACTTGTAAAATTTTCTAATTAAATCTAAATAAACCAAACATCAGTTAAGCTCTTATCTTGAGTCTGATTCTACGTTGGGTCTATGCCCATTGCCCACAGTTTGCGCTACCAGGCTGGCTGTTTCACAATTAATATTCGCTACCCTTTTCATCCATGCTAGTTTTTCTCATCAAAAATAATTTCGATACTATTATACATTCAAATGAGGAACATGCGTAAAGTGGCATATCATCAAACACCTAGTGCGCACTAGGTAAACAAAGAGTGAGACACATAAGTAATTTAGATACCTAGAGCAACAACAGTGGTGATAGAACCAACGAAGCCATAAACTTCAGAGGGTTTAGGTCCAGCATCATGTCGCTGCTGCTGCTGTTGATGCTCATCAACATCATCTGGGTCCTGAAAAAAGACTTTGGCTTTTCGATTACGAGAGAGGCTGAGTATTCTTCTTGGACTGTTCACTGAACGACGGTTGTTCTCCATTCACCCCGCCTTTTGCTAACCAGATTTCTAACAATAAATGATTTCCGTGTATTTCTGATATATATTTACGAGAGCAAGACTCGAACTCAGAACATGAACATGGACGAAAAGTAATTTATTGTTTAATTTAAGAAATAAAATAAAATTATGTAAAATAAACGTGCATTTGACTAAATAATTAATATGTAATTGTTATATCTGTCATTAAAAAAATGTAAGCCGCTTTATGATTTTTTTTTTGAATAAAAGACGCTTTATGAATTCAAGTTACAAAATTGTAATAAGAAAAATGTTATTAGTTCCACTTTCATTAAAATATAATAATAGAAAATCAATAACATATTTTTATTTATAATTTAACTTTATTTAATTTTATATTATTCTAATACTTTAAGCACCAATATACGATAAAACCTTGATTAATCAATCATTCATAAATTAATAATTCACGATAAATTAATATTTTTAATACAAAATTTTAAATCCAACATAATAGCAACAATACATTTTTTACCTCGATTAATTAATAATCTCGATAAATTAATAAAATTTATTATACCTATAGTAAAACAAATTAATAACATCGATAAATTAATAATCTAGATTAAATAATAATTGTTTCTGGTCCCACTTGGGCCAAAGAGATAAATTAATATTATCGCTAAATGTATAAGATAATAATTTTTGGAGAAATTCTTGAAAACCCTATATAAATATAAAATATTAATTAATTAAAAATATTAATTTTTTCATATATCACACATAATACTTAAATACTTTCTGGACAACTTTATTAAAATATATGTCAATAGTTGACTGTTTCCGCTTTTCGTTATAATCAAATTCAATTTCACCCCTAATTTTATGAAAGACATAGAGCATATCGCTAATTTTTATATGGATTATAATAGTTTGATCTGCATTGTTTGGTACATGTGTTTAACTTTATAATAAAATTGTTAATCCTCTCAATGAATCGTGTTAGAATTTACGATCATTAATTTTGTTTTTGGCAAATGAATCAATTAATTAACATCCATACCAATATATATAATTTGTTATTGTTGTTCATATGCATACGGTATTGGGTTTTGAATAAATTTTTTTATTTAATATGAAATATTATGTAAATTAATAAATATTAATTTATTGATAAAATAATAAAATATTCATTAATCGATAAAATAATAACCTCGCTAAAATAATAAATTTTCTCGGACCCTAAGATATTAATTTATAGAGTTTTTATTGTAACATTATCATTATATAAAGGTTTTCCTAGATATATTGTAAACGCAACCAACACATTTAAAAACCAATACTTTGAACTTAGTTAGAGCCGATAAATCACATGTTTGCACACTTTAGTTAACTTTGTTAACGGAATGCACAAAATTGTGAAAAATGGTACCAACAACATTCTGTGCTAAAATCTACAAACTAAGAATTACTTTTTTTATTTACGACTAGACAGATATTTGTGTTGATGGTAAAGACTAAAGACCAAATACTGTATTTGTGGTTACTGTGTTGTAGCTGCTCTAAACAACTCCTCCCACTTATCCTTGTTGTTTCCTGGCCCTTCCCCCTGGTTAGAAAAGACAGAACATACTGTCAACAAATGACTACATACTTTCATTTAGTTTCTTCAAAAGGATGATACAAATAGTGATTAAAATCCAACACGAACAAGCATAATTTTCTATACTATCAGCTAGATGATAATCTGATGCCTTCACAAGTAGCAGTTTTTGCAAACAAGTTTATGGGAAAATTTGTTGTTCAGAATAGAACTGCGAATTATATGTTTTCAATAACTTCTGCATGGATGGTTACGGAAAATCTCTGACTTAAAGATGCGCATGCATTAACTGTCAGTCACATTTTTGGTTGTGGTAGATTGAAAGATAAACAAAGGAAGAAAACCTCTTCTTTACAAGAATCCAGAATAAAGATTCTCGCTCATACAAAAACTATCCCAGGAAACCATGTCTTACTATCCATTGTTTAAAATATCAAATTTCAATCATTCGAATTTTTTTGTTATGATTTCAGTTTTCAAGAGTATTTAGGAGAACAGAACTCAAGTGACCTAGATCCACACTCAACCGACGGACAACTACTGTTATCTAATTTCTAATGGTTAACATTGTTTTCCCAAGCCTTATTTGAAAAGAGGAAATGGAAATAAAGTAAATATGGCAAATTTTATTTCTTTCTTTCTTGCATCCTCAATTATTTTTCATAGCTGATTTCTCGAGTTCTTATTAAGGAAGAAAGAAAAGAAATAACAGGTACCTTTCTCTCCAAAAACCCCAAAAGTGAAAATCTGCGGAGAGAAGGAAACTACACAAGCTGGAAACATTTGTTAATTTTAAAAATATCTTTAATAACAAATTTATTTGCTCCATGCCTGCACTTTCTTTTCTCTCATTGCAAATATTTAAAACTTTTGTCTTCCTTTTTGTTAAATTTCCTTTCTTTTATTTTATTTTCTCTACTTAAAAAACTCGGGGAGCACCTATGTTACTCAATCTTTGGAACTGAGTGTCAGACACATATCCGAGTGTCGAACTCGAAAAATCTGAAAATCGGGGGTACAGGAAAAGTGTCCTGTTTTTGGACATATGTACAGGGACACGGCATAATATATTAATAAACAAGTATGGTAAGCAAGATACTTTAACAGAAAGAAACAATTGAACTCAGATTAAACATGATTTGGTAGAGGACTTTGCAAATTAGTCTTCTTGTGTACTTGTCTCATTTCAGCTTCTTTCTCTGCTCATATGAATTTTTATTTTGAATCGTTAGTTTGACTCATACACGTTCTTTAAATTGGTCAAATTATCCACATTTCAGTAAAAGGATCCGACAAGAAATAAGTGTCATGTCTCAAATGGGCTATTTTGAATCGTTAGTTTGACTCATACATGGTCTTTAAATTGGTTAAATTATCCACATTTCAGTCAAAAGATCCAACAAGAAATAAGTGTCGTGTCTCAAACGGGCACGACGACTGTAAACAGAAAAGTCGAAGTAACACAGGAGAACACACAGTGAAAGATTAAGTATCGATAGTTAAACTATTACCTTTACTGAGTTGATTTCATAAATTTGGCCTTCTGTACACTCAATGTCCAATGCTTGTAAACATGCTTCGGCAACCACAAGCCTACTAACCTCCCCAACAAGTTTATCTCCTGCAATTAACATGCAATTTCTTTTATCAAAGAAGATTTTATAATCACAAACTTGCAGCCCTAAAAAAAAGTTGATGCTAGTAGTTAAAAGGAAAGAGTACTTTATCAAGGCACATATACAACAAATATATTGAATCTATAACAAGAAATATCTGGTCGGTTGTTAGTCTGGTGTAGTCGATTAACATAACATTTAACATACATACTATTTACAATTATTAGAGTTCTATTTCATTTCAATCAGAAATTTATTCCTTCTAATAGTCTCCAAATAATTATTAGATTTCTATTATAATTGAACAAGAAAAATAATCTATGTAAAAAGAATCGCATGTAATAATTTTTTAATGTTCAATAACAATGATTTGAAAGTTGCATTTTTAAATCAACTATGTCTTTAATGACTTTGCGTATTTCACACACTGGCTTTTTGTAAGATGGTCAATCGAGAACAAAGAGCTTACAACTGGAGGATGTCCCACTGGCGAGGCATCCGCCAACCTCATTGTGAGGTCAATAGTTCAAAACTTCTTCCGGGTGTGAAATGTTAAAAAATATATGGCAAGTATTAAAAAGTCACGAACTTTTCTCTATGTTTTAGGAAATTGACCTCTAGTATTTCTATATACCAATCATATGACAAGTCTGATTTAATCTAGCCTTGTCAAGTTAATTCCTCACATTTGATGGAGTGCAATTTTTCCTAAAGCTTGTAACATTTCCTCTTGTGATCGTGGAGATCAGAGACTACAAGCAGTTGTTTGGACCATTACTCCAGCCTCAAAATTTAAGGCATACTACATACCTCCGGATATCCATAGGGCTCGGTGCAGCTTTTTCATGGACAACTCTAGGGGAGAGATAAACACAGAAAAATAATTGTAAACATATTTGTTTGACTTAATTTAGTTTAATACTCTGCAGTACAGAACTAGCACTAGGGGTGGGAAATCTGGTAACAATCCACAGTAGGAACCTTATTCGGTAGTGATGTGCTCCTGTTGGTACCTTTCCCACAAATGTGAGCCTAATATTTATCTAAAAGAAGTATGTAAAATGATCACTGGTATGTTAAGAATACACTATTCTCTTTTTGACAATTTAGTTTATGGACCAACATCTTTGTTCATTAAATGACTAAATGCTAGATGCAGCCTCAAAAATATACCGAGACTTGCATATAGATGATAAAATATTATTTTACATAGAAGTTCGAGTCTGATACCTTGGCTGATAACAACTGCCCGTCGTTCTCCAGCTGTAGCCTTGAGAAGAGTATTCAGATCATATGATGTGTATGGTCCATCAGTCAATCTACCAGGTCTGGTATAGAATGCACTAGTGTTAAAATAGTAAATGCGAAGAGAAGTACTCCCATCAGGACCCTTTGGACTTTCAAAAGTTAATTTCTCTTCTTTCCTTATTAAAGTTGTATAATATCAATTACTTCAGTGGATGCCTCTAGGAAAGTATCACAAGTTAAGAATATGTGTTTGTATTTGTTTCAATGAAATTACATCAAATTTGAATGTGTCAAATTTTATTTTCCAAAGTAAAAAAGAAATCGAAAATTCTCAAAAAGAAAAAAGAATATCCAAAAGATACAAGCCAAATAGTTACATACCTGATTATAGTATAAGGAAGACCAGAATTGATAAGACAATCTTCACCCATCTTCTTATATTTTAAAACACCACAGAGATTCATAATGCTACAGAACAACATAGCAATACTTTTTAACTGAAAACTCAAATGATTGACCAGTTCCCTATATGTTATTCAATGTAATCTTGTAGCGTATATATTACAAAGATCCTAAATGTTTCATATACTTAAAAATAGAAATTAGTCATACCTCCAGGGTAGTTCATTAAACTTGGTAACTCCGACTGATGATACCAGGACAACTCTTTTAAGTGAAGGAGGCAATGCTGATATAAGATTTCTTGCTCCATCGCAATCTTTAAAGTACAAATGCAGTCAAATGAAGGCACATAACTTGACAATTATCTGGCATGATAACTTAAACTATTGGACTCTGTCCAGCTAGACTAAGCGTTGGCAGATACATCATAAATTAAATATTATAGAAACAGAAGATTAATGTGCACAGTACCAATCAAACAATAGCTTTCTAGTCTAGGCTTTCATACTTAGGTCACTGTGATAAAGGTTATCATTTCAGAACTAGTAGCCTGGTGAATTTTCATGTAAGATGCATTCTCCATAACAATTTTAAGTAAAGGATAATTGTTAAAGACAATATAATATCCTACTAAATCCTCCTCCTAACACCTTTAGCATTTCTATAGTAAGTCGTTGGGTTGGTGATGCTGAGCAAGAAATTAAAAATATTAGTTTGCATTTTTTATGTTATTATTTAAATATAAATTCATTGTAATATATTGTAAAGTTTAATTTATATTAGACAGATTCTTAGGACATATTTAGGTTATGGTATTAGAATATTGAAAGTAGTTTCCTTTGTTTAGTTGTTTGCTACTTTCCTTTATTTAAACATGGTAGTGGATTGGTCTTGGAGACAGATTTCCTTATATAGAATTTTACTTGTTGGTTCACTTTTAGGATTTTTCCGCAACGAAGAGATGTAATTACTATCTCAGCATGAATACTACTTTATAAGGTTATAAGCTTTACTAAAAGTAAAAGATGTGATCTTTTCTTTTATTATATACAGACTTCGATTAATGAAATCAGTGTTCTAAAAACTGAGAGTACTCGCCAAATTCTCTGAAACCGGGTGCTTACCGATTTGAGTAGTGACTTTTGGTTATAAAATCGTTTTCTATAACTACTCGGGTCAAAATCGGGTGTACTCGGGTCAAAATTAGATCGTGGCTTAAATATCTAAATGGTCCGAAAAATTACAAATTAAGTAATATTCACTACTAATTGTTTATCGTATATATAATGCTAATTTGTCTGATAGTTTATTGATAATTTACTAATATATACATATAGAAGATAATTATATTTCGAATTAGAATAATGCTTATAGATTAGAATAACTAGTATAATTTGACACTAATAAGTATAATTATTTATGAATTATTAAACATTAATAATACATCTAAATATATCCGAGTAGTTCTCCAAGTACTCTTTTTGAGTACGTCCCCGATTAGTTCGGGTACTCAATATTCAGTGACTCAACCGAGTAGGACTGATTTCCAAATTTTACAACACTGATTGAAACTAAGACTGTTCCCCTGTTACGAGTTGTATTCCAGACACATAATCACTTCAGAGGTGGAAATTACTAAGGGTAGTGGTTCTGCGCTTCAATCACCTTAGGGAGCTAGCTGGTTTTTTTGAGCGGTTAATCCTTATCTTTTTATTACATTCTATTCTAAATCCTTCTTTTAGATTTTTAAACTATATATGTTTCCCAGATAAATAATGTTCCTATTATGATCTAGTTAGTATGACGAGCATGACACTAATTTAAGACAAATTCTAGCTAAATGAAAGAGTCTTGCCAGTGGGAGAGGGTCTTGAAATAATGAAATCATAATTTTATGTCAGAATTCAATAATGCAGACAAGCTAAACACCTTTGCATGTGATGTATAGTGATCAGTACAGTCTCTTTACAGCTATAATATTTGTGCATCATATCAGAGTAAGTATACTAGTCGAATATATCTCATTTGTCCAAAGTAGTTTGCGTGTGGCTCCACTTATTCCATTAACTGATAGCATACAAGGGAGCTAAAGCATATAATAAGCATTTCTGGTGATACTGATCAAAAGTGGGGTATCATAACTGAAGTACGATACATACCTACTCTTTCGGGGGTGTTATCACCATCCCACCGCCTCGATGGAAAGGCTGTTGTTCCTGTACAGCAAATAACATGTGTGACGCCCTAAAATTCAACATTTCTTATGTTAGTTATCTGCATTGCCATGGGACCCTGGAGGAGCAAATTAATAACATTACATATAATGTACGTGAATTTCTTAGCTTAAGCAATTAACAGCACAAACCTCAAAAATTGAGGGATCAAGATCCTCTGGGTTTCTGGTGTCGCCTTTATACACCTATCAAGTTTGGAAAACTCTTTTAACTAAATTACTTACCATCCTGGAGGAAAGAGAAAAAATTCGGAAGAGTAAAACTTGATCCCCATATACACTCGAGAAGATAACTTTTCTTTTGTTAAAAATGATACAAGCATTAAAGTAGACCAGAATAAAAGCAGACCTGTAGTTTGTCCTCATCTTGTTCACCAAACAGAGTTTTTGCTTTCTCAGGATCACGAACTAGTAATCGTGATTTGATGTTTCTGCTAAGCAGCGAGGCCACAACCAATTGTCCTAAATACAGCAAATGCCACACATACTGAGGTGAAGTTACCAAAGGATACAACCATGTAATATTTTAAAAACAAAAGAAATTAGATAAGACTAAATATATAATAATAAAATTGTCCATTTTAACCAGGCAAAAAAGTATGATTTCTGCATGGTTCGGAAATGATATTATTATTATTATTATTGTTACTTTTATTTTATTATTATTATTATTATTATTATTATTATTATTTTGATAATCTGGTTCTGGAAATTTTAGAATGTTTCTGTAGTACTTACGTATCATGATTTCTACTAGTTATCACTAAAACCTAAGCAAACCAGACGTTAATGATCCATTTGGTTGGAAGTAATTTACATAAATTTGTGAGGAAAATTAAAGGACGTGGCAAGGGGGAAGAGCGAAAATAAAAAAGAGAGCTTAAAATTTCTATGACGAGGTTTGTGAACAAAATGTGTAGGAAAGAGAATGGAGCATTCATTATCGTATTACCAGGCATTAACTCGGTTTAAATTGGTAGGAACGGAATGATGGGAAGGATGAAATCTACAATTAAAATTTTCATTTCCTTCAGTCCCATCCCTCAGAGCATAATAAACAGCCCTTTGTGTAATTTACTAAATATTTGATAGTTTGCTGCAGTGGGCACATGTTGTATTTCAAGTCACTTTTGATGACAATGGTCAACTGTTCCAATATAGTAGCAGCAATACCTAATTCACAGAGAAACAAAAACATACAGCCTAAATGACCAACTACCTCAGTCAAAAACATCATTAAAACACTGCCTTTCGACATTCATTTATCAACCCATATTCACAAATTAATTGTAAACATTACAGGAAACTTATAATACATGTCACACACACAGAGAGAGAGAGAGAGAGAGAGAGATTTTAAAAGTAGTACCAACTCCACCGGAGGCACCAATGACAAGAACAAGTTTGGAAGATGCAGGTGCAGTTTTGAGTTCAACAGACTCCTCTGCTTTAACTGCATTATAAACTGGTGAAAATCTTGTTCTACTTGTTGTTCTTATTGATCGTAGATTATATAAAGAGTTGGATTGATGATTACACGACAAGGGTAAAATGATATGAGAGGAAGGTGGCAAGTTTTGGTAATTAAGGGGAGCTGATGTTATGAGTTTAGAAGCCATGTGTAATGTAGTAGCTGCCATTATAGATCAATATAGATATTAGATACAGAGATTCTTGTATGTCAGATATGTGCTGTTAAGTACATACGATTTTGTCACAACTATTTATGTCCACTTGTATCTCTTTCTATCCTCTCTTTCTATGTTATTATCCTTCTCGTGTCTTGCTATAATAACATTACCGAATTTTTTAATTTTTAATTTTCTTGCTATAGAACCATATATCAACTATATCTAGTCTTGAAATTTATTTGAACAACTATATTAATGTATACATTTTAATATGTGGGTGTTATCAATCATATTGAATAAATTTCACTATTTTATTCATTTAATTGTATACTTCTCGAAATAGTCGATTGACTCGTATTTTGTTTTTGTTGTGCGAAGTGTTATTAAGCGATAATTTATGTGAAAGCATAATAGAATTCTGAGAGGGGGAAAAAACCTCTGTAAAATATTTTTGTGTTTGTATAGGTATGTGTTTTGTGAAATAGTTTGTTTTTGTGAACATTGTCTTCTCCGTGGCCACCAATGATAAACTTGGGTTTAAGGTGATAAAAGGTTTCCTGACACTGAAGCTTCGTCACAGGGGAAAAGCATAGGTCATGCAAAGGATCTCAGAGAATCACCAAAGCATGAAAGCCAAGATCTCTCATAAAATGAATTTTTAGTGCATAATCGCATGGATAATAAGCTCACACTAACCCATCAATTTGGGATTCAATTCGAGATTTTTCTTAGGAGGTATCGGGAAAGAATTGGAATAGAATAATATCGATTCATACATAAGATTCATACATAAGAAAAGGTTCTCTATTGATTCAAACATTGTACCTATGTTTCAAATATTAATTTCAGATAAGTTGTACCTTGCTTTGACCAATAAATAGAGCCGAAATTACCGTTAAAGCCGCTAATATAAAACCAAAATAACTAGTAATAATAGACCTGAGCTAAATGAAATATGTTATTTTTGTATATAATGTTTATAAAAAGCACTTGCCTAAGTTTTCTTTTTCAAAAATAGGAGATGAGCAAAAATTGTCACGCTCAAGAACAAGTTGTAGACTCAATGACAAAGCAGTTTTAAAATTCCTTTGAGATGCTTGAATTGGTGAATGTCTCAGAAGCAGGCTAAACTGCATATGCATTACCTGATAACAAATGCATATAAGCTTAAGCTGTTTCAGAAATCTCGTTAGATGCTTGACTTGGATGATGTATCAGAAGCAGGCTAGATGCATATATGCGTTACTGTAGGGGAAGGAATGATTGCTGGAGCTCTCATCTGTTTTGCACATCTGAACTATCCCAAAGTCTTTATGCTTTTCGAGCTCTTGTGTGTGGTTTACTGACTTTATAGTATAAAAAAAGGGTTCAATGAGAGGTCTAGTGTGTTCACTTTGTATGCTCAAATTTTAAAGTGTCATATAGTCGAATCTGGAACTAAAACAATTAATTATAATCATAGAGAAAGCAAGCTACCACCCGCAGAGGAAAACCATAGAGCTACTACTACATATGCAAGACCATCAGTAGAAAACTAACTAATGTAGAAAACTAATTAATGAAGAAAATGGATTGATGAAGGAAATAAGGAAATGAATGATCTTGAGCAATTTCTTTTTGAAACTTTGAATTTGAGAAGACCACCTCCTAGCTCCTGCACTGCTCGTTCAATTAAATCTCCTACAGGGCAGGAAATCTATATGCATTTCCATAATTTTCTGCTTGCCCAGCAGGATTTCTATCGGTCTAAATTCTGTTGTTCCGCTCCAACATATGACGTAATATACAGCTGCTGATATGAAGAGAATAATCAGTTGAGATTTTAAGCTATGTCCTGGTAATGCACTACATGGGTTAATAAATCAGACCAGTCATTTGGAACAATGGGGCAGTATAGGTCCAGTAATCATTTTAGAGGAGGAGCATGGCAAAAAAAGAAGAAGATGGTGGCATTCATCATGTCCATTACATGGAACAAAGGAAGAGGATGGTGTAAGGCTAAATCTGAATAACTGCACACGAACCCTGGTGAGGGATCTACAGTTGATATCAAGCCATAAGTAAATGAAGAAAACTGAGGAACACCCAAAGGATGCTAACCCTTTCACTCCATCGAACAGGGGTACCTCTTAGTATGAATGGAATCCCAGATGGTGCTCTGCTTAACTGAACCAAGGCCATTTCACAATATGCTCTCACAAGAAGCATTGTATACAGAAGTGGCTTATTGCCTTAATTCAATCATACGCATGTGACGTGAGGGATAAAAAAATAAAGGCAGACTAGTCCAAAACAGAATTTACAAGAGAAGATTCGCATACCCGAATAACAGGGCTAAGGACCTTGCTCTCAGAAATTTGTGAACTTCCCAGGGATACCATTGTCCAAAGGCTTTAAATTTATGAACAGTGAATCGTAGCGATTTAATCAAGATAAATGAAGGATTAGGTTGCAAACGTCTCCAGAGGTAAAATAGAAAAATGGAAGCTCTGTTCCACTCAACGAGGTCTTTTAGCCGTGGCCTCCTTTTGGCTTGCAAAAATCTGCCCAAGATACCTCAAAATGATTCTATATTATTGATCAATTTGTTTACTACTAACTGAGACCAACACAGTAAATTAATTATGAAATTATCAGCTTAAGAAGAAAATATGAACACTAACTTAGAATGTATAAATGTACAGGAAGTAGACAATCAATTATATCAAGAAAATAAAATAGATTAAGCTAGATATTTGCTGCTCAAAACCGGCAACACTAGCAACGGATTATCAAGATACCCAACAACACTCCTGGTAACAGCAACAACAGCATCTTTAGAAGCCATAACTATAAAAGCAGACCCTTTATTAACTTTAAAACTTCTCGTAAGCACGTATCGAACCTCCCCAAACTGTTGAAATATCTCCCTTAACCCTTGAACCGTATAATCCTCACCAATCCTATCCCACGACACTTTAACCACTTTTCCCTTCTCCACCCCAATTCGACCCTCTTTCACAAACTTCGCAATCTCCTCCCGAGCTTCCTTCTCCGCTACCTCTTTTCTCTTCAAATATTCCATCACCTCTCTATGCCTCCTTTCTTCCTCCATCTCTCTTCTCATCCTCATCTCCCTACGCCTCCTTTTTTCCTCACGACGAGCTTCCTTCTCCTCCAACTCTCTTTGCTTCCTACGCCTCCTTTCTTCCTCCTCCCGAGCTTGCTTCTCCACTAATTCTCTCTTCCTAACCTCATCCATCATCTTCTTACGCATTAACTCTCGTAAAACCTCTTCATGCTTAACCCGAACACTATTATCGTAAACTAGTCTCGTTTTCTTATCTTTTAAAATCTCATACGAGTTGTAAAGCCTCTGAAACTTGTTATGAGCATTAGGATCATCCCTTCTCTTGTCAGGATGCAATTTCAAAGCCTTAATTTTATACGCTTTTATAATATCTTTTTCGGATAATTTGGCACCTTGTATACCACTTGGTAAGCCAAGAATAGCATAATGATCTATCTCAATCTCCATTAATGCATGTAATATGTAGGGTTTTTAACTATTTATGTACTGTAGCAAGGAAATTAGGGAAAGTATGAAATATGAATTGTAATTGGAATAGGAGAGGGGGGATTAAAATTAAAATATCGATTTGTAATATTTACGATTCAAAATAAAAGCTTGTTACCTCCTTCTTGGCGATTTCTTGGGTGTGATTTTTTAGGGTTTGTAAGTTTCTCAATTTCTTGTAAAACTCGAGGTTTGGTTCGCGGAAGGCGGTTTGGGTCGGGCTACTGCAGGAGTTTGGAATTAAAAATAAAAAACTGTGATATATTTCTCACGTTTGATTTATCTTATAATTAATTTTATAAATTAAAAAATGAATATAATTTTCGATTTATGAAATTAAATCTAACAGAATCCCCAAATGAACTCCTAAATTAAAAAATAAGGGGAATATGACATAAAATACAAATCCAACATTATCCTAGTGGTTCTAAACCACTATGATATACTAAATTTTATTAGTCATATCCTGTTAATAGGGATCATATAGGATATACTAATGAATAAAAATTTTATTTTCTTCTCTTTTCTCACATCTTTTTTTTTCTCTTTCCTTCTTTTTAAGACTAACTATATTCAAGTTTATTATTATAATAATAGAGAATGAATATAGGGAATATTATTGGAGTTGACATGCAAAATAAATTATTTAAATCACTAGACTCATTATTTTATAATATTTTGAGCAAGTCCAACAATGTCATATAAGATGCCTTATAAATATAATAAAATATAATGTAGTAGTGATTTAGAACACTATATACATACATCAACTTTAACAATTTGTCTTATTATCATGCCTTGTTATTAAAATAATAATATATTTAAATTACATTTATATTTGAAAAGATAAAATGAGGGAAGTGAATATTTTAATAATAAAAATGAAATGAGACATTTGTAAATAAGGGGTTGTCCTACTGTTTCAAGATACCACTAGAACATTGTTGAAACACTTATTTATCCAAAATACCCTAAATTTTAACATAGTACAATAGTTTAGGACATTATCAGACTTAGAGCCTGTTTGTGTAACATGGCTTTAAGTAAAAAATGACTTCTAGAAGCTTTTGACGTGTTTGTGTACTCCGGCTTTAAGCTAGCTTTTAGGAGAAAAGTTCCATTAAATAAAAAGTACCTAAAAGGTACTTTTGCTTATGACTTTTTGACTTTTCGATTTTTTTTTTTTTTTGCTTCCATGACTCTTGTAAAGTATAAATAATATGAATTTAAAATTTTTTAAAGTTAAATTTCACTTAAAGTCAAAATTATTAAACCCCCCATTTAACTTTAAGTTCCATTACCCAAACACATTCATTCAACTTAAAGTAAAAAACTTTACTTTCTCCATTAAGTTAAAAATACATCCATTAAATCAAAAATAACTTATTTTAAATAATCCCAAACGGCCTCTTATTCTTATACGGAATCAATTAAGACACCCTTGGATTTTCTAAGCCCCTTGCAAGGGAGTCAAACAGTGCGGTTATATCGTGGGCTTCATTTAGTTTTATAATGAATTTATTTTATTTAAATATATATATATATATATATATATATATATATATATATATATATGTATATATACCATATATTTATTTATCGCCTTTTTTGAAAAATATCAATTTTATTATTAATTTTTTGTAAAAATACATTTTTTTATTTTTTATTTTACAAAAATAAAATTTTTAATTTTTTTTAACAAAAATATTGTTCTGCATCCAATGCAGTCTGGTTCAATTAAAATCAACATCAAATGTAACTACGAGTAATTTCAGTCATTTTTTAAAAAATTGCATTCAATTGCATTTGATGTGTAGTTGCATTGGTTGGAGAAACATACTTTTTAAAAAAATTCAAAAAATATCACGATCACTAAAAAGTTTTGAAAAATAGTATTTTTGATAAATGCCCTATAACTAATACTACCACCCATTTATATTCACATCCCAAAATTCATATCTTATGAATTTGAAAATTAGAAAAAATTCAATTAAATATTAATATACAAATTATTTATTCAAAATTTGTCTTTAATTTTATATCTCATGTCTTATTCTTGATCTTATATATTGAAATATATATGTTTCCCAGAATAATCAATCTATTACAGAAGGGGGTTGAATGTAATAGTGCCTGTAAATCGATTATGAACACAAGTATATTGAATGGAATACTGTTTTGTATTAATAATGAACTTGAATACAAAACTCTCTCAAGATATTAAGTTCTTAAGAGCTGCTAGGTTACAAGATATTGCTTTTATGAATTCGATATTTAATTATAACCTTATCTCTGTGTTTATATAGACACAGCTACAAATACAATTACAAAACAGATTATGATAAGAATAGATTTAATAAGGTAATTTGACTTGCACTTGAATTCCTTCTTACTATCCAAATCAGACTCTGATTTGTCTGTTTCCTTTTCTGATAAACTCTGGAGCTAAACTCTGTCGGTTTGTCATTCTCTGATTTGAGCATTCTCTGTTAGAGTAAACTCTGATTGAGTATTCTCTGGTAGAGTAAACTCTGACCGACAGCTTCCTTAAACGCTGATGACGTCAGCATAAACTCTGTTTAGTAATCTCTGACAATCACCAGTGTTTGCATTCCTAACAATCTCCCCCAATTTATGCTTTAAGAATTAAAACATAAATTTCACTTATGATGTCAGAAATACAAGACAAATGCATCAGAGTTTATTTACCCTTTTTAGACTTAGATTCTTCTGTAAAATAATTCTTCTTTCAGAAATTGACTTAGGAGCTTCTCTTCAGCATTTTTCAGTAAGTCAACAAGCTTCTCCTTCAATTCCTTCATGTTTTCAGAAGAATCATCTATTTGAAATATTGCAGCCCTTAGAGCATAAATTGATGACCTTTCCATCCTTTCATCTAAGACAATGCAACAGGTCTTCATTCCATCAGGATTTAAAATTAGTGTAGGAATCCCTAACACCATCTTGACCTTTGCATCTCCCTTTCTCATAGCTCTTCTTGTTCCATCTTCAAGTAAATACCCAAACTCATAATCTTCATACTTTATCATCATCAATCTTTCACTCTTCTTCTTTTCAGCTATTTTTCTTTCAAGAATCTTTCTCCACTTTGAAGTTGCTTCATTTTCATCATTGAGCAGATATAGAACATGTTCAAGTTCTTTAGATGCCTTATCCTTCAGATTTTCTTCAGCAATCTTCAAAACTCTCCCATCTTCTAGAAAATACAGAAGCTTCTCCTTAGCTTGAGCTCCATCAAAACTATCTTTCACTATGTTAACAGATATTAATTTGTCAAGATGTTCTTGAGACAGCTCTTCTTCAGGTTTATCTTTTAATGAATAAGGATCTCTGAAGATGTTTGCTTCACCTCTGTAGATCTTAGCATGTGTATCACCAATACCACCCTTGTTGTTTCCAAGCCTGGCATTGAGTGTCAGAGTTTGAGTTGTAGTCCACAGAGGATCAGACTTTTTCTTTCTGATCAGAGATGGTTGATGATCTTCTTCTTCAACATCAAACCTAGATCCACCTGGTAGAAAAGTTGTTCCCATCATAGTAAGAGATGTTTGTGGTTTGGTTGGAGCTTTTTGTTGAATTCTTGAGGATGATCTGGTTTGAATTTCTGAGACTTGTTTTGGTTGATCAATTATCTTAGGAGCTTCAACAGATTTGATTTGAGTAGGCTTGGATTCTGACTTCTTCTTTTGAGCAGGTGCCTTTTTCACATATTTTCTCTTCTTCTTTTCTTGAGCATTTTTATTTCCAGACTTTTTCAGTTCAGCTTCCACAGCAACAGGATCCATTCCTGGATTTTCTTCTTCAAACATTTTCTTTGCCAGTTCTGCATCTTTTAAGTTTTGTTCTTCAATCCTCTCAGGCTTATCTTCTTCTTCAAGCCTTTTTGCTAATTCCAAATCAGCATCTATCAGAGTTTGCTTGTCGTCAGAGTTTACATCAGACTTTGATGTCATCAGAGTTTGTGAGGTTGTCAGAGTTTGTCTTATCAGAGTTTGTTGCTTCAGAGTTTGTTTTCCTTCCTTATGACTCCCATGATCTTCATCATCAGGTTTGTCAGAGTTTAGAATTTCATCCTCCTTGCATTTGTCTGAACCCTTCTCCCCCTTTCTGACATCATTCCCAATGTGCTCAGTAAAGATTTGAACGAAGTTTGTGAGCATGCCCTGCATAGAAGTGACAGAGACAGAAATCTCATCAACCTTGGATTCCAAAGCAATCTGCTTGTCTGAAATGTTCTTTATCTTCATGCCTAAAGAATTCTGAGAAGTAGAGAAGGTAGATTCAACAGCTGCTGTAGATTTAGTGACAAAGTCCTTAAGACCACTAACTTCACTCTTAAGTCCTTTGGTCATTATGGTAGATGCCTTCAAGAGTGTCTTGAGTTCTGGAGAGTTTATTTCTTTATCAGCTTTATTGACCAAGTCAATAACATGAGGCCATGGAATATTTGCCTCAGGAAATTTCCAAGAGGAATCCCAGATTTCTTGTCTGTGAGAGGTAAGGTAATCTTCATTTGAAGTCTTTGGAGTAGAAGAGAAATCCCTTCTGACACCCTCTGCATTTAGATCAGCCTCAATTTGACCTTTGAGATTTTCCACCACCATGTAATCAGGATAAGCCATTTGCAATCTGTCAAGTGCATCATAAGAGTTGACAGGCCACCTTTTGGTGTTATACCGCTGTGTGAAGGGAATGGAGAGATCTGTGACTACTTCATCAGCAAAAATCACATCATCAGAATCTGAGTCCTCTCCATCAGAATTTAATAATTCAGCAGTGTTTGGCACAGCATCAGAGTTTGCAGAAATAGGTAAACTCTGAGTACCTGCACAAATAACAGAACACCCTAAATCACTCTGATTTTTTAAAGTAATCTCATTACTTCTCACATCACACATATCATAACTTTCAATAGTTAGATTTTGCTCACTAGAAGTAACTAACTTCTTTCTCAATTCTACCTCTCCTTTTGCCAGATCCTGTGTCTGCCTCTCATTAATTCTGTTTTCCACACATTTTACCTCAGACTCACCAGAAAGGTTCAACACACAATGTCCTACAGAAATAAGAGGTGGCTGAGAAAGGATATCTGTAGTCACATGAATAGGGGTATCCTTTTTAGGACTATCCATGATCATCCCAGCAGTAAATGTAGGAAACATAAATTCTGAACTTATGCAATCAGAGAATGTAAGTTCTGAAGAAAAGTCAGAGTTTATACCTTGATCCTTTGAAGTTGTAGATGGAGTCTCCATGGGCTGTGTAGAAATTGGTTGCACTAAAATAGCATCAGAGTGTGCCTGTGGAGCTTCATCAGAGGTTGTCTGTCTAACATGTAAGTCTTGGTCTGCAATCATAAGAGTGATGATTGGTTCTTGTGTGACCTGAGTCATATCTGTAGCTGCTTCACCACTTTGAGGTGAAGGTTCTTGTGGGCTTGACTCTGTCAGAGATTGGCCTTCAGCATTAGCAACAGCAATGTCTTTTATAATTGATTGAGTGCCTGCATCCAAACTTTGATTGAATGGTTCTTGTGTGGCTGGGGCCTTGACAACTTCTTCAACCCTTTGAGCTGAAGGTTCTTGTGGATTGTACCCCTGATCAATGCTGGCTTCACTTGCTGGAATTGTGGCTTCTATTGAACTTTGATCAATAGGTTCTTGTGTACCTGGCCCTTCAAGGACTGCTACCTCACTTTGAGAAGTAGGTTCTTGTGTGTCCTGGCCAAAAGTGACAGACTTTTTCTTCTTTCTTGAAAAATGTTGAGGACTAAGAGATGCTGACGATGACTTTGATTTCTTTGCCTCCATTTCTCTTCTTACTTCTTCAGCCAGTTCCCTTGCTCTTTCATAAGATATCTCCTTTATGACTTGCTTTGGAGACTTTGTAGGAGAATCAGATACTGGTATAGGACCAGCTTCCTCTGGAGTGACATATGGCCCATCTTTCAAATAATTGTGTTGTCGCTCCTGTTCAGCCTTGAGCCCAATCATGTTCTCAATTGGAACTGGTAATCCAGGTTCCTTCCAAGGAATATTTGCCTTCCAGCAACCCCATGCTTCACCAGAGTTTATCAAGACATTAGTGGTTGGCTCAGAGTTTGTAATGTCTTCAGAGTTTAAATCTTGAGGTTTAGGCTGATCAGAGATTAGGACGTCAGAGTTTAGAGCTGCATCAGAGTTTATCCCTGCAGTGTTTGCAGCCTCAGAGTTTGCAAGTTTGACTAATCTTCTCCTCTTTTTCTTTACCTCAGCCCCAGTCTCAGAAGCCTGTTCAACTGTCGTTCTTTTAGCAAAAACGAACCCTTCATCAGAATCTGTATTTTCATCAATTAATTTCCTCTTTTTGAGAGTAGATTCTATTACTGACTTCCCCTTCCTTTTGCTGGAACCCTGTTGAGAGGTGTGTTTTGCAACTACAGTCTGTTGAGAGACTGTAGAGGTTGGCAAAGGTGTTTGGGAGTCAGTGTTTGGAGGGTGGCTTGGGTTTGAATCAGAGGGTGCTAAACTCTGATCCATAGCCACTGAGATGAAATCCCTGCCATACATGGTAGGCATTCTCTGATTTAAGAGAAGCCTGACCCATGTGGGATAAAAGAGAGGAGAGAGATTACCTTTCTTAGTGTCCTTCCTAGCTAGGTCAGCAAAAATTCTTTTGTTCATACAAAAACTAGCTAAACTCTGATCATTCTCAAGACTTACATTAGGCAACAAATAATTAAAAATTAACTGAAGAAATCTAGCAAAGTATATGGTGTGAACATCATCATTAATTTTGCTAGCTAGCTGCCTAATTATTAAACAAGGAAAATTGAAATTGAGATTATGGGTCAGAGAATACCCAATCTGTTGTGCTAGTTGTGGGATTTGTGCATTTGCCTGTGAAGGCCCTTGTAATGCAATCGAAGAAAAAACTCCATTCTCTTCGAAGATTGGGTCTTGTCAGGCTCCCTAACTTTGATAGGCTTCCTCCATAGCCTATAGACCTGAAAAACCCCTTGACCTGTTCATCTCCAACAAGGTCATCATACACAGCCACTTCTGGTAGATGTAGAGCTTGTCTCACCACAGCAGGAGTAATTGTGTGTTTTCCATTGTATTGAAATGTGATAATGGGTTCTTCATCATCATCAGCATTGTTGTACGTAGCAGTGGACCATATTCTTACCAGAGATTGAGCAGAAAAGTTTAATGGTTCCTGGAGTGCATAGCCAATATAACTTTGTGCTAGAAAATCTTTGACAGAGTTTACCATAAATACTGAGAACTTGTGATCAAAGATTAGTTGATATAATGATCAGAGTTTACTCCATTTTCATCAGAGTTTACCCCATACTCTGACATAGACTCTGATTGTCTGAAACTTGCTAAGTTGAGCCACTTGACACCATCCCTAATTCAGAAACCAGTCTGTTAAATGTTGCTTCAGGCAGAGGTTTTGTGAAGATATCTGCTAACTGTTGATCTGTAGGAACAAAATGCAATTCAATTGTGCCTTCTTCCACATGTTCCCTTATGAAGTGATATCTGATACTGATGTGCTTTGTCAGAGAATGTTGAACTGGATTCCCTGTCATTGCAATAGCACTTTGGTTATCACAATAAATAGGAATTTTTGAGAATTTCAAACCATAGTCTAGCAATTGATTTCTCATCCATAAGATTTGTGCACAGCAGCTTCCAGCAGCAATATATTCAGCCTCTGCAGTTGATGTTGAAATTGACTTCTGTTTCTTGCTTTGCCATGATACAAGTCTTCCACCTAAAAATTGACAACTCCCACTTGTGCTTTTCCTGTCAATCTTGCATCCTGCAAAGTCAGCATCTGAATATCCTATCAATTTGAAATCAGACTCCCTAGGATACCACAAGCCAAGATTAGCAGTGCCCTTGAGATATCTGAAAATCCTTTTCACAGCAATCAAATGAGGTGTTCTTGGATTTGCTTGAAATCTAGCACATAGACATGTGGCAAACATTATGTCTGGTCTACTTGCAGTTAAATAAAGGAGAGAACCAATCATTCCTCTGTATGCTGTAATATCAACAGGTTCTCCAGTGTCTTGATCAAGTTTTGTTGCAGTAGCCATGGGAGTTGTAGCAGATGCAGAATCTTGCATTTGAAATTTAGTGAGTAGATTCTTTGTGTATTTAGACTGATTAATGAAGATCCCTTCTTCAGTCTGTTTCACTTGTAAACCCAGAAAATAACTCAATTCTCCCATCATACTCATTTGATACCTGGACTGCATTAACTTTGAAAATCTTTCACAGAGTTTCTCATTAGTGGAACCAAATATAATATCATCAACATATATTTGAACCAATAATAAATCCTTACCTTGAGTTCTATAAAACAAGGTTTTATCAATTGTTCCTCTAGTGAAACCATTTTCAAGTAAGAATAGAGCCAGAGTTTCATACCAGGCCCTTGGTGCTTGCTTTAGTCCATATAAAGCTTTATCCAGTCTGTAGACATGATTTGGATATTTTGGATTGACAAAACCAGGTGGTTGTTCAACATAGACTTCTTCTTCAAGTTCACCATTTAAAAATGCACTTTTAACATCCATTTGGTAGACCTTGAATTTCTTATTTGCAGCATAAGCAAGAAAAATTCTGATTGCCTCAAGTCTAGCTACAGGAGCATAGGTTTCATCATAATCAATCCCCTCCTGTTGTGAATAACCTTTGGCTACCAGTCTTGCCTTGTTTCTTGTAATTATTCCATCAGAGTCTGTCTTGTTCCTGAATACCCATTTTGTGCCAACAATAGATCTGTTCTTTGGCCTTGGAACTAGGGTCCAAACTTCATTCCTTTCAAACTCGTTCAATTCTTCCTGCATTGCAGTAATCCAATCTGCATCTTTCAAAGCATCTTCAATCCTTTTTGGTTCTGTTTGTGAAAGAAAACTATGAAATAGACATTCATTTTGAGTAGCTTTTCTTGTTTTTATTCCACTCTCCAGATCACCTATGATTAAATCAGGTGTGTGATCTTTGGTCCATTTTCTTGGATGTGGAAAGTTCCTTGAACTAGATGCTCCCCCATGATCTGTGCCTTCATAGAATGATCCTTCTGTAAATGATGATCCTCCCCTTGAAGATGTGTTTCCATCAGTGTTTGATGTCTCAGAGTTTATGTACTCAGAGTTTGAATTATCAGAGATTGAGGTATCAGTGTTTGTGGTCTCAGAGTTTGAAAGATCAGAGTTTGTGTTGTTCAGAGTTTGGTCAGACTCTGATATTTCAATTGTTGAATCTCCAATGTCAGTATGTGATTGTTGTTGCTCCCCCTCAACATGTGCAGTTTCTTCAATTTCTATTTCAATCATTTCTGAATCAGAGTTTAAAGAATCAGAGTTTACCTCTCCAGGATTTGGTTGATCAGTGTTTATCTCGTCAGAGTTTAGTTCAACAGAGTTTATTTTCTGCAGTTCATTCTCAAATCTCAGTGTTTCTTGTGCATCTTTATCATATAACCCAGCTATCTTCCCTTCATCAAAGGAGACATTAATTGATTCCATGACTGTCCTTGTCCTTAAATTGAATACTTTGAATGCCCTTGAAGAGGTTTTAGAAGTTGTTGCATATCCAATAAAAATTCCCTCATCTGCTTTAAGTTCAAACTTCTTCAATTGTTCAGGATGTGTCTTGAGAATAAAACACTTGCTTCCAAAGATGTGAAAGTACTTGACATTAGGCTTTCTTCCTTTCAAAGATTCATATGGAGTCATTCCATGTTTGTTAATTAAGGAACAATTCTGAGTGATGCATGCAGTGTTCACAGCTTCTGCCCAAAAATAAGTAGGTAGCTTTGCTCCTTCGAGCATTGTTCTGGCAGCTTCTATTAGAGTTCTGTTCTTTCTTTCAACAACACCATTTTGTTGAGGTGTGCCAGGTGCTGAGAATTGTTGAGTGATGCCTTTTGTTGAGCAGAATTCCTCCATTGTAGAGTTCTTAAACTCTGTTCCATTGTCACTCCTTAGATTCTTTACTTTGTGAGTTGATCCATTCTCAATCATTGCAATATGATCAATAATTGTTTCTGCAGTTTCATCCTTCTTGTGCAAAAAGTATACCCAAGTAAATCTAGTGAAATCATCAACTATTACCAGAGTGTATTTCTTCTTTCCAATGGACATTATGTTAACTGGACCAAATAAGTCAAGATGCAATAGATGAAAAGGTTGATCAATAGAGTTTTTAGTTTTGCTCTTGAAAGATGTCTTCCTTTGTTTGGCCTTTTGACATGAATCACAGAGTCCATCAGGATGAAATTGAACTTTTGGAAGACCTCTAACTAGGTCCTTCTTTACCAATTCATTAATGTTTCCAAAGTTCAAGTGACACAACTTTTTGTGCCAATTCCAGCTTTCCATTGGTGATGCCTTTCCAAGTAGACAGGTCAAGGGACCATTAGAATTAACATCCAAGCTAGCTTCAAATAAGTTGTTATGTCTGTGGCCAATAAGAACTACTTTTCCATTTTTCTTGCTTTTCACTTCACAATGAGTTCCATGAAATTCCACAGAGAAACCTTTGTCTGTCATTTGACTCACACTGAGCAGATTATGTTTGAGTCCTTCAACCAAAGCTACATTTTCAATGATGACATTTCCAATCACAATGTTGCCATATCCCAGTATTCTTCCTATGTTGCCATCTCCATAAGATACTGCTGGGCCAGCCTTCTCCTCAAACTCTGAAAGCAGGGATTTATTTCCAGTCATATGTGCAGAACATCCACTATCAATTACCAGAATGTTTTTCCTGTTTCCCTGCAATCAGTAAATGCAATTTAATTAGAAGATTTTGGGGACCCAAACTAGTTTGGGTCCTTTCTTTGAAAACTTGTTAACTTTTGCAGCAGAAGTTCTTTTGTCAGAGTTTGTGTTAACAGAGTTTACATGATCAGAGTTTGCATTCACAGAGTTTGTACTGTCAGAGTTTACACTCCTTTTATCAGACTTTATCACATATATTTGCTTGACAGTATGTTTTGGAGAATCACTCTTTTGAGGCTTTGGTTTGTAAGAATTGTAATACAAATTATGATAATCTTTGCATGTATAAATGGAATGCCATAAACTACCACAATGAAAACAGGGATTGTATCTTGTTTGTTTTCTAGCCTCAAACCTAGGTCTTTCAGATTCTTTCTTTTTCTTTTGTTTGCAGTCAATAGCAAGGTGATTAGAATTACCACAAGTAAAACAGATTTTCCTAGGAGCATCAGGGATATTTATGTAATTATTCTCCTTAGTAATTCCTACTTTACCATTCCTATTTCTTTTCACCTTCTTAGTTTTATTAGTGACTGCCTTCAACTTTTCTTTAAGTTGCTTCTGTGAAAGTAACCCTACATTCACCTTCTTAAGATCTAGCACACTATTATTTTTAGAGCATTCAGGGAGAGTTTTCTTATCATTACTAGCTCTAACAAACTTCACAGGTTCACTCAATGTTCCTTTTGTGTGTGAATTAGTATGAATTTCTTTATCAGATTCATAACCTAAGGCAGATGTCCAATTCTTTTCAGAAAGCATTTGTTGGACCTTCTTACCAGAGTTTGTCCAAACTCTGAAGGTCTCTTTTTCCTTAGCTATCTCAGATTTCAAATATGTGACTTGTATTTCCAACTGAGTTTGCATGTGTATAGCATTCTCACAGTCTTTCTTAAAACTAAGCATGTGAACAAGTTCAGTTTCAAGAAAGTCATTCCTAGCATTCAGAGTTTGTATTTCAGATTTTAATCTTTCATTCTCAAGAGATTGTGATTTAAAGCTAACATGCAGATTTCTAAGAAAAGACTTTAGTTCATGAATATCTTCAGTATCAAAATTGAAAACAGAGTTTGGTACCTTGTCAGAGTTTAAAATGGGAGAATTAGAGTTTGCCATGAGAGCATAGTTAGTTTCTTCTTCAGAGTCTGAGGAATCCATCCAATCGTTCTTTGATGTGATGAGAGCTTTCCCAGATTCCTTGCTTCTGCACTCAGTAGCAAAGTGTCCCATCTTGTTGCACTTGTAACACTTGACCTTTGATTTATCAAGAATTTTTGATTTTGCATCTCTATTTTCCCTTTTTCTGAATCTGTCTTTCTTGTCTGTCTCACTATGCTTCTTCTGAAAGTTTCCTTGCTTCCTAAATTTTCTGTATTTCTTGAAGCTTTTGACAAACATAGCAAACATCTCCATCATGTCAGAGTCTGAAGAATTTTCAGAGTTTTCATCAGAGTTTGCCTCAAACTCTGATTCACTGCTATCTTGGAGTACTACTTCTTTCCCTTTCCTTGTTGAAACCTTAAGCACCTTTTCTTTTGGTTCTTCAATTTTTGCTTCAACATTCAAAGCAATAGGTCTTGCCTTGTTACTCTTTCTATTTCTTCTTTGCTGTAACTCCAGATCATGAGTTTTCAATTTGCCATAAACTTCATCTAAGGACATCTCATCCAAGTCAGCCCTGTCTCTTATCAAGGATGTCTGCAGATCCCATTCTTCTGGAAGAGCCCTCAGAAATTTGGTGTTTGAATCTTCATTGTCATATACTTTATCCACCAAAGCTAAGTTATTCAACAGAGTTAGAAATCTATCATAGATATCTGTGAGGGACTCATTCTGCTTAGCCTCAAAGTATTCATATTCTTGGATTAGAACAGATCTTCTATTTTTCTTTATCTCCTTGGTTCCTTGACATTGAACCTCCAGTGCATCCCAGATTTCTTTAGCAGTTTTGCAAGCTATTACCCTGTTAGACATTACAGAGTCAAGACTGTTATGTAGAATATTTCTTACCTTTGCATCTTTCAAGACTTCCTGTTTTTCTTCATTAGTCCATTCTTTCTTGTCCTTCAGGGTGTAATACTCAGGGATTTGTCTTCCTTCCACAATTGTAGAAGGCACCAGTTTGGTTGGTAGGTACTGACCTGTATGGATCCTATCTAAGTAATCAGGATCAGTTGCTTCTAAGAACATCATCATCTTCACCCTCCATGTAGGGTATTCAGCCTTCTTCAATATTGGAATTCTGATGCTCTCATACTTGTTTCCAGACATGATTATTTGATCTTTTTGAGTTGAAATTTACAACCTGCTCTGATACCAATTGTTTCCCAGAATAATCAATCTATTACAGAAGGGGGTTGAATGTAATAGTGCCTGTAAATCGATTATGAACACAAGTATATTGAATGGAATACTGTTTTGTATTAATAATGAACTTGAATACAAAACTCTCTCAAGATATTAAGTTCTTAAGAGCTGCTAGGTTACAAGATATTGCTTTTATGAATTCGATATTTAATTATAACCTTATCTCTGTGTTTATATAGACACAGCTACAAATACAATTACAAAACAGATTATGATAAGAATAGATTTAATAAGGTAATTTGACTTGCACTTGAATTCCTTCTTACTATCCAAATCAGACTCTGATTTGTCTGTTTCCTTTTCTGATAAACTCTGGAGCTAAACTCTGTCGGTTTGTCATTCTCTGATTTGAGCATTCTCTGTTAGAGTAAACTCTGATTGAGTATTCTCTGGTAGAGTAAACTCTGACCGACAGCTTCCTTAAACGCTGATGACGTCAGCATAAACTCTGTTTAGTAATCTCTGACAATCACCAGTGTTTGCATTCCTAACAATATATTATGTAAAAGAATTATGTTTATAAGAATGATTTTAACAATTTAGTTCGGGCTAGGTTAACTTTTAATACTATATACATGTATATATACTAGCTTATAACATGTACATGAGTGAGATTAATAAATTATATATTAATTATTTTATATGATTTAAATATATAATTTAATTTTTTTTATTATATCGGCTATAATAATATAATATATAATAAAAATTATTTATAGATAAAATAATAATATTATTTTAATATTCATGATATTTAATTAATAAGTTGTAATTTTAGGCAGAAGTGAAGTGAGATATGTTATTAGATTATTGTACAAAAAATGACTCACCGATGATAGAGTTATATGTAAAATATGTATATTTTAAAATTAAATTATAATTATATCATAATTGCATAAAAAACGTCGTATAAAAAGAAAATTTACCAATGATAAAAATAGTTGTTTAAAAAAACGACTTATCGGGCGGACGACCGGACCAAACTTTTTATTTTTCTTTAAATTTAATTAGGAGATTTTTGTTAATAAAAAGATTTACAAATATATTAGAAATATTTTAATTAAAATTTAAATAAAAGAGTACATTTTAATGTAGGTAAAATATAATATAATTTTAATTATAAAATTGTAATTTTAAATAAAATAAAGTGTCTGAACAATGAAAAAATTGAAATATGTTAGTAGATTGTTTGTACAACTATATATTCTATTTAAAATAGAAGTTTATTTAAAATAATATAATATAAAAGTATAGATAATATAGATATAACATAGTGATAAAATTTAATCAATGTTAATAAAATAATATTATTATTTTAATATTCATAGAATATAATTTAAATATAATATAGTATTTGTATAAAAGGTGGACTATCGGGGATTAGAGTTCTATATAGGGTGTTGATGTCGGTCTTCTAAATTGAACATACAGGTAAGGTATTGATGAGAACTGATTGTTCTAGTTTGAGCAAATTTCTTCTAATTTGAGTAGAGCTTGTGTTTTGATAAATAATTTGTGTTATGCGATTAAAATAGAGAAATAGATGGAAACTAAAAAAATGCTTATTGTTTATCATAAACTTTAATGATATATTAAATAAAAATTATAGGATAAGAATGATTCGTAAAAAAATATAAAATATAAATTAAATATAATATAATATTATGTATCTTGTATAAAAAGAGGACTACTGGGGTTAGAGTTGTACATATGATTATATTCTTTTTAAAATTATATTTTATTAAAATTCAATGGTTAAGATTATTTCTATGATTCACATAAAATTGGACGGTTAAGATCTTTTGTATGGTTCACCTAATACCATACCGACAACCAAAACTTTTAATCTTTCAGTTATAATAAAAAGAGGACTTATCGGATGAACGACTAGACCCAACTTTTTATTTTTCTTTAAATTTAATTATGAGATTTTTATTAATAAAAAGAATTACAAATATATTAGAAATATTTTAACTAAAATTTAAATAAAAGAGTATATTTTAATGTAGGTAAAATATAATATAATTTTAATATTCAAAAATTTTAATTATAAAATTGTAATTTTAAATAAATTAAAGTGTTTGAGCGATGAAAAAAAATTGAAATACGAAGAGGACTTATCGGACGGATGACCAGACCAAACTTTTTATTTTTCTTTAAATTTAATTAGGAGATTTTTATTAATAAAAAAAGTTACAAATATATTAGAAATATTTTAATTAAAATCTAAATAAAAGAGTATATTTTAATGTAGGTAAAATATAATATAATTTAAATATTCAAAAATTGTAATTATAAAATTATAATTTTAAATAAATTAAAGTGTTTGGGCGATGAAAAAAATTGAAATATGTTAGTAGATTATTTGTACAACTATGTATTCTAATTAAAATAGAAGTTTATTTAAAATAATATAATATAAAAGTATAGATAATATAGATATAACATAGTGTTAAAATTTAATTAATGTATATAAAATAATATTATTATTTTAATATTCATAAAATTTAATATTCATGGAATATAATTTAAATATAATACAATATTATTCTATCCGTGATGAGTTGTATAAAAAGAGAAATATCAGGATCAAAGTTCTATATAGGGTGTTGATGTCCGTCTTCTAATTTGAACATACGGGTATTGATGGGAACGGGTTGTTCTAGTTTGAGCAAAAAAATTTTAATTTGAGTAGAGCTTGTGTTTTGATAAATAATTTGTATTAGACGATTAAAATAGAGAAATAGATGGAGACTAAAAAAATGTATATTATTTATCATAAACTTTAATGATATATTAAATAAAAATTATAGGATTAATTTTAACGATATATTAAATAAAAATTATAGGATAAATATGATTCATAAAAAAATAAAAAATATAATTTAAATATAATATAATATATAAAAGGAGGTATTACTTGAGTTAGAGTTGTATGTATGATTATATTTTTTTTAAATTTTATTTTTTTAAAATTCAATGGTTAAGATTGTTTCTATGGTTCACATAAAATTGAACGGTTAATATCTTTTTTATGGTTTACCTAGTAACATACAGACAACTAAAACTTTTAATATTTCGGTTATAATAATATAGTATAGCTAGGTGTAAATTGATATTTTTTAAATATAAAATTTATATATGCACGTGACAATTGTACCTTTATGTATTATGTTACTAAAAAAATTTATAATCTCAAACCTGAAATCATATTCAATAGCATTACTCAATAATTTGTATTTTGCATATTGTGCTATTATTTAATTATAATAATTTTATTTTTATCTTTTCCTTATGAGTAATGTTAAGACCCAAAAAATTTCCCAATTTTTTTTAACAAATGACGTGACATGATATGTGTTTTATTTTAATTCGCGGGCGCATATATATACACGCGAGGTCTAATTTTTTTATAGAAAAATTATCAATTATACACTCGATAACTCATCATTTGGGATAATTTTTGGGATATCTAACATTTTTCTTTCCTTATATCATAAATAATGTTACTTTGATTTGATTTTTAAAATGTGACATTAAAATAAAAAAATTCTTTACATTAATTTAAGCCCATAATCATTGTTAAAAAAAATGTGATTAATCACGATTAATACTGTTTGGTAGTTTCTTAAAAAAAATCCCGTTTGATAGTTAATCGGAGGGATTAAATTTTTGACTATTCAATTAATCATTTTAATTAATTACGGATTTATTCGATTACTCTCAGTTCTGTCGGATTCCCGTTACCAAGACAAGTAAAAAATAAAAAAGTTCACATATATTGGCCCTGTTTGGCCGCACTTATTTTCCGAAAATAAGTTTTTATTTCCGGAAAAAAGTAAGTATGTATGTACTTTTTCTGAAAATAAGTAACTTATTTTTTATTTTGAAGATAATATTTGGTTTTAAAATTTTAAAATAAATATTTGTAATATCCCATTTATATATATATGTTAATTATATAATTAGTTTTAATTATATAATTAATATATGTATTTTGCTTATTCTGTTTATAATTGAAATAGGAGTAATAATGATATTAAAGGTTATATTATTATTCTACTTCTATTAGGTATTTGAGAAATAGAATAATATATATACAAGTTATATGTTATTCTAATCCTATTCAACGTAACTTCTACTAGAGCCACACTTGAAGACTAGGGTTTGAGAAGATAGCAAATTTTAGAAGGGATTTCTTGTGTTCTTCTATTAATCTAAGGTGAGGGTTTTGATTTCTTCTTCTCCATGTCCATGTCATGTTCGTCTTCCTATTTGTTTATGCTGAAATTCGTATTTGATAAAATCTGCAACTCAGACCTGTTGTAAAATCCATAACTGATTCGTTTGTAATCGGAATGTATTGATTCTTGACATTCTGGAAAGCGTTTTTCGATATCTACAATTTTTGTCTATGCATATTCTGTGAAATCAGGGTGTAACTGTGTCCAAAATTGTGTTCTTTGTTACCCTTCAGTTTTATGTCATGAACACTTTTTCGTATATTCAAAAATTCACTATAAATCGTTCTTACGTCGAAAAATTAATCGTGATATCAATCTGGAAAGCTTGAGGTATATTCTTTCGTTCTTAGTTAGACCTATTGGATGCTTTGAATGATTTAAATGCCTAAACTGACTTACAAAAATTCAGGGTTGTTTATACTTTTCTGCAGAGTTGGTTCATATTCAAAAATTCATATCTCCTTTGTTATTCGTCATAAAATTGTGATCTTTACCAGTTATGAAACCTCTGCAAATGCTCTTTAATTGTTTAGTTATAATCGAATTGATATCAAATTGTTTTATTTGTCTAAATCAGCTTTTAACCTGACTTGGTCATGAATAATTTCTGCTATGTTACTTGAACTTCTAAAATTCATAACAAATTCGTTATCTGTTCGTTTATTATGAATCTTATCATTCTGGAATCCTTGTTGAATGTACTTTAACTCTCTGGTTGATCATTTTCCCAGAATCTCAGTCCATCTGCTGTTAAAATTCGAATAACTATAAGTTATGAACTACTAACATTTTTCAACATTCGAATTGTTTTGTTCATTGGTATTCGATGCATTGTTTTTGAATCCCTATATTCTTGAACAATTATTAGTTATTTCAGATTATGATTCAATATTTTTGATATTTGTTCATTTGCCATCAATTTATTCAGTGATCATTAGTTACGAGTGATTGGTCCTAAAACGATTTGGCTCGGTTATCGGGAACTACTAAGATAATGTTTTCTTAGTAGAAGTTTATGGACTTTATTAGGCATGTTTACATGCAACCTAAGGGTGGCTCCTTGTGAAACGCCTCTGCATACCGGTATTGCATTTGTATTAGTATTTGTATTTGATATTCGTACACTACATGATCACATTATTTGTCATTCGTTATTAGAAATTGGTTTATTCGTTATATCATCGTCATTGATCGTATCTTTCATATATTTTTGCTTTGATAATATATTCATCATTGTATATCCGTCATTGTATTTCGAATTGTATTATTATTTACTTTTGGGCCTTTGGCCACCTCACTGAGCTTTGTTCGCTCACCCTTTTTGTTTTATTCTTTCCTCAGGTATTGATGATTAGATTTGCGGTGAGGATGAGGTCGCTTTGGGTAGACGACCATTAGTAGTTTTCATTAGTTCATGATTTGAATAAATTGGCAAACTTTAGACCCTCATTAGTTTGAATTAGTACTTTCGTTTTATTTTGCAGCCTGAATTATGGTTTTCGAAACTCTATTGTTTTTAAGATACGAATTTTATTAGGTACCTAATAGTAGACATGATGCCTTTTAGACTTATTATAATTTGTGATTTTCTTATATTTATTCGTCATATAGCTTCCGTACTCTGACTTTAGATTGATTATCAGCATTAAGGTCACGCCTCAGAAATGGGGTGTGACAATATTTATTTTTAAAAATATATGAAAAAATATATATAAAAATAAAATAAAATAAATAACTTAATTTAAGTTTAAGTTTAAGAAATCACATACTCTGTTGTTCAGTCTCGAGTTTGTTAGTCTTGACTCTAGGTCCCCAAAAATGGCGCCTTCACGTTTTTCCAGACCAATCAACCTTCAGCAGACACAAGAGAACTCTACAGAATCTAATACCAACAGGGTAATAACACCCCCCCCCCCCACCCACATGTCTGTATGCTTTCTTAAATTTAAAGTTGCTTAATCTTGGTGAAATTGCCTTAATTGAGGTAGGCACTAGGAATTTTGTTCACCTATTTACCTCATAAATTCTTCATTGGATTATATCATGTGTGTATGATAGAGATATAGATAGAGAGGGAGAGGGAGCTAGGGAGGGAGAGAGGGAGCTAGGGAGGGAGATAGATGGAGAGAGAGAGAGGGAGCGAGAGAAAGAGAGTTTACATAATCGAAAAGCAAAATGGTAATCCATGAAGGTAAGTAGGAGTGTGAGAAAGTGAAATGTTTGAGATTATTTATAATTTGGCTGGAGACGTAAGTCATGTTTTTGAAAAATCAATTTGTACTTTGTTTTCTTGATATTTGATTAGTAATTTTAGGGCATTAATGGAGTAGAAGTTTGTAATATTGACTGTTGGAGTGAAACCTTGTTCTCGAAGTAGTTTTATGTTTTTGCTTGGTTAGTTTATGTTGTATATGATTGTGGAAAACCAAGATCATATTACGAGATTTGGAGTAAGTTAACGATTCTTTATAAAGGTGAATGTTTTAGAAAATCATTACTCTTTCAATAATTAAACCATTTTATTTTAGCAGCCGGACTGTTATGGTTTCTGTTTGTTTTGTCGAAGGCTTTGGTTTTGTCAATGTTTTCTTTTCCTATAGGCCATTAATGATAAAGATGGGTTTAAGATGTTGAAGATTTCCCCTGATGTTTCTAAAGCTTTATCAAATGGCAAAGCAGTTGTTGCGCTCGAGTCCACCATAATATCTCATGGTTTGCTGATACCACACTTCATTTTTTCCAAACTTTTAATGATTTTGTTATAGTATTATTTCGTGAAATACAGGACTTCTTTGTTTGCCACCACCTTGAGTTAGTATGATGATTTGGTAGTATAATTTGGCATGTATGGAACTTATTCTTTTTTGCCTATGTATATTATTGGTTATGAATAGATGGACTATACTTGCTCCAATAACTAAGGCTTGTTAGTCGTATTCCTACATGATAATCATGTCAATATAGTTCATTCTGTTTTATTCAAACCCGTTCATTCGAAAAATGGTCTATTGTTTCATAAGAGTACTCATATGTAAGTTACTTCTAGTCTTCTAGAGCAATCCCAGAAATTGAGATTACTGCTTTGGAATTCACAAAAATAGTCGAATATAGTTTTATAGATATCCTAGTGGGCCTATTCAGAATGGACATGTACATAGGTGTTTCGGCCACTGTTGTAGCAATCCTTTTATTATAGTTTATAGTATATAAAACGAATACAAGGGCAGGGATCCTTAACCTGCATTACCTCTATTAGACAACAGTCAAGGCACAAAAGTCAATTCAAGCATTTTAGAGGTTCAATTATGAAGTAGTATATTTTAGTAATTTGTTTGTAGCATTACTATGGTCTCTTTACTCACTGATTTCTCTTATTTGTGTTTAGGAATGCCTTATCCACAAAATCTAGAGACAGCAAAAGAGGTAGAGGCTATTGTAAGGGAGAATGGAGCTGAACCAGCTACAATTGCAATCTTAGATGGCATACCATGCATAGGTATTGACTTCAACATCTTTCTTTCAGTAGTTTCTTGAAGAGCATCTTCACTAGGAACATTATATCAATTTTACTTGGATGGACATTTTATTGTGAACGATGCACATCTAGTTTCATTTAATCGAATATATCCTTGTCCTTTCCCCCCCACTGCAATCATGGTTGTCACGGCAGTCAGTCGAGTCAAGTCGACGGAGGCCCAGCAAGCCGACTAGTCTGACTAGTCGACAAATTATATATATATATATAATTTAATTTAATTAATAAATTTATATACATTATATATGTTATATTTATTAAACTATATATGTTATATAATTCTAAGTTTTAAGATTTATGACTTATCCAAAACTTGTAATTTACTCTACAACAGGCCACATGCTAGGTCGCTGCTGTTTATCCCCAGTCTTTCCACTTTTGTTGGTTGTTAGCTACTGAATTTAGGTTAAAATTTATTATTTCTGGGTTAAAATCTTATTTATATGACCGGGTTTGACCGGATTTTTTGAACCAACCATATGACTAGTCGGCTCGACTAGTCGACAAGTCAGTCGACTAGTCGGCCGAAATATCATTTTTTCCGAGTCGGCAGTTTCAGTCGACTTCCCTACATCGACGATGCTCGACTAGTCGTGATTAGTCGAGCACCGTGACAACTATGACTGCAATATCTAGCTGTTTTGGATCAATCCACTTGGTAATAATCTATTGAAAAATGTTGAAACCAAAATACAGGCCCTTGGTTTGTAAAAGTTCTTAGAACCTGTATCTTAGATAGGCACAATCGTGGATACATGTATCGTGTTAGCATGTGTGCAATAGTGGATAGCACTCAGAAATAGGGATGGCCATTGGGTTGGGGAGTGCTATCCCCGCCCCCAATTCCCGAACACTAATCCGATCCCCGAACCCGTCCCGATCCCTGAACGGGGATTAATTTGTTACCCGATCCCCGCCCCGAATTGGGAACGGGGATCCTCGCGGGGAATCAGGAAATTCTTTTTTTTTTTCTAAAAAAATATTTATATTTCAATTTATATTTTTGAATTAAAATATTTTAAAATTTATCATATATAATATTTTTTTAATTTTATATCATATTTTAAATAATAATTTTAATTAATATTAATGTATAATATAAATAAAGGGCAAAAATAAAATTACTATAATAAAATGATATTATAATTTAAAAAAATTAGATTAATAAAACGAATTATAAATTTTAAAGTATAATAATACATACAAATTGTAAATATTATTATTTATTATATTATATATATATATATTATTAAATATAAAGATCGGGAAATGGAGATCGGGGATCGGGACGGGGAGACACCAATACCCGTCCCCGCCCCGATCCCCGAAATTTTTATGATATCTCTCCCTTTCCCCAACCCGTACCCGAAAAAATCCCCGAATCCCCGCCCCGTTCGATGCGGGGAACAGACCGGGACCGAGCAGTGCGGGGAGAATGTCCATCCCTACTAAAAAACTAGAGGGTCCTTCTACCTCACTGTCTCCAAACTGGTTTAAATTGGTAGAGATGAGTCTGTTACATATTTTCTTGTAGTCCGAGTCAGATAGATAGTTGAAGTGTATATCATAAACACTGAAAAGGTAGGTGTAAAAGGGTGTGGGAGATTGTAATTTCATCTACTACTCTTTAACAGAGTCCAAATATCATACATGTCATTAGCTAGTCTACTACTTCTTATGGTTGATCTCTCGACCCTACTTTTTTTCTTAGTCTTTAACAGTTAATCTTCATACTGCGGGGTCCTTTGTTAAATGTGAATGGTATGAAATGAATGAGCTAGATTATGGAGTGATTTAATTCAAAAGTTTAGGTTAAAGAATTAAGGTACTTTTGGGTCATCATGTTTCATTCAGCTAAAAAAATCAAAGAATTAAACAATCTTAATGTATAAATTACTAAGCATAAGCTGATTCTCATTCATTCCCTTATCAAACAACTGACCCTTTATTCTACTATCAAGCTTCCTCAGAGAATATCTTTATTGATGCTATTTTTAAACACGGAAAAAACAACCTTCGAATAAATGTGAATGAGAAACACTCGAATCCCTTCGTTACAGTGGAAAAGAAACATCCTAGATATATGTGGCAATCCCTCTATAGTAAGGAATGCATATCTGAAGATTAAACTTTTATTGTTATATAAATAAATTGCACCAAGCAAGAAATAACTGCATATCACTTGAAGCTGCAAATTGTCATCTCCTAAAGCAAGTGAAGCCAAAAGTGATGGGATACTAGCCTGCAAGATCCCTGATTGATGATGGTGCTTATAGGTCTAACGTCTCCTTCAGTAGCTCTAGAATTGATGAGGATTGTCTAATTACCTGAATTGCATCATCACTTCCAACATGCCAGTGCAATAAATTGAAACTACAAACACAATGCAAGCCAAGTTATTGCCCGTCAAATTAAGAAATTTGTAAACTTAGTTCATCATATTGGATCTCAGTTCAGATGGCATTCTATTTATAAGAGCAAGAAGTGATTGCTGTTGTATTCAACTATTTGATGTTGCAGATTAATTTTACATGCAGGGCTGACTACAGATGAATTGGAGAGGCTGGCTACTCTAGGTACCAGATGTCAAAAGACAGCTCGCAGGGACATTGCTCATGTTGTAAGTGAAACCTTGCACTAGCAGCTGTTTGCTTATAGTCTGTTTTTTGTTATGTTCTTAATGCAAAATTTAGAATTGCATTTCTTGTATGTATGTAAAATTAAGTTCCAATAACTGCTACGAAGACATTTTATTTCAGTGTATAAGCCTTGACAAACAGTAAAAGTTTAGTGGCAGTATATTTCTAAAGTACCATTTAGGCTCTTTCAGCAGTAACAAACAAGTCCGGGATTTTATCCTTATATTTCTCTGTTGGCTAAACTACAATATGCTAGGGTTTGTAAAATCCTGATTAGTTCTATATACTTATTCTTTAAAATTCTTGTTAGGTCGCTACTAAAGGAAATGGTGCAACAACTGTTTCTGCAACTATGATCTTCGCTTCTATGGTGATTACAAGCCTTACTTGCCTTACCCACTCGCTTTTCCTCTTCCCCAACCCCCCTTCCCAGACAACCGATAATGTGTTTCTCATTTGATCGGAATTTCAGGTTGGCATCCCTGTGTTTGTTACTGGAGGCATCGGAGGAGTGCACAGACATGGAGAAAACAGTAAGTTTGATTGGCTACATAGTACATACTAAATTTCATAAGTTCTAGGTTTCGTTCTTGATGGGTTTATATTCTTTTACGAACAGGATCCCACATATGAAAAGACAATCACTAGATCTTGTTACAATATTCATGGGACTTGGTTTAAATGCAATTAACTAATAAAACATAATGGGTAATAAATACATCTAACAAGTAGATTCCGTTTGTATTATTACATATATACACATTGTCTGTGTGTAATATTAGATCTGGCAATTCGGTGAGTGTGTCGTGTGCGGTTTGGGGTAGCATGACTTTTATAATGATATTGTGTTCAGATTTTTTTTGTCAAAGCAGTATCAGGCTGGGTTGGACAGGGGTCATCTCATTAATTTGTTCCTTATTTTGTTTTTTCTGTGTTGGGTTTGGGTCAAATGGTCAGGTTTAAAAGCACTTGGTTTAAATTTTTCCCAGTTGCAACTGAGTCATCTATTATAGAACCCTCGCCCTGACTTTGAACCGGGTTTGGGTTGGAGCAACAAGGTTTGAGTCTTTTGACCAGTTTTCTACCTCTACACGGTGTGTGCATGTTGTATCAATGTGTGTTTGTGCTTGTGCGCTGTTGTGGACTGTCTGCACCCTGCAGACTGAATATATGGTCTTATGCCTCCCCCCCTTCTCAACAATTTGGGGTATTTGGCAGACCAAGCCACTGATAATATATTGGTAGAGTTTCTATTTGATGCTAACCTACTTGCTGTCAAGTATTTTTTCTATTCATTCATGCATTACTTAAAAGTTGTCATACTGTATGAGTTTACTGTGATGGTGGATTATCTTTGTTTTATTGGAGCCTTTTGTAATACCTTGCTATACTGTCGCTGATTTTATCTCTTATCAATAGGATAAAATATTTGAAATAGTCTAGTAGACAGTGCCTGGAAATTTTCTTATCCTTATAATTAGAATTATATCTACTAAGTATGGTCCCTTTTCATCATGCACTAAACAAATCTAGCTTCAATGATGCTCATCTCTCCGAGCCTGTCTACATTCAATGTAGCCTGTCTACATTCAATGTTTCGAAGAGATCGATTTGTTTTCAGTGTTTATTCCATTATTAGAGTCCTCTAGCTACGTAGCAAGTGTTGGTAGTATAAAATGACAGCATCCTCATGTCTGAAGTCATAGTTTATTTTTGTCATGCTAGCAATTTGTACTGAAAATTCCTACCATCGGCTTTAACATGAAAAGAATAATGGAAATTAGTATGTTCAAAGTTAGCAATATAATGGAGAAACAGTTGTGATGTGTGATGAAATCTCAGAGTTATATCCTGAGCAGAAGTAGGAAACGTGAAGTTCTTATGTTGACTCTTTTTCATTGATACTATTGTGCAGCCATGGACATATCTTCCGATCTTACCGAACTTGGAAGGACTCCTGTAGCTGTAATATCTGCTGGCGTGAAATCAATATTGGATATTCCAAGAACACTGGAGTATTTGGTATGTACCATCAACTCATCAAGTAGCTAAATTAAAAGCTTGTGGCCTCGGTCAATCAACCATCATTCTATGTCTATGGTACAGGAAACTCAAGGAGTCTGTGTTACTGCTTATAATACCAATGAGTTTCCTGCTTTTTTTACTGGAAAAAGTGGCTGCAAGGTATGAATGAGTTTTTTGAAAGTAACTGCTGCTGGCACTTTGCATGATGCTTTATATTCTTTTAAATGATGATATTGCATGCATAGAGTACACTTGCACCATTCGCAAGAGTACAAGTTGAGCAATTTTATTGCTTAAATTATAGTTTCCTTCTATGTTACTCGGACTCTTCATTTTACCTTCGAGTACCCGTGTCGGACACTCGACACTCGGACATGGACACTCGGACTTGGACACTTATTTTAGGCCCAAAACATGTATATTTTTTAAAATTTTGCCGAGTCCGATACTTGGACACGTATCCATGTGGGACACTTCTAGCCGAGTCCGAGTAACATAGGTTTCCTTAGACTATTTTATTATGGAGTATTTTTTGGTTTTTCATTCTTACTATATGAAAAACACCAGGCACCTTGCAGAGTAAATTCACCTGAAGACTGTGCTCGGCTTATTGGTAAGTGATAAAAGAACCTTTCAACTGTCAAGTCTTTTTTTATCTAAATTATTAATTTAATATCCTTAAACTCTTTTAAAATTCTTTTATTATCGAATGTAGATGCGAATATGAAACTTGAGCTTGGAGCAGGAATATTGATAGCTGTCCCAATTCCTGAAAAACACTCTGCTTCAGGAAGCTTAATTGAATCTGCAATACAAAGATCCCTCGAAGAAGCTAGGTAGAGCATCTTTTCTACATAAAATCCATAAATATTTACCCTTGTCCAAGTATTGTACGCTTTTCATACTCATCATACAATAACTCGTGTATTGGCACTGAATATAGGGATAAAAATATAACAGGCAACGCACAAACTCCTTTTTTGCTTGCAAGAGTGAATGAACTTACTGGAGGAGCCTCATTGGCTTCTAGTATCCTTTTGACATATCAATATTGATTTCAGGAAGTTTTATCATAGATCTCACTTGCAGAGTCATGCATGCATGGGCTACTGTAATGCTATATTATAAATTATTACATATTAGGTAATTGTTGCTACTGCATCTATCCATTATATTTTTAATTTCTGTATGGAAATGTATATTCCTTAAAACTAAATGTAATATTTATTGGATCAAAATTCTAAATGGATTGTACTGGATCAGATATAATTATAATCATTCCACTAATTTGAGTTATAAGATATAAATATACAAGTGCCTCGTCATCCTCCACCTTAGTGACCTCACACATTATGTCACCTCTTTCACCAGACTGACTATTATAAATATATTTCTATCAGGCAACAGTTCATATTTTTGTGTGCTGTTTATGTTCTCTGGGATTTTTTTCGTTGACTTGCGATACATACACGTTGTTGAGGTCAAATAAGTTGATTTGGATCATGGTATGTATTGTTAGATAATGTTTCGTTTTTGTACTTTTGGATCATTAAGCAGATAATCTTCTCCATTATGAGATGGGAGAGAGATATATCATCCATACTTTAAGTCGATAGTTCATCAATCAAATATTTTTTAAGAATGTGCATAATGCTTCATCGTCAATCAAATAGAGATATACTAGTAAGTTTATATCATTTTCTGCAGGCACACAATAATAACAAAGCTCTACATACAGATGCATGTATATATTTTAAGTTATACATAAAATTATTCAAACTAATAGTAACTTGTCAAGACAAAATTTACTTTTTACTTATAAGTGACGTAAGTAGCTTTAACTAAAAAGTAACTTTTTTAAGATAAGCCAAAACGAATCCTTGTTAAGTCATCACCTTTTATGCAACCAGTTCACTGTACATTATTACATTTATAGCCAACTATAGGAATATGTTTGGAGTCGTGTAAAAGTTATCACTTAGTTTTGTGTATATAATTTAATAACAGAGAGTGATACACGTCTTTATACTTGCAATCTCCTTAATAAGCGTCTGACATTGCACTCGTGAAAAATAATGCACTAGTTGGAGCTCAGATAGCCAGCTGCCTTGCTCAGCTTCAAGGGACAAATCAGAAAGGTAAGTGTTTTTGTATAATTTATCTACCTCAAGCCATGTATTCGAAATGATAATATGCTAATTACCAGACATATCTTTTCTGTTTGCTGGAATACTAATTTTAACAAATTTGCTCTTTCCACAGACAACACTCGCGCAAAGTTGTAGCGCAGTAGTTACTGGATTTGAAACTTATTCCCCGTTGATTTTCTCACTGCAAAAACATTACCAGTGAAAGAGTGTGATGGCTACAAAAATGATTATACATATGTACAACACACTATGCAATCTCCAGCGGAGGTTATCTTTTTTCAAATTGATAATAACAGTTCCCAGAGTTGCCTTTATTCTCTTGTTGCAATTTATACGGTTAAAGTCAGGTTATAACTTTATGTGAAACAGTGAATGTTTGTATCTGTGTTTTTTATCCGATGACAGAGTTCTATAGATATTAAGACAATTGCAATGACCAGGGATGTACTTTGGAATGTTACTAAACATATTTGAAAATTCCGTTATTAACGTATGCGGAAAATAATGGTATTTCGCTTGGCTGTTATTAAAAGTGCCATATTTTGGGAGAATGGCCTCTTGAGAGATTGGCAATAGAGAATTCATCTGTTCTGATAAGAAATTTTTTTGGTGCCTCCTTAATTTCCCTGTGTTTATCCTGGCTAATATTTGATGCTAAATGGTAAGAATGATCTGAAGATCTTTTTTTGGTTTAAAAAAGGTAAAGCCAAATTTTGGAAACACTTTATTAGTATTCTTGCATTACCAGGTTACTGGGAGACAAAAGTCAGATGCCATATGTCCTTAATAGCATCCCTATTGGGATGGGATTTGTGAACAGGAAAAGATAAGGCCTCTTGCTGTCAAGAAGGATGTTAAAATTTATCGGAGTTGCAATTTACAAGGGTGCGTAAAGAGTAAGGATTATTAAGCACCTTGGGTTGAGACTTGAGAGCCAAATATTAGACTTGCAAGTAGCCAAATACTATGATATAAATGAAGAAGAGAATAAAAATTTACTGTATTATGTTTTATAAGTAGCGAATAATTAACTTTTTTCATAATGAATAGCCGGGTAAAAAGAATTGTGTTAAATTCTAATTCTACTACTTATAAGTACACATGACATATATGCCAGCACAAACCCACCCCAACAATGATCATAAATGCTGTATATTTACAGTACAAACCTCAACATTAGAACATGATAACGTTGCAATGTGTTGTGTGTTTGTCTACAGCATAAATACGACGGGTCGTTATGTTAAGTCTAGTCCGCAACATTACTAATTTAGATTTGTTAGTATTATTAATTTAAATTCGGTCAAAAGTTATAAATAATATTGTATATACAAGACTTGTGATATATTTTCGTCTAATTCATAAAAATTCAATTCTTTATAATTTTTGTCATTCGGTTTGAAAAATTTAGTAATCGGACAAGTCGAATAAGCTAGTAACGTTTTGATGAGTAATGAAGTATTGGATCGCACTTTAGTTGCTTGTCTGTTTGTCTTGTGTTGAAAGTGAGAAGAAAACAACAATGAGAAGATGTTTGTTTTTGAGGAAGAAACAAAACCAAAGTTATAAATGAATTTGTAAGCTTTCTTGCAATTCCCACACTTTGTCCACTCGGAAACAAAAACTAATGGCACTTGTTTGTCCTTGTTAGGGTGTGTTTTGATCCGACCTAAATAATGCAGACTAGTATTATTATTAAATTATTTTGAGGACAGCCTCTGATTCCCTATCCAAATTGAGCCATGACAAATGCTTGTGTGTATTTGGTATACTTACAAAAATCATTTGTATATTCAGCAACAGAAAAGGTACCATTTTTTTAGTAAAATATTTAATTACTTAAAATTAAATTAAGATATTTTTATATTTAATTTAATTTAGTAAAATATTAAGAATAGTAGTAAAAGAATAACTTTTAAAAGAATCTTCAAAATTTTATTTTAAAAAAGAAAATGATAAGTATTTTAGAATAATTTTTTATAAAAACGGAGGAAATATATTTGTATAAATTTATGTCAATGTCTATGGTCATTTTATCATCCAATTCCATCTATCTTGAATAAAAATATATTCAATTGAATAGATTTTAAAATAAAATTTGACTTCAATTCCAATTTAATAAAAAAAACTCAATTTGTTTCGATTACTTGAACAATATTTTCTACACGTAGAAAACCTTGCAATTTTTTTTTGAAGGGGAAGAAAACCTTGCAATTAAAATATTTTTATTTCACAGACTTTCATGAAATATTTATCTAAGCACAGGAGTACCAAATATTATTCATGTATTTACATACTGGTATGAAAATTTAAAATCAAATATTTATCTTTTATAAATAATTAACTTATAACATGTGCAAAGCACATATACTATTAATAAATTATATATTAATTATTTTATATAATTTAAATATTTCATTTAATATGATAATTTATTTTATTATTAATTTCTTTTTACATTTTTCTATATAATGATATTTATATATTAATATTCATAAAATTTAATGATAAGTCATAATTTTAAATAAATAAAAGAGTTTAAATGGTAATGAAATTGAGTTAAATATGAGTAAATTATATTAAATAAAAATTATAGGATAAGTAAGATTCTTCAAGTAGAAAATATAAAATATAATTTAAATATAATATTATTCGCGTGAGTTGTATAAAAGGAGTATTATGTATGATATATATCTTTTCTTTGATTCTAATAAAATTGAATCGGTAGAATGGATTCACCAAAAATTCAAAAAAGTTTTCTAGATTCCGGTTATTATAATATAACATCGATTATAATCCTTTTATTTTAGAACACTGCCTACACATACAGAGACATATTTTATATAGAGAAAGAGGCTAGAGGCAGGCACTCTTTACTCGGAAATTCCATATTCTTCTGAAAGCGAAGGTGGAAGCAAGGATACCAAAATAGTAAGGACAAACACACACACACACCCCAACTTATCTTTGAACTTGTATTAACAAACCAAGTGCTCTCTCTCTCTCTCTCTCTCTCTCAAACCAAACTGTACACAAACTATAGACACAAAATAGTGAAACCCCATATTCAGCTTTATTCATGTCAGTTGTTAGATCAAAGAATTAATCTTTTTCTTGAGGTTTTAAATGGGGTTTTGATGAATTGAAAAACCCAATCAGGAATTTTATTTTCTTGGCTTTGTTTGTAAGTTGTTATGAATTCCCTTAATATTTATGTTTTTGAGCTTGTCATTTTCTTGAATTTTATGTGTTGTTTATGCTTGTGTCATGTTCTTATCATATCATGTTTTACTTGTTTCAAGCTTGCATTTTTATTAGCCTTTATTATTGTTCTCTGATTTGAATTATAGTTGTGAATACATTACTTGTATAACCCCATCATATTTGCCAAGTCTCAGTAGAATTTCATGTATGTTAGTACTTAGTTCAAGTTTCGAAAATATCTGTTCTTGATTGATAATTCTTCAGTTGAGCCTTGTCTAACAGTTTAGGTTAATTCATTTCTTTTTGTTACAGGTAGTTGTTGTGGGATACAATGTTTCAAGATGATGGATCGTCGTCTGTAACTTCTTCGCCTTTCCAAAATTCACCCTTGAATTCAATCTCACCTGGCCTCGGATCACCCTATCCATGGCTGAAAGAGCTTAAATCTGAGGATAGGGGTCTGTATTTGATCCAATTGTTGCTGACTTGTGCGAATCATGTAGCTACCGGAAGCCTTGAAAATGCTAATTTGACATTTGACCAAATTTCTTACCTTGCTTCACCTGATGGAGATACGATGCAACGTATTGCATCATACTTTACTGAGGCACTTGCTGATAGGATACTAAAAACCTGGCCTGGTCTTTACAAGGCCCTTCATTCCACTAAGATATCTTTGTTTTCAGAAGATATTGTAGTTCGGAAGATGTTTTTTGAGTTCTTTCCGTTCTTAAAGGCGGCTTTTGTTATTACAAATCAAGCTATCATTGAAGCCATGGAAGGAGAAAAGATGGTTCATATTATTGACCTACATGCGGCAGAATCAATGCAATGGCGTGCACTTATTCAAGATTTGAGTGCACGGCCAGAAGGCCCTCCGCATTTGAGAATAACCGGTGTTCATCCACTAAAGGAAGTGTTGGACAAAATGGCTTGTGTTTTAACTGAGGAAGCAGAGAAATTAGATATACCATTTCAGTTCAATCCTGTAGTTAGTAAGCTAGAGAATCTTGATGTCGAAAAGTTGCGTGTTAAAACAGGGGAGGCTCTAGCAATTAGCTCAATGCTTCAGTTACATACATTATTATCCCCTGTTGATGAGCCACATAAGAGATCCCATTCAACTCCAATGAACTCAAATGGAGTGCATTTAGATAGAGCCACACAAATGAAGCAAAGCACTTTAGGCGATTTGCTCCAAAAGGATATGATTAATGGACACAGCTCTGGTACTGACTCAGAATCCTCATCACCGCAGTCTTCAACAGCTGCAGTTCAAATAGATGGTTTTCTCAATGCTTTGTGGGGTTTGTCACCCAAGGTCATGGTAGTAGCAGAGCAAGATTCCAATCACAATGGATCAAATGTCATGGAGAGGCTATCAGAATCTCTGTACTTTTATGCTGCATTATTTGACTGTTTGGAATCTACACTTCCAAGGACATCGACAGAGAGATTAAAGCTAGAAAAGTTTCTTTTTGGAGGAGAAATAAAGAACATTATAGCATGTGAAGGTCCCGGAAGAAAGGAAAGACACGAAAAGCTAGATAGATGGATCCAGAGACTGGAGTTTGCTGGCTTTGGTAATGTGCCGTTGAGCTATTATGGGATGTTGCAAGCAAGAAGATTGCTACAAGGTTATAATTGTGACGGTTATCGAATCAAAGAAGAGAAAGGCTGTGTGGTGATCTGTTGGCAAGATAGACCACTTTTCTCAGTTTGTGCCTGGAGGTCTAAGAGGTGAAACGGTCAGTTTTGCTAGTTTCAGAGTAATGAAGTTTTTCTAGTTCCACTTTATTGCAATTATTATATTTTTACGAAGAAACTTCATGAAGATGGAGCTAAATACCATTTATAATGTTACACTACCTTTGTACTAGTTTTTGTCTCTATGATTATTACTTCAAGTTGATGTCTTATATACTTCAAAGTCTCTTTTTGAGGATGATAAATGATAAATGTTGGCTTACATGATTGCAAATAAATTGACTTTATTCTTTGTTTTCAAAAGTCATAGAAGAAATTACAAGTTAAAACTCGAAATTTAAAAAAATCTACCGGTGAAGTACTGTAAAACAAAACAAAACAAAACGTTTAAAAACTGAGAAGTTAATTGTTATGACATGGGACAATAGAAAAACTAGATTTGACAGTTGCATCCTCCTCCTTCCTTGGAGTTGGCTACATCAGTCCCCTCAAGCTTGGACCTTGTGTGCCCACTCCACTGCCCAGCTTCTCCGGCAAACTCTTTCTGGAGCATCTCCTTTCCGGCTTCTAGTATGGGATAAAGAATTCCCGTAAAAATTGATCAGGGGAAAAGTTTTCTTCTTCTATCTGACCAGGAGAAAAGCTATTGCAGGTTGCAATGTGACCGAGGAGGACGAAGAGATAGTTATGGGACTAATATGAACCTCTAGTTTAGCTGGGGATCGATTCAACTTGCATCAGGGCGTAGTGGGGTGATGTGGATAATTTGGGTATGGTGCGTGGTTAAGGAAGGGGATGCGTTTGAGAGAGAATTCATTGCAGATTTGCAGACAGTAAGTAGAGGGGGACCTCGTAAAATATAATTAGCAAAAAATTTCTGGCTCCGGCAAACTTGAAAATTTTAATATATTTTATGTTAGTATGCATTTTAGCCCCGGTCTTTTAAGATTCTGGTTCTCATGGGGGAGATAGTGCTGCCACATTAGCTTAAGAGTAAAGACTCAAGTTGAGTTCATATAGTAACTAGATAATAGTTTTGCTTTTTGCCACATCTAATACAATTATAGCAACTTTAGTATTGCAATCTGGTATGAGTAGTCAGTTTAAGGATATGGGTGACGTTTGAGATCCAGTTGGAATTGTGCTTAGTAAACATGTTTAATGGATGAATGATAAATAATATACAAAAGTAGATCTTCACAATGTACCTCTCACAATCAAATTATACATCAGTGATTGATTTATGCTCTTCAGAAATTTTAGGACACATTACTATTTTCTAATAAGAGGCTCTATATCAACAGTCAGACTGAAATTTGCAGATGAGCTCATAGAAGTTGAAGGTCCCAAGGGCCATTTAGGTCAGCTGCTGCATATTCAACCTCTTCATAGTGCAGTTCAGTAGTAGATAATCCATGTGACATTCTAACACTGTCTAGCTGCGCTGCAACTTGTTTCATTGTAGGCCTTTTCCTCCCGTTCAAGTTCAAGCATCTATATGCAAGTTTAGCAAATGCCATGATCTCTTCCTTCCCACCCTCTTTCGTAATTCGTGGATCAAGAATATCTAGTATACGGTCTTCTTCCATTGCTAATATAAAATGTGTTGCTAAACTTCGTCCCTCGTCGTCAGGTTTAGGTGCCAAGATTGCTTTCTGTCCTGTCAAGAGCTCAACAAGAACTACTCCAAAGCTATAAACATCACTTTTATCAGTAAATTGGCTTGATTGGAAATATTCAGGATCCAAGTAACCGAATGTGCCCTGTACTCTGGTTGTCAAGTGAGTTTGATCAACAGAAAATGTTCTGGAAGTTCCAAAGTCAGCCACTTTTGCTCTGTACTTTTCGTCCAAAAGTATATTTGTTGATTTGATATCTCGATGATATATTGGAATCGATGCTGCAGAATGTAGATAGGAGAGAGCTCCTGCAACTTCTGTTGCCATACGTACACGAATATCCCAGGTAAGTGGAAAGTCTTCATTATAGTCATGGATATACTGGAAAAGTGTTCCATTTGGGATGAACTCATAAACCAGTAAAGGGACCTCTGTCTCCAAGCAGCACCCATGTAGTTTTACAATATTCCTGTGGTTGATTTGTGATAGAATTACAACCTCGTTAATAAAATGTTCGAGTTTTGTTTCATCTTCTATTTTGGACTTTTTCACTGCTACTATTCGTCCATCTGTCAACATTCCTTTATAGACAGTACCTTGTCCTCCTTGTCCAAGGATTCGATCTACATTATAGTAATCGGTTGCTTTCTCCAGTTCCTTTGAAGTAAACAATTTGGTTGTCTCAACATTACCTTCACTAGAAGACACCTGTTGATGTAATAGCAGACCACCATTTCTCTTAAAAAACTTCTCCTTGAGTTGACGTATTTTCCTTCTTTTCATTACTTTGTACAACCACAAGGTAGCGAACATTACCAATAACACCCCAAGACTAGAACAAGTGGCTGCAGTATCAGTATAATGAACAAGTTAGCATATCAAAAGGGGTACCCAGATGTTGAAACTTGAAACTTACCCAAGATTTACTAAAGAAATGAAAGGGTACATGTTGAAGATAGCCATTTACAGAGCGTTAGATGCTAAAATATGCACTTTAAGTTTAGCATGCACTTTAACAATCAGTAACTGAGAAGGCTTACTATAAACACGGACATAAAAAAAGTACATATGTTACCAACTTCATGTCTGTTAATTTTACTAGTAATAGGTCCTGAATATTAATGAAAATCTTCCTAGTAGTCTTGTCCTTGTAATATTTTCTTTATTAATGCTAATTAGACAAGCGAATAATACTGGAAATCACTTCTTGTGCAGGAACTTGACAAACTGTAAATTGCAACACCAAGATTACACTGTAATCCATGTAACAGTTAGAGACAGTTTACCAATTATTATGATTACTGGAGCTTTCTTCACGTTGTCTTCCTTAAAGCAACCATCTGGTCCCAATAGATACCCATAGTTGCATGAGCATATGTAGCTTCCTGGGGTGTTGTTACAGTACTGCGCACAGGTCAAGCGGTCGTAATATGGAAGATCGTGAAATGGAAGAGCACACTCGTCGATATCTGACATTAAAACATATAATCAGAAATACAAGATTTACATGAGTAAATTTCATCCATGCTTGACAATAAATTGAAGTTACTACTTGTCTTTTGGTAATCGTTATTATCCTCTTAACTTAACCAGCTAAAGTATTAGATTATGCATGTATGAATTGAAGTATTTGACCGAAAATGAAAATTATGAAATTATTGCAAAATCTTACCTTGACATCCCTCTGGCAAATAAGGATTTCCTTCATATCCTCTAAGACAAGAACACAAGCTCTGATTCGTACACACAGTATTTCTTCCACACACGGAGCTATTCGTGGAGGGATTAAATGCTCCAAATGATTGACAGGACCCGTATGGTCTCCAATCCAGCACAGCAGGAACATGTTCCCTACTTTGCACACTGTAGATATCTGTCAAGTTCCCAAACCAATTCTGATCTACAATGAATGCATACCTGCATCCTTTTTTATCATTCTCAGTATCAATGCTTTTCAAAGATGCATTTGTAAACTTCAAAGATGGAGGTATTCTCGTTTGGCAGAAATTTATACCAAAACAATTGTTGTCTCGAAAAGTAATATTGCAAAACGACATGCACCCTCCAATGCTCAACCCTTGTCGAGATATTATAGCAAGATTGTCGCACCCCATTGCAGTGAATCGATTTTGAGTGCTCGAGAACACAAAGGGCCCTGATAAAAGCACTTCTTGACCATTTCTTCCATTTGCATAATCCGTGATTACAGGATTGTTGACCTGAATGGTGCCTGCTTCTAATGATATATTCAGCAGCTCCAGATTATTATCATTTAGAAAGGCTTTTGGTGGATTAAAAGAGTTAGGCTTAAATGTAATTTAAACCATGTGTTATTAACAATATACAATTCAAACCCTCTTTTAATATATTTAGTAAATTTAACCCTACGTTTTTTAACTATTTACAATTGAAACCTTTTTTAAAATAATTAGTAAATTTTAGTAAATTTAACCCTATGTTTTTTAACTATGTACAATTGAAACCTTTTTTAAAATAAATAGTAAATTTAACCCTACGTTTTAAAATATTTAGCAAATTTAACCTTGATTTTTTAATTTCGGAATAAAATAAATCTTATAACAAAATTTTGAATAAATATTCGTCAAATGCACTATTGATAATTTTTTTGTATAGATATTATCTAAGCATAATAGATATTTACAATTATTAGGATTTTTTCTTATAAAATGGATATTTAGATGTTCTTTTCTATATTAATATATCTATATGTATAATATATTATATATGTTCAATAAAATTTTAATATGTATTTATATTATTCCATCTTGTCATCACACTTCCCGCTCAATATATTCATGAATGTTCATCACCGAATTTAATTTATTTTCAAAAATACTCTTCGGTGAATATATTCTCGAAAATATTTTTTCGATATAAAATTTATTTTATTCCGAAATTAAAAAGTCAAGGTTAAATTTACTAAATATTTTAAAACGTAGGGTTAAATTTACTATTTATTTTAAAAAGGTTTCAATTGTACATAGTTAAAAAATATAGGGTTAAATTTACTAATGATTTTAAAATTTTAGTAATTATTGTAAAAAGGTTTCAATTGTAAATAATTAAAAAACGTAGGATTAAATTTACTAAATATATTAAAAGAGGGTTTAAATTGTATATTGTTAATAACACAGGGTTTAAATTTTAAATAAGCCAAAGAGTTATTGCACGGTATTTGGAATGTCTGGTTAGCTGAACAATCGGGTCCAATTCCGAAAGGATAAGTAATATCAACATTGCCACATTTTTGTTGACATCCAGGCTTTGCTAGAGAACTTTCTTGTGCAGATGCTTCGTGTATAATCAATAATACTAGCATCATCCGCAGCACTAGCTGCATATCCATCTCAGCTATTATGTTTAGAATTTACATGAAGTTACAGGGGATTTATAGGCATTTGCATGTGTTGATAACTTGATATTTCTATGTTGTTTCAATTGTCACATCAATTTATTTGTTATATGTTGGAAAGAAAAGTAAGAGAATCAAGAAATTAAAATCACTCAGACTAGAAGAGTCAGAAAACTATTATTTGCGCAGCCTACCATAGTTGACGATCCAATTAAAATTAACTTTGCATCACAGTAATATTTTACCCGTTTGACCGTATTCAACACAACAATTGAGGAGGACCGTTATATAATTTTTAGTTAAGGATATTTTATAATTTATAGACTTGGACTTGGTTACTGAAATAAAATCCCTCAATCAGTAATTTTTTTATGAAAACCTTAAAATTTAAATGAAATACTAATTGCAACATATATGTGCGTGAAAAAAAGGCACCAAATTGCAATTTTTATTAGAGTAAAGTACACTTCGTGTACCTGTACTTTTTGTGTCAGACCACTTTAGATAATGACCTTCTAAAATTATTATTTTAGGTACTAACATTTAAATTTTGTTATAAAATGTGTATCCCCGTCACTTGTAAGCACATTTATGTGTTTCAAAATTTAACACAGAATTGACGGGGATACAAATTTTATAACAAAATTTAAATGTTAGTACCTAAAGTGGTAGTTTTAGAAGGTCAGTATCTAAAGTGGTCTGACACAAAAATTACAGGTACATGAAGTGCACTTTACTCTTTTCATTATTTTTCAGATTTTTAAATATATTGTGAAAATTAAGAATTTTCATGATATTCTCACACATGGGAAGGTGGATTATATTTAGTACTAGGCTATTGTGGAATACCGGAATCTCGAAAAAGAACTAATGTTTTTGTTTCGTATGGCTGCCGTTTTTCTCTCTCTCTCTCTCTTAACTGCAGTGTAAAGTTTCAAAACTTTTGGTATAATGTAAGATGCATTGGTAGTCTCGTCATGCAGCATGCGGAGCACTCACTCATCTCCACTTCAGCCTATATGTATCTTGGCTCCAGGAGTGTTATCAAAGTGAATGCTCACGGAGTAACTTTTGTAACACCGGGGCTCAAGGCAGTGGCAATGTTCCACCTGGTGCAGTGAAAATTCATGATCTGGGTTAAGAGGATGAAATTGTTGAAGAGTAAAAGTCTGGTGTCATTGAGTTTTTTAGTTTTAGCAGTATTGTTCTTTAGGTTCTAACAGCAGTGCTTGTCGCAGTTATTTTGAAAAGCTGATATTAATGAATTGATGTTTCTGTTGTTAAAAAAATTACAATTTGAGTATGTGTATGTGGTGTTATTTATAAAATATACAATTTTTTAAATTTGACTAAATCAAACTATTTAATGAGTTCGCAGTGTGAATTTGATTAGCAAACAAATCAAAGTCGAGCAACTAAACGAGGCAAACTCCAATTTTGTTTGCTGTTTATTCACAGTCCTAGTCAACAATATTGAGGTGTTTAGGAGAACTTTTTTCAAGAATAAGTCAACTTATTTTAAGACAAAGTTAGAGATTTCTAACTTTTTTCAAAAAAAAGTTAACTTTTTTTTTCCAACTTATAGAATCTCAAATATACATTAAATACTTGTATAAAAAATATTTATCAAAATATGAAATTTTTACCCGAAAATAAGTCCAAAAAAACTTATTTTAAGACAGGCCAACAGGCCAATTATAATAAGCTGTAGGTTGGATGACTTTTCTCATTGAAACAGAGTTCATAAATCATGATCAGCTGAAAGCTAATTGTGACGAATGATACAAGGAGGAAATATGACCCCGTACAGATATATGCCTACATATCAATCTATCTTTCTCTAGTATACATGCAAGAATCTACAACACAAAAAAGAAGAGACGGCTATACATTTGATTTGATACCCCTAGTTATTTATTTATTATTCTTTATTTAAATAATTATTATTTTCTTTTTTTTTTATTAAAGCAAATTTTTTTAGTTATTATTCTTTTGAAATATTTTTAAATTGCCCGCATTACTATTTCGTCTTAAAATTGTTACAACTATCCTAGCGGTGGATTAGTAGATAACGTTCGGCTTGACTAAGGATATATTATAGGAGATATTTTTATGTTTATCTCTTAGAACTAATATGTAGGATATAGTAATAATATAAAACTCTATCATATTATTCCTATACAAGTATATATATAGTTATATATTAAAATAGAAGAGTTGTGAAGAAAGGGTGGGCGATCACATGTGTGTTTCAAGAAATTTTTTAATTTTTTTTACTGTTGACTATACATTATTAGTAATATTGAGATTCAGATATTTAAAATTTGATCTCTATGTGGCTTGAGATCCACTTATTTTCTATGTAGGCTATAAGCTTTTTTAATTGATTTGGTGGAAAAGTGGTTTAATTGTGTTCTTTTATCACTGTTCACATATTTTATGTAAGTCATCTCTTTTCTATTAAGGAAACATTTTATTTAATTCTTTTAATGTGTGTATATATATATATATATATATATATATATATATATATATATATATATATATATATATTCGCATGCGACGTGTGCAGTTAGAATTATTGATATATTATATCAAATTCATTATTTTTGTTATACGACTTAAATGATTAACAATTTCATTTTAACAATTTCATAATACTATTAGATATATGGCTAGTTAAAGTATTTAATTTTCTCTTTTGATCTCATACTAAATAAATTATTGTTTGGTAAATTATTATTTTCTATTATTAATATATACCATATTACCATGGGTTACTGTTTTCGTAGAAAAATATTTTATAAGTATTCAATAAGGTATATTTTTATATACAAATAAAACATGAGTTTTATGCATATATTTTATGTTTTAATTTCAGCACCGTAGGTTCTGTGTGTCACCTGTGCTAGCATGGCTATTTCATAATTTATATTACTAGATTTTTGCACACACCGTAGCTGTACTCCACAAGGCCATGGCATGCATTTTTATTATTTTGCAAGCTTATAGAGTTGCACCAAAATCTGTATATCAGTGACTCAATATAGAATACTCATGGTCAAGTGAGTTGTTATTAATAAGTATAATATTTTATTTAATTAATTAATAATAGTAAAATAAATTGTTTTCGCTATAGATTTATAAATCATCACTATAGCATATATCTGTCCTAGTCCAACTTCTATTCTGTATTATTTTATAGTTGGCAGCATTTATTTTATTTAATTTTATTATTGTACTTATTTTTATAATTTATAAAGTATGTACACATATTTACATTTTTATAAATTATTCCTTTATATTTGGCTTTAAATCACTCGCCTACTTACTCTGTTAATTTTACTAACTACGGATGTTCGATAAATAATAATTGTTGATTGTTACAATTATTATTTTAATATTAAAGTAGCCGTCTTAGGTTAGTGGACTAAAGGATCGTTTAAAATCATTGTATTTCTATCCAGATAAGAATTGAGTTTATTCAATAATGCTCGGCATATGATTATTTTATTAGGTATATTATTATTTTTACAGTAATTTAAATTTATAATTGATTTAGTATTTGATTTAGGCTGGATGACTTTTCTCATTGAAACAGAGTTCATAAATCATGACCAGCTGAAAGCTAATTGTGACAAATGATACAAGGAGGAAATATGACCACGTACAGATATATGCCTACATATCAATCTATCTTTCTCTAGTATACATGCAAGAATCTACAACACAAAAAAGAAGAGACGGCTATACATTTGATTTGATACCCCTAGTTATTTATTTATTATTCTTTATTTAAATAATTATTATTTTCTTATTTTTTTTATTAAAGCAAATTTTTTTAGTTATTATTCCTTTGAAATATTTTTAAATTGCCCGCATTACTATTTCGTCTTAAAATTGTTACAACTATCCTAGCGGTGGATTAGTAGATAAGGTTCGGTTTGACTAATGATATATTATAGGAGATATTTTTATGTTTATCTCTTAGAGCTAATATGTAGGATATAGTAATAATATAAAACTCTATCATATTATTCCTATACAAGTATATATATAGTTATATATTAAAATAGAAGAGTTGTGAAGAAATTGTGGGCGACCACATGTGTGTTTCAAGAAATGTTTTATATTATTATTCTTTATATTATTATTCTTTTTTTATACATTTGATTTGATACCCCTAGTTATTTATTTATTATTCTTTATTTAAATAATAAATAAACTTAAATTAGTATTTTACCATTAGTAGTACTTTACCACTTAGAGGTGTCCTCTTTTCTTAGAGAACTCAAAACCTATATATTTCTAGCATACCTGCTGGATTTGAAGATGGTAACATATACACGGATATTAAGAGAAATGTTTTTTCATAATCCTGCACCTACCTTTTTGCAGGTTAACTTTACATTTCTATTCTCTTATGCATATGCTAACTAACTCAACCTCTTTTATGATGATCGGCATTGCAGTCACTTGTACTGGTCTAGGGGTGCTATTGGTACTGGCACCTATGTGGTTGTACAAAGTATTGAAACAGAGAAAAATGCGTAAACTCAAGGAGAAGTTTTTTAAGAGATATGGCGGTCTGCTATTAGATCAACGACTCTCTTCTAGTGAAAGTAATGTCGAGACAACCAAATTATTTAGTTCAAAGGAGCTGGACAAAGGAACTAACCACTACAATGTAGATCGAATCCTTGGAAAAGGAGGCCAAGGTACTGTCTATAAAGGAATGTTGACAGATGGAAGAATTGTAGCAGTGAAAAAGTCAAAGCTAGAACATGGAAGCAAACTCGAACATTTTATTAATGAGATTATAATTTTATCACAAATAAACCATAGAAATGTCGTAAAGCTACATGGATGCTGCTTGGAGACAGAGGTCCCTTTACTGGTTTACGAGTTCATCCCTGATGGGATACTTTTTGAGTATATCCATGACCATAATGAAGACTTTCCACTTACATGGGATCTATGTTGAACGGAGATGGGTACGGGAACATATACGGGGACGGGGACATGAAACGGCAATTTTAAAATTAAAGGGTACGGGGACGGCGAATATATATTAATAATTTTTTTATATAAATAGGATAAATACAATATTCTCAAATATTAACATCATCGGATATAAATTCATTCTCCATTTCAGGCTCATCAAGGGAAAGTTCTGCAAACTCTAAGAATCCAACATCTTCTGGAGAATCAAAATGATCTCCACCAACATCCCACATCTTGCTCTTCTTTGTTTCATATTGTTCAGAATTCCTGGATAAAAGACGGAAGTTGTTGTGGATGAAAACTAAATCTTCAACACGACTAGGATTCAACTTATTTCTCCTAAGTGAGTGAATGAAAACGTAGGTACTCCAATTCCTTTCACAGCAAGAGGAAGAAGCAGGCTGCCCAAGCAATTTCAAAGCCAAAGATTGAAGCAAAGGAGTTTCAGCATCAAAATTAGCCCACTAGTTTCTAGGATCAGAAGAGTATCTCTTTATAAGGGACATTATATCGTCAAAAGGACCTGTCATAAGTGAGAATTGAGCATACTCATCATACACTTTATCGAAATCATCAATGTCCGGAAATAATCTGCGAAAACACTTTATTCTTTCACGAGATATTTCAACATCTTTATGTGGAGCAACTCTAGTGGGATCCTCTGAAACCATCCATCACTATAATACCTTTAATAAATATTTAAAAAGGAAAAGCATCAGTGCATCGCATGTATGTCAAAAAATGAAGAATACAAAAAAAAAACATGAACTTAAAGTCTTAAAGAATGAAGTAAGGTAATTTGGATTGAGAGAGTGAGCCAAACAATGAAAAGGAGTACAACTCTTTGTCCAACGAGCTATTAAAATCTCATATATTGAATCAAAGAAGGGACATTGCTCCGTAAGAGAAAGTTTTTCTTTCTTGTAGACCTCAAGCTTCACCTTTTCTATCATGAAATCCCACATCTCATACACCAAATGAAGGCATGGTTTATCAGTGTCACAAAGTCGAATCATATCATAGATTGGTCTAGTAAAATCAATGATATATTCTACTTTGTCCCACCAATTATCATTGACAACCTTCTCCTTTACAAAGTTTGCCTTCCTAAGATCATCATCTCTATACGAACTCTACTCATCACTAATGACCATCGCTTGAAAAGCACACTTAATAAGTTTAAACCTCTTTAGCATCACTATAATTAAGGCAAAACGAGTATCAGCAACAGCAAGCAATTTAAGAGGGGAGAACATGCTAAAAATTAATAATCTCGTGTTATGATTCATGATGAAGTTCTTTATTTGTATTGCATCTCCATGAATCTCAGTGATCCAACTACACAATTCATAAGTCTGCTCATTCCGATCAACATTTTTTGCAGCACATATATTTTTTAAAGCAAGGTTAAGGGTGTGAACAACACATGATGTTCAATAAATGTGAGGATACTGACTTTCAATGATCTCCCCTGCCCCCTTACAATTTGCAGCATTATCGATTATAATTTGAATCACATTTTGATGACCTACTTCTTGTATGACTTCTTTCATCATATTAGCAATGAAGCATTTGTCTTTCACTTCATCAAAGCAATTAACAACTTTAAGAAACATGGGACCTTTTCCACAAGTAGCCATAAAATTTATTAGAGGTTTTCATGTTGGATCACTCCAACCATCACTCACAAGTGTTAATCCTTTCTCTGGCCAGGCTGCTTTAACATGTTCTAATAACCTTTCAACATTAGCTTTTTCTTGATAGAGTAATGAAGTTCTTAATTTTGTATAACCAGGAGGAATATAACCACTTAAGTTATATTGGCAGCAAATGTATAAGACCGTTGATAATATGGATTTCTTGCTTGATTAAATGACAAACCACCCGTATAAAATATCATTGCAATTTCTTGATCTAATTGGGCTCTAGTAGACATATCAAATGATTTAGTAAGGGGATTCAAAAGATCAGGTTTTCTTTTCTTTGAAGAAGAATTCAAACCTGAATCGCAAGACAGTGGAACATCTCTTGGCCCTGAGTTCTTATTTTTTCTCTCCCACTCTTCTTCCAGCCTTGCCATTTCAAGTTTCTCTTTCCTGGTGACCTTCTTACAAATAGCAGCTCCTAAATTTTTTATTTGAAGTAGATGTGCCTTCACTCTTGAATAGCTTCCGGATCAAATTTCACCACAATAATGACACTGATAACTCCAAGTCCCTCCCATTCTCCTTTCTTCTCCAATTTCATCACAAAGTCTCACAAAGGAGGTTGTTTTTCAGACACACTCGCACTCTCACTTTCACTTCCTCCGCCAGTGCCACTACTTCCATGTTGAGATTCCATTGAAAGTGAAGAGAGATTTGTTTGAGAGATTTAGAGAAAGGCAGAAAGCTGAATGTGTGTGTATATATTTGTATGTATATATATGAAAGATGTAGGGTTAATATATTTGTTTGAATGTCTTTTTTTTTAATTGGGTACGGGGTTTTTTTTTATCTTTTTATCCAGGAAACGTCCCCATTTTGAACCTGCTGTCCCCAGCCTTTTGGGGACGTCCCCCAGTCGTCCCCAACCGTCTCCGTGCCATCCCCGTCCCGGAAACATCCCCAAACTTGGGTTCTTTGGGTGTTTGGCGTCCTCGTGCAACATAGCATGGGATATCCGCGTACGTGTCGCTACAGAAGTTACAGCAACTCTCGCCTATCTACACTCTGCTGCATCTATTCCAGTATATCATCGAGATATCAAGTCTTCCAATATACTTTTGGATGAGAAGTACAGAGCAAAAGTGGCAGAATTTGGCACTTCGAGATCAATTTGCATTGATCAAACTCATGTGACAACGAAAAGAGTACAATGTGTAATATCTTGTATTTTTTTAGAATAATAAAATAGATTAATAATAATAAAAAAAAGAATTAAAATTGGATAGAGATTAGAATTAGAATAACTGGTTTTTGAATATTGGTAGGATTTGAATTGTAGTATGTTTTGTTGTAGGGTTTTAAACTCTATATATAGATTGAGATCTCCTCGTTCTTTTGTATTCTTTTCGAGTCACCAAGACTAAATAGTTGTAAATCTTTTTCTCTACAAATCTTGATTATTTTTCTTCGTCTTTTTATTAAAATTCGTATGATTTTCCATACACAATTCTTCTATCTTGTAAAATTCAAATCGTAAGTCAGAATTCAGTGATTCTGGACTTTTCAGAAAAGTATTTTCGTTCTCTACGACTTTTGTGGTTTAAGTTTTTCGAGAAAACGTCGTTTAGATGGTCAAACCGGTCAATTACAGATCTGGACAGAATTAGAGTTATGAAGAAGTTCGACGTTTGAGATGTGATATTTTCGATTGGATGTTAAGGATTCAATATATGTTCTAGGATGTTGTTAATTCTTGGTTTGCAAGGTTGAGGTAAGTAAACTTTCAAAATATTAGTTTATTTCGTAAATTTTATATTTATATGTATGTATTTTTGTTATTAAATTAGATCATATATGCTAATTTATTGGATTAAATTATGAACAAAAGAATTATTTAAACTTCGAACTTTGAATTAAGAAATAGTATTTTAGAACCTCATCGCTTCGTATTGAACCGTTAGTAAATTGCGTATAGTTCCGGAATTAGACTTTGGACCTTACTATGGAACACTTCTTTTGGGCCCTTCGGGGATTGTGCATTATTTTGGGCCTTAGTAAGGGTAGCGCGTTTATTAGCATTTGAACTTTTAAGTCGTGTCACCGGCTAATGTGACCAAGCGTAATGGGATAATTTGTCTAAAGAGTATGACTTAATTATTTTGAATTTTATTTTGAATTTGAAATTCGATCTATCTCTTTGAATATGATTCTGAAAAATATATATGTTATACAAAACATACTTGATCCTGCTAGTGTGTAGTTAGTTTTCTTATTGGGCTGTGTAGCTCATTACTTACAAAATTTCAAGTGTTAGCGTTGGCTTAACTTTGGACACTTCTTGGAGATGCACACATAAATTGGAGTAATATTTAGTTACTAGATTTTTATCTGTGGAGCTGCGTCTCTATAAATTTGAGAATACATTGGTTTTAATTTTGACGATACATTGGGATTTCGTTTTAAAGATTTATGAAATTTCAGTTTATTTTGGATATTTGATTGAAAATAATAGTCTGAAAAGTCGGGCTGTTAAAGTTGGTATCAGAGCCAACTCTCGAAAGCTTGATTCGTCAAGTTGCCGGAGGTGGGGACACGAATGCTTGTGATATTATCCCACAATGGATAGAGGTCCGGATGTGGGGACACGAAGCTAGCCGGTATTATCTCATAATGGGTAGAGAGGTACGATCTGGGCCTATGGGCTATCTGTTCGGTCTGACGAGGACGTCAGGAATTTAAGTGGGGGAGTTTGTAACACCCCAGTCCCACATCGAGTAGATTGAGATAATTTGTTTGATATATAAGTAAAAGTATTACTACTATGTACACCAACAAATCATGATCTTTTGGGGGCCTGTGGTGGGTTTGTGGATTACCCAAATTATTGTATTTGGGTCAGTTTACTTTGGCTTATTTTCGGATTCGGAAATCGGGACTTGACCCGATTTTCAAAAAAAACTCGGGATTGGACCCGGGTTGTCACACAAGTTACATTCGGTTACTTTGATCCTGAATACTTTCGATCAAGTCAAAATACAGATAAAAGTGATGTTTATAGCTTTGGGGTGGTTCTTGTTGAGCTCTTGAGAGGTCAAAAACCTATCTTGACTATCTTGGCACCTAGACCTGATGATGAAGGACGAGAAAGAAAAGTTTAGTAGCATATTTTATATCGGCTATGGAAGAGAATCGGGTATTAGATATTATTGATTTGCGAATTACAAAAAATGGTGGGAAAGAGGAGTTTGTAACGTCTGCTAAACTTGCATATAGATGCTTGAACTTGAAAGGTAGAAAAAGGCCTACAATGAAACAAGTTGCAGCAGAGCTCGAGAGTATTAGAATGCCACACGGATCAGCTACTACTCATCAGCACTATGAAGATGTTGAATATGATGTAACTGCACTAAACGAGGCTAATTGGGACCTAGCTTCAACTTCTATCAGCTCCTCTGCGAATTACAGTCGCACGTTGATGAAGAACCCTTTCTCACAATATAGTGATGCTATAATGCAAAAGGGAAATGTATGCACCCTGCCACAACGGGCTCTTTTCAAGACCATAATGAATGGCTCATGTATGAAAGGATTGTGAGAAAAAACAAAGATTGTGAAGACGAGAAATGTGTATTGGTGCAGTCGGACAAAGAAGAAGAGGGTGCAAGTACATGAACTGGAATGCAAATACAGTATTAGTACTCTGTCGTAATAATAAACAAAATTAAACTACGTTATTTTACTTGTGCTTTTTATTACTGTTTTTGTATTGTGTGCCCACTAATAACTACATTTTGATGAGTTTGTAAATTTTTATTGGTTCCCTTCTGACTAATAATACTCGTGCACAAAACTCATCATCAACCAAAAATTATGAATTCATTAAGAATTAGTCATGGACATCTTCTACTAGAAACACCCTGTACTTAAATGCTCCACTTGGGCACTAAAAGCCAAGGAAAAGCATTTTCTCATACCATCTTCGACCATCATCCGCTATTAGGTAAACTATGTGACACCATGATATTAGGTAAACTTCTTAATAGTGGTGGCCAAACGGGCGGGTCGGCTCGCCCCGACCCGCCTCGGCTCCCCATTTAACTCATGAAAACCGGCTCGCAATCGGGCCGAGTCGAAAACCGGCACAAACCGCCTAGAAAACGAGCCAGGCACGAGTCTGAAAGTCGTGAACCGTAAACGGTACGGACCGGCACGGGAAACCCGGGCGAGCTGAACCCGACTCGACTCAGCACGGCTTGTCCGCCAACTCGGCACGGCTCGTTCGCGAACTCGGCACGGCACGCCAACTCGACACGACTCGCCCGTTTGGTTAATCAAAACAATTTTTTTATACTTTCGAAATCTTTCTTATTTTTTTTAATATAATTATTTACTTCTCCCGAAATATATCTTAAATAATGATTGTGTTCTTCATAATAACTATATTTTTTATTAAATTAATTAAATATAATTTGGTGTTTACTTCAAAGAAATTTTATTTATAAAACTTAAAAAATAATAAGATTATTGTTATCCTCGTATTCGTATAAAATCTTAACAACGATAAATATATAAACAATGTAATATTTATGGTTTAATTATATTTTTCTTTTAGTAGCCTAATTTAATGGGGGGGGGAATAATATAACGAATGTTAATTTTTAGTTATCTTGTGTATTTATATTATTACTCGTCCCTACTTTTAAGAATAAAATTTGTTATATGATAAATATATTTTTTATTATCTTTTCGAAATAGTTGTCTATATATATATTTTTAAAACTATCATTACCTCTATTTTTTCTAGTATTTGACTATTTGAATTTTAAAACATAAATAATGAAATAATGAATTGGCAACCCGGAAGCTCGTCTCGGCCCGCCAACTCGGCACGGAAGTTAATAAATTATTTTTAGAAGTTTTATATAACACGAATTTGTTTTTTAAAATTTTAACTTTATTAATATAAAGGGTATTTTCTCATATGTCCCAAATTTAAAAGTTGTTTACAAATATATCATATTTTTAGTTATATTTTCAAATATGTTCATACACAATTTTCATCATCTTAATAATTTTAGAAGGATGTTTTTATACTTGTAATTTAAAATAATTGAAATTTTAAAATAAATGTAATATAATTATAATAAAAATGTAATATTTAAATAATATTTTTAAAAATTAAAAAAAACCGTTTAACTCGCTTAACCCGACGAGCTGTACACAAGTCTAACATTTCTTGAACCGGCCCGACTCGGCACGGCTCGCCTAAACTGGCGTGACGTGCCTGAGTCAAGAGATGGCCAAACCGGCTCGTCGGCGAACCGGCACGGCTCGCCCGGCCCACTTGTTTGGCCAACTCTACTTCTTACCATCTTCCATATGGATTGAGTCGGTAACCATTATCTAAAAATATTGACGTTATTAAAATTAATATTATATCTAACCCTACACATACCTAATATATTATATTTAATATATATATATATATATATTATAATTTTTATTTTTAATTTATATAATATTAAGAGTAAAAATATTATTTTATTATTAACCAAATTTATTAATTACTTATATAATTATGTTAACATACATTACATATTTATAAAAATACTAATAATATAATTTAATTATATATTTAATTATATATATATTATAATTTATTAAAGTAATATTTATTAATTATTTTTTTATCATACTTAAAAATGTTATTATATTTTATATTTTAATATATATTAAAATTTATTTAAATTTTAATTTATATTAAATTGTATATTTTATTTCCACTTATATTAAATAAAATATTAATAAAATTTATTTTCACATATAAAATTACCATATATATATACGAAAAAACTGTAAATCAGATTAACCTCAGCTAACCATTAGAATTAGGTGGTAAAACTACATTTTTTTTTACAAAAACGTCATCATTTGCACTTAAATTTTTTAACTACTATTTCTTGTACGTGGGACCAACTGTTACACCATCTTTTATATTATTATAGTTTTTGTATATTACTCCCAGTCTTTTAACAACTTTTAAACAATAACATTATGTCATGTTAATTCAGTAACGCATTATACAAATATAATAATTTCAATTTAGAAAGATATGAAGTAAATCTATTTTTTTTTCAAATATAATAAAAATAATATATCTCATTATATATATTTTTAAATGTTTTGGATATTTAAATGTATTTTTTTCTCTAACAATAAAGGAAAATGTGCATTTCAAAAATAGTACAAAATAAATGGTATATTTAAGCATTTATTAAAAATATATTAAAATAACTTTCTTAAAAAAATTGCTTTAGTGATAATGAAAAGTATAAATAAAATGAATGCATCAAGTTTTTCTAGATAGATTTTCATGTATAAAAAAAGTTAAATTCTAATTTACAAACATATGTGTCATGCAAGTACACGAGAAGCACAAATATATTGTAATATTCGTAATTTATTTATTTAGATATTAGTAATTATAATTAGAATTAGACTGGAATTTGTAAAATTATTTTCTTTAACCATAATATTTATTATATTAAATTTAATTAGAAATAGAATTTATAATAAAATAGTAATTAGATTAGAATCATGATAATTATTAAGAGTCTATATATTATTTATATTAAACCCTAAAAACAGAGACGGAGGCAGAGCCTTAGAATAAAAGAAGTTGTGAGAGAAGAACCAGAAAAGACGCAGCAAGAAAGAAAAAAAAATCAGAAGATGCGCTTATTTACGATCCATCTATGTGGATTGTGGAACATTTCGTGTAGTGTGAATGGCTATGCTGATGTGATGCATGTTTGACCGTGCAATTGGTAAGGTTGTCATCTTATTTTAAAAAGTTTAGATACAAGTATTATTATATATAATATAGCATACATATGAGGTACATATCTGTTTTAGTAAATCGTGATATGAAATGGGATAAATATCAATTAGGTCACTGATTGCGTTCAGATGTATCAAATAGGTGACTGATTGTAAATTTGACTCATTTTAGTCACTGATTGCACAATTTGACTCATTTTGGTCACTGATCGCACAATTTGACTCATTTCAGTTTTCCGGTCACCTGAAAATTTTCCGACGAAAAAAAATATGCACAAAAAAATTCGAAAAAAAATTATATGTAGTAAAACACCCCGACTTTGAATCTCCTAAACTCAGAATTATCGAAAGGAAATTCAAAACTAAAAATCGAAATTAAATAAATTTGGGTCAAGATTTATTTAATTTGGATTTTCAGTTTTGAATTTCCTTTCGATAATTCTGAGTTTAGGAGATTCAAAGTCGGGGTGTTTTACTACATATAATTTTTTTTGGATTTTTTTGTGCATATTTTTTTTCGTCGGAAAATTTTTAGATGGTCGGAAAACTGAAATGAGTCAAATTGTGCAATCAGTGACCAAAATGAGTCAAATTTGCAATCAATCACCCATTTGATACATCTGAACGCAATCAGTGACCTGATTGATATTTACCCCGATACGAAATCATGAGTTATGTTTGAACTCATTAATGTCGCTGGTAATTATTTATAGTTTTATAACTGGGTTTGAGCCAAGTGCTTAGGAAGTCATTTGGGGTATCGTTAATATTTGTGATCATTATTTTTTAGGTACAGATTTCATCTCTTTTCTCTTCAACGCTACTCTTTTTAGGATTAGTTATATTTAATTCGTTCCGTTCGTAAATCTGTTCCTTCTGTTATTATTCGTTTTAACTGTTTTGACTTTCCGAAAGTTATTTTAAAGTTTGTTTCGAAATATTTAAATATTTATCTCTGCGATTTTCGAAAATTATATATGTTACATATCTGCGTAGAATATTTGAAATATCTGTTCAGGTGATTTTAAAATTGTGAAAAATATTTTATTTGAACCCTTCGAGTAATATAGGGTATACCGAGTTAACCAATTGTAGGGGTACTACAACCATGTCATTACGGCACCAGTGGCATGACACTTTCGTGGTAGTGTGATTAGTCACGGCGTATCTTTCTGGTAGCTCAGGTGACGAGTTTTGCGCATTTGATATTTGTTTGAGGATACGTGGGTGCACCCAGAATTTGATTTGATTTGTGATTGGATATTTGGCAGTTACGTTGTATATGTCGTACACGTTATCCGGTTTATTGCACGCAGTAGGTACCCTATGATGTGTGTATCTGTTATCTGTTATCTGTTTTGTATCGGTATGAAATATCCTAACCCCTCTTTGCTTCAGCCTTGTTTTTAAAAAAAATGTTTATTTATAAGTGTCAAACTGTATATCTTGTTTCTGTTTTATAAACTGTATTCCAATCTGTACTGAGCATTTGGCTCATGCTGTATTCTTTCTTCTAGAAGGTACTTAGGGGGATCTTGGGTTATGTGATGGAGAACTCTCTTATTTACATTTATTGGAACATTTGAACTTAAAGGATTATTTTAGTCATTTTTATTATTAGAGATTTTAGATTTATTCGCATTTATCATTTTGAATTATTTTGGAGGTATTGATATTAGTTTGGAGACCTATTGGACCTATTGGACCTATTTAATTATTAAGTTTGGTGGATTTTAGTCTGTATGTGGTTTGATAAGTAACTCATCGTCTCATTTTGGGAAGGGGATGTTATATATATGAAAGCTGATATTAGAAGTCGTTTAACCTTATTTAAGCAAGGTGTTTAGATAAGATTAATATGATATCCCGTATTATATATATATATATACATATATATATATAGGAATTTAATAAAATTAATATTTTTTAAAATAACTAAACTAGCTAATACCATAGGCCTAAGTTGTGAAATTGGACATCTGCTAATGTTTTTGTATTTTAGAGTTTGAAAAACTACATTGTCTCTCATACACATACTTGTACAATAATTGGATTTTGCCCGTTTCTGATTACTCTAAACAGCGTTGATCGGTTGTGGGATGGGGAAAGTCATCATTGGCTACTCTTCTTTCCAGTCTCTGAAACACTACCTGAAGTTTTGTTTGCAATCTCGCAGCAATGATCATGGATTTTGTATGGCTAAAGTCTATTAGGTTAGTCAAGAAGTTGAAATAAGCACTCCTCCAAGAAGTATGGCACAACAATGTAAAATATACCAACAATAATCCTGTAACATAACCAACTCCAACTATCACATAAAACCATTGGATGTAAACATCATCCTGTTCTTCAGTGGAATTTTCAGTGTGTTCGCCATCATCAGAACCTAAAACACAACTATACGAAAGTGGAAATCCACAAAGATCAGGATTGCCAGTATAAGAAGAAGCAGGAAAGCTCTCTAGCTGATTGCCTCTTGGTATTTTTCCTGCTAACTTGTTATTTGCAGCACTAAACCATGACAAGAAATTAAGAGCTTTCAATGATGATGGAATTATACCAGATAATTGATTGTCAGAAAGGTCTAGCCTTTCCAGGTCAGTAAGAGCAGATATTTGATCCGGGATATTTCCTGTGAATTTGTTCATGCTTAAATCCAACACATGAAGAAGCTTTAAGCACCCTATCTCAGCAGGGATATTGCCATTTAAGCTGTTGTTTCTCAAGTTTATTGTCGGAGGCAAGAAAGAAAAACTTGTGTACTGAAGGAAAGAAGAACCACTGTGTGGATTCACAACAATTGGTAACTCTAAAGAAAACTGTTTCACTTGTTTACTTGTCTGCTGCAATGTCAGGGCTTGCAGTGTGAAAAGTTCTCTTGGGAATACACCTGAGAACAAGTTGCTAGATAAGTCCAAGTAAAAGAGGTTAGGAAGAGATCCAAGCCAACTTGGAATATTTCCAGTAAACTGATTAAATGACAAATCGAGAACCTCTAGATCTTTGAGCCTTTCAATCCAGGTGGGTAAGTTTCCCAAATATTGACAGCCACCTAAAGCAAGAACCCTGACATTTTCAAAACCATTTCTATTAACAATGCTTGGACCGTCTGGCAGTGTTTCACCGAAAAAATTCAGGGAAAGGATGACAACAGTAAGGCTCTTGCAACCCATTAAATTGCTGACAGCTCCTGTAATGTTAGTTAGGCTATTGTTAGAAAGAGAGATAAACGAGAGCGACTGCAATTCAGACACACCAGCTGGAATTTCTCCGAAGAAGTAGTTACTAGATAGTCTAAGAGCAACCAAGGACTTGCACATGAAGAGGCTTCCTGGTAACTTTCCAGTCAGATGATTGTAACCCAAGTCCAATATACGTAGACGTATGAGTTTAGAAAAATCCAAGGCAGCGATATCTCCATCCAAGAAATTGATCCTTAAATTTACTGTAATGAGATTGATACAATTCGTTAGAGTAAGAGGCAAAGGACCACTAAGATTGTTTCCATAGAGGTGGAGTTGTTGTAGTTTGAACAGTTTGCCTATATTTTGTGGGATTTTTCCTGCCAACTCATTGTCTTGGAGATTAAGAACAGTGAGGTTGAAACACTGAACAACTTCATCACCGATTGGTCCATATAGGTTATTTTCTGGTAAGGATAGTTCTGTCAGTGTTGAAACATTGTAAATATCATATGCGAGCAATCCCTTCAGATAATTGGAACCCGCACGAAAAACCTCAAGTTGACCACATTCCCCCAAGCCATGAGGAATTTTGCCAGTGAACTCGTTGTACGAAAAATCCAAGAAGTTGATGAGGTTTGAATTGGAACAAATAGATGAAGGAATATTACCAACAAAGCTGTTGTTGCTAACATTAAAACTTACAAGATTTGATGCTTCTTCAAAATAAGTAGAAGTGATGGTGCCATTCAAATGATTGCTGGACAAGTCTACTACTCGAACTGAAGATGGCAACGGCAAAGATGATGCTACCTCACCAGACAAACTGTTAAAGCTTAGATCAATTGTTTCGAGTCGAGTCAAAGACGAAAACAAGATATCAGGCAGAGGACCATAGAGCAAGTTGTGGGAGAGTTGGAGGTGAGAAAGATAAGTGAGATTTCCAAGAAATGGTGAGATTTTGCCTTTAAGATCTCTAAATGGTAGCTCCAAATGGCTGACTCTATCATTATGATCACAATATATACCTTCCCAGTAGCAACAATCTGTTGATGTTGACCAATTCAAAGGGCTAGAAGTACTTGTAAAAGATAGTGACATGAGAGACTCAAGATCAAACTTGTTACAAGCATAGGAACAAGAATCAAGTCCAAGAATCAAGAAGAAAGCAAGGCCTAAAGGCATTATTTTGCATGTGAAAGCTGATCTCTGAGCAACTGGCATAGGTACGTTAGTACGTAGTTGTCTGAAGACTTGGATTTCTGAGAATATGGGGTGTCTAGCTGTTGTGAATGTCAACTCTCACAGCATACTAAAGAAAACTCCATTATAATTGTTTTAAGAGCTGAAAGTAAACTAAATTCATTTTTTTTGTTTCAAAATTATTTTATTAGTCTACCCAAGAATTGCTACTAAACTTCTTCCAGATAGCCATTGTTAACTAGGGAACTTTACATATCCTCACTGTCTATGAAATTTTATTGCAAAGATGCAGCTGCAAAGTAAATTTTGATCAGTAAACATTTTAGATTGCAAAATATATAGACGGCACATAATTGTAGCCATTTTTGGTTGGGTTACGGCATAATGCCAGTAATTACTTTTTCTCGAATAAATTGCAGACCGGTGGTTGAACATTATCCAATGTAGAACTTGTTGGTAGAACAATTGGTAGATGGAGATGAAACCTTTCTGCAACACCAAGACCTGAAAATAACTAGAGACAAATTGCAGCTTTGAGGCGTGATATGATCACTTTCTTTAAGGATTTATTCCGCCCCAATTGTATCACAATTTGCTACGAGGTTACTGGCGAAATTATTCCTACAGGATACAACAAAGCATGAAGGATAGCAACTAGCAATATTGATACCCTTCCTGAATTACTTAGGAACAAATATGATAGTGTGTATATATTTTCTTGTTAGAGAGAAAACTAAGAAAGCTGTGTGTCTTTTCCCAATTCTCATCACAAAGATATGTATATCTTTATAATATGTTTTTTAACAAAGTAACTCATCTGTATATTAATTCAATTTATGGCCATCTCAATAAATATTGCCATTTATTTTATGAGTTATACTTTGAAAAGTCATACACATTAATCAGCTTCTTTATTTTCTCACCTCCTTTAAATATAATATATATTTAAAAGATATAAAAGATTTCACAAATATCTTTTATATTTTATTGGTTCTATAAAACAAAACTCCAACAATCCCCCACTTTTGTTTATAGAAGCAATAATCTCAACACACTTAATCCACACATAAACAATATACATAATAGAGGTATCTTTCGATTTAAACCTATACTTAGTACTAGCATCTCAAAGTTTATCAGAATTCTAGTTGCCTTAGCATTAAACTAGTCATCTATACGATAAACCGGAGAATACTGTACATATAATTGTTTTAATGTTCCAAGTAGTAATTCTCACAAGTTTCTGCACTATTATGGCCATGTGCTAATAATCCTGTTCTCATGAACTCTCTTGAGAGTAAACTCATAACTCCCTTAAGAAGCGGCACCACTTCTTAGTTCACATAGGTGAAATGTTTCAATGTGTCTCCGTTATTTTCAACACACTACCAATACAGTCAAAACATTTCATTAAGAGTCTAACTCAACCTCTTCTCATAACGGACGATATTGACACCACATGTTGGGACTATATACGTCAATATCAACAATTATCTTAGTAACTTGTTATTACCCATTAAACCTTTAAACTAATAACTTATTAGAATAAAGGTTGGGTTACCATTACCAAATAATTTAATCAATGAGTTTTAGTCCCATTTCACAACTAGTTGTCTTCACTACCTCTCTCGAAAGAGGTTTAGTAAAAGGATCCGCAAGATTTTTACATGATTTCACATAAACAATTGTTAAGGTACCATTCTCTAACAATTGTTTCACATACCCATGTCTCAAACTTATGTGTCTAGACTGCCCATTGTACGTACGTTTATAAGCATTAGACATGGTATTTTGACTATCACAATTTATTGAGATAGGAGGCATTGGACTAGGCCATAACTTAATGTCCAACAATAAGTTTCTAATCCATTCAGCCTCTCTACCACATGCTGCAAGAGCAATAAACTCCGACTCCATAGTCGAATGAGATATGCATGTTTGTTTCTTGCTCGACCAAGAAACTACACATCCTCCCATAGTAAATAACCAACCAGATACAGATTGATTATCTCCCACACTTTGAACCCAACTTGCATCGGTGTATCCCTCTAATACAGCCGGATAATCATTGAAAACTAAACCAAGATTTTTGTATTTTTTCAAATAACCAAAAATCCTAGTCACACATTTCCAATGCTCCACATTTGGATTACTAGTGTATCTACTCATTTTGCTTACGGCAAAAGCAATATCTGGTCTTGTGCAACGCATTGCATACATTAAAGAACCAATGGCACTGGCATACTCAAGTTGTGCAACAGCTCTTCCTTTATTTTCACACAACTTCACACAAGAATCAAATGGAGTATTTACCTCTTTAAATCCTAGATGATTAAATTTATTTAATATCTTCTCAATATAATGAGCTTGATTTAAAGAGTAACCTCCACTATGTTTTCTCACTTTAATTCCCAAAAAAGTATCCACTTCACCCAGATCTTTCATTTTAAAAATCGAGGATAAATGCTCTTTCACTTTATTTATGCCAATAATATTAGTTCCAAAAAGTAACAAGTCATCAACATATAGACAAATAATTACTCCATACTCATCTAAGAATTTAGAATAAATACATTTGTCCGCACCATTATGCACAAAACCATTACACAAAATAGTTGAATCAAATTTTTCATGCCAATCCTTAGGTGCCTGCTTTAAACCATAAAGAGACTTCACAAGTTTATACACTTTATTCTCATTTCCTTTCAGAACAAATCCTTCAGGTTGTTCAACATAAATCTCTTCGTTTAAATCACCATTCAAGAATGCTGTTTTAACATCCATCTGATGCACATGCAAATGATATATAGATGCCAATGCAAATAAAACTCTAATCGAAGTGATACGAGCTACCGGTGCATAAGTATCAAAATAATCCATTCCTTCTTTTTGTTTATAGCCTTTGGCTACTAATCTAGCCTTAAAAGAGTGCACCTTATGATTAGTATCATATTTCCTTCTAAACACCCATTTACATCCAATAGGCTTAGAGCCTTTGGGTAGATCCACTAAAACCCAAGTATTATTCCCATTTATGGAATCCATTTCATCATCAATAGCTTCTTTCCAAAAGGAACTATCTCTAGATGACATGGCTTCACTATAGTTTTTTTGGATCATCCTCAATGTTTAGAGCTACGTTGTGCTTATTAACAACATTATTATGTTGATCTCCTTCTACTAAACAGACTATAAATTCTGAAGAAATAAAATCAGGATGTAGTGATTTTTCTTTCCTTGGTCTAACACTTCTTCTTGGCTCCACCACATGAGAATCATCATTATTCTCTATAATTTTATTTGAACCATTAGAAGTGCTAGAGCTAGGAATATTGGAATTATTTTCCCCCACTATTTCATCATTAAAATGAAATTTATTTTCAAAAAATACCACATCCCTTGATTCCACAATTACACTTGCACTCATATCTAGAATTCTATATGTCTTACCAGCATAGCCAACAAAGACACCTTTTAGAGCTCTAGGCCCAAGTTTAGTTCTTTTAGGATCAGGCACTCTATAATATGCCAAACACCCCCACACTTTAAAATATGAAAGATCTGGTTTTCTTTCCTTTATAATCTCATAAGGTGACATTTTTGTTTTCTTTGAAACAACTCTATTATGAATATAGCATGCAGTAAGTAATGCTTCACCCCACAAATTAAATGGTAATTTTGACTTATTAAGCATACAATTAACCATTTCCCCAAGTGTTCTATTTTTTCTCTCAGCAACTCCATTTTGTTGAGGAGTATAGGGTGCACTAGATTGATGAATAATTCCATGCTCTTCACAAAAAATATTAAACTCATGCATAAAATATTCACCACCTCTATCCGATCTTAAAACTTTAATCTTTTTACTAAATTGATTCTCAACCTCAGCTTTATAAATTTTAAACATCTCAAATGCTTCACTTTTTGTTCTTAGCAAATATACATGCAGGTATCTACTACAATCATCAATAAAAGTAATAAAATATCTTTTTCCTCCACGAGTAAGCATGCCATTAAATTCACAAATATCAGAATGAATTAAATCTAAAATTTTAGAATCCCTTTTTACACTTGGAAAAGGCTTCTTCACCATTTTAGACTCTACACATGTCTCACATTTATCAAGTGCATCGGTAAAATTTATTAATCCCAATTTCTTCATCAATTTCAAAGAATTAAAATTAACATGTGCTAAACGATCATGCCACAAATAAGAGGACTCAAGCATATAAGCAGAAGATTCAATCTCATTATTAATAGAAACCTTATACATACCATCACATGCATAACCTTTTCCTACAAACATACCACTTTTTGACAAGATAACCTTGTCACTCTCAAATACAACTCGAAATCCTTTCTTACAAAGTAAATCAACAGAAATTAAATTCTTCCTCATGTCAGGAACAAACAAAACATTAAGAAGAGTCAACCTTTTGCCACTTGTGAAATTAAGTTCCACAACTCCTTGGCCGGCAACGTTAATGCATGCAGAATTACCCATTTGTACATCTTTAACAAACGAGCTCGCGTCAAATGTCTTAAACAATGACCTATCTTTGCATACATGAACAGTTGCTCCAGAATCAAGCCACCAGCCCGGTTTCGTCGAAGTTAAATTAACTTCAGATATCATGGCAACCAAATTCTCTTCCTCAACAATATTTGCAGTAGCCTTTTTTATTGTTTTCCGAAAACGACAATCTCTTGCAAAATGCCCAGGCTTACCACAAACAAAGCAATCTCCCTTTTTCTTGAGATTATTACCCTTCTTTTTGAATTGTTCCTTATTCTTTTTAGTTTGTAAAGAAAGGCTTTTTGCTCTAAAATTATTTCCCTCTGTGATATTGACTTTGGAATCAAATTGACAAGAAATTCCCACATCTCTGTTAAGAGATTCTTCTTCAATTCGAAGAATTTTCTGCAATTGTTCCAAAGAAATATCCTCACTTTTTCTAATCAGCTTCTTTCCGAATTCTTTCCATGATGGTGGTAATTTTGCAATAATAGCACCAACTTGGAAAGTTTCCGGAATTTCAATTTTGAGAGAAATAAGTTTAGATACAATCACTTGTAATTCATGTACTTGCACCAACAAAGGTTTTGCATCAACCATTTTAAAATTTAAATATTTGGCAATAAGAAATCTGTTTGTACCTTCTTCCTCAGCCTGATATTTAAATTGAAGTGCTTCCCAAATCTCCCTTGCCGTTTTCATTTGTTGAAAATAGTCATAGAGACGATCCGAAAGAGTATTGAGAATATGTCCACGACATAAGAGTTCATCCTCATCCCTCTGTTTACGCTGCTTCCGCACTTCATCAACCGTGGCTTGATTCGGAAGAGTACCATCTTCACTCGGTTTTGGCTCCTCGGGAATAGGTGGCAAATTCGGGTCCAAGATATAGAAAATTTTCAACGCCGTGAGAAGGAACTTCATCTTATCTTGCCAACGCGAAAAATTGTTTCCATCAAACCTATCGAGTTTCACCATGTCTTGATTCATCAATTTGAGAGACTCCATATCCATCACTAGCGAAGAATAAATCCTTAAAATTGTTGGTAGAACAATTGGTAGATGGAGATGAAACCTTTCTGCAACACCAAGACCTGAAAATAACTAGAGACAAATTGCAGCTTTGAGGCGTGATATGATCACTTTCTTTAAGGATTTATTCCGCCCCAATTGTATCACAATTTGCTACGAGGTTACTGGCGAAATTATTCCTACAGGATACAACAAAGCATGAAGGATAGCAACTAGCAATATTGATACCCTTCCTGAATTACTTAGGAACAAATATGATAGTGTGTATATATTTTCTTGTTAGAGAGAAAACTAAGAAAGCTGTGTGTCTTTTCCCAATTCTCATCACAAAGATATGTATATCTTTATAATATGTTTTTTAACAAAGTAACTCATCTGTATATTAATTCAATTTATGGCCATCTCAATAAATATTGCCATTTATTTTATGAGTTATACTTTGAAAAGTCATACACATTAATCAGCTTCTTTATTTTCTCACCTCCTTTAAATATAATATATATTTAAAAGATATAAAAGATTTCACAAATATCTTTTATATTTTATTGGTTCTATAAAACAAAACTCCAACAGAACTGTGTTGGCTAAACTTTCAAATTCGCAGTTTGGTGGCAAAACCTTACTTTCGTATTTTTAAAAATTGGTTCACCTTCAAAACCGATTCCGTAATTTTTTTAAAAAAAATGATCTGAGGTGGATCAGTGGTATAATTGTAACATAATATGCTTAGGACAGTCAGGTTGTATACATGATTTCCTACGGAGATAGAAAGAAAACGAGCAATACACAATACACGAAACTAAATACTCCCTCCCTCTCTTTGGTTTTATCTGACATTTAATTTTTTAACACATATTTTCATGAACTTTGACTACATTAAAAATAGCAATTTTAACGCATTCTTGGCTGACAACCGGCCTATTCATCGCGCTCTATGTTTGTTGTTCATTTATTAATTAAAAGAACACAAACTACAATTTTAGCAAGACGAAGGTAAAAATGGAGATTAAAAAATATATAAATAATAACTTAAGAAGGAAAAAAAAATTGAATAAGAATTAAATTACCAAATATATACTATACTATAATAACTATACTATAATAACCAAAGTAGAGAACTTTTTTTTGAAACACTTACGTGAATCATAGAAAAGATCGTCCAATTTTAGGTGAACTATAGAAATAATTCTAATCATTCAATTTTAATAAAATCTAATTTTAGTAAGGATATATATCATACATACAACTCTATCCGTCCTCCTTTTATACAACTCTTCACGGATAATATTATATTATATTTAAATTATATTCTATATTTTCTATTTTAAGAATCCTACTTATCATATAATTTTTATTTAATATATCATTAAATGTTATGAATATTAATATATAAATATCATTATATAACCATCCAATTTTAATAAAATCTAATTTTAGAAAGGATATATATCATACATACAACTCTATCCCCGATAGTCCTCCTTTTATACAACTGTTCACGGATAATATTATATTATATTTAAATTATATTTTATATTTTCTATTTTAAGAATTCTACTTATCCTCAAATTTTTATTTAATATAATTTACTCACATTCAACTCAATTTTCTCATCATTCAAACTCTTTTATTTATTTAAAATTATGATTTATAATTAAATTTTATGAATATTAATATATAAAATCATTGTATAGAAAAATGTAAAAAAATTAATAATAAAACAAATTATCATATTAAATGAAATATTTAAATTATATAAAATATATACGTGTAACATTAAATAAAATTTAAATTATTATTATAAAAATATATTCAAATTATATATAGAAAATTAAAGGAATTTGATTCGTGAAATGCACGGGATATCAGCTGATAATAACTTAACATGGAAAAAAGTTGCTTGATTGTATGTGTAAATAAGAATTAAGTGTTTCACCAAAAAAAAAAAAGAATTAAGTGATCAAATTTTAATTTTAGTGATTAAAAAAAATACAAAAACAATTGGCCCTGAAATGTGAGTAGTTGGATTTTGAGGTGACAAAAATAACATGAATAAATTAAAAAGAGGTACTGAATCAAACTCATTTTTCCACTGGGCCCAAACAAAACAAAACAAACCCCCAGAAAAAGTAGCCGTTAGAAATGAAGAAGAGTAACGTTCAAAACTACTTTTTTTCAAATTTCCATGTAAACCCTAATCTCTCTCTCTCTCTCTCTCTCTCTCCACATCTCTCTATTAATAAAAACTCTCTCACGCGTCTGTCTATCTCTCTCTCGATCTCTCTCCCTATCTCTCTCATTCATTTTACAAGAGAAAGAAGAGAGACTCCATTTCCCCATCACTCTCTCTCTCTCTCTCAAAGATGGCTACGATCAACAATCAAGATAACAACAACAACAGGCAAATGAACAATAACGTTGCTTCCGCAAAGCAGCCACTCCAGACTGTCAAATCTGTCGATACCCAATCTGTTCTTAAAAGGTATAATTATTTATATTTGAATATGTGTGTATATGTATCTGTGTTTGTGCTTGATTGTATAGATTTATTCTTCTGTTTCTGTAATTGTTGTTAATTTGCGGGTTGAATTGATGATTTATGATTTGGGTCTCTTTTATTATTACCCTGTTTTGTTTTGTTTTGTGTAATTGGATCCGAAATTGTTTTAGGGTTTTGGTCTCCTGTTGGACAATTTGTGAAAATGTTCATGTGTTTGTTCAATAATTGTTCGTTTTTTGCATTGATTCTTTGTCTATAGATATGTAATTTGATGATCTAGGGTTTCAAATCTCAATTGTCTCTGTTTTGCAAATTGGGGTTTTAGGGTTTCAAAGTTCACTTTTACATTTCTCGCTTATCAGGTTTCTGATTTAAGCTCGTATGTTTAATTTTTGTCGGGTTTCTGATATAAGCTTCTCTATTTTAAATTTTGTCGGGTTACTGATATAAGCATCTCTGTTTTAAATTTTGTGAAACAGGCTGCAATCTGAGCTGATGTCTCTAATGGTAAGGATGGAGAATTTATTTTTAAGTTGATTTCGGTTTGATGTGTATAATTCCACGTATTTATAGTTATTGTTGTGATTTTGATTCTGATTTTATTTGATATGGGTGTGTATGTTTAGATGAGCGGTGACTCTGGAATATCTGCATTTCCTGAAGAAGACAATATATTTTGCTGGAAAGGAACAATTACGGGGAGCAAAGATACAGTGTTTGAAGGAACGGAGTACAAGCTATCCCTTTCCTTTCCGACGGATTATCCTTTTAAGCCACCAAAGGTTAAGTTTGAGACAGGCTGTTTTCATCCCAATGTGGATATCTATGGGAATATATGCCTAGACATTCTTCAGGTATCTTTTTGGTTATACTTTGGCGCTGTTTTTTTCCTTTTTTTTTTTTTTTGCTGTTATATTCTGTGATGGTTGGTGATGTATGTTTGAATGATTTGCAGGATAAATGGTCATCAGCTTATGATGTGAGGACTATACTGATTTCTATACAAAGTCTTCTTGGAGGTACTTCTGCTCAACTTTATTTTGCAATAGTTTCATTACTTTATTAGATAACTTTGGCATATTTTATACGGAGTATATATTTTTGTTCCGTGTTTGCAAAGTTACTTAATGTTGTTTATTTCTTCTGTCATTTAACTTAGAACCAAACACGAGTTCACCTTTGAACACTCAGGCAGCAGCACTTTGGGAAAATCAAGAAGGTATGGATCGTGTTTCTTCTCTTATTGTTGTGAGTTCCCTCTTTTTGATCTGTTTTCCTTGTACTGTTATTAATTTATAAATTATCTGACGAGCTAGCTGTTTTTTATCTTTTGCAGAATACAGGAAGATGGTGGAGAAATTGTACAAGCCTGCAGCTTAGCTTCTAAATTCTTTACATTCGGAGAGCGTGAAAGGAGGATAAAGGGGATTATTATCATTCTTATAGTAATAGATCGCATATTGTATTATCTTTCCTCCTATGTTATATTCCTTTGATTGTGTCTTACAGAGAGGGATTTCAATGGCATACCTAGCCAAGATTTTAATTGTACAACTATTGCTCAAGTATGATCATTTAGTTTTGTGTCGATGAGAAAAAAATTCCTGAGCTAGTTTTTGGAAATTGCTTGCAACAGAGCAAGTAATAAAGCATAGGTTTTGCTAAAATTGTTTGTACTTTGTAGTGTACGTATTCTATCGATAACAACTTGCGGTACAAGGATTTGCTAGGATTATTGCGTTGTTTCGATATTCGTATCTAGTTTGTGATTCTTGTTGGACAGCACAAGCAAAAATTTTTCTTGCTTATTTACTTTTTCCCCATTCTATTTAAAAGAAATCAGAAGTATCTCGACCTATATGACCAGTATGACAGCTAATAATCTCGAAATATATATGTGTGTTGGGAATTAAACAAGATAATCAAAATTATACAACACAAGTACCACCAGAGTGCCAACTTGAGAGCTAGTTACAAGTGGTTCACGACCTCCGGTTACCTGTCAAGATTTGGAAGTAAGAAATTGCCTTCCCCAAGATATCAGAAGTCATGTTCAGAGGAAAGTTTGTGTATAGAAAAAACTAATTAAATCAAGTCGATCTTTGTTATTTGAATTTTTTTGAAAAAATTATGTAAATTCTATGAAGACGAGTCCACGAACCTAACAATATTAAATTTACAAAAAGTTCCTTGTACAATATTTTTTATCTATTTTGTAACTCAATGAAAAACTTAATTCACAAGTTACTAAACTATTCGTGTAATATCCCATATTTTTTAGAATAATAAAATAGATTAATAATAATAGAAAAATGATTAAAATTGGATGGAAATTAAGAATTAGAATTGGATTAGAATAACGGGTTTTCGAATATGGGTCGAATTTGAATCGTAGTAGGTTTTGTTATAGGATTTAAAACTCTATATATAGATGAGATCTCCTTATTCTTTGATATTCTATTCGAGTCACCTTGACTAAACAGTTATAAATCTTTCTCGACACAAATCTTTGACTCTTTTTGTTCGTCTTTGTTATTAAAATTCGTAGGATTTCTCATACGCAACTCAGCAATCTTGTAAAATTCGTAGTAAATTCATCGTAAGTCGGAATTTGTTGATTCTGGACTTTTTGGAAATGTCTTTTCGTTCTCTACGATTTTCGTGTTTTAAGTTTTTCCAGAAAACATTGTTTAGAGGGTCAAAAAGGTAAAATACAGATCTGGGCAGAATTAGAGTTACGAAGAAGTCCGATGTTTGAGACGTTTGAGATGTGATGTTCTCGCTTGGGTGTTAAGGATTGAATATATGTTCTAGGATGTTGTTAATTCCTGGTTTGCGAGGTTGAGGTAAGTTTCTGATTGATCTTTCTGGTGTTTTCAAAATAATGTGATATATGTGTATATTTGATTATAAAAAATTTGGGTTAAGTGATTATATTTTGAAGTGACATATATTACCCTATATGTGTTGTGTATCAACAGTAAGTTTGGAACTCTGATTTATGCCACGGTTTGTGAAAATAAGAATAAGAACTTAGGACCGAGTCACCAGGTTGTAGTGACAGTTTTCTGAAAATTTAGGACCGTTATCACCGGGTTGTAGTGGTCGTGGCATAGATCACGGGTTTTGAATTATTGTTGTTTATGTGGTTATCTGTATCGTATGTATCGAATAAGAATATGAAAGTATATCGAAAAATTATGTGTATAGTTATCGTATACACATAATTTTTCGATGATACGATAACTATACACATAATTTTTCGATATACTTTCATATTCTTATTCGATACATACGATACAGATAACCACATAAACAACAATAATTCAAAACCCGTGATCTATGCCACGACCACTACAACCCGGTGATAACGGTCTTAAATTTTCAGAAAACTGTCACTACAACCCGGTGACTCGGTCCTAAGTTCTTATTCTTATTTTCACAAACCGTGGCATAAATCAGAGTTCCAAACTTACTGTTGATACACAACACATATAGGGTAATATATGTCACTTCAAAATATAATCACTTAACCCAAATTTTTTATAATCAAATATACACGTATAACACATTATTTTGAAAACACCAGAAAGATCAATCGGAAACTTACCTCAACCTCGCAAATCAGGAATTAACAACATCCTAGAACATATATTCAATCCTTAACACCCAAGCGAGAACATCACATCTCAAACGTCTCAAACATCGGACTTCTTCGTAACTCTAATTCTGCCCAGATCTGTATTTTACCTTTTTGACCCTCTAAACAATGTTTTCTGGAAAAACTTAAAACACGAAAATCGTAGAGAACGAAAAAACATTTCCAAAAAGTCCAGAATCAACAAATTCCGACTTACGATGAATTTACTACGAATTTTACAAGATTGCTGAGTTGCGTATGAGAAATCCTACGAATTTTAATAACAAAGACGAACAAAAAGAGTCAAAGATTTGTGTCGAGAAAGATTTATAACTGTTTAGTCAAGGTGACTCGAATAGAATATCAAAGAATAAGGAGATCTCAATCTATATATAGAGTTTTAAACCCTATAACAAAACCTACTACGATTCAAATTCGACCCATATTCGAAAACCCGTTATTCTAATCCAATTCTAATTCCTAATTTCCATCCAATTTTAATCATTTTTCTATTATTATTAATCTAAAAAATATGGGATATTACAATTCGATTTTTCGAATACAATCCCAAATTATAGCGTATATATAATGGGAAAAAATGGATCGTGTGAGTTATTTTTTGACCAACTCAACTATGAGCATTTTTAATAAAGGTGTCAGATAGAAGTGTCAAAATCCACATGTCACATCATTTTCGTTAATTTTTGACATTGTTTCACGCCCTTTAAATAAATAAAATACAAATATTTGTATTTAAAATATATATCATATGTACCTATTTTGTTATATCTGATTTTTTTTAATTAGTTTGAAGGTCATTTAAGGCTTTAAATACCTTGTGTTGGGTGTCAACTATTTAAATGAGAAATAGTTAAATATAACGGATGAATAAGAAAATAAAAAATTATATTTATAATTTGGTACCCTTAAAAAGTGCTTTTATTGAATATGTTCTAAAAATAATGTTAGATATCCTAAAAAATTTCAATTTTTTTTCAAATGATGATGTGGTTATTTTCAATTGGGTAATTAATAGGTATATAAAACCAATCGGAAATTGTCACATAAATATTTAAGATTTTTTTTTTATTGAAATCTCTAACATTTTCCCTCGACTAGTAACGCCAATCGGATCTTTAGAGAGAACCAAACTGAGAAAGGAATTCAAAACTTATTTGACAAAAGTTCAAAATTTTTGTTCCAAGTACTGCTTAAATTAGGTCTAAATTAGAAACCTTAAATAATTTATTACTTGTTAATTTAACTTAGCAATCTGGGACTTATTTTTTATACAAAGTAGGAAGGTTAATGATAGTGATTAACCTTGAAGTCACTATTTGATACGGGAATTTAGAAATGCGTTTTTAATAAACTCATCTTTTAAGGAATAAAAAGGAAAAAATGCCAAAATTTAATATTCGCGCCTAAAGTTGTTTTTTCAAAACACTGCTACGTTCAGTTAAAATTCAATTATTTTAGAGGAAATCTGTTTTAGCAGCTAGCAGGCTGTTCTGGACCAATATAAATACACGTCGAAGTAGTACAAGATCATGCATGAAATGATAACTCACCCTCCCCCTCTCATTCCAACATTGTCTCCAATTGAAACCGTGAACCTACTTGACATGAAGAAGTTACTTGACAGAGCATGACTTCAAGAAACATCCAGAACTGGTTCACGATACGCAATGTTGAGATTTGATAAATAAAACGGCAAGACTTGAAAAGATCCTGTTGAAGAAGTGTTCCCCCGACGCCATTCCTATCTTTCGTATCAAGTGAAAATTTGTAGAGATCAGCCATGAGAACTTGAGTTCTAAACAAACTGCCTACTCAAAATCACAGCTTCCAGGCTACATTATTTGTAATAAAACCATATCCATTACACTAATTACACTTCGAAAAATAAACCAATCTCAGGAACAAGCAATTCAAAAAATGAATAGAACTTCTGGAATTAATAGCTAAAATTGTCAACTCCTTAACATATATATAAATAAAAAAACACCTACTATGCAACACACAAGACCTTCCCTTCTATTATATACTATGAAGAATAGAAGATAATGATTCCTACAATTTACAGGGCTATATAGCAATATATAAATATATATCTATATATTTATACACATTTATAGCAACTGTACCGTATCCACACTGGGGGCTGAATGAGAAGCAGCGAGAAGAGCTGCTCCGATACCTGATCCATCTTCCATGACCTTCAATGTAACGTAAGGGGAAATATCGTCTCCTAATATTTCAGCAACGGCTTCATTTAAGTACTCTCTGAAAAGGGTGTAGCTTGTATATAGTCCCCCTTCAACAGCCACAACCGTTCTTCTCATCTTAATACTGGTTCCACCTCTGCTTCTTCCACTTGTTATCCCACCACTTCCGTCCCGTCCAATCTTCTTCAAGATTCCAACTATACCAGCCGCTGCCAATCGGGCAGCCCTACGAGCAACCACATCACATACATTCACAACTAGTTTTCTAACCTTTAATGGTACCTCGGGAATCTGAAAGAACAAAAACCGAAGATCACAGGAGCTAAGAAACTATTCTGATATTTTTTAATAATTACTTAAGATGACAGGACCTACCCCCAAGACGTCATTTAAAATCTTGGCTACCTCCCTCAAATCAGGAGAACTGTCCCCGTGCATAGCAGACATCAAGGGTGTCCTGAAATCATATGGAGTTGTAATGATATGTCAAAACTTCAGAAGCAGGATAAAGCATAATGAGGAGTGAGGTGATGCATGACTATCTACCGACTTAATAAGTGGTTAAAGTTCTACCTCTAAATTTATTGGGTAACCTAATGAGTAAGCAAACCTCAATGTCACTATATAAAATAAAATTAAAAATTTAAGGGAAAAAACATCAAAGCAGTTGATGATTGTCGATTATTATCTCTGGTAATTCATCAAATTTCAATTGTCATAAACCAAACAAACCATAATTAGCTTCTTTGATCTTTAACTGTAAATAATCCGATTACTGTTCTTTGTTTGGCCTTCCAACTACCCAACTCTCTCAACACAGAGCCCAAGGTGAATTTCCAGTTGGGAAGCTAGAAAACAAGTTTTTAGCTTCCTGCTCTGAGCCATACCCTTCTGTTCAACTTCAGGGAGTAACTTATGTTTGTTCTAACTAGTCTTCACCATATTCATTATAAGCTTTAAATTTTCCAGCTCTGTGCTAGGGTCATATCGATAGCTTGCTTAATGCTTACTGAGGTATGTTCCTGGGCTCAGGCCAACTACTTCCTAGAATATATTTTGCATATAGGTGCTAACTATACTTCACTTGTTCATTTTTCTACCTTAGCCCATACTTATGATTGATTTAAAACCTTTGGAATTGTTGGGGGGTGGGGGGGATTAGAACAAGCCATAAATAGGCAACAGCCAACAAGTCACAAATCATATTTACACATTAAATTTGAAAGTGTGATTGTATAAATATAATTGATGAATGTAATTAATAAGGTAGGTGTGTGTGTGTGTGTGGGGGGGGGGGGGGGGGGGGGGGGGGGGTCCTCCTTTCAGACATTTGAGAGAATAAGTAACGATTTCTACTTTGTCTACCAAATGCCAAAAACCCCTTAATTGAGGTATCATTGACATTCTTTCTTCATTTCCTGGCTCAAACTGCAGCTGATGTCTCTTGAAACTTTAATCAACTGGACATATGACCTTCAGACACATAGCAGCAAAGAAGTTTTTTATCCCTCTTGGTTCTTGGCTTCTTGCATATAGCTATTGACGTATTAGAGTGGGAAAATCTTTCCGCAGCATAAAGTTAGGAAAATATAACAGTTACTGCAATCTGCCAGATGTGTATAGATTATCTACCAGGAGTTCCAGATATACAATCAATATACTGTAGGAAAAACTTCACTAACTCGATGGGCAATTCTAACATAATAAATCTATACTATATACTTATAAGCATGTATTGTATGCCTGGGAATATGTGTAGTTCAAATCATCATCTAGAACAGAGTCAAACTTAATAGATATCCACATAAATTTGGATGGGGAATTGATTCATACAAGTTAAAAGAAACAATTGTTTATATGAAAGTCTGCAATATCATGTAGTAAGTAAATGCAAGCATAGCAGTGAGTGTCAAAGGCAATGAGAGGAGATAGATGTACCTCAAAACAAAGGGTTCTGATAGCTTAGAAGATACAGGTCCGAAAATATCCGACTCTAGTGACATCCTAAGGATTACCCTTCTTACAATATCACCTAGATACATCCCTGATATCATTTTCTCAAAACCCTGTATCAGAAACAATGAGCTAATTAATGGGAAAAAATTACAAGGCAAGCAGATGAACGAAAATAATAGTTAAATCCTGGCTAAGCTTGGTGGAAAACGGAAAGTGAAGTTTACCTGATCATTAGAGTTTGGGCTCTCACCATCTAAATCGACGTCGTAACATGTTCTTGGCAAATGAGATGACCAAAAGTTCCCCCATTCCATATTGACTACCTATTGATAGAAGTATATGTAAGCATACTTGCACGAGGTTGCTTTTCACGCTTAAAGATAATATAATACATGGTAAGGACAGCAAAGGATACCATGCCTCCTGATGTAGTGAGAAGGCCTTGACATTTAATAATAGCATCTGCACGCTCCAAATAGCAGGCATTTGTACCTGTCCCAATTATCACTGCTACAACTGTATCCTCATCATGATAGTGCCCAAGGGCTAATGTTCCCACAGTGTCATTTATCTGCTCAGGAAAAATTAGAGAAATCAAAAAAATATATAGTGGTACTATCAATTTGGAGTTGCAGATTTTTAACAAAATAAATAAATAAAAACAATGAAATGGAATCCACAGTTTTAGTACATACAACACATATGGACCTCTGCATCATTTAGCAATAATAAAAAATGAGACCCTACATCATCTATCTAAAAAATACTTTTATGTGTTTTATACATAAACATGTGGATGACAATACTAGAGACGTGAAGAAAAACCAAAGTGGAAAGAGCAACTGCAATGAATGCTACCATCCACACTCTTTAACCAGAAAAGAACAGCACCTTTTAAAACATGTTGGAATGTGTTTTTCACAACAGAAACATTAGAAATTTCATAACATAAGGTGAGATCAAAGCACCGGCAGCCATTTTCTAGAAAGGTTTAAGTAACATTGACCGATTACATCTTAAAAACATAAAGTGAGTTTCCTAAAACTGCATATATATTTCTAATAGTCACACCTGTTCTAGCCAAAGAGCCTAATTCATGACGGACTACAATCCCCACTGGTAAAAAGAGGGAAAAATTACTAAATAATTATCAATATCACAAACAGGTAAAAGGAAACACAGGCATACACATCATGTAAGGACTGTAAGACAACTTCTGAAAGAAGTGAACGACGAACATATCTAACCAACGCATCAGATCAAACAATTGTACTTGGGCACAAAGGATGCTTACAAGTGCTGCTACCCTCATATCAAGACCTCTTCTGGATATTGCTTGTTGCAAACATGCAGAAACGTCTTTTCCAACCTGAGATTAGATTTCATTACATTAGTTGCAGTAAAATATATATCACCAACATCAGTACAACGCAAGAAGGTTATATCAGTAAAATGGAAGTTTCAACATATTGGTGCAACAAGCCAACAAGTATACTATTCTTCATGTAGTTACTCATTGTTTCTGTTTTACGGTTGGGACTCCTTCAATACTTGCTGATGTTCAGTGTTCACAAAGTCTGCCTACTAGAAAGTCAAAAAGTGAATGCCACTCGTACCAGTGACCAGAACAAAAAATAGAAACACCAGACAGGAAAAAGAGGGTTCAATACTCTAAATTATCATTATACATAACACTGACTTTATAACATTATAATTTACTTGAACATACTTTAAGCAACTTTTGAGGGTGAATTTAGAAATGAAACGAACAAATCCCAACTGACCATGTCTGGTATAGAAAATCCTTTTGTCCATTTGATTAGAGTGCCAGATGAAACAGAAAATTGCTTCAAGGGAAATGAGAACGTGAACCCAAGCTCCCTTCCTTTAACTTGTGAAATTTCTACAATATTTTCTTCTCTTTCAACAAATTCCTTTAAGGATGATGCGATAAAGTCAAAGAGCTCCTGCCACAAAATGTAAGAACACAATATCAGTTCCCATGGCCTTATACTAGCTAATGTAGTAAAGAATACGTGATTTACAAAGTTTGACACCTCGCTGGTACTTGTCATTAAATGTTCCGGAATTGGTTTCCGGTCCACGTCAAATCCAAGTATGGTTGACTTTTCTTCTCCAAGCCGAACCCTCACAACCCTAAAATTTGTACCTCCAAGGACTAAAGCATAATATGTTCCCTGCTCATCCCTGCGAAAAAATTAGTATGAATTGACTTCAAAGTGCAACAGTGATAACTACATGTTTCACTGTGGACATTCAGCAACATGCGATCACTCCACAATGAAACATTTATGACAGAGAAATGATTATGCAACCAATTCCAGATCACTTCCCCATAAATTGACACGTCTAAACTTCAAGAGAGATATGGCATAGTGCTGCGTTTATAAAAATTAAAGTATTAGATCTTGAATGCTTCTGGCTATTCGCCAATATAAATTTGGTGGATGTAAATGTTCTATATTAAGTTTAAATGACCATTAATATGCTTTATCACCTACTTCTAGATAATAAATGACTATGCAACAAAAGAATATACTGTCCAGTATTACACAATTGTTATTGTAAAGCAATAATTGTTAATGCCACTTCCTGTCCACTGTAAGAAATTAAACTTCTCACATAAGGAACTTGTCAATTCTTACACCCACCACACACCACTACAAGCATTAACAGATTTTCAGAATCAAAACTTCTCATTTCTTATACTGTCCGTGTAGAAGTTGAAAAAAAATTATTCTGCTACAAATTTCAGGCCAGCTGACATTTCGTATCATGGATTTTGAGGATCAAGGAAATGGAACAGTACTTCATTAAATTTTCAGCCCGAACAATTAATCCGTAAAATTTTACATGATTTATATTCAATCTTACTATACCATTACTCATTCAATACACTGCCCAAAATGCCTAGCAGAGTGCATACAAGATCGGGAATTGTGGGGTTTGGGGGGGGGGGCTGTTCTACCAGAGCCTATCTCTTCTAGGATACTGCATGATGCTAAGTTTGAAGAGCATGTTGCACCTCTCTAAAAAGATAGTTGCACTCTTGCAGAATAGTGGCTAAAAAATTTCGTGTGGCAAACAAGAAGGTTTCGAATTTCCATTACCATGAATAGTAATCTTAGAAATTTTCTATCATGTTCCTAAGCTTATATTCTTATCTTCTCAAAGTAGCGAACCACAAATAATCAAGTAATTAACCTGAGAAGCTTACCCTTCACAAGGCCTTATCAGTCTAGGGGTACGTTTATTTTATCATATAAGTTACTTAAAAGTTGAACTATACATACCCTTACTTACACTTATCATAAAGCACCAGTCCTTGGGTGCTTACACTAGTACACTAACACTTATTGGTGGCCTCCAGAAGATGAAAAGAATAATCCAACACTAGAACTTAGTCTGTAAAATGCTTATAATTAGCACGAATAGAAGTTTAAAACAAAACATTTCTTTCAACACAATGTCGAATGAAAAATAAACATTAACCACTGAGGAAAAAAAACCATAAGTGTGGACCAACTAAAAAGCTACATGACAACCAGGTAGAACCAGTGTAATGAGGGATCTCTACCGTACTCTCCATTTTAGTCATCATACCCGTGTCTACCAGACAGATCCTTAATAATAAAACCGGGCACTTCACCTCGCAGTATCTACTTCAAAAATAATATATGAGGCCTCGCGGCACTTTGTGCATAATGAGCAGGGTTAATGGATGACTCTATGTTATTCTTTTTATTTTATGCTATGAATTTGACATGTATAAATGAGTATATAGGTTTTATTGGTACAAGACACTGCCTTTTAAAATGAATTAAGAATGTATATAAAAGACCGCTTATGGCAAGCTTATATGCCAAGTCCGTGCACCCGTGTCTAATTTCAGATTCATATCCAAAAATCCTTCTTTAAGAAAAAACTAAAAATCTAACGCTGGAATACACGCCCGTGTCCAGGTAACATAGTGAGGAATACACTTTATAATTTAATGGCAGATACAACAAATCAAAAGATACTTTTACTAAAACAAACAATAAAGCACCAACTTCACATTACTACACTGATGTAATCCATATGGAAATTGGCAATGTGTACACAAACTACAAAATGACAATATCTTACAGCTCATTTCATTTCTAAAGTAAAAGAGAAAAACAATGATTAAGAAATATAGACCGATTTAGAAATGCAAACACAAACTACTAATCAGCCTCAAAATTTAAAATTGAAAAGGAACAAACAAATAACCAATTAACTACACTTTTTCACGCAATTAGATGACACCATTTAAAGAAAAAATCATCTATCAATCAAAAAACATTCACTAACCAGACAAAATAAACAATTAGCAACACATTACAGAAATATATACACAAACAACTAACTAGCCTCAAAATGCCAAACCACAACTATATACATAAAGAAACAATAAACAGTTAGATACACATTCTCCCCGATAAGATGACACTACATTAAGAAAACAATAATATTTCATTTCAATAAGAAGAAATGACCAAAAGCTCAAAAAACAAAATTAGAAACCCATACAGACAAAACTGCCAACAACTAGCCTTAAAATACCAAATTGAAAACAAGCACGATTAACAACCAAATACACATTGTCCAAGATAGCACGGCAGCATTTCAAGAACTGATCATCTTCAAGTAAGAAAATGCAAAACAAAATACACAATTAGACACCATCACAGAAATACACTCACAAACTAGTCACACAAACTACTAACTGTCCTGAAATTTCAAAATTGAAAACAGGAAAGAAAAAAAAGTAAATACCCATCTTTCTACATCATCTGACCAAAAACATTCATCTTTGAATCAAAATCAATTAAAACACACGATAAGAACCACTAACAAACCTCAAAATTCCAAATTGAAAACAAATAAACAACAATCAATCAGACACACATTTCCACTCAACCAACACCAAAATAATCATAATCTTTCAATAACTAAAAACACAACCAATCAAAACACACACACACACATACATTAAAAAAAGAGTTACACTAATAAATGTAAGGTAAGAAAATAAATATACCCATTGGGAAGATTGTGGATGAAAGTGAGAAGCATCTTGAGTTTACTCCCACCTTCAGAAGCCAAACCGGCATGCATCTCGACCGCCATAGCATCAACTACTTGTCTTAATCTCTCTACTGATGTTGAACAACATTCTTTTAACTCCTCCAATACTCTCACTACTTTCCTCCACTTTCTCCTACTACTTACCCTTTTGCCCACCATCACCGCCGCTATTCCACTCGTCGCCACCGCTACTCCCACCGCTATACCCACCGCTAATTTCCCCATTTTCGCCTTAAAAATCCAATCTTTTTCACTTTCTGCTCAATCTACACTCAATACCCCACTCTCTCGCACTAATTGAGTCGGTTGCCATTAATTTTCCCAACTGGGTCGCGGGTTTTTCGCCGGGTTTGATTTTCCGGCGCGATTTCGCCGGCGGTGAGTTGTATGTATATGTTGTATGTATTTTAGAGAGAGAAGATGGTGTTTGCACAAAAGTATCGCTGGAAAGCGAACTATGGGTACTTATATTGTTGGTAAATGACGATTATACCCCTTGTTATATGGGGTATTTTTTTTTATATTAAAACGTGATCTTTTTCTCGTGTTTGACTGTTTTTGAAATTGTATCAAAATATTTTAAACGATTCTGTTGTTGCTTGTAATTTTTATGATTTTTTCGTATTTACTGTTTTGCCCCATGGTCTCTCGTCTCATATTAATTTCGATTAGTCTCTAAATTTAGATTGAAAATGTTATTTTAAATTATATTGAAATGGGTGTGATGGATAGTCTGATATATTCTCTATTTTTTTCGAGGTCTTTTTCAATTTTTTATTTTATTAAAAAATAAATATTATTTATAAATTAAAAAATTATATTAACTACATGTACGTGATAGGTGCCTTTTAACTATATGTTTAAATACATTCAATTTGTCACTATATTTTTCTCAATATTATTTTATTAATTACATTTATTAAATAACACTTATTTTACACAATTTGTTGTAGAATCAACAATGTATAAAAATTTGGAAAACCAAGATCTTTCAGAAAAAAAATTATAGCAAAGTTGGTATGTTCACTTTTCTTTTTCTTTTTTTATATGATTGTAATGTATCTAACTCTTGACTAAAAAAATGGAGGCATACGCAAAGAAAATACTAATTATTATAATTAATATTCCATATTTAATAAGGATCATTCAGATTTGAGAGTAAGAAATTAGCCAGGATAATTAGATAATTAACAAAAGAAAAGAGGGTAATATATGGTTATATTTCCTACTAAATATTAAAGTACTAAATCATCTGTTTTTAAATAATTATCATTTGACTTTTTTATGTATATTTTACAGAGTTTTATTACATAATTAGAATTACCTTTTAAATCTTTTTATGATATTTTTATTTCCAAGAAAATATATAAAAATAGTTTTAGTTATATAATCAAAATGAAAAAAAAAAATATTGACCAATTTAAAAATATAAATATAACATAACGATAACTTCGATAAAATTGAATAAGAATGAGCTGGGATCCATAAGAACTTAGGTAGAAATGCAAGTATACAAACACTGTCAAACGACAAAACATATAAAGAGGAGAAGATATGGTATGGGTTTGTGTTCCTACAATTATAATATTTTGCTGACAGTTTGGTATTGGTCAAGTCAATTATCACTTAAATTTTTTTATCAAAGTAATTAATTTGTATTTTATAATTATTCATACTTTGATTGTAGTACTAGAGTAGTAATTTACGTCGATTCTTACTTTTTATTGTAAATTTTATAAAACCATTAATAAATTATATACAAGTATTATAAGAAAATTTTGATGATTTTATTTAGCAAAGTATTCATAGTTAAATTTATAGGTTGCAATATATACGTTATATGTATATAGTGTATATATATCTTAAAGACAAAATTTAAAAAAAAATATTGGAGTATAATACGAGTATTATGTATGTATACACACAAAAAGAGAAAAGTCGCGGCGCATAGGAATGTGAGAGAGTACATGTGGGACAAGTATTATGTATTGAATCGTACAGATTGCCAATTGGCTTCTGCCAATTCCAGCTAAGATACACACAACTTCACCCCTCTTTTTGCTCCCTCAGCCTGTGTTCCCAACACGAGAGTTGAGTTAAAGTTATTAAATTAGTATTTTCAGTAGTACTTCCAATTTTTAATATTTAGAAAACAATGGATACACTATATCTATGTGGTAGATTCGAGAATGAATAAAGTAGAATAAGGTGGTCGTTTGGAGTTCCTTAAATTTAAAATAAGTAACTTATTTTATTTTTATTTTTTATATATTTTTTAAAGATAAATATTTGTTTTAGAATTTTAAAACCAAATATTATTTTTAAAATAAAAAATAAGTTACTTATTTTCAGAAAAAGTACATACATCCCTACTTTTTTCCGGAAATAAGGGCTTATTTCCGGAAAAAAGTGGCAGCCAAACACTCCCAAGGAGTTATGTCCAAATTCTAAAATTTATTTCACAGATTCTATTCACCCTATTCGAGAGAGTGATTTTGAAATTTAAAAAATTATGAAAATAAAAGGCAGTAGAATAATTAATTACTTAAATTTTTATAAAATATTTTATCAGTCTGGTTTTTGATTATCTATAAAGGCATCAAATTGATTGAATTCAATTAATATTTTTTACTCTATACACTATTAATATTAATATGATATGTATGTTTGACTCCATAACTCGTACGAGATACTTTCTAACTAATATACATTAATTGACTTTCCAACGATACAAAATATGGTTAGGCCATTTGACATGGATTTTTATACATGTATATAGAGTCGGATTAAGTGAGAATATTTTGGCGGAGAACCTAAATACCGAATCAAATCTAATACATACGTTATGCATGACATAATGTAATAAAAATTATAGTTAATTGTAGCAATAATACATTCACTCATATATTTATATACTGCAATGATATATTTATGTACACCACACATTTATGTACTCCAATAATATATTTGTGTATTGCATGATATATAGTTACACAATACACCGTATATTTGTGTTACGCGATGATGCCTTCACTCATATTATCATTGTCCTGCAATGATATATATGTGTACTACGATAATGTACAGTTACACCATACATCAAATACATGTGCACTGTAATGATACATTCACTCATATTATTAGTGTACACCATATATTTGTATGTATCATGGTACTTGTGAATTTAATTAAGTCGTGTTTTGCAGTTGTACTTTAATGTTCTGCTGCAGTTGTAAGTTGTGTTCTACAATTGTACACGCAATTGTAACGGAATGGGTGTATTTGATAAAAATGAAGGTATCATTATGTAACACAAATATATGATGTATAGTGTAATTGTATATCATTGCAGTATACAAATGTACGATTTGCAGAAATATATCATTGCAGTATGCAAATATACGAGTGAATGTATTATTCTTACAATTACGGTGTATGGTGTAACTGTTATTACGTTATATATTGCACGTATGTATTAGATTGAAATGGGCGGTTCTGATTCGATTTTCAGGGTCTCTACCAAAAATTTATTTATATAAAAATGTCTTTAAAAGTTATAATAAAATTTCTTAATAATATATTTTTTTGTATAATTTTTTTTGCTACAGTTAATAATTATGACGTTATGGCAGTCTTGTAAAAAACGTTAATCAGACTTAGTTGGTGAACGCACAGAATGTGAATTAATTGGGGATTAATTAGAATGATTAATTGGATAGTCGAGAATTTAATCAGTTCAATAAACTACCGAACATGAATTAATCGGTGATTAATTAACAACTTTTAGAAGAATGTGTTATAGTGATTAAGTTTAATCATATGTATTGAATATTTATTACGTGATAATGCATGGTATTCACACAGAGAAGTAAATAATCAATAGATGGAGAATACAGTTATTTTTCTTAAAATTATGGTAGTATATTAATAGCGTATAAGTTTATATATCAAAATTTATTCTATTAAAATTAAGATATTCACAAACAAGTTAATGAATTTTTTTTTACGAGTCAAATAAATTTTTTATTTGAGTTTAGATTGTATTTGAGTTTGATGAACCTCAAATTCGACTCAATTCCTCAGAAACTTTTACTAGGGGAACAAACAGGTAAAGAAAACGAGGCAGTTAATTATGTATGATTACGGCGTAGTATGAAGATTCAAGATGATGTGATAACCGACATTGAGGGTGATATTGACTTGATGAGGTATCCATCCATTAATACAAAAAATATTCTCTTTGTCTCATTCAATTGTATACATTTTTTTTTGGATGTCTCTCTCATTTATATACATTTCAAAAATAGTAAAATTTTAATAATAAAAAACATTATTACACCCATTAACTTTCCTCCACTATCTCAAATTCATAATATAAAAATACTATTACACCCACTACTTTCCTCCACTATCTCAAATTTATTATTAAATATTAATAGGTCCCACCACTTTATTTACTTTTGATCTAACCTTAATCATTTTTTAATGAATGCATTGGTCTCCATGCCCACGAGAAGTGTATACTTCTCGATGGGACGGAGGGAGTATAGAATTTGTGAAGCTGCTCTAAAAACCTGTCAACAACAAAATCTTTAAGATTATTACTTTTCCATCTTAATCTTTGATTGTGTGATTCATGGCTTCCCTGTGCCATTATACTTTAGCCCCCATTTACCCACCCCGACCCCCACTAATGTCTTTAGTGATTTTCTAACATATATGTTTATTAATCAAATTTTACTTATAAAGTATTAAAAAATTACTAACGAAGAAATGGTAATTCTAAACAAACTACTCGTTAGCAGTTTTAGAACTTCTAAACTCATTTATTTTAACTCCACTCGAATTTATATATGAACTGAATTTGAACATATCTGAATATTATGTTAAATATTATGAACTTCACAAATTTTTATGGTATTAAAAATGTCTTTATCAAATCACACAGTATATTGTACTCATGAAAATTAATTAAATCACATGTTATTATATGGTGGGAGTAATCATCGATACTAATTTGTCTGGGTTAATTATATGATACTATAATATATACTTTTCATCAGAATCATTTTATTTACAATAAATTTACAATTATATCTTCATATTAAATCTCTAATTCACTATTTTAACCTACAATCTCTGTTATCACTATTAGACCATTATATGTATTTAATTAATTAATTATTATTATACCTTTATATTATTTAGTTGGTCCAACAATATTATATAACCTTTTTATGAAACTTGAGACAAGTACTTAACTCGGACCATGCGTTATGGAACTTTCTTAGAAGCACAATTTTTTTAAAATTAATATAACTGCTAGAATATATATATTTTAAATTATTAAATTATATTTTAAATTTTTAAAGACAATACACTTAACTAAAATATAAATAAAATTTGAGTTTTAGATATTATTTGTGCCTATCTTTTAAAAAATTGCGATTTGATTTTAATTTAGTTTCTTTTAAACAAATGTCATCACATATGGGACAATTTGGAGGCAAAAGAGCTGGAGACAACCGGAACATAGCAAAAGCCAGATACACGTTTATACCAATGACATATTCACTTTTTGTTAGGAGTGGTAAGGTTCGTTCATTTACCACTTGCTTTTCCGTGTAAAGTTAAATCTTACCAAATAACATACATTATGTGATTTTTGTATGCTGAAAGAAGTAATATTATTATAATTTATAGCAGATTAGTAGTGATATTATTTTATTTTAAATCTGATAAAAACTTGTATACTATATTACTTTGGTATAAAATTTGCATTCCGTATTTAAAAAAATAAAGCTCATTTATTCGCTCAAATTCAATAATGTTAGAATATTATACACGATACCGGTAAGTCAATGGTAAGCTGATATCTAACTTAGGGCCTGTTTGGTCTGCCTTAAAATAAGTCTTTTTGGACTTATTTTCGGGTAAAAAATTCATATTTTGATAAATGTTTTTTATACAAGTATTTAATGTATATTTGAGATTCTATAAGTTGCAAAAAAAAATTAACCTTTTCAGAAAAAAGTTAGGAATCTCTAATTTTGTCTTAAAATAAGTTGACTTATTCTGGAAAAAAGTTCCCTCAAACACTTCCTTATAAAGATTTCTTGAGAATCGATAACTTAAAATTATTATCTAAAAAACAGGCTTCAAGGATCAATTCATCTGATTCAAAAATGAGTTGATAAGTGAGAGAGAATATTAAAACATAATATAAAATCTCAATAAGTGGGTACTCAATTAAATGATTTGAGTTTTATCAATATTTCTAAAATTATAAAACTCATAAATTAACATATTGCACAATCACCGTGTAAGAATTTCGTTGAGAAAAACAAAGAAGTAAAATCTGAGTCAGTCACGAGGTGTCGGCGTAGGTGGGTCAGGCTCAACAGATTCTACAAACATATTGGAAATTCACAGCTAATTCCCAACTCATCTAAACTTAAATTACCTATTATACCCTCCTAAATAACTGGGGTCTACACTACCGACACGAATCTCCGCGTAAAATGATTTACGTAAGATGCCCACGTCAGTAATTTAATACCAAGACCTTTCTTATAGTGGGGCCCCACACAATATGTAGAAAATAATAATCTACCACCGCCCCTATCTACTTTTAGGAGTCACTGCTCACTCCTCACGTGGAGCAACTCTAATCAACAACTTATACCTAGCTTCTTTACAACAATAATTGAATTGTTTTATTTTATTATTTAGTATTATTATTTAGAAAAATTCCTAATAATATCACTTTAGAATTACTTTTCTAAATGATATTATTCACCATTTTCGACTTGCAACTCATATTACTATACTTTTGACTTCAATCGTATCATTTCACTCTACTTTTGACTTCATATGTATCACATTACTTTCTAAAATTATAGAGTTAAAATAGATAATTAGTATTATAATAAAAAAATAGTAATTGTAAAAAGAATGTCGTTCTTATATAGTAATAGTTGTTGTAAAAGGAATATAATTTTCAATTATAATTAATATTTAAAAAAATAAAAAATATTACCAAAATAAAATACAATTCTTAAAAAATAAAATCGCTCAAAACTAATTTTATAATTTTCTGGAATTTTTGAGTGAAAATAGATAATTAGTCTAATAATAACTAAAAGATCGAATTGTAAAATAAATATAATTATTATTTCTAACTAGTAGTTATTGTAAAAGGAACACAATTTTTATTTCCAACTAATAGTTTAAAAAACTAGGAAATGTTACCAAAATACAATATGATTCTTAATGGTGGTATTAGGAATTTCCCTGTTATTTAAATTAATATTTGGATTCTTCTCTACAAATAAATTCGAAAAACAAGGAATCAAATACTATACTTTTTTTAATAATACGAGAGAATATAATAGATTATATTGAATATATAAATAGGAAAAAGAAGAAGTAAAACTCGGTTTAGAGGGGAATTTAGGATGGGTCCGATAAGGTCTGTTCCCAATTTTTGTTTTTTAATTTTTCTCTTGTTTTTTAATATATAAAAAATTGTTTGATGATATAAAACAATTAGATAATACTAGCTTATACCATGCGAAGCATGAGTTTCTCTTTTTATATTATTTCAAAGTAATTTTGTTGTCAAAATTTTAATTTTCTAAAATTTTACATTTATTCAATTTTAATACTAAAATTTAATATATTTTATTCTAAAATTATATTAAATTAATTATTGATATTAGTCGATAATCGAATCTTAATCATTTTATTTAAAAATATTATTAAGTTAATTTATGTACTATAAGGAATCAAACCTTAATTAATTACCTAAATAATTAATATTTAAAAATTTAAGTATTTAATTCCCTGATTAAATCGTGTTAACTCACTTATTCTAATTATATATAAGATATTGTTGTTAAAGGATTTTTGTTGATTTCGGAGGTTAACTGAAATGAAATAATAGAGTGAAAAATATAATAATATGGTTGTTAATGAGGGTTAGAGCTTATAAAAAGTTTAGTTCGACTTGGGAGGTGTTTCGATTTTTCTCTGTATCAGATTATTTTTGCTAAGATGTCTGCGTACGTATTTATATACGATTAAATCCACACAGTTCTGTTATAATTGGATATACCCGAGATAATTTAGAGATATATTTTGTTATATATGAAAATTAATTGATTTTATATAGTATAATTTTCGTATTGTGATACCTTCTTATTTTGAATGATATTGTTTAAAAATATTTTACGTAATTATTTGTTGAGATTGATTCTCTTCTACTTTATGAGAGATGACAACTTGAGTATTAAACAATTAATTTTTAATGAAATAAAAAGGCTATGTAAAATATGATATAACATATATAATTATAATTATAAAAATTTATAGTGGCCAATTTAAAAAAAATTAATATTGAAATAAATGTAATCGAAAGACTGATTAACGATCGTGGCTGATTTATGCTTCCAGTCAAGTACCAGTCTTCTCAGATGTAACGGCCAATTTAATGTTTTATTTATTTATTAGTATTATAAACAAATGTGAAGTTATTATCGAGAGTCCGGTTGTTGAAACTTGATAAACTATAAATGTCAATGTAGCCCGTTATCTTCAATGTTAGACATATTACTCTCAGCCCAATTTTTAGACGGGCTTATGCTAGTTACAGGACTTGACAACCAGCAAGCTCACGTAGTTAATCATTCAAATATTGTTTAGTCTTGGCAAGGCAAATAAGAACTCCCATCCCAGGTAGATAAAAGTTTGATGTACTTCACAATTCACATGTACCCCTAAAATCACATAGTACAAGATAAAAAGATATTTAGATCCGACAGTTACATCAGTTTTTTCTCAAAAACTGTCAGGAAGGTGTTAGTAAATTTTTTATCTAAAAAAACGTTTTTGGCTTAAAATCTGCTGTCAGAGAAAGAATGCTCCCATACTTTTGAAAAAAAACTAATTTTAAGTTTTTCCAGATATTATTAACAAGTTTCATAATCAAATTTATAGTTTTTAATGAATTATATCACTAAATAAATTAAAATGAATCAAATATTAAGCCGGTTTAGCTAAACTTCAATTTTGAAAATAAGTACTTATTTTTTGAAAAAAGTATATTACTAAATATATTTTTTTGGAAAATAAATATTGATTTAGAAAAAAATAAAATAAGGACAATTTATTTTTAATATAAGTACTTAATTACGCAAAATATACACTTTTACGTACTTTTTCTTAAAATAAAGGGTGAAGGCTTTATTTAACTAAATATATAAATCAAGTGCCCAATATGCCTACAACTAAAAGTACAGTCCTATTTATTGATTGATTCCGGAATTTCGAGCTCCGTAATAGGTTGATACGCTATATTATTAAGCGTATCACACGTATACAATGTATTATGAAGGGTTTACAGAGCACTCTTGTACAGATAAGATAACATGAATAAGGAGTTACAATGTTATTGTCATTTCTATTATTTCTCTCGTCAATACAATTCATTTCTCAATCACAGACCCAAAGAAGTTCAAGATCCTATATTATAATAGTAGAACCCACACTGTTACTATTGGTAAGAGATCCTATATTTTTATTAGCTTTAAGTCCAAACTAATATTTGATTCTGAATAAATTTGTTGGACACTCAATTTTAGTGTGGATGGAGAAAACTCATAAATTAATGTGTGTATTATACTATTATTACTTTGTGTTTAATGTAGAAAAATAAAGTTGAGTTAGAATGGTACAAGAACTTGTTGACTTGGTGCGTGTGAGATTGAGAGCTAGGTTTTTTAGTGTATATATGTTATAATATTGTATAACATAATATGGAGGTAAAAATGACACAAATAAAAATATTATTTGCATACAACCCACATAACCCTCCACTTAACTTCAAGATCTTCAAACCATTCTCTTCATTCACATATATTTTCAGATTGTCAAGAAATTTATCAGTGTTAGTAAATATGAGTATCGATACGGAGCCTTGAAGATATAATGATTGTGATTATAGCATTGAATTGATCTTAGCATAAACTTACGATACCTTTGGGTCACAATTTCCGTTCATCGAATATAATTTAAATTTAATATAATATTATCCGTGAATATATAATTTTTATTTAATATAATTGTACCAACATCCAACTCAATTTCATCACCATTCAGACTTTTTTATTTATTTAAAATTATGATTTATATTTAAAATTTATGAATATTAATATATAAACAACATTGTGTAAAAACATGTAGAAAGAAGAAATTAATAATAAAATAAATTATCATATTAAATTTAAATATTTAAATTATATAAAAGAATTAATATATAATTTATTAATAATGGTTTGTACGGGTTATAAGGTAGTATATGTAAGTTCAGGTTCCAGCAAAATTAGTCGTAACTATTTATCACAAGTCATTTAATATTTATAATATTAATAAACAATGGATATCTACATATTCAATCATTTTTAATATGTTTATACATATATAGTCATTATATATTTATACAAATCTATTTAAAGGATATGAGAAATAAATTGAAAATATGTAATATTTTATTTTATTTTAGTTTCTCATAATTTATTTTTGTTTTTTTTCCTTCTGTAGATGTATGTGCAATAATCAATATTTTGTTTTTAGTTGGTGCAAATTTAGATCAAAACTATTGTAAGAGAATCACATTCAGGACCTTGAAGAACTCTCACAAGACAGAGATGATAATCTAGTATATTTCATATATTGAGTTTGTTTAACTGTACAAAGATCTAACAGTTCTGCAGTTGTTATTGTCAAGTCACCTGTATACCTATATACATTACCTGCATTTCATATGCACATCGAAGCTAACTCTACTTAACAACTTTTTTATGATGCCATAGCAGTCCAATAATTTTCCATGCATAAGCTTGTTGGCGTGCCAATAATACGCGACCATTCCCAATCTCCATCTTCGTTTAGCTTCATCTCACCTAACTGTCGACCAAAACAGTTTAGAATATGTATACATTGTTTCTAAAGTATTTTGCAGTGATAAGGTATAAATAATTGTAATCGCTAGCATTGTACCCTGGTAAATACTCTTATTATGTTGCAGTTATAAAATGCAGAGGCTCTTAGTCTCGGTAGAGGCAGGTGTGTGCAGTGGCGGACGGAGGAAATTTTGTGAGGGGGGTCAAAATATAAATTTTTTTTTGTCAACTAGTATATTGTCTGTCTATTATGTTGATATTTTTTTTCTCCGTGTGTATATCTTCTCTCTACTATTTGTTCTAATTTATTTTTACTTTTACAATATGGGTCAAACCAAATTTCAGCATGAGCCAAATATAAATATTTATGAATTAAACAGTATATTAAAAAAAATTAATTTTTTTTAAAGTCCAGAAAACTCAGCATAGGCTGAGGCATACGGGCTGTCGGTCCGCCACTGGGTGTGTGTGAGTATGAGGGAATTCATTCCCGTTTTTTTAGGGGGGAAAGGGAAGATGCGTACATATGTGCTATTTGTATATTTCATGGTCCAAAGTAAAGAATATCTAGAAGTAGAGAATATAGTTCTAACACTTGCATCTCTTAACATGATATATATGCAATGTTTTTTCACATGTTCGAAAGTAGGAATTTGTCCAGAAGTGCAATTTTGATTCTTACCCTGCTATCTCTTAACTCGAATATTACTGAATCCTCTGCGAATGGTATTGGCCTTGTAGTTGCAATCTGCACATAGCCAAAACTCTTTATAACATTAGAACTGTTTTGGTTGAAGATAATAATGTATTGTGATTATAGCATTGAATTGATCTTAGTAAACTTACTACACCTTTGGGTCACAATTTCTGTTCAAACTATGCAAATCTTCTTTGATTTTCTGAGAAGACCTTGAAAAATCTTCACTGATACCGACTTCTTCCTTTCCAGAATTTTTTATGGGTTGACCTGGAATGTAAGGAAACGAATAATCCTTCCATTTCCACATTGATTGATCCGATTCCAAATATCTAAGATACACCCTTCCATCTGATCCTACCAAAAACAGTTGGTTTCCTAGAAGACATGGACCAGGTGAACCAACCAAAACCACACCTATACGAGGCGTGCCATGTTCTATCCAGTTCCAGCCATCAGTTGAACTCCAGTGATATTCGATCAGTTTACCATCTTCCGAGAGAATAAAAAGGGAGCCTGTTAACGATGACGATGAAGGGCGCATAGCAGTCCCAGGTACTCTTGACAAAACCAAGTGTTGTGATTGGTAATGCTCATGCCAAAGTTCCGTTACTTTGTTATATTGATAAAGTCTACTATTTCTTCCTACAACAAAAATTATGTTTCCTCTAATTACTTCTTGATCTACTATACTAGCTATTTTCGTAGTCTGAGGGTACCTGCAGTCTTTCCACTTGAATTTCCTCAGTGCAACCTACAGAGCAGTTGTACTTTCAAGTCACATAAATATAATGCAATCTAAATAAGATGTTCTTTATAAGATAATTAATTACATTGACCCATCATTCTGTACATGTTTGATTTAAATTTTTTGGATTAATCCATATTTACACGTTTCTTATATGATATTCATATGTTTTTTTGTTAGAATGACCAAAATGAATCCTGGATATCTTTATTTAATATTCATTTCATCATTATCATTATCAATATCTTAATTATGAAGAGAAACTTGTAGCACTTACAGTCAACTGTAGTAACCTTCCGCTTTTGCTAACAAAGAAGAGTGCATCTTCAGCTGTAACTTTAAGATTCCCCCCCGGAACTAGATCCCATGGAGTACCTCCTACGACATGTCTTCCTCCTTTCATAGCAGTGCAATTTATCCATTGAAGTTCTTTACTGTTTCTTTCTCTAATAAGAAGATTTTTCTGCTCATCGACCAGAAATAAACTTCCATTGTAGTTTCCAAGAACACCTTTCATACCATTCGAGTGTTCATGCCTCATCCAGAACCACATATTTTCAGCACTTATATATTCAAATAGCAATCCACCGTCTGTTATAAGGAAAAATGATAGACCTCTATACATTACTCTTAAACGGAAGTTTGTGTTCATCCATTTATCTTGTATGCTATGATCCTCTGTCACTAAATTTAAGCTAGACCGAGCTTCAGTGAAAGATAAGTAATTATGTTGTGCTCTGCTTCCCTTCCGCCTTCTTATCATTGATCGTGTATCATCTGTTTCATCTTTTAATCCAATAATGCAATTTGAAGGTCCTCTTGATTCAGTGCAATAATCTGCATTCCATCCTTCTGTTTCCGGGGCATCTAATATGGACCATATATGCCTTATCGTTGATTTTCTTCGAATATGACCTAGATAAGGCCCTGATTCCTCACCTCCTACGCCTGGAAAATGCAACTCTCCGAGTCTGCCGTCATCTAGTGGGAAAATCAGTCTACCAACTTGAAGTTCAAGACCTGCAATGCCTTTTGCTGCCTTTGCATATGGAGGATGCATATGATTCACCCAATTCTCGGCAAAAAGATTATCATCTGCAGCCGGCCCTGTCCTTGTTTGAAAAGATGCAGTATTAATGCATTTGGCGAAATCAATTTTGAACGTCCAACCAAATATAATAATTAACCTTTTTATCCACACAGATTCATACAAACCTCAATTATATATCATTGTAGATGAAATAGCATTAGGAATCAATTCACCTGGATGTTTAGGAATCTGATATTCAAATACAAATCCAGTTTCTGTTGTGAGAAACAATGAGTTTGATTTTTCCATCAATTCATCTTGTGATACAGCTGTGATCGATGTTAGAAATTGATGTTTTGGACTTCCATGAACTATCCATTTCCATTTTCTCTGATGCAATCGTCTCTCAATCAATTTGCCACCCTGAGGATGCAATTAACAAATAAAAGGGATGTCGAGAGAAGACATGGAAATCTTTAGCTTTAATGTTAAGCCCTATTTTATATATAGACATGAAGACACAACTATATCAAAGAATACCTTTGTCAAGAGAAACAGAGAAGTAGAGTGAGCTCCATTTATTCCATGCACACTAAAGCCCAGAGATGGCATCAAAGAAGTATCATCTGTCGATCCTTCTATCCATATATGCTTCTTCCACATTGGCTTTGAGCTAATGTCATATTCATACAGGTCACCTGTAGAACTAAAATTTATATCTCAATATTTAGCTATCCGTGAATCTCGTTTATAACAGTCATGCACAAACACAAACAACTTACCTTACAGTAAAGAGTATATCTGGTTTAACAGTACCGACATCAGCTATAGCTGCAACACTTGCACCAGGTGGTTTCCCATGATTAATCCAACTATCAATATTGCAAAACAAAACTCGAGTTGATCTCCTATAATGGCATTGGAATAATGGCTAGGATATATATATACACATATTAACAATGATAATAGATATTCTTTTTACATCACCTTGGGGGCTGAATCCCACGGAGTTCAAATAGCAACCCCTTTCTAGTGCAGAAATAGATGCTCCTAGTATAAAAAGAATCCAAAATTAAAAAATATTGATTATAGTTTCTCTAACAAAGATGATCAATGTCAAGAAAGGAAATAAAGAGTCATACAGTTTATACTAATTACTCACTCCCTATCATGGGAAATGACTCCATATCTTAATTTCGATGCAGTATCTTCATCAGTTCCTTTTAAGCTGTTGTGATCAATTACTGGTCGAAAATCGACCCAAACTGGCTGTGAATTTTCTCCCAGTTGCATCTGCAAACTCAATAAAAAGATAGAATTAGTTCGTATTTATTGTATGTGTTAGTTTTACATTACCTTCATCATCATTAACACGCCGCACTAGAATCCAGAAATTGAGCAAGAAAAAACGACTAGTTAGTTGCCTGGCCGGAGGCTATTTAAGTATTGGACCCTACCACATTGATTTAGTCAAGATTTAGAATTCTGAATGCATTATGTCATCTTGCTCTCATTATATAAACATCATACGATAATTAAATTACTTTCAGACTTCTTGTATTCCAGTAGATTGAATAATGGAAAAAGCTTGAGTTGGGGCCTTGGGGCCACTAGCCCATATAGATAGCTGAGATTCGACCCATATCACTTCATACCCAAAACTTGAATTTAGCATTTTACACATGATCACAAACTTGTACCACCTATAATTCTAGTGAGTAATAGTGAGTAAAAAGATAAGGTATTAGATGCTTAGTCCAAGAAAGACGAGGAACGGAACCTTTTTGATATGTAATGGCAACAGCTAACAGGATTAAATAATACAGTTAAATCATCGACAAATAATATACCTGATACAAGTTGCCAGCATCAGACAGAGCAAGAATTGTCTGATTAACAATGAAAGAAGCAATTGCAAATCCAGCAGATACTGGTAGATCATGAGGTGCAATAACCCATTGCAATCCATTCCAAAACCTTTCATAAATAGAGCCACTCACACCAGTGACCCATATTGATGTCTCAGACATTTTGATCAATGAAACTCTCTTTCTAAAAGGCAAAGAAACAGTCTTTTCCTTCACCCCTTCACTAGAATCTTTCCCACCATTCATTTTCTTGAAATTCTCATTCTCTTCACCTGTTCCTGTCTCCTTTTTGATCATCTTTTCAAGTGATCCCACCTTGGTACAATTATCATTGACACAAGATACAAGATCAAAGGGCAGTTTTAGCTCAACCCAACTACTGGATTGCGCATCAAACTCCCAAAACTTATTGCTTTTTTGTTCAAATTGTTTATTCCTTTGTTTTATGTAATCTTGCGGGCACCATGTTGAGATAGAGCAAGTATGAGCACAAGGGTTCAATAATAAGATGACCAATATGAAGAATATTAGAGACAATCTAGACATAGTGGCTGAAAAGCCAGAATCAACAGGACAGAACTTACACAGATGACAGATGGACTATATAATATCAACTTTATTGAGTAAAAATATTAGATTCTTGGATGGTTAGTTTTGGCTGCTGGTGTACTTTTGAAGTGACCCCGTAGGCCATACCATATGGACCATAATCATATAAAACATCTATACATCAGATTTTGACCCTCCAAGCTATATAACTCATCAAATATGGAAGGAGAGATCATAAACTACCTGCTGTATGTCCAGTGGTTTCTTATCAAATTGTGAGATTAATAATAACACCAGGCTGAGGGTGATGGGATAACCTTGTAATAATGAAATTGAGTGATGTCTTTTATTCAAGTTAGCTTAGCTTCTCCATTCATTTGACTGTAATATTTAACTGTAATTTTTTCCAAGTTGCACTTTTTCTTAACTGCTCCCTCCTTACTTAATGTCAGTTGTTTTAAGTTTGTGTTGAAATTTCTTTTTATTTGTCACTTTTGTAATTTTAAAACACATTTAATAATTAATATCTCACGGGTTACCTGCATTAATAACTTTGTTCATATTCTCTTCTATATTCAAATTAAATTACAAGGTTATAAAAATAAAATGATAACATTATTAATAACATTAAGAGGTATTAACTACACTTTCTTCGTACGTGAAGAACTTCTAAAAGGACCGATAAAAAGGATAAAAAGGAACAGAGTAATATATATAATTATTATGTTAATGTGAAACTTTGGCTGAGGCGATTCCCAATGACTTGTGCAACTGCATGCATTGTCCATTTGTTATCTAATTTGAGCCATAAATAATCATTTTAGTGGAGAATTGTTCCACAACTTTATGTAAAGTAGTTCTCTTTGTAATCAAATTCTATTTTGGACAGCAAACATGAAAAATGGCTACTATTATTTCTACAAAACATTGATTAATGATAATTCACAGTTTCACACTACTATATCAACTAAATAAACTAATGTAATTGTTGTGCCAGCACAACTTCCTTAGTTAAAAAAACTCAAATTTAAATTTTAAAGGACTTCAATTCTATTTGCCCGTATTTCATAATTTTCATTACAAAATCCGTGGATCCCAATATTAAAGACTTTTAAATGTTACAAAATATTTGCAATTGATAATTCAATTTTGTTTATAAATATATTTAGAGTGTATTGAAAAATAATTTCACAAAATATTTCCAAAATTTTCAAAAAAAACTAATATTAAAATTTTTATTTAGAAAAAATTTAGAGTTATTTATCTTAAAAATTTATATAAAAATCAAACAAAATTATTATTATTTTTTCCCAAAACAAAATTATTAATTTGATACAAAAGTTGTGAAGTCTAATCAATACATTCAGAAGAAAGAGGTTAGTATTTGTAAGCTTAGATAAGATATTACTAATGTTCCAAAATTCTATTGTTTTATATATTTGTAGTCATTGTCTCTTTTAATTTATCTAATAATAAATATCCTATATCTTCAGATTAAAACTATTAATAAAAGTATATAATTAATTTAATATTGAATTAATTCTCTAGTAAAGTACAATAGATTATACAAAATTACATAAAAAGTACATATATACCTAAAGTGTTATTTTAATAAAAACTTTTTTATAATAAATTTTAAGAATTAAAAGTGATTTTATAATTCATTTTACTTATTTAATTAGTTATATATTAACTACAAAATCACTATTAATTTGAATTTTTATTATAAAAAACTTTGCATAAATTAACAAGTTCAAACATAAATTATTAAATTGAAATCAAATGCTTTAAACATAATTCAACAAATATTTAGGTATACATCACTAGTCATATTTTGAACTCACACATTTTGTCTATTTTATATATCTTTGTACTTACATTCTATCTATTTTGTGCATCTATATACTCTTATATACAATAATACAATTGTTCTTGAAATATAAAAAAAACATAGGCCAGCTCGAACAATTTAGTGAAGAATAAAAAAAACTGGTTTAGATAAACATTTTTATTACAAATACATATTTTATTAAAATAAAATATTTAATGTACCATTAATAAAAATCAGACTCTAATCAAGTTTTTAACTTAAATGAAAATATCTTACCCATCATTATCACAAAAGTCAATATTAGAGAGCGTAGTTGCGTGGTGTTATAATTTTTCCTAACTATCCTACTAGTCTAAGTGCGACAATAATGTTCTATTATATTTTTTGAATGGGACATTTTATTATCTATTAATTAGAATGATATTACTTTATATTTATTCATTATTATAATTATATTTAAACTCTAATTATGTATACTATTAAAAAAATTAAATAATTTATATTAAAAGTAATATAAAAAGTGACTTTAGATTTCTCATAGAATATGAAAAATCTTAGAGTAACTATTAAAAGATGACTAAAACATTTTGGAGTATTATTTTATTCTAAATTACTTAAATTTTAGCTAAGATTTTTATTAAATTAATTATTAGTGTTGCTCTAATTATTACATTTCAAACCCACTATTATAAATATTTATTTTAGCACTAGAAATAGATTTTAAATTAAAATTGTATATTATTAAAAAAATTGAATAATAAATTAAAAATATTAAAAATAACTTATGAATTAAATTTTAAAAAAATACAAAATATATATTTATTTTCATTTAACTTCAAATATTTTTTATAAAAATATCTTTTATCTTTCTGGTATTATAAAATCATTCAAATTCATAATATTTTCTACAAGGAAATCCAATTGGTTTACTCGTTACTTGTGAGTTGAGTAAATGTTTTACTTAGGATTACAAGGAATAGTGAGTTGGAATCTTTGGGATTAGGTGAGCATGTGGTGTGTTGTAGGCCCGTTTCTCTCGTAGATCCACAGAATCTTTAAACGGCCTGCTCAAGATTCATGTTAATATTATATTCTTAAATATTTTACCTTATTTGATTTTTTTAATTAAATTAATAAAATTATAATTATAATTTACATTTTTAAAATTTTAAAGTAAACTTTAAAACAAATTAAATATATTTTCTAATAATATAATTTTTCTTTCATTATAATATATATATATAGGTAAAATTCGGTTAATTAAAACAGAATATTCCTGAATTTTCTTAAAATTCATTGTTTTAAGCAAGCAAACCGTGTAAATTGACTTTATTGATACTTCGTATTAGTTAAACTCAGGTTTTCCCTGTGGAATTCATGCTCTGAGCCTGTGATTGGTAGGGTAGCTGTCCAGTCCTATCACTTGTTTTTTTAAATATTAAAATCGCTTGGTTATTAATATAATGTAAATTAGTAAAAATAAATATAAGTAAATTAAAAATATTAAAATAATATTCTTTAAAAGATTGATATATTTACTATTTGAGTATGTTTATTAAATAATTTTGTTAGAAAGGATAACTTATATATATTATTATCATCTAACTTCTTATTTAAAAAAACTCATATTTTTATTTTTATTACTCCGTAAATGAGTGCATGATACGAATTATTATAAGTTAGTATCAAACAAACCGGGCCTAAATTTGCCACTTGCTAATACCGGTTTAAAAGTTCTTTTTGTGATTTGGGCTTAGGCTCAAAAAATATAGGAACATGCAACAGTGTCCAAGTTGAAAAAGCCTTTTAATAATATCTCCAACTTGTAATCTTAATGCAGCTGATAAATCATAGTTGGACGGCACATAAAATTGATGTTATGGGTTGATGAATGATGATAGTCACGACTCAGGCCACTGTATATTTATGTGAGTGTGAGCTATAAACTTTAAGTTCACGTTAATTATATTATAGAACACGAGTTTTATTATTGACTTTGTCAAAATTAAGGTGATTTGATGGTATAGTAAAAGTTTTAGGGAAAGAGTAAGTAAAATCCGAATACGTTAAAATGACATAATAAGAAACGATAGTTTAATTTAATATTTTTAATGTGAATATGGTTAGATAAAATATTTTAATTAATTATTTTATTTATTATATAAAAAATATAAAATAATGATTATTGATAATCGATGGTCATTAACCAGTAAATAATAAAATGACTTCAAACATAGATCTCATATTAAAAAAAATTACTAATTCCTACCGGTGAAACTTTGTACGATATGTATTTAGACGACATATGCATGTGCTAACATGTAGGGTTGTAAACCGGATAATCCGCATACGAATCTGTCAATATCCGTATCTGAATCCGAAAATCCGTATCCGAATCCGGAAAATTTTAAAGGTTAATATTCGAATCCGGATCCGGCGGATACTATCCGGATACGGATAATATCCGGATCCGAATCCGAATCCGAATCCGATTTTTAATAAATTTTTTAAATTTATAATAAAAATTCAAAAAAAATTGCAAAAAAAAATTAAAAATTTAATTTTTTTTAATTGAGTTAAGAGTTAAAGGGATTTAAGCCTATTTTATTTTTAAAAAAATTAATTTTTATTTATCTTTTCAATCTAATTTTATTATCTTAATAATATTAAACTCAAATGATATTTTTATATATGTCTATAATATTTTTACAATTCTATAAAATTTGTATAAATATATTATTTAATGAATATATATACACACTACAAAACTAATAGAATAAATTTTAAATTGTATATATATATATTATTTATGTGATATATGTGATACGATTTAAAATGCATAAAATACTATAGAAATATAAATTGATATATATATATATATTGAATATATATTTTAAAGTATAACCATGTGTAGTGTATATATTAATTTATTAAATTAAAATAGACATTAGAGTTGAGCTAATTAAAAAATATAATTGAATTAAATTAAATGAGTTTATAACTATAAGTGTGTATATAAAAATATATAAATGGGCTTATAACTATAAATGAGTTTAAAAATATATAATTATATATTATATATATTAAAAATATATATTTATATATATTATATATAATTAATTTCGGATACGGATATTTTCGGATACGGATGTGCCTATATCCATATCCGTATCCGGAATCTTCGGATTCGGATACGGATAATATCCGATTTCTTCCGGATACGGATAATATCCGTTTTTTTCCGGATACGAATACAGATATTTCGGACGAATATGAGATTTTTCAGATTTTTTTGACAGCCCTAGAGTAACATGTCAGGCTAGTTTTGTACATTGTATTTGTATTATACATAACACTACAGTGTCTCTAATAAAATTTGTACATGTAACAGAGCATTACCCCATCTTGTACCTATGATAGTACTACTGTGATTGACATTGTTTTGTATAGAAGATATTTTAAACAAATTTGTTAATGCAACCATAAGTTTTAATTGTGTGGGACCTAGATATTAAATTCGCATCCCTCCTAGTCCCAACCAATCCAATCCTTCGTTCTACAGCTGCCACCCATATCACAGATTTCAACATACAGTGTACTCACACACACTGACACATACTCAAGGCGAAGATGAGAGCATTAATTAAACTTCGTTAATCGTTATTTATAAAAAAATTACTCACTTTTTAAAATACAAAATTTATCGAATAAAATGTGACATTCTTTTTCCCCAGCAAAAATATATTCTATCAAGAATTACTTTAGGTTTCTAAATGTAACATGCATTATAAATCAAGAACATAATAATGTATTGATGTTGATTTCAAGTGTTTATTTGTTTAATTATTCATATTCGTTTTGTATAATGCATGTATGCAGGGTATACTTCAATAATAAGGGTCAAGAGTGAAAGTGTTATACTTAAACTGTTTGGAAAGTGATTCATTAATATGGAATGCATGGGCTGTTAGAAGTCTCTGTCTTTACATTAGTCTTTCTTTTATATGGTTGCCTCTCTTGATATTTATTTAGTTGCAACCTTAAACTTGTGTGTGTGTGTGTGTGTGTTGTGCTGGGCTTAACTGAGAGTATGGAGATAGAGGTGAGTAGTGGCGGTATAGATGTTGAAAATGGGGTGGCAGCAAATGATCAGGGAGGAGCATATTTGGTTTGGGAAGATCTGAATGTGGTGGTTCCAAACTTTGGGAGCAATGGAGAGAGCAAAAGATTGCTTCAAGGACTCGATGGTTATGCTGAGCCTGGTAGAATCATGGCTATTATGGGTCCTTCGGGTTCTGGCAAATCCACCCTTCTTGATACCCTAGCAGGTTTCTCTCCCTCTCTAATCTTTCTGTGCTAGTGTGTCAACAGTTTAAGTTACCGGTTCTCGTAAAAATTTTAATTTTTAGTTTTGAATGGTCATGTGAAGTTAACGGTTCTCCTAAAACAAAGTTTAGGAGTTGGCTTAATATGGTCTGATTATATCATCAACACAACACGACCATCTTCTTTGTTATTTATGTTGTTGTAATCGTACGAGTGTATGATTTACATGAAGCTTTGCATATGTTAAAATACAGTACAAAGTTTGATGAGTATTACTTGTTTGGGGTGGAAAAGTACTAGGATGCAGATCTTGTGTTTGTCTCTTACATATTTAGCTACTTTAACTTGTTACTTTTATTGAGCAATCAGATATGCATACAAGTAACTCGGGTATATTACATATCAGGTGACCTAAAAACTACTACTGCTATCGTGCGACATTTTTGTGCTCTCTTTGGGTAGTGAGTCAGTGACACTATAAATGTCATAAGAATTAGATTTTGTACCCTTCACCGCTGCACGAGTATACTTGTTCTCTAGTATAAACTTTGTCCTGTTTTTTTTTTTTTGACATAAACTTTGTCCTGTTAAAGTACTTTCGCTTTTACTACTAGAAATATTCATAATAAGATCACCTATCTTGGACTGCAACTGTGCAATAGTTACTGTTTCCGGTTAGGATTCTATGCTAACCAACATATGGACATTTCACCTATGCCCCTCATCCATACATATAATTCTTGAAACTTCAGGATCAAGTGGCCACCATAGCTACTAGGCACAAGACAGTGAATTAAGGAATTTAGTGCATAGTGATTAGACCAGAGCATGTCATTTAGGTTTTTGTATGGTCCTTTTGAACTCAGACCATGTCAATATCTGAAGCCTGCGGTTTAGCTGAAATTAACGATATATATCCCTTTCATCTTCACAAAAGATATTGTTTCCCATGTCATAAAATTCTTGATAGAATATGATCCGGAATTAAACACAGTTGGTGGCACAATCATGGTTACAAGTCTTATAACCCACACAAGACACTGAGGAATTTGGGTCAATCTGAATTATGGTTATACTTGCACATATGTTTACTAGGCTGATAATTACTGAATTTTTTGCAGGTAGACTGTCAAATAATGCTGTGATGACTGGACAGATATATGTTAATGGTAACAAGAGGAGACGAGACTATGGTGTGGTTGTGAGTATCCTCACATTTTTTAAGATCATTTTAGTTTGTAGCATATCATCTTGTTGGAAAATTAATCTAAACTTGTTTTATTATTTTGTTTAGTGTTTGAAATTTAATAAACGTTGTTATATTGAAATTAGTAGCATGAAGTAGTCAATCTCTACTGGAGAGATTATAGGAGGTAGTGGAGTTTATTTAGTAGTGGAAATAGTCTGGGAAGTGGCTAAAATAGTTCCTAGTTTGTAGCAGCAATTTAGTTTCACGTACTCAATTCTTTGCTTATTTATTTGCAGCATGTAACTTGTTTTATATTGAGAAATGAGAAGATCAGTTTTCCTCTCAAGAAAACACTCAGTGCATATATAAATCAGTTCTCTTTTCTTCATTTGGTATCAGAGCTAACGATCTTTGAGGCATAACATATGTTTTCCAAGAAGGTAGTGGCTCTTTTCCGGCAAAGTAGTAGCACAGCAGAAGCGGTTGTGCTTGTTCCATCAATATGAGGCGACAATGAGGAGGTCACGGTACTGCCACTGGGATGGGATAAAGGTTGAGATGGTTATGTAGAAGTTGTGAGATCATTTGGACCGATACTCACCAGATGTTTGATAAAAGGACGTGGCTTGTGGTGATGCTGTTCAAACATACATATTTGTAGTGTAGTTTTCTCTACTGGTTCTGGAAGTAAGCATTGAAGGTTGCTGTCTCCAGGCGTGTGTTGTGTTTGTAGAGGCAGCAGATTCCGACAGGTTGGACCGTGGTGTTGCAGCGGCGGCACAGATGAGCAGGAGTTGCTGGTATTGCCGCAGTGGGTGCTGCAAATGTTAACGAGATCAAATGGGTTGCATCTCGGGTGGGTTTGTAGTCTACAGGGATGCGAGATTCCGATTTTCCCGTTTTCTGGGAGAGTGCAGTGAATTAGTGCAGTGGTGCTGCAATAGTGTATGTAACTTGTGTTGCAGATGTTTTGTACATGTGTGCACAGCAGTAGGGTGTTGTTCGTCTAGCAACATGGTGTTGCTGAATGGAAAAGTTGCCAGATGGGCACAGAAAAATACTTGCCAGATGGGCACAGAAGTTGCCAGATGGGCACAGGTAGCCATACGGGCGGTTAAAGTTTGCTGAAAGCCAAACGGGCTGATGAAAGGAAGATAAGTTGCAAGCCAAAAGGGCTCAGTTGATAGCCATACGGGCTAAGTTGAAAGCCATACGGGCTGGTTAGATTTGTTCAAAACAAGTTTCAGATTAAGAGGGAGATTGTTGGGATTTAATCTAAAACTTGTTTTAGATAATAATATTTGTATTTATTTTATGTTGTCTAGGAAGTTAGCTGAGTGACATGGTGGTGCATGTTAGTAGCAGTTTGATCAAATCGTGCGGTCAGTTGATTAGTTTTAGGAGTAGTTTCAAGTGAGCGGAGTAGTGGAGATATAATAGGAGATTGTTTCATATTTTTAGCTAGCTTTTCTTTATATATTTTGCATGTACCCAGTTCAATTTTAACAACCAGAAACAATAATACAATGTAGTCCTTAGAGTACTCCAGCTTGTACATATCAGCTTCAGTTTTTCTTCTTGTTTATTCTTCATTTTTATTGTTCTAGTTATGATTATGTTATATTTCTTAGTTTCAACACATCTGACAGTTTCAAATTTATCAGAAACTAATTATTTCATTACTGAGATCTGAAGTCCTTATTATAGTTTATATCCCTGTCTGCATGTCATTTTTAGGCTTATGTGACACAAGAGGATGTTTTATTGGGAACTCTTACGGTTAGAGAAACTATCACTTACTCAGCTCATTTAAGACTACCACCTACAATGACGAAAGAAGAGGTAAATGGGGTTATAGAGGGGGCGATTATGGAGTTGGGGCTTGAGGATTGTGCTGATACCCTCATCGGTAATTGGCAATTAAGAGGTGTAAGTGGTGGAGAGAAGAAAAGAGTTAGCATTGCTCTTGAAATTTTAGTTAGACCTCGAATCTTATTTCTTGATGAGCCCACTAGTGGCCTTGATAGTGCCTCTGCCTTCTTTGTGGTCCAAGCTCTTAAAAGTGTTGCTCGTGATGGACGAACTGTGATTTCTTCAATTCATCAGCCTAGCAGTGAGGTTTTTGCACTGTTTGATGATCTCTTTTTATTATCTGGGGGTGAAGTTTGTTACTTTGGTGAAGCAAATATGGCTGTCAAGGTATATATATACCAACTTCTTCAAATTATACAAAAAAAATTATTTTATGCAGATATCAAACTTTAAATAAATTTGTTCTGAGAACATATTACCCATAAATAACCTTTGAAGAAAGTCATATGGTTGATCTATTTGGGTGGTAACTTTCAGTTCTATTACTCCATAGGCTGCATCTATAACTTGTCAACATGTTATTTTCCTGATGACAAAAACTAGTTCTTTCTAATTGGTGTTGCTCTTTGCAGTTCTTTGAGGATTCTGGATATCCATGTCCTAGGAAAAGAAATCCTTCTGATCATTTTCTACGCTGCATAAATTCTGACTTTGATGTTGTAACAGCGACACTGAAGGGATCACAGAGAATTAATGTATGTATGCAGCAACACAAGTGGGATTCATATAGAGATTATCTTACAGCATTTTGTGTTATACATTTCAAATACTGAACAATGACATTTAATTGGCTTATTTATATACTCTATAACAACTACCCATGTCTTCATTATAGGAAAGGGAAGATGTATTGGATCCTATGATGAACCAGGTGACAGCAGATATTAAGGCATCACTTATTAAGAACTACAAAAGCTCTGAATACCGTGCAAAGACTAAAGCAAAGATCTATGAAATCAAGAATTATGTAAGCATTTGAATATTAAGCTCTTCACGTGTTAGTACGCAAGTGTTAATTTCTCTGTATTAGTTTCAACTTCTTCTCTCACCAGCATGCCAACCTTTAGTTTTTTTATAATTTATATTTATAGATTGGCGACAGTGTCTAATTTTGGTTGCTAGGTCATTTTAGACGTCCAAATTTTGTGCTAGCATTAGTCACTGGTTCTTAGGACTGTTCTAAAAATATCTAGTCAATACCTTAATCATATCTAATTAATTTATCTCTGGTTCTTAGGAATGTTCTAAAAATATCTAGTCAATACCTCAATCATATCTAATTAATTTATCTTAATGGTAGTAATCTAGAATGCTTTGTACACATGATACAAGTCATCAGTTTTTTTGTACTGGGACGGATCAAAACTTGAATTTCTAAATGTATAGATTGCTTATAATTTGAATCATGCAAGAAAAATAATATTTAAACCCACCATCTGATTGGCTATTGCATAGATTTCTCTTAACATTGGGTTTAATAATGTACCTCAAGTTTGGAAATCAACCTTCGAAACTTTTGCACACAGCATTGGAATAGACTTTTTTGTATCTCAGTTGAGTGTTCTGTTCCATTGCACACAGCACTAAAAGTCTGATTGGTTGAATACCAAATTTGTTTTCGTAAAACTTGAAAAGTTACTAGGCTTTCTAAATATTTTTCTCAACTATAGTATCTTATGTAGCTTGTTTTCTGCAGCAAGGTTTTGAGATCGAATCGTTCAGTGGAAGTCAAGCAGGATGGTGGAAACAACTTGTTACACTGACAAAACGATCTTTTGTGAACATGTCTAGAGATGTAGGATATTACTGGTCAAGAATAGTCATATACATAGTTGTAGCATTATGTGTCGGCACTATCTATTACGATGTTGGCACTAGTTACACTGCAATATTGGCTCGTGGAGCTTGTGGTGGCTTTATCACAGGTTTCATGACTTTCATGTCCATTGGAGGCTTCCCATCTTTTATTGAAGAAATGAAGGTAATTTTTTTTTATAGTATAACAAAACAGAAGCTTTGGTGTCTGTAGTTAATTACATATATAGTCATACATTTGTGTAATTGTATCTAACAAAAGCTGAATCTAGGATTTCATTTAATGAATCAGATTTCCATGGGACAATTAACAGGGAAGACATTACATCAATAGTTCATTTATCATTGACACTCTGAATTAAAACATTATATATATGCACACTGTTAATTGAACACACACAACCACTTAGTCTTTTGGCAAGGTTTGTACACGCAACCGTCCTGTAAATGAGACAAGGACGATCCCTCTAGGAGGAGAGCCCTTTGGTATATATGTAGATATCATAACCTTTTTTCTTTCGGTTGTCTAACAGGTCTTCTATAAAGAAAGGCTCAATGGATACTATGGAGTTGCTGTTTTTATACTTTCAAACTTCTTTTCTTCTTTCCCATATTTGGTTGCAGTTTCTTTTGTTACTGGGACAATGACTTACTACATGGTGAAATTTGGCCATGGATTATCCCATTATGCATACTTTTGTCTCAATCTCTTTGGCTGTATTGCTGTCGTCGAAAGCTGCATGATGATTATAGCAGCATTAGTTCCCAACTTCTTGATGGGTATCATAACTGGGGCAGGAGTTTTGGTAAAAAAATCCCACTTAAATTATTTTCTATCATTTTTAGGTGCTCTCTTTTCATTCATAATGGACGACATATTATACAGGGCATCATGATGATGACTGCTGGATTCTTTCGCTTGCTTCCTGACCTTCCAAAGGTTGTTTGGAGGTATCCTATTTCATACATAAGTTATGGATCATGGTCACTACAGGTACTAATTTCATTACTGCCAATATGTAGTAGCTTCTAAAATACAATTCAATAAATTAAGACACGAAAAAATTAGAAAAATAATACTAGTAGATACAAGGGAACATCACAAAAAATTTAAAACTTGATATTTCAAGGGCTAAAAGTAATCATCCAGCAACATGTATATAATTCATGTTTGTACTGCATGCTTCAACCTCGTATACTTGCTGTTGTGAATTCAGCACTGGAAATATTATCTTAAAAAAAATGATTTTTAGTATATTACGTAGATATAATACTACGTTGATATTTTAATTATTATCATAAGCTTCAACCCTATATGAATGCAGGGATCTTACAAAAACGACATGCTTGGGCTCATGTTTGATCCTCTAATACCTGGTGATCCACAAATATCTGGTGAAGATGTCATTACAAAATTGTACGGTCTGTCACTTGACCATTCAAAATGGTGGGATTTAGTTGCTGTATATACCATTCTTATAGCTTATAGAGTCATCTTCTTTATTATTCTGAAAGCAAACGAAAGAGCTGCACCTTATTTCCGGTCTCTTTATGCTAAAAGAAGTCTGTATCGACTCAACCAAAGGCCATCATTCAAGAAAAAACCTTCCATTATTTCCAGAAGATACTCTAATAATCTTCATTCATTGTCATCCCAAGAGGGGCTTAATTCTCCTATGGCCTAGTTAAAGAAGCTGCAGAAGAAGTCATGAAACTCGGACGTATGGCCCTGTACTATTATTAGTGAGAAATTATGTTTCTTGCCGATAAACTTTGATATTCTGTAAGATTTCTCTGGCTGATTCTACTCTTGGAGTATTACAGATAAATATGATAAGAACTGTTATGTCATGAACAACAAAATATACATAATTTTTATTGATTAATTTATATTCAACGATAATAAGATTGTGTCAGTTGATAACTTTAAAATTCAAACATTTGTTTAAATCGTTTTCCAGACATTAAAAGTAATTTTAGTTTTCGCAACTAAAAGTATTAAATCAGTAACTCCTATCATTCAAATTTGGCATGAGAATTTTTTTTCAAGAATTCGCATTTAGCTACCGTTATCACAACTTATCAGTAAATTGATATTTATCTTTATAGACAAAGATAAACTTTCAGAAAATGTAAGAATGAGAGATGACGATGTGAAAAATGAGTGCCTGCATAAATTTTGATATCACATGACACAGTATGTAAATAATGCAGAGTGACATTTGTAACTTCAAAAACAGTGCAAAATTAAAGGCAAGAGTAATGAAAGAGGTCGTTTATACCAACTCCCTACCTATAACTCCATTTATTTTCTATGGCAGCATTTAATCCATATGACTATTAAGCAAGATGAAAGAAGAGATCGAGCGGTATTACTAGTGATAGTTTAGTTTATCTGTGTCAACGACAATAGTATCATGGCCTCTCTATATCTCACATTCTTTTCTACAAGTACTAATTCCAAAACATGTATTACAAGGTATATGTACAATGTATTAAAACTATTTGCTTAAAGGTATCGAGGAAGTAATCTTCCTCCAAATACAGTAGATTTTAATAATCTTTAACGCGAACTAGATTAATTTGTTCGAATATTCTGAAACAAATGTGTTGGCGGCCGAAACCAAATTAAGACCATAACGTAGTCATACCTCCCTGAACAGAGGATAAATAGGAGTGGACTGTGCAGTGCAGAAGATTTTTATATATACCTCCTTCCCTCATATGTATACCTTCATTTCATGTTCTACCTTACATTTCTGCTTCCATAATTATAAGTGAAATTGATATTTATTTACGATAAAGTAGTGAGGAATGGAGATAGAGGTAGCAAGAACCAATGTAACACCGGATCTCGAAAATGGTAAGAATGTGTCTAAAGGTGACCAAGCAGGAGCTGTTGCTGTTGTATACTTAGTGTGGGAAGATCTGACCGTGGTGCTTCCAAATTTTACAAAAAGTGGAGCCATTAAAAGGTTGCTCAATGGGCTGACCGGCTGTGCCCGACCAGGTAGGATCATGGCTGTTATGGGACCTTCTGGATCTGGTAAATCTGTTGGGTTTTATTTAATCTAAACTTATGTTATTTATTTGTTAAATAAATTATAGCTGTATGACATGATGTGTGCGTGTATGTAGTGTTAGAAAATGGAAAGTTTAAGACATATTTTTTATATGTTCTTGATGTAATTTCCGGAAACTAACTGATGAAAGTTGTTCCTTGCTACGAGGACTTAAACTTTCATGTTTGGATCTAAGACATTTTCTTAGTGTAATCCATAAAGAAATTGAGTTGAAGTTGCTTGTTTGAAATGGGTTATGTGGGGTTTGTCCCACATTGAATTTGTAAAGGAAGGATAATAAGTTTATATAGCATCTTGTGTTAGTGTTGTTTACAACTACTAGTGTAAGTAGAATGCTTATGTCACATGATGCTATTGAGTACTTTATATCTTTTAATTGCAAATGTATTTGATTTATTTATATTGATTATTTAATATTAATATTAAATATATCGAGTAAGGATTATTTAAATAATCAGACTCTATATATATATTGTAATATTAATATTACTTAATCTGAATAATATAAGTAACAAATAAAACCCATCTTGCAAAACTCTATTTTCTTTGAAAAACTCTACATCCCACATCGAGTAGAATAAGAGAAGAAACTCTACATCCCACATCGAGTAGAATAAGAGAAGAGCAACTCAAGATGCCTATATATTGAGGCGTGCACATCTAATTGAGTATAGCATCTAGCTTGTGTGCCTCTTGCTTGTACCTTGCATAGTTAAAAATAAATTGCATAGGTTGTCGGGCAAATTGAGGTGTGCATCTAGCTTGTGTGCCTCTTGCTTGTACCTTGCATAATTAAAAAAAAATAAATTGCATAGGTTGTCGGGTAAAGGTGTGCATCTAGCTTGTGTGCCTCTTGCTTGTACCTTGCATAGTTAAAAATAAATTGCATAGGTTGTCGGGCAAATTGAGGTGTGTCTCTTTCTCCTACCTCGCATATAAAAAGTGCATAGGTTTTTTGGGCGAACTGAGGTGCTAGTCGCTGTTGAGTGCTACGTATCTGTGGACGAAGTACTCTGTGCTGTTTTATCCTGGAAGTGATATTGCTGCAACCCAACACAGCGTAGTGGGGCAATAATCTCTTCAAGAACAGTCAAGACTTCTTGCAAGGCTTGGCGACTCAGCAGTTGTTTGGTTCTATCAGTGTATGCGTAAAGCTTCTGTTAGAGCTAAGCATTCTATCTTTTCTCTTGTCCTTACAGTTACTATTTTATATGTCTTGTTTTTACCTTCGTGCTTTGTTTTGTTAATTGGTTTAATCTGCCTGTTCTTGTTTAATAATTTATATAACTGCCCCATTGTTGTGTGTAGTTTTTAATTACGATCCAACAATCTTGAAGAGATTATCTGTTATATATTGTTAATTAACAAGATGGTTAACGAAACTGAAACTCCTGTTGTTGATGCTACTGGTTCTGTGTCTGGGGTTATTGCATCTGCCATTGATTGGGCTACGTACCGTTTCCCACAGCCTATTGATCTGTCTGGTATGCCTGAGAAGTTCAGCGGTGGTGCTGGCTTTTCTCGTTGGCAGAAAAAGATGAAGTTATGGTTAACGGTTAAGGGTCTATGGCCGGTGGTGCAGTATGATCCTCCTGTTGTGAATCAAGAGCAGGCTGACTCTATTAAGGTTTATGCCTTGTGGGCTGAAAAGGATGAAGTGGCGAGGGCTGCTATTTTGGCAGCCTTAGCAAACACTCTATTCGATGTTTATTCATCGGATGCCTTCACTGCTAAACTCTTATAGGAGAAGCTGGACCAAACCCACAATACTGACTCTCAGGGTCTGGAAAAGTATAGTGTGGCAAGGTTCCTTGATTTCAAACTGGTGGATAATAAATCCATGACTGAGCAGGTGCATGAATTTGAGATGTTGGTACATGCTTTGAAGGAGTCTGGAATGGACCTTCCTGAGAAGTTTCAGGTTATGTCAGTGATTGAAAAACTCCCGAAGTCTTGGGAAGAGTTTGCTCTCTCCCTGAAAAGACAGAAAGGAGAGATCACCTGGACTAACTTGATGTTAGACATTTCTGTGCAGGAACAACACAAGTCCAAACAGGGACATGTGATGCCTGCTGAACATGGGAGTTCGAAGGTGAACGTAGTGACTGTTGGACAGAAAAGAAAGTCTGTCACTAAGAAGGAAAACAGTAAGCCTAAAAATGACAAGAACAAGGCTAAGAAACCAAAGGCAAACAAACCATGTTGGTCTTGTGGACAGGTTGGTCACTGGAGCAAGGACTGTCCAACAAAGAAAGTGAAGAAACCTAATGTGGTAGCACAAGCTAATACTGTACTTGAAACCACTGGTGTGCCAGTAGTTAACATGGTTGTTGGTGAGGCTATAGCTTCTGAAACCAATGACGGGTATGTTACCTACAACCCTATACTACTTTCCACTTATCTGTCAAATGAATGGTTGATTGATACTGGAGCTAATGTACATACTTGTACTGAAATTACTCTGTTTGTATCTTATCAACAGGTTCAAGGCATGACAGTGACGATGGGGAATGCTAGTGCTGCTCAAGTACTTGGAATAGGAAACGTGGACCTGAAGTTTGCTTCTGGGCGTGTTCTATCCCTTACTAGAGTGCATCATGTTCCTGACATTCGTAGAAACATTATAAGTGGGAGCTGTTTAGTTAAAAATGGTTTCGAAATTTCTTTGAAGTGTAATAAAGTAGTTATTACGCGTACTGATTTATTTTTTGGCAAAGGTTACTTGTCTGATGGATTATTTTTAATAAATGTGGAGCCTGTTTTGGGCAGTTTTATTAATGAAAATGTTATTCCTTCTGTGAATTATGTTGAATCTTCCGATTTATGGCACTCACGTCTTGGTCATCTAAATTTTGGTCTCTAAAGAATATGATGAATTTAGAGTTGATTCCAAAGTATGCCATTGAAAAGAAATCTAAATGTCAAGTATGTGTGACTGCTAAACTAACTAGGAAACCCTTTCATAATATTGTTAGGGATTCAGAAGTTTTAGATTTAGTACACACAGACATATGTGAATTTGGTGGTGTTTTGACTAAAGAAAATAAAAGATATTTCATTACCTTTATTGATGATTGTAGTAGATTTTGCCATGTTTATTTAATTAAACATAAAGATGAAGCACTTGATAAATTCATTATGTATAAAAATGAAGCTGAAACACAAACTGGTAAAGTACTTAAACGGTTGAGGTCTGATAGAGGTGGAGAGTATACGGGTACCTCGTTTAATGAATTTTGCAAAAACAATGGTATAGTTCATGAGGTAACTCCACCATACACTCCTGAGTCTAATGGCGTGGCAGAACGAAAGAACAGAACATTTAAAGATATGATTAACAGTATGCTAATTAATTCTGGGTTGCCTAAGTACATGTGGGGAGAGGCTCTGAATACGGCTTGCCATATTCTGAACAGAGTCCCTCTGAAACATATGGACAAGACACCTTATGAATTATGGAAAGGCAGAAAGGCTAGTTTAAAGTATCTTCGTGTGTGGGGCTGCCTTGCAAAAGTACTTGTCCCTGAACACAAGAGAAAGAAACTGGGGCCGAAAACTGTTGATTGCATCTTTCTGGGCTATATTGAAACCACTACCGCTATGAGATTTTTAGTGTTAAAATATGACATAGATGGGATAGTGGCAAACACTATAGTTGAGTTTCGTGATGCAACATTCTTTGAGAATGTATTCCCTATGAAGACTGGTATACCTCAGGGTATTTCTGATGATGATCTCACTCGCACATCGAGTTCCATTCCTGATCATGTGGAAAGGATGACAAATGTGGGGTGGATCCTGCTAGTAGCTCTACTCCTAACGAAGTAGAGGAACCTAGAAGGAGTAAGCGTGCAAAGGTAGTCAAGGATTTTGGAAGTGATTTTATCACTTACAATGTCGAGGGCGAACCTTTGACTTTCCGGCAGGCCATGGACTCTTCGGAGTCAAGGCACTGGAAAGGCGCTGTGAAGAGTGAGATTGACTCTATTGTTTCTAACGGAACATGGGAGTTGGTTGATCTCCCTCCTGGGTGTACTACTATAGGATGTAAGTGGATTTTCAAAAGAAAGATGAACCCGGATGGCTCAATAGATAAGTATAAGGCTAGACTGGTAGCTAAGGGTTTTAGGCAGATGGAAGGCATTGACTACTTTGACACATACTCTCCTGTTGCAAGAATGACAACAATTCGAATGCTTATAGCATTGGCTTCCGTACATGGTCTTATCATCCATCAAATGGATGTAAAGACAGCTTTTCTTCATGGTGATCTTGAAGAAGAGATTTATATGGATCAGCCTGAGGGATTTGTTGCTTCTGGCAACGAGAGGAAAGTTTGTAAATTAGTCAAGTCTATCTATGGCTTGAAACAAGCTCCTAGAGACTGGCACAAAAAGTTTGATGAAACTGTTTTGACTTCGGATTTTTTAGTTAATGAAAGTGACAAGTGTGTCTACTATAAGGTTAAAGGAAATGATAAAGTAATCTTGTGCCTGTATGTGGATGACATACTGTTGTTTGGAACCAATATTGAGATTATTAACGAGACAAAAAGTTTCTTGAAAAGGCATTTTGAAATGAAAGATATGGGTGAAGCTAACGTGATTCTTGGTATCAAGCTAACTCAGTCAGCTGATGGAATAACCTTGTCACAATCTCATTATATAGAGAAATCTATACTTGAGAAGTATGGTTATTCAAATTGTAGAATCGCGAGCACACCATATGATTCAAAAGTTGCGCTTGTCAAGAATAAGTCAGGAGTTCCTGTGTCTCAGTTAAGATATTCTCAGATTATTGGGAGTTTGCAATATCTTGCTAATGGTACTAGACCAGATATTTCATTTTCTGTGTCTAAGATTAGCTAGATATACAAGCTGTCCAAACAAGACTCATTGGGATGCTCTTGATAGAGTGCTTAGATATCTGAAAGGCACCATCTACCTTGGTTTGCATTACAGGAGGTTTCCTGGAGTGCTAGAGGGATATAGTGATGCAAGTTGGATAGCTAAGAAATTTGGTTCCAATGGAGTGACTGGATACGTATTTACCCTTGCGGGTGGAGCTATATCCTGGAAGTCTGCTAGACAGACTATTGTAACTCGGTCTACATTTGAGGCTGAGTTGTGTGCATTAGATGCCACGGGGACGGAGGCTGAATGGTTGCATGGACTTATGTCTGTGATTCCTGTAGTAAGCCAACCACTTCCGGCTCTTGCTGTTCATTGTGATAGCCGTACAACTATCGACAAGATAAACAGTAAGAAGTATAATGTGAAAACCAAGAGACACGTCCAAGTTAGACTCAAGTCTATAAGAGGTTTGGTGTCTGACATGATCATTGCTATTGAGTTTATTGGAACTCAAGATAACCTGGCTGATCCTTTGACTAAGGGACTTGAGCATGCTGTTGTCCTTAAGTCGAGGTTGGGGATGGGACTGACAACCCATTTTGAGTCATCAATAGCGGGAACCCAATACACCTGAGAGGAGATCCCTCGAAGTGTATTCAATGTGGTAATAACAAGTTGTGAGGGTGATTCGGTAGTACCTCTACTACATATATACAGATACTCACGTATCTGAGTCTTTCCCCTGTAAACCTCAAGAGGTACTGTAACTGCTAGTTAGCAAGAGTTTTAAGAACTCTGAATGGGGTCAAGTCGTGAGACGAGATGTTGGCAGTACATCTTTGGAGATGCCCAGCTAAGCGAATGTTATTGTGTGGTCGCAATTAGAGGATAGGGTTATTCCTCGAAGCATTCGACGAACAGGATCGAGACATGACCATTAACGTCTCAAAGCCGTAGATTAGCACCATAGCCTTTGACTTGTCGTCGTCTATGGAGTGTGGTTACACCAAACGGATAAAGATTCAAGGTGAAACATTCCATCTATATCCGGTAGCCATCGAAGTAGAGGACTTAGGAGGGTTCAAACCTTGACCGGTACCAACTCTGAAAAACAAGTCATGAGTAGAACCTGATATGCATTTCTGTATGGATTTGTGGGGGATTGTTAGAAAATGGAAAGTTTAAGACATATTTTTTATATGTTCTTGATGTAATTTCCGGAAACTAACTGATGGAAGTTGTTCCTTGCTACGAGGACTTAAACTTTCATGTTTGGATCTAAGACATTTTCTTAGTGTAATCCATAAAGAAATTGAGTTGAAGTTGCTTGTTTGAAATGGGTTATGTGGGGTTTGTCCCACATTGAATTTGTAAAGGAAGGATAATAAGTTTATATAGCATCTTGTGTTAGTGTTGTTTACAACTACTAGTGTAAGTAGAATGCTTATGTCACATGATGCTATTGAGTACTTTATATCTTTTAATTGCAAATGTATTTGATTTATTTATATTGATTATTTAATATTAATATTAAATATATTGAGTAAGGATTATTTAAATAATCAGACTCTATATATATATTGTAATATTAATATTACTTAATCTGAATAATATAAGTAACAAATAAAACCCATCTTGCAAAACTCTATTTTCTTTGAAAAACTCTACATCCCACATCGAGTAGAATAAGAGAAGAAACTCTACATCCCACATCGAGTAGAATAAGAGAAGAGCAACTCAAGATGCCTATATATTGAGGCGTGCACATCTAATTGAGTATAGCATCTAGCTTGTGTGCCTCTTGCTTGTACCTTGCATAGTTAAAAATAAATTGCATAGGTTGTCGGGCAAATTGAGGTGTGCATCTAGCTTGTGTGCCTCTTGCTTGTACCTTGCATAATTAAAAAAAAAAAAATTGCATAGGTTGTCGGGCAAAGGTGTGCATCTAGCTTGTGTGCCTCTTGCTTGTACCTTGCATAGTTAAAAATAAATTGCATAGGTTGTCGGGCAAATTGAGGTGTGTCTCTTTCTCCTACCTCGCATATAAAAAGTGCATAGGTTTTTTGGGCGAACTGAGGTGCTAGTCGCTGTTGAGTGCTACGTATCTGTGGACGAAGTACTCTGTGCTGTTTTATCCTGGAAGTGATATTGCTGCAACCCAACACAGCGTAGTGGGGCAATAATCTCTTCAAGAACAGTCAAGACTTCTTGCAAGGCTTGGCGACTCAGCAGTTGTTTGGTTCTATCAGTGTATGCGTAAAGCTTCTGTTAGAGCTAAGCATTCTATCTTTTCTCTTGTCCTTACAGTTACTATTTTATATGTCTTGTTTTTACCTTCGTGCTTTGTTTTGTTAATTGGTTTAATCTGCCTGTTCTTGTTTAATAATTTATATAACTGCCCCATTGTTGTGTGTAGTTTTTAATTACGATCCAACATGTAGCACCTTGAAATGGTCTAGAGAGTTTTTAGGAAGTTATGGGTAGTGGAAGTAATGTAGGAGTCCAGTAAGCTAGTAGTTGTGTTAGTTACTATTTTCTCTCTTGCCACCTTGTGTTTGTGGCTATTTAAACTGATGTACTAGTGTTTAGTGTAAGAGAAATAATAGAACTTACGTTTAAGAGTTCTCTCTTTTGTGTAACCAAGAGTGAGTATACAGTTGTGTGTGTGAGTATATTGTTCTGGTTTCTACACTTGGTATCAGAGCCCGAGGGGAGGGGGAATATCAAGGCTTAACAGCCTTCCCTCCGATCCTTGAGGAAGGCAATACTGATGGTTCGTTGTTGTTGGGGCTTTGGCAGGATAAAGGCTGCCGTTTGAAGGTCCTGGTGTTGGGTCTTCGAGGGAGGATTCTACGAAGATGGAAAGAGATGTTGCGGCCAGGGAGAAGATCAAATCCTGGACTGCAGTTCGAGTTGGAGAGAAGAGTGAGATGGGTTCAGTATGGGCTGCTCCTTTCTCAAGCTATTATAGGTGATTATGTGCACCATGGGGAGAGAAGTGCTCCTAATTTTTTTCAAGAAATGCAGTATGGTGCAGCGACGGAAATGGCGAGACCAAGGAGAAGAGAAGATGTTTGGTTAGCTTTGTGTTGTGTGTTGCTAGTTCCGGTGCTGTACATGCAAGAGTGACTGTTGCAGTATCATTTGATGTGGTGATGAGAAGTGCATCACAAAATTTTATTGTAGAAGTGTGGGTGATTAAGTGCACCATGGAGAGAAGTGCTCCAATGAATTTGGGTTGGTGAGAAGTGCATCAACAAAGTACATGGGAGGGTGATGAGAAGTGCATCACAAAATTTTATTGTAGAAGTGTGGGTGATTAAGTGCACCATGGAGAGAAGTGCTCCAATGAATTTGGGTTGGTGAGAAGTGTATCAACAAAGTACATGGGAGGGTGATGAGAAGTGCATCACAAAATGAAGATGAAGAGAAGTGCTTCATAATTAGTAATGTGATGAAGGGGTTGTAGAACACAAAATTATTAAACCATACGGGTTGTTAAAGAATTTTCCTGATGGCGCATATGATAGAAAATGTGCAAACGTTTAAGCAAAGCATGATCCAAGTTTAGATTAAGGGGGAGATTGTTGGGTTTTATTTAATCTAAACTTATGTTATTTATTTGTTAAATAAATTATAGCTGTATGTACATGATGTGTGCGTGTATGTAGCACCTTGAAATGGTCTAGAGAGTTTTTAGGAAGTTATGGGTAGTGGAAGTAATGTAGGAGTCCAGTAAGCTAGTAGTTGTGTTAGTTACTATTTTCTCTCTTGCCACCTTGTGTTTGTGGCTATTTAAACTGATGTACTAGTGTTTAGTGTAAGAGAAATAATAGAACTTACGTTTAAGAGTTCTCTCTTTTGTGTAACCAAGAGTGAGTATACAGTTGTGTGTGTGAGTATATTGTTCTGGTTTCTACAAAATCAACCCTTCTTGACTCTTTAGCAGGTAATACGTACATTGTCTTTTATCTTTCCTGCATATATGTCTGTGTCTGTGTAGGTATTTCACACACATAATATACACATGCATGCATATGTGATATGTGCAGAAGCATTGATTTATGTTAATTCATGCATACATGTTGATGAAGCAATATATCGATGTTTGTTACGAATCTGATTTTACTTTTTTTTAGTCATCTGATAAAGATGAATCCTCTTAATGTATTTGTAAGTACAGTATATATATTATTAAATGTAGATTGTATGTCCACATACATGCAAGACTACTTTGTCTTTCTTTTCTTAATTATTGAATCTTATTATGGTAACTTAATTTGGACTGCAAACGCAATAGTACGTCGTCATATGCATTTTTTCATGTTTATTACTGAAGCTATCCATTTCTTCAACTGCACACGAAGATGTAGAAGGAGATAAACTAGTGATAGAGGTCTATCTTCGATCTTGTCCTCCCCCACGACAGGCAAGGTGCATGTGTTTTAATCCTCGTAAGGGTCACGACTAGCTATATGAATATTTCCATCTGCTCACCCTATCCTAAATCCACTTTGTAAATTCTAATAATCCCATGTTTAATACTAAAGTCTAAAGTAGTATTTAGAATATATATATATATATATATATATATATATTTACATATTATCAAATTAGTACAAGGTTACAGTGATAATTATCTTATATTTTATTATGTAGTATGGGGATTCTCAGGGTAGTTGTATAATTATGATTGCATGCATCAACTTTTTTTATGTACTGACAGTACATAATGGAAGTAACTGATCTGCAGAAGATAACGGAAGTAACTGATCTGCAGAAAATGGTTGAAATTTGCAGGTAGACTTTCACGAAATGTTGTCATGACCGGCAATGTTCTTCTTAATGGAAGAAAGAAGAGTCTTGATTATGGTTTTCTTGTAAGTAATTTTTATACATTTTAAAATTTCAATTGCTCTACAAAATGAATACTTTTCATTGTTCTTTCAGTCGTATGTCAAACAAGAAGATGTACTTCTAGGTATACTTTCAGTAAAAGAAACTATTACCTATTCAGCACACCTGAGACTACCTGAGTGCCTAAGTAAAGAAGAAGTGAATTCGATTGTTGAAGAAACAATTTCAGAAATGGGACTTGAAGATTGCACAAATCGACTAATAGGAAACTGGCATTTGAGAGGTATTAGTGGAGGAGAGAAAAAGAGGGTTAGCATTGCGCTTGAAATCTTGACACGCCCAAGTCTCTTGTTTCTTGATGAACCCACAACTGGCCTTGACAGTGCATCAGCTTTCTTCGTGATTCAAACTCTTAAGAATATTGCATCTGATGGACGAACAGTTATTTCTTCTATTCACCAACCAAGCAGCGAAGTTTTTGCGCTGTTTGATGACCTTCTTCTGTTATCTGGTAGTGAAACTGTCTACTTTGGAGATGCAAAGATGGGTCTAGAGGTAATGAAAGTTGTCTTTATTTGGGTTTGTGTATAGAAGAATTAGAACTTTGATTTCACTCTACTCCTTGTAAACCGTGGACTTGACTGCTTATTACTGATTCTGATGCTAGTTTTTTACTGACTCCTTCTGATCACTTTCTTAGGTGTATCAATTCATATTTTGATGCTGTTAATGAAACTTTGAGGGGATCCAGGAGAATAACAGTATGCAACCTCTTTCAAATCAGTACAATATTAATGCAGTATCAGACTGTGAAAAATGGCCTAAACACCCCAATTGAACAGTGCTGCTGACAAAATTACCAGAACAATTCAGGAGGGAGTCTCAAAATATCATATCAGATACATATATAAAATGCTCATGATAGTAAATCACCACCGCACATTACTAGAAAATGTATCTTTCCTGCATGCGTATTAAGCATGCTTGGACATTATTTCAAGTGCTAGTTAATATTTATCTTAAATTATTTCTTAATTTTATAGGGTTTTCTCAAGTGTAGAGACCCTTTGGAAAATCTGCTGAGTGCCGATATCAAAGAAAAGCTTGTCAAGAACTACAAATTTAAATATTCTTCAAGAACTAAATCTAATATTAGAGAAATCTTATCAATTGTAAGCCATGTAAAATTTCTTTTTCTCCTTTCTTCAATCATACTTTACTAAATCAAAAACAAAATGCAAAATCATGGTTCAATACAATGCAGGAGGGACTTTCAAAGGGATTAAGATGTGGGAGCAGGGCAGGGTGGTTGAAGCAACTTGTAACACTGACCAACCGATCATTTGTAAACATGTCTAGAGACATAGGATATTACTGGCTCCGAATATTTGTCTATATAGCCTTATCTTTCTGTGTTGGCACTGTCTTTTTCAACATTGGAACCAATAATCGTGCAATATTGGCTCGCGGAGCTTGTGGTGGTTACATAACTGGCTTCATGACAATCATGTCCATTGGCGGCTTCCCTTCTTTTATTGAAGAAATGAAGGTAAATTTTGAACCAGATACAAGTTTTTCTAAAGAAAACCACCTGAATGCTATAGGACTAGGACTGTTTGCCGATAAAATGACTAATAAATATCTAAATGTGTGTTTTTGCTTCTGTATGACGGCAGATTTTTGCAAGGGAGAGACTGAATGGACATTATGGAGTTGGAGTATTTACAGTTTCAAACTTTGTGGCGTCGCTTCCATTCTTGGCTGTGAGGTCACTTGGTTCAGCAACGATCACGTATTACATGGTGGGATTTCACTCAGGATTCACTCATTTCCTGTACGCATATCTTGATCTATTTATCGCCATTGCTGTTGTTGAGAGTTATATGATGATTGTGGCTTCATTGGTGCCTAATTTCTTGATGGGTATTATTGCCGGAGCTGGACTTGTAGTAAGACTCTACTCTCTTTTGTACAAAATATAAAATCAGGCATTCATAACGATAGTTCACTCGAATTTTTTTTCATATTCCAGGGAATTATGATGATGGATGCAGGATTCTTCAGGCTCATGCCTGAGCTTCCTGTTCTTTTCTGGCAATACCCGATTTCGTATATCAATTATATGGCATGGGCATTACAGGTACATCCTGTCGCTACAACACTGCTAATTTTTCTTTGAACTGAAAGCGTCTTCGAAACTTATAAAAACTACGGATATCTGTATCCAATTTATATAGGGTACATACAAGAATGATATGATTGGCCTTGAATTTGAACCTCGTGAGCCAGGCGAGCCAAAACTGAAGGGTGAAAATATTCTCAAGTCAATGCTTGGCATGTCTCTAAAACACTCGAAATGGTGGGATCTAGCAGTTGTGGTAGGAATGTTAATATTCTGCAGGCTTCTCTTCTTTGTCATTCTTAAGTTTAAAGAAAGAGCTCTTCCCATGTTGCAAAAGCTATATGCCAAGAAAAAAATTGAACATCTGCAAAAGAGGGCTTCATTTAGGAAAACACACACTTTTCCTTCACTGAGGCATCAAGCTGTACATTCTTTATCTTCTCGGGAGGGTCTTAACTCTCCCCTCCACTGAGACACCAACTGCAGTTTGTAATAGAATTCCAGTGCAGCAACATTTGATTTAAATACAATTAACTCTACGTATATCTCCGTATTTTTTTAGTTGCTCTCATATTTCCTTCATTCCAACATTACGGTTCTACAAATTTAACCAGAGGTCAAACCTTCCGCTTGCTCATTTTCTTCACAATCCTAGTCACCAGAATGCACTCGTTCATCTGCTTCACTCTTATAACTTTCCTTCTCTTTCACCTTCAATTTTGTATATAAAATCAACAATAAAGGCTTCTACTCGATGCAAGTTAACGCATTAGCAGCAAGAAATGTATTTACACTGGATAACCGACTTCAGTTCGAGCAAAGTCTTGTTAAATCAGACTTGAAACCCTAAGAAGTGGCCTAGTGGTTTTGAAATGTATAATAGAGTGATCGGAGAGTTTGAGTTAGGAGCTCGACTCCCTTCAATGACAAAACATATATCGGGACCATCTACCTGGCCAAGCACTCAATTTACCTGGTGGGGGGTCTAATCCACATCAAATACTTGTTTCCTGTGAAAGGTTTCCTTAGCAAAAATCAACTGTGCCCATTTTACAAAATTAACAGTTTTTTTATAAAATGAGAAAGTCAAACTCATTTTACTTCTGAACTTGATCACAAATTATTAATTCACTAATAAAAGATCGACCAAGAAGCTAAAGAAATATTGCAAAACCGCGCTGCTCCATGCTCAAATGCCCCCTCCCCCCTCTTCCCCCGTCTTTTATCATTTTTTGGTAATTACAACATTTTCATATACAAACTCATTAACATACAATTTGAACCATCAACCGCCTGCTAATGAAAGAGGTGATACCACTAGAAGCCTGAACACCACAACAAAGATAAAATTTAGGCAGATACCAAACAAAATGCTAAATATCACGATCCTTACAAAGCATTTCGATGTATATACAACACTACAACATACGGAACTCCTAGGTTACGATTACTGTTAACAAAGGTGAGAAGATGCTATTATATAGTACATAAACCAAGTCATCATCACATCCACTAATAACAGACAATCGAGAAAGGTTCCGAGAAGCTTCAAATTACACCATGGTTCTTTTGCTTACTTCCAAATGCCATCTAATAAAAATATTTGAAAAGCATTAATCACTTGCAATCTGTCAAAAAGAGGCAATGGCAAAGGAAATACTGAAATAGTAAATCAAATTATATCATTGATTTACTTTGCGAACTTTAAGCTATGTTCTATTTTATTGTTACACTATACTTCTTCTTTTCGGGTATACAATAAAATTATGACTTCTTTAGCCTAATATGCAGCATAGTAGATGCATGTGTGCATGACAAGCAGGGCTTTGGTTGCCTTTCAGAAAACGAATATTACTACTTCATTCATATATGTAATTTTAAATTGATGGGAAAACCTATTCTATATTATTACTATAGTGTCTTTCATGTTTCTATTCAACTTATGTGACGTCAATGTCATGGATCTCTACTAAATAAACAATATCTCTACTCCTACGAGGGGAGATGAGGGTTGCATATCTTTTCCATAATCCCATGGGTGGGATGGGTGGAATGTACTAGTTATGCTTGGTTTATTTAAAAATTAAAATCTAACCTAACTTAAAAAGCAAGAAAATTAAATAACACAACGTAGGAATACATAACCCGAAACCCCCAAGAAGTGGCTTATTGGTTGAGTGTTGGGAAATTTGAGGTTAGGGGTTCGAACTACCAGCGGGCAAGCAGTCAATTTCAAGAAAGGTTCCCCGTCAAACCAAAAAGAAAAGGAATACATAACCTATTTAATAATACACTCATAATTGCTAAAAATCAAATGTTTATTAGGAGTACAATAAAATTGCTGATAATAATATATTTTTTTATATTAATTTTTGTTTGTGTTAACCATGAATCCAGATTAAATGTGAGTTGAATTAATAATGAAGGATTATTGTGATATTATATTTGTCCTAGGATTGTTAAAAGGCTCCAAAGATGGAAGTACAAACTAGCAAGGATTGCAATGCAAGAGCCTAGTTGATATCAAAATGACACTTAGGGTTGAGCAAAACAGAACCAAAACTAAAATATCAAACCAAACATCATAACTTTGATTCGGTTTAAAATTGTCCCAATAAATTGTCTGGTTTCTATTTTTTAAAATTTTATTTATCCTAATACCTTACTTAAATATGCATAGTTTTAGATTTCCAATAAAATATTAGTACTCGAAACATATTACGAAGCACGGGGATGCTCAATAAATTAACATTGCTTCCCCTTCCAACAAAATATAACAATTGTTTTAATTAGATTTAATTTAAAACTTCCTTCGTATAAATAAAATGAAATTTTTTAATTACAAAAAAATGGAAACTTCTCTCTTAACACTATTATTTTTAGTAAGTTGTAGTTTAAAATTAAAATTATGTGAATAGAGCATAAAAACAAAAGTATTTAATTTAAAATATTTTAAATTTTAATTTGTGTTTGAATTTTAAAATTTTTAAGTTAAGTTAACAAAATGGAGTCATAACATTTTCAATATAAAATTAATAAATTTAGATAATTTTTTGTAGATATATTTTATTAATAATTAATTTAATTTGAACATAAAATAATAAGTTAGAGTTTTATAAAATAAGATGACGAATTAAGATGTAAAATTATTATTATGTAGTTAGTTAAAAAGGTAGAAAATTATAAAGATAAAAAAATGTGTTCTTGATTAGAAAAATAAATAACTTTAACGTAATTAAAATATGGGTGATAAAAAAGAATAATGTAGACCTAGTTTTATTTTTACAATGAAAAAAAATCATGACATAATAAAATTTTAAATAAGGAATGATAAAATAAAAAAGATTATAAATGTATTCATCATTCTGTTACGGTACTTTCTAAGAGAAAAGGGAGATTAAAGACCCATAGTTGGAATGTACTGTTGGAATGTACTATAAGAAAGAAATTAATGAAACTTTAATAATAACCCACATTCAAATGTAAGGCTAGTTTTGTCAAAAATAAAGAATATTTAAATTTTCTTAATATACGTGTAAAAGTCAAATCAGTCACTTGAAGTGAGACGGATGGAGTATTATATAAGCAAATAATAACAAGGAACAAGTAATTTCATATTCTTTTATAGAGTAAAGTGCACTTTGTGTGCCTGTACTTTAATCGAGACACCATTTGCAATATTACTTTCTGAAAAACTCCACTTGCAATATTGTACTTCAAACCCATCACATTTTGTGTATCACCGTCTATTTCAGTTAACTCCATTGAAACATTTACTTGTATGAACAACAAAATTCAACCAATTAAGCACTATACTACCCATATCACTCCACTTTTTTCAAAAGTTACTTCAAATTGAAGGATATGGATAATATAACACACATGTTTCATCTCCTTTTTCAAATTGAACTCATCTTTATATATATACAATATACATACACACATTCATTGCATCATTTTCGAATCCAAATTCAATTAAAATAAAAATGTTGATAATATAGTGAACTATTAAGAGGAGAGTAGGAGATCAAATGAAAGAAGTTAAAATTTTGAAATGGGTTTGATTGAAAACCCTAAGTTTGCATACAAAATATTACTGTATTTATTAACGGAGTTAAGTAGGAATAGGCAGCAATACACAAAATGTGACAGATTTGCAAATACAGTGTTGCAAGTGAAGTTTTTTTAAGGGTAATATTGCAAGTGGTGTCCCAATCGATCAAAATACCCAATACAGGTACACAAAGTATACTTTACTCTCTTTTATATTATTTGTGAATTGAAAGTATCTATAGAACATGATAACATATACATAATATAATCATTATAACAAAATTATACATTCACTTAGTAAGCACATTTACTTAATCATACATTATATTACGAACACTCGAGGAGGGCCCAAGATAGGTGCTCCGCCCTCAATCTTAAAATTATATCAATTATCCAAAAAAATTGAATATGATATAATATATGAATTACATACTTGTTAATAATATTTATAAGTACATAAATATATAAAGAACAAGTATTGTAGATGACAAGTCATCAAAGACACTAAACACACGCCGGAGAAAAGGGTGGAAAAGAATAGATCGAAGGGAATCAACGTAGTTGACCAATGTGTAATAACTCACACATCAAATAAGAAGCTTTAAGTTCTACCACCATATCACCATACCTTCTATCCTTGGATATAAGCACAGAATTGAAAGATAGTATAGAAGATACTAGTTATCACATGCTAACTAATAGACAGTAGCACAAGTTCCCAAAATAACTTCCCCTATCCATCAAAAAAGTAAGGTTTAAAGCCACATATTGTACAGGAAATTTTTTATAAACAGGATGCAAAGAGTATTACCTCTAGATACTTTTGATCCAGACCACAATCATCAAGCTCATTCAATTCATTCTGCAATTTTGATGTCTTGCTCTTTGACCAACTTCAGCATTGGGAACATTCTGGGGGCAGTTACCAGAGGTTTACCTGTAATCGGAAAGAAATTTTATATTATTTGTATCCTTCACACAATAAAATACTCTCTCCTTTTAAAGAATTCCGCTTTACTAATGACTGCTAATGATTATTACAAGAAACAGCAAAAGCAAAACCACCATCAACACCATATATAAGTAAAAATATATAAATAAAAGCTGGGTTTAGAAGTTCAATATAACTTCTTAAGCACTGTTCCGTCCTTGTGAATCCTGGCCCACATGACTTTAAAAGACAGTGATCGACTTTGAACATTACATTCATCTATTAACAAAGTCCAAAGCATGTACGACGTCATACATCTAAGCAAAAACAGAACTTATTTATATATTCTCTCCCTCTATTGCCGTAAACAAGATGTTAATGCAATGCATCATCTGGAAAGATTGCACCTATATTTCTGTTAGAGAATGATGTAGTAGCAAAAACAAAGCAGCAAATCAGCTACTTAAAGAAACACTTCATGTCTCTCATGTAACAATTTGAAAATTCAAGAAGATAGTCAAGTAATTCAATGCTTTTCTCTAAAGAATCGAGAGTTTACAATACTCATCTGAAAGAATGTCAAGTTACAAATGTGTAAAACCCAAACGCCTAAAATTAGCAATGCGCTGCAAAACAGTAAAAATTTGCATAACTAATTTTTTGTCTCATCTGACACACCGTTCTCATAACTGCTCTCAAAGCCATGATAAGGAACTTCAATCATAGGCCTTGGAAGAGGTCGATCGTTAAAGTCTTGCGGAAATGATTCAAAATCAGGGCCGAAGTTGAACTTCACAACGCAATTAGGTTGGTTAGGAAGGGTATACATTGAAGCTGCAGCATAGTAACGTCCACCATAGAGATCCTTGAACGCAACCCCTTGACATTTCCCATTTTTGAAGAAAGATATCTCACTTCCTGCAAAATATGAAGTCACGCTATACTCAAACTGGGATACATATCAAAACATAAGTAGTTCATGTCCAGCATTTAGCTATCTCACAAATAATAATCTAGATATTGCTCATTGTTGAATAGATATAAGCACTACTTTCACATTGAGCTACTAACATAATATTGAGTTATACATTAAACATAGTAGAAATTATATTTAAACATAGTAGGAATTAATTTAATAATACACTGATTGTATGAAATAAATAAGTAACTAGAAACATCATGGGCACTCAATAGAAACAGAGTGAAAAATAAGGCTGTTGTAAATAAATGACATGGAGGAAGACATGGGCTATAGTTGTAAATAGTTTAGAGAAATCTGACTAGTTAATAGATAACATATACCATATATGTCATAGGAATCATAGCTAACATTCAACATACAAATTGGGACATACTAAAGATTGAATTTGAATTATATATCACCTTTATTTGTGAACTACCTATTAAAGTATCAAGTTCCTGATAAATGTTTCCATGCATACACACACACATGTGTGTGTGTGTGTGACTGCATATGCAAGGTCACATAATAAACTCCCCCCCCCCCGCCCGCCCCCCCCCCCCTCTCTCCCTCACACACACGCGCACACACACATGAAGTGATCTTTAGAAAAAGTAAATGGACAATGAACAAAACACAATATGTAATAAGCTAGATAGGTTTGAACAAAAAACAATATGTAATGAGCTAGATAGGTTTGAACAAAAAATAATATGTAATGAGTTAGATAGGTTTTATCTTCACACGGTGAGTTTATGTATGTATGCATGATGGTTCTTAAACCTCAAAAAATGAACCAGTAAGGCGTTGCCATGACAGCCACCAAGGCAAGAGTTATAATCAATTGTCTAATAGTTTTCAAATGTTATGTTTTCCGTGGTTAATCCAACAAAATTTACCTTTTGTTTTGTTTCTATTATCATAAAACATTGTTTTCAAAGCTATCCGCATCCATTGGTGTTAAGAGCTTAGAATACTCCTATCAATTTCTTAATTGTTAGAAGATCTAGAATTTTGAAAAAGAAAATTGTTCATGAGCTACTATTCACAGTCATTGTTATCGCTGCTAATGTTTATCAGAATACTATTCATCGTCACCATTTATCAGAGAGAGATTGTTCATCATATTACTATTCGCTGTCACTGTTTTTCCAAAGTTACTGTTAACTAACAGATGTAGGATCAATACCAACAGTGACGACCAAGACAAATGTAGGATCAATAGTTGATAAATTTTTCACTTTTATTTCTAAGTAACGAATGTGGTGCCGACACACAAAAATCTCCTTTATCTGTGCAAGATGTTAAACTAGTGTTATTTTAGTTTTATTCCTTGACATTTGACAATCTGTGTTCATTATATAATTCTTTTTGTTTTCGCAATAAGTTCTGTTATCCTTCAGCATTTATTGGACCCACACGTGCAGTGCATAAAAAACTTACTTGGTGATTTAATAAATAGGTAGGAGAACAAGATAACAAACAAAACTAATAAATTTCGTAAACGAGCATAAATTTTCAATCTTAAAACATTAACTTTATGATCAAATATATATAGCCTTAAATGCAAAGTGATAAACAACCACTTACCAGGAATCACTTTAGGTGGATCCTGTTTTGGATCAGGCGCACAAGCATATTTCTGCCCCTTGTACCAAACAATATTAGGCGGCGCTGGAGTATACAAATTCCCCTCTGGCAAATTAATATAAAACCCAATAACATCCCCTTGTTCATACCCTTCTTCCCCATACTTCTCTCTCGAAGCCTTATGTATCTTACTTCCATCAATATCTCTATACCCAAAACTATTCCCATCGTACCCAACCGGAGCCTGCAAATCCCCTTTCTCAGTCGACCAACCAAGCCTAGTATGCCCTGTCACTCCCATCTTAACCAACTTAATCTCGAAATACCAAGCTCCCTCACTAACACCTCTAGTACTCCTCACCATCCTGTAACCTTTACAACTACCAGCACTCAATCTATCCTCACTTAACTCGACTTTCTCAGCCTTAAACGCTTTCGAAAGACAAATCTTCATCTCGGGAACATCATCATTCTTGTCAGGAAACCGAGGCAATGGCGTAATCCTAACTAAATCCTCCTTATGATTAGTCCCATTACTAGTAGTCCCATTGTTACTCTTTGGCTTCTTTTTCCCTTTTCTTGAACTGGGCTTAGTCCAAACACTATTACTATTACTCTTCTTCTTGGACTTCTTGGCCGTCCTCATCGCTTTCGATAACATGGGTGTAGGAACAGGAGAAGTGACAACAACAACAGAAGCAGAAGCAGTGATTTCATCGGACAATTTCTTGTGTTTCTTGATGGGGTTAGTTTCAGTTTCATCCTCGTCTTCATCGTCAGAATTGTCGGAGATTCGGGTGAAATTAGATGAATCTTTGGGGAGAGAATCTTGGTCTTGGTGGGTGTTATTGTCAAAATCAGATAAATCTTCAGACACGAGGGGTTCATCTTTGATATCATCAGTTTGGAGATCTGTGTCAGTTAGGGTTTTTGAGGAAGCAACATCGTCGTCTTCCTCTTCTTGATAAGTGGCTCGAAGGTTGTCCATAGCAGGAGAATTAACAACAAGGGCCAGGGGGGTTTCTGTTTTTTTAGGGTTCGTCCAAGGATGTAATTAAAGGACACGCATATATATCTACTCTATGTCTGTATGTATATTTTCCAAGGCAAGAACTAATTATTTTTAGGTTTTATACTTTTGTGTAAATAATGTTTCCGAATTGAATAAAATATGTGTTTTTTTCACAAAAATATAAACCAAACCAAATATGACAGCATATTCCCATTCGGGCCGCGTTTAAGAGGATAAAATATATGCACACCTTCTCCATATTTTGAAATAATAAAGAGCCTATTTTCATGAAAACTTCGGACTTAATGCATGATAAAATATAGTGAATAATAAACATTATTCACACACGCATATATCCCTACTCAAACATATATACATTTTAATATTAATTTTAAACAAACACACATTTAAACAAAACCCATTACACATATAACATATAACGGTTTGTCGATTTTATGCAACCAAGATTATATATAAAAATATAATAATTCAAAAACTAATAAAACATTTTTGCAATCAAGCTTGTAAAATAATAAAATATAGATGAACATAAATTTTTAGTAAAATGCGAGAGTTAATATACATGTACCTTTTAATATATGAAAATTTAGTACATATATATCGAACGAAGAATTTTTTTTAAAATGTTATCAATTATTTGTAGATATTTTAGAATTCAAAACTTATTTGCCCATGTTATACTCCTTGCCCATTAATATTACGGAAGATACTAAATATTAACCGGTTGTTTTCCAAACTTGCACCATTAATAAATCCGCCCAACATTTGGTCATGTAAAATTAGTATTTATCCTAACTGTTTTGATTTTTTTTCAATATTTACTCGAACTTATAATGAAATCTAATGTTTTGTTGATGACGGTTACATAATAAACACGTATTTAAAGATTGAGCAATGAATTAACTGATCTCTAAACTGCTGGATCTGAAGTAAGATACTTTCGTTAAGAATTGTACACGAATTCAAATATTTCATATTTTGACTATTCGGTATCTAAAGTAAAAGATTAATAACATCTCTCGTTCTTTTTCTTGAAACGTGAAAAAATAGTTGAAGTAAAAATGTGTTTTTATATTTGTTATTTATCATAGTATATTTCAGGATATATGATGTCATATATGTTTTGTTTTTTTATGTGACATGAATATTTAGATTAGGATGTGAATTACCGTTTTTACCCATGTCTTGCACCGATAATTATTTTAAAGAATATTTTTATTGTATAACTTTTTAATTTATATTTAAATTTATTTAATTATAAATAATTATAATTTAATTTATTTATATATTTTAACTAAAAATATAATTTTAAATTAAATTTATAATACAATTATTTATATTTAAAATAAATTAATAAATACTATAAATTTGAATTAGTTACATATATGGTCCTATTTTTCAAATTTAATTTATTTTGTTAAGTATACAACTAAAAAGTATAAAGTTCTGGTTATGCAACGTATTTCCGAATTATCGCACAGTCTGATACTTAGGAATATTTAGAAATTCACAATTAAAATTTTAATTTTCTAAGCCCTAATATTATATATTCAATTTTACAAAAATTATTTTTGACTTGAATTATTATTTATCATATAAGGTGATAAAATTTAACACATTCCTAAATTTGGCATGAAAAAAATATAAATTTTCTCATGATAACATGTAATTTGTCATTTTCATGTCATTTTTATATGTTGAAATCGATAAGTCTCGATTCTCTTAAGGGGTGGACCTTCTCCAGGCTGGGCCGGAGTCGGGATGAGTTGAGGTTGAATAGTGCTTGGGTCGAGTTCGAGCTACTTGAAACATAATGTCTAGTGGAGATTTGATCTCTAGAAACACTTCCAATGTGTGAGTAATATCTCATTTGTTAAATCTGAACAAATATTTTCGAATGAATTATAAATCTAAACAATAAGGAATAGTTTCATTTGATAGAATAGAGTTAAAATATTTGAATGATAATGGGGTGTTTGGCCCCCATTAAATTATCAAAATAAGTCATTATTTTCGAAAAAAAGTAGGGTAAAGTGTACTTTTTTATATAAGTAAAATTTTATTTTTCAAAAATAAGTTTTGTTCTTAGTTTGTTTTCCAGAAATAAGTACTTATTTCCAGAAAAAGTAGATAAATGTGTACTTTTTTCAAAAATAAGCACTTATTTTTTAGAAATAAGTTGAGCCAAACGGGCCAAATATTTACATTTTTTTGAAAGTTAAATTATTTATTTATTTTGTCGTACAATAATCATATTCAAAGTAAAAATGCGTTTTTAATTAAATTCATAATTTTAAATATCAAAAATGGTATTTCAAAATTCAAAAATAGATTTAACATTATAAGATCATTTTCTTTGCATGATATCATCCCGAAATGAAAGATTATACATGATAAGATTTTTTATGATATTTTATATTTTAATAATTTAAAAAAATATTTGTAATCATTTTCTTTAATTTGAGAATTATTTATATAAAGTTTATTCTAATTTCAGTGATTAAACATTATCTAATTTGACATTTAACCTATTTAAAGAACTTAAAGTTACATATTTATTAAAAAAAACTATAAAAAGTAATGAACAATATAATTTTTATATTATTAAAAGATATTTAAATAATAAATTAGTAAATATAATTATAATTATATATATTATAAATGTAATAAAAAAATCTAATTTAAAGTAAATAACACTAAAATAAAACAAAACAAAACTAAGAAGTGATATATTGTAAGTTAAGTTTGTGCTCAATTTTATGAACGGTTCAACTATAACTTTTAACTCTACTCGGTCATAATAATTTTGAATCGTCCAGAAAATATGAGTATCAAATAAACAGTCTTAATCATTTAAATCGCTCTCGTTCATATCATCGTGGATGGTTCATGGTGGTTCAGGGGTTATCAAATGACCCCTAAATTTCCTGCCAAATGTTAGAGAGAGAGATTTCTAGAGAGAAGGGAGACCTAACTATGTGTTTGTGTGTGTGCTTTTTCGAACCTTTTCTTTGTTGGAGATTCGTAATATTTAATACTTCATCCGTTCCTTAATGTTAGTCGTTTTAAGTTTGTGTTGAAATTCTTTTTTATTTGTCACTTTGTAATTTTAAAGCACATTTAATGATCAATATCTCACTAGTTACCCCACATTAATAACTTTGTTCATATTCTCTTCTATATTCACATTAAATTACAAGGCTATGAAAGTAAAATGATAACATTATTAATCACATTAAAGTGTGTTAATTACACTTTTTTGTCTGTGCAAAAACTTCTAAAATGACTAATAAAAAGGAACGTAGGGAGTATTTATAAGAGAAGGTGCATATGTTTTGCACCCTCCCTGGGAAACTGGTCCCTGATGGGACTCGTAGCCGTTGGTGCGAAATTGGTACCGGCCTCCCACGTACTTCGAGCCTTCTGAACTAAATTTGCGTTGGTCATACTGGCCGAGCCTATCAGAAATACAACCAATATATCCATAATAATAATCATTTATTATTGGATTTTCTAGTACCGTAATTAGGCCGAGCCTATCATAAATACAACCAATATATCCATAATAATAATCATTTATTATTGGATTTTCTAGTAATCATGATTAGAAATTTAGCAACTTTAGAATATTTTGTGCATTAATATATTTATGATTGGATTTTCTATTTGAAGTGCTTTTAAATGCATAAATAATTTGACAAAGCCATAAAATTCATACTTTAATAAAAAGAGATCAATAACTATAACGCAACGCAAGTAATTACGGATAATCAACTCTTTTTACGAAGTATGATCTTGTAATACTTTTTTTCGAGGCCATGATCTTGTAGTACTTGAACATATAAGAGATGCCATAATAAAATCATACTGTCTGCTAGCTTGACCAAGGACGAGCAAAACTCCAGTCACGTCCTGGGAAAGTAGTATTATCCTTGGCAAAATAAAACCCGTTGCGTGTTGCTAAATAATAACAATTGTTATAGCCATCTTCACTCTTACATTTTTCTTGTACATGAGCGTCAAAATCGAACACCACAAACGCAGCTTTTCCATGATCACGCCAATTAAATCGACAAAAATAATATGACTCCGGAGGAGATGCAGCTCTGATATGCCAATTTATTCTGTCTCCGAATTTTAAAATGTGAGAACCGATTTTTGGGTCGCAATAAACTTCCACGGGTTTGGTGTCGAAGACTTCATTTATCACGTACATTTCATAATCTAAACTCGATGCACATGTGTCTGTACAAGCAAATGTGAATGTTATTATAATGACAAGAAAAAAGGTTGAAAGGGATGACAAGCCTGTCATTGTGCTACCAACACAATGTGTCGAATCGAATTTGGTTTATGAAAGTTTGTTATATTCAGAAAACAAAATCGAATATATATGAATGTGCCAAAAAATGGGCTTAATCTTTTATATATAGTAGAATTACTAATTTAAGATTGTTATAATCACATTTCCGTTATTATGCTGCCTTCCATTTCTCTGGATGTAAATGAATGTCATATGAGTCAAACATGGATTATACGTCGTACAAATCGGGGATAGGAGTAATACATACTATAATTGTGTTTCAGTTGATGATAATCAATAATAGGATGCTTTAAGTTTAAAAATAAAAATATAATACAAATAAAAATTGAAGGACGAGAAGATTAGGATTAGTTGACTATTATATCGTGAAGGGAATATTGTGATCATCATATTAAAAATATACTTATGTTATTGGAGTATTTCCAATTTAATTAATAAAATTATAATGAAATCAATATATGAGATGGCACAAAGGGAAATGTTACGTATTCCAAAAATTATCAAGTATTTATATTGGGTATCTTTTATTTATATTAATATAATCATAATTAAAAAAGAATCTAAGATACATCATACATCTTATATAATTTCCTAAAATTTTAGTATAAAATAATAGTATATTAGTAAAATTTTAAATGAATTATGATTTTACAAAAATACCATTCACATATTTGTATATAAAATCTTGTATCTCAAATAATTTAGCTAGAATGTGTCTTAGGCTCGCTAATCTCATTAAAAAATTAGCAAAAGATTTGCCATTATTGTTCTTATTTTGGTATCTTATTTTATTTTTATAAGGGTGTGGGGAGTACATGATACTTTTTTTTTTTATTAATCAAGAATTTGATTATATTTTCCTGAAGATGGATGTCAATCTTTTCTATATTAGTTACTATTTTACAACAAAAGTGTTTGATTTTCAATACAGGGGCCTCCTGGAAAATTCATAATGCATTCCCCTGTCCAACAAAAAATTGGATTGTCCTCTGATAAGAAATGCTCATGTCGCAGTCCACTAAAACTCATAGCAGTTTCAGGATTAATCTTCTACTTGCCTTTCCTGTTTTTTCTTTTATACAATCAACTAAGTTCCCCTACTTCAAACCTTCTGTCCCCCTTGCTAATTCATGTTCCATGTCCGATAAACTCGAAATATTCTGAGAATTCGCGCACTGAAATCAACCATCTTATGTTTGGACTTCTTGGCAGTGCAAAAGCATGGAAACATCGTAAATCTTACATCGAATCATGGTGGAGGCCTAATATTACTAGAGGCTACCTCTACCTTGACACCACACCGTCACCTGAATTTTTCCCTTGGCCTTCATCTTCTCCTCCTTTGAGGATCTCTGAGGACATTTCCAAGCTTCTGAATGAAACAAAGCACGTCGCACCCGTCATGGCACGTATGGTTCATGCAATACTTGAGATATTTAGGCAGGAACATGAAGGTGTTAGGTGGTTTGTCATGGGAGACGATGATTCTATATTTTTTGTGGATAACTGGGTGAATCTGCTTAGAAAATATGATCATAGCAAGTATTTTTACATTGGAGGTCAATCAGAGGCAATCTTGTCAAATGTTATGTATTCGTTTGACCAAGGGTTTGGTGGAGCTGGATTTGCATTGAGTTATTCTTTAGCACAAGCATTGGCAAATTATATCGAGCCTTGTTTGAGGAGATATCCTTATCTTGATAGTGCAGATTTAATTACAATGACTTGTATAGCTGACCTTGGAGTTTCTCATACTGCTGAGAAGGGTATCCACCAGGTATTTTTTTGTGCTTCGTGTAATTTTTATTCATAAAATAACCACCATGTTCGAGTGTCCGATTAATAATTTAATGGTTTTTATTAATCAGAATGAACCGAAATGGAAGCGAGCAATGAGCTTCAATTCACTGTTGGCCCTTTTGGAATGTCAAAATCAATACTGAAAAAGATCACACTAGAGACTTGAGAGTCATATATAACACTACCATTGCAGTCTTTTCTAGGAAGGGTACATCTTTTAATTTATTTGTATATGTATTTTAATTTCAGGTTGATCTTAGAAATGACATATCAGGTTTTTTATCCTCTCATCCACAAGTTCCGTTGATGTCTCTACACCACTTTGATGTTGTAAAACCAATTTTCCCCGCGAAAAACAGATCTGAGTCAGCAGTACATTTGATGAAAGCTGCAGATTTCGACCAATCCCGGATACTGCAACAGACAATCTGCTACAACAAGAAAACCAATTGGTCAGTTTCAGTTTCGTGGGGCTATTCCGCACACATATATGAAAAAATCATCCCTCGAAGTATTTTAAAGAAACCTATCAAGACATTTTGGCAGTGGATTAGGAATAGTACAAAGCCACATTATATGTTTAACTTGAGACCAGAGTCTAAGGATCCTTGCGAAGCTCCTAATGTATTTTACCTTGACAATGTAAAACAAATTAGCCGAAAAAATAAAATTGTTACAAGTTATATTCGAGCTGCGCCTCCAGGTTTGTCATCTTGTTCATCTGGGAAAAATTCTGCAGATCATATTACCAAAATTCAGGTCTTCTCGCCAGCCACAAAGCCTATCGAGGTGAGTGATTCACTAATCGAAAAATCTTCTCTTTCAAATTTTATATATTTGCGATATACCAACTTTATTTTAAATTTGAGAAGATATGTTACTCCTTTTCATTATCATTACAGTATCTTTGAGAGAGAATCAAATTTTTGCAGAAAAAAGTAGCACTACAAGAAAAGTGGAATAAACATCACACTTTTAACATCGGTTAAAATTGACACCGATGTTAAATATCTCTTTGACATCAGTTTATATAAAACCGATGTCTCTTAACTACTTGGACATCCGTTTACAACCGATGTTTTACATAGGTTAAAAAAAATCTATCAGCTCCACTACTTTTTCCCCCTTAATCAAAAATTTCCCCCCTTTAACAAATTCTTTCCCCCCTTAGTCAAATAATTCACCCTTTAAGTTAAAACTAAAAATATTAAAATTAAAATCATACAGATATAAAGACATACAAACTCATTCCCTCACATTACACTCCCCCGACGACTACAGTAGCAGTTAATATTTTCCAAAAGTACTTGAATAAAAAGTAACCAATATATTGTCTCGGAATTTTTTTTAGCAGAGCATGTATCTTTGAATAAAAAATCTATTAAATAATAAAGTATCTTGATCATTTTGTTTTTTCATGCTCACCGGTCATAAACTTAACGACATTTGGATTATTTATCTTGAATTTGTATTGTTTTTTTGTTGCTGAAAAGTAAATAAAATACATGTATTCCAGACAGGAAGAAGTCAAGTAGGCAAAGGCATGGTGAAGGTGAAGATCAGGCCATGCGCGGTGGATGAGATAATAGCTTAAGTAATCAAGCTTTACTTTTCTAGAGATACTTCTAACAGGAGTATGTTTGAGTCCAATTTAATGGAAAGCGGTTTTGTAGTTTTTTTTTCCAGGGTGTACTGTAAGACAAAATTTTAAGGATTTTAGAAATTAGGGTGGGTTTGATTTTAAAAAATTTGATAGTAAAGAACTTTAATTTTTTTATAATATTGATGTACTTAATTTAAAATTTGAAATATATGTTAAAATATGATGTTATTATGAATTTTTATTTTATTAATTGGTAAATTTTTAATAGATTTTTAGTATTTTTAAAATTCATTTAAGATTTATGAAAGATTTATGAAATTTTGAAAAATTTCAATCTAAATATATAAAGGACTATTTAAATCATTAGATTTAAATTCGATTAACGAAAATGTAAATAAAATTTTAATATAAAAATGTATTAAGATCACGTTCACATTCCCATTAATTAGGTTCAAATCTTATGATTCAAATGGCTGTAAAATTTTACATTGAATCCATTTAAAACAATTTTGATCATATTTGTTATTTTACTTACTGTAAGAGCTTATTTTCTATTATTCATCTTAGCTTCGACTCTCACTCATCTCTAAATTTATTATAACATATACTCATTTGTAATGTTTGAAACCAATTATTCAAAAAAAAGTTTAATATTTTGATTTAATAAAATATTAATTAATTTTTAAAAAATTGTAATATTTTATTATAATATTTTCTGTCATAATATGTTTGCTCACGGTAATTGTGGACTCTCGGGATAATCGATGACGGCATCTTTGAATTCTTAATTGAATAGTTATAAATATGGATGGTTGTAAATAACCACAGTACTATGAAACAAAGGATTATCCACATAAAAATGATTAGTATTTTGAAGTAGATAGCAATTTATAAAACATATATATCGACAAATTTTTTTAAAATAAACCGTACTAAAACACATTTACAAACTAAATTAATGATTAATTAAATTCTTATTAAAGTTCCCTCAAAATTGAATTAATTTATGAAAAATAGAAATGACTAAATTACTTTAAATTTTACTCGTACTAAAACCTAATTATTATTATAAAAAAAAATCATTTCAACTTGAATAGTGCATCATTGAGTACGTCATGTAAAGCCGCAGCCTTAACTTTATTCGGTTGTTTTGTATATAAATACCAACACCAACCTCTGTAACGCATCAGTGACTTTCAATCGGAGAAGGCAAGGCGACGTCGTTTAAGAGAAATGAACAAGACGGTATGCGTAACGGGAGCCTCGGGCTACATAGCATCATGGCTCGTCAAGTACCTGCTTCAACGTGGTTACACCGTTAAAGCTTCCGTTAGAGATCCCAGTCAGCTCCCTCTCCCCTTTTTTTTTTTAATATACACACATAATTATGTATTTATTTAATCATCTCATTAATCCATATTGTTTTGTATGTGTTGTTGATATTATTTTATTGGATCGTTGACATGTAGTTTTAGGCCCTGTTTCTCGAAAAATAACTTAATTTTGGAAAATGTTTTTCGAGAAAATAAATGTTTAATTTGTTATTCAGCTGCATATGTTGATTACAGGGAGTTGTGTGGTTTGTTATGGTGTTAATATATTATTATTATTTTTGGGAGTATTACAATAAAGGGTGTTTGAGGAACTGTTTTTATATATTGATAGGGGTTTCGGTTTTGGGTTTCTGGCTCGTATGATAGAGTATAATGCAGAAATACGAGGGAATAAAATTTAATAGATGAGTATGGGTCACTATTCGAGCTAATTAAGTCGCGTGTCAGTGTAATTTCCTGTTTTGGTCAATCCTGTCTGGTTTGAGTAAGTGTTTTTGTTGGTCTTGTTAAGCATTGTCTCCACTTTTTCCTAATATTGTACTGTTGTATATTGTGGAAATCTAGAAAATGCCTCTGGAGGACAAATGTGTAATTCGGGTTAGCATCACTTAGTCAAATTTTATGTCTACAAAATTGTACAACCTTTGTGGTATGCAATTATCAAGCACTTATATTAGTGCAACTGTGCAAGTATTTTACATTTTCTGTTTTCCTTAAATGTCTAAAGCTGGTAATTTAAGCTATTTAGAAGAAACCCTGTAAATGATGAGATGGTTGAACAATTTATCTATATATTAAGCCTGAAAATGATTGAATTAATGCATATGTGTATCAATCCGAAGTTCTTTGTCATTACATGCTTGGCCGATTGCCAAAAGTATTGACAGTTTAATGTTTTTCTTTTCAAGATGATCCAAAGAAAACAGGTCACTTGCTTGCACTTGAGGGAGCCAAGGATAGACTTCAGCTGTTTAAAGCAAATCTACTGGAGGAAGGGTCGTTTGATGCTGCGGTTACTGGTTGTGAAGGTGTCTTCCATACAGCATCACCGTTTACTCATGCTGTTGATGATCCACAGGTGCTTTCCGCTGATTATTGTGCATGCATATCTAATCTACCTCATGTATAGAAACGTCATTCATAGAGAAGTGTAAAGTATTAGCAATAGGAGATATGTGCACTCGAATTTGAACATTGCCAAAGATTTAAGTCATTTATCAAAAATATTAATTGACATGCCTCGAAAACATCTTTGAATGAATTTTAAAGATAAAATATCAGAACGGCTTCCTATATCATTTCAGGCAGAATTGATTGATCCTGCGGTTAAGGGCACTCTTAATGTTCTCGGGTCATGTGCAAAAGCTCCATCGGTTAAAAGAGTGGTTTTGACATCTTCTGTTGCTGCTGTTGCATACAATGGTAAGCCTAGGACTCCTGATGTGGTAGTGGATGAATCATGGTTTTCAGATCCTGAGTTTTGCAAGGAAAATAAGGTACATGATTATTGCTTTCATAATTTAACAAGCCAAATTATTACTTATAATAGAACTGCTCCTTATTTGAAACTTAACATATATCAAGTCAAAATGGTAATATGTTTTATTGCCATAATATCAATTCTTTAATTATCACATACTACTTTGTCTATTTTAAGTTTAATAATTAAACCGATAAGTTGAACTTCTATAGCATATTGTCCATTGGTACATACATCCATCGTTAAATACTTGATTGTCATCTGGGCAAAAGGGTGAACTGATATTATATATACAATCAAAGAACTAATTAAAAGGTTAGGCTAAGACGTGCTTTGCCTTAAGGAGTTTGGCTTAAATATGTGTACTCACACCAAACTCATAGTTTATGAGCTTGGTTGAAGACAAGTTAATAACAGAGATTCAGTAAGTTGTTTCTTTTTTTCCAACTTCCAGGACATATAGGTGATGAAGAGACCCTTTAGGACATACATTTGTTTGAAACAGATTCTAAATACCAGTTTATGCTTTTGAGTGTATAAAACCTTTTTATTAAATTTTTACAAAAATCCGTTTTTATCAAATCTCAAATAGTCCCTGATCGACCCCCATTGTTTGACACTTGCCTTGCGACTGTGTTGTTTATGCCTATAAAAGCATAAATAAGCTTCAGATTTATGCTTTCATCTCCGTATAATCCCGTTCCAAGTCTTTCTATTTAGGTTGATTCCATCCACAACTTTCCGGTAAAAACATTAACGACTCAAAATATAGTGTTACATGATTCCAACAATTTATAATTTTATGTGAGGTTCCGTTCCTATTATTGCTTGAAATTATGTCAAAGTAATATTAAAATTATTTTTAATACTATGCTTATAGAATTGATATATATTTGTTCTATATGGTCAATAATTGCATGCTTTCTGGTCAATCTAGTTTTTGATATTTTCTCACTATTCCCCCCTCGTTTCTTTTACCAGATGTGGTATGTTCTTTCAAAGACTTTAGCTGAAGATGCTGCATGGAAGTTTGTCAGAGAAAGAGGCATCGACATGGTTACAATCAATCCAGCAATGGTTATCGGCCCTCTTCTGCAACCAACCCTGAACACAAGTGCAGCTGCAATTTTGAATTTCATAAATGGTATCTGCGTTTCTTAACTGTAGTCAGAAATTTCCTTGTGCTAGATAATACTTTTAAAGATGTTGTTGAGTGTATGTTCTATGCTGTAATAGCAATTTCATGTCAATCACCTTAATCATCCTTTCTACAGCCACTCATCCACCTTTCAAGCTTAAGAGCATCCCTTACTCCTAAATAGGCATATTTGTCACATATGTATTCATTAATTAAATAGTGATTAAAAGTCTCTTATGTTACTTGTATAATTGTTCTTTCTTCTATGTGAATTCGTGAGGCTTGAAGGACGTACTGAGTGTACTGTGATTGTAAAATTTTGACTCCTAGATGTTGAATTTTTCCTGTACTGGCCTATATTATGGCCTCATATTTACTTATTGAACTTGCGCAGGAGCACAGACATATGGAAATGCTTCCTTTGGTTGGGTTAACGTCAAGGATGTTGCTAATGCTCATATTCTAGCATATGAAACTCCTTCCGCCAATGGAAGATATTGTTTAGTTGAGAGTGTCGCACACCATTCAGAGATTGTTGCCATTCTGCGCAAGCTATATCCTTCTCTTCAACTTCCAGACAAGTAAGTTTTCTAGAGATATCTTAATTTTAATGCTGTTATCTGTAATATTTTTTTCCAATGGAATACAGCCTAAATAAGATTGTAATACGGTTCAAATATATCTGCTAATGTTTTGTAATTGAGTCGGTTAACATAGTGTATTTTACAAAATGAATTGAGACCCTTGCATATTATAAATTTATAATTGACTCGCTATTTGAGCTTTTATTACCAAATGGGCAGAGAGCAAAAGAATGACTATAGATTGATAGATGGTTAGATTTATATTTAGATTTGATTGCATTTCAGGTAGGATGGGGGAGGATTAACCTATGTTATTCAGACTTTGTTTGATATTTATTTCTTCTAACTGGTATTGAATATATATTTTTGGAAGAGAAATGTAAATCACTAGATATGAACGTTAAGGTTACTGTATTATATGAAATATCATCAACCAGGTGAACTTCTGATTGTTTTCCTATAGTTTCTACTATAATTATTTAGAATTTTTATAAAATTCCGTTTGCATATAACACGTCTTGATTTATTAAAATCTCTCACTATGTGATGCTAAGCAAGTAAACAACCTTAGGTTTAGGTCGTGTGATATATTATGTACCTGTACACTCCAAATCCAACCTTTAATAAGTCAATAACACAACTTCAAGTCCAGAAAATGATGATTATTCTCCTCACAATGTTCTTAAATTATAGTGATTCGTTGGTTAAGGTCAAACTAAAACATAATAATCATTGTAATTTCTCTTATGCAGGTGTGCAGATGACAAACCCTTTACACCGACATACCAGGTTTCCAAGGACAAAGCAAAGAGCTTAGGCATCAACTACATTTCACTCGAGGATGGTGTCAAGGAAACGGTCGAGAGCTTGAAAGAGAAGAAATTTTTTGTGGCCTGAACAAGTACTTGATATCAATACCGATTATTGGTAGCAGTATTTCCCTAAACTTGTATTGGATTCGTTAAGAGCTTTTAATTCTCCTGTTGACCAATGCCATTTGATGGACAACTGGACATGTCACTTGAGATGAGAAAGTTATGTCTTGGAGCTGCGCTATTGCATTTGTGTGATTGGTTATAGTTGGTTGTACCTAATTATGCAGTGAGGTTTTGTACACTGCCATTATTGTTGTTCCAGTCTTTCACAGTCGTGGTCTTGGTGTCAAGAGTGGGGCATTACACCCGTAATAAAATATATTGGGTTGAAATTATATTTTCTATAATAAGCATTAAGAAATATCTTATCCTACTTTAAATTTTGTTTGTGAATAAAATATTCATTTCAAATTACGTAAATTGAATTATTCATCTTTTGAACCTTACAACTGTTAATATCGTAGAGGAATGTACAATTTTTTATGCAATATATTGACTTAAAACTATAAATTTAGACAACAATAATATTGCAATAAATTCAAAGATGAATATATAAAAAAGATATATTAATTAATATAAAAGTGATACTCTATTTTACTATTCTAAATCTAAGAAAAAATTAATAAAAAAATATTTTTGACATAAAATTTTCATTTATATCTATACTATATTATTATAACTGAAACATTAAAAAGTTTGGTCCAAAGGTGAACCATAGAAAAGATTCTAAGTATCCAATTTTAGATAAATTATAGAAACGATCTTAACGATTCAATTTTAATAAAATATAATTTTAAAAAAAGTATATATCATACATACAACTCTAACACCCGTTAGTCTTTCTTTTATACAACTCCTCACGAATAATATTATATTATATTTATATTATATTATATATTTTCTATTTTAAGATTCCTACTTATCTTGTAATTTTTATTTAATATATCATTAAAGTTTATAAATATTAATATATAAATATCATTCTAAAATAGCATACAACTCTAACCCCTGATAGTCCTTCCTTTATACAACAACTCACAAATAATATTATATTATATTAACATAAATTCTGAACATTATAAAATTTTATAATAAATATCAATAAAATATCATAGAAAAAATAAATTTACCTAAATATTAGTCATTAATCCCGTGCGAAACACGAGTTATACACTTGTACAAATAAATAAACCATAGAAAAGTTCTTACCCATCCAATTTTAGGTGAACCATAGAAACGATTCTAACCGTTCAATTTTAATAAAATCTAAAATATTAATCTCCTAATTAAAATATATATCACATTAATCTCTAAACTAAAATATCTCACATTAATTTCCTAATTAAAATACATCTCTATACAAAACACATAAACATTATCTTATTAAGTATAAATATAAATAAATTATAAATATATATATAATATTAAATAAAATTTAAATTATTATTATACAAATAAAAATAAATTTAAATCATAAAACAAATATTAAAATAAAAATATTATAAAACTTCATCCATGCATCACACGGGCATAAAATAGTGATTAAATTATAAAAAGGAATAATAAAATACAAGTTCCAGGTGCACTAATTTCTCCGTCTCTTATGCTCCCTCTGTCCCGTCCATTTTTTATATGCATACCCCTAATAATTGTCTTAAAAAATGATAATATAATTAAGTTTTAAACGATTCAAATCTTGAAAACAATAAATAAAAATATAGGGATATTTTTGAAAAATTATCACTATATTTATTTTAAAAATAGAAATCTGCATGTATTTAGGGATAAAATTCATTTTAAAAATGAACATTTAAAATGAGACGGATAGAATAATATTGTAATATTAATTAATAATTAATTAATTAATAATAAAAAGTTAATCGATTGTAAAAAGAGCACAGAAAGAAACTGAATAAAGGAGAAAGAAGAGATCAAGATGAGCGGAGAAGGGAGAAAGGTGTGCGTAACAGGAGCTTCGGGATTTATAGCTTCTTGGGTCGTCAAGTTTTTGCTTCTCCGTGGTTACACTGTTCATGCTACTGTTCGTGACCCCAGTAACTTACCCTTCCCATCTCTCTCTCTCTCCCTCTCCCTCTCTCTCCCTCTCCCTATCTCTCTCCCTCTCCAGCTGTTTGTGTTATTTCGTCAACTGGGTTTCTCATTTTCTTAAATTTTTTACCTTCTTGTTTATGCTTTGAAATTGCTTATATACTTATTGTATGAAATTAGCTAAATTCATTATTTGGGTTCAATACTTATCACTAATCATGCCTACCATTGATTCTGTAGCTGGTGATTAATTAGAAAGGAGGGAAGGAAGGTGTGGTTGTTGGAGTGTGTTCTATTATTAAACAAGATAACAATTTTATACTTGCTTGGATTAATTTCAAGAAAATTGGCAATACGTACTTGGTTGCGTCGGTCCAGAATTTTAGTCAGTGATCTCGATTTTTCTTTTATGTTTTCCTGAGCTTTGTAAAGTTAATTTCAGATTATTGGCCATGATTTGTTTTACTAAATATCTAATGTCATAAAATACGAGGCATACTGGCATACATGTATAGACTATAGACAATAAAGTAAACATTAATCTCACGATCATGAACTGTATTGTTTATTATGATAATATTTCAAGGTCATTCAGACTTGATAATAGCTGATTAAATCCTAGTTTAACAGTACTTTCATAAAAATAAATGCGATCATCTACCGACTAAATAATATCAGGTCAGCCTTTCATATATGACATGCTTGTTAAGAATATAAAGATAACATATGTGCTGTTTGTAGTATCTTGATAGCGTAGCGTATTATCCAAGTTTTTTTCTTATCTAAGCATGATCCTTGGTTTTTGACATAATTTGAGAATAACACATGAATTTTAGTTCAAATGATAATATTCAATTATATGCTTGAATCCTTTTTTACCACCAAGAAGAGAAGAAAATATAGGTTCTAATCCTAATAATATTCAGGTGACCCGAAGAAAACTAAACACTTGCTTGCACTTGATGGAGCTGTGGATAGACTTCATCTGTATAAAGCAAATCTCTTGGAAGAAGGTTCTTTTGATGCTGTTGTTGATGGTTGTGAGGGTGTTTTCCATATGGTATCTCCATTCACCTATGCAGTCAATGATCCACAGGTTATCTTTATACCCAGACACAGAATGATACTTATATGAGTAGTGTCTATATGTATTCTTAATTCTTATAAACCTGGACTCAGAATGAAGTGAAAAGTGCGCAAGTTAAACATTATTATGGAAAAACTTCTACCGATTTAGTTTTAAACCATTATTGTCATAATAAGAATAAGAAAAATGAAATGTGTCATTAGAGATTCGTCTAAATATTTATGCATAAATTTGATACAACATCTGAGAACTCACACAACTAATGAAATTTCTAGAAATTGGATAATCAGCCTGGCCTATATGGGATGGTACTTGATAGGGCCTTGATACTGTATATAAGATGACCAGGTATTTTGAGTTTACAATCTTACTCCGCTGTTCTGTAGCATAGGGGTTCGTACCCTATGTTAGATCTATGTTTCATTAATGTAAAGCAGTATTCTATCTCCAACTTGATACAACCTTGGTTCAGTAGGTAATTAACTTTAGCATATAAAAATTCCGCACAAAGTTTATATAAACTTTACCTTATAAAGTTTTGATCTAGTCCTAGAATCCTGAACGTAGAAGAACGAGAAATAATTGTGATGAATAAGTAATAACAAGACTTAGTTGCCGACAAAACCAAATGTACCATTTTTTCAAATTCTGTAACCATTTTTTTGTTAAATGCCAGGTTTTAGTTTTTTTTTCCATTTCAAAGTGCAATATTTTATCTACTTGTTTGTAGAAACACTTCATTAGCTTCATAGGTTCTACTGTATTTCTCCTTTTTCACTCTCAGGCAGAATTGATTGATCCTGCAGTCAAGGGAACACTCAATGTTCTTAGGTCATGTGCAAAAACTCCATCAGTTAAAAGAGTGGTTTTGACTTCTTCTATAGCAGCAGTTACCTACAATGATAGACCTAAGACTCCTGATGTCATTGTTGATGAGACGTGGTTTTCTGATATAGAGATATGCAGAGAAAGGAAGGTCTGTGCCTTTGTTATCCTCAATGTTCATGGTTTGTGGAGTAGGCATTTAACTAATATATTTTGTATGTAATCGTGATAGTGCTGGTTGTCAAATAGCTAGTTATTCCGTAAATGACACTTGTTTTTCTGAATCTACATTTAGTTATTCTCTCTTCATACCTCTCTTGTTGACTGTACCAGCTGTGGTATGTTCTTTCAAAGACATTAGCTGAGGATGCTGCCTGGAAGTTTGCAAAAGACAGAGGAATTGACATGGTTACAATAAACCCTGCAATGGTTATCGGACCTCTTTTGCAACCAAGTCTTAACACAAGTGCTGCTGCAATTTTAAACCTAATAAAAGGTGATGCTCCTACAAAGTTTTGTTTTCACCAGCCTAGTTTATGTATTGTCATTTAAACAAAACTGAAACACAAGTGACATTATCCCTAGCATTCATAATCAAATAACACATATTACTGTAATATGAATCTATACTTCCTAAGTAGCTCCATTGAGTAATTATGTCTGGCCTACTTATGCAGGAGTGCAAACATATCCAAATGCTAGTTTGGGATGGGTTAATGTAAAGGATGTGGCTAATGCACATATTCAAGCATTTGAGATTACTTCAGCTGATGGCAGATATTGCATGGTTGAGAGTGTTGCACACTATTCAGAACTTGTTGATAAATTACGCCATTTATATCCTTCGTTGCAACTTCCTGTAAGGTATGGTTTTTAATTCAACTGCTTTTTTGAGAAGTAATCTACAAGTGTACTTGTTTCCATGCTAACCTGACCAGACCATGGGCTTAATGTAGGATATATAAATTTCACTAATTCCCCAGTTTAATTCTCTGCTGTTCTCTTCTGTTCTGTTATGCTATCGTAGCCAACTAGTCGCTTTGTATGTAACAGATAGAATCCATTGCTATATTCCTGTTTCTGACTGTCTGAGATTGACTATACCGACAAATTTGCTGCTAATATATCATTGTCATATTATTATAGATATGTTACTATGTTTACAATAAACATGTATGCAAGTCACAGTACTGTAGTTGGATTTTCATATTCATTAAATTTGTAGATACATTTTTTGATATATATATATATATATAACAGTGTATATATACAACAAATTGCAGGTGTGCCAATGACAAGCCATTCATGCAAACCTATCAAGTATCCAAGGAGAAAATTAAAAGCTTGGGCATCAACTACATTCCAATTGGGGAGAGCCTGAAAGAAACTGTTGAGAGCTTGAAGGAGAGGAAATTCTTTGCTGTCTCGTCTGCTTTGTAAATTGTAATGTGAATTTAAGGTTGTAAGTGAGCGAGCTGAGCTCATAGGTGCTTAGGTTCTGCTCATTAAAAGTAGACCGAACTCGAGCTTAAATTGAGCTAAAATATCTTGTTTAAGTCCATCTTGTTAGGAAAAAAGTATCGTTTATGAACTGTTCGCGAAAGTGAACGTCTCCCAAGATTGATCAAGAACATCTCATGAACATTACTCACGAGTTGATAAATTTTGTTCATAACATTTTATCGGTTTTCTGGCATGTCTGGGAAGTTCAATTTCATTTAAAATTTTGGATTTGGTTAAATAACATGTTTAGATAAGAACTTAGATTTCATTTGAAATTAAAGACGTTTTAAATATCAATATAAGTATACATTTGAGAGAATTTCAAAGCTACATTTTAAATTCGATATAATCTGAATTTAGGGTTATAGAAGTTACATTTGTTACGTTATTTTGTGGAACAAGTGGTAATTGCTACATTAAAAGCTGGTAGCTCAAATGGATTCATCGTCCAGTCGCATGTGGCCCATCGCCGACCTCTGCAATAAAGTTATGGCTCATCTCATAAATATCTTATATCTACTCTTTATTACTAGTAAAAAATATCATGTTTTAGTAATTCTTTTTAAATGATTTTAGTAGTTTTTAAATTATTACGGCAGCATATCAGTTGAATTATTGACTTGTGTCGGTAACAATCAGTAAAAAGATATTATATTACAGTGAAAAAGAGGTCGACCAATTCATTTTGACCGCAGATAGTTGCAACTTTCCTAGGCCACAGACTCCCCCTGTACTACTATAAAATAAACTTACCTGCTGGGACGTGCCAACACTTCGGTGGCCACAAAAGTCTATATATTGATTCGTGCAGAACCTACAAAAATATCATTATTCAACTCAACACCTGCAAGGAAATAAATGGAAGCAATAACAAAAATGAGCTCTTCTGTGTTCGGCACTGGCGAAGCCAAGGACAAGGCTCCTGAGAAGGCTCCAGCGGCTGAGGGAATAATGCAAACCACAATGGAAAAGGCTACCGTTTTCGGGGAGTCGGCGAAGCAAACTGCTATAGCCGGGAAAGACAAGACCGGAGAGGTTCTGTTAGGCGCTGGTGAACAAGTCAAGCTCATGGCTCAAGGAGCTACTGATGCTGTTAAAAATACTTTTGCTCCTGCTGCAGCTGAGAAAAAAGTCTAGGCTTTTTTTATCATGTCTAATCCTAACACATTCATGTAATGTGTAGTCCATTTATTGTGATGTTTAATAATCATTCATTTGATCTTATGTTGCATTTCTACTTTTTTAATACTCTTTCGTTTGTCTAGTGTAGACTCTTGATCGATCTTTAATTAAAAAAACTCTTCTGAAAGACAAAGACTAAAACCATAAGAACATTATTGGGGTGGATGCGGAACTGAATATAGATATTCAGAAAGACGTAAAAACTATAAACCAAATTTCTTTTTATTAAAAGGGTTCCAAAACTGAGTAGTCGATTCGGAGTTGAGAATATTAGTACTTAACTGCAAATTTCATCCACCCCCAGTATTCTAACTGAAATTTACCTTTGAGGCTTGAACATGCGATGATGTGTTTGGTTGGGACGAATGAATAATAACACTCTAAGAAAGGACACAACATTGATTTAGGCCTCCAACAATAATTTTTATATTATTAATATCCTTTTATTTTTACTCATTGTTATAAAAAATAATATACGTTATATAATTAATTGCTTAGTTAATTTTCAAAAAATGACTATTTAAAATATATGAAATTCTTGAGTTATATGTTATCATCAGTCCCTAATTTTTATAATTTAATCATGTTCTAATATTTTTTAATTTTTATATAGAAGTTACAAAAATTATAATATATATTTTAATTTCATAATATTTCAGTTCCAGACTAAAATTTATTTTGATATTATTTAAATATTAAAAACTAAAAATAATAATTTAGTGACTTAAATTATCTGGCTAAATTACATTTAAACTCAACTGTTAACCTTGATATTTTCAAAACAATGTTATATATTTTAGTAATTACAAGTTACAACAGGAATTATTTTAATTTATATTTTATTTGAAATCATATTTTATAAGTTTATAAATATTTATGTTAAATAATTATTTATTTAATTAATTTTAGAAAATGATTATTTTAAATGTATGAAAATTTTCAATTTTTATATAGAAGGTATAAAAATTATAATATATATGTTAATTTCACAATAATTGGTATTTTTTACAGAAAAAAGTTTAAAATTAATTTTACTACTACTTATTTTTAATACTATTATATTCTTTTAAGTTAAAAAATCGGATGTCAATATAATTCATAAAAACATTTATAACATTATTTTCGTTTGATTTAAAATTTTAAAATTATTAAAAATTTGATATTTTATGATTGTGTATTTTCAACTAATAATATATATAATTATTTTATAAAATTTTAATCATTATTTTGAATCAATATATTATATTGGTTAGTAAATATTTTTAAATAATAAAAATTAATTATATTATGTGTGGATAAATTATTAAACTTGACAATTCTATATTTCTAGGAGTGTTTGCGGTGCGGGCCCATTAAAGCGGTACGTGAGCTGGGTTCAGAACGTCGTGAGACAGTTCGGTTATCTAATTTTGTTTATAGATAGTTTTTAGAAAAAAAAATCCTAGGATTTGGACGAATATGAAAAAAGAAAGAGGATTGGAATCTGCACATTGATTCTTTTTTTTGCAATTTTTTGTTGGTGTGATTTTTCTCATAAATCACAGACCAACCCGCACATATGATTTGGTTAAATTTCTAAACCGCAACTGAACCGCATAATTCAAAAACTGAATAAACTACACCACATGTGGTGCAGTTTATGGGTCTAACGATATCAATATAGAAGTTACAATAAAATGCAAAACTAAAAGTTATAATAAAAATTACAAATTTTAAGTGAAAAATGAAAGTTAAAGAATTTTTAGAAGTAAAATTGTAAACATGAAAAACTAGAAAATGAAATATAAATTTGATCATACAACATAAACATATATGATTTTATATATAATAGTAAATATATGTATAAAATATTAATAAATAAAATAAAATAAATTATATATATAATTGCGTTGCGGTACGGTTTGAACCATACTACTTAATTATCAAATCATGACTCGCACTGCACCACGTGGTTCGTAAAAAATTCAATACGCATTCGCACAACGAAAATTAAAAACCACATTTTGTGGTGTAATGTGGGCGGTTTATGCAATGTGAACCGTATGATAAACACTCATATTATGTACTTTCTAGTTAAAAAATATGTACTTTGCTAATTTATATAATTGTTAATTTTTTTTAAAACATGCATAATTAATAAATATTGATTTTATTATAATTTAAAAACTCGGTGCATAAATAATAATAAGTCGTGTGTTGAAGTTTTTAGGAGTACGGTAATTCAACACGGGCTCATACATGCATGCATACAGATAGGGGTGAGTATCGGGTGTATTGGTCGGGTTGGGACGGAAAAATCACTCAAATCATAAATTTTGGGTTTTTAAATTTTCAAATCATAACCAAACCAAAAAATATTTCGACCAAACCATTACAAAGTTCGGTTTCGGTTCGGTTTTGGATCGGTTTCGGTTTAAAACAATTACAAAGTTCAATTATAAAATAAAACAAAATAAACTAGCATATTTAATAGAACATTAGATTACAATTTCTGTCATCCTAAAGGGGTGCTCATCTAAAATCACCATTTCTGCCAAAGCTTCCCTACACTTGTTATAATTAAAGGTATGACTCTTAAGAGTACTACCCCCTCCCTTTTTTTTTAAAAGAAAGAATAGGCTGATTTTTATTGGCTCTTTTGTTAGGGTTCTTGAAACACTTTCTGGAATGATTCCATAGAGAACTCGTGCCATTTCCTGAAGAAGCTACGTATTGTTTTTTACAGAAGTTATAAACAGCCATTTTCTTATTATTAGGATCTTTTGTAAACAATTTCCAAACATCCGACCTTTCACCTCTAGGTTGTGTACCTTGAGGTTTTAATTCAGATTGTTGATGCTCTTCTGTATGCTCTTCACCGATTGCATCACGGGGTACACTAGATAAAATTTCAACTGATGCTTCTCCAGTAAGATCTTTGTCAACCGATGCCATATCTTCAAGTTTCAAAGTTTCAATTCTAAAACAAAAACCAAATTTAGAAAAGTTCTAATGAAATTAATTCATACAACATACTCCATTAAATAACAATGAATCAAATGTTTAGTAAAAAAATAATAATGAATCGGTTGACAGTAACATAGAGAAATAGAGAACAAGAATGTTAAACTTACAAGAATATTAACTCAGTGGAATTGAAGGTGTATGAGTGTATCTATCTCTCAAGTCTCATGTCTCTCTCTACGGCTCAAGATATCAAGATAAACCAGGGGCGGACGTATGGTATGTTCACTGGGGGGACAGGACCCCAGTTCTATGTAGGCTATAAGACCAAATAATATGCAAATTTTCTAATATGTATACAAAGGACCCCGGTTAAATTTTGTAAAGACCCCAGTCATTGAAATCCCAATATATATACACATAAGATTATAAGAAGCCCAATACTCAAAGCCCATTTCTTATATTAATCTAACTATCGATATGTAATAATATACTAACTATTAACTAATAGAATATGTATATATCTAAACATACCCACTACTACTAGGTTGTTATTGGAGAACTCAGCATTGCCTCTGCCTCTCAATCCCTTATCTCTCTTCTCGATTATTAGGTAAGTATTTCTCAATTCTTAGTCTCAATCTCTAATTTTATAAGTATTGTATATTTGTGTAATTGTGTTGATAGATTTGTTAGATGTTAATTAAAATAATAAAAACAGTAATAATAATAATTAATTAAAATGTGTAATTGATATATTATTTGAAAATTGACAAATATAAAATGGATTTTTTAAAAAAAGAAAAGCTCATTCATCTGAATCATTGAAATCCCCGAGACCGAGAACAAATGTCAATATTTCTCAATCCGGATTTACTCCTTCAGTGCCTCAATAATTGACTTGAAAGATCTTCCTTATTAATCATTATCGCATTTTTTTAATGTTTATATAAGGACCCCAGTAAATATAAATCCTGGATCCGTCACTGGGGTAAACTGATTAGGATTTAGGGTAAATTAAAAGAATAGATGTCTGTATATAATTTGGAGTATGGACTATTACTCTTCATTTGGGCTGGGCTTTTAAAACAGTAAGAGAGTAAGATATTAGATACTTGCTCACTGTATGTATATATAGTAACACTATAAATTATTTTTTTATATTATATATAATTAATATTATAAAATTATATTATATATTTATATATATATTATATATCGGTTCGGTTCGGTTGTATCGGGTGGAAAATTAGATCAACCTAAAACCAAATCAAAACTTTCGGTTTTTAAAATTTAAAACCATAAGCAAACCAAACCGTTAAAAAATCTAAATTTTCGGTTTGATCGGTTCGGTTCGGACGGTTTTTTCGGTTTTCGGTCAACCGTACTCACCCCTGCATGCAAAGTATATTCATAGTTGTTCAGTCGGTAATCATGTGAAATGAAAATTGCCGACATACCAATAAAAGTTAAACATGTCGGCCAATTCACTGTGCCCGCAAATAGTTATAACTGTCCTCAGCCACAGGCTCCTGCATGGATAGAGTTACGTGGCAACAACTCACTGTACGTACACAAAAATCTATAAATGCATTTGTATGGAGCATACAGAAATTATCATCATCACAGGCAAAAAAATGGAAGCAATAAAAAACATGAGCGCCTCAGTCTTCGGCACCGGCGAAGCCAAGGACAAGCCTAGCGAGACCCCGCCAGTGGCTAATGCGCAAACCGTGAAAGACAAGGCTTTCGAAACAGGTGAGGCAGCTAAGGAGGTGAGTGGAGGAGCGGTGCAAACCACGAAAGACAAGACGTGCGAGACGGGAGAGGCAGTTAAGGAGGTGTGTGGAGGAGTGGTGTTATCTACAAAGGAAAAGGCTGTTGAGATTGGAGAGTCGGCCAAGCAGACGGCTCAGGCAGGGAGTGAGAAGACTGGAGAGGTTATGTCATCGGCAGGGGAACAAGTGAAGATCAAGGCTCAAGGAGCCAGTGATGCTGTCAAAACCACTTTCGCATAATTCATCATATTCATAGATCGATGTATCTGATGAATGATCATATCTAATTTGGTGCCTTAATAAGTCATGTTTTTTTTAGCTAATTAATTATGTCTTATAAAAAATGTTTTCTAAACAAGATAAATTAATTTGTATCAATATAACATATTCTTGCAATTATCCTCTTCCAGTGCTGTAGCTTGTTTTAGTTGCTCCATATAAGGCAGCCACAGAAAATCAAACACTATATCTTTCAATGGATTTTTTTGTTGTTGGTATAAATTGCTTAGTATTCTAACATGTTACCCCACTAAAATACTGATCGAAAGTGTGCTCCTAATAATAATAATATACTTCTGTAATTTCTATGCATACCCGGATATTAAATATGTGATTAACATGAATACAAATATGATTAAAAAAACATGAATACAAATATATTTCTACAAATAATATTTGAATAAAATTAAACTATTATAAATGAACAGAAAAGTAAAATATTTAAGTATAATTAATAAAATGACAAAACTATTGTACACTATACAAAATAAATAAGATAAAATATTTGTTTGTGTGTCTTAATTAATTAACTAAACATTGGTATGATATAAAATCTTTAAATTGAAAAATATACTGAATTATAAGATAATGATGACTAAAATAATGTATAATGTTGTTAATATATGATTGTTGGGAACTTGGGACTATATGTATAACAATTATGTGTTTTTAAATTATATTACTGTATAAAATTTTGATATAATTATATCAGCCGAGATTCGGCATATATACAATTTAGCATAATTTTATTTATGTTATTTTACATGGCTTAATTTTTATTGACATCGATCCTTGCGTAATTAAAGATTAATATTCCACTTTATTTCAAAAAAAAAGTTTAATATTCCACTTGGAACGGGGTTCAATTAATTTAATAAAGGCGAATTATAGATTAACTTAATATTTATACAGTTTGGATGAGATTTAAGATGAAAATTAAATATCTAAACAACAGAAACAACTTAAAACACGCAACATAAAAGAGAGTTTAATTTAAACACTAATTAAGGGAACCCTAATATTTACAGACAACGAAAAGCGGCTACTTCTTTGAACAAAAGAGCACAGTAACAAAAACAAAAGCAAACCCTAATGTAAGAAAAGGTTCTACACTAATTAAGGGAACCCTTAACGGCTGTTTTGTACCCTTGATCCCCTCGTTTTACTTTCTCCTTTCGTCTAGTTTGAACAGTGGATCATCAACCTTGTGTTGTAAGTTTTCGAAATCTTCTTCTGATAATGTTGCATAGTGCATTATTAGTGATTGGAAATCATCAGTTTCGTTTATCATTGGATCATCCACTGATAATTGATTGCTTCCGTTTACAACACCAAGCTGATAATGATTAGGTCCACATGAGTCACCAACATTGTCAAGAACTCCTTGTCCAACCGGAATTGATCGATCAACATGATTTAAAACCATTGGAATGTTGTAATTAAGAGTATCATATGCATGTTGATTGATTGATGCCTCACGTGGATTTTCGAAAACCCCCTTAGATTGATTACTCAATGAGATATCATTATTTGTACTTCGCTTAGTAATTTTACATATCGCATAGTCTTGAATCATAGGATCATCAAGAGTATACTCATTCATACACCATCTATCATCACTCTCAATATGACCATTCATCTTCTTCTTGTCGATTTTGTAGGTGAAAGATTCTTTGCAACCAATGTCGTGATTAGTCTTTGTATCCTTAATTTTTTTCTTGAGCTGAGCAGTCCAAGTGCCACAACCAGCTCTTCTCGAAACACGTTTGCCGTTTCTACGTAACCTAGTGAAGACATACATAGTCTTGAATGATCCTGATTGAAACCAGAATGGATCATTGTCTTTGAAATTCTCCCATGGCGAGGTTCCGTAAACAAGTGCTATTTTGATGAGATGATTGCAGGGAAGGGATTTTCCATGAATAATAGGAACAAGATAGCTAAGTAAGACTTCTTGGGACGAGGGAACAAACCGAAACCCTATACCTATAACCGAGCAGATACAATTACTTCTGTCCATCACATATAGATATATATATTAATGGTGTTAACTGTGATGCATGTTATTAATTTCTTCGGGAAATTGGGTAAGATATTGAGGGAAGGCTCGGATATACGGCTCAGGAGAGTGCTGCAGCAACACTTGTGAATATTTGTAGGAAAGGAGGATCGGATGCATGGTGTTTATATATATACACGAGTTGATTCTCTACTTGGATTCTTAATTATTATTTCTATATATGATATGATTAGTCCAAGCAACAGAACGAATGGGAGTTATACATTAAGTCGGTGCTATTATAAAATTAAGCATGTTTAAACTTATAATTAGATTTTCAAAAAATTAACAAATATCAAAGTATTATAACAATGTTATATTATTATTTAATTATATATTATTAATTCCACGTATATTCAAGTCAAATTTAAGGGAATACACCTAAATTTATTATTATTTTACAAAAAACAAATTTAATCTTCTAAATTTATTTATTAAATATTATGATTTACTTTTCAGAATATATATAATAAAATAAATAAATTAAACTCTAGCATACTAGCAGCATCCAACTCTTATGAGCCACATAGTCTTGAATAGATAAACTGACACGTGGAATCATCCCATTTGAGACAACAAATTGATTAAGATAAGGAAGTGGATGGAACGTGTATGTAAAACGTACAATACCGCTAGAGTGTTTTGTGTAAACCAACTTGCTCCACACTGCAACTATCCATCAACTGATCACATCATTTTCTGCACAAAAAAAATGGCTGCAGTGACAATGACCTCCTCATTCCTCGGTTCAGCTGTCGTGGCAGCAGCCACCACGAAACAACCGTCTATCGCGGTTCGTCGAGGCAGTGTTGTCATGGCCAAGGCCTCAAAAGTCACTAGTGACAAAATTGAAATGAAGAATGAGAGTGATCAGGAGACAGGCAACGGTAGGAGGGAAATGATGTTTGCGGTTGCGGCCGCGGCAGCGTGCTCGGTGGCAAACATTGCGTTGGCTGATGAGCCAAAGCGTGGTTCTGCTGAGGCTAAGAAGAAGTATGCACAAGTTTGTGTGACCATGCCAACTGCCCGTATTTGTCGCAATTAATAAGGTGTTCATGCTATTATGTACCTTTAAAGTGTTGTTTTCATATTTATCTGTGACTTGAAAAGTATGTAAAAGTGTATGTTTATTTTTCTTTTAATTGAAGCACACTGTTTAATAATCATACTGGTTTTAACTTTGCTATAATACTGTCTGTTATCAAATAAACTAGGACATTGATCATGAAATCTCTTAACCGGAGTTTGTAGGGTAAATGTAACAATAAGTATTAATATTACTGTGATGGAAACAATCAGTATTTGAATTTCTGTATTGGTTACTGCTATGGAAACTACCAGTATTTAAAATTTTCAAATCAATCATTATCGAATAAACGAAAACTTGCTTTCATGCATGAACAACTGAGGTTCATTTTGAAAAAAAAAATTACGAGGTTAGTTGAACAAACAGTTATATATAGTATTCTCATTGATGTTTATTCATATGAGCCTAAACAAGAGTATATACAAGACATGTATCAGTCTCGGCAACTTCCTTGTAACTGTTTACCTTCCCTCTCCTACCTACAAGAACTAGGTTTGAACAATCGAATTCTTAGCATATATAGCTGTTTCGATTGCATGTTAAGAGTGTCTCCACGGATCAGATGCATCTCCAAGGAGGACTAGTCTCAGTGTGTCTCCACTGATCAGACATTCCCAAGGATAACCAGTCTCAGTCTCGTTGCAAAATTGTTGGACGACAATATATTCATGAATTAACAAATAAATATGGAACACTTTCTTTTTTACAATTTCCTCTGCTTGTCAGTAACTATCTCTGCCCCTTTTTTCTTTTTATGTATTCTGTTTCTCAAACGCAAGATAATTTACCTAACCTCATTTGGCATCTGAAACGAACCTTCTTGCATCAACTTCAAGCTGATACTGTTGTACCTCTCTCTTGAATACTGCCTCGACGCTTTTCTCCAATCTGTACCAGCCTTCATCATTGTAGCAAATTCTTCATAACTTATTCGTCCATCCTGTGCATTTAAACAACTAAGCCATCTTTTTCAAATACACGACATAATAACAAATGCTTCAACACATTAAATCATTTGCCGTGACATAAACATTTTAAACAGTATAAAGGGATTTCAGTTGACAAGAATTTAAAGTTCAATGCTTTTAAAATTACTCTTAATAGTATATAAATGAGCTCCATCCAGGTCTTAACTTCTATAGATATAGAAACAATTATTAAAAAAAAGGTCAGTAGTTCAAGGGTGTAGCAGAGGACATAAAGAATCTATAACCAGACTCAAGGATTAAAGATTGCCAAGAAAATATTTTTCAAAACATAAAGAAGCTATAGCCTGACCCGAGGATTTAAGATCATCGGGAAAATATTTTTCAAATAGGCATTAGCTCAAAACAGTTTCGACAGTATACAACATTTCTTGATACATTGACATAAGAGCACTGACCTTATCGGTGTCAACATCATTCATTATTGCACTGATGACTTCCTCACTATTAGCATCATCTTCATCACTCAAAGCATGTCGCAGTTCATCAATCTCTATGTAACCATTTTTGTTATGATCAAAGAATGAGAAAGCTTTGTGTAGATGCTCATCATTAGCCATCTTTCTGAGATGTACGGAAACAGCAACAAATTCTCCATAGTTCAAAGCTCCGTCACCATCAACATCAGCCTGTAAGATTACGTTCAGTTACTGGAAAAAATAGCTACAACTACCATGATTTTTAAAGGATATTTCAACTCCAACAATAAAAATTTTACAAATAGCATAGTCTAAGCTGGTGCAGTTGTTTTCCTGTGAATGGAGTTCAAAGATAAGAGTTTCCGATATATAAACTCGACTTTAAATTGAGGATATGAGATTTTATATACTGATAATTATATTATTCATGCGCGCATCAACATTAACATAACATTTTTAGCAAGCGAAGAAAGATCACTGAAATAAATGACTAATGATATGTAAAAGAGAGCAAAATTGAAGAAGAAATTTTTTAAAAAGACAATTAATACTAACCGCCTCCATTAGGATTTCAAGGTCTGGATCAGGTATGTTATGGCCAAGTCTCGCCAAACCAATTCTAAGCTCATCCAGGCTTATTTTGTTTCTTTTCTTGGTGTCCATCATTGCAAATGCTTCCTTGATTCCTGCTACTTCCTCTCCTGATAAATGCTCGGCAACTACCTGTAATTTAATTAAATTCGATAATTCACATCAATAGATGTAAACTACGTAGTACTAATCAAGGATAGACTGTAGTCATGCTCAACAATTCACAAAGATAATTACCCCTAAAGCTCTTTTCTTGAGCTTGTTCATAACAGAAAATTGTTTGAGCCTTGATTTTACAACCTCCCCCAAAGACACATTAGGATTTTTCTTCGCATTCTGTAACCAGGGGTGATCTGCGTTTAGAAGTATAAGGAAACAAATAGTTATATCTCCTCAATCCCTACAAGAATATAAAACATATTCTTGCAATTATCCTCTTCCAGTGCTGTAGCTTGTTTTAGTTGCTCCATACAAGGCAGAAACACAAAATCAAACACTATATCCTTGATAAAATAATAGGGGATTTTTTGTTGTTGGTATAAATTGTTTAGTATTCTAACATTATATACTAACTGCACTATATAGTATAATCAGTAATGTAATTTCTTGGCAAATTGAAAATTTGAAAGCAAAAAAAGGGATCAAAGCTAACGAGGAGTTTGTCACTACCTAATATGAAAAGAATTAGAATTCTTACAATGGATACTACTAATTATAACATAACATTATGTACATTTTAACCCATTATAAAACTTTAGCCAATTGAAAAAAATCATTGCAAAAAGTAAGAAACTAAATCTAAGAACGAAGTTCATAAGAAAAAATGTAGTAGAGAAGATTAACATTGTTTTAATCGATCATTTAAAAAAATATTAAAATATCTATGCAAGTATAATATATGAATATTAGAATAGAAACTAATAAATGATCCGTGCATCACACGAGTATAAGTTAGTATAAAATAACAAAATTATTAATTAATTAATTAATTAATTATTAATAATAATAATAACAATAATAGTTTAATGTATATAAATTACAGCAAAGACTATACCGAGCACTCCTTGAGCCGTAAGCCTCTGTTTTGGATCTGGATTAAGCATTTTCTTGACAAGATCCTTGGCATTGTCAGAAACCATTGGCCATGGATCTCTCTTAAAGTCAACAATGGAACGAATGATTGCTTGTGCAACACCTTGTTCAGTTTCTGCATACATTATTGAATCTAAACAAATGAGCAAATATGTAAAAAGTGTGTTCTGATCCCATAGTTTTCAATATTACCTTCAACATGGCCGACCAGATGACAGAAGAATACATTAGAGCTGATTCCAACATGCATTATGTAGCATAGAATTTAAAATTTCAAATATATAAAATATAGGAATTAAAGAACAGAACCTGCCCAAAAAGGCGGAACGCCACAAAGCAGAATGTACAGAATAACACCAGCACTCCAAATATCAACCTCTGGTCCATAATGACGCTTTAAAACCTCAGGAGCCATGTAATAAGGACTTCCCACTATCTCATTAAAGACCTCACCTACAAAATATTGAAATATCTCAGGATCGTATACAAAACTACTAATGCTGATGATTACTTGCATAATCTTGGACAATAGAAAGTAACCATGATGGACTACAATAAATTTAGTACCAGGTTTAAAGAAGACTGACAGTCCAAAATCAATTGCTTTTAGGGCAGCTGTTTCTTTTTTGTTTGCAAACAGAAAATTCTCTGGTTTCAGATCTCGATGCATCACCCCATTCCTGTGACACACCTGCAAGCACAAGAAAGATTAATAAATAAAAAACAGTGTAAAATTTAATTTTGAAAGAAAATACCTACGAATCCCACTTAGATACAGAGACATAATTTGAAAGGCAGCAACCAGCAAGTATTTATTTCCATGTTTAAAAATCATATGTGATTGGCATATGATAACAATATATTCCAATAGAAGAAAGGGCCAGTTAACTGAAACATAATTCCAATTAGATTTCAGAACAGGGCCATGTACATGAAGGTAAATAGTATTTCACTTGTGACACTAAATAACCGAACACATGGAAAAATCAAAATTAAACATAAAACCCAATGCGGATGAGGAATTATGAATACAGAAAAAAGTTAAAAATTCAAGATAAATTCAATAGTTAAATTTGTACCTGAACAACTTCAACAATGGTCCGCATTACAGCTGCAGCAGCTCGTTCTGTGTAGTGCCCCCTTGCCACAATACGATCAAACAACTCTCCCCCTTCGCAGAGTTCCATAATTATGTTAACAGCATTGTCATCCTCATAAGTGTCCTTTAAGCTCACAATATTAGGATGCTTAGGCATATGCTTCATAATCTCAACCTCCCTCTTCACATCCTCAATATCTACAGAAGTCCTAAGTTTCTTTTTCGATATCGATTTACAGGCAAATTTCTCGCCAGAATCCGAATCTGTACACAAATACGTTACCCCAAATTCCCCTCTACCAAGCTCACGGCCAAGCTGATATTTCTGTGAAATATCGTTGCCTGTCGGGTCTTTCAACACACGAAACTTGATTCCATTACCAGCACCATAATCAACAGAAAATGGATTAGGTTTATTTTTCTTTTTTTCCTTCTTATCCCTTCTCCTCTCCTTCTGGGATGAAGTTTTAGGGACCACACAACAATTTCCCATGATCAATCAAATTCTTGAAAATTTATCAAATATCCTAATATTAAGAAGACAATCCAACAAAACTGAAAGAAAAACAAACACAAAAACTCAAGACCAGACCTTTATTTCAATTTCCCTTAAAGAACAAGCATCAATACATGAACCAAACCACCAAAGATACAAACTTTAATCATATCTCAAGAAAACACAATGGGCCCACAAAGCAAATACAATTAAAAATATGTTCTTTAAGCATTCCTTCCAAAGAATACGGAATAAACATAATTAGAAACCAAATGTCACCCTGAGATCAAACAAGAAAAGAACCCAATAAATAAACACATACATACACAAATGTATATATATAAACACACCTGAAATTGTGTTCTATGTAAATGGGATGAAAAAATGTTGATAATAAGGCATACCCAGATGGATTTTCAAGAAAAAAAGGGTGGAAATCATATAAAAAAATGAAGGGTTTGTTGGAAAAAAGAAGAAGAATGCGAAAATGGGGTGTTATAATAATGTGAAGAATGGTATTCAGGTTGAAAATCTGCCATGGACGAGAGAGAGTCAAAGCTCTTTCACAAGAGACTTTTTTTCTCTCTCTTTTTTTATTAACCTCCTACTCTTTCTTTTTTTTCTTGTTTTTTCCCTCTTTAACTACTTTTTCTATATGTAATTTTGGCTCAAGATTAGAACATCTTTCAATGAAAATTATGTGTGTGTGTATTTGTAGATACAAATTTGCACCCTTGTTAATAAGCCATTATGTTACAAGCTTTTCAACTTGTACTCTTTGTCTTTTCTTGGTTTAGATTTGTACTCTAAACTTCCGAAATTATCTCTTTTTATTTCTTACCGTTCATTAGTTTACATTGCATATTGCAATATTGCATGTTTTAGATTTATTATTATGTTTATTAACGGAAAACATTATTAGGAACTCTAGCATTTCTTATCTGAGTTATATACAAACCATTCCGCAATAGGTAAGACTATAAATAAGAATTATTTTTTTCAAGAGCTAATTATGCCATTTATCATCAAAAAGATCAAACCCTTGTAAAGATGCTTACATAACAATCATCACTTACAAGTATATACAAATCCATGGTTCAAGAAAATATCTTGGTCTCAGTGGTAACTGCTACAAAATAGTTGCTTTTGGAGCTTCTTCGCTCACAGACAGTGTCGTTGGTGGCGAATCTGGTCCATCAATGGATGGTTTTATTACTGTAATGAAAATAACATTATAGAATATTGTGAAAATAAGTAGAACGACGATCAAAGATGTTTGAAAAGATCCATCAGCAAGCCCTGTCGGTGATTGCCCTGTTGAACGATCAATTTCAGCTTGCTCTCTCGTATATTTTACTTCAGCAGCTGTAATAGTTTATACGCACATTGATCAGAACATATGTGGTTATTCAATAGGAGAGAACTGATACTGACAATTAAGTGAATTTAGCAGTATTACAAACTTATCTAATTTGACAAAAAGACAGAACAGATGATATTAGGCTGATGCAAATTAAATATTGTTATGCACTAGTAGTATTGTTATTGCAGATAGACTGATGGATTTCTTATTTGTCATTGTTATGTACTTGATCAGTTTGCAGACTTGCATTAGACTGGGAGTTTTGTCCTTGTCATTTGGTACTCTGCGATTTGTGATTGCTATGTTTTGCATCATTTGACATTTAATAGTTGTGCTATGACTATAATAATATTGCTTTGCTGTTTTTTTTACTGATACATTTTTTGACACAACCGATCCAATACTCGTGTGAAAACAGGTTGTGTTAGATGAACCCGACCCATTACCAAGCCGAATTCCTGAAATTAACCTAATATTGCTGGAGATGCTTTGAAAATTAGTATTCCCAGAGGGGCCTTTGTACTGGCCCTCACGAATAACCCCAATACGAGGAGTTGTAAGCTTATTCGAACATTAAGGTTTGGAGACAGAGAATCCTTAAGCCCTCTACTTTCTTGATTAATGTTTATATGAGAAATACTCCTATAATGGATTTTTCCTATAGATGTATGGTTGTGTCATGTCTCCACATCTCAAGGCCTCGTTTAAAATCTTTCCATCCACCAGGAACTTATTTAAGCAAATAAAATTCCGTCTCATCAAAAAAATTATAATCTCCAGTTTCCTCAAGTCTCCGCAAATCTTAACATAACCTCCATTTGAGTTGTAATCCAAAACCCTATCTTAAGTCTGACCTTCCACTAGAATTCAATTTTCGAACTTCCTTACCCATTACATCTTCTACTGATCTTATTTCTCTTCTCCCACCATGAATCCTCAATCTGAAAGTTTTTCCTTGAAAATTTCTAGCCGTTGAGTTCAATTTAAGCGGTTTTTATGCTCATAGGCCTAATGACATTCTGGCTGTCATATTGTTCAACTTATTCAAGTTTAAGGTTTCAACGTGTGGTGCATCTTTGAATTTGACATGTGTGTTAGTAGCTACCAAAATCTGTTATGGATTCGAGTCTCAGTCGAAACATGTGTATATCAGGTAAGGCTCTGCTGCTTGCTTTTCAAAAAACGTTACAGCAATATTTAAGAAAGCACAGTTAAGTGAAAGGACAAGAGAATCCTTATCTACATTGCATGCACACGATATATACCACACACACTGACACACATAGTCTAGAGCGAGCGAGCGAGCGAGCATTTTGCAATAAAGAAAGTGTCATAAATAATACTGTAAGAGATTAAGCAAAAGATAATAATAATGACCTCTGATTTTAGGGGGTTGGATGGGTTTATCAGAAATAGACTGAAGTTGTTGGTCAAGCTTCTTGAGTGCTTCTCGAGCCGTATCCTCGTTTATTTCAAATTCTGAGTCTCTCCCACTGCCCGCAAGTGCAACAACATCATATTTGTTATTCTTCAATCCACCTTTGTTTTTAATCTTGTTTACATTCCCACCAAAACCACTGGTGGTTGTGTGGTTTTTGTGGAGATATATGTGATGAGGACAAAAGATTAAGTGCATTGTTTGAGTTTTTAGCTGAAATCCAACTACCCAACCCATCCACTACATATATGTTTGTGGACAAGACTCTTGCTTTAATTTTTGGGTTTTTCTGCGATATGTTCCATTTTAAAAAGTGTTTTATAAATATGTCCCTTTTCTAATTGTATTTGTAAATATATCCTAATTTCAAAATTTCCTACCAAATTCATATTAATCATACACTGTAAATCACTTATATAACCCTTCTTAATTTTAATAGTTTTAAAAACACTAGTTACTGCAACTTGGGTAGGATATTAGATCAAGTTAGTTTAAATAAAATTTAAATATTGGAGAGGAGAATACTAAAGTAATTAGAACTTAACTACTGAGTAAGAAAGTTTTGCAAGAATTATTGTAAACATGTGTTCTGTGATAGAAGCCAGGTTGAAAGACTTTATGTCAGATTTCAGCCAAACAATTTGTAGTACAGTTATGGCATTCTTGGTTTACACATTAAAGTTGACTTGGGGTAATATTCAGTAACATTGAGCTATAAAAGAATATTAATATTATAAAAATTATATGTTGCAAACTGCAATCAATTTCTGCAAACATGCTTTCAATATATAACATACATATTGTGGACACTTATCCTATCATGAAAAATTAAGCTGTCATCAAATCACTAGAAATAACATCATAATAACTAGACCATAATAACATCATAATAACTAGACCATAATCATGCAGTAGCATCAGCCTTGAGATGGCTATAACTCTCTAGTCTTGGACTTTTTTGGTCTTTTTCTAAGAGTGTATGTCGCCGTGGATAATTGACGAACCAACTTTTTAGGTGTAGAATACCAGATTTGTGAGTTATAAATTATTGAAATTAATTTTAAATCTCTGTTACAAATAACAAATAACAATTATTAACAATACAACCAACAATACAATGTTAACAATCAAAAATAACGTGACAGAAAAGAAACAAGAATAAACAATCAAAAATATTTACCTCTTACAATTGTTAGATACAATCTCTTCCATCATCTTCTTCTCCAAAATTTTCAGTTTACACGTGTAATTCTGTATTAGAACTAATTGACAGGAGTATTAACAGAAGTATTTGACGGGTTATTCTACGTGATTGATTCTACGTTCTGTATTTGTTAAGGGCATCCTAATCCATATATTTCTAATTATATTTATATAACTTAAACATGAGTTAAAACTAAGTATGGGATATATTATTAATTATATACCTATATATAATTAGAATAAAGGAATTAATGTGGTGCGGTAGGGTTGTGATAAACTAGAAAAGTAGTTACCTGAAACTAAAATATATAAAATTAAAATTTTATATCAAATAAACTCTGTAACCTATAAAATCAATTAAAATTTTTATAATTTAAATTATAATTCATTTAATTTCATATATTCAATACAAATGAAAATAATAAAAATATTATAATATTTTTATAAATATGTAAATATTCTAAAATAAATTATAAGCAAACAATTATTATATAAATATTATTTTTATATAATATATAATAAAATAAATATATATCTAAAAATATTTTATTGTATTAATATTTTTATAGATATGCAATATATATTAGAACAACCACACAAGTAATTAATAAATGTAGTTAACAATAAAATAATATTTTTATATTTAATGTTATAAAATATAAATATATTAAAAAAATATAATAAATAAAACAAAATACATTAATTATAATAAATATATTTTAAATATTTAAAAGATGTTCCGAGCTTTAAGCCAGTTATTCAATAAAAATGGATATAAACATAATTGTACCATTTGGGATATATTACACAAATTCCCTTAATTTTTAAATATACTAATATAAAAAAAAGTTAACTTAAATAATTTTTAGTTAAACTCGATAAACTTAAATAATATAACTCAGTAAACCTAGATATCAGAAGTAAGTGCCGGCATCGAAAGTGGGGGAGTGAAGGAGTGAGAGTGTTGGCTTTCCATTGACGATCTAGAGACTATGTCTGTACTCCCGTAGATGAGAGTATGTGTCCGGTGGATCAGCCGGCATCGAAAATGGAGCAGCCACTAATATAATTCAAAATCGTATATTAGATAATAGAGGATCCTACACACTAATATGCCATTACCGGTGCAAGTAGAGAAAAAACAACATTCAATTAAGGTTTTAATCATATACAACCTAACTCAACCAAGTTAGGGATAAAATAAAAAGAATCAGAAAAATAATATCAAGTACAACTATCAAATCTTAATGTTGTGGAAGTACGTTTTTTTTATTTTTAGGGGTGGGTGTATATTTTCAAATAAACTTTAAGGATCAAAATGGTAATAATTTCCCCATGGTATACTACTTGAAAGTAGACCTGGCAATTCGTGTCGTGTCGTGTACTTTCGTGTTTCGTGTACTTAACCTGATACATGAACACGACACGAAATGAATTCGTGTACCTGAAACTGGTACACGAACACGACACGACTTGTGCACGACTAGACACGACACGACACGAAATACACTAACTTTTCGTGTAATTTTCATGTACACGACACGAAAGTACACGAAAAGTACACGAATGTACACGAAAATGGGAAAAAATTAAAAATTAATGTATATTTTATTAATTTTAAATATTATTAATTAGTTAATTTACATATATTATAATATATTTATTTTTAAAATTATTTATATATTTATTTATGTCGTGTACTTCATGTCGTGTCGTGTACTCGAAAGGTAAACACAAAACCGACACTACTTCTCGGTCGTGTATTTTGTGTCGTGTACTCAAAATGCAAACACAAACACTAAATTTTCGTGTCGTTTCGTGTAAATCGTGTCGTGTCCAAAATTGCCGGGTCTACTTGAAAGTGAGATGAAACATTATTTAAACACTCACTTTTTGAAATTTAACTTCCGCATATTCATCGCATATTTCATCTTCTTTTCCGAAACATGCTGCAAATGAATTCAGATATATAGGCACTCTATCCATGTTGGAGAATAAAGATTCACAAAAAATAGGACATGCCACGCAGTTTTATGAATTTACTAGGTTACAAGTTAGTTAATTAATTGGTTGGAAGACCCCGGATGACTCTGCCCAGTACAAAAAGTCAAGAGAGCCTATGTCCTGCAAAAATTGCCAGGAGAAATATTGAAAACTCAACAATTACAACAAATAAAATAAGCAGTTACAATGAAGCAAAGGTTGGAGTACCAAACAATGTTCCAACTTCCAATAATTTCCATTACGAAATTTAGCAACTGAAGGGAAATAGAAAAGATAATGTAACAAATCTTACTACTGCTAAAAAGCTGAATGTAAGGCTATATAGAATCAAAGGAAAGAAAAAAGTTGAACTCTAACCCAGAAACAACTGGAAATTGATCAAAACATGTATTGCTAAAGTTTGTTTCCAATCCAGCCCAACAGAAGATTGAGAAAACCAGGAAACAACATTTGAGGCTGATGAACTTTTTCAAAAATATTATATTTGTACGAAAGGAGGATAAAACTAGATGAAAAATCAGATTACACGGACTGTTACAACAATACAGAAATACATCTGAGCTCCTTGATCATGAACAGTGACATGATAAATCTCTAGTTTAAGCATACCATGCTGTAATCCTAGAGGCAACAGTAATCTCAGAGAATTCTGCCATTTTAAGTTATCGCTCCTTGTTGGCAGTTGAGTTCAGCTTTCGGAAAAAATAAATCATACCACGCCGTCGTCAAAAGTCATGGACTGCAGTGCTGTTTTTACACGAAGCTGAGAGAACAAATACATGATTATCAGATAATGAATGTGGAACAGGCAATGAAAAAATATCTCAATATGTACATGTTGACCTTTACATCCAAGCAGGGATCAGTGACCATAGTCTTTAATTGTTGAACAATGCCGGCATTTCTTAATCTTACAACACGAGCAAATGCACCAGGACTGCTGGGAGAGGTGAGATTTACCAAAGTCCAGACAGCAGCTATGCGTAACTGGCTGTCATTATTCTGCAAGAACCTTACCATGTTTGGCAAGGCATCAGGGTTTGCTTGCATCATTAGTTGGTGCATAACTGCTTCCTTGTGAAACTCGTTGCCCGAAGCCACATTGCAAAGGACATACATACCCTATATGAAAGTTTCACACGTAAGTCATGATTTATCAAATTCATATTTCATAGCATTAATGAAAACCTGAGTGCACTGTATGAATGTGAAAATGTGTACTAATACCTCACAAGACAGAAGAGTTGGTTATGTCGACCTACTACACTACAGTAAAATGGTAAATAGATTCCTTCTTGCATCCAAGCAACAAGTTTAAAATATGTTATCATACTTAATTTATAGTTGTGACATAGCAGCACCTCCTTTAATTGTTGATGCATGCAAAATTCTACGAAACCAAATTTCCTGATTTAGTATTATTAGTTTGATTTAACGATTTATTTTAACAGAGAACGGAAAGAGGGCAAAAGGGAACGATTGGGATCCTCAAGAAAGACTAGTAGGGAAGATAACTCCACAAATTGGCTTCACCAGTCCCCAAGGAAAAGAGATCTCAAGTATATAATTGCAACCACAGACTAAGCTTTCAAAGTACTCAATAATTCACGTTTCAAATCTGAAGATATAAAACTACAGGTCCTGATATAGGAGGAGCACCTAAAACTTAACCAACAAATATAAATCTTATTGCCTATGAGATTCCTTTTAATTAATATCAACTCAATCCTAATATATTACCATAATAAGCAAAAAGTAATATCGACTTAATTTTACTAATCCACTACCATAACTGAATAAAAGAAACAACTCTATTAGTTATTCTAATACCAAAATCTAAAATATTTCGAATAATTTACGTATCATTTCATAATAAATTACAATTAATCGTATCCCTAAAACATAAAATAAATACAAATTAATAATTAATACCTTCCTCCACGCAGAAAACAATAGGAAACCGAGGATCACACTAACTCTCGAGAGTATAAACAGGGACACTACCAGTCATTCCTATTCCAAAGCACTCCAAAAACTGTTTTGGTTATAATCAGTAGCACAATGAATGTATGCTTATATTCTATTAAGCAGGCGTAAAATTCCAGGGTCCTAATGTAGCATTTACAAATATGCTCATCATCCTTGCACAAAAAGGCAGTCATCACGTCAACTTGAAACATAGATTTCTTACTAATTATCATATACTGTTAAGCAGTTTAGCATAAGCTTTTAGTGGTTATTATACACTCATATGTTTTAGCTTCATAAATTAAATTTTAATAACAGCTGAGCAACCACAATGTCATATTCTACTAAATATGCAAGCTAAACCAACTTGACCAGTAATATCCTCCAGCTATACACGTAACTGAGAGGTGCTTGCAAGGTATGTTAAAGAATTATTTTCAACCTGAATCAGAACTTCAGTCTTAGAAGCACTCAGCAGTTGCCTTCCAACATCATGGAGTAAGAGACAGTCCTCAAGGAAGATATACTCAATGGAATCTACAGATCCATCAACTAAATTCCGAACCAGGCCCAGAGCTTGCTCCTGAACGGAAGGTTTGGGATCTGGATGCACAGAAAGTTGTGCTAAGCATATATAACGCATCTTTAAATCAAATTACCTACTAACCTTAGATAGTTATAAAAATTACCACATATCAGGCTTCTTAATGTCGTTGCTGTAAGCTCAGAGAAGATTCCTTCTTTGCATCTATTGTCCACAAGAAAGATCAAGTTTCTCAAAGCCCACACAGCATTTACCCTAATAATTGAATCCATAGATTTTGATAGCTGAACAAGCTGCTTCACACCGCCACATTTTATGAAAAGTGATTTGTGCACAGCAAAATCGACCACTATGTTGCTAATAGCACCAAGGGCTGCTACCTGAAAAAACAGAAAAATGTACACTATGATCATTCCTCAGAGAAAAATGCTGCAGGACTGCACTATCAACATGGGCCATCCATCTTACCTTTACCTTTTCCACATTATTAAACACGAAGAATTCAATAAAAGAGCAGTATTATTTTAGTGTTGAAACATGTGGTTAAATAACACTAAAGAAGATAATAGTTCCATATGTCCCGTAGAATGTAGTTTTACTGATAAGTCTAATGTGGGTGTAAACATAAGATTATATGAAAGCTTAATTTTTTTATGGAACTTTTGTTTTAAAAGGAAGGATGAACGCTAAGTTGTCAGACTGGTAACTAATATCTATGTTACCTAGACTTTTCTGGAAGTGTCCAACTTATATAAGAGTCTATAAGGGGTGTATTCGGACAGGGGGTTAGGAAGGGAAGGATTGAACCCTTATCTTATAGGGATACAAGGTTTTAGTAATATAGGGTTCAACACTTCCTTTTATTTGGATGTTGAATCAAGGGTTAAATGAAAGTTTGAATAAGTAATGGTTCAAAATTAAAAGTTAATATACTAATATATTCTTTAAATATAAAATATTGATACATGTTATTACCTCCGTCTCATTTTAATTAGTTTTTGACTTTCTGACATACATATTAACGGGTCAAAAAATAGCAATTATACTTAATAAAAAAAATTGTTTCTTATATCAAATAAAAGTTTAGATTCAAAATTTTTATTTGATAAAAATATTAAAAATAAAAATTATGTATAAGCACAATTTTTTTACACCTCAATATTCGTGTTAAAAAGTTAAAGATCAGTTAAAATGGGATAAAGGGAGTATCATACATTAACAAAAATAAAACCTGTAATAAGTGTTTAATAATTTATCCACAAAAAATTGTTGCTATAGATATTGATATTGTCAGGAACTCTAGGGTTTGCGACATAGTTTTTTGAGTATTTTCTATGTTTTTGGTATTTTATGTGTTTATAAGCAAGAGAACAGGAGAATTAAGCTAGATATAGAAGATATACAGAGATTATAGTAGAGATTTAGAGAGAAAACAGAGAAGTAGAGAAAGATCATATGTAACTTGAAGAAGAAGACAGAATAGAGAGAGATAGAATTCTGTTAGAGACTAGAGAGAGAAGCAAAGAATCTAGAGAGAGAAACGGTTGGTGGAAAATATTCCTTTTCATTGCATAAACTCAAATGTACATAGAGTCTTGCTATTTATACTACTACCACTACTACTGTCCATTAATGGCAATTACTGAACTACCCTTACTACCAACACCATATGTTCCTTACTATTACTATTACTATTTACTATTACTAGTAAGCTATTGTAGAGTTCCTGACAGATATGCATGGTTTTTTTAAGTGAATAATATAAACAATTAATTAAAAGAAATCGGAAGAAAAAAAGTGAAAAGGTAAAAAGCCATTCTGTGGTTTATCAATGTATAATGTACAGGTTTAAAGATGGATTAAAAAGAAAAGCATAAATTAAATAAATTAATTTTTTTTTAAAGTATGAGATTCAATAGTAGAGATCAATAGTAGTTGGTGAAAAATTGAACAGCAAATGCGGATATAGAAGCAACGGAGGTAGCGTGGAGCAGAGCAGCGGAAGGCAACAACCATAATTCAACCCTCGACAACACCCTGATTTGAGGTATTGGAAAAGTGTCCGTTTAAAATTAGATTACAACCCCTCACCAACCCTTCAAAACCCAACCCTCCGGATCAAAACATTTTCCAACAAACTGTAAGTCTGTAAGAGTTGGATTAGGAAGTATTTTGAAATTCTTGCATACTTGTGGTCTAAAATAAAATGTCTAGCGTCCATAGTCCATATAAATATCTGACACGGGCACTCAAGGTAAAAAAAAAAGAGTCCAGGTCATATTGATTAATGTACCATGAACTGTGAAAAGTTAGTATAGCTAAGATACAGTGATACATATTAAAGATATTATCAGGGGGAGAACATGGCATACCTGCTCAGAAGTAGAAGTATTGCACAAGAGCTGAACCAAAGGCATAATGATTATTTCAGTCATAAAATGACCTGCACTCAGATGCTGAAGGGACGTGATATTAGGCGTTTGCCAAGACTATCAAAGGCTAATATTCTCTCTCTCTCTCTCTCTATATATATATATATATCAAAGGCTAATATTCTCTCCCTCTCTCTCTCCCTCTCTCTCTCTCTCTATATATATATATAGATAGATAGATAGATAGATTTTTTAGCAGTCATTTACGTACCTGAACTGAGCGCGAGAGACTCTTTAAACAAAGGCATGCTGCAACACGTACTTCAGATCTTTCATGTTTTAAGGCATCAATCATAAAGTTGAACGCCTGCACTTTAAGCATTTATTGCTACTAAGTACACATATCAGTATTAGTATATCAGGACTGTCTACAACTAATTTGATCCCACAATAGAACTAGTCATTTATACCAGCAGTGGTGGATCTACTTTGTTTATCCAGAAGTGTTGATAATGACTAAGTTCATTGATAAAACGATAGAGGATATACACAATAAACTATGATGCATATACGTCTTTTAGATTTTCTACAAGGGTTGAAGCTTTTTGTTTATGTTGCAGGTTACCCTTTCTTAACCTTTGCAGTAAATGATGAATAATATCACAGACAGTGGCAAAACTTTGCAGTAAAGAAAGCCGGTGAGAATTTAGTTTAGAGATCACTGGCTTATCGGTGTACCTATGGGCATAGAGATTTCCCTTTCAGTGGGAAGTTAAGAGATTACCTTTCTTGTCGGGTGACAAAGCATCACTCAAAGAAAGGAAACAAGAGGGCATAAGATTAGAATGTGTCATTTGAGTATGAAGGAAACCTAAAATTTCCTCGTAAAATAGTAATATAATTGAAGCTACAGAGTGTTTATTATTGAATTGACTTTTATATTCAATATATATATATATATATGAAGCGGCAGAGTTTCTTTTATTGCAGTGAACCATTGACTGACAATATTGTGTTTTTTGGTCCCCACACAATGTGGGTCAAACTTCTTATCAGTCTGCCACTCCAGGCTAGAGTCACAAAGTACTAATGATCAACCATATATCACTTGATACATACGATTCCCCATCACTTGCACAAGCTTTGCACGGAAAGTCCCTCAAAGGACCACTCCCATACAACTCTTGTGAGACAAATAGGGGGCCTACAATCATTAGTAGACCTTCCCTTTAACCAGTTGCAGAGCTCTCAACTAAATCGCTTAGGTTCCTCATTTCCAACTCTACTCAAGGGTTCCAGTTTGAAGTTTATATAATCTTGTTCTCTAAGAGCAACTCCAACAACTACATACACTCCTTAGCCAAAATTTAAAGAGTGTAAAATTCTAAATCATTCCGACAAGCTCTTTGCCACTCCCTAAAAGTTTAGGAGCAATGCATCTCCCCTCAACAATGAGGAGCTTATTTCACTCTTCAATTGATTTTTAATTAACAAACTCTGTAAAAGTACTTGTGTGCTCACGGGAAATCGTGATTGTCGGAACTCAGAATGCTGCACTTATGGGTATGTATATTTAAGTAATAGTATATGGATAGAGAGAGTGGGTATACATTTTTGCTTGTTTTATTTAGGAGGTAATTTAAATACATTATTCATAAAGTAAATTTAGGAGTTGCTGGACTTGCTCTAAGGCTTTTAAAAAAATTAAGGAGAAGGACAATCAACAATATGTACATGTCAGGAGTTCTAAAGGTGGACATCCAATACCTGGTTCAGCTGACTCAAAACTGCCTATAGGGACGTGAGTCGCGGCAACTTGCTAGATAGAACATGCAAGACACAACTAAGGCCTCTAATGAAACTACGGAGAAAGGGTTTATTACTTATTAGTATGTAATTCAGTAGCTTATCCATCCACTGATTCATACGACACTGAGAACTGCTTGAATGATGAATGCAAATGGCAAAAGTAAAACTTCCTACAGAGCTAGTCAGATGAAGGATATATGGGGTTTAAATGGAAGCTACTAAACTTCCTTCTTCTGTATGTAAAACTTCTATTTGACCATATATAAGGATATCGAGAATTCGAGATAGATGGCATGATCAGAATATTAAGCTAGAAAAATTTAAAAACTGAGATGAGGAAAACTACTGCAGCATAAAATCATCAAGGATCAAGTTAACCATTTTGCTGAGACAACAAACCTTATGTGAAAAGATCTTTGATCTGCAGCACTCCAGTTTTGAGCTTAAACCAGCCAACGCCAGCAGTATACCTTGATAACGCCGGGTCTGTAATAAACAATTCTGTAAGTGGTCACATAGTCTATCAACAACATTTGCCTCAAATGCTAATTTCTGCAGTTCCTCTGAATCTGAAATAAAACTTGACAAAGCAAAGCCAGCTTCATCCCCAACTTCACCAGGATCATCCATAAGCTCAAGCAAAATCGTTATCAATTTCATTTTGATTCCTGCACCTTGAAGAGAGGTAGGAGAAGAGCTTTTTACTACAATCAAACACATGCAAGCAAGCAACCTTGTCCTAGGATACCTATCTTTTGTTAACTCAGTCACAGCACTTAAGGCTCTTCCGCTTTCAGGTCCAACAAACTTTGAGATGACCTCTGGATTATCTTTAATAACTGAGGCTAATGACTCTAAGCTAGCATCTCTCTGGCTTAGAGAACCTCCAAGAAGAGAGACCAGTTTCTTGAGGACTCCAGCCTCACTCAGAGCTCTCTGCTCCATCTTTGTCCGGCAGGAATGCGTAATGATACTAGCACCAAGTCCAATAACATTTTCATTCTCCCTATTCAGTAATGATAAAATGAACTCAATGTTTTTCCCATGATGAAAATCATACTTCGGGGCCAATTTGGATTGATATATCATTCTTAAGGAACGAGCAGCAGCATCAACAACCTTCAGCACAAACAAAACCATCTTACTGACATATGGAATACAAGACATGATAATAGCTGAAAGGACTAACGAGAATCATCCATCAGAATTTCATTGAATTACCCCCAAAGATGTCACAAAAAATGTAATGAGCTTCATCTATAATAAATAAAGAACAATTTGTAGCTCCAGAATATTAAAGGACAGTGAGAACAAGCACATCCTTATCTTGATTTATAATGTGAAAGGTATGGTCAGTCTTGCCTCTAATAGCTTATTATAATGAGATAATACACAGATTCCAAAGATATTGGTTGTTCCCTTGGTCTAAAAATTAAAATTTGTTATTGTATAACTGTGTCTATGTCATATGCTGTGCATTCAAAAAAATGTTTGGAGCATGTCAGATTATTCATTAAAAGATGTTATGTGAACAGAATCTTACAACCAATCTACAAATGTGGATCCTGTAATGTCGTGCACAACTGGATTAAGATCTAACTATCTAAATCGGTATTCTAAATAATATATTTTGATTTCAGTATTTCACTGCTTAAATGAGTGAATAGTGAATACTGGGCACCAAAAAGAAAAACATAAGATTTTACTTGTAATTGTTGACGCTATAGTCTATAGGATTGTGAGGGAGAAAATAAATGTCAATAAATAAATATATATGTCCAAATGTGTCGAGGAAATCACTCTGGTACTCGTTGTACATGGAAACCCTTGGAAGTAAATGATTAACCAGCGGATTACCAGTTGCATAAAAGGTCTCCTCTATGATGTACCCTAAAAAAATTTACACAGATATTACCTATTGTTTGCTGTCAGATCCAAAAGGATTGAATGTCAAAGGGAATCTTACATTTCAAAATTATTACCATAATGGCAATACGTCAAGAAGACTTTTTTGAGTTAACTGCTAAAGATGTACCGCAATTGTTTTATCCTAATTTTATAATCCTTGAGCATTCCGGTCCTTTTAGATTATTTTGCAAGTGCCAATTTCTTCAAGACAGGTGTCTTGATTTAGAACACTAGCACCTCTTGCCAGTGACCTAACCGTTACTTTCTCGACCTAGAGATAAATTCTTGTGCTCACCAGCAATGAGCGTATAATAGATTATAGCAACTTGACTATGCTATAAGTTCGAACAGCTATAATCCAAAATTCTGAATTCCATGACTGGTTCCGCTAAACAGCGCAATAAATACATATACCTGCCCTAAACCTAATCCGCCACGATATTCAATACATATTCCACAATCAATTAAAATTTCAAAACCACGTCATTACATCAAAACCGCAGGTTCTCACCTAATTTAATTACTTTACGACAAAAGCTAATAAAGACAAAATTCCAATTCAATTATTACATAACCTCGTCATTACTTGTTAGTTGTTCCACAGCGAAACAAACAATATATCACACATATTCCCATAATCGAAATTTTATCCTAAATCACTAACCTTACAACACGAAGTAAGAGCTAAAAAATACAAACAACATATCAAATTATCCTACGTGTCCACTGCATTATCAAAATTAAATAACATTTCAATACCACAACAAAATCAATAAACTCAACCTAATTCTCAATCAAATAACACGAGAAAACGACTAACAAACACAACAATCAAACAAAATGATCGAAATACCTTCTCATTACGATGCGAAATGAGAATCATCAAATGCGGAAAAGCTCCAGCCTCGAGCACCGCCTTAACGCCAGCATCAACACCACAAGCGAAGCTTCCGAGAACGGCACACGACTGAACGAGAACAGAATTGGCATCTCCGGAGGCGTCGAAGGCGGCGGAGGAGAGAATATCGACGACGGAAGGGACGGCACCGAGCTTGATATACGACAACTTCTTAGTGCGATTCCCGATAATTTGGTTTTTGAGTTCTCTTAAAGCTTTAAGCCTGGCTTCGCCGGTGGATCTCAGGCGACAAATTAGAAATTCCGGCCGGTTGTGAGACCACGATGAAGGTAGGGCAGATGACGGCATGGCGGTGGTGAGATAATTGTCATGTGCGTGTTTTTTCAAGGTGTGTTGGTGTGTGTGAGAGAATGAATGGGGGCCGGGGATGTATCATACATATACATACAAATATACAATCAATTATTTTTTGTGTATCTTGTTTTTGTATCTAGGAAGAAATGAGATTACGGTAGAAATATATTTATTACATTAGGCAGGTTGTTACATTGTATCTCATTAGTATTTATTTATTTATCGATTTATACTTCTTTCAAACAAGTAAATGTGAAAAATGAAAATTTATTTGTTCTTTTTTACCTTTTTTTGTCCGAATTTTAGAACTATTCTTCGTATGGAAATTTTGGAACAAGATATATATGATTTTCTTTTTTTCTTTATATATATTTTTTCATTTTATTAAGTGCAATTGTGATGTTTACTTATTGTATTTATTAGAGTGATATCAGTATAAACTTTAATGATTATCAGTTATGTTTAGTCAACTAGCTGTGTTGTCATCGTAATAATACTAATTTTACGACTAACGATGGAATCAAAATATCAGATGAACAAATATAAATTTTTCAACTAAATTTTAAAAAATTATTATAATTAAAATTAAATTAAGAAAATTAGTTAAAAATTGGATTGAGGACCTTGAGGTAAGCCCGTAGTTTACAAAAAATATGAGAGCTAGGCCGTGACTACGGATAGCATTTATATCCGACCTGATAGATATTAGACCCGTTTGAATTTTCCTCAACTCGATTTTTTTTGTTTTGGATCATATTTTTAAACCCAAATGATTTTGGATCTAAATTGGGATTTTATGTATCTCGAACCGATACCCGATATATATATATATATATAAGAAAATATTCAAAAGAAAACTAATATTTTAGAGAAAACTAAGATACTTTTATCAACCGTTAATTTCTAATTAACTTTATATATATATATATATATATATATATATATATATATATAAAGTTCTTTGCTAAACCACTCTCGCGTGGAGTACTCAGTAAAACACATGTAATAAATAATATTTTTTGTGATACAAATATGTTTAACATAGGTTTTATATGCTATATTATTTAATATATTTTCTGTAATTTATTTTTTAATATGCTTTAAATATACTTTTAATATGTGCGCTCTTATGTTTATTACTATAATTTTACTTAACATATTTTTAATATTTTTATAAAATTATTAACATATATTAGCATTTAATTAAACATCTAATTTTTTTATAATAGTTTCGGGTCCGGGTCCGATCCAAATTTTTGAGTTTTACCCTATCCGATCCGAAATCCGTTGGATCGGGTTCGGGTCTCAATTTTCGGGTCCGGATCAGGTCTTGTTAAAAAAATCATGTTTGAATTTGAATATTAAAAAACTCGATCCGATCCGACCCGTTGTCTTCCCGGGCCGTCACAGAGTTTGTACACATTTTGTTTCCTCTATAAATAATTTGTTTGTTTTCCCTAATAAATAATTTATAAATTAAGAAATAAATAAATTTATTCTGGCCAGTCATCAAATATGACAGGAATTGTTTTATGCCAATGTCATCCCCAACAATTATTCGCTAGTGTAAGAAAAGTTGTAAACAAAAATATGGCCGTCTCGGTATTTTCCCACGTGAGAGAATCTCTTTTTTTTTTTGCTAAATTAAGAGAATCGTTTTTTAAAGACACATACGTATTTATCCTGCTGCTTTTTTAAAGAACTGCTAGAGTTTTTAGTTGTGGTCTTGATTTCAGGTTCGTCTCGGGTCACATTATACCTGGTTGTTTTGGTTTGATTTTTTCATAATCCTAACTCGTACTCATCGTATTTTAGTCGGGTTTCGGGTTATTTCGATTTTCACTACATCTACTATATTTTTAGAGTGATTGAAAATATACTCATATATTATATACTCTCTTTGTCCCAATTTATATGAATTGATTGCTTTTGCACAAATTTTAAGATAAAATAGTTTATTTCTCTTTTCATTGCACATGAAAGTTACAGTTCAAATGTATAATATGTACTGTACTCACTTTGTCAGGTGTAAAAAAGGGTCGGACATGTATAAAATATTGTTATTACTATTAAATAATTATGAACCAACTAACGAGTTTCTATCATTGCACGTGAAAGTTACTTTATTATAATTAAATTTAATTATATTAAATATAAAGGATTTCAAAAATAGAATTATAAATAGAGAATTCATTAATTTTCGGGTTCGTGTCTGATTATACCCGGTTGTTTCGGGTTAAAAATTTGTTAGTTCAAATTCGTACTCCTATTAAGCCTGGCCTTGGTAGAAGTGGGTATGATTTTGGATTGAGTCAGAAATTGACACCCCTGTTTTTAAGAAACTAGCCTTTCCCAAAACGAGTTCAAGAGCGACTCTAGGCTCTAGCTGTAGGTATCTGTTTTCTCTCTTGGTGTATTAAGCCAGCAGACATCAATTTTGAACCAAAAAGAACAGTCAACAGTGCCCGATGATCTTTAATAATTAACATGCGCAGTGAATGACAAAGAATAGCTGAATTAAGAAGAAAAATTAAATCTTTCGCAGAATTACCAATCAAACAAAGTGATATTGCCAGCAGTTTTTCCAATCCCTTGTCCAAAATTTTAAGTACATTCCAATTTGTGATATTGATATAGACTTCAATGTGTAGTAAACCTTTTCTATACGGTCTCCACCTATGCCCCCAAAATATTATTTCCACTTCCAAAATTTGAAAGTAGAAACTAGAAATTTAATACCTGCCCCAACTACAAGAATGAAACTCATATCATGGTCAAGCCAGTATGTAAAACCAAAATTACACTTGAAATCGGCAAATTTTTCTACCAGTCTACCACAGACCGAGGAATTTCCACCAGACCCCTCCAACTCCAAGCCAGATGATGATATTGACAACAGACACAACGAATCCGTACCCCCACCATTTGCCAAGAGGGACGTACCCTGCACCGTAGAATACTGGTGCTGACCCTATTCCATAGTGGGTAAGTCCACCCATAAGGTTTGAAAGGAAAGCAAGCACCATGGCTCCGAGATATGCTGGAGTACCAAGAGCACTAGCAACAGATAAAAATGCTGTGAACATAGCACCAATATGAGCAGCCCCGCTTGCAAAAAAGTAGTGAGAGTAGAAATAGAGTAGAACAAGGATGCCAAAAGATAGCTGCCATGAGAGACCCAGTCCTCCAACAAACTGCACAAGTCCAAATGAATAATGTCAGTAACAATAACAGCCAATCAATGAATAGCAATTCTGTCCAAGTCTAATAATTTGCTTTCGGTTCATAACTTTTTAAGTTCCCAGTTTTTAAATTTTGATTTATTTTTCATACTTCAAACAAAAAACTTAAAAGGTTCAAAATATTTTGACTAGAAAACACAACTTCAATCTTAACTTAAGGTATTAGAAAAACTTGGGCCAAACATTAGAGAAGGTTCAGTAAATATGTTCAGAAAGTAGAAGACAAACCTGAACAACAGTTTGGCTGAACCAGGAAATGAGACCATATTTGTTTAAGTATCCAGCCATTGCAATGAGTGCAGCAAACCATGTAAGTGTATCCCAAGCAACAGATTCCGCTAAGCATTCCTTCCATGAAACAACTCCAGTAATAAGGAGGACCGACAACCCAAGAATGGCAGCAGTAACGGCATCAACATTCAGTACTCCTCCAAAAATCCAGAGCCCAACCTGGTAACAGAAATAACGGAAGGGATGTTCTGATTTCTTTACTACATATGAATACTCTAGTCAACTTGCTAAGACTAATATTACATTTAAGTCAACATAAAGCAATATTATTACCAACGTTCCATTTTGCTTGACAATAAAAAAGCACCAAGAGAACACAAGACTTTAATGTTACTGTCCAAAATAACGTTTGAAGTTAATGATGAAGATAGAATAGATTACTACAATTGGGGCCTATAAATTTTAAATTTGATTAAGTTTACAAGTGAGTTGTTGAACCATGACTTTGCTTAAGGTGTGTAATCACATTTTAGTACTGGAGATAAAAGGTGAGAAAATAGATAAAAACGACTTTGAAAGGATATATTGCAAATAAAAGGTACATTTCATAAAGGATTTTTCCTAGTTTTAAATGAAATGATGGTTTCCAAACAGGCCATAAGCACAATTGACTGGTCGAAATTATACAACTTCAAAAGGCGAATAGAATCTAGCTTTCATCATATAACTATATGAACTCCCATTTGAGTACAGATACGGCATGAACAACCTCAACCTACCCCTCCCCCCCCCTTCCACATGTTATGATGCATCAACGGAATATATGAACCATACACAAATGAAGCATTTCCACAATATAAACTCATAAATTAACACGCGACATGTCTTGGCAACTGTGATCAAGTTATGTTATCCATCACACAAACTTTTTTCTCGCAATTTATAACCGTTTCTAAGCCATCAATGCAAAAGAAGGTAGAAAATTATCAATGAGAAAAAAAAAAACAGAATACAACTTCATCAACTAGATTTAGTTATAATGTTAAAAACAGAAAATGGTGTAAAAAGGTGCCATATTGCAGAATAATAAGACTGGTTCCTATATTTGAGAATTGTAAAGGTGGAACTATGTTTGTGCATCGTTTATTAAGTTCCTTCCAACCTAATAAGAGACTCACTGTAGTAGTAGCCTATACTGTACACCAAAACACCAAAATGTAGTTCTATTCATAAAAGATATAAACAGGCATATCACATATTCAATTCCCTTTCCATTTACAAACTTACAATGGATACATTAAAGATTGTCAGTTGTCACCGAACTAAACTACTGACAAGTTACGCCTTTTCCCTATAAAACTTAAAATGAATGTGCAAGACAACGTTATGATCAAGTATGCATGTCAATTGTCAAGTCATCGACATTTTAAGCATTTCACTGGTGTTTGGTAAGCCATTAATGCAACAAACAGAAATCACAAAGTTTAATAATTGTACCAAGAATTAAAACATAAACACAGTAAAACTGCTTTAAAAAAATCATCAAGATTGAAATATACCGTCAGAACAAGAGTGACAGCCATTATAATCTCATTCTTAGACATCGGTCCCATCTTCTCCAATTTCTCCTTCGCAAGCTTAGGAGCATCAGGACTGCTCTTAACACTAGGCGGATAAATAACATACAACAACAATGGCACAACAATCAACGACACCAAACCCGGGACAATCGCCGCTTTCGCCCAATCCGTCCACCCAATCGTCTTCTGAATAGTATTAAACGTCAAATTCGCACTCAAAGGATTGGCAGCCATAGCCGTCAAAAACATGGCAGATGAAATAACCGAAGTCTGAAAACAAGTCAACATCAACCAGGCTCCCAACTTCTCCTCCGTCCCATCACCCACATTACTCCCACACGCAACGCACAATGACTTAACCAAAGGCAAGAAAATGCCACCAGCTCTAGCGGAAACAGAGGGAATCGCAGGAGCTAACAATGCCTCACTAAAAACCAAACTATACCCTAACCCTAACGACGAACTACCAAATAATTTAACAAACTGATACGCAATACGATTACCGAGGCCTGTCTTAATAAAACCTCTAGCAAAGAAAAAAGCAAGTGCAATTAACCAAGGAATAGGATCACCGAAAGCCGAAAAAGCAGCAGCGAAAGTAAGCGTTTTAGTCAAAACACAAGCACCTAATCCCATAAGAGCAACAGCACCTAATGGTAAAGGTTGAGTAATTATACCTACAATTGTTGCTAAAAAGATAGCGAGTAGCTGCCACGCGACTTTCGTAACGCCGGCCGGGACTGGGATTAGCCATAAGATGATTCCGGTAGCGATTGAGGCGGTGAGCGGGGCAATCGCAGCTCCGACGGGTGGGGATTTGGGCGGGTCGGGTTTAGCGGGTACGGGTACGGAGGTTGTTGAAGCAGCTTTAACGACTAACAACCTACGCGTAAATGCCGGGTTGGTTGTTAAGTTTGTTAGAGGTGAGGTGAATGTGTGGGGTTTAAATGAGATGGAGCGATGTGAGCCGTTGGATCTAGAGGAGTGGAGAATGGACGGTGGGGATTGTTTTGGGAATGGTCGGAAGCGGAGAGAGGTGGTGAGTGGGAGTGTCGCCATTGAAAACGACGACGTTTGAGTAGTGTCTGTTGTGTGTGGAGGTGTGGAAATGAAGGGAGTGTTGAGCGTCGAGGGAGATGTATGGTTTTTAACGAGAGATATGGACCGTTGGATCGTTGAGATCGGACGGTGGAGATGGGGGGATTGGAATATACGGCGAGTTGAGAAATGAATCTTGGCGTCTAGTTGTTCAAGAGCGTGGAGATCTCCGTCAGTGACTCAGTGTCAGTGAGTTTTGCAGCTTAGTTCATAACGTGGGCCAGCTGTTTTCCCTTTTTTTTATTTTTTTAATATATATAATTATATAATTATTTTTCTACCGGTATGTTATAGACCACTGATTTGACTTTTGTGTTAATTTTTTTTAATGTATATGCCGCAATAATTTTTTTAAAAATCACAAACAGCGGTTGATATTTAAGAGTTTTTAAATAAAATAATAAATTAATCATATTAAAGTGAATAAAAAAATAAGAGGTAGCTCACTCCACCTAATCCGTCTCATTTAATCAATTTATTATATACCCCTCCCTGCTTGTGAAATGAGTTCTCTCATAATTTATTCGTTATTTTTTATTATATTAATTATGCAATTAGAATAAAGAGGTGACTTTTCAAGAAAATAAGAGGTAACCGGTACGTCGTAATGATTAAGAGGCATTCAATTATATACAAAATTTATATATAAGCAAATGATTAGATTACTAATATATTCTTTCGATAAATTTCTATATTTATATATATAATTACAATTATAATATTTGATATAAATTTTTGTAAAATTAAACATTTATGTGATATATTTTTTATTTGATATAAATTTATTATAAAAATGAAAGATAATAAATTAATTTGATACTAATTCAAAGTTATGATAAATAAATTCTTTTTGACGTAAATAAACTTGTAAATACACAAATTAACTAATATTAAGTAAATATATATTTGTTAATCTTATTTTAAAGTTGCTCAAAAACCCTTATATATATATATATATATATATATGCAAAAATTCAATGGAGAATCTTAAATGAAGTACTAATTGGAGAACATATATGTATTGTATTATATTCTCCTTATAATATATTTATAATAGCCCGCCCCTTTTTCGAACTATTAATTCGAGCAAAATCTAAAATACAATACAATTTATTAATACAAAACTCTATTATAAATGTAACTATTACAAAATTGCAGTTAACAATAACAAATCAACAACCAATTTACTCCAAATCTAAAATACTTGAAATCCATTGCACTTCATCCTCCTCTTACACAAAACTTGAAATATTAAAAGAATGAGTTGCGAAGCCCAACAAACAAATTTCGTCCAACGGCTCAAAATAATATTTTATTTTAAAAAAAAACAACTTAAACACGTACCACGTAATATTTATTGCATAGTTGCACCTAATATACTCGATACAATTATCATAAAATTTCAAATAAGCAATCAATGCACAACAATTGGTTCTAAAAATTATATCTTCAAATTTCTTATTCAATAACTAAATCTTAACAACATATTCATATTTTATTTCCACAATCTTAAATCACGGTCACACTATGTCAGTGACCGACATCTTATTTTTATTTTTATTCTTACTGTTTACCACAATTTCTCAGTGGACGAGATCTAAAATTCAATAATCACACGCCGTATCTAAGAGTGCACACTTGTATCCCTAATAAGGATATCTAAGACTAGTTCCGGAACTATAGTGTTAGGAATTATGAGTTCAGAAGTTTACAGAGGGGGGGGGGGGGGGTGAATGTATACTTCAACATTTTCTTTTTCTTTTTCTACTCTTTGATGGACTTAAGGAGGATAGATGAACTGTGATTCTATGAATGAATTTTACACAGGTTGAGTGTTTATCAAAACATAGAACATGAAAATAAACACAGGATGTAACTTTCAATCTAATTTGTATTAGAAAGAATATTTGCTACAATCTGAAATTCAAATTGAATTTCAGCTTCTTGTTCTAGGAAGATTACAATTGTAAAATTACTCAAGACATCTATCAAATGTGGTTGAGCATAAAATATATAGACAACATGTCCTGTGCACATGCTCACATGAGACAGTTTAGCTAAAACTAGAAATAGACAGAAACTGCTTTACATTTGACTCATATCTATTTCTAGCTAACACTGTTGCGACAGACTGCTACATACAGCTTTATATCTTTTGTCATCTGTCTTGACTATCTTCCCAGCTTCATTGTAGACTTGTCTCTATCTTTGCAGGCTTGTCTTATCCTGCAAAAACAGAGCTGCAAATTATCTGACTTGTTCTGCAATTTTCCTTGAAAATAGCTCCTTGGTGCAGTCGAGTACTCTGTTTGAATTAATTTGAGAAGTCACAGAGATTGACTTCTCAATTGAGTACTGGATGTGACAACTCGATTGGTCTTTGAATGATTGACTTCTCGAATGACTAGATTTCTCGATCGCATACTCTATTTGATGACTTCTCGATCAGGCTAGACTTCTCGAATGTACACTTGAAATTGTGACTTCTCGAATGCCTCAGCTTTACCACTTCTCGAATGCTCCTTTTGCTAACTTCTCGAATTGATTTACTTTTCTCACTTCTCGACTGATTCATAATTAACACTGCTTGAATAACTTCAATACTTGAATTGTCGAATGTTTGACTTCTCGATCGAGTACTGAGCAGTTGAGTGTGTTTTGAGACTTCTCGAAATGTTCCTACAGTTTTGACTTCTCTAATAGTGACTTCTCGACTGAGCAATTGCCTTAGTAGATTTCTCAGATTGCTTTCCTTATTTCTCCACAAGTCTTCTTTGTCTTGTTGCATGATTCAACTTGAATCTTCTAACACACTTTATTTTTGACTTCATTTACAATTAAAAGACAAACTGAGTAGACTTCTAACTGCAATTTTACACAAGGATATCTGAGTCACTAAACTATTACAGAAGTACAAACTATGTTACAGCAAAACAGATAATTATATAGGCTAGGCTTGATTTGAGTCCAACATATAGCGTAAATTACAAACGAGTTCAAAATGTAGAGACTGAGTTCTGAAATATTCTTATATCTTATACAATTCGAAACAATATTCTTATATCTTTTACGAAATCAAAATTAACAGTATCAAAATCTTTTTCAAAAATAAAAATAAGTCAAAAGGTACTTACCTCCAAGCCGACCCTATAAATCATATATTTCATATAACACTTCTGAAATTCAAGAATATACATCATCCTTAAATACATATTCAATCCCTTACACCCAAACAAAAATAACGCATCTCAAACCTCGAACGTTCCCATAATTTTGAATATGTCCAGATCTGTGTTTAACATTTTTGTTCCTCTAAATGATATTTTCTTGAAAAACTTAAAACATGAAAGTCATAGAGAATGAAAAAACATTTCCGAAAAGTCCGGAATCAATGAATTATGACTTAAAATGAATTTACTATGAATTTTACAAGATAGTTGATTTGTGTATGGAAAATCTTACGAATTTCAATAACGAACATGAAGAAAAAGAATAAAAATTGTATTCAGAGATTTATAACTGTTAAGTTTTAGTGGCCTGAAGAGAATACAAAAGAACTAAGAAGATCTCAATATATATATAAAGTTTTAAAACCTTACACGAAAATCAAATATTATTTAAATCTGACTCATATTCACAAAGCTCATTATTCTAATTTAATTTAAATTCTTAATCTCTATCCAATTTTAATCTCTTTATTATTATTAATCTCTTTATTATTCTAAAAAAATACGGGATATTACAATATTGCAGAATCTAATGTAAGATATATATATACTTCATTTAAGTTCTCCGAGAACAAAACACATTATATATATAATATTTTTAATGGATATGTATGGTTGTATTTTTAAAATTTGAAATTGCTTTATATATTTAATATTATAATATGCTATAATAACTTGGCAAATTGTCTAATTCTAACCATGCGGTAAGGATAAATATTTACAAAAGATTCAGCTCATCACTACTAATTATGCTTGTCGGGTTTAAAAATTGTGACTCCCACCGTTTTAAAATACATGTTTTTTCACTTTTTGCACATATTTTAAGGTATATTAGAAAGACGGCTTCACATATTATTTTTATTTTTTATAAAATAAATATTTCAATACTAGTTTTTTTTAGAAAAAGAAAATTTTATAAACAAATTATAGAACTATTTTTTTATAAGGGAAAATTTTATAAACAAATTATAAAATTATATTTTTTATGCAACTTAAAATCATATGATAGATATAATTCTTGAAATGAAAGATCAAAATTAATGTGTTGAAGATCCCCGGACATGAATAAGAATAGTAAAGCGATGAAAAACATGACGGATTTAGAAAATAATTTTACATCCAAAATTATAAACGAGAAATTCAGCGACTCGATCTCCATGGGCAAAGTCCTGAAGTTGATTATATTCTGTGACATGCAAGACAAAGACAAACATGTACAAGGTGGCAAAACGGGAGGGCAGAAAACAAAGCAAGTTTGTAAATTGCAATGTAGCAACAAGTTAGATAATAGGCGATGTGACCATGGAAAGGATAGTGCAATCACTTGTCAGTAAGTTGTGACCATAGATTCGCTCGTGGAGTGCCCATGATTTGCCGAACAATTCCAGTGACACAAAACACATTATTTCTCTCTTAAATTAAAAGAATAATACAGTATATCACAACTTTTTAATATTCACATACATGTATAAGGTATGCTTACATATATAAGGTAAGCTTGATTTTAGGCCTGGTCCAGTGGGATATCAATAACTATTCCGTCATTAATGAAAAAAATTGTTTAACTGAACATTTGAGAATGAAATAACTTATTCTTATATTATTCATATCCTTCCTTCTAACCAAATTTTATATCTCACCCTCACACATGGTATATCCATTCTTATTTTTACTTAAAATAAATAATTTTATATTTTTATTTTCACTCTTGAATATAAAATATTTGTAATTCAAGATATTTAATGAAAAAAATTGTTTATTTTTTTTAAATGTTAGTCTTTTTAATTCAAATTATATACATAATCTTATTTCTTATATAATTAATTTTGCCTTATTTATATTTTATATATTATTATTTAGTAAATTTATTATTGAATAAAATAATTTTTTAGAATTCATTTCATTTACATATTAAATAAACGAATGAATAAAAATGATCATTCCAAATAAAATTAATATTACTAAATGAACAAAATAATGGAATAAACATTCTTATCATACTTCATTGTTATCCAACAACATTCCATTCTCTAATTCATTCTCATCTCAATCCATTTATATCCTTATAATCGAACACACTCTAGGCTTTAGAGTCTTGAAGGAGTCATCATCCTAGATATTAAAGACATGAATGAGCCAATCAAAGAAGAGAATGAAGAAGACTAGAGCATCTCCAATAGACTTCTAGTTAGCTCCTAAATATAATATAAAATATTAGACTTTTAATGACTTAACATATATTTACGAGTGTCAATTCCAACAATGCTTTTTATGTTGACTCTCTATTTATATTTTATTCATAAAAAAGAGGGGAAAGTAGGAAAAAAATGAATATTTTATTAGTAAATATTAAGTTAAGAGTCATGTTCAAGCTCCTAAGAGCATCTCCAAGAGACTCCTAAACAAACTCTTAAATCAAAATATTAAATCAAAATATAGAAAGTATAATAAAAAATTGAGCTCCAAGAGACTCTCAATGACTCCTAAAAATCTTATGATTCTCTTCTCTCCTTTGATTTAGGAGCCTACTGGCTCTTAACTAGTTTTTATTAATAGAAAATTCATTCCATCCAAATCATCTATTACAATTCTCTCTCCTTTTATCATAATGAGGTCCAAATATGAATAAAAAATAAAATAGAGAGGAGATATAAAGAGTATTGTTGGAGTTGACACTTATGCACTAACTTATTAAGAACTTAATTATTTATATTATATTTAGGAGCAAATTAGGAGACTATCGGAGATGTTTTTTAAGTTTGGAAAGAGAGAGGATGCTCCTAACTATTTGGAGAGCCGAGCATGTTGGAACTCTAATACATGAGTGACTCTTTATTTTTGAACTTAGTAGCAAACAGTCGAAGATGCTCTAAGAATTGACCAAATACAAGGTCTAAAAGAAAGTATATATGGCCTACCAAGTTGTCGTCCAAATCTCCGTCACAATGATCCGTAATTAAGATACAAAAAATAGTGTTAAGGATATTTGGGGTTGGACTTAATTGAATCTCGTCTTTTCTTTAGCACATGCTAGAATTAGTACTCTCATAGCTGACCAATACCTGAGACAGTCCATAAAGGAAACTTATCGCGACTTAAGCTCTACTGAAACTAAAAAACGATTGCTAACTTTGGTAGTTTACTAATTCATGTTCCATGAATGAGATATGATTTCAATACTAAATTGTTGTCATTTTTATTTAAAATTTACAAATTATACAATCATACATGAATTGACAATTTTGGTTCTTTTTTTCGAGTCTTTTGTGCGGTTGTTCACTCTGCACTACCCAACGCTGCCCATGCGCTTAGAATGTTTTTGTAAGAGGCATGGTTGCAGACTTGCAGGAAGATAATAGTTTCCAAACTATCAAATTTGTAGTTTGCATGATAATTTGTCAAGCACAGGCTTCAGGTTGTCTATCCATCAGAATTATATCAGAAATGATCAGTGTCCAAGAAAATAGTATTTGGTGTTGGACCTTAAACAAATGGGCCGACAAAATAATTTCCATTAGGCCCAATAAAACAGAAGAAGACCCAGTTATAAAGTTGTCGAACAGTCAATCAAGGAAAGACCACAGTGAATAATCATGACATGGTAAATACTTTTGTTTTACGATATATATAATAAAATATTCAGAGAGACTGAGAGAGAGAGAGAGAGACGAGAGAGAGACGCCAGAGAGAGGATAATAATAAAACTTGAAACTCTCCCTCCTGCAACTGTCCTTGCATAAGACGATGTCAAGTGTAGTATGTATTAATCTCCCTCCATTCCTCCTCTCTCGCTCACTGTCTCCACCTCTTGTCCACATTCCCACCTCTCTCTCCTCTCTTCATTCTTCATCTCTCTCCTTATCTCTCTCCTCTCCTCACCGCCCTACTCTCTGCCGCAGCTCCACCGCCGGAGAACAACAACAAGAAGAAGAATTATTACTTGACTTGAGTGAACAAGAAGAAGAAGAAGAATACTATGAAGAAGAGTTGGAATATGAGGCTCTAGAACAAGAAGCTCAAAGGGTTGCTAGAGACTACTCTCTTTCCTTGTCCCAAAATTTATTAATTGGTAACCCCCCTCCCCTTTTTTTTTTTTTAAAAAAAAGATTTATTGGTTTAATCTTTAGTTATTAACTTGTTATCTGGACTGTGGAGTCTGGGCTATTCTTACACTTTTTATGGTGTTGTTTCTTTCTTAGCTGACCTATTATTAAGTTATACTCCCTCTCGTCCTTTACAAAGGGCACTGCACTTTTTGCATGTAAATTCAGGGGCTTTGACCATACACTTGGAATTGATATTTTTCAAAAAAAAATTTCTGAATAAAAACATAATATTTAAATTTTAATTCACCAAAAGAAAATTTAAAAAATATGAATTCTAACTATGCCGTCAAAACATATAAAATTACATGCAAAAAGTCAAACCACATATAAATAGGACGAGAGGGAGTAGAATCTAAAGCTTGTACCTTTCTTTAGTTTAGAGAGAGGGAGAGGCACTGGTTACTAAATGTAAGCAGAGTGAGAGTGTGTGTGTGTGAGAGAGAGAGAGAGAGAAGAGAGTGTGTTAATACTCAATGTAAGCACATAGTTAACTGATGATACTATGATAGTCATTCATCAATGTGTTATTAACTAGAATTCCATTTTCTATCTCATGTTGTATGTGGACTACGATATTGAGTAAAATATAGTTAACTGATGACATACTGATTTGTTGCTCCATTTCCCTGCATTTTGGACACAAAAGAAAACAAAATTAGGCCAGATTAACATTTTCATCTTTATTTGTCCAGTGAGCAATTCATGTGGACAGTATATGTTTCATTTTAAAGTAATCTAAATTGGTTGAAAAAAGGTGATTACATATGACAAAAATAGAAGTCCAAGGATGGTGATGTACCATGAGTTGCGTCAAGAAAGACCCATAGCTATTGCTGGCTATGGATATACATGGAAAAGCCGGGGTGGAACACCTTTAATTACTAAGGAATACACTTGTGATTTGTTTTTTTTTCCTTCCCATCTTTCTGTACATTCCACTGTGGGCCTGTGGCTACTATTATCAGATATGCTGTTTATTAAGACTTTTTACTCCACTTGCTAACCAATAGTTACTTTAAGTCTCTAGACATTTTATTAAATTACCTCTTAGATATGATGGTTCAAGATAAATTTGACTGAGACATAGTCAATCTAATACCATTATTCTTTCGTTATGTATTATAGTCAAGAATTTGTTTTTCCCCCCATTTTCTGACAAGTCTGTATGATTTGGTGTATGCTTTACCTAATACTTTGCACTAAAGATTTGAATGATTTTTTGAATATAAAATTTGGACAAAATTACGTTGTAGCTTTGTTTTGGGAAGACTATCTGTCTGTAAGACTGTAACATAAAAAGATTTGCTATATCTTCTGTTGTTGACCTAACATATTGAATTAACAACAATCTTGCCATGATATCAGATGATGGAACAAATGATCAAAAGGAAACTCGTGGTAGGCAAAGAAGACGTAGAGATACCACCACTAAAAATGTTAGTAAGCTTCTTTTTCTGCCATTCATAATTTTTGAGCCACAACATCAATGTGCAGTTTCAGCTTCTCACATTATTGGAATGAAACCTTATCATGATGTGATAATCATAAAGCAGCACACCCATACTGTGTAAATGAATATCTGAAAAATAGCTGAAGCATCCTTTTTGTTATCAACTTAGGCATACATCTACCATGATTGCAAAATATATTGATTTTTTTTCTCTCCACACATATATTAGACATTCTTAATTGAAGTATATCTTTATTATAGTATTCGATTGAAGTTTTCGACGAATATAAAATTATTTGTATCTATGATATTGTCTCTTTTTTAGATGTTAAACGGTATTCAGAATATAGTTATGGATAATCTTCTTAGCTATAGCTTGCATAGCTGGTTGATATACTACTCTAAAAGCACTTGTTCAGTCTCGATTTAAGTGCAATGGAACTGCTGCTTCTTTGCTCTTTGTGCTATTAGCCTATTATTATATACTTTATTTTGTAAATGCAATGGAAATTCTGTAGATCTCTACTGTTGTGATCCTGACCTTCTTTAATATATCAGATCCCAGATTATCTTCTTCCGAAGGTTGCAATTGTTGGAAGGCCAAATGTTGGTAAATCAGCACTGTTTAATCGACTTGTTGGGGTATAGAATTCAACAAACATTTCTAATATAATATATTCAATCTTCAAGAATTAGGCAGCAAGCCCCCCGTGCACACACACACATATACTTTTAGATATATTAGTCTCAGTAAGTATTAGTGCTTAATTTGTACCTCTGCTCTTCGAAGGGAAACAAGGCAATCGTAGTTGACGAACCTGGAGTTACTAGGGATCGTTTGTACGGTAGATCTTTTTGGGGAGATTATGAGTTCTTGGTAATAGATACAGGAGGTGTTCTCACAGTTTCAAAGTTACAAACTGATGTTATGAAGGACCTAGCAATCTCAACAACCATTGGCATGGAGGGGATTCCACTTGCATCCAGGGAGGCTGCTGTTGCCAGGATGCCTTCAATGATCGAAAGGCAGGCTACCGTAGCTGTAGAAGAGTCATCAGTCATCATATTTGTTGTAGATGGTCAGGTATGGTCTTATACGACTGATTATACTTAATTCATGTGTCCTATGTGCTTAGGCTAAACGTTTGTGCTCTTCAGTTCATGGAATGATCACCTAATATTTCATGTATAATTGATTCTCATAATACACAAAGAGGACGAATCATTTAGGACAAACACTTGGTAGATCTTGTATCCAACTGCTAGAACAATCTGATGAATATTAATGATAGATGGACCATATGGGTAGTTATCTTACTAGCATTAGCCCCCTTGATATATCTCTAGTAGTACTACGTCTAACTGTTAGTGAAGAATGTAGTGGATGCACAGGATCTTAAATAACATCACTTATCACTATGTAATAAGCAATTAATTAGTAGAGAAACCTGACAGCAATTAAAGTAGGAGTAAATCACGAAGTGGTGGTTGTAAATTACACGTATTTGCAATCTAGTTTCCTGACTTTCAAATTTGCAAAAAAATGGCCAAACATACATTTTGTATTTCATTTAAATAACAGCCGTCAAATTAATGCTAACACTGTTTACTGTACACATATACATAATCGAAAAAGTTCTATAGAGTACCAATTATAATTGGAGTTAATGGAGTACCATATATGTTCTACCTGGTGCAAGCTACGGCCACCACTATGTGATTTGTTAATCTTTAGATTTATGGATTGTAATAGAATTCTAATGGATGATAAATAGATAAGTTGTTTTAGGGGTAAATAAGTAAAATATAATTAGCATTCAAAGAGATAGTTACTCAAGTGCAAAGTGGATCCATTTCGGAAGCCATGGTTCTTGTTACACAATATGCAGCTATTGAATCATCAAAAATAAATTAAGAAGAGTAAGATGAAAAATATGATTATAATGTGAAATAGCTCTGCGACTTTGATCAATCTGGTTTGTATACCTTGTAAGTTGTATGAGTATTTGTGAATGAGTAGGATTTTAATTAAAAATAATAAACTAAAAGATAAAAAAATAAATATTTCTTGTATGGATATTGTGAATGCATAATATTCTAATCAATAATAATGAATGTAATCATTATTCAATTATGTAGTTGAATATAAATATAATAGAATAATAATATTTAATTATGTAGTTGTAGAGAAACGAACTATAAATTGGGGTGGAAACAAAATTGATATATAAGGTAGCATTAAAAGAAATTCGGTTATTATTAAGGTATGGCCGTATGGATTCATTTATGTTTTTAATGTATGACAAGGAGTTAATACCAGAAAAAAGATCAAATGATATGGATCAACAAGTACCCCTAGGATTTCTCAATGGCGGAAGAGAAGAATTCGTATGGATTGCAACATATAACAAGCGAAATAATATTAAACTAACCAATCAAAATCTTATAATGATAATAATAAAAGATTACATCTTTCTTATTCCATGAAAATCTAGAATAATCCTAATATCTACTATAATTAAATTCTAATAAATTGCAATCAAATTTATTCCCAAATAACAACGTAAAATTAATACAAGTTAACATTTTTATTCCATGCTCGGCATCATTTGGTTCCATATTTTTCTTTGTTACATGTTTATTACATTGTACTATAGATTTTAACACTATCTTCAACTATTGTGTTTGTCGCATACAAAATTTATTGATTCCCCTTGCAAAATGGAGGCCTAATTATTTAAGTAATCTAGTGGTTCTCGGTTTGTTACGTGCAATATTCTGTCTTTTTATTTAAAAAAGATAATCACAATATATTTCAATATTAAGCTTGTGGTTCATCTGTATGTGGTTGGTAGGTCCTATAGACTCTTATGTCTTGTGCATACACAGCCATTAAAATCTACTCTGAACAGGCAGGTCTAACAGCAGCTGATGAGGAGATAGGGGACTGGCTGCGTAAGAACTATTCAGACAAGTATGTCATTCTTGCTGTTAACAAATGTGAATCTCCACGGAAAGGAGTCATGCAAGCATCAGAGTTTTGGTCATTGGGGTCAGCCATTTCTTCTCTATATTTGCAGTGTAGTCATTTTTGTAACTTTTAGTTCTACTGGTTCATATCTAATATCATTACTTAATGATCAGTTACCTATTATGACTTGTAAGTGCTTAAATATCATATGACTGGTTAACAGTTAAAAGAAGTTTATGGTTTAAAGCGCTCCTATAGAAACTCTTTAGACGTGGTATCTATGAACTGTGGATGCACCATATTAATATGCACATTCACTTGGTACATGCCTCTGATACATCTTCTGATTACAATGAGTGTATACAGTATAAGTAGTAGACATTTAAAATCAGACTGGATGGATATATTAACAAGTCAGTCATATCTTTTATTAAATCTAATTTTTTTCATTTGGTCAGCTAATTAATTTATCAGGCTTTGAATTTTTCATGAGATGTGCTTTCTCATCTGCTATATCTGATTAGGTTCACTCCACTTCCAATATCTGCTGTATCTGGAACAGGAACCGGAGAGCTTCTTGATCTTGTTTGTTCAGGACTGATAAAAACCGAGGTATCTCTTCTTTCCCAGTTGCAGAAAAATTAAATTATTTGGTTTTGATATGTGATCAAGTATTAATTTGATCATTGCTGCACTTCACCGTTCTTAGTCTAGGACGGGCAGATGATAGCCAAAGTTGATGCAACTCAACTGTTGAATCTTCTCTGACGTAGCATGTATACAAGTACAAAATTCTATATAAAACAGCAAAGGAACAACTTTGATAAATAGATTTTTTACCAGATAAGATATGGAACAACATTTCTGCGGTAGGTAGCTGAGTTTCAAATTTTAATGAACTCCCCTTCAATATTAATTGTTATTGTGACAAACCCCTCCTTTTTTTTTGGGGGGGGGAATGCACTCTCACAGACTACATATCTCTTGTGAGACATAAACATAAACTCTAAACCTTTTGGAAAGGAAGATGATTATATGCAAGTAAATTCTAACATTGCATCTTTTAGGGAGGCAGGATTACTAGATAAGCAATGTTAAATTGAAATTTATTGTTTTCTGTTTTACACGGGGTGATTCATTTCTTCTTCTTTATAATTATAGTTTCTTGCCTGAATTTTATGGAAGTGTTAGTTTTTTAAATTGTGTTCTCAGCTAAAGAATGAGTCCTTTGGGTCATGCCCTTGTGCTATATCATGATTCTGTCAGAGTGTCATACTCTCTCTGTTCACCTTCAGTCAAATAGAAAAAGAATTAACTATTGATTGTCAATTGTCTACAGGATTCCGAAAGTCTAGTTGAAGAAGAAAATTATGTCCCTGCAATCGCCATTGTTGGCCGACCTAATGTCGGCAAAAGTAGCATCTTAAATGCTTTAGTTGGAGAGAACAGAACAATTGTTAGCCCAGTTAGTGGAACAACCCGAGATGCTATTGATACAGAATTTACTGGACCTGATGGACAGGTTTGACCAGCTTAGAAAATAAGATGTTGGCATCTTTGCTTGTTTGCACAGTTGCAGTTATAGAAGCATTATTTCTCCACAGTTATTTGTCTTATCACTTATGACGGTTTCTGATAAATATTCATGAATAATTTTATATTGGTATTGACCCAACAGCTGAATAATGATCATACTTGCTAGACATTTTTTTTGTACACTCCCTTTTATTATTGTTACCAGAAACACTCAGGGAACTTGTCGGCGTCTTTTTAACTGTATTCTGATTCAGTTTCTCATGTTTATCATTTAATGGACTGCAAACCCCATCAGCAAAAAGTTTTTAGACCTCTAGGAGCATGTCAGGAGATGGATACAGTGTTTGGAATATCAGTAGTAGAAATACTGATTTTTAAGTTCTCTTCATTTGCAGAATTATAATTGGGTTGGGCAATTTGTTTAGAATCCAACTTGGCCTAGTTTAAAAAAGATACTCCCTTGTTCTTTTGTCATTTCCCCCCAATAATCTTAGTTTCACTTGAATTAGATGTACATGCAAAGTTCAGAGCTTCAGGAGCATCTAGAACTCTGAACTATTGGATTTTTCTTTTAAAAATTTGGAGTTCTGTAAATTTATGTGATTAGTTAGTCAGAGAGTTTACATTAGTCGGTGTTTGTAAATTTTAGAGACACTTTGTTGTGGGGATACTAGAGGTGTCGTTCTAAGTTAGGGGTACAGATTTGAAGGAATTCAGGAATGATCAAGTGTCCTCTTTTAGCTTTCTAAGCTTTCAGCTTTCAGACTTTATGCGGACTTTATGTTGAGATAGACACTGCATGGGTATCAACTGCAATGCTTAGGTTATTTTTCTTTACATATCTTTTCTCAGAAGAATCCTTGTCCACCCTCTTCCTGCTCTCTATCATCTAGCAAATCCTATTTGCACCTGTCAAAACTATCAGGAAGATATTACACAATAAAATTGAGTGCAAATGATTTAAACAACCCTCGGATCCTGAGCTTTGTGGAGCTGAAATGTATGGTAGGGCTTAGCATGCGTATCAAGCTCTAAGAAGTTTCTATGCTCTTCCTTTATTGCGACTGTAAGAGCGTACACTTAAATTGACTAGGAATTGATCTCTTCGTAATCACAACTTCTTGATCTTAAGTCTTGTCAAACTGCTGCTCAGAAAGCTTTATTTTTTATTAAAAGATAGTACTGTATATCTCTGTTCATGTTCGGCTGGCTCTTGTACTTTAAATCCTCTGAAAGGCTGCCTTCTTGTTGGTATTTTGTTCAGAAATCTTGTCTTGCATCGGACTTTGTTTAAAAAAAATGATATTTTGTAATGCAGAAATTCAAGCTTATTGATACAGCAGGAATCAGAAGGAGGGCAGCAGTGGCATCATCGGGTAGCACAACAGAAGCATTATCTGTGAATCGTGCATTTCGTGCTGTTCGTCGTTCTGATGTGGTGGCTCTTGTAATAGAGGCTTTGGCTTGTATAACTGAGCAGGTAGTTTCATCTATACATTATGTAGTGTACTAAGGAGTTTGTCTTTTGCAGTAATGTAGTATATTATTTGTTTACTCTACTTTGGTCGAGGCTCCAGATGGCTTATTTGCGTAATCGTCATGGTCTGTATAGTTGGACAGGCTACCATTCAAGATCTATTAACCTGATTAAAGTTGTATTAGAAGAATTTAATATATTCCTGAGTACATTCAATGTCTTTCTGCACCAGTAGTAACATGCCACTTTTCTTCCTCGATATAAAATGCAAAAACTTGGCTTTTTTCTCGTCAACTGTTGTTATGATCTGACCTGAGAACTAAATTCTCTGATATGCAATGTTTTTTTTTTTTATCATTTCTTTGAAAATGTAACATTCTGGAAAGTTGCTACTTGGACATTTAAAACTCTTGGTCAGATTCCTATCTAAGATCTGCAATGTTTGCCCAAATTTCTAGGATTTCAAGATTGCCGAAAGGATAGAAAGAGAAGGTAAGGGTTGCTTGATTGTCGTGAATAAGTGGGATACTGTCCCCAACAAGAATCAGGAAACTACAAAGTACTATGAGCAAGATGTTAGGGAGAAGCTCCGTCTTCTTAATTGGGCACCTATTGTTTATTCAACTGCAATAGTTGGGCATAGTGTTGACAAGTATGTTTATGAGGTGTTCTTTCTTGCTTAATTATTATTTATTTATTGATTTCATGCTCCTATTCCTAATGAGCAAGAATCTAATTAGCCATTTAACTACTTGAGTGCACTTGAAATTAGCTTACCTAGATACAATAGTTCTATTGATATCTATCTCTAATTGTACAAATAAAGTTTTTCTCGCTTAGATGATGTTTCATATATAGAAAATCAAAATGTTGATGGAACAAAACTATCTTCTAGAAATTATAGCTTCATGGGCTTTCAGAAGTTTCTGATGTAATATATATATATATATAAAGCCATTTTTAGCAATTTTAATCTTTTCTATTACACTTGGCGATCTATATGTTTCCGAGATTGCAGTTTGTGATTTAGCACCTGAATTTGTGGACCGCTTGAGAGATGTAAATGAAATTTTGACATATTCATCCCTTTTGTTTTACAGAATAATTGTCGCTGCTAGTGCAGTTGAGAAGGAAAGATCAAGAAGGCTAACTACCGCCATACTAAATCAAGTGGTACAGGAAGCTCTAGCTTTCAAGTCACCTCCACGGACCCGAGGTGGGAGGAGAGGACGTGTTTTTTATTGCACTCAGGTACATATATAGGAATAATGGTTCAATGCTATATATTTAACTGAGAAATTATGGTCACTTCTTATTGGCATTTGGTACTGTTTAGGATATGTGTAGCACTTTTGTTTTAGATGTGTCATTTCATTTAAAGCTTGATTATAGCATATTTGGAAGCAAGACATTAACCTTATTGTAAATTGTGATATAACTAAGGCACTGTTTGTTTGGGGGAAAATATTGTGTTTTGGAAAATATCAGGATAATATTTTCATGTGTTCGGTTGTAGCACTCCAAAAAAGATTTCTGGTGTTTGTTTATAAGTTAGGAAAATATTTTTCAATTACTATTTACACACGGTGCTCTAATTTTGCCTTCACAACTTTGTTCTTCCACTTTTTGGTGAGTTTTGCTATTAATCAACTCTAACAAATAATCACCATCGCTATGCATAGATCTGATTGCTTTAGACTTAGATAATTATACATATACATACAAACATTCACATGTATATGTATTCCCGCTCATCTACCCACCCCATTTTATATGGGTTTTTTCACTGTCTCTAGTCTACAGCTGTCCTTGAGTTCTGAACTTGAAAAATAGTATAGAGAAGGAGCTTGTGTCTTTGGATCAAAACTAGATCTTAAGAGGATGACAATGAACTTTGCCGGAAATTCAATTTCCAATTAGTGAAGGTTTTCATGGTTTTCACTATAAAAAAAGTTTTCGTAGACTTTTTAATTGGCTTAAATTTTTTAATTAATTAATATATGCATTATATAATAATTAGTAATCATCAATATTATGATTTTACCTTTTTTTGTTACTTGGATTAGATTCTTATTTTGTTTGGTAATGTTCAAGTTGGCTAAGAAATACATGATAATATTATATTTCATAATTAGAGGTGGCAATCGATTTGTTCTTGGGATGAAAATTTATAACAAATCCGAACCCAGTTGAAACCCGAAATGGTAAACCCGACCCGTCAGTTATATAATATGAAATATAGATATATTTATTTATGTATATATGTAAAAATATAAATAATATAATATTATATATGGGCAGGGAAATATTCTTGCATCAATGATAACTGTGTTTTTTCTTCCCTTTGCAGGCAGCAATAAGACCACCAACATTTGTATTCTTTGTTAATGATGCAAAACTTTTCCCTGAGACATATCGGCGTTATATGGAGAAGCAACTTCGGACAGATGCCGGATTTCCTGGCACACCTATTCGCCTTTTGTGGCGCAGCAGAAAAAAATCCGAAAGAGATAATGGTGAGTAATATGGTTTGATGCACATTATTTTACAGAGTAATTCTCAAAAAGATAACTGAACTTCTAACCTGAGGGATTCACTAGTGGCAACACTACAAGGAATTATGCAAGGATCATGGATAAAAATTGACATTAGAGCTTGGAATTGGAAATTGACTTGTAAAAATAAAAGAATATGAAAGTGCTCCCTACAAGTAGTGCCTGGCATTGTAATGACAAGAAACACACAATATGTGCAATCATTATGGCATTCTGCGTTGTTTTGGTCAGATATCTGCTGCGATAATAATAGATATCCATATTTCGACCCTGTTAATTTCACTGCTTTAATCGCACTTAATGGGGATACTAGAATCACATAATGCACTTACATTTCACTGATTGTAATCTCAGGTGGGGGTGCTGCAACAAAGACACGGGTGAATCTCCCAACCTATAATAGAAAATTAGTGGGAGCTGCATAAATCAATTTTGTCTCATATTCTGGTGTCTGTTACAACTGAAAGTTGGAATACATTGCATAAGTTAAAGAGCCGCCCTCATCAAGAATGTCCTCATTATTTACAATTTCAGGATGAGATCAAGCATAAAGGCACTTAATTCTGATTTGTATCATATAAGAGGGTTGTTTCATTATTTTATTTCGAAGAGGATCGGATAACTGATGCATGTACAACCATGAGTTTTGACAAGGGGCCAAAGCTATGTTATTAAGTGGAATGATAAGACAAATGGGAGTGTATATATGCAGAAGCATTTTTTCAGTGATTGGTTATAATTTATGATAGTTATTAAATTATTTCATGTAATTCTAACTAGCTAAAGTTTGATTGGTAAAAAAATGATCAAACTCGAGTACTGTCTCCTTGCAACTCAAGCCTTAAAAATTAAAATCGTGTTCAAATGGAAAGCAGTAGAACAATTTTTAAGAAAACAAGTTTAATAATTTCTTTTGAATTATTATCTACGCAAGGTTTTAGTAGCATATTGTAGGGTTGTAGTGCTATGCTCTAGTTTGTTGACATAGCTGAATTAGGTTTGAAACTCGTACTTGAAAGAAAGCTGGGAACTGGTAGAAAGAAATATATTGCAGGCGTGGGATGTGATGTGTTAAAACCATCCCCAAAGTCAAGTTTTTCTCGTGGGATCTTGCATACAAAAATATAGCAGCACTTCCTCGTACTACACTACTACATGCAGAACACCTTACAAGACTAGATCAGTGCATGGAGGCTTGAGCACTACATGGCGGAACCCTTTCTTGTTCATTGCTGAGGCTTTCTAGTTTTTACCATAATCGAACTTGAGTATCATCTCAAATACTGGCTTTCCATTTAGGGCAAGAGAAAACGGCGGTCTAGTGTCCGCCCAACTGACCGGCTGTTTGTCAAGCACAGCTTCCCTTAAACTAATGACTCTATGAAATCCCTCCCTATCGATCTGCATAAGCTTTTAGTAGCAATTTGTAGGTTGGTGGTTTTGCGCTCTAGTTCATTGGCATAGCTTAATTAGGTTTGAAACTGGTTACTTTATCAAACAAAAAGAAAGAAAAAAGAATAGTTTGAAACTGATAGAAAGAAATAGAATGCAGGCGTGGGATATTTAAAAAGCATCTCTAAATGTAATTTTTTCCCTCTGAATTCACAATTTTTTGGCAAGCTTAATGTGAACAGGCCTGACTCAAAATAAATCCAGAAGTCACTGTTAAGATAAATATCTAACACAGGAGAAGCTAAAAGTGCACATAAATGTCAGTTTTTTTGCTTCATCGGTACACAAAACTGCAGGCATGATATAGCTCTTCATATCCACGGTACCAGATTCTCTCTCAACTAATTCCATGTTATGTTTGACATCTAAGCTTGTTTCGCGAAAGTTGATGTTCTCTGCCATAAGGGGTGACCTAAAATGGCTCTTCCATGAACAGCAAGGTAAGCTGCATTTAACCTGGAAAGAGAGAAGGATACACCATCTTCAGTAAAATATATATATGACAGCATCACTAGTGAAGCGGGATTTAATAGCTGTCCTGAATGTCATTTTTTAGCAGCCAAGACGCCATATGTAGTGATTGAGTATTTATCTTAAATAAAATTGAAAGCATTCCATTAGGGGTAAAATACCGACTGATTTGGACAAAATTAAGACATTGAAGGATACAAATTTAAGAATAATACTTGTCAACATCAGGAGTGGCCAAGGGATCATCTAGTTCCTCTCTTTGTTCTACAGGCGGGACAGCACCAGCAATATCCTGATTCACTTCTGCCTGCAAACATATTATGAAGATATTATCAGCTTTACGACCAATGAATCTCGTAGGCAAACCCTATATATCATCTCATAGAAACACTGCAGTTGTAGAATATTAAGGCATTCCCACGGACTTGAAAGTCCATGAATGTGAAGCTAATACTGGCTCCTCCTTTAAACTATATATAAGCATTTCAACCACTGCTGAACTTCTACAATCACAGTAATATACCATCAGAAAGGAGAAGCAAACTTCAAACACATTCCTTATCATAGAGAGTGGGCAAACCAGTTGTGTTGTTATTTACTTTGTTTACCATTATATAAGCTAATGTAATCACATAAAATTTGTTATATTAATGATTCAGCATATTCTCGCACTTATAAAATATCCACAACAAAAGCTTTATGGGACAACATAAGCATATTCCACAATCCACATATCATAAAATCATATCACATAATTAAATGTATAAATACACTAAACAAGCCTGACATGCATTAGAACTAGACATAAGAGAAGCCCTTGAGAACCAAAGGATTGGAGACATCATATTATAAAAAACATTACACCATTATGCAACAAATCAACTTCATTAATATAGGTCTAGAAAATTATCCACCTCCCCTACCGATTTTTACTTTAAAACTAACATTTCCCTATACTTCATCTAGAAGCCCAAAAAGTGACAAAACTCGTCCAACAGAGGACCCAAGGACAAGATACTAGTCCCTGAACCAACTAGATGAGCCTACTTCCATAGAGTTCAGAATTTCTATATAACACTAAACAGGAAGAAGGAAAAAAAACCCTAGAGCTTAATATATACGTATGTTTACAAAACCTTAACTGAACCTAAGCATCCTGTTTATATACCCCAGAGGCCCGGACACATTATCCATGAATGAAATAAAAGAACTAAGAAGACAATAATTTGGCGCACCCACACTTTAAGGCTTGCATTAATACTACGTGTACTACACAAGCCATAATTTTGGTGCATCAATAATCTTAAGATGCCCGCCTCTTTCCGAATAATGAAAACAATTTTGTTTACGACTACTCTGAATACGTAGGCAAATATTACAAATGCTACTCGTGGCACAATTTAAAGCATGTAAAGGTGAAAATTGATATCAAGAGAGTAGACCTGGCAATCGTTCGTAGTACTTGGAGGGCTGACACGAAAACGAGTCGTGTACTTAAAATCTAGACAAGAACACCACACGGTAAAAAAAACGATACGACACGAAATTAAGTCATGTACACGAAACGAAAATAACACGAACCGGTACACGAATTTTTTTAAAATTTAAATTACATCTTCAAATTAAACATTCTTATTTTTTTATTGTTCTTTTTAAAATTAAAAATGTATAATATGTATAAAATTGCATATAAAAATTTAAATTATGATATAAAATATTATATATATAATATTTCGTATACCCAAAATGCAGTCCTGGAGTGGATATGATAAACCAAGATTAATTAAAAAAGTAAAAAGTGGATCGGCCAAATAAAAAACAAATAATTGAAGCATTATCGGCTCCACAATAGCACGATACATCTGTGAATTGAAGCATGGAAGATACATCATTTATCAAACTAATTGAAACATGGAAAATACACCTGTTTTTCATAATAAAATTTGCAACCAAACATTATCACAAGCAGATACAGAAGAATCTGGACTCCATTAACCTTAATTGATCAAGCGACAAACAGAAACCTAAACAAACTGAATTATCAAATTTGAGAAGTCTCCTCAAATATGAAGAAACGAATATTATTAAGAATCTGTGTAACCATCTAATACACATTACTATCAAAAGAACCACTAAACGAGACATAATAAATCAAAATGATTTCTTAAACCAAAATGGTTCCCCGTGATCACCCCCTTGACATATATTAACTTAAATCACAACAATTAAGAGTCCCCTAACTTCGTACTCACCATCATTATCCAAACCCAAAACAATTACACACATAACTAACAGAGTGAGTGCCGGCGAGTGAGAGACAGTTACCTTTTGCGCACGAGAGTGAGAGAGCAAAACAACAGGGAAAGAGAGCAACCGAACAATTACCTTTTGAAATTTAATTTGAAACCCTAAACCCCAATTAACTAAGACCATAAAGCTAAATATCATAAGTGCTCTGAACCTAAATACCATAAACTTTGATACCATAAGTACCATCAACTTTAATACAATAAGTACCATCAACTATGATAATATATGTTATCATAGTTTATGGTGCCTATGGTATTATTGTTTATGGTCCTTATGATGACAAAGTTTATGGTATTTACAGTTGATTGTACTTATGGTATAGAGGTTTACGGTAGTTATGGTCTTATTGTTTATGGTTCTTATTGACTAATTTGTATGCCATAAAGGCTATAACCAGCATAATTTGCACGCCATAAGGGCCATAACCAACAGAATTTGCATGCTATAAGGGCCATAACCAGCATAATTTGCACGCCATAAAAGCCATAACCAACATGACTTGGACTTGTACGCCATAAGCGCCATTAATATTATATTATAATCCATTAATATTATGGTGTAACAATTATGACGCTTATGATATAATATTAATGGTAACTGTTCTGTTCGGTTGCAAGGTAACTGTCTCTCACTCTCCGACACTTTGTTATGTGTCTAATTGTTTGTATATGTAACTGTCTCTAACTGTCTAATCGTATATGTTTATATATGTAACCAATTGTATATGTTTGTAAAGGGTTTGGATAATGATGGTGAGTACGGAGTTAGGGGACTCTTAATGTAATATCCGTAATTATTTATTTATTTAGTTAATAATAGTAATAATAATAATATTAGTTTTTAATAAAATTTGATTAGAAATAGAATTGAATATTAAATTAGTAATTAGATTATAAATAGGATAATAATTCCAAAATCTCCGTATATATATAATAGGTGTAATACATGTTTTATTTAAACCCTAAAATATACAGAAGCCGCACAGAGTCGACGACTGTGGCAAGGTACAGTGGTATTGTTTTGCGGTTATATATGTCCAAGCTATTCTTCATTCTTATACTAAATATTAATTATGCTTATGATGTCCTGTAGTTGACCACATGCTTGTTATGTGGCCTTTTGGTTTTGATCAAGTTCAGTAAGAAAAGAAAACATGTTATTTGTTCGAGTATTTGTTCTGCCATTGATGTACATAATTTCTCCGAACATGATTTCGCTGTAGACATTCTAGTAACTTGATTATTGTAGAAAGTGATATATGTTATGCTATAATTCTAACCAATCTTATCAGTGTTAGGTGCTTATAAGATATAATAATATATATTAATTATAAATTATATTTTTGTAATTAGATCGGGAGCCGGGTGTTTAGCGGATCGTTTACGAATTTTGTTAGTATTTGAGGTTGCTATATTTAAGGTACGGATTTCGTCTCCTTTCTCTTCAGCGCTACTCTTTTTTTTAGGATTAATTCTATTTAATTCGTTCTGTTCGTAAATCTGTTCCTTCCGTTATTATTCGTTTTAACTGTTTTGATTCTCCAAAAGTTATTTTAAAGTCTGATTCCAAATATTTAAATATTTGTCTCTGCGATTTTTGAAAATTATGTATGTTACATATCTGCGTAGAATATTTGAAATATCTGTTCAGGTGATTTTAAAATTGTGAAAATTATTTTATTCGAACCCTTAGAGTGATATTAGGGTATACCGATTTAACCAGCTGTAGGGGTACTACAGCCATGTCATTGCGGCACCAGTGGCATGACACTTCCGTGGCAGTGTGATTAGTCACGGCGTATCCTTCTGATAGCTCAGGTGGTGAGCTTTGCGCATTTTGATATTTGTTTGAGGATACGTGGGTGCACCCAGATTTGATTTGATTTGATTTGTGATTTGATATTTGACGGTGACGTTGTATATGCCGTACACGTTGTCCGGTTTGTTGCACGCATTAGGTACCCTATGATGTGTGTATCTGTTATCTGTTCTGTATCGGTATGAAATATCCTAACCCCTCTTTGCTTCAGCCTTGTTTTAAAAATTAATGTTTATTTCTAACTGTCAAACTATATATCTTGTTTCTATTTTATAAACTGTATTCCAATCCGTACTGGGCATTTGGCTCATGCCGTATTCTTTCTTCTGGCAGGTACTTAGGGGGATCTTGGGCTGTGTGATGGAGAGCTCCCTTATATATATTTATTAGGACATTTGAGCTTCTCGCATTTCTTTTTAGACATTGTTTATTATTAGAGGTTTTGAATTGTTTTGGAGGTTTTAATATTATTTTGGAACATTGTTGGACCTATTTATTTATTATAAGGTGGATTTTAGTACTCTATATACATGTTCGTGGTTTGGAAGTAACCCCTCATCTCATTTTGGGAAGGGGGTGTTACAGAGATGGCATCAGAGCTTAGGTTCTTTCTTGTAGAAAACCTATTTAGGTTTAACCTGTGAGTTTGGGTAGTCGTTAGGATGGGTATTAATTTTTGATATTTCATTTAGTTGTGTTCATTTCAATATTATTTCACTCTTATAAAATTTTATAAACTATTTCAGCTTGCCTTTTTCTGCGAACTTCATTCATATCTGTATTTGATATTGTGAATCCTTTTTTGACGTGGAGCTTTCCCATTATTTGAATATGTTTTGACTCATTTTGTTATTTCTTTCTCATATTCAAAATCTTCTAATTTAGTCTTCGTAAATGAACCTATGTGCCTTCGTGACAATTATCAAAAGTGTTTGGAATTTGTGGGATGTACGTATTTAGGCAATACTTGTTTTCTATAATGATGCATGACCTCGATATTAAATATTTACGGATTTATTGATATAACATTTTGGAGCAATTGATTGAAAAGGAAAGCGAACGATCTATGAAGATGCAAGTATGTTAGTAACTATAGATCAAGATTTTTAAATGAAAGGTGTATTTAGAATTATTTTAACTTTATGAGTAAGATAAATTTTGGCTAAGGATTGTATGGCTTTTAGACTTCAACTAGGGATATGAGCTACATATTAAAGATTATTGATTATCAATGAGTTAAATGCAAAGAGATATTAGGTTTGCTACAATGGCAGGACGTGAAATCAAATATATAGAATTTTGAATTGGGTGTGGAAACATGAATGCGACTAGATGAAAAGATTTCAAGATGATAATGGATTAAAAATGATTTAATAATGTGGTTGTCAGACAATATTTCTCAGTTGCGCATAAGGAAGCTTACCTTAGGATGTTATATTTAATTAGGTGGAATGATGATGAGAATATTTTAAATTATAAAAAAAAAAGTTTGTTAAGTTGGATTGCTCGAAGGGTTCGTGAGACATCTTTAAAGTAATGAGAGATTTAAATATGAATTGAGATCTAACCTAAGTGGTTCCATATAACTAGAGATGTTGGAGTATAAAAAGAAAGTAGTGGATGGATTTTATAATTGTAGGCTTGAGAGTACTCGAGAGACATGAAAAGATGTGTTATTTCACAAAAACATGTATAGGTTATTCTTGAATTTGTCATCAGGGCTGAAGTTATTTAAAATGATTGTATAGGATGACACCATTAGAGTTATAGGAATTAAAAGAGTAGTTACGAGACTTGTTGGATAAAGGATTTATCAGACTGAGTGTATCTCCATAGGGTGTTCCACTATTTTTCGTAAAGAAGAAAGACGGGTCTATGAGATTGTGTATTGACTACAAGGAGTTGAATAAGATGACTGTTAGAAATAGGTATCATTTGTCATGCATTGATGACTTGTTCGATTATTTGTAAGGGAAAAAAATATTTCTTTCGACGATAGATTGAGATTGGGTTACCATCAGTTACAAGTAAGAAATGAAGATATTCTGAAGACAACATTTCGTACTTGATATGGTCATTATGAGTTTCTTGTGATGTTTTTTAAGTTGACGAATGTTCCAACAATATTTATGGATTTGATAAATCGCGTCCTTCATGATTAGTTCGATAAGTTCGTTGTGGTTTTCATTGATGATATCTTGATATGCTCTAGGAGTAAAGAAGAACATGAGGAACATTTGTACATTGTACTTGAAATCTTGAGGAAAAAGAAATTGTTTGCAAAATTTTCAAAGTGTGAATTCTGGTTAGAGAAGGTTGCATTTTTGGGGCATATTGTGTCTGGTAAGGGGATTGAGTTGGATCATGCGAAAGTCGAGGCTATCAAAAATTGACTGAGACCTTGTACTGTGACAGAGGTGAAGAGTTTATTGGGTTTGACAGGCTACTATAGGCACTTTGTAGAGGGTTTCTCATCCATAGATTTGTCATTGACTCAGTTGATGCGGAAGAGTGTTAAGTTCGAGTGGAATGATGATTGTGAACAGAGTTTTTAAGAGTTGAAGAAAAGGTTGGTGTCAGCTCCTATACTTGTTTTACCATTACGGAGTGAAGGACATCAGATTTATGGTGATGTTACTAATAGAGGATTGGGGTGTGTTCTTATTCACCGTGGGAAGGTAATTTCGTACGCCTCTAGGCAACTTAAACCTTATGAGGTAAACTATCCTACACATGACTTGGAGTTAGCAGCAGTGGTCTTTGCCTTAAAAATTTGGAGGCATTATTTTTATGGAGAAACTTGTGACATCATCACTGATCACAAGAGTCTTAAATTCTTTTTTTTATACACAAAATGAGTTAAACATGAGGCAGATGAGGTGGCTTGAACTTATTAAATAATATGATGCTAAAATTCAGTACCATCCAAGAAAGGCGAATGTAGTGACAGGTGCTCTTAGTAAGAAGAATTTGGGAAGTGTTGCATCTCTTATTACTCAGCAGCACCTTATTTCAGATACAGAGCGCTTGGGTGTGGAGTTGTATATTGGAGGATCGACTGCAAGCATGACAAGTTCGAAGGTGGAATCAAATCTAGTCTCAAAAGTTAAGGAAGCTCAGAAAAATGATACAGGGCTAGAAGCTATTAGATCGAATGTGGCAGATGTTAAGCAAACAGAGTTTCATGTTGATGATCATGGTGTGGTATGGCTGGATAGTAGATTGTGTGTACCTTCAGACGTAGCGATTCGTGAAGCAGTTTTGACTGAGGCTCATAGTTCTTCATTCTCCATTCATCCAGGTTCTACTAAGATGTATAAAGATTTAAAGAAGCACTTTTGGTGGAGTAGGATGAAACGGGACATAGCAGAGTTCGTGGGAAAATGTCTTACATGTCAACAGGTGAAGATTGAACATCAGCGATCTAGTGGACTGTTACAACAGTTGGATATCCCAGTTTGGAAGTGGGAAAACATTACCATGGATTTTGTGACCGGTTTACCGAGGACCTTCAGGAAGAATGATGTTATTTGGGTGGTAGTTGATAGACTTACAAAATCAGCTCATTTCTTGCTTATTAGAGAGACTACTCATATTCATGAATTGACAGAGATATTTCAACGGGATATTGTTAGACTTCATGGTGTGCCTGTGTCGATAGTTTCAGACAGGGATACGAGGTTTAATTCGCGTTTTTGGAAGGGATTTCAGCAGGCTTGGGGTACGAGGCTTAATTATAGTACAGCTTTTCACCCATAAACTGATGGACAGTCAGAGCGGACTATTCAGACGTTGGAGGATATGTTGAGAGCTTGTGCTTTGGAGTGGTATGGTGATTGGGACAAGTATCTATGTCTTGTAGAGTTTGCATACAATAATAGCTGGCAAGCGAGCATTGGCATGCCACCATTTGAGGCGTTGTATGGTAGAAAATGTAGAGCACCGACTTGTTGGAATGAGGTTGGAGAGAGTGTCATTGAAGGGCCAGAGCTGGTTCAGATAACTAACGAGAAGGTGGAACAGGCTAAAGAAAACTTAAAAGAAGCTCAATCGCGTCAAAAGAGCTATGCAGATCAAAAGAGGAAATTTGGTGGATTTGAGCCTGGTGATCATGTAATTTTGAAGGTGTCTCCTTGGAAGAGTGTTAAACGTTTTGGTATGAAAGGAAAGCTTAATCCAAGATATGTTGGTCCTTTTGATGTTATAGAGAGGGTAGGGGAAGTTGCTTATAGAATAGCATTGCCACCACAGTTATCTCATGTGCATAATATGTTCCATGTGTCTGTTCTAAGAGGCTACAAGTATCATCCGCTGCACGTAATTCAATATCCGTTGCATAAGATTAGGGAAGATCTTTCTTGTGAGGAAGAAGCTGAAGCTATTTTAGCTCGAGAGGAACGAATTATGAGGAAGAAAACTATTCCATTTATTAAAGTTTTGTGGAAGAACCATTCTGAGAGAGAGGCTACTTGGGAGTTAGAAGAATCTATTAGTGAGAAATATCCGCACTTATTTGATTCAGGTATGAGTTTTAGTTTCGTTAGATTCCGGGGACGGAATCCTTTTTAAGGGGGTATATATGTAATATCCGTAATTATTTATTTATTTAGTTAATAATAGTAATAATAATAATAATATTAGTTTTTAATAAAATTTGATTAGAAATAGAATTGAATATTAAATTAGTAATTAGATTATAAATAGGATAATAATTCCAAAATCTCCGTATATATATAATAGGTGTAATACATGTTTTATTTAAACCCTAAAATATACAGAAGCCGCACAGAGTCGACGACTGTGGCAAGGTACAGTGGTATTGTTTTGCGGTCATATATGTCCAAGCTATTCTTCATTCTTATACTAAATATTAATTATGCTTATGATGTCCTGTAGTTGACCACATGCTTGTTATGTGGCCTTTTGGTTTTGATCAAGTTCAGTAAGAAAAGAAAACATGTTATTTGTTCGAGTATTTGTTCTGCCATTGATGTACATAATTTCTCCGAACATGATTTCGCTGTAGACATTCTAGTAACTTGATTATTGTAGAAAGTGATATATGTTATGCTATAATTCTAACCGATCTTATCAGTGTTAGGTGCTTATAAGATATAATAATATATATTAATTATAAATTATATTTTTGTAATTAGATCGGGAGCCGGGTGTTTAGCGGATCGTTTACGAATTTTATTAGTATTTGAGGTTGCTATATTTAAGGTACGGATTTCGTCTCCTTTCTCTTCAGCGCTACTCTTTTTTTTAGGATTAATTCTATTTAATTCGTTCTGTTCGTAAATCTGTTCCTTCCGTTATTATTCGTTTTAACTGTTTTGATTCTCCAAAAGTTATTTTAAAGTCTGATTCCAAATATTTAAATATTTGTCTCTGCGATTTTTGAAAATTATGTATGTTACATATCTGCGTAGAATATTTGAAATATCTGTTCAGGTGATTTTAAAATTGTGAAAATTATTTTATTCGAACCCTTAGAGTGATATTAGGGTATACCGATTTAACCAGCTGTAGGGGTACTACAGCCATGTCATTGCGGCACCAGTGGCATGACACTTCCGTGGCAGTGTGATTAGTCACGGCGTATCCTTCTGATAGCTCAGGTGGTGAGCTTTGCGCATTTTGATATTTGTTTGAGGATACGTGGGTGCACCCAGATTTGATTTGATTTGATTTGTGATTTGATATTTGACGGTGACGTTGTATATGCCGTACACGTTGTCCGGTTTGTTGCACGCATTAGGTACCCTATGATGTGTGTATCTGTTATCTGTTCTGTATCGGTATGAAATATCCTAACCCCTCTTTGCTTCAGCCTTGTTTTAAAAATTAATGTTTATTTCTAACTGTCAAACTATATATCTTGTTTCTATTTTATAAACTGTATTCCAATCCGTACTGGGCATTTGGCTCATGCCGTATTCTTTCTTCTGGCAGGTACTTAGGGGGATCTTGGGCTGTGTGATGGAGAGCTCCCTTATATATATTTATTAGGACATTTGAGCTTCTCGCATTTCTTTTTAGACATTGTTTATTATTAGAGGTTTTGAATTGTTTTGGAGGTTTTAATATTATTTTGGAGCATTGTTGGACCTATTTATTTATTATAAGGTGGATTTTAGTACTCTATATACATGTTCGTGGTTTGGAAGTAACCCCTCATCTCATTTTGGGAAGGGGGTGTTACACTTAATTGTTGTGATTTAAGTTAATATATGTCAAGGGGTGATCACACGAAACTATTTGGTTTAAGAAACCATTTTGATTTATTATGTCTCGTTTGGTGGTTGATAGTAATGTGTATTAGATGGTTACACAGATTCTTAATAATATTAGTTTCTTCATATTTGAGGAGACTTCTCAAATTTGATAATTCAATTTGTTTAGGTTTCTGTTTGTTGCTGCTGCTGATCAATTAAGGTTAATGGAGTCCAAATTCTTCTCTATCCCTTGTATCTGCGTTTGATAATGTTTGTTTGCAAATTTTATTATGAAAAACAAGTGTATCTTCCATGCTTCAATTAGTTTGATAAATGATGTATCTTCCAAGCTTCAATTCACAGGTGTATCGTGCTACTGTGGAGCTGATAATACTTCAATTATTTGTTTTTTATTCGGCCGATCCACTTTTTACTTTTTTAATTCATCTTGGTTTATCGTATCCACTCCAGGAATGCATCTTGTTTTAATTGTACTTTTGTGTCGTGTACTCAAAATATAAACACAAATACTAAATTTTCGTGTCGTGTGATAAATTGCCGGTTCTACAAGAGAGCATATGGTATATGTAAAATTACACAAATATAAAACTAAATAAAATTACACAAAAACGAAACTAAATAGACACTCAGATGCAATAAATCATTTCCTGCAAACTGATAATTAAAAAACTAGCAAACAATATTGAAACTGTTTGCAAGTGGCTCATCCTGCTAATTAATTTTATGAAAGAAATGCATGAGATATCTGTGCAATCTATATGCTAGAAGGGTTGCACATGTACTAGCCCCTTCATGTAATATACTACCTCAAAAATGACTATCATGCAAACATGTTGTCCAAAGCAGAAACTAATCCTACTACTACTTAGAGATCAACTACAACATAACGAGAACATTCACTTTGTCTAAATTAGAGGCATATTTAATGAGCATAAGAAATGTTTTACCTGCTGAGGGTACTGTGAGTAACCAGGATATGTACCATATGCGTAAGCTGATTGATCCTGAGTTGCTCCATAAGCATAGGATTCATAACCTTGTCCATAACCATAATAAGCTGCCCATTGACTTTGATCCGCCTGTCCGGCCCATGCTCCAGTTTGATCCTATCAAATAGTATCATATCAAGTGAGAGCTTTGATATTTAACACGTAGAACTGAGTATATGAGCTTCACAAAAAGCTACATTCATTTTGGCTATAGATCTAGTATCATACATTATAGGTTTTGTTTTCTGGAAATAAGAATGGAAGGTTAATGATATCAGATTGCATAATTAAATCTGTATTGTGGGCATCAAAAGTCGAACCGATGTAGTCAGTTGAAACAGTTTCTTTATTTATTAAGGTGAAGATGATCATTGAATGTGCTTTAACAAATTATGCAAGGTAGCTAAGTTAACTGCATTGGTAACTCAACAGTCAGAGGGCATCATCGTCTAAGCCTTGAGGCTTAATATGGTTTCAGACTTTCAGTCCTTCAATATTTATGTCTAACAACACCTACGGTAATTAAAGATTCACCTGTTTAGAGGAAGGGCTCCTGCCCCAAGAAATTCAGACTACTTGTTGACCGATCACAGTGCCCTGCATCCTTTGGATTGCCTCTTCAGCAGATGCTCTGAACAAAACATATCAAGCAACATGATGTGTCAAAAAATGTTTACATCGCAAGAATTTCATGAAAAAAGCTGATGGTAATTGGTAACTGCGAAAGTTATAGATAACTCCATAATAACACTAGTGGGCGAACTATACAAATCAAACGTCAAAGAAAAGTGTTTCAATTGAGCTCTAAAATCAAATACTACCAAGATAATCACATACAATAATAGTATAACTGTGTGTGTGTGTGTATAATTGTATATTATTGTTATAAGCTCGATCTGTACTCCAAAGGTAAATAATCTTCTATGGCCACTCACCTACTTAATATGTTATACTACTTGATATGTTTAATTTGGTAGGAATTTTTTTGCCAGCAGTGAAATATAGAAGGGAAGCGGTTGTCGGTTGATTTAAAGATAAGGAACATATATGTCACTATATATATATATCATACAAAAATAGTCTTCAAATACCCCAGCACACCTATTAAAAAAGGAAAGAACATACAATGTTTCATATAAAAGAAACTAGAGCGGATAGAAAGAAACAATCTAACCCAAGCAGGGATGCATTGCAATTTATACTAGTTGCAAGGAATAGATATTTTCAGTTTCAAATGCAAAACACACCTAGCCACAAACTGCACGAACCCACATCCTTTGGTTGCAGGGATCCTGACATAGCTAATTTCACCAAGCTGCCGAAAGATTTGCTTCAATTCCTCTTCCGTGACATTTGGGTCCAAGTTGCCAATGAAAATCTGCAGTGAAATGATATTGAGGAAAATAGTAAAGCTATAAAATCCAGTGTCAAATTATCAACTCACCGTGGTGTTATTAATATCATTTTCTGCTGGAACTGCCTGCTGCACTGCTGGAGGGTAAATTGTAGCTGGATACACGGCTGCTGAAAGATAAATCATTAGTTAGCACTGATTTTAGACAACACAGTAAAAGAATCGTATTAAACAGCATAGGCAAAATTACAAATAGCTGAGATCATTCTTCTTAATTTTCCTGGTAGGTAATATGATTCACGTTTTCAGATATGTTCTATTACTCTTAAGGAAAGCCTTACACAGAATAGGCAAAATTGAGCAAATTCAAAGGGGATTTGTTACCTAATACACTGTAGTTCCCATAATACAAGTAATACTTAAATATTGATCTTTAATTGGCTATCAAGTACTACTCCTGTTATTGAGGATCTTGTACATGTTCTATCTCTAATAACTCTAGTTTTAGGCCTTGTTTGTTTCGTCAACTTTGTAGTTATGGAGGTAACTTGAAATGCCATGGAACGAAGTTACAATGCATAGTTCCAAAAAAATAGATGTGCTTGTGCCTGGTGGAGCATTATGTAACTAAAGTTGTATAGTTATCTTTGGTAAATTTAAAAATTCTAGTAGTTAAATGCTATGTAACTTGTGGTGACCATGGGGAGCGGGGACCCTAGGTAAATTGGTTCCTTTGTCTTGTAGAAATTACAAGTACTTGGAACTACAAGTTACTTTGGTCTACTTAAAAAATTACCAAGCCGAAAAACGCAACCCATTTAAGTTACAAATGAACTTGTAGCTACATACTTAGGCTACATCAAAACAAACAAGGCCTTGTACTCTAATTCACATTATCATTAGAAATTATATTCGTGCAGTATAGAGAAGTAATTGAATTCCAATTCCTTTACATAACTATAAGGTTGTAAGTTCCGATCATGTACCTTTAACCCCTGCTGTGTATTGCTGTTGAAATCCAGGAGACTTTTTCGGTGTCGCTGCACTGATACGCATAGGCCTAGTCGAACAATAAACCCCATTCATTTCCGTCATGGACCGATTTCTTTCCCCCTCATCAGCAAACTTAACGAAACCATAGCCTTTAGAGCGTCTAGTAGCAGGATCCGTCACAACCTTAGCTCCTCTAACCGAAGAATACTGAGCAGCAAACGTCTCTTGCAACAAAATATCGGTAACTTCGGGCGCTAAATCCCCTACAAAAATAGAATGCTCAGGTCCCGTATCAATTCGTTTGTCCCCAATACCAAAAGAAGCCCAGTTCAACCTAAACGTTAAGTCAGTCCCAGGAATTTGTGCTGCATTATACGTGTGTAAAATCCTCTCAGCTATGGAATGCGAAGGAAACTCTACAAATCCATACCCTTCAGGCTGGGCCGTAAGCTTATTACGAATAAGCTTAGTGGAAAGCAGCTGAGCAGAATAAAGTAGTCCATTGATTACTTATCACATATATGAACATCTACTAGAATTTTGTATTATGATGTAAAGATAATATAATTTTGCCGGGTTATATACCTGGGCAGCAGGAGAGAACCAGGAATTGAGATAAGATTCATCGGCCCAATAAGGCAAATCTAAAGAGTGCGAACTTCTTCGTGAGTGGTGGGCTGATGATAAGGGAGTGAAGAAGAGTATGTTGTTGGGGTGGCTGTTATTGTTGCTTGTGCGCTCATCATCCACGCTGCTGCTGCTGCTGCTTCTTCTTCTTGTTCTTGTTGACCCTCCATTATCAATCAATTCAACTGTGTCTAACTAACTAATATTTTCAATCTAACCCATTTATTTCATTTACACAACATTTGCATTGTCAGGTTTCAATTTTGGTTTCAATTTATGATTTAAATTAATGGAAAGGAGATATACAAGAATCATATGAGTATATCTTTTTCGTTGAATGAACAAATTATATCTGAAAATGTGATCGAAAATTAGTTTTTAAATTTCAATTTATCATTTCATCCAGTTCATTCTACAAAGATAAGAATCACATATTTTATATTATGTTAGAGAAAAAAAAATTAAAAAATTAGCATACAATAGTCTATAGTATATAATACGATTCCACACATTTTGGGAAAAAAACCACGGGCCAACTCAAACCACAAAGCGCGGCAAGTTATATATAAAAACATAGCAACTTATTTCCCAATCATACATGTACATGTAAAATGAATCACTAATTCTGTTTCATATATTTATTCAAGTTCTTGTTCTTCCCGAATTATCTTTCTCTACACGATCATTTTGCGTACGTGTATAGATTATGGCCCCCGTTATTGTGCTTCTTCCCCTCGGCCTTCTCATCCTTATTTCTGGCCTCATTGTCAACTTAATTCAGGTATTCATCCCAAATTCGCATGTCGTTTTTCGTGTTTTTTTAATGGATTACATGCAGCAATACATATATTTTTTTTAATTTACTCATGATTGCCTGGCAATATAAGTTATGTTACTTTTAGTTTTTGTTGTTAGTTTCGTTATACTAGCTGCAATCTAATTGCAAAATCAAACCAATGTCTTTGTGCTCATCAAATGACCTATAGAAGCTGTTTCTGAAGAAGCCCTTGATTTTGACAATTACTCGAAAGAACAACATATAAACGAGTCTTCATTTTTTTGGATATTCATTTAAACTCAGTGTGATTTTAATTTTAGTAATGTGTTGAAAAGTTATTACAATTAACTGATCACCGATAGTGAAAAGTTGTAGAATTTTGATGGTATTGTTTTAATATATAACAAAATTGCAGAAATAAACCAATGATTGATATGTATGCATGAATTCCTGGGAAAGTTAAAATCATAAATGATGTTTACTTTCCCTTTCAGGCAATATTTTTCATTCTTGTTCGACCATTTTCAAAGAGAGTGTACAGAATAATCAATAGATACGTCACAGAGATGTTGTGGTTAGAAGTCATATGGCTTGCAGATTGGTGGGCAAATGTGAAGGTATTAGTTTATTAGCTTCACTATCTATATCAAAATAAAATTGTAAACATAGTGCAAACTGTTAAGTTACTGGTTCTCCTAAACCTCAAGGTGTTCAGAGGAGGGCTTAGCAGGATCTTATAGTATTCTAATACAAACTTCAGCACTCGATTCATAAAATTTGTTTCACAATGCGTATGGTCTTTCTGCATTCTTCTCTAAAATAATTTTTTTTTATTAGATTTTCAAACACATTCCAAATTTCAGCACTCAAGTTATGGAATTGTTCTGTAATGTTTATGGTTAAAAATTATCTTTATAAGAATGTTTGAGCATTAACTTATTATTGTTTGGGATGTTTTTGTAACTCTGGTTTCGTCTTTCAGCAAATAATTAATAATAATGTTTCAGACAATTAAAAGAATATGTTTATTGTTCTATGGTTACTATATGGTCCTTTACGGTGATCTTGTGAGCTACGCAAATGGTGGAATTATTGGATAGCTTCAAAGAATAGAGTTCACCTGGTTTCATTTGTAGATAGATTATAACAAACACTGGAGTTTGTAATTTAGCTACTCTGTTGTTAATACGAGTAAGTTCTTACTAGTTACTACACAAAGGAGCAGAACTTCCTTGTTTGCTGTTTCCAGTAATCCAATTTGTTTGGTGTCCAATTTTTAGTTAAGAAAAATAATTTGTTATATTTCCTGCTTTTGTTGAATATCCTCTTACTGCATATAAGAAATGCTTGTTGATCTAAGAGCAAGTGTATGATCCTAATCATGATACCTACATTAATGTAGTATGTGATGATGTCAATATTGAATACAAAACTATTGGGGGTTGTTATAATAACAGAAACCAGTTTACGAGGATCCTTGGTTTCCTGAAATTGAGAAGAAATGCAGATGCTGTTCAAAAGGGAATTATTTTTTCTTGGTTGGCTGAAATTTACAATTTGAAAGATCTCCGGCTTAGGAAAAGTTGTGGAGCTTTATCAATTTGCAGTTGTAGAGGCTGTATCCAAGAATTTAATACATTTTCATCATCATTTGAAAATGATATAGAGGCCATAATTTGTGACGGAGGGTTTAACAATTGGGAACTTATGTAACATACATCAGTTTTTCACCATCATTTGTTCCTTTTCTTAGGAGGTTTGAGGTTCGACAGGAAGTCCACTTTCAGTAAAGGAAAGTAACTTCGAAATGACCCTTGAACATCAGAAGATAGCCATTGATGTCCAATGGGAGGCAAAAGACCAGAAACTACTTGTAAGGTTCTGCATAAAGTGGTATCATTGAGTAATTTAGCAATACACACTCAGAATAAGTCAGTGGTGCAATAAGGAAACCACTAAAGCTATAAATTTCTTTGTTACCACCTACTCTCTCCCACATAATAAAAAACAAATTACTTCAAATTAAAAGACAGTCACTTCTTTAGTTCTCCCACATGTAGACTTCAAAACCTGCCACTTTTAGCTTGTGTTCGTTGGGCAGGAATTAATATATGTTTTGTTGTTATGGGTTCATGGTAAAAAATTTACGGTTTGAATGGCTACCATGCTCCCTCTATCAGTTTACAGTTTACACCAAGAAATTAGGGAAACTATATCGCCACTTCTAGTTTGTAATAAATTTGATAAGTTGTGAAAAACTTTTTAAAAGAGACAACTAATAAATTCCCAGGATTTCAAAGGCTTCAGTAGATTGATGCAATATATGACTAATTTTGCTGTTGTCGAGCTCATGCCGAACCAAATGAAAGCTAAATAGGGAGCCCTAGGACTTAAACATGGCTTAACCAGTGTTTAAGAAGAGTAGAATTTCTCACCATTCACCAACAAACTGCTTCACCTAATTAAAACCAATGAAAGTCTGATCGGTAGTGAAGTCCAAATCATGCAAATAAGAATTATTTATTCCTCAGGCTATTGCTAGGCCGAATATTCATAATTGATACTTCAATTTATATGAAGGCTTTTATGCTAATAGTTTTTAATAATAATATACTGATGTATATCTAGGAACAATAAATGTGATGGAAATATAAACAAATTTGTGGGAAGTTTAAAGAAATGAGAATAAAAAGGGGTTGATTCGTCCCAGTATTACTAGAACAAAGGATATACGACGTTTCAATGTGTCTAGTCCACACACACATATATATTTTTGATAATTTTAATCTTTACAATGCATTTGATTGGCAATACAGAAGTCAGGAAAGTATGGTGATTCTACAGATGACTTGGGATCCTACTGAATTATAATTTATTGAACAAATGTTCATCTTTTTTAAGTGTTTTTGATTACTTGCAGGTTGAGCTGTTTATGGATTCTGAATCTTTTCAGTTATTGGGTGAGCATTTTCCTATCTGGAATACCTAATTTTTTTTCTAGTTAGTTAATTAAGAGCTTAATATTTTATTTTATTGCATACTTTGATACAGTATTTGTCATATGAACTTATATTGATGTATATCTTTAGGTAAGGAACATGCACTCGTTATTTCTAATCACAGGAGCGACATTGACTGGCTTGTTGGATGGATTCTAGCCCAGGTGCATATCTCTGTGAATTATTTAGTCTTCATTTTTGTGTGAAATAAGACATGAAAATTTCGATAAATAATTGTGGTGCGTAGATGGGGCTTTAACATTATCCTAACATAAAACAAAAAGAAGTGCCACATGTGAGCTGATCTATTATCTCCTGGCTTGCTTGCTATTCCATGTCTTGGAGGATAATTTAAACTCAAGTAATTGCATAAACATTTACAGCACCGTTAGTCCTAGTGACAGAATTTTGTTGAATGTGTCTTTTTCATATATACTTTCTTCACAAATTAATACTGGTTTTGCTGACAGCGGTCCGGGTGCCTAGGTAGCACATTGGCTGTAGCCAAGAAATCATCAAAATACCTCCCTGTGAGTTTCTCTTATCCGAAAGTTAATAAGGATGCGGTGAACAACATTTGTTTATAAACTTTTGTAAAAAGAAAACGGAAAAATATTGCAAGAAACTACAACTATATGTAAATGTGGTTGCTATTATATATCTCTTAGTTTTGATACTATAATATTCTTACACTCTTTGATGTTGTCATGCAACCATATACTGTTTGGAAGGAATAACTAGTAAATAAATAGTTTAGGCCTGAATACATTTGATTTGAAGGGGATGGAAGAGTATAATGTAGTATGTACCCTCAAAATCCAGATTGTATTGAAGAGGGAAATAATGTAGTATTGGTGATGCAGGTAATTGGCTGGTCAATGTACTTTTCTGAATATATTTTCCTGGAAAGAAATTGGGCTATAGATGAGAACATATTAAAGGTATTCTGTTGCAACCCTTGTCCCACATAAAACTAAAATGTAACTTACTGTTTTAATAAATATTATCTTATTTTCGGTTTATCGTACTGCAGTCAGGATTTCGGCAACTAAATCAATTTCCTAGGCCTTTTTGGCTGGCTCTTCTTCCCGAGGGAACACGCTTTACACAAGCAAAACTCGAAGCATCACAAGAGTATGCTTCTGCAGCAGGGTTGCCTATACCTAGGAATGTTTTGATTCCTCGAACAAAGGTTGTTTACTTAATTTCTAATACCTTTTCTGCTTACATGCCTGTGTTTGCATATGAAAAGAGAAAGAGACACGCATTAATCTAAATTGTTTGTCTTATAGTTAGAGAGATATTTCTATTTATACTACAGTATCTGCCATTATTTTCTCTAAATATTTGGTAATTAAAGTTCTCCTTGATGGTTGCCTTTGAAAAATGTGTACCTAGTGGAAAGTATCCCTGTACTTGTTTTTTTCTTAGCCAAGGGTGCTTAGACATGAACTACTGTTTTCAATGTAAAATTTCACACCAAATAATTTCACATCTTCATTATAATTCTAAAATTTGAGTAAACCTCGTGGACTCGAGCATACTTTCCAATTCCCGGGGGGGAGGGGGGAGGTATGGACATTTTGTGTTTTGACCCAAAAAAGGCACTTGTTCCTTTATTCAACTTAAAATAAACTTGTTTGGTTCATGCCTATTGGTTTGGACTTGCATTTTTGGTGTTATTAGCTTTATCTGTTTAATACTAATGCCATGTTTTTGTCATCAGTTTAAGGCCTTAAGCATTACTATATTTACTTTGATTGTGGTATTGATTTCAGGGTTTTGTCTCTGCAGTGAAGAACCTGCGTTCATTTGTCCCAGCAATTTATAATATCACTATAGCTGTTCCAAAAAGAGAACCACGGCCTACAATGTCAAGAATTATTGGCGGGCAATCTTTTGTGGTAAGCCAGTGATAAGTGTTTGCAACTGCCGACTGCATTTGTGCTAACAAGTTCTTTTAGTTCTATATGCATGGTACCAAAGCAATTAACATTTTGAGGTCATTTGACAACTCTGATACCAGTGAAAAAGCCCCCTTTGTCCTTTTTTAGAAATCTAAAAAAGTAATTCACAAACAGCTATTGCTTTACTATGACAAATCTATGCTAGAGTTATCAACATTCTAACAAGATCAAATATTTTCTTTCTGATTTGTCAAATAAGATGAAATCTTCACTATGCAATCCAGTTTGTTCTTCTAGTTTTCTTTAGAAAGATACATTATGTCTGATAATGTTGGCAGAGTGTTGCATAGCATTTATGAATTACTTAACTAAATCCAAAATTTATCAGTTTGTAATTATAGTAGTCAATGGCTGAGAAAATGGACAGAGTAACGATAATAATCAATGGCCACCCGGAGAGAGGGGGGGGGGGATTTACCGAGGAAATGGAAAGAATAATAATTTTATAATATTATATAATTAGGGTTTAATTCAATGGTGCACCCTTAAATGGAGACCTATATGTCTTGCATTATGTTCTACAATAGTTTTGCAATATTTAATATGCAGAATATGATGCAGGACATATAGGTCTGCAATTAATACTCCATTGAATTTTTGATATACAATCTATCTATTATAATTTTTTATATAAATGTTTAAATTTATTAGTAAAAAACTTTATGTATCCACCAGTAGTAAGCATTATAAGTTTATAGTTTTGTGATGAAGATTTTATTTTAAAACCATGTGCTATCTGAAAACTATTGCAAAACTCTACTGGTCTCTTTTTGCTTCCATTTTTACGTGTAATATATTATGCCTACCTTTTTGAATACCAACATTTCTCTGTGCCTGTTTGTATTAGTTATTATTAGATTGTTAAATCTAAGGTGTTCGAGATGCTTTTAGGTACATATGCACGTTAAGCGACATCTGATGGATGAATTACCTGCAACAGATGGTGGCATTTCACAATGGTGCAAAGATGTATTTGTAGAAAAGGTATAAACAACTGAACATTAATTAGTAGACAGGTGTTTGTTTGCTTTAATGTCTTTAAATTGAAAACCAACATAATATTCACAACAACAAGTAAAATAGATGCCATGGTCGAGTCTCAAGTCATTGATGTAACTTGATGTAGATCTAGGACAGGTATGGCTCATTAGGATAGTTCCTCTTCACTGTATTCCTTTTGATCTGTTAGACGACCATAGGATGGTCATGCGTCCTAAAAAAAAGGTAGTGTGCTATTGTGGTCACTGCAGAACCAGATTCTTTCATTTGCTTATTGAAGGCGGTAAAGGTGCAAAAAAATATTTGAGCATAATACAAACAATATCCAATTTGGGCTTTGCATAGTCATTATAGTTAGGCTAGCGATATTATGCATGCTTCAAAAACTCTCTTGAGTAATTTCCTTGGCTAAATTACAATTTGGACCCAGATGCTACATGTGCGTAAACACATTGAATCCTACAGTTAGACAATTGTTCTTTACACCTTAAATTATCTACGAAATTGAACATTTTGAATCCCAACTGTCACCGAATACTCATTAAGATGGGGACTCAGTGGTGGCAGTTTAAGAGTTTACATTAATCAGCATATCAAAGCTTAAAGAGCATTTGATTGAATATTTGGACTTTTTTATGATTGAATATTTGGAATTTTTATCTTCGAGAGTGTAAACATTGGGTTCAAGTTGTCATTTATGCATTTTATATGTGAATGAGTGTATGAATCTTACAGCAAGATTGATGCAGCCTGGTAATGAAACATTGCGGTTTGCATTTTAACTTCCTTAAATTGTCAGGATACTTTATTAGAGCTACACCTCAGAAGGGACACATTCAATGGCAAGGATCGTAAACAAATTGGTCGACCAAGGAAGTCTTTGCTAGTAAGTTTTTTTTCCATCATAATTTCTGCGAGCTTGTGTATTAGTTTACCCCTATGTTACTACTCATTTGAACTCCATGGTGAAGAACAGGTTGTGATTTTCTGGTTTTGTCTTCTCACATTTGGTGCTGTCAAACTCGTACAATGGTGTACATTTTCTTGGGGAGAACTGGCACTATTAGCAGCATTTATGGCGATTGTCATGATCTCAGTGCAGATTCTCATTTATTCTACCAGGTCAGAATATTCTACGCCTCCTATGGTAAATCAAGCGGAAACTTTGAAGGTTTCACTTCTTCCCAAGTGAGCCATTCTATTGGTGCCCATCTGCTTCACATGCTTTCAAGAACTAAAAATATATTCTGTAGATAAAATAATTGATCTACAGAATCCTTCAAATGCATGATACGGACACAAGTGATTATTGCCTTCATAAAAAATCCGAAACATTTCAAGTTTTGAATACAAGGAGAAAATTAATATACATGATCTGATGTGAAAATACGAGAAAATATTGACTTGGTGCTTCTTATGATGCTTCATTGCTTCCTAGTGTGAATTAGTTCAGGCAATTAAGGAAAGGATTACCTGAGGGAATGCTAATATTTTGTACTATTTCTGTATCCTACTTCTCATACACATATTTTGTACTATTTCTGTATTCTACTTCTCATACACATGTAAGCAGCAACAGTCCCCCCTGCATATAAAGTAATAGAGTTTAATAACTTCTTTTAGTTTTTCTGCTTGAACACATGATTATATTCGAGAAGGCAAGCTAGTTAGCAGTTGTATTTACAATGTATAATTCATTTGAGTTATAATATTACTGTACTTGATTTATTTGACTTGTTTTGAAGTTCTACCACCTATATACTGAAAAACCATAAGTTTCAACTGCACGAAGTATAGAAGAATGTTGATATTTAAGAGAATTTTCTGACTCTCTGCATTATTTTTGAGTAACCTCTACATTAAAATTTTTAAAATAGTGTAAAATTTTCATTATTTAGATTGTACAAAAACACAAAGAAAAGGTAGAATTGTATTGTATGAAGGATAATATAAAAGTAAGAAGATGTGATTTTTTTTAAGGATTCATGCGTTCAAATGAACATATTTAAAGAGTAGGAAATAATAACTCGATTTTTGAATTAAAAATAATGATTGAAGTATAATGATATTATTGAGATTTTAAAATATTGAAAAATTTAGATTATTATATTGTTACATTATGTATGGTTTACTCTTGAAATTGAGTTAAACTTGATTTTTATAACACCATAAACATACACTTTTGAAGATGAGTTGAAAATGAATTTACACCTTACTCCCGAGTTTTAAGAGAGAGGAAAATAAGTGTGTTAGTGTTGGTCACTTTGGGTTCTGTTCATAGAGCTGCAACTAAAGGAACAAAAACATGCACAGCCAAATCATTTTCCTAGGCCTTTTTTGTTTTACCTATGGCCTCAGCCGGGACGGATCTGTATAAACCAATTATCTTTTTTGCTGGCTCTTCTTCCTGAGGGAACACACTTTACACAGGCCAACCTTAAAGCATCACAAGAGTATGCTTCTGCAGCAGGGTTCATTCTCAAGTTTCTTTCCACTGCAGCTGTCATTACTTCTAGGAGAGTGATTTTATCACTTTTCATGTTCCCTATTCACTCTGTAAATCAACATTTTAACGGTGGAGAATTCGACACTTGTAATAAAACCGACAAAATGCAGAATTCGAATTTGATTTCATGACTATGATTGATCACCGGAATTGATACGACAAGAATATATACCAAACAATATTTATGAGTATTTATGATCGGGGACAATTCTCAACGGCTACTGTCTCTTTTATTTAAAAACTAACTAACGTCTGTAATGCACAGAGTCCCCGTGTCTGGACCCCACAAACAAAACGTTACAACAATGTTACTACAACCTTACCTTTGCCTTGCCTCTATAAATATAAAATATCAGTTGTTGCTTCACCTATCTGTCATAGCCAAACACTAGCTTTGTGTCTCTTTACAGAATTCTTGTGCTTCCTGTTCTGTTTTTTAGTCTTAAAGAGTGATGGAAGTGATGAGGATTTTATTTATGTTCTTCATCGCGGTGGCTTATCATGTTACGATAACAGCAGCTCAAGATATGGATTTTGCTCCAGCTCCAACACCGATAGCGATGCAGTCTGCAGCCACCTACCCTGTTTGCAATGCTATCGGTTTCATTTCGTTGTTTGTTGCTCTTCTGTGGCAGTAGAGATGATGATCCAGATGAAGAGATAGCGTATTATTATGTAATCTATACTACTACTACTGCTACTTTACTAGTGGTGTGTTGCATTGAGTGACTTTTACAATCTATTTGTTATTCTTTCGCCTGATATTTCTTCTATCTACTATAATTTCTGTGTTTAGTTTGAGAAACGGTAGATTATCAATTGAAGGGGTTTGTAAATTGTTTTATATGTTGTACTTGTTTAATTTGAGTAGGGGATGGTAAGAAAGCAGCAACAGTGGAATATGAAATCGATATGATTAATAATATTACTCTGGAGCCTGGTCACGTCACGTTAAACACTAAATTCCGATTGATGTAAGTTACGAATCACATATATAATTTGGACAACGCTGAAATTTACTAGTATAATTTATTATGATCATTTGGATCATGAAATTCGGTTAATAGAAATGGGAATCAGGAATGGGAATGAATTTCTAATACATTTTTATATTAAAATCTTATTCTCATTTTCGTTAATTAATTTTAAATTCCATAATTCAAACGGGTGAAAGAATATTGGATGAAAATATAGGAATTCTTATAATAAATATATATTTCATACAAAATAAAATATGTGCATGTTGCACGGGTTAAATGAAAATAGAAGATAACAACGTATAAAACAAATCCCATTGAATATAAAATTTTAAAATTTTATGAGAGCATATAGTATATAAATGGAAGATAACAATTGTCATTTTTATTTAAAATATAGTAGTTATTTTTCACCTTTGAATATTTAAATAGAAGTTAACAATTGATACCCCTTTAAATATAAAATGTATAAAACAAACCCCTTTGAATATAAAAAAATATTTTTAACTCCATATCCTAAATTGTCATATTTTAAATAAAATTGACAATTGATATGAGAGCATTATTTTAAAATAAAAAATTACCAAAACATGTCATTAAATTTGAACATTCTAGATAATATCGTCATTAAACTGACTAATCAATCCCGAGTGTAAAGACCACAAGTCAGACCCGGAATCCTTCCTTCTGAATTGCTATTGTTTTTTTCAGTCATTAATTTGAATTGAATAATTAAATTTCAAAGAAGTTGGAGTAACGTATTTAAATTCTTTTGCTTTAGGACTGCAAAGTTTGAATTTCATTTTGGCATACAAAAACAACAGCTTATTCCCACGAAAACCACTTAAATATGACAATTTTTGTCTCTAATATTAGTTATAAACTGAGAGAAAAATATTATTATTAAATTTAGTTGAAGATATTAAAGATTATATATATATTTTACAATATCATATATAATCTTTTGCATTTCCAATTTAAAAGAGTTTTTGTAACACTTATTCCTATAAAATGAAATTTAAATAGCAGGTAACTTTGATGTCATATATATAGGGAGAGCGCTCATTTATCTTATTAATAAGTGTTCTGTAGTTCATAGTTAAAATTATATATATTTTTAAATTTATAAAAGGAAATAAATAAGCCCACAAATTATGAAATATAATTGAAAGAATGAAAGAAATTTGGCGTATAGACTTAACACAAAATTATTGTAAATTAAAAAAACCACTTTGGATATATTCGAGGATTTTTTATTATCTTTAAAAAATTATAGCGTATAAATGATTAAGAAAAATCCCTTGTTATTCCGTAACAAAATTAAGCCATTTCAAAACCTTAAAATACATGATCCAATGGCACACAACTCTAATATTGGATCCTAGCCTTCCCTCCCTCCCGTGTGTATAAAAATATCACCCCACGAACCTCGACCCAATTATATAGGAAATTATTTGCTAAAAGTGATGATGACTGATCAGAAGCAGCCCCCAACTGTAGCTCACAAGTTGGCTGGTCAGTTCCATGTTAGTTCTAGTCTCTCGCAAGATGTTCGCTATGGATATCCTGCACAACGCACCCAATTTGCCTACGGAAATTACACTAATGCAGGATTTAACTATCCCATGACACGTACACTTTTATCCCAGGCAACCACTTCACCTATTTTTGTCCAAGCTCCAGCTGAGAAAGGATTGACAGGCTTTGCCATTGATTTTCTCATGGGTGGTGTCTCTGCCGCTGTGTCCAAGACTGCTTCTGCTCCTATTGAGCGTGTAAAACTTCTGATTCAGAACCAAGATGAAATGCTCAAATCTGGTCGTCTTTCTGAACCTTACAAAGGTATTGGTGAATGTTTCAGTAGAACTGTCAAAGATGAAGGTTTTTGGTCCTTATGGAGAGGAAACACTACGAATGTTATTCGTTACTTCCCAACTCAGGTTTCTCATTTAATCTTTAGTTGATGTACAACAGGCTAATAGTTTTTGATCCACGAGTTCTTTTGTTTTTGTTTGTTTTTTACTTAAACTAATAGTTTCTCTTTTCAACAGGCTTTGAACTTTGCATTCAAGGATTACTTTAAGAGCTTGTTCAACTTTAAGAAGGACCGTGATGGTTACTGGAAATGGTTCGCTGGTAATTTGGGATCAGGTGGTGCTGCTGGTGCCTCTTCACTACTCTTTGTTTATTCCTTGGATTATGCCCGAACTCGTCTTACAAATGATGCTAAGGCTGCAAAAAAGGGTGGACAGAGGCAGTTTAATGGATTGGTTGATGTTTACAAGAAAACTCTTGCTTCTGATGGTCTTGCTGGTCTATATCGTGGATTCAATATCTCATGTGTTGGCATCATTTTGTACCGTGGATTGTACTTTGGAATGTACGATTCTTTAAAACCAGTTGTCCTCACTGGAAAGTTGCAGGTCAGTATATTTTATACAAAATGCTTGGATTTCCTGCATGATCTTGTGGTTTTTTAGTTTTTACTTCTTTACATCTGCTCGGGGCATACTTCTTTTTAAAGAGAAGTTTCGAGCATTTTCTTTTGCTATATAGCAAGATCAAGTAACCTGCCTACCTGACTGAGTTAGCTGATATGTAGGTAAGAATTCAGAACGTTTAAAATTAATGTTTCATGGGGTATTTAGAATATTAAATACTCCTGAGATTTGGGTACATATGCCAAGCTGATATAGTTTCACATATTTGAATTTTTTTTTAGTTGCTGATGGGAACTTTTGATTCTTATGTGTACATTTCAGGATAGTTTCTTCGCTAGTTTTGCACTAGGTTGGGTAGTCACAAATGGGGCTGGTCTTGCATCCTACCCCACTGATACTGTCCGCAGAAGAATGATGATGACATCTGGTGAAGCTGTGAAGTACAAGAGTTCGCTAGACGCATTCACTCAGATATTGAAGAATGAGGGTGCTAAATCTCTGTTCAAGGGTGCTGGTGCTAACATCCTCCGTGGAGTTGCTGGTGCTGGTGTGCTTGCAGGTTACGACAAGCTTCAGCTGATTGTATTCGGAAAGAAATTTGGCTCTGGTGGAGCCTAATCAAGAGGATGAAGCCCTTATATCTCTCAATTTATTTTGTAGCCCTGGACGGTGATGACAATTGATTCCTTTTCATACTTTGAGTTCATAATATGCAAACAGAGCATTTAGCATTGAAATAATTAGACTTGGCATTTAGTTCCAAGATACCCTCTTTGAAAGGGTGTCTGCGGAAGCTATTTTCATCTACTCATTTTTCTTGCTCTCTTGTATGAATAATTATATATTTTTCTTTTTTGTGGGGTTTTTAAGCCTCCAGATGAGTATTATGTGTTTTTTATTGCGGAAAATATGCTCAACTTTGACACTGTCATTTTTAGAGCTTAATTACATGTTGATTACAAAGTGCTCTTCCATCACCCTCCCTGCCTCCCTCTTCCTCTCTCAATAAGAAGAAAGGAAGGTGCATTGACCGGTTAGTTGACTCAACAAACACATAGGTAAATAATGATTAACGGTTAGTTATCAGAGGATTGAATTAAATGTTTTGAATAGTTTATTGAATTAACTGTTTTGAATGAATTGAATTAATTGTTTTAAATAAAATTATTTAGTAAATAACTGTTAAATTAACTATTTATATTTTAAATGGATACATGATAATTATTTAATTGAAAAATCTCCTCTAATTAGATTTTTAAAAATTAGCTTATCCGGTTCAAACTGCTAACTATCAAATATTAATATTAAAGGATTTATCTGGTCAAAATTCTAATTTTATCCCAAATCTCTAACTTTCAAATATGGCCATAATCTTTAAGAATTTGGTTGAGAGAAGTTTGGGTGCATGAGAAAAGTTTAATTTATTACCTCTGGAATTTTCAATTGCAAAATTAATTTTCAAATTTTAAATAATCATCCAAATTGATCGATTTTTAAAACATTCACCACCTATAAAATTATTAAAGATATATTCAATTTAAATTTTAACAGATTATTAATAATTCATAAATTTTAATAAATTATAATTAATTTCAATAATTTTACAATATATTATAAATAATATATATATATATATGTCTATTACATTTAAAAGTAGTTAATTAATTTTTTGTCATATTTTACAATAATATATACGGAGTATAATCTTTTGCATTTCCAATTTAAAAATAATTTTTGTAAAATTTATTCCAATAAAATGAAAATGTAAAAGCATGTAACTTAATTCCATAAATATGGATCAATTATATTAATAATAAATAATCTGTAATTTATAATTAAAAACTATATATATATATATATATATAATTTATAAGATATTTATAAAAGGAACAAATAAGCCCATAATATCAAGCAAAATTATGAAATATAATTAAATTCATGATCCAATGGCTGAGAGACACACAAGTCCAAAATCATAACACTAATCCGCAAAACACTGGATCCTACCCTTCCCTCCCGTGTGTGTAAAAATATCCCCACGAACCTCGACCCAATTATATAGGAGAGAAAACACACACACACACGCACCATTTCGGCTGCTATCGAGGTATATCTCTGTATCTAATATTTTTATGCATGTGTATGTATAGATATTTGTGTTTTGGTATTCGTTGTTATTTTGCAGTTCATTCTAATCTGTATCTATAGATCTGTATGTTTTACTCTGATTGTCATTATACGTTTAGTGTAAATCTGTGTTTTTTTACTGTTTGGTTTTATGATTTTTACATATCTTTTAGTTAATTTTTTACTGTGATGGTGTATGAATTTATTAATTGTGTTTTGGTAGCTGTTCAAGTTTAAGTAGATCTGAATGTTATTTAGATGAAATTCAGATACGTATAAATGGAGGCTGCTGTTGATTGCTCCTACATTTTCACTCTTAAAAAATTTGGGAGCAGGGCGTAAATTTATTCCGAGTTTTTTAAAATACAACACCGGAGTCGTTTTTGTGAGAATTCTTTAGTGTGTCGTAAGTTTATGCTTCATTAGGTTGTTTTATCACTTGCTTTTTTGGGAAACTGGATTTACATTTATACGTTTTCGGAGGAATGTTGTTAATTTTTTCCTTGCTAATAAGGTTTTTTGAAAGATAATTTTTTGAAAAAAATTGTGAAAATCAATTTTTTATTAGATATGATATTTTTTGAATGTTTTTGCAAAAATACGACTTTACAACCCAATGCAACCAAAAAAAACCACAAATGCAACAATAAATGAAAAAACAACCACAAAGGCAACAAAATGCAAGTGCAACTCATTTTTAAACAGACAAAAAAAATGTTGCATTTGGTTGCAAACTGTATTTTTGCAAATATTGTAGGGAAATAAAAAAATAATTTTATAAAAAGTAGAATTTTTGTAAATTTTTCTATAAACTTTAGTCGAAGTAGTGATATACTTATTTATATATTTTATGTAGCATGGAAAATTAAAATTTACTAGTCTGTACAACGTTGGCGTGCCGCGTGCCTCCTATTTTTGTTTACTTTGTAATTTTCCATTTCTCATTTTTGTTATATGTATGATTTACTAATTAGTCAGTCTTGTTGTGGCTAATTTTTGTTGCACTATGCAGGAAATTATTTGCTAAAAGTGATGGCTGATCAGAAGCAGCTCCCAACTGTAGCTCACAAGTTGGCTGGTCAGTTCCACATCAGTTCCAGTCTCTTGCAAGATGTTCGGAGCCGCTATGGAGGCCCTTCCCAGCGCACCCAATTTGCCTATGGAAATTACACTAATGCAGGATTTAACTATCCCATGACACATACATTTGTATCCCAGGAAACTACTTCACCTATTTTCGTCCAAGCTCCAGCTGAGAAAGGATTTACAGGCTTCGCCATTGATTTTCTTATGGGCGGTGTCTCAGCTGCTGTGTCCAAGACTGCTGCTGCTCCTATTGAGCGTGTAAAACTTCTGATTCAAAACCAAGATGAAATGCTCAAGTCTGGTCGTCTTTCTGAACCTTACAAAGGTATTGGTGAATGTTTCAGTAGAACAATCAAAGAAGAAGGTTTTGGGTCCTTGTGGAGAGGAAACACTGCAAATGTTATTCGTTACTTCCCCACTCAGGTTTTTTATCTAATTTTTAGTTGGTGTACTAAAACATTTTGATCCACAAGTTTTTTTTATGTTTGTTTTCCACTTCACTAATAGTTCTTTTGAACAGGCTTTGAACTTTGCATTCAAGGATTACTTTAAGAGCTTGTTCAACTTTAAGAAGGACCGTGATGGTTACTGGAAATGGTTCGCTGGCAATCTGGGATCAGGTGGTGCTGCTGGTGCCTCTTCGCTACTCTTTGTTTATTCCTTGGATTATGCTCGAACTCGTCTTGCTAATGATGCCAAGGCTGCAAAAAAGGGCGGAGAGAGGCAGTTTAATGGATTGGTTGATGTTTACAAGAAAACCCTTGCTTCTGATGGTCTTGCTGGTCTATATCGTGGATTCAACATTTCATGTGTTGGCATCATTGTGTACCGTGGTTTGTACTTTGGAATGTATGATTCTCTAAAACCAGTTCTCCTCACTGGAAAGTTGCAGGTCAGTAAATCTTATACAAAATGCTTGGCTTGCCTGCATGAACTTGTGGTTCTTTACATCTGTTCAGTGCATGCTTAGTTTTAAAGAGAAGTTTCAAACAATTACTTTTGCTAAATAGCAATACCAAGTAACTTGCCTACCTGACTAAGTTAGCTGATATGTATTTATGAATTCATAATGTTTAAAATTTATGTTTAGACATGCACTTTTGATATAATTTCACATATTTTCTTTTTAGTTGCTGACATGCATTTTTTATTCTTATCTGTACACTTCAGGATAGTTTCTTCGCTAGTTTTGCACTAGGTTGGGTAATCACAAATGGTGCTGGTCTTGCATCCTATCCCATTGACACTGTCCGCAGAAGAATGATGATGACATCTGGTGAAGCTGTGAAGTACAAGAGTTCCCTAGACGCATTCACTCAGATATTGAAGAATGAGGGTGCTAAATCTCTGTTCAAGGGTGCTGGTGCTAACATCCTCCGTGCAGTTGCTGGTGCTGGTGTGCTTGCAGGTTACGACAAGCTTCAGGTGATTGTATTCGGAAAGAAATTTGGCTCTGGTGGAGCCTAATTAAGAGGATGAAGCCCTTGTATCTCTCAGTTCATTTTGTAGTCCTAGATGGTGATGAAAATTAATTCCTTTACATAGTTTGATTTAAGAATATTCAAACAGAGCATTTAGCATTGGAATAACTAGACTTGGCATTTAGTTCCAAAACACCCTCGTTGAAAGGGTGTATTTTGTTTCATAAGCCTGATAATTGCGGAAGCTATTTTGATCCACAGATTTGTTCCAAAATCATATATATTAGTTTGAAACTCATCTTTCTTGCTTTCTTGTATGATTAGTTTTTTCTTTTTTGGTGTGTTTTATAACCCTCTTGTTGATTATGTATTTTTTTGTTAGTAATTCTATTTCCTAATTTCCCAACATGCTTTTGCATGTGGCTGAAGTAATAAATGAATCTTGATTCTTATATGTTAGTTTCAGAGCTTAATTACCAGTTGATTACAGAGTCTCTCTCTCTCTCTCTCTCTCAATAAAAAGAAAGAGAATGCATTGACATGTAGTTGACTCAACAAACACATAATTTTCAAGAACTTGGCTCTACCGTCAATTGATGCAGAAGAGAAGTTCTGATGCAGCAGAAAATTTTAATTTATTATTCTCGGATTTTTCAACTGCGAAGTTAATCTCCGATTTTCAAATAATCATTCAAAATTTTCAATTTTTAGTTTTTTACAACACCGACTCCGGTGTAAAATTAAACTCGAACTCATACTTTACTAAACCACTCCACAACTCCCGCCTTAACCACAATTCAATTCTATGACCACCCTTTTACACAATCTCAAGCCCCTTCTTCACAAAACATATAAACATCATTTGTATATATTTTCACATTACTATTCTTCTAATTCTTTCACTTATCAACGCTCTCGTTCACTTTTACCTCACAAAGACAAGCCCATTAACTGGAACACAACCCACACTTTCATTCACTCCACCCCTTTACTCTCCCTCTTAGAAAAATGCAATTCAATGGCCCAATTGAAAATTATCCAAGCCCAAATGATTGTTACTGGTTTGATCTTTGATGGGTTAGCTGCAAGTCGTTTGGTTGCATTTTGTGCAATATCTGAATCCGGGTGTCTTGATTATTGTCAAGATTTGTTGTTGTTTACGCCGCAATCGAAAGTGTTTTCTTGGAATGTGACGATTAGGGGTTATTTAGAGAGGACGGATGATGTGAAAAAAGGGGTTTTGTTGTATAAGCAAATGTTGATGAGTAGTGGGTTGAGGCCTGATAATTATACTTTTCCTTTGTTGTTTAAGTGTTGTGCGCGGTTGGGTTGGGTGAGGATGGCGTATGGGGTGATCGGACAGGTTTATCGATTAGGGTTTGAGTCGGATTTGTTTGTGGTTAATGCGATGATTCATGTATTGGTGTCTTGTGGAGATTTGGGTGTTGCGTGTAAGGTGTTTGATGAGAGTTGTGTTAGGGATTTGGTTTCGTGGAATTCGATGATTAATGGGTATGTTAAGAATGAGAAGGCCGGTGAAGCGTTGAGAATGTTTAGAGAAATGGAGATGGCGGGAGTTGAGCCTGATGATGTTACTATGCTTGGGGTTATCTCGTCGTGTGCTCAATTGGAGAATTTGAATAGTGGGATGGAGTTTCATCGGTTTATAGAGGAAAAGAAAATAAATTTGACCGTGACACTTGCTAATGCATTGGTAGACATGTATGTCAAGTGTGGGGATCTTAATGCTGCTGAGGATGTATTTTATAAGATAAAGAAGAGAACTGTAGTGTCTTGGACTACTTTGGTTATGGGTTATATTAAATTTGGTTTTCTAGATACAGCTAAGAGACTTTTTGATGAAATGCCGGAGAAAGATGTGGTTCCGTGGAATGCGATGATAGGTGGTTACGTTCAAGCTAATCGCAGCAAAGAGGCATTGGACTTGTTTCACAATATGCAAGCCGGGAATGTTAAGCCGGATGAGGTGACTATGGTAAACTGTTTATCTGCATGTTCACAACTGGGAGCTCTCGAGGTTGGGATTTGGATTCAGCATTACATTGCAAAACACAAACTTTGTGTTAATGTTACCTTAGGCACAGCTCTAGTTGACATGTATGTAAAATGTGGCGACTTGGAAAAGGCACTCCAGCTTTTCAGTGAGATGCCAGATAAAAACTCTTTAACTTGGACTTCTATTATTGGTGGTTTCGCAACTCATGGTAATGCACATGATGCCATATCTTATTTCCTGCAGATGATTGACTGTGGTTTGGAGCCAGATGCAATCACCTTTCTAGGGCTCTTGTCAGCTTGTTGTCATGGAGGGTTGGTTGAAGAGGGGCGTATGTTTTTTACCCAAATGAGTTCAAAATTTAATATTACCCCCAAACTCAAGCACTATTCTTGCTTGGTTGACCTCCTGGGTAGGGCTGGTTTACTAAAAGAAGCCGAAGAGCTTATAAAGAACATGCCCATGAAAGCAGATGCTGTGGTTTGGGGGGCTTTATTATTTGCCTGTCGAGTTCATAGAAATGTTGAAATTGGAGAACGAGCTACTTTTAAACTTCTTGAGATGGATCCACTTGACAGCGGAATTTATGTTTTGCTTGCTAATATATATGGCGAAGCAAATATGTGGGAGAAAGCTAGAAAGACCAGGGAGTTGATGAAGAAAAAAGGAGTGGATAAGGTTCCAGGTTGCAGTTCTATTGAGGTTGATGGGAACGTGTGTGAGTTTATTATTAGAGACAAATCACACCAGCAAGCAACTCGTATATATGAATGTCTGTCTCAGTTAAAAAGCCATCTGGAGCTTGTCGAATATGTCTATTCACATTCAGAAGATGACATTCTTGTTAGTTCAAATGTGGGTTATCTGATTTGAATTATGAAGCCAGTAAGTCACCCCTATCCTTTACACTATCCCAAACTTAACTTTTTTATTTTGTTCATGTCATTCAGGCATATCCATATATGTTTTGTATGTTCACAGTCACACATGGGAATGATTGATAGCTAACTGCTGTGAGGTAGCAGTGTATCTTCCACATTTTCCATTGGAAGACAACAGAAGTTTTTTCTGAAAAGATATTTGATCCATCTAATTTTTGTAGAAAGGGCGGGCATACAAGTGAAATGCCAATACACTCAGCAAAAGGTACTTCATTACTTTCAAGACAGAAATGCAATATGAGTTGCTTGTAAATGTGACTGCTAAATGAAAGTATATATTTCAAGTTCATCACCGATCTATTCTGGGACCTGGGTCTGAAGTTCACCACTATAAAGAAAAAAAGTACACTCCCTTAAGTTTTAATGGAATGTTTTTGTATTCTGTCCAACACATGGCATGAATCTGACTGCAGAGCGAATAGTGTTGGTAATTGTGTGAGTTGATGTTTTTTTTGCCATTTTTTCTTCTCTCTTTGCAGTTGAAATAGATTCATCGTTCTACATCTTTTACATATATTCTTGCAGTATGTTATGCAATTTATTTACAATGGAAGACAATGTTCTGAAAGCTGAACTTCTTCATTTTTTATACATGCAGAACAATGTACATTTATCAAAAAAACTTTTCTGTTATATTACTAACGATTTTTCTAGTGTGCCCCCATGGGCATACACTAACAATTACTTTTTGATGAGTTGACAAATTTTTATTGGCTCCATTCTCATTAATAATAATGGCTCACCTTTATGCACAAAAATTCTCACTAAATAAAATTAGCCAACTCATCAAAAAATAATTGTTAGAGTGTGCCTATGGGCACATAGTAGAAAGACCCAATTATTAAATATGTTGGAAAAAAAGGACTAAATTTGTTACGATTGAATATTTGTGTAGGATTAATTTGGACTAGTTGATTATATAATTTATATAATTGATCCTAGTGAGTCGAGTATGAAGTGGTCTCCATATAAATTAACCCCATAGTCCCATCATCACCTCTAGATAAATATTCTTATGCGTACAAAATTAAAGATGTAAGCACCTCAAACCTAAACTAACTCGTTTAATATGTATATGCAAATTCTACTTATATTTTATACTTTGATTTTTAGTGTCAAGGAGATTTTGTTTAAGCATGAGGAGTTTCATAAAGTGTATCCAGATCCAGTTGCGGACCTTGTTGTAGGAGGGCTTTCGTCAGCTCATGCTGAAACATGGCCAAGACATAGAAAGATAATCAATGCAGCATTTAATGTGGAGAAGCTAAAGGTATGCTAAAGATAAACATTCCGGTCCTTCCACTTCATATATCGTAGTTTAGTCATAGTTATATATATTAACTCTATTAGTTTGTATTGAAGGGCACATTATCAGATCTTTACTCAGGTTGTAAAGATACAATCAGTAAGTGGAAGGCATTAGTCTCAACAACTGGAACTGCTGAAATTGATGCATGGCCTTATATCGAAGTTCTGGCTCGTGATATGATTTCTCGAGCAGCATTTGGCAGTTTTTATGAAGAAGGAAGAAGAATATTTCAACTCCAAGATGCAAGCTGATCTTGCATTCCAGTTTATGGGATCTAGTTACATCCCATGGTCTAGGTAATACTGATTTTATATACAGTACCAGATGTTCTTTCAATTTAGGAGCATTATTGATATTCTTTTATCTGTTCATACGCATTTTAAATTTAGAGAAAACAAGAAAATGAGAGAATTAAACAAGGAAATGATAGATCAACTGACTAGAATCATCAAGAAACGAGAGAAGACACTTAAAATGGGACAGAAAGTAAACACTGATGACTTGTTGAGCATATTGTTGGATGCCACCAAAAATGATATAAAAGAGGATCAGGAATGAGTATGGAAGAAGTGGTAGATGAGTGCAAGATGTTTTACTCGGCTGGAGCAGATTCAACTGCACGTTTGCTTGTGTGGACTATTGTATGTTTGACCAAACATAGTGACCGGCAATCTCGTGCGAGAGAAGAGGTTTTGCAGGTTATGGGTGCTAAAGATATCGACTGTGAAAAGCTTAACCAGCTCAAAATAGTAAGATACTGTAACATCCCACATCGAATAGAAAGAGTGTGTTTGGACCCTTTATAAGGACAAGTCAACAACTAATGTATACTGAATTGCTAGCTCTTTTGGGTTGACATGTGGTTATAAATAGTATCAGAGCCAGGCCCCTTCGGAAGTGCGAAGGCACTGCCCGGGTTCCGTAAGTTTATCTGTGGGGTCGACGTAGTGCGAAGGCCCTGCCCGGGTTTCGTAAATTTGTTCGTGGGCTCGACGAGGACGTCGACCCAATAAGGTGGGGGTGTTTGTAACAACTAATGTATACCAAATTGCTAGCTCTTTTGGGTTGACCAATGGTGGGTTGTTGGGCCCGGTATGCATTTAGTTGTGGGCTTGGGTTGTTATAGATACTTTCTCTACCACATATCTACATCTCTCGTTCATATATGGTTGTTGCATTTTGAAAATATTGAATTATAACTCGTGAACTGTTTTTTTTATGTGGATTATTTTTTCTTTAAGATAATTGTCATTTGGTATGTTTAATTGCAGATAACCATGATATTGAACGAGGTGCTGAGGTTATATCCACCAGCCCTATGCTTCTGCGAGCTACTTCTAAGAAGATGAAACCAGGAAATCTGACTATACCAGCGTGGGTACACTTGACTATGCCTGTCATTTTTCACAACCATGACACTGAAATTTGGGGTGAAGACGCGAAAGAGTTTAATCCACAAAGGTTTTTTGAAGGAATTTCTAATGCAACAAAAGGATCGCTAGTGTTTATTCCATTCAGTTGGGGTCCTAGAACGTGCATCGGGCAACACTTGGCCTTGATAGAAGTAAGGATGGCTGTTGCAATGATCTTACAGAACTTCTCTCTTGAGCTTTCTCCGTCCTATTTACATGCTCCTGAGCTCAATTTTCTCCTGCGACCCCAATATGGTGCTAAAATCATTTTGCTTGACCTTTAAACTGCAATTGTCTGCAGCAATATGGTCAGGTTTGTTGTATCAGAAGGTGGGATGCTTAGATTTCTTCTAATGAGGTTCAATAAATATTATGATTTGGATTCATATGTAGAGCTCAAAATTTTGTTTGTTGGTGGCAGACAAATATAAGACAATTCTATAGTTGGTTTTGGGGGATTATTTTTTATAAAATGGGTACTCAGGAATTGAGTGGAATTTTGTCCTTGAGGTGTTGAGAAAGCTCCTGAGTGGAATTTTGTTCTTGAGGTGATGAGAAAGCTAGAATACAGTGAGGGATGGATTCAGAAAATAAATAACTGCATAAGTTCAGTGACTTTTTCTATACTTTTAAATAGAGAAATTAGAGGTAAGGTGTACTCTGAAAGGGTTTAAAGACAAGGGATCCACCCTTATCTTTTCTTATTTTGAGCCAAAAGTCTTTCAGCTCGTCTTTAAAAAGCTGAGTCTCAACTGAATTATGGTCTCAAGTTTGGTACAAATTTTCTTCTAATCTCTCATTTATTTCTTTGCAGATGATGTAGTCTTTTATTTTGTAAAGTTGAGGAACATGAATGTCAAAAAAATTTAGAGCGGTATGAGAAGGTGTCTGACCAGAAAATTAACTTTGATAAATCATTTATTTGTTTCGGAAAGAAAGTAGAGCATGAGAGAAAAATTGAGTTGCAAAAAACTTTCGGAGTTAGATTAGTGAAGTGCCATGAAAGATATCTTGATATTTCAGTAAGTTTAGGAAGAAGGGAAACTGATCTTTATAAATATATAGAGAAAAGAATTTGGTCAAAGATTATTGGTTGGAGTAACAGATATTTCTCAAGGGCAGGAACACAAAATTTAATTCAATTAATGATTCAGGCGATTTCTAATTATATTATGAATTGTTTTAGAATTTCTTAAACTCTAATAAAAGATATTAATAAGTTGATGGTTGAATTTTAATGGGGTAGTAATAATAATGAAAATAAAAGAAAAATTCATTGAGGGAGTTCAAATAAGTTACGTAATCTAAAGAGTTTGAAGGGTTAGGGGTTTAATATTACTTGTCAAATTTTGAAGATTACAAGATAATTACAATACATTTTAGTTTCAATTTAACAAATTATAATACTACTTATAATATTATGTTATTTCTTTCAGAAAAAAATAATATTATGTTATTTTATATATTAAATTAAATTCTATTATTTTAAGTGATGTAATTATTTTATAAGGCACGGGTACTATATAATCTTTGTTGGGTCTTGTGTAGAGATTTTGTGGGTGGCTGGGTGTGTTTGAAAGGTTTTGTTAGAGAAATTTTGTGGGTGTAGTTTGATTAAGGTGTGTTGGATTGTTGGGGGTGAAATAATGGAACATGGGAAGGTGGTGAATTGATAGAGAGAGAGGAGGTTGTTTTTAGAATTATTCGGTTAAAGAAGTTAGAAGAGAAAAATGATATGCTGATGACAAAGGTGGGAAATCATCGGAAAATCTAAAGGGAATGAAAGGGAAGAGAGGGAGAGCTAAAAAATTGAAAAAGGATCTGGGGATATTGATCAATATGTTGATTGGGAGAAAGATCGGTGATTTGGGCTAGAAAGGAGAGATCTTTTTTCAAAATAATGAAAAGGGGATCTTACTTTTGGTGAGTAGGGAGTGGAAATTGGTTTTGTAAAGAAAATTGTTAGATTTGGAGATTTGTAAGTAGCAATGATGAATAAAATATAGAAAAAGATGGTGTGCAGGGTATAACTAAAAAGAAGTTTTGATGAAAAGAAAGTGAGTTTAGAACAGAGTTTGAGAAAGAGAAATTTTAGGTAGAAAGAAGTATTTTATAAAGATTCGTATGATGAATGGCTTGAGGAGTTCTTTTAGGATGAAGATGAACCCAAGTCAGTGAAGAAACACTGAAGATTTTAATGAAAAAAAATGATGAAGTAAATTACAAACTGACGAGGGGTCTGAAGAAAAAGAAGGAAATTGAAAGAGGTAATGCTGGCGCAACTAATCAGGAGATCCTATTATTGCAGTTTGTAGTGCTGGTTTTATAAAAAAGTAAAAGTCATATATTAACGAGAATGTATGTTTTATTTTTCTCTTTTTTTTATAATACAAGTCATGATTATTATGGTTAAACATTAGCCTTATTCAACCTGAGATTTTATTCAAATAACGGGAGCCACTATCAAATATGTGTTATATCAAATATGTGTTATCAGAGGAATGACAAAGATTGGGTGTTATATCAAATGCACCAATTATATATGGAAGCGATATTATGTTCTCTGCACGATAGCTTGGTAACTTTTTTTTCTTGGTAACTTTTTTTTCGAGAGTTTTTGTTTTGGTGCTTATAGGTGATTTTGGTGGTTATATGTGATTTTGGTTGACATTTGTTTATTCATCAAAATACAAAGGTTGTGAAATCCTTGTTTTTTTATATTTCATTTATTTAGAAGACTTTATTGTGGTTTCAAACTGTTCATAGTTCGACGGATTGAGCTCATAGCTTATGGTCATACACTCAAACTTATTTCTCTGTATGTAGGTAACCTCATATGACCGAAGATGCTTTTGCCAAGCTTTGCCCTATTTTTCAAGTTAACTGTAAGTGCAAACGATGCTTGCGATTAGAAGTATTGAAAAAAAGGAAGTATCTTTGGTTTTTATCATCATTGAAAATTAATTGACATTTTCTTTTGATCTTGAGCTCACATAATTGATAAATAAAAACTTTTAAAGGACAAGGAAAAATTTGATTTGAAATTTATTAATGAAGAAAAAAATTAAATACTCAAAGTATATTATTATGATGTTTGTACCATTTCTGAAATAATTAAATGAGGAACATATGAAGGAGAAGCAGATAGAAGAAATTACTCGGGATATATCCTTAGTTGAACTTTTTTGTTCATCTGTTCCTCATTTAATTGTTTCAGAAATGGTAGAAGTATCAAAATAATATATTTTGAGTATTTAATTTTTTCTTCATCAGTGAAATTCAAATCAAATTTTTTCTTGTCCTATAAAAGTTATTATTTACTAATTATGTGAGCTTAAGATCAAAGGAAAATATCAATTACTATTCAATGATGATAAAAACCAAATATACTTTCTTTTTCGGTACTTCTAATCACAAGCATCTTTTGCAGTTATAGTTAACTTGACAAACATGGCAAAAACATCTTCCATCATCTTAAGGTACCTACACACAAAGAAATAAGTATGAGTATATGACCGTTACTTATGAGCTCAACTGGTCAAACTATGTCAGCTTGAAACCATAATAAAGTCTTCTAAACAAACGAAATATAAGAAAAAAGGGATTTCACAACCTTTGTACCTTGATGAATAAACAAGTGTCAACCAAAATCACATATAACTACCAAAACAAAAACTCTGGAAAAAAGTTACCATATTGTCGTGTGCAGGGAACATAATATTATTTCCATATACAATTGGTGTATTTCATAACCTAACCTTTGTCATTTCTCTGACACTGATGACATATATTTGATAGTGGGTTCCCTGTTTGGATAAAATCCCAGATTAAATAAAGCTTAATGTTTAACCATAGTAATCATGACTCATATTATAAAATAGGGATATAAAACATACATTCTCGTCAATATATGACTTTCTACCACCTTTTGGCTTTTTATGGCATCAACACTCTTACAAAAGTAGTATCATTTCCTTTTACACTAGTTGGTTCATCATTACATATATTACTTTTTCTTCAGACCTCTGCTCCTCGTTTTGTAATTTACCACATTTTTCGTTAAACTTTTTCCGAGTCTTTTCAGTGACTTGGGTTCATCTTCATCATGAAAGAACTCCTCAAGACATTCCTTTTCCAAATTGTCACTACCATTACCAATTCTTTCCACCTTCAGATTATCCGAATCAACATTTTTCTTTACAAAATCAATTTTCACTCCTTGCCCATCTTAATCAAGATCCCCCTTTCCATTTTTTTTGAACAAAGCTCTCACTTTTCTTGTCATATCTCTTCCCAAATATAGAACTCAAGATATGACCAGTCTTGTGTTGCTGTTTTGATGCCCTTTAAACATGATTTTCATTAGGTGTATATAGTAAAATATGTGGTTACTTGAGTAATAGTTCTAAGAAGTTGGTAAGGATCGGATGTGTGCATCGAAAGTTATTAGTGATATACTAAACATCAACGCAACATATTTTTATTTTTAAAAAATCTGCCCTGTTTAATTTGTACCGAGACTTTGAAAGCTTTAAGGACCAAATTGATGGTCGAATAAATTATGAAATTGTTCATATACATTTTTACTATAAGTCTGCAAAGTTTTGTAATTTTTGAACTTGAGTCAAAATCTTTATGGATTGATTAGATAAAGGTTGTCTTGGAATTCTGTAGATTTCAAGATGCAAATTCTGTATTGATTTGACATTTTGATGATCATAAGAAGATTATTGGTTAATGTTAGAAGAACGAAAATTATAGGTATATATGTTCAGTATGCCTGCAAAATTTGGTTGCTACTGGACCTCTAGATTGTTTCTTTTGGATATGTTATTGTCCTTTGTGTCTAAAAAACTTAGAAAAAGGAATCGGTTGATTTGAATATACTGGTCAAATTCTTTCAGCTTTTAATTATAGTTTTAAAGTTTGGAACGAGTCAAATGTGAACATTAATCCTAGGATTGTTCTATATGTGTTATATGCTATTTATTATGTGCTATGTTTGTTAACTGAAATTTATTTGATTATATGAATCTATGTGATTTTGTAATGATTGTGATACTGATATAGATATTTGTGATTATGTCGTCATAAAAAATGATTATAAGCATAAGGTTGTTATACGGATATGAATGATATATGGATACAGGAAGTGGCTGCATATTTCTTTAATGGAAAGAAGGATGCAATTATGATATTTTGATATTATATGTTGATATGTGCAATGGATTAAATAAAGGCATTGTGACCTTCAATATTTAAGCATCTACAGGCGACCCTCGTGGTCTACGTGAAATATTTGTGGTATATTAGCTTTTGTTGTGTACATGAAATAAGTGTGGTTATTGAACTAAATGATTTACGTGAAATCTCAAAATGATGTTAAATAGTTTGATTTGACACAACAAATAAAAGTAAATGTAATAGAGAGTCTCATGTGTGTGCTGATATTTATAGTAATATGACTATTTGATTCTGTGACATTTTTTTGTTCTTCTGATATATTATAATATTATGTTATTGTTTGTTATATATTTGAAATGTCCTAGACTACAATCTAGCATGGTTATTGGTCACTGAATTGCGACTCATAAAAATCGCTCAATGTTTCCAGGATTATTCGGTTAGTAGTTGCTTGGCTCATATATAAGAGTTTGGAGTTATATATATTGAAATGAGTGGAGGTTGACAAGTTGATACTCCAGACCACAGCAGTTGCACAAATAGAATTACATAGTTGAGAATTTTATAATGATGTTGTAATATTTGTAACAAAGGATATATTTGAGGATAAGAAATTACATAGATGAGAATTTAATAAAATGATAAATGAGTTAAATATCAAATTGGTCATTAGAGTGAAAGCATGATATCATTTTTGTCACCCATCTCAACAGCGTCTCATTTACGTCATATAAGTTGGTATAAATATTGTAATGTTAACCCTAAATACGTGTTCGAGAATTGATAATGATACAATTTTGAGGTCTACACCTTTGTTTTACATGATATTATAACTAAATGAAAATTGATCAATTTTAGTATTTTGGGTAATAATTTATTTTTTAATTTTTTATTTTTATTTTCTTTTAATTTATCCATTAAAAAATATTGAATATAGTAAAATTTATTTTATTTGTAAGTAAAACTCATAAATGTAAATCTATACATATTATGATTTTAATAATTTATTCAAACTTTAATAATTTTGAAAAATATTTATACTTATTTTTTTTAATATAATGATTACCGGTGTGATATTTATATCAACTTAGGTCAAATTAAGTGATGTAAATGATACACCGTTGATATGGGGGGATAAAAGTGATATTATACTTCAACTTCAACTGGAGTGAACATTGTGATATTTAACCCAATGACAAATTAAGATTACATTTCAAATTTTACAGACATTTCAAAATTTAATATTACAATACCAAAACATAGTTCTGCAAATTTGTTTGAAAAATATTAATATAATCTAAATAAAATGCAGTATAACTGCCGCACAATTTTGATAAATTTGTTTTGATTCCTAGAGGTCGTTTGATATACGTTTATTTATTTGGGAAGTTAAAATTTCCATAGTTGTTTGGTTGATAAAAATATTGGAAATGAAAATTGCTCATGAAGTTTAAGTACAATATGATGTAGGAAGTAACTCATCCGGCCCCTTTGGTTATTCAATCTTTCCACATTAATCACTTACAAAATAAGAAAGATAGATTATATATCTAATAAAAACTTAACATTTTTTAAAGATCATATAAAAAATAAAAATTATATCAAACAATATATGGGAAGTTAATATTTAGGAATTACAAAATTCACAATGTTAAACGAACAGAATTATACTCTCTCTGTCCTATAAAAATTGACATTTTATGAAATTTAAAAGTCAAACTAGCACAACTTTGACTAAAGATTAATGATTATTGTTAAAAGTAAAAATTATGAGAAAAATATTATTAAAAAGTATATTTATTATATTATTAGATTTAATTTTTAAATATGTAAAATTAGAAATTAGTAATGTATAATTTGTGGTCAAAGTTATATTTGTTTGACTTTTAAAAATTATAAAACGCCAATATTTATAGGACGGAGAGAGTACTATATCATTAGAACATAATATTAACGGTAAATACTATTTACTACGAGAATTAATTCCTATGTCATAACAAACGAGCTCCTAGCATTACTCAAAAATAGTTGTTAATGAAATGATTAGTACACGGTTGAGTAAATGATTGCGCTGTTAGTGTAGTAATGTAGCAAAATGGCAGGAAGAATGATTCCACTAACTGTTATCCCTACTCTCTTGCCAACTTAAAGGGATCAAGACTCAAGAAGATGATCAACTAATTTGAACACACTCTTTTCAGCCATGCATGGGTCTAGACACTCTTGTGTGTTACTAATCATGCTTATTACATTGTTAAACAAATTGCGGGTTTGCTAAACATTTTCAAATCAAGTGAATTTTTATAACTACTTTACTTCGATATCTCTTTTTTAGTTCCTATCGATGAAGTCTTTTCGAATCCGTAATTAGCCTTTCTGGTGTACGTTTAACAAGTTCTACTCTATTCACGTGTGTGTGATTTAAATTTCTACTACTCTATTTTGACTGGTTTATAATCCTTGGTGTTGTAAAATATTTTTAAATCATGGGTTTCTTGGATTCTAACAATGCTTTCAGAAACAGAACTTTGATGTTCTATCATGTGGTACATTTCATAGTTATTTTGTTCTTGTCATGTGATTTTGCTTTGAGCAAGGAGTGTACTAATGCTTTTCTTCCCGCGCTTGCAACACACACTTTGAGATATGAGTTACAAATAACCACCAATCGCACATGGATAAATGAAATGTTTTCGCTTTACTATCTTGATCCACCTGATAGTTCTACTTGGGCTAATGTGATCCCTAGGAAAGTTTTGAGGGAGGATGATGAATTTGGTTGGAATGTTATTTATAAGAAGTTGCTCAGTTCAAGTGGATTCCAAGTTCCTAATGATCTCCTCAAGGAATTGCCCTTGCATAATGTGAGAATAGACCGTCAATCGCTTCATGGTTGGGCTCAACATACAAATTTGAAGTACATATTAATGTTGGATGTTGATAGATTAGTTTGGAGCTTCAGAAATACTGCTACCTTGCCAACTCCTGGTGTTCCCTATGGTGGTTGGGAGGCCCCAAATATCGATCTTCGAGGACACTTTGTAGGTTAGTAACCTTAAGATATGCTAAAGATTGCATACTGTTTGTTGCTTTTGGTGAGGGTAGTTTTGAATTATCTGTTGTCTTTTAAATGAGGTGGAATTTGCTAAATGTCTAGCATATATGTTACAAAATCCTCTTTTTTTTTGGTCAAATATGTTACGATATTCTGAAAAGTTTATAACACTGCTACAGTTTTTAAAATTGGGGTATATCTGTTTTGCTTGATATAATCTGAAATATTGTCATGCTTGTAGTTTCATCAATTCTAATTTCATCTAATAGCTGTACTTAACTTTCTTAGATTTATAGTAGAACTGATAATCCTAAAAGCTTTTACTACAATTTACCAGCTTCTGATATAATGCAGGACATTACTTGAGCGCTTCAGCACAGATGTGGGCTAGTACTCACAATCACATTCTGAAAGAGAGAATGTCTGCCGTGGTTTCTGCACTATTTGACTGTCAGAACAAAATCGGCACTGGGTATCTTTCTGCTTTCCCTTCTGAACTGTTTGATCGATTTGAGGCTATAAAACCTGTATGGGCGCCATATTACACCATTCACAAGGTACATGTTTTAGTCATACTTTTAACTGTCGTGGTAATAAGTACTAGTTCAACCTCCAACCTCATTTGTAAAGTTTAACAGATAATGGCAGGTCTCTTAGATCAGTATTTATTTGCTTCTAATACTCGAGCTTTGAGTATGGTAATATGGATGGCTGATTACTTCTACAAACGTGTAAAAAATGTGATATTGAAGTACACCGTTGAGAGACACTGGCAGTCATTGAATGAAGAAACTGGTGGCATGAACGATGTTCTGTATAAACTGTATGATGTAACGGTATGTTTAATTTCTCTGTTATCATCATGGTTCATGAATGTACCTTCTTGAAATAAAATAATGGGCAGTCTGCCTCTTGATTTTATACCTGTTGCATGAAGAAAATATATATTTTTGTGTATGTGTTCTTATTTAATGTGATGAAACATTTCTAGTAGTAATGCAAAAACCTAGGAAAGTGTTTGAAGTTTTATGTAAAATATATTATATATCTGTACATAGTTCCTAAGATTACCTTGTCATGTAATGGTGCACAGAAAAATTCTTCGCATTTGTTGTTGGCTCACCTCTTCGACAAACCCTGCTTTTTAGGTATACTTGCTGTACAGGTAGAGACCACCAGTTTACATATGTACTTCATACTCCATAGTATTGGAATGTGTTTGTATAATTTTTTGTGTTGGCTTCACATATTCTGTATCACGTATCTCTAGGCTGATGATATATCGGGGTTTCACTCAAATACGCACATCCCAGTTGTCATTGGTTCTCAACAGCGATATGAAATTACAGGCGATCCACTTTACAGGGTAAGTTGATTACACCATGTTTAATATTCATAGTTGTAGTTAACTCCAACAAGTGTTGTTAAGTGATAAGAGTTCTTTCTAGTTATATAAGTTTTATGGTTCACAGGAAATAGGGAGGTTCTTCATGGATATTGTGAATTCTTCTCATGCATATGCTACTGGAGGGACATCAGAATCTGAGTTTTGGTAGCAACTTTGTTTAAACTTGTATTTGTAATAGTTAGTATACAGTTGTGTTTATCTTTAAATTTGTCGATTTGTGCAGCTCAATATTGATTTATACGTATATTTTCGTATGAAAACAGGAAAGAACCAAATCGTTTAGCAAGCTATCTACAACCTGAAACTGAAGAGTCATGTACAACCTATAATATGCTAAAGGTAGGACTTCTGACAAACTTTCGAATACACTTTGATAACATTACACTTCTTCTTTGCATGCACCATTACTTTTTAGTACTGTATCTTTTCACATCTTAAATAGATTTACTTACTGCTCTCTACAGTTTTTTCACATTAAATAATTGTTTTTTTGGTTATTTTCAAGCACACTTTGACTTGTTTTCAGGTTGCACGCCACTTATTTAGGTGGACTAAAGATACAGCATACGCTGATTATTACGAACGGGCTATCACGAATGGCGTACTTAGTATCCAAAGAGGAAATGAACCTGGAGTGATGATTTACACCCTGCCACTAGGCCATGGTCAATCCAAGGCCATAAGCCAGCATGGATGGGGAACAAATAATAATAGTTTCTGGTGCTGCTATGGAACAGGTTTGACATTTATCTTTACTTGTAACTTTTTATTGTGATATAGTATTACATAATTATATAAATATTAAGGACTTCCTTTTCTAATCCCATGTGAGAATGATTAGCAGATTTAGTAAACTTGTACTTGTGGCATTGTTCTGGCGACGTGGATGATTTACCTATCTACTTAAATTGCTTGTCTTTTGTGGTTGTTGTGGCGACATAGATGATTTACCTATGGATGTTTCCACTTTGTACTTGTGGATGTTTCCACTTTGTTGATCAGGAATTGAATCATTCTCAAAGTTAGGAGATTCGATATACTTTGAACAGGGGGGACAAGTTCCAGGCATTTACGTTATCCAATACATATCAAGCTCAGTTCACTGGCATTCTGCAAATATTTTTCTAGTTCAGAAAGTAACTCCTGTTGTATCATGGGACAATCACCTTCGCGTGACCTTAACCATTTCCTTGAAAAAGGTATGTATTAGCAGATGAGAATCTTTTCCATCTAGAGAAACCTCTTCTCTGTGTCTTCTATCCTTGTCATTTTTTCATCTGAAATTGGATAAGGAAACTAGATGTAAATTTCATCATATTCTCGTATCTTATAAAGTTTTAGGCAAGAAAAACTGACCACTTGAAGAATTAACATATATCTACTTAATTGGAAAGTAGATAAAACAAATAAATTGCATAAGTTTACATTTTTGTTCCTATTCTCCTTTCTCAGAAAAAGGGACTTCAAACAAAGTAAAGCAAAGGATTACTTCATTCTTCGTAGTTATTTACTTAATCCTCCCATGTTTACCACATTTGCAAAATATAATAGGCATAGATTATTATCATCACTGCAGTGTTTTATTTAAGTAATGTAAGTCTTGCTATTTATTATGATTCTCTAAATCTCTGTAAGATAGCATGGATTTAGACACTGAATATGAATGACTTCATCTGTTTACTTATTTATTCTGTAATTCTTTTTATTGTTCAAGCACACAGAAGCCTCTACAATAAACTTGAGAATACCAATATGGACATATTCAGAGGGCGCTATCGTAGCATTAAATAACGAACCATTGCCTCTTACAAGTCCAGGTGTGCTTCTAGTTTTTCTCTGTGGTGCTCTTACACTTATGCTCCTTGTGATTACTATCTGGAAATTTGTTCTCAAAATACACCTATAAAAGTGACAAACACGTGTTTCTGTATTTTGGTAATTCAAAGGCTAATGTAAGTTTTACTTCTCGTAGGTAATTTCTTATCAATAACTCGAGTATGGAGAAATAATGATGTTATTTCTCTTACGCTACCAATAAGCATCCGAACTGAGGCTATCAAAGGTATTTATTCAACATGCTTTGCTTTTTGTGTATGCAAATATGAGTGTCTAGATTATTATAGCAAACGTAAAAAAAACTAAGCAAAACATATTTAAAAAATATTGACATTGTCTTGATGATTACTTAGATGATCGGCCTGAATATGCATCCAACAAAGCAATTTTATATGGCCCATATCTTCTGGTTGGTTTGAGTGATGGTGATTGGGACCTAAGTCCAAAACCACCTGATTCTCCCTCGGAATGGATGACTCCGGTTCAAGCTGAATACAATTCTCATTTGATTTCGCTTACTAAGGAATATGAAGGCTCAACATTTGCTCTTACCAAAAATAAAAACAGTATTGCATTAGATCACGTACCTGAACCAGGGACAAGCAATTCTATCTATGCCACTTTCAGAATCGTTATCAAGGACAAAAAATACCTGAAAAGCTCTATCGCAAGAGACGTTATTGGAAAATCAGTTATGCTAGAACCATTTGACCATCCTGGTATGGTTCTTATGCACAATGGGGAAAATGAGAACCTTGAGGTGAAAGCTGCTTCTGATCACAGTTATTCAGTTTTTCGTTTCGTTGATGGACTAGACAAGAAGAAAGAATCTGTTTCGTTAGAATCCAGCAGCCATAAGAGTTGTTTTTTGTATGGCGAGCATAAATCAGGTGCAGCTGTAAAGCTCAAGTGTGGCTCAAATTCCTCGGAAAACGCCTTTAAAGAGGCAGCAAGCTTTACACTAAGAGATGGAGTTAGCAAGTATGATCCTATTAGCTTTATAGCAAAAGGGAGCACAAGGAACTTCCTTATGCAACCAATACTTAGCATTAGAGATGAACATTACAATGTGTATTTCAATATCTAGTTCAAAATAGTAATTTGAAGCTTGAAAATTGTGGTTTTTTGTGTGCTTCTTATTGGCTAATTTCGTAACGTTGTTATAGTTATTTGTAGGTTTTGGATGGTATCAGCTTAAATTCATATTTATATTCATTGCATTTGATCGGACAGATTAGATTTTTGATAGGTTGATCGATGTTGGATCCATTTAAAATAGAGATGTTAAAATTGAATCAAATTTCGAATACGTAATAATCATATATATTTTTTAAGAAAAATGCATAATGCTAAACTATGGTACTTTATAGTTTATAGAGCAAAGAGCCAGCCCAGAAGTTATCTATCACAATGAAAGTTGGGCCAGTTTTATTTGCAAGTATTACATATCACAAAAATATAGCTAAATAATTAAAGTAGTTTTTAAAATATATTATACTCCATCCGTGTTATTTAGACCAAATCAAAGATATCCGTATATCCTGCTCAGAACGGGGTCTGCAAAGGATAAGATGTACGTAGACGATACTCTTATTCCAAAAGAATAAAAAGGTCGTTTATGTGAAAACTCAGATTTAGTGCATAATATAATAAAATAGTGAATATATATATATAGTCATATAAGATTTACATATGATAGAAAGCCTTAATAATAATTTTAAACAAATATACAGTTATTAAAAATACCTGATCCCATGATTTTCTTTATATGGGATTTACCTTTCTACTCGAGATTATTACGAGTAAATGAAATATGAAATGAATCATCGAAATGAAAATATGTTGCTCACTATGGATTTCCCTTGTGTTAACATGATCCCAATGGAAAGTTTTCTACTATATATCCACAAACACATTCGGCTATGAAATAAATGATATTCAATACCCTTCAATTTTTTGCTTCTTCTCGTCTTTATGTATGGATCTGTTAGAAGATGTGACTCAACTAACAATGTAATCAACTCTCACCATGAAAGTTGGGCCAGTTTTATTTGCAAGTATTACATATCACAAAAATATAGCTAAATAATTAAAGTAGTTTTTAAAATATATTATACTCCATCCGTGTTATTTAGACCAAATCAAAGATATCCGTATATCCCACTCAGAGCGGAGTCTGCGAAGGATAAGATGTACGTAAACGATACTCTTATTTCAAAAGAATAAAAAGGTCGTTTCTGTGAAAACTCAGATTTAGTGCATAATATAATAAAATAGTGAATATATATATATATATATATATATATATTATTAAAGACGAAAGATTAAAAGTTTTGGTCGGTATGGTACTAGGTGAACCATAGAAAAGATCTTGACCGTCCAATTTTAAGTGAACCATAGAAATAATCTTAACCGTTGAATTTTAATAAAATATAATTTTAAAAGAATATAATCATACATACAATTCTAACACCAATAATCCTCCTTTTATGCAAACAACTCATAAACATTATAATTCTAAAGAATATAAACATTACTACTAAAATACAATCTCATATTAATATTCTAACTAAAATATCTCCTATTAATCTCCTAAGTAAAATACATTTCTATACAAAACAAACAAAAATTATCCTATTAAAATATAAATACAAATAAATTATATATAAACATATACATATAATATTAAATAAAATTTAAATTATTATTATACAAATACAAATAAATTCAAATCATTAAAAAATATTAAAATAAAAATATTAAAAAATTAAAAAAATTCATCCGTACATCGCACGGGATATAAACTAGTATATATATATATATTCATATAAGATTTACATATGATAGAAAGCCTTAATAATAATTTTAAACAGATATACAGTTATTAAAAATACCTGATCTCATGATTTTCTTTATATGAGATTTACCTTTCTACTCGAGATTATTACGAGTAAATGAAATATGAAATGAATCATCGAAGTGAAAATATGTTGCTCACTATGGATTCCCCTTGTGTTAACATGATCCCAATGGAAAGTTTTCTACTATATATCCACAAACACATTCGGCTATGAAATAAATGATATTCAATACCCTTCAATTTTTTGCTTCTTCTCGTCTTTATCTATGGAAGCTTTTGGTATGGATCTGTTAGAAGATGTGACTCAACTAACAATGTAATCAACTCTCACCCAAGTACCCAATAATTGAACCACTAATTCATCGATTTAAATCTTGATAACCGTAATCGCAATATCCCCCATCTCGTAACCATAATCAGTCATGCCGTTTGATAGTATATATATGAACAAACTAGTAGATTTCTTCCTTGCGTCACAATATTAAAAAAAGTATCCATATTAAGAAAAAATTAAGTAGATAAATTATTTTTTGTATACTTCTAATAATTATATTAAATGTAAATGTATTGTTTGTATATTTAAATTAGTCAAATATTGAAAACAGTAATACAATTGTAATTTGTAGAATTTTTTTTAAAAATTTGCTTTGAAAATTGAGAGTGACAAGTATTTTAGGACAATTTTTTTATTAAAAAAATAACATGTAATATGGGACGGAAGGAGTATTTACTACTCCCTCCATCCTATAATTATTGATTGTTTATAAATTTTAAAAATCAAACGTATTTAAGTTTGACGACAAATTATACATTATTAATTTATAATTTTACAAATTTAAAAATTAAATCTAATAATATATTTTTTAATAATACTTTTTTCATATTTTTTACTTTTAACAATAATTATTAATCAATGATTAAAATTGAATTGTTTGACTTTTAAATTTTACAAAACATCAATATTTTTAGAACGGAGGGAGTAATAAATAAATTAGTTCACACGGGTTGTATGGTCACTATAATATAATACAAATAGAATCCTTTTGTCGAAATGTAGAATAATTATTATAGGTACATAGTTGAATTATCATCAAATAGGGGGGGGGGGGGGGGGGGGAATTTTGACCACGCATACTGAAATTGGTGGTAGTTAAAAACTTGAGCCATATGTGTCGGCTTAGTTTTAGATAACTTTAGAAGATTAGGAGTTAAAAGTTGTAATTTAAATTGTTATTTGTCTAGCTAATTTTATGAAATTTGAAAACTATATATTTATAGAATGATTTTAATATTTATCAAATGAAATTAAAAAGGTAAATTATCCAAATAAAGTAAAGATATCGACATCTAACTTTAAACAAGGACTCTAGCACTAATTGTATAAATAAACTTTATATAAAATTAGAAGTTGAAGTGTGCTATTTTTCTTAGTTGAAAGTTACGGGGCGTAAAAGTCTTGAAAAGTACATTAAAGATTTTAGTGGGAGAGAGAGACGGCCAGATAACAAAATGCTGGGAACCGAGAATTAACTTTTGGGCCGGCCCCGTGGACCCAGTTCATAATATGTATGGATTTTTTTTTTTTTTTTTGAGCAAGTATGGATTTATTCTTAATCAGCGCATAAAAGACCTTGTACTTGCAAAGTTAATTGATCATTTATATTATGAACCCTAATATAATATATAAATGTAGACAAAAGTTTTATGGATAACAATACTAATCGGAGAATATATATGTTCTGTATTATATTTTATTTATTATATATTGGAGAATATAATGCATGATATATATGTTTTCCGATTAGTATTTCATACAAGATTTTTCATTAAATTTAACCGTATAAATGTAATTATGTGTGTATAAATATTAACGAATATATATTTTAATTTTTTGGATATATTTTTACATTTTTTTCTTTAATTTTATTTTTACTCTTTAGTTGTATGTGATATCACCTACTTGACGTGTAAAATTTATAGTCAGGGGCCATTTGTTTTCAGTTAAATGATGTTGGACGGCTGAACCTGGATCATTCCTTCATTTAGATTGTTTGGATTCAAAAATATGTTAGCTGAATGATGTAGAAACACCTGAATAACTTCTGAACAGTTCCTTTAAAAATTTTAAGCTGATCGATTCAGATTTTTAAAAACATGCTTCTTTTGCATTTTCCTTTTATGTTTTGTGTAGTCCCGTAAAAAATGGAAATCGGATTTAGTCGATAAAGGTACGGAACATGGATTAATCGGATGAATCATGCATTAATCGAAATGATTAATTAGATAATTAAGAATTTAATCAGTTCGGTGAACTATCAAATATGGATTAATCGGTGATTAATCACCGATTTTTAGAACAATAGTTTTCCCGATGCATTTTCCTTTTATACGTTGTTTAATTACTTTATTACTTTCAAATTTTAATTCAATAATTCTAAAATTAAATTTGTTCATTCACGAATAGTTATTCAGATTTCTCAAATCACCCTTAGTCACTCTTCTTCATTGGGCTTGGGTCATTTTTCTATTTAAAATTTTATTTATCTTATATATTTTTTAATTATGTTATACATTTTACAAAAATAAAATTTTAACTATATTTTTAAAATTTATACACACTTTATCATTATATATTTCAACCATGATTTATATTTATAATAATATATATATAATTAAAATTAATTAATTTATGTAATTTATACTATATCAATTGATTTTAATCATCACAAATAAAATAACAATTAGTAAAAGATATATAATTATGGTCATTTAGAAAATTAAAAAAAAATCTATTTATCAAACAATATTATTCATTCAGGATTCACAGATTTGTTATTCATTGAATATTAATCATTCAGTTTAGATGATTCAGATTTGACGAATGATTTCTCGGATGACCAAGATTGGACGTTCCATTAACAAAAAAACATGAACTAAATAATTTAAAAATTAAAGAATCCAAATCTTTAACCTAAACAATACAATCGGTATAATTCAATGACATAGATTCTTCCGATCTAAATCGATCTTTGATCTTTGCACGACGCATTTATATTTATATATAATTTATAAGATAAGATACCATCTTCATTTCGGTGCAGAGTAAGGTATAAAATATGAAGAAAATGGTAAGAAATTTGTTAAAAGTAGAGACTTTTTATGTGACAGTGTGGAGTCAGCAAGTACCTTTGGACTCATCCACTTCATTCATCCCATCCGTGATTCGACTTCGTTTATATTACCTCACCCCACCCACTTCTATAAATTTCCTCAACTCCCTGACTCCCTCTATCATATACACTCACCTATACTTACATGCACACACACACAAACATAAACAGCTTTTGCCACTCAATTATTGCTGATCATATGCATAAATAATGACGGTTTCTTCATGGGTTTCTTTTAATTCTCTTCTAACTTAACTCTCATTGCTTCTTGTAGTTTTCTCATCATTTTTTTAATGTTTTTTCTTGAAATTTATTTTTAAAATTTTAAAGATTAAATCTTTATCTACCTTCTACAACTTTATTGATAGGATATATGGATTGCTCAACTAGAAACAAACCTTGACTTTCACGGGAAGTTTAATTTGCTATATATAGTTGGTTGTTATATCTATGTACTTGTTGTTATATTATACAAGTGATTGGAACATCATTTTATTTTTAAGGTGGAGTTGAGTTTGTACCTTGTTGAACTGCATAGTTTGTTTCATGGATTTGTCAGGCACTTTTCATTTGTTGTTCCATATGTTTTTTATGTTTCATATGTTGTACCATTTTGGTTTTGGCAAGGAATGTACTAATATTCCTACTGAATTGTCATCACATAGTCTTAGATATGAACTTCAAGTTTCCAACAATGAAACATGGAAGGATGAAATGTTTTCGCATTACCATTTGACTCCAACCGACACTTCGGCTTGGGCTAGTTTACTTCCTAGGAAGATTTTGAAGGAGGGAGATGAAACTAGTTGGATGATGTTGTATAAGAATATCAAGAATCCGGGTAATTCGAAAGTTGTTGGGGGGTTTCTTAAGGAGGTGCCTTTAGATAATGTTAGACTTGATTCGGATTCGATACATGGGCAGGCTCAGCAGACGAATTTGGAATATTTGTTGTTGTTGGATGTTGATAGTCTTGTTTGGAGCTTTAGGAAGACCGCGGGATTGCCAACTCCAGGTGATGCTTATGGTGGTTGGGAAGGCCCAAATGTCGAGCTTCGAGGACATTTCGTAGGTTAGTTATGCTTCTAAACTCTATAACTTCCCCAATTATGACTTAATTTGTTCACGGGGTTCTAGTTGTATGTCAAGATAATGTGCATATGCTATTCTTTTAGGTGTAATTGTTGTGTAGTAATAATCAGTAACTTCATTTTCATAGACAGCTATGTTGGAATTTGTAGACCAATCAATACAACTCAGCAACTCCAGTGATTTTGGATAATGCTTGGAGCTATAATTACTTGCTCATTTATTAACCGCTCCTTTCTTTAAAGTTAACATGGAGTACCCATTTATTTTTGTATATAGAGAGAATTTACAGTAGAAATTAATGCCCCAACTGACCTGGTACTTATTCTTTTACAGAAATTTCACTATCGGGGCCTTTATGCACTATTTTAACATGGTTTACTATATATTTGTTTTTTACTCCCTCTGTCCCATAATTCTTGTCTTATTTTGACTTTTCAAAATCAATTTTTTTTAACTTTAACTAACAATTTAAAAATATTTATTTATAATTTTACGACTTTAAAAATTGATTCATAAAATAGAATAGTTAAATTTTATTATAATAATTTTAAATATATATATATTATTATATAATATGTTTAATTCCTTGGTCAAAATTTATTAATTTGACTTTGAAAAGTCAAAATGAGACAAGAAATATGGGACGGAGGGAGTATATGTTATCTTATACACATGAGGTTTGTGTGGCTTATTCAAACTATTAAATATTTTGAAACACTCGATACAGTTGCTGGAGCTATATTATTGTCTTGTTCTGATAATATATGATTCCTTATATTTATGTTTTTGTATCCTTGTTAACTTTGAATCCTATTTATACCCATGTTAAATTTTGGATCCTGGGTCTTGAATCGTTGTCACATACTCACATTGTCACATGGCTGTGTTTTCTTGCCATTACTATCTTTAATTGCCTGTTACATCTACTACGAATGTGTAATAACCTTACTTGAGGCTTTATTTTTTATGATGCAGGACATTATTTGAGTGCTTCAGCACAAATGTGGAGTAGCACTCACAATGACACTCTTAAAGAGAAAATGTTTGCGGTCATTTCTGCTCTTTCTGACAGTCAAGAAAAAATTGGAACGGGGTATCTTTCTGCATTCCCATCAGAACAATTTGACCGTTTTGAAGCTGTAAAACCTGTGTGGGCACCATATTACACCATTCATAAGGTCGAAAAAGCACTCTTTTTTTTTGAAGACTATAGTAAATTTGTTAAGCTTCGGTCTTGATTTTGTTGATTATTTTAACAGATAATGGCAGGACTCTTGGATCAGTATTTATTTTGTGAGAGTACTCGAGCTTTAAAAATGGTAACATGGATGGCTCAATATTTTTACAACCGTGTGCAAACTGTGATATTAAAGTACACTATTGAACAACATTATCGAGCGCTGAACGAAGAAACAGGCGGCATGAATGATGTTCTTTACAACTTGTACAGCGTAACTGTATGTAAATATTTATTCTTGATATACATACCTATAAATGACTTGTAATGATGTTCCCTAATAAATCTTAAAAGTGCATTAGTTCCTGATGAATTGTAGAAGTTACAATGAATCTTAATGAATCTTTATATGCACTAATATGAATTAAACCGAGTAGCACTGAGTAAAATTTCCTGCTATTTCCGGATTTTTCGACGTTCGTTCTTTCTCCTTTAATTGAACTGATTAATTCCGTAGGTATCAAGTTTGTCGGATACACCTTAACATATGTTTCAACATTACCTTCTTCCTTTCTCTTTGCAGGGTGATCCAAAACATTTGCTGTTGGCTCATCTTTTTGACAAACCCTGCTTTTTAGGACTCCTGGCAGTACAGGTAGTTACAAATATGATTATATGAGATTTATCATATATGCTCTGTACTATTTATCTTGAATATTCACTTCCCCTCCTTTAAGATTTACACATTATATACAAGTGCTTTATCTCAGTGTATTGATAAACAACAGTGTTTTACTGTTCTATCTCCAAAGTCTTGTAAACTATGATATAATTCTACCCTGCTATACTCTGTTCCTCATTGTAAGTATTTTTTCTTTCTGTTTTCCACTGGCTACTGATATTTTAAGTATGCACCAAAGATAATATGTTATCTATTTATCTGTTTAATTAATGATGTTCTTATACAGTTCTGCAAGTGAGATACTAGTTATCAAATTTCTCTTCAGTAAATATTAGACCTTGGGAGTAAACTTACACTTTCCTACTCATTACTACTCCAGGTTTTAGGGGACATATTTGATATCTTGGTTAAAATAAAGGAAACAAGCATTCTTGTCATCTAAATGATAGTTAAACTTAAATTTTTGGAGGAATATTTTGGGGGGTAGATGGTCTCATGTAGAAGATTATGTCTAACACGAACTGAGGTGAAGTTATATTGGGTGTAGTACAACATGGTATATTAAAATAATTTGTTTATACGAAGCTGGGCAACTACCTATCACACATTCACACAAGAGTGGCACAGGAGAAGAAGCACCCTCTGAAATTTTAAACACTTCGGTCTAATATAGGTTGTTATTAGTAGAATATTATAGCTATGATTGCATTGCCGCTGGCTTTACAGTCTAATTATGCTACCTAGTCTTACTGCTGGCTTGGTTTAATCTTGTTCATTTACATGTAGGCTGATGACATATCTGGTTTTCATGCCAATACACATATTCCGATTGTTATTGGTTCTCAAAGGAGATATGAAGTTACTGGTGATCCACTCTATAAGGTAAGTTGATGTTTGATTGGGTGCCTTCTCATTAGTATCTATAAAAAAAATCTCAGCTAGCCTTTCACCGGAAATAAACAACAAAGCGAAAGAACAGAACACTCGCAACAGAGACTGCTATTAAAGTTTTATATGGTACCAAAAGATAAGAATCACACTCAATCAAGTGTAGCAACAAGATTCAAATCATAAAACAGTTATGATAAATGAATAGCCCTTAGAATTTCTAAATTAGGCTCTCGTCTTAAAATAAAAAAACTTGCAACATTTATGAAATTAAATTTCTGCACCTTTTGAAAATTCCTGAAAATCGTTCCGTTTCCATAGCTTATGTTATAATAATCTCTGGAGCCTGGATACTAAAATTAACATAAATCAACTTTTTTATGACTGCCAGGAAATAGGGACATTTTTCATGGATGTTGTAAACACTTCTCACAGCTATGCAACGGGAGGGACATCAGTCTCCGAATTCTGGTAATCCCTCCTAGCAATAAACATTGTGCTATTTCAATAAATAAGCTCTCGCCTCATGACAACTTCATTTGTGCTGTACATAATTACAGTCATCTAAGAAATCATCAATATCTTCATACTTAATGTTTTCTTCTCCGTTCTTTTACACGTTACATAAAAGGAGTGAACCAAAGCGCTTAGCAAGCACTCTGAAGACAGAAAATGAAGAGTCTTGTACAACGTATAATATGCTAAAGGTATTACTCTTAAATTCCATATTCCAGACTGAACAGAGAAATCCATGATTTTGGTACTTCTTAAATTATGTATCATCATGTTATAAATCTTTTAGAAGTCTGTGCTTAAGAGATATCAGTTCTTAGGTGTCAGGGGATGGGGGCATGGAGAAGTAATGATTTTACACTTAGGTCTTCGATATTAAGAAACAATTCGTCACAGGACCAACAATGGATAGACAATTTTCCCATTGTTAATGTATAATAGATTTAGCGCTTGTTAGTGTTTATTTGTGCATTGACTTGTTAATTTTCTCAGGTCTCTCGCCACCTTTTTAAATGGACCAAAGATATGTCATATGCAGATTATTACGAGCGAGCACTCACTAATGGTGTTTTGAGCATACAAAGAGGAAGGGAACCTGGAGTAATGATTTACATGCTACCACTTGGACATGGACAATCAAAGGCCAGAAGTTATCATGGATGGGGCACAAAGTTTAATAGCTTTTGGTGTTGCTATGGGACAGGTCTGACAAAATACTTGCACAAAATTGTTTTTCAGAAAAAGGATAGTTTTTTCTATTTGATTTGTAACATTTCAACTAAAATCAGTCAGTCTTTCTTTCTTAATTAATTGTACTTGCAAGTGTTGTGCCCATTCTTCAAAGTTAATGCTTATAGGGATAATTTACTCTCTGTTCATATTTTTGTTCTTTGTGTTTAATTATATTACCCTTTCTTCCCTACAATCTTAAATGCTATGTCACTGTTTTGCCAATTATGTGTGACCAGACACCATTTATTTAAATTTTTATACTCAGCATGATCATGATTTTACGGTTCAGTTTGTGTATTCAGTTTTCACCCTTTAATCAGGAATTGAGTCATTTTCAAAGTTGGGAGATTCAATCTACTTTGAAGAGGAGGGAGATGTTCCAGGGTTATATATCATCCAATATATATCAAGCTCACTTAATTGGAGCTCTGGAAAGATTTCTCTTGTTCAAAAAGTAGAGCCTGTCGTTTCGTGGGATAATCGCCTACGTGTGACCCTGACAATTTCCTCAAAAGAGGTATGGTGTATCATCATATTTTCGCTTCTGCCATGCCAGAATTTTTAGTAGTTCCTTGTTTTACTCTGTTATATTAAAATTTGATTAAAGTTAACTTATGCAGAAAGAAATTAATAGATTTCCTCATGCTTGCTAATCCAGAATTTCTCTCCATAAATGATGGACATGCCTAAAACACTTTCTTTTTCCGTTAAAACATCATTCACAACTTCATAGATCACTTCTTAACATATCACTCTTACTACTAAAGTAGGTGATCTCAAACCGGATTTATATGGGAGCCGGTTCAATGGCTTTTCAGTGTCCCAACTCCTAATTGTACAAATGACAACCTAGCTAATGTCTTCAACAAAGTAAAATCCTATTATCTGTATTCTGGATCATGTCATTGGTTGCATGATATCCTCCTTTTCATTGCATTAATTTATTCCCTTTTAGTTGTGTTCTTCGGCTTAAATGTGGACACTATTAGCAAAGATTATGTGGAGAAAGGTATCTGCTATTTATACTAAATTTTTAAATTTATTCATGGTTTGAGCAGGGCTTAGACCAAAAATCAACACTAAAATTAAGAATACCACCATGGACATATTCAAATGGTGCAAAGGCGGCACTGAATGGCCAGGAACTGCCTTTACCAGATCCAGGTGCGGTCTTTTTTCTCCATCTACATCCACCATCTTCTATCATGACTATATATGTACTTTCTTTATTTAGTTTTAATTATGTGATTTACCTTGTCTTTGAGCAGAAGTTTTTTTACTTTGTTTATTACATAAATTTCGAAGTTTGTTGAACATTGCATTCCTTTATGTAGGTAATTTCGTACTGATATCCCGACAATGGAACACCAATGATGAAATCGCTATTGAGCTACCCATTAGTATCAGAACAGAAGCAATTAAAGGTACACTTCCGTCTTTGTAGATAACAGAATAGTGACAATAAGCATATGTATGATATTATACCCTTGCAGCGTAAAACATTAATTTGTTCTGCATTATTGACATACTTATTCTAATATATCAGATGATAGGTCTGAATATGCTTCAGACAGGGCAATTTTGTATGGTCCCTACCTTCTTGTTGGTCTGAGCAGTGGTGACAGGGACATTAAAACAGGGAATTCTCTGTCGGATTGGATTACTCCTATTCCAGCTGAATACAACTCTCATTTGATTTCACTGTCCCATGAATCCAAGAACACTGCCATTGCTAAATCAGACAAATCATTGAGAATGGAGACAATACCCGAATCCGGCTCAAATCATTCTGTCCATGCTACATTTAGAATCATCCCAATAGGCTCAATTTCCCCAAAAACTTCAACAGTAAGAGATTTTATTGGGAAATCAGTCATGTTAGAACCGTTTGATCTTCCTGGAGCAGTTGTAATGCATGGAAAAGATGCAAGCCTCGGGATAGCAGATTACTTCGATAGCAGTTCATCAGTTTTCCGTTTAGTTTCTGGACTTGATGGGAAGAGAAATTCGGTTTCCTTGGAGTCCGAAAGCCAGAGGGGTTGTTATGTGTATAGCGATCTTGAATTGCTTGCAGAAGTGAAGCTTAGTTGTATTTCCCAGTCTTCGGATGATTCATATAAAGAGGGAGCCAGTTTTTCATTAAGAGGCGGAATAAGCAAGTATGATCCCATCAGCTTTGTTGCAAAAGGAAGTTCAAGAAGCTTTGTTTTGCAACCAATACATTCCATTAGAGATGAAAACTATGTTGTGTATTTTAACATTCAATCTTAAAATTATGATTAGATGGAAAAGAAGAGAGCTGTAGCTGATTTACAGTTTCAGCATATGTTCTATGCATAATCAAAGGCAATTATCGGTTCAATCCTTGATCTTTTAGTTTTACACCTTTGTGCGATATTAAGCTAAATATTTTATGCCTATGACAAATAAAACATTATGGCATTCTATATTTCACCAAGCCTAATCGATCCTTTTCTCCCAAACACTTAAATGGACGAAGTTAATGACAGACAGAAAATTAATAGAGCTTCAGCAACAGAGCACATTCTTTTAATTTTAGAATTACATACATTAATTATAACATGATGAAACATATATAATTAACCATACATGCATTCATGAACATCCATACTTGATGAACTTGAAGGAAAAACGCCTAACAGGATCTAAGGGGCTTCCCACAGAGACAATCATTGTTCAAGAACGACGACACGTCAAGATGATCAAACGGTGACCCAACTGGAATCGGACCACACAAATGATTATGACTCAAATCAAGATGGCCTACGTAACTTGCACCCGTTATGGATTTTGGAATCGGACCTTTCAACTGATTATACGATAAATCTATTGCTGTAAAGTAAGATCTTGGCCCGAAAACATCAGGTATGTTGCCTTGAATAGAGTTCTTGCTGAGATTTAGTATGCTTACACCCGAGTTTAGTAATGTTGTCGGTATCTTACCAGATAATTTATTACCATCAAGATTTAATGTGGCAAGAACTCTCATTTTGCCAAGAGACCGTGGGATTGTACCCGAAATTTGATTCAAAGAAAGGTCCAAGTTGGAGAGACGGTAGATTTTTGATATGGAGTTTGGAATTGGACCAGTAAACTGATTCTGACTTAATAAAGCTCGACTCATCATCTTGAGCTTTCCAATATCACGGGGCAATGCACCCGAGATTTGGTTGTTTCTGAGATCTAAATGTGTCAGAGAAGATAAGTTTGATATGGATTGAGGCAACCAACCTGAAATTTCATTATCAGCTACATTTAGAACTTTAAGTCGTTTGAGTCGACCAATGTGTCTTGGGAGCTGGCCAGTTAGTTTGTTACCGACTAAATCCAGAATTCTGAGATATGGAAGATAAGAAACGCAGTCTGGAATAAAGCCAGAAATGCCTTTCCAATCTGCTATAATAATGGTTGAGAGCCAAGTCAACTGACATATATCTGGCGAAATTGTTCCAGTCATATAACCAGTTCGATTAGCTTTTTGAAAGATTGGATCTTCTGATTCACCACGAAGATTAATATACGTAACACGAGCATTGTTACCATCGCAGGTAACTCCATACCAGTTACGACAACAGTCATTCCCTGTCCACGACTTGAATATCCCCACATATGGTTCGTGTAGGGAAGCTTTGAAACCGAGCAATGCTGTCCTTTCTGAAGGTGTGCAGCAAGTAACTGCTAATGCAGTAGCGAAAAGTATAGCTGTGATGATAAACAAAGAAGTCATTTGATCTTTCTCTGAAACGCTTACTAACTCAACTGATTTTCAACTAATTTTCTTAGTCTAGGACAGTGTAAAAATGTGAACAAATTTAGCTGTTATCAAATAATGTCATGTGTTATGGATATCATCAAGTGATTTGCGCAACAAGTCATCTGACATTAATAAGTGTTACTTCGATTTCAATATACATTATTGTACTGCTGCAAAAATTTCCGAGAAATGTGGGCAGAAACCTGAAAAGGAATCATGCCAGTCTGTGTAAGAAAAACAACAGAAAATTGGATTATTAATTTTATAGCGTGCGATTTGCTAGACTTCCGCCTCATTTTCTTGCTTCATTCATGGAGTCATACTCATGGTGCCACTGACGAGGGGCTGGTTCGGGTGAATGAGTGCGATTATAGTTTATTGTTTTGATTAGTACACGATTATTTGGTACAGCTAAACGAAAATACATTGTCTCAATTATGTTGGAAGAGAAAAAAATTATTCACGAGTTTATTTATTTATCGAATATTCATTTATCGAGATTCTAATCTGGTACGTTTTTATTACAAACAAGATTCTTGCTATTTATCGAGATTATTATTATTTTTAATTCAGTTAGATAATTTTTTTTCAACATAATCATTAAAGTTATATAAAAGATACAATCTTTTTTAACTAATTATATATACATCTATGCTACGTATACTACTCTATCCTTCTCATATTTTTTTGTCTCAGATGACTTTAAAAGAATATTTTTAAATGATATTACAAAATTAAATAATTGTAAAAATAAAAATAAATTCAAATTATATAAATAAAATATTAAAAAAATTATATGCATCACACGATATACAAGTTAATAAATATAATAAGTGTAAAAGAGATTATATTCAATTTTTTATCCTCAATTGTCCTGCAAAATAAATTAGAACGATTATATTTTAAATTAAATATATGAGAAATGTGGACTTAATATTAAAAACTATAAATTACAACAAAAAATTTAGGTTTCGAGTGAATCTCATCAAACATATATTAAAATTAATTATTTATGTTATTAGCTCTTGAAGAATAAATAAAAGCCTAAGTTTCAAATTTGATTAATTATATGTTCAAATTTAACTTTTTTATTATTGATTTTATTTTTTTTAAAATATTTATAATTCGAATACATATTAAAAATTAATTTTTAAAATTACAAAATAATACTCCCTCTATTCCATCCATTTCTTTAAGGTTTCCTTTTTTAGACGTCTCTCTCAATTTTTTACGTTTCCAAAAATTGTAAAATTTTATAATATAAAATCAACTACACCCATTACTTTCCTCCAACATACTCACTTTATACCTTAAATATTAATGGGTCTCACCACTTTACTCATTTTTCTTACACTTTTCCACTACTTTATTCAATTTTATTTGTTCAACCCATTTGTAAAGAAATGAGAGGGACACATGGAGTAAAAGTTAAAGGTTAATAATTACAAGTATTAAAAGAAAACATGAGAAATTAATATCTATTTTTATATAAATGTTTATACATATTTCTATAAATGTTTTTTTAAGGAATGTAGGAAAAAATTCATAAATTACATGCATGAGATATAAATTAATATTTTTAATTCCGGCTTTCATTTCATTTACAGCTTTGACTTAGAAATAGACTATCATGATACAAAAAAGAATTAACTAACAAATTTATCTGTTGTTAAATGTTAAAAAGCAATAAAATTCAATAAGTATATATTTTATCAGATAAAATAAAATAAAATAATGAATAAGATATATAATTAATATAAATATATTAAAAATGTTCATACATTATAGAGTCATAAGCACATATTTTCTTATACCCCTTTATTTTTATTTTTTTTATAAACACAAGTAATATCTTCACAAAGCACCCAAATAAGCCCTCAACATTCTTGTTGGATAGTAATCATAAATGAGCGAGGTTCATAGTCACAGATAGGGCTGCAAATGAACAGAGCTGTTCGTGAACAAAACTCGAGCTCGGCTCGTTTAAGTGAGCTCGACTCTGTTCGTTTATTAAAAGAACATGATCTTGAACATAAAAATCCGCTCGGTTAGTAAACGAACCCGAGCCGAGCTTTATGCCTGTTCGGCTCGAGCTCGACTCGTTTAGCTCGGGATCGGCTCGAGTTCGGCTCGAGCTCGTCTAGCTCGGCTCGGCTCAGATAAAATTTATATATATTATAAATAAAAAAATATTATGAATAATTTAAATATTTATATCATATTTAATATATTAATGTTTATATGAAATTATTCATATTATATATATATTGTTAAAAAAAGAATAAATGTATACTATACATGTGATTTTTGTTTGTTTTACAGATGCTAAGAATCAGATTCAGGCATTTGCCTCCCAATTCCCAAACCATTGCATCTCGATTCTCATCCTCATTACAGTCTGCATTCACTATCGTCTAAGTAACACTGGAAGTTGTATTTGTGTAAATTGTGAATCTGTGATGTACTGATGTATCTTAATTCTTGAACATTTTATTTTTAAAATCTCTAAATATAATAATTAACACAAATTCAAATTTTATATTATGTTTTTATTATGATATGTATAAATATATACACACACGCATATATTATAATGTATTTACATATGATTATTTGAATCATATTTAATATATTATTTTTTATGTGACTATATATATATATATATAACATACATAATTTTATAATCTTTTAATTTTCTTTAATTGATTACAATCTCATTTTAGAAAATGAATATCAATTTTATTTAATTTGTCAAAATTAAAAAATTGATTAAACCATGCCATTTTTCTCACAAGTCACAACACAAATATGAAATTTGGAATTCAACATCAAGAATTAAAAAAAATAACTTATGACCTATTCAACTTCGATCACATAGAGAAATTGACCATAATTAAATATGTTACATTTGTATTATTATACATTATATATATATATATTAATAAATATAATACATTAAATTTGGAAATATCATTAAATTAAATATATCTTGACATCTGTACGGTTGGATCGTAGAGAAATATTTTTAAAAAAAATGGAAAGAACAATTCGTGACAAAATACTAGTTACGAATTCTAGTCAATATAGTAGTGATATACTAAGATCTCCAACCAAATTAATTTTTTATTTTTTTAAAATTTGAAAATATCATTATATTAGATATATCTTGACATCCGTAGGGTTGGATTGTCGAGAAATATTTTAAAAGAATAGAAACAACAATTCGTGACAATGCACTAGTTACGAGTATTAGTCAATATAGTAGTGATATACTAAGATCTACAACCAAATTAATTTTTTATTTTTTTAAAATTTGGAAATATCATTATATTAGATATATCTTGACATCCGTACGGTTGGATTGTCGAGAAATATTTTAAAAGAATAGAAACAACAATTCGTGACAATGCACTAGTTACGAGTACTAGTCAATATAGTAGTGATATACTTAGATTTCCAACCAAATTAATTTTTTATTTTTTTAAAATTTGGGGATATCATTATATTATATATATCTTGACATTCATATGGTTGGATTGTCGAGAAATATTTTTAGAAAAATAGAAACAACAATTCGTGACAAAACACTAGTTACGAGTACTAGTCAAATAGTCAATATAGTAATGATATACTAGAATCTTCAACCAAATTAATTTTTTATTTTTTTAAAATTTGGGAATATCATTATATTAAGTATATCTTGGCATCCGTACGGTTGGATCGTCGAGAAATATTTCTTAAAAAATAGAAACAACAATCCGTAAAAGTTATTTTTATTAATTGGACTTAATTGAGTAAAAAATATTTGTTTTGTTAGTGAACAACTCGATTCGGCTCGGACTCGGTTCGAATTCGTCTCGACTCGGACCCGACTCGATTTGTTCGCGAAAAACTCGTGTTCGACTCGTTTATTAGGAAACTCGGCTCGACTCGGTTCGTTTTAAAAAAAAGTCAAACTCGGCTCGGTTCGGTTCGTTTAAAAAAAAAAGTCAAGCTCGGCTCGGCTCGGGTAAAACTCGGCTCGACTCTGTTCGTTTGCAGCCCTAGTCACAGACGACTGACCGTCCATATGAAATGTTCGTGTACTCAGAAAAGTACTCGTCATAAATTCAATGGTTTACTAGTACGAGTGCTATACAATTTCAAAAGAGCATTTTCCATGGTAGGTGCGTAGAGTGTTGAATAAGTCATCACATATATCACTATATTTTTTTATTTCATCTCTAGTCCATATCATTATTGGTAATATTTATACAAAATTTATTTTAATAATTGACAACCTTTAAATTGTCAATATGATCCCAAATAATAATATAAAAATAAAAAATATTAAAATGGATAAAATAACATACATTTTAGAATTTTTATATGCATTCTAATTATTTTGGGAAGTTACCAAATGTTAATAACCTCCCGATTTCAATAGAAATCCTTTTGAAATTTTTTTTTGAAAATTTTTGAAACCTTTTTATAATCCCTATATTTTGATATCTATATTTTGAAATCCTTTTTATATCTATGGGTATAGAAATGTATCAATGAGCTATATAAAGAGGTCCTATTGTTTTTGAAATCTGATCGGTGGACAATAATATTTATTTGTGTGTATCCAATCCATATTGTTTATGTGCCTATTATGTATTGATTTTGAGCAGTTGGTTCATTTTGATGACATACTGCATTATTTCAGTTGAGATAAACTGTGATTTATTTATTGTTCAGTTTTTATAATAAACTGTTTTATATTACGTTCTCTATATAGATATCATATATTGACTACATTTCAATTGTTCATATACTTGAGCATTTCTTTGGCTCACTCTTGCCTTTTATCTAAATCATATCAGACTGTCATTATGAGCCATTCCAGCAATTCTAGCAAGCGTAGCGAGAGACGTGTGTTGGGACCGCTCACTTCTCGGGACTCCCAGATATTTAATTGTTTTAGTATATTTGTAGATAGTGCTTGTAATAAAACTGAATCAAGACTTAAAACCTACTTATGTATTTGAGTTTGTGGATTAGTAGTAGGCTTGTAATAAAGTATTTGGATTTACTTTTAGTTTTAACTGCTTAATTTCATATTATAACCTGTTAGCGATTTTTAGTTATTGGCGGTGTCAGTGTGTCTCTGATTTATTATTTTATTATTGTTGGTTGTTGATTGGTTGGTGACATCCAAATCTAGAACTCAGATTTGAAGGGCGTCACATCTTGTCTGCTTGGTTCCTTATTTTAAGAAATATATATATAAATGTATATATCTTTGGAAATAAATATTTATATTTTATTTGAAAAAATAAAATTTAGTTTTAAAATGAAAAATATATAAATATATATATATATATTTAAAATAAACAACTTACTTTTTCAAATAAACAACCCAAACACGACTTAATCAATATCTTTATTTATTGTCTACTGGTCCATGAATGGCAAAGTTGATACTGCTTAAAGTGCTTATTTCAAAGATCTTGACTTTGTCCAACTCCATTACTTGCTCATTTTGATTTTCTAGGCAGCTTAACCAGAATATTGAAATTATTAATTAATTGATAGGATTTGTTGAATATATAATGATTTACAATTACTTTTGGATTATTAAATAAAGTCGTTTTGTTTTGATTAAAATTATATTAACTATTTTTTCTAAAAATAAATTATTATATTTAATTTAAGTGTATAATTAAAATATCTTTAGATACGTTGAAAAATATAGTATGACAGCTTGTATCAAGACAACGTGTGTTAAGCATGTATGTTCGGAATTTAAGGGGCTGTATACTTGCCTAAAAGTTTTTCAGTTTTCTTTTTTCAAATTTTCTAAAATTTTGTAAATTTTCGTTTTGTTTAAAAATAGTTGAAAACAGTGAAAACTTGTTTCAAAACTCATATAGTTTTTGAATTAAGAAAAAATGGAAAATATGTTCCAAACCATTCAATTCTCTAATTAAGATATATATAACTCTATATATATATCACATATAATTATAATTTTATAAACTATTTTACCACAAATAATGTAAATATGGAGTTAAATTAACAACCATCACTAATATTATATATCGGACTCTTATGATATCAAATTAAAAAAATTCATACAAATAAAGTTATATTTTTTAAGAAGTAAAAAATATTTGTATATATTTTATAATAACTTTTTTAGCTTGTTATATTTTAGTTAATAAAGGAGTAGGTTTAAAATATGACAAAGAAATTGAATGATTAATCTAATTATGTCTTACATATATAATTTAGTCGTTCAGTTAATTTTTAAACTAAGTTATTTATAGTATTAATTTTCACTAATTAGAATCAAATATTAGCTAGTTCAAATTTTTAAACCTGGTTTTCTATTTTTTAAAAATTTATTTTAGAAAATAGCTAAAATGAACACGTTTTATGTTTTCTTAGTTTTTAATGAAAAGTTTTCTGGGAAAGCGGAAACTTATGACTTTGACTTTGGAATACAATGACTTGAGGATCTTGCAAATTTGCTTTTATTTTTAGATAATTGTCAGTTTGAATTTATTTTAAAGTATTTTCATCATATTATTAAAATTAATATTTTTATAATATGATACAAAAATAGTTATAAATAAGAATTAATATAATAAAATGTTAATAGGATCAAAAATATATATTTATAATAAAAACTGAGAGAAATTGAATATTATAATATGTAAAAAATATTATTTAATTTACTTTAAAAGAAAGTTTTATCAATATTACTACTAGTATTTAGTTTAACGTTTAAACAGGTAAATCGATATTCTATTTTAGTTTATTATTAAAAAAGACTTACGTATTAGCTTACGAATTCTTAGATTATTGTCAGGAGTGAGGAGAATCCAACACAGGACCTGATCAACGTGTTATGTAGGTATCGATTATATAGGCTAAAGGGCATGCATGGAGTTGCTAAAACATTTTAACAATGAGTTGTAGCTCCTCATCTATACTACTAGTAGTGTGCATTTGTGTGTGTGTGTTACTCTTACCATATTCAGCACTTGCTCAGGGCAATGGTACCATATCTATAGGCTCATCTATCACAGCTGCAGACAAGGCTAAGTCATGGTATTCACCATCTGGTGATTTCGCGTTCGGATTCAGAAAAGTTAAGGATCAGTACTTCTTACTCTCTATTTGGTATGATAAAATACCTGACAAAACCATAGTCTGGTTTGTCAATGATGGCACTACTGTCCCTGCTCAATCCAAACTGCAGCTCGATGCTAACCGCGGTTTAGTCCTTACTGATTCTCAAGGCAAAGAATTATGGAGTGTCAAGGAGTTTTCAGGTACGGCTTCTAATGCTTTTTTTAATGATACAGGTAATTTTCAGATTGTTGGGAGTGATTCTTTGACAGTATGGGATACCTTCAGCAATCCGACGGATACGCTTTTGCCAACTCAGAGTATGGCTGTTAATGGTAAGCTTTATTCTAGGCTGAGTGCAACCAACTTCACCAGAGGAAAATTCCAGTTAAGTTTTCGTGGTGATGGGAATCTTGTGCTTAATACCCGAGATATAGTTACCGATAATCCTTATGATGCCTACTATAGTAGTGATACTTCTGATGCAAATGTAATTAATCAAGGATACCAGGTGGAATTTAATGAGACTGGCTATATAAATATTTTGAGAAGAAATGGTACTATTAGTACACTTACCAACAACGGAGCAATTCCTTCACCAGGTTATTATCATAGAGCAAATTTGAATTATGATGGGTATCTTGTTCAGTATTATCATCCTAAGGATTTTAGTACTGGGAAATCAGGGTGGACTAGTGTTTGGCAAGAGCCGAATGATATATGTACTTTTCTCGAAGATTTTGGAGGTGGGGCTTGTGGGTATAATAGTGTTTGCATACGTGATAGTCCTACAAGCGCGGATTGTGAATGCCCACAAAGTTATTTGTTACTTGATCCAAATTATAAGCACGGTGGTTGCAAGCCGAATTTCACTCAAAGCTGTGATTATAATGGTTATGTTGAAGATTTATATGATATTGTGGAGTTGATTGATACTGACTGGCCTGGCCGGAGTAATGACTACGCTAATCTGAAGCCCATTTCTGAAGAAGAATGTAAAAGGCATTGTTTATATGATTGCTTTTGCACTGCTGCATTTTATAAAGGAGATAGTTGTTGGAAAAAGAAGCTACCTATGACAAATGGGAGGAAGGGCAGTTCTATTGTTGGTAAGGGTTTTTTAAAAATCAAGAAAGGTGATCTTTCCCCAGAACATGGTCCAGGTAGGCCAATCTATTATGAGAAGAAGGATAAAGGTGCTTTGATCCTTGTGGGTTCAGTGCTTTTAGGCAGTTCAGTATTTGTCAACTTTATATTGATAGTTGTTGCTTGCTTTGGCTTACTCTACATTTACAAGAGGAAGATCTTAAATTTACAACCAGCTAACAATATTGTTGAAACCAATGTCCGTCGTTTTACCAATAATGAGCTTCTAGAAGCTACAAATGGATTCAAGGAAGAACTGGGAAGGGGCTCCTTTGGCATAGTTTACAAAGGTGTAATCCACATGCCTTCTACAGTTATTGTTGCAGTGAAGAAGATAGATAGACTGGTTCATGATGGTGCCAATGAATTCAAAACTGAAGTTAAAGCGATTGCACAAACTCATCACAAAAATTTGGTCAGATTAATTGGATTTTGTGAAGAAGAGGAGCATCGCCTACTCGTGTATGAGTATATGGTCAATGGAACTTTAGCAACTTCTCTTTTTGGCAGTGTGAAACCTAGTTGGGCACAAAGGAACCATATTGCATTAGGCATCGCGAGAGGGTTGGCGTACCTCCATGAAGAATGCAGCACACAAGTTATCCATTGTGATATAAAGCCACAGAATATTCTTCTCGATGAGTACTACAATGCTAGGATTTCAGATTTTGGTTTGGCGAAACTCTTGATGCTCAACCAGAGTAGAACAAATACTGGAATTAGAGGAACAAAAGGTTACGTTGCACCTGAATGGTTCAGAAATACTCCAATCACTGTCAAGGTTGATGTCTATAGCTTTGGGGTTTTGCTTCTGGAGATCATTTGTTGCCGGAGAAATGTGGAGGATGCGGAGTTTGGAGACAAGGCCATCCTAACAGATTGGGTCTGGGACTGCTTTCAGGACGGTAGAATATTTGATTTGGTAGACAATGACAGGGAGGACAGTTTGAGCGATTGGGAGAAGGTAGAGAGATTTGTGATGGTGGGGATTTGGTGCATTCAAGAAGATCCATCTTTAAGGCCAACCATGAAAAAAGTTATACAGATGCTTGAAGGAGTTGTTGATGTTCCCTATCCCCCTTGTCCCTCTCCTTTCTCTTACACTAGTACTTAAAATCTGTTGCGGTTGCTATGTATGTTTACACAAACTTATGTGCACGACTAATAATAGTTACATTGGTAAATGGTAATTATGTCAAGTAATTATTGAGAATCTTAAGCTTCTGAATTGGCCAATGTATTTATCTACATATTTAGTCATGGAGTTGTACATTGCATTTGTTTTACAAGTCTTCAATCACTAAGGTTTTAGAGTACTCTTTTAAAGACAAAGGCAGAAAATTTGCCAAGGCCAATTGAGGAGTTGTATATGAAGGGGACTGGTGCATCGACAACATTCGAACAATGCATTGTGATATAGAATCTCACAATACTCGTGAATATTTTGTTAAAATGTGTTTATCCTTGTAATTGCTATATTAAATAAGGAATAAAATGATTGGAAGATGCTTGAGGCTAAGCACCCTTGTCCATTTCCGTTCTCTGCAATAAGAACGAGATTAAGTTAGCTACTTTGTACCTTTTATTATTCTCTTACTTGTAGTTTCTCCACGTATAATCTTGAACTAGTACATGTTCAGTGGTATTTACAGTATAATTTAAAATTAGCATTTGTTAAATGTTGCATATAATAAAATTTCGTTGTCTTCCAAATTTTTTTATCAGTAAACAAGCAACTGATCTATTCAGATCATGTGAATAATGTCCGGTACTAGGAGTTCATATGCTAGGAAGTAGGGACTATGGAGCCTATTCCTTACATGTATGTTGCTCTTTTACACGTAACCATATAAGAGCAAGTTCAATGCAATACTATCCTTGGTTCCATTGCTGTATTATTATACCAAATACAAAAAAACCCAACTCCAAAAGAGTTTCATATTTAGATCCATGCATGCATGTATAAATGCATCATTTTGCAGTTATTGAAAATCCATTTTGCGATGTTCCAAATTTTCGCCATGTAAACTTGAGCTTGTATATATTTAAAGTCTATAGAGAGAACATGACACTAAATTATGATATCTATTATTTAACCTCTGGATATGTTGTACTATGCTATCATTAATTGACATAGAAGGTACTCCTATTAGGTAACCCTTTCTTTAAGTGAATCAGAGAAGCTAGCAGTTGAGTCCCTGGCACTGATTTTCTCCTCTATCCCAATGTTCCAGCCCCTAAGATTCGAAGGAATCTTATTTATATATTAGGCTGTACTAACTGAATCTTATTTAAATTATAGTACACTAGGTTGCACATCTCATCGAATTTTTTCGTTGCAATGACAACTGGACTGACACTAGCTCTTCTAAAATGGAATTAAATTATGACACAAGTATATAACTCATAAGATTATGCTCCCAATATGATCAACTTTATGCACACAAATTGTTATATTTATAGGAAGCCAATTATCTGATCGGACGAGCATATTTATTTATAGGATTCCCGGTTTTGATAGTGGTTTCAGATTTGCCGGTTTGTGGCACTCTGTGTTACCCTGTGTAAATTGAAATTATTTCTAGAATGTTAACATTTAGCTATAGATACATTTTTTTTCCTATTGCTTCATTGACTTGTCTACTTAGATTCCTCACTCGTGAGTTTTTAGATCTAAATATGAATTGTCACTTTCTTAGTTTAATTTTTATTCGGCTTTCGTTTGACCTTTTTGTACATGATAAACTTGATCTACATTTGACAGTTCCTTTAATTCTACCATGAATATATTGGTTAGATTCAACCAAAGTAAACTTGTTATAGTAGTATCTATGGATACATTACATATGATACTATATGTTTGCATCTCACTATGATTAAATAAACATGCATAAATGTGCTTTCAGATATTCAAACTCTCGATATTTTGTTATCAAGAGAAAAAAGGTATTCGTTAGGCTGAATCCGCAGATAAACTCTAATATAATATTGTTAACCATTTAAGTCGATACCACACCTCTTTAATTAAGTCGATACCACGCCTGTTTCTATATCAAGTAAACAAAATTGTAAAATAATCCGGATACATTGGAAGACATGAATAGTAGTCAAATACAAGAGAATCGACGACTCAGGCTAGCCACCATGACCAATAATAAAAAAAATTCACACACACAACTAGTCAACTTAAATATTCTCAACTTGTCGACATCATGATTTTCTATACTCATACTAGATGCATTAAATCTATATCTTTCTCCCTCTAAAACCCACACATGCATCACAATTTATCTCTGTAACTTGTAACAAAATATTTGTTTGTATGAGAGAAAGAGAGCAGTGAGAAATGATAATGGATCTTTCAGGCTCATCAAAAGCTTCATTCTCTTCATTCTCATCACCAGGTTCATCGCGTCGATCAACGCCACTGAGTTCACCAAACAATTCACTGCTTGTCACAATCCAATGCTTCAAAGCCAACTCCAAATCCGAAGAATGGGCAGCTGACACTTTGCAGACAGGAGATATTGTCGAGATCATCGCTGTTGGCAACCTCACTGTCCGTGCTCCTTTCAAAAACGGAAAGTCTGGCGTGCAGAAAATTTTACACGAGTGTTATAAGTCTAAGGACACGTCCATAAGGGTGCGAGTTCGACGCGGTTCGGATGAGTTTGCTGAGTTTGTGGCTTGTATTGTGCCTAATGAGTCTGGTGGGAGGAAACAGTATCTATTGAGGTCAGCGCATGATCCTAACTATGCAGTTGGATTTGTTGATCGGACAGAGGCAGAATGCTTGAATTTGCGAGGTAAATTCTGTCGGTGTAAAAATTACTATATATTAATTTAATTGGAATATCGGAGAACATAGTAATTGTTCGATTCAATTAATCATTTTATCAGCCAAAATACACTAACAAAAATAATTATAGCTGCGACAAAATATTTACTAACAAATTTTAGTGGACAAAAATTTGAATATGCCGTAGAATATACACGTTTTTATCATCATGAAAGTGAATGTCTGTTCTAATAAATCTCGGAGTGATTGATAGTCGAATCCAGAACCTAAGACAACCATAGAGGATAAACCTTTATCACTGAGACTATCCAATTGCGTTCTCATTACAATCTATTTAAATAAGAAGCCGAAGATTTTAGTCTTGATTAGACAAATGTGTGTATGGATTTCTGAAGATGGAGCCATATTTTTTAATGCAGAGTCTTTAATTTTGTATATTATACATTTGAGGCAGAATTTTTCCCAATCAAACTTCTTTATATATATTTTTTAATTAAAGGGATTCTTTCTAATTTGTTTTTTTCCAATCAAACTATTTTAATTTTGTTTTTTTCTTTGATATTTTCTTGTCAGCTATACCCTATGGCCATGTTTGTTTTATAGGATTAAATAGGGATAAGACTATAATCCTTTATATTTTTTAATCCTATGTTTGTTTTGTAAAAATTTATTTGGGTTTAGATCAATGATTGTAATCCTTTGAAATATTAATCCTTTGTTTGTTTTCATGGAATAAGAGATATGATTATAATCCTCTCTAATACTTGGTTGATCTCATTTTTAAAGGATTATAATCCCCTTCATTGTAATCCAATGTAAAACAAACAAAGAATTAGAAAATTTAAAGGATAATAGTCCAATCTATATGTTATCCCTCAAAACAAACATAGAATTATAATTTAAAGAATTATAATCCAATCATAAACTTAATCCTACCAAACAATATTGGATAATTTAAAGGTTTATAATACTTAGGAATTATTGTGAAAGATTATAATACATGAATATTAATTCCGGGATTATAATCCCATAAAACAAACATGTCCCAGGCTTAATTGCTGTCTCCCTATCCCTGGTTTTGACTCATGAGGTTGTAACGCATGCCAGAGAATCTCAATGCTAGCTGGTTAACCATTATTGAATATGAATATGAAGTTTAAGTTGACTTTGTCAAAGTGCTTTTTCTACAAACCTATGATCACATTTCTTGAATAAATATGCTTGTTGTTCCACTTGCCCACCATTTCATGTATTGTTGCTAACTGCATCTCTGCATGACAAGTATCTAGATAAGATAAATGCTGCCCTGTAATGAATGAATTATTAGGTACTCCCTCGGGTCCCAAATATAAATCGTATGACTTTTTTCACGTACTTAAAGATGTTTGGATTACATTTGTGACCAGAGGATTATACGATTACAAGTTAAACTCACTCCTGGATATTGAGGCCTGGAAAATCTATATTTCATGCTGCATCTTAACTAGCTAGCTTCGGTTTTCTGACTTCGTCGAACAATTATAACATACAACACTTTTATTTCATATAAAAACATAGGGCTTGGATTTTAAGTTTGTTCATGAGCAATCAAGAAGAAATTCTAAAAAAAATACTCTAGAATTATCTTGTGCCATTAGTAGAAGTGATATAATCAAGAAGAAATGCTAAAAAATAATCTAGAATTATTTGCTAAATTTTAGAGTTACTCTTAGAATATAAGGCTGTGAGATGCAAAATTGTCACATCAGGCAAAATGAAACTAGCCTGTTAAATGGCTAACAAGTAGTCTTGAAGAATATCTCATGATCCTGCGGTAATATTATTTTGTATATGTTGTTTGTAGTCTCGGCTGCAGAACCTGCAGAATTTTCACTGAAATGCCAACTTTACTAAAGTTTGTGACTTTAATTGTAAGGCTGAAATTATCTAACCGACAATTATATATATATATATATATTTCTTGTGTAATATATTACTTGATATATGTACTAATGCTACTTAGTAAATGTCACGCAGCTTCAAGGAACTCTAGGATGGTGGATGCATTAGCTAAAACTCCACTTCAAGATGGAGATGTTACTTATCCATGGGAAAAGAAAATGCAAGAGCAGCTATCAGTTCCAAACTCGAGCTTTTTTCTTTCAATGCTCTTCCTTCCTAGAACTTCGGATAGAAACCCTTCTCGCTACAATGATTTGGAGGACACTCTGGCTAGATCAAACGCATGGCTAACTTCATCTCAGGCTTCAGGAGTACCTATTGTCTTCATGAACATCCAGACTGAATCCCTACTTACCAAGGTATAATCCCGATAAAGGAATCCTGCATAAAATTCCTTAATAATAATAATAATAATAATAATCAAATGAATAATAACAAACTTCATGCATATTTTGTGATTTCCAGTCGAGCATGCTCAAACATAAACATTAAAACTATATTTCAGAAAGCTTTTTGAGCTTGGCTGAAGCTCAATAATTTTGACTATAAAAAATGGGCTTGATAGAAAAAATACACGAAAAAGCTCAACCTTGGCCTGAACTTGATTGGATTCTACTTGTTTTTTTAATGATTTAAGCTCGAGCTCAAATTAAAATTTGTTCCTTTAGCAAGTTACTTGACTCAAATAAGAGCTTTTATGTATACTACGCTTAGGCTTACTGTTAGAATCCAAACTCCATATTCTAGGTATAAAATGAAGGGAAAGTATATTCTTATTACGAGTAAAATTACCAAATGAGTGTCTTATTGTGGAAAGGACCCAACTGTAGTATATTCTCTCATCTTGCTTGTGTATATTTTTTTTTTTTGAGACAGATATCTGGAGAGACTGCTTCTTCTACTGTAAATACTGGATCATTGTCAGATCTAGCTAATCTTGCTAATACGAGTTTGTATGGCTTTGAGGATTACCATGGGGTGGACATTGGTGTTGTTAGAGCAGTTCGGCTATGGTATTCTCCTCTAGAAGGTGAAGTGCCTGTTGTAATCAAACTAAAAGAGAGCGACACAAAGCTAGGCTTTGCAATCAGTCGCACAGAGGAGGTCAGTAAATATATTTCCATCTCCTTTTACAAACTTGTAATTATGCTCAAAGCAAGTGAAAAAGTAGATCCAAAGTTCATATTGTGGACTAGGGCTTAGCATTCGGCCGACCGAACCGAATAGACCGAACCAAATAGACCGAGAACCGAATAGTCAATATTTTTGGAACCGAACTGAATCGAAATTTTATTACGGACCGGACCGGACCGGTCCGAAATATTTCGATCCGTTCGGTTCGGTCCATATTTTTTTAAATAAAATTGAAAATTAAATAAGGTGAATTTTTAAGAGAATATGAATACAAATAGATTCATATTTAGGCCAAATAATAAATCAATAATGCAACAATTAATGCAAAATTGCATTTATCGAACATATATCATATAAATATATATTAATAAACATATATTATATATAATAAAAATAAATAATATATAATTCGGTTTATTCGGTCCGGACCGAATTTTTTTATTATGGACCGGACTAAACCGAATTTTATTTCGGTCCGTACCGAAAAACCGAATAAACCGGAATTTCAGAAAAAATAAAACCGAACCGAAATTATATTATTTAGTTCATTTTTTCGTTCCGGTTCGGTTTTGCTCACCCCTATTGTGGACATTTTCTTTGTGCACTAAAAAAAGTAATACACCATTCAATCTGAGCTGAGCTGAGCTTAACTGAGAAACACATATATGCAACATCAGACCTCATCCGGTGTTAAGACTATAATTAGGTCCTGCCTAATTATAGCAGTTAAAGATCTTTCCTGAAAAGGAAAAAGAGAAGTTGACAATCAGATTTAAGACTAGTAATGATAATCAACACCATATCACATCGCTTATCCTCAATCTTCACATAGTTGCATTCAGTTTACATTTCTATGTCCTCCACTTGTAACATTACCAAAAAAAAAATCCTTCTTCAAAAATTTATTCTCTGTTTGTTTTATTTCACAGGGTTTTATTTTCATATCTTCTGTAGCAGAAGATGATGATAATGCCCCTTCAACACGGTCAGGCCTCTGCAGTCTGTACAAAGAAGCAAAACAAGCAGGTAAACTCCTAGTGGTTTCAAGAGTATCTAATCAGAAAGTCCTTCCATGGATAGTTTCTCAAACAGGAGCAATTCGATGCTATGATACTGTTTCCCTCAGCCAGAAACTCTCATTACACCGGCATGCAAAGGTTTCTATAAACATTCATATCTTCTCATGGGATCAAGGAGTTGCTTCTCTGCTAAAGGGAATCAGCAAGATGACTTCAACCGAAACAGAAACTCAAATGGCACAAATTGCAGATAATAACAAGGTATTGCCTTTCAGATACGATGAGTCGAATGAGAGCAGTCAGAGCAGCATCCGTAGTAGCAAGGATGGACTGGATCTCAGACCTTAAAGAAACACAGCAGCGGCAGATATCTCCTTCCAGTATCAAGATTTTGCAGTTCCAAACGATGGGCTTTAACATTTTTTTGTTATTTTAAAGTCGCTTCTTCATATGCTTCGTCTCCATTTGTGTAAAGTCCTAATGGTTTCCTTGCCCTGAAGATAGAAAGAAGAGTTTTAGTTTTCTGTTTTATTCCCTGAATCCTATTTGATAGATGTATATTTATATATGTATTTTAAAGATTTCAAATAATATTAATCACATCGATTACCGCTCCCAATAATATTCTTGATTAATTTAAAAAAATCAATTGTTCGTTTAAATATCATCTAGACAGTCAGAATGGTGTAACAATTTTATAAACATTGCTTGATACATACAAGTCACGAGAAGAATACTTATAGATACATACTTGATATGTGAGATGCATTAATCTAATAAATATAAAAGAATGTTACCTAATTAGGAGGCCTTGAGCCATTGATCTCAATCTTTTTTGGAGCATTATCTTCATTGTTTCAGTCTCCGAGGCCAGATGAACCAGAAGACATGATTGTTTCTGCTTGCCAGAAATTAGCAGATTTCTTTCACCAACGTCCTGAGCAAAAGTTTGTTTTCCTTACCCAGCACGGTTTCCTTCCTCTAGTCGAGATACTCGAGGTTCCCAAAAATAGTGCATGTCAACTGTATTATGCCAGCTTGAGGAACAGGTCATATGCTCGGTGCTTCATGTTCTGAATGGTGATAACACTGAAATTCAGGAAAATTATTCACCCTCTTCTTTGTTTCTTGGATAAGGAGCATCATCTTCATTGTTTACTGCAATTATTTTATATATAAATGAATCATAACAGAAATAGGTGGCCTAAAGGATAAAACATTTCATAAATTTTTAAATACATATTATATATCATTATAGGGAGAAAATTTTAATAGCAAATTGCAAATCAGCTAAAAATATTTGAGTCACGATAAGGGTTGTCAACATATATCTTGATTTGATCAAGGTCGATCCAGATCTTGATTCATTTTTAATTTTTAGAGCATGATTTTCAAAGAAAAATTGCCTAAAGAGTTCTTGTAATCAAATGAAGATAAATTGAATTTAGCTACGACTAGACTGACGAATTGAAGTTTTAGAAATGTAGCAATTGAAAGGAAATAACATACCAGATTCTTGTGTGCAGCAGCATAGAAAATAATTAACATATCGACTTTAAGGATGCTTATTGTCCTTCTTTGGAGCCTGCAATGATTCATCATAGATGCATAACACATGCTTAGATATGTAGCAACTGAATCGATGGATATTATATCGATGAAAACGTAGCTCTCTTTTATCAGAGACTCCGCTATGCCGCAGATCCACTCTAGTTTCCCCTTTTTATTTTTATGCTAATTGCAACGATTAACGTATATTTATATATGAAAAATAAATAATGGCATTAGGTTTTAAATTAGGGTTTTTTCGAAATATTGGGCCTCAAAGCCTATAATACTATTCGATCCATATTTTTCTTGGACCTTTGATCTTATGGTGTCCAGTTTCAGTTCTTATGCTACTAGAGTAATTCATTTCCAAATCAAATATTATACTTGGGAACCTTTTTTATAATGATTTTGCTTCAATCAAAACTTAGTTATTATATATATATAACAATAAAGATACATTAACTTAGGTAAGTGGTTCAATTTCATCTATTTTCAATTTTGGCAATGAATTTATTATAAATATAACTATAAATACATTTTTATACTAGTATCACAAAAAATCCGTGTCAAGCACGAACTTATACACTAATATAATATAGATAAATTTCATATATAATTAAGTAGCCGTCATTTTTTTAACAGAATCCGCTAGTACTGAATCACAAAAAGTAGCAATAGCATTCTTAGGACCGTAGTTGCCTTACCTCCACAATTTTCTATTCAATAAAGGTTCTGATGGCAAACTCCAATAAATTAATTATCCACGAGCAGGAAATAGGAGATGGTGCTCATTTATATGTGAAGAAGAAAAATCTCTAAGCTATAGGTGATAGAAATATTGAAATAACAAAAATTTCAGGCAATGACATCACCTTTCATATCAACTAGTTGATGTTAAATAGGGGAACCATGTAATGGACGTGAATCTTCATTGTTTCTGAACTTCTCCAACCAATCTTGTTTGTTGAACACCAAACTACAAGTATCGTTTGCATAATGTCTCTATATTCCACCACCAACCTTGTAGGAAGTTGAAATCTTTATAGTAAATTCTTTCATAAACAAGGTCTTTACCTTCTGAAAACCTCCCTTCACACAAAAGGCCAGGCCATCTAATCCTATATAAAACATGACTAGAAAAGTGTCAGCTGAGGCAAATATATAACTTGTTCGATATCTGAGCAACTCTAAATTTCCGATGGTTTTACAAAGCAAAAATAAGTTAAAGCTTCTGCATATCTATGTGACAATGCCCTGGACTCTGGGATAGGACATTATACATAGTTAAGGACACCTGTCTTTTAAGATGATGCAAATTCCTCCCCATGGTGCAGTGAAACTCCCATATTAGGCACAGATCCCTCTGCTACCATATTCAACTCCAACTTTTTCAGCAACATGTAAATATTCTCGGTCGTGGGATGAGATCTATCTCCAGCTACAAAACTGTGGACCTCACTGTTAGACTCAATCATACTTACTGCAGATACCTTCTTCATTTTCTTTTGTTTAATTAAATGTCTAAGTTCAGCCACATTATCCCATTTGCCATCAGCAGCATATATATTTGACATCAGAATGTAATACCCTGCATGTTCGGAGTCTAACTCTAAGAGACTCCTTAAAGCAACCTCTCCCAATTCCGTCTTCTGATGAATACTACAAGCACCAAGGAAAGCTCCCCAAACATGTGGTTCAACTTTTGGCATTAGATTGATAATTTCCAATGCCTTTTCCAACTCTCCAGTGCGGCCTAAAAGTTCAACAACTATTGCATAATGATTTGAATCGGGTGTGAGTTGATGTTCATTGATCATTGCATCAAATAAGTGAATCCCTTCTTCAATTAAGCCTGCATGACTACAGGCAGATAGAAGTGAAAGAAATGTGACATTATTAGGTTTCACTGATGAGTTTTTGACCATTAAATAAAACAGATGTAGTGCTTCCCTCCCTTTCCCGTGAACTCCATAACCTGCAATCATTGAACTCCAAATAACAACATCTCTATCAGTTATTTTATCAAAGATCTTGATTGCATCGTCCAGGGCACCACTCTTGGAGTAAGATTCAATGAGTGAAGCCTCAACAAAAGAATTATTTTCAAATCCACCTCTGACAACATAGCCATGCAGGCATAAAGTTTGCTGAATTATTCCCAACTCAGAACAAGCTGTGAGAATCTTCACCATAGCAATACCATCCGGCTGAACTCCACTTGATAGCATATTACAGAAGATAGCCATCGACTTGTGTGCCATACCATTTTGAACACAACCACATAACAAAGCAGACCAGACAACCTCATCTTTTTTCGGCATTCTATAGAAGAGTTCAACTGCTTCATCAGGGGAAGAACAATTCATGTACATATCAATTAAAGCAGTAGAGACTAAGATATCCAATTCCAACCCTTTCTGAATGGCAAGCTGATGAATCTTCTTACCCTCTTCCAAATTACAATTCGCTTCGCATGCCTGTAAAGCACTTATAACAATGACTGAATTTGGTTCAATTTTTTCAATAATCATCTCATTTAAAAGATCCAAAGCTTCTTTAGCAGAACCATTATGAGCATAACAAGAAATCATAGACCCCCATGAAATCACATCCTTTTCTTCCATTATCCTAAATAAACAAGTCGCGTCATCTAAAGATCCAGTCTTTGCATATAAATTTAACAACGCATTAACCAAAGACAACCTACCATCAAAACCCATCTTAATTAACAAACCATGAACACTACTTCCAGCCTTCAAATCCAATAACTGAGCACAAGCGGAAACAACGCTAATAAGCGTGACTTGGTCTGGACTTACATGGGCCACATTCACCATTCTGGCAAAAAACGCCAACGCCTCCCCTGGACAACCATTTTGCTCATACCCTGTAACAATCATCGTCCACAACACAATGTCGGGTTCCGAGTATTCCTCAAACACTCTAACAGCATCACTCATCACTCCACATCTTGAATACAAATCAATCAACCCCGAACCAACAAACAAGTTTGACCCAATAATATCATCTTTCTTGACAAACCCATGAATTATTTTGCCAAATTTAAGTGACTTCAACCCAACACAAGCCTTCAACGCCAATAAAATTGTAACACGATCAGGTTTTTCATCAAAACCCATGTCTGAGAAAAGACATAGAGACTCTCTAAAACGTCTGTCTCTGTTATAGCATCTTAAAATTGAGTTCCACATAAATAAAGTTCGGTGAGGCAATTCATCAAACAGTTTGTGTGCAATCGCCAAACGGGAGAATTTAGCATACAATGCGATAAGCTTATTAGCGTAAAAAATGTCTCGAAGGTAACCAGTTTTGATGATAAATGAATGTAGATTGGTGAGGGTGTTGGTGTTGCTACATGCGTCTAAAGAATTGGCAACAAGTTGAGCTAGTCTGTTCATACAGTATGTTTTTCGAATAGGGTCACAAGAATCTTTATTTTACAATAGTAGATGCAATTTAATTGTCAGTAATTATAATTTTCAAAATCTAACTGTTTTAAGTCAATAAAAAATCTTTTATTGAAAAAATAATGTTTTGTTGATTAGTTTAGTGTTCTGAATAAATTAAAAATTATTTGGACTTCAGTGGAAAATGGAAATATGTTAATTTTCTTAAAGAAAATAAATAAATAAAATATGGTGCCGATTGAATATTTCAAATTGATTAATGAAAATGGATTTAAGATTTTAATACGAAAATTTATTATATTCATTTCCACTCTCATTAATCGGATTAAATGATAGGAGTAACCGAATACAGTATCAGTTTTTCAGTATATGCTTAACATGGACGGAACTACTTGTTAACTTGCATGCTGTATTGCTCTGCACTGTCTTTCATGTCAGGAGTCGTGATTATGCCTCAAGGGAAGTAAAATTCGATTGCCCCCTCACATTTACGAAACTTTCCAGTATTAAACCTATTCGTAAAAATTATAGCGGATATAGGATTATAACAATCGCATGTCGGGATCAGTACCCTTTAAAGTTCTTTTTTATTCAAAATAAACTGTTTCTTAGGTAATAAAACAGTGTGTAACATAACCATAGGCAGGAGGGAAATTTTATCAAGAGTAAAATAGTTAATATCTATAACAAATGGATTTCATTGTTTAGCTAGGATTTGGACCTTACTACCAGCTCTTGTAATTTCGCAACCTTAGCATCCTCTTGTCTTTGACTCTTTGTTCAGCAATGCTGCATTTAGAAACGCTTCCATCGATTTCACAGAGGATCCCTTGTAATCCTCCTCGTCTCTTATCGCATCTTCAATCATTCCTTTCACTTCACAAGCTTTTTCTCTCATTTCCTTTCCTCTACCATCAACCCTCATAATCATCTCTATCTTATGCACTATATCTTCACGCCTAACCACAAATTGAGTCCCCCTAGCTACCTCAACACAAACCCCAACCTCCTCTTCCAAGAACTTGGCATTATAAAACTGCTCCCCAAACAATGGCCAACCAATTAGTGGCACTCCACAATGCAACGATTCAAGAATTGAATTCCATCCACAGTGACTCATAAACGCTGCTATAGACTTGTGTGACAAAATCTCCACTTGAGGTGCCCATTTAGAGACAATTAGTCCTCTGTTTTGCTCTTCAGCTCTCTTTGCAAATCCCTCCGGAAGCCATTCTTCAGCATCAAACTCCGCATTGATATCAAAGCCTAACGGTGGCCTAACAACCCAGATGTAGTTGTTGCCACTCATTTCCAAAGCTTTAGCCAACTGCATCATTTGTGAAGCAGAGATTGTGCTTTGTGAACCAAATGAAATATACAAAACAGAGTTCAGAGGCTTCGAATCCAGCCAATTGATACATAATTCAGGACTAATACCAGGATTTTTTCCACCTCGAGATGGATTATCTAGTGATGGAAGTACTGGCCCAATTGGCCAAACCGACAAACTTAACTTTCTTCTAAAATAACTCAAACCAATCCCATCTATCTCTTCAACTGTGTTAAACAAAATTGCATCGGATTTTACCCACAAAGAGAGATTATGTAACAAAATTCTTGACCAACGATCAGTACCATCAGCCTTTAACATAATATCGATAAGCTGAGTGACATGAATCTTACCAGCTTCATTAAAATCCGGCAAACTGAACTCCATCGACTCTGTTTTTCGATGTGGTAAATTCATCCACAAGGAATAGTAACAACCCAAGCCAAAGCCACTACAACCGCTAAAAATAGCATGAAAGACTCCAAACTCATGTGCAACATCTGCTGTCCAGCCGAAAAACATGTCACTTATGACACAAAGCAGTGAAGCCCCACCAGTGACGAGGTTGTTGAGGAGGTTTCTAAAATGAGGTTTAAGAGATAGAGAGGCTTCAAAAAATTCCAGCAGGAGGTTGTACGTGACAGTGTCAGTGTTCTCAAGATTCGGAGGAAGGCCATGGTTAGAGCTGTCAAACGGAATTTCAACAAGACCAATGGTCGAGCTTGGATCGATCCATCTCTTAAGGTTTTTGATGTTAAGAGGAGTGTTTACTAATGTTATTTGGTAGTTTCCCATTTTTTCTAGTTTATGGGCTAAAGCTATCAAGGGGATTATATGACCTTGTGCCATGAACGGGAATATCACTATGTTTCGATTTGTTTCCTCCATTTCACTCCAACTCTCTGATAAGTTACAGAGAAGATATGTAGATGAACTAGAAATATAAAGTTTTTGTGCTAGTCTACTTGATGACATTTGACAGTGCAGGACAAATTACAATTATTGCTGCTTGATACATCAGAAACTAGAAAATACTTTCATAGTATTACTGTATAATAATTCAGAGATTAAATTAATTTTAACAATGAAACACAAAAATGACATTCGGAGAAAACAAACTGTGGTATAAGGTAGTGCCTGAATTTTATGCCAAACAAGAGTGTAGTAGCAGACCGTCGAGTGGTTGGGCATTCAGCCTAATTAGAATTCTTGTACCCTAGGAAACTAAATGATGATAAAGATGACCATTTTCTAGTCGACAATGTCCGGGGCCCGTCCTGACAAATTCAAAACTCCAAGCGAATCAAATTTTTGTGTCTAAATCACTAATTTTTTTTTTATTTACAAACAAGATTATTTTTGAAAAATTATCTTTCTAGCGGTTTTGCTAACAAAATCATTCATAAGTATTTCATAATCAAGATTTGGAAGCATGTCATTCTCAATGAATATCATGTACAATCCATTCAATCTCTCTTGTGACATACTCGAACGAAGATATCTTTCTCATGCATTTTATGTGATCTCTACTAGTTTAATGGTTTTAAGACCCCTTCAAAGATTTGCCCAATTATCAAATCCCACAGTAGTAAGATTGCTAGAATACTTTATGACATTCGCCTTGAGATTAAACAACTTGCAATAAAAGTAAAAAACTTTATTCACAACTTTCAAATAAATAAGTCATCTTCTATCTTGTTTCTCCCCATTATCCAATTTTCGAGTGTAAATTTGTTATCGATTTTATCCCAATTTCCAGGATCATAGATATCTATGTAATCATCTTCCTGAATTTTGTTCTCATGGAGACCATTATCCTCTTTTTCGTTGTCAGACAATAATTCCTTTTCATCAACAATTGAATTCTTAGTATTAACCATATTTTCATCTTCTTTGGCTTCTCCAATGTTAATATTTTGACTCCCACCACTAACATTAACCTCTTCATTATCGGTGAAAGTTGTTGATTTCATAAACCTAAGAAGTCCTCCACCTTTTGTATAATCTTTTAAAAAATAAACCTTATTTTGATTGATTTTTCTTACTTCGGCTCCATATTGATGTTTTTTCATTCTAATAAAATGTCACTGTAATTAGGGATTTGGAAGCCAATGATAATAAGAAGAGGAAGTGTTAGTTTTTACAAAATATGGAGATTGATATCTAATATTTACATATCTTTAATTTTATTGTGCTTCTTTACATAAACAAAAACAAAAAAGAAATTATTTTGGCCATAATAATTATTATTATTTGGTTCTTATATCTTAAAAAAATTTAATTTTCTTTTATAAAAATATTGTGCCCCTAATATTTTTTTTTTTGTCTTTATATATATTTTTTATTTTTTCCCACTGTTTTATAAAAATATATGCCCTTAATTTTTTGTTTTTTGGTGCCCCCATTCAAGAGTATAAGCGGTTCCACTGATGCCGAGTCTGACAATGTCATCAATATAATTTAAATTTAGCAAACCATTTTCTTGATACTTGTTAATTCAAAATTTAGGGAACTTTCATGCACATTTTTTCGCCAAGATCTCTTTGCAAGAAGGAAGCTGACAGCCTACCAGGGATATGCAAATTGCAAAAGTATTATGATAATCATTACCTTTTTATTAAATGTATTCTTTCCTAATCATCTTTTTGACACCTCTATCTCATTTTGATTCTATCTTATAAATTCATATATTCAAAGGACAATTGCTTTAGCCATGATATCAAATTATGTACTTAAATTTTATAAATACAAGTCAATTTTTATTTAGAAATAATTAAAAAGTCCATCACCCTAAATATTCGTTATCTTAACATAAAATTAGATTTATTAATTCATCCGTACGGTGTCGTGTACTAAAATTTTAAACCCATTCATTTAGATACATTTGTGTCGTCTATTTTCTATCTCGTATTTTCATATAATATACTATAAGGGAATCTAATAAACAATTTTTATATTTAGATATATGTTTGTGTTCTCCATATGTATTAATAAATTTCCACAAGCTCTATTCTTTATAAATTCAGTGGTTACTTTTATATGTTTGTGTTACTTGTAGAATAAAATAATAAAATCAATTTTTCCTTGTACGTTTTTGTATAAAATCAAAACAAATATTCACATACCCGATTCTATATAAAAAGACAAGTCATAAATTTTAACTTTATACCATGAAACAACATAAATCTTAGTATATAAATTATAAATCAATAAATATAATTGACCTTTTTTAAAATGTAAATAATTTTATTTTACTTGTCCCTTTATATGAGAACTCTTACAGCGCATTTCTTTATTTTACCTTTTCAACTACCTAGAGGCTAAAACTAGGTTATTTTTATTTTAAAAAAATTCCCTAAAAAATCATTACTAGTATATTTTTACTTCACCTTTTCTTTATATATATATAAAAAAAATCACCTTTTAAAAGAATAAAGTAACATCATCGTTATAACTAACGTGTCAGAAAGAATATGAACCTGGGGAACCATCATCTGTGTGTAAGTTTGAAGCATCTACTTGGCTTGTGTTGTTAAAATATTATTACAACACTATCCTACTGCTTCTTTGCCGGCCAAGCCAAAGTTATGAGTTTCCCTTTGGTGACCATAGCTAGTTTACAACTAGTATTGGCCCTGTACACTAGTTGTAATATTGTTGTTTCTGCCTCAAACTCAAAATCATTAGTCAACACACTTCCTGGTTTCTCTGGCCACCTTCCTTTTAATCTTGAAACTGGGTATGTTTTTGTTTCATAAAATCTTTTATATATGTATGTAGAAATAATAGACATCCTCAGTTATCCCGTTTAGAGCGGGTTAACCTTACAAATTAGTATCTGGTAAATTTTAGGGTGAGCGAGAGTCGAACCAGGACCAGCACAGTCCAAGAGATAAGCCCTTACCACTTGTATTAATTAATAGACATGTTATATGTTTATGTTTGTGTTTCTGCAGATATGTGAGAGTTGACAAATCGAATGATGTGAATCTATTTTATTATTTCATAGAGTCTGAAAAGGATCCTTTAAATGACCCTACTGTGCTTTGGCTTAGCGGAGGCCCCGGTTGCTCTGGATTTTCTGGCCTGGTTTATGAAATTGGTAAACAATTTTACCATATTGCCTCCGTTCTCTACTTTCCGTTACCTTTTTTTTTTTCTAGTTACATGTAATCTCTATTTTTGAAATAAATTATAATATAGGTAACTTTGATATTAAGATAGTCGAAAAGCTCAAAAAAATATAATTTTGTCAATTAAAGTGAAAATATAGTATGTTGTGTGATGTATAGTTTATAACATTTGCAGGTCCATTAAAATTTGATTTCCATGCTTTTGATGGAGGCTTACCATCACTCACCCTGAACCCATACTCATGGACCAAGGTGCTATTGTTATTTCCTACTATAAAGTTACCTAGTATTTTCTTTAGCATTTTGGGCTATTATAGAGTTCTTATTCTAAAATCAGGTTGTGAATTTTTGATTGGATTAAAGTGAATTGAAATACTTAATATGTCGCTGATTGTATTATTGATAAATTTATATATATATATACTCTTAATGAGAAATTATGCTGTTAGCTAATCAAATTTTATGGTACCTGATTTTTTAATTTATGCAGATTGCAAACATGCTCTTTTTAGATGCATCAGCAGGTACTGGATTTTCCTATGCAACTTCAGAGCCCTAAAACTCCGATACAAAAACGGCACAGGATACTGCCAGATTTCTGACAGAGGCAAGCTAAATAATCTGTAGATAAGAGTGATATATTATCAAACTTTTCAGTGAAATAATTTTAAAAACTGAACATGTTTGTCAGTTTGTGTACTGTAGAAGTAATTTCAGAGGTTCTTTTATTCTATTGACTAATAACCAATGAATATGTTTGATAATTTGACATTCTTCTGAGAATGATTAGGTATTCAGTAACATAAGGTTGTACGCTAATGTATGAGCTTGTTTTATGCATAATCTGAATGTGGAGAGTCTGTAATATTTACAGTGGTTACTGGATCACCCAAGATTTTCCAGAAACCCCCTTTATGTTGCCGGTGACTCTTATGCTGGAAAACTGGTACCACTGGTGGTTCATGAAATATCAAAAGGTGTTTTAAGCTAGAGACTAATTTTATGATATTACAAGGTTTCAAATTTTAGTTGTGCATTAAGTTAATAAAGTTTCATAATGTTCATATTGCAGGTGATGAAGCATGTGATATGCCATACCAGTCTCTACAGCTCCAAGTACATTTCTTATCTATTCTGCATTTTCTTTAAATAAGGGTATAGGAAAGTAAGAAAAATTTACCTTTTGACTTGAATTTGTGCGGACCGTAATTATATGGCTGCCTTTTTATCCATATTATATGTGATTGCATTTACATTCTTTTGATGTTAAGTGGAGTTGCATTGTGAGGGAACAACCCAATGCATGAGTTGGAATATATTATAACAGATATCTCATATCATGGTTCAGATGCCGTGGTCTTACATTTCTTTCATCTCAAATGTTTCACATATCTAATTTCAGCTCTTCTAAATTTGTTAATTGTTAACTTTTCTGTTTTTGACTGTTAGCACTTGTATCTTGAATTTTTTACAACAGGGATACGTACTTGGCAATCCGTTAGTTAATTTTCAAATGATGGTAAATTCAAAATTCACTTTTGTGCATCGAATCGGACTGATAACAGATGAATACTATGAGGTAATAGTTTTTATCCTTGTATAGTGAAACAATTCAGTTAAATCTTTTCTCAAACATTTTAACACATGCCCAATCAATTTTTATTATTGTTGCTAAATAACACATGCCCAGTCATTCCCCTGGCATCTTAACCATTCCCAATATGGTACGATTTATGTCTATTTTTCATTGAGTGTCACCGTTCAAAGTATAGTGTGTAACTAGTCTTGTTTGAATGAAAATTCAACATTTATAATGTCTCATTGGTTCCTATTTAGTTCTTAATTTGTTCAAGAGTCTGTCCATGCTTATATAGACAAATACTTCTCTTGATCAAATTTTCCTTTTATTGTTTATACTTGTCGTTCTAAGCTTGAATTTTTTTCATTTTATATGACAAAACATGTATTTCCTATAACTGTATCCATGGTTTGATTTTCAAAATTCATTCCACAGATATAGGGTATCACTGAGTCACTGACAATATATCTATTTTGTGTCTGCAGTCAGCCAAAAAAAACTGCAATGGTGAATTTTATAGTGTGGACCCAAACAATGTTCTCTGTCTTGATGCAATTGAGCTTATCAAAGAGGTACCTTGGACAAAAACAAAAATCTTTAGTATTTTAATGGAAAAAAGATCCTGATTTGCATCGCAATTGTGATCTTACCGCTCTGATATTTTAGTGCATTTCAAGACTTGATCCTGAACATATTTTGGAAGTGAACTGTGGCGGTGATCAACCAGAGTCAGATGAGATACAATCAGATTACAGGTTCACTGGAGACATCCTCTTCCCGTCATGGCACGATAAACCCTGGTGTCGAGTAGTTTACTTATCCTTTTGTCTGTTTACTGCTGCTTTTTTACCCCTAGTACTGTTTGAGTTTATCGGTGTATAAATTTTTTCATCTTAATGTTTTCATTTTCTGCAACGAGAAGGATTTAACGAAAACCTTAGAAAATACAAAGGCACATGAACTGATTTTGGAAGACTAAAATAAGTGAATAATTGTATTATAAAGCAATGTCCACATTAACCTGATACTAAACCACCAATTGTGAAACATTTTAAGCAATCTTACATATTTTCAACCATTGAACCTTCAAAATGATTAGTCAAAGCCTATTTCTTTAACTTCATTTTTACATTTGCAGACAAATCCCATAATTTTCATGTTCATGACCCCAGTCCTTGAAATATGATTCCTCTCTTTAGTTCCTGAAACCTTCAGTAGCAAAGTTATAGTTTGATTGTGGAAAACAATGCAGTCAATTCTTTTTTGTCGACAAGTGCTATAGACAAGCTTTGTTTGAGGTATATTATAACATAGTATCTGTACTTTTATAAGATATAGTAACATGGTAAATGCATATTTGTTTGCAGAAATATAGTTACCTGCTATCTTATACTTGGGCAAATAATCCACAAATTCAAGAAGCCCTTCATGTTCGAAATGTAAGTTATACTTTAATTTTTTACTTCCCCGGCTACATAATTAGGCACTTCTCTTGTCCAGAATGTTTCAGCAAATGAAGTTATAATTTTGTTGTCTGCAGAGCACACCTGTAGGGTTTTATTTTAAGCATTATCTATTTGGAGTTTCAGGCCACAATAAGTAAATGGAAGAGGTGCAACAGGAACATATCTTATGTCAAAGATGTACCAGATGTGCTCGAGTATCATTATGTTCTTAGTAAGAAAAAATATCGAGTTCTGGCATACAGGTATGACCAATGATTCTTATCTTCATAAAGTAGCAGTCTGCTTTGTTAAATAGCTGATAGTCTCTAAACGGTACAACTGCATGAAAACTACGTATACATGATAATAATCATAGCAATCGAGCATATTAAAAGCTTTGTGTGCTTATTAAAGTTGGATCAAGTGATAGGTCATTTTGAAACACAATGAAGAGATTTAATAACCAGTAGAGAAAACTAAGCCTGATGAATGATGATTTTTCCACATTAGGTAACTTTGTGGGCGTCTGGGTGGTTAATAGGAATTGTCTTCAATCCCATGGGGCATACGGGGAATGATTTACCCTGTTAATAGGAATGTGTTTCCTATTCCAACCAAGTAAACCACTCGATCAGACATGAACATATAGGAATAAAATTTGATTCCCACTGACCAGGTTCAATTAGCATGAAACAAACGGCCCTCATGCGCAATGCGCACATGGTACCATGGGCACACTTTGCATTGCTTCTCGCCACTGGGGAACATCAAGCTGGTTATATTTCATATTTAGAATTGATCCACCCTGTTCTAAAAACCAAGAGCAAGCGTAGCCTATAATCCGAATTGGTACAAGTGGAGCCATCTATTTTTCAGTGGTTATATTTATTATTAAATTAGTTCAATAAAATGGTTTCCAGGTAAATAAATGTAGGCCTTTTCATCTAGTAAGATCAAAAGAGCTGTAGCAGATGACGTACTCCACTGTGAATGAACAAGCTTGAATTCTAGTATTTTTTGGCCTCTTGAACTGAAAAAAATTCAAAGATAGGAAGAATTTTATATACAAAATTGTATGTTTGTTAAAAGGAAGGTTTATGCAAGTTTCATGAGACTAATTATCGAGTTATTATTAATGATGAACTAGTACCATTATTACCCTTATTGCAGGGGTGATCATGACATGGTAATTCCATATATTGGTACAAGAGAATGGATAAGATCTCTCGACCTAACTATGGATGTGAACTGGAGACCATGGTTTGTTGATGATGAAATTGCAGGGTAAGTTGTCCAAACTCGTATTTTCTTCTCCCTGTATGTCATATATAAGTTTGCTGAAAACAAAAACAAATATGGACATGGCATGATTGAATTTTCTTCATGAGAACTTTCGAGTTGTGATACAATCTCTCTATGTTATGCAGATACACAGAGAAATACAAGCTAAATGGATACAATATTACTTTCGCCACAGTTAAGGCAAGTACATAATTTAATGAACCCCGAAAGAAATTATACTTGCCAAGCTGCAATCCATGTAAAAGATTAACTGCAGAAACCGTCAGCTTATATTATTATTATTTTAATTTTTTTTTTTTTTTTGATATTTAGCTTATAAATATGTAGGCGCATATATATTTGATCTCACTTGTTTTCTTGTTTTTTTTGTTTTTTTACAGGGAGGAGGTCACACAGCTCCTATGTACAAACCGAAGGAATGTTTGGCTATGGCTGCAAGGTGGTTATCAGATGTCCCATTGTAACCCATTATATGCATTCATAACCATATCAGAATTCTTACACCTCCCATAGATACATTCCTCTGTACTCAAAAGAGCAGAGCTTGGATAACTTGCCATCTTGGCATAGAGATGATATAGTTCTAGGGATGATTGACATCCTAGTATCATGAGTTTCTATTCACCACAATTAATGATTCTGGGTTCGATTAGCGAGATTTATTATTACACGTACTAATCTGTAAGTTTATAGGCATGTTCAAAAATAATAATAATTTACCAACAGGAAAAAGAAGAAGTTAACTTAATATCTTTAATATAATTAAGTTTTTTCTGATTATACAAATGTTTATTTTCATCTTCTTATTTTTAATTTATGTATTCAATAGTAGTAGTTCAACCTTCATTGTTACTTTAGCTAATACTCTAGTAGTAAGTACCATCACACTGTAATTACTATTTTTCTAGCTGGCTTTCAATTTTTGAAATCTTATTATGATTACTTTGAGAGTAAGGGTTGATGTGTGACGAAAGTTCTAAATATTTTAACAAAATGTCTTAACATTATTCTAAATAATGAACTAGCTCTCAAATATTAATCAACCCATTGACTGATCACTGATCTACTAGGCTACATCCGACTCTGGAGAACAAGCCCTTGTGAATTTATTTATTTTTTTGTCAAAAAAACTTTTACGTATGTGAGTTGTACCAAAATACAATCCCTTGTTTCTGGATGCCCTTGTGAAAATTTGATTTGCTTGTATCAAATCTTCATTTGCAATGTATTTCAAATTAAGTTTACAAACATGCTATCAAATCTTCATTTGCAATCAAATTAAGTATACTAACATGCACACAACCGATGAACGTAAACCTTGAGTGTGATCCAACTCCAAAGGCACCGAGAGATGACATAGCATCCTCGCAATACAGTGTGTAGACATGCACTAAACCTCCTCCAAAAGGATCCCACCTAGAGAGGCCTATTATTAAAATATTCACAGAACCAATTACAGGGAAACCAAAAGCTTGAATACCATGCTTATATGTTTAAGTTAGTAGGTAGACAATTTCTCCGGGCCTTCAAGGCTCGGAATAGAGAGCAATGAGCATGATTGCTTTCTTGGAGCTCACCTAGTAATAGCATACATATGGCATGTATTAACATTACATACTGAAAATTAGACGATATCACTTGAATGAAGACAAAAAATAGATATAAAATCTCTAATATTCCTCACCGTGTTTGGAAATAAAAAAAAAAAGATAGAGATGCATTGGCTGGAAAACACCATTATTTGTATGGTAGAACCGTAAAACAGAACTTAACCTATTCTTTTGCAATATGCTCCTCCAAGCAGTGGGCAGTTATAATAACAGAATGAACCAAGAAAACCAATGATACCATAACTTGATGGAGTTCCTTATGATTATTTAAATGAACCAATGAATTGATGGACTTTTAACTATGCAATGGGTATGTAGTTATTGATCTAACAATCACATTGACCATCATCGCCAAATCAATCAATTTTCTGTGGAGTGTGTGACAAATCGACGGCCTTCAATTTTATAAAGGTGCAATAATGAACTACTGCATATTAAAGTCATTCGCTGATTCGGTTGATTAATCAACAATTTTGTTCATTGGTGCATATGCTCTAATGAAAGTAAAATAATTGTGTTCAAGACAACAAATCAACTAAATTATTAAAAACCTTAAAAATCTCCGGCATTTCCAAAGTAGTGAAACCATAAATTACAGGCACTCTTTTGTTACACAAATGACAAAGCAAGACTAAGGAAGAGCTATAAAGAAAAAACAATAAAATTCACCTAATTCTTCATCAAAAGCTTCATTCTTTGAACTTCCTTGCAACATAAATGACTGAACAAATAATAGTTGATCTAACAGGCGTATACCCTAGCAGATATTACTCTCCTCTTGGTAACAAGAAGTTGAGGGTTTACATGGATACCACTCTCCTCTTGGTAACAAGAAGTCGAGGGTTCAAGTCTCATTGGAGGCATGAGCGAGTGATTATTTAAATTTTTATAATTGACAAAAAAATAAATAAAAACAATGATTAATAATCAATTATTACTAATTATTTCAAAATAAACATAGATATGAAACAGATACATGCAGGCTTTTAAAATTCAAAAAAGCATGGACAGTCTAGACCTTAAGTAGCAGCACCAGCAGCTAGGCCCCGAAGCAGTGCATAATTTCATCATTAAGAAAAAAGTCAAGATCCGGGTCATCCAATGGGCTTGGGACTTCTATTCCAAGATTATATGTGTTGTCAAATTCTGTGAAATCTAACGACAAGCTATTTGGGGGAGATCCATAATTATTCTGAACAGGTTGATCTTGCTCACTACCGAACGTATTATTTATATGATGGTTAAAATTATGTCCAGCTAATGCACCTCTAGTTTCCTGTGATACTGGCATATGGACTCCAAAACTATCTGGCCTAGTCTGAAGTTCATTATATACCATATGGGACTGCTGTTCAGCATTTCTAGCAGGAAGAGTGACTGATGTATTTAAAAAATCATATGGTCGACCTTGATGTAACACACTATTTCCAGCTTCATGATGCAAAGAAGAATGAGGAGAGCCATAATGCAAATCATAACTCTGAGGCACATGAGACAAGATAGATTCCTGATGTACTACAGGCAATCCAGATTCTTGAGGTCTATGAGTGAACCGTGGATTATTAAGCTTATGCCCTTGCATCATCGGATACTGAAGAGACCTGTCACCCGAAAAGGTGCTTGATTCAATTATATTGGCAGAGTCATGAATGAAGTAATTATTATTGTTCAACTCTGGCACTGGCAACTCAAACTGTCTGCAAGTATCCGTGTCAGGACGACCCAATCCTGCAACCATATCACTTCCAAGTTGACTAGTATGCATATTATGTGAAACCAACTGTGCATCAGATTGGTTTATATCAGGTAAAGGGATTTGATGCTCATCATTAGGCTCAGTAACTGGTAGCACAGCTTGTTGCACAGAAACATTTGATTTTAAACGTCGCCTTTTTTTCTTAAGTTGCTTATCTGTTTGCTCTTTCCCCTGGAGTCCAGGGGTTATAATATGAGAAGGAAGAGATGGTTCCACAGTCATCTGCTGATTACTACTTCCATCCTTCGATGAAACGGACCCTAAACAATCTTCAACACCATCAACATCATAGTCGCTGTCACTACTGTTGGAAGGTCTAATCTTCTGTCCACGACTGCCTGAAGGTGTCTCAGTGATTCCAGATCCTCCGTTCTCACTACTAAGCTGGTGGATGGGGGTTTCCTCTCTACTCAACACCCCCAACCAAATCGAGCTCTCCTTGGCAGTCATCTTATCCTGCAAACATTTTGACTGCCTGATGAGCCTCCTGATCTTTGCAAAATTAGGTGACATATGCTTTATCACAGAAGTGAGCACTGCTACTTTCCACATCTTTTTCAAATCATGTGGCTTCTTATAAGGGGGACTTAGACCCTTTGACAACCCTAATCGTAGCCACCAATCTTCATGTCCAGATGGCCACCATGGTGGTGGTATTCCCTTCTCTAGTGGATACTTCCTCTGAGGTGGATCACAATGCTGCATCAAAGACGACAGAAGAGACCCCAAAGTTGCATCTTGCAAGTCCTGTAGAACACTTTGGGTATTTCCATTTTCACAACCTATACCCTCTGCTTTTGCAAAATACTCCACTTCATACTTATCTATAGCTGCAGGTCCATTCTTGTCAAACTTCACCTTTTCTTTCCACCAAGCTCTAATATTATCCGAAGCTCCACTGACAGCCTTACCCTTCTCAGGAATAATCCCATACACAAAACCCCGAGCTTTGCACACCTCCATAAGCTTCAACATATATTTCAAAATTCCATCTTGAGCTCTCGCCATTTTCTTTCGTCGAGCCTGATCAGTAATCTGCTTACCCTTCTGCTGCTCTGCTGCCTGCAGTGCAGCAATTTTCTGTCTTTCTTTAATCCTCTTGAGCTTGACATGATCCTTCCACATCCGTCTCTCCAAATCTTCCGCTTCAATCTCTTCATCACTAACATCTTTATCCGCAATATTCGGACACCTCAAGTCATCACCTTCAACATCCGAACTGTCACCGAGCACATTAACATCAACCATTACACACTTTATTTTAATTTCAATAATCATCAAACCCCATTTAACTTTATCATATCAGATCAAAAACCCATCTTCCAATTAACAAGAACATCATCAAAAAAATTCTTATAAAGTCATCATGCACATATAATTAGCATATAGAACAACCCCAATTCATATAAATCAATAAGTAACAATTTAAGTTACAAAAAGGGTGATCAAGAAATGTGGTGAACAGTTCCAAGAAGCAAAACAAGAAATAATAAAGAATTTCAATAGGCATAAACTCAATTATCAGATTAAAAATCAAAACTTTAAGATAAAATTGTGAATAAAAATGAAATTAAAAGAAGGGTATTGCAAAAAGTAAGATAAGAACCTGATATCTGCAACAATATCTTCCATCATACCCATCAAATTGATCAATTTGATGACAAACCTAAAAAGTATATATACAAAGAATATAAATATGTGTGTTCTAGTGCATCGTATCTGGGAAAAGAAAAAGGGAGCGTTTGGTTCATTGGGTGTCATGGGAATCAGGCGGGTCGGTTAAATGAATTTATTAATTTAATATATATTTTAATAAATAAAAATTAATATATAATTTTATAAATAAAAATAATAAAATTTTAATTTAATTTATCATACCTCCCTTTCATACCCGTCTTCCACTAAGGTAATAAGTTATGAGTTTAAAATTAAAAAATTACAACCAAACACCATGTGCCCGTTTGGCTGGACTTATAAGTTGGAAATAAGTGTTTATTTTCAGAAAAAGTTAGTATGTATGTACTTTTTTCGAAAATAAGTAACTTATTTTCAATTTTGAAAATCATATTTGGTTTTAAAATTCTAAAATAAATATTTATCTAAATTTTTTTTTGAAAATATGTTTAAAAAAATTAAAATAAGTTAATTATTTTAAATTTAAGTCCAGCCAAACGGGGCCCATGTATGATTGAGTTTGGAATAAACAAAATTCATACCTGATATCTAAGAAGTCCCGGACTAAATGATCCCTTAGTTGTCCACTTTGTTTTCGGTGTGGTCAAATTTACTCATTTTTTACTGTAATTTAAATATAATATATAATTGAAAGAAATTAAAATTTTATATTATTAAAAAGTATATATATAATCTACTTTAAAATATATTTTTTAATTTTTTAAAATTATAAAAAAAATCTTTAATTATTAATAAAAAATTAGTCAATTTGAACCTAAAAAAATCAAAATGGATATCTACATGCGGAGTGATATTTACCAAAATAATAAAATGCGAAGAGAAGGAGAAAATCAAATTCCTATTTTGACTCTTCGTGGATTGTTTTAGACATATACTGTACATTTTATTTTTCTTCAATATAAATTTAAACGATATATACTCTTTTCTTTTTAGATAGAAATTTGTAACTCCTTTCGTCTCCTCATTTTTTCCCACTTTTTTTATTAATGTATTTGATTTGATCTTAATATTTAATCTATCAAAAATATTACTTTTTATGTTTTTTTATGATTTTACTATCTTTTAAAATTTGTTACAAAAATAAGGTTTATAATTAAAAATAATCAAATACAACTTTTTCATATACAATTTATAATCAAATGAAATTGAATGCAACTTTTTTTTGAAAAATTTGAAACAACTGGTTGCATTTGAATTTGATTTTAGTTGCATCAGGTTGTATCCGTTACAAAATCATATTTTTGCAAAAAAATTTAAATTAAATGTCGTATTTTTGCAAATATAAAATAAAAAACATATTTTTATAAAAAATGGTATTTTTAAAAAAATATTAATTTTTTTAATCAAATTAGTCAAATATTAATTAAAAATTATATAGTATATTATATGATTAGATATATGCTCAAATGAGTGTACGACAATTGACAAGAGTCACATGGTAAAAAATACAGCTGCATTGACAAAAAAAAAAAGTACAAGTATTTTTTAAAAATTTGTAAATCGGCCACTGCTTGCTTTGTATATACTCTCTTTAAATGAAATTCTCTTGTGCTTCTCTGTTCCTTGATTAACTTATTGCATTTCAGGTTACATAGGATTGGAGCTAAGGCAATGAAAAAAGGTTAATATACAGACCTTTTAGTTGTCTGGTTGCAATGAGTACACAAATTGATTTGATTAAAATGCACAATTTATGGTACATTTTGTGGTACTGACTCAACAAAGTAAAGATATCATTTTGTTACTTCTTGCTTCCAGGGTAAAACAAATCACTAATGACAAACTGTAGTTTATATCATGCAGTCTGTTTTTGCTGGTAGTCTCCTAAAAAAATTAGCAGGCAATGCAGGAAGTTTTTGTCGGAATCTGGGATGTCTCAACACGTAAAGTCCCATCAAAAGTGCCACAACTTGGAATGGCGTAACGTAGAGTACTATTGCAGACATCAAACAGAATGTAATAAACAATGCTGACGCCCTTGGATCTCTCCAGTTTAGGAGAGCTTGTAGCCTCTCGCCTTGAGCTGCCAAGTCTCCAACCACAGTTTGAATCCTCCCACCAATGCTCCGTAGTCGATCATATCTCATTCGAACTGTATCTGATCCTTTAGAAGTAGGGAATGTATCAAACTCTTCGTCCAATTCGTCAGAACCAACTGCATCAGCGTGTGACAGTCGAATATCCATATGTGGAGGATGCTTTGGCTTCAATCTATATCTCCACGAACCGATAAAGAAGAGGTACAAAAATATTGTAGGGAGTATCAGTTCAGGAAAAAGAACCAGCATCACATAAAGTATGTGAATCAACACAGTTGTTATAGGATTTTTCCAGTGGCAAATCTTATCAAACCATTTCCCAATTGCAACACCACTACTCAAAACATTCATGACCCTAAAGAAGTTAGCTTTGCTTCTTCGAACACTCCAAATATGTGAACCCACATCAAGCATAAACTCCACAACCTCTTTCTTTAGTGCAGGTTCAGCGCGACTGAGCCTGACTGAAACAATTTGAGTAGCTTGGTGCCTCAAAATATCCATTTGTATCACAGATAACGGGTGAACATAGTGCATTTTTGGCAACATTGGCTGTGAATATTTGCTCAACATGTTAACATACGAAGTACACGAAAATCTCACAGCCAACAGAACTTCTCCCATTTTCTTAACTCCTGATGGTTGCAACACAATAAGAGGATACAAATTTGTGTACACTCGTTCAGTCTCGAGAGTTGACAACCGAATCCTCACCTTCCCAATTCTTGAATCCTTTCCCCCTGCATGTAACTGTCCATTATCGAACACCCCAATTGTTATCATAGTACATGGATCAAAAACTTCCCATGTATACTGCTCGTTCCATTTTGGACCAAAGTTGTCTATAATAGTTCTCGTCCGTACCCATTTCGGACCATATTTAGCAACACAAAAAGCATCTGTAGTTGCTCGACCATCTCTTGTCTTCATAGGAGAAAGTCCAGTAGCACTTATGATTCCCAGCTCCAAAAGTCCTAGGCTGGACTTCCACAACAGTTTTGAAGTTGGCCTCAGGTCACTACAATAGTGAGTAGACTCTTCCAAAACATGGTATCCACCATCCAAACTCAGCCTCAAATGAATCCTACTGGCGAATTTCATCTCCTTCTTTTCGCCTTCCACGATCGCATATTTTTCTAGATTATGCCACCTAGAAGGCACAGCCTTATTGTCAAGCCTCCTGTGAAGACTTGTCAAAGGAAGCACACATTTCCCCAAGAAATCATCTTTGTTAGCTTTGTCTTCCACAGTTATAACCAGAGGTTCCTCGAATGGTTCTGCAGCTACGAAAACTAAATCCTCATTCCACATTGGATTAACACCCTTCACTGAAGAAATCTTGGTCTTCAAAGCCTGATTTCCAAGAATGACTTTAACTGATACCTCTGGGACTTTACCCTTGTCACTAGGCAGCAAATCTTGACATTCAATAACATTTACACGTACATACCAAAGGCGAGGAGATAAATAAACTTTCCCTCAAATCTTGGTAATCCCTTCTCTACCTACACTAGCTGCATCTGAATGCCAAGCATCAGGAAAGGCCTCATCAGCCTGAGTTCCTTTCCAAACAGCAACCATTATCTCCCCATGTTTCATCTTTTGCCCTCTTTTATCTTCCAATTTATACCATTGGGGTGCCAGTGGACTATCCGGTGGCACACGTTTAGGAACATCAACAAGATCAAACAAAATCCTTCCAACGAAGTCATCTATAACAACATCTTTGTCTTTCACCACGACTTCAATAAAAGAAGATTGGAGCCTGTCTTGTGAAAAGGCGAACACATAATTCCATTCGGGGTTTGGTTTCTTCTCGAAATGCTTGGTAACTCCTTTGTAGTTTCCGAGCTTTACTTCAACATATGGATCACAACTACGAGTGACATCTTTTCCTGGTAGATCCTTGGCCTTCACGACACGGACATAGAGGTATTGCATCTGCTCAACAAGGTCATAGGCACATGTGAGCTTATCACCCACGATAACCCCTGATCCAGCAACTTTTGGCGAGGTCTCCTTGAGAGCAAATTCCTCATGTTGAGCAAGTCGCTGCATATTCTTTACTCTTCTAAACACAAAAGAAAATTGAAAAAGAAAGAAAAAGATATGAAAGAGTCAGAAGAACATCAAAACAATAAAAGCCGCAAAAGTATGGACTTGAATATAGCTCACTCTTTCAGAATCACAATTATTTTTATATGCTAGTCATGTTACTACAACTTCACTTAAATAACTAGTCTGAAGCAATTTCTTAGAACAGATACTCATTTGTAGGGCTATAAGCCAAATTAGTCAAAAAAAAACTAGTCTGAAGCAACAAATTGTGAAACGAAACAAACTTAAAAGATCAACAAACTATGTCCTCTGGTTCAAATTGATCCCTAAATTATGCATGGTAAAGACCCAAGAAAGGTCTTGAATGTAATGCTTGGTCTTTCTGAACTATTTACATTATTGTATGTTTACAGCAGCATAGGGAATAATAATAATAACAATACCAATAATGATGCAGGACTCAGGTTTGTGACCTTTTAAAGATGAAAATGGTACATTAGAAATTTAGAACTTAAAGGGAGGGGGAAGGGATAAGAACCTCAAGAACTTGTATACAGAATAAATAAAGCTGTGTACCAATGAAATATATCGAAATCAGCAAAACTGCAAATAAAATAAAAGAGAGAGAAAAAAAAAGGCAAGTAAGATAGCAGAAAGTATGGAGAGTGATGTAATGTGAGCCAAAAGGAGAGAAGAGGTAATGAACACTTGAGAAAACCTTTGTAAAGAGAAGATAGATTAGTTGTTAGTTGGTTGGAATTAACAAAAGAGAAGGGAAGGTAAGGAGGATCAGAGGGAGATTGTTAGAGGAATTATTGAAGAAGATATGTGCATGGATATTTAGTAGTAGAAATAATCTGTGTCACTGTGTGTGTGATTTTGTGAATCTAAGAAAAATTCACATGCACAAGTTATGAACCTAGCTAACCCAATTTTATCTTCTTTTTACAGTATAGTTTGATTTAGACTTGTTCTTCACATAAGAGAAACCAAAATGTCGTATATACTCTTACATAATAAAAGATTCATTGAGCTTTCTACTGGAGTATATTTGTTTTTGTCTGGTTCTCTAGATTTTGCATGCCATACTAGTATTTGGAATGGGCAAAGGGGCAACCACAGGTGAACCCTCTTTCAGAATTGTACAACCACCTTCTTAGATGTTACCTAATAAATGGGTTAATGCTAAATTGTTAAAATCCACACATCTTCATTCATGTCAATTTCATCACTTGTTCAAGTCAATATAAAGAAATATAACTTTATTTTTGTTGCAGAAATCTCCTCTGCAAAACAGGATTGGACCCTGAGAATAGACAAGTTCTTGTAGCAATTTTCTTGATTAGGTGAGTCCAACCCACCAAGTAGTTATTTTTCTTACTCATTTTTCACAAAAATGACCATAACTCCACCAGCAAAATCTTTCTTGTTTTCTGAAACAACTACCCTGCTTTATTTGTTTATTAGGTTGAGATGTTGAGTCTGAAATTCTGAGCTACAGCCTACAGGCTAGTCAGAAAAAAGTAAAGTACAACCATAGATAAATTCTCCCCGGTCCCATTTTACATATCACTTTTGAAAATATTACGCATCTTAAGAAAAAATTAGGTAGATAATTTGTTTATTTGTCTATCCTTAATAATTGCATTAAATATAGATGAGTTGTTTATATATTTAAATTAGTCAAACGTTGGAAATAGTAATAAAAGGATCATTTGTGGAAAGGTCTTTAGAAAATTGTTTTGAAAAAAGAGAGTGATATGTATTTTGAGACAATTTTTTTTAATAAAAATTACATGTATTACGGGACGGAGGGAGTAACTTAGCACTAGACTGTCAAGTTCTGAACAAATTTGGTGTCATGAGCAGGACTAGAACTCTTGAATGACTTACTCTGATAGTTCACTGAAATTCAATCATTTTGATTGGGGACCGTAACAAGAATACATCCCTCTGTTTGCGGGTTTTTTTCAAGGGAGAGCATTAGCTGCCTTTTATTATCTTGCTTGTTTCAAATTTTACGGCTGAATTGACTAATTTTGTTATACAAATTATATATACTGTTTGTTTTAAATATTTTTCTTTAAAAAAATTCAGCTATTTTAGGATGTGATTTTTAAATATGAAGAAGGGTTATTAACATTGTGATATCAAAATACATCTCCTTGTACACATTACCCTCAACCAAAAAAATTCCTTAAATTTAGCATTCATATGAACAATTTTTTATACATATTTTTTTCCAAAAATATTTTTTGCTAGATTTTAAAAAATTATGTTCAACTCTATTAAAAAAAATTGACAAAATCTTTCAAATATTGTAAGAGGGTAATTTTCCGATTTATTGATGAGCAACTTTCATGGGTCCAAAGCTAACCACTAGACTTCATCTCATTTACTTGTCGTATTAAATACACATCCCTACGATCGATCTGTATGTATCATCACTCTCTCTATGTATCTTCATATCCACTTTGAAAGAACAGTCGAAAATGAATAATGAGGGAGAATGATGTTTGGTGTGGTTGGTTTGACAATAAAGGGATAAATTCGTTAATTTAATTACATAAATTCCGAGAACAATTACTAAGAAGTTGAACTTCAACGGGAATAAATACATTGTTATTTGCTAATCTTATCGCATAGAATTTGTTTCTATCCTGCTTTTCATTCTCGCTTCTTTTATTATACGGTTTGCTATATCAAAATTGTTCTCAAAAATTTAATTGTTTTCATTCCAAACGAGATGGAGCAAAATGCATGTAAGAACTCGTTTCATCTCCCAGAAACAAAAATTTAATCATTGCCGATTATGATGGTATCTTGAACTTGAGATACTACCATTATATTCAATAAAATTAAGAATAATGTTTTAATAATAAAAATAAATTCAAAACTTACAAAATATTAAAATTCAAATTATATAAAAATTATTTAAAAACCCGTAAATTTAAGGAAACACATCATTTTATAAAATTTTAAATTAGATTAAAATCTACCAAAAAATTGGTGCCGAGTCTCAAAGAATTAACACATACTCATTCGTTACGCTATGTTTTTCAGTTTTTCAAAGAAAAGAAAAGAGCAAAATATATTTTCCCCCCGATTTGGTGAGAAAATTATATATATTTTTTTTATTCTTTAACTTTCTTTTCCTTAATAATTTCACTCAGGAATAAATTAAAATAAAAAATATTCCTCTTTTTCACCCATTCTTTAAAAAAAATCTATGAAATTATAACTCTAATTGAGAAGCACTTTTAAGGTCCAGGAACACAAAAAATGGGCCTCGATAGGTAAATGGGATCGGATCAGATTCATCGATCTAGAATCGGATGAAATAAATTCAATTTACTTGGGCAATACTTTATTTATTTTAAAAATTCAGTTTTCAATTCGATCCCAAAAAAGAGGCCCGGACAGGATTTTATTTATAAAATCATGTCTGCATCATTTTATTTCTTAATTTATTTAATTAAAATTTTTAGATTACCACCTATTATATATGCATATAATATTCAATGGCGGACCCAGAAGAAAAATTGAGGGGGCACCATATATATTATAAAATATTATAAATAATTAATATAATATTATTATAAACTATAATAAATTATATACAAATATTTTCATTAATACATATTTTTTAAAATATTTATTTCATTTTATTGATAATATTGATATATATTTTCTCTTTCCCCCTTATTATTACTAAAATTTTTCATTCTTTTTTCTTATTTTGACAAATTTTTTTATTTCATTTTATTGATAATATTGATATATATTTTCTCTTTCCCCCTTATTATTACTAATATTTTTCATTCTTTTTTCTTATTTTGACAAATTTTATGGGACACTCGTAATTTTTTAATGGGGCACAATAACCATAACTTTATAATTTAACTAGTAAAATCAAAATTTAATGGAGGCCTCCCCCACCACTTTGCATGTCGGTCCGCCCCTATAATATTCCCAAAATTAATTATTGTAAATGTTACTAAAATCACCTAATTAAAATTATTAATTTCAATATAAACGTAGTTAAGTTCATTTCATATGATTTGTATTCATAACTCATTTTATGGAAAAACATTTCAAGTTCATCTGCTTTTGTACATGTTCAAATGTTAAGTTCTCCCTTTTTCACCTTTTCTTACATTTCGTGGGGGATTAGATCTAGTAAATAGGGTTTATGGTTGACCGCACACAATCATTAAGCTATTGCAATTCTTTTACTAATAGCATGTCATATGTTTAAGATCACCTAGAACATTGGTCATGGCCTAAAAGATATTTTAGAGGTTCATAAAGGTCCATTTACGAGTCAAGTAGGGCTGCTCATGGGTTGTAAAAATCGACCAAATCGAACTAACCCGGCCCTTATTTAGGCCGAACAAACCGAACCAACCAAACTCGAATTATGAATGGGTTATTTTTTTGTTAGGCCGAATAAGTTGGGTTGGGTTAGAGTTTAATAAATTTTAACTATAACCCAACCCAACCTGTTTATATATAATGCATTTTAATTAAATATTTTCTGTAGATTTGTCCAGTTTTATACATTTTTTGCAGAAAATATTTTCTGCACTATGTAGATCTATGTAGATTCTGTCCAATTTTATGCATTTTCTGCATATTTTTGCAGATTTTATGAATATTTTCTGCATATTATTCATATTTTCTGTAATAAATATTTTAAACCAACTCAACCCTAAACCAACCTGAATCAAACCGAACTAATTGGGTTGGGTCAAAGTTGGGTTACATATATTTTTTTCAATTAATGGGTTGAGTTTTTATAAAACCGAACTTATTGGGTTAGGTCGAAATTGAGTCAAAAACCGACCCAACCCTACCCATGGGCAGCCCTAGAGTCGAGTACATAAATGCCTATATGAGATCCTAACAACATCATGACATGCTCAATTATCTCTTAACGTATATGCATGACTTAAAATATGAAGATGTGATATTTAAAATATTAAAATATATATTTTAATTTAAAGAAAATAAGTAATTTTAATTAAATGATTTTTGAATTTTTTTTTTGTAGTTAACTTTAAAAACATTTTACTTATTATATATTAATAATTTAGATTAATTGATGACAACTTGTTCTTACTATAAAAAATCAATAATTGTGTTTTACATGATTTAGTTTCTTTCCAAGAATATATTGAGCGATATGTTAGCATACATGCTAATATATTATTTTAGGAAAATATGAGAGTTACCTTTATTATCAACGGAGGGTTCATTTATATATTAATTTTCTTTATTATCGATTAGGCATTGGCTATATAAACAATTATGATCTTATAAAAAAATTGAAGTGTATGCCTTCAAAATTGAATGAGAAGAAGAGAATTTGAGATTATTTTATCATGGTATCAAAGGCTAGGTTATTAATTACGAGGAAAAAAATTGAACTTTTTTCTCTCCATTAAATTGTCTCTCGTTATTCTCAAATTTTACAAATAATAGGCTTCTCAAAATAAATATACTAAACACAAACAAATTACATTATCTATAAAATTTTAAATTAAATTTTTTATTAAAATTAATTTAATTTATACTATCTAAAATTAGTGTTTTTAATTTATAAATTATGTTTTAAGAGAATAATAGTATGATAATTTGATTTAAAAAAATAAGATGTTAATTTAAAGTGATGAGAATTTTAAGAGAATATTAAAATAGAAAGTGTAGGAGAATATTAAAAGGGTATTTTTTATTTAAAGAAAAAAGTTTAGGAAAATATTAAGATAATAATTTAGTTTGAAGAGAAATTTTAGGAGAATATTAAGATGATCAAGATTGAGGAGAAAGTTTAGGATAATATAAAATAACTTAGATTTTTTTTATTCATAACTTGGAGAAAGTTTATGAGAATATAAAGTAATTTAGATTTTTTATATAATTTGGAGAAATTTTAGGAGAACATAAAATAACTTAGATTTTCTCCAAAGTTTAGAAGAATATAAAATAACTTAGATTTTTTAAATAATTTTTAATATTTATTAATTTAAAAATTTGAGAAAATTAGAAAAATACACTGAGACGATTTGAGAGTGCCACCTAACCGTCTCCGTCTTCTCCTTTATTGATGTTTGAATAAATTTATTATAAATAGATAACTTGTGAGTTATTTGAAATGAAAATGAAAATAAAATTTATGAAAAATTATTATACACGTGCTTAATAAAAATATTTTTAATTAAAAATTTATAAAATTAAATAAATGATTCAAACAAATAATGCACAATAAAACATACAAAATTTTAATTTGAAATAATAAATACTTTAAACCCACAAGTTAGGTCGGTTCTAGACGAGTACTCTTAACAGTAAACGTATAGATACGGAGTGTATACATACATATACATAGAATTGAAGAGGTGCTGTTGATTCTAACCAGAAGCGCGCGTATCAATGACGACTTCAATAGGCGCAGGAGCATTTAGCAAATTACCTTACTCATCTTTATCTATTATTACATGGCCTCCGAGTAGAAGTAGTTTGTTGAATCTCAAGTCATGGCCGCCTCGTAGTTTATGTGTTGCTGCCCATACACAAATCCCCCACACTAATTCTCAACCCCTTCCTTCTTTAGGCCATGCTACCCGCCCCGATTTTCCTATTCTACACCAGGTATCTATTATTATTAATCCGCGACCGAACCAGAATTTTAAAATACGGAGTTAAAATAGTTTTTAAAATATTATTATAGTCGAAGATTCATCGAATTTTCGACTATAATAATTATTAATTATTAAATGATAATTATATTATCGGTTAATATAATTATTAGCCGGTAATATAATTATTATTTTATAATTTAGGTATACAATTGTATAATATTCGAATGTTTTGAGCGTTACAGGAAATAAATGGATCCAAGCTTGTGTACCTCGATAATGCTGCAACTTCTCAGAAGCCAACTGCTGTTTTGAATGCTTTACACAATTATTACGAAGCTTACAATTCTAATGTACACCGCGGTGTTCATTTTCTCAGGTTCTGTCATTTACTACTTGATCGAACTGCAAGAATTAGTTGTTCTCTTATGTTCATGGGTTACTGGCGACATTGCGTGTTTACTATTGTTATTTGTATTTTTTTAGCTGAGATGATGTAGAAATTGTATTAACTTGTTTGTCTTTACTTTCAATGTAGTGCAAAGGCAACAGATGCGTATGAATTAGCAAGGAAAAAGGTTGCTACGTTCATTAATGCATCTGATTCTAGAGAGATAGTTTTTACAAGAAATGCTACGGAAGCTATTAACCTTGTAGCATACTCTTGGGGACTTACAAATCTCAAGCCAGGTGACGAGGTACTTTTCATCAACTACACTTGGTTCAGGCTTAAACAAACATGCTAAAACTCTTTTCTTATTGATGTTATGATATTATATTTACTTCCAGTTTGTTTGTTTGTATGTTAAGCAATCTGTAGTTTTACTGGATGTTCACTAGTACTTATTTTCTGTGCCATGATTTGTAATCGTGATTTTGGTTCTAAAATGTTTTCAGTGCAAATGACACAGAATGATCTGATTGTAGGAACCAGGGTGCCGCTTTAAATTGTTTCCTTTAGTGTTTTATTTTGTTTGATTAGCATATTAATTAATAAGTAGTGGCCTGATACAAATTCCACAATATATCTAGCCACCAAGTGTGATAGGATGGAATGCATTTTCACCTTCTTAGAGCAACTTCAATGGTTGGCATCCCTCACTTTGCGACATCACCAAAAATATTGTTTTTATCTTCTTTATGGTAAAATTACCAGTTTTCCTAAAACCTTAAGATGTTAGGAGATCGACTTACCGGGATCTATATTATATTCTAACATTCCCCCAAATGGGCTTTCGAGTGGATCACGGGCACCTATATTTGGGGAAATAGTTTCCTTTTGTGTTCATATTAAATTATGAGAATATTGGGGGTGGTAATCGAGTTTGAGCCAACACTACTGAGCAGCTCTGATACCTTAAATTACAAGTTCTCCTAAAACCTTAAGGTGTTAGGAGACCGAATTACCAGGATCTTATATTATATTCTAACACTTTCTCTTACACATCATTTTTGGTATCCTTTATTCAAAAAATACTTCAATAAATGGAATCCAAAGGTGCCAACTTTTACAACTTACCTTTTGGAATAAATAAATTTACAGTAACATGGATTCAAGCAGACTTTTTTGTAAACTTGTACTACTAACACGTGATTGACGCTACACATTACAAATTTTTTTATAGAAAAAAGTGAAAAAAATTCTAGTTACAAATATGATAAGCAAAAATGAACCAAAATTATTCATAATAATTATTTTATATAACTATATTTCTACTCATATGTTAAAGATATCATTTTTATGCTTATAATTATTTTATAGTAATTACAATATATTTAATATTTATACACTAAACATATTAAATATAAAAAAAATATGTAAATAATAGTCTATATATGTATATAAAATCGTTTATATATTATATGAAATAAAAATAAATTACATATTAGTTTCACAAAATTTGTACGATACAGATTTACCTATATAATATTAGAAAGCTGAAAAGTAATATTTTTCATTAATTGGGTCCCACAAAATAAGCTAGCACCCTACTTTATGAGATGCCAATTTTTGGCATCCCATCACAACTCATTGGCATCCCATCAACTCTAATAGAGTGCTAACAAAACAAGGGTGTCATGCCACATGGTGTTGGCATCCCGTTGGAGTTGCTCAATGATTTGGAAATATTTGCATATATATTGTTGTTTAAACCCCCTCCAAAGCTCACGATTTACTTCTATTCTCTCTTTTTCCCCTTTACCCTTAGAGCAAGTCCAATGCATAGCTATATTTGGTTTTGTAGCTAAAATATAGAATTAAATTTGTAAAAACATCAATACAAAGCATAGCTATACTTGGATGCATAAATGCATAGTTGGTTCTAAATATAAAGCCAACTATCCATTTATGCATCCAAGTATAGCTATGCATTGGATTAATGTTTTTGTAAATTTAGTTCTATATTTTAGCTACAATCCTATTTATAGTTATAATTATATATGTCACATCACCAATTTAAAATTTCTCAAGTTCATTTGAAATAAATTGGTTCTATTTTAGAACCAAGCATTGGAGCACAAGTTTTATATTAGCACAAAAAATCACTTTCTAGTTCCAAAATATAGCACAAAAAATCACTTTCTAGTTCCAAAATATAGCAATGGCTATGGCCATTTTAGTATTAGCATTGCACTTGTTGTTGCATTTTGTTGCTATGTGCTAGAATTAGAAACGATTGATTCCACTGTTTATGGAGACAATTATAATTATAAAGACAATTATAATTGTTTGGTGTTCAGTTGCATACCCCTATAGCAGAACTAGTTCAATAATGTACACGGGTTCAGAGTCTGCAATGTAATATTTAAATTTTAATGCCTGCCAATATTTTGGCTGCTTATTGATTAGATTCCAAATAAACTGATGACACTCTAATTCGTATATAATCTTGCATTCTTGAAATTTGTAAAACTATTTGGTCTGTTTTGGATAATTTATGTCCCAACAAGTTGTATTGATGGAGGACATACTATATAGATGAAAATGAGGGAGTAGCATCAAGGGGCAATCTACTAGTCCTCCCCGAAATAGCAGGGGAGATCTTACCAATGTTCAACGATGACGCGACATCAAAATTTATTATGTCAATACTTGTTTGTTAGTTTAAAAATTTAATATTACTTGGTTGTTATTTCTAAGCTTATTTGGTTCTCTTATTATTAGGACTTTCTTCTATCAAAGAAGATCGCTTATATCTGGATATATTGTATTTAAAATGTTCTACTTCTAAAACTGATATGATGTTAAGGTTGAATACATCTAGAAAATACTAGCTTACAAGCTGAATTAAAAGGTGTGTGATGCCCAACAACTTCTCTATTAATGACTCACTCTGTTACCCGGACTCTCCATTTTTGCGCTTATACCCGTGTCCATCGGACATGACATGAGTGTGGGTGTGGGATTTGAGTCGGATCTTTCTTATTTAAACCGGACACTTCACCTTGTAGCATCCCATTTCAAAAGGTCTCTTTGCAACTTGTTTACTAAAAGCAAGAAATTTATGAATGACTTGTTTCTATGTTATCCTTTTGATTTTATGCTACAATTTAACATACATAATTAAGTCTAAATGATTTATGTATAGTAGACACTATCTTTATGAATGAACAATCACTCAGCCTATTTAAAATATAACTTATGTAAAACTTACATGCGAGTCCCCGCACCCATGTCCAATTTTGGATCCATATCCAAGAATCCTAATTATTTTAAAATTAAGAATCGGACTCTTAGATCCACACTCGTGTCCGACACCCATACCCGAGTCCGGGTAACTTAGATTAATGATACTTGGTTGGAATCTGTGTACACTATGATCATTTTTTTATCATCTTAGCTATCTGGCAGGAAGAAGAAAATAGTGATTCTTTCGTTAATGACAAAAGACGCACCTTTTTTGCTTTGCTCCTGTATAAGATCACTTGATCAAAATTAATCTTATTATTCTTGTAAGTTTGGTTTTCTTTGTACGCCAAAATTTTCTTCACCTGTCTCTCTACTTGTATTCCTCTGTATGAAGGTGGCAAATATGGTTTTTTAATTGCTTATCAATATGGTTTTCATAAAGTGATAACTGCTTTATATATATTACTGAAATTTCTAAATTAATTGCAGGTTGTGCTCACAATTGCTGAACACCACAGTGCCGTTGTTCCGTGGCAGATTGTGGCCCAAAAGACTGGTGCCGTACTAAAGTTTGTGAGTCTTACTGACGATGAAGTACCAGATGTGGAGGCTTTAAGGGAATTGTTATCAAAAAACACAAAACTCGTAGTCGTTCACCATGTCTCAAACATGCTTGGTAAGTTGGTAAAGTATGTCCTGAACTACAATTTGTATGTTTTATGGTGCAAAGAGAACTGACTTGTTCCTGAATTTAACCTATGCACATAATTCTTCGTTTAACCAAACCAAGCCAAGAATAACTGGTGTACCCTGCTCGGACAACAAAGTTGGGGAGGGTAAAATACACACACAGACCTTATCTCAGGCTGTTTACGCAAAGCCCCCCCCCCCCCCCCCCCCCCCCCCGGTTGAACAGCGCAAATGAATACCTCCTTGTCACAAACTATTGAGAGGCCTCAATCTTCAATCACTATGGAATCAAGATAATGCATACTGTGTTTGTTTTCAATGGATTTATGTTTTATGATGTTGAATAAACTAGCGTACAATAGATGCACACATATCATGTTTCTTGGGCTCGGGCATGGAGCGTTGGACACAACACATATCCGAGATTCGGACTCGGAAAATTGGTGCATGGGTATATTTTTTAATTAGTGAACATGGGTATGGGGACACGACATAAATTTTATAAACAAGTATATTAGGTATATTACCCTCACATAAATAGCAATAATTTGGGTTACTAAAGTAGTTGATGAACTCTCTTATGTTTGGCTTCTATTCCTGATAAAGAGATTTGCTATCTGCTCCTATTTGAAGTTTAAAGTTATGTCATCTCTCGGTCATGTTATCACATTATATTCATTTGTCAAGATTATTTTCGTTTTTTTAGCTTCTGTTCTTCCGATTGAGGAGGTTGTTCTTTGGGCTCATAATGTTGGGGCAAAGGTTCTGGTTGATGCTTGTCAAAGTGTTCCGCATATGGTGGTGGATGTCCAAAGCCTCAATGCTGATTTTCTTGTTGCTTCCTCTCACAAGGTAGGTCCTTTAATATATTCTGTGATATTAGTGTTGTGGGAAAGTAATTAAATTTAAGGAATAAACATGCTTCAGATGTGTGGGCCTACAGGCGTTGGATTCTTATATGGTAGAAGCGAGCTGCTTGCTGCCATGCCTCCTTTCTTAGGTGAGACGTTTATCTGTTCTAAATTCTTAGTAAGGTGTGTCCTGTAAACGTTTTTGTACCAAATAAGAATTTTGTTGTTTCTCATTTTTATTCTATTACTTTGTGGTAATGATGCATAAATAGTTGTGTTGAATGGAGAAGACTACGAATCAGTTATATGCTTAAATGTAAACTACATGCCATTATAAAATTTGCTATTTTATGAACTAGATTTCCTTAGAATATTCACTTTATATATTTAAAACAAAGAAACACTAATCTAACGCAATAGAATTAAGGATTCCTTGTGCAAGCATCTTATTATTTTATTTTAAATAACAGGCGGTGGTGAAATGATAGCTGATGTATTTTTAGATCATTCTACCTATGCTGAACCTCCATCCAGGTTGGTTGTCTTTTCTACCTCTTGGAATAATTTTTTGTTTACTTAACTTGGTGTTGAGGTGGTGTACCTAGATTAGATATCATTTGGAGATTGGAGGCCTCGTCAATATATTCTAGTCAGTAGTATGTATTAGTTGACAAGTTGCCTCGGTTTTAAAATATACTTAATGTTATATTCTGTAGTCCATTTTTGCGAATTAGTCAAGTCTTTTTATACGTTTTCTGGACCAGATTTGAGGCTGGAACCCCAGCAATTGGTGAAGCTGTTGGGTTGGGAGCAGCAATTGATTATCTTTCGGGTATTGGCATGCAAAAGATTCATGAATACGAGGTGTGTTTCGTAACGTTGTGCTTTGCAATTCACTATATATTCTCGGTAATTTTTTACTTCTATTTTTGGTGCCTTCGATTATAGATAGGTGCTGGGGTAGACATTGTGTTTTCTGCTAAACTTGGCCTAATTTTAACTAGAAACCCTTTTTTTAAGAAACCTTTGGAACTAGCAAACTTGGCATACATACATGCATGTATATCTGGAACTCTCTGCTTGTCTGTATATGGCTTAGTTTAATAAAGTGTGAGGCGCTCAGAAGCAGTGAGGTCTTTGAAGGCCTCGTGACACCAAGGCACATGCTTTGGGTTATCTCGTGCCTCAGACGCCTTCTGGGTACTTCATGGACTCACTTCGCTTCAAATGTCCTGAAGCACTGCCGTGGTCGCTTTTCTGCCTCAAGCGTGTGGCTTAATTCGAATAAAGCTAGATTGAGCCAGGCAAGCTCATTTACTGTAGCTTATGTCGGGTTAGATTATCTAGCAAAGAAGCTTGGACTTTTTATTGTGTATTTATTGAGCGAGCTCGGGCTTGGTTGATTCTTTGCTCACATATAATGTTCATGAGCAACTTATTTAAGGGCCATTTAAGGCTCACAAGGACTAGCTTTTTTTCTGACTAATTAGATAGGCTCATATAATCTCTAACTTGTGAAGTTTATTTCCATAATTGTACTGTAGATGTTAATTTGTGCTAGAACTTGCATGATTTTGGAGTTTAGCACTTCTCAACAAGATGGTACATTATGGAGCTTAGCATCTACTATCACAAGTAACAAATGGTTCAGTTACCAAGTTTGACGTGTTCCAGAGTTTTCGTCCCTGCGGTATGAAACAAATGTCCCAAAAGAAATAGGGAGAAAAGAATAGAATGTTTCTGGAAATTTTTACTTCTAGACATCTGGTCATAAAGTAAAAATGAGAAGTCTGTTATCACCAAATCTATTCTTTTTTCTTGGAGAGAAAGCTTTGGTTATTATATATTTGTGTAATATATATCCTCCTCCTAGGTAGAGCTGGCTAACTATCTATATGGAAGTCTCCAAGAGGTGCCAAATGTCCGAATCTATGGTCCTGCACCTTCAGAAACTGTTACCCGGGCTGCTTTGTGTTGTTTCAATGTGGAAGATATTCACCCAACAGATATCGCAACTTTCCTTGACCAACAGGTCTGAACAAAGTTCTTGGATCTTACTGTGATTTATTCACGCATTTTCCTTGTATAACAGTCAAAAGTTATAGATATATGAAGGATATTCTAGTGGCTGATACATGCTTAATGTTGTTCCCAGCATGGAGTTGCTATAAGATCAGGTCACCACTGTGCTCAGCCTCTACATCGCTACTTAGGCATTAATGCTAGTGCACGTGCTAGTCTATACTTCTATAACACGAAACAGGATGTTGACACCTTCATCAGTGCGCTGAAAGACACAATCAGCTTTTTCAGTTCATTTAAATAAAGGTTCGTCTAATTTTACTTGTGATGTTGTACAACCTGTTTAACTACATCCCAAAACAAATGTATAATTTTCTTAAAGAGCTGCTTTCTTATATATTGAGGTTGCATGTTTAGCATTTCTATATACTTTTTGTTGGTTGTTTAAATTTTTCATAGATATATATGTACAAATAGAGCTATTCCTAGTAATGAAGAGAGTATTATATTCGATTATCTGGAACCCAGTTTGCATTTGACCGGAAAATATGATACACATATTCGTTTTATAAATGATATAACTCCGGCTAAAAAATCAAACCTGAATAAAATATAAACCCAGTTATGAGTACTGCTTGATAGAGGTATCATATCATATCTATACTATATTATTAAACACGAACATGCTAATGTTTTCTCGGTCGTCTGGTCATAGTATTTGTCTCATACTCAACTTCAAACACAATTTCTAATTAAATTTTAATTATAATACACTCTTATATAAATTCTTTTATTTAATTAAATTAAATAAAAATAATAAAATAAACTCTTATACAAACTCCTTTCACTACCCATATACTAACTCTTTTAATTGATTAAAATTAAATACAAAAAATAAAATAAAATATAAAATATATTATTATAATAATTAAAATAGATATATCATACATACAACTCTATCACCGGTGTATTTCTCTTTTTATACAACTGCTCACGGGTAATATTATATTATATCTAAATTATATATTTTCTATTTTAAGAATCCTACTTGCATTATAATTTTTATTTAATATAGTTGTATTCACATTCAACTCAATTTCCTCATCATTCAAATTCTTTGATTTATTTAAAATTATAATTTTTTAATTAAATTTTATAAATATTAAAATCAAAAAAGTAATTAATATATAAACAATATTATATAGAAAAATATAGAAAGAAATTATTAATTAAATAAATTATCACATTAAATATTTAAATTATATAAAATAATTAATATATAATTTATTAACACCACCCGTGTTTTGCACGGGTTATAAGCTAGTATTAATAATTTAAAATCAATAAAGAACTGGCGCATTAATAAAGTTTGTCAATCCGTCAATTCGTTTAATAAATTAACTACTTTTTTGTCATTTGGTGCATATACTCTAAGGGTGTCATTATATTCACTTAACGAATTGATATTCAGTAATTGAATAAGATAGGAGATGAGATAACAGAAGAGAGATATGAGAAGTAAATGGGAACTTTAATTTCATGTTTTGCAAAATTGCTATAAAATGGAATTCTCTACTATTTGTCAAATCTATCTATAGTAAAGCAAACAAACTCCAAAGTGTGAGTGGAGTTGTATCTAACAGATCTTGGTTGTCAAACCAGTTATTTGATTCAACAGATTTCCCGCTATAAATCTGTTATTTTTTGAACTATTTGAATTAAAATGCATTTTTTAATTTGAACTGCTGAATAATATAAATTCCCCCCCCCCCCCCCCCCAAAAAAAAAAAAGCTTCATCAATTGGAAAGTCTGGAAATTGCTTAAGAAAGTCTTTTCCAAAATTTCCCAGGTAGCTTCATCATCATGTTTATGTAACCGTGGAACCAGATAGTGAACGCGAACACTGAACAGCATTGTGAACTTTTCTAATCCTTTTCTGGAGAATAGCTTGGTGAATCTGCATAGCATTAGGATCTTTATCATTCATCCAGCTAGGTCCTGTGAAGTGAGAGGAGGAGATCCATGGAAGGCTAGAGTAAGGAGACATGAAAAACATCGTGAACTTAGCATCTGTAGGTAACTTCAGCTTGTAGGCTACTTTGAAAAAAATGACTATGGACATGGGGGCAGGGGAACATCTATAACTCCTTCAAGCATCTGTGTAACTTTTCTCATTGTTGGCCTTAGAGATGGATCTTCTTGAATACACCAAATCCCAACCATCACAAATCTCTCTACCTTCTCCCACTCAATCGACGCAACTTCCTTATCATATTCCACTACATCATCCAATCTGCCTTCTTGAAAGCAATCCCAAACCCAATCTGTTAGTATGTCTCCTTCCGCTCCAGTTTCCAAATCATCCACATTCCTGCGGCAACAAATGATTTCCAGTAGCATGACACCAAAGCTATAAACATCAGCCTTGACTGTGATTGGTGTGCTTCTAAATCATTCAGGAGCAACATATCCTTTTGTTCCTCGGATAACAGTTTTTGTTCTGCTCTGATTAATCATCAAGAGTTTTGCCAATCCAAAATCAGAAATCCGAGCATTGTAGTATTCATCTAGAAGAAAATTTTGAGGCTTTATATCGCAATGGATGATCTGAGTGTTGCATTCTTCATGGAGGTATGCCAGGCCTCTAGCGATCCCTAAAGCAATATCACTCCTTTGTGTCCAACTAGGCTTCACATCTCCAAAAATAAAACGTGATAGTGAGCCATTGACCATATACTCATAAACAAGCAGACGATTCTCCCCTTCCTTGCAAAATCCTACCAATCTAACCAGGTTCTTGTGATGAGTTAGCGCAATCGCATTGACCTCCGTTTTGAATTCATTGTCAGTCTCTTGAGTCGCCCTATATAACTTCTTTACTACAATTACAGTCTTTGAAGTAGACATCTGAACAACCCCTTTGTAAACTATCCCAAAAGCACCCCTTCCCAGTTCTTCTGTGAATCCTTTTGTGGCTTCTAATAGCTCTTCATAGGTAAAAGAACGCATATTCGTTTCGACTATGTTGTTACCTAGCCCATTCTTGAGAGGTTTGTTGAGGTAGATGTATGTTGTTTCCTAGCCCATTCTTGAGAGGTTTGTTGAGGTAGATGCCCAAGAAGCGTAAACAAGAAGCACCAATAATAATAAAATTGAAAAACACTGAACTTCCCAAAAGCACTGATCCCACAAGGATTATTGTGCCATGATCCTTTTTTCTCGGACTGTCCTTGGGACCGTTTAAAGTACGTTCACCTTTCTTAACCTTAATAAAGATATTACTTCTTTCAGTACTGCCTTGCCGCCCAAAAGATAGAGGCAGCTTCTTTTTCCAACAATCATGACTACCATAAACTACAGCAGCACAAAAACAATCGCTCAAACATGAGTCTCTGCAACCTTGATCAAGAATTGGATCCAGACGTTGGCCAATTAGCATTTTTTTATCTCAAGTAGCTCGTATAGATCTTCACCAGAACTCTGCCCATTATCATCACAGCCCATACTAAAATTTGGCTTGCAGTTGCCATGTGTATCATCTGGATCAACCAACGAATAACCTTGTGCACATTGACAAACTGCCCGTCCAGAACCATCAAGACTGCATAAACTGTTATATCCACAAGCCCCACTACCTAAATCTGTAGGAATATCTGTAGGATCATAAGTTCCACTGATGTATTAAGCCTTATATGCAAAATCTGTTAAAATTTCTCGCGTGTTTAGCACAAGATTTCCATCTTTTAGCAAACGTAACTGGAACCTTCCTTTTGAGAAGTTGGTTTCGTTCCGCCTAGAGTAAAGCACCCCTTCAATTTGCATGATCTGTGTAGGCAAAAGTGTATCAGTTGGATGGCTAAAACTCTCCCATAATTTTGTAGAATCGCTGCTCAGAAGCAGAAAATTGCCAGTATCATTAAAGAAAGCATGCGAAACTTGATCAGATAGTGTACCAGAGTTCCATAACTGCTTTCTTTTCGGATCACTAACAACTAATCCACGATTAGCACTTAACTGCACCTTAGATCCTCTTGACACAGTATTGCCATCATTTCCAAACCAAACAATTGTTCTGTCAGGTATTTTGTTGTACCAAATGGACAGCAAAAACTGATCAGTACTTTCGTTCACTTTCCGGAAACCAAAAGCAAAATCTTCACGTCCGTGGACGTCAGAGATGAGTTCACCTCTATAGTGCCATTACTGCTAGTTTGAGCAAGTGCAAAAGCTGGTACATCTATATCTCTATGATTCTATCTGTTTATAGTTAAAATTACTTAAAGATATATGTAAATATGAAAATTATGAGTAAGATCAGGTTAAGTCGAATCGTTATATCTGGTTTGCTAAGAATTTTAACAGTTTATAATCGACCCAACCTTTATCAGAATCCAATTAACGGGTTTCTTATGATCATTTTCGCAAGTTGTTTGCTAGCTCTGTTCAAAATTTATCCTCGCAAAACATTGATTTTTTTTTCCAAGTTCATTGAATAGCCTGACTAAACTCTCTTTTTTTGCGGACGTATTAACATTTTTATCTTAAAAATACCGGTGTTTGTAGTTGGTACATACAAATTCTCAAAACAATAATATATATATATATATATATATATATATATATTGAATATTTGTCAAATATATACATGGGTCCCTTCTATTATTTTCAAAAGTACCTTCAATAATATGTTTTCAAGATGGCTAATTGTCGAATTCTAGGAATATTCTAGCAACATCATTACATCAAATACAACATGCAAAATGAATATACTATTCCTTCATGCACTAATAAAATGGAGACACCAGAGTATGTAGGATAATGGTGATTTCGGGCATCCTCTTTACACCTATCTCCTGATTCTTGCTAGGCATTATAATACAAACCAGTCTCACCCCACTTCACATGGAGCAAGTACATTTTCCAGAACAGCAGTTGAACAAAGTTTTAATTAAGCAAAATATTTTAAATTTTGAGAAACAATGTATGTTCAATAGATTGGAATCAGTAAACTTAAAAAAGAAAATTTGTTGGTAATGAGGATAACATTTTTCATTCTTATAAATATGCGAAGTTCGAATTCATGGGCGATAACGAATTCGAATATCTTAATGTGGAAGCGAGATTATACAAGGCAACTGCAAAAAATGGTGGAAAGAGGGATGCATGATCCATAAATAAGGAGCTTTAGCAGTGGTTCTATTCTTTAGCTATATAACATACAAACAACATTTGTACTTTCCCCCTATGTTAGACTAATCTGTTTCATCATAACAAAAAATATATAAAGAAGAAGGTACAAAACTAAAACAGAGGAACTTGATTATTTCTTTCTTCATCATCTCTAAACAAGGGGTGTCAAGATAACTAATTTTGTGTAGGATTTGAAGAGCTCGGCGGCCGCTTTCGTAAACTGGCTTCTACTGATGTCTCAGTTTCTTTGAATGCTGCACTCAGCTTTTTCAGATCATTTGCAGGAAATGAAGTTACTGAAACAAGTAATCTTCTTGACTGACTTCTTTTCATGTGAAAATCTTGTTGGACTGATATAGCAGAGCACACAACTAACTCATGCAAGAATATTATGGTAATGAAAACAAACAATGCTCTGATACTGCAGCTCATTGTGTGTTTGAAGCTGTGTAATGGATGTATATCTGACTGAGAGAGGTTAAGGCTTCTTTTCATATGAGAATCTCTTATAAAGAAAATGCAAAACATGCTTGCTAGTTGTAGCTAGTGCTTAAGCCTGACAAAACATGCTTACTAGTTGTAGCTAGTGCTTAAGCCTGACAAAACATGTGAGAATGTACAAATAATCAAATATCTAGTATATTATACTAGGCAAAACAGTGTAAAGTGTTATGTGTGATCAAGTTAATATTGCCAATTCTGCATGTCTGTCTTTTTAAAAAAAATCTTAGCTAGGAATTAGTTATGTAATTATGTAATTATGAACATTTACATAAAGTAGATTCCACAGTTAGAGGATATTAGTAAGATTTAAGACTAGGAAAAAGTTTATAAGATAGAAAAATAAGTTAGTTACCCAAAATTATCCTTAAATCTTGTATTTAACATGTTGGAACTAGGAAGGAGCTTATCATATGTTAGCTAAGATCATAACACTTCTCTAACTTTTATGCAATCCTCAAAGATTAGTGAACGTGTGTCATGTGAATTATCACATGATGCCACATCAGTCTTTCTTCTTTTGTGTACTTCTTGTATTATAAAATCTGCCAAGTAGAGTTAATGTTTATATAGCATCTCTAATAAGTTCTACTAGCACAGTTTCACATAGCTGTGTAAACTAGGCAAATATAATAACAATCGAACCAGTGCTCAAAGTCTAGAAACAAGATTCGGGGAGAGACGTGGCTAAAAATTGGGGGTTGGCCCTGTGGCATATATACAAAATGTCTAAAATGTCATAGGGTTGAAAAATGACCCGAAATAGCACCCGACAATCGTTTAGGATTTTTTTAGCCCGCTACATCGTGTAGCATTTAAGATTTTTTTAGAGTTTTTTTAGCCTACGCTACATTGTGTAGTGTTTAGAGATTTTGTGTTTAGTTTTTTTTTAAAATTTATATATTAAATATTAGAGGTTTTTTGACGTGTAGCGTTTAAGGTTTTTTTTTAAACTTTATATATTAAATATTAAAGGTTTTTTGAAAAATATAAAATTTTAAAATTTTTTTCCATTAATTTTATTTGTTTTATAAAATTATAATTTTTGAAACTTTTTATAAAAACGCTAGTTAATGTTGAGTTTTAAAAAAATTAAGTTTAATATTTTTAAAACCTAAACCCAATTAGGGAATTAATGAATCCTAAAATATTAAAAATGATTAAATTAGGGTTCTAATTTTAATTAGGGTTTAGGGCACTAAACCCTAAACCCTAAATCGTTGAACATTCTATTACAGCCTTATCAATTCAAATATTTAACTTTTAATTTAAGTTTAATATTTCTAAAACTCAATTAGGGAATTGATGAATCCTAAAATATTAAACACAAATCGTTGAACATTCTATTACAACCTTATAAATTCAAATGCTTAACTTTTAATTTAAGTTTAATATTTCTAAAACTCAATTAAGAAATTGATGAATCCTAAAATATTAAAAACGGTTAAATCAGGTGTTTGATTTTGGGGTTATGTTATTATTATTATTTTATTAGGAGTAAAAAAAAGTTAAATTGCAAATTCGTAGCATGTATGGCTAAAAAACCCTAAAAGCTACATGATATAGCGGCTAAAAAAATCATAAACGCTACGTGTAGGGCTAAACGTCTGTGTAGCGTCTCTGGTGCCATTTTGGGTCATCTTTCCATATAGTGTCATTTTAAACATTTGAGTTAAAAATAGTGGCATATTAGGTTTTTTCTCCTAAAACTATGCATCATTAATTTTTCGAAATCAATCGGGACTTGAAATAAATTTTCTACCCCTTTTTTAATCTCAAATTAAGGTATGGGAAAATTAAAATTTTATAATTTTTGAAGTTCAGACGAGGTTGTAGCATAAACTAGCTCCCCACCCACTGTATGAAATTAGATGATACTTCCTACTTTTTACAGGAAGGTGACAAAAAAACAGTGTATGGTTTATCTTAAAATACTCCATGGCTTGAGGTGGAACATGGCTACTCTGCAGTATCCTCTAAATGTGTGATTGATTGCCACAAATCAGTCTTATAGACGCGGTTTATATTACTAATGATCTAATTATTAATGATCAATCATCTATGAGGCAACGAAAGGAAGAATAAAATCCCATAGTTTGAATAAAAGGAATGAAATCATTGGGACTCTATCTATCTGATAAAGTTTGATGATTCTAGTTGAGTAAAATTATTAACGGCAGTGTTTGGTTCTTGAAATGGGATAGAAAGTTGGCAGTGTTCATGTTCACTTTTACTTTTTCATTGTTGTTATATTAAATTTTGTTCGAATGATCGCTTCTGAATTTTACTTTTAGGCTATTTACTTTTCATGCTTTCTTTAGTAGTACAATGATTAATCAATACATCATTTTGGTGTTGGCACAAATTTGCGGAAGACGCTCAATTTAAGACTAATACGGCAGATCAAACTATGATCATGGTCGGTTTTATAACTAAGTGTCAGTATGATCACCTCACATATGTTTTAACTTTTAACTAATTTCTTCACTTTTTTTTATTTTGGGGTATCTTTCCTAATTATTTATAAATTTTAATAATTAAAAAAGTCAAATAAACCTATTACTTCTCTACACCTCTCTAATCTATTATTTATTTTGTTACTTTCACAACTTTAACTACTTTTTTACTCATTTGTTTCCCATTTCTGAAGAGATCGTTTAATTGATATCTATCTAAATGGGAATTTTAATTAGAATTACTAGTTAGATGTAGTATTATTTATTGGGCCACAAAACACAATTTAAGTGCATAATAGTAACAGAATTTAACTGCATAATAGTAAAGATATATATGATTTGGGTTAAAATCGCACGAATTTATCTCTAAATTACATCGCAAAAAACTTGATCCTAATTATGTTAATTAGCTGCATGTAACTTTGAAATATACCCTTTATCCAAATGATATAGAATATCGTAACAACAATCAAAAGAGCATTTCAAGAAGTATAATGTTAGAGGTCCCGAATTGATTCTTAAAAGATTTTTCAAATCATAAAGTGTGAATATGTTATTGGTCGTTTCCTTAAAAATAATATGAAACCCGCATACATTAATATGCGATTCACCAATAAAAGAATTTCATGTGTAATTTGAAAAATCTTTTGGGATTCAATTCATAACCTCTAGCATTACTCTTTCAAAAATCACTCACCAAAATATGAAACGAACCTTCTATAACTTATTTGCTACCACGAGAACCAGTGAACCACCCACCAAAAAGATAAAGTGAAACCTCACAATTCCACATAGGATAATTACCATAGGATGATTCTTAACAAATAATAAAAGTTTATAACCCGTGTGATAAAGTAATTATTACCTGTCATTTGAGGTTTTCTGTTCGATTCTAACTCATTCCGAGACTTGGACCTCACAAATCCCTTCTCTTCTAGCAGTACTAAGTCCGAGTGGTTGAAGTTGTGAATCCAGTAGTTGAGCTAGGCTTCTGACACACTCACTCGCAAACCATATCGAGGTCCTAGAATCCCTCTACATCAGCGATGTCAGTACTCACTCTTGCGTAGGTTCCAATTTTAAAGGAATTTCTGCCAAGATAGGGATAAATAGGAGCTAGAACTTAAATTTTGGGTGTAGATAAGTCCTCCCACCATTCATGTCATCCCTTACTTCTGAGAGTGACAGGTAATTAATCTTTAGCTTATAAAATTTGTTTTGTATTTTATTACTTCATTTATCCCAATTTAACGGTTTTTGTATGAACATTTCAGTTAAATTGAGAAAAAAAATTATATATTATTTTTAAATGATTTTAAAAATCTGAAAATTACAGCTAGTTTGAGCAAGTGCAAAAGCTGGCAAAAGAAGAAGTACTGTAAACTGCAATATTCGCATTAATACGAAATCGTCACATGCAGAAACTTAATGTTCTTGTTAACACATGAACATATATATATATACATATATATATATATATATGTAACTTTTTCTTTACTACAATCTGGACATGAACTTTTCTTCCATAGAAAGTGCTGTGGAATTTAAGACATTAATTTCTTAAAATCACTCAAGAAATAATTTCCATTTAATAATTTTTTACTTAAAATAAGGGGGACACCCTTGTATGTCTATGTCTTTATAAATCTGGTACCTCACCTGGCATAATATTACTAATCATAGTCTAGTACGAAAAACAACTCACAAGACAGAATTAAAATGGAGTCGAAGAAGATTGTCTTCATGTTTGTCCTTCTTATCATTACCTCAAATGCTCTTGCCTCCAATAAAATTGGTGAATCATCTCCCATACTGTCTTCACACACAAATTAAGATAGTGTGTGTCTATATTATTATTATATCGAATGAATCATTTATTGTATTTGATCGGATTGAAAGAAAAGTTTTCTAATAATCCTCAAAATGAAGCGGAAATATATGTTTCTTTCCCATGGTCTACTAACCATGTTATCGAGATGTTGATTTTTAATTTTATTTCTCGTTTTCGATTTCGAAAACGTGAACACATTGATGCAGGTGAACTTGATGGACAGAAATGCTTTCATCAAATATGCGATGGGTCTTTCACTGACAAGACATGCTTTGTGGCAATATGTTCTATACAAGGATACAAGTCCGGACAATGCAAGCCTATCGTCGCCGGAAGTTCACAAAAATTTTGTTGTTGCCAATAATTTATAAAATTCTTGTAATTTACTCCAAAAAGATAATATAATTCTAATATTTACAATATTTATGAGTTTACAATTCGTGTTTACTTTTAATAATTTTATTTTTTATACAACTTTCATGATCATAAAGTTTTTGGTGGCGATTCTTTTAAAAATAATGTAAAATATTAATTTTTAATAATTTAAAATTTTAAAAAATATCCTTCAATTTGAAAATCCGGTAATATTAACAACTTTCGGTAATATCTTTTACGTGGATACGTGTAGGTTGTATTAAAAATAAAAATTATTAAAATAAATATTACCAGATTTTGAAAATAGAATTCAACATTCATACCAAATAATGATATCTTCAAATTTTATTAAAAATCTCCCAATAAGACACGTGCAAGATTTTGGTTGCATAAACTTCTAAATATCAGATATTGTTTAGATTTATATTCCACGGAATTTTATTACTCCAGTTATTTCCAGTTCTTTTATCAAGAAATTATGTTTTATTAAAAATTTCACATACCCTAATATTATATATATCATACATATAATTCTTTTTGAAGTATATTATAATATATAATAAAGGGATGTTTTTCATTTCCTATCAAAGGTTAATTAAAGAGATTTATTCAATTTAGATTTTAAAATATTTTAATAAATTAATAATAATTTATAAATTTCAATAAATCGTAGTTAATCCTGATTTTAGACGTATTCGTACTAAGTCCATATAAAAATGCATATAGATAAAAAAAATCAAAATCTAATAAATTTTAGATGGATTTCAAGGTAAAAATAATATAAAATCTATCAAAATCTGGCGTTTTATAAAATCTGTCGAGTTTTGAATATCATCTCATTTTAATGAATGTTTTCAATATATCTTGAAATCCATGAGCAACATGACATGCAATATAGTATTATATATTAATTTAGATTTTAAATATGTTAAATCTCTAATATGTTGTATTATCCTAACTAGATTTTAGCTTACGAGTTTTTAATATTGGAATTTTTTACACATATTTATAAAATTAATATTAATAATAATATTTGTTTATTACTCATAATGATAATATAAATGTAATATTTATATTATTAATTTAAAAAATACCAACATAATATTTGAATCGTATTAACAATATATTAAAATTTATTATTTAAATTATTAATTTTAAATATTAATCAAAGTAAATGATTTTAATTTAAGTAAATGCTTAATATAGACTTAAATCTAATTAATTAATAAATAGTACCTAGAAAGTTCTGCCATCGTTATTTTCTTGAGAGAATGAAATCCATCATCTAGCAATTAAATAGTATCTGCATATACCTAATTAATTAGCTTTTTACATTAAAAAAACGTGATGTTAAAATTCTAGTATCATTTTTCAAAAAAGAAATAAAATAAAATAATCTCACCTTTTTTAATTGACAGTATATCTTCTACACTGTAATTTAATTATTTTCTAAAAGAAAATTCATTCATTTTACTTTTGTGTAATATTGAGATCTTATACGATAATAATGTCATAATTCTGTCGATCTGCGTCTATTATATAAAGAAAGATATATATGCCATGCTCTCTAAACAAATATTGAAAACAATTTTATTTTTTAATAACTAAATTATTTTCAATATATATATATATATTGAAAACAATTTTATTTTTTAATAACTAAATTATTTATTTTTAGCATCATTAATTCAGCTTCCAATATAATTAAAAATCACTGTTCCGTCGTACTCAATTTTAGAGCATGAGGGGACAATTTAAAGCCACAAAAGATAGAAAAAATAGTTGAAATGGTGCTAGTGGGAGACAACTTTCGGGTTTTGATAAGCAATCGAACTTAATTGTTAAAAATAGTGGATAAATCCCCACTACTCAGTCCTCTTCAACAGTGTAACCATTGACCTAGCTTCTCATTTCACTTATTTCAAAAAATAAATAAAATATATTCGAATCAAATTTAATTAATGTAATTAAGGTTACTATATAATTATTTTTGTTATATGTTTTAATATTATCTCAATTAATAATTGCTAACATGAATCCGTACTGTATGTCTGGTTTTCTGAAAACGTGGAGCATGCATGCAAAATCTACGTTGCGTGAATTAGAGTAATTCCATTGGTCCAACTCAGCAAATGTTGGCCCAAATGATCTAAGAAGAAACATTCAAAGCTTTGGATTTCTTTCCGGTTGAACTCGAGAGAAAAACTCAAGTTAGTTGTATATACAACAAACAACATATACAGCACATGATAAAAGTATTAGGGTTCTTGAGCTGTACAAGTTATTAAAGTTTAATTTATTGTGTATTAGGGCTGTATAAGAAATTAAAGGATCACGTACTGAAGCACAATCGTTTGTTTGTGCGTAAACAAATTATACTTGTTTGCCGTAAATGACAACAAGTGGTCTTGAATATTTTAATAGTTTTCCGGCAAGTCAAGTGATTTTCCGGCCATTTAGTGTTTTTAATAAACAATTTTCTGCCTCGCTAGTATCGGAGTATCTTCCTAGAAGATTTACGGCAATTGTCCCGCTTTTTAAGTTCAGAAAAAGGTACACATTTACGTAATTTAAGGTTTTCTTAAAAATATTCCCGTATAAATTTAATATTCATTTCCATTCTACTATTTATATTGTTTTGACTCTTGAGTCTTACATCATATAGGTTCTTGATAAATTTCTTAATTTTGAGGCTTGTAAGTAAATTATTAGCACTGTATTTGAGAGGCTACGTACAGTGTGACCTAACAAAGGCAGTGATGGATTGTATGACCAATTCCATTGCATTCTTATCATAGCTTCTAGAAAAACTGTTTCCTGTGCATTTCATCAAGATTTCGACATTCATTTTGTGTTTGTCGTGAACCGTTTAGACATGATTTTGATGTCAATATTCAAAGGTTATGAAAAAAAATAGATGGATGAATTGAAGATGAGTCCGCGATTCATGATAATGAGAATGGTTTATCAGGTTTCAAAAATGCACCTACAGAGCAGTAGTATAATTTTTGTGGCTTGCACTCTCTTAAGCATAGCTATCATTCCCATTATCCACAAGTAATAACTGTTGAATGTGGATGAATTCTAGTATTAAACAGTATCTCTTACAATAAATTATAACATAATTTCGAATGAGTGACTCTTGTTGCTATAAATTCACCCATGTTTTGCACAATCTTATCATTCCTTGGTCTCTTGGCCACCTAGCTAACAACCTCAATCTCTGCAAAACTCCACTCTGGTACTCTGTACGGGAGTTCAAGTCTCAGGGTACTGTTTTAATATTTGTTTCTTTATGCGCTTGCTTTATTAAATTAAAATTAATTACATGCGAAAAAATATGTTATCAAATTTATTATGTTTACTTATTCTTGCATGTCTATGCTTTCACTAATTACAGAGAAAGCCTTGAACCAGTGCAATGGACTCGCGTAATGTCATCAACGAGGTCCCCTTAAATGTAAGCCAATGATGTTTCTTATAATCTTATGCTAATCCTGACATAAAAATTCATGATTTTAGACTTTAAAATAGCTATGCATTACCAAATATTTTTTCAATATGCAAATGAATGAGTGCATACCGTAATGATCGACTAGTCATCTAATAAGCAGCTGTATACAGCGGTACTTCTCCATGCATGCAGCCATACTGCAGTAATATAACTATATTTCAATCCAACTCCATGTACAGGCTAGGGAAGGGACTATCGGTGTCCGTGCTACTAGTGAAAACTGCAACATTAATAATGAAGAGAATGCTATTTCTGCGTACAACTTTGAAATTGACAGAAAGAGCCATGGTGGCTGGGGGCCAGCATTTCTCCTCCTAGGTACGTAAATGAACAACAAGACCACAACAATTACACATTATATATATATAAATATGTTATTAAAATAAAATCCTCTGTTCAAATTAGTTAGTCGTCTAGTCTAATTAAACTGTAATCTTTTATCTGCACAAATGGCCTTGGAACAGCTAATCAGGGTCTGGCAACACTAGCATTTTTTGGGGTTGCTGTGAACTTGGTTTTATTCCTGACCAGGGTTCTCGGTCAAGATACTGCTTCTGCAGCGAATAATGTCAGCAAGTGGACTGGAACAGTTTATATGTGCTCACTGATCGGAGCCTTTCTTAGTGATTCGTACTGGGGACGATATATGACCTCTGCAATATTTCAGCTGATTCTTGTACTGGTAATTATTTCTACATTCTTAATTTGTATGGTTATATACTTATATATATAATTTTTATCAAACTTGCTTTAATTTGCTGATTTATTTATGTTAGGGTCTGGTTTTGTTATCGTTCTCTTCTTGGTTTTTCTTGGTGAAACCTAGTGGTTGCGGTGATGGAATAAATGCTTGTGTTCCCACTTCATCAGTTGGTGTTGGCTTATTCTACCTTGCAATTTACTTGGTGGCTTTTGGATATGGTGGCCATCAACCTAGCCTGGCTACATTTGGGGCAGATCAATTTGATGAGAAAAAACCTAAGCAGCAAAAATCTAAAGCAGTTTTCTTCTGCTATTTCTACTTTGCACTCAACGTGGGGTCACTTTTCTCAAACACAGTTCTTGTGTATTATGAAAATATTGGCATGTGGACACTGGGGTTTTGGGTTTCCACTGCTTCTGCGGTTATAGGACTGATATCATATTTGATGGGAACCAAGTGTTATAGATATATTGAACCCTGTGGAAACCCCTTGCCACGTGTTGCTCAAGTATTTGTTGCTGCTGCTCGTAAAAGGAAACTGAAATTTTCTGATGGCACGGAGCTATATGAGGTTGATGGATCAGAGTCTGCAATCAAAGGAAGTAGGAAAATTCTTCACAGTGATGAGTTTGAGTGAGCAACATCCTCCCTTTACTTTAATAACTAATAAATCCAGCAAACTGTTGGACACAACACCTTCAACATTGAAGAGTAAAGAAATGCAGTTCAGAAAACATGACTTTGAAAAAGATATAATTTATCAATCTAGTAGAATTGTTCAGCTATTCATGTACTAATGTCTCTAATGCATGATTTGCATTTGAATGAAAATATCTGAACTATAAATGTCACTTCCTACTATGTCTACTCAACATATTTCATGTATATTTTTAAGTATGCTTGTTCTAATAATATTTCAACTCGTTTCTATATCGTGACCTTTCAGATGTTTAGATAAAGCAGCAGTAATAGCAGAAGAAGATAAAAACAAACTAACTGCTGATCCGTGGAGGTTATGCACCGTCACTCAAGTTGAAGAAGCCAAATGTGTAATCAGAATGTTGCCTATCTGGCTATGCACTATAATATATTCAGTTGTATTCACACAAATGGCTTCTCTCTTTGTTGAACAAGGCGAGGTCATGAAATTAGAAATTGGAAATTTCCGCCTACCAGCTGCTAGTATATCAGCTTTCGACATCTGCAGTGTACTTATCTGCACAGGAATTTACCGTCAGATTTTGGTTCCATTGGCTGGAAAATTGAGTGGCAATCCCAAGGGATTGACAGAGCTTCAGAGGATGGGAATTGGGCTAATAATTGGAATGCTGGCAATGATTGCAGCTGGAATCACAGAACTGGAAAGGCTCAAAAGGGTTCCTCCTGGAAAAGACTCAAGTACACTAAGTGTATTTTGGCAAATTCCACAATATGTTCTTGTTGGTGCTTCTGAGGTTTTTATGTATGTAGGACAGCTGGAGTTCTTTAATGGACAAGCTCCAGACGGAATAAAAAGCTTTGGAAGCTCACTTTGCATGGCATCGATTTCTCTGGGAAATTACACTAGTAGTATGCTCGTAAATATGGTTATGGGGATCACTGCAAAAGGTAATAATCCTGGATGGATTCCAGAAGATCTAAATGACGGTCATCTGGATAGATTTTACTTTCTAATTGCTGGATTAACTGCCGTTGATTTCATGGTCTATTTGTATTGTGCTAAGTGGTATAAGTGCATTAACTTGGAGGAAAACCAGAGTGAGTTGCACAAGGATAGACAAGTAGAAGATGGAGCAGTTTATATGGTTTAACATCGAAGTAGTGTTCATTTTTATTATTGAAACTGGGCAGTTTCTTGATCAAACTTATATTATTCATAAAATAAGGATTCATGCTGCAGGGACATATTTGTGTCAGCAGACTGATTCAGTATTTGTGAGTTCACTTCTTGCTGATTTTTGTATACCAAGTATTGCACATTTTGTTTCCAATGTTTAATTATTTTCTTTCTAAAACGAACCTCCTAGCAATATTAATTTCCAGACTCCACTTTAACTTTTGTTTTGGTCCTAGTACTAATTACTTCGTGGGAATGTTGGAATATTGAATGCGACATGCACCATTTATTTATGCCTATTACCTTCTTCTTCTTTTTTGCTTTCTCCCCCACTTTGTATCCTTTTGCTTTTTAGTAGTAGGTTTCCCCCTTCTAATATAGTGTCATTATGATCGTTTTGGGTCATTCACTTGTTCACTATAACAAATGTTATGTATTTTATAATAAACTGATTATAAATTTTCAATATCATTTTTATTTAGCAAATTCGATTTTATTTCCTATATGACAAATACATTAAATGAAGGAACAAGAAAATATGTCGAATAACGTGAGCCAAATTCAGATCCATTGTACATATACAATTTACTCAGAGGAAGGGACCATAAATGGAGAATTGCATGTGCCTCTGTATTATTCATCTTCCTTGACAACTAGTATTGGAACACTGGGTCCTTATTTTCAGATTTTATCCGACATAAAATTATGAAAAGTAATAAAGATAAAAATAAAACTACCCAACCCAATTCAAAATCAAAATAAATATAAAAAGGAAAATAAGGCATTTGCTTTATAATTTGATCATTATGAAAGCGAATTTAGTGACCATTATAACTGTTAAGGGAGGAGCGGGATCATTTGATTTTTTTTAATACATAAAATTTCTATAAATTAATATGGTGGAGACTGACAAATTTTATTAATTTATCAAGATTATTAATTAATCATGGTAAAAGATGTACTGTTGTTGTTATGTTGAGATCAAAATTTTGTATTGAAAATATTAATTTATCGTGAGTTATTAATTTATCAATTATTAATTAATGAAGATTTTATATAATTAAACTTCCTTACAAATGACTGGGTATGCAATGAAATGAATATATATTGGGTAATTGGGGAAAACTTGGTTTTTTCTTCTTCAAGAAACTTGTTAAAAATATTATACTTATCAAAGTGTGTGTTAGATATATTTTGTAGATGTCTTCATGTGAGTAAATGTATATCATAACTCAATATTAGTTGTAGAAATAGTCAAGCAACAAGCTCTAGAAAAATAATGTATTAAAACTAGCAAACCCACTTTTATAATACACTAGTATTATAAATTTGTAATCATCATACAAAATGATCATTCTGTGCATTATGATTGCCTTGTATCAGGACTTTTTGTAAAACATAAGTCTTTGACCTTTTCGCCAACGATAATGGCTCCCAACCAGTTTGCAACCATGCTGCACAGAAGAGCCAACAAGATGACTACAATTCTTGTCTATGCATTTCTTGAATGGGTTCTGATTGTGCTGCTCCTTCTCAACTGTTTGTTTTACTACATTATCCGAAAATTCGCCAAAAGGTTTGGCCTTAAACCTCCCTGTCTCTTGTGCTCAAGAGTTGAGCACTTGTTGGATCCTCATAACAACACTAATACCCCCTTTGAAAATTTTATGTGTGAAGCTCATGCAACTGAGAATTCAAGTATGAACTATTCTCCTAAAGTTGCAGTCTTTGAACGTTTAGGAAAAGATATTGCTAAAAATGATGGAAACAGGAAATGTTCTGGCTGTGATGATGTTTTAAGTTCATGCCTGCTATTGAAGCCTTCTTGGGATATTTTGGAGCATGCACAGAAAACCTACTTGATTGCAGAGGTGTTGCAAGACAAGGACGGTAAAAATGAGAAATGTAACATTAGCAAATCTGATATGCAAGAACACTGCAGTGAAGGAAGTCAAGTTGATGAACAGCCTAATTTGGAAAGGTTTCGTTTGGGAGAAGCAATAGAAGCATTTACTTTGAGGTTAAAGCCATACTTCCATAGTGATGTTACTATCAAAAACACCAGTTACAAATACATGAATGCCAAATCTTCTGATAATGCCACCAACACTACTAGGCAAATTCGCAATGGAGATGAAGAATCAGTTGAGGTCATGAATCGGTTTTCTCAGATTAGTGAGAACTCTGATTCAGATCAATCAACATTGGCTGAGCTATTTAATAATCCAACTGTTAGAAGCCAAAGGTCAGATATACGTGTAGAGGGCTATTCGTTGGGGTTACATGATGATCTACTAGGAGACAATGATGTCAATAAACTAACAGACCACTCCCCAGGTATAATTACAAGTTTATTTTTATTTTGTATAAAGTTTGTTTTAAAAATGATTCGATAGGTTCTTTTTACACTTCATTCATTGTATGTAGTAAAAGCAGAAGGGAACACTTGTTTTTTGTTTGGAGATGAAATCGCATCCCAAACTTCCATAAACGAAAAATTGCCTCATCGAGGAGTATTAGAATTTGTGCAAGTAAATAGCTCTTTCAGTGACAATGAGGAAATCAGAATAACTGCTGAGCTTGCAACTAAAGTTCAAATTAATCAAGGTAAACTTCATAAAAGTTTAACTGACGTTTAAATCACTTGTTTGAATTGTATTTCATTTTTTCTAATGGCTTAGCTACTATTTTGGGTCCAGAAGAACTGAAAAAATGGGAAGTGGAGGAAGCAGAGCGTTGGGATGGAAGCGTAATGAGTGAACTGGAGGTTGATGTCGGGGCTTCAACAACTGAAAGGCTAAAATCTGTATCAGAAGCTGAACACAATGCATTGAGGTCTTTACAGGCAGAACTAGAAGAAGAGAGGAATGCTGCTGCAATAGCTGCCAACCAGGCAATGGCCATGATAACAAGGCTCCAAGAAGAGAAATCTGCAATGCAGATGGAAGCGCTGCATTACCAGAGGATGATGGAAGAACAATCCGAGTACGATCAAGAAGCATTGCAGATTCTAAATGACCTCATTATAAAGAGGGACAAAGAGAAGCTCGAACTTGAGAGGGATCTTGAAGTGTATCAGAAGAAAGTCTTGGACTACGAGGCTAAAGAGAAGATGATGATATCTAACCGTGTAAGATGTATAAATTCGTCTTCCTCGTCCAGTAATATAGATGAGGACGATGAACTATTTATTGATTTTTATCATGAAGAAACGGTAGATGATCAGTGTGTCAGATATAATACTGATGAATTAGTATCAGAAATAGAAGAAAATGGACGGGAGTGCATGAAGCATTTAAGCATTCTTGACGAGTCAATAGCACAGTTCGAGGATGAGAGGGTTTCGATTTTGGAAGAACTTAAATCACTGGAGGGGAAGCTATTTACACTAGCTGATAACGATGTGGAAACCTTTGAGGACAGAACACTGAAATATCAAAATACATATGTTTATAATAGAGAAGGGTTCTTAGAGAAAGAACAGGCAATGGGTTGTACATCAAAGAGACTTGTGCCACCTTTTGATGCAACAAACTCTGAATCTGAAGTGGAAATGAATGAAGAGGATGCAGAGTATGAGTCTGGTGGAAATGAAATTTCCTCGGTAGATGCACAAAAATTGGAGATCAAATTATCGATAGAAGAGGAGGTTGATCATGTCTATAGAAGACTACAAGCACTTGAAGCAGACAAGGAGTTTTTGAAGCATTGTTTCTGTTCCTTGAAGAGAGGAGAAAAGGGAAGGGAACTTCTTGAAGAAATCTTGGAACATCTCTGTGAGCTTAGGACTGTCGAAACACAAGTCAGAAATCGCAGGGACAGACGGATGGATGGTCTCTTAACATATTGCATGACTTAAACCATTAAAATCTGAAAGAAGATATGCAATGTACTAAGGTAAGTTTATGCATATGATTAGTTCCAGATATATATCATTGGTCTCTTGTTATTCTACTTTTATGCAGGTTTGGTACGGGGAGTTACATGACCATTGATTAGACACTTGCAGGAATGTTTTTCTTTTGAGACTCATACAATCAAACCGGATAGTAAGAAGATGAGAGAAATTCAGAACCCAAGTGCAGGACAGAAATGTAAAATTTTATGTAGTAGATACTTATAGTTTGTAATTTTATTTTATTTTTAAATTTTGTAATGTTTTTATTTGCATGATTAAAACCAGGTTACTAAATATAAAATATGGTTGGTATTGATTTTCTTGTGCTCTCTCTTCTAAACTCTAACCTCCATTAAAGATTTCTGAGGGGCTTCCATCGGTTTTCACCGGTGGAAAGCCCCAATCCCTTTATTTTTCGTTTTCTTATTTAAAATTTTCTTTTCCTTCAATAAATTCTCAATTTATTTGGGTTTTGTTAGTCTATCCGTATGAGAGTTTGATTTTTGTTTTAGTGTTCTCCGTGACCGAGGTTATAGATCGGCATGATTTTCATAGGTTTGATTCACTGATGAAGGTTAATATGAGATCGCGTTTATGGTCGATTGCACAGAACAGTCAGCAGAAAACAAGAACATACATTCACGGTCGGGTGAAAATAAGTACATATATTCAAATCATTTGGTTGACTCTCCATGAAGGAAGGATTCAACAACGATATCTTTAAGTGTCTGTCCAATTTCGATTATATTTGTAGATGCCGTATGACTTTTGTTTAATGAATTGATTCCTTTTTTTAAAAAAAATAGGTTACGAAAAAAAGATGTTTTGCTTTGGCATTAAATAAATAAATCTAGCTCACAAGTTTATTGCATTGTTGCCTAGCCTATCTAATGGGTTGTGGCCTTGTGAAGTTGTGGGCCTGTGATTAACTGAACTTGCAGATACAAAATGAATGTATACCCATTTTTAGGATGAGTGGAAATTGAATTGAGATTATAAAAGATACATAAATAAAAATGGGTCCAAATTAAAACTCCTATTCTGGTTTTTTTTATAGTAAAGAGAATTAAAACTAGGTTTTTTTATATGAATTAAAGACCTATATCACTCTATCCTCGTTTTTGCGGAACTTTCTAGAATTTTTTATTATCAACGATTTTTTACGGTACATAGATGATTGTTGATTATCAGTTTAGTTATGATTTTAAAATTAGTTTAGTTTAAATTGCATAAATTAATTAAAATTAATGAAGATTTCGGACGACAAGAAAAACATATTTAAAAAACAAACCAATTAAAAATTTAAAACTAATCTGTCTGAAATTACAACGATAACCCCACCTTCTTACCAACTAGGGCACAATTTTGGCTATCTATTCTATAAATACTCATGTTGCGAAGCCGCAAACACACACTCATATAAACAAACAAACATACATCTAGATTTGCATATAATCTGATCAAATTGATGAGCATCCAATGATCGATCTAGTGTGAGGATCTGCTCTGTGCTCTGTCATGTCTTGCATTTATGTGTGAGAAATTTAGGGAAAAAATTGAAAGCAATTTGTTATGTATGTACCACATGTTTATTTACTTGTAGATAGACAAGAGTTGTATTTTATCACCAAACATCGTGAACCCTGGTCACCACGATCAACACTTAACCCTCACCTATTCTTTTCCATTTATACCCTGCAGGTACTTTAGTTTTTTTCCTGTCTCGATCTACTTATTTGGTTTCATTAATGTTACTCACTAGATATGATCCAGATCTAACTCACTCACTTTCATCTATCAATGTGTTTTTTTCAGCTGCTGATAATAATAGGAAAAAAGGTGGCATGCTACGACTTTGACATGAAAGGAACGGATCTAGACAATTCTTGTGAAAGTTGTGTAGATTTATTTAAATGCTTGGGGAGATGGATGGAAAAGAAAAGGTGAGGGTGAGAGGTTGTTCGTGATGAATAGGTTTCATAGTGTTTGGCGAAAAAGCACAGCTCTTGTCTATCTAGAATGAACAAGTGGAACATATATGATTCTTCCTATATTTCTCGTGTATCGATTATCTTTGAAAAGGCTCATCTATTTTCCTTGAAATGAAATATGTTAGAGTTTCATGAATGTTGTTTTCAAAATAATAATATTATAATAATCATTAGTCAAAAAAGTAATTTATTACTAAAAGAAAAATATTTCTAGAAAAAAATTAAAAATTTTCTAGTTTGGACATTTTTTTTAAAAATTATGCCAAAAGGAATTTTATTTATTTCCAAGTGCCAGAGGGACAATTCTTTTAGTTGTATGCATGGTATAAAACCGAATTTCTATAAAATTGTCGATATCCTACAAATTTGTATAAAATTTTGCTAGTGCCTGAAAAAATATCCATCCTATTGTGTGGGGATCGGATAGCAGTAGGAAAGAGCTCGCCTGATGCCGCCCATCCATAATTGGGAACACTATCTAGTGCAGGGAGACCCAGTTGAACTACAAACTCAACCAATACAGAATATAGAAAAACACAAGCAAAAGAGGAACCCAGTTCTGTATTTTTTGCATACAAAAATTTGTCAGCTCACTGAGTAGTCCAATCCCACAACAAAAACTCAGCAAATTCATTCTCTATATGGCAAAGAAGTGCCATTAAAGAATGCTGTTGAAGATAAAGCACTGTGGACAAGGGAAAGTGACAGTGGGGATAAGAGAGATCGGTTGCAAAGTAACCGTGTAAGGTGCCCATTAGATTTATCCACCAACATCAGAGTGACAGTGGGGATAGAGAGATCGGTTGCAAAGTAACCATGTAAGGTGCCCATCAGATTTATCCACCAACATCAGTTTCACCTCAACAACAATAACATCCGTTGAGTACTTGGAATACACGAATCAAAACTTTACTTATAACCCCAATTACAGGTAACCAAGGACGTGTAATGAGAGACAAGCAATACACTACTATATATTGACTCCTAGCTTTTTTATTTGTATAACAATAAACTGCTGATGATTGAAAATGGTCATCCAAGGGGGTTCGTCATTGATTGTGAATTCTACTTCCAGCTTTCTAGATATGGGTCAAATCTGATACACAGGATATAATATCTGCTTCAAGACATAATAAAAAAACAGGATATAATATCTGATTAAGACATAATAAAAAATATGGGCTAGCCACTATCTATCGTGTTTTCACGAGTATATTTACGCCATTTGCAGAAGAAAATAACTGAAAATACAATACAAAATGAGGGGATTGCATTGCAGAAAGGAGTATCTCTACAAGTAATGTTGAAATTCCAAAATGCAGTTCAAAATTAAAAGGCTGTACTAGCTACAGTACCTCTATAATCCCCTTGAACAACCTATACCTACTTATTTTCCTATATCTTATAAGCCTTTTCCTTTTCATCCAATTTACATGACTACATCCTATATCCTTACAAAATCTATGCATGTACAATATACCTCCAAAAGCCTCTTCGAAGCTGGCAGAAACAAAACACCGAGAAGATCTTCCAAACCAACATTTTACATGACAGTTTCAATGGCAGAAGGAATCAACAGTCCAGCCTAAGCAGGAAATGACTCTGTAATGCCAAACCTTGAGGAAGAATTCATCAATAGCATCAACTAAACTACTAGTCGTAACCAGCATATAAGTTCACCTTCCAGATGAGATCAGAATCACATCGTAACCTGTTATAATTGGATTTCAACTTTAGCATGATGAAAAGCAGACAAATTTCCATTCTTATCAGAAAGATTGAAAATAAGTTATAAAAAAATTAAAATAATTTGCAAAATGATATTTTCAAGGCAATATCTACTGTTCCTAATGCAACTCAAAGTGTTTTTGGTACATGATACAACAGTGAGGCATCGTTAGAGCTTTAAAATTGTAGATTGTACTAAAATTATTCCTAATATATTATATCTATATAAGTTTCAGAAAAACAAATGAGATGCATTACAATACACATTGAAACCCCAAAAAATGCAGATAAGGCAAATACCGAGTGTACTAAGAAAAAAATATCAACAGAAAGTGTCGCATCTGTTTCTGCCGAAGTAAATATACAAATATCCATTCTGAACAAAAAATGAAGAACATGCAAATTTCATCCGAGGTTGTACTTTGTAGTCTCAGCTAAAAACAGGAAGCCGGGTAATAAAAAGTGACAGGAATCTTTTCAACCAATATTCAATATAGGGAAATTAATTTGCAATAAGAAATACATGTACCAAGAGCATGCATTCCTTTCGCCCCAGTAAAAATAGGGAAAATCGCAAAGATTGTCTTTTTAAAAAATATGTTGTACTACCAACTAATTTCAAATGTTTATATCTTCATTAGTGGGAGAAGGCTGGTGAAGGAATTGAAGGATAATGACATATAATTTTAAAAATAGGTAAGGCACTGCATCTTTACTCTCTGTATAGTTTATGTAATAATAATATTATACACAATCCTATTAACACAGCACTACAAAAAAGGGAGGTACTAGAATACATATGAAGGCTACTACTAGATGTGCCAGACAAGGAAAGAACTATTTGAAACTTACCAACTTATCAAGGAACCAACTCTGAACTCATTCAACCTGCTTGCAGAGATCTATCCATCATGCAAGCCAAGCAGTCCAAACATAAGCTGATGTGCTTCCAACCCAAATGAATATGGAAACCAACTGATTGGCCACCATTGGCTCTATAAAGCCTCAAGGATAATAGATGCTTTCGTGAAAACAGAAAGAACAAAAGGCGCTTCTTCTCCTGGGTGGATGGTAGTGGGAACTATTGTATAACCTTTTGGATCAGGATCCAAAACCATTTCACATGATATTTCTCGAGAATTGACATAGTCTGTCCCACCGACTGATTCATGCAAATAAATGTTGTAATTTGCTCGGCGACCACGGGTCTTCAGAATCCTCATCCCAATGTAAAACATCAAAGAGTCATGACTCGACTGGTAATTCCTGAAACCAGCTGTTGTTCTAGAGAAGCTAACACCCTAGAGAATTTCAACCAGGTAAGTTTTAACATGCAAGAAATAATTAACTTCCAATATTTGTTTTCAAAAGTTTACTGCTTCAAGATAAAAAAGGAGTACCTGCGTCAAGGTAATGAACACATGAATTGGAAGCGATGCATCTGGGCCAGTGGCCCTCATTCGAAACTGTGGGTTCTGATGCCATGTGTCATAATCTTGGCAGCCACCAGCACTGTAACCATGCCACTGGCCATGAACAGAATGACGCATCTCAGGAGGATATACACGGCAAACATATATTGACCGAAAATGTATTTGAAAATCTTGCCAAGACATCCAGAAGATACCATCTCTTGACTGTCCACAAAGGTAACCACAATAAATTTATGCTTTTCAAATGAAAAGAAAAACAAAACTGAATAAAATAATTTCCCATCACACGAAAAAGAAATGGAGTGCGATCTTCCATTTTAGATTTGTTAAAAAAAACTTGGCCAACTTTCCTAATCAGTTAATTATGTTCATTGGATGCCTTTTAATAAGAAAAGATTCTCCATAAACCTATTCAAGAAATTTTAAGTAGAATAAAAAAAGATTCTCCATAAACCTATTTAAGAAATTTTAAGTAGAATAATGATTATAAATATAATTCCCTCTCTTTTTATCATTGGTCCCCAGACAAACATTCATTATATAATGTTAAAGGGTGAAATCATTTTGAAAATTACTATGTTTTCAGTTCCAAGCCATCCATGATCCATTTGATTAAAACATATATATCCACTACTGTAACATGCATAACAAAATACGAAATGTAAAAAGAGGACAAAGTTGTACACCTGCTTTGGAAGAGTAAATAAGTACCTGAGGAATATGCTTGAGCTTATGTTTCATTCTGTCAGTCCATTCAGGCGATGAATCAGACCAAGGCCCATTCCATTCAACCTCATTTGCCCATGGATTTCGAATCTGAACAAGCTTGTGCCCATCAACTTCCCTGACCTAATATAATACATGGGGTAATCAATTATCTTGAGATAAATGATACTCCCTCCGTCCCACCCAATTGTTATCCTTTCGGAGAGAAGGTCCGGCACGCATTTTAAGGTGCATATAAAGTATAGTTCCATAACTTATTTTTAATTTTTTTTTCTAAATAAAAATTTAATGTATTCAGAAAAAAAAAAAAGTTATGGAACTATACTTTATATGCACCTTAAAATGCGTGCCGGACCTTCTCTCCAAAAGGATAACAATTGGGTGGGACGGAGGTAGTACTTGTTTAAAAAAAAAAAAAAAAAAGGAAACTTAATATGATCACAAAAGAACAGACCTGCAACAATGAATAAGCATGTCCTTGCACTATCCCACTAGAGGAGATATGCACATCAGAACCTGATGGGCTTCCAGCACCTAGTAGAAATCCTTCTTGTTTGAAGCGTAACAATTGGGACCAAAGTCTTCCACTAGCAAGATCAATCTGGGCCTGGGCACTTCTCATGTCAATCTCTTCACCAGCACCACCAGTTAGGTCCACGAGAGCATCTTGAACAAGGCCACCTTCTAATGCCTCATAGGAGCCGTGAAGCTTTGCATAAGCCTTTTCCAATAAAGATACCCATAGTTCATTTCTCTTCCTACTTGTAGCAAAGGCAGGTACACCATGCGATTCACAAGGAATCCAGTCGTCAACAACTACAGGAACCCATTCTCCCTAAACCAGAAAGTGCTCAAGAAATTAAACCATTCACCAAATACAACAACAAATTAATCATGTCATAGTTAAACCTATGAACTCTACATAATATGAACATAGCTAAACCTTCTACAACATGTAAATATAGAAACTCTTACCATTCAAAAGGTATACACTCGAAGTTATCACATAAATTCTGATGAGAGGATTGAACGGCTTAAAGCTGTTTCTGACTTTAAGCTGAAAATTTTCTATTTGTGTAATAAGTCAGAAACCGACTTAAAGTCAGAAATAAGTCAGAAACTGACTTAATGCCAGAAGTAAGTATTAGGTCCTTTTTTCAGTGACTTGTTTTTTTATTTTCTATTTTGATAAAAGTTATCCATATGTAATAAATTACTCACAAGTCACTTTTATTTATATTATTATATTTTTAAAAACTCATAAGTCAAAATTACTCAAACATACATTTTAAGCTCCCGACTTATCACGTTAAGCCACTTTAAGTCATAAGTCACAATTTTAAGTTTAGCAAAATGGGCTCTAAATGTGGTACTCAAGTCAGCATCTTATAGTTACTATAATACCAAATTGACAGAAGTAGAAACTTAAATAAGATAGAGTAAAGCTATCAACATTTGACATTTTAATGGTGCAATCATCAGTGGGTTGATACTGATCAAAAACAGAATTCAATCAAGCAAGAGTTAGGTTTTGAGCTCATCTAGCACGCTTCCGGTGGATTTCCTAGGATGTCAAAGGCATCTCAAAGTACTGTAGTTGACAATACGAAAACATGTAAAATTTTAAATTGCCGAGTCCGACACTTGGACACGTATCCAAGTTGGATACTTCCAGCCGGGTAACAATCATACAAGTCCTTACACGTGTTGCCAAAATGATATATATATATATATATATATGATCCATGACTTGCAATTGATATTTACACTACTCCATCTAACATATTTACACGGTTTTCATAATAAATAATGTTAATTTAATATTAAAAAAATTCTTTTCAGTATTCTATACAGCAGAATATGACCTATATAAATACCACCTTTTACCCTAATGTACAATAGAATCTGCTGTACATGCATAATGTAATTCTTTCTATAATATTTTTAATATATATCCGTGTGTGTGTGTGTATTAGTAGTTAGTATCTGTGACATGCATCAATTTCTGACAGTGCTGTATTCCAATAACATGATGCACTATATATATCATTAGGAAGCTGCAACACCCTATCAGCATAAAATTGAAAATATTCGTTGTCTACAAACATACTATTATATAAATTTCATATAGTTCTAATATAGAATTAAAAAAAACACTAATAAAATCTTTAGCAACAAATCCTTAGAATGACATCTGTTTCAGAAATATTTAAAAAATTGTTGAAAATATAACATTATATTTGAATGGTACGGAAAGATCCAACTACTTAAATATTGATAAGCTTATGTTTATTCAGGAATGCAATATATGATTTCATATATTTGAAGATGCTCAACTGAATACTAGGTGATATACACCATAAGTTAGTTTCCATGTTGCTCAAAAATTCAAGTTATTACAACTTTACCAATTTGGTTCCTTTCTTAAATAGTTTTATCTGATTTTCTATCACAATGAAAGTTGCCATAAAATAAAGTTTAAACCCTTCTTTATTCCAAATGATTTATGTGAACTGTATCGGCAACACAAATCATCAGTTAAAAGTACAGCTAAACCAAGTGTTGTTTAAACTGCTATTACCTGAATGCAAAAGCGAACGGTATAGATTCCTTCCTCATTGTATTCTGGTGTAATTATGACTTCCGATATTCGTGAAACCTCTGTCAGAACAGCTACAGCACTCAAAAACCAACAATCACCCAATCGACCCTGTTAAGAAAGAAATGAGATATTTTAAACAGTTCTGCAAATAAAATTAAATTCAACAAAGATGTAACAGACTGTGTGAATATCAGTCTACTAGCGCACAAAACGTGAGAGCATTGTTGACGCAAACCTGACAAACATCTGATGGATTGGTGGACCCAGAAAATAAGCAGGGATGGGAATCCTCATGGTTCTTCTTCACTATTTCAGTTGGTCTCATCCACTCAGAAACAACCTAGGAAGATATTCCCAAAAGTTAAGGTAATTCAAATATGTATTATTGTAAAATAATAAACCTTTCACTAGAAAACATAGAGGTTCATATGTTACCTGCAATTTTAAAGGGGGGTTGTATGGATCAACAAACAAGGATTGGTCATTCGGAGGGAACTCTTGATCGGTAAAATGCGGTTCCCCTCTTGCACAGAGAGCTTCTTTGACAGCCAGTTCAACTGATAGCATCCGCTCGTTGATTTCATCACAGGTTTCCATCCTAGGTTTTCTCAACCTTCTGGTAAAAGAATCCACATCCAATGTCACACTTTCACGGTCTGACCTTCTTTTTCTACCACTTGAATATTGCCCATCCCAATCTACATCATCCCTGTCATAAAGATCTACATCTGCCGGATCACTGTCCCATTCATCAACCTGAGTTGCATGAAAATAAACAAAACAAATAGTTACATTCAAAACTACAAAATTTACAACATAGATAACAATTTCACTGAATTTAAGGGTATCATACAAGAGCAACGTCTAAACAAAAAGAGTTAATTTTAACTTCATTATTGGCAGATGTGAGGATTAATATAACAATTATTTAATCATTAGAACACATAGATATAGGCACAGACCCTGGAAGGAGAATCCGCCCATTTCCAGTTATCCGGGGGGAGATCAATCATATTGTAATCAACAGAGCCTATCGAAGAAGGAAGAGCAGCTATCTCATCTTCCGTTAAGCACCTTCCCCACAGGAAAAGATCCATTACATGCATCTTAGATTCTGCTCCATCACTATCTGATCTCCCAAATGCATCCACATCAATAGGTGGTTTAACACCAACCCAAACATCTGTTCCTTGCTCCCAGATGCCATTATCATATCGTAATGGTAGGCCAGTTTGGTAGCCATCAAAATTACCATCTAAGTAGCACGTTGCTTCACCTAAATCAGCGTCAAGGGTCATTGTCACCATATGCCACCTGTAAAAATACAAAGCTATATAAACAAGGTAGGGGAACGAGCAAAGATATAGTTGCATGTACAAAAAATACAATAAAACCTTAAAGCATGATCCACATACACAACAAACAAATTAAAAATATATGAATATACTATATGGAAGTAAGTTGCATAGCAAAAGACAGATCAGCTTTGAGGAAATCAAAAATAAACTTCAAAATAATTTAAAATTAAATTTACATATACATGGTACCTTCCATCTGCAATACTTGCTGCACCAATACTCCACTCCTTTGCAACTGTGGTTTGTCTGTCACCTTTGGTAATCATCCTAAGTCCAACTTGTCCAGCCTCAATTCCTTGTTCAGAACCGGCCACAACAATTTCCCAGCATACTTGCTTCTGAAATTCGGTACCCAAGAGATAGACTGGTCCAGACTCGGGCTGAATTAACACTGCTATTGAAAAGCTAACCTTTTGACTTTGACATATGCTTGGATCAATCTGGCCCAGATGTCTACCACTTGTTGTTGGTTCGTCATCAAGAACACATACAGCACCAGATATTCCAGTCTATACAAAAAAAATAGTAATGTGTCAAATACATAATTACTGCAATCCCTACAAGACCTGACCAATTCATTTCATAGATAAATTAACTCTTGATAATCATATACTTTGGTAAAAACAATGGACATAAAAATGTACAATGGAATTATTTAATGCAATACAATGACCTAAGGTGGAAAGACATATACATGAGATCAGTGTTATCAAGGGCCCCGTTAATCGAGAGGCGAGGTTTTGTCGTCTTGACTGGACGAGGCAAACGGATTTAAAAGAGGCAATCACCCTTGCCTCTTACCCTGGATTAGGCAACGCTAAGGTGATTGATTACCGCACCTTTAAAAAGACATCATTTTTTGTCTAGTACTAGTACAAAATTATAAAAAAAAAAGAAGGGCAAAAACATATAAATACAGCAATTAGAAAGAATAACCTTAAGCAGATGAACTCGAGACTTATGGCTTTGTACCCTCTTCTTTTCTCCCTTTCTGTACTTCTCATCTTTTTTTCTGTACCTTATCATACTTTCTCCTGCTTCTTCTATGTATCACTCTAACTTTGTTTATTTGTATTTTCTGAAGAAAAGCCATTTTCCATTTTTTATATTGTCCTAGATTTAACTTTTTAAATATTTTTATAGAAGAATTATTTTTCTTTAATTTCTACGTCAATCTTTTCCTTACCTTTTTGCATTTAGAATTTTCTCTGTTTTATTTTATTGGGTTATATTATCATATTTCTATAGTATATTTTTTCGTTCTTTATTATGTAAATGGCTGCATATGTTACTGTAACCCTAAACGAGTATCTTCAGTAACGCGACGCCTCGCCTCGCCTCTTGCCTCTCCATTAATCACTAATAGTCTCTTGTCAGCGTTGCCTCGCCTTTCGTAATAAATGACACTGATAGATATCTAGCTTAAGGCCATTTCTATTTTTCAAATTGATCTATCCAACCAACTATGAACTCAATTGAACCTGTCAAACATAAACATGCAAATATCACATGGAAAATACTTCAGAAGTATTTGTGCCAACATGCATTTATTAAAAGAACATGTACTTAGACCAGCAGATGTCAAGACACCCACGACACTGGCACATTTTTAGGTACTTGAGCATCTTAATTCTGCATTACCCAAATTGCTTTACATGTAGTATATCTATGTACTAGGCAATAATATAAATTGAACTGATACAGAGCTTATACATCCCATCTACAGAGAGGGAAATAAGTAAATATTTCATCAAAAAGGAAGAAGCTAACATTACCTGGAGCGCCCTCCTAGATAACTGAGATGCACGAATGCGGCGTGCTATGCTTGAAACCCTTTCACGTGCAAAAGAATCGTCAAGAACAGAATCACCTCCTACGGCACGCACTGCAGCTGCCAGGGCAGCTGCCTCCCGATTGCCAGCATTTGGCATAAATGACATAAGTGAAGCCTCTATCTCTTTCCATTTGCGTTCTTCCTTCTCCAAAAGGGCCTTTCTTCGTTCTTTTCCTCTACCTTCCTCTTCACGTCTCTGCATAAAAATTTCCTCTTCCATCTCTTTCTCTCTTAAATAGCTATATAACAAAAAGGGCATGTTACAGAGACTGATTACTTCTACTGAATAAAGAGAGAGCATTAAAGTTCGTCTGATGCAGAAAGTCTGTACCTATCCTGTATGATTTCGAACTGCCTACGGTCTTCTGGCATCCATTTTTTAATCTTCTTTGCATTCAGATCTGAAAAACCTATGCTGTCGAGAAAGAGTCTCAAGCGAACCTCATCCTGGCACAGAATGGACATAGAAAACTTTAGCCACAATAAAACATACACATAATAATTAAAAAAAACAAATCAACTTATGGATAAATGAATAGAAAGAAAAAGTAGATTGGTTGTAATAAATTTTACTTGCACACGCTCTGCCTTGGCAGTCAAACCCAGCAGCAGAAGTAAATAACCACCAAATTTATCCCACATATACACCCATTCAGTATCGATGGCCTCCTCTAAGGCCAGAATCCGTGCATGAGCACACATTTCTCTTCTGTAACCTACGTCAGTAGTTGAATCATGCCGCAAAATGGTTCCATTTCTTATTTTCAGGAAGACTGATCCAGCAGCCAGCTCTTCATTTCTTAACCTGTCTCTTAATTTCATGACATCTGCTCTGGGGAGCACAAAATTTCCAGCCCTATCACGTGTAACAGTAGGGTCTCCAACTAAAAGAGCAGCTGAACTTGCAGACCTCTGGGGAGCGGAATAAGTTCCAGATAATGCATTCCTTGTCTGGAAAATAAATACAAGAAAATCAATTTAAAATGCCAATAAAAGAGTTAACCAAGAGAGAAGACTAGGAGACCTGGTCCATAGGTTTATGATGCTCTAGTAATCCCAGAAGAGAAAAATAATAAAGATACATAAACAAGGAACTAAGAAAACAAGATACTTCATCATATAAGAATTTAACTACCTACATGAATATCTAGTTGTAAGGCAGCTAGCCTGGTTAAGGATGAACTAGCCATAAAAAATTGTGCAGTGCCAAAATATAGCCTATTAAGTCACTGATCATAATGTGGTGGTGAAAACTAACAATAAGTGATTGTCTGGTGTAAGTAGTTGTCCACTTGTCATGTAATGGCACGGACTCTCAGTCACATGTACTCTTTATGTCTCCCTTAAGTATCTATACCTGACATCCACCAGTCAGACAAGGGTATGGGTGCCATAAAAAGTTGGAGGTAATGAGTACCTGTGTCAATCCCCGTGTACAGCTAAATAGACAATTCATTTGAGTCTTTGTAAACTTATTAAAGGTATCTCTCTGTCTTCTTTCTTATTCTTATGATCTGCGTGATTTTTCCATAATTTATTCGAGCTCAACTGTGACATAAATAACAGGTACATTTGCTTCACACCAAAAACTTGCTTATTACAACTGGTCATATCTAAAATCAGGCAACAAACTTTGCTCATCTCCTACAATCCTTGTGGATTTCTAATTTAGGGAAGTTAGCTGTATATTGTAAAGATTTTATGTGTGTATAGCTAGACATTGAGGCTGATTGATTAGGTGTATCTGTTCCCTGATTTAGTGCAATTTAGGTAGACATATCACTGATCTTCAGGATCTAAATTGATCCCTTTCTCTCTGTATATTCTGATGTTTACTGAATGAAAGATGCAAGCTTTCTCCAAAACTTCAATCCTTGGCACCTACATATATTTCTTCAACTGACTACATGTGTCCTTATAACATGTACACGATTTTCATCCAAAGGTTCAATGATATAGTGTGAAGTTCAAGATACAGGGAAATTTAAGAAATTAAGGGAAATAAGAATTTTGGCCAACTGCTGATTAATCTTGAAGAACAGATAAATTTCTCTATAGCGAGAAATAGTACCTTAGTGGCAGATCGAGCAATTGCCTGGACAACAGTTTCCTTACTTAGAAAGTGAACAGAGTCTTCCATCATCTGCTTAATTACAGACATCAGGTTAAGGTTTTGGATAACTGATATAAGTATTTTATTTACTGTCTAGATCATTCAAATGTTGGCAAACCTTTAACGTCAAACATGGTCGAGAGACCGCAAAGCCAAAAGCTACAACAAGTGTAATTGCTGATACAGCAGATCCAGCGAATGGTGGATAAATTTTCAAACTTGCAACAACACCCCAGCCCTCAATTGCCAATGCAATACCATAAAGCATAAGGAATGCAGCACTGAGACATTAAGATATTATTTGAAAGGAGTTACTATACTACAAACTTGTGTTCAAAATGCTAAATGAAACATTAAGTTGTGACAGATACTCGACAACAAACATGAAATTAAGGGGATACGTAATACAAACCTGACATTTTGCCCACAATCTGCATGTGCATCATAAACATATACAGGGAGCACACGAGGAGAATAAACAACAATAGGAGGTGAAAGAAGCACCTGTAGAAGAAAATAGCTAGCCCATAACTAACACATCAATATGATGCAAAAACATTATAAACCAAAGACGATAACTTTTATGTAATTTGATCATTTTATAACTTCCAAAAAAAGTATCACTTCAAAATGGATATTCAACTCACCGTCAATGCCCTTCCAGCTAAGAGAAATAAAAATGAAAAGTAACCAACAGATGCTCCCAAAAATGGTTTACCTGAAACATGAAAATAGAAGTCATTTGCAGATTGCAGAAGATAAGAGAGACAAATGAATTCGAGAGAAAATGACTATAGCTTTTTGGGATTGAACAAGGACATGGATAGTTTATCAAAGAGACTATAGATTTTGGCCGTCCCCCTTTTCTACATCAAGCTCAAGTATAAACAAAAAGAAAAATCACTTACCTTGGAACCACCCAACAAAAAAGGCTGCCAAAGCCAGCAAAAAAGCAAGAAAACAAACAAAGAACATCTGTTTCCTGGTCAAGTAGAAGTTATTTGAAGCCCAGTAGTGAATTACACCAATAGCCAGAACAATGAGAAGAAGAACTAAAAGAAACGCTGCCCCAATCTGTCGTAATATCATGTGAAAATTAGGTTAGATATGTGTGCTACACGCCTAACCAGAAATTTTACATAACACCGGCAATATAAAGTGCACTTACCGTCCAAGGAGGAATTATTACTGTGACAGCTGATATTCCACCAAGTAGAAGAAGAAGACCAATGACGACAAATACAAAAACCCCTCGAGAAAGTTTCCAATCATCATCTTTCCTGAATATTAAAAGTACCCCTGGCTAATTAATATACAGTCTAGAAAATAGAACCCTGTTCTATATATGCTAGAATAGCGGTAGCTGTTCTTGGGACCAAGGGGAAGACCACTAACCATTTGACCAGACCAGAACAAAGTGAAAGCAATGCTGGGATGCACATTAAAGGAAGTAACGCTGCAAGGAAGTCTGCCTTCCTAGGATCCTGTTCATCTCTACTATTAACGACTTCCAAATAGGATGCGCCACAAAATGCCACCAGAACAACTGAACAGAGTAGGGCAACATAGGAAATGGTTAATAACAACTTCCAGCAAAGGATTGAAAAATGATAAGTTTGTGAAGAATAGGGAATGATTTAGAATGTCGAGAAATTTCTCTAAGAGAATAATAACTCAAAGGATATAAAACATGAAATGTAACTACCTGTAAATATTCCAACACATATAGCTGAAGAGATGGAGAAACGGTATGTAGCAAACCAAGATATGACTGGCAGCACCCCAGTAACAGTTAGAGCAACCAAAGAGGCCATTGCCCAGCCAAGATATACAGATGACGCATAAGGAGATGAACCGCCATTCTGGCTACCGTTCCATCCTTTGTAGCCTAATTCATCCAATGGCTTTGCAGAAACAATTGCACCAAGTGCTAGTACAGATCCAGTAAATAATATAACGCAGATAAAAAGTACAACACCCTGCAATTATATTAAGAAAAGAAATCACAAACAAATTTGATACAATGACAAGAAATATAATGAACAAGGATAAAAGTTCAATCAAATGATCCAGTTAAAGGGATTATGTTATTCGATATTTTTACCAGAACAGCATAAAGAGTCAAATTGTAATTCAGGAAAACACCATCTGTTGTGTGGTTTGATAAAGATATATTTACTAGGATACACTAGATGAATTTCAAAGGAAATTTGTATCATCAAAATAGATTATGGACTTTTTAACGAAAATCTGTTGTGCGGTGCACTGTGGCTTGTAAGCTTGACTATATTTAGACTTTTTCAGATTACACAGGATTGCCCAACCTATTTTGGTTATTTCAGTGTTAGTTTCTTCTGTGGATTTTTCATCAGTTGTAGCACAATCAGTTTCTCTTCCACAAGTTAGGATTTCATAATTAACGTAATCATCTGATAAATGATATTGTCACTCTAGTTAAAAATAAAAACAATATCTCCATATTGTCCGAGACAACTAATCAATTTTGCCTGCACAAATCAGCACTACATTGCCTTAACTCTTCCATCTAGGCCAAACAAACGACCTAAAAGTATATAATGAATGCACCGGCTTCTGATGAGAGGATAGAAAATGAAGTGAACGCTATGTGAGCAACAATTACATTGACAAGAAATGCATTGCCTTCTTTTTGGCATCAAACACATGTTAAAATCAGTTTTTTATGTTGGTCAACAAAAAAAGTCCTGAAACTACATTAAATGTAAGTTTGCACATAGATTTAGGTTTACATCTGACACTACAATTGGTGTCAATTTAGTTATAGCCCAGAACTATCAGTGAAAGGAAGTAAACAACTAAAGATAAGGATTCTGTTGCTTCATTTAAATGTATAGGAAACACCAAAACGGTTAGATGTTTTTCTTTGTGATACTATTTCACAGAAATGACTAGGATGGAGAATTGCATATATTGCTACTCTAACTATAAGGCAGGAAGCATAAAAAGAATAAAAAGAAATAAAAGATTCAAACGTCTGCTGATAAAATCTCAATAAAAGTCTTATGCAATTCTAAAGTACTGAGGAGAGAAAGGAAAAAGAATAAACCTCTTTAAACCACAAAGTTCGATGACTTCCGGTGTGATCTGAACCATGTCTTGATACCCAAAACTGGTATCCATTACGAATCCATATAGGGATGGCAATAGACAAGCATGCCACTATAAGAGGGATGGTCAAAGACAACCCTAGAAGAACTGATGACTTGCTGCAGAAAAATAAAGTTAACGTTAATCATATAATCTACACCACACACAACAGCTTCAAAGAACAAGAATGGCAAATATGAACTATAAAGAAAGGTAATGCTATGGTGATATGTTTAAGTTTCGGACTTTCATAGAAAGACTTTTTTTTAAAAAAAACAATCAATGATATATATGCACGCTAACACGCACGCTGTAAACATATGTACACTATGTTCTAGTTTTCACAAAAGAATATCACACAACTGGTACTTTGTCCACCACTCTTCACCGTAAATGGGTGTCGTAGAGCAGCCATCTGAACATACAGAATCAAACCCTTGCGGATGTGGCAAGCCATCAACTAAGTTGTCAGGAATTGCTTAGTAGCATAGTCCAGGGGTATTTAAGTCGATTCAAGAGTAGTTAGTTATTAGAAGTACTATTATTAGTAGAGGTGTTCGTAATGTTTCATTATGCTGAATATTAAGAAAATAGAAAAAAAAATCCACTGCTTCACTTTCTCTCACTGTCTTTCTTGTTCCCTAAGCTACCTCTCTAATGTATTAACTCTATCTCTCTCTTTCTCTGATCTCTCTCTCTTTCTCTGATTTCTCTCAATTTCTCTGATTATCTCTCTATTTTCCTACTCTACATCTCTGTTGCTGCTCTAATTCTCTGTTGCTGCACTTATAAATTGAAAAACACAATAAACATTCAAATATACAAAATTACAAATTCTAATTCCTGACATAAGTGATAAGTTCAAAGAGACTTCCTCCCAAATTTGTCTATAGTTTATATTTTAGTATATAAACTATTCTCAGTTAATATTTAATATCTTTCAGATAAACATTGTAGCATTTTGTCCTTGTGCCGTAAAAAATTTCTTCAAAATGTGAAACTACTACCAATCTATTAATTGCTAACATATATACAAGATGAACCGGTATTTACAAAAAATATAGCTTGTTATCAGAGTTATTTGTAGTAATAAATTATGCTTACAATCCTTTCAAGTTTGCATACTAATAGTCACACCAAAAAGTAAAAGAAGGAACGATAATATGATCAAAGATAATAATAATAATAATCATACCTCAAAAATGAAAGCAGCAGACCAACTGAAGTGCTCAGCAGCCAAGCAATAAAACCATACTGGAAGATGCAATAAATATTAAGCATTTACCGCAAAAGCAATCTTAAAGATATACAAAAAAGAAAACATCCTTAATCCACAGAGGACGATGCAACCCTAATACTACGCAAACAAAATATATCCCTAAGTGTCACTATATAATTTAAAGATATATCATCCCAAAAGACTAGACAAAATATCACATCATGCGAAACTGTTTGTACATATCATTACATCAAAAATAGCTATATTCTTGATATGCAAACGACATGACTAACGACAATTACAAAGGTAAACTCCTCTCAATCGTCATTTTATACATGTAACCAAGCAGGGTGATTCAAGACAGTAATAATAGATACCCAAAGTTAGAGAATACTAGAGCTGCAAATTACATATTTTTAATAACTGAACCGCACAATTTGTACCTTCCGCGGCTTTGAAGTCATGGCCATGTCTTCAGCTTGAAGAGATCTTAGAAAAGCCATAATAGAACAAACAACGGGTGATAAAAGTAACACTGCAAAGCCAAACTCAAACTGCAAACATGTATTTCACAACTTTGTCATGGGTATTTCATGAATATCATAATTAATTAGCTAAACAAAACAGGATAATAAGGCAATTGACAAAAATCCTTACAAACCTGCTGATGAGTGGAATTGATAACTTTAATCATCTTGGGCCGAAAAACAGCTACAATGACAGTTTCGATTATGAAGATAAAACTGAAAAGAACCCATGCTCGTTCTGGGGTACCAACTATATGATGCAATACTAATCTGCAAAACTGAAGCCACTTTCCTAGTCCTTGAAGTCTAAGTTCTTCTGACAATGAAATTTGGTTTGGCAGAATGTTATCACTGTTGTTTGATTCTGTGACAGCTATATTAGTGTTATCGCAATGATCTCTGTCTGCATCCAAACTACTCCTCTGCAGCAGTGCAAGGATCTTTGGGTCCAAGCCATTCTCCTTCAACATCATAGCAAAGTTAGGATCTAAACCCTTATCCTGCAGCAAAGAAGTCAAATCATGATCTCCTTGCCGTGCTCTTTTTTTTAATATAGATGTAATCCTTGGGTCGCTCATCAACTTTTCTCGGAACATCAGTGCTAAATTTAAGTCCAATGCTTGTTGATTAGCTGAAGTTGATTCATTAGAATCGCAGCCTTGGCTTTCTAGGCCACTACTGGAACATACTACTAGAGAACAGTTATCGGCATATGATGTTCCAACTTCTGCCTCTTGAACTACTGAGCGGCAAGAACTGCTTCGTATTGCTAAACTTGGACTTCCGCTATCCACGCTCTTCTCACTATTAAATGCCTCAACTATATTCCAGCTTGTAGCATCACTTGTGACATGTGCAGCATTACCAAGCTGGCCTGTCTCAGCGCTACTACTACGCTTCACACTTGAGCCACACACTTCGGAGGAGATAGATGAACTATTCTGTTCTTTCCGGCGGAAACCTTCCCTCAGGCGAATAACTGTACTCTGTAGAGCATCTCTCCTTGCAGCTATTGGGTTTGTAACAGACAAATGACGGGAAACAGCAGCACCAAGTAGTACAGATGCTACAACTGCATAACTAACACAATGCCCCAAATACCTGTTGAAGAAAATAAAGGGCAGATCTCAAAGATACAAACTATTTGATATAACAAATTTATGTCAAAGGTATCCAGTAAAATATATTTAGTGGTTTCTCTTAACACCTTAAGGCTTTAGGAGAGATGGTCAACTAACATGGCATCATCTAAGATCAGACCTCAGGCATACCACAAGGTCTCAAGTTCGAGCCCAGTACACCGAAATATCTTGATATTAATTTGGATACTTACATTCGATACTGCCCTAATGATGGGCTCCTAGTGATCCACGATTCAATTCCAAAATCGGTTTTGAGCTTATGGGAGTGTGAAAGGCACACAAGCCATTTAGAGCTTATGCAGCACCTTAAGGTTTAGGGGAAGTTGGTCATCTAACACTTCAAAGATCTTAGAATCTAGACTAACCAGTAATGAACTCCAAAGCAAATAAGGAAGACGCGAGATGCACCAGCAACAAAAAGGGCAGCAACACGACTTTGAAGAAGCTGAAATCCATATAAGCATGCCCCCATGTTCCAATCTAAAAGAGAAGAAGAATACAATATGATTTCAGTTGTATAAAAATGAAGAAAATCTGGGAGCTGGACGAAATCAATGAAGTGGATACCAAGAATAATAACAGCTGCTGATGTAATAGCCCCTAGCCACTGAGACTTTTTCGCTGTCAAACCATATAAGATGGAATAGACAACTAGTACCAGCAATGAGCCACAATATAAGAGACCCAGATGTAAAGCCCTGCAAAACACAAACTAAAATAAGGAAGCAAGAAACAATGTATAACGTGTATAAATAAACAACATTGAAAACACATGGACTTGCATACTGTAAAGTTGCATTAATTTAATTAACTAGTGCATAAAATTAAAGACAATGAACTTGAAATCAGTTTAGATTTGGAAACGAGACAAACTGATATTCGAAGGTCAAATGGATCTAATATTTTGGGACACTCACAGTATTACAAAGATGATAAACTTCCTTTTATACAGGCATTTAGTACAACCACTATAACATAGAAATTATTTACTCTACTTGCCTTCTTGATTGTCGAGGATACAATTCATTGGGATCTGGTGGTTCAGGTAAGCTAGCAACAGGACCCATTTCAATACAATCAGAATAAGCAAATTTATATGACCTTCGAACATATTCATCCACATCTAAGCCATTCCCTATTGCAATAGATGAAAAAACATTAAGGATTGATTAAATAAGATATATATCTATATGAAAAAAGGAGCAGCAACTATTTACTTATCATCTACTAAAATACCAGGCAGATGGATAAAATATAAAATGTAGATGTCACGCCAAAAGGGAGGCAGGTAAGCAGACTGAGTGCATGCCACAGATTTAAGTAACAAATTTACCATTAAAGACCATTCTGCAGATGAAGAGCATGTTGATCGCTAGAGCAATTGCAGACACGCCAAAGAAGAAGCCTGAAGGTGAATACCGCTCAGATGCACTACTGCCTGCAGTCACATACACAGCACAAATTTCATATGCACAAAGAAGGGCAACGGCTAAAAGAAGAAGAACAGCAACAGCCCCTGCACAGAAAGCATGTGGTAAGTGACCAAAAACAGTTTAATACATCAGTTAAGTTGCATAGAGAGCAAAAACCCCTCTGTAAAAATATATATTTGGTATTGGAGTTGACTACTTTCCCAACATCTCCCTACCTATATCTATAATAAATTGCCTAGAATTAAGTGGGATTTTTCAGATATTATACATACATCTTTAAGGGGAGATCTAACTCACTTAAAAGAGAAAACAATGGATGAAAAGGACTTTTTCTATTGAACTCACTTGAAAAAACAGAAGTAACAAATAAGCATAAAGCTAGCTTAATCAGATACTCATTACATCTTTGTTATTAGTGACTAATATAAGTTTCAAACAACATATTTAGCAACAAAAACAAGTTTCAAATGCTTGGGTTCAAAAGCATACAAACTAAAGTTGTGTGCTACAGTATACGCCATTTTCAGCAAGATTTACCTACTGAAACAACATTACATGATTAATCTATTGTAAATTATCTCCTAGAGATTATGCTGTCCAACCTCCGTTCACTTTCTTCAATAATTCATGCCATAAACAGCTTTTTCATCATAAACGTGTCTGAACAAATATTATTACATATTTAACAAAGTTCAGAAGTCAAAGCAACTCGAGGTATGGGAGAGACTTGAAATGCATATATTATCGGATATGTAAGTTATAATCTACATGCAAAAACTGAGATGAGAAAAAACAACATTAGTAAAGTAATTACAGCTAAAAGTAATAACAGATCCTAGTCTTGTAGCCTAGTGGATCTCCCTCTCCTCTTGGTAAAAAGAGGTTGGGAGATTGAGTTTAAACGCATGCGTGAGTGAGTATCAGGGCACGGATTCTGCTAACACCCCTGCCTTACTACCCGCAAAACAAAAGTACCAACGGATGTGTTATAATAGAGTTTAAGGACAGTTCAAAAGAAAGCATACTTGAGCTTTGCCATTGTGTTCTCCACCACAGCATTATTGAATAGAATGCCAAAAGAAGAGCTATCCCAGCCATGATTACTGCCAAACCAATTATATCTCGACCCAATATTACAATCAACCAGCAACCCCATATGATGAGAACCAGAACTGGAGAGATGACAATAACCCATGCCAACAGACACAAGAAACTACATAATATTCCAAGTTGTGGCCCTTGTAAGAACTTATGCCATTTTCTAGCAAATATCCAGCTGGTTGAATTTTAAAAATAAAAGGATGGATTAGTACAACAGCAAGAAGATTAAAAGGTAAAACAGCTTTGAAGTGCAGTCTGCAAAGCCAGTGGTAAATCGTGAAATGCACAAAAGATTAAAGCTATAATGGAACTAGTACATCTCACAATTGTTTAAACCTGCATAGGAATGTTGAATGAACATTAAACAACCTTAGGCAAAAAGAGCAAACAAAACATTTAAAACAAGTAAAGCGGCACAAGCAATATCGTTTAAATTGGAATTATCATATTTGCAATATTATAAGTAATCTTATATAGGAATTAACACATATAGAATTAAAATTGGAATAGGATTGAAAGTAAATCTTAAATAAAAATTAAGAAATATAGAATCTTATAATATACTAATATATGTTTTAGCATAAAGCCATAAATATTTTTATCTTATTTATTATCTTATTTTTAAAATTTATCTTTTCTTAATAAGGAAAAAAAATTAACTCAAATATATGATTTTAAAATCCTAATAATTTAAAAGTCAAATCCGGTGTGAAAGAATAACCCTATTATTACTATGATACTATCCCAGCATCTTCTTCAGAAAGTCCCTATGTTTCTATAATTTCTATAATTTTAATGACCCAAATGATCAAATAATCCCTATTCTTATGGTTTTAACCCGTACCAAATACCGGCCAAACAAACTTTGAATGTTTCAACTTTAATAACTTAAATAATATAGCATAGAATATCTTTGTCCTCTTCTTATAATTTCTATAGAGCAAATATTACCACTTCCATAACCCAACTTCAAAACCAGTCACCCCATTTCTCTGTAAAACACCTAGACGACCACCTTTTGACTGATTCGAAAATCAATAATGTTTTGACCAATTTCTCAATAAAACACCTAGAAGACCGTTTACCTTCAAAACGCGGCAGTCGAGGGGTGCCTACCGACTAAACTGGTTTTTAGAACATTGATATTAGCATGAAAGCCCAAGTGAGGGACAAATTATCATAAGATTAGCCAATAGTCAAGTCTCCACCAAATTCTAAAGCTAACTAATCTTGGCGATTATTAACTCATCCACAATTAATTTACAGGTTGAATAATTACCATCCCAAAAATCATCTAATAAACTACTGTCGGTGGTAAAATGAAGAATTCCAAATAAGGAAAATATTACCTGGCCGAATGGAAAGTAAACTATACAACACTAACTGAAACTGACTGATATTTCTTAAGTTTGGTATAGTATAAAATTTTCAATGTAAAAGATTTTACATAGAAGAGGGGAGGGGAATGAATATTGAACCCCATGACATTCTCACCTGGGATAGGGATGAGCCTTTTCCAAGAGGGTATCTTTAAACTCTCATTCGACTAAGAATTATAAAACTGTCTGACTAGATTTTACTAAAAACTGTGGTCCTCTGACTCTATGAATACATATATGGTATAATAAGGTACTTGACTGTAAAAACTAGTTCAATTTAAAAATTGGATTGTAAGGATTAGATACGAATACGAATATGGTAAAATCGAATAGTTGAGTGTGATAACTAGTTCAATTTAGAACTTGGATTAGAAAGATTAACTTTTTACTAATTATATGTTAGAATTATTTAAAAAAAAGTAATAGATCGTCTTTATAATTATTGAACACTACAGCTGACGGAAAAGAGTGTGAAACAAAGTAAATCAAAGTTCTTCACAACAACAGTTGACCCTAGTTCAAATACAGAACACTTTGCAATAATATCAGAATGGGATCGATGAACATTTAATAGGAACCTAAAAAGGTAAATTGCCTGGCAAACTTGCAACACAAAACAAATTTGCAATAATTTAGAAAAGGATCTGGAGTAAAGAAATGTAAATTCACCTATAAATCCGCCAAGGCCTCCAATTAACAGCCCAAAGTAGCGTGAAAGAAGCTGAACCTAAAACCGCGAAAAGGGTCCCCGAAACGATACATGCCAATACAATATCACGCTCATCCCCTTCCATGGCTTATATCCCCCTTTCTCTCCTCACCTACACCTACCACATCACAATATCCATAACTCAATCCAACCCAATTCATAAACAATGCAATTAACACAAATAATATGCTCACAACATACATACACACACAAATGAACCCAAATTAAGCAAGAACAGTAACAAAATCAAGATAGAAATCATACCCACTTGAGATTAACAGCAAGTAACATCTACCAAGAAGAGCACACCAAAAGGGCCATTTTTAGGGTCACAAAATTAGGGTTTTTCTTCAAGTAAATCACTACAACTAGCCTAGTTAGGTAGGTACAAGAACCCTAGAATCAAGATGTACCTACTAATAATAATAATTAATTAATAGTTATATTATTAATATATTCTTCTTCTTGGTTGGATTGAGATAATTAGTGAAGAAGAAAGAATAAAACCCTAGTAATGTAGGAGTGAGTACTGAGTGTTGTAAATGTAGTATATACTATTAAATAAACAAATAAATCTTGTGTGATACTTACATACATACTTACAAGGATACTTACATACAGTAGATGTTTTGTTGTTAAAGTGGTGGTGGTGGTAATAAAATAACAGGCTGTATCCTCTGTCTTTTAGTTTTATTACATCCTTTTCTGCTCGTTTGCGCGTCGTCTACTTTTTCATTTCATCCCCTTTGACTCCTCGCCAGTTCAACACTAATTTCCTTCAGAGTGACTTAAATACTTTGTCTATTTTTAAACATTTGTATTTAATTTAAATTATTTGATCATATAATTATTATTTTATTATTATTTTTATAAAAAATGAAAATATATAATTTATTTATACGACAAATGTTTGAATGGTCACTTGAAGTAGTAGAATCTATTAAACAGATTATCGAATAGTTTCTAGTTGCGAAATTTGAAATTACTAGATTGTATCAATCATATACATATGTTAAAATCATCTAATTCGATTAATAATATACACAATGTATTTCATTTAATTGAATTTTATTAAAGTTAGAATTTTCAATTCTAATTTATTTTTAAAATTTGAAAATTTTGAATTTACATTTTAGGTGTATTAAGGCTCCGTTTGGGAGTGCTATTGAAAACTCTTGTGCTGTGAGAAAAAATGCTGGTGGAAAAAGTGTTGTCAGGAAAATCAGATGACTGTTTGGTAATTTTTTTTGATTTATGCATATTTTGAGATATAATATATAAAAATAATGTTTTTGAGAAGGTTTGATGATGAAACTGATAACTACTTCCTGCAAAAGCTGAAAGCAACTTTTTTCAAAAGCATGGAGGCATATTTTTGCTAACAGCTTTTAGAATTTACCAAACATCATTCTAACAACTTTTCAGCATAAAGTTGTTGTAGCTGTTTATAACAGTAATACCAAACGGGATCTAAATTAATAACTGATTTTTAGATCCAAAAACTCATTTAAATTTGATCTAAATCTAAAATTTAAAAAATAAATAATATATGAGAAACTCCTATTACATAAAAAAATTTGAAAAATCATTTAATTATCAACAATTTTTGTAATATCATAATCTTCTAATCTGTGTTTTCGAGATTGTCTAATTTCTGCCGTACATTATAATTTCGAGATCGTCTAATTAGACTTAAATTCGATGACACTATTCGGGTATATGAAATAAGATAATCCGATAAAGTACATTACTTAATTGATACCTACACGAGAATACTATTTCGACTAAATTTTAAAAAGAAAGTTGAAATAAGAATTAAGTTTTGTAAATGCTTCTTTCATGTTGTAGTCTAATTTCGTTCGGTGGATACCTCCATCATGAATTAAATTTTTTGGACAATAACTTCTTTCATGTATTATTAATGCTTGATACAAATTATAATATAGTTATAAGAACACATATATTAAGAAATTATGTAGATACATATAGAATTAATTAAAGTTATGTCCAAATATATTATAAAGTGAGAATACGCATAACACCAATGTTAGAGTAATCCGATAATTATGATATAAATTTCAATAAATGTTATTTTAGGCGGATTAATAATAAAATTGTGTTATTTAAATTACTTTCTCTATTATAACCATATTAATTAGTTTATTTTACTTTTTAAGATATTTTTATTTATAAATAATATTTTTTAGGTATTTTGATGCACAATAAATTACCACAGAAAAAGTGTTGTGAAACTTTGTCAATGAATCTAGTAAAAAAGATGATATAGTTTATTTAAGGGTGCAAATTCAAAGAGGTTTTTATAAAAACTTGTCATATTTTACTAAGAGAAAAGTATTTTTTTTTTTGAAACTAAGAGAAAAGTATTTTTTAAATTTATTTTAAATACCTTATCTAAAATTAGAAACTTTTTAAGTATAAAAAATAGATGACATTTTTATAATAATAGAATTCTCCCCTTTATATTTACAAAAATAGTCTTAACATTGTATTGTATTATAGGTAATTTTAGGATCATCAAGCTTTTTTTTATTAATTATGTGATATTTGATTAAATTTATTTTAAGAAATGAGTGTTTATTTTTGAAAAAATGTACAGAATGACCTTCTTTACGAGATTCCAATCTAGCCAGACAGTTTAATCTGATACAAACCTTGTTGATCTAATTTTATGTTCATATATGTACAACTAGATGAGTGATAAAATAATTTTAAAAATATAAATGAGTGATAAAATAGTTGTACTCTGTAGCATTCGAGTATATAATACGATGGATGAATTATCTGATATGTCAATGTGATATAATGTTTCTGTGACAAAACTATTCCAAAATAAACATGCATGTCGAGGATTGTCGACCTGCCGTCATTATGTTAGTTAGACTAGAGGTTGCCACTGCTGGTTCTAGAATTAACGAAAGAGGGGAGCTGAATAAAAAAATATATTTTTATGTTAAAATATAGTATAAATTCCATTTGGGTAACGCCTTAAAATTTTAAATGAGTTGGTTACTTTATGTGATATCAGAGTTCAGTCGTGTCACCCCTAACCCCTAATATTCTCATAATTAATTATGGACACAAAAGGCTTGTTATTGCCCAAAAACGTGGGCGCCCGTGGAGAACCGGTAACTTAACATTTTATTCTCGTTCGAGTGTTAAATTATAATATAAGATTTTATTGAGTCGTTTTCACGAATCAGATTTTCATAAAAGTAATAACTTAACACTCATAGCAAATAGCAATAAATTTCTGAGAACTGGTCAGCATATTCTTTTGTAAATCTATTTTGAAGATCTCTTCATCAGTCAGTCATCTGAAAATATGTTCTTAATTGACATGAAAATAAGAAAGAGAGAAATGAACTAGGAGAATAGAATCACGGATAAATAAGAATAAGGTCACAACAGTTTGTCAAATACAAGATATACAATACTAGGAAACTGGAATTGAAAATAGAACATAACATTATGAAGTTGGATCATTATTTAGCCTGGACTGTAAAGAACAGACCACATTATAAATTATTTCCAAACCAAACCTCCTTTTTTCTTTTGCAGTTCAATGAAAGTTTAACTAATCCATTCCCTCCAGGAGCAGGTTCCATCCAAAGTTACTGCAGTCACAAGATTTATAAGATTTTAATAGCATAATTTAGAACTGGACTACTAATGAGAAAAATACTTAATCAAGCAAGATATATAACTGAATCAAGAGAGTGAAAAATGACCTTTCATTGCCGCAAGATGTTGAAACGTTTGAAGTTGTTCTTTACCGATTTATTACACTTAGTACAGGACCGGGGAACAAAAATACACAAAAATGGAAGATGATGACCCTGTGAAATTAGTATGACATACAAACTTCAATAGAGAAGTGGAAGTTAAATCATGAGTACTAATTTAAAGAGAGATTTATCCGTACCTGCAAATTATTTCTTTAGGCCGTTGCTTGAAAGAACTTTCTTCCCATATGGACTACTTCGAAGCACATGAACATTTGTTCTTATAGCCTCCAACAATGCAACATGAAGAGCTCCCTAATTAATAGCAAAAAGTAAACAGCCACTTTACATTAAACGGAAAATATTACCTTTGAAATTATATGATACTTCTTACTATTTCAGCCTCTAAATTCTCGTATAATCAACATTTTTTTTTCTAATGCTACCTCTAGATATAGTGCAAATGAACTGGAGCTTACATGAGAGTAATGTCCAACACAATATAGAAATTGATTTAATGATACTAAGGAGCTATTATGATATTCCTCAGACCTGGAGGATAACTAGAGAAGAAAAAAATATTACCACCCATAAAATGGGAGCTACCACTTTACTCCAAGAATTAAGGTAGACACCATCGGAGACTAGAGATGAATAATACCTTAATGCTCGAGAACATTAAATGCTATTCTGTGTTATATGACAAGCCATTCAAAGTTCGAATAGTTCAGACCACTCGAGTAATGTTCAATGCATTTGATTAGGCAAGGGTTACTGCCGTACTCCAAAATTTTCAATAGAATAGGCACAACGAAGACCAACTGATACACTAACAATTTTCTATGCCAATCATTGCATTCCCATCTATATTAGAGCATGTCCAATGCAATGCTATATCTATAATATGGCATAAAAAAAAAACACTCCACTCCAATGCAATGCTAAATACGGATGTAAAGTAGCAAGTGCTATACCTGGTGCTAAATATAGAACCAATTATAGACGTTGCTATAATTTCCACATAGGCAAAGTCGAGAGAAATGAATAAATAAAGCAATGGTGACAAATATAATTGTGCATTTAAAGGTTAGGTGGCTAAAATGTAGCTAAATTAGATCTATTTGGTGTCATCTTAAAACTATGCTTTGGACTACAAGTTCTATTTTAGCAAAAAAAAATCACTTTTTGATAATATAGCAATAGCTAATTAGCTATATGTATTTTAGCACTAGTATTGGACATTCTCTTATGTTTCATTCTCCTCCATCGATGCTTCCAATGGAGGCTCATGAGCTAATAATAGTGTATAATTCTTAAGAGAAAATCATTCATCTTTTACTTTAAAAGATAGAGAAATTACTAATACCAGAGCTCAAGAATCCGATATGATGTTAACATTTGAAACATATTAACATAAACAAAAGAATAGCCACTAAATAGATTTATATGGACAGAAATTGTGTTGCAAAATATTACAAGATGTTATTTTTGGTTGAATTGCCTATAACTAGATGTTATTTTTGGCTGCATTGCAATAGCGTTATTCATGTTACCCAATAATACATGCTGGAAAAAAAATGTCTCTTTTATGATAGGATCACACTAACCTTGGAAAGATTTAGTGCTGCTTGGACAACATAATTTCCATAAGGATCTTGCATGATTTGATCGATACGAGAACTATTTATGAGCTCTTGAATAATTGAAAATACACGTTCTTCTCCTGCATATTTGAGGCATTTCTCAACAACATTGCTACTATATTTCTGAATGGACAGGTCGACATAGTTTCCCTCAAGTTGGTCAAGAATTTCAGCCGTTGCCCAAGGAACATGAATCTCAAAGACATACTGCACTACATAATTTCTGCAAGGGAAATAATATTTGATCAACCCCAAGAACACAAGATGGAACCACAATGGGAAAGTGTGAAATACCAGGGTAAGAATGAGTGTTAGTTTGCACATGAATATCAGAGATAGATAGTACCCAAATGGATCTTGTGAAAGAATCAGGGCATTCGATGTGATCTCATGGACCAGACGATGTCGTTGTTCATCATCAGAATGGTTTAAGCATTTCTGAAGCACACAACATCCATGACGATCTGTTGCTAAATCAACACAGTTGGCTGTTGCAGCATCAAAGAGGAACTGCAGACAGGACAGCAGAAAGCAAAATTTACCATTAAAAGTTTCTAGCAGTAAAGTTAATGACACTGAAATCATAAGAACGCATCTAGCAGAGGCTAAGTTTTGGCCTTATTTTTACGATCACAAGCTAATCCACAGCCCAGAAGTAAAAGTAGTGGTGGTCTTAACTTCAAATATATATAAATATTTTCAGAGGTAATTTCAGGAACAAAATTTGCTTTTGCTTTAGGTGTACTATGCGGCTGCAGTTTAGGACTAAGTAGCCAGGACGCCAGGTATACTAATCAGATTCACTAATTGACATCATTAGCTTATTGGACTCTATACTACATGACTGATCTGAATCATTTACCACTCGTAGACCATGCTATGTTTAAGCTACCCAGAAATGTGGAGATAACCTTGATTTACTCATTTAATTAAGTTGAAATTGTGAAGGGCAAACTATTGAAATCACTATTGGTGCTAGCATCGCTATCCCCTCCCCCCTCCCTGGATGCTAATATGACAAAAATGCTTTTTAAACTAAGACAATATAACTAGAAGGATATACCAATGAAGCAATAATGTGAAGACAGAGGTGGAACAAATGAGTAAGATAAATTTCTTGAATGTGCTGTAAGTAATCTTTACCTCACTGTATTCAGACGTTAAGTACTGTAAGCAACGTTGTGCAACATGATTTCCGTTCATGTTTTTTATAATAGTAACTATTCCAGGCTTCAGTGCTGAAACAATTATAGAGAATTGTTCTTGCGTCTTTAGTGTTTCAATAACCTTCTGGACAGCTCGAGTCCTGCATTGAAATGTACCAGTAAGAATTAGCAAACAGGTTTTGGGGCGATATGAAATGAAGGGCATAAAACAAGAGATATCGAGAACGTGAGAGTGCAAACCCGTGCATGTCACATGAAATTCTAACAAGATCACCAGGTTTTCTAGTGATGGAATGCAATATCTGCATCTGCTGATTCTCATCACATACTTCAAGAAGTTTCTGAACAAGGTAATTTCCAAAGGGATCCGTCATAAGTTCAACAATGTTCATAATTATTTCAAGAAAGATTTTTTCTACATCTTCTTGGTTGCCCTCAGTAAATTTTCTTTGTAAGAACCGGCAGCCATGTTGGTCTTTCGCCATAAGATATATTCTACCTGTGAATTCTTCTAACGAGTTATCTTTGTGAAGTGAAGTCTTTGAGTTATTTAATTTGAAGTCAAATATGCCACTTGACAAACCACGTGAGCTTGAATTATTCATCTGGAGTTCAACATTTGTGTTGGACGTACTGCGGTTGCAATATTCTTTTGGCAAAACTCTTCCATTTTGGCTCACATTCAGAATTGGCTCGTTACCTCTAAAGGAACCAAACTTGACAGACCTAAGAGAATTAAGACCATTCGCCCGAGTAAGAATCTTTTCCGGGAACTTATGTTTACCCACATGGTCAGAAACTCTCCCTGAGTGAACATTAGAGGGAAAAGTGGAACGGAGTTGGTTTGTGCTCCTTGGAATCATAGTCTTGTTCATAAAAGGCTCTTGCTTACAAGGCTCAAGATGATAAGAGAGTGGCTTTTCATGACATAAGTGTCGTGCATTCCTATTCATAAACCTTGCAAAATCCCCATTTTCTGAAATTGGATGCTGACCTTCCAATTGCTGACTACGGAGCTGTTGCAAATATAAGAACTGCTGATGCATTCTGTAGCACTGTTCCTCTTCGACATGTCTCCATGTAATTTGAGGTGAGGTCAGTTGTTGTGGATGTATATAAGGAAGTGCGGATGAAGCATCTACATAAAGTTGCTGTTGATTCGGAATAATAGGAAACTCTATTCCAGAAACCGGAACATTTGGAACAATGTGAAATCCTTGCACTCCATGACCTATTGGCACAGCACCAGGGAAATTATCAGTTGGCTGACAGTACCCGATTTGCTGCTTCTTGAGCTCTTGTACATTCACATCAAAGCTGTCAAATCCAATTGATGATATAGTTGCTGGTCCGGGAGGAGTGACTATAAATCGAGGATCCATGTTCGGTGTGAAACTCTTATAGCCATTTGCAGATTGTCCATTGGGCATGAAAGATGTATTGTTAACAAGAGGACTGGCATAGCCCGCGATTCCCCTATCTTTGAAGCTTAATTCTGTAAATGCCGATGTCAAAGACTGATCATCAGGAAGATTTGGTTCTTCTTGTTGTATCATCCTGATGTTGGATTGCTGGATGCTACTGGGAGATACTTTCCCTTCGTCCAAACTCCCATGAGCTTTCACCAGTTTTTCATTAAATACTCTTTTTTGGGAATTTGTTACTCCAGATTCCTCGTGACTCGGGTTGCCAGAAGTAGCACTTGGAATCTCACCAAGAAGTTCCTCAAATTCATCAAACTCGAGTTCATTTAAGCGTTTTTCCATGGTGCTAAATTGATCAAATCTCACCCAGAAAATGTACCTAAACTCACCTTATTCAACAAAAGTAGAGAGAGTAATTAAACATCCCAATATCCACATGAAAGACTACGTACACGCAAGTAACAAGATTTGGGCAAACAAATCTGCAAGAACACAATCAGCTTCATTCAAACCATAATTCAACAACCGATGCAATAACTCTTAATTAACAACATTGTCACCACCCACGCAGACCAAAGTCGTGTGATCAAAATATGCCACTCATATAAAATCAAGAAAAATTGTTTAAATTTTGAATTTGGAAAAATTAAGGCCTAGACAAGGGTGAGAGTGATCAGTGACACACAAACTGAGACGCATTATTGAGTGAAAGCAGCCTACAAAGCTGAATTCAATAGTAGTACTAAACTACATCACATATCAACACTCATCATTCAAGTCCATCCGATCAGTAAAGCAAAACTCTACATGCACGAAATTTACGATAATAGTAGTCCATTCAAAGATATCTAAAATTGCTTACTGCATTCACAAGAGATCTGACAGAAGAGAATAATAAAAACATAAATAATTCGAAACAAATACGAAAAAAAACCCATGAATACATGAGTCATACGGATGACATAAATCAAGAAAGACAAGAATGATTATACAAAACAAACGTGAATAAAACATACCAGCAGCATTGATAGAGAAGCTGAGGAAAGATGATGATGAAAATGTTAGAGAGGTGACAAGTGAAAAAAGAGAACAAAAAGGGTGATGATCAACTAAAAACGTAGGTACATGATAATAAAGTGGTAAATAATGTTGTTGTTAATTATGTTGTAGGTAAGGTAAGATAAAGAAGATAGGCGGCGTGGAGATGGAGAGGTTTTGATTCATTCTACTAATAATCTTAATTATAGGAGAACTAATTATTGTTCATTAATTAAGGAGCGAGTGAAGAGAGAAAATTAAAGACCAGACCAAACAAACAAAGCACCTAGTAGTTACACAACTAATGCAACATCCCCTCCCTTCCCTTCCCTGCCCAGCCCATGCATGTGCATGCTTCTTGCTTTTCTTTGGTTTGGTGCGTTTTTGGTTATTATCTACTTTTGCTATTTCTAATCTTCCATCATCATTCTCACATTTTACTATAACATATTTATACAATATGTAACCTATAGTATTTTTTGTAATAAAGAACCTTATAACATTACAAAATCAGTATCGGATCTAAAAAATTTCGGGATTGAGCTAAAGTCAAACTCCATAGTATTGAATAAAAAAGCTGGAAGCGGGGTATGTACGATGTCATCAGTCCCACAATATTACAAAAATAATATTAAAGATAAAAAAAATGTAATAAAGAAGAGTAATATAAATATATTGGTTCTATTCAGTAGTACAAGTTAATATAACTATATATTTTGGTTTATTTAGTACAAGTTAATATAAGTATATATTTATCCAAAATAAATTGAATTAATAATAACAATATTATAATTCTTTTAATAAATGTGCATGCATTCTGAAAAACATAAATAACTAATTAATGTATTTAATAAAATAAGACACGTGATTTTAAATAAAATTGTAAATATTGTTGAAAGAATAAAAAGAAAAAGAACAAAAATATATAAAATAAAATACTAACAATAATATTAAAGAAATCTATATATAAGGTAGTAATATTAATTATTCATTTGTTGCTGTTTTAAACCTCCTAAACTGATAAGTGGCCTTTTAAGTAAACTACCTTAAATTCGTTGAATTAGTACTCTTTGTACGTTACACTAAACAAACCTATTTTTATTTTTAAAATTATGCTGCATCTTTTTGTTTGTAAAATTTACATGCTCTTTATTGAACTGTTTATTGAGAATTTGATCATTTCCTAAAAAATGTGTGCAATTTTATCTACATTCGACCTATTAAACTTATTAACCATTATAATTTTTAAAACAAAAAATTAGAACGGCTATTTTGAAAGCTTATGATTATAGTAATATATAAATATAAATTAATATTTGCGTAAAAAATTATGTTATTCCTAGCTAAAATTTGCAAAAATTAAAAAAACTGACAAGTGAAAGTGATGAATATTTCTGTCCAAAGAATGTCCTTGTGAATCGGCAACCGTTTCGCGCATAAAGACGTTTTGGATGTGTAGGGGCGCATTATTAAACGTATCTGAGTGTTTAGTTTGTTAGATTTATTTATGCATTTTTCTAAAAACTAATATAAACTTAAAGGGAAAAATCTCTTCCAAATTTTAATCACGTACATTGTTCTTTAATGTTTTAAAAATATGTATTTTTCGACTTATAAGTTATCGAAAACAAAGCGGCCTAGTGATTCCTAAAAAGAGGGATTGTATGGTTGTCACTGACACTAATATATGCTTTAGGGTGATCAGACAGTTTAACTACTCAATTGAAGCAACAAGAAACTACACATCAAGATAGGATGGAGGCGATACTAGTAAAGTTTACGACAACTAAAGGTGGAATGCAATTTGTGACTGACATGAGAATAAGAACTTGTAGTTTTAGAAACTGGGATCTTACTGGTATCCTTTGCATGTGTTCATGCCATGCAAGCTATCTTTCATATCAAGGATGGTCCTGGGCAAACACAAACCGCAACACAGGTACTGAAACCCACCCTTTTATATCCATTTAAACTCATTCAGTTGCAAGACTTAATCACTAGAGGCAATATATACCGGATAACGAGCTAACATTTAACCAGAAGAATGAATCGAATGACAATATTTAATAAGGATTTTTATAACTTAACTCTAGCAACTGCCAATAATAAGGAGCCTCTGACTCAAACTGTTATCTGTGTTCAAATGGATGTTTTAGGAGTTAAACTATCTGTTCTTGTGATAATAAGCTAGGCCTTTCTTGTGTGCTTCTTTCTTGACCATTCTGCGGCTACTTGTCCGGATAAGATCTAATGCATGATGTTAGATGTATATGATTGTTCCCCCAGTTCTCATGGACTTCAAGTTTCAGACCTCCAAATTTGAGCTATCTGATACAATATCAAATACTACTAATAATGACAGAGTCTAAGTGATGTTTTGGCTTAAATTTTTTGTGCATTGAATTTTCACCTATGTAGACATCAGTTTATACTACAAACAAAATATTGAAAAAATATGCATATTTCGATATTCATAGAATTTCTAATGCAGAATTGTTTGTATTTAAAAGTGATATACAATGTATGCTTAATTTCTTTTTAGATCATAACTATTAAAGTTTCAACAGAAAATTATGGAATTGGATATAAGATTTAACACTTATAATAATGATATATGATGAAATGAAGTAATTCAAGTATGTAAAATATGCTTCGAGTTGGGGTTGAACTCTTGAAAGAAAAGTAGGAAAATGATGATCTGAAAATTAATAGGCTAAATTTGATTGAATCTTCGAGAAGTCTCAAATTTAAACTCTAACTTGAAATTTTGTCGAAAGTAGTGATATTATTATAAGCTGCTTCTATACCATAACCCGTGGAATCAGCATCATTTTTTATACGTTTCACCTGTGACTCAAATTTGTATGTTTTGCTTCCCTACCGATTTTACTTGATTCATAATGAAGTGACATGGAGAAAATAGAAGTTCAAATTAACTGGTATAAAGGTGAACATTTTCCCAATTTCTTCAATACCAAACTCCTTGAAAATGTTAAAGCTGTCTGTTCTTGATCAAACTCGATCAAAGATTTATGTTCTGCTGATGCTTTTTAATCTTAAGAAAAACACTAGTAACAAAAATTCTGTCATTCCAGATGGATCAAAACTTATAAAGAAATCAATGTCAGAAACCTTGTCCCTAAATCAAAACACGATTAACTATTAGTCTCTTATATTTTCAGAGTCAATCTATAGGAGATGAAATGATTAACAGATTTAGTAGTTCTAGAGAAAGCCAGAAAATTACCAGTAAAATATTATGTTCACATAATTTAGCGAAGATTTTCAGTGATGCATGGTGGGATTCCATTATGTACTTGTGTAAAAGATTGAATAACAGCAGCTTCAGAGATGGTGGGATTTCCTTGTTACACTGCTCCAGCATTGCTTCTGCAAATTCCATCTTTGTCGTTCATAAGTCCTATCAGATGTAGCAAAATCAAGTTTGCATCCCAAACTATGGTTTTATCATCAGGAAGTGAATCATCTCAATTTGAAGTTGTAGCAGACTTGTTACGGAAGTATGTTGCTAAAGCTGCTTTAAAATTAAGACTTGTTACGGAAGTATGTTGCTAAAGCTGCTTTAAAATTATAAAACAGCTCTCTGGGATAGCCTTCTAATTTGGAGGTTGATTATCAATTACCAAGGAAAGAATCGTGTCAAAAAACTCTGTAGGAAATTTTGTTTGGCCTAGTATAGCACAGTGCAAGCTTTCCCTTGAACTAAGACATAGGACATTGGTCAATCAAATATAGAGATGGAAGGTGAAAATCAACGGCAACTTTGTTGATACTAAAAAGACGGATAATGGAATTTCACCAATTGTTAAAGTTGGAGAAATGATGAACTGATCTCGGGATTTATCGTTCTTCCTTTGGATCACTAGCATGTGTAATTTGTGAGGAAATATCGTTCTCTCTTTAGAACACTAGCATGTGTAACCTCTGAGAAAATATCATTCTCTCTTTGGATCCTTAGCATGTGTCATATGTGTCTCTACGAACTTCATTTTGGACACTGAAAATCAATCTGGTTCTAGTATTGCAATTTAAATTAAGTGAATTCCGTCTCCTTTATGCAATGTCAGAACATGCAGATGATGGAATCCAAGCAATAGTTTCCCTAAGGTTGTGTTCACTTGGATAGAATGGAATGAGATTTATACTCTTATATGGGATGATTAGACATAAATACTTATAATTTTTATTTTTTATTTCATTTCTTTCCTTATCATTTAAACTCGAAGTCTAACCCACCAATTTTGGAAGTAATACACCATTCTCCTTCATTTTCCCTACAATCTTCGTTATAGAAAATTTCTATTCCCTCATGTTTGTACTTTCACTATATCCCGATACATTCTTTCTTTCTCTTTATATTTTGTTCCTAATTTTTCATTCCATTTTATCCAAGTGGATACACCTAAAGAGAACAAAGAAATGATTAGTTTTTCGAATGACCAGAGCTGCTTGCTCAAACCCTGCTCCTCTTTGAGGTGTAACTCTGTTAAGCTTGCTTTTTTACTCATATATATGTTATCCTAATTCCTACCCATGCAAAAAGACAGAACCAGCTTATTCTTGTGGTTTTGCAATACAATATGTGAAACAATATAATGTACTATATGCTTTACCACTGTAATTGCTTTTGCAAATCAGTATGGAATGTTGTACCTAACCATTCTCTATCTTCTCATTTTATAAACATCATGAATTTGGTATGTATCTCGACACCTAAATTAAATTTTATTTCTTTAGTAAATTTAGCGATATCGTTCTTGTACACGGTGCAAAAAATTCAAAAGGATGTGTACTATATTGTGAGAGTTTGTATTTTTTTTATTAAATTAACTACATTGCTTTAGGCAACCATATTCAGAATTTCCAAGGTTTCGTTTGTTGTATGCAGTTTCTTTTGGTCGCCTTCTAGTTTAATTTTGCAGTAGTTATATAGAAACATCAAAAACACAAAAACAAATAAACTGTACAGACACATATACACATTGATATAATATGGATTAAAAGAGAGATCTTAAAGAGTGAGATAATAAGCCATCTTTCATTAACATCGAGTTCCACTCACAGGGCATGATGAACACCTCTATATATGAGGAAAATACAAAGCTTAAGCTTGTAACAAAGTAATTTAACCCAGAAAATTTCATGGGTTAAATTTGGGTTAGAGTCATAAAACAAGGAATCCATAAAATTAACGGATTCCGAAAAAATAACTAATAACTTCAGGATCAAACGAAAATGAAGAAAAGATGTTAAAAAAAGAGAACCAACATATAGTTAGCAATATCATTAAGGCTAGCTAAAGCTGCTTCATCTTGACCATCCCTCTCATTGGACGAATGTTTGAGCATCATTATCTTGTCATGCACACCATAAAAAAATTCAGAAACTTCAACATCTGTAAATTGAAGTCAAAGACTTGAAAACTACTTCATCACACGGAATGGTAAGTCCCGTATCATGCACAAAGCCAAACTCTTCTTCAGCTTGTTGAAGGAGACATTGAAAGTCCGGATGAGTTAAAAAAGATATTGGCACAATGTATCTACTTCTGTTTTCTCCAACGTAAACTGCGAAATGGCCTTTTGGGACATCCACCGGCAGGCCACAGTTGTTGTCGTACTCCTGTTTCTTTCCTAAGCTAGAACATCTCTTGAGAATTTTCTTGAGAACAGCCATTTTTGATAGAAAAATGTTGGACAAGTTTGTGAATATTGAAATGAAGGTGGTGAAGAGAATAGAGGGATTGTGAGTGGTATTTATGAAGACTTAAACTAGAGATTGATAAGAGACAATATTATGAGGGAAGGGTCATGTGGGGGCAAAGGAGTAAGGACAAACCAGGGGTGTCCTTAGTTTTAAGTAACTGTAGCACGACATTGTGGGGACAAAAAACTTGATAGACTTTTCGTATATGTTGCCCCTGTATAATGCAATTTGGACCCCCTAGCATCTCTATCTGTGGAAATAAGGACTTTGTACAGAGGTGGTTACCCGGTTTAATTGTTATTACAAGGGTTAGATTTGATGCAGCATATACTTGCAGTGGTAAGGAAAACAAACGAAATCTTAACACTAATTAGTACACTAAGAATGACTGGACTCCCCGTATATATAATTGTATCCACATGAAAATAAACTGTTATACCAGCTTATGATGCTTGTTTATCGCAGTAAGTGTGATGCAACATTCATATGTAAAGAATCCGGAACCTATATAAATGTTAAGTTGATCGAGATGTGGAAAGATTTGTTAGCATTTAAAGAAAAATTACAAACTGGAGATCTAAAAACACTACTGATACAAGTTAAGTCAAGACAGTTATGGAAACTAGCTTGATCAGTTCTTCCCTTGACAAACTCTTTAGGCTATTTACCTATCATGCATGCACTTTAGACTGACATGACTTAAGCCAGCTAGTAAGTTGTACTCCAACGAATTGAGTAATTTGATTTTGACTAATTATATTTGGGCCGAATTGCTGATTATTTGAGTGCAAATAATTGTTATGATTGCGTCCTGAATCCTGATTAGACGACTTCTAGCTAGGTTAATTGCATATGTAAGTGTCCAATTTTGAGCAAGGAAAATGTGGAATATTTCAATGAGGCATATACAAGTTTCATTACTATAATGGAGTATAATTCCTTTCTAAAGAATACGTATTGGTTTATTGACATAGTATTTGAATTATTTTTTGTGCCTCACACAATTAGCTCTTAGGCGACTGGGTCAAAAGTGTTAGAATAAGATATGATTCTAATAAACCCTCCTCTTAACACTTTAAGGTTTTAGAAACTTAACATAATATTAGAGCTCCATTTAACACTTTACTTACATAACCAGTGGCGGAACACAGACTCCGAATGAACCAGGGTTGAAACTATGTACTATTATTAGACCTACATTAGGCAATGTTTGTACATGAGTACAAGTTTATACGTACAAGCGAACTCAACTCTCAGAAAATTCATAAATGCAATCTTGAATGCATGTTAGATAGAATCTTGCTATTAATAATGGAGCTTTCAAGGTGGTCCTAATGAATAATGATGGATCAGACAGACACCCTAACAGATAATAGCTACAATCTCAAATGAACCCACTTCTAACGAGCACCACTTATGACAACCTAGCTATATATTAGCAACAAATAGTAGCATCTGCATGTTCTAAGGCTCACATGCAGAAGTGATCTGGAAATACTCAATATTAACATTAAATGCATGATACGGAGATGTCCTGCATTCATGTATTCTCTTCTTGTTTTACTACTGCAGCTTCCCAACAAGTCCTTTCGAGTACAAACACACCCATGCCATACATAAATTGCGGTATCAATGTTAATAATATAAGGAACTTGTATCTTATCTTTTGCTGATTTTTTTGCTTGATATTTTTTCCAATTGCAGATATTCCGTGATATGCTTTTCACCAGAATTTGGTTCGGACCGATAATTGCAGCTTAGTTAATATCTAGAAAGCAGGGATACTTCAATCTGAAAAAGAACGGCGTATCCAGTGCGTTTCAATGCGGGGATACGTGGGGATATGCCAGGATACGTACGGGATATGCCACTTGGCGTATCCGAGAATTCAGAGATGGGTATATGCAGGGATACGCGGTAGGGATACGGAAATGACAATTTTTGTAATTTTCAGCAACTTTTTTTTTTCTTTCTCTCTTTTTAAAAGGTTCAGGACTAAGCCCAGAGTTAAGACAAAAAGAGAGAATAAGTTGTGGGATGTTAGGTGATCGTTTTGTTCCACTTTATGGTGTGGAAGAGGTTGAGATAGCTAGTTTTTCTCTGAATCGGAGATGGAAGCCATGATAGCTATGATGATTAATCAAGATGATTAAATTATTTTAGTTATCTTGAATTACTCTCGTTATTTTATGTCTTTTAAATTTTTATTATTAAGACTTAAGAATGATGAACTTATTTATATTTTATTTAATTGAAATGCGTCTTTTGAATTTTATATATATATATATATATATATGTATGTATATATATTATTTTTAATATTTTAATATTTGTCATATCCTTCCGTACCCGAATCCTCATTTTTAAATTTTTCGAATTTTTGTATCCCCGTACCATGCACCCACACTCCTGCTTCCTAGGTTAATATGTAACTGTCTTCAGAAGGGCATAGTAAGTGAAATAAAATCGAACTCGTGAATTGCTTGGGGAGGTATGTTTAATGGAGAAGGGAAGTCGGGAGGGGACTAATTCTCAAATTAGAAACTAAACCGATTACATTGTGATTTTTGTCATTCAGATTCTGGGATTCGTAAACTTACTCGTATTGAATAGAACAATTTATGAACGTTTGAAAGAATTAACCATGAGGAAACGCTACAAAAAAAAAAAAAAATGGTGCAAATATAGTGAATACCCTTTATTTTTCTTAAAAAGAGCTTAAATTTTAGTCTAATGAATAGTCTTATCCGCTATCTAAAGTTGTTGGATACTTCTTGGGTTAAATGACATTTTGGTCACCCAACTCATACCCAACTTGCAAGTGGGTCATCGAACTGAAAAAGCTTGCAGTCAAATCATCGCACTCTTTAAAACTTTCAATCAAGTAATTAGCCGTTAGTTACGTTATCTTTTGGATGGAAAAATGACTCAGCTATCACATGCGGCAAAATGACTCAGCTTTTAGATTATTATTTAAATATCACATGTGGAAAACAACAGAAAAATCGCAAAAGAATTAAAAAAATTATGGAAAAACACTATTTTTTAGTGTTCTTCGTGAGGATCGAAGCCAATTTGGACATGTTATTGACCTCCAAATCGCAAGTGTTAGTAACCAAATTGAATCTCTTGAGATAGTATACACGATCCAAGCATCAATATTCAGATTGGGTAACTTTTCTGATTTTCAGTTTTTCAGTTTTTTTTTAATTTATTTTCGAATTTTCGTGTTTATAATCATGTTGATTGTTCATGAATATGGATACCTCAACTTTATAGATCATTATTCCAGAAGTCCTTATATATTTTTCTTTTCGCCATTTGAGTTCGGAATCGATTTGTCGGAATATGGCCGACTTCGCCGTGTTCTTCAATTTTCCGATTGATTCCGAGATGTTTGTCGATATTAAATGGATTGTTAGCTTTGCATGACACTAGTCTTCGATCTAGGATGAGTTTTTCTGAGTTTCGAGTGTATTCTATGTCACCGGATTTTAAGCTCGCCGGAAAACTGCCGGCTTTTAATCGAAATCTTGTTATCGATGGTTGTTGTTGAGGTTGTTGATGAAAACGAGTTTCTGAGTCGATTTGGGATATGTTGAGCTCAAAATCCCATGGAACCGAGCTTGGTAGGTGGGAGAACGGGACATAGCCGGAAAATTGGGTCTCGCCGGAGCAGTCACCGGATTACTGAAAAAAAATGAATTAGAATGATTTTGGAGTTAAAATGATTTTGGAATTTTTAATTTTTTATTTTGAAATTTTTATTTTTGATTTTTGATTTTGAAAAAATTATAATGAATGAATTAGGCTGAGTTGGAGGCAATATATGTGGAATTTAACAGATTCCGTCTAAGTCAAACCCAATTTAACGGCATGAAAATTTCATTTACCTTTAATGACCTTATTGCAAGTTTATTTAGGTTCAGTGACTGAAATGCAAACTTTTTAAGTTCGATGACCCACTTGCAATTTGGGTGTGAGTTGAATGACCAAAATGCCGTTTAACCCGATACTTCTTACAAGCACCCAAAGAAATTTCATGAACAAGTCGATAAAAAAAAAAATTCAACCACCTTTTTATAACTTGCCCAAATAGAGGATTTATTTGATTAAACGATTAGTTTCTGTAAATGACAAATTTAATAAAGATTTGACATTAGGTCCATCACGGCCTAATTAAAGAGCCACTAAAAATCCAAAATTTTGAAATTAACTATTTTTGGTCTTAACCCAATGAAAATTTTAAGAAAAATAATGCTCCGAAAGCCAAACAAGAATGTCCCAGATCGAACTGACCATGATAAAAAGCCAGATGTACCTCAAGTCAATTTGAACCTAGAGCAATGCATGGTGTCAAGCATATTAAAGCATTAATCTGGTAATTAGCTTTGAAGAACATCTAATTATGTCAAGTGATCATCATCCTAAATCTGGTCAGGCTTTATATATCCACTTGCACAATCACCCAACAATGGCTGATAGTTCTTGGTCAATTTGATCATCCGCTCGTCAGCTTGACCATGGCTCCGCTATGTAAATTGTATAGTTCACTTCGTATTAATACTGGAGTAATTGATATATACCAAAATGCTTGGCATTCACTTCATATACCAAAATGCTCGTTCATTTTATGGTTAGCATTGTAAGATAGACTGCTTACTAATGACAGGTTGTTACATTTTGGAATGAATGTTGATGGCAGATGTGTTCTATGCAATCTGGCAAACGAATGTGCCTTGCACCTTCTTACATCCTGCCCATTTATGTTTGATCTGTTGCAGCATAGCATAGTCCTATCCACCTTTATGGCAATTGGTTATTAAATACCTCAAATGGTTCGAATATCAAAATCCATATCACCTACCTGTAAATCTCAACAGCCTTCTACAATGTTTGGCTCGAGAGGAATGCCCGAGGTAGCCCCGAAAACCTCTATCACTGTTCGTGGGTTGGTGAAGCTAACTGTAGAGACAACATCTTTGGGAATGCTCAGTTCAAGCATGTATTCCAGCAAGACCACAATATACATCTCTGTTCCACTCCGTGTCTCCCTAAGAATGCCCTAGTAATTTGTTTTTTCTTGCTGGGTTAATATATGCATCAATGACGAAACTAGTACATGTTAACTTCTAATGACTTTCGATAAACTAGTCAAGATATAAATGGATTAAAAAAACTCTCTTCTAACTATAAGCACCTGCAAGCCATAACATCCCCCAAAACAAGCATAAACTCAGAATTCGATAACACAAGACAGAATGAAACTCACAGAAGAAAGTTCATAGTTTCATACACATATACAAAAATGGCAAAATTACAATGTTGGATCAATCATATAATTTACATTCGATTTTCATGGTGCTCAATTCAAACTATTGGCCCTTACGAGAAAATTATGAAGGAGGTAAGAAACAAATGGTAAAAAAGTTACAAAAGAATCTGCTATCAGGTGTAAAATACAGAGTACAAAATTTTATTGAGTCACAACATAAATTCATCAAATTTATCTAGGATTAGGCTTTATAGGTTATAAGAGATATAATTTATATTTACATATCAGATGCAGATTTTAACTGTTGATTTTGCCCATCTATCAAATTCAACTGTCTCCTGACTCGGGCAATATGAGCTTGTACCTGTTACGAGCAATACAATGTTAGCAGTTGGGATGGGGTGGAGGCAAGGAAAAAGATATGTCAATCAACACAAGTACCCGGCAATCTAGAGCACAAAATGTACTCCCTCCGTCCCACTCATTTTGTCACTTTGACCAAATTTTGGTCAAATTAACCAATTTTATAATGAAACTTACTTGTATAATATATGATATATAATTTTTTTTAAAAATTATTTACATAAACTATGTTTATTATATTATAAGATTCAACTTTCAGATTTATAAAACCATCAAATAAGTTTTTATTTGAGATCAATATTTGGTCAATTTGACCAACAAATTCAAAATAGGACAAAATGAGTGGGACGGAGAGAGTATAAGGTAAAAGAGTAGGGCTCAAAGGCTCCAACTCGCTCCCTCTAAAATACAATGTGAGAATTCCCTACAAAACACATACTGTAATAACAAACAAAACAGTAAACCAAACGGACGCAAAAGTGGTGGTGGAAGTAAGTCAAAGATGATCTACCTAGTTCATGGGTTATTTACATCATGTCTCTACTTTCTCATGTCCTTAACTTCTGCAATATCTAAAGCCAAGTATATATTCATCCCATATAAAGTTATCCATCTAATTACAATTTAAAAATGGTACCATTCATCCTGTTCAATCATTTCCTTGATTTGAATCTATGTTACCCGGACTCGGATGGAAGTGTCCAACTTGGATACGTGTCCAAGTGTCGGAATCGGTAATTTTTTGAAAAATTTACATATTTTTGGCATGAAATAAGTGTCCAAGAGTCCACACCCATATCCAAGTGTCGAGTGTCCGACACGGGTACTCAAGGCAAAATGAAGAGTCCGGGTAACAGAGATTTGAATAAGGCATACAAAGTAAAATATCACAACCGTGTCCTCTTACTACCCATTTTGCGTACTGGAGACTGGGGAGAATATGAAATTAGAATATGGTGAAATTGTGCTTACAATTTACATCAAATTATAGCAGCAACCACATCTTTTCCTCACAACCATTGTTTGGTTGTTACCTCCACAACATATATATTAGTTCTTTGATTACTATAAATATTTACTACTTTCCCATTTGTGCTCTTTGAAATGGTAAGATACAGAGATGTTGATCCAATAAAAAAAATTAGACTTATACATGACGGACTTTGTGAGAATATGCTTTTCTTTTGGCTGAGAAGAAAACCTAAAAACAATGGCAATCTTAAATAATCTAAGATCTAATAAGACTAATTATGTTATTCAAAGATAGGATATAAGGGGAAATTGTAGTATGCCTATATTTTTTGCCATTCATATGTTTGAGTGCTCTAAGACAACACCTCCATAGTTTGGCACTGCAGGAAAGTACAGTGACATTCACTAGTGCCGCTCAGTCTGATTAGCTCCTTCCTCCTACCTAAGGTGTTAACTGAATGATGTAAACATAGGCTTATTTCTATCAATAATTTTGGCCAAAACTGTAACTTTATGATCAGATGCACATTTTTTTGAGGGGTGAGTACCGCGACTGGTTCACTCAAGATTGATAGGGTCCCTATCTGTCTCTTAATCCGCATTTTGGCTGACCCTCTTCATCTCATTTGAGTTGGGTTGACCGAACAGTTTAGTAAAGACAATGGAACTACTGGAGATTCAAGAAGTTCTCAGGGGACTAGGGCAAAGACAATTGACTTTGGAAGCAAAATATGCTCTTTCTGCTACCGGATTTATCAAAGAACAAAACTATATTTTAAAGTAGATACAAACTGGGAAAAGAGAGTAACAAAATTATGGTATGCTTTTAAGTTATCCAGAATCTTCTCTTGTTACCCTTGAACTAATTGAAATGTAAGATAACCTAAACTTGGCATTTTTTCACAACAATTTAAACCTTAAAGAACTAGAATAGCATCTTTTTACATTCTTGTTGAGATATATGTGACACACAAGACTACCTTAATGTGCAGATAAAGGCTCGAACCACCATGCATATTCGCATACCAGCGACGTTTCAAAAGAAAATATCCGGAAGCAAAACATACTAGCAACAATAATAATATGAAAAACACGAAATATAAATCATTTTAAGATGCTTTTTTTTTCATGCTGACCTCTTGACGCGCTGCAGCAAGCTTTAGCAGTTCATCTGCCTCGGAGAAATTCGTAAACCAGTGTATTAGGGGATTATCTTTTGGATCACTCCTCTTCCTTTTATCAACATCCTCTATTGGTACTTGAGAGAGATGAAAAGCGATTAACTATAATAGCTGATATAATCCACATGACGAGTAATTTGCAGATGTGACAAGCAAAAAAGATGAGTATACCAGGAGGCGGCAATTTAAAACCAGCAGTAAGTCGAGGCACAATGACTGCCCGATGATCCTGCACACGAGCGAAGAAACCCTCCGAAGGCTCGGTAAAGACTATTTCATCATACGATTCCACAACAACAGGTTTCTTAGTGGACATCGGACCGGATTCATCTTCCGGATATAATTTCAAGTGGTGATAACTGTGAAATGTTTAAACTTCACTACAAGAAATAATTTCGAAGTGTGATGTCTATACACCTTTTAAAATTCACTAAATGAGAATTTCAACAATCTCACGAGACTTCCACACATTGTTAAGTTACATAAATGATCTTGCCCCTGTTCAGCACTTTTGAGATATATCTTATTAATAGAAATGGATGATTGCGTGAAATTTTCACAAATCATGAAGCATTTTGCATTTACTAAACTCACTAGTGAAGATATAGATAATGAAACATTATCGCTTATAACTCTAAGATGACTAGTTAATTCCATCCCTGGTCCTGCAACAATGGTACCCGGTATGAAAACCAATTACATTGCATAGAAAGTCTTTTTAAACACTACTGGCATCTAGTTTGATACATTACGTGGAGTAGTTATATATTATTATATAATTCAAATATGAATTAAATCTATATAAGAAGAAAGCAACTCACAGGTGCAACGGCTTATCACACACATCACTATGGAAATGAAGGGTAATAGCAATTTCAAATTCACCCCATCCAGATTCCGACAGCTCAAAGGGAGGAGACTCGACCACCCTTGTAGGATTATTAAAACTCGAGTGCAATTGAAAGACAGCACGCTTTACCACCACACTTATATCCTCATTCGAAGCACCCCGCACATAAACAGTCCATTTATGAGACTGGTATCTACAAAACGTAAAGTCCACATACAATCAAACACGTAACCTACATCAAAATGCTACATTGCCATTTGCCATAACATATACATATAAATCCAATCTCACTCAAAAAGATACAAACTTTAGCTTACTCACTCGCTTGCCTTCTTCCCAAGCCAAAATGCAACATTACCATACACAATTGGAACAGTAATTTCAACATCTTTAAGTTTCTTGATCAAGCTCTATACCAAAAAATGAAAATAAAAAATAAAATCAACAAATTACCACAAGATCCAAACTTTAATTCATGGGTCACCTTATTTTAGTGTTACAAATGATGGATATTTTTTAAAAATTCAAATAATAATAAAAATCAATACCTTCTTGTCAGTGTCTTCAGATGATTTAACCATTTTAGGACGCTGCAATTTGGATGCGGGCCCACTAATTTCGGGTTGTTCTGATCCGTGCTTTTTCGATGATGAACTCTGAGGCATTATATCAACAGAATTGACTACGTATGTATAGTCAAGCTTAAATGTATCTATCTAAAAAGTTAGGGTTTCAGTCGGCCGTTGTAGAGTGTACAAATTGAATTTCATAGAACAGGGGAGACAAACTGATCATGTGCGGGGAGGCCCACGTACTTTGCATACAACTCATTAAGAATTAATCTAATTATTAATTTAATTTAATTATCAATTTAAAATTTCATGAATATAATTTTTTTAATAATTTAGTGATTAAATTAATTATTTAATAATAAAAATGTATAATCAGTTTATACCATCAATCATTGTCAACCGGAATGTATACGGATCGGGTTGGGCGGGTTGAGAGATTTTAACAACCCAATTTAATTTAATCGGGTTTGTAAATTTCTAACATAACCCATAAAAATAGAATTTGTAAACCAACTCATTTAATGTATTTCGATATGGATCGGATTGATCGGGTTAATAAACATATAAATAAATTTTTTATCAAAAAAAATAAAACTGAAAATGAAAGTTTAAAATAAATTGGAGATATTTCAATAAAATATTACTAAATACTGATAAGTTAAATGAGTTAAGTACTAATATTGTACTACGAGTGTAATGGACTACTCTACGGAGTGTGTAGTGTGGACCAGTACTAAATATTATTGAGTTGTCCTAATATATTGGACATTTGAGTTATTTATTAATTATTTTATTTTTAATTGGATCGGGTTAGATTGGATCGGATTTTAAAAATCGAAACCCATATCCAATCCATTATGACGTTTTTTCAATCTAAACATATATTGGATTGGAAAAAATAAATTTAGATTGGCTGAAAAATGAACAAGTTGAATTGGATCGGTGGGGTTGCCCGTGTACACCCTAATTGTCAAAATACAATTACTCTATGCCGCTTGCCACATACAAAGAACTTCTCTATTTTGATTTATAAAAATTATTTTCCCAAATTTATAATAGATCACAAAATTTTTCGTTAAAAGTCCACGTGTTACATTTATCAACAATGTACAGTAATCTGATTTGATAGTAGCCCTTCAGTCTTGAGTCTAGAATTAATTTTCCTATATAGATTTTGTAAGCTATTGTAGTAATGAGGTAAGCCTTTAGACTCCTCAAATGGGGAAATGTTATTTTTAGAGGGGTATTTTAATTTCCAGAGTTGTTTGTATTAGAATGGTACGTTACTTGTTTATCAAGGGATGAAACACAACTATGCAATATGCATACTCTGAAAATAAAAATATTACTCGGTACATTTTCTCGCTAAATAATCTTCACGGAAAGAAATTATCAGATAGGGCTGAGTATTCGGCCAGTTCGATTTAGAAACGAACCGAATATATCGAGAATAAAATAGTCAATATTTTTAAAACAAAATCAAACAGAAATTTTATTGTGAACCGGACCGGACCGGACCGAATTATTTCGGTCCATTCAATTTGGTCCATATTTTTTTTAAAAAAATTAAAAATTAAATGAGGTGAATTTTTAAGCAAATATGAATACAAATATGTAAATAAAACCAAATACATTTATATTTAGGCCAAATAATAAATCAATAATGCAACAATTAATATAAAATTGTATTTATCGAACATATATTATATAAAAATATTTTATATATATCTATAATAAAAATAAATAATATATAATTCGGTCTATCCTGTCCAGGCCGAATTTTTTTATTAAGAACCGGACCGAACTGAATTTTAATTCGGTATGAACCGAAAAATTGAATAGACCAAAATCTCAAAAAAATTAGAACCGAACCAAACCAAAATTACATTATTCGGTTCGATTTTTCAATTCCGGTTCAATTTTATTCACCCTTATTACCAGGCGCCTCTCATCAAATCACAATTCTTCTTCACTCCATTGTAACCAGTTGCGAGAACAAAGGATAGCTTAGATCACAGATCGGTAAAACCAACTTCGATGCAACGATGGATTGATTAATATTTGATTAAATATATTTTATATCATATTTTTATTAATATTTAATATAATTTTTTTAATTAAACCCAAAGGATGGCATAGAGCAAGATATAATGCCCAACGACTTCAAAAATTATATATGGAGAGAGAACCACACGTAAAACATGAATGTTTGAATTGTTGCTCTTGAAAATGAAACGAGAACGAGTGAAAATACAAACATCTCAAGTGACATAAAATTTTAAATTTCAATTTTTCAAATCAAAAGACTGAAACTCTATGAAATGAACTCCCGACAAATTGAAGATGAGTGCTTCTGTGCTTATGCTTTTTTAAAGGACAAGAACATGAAGAAACGTTTTTTTTTAAAGACGGAGTTGGAAAACCAACCCTGAAATAACCACGCACCTATATCACTACTCGTAATAGAGGAGGGTAAATGAATCTGGGATCAAACACTCAACTAAACGGCAAAAACTTCGAGAGAGCTTGTTTAGCAATTCAATGAGTAACAACATTGAAACAACAATGCATAAAAGAGAGATTTACTAAAATCAGATGTCATTGATTTGATATTTTCGATAAGGACTATAGAATCCCATGACGGCCTGACCTCCCTTGAACACAGATTAATAACTGTTTTACTTACGGTTTGATTCAATGATAGGATTAAAAAACTCTTGTTGCCTTATAATTAAACAAGTTTCTCGAATTGCGAAGAACTCAGATTAAAGAGGAGAACAAAAACTCTGCCAATAACACGGATAGCCACGACGCCTTGATTACAAACAACCATCACAATTAAATTTCACCAAATTTGTAAGGGAGAATTCCACTACAATGAAAGATTGTTAACAGAATTATAAAAAACCAAGTGAGAAGAATCCAAAAACGATAAATATTCTCATTCAACATATGAACTATATAGAAACATGTATGATATAGAGAAAATTTCTCTTAAGAATCACCTTAGATAAGTTACCTAAAATTATAATAATCTTGTATATAAAACTGAGTGTCATTTTTATAATAATAGAATGTACCCCTCTGCAATCACAAAAATACCCCGATGTACTTTTAATTTTAATTTTAACCTTAAGTAGTTACCTAAGATCATGTTTAGAAGTATTAATCTCGAAAGATATATTCGTGTTTTAAGTAGATCATGGCAGCTTGGGCTGGTTCAAACTTACCAACTGGGTCACATCGCAAACACTGTATAAATGCTTTCTCGATATCAAAATCTAGGCCCAAAAGCGTTTGTCCCAACAATACAAATATACATACCGTTCACGAACAGAGTCAAGCCGAAGTTTGTTCTAAACCAAGTGAGTTTAACTTTTTTTTCTGACGAATTGAGCCGAGTCGAGGTCTCTTATCGAATGAAATATGTGTTCGTGTTCGAGCTCGAGCTCGTTAATTAACAAGCCGAACACTAGCTTTTATTGAGCCGAACATGGGCCTAATCACACACGAGACATAATCGAACAATTCAAAATTTTATAAATAAAAAAACTCAATTTTCTTGACCCAACCCAACCAATCCAAAACCAACCCAATCTAAATGACTTGTACGGCTATACTCCTTCAGTTCGTTCCTAAATCCTTAAATCTAACACACAATACTCTGTTCTAATAAATCAACGCCTCTTTTCTAGTTTTTTAATTTACCGTACTTTGTTCAAACAACACAATGGATAATTGTAGGCAGCGAGCAGATCTTTTCCTGTCAAATTCACAACTCTCGAGTCAACCCAAAACTCTAAACCTCAATTTTTGGTACATGTATGAATGCATGCATGCATGTATTTCTTGAATCTGATGAACTATATACTAATTTGTTTTGTTTCCCAATTTTGAGATCCCGTCATTAGTAATTGTTGTTTCTTTATGTTGGGTTTTGGCTATATGTAATAAAAATATCTTCTTTTCTTTATATTGGTTGTGCTGTAATATGATATGTGAACTACTTTTGGTTCTGAATTTAATAATTTACCTTTCTGGATTGGATTTGTTATGGGGTTTCAGGAATTTTAATTTATGGTGATAGGGTTGTGAAATATGCTAAGGTTTGTGTAGTTACTGCTCGGCAAGTATTATAAAAATATAAATGATATATTTTATATTTTTTGAGCTCTAACGAGCCGAGATCGAGCCGAGTTCGAGTCGAGTTCGAACCGAACATAATAAAAGCTCGGTTCGAGCTCATTTTCTTAACGAACACATTTTTGTGTTTGAGCTCGAGCTTGAATTTTTAACGAACCGAACCGAACAAACTCTTAACGAGCCGAACTCGAATTTGTTCGCGAGTAGCTCGCTTGTGAACAACCCTGCACATACATTTTGTTTACAATCCATCATGTCCCCTCAATGTTTTTTATTCAGATCAAGAATTGTCTATGCATGTGTTAATTAAAGCCCGTGTGTTGTGTGTTAATTTCCTGTACTAAATTTTAAACAAATAATTGCGACAAGTACATATATTTTATACTTTCCAAAATTCAACTTACACATTATTTTTATTTATTAAACAAACAAAAATAAATAAATCATAAGCTGACTTATAAGTTAGAACCCAAACAGTACCCTATTATGATTAGAATTTAGGATTGTTATGCAAGCTAACAAATATTAAAAGGACTCTAGAATTGAAAAGCTACCATTTTTCATTTATATATGTTGGAATTGAACTTTGGCAACTTATGTAACAGCATAAATTCCTGGTAGGGAAAATTTGAAAACAAGAGCAGGATGACTCGAAAAGTTGATTTTGTTGAAAAAGATGTGAAGGATAAATATATATATACTAGCTTATAACCCGTGCAAAATAATGACGGTTTTAATAAATTATATATTAATTATTTTATATAATATATAATAAAAATTATTTAATATAAATAAAATAATATTATTATTTTAATATTCATAATATTTAATTAATAAATTGTAATTTCAAATAAATTGAAAATTTTGAACAACAATAGAAGTGACAATGAGATATGTTATTAGATTGTTGTACAAAAAGAGAATTCACCGATGATATAGTTATATGTAAAATATACATGTTTTAAAATTAAATTATAATTATATCACAATTGCATAAAAAGAGGACTTACCGGATGGACGATCAACCGATCAAATTTTTGCTAATGTGATTTTAATAATATAGTATAAATAATATAGATTAATAAGTTATGATTTTAAATAAATAAAAGAGGACGAGGAAGGAGGAAATGAAACAGGTTAGTAGATTGTAAGTACAACTGTATATTTTAATTTAAAAAATGTGTTTGAAAATTTAATTAATAAGTTATGATTTTAAATAAATTAGAGAGGTTGAGTAACGAGGAAATTGAAACATGTTCGTAGTTATAAGTATAACTGTATATTTTAATTGAAACAAACATATACATATACTGTATATTTTAATTGAAATTAAGTAGGAAATAAACATATGTATTTGAAGGTGAGTGAGAGACAAAATAACTAGCCAGATGACCAACCAAACATTCAGTTTTACGGATTTAATAATATACTAGCTTATAACCCGTGCAAAGTACGGGTGAGATTAATAAATTATATATTAATTATTTTATATAATTTAAATATATAATTTAAAATTTTTTATTAAATCAGATATGATAATATAATATATAATAAAAATTATTTATAGATAAAATAATAATATTATTTTAATATTCATGCGATTTAATTAATACGTTTTAATATTCATGAGATTTAATTAATATGTTGTAATTTCAAGTAGAAGTGAAGTAATGTGTGTTATTAGATTGTTGTACAAAAATGACTAACCGATGATAGAGTTATATGCAAAATATATATTTTTTAAAATTAAATTATAATTATATCATAATTGTATAAAAAAAGTCGTATAAAAAGAAAACTTACGGATGATAAAAAGAGTTATATAAAAAGAGGACTTACCGGACAGACGACCAAACTGACCAAACTTTTTATTTTTCTTTAAATTTAATTAGAAAATTTTTATTAATAAAAGAGTTACAAATATATTAGAAATATTTTAATTAAAATTTAAATATAAGAGTATATTTTAATGCAGGTAAAATATAATATATTTTTAATATTCAAAAATTTTAATTTTAAATTTGTAATTTTAAATAAATTAAAATGTGTGAGCGATGAAGAAAATTGCAACATGTTAGTAGATTGTGAGTACAACTATATATTTTAATTAAAAAATAAGTTTTTTTAAAAAAATATATAATATAAAAGTATAGATAATATAGATATAACATAGTGATAAAATTTAATTAATGTTAATAAAATAATATTATTATTTTAATATTCATAAAATTTAATATTCATATAATATAATATTATTCTATCCGTGATGAGTTGTATAAAAAGAGGACTATCGAGGGTTAGAGTTGTATATATGGTGTTGATGTCGGTCTTCTAATTTGAACATACATGTATTTATGAAAACTAGTTGTTCTAATTTGAGCAAAGTTCATCTAATTTGAGTAGAGCTTGTGTCTTGTTAAATAATTTGTGTTACGCAATTAAAACAGAGAAATAGATGGAAACTAAAAAAATGCATACTGTTTATCATAAACTTTAATGATATATTAAATAAAAATTATAGGATAAACTTTAATGATATATTATATAAAAATTATAGGATAAGCAAAATTCGTAAATATATATATATATATAATGTAATTTAAATATAATATAATATTGTTCTATCTTGTATAAAAGGAGGACTACTGGTGTTAGAGTTGTATGTATGATTATATTCTTTTTAAAATTATATTTTATTAAAAATCAATGGTTAAGATTGTTTCTATGGTTCACATAAAATTGAATGGTTAAGATTTTTTCTATGATTCAACCAGTACCATACCGACGATGTAACATCTCATATTGAATAGATAAAGTGTATTTGAGCCCTTTATAAGGATAAGTCAATAAGTAATGTATACCTAAATTTGCTATCTTTTTATGGGCTGACCTGTGGTGGGTTGTTGGGCTCGGTGTGCATTCAGTTATGGGCTTGGGTTGTTATAAATGGTATCAGAGCCTTACCCGGCCGGAAGTGCTAAGGCACTGCCCGGGTTCCGTAAGTTTGTCCATGGCCTCGACGAGGACGTCGACCCAATAAGGTGGGGTTTTTGTAACATCCCACATCGAATAAATAAAGTGTATTTGGGTCCTTTATAAGGATAAGTCAATAAGTAATGTATACCTAGAATTGCTAGTTTTTTATGGGCTGACCTGTGGTGGGTTGTTGGGCCCGGTGTGCATTCAGTTATGGGCTTGGGTTGTTATAGACGACCAAATTTTTTAACCTTTCGATTATAATAATATAGTATAGTATAGATAGATAGGTAGTATAGATTTAATAATATAGTATAGATATATGTGCCACATCTCCGTTGTCACTAACACGTGAAATTTGGTTGCTTGCCAAATCCCCAACTGATTTGCCACGTGTGTATTTGTTCTACCGTGTCATATCCACAAATATTGGTCCAATATGACGTCTCTACTTGTGGCAACTAGCTGAGCTTTCAAATCGAAACACTTTAAAATCGAAAACAGAATCAAATCGAACTATAACAAAGACCAAAATCAAAATATAATCATGATTGATCCGTAATTTTGATTATAATTCAAAGTCGAAAACTTATGTTAAATTTTTTAATTTTGACGAGTTTAATTTAAAAAAGATACAACTAGGGTAATGCTACTATCGAGTTGGGATTGAAGCAGATAATATTGACTATTTCGACGACAGTGTAGGTTACTTCAAGGGTCGCCCACCACGTAGCATATATTCATAAACTATTCCAAAGTACCATATATTCGTATTCCCATCTATTCCAAAGTATATGATTCTTATACGCATCTTATTGCACCTGATGAAATAATATTTTATAAAATAAAAATTATGCAAGAAAATATATACAAATTAATATTTCTTACAATTATATTGAAATACACATAAATAATAATGCGATTGTATGAAATGGGCTGTTTGTTTTTTGCGAGAAGAAGAATAAAACAGTCGAAATGAACACATGCATTAGAAATGAATTAATTCTTGTACGTATTTCACTTATCTTACTCTGCATGCCTTTTACTGCCCGTTTTACACCGCCCCACGTGCCCCAACCACACATCTCTTTTTTGTGGCCCCAACACAACACAAAATTACCATATATACATACATTATACATATATAATCTTCTCGAAGTTTTGAGCTTAGCTACCAGCTAGTTTGAGTTCACGAGATACAAACAAAAGGCGAGAAATATAATAAATAAAAGAGGGGTTAGCTAGCTAGATCAGTAATAAAGGAAAAAGGTGTTGCAGGTGAAATAAATGATGGAGGGGATGAAGAAAAGTGAACAAGTGATGGACGGTTCAGATATAATGGAGTTGGTTGAAAATGAAAAGGTGTTTAGTGATTATGTGGATCATAAGTTTGAACAACTTGATAGAGATTGTGATGGTAAGCTCTCTGTGAAGGAGTTACAACCTGCTGTTGCTGACCTTGGTGCTGCTCTTGGTTTGCCTGCAAAAGGCTCTTCTCCCAGTTCCGATCATATTTATTCTGAGGTACCCATACACATGTATTATGCATACATTTATATAAATATCTAAGTTAGATGTTTCGATAAGCTCTGCGTATATTTTATCCTCGATTTTTTTTAGTTTTGGTTTAGTTCGTGTGTGTATTCTTGTATAGTTGTATATACTTAATTACCCAAACATAGATAATACAGGGCTGTGAGCGTGGGGGAGACAGTTCTACTATGTAAAATGTAGACATGGCCATGGACATAGCTAGGCTTGTCAATATATTATAGTAATTAATTACAGAAACCCCACAGGCAAGACTGAGAAATGTGTCTACATTTGGAGTTGGACCATTCTTTTAGGAGGATACGTACACGATCGAGGAACCGACTCTTTTATTGTCATGACATGCACGAGTGTAAACTCAAAAGAGATATTATTTTTCAAACTGAGGTAATCTATTTAATTGTGTTTGACCGACTGTGAAGCTGTACAATGTGTAATGTGTGTGCAAGGTTATGGTCTACTATATAGATTCCCCTTATTAACGTGTGATTGTACTTGAATAATTTGGACTTAAACTAAAAAGACGTCCTCACAGATGATGCTTCTGGGACTTGGCTCTATGATTCGAGTAATACTTTCCTACAGTGCAAGGAATTATAGAGCGAGTAACATCTCACATTTGTCCAGATAAATGAGTCTTTTCGACGGATACGTGGTGGGTTGTTAAATTTAGTAAACATGAAATTGTTGAACAAAATGGTGGTGATGTGATGATACATACCTCAGCTTTGACTACTTCTCATGCCTCTACAGTCTAGTCGTTGTTACACCTCCGATACTCTTGCATAAAACTTACTCCTATCATATCCGTGTGCTATAAATTTTATAACATGTGAACCCTTCTTTATATTAGTACTAATATTTTTATATGATTTATTGTTGGGATGAATTATTATTTTTAATAAATATTTTGTTATTAAAATTTTATATTACACTGATATATATCATAAAGAACAAAAATAGCAATTCTATATTACATTCGATTCTACAATACTAGCTATGTAAATTACTTGATTAAAAAAAAACTATGTAATTACTTCATTAGTTATAATTTAAGATTTCAATTTATTCTTTCTAAATCATAATGTTTGATTAGAGTTATACTGTAATATATTATATTTGGAGTAGGATTGTTTCCCAGTGTATCAATTTGTAGATAAATTAGTCACTCGACATATATAAAATTGTAAATTATGGGGGTGTTTGTTTCCGATACACATTTATATATTTTTTTCTGAAAATAAATACTTATTTCGAAAAAACGAAACAGAGCTGTGCTTCATCGTAGGAGTATATACAAGTGAAGGCTGTTTTGAATTTTGATGTCTTTAAATTTGATGTCCATAAAAGAGTTAGGTGGGCGTCCGGAGACAGATGAGAAATGTACGTGTAGGACCTATCAGATAAGAAAATATGCATCATTGAAAGTAAGTTCATGGTTACAAACTCCATATATCAAACTCACCACCATAATTAAATAATAGCCACTCAAATCCAGATTAGAGTGTTAAATCACAAGGAATGAGATAAGGTCACCCCAACAATGTAATCTAATTTTTATCCCTTCCTATCTGACACATGATAAATTTTACATATTGCACATATATTACACAAGTTTTTTCAAGAAAATAAAGTACAATATGTGCCACATCTTTTCGTTTTCTATTATTCGGTTATTCCTCGCACACAAAATAATCTCTTGATCATATATATAGACGTGGTATAAGTTTTTATTTTTTTTAGTCCACTTTTCTAATTCATTGTTATTAGTGATAAAGCATTGTGTGCATGTGTTTTTGTTGACATGTTTATATGTTTCAGGTTCTTGAGGAATTCACTCATGGAAATGAAGAAAAAGTAAGCAAACCTGTGTTTAAAGAAGTGTTATCGGATATTTTAGTAGGCATGGCTACTGGTTTGAAGCGTGATCCAATTCTAATATTACGGATAGATGGAGAGGATTTGCTCGAGTTTGTTAACAATCCTAGTTATGAATCGGAGATGATTTGTATTTTTTCGGAGATAGCATCTCCTGATGTATCGATGCAAGACCACATTATTAAGGCGTTTGAGAAACTTAAAGTTGAACAGGGGATGCCTCCTGCTTCAGACTCTTGGGTAAGTATACACCATTATGAATGTTCACTCAGCAACTTATGAATGTGTTCAATCTTCCAATGAAAATCTTATTCTTTGAGTTCCGAGCTAGTATGTCATCAGACTATTCCACCTAGTACAGTTAGTAGCGACAAAGAGTACTAATTCGTTTGTCCATATAGGGTATATATAGCAACACAAAAATATTCACATGGACCTTCGTAGTAATAAGAATTATACCCAAGGAGAAAAACTGCACATACATAGAAACACTGGGAAAATTCTCAAAGGCAGAATCAGCAATTCATTGTAGTTTACTAATTCACGTGTTTCCTCTTCTTTGGCGACTTTTCTTGTGCAGGTTATAAGTAATGTACTGGACCCAGTTCTGCAAAACTGTGCTGTTAATGGTGAGCCAAGTGTAAGTCAGGAAAGCTTTCTGGTAGAGTTTAAGAGGGTAGTGGAGAGTGTGGCTCTGCATCTAAGGGAACAGCCAGTGATTGTTGCTCACAGTGAGAGCACATTCGATGGAAGTGGCATTAAGAGACTGTTATCTAACAAATATGAGCTAGACAAGGTTAGTTTTTTGCTGTCTGTAATCCAAGCAATTGAACTATCAATTAAGTCTAATAAAACAACTCTAGAACTTTAACTTTTGTTCCTAGCTAGCTCTACTGATTGTACTAGTTATGCTATTTAAATGAGCTGTGCACGTATTCCTTACTTAACATTGAGCTTTTTATTAGATACTTGATGCAGCTATGAAATCTGTCCCAAAGGATCGGAGTGGGAAAATTTCCAAGGAATATCTTCGCATTGTACTCGACTTCCTGGCTCCATCTGCTGGTCTGCCACCAATTGGTGCAGTTGATCAGGTTAATTTACCATCTCAGTTAAGAAAGCTTAAATTCACTAGCTAGCTTGCTAGGTTATTAATTATCTCTCAGCAATGTGTTAAAATTTACGTATCTATAACTATACAGACTAAATACATTTCAAAAACCTCGTAATATAGGATTGACACATGAAATTGAAACCCTAAAGATTTTCTGATACGTACTAGCTAGATTGATTAGTGTGCAAACAAGAGCTCGAGGGTTGAGTGTTCGAAGCCAAGACTAAATAGGTTGAAAATGTATTCAGCGAATAGAGTAGAATATGAATAAGCTTATTCATCTTGATTTCTTCTGCTTGTTATCTTTATAGTGGATTTTGCGCGGTACAATTAACTCTGTGTATTTTATAATGCCTATATGCAGATGGACAGGATTGTCGCAGACGCCCTAAAGATGATGGATGCAGAAGATGGGAAGATTGTCAAAGAGGAAGAGTTCAAGAAACTGGTGGCAGAAGTATTAGGGAGTGTAATGCTGCAACTAGAGGGATATCCAGTTTCCGTATCCACGAATTCAGTTGTGCATGAGCCCTTGACCTCTGCCTCTACACTCTTACAGCCGTCTGCTTAATTAATATGTTGCTAATTAACAGTTTCACAGCTAGTCATTGCTGTCTCTAGACTTTTCCATGAAGTGAAATATTAGAAACTACAAGGGCTGTATAATTATGTAAAAGGGACAGTATTGGTCATCAGGTTGTCTGGTCGAGATAATGAGCTGTTTAACTTTATTACTATCGAGTATAAATTAATTTGACTTGCTTTATACTTTGTGTTACCACTAGTTTTACTTCTAAGCATGCTGATTAATCATACAACTTTCCCTTATTTTAATTTGTCAATAGAATCTCTTAAGATTGTGTTTCGCAACATGTAATTCATTTCAAGCGATAATGATAGTAATTGAGTTGTTTTTTCAAATGATATTCAATTTTCAAATTCTTGTGATGCTATTTGATCAAATTTAGAATTTCAAATGAATTACAAATTTTTAAACGGAGACATAAAATCTTTTACAAAGTATATTGTATGTGTCAGTTTGGAAACATGTAATTCATTTCAAACAATAGTAATCGAGTTTTTTTTTCAAATTGTCAGATTTATACATAAATTTGAATGTTTTGGAATTGAAATGAGATTCAATTCCAAATTCTTGTAATTATCCAAACATTTTATTTGAACAAATTTTAAATGAATTACAAGTTTCCAAACTGACACATAAAATCTTTTACAAAGTATATTGTATAACAAGAGGTGCAGTACTTGAAGAAAGCATGTTCAAAACACAATTGACAATCTCAACACTCACAAGCCTTTCAAAACATTATAGAAATCATGTCTTTGCAAATCTGCCGGTTCGAAATGTTCACTTGGAATAACCTTGGTGTAGATATAAAATGCCACACAACTAATAGCAGGCCCAACCCAGTATATCCAGTGACTACTCCATAAGTGGCCTCCTCTAACAAGCGCTGGGCCCAAACACCTTGCTGGATTAATCCCTGCCCCAGCATAGCCCTTTTGAGCAGTAACTGTGGTTGAGATAAAAACAAGGAGGCCCAATACAGTACCAACTATTGAAAATACTATGACTTGGCCCAATTCTTTTTTCTGACGTTTATCATAAGCCATCCAAATTGAGGCAACCAGAAACACAAAACTGCATATGACCTCAAGCCAGAATGCCTGTCCTGTCTGGAGTCCAATTGTAATGGGCCCATCTGGGCCTGGTGTAATTACTGTTACAGTACATCCTCCAAGTGAAAATGAATTTTCAATACTATTGCTGACAACAACTTTCAGTGCCAGTGCACCTAGTACAGCTCCAATGCATTGTGCCACAATGTAGATGGCAGCTCGTGACATCGAAATGAGACCAACTAAACCCGCTGAGAAGCTGACTATCGGGTTGATATGGCCACCGGAGACTGGATGAATAGCCAAAAGTAAGATTGTGACGATAATCGCAACCAAGATTGATAAAAGTACATTTGGTGTTTTAGTCTGTGTCTGAACAGAAGAGATGACGATGGTGTCAATAGCGAAAACAAGAACTGCAGTCCCGAATATCTCTCCAATCGATGCTCGCCACACCTACAAAAATAGGATAATTAGCAGATCATAGGCCGGCAAACTTACAGCTATTTAACTATCAGCTATTTTGCATTTGATCATACAATATATAAAATGCATGTGCATGTTTAGTTTATAGGGGCTAAAACTAACATTCATGTCATAAAAGTCATCTACCCCCAGCCTATCCCTTAAAGTAAGGGGTGTTTGCTTCTTTCCTGCATCATTTTTCCATTGCTCTGACCTGCAGGGATAAACATATCAATGAGCACAAACTTAAATACTAAAAGTTTAGAGGACATATATGGAGGTCATCTAATTTCCATTGCTCGAATTTTTGTTTATATCGACCAATATTAACCTTAAGAACTCTCAACTCTAGTTGGAACATTATAAACTTACATTGGTTTAGAGGAGAGACCTGCAGGCTGGATTCTAATTACTCCTGACAAACTTTCTTCATCCTCATAAACCAGGATACTATTTGCAGCCATCTCTAAGTACTTAAAATAGAAAGAAATTAAATTAAATGCAACTAAAATGCAATGACATATACTTAAATTAGGCTACTTTTGCTGCTTTACTGGTGTAACCCTAACCCTTATATTTATAGTCAAAACTAGCTCGCATGTCAGGGAAAATCTCTTTCGAATAATATTATATATATAATATTACATTATATATAATGAGATCAGCTAGCTTACCTAAATTATACAACTATATACAAGTCAAATTCTGAAAGAACTAATTAATATACAGAGAGTATCTAAATCAGTGCATTGTATTTAATATATAACCTGGCAAACCTTCAGTACTAGCTGTGGAAATAGAATATGTATTAGGTCTCATGGATTCATAGTGAAGGATGAGGTTACGAATGAAGTGTTGTTAACGTGCATAATAAACAAATGCTGGCTTTGCTATTACAATATTTATTTAATAAATTATATGATCATACTCTAGGGTCCATGCAAATATTATATGAGATCCATATCTGTATATCAGATCAGTTATGATTTTATTACAGCTACTTCACATTCCTGTTTACTTGCATTAATGTTATATATCTTATTTTGAATATTATTATGAAAAATGTTAGGGACCCCAAAAATTGTCCCAAATACTGAGTTGTCACTTGCATAATTGGTAACCTTCCTATAATAATATGAGACCCCATGCACGCCATATGTCATGGTACGTCATTTGGGGGGGGAAATTGGGACAAAAAAATATATATATAACTGATTCGATGGTGTATATATATATATATATACTCCATCGAACACTCCAAGAATTCGGTCAACTGGAATTGTTGCTCATATCTATGCTTCTTAGGTTAACACTATCAGTTGCGTCGGAATGATAATATGTTATTTTATGGTTTTTGGTGGTGACATGTGTTTACCGGTGCTTTGATGTCATGTTAAGTTATCAGCTCTCCTAAAACTTTAAGGTGTTAAGAGGAGGATTTACCGGGATCTTATAGTATTTTATTATATTCTAATGGTGGAAGAAAGTCCGATAGTTATTGAAGGGGATGCTATCAGAATTTTCACTAATTTTGTAGGGTTGTTGATCGAGACTTTTAGCACGCAGGTGCCTACATAGTACATATCTCAAACGACTATAAGAACAAGTCACAAGTAGTGCCTGGATGAGAGGTGAACTCTCTATTTGCACTGATGGATGTAGAAGTATTTAAGTAGAGATATATTTTTGATGGGAGGGCACCTCTTTCCTTGTTGAGTTGTTTACTTTTAAGATTAGGTAGTTTGGGAGTCAGTACTCCTACAAATTTATTTGTATTGGGCTCTTCAAATAGAAACCCGTCAAGGAGTCCTGGCCATATACTCTCTGCAGACATCACCAACAAATATATAACGACGATGCATAATAGCCTAGACCATAAACACATCTTAGGCTACCATGACTCTTTGAAAAATAAAATAATGTATTGAAGTAATTTGTAGTCAGCTGATGGCTACTTAAACTAAATAGAAATGTCAAATCCAATTGCCGGCCAAACCATACTGTTTATGCTGTTTGCCTGTTTGAAAGCGGTGACAATTGTTAAGTGATTGTCAAGGGATGAAAAGATTGTTTAACATTATAAATATGTATGGATCATGATCAGGTTAATAGGGATCATTAGGTACATTGATGCTGTCTGTTCTACCCATCATAATTTGTGTGTGTGTGTGTGTGTGTGCTTTTATTTATTTTGATTTTAAGATTTGTTAATAATCATTTTTCTTCAAAATGTTTCTAGGTTAGTGTTTTAAAGGAATTTCATAACTAGAAACAAGGCAAAAACAAAGTGACAAGTCTAGTGCATAATACTCACCGACACATGGCTCCACTGGCACTCGAACTCTTGAAAAGCGAGATATTCATGACTCGGTTAAAATACAAAATCTATAATTAGATGCCATTCTATAGTTCAAAGGAAAATTAACACTTCTGTTTAATCTGTTTTCTTGAAATATATAATCAAAGTATGTTGTCATCGGGTTATTCGCTTGCATCACCCTCCAAATGGAAAGAAAAAATGAATTTTAAGTAGGCATCTAGATGCTGCTGTTCTGTATCTTAGTTTGCATAAGACAAAGAAGCAACTCAAAATTTGGTCTTCATGCTGACTTCTATTGCTTAAATTTGTATTTATATATTTTAGTGATGTTTCCAAAGTTTCTTACTTGAGATATCAAAGAATGTTCGACCTGGATATAAGGCTATCCGTAGGTTTTCTCAAGATGATACAGAATGTTGCTTTTGTCAATAACAAACTTCATAAAGATCCTAGTTTTGTCACATATTCAATATATATGTTTTCTCCAATTCGATATGCTAAATTAGAATGGGACATGGAGTTACAGATTTTGCAAGTGTGGCGATTTTCTTTGATGTTGATGTTGTTAGTTGGAAGCTCCACTCTTTCAGGCATCTTGCTTTCTCTTCTTGATTCTCTAGTTTCAGGTTTACAAGAACTTATTTCACAATAACTTGTCTATTCTTTTGCTGGTTGCAGATTGCTATGACCCCCTGGATCCAAATGGAAACATCGCTATAACCTTTGACATATTCAAGTATACAGATGATGGCTATGTGGTTGGTACAGCAATCTTTTTTACATATTTTTGCATGTTATATTAAGTTTGTGATATGGATAACATCAATATTACATGTTCATCTCCTAGGTATATCTTTTTTCTTTTCTAATTAGGTAACACTTGGTGTTACAACTCCTCCCAGTAAACTGTTTTATTGATTTACGGATACTGACTACACTCCCCATCTTTCACTTATCTCGCACCTACCTGTTTTGTTTACATAACTAAGTAAATTCTGGTATTCATGGTATAAAATGGCATATTCATTTATCTGGCTCCTGAATAATTAAAACACGTTATGGCTTAGCGGACAGTAGATTACACTTGGTGCTAAATTTTAGAGAAATTCCAGAAAAACTTCTGTGACCACGATTAATCAGTGGTCAAATATTGTACTTGTACCGGATCCAGTGTGGTTAGATCACAATCAGTTACTTACTATCATACTCTGTTTAGTTACATATTTGTTCCAACTTTAAAATTTTTATAATCAATTTACTCATAGATATTTCCTCTAGGCACGGGTGACAATCCAAAACTTTTATCAATATCGTTCTGTGGGCAAGCCTGGTTGGAAGTTAGGGTGGACGTGGGCTAAAAATGAGGTCATATGGTCAATATCTGGTGCTTTTGCTACCCAACAAGGGGATTGCTCAGCTTTCAAATATCAACAACCGCATTGCTGCAAGAAAACCCCCTCTATTGTTGATCTCATGCCCGAGGGCTCACCACAGAACAGGTCAGACGACTGTTGTCATGGTGGTGTTCTAGCTGCCAGGGCTATTAACCCTCTTGAGTCATATTCATCGTTTGAAGTCAGGGTTGGAAACTTGGATAAAAATACTACAGAGGGCAAGCCTTTGAATCTCACTTTATTAGCACCAGGACCAGGATACACTTGTGGCCCTGTTGAGGATACAGATCCCACAGTTTCCTCTGTAATTGGAGGAAGGAGAGAAGAACAGGTTTTCAGTAAGTATTCTCAAGTTTCATTTGATAAAAGATTATTATTATGTGATCACTTATGAGCTGAAGCAACTTGGCAATAGAAAAGATCTGGTTTCCTTACTATTGTCCTGCAATTGCAAGAAAAATACTTTAAAAAGCAATTGTCTCTTTATTCGTGGCAGGAACATGGAAGTCCACATGTACGTACTCTAGTTACATTGCTAACAAAACACCGGTATGTTGTGCTTCACTTTCAACATTTTACAGTCCTACCATTAGTTCATGCCCAAGTTGTACCTGTGGGTGTCGACCAGCTGGACAGAAGAATGCAACAACATGTGTGAGGTGTGTCATTTACTTCAACAGACGGATGACACGAAGAGCTTTTGCAGTGTTGCATAAAATTTTCTAATTTACACCTTTATTTTTTTCGGTGTGTGGTTTAGAGAAGACGAAACATCATCCCAATCAAATTCTCTTGCTAATCCTGACATAGTGCGATGCACCAACCATATGTGCCCTCTTCGAGTTCACTGGCACGTTAAGAACAACTACAGAGATTACTGGAGGGTGAAACTGACCGTCTCTAACTATAACTATAATAGAAGTTACTCAGATTGGAATGTGTTGATTCAACATCCAGGCTTCAGTAAACAAGCCTTGACTTACAGCTTCAATAGTACAGTGTTACCAACTGCTGGGATTCCAGGTACTTGTATGTCATTTCGAGAAGCATTAGACCTTTGTTTATCTGTTAATACAACTTATAGCATTGCTGTAATGTGTGCATGCAGATGATGTAGGTCTTTTTTGGGGGCTAGATCACTACAACAGTGATATACTTAATGCTGATGAAACACAAGTTGGTTCAGTGACTACAGATATACTATTGGAGAAGGACATGAAGTCATTTACATTAAGTAATGGATGGACACTACCAAGAAGAATATATGTAAATGGTGAGAACTGTGAGATGGCCCTTCCTGACACTTTTCCAATGCTGCCAAATGGTAGCTCCAAACAAGTAGCAGCTAGTAATGGATACTTCATTTTCATGTTTCTAATTTATTTTATTTTGAATGTTGTTATAGCTGTTTGATTTTGACAATAGTTAGAAACATATGAATTATCAGCAGGGTTTAGATACTAGTGTAATTATCATTAGATTGATATTGTACTGTAATATTTAGTCATTAGTCATTCTGATCAATGGTAATTATTCTGTAATCAAAAGGGTGGTTTATTTTTAGTACAAGTGTTTATACACAGGGTTGAGCATTCGCTCGGTTCGGTCCGGTTCAATAGTCAATATTTTTGAAACCGAACTGAACCGAAATATTTCAGTCCGTTCGGTCCACATTTTTATATAAAAAAATTGAAAATTAATTAAGTTGAATTTCTAAGGGAATATGAATACAAATATATAAATAAAACCAAATAGATTCGTATTCAGGCCAAATAATAAATTAATAATGCAACGAACATATATTATATTATATATATAATATAAATAAATAATATATAATTCGATCTATTCGGTCTGGACCGATTTTTTTTATTACGGATCGAACTGAACTGAACTTTAATTCGGTCTGGACCGAAAAACCAAATATACGAAAATTTCAGAAAAAATAGAACCGAACCAAAATTACACTATTCAGTTCGGTTTTTTGGTTCCGGTTAGTTTTGCTCACCCCTATTTATATATGTGCCCTTCAATTTCTTTCGATAACTTCTTATAACCGTCGACAACTTAAATTAACTTTAAAATTTAATTTTAAAATTAAATTTAATTTTAAAATTGTGAGAAAAAGTGCAGATAAAAAATAATATTTTAAGAAAGTAGCTCAATAAATTGTTGATAATAAAAATAAATTGAAAAATGTTAGCTAACCCAAAAATTATCTAAAACTCAATAATGAGTTGTATTATTAATAATAATATGGAAACCGTGTGCATAAGCCCACGAATTAAAATAAGATATACAATATAATAATCCCAAAAAAAATTGGAATTATTTTTGCACAGATACCATTACTCAAATAAATATAAATAAATAATTGTGAGGAAAACTATTACGACATATGATATAATCCTAGAAAGGGGGAGGGTGTGGACTGTGGTTATGGCTCCGCCGGCAGAGTCATTGCCTCCTTCTAAATGTCCGATATCCACCATTGCCATCATTATGGGTACCCCTTTTATTCTCCTCACTTTTTTCTTTATTTAACTACTTGTTTTTGCTATTAGTTGACTTGTTGTGCTCATGTTTCATTTCAACATTTTCTTGAAAATTATTTACTTAACTAATTAATAGGGTTTTGCAGCTATGCAGACTGAAGCTCTTCCTTTAATTGACACATTTCATCTTTCTTTGGCTCTAGATTCTGTGTGAGTCTCCCCCCCCCCCCCCCCATTTTCTTTAAATTATTCTTGTTTGTTTTTGTCGACTCCTTTTTCGAAAGACTATTCTTGGGTCGAGAGTGAATCACTGTGAGCCCATCTTTGAATGGGGCTATAATTTGCCTTGGTGTCTATAGGGTACTTGAGAACTCTGATACCATGATAAGTTACTAGCATTTCGATAAGCCCAAGGTGTTAGGATGGAGAATTAATATGAGAATATTATATCTTAAAAACAGTTTATCTCATGTTTGGAGCTAATAAGTTTTGATTTTTTTTAATAGTTATTTATTACTTTGTAAAGTTATAATCTTTGTGTCTGCTAATGCGAATCCTTTAATCTTTGTGTTGATTATCTTTTGTGCTTTTTCCTCGATAAATCCTGTTTTTTTTTGTATTTTGGGAGTTGGTTTATTTTTTTTTATTTGCTACATAATGCAGGTTTCCGATTGGGGTCCCTTGGGTGCGATATCATGGTACTTACAAAGGTCTGTACATTAATATTGTATTGCCGGGGAAGGACGCAGCTCTTGGTAAGTGTACATTATAAGTAATAATTGAATAAGTTTCCATAGCAAATGTTTCATTGAGTCAGCAATTTAGCTAGGATTTTTTATTTCATCACCACATATGCAAGACATGAAAGTATGTAGTAAAATCACAATGATCATTGCCAATTTCAATTTATGGATAGAATTGAACACGTAAATTTATAGAGGATTTAAGCTCAGCTACTATTTGTGCTCTTTTTTATGCATGGATGTTATGATTTTAAGGTGTGTACTAGTCAAAAACTTGAGAACAGGTGCTCTCCTAGGAAGTACTTATCAGCTGCCTAGGCACCACTGTGGTGACAATTAGAGGATGTAGTGGTATATGTTTAAGTAACAACTAACAAGTACTTGCATTTTATGGCTTTCAGTTTTTGATTATGATGCGTATATATAGTCCCCTAAAATTACAATTACATCGATGTTTTGTTTTCCAGGGGTTGACAATGTAGGAACAGTTTGTGCATCTCTCATCACTTATGCTTCTATTCAGGCATTACATCCAGATCTCAGAATCAATGCCGGAACAGCAGGTGGCTTTAAGGTACAACACGTTTTGTAAGGGGCCTTCTATCAAATACCCTCTCGGATCTCTTAATCAAAATAGACGTATGCTTCTAGTCAGGCATTATAGCCAGACAGACATTATCAGTGCACATTAATCAAACTTTATTATTCTTGTAGCTTCTTCCTGTGAAGTTAAAAACTTGGAAATATATCTTATTGAGAGACCTTACTGACACATGCAGGCTACCTTAAATGAATCATTGAAAATTATTCTCTTGTTTATATAGTAATTTCAAGTTCTAGGTTTTGTTTGTTGACTGTGTAGATGGATTATTTTACTTGATAAACGATTTCATATTAATATTTTGACGTTTTCAGGCAAAAGGAGCCTGTATTGGAGATGTGTTCCTTGTGTCAGACGTAGCTTTTCACGATAGGAGGATACCTATCCCTGTAAGTTTACAATAGCTTTATTTTTTACTGTTCATATGTATTGACAAATAGATTGTGGTTCACGTAATTTTTTTGATTGGTTTATATAAAGTATAAACCCTCCAGCCCGCTATGTTTCATCTCTTCTTTATTTGTATCTTTTCATTGAATTATCTAGTTTAGACAAAAATGGGCGTGGAACAAAAATAGCATCTGTCTTATAAAAACCATGAATCATTCTGTAAAACTATTTCCACCCAGCCTGCTCCATGATCTTATATACTATATTCATTTGGTATTCATATCCAACTTTTGTTAACAGTGTGAATCATCTTTCATCCCCTTTTGTTCTGCAGGTTTTTGATCTTTATGGGGTTGGTCAACGACAGGCTTTTTCAACACCTAATATGTCGAAGGACATTAATTTAAAGGTCACCACACTATAGGAGCATAGTATCAAATATTAAATAGTTTGTATCGTAGTTTCGTGTCTTTAAGATAGCATTTCTTAATTTGGTGATCCAATGGTATCGTTAAGAACTATTCATCTGCGTTTGTTCTCTGGTTTGTCTTAATGCTCAAGCAATACTAGACAGATATGCCTTTACAGGTTTGTTTAGATGTGTCTGCTTACATTGTTCATATGGCTAGTAGTTTCCTCTATGGTTTCACGGTTTTAGATTCATCTGCCCAACATTGGATGAGCTAGATGTATGGTACATCATAAATATATCACTTCTATAGGAGTTAAATGGGAATGGACAACTACAGTGTTCTGTATTATATTTAACTTACTTTTCCACATTAGCTTCCAGCAGGTCTAATTGATTTCCATCATATTTGGTGTTTTATTGTATTCATATAATTGTTTGATGCTTTGTTCCGGATCATCTTACATTTTCACGGCAGTTTAGATGCCTTACTTTTATCTATATGTTGTGTGTTTCAGGCTGGCAAGTTGTCTACCGGAGACTCTATGGATATGTGCCCAATTGATGAATCATCCATCATTGCAAATGACGCCACACTTAAGGACATGGAGGTAATCTTTCTATTGTGCAACCACTTTGTCAGTTCCAGCAACTGGCTAGCTGAAGTCTCCCTATAAGTCTATAACTAGTCATATACACTTTTTGAGGTACTGTTAATTTCCCCTGATTTATAAATAGACTTCCTTGGTTCTAGCCCATCATTGACTTCAGGCTTAAATTATATCATTGTGATTTTTATGGTGTCCTGTTACCTTGTTCTTAACTCGAATTTGGCAGGAAAAAATTATCTAATTTTATTATTTGTTGTCAAGAACAAGACCAATATAAACATAACTCTATTTGTGTAAAACCCGTATTGATATCTTTTCTTTGTGATCTTATGATGCTTTTGTTATAACACGAAGTCGAGCCTTGACTCCCAAGTACCTTCGAGAAGACTAGTGGACAAGTCACCCGACTAGTCGTAAAAATTCGATAAGTAGTTCATATACATATATTTACTAGCAACACATCAATTTCACTATTTAAATCAAAAGTAGTAGAATACTAAGTTCAAATTAAACATAGTTACTATATAGTAACATCCAAATACGAAATATCAAACATGTCCAAGAAAAAAAACATATGTGATGACGAAGATCAATCAAAGTAATACATCTCAATGTTATGTTCAATTCCATCCCTTTCTTGTGTATTGTTATTGGTCGGATCGGGTGATTGTAAACCATAATCATGGTTATTATGGCGCGAAGTTGGGCGTCAAAAAGTCTCGACGCCCGAGTACCTTTGAGTTGACTAGTGATAACAATGGTTATAAAAAGAATTCCCTGCAAGATAGTCAAGGAGGTATTTGCTTGTCATGGACAAATATTTCCATGGTTGTAACAGTCCTATAATTATTTCTTGTTGCATTTTTGTGTCAGGGAGCAGCAGTTGCATATGTAGCGGATCTGCTGAAAGTCCCTGCAATATTTATGAAAGCTGTCACTGACATTGTAGATGGTGACAAACCAACTTCTGAAGAATACTTGGAAAATTTGTCTGCAGTGACTGCTGCTCTTGGTCAAGCAGTTTCCAAAGTTATTTATTACCTTGATGGAAAGTGCATCTCGGAATTATAATCATTATTTCAAACTGATCTCTGTTTGCACTGATCAGGCATGAAGAACTTTTGCAACCAATTTAATACGCATTCCTAGTCTGATACAAGATTATTTACATGTAAACAAATTTAGAGTATCAACATCAAAACAAGACAAGTTTGAAATCTTTGGTAATCAGAAAATTCTGTCTAATGGTTTTCTTTTTAAGCAGATTTCCGTTTTATGGCATTGATTTCAATTACTCGGCAATTTCAAAAAAGTAATGAACCAATGATTCCTGAATCCTGATGAGCTTGTTGCTTTTATAAAAACGTAGATCACCCATGCAGCACATATATTTCACTAACAAACCCAATACCCAAATTTTCACACATTGAAGTCCAAAAATTACGCACACTTGAAAAGTGATTAAAACTAGTTAAATTACTGAAGTAATGGTTTTCCCAGGGTTTGTCGTCTTCGATTCTTGCTTCTTCTTTTTTTTGCTAATTAAAAAAAATTATAAATGAAGAAAAACTACATGATCTAGGGGCATACCCCGCCATAGCCAAGACAAGCCATTTACAGGCAAAACAGTAGAAATACTAAAGCTAAACTAGCTAGTACAGTGACAAGATCACAAGAGTAACATCTTTGATGGGTACCTAAAAATGCCAACTGTGATTATTCAGTACTCTAAAACTACAACCGTAAAGAAAAGATAAAAGGTCCTGTTAAAATTCAAATGAGATCCTGGAAAACTACCCTAAAGTTGCACTTAAATGTGTTTCTACCTTTATTCAATGTTTAGATATAGGCGTTAGGCAGCAAGGCAGTCACTCAAATGGAGATTGAAGCTTCCCAGAATTGTTTCAAGAAATGGCAGAGACCTGTAGCAGACATTAGCCACTTGGTTTATGTTTCCTCAAGTGAAGCTTGGCTGCCTGGGGGTAACATTTACTTTGCAAAAGAGATCAGGCTTAATCCAGAGACTAACAGAGTTATATGTTTTATTTTGTAACCTGCTTCGAAGGCATGGCTGAAATATGAGTAGCCAGGGACATTTTGGAGAAGAATGGAGCAGAGTTCTGCTAGCTAATACTGGAACAACCACTTTGGTTTCAAACTATCAAGTGTCAATCGACCTTATGATATTATTGTAGTTTCAATTTTCAGAAATGGATTGAAGGGCCTCTCATTGAGTTGCATCCTGCAATTCTTTCCTGACACTGAACATCATAGAGATTTTTTGAATCTCTGTGTGGGCAGGTTGGTTTGAGGACCCGTTGGCACCCCAAGGAAGAGGGGATAAGCTTTAAAAACTCAAGAGAGATTCCCCAGAAATTCGACGATAATATTGGATATTTCTGTAACAGGTGGATAAAGGTTGCAGGTAATGGTGAGAGGGCATAACAATATGTTTTGGTATCTGTTGGAGGAGAAGCACGCCTTGTTGCCAGGTAAACTGAACAAACTTTTTAGCTTGGGGGTTGGGGCATAAAAAGAGGCAGAGCTTGCACTGACCACAGGATATATATGCATTTTTAGCCAGGTAAGCTGTATATTACTTGGTATGCATATTAAATATGTGCATCCGTAATTAGCAAAAAAAATGTGCATCTTCGTTGTGTATTCCCATTTCAGAACTAAAACTGAATGTGTATAGTGGTAAAAGAATAAAATTTGTAAACAGAAGGAGAGAGATTATATGCACATCATATAGACTTTAGTAACTGTGCAGGCAAGTTGTTGACTAGATGCATCTAGTCTGTATGTTTTTTCCTCCAAGAAATTTGATTTTGTAAGATGTATCAAGCGATTGATGTAATTAATCAATTGTACTAATTAGCAACATACATGAATAATTAATTACTCATTTATTGACATGATCGAGTCCTTAAATTGTAGGTGGCATGAATTCCATACCACTACTGGCTACTAGTGTAGGCAGGCTAGGGAGGAGCAGCAGCAGCCACCACAAGAGGACTCCTCACATAGTGTCTGCCGTCGGACCATACCAAAACTCCAAAAGTGTAAACCCCTTCACTCTCAAATATGCTGTCCAAGTTGCATGATTTTGCTTCAAATATCAACTTGAAACGCTTTTCCTCACCCATATATTCAAAAGTTAAAACACTGGGTTCGACAACCACAGAATATCCTGATGGTTGACGAACACGAGCTGCATATGTTCCTGGCTTACCAACATTCTTCAATGTTCTCGTAACCGTAACCATGCAACTACTATTGACAAAGTGCTTACGAGGAATACTAATGGAAGGGTAATTAAAATTTAGGAGATTAAAGCCATCTTTAGGGCATTCATAATCTTTGTGCTCAGAGAATTGCTGCATCATTGTGCTGTTATAGCCACTGCCACAGAGGAAGTCTAGATAGTCATTGACAGACAAGTCATAAACCAAACCTGGATCAATTGCACGATTTGGACGTATTTCTCCAGCCCCATAACTAAAAGGAGATGCTTCAGTGTTGAAATCACCACGTACAGGATGACCCGTGTTATCTCTTGTCCTGGCTGAATGAATGTAGAGAAGGTACAGGTGTAATAAAGTATGTATGTAAATCAAAATTATGTATTTGTACAGAAAATTTAGTATCAAGGGTAGTGCTTATATACCAGTAGTCATCATTGCAGATCTGATTGCAGCTGCACTCCAGTGAGGGTAAAGTGTTCTAAAGAGGCCTACAAGTCCAGCAACATGAGGACAAGACATGGAGGTCCCCGACTCTGAATTAAAAGCAGTCCTCCGGTTATCTAATGCTAAACCAGTGGGGCTGGTTCCCTCAGAGTACGCAGCTATTATACTTACTCCTGGTGCACATATATCTGGCTGAAACCGTGAAATGTTTATTATGATGTAGTTACAATGTGGATAGCAAACATAGAGTAAAAGTACTAGACACAACAATCAATTGATATATATTTTCTGTGTGAATGAATACCTTGAGGATTTCAGGTGTAACAACGTTTGGACCCTTGGAAGAGAAAGAAGCCATGAACGGAGCAGGTTTCGTGCCCAATTGTGTATAAGAAGGAACAAGATATCCCTTTGGATCTCTGTCACAACAACAAATTAGTTATACTGCATACTAAAGCTTTTATGAACAAACTCTGGACTGAAGTAATTCAACAAATCGTACTTGGTAGAATTCAGGTAGGAATAGACAGCAAGACCATTAGTGTAATTGATGTTGGATGCTGGCAAGACATGAGGATCAGCAATAATATCATTACCACTGTCAAAGTCATTACAGAGAATCATTCCAACAGCACCAGCACTATGAGCTTCTTCCCCCTTGGCCACTCTCGCTGTTTGCCCCCTCAGGCACACCACTATCTTGCCCTTCACCTTTTCCGGATCTAGTGTTCCTTGCAGACAAAGCCTCCTGCATTCATGTACCACATATTACTTTCCATTACCAACTCCAAGTAGGCACCCTCCTCGCTTTTTGCAATAAAACCTATTGGTTTGCAATTAAGTTGCAGATCAACTTCCCAAGACAGTGTCAAGTTAAAGTGTATAAGAATGTCGCTTTTGATTCTAGTTGGAAAAATCTGTTCACTTTCGCATAAAACTAAATTATACTTCAACAGTTCAACCTATTAAGCATATTTAAATCGAGCACAAGGGAGCATCAAGTTGAAAGGTAAAAAGTCACTACGATCTACCCTCTAAAGTCTAAATAGATTTAACTTGTAATCTTTATGGAAGAAAATGGGTATTATTCTAAGTAACATGCAGCATGCATTGTCATGATTTGTATTACCCTTCCTCGGCGGATGTGTTGGCAGACATAGCGTTTGCTGCATCTATAAGTGGATAAAACTTTTCTTCTGACATGGGTTTACTAAGGCTTGTTCCCTGTTAAATAGGAGCAAATTGATTAATCTTGAAACACTCATTTCGGACCCATATTTGTAATACAAAGTAGATACTGAATGGTGTTCGACCTTGAGGCGCTGACCATTGCCTAGCTGAACATAAGCTTCGAAAACACGATCAGTGGTGCTTGCTCCAACAGTTATTATCCAAGGTGCAACATTTGATACAGTTTCATAATCTGGTCCATCATTCCCAGCTGAACATACCACCACCATACCTTTTTTGACAGCATGGAAAGCCCCAATAGCAATTCCATCACTGAAGTAGTCGGAAGGTTTGCCACCAAGGGATACAGAAAGAACATCAACCCCGTCGTATATGGCTGTATCAAAGCCTTTCATGATGTCAGAATCATAACATTCACTTCCATTCACTGGAGGATAGCACACCTTGTATGCTGCGACTCGAGCCCTTGGCGAACCCCCTTTTGCAGTTCCATTCCCATGACCAAATACATTTGCTCCAGAAACGAAATTCCCAGCAGCTGTTGACAATGTGTGGGTTCCATGCCCTTCATAATCTCGAACGGAGTTTATAGAAGCATTAAACCTTCCCGTATTCCTTATGTAGGCTTTGTTAAAATACTTGGCTCCAATAAGTTTACTGCAACCAACATCTTATTGTAATTTGTTCATGCCATTCCATATACATATTTAGTAAATAAGGAGAGTCTAAGGAGATAAATACTTATTGCAAGGGATTCGACCACATTTTCCTTTCCACTTTGTTGGAATCGAACCATACCCTTGTCCGCTGAAGCTCTCTGACTCGGGCCAAATGCCTACATAATATATAGTATATGAATACCAGGCTCCCTTTTATTTTTTAAATTTCTTTTGCGGAGGTACTTTGATATTTTTGCAAAAATTTTAAGGGTGAAAAACACAAATTTATTTCCTAGATCCGCCCTGATAAAGATGTAATATGTACCAGTGTCAAGATTTGCAATGATGGTATCTTCGCCAAATCTGGCCTTGTTCCACAGGGAATCAGTTTTAGTAACTCCATCCTTTTCGAGTAAAAGAAAATCCCATGAATGAGTTGTGTGCAAATTTCGCCCTTGATCCAAAAAAACAGAGACCACATTTGGATGCTCTACACATATACATGATAGTTAAACAGAGTAATTAACTATAAGCATAATGCACGGTGCAGTTAGTAACTTCTCCTAAATGGAAGTAAAATAATAGCAGTATTAGGCAATTATAACGTACTAGCAATCTCGGTTGCAAGGTCCTCATCAAGAAGAGCAGCAAAGCCATTGATATGCTTTTTATAAGAGTAAAATATGGCCTCTCTGGCCTTCTCTACACTGCAAAATGCATGAAATCAGCTGGCTTCAATTCTTTATCAGAACTTGTACATATAAAATGTCTTGCTACATGATCATTCAAAAACACAAAATACAAATAATAAAATTTCTACTTGCATTAATTCAACCCTTTTTAATTCTCAACATATCTATTATATAAACTGCAGATCGACAGACCTTCCCCCCAAGAATGAGGAAAGAAATTGATGGTGTGAGTGTGCTCGGCGTCGATGAAGCTCAGCATCAGCTAGATTGATATCCGGCGCATTCAACACATCATGTCCTCCCAAGTATACTATATAAGACTGCATGCAAAGTACATACTATATAGTAACATGTAGTAGTATAGAATAATAAAGATATATTGTGTGAACATGCATGCATGTGTATCATAACAACCTAGCTAGGTACGTACCTTTTGTATTGCTAAAGCTGGGGTTTGGAGCTGAGAAGACAATAAAAGTAAGCAAGCAATTATCAAACCAGTAAATGCCATTAATATCAATGTATGAGACTTGTTAATTAAGTACTTAGTTAAATGTGGTCGTTAATCTCATATTTGCAAAGTAGTTATATTATCTTATCAGTAACATATAACTGTACTCTGCTGCATGTGATAATTGTACTCTGTTACATGTGATAATTGTGGATAAACATTATAACTAACCTGATAACAAAGTAGGCATATATATATGCATGTTTGTTATATAGTTTTGTTATAACATGCATGGTCAAAATTCAAATCAAGGACAAGAGAAGATTTCTAGCGTTGTATCTGAAAGTCAGTTTCTATTATTATCATCTAATATTTGAACAAATTGATAATGCTTTTAAAATAAGAAAACATTAGCTGGTTTTAATATTTATTTTATTATTTTTTCAAAAATTTCTGTTTTATTAGAAAATGTCAGATTTTTCAGAAAAAGTAACCAAAATACCTATTTTTAGTTATTTTTTGTCATTTTTACCCACAATTCGTATTTATCATCTTAGTATCCCACAATTTAATTTAATTTTTGAGAAGGAAATAATTATTTGTGGAAAAAATTAGAATATACGCATTATAGGGATATGTATTTTCAGATGATACACATTTTCTAACTGTATAATATTGATACATCATACATGGATAGCAAATATGTAGCGGTTAGTATTTTTGCAGAAATAAAATTATTTTCAATAAAATAATTTCCCGTATCCCTAATAGTTTTTTTGAACAAGATTTGCTCAGGTATCCTGAATTGTTTGTTAATGATAAAAGAAGATGAAAACATGGAAGGATTAATTGCAGTGGTCAGAGAAGCTTCCCTTGAGAAAAATATAACTCTCTATAACCTGTACATTAAAGTTAGCTCATGAACACTTCACATTGAGAAGAACCCAACACCATACTCACAATTACTGACTCATTAACAGTCCACCAACTAAGGTTGCCTCATTGCAGTAGTTTAATGGAGAAAAATTGACACCAACAAAAAAACTTACAAAAAGAGCATTGTCACATGCATTTAACTAGTGCCATTGCTCTGTTTTTCCATGATTTATTCAGCAAATATGTGAAACCGCCTATTATTGGTGAAACATAGCGCACACTTTGTATTCTTGATGTCAACATTTATTCCCCTGCTCTCAATTAATTTGTCCTAGAGCGGAGGTTGGATTCTGAGTCATCCGAGAATTTCTCAAGAACAAATACTCATTTATAAGGCTATAAGTCAAATTATTAAAAAAAAATAAGAATAAGAGTCGGATCATTTTATCCAATATTTATGCAGAGAACCTTATTTGATATCACACCATCGTACCCTACGATCTCGATAAATATCGAGAACATACTAAATATTTTTTAGAAGTCACATAGATAAAATTTACTAAAATATTAATAAATTTCAATTAACAATGAAAATATGAAATAAATTTAGTACAAATATATAGAGAGTTCACTATAGAGCACATTGGTTTATATTTGAACACATCTTATATATGTTATGAAGATCATTGTTAGAAATTTTGAATGTTTTGATTAAGTGGCCATTTTTATATTTTACTAATTGTACATGTTTTTCATAATCATATGATTGGTCTACCAGAACAACACTGATTAAGCAGATCTTGTGGGCAAATATGAATCTTCGTATGGAAGCAATTTATGAGAGGTTGCAAGTAGGTTCTGTACTTGCAAACTAATTGTAGACAAATATTCTGTCTGCATGTTGTGACTTGTGAAAGAGAGATGAGTGAGCCCAACTCAACCAAATTGTTTCACTATCTTAAGTTTATTGTGTTAAACCAGATCAATAACAGCCAATGCCTTCCCTGCATAAATTCGAATAACTTCTGCTTATATATATAATCGGACTTCTACGAATTCAGTTTCTCCGGTTGTTTAATAATTAAAATTTGTGCATGCAGGATGTTAACGGATGACAAAATTAATCTGTGGAAAATCTGCTCATATATCCAATAATTAAAGTATTTCATCACACGAGGAATGCTTTGCTTATAAAGTTTATATCTTTTCATACTTCCAACTGTGTGATCAAATTAATGTTCAATCATATCAAAAGTTCTAACTTCTAAGTTCTGTGAAAATCAGGTATCAGTTGTAACAAAATTGACCATCTTTATATTGAAGCTATTTATGAGAGGTTGTAAGTAGGTTCTATACTTTACAGGAAAAAAATATTATATAGGACACGCAGCCAGTTGAGAAGTACTCATTGAATGAAACGATAATGGCTAGCTTTTAATTATCAGTTTGCTGTTGAATCCTTGAGGTCAAGTTCTATCTTCATGGTCCCTAACACATCATGTGACCATTTATGACTATGTGTTGGAAGTAGTTTAAACCATTCCTCATATATCATTATATATAACAATGGTATTTTGGACTCTGTAGTACTCACTGATCAAGTCTTGTACAAAGACTTACAATCAGCTTCAAGGCTGCATTTTTGTATGATCTTTTAGTCTCTTCACCTGTTGTCTAGCTAGGGGCAATTTAGGGTGATCACCGATGCGGATTCTTTACATATCCCGAGTAGTTATTCTCAGTTTCTTGGTCACATTGTTGGTGTCTGTAAATGTGTTCTATGGTGATGACAAAACTGTTGAGGTAGTTGGACTAGGAGAATGTGTAGACTGCGAGGACAATAACATTAAAACTAGCTTAGCCGTTTCAGGTAATACAAGATCTTACATTATTCTGTGATAGTTGTACTATTATTTCCTAGAATATAGTATTATTATTAACCAAATAGGTGCCAAGACATCTTGCATTTTTCATGCAACTATATATATATATGATGGCGATAAATAAAGTGATTATTTTGTGCATGCAGGTCTTCGCATAACGATTGATTGCAAGTCTAAAGGAAACTTTCAGACCAGAGGAACTGGAAAGCTGGACAAAGAAGGAAATTTTAAGGTTAATCTTCCTGCAGCCATTTTGGAAGATGGAGAGCTTAAAGAAAAATGATATGCACAGCTTCATAGTGCATCAGCTGCACCATGCCCTGCACATAATGGCATAGAAGCATCGAAGATTGTTTTGATTTCAAAAACTGATTCGAAGCACACTTTTAGCACGGCTGGAAATATGAAGTTTTCATCAGCTTTATGCACTTCAGCTTCTTTTGGCCATACTATAAATATCCTCAGATCCCCAAGTTGCCACCGTGGCCACAACTTCCTCCATTTAAAAAATTTGGTCATCCTTTTCCTCTTCCTCCTCTCCCTTTCCCTTGTCCGCCAAAAACTCCAGAACTTCCACCACCAATACCGGAACTTCCACCACCAGTAGCAGAATTCCACCCCCTGTGCCAGAACTTCCACCAGCGGTTCCAACATACAAACCAAAGCCACCTATTTACAAGCCAAAACCAAATGCACCCGTTTACAAACCTCCTCCTGTTCCAGTTTATAAACCAAAACCACCCGTTTATAAGTCTCCTCCGGTTCCAGCTTATAAACCAAAACCAAAGCCACCTGTTTATAAGGTTACTCCAGTTCCGATTTATAAGCCAAAGCCACCAGTTTATGATCATCCTCCGGTTCCAATTTACAAGCCAAAACCAAAACCCTGTCCACCAGTAGACAAGCCTTCACCAATTCCAGTATACAAACCAAAACCCGAGCCACCAGTTTATAAACATCCTCCAGTTCATATATATAAACAAAAACCCAAGCCACCAATTTATAAACCTACTCCAGTTCCAGTATATAAACCAAAACCCGAGCCACCAGTTTACAAGTCTCCTCCGGTTCCAATATACAAACCAAAACCCGAACCACCAGTTTACAAGTTTCCTCCGTTCCGGTATACAAACCCGAACCACCAGTTTACAAGTACCCTCCGGTTCCCGTATACAAACCAAAACCTGAACCACCAGTTTACAAAAAGCCACTCCCACCACCAATTCCAATTTACAAACCTCCCGTGGTTCTTTCACCACCCGTTCCTGCGTATGAAAAACCACTTCCACCACCAACTCCAATTTACATACCACCAATTATCAATAAACCACCTATCTTTAAGAAACCTTGCCCACCCTTTATTCCCAAGTTTCCTCCAAAGGATTTCCACCACCCCAAAGATGGATACATTCCATCACTTCCACCTTACTTTCCTCCCCATCCTTAATGTTAATAAATTTCTTCTAGCTGCAAATCAAGATAAATCAATTGTAAACAGCATTTGAAGATGGTGACAAGATATGAAAAGAGTTGAATTTTTATGGTTATCACAAGTTTTTAATTCCAAAATATCAGGCAGTTACTCCCTACATGATGAATGAATTTAAAGTACTTCGTTTTAAAATAACATTCATATTTAGCGTTCGTCTTTGTTTGTCAGTCAGTTACAGTTATTATTAGAAATTTTTTTTTGAAAACTTTAAACTTGAGGGTAAACAAGATCTCAAGTTTACCCTCAAGTTTAGTCAGTGACTCTGATATGATCCATATCTGATTAAATTAAATGGATTCTATTTATCACTTGGTCAGTAATTTATAAGCTGAGAATCAATGGATAAACTGAAAATCACCCAGACAATATCTGAAAATTCAGAAGAGCATTATATATAGCATGATGTTGAGAGTAAAACAACAAGATTTAAACCAAAGCGAATAAACACGAAAAATAAATTAAATAAACAACAATCACTCGAGACAATTATTTACGTGGTTCAGAAGTTCCTACTTCACAATCCACACTAATTTATATTGATCTCTCACAAACAAATTGTGTTGGGATTTTACAACTAGATAAGAATATTTACAAGCGGAGACCATGAGACTGACTTAAAATATGGGTAATTGGGTAGATGATGAAAATCCGTTGTCACAACGTTGAATCGAAATTCAAGACCCTAAAAGTCATATAGTTCAGGGCCTTGAATATCGACGTTTGTTAATTCTGTCAGGGAGCTTGAACATAATTCCGGGCCTTGAATATTCGTTTGTTTTTGTCAAGCGCTCTGAACTGTTCCTAGCTAAACTCTATGAACATAATTTAAACTAATATTTCATTCCAGATATTTATTATAATAAGAAAAAGGACAAAAAGAAATATGATCCTTCACCTGTAGGAAAAATTGTAAATTATGATCGTAATGTCCTGATTTTAGACTGTAAGTATCTTTTCGAAAAATGGAATACTTCTTGTGAATATACAGAGTTTTTGACTACATTGTTAGATTACCTCTCTTATTAATGAAGTTTGATTCCCTTCCTCTTCCTTCTTTTTGCAAAATATAGACTTTGGAAACAGGAGTTTTTTCAGTTTTCGGTTTGAATTACTATTTTTTACATGTCGCTAAAACCTCAGTGGGTTCCAAATTAAGGTATTGCTGTACATTATTCGATTTAACTTTTGTTTTATCTCCTGTCGTTCAGGGTTTTGTAAACCTAATCCCTTCACTACTTGACATTTTTAGCCCTTCTAATTAGGTTGTTTATACCTCACTAGTATTTAAACTCTAGTGCTGCAACCTTAGACAGGGAATATATACCAGCCCTTTTGTTTTTAGTGGTCGCGCCAAAGCTTTTGCTAAGCTTGGTGCAAGAATTAATCATCTACGCAAAACTTTACACTACAAATTAACACATATTTTGAATTAAAGTAAAAATGAGGTGGTTTTAAGCAACCCAAATACGTACCCACTTAAATAGCATCCACAAATGAACATACATCAGACGATGATTAGAAACATTGACTACAGATAGACAGAAGTCACAAAATACAACAGGTCATATTTTAGAAGAACCTAATAATGCTGAACAATGACATTGTACTCAACAGTAGCATTACCACCCGGAACGTCAAAATAATAGAATTTTAGCAGTGCAACTCCTCGTGCAAGCCGGAAAACACCAGTTCCTCCGACCACTGGCATTTCGCGGTGCTTCTGCATTGTAGGGTTCCGACCCAAAATGCTCAGTGTACTACCATTGTACTTGCCTTCAGTAAAAACCAAAGTCATTGCACAAAGTAGACTGAATTCATCCTTATCTGAAGAAGAAAATAGGCCCTGTACCCGACCCACCTGCTTCGAATGAAACTCTGGTCCAACTGTTAATGGATCATCCATTATATTGGTCAAACCAAATTTAGTAGGCCAAGTATCTGTGATCTGAGCATTAGCCACATTTACAGAAGTGGTATTGAAAATATCATGGAAGTAAAAGTGAAGTTTGGTCACTTTGTGCTCGGCCTTTGTAATCTCCATGAACCACTTTTCAACTTCTTTTGGCTTTTCGGACACCCCGGAAAACGCAGCTACCCCTGCCGCCACTGAGCATAGTACTAATAATACTAGACTAGTACGCTTCTCCATTGTATTATTCTCTGCAGTGATATTACGTTTTTGCATTCAATACAGGGTATGATTCTCAAACTATATATAATGGATCAGAGGAGGCGAAGGGTTTACTAACTTATAAGTTATAATATCAATTAAAAATGAAAAATACTAAAATGCTACCCAGAGCCTACTATAACTTGTTTGTTATCTTTGTTTTTCCTGTTAACTTGTTCCTGGTGGATGTGTCATGTGTGTACCTGCACAATTGACTGATTCTGGCCCCGTCAGCTTGTGCTAGATGACAATAATCTTATAACGTAAATTATTACCTTCACGCCTTCAAGCATGCATCCTATTGAACTTTTCATGATAATTAAAGTTGGGGGTAAGTAGGATGAGATCGACAAGACAAGAAGACGATGATAAAATAGGAAAAGACACTTGCATTGTTGTTACACCTCATATCGAGTCTCTCTATTCGTATATAGGTAAGGAGGGAATCGATCGATGTTAAGACACTACAATGCAGCAAGAGCCCATTGGTTTGCTAGGCCATGTTAAAAATGTGTAGTACTATATTATATATTGTGATAAATCACTAGCTAGTATACAGTGTACACCACTATAAAATTGTTGAAAAATAATTTCTCTTCCTAACCTCGTAAATTTTTATAAGGATTGATAATTTAACATGATATTGGATCTCGAGTTGGGAGAGCTCTTGAGCTCTAAGTCCCCAAATATTAATATTAATACTTCTATCTCAATTGAATGTCATCATATTTTTATAAATATTTTAGAGCATGTTCGGTTGGAGGATATAAATGAATTTTTGTGGGAATGAAATGACAATTCCGTCGGGAATGAAAAAAGAGTTGTTCGGTTGATTATTTGAGAATGGAATGACTTGCCTTTATGTCATTCATATCATTCCTAATAAGTTAATTTTGTATCCCACCCTCCCACATGGGATAACCATTTCTATTTTTACTAAAAATAATTTTTTATCTTTATTAGATTTTTTGCTCTTAAATATAACATGTTTGTAATTCAATAGATTTAATTTAATGAAAAAAACTTGTTTATCTATTTAAAATTTTTAATTGTTAATTTTTTTAATTTAAATTATATATATATAATCTTATTTCTTACATATACTAATTTTGCCTTATTTAATTTTTTTATATTTTTATTTAATAAATTTATTATTAAATATTTTTTTTAAAAGTTCATTCAATTCCTATATTAAACAAACAAATAAATAAAAATGACCATTTCATTCTTAATAAAATTAAGATTACTAAACGAATAAGGAATTGAATTAGCATTCTTATCCCACTTAATTCCGATCCCATTCTGTAACTCATTCTCATCCAACTCATTCTTATTCCTCCAACCGAACACACTCTAAATATTAATTGAATACACTTAAATCCATGAATTATTAATAATCTGTTTAAATCTCAATTGAATAACGTCTTCCTCAATCTTGAAAAAAAGGAGGGCAAAGGGCGAAAACATTGGTAGCTGGATAATGCAAGTCAAACTCAAGATGAGTATAAATATCAAAAAATTGAACCTCTGATCTGTTGACAAGCCCACGGATTTCGTTATTTAGAGACAATTTTTTTTGTTGCGTAAATCGAATAACAATGCTTGCTGAATTGAACTCTGACAAAACGGGTCGGATAGGAACCAAACCTCCGTGTGTACTTTCATCCAACGTCAAGACAGTACATGCAGGAGGAGGTTAGCAGTTTATCACTTTCAACAGCCCGGAATTAATTAGCCCCAACAAAGAATTAACAATACATCTAAAGTCTCCTAAAGCATCATACATATATGATATATAAAGCCAATAATACCATACCAGAAAAAAAACAGAAGATGGATGAAAAAGAAAGATAAAAAAGCAAACAGATAGATAGATAGATATTGAAGTCAAATACATAAGAAATCACATTCATAAACCCTAACATAAAGTCACGAAGAGATTTAAGAGATCTGGCCACAATCAACAATAGTAACAGGCTTAGCAGTCCTGCCAGAAGACGAACCAACCTTCTCAATAGCTTTGACAACATCAAGCCCTTCAACAACTTGTCCAAACACAACATGCTTCCCATTAAGCCACTCCGTCTTGGCAGTACAAATAAAAAACTGCGATCCATTAGTTCCAGGTCCAGCATTGGCCATAGACAACACCCCAGCACCCGTGTGCTTCTTCACGAAATTCTCATCCTCAAACTTCTTCCCATAGATCGATTCTCCTCCGGTACCGTTTCCAGCAGTGAAATCACCGCCCTGACACATGAATCCAGGGATCACACGGTGGAAACTCGATCCTTTGTAGTGCAATGGCTTTCCTGATTTTCCTAGTCCTTTTTCACCGGTGCAGAGTGCACGAAAATTCTCAGCTGTCTTGGGAGTCGTGTCTGCGTAAAGCTCCATCACGACCTTTCCTGCAGGGGAGCCGCCAATCGCCATGTCGAAGAATACCTTAGGGTTTGCCATTGGGATTGAATTAGGGTTTGTGAATTGGTGGATGGGTACGTGCATGTGTATATATAGGTGTGTGTGAGTCACCTCGGTCGTTGGATTTCGAGAGAATCAACTGTGACTAGAAAGGCTATTAGTCTACTACTATGGTTGGTTATTGACTAACTGTGGTTAGTTAAGCGAGTGTCTTCGGTCTTTTATTCTTTTTATTTTTTTCACAGTATCTTTGAAAAAGATGCGGTAGAAGATTCTTTTTCCTCAGAATAATATACCATATGGATGAGCATATTTTTATTTCACTCTCAATTATTTTGTTTATATATAAAAAAGAAGTCTAGTATAAATAATTTTTGGCTTTATTAGATAATTTATAAGATTATTTGATATAATTTTTTTTAAAATTAATTATTTTTCTTTATTTTTTTGGGAATATTTATATGCAACCTGAATATTATTTTTTAAAAATAATGTGTAGTTGATTCTTGTCATTTGCTATATATATATAGGGTCCTGCTCAAATAGAAAATAGTTTAAATGAGAAATAGAAAACCTTATCATTATACCTGCCGCACCCACACACAAATTATATACACCCTCACACACACAATCTCATCTATTCTCCTTCGTTTTTAATTTGATTTTTCCCCTCAATTGGCAAAGTTTTTTTCAAATCTAACTTCACCACATTTTTTTTCATCTCCCAACGATCAGTTTTCATACCATATGTGCTATATTCCGGCAAATATAATTTATAATTAAAATAAATTCATCACTTATCAGATTCAAACTTCAATCACTAAAATATATTACAGAAACCACTAATTTGTATTATAGAAATCACTAATTTGTATTACAGAAATCACTAAATTATATATCCTGGGTTCACAAAAAATAATGGAAATCGTCGAAAAAATAAAAGTCACCGGAATATATCACATATGGTATGCAAACTGATTGTTGGGAGATGGAGAAAAATATGGTGAAGTTAGATTTGAAAAAAACTTCACTAATTAACGGGAAAAATCAAATTAAAAACGGAGAGATTATGTGGGATTGGGTGTATGAGGGTGTATTTGATTTGTGTGTGGATGCACCCCCTGCCATTAGATTAGATTGAATATGTGGTGTAGATCTTATTTTCTATTTTCTATTCTAAGTTATTTTCTATTTGAGTAGGATCCTATATATATAGATAGATAGATAGATTATAATATAATTATTAGGTGGCAATCAATTTTTTTTATTTTGATAGATGCGTCAAAATTGCTTTTAAATGGAGGATTTAGGATTACTCTTGTAAATAATTATAAAAAATTATTTTCATAAAGAATTATATAAATATACATCCACATTTATATTAATTTCTAATTGACCTCATAAGTAAAGTTAACTCATTCAAACTCCTAGCCACTAAAGAAATTAACAAAAATACTATTTTTTATAAATTTATATGCGACTTGACTATTTTTTTAAATATTTATAAAAATACAGTTTGCAATTAAATGAAATTTGTTTTCATGTTTTTCAAAAAAGAGTTGTAATTATATTTGGTTATATTTATGCTTGACTTTAATTACTTATAGACTTTAGTTGCAAAATTGTATTTAAAAAAATATAAATTATATTTTTGCACAAAAAAATTTTATTTTTACAATTTTTTTTTAAAAATGTACTTATGAAAAAACTTCATACGAATATTGTATGTTTAAAATCATTTTTTTTAATAAAAAAAACCCGAATTATTTGTTAATTAGAGAACTTCAACCATAAATTTCTGTTAACTATATTAATTTAGGTGATATCAAATGATATAAATTATAGATATTTATCTTCTAAAATATTTATTGCTCTAACACGTTAGTTAACTATAATTATGTAGATATTTTGAATTTATCTTTTATATTTATTGAATTTGTAACCGTCCTCTAAATATATTAGCTCATCTACACAAATTTCTTTAACCTTCTTTGCTATTTCATTTATTTTTATCATATATTAAAATTATTTTAAATATAAATAATTATTATAACTAATTCAATTGAAGTATAATTGCAACACCCTACTATTGTCAATAATAAGGCTTACACAATTTAAACAAAGTCTAGATAATATTAAGCTGCCATAAACGAATAATTTTGCTAAAGTTTAAGTACTAAATCTCAATAATAATAATACTGATAAAATCTGAAATCATCTAAAGTAGTTCTCAAATGTCTTATTAAATCTCCTAAGCAAAGCAGCTAGAAACTGAGTAGCGCTCATAACTCTCCCCGCATATCCCCTAAATACCTGCGGAAAGAAAATAATATGAGTGAGCCAAATGCCCAGTACGAATATAATTTAAAAGAATATAAAGTTTTAAATAACTGAGTGGATTGTGTCTTACCAACACAGAGTATACAATAAAGATTTAATCAATAGAACGATACAAAAATGAACAATATAAGGATCACGAGATATCTCAAATCATATACGATATTTAACAAATTTGTACAACAATAAATAACTCAGATCCAAAACAATAAAAATAAGGCTGAAAAGCAAATAAGGTGGGAACAATAAGGGTCTCTCACACAAAACTGTACTCGTGAAACTCCACTCACCAAGTACAGGACAATGGTTTCTTCCTCGGATATCCATAAGAAGAAATAATATAATGTATAAAACATCCCAACAATACAATATCGATCATGATCTATTCACGTCCCATACTCCAGAAACGCGCCCGTATACTTATACCACCGATACGAGTTAGTGTCTAGTTCACCTTTACTCCGAACTCCATGTGAACATTGTCCGTGATTAACCCACACAGATCGGTCTAAGAGCCCAATACATAGGTTACAAAAGTTGCCGACTCTTTAATTAATCAAATCAAAACAATATCGCAATAAAAAAAATGCGAGACAAAACAAATATAAAGAATCAAGGCAACAATAATTCCAAAAATAAGGAATACGAAACGAATATAAGAAGGTGCACTAAAAAGTACACAGAGTACAAGGGTCACAATTTTAGAAAAGCCTCAACAATAAATATAACGAATTTTAATATTTAAATGGAGAAAAAGAATTAAGGAATCTATACTAACAATTATAATTTAAAATTGAGAACAGAAATTATAAATCAAAGCCGAGAGTGAGAACAGAAATTCGTACCTTAAATAATGTTTAAAAAGCAATGATCAAATGTGAACCGTGATATCTGCTTTGAGCTTAATCTATAAATATAATAAAATATAAATTATAAAGTTATACAATAACTTGGTTCACAGAATCTAAATTACATGGTATATGGACGACTACAATACACAACATAATGAGCTAGTAGGACAATCTGGACTATAACACCGTAACTTTCTGTCAACCTGGAACAACCGTAAGTACATATAATATATAAAAGAAGTATTACTTTATAGTTAATAAACTATTTTAAATAAAACCATGGAAAGTACACAATTTATATAATATCTATACACCAATCACGAGCATGCAAATGACTTGGCCAAAATAGTTCTCATAATGAACCGAGGTATTTAAAACATGCATACAAAATAAATAATTAATGGTTCCCCCAATATTAAAATTGATAACTAACAATATGTCATTACTAATTTAATAATATACTATTAGCATATATATATATATATATATATATATATATATATATATATATATATATATATATATATATATATATATATATAATTTTATAGACTTCAATGTATTTAAAAATAATTTAAGCAGACGGACGTACATGCTAGCATACCGTAACATACATATACAAGATTGTAATAAAGTTAATATACATTTAGCTCCTCCTCTTATACTGGGTATATATAAATCTTCTCTTTTTTTTGGTACAAAAATTTAAGAGTAACATACCTATAAAAACATTAATAAAATATATTTCATGAATTAAAAATAATAACTAATAATATAAAAATATAAGATCGGTTAGGATATGAATATCACAATTGTATAAAGTTCACTATTTAAAATATAAACTAAAAGAATTAGTAGAACTAATAAACAAAATAGTGATCACAAGTATTTTCATGTGCATAGATTTTATAAAGTTTTGAATTAACCGTAATCATAGATTCATAAGCAAAGGTAGGAAAATGTACAAATATGCATATAATTAAATAACTATTAAGAATGATGCCAAAACTCTCACCCAGTAGCAGGCTGCAATTTGTAGAGAAATACTAGCACGTGACAACAGGATCAATGCAGCACTGAAATTACATGTCCAGAAAGGTCTATATATAAGTGCCTCAAATATTAAATACCAAATACGGGTAATATAAATATAAGGTAATTTAACTGCTGATATCTTTAGTATACTCACTAGTACCTGATATATACTTATGCCTTAGGTTAATATCAGCCCTCCTGCACCTATACACAATATAAGGGTAGTGTGAATAACTATATATATAATAATCACAAACATTCAATGAATTACTTAAATATAATCAAGTTACTAGTATGTACCTGAGTATTTCCTCCACTACGACCTATTGTGCAGATGTATAACTATGTGGGTATGATATCCTCCCATATTTATAATATTAACAAGATAAGTATTATCTAATTAAAATAGATTACAAAGATATCTCTAATGCAACTCCTTAATCATTATCTATAACTTTCTAGAATTCGATTTGAATTCTATAACTAATTTCTAAGCCAACAAACTTACTAAATAAAAATAATGAATTTATAGCTTCACAAAAATAAATAGTTAAACTCTTTCCTTTTTAAAAAAAAATATAAAATAATAAAAATAATACTTACAAGAAAATTGGAGTATTATAATAATTCTTTACAAATTTAACAAATTTTAAATAATTATTATTTTATATTATTTTAACTAACCATTTTAACTAATACTTTTAAAAGAGTAAAATAGATTCTCAGCATGAATGAACTGAGATATGAGGCTTCTGGGTGAAATATATATATAGTTGCTTCTTTCTTCTCCTTTTAAAATTAAATTTCATACTGATTTTGTAAATATTTGTAATAATAATTATATATTTGTAAATATTATATTTATATATATATATATAACTATATGGTGTGTATAAATATTTAAAACATTTAATTTTATTATTTAGAGATCTTAATTTTCAAAAACTTCCTTTATATGTTGCATTAATTATTAATAATTTCTTTTTTAAAAATTGAGAAGAAATAAAATTTTATATAAAAAATTATTCACTTAGAACATTTATAAGTAATTAAATATCTAAATTACAAACAAATATGTTTTCAAAAAAAAAGTTACAAGTAAATATTTTTATACAATATTATTAGTATAAATATTGGGGCCCTTCAAATAAAACCGAATTGATTTCCGTTGGTAGCGATTTTTGTATATTTCGGTTTAGGTTAATCCAAAAAAAAATCGGTTTCCGTAATCACCAGCCCTGTTCCTCTCAAGCCACTCACTCCCTTCAAGTTACCATTTACATATTCGTGCGTCCACACAACTTACAAGTGTAAACTTAGGAATCATCTGAAAGCTAGGAAGTGGCATTTTATTGTTCTTCGACAAGCGAGACTTAGATAGCATTTTTTTTAATCTAGTATTTGTCTACAAGTTTTTACTCAAGAGAGCAGACAGTTGCCATCAGTAAGTAGTCTTGAAGGGCTTATAACTTTGCAGGTCAAGAACAACACCAGCAAAAGAGCCAACAGCTGCTGCTATAGAGACAATAAGGCAAGCAAAGCTTAGCAACTGAAGTCCCAGCCAACGATTAGTCCATTTCCCAATGTTCTTCTGAGAAATGTACATCTCAACGGGGAAGTAAACTGTCAATGGCCAAAACCCCATGGCTCCAAGAATCCCCACAACATCGTTGAAGAAAGGCAGCAGCATTGCTATGATCGTTGTTAGCACCACAAAGCATGTCCTCCATACCATCCGAAAGAAATTTATTTGGTAGACACCGAAGTATGGAATCGGGATGTCATACTCTCCTGTTACAAAATTGCTCCTTGACCACTTTTTTGCACTCCATTTTTCCACAAATGCGAACAGGGGTTGGCAATATACCTGGGATCAAATTGGATATAATGATAAATTACATGGCTATGCAATGCAGGCATGCAGCATTTCAGAAGGAAAACTATCGTTAATTACTTATACATTATATGCTCTTGCTTTAGTTTTATACTGGATCGATCATGATACATGATGGTTTGGACAAAATGAACCTTTCACTTCTATTTCATCGATACCAAACTCCAGAGTATATCTGTTGTAACATATGGCCCCTACACCAGCGAATGACCACTTTTAGCTGCATTCATTATTCCTTGGTTATTCATATAATTTAATTTTTCTATTTCAATTATGAAAATATCAAATTCATGTCAATAAGGCTACAGGCTTTTATTATTTGATCATACATCATGGTCTACAAAGGACATGAGCATGGTGGAGTTATATGTAATAATAACTCTTTATTACCTGGTATGCGCCTACAAGATGAATAACTATAGCAATATTAGCAATGTCAAGTAGCCAATACGGGTTGTAGAATCCAAATCCAGTAAGAAGATTGCCAGGAGCCAAATCTCCAAAGGCTGCATAACCCATGCATCCACATAGCAGGTAGAAAATTGTAGTAACCGCGATGCTCAATAGAGTTGCTTTTTTCATAGTCTTGTACTCTGCCGGTGGGGATTTGATAGTATCCTGTGAATAGTGGAAACTTTATAACTTTGCAGAACCATGGTGCTTTCATGCATGTATTTAAGTAAGTAAAGAATGATTTGTGTAAGATACAAGGACGGATTAATTTTACTTGAATTTCAATTAGGATGATGGAATAAGAGTAGGCAAATGCAATAGCTCCTAAAGCTTGCATGCCTCTCCATAATTTCTGAGTTTCAGTAACTGTTGATCCGCTAGGTGTTACTGTCCCTATGCTGATCCCAGTTAGGCTTCCCTTGAAGCTCGCATTACCTGTTCAATATCAGGAAAAATTATACATTAAGATATCAAATGTTTGGCAGAATATGTTGGTTTAAGCCTTGAGGTACCTGCAACTTTCCCAATTCCAAGACCTAGACCCGCAAAAGAGTAAGTGAAGGACATAACAGCAGCAACTATGGAGAGCCACCACATTTGATCAAAGTCTGGAATCTGAGAGAAGAGAATTTCTATAACTCCAAACGTTATCATATATCCGTTGCTTGACATATGACACGGATCTTTCCCATGACTGCTATGATAACAATTTGATCTCTTTATTGCCCTGTAAATGTCAAGTACATAAAAATATAGGGCCTCTGTCACAAACAAAAACTGTCATCGTCTTTCTGGTAAACTTTCTTCAAAAAAATGTTCTTACATCATACTAACTGAGGCTGCAATAGTGTAACCAATTGCTACTCCAACTAGATTCAAGTATTGAACCATCCCACATATAGCAACTCTTCGCCCCCCTAAAGTAATTACATTTATAATTCGTCAAAAAAATCGAAATAGAGGAACATTTCATCGTACAATTTAAAATACATGTATTAAAGATGTATACCCAAATTAGCTCTAACTGCATCCATGTAAGTGTAATTTCTTTGTCCGGTTACAGGATCACCAGACCTATAGCACTGTGACAAAAGATTGGAAGTATAGAGTATGACAAATGCAAAAAGGATCATAACTGTTGGTCCAGCAACCCAACCAAGTTGGCCTATGGCCCATGCCAAGGAGAGAACACCCGAACCAATCACGGCCGTGATTATATGCGATGAGGCAGTCCAGAAAGTACCTGGAGAACCAAGAGCTATGCTGTTAGCTTTTCATTTTTTTAAATCAAATACTGTTTATTTCAATTAATCTTGGGTTTTCTTGTTTGATTTGTGTTGATAAATACATTTCTTCGAAATATCTAATCGATCATTTTATCTCTTTGTTTGTTTACTGAATCAGTAATCAATTTATAGAGACTAAAAGTCACATGTATTACTAGGTATGGAGTACAACACTGTGTTAATGTTAATTAAGACAATGATTTATACTAAGGGTAAATTTGATCTAGCTTTTAAGTAATCAGAGCAACATGGAAAAGTACATAATGCAAACAAGTATATACCAACAAAGTAAGAAACAGGTCTTGAAAACCATATAGAGAATAGCACTGAACTTAGTTTAAAAGCAAGGTGGAGTAATAATTGACCATTTACAGGTAGTGAACTTTTATCATAACACAATTATTGGACACAAATAGATGCATAAAGTTAGGCTCTGAGTACAGAAAGTGGAAACCTTCAATTATGATGTTTTCCACTACTGAGCAAAACGCAATGGTTTCATTCTTATCATCTTATGTCAAGTTAAAGCTAGCTAGTGATATATTGATGCATAAATACAGTAAAAAAATCATGCATGTATACAGACAGGTACAGGGTTCAATTCTCTGATTTATAAGTTTAGACAATTGGTCTGATTCTGATATGATAATATATATGTTAAGGGTAATTACCGGTTCTCCTTAAGCGACCATCGTCATCAAAACACTTGGAATAATTGGCCTCAATGTTGATGGCTTGTTGATCAGTTTGTTGAGTTGAAATAGTAAGTTTTGGCTGGACTTCCACTTGAAGATAGTGCTTAATATCATGCCTTTCGTCAACCTGCATGCATGCAGCTAGCTAGCTGGATTAACTATTAATTCTTTCACAATTAACAGATATTGTAACAATCATATCTATATATCATAGAGCGTATTCCTGGAGGTCCTTTGAGTCGAATGAAACTTAATTAAATATTAGGAAAAACACGAACAATCAAATTTACATGATTTCAAGTTTTCAACACTACAAGAAACAGAGTCAAAACCGACACAATTAGATTCTTACGTTGCCGATTTGAATCCTTGAAGGAAGAGTTCGACTTCTTGGCAGCATTCTCTATTCACCGCCGTCCTCTAGCTAGAGTTATAAGGAAACCTGGATGATTGAAAAAAAGAAGGTACATCTGATAACGGGAAGAGAGGGCCTCTTATATAGGCCAAGATAAATATCTTTTGTTGTTTTCAGGAAATTGATTCAACTTTAGAGGACGTGCTACCACTTTAACTGCTTTCGGGTAACATGTGTTCCTCTTTTATCACCATTTAGACATCCATTCCGCATCTTTCTTTTTTTAACCCAGCATTACAAAGACCCTAGCTCATCTTCATTATATACTCTAAAATTATAGTATGATATATATATGTTAAATTCTTTGAACACCATTTTTTGTTATAGATCATATATACTCCATATTCTAATGATGTTCATATTAGTTTTCAACTTATAACTCAGATCTGTGGAAACTAAATTACATATTTTTTTTATCGGATAAAATTTTATTATAAAAAAATATGGATTAATTTTGAACAAATAATAAAACAAATTTTATAATTAGATAGTCAGAGCATCTCCAAGTGTGAAATTTTGTTGGTGCGTGATATCTAAAAATTGATTCATTTCAACCTTCTTTCTTCCCCTTAGAAAAAAATTATAGATAATCATATTTCATCTTCTTCTGAACCAATTAATAAAATTATAATTTGACATGATTATTATTATAGATAATATCATGGGAATGAATGTCCTTCATTTAGCTTAAATTTTATATTATGATAAAATACTATTTTAGCTAACAATTTTATGATGCAGTTGTAAACATACAAAATGACTAATGTAGCGGACAAAACTGATAGTACTCCTATATTGTTTAAAATCTATCATTGTGCAATAGATATTATCCTCATATGACCGAATATATATAATCTCCAAATTCAAGTAAAGAGTGGTCTTTATTAACTCTTCTCTGTGTTTTATAATAAAATAATATTAAATAATTTGTACTTATGTATTATAATAAATAAATTGAATATAAAACCCTTCTTTCTTCCCGAATTAAATTCCGAGTCTTTTTTTAAAATCGAGTCAAGTCTCAAATATGTATCACAAATAAATTCAAAATATATCACTATTAAATCCAGGAACTTAAATAATAAACCCAAAAGAAACCCTAAAAATGATCATTTGTTCGTGCATTTGGTAACCATACTCTACGAATTCTAAAATTTTCTTTGTGTGAAGTGTTACAATTATTATATTATTTTTCTTTGAGATTCTTTATTTCTTTTGCTGATAAATATATACTACTATTTATTACATTTTGTATTTATTATAATTTGAACTTTGAAATTAAAAATCTTTATAGTGCTTGCTGACTCGCGTGCCGTCATTAACAGTCAACACCACCTTCTTCAACATAGCATATATAGAGCCAAACAATTAAACAAATACGTACCTACTGCACATTGTATATTCACTCCTGAAGCCTCGGATATATGAGACAATAAACAATATTCAAATAGCGCTTTCTTTAATTACGAATAAATCAGATTGAATAATAAAAGAATGAGATTATATAAAATGCTAATTAGATTTGTGGTAGATTAATGGAGAAAAATGTAAAAGTTCAGAATGAACAATGTTTTTATGATAAAAATAGAAAAGAATCTCTCATTTCTAAAATAGAAAATGTGTACTGTAATGTACGACATTTTGATCAACTGTAGTTCTTTCATCATAGCTTAGCTAACTAGGCCGTCGAGTGGAGTCAAGTAATATATTCTAATTATAAAAAAGTTTAATATATATTTTAAAATATATAATATAATATTTCTTTTTATAATTTCCGGTGGTGAAGTCAAAAAAATTTAAGGATGAAATTTAAAATAAAGAAAATATTTATAGATCAATTTATTTTTATAATATTTTTGTCTTAAAAAAGATTAAATTCTTTTAATATAAAAAATTTATGTATAAACTTTCAAATTAATTATAATTAATAAGATTTTAAATTTCATTAATCCTATGTAACTCCGTAAATTAGGCCTACTCCTCCGTTTTATTCAAATACTTTTTTATGTGCTTTTTATTTAAAATAAAAAAAAACAATATCGGGACCTAAAATTAGTACCCTCCGTTAAAAGGAGCGTGGCGGACAATATGATATCTAAACCTAACAGAGCCATTAAAATCTCTATCAACTCCCTATTTAATCACAGATTCACAGGCGATTCATGTAGTATAAATGGGCCCGTTTACCTTTCTTTATTTTCTAAAAATAATAATTTATTTTCAGAAAATGGCAGGTAAAAAGTGTATTTTTTTATAAGTAGGTATTTATTTTTCAAAAACACATTTAGTTCTTAATTTATTTTTTAAAAATAAGTATTTATTTACAAAAAAATGTGAAAATGTGTATTGTTTTATAAAATAATTACTTGTTTTCGGAAAATATGCCGTAACTAAACGGGGAAATAGTCAGGTCAACTCTCAGTTGAAACTGATAACTCATAAACTACACCTACAAAAGCATAAACGCACAAACCACTTGCCAACTTGGGCTCGTTATACAGGGCCACCTAATGCACTAATTACTATTACATCTGGGTCACCCAATTGAGTTGGATACGGATTTTAAGAAAATATATATAATAATGATGAAAAATGAGGATAGTGGATGAAGTAGCGATACCAATCAATCTTTAATGTATAAAGTGAGTACAGTGCAGAAAAGTAGTGGATGTAGTTGATTTTTATATTATAAATTTTTACTATTATTGGTAAGTTTTGAAATGTAAATAATTGAGGGGGAAATCCCAAAAAAGAAAGTGTAAACAAATGGATGATACAGAGGGAATATCAAAGAATACTGCTCCCGGTGTCAAAACTGATTAAAGATAGACGGGAAATTATATATAATATATAATTGAAAAAAATTATAAAAATTATATGATCAAAAATTATATTTCATTTATTTTAAAATGTTTTTTTAATTTTTCGAAACCACAAAAGACTAATTTGTAATTATTAATCAAAATTGAGTCAAATTGACCAAGAAAAAGTCAAACATGACAGTTAATTTGGGACGGACGAAGTAGTATCTATACTATATTATTAAAGCTGCAAGGGCAAATGTTTGGTTTGTCGTCCTGTCTGGTCATTTTGTCCCCCACTCACTTTCAAATACATATATCAGTCTCTTATTCAATTTCAAACACACTCTTTTAATTAAAATATATAGTTGTGTTTATATTCTATTAACATGTTTCAATTTCCTCATTGTTCAATCTCTTTAATTTATTTAAAATCACAACTTATTAATTAAATTTTATGAATATTAAAATAATAATATTATTTTATTTATATTAATTAAATTTTATTAATATGCTATACATATATTATCTATACTTTTATATTATATTATTCTAAACAAACTTCTGTTTTATTAATTTATTTAAAATTATAATTTTATAATTAAAATTTTTAAATATTAAAATTATATTAATATTTATACTATATTAGTAAAGTTGGAGTGACAAATGTTTGGTCGGTCAGTCCTCCAAATACACTCTTTTAATTAAATTTTAATTAAAATATAGAGTTTTACTCATAATCTACTAATTAACATATTTCAATTTTATCATCGTTCAAACATTCTAATTTATTTAAAATTAAAATTTTATGTTAAACGAAAAGAGTGTTGCAGAAAGGGGGGGTTGAATGCAACTTGATAATTTATCGTTAATCTTACTAACAACAAACAAGAAGTTATAATATCAAGTTAAGAAAACAGACAACAGTAAGAATATAAAAGATACAAGGTGTTTTACTTCAAAAATTAATTTTATTAATTTTTATTTTTGCTACAACTGACTGGAAAAGATTTTATAGCTTCAATAGATACAATAACAAGAGAATGTTAAAGTTTCTATACTTGAAAAAAGTTAAACTCAGTTGCATAAGGAATAGTGTTTGTGAGATGTGTGTATTTATACTAAAACATATATCTCACTTACAAGTGTATTTTCCCTTGTTTCCCGGACAATACTTGAAATAGTAGTTTCACTTTTTCTTCTCAAATCTTGTCTTCATTCCATTTGTAGATAAAGTTGCTCTGAGATGATTTGACATTCTTGACTCCATGAGCACGCTTCATCTTTTTGTTTTCTTTTTCTCAAGTTGTAGTAGTAGACTTGACAGACTATGTAGAGTTGTCAAGATCAATCAGTGAATGAACTTTACCTAGTCTGCTTCTTGAAACAGACTGTCAGCTTCACCAAAAGGTTACTGTCAACCTTTAGCTTCTCTTTGGTGACAACATATTTGATTCCGCATACTTTACTGTCAAGGTTGCCAGTCTTCTAAAACATGCTGTCGTCCAAATGTACTGTCAACTATTCCGCCAAACATGCTGTCGACTATCCCGCCAAACATGTTGTCAACTATCCCCGTCAAAGTTACTGTCAGAAAACTTGTTGTCTTTGATTCTTCAATCTCCGCCAAGTTTACTGATAAAGAATAGTTGCTGTCAGTAAAACTTGTTGTCATAGAATCTTCATTTTCTGCCAAGTTTACTGTCAATGAATAATTGTTGTCGTCTGTTCCAAAAATTGTTGTCACTTAAATGTGCTGTCGTAGGTTTCAGTTTGTAGAATATTATTGTCAATGAATTGATCTATGCTGTGTATGAACACTTTGTGAACTTCTACTTCATGGATCATTTATTACATTTGTACAAGACATTAACTATTGATACTTACTGTCACCTACTTGACTATTTGTACATTCTATTACAAGTGACATTGTAAACATACTGTCAATGTATATATGAAAGTATGTTTTACTTAGTTAATAATTAATTAATCTAAGTTAGTATTAGTTGATTACATTGATAATAACACAATCCCTAACATTTTATAATTAAAATTTTTGAATATTAAAATAATACATGTACTATATTTCTCCCACTCAACTTCAAACACACTTTTTAATTAAAATATACTCCTTGATAGATATATTATACATACAATTTTATCATCAGCGAAGTTTTCTTCCTTAATAATAAAATGAAATAAATTATCATATTAAATTAAATATTTAAATCATATAAAATTATATTATAGTTAAATTATAGCATATATATTCTTTATTAAAAATAAAGTTACAATCCTCCTTATTAATAAAATAAATAAATCACCGCATTAAATTAAATATCTAAATTATATAAAACAATTTATCTATACTATAGATATTATACATACAATTATATCAATGGTGTAATCCTCTTTTATATAACTGTTCACGGGTAATATTATTTTATATTTAAATTATAGAATATCATTTCTATTTTAGGAATAATTTTTATCTAATACAGTTGTAATAACATTTAACTCAATTTCATCACTGGTTTCTAATTTATTAAAAATTACAACCTATTAATCATATCTCATGAATATTAAAATAAAAAACAAATATATTATAATAATATATAAAAAATTAATAATAAAACAAATTACAATATTAAATTAAATACTTAAATCATATAAAATAATTAATATATAATTTATTAATATAACACGTGTTTTACACGGGTTATAAACTAGTATAACTAATAAGAGGATAATCATCTGGTCTGGTTGGGTTTGACAAAATTTAAATTCAAAATTCTATATTAATTTGATTCAAATTCGATAAAAAATTGAAATTTAAAATTCGAATCCGATTGGAAGAATTTATAATCATATTCGAATTTACCCGAAATTAAAAAATAAAATAAAAAATTCAAAATTCAAAAACCCAACTGAAACCCAAAATTCAAACTTAAAAATTAAATAAAAAATATTTTTTATGTAAAATATGTGATTATGTTATATTATAATATTTTATAAATAACCTATAATATATATATAAGTTTATAATCCGTGTGAATAACAAGATAACTAATATATATTTAAATTTATTTTTTATTTATATTTATATTTAATATAAAATTTTATAATATTAAGAATTTATCTTAATACATATTATATATTCTTTTATTTTATATAAATTTATTAAAAGAGTTATTTTGATAATAATTTTAAAATATGTATAATAAATATATTTTTATTTAACATAACTATTTTTGTTATCGGGACTTATAAAAGTTAAGTATAATAAATATTATTCTATTTAATATAAATATTTTGTCATTTAGACCCGTATTATAATTAATATATAATTTTGGCCTAAAAAATAATATGTATATAGTTATATTCCGTATTACAATAAATAAAATTATATCTAATATATGTATATATTTTTAGGCTCATGACCCAAAACGACCTACCAAAACTTTTCATCTTATAATATATATGGGCAGAAATCTTAAATGAAGTACAAATTAAAGACTTATTTGTCTTGCAATATTTTGTAATATATTATAAGTAGAATATGATGTGGACATATATGATCTTCAATTAGCTATTTAGAGTTTTATTTTACACAAAACTTTTGTCTATATATCAAATTTCGTGTATTTTTATGTCTAGAATTTACATATACAATATAGACGGCTCTAAAGAGGGAATTTCTTATTATTCAAGTTATATTTAAGTTGTTCAATAAAAAAAATAAGAATTGAGTTGTGTCATATATATGAAAGAGTATACTATAATGATGTATTTGACGAATCAAATACCATGGTCTAATAATAAAGATAAAGCATTTTTGATTAGTTGATAATATTAGTATTTGTTAGGAGTTTTTTGAAAGATTCCTGTAAAAAGTTTCATTAACGTCTAATTCATGTCAAGTATATATAGACAAAAATTATATGGATAACCTTAAATGAAATACTAATGAGAGAACATATATGCTATGCATCATATTCTACAATATATTATAAGTAGAATATTATGCAATATATGTTTTGCATTAGATTTTACAATATATTATAAGTATGATATAATGTTGGATATATATGTTATTCAATTACTACTTCATTCAAAGTTATATATATATATATATATATATATATATATATATATATATATATATATATATATATATATATATATATATATATATATATATTTGTATATTTGTATATAGGAAAAAGTCACATGGAGACCGCATTTTTGTTGAAGACGTCGGTGACCATATATGTACTACTTGTTGAACATATTTTACAGAACAATATATTTTACAATTTTCTACAACAGTACATATATATTATTCAGATTTTTTCGGATTTCGATTCGAATTGGATTTGGATCGAATTTCAGATATCAGATCAGTATACTTCAAATCCAAAAAAAAAAGATTTAAAAGTTAAATCCAAATTCAAAAAATCAAATTTTATGAATTAAAAAATTTGAATCAAATATCTGTTAGATCGGATTTTTTGTCATGCCTGATACTTGTGATTAATTGATTAGTCTAATTCACCTATGTGTCTCAAAATATCATTATACGTGACAGCTGAATAATAGACATTATAGATAACCATTCAAAATTGTGCTACTCCAATCATCGGTTACCCTTGGCCAAATTTTTAGCCAACCACAATTGGTTGACTATATATACTGAACCACTACAGACATGTAGTGACTCTGTAGTGAATGTCACGTCTCCAAAATTTTGTTACCCCCGTTCATATTTATGTTTTTTATGATTAATTATTATAATATATATGTAATATAATTTTAATATTAATTTATTTAAAAATTTATCAAAATTTTAACTTTTAATTTTAAATATATAACCACATGTTTAAAATCAGTTAATGCTAATATTAATTTATTGAAATGAAATTTTAATTAAAAAAAACATGATTCAATACATAAAAATATCATTTTAAAAATATAATATATTACACTTGCTTATATTACGAAAAATATATGAAATATGAAAAATTACAAAAACAAATACATATCAAATTTGAAAATAATATAAAAAACACTTTTCAAAATATAGTCAACCCCATTAGAGCACAACACTTTACAGATTCAATAAATTTTAACCAATCACTATGTTATATTACTTTAACAGATCCCGTTGAAGATGCTCTAATGCAACAATATTGTTATGAATTATACACAAAATACGAACTACTTTATTTATATACCCAAACATGTCCTTATATAATATTGATATATTTATGTTAATGACTTGTTTATAAATTTAAAATTTTAATTAGATCAAATTATATATTTACATAATCACAACAAAATATATTTTGAAAAAGTATAAATAGAAGAGTGTGAATAGTTGTTATGACTAATTATGACCGATTTTAATAATTATTAACTTATATCAACCGTTGGAAAACAAAACAGTCTAAATACCGAACTGTCAACTTACTAACGTTTCGTTTGGTATTGCTGTTGTAGACAACTATAACAGCTTTTTGCTGAAAAGCTGTTAGAAAGGTGTTTATGTTTGGTAATTTTTAAAAACTGCTGTCTAGAAAAGCGCTTTTGGTCTAAAAGCTGCTATTAGCAAAAACATGTCCCCCATGCTTTTGGAAAAAACGGCTTTCAACTTTTGCAAGAAGTAATTATCAGTTTTATCATCAAACCTTCCCAAAAATATTATTTTTATATATTATATTTCAAAATATGCATAAATAAAAAAATACCAAATAGTCATCTAATTTTTCTGACATCATTTTTTCCACCAGCATTTTTTCTCACAGCACATCAGTTTTCAACAGCACTACCAAACGGAGCCTAAATTCAAGAAACTATCAGTTAACTAAAATATGTGATGCAATACTGAAATATAAAAGAAATAAGTAAAGAACACCAGATTCGATTCCTATAGTCTACCTCTTAGTCCCCTTCTAATTGATAAGAGAAAATATTGTTGATCAATCAAATAACTAATTACAAATATAATAATACTCTTGAAACCCTTATTCCGCAAACCTTTATTTTCTAAGTTCTAGTATAAATTTATCTAGCCACTAATCCCTTTGAACTCTTATTTTCCAAACTCAGGGGCTGAGATATAAAATATTTTATCTAAGAAAGAGCTTAAATTGACAGTATGTGTGTATGTATAAAATAAAAATACTTACCTTTAGAATTAACCAACCAATTTTGTAAAGTTTATTAATTGAACGTTCAAGTTTGTTTGAGTAACTCAAACCTTAATGTTTAAGCCTACAAATACTTAAGATAAAAAAGGATAAAAACATTTAAACAGACTCCTCAATATAAATTTAAAATACAGTACATATGATTTGTTTAGGATAATAATTTTGTTAAGAAAAAAATCCTATTATTTATAAAATCAATTTTGGATAGAAAAACGTTTGAGAATAAAGAAAATAAAGTATAAACTTTTGTCTAATATTATATATATATATATGGGTTGGTGAAATACTCCATTTCTTTGTTTTTAGCTTATTGTTACCATGAAAATTGATTGATTAATATAAAGTATGAGTAAGTTATAACCCTACAAGTATGGCCGTTCCTGTGACTTATATCAGGCCTAGGGGGGGGATTTTAAATGGGTCTCTAATTTTTTTTTTCCAATACAACTATAAAAAAACATATAATATGACAGAAGTTGTGGTAAATTTTTTCAAAGGTGCTTGAATAGTCTACTTTTTTGAAAACAAGATTATCCATAACTTCTTTGTTTAATTCTTGATGAACTCGTTTTTTTCTCTTTTCATATCAAAGATAATTGTTTTTTAGATAATATCATATAAATCAAAATTTAAATAATTGACTTATAAAGAAGTAATAATACCTGAAATAGATAGTTTGAATTCAAAATTCTCACCGAAAATTTTAAAAATAATAAATTTTTACATCAAAATAAAAACAAAATATATATGTCTATATGAGTATTGAGACATAAAATATACGAGTATTGAGTCATAAATTATAAGTTAAAGACAAAATTTTACGTGATTAGAGTATTTCGATCTTTGCACAATCTTCCAATAACCCTAAATTAGTAGATTAGTATTGTTTTGATATAATATATATATATATATATATATATATATTAATTATCTAATTTTTTAGAATACATATGTATATTATATATATATATATATGTAATTAGTACTTATTTTTAATTTTATAGGCCCTATAATAATTTTTTTAATTATTAATTTATATAGTGAAATTATTGACTTTATAATTTTTTAATTAAATAATATATATATATAATAATGTTTTTGAAAAAATATCCCTCTAAATTTTTTGGATCCCAGGTGGTCGTCCACTCGTCCCTCTCGCGCCCTTCTAGTCTAAGTTAGTTCAGCATTCTAATGTATATAAAAACAAGGCTATCAGTTTGTTAACGATATAATCATAAAATCAGAAGGGTTTCAAATTTAATTTTTATTTAAAATTTAAATATAGATTATATATATATAAAAGAAGTTGTACAATAAAAACTCAACTCACAACATTTAAAATGATAGTCACAATCAAAATTTAAATATATATACAATTTCCTTAATATATCAGTTGTATATAGAAATCATCTTATAGAAAAATGTTGAATTATACGATTTTCTTCCTCTCTCACTTATACCGACATATAAATATATCATTATAAATGAAAATCACTTTTGAATTATAAATTCCTAGACTATTTAATTTACAAATAGTGTGTATAAATGATATTAGAAATTTTTAATTAAATAGCAGTGTAGGTAAAATTTAACCCTATACATGTATCCTTTACCAAAATTTAATATTATAAACTAAATTTAGATTCATAAGAGCATTTTTTTATATTAACTAAAATTGTTAGTTAAAATAATGTTTAGTTAAAATTTGTTGAACCTGATTGTACTCCAATGATGTTAATTATAATGATTAACAATTTTTGAAAATTATATTTTATTATTATTGTAAAATTTCAACGATCATAATTTAACAGTTATATCCTAATATATATATATATATACACACATAAAATAAAATATTATAAATTAAAATTAAATTAATTAAATTTTTAATTCAATACAAGTAAAAATAAAAAATATAAATAACGATAATATTATAATATTTGTATAAATATGTACATATTTTAAAATAAAATTATAAATAAATAGTTAGTACAATTAAAAATATAATAACACATTTAAACATGAGAAAAAGTAATTAAAAAAATATTAGTTTTATATATTAAAAACATATAACTAGAAAAATAATATTTCTACACTTAATATTATATAAAATTTAAAATATTTTAAAATATATATTAAAAATTATAATATATGAAATAAATTAATATATAATTATATTAAATATTTAAAAAGTACAGAAATTGACGTGGATAATTTTAGTTATTAGAAACATATTCAACAAATATAAAAATGAAACTTGATAACTACATTTTTTGTTGATAACTACATTTTTAAATAAAAAATGATCATGAAAGTGATAAATATTTTATATAACATATATATTATATAATTAGGTGCCATCTAAATTTTTAGGATGGTGATGGTTGGAGTCGAGACACCAGCGGATTCCTCGCTTCTCAGACCTAGTGATCTTAGTGGAACAAAGTTAATAGCCAATGAGTTTGGGTACTCCATCAATGTGTCAAATACTTCTTCCGTTTTTTTAATATTTAAGTGCTTTGATCGTATAATAAAAATATTTATTTTTATTTTTATTTTTAAAAATATGTAACCAATATTTATAAAAATATGTAACCAATATTTTAATTCATAATTCTATTTTAAAAAATAAATAATTTTACGTCAAAATACTTAAATATGTATGTCAAAAATTAAAGCATTTTTTTAATCCCAAATTTAAAAGGAGTAAATAGTAATGCTTTGAACTTTGTTAATTCAGAATAACAAATGTGGCTTGAGTTACATGATTAATTTTAAGATTTAGATTTTCATAGAGTTTTATTAAATTTTAATATATTTGCATTCTCTTGTACAGAGGGATAAATTAGTTGAAATATACTATCATAAAAATATTTTTTTTAATATTATTATTTTATTACTGACCTAAAATTTCTAATATGATGATTATTTTTTTTGAATTGAAATTGATTAAAATTTTAATAGTATAGTATAATTGTATAAATAAAATTATAAATAGAAGAAATACAATATTAATCCATCTCATCCCCATTGGGTTAATTCACCTGCTATCTTCTTCTCATACACAACCTGTACATACACTGTTACATACGTACATACATACAAATTCAATTCACCAATGAGCGAAGAATCGTAACACTATCAAAGGTTTGATTGTTAGATTGTTATTATCACCTACGTTTAATTTATTTATTTATAATTATTTGTTGGTTAATCGTTATTAATATTAGGGTTTTCTTATTATTACCCGGCCCGATTATATCTGTTTGTATCATGTATTGTTGTGATTGTAACTGCTTAACTGATATGAATGAAGATATAATTATGTAATTAGTTTTAATTTGTGTTTTAATTGGCTTTAATTCGTGTTTTTATTTGTGTTTGTAGTGCAGATTGTAACAGTGTTAAAGGTTTAAACTTTAGGGTTGGATGATTAGAATTTTAGATCAGGTTGTAGTGTTTGATCGTCGATAGATAGTATCGGCGATTGAATTTGGGATTTTTGGGGGGTTTAGGTTGTGTATGGAAACTCGTAGCCGGAAGCGGGCGGAGGCTACCTCATCAGCCCCTTCTTCTACGTCGTCTGGTCCAATTACTCGTTCTACTAAACGTGCTCGTTTGTCTAGTAATACAAGTTCGCCTGTTACTCCTGCAATAACTAGTCGAGGTTTGAAAATGGACGAGTCATCGGGTTCTGGTTCACGTTGTGGTCGTCGTGGTAAGAATCAGGATAAGAGTGGTTTGAATAAAGGTAAAGAGAAAGAGCATGCGGTTAGAATTAGGGGAAAGAATAGAGAGAATAGAGATGCCGAGAGGAGCGTAGGTTTGAAAGTAGAATCGACGGGTAATGGAGGAGATGGTGGTGATGATGATAATGACAATGAGGGTGGTGGGGGAATGTTACACCAGAATTTGAATACTGCGAGTAGTGCACTTCAAGGTCTTTTAAGAAAATTAGGAGCTGGATTAGATGATTTGCTTCCGTCATCTGCGATGGCTGCTGCATCTTCCTCACATCAGAATAGTAGGCTAAAGAAAATTATGTCGGGATTACAGGCAGATGGGGAGGAAGGAAGGCAGATTGAGGCATTAACTCAACTTTGTGAGATTCTCTCAATTGGAACTGAGGACTCACTTAGTACATTTTCAATAGACTCATTTGTTCCAGTGCTTGTGAATTTTCTTAACCACATGGATAATGCCGACATAATGCTTCTTGCGGCCCGGGCACTCACCCACTTATGCGATGTGCTTCCCTCTTCCTGTGCTTCTGTTGTGCATTATGGTGCAGTAACTTCTTTTGTGGATAAACTGATCACAATTGAGTACATGGATTTGGCTGAACAGGTGAGCTGGTTATATGAACTTCGTATGGTAGTTGAAAAGTCACATAAATATATAATTTTGGACTCGAAATAGTTTAGACTTCACATTGTGATATCTATAGAAAATTGTTATTTTTCTTTTTCTTTTTTAATTGATATATATCTGAAATTTCAAATTGTAAAATTTGCTTCTTCTTGCGATGGTAACAGTCCCTGCAAGCACTCAAGAAGATATCTCAGGAGCACCCGACTGCTTGCTTACGGGCAGGGGCACTAATGGCAGTGCTCCAGTATCTTGATTTTTTCTCAACAGGTGTCCAGGTAATTAACTCAGCAAGCTTTATGCAGTGTATTAAATTCTGGAACATGTTTTTTAATCTGCATCTATATGACATACATGATAATTTCATTTCAATCTCATTGCGTTCTGCAGCGTGTGGCACTTTCCATTGCTGTTAATATGTGCAAGAAACTCCCTGCTGATGCTGCTGAATTTGTAACAAATGCTGTTCCTTTACTGATCCCTCTTCTTCAGTATCAAGATGCCAAGGTAAGCCCGTATTTATGTATATAATGGCTGCAACTTGCAACCACAAATGTTTTATGTGAGGGTGTCTTCAACGTTAGCTAATCAGCTCGCCTTTTTTATTTATCTGATTGTAGGTCGTAGAACTTTCTTCAATATGCTTGACTAAGATTGTGGAGGCATTTGCATCTTCTCCTGATAGGCTGAATGATGAACTATGTAATCATGGGCTCATTACCCAAGTGGCATCACTGATTTCCGCCAGTAGTTCTGGAGGTGGGCAGGCTGCACTTAGCACATCCACTTATACGGTAAATACTGATAATGATTTATGTCAAGGAGTTGCATTACTTTATTGTGTTTGTAACTGTAGAAATATGCAGGGCTTGGTTCGCTTACTTTCATCTTGCGCAAGTAGCTCGCATTTAGGATCAAAAACGTTGTTGCTCCTTGGAATTAGTGGCATTCTAAAAGATATACTATCTGGTTCTGGGCTTGTCGCAAGCATGTCTCTTTCCCCTGCTTTAAGTAGACCACCTGACCAGGTACATGTTAATCGGTACCATCTTTAGTGAATGACTTTCTTGATTAATTTACTCATTTGACATCCTTGAGAAGATACAAAATGTTAATGTGATTCTTAGTAACATACCTATTTCTAGCTAGCAGTCATCAAATATTAAGTTGTTGGTAGAACCGGATAATATATTTTGCATATGAATTCATTCACAGTTACATAGTTTCAGTTTTTATTGATTTCATAAATCATTTTTTTGTCTCTATATAGCATTTACAATTGTTCTTCATATTTTGGGTTTCTTCCTTGCATCTGCGTTTGCATATCTGAACTTTATACTTTGGTACAGATTTTTGAGACTGTGAACCTAGCAAATGAGCTTCTTCCTCCTCTTCCTCAAGGAACCATATCTCTTCCTCCAAGCTCTAATGTACTCGTGAAAGAGTCTCTTATAAAGGCGCCCCTTGTTGTTTCTGAGGAGCAAGATGATTCGATTCGGACTGAGATTTCTGCTCGTGAGAAATTACTCATTGAACAGCCTGAGCTCCTCCAGAAATTTGGAATAGATCTTCTCCCTGTATTAATCCAGGTTAATTTTCAGATAATCCAGATTTAAAGAAAGCTCTTACTCCCTGCTGTTTGTGAATTTTTCTCTTCTTTTTCGCTGTAGATATATGGATCCAGTGTGAATGGTCCTGTTCGTCACAAATGCCTTTCTGTTATTGGGAAGCTTATGTACTTTAGCAGTGCAGATATGCTCAAGTCTTTATTGAGTGTGACAAACATATCAAGGTAACATCTTGTCAAAATTTACGAGTGTGAATCATGTTGATCTGCTATGCTGTGTAGATATTCACCACAAGATTTTGTGATTGATATGTAGTTTCTTAGCTGGAGTTTTTGCTTGGAAAGATCCACAAGTGTTGATCCCTGCTCTGCAGATAGCTGAGATTTTGATGAATAAACTGCCACAAACATTCTCCAAGATATTTGTGAAGGAAGGTGTGGTGCATGCTGTAGATGCACTGATAATAGCTGGATCTCCTGGCACTGCTCTTCCTCAACCATCAGGTGAGAAAGAGAGTGATTCTATAGCTGGATCGTTATCGAGGTCCAGACGTCAGCGAAGACGTAGTTGCACCTTAAATTTGAATGGAAACACAGCTGAAGATTCCAAACATCCAGGTTTAGCTGTTGGTTCAGTGCCAAATCCTGTACAGGTGCCAACTGTCAGTTCCAGTCTACGTATGGAAGTAAGTTTATCTGCCCAGTCCTTTAAAGATAAATATTTCCCTTCAGATCCTGGGTCTGTTGAAGCTGGGTTCACAGATGATCTCCTACATTTGAAAACCCTCTGCTCGAAGTTGAATGCCGGAGTTGATAATCATAGAACTAAATCTAAAGGAAAATCTAAAGCTATAGGACCACGTATTGCCGATATTTGTGCTAATAAGGAAGAGAATTTGGCTAGAGTAGTATCTGAGATACTAACAGAGTTATGCAAAGGGGATGGTGTTTCCACTTTTGAGTTCATTGGTAGTGGGGTTGTAGCTGCTTTGCTCAAGTACTTATCCTGTGGATTCTCCTCCAAGGAGAAAATCTCCGAATCTAATATTTCCATGTACCGTGAGCAAGCAATGAAAAGGTACAAATCATTTATTGCAGTTGCCCTTCCTTCAGGTCTTCAAGAAAAGAATGTGGCTCCTATGAGTATTCTAGTTCAAAAGCTTCAAAATGCTTTGACCTCCTTGGAGCGTTTTCCAGTTGTGCTAAGCCATAGCACCAGGTCATTTAGTGGAAATGGACGCCTGTCATCTGGCCTGAGTGCTTTAGTTCAGCCATTGAAGTTACGCCTTTGTAGAGCACAGGAAGAAAAATCTCTCCGTGATTATTCTTCAAACGTTGTTCTGATTGATCCTTTAGCAAGTTTAGCCGCTGTTGAAGAGTTTCTGTGGCCTCGAGTACAACGAGATGAGTCTGGACAGAAGCCTTCAGCGACAATAGGAAAGACCGAGTCTGGGGCCATGCCTACTGTTGCTGGTGCTTCTTCACCTTCTTACTCAACTCCTGCCCCCATGGCTTGCCGTCAATCTACAAGATCCAGTACATCTGTTAGTATTGGTGACAGTACTAGGAAGGAGTTGGCACTAGAGAAAAATTCTAGTTCATTAAAAGGGAAGGGAAAGGCTGTTTTGAGGACAACTCAAGAGGATGGAAGTGGTCCTCGTACAAGAAATGCTGCTCGTAGACAAGCAGCTCTGGATAAAGATGCGCAATTGAAAGCTGTAGAAGTAGATTCTAGTTCAGAGGTATGTATATATGTAACAGTGTGTAACTATTTTCCATTGTGTGCTAAGCACAATGTTGTTTCATTGATCCCAATATCCCATTCATAACGATAATTTTAACTTAAACTTATTGTGATGACTTTAATATGCACTGAAGTTTCGGTTGAGTGTTCTGCAGAAATTTCAGGCTTCTGCAGTTATTCTAGAAAGAGATATTATTATGAGTAGCCAACTTTGCATAAATTGCATTACATGGTAACAGGACTAACAGCAATGTTAGTTGTAATGTTAGAATTTCAGTTTAACTCTATAGGTACACTTCCTACTATGGTAACAGCAATTTTAGTTGTATCTTTCTTGGTTAACCTTATGTTGTCCAGTACCAGTCATCGAGTAAGTGATGCTTAATCTTGTCAAGGGTTGATATCAGTGTTCTTCCACATCGATACCAATCTTTCAAGGTCCTTCAACCATCTTGGGTAGAGTATTCTTCAAAGGATATTGACATTATCATTGTAAACTCTTGTTGTATGTGATTGCAATTTTAATCCCATATGTTGCACATTGTTGAGCCTTGCTTAAAAATCGCGTACAACAAATTGAGCCTGTAGTGGTCAATATGTACTTCATGCACTATATGATTATTTTGGTTTTAATGATAGTTGTAGTCTTGTAGATCAGAGAAGCAATTAAGAGGCGAAAATATTATTTTTCCGGTAAATCAATTTAATCTTTTAATTGTTTAACTTTATACGTAATTAGTTGCATGTTATGTAAGGTGCATATTATGCTTAATATATGTGGTCTTAATGAAAAGAGGGAAAAAATACAAAAATAAAAAGTTAGCCAGGATCTTGTAGTAGTCTCCCATTAGAATGTTAAAGGGCCCATCTGACTGATGGTAAAGGAATAGAGGTTATGATAATCTTTTGGTAGGTGTTGCCATGGACGTGCTGTGCTGTTTTTTATAGTCTTCTTTCTTATGTCCTCTATTATTTTTGGTTCAATCTCTAGTAACCAATTTCCTGCTGTAATTGGTAGGTAGATTATTTCAGGCTCAATAATATTAGTAATGTCATGATGTTAGAGGTTTGGTGCTGATTTATAATATAGACAACATCAATCATTTTTCACAGTTTTTCTCATTCATCTTCCTACCATTCCTAAACATAGGTCTTATATTGTAATATTTCTTATGTTGTGTCATATAACTATAATTCGTGTTTGGTAGGACGAGGAGTTGGAGATATCTCCTGTTGGGATGGATGATGAGATGGTGATTGAAGATGACGATGTCTCTGATGACAACGATGACGAAGATCGGGATGATGTATGTTTAAATACCTCTTATCCAATATCAAACAAACTTTTAATTCTTCCTGAAACTTGTTAATGAAGGGATTTATAGAGATAATTTTCTCCAGAATATTTATGCCAACGTTATGTTCCTTGTTAAGATACAAGCGGAAGTATCGTCTGAGTTGTCAGTTTTAAATACATAGCCATCCAGAGGATGAAATATTTGATAATACTAGTAAGCTTTTTATATATGTGGTCGATGGCAGTAGGATTATCAAAGTAATTTTGCATTTGATCTGGATCATATTTAATTATGGCTTCTTATGGGTGAATAGCCTACAAACTTTTTCTTGCAAGTATTGCAGTGAAATTTGTGATGGGTGCAGCAATAGGAATGTATGATTGTTATATATTGATATTAATTTTGCATGGGATGGAACTTTTATTATTTATTGGTTTTTGTATGATACGGTAGAAGTACATGTAAAGAAAAGACGTGCATACTGGATTTGTTATGTCCCTTCTTGGTTTTGGCGCTGCTCACTTGAGAATCCACAATACCAGAACATTAAGTATTTTATGTAGGTTTACAACTCCACTAGATAATTTTGTTATGTTCTTGCATGGGAGTCGGTGGGATTTACTTTGCTAGTGTTTGCCAGGTCTCTGTATATTATCTGCAAGGCAATTCAGATATATGTGTATAGAGTCATCTTGGTTATTAGAATGACCTTCATTTTGGATAATCTTTGTCTGTTTACTTAAATTTTAGGTACTGGGTGATGATTCCATCCCTGTTTACACGATGGATGTAGTGCATGATGTTAAATTGGGTGATTCAGTTGATGATGGTCCTTCCCGTGCAAGTGATAACCAGGTGAATCCAGCCAGTGGTACTACCAGCAGAACCACAACAACTAGGGGATCAGAATTTGCAGATCTGAGGAGTGGAAATGCTTTTGGTTCAAGAGGTGCAATGTCATTTGCTGCAGCTGCAATGGCTGGTCTTTCATCGTCAAATGGTAGAGGTATAAACACAACCAGAGAGAGGCAGGGAAGACCTCTAGCATCTCCCAGGTTACTTTTTACTGCAGGCGGGAAGCATTTAAGTAAGAATTTGCCAATTTATCAGGCTATTCAGCGACAACAGGTACTTGACGAGGATGGAAGTGACAGATATAATGGTAGTGATTCTCTTTCCAGTGATGGAAGCAGGCTATGGGGAGATATATATACCATTACATACGAAAGGGCAGACAGCCCAATTGATATGGTTTTAGTTGGTGCAATAAGCTCTAGCTCCCCATCTAAATCGAGAAAAGTGGCATCTCTATCCAATTCTACAGTTGATTTATCGAAGCAGCAAATACCCCTATTGGATAGCATTTTTCATGGAGAACTTCCATGTGATCTAGAAAAAAGTAATCCAACTTATAATATACTGGCATTGTTACGTGTATTAGAGGGGTTGAATGAGCTAGCTCCACGTTTACGGATACAGGTAATTACAGACAGTTTTTCTGAAGGAAAGATATCAAGTCTAAATGATCTTAGTGTGACTGGTGTCTTAGTCCCTGGTGTAGAATTCATCAACAGTAAACTCACTCCGAAATTAGCAAGACAAATTCAGGATGCACTTGCACTTTGTAGTGGAAGTCTTCCATCATGGTGTTACCAATTGACAAAAGCATGTCCGTTCTTGTTTCCATTTGAGACACGGCGTCAGTACTTCTATTCAACGGCTTTTGGTTTGTCTCGTGCTTTGTATCGTCTTCAGCAGCAGCAGGGTGCAGATGGTCATGGTTCAATAAATGGGAGAGAGGTGAGAGTAGGGAGATTGCAGCGCCAGAAAGTTCGTGTTTCCCGACATCGCATCCTTGACTCTGCTGCAAAAGTTATGGAAATGTATTCAAGCCAGAAAGCTGTTCTTGAAGTAGAATATTTTGGTGAGGTTGGCACAGGACTGGGACCAACCTTGGAGTTCTACACCCTTGTAAGTCATGATCTACAAAAGGTTAGACTTCAAATGTGGAGGTCTAATTCTGCATCTGATGAATCTATGATGGAAGAAGTTGAGAAAAGTAGTAAGACGATTAGTAATACTGGTCCTCTTGAAAATCTAATCCAGGCTCCTCTTGGGCTATTTCCGCGTCCTTGGTCAGCAGTTGCAGATGTGTCTGATGGCAACAAATTAAACAAAGTAGTTGAACACTTTAGATTGCTTGGCCGTGTTCTGGCGAAAGCTCTACAAGATGGAAGGCTTTTAGATTTGCCATTATCGACTGCATTTTATAAGCTTTTGCTTGGTCAAGTAAGCTAATTTATTCCTTAAAGTATAATTGAGCTGTTTCATAACTTACATATAAAGTAGATATTACTACATATTCTTATTGTTATGTTTCTTTGTTGCTTTAGGACCTCGATTTGCATGATATTATTTCTTTTGATGCTGAATTGGGAAAGACATTGCTTGAATTGCAAGCTCTTGTTTACCGGAAACATTACCTGGAATCAATGGGGGCTGATGACCAAGTTGCTGACCTACGATTCCATGGCACTCTAGTTGAAGATCTCTGCTTAGATTTCACGCTACCTGGTTATCCAGATTACATCCTGAAGCCAGGCGATGAAAATGTACTTGTTATTATCTAATTAGATCTTAAACTATGAAACCTTATCATGTTCACTTATTAATGGAGACATGTCTAATGTAATTATATATTATTGAATTGGCAGCTGGATATAAACAATTTGGAAGAATATATTACTCTTGTAGTTGACGCCACAGTTGGGGTGGGAATTAGGAGACAGTTGGAAGCACTAAAGGCTGGGTTTAGTCAGGTAACCAGGCTCATTTGTCTTTATCCTAAGTGTATATATTTATCGATGTTGTAATATATCAAACGTTGCAGTTGTAGCTGTTTCTGGTAGAAAGATTTAGTTTTCATAATTTAGCATTATTTTCCCTCTAATGTATCACATAGTAATATGACTTTATTTCATCTGGTTCTTTCCCTATAATCTTTTTAGCTCTTTGACACTTTGCTCCCGAGTTTTAAAAACTGAGGAAAGCAAGTGAAGAGGGAGTAAAGTACTTTCATCCCAATTTTGGGATGAAAGTTTTGGAGTGAGCATGTCTAATTTACATTCATTTTCACTTGCTTCTTTCCTTATTAAAAACTCGGGAGCACAACTAGGAGTGAAAGTGAAACTACTTTACGTACCTTTCACTTGCTTTCTTCCCTTTTTAAAACTCAGGAGCAAGGTGTGAGTTTGGTTAATTTCAGTGGATATTGACATAATCTGATGGAAATTTAGTGACATATCTTGTATCTGTATGGTACTTGGTGTAGTCAGATGAAATTATAATTATATATATATTGGCCATTATATATATATAAAGCAAAGTGTAGCCTCCCTATTATATATGGCTTTTTTTGCATTTTTCACTTGAAATGTGATTACTAATGTCAGCAACCTCAGGTGTTTGATATTTCATCCTTGCAAATATTTTCTGCAAAGGAGTTGGACTATATGCTTTGTGGGCGGAGAGAATTATGGGAGGTAATTTACTTTTCAAGTTCTTTTGTAACTCTATAAGTTAGCCTGTATTTACAATATGATATGTACTTCAATTTTAAGCTTCTTCTGTGCAGATGGAGACCTTGGCGGATCACATAAAGTTTGACCATGGTTATACTGCAAAAAGTCCTCCAATTATTAATGTATGCATACTTTAATTTACCCCAACCCTATCCTTCTGTTAGAACATTGGAAACTAATATATGTTTTGTTTTGATGTTTTTAGTTACTTGAGATTATGGGGGAATTCACCCCAGAGCAGCAGCGAGCTTTCTGTCAATTTGTGACCGGTGCACCCCGACTTCCTCCAGGTGGTTTGGCAGTTTTGAATCCCAAGCTAACTATTGTGAGAAAGGTATGTATTGTTAAATGATTTTCTTTTATACGTAACTCGATATTATTTGAAGTTCTTTTATACAAAATTTCTGTTCTGGTTTTGTATTAACATGTCAGTTAATATTGTAACAGCATTCATCAAACATTGGTAACACTGCATCCAATGCAGCTGGGGTTTCAGAATCTGCTGATGACGACTTGCCAAGTGTAATGACTTGTGCTAATTACCTGAAGCTTCCTCCTTACTCTACCAAGGTAATGTGCCAACTTTAATTTCTTTACGTATTTTATCTTGGAGAATTTTCTAATTATTTTTTGCATTCAGCATGTCTAGTTGGTTCATTTCCTGGTTCTGACATTTAGAGTTTTGGTTGTAACAGGATGTCATGTACAAGAAGCTTATCTATGCAATAAGTGAAGGGCAGGGTTCTTTTGATTTGTCATAGTGTCTAAAACTTACTGGACTAGTTGCATTGTCTGAAATCGTTATCATCCTCATCTCGCAACTGGACATTGTTAACTTTAAAGGTGATATGCTCGATGCTGCTCAATAGCGGCTTCATTTTGGTGCCAATATATGGACGCATTTACGAGGTCAGTAGTTTGAGGCACTAGCTCTTTGACTCCTCCCTATTTTTTCCCTGGCAGTGTTTATTGAACAATCTTTTTTGCCGCTTGTGTTTGTTCATAGGGTACCTTGATTTAATTAATTGTATCATAGTTTGTATTGCAAATCTTATTCGGCTTCTGTTCTCTTTCATGTCCACTGCAGTTCTTACTTCCAAAAAAGATTTGAACAATCTTTTTTGCCGTTTGTGTTTGTTCATAGGGTACCTTGATTTAATTAATTGTATCATAGTTTGTATTGCAAATCTTATTCGGCTTCTGTTCTCTTTCATGTCCACTGCAGTTCTTACTTCCAAAAAAAATATTTGTAAGTTGTCGCTTGGATGTGGAAGTTTCGTTCATGTCAGCTGGACTGTCCATGTTTCTCAGGTAGAATTTCGAAGACAGATAGACTCATGGAGCTCTTTACTGAATCCTGCCAATTAATTGTAAATATATGTAGGAAGTTTTGTTTTGGGTTTTCACTTTTTACTTTGAATTTTGAGCACGTGCTTTTTCTGAAATTCACATTATTTGAAAGGATTGTTAAGTAACTATTTTAGGGATGAAATTTAAACATAAAGAACTGTTAGTAGTGGTAACAGCTATAAATATATTGATCTCAATTAGCTTTCCCGGCATATTTCCATTAGAGCTCTGGCTTTTTGTTCGTATTGTAACCTGTGTTTTATGGTCTAATATAAGGTCATTGTATGTGATTTAGTTTTGTAGACCGATATCGAATGAAATGATAAGATGCAGTAATATTTTGAGTTCACCTTGTATTTTAATTTTGTATTTCTGCAGTGATTTGGTAGCATTGCATTATACTGAACTTTTTCAACTGCACAAGTTTAAAAAAATGGATGTTATTTAGCAAAAAAATTGATGTTTTCCAGAGTCATTCGGTTCTTTCTAAATGATAACTTTTTAATGATCATATAAAACATTCCATTGAAAATTATGTCAAAAACTCTTATGATTCATTTGTAATTTTTTTTATTGTATGGCATGAATGATTAAGGATATATACTTTCACGATTCTAAAATTAAGTGTTGTTTAATTATTTATATATGTTGTTTAATTATTTATGGATCTTTTGGTTTACAAAATGTTATCGTGAATTAAGATGGTACAAGTATGAAGTATTATTTATGATATTGTGTATTTGGTTGAATGGTGTAGTAAATATGTTAATTTATTTTTTTTTCAATAAATAAAAAAATACAAGTACTTAATATGAAAAATAAATTATTGTTGTATATTAAACAATATCAATATAAATTTTTTATTTCAAAAACTAACATGTTCTTATTGGCTGGAATTTATTCCAAGAAAGTTTGGATCGCCCTTCTCCGACCTTTAGTGCCCAACCTGAAAACGCGAAGGGAAGCAATAAGAGTAGGGAACTAGAGATGATAGTTTTATCCGACCCGTTTAGATTTTCCGGAACCCGATTTTTTGGATTTGGATCTGAATTTGGATCTTATGTATCCCGAATCGATACCCGACCCGAAAAACGAAACCCGATTCAAACCCGATCCAGACCCGAAATCCTATAAAAACCATATATATATACACACACACACACTCACATGAAGTACTCGGTAAAACATATAATAAATAATATTTTTTATGGTACAAACATGTTTACAATATGTTCTATATACTATATTATTCAATATATGTTTTGTAATTTATTTTTTAATATGTTCGTTCTTATGTTCAGTACTACTATAATTTTACTTAACATATTTCCAATATTTTTATAAAATTATTAACATATATTAGTATTCAATTAAACATCTAATTTATATAATTGAACCTTAATAATTAATTGTATCGGGTCAAATTAAAAAAATAAAATATTTTGATAATAGTTTGTGGTCCGGGTCCAATCCAAACTTTCATGTTTCGGGTTTTACCCGATCCGAAATCCATTGGATCGGATTCGGGTCTCAATTTTCGGGTATTTTTTGGGTCCGGGTCGGGTTCGTGGTTTGTTAAAAAAATCGGGTTTGGATCTGGATATTGAAAAATCCGGCCCATCCGACCCGTTGCCATGCTTGAATAAGAGTAAGACTATAATGAAAATCTTAGAACGTTCTAAACCTAACTCACGTACCACTTGAATCGGAGAATAACCGAACCTTTGAGACTTTCTTCATTCAGGAGAACAGGTTGTTCCCGTTCGATATCAGTTGGAACCCGCTTAATAAAGATGAAAATAATAAATTTTGTAGAAAATAATAATTTGCACCCTTAATATTATGGAGTTTCGTCAAATCAATCTATTTTTGTGTTTTGTAACACTTTATAACTCCAATTTTTTAATTTCGTTTTACAACCCCTGCACATATTTCTGAATTATTACTACCATTAAAATTAAAAAGCAAGGTTAATACAGACATTTCATACACATCTGTTACCAATGTACTAACCAACTTCGTTTTCAGTTTTAAATTATGAATCATCTTTAAAAAGTTAGAAATTATATTTCTTCTTCGAGTATAAGTAATAAGATCTAACTATAAAAAAATTAAAATTAAAATTTTAATGTGAATTCAAGAGACTATGTCACTCTATCCGTGATATCCTTCTAAGATTTTTTCTTAATCATTACAAAAAGCACTGATAAATAATTGATGAAAATCAGGACCGAACCAACTACCTGTACATATAAAAGTCACATATAGGTAGAAAGAAACTGAAAGGGTTGAATGATCTATAAACATAAACTTTTAGCGGCTATGCTTAAAATGATGTTGGTCAACGATCCGATAATTTTAGTAGTAAAAATATTTATTTTTTATGATCTCAGGTCCTGTTTTAAATCTAACTAACTCCAAAAAAATTTTAGAACAAATACTTATTTCTAAAGTTATAAATTTACATATTCAAAAAATCAAGGTTATTTATGTTTCCATTGAACATACTATTCATGCAAATATTTGAACAATGATATTATTTTAACTATAATATGTTAAAAATTGAATATAAAGTTGTATTCCAAAAAATTTATAATAACTTGTGATAATTAAAATATAATATAATGCAATGCATTGAAATGAAAAATAAAACTCACGATCCAACTCAAATCATAGATATATTATTCAGCAGTCAAGTACGATATGACAACTTAGTGGGAAAAAAATAGTAACATATTTCTTTCTTTTCCTTTTTAGGAGGATGAAATGAAGTTTGCAAGCTAAAAATAAAATAAAATAAATATAATTCTGATACCTATAATTCGAATTTGATCAAGCATTATTTAAGATAAAATTATCAACGGTCATCATATGCCTAGCGAATAAATGACTCACAATATAATTAAATACCATTCGTTTTATTTTTTTTCCCAAAATGAGGAAATGAGAAAAAAAAATGTAAATAAAATTCATAAGCGTGTATTGATTATTTATCCAATTTAGCAAAAGAAAAACACATTAAAAAAAAACCAGTTTTACAGTTGGGCACGACAAAGATTTTATAGCAGAATCTCCATGTATGCAATCTGTGTGAAACGATACACACACGGACACCCCATCAGATCTCAGTGTCTTGTTTTTTCTCATTCCCCATCTGGCCATCTCCAGATCCAACACAAGGTAACCCCCCATTTTATTATTTTATTTTCTTGAATTTTTTTTGTTTCTTGAGTTTAGTCATTTATACACCAGGTTTGTTTTAGCTATCACTTAAGGTGTTACTAGGACTCTAGGAGTTATATTGGATAATATATATTCCTGCAATCCCCTTAGTTGAAAGTCTAATGAGGGTTCTCATGCATGTCCTGTGATACGATGTTAAGTTATCGGTTCTTTTAAAACCTTAATGTTAAAGTTTGAGTATGTGATTGGTTTATAATTCTTTAAATTATTTAATCCAGTGTTTGTTTTGTATAATTGCAAAGGGATTATATCAAGGGATTATAAAGGATAAAATAATGAACTGTACGATGAGATTTAATAATAAATGGTGTAGATCAAGAATTGGCAGTGATTAACTTTTTATAGTCAGAAATTCCCTTGCATGTTTAAATCGACTTGCGGGTATCATTGTCCTTTTAGGAAATTTTCCTTTGAATAATCTTGTGCAAAACAACTATGAGATTGGACTATAATATTCTAAGGGATTGTAGTGATGGACCATTATGTAGGGTTTCTAATTCTTGGACTTTAATCACAGCAAGCAAGGATTATTATGTAGGGGGCTTAATTAAATCATATATCTTATACAATCCCGTTCTACCTCTTTTAAAATTTGTGTCTCACTTTTACCAACCTATTTATTATAATGGTTTGGTTTAAGCATAAAAATACACAAACAAGGGTACCTGATGCATAGTTTAGTTTTAGTTGATCAGAATTCTGACAGAGTTCAAGTATTTTAATAATATTTTAGTTACATATGCAGCTTTGCTCATAAATTTTTTCCGCTCCAATTAGACGTGTAAATGGGTACTGAAAAGAATTTCGACATGGATGAGGGGACGCTTGAGATTGGAATGGGCAGCAGTATTCAATCTTTATATGGCTTCATATCTGTGATTTGAAATGATATTATTACGAATCTTCTCAACTATATATCTATACACAGAATATAGGACAGTCTCTGGTGTTGCTGGACCACTGGTTATCCTTGATAAAGTTAAGGTGGGGTTCATGCTTAGTCAGTTGACCATATCCTCTACACTCTTATGCATTTGCATATATTATTTATATGATAAGCAGCCTTCTTATACGATACCAGGGACCTAAGTTTCAAGAGATCGTGAACATTCAATTAGGTGATGGAACAACTCGACGAGGTCAAGTTTTAGAGGTTGATGGGGAGAAAGCTGTTGTTCAGGTCATACAATTGTACAGTGTTTTGTTCATTACCTTGCGGTTTTCAGTAGCCTCATAATTTCAGTGCCTAACTTTGCGTCTGTGCTCTCACTAGTCCATTGGTAACTTTTCCAGTATTTTCATGTGAAATTGTTAATGATGTGTTTTTTCCTTCAATATTTTTAGTTTTATCTGAGTGACCATCAAGGTATACTAGTATTTTAGTTTCATACCGCACATGATGAGTTTTATATTTTTGTAACAGAAAATTAAGGATAATACATGTATATTGAATTTCGAACATTGTCATAATATTTCCGTGTGAACATTACTCTATAAATGCTTCAGTGATAGTTTTGGTATGAAACTTTGAAAGGAAAAAAATTCATCAGGAGCATATTTCGACTTTTTAGGTTGATTCCATTTTGAGATAGCAACTCTTCTATGCCAGTCTGCATGCATATCTGATATTTATGCCCATAATCCCATACTTCATTTGATTTGACCATGGGAACTATTACAACTAATAAATCATTACCATAATCTATTAGTATCTTGTATTATCAGTAGTCTGGAAAGCACGGACACGGCAAAATCGGTGCCGTATGCGAGTCCGACTCGGCACGGACTCGGCTGAGTACGTGTCCGACTCGCCAAGTGGCGAGTCAAGACGAATTCGGCAGCGGACTCGCTTCGGACTCGGGTTAGACGCGTGACGGATTCGGGTCATACTAATTCTGTACATTATTACAGAACAAAACGGAACTGAAAAAACAAATCTGAATCCTATGATTCAACATGAATAAAAACGTACAGAGAGAGAGAGGGAGGGAGAGAGAGAGGGAGAGAGAGGGAGAGAGATGGAGAGAGGGTACCTTGTAGCATAGAGAGAGAGAGAGAGGGTGGTATATATATATATGTATGTATCTATATGTTATTACAGAAAATCTAATGAAGAAGAAGATGAAGAAGGGAGAGACGATGTTTTAATCACAGAAAGCGAAGAAGGGGGCAGATGAAGAGAGAGACGATGATATATTACTATAACATGTGATGCTTGCCAGCTGTATGCCCCCTTCAGTTTGTATATTAAAATATATATGTATATTGTATGTAATTGACAGCGGTATGCATAAGATGTGCATTACTCTTGTTTGATTTACGGTTCCCATTTATGTACTACACTATTTAAATAACTAATATTTTTTAATGGTAATTTTTTTAATATTTGAAAATTTTAGAATTTAATGAATATTCATATTAATTTTTAAAAAAATTAATTTTGAAAAAAATTCGATTAATACCCAATTCGATTAAATTCTGTATCCCTTTTGTTTCTTTATATGTGTTTTTTTTATTAAAAAAATGTAGAGAAATTTAGATTTAGAACATGTAGATATCTAAATAAAATGATTTATGCCAAATAAATTAATATATGGGAACAAGGCAGATTCTATTTTTTTTTTACGGGCTAAAAGTTTACTAGTTTACTACTTATTTTGTACCAAGTTTACATGACTTATTATCAAATTTGAATGGAACTGTTATTTATGAATTTGTTGAATGTTGACATATATATTTATTGTAAAAAAATTAAAATCTGCCGAGTCCCGTATTCAGGACTCTTTGGAGTTTGGCGAATCCCCGTGTCCCCGTACCCGAGTCCCGTGTCCCCGTATCCGAGTCGGTGCTTCATAGTCAGTAGTTCATGGAAACAGTCTGGTTGACATTTCACATTAACTGCACCTTGGGGTGTAAACATATTAGAACGGTTCGACCACTAATCTGATTCATTCATAATGGACCAGGGTGAGAGTAACAAAAAATGATATAAGAATAATATTATAAGTACTATTTTTCTCTATCAAACTACTGGAATATTTAATCTAATATCCGATACATACTTGTTTCATATACGGTCAGAACTTGATATTACTCTAATAATAATCACATAATATTATTTTACATTAATATTAGTTATTATTTTTTTAAAAAAATCTATTCAGATCATATTTTATGTATTTTAGGTGGTTTAAATTTCGTGTTATATGTATGTATAAAATATAATATTATGATTAGCTTGTTGGAATCAACATAAAATATTACCTTAAAGCAATTGAGTTTTGGAAATTAAAGCGTATAATAAGTAGCACGATTTTCGATGAAATTTACACTTCTTCACCCCTAAGTGTACCGTCCTAAGTTTCTGAACAATATATTATTAGTTCAATTAATATGAGGTGGGTATATACCCCATTCCGTTGCCAATTCGCCATTATTTGTGCTACTGATTAGAAGTTGGAACAATGTATAGGACTGTCTTTTCCAATATGTAATATGCAGGATCAGCTTAGTGTCTTTAGTTGATCGATGGTCATTTTAACACAAAGGGTTCCAGGAATCCAATGTCTCTAACTTTGAGTACTAAATTTTTTCATATAAAAGAGTAGGCACGTTATATTGACTCGGCCCTTTGTGGATCGATTTCTTTTTTACTAGGTATTTGAAGGAACATCTGGAATTGACAACAAATACACAACAGTGCAGTTTACAGGAGAGGTACAAGTCACTCATGCTTTGATCAGTTTGATGCAATAGTTTTTGTGTAGAAGTGTGAGTTGAGTTGTTTAATACTTGAACTAAAGTGTATAAATATCTTGCTAGTTGGGTGTTTATATTGATTTGGGTATGACTAACTGTAAAGAATGGAACTTACTGATGCAGGACTAAAATTAACTGCGATTGGCTTGGGTATCCCAAGTGCAGGAACATAAGAACTAGGGTGATACAACCGGAAAAGAATAAGTATCAATAGGATTTCTGAAGTACATCCAACAGCTCAAGGCAGCAATTTAATAAATCGCAACCAATACGAAGAGAGTTTAGTTGTCAAACAATAATTCAATAAACCTCAAAAATTATAAAATATTACATCCCCTATATATGTCTCTCTTACTTGTTTCACATCATTTTTTTTCTTAATATATAGATATCATGTAATGCATAAGATCCATTAGGTCTGCTTACATTCATTGAAGAAAATAGGGGTTTAAGCCAATGAAGTTTGAGTTAATAAGTCAAAACCTTTATATGTGTCTGTGATTCTTAAACCTTGCTTACCATTTGTTCTTACATTGTGAGAAAGAGAATGATCTAGTTCTCTACAACAGGTATTAAAGACTCCCGTGTCACTGGATATGCTTGGGCGCATTTTCAATGGTTCCGGGAAACCAATTGATAATGGCCCTCCTATTCTACCTGAGGCGTATTTGGATATTTCTGGTTAGTGATTGTATTAATCTTCTTACCTGAGGCGTATCTGGATATTTTATTTAATTGAGACTCTGTTTGTACTTGTATCTAGGAAGTGCTATTAATCCTAGTGAGAGAACATATCCCAGGGAGATGATTCAGACTGGGATCTCAACTATTGATGTCATGAATTCAATTGCTAGAGGGCAGAAAATTCCTCTTTTTTCTGCTGCAGGTCTTCCACATAATGAAATCGCTGCTCAGATATGCCATCAGGCTGGCTTGGTTAAACGGTTGGAGAAAACTGAAAATCTTCTGGAGGTAAAATTTTATTAACATTTCCTGAGCTCTTTCTCCGATAAAGTTTACCACCATACTATTTTAAATATAATTATATATCTTTATATTGCATATGGATGTATCTATTTTAGGACCTTTTTATATACATATATAGTTTCTGGAATCATTTTTTTTAAATCTTGGAATTGCAATTCATTTAGAATATGTCCTTGCTTACCGGAAGTATGGTTCTCTACGAAGTATGGTCAATGGAGAGAGTGACCCTCTGAACTTGGTATATCTTTGAATTTCAGATCATATATATGTTTGATGTATCAGCCTCATGGGTCCTTCGGATTTCGGAACCATCTTGACACTTTGTTTGTTGCTCAACTTACAGGCCAATGACCCCACTATAGAACGTATTATTACTCTTCGAATTGCTCTAACCACCGCAGAGTACCTGGCATATGAATGTGGGAAGCACGTTCTTGTCATCTTAACAGATATGAGTTCATATGCCGATGCTCTTCGTGAGGTATTTAGTTTCATTTGCATCAATACGTGAATATATACAATATAATATGGGGATTTGAGTGCGGGGGATACGGCATATATAAAAATGTATTTGATGTTATGTATGATTAAACATCAAAACCTATTAACTTAAGACGTTACATATATTAAATCTTTTGCATGACAATCATCTAAAACACAATAATTTAAGTTAAAATATTATTCTTAAAATGTGAATATGAACATTATTATTTTTATTTATTTTGCTATTTAACATTAATGCTTTGCTTTTGTGGAAGTAGTTAACATTGATTTCGAGTGCGAATTATTAAAGGAAAAATTAACTTGGGACTGTGAGAGTAGCCGATACAGGGATACATTGTTAACTCAAGTATCCCTCCCTAGATATACTACTAAAATGGATTCTGAAAAGTAACAAATGCAAGTATCTTGTGCACAATTTTTGCAGAAAAAAATAATGCCGGCATGTACTTTTCAATTACTTCACGTTTCTGCTGCTCGGGAGGAAGTTCCTGGGAGGCGTGGATATCCTGGTTTTTTGTATACTGATCTTGCTACGATTTATGAACGTGCTGGGCGAATTGAAGGACGAAAAGGATCCATCACTCAGATTCCAATTCTAATTATGCCAAATGATGATATGTTTTAAAAACTAACTCCTCCTGTCCTCCATGATGAAAACACTAAAAGGATAGATATTTGTGGATTAACTGCAGAAATCTAAGGTGATCCAACCGCATAGGGATCACTACTCCTAGATTTTCTCAAACACAGAAGAGAAGAATTTGCATGGATGCAATCCATAACAAGAGAGAACAATCTTAATTTCATCATCAATCAAAGTCTTATTAATATGTGGGGATTACATCAATATATATATATATATATATAGATAGATAGATAGATAGATAGATAGATAATTAAATACCTAAATACCTTATGAAATTACCTAATGGACTAAAGCCCGTTAACAAATGGGATTATTATTAATAAGATACATGCTTTGAATCTTCTAACCCCACATATTAAACATATAAATAATACATTACTAATTTATCTACTAAATACAATTAAACTATTAACTTATAAAAATAAAATGCTCCTTTTGTTTTTATTCCCATTCCTCGTTACTCCATTTTTATTTTCGCTATTAGAAAAACTTTAAATATGTGGCTTGATTCGACTGTGTTCAGATATCACACATCCCACTCCGGATCTTACTGGTTATATCACTGAAGGACAGATATACATCGACAGGCAACTCCAAAACCGACAGGTAAGATTATAACATTATCAATAATCTGGTTTATGTGAAGTCCTTAAAATTTCGTGGATAGAAATAACTGAAGTTCAATAATTAGACTAAATTGTCGATGGCATGTCTGGTAGTTAAGACTTAAGACCTTCAGTTCGCTCCATGTACATCTGTGACGACTGTTTCCAAGTTTTCTATGGTCAGAAACTTAGAATGATGATTTTAGACATTAATTTCTATGCAAGTCTGTTGCGCAGCTCTTTGAATGTCTATATTATGACTTTTCTTTAAACTTGTAATGCTATTCAATGCGCCATTAGAAATAATCCACAGTGTTGTATCTACTTTTAGCAGTGCCTGTAAAGCAGATTCAACTTAATGGGTATTGTTTAGTTAATCCTGCTTTATGAGATAAAATTTGAATGAGTTGGACAGGGGTTCACCTTCAAATCTGTTTATTTTTGTCAAGCTCATTGATTTTCCATGTAGGAATTTGTGTATTCTCATAGAGGGTTGAGGTAGAGATCTCATATCATTAGTTCTGTATTTGGCATCATAAATTTAGAAGATGTTATTATGATGCATGGGTTGCAGTATGTGTCATCATATTTAGATAATGATCTTGTGCTTCTCTAAAGATGTTATTGTCATGCATGTGTGGCAATGTTTTTATTTAATCTTCTGTTTAATGGAACAGATATACCCACCAATAAATGTGCTTCCATCCTTGTCACGGTTGATGAAGGTAAGTCGATAGCTCTTTTTAGTTTGGAATGTAAATGCAGAAGAACTTGTTGAGATGTATAATTTGAGAGCTTACTTGAACTAGTGCCAATTTGATATTTTAGAGTGCCATTGGGGAGGGCATGACTCGCAGAGATCATTTTGATGTGTCTAACCAGGTATAGCTGAACAAACATACAAGAAAACTTCACTATCAGTACTATTTCCGGGTTGGCTATTCATGTGAACTAAATTTCATTTACTTTGTTCTCTGTTATCATCAGTTGTATGCAAACTATGCTATTGGGAAAAATGTTCAGGCAATGAAAGCTGTGGTCGGAGAAGAAGCATTATCTTCTGAGGATTTGGTCTGTCACTTACATTTTCCATAGTAATACTACTGTAAATAAATATTTTATGAACAGTACAAATTTCAGAAGTAATATAATTATTTCTTGAACAGTTATACTTGGAGTTCTTGGACAAATTTGAAAGGAAGTTTGTTGCTCAAGGAGCGTACGACACTCGTAATATCTTCCAGTCACTGGATTTAGCATGGACATTGCTAAGAATCTTTCCCCGCGAGCTTCTCCATCGTATACCTGCAAAGACCCTTGATCAGTTCTACAGTCGAGATATGGATAACTAATGTTGGAAATAAATCTTTTGTACCTACATATGTTCAATCACTGGGCTTGAGCTTTGTGGTCACAATATATTTGTGCCTTTGCTTCTTAGGTTCATTCTCCTATATGCAGCTCAGGTAATAAATAGTGAAAAGACATCGGTTCTTTTTTGTGAGAATCTGTAAAAATTGTAAGTGCATTAATTATGTTATGTGGCTTGTCTGCATTTTAGTCGTGTGCTGGCAAACTTGGCTTCTCCTTTAAACTTGAGTTTGAGAAACAAAAGGCCTCTGGATCCTAGCAGTTCTTGTGCGTATATGATGCTTGTTTAATTAATTATTTCTGTCAGTGTGAGCTGATTTTTTGGGGCGAATTCACCTAAATGATCAATTTTTTTCTATATGTGAAATTTAGTACATCAGATGATGAGAATGGACAAATGTATATGTATAAAAGTGTGATTTGTGAATTATGCACACTTATTTTTTCAGTTTAGCATAGTACCAGTTCCATATAGTTCAGATTTAGAGTGTTCTGAAACATAAGCTTGCCGCTTATAAATGAGATAAAAGATTATCAAGTGGGCACTTCTTGCTATTATACTGCTATGATAATTTGTGGGAGAGAGCCCTGGACTAATAGTATGTATGTAGCCTTGATTAAAGTTTGTAAAGTTTAGTTCAAAGATATTCCACTTCGCTTAATTGAAGTTTTGATTGCATCTGTTTTTCTGTTATCTAAAAACGTCGCTAGATTTATATTGTCAAGCTATTAAGGGGATGTATTGTTAGTTACGCTTTCTATGTAAATTCTGGTATCCTGGTTTTCTTAGTTTTCTACTTAACAAGAAAAACATGGGTTATTAACATTCTAACCCTTAAAGTTTTGACGAAAATATACATCAACCCTCAAACTATAAAAATGTACCTCTACATTCTTAAAGTTTGTCACTTGTACATCCGAACCCTCAAACATTGTATTTCAATATTTTTTTTCTTATTTTATCCCTGATTCTCATTATCTAGTCTACGATTTCGAAATGGGTACATTAGTGACTTTTGCATAACGGAGTTTTGAAATTTCTCCATTTCGATTACTACTAGTGGCTTTTGATTGTTAGTTGATGATGCATCTCACCCATAACTACTCTTTTTGTATCAACTACATGAAATCTATACATGTCGAAGACTTACATAAACAATTAGATATAATAAGAATCAGGATGTACAAATGCTAAATTTTGAGGGCTATTACGTATATTTGGGAAAATTTTGAGGGTTAAAATTGACTATACAAGGGTAAAATTGGAAAAAATTATGAAAAAAATGAAAAATGATCAATATACAAGTGCCAAATTTTAAAGGCGCAAAAGTATGTTTTTGTTTTTTGAGGACTGTTGTGTATTTTCGTATAAATTTTGAGGATTAAAATGTTAATAACCCGAAAAACATATATATAAGATTATAGAAGAAAAGTCATACATATTAATGGCCTGTTTGGTCTGTCTTAAAATAAGTTCTTTTGGACTTATTTTCGGGTAAAAATTTCATATTTTAATAAATATTTTTTATACAAGTATTTAATGTATATTTGAGATTCTATAAGTTGCAAAAAAAAGTTAACTTTTTTCAGAAAAAAGTTAGGAATATCTAATTTGTCTTAAAATAAGTTGACTTATTCTGAAAAAAAGTCCCCCAAACACCCCCTAAGTTGTCTCTCAAGCCTATGTAATTTGCGTCTTCTGAAAGAAATCGATAGCCTATTATATTACTATAGTATCTCACTATTGGTTATATAAGCTACAGAAATCAAATGCTCAGATTAGTTTCCACTTGAAGGTAATGGGAGTTGCAGGTTTTGTTTAAAATTTACCAGCAATGTGCTTAGGATGATGCCTAGGCGCTAGGTGGGATTAAAGGGGCCGGTTGTGTGAAAATCTGATCAAAGCTATTTTTAACAAAGAAGTCGGTTTAATGAGAACTTACGCATTTGTTAATAGCTAATTGAGAACTTATGCATAGTTATAAGAACAAATTCTTGCTTTTGATATCACTGCTGAATTATGAAGGGCACAATGCCCTAATTATTCCGCTAAGCTACATGAAACAGTTTAAATATTTGATCAATTCGGTAACGCCCTAATATGTAGCTGCTGCAAGAGTCAAGACCTCATTTCTGGCTGCTGCAGTTTCTATTCTATCCCACTCCCTTCTCCTTCTCTTCTCTTCTAGTTGAGTGGCTGAGTTCCGAAGTTTGAGTTTTTGGAGGCTTTTTTTGTATAGACTAGGTTCGATTTCTTCCAGCATCACCTTTACATTTTCAGTAAGTTGCTGCACACCCTTGCTCCAGTGAGTCTTTAGGTTGTTTTCTATGCCTGCGACCAACACTGGGTAAACATCCTCCATTGCTTGCAATGCCATCTTCACCATCTGCTCGTTATTCCATACGTAAAGTGCACGCTCTGCAACCTGTATCAGTGCAAGTATTTTTAGGACAGGTTCTCATAAGCTAGCTAGCTAGCTGGTGGGAAAATACTCAAAGTTTACATTTAACAATTTTGACATGAAAACATGGATAATATAGGGAACACAAGCAGACATATTCAAAGACTCTAGTAAACATGACAGAGTAGCATATAGTGCTTGAACGTTTCACCTGTGAGTTACAGCTGTTGGAGCACTTGGTTATCTTGCTACAAATCGGCAAAGCAAATTTGCGGTACTGACCAGGGTCGATATATTCTACAAGTTCTTCCAGTTCACCGATAAGAAGAACTTCCTTCTGGCAATTAGTGACTGGCCAATATTTCAAAATCCCTCGAATGGCAATCCCCCCAAGCATAGGCTCCTTCTGCACAAACTGTGATACACAATAAGATAACTGCCTATGATATGCCTGCATACTTGTTGGCTTGTGAAGAGGAATGAGAACCCTCATCAAGAAAAGCTTATGTTCTTCCTTTAATGGAATAGTAAAACCATTTATGATGCTTCCCCATATCTCAAGAAGATCTCCAATACCCCAATGGCGCTTGTCATCTGTCTCGAAAACATAGTACAAGAATACGTCATTCATACCCTTCCTCATGAGAGCCCGGTAAAAAGTGAACTTGGAATAAATTCTGTGGTACACATTCTTCAGGCTCTCCCTTTCTCTTGGGTCTCCTGATTGGAAGAGGTAAAGGAGACTGATAATAAAGGACTGGTCAATAAAATGTTGAAGGTCCTTCGCCTCCATGGTAATAATTAAGCGGAGGAGGATATCGTATATGAGTTGCAGATGTGGCCATGCGGCTGTAGAAGTAGCAACAAGATCATCGTCATCAGGTAATATGGAGGTTATGGAGGTGTTACAGGGCGGAGGGAGTGGCCGGAAAAGGTTGGAAGACAGCATATGAAAGAGAGGTTGCAGGATATGATCTTCTAGTGCTTTCTTCAAAGATCTTATGATTGAGAGGAGCTGGATGAGCTTGAGGCGCTTGAGATCAAAATGAGAAGCTAATTCAGAAGGATCGTCGAAGGGATAAGTAACGGTGCAGTAAGAGATTACAGACATGATTTCTTCATCTTCATCTTCAGAAGCTGATCTGCTGCAACTAATGTCATTGGCCACAAGTTTACTCCCAATATTGCTTTTCGAATCAAGATCAAAAAGGTACTGAAGAGTGATGGAATTTTTCGGCCGAGAGACACTGGGGCTCTTTCTTTGAGCTCCCATTTCTTTCTTGTCCGTCTTCTTGATATTCTGTTTCTTTTTTATCTCATAAAAACTTTTATGCCAGTCTGTTTAGACACACTCTCCCAAAGTCTGGAAAGAGAAAGGAAATGTTTACATACTTTCTTTCATCAGTTTCTCTTGGATTATCATGCAGAAAAGACCATAAAAACTTGATATTTTCTAGGTAACAAGTATTGTAATATCAGGTGAAACATAGAGTTTGTACCATATGTCATGACAATATGACATAGACAAGTCAGCTATATTCCCTGATGAATAATACGTGGACGCTCCGTGTACTTGATCTCTTGTTCTGTGAGGGCCACGTGGATGTCGATCTCCTGCTGTGATAAGAGATGATCAGAGGTGTCCTTTGCTGAATCTTGTAAAAATGCAAGATGGAAACTTTGTTGCACAGCATCAAGTGAAACTACAAATGATGGCCTTCACCAACCATGAATCTGGATTAAACAATGTTCATTATTATAAGATAAATAGCAGAAATTTGGAAGAGTGTGTTTGGAGAACTAGGGTCAAGCATCAGGTTATGCATAAATAATTGCTCCCATGTCTATGCCAGATGAAAATCGACGATATCCACAATAGTTTATTTAGATTACAGAACATTTGTACATGAATAGATTGCATATTCTTGGCCTCCAAAGAAAATATTGGGCTTAAACTTCATATTTCAGCTTTTAACAAGTGAAAGTTACTCTACAAGTTCAAAATGTTACTACAACAAGCATTTTTCTTTTTTCTTTTTCTTTTTTTTTTTGAAATCAACAAGCATTTTTCTTTACGAGGCCTGATTTTAATTGTAGACTTCAACAATGCAGTTATTAGATTAAAATAATAATAGATAGTTTAGATTTAATAAAATAATATAGATGGTTTGCATAAATATTTACACATTATTCTATATTTTGTATATACGTACTTTTTTTTACACACTATTCATTTAGTACTATATATACATGTTTTGCAATATGAATATCACTCTCCACCGTATATAAGTCCAGGTCCAGACAATCGCTTGTCAAAATTATTTATCCGCCTTTTTCTTCCGCGAATATAATAAACACTGAAATTTTTTGTGAATTCAAAGGGGTCACGTCATCTATCCAGTTAGATGGATTATACCTATTTACACAAATACCTCGACAATTCCTGTTGGTTAAAACATAGAGTCTAATAAGCATATTTTGAGTTGGTACGGAAATAGGATCTCTAATCGCCGGAGATAAAAGATTAATATGAGAAAATATAAGTCTGCGTTTCTGAGTTTGTTGAGCTATCAACAGAAAAAAGCACGGATATATAATTAGTCAACCATCGCTTATTCGGGACCAAAACCCATATAACTAATATTGTACATTGTACTCCTTTCGTCTCAATTAATTCTTAACATTTCCGAAAGAGTGTCCGACACGTATTTTAATATGCATATAAAGTATAGTTACATAACTTATTTTTATAAATTTTTATTTTTGAATAAAAATTGAATGTTTAAATTTATATTCAGGAAAAAAATGTAAAATAAGTTATGGAACTATTTTTATATGTATCTTAAAATGCGGGACATACACACTCTCATAAATGTTAAGAATTCATACTGAGGAGAGTATCTGTAAGTATATATGTTGGAGAAATGGTATACTAGAGCATACTTGGGTGTTTAATTCTAATGCCAAGAAAAAATACACTTACCAAGACCAACATCCGGCTCCAATATATAATATTATGTATATTTTTTAAGTAGGACACAATATTATATAATATAATATGAAAATTAATTATTGCATTATTTATTTTCTTATTATTAGTAATGTTAAACTTGAGCATTATTTATTTATTTGATTTGATTTGATTACTTGACTATATATAACTTGAATTCTGACAATTTTGACCCGCCCATAAATACCCGATTGGAGAAACCGGAACCCGAATATATATACAGATACGTAATGGAGTAATATTATAAATCACCGCCGGCGTGCGACTCCGGTAACGATTCAACAGGTGCGTTATTCTAGTTCTCTTCTGCTTGTTTGATTTATTTTAGTTGTTTAATTTCATGAATTTATCGAAACTAATTGGGTTTTCTTAGATTAGTATTGAATTCATTTTTGTTGAATTGTGATTGATTGGATTCTATTGTATATATCTGTATATGGTGAGTTGATTTTGTTTTTTTATTGATAGCAGATGCAGATTATCGTGAAAACTATTACTGATAAGACAATTATCGAAACCAAAGACGAATAATAAGAAAATAGTGGTGAATGAAATGGAGAGCAATAGTAATATCAATGCAGCTAATAATATTAATAATAGTGGAGTTGCAAGTGGAATTTGTAAAAACAAGACTAATAGTGGTGGTAGGAAAGTAGGAATGAGGGGAGAAATGGTAGGGAAGACGATAATAGGTTTGATTTGCGGGAGTCTTGTTTACTACCATTGTGCTTATCGGAATTCCAGTTTTCTCTCTCTTCTATTGGACGTGTTTATTGTCCTCCTCTGCTCTCTTGCTATTCTCGGTCTCCTCTTCCGTCAAATTAACATTTCGTAAGTCTCCCCTCTCACCTATCACCTAGGGTTTGATTCCAATTCCTTGTATATTTTCTTTTTTTATAATAATTACTACCGAATACCGATACTCTGGTGCAAACACACGCACACACACTCTTGTCCTATTCACTCATCCCCAATATTAAAACAATGATATTTGTAAAACTGCGCGTATTGCTCAAAATTTGATAGGCTATTTAGCTTGTATTTTAATTAGGGAAATTCCTAATAGTACCATCGTAGAATTAGCTTTTCTAAATGGTATCATTCACTATTTTAGACTTCCAAGTGACACCACTATACTTTTGACTTCGTCCGTATCATACCACTCTGTTAACTAAACGTTAATAAAACCGTTAAGTATTAATTAAAATGGCAATTCCTAATGATATCATTTAGCAAAGTCAATTTTTCCTAAATTTTTTACCATATATAATAGATATTGGTTTTTTATAATTATTTTTATATTATTATCATCTCTATAAAATAGAACTTAGAAATTGGAAAATTTCTAATGCTACCATTGTATATTGACTTTTCTAAATGGTACCATTAGAAATTAATGTTTTATTAACGTTTAGTTAATAGAGTGGTATGATGCGGATGAAGTCCAAAGTACAGTGGTACCGCTTGGAAGTCCAAAATAGTGAATGGTACCATTTAGAAAAACCAATTCTACAATGGTACCATTAGGAATTTCCCTTTTAATTATGACATGGATCTCCTAGTTCTACCACATTAGTTGACAACATTCTAATATCTCTTTCTTTTCATTGTATTTGTTATTTATATCCCCCTCATTAAGGGTTCCGGTGGATCCCCTGGAATGGCAAATATCTCAGGATACTGCTAACAGCATCTTTGCATGCCTTGCCAATACTATAGGTGCTGCAGAGTCTGTTCTACGTGTTGCAGCTACCGGCCAGGACAAGAGGCTATTCTTTAAGGTATATTTTTTAAGATTATTTCACTAATAAGTTTACATTGATTGTTGCAAATATTTTGTTGTTCTACGGAGTTTCTGAGATTAAACAACTTGTGCTAACTTTATGCCTCATACTTTAAGGATTATGCTTCTATTGAGACCTCAAAGCAAGGTTATGTGCCCTAGATATATAATGTGAAACTGACCAACAAATTTAGCCTTAAGATTGAGCATCTCCTTGTCATTATCTTGGTTTGTCAAAATATGTTAATAGGCTTTAAGAGTAGTAATTATATTATCTTTCCACTTTAACTATTATGTATTCTAGTTGAACCCATATATTATTATAAATATATAGTACTTATTGAAACATGCATTGTAATGTTGGAGTGGACACACACCAAAAATAGGAACTAAACCACTCTACTTCAAGCTAATTACTAATCTAATTGTGATTGATTTTAGAGATAACCACATGTTTTTATGTAATCAAGCATCTATATACTATACTAAAATGGAATCCCCTAATTTTTACTTCCTAACCAACATAACTTTCTCTATCTTTAATTATTACATGCCAATAAATCTCAATGAATCTCTATTCTTCCTTTTTCATTTACCTTTTCATCAATTTAATAAAGCGGAATCTCCTAATTCAGGTTTTGCCTCCCAGTTTTCTTTCTTACCTTGTATAACTTTCTTTGTCTTGATTTATTACATTACTCCAATGCTTTATTCTTCCCTTTTCATTTACCTTTCTTAATTTATGTTTTAGATATTATTTCCACCTTAACCATGTAATATCAAAAAATTTTAATATTATATATATAAGGTAAGGTTCTAGAGAGAACCCTCTTAAAAAGAGAACCGAGAGAACTACTTTAAAAAAATATTTTTTAAAATTCAAAAAAATATGAATGTGTTAATATCATAAATGCAATTCTAAAAATTTAATTGTCAACAACAATATGTTTGTAAATAATAATTTTATATATAGAGATTCAAAAATAAATCCTTAAAATTTTATGAGATTCTAAAAGAGATTGAATTTTTTTTCATTTACAAAAAGTGGGTTGAAATTTTAAAATCGTTGTATGCGTGTAAGAATATTTATAATTTTTTTCAATCTTATAACTAATTTTTAAAAGTGGTTCTCTCCGTTCTCTTTTTAAGGAGGTTCTCTCCGGAACCGGAACCGGAACCGGAACCGGAACCTTGGCTATATATATATATATATATGATCCTATAAAATTTCTACAATAAATTTTTAAAAAGAGAAAAACAATGTATTAATTTAATAATTATTGTTATTATTTTAATTTTTTTCTCTCCAAATAGTGAAATTTGTACATAAATTAATTTTTAAAAACTCAAAAGTAAATATTGATTTATTGAGTAACTTCTTTTTAAAAAAAATCCCTGAAACATTGTTATAATATTAAGTAAAATTTCATTTTGATTTTTTGAAGTTAATTTATATATATATAAGCATGTATGTATGTATTTGAAAATATGGTATATAAATAATTTATATCGCAATAAAAAAATACTTGTGACTGCAAAACACGTGTTAAATCTAATACTCTACATATTCATGTTGTATTTGAATGCAAATTAAAATATACTTTTTCTATTTTAATAATGTCAGAGGTGTATTAATCAGAAATTCACAATTAAGTGCATCTAATTTAAATAATTTGTAATATTATATATAAAAGAAAATATCAAAATATCATTTTTAAATACTATTTTTTTTTAAAAATGTAAAGATATTATTTGGTTATAAGTCTACTAAAAGTATAAATTGGCCATATCGAATTTAATGAACTTGAACTCACAACAGCTGAGCTAAAATAAATAATATGCCAATTACTAACCAAATAAAATATATAGTCTAAAATAATAAAATAAAGAAATAGTTGATCACTATTAAGTATTAACACTCCTTGTGTAGGAGAAATCCAAATCTATTAAACTACACCATAAAGATAAAAGATTAGGGGCAAGCCTATAAACTGCCATGCGTATCAACATACTGCACAGAGTTGACAAAGCCTCTTGCCTGAAACATGGAGACAAGCTTTTGCGGTTACTTAGCGGAGTACACGGATTGAAATAACAGAGTGGCAAATATATTTTCAATGGAATTGGAAGAACATGTGAAATACAGCAATAAGACATAATATCAAGTGAATAAGATGGAGATATGTCAGGTGGTCCATGTAACTCTTACAGTGTACAGGGTTTAGTGGCTTCTTGGAGCAGGATCTTACACATTAAACACATACTTGCCTAGTAGTCATAACTGTAACAACCCGACTTTTTTTTACCATTGTCTAATTGCGGAATATTCGAAAATAAATCTAAAATCATTAATTGCGATAAGAAAACAACTGATAATCCTGAAAAATTTTAATGTCTAAATATATGAAAATACTAATAAGTCTAAAATCAATTAGAACAATTTCTCGTAATACTCTAAACAAACTGAAACTAAGGTCTAGGCAGCGCTCATCACTCTCCCCGCTTTACCTTGATTACCTGCGGAAAGGAAACAATACGAGTGAGTCAAATGCTCAGTATGAATATATTTTTACATAATGCGGAATTTTAGAAAATAGAATAGATAGTGTCTTACCAACACAAGAACTCAATAACAATTTTAAACAATAAACGCTACAAATGAGAATGATATAAGGATCACGAGATGCCTCAAAATATATATGATATTTAACAAAAGGGTACCACGATAGGTAGCTCGGACCAAAACAATAAAGTATGGCTGAATAACGATAAGGTAGGAACAATAAAGGTCTCTCACTCGTGAAACTCCACTCAGTACAATACAATGGTTTCTTCCTCGGATATCCATAAGAAGAAATAATAGAATATATAAAACATCCCAATAATACAATATCGATCATGATCTATTCACGTCTCATACTCTAGAAACGCGCCCGTATACTCAAAATACTGATATGAGTTAGTGTCTAGTTCACCTGTCTAGTTCACCTTTACTCTGAACTGCATGTGAACATTGTCGGTGATTAACCCACACGGATCGGTCTAAGAGCCCAATGGCCCCAATACATAGGTTACAAAAGTTGCCCACTCTTTATTTAGAATAAAACAATATCGCAATAAAAATGCCAAACAAAACAATTATGAAAGAATCAAGGCAACAATAATCCCAAAAATAAGGAATTTGAAACGAAATAAGGAATTTGAAACGAAATAAAGAATGCCTGGTCACAATTTTAGAAAAACGTCAACAATAAATATAAGGAATATTTAATATTTAAATGGAGAGAAAGAAATAAGGAATTTGTCTCAACAATTATAATTTAAAATTTATGAAAGGGGTAAGAATTCGTACTAATAAATACAATTTAAGGTTTAGAAAAGGGATTAAAAATTCGTACCTGAAATTAATCCAATAAATATCCAATGTTTGCAAACAGGCGAAATTATACCTCTATAATCTGGATAAGAAGTTATTGTTAATACTCCTGGCATCAGGGCCGATCTAACTCTTGTTAATCCAATTAGGTCACTCTTAATCAACAACAAATGTTAATACGTAAACATGCGTGGGAAAAATATATAAATTAAGATTATGTCACAAGTCAAACTTTTAGCATGTGCTCATGTAACATCTTATATCTGCATGTTAAAACCTGTACTTGTGCAAATACAAATGTACAAAGGAAATGGAATATATTAAACTTACATGTAGTACACAATTCACTTCGACAAATATAATGGTTCACTTAATTATAATAAAGCTTATTGATATAATTTTATGTTTAAAAAAGGCATGTATAATGCATGTATGAAATAACTTGACAACCAATTTTAGTATGTAAATTAACCAGGACCTCAAAATGATGAATTTGAAAACTAAAGATGCTGGGTATTATATGCGTACACCTAAAATTAAATATAATGTATAAAAGAAATAACTAACCATTTCACTTGAATGAGCATGCATGCATATGTACGTACTCATACTTTTAATTTTCATGCTTAAATAATAAAAGGCACAAATGAAGAATTTTAACTACTATTACATGCACCGTACATGTGAATCATTTAACCAAATAAAAAGCATGATTAAATAATTTAATATCATATATAATAAAGAGAAATACTAGAGTTCCCAAATTAAACAATGACTTAATTAATGTGCATAATGATTTTATTAATAAGTGACCCTATGTACATTTATGCATGTAATTATCCACGTACATGTTGATTCACCCATAAATATATAACTTAGCTTATTTAATTATCTCATTTAATAATACTGCTAAAACCCCTTATGGAAAATAATTACAAAATTCATACCATCCATCTAAAAATTTGTATCCATATTTAAGAGCAATTATTATATAAAACAACTTGTAGATTTGGGATGCGATAGAAAATAAGTAAATAATAATAATATACATGAATAGCTTTTTAACAATCAACGTACATATCAAAATAATAATTGCTGAAAAATAATTAATTTATAAATTGAAAACTTCCAAATGGATACCTCCGAATAAATCTGTTATTGAATATATACAAATTAAAGTTTTTTTTATGGAAAACATAATGATACTTTAGTTTAAATCAATAAATAAAATTACAGCGGTCTCAATGTTTAGTCACCAATTCCCTTATCAAAACTAAAATACTGATGAGTGCAATAATAATCATAGCATTTACAATCATGTTTAATATTAATGTATACACATAATTAACTCCCACAAAGAAGATATACTTACCTCTGTATTAGACGAGTACTATACGAGCCAATTAAGTCTTATCGATATACCCGGCAATACCTATTACTCTTGCATCCTGCATCCGCGACTCCACGCTTCTCCTCACCATATATTTCTATTCATTATGCTATGTATGAGGACAAGACTTCCACTTATACTACCAAATACTCAAATAGATAGGTATTGGTAAGTAAAGATAAGATAATATTTAATAAAAATTAATCCTTTCCACAATTTTGTAGAGTTTTAATCGATTTGGTAACTAATTTATAGGCCCTGTTGGTTTATCCAATTATAAAAGGTCAAATTGGTTTATCCAATTATAAGATCAAATATAATCTAATCATTAAAACAACAAATAAATTATAAAATATTAAAATGATAGAAAATCGGGTTATTAAAATTGTAATCCCCGATACTTGACTTCTTCTTTCTTTATAGACCTTCATTTACTCTATAAGCTATTCTCTCTCTTTTCTTTGGTTTGAAATTGGAGATACATTGAGGTGAGAGAGAAGCATTGTACATATATATAAATAAACAAGTCGAGTTACTAGCAGACTCCTTAATTAACTAACTGAAATCACTTATCCAACCACGTTAACCATTATCTATTTAACTCAATATAGAGAGTCCACATATAAAAACATACTTGATAAATTAATATTTATAAGATAAATAAATTAATAAATTAATATACATGTTACCTAGATATGAGTTTGCAATATGACTATTCGAAAATTGTGGTATCACTAATCCATTAGCCCGCTACTTAGCTGTCCAGAGAAAAATATATTTACACATATATATATTTATTCAAGTTTAACAAATTCACAAATCAATTCAAAATAAATAAATATTTCAAATTAGTTTAATAAAATATATTTCAAAATTACGGGATATTACAATAACAACTATCCACTGGGCGTCGTTTATCCACTTAAAACAAAGACAGGTCGGATGTCTTATCCTTTTTTACCGCCTTATCGCCTAGGCGACGTCTTAACAATTGTGGATGCATGTGTAAATTTTGGATTCAACAGTTATCTGAAAAATATATTTGTTTTTGGATTTATAAATTATAATAGGTGTTTGATTTTTCATAACCGTGTTCGAGCGTGAGTGTTCATGCCAAAATAAAAAGTCGGGGCAACATACCTTGATGTAGGATAAGGTCAAAGAAAGGGTTAAAACACCAATAAGATACTATCTTTGCACATAATTTAGTGACATAAATCCTCTAGATCATTTCATAATCATAATTCATAATATCCATATTCTTCCGAATATAGAAGATTATATTTGTTTATATAAAAATCCTAAAATTTGCTCAACAAGTAAACATGGAAAATAAATGAAATGTTAGATAAAAAGAAATAAATTCTTTTATTGTTTTACTATAGTTTAGAATATTTTTGATAATAAACTTGCCTAATATTAATAAAATACCTAATTATTTACAAATAATTTATTCATAAATGATATATAACACATACAAATTGATATTGTAGTTTGTTTGTGGGAACTCATAACAAAAAAGGTAATTTATGACCCATATGCGCCATAGACTATTGTAACACAATATCCATACTAAGATTCTTCGAAGGAACCTGAGGAACTAGATGTGTGAATAAACTTGTATTATGTAACATCCGAATTTCATAGTACCCACGCTTCTTCAATTTCTTCCATTTATTTCCCGAGTAATATCCAATATGCGATAGTTTTTTTATTAATATGTATTTTACGTACCTATTTCATATATTATTATGAACTCTTATGTCATAATTCAACTTTACTGCTTACAACTTAAATTTAAAGAGAAGATCAAAAGCAATCTAAATTACCTTTTTACTTGGATTTATACAATTCTCTTAAAAATAAAATTGAGTAAGCATTTCCCCCTTCTCCACAAACATATATTATATTGCTCCTTAAGATTACTACAAAAAAAACTACTACTGTTGAAAGTAACAGATTTTTCCCAAAAACATATTAAATAATGAATTTGATGTTTCTCACGGGAGCACTTGATAGGAGTGAGGCCGAAATTAGGGTTTGGGAGAAATTTTTGTAACATAAACAACTCAACAATGTATTAATCGCAAAAATTAAAATTCTTATTAAATTACAAGCCGGAGTTACTATTTATAATTTTTTTTCTACTTTCGTAATCCAATTCCATCTTGAAGCCCTCTTGATTAAGTAATAATCACATAATTGTGCGATTATTTGCACAAGAAAGATTCTGCTTGCTTTAGAATGAAATAGTTATCAGCTGAACCAATATATTGGTCTTCATATTAGTACTCCACAGGTGGTTGCCAGTCTCTATATGCTTTCAGCTTTGGGAAGAGTGGTCTCAGGTGTTACGATTGCATATGCTGGTAAGCAGAATCACACTTTTTTCATCTCATTTACGTTTGCTTCAGCTGTTTTCATATTGAAAATCATTTAAATTTGATTGCTTGCTTCAGCTGTTTTCAGATGTTATATGTGTGTATTTAATTGACGTGGCTGTTGAGGTTACGAGTTCAGTGACGTTTTAGACTATTAGCCTTGTGTGTGTGTGTATAAACAAAAGGTAGTCTTAAAAGAAAATTTTAAAATCCTGCCTCCCCTCCCTCCGACCCGAGTGCTTTTGTCATTCTAAAGTAAATTGTTACAAGTTATAATTGACTGAGATTTTAATAAATATATTTTTTATTGGTATTTATTATGAAAATTTCATATTAAATTTTTATAGGGTTAAAACGTATGATATATTTTCTTGTTGCATGTGAATTTGTCAAAGAGGTGTGTGATACTAATTAAGTAGAAGAGTTGGTTTGATAATAATTAAAAATCAAGTATAATAAGTAGATTTTTTTAAATATATATGTATATATGTATGTATGTTAGTATGTATGTATGTATGTATGTATTTATGTATATGTATATAGTTTGTACCCGTAAATGTTAGCAATAATAAGTAGAATTCTAATTAATATAAGATATGTATATAGTTTGGGTCTTATTGTATTAAGTAGAATTCTATTTAATATAGATACGTATAAGCCTAAGTAACGACCGACCAATCAAAACTCTGAAGATGTGTCCACTCAGAGATAATGGAATGAGGAAGGAATGGAATGAAAAATTAGGAACGAAATTTATGGAGAATGAATGTATGGTAAATAATGAACAAAAATGAGGAAGTAAAAATTTTCTATGATGAAGATTGGAGGAAAAATGAAGAAGGATAATGGAGCATTCCTTCCAAAATTGGGTTAGACTTCTAGTTTAAATTATAAGAAAACGAATGAAGGAATACAAATTATAAACATTTCTCTCCAATCATCCCAACTTATAAATTTCATTATATACTCTTCTTATTCCATTTATCCAAGTGGACACAACTTTAATGTTTAGGCTTTATTCCATTACATCCGCATGGACACAACTTTAATGTTCCGGCTTTAATAATATAATATATATATGATGCATGTCGGTGAAACATAAATTATATAAAGCGCTGAGTCGAAGAGGGAACAAGAGCCTAAGCCGGTTTTTGATGAAGTCATTATTGAGCTTATGAATCCTTTAATTACGATTTTACTCTATTTGCAACCACTTCTAATTCTTTAGCACTATCCAGTGTCTGTGGTGTACCTGTAAAGTACATGCCTGATAAAATAAGTGATGAGGTACTGCAGTCTGCAGGCACAATTAAAGCTGAGAATGCAGATTCAATATTACTTCTCTAAATTTGTGTACATGAGGAAAGTCATGTTACTTTGGGTAGTTTTTATATGTATTGTACTCCTCTCTTTCTGGATTTCTCTTTCATAGTTCTACATATATGTGCTTATTTCAATCGATCATGTACAACAGGACTATGTTTGTTTAGTGTCTATTTGCTTGCTGAGAATTCATTATTGATCACAACATGCCTGTCGCGGGTTTCGGGAAGAGGAGATGGTTGAAAGAATGCGGTAGACTGCTAAATTGCATAGTATGATGCAGAAATTTACCAATCTCATTGCTCTATTGCTGATCACATGGCGAAGCTTTTTCCCTTGGTCTCTAGTTTTTGTGCAAATTTATGTACCTTCTTCCAGATGTTTACATGTGAATGAGCATACGTATTGGCAACCACATCAAAGTGTGCTTTGAAGACAGAGAGGGGTTGCTTTTATAATCGTGATAGGATTATAGTTATGTCATATGTCATATGTGTCATGTGGTTTAGAAGTTGAAGGTGTGGTTCAAACACTCCATTGTCAGAACTCACATGGGCACACTCGTAATCTGGTAAATTAGATTAGATTACAGACTGAGACTATTATATAGGCGTCACCCCTATCCGAGTTGTATTGTAAGCAAATCTAAAGGAATGTTTCTAATTTGAACTTTAGTGTGGCGGTGACGAAATATAATTATCTAAAACAAAATTTTCCAAATTTTAAATATTTTTAGACATTGCAGTTTGGGCGGGAATGTAATACAATTTTTTTTTCAAATGAAAAGACGTTACATTTTGTTAGGCTATAAAAATGAATACAATTGTTCTATTGTCATATACACCTTTACTATTCTACTAATTTACAGAAATATTTTTTTTGTAAATATATATGCATTTTTTAAAGTGTTATTTTTATGTAGAGTAATGTTACAGGTCCCAAAATATTTTCAAAATTTTACGGGTTATGTTTTGATTGAGTTTAACTTGATTAATAATAATGGATTTTCCGCATTTACATAAATCTCATAAATTAAAATATTATATAATAGCAGAATATGAGCTATGTAGCATTACCCTCTTATGTATGATAGTTTTGCCATAGGAAAATGCATGTTTAACTTTCATTCAAAACATGCAAAGATCAAACCCCTGTGTATACCTCTAACATATATATTCGTAACTTCCTTGTGTTTGTTAAGTTTTGGGAAAATATAAAATAGAGGGAAAAATCATTTCATAAAAAATGTTATAATTCTAATGAAAATGACTTTCCCTTTGGGAGGAAATCGATGTGATCAGTTGCATCTTTTTAAGCCATTCATTCATCGAAATAGTTGAACATACAAATTTTATTGGTGTAGATGGAAAATCTCAAGATTTTGGAAAGTTGAAGCTTCATTAATTTGCCTAAAAAAATAGTTTGATTTTGAAAAATAGTTTTTAAAAAATAAATTCCCAAATAACAAATTCAGAAGAAAAATCATTTTATAAGCATATTCTTTCCGAAAATAAAATATTTTATGTTGATTTACTATTTTTAAAATTATAAGAAATGTCATAAAAATGTTTTAAAATATAGTTATTTACGGTTTGCCCAATATTTAATGTACTTTTAACCCATACGGTGTTACGGTGAACACATGAGCTAAATCGTTACTTAGGATGTGTTTGAGATTGTTATTACCGGTAAACGTCATCAACAGATTTTTCTGAAAAGCAGTTAAAAAACTATTTAATAAAATTCAAAAACAGCTTTCAACAAAAGTACTTTTTGTTTGCAAATTGCTTTTAGAGAAAGCCGATCTTTTAACTGTTTAATAAAAATTCAAAAACAGCTTTTCGTTTAAAAATTACTTTTAGAGAAAGCAAATCTCCATGTTAAAAAAAAAAATCAACTCTTGAGAATAAGTTTGATTACCAAACATTCCCAAAGACATTAGCTTTTTTATATTATATATTAAAACGTGCAAAAATCAAAAATATTACCATACGATAATCTGAATTTTGTGACTTAACACTTTTTCTAATAGTGCAACACTTTTAAACTGCAATCCCAAACCGCCAACCGGAGTCTTACTTGAGTGAAAATAATATACATATAAACATAAGTAGACACGATCCTATTACTGACCATAATTAATGATTACACCTTGAGTTACAAGCTTCGAAGTTGGTATATATAGTAACTCGTAAAGAAACAGCAATCTCTAGAAACGTACAAAGAAACTTAACGTGATGCAACATCGGAGAAGATTCTCCTGCTAAGGTTTGTACATAGATATATGTCATACCAGAAACTTGGACATGAATTACTTAATTGTAACGTAACGATTTGTCCCATGTCTTGCCCAATACTCTCTAAGATCTAGAGGCCTGCTAAGATCATGCCCTTGTTCTGCTGCATGATTAAGTGATCTAACAAAGACACTTCCACTCATTTTTCGTCCACCCATCCGAGAATGACGCTTGTTATCCATCCGCGGCAGTGGATGTACTGACAGGTTGGTGGTGCAACAAGAAGACTGCCAGCCTCCATTTCCCCACTTGTAACATTGTCGCTGCACTCCGGTACACGAGCAAACTGGTGTAGGCATAGTTGAGGGATCAAAATTTATCTGGTTCATCAGGCCAAGATCTTGAGCATCGCACTCAGATTTAAACTCATATCTAGAGGCATGTCTGTCCAACTCTTCACTTATTTTCTTTAATTTATTTGGCGAGTATAATGCCTTGGTTTGAACAGGTTCCATTTGTTTTGTTTGTCTTGTTTTGCACACCTTTACCGCTTCAAACGGAATTGCTTGTACTGGAAATGCGTCTGTCATTTTCTTGCTTCGTGAAGCTTGAACAGGTTTGGATCGATGTTTTTTACTATCCGGGCACACTCGCTTAGAGCTACACCGGATACCACAGTTTAAGGTACTGTTCATGGTACTTTCTTGGAACCGTAAGGCAGCGATGGCGTTATCTCGCTCCCTTACAGCATTATCGCGCTCAGTCATAGCTGCATCACGCTGCTGGATTATTGCATCCCGTTCATCTATCGCAACCTTCCTTTCAGATATAGCTCTTTCTCGTTCTACAAGGGCAGCATCCCTCTCAGCAGCAATGTGCATAATCTTCTGATGCATAAGAAAGGCGTTTTGATCCTTCAGCCGATACTGGGGCATCATATTCCACTTTAATGGCACAATGCAATTACAGCAAACAATAATTATCAACGAGTTAGCAGATGAATCATCAATGAGTGACAACAGTAATCATGAACTGAATATTATGCATTCTACATTTTCTTTAAAGCTGTTTAAGTTTACTACCTGAGTGTGAGCCCCTCTGTAACATTCCATCCTCCGTCTCCCATTTTCAAGGCCACCTTCATCCATGAAAGGTCCACCTAGCTACCAGTGAAGGCAAATACTAATTCACTATCCGTCGAACAAAGGACTAAAAATATGGCATCTTCTGCTTTTTAGCCCCGGTAAAATTCCTTTCAAGAAATTAGAAAGCAGAGGTCAAGTCAGTTTGCAACATGTGATGGAAGTCCATAAACTTCTATGGATATGCAAGCAATATCAAGGGTAAAAGTTGAATACTTGAAGTGAAACTAAAACTGCAAAAGCCACTAGAAACTATAACCTGGTTGACAGACAATGCATCTCAAAGAAAGTTATGCTTTAGCTATATTATTTATCATGCACAGAAAAGCTAAATTGCAACGACCACCAACAATTACATAACCAACAAACCACCAACTCGAGGAGTCGATGGAATAATGCAATATCTGGAAAATCCCGAGGGCCGAGATCAAGCCAAACCACAAAATAAAATACCAAGTAGAACGATCATAGGTTACAAAATACATGTCTATAGGATCCTGACAATCAATAGGGTGTAGGGAAATAAAAAAGGTACAAATAAATTGTTAAACTAAGCTCACGAACACTTTGGAAACTTTCTAGAGGCTAGAGCAACAAGCCAACAACAAATACATCAGTGCCAAAGTTGCATTAGCTGATATCCTGGAAAGACTAAGTACTGTAGTTCATAGACAGCAGCAAAAATAAACAATATGGAAACATGGGGGAACTGATAATATGCATGGAAACGGAATGCTTCCATCCTCTAAAGAATGGGGGGCCTAAAATTATTCAGCTACTATGAGATATGTAGTAGCTCTTTGAGGCATATATACAGCATTACACAAGCCAAACTAAGCCTAATGCTTGTTGCTAGAAGCATTCCTAGTTGGATCTACACATGAGAATCATATGTTACTATGTGATCAGTGTACATATCTTGTCAAAGACGTCATACAAAGAGATGCTAAAAGCATCTCCAAGAGACTCTTGCTTCACTTCTTAGATATAGTATAAAAATTTGGCTCCCAGTAACATAGTGTGTCTATCTCCAACGATACTCCTTATACTCGGTCATTTATTTTTTATAATTGAAGGTGCTCTTTATCAATAAATGTACAACAGAGAGTAGAGTAAAAACAATGCAACACCCACTCCTCAAACTGTAACTTAAGAGCCTAAAATAAATAGTGAGTCTCTTGGAGATGCTCTAATGTATGCGAAATATATAGAACTAACTTTTAATGTATGCATATAGGAATCCTATGTCAGTACTCTGTGATACGTGAATGTATTTTGTCAAACCCCTCATACAACAAAGGTGCTTATGTAGGCATAACATATAAAACTTCTTTTTTTTGGATAAATTAAAAAATAACTTCTCTTTACGAAGTACAAGTGTTTTAACAATTTTGCTTTCTAGTTAAATTTTAAATCATGGAAAACAGGTATGAAGAGTTGATGCTAATGCACAGCGTAACTATACAAAAGGCAAACCGAAAAGAACATATATTTAGTTTCTGTCACACGTCATATAGGAAATTATACTTTTCACGAGAAGCACATGCTTTAATATTCCACTCAGCATCACAAACAAAAAGTATTTTAAGGAGCACTAAGGTTACCGTTGACATCCAAACACATATTGACATATATTTAGTTTCTGTCACACGTCATATAGGAAATTATACTTTTCATGAGAAGCACATGCTTTAATATTCCACTCAGCATCACAAACAAAAAGTATTATAAGGAGCACTAAGGTTACCGTTGATATCCATACACATATTGACATATACAAATGCGATCCCCCCCCCCAACTCCTATCTATCTATCGATAGATAAATCGATCTATCTATCTCTGTATGTCTACGCGAGAGAGGGTCAGGCTTAGCTACCAGGGGAGTGAGAAGAAGCTAAAGGTGCCAAGGAATGCATATTGCCTATTATGACAATATCTTAAATATACTTCTCTAAACGGTCAAAACTTAATCGTTAAATTGTCAATTAGGAAATATCTCAAGGTGAAGCAGTGTTTCATAACTCCTTACCTCTCTTGGTTAAGTAGGTTTAGATACGGCATTATCCTTGAAGTGATTTCATTTCAACATCATGCTTTACCAATTCATATCATCGTCATTTTCTAAAGAAGTCAAGAAACACCTAAAAGAAGTGAATTCAGTTTTTGTTACATAAGGTTTACTGATTTTATCGACCCACTGCATCATAAAGCATTAGTCTTGATACATAATTCCGATAAACACAATCATCTAATAACCCTATAACCCCTCCCCCCAATTAATACCATTCTAAAGATCATTCTTTTATTTAAACCCCCATTCCAAAATAAACAAGATCAACTATTAACATTTAAAAAAAATCACATGCAAATCTATTTATAACCAAAAAAGAATAAACTGATGAATACAGGAAAAGGGCACTTGAATAAAGCTAAAAAAAGTGTAAAATCAACAGCAAGATGGGAATTTTGATTGAACAAACAATATATATTCGGCCTATACACACACATATAAATACATGAAGTGTAAGTGAGAGTGATGACATGTACTTACAGATGACCCACAGGATTTGTCCTCTACTTGTTCTTCTTCAACTACAACTGTGGACGGGGGAGAGAGAGAGAGAGATTTCTCTTTATACTTGGAGAGTGTTTTTGTATATACTTTCTGTTTTGCTCAATTAGTTTTTTTCTTAGACTTCATCTTTTCTTACATTAATATTCATAAAATTTAATGATATGTTATAATTTTAAATATAAAAAAAATTCTTCAAAAAGAATATAAAAAGAATTTAATAGTTATAAAATTAAGTTGAAGGTAAGTAAATTATACGATACGTAAAATTTTTAAATTAAAAAATATAGAATATAATATATGATAGAGTTTTAAGTATGAAATATTAATATTTCTTTTCTAAAATTAGATTTTATTAAAATTTGATGGTTAAAATCGTTTCTATTGTTCACTTGAAGTTGAACGGTTATGATTTTTTAGTAAAATTTGATGGTTAAAATCGTTTCTATTGTTCCCTTAAATAATACAAATAGTATATTATCAATGCATAATTAATAAGGGTATGAGTGGAACTTAAATCTATATTAAAAAAAGAAGACATGTTTTTGGGACAAACTAAAATAGAAACTCGGCCAAATAAAATGGGACAGATGGAGTATGAATTAATCTTAATATCCAATATCAATATTTATCAAAAATACTATTTTTTAAAAACTTTTTTTACGATTTTATTATCTTTTCATTTTTTTTACAAAAATACAGTTTTGTAACTAATGCAACTAAAATCAACTTTAAATGTAACTGAATGCAACTTTTTTTTGAAAAAAAATTGAAGTTCCTCGTATTTACATTATTTACATTTGATGTTAATTTTAGTTACATCAAGTTGCCAAACCATATTTTTATAAAAAGAAATTTAAAAATTATATTTTTACAAAATAAAAAACAAAAAGAATACGTTTTTGCAAAAAAAATAAAATTTTTAGTATTTTTTAAAAAAGCCCATTTCAAATTAAACGAGTATAAATTATATCACGAATTGTTTTTAAATATAAATATATTTAATTTTAATACATCTCGATAAGTACATTTAAATTACATAAGTACCTCTCTCTAGTACGATCAAAGTTTAAATAAAAGTGATAGATATTTATGTAATATAAATATCAAATAATTAAGATTAAAATTTAAATAATTAAATATACGATTTAATAAATTTTAACAAATTACATTTTCTTTTCGAGGGGACTCCCTGAATCCTAATAAACTGCTCTTCCATTATTTACTTGAATCATATGTTTACTTGAATCTTAAATTGACTTAAAAAAACACAAATCATAATCATATATACAAGGCCAAGGTGTAGTAGAATGAAGATAGTATAATTCTGAATAATGGGCTGGGCTGGGCTCTAAAAAGCCCACAATTCTTCATCTTCTTATTATATATATTAAGTGGACCAACACCGTCAAACATGACATACAGTTACATATATTTGTTTCTCCATCCGAATATTCTTGCTTATCACCAAACACTTTCATCTCCCAATTGTATACGAAATCAGAATAAAGATCCAAACTTTATACTCTAATTCTTCGATTTAGGTATAACCCATTATTCCCTTTGCTTTTAATTTAATTCCTCCATGTTTTTACTTTATTTTTTGATCAATTGTTAAGTTTTATATGTGTTTTTTTTTGTGTTAGAGGAGTTGGGATTGTTGTTTAGTCTTTGAAGCTCACCAGAAAGATATCAAATATGGTATGTGTTTATGTTATTATTCTTGAATTGGTAGATTTAGTGTGTGGGCGTGTTTTTTTTTCTTGTGTATTTTACCTGTGGTTTGTAAAGATTTGACCTTTTTCTGTGAGATGGGGAGGGTTTTTTTTATAATTATTATTAGGTTTAGTTAAAATTCAAGATTATATGGCCTATACAATTTTGTATTGATCCAAGTAATTGTAGCTTTGCATATACCTTGTTATGCTTACTTGGAGTTAGTATTGATGTTAGTGACCCATGTCATTGCACTTTACCAAATGGTCAAGTCCTTATTGTTTAGATGTTCGTTTGTGTCAGCTAATATAAAGCTCCCCTTTTACTAAATACTGTTATGTACCGTTTATCTGTACTGGATCCTTTTATAATTATAATTAGAATATATCTATTTTCTAGTTAGAGGATTGATTGGTCTTTCCTGTTTAATGATCCACATTCAAAGTCGTGTTCCTCCCGAAAGAACATAATGTGTGAACTGCTCCTAATATCAGGGTGCTTGCAACTATGATAGAAATTTGTTTGCTTTTTGCCAAACCACTTAAAGAGATAGTTTGCAAAGGACTGGTTCTGGCCATGCCAGATGTTCAGAAGTCATTTTCTTGATTCATAATACAATGTTTATCAAACTAACTTGCGCTATAATACCCAACAAGAACTGAGTTCCAAAGAAGTAGATTATAGTTTATTGAATTTACTAAAATTTCATCTCAACTCATTGACAAATTCTAAATTGGCATATGAATTTAGAAGTTTAGACCCTAAAAAGATGTTGTCTTAATAGCCATTAGTGAATACGCAAGCATGAAGGTTTTTAAAGAATTAATAGTCGTGACAACTATCTAACAAACAATCTGAAATAAGTGCCAAATGAAACTTTTTCTGTAAAGATGTAGTCTTAGCTACCATTGTTGCTCAAACTTTAGTTGATTGCAGTTATACTGTAACATTTCAAACATGTGAATTGCAACAAATTTGTAGCTTGACATTTTAATATAAATTCACCGTTAGTGAGATTTTATACCCGTTCTTAACATCAATATGTTGTTGACCATTAAATAATTTTATAATATGTTGCAACATTTTGTACTTCTTGTTTATACTTGTGCCGTTATTATCTGTGCGGTTTTGTTTGTGAAATAACAGTTCTTTGAAGGATATGGATATCGTGGAACGTCATTTGAGCAAACTTACAGATGCTACCCTGCATCCTTTATTGACAAGGTTGGGAAGCACTACTTGGTTTAGTACACTACTTGAATTTTGAAGTAGATTTTACCTTGTGTTCAGTATTTTTTTATGATCCTAATCCTATCTTTCGTTTTTATTGCTGCAGCCACAAATAGAAAATGGTGATAAAAGTGAGTAATACATCTATTTCTTCTATTCTTTTTCTCATAATTATGCACCAGACTGATTTCCTTTAATTTTTGTTTCAGTTATAATGCCTCCTTCAGCTCTTGATCGCCTTGGTTAGTTGATTTTTTTATATATAATTGTTTATATATATATATATATATATATATATATCTTTGCTGCTCTCCAGTCCAAATAGTATAATGATTCGAATCTAGGTTCTAATATAATCTTGAATACTGCAGCATCTCTGCACATTGACTATCCAATGTTGTTTGAGCTGCGGAATACGGCTACTGAGCGAGTTTCTCATTGCGGGGTCCTGGAGTTTATTGCGGAAGAAGGCATGATATACATGCCATACTGGGTAGGACTCTTATATTTGTGTTTAATATCTAAATTGTCGCTTTAGCATTGCAATTGTGATATTTTTTTTATTTGAAGTCTCTTTAGAAGTCAACATAGTTTTAATGTTTTTCCTTTCTACTTGGACATAATATTGTATTAATTCCTTGCAGATGATGGAGAATTTGCTTCTACAAGAGGGTGACATAGTGCGAGTGAAGAATGCAACTCTTCCGAAGGGGACATATGTAAAACTGCAACCCCACACAATGGACTTTTTGGATATCTCTAATCCAAAAGCCATGTAAGTTAACTGAATACTTGTGCAATTTTTTTATCAAATTTAAACATTTTATTAGCTGTTTATGTTCCTTTTATTAATTTTTTACATGCTGATGTAAAATTAAATTTGAGCACCACTTTTGCAGAGCTTTCAATTAGTATGTTTTTGTTCCTTCTGTTGTGCAGCTTAGAGACGACACTGAGGAACTTTTCATGCTTAACCACCGGAGACAGTATTATGGTAGCATACAACAATAAAAAGTATTACATAGATATCATCGAGGCAAAGCCTTCCAATGCCATAACTATCATTGAGACAGACTGTGAGGTGGACTTCGCTCCTCCCCTTGATTATAAGGAACCAGAAAAACCTGCCACATCTCTTCCTTCAGGCAAATTACCAGTAAAAGGTCAGGTCTTGCAACTTGGTATATGTGTGTCGGTGTGTGTGTGTGATATTTTATTTCCTAATTTCCGATATTAAGTAAATGGTAACCCCCCACCCCAATTTTTAGCTATAATTGGTAAGCCAACCCCCCCCCCCCCCCAAAAAAAAAAAAAAAAAAAAATCCCCAAATTTCAATAGTAATGACATCCCTCTTCATTATAAATGCACTTCCTTCTATCTTTATGAAATATATGGTCCATCCATTAATGATACAACATACACATATCAATAGATAGAAACACTAATTGACTAACTGTGGCCAGCCAAGGTGGCAAGGTCTGTCCTCCCCCCCCCCCCCCTCTCTCTCTCTCTGTGTGTATATAATCCCTATATATTAAGCGTAAGAGGGTGTTATCTAAAGTTCTGACAACTGAAAAAATTAACATAATATTTATTCCTTAGCTCTATCAAAAGTTAATGGTTTGGTTTCCGACAATTACAAAGTATAACATGTCTTTTTTTTCAAGTATTTTATACCACACTTAGCAGTTTTGTCGATTTGAAATCTTTATTATATGATCAGTATTCAGTAAGAGTAATTTGAACGGGACGACTTATTGGTCTTAAAACGTTTTCTATTGTTTTGAGATTTAATTCAAATAATGATGACATGCTTCTGAATTTTAAGAAAGAAAAAAAATAAGTAAAAGTAGTTGGTTGAGCATTAATGTAATAATCTAATACATACATACACACATACATATAATATATATTACATATGTATTATATTCACTCTGTCATGGACTTGCGGTAATGTCATTTTCTTGTGTGTGCCACTATACCCTTATTTCGTGTGTCTGTTTTGTCCTTCTGGTAACATTTTGCAATGTCTTGTTAATCAAGCTAATAAACACTCACCTTCCCCATGTTGCCATTATAAAATCAAAAAACAAACATTCTACGATTCTGAATGACATATTTTTTGTTTCTTCTGTGCATAAATTAATATTTCAAATATTTTCAGGTCAAGAGGCTCCAGCTGAGGCTGAACCAAAGTTTAATCCTTTCACAGGAGCTGGGAGACGTTTGGACGGGAAGCCGTTGAAGTATGAGTCTCCACCAGCTGCTTCTTCTTCTTCTGGGTCCAGAGATAAGCAACCTGACACTTCCAGTGGAAGGGGACATCCTTCTGCAGGATCTAGCGCCCAAAGTAGCTCACGCCAGTCACAGGGTAAACTTGTGTTTGGATCAAATGCAAATAAGTCAAATGGAACACAAAAGGTACATAATGAGTTCTCAAATTTTTATACTTGAATTTTTAACTGTATCATGTATTTTGAGCTATTGGAATTTCTTGTTTTATAGGAAGCTGCAAAGGAGACTAGACCAGAACAGCCCTCAGCGAAAGAAGAGCCAAAATTTCAAGCTTTTACAGGGAAGAAATACTCTCTAAGGGGTTAAATGTGTTGCACAATGATCATAAACTTTTAACTTGTTCCTTTTATCCTCCAGTTTAGTATTTCATACACTGTTAAAACTATATTGTTGTATTGTCAAGTCGCATAAGTTATTGTGTTTAAAGATGGTAGGAAGCTCGTATGAAGTGAAAGTGTACTACCATGGTTGATGAAAATCTCAATCAAGAGGTCTAATTAAATTTCACAGGCCTATAATTCATATCATGCATCATGAAACCATCTCCTTATTTTTATTCATGTCCTTGACTTGTTTTTTATTTTTTTGCCAAGTTTGCTTTGTTTAGTTTGGAAGCAACAAATGTCTTTATCGGAGTGTTGTGTATCTCTGTAGAAATATATACGCAAGTGTAAGAAATAACTCTTTTTCACTTATACCCTACGCGAATGTTTTAAATATAATACGAGAAGTAAACAATATTATGGAAATAATGATAGACTATAAGATAATTGTTTTGGTATATGTATGCATATACAATTACAAAGAGATTCAGTTTTGTAGAAAGTTTGATGGTTTTCCTATCTTTGGTAAGAAAAGTGAATAGTGTAGTGAAAAGCTGTGCAATATTTGTTTTGTATAAAGATGAGTGGCTCAGAGGCAAAGCCTTGTTGCTTCCACTCTTGCCTAATCTTTCTCAATGCATCTTACAGACTTTCCTGATGCTGACTTCTCACATTTGTGTTTAAGAAAAGCAACAAAATTGTTGCAGATGTAAAGTTTTAACTAATACTTGCAAGCAATCATTCTCAGCGAATAAGCAGGATGTATATATATATAGTTCCTTACAATTTAATCAAAATACATTGATCTGTTGAATGGCTAAATCATATTGATAATAGGGAATTCAGCGGTAGATGTTGATGAAAGATCAAAAGTAAATCGACATGAATAGTAAGAATATCAAACTAAAATTATTCTTACTAAAATTGGCCTAAAATAAAAGATTGAATGAACTCCAAGGTTACAGTACAAGATTTAATTAGAAAGTATCGATGCTAATAATCTACAAGTGTTCTACATGTAAAGGTGTTATATGAGTCGGGTATAAAATTTAAGTTAGGTTATGTTTAAGATTGTTAAAATTTAAGTTAGGTTTTGTTTGGAATTATTGTTAAAAACTGTCGTGTTATGAGAATAAGTGTTTGCGGAAAAGTGTTGTAAGAAAATCATATTAATGTTTGATAAAATTTTTTATTTGTACATATTTTGAGATATAATATATAAAAATAATATTTTTGAGGAGATTTGATGATAAAACTTGTAATTGCTTCCTATAAATGCTGAAAAACAATTTTTTTTCAAAAAAATAGGGAACATACTTTCTCCAATAACAGTTTTTAGGTTAAAAACGCTTTACAAGACGGTAATTTTTGAATTTTACCAAATATCTTTCACACAGTTTTTCATCAAAAAAAATGTTGTAACTGCAATAACAAACTAAAATTGTTATAGCAAGAGCAATCATCGTTAAATCTAATAAACTAAAATTTCTACGTATAAAATGTGTATATGAGTAGGGTTGATTGGGTTAAAAGGTTTTTTAATAATTAAATTTAATTAAATTGATTTGAATTTTTTTAACTCAATTCAAAAATATAAATTTGTAACCCAACCAGGTTATCGTCCAACATGTTGATCAACCCATTGACACCAGAGTTCTAGTGTAATATTCCGTTTTTTTTAATAATAAAATAGGTTATTAATAATAAAAAGGATTAAAATTAGATAGAAATTAGAATTAGAATTAAATTAGAATAATGTGTTTTTAAATATGGGTCAGATTTGAATCATATTAGATTTTGGTGTAGAGTTTTGAAATATTATATATAAATTGAGATCTCTTTATTCTTTCGTATTCTTTTCTTCGAGTCACCAAAACTAAACAGTTGTAAATCTCTCTCAATACACATCTTTATTTTCTTTTTCTTCGTCTTTGTTATTAAAATTCATAAGATTTTTTAAGCACAAATCAACTATCTTTTAAAATTCGTAGTAAATTTATCGTAAGTTGAAATTCGTTGATTTTCGGAAAGATCTTTCGTTCTCTACGACTTTTCGTAGTTTAAGTTTTTCCGGAAAATATCGTTTAGAGAGTCAAAACAGTAAAATACAGATCTGATCAGAAATGGAATAATGGAAAGTTCGACGTTGGTGATGTTTGAGATGTGATATCTTCGATCAGGTACTAAATATTGAATGTATGTTTTACCATGACGTGAATTCTTAGTTTGTGATGTTGAAGTAACTTTTCTGATCGATCTTTCTAGTGTTTTCAAAACTACGTGCAATATGCGTATATTTGATTATAAAAATTTGGGTCAAAGTGATTATATTTTGAATTGACATATATGTATTATCTTATATATGTTGTGTGTCAACGGTGGTTTTGGAATTCTGATTTATGCTATGGTTTATGAAAATTTAGGACTGAGGTCGTCAAGTTGTAGTGACAGTTTCCCGTTATCACCGGATTGTAGTGGTCGTGATATAAATTATAGGTAACAAATTATTGTTTTATGTGTAGTCATTGTGTCGTATCGAATACGAATAAGAAAGTGTATCGCAAGTTATGTATATAGTTATCGTATCAAAAATTATGTTTTGTTATATGTATTCCTTGTTACTTGGTCCGACTATTTAGATCGATTGGTTATTTGCTAGACTGTATAGTTCATTACTTATAATATTCAGATTCGGTGTAAGAGGAAGATGGAGTTCATTCGAGTTGGAGGGTCTTAAATTTTAAGTAGCTTGGATTGTTGACTTGTCATTATTTGTTGCCCTTTTATAATAGTTACATTTTTAATAGATTTTTGGATTAATAAATTATTTTATATTTTATATTTTATAAGATTAATAGCCCGTAATGAACAGGCCACTAAATTTAGTATAAAAAATGTAAGAGTATATTGTCATTTTATATATATGAAAAACACAAACAATCCATTAAAACGTTACATACCCCAAATATGAATATCTATATAATTATATTAATAAATATAATGTAAAATTATATTTATTTTAAAAAAATTAATAATTATATTCATTTCTTAAATTTTGGTTAAAATTATCAAGAGACATTTATTCATTTAAATTTTCTTATTAATTGACAAATGCGTATTTCATTTTAGAAAAATTGAGATACCCCATTTATCAAATATATAAATATTGGGTTAATTGATATTTGATTGATAGATTTGAAAATGTGGAGTAAAGTAGTGGATGAGAGTAAATTTTATAATATAAAAATTTACTATTTTTAAAAAATTTTAAAATATAAAAAATTAGGTGAGACATCCAAAAAATAGAAAAACGTAAAAAATTGGATGAGATAGAGGAAAGAAGATAATTAGCGGATGTAAGAAGCCTGATTGTCACTTTCACATGTAATTTCAACCATATACTTATATCAAAAACTGTGTATATATAATCAATACATACATATTTGAGGGGAGAATTATTTGTGGCCATAAAATAGATGCGGAATCAATCTATAAAATCTGGTACTAAGAGATAAATCCTTGGACTTACCAGAGAGCCTATAAAACGTAAGCGGACATCTGTCTTGTTTGCTTTTTTAAGCATTTATTTGTGGTCCTCGCTACCTTACTCATTGTTATACACTTCTTGAAACTCCCACTATTTTATCATTATCTAAAATTCCGTTTCCTTTTAATTATCTTTTTTGAAAAAAACACACATAAAATATTAATTACTACATAATTTGGTTTCCATGACCACTCATTAAATTAATTGAATTGTTTGTATATTTGAAATAGTTAAATATTGAAAATAATAATATAAGGGTAATATTTAAAAAAAAAATATTTTAAAAAATGAGAAGGACAACTAGTTATGCACAATTTTTTTATATAATGGACAATTAAAAGGAGACGACGGAAGCACATGAGTAATGTTATTTATTATTATTCCTAACAAATGATCACATGTTTTTTTCTTCTTATTTTAACTATGTTAATATTTTGGTAGTTAAATTTTAGTGGTACAATAAAGTGATTAGTTTTGAAATTGGACTAATATTTAATTTTCATAAATAATTCAAATTTATTTGAAAATTATATATTTTTAATAATAATAAGTTGCTATTGTTAATATTAAATCAAATATTATTTATTTTAAATTAAATTAACAATGCTCGAAATAAATTCAATTTAATAATATATATTTTAAATTTAACAATAAAAATTTAAATTGACGTAACCACAACATATTTACAGCTTCATATATTTTATATAATACTAACTTATAAATACGATTTTTTGTGCTTATTCATTAACTTAATTTTAAAAATTATTTTTGTATCTATGTTTTTACATTTACAATAATATAAATTAAAATCTTTTACTTTTATTAATATTTTTAAAATTATTAATATAAATATTAAATAAATAAATGATATCAATATATTTGATATTCTTCAAATTAATAATGTAAATATTAAATTTTAGTACATTAATTAAAAAAGAAAAAGATGTTATTAATGTATGATGATATAAATGTATTAATACTAGGTACCTGCTCCTCTTTTTTCCTTTTCTGTTTTGTTCAACACCCTTTCTTTCACTTCTTTAATCTCTCTACTTTATCTATACACACTCACATGTATCTATTTAGACATATAAAGACTCTATCTTTTTGCTGTTTATCATGACTGTTTATCTGGGATAATGAAGAAATATATATAGAGTTGATATACAGTACATATAGATAGATAGATAGATAGATACAGAAGAAAAAGTGAAACTTGGGTGTTAATTTAAATATGAGAACACTGTGTGATGTGTGTGAGAGTGCTGCTGCTATTATATTCTGTGCTGCAGATGAAGCTGCCCTTTGTCGTTCTTGTGATGAAAAGGTCTCATCTTTACTCTTTATTAGTACCTAAATTTTGGATTTTGTATGTTTATTTGCTTTATTTGTTATGCATTTACTGTTTGGAATTGATATTTGAGTTGGGTTGTTGAGGAAAATAAATATTTATGGATCTAGCTTGTTATGTTACCTTTTTATACTTTTTTTTAAAGAATGTTGTAATTAAAAGATGAAAGAATTATTATTTGTCTTTTTTTTGTGGAGTTTGGATGCTAGATTTTTTGAGACTGAAACAAACATGAAATTAGGTTGAATAGTGGTGTAATGTTTGTGATGAAATTGTCTTGTTGAATTTTATTGCATAACATTCTGTCTGGACCTAGTTTTGGTAATTTTAGAATTTGGCTGTATAAGCAAAGTTTTTTGGTGTGAAACAAGATTCTCGAGTACTGGTTACTGTGTGATGATCAAGGTTTGTGCTCATTGATGGTTAAATGCATATATGGGAGGAATCGGGGGGAACCTAGTGGTAAAGGTCTATCTCCTTCTCCCTTACCCTCATGACAAGGTAATGGGTTTGAATCTTCATAAAGGGTAGAAGCCCTCGTTAACAATCCCCTTGTCTTTTTAAAAAAATACACGTAGGGAGTGTAAGTAAAATCTGAACGTTACTAAACTGTACATCGCAGATTAGTCAAAAGGCAAGGTGAGGAGAGGCTTTGTTGCCTTGACTGAATTTAGGCAAGGCGAATTATAATTGGCCATCACCTTCTCCGCTCACCCTCGATTGGGCCTTTGTGAAAAAAACCTTTCTCATTTTCATTAATTCTAAAAATATAAGAAAAAGAGGGATTTTTTTAAAAAAAAACCAGTAACCGAGGCTACCAACCACTTCACCATCTATGTATGTAGGTTAAAACTAGTGGCGACCGGAGTAAAAATAAATAAAGTAGAGATCAATTTAAAAAACATTTTCTCTGAAAATTTAATTTATTTATTTAACTTATTCTCATTTTCAAACGAAATAGATTACTCTATAAGTATGCATATTAAAAAAAGTTTTGATCTATATAATAGATTCATATTTTTGTTAAAACTTAAAAAACTATGTTCTTATGTTGTTGCTGCTATGCCATGTTAATGTTAATTGTGGTGGAAATACATATGTTCATATCTGATATATATGTGTCTATATACATTTTCTAACCCTAAATACATATCTTTAGTAACCCTGAAGTTTTTTTTTGTTAAGTTGTGTTATCTAAAGTTGTTGCATTGTTTTTTGTTCTATATTATATTCCATATATTTAAAAACTCCATGCTTTTGATTTTATTTTCTAGTTATTGTTGTAGAAAGCCAAAGATTATCAAGATCATTGCATATTAAGATTGCATCATAGTCCTTATATTGAGGATGGACAAGGACAATTATCTTTCTTATTATTCCAACGCTGATATCTTAGTGTATGTCAAATGACTTAAAATCATCCTAAATGTTTTTATATTGATCAATTTTTAATTAAATCATCTTGCTGGCGAGAAAACTTTATTCTTATTATTTGCTGCCCAAGTTTGTTTTTATAAGACTGCATTAACCGTCGACACTGAAGTGAAATAAATAACCTTATTGATTTCAATAACGAATCTTTAATGTACCAAGTAGAGATGTCTAGTATGACGTAATTGCCTTTAGTTCAATAAATTGGCAGAAATTTGTCTAGTTTTGTCCGGGCAATTTATCATTTAGTTGCAAGTAGCTGACATGAATATATACAGTTGTGAGAAATAGTTACAAGAAAGTAACTGTCACACCTTATAGCTTTTTGATTGCCAGATCTAAATTTTCAATCCAAAGTGTACTTGCGAGTTGCAACTGCGTGAAGTATGTTTGGCTTAAGTTATCGGTATGACAGGTACATATGTGTAACAAGCTTGCTAGCCGACATGTACGGGTTGGACTTGCTGACCCAAGTGATGTGCCCCGGTGTGACATTTGCGAAAACGCGCCTGGTATGCAGTTTATTATGTTTTTGTTCTATTTCTTTTTTTAAAAAGGTCCTAAACCGCCAATAGAATAGTCTTTGAAGTTCAGTTCTCCATTAAAATTCATGTGCAGCATTCTTCTACTGTGAGATCGATGGGAGTTCTCTTTGCCTGCAATGTGATATGGTCGTTCATGTCGGGGGCAAAAGAAAACATGGAAGATATCTAATGTTGAGGCAAAGAGTCGAGGTTTGTGATTTGATTTATTATAAAGATCATTAATACAGCTACTGTGTCTCAGTTGTGCATAACTAGAATATAATTTTCTTTGGCTGTATTCTTATTTTTGTCTTCTGTTGGTAGTTTCCTGGGGATAAAGCTGGAAGCAATGATGAGCTAGGTTTGCAACCTATTGATCCAGATGAATCAAGGAGGGAATCTAATTACCCATTTACGTTTGTGACAAGAGAAAACCAGCAAAATCACAGGGCCGAAAACCAGCAAAATCACATAGCTGAAAATCAGCAAAATCACAGGGTTGAAAACCAGCAACGTAATCATAGGACATCACCTGTTCCAATGCTCGATAATGTTGATGATGGTGGTCGCAATATGGACACGAGCTTAATTGATCTTAACTCCAGGCCTCAAAATGTACATGGCCAGACGTCAAACAACCAGGTAATTTTCTACATTCCGCTATTCCTTTGCTCCGTAATTGAACCTTAGTTCTGAAGCTATGATTTGTAGAGGGAGTTTTAACTCATCTCTTACTGTATAGATCTTCTTGCTGAATTTAATTTGACAATCTTATTTCATGCTTAATTATTAAAGGAACATGGAATGGATATCCAAAGCGGTGGTGATCATCAATCTGAAAGTGTGGTTCCAGTAAGATCTTTCAGGAGAGACACCTGAAAAAAATCAAGGTATATATGATCCATCCGTTCTTGAATTTTCATTTGAGTGTAGTCCTTGTTTTTATGTAGATGATTGGTATCCTTGATTAAGGCACAGTGTTTGTGACACAGTACCAATTATTGTGTAAGTGATAAACTTCTAGATGAGCAATGTTATGGCAACTGTATAGTTAGCCAGTCTTGTGAAGTTCATATCCTTGAAAGAGGAACAAAACTATATAGCTTCTATGGTTATGAAAACTGGGGGATAATTAAGCTAGCTAGGCTAGTTTTGAATTCTTTGTAGCCTCTTTATGAAAAAGTAAGGGCACCTTCTTTCGAATCTGCATATGCCAGAGACTATCTTATTTTACTTTTATGAGGTGTTAGCTGGGACGTGAAGTTACCTTTTTAGGAATCTGGATCAATGTTTTTTAACTAGCTTTTGTTCTCTATTTATTCCCTTGATAGATTTTGTTTGAACAGCGTAAATTGCGTACAGTGTCATTACTCATTTATACTATGTTAGATTTGAATCATTTGAGCACAAGGTTTTTATACTATTTTCAGTATAGGTAGACTTCACACGAGTTTCAATTAAATCCAGATAATAAAATGACATCACTTTCAGGTTCTTGAAGTGTCTATAGTATGATAATAATGACAAAAAGCATTTAGATCTGCTTTCTATGTTTCGTGTGTGAGATCCCCCCCCAGATGTTGGATACAAATTTAAATGCATTTTCCAAATCGGTGTTTAGATGGCGAACTTTTGCTTGAATTTACTGTTAGGTTTTTAAACTACGATAAGATTTTGAATGGCATTCTGCAATCTTTTATGAAGATGAGAAGTTTAGGACTTGCATGCATTGCTTAACTAGTTCAATGTTATTAATCAAATTGTAGTAGTAGTACTAGATAACACATCTTTAGGATAATTGTGAGGTTAAGTTATTAGGTCAACATGATTAATTTAAACTGCTCATTTGGTTAACTTGATTTATTACAGGACCCATCTAATTTTGGGAATAGATTAGTTTGTTTGTTCCAGTAGCATTGATTGAAGTGCCGACACACTCCAAAGAAATGATATTCTTGCATCAGAAAACCATGCCGTATCTGATGTCCTGATAATCTAGTGTCTGGCAGCATTTTCTTTTCATATTAACTCAGCACGTGATTGCTGGCGCTACAGCCTTGATATGCTGATGAAAGTTGTCTGCGTTGAGAAAATTAGTTGGGTACCCGACTTTACGGTTGGTATGCTTGTATTTTGTGCTGTTGGTACAATAGTTTGCACAGTTATCTCTAGCGCGCGCGCGCACACACACACACACACATATATATATATATTATATGTGTGACAGTAGAAGTCGAGGGAAACTAAGTTATAAGATTCTGTCAACCAGCAGAACAATTGTAGTTAAATTTATTAAAAATGTCTGTAATTTTGCAATTTTGGTGTGGCATGCTTCCGTGAAACTGTCTCTACTTGCATCACCAGTGTAGAATCTGGGAAGTTGAAAGAATATTCTGCCTCCGCAATATGAGTTGCTATTTTAGTTTGTCCCAAAATGTGGCGGGATTTCTTTTATATAATTTATCTTCCTTATATACACTTCCGGTCCTCTGATTGGATGCTAGTGGTCAGTGCAAAAACGATATTATGTTCGGACAGTTAAACTCAGTTATCAGGACACCGTACACCCCATGCTTTAAGCTAGAAGGGCAATGGTTTTAGCATGTTACATGAATGCACTTTGAATTTACATGAATGACAGACGGAATCCCAAAACTAAATTATGCTTCATTTTTCACCATTCCTTTTGCATCTGGTCATATATTTTCTGAGTATTGAGAAAAAAAACTAGTGAACAATGGTGATGTAGAGTTATTGCTTCACCAAATATTAAAGATTTTAAACACGAATAGGATAGAAATGAATCAGAATCAGGACACTAATGCTGAAACCACTAAATTGCTAGGGACTTGTTAGGTTACAGCATGTCACTATCCAGTTCTTATTTGTGCCTAATTGCCTATCCTTAAAGTTTGACAATGATGTAAATATTCCAGCCTATGATGATATTCCAAAGTACTATCAAATCCGATCGTTAAGTGCTCGAGATGCGAACTTACGAAGTATAATTTCAGGGGAACAAAAAAAACTTTTTTGATTTTTTGTCACCAAATTATATAATTTAAATTTTATAGTGGTAAAATCATTGACAAACATATATTAAACACAGCAATGCATACATATTGTGTACAAGAAACTACCATGCATACATTTATATCTATTTATAAGACACAACCATGCATATGTAGGAATGATCCGTTAGAAATCAAGTTTGAGCATAAAAGTCTTGGATAACAGATCTAACAACTAAGGGTATCCTAACAACATGAAAACCATCTTCCCAAAACAGGTATCCAAATGAATATCTTCCTTGTACTTTTAGTAAAGGATAAATTGTTACCTTAAACTTGAGCTTCTTTGCACTGGAATTGAAGGACAAAACATGTGGTTCTACTCTTACATTAGTGCCCTGGGGAGCTTCGATCCGAGCAAAATATACGGATATTATTGGACCAACATTTGACACCGTTCTTGATATGGTAATTGTTTTCTTCAGCTCGGGAATGGAAATGGATGGTAGATTGAAGTTTACGAGGAAGTTTTTTGTCTTTCTGCAGGGGGGTGCAGAGTTGAACATCCAGCTGATAGCAGTTTTGTTGTAGCCCATTGAGCAAAGGAACTGTAGGTAGTCACCAACGTTGATATCATAAATGAGGCCAGGATCTATGGCTTTGTTTGCATCAACATGGCCTCCTCCGTAGTCAAATGGATCAGCTTGCTTGTGTGGACCTCCCTCAGCAATAGCAATTTGACCATATTCGTCGTGTATAGAGGCTGCTCATGTAAATGAATTAGTTGAAGAAATTCTAGATATAGAGAAATTCATTTGCATGTGTAGTTCGTGTTTACTTGTTACATTTGAAAAGATCTCACCTGTTGTGACAAGGGCAGACCTAATTGCTGCAGGACTCCATGTAGGATGGATAGCTTTTATGAGAGAAACAATGCTAGAGATATGGGGACAAGACATAGAGGTTCCTGATTCAATTCTAAAGTCCTGTTGATGCTTTTGATTCTGAGAATTTCTTAACGAAATAGTAGGAGAAGCAGCAGACCAAGATGCCAATATATTAACTCCCGGAGCAGATATATCAGGCTGCAAATGCCATTGAGATGAGTTAATGTATTGTGAACCAACAGAAGAAATATGTGTACATATGCCAATGGACAGTACCTTTAAAACTGTTGGAGAGAGTGAGCTTGGTCCTCGAGATGAAAAAAATGCTACTTCTGGGGATATCTGTTGTCCGATAGCTGTCTTTGTTTTTCTAAACTTCACAACTGGATTTCTGTAGTAAACAAACCATATAATCGATAAACAACATATAAGCTGAACAAAATCAACATTACAGATAAAAACTAGTTGCGGATATAAGCTTTCATGCTAAGAAACTGCCTTTTAGGTCTTGAACGTCAACGTCTTATAATGAATATGTTACCTAGTTGTTCCCATATATGCCAAGAGATGCGTTCCCAGTTCAAAGTCCACCTGAACACAGGGAATATAAGAGGACACAATAACGTCCTTCACAGGAAATTGGGCAAAGATGAGGCCAACTCCCTGAAGTTGTTGTATAGTTCTTGATACAGTGATTGCAGATCTTAGTGATCGAGATTGGAAGCATAGAACCACTTTTCCTATTACCAAAGTCTCATTTAGGGATCCTTCAAGGCAAGTTCTGTTGCAAGTCATTACATTTGGAGAAGAAAGAAAGGATCGTCACGACAAAAAGGATTTGGAGTATAACAATCAAGGGTTAAATATCAAGATGTTTCACCTTGCATCATTTTCATCGGCGTCTTTGGATGGAATATCTTCTCCATAAACAATAGGATAGAATTTATCATCGATCTCTCCAGTATATATAGCTTGACCCTGAGTAAAATCGAAAGAAACTTACTAGACTTAGTTTAGTATGCCAACAAATTTGGTAAGTGCAACTAGACAATAACCCCGAGTTTGAGATTAGTACTGATGAATGACAAGGGGACGAGTGTGGATACTATAAAGGCAATTTTATTAGGTACTTTCAAATTGCCCAAAATGCATCAGCTAAACGGAGAGTCTAAAAAAGATTGCACTTTTAAATTCACTAAATCCTCATATACTGATAGGTTAGGTTTTAGCAGTTTCTTGGGTGGTGGCTGACTGGTTGGTGGTCTGTAATTCCGTATAACTAGTTATTCAATGAATGTAAATTTACTAATGAAGAGGAAACATTTACCACAATTGTTTGATTATTTCCCATGGTAATCACAGTCGGGAAATCCCTATCCATTGTGCTTGCAGCTACAGTTATCATCCAAGGAGCAGTATTTATAACGGTTTGAGAATAAGGACCAGAATTCCCACTAGAGCAGATAACTGGAATTCCTCTAGCTACAGCATGGAATGACCCCACTGCCAACAAGTCATCTACATAAGAAGAAAGGGGAGGTGATGATCCTATTGACACGGAAAGCAAATCCACACCATCAAATATAGCATCATCAAATGCAGCAAGAAGATCAGCCGAGCTGCAGCCTCCAGTAGACCAACAGACTTTATATACAGCTAACCAGGCTAATGGAGCACCGCCTCGGGCAAATCCTTCAGCTAATCCCATGTAGCTTGCATTCTCCACAATAGCTCCAGCCGCAGTAGATGAGGTGTGTGTGCCATGGCCTGATGCATCCCGAGGAGATAAGAATTCAACACCATCACTTGTATTCAGCTTCCCAAATTCAGCTTCATATCCTTTAATGTACCAGCGTGCACCAACAATCTTCCTGCAGAATGTCAGCTTGATTAAGTATTTGAGATAAATACATCCAGATTCATACATCTTCATACATCTTTAACCTTTGCATATCTAGCAGTGTCTAATAGAGACTCACAAGTTTTAGTCTGAGACAATTGAATTTAACAAAGTAATGATGAGGTCAATATAGTTGATCAGGACTCCGTTGATAATTTGCTCTTAAAGGGTAATTACTATTGCCTAACAGTAACAATATTACATTCAAACTACAATGTTTGTCGTAGAAAAGATTTTACACTCTGCATTATACTATATTAAATTATCAAAAAAGGTATAAGAAAAATACCAAAACTTAACAAAAAAAAAACCCATAATCTTGTAAAAACTCAACCTGTTGCAATTTGAATGATTAAATTTCTCTCCTTCTTGACATACTCCCCTCCACCTAGATGGAACCTCAGCCATTCCATCATCTGCGAAGCTCTTGGATTCCGGCCATATTCCTGCATAATTAAAAAGTTAACAAGTAAACAAGATACAAAAAGATTTTATAAAATCTCTACACCAACCAGTATCCAGGACGCCAATGATAGATCCCATGCCCGATTGAGCTTCTGAAAGAATTCCATTTGCTATTTGAGGCTTTACGCGCAGAAAGTCCCAACTTCTAGTAGTTTGCAGATCTAAGATTTTATTAGGAATCACCCTTATAACTCCAGGGAAGCCTGCATTCCATATATCAATCAGATTTATCACAACCACATAAGATTTGTTGAGCAAATTATATATTAGATGTTAAGCAACAACTCAGTACCTGAAATTTGTTCTGCTTGAGATGGGGTCAATACCACAGCAAAACCTGAAAATCCATGTCTGTAGCTGTACAAGATTGATTCTTGAGCTGCTTCCTTGCTACTTGAAGCAAAAAATCCAAAATTATTTCAGTGAACCAGAAAATTTCCACACTTCTAGTTTTCTTGGATAACCAAGAACTTAAAGTAGCTAATATGCAAGTATTTTACTTAATGAATTTCTCATATTTTTTCTTTAAAAAATCATATCAAGTAATAGGTAAGAGGAAATCAAGTTTAAGCAATAACTGGAATGTGGTAATTTACAGTTCACACACACACACACACACACACAGTAATGAGTACTGATCAAGTGAACCTTCCAAGAATGGTTGAAACAATGTCATGGTGTGAATCCCTAACAAGCTCTGGTTCATCATATCTTTTGTCCCCCATGTATACAATATGAACCTGCATACAGTCGCAGAGTTATAAAAATAAAAAAAGAATAGTGCATATTTACAAAATCATTTCAACTACAGTGATCTCATAAGTAGACTCAATATCGAGAAATAGAAAAAACTAACTTTGCTGAATGCATTAACTAGTACAAAGCTATGCTCTTGGAGCATAAAGTGAGCAATCACAAGAAAAATAAAACCATGGCTCCAAAGAGAAGCCATAAGAAGCTTCTTCAAAATATTAAACCAATATCAAAACACTGTCTATATAATTGGTTAAATATGAAATATTGCAAGTGTGTCTAACAGTGACATTACCTGATATTTATAATGTGGTTAAATGTCAATGAAAGCCCAGTATGCTGGGGCGAAACCAGGGAGTGGCTAACCGAGGTCGTCTGAGGTGGAAAAATCAATGTTTTCTTTATTTTAGTCTCGTTTTGTCCTTAAAAATTAGTAAAAATTTATTTTGAGCCCCGGTTGATCCTACAAAATCAGTGAAATTTTATAAATATATTTCAGTCTTGGGCCTTTCTGAATCCGGGTTCGGTCACTACCAATATGGTGCCTATCAATTTTGACACAAAGTGGGGGTGTGATTCCATTACTCATTCTAGTAAAAGAAGGAAAAATCCAAGCAATAGTAAGTTAATGGTAAAAGGGAGCCCCTATATCAAAGTGGAGCTATATGTCTCATTGACCTTTTAATGGTTGTGATGCTGATAATGAAAAAACAGAAAACTATTGTCAGTAAAGATGGTGGGGCAGTTGAGTTATATCCATATACATAAATATATTGATCAACCACTATGACGGGATTCCAAGAATGTCTAACAAAAGTAATGTAGGTTCTTCTTTATCTCATAGGAGAATGATCTTTATAGCTTGTAGTTATTGAGTTTTGTTAATGATCATCCTAGGTTGTGTGTAAGTTTCAAGTGTTTAAATCTTAAACTTTTGATATTTGAATTGTTTAATAGATTGTGGTCTAATAATAACACTAGAATTGTCATAATATTGGGAGACTTTCTGTTACATATTTGATTCATTATTATTTTTATAAATCTTGAGGTAGGTAGCACTGGAAATATCTTTGGGATGAAAGGGTTTGAAATTTGATAATCACCACTAAACTTTGGTATGATGAACACATGAGAATGTAAGTTGTATTCTCTACAAATCATGTAAACAATTTTATGAGTGTTATGTGAACTAAATTATATCCCACTTCTACACTAAAAATGATTTCCTTCTTTGTGATCATTCACATTTTCACAGTATGAAATGCAATCTTGTGTGTGAAAAAATATGGCACATAATTACATTATGATAATTTATAATACACTTTGAGTCTATTAGGTGAAGTTTGTAATTAGGTAAGAGCTCATGCAACATCTCCAAAATCTTTACATATGATGTGTTTGTCTGCCAATATTATTGAATGGTTTCTGAGCCAAGACTCCATTTTGGTCAATGCAGTCTTCCATTTTGATTCTAAATGTTTACTTTTATCGTGTGTGATGAATCCAAGGGGAACCTAATACTCCACTTTTATAAATGTCTTTTCTTTTTCTTTGATATAGATTTACAGTGGAGTCTTTTCAAATTTCACACATTGTATATAGCTTTTGGCCTTTTCTTATACATGCACAAAACAACAATTATTTGCAGGTGAAATAATCCTGGACAGAGCAAATGAACTAATTTTTGGTTGGAGTGCTACCGCTAGAAAGGTTTAGATATGTGTAATCGACAAGATATTGCTAAGCAAGCAAAATGAGATTTTACATGTTACTAATGGATTTTTTTATGTATACATGTCTACTTGACGTAAGAGTGATGATTCCAACACACCACCTTTGGTACTAAAGGAGGAGTCTTGCCACTGTACTATCAATAAATCCTTAGTTTTGCATGTTTATCAATAGTAATCATAATCTATGGCTATTGAACACTTAAAGTACAGTAACTAATGCAATCTCCTGAAACTAGGTATATCTGAGAAATCATAAGAAGGCATAGCACATCCGGATTCTGCAAAACAGAAAGGAAATATAAGATAAATTACAAGACTATACGGACTGTGTGAGTGAAATCCTTGGAGTAACTTACACGGGTGGGTTCTTAGATAGATATGCAAAAAGGATGGCCAATATAATGAAGAGTAAGGCAATCTGCAATAACAAGTAATCACTGAGCGGTTAACAAAAGCTGATTAGTAATACATAAATCACATATACAAGAAACTGAATGGCTTTATACTCACCAGGGTTGTGTTGTACCCTAATTCATTTCCAACTATGTAGGATTTCCTGGTGCAGGGGGTTCGAAAAGTCACACTTCACAAATACAATGCAAAAAAAGCAAGGAAAGTCAGTTATAATGAAATATTATAAACCTTTTGACGGTCAGGGCTCCTGAATCCTTGCATGTTTTTTGAATTGCTTCTAGTCTTCTCAAAGTTTCTGCTGCATTGGGGTCGTTGTCAACCTACAAAATTTATGGGGTCAATCATCTCCTAGGAAAAGATGTTGAAATAGAACCAGGATGGTAAGCACAGCTAATCATTTATAAAATTTATGATGTTGTAAGATCCCCCCCACCAAAAACACCCACCCCTTCTGAACAGACACTAATTTTCTTATCTCCAATCTATCCTTTAAGAAAAAAAATTAATGATGACCAGGAATCATAATATCCAAAGATATGCCTGTTGCATCCTTATTTTCAGCTCACAGTTATGGTATGGATCAGTAGTGATAAATGAAATGGCTTCAACAATTGTTTGGAGTTCCTTTCTATTTTTTCAGTAGATTAAATGAGATTATGTGGTAGTTGGTGCTTTTAATCAGATAATGAAAGGGAAGAATCTGTAGTCGCTTAAGATCATTGCAACAGTTTTTTTTATGGCAGCTCATTGAGAAAGTCTTGACTGGCAAAATTTTAGGACATACCTTAGATTTATTATACACGAAAAATCATAAAAGGCACCATACACATCTGCCATTGTATTTGTTCGATCAAAAACTTTGGTTGTGAGACCTTGAAAAGGAAAATGCAATCAACAACAAAAGAGTAAGTACCAAACATATATCAAGTGTTCGGACCAACATACACTAGAATACTAGAATACTGAATAAGTAATGGATATCACAGTCTCTTATCATTCTATGTAAGTTCTTAATGAGCAGGATTATGTACATACAGATGCACGCATACATGTATTCACTTGGTATATGTGATATCCGTATTGCTCCCACTTTACATATGATAATAGATATGATGCAGGTCATGAACCGAGTGATTCTCGCAATGGATGAATATATGAGTTCCATCCAATAGACTGTAGTTAGACTTACCACGTCTCATTTTTCACTGCCCCTCTGAAGACTTGAACGTTGCTGTAGCATAATGCAAGTGTTCCAATCGCCATAATCTGGAGGCATGATGATATCAAGGCATCACTATAAACATAATCGCATTAATCATGATACATAGCTTGGACTTTGGAGAGTATTATTATCATTTATTATGAAAGTTGCAACTCATTTCTAAGATTAGCTACAATGTGCAGAATTTAAATAAAAAGAAATAAAGTAAACAAAGACACGACACGAGTAGTTGGTATCTACAGATTATAAGCAGATCTCTCGAAAGGGGCACAGAGGATCTATTTCAAGCTGTTTAAACATAGAAGCTCAAATTGAAGGAGTCTAAAGATAGGTATGTCAGGTTTTTTGTATGCAACTATGCATGCTAACATGAACGAAACTCGAGTGCATGTCACTGTAGATCCCTAAACCAAAGTTACAAGTTCGAGGAACACGGAACTGATATATATAGACGAGTCCAGCAACATAGTCATGCAGTTAAGAAAGAAATGCAACACCACTCACCCAAAAGCATGTATCCGGCTCACATTCATCACCTAATGGAGAACCTTTACAGGTTAATGGGTATAAAACTGAATCTAACACCAGTAATTTTAAATACATGGCAAAGAATTATAAATTTAAACTAACAGATATTATAGTAAGAAAGAAAGCACTATATTTCCTAGAAACCTTCAATATCATTGAAGAAAAAAGGACAAAACAATATACCTGTGGAATTGCACAAAGTCGGAATATAGCAGGATCTCGTAAATCAGACATGTACTTCAAACAATTTTCCACATGTAGCAGAGCATTTGTAATCATGTCATTGAGACATTGCACCGCCTTGACTGAGTATTTCTCATGTTTTAAGTCCTGATACGCACAAGGCTAATATTATGATAGAAGATAATTGACCCTGAGTGCATATCTGGAAAAAATAGCTTATGGATCCTAAACGGGATTTTGGCATGGTATATAATAACAGATAAAGTAAAGTAGAGCAGACGTAAAACTGGCTATGTTTACACTTGAAAAAGGTAGGACCTCAAGTTTATTGACATATTTACTCCAAATCTGGCGTGGCCAAAACATGCGTGGCTCTGGAATCTCATTTATGTCCTCCAAATAATCTTGAATGATGTTTTTCTTCTTCAATTTATAAGAGCAAGTCCAATGCTAAAGCTAAAATGGCTATAGCCATTGCTATAATTTGAGACTAAAAAGTAGTTTTTGGTCTTAAAATACAACTAGTGTCCCAATGCATAGTTCTAAAATAAGACCAACTACATTCAAACTAGCATTTAAAGTGTATTTTAACCTTTTTTGATAATGAATAGAATTATGTGGTTGGTTGGAGATGATGTGGGAAGGATGACTATAGCCATTTTTAGTCCTAAATATAGGACCAACTATCCATTTATGCTATTATAGGACTTAGTTATGCATTGGAGTGGTATTTTGCAAACTTAGTTCTATATTATAGCTATAGGACTAAGTATAATTATGCATTGGATTTGCTCTAAGAGCATAAGATGCAAAGTCAGTGCAAAACAAGTGAAAAGAGTATACTGTATACGGATACCTCTCGTGTATTTATGGTGATAACTGACAACATATACCTGGAGAAATAAACCCACTGAAATGGACAGAGTATCTGTAGCCAATGCTACGGTCCCAGAAGCATGAAAAAGCCTTGACAGACCTAGCCCAACCAGTCCTGCCACATAGTGGCAGTATTCATCATAGTCATCAGTTGTCTCAACCTTCAACAGAAGAAGTGAGTAGCACATATAACATAGGTTATTATCAAGAGGAGAGATATATATACTGCATGGGCTACAGGCCACGAGATGAGTTGCTACATCTCGGGTGATATATTTTAATTATTTTGTACAGCAAAACTACAATGAATAATATCAGAACGAACTTGGCAAAAAGAAAAAAATGGAATATATTGGAACGAACTGCAATTGTCTTATATTACATGGTATTAAATACTACTTCATTTGGGTGAACTTTGGTGCAATGGTATTAAGTCCTTACCTCCATATTTTGCCATTCCTTCACCCATTCTCATGGTAATATCCTCTATTGCCTCCTTGTAACTGTAATAGAGTAGTAGTTTGTAGGTAACAGTCCAAAAGAAAGCACATTAACAACATATTTTGGGTAAGAAGGTACCGGCTTGTATGCTCTAGAAAGGCATTAGAAACATGATGGAACTCTTCCATAAGAACTTTGTACTCCTTCGTGCCACCTTCAATACAAAGTAGTGATTAAGATGAGCATTTAACAAGCAGTTGAAAACTCAGATACCAAGATTCAGCAGGCTATCAGACACATGACTATTAAAGGAAGTCCTGGATAACAAATTACATAGATGTAAACTATGACTATTAAAGGAAGTCCTGCATCAACTCTTCACTTATTTTTCTACCATATACTTTGCGAAAAACTCCTATTATGTATAAGTGCACAGAAAAAAAACTATGTATTACTGACCACCCATGAACATCACTGCACATTGCAAAGTGGATAAATCAGTAGGTGAATGTAATATGTGATTTCAAGTCATTACAGCATTGCAATTTATTTTAAAAAATTTGTTTGATTTGCTTTTTATGTAATATATAGAAGATTCTTAAAGACGCTAAGCGAAAACCTCAAGATCAATAACAATTTTCAAGTTAAAACTTCACATAAATTTGTTTTGGCTGAAACTAGGCATGATGTGAACTTCAGATGATCTTCATTATCAATTTCAGTTTCCTTGACAATTTAACATTAAAGAAAATGGAAAAACAAAGATATATTCTCTTTGTCTTATCCATTTCTTAACACTTTTCTTTTTGAGATGTTTCATCCATATATTTCTTAACGTTTTCTTAAATAATATTTTTTTTACAAAATTTGATTGCTCCACCACTTAACACTTATTTTCTTCTATTTCTTTACCTTTTTTCACTCTTCTTAGTCTTTGTACCCAGCCCAAATGTTAACGGTTGGGTGGGACAGAGAGAATAACATATTAAGAGTATCTCCAATAAGCTCTCTAAACAAACTCCTAGATCAAAAAATAAAGAGTATAATAAAAAATGGAGTTCCAAAAGACTTTTAGTGACTCTTAAAAACCTTAGAAGCATCTTTTCTCTCCTCTAATTTAGGAGCCACTACATTGATCCTAACTTTTTTATATCAATAAAATAAGCATTCCCTCCAAAACATCCATTACTTTTTCCACCTCTTTGTCATAGTAGGATCATATTAATGAAAAATAAAACGGTTTTTCTAGTGTGTGCCCACACACTAACAATTACATCTTGATGAGTTGTTAAATTTTCATTGGTTCTCATCTCACTAATAATGATGCCCCCCATTTATGCACAAAAATCCACTCCAATAAAAAATTGTTAACTCATCAAAAATTAGTTGTTCGTGTGTACCTAGAAAGACCCAAAATAAAATAGAGGGGAAATATAAGAAGCGTTGAAGTTGACACTCTTAAAAATTTGTTAATTGACTAGGAATTTAATATTTTATATTATATTTAGGAGTCAATTAGGAGACACTAGATGTTCTAACACTGTAGATACTATTAGAGTTGGAACAAAAGTTGAGGGGTGAACAGCTCATAAAAGTTTCAAATATCTGCGACACTAAGGCACTAAGCTAGTACGTACTCAGCATGACTCGGTTCTTTTGCAGCATTAATATACAGACATGCATCTAGGGAAATTACTTACGATATTTCATTGTCAATTAATTCCCTAAAAATAAATTACTCTGCAAAAGCCATTGATATATAGACTCAAGGGATGAACAAATAGATAAATATCAACTGAAAATTTTAAAATATAGGCATAGGTTATAGAAAACAACACACATGAAAAGTGCCAGTCATTATTATATATGTGATGATGAAAATTTATCAAGATTGGCACTTAGTGCCAGTCATTATTATATACGTGACGATGAAAATTTATCAAGATTGGCACTTTAATCTCTGTCGATATGCTTGTGTCGTCCTCTGTGAAAAGAGACACAAAATGTAATTAAAATTTCAGCCAGAGGCCATGTAGTTGTTGAACACATGAGGTACTAGACAAACTGAGCACTTGTGACTTGTGTAACAAATAAAACTACACTATATAGGCATTTATTTAAAATCTTGGGAATAGAAGATAAAGGTAAATATAACAAAACATACCAGTAGTATCAAGTGATCGAAGCACCAGATAGAAAATGCATACCTGCGTGAACATAAGAAAACAGTTTTACAACGTGGAATATGGTGTATGAGAGTAGAGACAAACACATACATATACACATCAGAATTTACTTAAAACAATAATCATCAATAAACTTTATAGGGTGAATGACGAGAGGAAAATGAAATAAGACGACCTGAACACTTTGGGTTATGTTTGTTTCCGGAGATTATAATTCCAGAATTAAAATCCATACATTATAATCTCTTCATAGGGTGGTCTAGGCCGTCCCAAAAAAATTATCACAACTTTTATGATAGGGGTAATATATATTTTTGATGGATATATTAGGTAATTTTTCCCTCCTCGAGCTAATAATGTACTCCATCCGTCCCATTTTAAGTTAATCATTTTCCTTTTTTGAATATCCTAAAAGAAATGAACCTACATTTTATAGTACTATTTAAGTTGTTACAATCACATATTCATCATTCTTTTCATTTATGTTGATATAAATGAAAGGGGTTAAATGACAATATCATCACTAAACTTGGAATACAACTTGCAATCGGGTTCTCGAAGTTACACTTAAAAAATGTTTCACAACGGTTAACTCTTATTAATTTTTAACGGACTACCATTTAATTTGAACAACGTGGCTGTCATGTTGGATTGTTGACTCAAAATCCGAATACCTAATAAATCAAACCTAAAATATATGTTTTTAAAATCTCAACTAACCCGATCTATTACATATATATACAATTTACAATCCTAATTAAAAATGATGATACTAATGGATCAAAGAACGGTGTTGAAGAAACAAAAATCAAGGACCGTGAATGATTTAAATGGCAAAAACACAATGGAAAGTGATAAATAATCAATGTAAGTGTTCCATCGTTTTCTATATGTTTTCATTTTTAAGTATAATGATCTACAAGTAAGTTTTTAGAAAGTTTTTTGATTTCGAGGACCCAGTTGCAAGTTGTGTTTCAGTTTAGTGACAATATTGCCAATTAATCCTAAATGAAAGTTAGTGAAGTCAAATTTAAATTTCTTAAACAACTTGTAATGTTAACGATACCTAATAAATGAATATGTCCTGCTCATACAGATGGAGTATCTGATAAGAAGAAGATACAGCGTGAAAAAGAACATGAATATGTCCTGCTCATAGACACCTAGTGCAGTACTAGTCAGCGAATTAATCTAGTAATTTTATGAATCTCGAAAGCTACAAAGTTAACACGAGCTATATATATGCATCAAAAACACACACTAGAATACTATTAATTATAAACACATTCATATATAATAACTTGTGAAGTGATTGAAACGTACAGCATCACGAAGCTGAGGGCAGAGCTGTGTAATGACGAGCCCGAAACTTGGAGAAACTTTATGCAGCATGGTGTAACAAAATGCCCAGTGCGGCTCTGGAGGGATCTGCTTCTCGATCTGCATGCCTTGCTGCATATTTGAGCTTCAACAGTGGATAAAATTCATCTGCATGCTTTAAAATCTCCCCTAATCTTGCCATTGTCCGCAAACAGATTCTTAGTTTGAAATATTTATTTATAAATTGAGATTTATCACTTCCCGATTGAGAAGCTTTACTTGATATGAGGTGGTGAGAATACATTAATTATATACCATGCACATGCGTGAATTTGTCAAAAAGAGTGTCCTGTTCCGGCCAGAAACAACTACTAGCCCACTAATGTCGATTATTGTTGGCCCAATTATGTTGTTATGTGATAATGTTGTGAGTTGGTGTAGATACTGCTAAAACACAATTGATAAACACATTTTTAATAACTTTAGATAAACTTGCATTTTTAAGTGAAAAAATGTACATTTCTTCAAATTATGCCAAAAAGGCCCACACCCATAATTAATCTAGTCGAAAAAAATAACGGAAAATTGGCTGCAAGCTTTTCAGCAATCATACATTCATACTCATACATTTGAAGTTTTTTTTCATGTACTGGTCACAATTTAATTACCATTGCATTTGCTTAAACTAGTTGCATATATATGAGATACAATTAGAAACGGATCAAAATAAACAATTTCTGAAAGTTACAATAAATTAAAGAACCCTTATAATATATCGAAATAAATAAATGAATAAACATATGTTTCATGATTATCCTTTTGTTTCCAAATTTACCAAGCTTAAATACGAATCTTGGGCACCAAGAGCAACTGTTCCAGTCGGGGAATCGTTAGCCCAAACTGCTCAGTCATATCCAAGTCATCAACTGATTTTCCGACTGGTAACTCCCAGTCAAAACAATGTAGCAATTGAGCCAACACTAGTTGAATGCTGAGCAATCCTAGTTGCATACCAGGACACCCTCTTCTGCCACTGCCAAAAGGTAAGAGCTCAAAGTCACGTCCTCTAAGGTCTATTTTACTCTCAGCAAATCTCTCCGGAATGAATTCTAGAGCTTTTTCACCCCACACCTTAGGATCTCGTCCTATGGCCCATGCATTCACGATTATTCGTGACTTCTTAGGGATTTGGTATCCATTAATCACAATATCCTCCTTTGCTTCGTGAGGACCGAGTAATGGTACGATAGGGTGTAGTCTCATACCTTCTTTGACGACCATGTGAAGATATTTTAGTTTGGGCAGATCAGTCTCCTCCACCATTCTATCAAGTCCAACAACGGAAGTTAGCTCCTCTTGACATTTTTTCATTGCACTTGGATGTCTCATTAGTTCTGTTAGTGTCCATTCAATTGATGTAAATGAGGTGTCGATTGCTGCTGTAATGATATCGACCATGATGGACTTGATACTAGGTCTGTCAATTAGTTTGGCTAGCTCTTGATGGTTGACCGAAGACTTATTTCTAGACAGTGATATCATTTCATCGACAATGTCTCGATTATTCTTATGAGTGCCATTCATCAAGTTTTGCTCATGCTCATCAATAATTAGCTCCAACATTGCATCAAGTTTCTTGCTTGTTTCCTTGTACCTTCGAGTCAATCCCTGTCGTAGGAGGTAATTTTTAGATGATGTTGATACTAGAGAGAATGAACTTCATATATCATATGAACAAGTGCGTTAAAGTGCACAAATTAAAGGAAATCAGAATAACCGGAAATTATAAAATTCCTTGACAATTAATATATGTACCTGGAGGTCAAATGGCTTTAGGGAGGGCACAAAGTCTGCAAGATTAAACTGTCCGGCCAGAGTAAAGGCTTCCGTCATGATACCCTTGAGATCAAAACGATCATCTTTGCTGCGCCCCAAAAGGAACCTAAAAGTCATGTTCTCAATCAAACCCCCGACCTTTTCACTGACATTCACCACCCCGCCAGCAGCTGCAGCTTTCTTAATCTCCTCCACGACTAAGCCAACCTCCTCTCTTCTCATCCCTTGGAAAGAATTAATTTTGGGGGGAGCTAAAAGCTCTTGCACGACAAATTTCCTCACGTGCCTCCAGTATGTACCATTGGTGAAGGTAATGCCATTGTTACCATATGACATGTGTGCAGCAGCCTCCATCTTTGGGCGTGCTGCAAAAACACTGTCATGAGTTTTAAGGAAAAGTTGAGCAGCCTCAGGAGAGGAGACAACTATAGCTGGCACCGAGCCCATGCGTAAAGACATTATAGGACCATACTTGTTGGATAACTCATGGAAGGTACGGTGGGGAAGGCTACCCAAATGTAAGAGGCTACCAACAATTGGTAATCCTCTCGGGCCTGGTGGCAGTAGCTTCCGCTGCCTGGTATCTAGTATCCACCAAAATGCAGCTCCGAGGACGAGGAACAGAAATGAAAAAACCAAGGAAAGTATCATGTTTGGTTAATTATTCAGAAGAAATATAATGGTGCTTAATTAAAGAATGAATTAAGCTCTGGATTGATAACTCAAGTAGTTTTAAATTTGTGTGTTGTTTAGTTATGTCAAGAGTTGGTTTTTATAGCAAGAGAGGTTGAGCAGCCAAAATGAACTAAGGAAAGTACATGCTGTGCTTCTGTTGATCGATCTTGGGTTGGAAAGTTTCTGGCTCGGTTCTCTTCCGTTTTTAAACTCTTTTCTTTTGAAATTTTGTCTGTTTCTTCTTTTGAAATTTTGTCGCCAACATTGACTTTAAACACAAATATTTTAATTGAACTCGATCCGTTTATAAAATATTATAAAAATAGTGCAGTATATATATTTATATTTAAGAGGACTCTACTAAATTAAACCTTATATATATATATATAGTAAATTAAACATATACAAGACAATTTGTGGTCAACATTGTTTAAAGAATGTTAAGAGCATTAAGGAACGTAATGATTATTTATAATAATATATAATACTCCTTGCGTGTCTATTTAGACGTTCATTTTGACTTTTTTAAAGTCAATTTGATTAATTTTTTACTGGAATTTAAAAATTATTCATATAAAATTTTAGAAAACTAAAAAATATATTTTAAAGTAGATCATATATACTTTTTAATATTATAAAATTTTAAACTTTTTCAGTTATATATGTTATTAAATTACACTAAAAAATGAGTCAATTTGAATGTAAAAAAATAAAATAGACATTTAAATAGAGACGGAAGGAGTATTAATTTTATAAATTATAGGGAATTAAAAAGATATTATATTCCAATAGTATTCTTTATAGCACGTAGTTAGTTATAATTTAAAATTAATATTATTTTTTTATGAATAAAAGTTTTTTAATATCTTTAAAAGTAGTGAAAAATCGTATGGAGTTTAGGTATCAATTTTAAAGAATAGATACACTAGCAAATCTGGAGGACAAAAATGAAGAATTCTATAATTATAGACAAAGAGTTGCTTCTTTGAGTGTGCATTTTCGCTCTCATTCTCTTTTTTTTAGATAACTAAAATATAAACATTAAAATTTTTGATCCCATTCTTTAAATCTAACTTTGTCACATCATTTTTAGACACGAGATTGCAAAGGTCGGAAATGCTAGAGTTCAACCATATGCTTAATTGATACATGTCATATATGGTTCCAGACTTCAGTCTTCAAGTCGTCAGTTTATGCGGCTTCCAGATTAATTAATTGGACTGCGAGCTAAAGTATAATAGTATAAACAAAATAATTGTTAGCACTTAAAAAAACGTGGGATATCAAACAGCACATAATAATATTTTTAAATTTACGAGTTAGTACTTAATAATATACTAGCTTATAACCCGTGCAACGCACGGGTGGGATTAATAAATTATATATTAATTATTTTATATGATTTAAATATATAATTTAAATTTTTTATTATATCGGCTATAATAATATAATATATAATAAAAATTACTTATAGATAAAATAATGTTAGAGTTGTATATAAGGTTTATCATAAACTTTAATGATATATTAAATTTAAATTATAGGATAAACTTTAATGATATATTAAATAAAAATTATAGGATAAGTATGATTCGTAAAATAAAAAATATAGAATATAATTTAAATATAATATATAATATTATCTTTTGGTGATGAGTTGTATAAAAGGAGGACTACTTATGTTAAAATTGTATGTATGATTATATTCTTTTTAAAATTAGATTTTATTAAAATTCAATGGTTAAGATTGTTTCTATGGTTCACTTAAAATTGGACGGTTGAGATCTTTTCTATGGTTCACCCAGTACCAAACCAACCGACGACCAAAACTTTTAATCTTTCGGTTTTAATAATATAGTATAGATATTATGAGAAACATAGTATTGATATAATTATCATTATTCCATTTTGATGTACAAAATGGAGTACTTCGATGTTACATGACTTATATTTAATTAACTCCCCTGCCTTACTTAATTGTTAACTTATATTAATTTATATAATTCAATAACTTTTACAATATCACAGTATTTAAAATAATTATGAATAATATTTTCGAAAGAATTTTTTATATAAAGTTAAAGAAAGAATCACTATATATATACACACAAAATACATGCATCTATTTAATTATTTATTAAATATAAGTATAAATAAATTAAAAACGAAGTTATATAATTTTTTTCTTAGAAAAATATTGAAAAACACTCGTAATAATGAAAAAAACAATTTAAACTAATTATACAGTAAAATCAAATTGTCTAGAATGATTTGATAGTAAAATCAAATTTAGAATCAATTTTTTCGTTTACATTTTAAGTATTAAATTTTTTTGTGAAAGTTATATATGGTTAATATTTTATATTAGAATCAAAAATTTTATTTTATGATATGTAAATATTACTTTAAAATTATTTATAAGATTCTATATAAAAGAATTTATGCTAAATGATATTTTTGCAATGTCGTCAACAAAGAAAAGAGACAGCTATTCTATTTATTTATACCAGATCAGTGTTTTCTTTCTAGGGAAAATAGATTTGATGGCTACAAAATATTGAAATCAACAAAATCGATAAACAAGAAATCGTTGAGCCATGGCAAGAAATTCACTGTCTTGAAAACGATATGCGGTGCGACCGAGGTGCTAAATCGTATCGCCGATCTGTTCCCTAAACTTTACTCAACACTCTCACATAAGTGCACTCTTGGGTGAGAATTTGGAGCTTATAAAAACTTGTACCCAAAAACAAAAGAAAGAAAGTATATATATTTTATCAATGATATTTTTCCTCCATAAAATCCATGTTCTCTCTCCATTTCTCTCAAAAAAGAAGATGAAATAGTATATCTATAACCCCTCTAAAATAATAATGGATCATCAATATCAATAACTAAAATCAATTAATGAATATGACATATATAAATCTCAATGTATGTATATATATATATATATATATATATATATAATAAAACTCATAAATATATAATATATATCATATAATCAATAATATTCAAAATTCTAAGTGGGGAATAAAATATATCAATATATGAAATAAGGCATCAACTATTATAATATAACTCATATAATGGGAAATATAATCATGTAATATAACAAAGATTTACTTTGAAATATCATTACACCAACATTCTTTTTTCCTAAAAGCCTAGCTAACTAATTTTAGAAAAACCATACATATACATGTGTATATATGTGTGTGTGTGTGTGTATGATCTCACTCTAGTGACAACGGTGAGAAGTAGTGATCAGAACTGTGGCATTGGCACCAATGCCATGGTTGGAGCATCCTCCTTTCAAAAAGGACTTGTATAAAGACAAGTTTATATATCGTATTTTTCATGTTACACATAATGGATTTCTTGCATATAATCTTGACATATCGGTTGTCCGTTGTCGTCTCCTGAACTGACATCATGGTTTCTCCCTTTCATGGCCAAAGTGATTTCGAGGTTTTGCTAGAACTTGGAAGTAAAACTAGGATTGGTAAATGTTAGAATACTATAAGTTCTTGGTAGGTAAGTCAGTCTCCTAAAGATATTAAGGTTTTAGGAGAACTGATAACTTAATATGGTATCAGAACTCCAGTCGACAAGGGTTTATGGTCTGACTTCCTGTCACCCTCAATATTCTTATAATTTATTATGGACACGAAAGGTTTGTTATCGCTCCAAAGATAGGCGTCCGTGATCCACTCTCAAATATTCTGATCAGGCAATCTAAGATTATAGATTATAAAAATCACATTTCATCATTTACTAGTTACAAAGTACTTGTTCTGATTATTGTCCAAGTAACTCAAATGACATAATTTGAGTTGTCATTTCAAATTCTCATATTTGTACTAATATTTGAATATCTTGAAATTTAAATAAAATTCAAATCTAAATTTTTATGATTGCTCAAACATGTCATTTGATCAAATCCAGAATCTCAAATGAAATAAATATTCCCAAACAGACCATATATTTGTTTCATATATTATCTATAACAGTTATAGATATGTAATCTAGTTGCAATTGCTTGATTTTACAGTATATTAATGTATTTCCAATCTCTAGTTCTTATTTGCTGCAATTATATCTTGATTGATATATATTATATATGCATGTAATTAATACAAGATTAATTAAAAAAAATCAATTGAATTTTCTGTTATGAATTTAGAGCATCTCCAAGAAACTCTTTAAACAAACTCTTAAATTAAAATATAAAGAGGATAATAAAAAAATAGAGTTCCAAGAAATTCCTTGCGGCTCTTAAAAATTTTAGAAGCATCTTATCTCTCCTCTAATTTAAGAGTTTACACATTACTCCTAACTTTTTTATATCAATAAAATATTTATTTTCTCTAATTTTTTCAATATGTTCCCACTACATGACACATATTTAAATTTAAAATATGAATAAATTATAAATAAGGAGAAAAAATAGAGAATATTGTTGGAGTTGACACGTAAATCAATGTCATAACTTACTATGAGTCACATTATTTATGACGCCCTCCAAATCCGGGGTCTAGATTTGGGGGTCACCAACCAATTAACAATAAAATAATAAACCAGGTGTGCACTAACCCCACCAACAACCAAGGATCGCTAACAGCTAACAAGTTATAATATGAAATCAAGCAGTCAAAAAGTAAAAGTAAACCAAATCACTTTATTACAAGCCAACTACTAATCCATAACTCAAATCCATGAGTCTAAATTCAGTTTTATTACAACCATTACCTACAGACATTTTAAAACCACTTAATACCTGGGAAGCGCAAGGAGCGAGCAAACCCGACACCCGTCTCTCTCTACGCTTGATAGAACTACTGGTATGGCTGCATGGCTCATTTTGACAGTCTGAGATGATTTAATAGAAAACAAAAGTGAGCCCTAAAAAAATTCAGCAAGTATATATATATAACAGTTGAAATAAAACTAGAATATAAAAACCAGAATAAAGAACAAAAATATAAATAAGTTTATAATGAAATCCGAACAGTAAATAAATTACAGTTTATATCAAAACTGAAACAGTGTATTATGTCATAGAAATGAATTAACTGCTCAACAACAATATATATTAGTCATGCTGGCAATATGGATTGGATAAAAAAAATAAACATTATTGCTCCATAATCAGTTCAAAAGCAATAAGACCCCTTTATAGCTCATCGGTACACTCTTATACCCATAGCTATAACAAGGATTTCTCAATAGGTACCAAATATGCAAGTAATGTTACCCTATAGGAAGATGGAATGGTTATCATATCCTCCTAAAAATATTAGACTCCTACATCGGGCCTATGACACGATTGTTGGATCTCATACATCGGGTCTCATACGCGATTACTGGACCCCATACATCGGGTCTCCTACGTGATTGTGGACCCCATACATCAGTCTCTTACGTTATAAACCAATCCATAATACAACAACCAGAATCATATGTATATTTAGTTTTAAATACAGATCATATCCTCATTATTTATTACAATAACACTGGATATGATGTGTTTATTATAATCAACTTCCAATATCAACAGTACCAATATCAAGTAACTCTGTTGAACAATAAAAATATTTAAGATTTACAATAACTATTTGTCATGATATGAATAAGTGAAACAAAAAATAAAAGTGTTTAAGATGATCAAGGAGAAAATACTTATATGGTATAAAAGCTGGTAAAGTATTGACTAAATGTTGATAAGCTGGTAAACTACTCTAACCCTCTATATGGTACTCCGCTCGTATCTACAAATAGAATATTCCATTTTAGACAACTAGACAGACATACAGTGTTAGGTATTCCTCTATCTCATAATCTAGTGTCTACCCATACGTTGTATCAATATCGAATAGCAAATGATAAACAAGTAGCAACAATTAGTAAGCAGGTAGCCACGTAATTCACATAACAGATAAGACTTACTAATCAAAGATCGGTCAAATAATTAATAGAAGACTCTAAAATATTATTCGAGTCAAAGTGGATCATTATTATCCTCTCTGGATAATTATTGGATCCCTAAAATATTTTATAAAATATTTAATCCGGGTCTATAAATAAATTTGGAAATCTCAAACTATTTTTGTTACTTTCGGATTATTTTTAGAGTCTCAAACAAATTTGTTTCATTTAAAACGGGTAAAGAGGTTATTAATAAATAAATAAAAATAATTAAATCCAATTATTTTAAATTATATTAAAATAATATTTAATTGATTAAATTAATTGATTAAAATAAATTAACCAATTAATTATAATTAAGTACATTATTATCAAAATAAATTAAAATAATCAAACCAAATTGATTTTGAAATAAAAATAATTTATTTTGATTTATAAAACATTTTTCGAATTAAAAATATTTTTTGGAATTAAAACTAATTTTTGAAAATAAAAATAATTTTTAAACACCGGAAACATTATTTGAATTTGGGGTTAGGGCTAGGAAAGATCAAACTCCCTCTTTCTCATGAAGGTCACCGGAATTTTCAAGAACAAACCAGAATCTTTCCAGATTCTAGCGAGCTCCCTGACTCCGGCAACCCCCAACTGGCCTGATCTAGCCTCGATTTCAAGCCCCACGAACTCAGCAACTAACAAGCAACACAATACAACCAAACTACCACCCACCCGAAGGCAGGCCCTCCACTTCCGGCGAACACGCCGAAGGAGACAATCGGAGTAATTTTCGGCGACACAATCACCAACCCAAGACTCGACTAAGCCACAACCACGAGAAGCTGCAATTACCAGATACACATACATGTTACACATACAAACAAACAAGACATGCAGTAAGTTTTTCAATTAAATCGGAAATTTTTCCTGTCGGTCTAACAAATCCGGCAAAACCAACACAACTAAAGCTTTACCAAACTCGTACCAATTTGAAGTTATGGACACTAGAAGACCAAGTATACTAATTATGCACACAAACATACCGTAATCAAGCTGGAACCAACCGGAGAAGATGACCGGAGCTATGACTCCGGTGACTCGCAAACATGCACAAAAATCATATACACAAGTTACTGCCAAGCCAAACCATCCAACTATGCAGCTAGCAACAAGAAAAGAGCTCTCAGCCCCTTCACCGGCCAATTCGAACCGGAGTCGGCCAAAATCCGGCGAAGCTGAAATCACACACCAAAAATAAAACAAAAACATAGATATATTCAGTATCACTCACAGAAGCTACCCATACAATCAAAAATACTTGAAAACCAACGATTGGGCATCAAGAAATTCGGCCCAAAACAAAGATTAATAAATTCAAATTTGACAAACTTTTATATGGAATTGACAGCATAATCAAGTAGTAGACATCACAAGATTTACGGCGGTTATTCATAATCAAGAAACAGAAACCATAATCACATTGAAAAGGTTGATTGATCTCAAGAACACAAGAACCCTAGTTGCGGTCCTTTTCCCCCAAACTGAAATACCCAGTTACAGTTTACTATATTTAGTAAATATAAATAAAAATTTATTAATAGAAATCTATTTATATTTTTGAAAATTTTTGGGGCTTAAATTTGATTAAAAGTATTTTATCCCATGATTAAAATAAAATACTCAAAAAACATTTTAATGAGATAAAATATAAAAATAAATATTCTCAAATGAATACAATATATATGTCCAAATTCTTCAAAAATTATGAATGTTCCAAAAATAATAAAATATAATCATTTTGAGAATTTTACTATTTTCATAAAAATAAAGGTAACAAAATAAGGTCTCAAGTCTATTATAGGGGCTGGGTCCAATAACCACAAATCAAAATAACTTCATTCTAACGATATAAAAATTGCACTAAATAGAATAAAATATTTTAGGCTACACAGAAGTCACATAACACATATCAGATAATTTTCTTATTTAATAAAAATCCAAACTCAAATAATTGCAATAAAAATAATCTAAAACACAATAAATTATAATAAAAGCATATTTAAATATTATAAAATGTACATAATTTTTCCGATCATTAAATTATTTATATTATATTTAGGAATAAACTAAAAGACTCTCGGAGATACTCTTATAATAGTTAAAACGAATCAACAACAACAATAATCATATCAAGTATAAAACAATATTATTTCAGAAATTAAAAAAATATTTTTAGAGTAAAAACATCATTTTCAGAACAATAAACCCATTTTTTTCTCCAATTCAAATTGCTCTAAAACAAACAAAAAAAAATCTCGAAATAAGATTTTCTTTAAATTAAATGTATATATTTGGAAAAATATCAAAAATTGGTTGACTTTCCCTCCGATTAGGAGACCGCAAAATATCTAAGAATGTAGTATTTCCACGTCTACCCACCAGGCCACCACACACACACACACTTTTTCTTCCTCTTCTTGTTGTCCCAAATAAAACACACACAAATCATGGATTTTAAAACCCTAAATCACCATTCACATGTAATAAATCCCAACCCCATTTGCTTCCCAAATCACAAACATTCACCACCTCCTTACATTTCATTTCATTTCAATCATAATAATCGAAAAAGTCTTCAAATTTCACCACAAATTACAAAACCCAGGTTCAGAATCAACTGTATTAGTCCTGGAAATGAATTAGTCAGTGAAAAGTTTGAATTTTTAAGTGGAAATGATGAAGTTCTTGAAGAAAAAAAGGTTGTGGAGGCAATTGAGTCAAATGGGCTGGTTGAAAATGAGATTAGTATTAGAATTTGGGATCAAATTGTTGAGATTGTTAAGTTTTCTGGGCCAGCAACTGCACTTTGGTTATGTGGGCCATTGATGAGCTTGATTGATACGGTTGTCATTGGTCAATCTAGTTCTATTGAGCTTGCTGCTTTAGGTACATTTTACTTTTCATTACCACTGAATAAATTTTATCACATTTTCTTGTTTATATGTATAATTATGTGTAGGCGGTGTTCGTTTAAATATATACTAATTTACATTGGTTATATGTATTAGTAAAATTAGTATTTGAACTAGTTCAGTAATTTTAACTGGAAATTAATAGCTGATAAGTAGATTTTTTATGCTAATATAGTTATATGGTTTATTTGTAGAGTAATAATAGCTGATAAGTAGATTTTTTACGCTAATATAGTTATATGGTTTATTTGTAGAGTAATGCTACAGGTCTCAAATTTGTTTCCAAAATATTTCACAAATGTCACGTGTTATGTTCTGATTGATTCTAACTTAATTAATAATAATAGACCCACTGCATTCACATAAATCTCACCAATGAAAATATTTCATAATGACACATTATCAGTGCCATGTCACTGGGGACTTGAATTTAGGAAATAATTTTGTACCTCTGGCATTACTCTTGTTTGTATTGGAACGTGATTATATGACCCTATATATTTAGGTATTGGTTCAAATGAGAATTGAAAACCACCTTATGAGTGAAAACCACTGGTTCTGCACTAGTTTTTATTATGTTATGCAATATTTGCTATCAAATATTTATCCAATTTTTTTTTTGAGAAAGTAAATATAATCTGAGGAAAATTTCGGATTGAAATAGTGTGGAGCCACTTGTTCTGTTATTAAAATTTTTGTCAATTATATAAATCTTTTCAAGATATTATTTTTTATGAATATATTGGGCAGAATAAAATATAAAACAAGCACAGAGCCATCTTATGAGTTCTTATTCTAAGGTGGTTCTCTGCTGAATTAGACTCTCTCTTTCTCTGTATATATATTTAGAATTTATGATATTTGGATTTTTCAGTAAATATAGTTTTAATAATACATATTTCTTGAAATGCATTGTTGAGATTTGAATATTCCTTAATCAGTTAATCTAATATATATGCGTTCGTTAAGGCTTGTGATTGTTTTTTCTGTTTATGTTATATTGCAGGCCCAGGGACAGTGCTTTGTGATAATATGAGTTATGTGTTTATGTTCCTTTCTATAGCTACTTCGAATTTTGTTGCCACTGCACTTGCGGGGCAGGTCTGTTATTAAATTATTAAGCTTATTTTGAGTGACGTATACTGGTTTAATGAACTAGGTTGTATAAATATAAAAGTTATTTTACTACTTATAGTGTTTTGAGGTTATAAATTTCAGAGCCATGTTATTATAGTTACAGAAGACTCGAAATTCACCTATGCTATTTCTATATGGTGCTTTTATTTCTGAGATGACCAATTTGGGTGCAGGATAAAAATGAAGTGCAACATCAAATATCTATCTTGCTTTTTGTTGGGCTGACATGTGGCGTCTTTATGTTTTTCTTTACAAGATTCTGGGGAGAATGGGCTCTGACTGGTAATAGTGACTCCATGATTTATTGTTGATTGGTGGAGTCATGTTTTTTCCTGTTTCCAGATTCTTATCAATGACTTGTATATCTATTTAAAATACCGCCACCGCCAGCTTTCACTGGTGCCAAGAACGTGGAAATTATATCTTCAGCGAACACATATGTTCAGGTACATTTTACATCAAAAAAAAAACTCGCCTAATTCCTTATATTTTCTTTCCTGTTTGTTATAAGGTGGAACTTTGGCTGGCCTTGTTACAAAATTACTGTAAAAGTGTAAATATATATTAACCTAACAATTACTCAAGAAGCGCTGAAACTTCAACCAGGTCAATCTTTTGTAATGAAATTGTGTAGAACAAACGAATGTGTACCAACTACTATCTCAAATCTCAACCTATGATACAGATATTTAAAAAAAAAAAAATTAAGTAATGTAATTTTTGGAATTTTTTGAAACCTTTGCAGTTACCCCGAACGTTTCTGTACAGCTTTAGTTTCATTGTCAAAACCCTTTACTTTACTTGACTTATAGAATCAAACCAATTGTAGGTGTGTTATCAGTTAGTAAATAGACACGTTTTCTTTTAAGTCTGAATATGTTTTGGATGCTTTTACTCTGAATAGCATTGTACTTTGGTTGCAGATTCGAGGATTAGCATGGCCCGCTGTGCTCATTGGATGGGTTGGTCAGAGTGCAAGGTATAATTAGTTGTCAACTGAAATATACAACTAAATCCTCTCTTAAGAAATTTTCTGAAGTACTTTCGTGAAAGAGGATAGGAAGTATAATAACTATCATGTCTTGTTGTAGTAAAGAATTGGAATGATACTTGTTAAGAACCATTGAGTATATAAATTTTGAAGAGTCGTTAGTTGTCTGCATGCAGTTCAGTATACCTTGTTTACAACATAATTAGGCACCAGGGACACCTACCCTACGCCAGTACCATTTTCATTTCGGAATGGCTGTTGCCTTTTGTTTGCTAATCATTTTAGCGGTTTTCCTGTGAGTTCAGTCTAGGAATGAAAGATTCATGGGGACCGTTGAAGGCTTTGGCTGTTGCTACTGTTATAAATGGGATTGGTGATGTGGTGCTATGCTCATTCTTAGGATATGGTATTGCTGGAGCAGCATGGGCAACAATGGCATCACAAGTATGCTGGAAAAAAAAGCTATATATTATATGTTTACCTCTTTCTAAATAGTATATTTATGTTGATGTATGTAAACTTGTTGAGTTTACTTTCTTTCCTTTATATTTATTTTTTGTTTGGAATGTGTCAGGTGGTCGCAGCTTATATGATGGTTGAAGCTCTAAATAAGAAAGGATATAATGGTTTCACCCTCTCTGTTCCATCATTTAGTGAATTGCAACATATATATAGTCTTGCCGCTCCAGTATTTATAACAATGACGTCAAAGGTTTGTGACGTCTTAGTTCATCCTCTTGGTCTTGCTGCACCTTCTCATAATTATCTGACTAACCAACTGATTTCTAGGTCGCTTTTTACTCTCTGATTGTTTATTATGCTACATCTATGGGCATACAAAGTGTTGCTGCTCATCAGGTCGCTTGCACTGTGTTTTCATCTATTTATTTCCTTATGTTCTTTGTATGTGCAAGACGCTTTCAAACATTTACCTTGCCAAATCGGAATTATAATAGGTCATGATCCAGATTTACTGCTTGTGTACAGTATGGGGCGAGCCTCTATCTCAAACTGCTCAATCATTTATGCCTGAGCTGATGTATGGAGTTAATCGAAATCTATCGAGGGTTAGTAGATTCACTATATATAGACATTGACTGTTGCAGTTTATTATCTCACTACTGTGTGAAAATTTCCAAGTCCTTTAAATATGGACTAAATCTTCTTATTTAAGAAAGTTGATGGATTTGGTTAGAGGTGAATTATTCTTTTCAAGCACGGTATACAGGGAAATTACTTCTTCCAAAACATCAATATGCATGCTCTTAGTTTGCAAATGTATTTCTGAAGTACTTAAGGTGCCAAACAGGCACGAATGTTGTTAAAGTCTCTGGTCATAATTGGAGCATTGACCGGGCTAATATTAGGATGCATTGGAACTTCTGTTCCCTGGTTGTTTCCCCAGGCATTTTCGCCTGATGCTGAGGTCATAAAGGAGGTATGTTCTCAGAAAACCTCATTTTTATTTTGCTCGAAAAGAATATATACAGAGGAACCTGGGCACTATCACTCCGTTCGAACTGTATAATGTCAGTTCTTTGGTCTTGTTCAAAACTTAACGCGGTATATTTATAATGCATTGGTCAATTCTAATGTAAGATGAGGAAACACAAAAGATATTTTTGCTTGTACCATATCAAGAAGATTGTGTAAAATGATCAGTTTTCTTGACATCACTATTTAATTTACCTTTGTGCAGATGCATAAGGTTCTAATTCCATATTTTATTGCGTTGAGTATCACTCCAAGTACTCATAGCCTTGAAGGGACATTATTGGTAAGTCGTGAAATTTAGTATTCCTCTTTCGAAATTGCATTTGGTTTGTTAAGTGGTGCATAACTGCAACACGTGGAGGGATATTAATTTGTAGAGTGATTAGCCACATTGATTTGATTCAAATCAATTATATTACTCTTAGTACTCTAGTTAAATTCTGATTAAGTCGAAAGAGTGTAAACTATAACATGAAGAGTTATGCTTCAGCTTTTTGATACTATCTATATGTCATGAGTAGTATGATCATCCCCCTCCTTCCCTCTCCATCTCCATTTGCAGGCAGGACGAGATTTAAAATTTATTAGTATGTCGATGAGTGGGATCTTTTCATTGGGGGCTCTTGTCTTAATGGTATGAATTTAGTTTGAGAAGCTCTTTCTAAATTTTAAAATGAGTTTACATTACTAATACTAATAATTTCTAGTATTAGTCTTGTTTTGCTGAAATATATATTATTCTATCTTGTTACATTTACTGGAATTAGACAGATTAATGAAAAGCTCATTCTTGTCGCAGTTGTTGACTGGGAGAGGATGTGGTTTGGCAGGTTGCTGGTGGGCACTAGCAGCATTCCAATGGGTAAGATGACCTTCCCCAACATTAATGTAGTTGCATACTAATATTTATCGGTTGCATGAGTTTGATTTAATTTATTGTCCGTCTCCTTCAGTCTCGATTTGGTATTGCATTGAGACGGCTCACATTATGCGATGGAATACTGTATTCTGATGACTTGACGCGGTACAAGTTTGGATTGCAGAAAACTGCATAGACTGAGGTATATTGTGCCAGTACCAATTGACGATGTAGCAAAGTTCCCAACGACACATGTTCAACTTACTAGAACAATTGAGTAGTTGTAATTCTTGTAAGAGAAGAAAAAATGTGAGAAGGAATTGGCAATTCATTGTGAGCAAAAAACTGTGCTCTCCATATATATTATGATTCATATATATGCTGGGACTCAATAACAGCATCGTAAGAGGATCTTCATTTAGCTAAAAGCTAAAATGATTACTTAATATAATACTCCCTTTGTGCCTTTTAATTGTTCCTTTTTAAAAATGTATTGTGTTTTTACGTGTTTTTATCTTCTTTTTAAAATTAATTTTATAAAGATTTTTTAAAAAAATACGCTTAAATTACCATTTCTGACTAATTTAAATATATAAATGATTTGACTTTGTGTAATATAATTATAAAGGATAATAAAAAGAAACATTCAACAAATATATTTTTTTAATCTGTAATTTTTTTAGAAAGGACAATTAAAAGGTAATGGAGGGATTATAAAATAATAATTATTTGATATTTTATTTTAAAAAATGGTGGGTACTGCTAGTTTTTGTTATATTAATGATTAATTAAAATTTTATGTAAGAGAAATAGTCATTCAATTAGATATGATCAATAAAATGTGATTATTAAAATTTCTTACTAAAGAAAAATGTTAAATTTAAAATATTACATTTTTTACATATCAAGATAACTGATATAAAATAGAAATGATGTGTTTTTATTATAAAATCTTTCGATAACAATCTTACATTTTTATTATAAAATCTTTCGATACTTTTGATTACTTTTATAAATCCTCTGGAAGTATTTTCAAAAAAGAAAAATTATAACCGAAGAACGAAACTTTAAATCTATACTATATTATTATTACCAAAAAAATGAAGAAAAAAAAATTCATCTTAGCTAGAAGCACAGAAAATATCGTTCAATTTTAGGTGAACCACAAAAACGATCATAATCATCCAATTTTAATAAAATCTAATTTTAGAAAAGATATATCATACCTACAATTTATATACTATTATATTATATTTAAATTATATTCTATATTTTATGTTTTAAGAATCCTAATTATCCGATAAATTTTATTTAATATAACTTGCTCACATTCAACTCAATTTTATCATCATTCAAACTCTTTTATTTATTTAAAATTATGACTTATTATTAAATTTTATGAATATTAATATATAAATATCATTGTATAAAAAAATGTAAAAAGAAATTAATAATAAAATAAATTATTATATTAAATGAAATATTTAAATCATATAAAATAAATAATATATAATTTATTAATTGCACTAGTTATATGTTATTGAAATTATATTGTGTAATGTACGCTACACGGTAACTAAAAACTTGAAACTAGCTTTGCTAACGATGACTAGAGGAATGATTATTAGCTAGGAAATCTCGAACTCTGCACCTCAATTTATAATATTATCTACTCGAAACATGTACTACTACATACGAGTAGTAAATAGAGTATGTAACGTAGTACGTACTATACAACACTGTATTAGACTATTAGCCCCTACTACTATTAGTCTATTAGGCAAAAGGAAAGGAAAGATTTTAAAAAACTTTCGTCGCCCTCATCACCGCACGTACTTGTTCATAAAGGTGACAAGCACACTATCAATGTTGTCGTCTTGGGTTCCTTAAACTTAAAATAACAAGTTATTTATTTTATATTTTTTTATATATTTTTTAAAAATAAATATTTATTTTAAAATTTTAAAATCAAATATTATCTTTAAAATAAAAAATAAATTACTTATTTTTAGAAAAAGTACATATATACCTATTTTTTCCGAAAAATAAGGACTTGTTTCAGAAAAATAAGGTTGGCCAAAGAGAGTCATCATATCCCCCAGCTTATCTACTCTGTGTACATCGTGTGTGTATACGCACATAAATTATATAGGTTTTCTTTTATCATGGTTGTTTTTATAAAAAAAAAGTGTGATATTTCTGGTGAAACCTTGATTATGTGCAAATAAGAGGAGGAATATGCGGTCCAGAGGAGCAGAAGCATTGAGTTTGAAAGAATCTTTATCATGGACTAAAACATTCTGATCTTCTATATTTTTGAGTCAAATTCTAAGATGCTTAAAACATTCTGATCTTCTAAATATATTTTTGAGACAAATTCTAAGATACTTGTGGATGCAGTGAATGGAAATCGAGGCGCATCAATATTTGACACAGTTATGGAGGATTGTAGTGATTTAATTAAACACTTTAATGAAATATTAGTTATTTTTATACATCGGTCTGCGAATAAAATAACTCATCTAATAATACTGGCTTCTTATTCTATGTCAGGTCTGCAGGAGTGACATGATAAAGCTCCTAATTTTATTACTTGTAATCTTGCTCTTCGTGAGATGATTTAATGAATGCAAGAACGTTTTATTAAAAAAAAAAGAAAATGAGGAACTGCAAACATAGAAAACAGTTTGATAAGGACATCGAGGGGGCTCATAAACAAACATATTATAAAGGAGATTTTCAGCATCCTCCTCGCGGGCACCACAAATTAATTAAAGAGGATTGATCTCTCATCGATCACCACTCACCACTCTTGCTAGCACAAGCTAGGCACCATGCATGATGAACCCTCACTCTTGCTTGCTACATATATACAACCCTCTACACTTGATTAAACCCAAGCAACCTGATATATGAATCATCCACACATCTAAAACACCAAAACTAGCCAACTCAAAACAATATAATAAAATACAACATAAAGGGCCTTTGCCTTTGTGTGGACCATCCATATCTCAATGGAATGATGTTTGATTGGATTGATTGTTTTCTGCTTGTCAAATCAGCAAGTAGACTAAATCATTTATAGATCTAGTCTACAAACTGATTTTTTCTGACCCGTTTTTCCTGTCCCAATCTTCAGAAAGATTTTCGGAGCTATGTTCCCCAATTGTGAGTGCTAAGCTACTCTTCCACTGCATGCCTTGGCACACACCTATCAATATCGAGAATATATTGATCAAAATACAGTATGTATTTTCTGAATTGTTGTCACTGTCAGACACTTTAAAAAACACAACTCAAATACCAAAGCAAGTAAATGACAGCATCATCATCATCTCTAGACTCTAGAACCCTGAATATTACTCCTAACAAGCAAACTGTACACCCCTAACAAGCTACTAAATATGAACTAAACTTTCCAACTAGTCATCATAACAATGCAAACAAGATTGTCCAGATACAGTGAAACTGTCACTATAGTTTGCCGGGGTTAAACAGAGTAACAGACTAAATATAGATCATCTAGACTAGAGGACCAGTTGCATATACAAGTAGTTGCTAGAACCTTAGATTTGGTGGGTTTTCTTACCTTTTTCTTTGTCTCCCGAGTAAGATTTTGGGAGCTGCGCTGCCCTACTATGAGTAGTCCTTCTCCTTCCACTGCTTTCCCTGAACCATCCCTAGGTGGCCTGAAGCATACTGGCAAGAACTCATCATATCTACATATAAATATGGCGCCCCCAAAGTGCTTCACAAGTTCATCCTTACCCTGTGGAGAATACATTTATTTGTTAGAAATATAATTTTTACTATTTTAAAATTTTAAAAATGGATCATGAAACTACAGATATTTAGGAGATACCTGAATCTTTGCACAAACGATTTCACATATCTTCGGGGTTTTAAAACCATCCCATGCTTTGTTATGGTGCACTTTGTGAAACTTTTTGACAGCTTCTGTGTTGGTAAAGTTGACAAATGCATACCCTTTGTTAACCTCAGTTCTGCAATACCCACCACCAAAATATAAAATCAAAAAAAAAAAATAATAATAATTAAAATCAAAATCTTCAAAATAACTACTAAACTTTGCTTTTCATGCAACTGCTTAATTCAAAATTTAAGAATTACCAAAAAAAGTCACTCACTTGAAATCAATGGGTAAATACACAAAATCATAAGCTGAGTAATTCTCATCTCCGCAGTCTTTACAAGCTTCATTCATTGCCATGCAATGCTGGTCCAGTAATTTCAACAGCCCATTTCGCCTGTATCATTTTCCATTCAAGAGTATTTTCGGTAATTAATATATATATGAAACCATGCAAATTAAACAACTAGAAATCAGTAAAATAATAATAATGACACATACGTACGTTAATTTGTTGGGTATATTTCTGATCATGATAGTAGTAATATTAGCATCAACACCTCCATTATTTTCTCCATATGTCAAGGGCATAACAGGCTTTGCTCTCCTATTAAGGCGCATAACACATGTTTGAACAACTCTACAAGCAGCAGCTCCATTCTCCCCATAATTTTGATTTCCAATTTTGTCCCTCTCAAAGTTAAAATACCCTCTCTTCTTCTCAACCCTTTTGTTAATAAACCTTTTTTTGTTGCATGCACCGCCAAATCTTGGCCGTTGGTGACTTTGAAGTACAGATTCTTGATTTTTCAGTTGATTTTGAGCAGAAGCTTGTGGCGGTGCTGCGGTGGGAGGAGGCGGCGGGGGTGGGGTGGGGTGGGCATGGTATAGATGAGTTTGTTGGTAATTATTAATGTTATAAAGGGTGAGTGGGTAAAATTGTGGAAGAAAGAAGATATAGTAGTGGTAAGGTGAGGGAATGAATAGAGGTGCTTGTGGATCCAAACCAACATGTTTAGGAGAAGTTGTCATAGATAATCAAAAGACCCCAATAAGTTTGGAAAATATGATGAGTTATATATATAGACGATGGGAACATATTGATGATTTTATATAAGATAACTCGAATAGATTTTTCATTTAGGATTTAAAATTTTGTATGTTATAAGGGTTGAGTTTAAAAGATTTTTTTGAGTTGCGAAATCCTGTAATCCCCTCTTAAAATACGTACTTACATATTTTTATTTATAATAAATAATTAAACCCGTATAATTAATTCTTTTTTAAAGTTGTCATCACCTATCCCAACTTTTTGAAGACAAATTACATCTTTATAAAAAGAATTTTTTGTGAAATAATGTTAATATTATTTTGTATGTTGGATTTGGTTATGCATTTTCTTGAATCGAGTTTTCTTGAAGTAGTATTTGAATTGAATCTTGTGTTGCCACGTCTTGAGCTGAGTTTTATTTTTTCGAATTAAGATTTTTTCTTAAATCTCGATGGGTTGAGCACTTTTCTTTGAATCGCATTGAGCTGAGCATTTTTCTTCAGTACAATTGCATCATTTTTCTGGATTTAGTATCCTTGTGTCATTTCTCTACTCTGGCATCATTTCTCTAGACTCAACACCCTTACACCATTTTCCTCGACCAAATTTAATTCACCAAACGATTTTTATTTTAATGTTTATTTAAACTTTCGATCATTGAATGACTATGTTTTTTTTTTGTATGGCTTTAATTGAATCATTATTTTAAATATTAACAGTATTGTTGTTTAGAATTTACAGAAGGTACTCGACTTCATTTTTATATGAATACCTGTTGTAATTTGTTATATTAAACCTATAACATAAACATAGGACTAGTATATTTTGATTTAACAAAATAACAAAAATTTAATAATGACGTACACAATATTTGTATGATATAAATTGAACCACATTAATGAAATTATAAATCACCGGTTACAATGGGATAACTATTCTCCTATTCAGAGTGGACTCTCGTATCTAGCATTCTAACCGTCATTTCTTCACTTTCCAGACCTTCCTCTTCTTCATCGTTTAAGCCCTTCGCTCCATCATCTTCTATTCTATTTATCAATTTTTTCAATAAAATCAAGATTTAATCTTTTTTGAATGAGATCTTATTAGTTACCTTGTTATCAAGATTATTAGCTGTCCCATATTTTTTGGATGTTAGTGTGTTATATTTTGATATTTTTGTGTGTCTTATTACGGGTTTCGATAGTTTTTCTGACAAGGATTTATATGTTATTTTGGGAGATCTGTAAAACTCGCATCGAATCTGGGACGGTGGTTGATATCACAAGAGCTCACATTTCACAACAAAAAATTGTTCATATTTTGGGGATTTTTGTTTCTCCAATATCAATTAATGTAACTGATAATTCTGAAAATTGGATTACAGATGACACTTATGTGAAGGTCAATTGTGATACTACTAGTTTCACAACTGGTGCATGTTCGATTACTCGAGATATCATTGTAATACTTTTTAGATTAAAGAATTTGGTTATTTTTCTGAAAACAAAACGACTATTTGTTTAACTCATTTATTTGTTTCCCAATCAGGTTATATTGTCAGTCTGGGGTTTGTTCCGGCTATATTCGAGTGTTTTAATTAATGTATTAAATTTTATTTATTAAAAAAATCACAAGTTACACACCATATCATATAATTTATAAATAAATAATTCAACCCAAAATTATATATTAAAAAGATTTAGACCGCATTTTACGATATGGTACAGTACCGAGCGGCTATTTGGGTAATAGTGTTATCAGGACCATTTAGCAGGGGGTTTGCATGTACCTTTCGAACTAAACCAACTTTGTAATTTTGTATATATAATCATGAAAACTTCAAGTGCTCCTTTTCTTGCCTTTCACTCTTTCTCCTTTGGAAACAAAATTACAAAACTATTTGTACTATATATAATTTCTTTTTCATGCATAAATGTGTAGTTTATGATATTAAGGAAAATACGAAGATATGGAAGAATTTAATTTATGTGAATTTGCAAACTCTAATTACACCTAAATAAGTTTCAGATGTTCAGGATAACTAGTAACATGATTATAAAATATAGCCAATAGTTTATATTATATTTAAGAATGAGTTAAGAGTCTCAATAATTTATATTATATTTAAGAATGAGTTAAGAGTTTTTGAAGATACTTTTAGCTAGTGTTTTAGCCACAGTTTTAGTCACGGGTCAGTTAAAACAAGCACATCAATAGTTTAACTAAAATCTGTAAGACACAAAATCTGGATATATAATTGAAAGCAGGCTTTATTTTTTAAGGAATATAAACATTGTTATACATGCTATGCTCGATATATACATTTTTCTCTAAAAATTAACATAATCATGTGTCCGTGCATCTTATGAGATTCGAACCTCAATTTTGAGCAAGAGAAACGAAAGAGATATAGGCGTCGTTTGGTAGCGCCGTAACTCAATTCAATAACTCGAACTTTCATGAGACTTGGATGGGTTAGGTTGTGCTATTTTTTAAATGAACCAAAGAACCAATACTTTCAAGTCATTGTCAGTAACCTAGTTACTGAAAATGTTTATATAAATTAAACATAAATAAGTATGTAACTTGACAATGATAAACCAAACACGTGATTTTAGTAAATTTAGAAATTTTAAAAAAATAACTTACTTTCTAAGAATTTTAAGTTGGCTTATCCTCTATCATGTCATGTCATTGTTATTCCGGGTCCTTGAGTTCGACTCTGATTCAGACCGAGAAATTATTAAAATTTATTAGAACATATACTCATTTTATAAGGCAATAAGTCTAATTATTCAAAAAGATAAAATATAATGTGCAACTCAAAAACCTCGTAACCAAACGAGACCATAATTACATCAAAAATTATCCGCTAGATCAAAAAGTTCGCTCGATATTAAAATGATAAAGCATAATCAATTTCTTGACCGAGACCCCGTTTGGTCATCGGAAACCAATCACAATTGTGCACTTTTGACCTTATCGAGTCGATTGCCAGTTGATTTCCTGGGCCCATTTTGGATCATTAAGAGCAAGATTATAATTAGAATAATACATACCAACGCTTCCTATTAACTAGTAAACCTCGGGGGTGTCCGGGTATATAAACATGGACCCGAAAAAATCATTAAATAATTTATCACAGCTAATGTGACATTTGACAACCTCTTCCGGGGCTTCACATAATCCTATCCGGACTCTCTGTCCCTTACCAATTACGAGCGTACCATCAACCGGACCCTGGGTGCATGTAAGGTTCAAAGTACAGGTTTCATCCATGTTATGAATAACATGTATATTGAACGGACCACCTGAGACACGTGTGGTTTTTAGAACAATAGACACGATTATTACAACCAAAAACATTGAAGGAAATTGGGTTTTCATTGTGCTAGAGATTATAATTTTGTCGAATTTTAGTTTTATTATTGCATTCGACATGATTAGTTTATAGAGAGAATTTGCAAAATTTTGAGCTGTAGCAGGCATTAAAATTTATAGCCAGTGGTCGATAACAACCGTGAAATCGCCAAAGTAATTGGGGTGCATGGATGGAAATTTCTATATTGGTAAAGTTCATATAAGAATCAAAATAACATTTGAGTATACCAGTTTATTGATAGTTGTATTATGGTAATCAGATGATAAAGTATTCGTATGGGTAAATTAAATTTACAATAGACTGATACTTGTATTATTGTAATCTAAATCAAGTAATCTATTTATTTTTTAGGTTATAGTTGGGAATTCCGGATTGGACGGGAGAATAGAAAGACGGGATTCCTGGAGAATCAGAATTCAAAATTTGATACGGTGGGAAAGGAAAGGCGAGATATTAGGGATGAGATAACCACCAAATCTGTTTCAGCAAATCTCATCGTTTCCCACGCAACAAACAATGAGATTGTGGGCTTTAAGGCTAATCAAAACCCATTATATGGGCCAGAAGAGGATGAGCTGGTTGGGTTACAATTGGAGGAACGTAAAAGAAAAAGAATTGGGCCTGGTTCTTTGACTACAATGGATGTGGAAGGGAATATTATTTTGAGTGGGCCAAATAACACTCATACTATTATCGGACCTGTTATTTCTGATTCGGATTTGGCAACACCTTCTTCTTCTATATCGGCTACGCTTGCAAAGCAAGCTAGCCGTCCATCATGAATCTCCTAAATTGGAACTGTCGGGGGTTGGGGAACTCTCGATCAGTTCGTGTCCTTAGAGACCTGATAAAGGCTCAAAAACCCGATTTTTTATTTTTATCAGAGACTTTAGTTGATAATAATGTTATTGAGAAGCTTAGTCAGAGGTTTGGTTTTGATAACTATGTTGCTGTTGATAAGGTGGGAAGAAATGGGGGTTTAGCAGTCATGTGGAAGCGCTGTATGCGTGTCATTGTTATTGATTCTTCTCGAAATCACATCAATGTTCATATAACAGAGAATAGTAGTTTTATTTGGAGGCTTACGTGTTATTATGGTTTTCCTGAGAGCGAGCGAAGAAGAGATGCTTGGAATTTTATTAGAGAGTTAGCTGGTCAATCTCAACTTCCTTGGTGCATCTTTGGGGACTTTAATGATCTCATGTACGCGGCTGATAAGCAGGGTATTCACCCTCATCTGCAATGGTGTTTAGACGGGTTTCAGAATGTTATCGAGGAGTGTGCTTTAGTTGAGTTGGAGCTTACGGGTGGCCAGTATACTTGGGAAAGAAGCAAGGGATCTCCGAATTGGGTTCGAGAGAGATTAGACAGAGCCTTTGCATCTGTGGACTGGTGGCATCATTTCCCTATCTGCAAGTTGGCTGTTTGTCATACTATCACTTCTGACCATGAACCTATTCACCTGGATCTGATGAATGCTAATATCTCGAAAAAAGAGTTTAGGTTCAAGTTCGAAAATGTTTGGCTCAAGGAGAAAGATTTTCATGTTGATGTATCAAAGTTTTGGGAGGGTCTGCCTAGTACTCACTTGTTGCCAAAGTTAATCTCGGTTTCTTCTTTTATGTCGAAATGGGGAAGACACTTCTTTCACAAGTTTAGAGAGAAAATAAAAGCTCAGAAGGAGGTCATCAATAGCCTCAAGAATTGTACTGATGGTGTTGGGATTAAACGGTACTTTGAGGAAAAAGAAAAACTCCATCAGTTGCTCTGGCAAGAGGAAACTTATTGGAAACAATGGGCAAAAGTATTCTGGCTTGAATCACATCTCGAGTTTACAGAACGATGCAGGTGAATTTACTTCAGACCATGATGAAATGTGTTCGATAGTTAAATCATATTTTATTGACATTTTTTCAGAAAGCAATATTATGCCAGATCAAAACCACACCAGCGAGGCTAATTTAGTCACTAGTTCTCAGAATGAGGAATTAACAGCTGAGCTTAATTTTGAGGAGTTCTCGATAGCTGTTAAGGAGATGCATCCGGATAAGGCGTCTGGTCCGGATGGCCTTAACCGAGCATTTTTCCAGCACTTCTGGCAGCTTCTTGGTCGTGAGGTGTTCTCTTGTTGTAAGAAATGGCTCGAAGATTGTATTCTCCCATCTGACGTTAACAATACGAATCTAGTCCTTATCCCAAAGAAGAATAATGTAGAAACCCCAAGAGATTTAAGGCCTATTGCTCTGTGTAACGTTCTGTACAAAATTCTTGCTAAAGTGCTGGCGAATAGACTGAAGAAGATCCTCCCTGTGGTAATTTCAGAAGAACAGTCTACTTTTGTTCCTGGGAGAAATATTCAGGACAATGTTCTTGTGGCGTTTGAACTCATTCATTATATGAACAGGAAGAGACAGGGTAGTGAAGGGGAATTAGCTTTAAAACTCGATATAAGCAAGGCTTATGATCGAGTTAGTTGGTCATACTTACAATCCCGTATGCGTTTGATGGGTTTCTCGGAAGTTTGGATTAAGTGGATCATGCTTTGTGTTACGACAGTCTCATATTCTGTTTCTTTTAATGGCACAAGTATAGGTCCTATTCATCCGTCGAGGGGGTTACGCCAAGGTGACCCTATTTCACCGTATTTGTTTTTTTTGTGTGTTGAAGGTCTTTCGAACCAGTTAAAGGAAGCAGCAAATGCAGGCACTATTAAGGGCTGTCAGATTAGTAGTACAGCACCCTCTATAACGCATCTTCTTTTTACTGATGATTCGTTTCTGTTTTTCAAAGCCACAACTGAGGAGACTCTTAAGGTTAAATGAATTCTTAACAATTATGAAGTTTGCTCGGGACAAGCAGTGAATTTTCAGAAATCGGGTATCTTTTTTAGCGCAAATGTGAGGACGGATAAACAAGAGGAGCTGAAAGAAATTTTGGGAGTGTATGCAGATTTACAGGGAAGCAAGTATTTAGGACTGCCGTCTTTGGTGGGCAGATCAAAGAAGGGGGTGTTCAAATTTCTCAAAGAGAAAGTGGCCAAGAAAATTCAGGAATGGAGCACTAAACTGCTCTCACGAGCAGGAAAAGCAGTACTTATAAAGAACGTTGCACAGGCGATCCCCGCTTATTATATGTCTTGTTTTCTCATTCCGAAGACCCTATGTCAAGAAATTGAGAAAATGATGAACGCTTATTGGTGGTGCTCAGATTCTGCACACAAAAAAGGCATTCGTTGGTTAGCCTGGGATAAGATGAGTATGTCGAAAAAGCAAGGAGGAATGGGATTTCGAAACCTGTATGGTTTTAATCTTGCACTTATTGGCAAACAAGGGTGGCATCTTGCAACCAACCCGGGTTCTTTGGTAACCAGAATTTATAAAGCACGGTATTTTGATGATTGTCATATTCTTCAAGCTACTAAACCAAGAGGTTACAGCTATATTTGGGAGGGGATTTGGGAAGTGAAGGAGAATTTAAAGAATGGGTTTTGATGGGTTCTAGGGGATGGTCAGTCTATTGACATATGCAAGGATGCTTGGTTGAGGGCAAAAACAAATCATAAAGTGAAAGATAAGGAGTATCCTGGTGAGGTTGCTAGGGGGAAAGTGAAAGATTTGTTTATGCAAGGTAGGAAGACGTGGGATGTAGACAAGATCAACAATTGTTTTGCTCAATGTGATGCAATGGCCATTTTTACAACGCGAATTCCACAGAACAGTACTCTGTGAAGACTGGGTATAGATATTGGCATGAACATAACATTGGCGTCTTTGACGTCCCTCAATCCCCTGGTTGGGGTAGAATTTGGAAACTTCATATCCCCCACAAAGTAAAGGTGTTTCTCTGGAGGTTTTGTAGAAATACAATACCAGTGAATTACAGAATTCGTAGAAAGGGAGTGGTGGTTCCTCTTACATGCCCTATGTGTGAAGGCGATATTGAACACTTACGCCATACTTTTTTCGAGTGCGATTTTGCAAAGACTTGCTGGCAGGATTCAGGTTTAAATTTCAATATGGCAGACGTCGAACTTGCTCCTGATTGGATATTGGAAAAGCTTGCTGTTGAGAATAGTGAAACTTTAATCACAATGGCTACGGTGCTGTGGAGCATTTGGAATGCCAGGAATAAATGTGTTTGGGAGAAGGTCAGTCTGTCTCCTACTGCAGCCGTCTCTCTTAGCTCGTCACACATATGTGATTGGCAATAAGCATCAAAGGAAAAACCAACGACTGGTAGTGTAAGTAGATCAGCTCCAAGTTGTGATGGTATGAAATGGAAAGCTCCAGAGGTAGGTAGTCTCAAGATAAATGTTGATGCGTCTGTTAAGGAGAATGAAGATTTCTTCTCGTTGGGCATGGTTATTCGTGATGACCAAGGAAGGTTTATATTGGGGAAGATTCATAGGATTGCAGGTCGTATCTCTGTTCTGGAAGCAGAAGCAACTGGAGTTCTGGAAGCTCTTTTATGGACTAGTGACTTTCCTGATAAGCCTATAGTTGTTGAAACGGATTCTCTCCTTACGGTTAATGCTATCAAGCTTAAAACAACTAGTCGTCTCGAGATTGGGCATGTCATTCAGCAGTGTAGAGATTATCTAGCAACTAGGACGAACATTAATCTTAGTTTTGTTAAAAAATTAGCAAACAATGTAGCCCATAAATTGGTAGGCTACCTTGTGAGCTCAATAGTTATGTGACCCATATGTCTCCTCCTCAGTTTTTGTTGGAGACAATTCTGTACGATGTTTCTTAACTAATGAATGGGTCTTTTCTTCAAAAAAAAAAGATGTATGAAAATTAAAAAAGAATTGATTTGATTCAGGTCATTAATTTATATGGAATTTTCAACATTTTTAATAGAAAACCAACTAAAAATTAACGAATTTATTATGAATCTACAAAAAATGTTATTTGCATCAACCGAAAACTTAACATTATTCACAAGGATTGAAAATCTTTGGACTGTGTTCATTTTGATGGAATGGAATGAAAGGAGAATGAAATGAAATTTATACTCTTATTTGGGTGAGATTAGGAAAAATGTTTATAATTTTCATTCATTCTTTCATTCTATTCCAAATTATTTGAACTAGAATTATAACCTACATGTTTCGGAAGGAATGCTCCATTCCATTTTTCCACCATTTTCCCTACAATCCTCATCATAGAAAATTTAGACTCCCTCCTTATATTTATCACAATTTCACTAATACATTCTTCTTTCTTCATAAAATTTGTTTATAATTTTTCATTACATTCCTTCCTCATTCCATTCTTATAGAAACTGTTGAACGCCAATTTTCGTCATGAAAACAAGCTTTAAGATTAGATTTATAATCGGGTATTCGTATAAAGATATAAAATTGGGGATTGAATATTCATGACAATTTGAGGAGAAAATTAGGGTTAATATGATTTGGACCGAGTCTGAGAGAAATAATTCTAAGAGAGAATGTAATATTGAGGGATCGTCTTTCAAGTTGCCTACGTACCATTTGTATAAGGATCAAGTCTACATAGTTCTGTTATGATAAATTACATTTTCCGTATAAAATTCTGTTTAGGCCAATACCCCTATTCTTTAGGAGCAAGTCACCTATACATGATAAGTTTTCTTGTTATTCCCAGTAATTATATTGGGTATCTTGAATGTGTGGATTATTGAGCCATTGAGCCTCTTTTAATCCTTAATTACGGGTCGATAACCCATTATAAGATTGAGTTCATATTTAGTAACAACAAGTCTCCAAATATTGAAGGTTATTTTAGTGAATACTATTAGAGTATTTTTCCTTGGATAAACATGTTTCCCAATTCATGATGTCATTGTTATGCTTTCAAACGATAAGTAATTTGATTTACAAAAAATCTTACTTGACTCTGTTTGCACATGGATGAGAGGTCGTTAGTAAGCCACAAAATTGTCCAAAAACTCTGCTTACCAATTGTCCAAAGAGCTTCTCTTTTATTCTGCTTTAGCTGCTAATCTTGCACGATGTATTTAAGACCCAATTTTATCGTACGTACTCTATGCATTGCTACTTCAGCATACTCCACTCTATATACATATTTATAATGGATTAGTGGTGCACCAGTCTTGAGTCATTGTGAACTAGGTCTGTAGCATGGCAATTTGTACGTCTATATATATAGAGCAACGATTCATCACCAGTACGCGTTATTTTGCCAGATGCACATGGAATTGTATTGTTTTTAGGACATCCTTGTCATTGACTAGTGTGATTTCGACAACTGCTGGTTTTAGTTCAAAAGATTATGTGGAGAGTAGCTTCGTGTTACTCGGCAATTGGCCTTAATTTAATTTTGTTGCTTCTTTTTCCTCTTTTTTATCGTGGTCCTCATGATTGTTGTTCCGTATTTTTTTTCCAAATCCTTGCACAACCTGGTACCATTTCCTTTATGCTGCGTTCCTCAATTTTTTATATCTTTATAGAGGTTAGATTGTCAGAAAGTTGATTTTCTTTCTATTTGTCAGTGCGACCTCATCTTCACAATTATGTATGAACCAAATGCTTCTTGCTACTGCTACTTTGTTTTAAAAAATAGCCCGCACAAGTCTTGAGATCGACACTTTTGCGAGGCAATCTGAGTCATTTGCTGGGTTAGGTCATCAGGGTGCTCTCATACGTGTTTATGTGTTGCTAGTGTCAAGTAGCATGTCATACCAGCCATATTAATGTGAACAGCTGACCATTATGCTACCAAACTTTAGTCCAGCGACATTGTCATCATTCATTTTTTGGTTTTATCTGCATCAAGTTGATTTGTTTGCCCATTGATTTTCACTTCTGCAACTCTACTCTGATGGGATTAGCTCCAAATATTTTCCCGGCCACCTCAGATTTGCACTTTAAAAGGCAATAGTGCTCTTATGGTGATGTGCATCTTCAATATACTTTGCAAGCTTAGAAATTAATTTGCGGATGATTCAAATGGCATCTTCTTTGCCTATTAAATTGTTAGATCTTCAATATAATTGTGTCGCTGAGTTGTTGCTTCATGCAATCATACGGCCTATACTCTTTCCTCGTGATGTTACTTCTCCTTATTTTTGTTGCAAAGAGTTTACCACCAATAGATTTTGTTTCCCGTTAGGGTTAATTGAATGTTCTTGACTGAACTCTTGATTTCAAGTCTTTTCTTCCCTCTCCTCTTTCTTGGCAACATGGACTGGTGTCCAATACTTTCTAAATACGGTTGTACTCTTCCACTTCTATCGCTGCACAAATTGTGATTGCGTATATATTGTTTGATGCTACTGTGATCCTGAGATGTTTGTTTTACATGTCAATTTATGTCACCCAATCTCTACAATCACATATTGATTCCTTTTGTAGTTCTCGTGACCTTGAACAAGAAATTTTCAGTCGGAGGTGCAAATCTGGACAACTGGACACCCCTTCACTAAAATCGATATAACTCCTTGTAGGAAATTCCGTTTCACGAACCTTTTTTTCAATAAAAACCTAGACTCCGAGATCTTTCTAACGGCATATTTACTTTCAAATGTTTGCTGAATGAAAGCAGTTTATTCTGCCAAATTAGGCATTTGGCTATTCCAGATTTTCTTTTTCTGCGCAATGCTCTTCTTCATGATTCATTTTTCCTTGCTTTAAATGCTTCAAGACAAGCCACCACTTCTTTCCTTATTGATAAGAAACTAAGAAATAGGTTTCCATTGTTTTCTTAACATCATCTTGCTCTTAAACATCACCAGAGGCCTTAGTATGCATATAACTATGAGTGGCTGTCTTAAGAACATGGATAGAGATAACATGTATTGTATTTAGTTGCCACTTGGACGCAAATGACGCCTTCAAAGCTTTTGTACTTGCAACCTTTAAGATAAGAGTAACCCGAAGAAACTCAATTCAGTTGGTGTCAAGTTAAGACCATTGATAATTTTTCCTGTATATGTCATTCGATTCATCACTGATATGCTTGAAATTGCCACATTCTCGCTTCTGACTTTTGGTGTACCAAACCAATGGCCATGCTATCTTCACTACAGATCAAAGAAGTTCTGTATAGCTTCCAATGGTTTTTCTGGTTCAATATCTGTTATGGTTACTGAGACGGGATTTTGAGTTTTTGGTATAAAAGCTTCTTTTTTTGTGTTCGTGTAATTGACGTCTTCTGTTACTTTTTTCTTTCTGATGAAATTTTATGGCTCTTGGTAATTTATTCTTTTCACTCTCTTTAACTTTTCTTGATGCATCCATACTCATTTGAAAAATTGATCTTGTAGAATATTTTGAAACCTTCAATTCATACAATTTCTTTCGCAAGTGTTAATTCACGTGCATAAGGTGTGTCAGACCATTCATGTGAGGCATTTGTCCCAGCTGTATATAGGTGGAATACTCTTGTGATGACTCTAAATTGTGAGCCTGATAACTTAACACATACTCTTCGAAAATCTGGTGGAGCGTGACATGAACATTATGAATTTCCAGCAAGAAGCCGTCGTTATTTCTGCACTTCTACTGGTTTTCCACCTGCTCCCCCTTCTTTCCCCTTTTCGGTCCCGTCCATGCTAGCTGCAGACTATTTAATACTCAATTTCCATTTTAGCATATTTCCTCATGGTAACAGGTGAGTTTCCCCTTTACTTTTCTTTTTTTTTTTTGTTTTTATCGTGCCCAAAGATTCACTTCACCTGCAACACCTTTTTATACCCACCAATTTTTTGTATAACAACCTGCAGGTTTCAGGTTTTTGTAGTTTTTACATCACCATCCCTGAATAAATGTTCGTTCCTATCACGGCTTCTTCTTTGGTGATTCATTTTTGTCTATGCTTACTGCCACATTTTTCATTGATGTACTTTACTCCCCGTCTGCATATTCTTTAGGTAAATAATGGATTGATGTTGGAGACTCATGGGAGAATCCCTGATAGCAGATCATGTATGCCATGTCTTCAAGCTCGCTATTGTACGACCTGTTGCGCTTTTCTTTTTTGCTTCCGGCTTTGGGGCCTGTTTATTTTTTCAGAGCTAAGAAGCTACTCATTCACATTGCTGCATGTTCTCTGTTCATATTAGTAGTAGTGGTTGTTTATCAACGCTATTGTTATGATTCTCCCAGCTGTTGCATCTTGCTAACACGATCTTGTTGCCTGAATTGATTATGCTTGTTTTGCATGACACACTGTTAGTGTTCTTTGTTGAAGCTCGAAAATGCAAACTTGATTTGTTTCCTTGCTCATCATCATCTTTAATACTCTTTTTTATTGTGCCACAAAAAGATTGGACAGAAATATTGTAATCATTGATGCATTAATATAAAGAACAACAAACAACAATCTTACAAGGGCTGTTGATCGCTAGAGGCATAATTACACAGTTTTTCCAGGAATTCTATAGGCATGCAACTGTATAAAATTTTGCACGAGGAATAAGTTCCAATTTATGCTTATTCTTGAATTCACAAGAATAAAGAAAGATATAGACCCTCTTATATCACAAGATTAAACAAACGCATATTACTTGATAATAGCATTATATTATGATGTAATAGTATACAAACAAATATATAAGCATGAAGCATGTGTCACCACTTAAATAAAACATATTAACAAAGTAAGTTAAAGGTGGTCACTTAGCTTTTCTCTTTGATCGAATTTGGGGAAGCCGCATAAACAAGGTAGCTTAATTGACTTGTTATCGCCTATTTTATCAAGCTTTCGTCTTTCTCAGCGGGTATTAATTAAATTGCTTTAAAGAGTCTTCATCATCGCGTTAGTCATGAAGATTTTGATTTTTTTTCCTCTAAACGATTCTCAAAGACGGTGCAAAATGTTGTAAACAATTTTCGTCATTGACCAAATTTCAAGATTAGATTTATAATCAGGTATTCAGATATATAAAATTAGACATTGAATATTCATGGCAATTTTGAGGAGAAAATTAGGGTTTATATAATTTAGACCGAGCTTGAGAGGAATAATTTTAGGAGTAGAATGTAATTTCGGGGATCCTCTCATCTCTCAAGTTGTCTACGTACCCTTTATATAAAGGGATCAAGTCTACGTACTTTTATTATGATAAATTACTTTTTCTGTGTAGAATTCTGTTTCGACCAATACCCCTATTGTTTAGGAGCAAGTCACCTCTACATGGTAAGTTTACTTGTTATTCCCAATAATTATATTGGGTATCTTGAATGTGTGGATTATTGAGTCATTGGGTCTCTTTTAATTCTTAATTACGGGTCGATAACCCATTATGAGATTGGGTTCATATTTAGTATCAACAGAAACCCTAATATATATTGTTGCGGTCAATTAATGAATAAAGTTTTTTACAAAAAATAATGAAAAAAATATTGAATTAACTGAATAAAAACATACACAAAAGGATATGAAGTAGGTAATAAAATTTTATCATATGAACAAAATTCAGTGCCCTCTTTATCGGCCAGTAAAAACAAATGTAGTAGCACTCATGTAAAACTTGTAATGCCTACTTCACAAAAATATTGAATATTGTATTATTTTCTTACATGGGCCGGCCGAGTATGGGCAGCCCAATAGCTAGTTCATTACAGCTACTGAAACAAAGTTCAAAGGATGATGCAAAACAAAATGAATTTATACATATCAACTTTTAATGTATTTTCTGCATCATCGACACGATTCAAGAGTGGTCTGATTAATTGCAACTTTTAAAAAATTATTATTTCCACACAATCAAACTATAATTAACCTGATTATGATTTTAGATGATTTGTTTATTAATTTTTTGTTGATTTTTAGTATACTAATTTTAAACGACATAAAAATTACGACTTTTTAAACAGTACAAAAATTTACAACCGCTGCTCTCAAATCACACTCCACCTTACTAGCTAGGACGAGGACCACTTGATTAACGGTAAAATAAAATAAGGGGTCCTTTGGTTTACATCGGGGAAAGAGAATGTGATTTAAAAGGGAATTAAAGATAAATGAAAGGAACGGCCTTCAATTCTTTTTTTTGTTTGGTTTTAATCCGGAAATAAAATAAATAATTATTTTTAATAAATTATTTTAAGCAAATTATTATTTTTGATATTGATATAAAATATAATTATATGGAGGTTGGAAGTGGGTGGTTGTATGAGAAAGAAAAAGTGATAAGGGAAAGAGAAATGAAATATCTTGAGAAAGGTGGAGAATAAGAGAGGAAGACTTTTGGATAAACTCAAAACTTAAAAGGATAAAGAGAATGATTATTTTTATAAAATAAACAATAACAAATGGAACGAGTCTTAGGCCCCGTTTGGCTAAGCTTATAAGTAACTTATAAGCTGAAAAAGTTGGTATATATGTACTTTTTCTGAAAATAAGTAACTTATTTTCAAATTTGGAAATAAGATTTGGTCTTAAATTTCTAAGATAAATATTAATTTTCAAAAAAAAAATATGAAAATATTTTTTTTTTAAAAATAACTTATTACTTATAAACTAAGCCAAACACCCCCTTATTGTTACTCTTTCTCTTATTTATTATCCTTAACCAACCGGGCTAAAGGGTTTGCATGTGCCTTTCAAACCAAACCAATCTTGTATACGTGATCATGAAAACTTCAAGCGCTCCGTTGCTTGCTTTTTACTCTTCCTTGTTTGCAAACTTTTTTTTTTAAAAAAGGAAATCAATTCAATAATAAAAAATTATACTGTATCTATAAATATAATTAAAATTGAACAAACACTTAAATATATCGTATTTAATCTTTTTTTTCTTAAACAAACAAGCAAACGATTTTTTAAAGATGTTATCAATATATATACTTGCTGTCATCCAACTATTTTGAGCAATCGATCGTAAATGTGATCCCATAAAAACATTTATAACAGAATCAAACTCATAAAAATCCTGCAGATCTATAATCCCGGACATTGATAACACTAAAACAGAACCAAACTCCCATAAGAAGGAAATACTAAAAAAAAATGGGAGTTCATTGAAGGGAAAATAAAAGTTTAATCAAAAGAAACGAAAAGATAAAAAAGAACGGGGGTTTTCACGAGTAAAAACAGATGGAAACCCTAAAAAAATATTAGACAGCTGCTCAAGAGAGAGGGGTATGACTTTTTTTAGAAACCGTTCTTGTTTGCAAACCATAATTCGTGCATATAAAAAATTTAATTATAATTTTCTTTATTTAAATATATCACGAATAAATAATTATATTAATCGCTGCCTAGGATGGCCCTACTATATATATTATTTGTGGTAGGGTGGCTTGATTATCCCTTTTTTAGCCACAACTTAGTTGAAACAAGCACATCAACCGTTTATCCATTGGATTGATGAAGAATAGGACACAAAATCTGGATTTGATTAATATTTGTAGGAAGAAATAGAATGATCAAACTTTTATCTGTCCTTTTGGCTTGCTATTCAAAGTTCAAACAGAGCCATAAAATGCCCGATGTTATCACGTAGTATAAAACAGTACCTCGAAAAGCAAGGTACCTAATCCCAACGGTAGTTTTTGTAGCATCATTCTCAGACGCTCTCTTTAATCTTACTCTTAACAAGTCGTTTAATTTTTTACACGTAATTTTAGTTTGATCATATATTTAAAATTAATATTTTTTTTAAATATTTTTTATATAAAAATTTAAATATATTTTTATTGAACAAGGAAAATTTAAAATATATTACTTTTAATCATATAAACAAAGTATCTAAATTTATGTACAAAAAATTAAGTGGCCTATATAAATAATCAGAAGAGTACGTAGTTATAAACATATATTTCATCCATAATAATCAAACTCTTAAATTTAAATTATTTAACACTTTGTTATATTATCGAAGATATTAAACGACTTTTTGGAATAAATTTTATTGTTATTAAAATAGAGGCTAATGATTTTCAAGGAATAAGATCACATGGAAACTTGTTTTTTTATTATATATTTCTTAAACTTGAAAATAAATTTAATCAAATTCCTTGAGTAAAAAAAAAAAAATGAACGCAAGTGCTCCTACAATCCGCATGTTACGTTATGATTTATGAATTCCAAATTTTCAATTGGCCCGTAACAATCACACTTTATCTTTATATCAAAATCACATCTCGTTACAAAATAGATACATGTGTTATAAAATCACCAACACTTTTTCAAGTCTTAATACATGTTCGCTGTATAAAGATGCAACATTTAAAAGACCCCTCTTCTCACGTGAAATGTCACCCTGTCTTCCTTTTTCACTATTCTCACCAAACCACACTTTTCAATAAACATTATAGTTTAATCCTTAGTGCTTTATATATATAATGTAACAAATAATCAGTTACTATTCGTTAAATGATGATAATTATTAAAAAAATAATTAAATGTGTCTGCAAGTTTTATATATGGAAAAAGGAGTGACGAGAACAAGTGATAAGGAAAAATAGACATGTCGATTCTTATGTTATCAAGAGAAAAAAGTATATAGTATCATAATTTTATAGATTTATTATGTTTAAAGAAACTTTAATTTATCTGGATCTGAATATAGTGTCAAAGAGCCGTCTTATCGGAATTAGTCGTCGGGCAGTGGAGATACTTATAGTAATTAATCGGATAATTATAATTAATTGAATTAATTAATTGAAGTAATAATCAATTATAATTTAATTTAAAAATTAGTAATATATAATTATATTTAAATATCATCAAATTATCACAAAATTATATAAAAATACCATATATCATTAGTTCATATATATTTATATGTTAAAAATTAAAATTTACAAAAAATCCTCTTATCATTAAAATTTAAGTAGTTTATTAGATAATAATCATTATTTAATAGTTAATATTAGTAGCTATTACATAAAATATATATAATTAATAGGAATTTAAGAGTTAGAGTATTTTGGGATTTATGAAAAATTAGGTTCGTATAACTCATATTTATCATAAAATTTTATCTTTTAAAAATATATATTAATTTTTATTAATTTGTGATCGTTTTAAAAGATTTTCCCGTATCACTCAATTTTTGACCGATTTAATAAAAAATGTTCCCGGTTAAATTTTCGTTTAATTGATACGAATCGATCCGTCTACTGATTAATTGTGCCATCTTTTAGAACACTGGTCAAAAGTATTGGATATAAAAACTCAAAAACATGTACGAGTTTATTCATTTTTTATGAGGGAAAATGTATTTTTTTTTAAGTTTTTTTAAGTTTAAAAAGTTCTTTTTTTGTTTAAAAAATATTTATATAATAAGTTCAGATCTCTAACTAGAAATTATTATAATCGTTTTATTTATAGTGACTACTAACTATACTGTTAATATGCATATGACAGTATGCTTTACTTAACTTAATTAAAGTTAAAATTAAGTACATTGATTGATTACACCACATCCCTAACAATTTATCATGTATAAAATTAAAACTTGATTTTTTTTAATATTCATCTATTCACTTTTATAAGAGTTGTTTTAAAATTTTCATCCATTTATCAGTAAAAGTTATCAACTACAATTGCTTGTCAAAAATCGCACTCTTATGTAAGCGAGCTGATCCCCGACAATCATATCCAAGTAAGAAATTTACATCGTACTACTTCCTAGTTGTTAGATCAGTTAAGGAACGGACGACCAAGATTAAAAAAAAACAGGGATGAGCCTTGATAATTTGTCGAGATTCGTGCACGGGTCCTGATAAATAACTCCAATTTCAAATTCCCAAATTCTTAAACCCTAATTTCTATCCCTATCACCATCAACAATACTTATTCCTATACTCATTAATCCACAGTCATCTTTATAGTTGATTTGCAAACATACACACAAATTCAATCAATTATGAGTAAAAAAACTAGAAAGTTTTAAGGTTGATTTACTTGTTATAGAAAAAAAAATCAATGAAGAACATCACGATTCCGAAATCAGTGAACCTCAAATTCGAAATACAAAATCAGGTAGCCTCACCTATATATCTCTACGTTAGTGTTTGTGTGTATCTTTTCTATTTACCGTCTATGTTAGTGTTTGTGTGTATCTTTTCTATTTGCCGCCTGCTTCTTCGATTGGTCTAGGGTAACTTGTTGCTTCTAAAACACATGGTTTTGGTCTCAGTTTGCTCTGCTAGATTGTTGGTGTATAATGTGTACGGAGGAGCCGCGCTAATTTATCAAAACTCGTACTTTTATTTTTAATCTCCATCGTTGTTGTCCTGATCCAACAATTTAAAAATATTATGCTGAAAAATGTTTATCCAGCATACATATGCCCTGCATCAGGACCCCTTACGTAAATATAGATATATCCACCCTTATATAAATATATTTTATATCTATTAGCTCAATTATTTTATTTAAAATATATTTATTTTATCTAATAAATAATTAAAAAAATATATATTTTTAATTTATATGACAAAACAAACGCCTTCAATCCTGGATAGTGGATCGTATATCTATTAAGCTGCACATAACTCCTAAAGCTGCCAAAAAGACTAGTAAAAATAAGATCGAGTAAAAACAGACAGTCACTGTAACTATTCCCGTTCCCTTTCACGCTCAGTTTTCAAACAGAACACACCACTGGGTTTAGCGCGGGTCACTTTCCCTCATTTTTAAAGACACTCGCCACATCACCTCCGCATCTGTAAAATCACAATATAAAAATTCATTTAAAATTTAAAATATCTCAAATACGAGTAGTATTAAATTACTATTTCAATCGTTTTCACTACTATCTTCCCACTCACTCCAGTCCTTTTGGCATCTTCAAGAGAGACTTGCATAAATCTCTCTCCCTCCCTCTCTCTCTCTCTCTCTCGCGTATATAACCAAATCTCTCTCCCCCTCTCTCTCGTATATAACCAAATCTCTCTCCCTCTCTCTCATATATTAACCTAGCTTTATACGAACAATCTCTCTCCAGCTACATTAAATTCCTCTCTCTGCATATGCAATTATGCATACACACATACACGTATATTGAATTAAATTCTCTCTCTAGAAAAAGTGATTCTCACTCTACAATACACACACGAACAGCTTCTCTCTCTCTCCGAGTAAAATACATAAAGAAATGAACAATGTTCTTCTTCTTCATCGTGTTATTTACTTCAGTGAATCACACCATGTGAGCTCTGACACATTCTTCTAACTTGTATTGTACTCCCTCTCCCTCCCTCTTTACAAATTTCACACACACAATCAATTACTGTGTGTGTGAAACAGGTACATACATAATAGACACAAATACAAAAAATTAGGGCAAATGTCTGCTCGAGGACGAAGCAATTCGCCATATCAATACAGAAAACACTCAACGCCTCCATTCTCATCATCATCTTCGTCAAATTCATTCGGAAAGCTCATGCCTCGCTCTTGCTCTTCTTCTGCGACGTCGTTTTATGGTTCTAGCAATGGCGGTTATCATACTAGATCGGTCACACCTAATCGGAGTTACAGCAATTCAGGATATGGAGCTCGAACGCCGGTGAATTTTCCGTCGACGGAGGAGTTGGAATCGCCGGTGGATTCGTCGCGATCTGGTGCTGATAGCATTTCGGTGACTATTCGGTTTCGGCCGTTGAGGTATTAGTGTTTGATTTGATTTGATTAAGTTGAATTAGTTAGATCTGTTTTTGAGTTAGTTAGGGTTTATGAATTGAATTTGAAGTTGAAATGATTGTAATGTGTTGTGGTAGCGAACGGGAGTATCAAATTGGCGATGAACTTGCTTGGTATGCTGATGGCGATAAAATTGTTCGGAATGAGTATAATCCGATGACTTCTTATGCATTTGGTATGATTCGAATGTTTTTGAAAATATTAATGTATTTATTTTAGATAATAGATGACCGAGATCAGCAGTTAGCGATTCTGATTAATTAAGTTAGCCGAGAACATGTAATTAAAGTAGCTGGTAGAGTTCTGGTGACTCATATGGCGTTGAAACTTTAGTAGAGTTCGAAATTTGAAGTTGTTGCATTTGTTTTACTAATTTTTGGTATGTCAGATAAGGTATTCGGACCTTCTACAGCTACACAGGATGTTTACGAAGTAGCTGGTCGACCTGTTGTAAAAAATGCAATGGAGGGTATCAATGGTATGTGCTTTTTGTTAACCATTGCTTAATCGAAACTATGTATACTACTTTTGAGCACAATGCTAATGTGTAAGTGATAAAATTCTTAGTTGAGAACAAATAAATTGTAGAGCTGATAGTTTAAGTTCACGGTTAAGAGCTAACTAAATTGCGATTGTCATTCATTTACACTAATGTAAAAAATTCTAATACTGTAGGAACTGTGTTTGCCTATGGTGTTACAAGCAGTGGAAAGACACATACTATGCATGTAAGTTCTTTATATAATCTGTGAATCTGTGATGCTTGGTATTCCTTGGTTAAGTCGTTACATATACTGCACTCAGTAATTTAGCTGATCATGCAAATGAGAATATTTGTCTTCGTTATCAATTGCGCTTATATACAGTTAGCTTGAAGTAGTTTTATCAACATGACTCGAGACATGGAGTGGTAATGCTAGCATTTTTGTTCTAGTGATCATTGCTCTGCATTATAAAATTTCTGATATATAGGAAAGTAATAAACTATTCTGCTATGACTGATTATGATATGATTGCATATCTGCATCTCTTAGTTTGAATATCTGTATATAGAAGCATGTGTAGTGTCCACTCATATGATCTATGTTACCCTGTAAAGAACCTTAATTATGAAGTTGTCTAGGTACAGACTTGTAGTAGAAAGTTTCTCTAATTGTTATAGTGTCCTCTGTATTTATTTATCCTGCGATCTTGGTCTTGATGCGTTTTTAAAATCTATATGTTTAAAATTGTTGACGAAACCATATATTTTGATGTTTTTTTTTCTCTTTTACCAACTTCCCCTACAGGGTGATCAAAATTCTCCAGGTATAATACCTTTGGCAATAAAAGATGTCTTCAGCATCATTCAAGATGTAAGTCACATGACTTATATGTACTTTATATCAGTCTGTGTTGGATATGTATGCCACCAATATATTGTTGTTGCTTTACTTGTAGCAACACTTCCATTGCATATGTATGTGGTTTACTCCATGATCTAGTATTGATTCTAAGTATGTTCTTTCTTCAGACACCAGGAAGGGAATTCTTACTTCGCGTATCCTATCTTGAAATCTATAATGAGGTCAGCTATACATATTCTAAGCTTGTAGCACATAGTTCCGGATTACTGGTGGTTTTTCTGATCACAATTTCAATACATACACCAATTGCAATTATATATGGTCTCTGTGTAGGTAGCTGTCATTCTTACAAAATTAATTGTTTATGATTTCTTACATGGGATAATTCTGGTTTCTAATATAGAACATCTGTCTGAGATCAGGTGATAAATGACTTGCTTGATCCAACTGGGCAAAACTTGCGTGTCAGAGAAGATGCACAGGTCTCTATTGTCACTCTGTAAATTCTCATCCTTATTTCATTTTCCACGGGCCGTGTTCTCAAATTCAATTCCAAGCCCATTTTTCCTGCTTGCTTAAACATGCCTTTAAGTTGAATTTTCTTACCTGGACTTTGTTTTTCCAAATTAAAATATAGACATTTTGCTTTATTTAAGCTTGAAGTGGCATTCTGGATTTTACATCTGATTTAATATATCCTAATCATTTTGACTTTTGAGTATCATATAATGGGTAGTTTAATTTTTCAAGTTGTGTTGTCAAATACTTAATATTTTTACTTGCTATAATATGGTGATATGATTAATGGAAGCTTTTTCTCAACACCACAGGGTACTTATGTCGAGGGTATTAAGGAAGAAGTTGTCTTGTCACCTGGGCATGTACTTTCCTTTATTGCTGCTGGAGAAGGTATTAAAGAGACAAATTATTATAAATTTAAAACAAAATCTGCAAAAGATGTGTCATCTCTTTGTTTGTGAACTTTACTTTTAGCTTAATAGATAGTGATATCTGTAAAGATTTAATTACAATTTTCACAATTTTCTTTTGATGGCAGAGCACCGGCATGTTGGCTCAAATAATTTCAACTTATTTAGTAGCCGCAGTCACACAATTTTCACCTTGGTAGGAATTTTACTTTCTAACAACTTTTATTATTTGTTCTAGCTTGAAGTATATTAGTGAAGAGTTGTAAATGCATGAACTTATATTCGGAGAAGTCTATAGTCTTTATCTTCATTACCATGTTATATGTAATTCTCCAATGTATCTTGTGTTCACATGCCCTTTATGTATTATCATATTAGGCATCTTGTCTATATAGTTTTGAGAGCTTTCTACTATCTAGCAGTTATAAAATATTGTGCATGTTATTAGCATACAGACTTATTTTATGTTTTTCTACACAATTTTCTTGTATATGTCAAATGCAGCTAGATGCTAGATTGTTTTTCATCTTTTGTTTTTTTATTAATGTCATTCCCTCTATTAGCAACATCTACTTTCCTTCTTTGTGATAGCTCTTAAACTACATGTTAAAGTCGATTCACAATTAGCACTCGCTCATATATCTGAATGTTTCCAGATGATTGAAAGTAGTGCCCATGGCGATGAATACGATGGAGTGATCTTTTCTCAACTTGTATGTCTAATATCATTTGCCATTTTCAGAGTAGATATTTCATTCTTTGTTACCCTGTATTTTAATGCTCTCTTGTTTCCTAATGTAGAATCTAATAGATCTTGCTGGGTCGGAGAGCTCAAAAACTGAAACTACTGGTCTGAGGAGAAAAGAAGGATCGTACATAAACAAAAGTCTGTTGACACTCGGAACTGTAAGCTTCTATGAACTTAGATTATAAATTATAATAAATGTTGACAGAACCTCTAATCACGATTCATCATTTTCCATAGACTCCTTCCTATCTATTTATTCTTCTTGCTAATTTGTACCCATGCTCTAAAAGCTTTTGTTCTCGTTTTCATATTTTAACTTGCTTTACATTCTGATTTTTAGGTGATTGGTAAACTGAGTGAGGGGAAGGCATCTCATGTGCCATATCGGGATTCTAAACTTACTCGCCTCCTACAGTCTTCCCTTAGTGGGCATGGACATGTTTCGGTATGTTTGAGAAGAGACTAGAGTTGTTTACAACTGAAACAACTGGTTTGATCTTGTCTGTAAAACATGTACTCATCTTTCAGCGAAAAGCTACGTTTTCATATTGCAATAAGCCTACATCTTTCACCTTTTACCTCTACTTCCAACGCACTAGAAGAATATTATACTACTATAAGCGAAATTAACTCTAAACTTGCTTTCTCTAGCTTATCTGCACGATTACCCCTGCATCAAGTAATATGGAGGAAACTCATAATACGCTAAAATTCGCGAGCAGGGCAAAACGTGTTGAAATTTATGCTTCACGGAATAAGGTTAGTATAACACTGTCATATGACATTGCATTTTGGAACAATATTGCATGTTAGAACTGAAACTTCCAATGTGTGTTTGATATATGTTTTGGTTTAGATAATTGATGAAAAGTCGCTGATCAAAAAGTATCAAAGAGAAATATCAGTCCTTAAGGATGAGCTGGATCAGCTAAGGAGGGGTATGCTTGTGGGTATCCATCCTGAGGAAATTATGACCTTAAAACAAAAGGTTTCATTGCACCTTTTCTCTGCCATATCCTTCTAATGTTTCTTTGCTTTTTTTGAGGGGTTATGCAAGTCTATTTTGCTAATGGTTTGTTGCTGTCATTAATTATACCAATAAGAATTTTTTTTATTAGCATGCGAAAGCTTACTTCCTCTATTAGTTTAGATAGCTAAAGGTTGCTTCTTCTTGTATGATATTCATCTTACTTTTGTTATTAAGCTGGAAGAAGGACAAGTGAAAATGCAATCAAGATTGGAAGAAGAGGAAGAAGCCAAGGCAGCTTTGATGAGTAGAATCCAGAGGCTAACCAAACTGATACTTGTTTCATCTAAAAATTCAATTCCTGGTTTTGGTGACATGTCCAATCATCAAGGAAGTCTTTCTCTTGGCGAGGATGATGTAAGTTTTCCATTTACTAATGTGATTCACTTTTCGTAATTTTTGGATCTGCATACTCGGTTTAGAAAACTAATTTTGTTTGGTAATATGGGTAAAATGTTGAACCAAAACTGGTACCTTGTTTTAAAATATTTAAAGCTTATCTTTATCATTAAGTTGTTTTTCATAGTTAAATAACTTCATTGTAATAGTTGTCGAGATCTTTCTGGAAACTACTTGTAGCTACTAATCCTTAATTTCACTCTGATTATGCTTAAATTTTTGTTTACAGGATATAATATTTACTAATTTTTAAAAATGAATATGCATGTATTTTTATGTAGAAGCTGGATGTTCTAGGTGATGGTTCTGTGCTCATGGATGGTGAAAATCAGAAGAATATAGGAGCCGAGTCTTATAATTTGAATCACAGATCTTCCAGCAAGTGGAATGATGATCTATCCACAGCAGACAGTACAATAACTGAATCACTTCAAACCGGGGAACTTATCAATGGGTCTTCCTGTGGTTCCAAAGTATGTTCATGCTCCAATCTTTTGTATAGTTATTATCATTTTTAACTTGTAGGTAGACACACACTTACTCTTTCTGTCCATGTCATGTGTACTGTGGTCCAATAATTGGATGTTATTACTTTTCTATTGTCCAGTTATTTTCCTTGGCGATTCTCTATTTTATTTCTTGCAATAGACGTTCTTAATATCTAGATTTAATGTCACTGATTCTTTTGTGGGCTTGTAGGGTGGTATGTTGATGTCAGATCAAATTGACCTACTTGTTGAGCAAGTCAAAATGCTAGCAGGTGAGATTGCTTTCAGCACTAGTACCTTAAAGCGTCTCATGGAGCAATCTGCTAATGATCCTTCGGCTTCAAGAACTCAGGTATAGTTTATTTCCATATCTGATCATATTTAGAACATTTAATAGTAAAAAAATCTAGCAAATATTATGAATATTAATGGATACATCTTGTGAAAAGTTTCATGAGAATTGATCAGCATTACAAGGCAGTTACTTTGATGCGATTTGTTGAATAATGTTCTGTTATATTATGAAATAGTGATAGTTGTTTTGACATGTTTAGACTATGGGCTACATCTACAATTATACGATCAAATAACTTTGCTCCTTCCATATAGGTATGATGAGGTTGTAATTATGTTATCTGCTCTATAGTATTTCAAAATGAGTCTTTCCTTCAGAACCCCTCTAATAATATACCAAATTATCAAGCACACTATGGGTCAATTTACAGTCATATTAATGCAAACAACTAAAACATGACGGTGTTTCTTCTAGTCGTATATCCATTTTAATTCAAGGTAGAAGAGCTCAAATATCTTATAACAGCTTCCAGAATACATTGGCATTGTACAAAAGGTTTTCTCTTATATGTGCTATTCTAGGAGAGTATATTGCAGTTCCTAACAAATCTATGCTTTTAAGTTAAAACTGAGGCCAGTCTTTTAATGAAAATTTACTAGCATACCTGATATGCAGATTCAGAACTTAGAATGTGAGATTCAAGAAAAAACAAGGCAAATGAGGTTGTTAGAACAGAGGATAACTGAAAGTAGTGAATCTTCAGTTGCAAATGCGTCATTAGCTGATATGCAGCAGGTTTGGTTTGCTGTTGCCATCTTCTATATTCAGTATGGATTTCCTTAGCAGTTGCAAAATGATGCATAGCTAACTCAATGTTAATGTTATTTATTCTGATTATACAACAGACCTTGATGAGATTGATGACCCAATGTAATGAGAAGGGGTTTGAATTAGAGGTTAGTAGACCACCATATCTTAACTGTTCAGTTTTTGTTTTTTGTTTTTTTGATTCAGTGTAAAAAGTCGGCATGCTTTTCTCATGTGTTCCCAGCCAGATTATAAATTTTACATGTATTGTTGGACTGTCTGGTGACAACAATCTAATTAAGAATTCTTTCCGGTACATATTTCCTCTTCTTATTCACTTTGTCTTGTTAATAATATAGATTAAGTCAGCAGACAATCGTATACTCCAGGAACAATTGCAGAACAAGGTACTGGCGATTTAAATATGAAGTTTCAAATTTGAGGCCCTTTTGGTTTTTGCACATATTCTTTACCTTTATCTTTCCCTTTGACTTATTTCCTTCTTCTCAGTGTTTAGAGAACAAAAAATTTCAAGAGAGAATTGCATTGCTAGAGCAAAAACTGGCTTCAGCTGCTGCCGGTGACAATAATTCCATATCGTCCGATGAGTGTGGACCCAAGGAATGTACTGATGATTTGAGAAAGAAAATGAAACTTCAGGTGATTTGCTATATCAATTGTTATTCTTATTGGTATGCTTGTGAAGTCGTGATATAAATAGTAGGTTGAGCCCATGGAGAATGAATAGCAACCATACATGCATGCTCTTTTTTTGAGGCCCGATTTAAAATAATCATTAATGACAAATGTACAGAAAAGATAGACTATATCATTGTTCATCACAGTTTTAAATGTCTACGGCACAACTGTTTCATTATCCTGTCTGCAGTCGGGTTGTTTTTTCTGTTTAGTGCTAAACTGCTAACTATATATTTTGCATATGTGATTGTAATTTGACAATGTTCTGGAGGGATTTTAACTTTCCAACAGAAATTTATTATGAAAAAATGAATTTTAGAAGAGTTTATAGCTAGATTATCGCAATGTCATGTCTAGTTATTTTGTTGGATAATGTATGTCTTTCATATTCTAACTTATATGATGATTGGCATGAGAGGGACAAGAAAATATGTTGGTGTTTACTCCTTGATTTGTTTTCTTTTTAATGTGCTATATGCAGGAGATTGAGAATGAGAAACTGAAGCTGGAACACATTTATATGTCTGAGGAGAACAGTGGGTTACAAGTGCAGAACCAAAAGCTATCTGAAGAAGCTTCATATGCGAAGGAACTAGCCTCTGCTGCTGCTACTGAACTGAAGAATTTGGCTGGCAAAGTGGCCAAGCTTTCATTATATAATGCAAAGCTGGAAAAAGAATTGATAAGTGCTCGTGATTTAATAAACTCTAGAGGCTCTGGCTCAATAGGTAATGGTGGTAACCGCAGGCATGGTGATGGCCAGAGACCTAGTCGGAGAGGCCGGCTATCTGGTCGGTCAAATGAAGTTTTCGGAATGGTGACCGATGAGTTTGATTCATGGAATCCTGACCTAGATCATCTAAAAGTGGAGTTGCAGGCAAGAAAACAAAGGGAGTCTGCCCTTGAGGCTGCTTTGGCTGAGAAGGAAGTGGCAGAAAATGAATTTAGGAAGAAGGTTGAAGAGGGTAAGAAAAGGGAGGCTGCTCTCGAAAATGATTTAGCAAATATGTGGGTTCTAGTTGCTCAATTGAAGAAAGAAGTCGGAGCTGTCAAACAAACAAACATTACTGAGAGACGTACTGATGAAATTGACCATGTGAGCAACCCAAGCACAGATAATAATGAAAACATTGACTTGGTCCTGAAAGAGAGACAAGTTTCTGATGTTTTTGAATCGGGTTATGTAATTTCCAAGGAAGAACCCCTTGTTGCTAGATTGAAGGTAAAACTTTCAATTAGTAAATGTGCGTGCTTCTGTTATTTTTCAATTAATTTCTTTCGCTATTTCTTTCTTTTTAAATGGAAACTGTACCTCTACATACATCTCAACATTGCAAACCCTTCCCTAGGCCCTACTTTCGGGTGGGATTACTGACAATATGTTTTTTTTAGAAAACTTCAAAAAGTATTGGTGTTTGAGTGATCTTAAAGCTATAGCCTTAAATAGGCTTCGACAATGTGATTCTAATTTTGTTGTTTCAAATGTTTTCCTTAGGCTCGAATGCAAGAGATGAAGGAAAAAGAGCTCACGTCTCAGCCTAATGGAGATGTAAATTCTCATTTATGCAAAATATGTTTCGAATCAACGACTACAGCTATGCTTCTTCCTTGCCAGCATTTTTGTTGTAAGTTAATGAAAGTTAGATATTAACTCGAAGACATTTTGTTTTCAATGCTTATAATTGCTGACATTTGCTAGCATTTTGCAGTGTGTAAATCTTGTTCGGTTGCATGCATTGAGTGTCCAATTTGCCGCACAAAGATAGCAGATAGAGTCTTTGCTTTTACTTCGTGATAGTTTACTAAACAGTCAACATCATCACAAACAGGTAAAATTTTCATCATTATTGTGCCCCTGCAATCAATAATTACATGACTGGTAACTGGCAGTGGCAGATGCTTCTTTTTCAATCCACCAACTATATACTAAACTTTGACATTTATGTGAATTCTTCTTATCGATTTGATATAATAGACCCTTTTTTTGCATTTGATAATGTTACTTCTCAAAATTTGCATTTCTCAATCTCTCACTTTATCTCTCAACCTAACTACAGTGTTCAAGCGTTAGTAGCAGCATTATGCCACGTTTTTTTCCAAATGACCATTTTAAAAAATATAAACAAAAATTTCTTGATCAAAGTTGTGAAGAGCATTTGCAGTTGTCTGATTCTCTTCTATATAATTTCTCAATGTAACCTTCCTTTTTATGTCTCATGCAGGGGTTGCTTATAATACACCTCTGTGTGTTTTTGGAGTCATTCTTTTATTGTTCAACTTGTACGTATCTGTTGAAAAGAAAAAAATACTATTCCTTTGGTGTGGAGTGTAGATAGTACTTGGGAAAGGAAAAGCAGTCAAGTAGTGAATGAGTAGGAGGGGCAGAGGGAAAATAGATCAAAAACCAGAAATTATATTTGCAAAATGCAAACATGTAAATATTATAACCTCTTAACCCGACTTTCTAGAGAAAATGTAAGAGTGTTTGCAAAAGAATATTATTTGGGTGTTGGGCCTATGTGGCATAATTTCTATACAAAATGTTTAAAATGACACATGATTAGAAATGTTAGGCGATCTAGTGTGTAGGGTTTTTTTAGCCCTACATGCTATATTGTGTAGTATTTAGGGTTTTTTTAGCCCTACACGTTACATCGTGTAGCGTTTAGGATTTTTTTAGTCCTACACGCTACATGCGTTTAGGGTTTTTTAAACTTTATAATATTAAATATTAGAGGTTTTTTGAAAAATATAAATTTTTTAAAACTTTTTTTCCCATTAATTTTATTTGTTTTATAAAATTATAATTTTTGAAACTTTTTATAAAAATGCTAGTTAATGTTGAGTTTAAAAAAAATTAAATTTAATATTTCTAAAACATAAACCTAATTATGGAATTTATGAACCCTAAAATATTAAAAATGATTAAATTAGGGTCTTGACTTTAATTAGGGTTTAAGGCCTTAAACCCTAAATCGTTGAACATTCTATTACAGACTTATAAATTCAGTACTTTCCTAACTTTAATTAGGGTTTGGAGCTTAAAGGCCCTAAATCCTAAATCGTTGAACATTCTATTACATGTTTATAAATTTAAATACTTAACTTTTAATTTAAGTTTAATATTTCTAAAACTCAATTAGAGAATTGATGAATTCTAAAATATTAAAACGGTTAAATTATGTGCGTTTGGTTTTGGGGTTATGTTATTATTAGTTTTTTTTTATTAGGAGTAAAAAAAAGTTAAATTATAAACGCTACATGATGTATCATATAGGGCTAAAAATTCCTAAAGGCTACATGATATAGTGTGTAGAATTAAAAAAAACCCTAACTGCTACACGATGTAACGTGTAGGGCAAGAATAACAAAACGCTATTCTATGTAGCGTCTCCTATTGTTATTTTGGGTCATCTTTCTAGATAGTGTCATTTTGAATATTTAAGTTAAGAATATTGTCATATTGGGTCTTTTCTCATATTATTTTAAATTTTTGGTTGCCTATAAACATCTTTGAATTCAAGCTAAGTTGATATCAATAGTTCAAAAATATGGAAGTATTTTTTAATTCATCAAAGAGAAATGCTCGAGTCCCTAAATTATTTTCTAAAAAAATCTCAAATAACATTTGTATAATTTTAATTGATTGTTAAAATAATAAATAAGATGTACCCCTCATTCATTTACTTTATTATACGAATTAAAATTTTTCATTCCACCATGTCATTGTACCATCATTTTGAAAAACATTTTTTTATTCTCTAGTAACACTTTTCATCAATAGAATAGAAATTTATATGTAAGCGGGCATGTAATTACGTATGGATCGCTAGTTGGCTGCCCGATGTATATTGCCAAAATTAACTAAACAAAATCTTGATACAGTTTTTGTTGAGCAGTGATTATTTTAGGGAGATTAATGTCTATATGTATAGACATTATTAAATTATTATACTTGAATTCGAATTTGACTATTATTAGATTTCAATTTGATAAATTTAATTTCAAAATAACTATAAATATTGAAAAAACACAAATTTGTTAAAAGAGAACAAATACATATCAATTTTGAACGTTCCTACGTTATAATTTATAAATAAAAATTGTACTGAAATTAAGAATTTCACGCGTTAAATAATTTAATTTAATATTTTTATTTAATCCATTATTTGTGTCGATTACTCCAGTAACTACTGTGATTGCAAATTTGCAAGTAGTGTAAATTGTTTTGCCATGAAACCAATAAAATTCTCTGCTCGCTGCTTTTCTTCATCTTCATCTCCTTCAAAATCATCATCGTCATCTTCAAATCTTCCATGGATATCTCCTCTTCACTATCTCAAACCCACTTCAAAAACAAGCCCAGACCACCCACCAACACCCCCCATTGATACCCCCCGTAGAAAGCCCAAATTCATTTCACACGAAACAGCACTCACTTTAATCAAAAATGAAAAAAACCCCCAAAAAGCCCTTGACATTTTCAACCAACTATCAACCCAAAAGGGCTTTAATCATAACAACTCTACATTTGCTGTCATTCTTCATAAACTTGCTTTGTTCAAGAAATTTCAGGCTGTTGAGGCTCTTATTCATCAAATGGGCTATGAAACTTGTAAGTTTAATGAAGGCGTTTTTGTTAATTTAATGATCCATTTTGCTAAATCATTGATGTTTCATAAAGTTGTTGAAATGTTTAATAATATTGAGTTGATTGTTAGAGATAAGCCTTCGTTGAAGGCGATAAGTTCGTGTTTGAATCTTCTTGTTGAAGCTAATCAAGTTGATTTAGCTAGGACTTTTTTGTTGAATGTCAAGAAAGATTATAATTTCGTGCCGAATACTTGTATTTTTAATATCTTGGTTAAGCATCATTGTAAAAGGGGGAATCTTGATTCTGCATTTGAGGTTGTGAAGGAGATGAAGAAATCGGATGTTTCGTGTCCTAATGTGATTACGTACTCGACTTTGATAAATGGTCTTTGTGTTAATGGTAGACTTCGAGATGCTCTTGACTTGTTTGAGGAGATGGTGTCGAACCATCAGATTTTACCGGATGTGTTAACTTATAACGTTTTGATTACGGGGTTTTGTCGAAATGGGAAAGTTGATGGAGCTAAGAAGATTTTGGATTTCATGTGGAAGAATGGATGTGTGCCGAATATAATCAATTATTCGACGTTGATGAATGGGTTTTTGAAAGAGAATAGGTTTAATGATGTTAAGGAAGTTTTTGATGAGATCAAGAATGCTGGTCTAAAACCTGATAAAATTTGTTATACTACTTTGATTACTTGTATGTGTCGATCTGGTGCAATTGATGAATCTATTGAGGTGCTAGAAGAGATGAAACAAGAACAATGCAGAACCGATACTGTGATCTTTAATGTTATACTAGGGGGATTATGCAGCCAAAATAGATTTGATGAGGCTCTTGAGATGCTCGAAAGACTACCCCTCAAGGGCATTTTTCTGAACAAAGCAAGTTATAGGATTGTATTAAATTCTTTGTGCAAGGAAGGAGAACTAGAAAAGGCGTCTGGATTGTTGGGCATGATGCTGAGCCGGGGGTTTGTGCCGCATTTTGCCACTTCAAATGAATTGCTTGCACAACTGTGTAAAGCCGGAAGGGCAGCAGATGCAACCACAATATTGTTTAGAATGATGAACCTGGGATTTAAACCAGAGCCTGACTCATGGAGTCTTGTGATAGACTTAATATGCAGAGAAAGAAAGTTAGTGGCTGTATTTGAACTACTTGATGAGTTAACTTTAAAAGAATCGTCAGTTGTTTTGTAATTGTCTATTCAGAATGAGTGCTAAATTGGTTTCTTGGAAAAAACTGAAGCTTATGAAGAACGAAATACTTTAGTACTGCAAAAAGATCACAAAGCCCAGCATAATCACGTATGATGAGATGATTGGGTTTTTAACTTTTTATACTTTTTTTCATTTATTTTATTTCAATAGAAGTGAATCCTTGCTATGTATATTTCTATTTTAAATTGCTAGATGATCAAATTGTATAATCTAGTTGCTAATAACCTTACTTGCCTGTAGCTATGCCGTGTGGCATACATGTTTTTTTTTGGTTTAAGTGTGGCATACAATCCATACATTTTGATTTATCATTAAAATCGGTTGTCTCTCCGTATCTTCTGCATTTGCAAGTTAAAAATTCATGCAACGACCTAAGCATTTGGGTTCATTGGGTTGAACCAAGTCTAATGAAAAAACCAAATGCAGTATTTTTGTGGGATATGCAAAACTGCTCTACAATATTTTATCAACTCAATTTAGCTAAAGTTTCATGATGTACAACTTTAGCTTACAAAACATTGAAGTCTGTATGTTTTATCTTGGGAATGGAGGAGTGGGATGATATAAGATAGCCTGCTGCACAACATTGTATGAAAGGAGCTGGTAATCTGTTATTTGTTTGCCAAGTTTTCTTGGTTATACATTTTTTTTTTTAATTTTTTTAATGTTATATCTATATATCTATATAAAGTAGGTACTCGGGAGGATGATGTGGCTCTTTCTAACTCTTCTATTCTAATCTCTTAGCTTCGTACAATTTCATCCAATTTTATCTTTCGTTTGGTGTCTAAAATCATGTAATCAACGCAGTAGGAATCTGAAGGAATCTGAAGGGCCAGCGAAGCAAACTCTCTACCTTCCTTGAGGGGGTTAGTTTAATTATGGAGTTTGAAAGGTTGGACTTTGGAGTAAATACACTCCAGTGACTCATTGACTGATCATCAGCACAAACTGTGTAAAGCATATTTACTTTGGGATACTGGTCAAAGATCACAGTGCAAATTTATAGACGAGAATTATCCCTTTCTTCAACGCACAAGAAAAAAAAGGTACGCTTTTGCTTCTCCATTCGGAGATTTGTGGCTATAAAGTTGTTTGTTGTTTTGGTAGTTATAGAACTGTTTGTTATTTTAGCAATTCATTTGTTGAAAACATAACAAGTTGTATGTGTGCTCTTCTGTTGCAATTTTTTTTTTTATTATTTGTGGTATTTGGCTTATTGTGTATTATAGGTGCTTACAAACCAATTTCACATATATTTTTTAATTTTGAAATAGAATTTATGGTGTTTTAAATTTGGATAGTCGCCATTCACTTTTACACATCTATACTTGTATCATGTATGATAGTATATAGCCGCGTGCCTTTTTGAATATTGTCAAATGTCGTTTTTCCACAGGTTGTTACTAAAGTGACTTTACTTCATTTGCTATGATTTTTGTTTCTCTTATTTGTAGCTGTGAGTGTAATTTTTATTGTAGATATAAAAATTTCTATACTTCTTATTACTTCTATTTTTCAGTCTTACCTTCACTTTGTTTAGTTTATGTGTTGCATGATACAAACATATACGAGCTCCCATGTATAATATCGAAAATTCTGATTTATAATTTTAATTTGGGAGAGATTTGAGTATTTGACACTGAATTATGAACTCTTTTGCTTCATTCTAATACTTAAAATCAATACACATGTAATGCTTTGTCCTCTATTTTGGTATGTTTCAAACTATTTGATTGAAAAAAACCTCAATACTCTCTAATTTATGATGTTGCTTACAATGTGATTTAACTAGACCAGCTTACAAATTTGTAGTATATAATAATAATTATTATTGTTATTTTGTGTGTTTGTTCCCGATGCTGCAGAGATGTGCGACTACTTTGTATATTTCGATTCAAAATTTGGTGGGTGATACAAGGGTGCGGAAGTAAGCAAGTGACATTGCCGTGGAAACTCAAATTTTGCTGCTAGAATAAAGTTCAGAAGATTGTTCTTGTCATGTTGGATGACAACCTTAGGAGCAGCCTGCAGGGAAACTCAGCTAATGAGCTTGAAGTATGTGTTAAAGATGGTAATACTTTGAATACTCAAATTTGGGTCTCAGTTATTCTTGCTGTATATGGACAAGCCAATGGCATTTTTGGCTTTGTTTTAAATCATTCTATCAGCATAACGTGACATTGCATGTAATTGGATTTTTTTTTTCCATTTCTTGAAGATAGTGCTAGCTAGAATAATACAAAAGAAAATTGAGTGATCCATTATAATGCTTTAGCTGTGGACTTGATAAAATAGTGATACATGATATGTTATATATCAGTTTCCTGTAGCCTGTCGCGGTATCACTTGCATACTTAGCCTACTAACGAGTTATTATTTTATTGAGGATTTGATTTTGCTATAGTTGCTTGAGGGCCTGAGGCTACAGAGTCTCTAAGAGTATTTGTTGTAAACTATGGAATCAATTTATTTGATCTAATGAAGGAATTGAGGCAGGAGATGGGTCCTTTGAGCAAAGTGAAACTACTATCTAGAATGATTTCATAACTTAAACCAATGTGTGAGTTTTTGTTTCAACACAAAAAAATCATAATTGAATTCATGATGTATATATCTCGAGCTATATTGGCTCTATCTAATTTTTTTGTTGCATCTCAGTATGGAATAGTTATCAAATGTAGTTACTTGGAGGAACATACGCATTTACATTTCGAGAAAGCAAACATGAAAGTAGATTTCTTTCTAACTAAGCCAATATAGGGATCTCTGACTTCATTTCTCAAAACTACATGTAAATTAATCAACATTTGTTCTTTCCTGCCCTGATGAAGTTACTTGAAAGGTTGGATTGGTTTGGCTGGTGCACTTGCGATGCTTTCTCCTCCCGAAACTTGCTGCAGTTTTTATTCAATTTCAATATATTTGATTATTGTTATTGGTTGGATAATAGGATTCCCATCATTGAATCAAATAATATCAAGTGTTTTTTGTACCAGTGTTAGGAGTAGAGATGTAAAAAATCCGAATTTGAAAAATCCGTTCGATCTGATTCGAAAAACATAAAAAGAATGTACGTTGCATATATATTGTCGATGAATCCAAAATAAAAATTATGTAATGTGAGTACTTTTTTAAATCACGAAGCATTAAAATTTTTCAAATCAATATTTTACATTGGTATCCGTCAGCCATTTGCCCATTTGTCACGTAGGTTTCAGGCTTTCAGCAAATGAGCAAAGTGCAGCTGCTCTGCAAAAATTTCCTATCTACAAATTATATGCCACCTTTTGTATTCTAATTCTTAGCAGAAACAAAAAGTAACTAAAGTATGATCTGACTCGAATATAAATTATTATATTTAAAAATAACAATTAATAAAATCTTTATAATTGATAGGTGTGTATATATATAATATTAATTTCTTTATTTTGAGCAGAATCCTTCATAAAATATTTTCTATAAATTATTTTATAAATCACGCGGTTTTTTTATACTTATATCTAAATATAATCTAAATTTTAGCAATTTTAATCAAAGTCTTCCTTTACGGTTTAATGTCTTTTTTTTTTTTTTGAGGAAGTTCGAACTTGCATTAGATAATAGAATCTAGCTCCAGAGAGCGAACAAGAAAATTAGGAGGAGTGACAACCCACTCTTCTATGTCTGTCATAGAATAAGCAGCCTGTGCTAAGACATGGGCTACATTATTCGCAGAGCGAAAAACAAAACTAAATAGCACTTGATTTATGTGCTTACTTAAGCCAATACAATCAATCACAATTGTATCAAATAAAGAGTGCCCTGGATTTCCATTGCAGGTGGCAGCTAAAGCATAACAATCTGTTTCAAACTCACATTGCATATATCCTCGATCAAGCACCCAAGATAGCGCCTCCTTTAGAGCTAAAACTTCAGCTTCCCGAGGGCTCCATTTTCCTGGTAATTTCAAAACACGGGCTGCAACAAAGCCTCCTTGATCGTCTCTGATCACTGCTGCAACTCCAATGCCACCCATCATGAACACCGCTGCGTCGATATTTATTTTGAACCATCCAGGAGACGGCTTCGACCAAACTCTATCCCCAGTCTTTCCTCTAATGAGCAATTTCTCTTCTCTCGCCCGTGCTTCCGTCCATTCTCGAAGTAAGCATGTGGCTGTGTTGCGAACACCAAAGATAGACCCATTTGCATGATTCCAGACCCACCTATTTCGACGGTGCCATAAACTCCAGCATAACATGGATACCTGTAAACACTGGTCTTTAGAACCCTGTTGAAACACACGATCAAAAACCTCCTTAGGCGCTTCCTGGTCTGTACAATGCACCAGCGATTGTAAACCCACCGTTCGCCACAACGTCAGAGCAAAATCACAGAGGAAAATAGCATGCAAATTCGTTTCAGCTGCAGCATGACACCATGGACATACTGGATTTACATCAACATATCTATTATACAGTGCTGCATTAGTAGGAAGGCAATCTTTACACAACCTCCATATGACGTGTGTCACCTTTCGAGGTAATCTCAACGCCCAGATTCTCTTCCACAAACTTTTGTGCTCATCATCACATTCCCTTTGAATGAATCTATAGCAGCTCTTGACAGTAAAGATTCCCTTGTCCTCCAATAACCAATACCACGAATCATGTTGAACATGCCTGGACAACGGAATTCTTTGAATCTGCTCACAATCTGCTTCTTCAAATAGATCAGCAATGATCCCAAGATCCCACTATGTACCCTCCATTGTCATCAAATTTCGGACTTTAATATTCTGCAGATGTTCATAAACAGGTGTTCGAATATAACCAGTTGATTGATCTGATAACCACGGGTCACGCCAGACCAAAGTATTCTCCCCATCCCCAATTCTTCGACGAGCTCCACCTTTTAACCATTCCAAAGATGCAACAATTCCCCTCCAAACATAGCTCGGATTGTTCCCTAGATTAGCCCTTAACAGATCAGTTTGAGGGTAATATTTAGCCTTCATGACTGCACTAACTAGAGGATTTGCCTCCGTTAAGAGCCTCCAACCCTGTTTAGCTAGCATCGCAGCGTTAAACTTCTTTAACTCCTTCAGACCCAACCCCCCAACCTCCTTCGGCACACACAATTTCTTCCATGTGATCCACTTAACCCCCTTGCCTGTAGAATTACCCCATAAGAATGCATTCATTTTTCGCTCTATCTCTTCACATATCACATCCGAAATTAAGAAGAGACTCATCCAAAAATTTGGCGTAGTTTGTGCTGCTGTTCCCACCAATGTCAATTTCCCAGCCTCTGACAATTCCTTATTGCTCCACGATTGTAATTTTTGCTGGATTTTATCACTTATAAACCCAAAGACCTTTTTTTTGCTCCTCCCCACATACATAGGCATGCCTAAATACTTGCTCGGTTTATCTTTTACATTCACTGCGAACATCTGACTGATTTCTGCTCTTACTACATCACCAGTATTCGGGCTAAAAACAATGTCCGATTTGCCAAAATTTATCTTTTGTCCTGACAGCCTCTCGTATCTCTGCAAAATATGCACCAAACTCTGAGCTTCAGTACTTCGGGCTTTGAAGAACAAATAACAATCATCTGCAAAGAGCAAATGTGTTATACTCGGAGCTCCTCTTGTCACTCTACAGCCGTGAATTAAACCACTTTCTTCATATTGGCGAAGTAACCCAGTTAAACCTTCAGCACAAATTATATATAGATACGGAGAGATTGGATCTCCTTGTCTAATCCCCCTAGTCGGCTGCACCTCACCAAAAACCTTTCCCTCTCTCACAAAGCTATACGAGACCGTTGTTACCAACTGCATAATACGAGCTATCCAAATCTGAGGGAACCCCATTTTTTGTAACATTAGCTCAACATATCCCCACTCCAAACGATCGTATGCCTTAGAGATATCTATTTTCAATGCTGCTACCCCATCAGTCCCTTGAGTTTTGCGATGAATGTAGTGATTAATTTCAAAAGCCAGCATAGCATTATCTGTGAGAAGCCTACCCCCAATAAAAGCAGATTGATTAGGAGATATTATGGAGTTTAAACAGGGCTTCAGTCTGTTGGCAACTACTTTCGACACAATCCGCATAATCACATTGCATAAAGAAATAGGGCGTAGATCCGTAACCTGTTTTGGGCATTTGACTTTAGGAATTAGACAAACCAACGTTTTATTCACTTCATCGGGCAACCTCCCATGTTCAAGAAAATCTCGACAGAACTTAACCACATCTGCATTTACTATGCTCCAGTAGGTTTGGAAAAAACATTGGTTAAGGCCATCTATACCCGGTGCTTTTTCAGGATACATAGCAAACACTGCTTCTTTCACCTCTTGTTCCGTCACCTGCTGCAACAACGTGTTACTTTGCTCCTCTGTAATTCATTTATTAAATTAAATCTCATTAAAATTAAAATTATTTTATTTTATTTTATTCATATTGACTTCTGATAATTTTTAATTTTTGACATTTTAAATAGTCTATAAGTTCACTAAATATAAATATTTAATAATACACTTTTTATTTTTTTAATAATTAAGTCCTTGCTCATCCTTGTAAAATAAAATATTAATACAGGTCAAACCTTTTAACCTATAAACATTACAAATCTTCAAAATTACCAAAATTAATATCAAATTTACAAAACATTACTCATAAAAACAAAATGTAAAATAATTTTATTATTTATTACATCCCGTTGGTATTGGTGTCCCTTGCAGTTTGTAAGCTCACAGAAGTGCACATTTAACATACTAGTACTCAGGGGGTTTTACCGAAAACCGAATCGAATAACCGAAATATTTTCGGTTCGGTTAACCGAAATTAAAATTTCGGTTCGATTTTCGGTTTTGATTTTTCCTGAAATTCGGTTTTTCGATTTTTAACCGCGGTTAACCGAAAAACCGAAAAAACCCGAATATATATAATATAATATGAGGTAAGTTGTGATTTGTAGTTTAGAGAATTATGGTTTACTTTGTGTCCGTTTGGCTTAAACTTATAATCTGAAAATAAATGCTTATTTCCAGAAAAAATAAGTATGTATGTACTTTTTCTAAAAATAAGTAACTTATGTTCAATTTTGAAAATCATATTTGGTTTTAAAATTCTTAAATAAATATTTATCTATTTTTTTTTTGAAAATATGTAAAAAAAATAATTAAAATAAGCTACTTATTTTAATTTTAAACTACCCCAAACGGGGCCAGTTATGTGAAAAATGAGTTAGTTGAGATTTGTGTTGGGGTTGGTGAATTGAGTCGTGTGTGATAAGTTTGTGTGGTAATATTATTATTTTTTCTTCAGAAAAACTTGTTGTATTTTGAATTGATTTTAAATTTCGGTTTTCGATAATAACCGAAATAAATATTTCGGTTCGGTTAAAAACCGAATTTATTTCGGTTCGGTTTTCGGTTTTGATTTTTCTGGAATTTCGGTTTCGGTTAACCGAATTAAAATTCGGTTCGGTTCGGTTAAAACGAATACTCACCGGAGTAGTACTTACATATGGTATTGGCGCCTGTATGTATAATTGTATGCACTGTATATATAAGATATACGCAACCTACAAGACAAGATTGTTGGCGCTGTGATATAGCCTATAGGGTAACTGAGAAAATGCTAAGCCACACTATATCACCATCCTCTTGCCTGAATTTCAAGACCTACAATTCTTTATATTTCAACCCTTTCTCTATTTCTTTAAAATCTACTTATAATCGACAACCACCACTTGTATCTTCTTTCAAGCTTTTGAGTTGGAGAGCATCTTCATCAATGGCTGATATTCAAGATTCTTCACCTTATACAAAAAAGTATGTTTTTTTATCTGTATCTATACATTATAATCCCTTGTATCTAGTTTTGTTTGGTGGGGTTTGTGTAAAAATTAAATTTTATTGTTTTTTTCTTGTATTTATACGCTATAATCACTTGTCTTTAGTTTTCTTTGATGGGTTTGTGTAAAAATGAAAGTACCAGTGATTTGTATTGAGAAAGTTGTGTGTATATGCGTGTGTATACAGGGAGAGCGTTGAAGCTGTTCATGGGTTGTCAGACACAGTTGTTGGTGTTTTGGGAGGAGGTCAATTGGGTCGAATGTTGTGTCAAGCAGCATCACAAATGGCAATTAAAGTTGTTATTTTGGACCCAATGGAGAATTGCCCGGCTAGTTCTTTAGCGGATTACCATATGGTTGGAAGCTTTGATGACAGTGCCACAGTTGAAGAATTCTCTAAAAGGTTATATTTTTTGTGTTTTATTCACATTTTTCCCCAAAACTTAATTGCGTGTGTAAATAGTCACGCCCACATGCCTCCATGGAAACTTGGTGGCCTGCCCTTTTGTTACCAAGGGAAGAGGGGTATCCAAATATCCAATAGGCACTAGGCTATAATGCTATTGCTAGGAAAATACATGACATGTTAATATAAGTTTTGAATGTACTTGTGTTACATATGCTTTACTTTTTTATTTTAGTTTATGCAAGTTAGTCTTTCTTCTAAAATAGATGTAGCTAATTGTCGGACTGAAAAATATCAATTTTACTCATAACTAATTTGTGCTTGTATGTAAGACTGTGAAAGTTGTAAACGTTATCACATATTTATTTCTAATGATATTTATAGTGATATCTAACAACGAAGTATATATTAGTTCAGATGGGAAAGAAATATTTAATGAAATGCAGTTAATGTAGAACTCAAAATGATAGAAGTTTTTAACTTATTGCATATGTAAGAATGTGATCATTTTATTTGAATGTTAGGAGTAAAACTTATGACTTGATACATCAGCTAATCCTAATATTATTATGTAGATGTGGAGTATTGACAGTTGAAATTGAGCATGTTGATGCTACCACTCTGGAGAAACTTGAACAACAGGGTGTGAATTGTCAGCCAAAAGCCTCCACAATCCGAATTATTCAGGTACAGTTATTTACTCAAAGAGAGTCCAAATTGCGAACATTGTTGGTCAATTTTGTTTTATTTAATGTTTTCATTAAATCTGATTAGAGTTCGGCTGACTAATATCAGTTATTTGAGATTCTCTTTTGCCTTCGCAGGATAAATATCTTCAGAAAGTTCATTTTTCAAAACATGATATTCCACTTCCAGAATTTATGCAGGTCAATACTTAGGAGGTCCATTATCAATTTTTCTCTTCCTAAAATATTACTCTTTTATCATTAAAGTAATACTAAATGCTTTATTGTTTTGACAACACCTATTGTTGTGACAGTTGAATGATATCGAAAGTGCTAGAAGAGCAGGTGACCAATTTGGATATCCTCTTATGCTAAAAAGTAGAAGGCTGGCTTACGATGGCCGTGGCAATGCCGTTGCGAAATCAGAGAAGGAGCTTGGTTCTGCTTTAAATGGTAAGATATTCATTACATTTTACACGTTATAGTGGTATGTGTAATCCTTTATTCACGGTAAAGAACTATTACTATGAGGAAAAATTTTAAGTCATAAGTTTTGATTTAAATATTTGATGTACACTTTATCTACTGTAGTTTGAACATATAATAGATGACACTATTTTCCCTTTTCTTTTGAACAATATTTGCTTAAAAAATAATGGTTTGGACGTGGAGTGTAATATTTCATTCTTATATAGCTGGGTCATAGTAAAAGTTTTAATTGTAACAAGTTGAAGAAGTTTTGATATGTGATTTATCTTTGATAACCGTGTGCAGCTCTTGGTGGATTTGCTCACGGTTTGTACGCGGAGAAATGGGCACCTTTTGTTAAGGTTTGAATTTTTATTTGGCATCTTTTATGGGGTAGAATATTGTTGATCACATAAATGTTTCTAAAATCCCCCCCCCCAAGGTAACTCTTTTAGCTATGTTTTGGGGCTTATTGAGGTCGAAGTAGAGTTTTACCAATGTGGATAGAAATGTGGGGTTATTGACCCCCAAAATAGTGTAAAATATAGTAGATATTGTATTAGATAGTGAAAACTAGCATTAGGCACTTCCCTGCACCCTGCAAAGATCTCGATTTCATTTTTCATAGCTTTTTGCAGCTTCTTATAAAGCACTACTTAAATTGACTGTCCACTACTCCACTGTTTATAGTAATTAGTAGTAACTAGATAGGAGTTCGTGGCATCGTCGGTTTAGAGTATCCGACTTTCTAATTATGAGGGGAGAGACACTACAGTAGGGACTAGGGAGTAGTGGGATTAGGGGTTCTGGGATTTTGAGGGTGTCAGATTGTTATCTATCTGGTGCTGTTCTGGGTATCCTGGTTATGCCCAGCGTCCTCAATTGTTACTTTCCGATGGTTGTTTTAAAACTTATATATACGAACCTTTATTTTCTCTACAGGGCTGCTTGTAGTGAATCAAGGATTGGGCTATATTAGCAAAATTTCTTCAATAAGTTGTATAATTTATTTAGAGTTGGTGTTGCTACGTCTGTATACTGGTGATAAGATGCCTGAGAAAATTTTAAAATTTAAATCTCCGTATCTGTTCAGGAGCTATCTGTAATTGTTGCAAGAGGAAGAGATGACTCTATTCTCTGCTATCCAGTTGTTGAAACTATGCACAGGCAAGCCAATAAATGTAGTTTTAATAATGTCTCTATATTTATATCATTAGTTTGATTTTATACATACTAAATTATCATATTTCTATCAAATTCTTTCTCCATGCACAGGGAAAACATCTGTCACATTGTCAAGGCACCTGCTAACGTACCATGGAAGATCATGAATCTTGCAACTGATGTTGCGCGTAGAGCTGTTAGCTCATTAGAAGGTGCCGGTGTGTTTGCTGTAGAGTTGTTTTTGACTGCTGATGGTCAGGTTGTATAAAGAATCAGTGTATGCTTGGCATTCTTCTGCTGTTTTCTTACTTTTGCTTTCTTAGTTTCCATAACTAACAATTGGCCTTAAAGTGGGAACTGCAACAAGGCTTAAAATTTTCTCCAGACCTGTGCCATATTCTGTATACGTTGACAGAGTGTGCTTGGTGTTCTGATAGTCTTTTCCACTTTTCATTGATTACGACACTTCTACTTAATGGTTCCTGTTTTTATGTGTTTTGTGCTTCCAGATTCTACTAAATGAAGTAGCTCCTAGACCTCATAATAGTGGCCATCACACAATTGAATCTTGCTTCACATCACAATATGAGCAGCATTTGCGAGCAGTTGTCGGTCTGCCTCTTGGTGACCCATCAATGAAAACTCCAGCTGCTATGATGTACAATATACTAGGAGAAGACGAGGTGAAAAGTTTTTCCCTTTTAATAACTAATTTCTTGCAATATATTAAAAGTCAAATTCCTTAATTTTATTGACATGATTATAGACAGAACTTGCATACACAAATACATTTGGTTACATGTGAATGCACGCGCCTGAACAGAGGGATGAAGTTGGTTGGTGAGACCGTGAGAGGTAGGAGGGAGGGTATGAGAAAATAGCAAACACAGATTTACCTTCCATCTTGTCGCATTTAAAAAACAGATTCTGCTTTAAGCAAGGTTGTTAAAGGTTTCTTAGTTCTCTTATTTTTCTAAATAATATTTGAGACACGTATATAGGAGACTAAGTACTATAGTCAAGGCACACAATCAGCTCCTGATTATGCTAATCAAACTAATGGAGAGAATCTCTCATTTAGTTAAGGAAAGAAGATAAATACTGGTCTCTGGCCTATCATACCAGATTCTCATTATAAAAAACATAATCAACTAAAATCTAATCCCTACAATGTTATTATGCTTAGAGAATTCCACAGGTTCTTGTCATGATTGTTAGAGTGCTCACTTTTTGACTGCTCTATCAGTTTACAGGTTCTGAAACAGCCCCTCATGCAAACATATATTGAAGTACAGTTGTGTACACATGACCCTTCCCAAACCCTGCTATATCAGTACATCTGAGACATATATGCACTGTGTATGACCTTTATCATGTTTTTGTCATTAAGTAGCGGCCATTTCAAAGTTTAGCCGTAAATATGATATCAGATTTAAACTACATAGTCATACTTTCTTCATAAACTAAAATATTGTTTGCTTATATGTCTTTTTCGTTCTTACTGTGATGGTAATGCACAGTGACCACATTGTTTTATTGCATCTGAAGTTGTGCTTCTAAAAGTTTTGTTTATAAGTTTGACAAGGCCTTTATTGCATCAATTTTACCAAAACGATCATTATATGAATGTGGTTGTACATATTGAAATATGTTATGTTGAGTTGCTGGCTTTACTTGGACAATTTTTCTCAATTTTTAAGATAAATGTGATCTTTCTTTTCGTTGATGGCATATATAACAAACTGAAATCTTTTGCTGCTGCATTATTCCTAGATAATATAATGTTTGGTTACAGTTTTCAGTTCATTTATGCATGTAGGGAGAACCAGGTTTCGTCATTGCCCATCAAATCATTAAAAGGGCCTTGAAAATCCCTGGAGCAAGCGTTCACTGGTATGACAAACCAGGTAGGAATGCTTTATAAGTTGATCATATTTTCGTAGTCACCCATAATAGCTTCTTACATTAAAGGATCTTTGATACTGTAGAAATGCGAAAGCAACGGAAGATGGGCCATGTCACAATTGTTGGCCCCTCTTTGGGCATTGTTGAATCTCAGTTGAAATCAATGCTCACGGAAGAAAGTACTGATAATCAGCCTGCTGGTTTGTTTCTCAATCATTTATTAGTGTTGTTGTTTCTTTTTTAAAACTCGTGGTCCTAGTCAAGAAATTACCAATTGAGTTTGCATTCTGAGATGCATCAACTTTGTTTGGTATAAAGCAACTTACTGACCAAGAAGTTAGATTTGGTAGTTTTTTGCTGTCTAATTCTATGAGTATGAACTTTTTTGTTCTACTGTGCTAAATTTATATAATAAAAAAATATTGTTATGAATAACATTTTAACATTCTTCTAGGAGGAGATCCAAATAGTCAACTTATATACCATGTAACTCTTAATTTAGGAAACCTCTCTTGCAAAATTATTCATGGCTATATAAATTCTAGAATTGAAGTTAATCTGAGCCTGGTTGTTTAAGTAAAATGGGTACTCAGTTAATGTAGCTTTAAATTAGAATTTTGCTAGGGAAGACTGCAATTATCTTCTGCTACACATTGAAGTGCTGCACGTTTGTATTTTTTTTATGGAATTCTTTCTGTATAATTATCAAGTTTAACAGGGATCCAGTGCAAGCTACAATTTTAGTCGGCTTACCGTTTCCATAAATAATCACTTCCCCAATGTTACTAAACTTCTATGGTTTTCTCTAAAAAAATCAAAAAAAAAATCAATTCAGCTGCTCCACGTGTTGGGATCATAATGGGCTCTGATTCAGATCTTCCTGTAATGAGGGATGCAGCAAAGATTTTGAACGAGTTTGGTGTGCCTGTTGAGGTTAAATTCAGAAACCATTATATATTGTGGTTCATATATCAGTTTAACTATATAGTAATGTCTAGATCTTTGGTAGACCATCATGACAGTGATTTTGCAGGTGAAAATAGTTTCAGCACATCGAACCCCTGAATTGATGTTTTCTTATGCTACTTCTGCGATGGAGCGAGGTGTCCAAGTAATTATTGCTGGTGCCGGTGGTGCTGCTCACTTGCCAGGTTAGAATGTCACCATGCGTTGGAATTTCCTTCTAATTTATTATAGTGTTACAAGCTACAAATTAATTCCGATGATTGAAGGCATGGTAGCTGCATTGACCCCCTTGCCCGTAATTGGTGTACCTGTGCGGGCTTCATCATTGGATGGACTTGATTCACTTCTCTCGATTGTGCAGGTAATTATATATAGTATACTGATATAGTGTATCTGATGGACATTATTGTGATTTTCAGCGTGGAGAGTTCATGAGTATATGTATATACTGATTGCCTTCTTCTTCGACTATAATTTTTCTTTACAAATTTGTAATCGTTTTTTTTTTGTGCTTTTATTCATTATGAACTTAAAACTTGCTTGAGTTGCTTCCTATAGTATGTTTTATGAATTTGATTCTATAATTTAATTTGATTATTAAGGATGTTGAGCTTATATATTTGATTATTCAGTTTAAATCTAATGCATTTTTGATTATATATACTATATATATACTTTTATAATATTTTAATAATTGACGAATCCCCTCGCACCCAAATCCCCATATTTTTAGATTTGCCGAGTCCTCATATCCCCGCACTTACCGCACCCATGCTTCTTAGCATGTAACAGGAATTCCTGTCTTAGGCCAATCAAGATTAGGCTGAATAGCTTTAGTAATTTAGCAAAAAAGAAAAAAGAAAAAGAGGATATGATAGGGATCAGTAGTGTGTATCCTGTTTGGGTTTTATCTTTACTTCTTCAGTTGAGAGAGTTATTATTACTAGTGTTATTTGACTTATGTACTTGACTTTGTGTACTATCTAGTTTTTAGTAGCTGATCTTTATTATTTAGTTGGGAGCTGAACTACTGATTTTACCCAGCTGTTTGGGTTGTAAACAGCCTATTTATATGCTTGTATTAGCTTCTGTTAGAGGCAGACTTTGATTATATACATTTCACTTTCTCTGAATATTGATGGGTTATCAATTTGGGGATAGCTTGGGGTAGAGATTGAGCTGCGGTTCAATCTCCCAAGGGGTTATAATCACTGTTCTTGTTGTTGTTATCATAATCTTGTTATTGTAATTCCAATCATCTTATTGTGCTGCGTGTTCTTGTTGTTGTTATCATAATCTTGTTATTGTAATTCCAATCATCTTATTGTGCTGCGTCAGGATACTGTTGGTCAATGAAGATCAGAAATGCTAATGTACTTAAACAGCAAGTTAATACTATTATAATAATAATAAAAAATAATAAATTATTTTCTTTTTGGAGGGTGTCTTTGAGCTGTCAATTTTGACAGGTAACTTTGCTTTATGACTTATGAGTGTCATAATGACTCTTAGTATGCTATTATTCTATGAAGACAGCCTCCCTTTTTCTTATAAGCTCTGAGGTTTTTGCTTCTCAATGTATCACTACATTGATAAGTTGGTCTCAAATTATGGGTTTTTTTCTGTTCAATCTGCAGATGCCAAGAGGTGTCCCAGTTGCTACAGTTGCTATAAACAATGCCACCAATGCAGGTCTTCTTGCAGTTAGAATGTTGGGTGTTGGCGATGCTAACCTAAAAGCAAGGTAATCTAGTGTTTGTTTATATATATATATATCTAAAAAATTGACTTTTTCTTCCCCCGATTATAATGTCAAAACATCAATACACATTAAGATGCCTCGTATATGCAAATGATAGGTGATTATTTGTGTTTTAGAAATGCCGCTAATCAGATACCCACCAACTCTTGTATAGTTGGTGAAATCATTAGGGGAAAACCATGAAATATTGTCCTAAAAATAGGCATAACATATATTATGGAAGAATTTTAATCTTTTAAAAGAATTTTCTTTATCTGATATGTGGGAGTAACATTATGATTTGTTTGGTTGCAAGGAATGCAATGGGAAAAGAATGATGAAAAATTGTGATCAAAATAAAAGATTAAATAAGGATTTATGAGGGAGGAGTGAAATAGTTGGAGAATGTACGAGGTTTGTGATAAAAATGAGTAAAAATGGAGGGAATGAGTAGACATGATTATGAATGGACATTCATCCCATTTTTGTGGAATTGTGTTTTAGTATAAATTTGTATAAAACTAAAACGGAGGGATGAATGAAAATTATGATTTACTAATTAGTTAGTGCAAACTTAAATTCATTTGCCCGTAATTTCATTCATTTCAACCAAACGAAGCCTCACCCCATTATAAGAAATCACCTGCAAACCTTTTTTGCAGAATGGCTCAGTATCTAGAAGACACAAAAGAGGCTGTCTTGGTGAAAGCAGAGAAGTTAGAAAAAGGTGGTTGGGAAGCTTACCTCAACTCTTGAATATTGACAATCTTACAAGCCATGCCTGTTCTATTGGCTAATATTATGTGTGCATAGTGCAAAGCCAATTTAAACAAGGGCCTGAAGGAAGTCCTATAAGTCATGGATGACACGCAGTCACGCACCCTAATGACGAAAACCGAAGGGGTATTTTTGTAGGGAGAGACATCACCAGCATTTTGAGATTATGATATTGTACTATTTTTTTCAGGGGCATGTGCCATGTAAAACTATGTATAACAATATTCATACTACTTATTTAGATTTGGTAGTATTATTATGCAGGGTACTAACAAATTAACAATGTATGAGCCGACCACAGAGCAATGCTTTAGGGTTGTCTTACTCTGATCTAAATGTGGTTTGTTAAAGTTGTGTTAGTGTGTAATATGTGATTTTAAGGGATAGAGTTAAGATACAGTAATTGTCGAGATTATCGTAGTTTATTTTTATATGACTTATTTGGCTTACAGCCTTACAAATGAACATATGTTCTAAAAAATTCTTGAGTTGAGTCAAAGTCGGACCCGGACTTGAGACGACAGAGAATATGCATCCACCACTTGCGCTATCCAATCGTGCTAAAAATTTTTTGTAATGTATTATAATGTATCCTAGTTTATAATGTATCATCTTTGTTCCAAAAAAATTTGTAATTTAATCATAACAATTTGCCCCTCAAATTATAATACTCCTTCCGTCCCAACCAATTCTTTACACTTTCCTTTTTGGGACGTCCCACCCAATTCTTTACATTACTAAAAATAGTAACTTTTAACAATAAATATATTATTACATCCACTACTTCACTCCATTTTTTCAACACTTTACACTATTACACTCACTATTTCATTTATTTTAACAATAAAATCACTATTACACCCACTATCCTTGGTCTCCGTGCCCGGACCAAATGTAAACATTTGGCCGGGACGGAGGGAGTATAAAATTTTGAGGTTCTCAAATTATAGTATTTTCTAGTATTCCACTTATAATACACTAAACATGTTGTTATCAATAAATTGTTCTCCTTAGGGATGTCAAACGGATAATTCAGATACGGATATGCTATATCCGAAAATTTGAATTCGTATTCAAATCCGAAAATATTCGAAAATAACATATCCGAATCCGGTGAATAATATTCGGATCCGAATCTGAATCATGTTTTACATTTTTTTAAAAATAAATAAATTATCATTTTTAAATATAATTTTTTATTTTTAAAATTCTGAATTAATGTAATATATATGCATAATATTTATATATATCTTACAAAAATATATAATTTTAAAAATAAATAAATAAATAGATATATGTATAAATTGAACATACTAAAATATATATTTATATTATATGTATTTAAATTCAGATTCAGATATTTTTGGATGCGGATATACCCATATTCGTATTCGTATCCGAAATTGTTGGATACGGATAATATCCGATTTATTACGGATACGGATAATATCCGATTTATTTCGAATACGAATACAGATATTTTGAACAAATATCGAAGATTTCAAATATTTTTGACATCCTAGTTCTCCTCGTAGCTTTTGTTATGTGCATAAACTGCATTTCAACTACAGTAAAACCTCACAAATTGATAGTCTCCTCCACATCGAAATTTTATTAATTTAAGAAAATTGATGGGTCGAGGAATAGTTCAATTTGCAAATAAAAATGTATTTTTTTGAAACGAAAAGAATTTTATTAATCACTCCAAACATTCATCCAAAAGTGTCTCCAACAAATTATGCGGAGGAGACAGAAAAACATTGTAGCTATTACCCCTGGTAGCTAGCTTTCCAACATGAACCAACTTACTAACTTGATATTACACCTTTCAACTAGAACAGAAGTGCAAGCAGAAAGCGTCGAAAATACTGCCCACTTCGAGTTGGTATTTTAAGTTCTTCTGCAAAGCACTTGCAACCTGCAACGAGTCAGACTCAATAGTAATAGGTTGATGTGGCATGTCTTTTAGTCGAGAGAGAGCCTCTTGCAGTGGCCGAGATATAGAATCAATTTTGAATGGGGCACTATATATTATATATATAGGGTAGAAGTTTCGGTCTTATGTTAAAAATAATATTAAAATAAATTTTAAAATAATAAAAAATAATTGTATATATTTTTATTTTTATTTCTCAAAGTAAAATTTTATTATATTCATAAGTTGTTCATCTTAATATAAATATAATTTCCCTCTCTTTCTCAAAATTTGAATAATTTAAAACAAATATATTATGAATTATGAATTTAAATATGATATTTCAAATTTTTGATGTAATTTGTTTGTTTCAATTAAATTTTAGTGCTAGTATTAACACTATTTCAATTGGGGGCATAAAGTTAAATTTATGTAATTTTACTGATCGTGCTAGCAATTAAGGCATGACCCCCTATTTACATACTACGTCCCCCCGCCACCGCCCCTTTCCAACCCCCCCGCTCCTCCCTCCCCTTCATGTCCTTCGACATCTCCTCCGCCACCACCACTTTCACCACCCCCCAATACGGCGCCGTTCTCTCCCCCTCCTTGGAAGACGAGCCCCCCCTCCTCGAAGAACTCGGTATCAACACCAAACAAATCTGGCACAAAACAATCTCAATCCTCAATCCCTTCAAAATTAACCCCGACTTACACGAACATGCTGATCTTTCGGGCCCTTTTATTTTCTTACTCGCATTCGGCTTGTTTCAATTACTAGCTGGGAAGCTACATTTCGGAATTATATTAGGCTGGCTTACTGTATCTGCATTGTTCCTTTACATTGTTTTTAATATGTTAGCGGGTCGTAATGGGAATTTGGATTTATACCCGTGTTTGAGTTTGATTGGTTATTGTATGTTGCCTATTGTCATCTTGTCTGCATTGTCGTTGTTTGTTCCCCAAGGCGGGGTGGTTATTTATGGGGTTACGGGTGTTTTTGTGGTTTGGAGTACCAGGGTTTGTACCAGGCTTTTGGTTGAGTTGGCTTCGTGTGGTGATGAGCATCGTGGGTTGATTGCATACGCTTGTTTTCTTATTTATGTGTTGTTTTCGTTGCTGGTGGTGTTTTGAGGTGAACGAGAATAAGAAGTTGTGATGGGATGATGGGATGAATGGATTTTAAAGTTTAGACTTTGTTACTAATTTGATCATAGTTTGGTGCTTGTAATTGTAATTGATGTTATTCGTTATCATGATAATGATAATGCATTGTGTGGGTAGCTACAATATGAATTTTGATTTTGTATGCTCTCTATATATTCAACCTGTATAATTAATTATCCCGCTGTGTTAGCTACAATATGGATTTTGATTTTGCTATGCACAAAAGAACATAGTTTAAAGTAACTCGTTAATTTTGTTATAGGCTCCCTATATATTGGATATTGAATTGAGCTTTTGTGAACTACAGAAGACTATAGTTTGAGGAAATGCGGTGGTCTTGAAATTTACTTAACCATACGGGTATTTTAGCTAATATTGAAGAGATTCTTTAGTATCCTCGGTGGCTTTCCCTTTTATGTAGCACTGATTTTGAGGTCTAGAAATGTCATTAGTGTGGGCTTGTAGCTATTGATAATCTTGTCTAGTCAAATATTTAAGTCGGGGATTCATAGACACTTGGTTATGGATGAACACCCTTTGTTTCCCCAAAGTGACCCTGTTATCAGTACTAAATCTTCTTTTGAATTGCACCTTTAGGTCTTTTCATCTGGCATGTCTGAGTGGCAAATAGTTGGCCAAAGCCATAAAGGACATTAAGCAGACAGCATCAGTATCTGGTCAGATTAGCAAGGTTGAATGCTAGTTATCATTTTGCCCAATCTTAAGCATCAACAACATATTTTATAAACCTAATGAAACTTTCAGATATCTGCGACAATGTAAATCTGTTTTCCGTGGATAAGTATATGACTATCCAGGTTTGTGCAATTACCTCTCTAGTTATGCACCCTGTTTGTTAGATTCAGAGCTTGTTCAAATCTGCTTGAACTAGAAAACTATATCCTTTATGCCTTGGGTTGCATTTTTTCTTCTTAGTAATAACATAGATTGTGTCCTTGATCGTGAACTGGCATTGTGCTTTGAATGCCTATGTGAACTAGGTATTGTGTAGGCTTAAATATCTTCTTATGGTGATCAATTGAGTAGTATTCAATTGGAAATATATCCGTCTTGAATGTTTTAGTTCCATTTGATTTCCTTGAAATTTAGGGCTACCTTTTTCAAGTTTCTACATCTTGATGTTTTTCCTATCATATACATTGGTTGATTCATGACTCTACTGAAATGCTATGTACATAGATGTATCCATCTGAGATGAGAAACATTTGATGATCATACTTGTGTTAAAACGGTGGTCTTCCTTTGTTTTTTTTTTTGGGTTTCTTGGGGTATGGACTCGGTCGTTGGGATGACAAAACTTGCTCTAATGCAAAATGAGAAAAGCACAAGGAATATGCACAAAACTTTATTTTGGTTTGAAACTCAAATTAAAACTAAACTGTATTCTTTAGATACATAATAACGAGGACCATAAAATTTAAATTTGTGATAATAAATTAATTTGTCGTGACCAATAAAATAGTTTAAAGAGTTAATTTGATCATAATTTAAAATAATTTATTATTTAATTTAAATATTTACATAATTTGAACCTATAAAAATTTATTTAATTTATATATATAATTCAGATCAGTGATCTAATACCCATCAACCAACCACATGACTTCAAAAATATATCATCGAAAGTCCAAAATAATATATCTGTAACCAATTGCAAAATAAATAAAAAATAGAGCATTTACAATTATTTACAAAGTTAAATCGTTTTTATAAAAAACAGTTTTCAAAAAGTTAAATAGAAAAAATTACATAAAAGAAGAAAACTTTTTGTTAAGATGATAGTATAAAATAAAAGATATTTATATTAGAGTAAGGTTCTGTTACACCTTACTCCCGAATTTTAAAAATTGGGAAAAAAATTGGGGAAAACAAGTCAAGAGTTAGTAAAGTACTTTCATCCCAATTTTGTGATAAAAGTTTTGGAGTGAAAGCATGTTTAATTTACATTTATTTTCACTTGCTTATTTCCTTATTAAAAACTTTGGAGCACATACTTTTCACTATTTTACATACTTTTCACTTGTTTACCTCCCTTTTTAAAACTTGGAAGTAAGGTGTTAGGGTTTGTTTATTAGAGCATCTCCCACCATTACTCCTCCTTATTTAAAAATTTTAGGTGAGAGAAAATAGTTCTCTGCACTTATGTAACCAAATTTGTTTTACCTATAAGGCCATGTCATCTTTTCTTTCATCTAATTCAACATATATCTACTCCAATCATCCCACCACTTACTTATACTGCCTAAAATATTAAATAAATATTATCTTTTAAATTATAAATAACAATTATAGGGAATAATTTTCTGATTTCCTATATTGCAGGTAATCATTATTTTATTATATTTTAGGGATACCAAATTTCAAATATAACAAAATATAAAATATTAGGTGATAGTACATTACTACCAAATTCCAAATATAAAATATTGAGATTAGAGTAAGGTTCTGTATGTGGTTATTGTTTGGTAATTTTTTAATTTATATATATTTTCAATATGTTGTTGTTGTGATATTAAAATGGTTTTTAATTATAAATAAAAAATAATATTTTTGAAATGATTTGATAATAAAATTTATAAATAAAATCCGGAACACACCTTGAATAAATGATTCGCTATTTAGCAAAAAAAGAAAGAAAAAGACAACACCGTTAGATAGAAATCCAACGGCTCATATAAATCTAAACCCTGTCATCATCAAATTCATTTCACCCTTTCTTTCACTTAAAAATAAAAATTTAAAGTAAATTATACGACACCATCTCTCTCCCCAGTTCCCGATCTACGAGCTACCCTCTTAAACACACACACACACACACACAAAATACATACATACATATCTGTGTATATTACACAAGGCCATATACTTACCTGTATCTGATCCCTCTTCTAACTCATCAAATCTCAGGTAATACTCACAATTCATATATATATATATATATACACGTGTGTGTGTGTGTGTATGTATGTATAATTACACACACACACACACACTATTTGTAAATGTAATCGTATTGTAAACATGATTTGTGTTGATTAAACTTACTATTTTTATCTATTTTTTGTTGATTTGTATTAGTATTTCAATTTCATTTACATTTACAATTTGTAGATTGATGAATCTGATCTGAATTTATTATATTGTTTTGATGAATGTGAAACTAGGTTTTGATTTGGGGGAAAATGTTGACGAAATTCGAAACGAAGAGTAATCGAGTGAAAGGACTGAGTTTTCACAGTAAGAGACCGTGGATTCTCGCGAGTCTTCACAGTGGTGTTATTCAGCTATGGGATTATCGAATGGGTACGTTGATTGATAGGTTTGACGAGCACGAAGGACCTGTGAGGGGCGTGCATTTTCATAAGTCTCAGCCTCTTTTTGTTTCCGGAGGTACATTCTTTAACATTGCGTTTTTTAATTATGTGATTGAGATCAAGGGATTAGGACTAGTATGATTAGTTTCGTGATTTTTGTGAATATGTGTTGATGCAGAGCTGTTATGCTTTAGAACATAAGATAATTTCTGTAATATTTTCGTAGTTGCGGGTAGGCTTTTCGGAAATATGTGTAATTTTTTGTATGCAAGAAAATTACATGCTTTTGTGTTTGTTGAAGCATTAATTTTTTGTGGTTGAATGCTACCAAAATTGCGAAAATTGGATTTCTGACTATGGTATGGAGCGTTTGATCAGTTTCCAGATGTCGCTCGCTTAATTTTGTTGATGCACAGTTTTTTTTTGTGCACAGGTTTTTGCTTTAGAGTCGACAGGAAATGATAAATTTGATCTAACACAAGTACTTTGATATTTCAGTAGTTGCATACATGCTTTCAAGTTTCAAGAAATATATGTATATTTTTGACAAGCAAAGTATCCAAATACTCGCTTATAAAAAAACTGAAAACAGTAGCTAGAAGGAATTCACGTGAACCCACAAGGATAATTTATGTAAATTTGTGTAAACATGTTTCTTGAAGAAGAAAATATTCATGTATGATTAGACATTTTCCTAATATGTTCTAGACTTCAAGATTTGAAAATTTAAAATTTGGTTGATTTACAAGGATGGTTGTTGATGTTTAAAAATGCCTGCATATATATTAATTTGAATGTCATCTAATAAAACAAAGATAAACTTCAGTGTTGGCTCCTAAGACCTTTGCTACTATAAATGCACCTAGCATGATGAAAAAAGTGTGGTGACTGATCACTGACGAGCGAGAGAGTGTTTTGCATATATCGAAACTAGCAGAAGTAGATTTTGTGCCACAACCATACTTTCATGGTCAAGCACAGACCTGTTGAAGTACAACACTGCAATGATGCATCTGTGGTTATAAGGTTGTTTGATCATCAGTGCGGGTTATCAAAGTTAGCACTATGTCATGTTGTTCGCGAATAAATAAAGATATATGTTGATTTTATTGCTTCTATTATAATTTGATGAGTGTTGTATTGAAGTTCAATCTGATTATATGCAGGAGATGATTATAAAATTAAAGTTTGGAACTACAAGTTACATAGGTGCTTGTTTACTCTTCTTGGACATCTTGATTATATCCGTACTGTGCAGTTCCATCACGAGCATCCTTGGATTGTGAGTGCTAGTGATGACCAGACTATCAGAATTTGGAATTGGCAATCACGAACCTGTATATCTGTTTTGACCGGGCACAACCATTATGTGATGTGCGCAATATTCCACCCCAAAGACGATCTTGTTGTGTCAGCATCACTTGATCAAACTGTTCGTGTCTGGGATATTAGTGCACTTAGGAAGAAATCAGCATCCCCTGCTGATGATATTCTGCGTTTAAGTCAGATGAACACTGATTTTTTCGGGGGAGTTGATGCTGTGGTCAAGTATGTACTGGAAGGTCATGACCGGGGAGTCAATTGGGCTGCATTTCATCCTAGCCTGCCTCTTATCGTCTCAGGGGCTGATGATCGTCAAGTTAAGCTGTGGCGTATGAATGGTTAGTTATTTAGGAAAGGTTATCTGTTTAGATTTTACATGCCCAAATAAGTAGATCATAGATGTCATGAATTCGGTGCCCTATGCATGATTGTTCTAGATTACCTCTTAATAATTTGTGTGTTGCCAGTTTCCACTTGTTAGAAAGATTTTTATATACTCTTCCATCTTTTTCAGATACAAAGGCCTGGGAAGTGGACACATTGAGAGGGCACATGAATAATGTTTCATGCGTTCTTTTCCATGCCAAGCAGGATATAATTGTTTCTAACTCTGAGGATAAGAGCATTCGTGTTTGGGATGCAACTAAGCGCACTGCTATTCAAACTTTTCGTCGTGAGCATGATCGATTTTGGATTCTTGCATGTCATCCAGAGATGAATCTGCTTGCTGCTGGTCACGATAGTGGCGTGATTGTATTCAAACTGGAAAGAGAAAGGCCTGCATTTTCAGTGAGCGGTGATTCCATGTTTTATGCCAAGGATCGCTTTTTGCGGTTCTATGAGTTCACAACCCAGAGAGAAACACAGGTAATTCCAATAAGACGACCTGGCTCTACCAGTTTGAATCAGTGCCCGCGAACACTGTCATACAGTCCTACAGAAAATGCTATCCTTATCTGTTCGGATATTGATGGGGGATCGTATGAGCTATATATTATACCCAAAGACAGCATTAGTAGAGGAGATACAGTCCAAGAAGCTAAAAGAGGTATTGGTGGATCGGCTGTTTTTGTAGCTCGAAATCGGTTTGCAGTGCTTGACAGAACAAACAATCAAGTGTTGGTCAAGAACCTTAAGAATGAGACTGTTAAAAAGTGTGTCCTACCTATAGCTGCAGATGCAATATTCTATGCTGGAACTGGGAACTTGCTTTGCAGAGCGGAGGACAGAGTGGTTATATTTGACCTCCAGCAAAGAATTGTTCTCGGTGATCTTCAAACACCTTTTGTTAAGTATATTGTCTGGTCAAGTGATATGGAAAGTGTTGCCTTGCTTAGCAAACATGCTATTGTGATAGCTAATAAAAAACTTGTGCACCAGTGCACCCTTCATGAAACAATTCGAGTAAAGAGTGGTGGTTGGGATGACAATGGAGTCTTTATTTACACTACACTGAATCACATCAAGTACTGCCTACCAAATGGAGACAGTGGAATAATAAAGACACTTGATGTTCCAATATACATCACCAGAGTTTGTGGCAATAAAATCTTTTGCCTGGATCGTGATGGAAAGAACAGGGTAATTGTGGTTGATGCAGCAGAATATATTTTCAAACTGTCCTTGTTGAGGAAGAAATTTGAAAACGTTATGAGCATGATCAGAAACTCGCAGCTCTGTGGGCAAGCAATGATTGCTTATTTGCAGCAGAAGGGGTTCCCAGAAGTGGCTCTCCATTTTGTGAAAGATGAGAGAACTCGATTTAGTTTGGCTTTGGAGAGCGGTAACATTCAGACTGCAGTTGCGGCAGCTAAGGAAATTGATGAGAAGGATCACTGGTACCGATTGGGGGTTGAAGCCCTTCGCCAGGGTAATGCTGGTATAGTAGAATATGCCTACCAGAGGACAAAGAATTTTGAAAGGTTATCTTTCTTATATCTTATAACAGGGAATACAGAAAAACTGTCCAAGATGCTTAAAATTGCTGAAGTTAAGAATGATGTGATGGGTCAGTTTCATAATGCTCTTTATCTCGGTGATGTTCAAGAGCGGGTAAAGATTTTGGAAAATGCTGGGCACTTGCCACTTGCTTATATCACTGCTTCTGTTCATGGCTTACACGAAGTTGCGGAAAAGCTAGCAGCTGCATTGGGAGATAAAGTTCCCATGTTGCCAAATAACAAAGCTCCCTCCCTTCTTATGCCCCCAACCCCAATTGTTTGTGGTGCAGATTGGCCCCTTTTGAGAGTCATGAGGGGAGCTTTTGAAGCTGGGTTGGACAATATTGGTAAGGGTGCTCCAGAGGATGAGGAAGCTCTTGATGGTAACTGGGGTGAAGAATTGGATGTGGTTGATGTAGAAGCATTGGAAAATGGGGAGTCTGTTGCGGTGCCTCACGATGAAGAAGCAGAGGAAGAAAATGAGGATGGTGGATGGGACCTTGAGGATTTGGACCTTCCTCCTGAGGCAGATACTCCTAAGGCTTCTGTAAACTCTCGAGTGTTTGTTGCCCCAACTCCTGGTATTGCCGTAAGCCAGATATGGACTCAGAGATCATCCCTTGCAGCTGAGCATGCAGCAGCTGGTAATTTTGAAACTGCCATGCGGTTGTTAAGCAGGCAATTGGGAATACGAAATTTTGGTCCTTTAAAATCAATGTTTCTTGATCTTTACAATGGCAGTCATAGTTATATTCGTGCGCTTACCTCTGCTCCAGTGTTATCAGTTGCGGTGGAACGAGGGTGGACGGAATCCTCTAGCCCTCATGTAAGGGGCCCACCAGCTCTAGTATTCAGTTTCTCTGGGTTGGAAGAGAAGCTGAAGGATGGTTACAAAGCAACAACAGCTGGGAAATTCACTGAGGCTCTTCGACTCTTCCTCATGATTCTGCACACTATACCTTTAGTTGTAGTTGACTCAAGAAGGGAGGTTGACGAAATCAAGGAATTGATAGTTATAGTGAAAGAGTATGTTTTAGGCCTGCAAATGGAGTTGAAGAGAAAGGAACTAAAAGATGATCCAATCCGCCAGCAAGAGCTTGCTGCATATTTTACCCACTGCAACCTCCAACTACCGCATTTGAGGCTTGCACTGCAAAACGCGATGACTTTTTGCTTTAAGGCTAAGAACCTTAACACAGCTGGTAATTTTGCTAGACGCCTTCTAGATACCATCCCTACCAATGAGAAGCAGGCGACAATGGCCAGGCAAGTGCTGCAGGCTGCTGAGAAGAATATGAAAGATGCATCTCAGCTGAACTATGATTTTAGAAATCCTTTTGTGATTTGTGGAGCCACATATGTTCCTATTTACCGAGGACAGAAAGATGTCTCATGCCCATACTGTAGTTCCCGGTTTGTACCAAGCTTAGAGGGGCAGCTATGTACTGTGTGTGATCTAGCAGCAATTGGCTCTGATGCTTCAGGTTTGCTATGTTCTCCATCCCAGGTTAGATGAGACTCTTCTGGACTGTACACATATATCAAGCCTTTTACTTCGGGGCTGTGGGATGATCCATCTCGATCTTTTCTTCTCTGCAGGCAAAGGTTGTGATGTTGAAACATATTCTTAAATTGATTGTGCTTTATCTCTTGCCTCGTTTTCTGTTATTTTAGATTATAACACTTCTCATATAGTTAAGTATAGGATGTCATGTCTAATAAATAACTTGGGAAATTTTGAAGTAGGGCTGTTTTTGTTAGTTGGCCGTGGAAAAGAATAGCATGGTCCTTGGTATATGATGGTTTGTAACCTGTATTTTTAATTGACATATCATGTTATGATGATAGTGAGTTGCATGGGTTAAATGGTAACAACTAGCTGCAACTTGAATTATGATTTCATATATTCTCTAGGTAGTCAACCTTTTTTAAGTATCCTACTGTGTTAGATTAGACAGATGTTAAAACTATGACTGTTCTATTTTGTTGACATGTATTGGATATTGTTAGGTAGACAAGAATATAGTTACCGGAAATTTGTTAATTTTGTTATACACTCGGTAGATTATGGATATTGAAGCTTTTGAGTACTCCATTGTGTTAACTGATAGTGAACATTGCTATTTGTACAAGAATATAATTTGAAGAAACTTGGTGATTTTGTTAGACACTTCCCCACAGGAGTATCTAGTCTTAATATTGATAATAATTTTTGGTATTCACGATGGTCTTCCATTTTACGTACTAGTGATTTAACGTCTAGATACGCTATAAAAAAGTTGGAAACACCTTGATTTTAGCTATTGAGAATCTAGTCTAGTGAAATATTTTCAGCAAGAATTCATACATACTTGGATATAGAGAGAAACCCCTTTTACATTCTTTGTTTTTTAAACCAAGTTAACCTGTTAGAACTATTTTTGCAAATAAACCCTTTAGGTCTTTTCTTGTGGCATCTCTGAGGTTTAAATAGGAGGCAAAGCCATAAAGGACTTTAATTAGACAGCATTAGTATTTGGTTAGACTTGCAAGGTTAAATGCTAGTTGCTCGTTTTGCACAATCTTAAGCATTTGATGCCAAGTTTCCAGAAACCTAATGGAACCTCAAATATCTTTGATAGTGCTATTTTGTTTTCCTTAAAATTATGTCCATTTATGTCGGTGCTAGTGCAATAAATTTTGTCCTGAAAGGTCTCTCTCTTTAGTCATGTAGCCATTGCTATTTGTTAGGTTCAGAGTTTGATTAGCTGTAGTTGAACCAGAAAACTATTTCCTTTTTGCCTCAGGTTGCGTTCTTTTCTTCCTAGCAATACTTTTTTTTTTGGGGTGCTATTCTTCCTAGCAATACTTGACTGTGAACCGGCATTGTGCTTTGAAGACCTCTGTGCCTAGTAGTTATGCGAACTAGGTAATTGTGTTATATTTTAGGTTTAGAGATGTATGCCATGTTGAACTCTAATTGAGTAGCACTGTATTTTAAATATATTTGTCTGGTGGTCTTGAATGTTTTGTTTCCATATGTTATAACATTACCCATTGTTCCAATTTAACTTGTTTGATTTTTTCATGAGAAATTAACTAAAATTTATTATTTTATAATTTTAAAAACTGAAAACTGGATTTTAAAGTAAATTTAATATATTTTCTAATAATATAATTTTTATAATTTTTTTAAATTATATAATATGTATACTTTTTAGTTAAAATTTGATTAATTAAATTATAAAAAATTAAATATGACAGGTGATTTGGTAATTTGGGGCGGAAAGAGTCCTTCCAACCAGGACAGACAGATGTAATATTGGATATGGGAAACATTTGATCGTACTTGCTTTAATACCAAGGTCTTTCTTTCGATGTTTTGTTCGGCATGTTTGGTGGGAATATGAATTTTATTTAAAATTTTGGATTTGGTGAAATAATATGTTTGGATTTTGGATAATCAAAAAATTTGGATTTAGATTTTATTTGAATTTCAAAATATTTGAATATTAGTATAAATATGAAAATTTAAATCATAATTCAAATCCTATCATTTCAAATTAAATTTATGTTTCCAAACACAATTTTAAATGAGTTTAATGATCCTAAAGTTACCTCTCCTATCGGTCGAAATTAATTTTTTTTAAAAGGTTAAGTTTTTAATAAATTTAATAATTAATATATTTATATTATAAATTTACAATAAATATGAGTTGTATAATCCCCAAATTTTTCATGAACTTTAAATATCTCTCAAACTTTTAATAATTATGTATTTTTTATGTAATAACCACTAAGATGAGTGGTTTTTTTTGTAAATTTTAACCCATAAATATATATATATATATATATAGAGTCATACTCAAATAGAAAATAGCTTAAATGAGAAATAGAAAACCTTATCATTATACATGCCGTACCCATACACAAATTATATACACTCTCACACACACAATCCCATCTATTCTCCTCCGTTTTTAATTTGATTTTTTCCGTTAATTGGCAAAGTTTTTTTCAAATCTAACTTCATCGCATTTTTTTTCATCTCCCAATAATCAGTTTTCATACCATATGTGCTATATTTCGGCAAATATAATTTATAATTAAAATAAATTCGTCACTTATCAGATTCAAACTTCAATCACTAAATTATATTACAGAAACCACTAATTTGTATTATAGAAATCACTAATTTGTATTACAGAAATCACTAAATTATATATCCTGGGTTCACAAAAAATAATGGAAATCGCCGAAAAAATAAAAGTCACCGGAATATATCACATATGGTATGCAAACTGATTGTTGGGAGATGGAGAAAAATGTGGTGAAGTTAGTTTTGAAAAAAACTTCACTAATTAACGGGAAAAATCAAATTAAAAACGGAGGGATTACGTGGGATTTGGTGTATGAGGGTGTATTTGATTTGTGTGTGGATGTTCCTCCTTGCCATTAGATTAGATTGAATATGTGGTGTAGATCTTATTTTCTATTTTCTATTTTAAGTTATTTTCTGTTTGATCACTTGCCTATATATATATATATATAGACTAATAATATATAATATTTTTTATTATAAATTTTATGACAATTTAAATATGTTTAAATATAATTATATTATTTACTAAAATCGCCCTTTGAAAGGGAAGCTTTATTAGCGGGGGAGACAGCACCAGTCAGACATTGATTGTAGTTCGCCATTTTTGTGGTATTAATCCAGACCATCTAATCTAATGGAACATATAAGAATAATAAGGCATGTTCTTTCCAGGAGGGCTCGTCCGACCCGGCAGCATTCATGAGTCGCTCGTTCAACTGTCCTTCGGAGACACGGTCGAGAAGTACCATGCATGGTTGCCTCCGTCCTTTCTTTCTCTCGGTCTCACCCAGCAAGATACGGCCCCACAAAAAACGTGAGCGCCCCTGCGCGAGCCTTATTTTATTAGTTTAGTAAAGTAAAGCTTTGGCTCCCTAAAATGTATGATCCCATTTTGAATGGGTTATATTGGGGAACAATAAAAAAAAAAATTCACCTTAAGTCCAACGCGAGGAGGTCAATCTTAAGTTCAGAGAATCAGATCGGTTCCTCCGAATCGGGTATTTCTGAAGGACATGGGGCCGTTACGACCTCTGAACAGAATAGGCAATTGTGAGGGGAGGTTAGGATTGGTTAGATTCGATATATTTTTAGATTAAATCCATTTTCGTTTTTGCTTTCTAAGGGAAGGGCTTATTTGAGAGCAGCTGAGTCGGCTCTTCGCCACCTAGGGCTGTAGTATGTTCCAAGGGTTCGGTTGTTCGCTCATTAAAGCGGTACGTGAGCTGGGTTCAGAACGTCGTGAGACAGTTCGGTCCATAAACGCCGAAAATTTCTCTTTTGCTTATCCCTATCCCAATGAGACGAAACCAAAACTCTTATTTTCTGTCAGGTAAAAAATAACATCACTCGGGTCTTTCTCGACCTAATCAACCATCGGGTGAGGGGCAAGAAAGAGGGGCCGTGGACTTGGAACCCTCCTATTTTCCTTAGACCATTCAGAAGGCTCTCATCTCATAATTATCCATGACTGTTTATACGAGCACCAAGAAATTTAATTCACCATGGGTAGGGATATTATTGGTTCCGGATTTACCAGTTGACCTGTTTCGGGAGACCTTGGTCTACCCGCTGTGATTGAATCACTAACGCTCTAATTAACTGACAAAGCGTCCGTTCGCGGAGGTTGTTGTACTTTTCATCAAATGATCCGCGGCTGCCAATATATCTCCATTCAATTTAAATTGGTATTTTCTTCAGCACAATTATTGTGAAGAGACGTCTACAATAATGAGTCTTGGGGTCAGGTAAGGCTTTGTCGTAAGCCAATCAAGAAAGACCTGGCATTAAGATACGAAGGCTTCTTATTCCACAACAATGAAAGCACTTTTTCACCCCATCTGTTCAAATTGAATTCAATTAATAATAATTTCATTCAATTAATAATGAAGAAGTATGATAAAATGACTTTTTCATATTACAAAATTGAATAATTAATATAAAATAGAATAGTGGGCAAACACTTTCATCTCTATAGTTCTGCTTCTTGCTCTAAAAATTCTAGTTCTTTGAGATTCTCTTTTGAAGAGGCATTTGTTCTATGGTTGCGGATCGAGATTGACTTATGTTCCAATTATATGTTAAAAATACCTTCCTAAACGGGTGAAATGCGTAGAGATCGGAAAGAACTCCCTATGCACGTAGAAAGAAAGCAGAGGCCGACCTCCCTTTCGATACACAAGGATCAAGATCAAACGAACGCTCGTTCTTTTTTTGTTAAGAAAAGATCTTTTCTTTCTAAGAGGTGGAATAGAATAACCCGGTTGAAGCGTAATGATCATACGTCTGATTCCACGTGCCCCATGTTACTCGGGTCTTGGATAAGAATCTACAACGCACTAGAACGCCCTTGTTGTTTTTTTCCTTTCCGGGTTCTATATCTAGATAAGTATGTATCTATCTAAAATAAAAATGGATGCAATAAGTTATTTGTTTTCGGCTCAATCCTTTTGGTAAAAGATTGGGCCGAGTTTAATTGCAATTCAATTAAGAGAAAAAAAATCATTGGCTTATCAAATTATCTATCGAGCCGTGAAAAAGGTAGTCTGGCTCTCTATACTTACCCACCATTTCCGACCCCCGAGCCGGCTACCACCAATAAGTAACCCAAGATTCCATATTTTATTAAAAGGAAAGTAGGGGGAAGGCGAATGAAAGGGATAACAAAGAAAAACCTTATGTTTCATATCTTGTTAAACTGCCATTTGTCCATATTTCAAGAAAGAGAAAAAAATAATAAGTAAACTAAGTAAATATATGATATAATGAAATTCTTCAATTGGTTTTTGCCAGAGGAATGATCCTTTTTCTTATTTGACTGATGGGTCCAACAGATGATTTTTATGAATAGTTGGAGATCACTATTTCTTAGATTCATGGACCCAATTCAATTCAGTGGGATCGATAGAGTGACTAATTCAGGAATTGAATAAAAAGGGCCTTTTTAACTCAGCGGTAGAGTAACTCTTTTTCAAATTCGATAAATGTTGGTTGATCATATAAATAATGAGACATTATTGCGCTCTGATTCGTAAAGATGGAAGCTCAGACGAAAAAAAGAATCGACCAGAACCCTCGGTAAACAAAAGCCTACATAGCAGTTCCAATGCTACCCCCCATCAGAATTAAATAACAACCAAAAAATTACCTTTAATTACAACAATTATAAAAAAAAAATTGACTTTCGAATCGGATGCGCTCGCCCAGCGAGGAAGACTGAATCCAAAATAGGATTCCCGATCCAATCAAAAATTACTTTTGTTGAGCTACTAAGGAAGTAATAACCCCTAAAGAGGCGTCTTTTTGTTGTTGCTTTAATAGAAAATTAGAGAAATTTTAGGTGGTCGACAATCGTTCGGACTTGGTAAAGGTTGTCGCGACACCTGTAGCTTTTTCCGCATTTCGCTCAAAGGGTCGAAGGTTTCCTCCTGCAACTCCCTCCAGTCTCCTTTAGACCCGCGCGAACTATGGAACAAGGTGATTTTCTGCAAATCAAAGATTGGCGCCAATACACCCGCATCCGCCAATCCTATGACCTGATTCCAATATGTATGATAAAATAAAAGGCATTTATACTTCAAGTATTGAATCTCTTGTCTCACTAAATCTATTAATTAATCAATTAAGAGGGCTTATATACATATGAAATACGGAACTGAACCTGTAAAAAATAAGAATTGGGTTGTGCCATATATATGAAAGTTCTTATTATTCAAGTGATATTTAAGTTGTTCAATAAAAAAAATAAGAATTGGGTTGCGCCATATTTATGAAATAAATTTAGTGATACTTCTTTTTTAAAAAAGACCATAGTATTTTAGAAGAGTATATAGTTTGGAGAGTAAAAATAGGTCTGTGTACCTTTATGGCATGTTTTGGAATATGAATTTAATTTGAAATTTTGAATTTGATCAAATAATATATTTTAATAATGAATTTGCATTTAAATTTGTACGAATTCAAATATTAGTACAAATATAATAATTTGAAATTACAACTCAAATTTTCTAATTTAAAATCCATGATATGAAATGAAATCTATATTCCCCTGCTTCAAATTGTCAACTACTGTACAAATATGTACAGATAAGATCCAAAGAGCGCAAAAAAGTCAGTCAACTAGATAGACCTGGCACGAACAAATAGACAATATGTTAATTATGGTAGGGTTCTACTCTCCATAAATTATTGGGTGAATTAATTATTGTACAGATTCATGTCCAATCACTGATGACGATTTTTTCAGAGCACTTGCTGCGCGTATTTTCAGTTTAGTAGCTGCCTCTCAAACTCTCTCTTCAGCGTTGCAACTACTCTATAACAAACATAACAGAGTACCTTATACTGTTACAGTACTCTCAAACCTTACAAAATATTTCATGGCAACACAAGAGTCGTTGGTTTTCACAGTAGCAAGACGTTCACCGGAGCTAGTAACTCCCGCAAAACCAACCCCATATGAGTTCAAACTCCTCTCTGACATTGATGATCAAGAGAGTCTCCGTTTTCGAATCCCACTTGTATTTTTTTACAAAAAGAAAAATCATTTTATTGATGCTGAACAAATGGACCCGGTGAGAGCCATTAGGGAAGCACTATCTGAAACACTTGTATTTTACTACCCATTTGCTGGCCGGGTAAGAGAAGGTGCTGGCAGGAAACTTGGCGTGGAATGTACTGGACAAGGGGTGATGTTCATTGAAGCTGATGCGGATGTTACAATTGAGCAATTTGGTGGTCATGCAATTCAGCCACCATTTCCAAACATGGAAGAGCTTCTTTTTGATGTGCCTGGCTACTCTGGAGTTCTTGATTGCCCTCTCCTCCTTATTCAGGTATTTTATTTTTTGCTTTGTGTTCCTAAGATAAGGTATTCTTCGAGTACATGAGCGCATGTAAAGTTCCTAGGAACGATACTCGTAGACTTATGCTGTTTTCGGGTGGACTACTTGAATGGATTGGGCAAGTAATGAAAAATTGAGAGCAAAATTTGAGAGAAGAATCAAAGGATGTAAGACCAAAAACTGAACAAAAATGAGGAATGGTAAAATATGATTAATTTTGCTATGAAAATGAGTACGAATGTCATACAACATGTCTGCTGCATAATCCTTGTCAACAACACTTCTATTGAGTACTTACCACAAAACTGGCATCAAGACTTATTTGGAAGGTTCACTGGTTTCTGACACCAAATTATAACTTTTAAAAGTACAACTACTAAATTTTCAAAAAACTTGATGTATTGGCAAAAATGCCTTTTTACCTGTTGGTATTACCAACTTGGTAAATGAAGTATTACTAGTTACTACTCGATATTCAGTGTTTCTGGCCTTCAAATAATTTTCTTGGACCTGTATTTTATTATTATGAAAAGAACGGATCTACTCCTAGGCATAAAGCTATGTATATATTATCCTCTCCAGATAAGTGAGATAACGCTACTAGCATCAGACCATTTTCGCAAAGGCTAGAATAATATATACAGGCTGCAATTATCTACTAACAAAAATTGAGTGCTTAATTTTATGAAAATTTCCTTCATTAAGTTGCAGCAAATTGTGATCCCCTTCTTATTGAGTAGATGCAGAGTTGTGAGTACAGAGCACAGCTCCAAATTAATCTGAATTTGTACATACCCATTATATATACTTCATCAATCGGTCGAAACTGATCTTGTAATCATCATTAAAAATAAGGAAATACATGTGTATTGTACACTTGTGACCTCAATTTAGCAACCTTATGGAAGTAAAAGGTTCCCATGCCTTGTGCTGGTATTTCATCCAAATGTATCCACAAAGAACTTAATCTTTGTTCGACAATGGTGTATCACTTCTTACCTCATTGTTTCTAGATTTGATAATATTTGTTTCCTTGTATATATAGGTAACTCGACTCAAATGTGGAGGATTCACATTTGCGGTGCGACTTAATCACACAATTTCAGACGCGGGTGGATTCGTGCAATTTATGAATGCTTTAGGTGAAATTGCCAGAGGTGCAAGTGCCCCTTCTATTCCTCCTGTGTGGCAAAGAGAACTACTCAATGCAAGGGATCCACCTCGTGTTACGTGCATACATCATGAGTATGATGATGTGCTTGACACGAAGAGAACCCTTGTCCCTGTCGGTAATATGGTCCATCGTTCGTTCTTTTTTGGCCCCAGCGAGATTGTCGCGCTCCGTCTGTTGGTTCCTCAACTTCTCAAATGTTCTACCTCTGAGTTACTCACCGCTTGCTTATGGCGGTGCCGCACTCGTGCCCTGCAGCCTGACCCTGAAGAGGAGGTGCGCTTGCTCTATAATGTCAATGCACGAGCAAAATTTAATCCTCCTCTGCCTAAGGGATACTATGGAAATGCATTTGCGTTCCCAGCAGCTCTGACAACAGCTAGAAAGCTTTGTGAGAATCCAATTGGATATGCATTGGAACTTGTAAAGAAAATCAAAAGAGATGTTACTGAAGAGTACATGAGATCTGTCGCGGACCTAATGGTTTTAAAAGGACGACCCCCTTCCACAGCTGTGCGGATATTTCACGTCTCAGACGTGACACGTTCGGGATTAGTAGACATTGATCTGGGGTGGGGAAGGCCTGTTTATGGTGGTCCAGGAAGAGGTGGGGTGGGTAACAGACCTGTGGCAGCAACTTTTTACGTATCATGCAAGAACAAAAAGGGTGAGAATGGAATTGCGGCTACAGTTTCGTTGCCAACGTTAGTAATGGAAAAATTTGCAGCAGAACTTGATAGCATATTAAAGAACCATGAACAATTAAATACCCCATATCCTACCAAATCAGCACTATAGATTTTCCTCGTGTACTTGTTTGGTAAAAGAGAGTGAAAGTAGTCACTAGGATATGAAGCGAGCAAATTCTTGTATTGTGCAACTGTGTTTGTAAATGATCTAGTTATGTTTTATTACATAAAAAAAAACTCAAAGTTTGTGGAGATATTAATTTTTATAAATTAAATACAGTAACAAATTTCATCTATAGAATAAGTACTACCTTTCCAACTTTTTTAAAATGAAAAATAAATTGGCTTGATCAACCTATATTCCAAAATCCAAACCCCATATTTTGTGTCAAAACGAGATGAAATAGGGACTGAGCCGATAAAAAATCAAATGAATAAATTGTACACACTGGTTTCTTTGTCTAATGCATTTTCTGTAACCGTCCTGTTTATACTTGTATCATGCTATGCGTTCCATTTCTGTCAAATTCGATCCCTGTCTTTTTTATTGTTCATCTCTCTGCTTCCAGTACTTCGATTTTCTTATATTAAATGCATTCTTACTTAATATCTGTAAAAAATCATGAGTTTTATAGTTATTGTCAAATATACTTGATAAGTCCTATGCTCCAACTTTCAGTACATTTGGAGGAATCAGGTTGGTCACATCATTTCTATTTACTACACTAGTATCAGACAACTTGTCGCTCTTGTAAATTTAAACCTAGTCACCTAGATTATGACAAAATATCCAGGCTGTTGTCGAAAAGCAACTATATTTATATCCATGTGTTTGATTCAAAACTCGAGTACCACTCCTCTAATTTACAAAACATACCTAGCTAGTAGTTGCCTGTCAAACTAACAGCAAACATATCTAATGGCAACACATCAAGAGTCCTTGGTTTTCACAGTAACAAGACGGTCAGCAGAGCTAATTACTCCGGAAAAACCAACCCCACACGAGTACAAACTCCTCTCCGACATAGATGATCAAGAGGGTTTCCGTTTCCAAATCCCAAACATTCAATTTTATCGAAAGAGAAATAATTTGGCTGAAGTACTAAAAATGGACCCTGTGAAAGTCATTAGGGAAGCACTTTCCAAAACTCTTGTATTTTACTACCCGCTTGCTGGCCGGTTACGCGAAGGCGCAGGCCGGAAACTTAGCGTGGAATGCACTGGCGAAGGAGTGTTGTTCATCGAGGCTGATGCGGATGTCACACTTGAGCAATTTGGTGATACACTTCAGCCACCATTTCCATGTTTCGAGGAGCTTCTTTTTGATGTACCTGGCTCTACTGGAATTCTTGATTGCCCTCTGCTCCATATGCAGGTATGCTCAATCAACTTCTTAAATCATTTTTTAGTTTACCGTATGTACAAGTGTACAACCTGTTTAAATTAATTAATTAGTCAAATAACAAGTGTAAATCAACTATTCCAAAAATTTGCAAGAACTGTTTGTATATGCTAGACTTAAATTTTACATGGACGTACGCGTTATCCATTTAGATATATTGTAATATTCTTTTAAGAAGCTAAGAAATGTTATCCAAAATGTAATGTACGTTTTACTCCATTTGATAATGTATGCAGGTAACTCGACTCAAATGTGGAGGATTTATACTTGCATCCCGCATTAACCATACAATGTGTGATGCTGCCGGACTAGTGCAATTTATGACTGCTTTAGGTGAAATTGCAAGAGGTGCAAGTGCCCCTTCTGTTTCTCCTGTTTGGCAAAGAGAACTACTTAATGCAAGGGATCCACCTCGAATTACATGCACACATCATGAGTATGATGACGTGGCTGAAATCAACATGCCTCTCGATGACATGGTTCATCGTTCGTTTTTCTTTGGCCCTACTGAGCTTCATACCCTCCGTCAATTGGTTCCTCCACACCTTCAGAAAAGTTCGTCCTTCGAACTGCTCACAGCTTGCCTGTGGCTGTGTCGTACTCGTGCCTTACAGCTTGACCCTGAAGAGGAGGTCCGCATTCACTGTGTTGTCAATGCACGCACAAAATTTGTTCCTCCTATCCTGCCTCTTGGATACTATGGAAATGCATTTGTGTACCCTGCAGCTCTAACAACAGCAGGAAAACTGTGCGACAGTCCATTGGGATATGCATTGGAACTTGTAAAGAAAACTAAAGAAGTTGTAACGGAAGAGTACATGAGATCTGTTGCTGATTTAATGGTTTTGAAAGGACGGCCTCATTACACGGTGGCACGAACTTATATCGTGTCAGACTTGACACATGCCGGATTTGGAGAGGTTGATTTGGGGTGGGGAAGGCCTCTTTATGGTGGCACGGATGGTGGTATGCCAGTGGCAAGTTTTTACGTACCATACAAGAACAAAAAGGGTGAGAATGGAACTGTGGTGGCAGTTATGCTACCAGCATATGCAATGAAAAAGTTTGTTGTGGAACTTGATAATATCCTCAACAACAATGCTTCATCAGTCCTTCATAATGCTTTACCGCATATCAGATCAGCATTATAGAGTTTGACTGTGTACTTTTATAAGCTCTTAAGTCTGGTGGACAGCTTAAAGAAATAAGTGACACACAGTTGTGTGTTCAATTACAAGTGAATCCATCCATGGATTGTACTATTTATGAAAGATTGTTGGGGAACATTTTGAGTGAAATTTATAAGAGTTACATGACTCTGTATCTAATTAATTAGTTCAATTCTAATTTGCTGAATCATTTAACTAAAATTTTTGAATTAATTTAGATATCTGTACTGAAGATATTATTAATATAGATCATTATAATTTATAACAGAAAAATTATACGACAAAATTTCTATTGAATTTTAAAGAGGCCTCTGAATTTGATGTCATACAGTGGACTTTGGAGTCATAATTTAAGAAAATGTAAGATTATTTTGTAATGGACCTTATCTATAGTTTTGGAGCTCCTAATCATTGAATATATAATACTTTCTTCCGAGATTTGACTATGCCTTATTCTGATTTTTTTAAATATATTCATTTTTTGACCATTTATTGGGGTGTATTATATGTCGTCAGTTGACCAATCTGTGTCATGTTAGATGATTTCTTTATCTATTATGAGAAATCAGTAATTGATAAAAATCAGAAGAAATAGAGGGTGGTTGGAAAGAGCAATAAAAAAGTACATTTTTATTTGTTCATGAGTATTCAAAGTTTTATGTGTCTAATAAAGGGGACCCCATTGATTAGATATATATAAAATTCTATTTATTAAGTATATTGAACATAATTGATATTAATTAATATTTTGGTAATGTTACCTTAACTCAGTTTTAGTGGTTGATTTGGTAACTTTTCAGACTTACTGGAAGAATGGTAAATAGAAGGTGAATGGAGACCTGAACTTGAATTTAATGGTGGAAACAGCAAGACGTGGCGAATTTTTAGCATTGGGGACTCACAAAACTTCATGAATTTATAGTATTTGTGTTAGGAGTCACTATATAAATTGATATTTTTATGATTGTTTTAAGATACCTTTTTCCTATAGGGTTTTACTGAAAAGATATTTATTTTCTAAACTTCTGGAGAAATCTTCTTCTTATGGTTCGTTCGATCCATGGATTGATTAAGTATATTTTTCGGTTAGATGATAAGTTTGTATTATCTTTCTGATATATTATCAGATATTATATATCAATAAAATGATTTTTCATTTTTCAAATTTTTTTTTTTATAAGTTTATTTATTTAAAAAAATATTTTTGTATAGGCTCACCAAAAAGTAAAAGAAAATGACCATTAAATATTTGGAAATATAACAATCTTTGAAAACTACTTATTATTTTAAGTAAATATTAATTAGATGAGAGCTTAAAATATAAAATTGCCTCGAGGTGCCGGACTGCCGACCCCCGTGTGGAGTCGTAATTAGACGACATCATATAGATGCTAGTAATATATGTCCTTTAATTAAAAATGTAACCCTACCAGCTGCCATGATCAGTTTTTCATTTTAAAAATTTACTAGCTTATACCTCCATGAGTTTTTTTTAATAATAATTTTATAATTAATTTTTTTTGAAAATTTATATTTATATTATTTTAATACTAAAATTTATTATATTTTCTTTTAAAATAATATTAAATTAGTTATTAATATTGGTTGATAATTAAATCTTGATCATTTTATTTACAAATAAATTTAAGAATAGTATTAATTTGATTCTTGTACTCACGGAAATCAAACCTTAATTAATTAATTAATAATAATTAGGAAATTAGATCTTTACTCCTAATGACCATATTTACATCTTCGCCCTTGACGACCATACCATATTATCTCCCATATTTCAATTATATATAGGATATAATGTTACTTCCATTTCAGTTATGGAAAATGTCAGGTCTCAAAAAAATTTAGTACCAATTTTGAGGTTTAGAGTCAGTCCAAACTATATTATTATAATCAAACGAGAACTTTTTTCATCTTACTTAGGTCAACTATATAAAAGATTATGACCTTCCGATTTTAAGTGATATCATAACCATCCAATTTTAATAAAATCTTATTTTAGAATATATATATATATATATATATATATATATATCAGCATGCAACTCTATCACCGAGTCCTTCTTTTATACAACTCGTCATCATTTAAACTCTTTTATTTATTTAAAATTATAAATTTAATTAAATTTTATGAATATTAATATATAAACAACATTGTATAGAAAAATATAAAAAGAAATTAATAATAAATTAAATTATCATATTAAATTAAATATTTAAATTATATAAAATAATTAATATATAATTTATTAATATCATCCGTGTTTTGCAGGGGTTATAAGTTAGTATCGATAACATATAGAATATCTTTTAATCAGTTGGTAGCGGCCTGTTTCAAAATCAAACAGTGCGGACTCAACTACTAGACATTTTCTAATTAAAATGAACCCTAGCTAGATAGTAGCTGTCTTAATCCAAACTCTCCAACATTATTTATGGAAAAACAAGAGTCGACGTCCCTGGTTTTCACAATAACAAGACGAACACCGGAGCTTATAACTCCGGCAAAACCGACTCCACACGAGTACAAATTCCTTTCTGACATTGATGATCAAGAGGGTTTACGCTTCCAAATCCCAAACATTCAATTTTATGGAAAGAAAAATAATAATTATGTTCATGTACAAAATACGGACCCCGTGAAGGTCATTAGGGAAGCACTTTCCAAAACTCTTATATTTTACTACCCGGCTACGAGAAGGTGCCAGCAGGAAACTGGCACCGGAGAAGGATTGATGTTCGTTGAAGCTGATGCCGATGTTACACTTGACCAATTCGGTGATGCACTTCAGCCACCAATAATATATATGTATATATAGGTAACTCGACTCAAATGCGGAGGATTTATATTTGCATCGCGCATTAACCATACAATGTGTGATGCTGGCGGACTAGTGCAATTTCTGATTGCTTTAGGTGAAATTGCTTGAGGTGCAACTGTCCCTTCTATTCCTCCTGTTTGGCATAGAGAATTACTTAATGCAAGGGAGGCACCCCGTGTTACGTGCACACATAAGCAGTATGATGATGTAGCTCTCATGGATATATAATAACTTGGATGACATAGTTGATCGTTGGTTTTTCTTTGGTCCCGCTGAGATTCGTGCCCTCGGTCAATTGGCTCCTCCGCACCTTGGCAAATGTTCTTCCTTCCAACTCCTCACAGCTTTCTTATGGCGATCTCGCACTCGTTCCCTACAGCTTTCCCCTGAAGAGGAGGTTCGCATTTGTTGTCTTGTCAATGCACGCACAAAATTCAATCCTCCTATTCTGCCCAAAGGATACTATGGCAATGCATTCGTGAACCCAGCAGCTGTAACAACAGTAGCAAAACTCTGCGAGAATCCATTTGGATATGCATTGGAACTCGTTAAGAAGATTAAAGAAGATGTTACAGAAGAGTACATGAGATCGATCTTTCGCTGATTTGATGGTTTTAAAAGGACGGCCTCATTTCACAGTAGCTCCAACCTATCATGTATCAGATGTGACACATGCCGGTTTTGGAGGTATCGATTTCGGGTGGGGCAGACCTGTTTATGGTGGTCCGCCAACAAGTGGGATAGGTCATATATGGCATATCTGAGGTGAGTTTTTACATACCATATAAGAACAACAAGGGTGAGAATAGAATTGTTGTGGCAGTTTCCTTACCAGCAATTGCAATGGAAAAATTTGTAGTGGAACTAGATAGCATGTTGAAGAACAGTGGTCAATCGGTCATGATACCTGATAATGCTTCACTTTCTATAAAATCAGCACTCTAGTTACATGTAACGTAGTAATTGTGAGCTATACAAAATTTGGTGCCAAATATATATGTATCTGTTTGCTCAGAGAGAATGACACTTTCTCTGTAATATATATGTAAGTTCTTTTTGATAAATTCTGCATCTGTTTATTTGTAAGTTCATCCATGGATTTTATCTTCTTTCAAGATAGGAAATTGAATATGATACTTTAAAGTTATATGCAAAAAGACAAAAAGTTATATGGAGTACGGAATACTAAGTGAAGACAAAAGTTCCTAACCGAATGCATTATATTTTATTTATAATATATTATAAAATTATTGGAGGAGCTCTATTGAATTCAACCAAATATACAAAATATAGATATTCTACATCATACCAGTATCTATATGATATTGAGTGTTTTGATCTCGATATTTCATGTTGGGTCTGTTTGTGTATAAATTGTTAAAACATTTGCCACACTTTTGAACCCTCAAAAATTTCAATCCCAAACAACTGTCTAAAAAGTTAAAAATAAATTTCTTTTTCCAATAAAATTATTTGCATACTCAGATTTGGAGTGCCCTGTACAAAATATAAAAAAAGTAATCTAATAACTAAAAAAAATTTAAAGTACATGAAATAATAAAAATTAACTGACAATTATAAAAAAAGTACAACAATTAAAATGCATAAAATAATTTTATTACATAATGAAAATTAGCAGAAAATTATAAAGGAATAAAACAAGTAAATAGTTTACATAAATTATCTAAAAATTGATCTTCTAACATTTTTTGAAGCAAATTCACTAATACATATTTGAACGATAAGTATAAATTTATCTAAAATAAATAAGTTATACATGTAAATTTTAATATATTATGTTATAATAAAAAAAAGATATAACATTGATAAAAAAATAATAACAGAAAAATAATTTATATGTAAACTTGTTTATATTTGTATTATTGTATAAATATGTTATTCAATTCATTTTATATTTAAATTGATTTTTTTCATAATATATATATATATATACATTAAAAATGAATATAATTTAAAATTAATTAATTAGCTAAAGATTGAATCATTACTTGGATGATATAATATTGTATATATTGCCATCGCCAAAAAAAATACACATTTAAATTAATTAACTTTAATGAAATCATTAAAACTAGTAGTTTACCTCGTTAAAGTAGAGTTCGAATTAATGCAAATATTTGTTTCTATTAACATGTTTTTTATATTATTATTTCTAAAATTTATATGACTTATTCAAGATAATAATTAAAAATATTTAAATATATAACATTTTCCAATCTTTTTTTATTTACAATTTTTGAAATTCAAAAATAAAAATTATAATTTTTTTTGTGCTAATTTTTTTTTCCATTTCATGTGTGTGTGTGTATATATATATATATATGCCCTATTATATCTGAGGGTGGTTCCGTTGAACAACTTGAACAGGCACCGTCCTGACTAGTAATTTATGTTCAGTTTTATATCCATAGTAGCTTATATCCCGTGCCATGCACGAATGAATTTTTTTAGTTTTTTAATATTTTTAATGATTTGAATTTTTTTGTATTTGTATAATAATAATTTAAATTTTATTTAATATTATATGTATATGTTTTTATATAATTTATTTGTATTTATATTTTAATAGGATGAATTATAATGTTTATGAGTTGTTTGCATAAAAGGAGGACTACTGGTGTTAGAATTGTATGTATGATTATATTCTTTTGCATAAAATGAGGATTATTGGTGTTATAATTGTATGTATGATTATATTCTTTTAAAATTATATTTTATTAAAATTCAAATTGTTTCTATGGTTCACTTAAAATTGGACGGTCAAGATCTTTTCTACCACCAAAACTTTTAATCTTTCGTCTTTAATAATATAGTATAGATTTTTTTAACTTCTGAAAATATCACTACGCCTTTCTTTCGGTAAATAATTTTTACATGCATGATCACGGTATTTTTAAAACCAGTTCTGTTAAAAAAATAATAATAATACAAACAATTATATATAGATGTTTAAGTAATTGGTTTATTATAACAAATATATAGAATGAAACTCATATCTATCATGATAAAATAATATACATAATTAATTAAAAACAAAGGGTTAAATAATCATTTTATGAATAATTATACTAGCTAGCTAGTATAATAATTAATAACAACATTCATGAGCATTATTTCAAAAAAAAAAACAACAACATTCATGAGCATAATTATATTATGTAGTATAATTTATAATCGGATTCATTTTCTGGTCTTATTATGCTGTTTGTTAGACTTGGATCGTCAGTATTATAAGCTAGCTAGCTAGCTAGCTTCTTGCAAGATTACATGAGCCAAATGAAGATTTTATTGCAGTTCTTGGTGATATTTCATTCTCCAGATTTTTTGATTTAGTCAACTGGGACGACAGATTCCTGCCTTCTATCAAGAGGGAGTTTTCTATATATTATTAGATTAATTTGTAACCCTACAGATTAATTCCTACCTTTTATAGTACTGTTCTTCTAACCCTACAAGTAGGGTTGTGGTTTTCTCTGTAGGGGAACCTGCTAAATCCTTTTAATCATCGTTATGATACTCAATTAGTACTGGTACGTACAGTTTGGTACTCATATCAAGAGAGCTTTAGTGTATCTGGTTGTACGTAATATCCTCATAAATACTCGCCATATGACAGGGACAATAATGCAAATTCGCTCTATACATGCAATTTATGCAGCAGGGAAGCAACCATTACCAATCTCACTACATATATGCAAGGAAAAACTTTCCAGTATATATCTTAGGATCAAGAATCTTCCATTCTCCATTCATCTTTTTCACAGCATATATGTACACTCTGCAGTACTAATGGCTCTATTAATAAGAGCTGCCTTGAGTAGACACGTTGATTGTTCTAGTGCATTCCCGTGGCAGATTAGCAAAAAATCTGCCGTGCAGCGAGCAGATCGATGCATTGTGGTTTCTCAACCAATAATGGCGAAGTTGATGATTCCACCACTTCTCACCGGGGATGAAATAGAAAGTTTATAAAATACCGTGATGGACTGTCTGAGAATTTGAATTTCATTTAAAATTTTGGAACGATAACTCAATTCATGTCATTTGAAACGAATACTGTTCTCAAACATTACCTAATACAATTTTCAAACACGACCACGTTTTTTTTATGTCATCTTAGTTTTAAGCTTAATTTAAAACATTTTGAGGATCAGAAATGCACGAGCAAAAGTAAGCGTTTTAGTCGGTTATTATGCATGCAAATGACAGAAGGAGTGTTTTGCATTTAACCCACCTTCACAATCACGGCAAAACTTGTAGAAATCATCAACTTGTATACATGTACGTGATCATCTAATATATCAATGTAAATATAAATAATTATATGATACAACTTAATTGTATACATGTACGTGATCATCTTCATATTTCTTCGGAATATATCAACCTACTCCATTGGTAGTTGGTATTTTTGCTTCTTTTTTTTTCTTTTCCCAAGTTGGTATTTTTGCTTTACCCACAAGCTGCAAATAATTCTAGAGAAATACAAACCCGTCTCCATTAATTCCTTCATATTTGTTGTACATATATTTACCTGACTGTGATTACATGTTAAGCTAAAATATGAATGGATTGTGATCAACATCCCACCCACACTGCTAATTATAAGCACTGATTTATAAAAACATAAATAAGTCAAGACTCCTTGATATAACTAATAACTTGGTTCTGTTATAAAAACATAAATAAGTCAAGACTCGTTGATATAACTAATAACTTGGTTCACAGAACCATATGTACAAGAAAATACTCCTTAATCTATTGCTCTAACTGAAAGTTGAAAACTTGGTTGAAAGTTGACAGATTCTGGACTCTAATACAGAAACAAACCAGAAAACAAAAGAAAAATTATATATTACATAGGTAATTACAGACCAGTAAACATATCTTTAACGGACTGTCACGGTGACACAGACACAGACAATAACTTTGAACATACAGCTTCTTTCTCACACCAGCACCTTGTTTGTGATGCCGACAATTCTGGGATCCAAGTTTCATCCATGCAATAGTCAAAAGATACTCCTCCAAGATGTCATCTCCTACGACGTTTGGTTTCCACCTAAAACATCCAAATGAACATTGATGTTATACACTTCATAAAAAGTTTTACTAGTGAAATGAAGAGGACAACTTAAAATTTGGACCCGATATACAGGATAACCTTGAAGAAGCAAATTACTCTACGCAACCTCAAGTCTAATAAAATGTTATCATTTCATCCATCGAAACTTTATTTGAAAACCTTCTGCAAAGTGTGAGACTAGCTTGTACCATCCCGAGGCTCAATTTACTGTGAAGTTCTAACTCATTCTTAGGTCACCATTAGGTCAGAGCTCACATTAGGTCAGAGCTCACTTGCATTAATAATAATAGTTTCTTACAAGATTGATCAATAATGAAGAATTTTAACTTCAGGCATCCTTAACTATTTACCTAATTTGAGGAAGAGTAATTTTTATATCCAATCTTGCATGCAGATGGCACTCGACTACTAAAATGTCAGCTGCATAAAAAAATACCTCAAACATGCTCAGGGGAGGAAAATAAAACAGATCATATTTTACCATCTTTTTCCTGCGAGTAAATAGTAACTAGATACCCCTTACATACCAAATCAAGAAATTAGTTTCGACTCGCACTAGGTGCATGAAGACTAGTAATGATTACCTTTCAAATTGTAACCCTTAAATAGAGAGACGTTTTTTACCAATATCTATCAAATAAAAAAAAATCTGCAAAAATCCAAGTTGAAAATATATGCACTTACTTTGACATGCATTATCATCCAATTCCCAAAGATAACTTAGATGATAGTACAATTTAAAATGCAGTAAAATTATTATATAAACGATTACTTTTAATAGGAGAGGAGTATCATTAGCATAATTAGTAAATCGTTTACTACTCACCAACTAATTAGCAAGTCGGAAAATTGTCATAGTAAGCAACTTGGGTTTTTTAGCCAAGTCGTTCGACAAGTTAAATGATTCGTCAAGGAGTCGACTAATATAAGTAATACAAAAATAAGCACTTCTTTAGAAATAAGTTCTGCATAAATACATTTAATTAGTATAACTATCAACTAATTTCTTTTCATTTATTTAACCTATAAATTAAATTATAATATATTAATTTACTAGTAATAGCTGATTTTACCTTTGTATCAGAGGGCCTGGAAGTACCATGCGAATTTTGCAACTTGGTCTGAGCTTCAGATAAACAATTTTGACAGAAGAAGTGTTCAATCTTCTGGGCATCCTCAATAGTCATGTCTATACACTTAGGATGAAACCTGAAACACAAACAACATAGTAAAAATATATATTAAAATCAACATTACAACACAGTTATTGACACTTTGAATATTTATTTGCAATGAGAATCATTAGTAACTAGACAAAAATTTTAGTTACATATTCTATAGGTCCGCCTATGCAGCCACTTGGGTGTGCTGCCCCAGTCTTGGAACTGACAGGACCGAGCAGCTTAACACTGACTTGGGCACCTGTACAAGATTTCATATTTGTTTCTAAAGTATATGCAAGTCACATTCTTCACCTGCCTCTTTGCTCTTATATAATATGCTTACTTTTAGAGCTACAAATATAGATTTCTTTCACATAGAAATTGGGAATCCACATGTAAATATCATATTTACATAATCTAGACAAAAAACTCCATACGTATTCCCATTTCAAACAAACAATGCAAGATAGAAGGATCATACTAAACTACCAGCTTGTGCCTGAGTTCAGAAGAATCAAAGTCCTCTGTTAATATTACAACTATCAGGTAAAAAAACTGAAAAACTAAATAGATATTGATAATTGAATCCATTTCCGTTGTGTCTAATAGTGGAAGTAGAAAGACGATGAGTTCACCATGAATTCATAGCACAAGAATATGATAGAAATAACATATTTAATAAACAATTTGCCTTCAAAATCAACATAAACAAAATATTCAAAGCATAATATTCAGCAAAATAGAAATGCACATAGTGAAGGAAAAAAACTAATTTTGTAAAGTCTTGTTGTATTACATTGCCTTGAGAATCTTATTAGTTCACAATCCTAATATAATCTTTCCTGACAATTCCATAAATTTTGACCCTTTTTACTTTCATGACCGCAATCATTCAAGTCAATTGCCACTGCCAACACACATAACCACTGTCATTCTTTTAAAATCTTGCAAACACAATAACACTTCAGCTTGAAAAAATAATTAAGTGACTGCAGAGTACAAACTATAACTATGATCCCATATTTTGCTCAAACAAGAATTCCGCATGAAGGCTAACCACAGATAAAATGAAACAATGTTACAAACCACAAGCACCGACTAAACTTATAACTACATAAGAAAAAACATTTATTAACTTACCAATCGCTGCAGTCTTCACACTGAACCATCAAGTCATCTGGATTATATGGCATCTCGCATTTACAGTACCTGCTCGTAAAAATGATCATCACAACACAGAATCATAAAGACCTCCGTAAAAGTTAAAACACAACACAAAAAACGATGACTTTGTAATTGGACATGGACATACACAGCGACACGATCAGGATTAAACGATCCAGTAGTAGAATTATAATCGAAACGACAAAAGAAATCCTCATTTCCGACAGCATCAAGCTTAGTATAACTCTTAAAGGTATGAACATTACAAAAGCCTTCGATAGTGTCAGCACTTTGATAATCGAAATGATCGGATAAAAAGACTTCTTTAGAGCCGTGAAATTGTCTCCGGCCACCAAGAGATTCTTCCGGCCGGTAATACCACCGGACATAAACCCTAACATTTAAACCTCTACTATCCGATTCGATCTTTTCAATTCTCGCAACGTAGGAGGGTTTAGAAGGCTCTATTGGCCTCATCAACACGCAATCGCCCGCTGTAATTCACAAATTAAAACGAAGTCGTGATCAATTCAAACAGAAATGAACAGTTATATATGTATATGAGTTGGAGAGACTTACGGCGAACGGGTTTGTTGAGGGCCTTGACGGAGTAGGAGTCGAGGGTTTTTTTAGAGGCACGGGGTTTCGCCATGAATAGAGACAGGGAGAGTGTGTGTATATACTCTACTCAAACACACACACACACAGACAGAGAGATGGGCGAGACAGAGAATTTGGGAATTCTCAGAAGGGCAGACGTTACGGTTGCTTTTTTAAAATTTTATTTTTTAATATGTTTTGTTTTGAGTTGAATATATTTCGGTATTTAAAAAAAAATCCACGATTCGTTTGAATATGTTTATTGGATTCGATTTTAGTGGGTGATAAATTGAGGTGAGTCACTGAGTCCCAAAGAATGTTATAATTTATACTAGTTTATAGCAGTGATGGTCAAAAATATCAGTTTTAAAATAAAAATTAACGAAAATACTAGTTATGAAAAATTTGGTCAAAAATATTACTGGGAAACTCATTTGACAAACGAGTATTTTTAATATACATTTTATAAATGGATATCATATAAAAAATAATAATGAAAAAAAAGGAAAAAAACTGAGATACGCATCCGAGAGATGCGCATTTCGAAGATGTGCATCATAGCCGGTTTTAATTTTTTTTAAAAAAATCAATTTTTTTAAAAATAGAATAAAAAATTGGGATAACTAATTGAGAAATGAGTATCCGGCTCGTATTTTTGACCAAAATTTTGAATAATAATATTCTTGTCACTTAGTCTAAAAAATGGTATTTTTGTAATTTTTTCAACACGGATAATATTAATAATTTTATATAATTTAAATATTTCATTTATTATGATAATTTGTTTTAGTATTAATTTCTTTTTACATTTTTCTATACAATAATATTTATATATTAATATTCATAAAATTTAATGATATATTAACTAAAAACTATAGGATAAGTATGATTTTTTTAAATAGAAAACATAGAATGTAAATTAAATATAATATAATATTATCCGTGAGACGAGTTGTATAAAAGGAGGGGATAAAGTTGTATATATGATGTATATCTTTTTTTAAATTAGATTTTATTAAAAATAAATAATTATGATTGTTTTTATGGTTCTCCTAAAATTGGATAGTTAAAATCTGGTTCACTTCAGTATTTCAAAATAAAGTTCTCTACTCTAATTATCATAATATAGTATATAATATAGTATAGTAAGGAGATAAATGATTCAAAAGAAGAAAAATTATTGTAATTGATATGTCTTTTGCCTTGACGGAAATGTTATAATTTATAAATTTAATTTAATTTATTGTAATTGATATGTCTTTTGTTTATTAAAAAATTAAATATTCAATTTTTTCTCAATTAATAAAATTTTATTGTAAAATTATAATATATTTTTAGTTTTTATTTAAATTGTATTACATAATCGATTATATATTCAATCGTATTATAGCGTTAAAATTATACGGAGTATTATAATTTGTCTTAGCATTCTATTACAAATTTAAAGATAATTATATATTTTTATATAAAATAATAACCTAAATATATATTTTCCCAATATAAATAAATCAAATCAAACCAAAACGTAAATATAATTTAAATATATACCTTTTTAATATAACTTAAATATATATTATGCCAATAATTACGACCTAATATACATAATTTTGAATAGTGGTAATTCACTCCGTATCATAAATAAAATTAGCTAATATATAATTTTTATTATTTTAATAATTTTAATTTCATTAATATTATGTGTAAATTTTTTTATATATAAATTTTATATATTTTATTTGTGTTTTCGTTTGAAATGAATTATGATTGTAAATTTATTTAAAGATGTGTTTTTTATAAAATTAATGTTCAAAAATTATATGTCTAAATATTAACTATCGACTAAATACATATTATTATATTTTTAATATTTTAATTTTAGTAACATAATATAAATGTGTATTGTGTGACTATGTCCATTCATTCTATGTATAAAGAAATACATGATAATTCGATACAGAGGTGATTAATAACAGTTCCGAAACCCTTAGCTATATGTTTTTAGTTGGTTTTATTTTTGACAGATAATTAATTCATCAAAAAAGCTTATACTATAAAATTATTAAAACTGAATAAATACATAATAAAATAAATAAAATAAAAATTGTTTTCGTCAAAATTACAATGGTCGATTAAACACTCTACTCTAGCACATTCTTCGATAAATACATAAATATAATTATTAAAAAAAAACGTAATCAATGACCATATCGACTATTCTATATGTTGGGTCCATAATTAATACATCTTTAATACCTATTTTATGTTTATTTTCGTAATTTTATTAGTTAATTAATTATTTTTATTTTGTTTTGTAGGAAATTAATTAAAATCAGAATTGTAGCAGAAAAATGAGAATACAAGGAAGGAGATGGAATTACTTGGAGGCAAAGAAAAAGGAGATAAAATCGAATGCTTGTTGGAGAAGAAAAAGGAATAGAAGGAAATATTTAGAATTCAATTTGTAATCGATATAGAAAACCTACATTATTTTCCCTATATATATGGGTCTACTCTCTTGTATTTCAAGACGTGGACCTTGAACCATAACTAGTAATTTTAGTTTTCAATAATTAGGAGTAGGAGTAGAGTACTTTTATTTTATTGCTCTTTCAATACAAACAAGTTTTTATCTCTCAAACACTTTTTATGTTATTTGTTATTTGCATGTCTTATATTAGTTGCTTTGTTTTGTTCTTCAAGCATGTTTAGTTAATTCTCTTGCCCTAGGATGAAGGTGAAGTTAGTTGATTATTTTTAGTATTTGTTTGTTCCTATTGATTGATTCTCATAAATTTTCTTGGTGCTTAATTGTTTGATTAACAAAGTGATTTTGATATATTATTGTTACCGAATTTATTTTTCATAGTCTATGCTTGCTCCATGAAGTTTTGATGGGTTATTGTTAGATAATAAGTTTCATAGTATATGCTTGTCTCGATAATTGATATTTATTTTTGAAGAAAAAGAATTGATTTTTAGGGCAAGTTGGATATTAATTGTGATTAATTGATAGATTCGGATTCCTAGGTTTTCCATATTTATTTGTTCTTATTTGCTTATTAGGTTAATTAAATCTCATCTCAACATTATTTGTCTAGTCTGCCTGATTTATTTATTAGGGTTTGGAAATGTCATAGTCTCTGAGGATCGATATGTGATTGCTACAATTAACGCTTGCAGTATTTCAATACATCACTATATAATCCATATTAATGAATTAATTAATATAACAATTTTACAGATCTACAATCCGAATATTAAATAACTTAATTCTTATAAGGAGAGAGAAATAAAATTAATATTTGAATAGAAATTTTGTTAATAACTTTTTTAATTGAATATGAAACAAAATAAAGAAAAAACAAAGAAATGGGACTTATCAGATTCAGCCGATAATGAGAATGTGCACTCTAATGGACTTACTTGTTTGTTAGTCATACTTTCATATTGGCCATTGCCCGTATTTCCGGACCAATAAAACCGGGCCATTTCGTTTGATAATCTTTATTTTATAGTATTACATTTTTTTTAACTACCGTTTCAATCTCCAATAAATGAACTTCACATATTTAAATGGCCCAAAAATAAGCAATAAAGAATGGACCTTTTTGACAATGATGAGTTTGAGGTTTTGGAAAGGAGGCTTTAATTAGAAAGTGAGAGGGATAATCTGTTGGCGGAGGAAGAGGTGGTGGTTGTGGCGGTGTCGTGTGGGGATGAGGGCGGGGCCAAGGAGAGGTGGCTGTGAAGGTGGTGGTGTTTATTAGAGTGTTTATTTTTGACACTTTTCAAGTGTGTCTTCATGTAAATGGAGAGGAGGTTATAGAGGCGCTTTGTAGGGACTATTTTATCACTTTGAGATGGAATGGATTCACTGCGAGATTATTGTATGTGCAAGGAAGATAAAATGGAAGCTGTGAAATGATAACAAAAAAATATTGTAGATTTAAGTAGATAAGGGACGTCGCAAATATTTCGAGGATGCTGTGTAAAATTTTAAAATTGGCCTCTATGTATTTCAATATACATTAAAATTATTAAATTATATTTTTTCAAATAAAATAAATTATCGAAAGATATTGTAAATAAAAAATAAAGTCTAACAAATTTAATTTTAATTATAATATTATAAATATATATTTCTCAATTTTATTAATAAATCACAATTTTTTTTACACATATCTGTAAATATACAAGGCAGTTTAAATTTAAATTTGAGGCTAAATTTTCTTCCAGACTCCTGTGGCTCACTCCGCGCTGTCCAGCGTGGTTGCTGAAGTTCATGATGATAATGTACTATCTTACTTAAATACATTAATGTTCTCTTTAATTACCGGTTTCATTTTATTCTAGAAACACCCGTATGTATATATGTATATTCTCACATCTGCTTGTTATCTACTTAATCAACTCAACCAATGTCGATCTCATTGCACTAATAAAAGGTAATAAATAAACGTAATGAGATGTATAGGTCAGTGAATGTTGTTTTTTCTAGCTACTTCATATCATGTCTGTTTATATACACCAAGATTAACTGTAAAGTGCTAAATATAAGTATAGTTTGTTGGGGCCGGATCTTTTGGCTAATATTTGTTGTTTAAGAGTTTTTAGTAAATCATTTTATAACCGTTGGATAAGTTGTTGAACGGCTGAGATTTAAAAAAAAATTCGAATTTCTCTTACTAAGGGAGGCCCGTGCATGAGGCTTTCTTGTTAAGAGAGGCTCGTCTTGTCCTCTTTCCGTGTTTATAAAACCAAGTAAGCGAATTTCTGTGTATGTATATGTGTATATATTGATTTCTATGTGTTTAATTGTTTTTTTATAAATATCAGAAAAGTGTGAGTGTTCAAGAATAGATTATGTCATTATTGTTGCAAGTTGATGCTTGTTATTTATATTTGTAGTAGTAATAAAAATAAAGTGTTGAATTTGATATTAACTCGGTGGGTGAAAATGTTTGGTAATGGTAATCGAAAGGTAGGCAAATAAATAATAACGGAGAATGTACCTCTACATATTAATAGTAACAATAATAATAACAATAAAAAAATATCAAGATTTTTATGGTTAATAACACAACAACAAGAAGATCCAATCAAAAATATCATTTTCATCTGAAATTATAAGGAGAAAAGAGACATGATGAGCTTCGCTTTTATTAAAAGAGGTTCATGCACGAATCTCTATTAATAACGAAGGCTCGAGTTCCTTAATTTTAAATTTCAACCGTGGAACAAAATCAACTCATCCGAGGATTGTAAAATGGTTTGTTAAAATCAGTTAAGCAGCAAACATTAGCTCTGAATCCGCCACCAACTTTATTTTGGATTACTATATATACTTGAAAGTTGAAACTAGGAAAAGGTTGACTAGATAAGTAAATTATAGAATGAAGTGTCCATCTTTATCTTTTTTAATGTTGCATATATATTAGTAGTTAGAGTCAACTAGCTAGTCTCTGATGAAGTCAACAACGCAATTCAGTTTTAGTTTACATCAAAAAACAAACTACTCGCCGCTCATTGCAGAAGAAGAAATGAATTGCACCTCATTAGTACATAAAACAAAATATGAGTAAATACAATTTGTCTATTGCACTCCGAGTTAATTTTGTTACCGAACGGAAATTTCTACCGAAACCGAGCAATAATTCGGTTGTGATTATGATTTTTTATTTAAAAATCTCAACTTAATGACTACTGCAGTTGCAATTTATTCCAAATTCAAGTCATATTCTCTCCCAGCTCTCCTGTTATCACAAGGGAATTGTACAAGACATATTTTATAAGAAATAAAGAGATAATTGTGTTTTTAAAATAATGTTCAACTTATTTATAATTAAATAGTTGGTATTGAATACCCTCAATTTTTGAACGAAACTAAGTTTTTGATTATATCATAATTTGACTCAAAATGATGCGTGTCTCGTTATTTTTTGAATGTTTAATTTGTTGATAGAATGTAGCTAGATGTCATCCTATTTTCGTGGTTTAATAGATGATTGTAAATTTTTATTAATCGAAATGAGGCATGTCACCTGGCAAGAGCTTCCTGATTTCTTAGCTAATCGAAGTTATAATGAGAGTTGAGAGCTGTATTCACTACCAGAAAAAAGTGGAGTTAAGTATTAATGTTTCGATTGAATTCGGTGAAAAATAAGTTAAATTCGATCGATACCAGACCGTAGTATTAAGATTATTTCTCAATAATTTCTCGAGACAAGGTAAACAGAACTTCAGAATGATTTAATTAGATCCGCATTTGGATAGCAGCACCCTTACCAATGCGTATCTCTGCAACTGTAAGAAGGTCATGGCCGGTAGTAACAAAGACAAAAGACTTCACTGCAATCTGACACACACATGTGTGTGGTGTGTATCTCTCTCACATATCTCGCGTACGAAATGACAAAATTTAGTCACGCTTACATACATTATTACAATTACATAAAAACCAGCATTAAAACTGTGCAAATCTTTTAAGAGAAAACAGATTATATTAGTAATAGTATTGTACTAGATTTTCTATTTACAATTTCCTAGGTTAAAAAACCTAATGTATGTATATATGGGACTAACTGCCCTAGCAGCCTTTCCCTGCGCGTACTGTACTTCATTTGTCTTAGAGGTTGCGTGCATGTACAGTGTATTATATTATACATAACATATACATACACCATTATTATTTTATTGAAACATACTGTAATAAATATTTAGCTGTACAAATATGATTAAGAAATGAGCATTAGTTCAAACTACAAGCAAAGCCTCTTTGGTATAAGTACAACATCATTATCCAAAATGCATTATAATAGTTTGTTTGGGTCACCAAATTTGAGTATCAAGCCAAACAGAAGATGGTGACCACTGATCTCTTTCAGCTAGCAAATACGGGCAACAAAATTGCACTCCTCCATTATTGCTCATAATTTCTTCCAAGTTGATGTGGTTTTTACTTGATAATAGTAATAGGCAATTTTGACTATAATTAATGCTAACTTATAACTCGTGCAAAGTATGACATTAATAAATTATATATTAATTATTTTATATAATTATTTAATTTAATATAGTAATTTATGTTATTATTTATTATTTATATATTATTATGATATATTAATTTTTTATTATAATATTCATGAGATGTGATTAATTGTTTGTAATTTTAAATAAATTAAAAAACGGTGATGAAATTGAGTTAAATTTTAATACAACTATATTAGATAAAAATTATATTATAATATTATTCCTAAAATAGAAATTATATTCTATAATTTAAATATAAAATAATATTACCCGTTAACAATTGTATAACTGTTGATAGAATTGTATGTATAATATATATACTATGCGTAAATTATTTTATATAATATAAATATTTAAGTTAATGTGGTAATTTATTTATTTTATTATTAAAAAGGAGGATTGTAACATCATTCTTAATAAAAAAAATATATGTTATAATTTAAATATAATATAATATTACGCGCGATCAGTTGTATAAAAAGAACACTACACCAATAATAGAGTTGATGTATAATATATATATATATATATATTATATTATATTATAAAATAATTATTTTATATGGTTTAAATATTTAATTTAATATGATAATTTATTTCATTTTATTATTAAGAAAGAGAACTTTACTAATGATAAAGTTTTATGTATAATATATATGTTCTAAATAGAGTTGTATGTATAATATATCTGTTTGATAAAGTATATTCTAATTAAAATTTAATTAAAAAAATTATTTGAAGTTGAGTAGGAGAATTATAGTATAGATATTTTTTTAATTATTAAATTATAATTTTAAATAAATTAAAGTGTTTGAACGATGATAAAATTGAAATATGTTAATTAGTATAGATTATGAGTACAACTCTATATTTTAATTAAAATTTAATTAAAAGAGTGTATTTGAAGTTGAGTGGGACACAAAGAGACTATAACAGCTAAACATTTGCCACTATAAAAGTATAGATGATATAAATATAGCATAGTAATAAAATTTAATTAATATAAATAAAATAATATTATTAATTAAATATTCATAAAATTAATTAGTAAGTTATGATTTTAAATAAATTAAAGAGGTTGATCAATGAGAAAATTGAAACATGTTAATAGATTGTTAGTACAACCGTATATTTTAATTAAAAGAGTGTGTTTAAAATTGAGTAGTAGATTGTAAGTATAACTGTATATTTTAATTAAAAGAGTGTGTTTATAATTGAGTAATAGATTGTAAGTACAACCGTATATTTTAATTAAAAGAGTGCGTTTGAAATTGAGTAGAAGACAGATATATGTATTTGAATTTGAGTGGGAGACAAAATGACTAGACTGGACGACGGACTAAACATTTGCCTTTGTAACTTTAATAATATAGTATAGATAAGGGTCTTGATAAGCGATTGTTGCAACTATCTGTCCACAATAATTTTGTGCGAATAGACTCAGCACCGTACAAAAAATTTTTGTGAAATTAAGAGGGGTTACGTTATGTATCTACGCTTCTTGTTATTTTAAGACTTTTCCTATCCACGAAAAAGTATAGCAGATAAATGGTTATCAACAATCGCGGGTCAGGATCACCTTTGTTTGAAATACAATATCATTTGTTATATAATGTGTTTTATTTGAATATATATATATATATATATATATATTCACTCGAAATTGTAGCGTCCTGATTTTGATCAGTCGTTTATATTTGGGCTAAAATGGAGAAAACTAGTTTATAAATAGAAAATGATATATATTTTTTAACTTATAAACTGCTCATGAGTAACCCCAATTAACCGGGGCAATTTGATAAAGACTTATCATACATTTACATGAAAATGAATGCTAGCTAGATGCAGAGGGTGAGCCATGTTGGTTCGTCGGTGAGCCGGTTTGGTTCAGGCCGTCACGCGGTTGTAGGCGAGCCGTGCTGAGTCGTGCCGATCCGGAGAAACTGCAGCTCGTGTACAGGTTGCGAATTAGACGGGTTGAATTTTTTAATTTTTTTAAAACTTTTATTCCAATTGTAGACAGCCAAACGTGCCGAGTTAGACGGGTCATACGAGTTAGGCGTGTATGATTGACAACGGTGCTGCATGAGTTGCTATGCTTTACCAACTTGTACTATCTTTTTCCCCAAAAAAATAAGAGAAAAAATTTACGAACTTATTTTGCCACTTCGATAATTTACTTGTATGATTTCTACAATTGACAAAGCAATCGTACTAAGAATATACACCTTCTATCCTTTTTTTTAATATATTTATTTCACAAAATCATGTATATATATTAAAAAATATTACTCCATCAGTTTCACCCATTTGTTTACGTTTCGGAGAGAAGGTCCGGCACGCATTTTAAGGTGCGTATAAAGTATAGTTCCATAACTTTTTTTAATTTTTTTTTCTGAATAAAATTTAAACATTCAATTTTTATTCAAAAATAAAAAATTGTAAAAATAAGTTACATATGTGACGAACCCTCTTTCCGAAATGTAAACAAATGGGTGAAATGGTGGGAGTAATTAACTAAATCCTTTTTTATAAATATTTTAATTATTATTTTGAAAAATAAAAATTTAATCAAGTTTTAAAATAGTCAAACATTAAAAATTATAAATATAAGGATAGTTTTAAAAGGTTATCTGTACATTTGTTTTGAAAATAAATATGAATATGTATTTACAGACTAAATTTAATAATTGTTAACAATAATTATCCTTCCAAATACATGGTACATGATCACATGTATAATATGTATTCATGTATGGAGGAAGTCCGCTTAACGTTGATGACTAATGTAATTGTTGTGCCGAGGGGATCGAGCCGAGCCGTACCGGGCTGTCTTGTTGCGGGTTTGGCGAGCGATCCGTGTCAGCTCAGTTTTATAGCGGTTCGTGCTGTTTCACGACTCGGTCCGGTTTAAAGCGATTGATACCGGTTTTTCTAGCGATTCGGGACGAGCCGATCCGAACCGACCCGCCCGTTTCGGCGCCTCTAGCTAGATGTTTACTTTGCAAATAAGCAAGGCATGAAAAATACAGAATTAAGCTACATTGTAGTCGTTGGTCAATGAATGAGTTCAATAGTGTATGCTTGTAGCAAGGTTCATGCCTCAAGTGGTAAACAAGAGTACAACATTTTGATGAAAAGGGATATATAACTATTCTAGCTACCAACAATCTACAATACAATTATTAACTCTTTGTCGGTTCATAATTTCTTCTGTTCAATATGAAAAAATTAAAGTGATCCAAGTACAACAATGCATCACTTCAACGTAAAAAGTGCTATAGATAAATTAGAGTATCACTTCCGGCACCGATTCAAATGATAACAATTTTTAATATAAAAATATAGAAAGTAATTTTCTGCATATAATATTATACAAAACTTGTTAAAATTCATTTGCAGAATGCTGTTAAAAGATGAAGAAATGACAGGCTTTACTTGAATATTAATTAACTCCTCTTAAAAAAAATGTCAGAGATTTTTTTTTCCAGATTCAAGTATATTCATGACATGCATCAACTATATGGATAATAGAAATTCACCTACCCCATTAATAATCTTAAAAAACAATGACTTTTAGATGATAATCTTTTTGTTGGTATGTGAAGATTAATTTGTTCTAGAACAAACACTTTGAAATAAATAAATACAAAAGCATTGTGGTATAATAAGAAATAAAAAGAAGTACATGACTCGGTTTACAAATACCAAACTGTTAGTTGGAACAACAAGACAAAATGATATAGTAATAATTTGGACACCTACACCAATGAAAGGAAATAAGATAATAGATTTCAACAAGAATGTGATACAGCATACTATATATAATAAACAAAGAAATTAAAAAAAATGTGCAAATATGGTGGATATTGTAGCAACTCAGACCTTCCATCTATAATTTAAGATTAACAGTTGATGTAAAGAAAAAATTTAAGTGTCTTGTACCAACTGGTGGTTAGAAAATTGCATTTCTTAAGCAAAAATCTAAAAACCAAAGTCAAAAAACACCAACATTTAGTATTGTCACAACTAGCTAGCTGGTGAGATAGAAACTTTGTATATTAATAAAAATAAAAACACCCCATTACAAGAAATAGAGTTTTTGAGCAAGAATTTGAGTTTTGGAATTATAAAAAGAAAAGGAGCAAGAGTTGTGAGATGGGTCATGGGTAAGTGGCAAGTTTAGTTTTTTATGTATGTAGCTACCTTATGTTGGTGTTGATAGAATAATAGTTATAGTATACTTGTGTATGTATATATAGTAGTTATGATAAGAATTCAAAGAATCAAGACTTGAGAGCTGATGGTTTGTTTTGTAGTTTGAGCTCTTCTTTTTATCATAAGAATTTTTAGTTTTCTTTTGTTTTAAGTTGTGTGAGAGAGTGGTTTTTGATGAAAAATTGAATCTTTATTTCTGGGTTCAAGAAGGATTATTTTGGGAGATCAGAGCTTTTTTGTTCCCCACAAGACACACAATTGTGACCGGTTTTCAGGTATATTTTATATGGATTTAAATATTGTTGCTAATATGTTATTGTTAGCACTAACTTGTCTGACTTTTGTGTTCATCATTGAAAATTTGCTATCTTTTTCAATCTGGGATTAAATTAAATGATGATCATAGGTTAAGTTAGAAACTAAGAAAAGTAATTTCTTTTTGTTCTTTTAATTGATGCCCCTGTTCTTTATTTGCTGTAGATGGCTTAGTGTTCTGGGAATATCTTTTAACTAGCTGTTTATATACTTGTCTCGCACTGGATTATTCGCATAATCTGTGATGAAATTGATTTTTGTCTGATTCTTGACAAATAAAAAATTCTTTGGATGTGAAATAAAAGTCATAGCTTTGCTAGTAAACCAAGATAGTTTTATGCAAACATGGTCGTGTGTGCGCTTGAGTGAATTGCAGATATATATCTCGGAGTTTCTCATGCAAACATGCTCTTGTCAGTTACTAAAGTTTTGCATATTTTTTAGTACACTTTAATAATAAGCAACAGCTCTCCTTTAAATGTTTTGGAGATTTTGCTTCAATTATTAGGCATCAACTAGATACAAGTTGACTTGTTTTTTAAGTCTGAGTTTTGTTTTAGGTTGTTTTCTTGTTTGTTTACCGGCATTCTTGTGTTAGCCTTGACAGTTGTGATCACTTGATCGGGTGGATTTCAGTTCACTAAAAAAACTACATGATTCAATTCAACTTTCAAAAGGGAATAGTTATTTAAGATAGAAAGAAATTGATGGCTACTTATTTTCCAAATACAAGCAATGAAAGAGATTCAGGGTCTATCCACTATCCGAGGGAGCCTTTGTTGAATTCTTATTCAGAAACACCAGTTCTTCCGGCGAATGTGATGATGTACATGAACTATCCATCTTCTTCTGCATCGTATTTGGATACCTTGGCTGGAAATTCCCAACACCAGAACACCAGCATCGATCTTCCTTCTGTAGGAGCTCTGCATTCCAACATCTCACATCAGGAATTTCTGTCGAATCTAGGTGTATCCCGAGCTAGTGAACATGATTTGAGTGGGTGGAGAGATACTAGAAATGAGATGATGATGCAAACTATGGGTGGAACCTACAGCACCCTGAACAGGGGACAAAACTTGCAGGGTCAGGGCTTATCTCTCAGCCTCAGTCCACATTTACCATCCAGATTACAAATACCTTCTCTCCATGGCAGGAATACTGACCCTGGTGTCTCTTCATTTTTGAGTCCACACACATCACTTTCAGGGGATGACATTGATAGAAATGGAACTTTTGGAGATGACGAGACCTCCCAAAATAGACAGTCGAGAAACACTGAGTACATACTGCCTGATGTCCTGGGAAGCAGTTCAGCATTGTTAAAAGCAGACGTTTCCTCTTTTGGGATGCAAAATATTCTTAGAAATGTTCCCAACTCGAAGTACCTAAAGGCAGCTCAGCAGCTACTTGATGAAGTTGTGAATGTTCGTACAGCTCTGAAGCAGCATGATCGCAAGAAGGACCCAGTCGGAGATTGTGTTGAAGTTGACAGAGCATCTAATGATGGAACGTCAGCATCTCCTGCAACTGGACAAGATTCAACCAGCAATGGTCCAAATGAGCTTTCAGCAGCTGAGAAGCACGAACTTCAAAACAAGATGGCAAAGCTTTTGTCTATGCTGGATGAGGTAAGGTTATTACATTCGTCATCATCCATGTAACTTATATTCCTTAGTAGTCGACTAACTGCAGTCAAATAAATGCACAAATTTGTTTCTGCATGCATTCTTAATTTTTTTTACTACAAGATCATTGGTCAGGCGGGACAAACCGCACGCGTTCCAGACCATATATATTTATGAATAACGGGGTGCCACCCCACATAGGCTACATATAAATCCATTTATATGTAGCGACCCAACAACTTCAACGAGCGAACCATCACGTTGGGCCTTGCATCACCTGCATAAATCTCCTGGACACCAACCTCTAATTTAGTTAATTATCGAACCATTTAATTTTTTGGCATTGTCGCTGTTAGGAACTGGGCTGTATATGCCTTAAATTTTAAATTTTAAGATGTGACTTCCCCAAATTAATAGTGAGTATATATATTAGTTAGATACAAGGTAGCTTCATTTTTTTTGGAGATCTAGCTTAAGAACAGTATGTCTGACAAAAGTGTCAGAGATGAAGTTAGAGGTGAGGATGTCTAGGTCCTCTACAGTTCTACTCTATACATAGCTGAATTCACTTCTCCATGTTCCTTGTCATCAATTATATTTATCTCTCGTATATTATGGTCTCCTCTCCTTTCACATGTATAAAGATTATATGAATATTTCATTAGTTGATTATATGTAGTGGAGGGCCGTATGGCCCGTACTTAGATTGCAGGCAGGACTTGCCTAATATAGTATATCATACTCTTTGGTGGAGAAAATAAGAAAAGGAAGTTGTGGCGGATCTTAAAGCTTATGCCTTTGTAATATCTGAAGTTCTGCTTACTTTTTTGTGAAGTATACCTATATGTTTGTTAGCATTATTGTGGTGTAAGGAACAGTATTCTTTGGATTTACCTCATATCTATACGTAAAGAGCATATTTTTTGAATCTGCCCTGGAAGCTTTTCTATGAGCTTTATTTCGTACTTCTGATATCCGATGATTATTATATTTATTACAGGTCGATAGACGGTACAAACAGTATTTTCATCAGATGCAGATTGTGGTATCTTCATTTGATGTGATTTCAGGATCTGGGGCTGCCAAACCCTACACTGCACTTGCTCTGCAGACAATTTCCCTCCAGTTCCGTTGTTTGCGTGATGCAATAAATGGACAAATTAGAGTTACTCGAGTTAGCCTCAGGGAGCAAGATGGCTCAGCAGTTGGAATTTCTCGACTCCGGTACGTGGACCAACAGCTTCGACAACAAAGAGCTCTTCAACAGCTCGGTGTGATGCAACAACACACTTGGAGGCCACAGAGGGGACTTCCTGAAAGCTCTGTTTCAATCCTGCGGGCTTGGCTGTTTGAACATTTTCTCCATCCGTAAATTTCCTTTACAACCCTTTCTCTCCCTTAAGTTGTACTAGTTCAATGTCTTCCATTTTAAAGAAACAAAAATCTTTCTTGTTATGCAGATACCCTAAAGATTCCGAAAAGATCGTGCTAGCACGTCAAACAGGCTTGACGAGAAGTCAGGTAAATTGAACTTTACAGAATGCTTCTAAATGACTATCAACCAAGAACTTCATAGTCATAGTCATAGTCATAGTCATCTCTACTCATGTGCATTTAAAAATGATGTATCATTCAAATTAAGAGTATTATACAACAAATATATCATTGTCAAGAAGTTTCTAGTGCAACTTCAAATGAATCTAGAAAGGGAATTCATGGTGGATTTCACTATGTAATGCATGAGTATATAATTATACTCATAATATTTGAGTGGTGTTACTCTGTCACCTTAAGCATATAATATTCGACCGTTTTTAGTTGCACGTTCAAAAAGGTGATTTCTAATAATACTTCGACTGAATGTTTGAGTGTATAACCCAACTGTTACCGCAATGCTCTGCATTTAACATTTGTTTATGTGCTTCTGCAGGTATCAAATTGGTTTATAAATGCACGAGTACGTTTGTGGAAACCCATGGTCGAAGAGATGTACAAAGAAGAGGCTGGTGATGCTGAAATGGAATGTTATTCATCCTCAGATATCGCCCCAGATGCTACAAAAGGCGATTCAAAGACATCTGAGGCTAGAGGGGTAGACTTACAAAACACTGCAACTTCCTCAGCAATTGAGAAATCTATTATTGGGCAATTCTCTGAGTCCAAGTCTGGTCATGTTCCAGACGTTGATATGGTGGGATCCTGTACCCAGCCCAGTTTCCAGATGTTAAATCATGGAGAAATAGAAATGAACCCCCCAAGAGTTGGTGCCAATGAATGTCATGTTTACGCAAATACAATGGCTCAGCCAAATGGAAGTGACAACAAGTTCTTGGACGCGTACCATGTTCCAGAATTTGGGAGGTTTGGGAACAGAAGCGGAGTCTCACTCACACTGGGATTACAGCATCGTGAAGATGGCAGCATGCCAGTGTCTGCTAGGACTCATCCCAATTTTGTTACCATGAGACAGGAGGATGTTTATGTCGGTTTTGACTCCACGGATTCTGAAAACCGTCAGCACAGACTTGGTTCCTCTCATTTGTGGCATGATTTTGTAGCATGAGTAGTTAATGTCAGTAATTTCTGAGCAATTTTTTGTCAGAGTTGGGAATTGTTGCAAATGGCTAGGCAGGCACTGGAGAATCGAAAAACAATACTCTTCCTTCTGCATTTGGTTATAATGTGTTCATATACATATATATGACACAGTTGTATAGTAAATATATTGCTTTTAAGATTAACATATATGTAAAGATAAGATGCTTGTTTCTTATGATTCGCAAAATTAGTAGTCCTCTAGCCATCCATGAATGGGTTTTTTTTTTTTGAAAAATGCTCCACTGCAGATGAGGTGATGAACTATTTAGCTCTTGCCAAAAATGAAAATTTCAAATATTAATGTACACAAGACCTCGGTCACAACTCGCAAATTATAATTGATGCATGATAAAACCTATAAAAAACTAGAAAATCATTTACGCTAAAATCTGATAACAGGAATAGATATAGTCTCAATTAGTAAGCTAATTAAAAGATACAACTGCCAATTACACTTTTGAAACATATATTTTTCCTAAGCATGAGAATGTTTCGGAACTACCGATGATGAACTGCCAAAAGAAATTGTATATCCCAGTGTGGTCTATGAAACCCGCCACATAATGATAAATTACCACTACTTTTTCCACATTGAACTCTAGATTTAAAAATGAAAGGAAAGATTTCTCAATTGACATATGCTGACCAAAACGAGTTTTGACAAGATTTCTGGATTGGCTTGCGACTTCTGTGGCTAAGATTGGCTTCAAATTTCATATAGCACATTAAACAAATTTTTCTGAATATCATCGCTTAAAAATGGTTGCTGTTGAATACGCAGCTTTTAAGTTGTAGCCATTTACCTGAGAAAAATCAAGTAACTAGAATCATAGTCTTTTAAAAGTTACAAAAATCAGAATAAAGAAAGCAAGAGTCTTATACTGACCTTCTATAAAGAGAAACAACATCTTCATGTAATCTCGGGGTCTCCAGAAAGTCATCGCCACAGTCTGTGACATCAACTTTCTCCAGCTGGAAATCTTCTGCACGGCAGGCCCCATTCCATTCAAACCACAGCTTTGGAATAGACTCCTTCTTAAATGAAGTGGAATGATCTTCCTGTTCCAGAGTTCCTGCAGCTACTAGACGGTAGGTGTACACCTTTCTCACTTGGCCTGGTCGGAATGCACGCCCAATTGCCTGGCGAGTAACTGATGGGTTTAAATGAATGTCCAGTATGATTATCCGTGAAGCCCCCACAAGCGATATACCTTCACTACAAGCTTTGATAGATCCGAAGAAAACTTTGGAATTTGGGGAGTTGTTAAAGTGTTCCATGTTCAGTTCTCGAACATCATTATCCAGATCACCTGTGATCATAAAGATCTCCTTTCCCGGAGTCCAACCTTTAACCTTCACTGTTAATCTTTCTAGGAACTTTATAGGAGGAAGGTATTGACTGAACACAATAAGCTTCTCGCCAGTTGACTCGCACAAACAAAGCAGATTAAGATAAAACTTGGCTTTTACTCCTTCATTTATATCTAATTTGTTCAGCATCTTATCAATATTGCCTTGATAACCTCTGTTTTTTCTTGCAGTATTCTTTAAAAGATCTTTTAACTGCGGGTGTACATAAATTGATCCGCCGTCAGAGCTAATCTTAAATCTTCCTCCTAATTTATTCAGTTCTAGAACTTCACGTTTCTGTCGTGGGCTGAGATTGAGAAAGACTGTGAAATCAACAAGGCCAGGTAGTTCATCAAGTGAATCACCTTTGTAGTAGTGAAGAACCTTGCTAGTCATCTCCCTAAGACATTGTATGATAATTGCCTTTCGGTTGAGGTCACCATCCTTTAGGAGTGATTCCTCTACCATCACATAAAATTCATGATCACTCTTCTTCAGTAGGTCCCCTTTCTTTGCGGTTTCTATTATACTCAAAATATGTCTTTTAGGACCCTTGCATGCTTCCAACTTCAAAAACCTTGGTCTCACGAGATTTAGAATGTTGAAGACCTCTTCAACATGGTTTTGGAAAAGTGTGCCAGAAAGCACAACTTTTCTAGGTGTCTGGACACTTTTAAGGGCAGCCAACTGATCAGTATTCTCATTTCTGGGTGTGTGACCTTCATCCATGATGAGAAGTGATGGCTGACTCAAAAGGATTTCCTGGCAGGCTGCAGTAGTTTCATCGGTATTGGGATTTGACACAAGTGAAGAAAACTGCGCATATCCTAGAAAGAGAATGCTTCGCTTCTCAACCCATTGCTTCAGAACATCCAGTTGCTGAGATCTACTACTAGCGTTCACAGAGTAAAAATCAAGTAAAGAAATATCCTCAATTTGCCATAACAGAAATTCCTTCTTCCAAGTTGGCAAGATACCTTTTGGGAGCACTACAAGTGGTCTTGCGAAGGGATATTTAGCCATTAAAGTTTGTACAAAACTGATTATCATAAAAGTTTTCCCAGATCCTGGAGCATGGGCCAGTATGCAGCCACCTGGATTATCATTTAGAAGGTTCCTCGCCAAAAAATTAAAGCCTTCAACTTGATGAGGTTTCATCATTTTCTTGTGTCTTGGATGAACATAGATTTCAGTCTCATCAAAGTCATATCCAGTAGACCTTACCTCGCCAGGTAAAATGTCATTGGCCTCTTCATTTCTAGCATAACGATCTTCATATCTATATGTTCTGGTACTCGTTCTCTGAGAATATTTACAAAAAATAAGTCAACTAATGATCTATAGGGATTCAGGGTATGTATGATGAACATAGAGTGTTTGTTTGTCTTGCAGCAATCCGTAAGAGGAAACACACATATAAACTTATAATCATCTAGTATACAATATCATATGTACATATCTACATTAGATCAAAATCAGCTTTAAAAGGAAGTACTCGGAACACAAAATTACTAATTACTGCTAGATCTCAGATAAAAAGTCTTATTTGTAAGAGACAAAATCTCATAGCAGCAGTATAGATTGACACAACGCCTAAAAAATTTACTTTTTAAGTCTCATTATCATGCAACCACTTTTGAACCAACTCCTCCAATATTTGGACTAGATATGAACAAAAAAATTACCCCTAAAATTTGCAGATAAAATCTTTTGTGGAGTAATAGACAAGACTATATCATAAAGGATCAAAGTATCAAACATTTTTCTGCTGTTCAAAAGTTTTAAGGAACTGCTTACTGCTCCAAGGAGTCCAAGCAATTGGTATTCATTACATTCCTTTGACAAGAACCTAAGGAGCTAACAAATCATATCTATGGTCTATGGACAATATGTTGGAATAACAGCCAACAGGTTTATGATTTATTGTTTATGTATTTTTGTAATATTAAACATACCAAGGTAAGAAAATTGAAAGAATAGAACTAGCTTTCACTCGCACAATGTGCTCCAGGAAGTTACTTATTAGCAGTTTCTGCAAGTCATCGATCAGTTTTACCTATAAGCACATTAAGACTGGGTATATAATTAAAGGCTTTTTCACTTCCCATGTTTCCACGTGCATAGCTTGTGCATGTGAATAGTTGTACAAATGGATATCAATGGTTGCCAACTGCATAGATCCAACTTAAGAATACCTTGACTGCAAATATCCTTGTTCAGTTGAATGCAATCTCTACTTGTGTAACCGTTGGGATGCCTTAAATGGCTTACTGGCTAAGTTTGGTGTATATGATTAAGAATATAGTGAAATTCACAATCATCAGACCATCATTATAGTACTTGAATATTATCGGTGGACTAAGTACCTACCAGTCCATGTCTAATAAGGAACTAGTAGAAACTCGAAATATTGCATTGTTATAGCATATAAAACACATTTATAGATACTTTGTGTTTCTTGTTGGAAATGGCACCATCTAGATGAATGTGTAGAGCATATTACAAATAACATAAACAAAAACCTCATCCACATCTACAATAGCAATTTGCAAGTAACCTCTTCTTAGGATAAACATCTAAGAGGCAATAGAAAGTCCATATGTATGTGTCTTGCATCACATTGACAGCAACACAAGCATCTGGAAGGCTGGCTGCGAAAAAACTTTACCCCAAACAGCATCTATTCCTTTATACGTCACTGTGTAGGACCACATGCTGGCATGTGATCTAGCCAGTGTAGGAATATTTACATGCTTATGCTTCAGGCAGCTCTACCCACAACCCACGCTTTTAACCCTTTTCCTTTTAACTTAAATAAAAAAGACAAAAGAGAGAAAGAAGTGAACTAACAAAAAATTCTAAATGATAAGATTATTTCTAGCAAAACTGGTGTAGAGGATAGGCAAAACAATTTATGATGAAAAATTGAAAATAATATAAGTTTGTTTCTATAAGCAAAGAATATGTTTTAGAAATGAGATGGGTCAGGATAAAGGGGAGGGCTAGAAGTCCTCGACAAAATAGAAATAAACTAATGGAGCACTTTATAGATGCATAATCAGAGGATGTCCTAAAATTATAGATATTCAGATACTGATCCTGGAAGACCTTATAGTAATAGGCCAAGAAGAAGCAGTACCATATAGCTTGACAGCTTAATTATGCACATACCTTTATATTGCCATGTTGGTAATTCTAATACTAGCAAGAACATGTAGGTGAGAAGCAAACTACTATCTATATCTTTGTTTTATAACTCATATAGAATCTCCAATATCATAGAACATACAAGTCCAGAAGATAAATGCATACCTTTGCGTACTGGTATTCTATTATGGATTCAATTTTTTTCTGAACGACTCCACAGATACGACAAACATAGCCAATTTCATCATTAAAGATTACCGAATGTTCACAATCTTCTTCATCATCAGCTACATTCTCATCAGGTGAAGGATCTACAGAGGTATCCTTAGAGGACAGACAAAGTGTGAGATGGTGTTATAAACTTGCAGGAAAATTAGAAGATTGAATAACATGGAAATCTTGGAAACATGCAATAAAGATGTAAAATGCAAAAATTGAGTACTTTCAACACAATTACAATTGCAAAGGAATTATCTATATAGAAAGATCATTTTCAGTATAGTGCAAGTAAAAAAATATTCCATGCCCCAAGAGTTCAATCATTTCGAGATTCTATTGGCTACATTAATTTGAGAAGAGTTTTTTTGAAAAACTGTGTTTGGACAATATTTAAGGATTGAACTAGTACAATAACAGTCATCAATCAATATTGTGTTATACCCATATTTCATCAGAAAAATCGTAAGATATAAAGTATAAAGATATTTTTTTAAATTACACTACAAACTTCTATTTTTAATTTTTCTTTCTTTCTAAAGATATAATAAATTCATCACGTGAATATTTTCTAAAAATATGATTTTATATTAAACCAATGATATGGCAAGCTTTGCTTTGGTTTTATACTTTTAGTTTTCTAGTGTCGGGCCTAGCTTGTAGTTGTTTTATACAAAAAAAAAATTCCCCTACATAGAATATTGCATAACTTCACAAGTTTATTCAGTAGTGATACACCTAGTCATACAACTTGATGCACTATCTCTAGTTATCACTACACTCTAAACAAAATCCAGTGGCTGTTGCAAATTAAGAATCACCAAGAAATGAAGCATTTCTCTGGCATATTTATATATATCCCTATTACATACATTTTTGCTTCTCTATTGCCCTCTGGTTCATTAATATCACAAGTTATTCTTGAACTGAGCTTTACTATGTTTGATTGTTGGAACCTAGAAAATATCAGATTTTCTGCAGATTTTAATAGATAACTCTATAACAAAATGGATTGTGGACTGCTAAAAAGTAAATTTAAATCTTTATAAAATTAATGCAAAGAGGGATGTCAAATTAGGGAAGTACCTTACAAGATTCCATTGCAAATGACATCTCCTGCCAAATATCACCCAGATCATCATCATTATTGCATGATTGTTGATCATCCTCGTCAGTTAAACTGTCATCCACGCCAATATAAGTGCCTTTATCTTTTTCAATTAATGTTTCAGCGACAAGGATTGGCTGTTTCTTTTCCTTGCTGAAGTCATCATCCACATGAGCATGCATGCCATTATCTTTTTTAATATTTGTTGCATCAACAAGGCCTGCATCACCATCTTCCAACTCCTGTGTAGAATACTACTCCATATCCAATATGAATGAGAAGACAGCAAGAAAGTAAAGATTCAATTAATATGAAAGACAAGGTTAAAAAGTATAATAATACGAGCCCCGCTGACGCTCATTCGGATAGGAAGAGGGGCTGGGGGGAGGCATAGAAGTAAGGTTAACTTCTATAATGAATTTAGATGGCATAGGATGATAAAATAAACATAACTTAAAACTTAAACAAATATAACACTTTTTAAAGCCTAAATGATGCTTCCTGAGTAAGCAAAGTTGTAACTGCAAGAACTGCTGTAGTACGGAATTGAGTAATACATTGTGGGAAGAAAAAGGACTATCATACTCAAGTAATGGTATAGTGTAATTGAAGTTGGAATTCTGAAGTCACCATGTAAATTTAAATAATCAATCTAAGTGAAAATTTAACACAAAATATTATGCAGTGAATGTGCATATGGCACTGTTTGGAAGTTAGCGGATTGAATTAGTTGTTTTGACCAGCGGATTGAATTAGTTGTTTTGAATGAAACTGTTTGGTATATAACTGTTTGTATTTTAACTAGACACATGACAATCCTTTAATTGAAAAAGCTCCTTCAAGTAGCTTTTTCAAAATTAGCGGATTGAGTCCAAACCGCTATTTCAATCCGCTAACTACCAAACATCAATATTAGAGGATTCATTTAGTCCGGCCTCTAACTTGGCTCAATCCTCTAATTTTTTTCACAAACCTCTAACTTCCAGACACGGCCTATATCCTCTTACAATCAGCCATTATTTGCATATGACTTACAAAAACATAAGGTTCATGTCACATTTTTTCTGGACAGATTTGAGATTATCACGCAAAAACAGTTAGGTTCGCAGTGAAATTCCCTCTCATGTTCTCGTATGCCTGTCATGCTTTTTGAAAACAGAATTTCAAAGTAATATACCAGAAAACTGAATTTAGTAGCCGATAGAAGAATACCTCTGAATAAACATAATCACTAGAACCTATAAACTTCCTTTATGCTGCAATAAGTAAAGCATATAATATCTTAGAACCAATTTTTCTGTAATAAGCAGAACAAGGGTTTAGTCAGATTCTTCTACTTGAAATTAAAATGCTGCATTCTTGCGTCACCCTTAAATTTTAAATGATTCATCTGATATTAGAAACAGCTGATAAGTTGCACTCTCATCAAATGATATAAGCTATTTGGAGGGGATGACTTCAGTACTCTGAGCTGACAGTGATTTGATTTATCATGTAATGTCATGTCCTTATCTTACCCTTTCCTATTCAAGAGTTTCTAGTTTACTTGCTCATTACTCAATATAATTTCTTGAAGAAAAAACATATCCTGAATGTGCATAATTTTTAGTTAAGCTACATGCAAGTAATTTCAAGACTTAAAGAACTATACAACACTCTACAACATTTTGATTTTCATTAAGAATAGGCCAGAAAGAGTACCTTTGGAACACTAGAAGGAGTCTTTTTATTGAAAAGGACATCTTGACGTGGCCGGACAAGGGCCTCATCTCCAAATTCCTCTTCATCTGAATCAATAATTATTATTTGTTGTGCGGCTTTACCGCGCTTAGCTCCAGTCATCAGTTTGACTGATTTCTCTCCTAAAATTTTGGACTGTGTGTTTGTATCTCTGGAGACATCAATAGATCTTCCACTGCAGGTGGATTCCGGTAACACCTTATAAAAAGGCACAAGTGAAGCCATTCTGTGCTCTAAAAGGTCGTTCAAAATTTCAGTAACATTTCCATATCTACCCATATCAAGCTCCTTCAAGAGATCACCTACTGTAAGATTACAAGAAGAAAAGTTTTTCGGCGTGATAGATGCTGCATCTTCACTAGTTTTGCGCTTGTTCCTCTTTGAGTACACGTCTGCAAAACAACAAGTCAAATTCGGACCATGCTAGTAAATAAAAGAACTCTTAACCATGTACGCAATTGGAAACACCTATATGTAAACTTAATAATCCACATGTCAGTGAACTTCGTCCAAGGAGTATCTAGTGGTTGTCAAGTAGAATAGAAAAACGCAATTTTTTTAGTTTATATATGGAAATGATCTACTTATTTGATAGCTTTCCAGTCTAAAGAAAACAAAACATGCAAATTAAAACCCAAAACTACTGTATCTGAGCAGAGTCCCATTAATATTCAAGTTAAGCTTCACAAAACTGCCTCCTAACTCGAAATTACAAGTGTGATGCATTATTTCACATCATTTGAATCTCCCATATTATCAAATTAAAAGTGATAGTTTTAAACATAAATTTACTAAATAATTAGTGATGCATTACCAAGAAACTGTTTGGTCGCAAGCACAACTTCCTTGTCAGGAAGAAAATAGCTAAGCATGTAGAAATGCATATACAATAAATCAATGGAAATTGTCAAAACATATCTTATAGTTAACCATAATAATTAAGTAAAGAACCATTACCCAGCCATGACTTTGGCCCAATATATACTTTTCCATGCATACACACATTTGGAGTATGTAATTTCGTACATGGAAAAAGGAAGAGAAGGAAATAGACGTCTTAGTATTAAGAATCTAAAATAAAACAAAATTCTCTCACTGATGTCCAACTAGAAGCAGAAAAAAAATCATCTATCATTAATCATGAAAACATAGAAACTTGTACACTATTTAAACTTTAAAAAAAAACGATACCCTAAAGTGTTCTTCATAATTAATTCCATAAATACCATACTTAAAGTCAGTTCTCCCTAAATACCATACTGACATGAAACATTTTCTCCTCCCAAAATGATAATCCTGTTAAAATAATTAAGGCCCAACTTGTTATTTTCAAGGGTTTCCCAAATCACAAAAGAGCCTCCAAATTAAAGCATATAATTCTCTCTCTCTCTCTCTCAAACACACACACACAAGCACTAAAATACATGCATTATATATGTAGAAAGAGAGAGGGGGACTACCACTAGTTGAAGATTGCTGCAAGGAGGATGAATTTGGGGAGTCCATAATCATCAAATTCAGCTAAAAAAATACATACCCATCAACAAAATCACCAATAAGTACATTTTTAACCAAACAAAACACAAAAATATAATCTGCAGGTATGTGTACATACCCACAAGAAAACACACACTAAACATACATATCAACAACTATACAGCTAAAACTATGATCAGAAAACACACGCTCACTCACCAAATATCAGGGGGAAACAAAATAAATGGAAAATGCAGCTTACTGAACAGGGTTTTATGTGTGTGTGTGTTATCTTATATAGAGAGTAAAGTAAAAAGGGGTGAGATATATGAAGAGATAAATTCAGGGGTGGTGACTGTTGAGTGTTGAGGCCAAGAAAAAAGTGTGTGTGTGTGTGTGTGTGTGTGCGCTACTATTGGGGTGGCAGGGGTAATGGGGTTTTTACGTACATGTTTAGCATTTTTAGTGTGTGTTTGATATTTTTGTGTAAACAACTAGTAGTATTTTATTAGCAGTATTAGACATACTGATAGTGGTGAATATTGTTAATTTCTCAAATTTTAATCTCTTACTCCCTCCGTCCGTAGCATAAACCCATTTTATGTAAGCTACTTTTACTGAAATTAAGAAAAAATAATAAAACAAGAGTAAAATTAGTTGAAAAATAAGTAAAATAGTGGAACCTATCAATATTTAATAATAGATATGAAGATAGTAGAGAAAAATAGTAGATATAATAGTATTTATTTAATAAAATAATATAAAATAAAAAAGTAGTGGGTGTGATAGTAAAAAATAATATTAAAAAATAATAAATATAGAACGTCCAAAAAGGAATAAGGGTACAAAATGGGAAGGAGTGACTAATTGAAAGTGATTTGTAACAACAAATAACAGTTCTTTCATGTTCCCCTAATCTTCTTGTTCCTAATAAAATGTACTTTTGTTCCATATTCAAGTGAGTGACAAAATTCAAGTACCCACACAGTTATCAGCTCTTTGTGAAATGTCCCCAAGACACGAAACTTGAAACTAGAAATAATTAATTAATACTCAACAATTACATTCAGCATATATATAAAAACAACATTCTTTAGGATATTTGTGAAAATGCGTAACTAAACATATAGTAATGTTCCATCGAACAAAAACACTAATTAAAATTACAATCAAAGTCCAAATAACCACTTCATCACACTACTCCAGACAATACAATCCACAGCAAACCAACCTAAACAAACCTGAGAAATAAACAGCGCGCCCGCACAATTATTGTTACAGAGCCAATCGGTTTAATTTTACCATACAAAGTCCATAAACCAACAAATACACACATGTATCATACATAGAAATTTCTAGTGATTCGTAGGGCTATGGTGACCAGGGAGCTTGTCCTTGATCTTATCCATCATACTCTTCTTCTCATGCTCATGATGCTCCACCGCCACAGCCGAGCCTCCTCCAGGGTGGGTTGCGGTGGTGGCTACGGTGGTGTGCTCGTCTTTGCTCTTGTGCTTTCCACCTCCCAACTTGTCCTTTATCTTTGCTGTCAACCCCTTCTTCTTCCTTCTCCCACCTTGCCCATCATCCTCCGACAAAAAAACAAATTTTAAAGTCAAATTTATGTATGAAACTATAACAGACAGATTTTCACTAACCGAGCCGGAGCTTCAACTGCTGGTAGAACGATGAAGCTGTTCCCCAAGAGCAGTCTTTTTCTCAGGTACATGACTACAGCAGTGGCTGCACCAACACCAGCAGCCCCAGCACCAAGTCCGGTGGTTCCAGCACCTATGTGTAAGCTTTCTCAATACCAGACTACAGAATGTAATGGGGATGAGAATTGCAGAGCGTTGTATGGAAGTACAGAGTATAAGAGTCGAGGGACACGTGGAGCACTTATAGTAACAATGGCCATAACACGTGTACGAAGAGATAGAAGACTCTGCCACCTAACAAAAACATGAGGCGAGGCAATACCTGTTTTCTCTTAACTAGAAGAGTTTATGTAACTAATGTTGTATTAGGAAAGATCACTAGTGTATAACAGTTTTGATTTACTAAATAATTAAAACATCACTACACTATTTTGTCACCAAAATAAGAATTATTCTATTTTTGTTTTGATACTATATTTATTTAGTTTATTTTTATTTTCATACTCTTTGAATTGGTGCATTTAAATTGATATGACATATAACTGATAGTTTTTAAAATGAAAAAAAAATGCTATAAAAACACAATTTGAAATTGAGAAATGATTAATAAACCCCAAAATTCACAAATTATAACTGTAAGAATTGAATGCGTAAGAAAAGATACTCTGCCAGTAATATAATAATAATAATGTCAGGTAGCTTAGTATTATACATCTATAAATTTATTTATTTTTATTAATTATCTATACAATATAATAATTATAACCTAATTTTTGGTAATTGTATATTTGTATGGTTTGATTTTTTTAGTTAGTTTGGTTAAACTAAATTTTTAATTATTCTAATTTTTACTGTTAGGAAGCAAACACTGATAGCTGTCAGAGAATACTCAATCAGAGTTTACTCTAACAGAGAATGCTCAAATCAGAGAATGACAAACCGACAGAGATTAGCTTCAGAGTTTATCAGAAAAGGAAATAGACAAATCAGAGTCTGATTTGGATAGTAAGAAGGAATTCGAGTGCAAGTCTAAATTAACTTATTAAAGTTATTCTATTTCCATTCTGATTTGTAATTGTATTTGTAGCTGTGTCTATATAAACACAGAGATAGGTTATAATCCAAAATATACGTTTTCAAGCATTATTATTGTAACCTAGCAGCTCTTAAGAACATTACTTCTTGAGAGAGTTTTGTATTCAAGTTCATTATTAATACAAAACAGTATTCCATTCTACATACTTGTGTTCATCATCGATTAATTGGTACTATTACATTCAACCCCCATTCTGTAATAGATTGATTATCTAGGTAACAATTGGTATCAGAGCAGGCAGTGAAGATGTTGGTAACAATAGGTAACATTCAACATCATGGAGGGTGAAGATGTTGATGTTCCTAGAAGCTACAGACCCTGACTATCTGGACAGGATCAATGAAGGCCAGTATCTTCCAACAAAACTGGTGCCTGCAACTGTTGTAGAAGGAAGACAAGTTCCTGAATATTATACATTAAAGGATAAGAAATAATGGACCAATGAGGAAAAGCAAGAAGTCCTCAAAGATGCCAAGGTAAGAAATATATTACATAACAGTCTTGACTCTGTAATGTCCAACAGGGTAATAGCATGCAAGACAGCAAAAGAAATCTGGGATGAACTAGAGGTTCAATGCCAAGGAACCAGAGAAATCAAGAAAAATAGAAGATCTGTTCTAATCCAAGAGTATGAATATTTTGAAGCTAAACAGAATGAGTCCTTAACAGATATCTATGACAGATTTCTAACTCTGTTGAATAACTTGGCTTTGGTGGATAAAGTATATGACAATGAAGATTCAAACACTAAATTTCTGAGGGCTTTTCCAGAAGAATGAGATCTGCAGACATCTTTGATTAGAGACATAGCTGATTTAGATGAGATGTCCTTAGATGAGGTCTATGGAAAACTGAAGACTCATGACTTGGAGTTACAGCAAAGAAGAAACAGGAAAAGTAGCAAGGCAAAATCTATTGCCTTGAATGTTGAGGCCCAGATTGAAGAACCTACAGAAAAAGTCCTTAAAGCCTCAACAAGAAAAGGAAAAGCTGTAATCAAGGAAAGCAGTGAATCAGAGTTTGAAGCAAACTCTGATATAAACTCTGATGACTCTTCAGACACTGACATGATGGAGATGTTTGCTATGTTTGTCAAAAGCTTCAAGAAATATAGAAAATTTAAGAAGCAAGGAAATTTTCAGAAAAAGCATGGTGAGTCAGACAAGAAAGACAGATTCAGAAAAAGAGAAGATAGAGATGGAAAATCAAAAACTCTTGATAAATCAAAGATCAAGTGTTACAAGTGCAATAAGATGGGGCACTTTGCTACTGAGTGCAGAAGCAAGGAATCTGGGAAAGCTCTCATCACATCAAAGAAAGACTGGATGGATTCTTCAGATTCTGAACAGGAAAACAATTATGCACTCATGGCAAAAACTGATGATCTAAACTCTGAAAAGGTACCAGACTCTATTTTCAATTTTCAAACTGATAATATCTGTGAATTAAAGTCTTTTCTTAGATCTTTGCATGTTAGTTTTAAATCCCAGACTCTAGAAAATGAGAGATTAAAATCTGAGATACAAACTCTGACTGCTAGGAATAACATGCTTGAATCTGAAAACTCTGATATGTTAAACATTAAGAAAGACCTTGATAATGCTATTCACATGCAAACACAATTAGAAATTCAAGTTGAGTACTTAAAAACTGAAATAGCAAAAGAAAAGGAAACCTTCAGAGTTTGGACAAACTCTGGAAAGAAAGTCCAACAAATGTTGACTAATAAAAATTGGACTTCTGCTTTAGGATATGAATCTGACAAAGAAACAAACACTAAAACACACACAAAAGGAACATTGAGTGAACCTGTGAAATTTGTTAGAGCTGGTGAAAACAAGAGAACAACATCTGCTGAAAGCTCTAAAAACAATAATGTGTCAAGTTCTAAAAAGATAAATATAGGTTTACTTTCTCAGAAGCAACTTAAAGAAAAATTGAAGGCAGTCACTAATAAATCTAAAAAGGTGAAAAGAAATAGAAATGGTAAAGTAGGCATTACTAAGGAGAATAACTACATGAATATCCCTAATGCTCCTAGGAAAACTTGTTTTACTTGTGGTAATTCTAATCACCTTTCTATTGACTGCAAACAAAAGAAAATGAAAGAACCTGAAAAACCTAGTTTTGAGGCTAGAAAACAAACAAGAAATAATCCATGTTTTCACTGTGGTAGTTTATGGCATTCTATTTATACATGCAAAGAATATCATGATTTGTATTACAGTTATTATGAACCAAAGCCTCAGATAAATTTTTCTCCAAAACATACTGTCAAGCAAATATATGTGATAAAGTCTGATAAGAAGAGTGTAATCTCTGACAGTACAAACTCCGTGAATGCAAACTCTAATAATGTAAACTCTGTTAACACAAATTCTGACAAAAAAACTTCTGCTGCAAAAGTTAACAAGTTTTCAAAGAAATGACCCAAACTAGTTTGGGTCCCCAAACCTACTAATTCAATTGCATTTACTGATTGCAGGGAAACAGGAAAAACATTCTAGTAATTGATAGTGGATGTTCTGCACATATGACTAGAAATAAATCCCTGCTTTCAGAGTTTGAGAAGAAGGCTGGCCCAGCAGTATCTTATGGAGATGACAACATAAGAAGAACACTGGGATATGACAACATTGTGATTGGAAATGTCATCATTGAAAATGTAGCTCTGGTTGAAGGACTCAAACATAATCCGCTAAGTGTGAGTCAAATGACAGACATAGGTTTCTCTATGGAATTTCATGGAACTCATTGTGAGGTAAAAAGCAAGAAGAATGGAAAAGTAGTTCTTATTGGCCACAGACACAACAACCTATTTGAAGCTAGCTTGGATGTTAATTCTAATGGTCCCTTAACCTGTCTACTTGGAAAGGCATCACCAATGGAAAGCTGAATTTGGCACAAAAAGTTGTGTCACTTGAACTTTGGAAACATTAATGAATTGGTGAAGAAGGACCTAGTTAGAGGTCTTCCAAAAGTTCAATTTCATCCTGATGGACTCTGTGATTCATGCCAAAAGGCCAAACAAAAGAAGACATCTTTCAAGAGCAAAATTGAAAATTTAATTGATCATTCTTTTCATCTATTACATCTTGATTTATTTGGTCATGTCAACATAATATCCATTGGAAAGAAGAAATACACTCTGGTAATTGTGGATGATTACACTAGATTTACATGGGTGTACTTTTTGCATAAAAAGGATGAAACTGCTGAGATAATTTTTGAGCATATTGCAATGATTGAGAATGGATCAACTCACAAAGTAAATAAACTAAGGAGTGACAATGGAACAGAGTTTAAGAACTCTGCAATGGAAGAATTCTGCTCAACAAGAGGTATTATTCAACAATTCTAAGCACCTGGCACGCCTCAACAAAATGGTGTAGTTGAAAGAAAGAACAGAACTTTAATAGAAGCTGCCAGAACAATGCTAGAAGGAGCAAAGCTACCTACTTATTTTTGGGCAGAAGCTGTGAACACTACTTGCATCACTCAGAATTGTTCTTTAATAAAAAAACATGGAATGACTCCATATGAATCTTTGAAAGGAAGAAAGCCAAATGTCAAATACTTTCACATCTTTGGAAGCAAGTGTTTTATTCTCAAAACACATCCTGAACAATTGAAAAAGTTTAAACTTAAAGCAGATGAAGGAATTTTTGTTGGATATGCAACAACTTCTAAAACATCTTCAAGAGCATTCAAAGTATTCAACTTAAGGACAAGGACAATCATGGAATCAATTAATGTCTCCTTTGATGAAGGGAAGATAGCTGGGTTACATGATAAAGATGCACAGGAAACTATGAGATTGAGAATGAACTGCTAAAAATAAACTCTGTTGAACCAAACTCTGATGAGATAAACTCTGTTCAACTAAACTCTGGTGAAGAAAACTCTGATTCTTTAAACTCTGATTCAGAATTGATTGAAATAGAAATTGAAGATTCTGCAAATGTTGAGGGGGAGCAACATCAATCAAATACTGACATTGGAGATCAAAACACAGTAATAGAAATATCAGAATCTGATCAAACTCTGAACAACACAATCTCTGAAACCCTAAACTCTGATCATTCAAACACTGAGACCTCAAACTCTAAGTACTTAAACTCTGAGTCATCAAACACTGAAGGAAGCACATCTTCAGGGGGAGGATCAACATTTACAGAAGAATATTTCTATGAAGGCACAAATCATAAGGGAGCATCTAGTTCAAGGAATTTTCCACATCCAAGGAAGTGGACCAAAGATCACACACCTGATTTAATTATAGGTGATCTGGAAAGTGGAATAAAAACAAGAAAAGCTACTCAGAATGAATGTCTATTTCATAGTTTTCTTTCTCAAACAGAACCAAAGAAGGTTGAAGATGCTTTGAAGGATGCTGATTGGATCACTGCTATGCAGGAAGAATTGAATGAGTTTGGAAGAAATGAAGTTTAGACCCTAGTTCCAAGGCCAAAGAACAGATCTATTGTTGGCACAAAATGGGTATTCAGGAACAAGACAGACTCTGATGGAATAATTACAAGAAACAAAGCAAGACTGGTAGCCAAAGGTTATTCTCAACAGGAGGGGATTGATTATGATGAAACCTATGCACCTGTAGCTAGACTTGAGGCAATCAGAATTTTTCTTGCTTATGTTGCACATAAGAAATTCAAGGTTTACCAAATGGATGTTAAAAGTGCATTTTTAAATAGTGAACTTGAAGAAGAAGTTTTTGTTGAACAACCACCTGGCTTTATAAATCCAAAATATCCAAATCATGTCTACAGACTGGATAATGCTTTATATGGACTAAAACAATCACCAATGGCCTGGTATAAAACTTTGACTCTATTTTTACTTGAAAATGGTTTCACTAGAGGAACCATTGATAAAACCTTGTTTTATAGAACTCAAGGTAAGGATTTATTATTGGTTCAAATATATGTTGATGATATTATATTTGGTTCCACTAATGAGAAACTCTGTGAAAGATTTTCAAAGTTATTGCAGTCCAGGTATCAAATGAGCATGATGGGAGAATTGAGTTATTTTCTAGGCTTACAAGTGAAACAATCTGAAGAAGGCATTTTCATTAATCAGTCTAAATATACAAAGAATCTACTCACTAAGTTTCAAATGCAAGATTATGTATCTGCTACAACTCCTATGGCTACTGCAACAAAGCTTGATCAAGACACTGGAGAACCTGTTGATGTTACAGTATACAGAGGGATGATCGGTTCTCTACTTTACTTGACTGCTAGTAGGCCAGACATCATGTTTGCCACATGTCTATGTGCTAGATTTCAAGCAAATCCAAGAGCACCTCATTTAATTGCTGTGAAAAGGATATTCAGATATCTCAAGGGCACTGTTAATCTTGGCTTATGGTATTCTAGAGAGTCTGACTTTAAACTAATAGGCTATTCAGATGTTGATTTTGTTATATGCAAAATTGACAGGAAAAACACAAGTGACAGTTGTCAATTTTTAGGTGGAAGACTTGTGTCATGGTTCAGCAAAAAGCAAAAATCAATTTCAACATCAACTGCAGAGGCTGAATATATTGCTGTTGGAAGCTGCTGTGCACAGATTTTATGGATGAGAAATCAATTGCTAGACTATGGTTTGAAATTTTTAAAAATTCCTATTTATTGTGATAACCAAAGTGCTATTGCAATGACACGAAATCCAGTTCAACATTCTCTGACAAAGCACATCAGTATCAGATATCACTTCATAAGGGAACATGTGGAGGAAGGCATGATTGAATTAAATTTTGTTCCTACAGATCAACAAATAGCAGATATATTCACTAAATCTTAGCCTGAAGCAACATTTAACAGACTGGTCTCTGAATTAGGGATGGTGACAAGTGGCTCAACTTAGCAAGTTTCAGACTCTCAGAGTATATGTCAGAGTATGGGATAAACTCTGATGATAATGGAGTAAACTCTGATCATTGAAGCATCTAATCTCTGATCACAAGTTATCGGCATTTGTAGTAAACACTGTCAGAGTATGTGGTAAACTCTGATAGTGTATACTAAACTCTGACTCATATAAACTCTTATCTGTAAACTCTGTTTAAGTGGTAAACTTTGAGATTATATTTATGACATCATATTTCATATTTTTGACATCATATTTATCATTCTCTGATTGGACTTGTAATAAGGCGTGTGTATCTCACGATTGACGGTTCATATCATTACACATATACACACACAATTGATGTATTTTGAGACTTGTTCTACTCATTACCGCTCTAATTATTTCTTTCCACGTGTCCCACTAGAGGGTATATGCAAATGAGAGGGAATAATTTAATTCATTTTGTTTCACTGTGAATTATTCACCTGCATCTATTATTCTATCTGTATCTCTCATATTATCAAACCCTAATTATTATTCACACTTCAAAGCTCAAAACTTCAATGGCTTCTAAGGGTATTACTTTTCAGAATTATTCTTTTGCCGCAACAAACTACATATCTCTTCTATCTAAGGATGAAGCACCTCAGGATTTTCATGTGATTCAGGATTTTCTGCAGAACAGTTACATTGGGTACGCACTTCAGGAACCCATGAATTTCTCAACTCAATCTCTGCTCAAAATCTGGTCAACTGCAAGGTTTAACAATGCTGGTGATGATGAAGAGCCAGTCATAACATTCAAATGCAATGACAATCATTCGATAACTCCTGCAGTGGTTCATCAAGCTCTTAATCTTCCATGAATATGAGGGTATGATGATATGGTTAGTGATGATCAAATCAAGGAATTATTCAAGGAAATAGGCTATGAGGGAAATTTGTCTAAGTTGGGGAGTCTTACAAGGCCTCATCTTCGAAGAGAATGGAGTTTCTTCTTCGATTGCATTACAAGGGCTTTCACAGCTAAATGCACGAATTTTGATGCAATTCCTCAATTATCTCAACAAATTGGGTATTCTCTGACCCATAATCTCAATTTCAATTTTTCATGTTTAATTATTAGGCAATTAGCTAGTAAGATTAATGATGATTCACACACTGTCTACTTTGCTAGATTTTTACAATTGATTTTTAATGTGTTGTTGCCTGATATTAAGTTTGAGAATGATCAAATTTTGGCTAGTTTTAGCATGAACAAGAGAATATTTATTGATCTAATCAGGAAAGATATAAAGAAAAATAATATATCTCAATTGTTTTATCCCACATGGGTCAGGCTTCTCTTACATCAGAGAATGCCTACTGTGTATGGGAAGGAGTTTTGTCAGTGACTACGAATCAGAGTCTAGCAATCTCTGATTCTAACCCAAGTCAAAATCTAAACACTGATTCCAAAAACACATTTGCCAACCTCTACAATCTCCCAAAAGGCTGTAGTTGAAAAACACACCTCTCAACAGCATGGCCAAAGCAAAAAGAAGGGGAAATCAGTGAAGGCATCTTCTCCTAAAAAGAGAAAATTGATTGATGAAAGTACAAATTCTGATAACGGGTTCGTTTTTGCTAAGAGAACGATGGATGAACAGGTTTCTGAGACACCTTCTCTACCTGTTATGAAGCCAATCACAGTGACTCCAATGACTGTGGTGCAGAAGAAGAAGAGAAGATTGATCAAGGTTGTACACTCTGAGGCTGCATACAGTCTAAACTCTGATACAGTCATAAACTCTGACGCTCCAATCTCTGATCAGCCTACACCTCAACCTTTAAACACTGAAGCGATAAACTCTGAGATTTTGATAAACTCTGATGATTTGATAAGATCTAGTGAAGCTGCTCCAGTTCAAGTATCTGATTCTCCAACAAACTCACCTAAGCAAATTATCAAGGAAATTTCTTATGAAAGGGTTAGGGAGCTGGCTGAACAAGTAAGAAAAGATATGGAGGCACACAAATCAAAATCAACTTCAGCCTCTCCAAGATCCAAACATTTTTCTAGAAGGAAGAGAAAGTGTGTCATTTTTGGCCTAGACACACAAGAACCTACTTCTCAAAGTGAAGTCGCAGTCATTGAAGGGCCAGGCCCACAAGAACCTATTGATCAAAGTTCAATAGAAGCCACAATTCCAGCAAATGAAGCCAGCATTGATCAGGGGTACAATCCACAAGAGCCTTCAGCTCAAAGGGTTGAAGCAGTTGTTCAGGCCCCAGCCACACAAGAACCATCCAATCAAAGTTTGGATGCAGGCACTCAACTATATATGGAAGATATTGTTGTTGCTGATGCTGAAGGCCAATCTCTGGCAGAGTCCAGCCCACAAGAACATTCACCTCAAAGTGGTGAAGCAGCTGCTGATATGACTCAGGTCCCACAAGAACCAATCATTCATTTTATGATTGCACACCAAGATTATCCAATTGGACAGACTAACTCTGACGAAGCTCCACAGGCAAACTCTGATGCTCTCTTAGTGCAATCAAATTCTGCACTGCCCATGGAGACTCCATCTACAAATGCTCAAGGTATAAACTCTGACTCTACTTCAGAATTTACATTCTCTGATTGTATCAATTCAGGCTTTATATTCCCTACCTTTACTACTGGGATGATCATGGATAGTCCTGAAAAGGATACCCCTATTCATGTGACCACAAATCTCCTTTCTCAGCCACATCTTATTTCTGTAGGACATTGTGTGTTGAGCATTTCTAGTGAGTCTGAGGTAAAAAGTGTGAAAAACATAATTAACGAGAGGCAGACACTGGATCTGAAAAAAGGAGAGGTAGCATTGAGAGAGAAGTTAGTTACTTCTAGTGAGCAAGATCTAACTCTTAAAGTTATGATATGTGTGATGTGAGAAATAATGAGATTACTTTAAAAAATCATAGTGCTTTAGGTTGTTCTGTTCCTTTTGCAGGTACTCAGAGTTTACTTGTTTCTGCAAACTCTGATGTTGTGCCAAACTCTGTTGACGTTTTAAACTCTGATGGGAAGGACACAGACTCTGATGATGTGATTTTTGCTGATGAAGAAGTCACAGATCTCTCAATTCCCTTCACACAAAGATATAACACCAAGAGATGGCCTGTTAATGCCCATGATGCTCATGAGAGATTACGGATGGATTATACTGATTACGTGGTGGTGGAAGATCTCAAATGACAAATTGAAGCTGATCTAGATGTAGAGGGTATCAGAAGGGATTTCAGTTTCAAAGAAAGGTCATCTGATGAAGATTTTCTTACTTCTCACAGACAATCCATTTGGCATTCTTCTTGGAAGTTTCCTGAGAGAGAAATTTCTTGGCCTCATGTTCTTGCATTAATAAATAAAGCTGACAAGGAAATATCCTCTGATGAACTGAAGACAATTCTGAAAGCTTCTACTATTATGTCCAAGGGACTTCAACATGAAGTTAATGATCTGAAGGCATCTGTCAACAAGCATTCTGTCCTTCTTGGAACTGCTGTTTCCTCTTCTCAACATTCTCTGGAATCAAAACTCCAATCTGTCTCCACTAAACAGGTTGCATTGGAAGCTAAGGTGGATACTCTTTCTGCTTCTGTTAGTTCAATGCAAGGCATGCTACATATTATAGTTGATCTTCTTACTGTCAGATGTGATGTCAGAAAGGGGGAGAAGGGTTCAGACAAATGCAAGGAAGATGTAATTCTCAAACCTAACAAACCTGATGATGAAGATCAAGGGAGTTATAAGGATGTGAAGCAAACTCTGAAGCCGCAAACTCTGAATGAACAAACTCTGACAACCTCACAAACTCTGCTGACATCAAAGACTGATATAAACTCTGACAAGCAAACTCTGATAGATGCTGATTTGGAATTAGCAAAAAGGCTTGAAGAAGAAGAGAAGCCTGAGAAGATTGAAGAACAAAATCTAAAAGATGCAGAATTGGCAAAGAAAATTTTTGAAGAAGAACATCCAGGAATGGATCCAGTTGCTGTAGAAGCTGAATTGAAGAAATCTGGAGCTGTTAATGCTCAAGTCCAGAAAAAGAAGAGAAGTATAAAGAAAGGTCCAATTCAGAAAAAGGTACTCTCTCAAATGAAGAAACCTGAACCCAAGCCTATTCAATTCAAACCTGTTGAAAATACCAAGCCAGTTGCTCAATCAAAACCAGTATCAGAAATTCAAATAAGGTCATCTGCAAGAATTCAACAAAAAGATTCTACTAAACCACAGACACCTCTTACTATGCAAGGAACAACATTTCTACCAGGTGGATCTAGTTTTGATGTTGAAGAAGAAGAACAACAAGAAGCTCTGATCAGAAAGAAAAAGACTGATCCTCTGTGAACTACAACTCAAAGTCTGATTCTCAATGTCAGACTTGGTAAAAATAAAGGAGGCATTGGTGATTCACATGCTAAAGTTTACAGAGGTGAAGCCAATATTTTCAGTGATCCTTTTTTCTTTAAAGCACAATCCTAAGGAAGATTTGACACAAGAGCATCTTGACAAATTAATATCAGTCAACATAATAAAAGATATTTTTGATGGAGCTCAAGCAAAGGAGAAGCTTCTATATTTTCTAGAAGATGGGAGAGTTTTGAAGATTGCTGAAGAAAATCTGATTGATAAAGCATCTAAAGAACTTGAACATGTTCTATATCTACTCAATGATGAAAATGAAGCAACTTCCAGGTGGAGGAAAATAATTGAAGGAGTGATTGTTGAGAAGAAGAAGAATGAAAGGTTGATGATGATAAACTCTGAAGAATATGAGCCTGGTTACTTACTTGAAGATGGAACAGAAAGAGCAATGAAAAAAGGGGATGCAAGGGTCAAAATGGTGTTAGGGATTCCTACACTAATCTTAAATCCTGATGGAATGAAGGCTTGTTGTATTGCTTTAGATGAAAGAATGGAAAGATCATCTATCTATGCTTTGAGGGCTGCTATTTATCAGATTGATGATTCTTCTGACCAAATGAGGGAATCGAAAGAGAAGCTGGTTGTTTTGCTGAAAGCTGCTGAAGACAAACTTCTGAGTCAATTTCTGAAAGATGATTTTTCTTACAGAAGAGTCTAAGTTAAAAATGGTGAACAAACTCTGATGCATTTGTCTTGGATTTCTAACATCACAAGTGAAATTTATGTTTTATTTCTTAAAGCATAAATTGGGGAAGATTGTTAGGAAGCAAACACTGATGGCTGTCAGAGTTTACATTGCTGACGTCATCAGAGTTTATGAAGCTGTCGGACAGAGTTTACTCTAACAGAGAATACCCAATCATAGTTTACTCTAACAGAGAATGCTCAAATCAGAGAATGACAAACCGACAGAGATTAGCTTCAGAGTTTATCAGAAAAGAAAACAGACAAATCAGAATCTGATTTGGATAGTAAGAAGGAATTCGAGTGCAAGTCTAAATTACCTTATTAAAGCTATTCTATTTCCATTCTGATTTGTAATTGTATTTGTAGCTGTGTCTATATAAACACAGAGATAGGTTATAATCCAAAATATACGTTTTTAAGCATTATTATTATAACCTAACAGCTCTTAAGAACATTATTTCTTGAGAGAGTTTTGTATTCAAGTTCATTATTAATACAAAACAGTATTTCATTCTACATACTTGTGTTAAGGAGAGAGTGAATATAACACTATAACCTAGTGTTCGTATTTTTTTAATTCTAAAAAATAAGTGTTTATCTTCATAAAAAAATACACATTTATATTTTTTTTCAATAAATAAATACTTCTTAAAAGATAAGTTGGGTCTTAAATGTGTTAAGGGGGTAAAAATTTGCATTTCACCATATACACCTTCTAAACGCATGTATAATTCCTGTATACATATTTGATACATTTGGCGTTAGTAACTTGGTAGTTGCTAGATAAGAGTAACAGAACGTAAATGTAAACATCAGTATTCTACATCTCGGTACAGTACCCAAAAACAAAAGCCAAATAAACCACAGCTGCCTACTTTTAAAAAGACAATTCCATGAAATGAAATTTTAATTTACGAGACAAGAGTAACAAGGCAGAATAAATTCATCCTCTTCTACAATCTTGTGATATATACTGAATAAATCTCTCCCCTGCATATGGTTTTCACCCTCTTTACAATGTTTTCTTCATATGTTATGTGTTCCTGCATGTATTTGGTTGTGAATACAGCCCTATATAAGATCTTGATGACTATCATTGCTCCCCCTTCATCGTTTGATGTTTTATAACTATTAAACATCACAGAAATGATAAATTACAGTACCTGTAAGCAACACAAGGTATGCATTAGTTCGGTAATCAGTAACCACATTATACGGGCAGGCAGCAGCATAAACATTTGCTTCTGATAAATCAGCATCATTTAAGTGGGTGACCTTGCTGAATTAAAATGCAACAGAATGCAATTGCAAGTTTACCGCACCAGTATGCAACAATACTTGATGACAATACTTGATGATTCTACATCTTCCAACCTCGCATGGTTTGGGTCTTTGGGAAGAGCATTTAACACTATCTAGAAACAAAAATAGCTAATATCTTTTTCTCTAAAAAAAACATTTGAAAGAACAAACTTGTGAAGGGATGAAGACATAGATATAATACATATTATCTCTAGCCATGTAAATTGAACGTCAGAAATACCTATACTATTTGAGAAGAGTATTCATGGAACCCGAAAAAGGTATATAATTTGATTAATTAAGATTGCACTCAGCATTGTCACACCAGACTTGAATGAAAAGCTAGAGTTAGTGATGGTTCCAATATAGGAAAAACATTTGTCTTATGTCATTTGTGCAATTGAACATAGGAAACATACATGCCTGAGAACAGGGGTGCGGCCCTGCAGATGCCTGAGAACAGGGGTGCGCTCCTCTGCAGGGCCACAGGAGAGCTCACTTCTTGCTAGATTTTGACCAGAATAACCCAATCTTTCGAGTAGAATGGTTCTCAGATGGAGATTTAGACTCCTTTGACCCAAATGAGAAACGTCTCTTAAAGAATGGTTTCCCGAAAGAACTCTTCATACTTGAACTTGTGCTTAATTTATAACCTCTACTCTCACGACCACTACTTTGACGATCAAATACAACAGAATCACTATTGAGATCACTACCCACAACTCGACTCCTTAATTTCTTGCTGATCCTCGTCATTAAATCCATTTCAGCTCTCATTGCTTTTTCAGATAATTTCAAGGCCTGTTTCTCCCCTAATGTACAAACTGGGCAAGCTGGGTCATACTTGTTAACTTCTGGTGTCATTTTCTCCAGGCAATCAGCATGATAAACGTGTCCACATATTAATACTGCATGCACAACGAGCTCATTATTCGCCATGATTTTCTGACTACCCCACGAAGATCTCTGAGTTATAAGCTTTGAGCAAAGCCCACAAGTTTTAATATCAGCAAGTGGAGAAGAGAAACTACGACCACTAGATCGGGATAGTTTATGACGAATCATGCCCATTGAATCACTATCAAAGGACCATCTCTCTCTATGAGATGTTGGCGTGAGCTCATTAAACTCAGGAATAGCCCAGTTATCTGAAGACCCGCCTTGAGACATCCCAATTGATTCATAATTCCACCCAGGGAGCACAAAAGGAGAACCTTCCTCGGAGATTGAGAAACTTGGTGACTTGAGTCTTCGAATCCGGCTATCAGATACTTGCCGTAATAGCTGATGTCCAGGAGAACGACGAGGCCATCTTGATGGAGTTGAGCTTAAGGGAAGCAGATGACTCTTGGATGACAATGGAGATGCTGAAAAGGATGAAACTGAACGCATCGAAGGAGACATCTTTGTGGTAGACAAGTCTGAAACTGCAGGCGATACCCCAGAGTCCTTCACCTAGAAAGCACAAAAAATGGCAATTGTAACTCTAAAAAGATCATGTTATAACAAATACGATAATGCATATTATCAAGATCAAAGAATTAGGTTGTACAGTACCTCAGTGAAATTTCTGGAGAGCGGTGGATCTGCGAAAAAACAATGAAATGTCATACAATGCACCACATGATAAGGGAATGACGCATCTAAAAAGAATATCTAAAAAATGAAACAATAAACAAAGTTAATCACAAAGCATCAAACCAGTAATAATCTTTAACAAAACTCCTGAAAGAAAAGCTATTGTACAATATAATATATATAAGAGTGACTTTCTGTATCCGTTAAGTGTCACCAAAGATTAGCCCAATAGTTTTCCAGTATGGTAGATTATAAATAAACAATAATAGAACTTTGAGTAAACCTACAGAATCATGTTAAAATTACAAGTTCTACTAATGATTGAACACGGTTTATGCTGCTAAGATCTCAAGGATCATCAAACAGAGAAGTTCTGAACACCCTCAATGGTTGATGCCAATTAACTTATATTTCCTGTAAGCTAATATGAGACACTTTCATCGAAGAGAATGATGCCATCAGAAAGAGAATTAATAAAGATAATTTCTTTAATATAATATATTGTTGAGAAGAAAGAAACAAGTACCCCGCTTCACATATTCTGAAAGGGAGATAGGTAGAATTACACTGAGAGATTACCTGAAGGGGGAAGTGTCAAAGTCCCTCTATTTCCTTCAGCAACTGGGGATTTCTGCCACATAAGATTATGAGAAATATTCATTGGACTGCCCTCTTCAGATGCATAAGCGCTTCCTGCAGTTGTGCGAGATTTAAAATCCAACCCATCATTTCTGCTAACACCATCAGATGACCAGGTCAATGATGTATCCTCTCCTGCCACTCGTCTTCGGTTATCCCAACGAAAGCTCCATGATGGTGAATTTCGAATATTTCTCTGTACTATTTCTCCACTAGATCCACCAGTTATAGTTCTATCTTTAGCAGCAACACAACAAGCAGAACCCATGCTTACTTACATTCACTATATAAAACAACCAAAATTAACAAAAACTGCTAGTGTCAAGAGAAATCACATGTGATTATTTCAATAACATAATACCGTACCATGTCAATTCTCTGCAACAATTAAAGCGAAATCAGCACTCAAAACTTATCTTATTATTACAAATGATAACAGTTTTATAAAATCATATCACAGATAACTAATTTGCAAATACACATGAACAGCATGCTAATTTGCATATCCATACCTATTCTCAAACATGGTATAATTGCTAAATTTATCACTTTCAATACAACTTTAAATCATCGTTATAGAACATAGGACAAAAAGAAGTACCCTAACAAACACTTCAACTCATTTAAATTACACAAAAAAATCATAAAAGAAAAAGACTTCCCTCCTTTCTCCCAAAAATAATATCGAAATATTGCCTAAAAACACTTCAACTCATTTAAATTACACCAAAAATTCATAAAAGAAAAAGAATTTCTTTCTCTCCCAAAAAGATATACCGTAATTCAATATTTGGATATCACTATGACACACATCCATCATATAAATCAGTACCTAGCACTCATCTTCAGCTTCTTCATAATCTCCACAGAGTTAACAAACAAACGAGAATAAAATAAAACTATAACCAAACTTATCGTACCATACACAAACAACACATTTATACAAAACCTCCTATGCGTAACACGTTCACACGCACAACTCTTGCTCTGCCTCGATTCTCGATATCACAAATCAACATCAACTTGTACCAAATATCATCGAATTAAAACCTAAAAACAAAGCCTAATATACCTGATACAATCAGCTAAAACAAAACACAAATTCAGTCTATTTCATCTGCTAATTTCTAGGTAAACAGTAACACTGAGTCTAAATCGCACAAAAAAATTATTTAAAAAAACCTAAAAATAGAAATAATCAAACAGTTATAAAGTCATCAAATAGATCCGAAATTACTGCTAAAAAACAATTAATACAAACATAAACCATTCTATATCCATATATTTCCCTATATTATCTCATCAAACTCACAAACACACTCATAAACATACATAAACATACATAAACATACATAAATATGCATAAATATACTTACATACACACACACACATGTATCTATTAGCAGTACCTTTTGATTGCGCGGTTGAGATGTAAAACAGAGACGAGAGGGGGGAGAATTGTGTTTGTTTGTATGTATAGGTGGGAGAGAAATGTGATTGTTCGTCTTCTGTAATTGCAGCAGGTGAGAAAACAAAGTCGTTTTTGACGGCTACTTAACGGCGTTAGTGTTTGTTGGGAACGCCATTATGTTTTATTTCTCCCTGCTTATTTTTATTCTGTTAAATTTTATTAGTGTAATTTTAAATAAAATTAAAAAGACAAATTATTAGGTTTAGTTATTATGATTATAAGTTGTCTTTTTTTGCTTATCCGCGTGTTAGTGTGTTACCATGTATAAAATCAAGGTAATTACGTTACCGTGTTTTGCACCAAGTAAGTGGCCGTTTGGGGTTTCTTAAACTTAAAATAAGTAGTTTATTTTATTTTTATTTTTTTACATATTTTCAAAAAAAATTAAAGATAAATATTTGTTTTAGAATTTTAAAATCAAATATTATCTTCAAAATAAAAAATAAGTTACTTATTTTCAGAAAAAGTATATGCATCCCTACTTTTTCTGGAAATAAGGATTTATTTTCAGAATTTAAGTGGAAACAAACGGGGCCTAAATTTATCATGAGTCAAGCAGATTTAAAAAAATTAAGAACAGTTTTTATATGGGTTTCAAAAAAGTAGAAGTTACTATGCTGAATTACATTAAACCAAATGACCCCATAGGGATTAAATATTTGTTACAATTTGATAAATAATTAAAATCGAACCAAAATAAAAAAATTTATTAATAAATATTATATATTTAATATTAATAAAAAGATTTGAAAGGTTGCAACAAAATTTCTTCTATAATAAAAATACGCCTTAATTAGATACAAGAATCCTGAGATATTTAAGGTAAAAGATTTAAGCATATAAATCACCTAATCTTCCTTTAATAATTATGTAATTATTTGGGTCACAAGTACAGTTTAATATTAGCAACTTTGTTTTATGGGAAAAACAATTAAGGTGTGAAGTCCAACAATTGATAAGATATTAGTTTGGTAAGAAAAGTGATAATTGACTTTTTTTGTTTCTTAGGTTGCATTTATTAAATCTGAATAATTGAATAAAGTTTTTGAATGAATTATAAATCTGGATGATAGGAAATAGTGTCATTTGATAAAATAAAGTCAAAATATCTCAATGATAATATTCACATTTTTCTAAAATTTAATTTACTTATTTATTTTTTTATTATAGAGAACATTATTAATTTAGTCCTATTCAAGATAAAAAAAATATTTGGTCTGTTTGGCTGGACTTAAAAATAAGTCCTTTTTGACTTATTTTCGCGTAAAAATTTTATATTTTGATAAATGTTTTTTATACAAGTATTTAATGTATATTTGAGATTCTATAAGTTTCAAAAAAAAGTCAACTTTTTTCAGAAAAAAGTTAGGAATCTCTAACTCTGTCTTAAAATAAGTTGACTTATTCTGAAAAAAAGTTCCCCCAAACACCCCCATTATTAATAATTAATTTCATGATATGTGGAGTAATATTATCAAATTTCAATAAAAAAAATTGTATTTTTTTAAAAAAATAATTCTTTTTCTGTGATTTTGGTGTAAAAACAAATTTAACATAGTAAAATCATTTAATCCATTTTAAAAAACTTAAAATTACATATTTATTAAAAAATCATAAAAATAATTAACAACATAATTTTAACATTACCCCAAAATATTCAAATAATAAATTGATAAACATAATTATAATTTTACATATGGTCTTTTTAGTGTGTGCGCCTATGAACACATTTTAACAACTAATTTTTTATTAGTTGGGTGCATAGTTGTCAAGGCGCTAAGGCGAGACTAGGCGACAGCGTACCGCCTAGCCGCCTAGGCGATTAGGCGTCCGCCTAGTCGTCCATTAGGCGGATTATACGTTTGGTTATATATATTATTTATTTATTATATATATAATATATACATACAATTATATGTTATATCAAAATAAAAATTATAACATTCTAATTATATTTCAAAAGAAAATCTAGTAGATAAATTAAAATTCAACATTAAATAAGTCTTGAGCATACAAATTAAGCAACAAATAGTCTAATACAAATCATCAAATCCATCAAGATTAGTTATGTTTTCATCTCATGTTCCTGTTCTTGTTCCGTAATCATCATCAATATCTTCATCATCTTCATTATTTGGAAATATAAATGTGTCACCATTTTCTTCTTCACTTTCAGAGTCGTGCAAATGAAAAGTACGAGACGAAGGAGCACGAGCTGCACGAGCTGCCCGAGAAGAACTTGCACCATTACCGTATCGAGTATATCTTAAAATCTCCGTTGGGTTGGTTTCCGTTTCCCCACCTCGATCACAATTTTTACTATGAAGGTTACGCACTGCCCTTGCTGGACCAGCAGCTATAGCAACCTGGTCCCATAACAGGTCTTCTCCGGGATGGACAACATCTCCATCAGGATTACCTACCCATTCACCACTCCAATTAAAGTCATCGAGTGCAATTGGATCAAATTTCTCCCCAAGCTCACGAAGCTTTTGAAAACGTTCTGCAATCTTTTCATTGTATTGAATATATACGAGATCATTCAACCTCTTATATTCCAAGCGATTTCTTTTTTTGGAGTGAATCTATACAAACATGCAGAAAGATAGATATTGTAATATTGTATAAATTGCAAAATGCAAATACTAAACATGTGATATAGCATTTTATTTATAAATCAGAAGTTCGATATTCTTACGAATTCAAAAGTGCTCCAGTTTCGCTCACAGCCTGATGATGAGCAACAAAGTCCAACAATGCGTTTTGCTATCATTGCAAGGTCTGGTGCACGACCCCCAAAAGCACTCCACCAATCAACTAACATATGTGATTGTATGAGAAATTAAATATCATACATTAATTGAAATAATTAATTGTGTATTGAAATGAATAATTATATAGTAAAATACTTACGAGGACTCTTTGTTTTGCTTTGATCAATTGCCATTTGTCTTGCAAAATTTTCTCTCTTATGCTCATAATTATCAGTTTGGCTACTTACTAAATCTCTTATCTCGGTATTAGGCACCATCTTTTCTATGACATCATTAAAATCTTCCCTGAGCTTGCAAGCATGGCGATAATCTTTCTCTTGTATGTCAAAGAACCTTCCAGGATTTAAAAACAAACCAGCAGCATACAGCTGAACCCCCATCTGTGTATCCCAACGTTTATCAACGATGTCAATAACAAATTTGCAAAGCGATGCATTATTTTCAAAAGAGTCGCGGATAGTTGCCTTAGCTTTTTCCATTGCAGCAATCATATCTGGCATTGCTGGTTTTTCATCAGCATCAACTACTCTCAAGGCAACAAGAAGTGGTTGTGATGCCATGATACAGTTAGCGATATTATTCCACAATGGACTTGAAAAAATCAAGTCATAAACTTGTTTTCCAGGCTCTGATTTAGCCAAGTTTGACTTAGACCAGTCTTCACTTAAAAACAATGACTTCAATTTGTCTCTAAATATATATAAACAATGCATTGTAAGAAAAGATGTGGCAAATCGAGTTGCTCCTGGTCTCACAAGTTCCCTGTCTCCAAGTTTTTTTTCATTGCATCATGAAGACGGCCATGTCTATAAATAAATGATGTTATTCTTTTAGCATTCTTGATTGCAACATCAAATGGTTTGTAGCTGCCTATATCCTCCAGCATCAAATCTATGCAGTGAGCAGCGCAAGGAGTCCAAAACATATTTGGAAATCTTTCGGTTGTTAGTAACTGACATGCCTTCTTGTAGTTAACACCGTTATCCGTCACTATATGAACTATATATTCCTTCCCAATCTCTTCAATTTTGCTTTGCAGTAAGTTTGCTAACATCAAATGATCGTGTGACTCGCTGGAAGCATTCACAGAACCCATAAAAAATGTTCCTTCAGGGCTGTTCGCAAGAAAGTTGATCAAGTGTCTGCCTCTTCTATCCGTCCAGCCATCTGCCATGAGAGTACAACCATACTTCTTCCAAGCACTTTCATGTTTTGTTCGCAATTGGTCAGTTTGTGTCTTCACCTTTTCAAGTAATGGAACTCTTAGTTCGTGATATGACGGATGCTTTAAACCTGGTCCATATTGACCCACAGACTCAATCATCACTTCATAATGTCTAGAGTGTGCGACATTAAATGGTATCCCACAAGCATAGAAGAATTTTGCAATGTGTAAGTGTGCCCTTTCCTTTTCTTCTGGTGTCTTCCGAATGTTTTCCAAAGTAGTTTGTTTTGATCCCTTCTTGTGCCTTTCATGAATCACTTCTTCTGGAGTCTTCCTTAGGATAGAAACAATTATTTTTGGTTGCTTTGCAGGTGGACCTTGAGGTTTTACAAATTCATGCAAAGTCCCTGCTCTATTTCTTTTTACAGAAGTCCCAGAACTTTGAACAAAAGTAGAGGCAGCAGTAGACGGTGTAGAGGCTTGCCCTGACCCCATTATCTCTTGAACTTCATCTTCAGTGTCTTCATCAACATAATCTGGAATGATATTGGGTTTTTTTTGCTTTTTGCTTAACAATGCGAATTGCATTTCTCTCATAATTTCAGTAGTTGTCTTGGGACACTTGCTTACATCGCCATAACCAGCAGCCAAGTGTTGCTTGAATCTAGTAATCCCCTGGTGTACTTGTTTTCCACAAAGTATACATTCAATTACCCCTTTTATATCCGAATCAGGCCAATATCCATATTTCCATCCTGGATCATTTGATTTAGCCTTATGTTTAGGATCAGTTTTTGGATCATAGATTTCGTTGCTTCTTCCCGAATCATCCATTACATACACTGTTAAAACAATAGAAGAACAAGATATGAATATGATAAATATATGTATGTATGTGTGTGTATAACTGTATATGATGTATGCATATATATATATATATATGTGTGTGTGTGTGTGTGTGTGTGTGTATATGATATATATATGTAAAGATTAATTAATAGAAGAAGAGACAAAGATTAAAACAAGAGAAGAAGATTAAAAACCTGTAAGCCGTAAGAAGATTAATTAATAGGAGTCTTCTTTAGGTTTCCCACTTTCACCGACGGCTGTATGCAATGGGCTGTATGTAAGGAGTCTTCTTGTTGATTACTAATATATGACTTACATAATTAAATGGGCTTTTAAAAATGGGCTTTTAAACATGGATTAGGTTAAAAAAAATACATTGGGCCTGGCTATTTTCTGCACTTAGGCGGACTAGGCGGAACTATGCAGACTAGGCGGAACTATGCGGCATTAGGCGACGCCTAGGCGACCACTGTTCATCAGAAACCTAGGCGGGGTGGACGCATATCAATTTTGCACCGCCTGAACGCCTAGGCGACGCCTTAACAACTATGGTTGGGTGATTGTAATTGGTGAAATTTTTTGTACATACCATTGTCATTAATAAAAATAAAACCAATGATATGATTGTTAAAATATGCCCATGGCCACAATAAAAACACCATTTTACATATTATAAATATAATAATAAAATCTAATTTGAAGGAGTAAACATAGTAATAAAAAAATTTAAGAAGAAATGTATATATTTTAAGTCTACGACCTGATTTCATGAACCGTTGAATTAGGATTTTTAGACCCACTCCATCAGAGGAATTTTGGATAGTTGAGGATATATATGTGTGAAGCAAATAACCTTAACTATTCAAATGAGGGTCGTTCATTTCATTTCGTTCAGGGTTATCAAATGACCCGCTCTCATGGATCATGGGTGCTAGGTGCTAATTGTAAACCTGGTTAATGCTACATCCATTGGATATATCGGGTTTAACATAGATGGGCCTAATGCCTGTTTTGTAAAACATAATTTCTTGGATATCTGCAGTCTTGGACCCATATAAAGCCCAATATTTTGTATAAACATAATTAGCTCATAAGTACATTTTGACTTCTAAATGAAATACGGGCTTGGTGAATTATTATAGCAATATTGTTGCGACGAAACAAGATATTGTCAACAATTAAAAAACAATTGGGTTTTCTGAAAAATAAAAAGAAAGAATAACTGGGTTTATTTTTGTCTCTCCCTCACCCGGAATTTATAAACTTATTAAGTTTTTCACAAAAAAAAAATAATTGTCATTAAATTAATAAAACATTTGATTTTAGCATCATAGGTTAAGCATATTTTTCATCCCCAAAAACCCTAATACTAACTTTTTGCATTTTTTGTGAAAATGGTTTTTATACAAAATAGCAAATAGACAAGGGTCCTTTGCTAAAATCAATTTTTAACACTTCTAAAAAGTAATATTTTCAGTGTTAAGAAAAACTACTTAAAACAATATTTAAAAAGCAAAGATTGATAGTTTAAATTTCATCAAAAACACGAATGTGCGATCATTTAAAATTTTAAAGTTGATGACTGACAAATAAAAATAAAAATTAAAGTTGTCGTGAGCAACATAATTTCATGTAATCCCAAGACACTAAAAAGGTTTATCTACGCTAGATATAACAAAATATACCTATGAAAATGCTGACTAAATTGACCACATTTGAAAGCAAGAACAAATGAAAATGCCACAAAAATGTGGTGGTTTATGAAATTGGTGGTGGGATTTCCTGCAAGATGCTGTGATTTTGTATGAAACAATTTATATCAAAGTAGAGCTACATTACATACAACAGTTGCCAGTTGGTATGAGGCGACAAGTATCACTCAGATGCCCTGCTGTCCTCAGGTGTGTCACTTTCATGGCGGAGACTGTTTTCTCGTGAATAATTTGACTTGGCACCCTGGTATGCGATAAAGAGTGACATGTAATTTATTTATTTTTTAAGCAAGAACAAGTAAATGCAAGTCAGGTTGTGATCATCAATATTTCACATATTCCTGGACAAATAGTATTAAAAAAATCCATGATGAAATTTATAATAAGTATTGATTGGTATTTAGGGGAGGCTTCTAAATAGAGCTCTTATACGAACTAGAAGAACAGGATAAACTGTGCAAGCCTTTGTTATTGAATCCAATTGGAGAAAGTAGATGCAAAATCATGTTATATTCTCGGTACAAGTGGCATATAATAGGGGTCAAGACTCCAATGCTTACTTGGAAAATTGTTCCGAGCTTTTTCATTGCTCTAGCCCGTTGCCTAAGAATATCCTTGGACGCATCAGTATCTTTAACAACCTGAAATGGAACAGAAGCAACCATTCATTTTACGTAATTTGCAAAAAAATTATATAAAAATAGTGGCCATACTAAAAGAGGCCATTGCCCTAGACAATGGAAGTATCTGGGGCTGCACAAAGGTATAGTATATCTGATGCCAAATGAACCAATCAAATTCAGTTCAGCCAATACAATGTAATGCCCGTAATACAAATAATGATTCTCGATAAATAATATTTGTTTTTAATGTAAAGGAATACTTCAATGGGATTCCAGCTGATACTTTGTAAATTTTGCTTAATAGTCAACATACATTGAGTTAAGAGGTTTAAGATAATCTGTGATTTTATATCAGCCATGTTCCACTAGTCATCAATCAGGATGAAGCAATTAAGAAACAAAATTTATGTATACAGCTTCACATACTGATTTATGCAGTTATCTTGTGTGATCTTTAGCAATAAGTTTCATATGCTTACAATGAACTCAATGATTAAGAGAAGGCAAGGACAGTAGATGGATGCTTACATATGAGTACTCTTGTAAATCGTGAATGATTTCAAGGGTATACATTATCCATACTAAGAAGCAAAGCGTATGCAATTACAGATACATAATATGCTTTAACCTATTCTTCAAGCAAAAAAATAAACTTCAAAAGGAGGAAAGGGGGGGGGGGGACTTCTTTCACACAGTGTTGAAAGGATTGCTAAACTACGCGGTTATGCATGCTGATAGATGGAATAACAAAAGTTATGCTCTCAATGTTTTTGTGCTAAATGAGATCAGTTGGAACTCACTGCTTGACAGACACGTGACAATGTTGCTTCAATATCTACCACATTAAGCTTCCACAAGGACTGAATCATTGAGTCCTTTTTTTCTTGAAGGGCTTTAGTAACTGTTTCTTCTTTGTTTTCTCCTTGGTTCAACTTCTTCATCTCCTCTTGTACTTGCATCAATGACACAGCACCTACACACAAGAGCAACATTAAGTGTGTCGAGCTAATCTCAAAGTTCAAGGAAAGAAATTTACTTAAAATTATCTGACCTGAAGCTGCTGAAACTTGAGACTTTATTATATGACCTTTATCACGTACCCATTCTGCTAAAAAAGGCACCTTCATATATCTTTTACCCTTTCCAATTTCTCTTGCACCTTGCCTTCTGTAGATATAACCAATAGTATGTAGCATAGCCTCTCCAAAAGCTGAAATCAATAAGAACTCGACTCAAGTAAACCAGAATGACCAGTTCAAAGAAAAACAATGGAAAATTTTATCCTAGAATATGTTTGGTGGTAAATTATACTGGATTGACCCCATCAACAATTGTCAGTACATCCAGTTATAACATAGAAAGAGATAGAAGAGGACAAAATCCTACCAGCCTGTGAGAGATGGCGTGCTTCAGTTGTTGCCCAATTCACAAACTCATCTTTGTTACCTGCGACATATGGCTGAAGGCGATCTTTCAGAATTTTTATGAGCTTTTTCTCCCTCTCTTTTTGTATTGCCTGTATATTAAGAATTATCACATAACTTAATATCATATCCAAGGATCACTCCCTTCATTCAACAAAATAGTCTCATTTAGAAAATTTGCACATATTAAAGATGTTTTCTGTTCCAAAGTATATTTCAGATGCAGTTAGTCTATAATACAGATGTAATGACCTGATAATAAGGTTATGATAAATTAAAATTACTTTGTACGACCACATGTAGCAAGTAGGCTCCTATTTTTCTAAATGAGACTGTTGTGGGAGAAAATAGAGTCTTAGTTAAGCATATTCAAAGGAACAGAGGATGCCTTCATCTTCTCTTGGACTTTCATCTTACGAACTTCAGGAACCACCGCATCCATTTCAAGCTCCACATATGCCATTGAAGCCAATGCAAGCTGACCAATGTAATCCTCAAAGAAATCACTCCCAAATAGCATCCCAAAGACAGTTGAAGGATCCACCATGCACTCCCTAAGAAGGAAAACTAGAAAAGTAAGATAAAGATCGGATTTCCTTGTGTATAGTTTTAAAACAAAAAGAAAGATAAAAATACATTAAAAGAAAATTATATTGAAGTACTTGCAACTCAGACAGAACAAGAGCATCAGTACAAATTTTTGGATATTATCTTATGCCGATCTCCTTTAAATTTGAAGTCCATATACAAAGTTTGTGGATCAGATGGAGAGAGTAATATATGAGAGAAACTACTAAAACTAAATTTTAACCTAAAAGACTTAAAGGAAATGCACACTTTTAATCAGCAATTTTTTTGTTTCCTTCTTTTTCTTGTGCAGAATAAAAAGGATAACTTAAACCTATGATTTCATAGCCAGTAAGAAAAGTTAATGCCTTTTGTTTTTTTTGAACTAATTTAAGCTACTGAGTTGTAAAATAAAAGTTGGTCAAGAGTACTTGAATGAATACTTTTTTTTCTTCCAGTTCTTCTTAGACCGGCAACTCGTATCCCGAAGATACAAGTAAGCGCCCGGTCCTCTTGAGTCGAAGCCACACTAACCCGTCAATTTGGGATCCAATTCGAGATTTTCCAACAGCTACAAACAACAGGTTACGAAGTAACTTGAGCACAGACGATTTGATAACAGAGAACAATAACTCTTTCTTAAAGGGCTCATTCGAGAGGGCTTGGTAGTCTTAAGAAAGGTGCGAGTTTAGAAGAGCTTTCTTTGGAAAAGAAAGAATCTTTCCCATGTCTTTCTTGTCTTGGTTGGACAAATCCAACTTCCCACAAAGGGCAATTTCTTATTGTGATTAAAAATAAAATGTATTGTTGAAAATTCAAAAAGATATGAGACGTAAGGTTTTTCTTCGCCCCCCTTCGTCGCTTCTGGCTAAGCATCTTTCGGCGGAGGAAAGGAGGCGGGCTTTGCTCCCCTTTACAATATGAATAAGAGATGCTATATTTTTACAAGGGTGCCTAACACAACCCATGCAGCTTCTTTTGTCTACCTCTAGATATGAGTACTTACTCCTGTACTCCAGATTTTCCGTTTTTATTATATGCTTCACGTTTCTCATTGTCACCTAGAATCTGGTAAGCTTCCCCAAGTACCTTCATATTTGAACCATACATAGGCCAAAAATGATAATGTTAGTAAACAACAAGAAGTAGTGGAAGAAAAAGAAGAATTTTATTAGTCAGACGCATTTTACGGTATCACAAATAATTTAGACTTAAAACAAATTAGAGGAGTATAAGGAAGCTTAGTAGAGAAATATTTATGCAAATGTATGTTAATGTATTTCAAGGTCAAGACAACTAAAATAATGCTAGCGGGGAAAAAGACTTGGGTTAAACATCCAGATGCTTTAAGAAGAAGAAATGATAAGTTTGTAAACTTATAATTTGAAGGTGTATGCCAGAAAATGGAATGAAATCTATTACCTGAAAGTTTCGTGCAGCTTTTGGATCTCCAGGATTTTTGTCAGGGTGAACTATTCTTGCCTGCAATAAACATGAAATTTGTTTTATGTATTACAATTTACACATACGTATAATCACGTTTTTTTTCCATTTTGTGAAAAACCAAAACATTTTCTAGAAACATAGATGACAACTGACAAAAGTACTAGTAGTAATAACAAGATTAACCAAATGTTTGCACACACCTGTATGACTGTATGAGTCAAATAAACTTTATTTGTAGAAGCACTTTTAAATTACATATTGCGCCTGAGTCAGTGTTAAGCAAATAATATGGACACCGAACTAGTATAGAAATGTAGATCTTGTGCTTCTAGCCACATTTTCTTTAGGAGAAAGACCCAAACAGAAACAAGTATTTTAAAAATTGAATATAACAGAGCTAACTGATCATCTTGTTTATTGGCTGTGCGAGGGGTTAGATTCGTCCCTTGTTCCCTCGTCAAAATATAGGGTTTAACGATTCTTAGATTCAGATATTCATAACTGATGAGCCAAAGAGCTACAATGATAAGACTGTGTTGGCCTTACCTTAACATAATAGGCCTTCTTAATCTCGGCTGCGGATGCATCTACACTGACTCCTAAAATATCATAATATTCTGTCTCCTTCACCATGTCTCAAAATCACAATTTTACAAGTGCAATCTCTGTCTCTCCATAAAGAAAAACCTTGTGAGAACTGAGAACAAACACAAGGAGAAATGTACTAAACATCAATTAGTCCTACATAATCTACATATGGATAATCATTGAACTTTACCAATGTCTTCCCAAGTCCAAACAATTATGGTTATAAGTAATACACTAATACATAGCTACAGCAATAACGCTAAAAAAGACATTTAATGCAAAATTCAATATGTTATTTCTGAGATTCTGAAAGCCAGAGAAATTCTGGAATTGCTGGAAAGAACACCATTACAAAGATAACATACCAATGGAAATAACTATATAGATGCAACTAAAGTGCGGAAAGTTGAGAATCAAGGAGTGCCAGAGTGGTGACAGCAAAAGTGCTTCATGTGGTAGAAGATGTTCAGATTTTAAACCTCTCCCATGCAGAAACCTAAAAGTTTTTCAGTTAGAAGATGGAAAAAATTAGCATATAATATGAAGAATTCCAGGTCAGTAAAACTCAGAAAATTGAGCTAAAATGCACATAATAATTATACAAAACTGAAAACAGTTACATTTATTTATTTGTTTATTTAAATCAAACTAGAAATGTTCTAGTGAAGTTACATTTCTTCTTTAATACTGCATATATTTAGTACTCATTAATTAAATGAAGACAGACAGTGTAAAACAAGTTGATCGAATTTATAATTTTTTTGAATAAGTAGGCTTATAACATTACGAATGAGTATCTCGGGGTGAGTCAGAGTCGAAGATGACAGAGGATAAGCCCTTATCCAAGATTGAGCTATCGTGCTCCCATAACATCTACTATGATTCTCTATATATAACCAAAATCACAGATATGATAACACAAAATTCATAATTAAATCGCGATCACCTCATCATTCCAATCTAAAGTCACAAAATTAGAGCTGAACCAAGCTATATATGATACTACTAAATTACAAAACATTCTTGATCAATTACACATGGAGAAAAATATAAGTGAACCCTAGAAATACTCTATAGAAATAACGCATAAATGAAATCAATTCCATAAAAAATTGCATGTACACGACAATTTTACATATTATCCAATACTTTTCACATTCTTTTTTTTTTTGTTGTTGATAATTTCTACTTTTCACATTCGAATGTACGTAATTATAGACATACAACACGTAAAAGATATAGTGTGTGTGTATGAATAAAATGAGAAAGGGTGTAGGGTTTACCTTATAAAGAATTGAATTTCGATCTTGCGTCATGCAACAGAATAGAAGGAACTCGTTGAGTGAAATGATCAAGTGGAGACGATCGAACACTGCACGTGATTTTAATATTCAATTTTTAATATGTTGCTAAATGCATTAACAAATTACTTATCAGTAATTACTGCCACTATTAAATACTCCTTGTACCAATTTACTGACACTGAAAATTACATATATTATATAATTGATAAAATTATGAAAATTATATCTTTAGAATATATATAATTTATTTTTAAATGTATTTTTTAATTTTTTAATAATAGTTAAAATAATAGTAAAAAGTCAAAACAGTTAATTTGATACGTAGGGATTACTCGGTAGTTAGTGTGACTATTTACTTTGTGGTTGGTGAACATATTTTAACTAATGATTTAAAAATGAAAATAAAGAATAACAAATTTTATAAAAACCATTATATTTTGATTTTTTTTAGGAATTACGGTACAACACATTTTCATTTATTTTTTATATTCAATAAAATTAGTTTATTTACTATATTTTATTCTAATACTTGTAATATTTATATATTATATATAAAATCTCAAAAACTAAAATTTTATTATATTTATATTACTATATGGATTGCTTCTAACTTTTGTTATTTTATTTTTCTGTTATACTACCATTTTCTAATTTGCCTCCAACAAGATAGTTCAAGTAAAAAATAATTTAATTATTTTAATAAAATAAAATAAATATAGTAAAATAATTTCACTGTATTTTAATAAAATAATTTATTTTATTATTTAATGAATTCAAATACAATATACTATTTAACTATTATCTCATGAATGTATAATTATAAAAATAATATAAATATCAAAAAATTAGAAATATCCAAATTTAAATTACTTTATGTTTCATAAACAAATAAGATATAAAAAATATGATAAGAGAAAACTACATAACGATTAAAATTTTTAAAGTAATTTAAAGTTTGATATTTCTAATCGTGCTCCATAACATCAACTATTATTTAATAAACTTTTATACATATAAGCATACTAAATTAAAAAAATTGTCTCCACTAAAATAAAAATGTTTAGTAAATATATTAGTTTATAAAAAAAATCAGTAGCCCACCCTTAAAATTTTTCTGGTTAGCCAATATTTTATTTTATTTTTGACAATCTCTAGTAAATGGAAAATTTTGAAGGGTGTCAAATTTTGCAGCATATAAAACAATGAATAGACTTGAAACAAACGGGATCGAATCATTGTACCGGAATGATCCAAAGAGAAAGGCAGCTCAGCATATCATTCTTTAGTGTTGATTAGCTGTTTGGAATTATTATTAGTAAGTAGGAGTATTATGGGAAAGTCAACTTACCATTTCATTACAGCATCATTAACAACATCAACATCATCATAATCATTAACATGTCAGTTGACCCCGAGGCAGGAGGTAGCAGAGACTGGTTATTTCCATCACCTTCTGCTGGAAAGCAGCAGCGTGACTGGATATATCCATCTCCATCATTGTCATCTTCGCGTCTCTCGAAAACACCTACGAGAAGATTCTTCTCTACGTATCCTCCACCTCCTGATCATACTGCTACATCTTCTCAAAATCGCTATAGCCCTGCTGCTGCTGCTGGTATACGTCGTCGAATCAACTTTCCTCGTCGATCATTGAACGAAGATGTTTCTGTGGAGAAAAAAACAACAGTACCAGCAGCTTCAGATGTTGCTAAGTGTTTTGATGCTGATGCTGATGCTGATGCTGATGCTTTGAAATTTAAATTTAGCTGGCAGCGGATTATTATTATTGCATTTCCAGTAGCTGTAACCTCTCTTTTACGAGACCAACTTAAAATTCACCGGTTATGTTTATGTTGATGTCTTGGTTTTGATTATATTAATTACTTATTGTTGCAGGTTCTGGTTGCGTCAATTTCTTCTTTACTTTACAAGAATTTCTCGTTGCATAGTCAGGTCACTAATTTACTGGTACAATCTCTCGATTTTTTCTTGATAAAAAATTGTTTAATATGTATTGATTTAGTTCGCACAATTTATATTTGACTATTTTTTCTGTTCAACCTTTATCTGTGTTAGGCCTCTGCAACACACATTATTATTATTATTATTATTAATTTTCCAGAAAATTACATTAAGTAAGGCGATGTGAATAACTTCTGAATTGCAAGTCAGGAACAGAATTGGCCAGGCAATAATTACACATTGAAATAGGTTTTTGTAATGCTGAAAAAGGCGTTTACTTTTCTTATTATGCCTGGTTATACTCACATTTTGGAAATTAATTAAACAACCTGCTTCATAATATATCGTTAGCAGATTTGGGGATTAACTTTTGTGATACACGAGTGTATAATTTACTCTCACATATTATCTTTGTATATCTCCAGAATCAAATTTACGAGCTTAACAGGAGATTACGTTTTTGCAATGGCCTGGATTCTTCAAATTCAATTGATATTTCGTATGGGGAGAGTGATGTTTATTCTAGCAAGAGTTTAAAGATAACAGCTCTAGCTGTCTCGCTCATGTTTTTAGCCCTTCCATTTTTCTTCTTAAAGTATGTGGAGTATGTTTCAAAGAAAAAGAAATCACCAGACAACATTGCAGAAGAAGTACCTCTAAACAAGCAGCTAGAGTACAAAGTGGACGTATTTCTGTCAGTTTATCCATATGTTAAGCCACTGGCATTGTTAGTTGCAACACTACTGCTGATATTTCTAGGTGGCCTGGCATTGTTCGGAGTAACAGATGATAGCTTAACAGATTGCCTCTGGTTATCATGGACATTCGTTGCTTCCCCCGGGAATCATGCTGACTCTGAAGGTCTTGGTCCCAGACTAGTATCAGTTACTATAAGTTGTGGCGGGATGCTCATATTTTCAATGATGCTAGGACTTGTTTCTGACTCGATTTCTGAGAAGCTCAACTCCCTGAGAAAAGGAAGAAGCGAGGTGGTTAAACAAAATCAAACTTTGATTTTGGGGTGGAGTGACAAGCTGGTAAGTGCTCAAAACCATAAGAATTCCCTTCACGCAATTAATTCATTTTTGTATATTGGCTAGATTCTCAATTAATTCACCTTAGGTATACTTACTTCTTTGCATGGAATACAAGGTAGTTATAAATTGTTTCTCATTTTTCTATCTGTAAACATGACAAAGAGCTCATTATATCATATGGAGCACTGGCAAACCAAAATCTTCTTCAAGTCTGCAATGAAGCAATCAAATCGTCACTTAGTACTAATATCATTTGATGATCATGCTTTGATGTTTTCATGCTCCCGTGTTTTCTATAACTTCATTTCAAATGTTGGTAGAAAAGTAAATGAATATGAAAGATATTTTCATTTAGTCGCCATCTCATGCCATTGCTTTTACGCCTACTTTTTGAGTTCAATCAAGTTAGGTAGGTAAAACTGCTATTGGTAATAATAACCATGTAATAATAGTTCATGAAACTGAAAACATGTCTATGCTGACTTTCAGGTTTCCTTTTCACTCATAAACGATTTTATTCTCAGGGATCACTACTAAACCAGTTAGCCATAGCTAATAAGAGTTTGGGTGGAGGGATTGTTGTTGTCATGGCAGAAAAAGACAAAGAAGAGATGGAGGTTGACATTGCTAAAATGGAGTTTGATTTTAGAGGGACATCTTTCATATGCAGGAGTGGAAGTCCTCTAATTTTAGCAGACCTTAAAAGGTATGCGTGCTATAATACCTTTCATCTCAGTATTTACATTTGAAACCATTAATTACAAGTTTTGCGCTGTGAATGATGTCTTTTAACCAACTTGGTTCTATTTTCTGAATATGCATGCTTCGTGTATTTCCTGGGAAGTAAATTCGAAATATAGAGTCAAATCAGAAATATGGTCTTACATCTTGCACTACAATGTAGATTCGTTAAATTCAGATCAATTACTTATATAAGAACAGTCATAGTTGCTTTCCTACTGGCTTAACTGGATCATATTATATCTTTAAAATAGAAGAATCATCTGGATATGGTGTAGACATGTTTTAAATGCTCTTCTTCGTTTATAGTACCCTAATCGTAAACTTGCTTTACAAAAGGGCTTTGAGAGAGAAGTATGGTTGAGGCTTGGTATTGAAAAATGATGATATCAACCATAAGCCTTTTGCACCTGCAGTGTTTTATGCGATTAACTTTTAACAGCGGGATTTCAATTTTCAGTCATAAGGTTTGAAGTGTTTCTTAGTGCAAAATTTACAGTTACGAATATTGTTTTATAAATGAAAAGGTTTTATGTTTCCGTTGATGTGACTGTTAAGGTTTAGAATGTCATTTGGCCATTTGGTTACGCTTATCTGTTGATGGGTGTTTTCTTTCTATGTAATCAAATTTCCATAGGTATCTGTTGCCAAGGCACGTGCTATAATTGTCCTAGCAGAAGATGGGAATGCTGACCAGGTAATAAAAATTAGACATTGTTGAGTTCTTAGAGTTGTGTTGGATATGTTTTGAAGTCCTTGAGTCCTTTTTGTTTATTCAGAGTGATGCTCGTGCATTGAGGACAGTATTAAGCTTAACAGGAGTAAAAGAAGGATTGCAAGGACATATAGTGGTGGAATTGAGTGATCTAGATAACGAGGTCCTTGTGAAACTTGTTGGTGGAGATCTTGTTGAGACTGTTGTAGCACATGATGTGATTGGTCGCTTGATGATACAATGTGCCCGACAGCCAGGTCTTGCTCAGGTCACTCTTCAGAGGATTGTGATATTTAATTGTTTACAGTACTTGTCTATTTTTATTTCATCCTGTCCCTGTTAACTCTTTATAATCTAGTTTTTTGCCAGACATTGCCAACCAATCCTTGTATTCAGCATCTGCAGTAATTTTAGTATCATACTTTTCTAAATGGTTTGTTGACATGGTTTTAATAATTTCAACCTGTATTAATTGGGCCGCTGCAGATTTGGGAAGACATACTTGGGTTTGAGGGTTGTGAGTTCTATATCAAAAGATGGCCACAATTGGATGGAATGCAATTCGAAGATGTCTTAATCAGCTTCCCTGATGCTATTCCCTGTGGAGTGAAGGTTGCATCCCATTTTGGTAAAATTATTCTTAACCCTGAGGATTCGTATATTTTACAAGAAGGCGATGAAATTTTTGTCATAGCTGAGGACGATGATACTTATTCTCCAACAACATTTCCGACGGTGCCTAACTAATCTCTTAGTTCAAATTTCCTTTATACTCAGTTGATCCGTTTCCTAAGTCATTCTATCAGCTATATCTATTATCTATGACAAGGCACATGCTTATCTGTATGCATCCAACATACTGACCTTTTTAAAAATTCATGTCAAGGATATATCGATTAGATGCCTTAAAAGATAAGCTTTACATCACATGATTCCCCCAAACTGTTACCAGCTTTCAGTTTGAAGCAATAGTTTCTATCAAACCATTGCTTAATCATTTTAGCATATTCCATTGTTGGATAATCAGCCCAACTTTTAAACACTTTATTGTGATAATTATCCAGTCCATAAGCTCAGGTTTCTTGGCTTGCTCAAGCATTCCAAGTAGAATTAATTTTTTAAAATTTTACTGCAATATTTGAAATGGAATCATGATAGTCAGTAGTGTCACCAACATTGCTAGACGTTCCTATTCTATGTGCATGCTTCGTCATTTGCAGCACCTTGTAGCTACTAGCTGAAGCTTAATTGATGATATGATTGTGGTAAATTCAATCAATTAAATTCCAAATACCTCTTTTTCTTCATTTGAATGCTGCAGGTTTGGAGAGGAAATTTACCAAAAGACTTCATTGTTGCAAAGTCTTCAGAAAAGATTCTGTTTTGTGGTTGGCGAAGAGATATGGAAGATATGATTATGGTAATGTTATGATTATGATTAAGAAGATATGATATGATTATGATAAGATATGATTATGGAAGATATGGTTTGTTGCCAGTCGGAGGTATGTTTTGATTTCCCCGGAATGTCCCCCAATCACTGAATCGTGATACTCCTTGAGTAAAGTCGAAATGATGCTAGAGTGTTTTGGAATAACATACCGCCCTTTGAATAACAACCTGCCATCTACAAGGATATACCGTTTATGCTCCTTAGTATTCGTTCGTAAATCCTCCATTATTTGTTGAAGCACCTCATCACCTGCAATCTCTGCTTCTAGTATTGTCCAGTCAACCCCCTGCGTTGCAACCAGTGCACCCAAAACAATATCCCCCACGGTCTTCCGGGACAAGGCATCAGCTACTCGGGGTAGAAGAGCAACTCACAAATCTCGAAGGGGCAATTTCTGAAATGCTCGCAACGACGGTGGAGACAGCAGTTGCCTCTATGCGAGAAGCGCTGGTGGCACAACTGCTTGAAGGACAAACGATGGCGTCGAGGAAGACGAGTGAAGAAATTGAAGCGCTGGCACATCGATTAGAGGGGAGAATTAATCGATCTCGGGAGAATCAGGAGAATATGTTCAACGTTCTTAACGGTGAGCAAGAGAAATTTCAAACAGAAATGTGATCCTCAATAACCAACCTCAAATGAAGTCAACCACCCCCAATCGATCGGCAAGAGGGAAGTGTCAACCATTCGGGCTCATTGCACGGTGGGGGGACGGGGTCTCCAGTGGTAGGCGGTCGTGTCGGTGTAGGGGTGAGTGGGTTTCAAGGTGGAGAAGGTAGTAATTTGGGCAGGGGGTCTGGCGGTGGTCCCGACAATTGGAGATATAGAAAGCTGGATATGCCAATATTTGGTGGGGTAGATCCTGATGGCTGGATTCTTCGAGTAGAACGGTATTTTAATATTTATAAGCTCACAGAGGATGAGATGCTTGAATCAGTAGTAGTGGCCTTGGAGGGAGACGCTTTAAGATGGTATCAGTGGGAGCATAAACGACGACCGATTCGTTATTGGGAGGAGTTTAAGGGGTTTGTTCTTCGGCAATTCCGGCCAACAGATGGGGGTTCTCTGTATGAGCAGTGGTTGTCTACCACGCCGACAACAACGGTCCTTGACTACCGACGACGTTTTATTGAAACGGCTGCACCACTGGATCGCGTACCTGAATCAATTTTGTTGGGCCACTTTAACTTGGATCAAGCTATGGATATGGCAGTTCGGGTGGAAGAAAAGAACCGGGCAACTTCAGGAAAAAAGAGCCAAAGGGCTTTGTTTCAGGTGCGATGACAAATGGAGTATGGGCCATCGATGCAAGAACAGAGAACTCAGTGTCATAGTCATGGAGAACGAGGAAGCTGGATACTCCGATGACGGTGGTAGTGACCCCCCACCATCGCCAACAAATGAAACAGTCACGGAGCTATCTCTAAACTCTGTAATTGGTCTTTCAAATCCGAAAACTATGAAATTATTGGGGTTGATTGAAAGGAAAGGAGGTTGTGGTCATGATCCACCCAGGGGCAACACATAACTTCGTTTCTCTATCAATGGTGACTGAATTGGGGATAGAAGTCACAAATTCTGGGGGTTTTGGTGTGTCGTTGGGTAATGGGGAAGCTATACGGGGGAATGGCATTTGTAAAGGGGTATTGGTGCATTTGAATGGAGGGGTAGAGGTGTATGAGGATTTTTTACTCTTGGAGTTAGGAAATTCTAATGTGATTTTGGGAGTACAGTAGTTGGAGAAGCTGGGGTCGGTCCATCACATAATTTTGTGAAATGTACACTCATTTATGTATCAGATTTGCCACACATGTGTAACAGATTTGTAAAAAACAGAGATGGGTCATTTTTGGACATTAATTATCCATTGCTTCAAAAAATTCAGGATCAAATGACATCCGAGTTGGATAAATCTAGAACTGCAGCTTTATACTTCCAATTTTTTTTCCAACTTGGGTTTTACTAACTTGATATATATATATATGTATATATGTGTGTGTGTGTGTGTTTGTGTATTTAGATTTTTAAAGGCGAGGAAATTTGACATTGAAAAGGCGAAGCACATTTGGGCTGAAATGATTCAATGGAGAAAGGATTTTGGAACCGACACAATTTTGGAGGTATATCAACCTGGGTGTTCCTCAACTTTGCTGCTTTTTTACACTTGTCAGGATTTTGAACTTTGAAGTACTATGTACATCATGCGGCATCTGTATTGCCACTTTGTTTATCGTTTCTACATTAACACTTTCACTTTGTTAATATTGTATCAGGATTTTGAATTTCACGAGTTAAATGAAGTTTTGAAGTATTACCCTCAAGGTAATCACGGCGTGGACAAAGAGGGAATACCTGTATATATTGAAAGATTAGGAAAAGTTGAGCCTAACAAACTTATGCAAGTAACAACTATGGATCGATACGTAAAATACCATGTAAGGGAGTTTGAGAAAACTTTCAAAATAAAATTTCCAGCATGTTCTATTGCTGCAAAAAGGCATGTAGATTCAAGCACGACAATTTTAGATGTTCAGGGCGTGGTATAGTTCCTCAACATTACTTCTTTTTTCATTTACTAGTCTCTTTATGTGTAGGGATCATTGTACAGGTAGCACGGGAACTCGGCTTCAGAAAATAGACGGCGATAACTAGGGGTGTGCATTCGGTTCGGTTAACCGATTAACCGAAATAATTTTGGTTCGGTTAACCATATTTTAAATTTCGGTTCGGTTTTCGGTAATAATTTTTTAAAAATTCGGTTATTCGGTAATTCTGTTTTTAACCGCGGTTAACCGAATAACCGAAAAAAATAACCGATTTTTAAAAATATTATAAATAAAATAATAATTAATAATAAGCTAGTAGGTTATTACATATACTTTTAATAATACATTGCTATGTTATCACAATGATCCATGTCAAAATATAGTCCATGTATTTACTGTTTTGTTGTCCCTCTATTCCTCAATTCTCAGAACTCTGGATGTTACCAATTTTGCGAACTAAACTACATATCCAAACTTCTTTAAACATTTATTGTCGTAGTACGGAAATAAATAATTAAAGAGTAATGTTTAAATTTATAAAATTATTTACAAACTCCATTATGACTGGTTGTATTGCTAGTCATACATACAAGTTAATTAAAAAGGCACAAATCATTGAAATGGTTAGAAACTAAGTTAGTAACAATATAAATAATTTTCGGTATTTCAGTGGTGTTAAGTTTTATTTTCAAGTGTGAATATAGGTTGTATAATTATAATTTTTTAAATTTTTTTATTAAATTTCGGTTTATTAATTCGGTTTTCGGTATTAACCGTAATGTTTATTTCGGTTCGGTTTTAAAACCGAATAAATTTCGGTTCGGTTTTCGGTAGGTATTTTTCAGAAATTTCGGTTTCGGTTAATCGAAAAAAATTCGATTCGGTTCGGTTTCAACCAAATGCACAGCCCCCTAGATAACTACCCTGAAGTAAAATTGACTATAATTTTTTTTTTTTGACAATTAAACACCCCCCCCCCCCCATCTTGTCAAATACAAGATTTGAACTCTCGACCTCTGTCAAAGAGGTCTTCGGTGACTATCATTTTTCAATCAATTACATGTGCTTAATTATATTTTATTTTAAAATGTTCAGTCCAAGGAACCAATATCCGTTTGACTAATTTTATCAATTTACTAATTTTTATTGGGCAATCACTTCATCAAATGTTTATCATCAATGCTGGTCCTGGTTTTAGACTGCTCTGGAGTACTGTCAAGTCTTTTCTGGATCCCAAGACGACTTCGAAAATTCATGTAATTTAATATATGCTTTGACAAGTTCAGAAAATCACTTTTAAAATTTAATGCTCTCCAGTCTCCACTACCTTGACCTTATTACTCTTGTTTTGAGCTTTAGGTTCTTGGAAACAAGTATCAAAACAAATTGCTTGAGATTATAGGTGCCAGGTAACCAACTTAATTCCTCTATCTCCAAATTAATTATAAAATGATTCTGTAGTTATCTTCATTTACCTTTCCAGAGCATCTTTAGGTAGTTTTAAACTTAGGAGTGTGTATTTTTTTTCAATTCTACAGTGAATTGCCAGAATTTCTTGGTGGTACCTGTACGTGTGCAGATCAAGGGGGATGTCTTCGTTCTGATAAAGGACCATGGAAAACCCCTGATATTTTAAAGGTTTTACCCTAGTCCGACTACAGTATTTTTTTATACTCTCCTTCAAAGCCAGTTGGCATATTCAGTATAATACCATATCTTACGACTTGTCCTGAAGTCTTATGAAGACTTTTCATTAGTTCTAGTTATAAAATTCCATCTTAATTCTGTATATATATGTATATGATGCAGATGGTTCTTAGAGGGGAAGCCGGACGTGCTAGACAGGTTGTTAAAGTCTTAAACAGCGAGGGAAAGGTTGTTGCTTATGTTAAGCCTCACTACCCAATGGTATGTTTATTTATTTAATGCATTTGCTGAATCAGACGTTGCATCGTCTTTCAGTTAAGGTAATTCATTTATTCTCTCTACGTGTATTGAAGCAGGTAAAAGGCAGTGATACATCCACTGCCTAGTCAGGATCTGAAGCTGAGGATATTGCTTCTCCAATATCAATGAGAACTTACTCACATCTTCGATTGACTCCTGTTCGTGAAGAGGTAGATTTTTAAATTTCATCTTTTTATGGGTACAAGGATTCTTAAGAGAAACAGGACAGCGTTCTTTGTATTAACAATTTAATTTTGGAGTACTAAAATCGTTTAACTGGGGATATATTAGCAAGTTATGTTTTGATTAATGTAGAAAATTGCAGTTTTCTTCTCTGGTCCTGATCTGGTTAATTTGAAACTATGAGTATGCATTACATGTAGGCACTGTTATTAAAATGTTCTGAGATTTCTCCTCAGCTGTTATTTTAATTTGTTGGAAAATACGAAAACAGGACAAAGTAATTGGATCAGCTATTCATTCTAGTACCTTCTTGGGATATGATGAATATGTACCCATGGTTGACAAGGCTGTTGATGCTGGATGGAAGAAGCAATCATCCTTCAAAAATCTTGCCACTCCTAAAGGTTAGAATTAAGCTTGACTGATATTAAATATACTGCTTTAAGTGTCTACATGCTATTTTAAAAGAATGTAAATCATTATTTTAATTTTTCAGTCTACTCCACATTATTATTCACTGGTATTGAGCTTGTCAAAATTGTTCCATATTTATCAATGTTGCCTTTCTAATTGGTTAAGGTACGCCTGCGCCTACACCTACACCACCTGCCTCTCAAAAGACACCAGAAGGATATCATGCAAAGATCAAAGCAATGCTCATGACTTTTTTCATGACCCTTTACACACTCTTTTACTCTGTGGCCAGGCATGTAATCAGTATACATCCTGGAATATCTTCCCTTAATAACCAAAGTATTCAGGAATTTTCCATTGATACAATGTCAAAGGATGAAACATACACCCCTTCACCAACTGCAAAATTTACAGACACAGAGTTGCTCTCATCTGTTTTAAAAAGACTAGGTGAACTTGAAGAAAAGATGGATACACTTAAAGAAAAGCCCTCTGAGATGCCTTATGAGAAAGAGGAATTACTCAATGCTGCTGTTTGCCGTGTGGATGCTTTGGAAGCAGAGCTAATTGCTACTAAAAAGGTGAAATCATTAATGAGAAATTAATTCTATTCTCATATTACTACGGGTTTCTGTTTAAATTTATATGTGACCGAATCTGTCCTTGGGTATATAGTGGTGTGGATTATCTATTTACCATATATTTGCTTGCAATTCTAGTTGAAACTTTAAACACTAAATTGCATGGTTGTTTCTAATTATAATCTCCGTACATTGTTGCTTAGTTTGTACATGCATCCTCAGTACACACACCCATCTTTATCATTCGTAGGAATGATTTTATAGCTTTCAACTGTTGTTTTGCCGACTGCATGGTCGTTTTATACGAATTTTGAAATAATTCAAATCTAGCAGCCTGTGAATTCTTTGATTCTAGGATGGATCTGAAAAAATTAAATTCCGCCTGGCTCATGAATTTTTGCCTTAAAATATTTGCAAATTAAGTTCCGGGTAAGTTATTATATATTAAAGGTATCTAACATCACTTTATCACGGTCTCTCTCTCTCTCTCACACACACACACACTCTCTTTATAAAATGTATACCTGCTTGCACACTTGACAAAGTTTTGTTGGCATGCATAAGAAGAAGAAGTCTTGCTGGTGAAAGCCGGAAGTACCTTGTTCAAATGCATGAGCAGAAGAAGTCTTTGCTGGTGAAAGCCGGAAGCATCTTGTTCAAGAATGTGCCTGGCTCATGTGTGTGGATATGGTCTGATACCTTTCCAATTTCTGTTTCTATACATGATTACACACATTGAACCTTTATTAATCTTGCTGAGGACATGTTCCTGTCGATGTAAGCTGACATTGTGACGGAGTACATTACTTGTATAAATTAATTTTTGGACGTAGTTTTTGTACTAATCCTTGAGTTAATGTTTTTCTTTTTACTTCAAGTGAAATGCCCGTTATTAGTACTGTTGCTCTACTTAAGAGACCATCTGTTTAGTTTTATAGTATCTTTGTGTGGATGTGTTCCTTTCTGCGGTGAATTGGCTACTCAGTGCTCAGTTTAAGTTAGGTTTATGAGTTGATTATATTCTGGTGCACTAAAGCACAACATGCATAAAGTTTTGCAGATACTTCCTTGTATTAATTGCTCCGGAATTTTACTTTGAACTCTGCTTAGTACTTAGAAAGTTGCTCCATGGTAACACAGTATGTGATCTTTAGCTGTATTGCACCCATTTTCTGTTTCTATATAATTATACTAACTGTGCTCAATCAAATTTTAGAGAACTCTGTGTCTAGTGTTAGCTCAAGTTAAGTTGATCGTAAATATGACTGGTTTTTAGTGAATTCTAGAGTGTTTCATTGCTAGTGTTGGCTCGAGGCTTCTAGCTGCTAAAAGATTTGGACGCTGCTAAAAGATTTGGACGCTACAATTCAAAAGAAATCTAAAGTGTCTGGCATTGGTTTAAATGAAACCAGAAGTGCCAAAAAAATATAAAGTAACTTTATGTGCCTGGCTGTGGCTCAGATACATTTTAACTGTCAGAGATTTAGGTACTGCAAGTGCTTCATGTTGGCTCAAACAGATTTTTACTATGCAAAAGCTATGCTTAAGCTTGGGACTCTGTGAGAGGAATGCCATTTATTATCATTGTCTAGGATCCAGATGTAACAGCTTGGCCAACAATTTGGTTGTGTTAAAATTTGCTGAAAACTTTGTACATTCGAACAAGAACGGTTAATAGGTGTTTTCGTATATAAAAGCTTTGTAAAAATTGGTTGGAAAGAAAAAAAATTGCCATACTTTTCCGTACTAAAACCTGTTGTTTACATAATGCTACAAAACTAGTGACATAAACATTATAGGACTTGAATGCTAGAAAGCAAAAAACTTCTTCTTCTTCTTTTTCTTCTCGAGGTATGCTAGGAATTCTTCTTGCTGTGCATGAGATTCCTCCAGAGCCTGCAAAGGGATCAAGAGAACAAGGTTTCTAAAATTTATAGAAAAAAATTAGTAGAAGCAATGCGCATTTTCATTTATTTGTTACCTTCTTGGTATCTGTAAGCTCTTGCTCTAATTTATCAATGCGAGAGATCGCAGCATTTAGTAAATTTTGTGTCTCTGGCGCCACATTTGCTGGTTTTCGACTTAGAGCTGCTAGTTTCTCTTCTAGGTCATTCACACGTCTCACTATTGATTCGTCACCCATTGTTGAGGTGAACTTGCTGGAACTTGAATTTTCGAGCATCAGATGATTACGCGTAGAGCCAGAGTAGTTTTGGGGCATGTTGCGAGTCATTCGTACCATAGTTACGATTCCCATAACAAACGTCATCATCCCGGTAAAAATGTGGTGGCTCATTTTATCAGGCTTGGAAGGATAATAAATGGAGTAAAGATTTGTTGCTTTCTCAAGGAAAAGAGACAAGGAAAATATAACTTAACAGAGAACAGTAAACAACAACCTTCCATTAAACTTCGATAAAGTAATAAATTTTTTCAATCTCAACTTGGAAGAATGGTGTAAAGTAGTAATTTCGCTAAATACCAAATATAAATTAAATCCTTGCATTACTAGTAAAAATCTAAAGTAATAATTACCAAATTTCATATATTATTCATTTTATACATCTATTACTTTTTTCTTCCCATACTTTTTGTAGATCATACTCACCTTTAATTATATATTACTCGTGTTGTAGCAATTAGTTTTTGAGGTATTTATTGTTGAAATGCTTCCTTGGACGAGACATTTGTGATAACCCTACTATCATCTCGTCCATACGACTTCAAATGACAAATTGTACAAGTTTATAAAAGTATAGATCGGTGACATCGGTCCAACTTCATGCAAAAAAATCTATACCAATGTATTTTAAATAATATATATAAATTTTTTAAAATAATAAATATTTATTTTTTGATGAATGAGATGGATGACTTTTTTCCGGTCGAAGACAAAGCTTTATAGAGGTTTAACTGTATGTAAGGTAACGAATACAAAAATACCCTGATAAAGAATTCACAAATATTGACATGTAGTAAGAAAAAATTTATATACCTGTTGTATGGCTAACTTGTCATTAGTCCTCACTTTTTGCCAAGCTGATGAATCGCCTTTCTTATCAGTCATGGGCATGGTATTCTTGTGATCGCGTATGCTAGAACGTCTTTTGTTTAACTGCACCTGCTTGGACTGTAGAGGAAAAAAATGCAATCATAATGTAGGACAACAAAATATATTTGAAATTTTCGAAACAGAGAAATTAAAAGGTACTTGAAATATCACATTGCAAACTTTTGTAAGTTGCAGACCAAATGAAAGGCATAAAATATGTTCATTTAATTCGATTACGATGATACACTTGTAAAGGTTTAAGTTATTAAAGTTCTAATCCTACCTAAGCATCATAAAGTGAATGCCATTTTGTACAAAAGTTCTTGATTATGATTTTAAGTCACGTATGAAGAAGGGATTACTTGAGTTGCTTCTTCATCAGCTGTAGATGGTTGTGGTTGCGGAGAGGGTGGTGGTTGTTCATTTTGATCCCTTGAATTCATCGATGTTGTTTTTTCCAACTGGAAAGAAACAGTCTGCAATGAGGGAAAAAATTATGTATAGTGAAAAAAATATTAAATGAAAAGCAATTTCTCAACAAGATTGTTACCTTTGTGCCAGATTGATCATCCTCAGATTTTTTTTCATCAATAGCTGGCATTGCAGCTTTAAAGTTACATTTGTGAGCGCCACTACGAACCAGCTTGTTCATTACAAAAAGAAAAAAAAGGTTCAGTATAAGTGTATAACCATAAAGAATATGGAAGAGATAATATAATGGATAGGACAGAAAAAATTACAATTGGAAAGCTCAAAGAGACTACAAATAAACCTTTATAATTTCTGGATCTTGCCATGGTCCCTTGTCAGAATTCATACAACCACCTTTATCTGCACAAGTACACGTACCGCCCAGAATTTCAGGGAGCTGGCTGATACAGATGCAGGAAAATGAATTTTTGTGAGGCACCAAAAGAAGAACAAGTTGACAATGGGCTCACTATTGACAATTTTTATATGTTATACCATTCCAGAATATAGATTTTCCCTTCTTCCAAAGAGAGCAATACAATGATGCATTATTATATGATGAAATTATAATTTCTTACACGTTTTTATTATTGAGATGTAATAACAGTTGTAGAGGTGGTATAACAGTATTCAATCTGTGTATATGTTTTTTTCATCTTAAGAAGTTTATTTCTTTTTTTTTTTGCTAAAGGAAGTTCATATTTCTTTATCAAACATTGGAACATATGAAGCTGCAAGAGCTATGTCGAACAGAAAACATGTACCTATCATCAATTATCTCGAGCAATTTGCTTTGATATTTGTTTCCAAGAACCTGGTCAATCAAACCAAACTGGTTAAGTAGGTGGATCTTACCACATTAGAACATATTTTAATCACATGATATAGACTTGCATGGATCTTGGATGTGGTCTTTGGATCAAGGAATGTTTTTATAGTGTTCCATAGAAGCCTAAAACCGGAGCCAGCATTAATGATGAACATGCGGCACAATGTCTGCAATGAAGAAAAGGAAGTCAAAAACTGGCCCCGGTAGAGACGGATAAATTTAGGAACTAGTGGCATGTATTAACTTGAGTACCTCAGGGTAATTGTTACCATCAACTGCCTGAATACGCTGGATAAGTTCTCTGGCAGCTTTGTTTAAGCTTTTCAATCCCTGTACCATCAACTTTGTTACTATTTCAAGTCATGTTTTTGGCATACTAGCTCTGCGTTATGTGTTTTATTTCCAGATCGATTATATTAAAAGAAAGCTTTCAATTTCTTGCAGCAACTTCCAAGACAAAAGCAATTACTTTGGAACTAAGATTCTATTTGATATACTTGGTTCTGTATGAGAATTCTCACATACCACTCCTTGTACATCAAGAATAGTTGTGCTCTGATCAATCTGCGTCTTTGCGTTAATAGTACAGGCTGGGAACTTATCAGTAAAGGACCTCTCAAACTCCTGTACATGGTATTGAATATAGCGGTCAAGAGTTGTGGCTTGCATAATCTTGGCAGCATCAACTTTACCCAATAATTCGATATAAACTGGCCTTCCATCTTTATCAACCCCGTGATGTCCTTGAGGATAATGTTGAATGACCTCTTCTTTTTCCTTGAAGTCAAAATCCTAACATAATTGTTGATAAACAAAGTATTCAGATGCATATAAGATGCTGTCAAAACAGAAAGATCGACTAAACAGTATAAACCAATAATCAAACGCGGTGAATACTTACCTCCATAATTGTGTCTGCACCAAATTCCTTTCTCCACTGAAGCATATCAGTCCACATTTGTTTTGTCTTCTCCAAGTCAAATTTTCTGGCCCTCAAAAACCTGTATATAATAAAAGTTGTCACCCCAATCAATTATCTTAATTCTTAAATGGATAATTTATTGTATCAGAACAATCAATAATAATGGAACAACAGATATAAAAAACAACCTTAGCAGCATGTGATAATCATCATGTTTTGCTGGTAGCAATTCCTCCAAGATAAGTGCTTGGCGAAATGCATCAACTGCCTGCACTTCCTCTGGGTCATGCTCATCAGCAATCACAACAGACGCAACTCGGCTGTTTCTCCTGCCCCTTTTGGCGAAAGAACTCCTAAACTTAGTAGATGCACTCATTGCTTTTTCCTTGAGAGACGCAAGCCTCGCCTTCCTGTCATCCTCAGGAATTTCATTATCATTCTTTTCCTGACCTGTTTTCCGATTACAGAAGTAAATTATCTCCTCAAAGAAAACATACAGACTAGACCACTAAGGTAAATATACATTTACTCTACAATCCATAACACATCAATGTTTACAAGACTATAAATCTTGAAGAAATTAGTCTGAACTGTCTGTACTATATTACCATATTTGAAAGATATCTATACTTTTGTTTTGATGATAAATACTATATTTACGTTAAACAGATTGCAAAACCCAAAAATACTTTTGCTTCTAGCAGATTTTTCATATTTCAGAGAAATAATATGAGCTGAGAAAAAACAAAATGATAGAATGAATACTAACTTGAACCTTGAGGCTTTTCAAGTGGTCCGGACATTATGTCCCTCAAGACTGCAAGTTGCAAGTTTGATCACACCCGACTTTTTCCCTTGCAGAGTTCCTACACCTTTTACAGGGGAGAAAGGGGTTAAATGCAGCAAAACCAAACATCATGATTTTGCTATATCTTCTACTTTAAATAAAACCATCAAAGCAAAAGGAAAAAAACTCTGCAAAGAAACTTATTAGATAACATACATAAACATAACTTTTTATCATCGTTTGAAGATATAACACCCCGTACTTTTTTTATCCAGTGCTAGTTTGGATCCCCTACCTTACCAAGTTGTTATATAACGAAATGATTAAAAATATATAAAACCAAATGGGCAAGCATAAGAATTCAGAAAATTTATTGGCCATTGTATATATGCAGAACAAGCTTGAACATACAGATAAAACATACATATCATAAATGAATCGAAAATAACGTCCAAGTGGCCAGAAAAAATCAACATTCTAAGATGAAAAATATAAAACTACCCATCTCAAAAGCCCTAAAGATGAAAAAAAATCGGAAATGTACTTGCATTTCGCAAAATAATCAAAACCCATAATTTCTTTAGCAGAAATACATGATTCTAGCCTCACACACAAAGAAGAGAAGAGAAGAGAAGAGAAAGATTTTATTTAAAAGATTATATAAACATAAGAAAAAAAACAAGAGTTGTTATCATCTAACCTGTGGATAGATGCAGGGCTTTGAGGAAAATAATGGAACAAATTAAGTTGTTAACTTACTTTGAAACTATCATCAGAAATTTCAGAATTATATACATATACATATACATATAAAGATTAAGATTAAGAACAAAAGCAAAATGGAATAGCCAAACAACCCTCTAAATTTAGACAGGAAGAAGGAGAAGAGATATGAACGGGGAATTGGAGGAGGTGTACACAACAACTAGCATTTCTCTTGCAACATTAGAAAATACTAGAAAATAGAAAATAGGTATTCATATTATTATTACATGCAGTATGATTTTAGACAGAGAAAGACAGGAAACTGCGCGAAATGTTAGCAAATCCATTCAAGTTTCACACGTGTTTTGAGTACAAATCAAGTACAAATGTCAGTATGTTGTCACTAGTTTCTTCTTGGTAGTGAAATTAAATTTATTTGTTATCGCTTACTGCATATATATATGTGCTTGGTTTCACTTATTAAATAAAAATTAATTATTTTCGCAAAACGACCTCAGTTATTTTTGCATGGAACGACATATGATAAGCACACTTTACCACCGGCTATCCAATTGTTATTAATATCATTATTATATACTCTTTTTTGAAAAAAAAATCTAATTATACTGGATGCCAGCTAACCTAATTCTAATTAATTATAATTTTGATTATAAAATTAAAAAGGTATAGAAGGGCTTAATTAGTGAAAAAAGTCTGGTCACAAAATCTTGCACAAGAAATGTGGTTCTTTTTGGCGATCATAAATGCGTTAGAAGAATGCATATCATATTTTTACCAAGAACAAGGCGACAAGCAATCAAACATTATGATGATAACTTTAGTCATTAAACGTTATTATAAAACAATCAATCAACCAAAAAACATACGCAGTATATTATACTCGAGGAAATGCTGCATATATATATATATATATATATATATATATATATATATATATACACACACCTTGAGATCCAAACTTGTCTTGGACTAAGAACAACTCCAACAGAGTCCTATTTTATTTCTTAAATTAATTAATATAAATTATTGAATTTTATTAATTTAGGATATAGATAGATAACTTTAACTTCAATAATGTTACTTATATCCCTTCTTCTTCTTCTTATATTTTATTATTAAAAACACTTTTCATCATTAAAGATGTACTATACAAGAGAGAGAAAGATGGTGTTTATAATATTTTATTATAAAATATAAGTTAAGACATGTTTAAGAAGAATGAGTGATTACTTTATAATTGCATCCTATTGAATCCTAGTGATACAAGGAAGTACACTGTTGGGGCCCATAATTTATTCTCATTCCATATATTTTACTTTAAGAGCTGTTAGAGATGCTTTAATAAGAGCAAGTTCAAGAGTTTCCTTAAATCATATTATAAGTTAAAATTTAAGTAATATAACAAAAGAAGTTACTCCAACAGTTCCTTAATTAATTGTTCCTTAAAACGCTAGAACATCACTTCCATTCTATATTTTTAAAGATGCCCTAGTAAGTCCTTAGTTCACTTTTATTAATAAAATATTGCATTTCCTCTTTTTCCACGGTACTCTTTTTTCCATTCCCTCCTTTTTTACAATTCAAATATATTATTATTTTAATAATAAGAAAGGAGATAAGGAACGTTATTGGAGTACATGTATAGAAGTAATGTCCTAAATCACTAGGATACAATATTTTATAACAAAACTCCAGGGAGTGTTGGACTTACTCTAAGATCAATTTGATATTTTTTCGAAACACATATAGCAAGATAGCCAAGCAGGGAGGGAGCAGAAGATATATGTAATGATCATCTGTATTATACTTGTCTTCTCTCTGTTTGAAGGGAATACAAATTAATGTCAAGTTTCTTATTAGTGCAACATTACAGAAATCGGTTCATATCATCTTTTGGAATGGAGAATCACAGATGTGCATGCATGCATGCCTGAGAAATATACGGTGAAGGTTAAAAGTTAATTTTATTTCATATCATGCTTTGGTCCTCTAATTAAGTATCTCCACATTTTTACATTTTTTTACTAAATGTCTTGATCAACAGTTTCTATATATATAAAAAAATCTTATAGATAAGTATTACTAATCAACTATTAATGTCATTTGATTGAATTTTCCACTGAACATCAACTTAATTTAATTTAGTTTGATAAGTACTAAAAAACATGGGGTGACAGGTAACGATGAGCAATATCCGGCAGAATATGCGAAGTTGTAATTACATTGCGTTTGTGCAGTTTTTCTACATTCTAAGTTCTAATTAACTTAAGAGGTGATAACGAAGAATTTGAGAATGCATGATAGTAAGATATGATAACATTGGATCCATCTATATATATTTAGGTACAAGAATGATATAATTCAAATTATTTTAGGTCTCTGTGACATAATAGCATATCTATATTATGTTTTTATCTCACCAGCCACGTCTTAGCTGACACTTGATTTGTGTTTTTGTAATTTTAAAACCCTACATAACAAAAATTAGTGACACAAAACTATTAATAAAGAACACAATGAGGTATTCGAGAATGTGTACCGCGAAGAGTTTAATTGGAATTAATTCTGCAATTATCTTTTCGAGTAGATCCGTGTAGCATACCACATCTTTTCTGTGCATTGATCATGGAACTGTGGAAATGTTGGATTGTGCGGGGTAGCTAATTAATATTCCGTGTCGTATCTGACTATGCGCCTGTAATTAGGGTTGCATGAAGGGTTAAAAATCGGACCATACTGACGAAAATATTTTAAATGTGTGGACCGAACACCAGACCGGTAATATTCGGTTTTTGGGATCAGGCTCAACCATAAAATCTGGACAGGACTCGAACCGGATCAATATAAACCGGTTAATTATTATTTATATATTTAGAGCATTTTTATTTGTATACTAAGTACAAAAAAATATAAATTATTTTAGAAATTAATATATATTTAATAATAAATATATCTCTGATTCTTTATACAATAATAATAATTTATATATATATATATAACTCTCATTTTTCAATATATAGACTAAATAAATTTATTATTTAATTTATTGTATTGATTACTATTATTATAATAGTTTATTCTATGATATTTTGAATGATTAAATTACTATAAATTCTAAAATTTTATCCTTAAATTAGATGATTTAAAGTATAAAATAAAATAAATATACTTACATATATATAATCTGGTCCGTCTAAGTTTTTTCTTGGTTTGGATCAGACCGGACCGAAAATCGGATTTTTTTGATTTTGTGGACCGGAGATCCGGTCTGGTCCTTGAACTACTGAAAGACCCAGTCTGGTCCGATTTACTGGTCAGACCGGAAAATTGTGCAGCCCTCCCTAATGGTCCTAACGGAGAAGAAATCGCAAGCCCTACCTGTAATGGTCCTAACGGAGAAGAAATCGCAGGGGCTACGATTGATTCTTCATGCATGACGAATTGTCTGTACTCTCTAAAGTCACAACAATATTTGTCTTTTTGTCGCATATATTTTCCACAATTAATGTATTCTCTTATCATGTCATGTACTGTATTTATTTTCCACACAAATGTTAGTCAAGATATTAATATAATATTCATTTTAATATATATATATAATTTAGTTTAATTCGAAAGATACTGGTCGAATTTAGTTAAGTTGGACCGTGTATTTGATGTCGAATTTAACTGTTTTTTTAGTGGATTAAATTTGTATAAATTTTATTATTGTCAGGCTCAATTTTCGAACATGATATATATATATAATATTTTTTATCTTATATATTTATCTTATGTACTAAAAATATTTATTTACAGTTGTACATAAAATAATTAAATTTGAACGCAAAGCGAAAATCAGGACCAATACACCCAACATGTATAGAAAAGAGATACGCAATATGTATAGAAAAGATAACATGTATGCATAAATTACTACTCCATAAAAGGCAATACATCAAATCAAAGCCCACCACTACAAGTCAACAAGTCATATCAGTATATATATTTGAAGAACCTGCAAAGCAATATCCCTGTAGTCCGTTTGAAAGTTAAGTTAAATTTGTGGAAAGTAAGTTTACATAATACCCCTGCTTCATAACCCAAATTACAAATAAATATAATGCTACAGTAGTTAGTTTACAACTATAAATACCCCTTTAAACTCTCATCCGTTCTCCACACAAGTACTAGCAATTCATTCAAAATATAATCAACATGGCACAGAAAGCTAGCACCCTTACCTTTTCTGTCATCTTCGTTCTCTTCCTTGTAGCTAGCTACTCAGGTATATATTTAGAGCTCCTACTATGTATATAACTTAGAGTTAGAGATCACCCACACACGCACGCACGCACCACACTTGCAAGTTGCATGCATGTAACTCGCACACACAAATACAATACACGTACACATAGTTTCTATAATTCTATAAATAAATATAACACATAGCTTGTGGTACGTGTGTGTGTATAGCGTTATATTTTAATTAACATGCCATGTGAAAATGAATTAGTGCCAGGAGCAAAGGGAGCCCGGCCCGCCGTAGAGGGAGAAGTTGTGTACCCAGATGCACTGTGCGAGAAAGCTAGCCAAACATGGTCAGGAAAGTGTGGCAACACAGCACACTGTGACAATCAGTGCATTCAATGGGAGAGTGCACGCCACGGTGCTTGTCACAAGCGCGGTGGCCATTGGAAGTGTTTTTGCTACTTCGACGGGTGCTAATGATTATATAATTTATATATAAACTAGCAATGCATAATTATTATTGCCGTCGTCGTCCAATGTACGTAACCTAAATATTAATAATAATGTGGTATATTCATCGATTTGCCACATCTATATGTCCTTGGTAATTTCTCTTTCTGTACTGATGGAGGTGTGTTCGATCGCTCAATAAGCTGTGTATGCAGTTTTTTTATAGTCCGATCAACTACTTTTTGACTTTTCCCGTGATTGTATATTTTATTGGGTATTGACCCTATATGTCACAATTTGGGGAGAAAATACCCTAAATGGCACACTCAAAAAATGACCCTAAATAGTACTCCAAAACGCTACATCGTGTAGAGTTTTGAAAAAAAAATTATCCTCAAAACGCTACTTTAAGTTGCGTTTTTTAGCCTAGAACCCAAGATAAATTGGCGTTTTCCCCCGAAAAAATTAAAAAATAAAAATAAAAAAGTGCAAAACGCTACACGAAGTAGCGTTTTTCCCTGAAAAAAATTAAAAAAAGTGCAAAACGCTACACGAAGTAACGTTTTTACCCATTTTTCAGCACGCCACACCATGTAGCGTTTCGGAGTGCTATTTAGGGTCATTGTTACGAGTTGTGCCATTTAGAATATTTTCTCCCCAAATTGTGACATACAGGGCCTTTTCTCTATTTTATTTGTGTATATTGCAGGTCTCTATATTTAATTATTTACATGTACATACAAAGGGACCTCGTAACTCTTTTCTAGCTGTATTTTCATATTTTCGATCAAACATAAAAAAATACACAAATTTGTAGAATTGAATTTTGCCAATGACATCATTATATTTTTTTACCTTTATATGTGCTACCCTAAAAAACACCTGGGATTAAGAGTAATATTGGGAAAATTCAGTTCTATAATGGTATCGATGGTATTTAATTTTATTTTAGGCCTTAGGATTATATTTGTTAATTTGAATGTCAATTATTATATTTTATTGTATATTGTTTAATATGGTGAAATCTAAGTACTAAATATCGTTTTGAAATTAATACTGTAGATTTTTAACCAGCGTTAAAAAAAAAATAGCGCAATCCATTAAGCCCAATCTGCTGGCCCATTAACAAAACAATGAGTGAATTTATTAAAAACAGTAACGTAACTTAAAACTACGTGTTTGGTCAAGCTTATTTTCCGGAAATAAAAAAAAGTAGGTATGTATGTACTTTTTCTGAAAATAAGTAACTTATTTTTTAGTTTGAAGATAATATTTGGTTTTAAAATTCTAAAATAAATATTTATCTTTAAAAAAATATGAAAATATGTAAAAAATATATATATGAAATAAATAACTTATTTTAAATTTAAGAAATCTCAAACGGCCACATTATGTGATATGAGGGCCAAATTATTAACTAATGATATTTTGGATATTTTATCTTCAATTTGTGATTATAAAGGTCATTTACCGGAACAACAATTTATAAATTATAAATTGTCATGAGTAGAAATCAAAAATATAATAATATTATTTATAAAAATCAATTATATATAATAACAAAATAAATATTATTTTTAAAATTTATAATATTAATATATTACGGCTTCTATTCATCTTAAAAAACATACAAAATAATCAGACGACGGCTCACATTTAACATGTGTATGGAGGCACAAAAATAAATTTGTGAAAGACTGCTATTTGGATGAGTAATTGAGTCATGGCTTCGATCATGCATGTTTAGAGCATTTTCATCCTCTACCCCATCTTTTTCTTCATTTTTATATTTTAATAAAATTATGGGATGTAGTTAAAAAAATATTTAAAAAATTAAGTATTTGAAAATAAATTTGAAAATTTATTATTCATTCCTCATATCATATGTAATATCCGATATTTTTTATAAACAAATTATGGGCGAATATTTTTTATAGATTTTAAGTACTTGTATGTTAAATTCTTAATATATGTATATAAGGTGATTTGTTAATATAGATATTTATTAAATACATTTCATTTATTTAAATTAACATATTTTGGAAGTAGTTTGATTAAGATAGAATACAAGTTAAGATATGCATTATCGAAAATGATAGATATGGGGCTGTTTGGGTAACAGCTACTTATGGAAATAAGGGCTTATTTCCGGAAAAAAGTAGGGATGTATTTACTTTTCAGAAATAAGCCCTTATTTCCAGAAAAAAGTAAGTTCATATTTGGTTTTAAAATTCTAAAACAAATATTTATCTTTAAAAAATATATGAAAATATGCAAAAAATAATAAAAAATAAGCTACTTATTTTAAGTTTATGGAACCCCAAACACCCACATTAAATTAGTTAGGTAACTTAATAGTTATCTAATCGGCTTAAACATATATTTATATATTTACGTGTATACAAGAAAAGAAAAGAAGATATGTTTATTATCGGTGCATGCTAGATTGCTAGAGTATACATATGTGTTCGTGTTGGTCTCGTACTATCATGAATCATATAATTGACCTACAGTTAATTTGTTTGAATAAAATATTTATGGTTTCTTTTATAAGTCTGCGTCTGCGTCTTATCATACATGATATATGACATATTGCGGTGAGTGATTATTTTTTTAAAAATATTATGATCATGCTAGTGAAATTTAACCTTTGAATTTTCTATTATTTTTTTTATGACAAAACATGGTCACGTTGATTTTGTAAATTATGTTCATGTATGTTATTGAAATTTTATTGGTAATCTGTAATTTTATAAGTTAAGTTATATGCATGTGCTAATTTATAGTTTTTACAAAGTCGTGAGTGTGTGTGTCTATATATATATATATATATATATATATATATATATATATATATATATATATATATATATATATATATATATTAATTTATCAAAAATTACTTTCAAAATTTAATACGTAAATGAAGCTTATTATGGTTGGCCAAATTTTGGTACGTATATATGCATGTAATGGTTGTACGTTGTCATCTTTATTTTGTTTAATTGTTTTTAAAGCTATTTTATCTAATTGTTGTTTATATTAATTGTTGTTATAATATAAAGTCATGTACCAGATATATATTATGTTGTATTGTAAATTATTTGTAATAATGTTAGATTTGAATATCTAATCAGTGACTTGATGTGTGTAATACTCTTGTTTAATAATCAATATTATTTGTATTTAGGCTTAATTTGAACGTGCATCGGTTGCTATTACTCGTAAGTTAAGTAAATTTTTGAAGCATTAGTTTATTTCGTAAATTTTATATTTATATCGAGATAATTTTGTTATTAAATTGGATCATATATGCTAATTTGTTGGATTAAATTATGAATAAAAGAGTTATTTGAACTTTGAATTTTGAAATTAGAAAGAGTATTTTAGAATCCTTCGCTTCGTATTGAATATAGTTCCGAAACTAGATTTTGGATCTTACTAGGGAACACTCTTTTTAGGCCCTTCGAGAATTGTACATTATTTTGGGTCTTAGTAAGAGTAGTGCGTTTATTAGTATTTGTAATATAACCAAGCGTATATATATATTATACGAAACCTACTTGATCCTGCTCTTATTAGACTTTGTAACTCACTACTTATTTTTTTGATTTCCATTGGAGATTAGGAATAGATGGACTTTCTAAAGGACCCATATTATTAACGGGATTCATCACTACTTTAGCTACCTTAGCAGCTTGGCCAGTTACTCGAGATTCTTGATTATTCCATTTCCTGGTGTTAGCAATGTACAGCGGCAAATAGGATTAATTTCAGGTGTTAGCATGTTAGTTTAACTTTGAACACTATTGGAGGGACGAATAAATTGTAATCATGTTTCAATTACTAGATTTTTATCTGCGGAGCTGCGTCTCTATAAATTATAAAATTCATTGATTTTTGATTTTTATTATACATTAAAATTTTATTTTAGAGATTAATGAATTTTGGTTTTATTTTGGATATTTGATTGAGAAATAACAGCCCGAAACCATATTTTATATTTTGTATTTAAAGAAAGAGTGAGAAATAATAAAATAATTTTTAATAGTTAAAATCGTAAGGGGAACTGAGAGAAAAAAACAATAATTAAAAAAATATAGAAATAAAGATCAATAGCCTCTTAGAAATGTTCTAAATTGACATAAATCTCCCCATTCTTAAAAATTAACATTCAAAATTATATATATTTTTAATTATATATTAGAAATGAGCACTATTTCGAAGAGTACTTTAATATTTCATATATGTGTTACTTAGACATTTAAATGTAATTTTAGGTATTTTGATTATATAATTAATGCTGATATTTTTTTTTAACTTTTTTCCTTTAAATTAAAATATTATATTTTTATTTATAAAAGTAAACACTTAAAAATTATTATTTTAATTATACTGTATAATTAAAACACCCAAAATCACGTGCAAAAAGTCTAACGACACCAATTTGGACAAATGAGTTTAATGAATAATCTCGTTAGATGCATAGACGAATAAATAAAATGTAGTCTTTATAGGTCATAGGTAAATATAAATAAATAATCACTATATTTCAAATAATATATTTTTATTTATATAATATATTAATACATTTCATCCAGTAATAATTTTCAAACACATTAGTAAGTTATATCTTTCTGAAAAATGCCTCTAAAATATTTTATTTCTTCTCACCACCAAAATGCATCTTATTCTTAATTTTATATAACTGTGCACTGTGTGCATGAATGCATACATGTATAGTACAACTAATTTAGAATTTTTAAAAAATGAATGTAATTAAAAATTACATAAAAGTTATAACTTCTGTGAATTTTAGGTACATTTGAGCATAATATATATATAATAATATAATTAAGAAATTTTTTTAAAAATATTATCTAAATGAATTAATATTCATTCATTAATAAATAAATAATTTTGAAAAATGAATATATACTTTTAATCCCAAACTTATTGTTAGGAATATATTCATTTGATGATGTACAAAATGCTAGAACAGGGTCTAGCTTAGTTTATTTGTAATAAGTCTTTCTAGTCTCTGAAATGTATAATCAGAGTCTAGATAGTCAACATTCATGTTACTTGTACTTAGAAGAATTTCTGTAGAAAGTGAAACCAGAGTCTGCATGAAGATTAGAGTCTGGAAGGTGATCAGAGTCTATAGACTATCAGAGTCTATGATCTATCAGAGTCTACATATGATTAGAGTCTGAAGATCATCAGAGTCTGAAGGGTTCAGAGTCTATACAGTTAAAGTTAAATTTGGAAGAAGATCACAGGAATAGAAGTCTTCGAAGATCAAGATAAATATATTGCAGATATGCTATGGGAAAGAAAGAGAATTTTAGAAGGAAACTGTCAACTAATAATTATGAATTATATTCATATTGTAATTTATCTTTCTATTATTAGTTGATAGGTAGCTCTCTATATAAACTCTATGTAACCTAATTGTAAAGGTGTGGAAGTCGAAGCATAATTTGTCTGAGTGATATTTTTGAGAGCATAGAGATAGAGAGAGTTGCTGTGATAATCACAGAGAAGCTGCTAGGGTTTGTGTACACCCTATGAGAGTTTTGTATTTAATCATCAATAATACAAACAGTACTTATTCATATCTTTGTGTTTGATCCTTGTTCTTAATTCATATCGAATTGATTTTAAATCAGGCATAAAAGGAACACAAGTATTCAACCCCCCTTCTACTTGTGCAACTGGAAAAACAATTGGTATTAGAGCTTAACGTTTAAAATCGATCAAAGATGTCTGGAAACAAAGATGGCAATTCTAAGATTCCTATGCTTAAGAGAAACGAGTTCACCCACTGAAAGGTTAAGATGCTGCACCATCTGAAAGCAACAGACCCTGACTATCTTGACAGAATTAATGAAGCACCCTTTGTGCCCTTAAAAATTGTGCCTCAAATCAACGAGGAAGGCAAAATAACTGAAGAACACCTCGTTGAGAAACCAAAGGCTGAATGGACAAAAGAGGACAAGTAAAATGTCCTTAAGGAGGCAAAAATGAAAAATATTCTCTTTAACAGTTTGGATTCTGTTCTAACTAACTGTGTCATATCATGCAAGACTGCTAAGGAGATGTGGACCAAACTTGAAGTGCACTATCAAGGTACTACAGATGTCAAGAAGAATGCTAGGTCGTTGCTAATTCAAGAGTATGAGTATTTTGAAGCAAAATATGGAGAATCTATCACTGAGATGTATGATAGGTTTACAAAACTCTTGAATGAGATGGCTATGCTTGGTAAGGTTTATGATTCTGAAGATACAAACACCAAGTTTCTGAGAGCACTTCCTGAAGAGTGGGACAATAAGACTACAACCATAAGGGATGCTAAAGATTTGGATGAACTAACTCTAGAAGAATTGTATGGCAGACTCAAGACATATGATTTGAAGATGCAACAAAGAAAGAATAAGAAGTCTGTGAAGACAAAATATGTGGCACTCTTGATGGAGTTTGAGAAAGAACAACAGGAACAACCCACAGAAGCAAGAATCAAGGATTCAAGAAAGAAGGGTAAAGCTGTTATGGAGTCAGAGTCTACTGATACAGACTCTGATTCTGATGAAGAGATTGACCTAAGTCAAATGATGACTATATTTGCTAAAAATTTCAAAAGAATGAAATTTAACAAAAGAACTGGCAAATTTAGCAAGAGACCATCATTCAAGAAGGAAGATGAGAAGGTTGAGAAGAGCAAGAGTACAATAATCAAACTTGACAAAGCAAAAGTCAAGTGTTTCAACTGTGGAATACTGAGACACTTTGCTAGTGAATGCAGAAAGCAAAAAGGTCAAGAAAAAGGGAAAACACTTCTATCAACTGGAAAGGATTGGGCAGATTCAAGCTCAGAGGATGAAATTGATTATGAAAATCTAGCATTGATGGCATCCTCATCAAGAAGATCACAATCTCCCAAAGAACCCTCATCTCCCAAAACTCAGGTATCAATCTTTACTCCTGAATCCTTAATTAATTTAGACTCTGATGGTATAAAAATTGTGCAAAGTGAGGTTAATAAAATAATGACAACATGTAAATCTCTCACTAGTGAAAGTGAAAGGTTAAGAGAGGAAATTTTAACCTTGACTAAAAGGAATGATCATTTAGAGTCTGAGTTAATATTAATGGAACAATACAAAAAGGATTCTGAGAAACATAGTCATAACTACACTGAAATCTTGAAGGCCTATGACTATGTTAAGAAAGAACTAGAAGAAGAGAGACTCAAGTTTAGAGTCTGGACAGACTCTGGTAGAAAAGTTCAAGAAATTCTCAATAATCAAAATGTGTGTCAAACTGCTGGTCTAGGCTATGACAAGAGTCAAGACAAAAGACCTATTGATGAAAATGATAACAATGAGGAAGCTAGCCAAGTTAATAAGACTAAAGACAAAAGGACATTTGTTCATGTTAAGTTTGTGACCACTAAAGAAAAAACTAAAACCACAAACTCATCTGTCAATAGTCCCCATGTTGTTGACAAAAAGACAGATAAAACATGAACAAATAACTCTAAGAAAAATATTAATATAGGATACTTGTCTAAGTCTAAATTAAAAGAAAGGCTAGAGAACTTATCAGAGTCTACCAAAACTAGGAGAAATAGGAATGGTAAGGAAGGCATTAATAAGGCAAACAATTACCAAAAGGATCCTAATGCTCCTAGAAAGAAGTGTTATAGATGTGGCAACCACAACCATTTAGCTATAGACTGTAAAACAAAAATTGAAATGAAATCAGAGTCTAGCCCGTCACAGACTCTGAAAAGTCACTACATACCACAGAAACCTTGTTATCACTGTGGTAGCATATTTCATTCTATTTATATGTGTAAGGACTATCATGATTTGTATTACAATTTTTATGAACTAAAATCTTCTATTGATAAGAGTTGGTATGAAACTGTTAAGACTTCATCAGAGTCTAAGGCAACAAAAGAGACAGGTAAGCCAAAAGAGAAAAATATTAATCTTGTTTCTCCTAAAGTTATTAAAAAATGATCCAAAACTATTTGCGTCCTCAAAACATCTAATTAGTTGCTTTATGTATGCAGGGAACCAGGGTAAAGAAAGTAACCCTAATCCTGGATAGTGGATGCTCAGGACACATGACTGGAAAGAAATCCCTGCTTACAGACTTTGTGGAAATGGCTGGCCCAGAAGTATCCTTTGGAGATGGCAACAAAGGACAAACACTGGGATATGGCAAGATTGTACTTGGGAATGTCATCATTGAACAAGTAGCTCTAGTTGATGGCTTAAGACACAATTTGATAAGCATAAGTCAACTAGGTGATAAAGGTTACCATACTGGCTTTGACAACAAATAGTGTCTTGTGACTCACAAAGAAACAGGTATTCTGGTTTTTAAAGGACACAGACATGGTAACATTTATGAAGCCAGCTTGGAGGATTGCATACACAGTGAACTCACATGTCTATATAACAAGGCCTCAATTGAAGAAAGCTGGAAATGGCATAAGAAACTGTCACATATCAACTTTAAAACACTAAACAAGTTGGTTAAACAGAATCTTGTAAGAGGATTACCACAGGTTGATTTTGTGCAAGATGGACTCTGTGAAGCATGTCAACTTGGAAAGCAAAGGAAATCATCCTTCAAGAGCAAGACAATAAACACCATTTCTGAACCCTTTTATTTATTGCATCTTGATTTATTTGATCCAGTAAATGTTATGTCTATTAATAAAAAGAAATATGCTCTTGTTATTGTAGATGATTTTACAAGATTCACATGAGTTTTCTTTCTACATTCAAAGGATGAAGCTCCACAACACATAAAAGACCATATCACTTTTCTGGAAAGAAATTCAAAGAAAACAGTTAAAGTTCTAAGGAGTGACAATGGTACTGAATTCAAGAATTCAATCATAGAAGACTATTGTGCATTAAAAGGAATTTCTCAACAATTTTATGCACCGGGAACTCCTCAACAAAATGGAGTTGTGGAGAGAAAGAATAGAACCCTCATAGAAGCTGCCAGAACAATGCTGGCAGAGTCTAAGCTACTAGTATATTTTTTGGCAGAGGCAGTCAATACAGCATGTTTCACTCAAAACTGTACTTTAATAAATATGCATGGAAAGACTCTCTATGAAATGATAAAGGACAAGAAGCCAAGTGTGAAACATTTTCATATATTTGGATGCAAGTGTTATGTACTGAAAGTACATCCTGAAAATCTGAGCAAATTTGAAGCCAAAGCAGATGAATCAATTTTTCTTGGATATGCATCAAACACAAAAACATTCAGAGTGTTTAATCTCAGAACCAAAATTGTTATGAAATCTATTCATGTTGCATTTGATGATAAAAAGTTACAGAATTGCAAGATGAGTCAGAATCTACCACACTAGAATTTGAAAATCTAAAAGGTTCTGAGATAAATGAAGAAGAAGAGGATGAAGACCCTCAAGTAACTCCTAATCCGACACAGGAACCGGCACATTCTGAGGGGGAGCTAGGAAATACAACTCTGAATGATTCAGAGTCTAACAGGTCAGGGTCTACCCAGACAGAGTCTAGACAGACTGAGTCAAATTCCTCAGAATATAACTCATCAGGGTCTGGATCAAGCAACTCTGAACCCTTGACAGAGTCAAGCAATTTAGGGAGAGCCTCTTCATTTGAATTTCACTTAAATACAGAAGATGCAAATGACTTAGGGAGAGCTTCTAGTTCAAGAATCAATCTTCCACCAGCTAGAAAATGGACAAGAGGTCACACTCCTGACTTAATAATTGGTGACCCTGAGAGTGGTGTACAAACAAGAACAGCCACTCAAAATGAATGTCTTTATAGCTGTTTTCTCTCAAAGGATGAACCCAAGAAAATTGAGGAAGCCCTGCAAGACCCTGATTGGATAATTGCAATGCAAGAGGAATTGAATGAATTTGAGAGAAATAAAGTGTGGAAACTTGTACCAAGGCCTAAAGATAGATCAGTTGTTGGTGCAAAATGGGTGTACAGAAACAAACTTGATGAGAGTGGAACTGTAATAAGAAACAAAGCAAGGCTAGTTGCAAAAGGATACTCATAGGAGGAAGGAATTGATTATGATGAAACTTTTGCACCAGTAGCAAGATTGAAAGCCATAAGAATGTTTCTTGCCTTTGCAACTCATTCAAAATTCAAGGTGTATCAGATGGATGTAAAAAGTGCCTTCTTGAATGGAAAATTGGAAGAAGAAGTCTATGTGGAGCAACCACCAGGATTTGTTGATCCTAAATATCCTGATCATGTTTACAGATTAGATAAGGCACTTTATGGATTGAAGCAAGCACCTAGAGCATGGTATGAAACTCTTTCAAAATTTCTTCTTGAAAATGGATTCATAAGAGGTACTATCGATAAAACTCTCTTTATTAAAAAGTATAAAGGTGACATTTTGCTTGTCCAAATTTATGTTGATGATATTATATTTGGTTCTACTAATGACAAACTCTGCGAAAAGTTTAGTAAACTAATGCAGTCAAATTATGAAATGAGCATGATGGGAGAATTAAACTTCTTTTTGGGGCTTCAAGTCAAACAGAATGATGATGAAATTTACATCAATCAAACAAAGTATGTAAAAGAACTACTGAAGAAGTTTAATATGCAAGATTCTGCAACTGCTAAAACTCTTATGTCAATAGCCACTAAGCTAGACTCTGACCCAAAGGTAAGAAAATTGATAACACCAGCTACAGATGTATGATTGGCTCATTATTATATTTAACTGCTAGTAGACCAGATATAATGTTTGCAACTTGTCTGTGTGCCAGATTTCAAGCTGACCCCAGAGAATCACATTTAATAGCTGTAAAAAGAATTTTTAGATATCTCAAGAGGGCACAAACTCTTGGACTTTGGTATCCTAGAGAATCAGATTTTTCATTAATTGGTTATTCTGATTATGCAGGATGCAAAGTAGACAGGAAAAACACAACAGGTCAGTGCCAATTTCTTGGCAACAGACTAATTTCTTGGTTTAACATGAAATAACAGACTGTATCAACCTCAACAGCTGAGGCTGAATACATTACCGCTGGGAGCTGCTGTGCTCAAATTCTGTGGATAAGAAATCAATTACTTGATTATGGACTAACATTCTCAAATATTCCTATGTATTGTGATAATACTAGTGCTATTAAAATTGCAGAGAATACGGTCCAACATTCCAGAACAAAGCACATTGATGTCAGATATCATTTTATCAGAGAACATGTTGAAAATGGTACTGTGACACTTCACTATGTCCCAACGGATAAACAGATTGCAGACATCTTGACAAAACCACTTGATGAGTCTACATTTCTTAGACTGGTAGGTGAATTAGGTATGTTAAACATGAAAGTGATTACAAATTACAAGAAGCAAGGTATGTACTTTAATTATAGCTCCTGATGTGTCAAACTATAATTTGTTAATGCGAAATTCTTGAGGTACTTTATCTTGACAGAGTCTAGTTTTTAGATTTTGACGAGTCTGTAGACTCTGATTAGTCTGTAGACTTTGAAAAACAATTATCATCTGGACTCCGAAACGGTTCAAGTTCGCGCATGCAGACTCTGATTGTGTCTAAATTGTTCAAATGACTTGAAATAGGCGGTAACAGTTATTTTTGACTGGAGATAAACTGTAGACTCGTGTGTATTGTATGCAACTTGAACAAAATAGAATTTTTCATACATTTTACTCACTTGTTTATTGCTATTTTCTCTAAGGCAGAATTATTCATAGAGCTTTTTACGAACCCTAGCTAATTTTCTAAATCTTTTTCATCACTTTCAACTCTACATCTTCAATGGCTGCAATTTCTACTGTCATGAGGGGACCCAAAGCGATTGCATTTACTTTTGGGGATTTTGATTTCATGACCACAAATCATGTTGCTGCTCTTGGAGATAAGAAAGGAGTAGATGCTAACTACTTCCCAATGATGGACTTCATGGAGCAATCTGAGCTCAGTTACATTCTGAAGGCATCCACAGTGATTCATATGGATGCTGTATCCAAAGCATGGAGTTCTGCACAGGTAGTTAATCCTTCTCAGGATCAACCAGGTAAAATAATGTTCACCTTTGGCTCAACTACTTTTGATGTTACTGCTGATGTGCTTAATTCAATTTTTAAATTGCCTGTGAAAACACCTTTTGATGAAAATGTATCTGATGATGACATTAAAAGCATGTTTAAGGCAATAGGTTATTCTTCTAGCTTAGATAACATGAGCAAGATAACTAGGCCTTACTTAAGAAAAGAATGGTCATTTTTCTTTGATCAAATTGCTAAGTGTTTCACTGGTAAATGTAGTGGTTTTGATGCTATTACTGTTATTACTTATCAAATTGGTCACAATCTCCTATTTGATAGAGTAATCAACATTGGTGATATGTTGCTCACTCAAATGGGAGCAAAATTAAATAATGTGCATGAGGGGAGGAAGAAAGTCTACTATCATAGATTTCTTATGATTCTCCTTAACCACTTCATTCCTGACATGTCAACCAAGTTGGCAGATGATTGCTGTGTGCAGGCATACAAACAGCAAAGGAGGATATTCTCTAACATCAAGAGAATTGATGACAAAAAGAAGAGTCTACCTGCCATGCACTATCCACAGGTAATGCAGGTAAAACTCTCAACCTACAAACCTTCTCTCTACAATGCTTCATTTTTTGGTGGTGAAATGGTGCAGGAACAAGTAATAGAGAGTCCTCATGCACCTACCTCAGTCACCCAATCCCCTTCAATTACACAATCTTCTAAACCAAAATCCAAAAAGAAACCAACCTCTGGTGTCTCTCAACAGGCACCAGTTGTAAAGAGGAGAAAATTAATTCAATCTAGGCTTATAGATGAGCACAGTGATGAGGAACTCAACCCTCTAGAGAAACAAGTTATTGAAGGTCTTTCTTTGCTAAAAGAAGGTCATGAAACACTTGATTCTAACCCTCCAGCCAAGTCTGTAGACTCTCCAAAGGCTACAGACTCTGAAAAACCTAGAAATGCACATCAGGATTCTCAAATTGAATCTCCTGAAAAATCTTTTGCTCAGAAGTACAGAATATTAAGGAAGGCTTATTCTGCACACACGCACAAGCCTATTATTATTACTAACCTTGTTTTGCATGAAACAGATGCTCCCAAGGCTCTTGCAGGGCCAGACTCTGAAAGCAAGCCTTTAGACTCTGATCATGAGACATTTTGGGAAGGAATGCCATTGGATGCAGCCTCAAGTCTAATTGATGAAATCATTACTCCAAGTGATGAGGCACTGCTATTCTTATATCCTTTGGTGGAATCAGTTGAAGATCCAGAACAACATCAGACTAAATCTCAAGTCTTGGATTTTCTTTCAACCTTTGAAGCCCTAAGGAAGAGAATGGAACAGGAGCTACAAATGTCTGCACATGATGTGGTCAAATCTCTATACAGCTACCTATTCAACTCTTCATTCCAAGAAAAAGCAGTTGGGCTCATAGAAGGCAGGACAACTGAAGTTCTCAAAGCACTAGATGTGCCAGACTCTGAAAAGCAAATCATAAAGAAGCCTAAAAAGCTTAGGATCTATAAAATGAGAGAATCAGAGTCTGTTGTTGAGTTGGAGATTGAGTTTGAGCAACCAGTTTTTGACTATGAAGCAATTTGGGATCAAGGGATTACCTACATGACAACTATTGATTGGATTTCTACTATTCAGCCTCTTTCAAGGAAGGTGGTCGATTTTCTTGTCTAAAATGTAGGAAAGGTGACCAACAAATACATCTATCCAACCTATGAAAGTAGATTGGATCAACTCAAGGGCTCATATTATCAGAAGCTTGCAAGGGAACTGTAGGATTCCTTTCAAATGACTTTTGCCCAGGCCATCAATGCACTCCATGCCAGGATCTTTCTCAATGGACACTTGGATGCATTAACTTTGGTAGAACCTTAGGAGGTAGCAAGTGATGCAAGGCAGTTGGAGGTTAGGACTAGTGCACTAGTGGTGACTAGTGATAAAGATGCTCAGTCTGCCTCACCCACACAAGAACCACCTAGTCAGAGGTTGGGTGATAGTGGGGCAGAGGAGTATGCTGTTGGGCCCTCCTTGGCAACTCACCAAAGAGCTGATGAGAACCCCAGTGATATGGGAGGACAGACTCATATGGATGCTCATGAAGAAATTTTTCAATCCATTCTATTAGAGTCTATCCACCTTGAGGGGGAGTCTCATGCACAAACAGTCAAAGATGGTGACACTCAGATTCTGGCTTCTAATGAAGTCATACTGAAGCAGTCAGAGTCTAGAGTAGACCCTGAGACTGGAATACTGGAGCCAACAGACTCTGAAAAGAAAGAAGATGATAGTAAGGGTTCAGAATCTATTGTTGCTCACCCCTTGGTGGAAACCCCTAGCCTTCAGACTTTTGAAGGGGTTCCCCTCCATCAAGGTGGTTCAGGTATTGAAGCACATTCTTTATCTCTCAACCCCTCTTCTGTAGGATTCATGAGTGCACATTTTCACATGAGTGAAAAAATATCTGAGAGGCTGGCACTGGTCCAGGCAAAAAGAGAGGTAGAAAATGCTGTAGAGAGCCTGGGTGAGATTGAGAGAGTGGGTGCCCAACCCCACTGTGAGAATGAGAGATTAGGGTATCCTGAACCTAGCTTTACTTATTGGGATCAAGATTTTCCAAAGAGTTGGTCCAATGAGTTGGAGCAGGGGATGGATGAAATGTCACTTTTATTGATTGGGCAGATTGGCAAAAAGGAGGAGGCTCTTGCTGCTCAGAAGTCATTTACACAGAGACCACAACTTAATATGGTGGATTCTCTAGCAAGGAGAGCAGATAGAGTCATGGAGGCTTTGGTGGATAACCCTGTCATTTTACCTGAGGCTGCAACATTGAAGTTAGAAGAACCACTTTTAATCATGCCTATCAGGGCTCGACTTCTAGAGTCTACAGTCTCTGATCACTCTCAGGAGGAGTCAGGGTCTATAGTCCCGGTTGCAGTTTCAGAGTCTACACCACCACTAGAGTCTACACCTCCAATCACAAAACTTGAGCCTGTTGCTGAGGAATTCACTTCTGAAGATGATTTTCCACTTAACCCTTCTTTTGTCTATTTTGATCAGGTGTTTCCTCAGTCTTGGGAGTCTGCACAGAACAGAGGCATCACTGATAAAGATTCTTTTACTTGTATTTTGGCTATTCATCAGTCTGAGAGACTACACGTTTTTCAAAAAAATCTTATCTCCAAGAACATGGTCACTACCCTGGTGAAGAGGATCAAGCTCTGGATGGGGATGTTAAAGCTGAGCCAGAGAGTGTTTCTAACCAATTGGCTAGTGTGGTCAAAGACATCTCTCATATTCAAACCAAACTTACTGGTGTTGACAATACAACTTCTCTGCTAAGTACCAAATTTGATAGAATTCACTCAGGTCAATTATCTAAAGAGGTCGCCTTCAAGGATGCTCTAGCTGATATCACTTCTACTCAAGCTTCTCTCCAATCCACAGTCTCTGATTTAACCACCAAGGTTGATTCAGTCCTTGCAGCATAGGCCAATATCTCCACTGTTCTTGAACAGATTCTTTTGGCTGTCACTAGTAATGATGATGTCAAAAAGGGGGAGAAGAAAGGTGAATCCTCCAGGAGAAATAAGGATGATGATGGTTGCAAAGATAAATCAAAGTGAGTTAAAAGGAGGAGAGATGGTGATGATGATGAAACTGGTGATAGTTCTCATGGTCCTAGGGGTCTTGATGATGTGCATCAAAAGCAATCTGGAGTAGCAAAAACTCAAACACATCAGTCAGGGACTAGACATGGGAAATCAGAGTCTAAGTCAGACTCTGATAAGCAAATAAAGAAGTCAGACTCTGATCAAACTCAAGAACCTTCATACTGGAAGTGCAGTCAGTCAAATCTGTAACTTAGAGCTAAAAAGAAGACAGGTCTTGGAGGTTTTGAAGAATCTGACATTGACAGAACATCCACTCTAACCAGGGATCCTCAATCCTTGACAGATAGGCAGTTTGAGAAGATCACACAGAAGCATCTAAACAAGGTGGTGTCTGCTCAAATTATTTATAATGTCTATGAAAGAAAGATGCAAGAAGGACAGAGAGGCACAGAAAAGGTGAAGAATGAGATGCTGGTTTACTTTTTAGAAGGTGGATCAGTTAGATGGATTAGCCAATCAAATTTTATCTTTTTCAAACAGCCTGAGGAATTACAGTACATTAGATTTCTCTTACAGATTGCATATGAAGTAAATAAGAGTAAAGATGCTATCACTCACAAATGGTTCAAAGAGATTGGCAGAAAGCTGACTTTGCACAGACAGGCAGATCGACAAATGGGCAAATTTTCTTTAAAATATGTTGATACTGAGGGAAATGATCAAGTCATGCCATTGGAAGAAAAACAGATTAAATTTCAAGAAGGTGTGGGTCATTACTTTGGGTTTCAGCCTACGAGTGGGAAAGTTAGTGTTCTAATGTTGAAGGACTTAAAAGATCAAGAAAACAGTGCAAATGATCTGAGAGCAGCGTACTGTCAAATCAAATGCTCAAGTGAAGAAATGAAGAAGTTGAAGAAATTTGTTGGTGAAGCTCTGGCAATTGTGGAGGAAAATATGTTGAATTCATTTTTGAAGAACATTCCAGCCTTTGAGAAGATTAAATGAGAAGTAATTCTTTTTCCTTTAAAATTCTTTTATACTGTTCTAGATTGATAGTTTTATTCTTTAGTTTTGACATCATCAAACCTGGATTTATGCTTACATTTTATAAAGCATAAATAGGGGGAGATTGTTAGGAATATATTCATTTGATGATGTACAAAATGCTAGAACTGGGTTTAGCTTAGTTTATTTGTAATAAGTCTTTCTAGTCTCTGAAATGTATAATCAGAGTCTAGATAGTCAACATTCATGTTACTTGTACTTAGAAGAATTTCTGTAGAAAGTGAAATCAGAGTCTGTATGAAGATCAGAGTCTGGAAGGTGATCAGAGTCTATAGACTATCAGAGTCTATGATCTATCAGAGTCTACATATGATCAGAGTCTGAAGATCATCAGAGTCTGAAGGGTTCAGAGTCTATACAGTTAAAGTTAAATTTGGAAGAAGATCATAGGAATAGAAAGTCTTCGAAGATCAAGATAAATATATTGCAGATATGCTATGGGAAAGAAAGAGAATTTTAGAAGGAAGCTGTCAACTAATAATTAGGAATTATATTCCTATTGTAATTTATTTTTCTGTTATTAGTTGATAGGTAGCTCTCTATATAAACTCTATGTAACCTAATTGTAAAGGTGTGGAAGTCGAAGCATAATTTGTCTGAGTGATATTTTTGAGAGCATAGATATAGAGAGAGTTGCTGTGATAATCACAGAGAAGCTGCTAGGGTTTGTGTACACCCCCCTAGGAGAGTTTTGTATTTAATCATCAATAATACAAACAATACTTATTCATATCTTTGTGTTTGATCCTTGTTCTTAATTCATATCGAATTGATTTTAAATCAGGCATAAAAGGAACACAAGTATTTAACCCCCTCTACTTGTGAATATAAGGTAATTCATAAACCGTGTTTGGGTGGAAGTATATTTACACCAAAACTGAAAGAAAATGCCAAAATGGACCGTTCTATACTAAGTTCATTGGTAATCTTTGACCTAATTAACCAGATCTTCTGTCCGCTTCACTACTCTCTTTGTTAGGTAATATGATAGTTTTATTTTTTGACACACATTTTTAGGAAGTTTGACTACATGGTTAAAATTATTTTTTTTAATTTTTTATGAATAAAAATATTAAACTAAAATTTTTATTAATCTATTTGCCAGGTACACAACGACGTGATGTGACATATAAACCTATCATTAATAATGTTGTTTGTCACTGTACTTAATCAAATCTGATTATAATTATTTTTTTGTCTATCATTTATTTAAATTTGAGATTTTAATATTATTTATGTTTTTTATTATTGTCAAAATATCATTTTAAAAATAAACTTGTATTTTAAAATACCTTTTAAAATGCCTAATTGATATATAAATATAATTTCAGCTAAGAACTTAATTAATATAATGCAATCAATTCCTAAAAGATAAATTATAATTAATATTATATTCCTTAAAATATGCTACATTTTTTTGTACTACATTATCTAAAAAATTTCATTATTAAAATAGAATAGTAGTTAAACATAATATAATCACCTATTTAAAGAACTTTGAAATCAATTTTATTACTCATGTTAATAAAAATACAAAACATATTAATAAGTAAGATTTCATAACAATAATAAATATTTACATACAAAATAAAATTATATTATAATAAATTTAACTAAAATATTTATAACATAATCTAATCAATTTGTTAAACAATTTGAAATTAAAAATAACTAAATATATTAAATATATTAATGATAATATTCATAACAATTATATATATAATCACACATAACAAAAAAATATTATTGTAGAGTAAGTTTAATTAAAGATGATATAAGAACATAATAATTAAACTAAATTCTTTGAGGTTACTTTTTTAGCCAGACAACAATATATAGTTTTAGAATTTAGTTTATGCTATAAATATTTTTAGTTACATTTACAGTGATATAAGTTTTTTTTGTTACACATTCTTAAGACAAAAAATTTATTTTAGAGTTTAATATAATTATCAAAATTTTATATTATATTATTAGTTTATATGTAAAACATATGTCTACGTACCCACAAAGTTGGTAGGTCACACATAGGAACAACTTGAATTTTAGTTTGTAGGTAAATATTTATTATTGTTACAAAAATATAACATAGTTTAAAGAATATAATATTAGTCATAATTTATTTTTTAGAAACTGATTGTAATATATTAATTAGGTTCTTAGCTGAAATTATATTTATATATCAATTAGGTATTTTAAAATATATTATTATTATTATTATTAAAATAATATTTTGATAATAATAAAAAATATAAAATATAAAAAATATTAGAATCTCAAATTAAAAATAGATGATGAACAGAAAAGAATAATAATTATAATCAGGGTGTAGTGGCAGACAATGATACGTCTAGTCGGTACAAGAATTCTGTGTACGTTTACGTGGATCTACCATTTCTCATCAATTTTGTCCGTTTGCCGCATTTTTTTCCACAAGATATCCTCTCTTATCGTGCATTCACTTGTTCTTTAGTAAAAGTAAAACTCTTATTTCTACCCTAATTCATACCATAGCTTTTCTTATAACAGATAGATATGTTGTGGGGCTCATATATCGCTAATACATCAAATCAAATCAAATCAGGACTAAAAGTCATATTAAGATAAATCTCAGGAACCTTCAAGGCTTTTCAACGCAGCCAGTGGTGACTGGTGAAAAGTTAAATTGCCCTTGCTTCATAGCGTTAATTACAATCAACTATAGGTTACAGTAATAAATTTACAACTATAAATACTCCTTTAAACTCGATACTTTCCCACAAGTACTAGTAATTCATTGCAGAGCTATATATATATATACACACACACATTCAACATGGCACAGAAAGCTAGCGCTCGTACCTTGTCTGCCATCCTCGTTCTGTTCCTCGTAGCTAGCTACTCAGGTACGCGATCGTCGTAGCTTGCTCGTACATAGTGTATATAGAACACACATATGCATATATACACTTGCGAGTTGCCCATAGCTTGCACACCAATTATACTCTAGCTAGCTTCACGTCTATTATAAGTAGCTAGATATTATTGTATCTAAATCTGTACTCAGTATTGCATATATGCGTGTAATTAATGTGAAAAATGAAACAGTGCCAGTAGCAAAGGGAGCGCGGCCCGCCGTAGAAGGAGAAGTTGTGTACCCAGAAGCACTGTGCGAGAAAGCTAGTCAAACATGGTCAGGAAAGTGTGGCAACACAGCACACTGTGACAATCAGTGCATTCAATGGGAGAGTGCACGTCACGGTGCTTGTCACAAGCGCGGTGGCCATTGGAAGTGTTTCTGCTACTTCGACAAGTGCTAATTATATATGTTACAAACTCTTTCCAAGTCTATTCCATCGTCCTGCAAGCTCACTAGTAATGTAAGCTGGGAATATATAATTATGTGCTATATCCATCGATTTTCCACATCTATATGTAACACACACACATATATATGTATTTGGTGTCCTGATCGAGCGTGTTCGATCACTTATTAAATAAATAAAATTGCACGTATGCAATTTTTATCGACCAATGTACACAGTACTCCGTTCCGAGTCCACTTTCTTACTCATATGTAATTTAAAAATAATATATAATTAAAAAATTTAATATTTTATATTGTTGAAAAGTATATACTCCTTCGGTCCCCCTCATTTCTTTATATTTCGAAGAGAGTGTCGCCACACATTTTAAGGGGTAAAAGTATAGTTTCATAACTTTTTTTTTTCTTGAATAAAAATTTAAACATTCAATTTTTATTCAGGAAAAAAAATTAAAAATAAGTTATGGAATTATACTTTATGTGAACCTTAAAATGCGTGCCGCACCCTCCATCATAAATATAAAGAATCGGGGGACGGAGGAGGGAGTATAATTTATTTTAAAATGTATTTTAAAATTTTTTAAAATTATGAAAGAATAATTTTTAATTTTCAATCAAATATTAGTTAATTTAACTCCAAAAAAAATCAAAAAACATGTATAAATAGGGACCGAAGGAGTACTTTTTATGGTTTGTCTTTTCCTCAACAAATTCATATTTGGCACGTGTAAGTGTATCCGCCCGATCCGTTTATAAATTGAGCCTGAACTTGAATATGAAATGTGTTCCATATATAAACAAGTTTGAGTGAGTTTCACAACTTTTTGGCTCGAGCTCGTTTAAATCAATTAAAATCGTGTGTTTTATAAACATTAATTAATATCATATCATTTGTAAATAATCTAAATAAAGTTAAAATACTATTAAAATTTCTATCTATCTTATAGTTATTACGTGAGTGAATAATGAATAAAGTATCACAATACCGTGACACCAATAGTCTTAATTATACATATTTTTAAATAACTTCAAAAATATGAAATTTTCGAATTAGTATGACTAGCTAGGGTTTGAGGTTTAGAGGAAAATTGACAATATATTTTCCTTTAACTTTTGCATAGGAAATTTCGGTAATTACTCAATTATCAAATAAAACAAATAATTTGAAACAGATAGAGTATATATATTTATGTATTTACAATTCTTCATAATTTCCAAAAAAAGAATTAATATCAGAAGAATTTTATAAACTAATCGAAAGTGTAACTTAGTTGCCAATATATATTATGTAAATAACAAAATATTAATGAACTTGGAAATTATATTTACTCAAACACGCACACCTCTTTTCCCTCCAATCATATATGTTTCAAGAGTTATACATGAGCTGAGAAGCCATCTTTTTCTTCTTGCTCCCTCAAAGATCTCTGTTGCCTTGCAATGAAACCCTCCACCATTTGCCGGAATTCATCACCGGTCATCTCAGCATCCACTCGATTATTATAACTTAGGCTTTTCTGGTAGCTTTTAGTTACTGTCCGGCAGGAGTCTACATCATGGCAACCCTTAAAAACCTCAGATTTACTCCTCTGCATTTTACTAACCTCGGGAATATTAAGTGAGGAATTTTCCTCTTCATAAAACTCATGCTGATCCCCTTGTTTTATGATCATATTCTCATTCTTTTCGAAGAATTTATCAAGATGCTTGTTATATACAATTGCGTTGTTGTTACAACTTTCGCCTTCTTGATGAGCTGAAAAGTGGCCATAATTTGAGAAGAGGATGAGGATGATCATGTTTCCGATGATAAAAATAAAGGCAGGGCTCAGAATTTCCATGGAGAGACCACGAAAGAAATTAAAAAAATTACCACAAATTCTAGAATAAAATGCCAAGAAATCAGTGGAAAAAGTTGAGATTATGAAGATGACAATGCATATCTCTATAGACCTAAACAAAATATTGAATTTTTGAAGCCTTTTGAAACTCAAGATTGCATTGGTTTTCTCAACTTGGATATCAATAAAAGCCATATATATTTTGCTCAAATTGGGATCAAGAGGGGATATTACTTGAATGAAAATTGGATCAAGATTCAAGATTAAAATTGAATAAAAGGGATTAAAGAAAGTATAGACTACTTTATATTTCTCTTTACAGAATTTATTTTGAATGGCAAGTGTTTGGAGTTTGATACTATATTTATAGGGTTGGAAAAAGATCGATTATATTATCTTTTTTCTCTTAATTTGTTGGCACTAATCCAATACAGAAATTATATTAATATATAGTGCTCTAAAATTGGTCAGTTTCATCCAAATAATTTAATTCAATTATTTAAAAGAAAGTAATAAAAAATACCACACCATTAAAACAAACTGAAAAGAAAAAGAAAAAGAGAGAAGGAATCTCACTGTCTCCCTCTTTCATGATTTCAGGGTTTGGGACAATTGGGTTCACTTAGAAGCTTTTCCTAACTTATTGTTTTTACTTTTTCTACATAATTATGACCTTTAGGCTTTAATTTAGACCTCAAATGGCTCTTTGCATATATACAGTCAGTGCAGAGCCAGAATTAACTCTACTTTTCCACCCTCTAGATTTATTTGGATGGGCCATTTGTCCTTTAACTAATATTTTTTGGAAAAGAAACAAATATATATATTTAAGTAAATTTAAATTAAGGGCATCATATATAGTTTCTTAATTGTGTTGCTTATCTACAACTACAACTACAAGTAGTGTGCAGTGCAGTGCAGTGTGTACTGTGTAATTTACTGACTGTGTATGCTTGTTAAAGTATTCAAGATGATTAGGACTTGACAAGAAAGTGATAAGCTAGCCAATACAAATCTGATAATAAGGGGTTTCATAAACTAATTCATGCTTTTAGATCTTTTTTAAAGTTAAACTAATCCTTAAGCAGAAACATTAGACAAAATATTCTCCTTACGCAACTGCTCAGAGAATTATCAGAGTTACAAAATTGATATTGCCCAAAAATTAAATAATAGTATTTTCTTGACTTAGACTAAGGCACACGTGGCATTCATGAAGTGGATAAGGATTACAATATTAGTTATTTAGGACTGAGATTGGACCTTTAGCTTTTAATTATAGAGAATACAATCTTTAGTTTGTATTAATTACTAATAATGGCAGGGACTAAACTACTAAATTATTAAGTTTTAAAGTTTAATCGGGACTCAAAACCAGTTTTTAATTAAAAATTATGATTCAAAAAATAAATTCTCTATTAATTTTTGAAGGTTATTAGAGCTGGAACTAGGCTGACCCTTGATTCCGGCCCGATTACTTTAGTTGTATGTAACATAGAAGAGTGATTTAACTATAACTGATTTTGTTGAAGCCTTTACCGGAGTTATTTGTTTTAAATTTAGTGTTAATTACAGCTTACCCGGCCCTCTCTCTCCCCCTCCTGGAGGTTGATCCTTTTGTGCGTGCGCCGTGCGATCTAACTAATTTCACCAACGAGTTTCACAGGAGATTTGTTTTTAGTTACAAAACTTTTGGTGATCTGTTCTAATTTTTAGTTACAGTTTACAAACAAAATTGTATGTAAAGTTAGCTTGTGAATTGAACATCATGATTATTCAAGATTAGTTCAGGTGAAGATAGTGTTGTTCAAATCAGGTTTAAATTATATATATATATATATATATATATATATATATATATATATATATATATATATATATATATTTCAGTTTATAAATTATTTATAAGATAAAGATAAATCAAGCCGGTCCTTAATTAATACCATATGTCGATTGAATTAAATAAATATATTTTGAATAATAATGATCTTTATAATATAACAAGTTAGTTGATATGTTCAATATGATGATTTCTTATTCAGCGTTTGTGCTTCGTTAATGTTTCAATTATATAAGTTGTTACAGGAATTGGTCTATTAGTTCCAACATAAATAATCGAGATGAAATGATTTTAGTGAGTACATAAAAAATTGAAAATTAACAGTGATCAGAGCACAAGATCAGCGATCAAAATTATGTTTGCATCTCATATGCTGCAAAAATAAATTATATCGTTTGGGGATAAGGTAAAAAATGGTCCCAGTTTATAAATAATGGAATAAAGTGCTAAGAGATAAGTATTACTATTTCTAGAAAACAAGAAAAAATATATAATAAAATAATAGCTCCCCCACACTTAATTTCGAACTATTATTAGAGTTTCCCTGTTCATTCAATTTTCAAACTATCGCATACAAAAATGCTTATATCACGAGCCCTTGATTCAACATCAAGAGAAATAAAGATTGGATATATATTGATCAATGATCACGAAAGCCAGTGGATTAATTTGAATAGTGATACAATAGTCGGTTGTTAATAATGCCACTTTTTCTTTCTTGTATCCTGACGCACGTACATGCATGCAGATCGTCAAGCTTTACCTTTGAGTAAACAAGTTAAACACGATTAGTGTATGAATATTTATACACTATAAATAGCCATTTTATTTGTAACTATATATCTATCTGCACAGCTTCAAGTGTATACATCTTGAGATATCAAGAATGGCCAAGAACAGTACCAGCCCAGTTAGCCTCTTAACCATCTCTCTCATTTTCTTCCTTCTTGCCAACTCAGGTATACTCCATATACATAGACAATTGCTCAAATGAAAATTTATTAATTAAAATGAGAATCATGAGATTCGGTGATTTTCATATAATTTATAGTGGAGTGGTGATTTGTACTAAATTCAAAATTTTTGATTTTCATCAAATCAACCTGCATGTATCAAATTTGAAAATTTCAATTTACATAAAATCATCGGTTTAATTAGAAAAATAGTTGGTTCTAAGAAGTTCTCGTTAAAGCGAGACCTTGTATATATATAAGCACTATTACACGAAATTATCTGAAAATAGTGGAGCCTATTGTTGGAATTGAAATATATATATATATATATATATATATATATATATATATATATATATATATATATATATATATATACTCTCTCTTAATTAAGGCAAAATCGGTGTGTGTTGCACTGCATGTTGCAGGAAGTATTCTAGGAGTTAAGGGAAAACTATGCGAAAAGCCAAGCTTGACCTGGTCGGGAAAATGTGGAAACACACAGCACTGTGATAAGCAATGCCAGAGCTGGGAAGGAGCTAAACATGGTGCTTGTCACAGTCGAGGTGGGTGGAAATGCTTTTGTTACTTCGACTGTTAATCCATATTACACATAATTATTGCAAACAAAATCCCTGTGATCGAGCTCTACTAGCTTGTAATAAAGAAAGATGTTACTTTTCTGTACTACGTACATCAACGGGTTGATGGAACAAGTTTCTGAAACAAGTGAGACCTGAGTGATTGTTGTGTACTGGTGTAATGTCTTGAACCTAAATAAAAAAAAACGATTTAGCACAAATTAATTTATGTTTACCTATCAATTTAGTATTAATTTCATGGTTAAACTAACGTATACTGATGTAGCAATTTCTTCTATTTTTGTATCAGTCCTTTTTTCATGTTTATGAAAAAATAAATACTATTTCGGTAATTCAGGGACTGAATTATTTTATGATACAAAAACTTGGCTAAAGAAAAGAAAGTGATACAAGCATCGAAGCAGGACAATATTTTTGAAGCTTTTTATCTATCCATTTAAATTGTGACTTGGCTGTACCCTTTTTAAATACATTTGCACATTCAACCTTTTCGCTTATGTCGATTTACAGGAGTCGCCGAAATTTTACATGTTGGTCAGTTATCTAGTTTTGCAGAATGGTTCCTTTTGGCCAGCCATATCTATATGTATCGATTCTTTTTTATTAACTCTGTCTCACTGATTATGTGTCCGGTTACAAAAGGAAGTATATTTAAAACTCTATTATCTATATACTTATTTATTAACTCAGTTATCTTTTTTTTTCTCAAATTACGTGACATATGACTTATTTTAATTTGTGTTATGCACGTCTCTTATTATTATAAAAAATTTACCAATTACACATTTACACACATAACAACTCAATATTTTAGAAAAAAATTAGACAATTTTTTGGAACCTAACATTTCTATACACACACATATATATAATCATAACATTAGATCAAAATCGAATTGTTTGGGCAGATGCGCCTCTAAATCATGTATGATCGAATTGTTTGAATAAATACATAATAAAATAAATATAATATATTTTTTTATCAAAAGTCAAAACTATGATCGTCGATTATTTTAATATAGGTTAAAAGTATTTTTTCAGTAATTTTTATAATTGTATATATTCCTTTGGATGATTGAATCTACTCTGTTGTTTGGAAGAGCAGAATTTCATAGGAAATTATCTACTAAGGTTTCGGACCAGAAAAAATAAAATTAATTTCATTAGTTGTTTTTCCTTGTCTAATGATTGTTTATTTTTCGGGACAGATGTGCGGTTGTGTGAGCAATATCAGATGAATTATTTTGGTTAGGTCACATATATACAAATGTGGACATGTGGTACATGACAACAGCCAAATGAAATCTAAAATAATCTTGTCATTTAACCTATGTCCTTACCCTACAACAAAACGAAAATGGTCAAAATTGGCCGCACAAAATCGACCGTCCAATTTTCCCAAGGACTAAAACCGATTGACGAAAAACAAAATTGACCGTCCCGTTTTCCCAAGGATTAAAACCGATTGACGAAAAACGATCGGTTTTGCTCTTATAACCGACGATTTAGGCTTTTAACCGATCATTTTAGATAGTCAATTTTATCCTATTTTATTGTAGTGTTAATCGGTAACGAATTAAATGTAACTCGTTAGAAACTAAGTTTAATAAAGCAAAATTGTGTAAACAAGATTTAATGGCGTGTGCATATTCTTTTCAAAGCAAAAAATCCAAAATATATATATATATATATATATATAAATATAGAAAAATTAGCAAAAAAAATGTATAAACAAGATTGATGAAAATAATAAAAATGTAATGTGTGAATTAACATATCAAATTTAAAAAATTAATTAAAGTAGTAAATAAAATTTCCACATGAATGCACATCTGGTAACTAAACATAATTTAGAATTTTAAAGTAGTAATTAAACATAGCAAAAAATGCACAATTTTTCACATCGTACGCATTATATATGTGTATTTACGTATCACTTGTTTCTTTTAATTTTGAAAATTATATAATTATTTCAATACATTGTGCGGGAGTCTTAAAAATAAGATTTAGGTAAGGTTATTGAGCTTTCTTTTCGGGTGTTCTTCTCGAATTTTAACTCAACGCGCTCCTCTCAGGAGTATTATTACTGTAAAAAAGGTGCGATCCAAGAACCGAGGTGTAAAGCATAATGCAAATCGATTCAGTAGTACTGTACCAAACATTATGGAAGCTGTTTGGAACATCTGGATCCGGTTGGGTTGATTATAAGTAGTTTATAAGTGAAAAGATATATATATTTTTCAGTTTATAAACTACTTATAAGATAAGTTAAACGGATCTCAAATAAACTGAAAAACGTATGTAAATTCTAATTTATAACCTGTTTATAATATTAGCCAAACAGTACCTAAGTGGTTTTGAACCGTTCATGAAGTTAGGTTGATATCATTATGGACATCTATCAACTTTTGTAACTTTGGCTTCACGTGAAATATCTTGTGATTTCTCGATCGTTAAGAGCATCTAACGATCTCAATCACATAATTAAAAATATTACATTAAATTAAAATAATCTTGTAACTATATTTTCAAAAATTATAGTTTTAATAAATATATTTACAATGACTATATCATATTATAAATATTTTTATAATTAAAAATATTAGTGGGAGCGATATTTATTTTTATATGATCGAATAGTGGGAGGGTATTCATCATTTATTACACTTACGATAAAAAATTTAATTTTTTTATTTTATGACATTTATTATTCACAAGAGGTATGCTAGAACAAGTTGAGAAAAATATTATAATAATCATCGTAATTAAACATGAGCCCTAATCCCTAAATACGAGTACCATGTACTGTGAAATAGTAATGATACCAAATTAGTTCTACAACTCACATGACATGCATGTATTAAAATATCAATATTATGGTGTAAAATGTGACAATAAACTAATTTGAAATTTCTAGTTATAAATAATATTTTCGGATTCCCATTAGTTCTTTGGATGTTATTACTATAACTTTCGAGTTCATACAAAATTTATTTAATTCACAAATTTGATATTAACTTTTTTAATCAATTATCGAATAGACAGGCGTTCGATGAAGGATGGGTTCTTGTATCCTCTACAAACGTAGACTACGATGACTGATACTAACAAAATGTATTTTGAAAGAGCTGTGATATTTCTATATAGTAATCTAGTGACACACACACACACACATTGTTACAAGTTGCAATATAGAAAGCTAGTTAGCTCTCCACCACCTTCAACATCATTTCCCCATCTTCAACAAATCTTCCGGTACTCTTTGATCACATTCTTTCTTATTTTAGCATGATTTTATATTAGATTTTAAAAATTGAAATAATTTGCAGTTGTTGTACTTAAAAGTTTTCATCTTTCTGATCTGGGTACTTTGATTTGATTATCATCAAATAAATACAGATACATGGTAAAGAATTCATAAAAAAAAATTTTATGCACTACATTTTGATAATGTCTTTACTTTGTGATTATATTTTATTTCACTAGGATAAATGTTTTATTGCATTTATAATTTTTAGTCCAGTGATCAGAATTCTTATCTGGGGTTCCTGATTTCAGGTGTAATATATAGTGTGTATCTTTTCTACAATGAGTTCTTGGTGTGTATCAATAAAATACAGTTCCCATTTCTCTAAAGTAAAAAGTGGGTTTGAAAGTAATGGTGATGAGAGGTTTTGGGGGAAGAGGATAAAAGGAAGTGTTAAAAACAATGATTTGCATCATGGTTTTGCAAAAAGCTTGAAAATTGCGAGAAATGCGAGAATGATCAAGCCAGGGGCTGCTTTCTCTGTACTCTCATCAGAATATGGCAAAGAGACACTTGTGAGTTTCTTTAAGAAAAAATTGTCCAACTTCTATATGTTAGAATTTGATGGTGTGAAACATTGTATGAGACCGGAATTTGTTCTGCATTAATATTGTTTACGAATATATTTATTTGTGTGGTTTTAAGGCTGGATGGAGCTTGTTTTGTCTTCTTTTTAATTTACAAGTGTTAAATTTGATTATTAGATAATGGATGACTTGCAAGTTCCAGAAATTGAGAGAAAAAGTGCAAGTTCGAATAATGTTGCCGCTATCATATTAGGTGGAGGTGCTGGGACTAAGCTGTATCCGCTTACACGTAGATCAGCAATACCTGCTGTAAGTATACAAGCCTAATGTTACAAGTTCTTTTGGTGTCTATCTACATATTCTTACTTTTGGTTAAGTTGCAGGCTTATTCCGGTTTTTAAATTTTGATTAATCTTGTTCAATGGTAACTTTTGACTAATCAAGTAAACAAATTTTAATTTTTTTTCTCCAATTATATTTTCTATGTGGTACAGGTTCCTATTGGAGGATGCTATAGGCTTATAGACATTCCTATGAGCAACTGCATTAACAGCAGAATTAACAAGATTTTGGTCCTTACTCAGTTCAACTCTGCTTCTTTGAATCGTCACCTTGCTCGTACATATTTTGGAAATGGTGTCAACTTTGGAGATGGCTTTGTTGAGGTAATATCTTTTAAGTCGTATTTGGCAAGAAAGAGCATAGGCACAAGTAATAGACTCTTTGTATACTTATCCATTTCAGTAGGTTAGCTTACTAGGTTTAGAAAGGATATAAGATACTCTATAAGGTACACTATTCTATACAAATTTTCCCAGTAACATTTTTTCCTAAAATCTATGAGATAATTAGCTAGTTTAATAAATATAATTTTTATAAGAACATATGAATGGTACAAAAAACAAGCACAATTATCTGTAGTTGTTATTTCTCTCAGTTCTCCCTTTATTTACCAAACTTGTGGTCTAGGTATTGGCCGCCACTCAAACACCAGGAGAAGCAGGCATGAATTGGTTTCAAGGAACTGCAGACGCAGTGAGGCAGTTTATGTGGGTATTTGAGGCAAGTGTTCAACAAAGTATCATTAGATTCATCTAAAGCAATCGATAAATAATGATATTTAATATGGTTTCATAACCATCTTGTCATTTACTACCATGCATGTATTTCTATGGGTAATTATGAGTTCTGTTTTTAATTCTAGGATGCAAAAAACAAGGACATTGAGAATATACTGATTTTATCAGGGGATCAATTATACAGGATGGATTATATGGACCTTGTGCAGGTGTGTAAAATTTTCTTTTGACAATACAATAGAAAGTGGCATAACATTGTTCAAAGGTGCTAATTTTTCTTAATAAACAAACAGAATCACATGGACAGAAATGCTGATATCACAGTTTCCTGTGTGCCTGTGGGAGGCAGGTTTGTGTTATCAATTTCTCATACATAAACACCTTGCCTTCTATCATGTTCTTTTCTAGGTGTTTTTGCTCTGTCGGCATATTAGTAGTCATATACTTTTTAGATCCACAGCTGAAGGATAATAGGCTAATAAACAAATTGAAACCCTTTCTGTCTTTCCCATACACCTTCTATTTCGTTAACCTCAATTAACTAATATTTACAGCCGGGTATCAGAATATGGATTAATGAAGATCGACAACAGAGGGCAAGTTATCGAATTTGCTGAAAAACCTAGTGGGGCTAATCTAAAATCAATGGTAAGCCATTACATGATACCATGATCCTTGCATTTCTATCAATGTAACTATGTTATTATGTATATCCTTTCCCACTGCAGCAAGTAGATACTACTCTGCTAGGACTGTCTCCAGAAGATGCAAAAAAGTCTCAATATATTGCTTCGATGGGTGTCTATGTCTTCAAGAAAGATATTTTGTTAAATCTCCTGCAGTGCAGATATCCTAAATCCAACGACTTCGGATATGAAATCATTCCATCAGCTGTTATGGATCACAATGTGCAAGTAAGTGTACATGCCCCTCATCCTGTCTTCACAAATCAATGCTAAATGATAAACTCATATTTATCCTGTCAGGCGTATTTGTTCAGAGACTATTGGGAGGACATTGGAACGATAAAATCTTTCTACGATGCTAACCTGGCCCTAACAGATGAGGTTCATTTATAAATCTGGAATATGTTCATGCAGAGCTTAAATTAATTCATTGACAAAACTCAGTACATCTTTACTTAGTATATTCAATCTTTTCTCTACATTTATGCCAACTCCATATTGCGATTCAATGGCTGCTGCAGGTACCAAAATTTGAATTTTATGATCCAGAGACACCATTCTTCACTTCCCCTCGGTTCTTACCACCAACAAAATTTGAAAAATGCATGGTGAGTTATAATTGGGAAGGATATTGGTTTAAGTTAAATATATCAATTCTTATTCCTCAGTTTCTCCTTGCAGATCAAGGATGCAATCATATCACACGGGTGTTTTCTGCAAGAATGTAGTGTTGTTCACTCAATCGTGGGTGAACGCTCACGTTTGGACTCTGGTGTTGAGTTGAAGGTGAGCTATGTAAATGTTACAAATCTAGTCCTCTTGAGAAATGAATGTAGTTTCTTTACTTCAGACTTGAATTGAAGTATTTTGTTTCATTATATTGCACTTTTCAATAGGATACATTGATGATGGGGGCAGACTACTATCAGACAGAGTCCGAGATTGCATCTCTGCTGGCAGAGGGGAAAGTTCCCATTGGGATTGGTCAAAACTCGAAAATCAGGTGATAAAACAGAAGTTATATCATTTTTCAGTTCACATCAGTATCATAATACCCCAGTTTGACAACACTCTTGTAATTTCTTTGAAGCAACTGTATTATTGACAAGAATGCAAAAATTGGAAAGGAAGTCATTATCATGAATAAAAATGTAAGCTTGATTTCTCATGCCAAATGAGACTTGTCACATATACACTTTGTAATATATTTACTTGAGTGTGTATGTATCAATCTCTAAATTTGTGCATCATGTCATTTTTTTCGGGAATTAGGGTGTTCAAGAAGCAGACAGACCTGAGGATGGATTTTACATTCGCTCAGGGATAACTATCATCATGGAGAAGGCTACAATCAGTGATGGCACAGTAATATAAACGAATCACAGGAACCTACAGCACGGCATAGTCTGGAGATCATCTTTGAAAATCTTGAGGGTTAAAGATCACAGAAACTTCTGTGGAAGAACTAAGAAGCAAGAAGCCAGCTTATGCACCCATGAAGAACAAGAAGCTGCAGTACCAGTAAAATTATGACTGGAGAAGTTCAAGAATAAAACATGAAGGCTGCACCAGTTATTATTTTCTTTTAAGTAATCTTCCTATAAATTACAATAAAAACTGTGGATATGCCATGCACTGAACTTTTCAATGTATATGTGATCCCTTTACTTGCGCATGTTCAGTGATCAACATACTTTCAAACATCATTCTCCTGTGGATGACTGTAAATAAAGATTAAACTGTGTGATAAAAAACTGAAACCTATAGTCTCTGAATAAAGAAGTGAACATCACAAAAATGCTCAAATGCAATAGGAGGCTGGAGGCCAATGCAACAGAACTGATAAGCTGAAATATATAGAGCAGCAAGAAGTACCATTCTTCAACCCAATTCATTTCCTGCCCAACATGGAGTTGGTAATCTTCTTGTAAATCATAAAAAGGGGAATGCACAAGGAAATTAAGACTTGGATCACTAAACTAAACAATCGACCACAAAATAGAATTGGATTAACTACATAAGAAACAAAATTGTGTTTGTGTGTGTGATCTAGAGAGCTCTGAACTGTACAAATTTCATGTCTACTGTGCATATATATATCAAAATTTGATACAACTCCAGAAAGGCAGAATTATATAAGATATTATACAACCATAAAGTCAAGATTACATGAAATATGACTAAAGCAACAAGCTGAGAAGCCTTATTTTACATATCATTTATTTATATACATGACTCTAGAAGTCATTTCCGTAAAGACAACAAGTAAACCAAACACTCAAACTTACTAATGTACATTACTCGCCCGATGATTGAAAAATCAACCATATAGCCATTTTCTTCTCTATTCGACCTATCATACCATCCTAAAAACTGGGATACGCAAAATCATGCTTTCCAAGCATGTATATTTGCTTGGACAGGTTTGCATATTCTATTACTCCCATACTATAACTGAGCCCTCATTCCGGTAATGACATTTTAAGCCACTCCATCCCTTCCCTAAGAGGGCCATAGCAGCTATGCTCGACAATGGCTTCTTCTGTAACTTCTCCAGACTGACAACTGGTTCAGACTTATTCTTAGGAGTTGCAACTGGAGATTTGCACCACCTCTGAATCCAAGAATGCAACGACTTTGTGCCATCACTTCCATCCACATTATCATTTGAACTAGAGACAACAGCTCTTGGTGGAGGTGTTTTCTGCTTAACAATCATTAGTTCTTTACCAGTAGGCACTGGTTCCGAATTGGAACTTTCACCTGTTATACGTCTGCTGACAAACTGGTTTGCATTTTTATTAATTGTGGCTTCATCCAACCTCAAGCTCTTTGTACCAAGAGAATGGTTACATGGATCGCTTATCTTAAGACGCTTAAGCCATCTGCTACTTGAATCTGGCACATAATCCATGTCCAAACTTCGAGTTTGTAATGTGCTTGGCTCTGCATTGTCCACTACACTTGCTTCACCTGGCTCGGCTTGTAGCTGTATGTTCATATCTGGTATCTCAGGGATAGGACGTTTGCGAGGTAGAACTTTTTCTCCAGGTGTTCCAATGGCAAGATCAAGATGCGGTAAATCTGTGTTTGCATTGACATTCTGCAAATTTGATATAATTGTTATGTCTACCTACTTATAAGTGTAATAGTTAATGCTGCATATTTATACCCTTACAGTTTGCAAAATAATAATGCGATTTAAACCCAATTTTTCTTAAGCATTTATCCGTGAAGACCAATATCCAGAATTTACAATTAAAGAAAATAACCTAGTGAACACATTATTTACTAGGTCCAAAGTCAGGGACAGAGTACCTTATTTGATGAGGAACACTCTACACCTGCAACAATCAAAAAGGAGAAAGAAATTTAATAAAGATCCCAACAAGTTTATGATCTCGAAAAATCAGCTTCCAGATTACTTGCAAAGACTATTAAGAACTTAACCTCACTAAAACTGGTGAGAAAGTACTGATACATTCTAATATTCTATGATAAAGTACAGAGGAATTAAACTTAACATATGGGGATTCTGTAAATAAAAATTGTGCACTTCAATTAAGAATTGAAGCCTAGATATCTATCAAGTAACAGGGGTGTATGTGTGTGGGCAAGGAAGATATGAAATTTAGATATACCAGTACAGGTTTCTCTTTAATCATATTCATATCCATTGTGTGAGTTTCAGCTGATGTATTCTTCGAAACAACTTTAGTAGAACTCACATCAAGAACATTACCTTCTCCTTTACTATCTGATGACAGCACCTGAATTTGTTCTCCTTGGTTACCATGACCAATAAGCTGCGGGAAGCTGTAACATTTAATGGGCACATTCTCTTTCACTCCTGTAAGACCTCTTGGATCCCGTGCTTTTCCGTCTTCCCTCTGCAAATTAGTATCAGTAGTTTCCGTGATCGGAAAAGTATTATTTACATGATGTCTGGGAGTGAATCCACCTAAATCCTCGGCAGAAGTATATATTCTCATAGTATTTGCCTCATGAGCATAAGTTGAAAACAAATTGGTACTAGAGAAATCATTCATTTTCTTGTATTGTTCTTCATGAAGAGCTGGTGGATGATTATGTCTCATAGAGAGATTATCTGCAAGGAAAGATAAGTCATTATTCAACATTAAGTTGTATCATAAATTTTGCCAGAGATAAAGCAGTTATCAAAATATTTCTAACCAGATAAAACTCCAGAACCATCACTGAACTTTTTATGTTCCATAACTTTCATGATGTCAGTACCTGATATTTTTCTTTTGGGTGACGGTATTGATCTTACATGGTTGTCATTTTTTTCAACTAGGGAGGATTGTGCTGCAGGAATGCTTCCACTTTCACATCTTCCTTCTCCGAGATCAATTATTCGGGGTGAAACACAAGATGATGCGCCATTAAAATCCCCCGGAAAAGGTGCCGAGAAACCTAAGCTGCTACCCAAAATCTTTTGAGAATTTACCAGCTCTCTAGGGCATTGTGAAACACTTATAAGCTGAACATGATAGTCCATATATGAAGATTCAGTGCTTGGAGGAGCTAATGAAAGTAGCGAGGGTACATGTTCAATGTTTGGAGTATGTTGACTTTTCTGAGAAAGATTTACTGAAGAGTCTAATGGTTCTAGTCCATCCTCTCTCAGGTTTCTTGATCTCATTGTCTGGTCGCTCTTTAATATTCCAAAATCTATCGCACTCATCTTCTTATGTTGCTCGACAGATCCAGATATGTCAGATGTGATCTCCCTGCCCTTCTGCCATTGGTTTGTTACGTGATCATTGCCATGGTCTCGAAGAAGAGCAGATAACCGGTTCTGCTCTTGAAGTGCCGCCCAATGTGACATCCACTGAAATTGATAAGGATACATTGGCTGCTTGCCTCTATCAGGATTCATTGGCTGCTTGCCTCTATCAACACGGTTGGACATGATGATATTGATATAGGATTCCTCGTATATGTGTAGATAGTCTGGTTCCAGATGCTTGCAAGAAGTTTACTGCATTATTAAATAAAGTATATCAACAATCACTACTGCATTATTAAATACCATAACCAAATAAGTCTTACGACATTAATAAATGACTATTGCTTCTAACCCATCCTATACATAATAGTTAATAGCAAATATTATGGGTTATAACTTCCAACGGATAATGAAAATAAACACCTTGATTGGAATCACCCTTGGGTTCAATTACTCCATATATAACAACGCAAGGCAACCCTATTTATTCTTCTAATCTGGAGTGCAGAGATTAACATGATAACCACCTTAGCACCAAAAAACGGTAACCTAAGTCAATATATTCTTAGGAATTTCCCAAATATAGATAAATGTTAGAAACTCATAATATCTGGAGAAAAGAAGAACCCTAAACGTCTGTTAGAAGGTATTGTCGAGGAGGAAAACTAGAAAGCAAAAAATGTGAAGAGAAAAAGGTTAATAGCAACCCAAAAATTAATAACGAAACTTACACTGTATAAAACAATGATAAACACATGACAAATAGTTTTTCTGATGCAGGAGAAGAAAGGAGACAAATTTTCTATATAGAGTTCTCTGTTTTCTATATCTCTCAGCTTTAGTCGGCCACAGATAAACTCAATTATGTTTTTGTGGAGATCAGTTGTCAGTTATGTGAACCTTGAAGATTAGCTAACATAATGTTCTTTGAATGTGTCATACAGTATGCGCACTAGTGTAGGTTTAAAGAAATCAAAGCAACAACTACTAAGCGTGTCTTAAAGAAATACAATCCCTGGTTATAAGAAACAATAGCAACCAGAGTGGTTTTCAAGAAACAGAAACTAGTTTATAGTTAAACTAGATAGTTTCCTCGTGCCTTTAAGCAATAGAGTAAAAGAAAAAGATGGCAACAGTCCTAAATTAAACTCAAATAATGCAATAACTAGATAACTTCCCCTACACAGAAATACAATTTATGTGCACACAGATGACAGAACGTTTCTAGTACCGTAAAACAAAATATTATACCTTAAAAATACACAGCCTGCATAGAAGGGCCACAAAGCATGCAAACTTAAAGGGAATAGTGCAAACTTAAAGGGAATAGTCCTGCCTAGAGAACCAGGAAGTTAATCTACTCATCTCAACATTTAGCCCAAGAAACTAATGTTTTAAACAGAATGATAAAAAGAGTTTTAATAAAAAGCTCATCTTTTTCAAGAGAAAAGAACCTTGAAACAGTATTTTCGAACTCTTTTATATATATACTATCAACAAATAACTCAAATATGACTCGGGTGAAAATAGAACACGATGAAATTATACAGGGATTAGTCCTTCCTTAAACCTTAAAAGTACCTAAAGCCTAGATAGAAGAGTCAGCTTAGAACCAAAGTTTAACTCCAAGAATTTAGCTTACTCTTCTCAATCCTTAGCCCAAGTAAAGTGATGTTTAAAAATGAAAAGTAAAGAGAGATATTTCTAACGAAATGATCATCTTCTTCAATGGTGGAAAACAACCTTAAAACAATATTTCCACAAAATAACTCAAATAATTCAGGTGAAAATAGAAAGCAATTATATTACAAGAACCTGGTTCTAGTTCTGCTTCCTTTAATCAATATGCTTTCCTTAGTATTAGTAAACTCACACAATATATAAATAAAAGGGATAAGGATTAAAGGAGGTCCGACCTTTTTATTTGTAACACGTGGCTAGACTGCATGTAAGATACGTGTTAAATTTAGTTCAGACTTAGCATTCTTTATTGTTTATAGAGTAGTTGTACGAGGGTTGCAACTTGTAACTATGATATTTATTCTACGCTAAAGTTTCTGTGACTAGCCTTTGTATTTTAGTATCTTGATCCCTTCCCAATGCTTAGTTTTTTGTTATCATTATTGCAATTGTGAGTTTTAAGAAATTGGGGCAGAACGAGACATGCTGCACTGAGTTTTAAGAATTTATGAAACACAATAAGCCAAATTTTATACTAGCGTATAGGTAAGTGTGCGGTTAATAGATAAGGTAAAGAAAACAATATTTTTTATAAGTTTATTATAATAAAAATAATAATTTTTTGTACAAAATAAATATTTTATCATAGTTATGATTTTTAGTTTAAATATATATATAGATAGATTATTCTATATAGTTTAAAAACTAAATAAAAGGATATATGTAGCATTTTTGGTATTTTTATGATGTAGAATTTAGAAATTATGAATTCAATTTTGTAAAATATAATATATTATGCATATGTTTCTTTTATATATCTATTAAAAAATTACTTATATTATATTATTATGGGCTTTGGTTCAAAGTTTATAATATAATCACAATAATATTTATGATCTATGGAAATAAAATTCAGTCAATGTTTTTGTTAAAATTTATCAAAACAAAAAAAAAATAGAAAGGAAAACAAAAATTGGACTCCGATTCCATACTGATAAATGATAATAACAAATTCTGTATCACTAAAATTTATAAATATACACACAATATACTAAACTTAAAACAGTACCGTAATTACCTTTAATTAAAAAAACTGGATTATATAGAATTTTAGAAAGATATACAAACCACCACCTAATTTTTACGAACCATCTCTCTACTCTATTCTGTAAAACCATGAGTCAAAGATATACAAATCATTGGATTAACAACTAAAGCATCACTTGCAAGAACCAACACTCCACACTTAAGCAATTGCAGCCCTAGTACCAAAATTCTTGAAAAATTAAAGTTAAATTTATCAATATATGACATTAATCATTTTGAAGGGAAAAAAAAGCATGCATTGCATTTCAATTCTTTATTCTATTATACACAATGATCATATTTATAAACAACAGAACTAAACATAAAATTAAGAAGAGATTAAAGTAAGTGTTGGAGACTAACCTTGGACAGTGAGCAGACAAAAGAGCTTCATTAGTAGTTGACTTGAAGCTAATCTTTGTCTAAACTGCACTTAATGATCTGGGCTACTGAGGTTGCAGTATTTTATTTATTTATAGGAAAAAAGAATTTTCGAAGTTTAGGAGAGAAAGTAGGGGTGTAAGTGTGCAAAAAGTGGCATACGTGGGTGAATTACATTCAAGAAGTTGTACACCATTCATATAGCATAAGTTGCTGTGATGCTGTCCCATTCATTCCATCTAGCATCATTGCTACTTTTTCACTGTCATTAATTTATATTTCATTTTAATATGTTTTTTCTTTGAAAAATTGAAAAGTAATTACTTTTTTATTTAAACATATTAATAATGCTAAATATTTAAATAGAAAATAATTTTTATTTTGTTAATGTATTGTTTCATTTTTTATGATTAAATTTATCAAATTATAACCAAAATTTATATATATATATATATTATATGGTAAAAATAATAAAATTATATTATTAAAAGTGATATTTAGTCTATTCTATTTTATAATAAAATTATATATAAAATGTAGTGTTTATTTTTTAGTTTAAATTTAGTTAATTTTATCATACAAACTTAATGGGACAAGGATATTTAATATCAAAGTATAAAATAATAATGATCACTTTATTCTTAATAATACTACTGAATTTACTTTATACATCGGTATACATACGTCAATATTATTACAGGTGATTGAATTGAAGGAAAATAGAGAGTAAAAAGTTCATAGAATGTATCACTATTTTACCTTAAGGAAATATTGTAACATAACGAGCAATCTCTAGGTATCTACTTCGATAACACCATCTTCAAATGTCTTTTATAATTTTTACTGTCTTTTGAATTATTAAATTCTCATAAATTATAACATTTTACTCATTATTATTATCTATTTTTAAATTTATTCATCTTTTTAATAAATATTTACATATTTTATATAACAAATCTTTGTAAACAAACTGTTTATTTAGTTATTAATAAACAAAACTATATATTTATTTAGTTAATAATAATTTTCAAAAAAATATATTTAGTTATTAATAAATTTAATTATAAAAAAGATAATTATTAATATACCCCTAATATAAGAAAAATACTATTGTATTTTCTTATAAAGGATTGAAATAACAGTGTTTGATTATTATTTTTCATCCTTTTAATTTTTTTGAAAAAAGAAAAACTAGATATTCTTGGTATAATACTATAATTAATATTTCCACTTTGATTATTTTAATAAGCTGTACTACAAAAATATAATATTATTATACTTGAAAACTAAAATTAATATTTCCATTTTGATCATTTGAATAAGTTGTTCTATATAAATATAATATTTATTATATTTGAAAACTTAAAAAAAGAGTGCAGCTCAAAATTATATTTTGAGTCAAAACTTTACATATACTAAAACATATTTATATAACTGATTTTGCAATCAAACTATTTTTAATCGAATCGGTAAAATAAAAAAATATTTATAGTGTGATAAATATTTTCACTTATCTTATTTATTTAAAAGAAATGGGTTGGCTATCCTGTGCCGAACACATGTTAAAGAACCATTAATATACATTATTTTTTATGCATCTGTTTAAATTACTCCAAACTTAGTGATGCTTCTACTTAATTTGGTAATATTTGCCGTTTAACTATTTGACAAAGAGATTTGACTAGTTAGAATTATTATTTTTTAAAATTTCATTTTGTGAATAAAAATTTTAATTTAATATTTTTATTCATGAATATACAATTTTTTTTATCGGTACAAAAAAGCTATGCAATTTAGAATTTTTAATTCAAAATTGAAATAGGGTACAATAAACAATGACGCATATCTATTATCTGTTAATAACGATGCCCTATTAATCATCCGACTTACTACTATGGCCAAGCAAATTACTATACAGCAAACAAAGCGAATAAATCGTTATAGGTAACCCGTAAAAGAAAGTTAGGAGCAATTTAAAGATTTATTTTACTGATCCATGCCCCTTTCTTTGCCACACTACTAAAATCTTGAAAAACACACACACACACACTCTTCAGGGTTTGCCGCTATTCATCCTTCTACTTTCTTTCTCTGTTTCGCCGTCTATATTTAAAGGTACCCCTCTATCTCTCTCTTTTCGGTTCTTTTTTTATTCGGGGGTTTCAAATTATTTTTCAAGAACATTTTTTTTATGCTTTAGGATATTATTATATTTGATTTATTTGTTTTTTTGCCTTTTTGTGTTTAACCCTTTCTGGGTATTATAATCCTGATTCTTGTGAAGTAACTTAGCTAATTCCCTTTTGTATATATATTTATGTGTGTATGTGTAATTTGAAAAGTGAGTAAAGCTTTGATTTTTATTTCATTTTCTTGGGTTTTTAGCTGAAATTGTGAAGTATACCCAATTGATTTTTGATTTCGAGATGAAATTGAGCTGTTAGTTTGATGCTTTATGTTCTTGTTTTGGTTCCTAAACTGTAATTTTTGTGTGTAGTATTTAGAAAAAGGTCTTCTGCTTTTTATGTATGTTACCTGTTTAAACACTGTTATGAAAGAGGCAATTGACGTTGCGTGGCAAGACCTACTGCTCGAGAGATTAATTAGCATACATTGCATACACAAACAAGATCTTTTTCCTTTTGGATAATTATTATCGGTTGCAATTTTGTATGTGCAAGAGCCCCTATTTGTTTTTAATGAAACTCTATTGAGGACTTAACCTGTCCTCGTAGTACATGGGTACAATGTACATTTGTATATTTATATATTTAATTTCATGATGTTTTTTGTCATCAATAATCAGGCACCTGGTTATATAACCAGTGCGCACTTGCAACTATGTTCTTTTCAAAGTTTTCTCAGCTTGGAGCTCGGGTGGTCGAGCATCTAATTAGAGGTATTATCTTCTATGCTTATATTTGTATTAGTAACTAAATGCAATTTGATTTCTATATTTGGTTATTGGGAATATTCATATTAACCATTTCACAGAGCCCTCAGTATCTGTATCAAGATCACCATATTTATACGCGGCTCGACATCGAAATTTGCAATCTCTGGTCAGTATTTTTTATAGGATTTTTTTGTCAATTATTTCATTTAAGATAGCCATTCATTTTTATGATCTCTGTAATGAAAAATCAAGAAATGAGCCACATCCTTACTATTCTATTGTGTTGGCTTTCAAGTTTTTCTCTTTTCCATTTGTGATATTTACCTAATACTTGAATCATGTGCTTTGGAGTCTGACTAGGCAAAATAGTTGTTGTGTAGAAAGCTAGTTTTGAACTTTTATCAAATCTATCCGTTTAGAGCGTTAAAGACATAAAAACTATGGAGTTCTACGGGAAAAATTAGGGGGCACAATTGAAGTAATATTCTCATTCAAGGATCAAAATGACTGCCTTGATAAGCTGGGGAAAAGTGAAGTGACATCGAGTCATCTTGTGGTTCTGCTTCCTCTAATTTTAAATAATACCGGGACAGGTTCTTTTTCATTCCTTGTAGAATAGCCCTACTTCATCCACTTTGGCTATCTTGAACAATCTTTCAGATGGTCAAAAAAATATAACTCCAAAAATAACTGTACAAGTGTACAGCTATAAAAAGACTCCCAATATTTTTATAAGGGGATACTTTTTATAGGAATTAAGCCTACAAGTTCACCAGTTACGGTCTGGGTAGAAGGTTTTCATTTGATATTTTGTATGTGTTACGCATGCTGCCAATGTTCATCATGAGTCAGAACCCATAATAAGAGTTGTTTTCATACCATAAGGAAACTGCCACGCACCACCTGTGTCCTCGTTCCTGAAGGTTTATGTTGCCAATTCCCCATATTCGGGAGTTCCTCTATTCTATCATTTTCCTTGTTGCGATCTGTTCAATTGCGACGTTATAATGCAATGGCATTCTATGGTTCAAATTCCAACTGTTGTTTTTTGTTTCTGTATTCCTGATAGTGTAGTGCTTCTTCCCCTATGTGGCCTGTTGGTACTGGTGGAGTAGGATTGACGTGTAAATAGGTTGTTATTGGATAGCGGTATCTGAAATCATATCCGTATATGCCATGCGTCTCTTTATAGTGGTTTCTTTGGTTTGCTGAAAAATTAATACTGTTGTGTACCAACTACCCTGCATAGATTAAGCAAGTTGAATTATAAGTTAAAGGCGGATATTTAATGTTGTACATTTATAGCCTTTTTCCCCTCTCGAACTATTTGTTGATGCATTTCTTGCATCTGTGTACATTTTTTTTGATGTTTTACAGATAAATTGTTCTCTGGTCTTGCTTTTTATTATCAAAACCTTTCAGTCAGTATGCTAGGTTGAACTACAGTGTCACAGTTAGCCTGTTGAGCTTTTAATATCTTTTTTTTTTTGCAGATGCATGAGCGATTCTTTTCGACAGCTGATAAAGCTGAGGATGAAGGGAGTAAAGAAAAGCAAAAGTAAGTTTTTGGTTCCCCACAAATTCAAGTCTCTACACTATTTATCTTGCTCATAAAAAGGTACAGCTGGCTTTGGAATATATAGAGAGAAAAGCATTATTAGAACTAAATTTACTTTATGTGTAATATTCTCGGATCCTCTTTTAAATGTTTTAAGCATGATTTTAATTGTTTGTATTTGTATATTAGTATTATTTTTAGCTATGTAGTTTTGTAGATCATTTCTTATTTTTTTTTAAATTAATAAAATATCTTTCAATTCAAACAAGAAATTATTGGTAACAAATAATTTATGTCAAATCTATTATTATTATTATTATTATTATTAAGTTCAGGATTAATACCTTACAAGATTTTTTTTAAATAATAAGTTTCTAAGAATTAATAAATATGGAGAATATTTACAATTCAAGAATTAAAAAATTGGGAACAATAAAAAAACAAATTTTAAAATATTGAGAACATAAAAAGTTTTATCAAAAAATATTTAGAAAATAAAAATTATATGTAAAAAAACAAATGTAGATGTAGTATAATTTTGGGGCCCTTAAAATTGGAGGCCCTGTGTGGGTTCACACCCTGCTCATACTAAAATACCGGCCTTGAACATTTGAGAGTTTTGTAAGGAATCTGAAGAAATGGAAGTAAGAGAAGAGCAGTTAGTTAGTAATTGTTGGTGAAATAATGTGGAGTGATTGATTTTGCTTATTTGAAATGCCATTCCATGACAAATTATAGCCAAGAGGGGATGAGATACCTACATTATAGTGCTCTAGAATGATGGAAGTAGATACCCGAGTGTCGATTCCTTAGAAAATCTAGATACAACTCTTGAAGTTGTATAGCTTCAAGAGGGGATGAGATACCTACACTGAAAATGCACACCTAGAAGGGGGTGAATAGGTGTTATGACTAACAATGACCGATTTTAATTTTACCGAGTTATTAAACCTGTCAGCTAGTTAAGATTGATTAACAGACACTGTCAGCTAGCTGCTATATGCAATGCAGTACAGAAAAAGTAAATAACACAAGATCTTTTAGCCAGGTTCGACCCCTAATCCCCTATGGTCTACGACCTGGTCCCCTACCAACTGGTAAGAGAGAATATTATTAATAAAATCAAACCACGATTATAGATTACAATAATATTCCACCCTTTATCCCTTGCAACTGATTCTAGTTTGCTGAAACCCTTGTTCCACTGAACTAATCTCCTCTCTAAGCACTATACTACCCTAGTACAGCCTTCTCTAGCCTCTAGTTCTCTTGAACCCTGTTTCACAAGCCTAGCAATCCAGCCACAACTTGATTATAATCAAACGATTACAAGTGAATAAAAGATACAACTCAAACTAAGAACTCTTCTTCTCGTATAGATATATGATATATAATACTAGAGCTCAAATAGATATAGATATGAAAACTTTGAGTTGAAAAACGTGTGTATATATCAGTGTTCTTCACTTCGTTTTGATAAAACAGTATTCACACTCATATATATACGTATGAGCTATATTCAAAATATCCTAACTATTTGCAACGTTCTTGTAACAAAATAACGTTCAAATCAGTTTTGGATAATTTAGATAAGCTATTCAAATATACGAATATTGAGGATAAAACGTTGAAAGTTTAAACCTCAATATAAGTTTGAAATAAGATAAGGATTTGTTAAAGAGATAAGCTTTTAAGATAAGTAACAAATTCCTATAAAATAGGAAAAACGTTTTGCATAGATAAAATAGGTTTTAAATAATATTCTGAGCTCTAATAAAATATATACATATATTTATATTAGATAAGTTCGAACAAAATAATATCCTAATGAATCTTGTTGAACTTGAACTCCAGAAATTAATCTGCACAAAACTGTTCCCAGTGTTAGCTTGCTGAGATACTCTGTTTCCATGCTGTTAGCTTGCTAAGATCATATACTGATAACATATATCAGTAAGCTAAATCCTGCAACACAGAATTAGTACCAGCATGCTATAACACATTAAATCAAGTCTTCCAGCTTGCTAACATTGTGATCATCAAAATCAAAAGGGTTTCAATCTATAGTCTCAAGTGTCACATAAGTGAAGAATGATGGAAGTAGATCTCTGAGTGTCGATTCCTTAGAAAATCTAGATACAACTCTTGAAGCTTTATAGCTTTTTATGGATTTTCCACACTTTCTGAAAGGCTTGTAGTTAGCGCAATCCTATACTAATAAATGAAGTTTTTTTTTGTCATGTGATACTGCAGAATTTCTGTGACATTTGTTGGCGATGGAGGAGAGGAGACGACCATCAAGGTCCCTGTTGGTATGTCTATGTTAGAAGCTGCCCATGAAAATGACATAGAGCTTGAAGGTAAGCACTTGAGACATATACCTTAATCTGGACTTGTATTGATGCGTAAATGGGCCTCTATATGATCTCAGACTAAATCATTCTGTTTTTGGTGGCATAAATGATGTGTACATTTTTTTGAATCATTTTACCTATTAATGGTCTGTAATATCATAAAGGTTTTATTTGTGTGTCTTGCTGATATATGCATTAGTAGCATCAAATGGCGTTACTCTGGAATCTAAAAGTGTATTTGCTGCACTTGAATCCTACCATGCAAACTGGCAATCTAAAATGTGTGATCAGTTTACTGCTCATTTTGGACTTCGGTATTTGCTCTATATGTAGAAGCTAATTAAAGTTGATTCTAAATATAGGAGCTTGTGAAGGATCGCTTGCCTGTTCCACTTGTCATGTAATCGTGATGGTATGTTTCTACCTGCCCGTGGATAACTCCACAACAATTTTCTCCGCATTAGAGCAAATGCAACAGTGCTCAACAAATTTAATTTAGCTGGCCAGTAGCCACTCTTCTCATCCAACAGCAACGGGCTGATGTGCCCTGTCATACATGCTGAGCCCAAAAATCCTCAGCAAATTTAGCCAGTTTTTTTCACTAGTTACTTATCTCTATATTTTACCAAATTTGTACAATTTTCTTTCTATCTATATATATCTGTGTGTATACATAATAGTCGATATATATTTTGTAATAAAGTAATGGAATAGCTAGCCAACATAGCTATTATGATTGGAGAAAAATGAATATTTGGCTGGCAAAATTTAGCTAATCTAAAATTTAACTATTCATTTGACTAGCATTGTTGAAGATGCTCTTAATCAATGGCAATATGACTTCGCACGACTATTTTAATGAAACTTATTTTTCAATGATTATTTTTTTGCTTAGGATATGGAGTACTACAATAAATTAGAAGATCCGACTGACGAGGAGAATGACATGCTAGACCTCGCTTTTGGCCTCACAGAAACGTAGGTTTCTTCTCTAATTTGCATTTGGTTGGTAAGGTATCATACTTGGTCTTTTACTAAACAAGATTGACTTTTGTCTAATACAATGCAGGTCTCGATTGGGTTGTCAAGTCATTGCGAGTCCTGAACTTGATGGACTTCGTTTAGCACTGCCTGCTGCAACACGAAATTTTGCTGTTGATGGGTATAAACCAAAACCGCACTAAATGTTTACTGGGAAGAAAGCCTTAAGCTATAGACAATCGAGGGCGTGAGTTTGCCAATTTTGTAGCATTCCCATTACTTACAGATTTAAGAGTCATGTATGGTAAGGCTGTGGATGTCGCAACACAAATTTATAAACTAATTGGAATATATTTTTGGTATTTAATTTACATATACAGGTGGAACTTGTATGTATTTGGGTACACCAATCTACGTCCTGCCCTGAAGGCTTATTCGCTAGTTCTCAACAATTGTGATGTAATCTTGGCTATTAGTAAAATAATTAACAATAGTTCTTTTGACGATATAGTTAGAAGTCATTTTTTGTTCTCCTAACTTTTGTATTTGAAGTCACAAGTACAATGTGTTTTGACCCAATATGACTTTGCACTGAATCTTCAACTGATCATTTTCTCCGATAAAGACACAAGATCATTGAAAGAGAGGGTGTTATTAGGAGGCCTGACAGAGAATTTTGTTCAAAGTTGGCGGGTCAGCTACAGCTTTTTCTACTAGTGTAGTTTGCGATGTCTTCTTCCTTGTTAAATACTCCTGTGCAGGCAAAACAAAACTAGTGTTAACACAAACAATGTGTTTAAAACATGCACAAAAGAGATTTTTAATCCAAAAATTTAATTGCACGGGTAGTGATCTGCCATAATCAGTTTCCTCGTATAAGATGCATAATGATATATCTCTATTGTTATGCATCTTTGAGATGCGCACTTTTTTTTTTAAAAGACAAGTTAAATTGAACATTTTTTACTAAACAGATAAATTTCATGTCGATATTGAAAATATATCTGCAGTTCTGCACCCATCTTTGTTATACCCTACCAACATGCCGGCACAACAACAAAAACCAGTCCAGCTCAGCAGTTACAATTGTTTTCAAGCCTATATCTAGAGGTATAATTATCAGTGTGTGTGTGTGTGTGATGATGATGATTAAGTTGCTGTGATATAGATTTGAAGAATGAGATTGTGTATGTGGCGACCCAAGGACTTGTATATGGAGAAGCTTGCTTCGAGGCTATGGAGGTTTCTATGGTTAGTCTATCTCAATATGTACAATTTTGATGGTATCACTGTTTCATGTATGTGCATGTGAACTTCATTGCAAATATTCTATTGTCAATTTGTCATATTATTTTATTATTATGGTTGCTAGCTCCTAAGAATTTCTCTAAAGTTTAACAATACTCATGTAATTGTTTCGCATCTGTAATGATTAGTGCATTATACAGAACAAGTGAGTTATTTAGATTAGTAGCTCAAAACTTTTGACCTTGTGTTTTATAGTTCTGTGACTTTAGAATAGCTTCAAGATTCAACCTACTCTGTCAAATTAGGAAGTCTGGTGATTACATTATGATTTCTTTATATGCCTTTTATTCTGAATATGTTTTCCATACAGGGAGACGGGAGTATATATTTTGTAAAGAACTAAAGTATTTAGTTTGTTTTCTAGATTTCGCACATTGTTTTGTTAGATAGTCACATATTAAAAATAAAAATAGCCCCATGTCATTTGGGATAAAGCACCTCAACTTCCATGCTCGTGATTTTCTTAATTGTTGTATTATTTTGTTTTTCCCTTCAAATACTGGTGACTTAAATTCAAACAGTTTTTTTTTCCCGATACTTTTGCTTGTGATCATTTGCTAAAAATATTTTATAGATAATAAGAAGTATTCTACATTACTTTCCTTAACTTGAATTCAGTTGTGCGTGTTAGACTAGAAAATTGTATAGCATGCCTCCCTTGTACCCATTTGAATTTTTATTTTTATTTTGGGGGGGGGGTCTCTGTTTGAAGAAAGAAATGAATGAAACGAGCCTTCCAGGAAAAGAGAACCAGAGTATAACTCTGTGGAACTTGCACAAGATTAGCATGAGGTCCAACAGTTAATCACTATATTCGTAAACTAATTGATATATATCTTCTCGAATACAACATGCACATTGGTCAGTTCTTCCTATATCGATATGGAAATGTATAAATTCCTGAGTTAACAATTTTCCTTAATACTTGAAGCCTTATGTGATATATATAAAGAAATATGGTAGCAACTCAATTACTCAAATAATAACTTTAATGTAGCCTGCATTACCTGTACTTCCTCCTCCATTATTCTAACTTAAATCATCTCTCTTCTCTAGCTTCTTTAAGTCAACTGGAGATACTCATACATATGTATATATTTCGTATCTTAGTTAGGAGAAGCAGTGATCTAGTGAATTACTCTTCCAGGTGTGTAGACAACCTCGGAGGTGCCTGGTTTCCTAGATAGTTAAAACTCACAAAAGAAAAGAACATATAGTTGCCGTGTAGGATAAATGGTTACTTGACGTCAACTGTGTGTCCTGAGTTAGAAGAGGTGCAGGTTGAAAATCTGATGGAAGAAGGAAAAAACCAATGGGAGGAAGCAGTGTCAAACGACATTTTGAATGAGAGAGACGTACAACTAATTAAAATAATTCTTATTCCTATGGTTCCGAGAACTGACTCGTGGTTTTGGTTGTTAGATGATTCTGGCAAGTTCACGGTGAAGAGCTGTTATAGGAAGTTACAGGGTGAGCAGACATGGACAAAGGCAGTGTTTTGGAGGAAATTATGGTCACTTGACCTTCCAGGAAAGATCATCAGTTTTATGTGGCGTGTGTGTCGAGCATGCTTACCTACAACTGTGGACTTAATAATGAAAAGGGTAGAGATTAGTCCTGTGTGTTCGTGTTGTTTATGTCGACGGGAAGATGCAATGCACGTGTTGTTTGACTGCTCGTTTGCAAGAACAGTTTGGGCAAATCTGGGGATGCAGGAACTTATTCAAGATGAACAGGAGGGGGGCATTATTGATGAACTGCAACAGATCTTTAGTGTGTATGCGAAGGAGAAGTTGGTGTGGATTGCTATAGTGTGTTGGAACCTTTGGAACCGTAGAAACAAATGGTTGTGGGACAAAGTTAGTGTGTCTGAGTTTGGAGTTCAGTCAACAGCTTCAAGCATGATTAATGAATGGAAGAAATGTCAACAGGAGAAGAAAGTTCTTAAACCAATGACTACGGTAAGTGCAAAGAGGTGGAGCCCCCGCCCCAGGGATGGGTAAAAATTAATGTCGACGCTGCAATCTTCACAGCAATGGGTAGTGTTGGGGTGGGAAGTATAATTCGAGATGAAAACGGGGGTTTCGTTTGTGCTCGGAATCAGAAGATTGATGCTCAACTACATCTGAGAGAAGCAGAGGCTTTGGGATTAAAGGAGGCCTTATCATGGACAAAGGGTTTGGGTTTCAGACGGGGCATTTTTGAGACAGATGCAAAGACAGTAGTGGATGCGATTAAGGAGGTAAAAGGATGTGCGTACTTCCATACTATTGTAGTAGATTGTGTTGATTTAATAAAGCACTTTGATAATGTGCTAGTGAAGTAGCCCACAAGTTAGCTAGGGCCACTCATTCTATGTTTGACGTTCAGGAGTGGAGGGATGTCGCTCCGAACTTTATTTCTAATGTCTTGATTATTGATTCGATTTAATGATAAGCAAGTACGTTTATGTCAAAAAAAAAAAAAGTCCCTTCTTATTAGGCTATTAGCTTGTTCAAAAAGAAAAACATATATATTAATGATCTCCTAATTATAATATTGGTTTGTCCAACAAGTTGGACTTTACATAAAACTATTCGATCTTCTGTGTTTATTTGCAAAAATTCAATAAAATACCCTCTTTATTTTGTGTCGTAAGCTAGAACCTTGGAAATCAATCTCTCTCTCACACACACACATACATCGTTGTGTGAGTGTGTATTTTGTTCTAGTTTTGGTATTGGTATTTTTCTTATTATATGTAAAAGTTGTGTTTTGTTTATATCTTGATTCTATTACTTTTTGTTTGTAGAAAAATTTATGAATGTCGACGAAAACAGAGGAACAGTCACATAATGCTGCACCACCCGCCATTGGTTTAACATGTTACAAGAAAAAATATGAAGAAGAAGCAACAACTTTCATGGATGATGTCAAGGAATATATGGATGCAATTTATAGTGCTTCAATGGATGAACACAAAACTTGTTTCAAAAACACCATTGCTAAGGTAACACTCTCTTTAACGTCAAATATCTATTTAATTAGTCTCGTCCATGTCGAAAAGTCCTCTATTGTTTCGATTTTTTAAGCTAGGCATGCATAACTTGAATAATATTGTCCTTACTCCTTAGCATTTAAAGTCGTATATCGTTTTTTAGAACACTGATATTGTTATTATATATATTTTTTTAATAACTTGAATTTTAAGACAAATTTGTAATATGCTATCAGCTAACGATTTTATGTATGTTTGTTTAGATGATAGAAAAGTCGAAGGAAGTTTCTGAAAGATTTTCACGGTCCAACGAGGAAGCTGACAGTTCTGTTTCCCAAGCTGAAAAGAAGTAATCAACTACTCCCTCCGTCCCACTTCAAGTGGCTGATTTGACTTTCAATGGTCAAAATTTTTAAAGTTTGACCAAATATTACATATATTATATAATTAAAAAAAATTATAAAATATATCATTGAAAAGTTTATATAATTTTCTTTAAAATGTACTTTTCAGATTTTGAAAATTATAAAAATATATTTTTTTAATTTTCGGTCAAAGATAATTAAATTTGACCGTTGAAAAGTCAAATGAGACACTTGAAGTGGGACGGAGGGAGTATAATATTGTGGCAATTATTAGCATATTGATGAATAGTTCTTTTCTATATAAGTCTTGAATCATATGTTTGGTTTAGTACTACAATTCGAGGTATAATTCAATCATTGATTTTAGTTTTTCTCTGGCTGTAGATTTTTGCTGGGCATGTAATATGTTTATACTTTGGTTATATATGAAATTGGATTGCAGACTATTTTATTAGGGCAAGAATAAAGGCTCGAGTCAGTGTACAAGTTCTAACATCGAAAGATTTGAAAAAGGACTGAATGATTTTATTCTTAAAACTAATTATATTGTTCCGGGCCATTCCACTTCTCTTAGTCGTTTAACAACTAACTATATCAGCTGCATACATAGAATAACATATACATCTCTTTAAGAAAAAACACTTGCATAAATGAACTCTGTTCTTATTTTAGATTGCAGAAAAATACATAAGCTTCCTTGAAACGTTCCATTAGTTGATACAAACTAGCTCAGACAGAGATGCTAGATAATAATATGATATAAGAGAATTAGGAACTACTATATATAAAAAAGGATGTTAAAAATCACTGTTAGTGATTCTTGAAATACGTTGACTGATCGATATAATTGTAGAGGTCTTTATTTGCTGCCTGCTATATTATCAGACTATAATCACCAGAGCTTCAGATTTTTCATCCTGCATGAACAAATGTATCAGTAGAAGACAACAATGTGTGTCTGTCTGTGTATGTAAATTTAGTAGCCCCTGTTATGTAATTAGGTATAATGATTAACATTCTTGCATGTATATTAACTTGATTTATATACTTGGGACTCCCCAAGAACTTAAACTATCAAGAGTATACAGATAACTGATTCATAATAAGTTTCAATTCTATCATAACCATGTGTATGTGTGGGTATACTAAAGTGGTCTGTTTGGAAAGCCATAGAGTTATGGAGTACAGCATACATTCTCTCCTACAGTAGAAGACTCGTAAAAGATTAGACTTCTTTGAATCGACTTGAACCTTGCCTTTTGAATTCTGGGCAACTGAACCTTATTCTTCATCGAGAATGCATATTTTAATAAAGAAAATAGAAAGATATTTTAATTGTATCTTTTGTCTGTTGTGTTGGACGGTGAGTCCCTAGCGACTAGTATGTGAATTGTGAAGTAGTGGTTGGTAATTGTAGGCTTGGTTGCAATTGATTATCAATTTGTCATCCCATTGTCAGCCAAGAGCTCGTGTGAAAGTGAGATGACAAGTTTTATAATCTAAGGTATTGCCTAAATGCCCAGGTGTTGAGCTATATTGTTAGATGAACATTTAATTAAATCCTTAAGCATCATGCATTTAATTTACCAGCGACCGGCCTCGTCTTGACAAAATTTAGGTAAAAAGTCTACCTCTCCTCATTGTCCTGCATGGAAACATGGCTACTGCCTCCAGTGGTTTTGTACATTGGGAAGGGCACTTTGCCACTCTCAATTTTTTTAACATCCTCTACAAGGATTTCATAATGCTTCTTCACTTCATCTGATGTCTTGTCGCCAACAGCCTTGGCAACATTCTGCCAACGGTCAGGCGTGTCCTTGTCATACACAGCCAGGGCCCTTTCGAAGGCTTTGTTCTGCTTCGCGGTCCAAGAGTCACTTCCACGTGAAGACATCGATGCCATGCAAATAAGGAATGAAGCAGTAGATGAAGTGAAGATGTTTTAGTCTGTATAGAATGTTTGGAAGGAAAAGAAGAGAACTCTTTGAGTTTGAAGTGTTGATATCCGCAAAGAAGTGACAATTCTTGTTCTTTTATAAGCTCCTAGAGTAGAGGATGTGAGATGGGGTCATGCCAGTATGCTTATAAAAATTTAAATGATGACTCTCTAAGAACCGCTGTTAAACTATCCATAATTAATGTACCTGTCTTGTAATTATACAATCATTAACTATTTATCTTTTACATCTGATATATAATATCTTGATTTCTATTAAAGGTAAAAGCTATGAGATAATGACAATAGCATAGAAACTTCCTTGTGAAATTAATTTCCTCTTTTCATATTTAAATACTATGTACCTAAACTTATCAAAGTTATCACATTTGTAAAGTTATATTCAATAGGAATACAAACCTAACTCAAATATCATCAAGTATAGATTCTGGTGGTTTAGAACCCTTGAGGATAAGCCTCCAATGAAAAATCTACTTCATCAAAAAGCTCTCTTATCTGTAAGGTTATTAGTCAGGCTCTCAATCTCTGTTTTCTGAGAACACTATCTTATGTGGGCCGATATCCAGTGACTGTTCATGAACAACTCTCAATAGGGTGCCTCAGTCCGATCTTTTACGAGTAATGCTAGAGATCTCAAAACATTCACCAAATGATGTAGTTAATGATAATGTGGCCGGTACATCATTTGCCAGATATTTTTTATTACGAATTATAGCCGACCGCCTCTTTACGTAACTCATTCAGTAAATATTTTGAGACCTCTCACAGTCTCACATCTATTCTCTTTAAATAGAACTTTGAGTTGAGCCTTTATAACTTCAAAATTTTACAAGAAAATAGCAAATGTAAAGGATAATCTTTCTATTTTATGGTATTTTATTTGCATGTATCTTGAAATAGAGGGTCAGATCTTTGTAGTACTTTGTCCTGAACAACATTCCAAGTAATTATAGCTGGTTATCTGTGTCCGTACTATGATAATGCTATGTTTTTTTTTACAATAAAAGAGTGTACACGTTACCTTTCTCTTTATCACCCGGGACCCTATTCCTGGATCTTGTGTTTTTTAGCTACAGAAAAGTTCTCATAAGTTACTATTTCTCATTCATTGGTTCTTACCATTCAGTCATTATCCAAGAATAATCTTTGTATTGTGCATCTATATGTCATGACTCATGAGTTATCTTTTCTTTGCATCTCATTTTTTATGACAAGTGATTTTCTTTCAATAGCTTTGTATGATGCGGAACTCAGCTTCTGTTAAGCATGTTCAAGCTAGTGCTTAAGCCTTGCAGGACCCTTAAAACGATGTTATCTGCTTCAGTGTTCAAAAAAGACAAATATGTAATAGACTTTTATGTGCTTAAGCGGAGTATGGATCGATTTTGGGAGGGGTTGTAAAAAATGGGATCATAATAAATGTTCCAGATATCCTCGGATATTCCTGAGTAATCTAAGCTTAAACACAGTAAATATCACTGTCTAGAACAGGTTAACTAATTAGATGCTGTACAAACTGCACCTAAAAAATAATCATTATATTATAAATACTGATAGCTATAAAGTCAATAGTACAAAACATGTAACAGAAAATCTGTAGATGATTTAATAATCTTGGTTTGTTGTCTGTAAATAGTTAGCTGAAGCTCTGAACAAGCCCCTTGGCAATAGCTATAGGTGTCGTTTGATTTTTAACTTATAATAGAATAGAAAAAATAGCTTTTGATTTCCAATTTTGGACATTTTTCCTAGCTGAAAATTTCATACTTAAGAGCTTTCCTTGAGTTGGATAAACATATGGTTATCCTGGATAGGCTTCCTATCTGTTTTACCTTTTACATCTGATTTTGATGAGTTTGTACAATTATATACTTGCTTATATCAGGTGAGTCATGGGCTACCAGACTGTACTTTTTGTAATTGGAATCTTTTTTTGTAACCACTCTTCAGCAGTATGTATTATGATTCAACTTGGCTTAGTTTTACCTTATGGCTTCTAATTTTCTTGGTATATTTGGATGTAATATCCTTTACCTAATTTGTTATAAAACAAAATTCTTGAGCCAGTTATCCTTCAAAATAGTGCCAAATGTACAAGGCTCCAACATGAGCAAGGTATGGTGAAAGTCCCGATGCATTCATTAGCCTCTTAATCCTCATTTTTGCTAATTCTGTCTTTTTAATCTAAATTCTACTCAGTTTCGCACTGGTACATGCTGGTTTGATTATGAAGTTATGTTGTCAGAACATCGTTAATTAACGCACAGAGTTTCCTGCTTAATTGAATAGCAAGCTAAAAGAACTTGAGCAAGTTTGTCTCCTGTCAATTAAAAGTAGCCTGGATTTTGATTTTACTAGTTGAATGCTTTTGATAAATGGAATGCATTACAATATAGGATCCTTTCTATATACATGAACGAAATAGTTATTGAACAGTTATCTTTCGTTAGAATCAAACTGGAAAAGTAACCAAGTTGAAGAAATGTACAGTTCTGTCAATACTGTTGGGGACTAGTGATATTATTATATAGAGTATCAATATTTAGAGATTGGGAATGGAAATATGGCATATATAATAGTAACTTTTATGCAGCAAGTGGATTAGATTAGTCTAAACCAATAGACCTTTGTCGTATAAAATCTTGCCAATTGACTCGATTCTTTTCTAGAATCCACGACCCAACCTTGGGTAAACGAAGAGTTAAAAGGCAATTTCAGACATTGTATGATCATTACAAAGATCTATTTTCATGAGCTTAATTCAGAGACGTATGTTGTTCATGTTGCTAGATCCTAAGATTCAGCATGTTACTCTGATTAGGACTTGCCACAAGTCCAGAATATGAGTAATTAGCTGAACACCAGCACATTGGGATACAATCAAAGTGTTCTTTTGTAACCAAGTTGTACAAGTCGCATTCTGCATAACTTGGCCACACACTATAGTGGGACTGCATTGATCATTAGCTGAAAACTACATTCGTGAGCTTTTAAGGACTCTGCTTATACAAACTTGCGCTAACATATGTGGATCATTTTCATTTTCTCCCATTTTCTTTACAGTGTTCCTTCTTTCAAGTTGAAGAATATCAACCAAATGTTCCAAAAACCTTAGAATGCTAGCTATTCGCTTCAGTGAAAAATAAATAATTTACTAAGATTCGCAATTTACAGGTATCGTTGGAGGCAAAAAAAAATCACATAATAATATTACTTGATTCAAGTGAATCTATAGGCCTTGTACAGATAACCAGAGTGTGGCTTACTGTACCAGTATTCTTCTTTTATGATATGATGCTTGAGTACACAAGGCCAGTACATAAACTGGTGGGGGCCTAAAATTAACTAGCTATATGAACAAATGGCGGTTGAATATATCACTACAAAGTTGGGTGTGCTATGAAATATCAAGTTTGGTTGATTGGTTTCTTTAGATTCTTGAAATTGTTGTGATATTATTGAAGTTTCCGTGCGTATTCAGCTAAATTGTACTGTGATTATTCCATTCATAGATTCTCTGAAGGGACATAAAGATATAGTGGGACATTGTTTAGAGCAACTTCATACTGTTCATTAGATGTCATCGTGCAGATGTCATTGTGCAGTAGGGTTCGATATGTTAACTTCGCCTGCTGCATTTTGTGGAAGATAAATGTAAGTCTGTCCGGCTTCGGTGTTTTTTCAGAAATGAAAGCCGGAGTGTATTTGGAATAACTCTCGAGAAATGATAGAGTTTCCAAAAAAATAAAATAATTAGTGTGTTGTTGAGTTAATAACAAATCTTACGTGAAAAAGGAGAACAAAAAATATATATATAGATCAAAATCGAAAAAATTCACATATGTTTGTTGATAGTACTTTTTAAATTTTAATCTTGTTTTGTGCATAAATTATACTTATTCTATTGATCACAGTGTTGTTGTTGTGAAACAATCTGTCAAAAACACAATAATAAATCACGAATGATTGTGTGGGCAAGCAACAGAGTAGTGTATGATAATAAGCAAATTGTTAAAGAGAAGGGATGACAATAAGCAAATTGTTAAAGTGAAGGGATAAGAAACAGATGATGTCTCGAGTCCAGAGTCGATAGCCTCCCATAATAAAACGAGAACACGGTGTTTCCGAGTAACTTTGTCTTGCCCTGCGACTTGACAATGATTTAAGCAAAACTGGTCTGAACTTATTCGCCCCAAATTTTGCAAAACCCGAAGGCCTGCGAAGCCACGAATTTGCCCTCGAAATCCCATGATTTGTACCCGTGCGCGCACGTGGGTGGTAGAGCAATATCATACTAACACATCTTAAAAAATATATAAGTGTTCTACTATATAAAGTCATGGAAAACTCTTTTCCAATTCAATGTGGGATTCAAGTTCTCATTTCTAGATTTTCACTTTCAAGGTACCAATTTTGGATAATCATATCTCATCCATTCCTTGATCATTTTGAATACTTAAATATGCGTTGAAAATCTCTCTCTTATGCGCACGCACCCAAGAAGCATTCAAACTTAGGCTCAAAATGACTTGACAATGTGGGGCTTCTACCCACATTTTTCAACAGTTGTTGCATTACATTCTGTACAAGATACATGTAGTTTGTACTTGAATATTATTCACAAGTATGTCATCTGAAATTTATTCCTTTCTTAATTCATTTTGACAAGTCTGTCATCTAAAATATGCACCCCTCTCTCTCTCTCTCTTATTTTTCTTTTGTAAGTAGTAGGAGCAGCAGTTGCAGCTGCAGACGCAACTAGTTATAGAACTTGGCGCATGTTCAACATTAGCCTTTTACCAAAATGCATATAGAATTTATGAATATGCACAGAAGTAGTTGGTTATAAATCTTGCTATAATTCAGATATGAGATGGTTGAACTTATAGCTGAGCACCTTCTTTTAGAAATTTTGTAAAATATTCAGTTCAAGTGTTAAGGTTGTTGATACAATGACACATTGTTTGGGTTTGTTTATGTTGCAGAATTTTACAACGGTGCCAAGTCTAACGAATCTCATATCAGAAACTTAGATAAAATGTTGTAGAACCTAGGAGTTGCTTATTAACAGAATGGAGATTAAATTGGTTTTCTACAAAACAAGTTGTGCTTGTATAGAATTTCTTAAGTTGGAGCAATTGATGCTTTACAGAAACAGATCATACAGAAACTTGTTATACTGCATTATGGCCCATGTTCAAAAGAGTTGTGCTCTACAGTCCATCACTCAAGTAAATATATGAAAATTGATGGATACCTAAGCACAAGAGTTGTTAGTTGTTACACCCTCACTGAGGCACTGACATTTTCTAAACCCCTGTTAAGCGACTTAGAAGGTCAGTCACTGGTTCAGCACACTACACGATTCATATCACACTATCCAAAATATTTGAATTTCCATTAGGTCGAAACTGGAGTCAGCCCTCCAAGGTCAGGATATTTGAATATTTTCCGCAACAAATCTTCTTGCATATAAATGAGCAATACCTCAAAGTCTTTCGTATTTTTACACAACTTTGTATATTATGCCATCTCCAGGTTTTCTGTGAAACTTTCTCCCGATTATTCCGAGTATTAATATGTATTTAAATATTATTTTACTATGAACTATAAAATTTCAGAACGAGTTACATATATTATTTATAAAATATCATTATTAATATTATAAATAACAATAAAAATTATAATAGCAACTTTAGTTCAATATAAATATAATATATATATACACATACAGAAACTTTAAAAAAATCGATTTTGACCAATTTATACCGTCTAATACCGATTTTAAATGATTTTCAAAAAAACTTCTAATTCCAATTTTGACCGACTAAGCCGCATAATACCGATTTTGACCGATTTTCATAAAAAATGCCTAATTTTCCGTCTATACTGAATCGGGGCGTTTTACTCCCGCCCAGCACGCCCAAAAACGATTTTTATAACATTGGTGCGCAGGAACGTGTTTTTTCTTATTAAGATCATTAGATGTGAGTTATTTAAACTACTCCATCCGCCCCCGATTCTTTATATTGTGTAGAGAGTGTTCGGCACGCATTTTAAGCTACATATAAAGTGTAATTTCATAACTTATTTTTATTTTTTTTTCCTGAATAAAAATTTAAACATTCAATTTTTATTCAGAAAAAAAAAATTTAAAAATAAGTTCAAGTTCAAGCAATATTAAAATAAATTTTAAATATATTTATTTTCAACTAAATAATTAAAAGTAAATTTTCATAATTTATATTAAAATAAATTTATTAAAATATTAACTAAAATATAAGGATTTTTAACTAAATAATTAAAAGTATATTTTTTTAATTATTATTAAAAATAAATATATTTAAAATAAATATAATTTTATTGTTATATGTGATTGATAATTGTGCAAATAACTAAAGTTTAAGGTAGTAAAAGAAAGATAAAGTAATTTTTAGAGTTAATGATTGGAGATGAAACAGTTATTTGAAGTGAAAAAGGTAAAAATATGAAGATAAAGCTATTTTAAAATAGAGCTATGTTGTAAAAGGCGGTGACTAATCGGGATTAATCACCGATTAATCGATGTTCAGTGACTTCCCGAACTGATTTCACACTAATCGTGTTAAAAGCGTTTTTTGTAAAAATCGGTCAAAATTGAATAAATCAGTCAGAAATCGGATTAATCGATCAAAAATCGGAATTAATTGATCAAAATTTTGAAAAAATATATATTAAATTATTTTATAATAAATTTAATTATTTAATTTGTAAGTTTGTTCTCTATTATTTTAAAATTTTATTATATAATTACGTAAATCTATATTATGTATAAAAAATAATATTAAATTGATCCCGATTGATGATCCGATTAATCATTCCGATTAATTCCCCATTATCCGTTTAATCCCACATTATCCAATTAATCCATGTTCGGTGTCTTCCCTAACTAACTCCGATTTCCGCTTTTTACAATAAAATAGAGTAATGGCGGGAGATACCCTAATAACAACGATAGGTTGCTGATTTTAATTCATAGTATTGTTTGGCATGAAAAAAGATACTAGGTCTGATTAAAAGTTCTTTTAGTCTTCTACCATTTTAAAAAATAATAATGATAATAATGAAAGAGTACTTTATAATTAGACTGAGACCTATTTTATTTTACTAATAATATATTTAATTAACTTAGTAAGAAAATAGCCTATAGAGTACTTTTTTCTTTTCTTTTTTTGTCAAGAGTACTTTCCTTTTTCAAAGTAAAACAAACATATAAATCTTCTGATACTCAACTTGAAGATTAATCTTTATAAATATTAATCTTTCTCTGGATAAATATTAATTTGTGTGTATTAATCTCTAAGATAAAGAATCCCAGCTTATATGGGTGCACAAAAATGAACATGAGTAGAATGAGCTACACTCCTGTTTGGCTGTTTGTCACTTGTGGACTAATCACATCATCCAGATCATTTACTAATAATGAAGTGTAATAAAAATGTTATATTATTACCAACTCCAATAGTATATTATATTTATCAATAATTAAATCACTAGATATTGCAGCCAAAGGCAAGTGAGATACCCATAGAAAGATCTGGCACTTGCTGACTTGCTGTAGATTATGGTAGATGACACAGTTTATATTAGATTTTAAAGTAAAAAATCGAAATAAAACTGAAATTGGAGAAAATTGATAAAAATTAATTGTATAAAAACGAAATTAAACCAAAAAATTAAAAATTAAATTGTTTGATCGGTTTCGGTTATAGATATAAACCGAACCGGAAAAATCGAATCGAACCGATTATTAAAATAAATAATTTCTTATAAAATATTTATGTGTTGTGCAATTCTTAAATTAATATAATATATATGTAAGTAAATATCTAAATATATATAATTGTTAGGTGCCTTGCATTTGTACGTATGGATCTGTTAGGTGACTCTTAGTCTATTATTATTCCTGACATAATGTATGGGCTGTAGGAGTTATTATTGTGATGTTACAATGTAACTCTGTTCTTCAATTCAGTGTTTAGGTAGGTAACCTGAGTGTACATCCCTCAAAACATTACCTGCACTCCTGCAGTATGAAGTAGTTAAACATAAGAGAATGAAAAAGAAATGTCTCATGTTAGAGACTTTAATTTATGTAAAATTTGAGTGTAAAGATATTTTTTTATTTAATTATGTTTTATCTATTTTATTTTATTTTTATTTCAACCAGTTTCGTAACTGAAACCGACTGAACCGATCGAAATCGGACCAACATTTTTAAAATCAAAACCGATGGTTCGATTACGATTCTCGATATTTTAAACCAAAATCATATGATTCCTGTTCCCGCTTTACCCAAAAAGCAAGGACAACCGCACATGCTCTTCACGTTTATATGCATGTTTGTATGAATAAGCAAGTACACTCCACGTTGCCTTTATGATTTTCAACCTATTAGTATTACTTGTTAAAAGACTAGTTGCATGTTCGTATCATGCATATGGCATATTGGTTTGTTTGTTCAATGGTTTGAAAAGTAAAAAGAGAAATCAAAATGCCAGACACCATAAATATTGTCTCAAATATTTTCTTCAAATGATATGGCATACTTATTTTAATTCGTCAGCATATATCATGTACACGTCGTGTAATTATAGACGTGGATTCTTGCTGGTCAGTACAATATAAGCGCGTTGCCGATATATATGTATTTTGTATTCTATTCTCACTGTGTAGGATTAAAGTGTGAAAATATGAAATATCAGTCGTTGAATCAACGAGTAAAATGAAAGCTATGACGTACGTTTATATATCTCGAGGGAATCATAGTAGTGTTAGTTTGGTACTATAATATTGACGTTAATTAATTATCGTTGGAATTTTAACAAGTTAAATGTTTAGAGTAGTAATTAATAACATGATAGTATTTTTTATGGTTAAAATGTCCGAGTAGAAGCGTCGAACACGTTTGTTTCTTTCTTTTATCCAAGTAATTATTTTTCCAACAATTTTTTGATATAATTCAATTACAAAATTAAGATACAAATTCATAATCCAATAAAAATAAATAGTAAAACAGAGAATAAAATATATCCAAGTACATATCAAAGAAAGTCTCGCGTCAACTTGCTGTACGGGGAGTCGTTTTAGGTTGAAGTATATGATCTTGTTCAAAGTTGTCGTTTTCTTTTAATTATTTTGATTTTTGATTTGTTATGCTCATTATTTGACCAAGTCTTAACGGCCAAATTCGCTAAATTAAACCCCATCATCTCGATTATTTAAGTGTAATACAAATATAAATTGACTCGTTTTAATTCCTACCCTTTTTAAATTTTAATTTTCTTGTCAATATATTGACCCAATTGCAAAATCATTTATGTGTTGTCCAATCTTGATTGTAGTATAAATATAATCTATACGTATGAACTCACGAGATTATCACACAAAAACGGCTATGGATGTATGTCAAATTAGCATGTGTGTATATTTTGGTCTTTGGCTTTATACATTACATTGACGTATGTGATTAAATATTAATTATCAACACAAACATCAAACATCAAACATGGACTCGTAAATTATCATAATTCTAGCTTAATTTTCGGGCGGGAGGTCATTATTATGAAAATGTGGTGATAATATGATGGATAATTTGGGGGTGTCATTTGAATTGTGTCAAGTTGCCAAACTTTATACTTGACCAAGTCCTAAAACCCAATCAAACTCCAATATTTACCACTCTCCCTAGCTAGACAACAAATTAGTATTATATGTCACACATGCATGACACACCCGGCAGTTACGCACCCACTGAGAGTTTGTTCATCTTTAATTTTCCATATCGTAGTGTCTTATTTTATAAATAATTAATAATTTATATATATATATAGAATCATCAAATTTAAATTCAAATCACAAACCTTAAACATATATATATATTATATCTATACATACATACACACACTCTTGCACCATTATCACCACCATGGCGCTATCACATCGTTATTATGATCGTCATCAGTTCATCATCATCACTAATTTACTACCATCAATTTCATCACTATCATTAAATCTATTATTATCATTTCACTAATTATCCACCATTACATGGTACCCCGCCAATGCTTCAAGTAAGCATACCATTGCCACCACTAACTATATTTTTAGATATTTTACCATTAGAAATGAACAAATCACTAAACTGAAATACAAATTATCAAAATTTAAACACGAATCACCAAATTTGTAATGTGAATCACCAAATTTTGTGAATCCAAATCTCTATTTCCCCTCTAATTTGAGTATGTCCAAACGATTTAATTGTGATTTAACATATCTAAGACGTTGGTTATTATACAAACATTGCCGCAATGGTTAAAATGTCACCGTTCACAGACTACATTACAACTTACAAGTTCAAGTTACAACTGTACAAGGATCATTTTGCTACTGGATACTCTTTCTACAAACAGGTAGACAGAAATGCAGTTTCATCTACCAGATCTATGGTCTCTTTACATTTCCTGAAGGGCCTAAACATTCCAACAACACAAGTCTTTGCCACGTTTAAGCCAGCCTTCATTGGCTGATAAAAATCAGCTGTAGTGATGTGCCTACGAAATGTTGTCCGTTGGGTGGGTGGGAGGTGGAGGTTGTTTTGCACGACGGAACCAAGTGTTAAAAGCTGCAACCAAGTGTGGGCAATCATCAATATTTCGAGTTGAAAAGCTGAGGCACTCCTTTAACAGCATCTTTGAATCAGACATGGGTAGTGTAGATGTGATTTTCAGGAATGTTTCTTCTAGTTCCGAGTAGAGTGATTTATAATTTGACATCCCTGCAGAGACATTTTCTTTGCACACTCTTAGCACTGGAAGCCAATCCTCCACAAGCTTCTTCCTGACCTGGAAAATGGAGACAATAAAAGCAATAACATGGCATCACCTTCGGGTTCTGCTTTTGAACAGTATCTTATATGAGCTAAAATGATCACATATGGACATACATATATTTTCAACAGTATTTCTAAACTTTATAATCGGAAATATGAATATTGGAATATACGGCTATTTGGGGGGTGGGGGTGGGGGGGCATGCTGGGGAAGAAGCAGACTGCTAAACCCTACTAATCTGGTAAATGAAAAGACAAAACTCATATATGAATCATCAAAATTTGGCTAATTGTTAATGATCAAAATGGATTGCCTTACATATAAGTCAAGACATAACTACTCTACTTGATAGTAATATTAGGTACACGCTATGCATATATTTACATCACAGGAAGTCCAATTTTTTTAAGAAGAATTAAAAATAAAAAATTAATTTATTTTTATTGTGTAAATAGATTAATATTTATATTTTAACTGAAAAAAATTATTTAGTGAATTACTCTCCTCGCAATTTAAAGATGAAAAGGTAATAACTAATGATAAAAACAAATCATATTTAACATTGAATATTTAATAAAAATTGTTATTATATAAAGTTATTTGCTAAGAAAACCAAAACTATGAAATAATAGGACAAATTAACATAAAGTTAACTCAGAAAACAAAATTATCACAGTAATTTCTTACAGTGATCGATTTATACATCTTAGAAATATGGAATCATCAAGTTTGACTCATTTTCAACGTGAATCCCCGTAAAACTCTACAAACAATCAACTGAAACAGGGCAGCTACACCATTACATAGCAAACAAACCCGAGATCCCAGGGTGGGCCAGGGACCCCCTGGGTCCATGTGATACACATACAGAGTCTTGCTTGTGCAGAGACAGTTTCTTGAATAAACGTTGTTTAGAGTTACTAGGAGTCCGAGGGTGCAGCAGCTCAGCTAGGCTCTTCCTCTATAATTATTCTCTCCAAACCTAACATTGAGTTATAATAAATTTTGGTTTGTGGAGTACCGAGTCCGGCTAGACCAAACCACATGAAAATCGTCATCTAGTTTTTTTTTGTCGTTTTTTTTATATTCTTGCCTGATTTCTTTTCAACATACAGAAATCTCACAGACCCTTCAGCTTTATATGTTTATAAGAACCTTCCTCACTTTTGACACTGAACTAAGCGATATTATAGAGTGCAAATAATTATATTGCTGGAAATTCTCCGACATAACTACACCATTAGTTTGATGCAGTTCATTCTACAGCACCCGCTTGAGCTTGTCTGTAAAAGACCCCTTTTGAGTTCTTGTAAAAGACCCCTTAATCTGAACATAGTTTGAATAGGCTGTGCCATGACCGGGCATATTCCCCAGTTGGAATATATTTATTTTCATTAATAGTTAGCCTGTTTTGAAAGATAGACTAAAATACCAGTGTAATTTTACATTAAAGAGATATTTTAGCCATAAAAAAAACACGTGCGCCCACATTTTGATTTAGCTTGATATGCAAAAATTTGTTACAACAAAAGCATGCATAATATTTCTCATCCGTACATCTGCATGTAAAGTTATTGAACAATACAGCTGCAAATATAACGTGTAGTAAAATTACAACGTACCAACTTTGCATATATTTGACATGTAGTACCACAAAGGCACAAAGTGTGACGAGACTGGAAAAGATCCTCTTAACACATCTTATGATGTAGGAGTAATATTTTTGTCGGTGTCAAGAATGCTTTAACTTGTAACCAATTAGATATCCCGAAATGTTTCAATTAAAATAATTCAAACACAAATTGTAATATTAATAGCAAAAAGACAGTAGTATAATGAGTGTAAGCGCACCTTTCTATCAGCCAAAATAGAACCACTAACAACCACATTAGCCAGCTTCAATGTGCACCTTAACACAACACCAGGGAGTCCCGGCACAATATTTCGCCACGCCTCATCCCTAAACGCCCTCTGCAAATCCAAAGTAAGAGAATCCTGATTAGTCCACTCCACGACCGCCATATCCGCAACTCCCAACTCAATCATCCTCTCAATAATCCACAACAAATTCCTCCCACTCTTCATCGCAGTATGCAAATGCAACCTCTGAATCGCTTCCGTCTCATTATTATCCACTCTAAAATCCGGCCTCGAATACTCCTCCACCGAGTACTTAACTTCCTTCAACGTGTTGAAAAACACACGATCCAACACTCGCCTCGCGCTCTCCTTACACGAATACTCCCTCAACAGCTTCGCCACAAACGCCTTGGCAAACGCCATATTCGACAAATTATGAATCGCAACCACAAGCAACTCATACAACATTTCCTCGGAACAATTCACATCCACCGGTGAAACCCTAGCTAACAACTCATCACATTCCTCACGTTTTAACATCGGAAATAACGAAATAACAATCATCTCCTCATTCTCAGTCCACGGAACCGCCTCTATAAACCTAACACACGCCTTTACGCAATCCTCAAACAACAATTCGAGAGCAATAGGGAGTATCGAAAGCGCGATAGACATTGATAAAATAACAGCAGTGAAATCATCCGAGTACATAAGCTTAAGCACAGTGATATAATCATGAATTGAACCGTTCGAGAGTTGTAGGCTTACATTCGATATCGAACCGGTTTGTTTTTGCCACCGGTCGGATAACAAGGCGTCGAAGTATTTAGATCGGCTCAGAATCGATGAGTGGAGATAGATCGCCACGTCGGATTGACCGGAGACGACGTCGTTGTCGTCGGAGTTTACGAGGCGGAGGATGACGTCAGCGGAGGAGGAGTCGTTGAAGAGAGATGACGATGAGAGGCGCGTGTGGCTGTTCACGCGCCGTCGTTTCTGGGGGTTGGATGAATCGCCGACGGTGGTGTTCCCGGTCATTGTAAAGATCGGATAGAATTGTGTTTATTGATCGGAAATGGATAATGATTGCTGGTTCTTCTTGTGGATAATGTCTTAAATATAAATGTATCATGTATGTATATATCTTCGATATTTCTCCATAATTTTTTGTCTTTAAATAATACAGTAATTGTTATATAAGAAATTACAAGTTTTTTTTAAAAAAAATTACAAGTTATTCGAATTGCTTTTTACAAAAGAGAATTAATAAAAAAAAGATTGATATTATGCAGACTAAAAAAACTTCAAAATAATTATGTTATACATTTTAAATTGATTCGATTTCATTAAAATTAAAGAATTTTTTTTTGAAAGAGGAAAATTAAAGAATTTTAATTATATAAAAGTAACAGGATTAGTCGTCTCATCATTTAGAAAAGATTTTGGGATAATATAAACATTATTTTCATATATAACTTTTATTTATCGCATATTATATTATATTTATTTATGCGAATTGTGTATATTTTAGTTGTTTCATTTAATTCCGAGGTGATTTATGTTTTAAAGAGAGGGTTAAATTTTAAAACAAAAATTTGAATTAGGGATCAAATCTGATATTTGAGATATCCAAATAATCCAAACAATCCAAACCCGAAATATTTTATTAAATTCAAATCTGATCCAAATTCAATCGGATTTCAAAAATCAAAATCCAAACCCGATCCAACGAGTTTTGGATCGAGTTCGGGTTTTTACCGGATTTATCGAAATTTTAATTTAAAACTCATGATATAAAGTAGCATACTAGTAGCAATATTAGTTTTAATTTTAAATTTGAATTTCATGATATTTCAAATTTAAATCATATTTAAAACATTATAAATTAAAAATTTTAAAGTTTAACACTGGAAGATTAAAGAAGTCATAACACAAAAATATCGAATTAAAATGTGATAACTAATAAGTGGTATTATGGAAGTAAAGGAGTTTAGTAATGGTTTATATGACTTGTCAAATTAAAATTCTATATTATTATTATCAATAATTATTATAAAAGAGTAAATCAAATATTATAAATTAATTATCTTTTATATATATATAATAATAATTGAATAGCACATTCTTAATTCTAAACATACAAAAATCCAACTCCAAACCTATACATATTCATGGATCATTCCATTTTTTAAAAAAAATTCATTAATTAGTTATTAGCTCGATTATGCTAAACCTATTCATTTTACCCTTTTAAATTAGGAAATTTTTATTTTAATAAATCACTCAAATTTATAATACATGATTAGTTTCCAAGTTTGTTATTATTCCGTAATAATTGATTTTCTTATTTACAAATTCTATCATAGATACCTTTTTTTAATGGACCATAGATACTTATAAACTCAGTTTATATATATAATTTTTAATTTCCTTAATTTTCGAATTACAAATCTATTTCTTTATCTCTCATAATTATAATATATGAATAATATTTTTATTAAATTTAATTTTCCAAGTCTATTTATTTAATTATTATTTTATGCTTTTGAAAAAACTTAATTAATGCTTTAGACTTTTACCATGATCAGATCTAATTTATAATTATTAATTTTTAAGTTTCAGAAATATCCTTATTCATTGGTCAGTGATCTACATCTATGAATTGAAAGGTTCGTATGATCAATTTTAGGTGTTAAAATCATTCATTTGAAAAAATTGAAACCTTTTTAATTTAAAATATTTTATATTTTTCAAGTTCATTATTATACCCTTATAATATTCTATTATGAGTTAGTCAAATTTATTTTACTCTTCCAAATTTGATTTAATATACTAAGTCACTCTTTATTTTATAGTTATATATATGTTATATATATCAATTAATCAACAAATTAATATTTATTATTTTAAATAGCCATTTTAATCGGGTTTAATAAAAATTTCATTATTTTAATTTCGATATTACCTATATAAAGTTTTTATACAATCATGTATTAATAAAAGTTAATATATATTATTTTAATAATATTTATTATATTCAATATTGCCACAATATGATTAACGTTTTCATATATAATTTTTAATTTTCTTCATTTTTGAATTTCAAATCTATTTACTTATATTTCATAATTATAATATATGAATAATATTTTTTCTAAATTCAAAATTTCAAATCTATTTATTTAATTATTATAGTATGTTTTTGAAAAAATTTAATTAATTCTTTATATATTACGCATGACCGAGTCTAATTTATATTAAAAAAATTATTTGTGAGTTTCGGAAATATCCTCATTTATTAGTCTGAGATCTACATCTATTAATTAAAGACTTGAATGATCAATTTTACAATCATTTATTAGAATCAATAAGTTTTCAAATCATTCATTTGAAAAATTGAAATTTTTTAATTTATAAAATTTTATATTTTTAAAGTTCATTATTATATTCTTATAATATTATATCACGTGTCAATCAAATTTATTATACTCTTATAGAACACAATAAAGATATATTTTAATAAAATAGATTTATAAAATATAAAAAAATTTTATAAAATGATAATAATTTATTTGCATACATTTTGTAATTTTTAATATTTTTTTAACCCGGATGCGAAGTATGGGCAAAATACTGGTGAATATAATATGTGTATGTATATATGACATCTTTTTTCGGGTTTCGGGTTTGGATCAGATTTTGAATTTCGGATCGGGTTCTGATACAGAATGCTTGATATCCAAATTCAAATCCAAATTAATTCGGATTAAAAAAATAAATTTAAATCCAAAATTCCAAATTCGATAAAATCCAATCGGATCGAAACGAATCGATATCCATCATATCGATTTTTTTTGTCATACCTTGAATATGAAATGAGAAATGAGAAAAAGACTTTAAAGGTGAATATATATTTCGTGGGTTCATAACTCACAAGACAAGTGTGATTTGTCGATCTCTAATTGCACTAAATCCATTATTACCACTAATATATACAGTATATCTTTTCTGCTAGCTGATATAATCATTACATTATTTATTTTTTTGATCAAATAATCATTACATGTTAATCATCAACAAAAATTTACACTTACTGCAATAAAAGATTGATTATAGTATTATTTCCTTTTATCGAAAAAAAAGGGAGAAATGCATTCCAATTTGTGGAAAAAAAGAAAAGCGAAACAAATGGTGGTAGGAAAGGATTGTAATTCGTACCCTGTACAAAAGGAAAGGGAGACCAGTTATGAACTTGGTAGCAAATTAGCTAATGGTAAGCCAAGATTATTATACGGGCCTGTAGATGGCAAATGTTGGGCCATATATACAATTACGTTCTGAGATGGCATTTCAAACCCAATACCAAAACACTACCGTAAAACCAAATACATCAACTTTGATTAATGGATTACATCACAATTCACATTATAGTCCCAAATTTTTGTTTTTAAAATGTTTCTGAAATGATAAATGTTATATTTTAATTGATTTTAATTTAATTAATAATAATGACCATGTGTATTAACATAAATCTCATCAATTAAAAAATCCCATAATGACACATCATCAATCAATGCCATATTATTCGAAACCTAAATTTGGAAAATACATTTGTACCGCTAACATTACTCTACATCAAATTCCATGTATTTTTAAAAATATTTTAATGTATATTTTTATTAATAAAGTAAAATTACTTTTATAATATAGAAAAGAAAAATAGAATATTAAAAATTAAACTATACACTCAAGGATCCAGACCAGCCAGACCTATTTTGTCGGTGTATGGACATTTGACTTGAAGCCCACCCATGAACAAAAAATATTATTTTAAAATGATTTAGTTGTATAATCTTTTTAACAGTGAGATATCGAATAAGAGGTGTTTTACTACTCGGAAAATTTTACTCAAAAACTAGTTAAACATTTTGCTTTTTTTCCTGCCTTCCTGTTAACATTTTTCAAAAATTAAATTTAAAATCTTGCCAAGGTCATAAAATAGAGGGGAAGAATTCAGAACAGTCATGTCACTAATTGAAATTAAGTCGTTTTCTTGTGACGAATTAGGAAGACAAATAGAGATTAAGACAAAATCTTTTCTATTCATTACTATTTCAATAATTGTACATACAAATTATACTTACATTACACATAAATTCAAATTTCGGAGCTCCCAACTTTCACACACAATATCTGTGTAGGACCATAACTTAATATACCCTCCTTACGTTGTGTTGGATTTACGTTTTAAATTATATTCAAGGCTCTTGTGATGAAATCACTGATATATCATCTATTGCTCCAACTATTTATGTACATTGTGGATCGATTTTGAATAAAGTTCACTATTATCACACCAAATCATTTATGTTTTCTTTTGTACGACCATTTTGTTATCGCTCCAATATTAACTTCCCCCTTTAATTTTTTACCATTTTCTAACATTATTTTTCGTATTTTAGCACCACAAGTCACAAATTATGGATCTGTTTGGTTAGAATTTATAAGGCGACTTGTGACTTATAAAATAAAAACAGTTTATTTATATATATAGAGGTAAGTTATCATCTTAACACGAGGAATTAATAAAATAATATTCTCTTTATTTTAAAATATATGTTTTTTCTATTTTTTGCACATTTTAAAGTGTATAAAATAGATAATTTTATAATTTATTTATTTATTTCTATATAAAATTTTAATATTGATATAATTAATTTAAAAAGAAAATTTTAAAAATAATATACGAAATTATTTTTTTATGCATTTTAAAGTACATATAAAAAAAAGAAATAATAACTTTTCTAGTGTTCAAAATTATATTCGCATTCACTTATATTTCAGAAGAATAAGTTTATATAATAAAATATATTTGTTTAAATTAGTTTCCACTTTCGTCCATCTTAAACACACATTATCAATGAGAAATTGGATTTATGAATTGTAAGTTTTTATTAAACCTAATTCATTTATATAACAAAATTATTTGTGCAATAATATTATTATTGTAGTGCACTAGAAAAAATTAAATAAACCGAGTGACGCAAGCTCAAGATCCTTCCAAACGACACAAGATCTAACTCCAAGCTTAATAAATTTAGTTAAGAATATTAAAGTGAATGCCTTTTTTTAAAAAAAAATTAATCTTCTCTGAAATTTGAACAATAATTTTAAATTGAACGAGTTTTTTTATTATTCAACTTGTCGAACAATGAAATCATTCATTAACACATTTTTTAGGGTCATTTGTTCCATAAAATTTATATTCCCTCAGTTCTCAATTAACAGTCTTACTTAATTTTTTATAATTAAATCAACTAAATTTTGATTATAAATTATAATTGTTTTCTTATAATTTTAAAAATTAAAAATTACATTTAAAATGATTACATGTATTTTTAAATGATATAATTTTTTTAATTATATAATAGATACAAATTTTAATCAAAATTGAATAAAATTAACTGAAAAAAGTCAAATAAAATACTCTAGATAAATTGAAATGGAGAGATATAAAGTTTGATTATTCAAATAATTATCAAAGTCAGCGCAAATTAAGTGAAAACAAAATGCTGTACCTAAATTAATCCTAATACTCACGAGTATTGTTGATGGAGAAATTTGATAAAACAAAATTTGAGGTCCATCGCCATAATCAATATATAGGGTGGTGTTTTTTACTTGAAATTCGTTAGAGTGTGGTGATTGTGATTGTTAGGTTTTTTTAGTTGTTGGGGCTATCAACTTTCAACCCCTAATAATGGGTCTGCTACCCCTATTTATAGGGGATCAAGTCTACCTAATTCTTGCTGAAGTAGAGGCTCGATAGAAAAATGTTTCCTTTTTCGAATCAAAATAGGTAGGAGAATAGACAAAAGAAACCTACTTGGAATAGTTCTCCACATTGAGACTTGTTTGGGTAATCCAAAACCTAGTATAAGACCCAAAAACTTCACGAATCTGACATTGATCCGGAAACCGTGGGCTCTAATTGGTCCACTAGAGCTATTTACCGGATACCTTAACCGGAGACCAGCATTAGACCCACCTCAAATGTAGGACGCACCATAAGCCCCCAAACGAGGACAACCCGCCCGAGTACAGGGCAATAATCTTTCAAGTTGAGGCAAGTAGTATCCCATAACTCCTCGTCGAAGATAACTCCTGCAGTACAGAGCAAAGGTCTTCAACAGGCAATGACTGGCGGAGAGCCTTCAAATTAAGCCGGGAGGTGGAGGGCCTTCAATAATAGCAATAATAAACCACCCGAATAACTATAAATTCAGCACAATAAATACTAGCCCGTCAAAAAATAACACATGTTAAAATTTGAGCATAACAACTACTCCGAATTCCTTGCAATATTGTAAATATAAGAGCAATTAAATCTTCTTCTTCATCAAATTTCAAATTTACCACGCATATTTTTACTTCTTTCTTCACTTCTTTAAAAATTATGTCTTCTACATAACTTTACCCAGGAAGGGCTTTCAATAAAATTTTACCCATCAAGGGCCTTGAATAAAATTTTACTCATCAAGGACCTTGAATAAAATTTTACCCCGTGAAGGGCCTTCAATAAAATATTTATCCGATGAAGGGTCTTCAATAAAATATTTATCCGATGAAGGGTCTTCAATAAAATTTTACCCATTCAGGGCCTTGAATAAAATTTTAACCCATGACGAGCCTTCAATAAAATATTAACCATGAAGAGTCTTCAATAAAATTTACACATGAAGGGCCTTCAATAAAATTTACCCACGAAGAACCTTCAATAAAATTTACCCACGAAGAGGCTTCGATAAAACTTTTACCCATGAAGGGTCTTCAATAAATTTTAACCATCGAAGGGCCTTTAATAAAATTTACTCATGAATGACCTTCAATAAATTTTAACCCTGGAGGCAGATGAGGGCCTTCAAGAAAATTTTACCCATGAATAACCTTTCATAAAATTTTAAAAAGACTTCAAGAAAAATTAAACCCACGGGGGCCTTCATGAAAATTCCCATGGAACCTCTAAGAAAGGCTAAACTCATGAGTTCCTTAAGAAAAACTAAACTCATGGGACCTTTAAGAAAAATAAAACAAAATTAGCTTTGAGTGGCTTCAAAATCAACACCACCCCTAAGGCATTTCAATAAAATTTTACCTCAAAAAGTCTTCAATAAAATTAATCTCTGAATCTCTTCAATAAAAATTAACCTCTTAGGGGTCTTCAATAAAATTGATCTCCGCATGTCTTCAATAAAATTAATCTATGAATCTCTTCAATAAAAATCTCACAGGTTCTTCAATAAAATACCCTCCAAAAGTCTTCAATAAGAATTAAATCATAAAGAATATTCAGGAAAAATTAACCCATAAAAGTCTTCAATAGTGAAGGCCTTCAAAATCCGCAACACCCTTGAAGAACATCTTATAATATAGTGCATTCGATGAATATTATGCATGCAATGAATGTAATGATTTTACGCATGCAATGAATGTGATGAATTTAAATACGAAAATTAACTCTAACCTTCCACGTACCACATTCATCAATGGGGCATCTCGAGTCGATACTTCTTCATAAGAGACATCTCATATTCCATTTGAGTAGGCCATTAGTTGAGTCTGGTCCAACGAAGGAGGATGATGAGCCTTCAACAATCTTCAATCCTAGAGAGCCTTAAACAATCTTTAAAATTTTTAACCCCGGAAGGCCTTCAATAATCTTCAATAATATTTTAACGCAGAGCTTTCAATATAAAAAACTTTCCCCATTAAGTGTCTTCAATAAAAAATTTAGCCCATGAAGGGAAATTTACCCCTAAGGAGTCTTCAATAATATGTTACTTCGTGAAATGTCTTCAATAATATTTTATCTCATGAAGGGTTTTTAATAAAATTTTACCCAATGAAACCTTCAATAATATTTTACCAATGAATAATTTTCAATAAAATTACCTCACGAAACATTGAGGGACTTCAATAAAAGAATTACCCCATAAAGGGTATTCAATAAAATTTTACATCATGAAGCATTGAGGGTCTTCAATAAAATTTTACCAAGGATGAATTTTCAATAAAATTTACCCCATGAAATATTGAGGGTTTTCAATAAAATTTTACTCCATGAAGGGCTTTTAAAAAAAATTATCAATAAAGAGACTTCAATAAAATTTTACCCCATGAAGCATTGAGGGTTTTCAATAAAATTTTACCAATAAAAAGTTTTCAATAAAATTTTACCTCATGAAGCATTGAGGGGTTTCAATAATATTTTATCATATGAAAGGTGTTCAATAATAATTTTACCCCATGGCATAAAGGGCCTTCACCAAATTTTTTATCCCACGAAGAGTTTTCAATAATATTTTAATATTAAGGGAATACAAATTTATTCCATGAAACCCAACGACACGCAGGGTCTTCAATAATATTTTACCCAATAGCATGAAAGGTCTTCAATAATATTTTACCCATGATATTAAGGGGACTTCAATAAAAATTTATCTGATGAAGGTCTTCAATAATATTTTATCCATGAAGGGTCTTCAATAAAAAAATTTATTTTTTACCCGATGACATTAAGGGCCATCAATAAAACTTTATTCCAAAAAGGTTTTCAATAATATTTTACCTTACGAAGGGCCTCAACAAAAATTTTACCCACGAAGACTACCATAGTTCAGCTGATATTCACTTGCTTATGAGCTGACTTAGTAAAATCAATTGCCAGAGCAGCACAATTCCTGTTCATAGGAAAGATGATTACAAATCTTGAAGTTCTGCAGTTGAAATTTTTAGTTGATGTTGATTTGGAACAGATAGGAAAAATATGTAATAACACAAGATTAGCACTCGTCTGAGTCGTAAAAATGTTGTGCCACACGGACTCTCCATTCCTCTGGATTTATAGACATACAGGAACTGGATACTCCAATTCTTCACATAACGATCTCGTCAAATTTCTATTTAAACCTGGGAGGATCTAGTCACTACTGTTGGGTACTTGTAGGGGCTTGGATCCAGTGTAACATTGCCAGAAGCACTGCTATCTCGTAAATTATCTAAAAATATGTTTTGTTTTATCAAGGCAACATAAGAAAGTAACCATCTAAGAAATCTAAATTACACCTATAATTTTCAGTTAAAGGATGTTGAGCTATAAAAAATATACGGTAATATATATGAAGGGGCTCGCCCAATCTATCTTGATGATCATGCATGTGGATAAGCAGCAAATTAGTTTCTAGCATAATCATTAGTTTGTTTACTTGCTTCAACTGTCAATAGCCCATCAGAGCATTCCTAAATGAGCTCTTAAACTCAAAAATAGGGGATATGACATAATAGGGGATATGGCATAAAATACAACTCCAACGATATTCTGGTGATTCCCTGAATCACTAGGATATTCTAAATTTTACTGGTCATGTACTATTAATAGGGATCCTCTAAGATATCCTAGTGAATAAAAAATTCATTTCTTTCCCTTCCCTGTCATCTTTTCTCTTCTTTTTTTTCTGTTTCTTCCTTTTTAAGACTAACTAGATTCAAATTTATTATTATTATAATAATAGAAAATGAATATAGAGAATATTGTCGGAGTTGACATGCAAAATAGATTACATAAATCAATAAAAACTATTATTTTATAATATTTATAGAGAATCAACTAAGACAATATGTGGGGAGTTACATATCTAGCTTTAACCACTTTCAAACTTGTCCTAATAAAAAAGGACATGCTTTCATGTGTTTTACAGGCAGCAAGCCCACTGCAAGTGAAGTATGCAGATGGAGAGTTGGAAAGATTAGGTACAAATAACATAGTCTGCAACCTCATATTTTATGGAAGAGTTGACATTGATATACTCATTTATACTGTCAACAGACGTTTAAAGTTTGATCAGATAGACTGAAAATTGTATGTTTCTCTCTTACCAGAACACAAGCTCTTTGTTGGTATGCTTCCCAAAAATGTGACTGAGGTTGAAGTTTCTGACTTGTTTTCACAGTATGGGGACACGAAAATTTTGCGAGGTTCTCAGCAGACGAACAAAGGTATATCTATCTCTAAATATTATAACTATAGTGATACACACATTTTTGCGGCCTCAACTTGATTACTTATGTGACTATCTGATTGTTCCAAATGTTTTTAGAGTTTTAATTGAATATTTATTTTGACAATACAGCCTGTGCTTTTCTGAACAAGCACTTAAAGCAATAGAGGCCCTTAATGGGAAATCACAGAATGGAGGTTTGCCACGAGTTTCTTTTTAATCAAATGTTAGGAATGTTGACCTTTTCTCCTTTAAAATAATATCGAAAGTTTTGAAATTTCCCCAAAAATAATAAATAGAATATTCAGCTTCAAAATCAATTTTATGTCTGTATGTCTAGTTATCCAAAATGTCTTGTCTGATATAGTACTCTTACTCCGCCTGCCTTTCCTTCATTCTTTTTGTTGTGACTGAGTATTGAGATGAACAACTCATTGTTGTCACTTGTGTGTTCCTTTAGTTGTCAAGTGGGCAGATACTGAGGAGGAGAGACTAAGTCGGAGGGCTCAGAAGGCTCAATCACAACCCCTCAATATGGCCAACGCCGACGCTCCACATCATCAATCATTGTTTGGAGCCTTGCCAATGGGATATAGATACCAGGTCTGTTTCCTTGGTGCTTTCACATTTAGTTTAGTGTTTATTTGTTGGGATTAGTCACTGAAAATGATTATTAATCCTTTAGAAAATAATCCTATGTTGTTTTAAATAACTTGGTGGGGATTAGTAGTCCAAAGGCTATTTATGGATGAAAAAACAAGCTAGAGAGAGGGGGGGGGGCTATATTCTCCACCAAGATATTGGAAGGGATTAAATAATATGATGCCAAACAAACATGAGATCAATGTTTTTTAAATGATAAACAATTCTAATACTAATATTCGTCGGAAGTGGTTCCCCGGTTTTAACACTTGCATGCTTGTAGTTAATTGGAAACACCGTGTAAATAGAGGAAAATTTTGTAAAATTTATTCTGTAAAAGGGGTAAAAAAGTGACAGAAGGAAATAATGTAAGAAGAGGGAAGTTACGGATGGTTTAAAAAGTCAAAGAGGAGAGGTGAGAGATATGTCATTTACTTTTTGATCACAAGTCCTGTTCTGATATAGTATACCAAGATAGCTGCTAGGTCCTCTTCCATAGACCATAAGATACATTTCAAGATATTAGAGCAGCTGCAGCGCCGGGTTATTTAGTGTCTCGGGACAAGTAAAATGACTTGGCTAGTGTATAAAGAAGCTGGACAGCGTTGGAGGTTTTAAAAAAAAAAATGGGTCGGTGCCACCACGCCGGGCCTGGGACACTTGAGTTGTTTATAATTTTTATGGTACAAAAGCTGCTGCCCTTGCATTTTGTCCAAAAAAAAGCTGCTGGCCTTGTGACTGTTTTAAAATTGTAACGTTAATATTGTAACGTTAATAAATATAACGTTGTAATAACAACGGTTAAATTTTTCTCTCCTATAAATACCAATCCCCAAGCCCCTATTATTTACACTCTTTACTTCTAAAACAATTTTATTAGGAAAAGATGAATCCAAATAATCCCCCATCTTCAAATCAAAATTCAAATCCTCAAAATCTAAATCCTCAATTTCTATATCCATATCTAAATTCTTATTTTCCAAACCCACAAAATTTAAGCTTTAATTCTCAAAATCCGAATTCTCAATATCAATTTCCACATTCTCAAAATTCTCAATTTCCATTTTCATATCCTCAAAATTCTCCATATCAGTTTCCATTTCCTCCATTTTCAAATCCACAATTTGAAACCCAACAAATACCGATCAATATTCAAAATTCTCCAGAAATGCAAGTCCCGACCTTTGGTCATGAAAACATTATTGATCTAAATGATGATTGTGAGGAAATCGAAGAGGTACAAGAAACTATTGGTCAATGGAAGTGGGTTGAAGATAAACTCTTAATAAGTGCATGGTTGAATGTTTCAATTGATCCACTAATCGGCACTGATCAAAAAGCAGATGCATTTTGGGACCGAATTCGTCAATATTGTGAAGAAGATAATGCTGGTGTCATTAAGAGAGGAGTTATGACAATGAAAAAAAGGTGGCAACGAATAAATGAAGGTGCTCAAAAATTTGGCTCGTGTTATGATGAGGCTCAACGAATGGTCGGGAGCGGTTCAAACTTGGACGGCATAATTGAGAAAGCTCATGCACTTCATTTAAAATATTACAAGAAGAAGTCTAACTTTGACAATCATTGGCGTGAGCTTCGTAGACAACCCAAGTGGAGAACTCCTCCAACTAGTGCAAGTTCTAAAAGAACTAAATTAAGTAGTTCTGGAGCTTACTCATCGGAGGGAAATAATGATACACCAACATCTGAGAAATTTGAACTGATTCGTCCTACAAGTACAAAAGCAGCTAAAAGGAAGGGGAAGGGCAAGGGGAAGGCAACAGTTGCAGAAGTTGAAGAATATGAAGCTTTCGAAGCCAATGACTTGAGAAAAATGAGCATAATGGAAACCGTAAATGAACTGGAAAAAAAAATTGAGACGAAGCAAGCTGAGATGGATTTACAAGTCATTTTGGCAGATACTGAAAAAATGAATGATGCTCAGCGGAAGGCTCATGCAATATTGCTTGAGAAAATTATGGCAAGAAACTAGTGTTGGTTTTTTCTTGTTTGTTTTTATTTGTTTGTAAACTAGCCGTTGGAAGCTAGTGTTTGTTTTTATTTGTTTGTAAACTAGCCGTTGGAAGCTAGTGGTTGTTTCTATTTGTTAGAATATATTCGTTTTTACCTTCTATATAAACTAGATGTATCATCTCTTTCAATTCACATCAACATGAATCAAACACCCACACTAGAAAGCTTCACTGAAGAATTCACTGAAGATCTTGGGAGAATCATGAGAGCATGCATTATAATACATAATATGATTGTTGAAGATGAAAGGGACACATATGCCACTCAATTTGGTCCATTACCAACTTATGATGATGCAACAAATGGCTTATCGGAACCAAATTTAGGCGAAGAACCTTCAGTCCCGTATGAAACGTATATTCAAAACAGTATGCAGATGCGTGATAGACGGGAACATCGTCAGCTACAAAATGACTTGGTTGAGCATATCTCGCAGTTCCACAATAATCGTTAATTTTTTTTATATTGTAACGTTTAAATTTAATGTTTTCTTGTGTGATGTTTTTTATTTCATGTTTTTAATAATATGATGCATTTTAATTACATGACATGTTTTTTATTTTAATAATATTTTTAAAAATTTTAATCACTTTAATTTGATTATTACAATTTTAACACTAATAAATTAAATTTAAAATTAAATTATAAAATCATTTTATTAAATATATAATATAATAACAATATAAGGGGTCCTACAAAATGTGAAAAGTGGGCTTAGCATTGGATGAGTTGGGGTCACTTTTTTTAAAAAACTGACTTCAGGGACTCTGCTTATCCAGCGGTAACTGGAGTTCAATATCCTTTAGCATACTATGGGGGAATAATGAGTAACAGGCCCTTAAGTGGTCCTCAGGGATCTATACTACCTGCTGCAAATAATCATTCGACAGCATAATGTTAATTATTTTATATGTATGTATTGTTACCTATATCAAAATTTTAAGATAAGTATTGTAAACACAGGTCCACCTGGTGCTAATTTATTTATCTATCATATTCCTCAAGAATTTGGTGATCAAGAGCTTGCTAGTTCATTTCAGGCATTTGGTAGAGTCTTAAGTGCCAAAGTTTTTGTTGACAAAGCAACTGGAGTGAGCAAATGTTTTGGTATGAAATATCATATCATATTTTTTAAGTTTCAAGTATTTATTTTTGCATCTAACTAGCCTTTCATAGTAGGATTTGTAAGTTATGACTCACCAGCAGCTGCTCAATCTGCCATTCATACGATGAATGGTTTCTAGTTAGGTGGTAAAAAGTTGAAGGTTCAACTTAAAAGAGACAGACAAATTCAATCATACTGATTTGTTTGGAGGTAAGCTCAGGAAGAAAGCGTCTATCCCTGTCATATGTGCTTACATGCAACATAATCGTGTCAAGTTACTGCAGCTCCTCAGCTATTGTGGGTAGGATCCGTGACAGCCTGTGGTCATATGCAATTATTCTCTTCCTACTTCTAGTGGTTCCACGGCATTCAATCCCATGATATTGTAATTATTCGAATCTGTGCTACTGTATTTGTGATTTGTTGTAACATGTAATTCCATTAGACATTGATTATTAATTTATTAATAAAAAATATATTTGTTATTTAGAATTGGTGTTTGCTTGTTGTTAATGATTTTCCTTTTCGGTCATACTTTATTTCAAAGTTTTACTTTAGGCATCATCGGGCAGAAAGAACACAGACTTTATACTTCAAAATGTTCTTTACTGGGTATTGCTTGTGCTCACTGAATTTCTTTCTTGTCATCCTTCCCTCTGTGTCTGAGTCCTTTTCCCATGTATGTGACCTCTATATGAGATTATAGGATTCGAGTTGTGAACCACAGGGGTTCCAGGCAATGTCTTCACAGCTGTTGCAAACTGTGAAGTTATGTTCAGTACTCATCTTCCTTTTTCTGCTGAAGAAGTGCTCGCTAATGCAGAGAATCTTCAGGTGATTATCTTTAACTGCATTTTTGCTGTTCTAGGTGATTATTATCCCATAAACAAATGATTCATGTTTTCGGTAGCAAGTTGATATAGTGCTTACCTTTAGAAACTGCGTGAGAAGAAATATTTTTACTTGGAGCCTTGGTTATGCGATGTATGCTAAGTTGTAGGTGGATCTAGAAAGAGACGGAGGATAGAACGATCAGCAGGGGTGCCGATATGATATTTATAGGTATTATGGGATTATGGGACATTCATTCTGAAGATCCTCAAAAGAGTAACTCGCTCATATATACTTATTGAACAAGAGCCTGCTATCCAGTAAAGCATCTGTATCTTTGGCAAATCTCTAGGTGTTGATAAAGTTCAAAGCACTTGCCATCAGATTGGGTTCTAAACTAGCCACTTCCAATTTACTTGTCAGTCCTAGGGGTGAGGATGTCTAATGCCTCAACCTTCAGGTTCGGATTATCAGTTTTGCCATTATCCCTTATAATCTTTTTATATGAACTAGATCTTGATGTTCACAAGATGTTACCAATTGCAGCTACCACGCAGAAAATGGTGACGGGTAATCACTCTCTAATCTCGTTATCTCAGTACCAATGTCAGACTGCAAGTTACAAGTCAACCTTAGAGCAACTCCACTGCGTAGAGTCCATTTGACCTTTTCTTTTCCTGTGTTGTGTCAGGCCACCTGTGCAAGAGGTGATTTCTAAAAAAAAGTAGAACCTCTTCCGGTACAAGTCCATTTCACATTTTTTGTAGGACCCATTTTATTTATACTATATTGTATTTTAAATTAGATAATATATTATAATTCAATTTTAATTTAATTCAATAATATTTAAATTGTAATAATCAAATTAAAGTGATATTTAAAAATAATAATATTAAACTAAAAGACATGTCCCTTAATTAAAATGCATAATATTATTACAAAACATTAAATTAAAAACATCACACGAGAAAATATTAAATTTAAAATATTACAAAATAAAGAAAAAATAACGATTATTATGGAACTGTGATATATGCTCAACTAAGTCATTTTGTAGCTGACAATGTGTCCGTTTATCATGCATCTATAACGTATTTTGAATATACATTTCATAGGGGATAAATGGTTCTTCACCTAAATTTGGTTGCGATAAACCATTTGTTAGGGGTGAACAAAAAATCGAATTGAAACCGAAACCGAACCGAAACCGGTGAAAACTGAACTAAAAAAACCGAAACCGAATCGGCAGTTGCAGTTTTTGATTTTTTAAAACCCAGACTTTCGGTTCCGGTTCCGGTTATAGGTCAAAACCGAACCGAAAAAACCCGAACCGAACCGATCATTAAAATAAATAAATTTATTATTATTATATATATATATAATTTAAGTATTAAATTTCCCTAAAACATAGTTTTTTCAATTATATTTCATATTACAACATCAACTATACTAATATTGAATGTGAGAATATGACAACCCATTTACAACATTTTATTCCTCTATTTTCCAATTAAAAAGAATATAATCAAGAGTAAACATCATTAGACATGATTATGTGTTTTTTAGATTGCATACTACGATAAAGGACATTCACATTTTGTTGATTCAACCTTAAAATTTGATTGTTAGAGTTTCTTACCTTTCTTTTGTAGTGTTATTATGCAGAATGTGATCAAATATTTGATTGTATAAAATTTGAATGTAAAAATATAATGATTTAAATTATATATTTTTTTCATTTTTATTTATCCGATTTTTTAACCGAAACCGAACCGATAAAAACCAAACCGGTCTTTTTAAAACCGAAACCGATGGTTCGGTTGCGGTTTTCAATTTTTAAAACCGAAGATATGCGGTTCCGGTTCCGATTTCGGTCAAAAACCGAACCGAACCGAACCACGCTCACCCCTACCATTTGTTGCATCATCGTAAATTGGTAAGGGACCAAATTGAGTGGCATATGTGTCTCTATCGTCATCAACAATCATATTATGTATTATGATGCATGCTCTCATATTATTTTTATTTAAATTTTGTCGTTAATTATATATACGTTATAATTGTAATGTTATAATTTATAATGTTCTTTTATATTTTGCAGAGGGTAAAATTAGGTGAAGTGGAGTAGCAGACTAGTGGCTAAAGTAATAATAAAATATTAAACAAACGTATAAAAATAAGAAGCGGCCAAGCCCGGGAAAGTGGGACTGTCCCATTTCAATTACAAACATACAGTGCTTTGACCCTGAAAATAGTTTAACCCAAGTCTACTTTGCAAGTCCCTAGACAATAAGTGGGTGACCGTTGTAATTGGTCTTAGTACACTTGACCAAATGAATACTCCTTCCGTCCCAAATTTGTCCCAAGTTACAAGCCAACCTTAGTACACTTGACCAAATGAATACTCACTCCGTCCCAAATTAGTAGTCATTTTTAGGAAAATTTTTCCCCATAATACATGTTCATTATCTATTTTTAATATAATTTTATAGGTAAATTTTTAAAATAACTCTTTGACTAAAGTATTGGTAATTAATGTAATATATTTTTCATTCAAATTATCTCAATCAATGTAATTAATATGAATACAAATGGAATATAATTTTTATGTTAGAACTTCTTAATATGCGTAATTTTTTCAAAAATAACATGTAAAATGGGACGAGGAAGTATTATTTATTCACTGTCGTCTTTCTAGTTGACAAAGTGTTGATGTGTCTTTATGAATGAATACCCCGCATTTTCAACAAAGAATTATTCCTTCCATTTTAAAATACATTTGGTTTTGACGTTTTGCGCGTATATTAAAGAGGAAAAATGTCATTTCTATAAAATATTTCACTTTTCTTTTTTTGAATCAATATATAGCATTTACATTTTTTAAAAAAGAAAATTAAAAAAATGAATTACTTGAGTAATTTTTTTACACTTTAACTTGAGTACAAAAATTTTAAACGGCATATTTATTAGAGCGGAGAGAATATTATTTTAACAATTTCAGTATAAGATATCAAGTTGACTAGATTTTTAACTTCTCGTGGATAAAGACATTATAAATAATCACAAAATGTATGTTGGCCCAAAATATCATTTGAGGAATTTTGTGTAAAATATTACTCAGTCCAAAATACGCGTTGGTATATATATATGCGCGTGTACAGTAGTCCACCCGTGAAGATTTGGAACAATATAATATTCGTTCGGCATAACTTTTCAAGTATAGAACTGCTACTGTATGTAGATTGTAGCATCTCCTTTCGGGAATTGTGTCTGCTGACTAATTTGAAGCATCTAGATGAGTATATGGACAACCTGTATTGACAATTTAGATCCTTTTATCTCTTTCAGTTCGAATGCTAATAGTGTATGATTATTGTTATGCGTCATTTTTGATGAGGAAGACGCGCCCTATGTGGATCATGCCACTTAGGCGCGCCCAGGATCAATGTCAGCCGGAGTATCAAAGTTTTGCGGGAAGAAGCCGGAATATCAGGTAATGGTGACGTCCAGGCGCGCCTTTGTCTGGTGGATAGAGGGCGCGCCCTATGTGGATCATGCCACTTAGGCGCGCCCAGGATCAATGTCAGCCGGAGTATCAAAGTTTTGCGGGAAGAAGCCGGAATATCAGGTAATGGTGACGTCCAGGCGCGCCTTTGTCTGGTGGATAGAGGGCGCGCCCAATGTGGGGGAACGGCTGAGTTAGTTATCCTGAGACCAATCAAATTTATTAAAGATCATAGATTCATATTCCTCGGGTTGCCCTCGTAGGGAAGCTATGAAGACATATTTGGCCTGCTCTTGGAAGATCCTTTCCCTGTACTCAGACGGGTTGCCCTCGTCTGGGGGCTTAGGATGTGACCTACGATTTGTGGCGGATCTAGTGCTGACCTCCAGTTAAGGTATCCTCGGAAATAGCTGTAGTGGACCGGTTAGAGCCCATGGTTTCCGGGTCAATATCGGATCCATGAAGTCCTTGGACCTTATACTGGGTTTTGACCTATCCAAACAAGCCCAAAAGTAGAGTCCTCTTCCAAGAAGGTTTCACTTGCCTTTTCTGCATTCGATTCGAAGAAGGAAACTCAGGTTTCCTAATGGGCCTCTGCTTTGCCAAGAACTACGTGGGCTTGATCTTCTATTTTGCCTATAAATAGAGGTACGTAGGCACATTGTTGGGGGTCGAAATTATTAGAGCTCACAACCGCCAGAGAACAAACAGCTCTAGTTATTCTAAAACCTAGCAATCTCAGCCCCCAATCCCATACAAACCACCACGCTCCACCGCATCTCAGCCTCGTCAGATCTTTTTCCGGCAAAGAACCTCGATCTTTGTTGATTACCATATTTCTCCATCAACAAATTGGCGCTAGAAGGAGGGCACTCTCAACATCTAAGGAGAAAAGATGTCTCAACCAAAAGATCATCAGACGAAAGGCGGAAGGGAGCAAGAAACACGGTCGCCTGGCCGGAGTCATGGTCAGCATAACAGGAATTACCATAACCATGAGGAATATGTTCCTGAGCACACGGATGTTGGGCGAATTGTCGGAGGACCTCCTCCCGTTATGATGACCAACTCTGAGATAATGGAGGAGCTGTTTCTGATTGGTGATACGGTCAGGAGCCTCCACGAGAACTTCAATGGATTTGACGAGCGCCTGCGCACCCTTGAGCGGCGCCCTGGGAAAGAAGCGATGATAGAAGGAAGGGGTCATACCCTTGATGGAAGAGGCAGAAAACTTGAAGATAATCGGGGTGGAAGGTTTCACGGAGTCACCCCCAGAAGGCTAGAATTTGGGAGCGGTGCTACCAATCAGGATCATCAGGAGAATGTTGAAAGGGGTATAGTCCTAGCAGGAGAAGTCCAGCATCCTCCACACCCACATCGCTCGAGTCATGCTATCAATCGAAGGCACAATGCCCAGGTAACCTCGGAGCACCGTAGACCTTTTATCCGTGACAGGAATGGAAGATTGGTTTTGCAGGGGGAAGAGGAGGACCAACCTCACAGGAGAGGGAAGCAGACAGAGGGAGGCCCCGTCATCAATCCTCTGCCTCTAAGATCAATCCACCCAGATGAGGGTTTTCCACGGAGAATAAACCCACGTAATCGCGAGGCTATGTCAAATCGACAAGGAATGAGAGAGAATGATTACATGAGTCAGAGGCCCCTTCCTCATTGGAGGCGTCACAACGCCGAACCCATCATCACCCCTGTTTATTCTGAAAACTCATCTGAAGACAGACGTCCCGCTCCTCGGGGGCAAAATACCCAAAGCAATCGAAATACCAGAGAAGGCGCGCCTAGTAATACTCGAGTGAACCAGAGTATGGCTCCCCCCGTCGATCAAGTGGTGGGCGCGCCCGCCTTCCATGCAACGCCGGGCGTCCTCTCAGTGCCTGTCACCCCAGCGGAGGACGCGCCCCCTCCTCTCCAAGCCGCGCCCATCCCTCGGGACGCGCCCCTAGCTATTGCCCCCCAGGTAAGCCTTTTATCCCAACTTTCAGGAATGCAAAATATACCTGGTGTAGGTTGTGTAAATGTTGATGAATTGAAGAAGCTTCTCACACTCCTCGACGGGGGAAGGCCTACTACCTTGGTGCAGGCCCCGTCTCCCTTCTCTCAAGCAGTAAGGGACGCTCCACTCCCACAAGGTTATCGAAGTACTACTGATCTCCGCTATTATGGAAATTCAGACCCAGTTGAATATCTGGGAAAATTCAACACGGACATGGATGTTTATCAGGTGCAGGCTCTGGCTAGATGTCGGCTCTTGGCTGCTACACTAAGGGATAGCGCTCAAATATGGTTTCAGAAGTTGGGAGCGGGAACTGTCACAACCTGGGACCAGATGCAACTTCTCTTCCTAACACAGTTCCAGGTTGCGGTGAAGTATGCTCCCCCGGTCACAACTCTAGCTAATGTCAAACAAAGGGACAATGAATCCCTCCAAGCATACTTCAAAAGATTCAATGCTGAAGCTACAGGAGTTAGGGGAGCGACGGATGATACCTTGAAAAGTTTCCTCATTACAGGTTTGAGAGTTGGAACAGATTTCTGGAAACATTTGCAAGGGAAGGAGCCATCAACTTTGGCCTCCTTGTACGCCGAGGCAGAACCCTTCAAAAGAATCGAACAATCTTTGGAAGACAACAATCAATCGAATTCAAAGTCCAAAAATCTGAAGAAGAGGGATAGAACTCCACCCTCTGACTATAGGAGAAAGCCGACGAGTCCAAATCGGGTGAATATGACGGATAGTAGGAGGAACTGGAGCCCGCCTCAGTCCTATGAAAAAAGGAGAGACGGATATACCCCCCTGGTAGCCGGAGTAGAGCACATTTATGAAGTCAACAAAAACAAGGGATTGTTCAGGAGACCTCCTCCCCCATCGGCTTGGCAAAGCAAAGACCAGAAGAAATATTGCGAATATCACGAATCTGCGGGGCACAACACTCATGAATGTCGGCAACTGAAAGACGAGATCGAAGTACTGATAAAAGAAGGGCACCTCACCGAGTGGGTGAAGAAATACAAAGTTGATCATCCCTTTCCAAGGAGGGAGAGTAAGCCTGGCTTAGGAGCCAATAATGAGAAACCAACTTCAGAATCCACCTTTGTCAGAGCAGACAGCATTCACACTATATTCGGCGGACATCATATAGCAGGTGATGGAAAAAATGCAATGGAAAGATACGCGAAGGAAGCCAAGCACCGACCTCTCACTAATGTCAATAGCCTTTCTTCAAGGCCAACGAAGCTCTTCAGAGGAGAATCCACAGACATTACCTTCACGGAGGAGGACGCCAAGTGGGTACATCACCCACATAACGACGCCCTAGTAATAGCAGTAAAGATCGGGACGGTGAATGTCCATCGAGTATTTGTGGATAACGGAAGTTCAGCAAACATCCTGTACTACAGCACATATAGAAAAATGGGACTTCTTGACAAAGACATGACCATGGAGAACATCTTCCTATATGGCTTTGGAGGAGAGTCTATCCCCGCTAAGGGAACCATCCGTCTTCCTGTCACTCTTGGAGAAGGAGCGCTCTCATCAACCCAGATCATCGAGTTTTTAGTAGTGGACCAGGAGTCAACTCACAATGCTCTGATCGGAAGACCGCTCCTGAAAGAGATGAGAGTCATCACTTCCATCTACCACTTATCTATGAAGTTTCCCACACCTGCTGGGATAGGATGTGTGAAGGGATGCCAATTCGATTCAAGGGAATGCTATAACAAATCACTAAAGGTGTTCGAGAAAACAAGAAGTCTAAGACAACCTCAGTCAACCAACATGATGGAAAACCGAGGAGAAGCCATAGTGAATGTTCTGTATACTGTGGAATTCCCCAAAGAAGAAGAGGCCTTGTACCTCGAGGACAAACCATGTCCTCAAATTCTAATGTTGGGAGCGCCTTCCACACCGGAGCCTGTGGAAGAGATAGTGGGAGACGCTAACGACGAAGAGACTGAAGAACAAACTTTGGCCAGAAAAAAGAAGGGCAAAGCGGTAGTACCCGAATCTCTTCCCGTCATTGAGTTGGAAGAAGATTGTCTCAGTTTTCCAAGAAAGGAGGGCGCGCCCTCTAAAGGTGAGAAGGAAGAAGACGATGTCAACTTTGACCTGGACCCTCGAATGCCTCTTGCGATAGAAAGATCAGGGCCAGCAGAAGATACATTATCCATCCCAGTAGATATGAAGGATCCTTCAAAAGTTTTGAAAATTGGTTCACACCTTGAGCCCGCCTTACAAGAAGAGTTGATAAATTTCCTAAGATCTAACCTGGATGTTTTTGCATGGAGTCATGCTGATATGGTAGGGATAGATCCTAAAGTAATGTGCCACCATCTTAACATTGATCCCACAAAGAAAGGGATGAGGCAGAAACGTCGCCCAGTCAGTGGTGAAAGAGCTCAAGCATTGCGGGAAGAAGTGGACAGATTATTGGAAGTTGGCTTAATTAAGGAATCCTACTACCCTGAATGGCTAGCGAACCCCGTCTTGGTAAAAAAGCCCAATGGGAAATGGAGGACATGCATTGATTTCACTGATTTGAACAAAGCATGTCCTAAAGATAGCTTCCCTCTCCCAAGAATTGACCAGTTGGTAGATGCGACGGCTGGCCATGCACTCCTTAGTTTCATGGACGCATATTCGGGGTACAATCAAATTCCAATGCACGAGTCAGATCAAGAACATACCTCCTTTATCACAGACAGAGGACTATATTGCTACATTGGTATGCCTTTCGGCTTGATCAATGCTGGGGCGACCTATCAAAGGCTAGTGAACATGATGTTTAAAGATCAAGTTGGTAAGACAATGGAAGTGTATGTGGACGACATGCTGGTGAAATCTAAAGAAGCCAGCACTCATGTAAGACACTTGGAGGAGATGTTCAATATTCTCAGGAAGTATAGAATGAAGCTTAATCCTCAGAAGTGTGTGTTCGGGGTGGAATCAGGAAAATTCCTTGGGTTCATAGTCAATCATAGGGGAATTGAAGCAAATCCTGTCAAAATTCAAGCTCTACTCGACATGAAGTCACCAACCACCGTGAAGTAGGTACAGAGCTTAACTGGAAGGATAGCCGCTCTCAACAGGTTTGTGTCAAAATCATCAGACAAATGCAAAGAGTTCTTCCAAGCCATCAAGGGAGTAGCTAAGGACTTTGTGTGGACTCCAGAATGTGAAGAAGCCTTCCAGAAAATAAAAGAACATTTGGGAAAGCCGCCTCTGTTAGCTAAGCCAACTGAAGGGGAAACATTGATTCTCTACTTGGCCATTTCTGAATACTCAATTAGTGCTGTCCTAGTAAAAGAAGAGAACGACTCGCAGTCCCCAGTCTACTATGTGAGCAAGAGACTTCTCGACGCCGAAACAAGATACTCTAACATGGAAAAACTGGTCTACGCCTTGATACTGGTAGCAAGAAAGCTAAGGCCCTACTTTCAGGCTCACAAAATCGAGGTCAGGACAGCTTATCCACTCAAACAAGTCATGCATCGGCCAGAGACATCAGGGAGAATGCTGAAATGGGCAGTTGAATTGGGGCAATTTGACATCGAGTATAAGCCAAGGAGTTCTATTAAAGGACAGGCTCTAGCAGACTTTGTTTTAGAATTTCCACCAGACTTTGAAAATAATGAACGTGCCATGATTCCGGTAGAAGCGGCACACACCTCTCTAAGGAGAGAGAGGGAAATTTCAAAGGCATGGTGGACATTGCATGTTGATGGAGCAGTGAATAATGAAGGAGCCGGGGCCGGCATAGTCCTCATCAGCCCTGAAGGACACCGTCTTATGAGCGCAATCCACTTTGCCTTTCGAGCCACTAACAACGATGCGGAGTATGAAGCCTTCATTGCTGGAATGAAACTTGCCCTTGAGATGAAAGCAACTCACTTAGTTGTCAAAAGTGATTCGATGTTGGTAGTATATCAAGTGAAAGGAGGGTATCAGGCAAGAGGTCCCAAGACAGAGATGTATCTCGAATGTGCCAAGCACCTGATAACGAAATTTACAGAGGTTCGCATAGAGCAGATCCCCCGAGGTCAAAACTTCGAGGCAGATGCCCTGGCAAAACTAGGATCACAAAAAAATGCTACAATGTTAGGAGTCATCCCCCTGGAAATTCGGGAAGCGCCAAGCATCCCAAGGGAAGAGGTTATGACAATTGATGAAAAAACTCTAGAAGAAATCACATGGAAAACACCTATTTGAGAATTTTTGAAGAAAGGAAAACTTCCAGAGGACAAGGGAGAAGCTAGGAAACTTCGGTACAAAGCAGCCAGGTATGTGGAGTATGATGGGGCATTATATAGAAGAGGATTCAACCAACCCTTACTTAAGTGCATAGATGGAGAAGAGTGCACTTACATCATGAGAGAGGTACACGAGGGTATCTGTGGCAACCACTCGGGGGGTAATTCCCTAGCCATGAAAATTCTCAGGCAAGGATACTATTGGCCTACAATGAAGAAGGATGCCTATGAATTCGCTAGGGCATGTGACAAATGCCAAAGATATGCCAACTACATCGCAAGCCCGGTGGCTTCTCTTACCTCCATGACAAGCCCATGGCCGTTCGCCATGTGGGGGATCGATCTAATAGGAGAATTGCCAAGAGGGAAGGGAGGAGTTAAATATGCCGTGGTAGCAGTAGATTACTTTACGAAGTGGGCAGAAGCCGCTCCTCTCGCGACCATAACAGCCAAGAAGATAACAGACTTCGTATTCAACGCCATTGTTTGCAGGTTTGGTATCCCGTACAAGCTGATCTCTGACAATGGAAAACAATTCGACAGCAAAGAGTTGAGGACCCTATGTGAGAACTTGTCTATAAAGAAAGATTTTGCGGCAGTATACCACCCTCAAAGCAATGGACAAACCGAAGCCATCAATAAAATCATCAAGCACACCCTGAAGGCCAAGTTAGAGGAAAGCAAGGGAAGTTGGCCGGAAGAACTACCTCAGGTATAAAAAAAAAATTGTTCAATATGCGTAATCTATGGTAGGATGGTATATGATAAACACTTTCAAACCCCAGGTGTTATGGTCTTACAACACTACTCCTAGAAGTACCACAGGGGAGTCGCCTTTCGTCCTAACATATGGATGTGAAGCCATGGTGCCAGTTGAGATCGGAGCTGGGTCCTTGAGGAGGGACAAACCTCAGGTAGAAAATACAAAGTTTTATTTGAACTACACTGAAGGAATCATGATTATTGTAGTAGTAAAACCCCATAATTTTTCAGGAAGAAGTCCAGGAGGTGAATCACAGACTCTACCTAGACCTGCTGGAAGAGACACGAGCTAATGCTCAAATAAGGTTAGCAGCATATCAACAGAGGACGGCAAGATATTACAACTCAAAGGTTAGAGAAAGGCCAATTCAAGTAGGTGACTTGGTGCTGAGGAAGGTGATGCCCCATGCCAAAACAGCAGGCCATGGAGTATTTGGACCTAACTGGGAAGGACCATACAAAGTCAGAGTAGCGTTATGGGAGGGAACTTTCTACCTAGAAGATTTGGAGGGCAAATCCATCCCAAGAGCATGGAATGCGGAACATTTGAAGAAATATTTCCAGTAAAGCGAGCCCTGCATGATTTCTATGTTATGTTAAGACGATTTTTAAATTATCAGTAGAAGTAGAAGTAAAACTCAAGTTCACTCCTCCTCTAGGGGGGTAGCAGGCCTATGGTGTGCTATTTTTTATTTTTAACTATGGTGTGCTATTTCTTGACGTATGGTATGCTAGTTCTTTTCTTTTGGAATATCTATGCCACACATATTCGGTTAGTGCAGGTGCGCCCGGGATTGTTACATGAATTGCCATATACAGGGAGAAAATTATTACGGCGCGCCCTGTATTAAATCACGATTAGTAATAACAAAGATCCGGGATGTATGAATATTTTCATATATATATAAAAAAAATCGTAGTAAAGCACGTAGTAAAGATCCGGGATGTATGAATATTTTCATATATATGTATGAAAAAAAAAATATATATATATATATATATGGTCTAGGCAACAAAGACTAGTAAAGCGCGCCTAGTACTCACAGACTGCTATAAAAACGAGCTTCAACACAGGCGCTAAAGTAATGATAAGGCATTTAATGGGCTTACGAGCAAGAAACAAGGGGGCGCGCCCTAAAACTTTAAATAAGCACAGGCATTATCTACATAAGATAAACAAGCATACACAAGAGGCTTAAAAACCTGAGATGATTAGTAACCTCCATATGTTAGGCGCGCCATACATCGACATGGCCTTCAAAATATGATAACTGTTTACAAGTTGCAAGGTTTTACAGAGGACCTGCACCTCGAGTACAAAGAAATACAATCATTCTGGAGGAGGAAATGAGTTAAGGGGAGAAACCACGACGGGATTCTCAGGATCAGCTAGGGCAATGTCACCTTCAAGGCGCGCCTGGGGACTTGCTACATTCCTAGTGTTTTCTGTCAACTGCGCGGCCTCTGCAAGTTGGGCTTTAACGTCCTCCTCCAATTCAGATTTTTTGGAGACAATGGCCTCAGCTTCATCCACTTTGAATTCCTCTATGAATTCCTTTGTAGCAGGACCCCATCTCGACCAGTCAAAATCAGGTTCAAAGGCCAAAAATCCCCGTAGAAAATCATGAAAACCCAATGCCTTGCCTTCCTCTCTAGCAGCCTCCTCCCGCTTCTCCCAAGAGTTTTTCTCTATAAAAAGACCATCAATAATCTTTGACGCGTCCTCTTTTTCCTTTTTGAGTTTTGCCAACTCAGAATTCGCAAGGGACAGGTTGGTCTCGGCTTTAGAAAGCTGATTCCTGGAAGATGTTAGGTCCGTTTCAAGGCGCGCCTTAGCCTGAATGGCAGCGGTTAGTTCGGTTTGGCGGCGTTCTTCCTCTTTCTCTAACTTGTTAAGGCGCGCCTTATCCTTACTCCATGATCTCGACCTATTCATCACATGGAAGTACACCTCCCCAGCTGAGCGGATTAGAGCGTTGTCAGCCTCGTCGTCTTTCATGGACGACCAGAATGTCAAATCATCATCCACGATGAGAGGATGGGCTAACTCCCCAATGCACGAAGAGACAAGGGAGCTGGAGGCCGATCCCTCTATGACTTTTTGCTTCTTAGGTGGGGGCGCGCCTTGGCTAGGGGGCGCCCTCTGGGAGGATACTTTGGTGGGAGACTTAGGCATGGAGGAGGAAGGAAGAGTCTCAGATTTCTTCTTGTCCGCAACCTTCTTGGGTTTGGTTGACCAACCCCTCGGAATTTTTGGCGGCATTTCTGCAAATAAACAAAGAATAGCAGTCAGGATAACATCCTTTAAGGCGCGCCCTAAAAAGCATGCATTGTAAACAGATAAGGGGTCAAAGCGATGTATAAAAGATGCTATGGTCAACAAACGGTTGGTCAAAAAAAAAAAAAAAAAAAAAAAAAAAAAACGGGATCACCTTCTAGGTCACTAGGAGAAAGATCACCCTCGGATCTTTCTTCCTCTGAGGACGCGTCCTCGTCCGAATGAAGGGCAGGCTGAATCGTTCCTACTCTCTCGGATAAAAAGCCCACTTCCTTTAACTTTTCAATGGTGATCAAATTCTTGAGGTCCTTTTGGTCTTGAGGAAGGTTCAAGACAGTTTCCGCCCTTGCTAAGGCGGCGCCAGATAAATGGGTTTGAGTACGAAGAACTAAACAAATAATAAATAAATAAAATCAGAAAAATATACAAGCAAATATGTCGTTTTGAGAATAAATACATCAGGGGCGCGCCCTAAGACTTACTTGGGGTTTTGTTAAAACGAACTCGAACTCTAGGGATGTCGTAGATATAGAAATAAGGTTCTTTCCACTTTTTCACATTCGAGGTTTTCCCCTCAGAGAAGCCTCGTTTGTTATGTTTCCTCCAAACCACCAAAAAGAAATATCCAATGCTACTTTGCCTTAAAGAGAAGAAATGGCTAAACTCCTGCATAGTAGGCACACCTTGGTTTAAGGAATGATACATGACATATAGAGCTATAGCAAACTTCCAGCCGTTGGGAGAAAGTTGAAGAGGCGCGATGTCAAACCATTCGCAAATTACTCTAAAATATGGATGTAAGGGCGCGCCCACACCCAGCTCGACCAATTTAGGGGAAGTCACCATCCTAGGGATCCTCATAGATCCTATGTCAAACCTGTGGGGGCGCATCTTCCTTGAAGGAATGCTCCACATGCCTTCCTGGTCGTAATATTTCATAGTCCAAGCGACTTCAACATCCGTGACTGAAGTTCGTAAACCGACACAGGCTAACTTCCCTTGGCGCGCCCTCATCTGCTCCTTTTCCTTATCAGGTATCTTTCGTCCATCCCAATCGATGTCAACCTCATAGTCTGCGACTGGCCAATGTATGAAAGGGATGGGGGATAGGGGAGGAGACAGTGGCAAATCTTCTTCGTCAGGCGCGTCCACAGCTTCTGCTTGAGATGTTTGAGCCAACGCTTCTATGTGTTCCTTGTCTTGCCTCTTTCTTGTAAGTTCTGCCACCTCTCCTTCCTCTGCTTCAGAATCGTTATCTATATTCACTGATATTGGGCGCGCCTCACTTTGAGGCGCTGTCCCAAGGGCTACCTCGGGAAGAATGGGCGGAGAAGGGGCCGTCTCGTCGAAACCTAATTCATGTTTGTTTCTGCCAAGGTGTTCCATAAATTTTCTAACTGATTCTTTGGTCTGTGGAGAAAGGGGGGACGGAATCCTGGTGGGAGAGATGGTCCCTCCGTATCTCTTAAAGACGAATTCTCGAAAAGGATGAAAGGGTAGTTTGGACGCGCCTTCACGGACCATCTGAAATGAAGAAAAATCAACACTTAGTAGGACCTTGTAAAGGCGCGTCCTGTAGTGATATTCAGGCGCACCCTAGGGGGTTCGAAAGTCGTCTCCCCGTATAAGGCGCGCCCTATAACGTCCATATCTAAAAGGTCACCTACGCGGTAAGATATATAGAACTGAGTACCTAGGGCATAATATGATTGACTAAGGGGCGCCGTGATGATTAATATCTAGTGGGCGCGCCTTACATATATTAAAACGTTTTTTCAAAAACATATCTAGGATAAATACAGAAGGCAAAATCAGATCCACCAACAATACATACAGATATATATACAGACACGACGAAGAACACCAAGGACTCGAACAGGTTTTTAGCATTTCCAGTCAATGTAACGGATGAAATACAATGAAAAATAGGGCATCAGAATCGTACCAACTAGACGAGTAATTTGACGATGAAAACTTGGTTATTGGAGGAAGAAGGCGCCCAGAAAAGCTCCGAAAAGTCTGCCGCGGTTGTGAATCAAAAAAGTAAAAGCAAATGTGAGTAATGAGAACTGAGAGTACCGTATATATATGATGGGACGTGCGTAACACGTGGCATGATCTTATTAGGTATCAGCGTGGTTTTCGAGGAAAACTACAGGTTTGGCCCGTATATACATACAGACATGGCGGTTAGTATTCCCAAGGCGCGCCTTGGTGAAGGGGCGTGCATTATGTCTAGGCTGATGGAGACCTACTTTGGAAAGTGAGAAATCTTGCAACCACTCAGTGATTTCAAGACTTGGGGGGTACTTGTTATGCGTCATTTTTGATGAGGAAGACGCGCCCTATGTGGATCATGCCACTTAGGCGCGCCCAGGATCAATGTCAGCCGGAGTATCAAAGTTTTGCGGGAAGAAGCCGGAATATCAGGTAATGGTGACGTCCAGGCGCGCCTTTGTCTGGTGGATAGAGGGCGCGCCCAATGTGGGGGAACGGCTGAGTTAGTTATCCTGAGACCAATCAAATTTATTAAAGATCATAGCTTCATATTCCTCGGGTTGCCCTCGTAGGGAAGCTATGAAGGCATATTTGGCCTGCTCTTGGAAGATCCTTTCCCTGTACTCAGACGGGTTGCCCTCGTCTGGGGGCTTAGGATGTGACCTACGATTTGTGGCGGATCTAGTGCTGGCCTCCAGTTAAGGTATCCTCGGAAATAGCTGTAGTGGACCGGTTAGAGCCCATGGTTTCCGGGTCAATATCGGATCCATGAAGTCCTTGGACCTTATCCTGGGTTTTGACCTATCCAAACAAGCCCAAAAGTAGAGTCCTCTTCCAGGAAGGTTCCACTTGCCTTTTCTGCATTCGATTCGAAGAAGGAAACTCAGGTTTCCTAATGGGCCTCTGCTTTGCCAAGAACTACGTGGGCTTGATCTTCTATTTTGCCTATAAATAGAGGTACGTAGGCACATTGTTGGGGGTCGGAATTATTAGAGTTCACAACCGCCAGAGAACAAACAGCTCTAGTTATTCTAAAACCTAGCAATCTCAGCCCTCAATCCCATACAAACCACCACGCTCCACCGCATCTCAGCCTCGTCAGATCTTTTTCCGGCAAAGAACCTCAATCTTTGTTGATTACCATATTTCTCCATCAACAATTATTATAAACTGAGATTGACCTAAAACTCTTAAAGTTGTTATTTTCCCGCATGTGGCAGAGCCGCAGAGGGAGCTATTTGAGGTGCAAGTTATGCATGTTTTTCATTGTACAATTTGTACTCTGTACTACTACTTTCTTTTTTGTTTTTTTACTATCATATACTGTAGCATGTACGTACACGTTTTTGACGGCTCTTGAACTACAAAATTCAAAGTCAATTGTTTTCTAGTGCCTTGTTCAATTGCATTAGGTTAGGCAACTACAACAGTTTTCCTAAACGACAGTTCCTAAATTAAAAAATATGAAATATGATAGAAAATATTACTTTTAACAGTATCGTAGTGATTCTCTAAATCACTAGAATATTATCTATTAATATGTATCCTCTAGTCATCTCTTATTTTATTTTAATGAATAAAATATTCACTTCTCTCCTTTTTCCCTCCCCTTTTCTTCATTCCTCTTATTGTTAGATTCAAATTTATTATCATAATAATAATGAAAAATGATAGTAGATGTTGTTGTTGGAGTTAACATTAAAATTGATGTTTTTAAATTATTAGGAGCCATTATTTACGATATTTACCCGGGATGAGTTAGGATAGTGTTTGAGAATGTGTGTTTGTTTGACTGTACTGTTGTTCCATGTTCTGCGGGGGCAGTGGCAAGTTGGGACACTTGCGATGCTGACACATTTTGTGATTGTTTTAATTCACCATGATTTATATTAATGTAATTTCATTAAATTGACTAAAATTTAATCATAAATATATAATTTAATATTCTAACAGAACTATAACTGAATGATGATTGTATAAGAAATATAGTAGTATCAAATTTATAACTTTATTTATATATATTTCAAATACATAATATAATTAAAATTTTATTAATTTAGCTAAAATCTTGTCACAAAGACATTGAAATAAAAACTAGAACAAAAGATCGAAGATAACATAATTTATATTGTACCGGGTTTCAAATAATAGTTTTTTGATTTTTTGACACGACTGTTTTGAGGTAAAAAAATATTTAAAAATATTTAATAATTATTATAAATTATAAATTTTTTATTTTTGGATATCAAGGTTCTAAAAATCGCTAGGCATTTTAGGACGGTCGAGTTACCTTCTAGCGATTAATCGGAATGATTAATCGGAACATTAATTGGATGTATTTAAATATTATTTTTAATTTTTATAATTATATTAACTATAAAACATAATTTTTTAAAATTACTTACATATATATATATATATTAATCATAGAAAATCATTTTTAATATTTCAATAATAATTTCAATATTAATAATTAAATATAATATATAGATATATGTTTAAAAATTTTAAAAACTCGATTTGGACCGATTTATATCTCCTAATACCGATTTTGACTGATTTTCACAAAAAATATCTAATTCTGATTTTGACCGCCTAGGCCGCCGCCGATTTTGACCGTTTTTTTTAGAAAAACACCTAATTTTCTGCTTAGCATCGAATCAGGGCGTTTCACTCCCGCACAGCGCCTAAGGCACCGCTCAGAACTGATTTTTAGAACATGTTAAATATATGTGTCAAAAAAAAAGGCAGAAGTTGATATCTAGCTTGGTCACTGGGTCAAATTTCTAACAATATATTACCACTTGGGAAAAACTTGAGTCATTGATCGGCTAATTAATTTAATTTTAAATTAATTAAAATACATAATTATATTAAATAATGAATTTTTAAGAAAACAATAAAATAAGAAAATTATATTTAATATAGAAAATATGATTAAAAAATATTTAAACTAATAATACATATCTTTTTAGTGGAAGTGGAAGTGGAAGTTGTTCTGCAACGAGGTTCGACTCTACGCTTGACACGCTTATCCTTAGTATTTGAATCCGAATTTACGCGATTATGAGTGGGGAAGTCCATAACATGAGATTTGAAATCCCGCATTAATGTGAGTAGTTCCTCGTAAAAAAATACATATCTTTTTATGCAAGTAACTGAATAAAAGATTTAAAATATCAAATTCAGCACAGTGCTGAAAGTGCTACTTGCATTTGGCATCCCTAAGTTGCACGACCGGTAAATGTGTGTTGTATTGAAAATTTTCATTTTGTTATCTTATCATGCTATAAGAATGTCTAAGTTATAAGATTTTCAAAAACATTAAGCTGAGATTTCCCATTTTATAATAAATGGGCCTATTTTTTATTTTCAATAATTAAATTGATTGAATTTAAACCGAATATTACATATAATATATAATTAAGAAAATTTTAAAAATTATATAATGAAAAAATATACATAATCTACTTTTAAATATATTTTTCAGGTTTTAAAATCATAAAAAATAAATTTTAATTTACAATCAAAATTTGATCAGGAGTTATAATGAAATATATGGAGTGAGTAAATATTTATGTCCTTCATTCATTCCCGTGGCCAAAAACTAATTACTGTATTTATTTACCTTAATAATCAAAATAAATATTTGAAAAGTTTAAAATTGGAGGGGATGTGATCATATTATGTTTATCAATTTTTTTAATATTTTAAAATGTTAATAAAAGAATATAATAGGATCTTATTATTATATAATAAAAAATTGACAATTGCATTTGAATAATAAATTGATAAATATATTACATAATGAAAAAATTCATATGTAACTACTAGTTAAGTAGATTGTAAAATAATTTAAACATTTGTAAGGTATGCGTATTAATTAATATTTTAAACACAAATTGTGAATATTGAAACTAACCATGAATTTTCAACGTACAACAAATCACATGTAAGTTCTCTACTTGTCTCAATATAGTACTCCCTCCGTTCTATAAAAAGTGGCGGTTTATAAAAATTAAAAATTAAGTCGATTCAACTTTGACCATTTATTAATAATTATTGTTAGAAATAAAAATTATGAAAAATATATCATTAAAAAATATATTACATTAACTATTACAGTTAATTTTTATTTTTGTAAAAATGTAAATCAATAATATTTAATAAGTGATCAAAATTGAATCAATTTGATTTTTATTTTTTATAAAGCGCCATTTTTTACAGAATGGGGTGTATATAGCAGTAGTATTTTAGGTCAATGATTTCTCGTCCTCGGTCCTCTTTAATTTTGGTCACGTAATAATTAATTAAGAGCTGTTTCAACTTTCAAGTACTAGTACTCCTAACAAATGATTGATAGTAATTTTATATAATATAATTCCATCTAGAAGCAGCAACACGCACATGTACGTATTTGAACCCATACAAATCCATCCACTACAAATTTGCAATAGTCTTGATGAAGTTTCAAAGCATTATAAAAGGGGTCAACTACACAACTGGAATGAAGTGTCTACGAAGTCAGCCTCCTCTTTCCTCCTTGAACCCTTTATACATAACCTAAACACAATATTTTTAAGATCATATAACAAAATGGATTGGAAAATTTTACATGGTTACATTGAGGTATCTCCTTTCATGCTCTTTGAGTCCACTGGTGATTCTGAAGAAGATTCTAATCTCAAAAGTCCTTCATTCGATGATGATAACGTGGAGGTAACTTATGATGATGTTGATGATGCTCAATCTTGTTGCTCCAATTCTTCTGAGATTTGTAACGGTTATGATAAAGATCAATATCAAGAATACTCATATTCAAAGAAAACTGATCGAAAAAGGGGTCATGACTATAAGTCCAACTACAGGAATGATTACGATGAAGATGAAGACGATGATGATGGAAGTGTCGATCAAGAATGTAGTAGTCGAGATGTGGGATTTTGTTATTCAAGAACACAGAAGAAGTGTAAGGTGTATGTTGATGTTAATATGGAGTCAATAAAGAAAGAAGAGAAAGACAAGTTGTTTTGGGATACATGCTTAGCTTCTTGAAACCTTAATGAGGTTTTGAGATTTAGTTAGAGTTTCTTGGCAAATTGAGATTCTCCTAGTTAGCCCGTAGCTTTATCAATATTTATATCAATGGTTTCCTGAATTTATAATTAGTCATTGCTATGACTTTACAAACCAATAATACATAGTATATAACAGGATGTATTGATGCATCTCATTGTTATTGAGAGAACTTCAGTCTCAAAAACCTGAGTTACTATTGGTTTATTTAAAAAGTTAATGTTGATATAATTATCTTGAGCAATGCTATATCCCCGGTTCCCAAAATCGATTTCATGTCAAGTGTTTTAATTTGTAGTGTTCATATTCATACAGCTAGATAAAGAGGATCCTCGCTCGATCTTCATTTCTAAATTTCAAGTTAAAAGTTTCTATCTTAAACCCTGTCATTTTCTTATAATTGTCATAATTCATTTGTGACTCTTCTCATTCATCAAACTCATTTTGTTTTGCTCTTTTCATATCTAGATAATTGTTTTTTAGGTAATATCATATAAATCTTATTAAAATTCTCACTAAATAAATCATATCTAGACAAAATTTTACTAACACTAGATTATATTGTTTTGATATAAAATATATATAACCGATTAACAATGCAAATCTATTTTCCTTTTTAATAATGAATTATCTAGTTTTTCAGAATATATATATATATATATATTATATATATACATATATAATTAGTACTTATTTTTAGTTTTATAGGCCAATTATTAATTTATATTTTGCGAATATTATTGACTTTGTAATTTTTTTAACTAAATAAGACATATATATACTAATTTTTTTTTAAAAAATGTGCCCCAAATTTTTTTAGGCCCGGGACGGTCGGACCGGGCACAGAGCAATTTACAATTATACAGACATAAAGTTCATCAACTTAATTAATTGAAATTTTCTCCCTAACTCATTTATAACGAATCTCAAGAAATATTAATGTGCACCGGATGTTTGGTTGTAAGAAATATTTAGTATAGCTTCAAGTTTAACACAATTATCCCCTGTGGCGGAGTCGGGATAAATTTGAAATTAAAAGAGGATTTAAACTGATTTTTCTGAAATAATCAGGCTGGCTTGGCTTTGGTATATATTGCTGGATCTAACCCATGCTTCTCAAGTCTCAACTGATCAATGCTGGAATAATATACGCAGCAACTTTTGGAGAGACCCTCTGGTTCTCAGTGGCTCCGCCACTAGACTTAACCCCATAGGCCATAAAACTGCTCCAGTTCCATTTACAAAGCTTAAACGTCTTGGAGTTTATAATTATAGCTAGCTACTTTATATTTGTACATAATTAAAGACTAGTCATTGTATATAATTATAACAATTCTCGTTACTGACCAAATGCCAGTAAAGTCTAGTTCCGTATGCAGTGATAGTGTGCAAGTTAAGTATGTTTTTCACTGCAGATTTAAATCACCCCCATTCGTACTAGAGTAATACGGAGTAATATTTAGGAGAGGAACAAATGTGGGAAGCAGTTGTAATTCCTTGTTTTTGCTATCTTATGAGACTACACGTTTTTAACGACTTCTCAAATGCATCTTCTTCTTAAGTCAATGGTTTCTGGTCTCTTGCGTGTTCAAATGTACACTACTACTGTAAACTTCTAATAATAATACACGCACGTGTATATTCAATTATTCGCTCTTGATCTAGAGCTTCACAAATTGTATTAATTTCAGAAATAGTACCACCATATATGATCGATCTGTATAGGAATAAGATCTACATAACATTTTAATTTAATTTCATTACAAAACAATTCGCTATAATATTCGGCCATTTTATGTTTAGCAAGGTCCACGATTATATTGCAAATTCGAGCTAGTGTCAATATAACATAAATTTTACGCCATCTATAATAAAAATTAATTATACTAAATATTATCGCAACACCCACATTCTTATATCACTGCCACACTATTTTATTGATAGAGGACTGTCACTTGTATGTTGATTTTTTGACCACAGGAAAAAATAAATACTCCGTTGTTTTATATAGCCTCCCGTCCAGAAGATAGACAGAACACACATGTTTGTGCACCAGTGCACATTTCCACATCTATCCATTTAAATACTCTGAATTTTCAAACCATTGTCGCTAAAAAAGAGTAGTAAAATAAATTGTCAAATTAAGTGGCCAGACCAGCTTCTTGTTTCCTCCTCGAACCTTTTTCCTTATATACAAATAGTTCCTTGCTAAGAATTTCATTGCAAGTTTCATAGGATATCAAGTTTTGGAAGAGCATTTGTTGTGGATATCAGAAGAAGCTGGTGGTTTTTAAATGGAGAAAATGGATTGGAAAATTTTGCATGGTTACATTGAGATATCTCCTTTTCTGCTCTTCGAGTCCACGGGTGATTCTGAAGAAGATTGTGATCTCAATAATTCTTCGGATGATAACATGGAGTTAAGTTAGGATGATGTGGATGATTGTCAATCTTGCTGCTCCGATTCTTCTGAGATTTGTAACGCGGATGATAATTATCAATTTCAAGAATGCTCTTATTCAAAGAGGATTGATCTAGAACGCATGCATGGTCATGATTATAAGTCTACGTATAGATATCTGAATGATCACGATAATGACGATGATGATGGCGCTATCAGCCAAGAATGCAGTAGTCGAAATGTGGGATTTGGTTATTCGAGAACACAGAAGAAGAGTAAAGTGTATGTTGAATCTAAAATGGAGCCAATGAAGAAAGAAGAGAAAGACAAGTTGTTTTGGGATACATGCTTAGCTTCCTGATTGATACCTCTTCAAGTTCTGAGTTTCTTTTTCAGTTTCATGGCTAGTTTCATAAATTTTGAGTAGAAAAAAACTCATAAGATTCTTTAGTTTTCCATACTTTATTGGTTATCCAATTTAGCACATAGTTTATCTCAAGCCCTGTCAGTTCTATATGTTCACCTGCCCATTGGGAAACTAATTGCCATTTGTTTATTCTTAGTTTCTTACCTGCCTCTTTACGAAAGCAAAAGATAACAAAAGATTGATCATGTAAAGGCTCTCTAGAAATTTATATTTGAAATGTTCAAGTTATTCAAATCCCCAGTCTTCTTTGGCAGGCCTTATTTTATTTCAGATTTTTGTTTGGAAAGCTAAAAACATCCAGATCTAATGCAATGTGCAGTTTATTATAATACACCTTGGAGCAGGTTCGTGTTTAATACTGTATACTTAATATTCTGAAATTGGAATACTGATAAGACGATTACAGACAAACAGTTTTGTCTCATTTGGAACATATACATTTCTTACAAAGTTGGTAATAATTGAGACCACATAGTAACTTTACCTGTAAATCCAAGGTTAAGCACATCAAGCAGGCCTTGGTAGGTTAACCTATGCACAACAGTCTCGCATCTACTGGTTTGAAAAATTCCCGATAAATGTAACGTTACCATTCTTCTCGAGATCGTTCTTAGAGAGACAATTTGTAATACAAGACAAAATAATCATTCTACATTTTCAGCGTAATTAAGGAACCACTTGTTAAATTTGACTGCTCTGCATTTGGTGGTTACGGTTTTTGAATGGTTGTCCAAATTTTTAGGGTGAATCATTCAGCTACGTTCACCTTAATATCTTAACGAATTATCAAGTGACTAGGAATCATTAAGATAAACGTGAATGACCCCTAATTAACACAACTTTATTGGATGTGAACTCCAGATTAGTTAACACTCTCCAGCATAGTCAGTAATTTGAAGTTATAGGCATAACCTGTATCAATAGAAGTCTTCAGCAAAATTTGAGCAAGCAAGGGGGAAAAACCTTTGAAAGCAATGCCTAGCAAAAGAACTTTTGAAAAAAAATCATCTAGATCCAAAAGGGATATATATAAATTCTCTTGGATATTTTTTTCATTGAATAGTCAAAGTTGTAATTTTCCCGCTAGTCAGAAAGGACAAACTGGAAAAAATTCATTCAGCCTTGAGCTGAACAAGAGAGACTCACAAAGCACAACCCTGAAACCATTCTCACCTAAATGATTAAATTAAACGAGAAAAAAAAGTTCAGCCACCAGCTGAACAAAGACTCATAAGCTACACTTTTAATTGACAAGCAAAGACAACAATTTTACAGCACACTAGGCTTCAAATTAGCTAAATCAGTTCTACTTGCCCACTTCAGAGTTCAGACACACAAAGGCATAGGATAACTTATATCCACCAGCTTGCCTACCTTGTTTCCGTCACTGATGGTTTTACCACGTTCTGTATTACTCTTGCCAACCCTAAACTCAATAATGTCTACTGAACTCAAACCTGAGCCTTCTCCGTCACTTGTACTAAGGCGAGAACTTATACGACTTGCCTCTCTTTGCATATCTCCTAGTTTGTCTGTAGAACTATTACTTGTGTTTTCTTTATCATCATCGTCTTGTTTGGGAAAGTACTTTTCTGTCTCATAAGTTGACTCAATTTCATCTTCAGTCTCACTTTAAGTGTTGTAATCAACTTGTGTGATGTGATTTGAGGGAGATGCAGTTAGTTCACAGCTGGTGTTTTCGAAATCAGTCAGCCTATTAGAATAATTTGACATAGGTGAATATCCTCCGGTTGAAGCCTCTTCGCGCTCTTGTAGTGTTTTCATTATCAGTGTTTTGAGCAAATTCATTACTTGAACAGCATGCATCAGGGCTGTCAAAGGATCAGACATCTGATCCAGAAAATCCAGAAAAATAAAATTAAAGCTCATTTCTCAACAGACCAAAAACAGAAGCTAGTTATTTTGGACATGAGATAATTACCTGAGTCATGTTTGGCGCAAAAACCATAGCAATGTTCCTGGCATTCATTTTGTTGGAATCTTCTTGCTCAACAACATCAGCCATGAGATCAATTGCCCAGTTGAGTAGCGCTGTTTCGGTTGGTTTTAGCTGTTTCACAAGTTCAACAGATTCCTCCTCCGTATTGCACTGCAATACCTCTTCTGGTGAAAGTCTGTCAAGAATGCCAGAAGGAAGCTCCCTGAACCAGGACTTAATTAGACCTGCCAGACAGTGAACATCAATGTCTTGCGGCACAATGCCTCTGTTCAGCTGGTCCCTCACATGTTCCTCTTTGCTGTTCTCTGGATTTATACGAAATATTCCTTCCGACTACATAATTGACAAAAATAATTAGAGAAATACTAATGATTTTTACATCATTATAGTATGAATGGCGAGGTGAATACCTTCAAACCTCCTTCTGAATACAACCTCTCCTGCATTCGCAATAATATTGTGGGTACACTGTTCCCCCTTGAGTCATATGAGCATTGCATTGATTCTGCCGAGACCCCAAACACACTAACACTGCAAAACAATGAGTAATTCAGCATTTATACTAATTTCCTTAAAAGAAACTGCTGGTCTATAAGTCGACAAGTACAACTGATTTCGAAGAGAAGAGAGGGAATAAGGATTCCAAGCTATTAGATTTATAACCCAAATTGACACAAATGTAACAAAATCTTTGATGCTACATACTGTATACCACCCAATATACCATAGTAATAGGTAGTGTGGCTCACTGTATGCAACCCAGTATAGCGATTGGTAATGTGGCACAAGAACTTGACCGTAGCTTTACTTCACATTAAAAAGGTAGTTCCCAGAGAGGCTTAGACATAATAGCACACCAAAAAAGTTCAAAATGAACTCATATAGCCCACCACTACATTAGTAGTACATACAGTACTTAAGAATGACAAGCAATCAAATGTTTTAATAAATCAGATTATTATTAGCCAGCACTTCTTACACATATTTCTGTTGCTGTCTTAGGGACCCTATCAGAGAGTCTCAGGTATTTTGTGTCATGTCGTATATGAAAAATTCAAGAAGCACAAACATGTGCAACACATTAGAATTCATTGCTGTAAACTGTAGAGATTATGTAGAATAATGATCTACTTTAATCAACGACTTTATTTGATTACTAAAGAGAGCAAATATACGACATGAAATCCTACTTTCTAACCACCTGTCAAAAACTAAATGTACACTAAAAAGCTCACAGCACATCTTTTGTTCATCTTTTTAAACCACACTTCTTGCTTTAAGCAAGAAGAAATAACTCCAAAAGACCAACTTTGCTTACAACTTTTTGTCAATTACACAACTCCTAACATTTAAACCATTGATCTGAAACCATCATAGCTCAATTTAAAACTAAAAATAAAAATTCAATTTTGAACTAGTTGGTAAACAAACACTCAGCAACTAATCTTAAGCTTTAACATTACTTGTCTAAGCAGATCTAAAGAATTAGACACTTTTATTCCTTTTCTTGAAGATAATTACTTTAAATTCAGTATGATGATGAAATTATTACTTGGACCCACAACAAGAATTTCAAAAATAAGAATGCCCAACTCAGAATGCACACACTGACACACATACATAATACATACATATGGAAAATTCGTTTTCTTGGACATGGTAGAACATAAGCCAGTTTTATCAGCAAATTATCACTGGAACCCACAACAAGAATTTCAAAATAAAGAACACCCAAACTGCACACACACAAAAACAAACATTAGACATATATACATACATTATACATACATACATAGAGAAAAAAGAGAAGGAAACTTCAGATAAACCTGGCACTGGGGACTCTGCAAGGAATCTCCACTTGAAACTCAACAGGAAGTCCAAGAAAGCCATGAAACCTATCAAAAGTGACATGTGTCAAGTGCTGAACATCAGTGGGCCATCCTATCTCCATCTGATCAACAAAAGAAGAGGGCCCAAACTCACCTCCTTGCTGATCATCACCCACTAATCTACAAGAAGAAGACACTGATTTTCTCAAAGCAGCAAGCAATAAAGCCAGTAATGACAACTGATTTTGCTGCTCTTGAGCTTCAGAAACACAAGCAGCTTTTCTTGATATCTTACCACCACAACCACCTGATCCCTTTGTTATCATCACCATTCCTGTCATGCTACAACACTCTTCTTCTCACTGTACAAACATAAAAACAGGCTCTCTGTCAAGTGGGTTGCTCCAGATAAAGTTATTTCAAATAGTGGTATTAATGACTTTGAAGTGGCTATATGTATGTATGTGATGACTAGTAAAGTTGCAGTTCAAACGGCCACACATTTCAAATTTGGAAGGTGTACTTGCCTTTCAACATTTACTTTACCTATTCTTACTACCCCACATTACCCTCAAGTGAACCCACAATTTTCTGTCCTGCCATTTTAGTTTATTACTATTTGAATTTGAGAAAAAATAGGAAGAAAATGATTATTTTATTATAAAATTAATTTTTGGATTACTTATAAAGTTGCAGGTTAAAATAATTTTGGGGCCAACACAATCGAGTCGATCAATTTTAATTCGTATTTAAAATTTAAAAACAATGTAAGGAGACTTTAAATAAATTTAAAATATTAATTCAAAACATTAATTATATTATAAAAATAATTAATTAAAGGTGAGATTATGTTCAAACTTTTTAAGTTATAAAATTTTAAAAAGTTTCGGACCTTGGTTACGGTCACCGCTATTTTTATTAATACTTACAAAGACGATTATTATTTTCTTAGAAATTATATTTATGATATTTTTTATAATTATTTGAAATTTTTATCATAAATTTCCAACTCATATATAACTTGAGTTCAATATTTTTCGTTTAATGATAATTATATTTGTATTAAATCCAAGTATATAAAATACCTTTAAATTAGTATGATTAAGAAAATTATATTAAATAAATAATTTTTTATATTTTTATATTCTAATATGGTATTGATGAATCCGTTAAGAATTAAATAATATTTATTTAACATTGCATTATTAAAAAGGTATGGGGACAGAGAATCCCATGTCTTAGCATAGATTTTGCCTTGACCCGTTAATTTTAATTGAGAGCATATAATTATCAATGCATGACTTTATCTATCCCATAAAATTTTTTACAAAGCCTATTTTCTCAAAAAAAAAAAAAAATGTCCAATTTCTTCTGTCAAAAGCATTTTTTAAATTTATTACAAGAGTAATGTTAGAGAACCAAACAAAATTCTCAAAATATTGACGTAACAGAATTAAAAAAATTAATTCATGTATTAATGTCAATGCATGAGGGCTCCATCTCATTTGTTGTTTTGACAACCAATTAAAATTAAAAAAGTGTATTTTGGAAATGTTTTTGAAAAATAATTTTAGGACTCTAACATTTCTCTTATTATAATTGCACATTTAGGTTGCCTAGTTTTGAAATAATAATTTTTGCATAAAAATTGAGCCAACAAAACATTATTACCAATGACTTTTTTGACACGAAAGCTGATTGACAAGGAGAAATAAGGAAATTTATAGTGTAATACTTTTCATTGTAGCTATTAAGAATTTGCTAATACATTTATAAAGAATATTACAACATATATGGGATGAAAATTTGACATTAAATATGCAGATTATTGTTTAGGAATCAAGGCAATGGCAACTGAGTTTGTCTTGTGTTAGAGAAATACAAAATATCTCTGACCACATCATCCTCTATAATACACGCTAAGAATTAATGTAGAATTCAGCCATAACCAACAAAATTTTGAAGGAATCCACGATCATTTGAGAGATGCCACTATGAGAACTGAGAAGTATGCATTTAGGCCTCGTCATCTTCCAACAAAAAAACTTTATTAACGTTCAATCTTCCTTTGCTTGCAAAGAAGAATCGATTGTTGTTATCCTCCTTGCCAAGCCAATGAACACGCGACAAATATTTGTTCTCCTTACAAGACTTTACGAAGATTATAATTGAGTTTACTATCTTCATTAAATTGACAAGTCAATGAAACATCAGAAAATCCTTGTTAAAAATCACTCGTAGCAACTCTATAACCAGGGTTTATTTCAGAATGCACGTACCCAGGCCATTCGGGTATTGAATTCTTTTAAGATTGCTTTTACATTTTTAAATTGCGGTGAGAATAAATTACGGATTGTGAGTCACCTTCAAATTTCAAACAGTTTCAAAATTTAGACCCAAATTAATAGCAACCGGGTTGTGGTCTGACAAAATATGACGAAAAATCTGAGCATGCAAGTATGCAACATTTTATATTTGATCAGCTAGCTGCCATTACCAAGGCATTCGTCTAGTTTCTTTAAAGTTCGCATATGAGGACACATTGATTTCACTTTTTTTAATTCAAAAATACTGGCAGATCATTTGATATTATTATTGATTTATTCCGAACTTAAAAAAGTATTAAAATCTTTGATTAAATTTTTTTTAAAGTTAATTATATATATTAGAACGATAAAACGGGGTGAATAAACTTCACCCCACTCCCTTTCAGAGACATTTATAAAAAGTTCAATGAGCAAATTTCCTGACCAACATCCGCCTAAAACAAGTCAAAACAAGTTACCAAATTAATAGAAAATGGAAACTATTCATTTGACATAACCAGTATCCTGGTCTTCCTGGTCTGTGTCCCTCCCTTGAAGTTGATCATCTTCTACGTCCTCCTGAGTTTCATATGCTCTGCTAGGTCCTTACATTTCAAGGTGTTTTGCATGCCCGGTTTTCAGTATGTCTCCAGATAGGGCCCCCACTAGTCCGGCTAGCTAGTGAGCGGTTCTTTCGGGCGGGAAGCAAGCCGGGCCCTACGGGCGGGCATCTCCCGCAACGCAGGCAGCATTGTTTGCCACCACCCAAGAAGCAAAGGATTCGAGAATCCAGGCTGAAAATACATGCATAGATAGTGGTCTAATGACAAGGCCGACGACGGAAGCTCGGGACGGAGCCGTAAGTCCTTGATAGCCTCTCCTAGACCTGTTTGAGATTTTTACATACCTATGATGTCCACTCTTCTTGACATCCATGGCATGTGATCTGCAATATCATCAACTGCAGCGTTCTTGTTATTAGTCGAACCATCACCTTCCTCCATGTTATCAATAGTGCATTCACCTTGAGACCAACCACCTTACTCAAATCTTAAGCATTAGAATCCTGGATCTTCTTTACTTGAGGAGCACTGACATGATTCTTGCAAATCCGAGTATGAAGAGTTTGGTCACTGTGACTTTCTAAGGCTCTTTCAAGGTTGAACTTGCTTGATTTATATGGCTCTTTAGAAGCATTAGAATTGGTCTTAGGACAACAATCATACTTATAAGAAAGACTCTGTCATTCATCATCAAATAAGGCAACCAAAATAAGAGCGAGTCTAGGTGCCAGAACAACATTAATAACCATGACCTCGTTAATAAGGTTCTTTTTGGACACCAGCTTCATGAATGACATATAAAAGCCTTTGAACCTTCCAGCATAAGAAAGGACAAATTGAAAAACTTCATCAAAATCTTGTTAGAATCTAGTCGGTTAAGAGTTGTCATATTTTCGAAGTAAGTTTCCACATTAAACAGAGAATAATTAATATCCAATGGGCTACAATAAGCAGTTTTAAATCGAAAAATAATGTAAACACCACAATGCTTAAACAAGTTAATCAAATTAACACAATCGTAGCTCTTAGCAGTCTTCAAGAAATCAACTGTTGGTTTTACACAAATATTATCATTTGCTCTAATTAGCACGTTTTCTTTTTTAAAAGAATTGACGTCTAAAACATGTGAACCAATGTAATGGGAGGATGAAAAACTGGGACGTTTTCTTAAACACCATAGAAAAATGGTATCAATGTTAACATTCCCTTTTAAAACATCCAAGTAAATAACATCAATTTTCAACTAAATAAAATAATAACTTCCGCCACAATCACAAATCCAAGAAATAGAAAATGGCAACACCGTGACAGAACTTCTACTATTAAATTCATGAAAGGGTTTAAAAAGATATAGCATACCAGATTTGTTTCTACGATGACTATAACCATTTATAATCACCTTGAAAGATGTCATGTACCTCCCTTTAGGAGAAAACACCACGACAATTTAAAAAGTAGAAACAACCTTGCTCTTGTTTATCTGGATATCCCTTTCTCCATATATTAAGGAGAGGATTCATGTGTGTGAGGCGCCGTTTGAATCACCTCAAATAGAGGGTTAATCACTGAAGAGTTGGATAAATCCTCAAAAAGAAAAAGAAGGTTATCTTGAAAGAAGACTAATTTTTTGTGAAAATAGAGCAAGACTCGTCAATTGAGCAAGATCAGGTTTTAAAGAAAGATTAGGTGTTAAAGAATGAAAAGAGTGGAGAAGACAAGGTTGAGAATTTAAGGTTATAAAGGGGAAAGAAGGGGATGAAAGGGGAACACGAAAGACTCTTATCCATCCTATCACTTGTTATTCATTATTGAAAGAAATAGTGAAATATATTTTACTTACATATAATACGGAATAAGATGATGTTTATGAGATTTATTTCATAAAAAAATTTCTTTTTATACGAGTATTATACCCATATATAAAAAATGTATCGGGATTAATTATTTGAACTGAACAAATAATTTGTTGAACCGAAGAATTAATAACCAATACACTCTAAACATTAGGATCTCATTCAATCCAAATACAACCATTTTAATGATATTTATAATTAAATTTATAGTCAAAATAAGTATATTTCTGTTTGATGTGAGTCTTAAAATGAGTAATAGAAAAAACTTTATTGGAGCTCAAAAAATTGAATTTTAATTTTTAATAAATTGCGATTGTAGCAGAAAACGTAAAATTGGGCAAATATACCGTTTTTTCCCGCACGCACCCAACCCATCCCAAGTGCTCACCATTTCAACCCAGTTTCAACCTAGGCGGGAGATTTTCATTTCCTAATCTCTCTCTCTCTCCCCCAATCTACTATACTACCCCCAACCATTTCCCCAATTTTAACAAATAAATATATACAGGCTTACATATATATACACACAGTTTATCTTCTAGGTCATGGAAGAAGAACCGGTGGCTCCGGCGACTGCATCTCGCCGTTCGGTTAGTTACAACATCTCATTCCTTGCCTACTTATATATATATGTGTGTGTGTATATTTGTATTTGAAAGTCTAATTGTGGTGTTAATTTTGGTTTTGAACAGAAAAGACCTAGGGTTTTGGTGTACGGTAAGAGTGTAGTTGATAATCAGAGCCCCGAACGAGACAATTCGTTCGATGATTTCGAAGAGCCTCGTCCGAAAGGGAGCAAGCGGACGCATGTTACTGGAGATGCTTCGATGCCCGAACCAGGAAGCTACAACACTTTGATTGGTATAAATTGAGTTTGTTAGCTTGTACTCTTGTTATATTTGAATTTTATTGCTTTACGAGTAGATCTACTGGCTTCAATTGCGAGAATTAGGTTAACGTAGTTGTCGATTTTGTTATTATTTGCTCTGTGGTTGTTTTTTCGGTTGTGTGTAGACCTGATTAGTATTTGTGTTGTGTGTCTGTGTGTTTTGACTATATGTGGACTGGTATTTGCTTAGCGTTTACTGTGCATACAAGTTAATTGTTGAGTGACTCGTGGATTTAGTTTCTAGTTCAGTATACATAAATAAACAATGCTATGTTTATTTCCATGGTATATAATAGACTACACATAAGGAGACAGGTTATGAGGTTCCTTATGCATGGCTATTGGAGCGACTAGCGGATCATTTATGATGGATGGCAACAAAAGTGGTTTGAGATAACATACATTTGCCTGTTTCTGTGTGTCTGATTTTATGATAATTTGTGCATATGATTTGGTCAGTTATTTATTGCGTGTAAATATGTTATCATATTTTATTATACGTAAGCAGAATTATGCATCTAGTTTATACATCTGAGGGTTGTATTTGTCATTTTTGCAGAGGTTATTAAAGGAAATGGAAAACATATTCCGCGAGTCGTTAAGTTATGGGTTGAGAGTTATGAGAAGGATCCGAAACCTGCAATGGTTGAACTGTTGACCATGTTGTTTGAGGTAACCTGACAGCATTTTAGTTTAATGTAATTAAAATGTAAGTCTCTATATTTCCCCTTCTAAAAGGGTCAACTTTCCAAATACAGTTCACCTTAGTTGACGTTAGTCTGACTTGTACAGGCATGTGGAGCAAAGTACCGCATTCAAGGAGAATTCTTGGATGAGACTGATGTTGATGATGTTGTAGTTGATCTTGTTAAACTGGCTAGGGATGTATCCTCATAGAATTGTGTAGTTTGTTTTTATACTTTTTGGAGTTATTTAAATCCTGTTTATCTGAGGCTTATAAGCTCTTTAAGTAATTCATTACTTCGTTTGTCTAAGCTATAACTGACTTTGCAAGCGCTGAAAAATAACGCATCCCGCCTGTTGCTGTTTTACGTAAATCTAAATAGCAAGCTTTTACATAACTAGCCACACAGGACCTACCCATTAACAATCTTATTAGATGATATGTGCTGATATGAACTATAGGAGTAGTGTTTGTGTATCTAATTTTACCTTAACTTTAAGTCGAATGTTAGGGGGAAATCGAGGATTATCAAAATTCTAAAAAGAAGGAGTTCAAGAATTTCAAAGATAACCTAGTTTTTTTCTGGGACAATCTGGTTGCTGAGTGCCAAAATGGTCCACTGTATGATCAAGTGTTGTTCGATAAGTGCATAAACTTCATCATTGCACTTTCATGGTTGGTTTTCAGTTTTATGCTGTTTCTAGATATAATTAGTTTATGCAAGGCTTGCAAGCCCTTTTAACCCTCTTTATTGATCTGACCTCTTCAGCACTCCTCCTAGAGTTTATCGTCAAGTTGCTTCTTTAATGGGGCTCCAGCTTGTTACGTCATTCATAAATGTAGCTAAAGTTCTTGGCGCACAACGAGAAACTACTCAGAGACAATTAAATGCTGAAATGAAGAAAACATCTGACGGACCTCGTGTGGAATCACTAAAAAATAGGGTGACAGTTACGCATGAAAATATAACCATGGTAGAAGGGATGATGCGCAAAATATTTACGGGGTAGGTTTCATGCTGTGTATATTCTAAAGTAGATATAAACACTATTAAATCAGTGTCTACTTATTATTCTTCTTCACTAAATGTAGATTTTCTTTTTTAAATAAAATAGTTACAAATTTTACTAAAGAATTTTTTTGTTTTTTTGTTTTGAAGGTTATTTGTGCACCGTTACAGAGACATTGATCCGGATATTCGGATGTCATGTATTCAGTCACTTGGTGTGTGGATACAATCATACCAGTCCTTGTTCTTGCAAGATTTGTACTTAAAGTATCTTGGATGGACATTGAATGACAAGGTAAGTATTCTACATCCGACTTGTCTTGTAATTTCTGTTTTATTTTTATCAGCAATGTTTTGGTACTGGCAGTCTTATATGTTTACTTTTCTTTTGCTGCATCTGAAGAGTGCTGGTGTGAGAAAGGCTTCTGTCCTTGCTTTGCAAAATCTTTACGAGGTGGATGACAACGTTCCATCTCTTGGTCTATTTACAGAAAGATTTTATAAACGGATGCTAGAGCTTGCTGATGACATTGATATTTCAGTGGCAGTATGTGCCATAGGACTAGTCAAACAATTACTAAGGTATGTACTAGTTAAATTTTAAAATATGTAACTAAAAGGTGTTAAATAATAATAGTTGGCATCAAGTTATTTCTTTTAAATGATTGTAGTTTATGAAGCATCTAAATCATCTTTTGTTACCTCTTTGGAAAATTGCAGACACCAGTTAGTTCCTGATGAGGAATTAGGTTCCCTGTATGATTTACTAATTGATGATCCACCAGATATCAGGCGTGCTATCGGGGCACTAGTGTATGATCACCTGATTGCACAAAAGTTTAATAGTTCTCAATCTCATTCATCAGGTTTAATTAATGTGTTTTGTATTATGGTATGATTTCGATTTGGTAAGAGGACACTTAATTTGATGAGAGCTTTAATTTTTAGGTGAAGAAAATGATTCTTCAGAGGTTCATCTAGTCAGAATGTTGAAAATACTAGGAGAGTTTCAAGAAGATCAAATACTAAGTATATACGTCATTGATGATGTATGGGAGTTTATGAATGCCATGAAGGTATGTTGGCATTACTCCTTTGTAATGAGGGATGTTCCTCAATTGTGTAAATTGTTGTGCATGTGAGGGAACGCCATATCTAGTCAGTTCAAGAAAAAGTTTGGGTGATATGTGAATATCCAAAACTCCTTGGATTTTGTTTTAAAAAAAATCACTAAAGATTTGTTGTAATCTTTGCCATTACATTGCATATTGTAATTTAGTATATGCTACAATGTAGCCTACATGCTCAATTATTAAAACAAATCTCTCTTTCTCTCTCTCTCTAATTGTCATGGGCAATTTTTTAATTCAATTAATTAAGCTCATTATATTCTCTTTTCTGCATCTTTTGCCTGAGGCTCGCTTCTAAAAATTCAGTCTTGTTCATTGTTAGTCGGTCAATGGTATTCAGACTGTGTATAGTGTAAATCTAGCCATAAACATTGTTTTTGCCTTGTATGTTTGAAGCTTGTATTTGCTTTCTTATGTTTGCGAAAGTAAACTAAATTAGTTCCCTCTTTTCGCGCTCAAAGTTAATGCAGTTTCAGCAACTATATTCATACATTAGTTAAAAGGTAATAGTTTCGAGTTATACACAAATGAATGAGCAATTTGAGCCAAAGTCGAATTAGGTTTCACACTTAGTTTGCTTTCAACAAACATTGATTTTGTTAATTTAAAAAAAAAACACTAAATGTCCTCACACAAAAGCCTATGACATTTTACTAGAGTTAAGCTTTGTATAAAAAACAAATTAGCGTGATTTTGGTCGTGTGTTTTCCTATTTAATGTTTGTGTAAGGTAGGAGCAGGCACTTGCTCAAACTTATGAATTTGCTAATCTAGAATTGTTATCAGTATAAGTATTAAGTTCTTCTGTTTTTTGCTTACACAAGTATGTTTATCATCATAAATATCATCGGCTGATTAATAAAACAATAATTACCATTGAATTCCTTAAATTAATAAAAATTGGGCAGGGCTCTAGATGTCTTGTTGCATAGGATTGGTAACTGTATATTTATATGCCTGTAAAAAGTGAAGTTAAATGCTTCTTTGCAGGACTGGAAGCGTATTATCTCTATGCTACTGAGTGAGAACTCATCAACTGAGCTGACTAACGAAGATATAACTAATCTGACTAGACTTCTATGTGCATCTGTTAAAAAGTCAGTGGGTGAGAGAATTGTTCCTGCTACTGATAACCGAAAACAATATTATACTAAAGCTCAAAGAGTGAGTTTCTTGTCAGTTGCTACCTTTTCCAGCTTTTTTAGCTAAGATAATCAATATGTTTACATTTGCTATTGCATACACCCTTTCTTTAAGTGGAAAACTGGTTTTGATTCCCCTACTTTTCGCTGCCATAATTTTGTCAGAACAATATCAACAGAGGAATAACTAGCCTGTATAGCGTATACACTACTAATAAAATTTTCTAGCTAGTGTTAATAAATAATATGCATTATTGTCTACCTTGCCCTATTATTTGTAATGATACATGATGCATTAGTCGTGGTGACAATACATTGCTGTAACATTAATTACAAAGACGAAAGCTGTTATTGAAAGTGTAGACATTCTTTTTAAACGTGACAAGCATTAAGAGGGAGGAGACCTTCGAGTGTATGGAACAGGGACGGGGTAGGCAATGTATAATATACAGTATCTTCCCTTGCAGAAACAAGACACTGCCCAGGTGTCTGTAGAGAACATGATCCCCCCCCCAAAACCGAGTTCTTAAATGGCGTTTAAGGAGTGTTCTAGCTCTTAAACTTTATATAATTAGTTCACCAGTAAGGCAGCCTACACACACACATGCATACCATAATTTTTCTGGGAAAGCAAATAAAATTATATAATTGAATGGCATATTCATTTGATTTTTTTTGTCACTTTTTTTCATTGTTACCTTTCTGTTCAAGAGGATACACTTATGAGCATAAGTGTAAACAGCTTAGAGTATTATGCCTTCATTAATATGGAGAACCATGTAGGAACTGAAAAGATCTATTACACATTGGAAACTTAAAGTTCTGATCCACTGATACCCGAAATATATCTTGAGTTGTTAGCGGTCAAGAATTATGTACAAGACAAACAACTTTTATCATAAAGATGATATTTCTTTGAAGTCTACAAGAAGTTGGAATAAGTTTTGCTTAGACTTGTTGAATCCATTTCTAGTTTTTTTATGTACAAGTCATATAGGTTGACCAAACAATGCTAATATCTTTTACTACCTGTTTTTTATTCCTCAAGCATGATATTCATCAAATTTCTCAAGCACTGTATTTTTTATTAACTCTTAATTAAATTGTACTTTAATGCATAGCCGTGTTTATTATATTCAATTCTATGTGGTGTTATTGGTTGTTTTTGTAGTTTGCTCGAGTATCTTTTAATAGTTATTTATGTGATTCTTGAGCAGGAAACAATTGAAACTAACAGGAAAAATATTACTGTCGCAATGATGAAGAACTACCCACAGCTCTTGCGCAAATTCATGGTTGATGATGCGAAAGTACCGTTGTTAGTTGAGATTATAGTATACATGAATCTCGAGCTTTATTCTTTAAAGAGGCAAGAACAGGTGGGGCACAATTTTATCTAATGTGAAGTTTATTAGTTAATATTGCAGATCATTAAAGAAGTGACATTTCCCCCTTCTTTTTGGAATTACTTTCAGAACTTCAAAACTGTTCTCCAGCTCATAAAAGATGCTTATTTTAAACATGGTGAAAAGGATGTCCTTAGATCTTGTGTAAAAGCTATAAACTTCTGTTCTTCTGAGAGCCATGGAGAGCTACAAGACTTCGCCCAAAATAAATTAAAGGAACTAGAGGATGAGCTGGTTACTAAGCTCAAATCTTCAATAAAAGAAGTTGCGGTATGCTCTACAGGACTGACTCCCTCTCCCCTTTTGGCCATGCGAGTAGAACTACTAACAATTATTTTTCTGTAGGATGGTGATGACGAGTACTCACTTCTTGTAAATCTGAAAAGGCTGTATGAGCTTCAACTTGTGAGGCCTGTACCAATTGACAGTGTATTTGAAGATATTGTAAATACTCTCAAAAATTTCAGAAACATGGACGATGAGGTTTGTATTGAAGAGCCTCTTAGATTACCCCAACCATCTTTTATTTTTTTTCTCTCTATTGCCTCCTGAGTGCTTCTTCCAACTTTGGTCATTCAGGTTGTCAGTTTTTTACTTCTGAATATGTACTTGCATGTTTCCTGGGGCTTGCACTCAATTGTAAACAACAAGAACATCCCCGAGGCATCTATATCTTCCCTTATGACTAAAAGGACTGCTTTGTTTGCACAACTTGAGCATTACCTACACCCCTTTTCTGAAGTTCAGGAGGGTAAATGCGGAAATCTTCTAGCCTGTCGAGTGAGTATTCTTTTGACCAGTATTTTTAAGTTCGACAATAGCCAATGGTTGAAAGCTTTTTAAGAAATTGAATTGTTTTTTCCAAATACTTATTTGTATTCTCATTAAAACTTTTTTGACAACCCACCCCTCCCCACCCCAAAAAAAGGTTTGTACCATACTTGCAGAAACGTGGTGTTTGTTCAGAAAGACAAATTTCAGTTCGACAAAGTTGGAGCATTTAGGATACTGTCCTGATGTTTCTGTTCTTCAAGGTTTTTGGGGACTATGTGAGCAGCAACTTAATATTTCAGGTGATGATATCTTAATTTTGTCTTTACTGTAAGATGACTACGGTGACATTATCTTTTGCGGTGCTTTAATTGCATAGACCTTGTAACAGTGACAAATATATGCTGAATTTTATGGTTACTCAAATAAATGCTATGCAAAGAATTTCTTCCATATATGATTTGGACTATTTATTGATGTTATCTAGAGTATGGGACTAATTTCCTATTGTTTCAACAGATGAGGCTGAAGAAGAAGATGCTAAGAAAGAGTATGTTGAGGAGACCAACAAGGATGCAGTCATGATTGCTGCTGCTAAGTTGATTGCTACTGATGCAGTTCCCAAGGTATTTGTTGCATCTTTCTTGCTGTACAAATTCGTAATAGGTTTCCTAGAAATCATATTGTAGGTGGTAAGCATTCAAAGTTCCAGGGTACAGTACAGGATGTTTCATGAATATTTGAGCAGTTTCCAACATTTAGCCAAACATTAAAGATATTCGCCAGACAAAACATGCTAAGCTTTATTTTGCTGCGTTGTATGTCTCTAAATCGGTGTTTTTCTTTTATCTTTATAACGTCTTGTGACTGCAGGAGTATCTTGGCCCAGAGATTGTTTCTCACTTTGTAATGCATGGAACAAACGTTGGTGAGATTGTTAAGCATCTAATATCTGTGCTGAAGAAAAAAGATGATGACTTTTCTTACATATTCTTGGAAGCACTGAAAAGGGTAAGTGATGGACTTGAGGGTGATATAATCATGTTCTTTTTTATTTTTTTCTATACTTTAGAAAATTGTTTTAGATATAACAGTTCTTCATCTTTACATAATTTTAGAAATATTCATGTATAAAATTGTTATATATTCAAGAATATCGAACTTTTCAAGAGTAGGTAATTATGCAGAATGCTCTGAGTAATTTTTTTTGTCAAGATGTATATTCTAGTAAAAAACTCTGAGAATATACATGACACTGGCCGATGCCTTGATTTACATAGACATAGAATCTTTTAAATTAAAATCTCCTGCTAATAGTGTCAGATCTACTTTAGTCTTGGTTTTAATATACTTAATAATTTCATGCTTCCTTGCTTTTACTAGGCCTATCAACGACATTCGGTGGTAATGTCCAGTAGTGATGACGAAGGTGACTTATCTGCTAAATTATACAAGGATTGCAAAGATCTATCAGTTCGACTTTCTGGTACTTTTGTTGGTGCTGCTCGAAGCAAACATAGAGCAGATATTTTGAAAATTGTGAAGGATGGTATTGAGTTTGCTTTTCTGGATGCTCCAAAGCATTTGTCATTCTTAGATTATGTTGTGAGTTTTGTTTCCAAACTTCCTACTCCTGATATTCTGGACATGTAAGGCACCCCTTTTTAGCACATATTTATAAAAAAAATTCAACTATTTTTCCAAGAAGGGGGAGTTTATGCTAATTTTTTTTTGCAATTAGTTTGAAGGATGTCCAAAAACGAACCGAGAATGTGGACACAGACATAGATCCCAGTGGTTGGCGCCCATACTACGTATTTAAAGACAGCCTGAAGGAGAAGTATTCGAAAAATGAAGATTTACCAGGTTATTCTACACTTCACCTCCAATATAACTGAAGAACTTTTGTGGTTAACTGATGCATGATGAAAGAAAATCCCTAGCTGATCTGTTCTTTATACCCTCGCTGCTTCTTAGTACAACTGTAAAAGTATAGAAGGTCAAAAAGAAAGAAATAAAAGGGATGAAGCAATAAAGGACAAAATTGTCACGAGTTGCAATTTAAATTGGGATCTAGATCTAATTGCTTATCCTAGTCATAGTTTGGTACCACAAGAGGGTGAACCTAAACTTCTCATCAAATCATATATATCCTTCCTTATGGAGACATGTTTAATCATGCAGTTGTGGACTTTCTATTTAGCTCTGTGCCCTCTATATTGTCTGCTTTTCCAAATCATTATCTAATCTTCATATTTTCTTGTTTCAACAGCACAATATTCCTTTTCTCTTTTTTGGATTACTATGTATTTTCCATACACGTGTTAAGAAATTGCACAGGAAGATGGGAGTGAGGATATTAGCCCATGACCTTGGTTATGGGTGGAGGGAGTGGAGGCTTGCCACTAGGCTATCATAAATCTTCGATATTATTCTTGTTATTAACCTTGCTTTAAATTTTTTGCCATGATAGTTTGCATCTTAATTTGATGTATCCTATTCTATCTTACATGAGAATTGGCATTGGGCTGCAGATGACAAACCAGGGACTTCCATAAAACGCCGTGGTCGCCCTCGTAAGAAAGATAATATACATGGCAAGAAACTCTTTGATGAGCAAAGTTCCAGTGAAGAAGAGGACCCTATTAGCGTAGATGACCATAATGATCAAGATGAAGACGACCAACAAGACGAAGAAGAAGAGGAAGAGGAGGCTCCTTTAATACATTCACTTCGAGCATCCCAGAAGCTCAAGTCACTGAGAGTTTCAAGAGAGGAGAAGAAAGGACGAACAAGTATGGGAAATTCTGGGCAAGGTACTGAGAACTTGGCAGCTTCTAGAACATCAGGTATGTGATGACTGTACGCTTACTGTGTCTTACTTTTACGGTGCTTTGATGATGAGTCAACAAGTCAGTTGTTCTAGCTCAATCTAATCACTGGCTTTGGTTTTCCTGCACTTTTAATAGTATATGACTGCCTAAGGTTCCCCGTTTCCCTCAATTTTCTCATTTTTGCTTGAATGAGTAAAACAGCTGACTTTAGGAAGATCATGACCTTTGTACATGTCGAATGTGTGTGACAGTTTGTTGTATTTTTTTTAATACTAGTTTGTGAGGTATACAACATCGAATCTTAAATTTTAAATAGGTTCAGCAATTTCAGTGGGATCAGATAGAGAGGGGTGCTTGAGTAGTTTTATTTATGGTCAACTTGCACCTATATGTGAAAATTCTGATGCTGATTTTTCTTAAATGTGATAGGGGCCATGGACCCCATGTCAAATTTCCATTTTTTTGCTGATCTATCATTTGTCTGGATAAATATTCTTTTTTTTAAAAAAAATTATATGTTTGAATATCGTTATATGATCTGTAATTCGAAATTAGTACATATGTATGTTATTACTTATGATTAATTTTAAATTGTCATCCTTCATCAACCTAAAACCTTGATTAAACATGAAAATTAGAAATTATATAATTTTTTATAAATAAGTAGGAATAAAGAATGCATGTGCATTGGGGTTGGGGGGGGATGCATGCGCTCTTTACAAAAATTGATTTCGAGTTAACTGAATGTTTTCGGTCAATTTTTTAAGAACTTGATGAGACTTAGTTATCGGATCCCGCACTGCCTAAAGTCACCCTATGTTGGATCCAATGTCTGCATTATGCACTAATGCAATTTTTTCCTAATCCCTATATGCATTATACACCTGGATGGGAGGCTCCAAATTTCTGACATCCATAGTGTAGAAGTCTTTCTATTCTTTGAAATGGTCATTAGAGGCATTTTAATCTCATGCACACAATCCCTATTATGGTAAATCTGTACTCGGAGAGTACCAGTGGGACTATAAGCTACTGTTGAAATGTGTTCAGTCAACCTCTTCTAATGCAAGGCCCTTGTTCCTCCTTGGGGTGTATAATTTTTAAGTATTTCCTTGTGGCATTTTGTTTGGTGGATAGTTTCTTTATACCTTATTTATTTTTACAGGGGCATCCAGTTAGATTACCAGGTCCAGGCGCTCTTGGAGCAAAAAATTCGATGAAGCATAAAATCTGTGTTGGAAATTAAATGAACCAGAAGGTTAGCTTTGGTTAAGTTGGAAAGGATTCGTGTGGGACTCATAACTCAAGTTGGATAATTCTCAAATAGTGAGGGCCACAAATCAGACTTCACGTGTAACTGGAAGCGGTAGTGTAGAATTTTCCCAGAAGTGTTAGTATACCCATGTTTGTATATGCAGCTATATTGTCTTACAGCAGTAGCCTACTAAGCAGCTTGTTACCTTTTTTCTACTAGGTAGACGTATACTCCTAATGTTTTTGCTTTTTTAATCTTCACTTTTTCTGGGGGCGACAATGTTCATATTAAAATTGATGCTATTTTATTTATGATTGTGCCCTTATAAATTTCTTTTAGGACATAATCCAGTGCTATATAATATTTTCATCAAAGCAAAATAGAAAAACAAAACACTCTTAAAACGTGGCTTGAGTACAGTAAAATCTATGAACATTTACAGAACAAAAGTGGAATGTATTGCAACCTTTGCGCTTGATTCACAGTTGAAGTAGAATGGAGAATCAAAGAACTTGATGCTTCTCAAGTGCATCTTTGAATAATTTTGTGCGACAATTTAGAGATTTTTTACCATATGATTACCATCGGTGCCTGGTTACCTTCGGACATAAAATTATTCTTTGACAACAACATTAAAAAGATAAATTGGGCTTAATAAGCAGAACATAAATATTTTCTTCTACAAGCTCCTTAACATTTTGCTATTACCCAGTACACACATATCAGACATAATCAGGAAATACTAAATCTGTATATTTCAAAAAGTATGATCAGATTAAACTTAACCCAACTGCACACTTGCAAAAATTGCTATTAAAAACACCAAAAGCTAAACTAGCCTAAATTGCTATTAAATTAGAAACACTAAAATTGCAAAAGTTACTCGGTTCAATGCTAATGAACTATGATCTATATAGGATTCTACTCCACCAAGAGCAAGTCAAATGCTAATGTTAAAATAGATGTAGTTATTGCTATAATATGAAATCAAAAAGTACATTTTGGTGCTAATAGATTTCATGCTCCAATGTATAGTTTCAAAATAGAACCAATAAACGTGAAATTAACTAACTTTTCAATCAACAATGTAAAGTATAGCATTGAATTTGCTAAAATAAATGTTTTTATATTCATTTCCCTCCAATTTCTCACTTGCATGCCTATGTGGCAATTATAGCTACATCTATACTTATTCTAAATATAGAACCAAGTATAACATTTTTCTATTTTAGCACCTCCTATAGCATTGCATTGGAAGGCTATGTTCTATAATTGTTGTTATATTATAGAAATAGCACCTCAAATAGCATTGCATTGGACTTGCTCTAAAAGTTATATTAGTTTATAATTAAAAATTAAACTAAAATCACTATTTTATATTATAAAAATAATTTATTTACACATCATTATTTTACCAAATGGTTTTCAGTAAAACAGAGACGAGTAATATTAACTATATGTGTAAACCAAATGGTTTTCAGTAAAACGGAGACGAGTAATATTAACTATATGTGTAAAATCTAAAGGTACCTGATCATCGCATGATCTATTAACAAAATTTTCAGGAATTCAGAGAAAAATTCATCAGAAAGCTGGAGCAAGAAACCAATAACCTATGCAATATAGACACCAAATATTTGAAAAACATTCATTCAGGGAAGAATAGAATTATAAGCAACCAAGCTAGCAAATGGCAACTAACAAGCATCGAAATTGAGATAACAGTCTAGTTAATCAATAACAAGTCTACACATAGTACTTAAAAATAGTGCATAAAACTATTTAAGGAGCATGGATTAGAAAAGAATTTAACAAAGAGAAGACATCTATATAATAAATAGTGTTTAAAAATGTGTACTGCCTGATAGTTTCATCAGTCATAACAAAGCACAAAACAAGCAGAGCAAATCATCACCCATATAGATATCAATGAAGATGATCTGGAATCTGTAGCCAATAACACTATATAATCCATATAGGTTTCTTAAAACACAAAGAGATAATAATTAGACAAGGATACATATGATTGCAAAACTTCTCACCCATCCGTGATGAGTTAAGGATACCCAAAGTACCGAACAGTGAGCAAGAAGAACATAATAATAAATCATCTTCCGGCCATCCTTAACAGAGGAGATATAATACCTTGGATTTCCAGCATTGACTGTTGGCATCTTATCTCTTCCTCAACAGATCGCTTCAAGTTTCTAATATGACCCTTCAACTCATCTGATGCTCTTATTTCTTCAGCTCGCATCTCCACAACTTTATTCGATAGACCCATCAATAAACCTGCATATCTAGGAACTGTGGAGTGCCTCTGCAGAAACTCCAACAACAGTCCAAGCTCCCCCGTCTCCAAATTCGAAACACATTTCAACAGCTTCCTCCTAGCTACCAATTCCTCCATAACAGCCACCACATTCCCCGGATTTTTCCCACTCAATGCAGATACCAGAGCTTCCTTATGCCTAAACTTCTTCAACAACTTGTCATGTTCAGCAAGTTTCACCCTTTTTGTAGCCAAAACCAAATAATCCCCGTGAGATGGCTTGGCAGTCTGCCCCCGAGAAAAGTACCTAACATGGGCTGGCCTCAGCTCCCTCTTCCTATGCACCTCAACACCCTCGATTTTCCCCATTTCAACCCCCACGTCCTTTTTGACTTTCCTCTTCCCTGCATACAAAACTCCATTCGAAGCACCAATCACCCTCGTCGAACAATCAGGCGAGAAGGCAACTGACATTAGAGCAGCAGGATACCTCATCGAATGAGTAACCTTAAGCTTAGCATAATCAAAAACCTTCATATAACCATCCAACCCCACACTCAAAATCCTATACTCTTGAGCTTCTTCCCCACTATCCTTCTGAAATTTCCCCACACAAATGGAAGTAACCGTCTTATTATGACTCTCCATGGAATGCAACAACTTGCCACCTCCAATAACATCCCAAATCTTCACACAATTCCCCCCAGCCGTCGCAATCAACCCTCCAGACGGCAAATACACAACATCCTCAACCGGCTTCCCATGATTAAACTCCACCACACTCCCCCCATTCCCAACCCTCACATCCCAAACCTTAACACTATGATCATACGAGCCCGTAACAAACACATGATCAGTCACACTCGAAAACTCCCCCGCCCTAACATAATCCTTATGCCTCCCCACAAAATTCCCCACCACACACTCGGACGCAACATCCCAGTAGTTAACAACCGCATCATCCCCACCCGAAAACAAATGCAGCTTATCCACCCTCGGATACTTAACAACATGAACAGGCCTAGAATGCCCCCTTAACTTCCTAAGCGCAACCCGGGTCTTAACATCAAACACCTGACATACCCCAGACAGAGACCCAGCAGCAATTAACTTTCCATCTGAACGAAAAGAGGCACACGTGGCTGTATCTTTAAAACCAGAAATAGTTGATTCTCGCAAAAGGGTATCACCGGAAAAGATTGTGACCGTGGCCGAATGAGTGGCAGCGAATTTGTGGGGTTGAGTTGGGGAAAAATTTAGGCAAGTGATGGATGAAATTAGGGTTTGAGATGAGTCATTTTGTTTAGGGGATTTGAATGATTTCCAGTAGTTGGATTCTGGGGTTGGTGTGGATTTGTTTAAAGTGGGTTTAATCTTTGGTTTTACTGGGAATGTCTTTGATATTGTTGTTGATGATTTCTCTTGACCCATTTTTGAGTTTTCTTGATTTGATTTTGCTTGCGGGTTTGCTACTTGCTGGGGTTTAGGGTTTTAAACGTTACGACTCCTGGAACTAATACGGCATCGTTTCATATAATTCTCTAGAAATATAAAATAATAATAATAATAATAATATATGTATGTATGTATGATTACAACTTGAGGTATGATTCTTGTCCGTTAAATTAATTAAAATTTAAAAGCTGAGACTGTATGTTTACAAATTTGTTGTTTCTTTTTACTTTTAACTCGCGTGTTTATGAATCAAACGATTGGAACACACGGTATGTATTAATATTAAACTTTGTGTGTGCCCATGATGTGTTCGATGATTTGACGGCTGCTTTCTACACTTAACTCACAACAAAGCAACGAATATTTTTTTTTTTTAACTAAAAAAAAGTTGGATTAATTTGGGTATGGTGTGAATTAACTATTTTCATATGCCTATACTGGTTGATTTTTCAGTTGTACTAGTGGCACGGCAGTGATGGTCTGTCTGAAAGATATTGTCCCGGCAGCGCAGAACAATATAAACACACAATTCATACTCTTGGAAAAAGGCAGGATTGCATTAGAATCTCAGCACAAGACATGCATTGCGTTGGTGGCTGATGAAACTGCTGCAGTACATTTTCAGGTTTGGGGAGAAGAGTGTGAGGCTTTTGAGGCAGGTGATATTATCCGTCTCACCAATGGCATTTTCTCTTATAGTCGCAACAATAATTTTGTTTTGAGAGCAGGGAAACGAGGGAAAGCTGAAAAGGTGGGAGAGTTTACTATGGCTTTTGTTGAGACTCCAAACCTGAGCGAGATTCATTGGGTTCCTGATCCCAATAACTCCAAGATATATGTCAAGGAGGCTGTTGTATCTAGCCACTCACGAATGTTTCCTCCGATGGTTTCGTGACTATCAAATGTTATTTTGCTCTGCAAATATTTAAGAAATGCTTTTTGTTTGTTGGCTTTTTACCTTCTTCTTTTGCAACAATGCAGACCGTCAATATCCTTATTAGCGAAAGCAAACTCTGAGCTTGGAGTTCTTGGTTTCTCAAGTTGGAGCAAGGTTGTAATTTAAGTTAGATATCTTTACTAAAGAGAAACCGAGATCAATTTCAAAGACTTCATTTGTTTCCATGTCTTTCAATCATTTAACCTTGACAAAAGCTAATATGGTTAATCCACCATCACCCGCGTGTTATATTGAGCGAAGATGGTTAATCCACCATCACCCTCATACTAAGATGGTTAATCTGTCATCACTCTTATGTTATATTGAATTTTGTCCACCTTAATAATATATATTGAACTAAGAGCCTAAGATGGTTAATTCGTGGTCACCCTCCTGTTATACTGTCTTGTCCGTTTACAAAAATGCACTGGTTTGGAAGGTTATCTCATTTGAATTATATTTAAGTTTGACTACTCAATGTTTTGATCTATTCGTCCAATTCAACTACAATTAAATGAATACGCTTGAGACCGAAAAATTATATTCATTAATCGAGGTCAAAAATACACCATCTCTATTATGCTGGGACCGGAAAAAATTATTCATTTGATAAGGTTATTTGTTTTTTGAATATTCATTCATCGAGATTCTACCGTAGTAACTTTTCACATTTCAAATTTACAACATCAAAAATAGCACGGTGCTATCGATTTGCATTTTGCTTCTTCATATTTCCTTCGTGAGAGTCGTCCGTTTGCTGCCACAAAAACTGATTTTGAATAGTAAACAATCAAGTTTAATAGAGATACGTGTGTGTTGTTTTGAGCAGCCAAAGCCTCCACAGAGTGGTCAGACATTTTAGCACTAAAATTGAGCTATGCTATTTCAAATGAGTGGTTCAGAACTTACAAAATTTGTGAGTATGCATATGCACACTATTCTTTGTGACACTTACTAGCTAGTATTAGCAAAAACAAAATATGTTTTTTCCTGAATAATATCCATTAAATTTTGCCTTCAACCTGTATCCACAAGAATATATTATAATCTAAGCCTAACAACGTAAATCACAGTTAATAATATTTTTAAAAAAAGAATGAAAACATTGATCGAGCACTCTGAAAAGACTAATAATCTATTAATTCGTTATGGGCAAAGAAGTGATAAAATCACCACAAGGTACAAACATGGTCAGGGACAAGGATTTGGGAACTTTGAGTGGACACTATCAACATCTGAGATCATTTCCGGACTGAGCTCAACCTCAACTGCTTTAATAACCTCTTGAAGCTGCTTTAACTTTGTTGCTCCAAAAACAGCACTAGCGACAAGCGGGTGCTTTAACACAAAGGCTGCCAGAGAAGAATTAAGTTTTGAGTAAAGTAGGGCATACAACACAAGGAAAAATTGACAAGCCAAGATAATGCACAATCTACTAATTGTGTACTAGAGCTTTCAATGTGAAATGTGATATAAAAATCTCGACTCTGCAAAGGACTTTCCATTGAGAGTTGAGACCATATTTAGCGTACTATGAACATAAAGGCCCTCAATCAAAATTAGACCTATTTGATGGATTTAAATTATAGTCAATTATAGTCGATATGGAATGTCGGTTTCACCAGAAAAGAGCACGGGGCACACTCGGAGATGAATTCTTGTACAACTTTGATAAAGCATACAACTAATAAACCAAACCAAACATATCAAGTGTATTTTTCTTGTAGAGCAGAGTATGCTCGTGAAGCATACAACAGTAGGAGCCAAATACTATCATATTCTTTCTGTTGACTAAATTATCTCGAATTAGAACAACCGACGTTTTTCCTAAATTATTTAAGCCATAAAAGGAGGAATTAGAGAAAGGGAGAAGCCAAAGGTACGACTAATTTATTCTTAGACGTGCACAATCTCAGATATACAAGTAAAGTTCTCCATTTCATTGAGTTTGCGTCTCCTAAAGATATATAATTGACTGGTTTTTGCAGATCAAATAACCTTGGTGCCTGGTTTTTGCAGATCAAATAACCTTCACCAAGGTACAAGGACGCACTACTGAAATGTGTGTACAATGAAAATATCAAATAATATATTTAAATAGGAATCAAGTATTTTTACCTGTTCAGCGAAAGGTGACAAGAACTCGAATGACGTGTACATACCAAAAAATAAGTAGATGAGTAATTGAACATGTCTAACAATGTTGCATGACACAGAAGATTAATGATCTAAATCAATACTCTACACTACTGTAATAAATGTTCCTAATCAATACACAACAACTATCTCAATACAAACTTCGGCCAGCAACGGAAAAAGTCACATATGCACCTGCCAGCAAACTCACAGAGAGGGAGGGAGGGAGGGAGGGAGGGAGGGACCATACCAATTGCAAGAGATACAGGATGAAAATCATATTTTTTCGCGATGGCGACATATGCCTGCCAAATTAGGTTAGTAGTACATGAGTGTGCAGTGAAAGAAACATAGTTTTGTAAGCTAAATAAGAAGTTGAGGGTGTTTTAAGTTTTCAGCAAAAGAAATCAAAATGAGACTCAACCTCTAGCACTTCTATGGATCCCCCTGATCATCTACTACTATTCAAGTTTTAACAACAGGACACAAGATCATACAGTATAACAGTATACCATTATTGACTGCATGTTAAATAAGTTCGAAAACACAAGATCCTAGCAATGTGAAAACCAACCAAATATTTTGCACCGTTCACAAAATTCTGGAAGAATATATGTAACTCCATAAGCAGTATATATACGTCTATGACTCTATGATACACTAACAAAATTTAATACAAAGATAAGATTAAGATAATAGAATTAGCATACCTCAGTTGCTTCTTTTATGATAGTTTTAGAAAGATTGTATCTGGACTCCCCTTCTGAATACCTTCCTAAAATGGAAAACAGTACTTATCAGAACAAGACATATACAACTGATAGTGCAAGCTTAAACATGTTGGCATACCTCTAAAAAGGTTCAAGCGAGCATCTGTTGGCCCCTTATCAGGTGAGAGGTATTTACCGGAAAGTATGCCCATTGCTAGAGGACTGTAAGCTAATAAGCTGATCCTACGAAAGCACAATAAAATGGTGACAGGAGTGTCAGTATATAAAATATGTATCCGATCAACAGACATTAACTCAAGTTCCTATGAGAAGCATATAACCAAACAGACATTAACTCAAGTTCCTATGAGAAGCATATAACCAAACAGACATTAACTCAAGTTCCTATGAGAAGCATATAAGCACATAACTTCGAAAGTGCAGATGCATTAACACTTTTAGCTATTCTAATTAGCATGCGACAATAATCTACCCCTTTGAGAAGCAACTTCTACAATACTGAGCTCCTCAAGTTTTAATTAGAGGTCTGACATGAACATGATCAAATAAATTCCACTCATTGAGACTATAGCAATGCCATTCACCAAGAAGAACTCAGGAAGGTGGAAAGAATTTAAAGTTTTTATACAAAACTTGCTAGATATGATAGTGTCATATATAACTAATGTCTTCATACTCTCTACAGAGTACACTTCACAAGTGTAGGAACTTTCTGATAGTTGATATTAATGGAAGTTCAGTTCAACATAAGTACTTGTGTTGGTAAAAAGAAATCAGATGCAATTCAGTTGCATAGTTTCCTAAATGCAAAAGGCACACACATCATTATTCCATTACAAATAAGGGAAATATTCTGATTGAAAAATTGGTAAACACATTAGATTACCTCTCATGATGACAACACTCGGCCAATCCAGAATCAAAATTTCGGCAAAGCAAGTTGTAGGAGTTCTATGACGAAGAATAAATGCATCGAGTTATGCACAAACATCAAAGCAAATAAAGAGTACTTGTTGTGGTTATGTGGATGACTGGGCTTAAGAGAGAGGTCTCACTATCAAACTAGAATGAAGTCAAACAACACCTGCACAGATACTATTCTGGGAAAACGACGCGTACTTCCTGCAACTTGTAGGAACTTCATGAGACCATATGGTGTTTCATTACTAAGGCCAACATACCTGATCTAAGAGAGAACAATATTATTCTATGAAGAGGACTATTTCGCTTGGAAAGAAAGAAATGACTGCATAAGGAAAAGTCTCTACATTTAACTAACCTTGCCAGCATCAAAAGCTCTACCTAAAGCATCTAGTTGTTCCTCAATCCCCACAGAATCGAACTGTCTTGTTGGGTCATATTCAGTTTCACCAAACATCGGAACATAGCTGCACTCAGAGAAACAAAGGTAACATAATTGCATGATAAGCTACTCGCGGCTCACCTACTCATATTATATAAATTTCTTAATCAACATATAATTAGAAATCACAAAATGAAACCAACACACTGACCGATCAGGCCAATGAATCTGGTACAAGTCAATGTAATTCGTTTGAAGCCGCAATAAGCTGCAGAGGGCACAATGACATTCCACATTGTAACACAATCGAATTCCCACAGAAGCATAAACATTTCAGTGCTAGCTAACTCCATCATGTAAAGATGGAAGTAGCACAACTATCAATGGAACATTGCACAAATATATTAAATACATAAGTAACGTCCAACCTATCATCAATGGCCTGCGTTATATTACTGGCATCCAAACTTGTCGGCCCCCCTCGAATCCAACTCATTTGTCCTGATGGCCCACTAACCTTAATTTAAAAAAAAGAAAAGAAAAAGAAAAGCTATCCAAATTTTAATATCCGAGATCAAGCATTTTTAACGAGTCAAAATTCAGCAACATAGAAATATACCAACATGTAAACATCAAATTCAAGAACCAACATAGCTAAAAAGGTCCGTACTTGGTACTAAAGTTCAATTAAAAAAGAACACGATGCTTAACCCAACTAACCCTGGACAATGAAGTAAAGGGAAATGACCTTAGTGGCTAAAACAACACAATCACGAGGTATTTTTCTATCTTTAATCCAACGACCAAGATACTCTTCACTCCGCCCTTGAGTCTGAGCACTTTGAGGCACCGGATACCTGGGGTTAAACAAAACTTGTCACACCAATTTAACACACACAAACACAAACATAAAGATAGTGTTACATATATATAAGGAACTAGAGTTACATTTCAGCAGAATCAAAGAAGTTAATTCCCGAGTTGAATGCGTAATCGAGAAGACGAAAAGATTGAGACAAGGTGTTCTGCTGACCAAAAGTCATAGTTCCTGAGGTGGGTTGTTAATTTCAATTGCAGACATTAGATACACAAACATACTAGCAGCATAAACACCATATATACATACACACATTATGTGGGTGTTTGTGGATAAACAAGGAGTTAAATACATATATACCTAAGCAGAGTCTTGATACGGGCAAGTCAGGAGCAAGGTTGAATTGAGGTAGAGCTGCCATTGGAGACCAGGCAGGCAGTACAAAGTAGCAACAACAATAACAAAAGTTAGGAATTAGGATAAAAATGGGAGGGTAAATAATACAAAAACAAATGGAGATGCAGGGGATCGAACCCTGTACCTCTCGCATGCAAAGCGAGCGCTCTACCATTTGAGCTACATCCCCAACTTGTAAAATTATTGTATATTTTAATATAGTAAGTAAAAGAAGAGTAGCTAATTAATGTTTTCTTTGACACTACAAACCCTTGTTATTTACCATGACTATGACAAGGACACACCAAAATGATGACTCTAATCCATACAATACAGTGGGAGTTCACAAATTTTATAACTCGGCCGATAAAAGATGGATAATAATGAAATAGATCATTGTCCATTAATAAGATTTTGGAGAAAACTTAAAACTTTTAGATATTAAATTTCTTGCGTGTAGTTTAGTTCAGTTAACAATGACTATGTATTCACGTAATAATTATGGTATCATTGTTCATAATCCAACTTATTCGAGAGTGTACAGTTAGGTATTAATTTTTTTAATGATAAAAATTGATTATATATTTTTTATTAAAGAAATGTCTGATTTGAGTCATCAAATTATTGAAAAGTTTGTAAGTAGACAAATAAAATATATTTCAGTTGCACTTATAAAAAAAATTAACATTTAACTAGTGCAATAGGAAGACATCTTATCTGTGAAGATCTTATGACTAACTATAACTGATTTTAATAATTACCAACTTATATCGAATGTTTGAAAACAAAACAGTCTAGGTAGCTGTACTGTTAGTTAAGTTCAATAATAAAATAATGTCCCCTAACTAAGACATGAAATGCAGTACTAAAATGTAAAAGTAATAAGTAAAGAACACCTATACTTTTAGTCAGATTTAACACATATCACTATTAGTTTACCTCATGGTCCCAGGCTAAGAAAAATATTATTGATTAATCAAATTTAACCAATTATAGATATAATAATACTCTCCCCTACTGCCATATCATCTCCTCAAACCCCTCTTCCTTGACCTTTATTTTCTAAGTTCTATACAAACTTCTCTAGCCTCAAGTCTATTAAACCTTCGTTTCCCAAATACAACTAACTCCTCACATATATATATATATATATATATATATATATATATATATATATAAAAGTATATAATACTAGAGCTCGAATAAAAGATATTTGTTATAAAAAAGTTTGTGTTACAAGTATGTGTGTATGTGTAAAATCAACTCGTTCTTTACTTGGTGAAGAGAAGAAGAAACACACATAGAATATATATATAGAGAGAGTACGAACATTATCATTTAAATTATTCAACAAGCTTTGCAATTTGTTTGTCCAATTCAAACTTCAACGTTCAAACCTAACGAGATATACTGAGTATAAGATAATAAAATGTTTATGAACATCCCTCAAATATATGTTTGAAAACCAGTATATAAGCTAGAGTTTGTTTAAGGGAGGATTTTGAATAAAACCAAACTCCTATTATTTAAAAAAATTAGTTTGAATATAATATATAACTGAGCTCTAATATATTATACATATATATTAAATAAGTCCTCACATATCAAGATCACAAAAGATCTCTAACAAATTTGCAGTAATAACTTGATGAGATGCTATGTTTTTCTTGATCTTAGCTTATTGTAATCATGAAAACTGTTATACTCATATATACAGATACAAAATATCAGTAGGCTAAAAATTCTGCAAGACCAAATCAGTACATACACAATCAGCTAGTTAATTTTATATCATAATTATTGTATGAGCTAGTTAATATAGTGGCCATCAAAATAAAAGGGTTTCATGGAACCCTTATTTAAATAAATTTTCAATAAATAAAACTCCGACCTAATACAAAAATAACAAAAGATAAACTCTTTATAGGAATAATACCACCAAAATATTAACAAATCAATATTGATCAAAATATCATAACATTGTTAAATGAAAATATGTATAGTAGAATTTTTTAAAATGATATTTTCAAAATCGGAAAATAATATCAATTTGGAGATTTACATTTTTAGTGCTTCAAAATAATTAAAATTGTAATTTTCACCATCATACATACATTATAGGTATTTGCAAACCTTTATTACAGGTTAAGATTATCAAAAAAATTATTATACATGTTTAATTAATAATATCATTTTAAATGATAATATGGATCGAGATTTAACACTATATATTTTTTTAAAATTATTAAATATATTAGATGAAATTAAAATTTTAATATTGATATCAATTTGGAATGAAACTTTTGAACACTTTATGAATTATTTTTTTTAATGAAGATAACTTTAGATGGAATGCACACTCCTTCCCCAATAAACATATTTTTTATTGTTTTCTAGTGATTTCGACTTTTATAATAAATGTAAATTATCCAAAAATTATTTCTTATTTTCTATTATAAATAAATATTGTCTAAGAAAATGCAATTGTGAACCAGGTGACTTGGGACTTCGGAGTGTTTTGTCAGTCACAACTTGGTAAGAAAAAAACAAGACAAAAAGTGAATACAAAAGAAAAGGTAAAAGAAAAAACATAATGCATACTAAAAAAGAAGTGAGTTAAATGGTGTGGATACATGAACTTGGTTAAAGTTGTTTTGGCATTAGCTTTGTAGCCCATCTTTCTTATTAATTGATGTATAATAAAAAAATAAATTTGGTAAAAGTAAGAATAAATCCAAAAAAACACCTGGCTATATAGATAATCATACAGAGCTACATGATAAAAGGTAAATAATAGGAACCCTGAATATTAAAAAAAATATTTTTAAATAATTATTTGCAAGAACATTTTTAGTTTCAATAATTAGTTGCAAGAACTACATATTAAACATTATAATTTATTTTTATGCCCTATTATTCAATATATTTTTATTGTTATACCTTTTTAAACACTTTATTGATTAATTTAATTATGTAAAATTATTATTTAACTCCCATTTATAATTAATTTAACTTACTCATTAATTATCATATTACTATATTTATTAATATATCATATGTGTTAATATATAATAGTACTAATATTATTCTTACAAAACGACATCAATTGGTTGCATTAACTAATATATATTCAATAATTTGATCATTATTAAAAAAAATATCAATTGTTTTATCTTATTCTTATGTGACCTTCATAACTGAAAACTTAACTAAATGTAAAATTTCATTATGTAAGTATTATAAAAATATCATATACTATTTTAAAATTATCCAGGTAATGAAATTATGTTTCATGAACTCCAAGAAAATAATATATTTAAAGAGAAATGTCAGGTATTTCAAAATTTATTTCAATATAATTGGTAATTTTTTTAATAATAATATAAGTCTCCATCCACAAATGGGAACAAACCATATATCATGTAACATTATCTTGGAAAAAAATTGAGGTAATTTATTCAATTTTTAAAAATTACTCAGTGTCATATCTGGATATTAAAATTAATTATTATTAATTAGAAAGATAATCATGGAAAATTTTATTAAATTAACATGATGACATACACATATGTTACAAGTTCACAGCGTATATATCACAGCTGCTGCATATTTATAATTTGATTGTTCTTCTTGCTCATTAGAATTAAAATAATAGTAATATTAAAATAATTTCCAGACAAAAACTTATAGGGGATGTTTGGGGGAACTTTTATTCAGAATAAGTCAACTTATTTTAAGACAAACTTATAGATTCCTAACTTTTTTCTGAAAAAAATTAACTTTTTTTTGCAACTTATAGAATCTCAAATATACATTAAATACTTGTATAAAAAATATTTATCAAAATATAAAATTTTTACCCGAAAATAAATCTAAAAAGACTTATTTTAAGACATGCGAAACAGATCAATATACACGTCGTAATGAGATATGTGAGTCGGATAAAAGTGGGTTTGGAGTCTAGTGAGAGATGGTGAGGGTCCCATTAAACAGTTTCATTTTGGCCGCCCGATTTGTCGTCTCTCTCGTTTCCGTCTCTCACACCGTCGTCTCCTTTGTGTTTTGACTCCACCCTCTCTCTCTCTCTCTACTTACCCTTCTCTCCCATACTTACTTATAAGTTATATTCATCTTTCTTGTTAACCCTGTATTCTCTCTGTTCAAACTCTCTCTTTCTTTTTGCTTTCAACTACTTGAATCACTCATCAAGAAACATACCCATTAAGCTTAAAGCTAAAAAGTTTTGATCTTTTTGAGGTTTGGAGGAGTTTGAAGCTGATTAATTTGGGGATCGGTGGGATTTGATTTTTGGGTGTTAAAGATTGAATCTTTAAGTGTTGGAATGGCTGGTAGCAATGAAGTGAATGTTAATGAATCTAAGGTAATTTTTGTGTTGTTTGGATCAGTTTGTTTGTTATTTATAATGTTTGTTTTGAAATTTAGTTGTTGTTTGTGTGTGTGATTAATTTGAGATCATGATGGTGTTTGGGTTGATGGGGTGTGTTTTGTTTGTGTTTTTTCTTGATGTTTGTATGTATTTGCTTTCTTGGCAAGAAATTTAAGGTTTTGGGTGGTATATGAAGTGATTTGAGGTTGAAGATTGGATTTTTACATTGATTTAAAGGGGTTGAGTTGTGTTTCTTTCTATTTTTATCAACCCCTTTGTTTCTTTTTAAGTAGTTCGTTACTTGTTATGAGTTATGCATCACTTTATATAGTTTCTTGGGGTATTTATTATCTGATTTATGTTTTTCATGTGGTGATAATTCTTATTTCTCTATTCTAGATTTTTAGGGATTCCGTGCTTTAAAATTTGGGTGTTATGCTTGAAAAGTTCTAACGATTTGAATTTTTGTGTTTATTGCAGAGGGCTGTTCCTCTTAATACATGGATTTTGATTTCTAATTTTAAACTAGCATACAACATGCTTCGTCGTCCTGATGGCACATTCAATCGTGATTTGGCTGAGTTTCTTGATCGGAAAGTTCCTGCCAACACAATTCCTGTTAACGGGGTTTACTCGTTTGATGTTATTGATCGGGCCACCAGCCTTCTCAATCGTGTTTATAGGGCAGCCCCAGATAATGAAACTCAACGGGGCATCATTGATCTTGAAAAGCCCTTGAGTACCACTGAAATCGTGCCTGTCGTTATTTTTTTCCATGGAGGAAGCTTCACTCATTCTTCTTCCAACAGTGCTATATACGATACCTTCTGTCGTCGCCTTGTTGGCATTTGCAACGCAGTTGTTGTTTCAGTAAATTACAGACGATCGCCTGAATATCGATATCCTTGTGCTTATGATGATGGGTGGACAGCTCTTAAGTGGGTTCATTCAAGATCATGGCTTAAAAGTGGGAAGGACTCTAAAGTTCATGTTTATTTAGCTGGAGATAGTTCTGGTGGGAATATTGCTCACCATGTTGCTGTAAAGGCTGCCGAGTCAGGAGTTGAAGTCCTGGGCAATATACTTCTTCATCCATTCTTTGGTGGCCAAGAGCGAAAGGATTCAGAGACAAGATTGGATGGAAGGTATTTCATGACACTCCGAGACAGGGATTGGTATTGGAGAGCATATCTACCTGAAGGTGAAGATAGAGACCATCTGGCATGTAATATATTTGGCCCTAGGTCTAAGAGCATGAAAGAACTTCAGAAATTTCCAAAAAGTTTAGTTTGTGTGGCCGGTTTGGATCTTGTTCAAGATTGGCAATTGGCCTATGTAGATGGCCTGAAGGAAGCTGGGCAGGAAGTGGAGCTTCTATTTCTAAAGGAGGCCACGATCGGTTTCTACTTCTTGCCGAACAATGACCATTTCTACACTCTAATGGACAAGATAAAGGACTTTGTTAATCACAACTGTCAATAGATTACTTAACTTCAACTACATGCAGCCATACATAACAGAATGTTAACTATTCACTTGTGTTTTTTTATCCCACTATTGTGCTAATGGTGTGTAGCTATATATTTGTGTAGTATTTACTTATTAGTTATATTGTCATTTGCTGATCTGGGTTCAGCACTCCTTCGACTTCAGCATTCAGGATCCCGGTTATCAGTGCGAAGATGTTTCGCTTGTCACTGTGTCTTCCTGTTACAAGACACTGAAGGATGCTATTTATCTCAAGTGGGATTGTAATTCGTTCGATATTTGACAAACTTTTAATTTCAAGTTTACGTAGTCTGGCGTCCAGCAATGAGGAGGTTATAGCACTACGATGTTTATGATTGATGGTCAATCAATTGATTAAGTTCATGGATGTTATTACTAGAATCTAATTTCGGATTATGCATCGTAAGTGTTCTTGTCATAGTAAACTTGTACGTTATACTTGTGTTCTAGAAATATATAAAGATTTTTGTTTGTTTACTTCTCAGTTGGATCTCTTTCATTTTACTTGAACCAACATTTTTGTAGTCTTTCTGATCTTGTTCTATTATCCACCACAGGCTTTACCTCAGAAAATTTGGCTGCTTCTTAAGGACATGATTCTTCAAACTTTGTAATATTTCTGGTAAAATTTGTCATTCTTTCTTTGTATTTTCTGTTCTCTCTGTTAACCATTACAAAGCAGTATTTTGGTTGGTTAAATTATGTACAAAAACTAGTTCTTTGTATTCTGTTTCTGTATCAGTTTCATAACTGCCAGAATGTTATAGTACAACTTGCTCGAAATATGAAAGTTGGTTTTATTTCTGATGCACCCTAATTCTAGAGATATTTACTCTATTTTTTATCTTTATAATGTCCTCTAGCTATTTCTGTATCCTGGATTATTAGCCTTAAAATCACTACATTAAGCCAAACACGGATTTTTTTTGCTTTGCCAAGTATATACACTTTAAAGCTTTGGTCTTTTTCGATGCTGCTTCAATGAATGGTGGACCGTTTTAAATTAGTGCCATATCAAAAGCCAAAACCTAACCCCATCATAAGTTTGATTAGGTATGACTGAGCACAAGTCCAACTCATGGATGCCACCTTCTTTCAGCGTCAATATTTATTTTTATTTCTTGTATTGTAATCTATTACCTCTTTTCTTGTTGAACGAAAGGTTGATTATTTGAGTTTTAGTAAAAACGTGCGTCGTTCGAGTATCTGGGTAAAGGTTCGTTAAAACTTCCTCGTCATTCTTAGCATTATTGTCATTTGTATGATATTTTCCGCTTTGAGTTAAAACCGCACGAATTTATATTTGATCTATATTACACATTAATAAATTAAAGGTTCGAGTTTAAGTGCACGCATGTGTAAGTATCATGTAGATACCCCTATCAAAACTATATTTGCCTTTGAAAAAGAAAATATTGATTATTGTATATTTATTTGGCAGCTCTTGAATGGCTTGGAATTTTAGATAATTAGCAAATTACAAGAGTTGGCTTTATTGCTTTTGGGTGGGATGAACTCATTTTCTAGTGGTTGGAAGTTTTGGAAGTATTATTATGGACCACTTTTGATATATATATGTATGTATAATCCTTGATTATCTCTGTGTATTTTTCTCTCTGTTGGGATTGCTTTATGTGGCATGTTCAATGACCAGTAGATGATAAAAACAGCTAATCTTCAACACAGACTCCAATCCCTCGTTTTAATTGACTTTGTTGAGCTTGTTAACTTAAAATACTATGCTTAGTTTTGTAACCTTCTGTCAACAATGCTAATTGTCTTAATTTGTTGAATGATTATTTATCTTATCTGTATATAATATGGTTTCCTTGTTACAAATTTTCCGCAATTCAGGTATTTCTTTGTCTTATAATAAGCTTTGTCGCTTGCGAATTAGCTGTTCCAATGTTTGAATATGTGCTTTGTTTGGGCATCGTTAAGTCTTTGTCTTCGAATCACATGCTCTTGTTTATTAATCCAAGTTTGATTTTAAGGGCAATTGATTTGTTAATTTTGTATTTGTCAGAGTGTTGATGTTGCTCATTACTGTAAATTTATTTCTATGGGCTGTTCGCGAGCATTCGGCTGTTCACACTTTTAGATTCTTTATGTAAAATGCCTTTTATATTTGTATGTATAGTATTGTCAATAACCCTCTATCCGTAATCGATTGTTCGAATCCGGACCCTGTATGATCATGTTTTTTTTGTTAATTTAGAGATGATCATGTTTCTCAAAGAAATATTTTACTTCTATATATTCTCCAAACACCGAAAACCTACCCGTTATATTAGTACAAATTTTCGGTCATCATACAACAATTATCGTCATAGTCGTAGGCATACTACAAGTCACTAATTTTTAATTTTTAAGTAGTTCGATGAGATTTTTTTTTCTAATTCGCATGAGACTTGTATGTTCCATTCGAGCTGGCTTAATTAAATCCATGAATTTCTCACCAGCTGACTTTAAAATTATGGTCAACTTTTTTATATTTTATCAAATGTTTTGCGTACACTACAATGTAATAGCATTTATTTAATAGAAACTGTCATGAAATTCTTGAACAAAATATATTTTTTCAGTGTCTCTGGAATAATAGTAAATATGAGCAGCAAGAAAACACAAGACTTTAATATCTTGTTGAAAAGTAGTTCAAATGTCATAGTAAGATCAATATCACTGCAAAAATTATGTTTCAAGTAAATACAAGCAAACAATGAAAGATGGTAAAAAAGTGAACTGTTAATTGTTTGGCAGCATTAGAAAAGGCTGCATCATCTTTATTAGTAGTAGTTGTAGTTTTTATAGCCTAGGATCCTAAACTCCTGGTTTTTCTTCCCTAGCCACCGTCCTTTTCTGTCATTTCCTCTTGACGGGTTTAGAACAATAATCCGACCAAATAAACCAAACTAAAACATTAGTATGTCTCATTCGAATAAAAGAAGGAATATATAAAAAAAATCATTTCGGTGATCGTATAAATATATTAAAACTCATTAAGTAGAGAGACTGTTTCCGTAAAATCATAAATAACATGTAATATTTGCTTCGAGATTCACAATTGTTTTGTTTCGGTTGTTTCCTGGTTGGTTTTTCATTAACACGCTCTTGTAACAGTATAATGCACATTACATATCTGCTAATTTTTTGGTGAAAATCTGTTTTATTGGGGATGTTAGTAGTGTTGTAAATAGGAAGAAACATTATTGGTACAATGTATGTGCATTTATTGAGGTGTCTAATCAAAAAGGGTTTATTTATAATACAATAACAACAAAGAAATGATCTAGAATAAGATGTCAAATCTGTTACGAGTAAAAATTTTAAGTATTCTGGATGAAGTTGTAGTACAATAGTGAGGACTGTGGCCTCTAAATTAATCCCCAACCACATGATTCTGCAGTATAGATTTCGTATCATCTGAATTTGTATATAGCAATGAAGTGATTGATGTCCTTTTTTGCTTTTCAAATGCCAACTTTTTCAGATACTCGCCACCGATTTGATACGAAAGTTTGGAATTTACATATCAACTAAGATACTTTTCTGAGTTTGTTACTGCAAATTTTTGTAACATCTTAATACTTACTCCGTATTAGTTATTACATACAAAAGTTGATACACAATGAAGTTTATCCATCGAAATTTACCCGAGACAAGTTACTGTTTTCTACATTTTACACTAGTGTTTACTCCTGTCATGCCATGTGATTCAATCCAATTCCTGGTTGTCTGCTCAATGTTTCACACCGATACTAATATTAAAAATAGGGTCTTTCCGGTGTCCCACAGCCCACTCTAAAGAGTAACTTTTCATGGCCTTTCATGAGTAATTTTTATTTGATTGGAATTTTTGTGTATACATAAGTACGTCATTATTAATAACTAAAAAGTCAATTAAAATTTGACACATAAATTTTTAGTGTGTTCTTGTGGACACATATTATAAAAATCTTTAAAAATATAATGTAATATAATATTATGTTATGATAACTCTGTCCAACGACTTAAAATGTTAGAAAAATTGATAATTTAATATGATATCAAAATTGTGTTGAGAGAGTCTGGTCGGTGTCATAGATTTGAATGTTTTAGATAAATTTTTATATTGATATTTTTCTAAGGTTCTAAATTTTTTTTTATATTTTTTCAAACACAATATTCATAAAATAATGTATTTTATATTCATATCTATACTATAATATTAAAACCGAAAGATTAAAAGTTTTGGTCGTCGGTTGGTTTGGTACTGGGTGAACCATAGAAAAGATCTTGACCGTTCAATTTTAAGTGAACCATAGAAACAATCTTAACCGTTGAATTTTAATAAAATATAATTTTAAAAGAATATAGTCATACATACAACTCTAATACAAGTAATCCTCTTTTTATACAACTCATCAGAGATAGAATAATATTATATTATATTTAAATTATATTCTATATTTTTATTTTACAAATCCTACTTATCCTATAATTTTAATTTAATATATCATTAAAATTTATCCTATAATTTTAATTTAATATATCATTGAAATTTATAATAACATTGAAAGTTTGGTATGGGTCTAATTTTAAAATATTAATCTTCTAACTAAAAAACAATCTCATATTAATTTTCTAACTAAAATATCTCACATTAATCTCCTAAGTAAAATACATCTCTATACAAAACAAACAAAAATTATCATATTAAAATATAAATACAAATAAATTATATAAAAAAATATATACATATAATATTAAATAAAATTTAAATTATTATTATACAAATACAAATAAATTCAAATCATTATAAAATATTAAAATAAAAATATTAAAAAACTAAAAAAATTCATCGATGCATCGAACATGATAAAAGTTAATACATATTTAAATGCAATTATATACAAATATATAGAGTACACATATATAATTTTGTAATGTACTTTGCGGTGATGATGTCTTGAGCGATCGTTTTACTCAAGACCGTCCCCTGTGATAGATGAGTATAGAGGTGAGCAAAAAATTGAATTGAAACCGAAATTGAATCGAAACCGGTAAAAATTGAACCGAAAAAACCGAAACCGAAACCGAACCGGCGGTTGCGGTTTTTGATTTTTAAAAACCGAGACTTTTGGTTCCGGTTCCGGTTATAGGTCAAAACTGAACCGAAAAAAACCGAACCGAACCGATCATTAAAATAAATAAATTTATTAATATATATATATATATATATATATATATAATTTAAGTATTAAATTTCCCTAGAACATAGTTTTTTCAATTATATTTCATATTACAACATCAACTATACTAATATTGAATGTGGGAATATGACAACCCCTTTACAACATTTTATTCCTCTATTTTCCAATTAAAAAACATATAATCAGGAGTAAACATCATTAGACATGATTATGTGCTTTTTAGATTGCATACTACGATAAAGGACATTCATATTTTGTTGATTCAACCTTAAAATTTGATTGTTAAAGTTTCTTACCTTTCTTTTGTAGTGTTATTATGCAGAATGTGATCAAATATTTGATTGTATAAAATTTGAATGTAAAAATATAATGATTTAAATTATATATTTTTTTCATTTTTATTTATCCGGTTTTTTAACCGAAACCGAACCGGTCTTTTTAAAACCGAAACCGAAACTGATGGTTCGGTTGCGGTTGCGGTTTTCAATTTTTAAAACCGAAGATATGCGGTTCCGGTTCCGGTTCCGGTTCCGGTTTCGATAAAAAACCGAACCGAACCGAACCGCGCTCACCCCTAGATGAGTATCATGATTCACTTTTCAACTTACAAATAAGTTTTGAATAAAGAGTATTAAGAATATAATATGAAATTTTGATAAATTTTTCTTCTAATACCCTAAATTAGAAGAAATGGTAATTTGTTATACTCATATACAATATACTACTCCCTTAGTCTCACCCATTTGTTTATGTTTCAGAAAAAAGGTCCGGCACGGTATAGTTTCATAACATATAAAGTATAATACCTTATAATTAAATAGTTAAATATATCTGTAGCACCGGTAATTGTTCATATTCAAGCTAATTACAATCCGGGATCAATTCCCGGCCGCTGTAAATATTTTTTAGTTTTTAATAGTTTTCCACAATAAAATTATTTTTGTTTCATTTTATCTGATAGTTAAAAAAAGTTCAATTGATGTTTATTTGATTTTTCCTAATGACAAGGTTAATATTATTAATTTTTTAATGTTCCTAATTTCTGTTCCCTAATCCATTTATTAGCAGTTAGGACGTTTGGGCTTATCCGGTTTTTAATCAAATACTTTAGTGGGTTCATCATAATGCAATAATAGAAAAAGAATGAACCAATGGGTCTTTAAAGAACAGGTATGTATTTACTTTAATCAAGCCCAAAAGTAAATAACCCAATAGAGTCTCTTGTAATAACGCTTCAATTTATCACTAATATATATAGAGAGAAAACTGGTCCTGAGTTCATCCTCATGGTCAGTGGCGGAGCCAGAAACAAAATCGAGTGGAGGCTAAAATTAATTAATTTTAATATTTATATTTTATTATATTATAATATATTTTAATAAATATATAATATTTGCTCGTGGTCGTAATTACTTGAATATGAATCAGTAATCAAGCAACCCTCCTTTTCTTGAACATTTTTCCATTGTTCAAGACTTTGTTTAGCAGACACCACCACTTCCAGGACCGACTGACTATGATGATTCCAACACCTCTCGTTTCGAGCTTTCCAAACCGCCCAACAGACCATAATAGAGAGCTCAACAATCTCCATGTTAATATGATCTAACAGGTTTTGAAACCACATAACATAGCTCTCCATATCAGCATAAATTGGTAATCCAGCTGAACTAAAACATGCTACATGCTATATCATATACATACTGTAGCAATTAGTGGTCAAAGTTCAGGGGGGGCGGCCGCTTAGGCTCGCCCTAGCGTGCCTCCGCCCCTGCTCATGGTGTAGCCTAAAGTTACAGTACAAATTGTGAGGGGCAGTTTTGTAAATATTAAATTCATCTATTTGCATTTATATAAATACCCTTATATTTATATTAGAAAGTATTATAACCTCATGTGTTATCTGAGGTCATCCTCAGGCACATCAAGCCTATATATATATATATATATATATATATATTGCTAAGTATCTTTATATATTTGTAATTGCAAGAAAATAAAGTGCATGTGGAAGTAAATATTATTTTTTCACAATTTTTTGAATATAAATTTATTTTTTATACATAGAATAAGGGGGTGTATTCAATTGAAATTTTAATGAATTATTAAAAGTCCATGTTTTTTTAGATTTTGTAAATTTATAAATTGTTTTAATTCTATATAGAGTCGATGTAGATTTTTTTAATTCTATTTATATTGCATTAGATTTTATAAGATTGATTTACAGGACTGAACAAAATTTAAAAGATTTTATTGGATTGGTTTATATACATGTATCAATTAATGAAAATATAGAATATATATTCAAGACAATTAATGTAGTATTATTATGAAGTGAGTAAATATTTTAAAAAAACTATTTGCATAATAGAACTTCATATATTCTAAAATAAAAGATAATATTCAGATGAGAAAGTAAATAAAACAATACATAAATTAAATTTATTTATCTAATCTAACTCATCATTCAGGTTATAGTCGTTTTCATCATATTGTTCCTCACCATCCTCTTCATTTTTAGTTGTATGAGCGCTCTATCGTTTCACATAAAATTAGCAATATTAGTTCTGCCGGTATTAGCTTCTATTCCGGGTCAAAAGATTGGTCTACTAACTCTCCTTGTAATTGAAATGAAAATGGAGGTGTAATTTTAAATATCGTAAATCACGATTTGAAGATACCGAAAATTCTTTCAATCACATTTCTAGAGAGTAAATAGGTCATTTGTATTTCTAGGATGACGATCTTAACTATCAAAAACTTTTAGATGATATCGTACACCATTAAAAGGGACTGAAAATTATTAACGATTAGCAAATTCATAGTCTATAAGATAATATTTTTCTGGATATTAAAGCAATTTTAATTAATTCTTTTGACTGACGAAAACTACAAGAACATAAAACAAGGGAGTGAAAAAAAAGAAGAATCATTACCTTCAAGTCTATTTTTCCTTGGTAATGCATCATTTAACAATTTTTAGTCATGTATTGAACATTCTCACCCACTAAGCACATATTTGAATTCCAAATCAAAGTTGTAAGCAGCTAAAACATTTTATGAATTAATTTCATGACAAGTACAACAATGCTTACGGTTCAACCTTTGTATCATAACTGGTAATCTTTCCATCCCTAAATAGATGTTTATTTTGACTTTTTTTCAGATCAAATTGATTAATTTTTAACTAATAACTAAAAATTATTCTTTTATAATTTTAGAAACCTAAAAAAATACATTATAAAGTAGATTATATATACTTTTTAACGATATAAAATTTTAATTTTTTTCAATTATATATTATATTTAAATTGTAGTAAAAAATGAATAAGTTTGACTACACTAAAAATAAAGTGAACAACTAAAAGGGGACGAAGAGAGTATATAAGTAATGAGTTTCATCAATACATCAACACACTCCTAAATAAGAACAATAATATTCAATTTTTAAAAGACATTAAAATTTAGAAATCAAACTAAAATCTAATCGGGTTAACATAGAATTATTAAAAAAAAAACCTTAAAACGTAAGGATAAAATTTTGTACTTCATAAGCGTTGAATAAGAGAGCCATCTAATTATTGTAAATTTTATTATACCCAAGTTTTGTATTAAGAGTGGGAAAAATTCTCACTTTGTGAATCAACCATGATAGTACTATTGCATTATCAAATACATAATTTTTAGAACATATATATTATAAAATATGATTTTTAATAAAATATTAACTAATTAGAACACTGTTGGATAATACAAATGGTAAAAAATTTATCTTCTCTCGTCTTAGGTCATGCGTTTGACTCAGACTTTGACTTAGCCCGATTTTATCTGGAGGTTAACCTTGAGATAATTTTTCTGATATTATAATAAATACATGTAAACAAATAAATTTAGTTATTTGTTATTAAATATTTATTTGTCATTTATTTTATTTATAAATTAGAAAAATAAATAATTAAGACTTAATATGATAGACTCAAGACAATAACTCTCTTAAAAAACTTTTCTGAATTCTATTTCACGATCCTTATTCAAAAAAGTTGATAAAAGAGAAAATGAAAATGTAATGGTATAAACAGTGAATTATACAACATATAATCATCATTTTAATTTTAATTTTTTGATTATTGATTTTTGATTGAAGGTTTGTTACGGTACAATACATCAAAAAAATATTGTATACGGGTGCTAGATTTCAAGAGCTAAAATATACCTGTAAAAGCTTCCATATATAATTCAAAATCCATAAAATTTTATTAATATTTGAATATCTTGAAATTTTAAAATCTAAATTTTGGATTGAATATATGCAAATTAATATATTATTTAAAATTTTAACTGAATACACACAAATTTCAAAAAATGATTTACATTAGTTGAATATCTGCAAATCTTAAAATATTATTTAAAATTTAAATTAAATACATACTTATTTTGAGGATAAAAAAAATCTAACAAAATTTCAATTGAATACAACCCCGAGTTTGTCATCCTCCGTACCATTAGGCATTTTGTTTCTCAAACAAAATGAAGTTTTACACTAGTTTCTTGTTTTGCTTCAAGTTTCCTGCATATTTTTCATACAACCTCCTAATAAAATTATATTTTGCATAAGATAAGTACCCAAATTGAGTCAAATGTGGTTTAACTAGGCTCGAGCTCAGGTACGAGGAGAGTTCAAACAAGAAAACGAGTCGAGTATGTGCCGAGCTCGATTAAAACTCGGCTCGAACTCGACAGCTTGGCTCGAACTCAAACTCGTTAACAAATAAAAATAAACTAATTTTTTTTTAATTTATAAATTATAAATTAATTTAATTTTATATATTTTTTAATTGGTGGGTCCGTGAGTAAACTCGGCTCGACTAACTCGTGAATAAACTCGACTCGAATCGTCTATTAAACGAGTCGAGTTCGGTCAAGGGTTTGAGTTCGTTTAAGTTAATCGAGCGGCTAGACTCATTTAAAAAAAACTTAAACAAACTCAAACTCGTTTATTGAAAACCTGACTCGACTCAACTTAACTCGAATTACGGCCCTAGTCCTTAATACAAGTTATTTATATTTTTCATAGGGTCGGATCCCTAAATGTAACTGTTCATTCACAATTATTTACCATGAACAAAGTTGGTATAAGATTTTCATGTTTACTAAAGGAAAATGTTAATTAGTATAATTATAGAGTCTAATTAAAAAACACGTGAAGTTAGAGAGAACCACAAGTCTTAACAAAGCCAAGTTAACTCGTTTAATATCTTATACTATATGTTAACTCGTTGAATGTGGTATAACAAAATTATAATAACATGCACCTTCTGATCCAAAATATCAGTCTATTTAATTTATTTTTTATTTTACAATATTTATTTATTTTTATTGTAATTTATTTATTTATTTTATCATTTTAAATATAAATTTATTTTAATTATATATATAACATTATTATAATAAATATGATAAATACGAAGAATTGTTATATAATAATATTTTTTAATATGTATTATTTTATCTAAAAAACTCATTAATAAAATGAAAAGGAAAGAATATTAATATCGTAATAGGAGTATTAAATAAAAAAGAAACTAGTAAAAAGTCTACTGAACTAGTCTAGTCTTCCCCAAAGTTCTCGTTCTGCATAAATATTCTGTCTTAATCGTACTTGTGGAAATATAGATACAGTATCTTCTGATTATTATCTCAGCAACCCAGGTAGGAAATTCTTGACATATAGTTTTATCAGTTATTGCATTTTAATATAATCACTTTGTCTTTTCTTTTCTTTAATTATTATTATAATTATATTGTTGTTTCTTGATTTTATGATGCATCTGTTTTGTATGTTTCTATGGCTATTTGCTCTGTTTTGATATATTTATCGCTTGGAACCTATGTGTTTGTTTTTATGTTGATGAGATGGAGGAGCATGAAATTATAAATGGTTCTTTTAGATGAAAATGAATACAAGAAATGTAGGGTTTGACTATTTTTATCTGCAAAGAGTAATTGCAGTATAGGTTTGTGTGTGAAAATGGTTTTATTTAGCTAAATTTGAGTTGGTTTGAGTGTGAAACGCATATTTGGGTGCGATGATGGCAAGACACTGTCTAATACTTGTGTGTTAATTAAAGTATTTTTTAGAGTTTGAAGGTGGTGGAAGAGGAGAAGTGAAACTGACATAATATGGGGTACGCTTTGAGTAGAATGGAGATTGATTCAGAATATTACAATAGCGACACATCCGACTCTGGTGTAGATGAAAATTCTTCTCCCAACAAACCCGCACATCATTTGGACCATGAAGTTGCTCAACTCACAAAGCTTAGAGCAGCACCTCATGAAAATTTGGGCCACATGTTTCCAGGAAAACGTGAATGTTCAGTTAATACTGCGAAGATGCTAGCTGGTCGAGAATGTAATTATTCAGGAAGAGGAAGGTTTACATCAGCAGATCGTTGTCATGTTCTCAATAAATATCTACCAGTGAACAGTCCATCTGTTATAGATGAAATGACCACCCGGGCTTATGTCTCACAATTTTCTGCTGATGGTTCCCTTTGCTTAGTTGGATTTCAGGTATTAATAACATTCTATTCCAAGATGCTGAATTCTTATAGTGTTAAATGGAAATATGAAGACCTGCACCCTTGATGATTTGAATTCCTGGGCTAAATCTGTTTCCGCACAGTTACAAGTTTTTGTAATTAAATTACAATCATATCGAATTTAGATAATCAATATTCCCAATCATACGTGATGCTCTTTTGTCGATTCTATCCAATAAGGTTCTTGCTCCTTTTATTAACAGGGAAGCCACATTAGAATTTATGACGTAGACAGAGAGTGGAAAGTTCACAAGTACATTCTAGTGCAAAGCTTGCGATGGACAGTTACTGATACATCTTTTTCACCAGATCAACAACATCTCGTAAGCTACTGTTACATTCTTTATATATAATTATATACTATTGAAGCTAAGCGCTTACTTACCTATATTTAAATTTTTTGCACAATTTTTAACCTGCAATCAAATGTAAGCTTTACAGGGTGGTGGTTACGTAAAAGTATGTCCATAAGATTTTGTTAATGTATTGTCTGTGAAAGCTTTTTGATCTCTAACAGTTTTGACTTTTGAGCTTTGTGACAACGGTTTGTAATATCTTGTACTCAGCCAATCTCTGAGCGTTTTATATCTTTTGTGTAACTGCGATGTTGATAAATCTATTTCAAGAACCATCTTATAAATCCCGCCTCCATGTTTCATTTATAAATTAAGGCTTTGTTAGATTGATCTCGTAATTCAACAAAGCATGAAATTCTCAACATATCTTTTGAGGATCTGATTTAATTTACCGGGGACATTTCTGTTACAGGTTTATGCCACCATGTCTCCCGTAGTTCATATTGTTAATATAGCATCTGGTGCAACAGATTCTCAGGCAAATATAACGGTATGTGCTGCAAATATTATATAGGTACAGTAATGGAGTAATAATGTTCTTCTAATATATGATTTATAATAATGATCTACAATCTACGCACACTTATTTCATCTTGTGGCTCTCAACTTTTTTTTTTTGTTGCGAAGTTGGCTCTTAAATTTTGCTTGCTCATGTCTTAGTTATTGCTATTTGGTGCCATCTTCTTGGGTCTCCTTTTTAATTGGGAGGGGGGGGGGGGGCTAATTTGCATATATATTTATGTTAGAATGTAATATATGATCCTGGTAAGTCGGTCTCTTAAGACCTTGAGGTTTTAGGAGAACCGATAACTTAACATGGTATGAGCTTCAGTTGGCAGGGGCCGATCTTATCATGTTAAGCTTTTTTAGGAACTAGCGAGTAATATTTGTATGTAATAATACAGACTCCTTTTTACTATAAGTGCTGGGATTTAATGCCCTTGACTGCATTTGCTTGCTTCCACTTTGTATTTTTAATACTTTTTGTATTAATTATATTTCTTGCCTAATATACAGGGTCATAAATTAAGATACTTAAAAAGGAACCTATGTTGTTAGAACAATTTTGTAACAGGCTTAGCCTTGGTGTTAGTTACTGGTTTCTTAGGCTATTATCTAGATACATTCATACCCGGAATATATGTTGGTTTTTTGGTACAAGAAATCATTGAATATAATATTTGTTGGAAGCATATATTGTTTTCGTTATAATGCTCTTTATATAGAGCTCATTAGACAGATTTGCATGCTTAGTGCCACCTAAATAGCCTAATCAGTTATAAATCTTTTCTACAATCGAGCAACATTAAAACACAATAGTATATTTAATTCTTTGGTTACAATTTTGAATCAAAATGCAAACATTCCCTCTTGATTCAAACTTGTAAAATTCATTGATGGACAATGTACTTCCCATAATCATCCAAAATGTTGGAGTACCTCACTCCACATATATTTTTCTTGGTGCACTTCTCACCAAGTTCAATTTTTTATACACTTCTTATCTACATTATATAAGTAACTAGAATTTTGGAGCACTTCTCTCCATGGTGAAATTTTCACCTGCATTCTAAAATAATAATTCTCGCATGGCCACTTATGCAATGGTTTCTTTCTCATCATCATTGTCATGACACACATCTTTTTGGTGGCTATAGTTAGAGGATCGTTTAGAATCTCTTTCATATAGTTTCTCAGGAGCTTTTGTTGATTTATCTTCATAAGACCTTTAGATTGAGTGTTAGATTGTTTCTAAGAGGTTGCAGCTCCCTCTCAAATTCAATCCTCCACACACTTGAACCTCTCATATGAGTTGAAGCTTGGCCTGATGTCATGTCTATGCACTCCCATTCACAAATCTTTTAAGATCATTGAACCTGTGAATACTTTTTTTGGTGCAAGGAAACAATAGATATAATATTTGTTGGAAGCATATTATTTTATTCATTATAATGCTCTTTCTATAGATCTCATATTAGACAAACTTGCAAGATTAGTGCCACCTAAATAGCCTAATTAGTTACAAATGTTTCCTACAATCAAGCAACATTAAAACACAATCATATATTTAATTCTTCGGTTACAATTTTGAATCAAAATGCCAACTCTATATAATATTTCAGGAGATCCATGATGGTCTTGAATTTTCTAGGGAGGATGATGGTGGATACTCTTTCGGGATATTTTCTGTAAAATTTTCAACTGACGGGCGAGAACTTGTTGCTGGAAGCAGTGACGACGCAATTTATGTATATGATCTAGTAGCAAATAAGCTTTCCCTTCGAATTGACGCGCACACAGTAAGGATGCCATTTATTATTGCATATATTGTTCCTTACTTTATAGTACTTCAGTTTATCATAGTTATTTTATAAAAGCAATAAATCTTCTTTTGGAAGCTGTTATGACCTGAGAGAGATGTCATCATAAAGATATTGATCTTAACTATTTGATTGCTTCTTTCTATTGAATTAATGACTGCAATGTTGCAGAAAACAAACTTGGTTTTACGAGATCTACTTTTTTAATTGATTTATTAGATTCTTGTATAAACGAAGGAATGACAGGTGCTCTACAGTATATATAATATATAATCTTGGAAAAAGAGAGAAGCTAGCTTTTAAAGATTTTCTTCAGTGTATCAGTAGAAAACAGAAGAAATGAGACCGTGTTCTCAGGAAAATAGATACATGATGTTAAAAAGGTTCATAGTTATTCTCCTTAGGACTGGAATTGAAGGCCGTCCGTTTTTTTTTTTAAAATACTTGATTGGATGAGCCAAGGGAAATTGGATTTACTTTCACTTGATAAGGCACAATCATGCACAGATGTTGTCATTGATGAATTTTCATAGGAAATAGACTTGATTAAAAAAACATAGAAATTAGACTTGGCTGCTTATGTGAGGGCCATGAGGCTATATGCATTTGAGTGCTATTGATTGTGCTTTCATCATGTAAAACTCATTTGTCCGGTATGTTAGATATAATTCACTGAGCATACTAGTTTACCATGTGGTTGCTAAAAGCTATAAAGTATGTATATTTATGTGGTGCAGTCCGATGTTAACACTGTATCTTTTGCCGATGAAAGCGGGAACCTTATATATTCGGGGAGTGATGACAATCTTTGCAAGGTAAAAAGGTTTCTTTTTACTTGATTATCTGTTGTATAGACTACAAGGTTTGAAATTCTTCATGTTTCACTCTTTTTGCATTTAACGACTAATGTAAAAGTTTGATGCCTGAATATCTTCCACATGCTTTCTGGAATCTGGCTCAATGTTCTGTATGTTAGATGAGAGAACTTCTGGATTCTATCTAAAGCTTCATATAGTTAGATTGCTACATTGAATTAGCAACACATTTTTTTTTGATATGCTCAGTAAATATACTATACCTGAACACCTTCTTGTCCTTTCTTGTAGTTTGATTTGCTAGAGAATTAAATATCCCACATTTGGTTTATATCTGCCAGACTACAGAAATTGCGTTAAACATTATGATGGTTGGATGTTGACAATGATGTTGAAAGACTGTACTAGCTTGTGTTGTCTCATAGACTGCAAAACTCTAACTGAATAATGAAATGAAACAAGCTACATAGAGTATTTGATATTTACTTAATACTGTTGGGAGAATTTGTGGTAATTCAGGATTCTAGAGCAAAACTTTCTCGAGGAAAATTGAGCTAGAGCGAGGAGCAGAAAAAATTAGTAGCCTGATAGTTTCTTTTCTTTTTAAAGGATGCAAACTAATTTGTTTCTGTAAACAGGTTTGGGACAGGCGCTGTTTGAAATCAAAAGGAAAGCCAGCTGGGATCCTTATGGGACATTTAGAAGGTGTTACATATCTTGATAGCCGGGGAGATGGGCGATATTTAATTTCAAACGGTAAAGATCAGGCCATCAAACTTTGGGATATACGGCGGATGTCTTCTAATAGTAATTGGTATGTCAATTTCAAGCTTCCAGAAAGTTGATGTGGTCCTTTCATTACAAGTTGCAGTATTGGCAAGTTGTATCAGTATCTTCCCATGCTGATTCTTGCTTGATGTACTTGATATAAATTACGACAACATTTACATGCCTTATTGTTCTATCTACTTATAATAATGCTACTCCATCTCCCAGAGTATACTTGAAGGTATGATATCTCTGTCCTCTTAGATAGTGTCTAAAGTTGAATAATCTTCAATGTGTCATAATTACTAATTTACTGTATTTACCCCTTAAATGTGAAGTAGTCTGAATATTGATTCAGTTATATGAATATGTTTCTTGATATTTAAGCCGTCACCGAAAAAGTATGGTTTGTTTTAAAATAATGAATCTTGAATTCGTTTGATTAATGAATAAACGAACTGTGCAACTGAACCAACACAAAGTAAGAATGAAATGGATTTTGGTACAAGATCTTCCCCTGAATAGGATTAAGAAAGAATTGGCACAGCCCTAAAAACAACTAAGTAGACATATCCTAAAAAACTTTCACTTTGTAAAACCCACACCTTCAGGGTAATGATAAAACCATGGGCTTATTATCACCAGGCGAAGTGATAAAACTTACCAAGTTAGTAATTGACAAGGCCATTCAGCGAGCCATGCAATACAAATCAAAAACTCTTTTTTTAAACAATTTCAACCGCATTTTGTTGAAGATCAAGGTGATTGTCCCTAAAATAGATGCTTTCTATGTTAACCCGGACTCGGCTGGAAGTGTCCAACATGGTGTCCAAGTGTGAGATTCTGCAATTTTTTGAAAATTTTACATGTTTTTGGCTTGAAATAAGTGTCCAAGAGTCCATACTCATATCCAAGTATCGAGTGTCTGACACGGGTACTCGAGGCAAAATGAAGAGTCGGAGTAATAGATGATGCTTTTAATAAACAAGAAAGCAAGTTAAACCCCATCGGATCTTTACTGAACCTAAGCAAACCAAACATACCCGGTGTATGGAGTGTTGAAGGGTAAGATGTATGTAGAGCTTACCTCTACTCTTTAAGAACCCTTGTTTGAATATTGGTTCTTTAATAGCTGCCATTAATAAACAAGCAAACAATTTAACTCCCATTGTGTCCAAGACCAAGGTGATTGGTTCTTTAATAGATGCCTAATTGCTTATAATTTATAGTGGTGGTTTTTTTTTGTTTAAGTTTGGCAAGGTTTAATACAAGTATAATGGCAACTTAATTGTTCCCCTTTATAGCAAGTTCTTATCTTGTTTGTAATTTTTGTTCTCTCGTTCCCTGGAGGGCTAAAGGGCATATGTTAGTGGATCGTTTTCGGTATATTTTTTGTTGAAGACTTGAATCTATTTGTGATTACTTGTAGATTAAGAGGAAAATTACCAGTTGATCATGTGCAGAAGTTTAAATTTCTTTGATGTAACGAATCGTATTCAGAATGATTACCATTTGTAGCTTAATTAAGTTATACTGATATGATCTTTTCCTTTGTTACAGCAAACCAATATTTAGGAAATACGAGTGGGATTACAGATGGATGGACTACCCACCTCAGGCAAGAGATTTGAAACACCCAAGTGATCAGTCAGTGGCAACATACAAAGGTCATTCAGTTTTGCGTACTCTCATTCGTTGCTATTTCTCACCCGCTTATAGGTACTCCTGACTTTCACTTGAACTCTTTAGTTTGTTTTAGATTTGCATAGCTAAAGTAGTAAATAGGAGTATAAAATAAAATGATATTCCTCTAGTTGTGTAAAGATAGTTTAATAAATATCTTTCCAATTGCCACCTTATTCTTATAAGAAAAGTTTACTCAAGTATATGCTACCATTATTTATATATATATATATAAATTAAACACACTCACACACTCACTTTGTCTTTCACAAGTTCTGAACCCTTAGGTATACTGAATTTCTTTTATTGAGGCCAGAGTGTAACATGGATCCTTTTGGTTACAGTTTATGTTGGAGTAACAAAATATGCATAATTGGATTGATATATTTTGATTCATAACCTAGATTATATTCAAGTTTTATATACTTTTGCAGGGGTATTATGATTATATTTATATTTGTTAATTTAGTTATTAAGAATTTAAGAGGCATAATATTTAGAGATTAGAGATGTGTTTAAATTAGAATACTGGTTTTATTTAGAATAGGTTTTTTAAATAAATTATATGTTTTTTAAATATAATTATACCCTTTAAAATAGCTTTTAAATTTAAGTGGGCTTGTATAATTAAATTAGAATAATTATATGTTTTTAATTAAAATAGATTTTTAAAATAATTACCTGTGTTTTAATTAGGATAGATATTTAAAATAAGTAGGCTCGTAGACCGGTCCAAATACTCACCAACCAACTACTAAATTTTAAATAGGTTACAACTTGTACAATGCACGAATTTTCATTAATATTTTATAATTTTCTTATTAATGTTTTAATAACTTTTTTTATACATTTAATTTTATGCTTCCAATAGTTGTTTTAATTTTATTTAATATGCAAAAATATTTCTATATCGTTAGTCGTGTTAATTAGTTTATACTATTAAATTGGTTTAAATAATATATGTTGGTTATAATTGTTTATTTTGTGGATTATAATATTTATGATATATTATAACTCTAACAAGATTTTATTATAAGTAATAAGTTCATTCGATTAGAGTTTTAATTGGATATTAATAAGTCCAAATTATATGATTTTAATGTACCCTATTAATATTACTAATTCATAAATTTAATATTTAACCCAGTCCAATATTATTTATTATTAGTTTAGATATTAAAATTGCAATAGGTTTGACAAAAGTTAAGCCATGTTCTTGTTTGTCAAGCTCGTTAAATATGTATAATTTTGTACTACAAAAATATTTATACTATCGTAATTATTACAACCCATATTCATTAAGTGCAATGTCTTCAATCTTGTTGTCATTTGCTTGTTCATTTTATCGTGTAAATTATTTGAGATTCAGAGTAATGTATAATTGTATATAACTACAAAAGAGAGAGATAAAAATAAGCACCCACATGGTTCCATATTTCGTGTTATAGTGTTTTTGACTTTTGTCTACTGTCTACTAATATAAATGTTTTATTGTTAGATTATACTATTAGAACCTAACAATTGTTAAAAGAATTGAAATATAATAATATGTGGTTGATGAGTTTCGAAATATTTAATTAATTTTAGTATGTTGTTGACGGGATTCGAACTTTGAACCTTTAGAAGGAGTTTAAATATTAAAATATAGAATATGATTTAGTATTAGATCTAAGGGTTCTCATCTTTTTGCTTTAGAATATCTACCGGTTGATGGTTAACACATATGAACCAAAGTACCTATATTTTCTTATAATAATAGGATGAAAGTAGATTTTTTTTTATATAATTGAATTAGGAGACCAAAACTGTTCTTGGATTTAGAAAAGTTTAATGGATAATTAACATCAAAATTATTAGCTATATGTGGCTTCTTCGGAGTACTGAATATTATCAATGGGTAAAATATATATTCAACAAAATGCTACTATATGCTTTATTTGTGAAAATAAAAGCTACAACGTCAACATGTTGTACGAGTGGCATTAGACCCGACAACCTGACACGAATTCGATATGAGAAATACAAATTCGAGTAAGGGTTTGGGGTTGACCCGAAAAAATAAGGTCATTTTCGCGTAACCGAAAACTTACTCGTAATTATATATAGAGAAAAATGTTCCTAAGGATGACCTCAGGGAACATACCTAAGGTTATAAGGAGTTTGTATGTAAATACTAATGGCAATTTTGTTATTTTAAAGTTTACCTCTTGTAATTACAAATATGCCCTTGTGCATTTGTATGAAAATTTCTTTTAACCTCAGGTAGTTACCTAAGGTCACCCTCAGGAATATGAAGCCCTTATATATATATATAAAATATAAATATAATATTTTTTATATTATTTATATATTAATTTACTATTCAAATTAATATCTATGTATACTGTAAATTAATTTATATTACTAAAATAGTATTTATTTATTATATATATTTATTAATAAATTATAATAATTATTTTGGGTCGGGTTTAGGTACAAATGGGTAATTCGGGTCGGATTCGGGTTGGATATTATGACCTATTAAAAATTCGGATAGGGTTCGAGTTGGGTTGAATTTGCGACCCCAATCTGTCATGCAAAATTGCCAACCATATCGTGCAGGTACCTTTATTGTTAGAATCGTTCAGGTTTTGCGACAATTAACAGAATTGAAACAGTCACACATTGACGTTATTTGAATGGTTCTTTGCAGTACTGGCCAAAAGTACATCTACACAGGATCACATGATTCATGCATTTACATCTATGACGTGGTACGTATCATGATCATCATTTAAATTATAAGAGTTTGATATCACCTAAATATCAAGTAGCTACCTCATCTCCACGGTGACTCATTTAAACCACTAAACTGTTAAGATATATCACTATGCTAATTTTTTTTTAAAAAATTGACTATTAAGGTTAAAAATAGGATAACGTGTCAAGTATCTACTCAGGTAATACATAACGACTAGTTGTATATAACTCATTAATTACTCTCGTGTATATCATCATATACGTTTATCATAAAAAAGTTCTAAATCTGCTATGTGGGAGACTTCGTCGATTAAATGATAGCGGACTGGTGTGGTCCGGTTCGCAATGCATGTGTTTTACCACAACAACGTATTTACATTTTGTTTTTCTAATTGTTTAATTAATGACGTGTAATTTAATTATTTTTTTATTTTTTTTTCCTCTTTCCACGTAACATGTTCAACATATCCGATCAGCATATTAACGGTCAATCCACGATCTTAATGTGGATCGTCAATTTTTTAAACATATGATATATTTTGATACTTTAGTGGCTTAAATGAGTGGCCGGAGAGATTGAGTAGTTACTTGATATTTTTTGTGAGATGGATGGACAATTTGATATAAAATCCGTTACAATTGCATTTGAATTACAGAACATTTTTTTTCTAAATCTTAATCATGCATGTCATGATCTTGAATCGTAATACAAGAAAGCTCTTTTTGCACTTGACAAAATAAAAAAAAAAATCCCCTCTAGAAACACACACAAACAATATAATATGAAAGGTCGGACTGAATGCTACTTGAACCTGCATAGGCATCAAGTGATCAAGATTTGTTACTTCTAAATATGCTTCCTTGTATTTTCCTTTTTGTTCTTTAATACTATTCCAATGGAAATGTACCTGTTTAGGTGAGTGGAACTCAAGTCGCAAAACTCAAGCACCATAAATCAACTGTGAGAGATTGTAGCTGGCACCCTCAATATCCGATGCTTGTTAGTTCGGCATGGGACGGGGATGTTGTCAAGTGGGAGTTCCCCGGGGATGAAGAAACTCCAGCCTCTTCGAACGAGCCAAGGACCCAAAGAGATGAGTATGAAAGACCTCCACGGTATAGTATCTTTTAGATGTTAACTAAAATGTGATTATATTCCTGCGGGGAAAAACTAATAGGAGTATTATGTTTATTTTACATCTCACTGGTCACTTGTAAATTGAATAAGTTGAGCGTCATTGGTGCGCAATGTGCAGTATTATTTTATGTATTGTCCAATTTTACAGTAAATTGTACTCCCTCTGTTTGGAAATACTTGACTTTTTGACACATTTTTTAGGGATTTGACTACATAGTTTAAATTAATATTTTTAAAATTTTCTTTTTGTGAATAAAAATATTAAACTAAAACTTTCATTCAAAAAATGAAAAAATGAAAAATAATAAATTTAACTATGTAGTCAAAGATCTTTAAAATGTTTGTCAAAAAATCAAATGCCAATTATTTTCAAATAGAGGGAGTATATGAGTAAAGTACGAATAATGATTTTCTGGTCTCTTTATTACATTATACAAAGAATTGTGAATATAGTGCAAGAATTTTGATTTGCTCTGTAACCGCAAATATTTTAGTGAATGGATGCTTTTTAATAATTATCTTTGCAACACATTATTCCTTATAATATTTAAATGCCAGGGGTTAAGATCAGACTCATGATCATTTGCTGTGTAAGTAATATCTGAACTCTGAAGAATTATAGATTATAGACTATAATTAGTGTACTTAATAGCCTGTTTGGCAATTTGAATGTCATTTGAAATTCTTGGATTTGTTAAAATAACATATTTGGATAATTAAAAGAATTTGGATTTGATTTTTTTTTGAATTTCAAAACATTCAAATAGTAAATATAAATTTGAGAATTTGAAATGACGATTCAATTCATGTCATTTCAAACCTATTGGAGTTGGGCCAACCTATCAACCCGACTCAGGACAAATGATGGGTGGGGCTACTCGGTTCGACCTGACCCGAAACCCATTTGTACTGACTGTTGTACGACCGATCGAAAGAATCAGACAACTATCTTCACTTTCTCAACGTTCTCTCACCTTTGATGCCTCTACGATTCAACCACTCCTGGACCTCTATATAAAGGACAAGAACCACCATACTCGAGGTCAATCACAATTTATACACACATCAAATGCTTGCTGCATATTCATAGTCTAAATACACTCTTGTGCGTTCTTGTTACTCACTCAAGGTCAGATTAACTTATTCTCACATCAGAGGTGAATCAGGGGCACAACCCTCGCATTCTTCTTCATTGTAGGAGGCCGACCGAGGACACCTTCAAGGAGGCCGAACTGACATTCTTGCCAGTTGAGGACTATTGCAGAAATCTGGTTCAAACATTTGGCGCCGTCTGTGGGAACGTACAAGAAAATAAATCAACTTTGAATCATGCTGCAACCATCAGGTACACTTGACGCAACACCGGGGTTTTCAGAGCCCCAAAATGACGGAATTGGAACTTCTCGACCACCGGAGAGTTCCCAAGCATTGAACGTCACTCCCAAACAGTTGAATTTTGGGAGTTTGAATGATGAGAGCCCTAATCTGTTGCCCACGCTTAAAGAAGAGCAAGCCATGTTGCAACGATGGAGGGATGAGAAAAAGAAGGCTCAAGAGGAAAGAGACCGCGGTTATAACCGGTCAGAGATTTTCAAAAAAGCCGTTAGCCATCAAAGCAAGGGCAAAGGCCCGGAAAAGATAGCGGATGAGGCTCGTAATCAGGCACTAAGGAGGGAAACTGATGAATTGAGGCTGAAGTCTCTCCGTTTGCAAAGAGAAGAGTTGGAATCGCAAGAGAAGAGCTTAGAGAATCCATTCTAGTTGCTGAAGAAGAGGAGATACTCAGGGCTGAGTCGGCGTCCCGATGGGTGAAAAGAGCTAGAGAATAAGACGGGTCCTCGGACTCCGAATCTCACTCAAAGAGGTCTAGGTCGAGGATTCCTATCTCCTCGGACACCGAAGATGAAAAAGAGGGATCACACTTAAGAGATCATTTGAAGAGGATGAAAAAAGCAATGTTCGGGGACCAACAGAAGATGAGTCACGAACCAGCTGTAGTTGAGGCAATTGAGCAATACCGACCTCCCCCAGGTCGTCAATTCCCTAAGATGTTTGAGTTCAATTGTAGGGGGATCCCGAAGACCATTGTGAGAAGTATGAGAGCCTCATGACAGGTATGGGACATTGTGATATCATGCTATGCAAGATGTTCAAAACTTACCTGAGGGGCTCGACCTCAATGTGGTACCGATCTATGAGGCCTAGGTCAATCAGTTCATACAACCAGTTGAAGAGGAAGTTTTTGAGATATTATTCACACCTATGCCGAAGAGAGAAGGATACCGAGGCGTTCATCCATTGTAGGCAAAGGCCCGATGAGGAGTTGGGAGATTACTTAGTCCGGTTCAAAGAGGAGGCATGTATGGTCACCAAGCTCGACAAAGTCAAGGCAACAGAGTTCTTAGCAGCAGGGTTGGACCAAATCTAAGGAAAAAAGCTTAGATCCTCATTGTACAATGTACCTCCTCGGTCATTGAATGATATATACTTCCGTGGAGAAAACATACGGAGGAAAATAGAGTCCATGGGGGTTATGAAAAAAGGAACGATCAGAATAGAGGCAAAGGTCAAAACTGAAGTAAAGGAGGAAAGAACTCTAACCGATATTCCGAAGAGAAAAAGACCGACCGAGGAGACTTAAGGGACCGATTGAATAGAGGAGTTAAACGGAGAAATGAAAGAGATGAAACGGTGTTCACCCCTCTAAACACCCCGATTTTGAAGATCCTTCATGAAATCAAGGGCCATCCCGTATTTGTGAGGCCCCAAAGTTTAAGACCCCTGATTGCAGGAAGAATGTGGATAAGTATTGTGACTGTCATCGGGACAAGGGACACAACACTGATGAATGTTACCACTCGAAGAAGCTCATTGAGAAAATGATCAAGGCACGAGATCTCAACCAGTTTATCAAAGACTTAAGAGATAAGTTGGAGTCGAATGAGAATGACAAAGGAAAGGAGACCAAGACACCCAAGTACCGAGGAGAGGTAAGGACGATATCGGGGGGAACCATGCTGAATAGATGAAGCAAAACTGCCCGAAAGAAGTATGCAAGGCAGGTGTATAGCCTCTATTAGCAAGCTCATTCGGTCAAGCAGCCCATGCCCATTATGTTTACAGAAGAAGATTACAAAGATGTTATATCGCCACACGAAGGCCCATTGGTGATCAACCTGGTTATTGGGGATAACAAGATATGGAAAGTGTTGGTCGATGGAGGTAGTTCGGTCAACATACTGTACCACCGAACTTATGTCAAATGAATTTGGATGAAGAGATGTTTGAACCATGCAATGAACCTCCACTGTATGAGTTCAAGAATCAGCCTATTCCGATTGAAGGTACGATCACTTTGCCACTACTCCTAGGAGCTTCCATGCACTGTGCATCATCAGATGAAGTTTTATGTGGTTAGGGTCGAGAGCCCATATAATGAGATATTAAGGCACCCGATGCTCACTACCTTTCAAGCAGTCTCTTCCGTACGTCACCTCAAACTCAAGTTCCCGACCGAACAAAGGGTTGAAGAGATGAGAGGAGACCAAAAAGCGGCTCGAATAATCATGTTAGAGGACTTGGAGAAACCGATCGAAGAGTCTCCTGGGTTAGAAAATGGAAAAAGGAAAATGACAAGTTGGGGGCAGCCACCAGACAATGAATATTGAGCTTGAAAAGTTCGGGGTCGATTTATCAAACCCAATAGTCGAACCAGCTGCTGAAATCGAAGAGATAGAGTTGTATGCATGAACATTTGGAAAAATGGTTCGTATAGGAAAGAACATGCAACCGGAGCTCAAGGCAAAGGTCATAAAAAATGTTCGAGAGTACCATGACATCTTCGCATAGGGACCCGAAGACATGCCCGGTTTGGATCCGAGCATAGCCAAGCATAGTTTGAATATAAAGCCAAATGCCAAGCCAGTTAAACAAAAAAAAGTAATTTCACACTCAAGAGGCATAAGGTGATCAAGGTCGAGGTGGAGAAGTTGTTTGAGGTAAAATTCCTCGAGGAGATTGAATATCCGAACTGGTTAGCAAGTGTAGTAGTAGTGAAGAAGACAAACAACAAGTGGAGGATGTGCGTCGACTACACCGACCTCAACCAAGCTTGCCCGAAGGACCACTATCCTCTACCCAACATTGATCAACTCATTGATGCAACATCAGGGTATGAGATACTTAGCTTTCTGGATGCTTTTTCAGGATATCATCAGATAGCAATGAATGCCGAGGATATTCCAAAGACAACATCCATCACTCCGAAAGGAACCTATGCCTACATCAAGATGCCATTCAGAATGAAGAACGCCGGGACAACCTACTAGAGAATGGTGAATAAGGTGTTTGAGAAGCAGATCAGGAGGAATATGGAGTGTTATGTGGATGATATGATAGTTAATTCAATGCCTACTGATCATGCAACAGATTTGAGAGAATGTTTTGAAACACTTAGGAGAAACAACATGAAGGTGAACCCGAACAAATGCACATTCTAGGTCTCAAGTGGAAAATTCCCGGGGTATATGGTGAGTGCTCGGAGCATAGAGGCAAACCCCGAGAAGATCAAAGCCATTATAGATATGGAGCCACCCAAAACAGCTCGGGATGTTCAGAGTTTAACAGGAAGACTAGCAGTTTCAAGAAGGTTTATTTCTAGGTTGGTAGAGAAAACACTTCCTTTCTTTGAGGTTCTGATATGAACCAATGAATTCTCTTGGGGACCGATCCAGGATAAAGCATTTGAGGAAGTAAAAGACTACTTAACCCGAGCCCTTCTACTGATGAGGCCTAACCCGAAGGAAACACTTCAGTTATATTGGTTGTGAATGACCGAACACTTGAAGCAGTGCTAGTAAAAAAACTTGAGGAAATCAGCATCCGGTATTCTATGTTAGTCACATGTTAAGGGACGCAGAGACTCAGTATCTAAATGCCGAGAAGTTCACATATGGGTTAGTAATGGCAGCCCGAAAATTGCGACATTACTTCTAAGAGAGGACAACCCAGGTCGTTATGAATCAGCCTTTGAAGAAAATCTTGTATCGGCCTGAGGCCTCAGGAAGAGTGGTAGCCTGGGCTATTGAGCTTGGAGAGTATGACTTGGATTACGTACTCAGGACCTCCATCAAGGCCCAGGCCTTAGTCGATTTTATGATAGAGTGTTCTTTTACTGGGTCCAAGGGACTAGAGCCCGAAGAAAGACTCATACGGAAGCCGGGAATGTGGATATTGTTCATGGACGGTTCGGTATCGAGAGATAAATGTGGAGCAGGTCTAATACTATCTAGCCCGGAAGGATTCGAAATATGTCAAATAGTCAGATTCACCTTCTCCTTGACCAACAATGTGGCCGAGTACGAAGCCCTAATAGCCAGAATGAACTTAGCTAAGAGTTTGGAAGTGAAACACCTACGAGCATTCAGCGACTCCATGTTAGTGGTCAAGCACTTTTCAGGAGAATATGAACAAAGGGAACCCCGAACCAAGGCATACGCATCTAAGGTAAAAGAAATGTCCTCATTATTTGAATCATTTGAGTTATCTGCAGTGGCCAATGAAAACAATGACAGAGCAGATGCCCTCTCCCGCCTAGCCTCGACCGAGACTCATCACCTCACTGGCTCAATATACTTGACCGAGGTGGGAGCTCCTTCAATCAACAAGAAGGAGTGTTCGGAGATCCGCCAATGAGTCGATTAGATGACTCCAATAAGACACTTCTTTGAGAAGGGAACCCTACCCATTGACTGAACTGCGGCCCAAATGATAAAATATCGGGCATCAAATTACACAATCATAGGGAACAAAATGTACATGAGATCAACCGCTCAACCACTGTTAAAATGCATCAACCCCGAAGAGCAAAGAATGGCCCTGGAGACAGTTCATGAGGGGCTATGCGTCGAACACCTAGTAGGGAGATCCTTAGCCTTCAAAATTATGAGGCAAGGCTTCTTCTAGCGAACACTGAAAGCTGACGTCATGTAATACGCAAATAAGTGTAGGCAATGCCAGTTGTTTAGTTACGTACCAAAGCAACCACCCGAGGAGATGGCTTCTGCGCTTAACCCGATTCTTTTTGCCATGTGAGCAGTTGACCTAGTAGGAATACTACCAACAAGCACCAAGCAAGCAAAGTACAATATTGTGGCGATTGATTACATGACCAAGTGGGTAAATGCCATGCCATTCTCCTCCATCACCGAGGAAGCAGCCAAAAAAATTATACTAGAGCAAGTTATCCCGATGTTTGGAATTCTAACCATATGCGTATCAGACAACGGAACTCAGTTCATTGGAAGTAAATTTAAAAAATTCCTAGCCAACTTTGGGATACAACAAAGGTTTAGTTCGGTCGGTCATCCCCAAGAAAATGGAGCAATCGAAGCAGGGAACAAAATAATATTTGAGGCAATAAAGAAAAGGCTAGGAGAAACAAAAGGTCTGTGGGCTGAAGAGCTGCCATGGGTGTTGTGGGCCTATCGAACTACTCCCAGGTCCTCTACCAGCGAAACTCCATTCAGGTTGGCCTATGACACATATGCACTATTACCAATAGAGGCCGACCTAGAGTCTTACAAACGAAAAATGTTTGAAATTGAGGGAAATGAGCTAGGATTGCGAGCAAATGACGACTTTCTTGAGGAAGCAAGAGAAGAGGCACACATGATGAATGCTAAGTACCAGCAACAAACAGCTCAATACTATGACGCATGAGTCAAAAATGTTATTTCCAAGTTAGGGACCTTGTTCTTCGGGAGTTGGCCACTTCAATGCCAGCCAAACAAGGCAAATTTATGCCAAACTGGGAAGGGCCCTATGTAGTGACCGAGGTGATTCGTCCGGGGACATACAAGTTGACCGAACTAAATGGATCACCAATCAAAAACACATGGCATGCTACCCATCGGCAGAAATTCTATCAATAAGGTCAAGTATTTGTTTTAAGCTCAATAGGATTTCCTGTTTTATGTTCACTTCAAGTTCAGTAGGATTTTTTATTACAATTATTTCAAGATCAGTGTAAATTCAGTCATTGTTTGTTCTTTGAAATGTACCAAAATACTAGAAGCATTATGTCTGATCAAATGTTATATGATAATCATATTCTTGAACTAGGCCACGAACCCCTAGTTAGACCCCTAAAACCGAAGAGGGACTCAACCAACAACTCGTGGTCTCGGGGCAAAATGTCTATTCTTTTCCTAGAAAAGAAAATAACAACTCAAATTTTTTTAGAGCATACTGAGGGCATTATAAAAGTCCGAAGAGGAAGTTCAACCCAATACATCCCGAGGACATAATAAGAGTCAGAAGAGGGTTTAAAAATGAAAATATTTTCTAAAGCATAATGACCTTAAATGGAATAAAATTTTCCCAAGGACATATTAAGGGTCCGAAGAGGGAGCTCAAAAATAAAATTTTCCTAAGGCATAAAGCCCAATATGGAATTAAAAATTTCCGAGGACATTATAAAAGTTCGAAGAGGGAGTTCAATCAAAAATATTCCCAGGACATTGTGAAAGTCCGAAGAGGGTTAAAAAAGAAGGAATTTCTAAGGCATAAAAACCTAAAATGGAACTAATCATTCCAATGGCATTATGAAAGTCCGAAGTGAGGTTAAAAATAAAAATATTTTCTAAGGCCTTAAGACCTAAAGTGGAATAAAATATCCCGAGGACATTGCCAACGTCCGAAGAAAGAATTCAACTTTTCAAAAATACGAGGACGTGAGGAAAGTCCGAAGCAAGAATTTCAATCCCAAACTTTCTCAAGGCATAAAACCCGATATGAAACTAAAACAAGACCATAGTTCGTGTACAGCAGGGGCAAAAGTAACTTATCCCGAAAACAAGACCTGGGTAAGGCCGAACCCGAGAGAGTTCAATCCCGAAGAGGTGACACACAAAAGCCAAAACTCGAGTCCAAAGAGTCAAGATACGGCTAGACATACACCGTACCGAGGATGACAAGACATATATTCCTAGAGACAAGTCCTATGTTCAGGAAAGTCTAAAGCAATACCGAACTAAGGACTTCGGGGCAAAGATAAGGACCGAACCTAAAACAAAAGGCAAGAAGCTTTACATAAAGGAAAAACAATTTTTTTTAGTACATTGCAAATAACATGCATTTAAGAAGGCTCGAAGGTACACCCTGAAGGGGACCCCAAGACAACCGAACAATCAACAATACTTGTTGGCAAATATTACAAGTTCAAATTATTTTCAGCAGATTACAAGTTCAAGTGGAGCCGGAATCAGACTCGGGGTCGGAAGAAACAACCACGGGCTGGTCAGGTACCTCGACCAAGTGACAGGATCATCCGTCGGGTCCAAGAGAATAACACAATAGTCCATCCCAGCCCGATACGTTGCAAGACAACATCATCATAGCGACATGCATAGAAACGTTCCTTAGTCCGCAGAAGAAGCTTCTTGTCCTTCTTCGCCTGCTTCTTCAACTTGCGCAGATCCTCCCTCTTTTAGCCCAATCGGCTCATCAGGTCCTCCTTCTCCTAGATCAAGCTCGCGTTAGTCAGTTTCATAGAAGCATTCTTGGCCGCAAGCTCGCAAACCTCTCTTCTCAGCCTATCCCGAACCTCTTCCACTTGCTTTAATCGGGCCTCCATGTCCTGGGCCTTCTGAGCAAGAGAGAGAGCCCACAGAACAGCCTGGAGTAATAAGTCAAGTTCGGATCACGTAAACTAAACATATGAAGGAAATACTAGAAAAGAAAGGAAAATATACCAAGCTGAGATGTCCCAGAAGGTTAGCACATGAATCGACCATACTTGAGGACTCGTATAGCGGCCGATCAGGTGGAAGGACGAATGAACCACAGAGATCACGACTGAGGTCCTTGGCAGCATCTAGAGCATGAGCCCCAAAGTGGTCAGTCTCTAGCAAAGCCCAGGTCGACTGATAGATTTTAGATCGAGCTTCATCCTCAGTTATTCATAGTCTCTTCTCCCGAGCAGGGGAGTTCGGGATGACCAGGTCGGTTGGCTTAGAATCTGGACTTTTCAAGGCTTCAGGATTAGCCAAGTGGGCAGAATGTGTCAGTTGAGGCGAAGGATGGGCCGAAGAAGTGGGTTGAGCAGCCCTCCGAGCATTCCTTTCTTGGATCCTCTTGGCAACCTCCGCCCGGGAAGACACTGCACAATGAACAGATGCATTAGGACAAAAGTAAACCGAATGAACAAAAGCAGGGGAAAATTAAAATAGGTATGAAAATAGTTCGGATGACTACCCAACAAAGTTCTCAACCATTCATTCGACCTACTAACGGCGAGGTGAATTTTGTTTTCAGGCTCTAAAGGCTCGCGTAGACGCTCGTAGTCGGCCTCATCATCTTCGCCCAGGTAGGGCATAACGATCGAGGAAGGATCAACCTCCCGCTAGACTGAGAACTCTTCGACACGAGGACCAGAAACGAAACATCATTGCTCATGGGCCTTTTTGTTGTTGGAATTTGTATGACACCAATCGCAACGATTAGACCGGCGTGAGATATTATAGATTTTGGCACTTCGGGGATTCTTCTTAAAATCATAATGGTGCCAGAACGGAGCCGATCGAGGAATGATTCCATTAGCCAAACAACGATGGACGAACACATTAATGTGTATAAATCCATTCGGGTCAAGCTGTCCAAGGGCTATTTGCATTTGCCGAAACAAAGTGCGGATCAAGGACATGATGAGGAATCTCAACCCGCAGTAGAAGGAGGCCCTGGATATCCCGATCGCAATTGTCCCTCTCCCTTCGGGAGGAGTCGCAGTATGGTATATCCTAACTCTTGGCTAATGAGTGAAGAACAAATAGTCCCTGGGAAGATCATATTCTTCCCGAAATTCCCGAACGTCGTCTTGAGTTAGAGTTGAGGCCAAGTTTGCGCCGGGGAAGCGAGACAAATGGAAGTGTGTTCGGGCATCATATTCGGGAGCTCCCGACGGATCAGCCTCTGAGTTCGGATTATCCATGTCACCTGCAGGAACTTTCAGACTCAATTAGACGAATACTCGGGGACAATGGAGCATGGTAAAAAAATGAAAAAAAAGAAAGAAAATTCCCCGAGCAAAGTCTAATGTTTCGTTCGGGATAGACCGATCGAGGTTAGTCCCTGACAAGGTTTGGTCGTGAAAGCACGTGTTTAGGACCTCACAAGAGAGATCTGACATGATATAAACCTCCTTACCTTACCAAGGGCAAATGATCAGGACCGAAGACCTACTCATCATCTCGAGTACCCGCTTACGCTACCGAGGACTCGATTACGAGCCCGGAGACGCACCCTACGGCCCGAGGACTCGTATGAGAGTCCGAGGACGGACCTAAAGACCCGATGATCCATTCAAGAACTCGATGACTGCTCTAGGATGTGGGTTTTAACCCAAACTCTGTTTATGTCCTAAAAATTCTATTACACATACACATACGAGGACGATGAAACAAAACCTTTGGTGCCACAGAGGAGGCTCAAAGACCAAACTTCACTCACAGAACAAGCCTAATTCTACATATCAGACCTAAGCAACTAGAATACGCAAACATTGAACTCACAATCAAGGTACAAAATGACAAAGCATAATAAAAGACGAAAGTGGCTGACTTGTTAGCATGAAAGTCTTAGAATCGAGCAAAAATATCGTGTAAAGATGAACCACGGGACAAGAGCATAGCAGCAACGACAAGACAACGGTTTTGGAATCAAAGGAAAAGAAATAGAAAAGAAATCAGATGCCCTTGATACACATATATAAAGTTGCTAAACGACTGAGATTTAAAGGACTGTTCGATGACCCTCATAGGATCAAGCCACATGTCAACAAGGACCCAGCTGTAATCCTCCCATAATAAATTGCGCCTCTTTAAATATTCAAACTTCCGGAGAGTTCGGGCATTGGTTCCGAATGAGCTGAACAGTGGACCTCAATTAAACTTGTCCGACCGAAGTCTGGGGACATGTTGGAGTTAGGCCAACCTACCAACCCGACCCAGGACAAATGATGGGCTGGACTACTCAGTTCGACCCGAATGAGCTGAACAGTGGACCTCGATCAAACTTGTCCGATCGAGGTGTGGGGACATGTTAGAGTTGGGCCAACCTACCAACCCGATCCAGGATAAATGATGGGCTGGACTACTCAGTTCGACTCGACCCGAAGCCCATTTGTCTTGGCCGTTGTACGACCAAGCGAAAGAATCGGACAACTATCTCCACTACCTCAACGTGGCTCCCACCTTTGGTGCTCCACGATTCAACCACTCCTGAATCTCTATATAAAGGATAAGAGCCACCACACTTGAGATCAATCACAGTTTATACACACACCAAATACTTGCTGTATATTCATAGTCTAAATACACTCTTGTGCGTTCTTGTTACTCACTCAAGGCCAGATTAACTTATTCTCACACCCGAGGTGAATCGGGGGCACAACCCTCGCATTCTTCTCCATTGCAGGAAGCCGACGAATGACACCTTTAAGGAGGCCGAACTCACCTTATTGCCAGTTGAGGACTCTTGCATAAATCTGGTTCAAACAAAACCATTATTTGAAATAAAATAAAATGTTCTCAAACACAATCTTAACGAATTTATTTATGTAGCCTTTTGATGACGGGACACCTGCTCCTAGTTTTCCGTTTACCGAAATCGTACTTGCAAAAGACACGGAACAAACTTGTTCTTTACCGAAATCATACTTGCTTGTTCCTTGACAGGGACTCGCCAGGTAAGTGTCTTTCTTATATCTATCCATGATTATTGGCTTCTATCCCCGGCACCGATTACTTTTAATATTGATTATCTTATTATTTATATTTTTAATGTTTATTGTTTTGTATATATGCTTTTGCTTATTTCAATAATATTTCTTAAGAAACTAATTTTTGATATCAACCATACTATTAAATTGTCCACATTTAAGTCAGTAAAGATACCAACACCGAGCCTATTTTTGTGAAACTATTATAATCAGATTATTGGTTTTAATTTTGACTTTATGAAAATAAGTAGGCCTATATTTATTTTTGTCAGGAAGTAGGCATATATTTATTTTTTTGACAAGTAGGCCTATATTTAGTTTAAGCAGAATAGATGAATTCTCTCGTCAAAGTCTTAAACTCCTCTAGATTGTGTTTAAGAACATGAAATTCATTTTAAATGACATGAATTGAGTTTTTATTTCAAATTTATATTAGTAATTAAATGTCTTGGATGTTAAATAAAAAATTGAATCCAAATTTTTATTTTTTTAATTATCCAAACATGTCATATGATCAAATTTAGAATTTTAAATGAAATTCAAGTTCGCAGACAAGCCACAAGAGTGTTTACATTGAAAAGTGTTGTTAATTAATATAATAATAAAATTACTCTTTTTCGTTTACACATTTTAGGATACTACATGCAGACAACTCCAAATGGATAATGTTCAAGATTTCAATCCACAGCTAAAAAGTTCTTAGTAATTCAATTCACTCAGAATAGCATATGCTTAACTACTTTATGTACCCATTGCTACAGGCATATATGAACATGCTACATGTTATAGGGAGAAACTGGTATAACAGTAATTTGGAGGTTTGCTGGAATCACGGAGTAAAATATGATGATTTTGCTATGAACTTGATGAAGAACGCGAAGAACACGGGAGGAAAGTGATGGATTTTGGTAGCTGATCTTGTTGTTGATTCGTTAGAAGGCCAGAGAAAATATGTGTTCTCTTGCTGCCAACTGTTGTCTCAACTGAAACAAGAGGCCTACGTACCCTTTATATAGGGGTTCAAGCCACACGTAGTTCTTGGAGGACAAGTTACCTATATGGGCTAGGTATTGGTCCGGTCCATCAGGCCCAAATCCTTAGACGTGCTGGGCTTTGGCCCAAGTCTGTGCGGATGTGGAGGGCAAACTTCCCATATGTCTGTAACTGCCATGGCCCAAGCCCGTTAGGCTCTGGGGGCTGTCATGGAGTTGTAGAGCAAGGGGTTCCCGTAGGGAGTTATGCGCGATGTGGCCTCGCGAGAGCAGTATGTAGAGGTGATCATGTGCGGATCCATTGATGAGATGAGAGCCCGTGGGGCTAGCTGTCTTCAAATAGATAAGTATGCTGAGATATTACCCCGGGGGGCCTTCTGTAGTCTTCAGATTAGCAAATAATACCAAGTGAGGTGAGCCCATGAGGCTAGGAGCCTTTCAGCTAGTTATGAGAAATCCGTGCTAAGTACTCCGGGCTAGCGAAGCGAGCTGGAGGCAGGGAGCCTGGCTAAGTGAGCCGGGCTGAGCGCCTCTCTGTCAAGTCCATGCGACCTGGGAGGTGATGAGAAGCGAACCGGGCTGGGGGTTGGTTCTCCTCTCTCTTCCTTCTTGAAGCTGAGTGAGTCTAAGGCTGGTGAGCTAGCGATGCGACCTCACGCTAGGCCAAGGGCCTTAGAATATTTTATCTTCTTTAACACAATGCGAGCTGGATGTGGACTTTGAAGCCATGTGAGCCTAGATGCGAGGTGGGCTGGCCAATTTATGTTATTGGGCCTGCCTAGGACCCATATCCAAATATTGGACATAACAACTACCCCCCGATTCCTCCTCGTCATTGGCGATGCGAGGTGGAATCAGATAATAATTGAAGCCAGAAATCCCCTAGGAGAAGCGACCAGAAGAAGGCTTCTAATAGAGATGCGAAGCGAATTGCCCAGCCTTTGTGGAATTGATAGTCTTCTTGCGATGACCCATCCTAACAGCGATCTAGATATCAAACGGACCGAGCTAGCCACATAAAACTCTTTCAACTTCAGGGCAATTGAAGGGGCTTCTCGTGCGAACCGAGCCCGAATATAGCCGTTGGAGAGTGGGCTACACATTATTACCATGTGGTCGCAGGCACTGGATTCGAGCCGGAGCAATGAGAATGCGACACGTGTCCGTGTCCTTCTCTCTCCTCAGTTGCCTATAAATATGTGACTTCCCCAATCATTTTCAATCATTTCCAGGATCATTTTCGAGAAAAGCTGTCCGAGAGCTCAAGGATCAAACGGTGGTTTTAACTGATTTTCATGCCCAGAATCCAAGTGCGAACTCGATTTGTTCATCCTCAGTCGCCGGAATCTTCTAGCGAGCAGAGTTCCAGTCAACACTCTTCAAGCGATTCGAGCCCTCCTTCCCATAACAAAGGTAACGATCCGAACTCGCCATATATGTCCTCGCTTTTCATAACATGCTTATGTAATATTTGATTAGTCATCCATACGTACATACTTCATGCGATGCGATCCCACTCCCCGGGTCGTATCATTTCACACACCCCACCTTTCCTCGCGTCGCGATCTCGACCTTAGGTTTAGGACCGGCTCGTGTGCGATGTGAGGACACTTAGCAATTTTCCTTTTCTCCTTTAAGAGCACACACCTTAACCAATTCACCATCTATTTCAGATGTCGGGCGATTCGAAGACCAGTACGTCTTCGCCTCTAAGTCATTACCCCAAGGAACTGAGGGGTTCGCGTGAATTCCAACGCGAGCTGAACGAGATATCAGGCACGAGCCGTCATCCAATCATTCCGGGGACCGAAGTCAGCCCCGAGGCGGCTGCACTCATAGCTCGGATCGAGCAGTCGAGTTCGGACTCATTTATCTTGAACATGGACCCGTCCTGGGCCATAGAAGATTCGGATCGGCACGAGGGCCTCAAAAAATGGAAGAAGAAGAAATCAATAACCCCCATTGACTTCTCCTTCTTGAATGCCGGGCCGGGCCCTCTAACAAAGGAAGCAGCCGAGGAGGAGATCGCTCGTAGGGTCGCGGAACGAGCTGCTCAAGCTGGCGAAGAGCCGCTACATCCACAACAACCAATTTCGGTCCGTAGCGATTCGAGCTGGAGTGAGCTCGGGAGTGCGTACTATGAGCCCCGCGACCCAAAGGGCAAACGGGTTCGCGCTGAGGTCGATCCCAACCTGGAAGATGAAGCAACCTCTTATTGGGTCGAATCCTCAGACAGCGAGGAGGACGATGCTGTGACCAGGTCGATTGACCTGGAAAATTATCAATTTATTCCTGAGGACTCTGATGGCGAAGCCTACATTCCACCTGACCAGCCCGAACTGGAGGGGCCAATTTATATAGGAGCGAAGCCTTTGGGCGAGGGTGCGAGCAGCTCTTCGACAAGGCCATCCTCTCCTCGAGTGCTTGCGGCTCGAGATTTAAGAACTAATTTGACTTCAGAGTCGCTGGCCGAGGCGGTCGAGCAGTTTAGGCTGGAGGGTCGCATTGTTTTGCCTCGTCCTCATCAAAGATGCTACAAATTCAATCACGAAGAGAATGGGGGTCGTGTCCCGAGGATGGTCCTATCCACCTCGCTGCTGAAAGTTGGGATCACTTCACCCGTGCATCCGTTCATCTTGGACGTTTGCGAATACTTCCACATCGCACCCATCCAGGTTAACCCTAACGGTTGGCGATCCGCCATTGCCCTGTATATTCTGTATAAAAAGCAAAACTTCCCCGACCTCGATGCGAAGACGCTCAGATATTTTTTGAACCTTAAGTCTTCGGGAAAAAAGGACTTCGGATATTTGTATCTCTCGGTTTGGCCCGAGTTTAATGGCAAAAACTTGTTGCATGGGGCCCCGAGCAATGTGGGTCATTGGAAGGAGTCGTATTTCTACGTGTTCGACGTGACTAGGGTTCCCGTAGTTTTTAATTATAAACCAGGTATGCACCCCCTCCTCGTTATTTTCTCCTTTAACTTTTTCTTTTAAAACCGATTCGAGGCTGAGTCTTTTTCTTGATTTTCTTCTAAGTTGCTCCTCCTCGCACATCACTTTCTGGCGAGGCTAAAAAGCGAGCCGACCGTTTGCTGCAGCTGCCCCTCGAGGAGAGGAACATGAAGAAACTAGTAACGACCTCAAACTTGGTCGCCTATGGTTTCTTGAAGGATGGAGCGAGGCTATCCCCTAAAAAGGGAAAGGCTGTTGCGAGCTCGACCCGAAAATTCAAAGAGAAGCGGTCCCGGATTGAGTCCGGTACACTATGCTTATCATGATATACATCTGTCTCTTCGCATCGCATCAATTCATACTTATGCATTCTCTTCGCACTTATACATGTCTATGCTTATATTGTTGCAAAGCTTTATTTTTGACAACTATTCTCTGACCACATCGTATGTTTCCTGTGCAGGTATGTCGAAATCTAGCATCATTCCCCCTCCTTTCACTGAGGAGGACGATGACGTGGCGATCACAAATATGGTCTCGAGGCCGGCTCAGCTTGGCTCGCTAAAAGATGCTAAGGCCTCGGGAAATAAGCCTCCCCGAGATGATTCAAAAAAGAGGTCATTTGATGCTGAGGCCGGAAAGGCCGATCTCAAGAAGCAGCGAAGCGAACCGGCAAAGGAAACAGTTGTGGCCGCTGTCCCTCCTCATGCAGCTGCTAATGCTTTCGCGAAGCTGGGCCACTCTCATGTGTCCGAAAGTGACCTCAACTTATGGGCCCAGTCTTCCATCGAAGAGAATAATGCTGCTATGACTCGAGCCGCGGCTGAGCTCTTTTATAGGCAAGCGAGCCGACACAAGGAAATGCGAGCTCAGGCTCAGCAGAATGCCATCCTTCACTTCAAGGTCGAATCGTTGGGAGCCGAGAAGAAGAAGCTGCTCGAGGAGCAGAAGAAACTGAAGGATGAGCTCAGCCCGCTAAGGAGGGATCTCCGGTCCGCGAAGGACAAAGCCAAAGAGCTGGAGAAGGAGCGAGCTGCCGATACAAAGGCTTTTGATGAGAAGCTGACCGAGCTCCAGACTCAGATCGTCACTCAAGAGACTGCGATCTCTAATTTTGCTGGTGAAAAGAAGGAGGCGGTTGCTGAGGCCTCGGCTCTCGGGCAGGTCAAGTTCATGAAATCTTTTATGAAGAAGGTTCCTGACTTCGACTGGGGTTTACTCGGCGAGGCGACCCGGATCTATGCGGAACAGCTTCGCAAGGAGGTAGAGGAGGAAGCCTCTCAACGAGCCGCAGAGCTCGAGGCGAAGCGGACCCAAGAGCAGCAGCAAGAGGAGGCTTCGTAATTTTTATCTCTTTATTTGTAATCTATTTCCGAACAAGTACCTTGTGCTCGTTTACGAGCTAAATTTATTGGGTTGCGGGCACCGACTATGCCTCGTATTTGTAATAACTTTAACTTTATTTTAATGCCTTAATTTCTTCATCTCCTTTCTGTTCGCATCATTGTACTTATATGTGCTTTTCTGTCCTGCTCTCATCGCATATCATATTTTCATGCTGCATAATTTCTTCATCTCCTTTCTGTTCGCATCATTGTACTTTATTTTGAGACCGCTTTGACAAGCTGATTAGGACTTCACTTCGCGAGGCTAGTAGTTTTTTTTTATCACATGCTTTGTCATTTTCTTGCATATGCAAACTATCTCCAGATCGCATCAGACGAACTCGCCTTATACGGCCTCGTATGTTTATGGCCTCGCATGGGGGCCTGATTCGTATACCTTAGACTCGAATGGCCTCGCACCGATGCTGGCCTGAGCTCGTCCCCCCGGGGACCGTGGTTATGGCCTCGCATCGCACGTATACGTGGCGAAGTGGCCCCACGTCGCGTCGCTTGGCTGGCCGCTAGGCCTCGCCTAGCGTTGCAATTTCTGGCTGCGCATTGTCATAGATATTTCTCACCTTTTCATATGTTCAAAATTACCAACTGCTTCCAGGTCGCTACCCATGAGTTTGCTTCTCATTCGCCCAATTCGATCTGGCCTCGCACGAGAGAGCCTTGTCTGAGCACCTTCGAACAGAAATGGCCTCGCATGGGGGGCCCGGTTCATATGCCTTAGAACCGAGTGGCCTCGCAACGATGCTGGCCTGAGCTTGTTCCAACGGGGCCTGTGGTTATGGCCTCGCATCGCACATTGATGTGACGACGGGGCCCCTCGTCGCATCGCTCGGCTGGCCAACAGGCCTCGCCTAGCTAAGCAATTTCTGGCCGCACATTGTCGTTGCTCGACCCTAACTGCACGAACTTTCATGAATATTGATACACATTACACAAAATTTGAAAGAAAACCATGCATATTTCTTGAATAATTGAAGAACATAGGGCCAATAGAGTCATTACATCATCTCAGAGAGGTGTTTATATAACACTACTACCCCCCGAGACTTGGGATGATTTATTCATACGAAGTCTAAAAATAAATAGTGCTGCCAGTTACATGGGCAGTTAAGGTAGATACTTCTTGAGATGTTCCGCATTCCATGCTCGCGGAATAAGCTTGTCTTTGAGATCAGAGAGGTGATATGTTCCCTCCCAGAGAACAGTCTTGACCTTGTAGGGGCCTTCCCAGTTGGCACCGAAGACTCCATGTGCCTGAATCTTGGTGTTTGGCATGACCCGACGTAGGACTAGATCTCCAATTCGGATGGGACGAGCCTTCACCTTCCCATTATAGTGCCTAGCTGTCCTTTGATGGTATGATGCTAGGCGGGCCTGAGAGTCTGCCCGGGTCTCTTCAATCATGTCGAGGTAGAGTCGGTGGTTGACCTCGTTATTATTGGGGTCAAAATGATCTCGACGGAATGATCCGGAGCCAACTTCCACAGGTACCATAGCTTCACACCCATATGATAAGGAGAATGGGGTCTCACCAGTAGTGCTCCTCGGGGTAGTGTTGTAGGACCAGAGGACCCTAGGGAGCTCCTCGGGCCAGTTGCCCTTGTTTTCATTCAGCTTAGCTTTCAGAGTGTGCTTGATTATCTTGTTTATTGCTTCTGTCTGGCCATTTGATTGAGGGTGGCAGACAGCTGAAAAATCCTTTCTGATGCCCAAGTTATCACAAAATTCTCGCATTTCCTTGGAATCAAACTGCTTTCCATTATCAGAAATGAGCTTGTAGGGGATCCCAAATCTGCACACAATAGCCCTGTACACAAAATTCTTAAGCTTCTTGGCGGTGATAGTGGCTAGGGGCTCGGCCTCGGCCCACTTGGTGAAATAATCAACTGCCACCACAGCATACTTGACCCCTCCCTTAGCTTTCGGCAGCTCTCCTATCAAATCAATCCCCCACATGGCAAAGGGCCACGGGCTCATCAGAGAGGTGAGTGGGGCAGCGGGGATGTTGCTGAAGTTAGCATATCTTTGACACTTGTCGCAAGACCTGGCGAATTCAGTGGCGTCGCGCTTGAGAGTAGGCCAGTAGTAGCCTTGTCGAAGGATCTTGTGGGCTAGAGAACCACCCCCCGTGTGATTGCCACAAATACCTTCATGTACTTCTCGAAGTATATAATTGCATTCGGCCCCATCAACACACCTGAGAAGTGGGATATTGAAGCCCCTCCTGTAAAGGACCTCATCATAAATAACATACCGTGCGGCCTTGTACTTGATTCTTCTAGCTTCATTCTTATTTCCAGGTAATGAACCCATTCTGATATAATCCCATATTGGAGTCATCCAAGTTGGGGCCGGATTTTCAATCTCAATCTCCATTAGCTCAAGTGATGAAGTTTTCTCCTCATGCAGTTTCTCAGGGACACTGGGCCTCCTCTGGATTTCAAGGGGAATGACCCCTAACAGAGTGGCCTCGCGCTGAGAGCCGAGTTTGGCCAGCGCGTCTGCATGGGCATTTTGACCTCGTGGGAGTTGTTCGATCTTGACTTCTTTAAAGAGGCTGAGGAGCCGTCGGGAGCAATTAAGATATAGCTCAGTACGAGGACCCCTAGCTTGGAACCCCCCTTTTATTTGGTAGACGACCAGCATAGAGTCACTGAATATGTTAAGGTTTTCCGCCTTCATTTCTAAGGCTAGTTTGAGGCCAGATATGAGGGCCTCATATTCAGCATCATTGTTTGTGGCCTGAAAGGTGAAGTGGATAGCTGTATTGAGTTTGTGTCCCTCCGGAGTCACAAGCTCTATCCCTGCACCTGCTCCTTCATTATTCACTGCCCCATCAACATATAAGGTCCACCAAGGAGCGCTGTTTTCGTTGATTTCTTCTTGTGTGGTGCTCAAGACATTAGTGGGGACTTGTGTGCTCTCGTCATTGTGAGGTGGAAATTCCAGAATGAAGTCTGCGAGAGCCTGCCCCTTTATGGCACTGCGGGGCTTGTATGAAACATCGAATTGGCCTAGCTCAATCGCCCACTTCAATAGCCTGCCAGATGTTTCTGGTTTGTGCATTACTTGCCTTAGTGGATAGGCGGTTCTTACTTCAATTTTATGAGCCTGAAAGTAAGGTCGGAGCTTCCTTGATGCCAGAATGAGAGCATAAACTAATTTTTCCATGTTAGTATATCGGGTCTCTGCATCAAGCATTCTCTTGCTCACGTAGTACACAGGAAACTGAGTGTCCGCTTCTTCTCTAACCAGAACAGCACTAACCGAGTAGTCTGAAACAGCAAGATAGAGAATTAAAGTCTCCCCTGCTAGAGGCTTGGATAGGAGAGGTGGGCTGCCTAGATGCTCTTTGATCTGTTGAAAGGCCTCTTCACATTCAAGGGTCCACTCGAACTTCTTTCCTATGCTCCTGATTGCTTTGAAGAACTCTTGGCATTTGTCAGATGATTTGGAGACAAAGCGATTTAAAGCTGCTATCCGCCCAGTTAAGCTCTGCACCTCTTTGACATTCCTGGGTGACCTCATTTCTATTAGAGCTTTGATCTTGGCCGGGTTGGCTTCGATCCCTCGGTGATTAACGATGAAGCCTAGGAATTTCCCGGATTCTACCCCGAAGACACATTTCTGGGGGTTGAGCTTCATCCGGTACTTCCTCAAGATGTCAAACATCTCGGCTAAGTGGCCGACGTGATCCGCGGCCTCCTTAGACTTAACCAGCATATCATCTACATATACTTCCATGGTTTTACCAATTTGCTTTTCGAACATCATATTGACCAGCCTCTGGTAGGTGGATCCGGCATTGAGTAAGCCGAAGGGCATCCCAACATAACAATAGAGACCCCTATCTGTGATGAATGCTGTGTGTTCCTGATCGGGCTCATACATGGGAATTTGATTGTATCCTGAATAAGCATCCATGAAGCTGAGTAGTGCGTGACCAGCAGTTGCATCCACTAGTTGATCAATTCTTGGTAGAGGGAAGCTATCTTTGGGGCAATGCTTGTTTAGATCAGTGAAGTCTATGCAAGTCCTCCACTTCCCATTTGGCTTTTTTACGAGAACCGGGTTGGCCAACCATGTGGGATAGAAAGCTTCCTTGATGAGCCCGACCTTAAGGAGCCGGTCCACTTCTTCCTTGAGGGCTTCAACCCTCTCTCCGCTGACAGGGCGCCTTTTCTGCCTCACCCCCTTTTTATTTGGATCAATGTTGAGGTGATGACACATAACTTTAGGGTCAATCCCTACCATATCAGCATGAGACCAGGCAAACACATCCAGGTTACTTTTGAGGAAGGAGACCAGAGAGTCTCTCATGTTTGGGTCGAGATTAGAGCCAATCTTCAGCCACTTAGAAGGATCATTTGCGTCCACCGGAATCGTGATAGTATCTTCGGCTGCCCCAGCTCTTTCTACATGAGCGGGCATACGTGGATCAATATCCATCTCGAAATCCTGAGTCATACCTGCTTCTCCCACTTCTTCAATAGAGAGCACTTCCTTGTTTTGATCCTCCAATGTGTACCCCCCGGGTCCGCTCGGATTGACTAATCTTTCGGTGATGCCTGTGATTTCACGAGAGAATCCGTTGGGGAGATCTATCACTGCTGAGGTCTCCTCTGGAACCCATTTTCCTTTACTGAGTCTTTTTGCTAACTGCTCCGGGGTCTCCTCATCATCACTAGTCTCTTCCACAATTCCTTCTACCAAATTTTGAACTGGCTGGGAGGGCTCCATCATGAGTGCCCCCGGTACCGGCTCTACTTGAATTCCCATGCTTTCAAAATAATCTTGCGGGAGCTCTTCGACGGTGATGGTGTTGCACATAGCGTCCTCTATTTTCGGTGGGATCATGGTATCACATGAACTTGGCTTGTAATCGTCTACTTTGATGGCTTTTATCTCTCTACTTGTCTTCTCGGCTGACCTGAGGGCCTTGTTATAACATTCTCGAGAATCATACTGGCAGCCCTTGACACATCCTACCCCCTTTGGAGTGGGAAACTTCATTGAAAGGTGGTAAATAGAGGTTACCACCCTCATTTCCTTCAGTATGGGCCTGCCAATTATGGCATTGTAGGCAGAGTGCTGGTCTACCACCATGAAATCAGCAACCTGGGTGGTCATGAAGGGCTCCTCCCCTAGAGTGACGGGGAGTTTAATGAGGCCCTTGACGCTAACCGAGGCCCCGGTGAATCCGTAGAGCTGGCCGATAGTAGGTGTGAGATCCTTGTCAAGGAGACCCATCTTCTGGTAGACATCATAAGTGAGAACATTAACAGCGCTTCCATTATCGACAAGTACTCTGTGCACATTTGAGGATCCGATCTTTATTTTAACTACCAGGGCGTCATTATGGGGGTGATGGACCCATTTGGCATCCTCTTCAGTAAACATAATATCAGTTTCCTCTCCCTTAAACAGCTTGGGAGGTCTCTGCGAGAGGTGGTGGATATTAGTGAGGGGACGCTCCTTGGCCTCTCTGGCATATCTCTCCATGGCTCGTTTGCTATCTCCACCAATATGAGGACCCCCGATGATAATATGGATACTGCCCTCTCTAGTACTGCCAAGCCCAGGTCTCTCTTTATCCTGCGGAGCCTTATCTTTCGAAGGAGGAGGCGGGACGCTATGATAATCACTCCTCTGATGTCTCTTCACTTCTCTTACCACCCATTCAGTGAGGTGACCACTTCTAATGAGGTCTTCAATCTAGTCTTTCAAATGTCTGCAATCGGCGGTGTCATGGCCCGACTGCTCATGATAGGCGCAGAACTTCCGAGAGTCCTTTCTACCGTAATTCGTCATTGGTGGAGGCTTCTTGAAGATTCCTTTAGAGGCATTAATTGCGTAGATGTGCTCGATTGGGGCCACTAGTGGGGTGTGGCGACTGTATTTCGGATAGGGCCTCCTGTCCTCTGACCTATTGCTCTCAAGGGACCTCTCTCTTTCCCTTTTATCATACCTCTTCGGGCTGGGGCTTCTGTCTCTACGGCCCCTGTTTCTATTATCCGGACTCCGGGATCCCTTGCGTTTGTTATTCTTTCCCCGGCCTCCATTGTTGTTACTCTTCCTTAAGTCAAGCATAGATTTCTCCACCCATTTAAAGGGCTCAGCCTGCCGGTAAAACTCAGACAACGTTTCAGGTGTCTTAGCTTGTAGGCTTTTCCAGAAGTCAGTTCCCTCCTTAAGACCTGCTATCAGGAAGTTCTTTACAGCCTCTTCAGTTGCTCCTCTAACTCGGGGTACTTCGGCATTAAACCTCTTGAAGTAATCTTGCAGGGTTTCTCCTTCCTTTTGCTTAATATTAGCAAGGGTCGCCACAGGTGGGGCATAGAGCATGGAAGACTGAAATTGTTTGATGAATATATCTGCCAGTAGTTCCCATGAGTCGATCATAATGGGCCCGAGTTTGGAGAACCACTGTTGGGCACTACCCCTGAGAGAGGCGGCGAATAGCCGACACCGGGCTAGAGTGGAAACCTGGTAAACTTCCATCTCAATATTGAAGCGGATTAGGTATTCGGCTGGATCAGTATCACCATTAAAAGTGAGATTCGGGTTGTTTCTGAAGATGGCGGGCAGAGGTGCGACCCGGATCTCATTGGTGAAAGGCGACTGGGTGGAGATAGGATTTGGAGCAGTTTTCTCCTTCTCCATGCGCTCTAGGAGCTGCCTAAGATCGTTCATGCGGAGGTTTCCCAGCCTCTCCTCGTTATTATTTTCATTACTGGCCCTATGCGATGGGGGCGGTGCCTGTTCACGCCTTCGGCCTCCACCTTCTCCACTTATCACGGACTGAGCTTCCTGATTTCTTCCCCTGGGAGGGGGCCTCTCCGGTACATGAGCACGATATGGGGACCTGGCGCGCTCGCGATGGCGAGGGGGTTCCTCTGCTTCACGTGCTAGACTCGGGGGCCTTACCTCAGTGTTTTTAGTTCGGGCTCTCTCCAGCTTTATCCTTAGATCATGCTCTGTTAGTCTTCTCCCGACCCTGTCAAAAACACTGGTTGTCGCGCCTGACTGGGGGGCACCTCATCCCACTCTAATGATTCGTCCTTCCCTACATCTCTGGCTTCATCATTAAAATCATTCATGAGGTCACGTGGCTTCACGGTCGACCATGGCCGCTTAGACTTGTTGGCCCTCCTCATTCGTCGCCGGGCGCTCGCGCTAGCCTTCTTTGAGGCGACTCTCCTCTCCATCCGCCTCATTCTCTTGTTGAACTCAAGCATCTGCTGGCCCATCTCATCCAGGAATTCCAAGAGTTTGGGGTCGGTCTGAGGCGGGTTCTCGTTGGCATGTCTCGGGGTCTCGTCATCCTCAGCTCTATCACTTTCTGATGAGTTTCCGGTTCTCCTAGAGTTAGACATCCTTCTCCCTCAGATGTCAAGTACCCCTCCTTCTAGCGCCAATTGTTATAGGGAGAAACTGGTATAACAGTAATTTGGAGGTTTGCTGGAATCACGGAGCAAAATATGATGATTTTGCTATGAACTTGATGAAGAACGCGAAGAACACGGGAGGAAAGTGATGGATTTTGGTAGCTGATCTTGTTGTTGATTCGTTAGAAGGCCAGAGAAAATATGTGTTCTCTTGCTGCCAACTGTTGTCTCAACTGAAACAAGAGGCCTACGTACCCTTTATATAGGGGTTCAAGCCACACGTAGTTCTTGGAGGACAAGTTACCTATATGGGCTAGGTATTGGTCCGGTCCATCAGGCCCAAATCCTTAGACGTGCTGGGCTTTGGCCCAAGTCTGTGCGGATGTGGAGGGCAAACTTCCCATATGTCTGTAACTGCCATGGCCCAAGCCCGTTAGGCTCTGGGGGCTGTCATGGAGTTGTAGAGCAAGGGGTTCCCGTAGGGAGTTATGCGCGATGTGGCCTCGCGAGAGCAGTATGTAGAAGTGATCATGTGCGGATCCATTGATGAGATGAGAGCCCGTGGGGCTAGCTGTCTTCAAATAGATAAGTATGCTGAGATATTACCCCGGGGGGCCTTCTGTAGTCTTCAGATTAGCAAATAATACCAAGTGAGGTGAGCCCATGAGACTAGGAGCCTTTCAGCTAGTTATGAGAAATCCGTGTTAAGTACTCCGGGCTAGCGAAGCGAGCTGGAGGCAGGGAGCCTGGCTAAGTGAGCCGGGCTGAGGGCCTCTCTGTCAAGTCCATGCGACCTGGGAGGTGATGAGAAGCGAACCGGGCTGGGGGTTGGTTCTCCTCTCTCTTCCTTCTTGAAGCTGAGTGAGTCTAAGGCTGGTGAGCTAGCGATGCGACCTCACGCTAGGCCAAGGGCCTTAGAATATTTTATCTTCTTTAACACAATGCGAGCTGGATGTGGACTTTGAAGCCATGTGAGCCTATATGCGAGGTGGGCTGGCCAATTTATGTTATTGGGCCTGCCTAGGACCCATATCCAAATATTGGACATAACACTACATGCACATGGATAAAGAAGATAGAAGGATCGCTATTGTAAATATATCTTTGTCATTTTATATTTTGTCCCAAACTATATGTCCCACCTTTAAAAAATCGAATTCATACCAATAATGAGTTTTAATCGATCAGTAAACAGTATATAAGAATAAAATTGCGAAAGGCCAGTCCTAACTCCTAATGTCATGGTCAAAATTTCTTTTCAAAATCCTAACATATATATATATATATATATCATGTTCATATATTTATATAAAAGAATTCGAATAATTTGGAATTTTTGAACATTAGGGCCGCGCGAGTCTCATTCGCTAGGACCACCCCTGTTAATTTGTGGTGCACCTAACGGGGAAACATTTGTGCATTAGGTATTTACGTATATTACGAGCTGTTAGTTTGGAAGCCGCAGCATGCAGCCCCAGGAAGCATTTGCTTGGCTAATTTTACAAGTGACTAGTCTGGACTCTGGTCTAGACTCTAGGCACCATTACATAAAATATCATATAGCTCCAATAACAAAATAAAAATTTACTTTTGACTTTTATTTGAACTACCAACTAAATATGATCTAGAATCACTTTTTTAAAGATAAAGAAGAAAATAAGATTTTGGAAATAAATGATTAATTAATCATCTTTTTGGTATTATTGTTCTATACAATTACACCGGTTTTTGTTGAAAAGTTGTCATAAATTCAAAAACTACTGTTTGGAAAAACGTTTTTTTAGAAAGCTGCCGTTACAGAAAATATGTTCCCATACTTTTAGAAAAAACGGCTTCGAGCTTTTATAGAAAATAACTATAAATTTTATCATCAAATCTCTTCAAAAATAATATTTTTATATATTATATATCAAAATATGCACAAATCAAAAAATATTATCAAACAGTCATCTGATTAATTGCTCTAAAAATTGTCTCAAATATTGAGTTGTTATGCATATAATTGATAATTTTCCTATAATAATATAAGACCCCGCGTGTATACATATGCACCCACAAATTAAAACAAGTCATATGTCGTGTCATGATATTTGTGAAAAATTTTTTGGATAATTTTTTATATAAGTAGGATTGCTTTTTTTTTTTTTAACAACACAAGAGCTTTTAACTGAAATCCCAAATGAAATCTTAGTTGCATTAAAAGGTGGATCACTTCCATTAAAAAAAAAAGGTCGATCACTTATGAGCCCGATCAGCAGTGTTATATAAAACGGAAATCGAACTTAGTCGATGAAAGTACGGAACATAAATTAATTGGATAAATCAGATATTAATTGGAATAATTAATTGATTAATCGAGAATTTGATCAGTTCGATAAATTACCTAACATGATTAATCACCAATATTTAGAACAATGCTCACGAGTAAGAAATCATCTTTTTTCACATGTATGAAATCACCTGGTATCAATATAAATTAAACTACCATTAAAAAAAGAGATTAAACCAAAAAAATACATTATTATTTTATATAAAAAATCAAACCAAAGGAAAATATATACGCACATAAGCTATATACATAATTTATCCATTTATTTATACAGAAGAAGAATATTATTTTTTTTACGGGAGAAACAGTTTTTAAAAGTCATGACTGATAAATTATTTATGAGAATAAGAATCCTAATATTAATTTCATGACATTTTTTCTAAAATCACAACAAATATATATAAACAAATATATCTAATCATTTATTGTTAAATATTTATTTATTATTTATTTTTCTTTATTCATAAATTAAAAAAACAAATAACTAAGTAGTCAATATAATACAATCAAATCAATCAATACATTAACTTTTTTTCGTAAATTCTATATTAGAAACTTTTTTTCAATATTTATTAGCGGGGTTTGTATTAATGTTTAGTGATTATATTTGATATAGACATTATTGATGATAGCACCGTACAATTAGTATATAAATTCTTATTTTGTTAATTGCAAATCTTAGAGGCAGTTTTATTCTACCCATTCCGAGCTGTTTCGATTTTCCTGAACCCGATTTTTTGGATTTGTACTTGGATTTGGATCTTATTTCTAGACCCGAATAAATTTGGATTTTGATTTGGATCTTATGTATCCCGAACCGATATCGGACCCGAAATCCGATTCAAACCTGATCCAGAGCCGAAACCCGATAAAACCCTATACACACACACATGGTAGGATTCTAGAGAGAACCAAAAAAGAGAGAACCCATATAGACTATTGATTAATTATATATCAAATCTATATTAATTATTTAAAGATAATGATAGATTTGTAAATATCTTGAAAAACTAGTCCCTGTTGAAAGGCATATGTCAAGGCCTATTTGTAATTAGTAGATGACAACTCAACTCATGTAAGAAATTAAAGTAAGTAATAAATTCTGAGGATGGAATCAAATCGAAGAATGTCAACTAGACACAAAGAATCAACTTGTCAGAAGAATTATAATGAAGTTGCTACTCTACACCGGAAGAAGTTCATTTATATGTTCAAGCGTCGGAGAAAAATAGAGAAGCAGTTGTTCAGAAGATTCAGAAGATTCTAAGTGGCTACTACAGAAGATTCCAGAAGAAGAATGAAGACAGTGAAGTAGAAGAAGAACAGAAGACCACAGCTTAATGTTAAAGATGAAGAATATTTATTATAGTATGACATAAATGAACCAGACAGTACATTTGTGTGTCAACTAAAATAATAAATATTCATCATCTAGCTCAAATGGTTTTATGACAAAAGAGACAACGAAGACTGGAAGACTTCAAGACTGATAACACGGTAATACAAGACGAAATAGTATTTTAATTCTACTATCAAATGTTAATTGATTATTTAATTTATCTAATTAAATTAATTCAAGTTGAATTTAATTTAATTTGTAAATTAACTAATTAATTTAAGTAGAATTAATTTATTATAAAAGATATGACTTAATATGACTTTTAATATAATTCAAATGACTAATAAATAAGTCATACCGACTGTTTATTAATAAGTCATACCGAATTATATTAATAAAAGTCATACCGAAGCTGTTAAAGAAAAGTCATACCGGAGCAGCCGACTGATAAGTCATACCGAAGCTGTTAAAGAAAAGTCATACCGGAACAGCCGACTGATAAGTCATACCGAGCTCAGTGGATAAGTCATACCGAGATTTCTGTGCTCAAAAGGTCATACTGAACCTATTTTATTTAATTAAAATAAGTCATACCGATTTATTTTAATTAGATAAAATCTGAATATGACTTTAAATAAGTCATACCGAGATTCAGTAAGTCATACCGACCATTCAGAAGTCATACCCAGTTTTTAAATGTCATACAAGGGTTAAAATAAGTCATACAGACTTATTTTCTTGAAATTAAGTCATACTGAAAAAGGTCATAACAGCCTTTTTCATTCTCTATAAATATGAGATCAGCTCTTCATTTTTCAGTAGTTCAGTTGTTAAGAGTTAGAAAAATCAGATCAAATTCAGTAATTTATCTGCATTGTAATATTCACAGATTTCTGTGCTGAGTTTGAATATAATTGATTAAACACGAACACTTCATGTCGAATTCGTTCTAGACTTTTTATCAATTATATAACAGTTTTCTAAATATTAATTTTGTAATACTAATCAAGTTAAAATTATATCTTTCACTTGAACAATATTTCATTCTAATTAATATTTCGCGAGTAATTAAAATAATATTTTTAATCCAAATTATTCCGCGATTAATTTTCAGATATTGTATTCAACCCCCCTTCTACAATATCAGGGACCAACAATTGGTATCAGAGCTGGTTGATATTTTTCATATCAGATCCAAATCAAATTCCGCGAACTCATACAGATCTCAAAAATTATTTTAAATTTGAAATAATTTTTTATTCGAAATAATTTTTTTTCCGAAAAATTATTTTTGATCAAAAATTATTTTAAGTCAAAAATTAAAATATTTTTTGAAACAATTAATTTTTAATCTTATTTAAAGATGAGTACTCAAAGAGTTAGTAGCATTAAAATTCCACAATTTGATAAAGACAATTATAATCTGTGGAAGAGAAAGATGACCTTGTTTCTTCGAGCTGCAAATCCCAAGTACAAGGATATTTTAAAAACTGGTGTTGCTGTTCCAATAAATATCTTTCATGAGCATATGGAAGATGGTGTACTCATTCCGCACAGACAATTTGAAAAAGATATTTCTGAGTACACTGAGACAGAAAAGGAACTGGATACATTGGACACCAGCCTGCAGTTAATTTTAGTGGAATCTCTTGATCCCAGAATGTACAATCATGTTGTTAATTGTAAAAATGCCAAACACATCTGGGAAACGATAGAGATACTAAATGAAGGAACAGAAGAAGTAAGGGAGAACAGATTGGAAATCTTATCGTCTCAATATGAGCATTTTAGATCAAATCCTGGAGAAGGTATCTCTGAAGTTTTTGAGAGATACAACAAGCTGATAAATGATCTAAATCTCAATGGCAAACAATATACGAAGAAGGAGATCAATAGGAAGTTTTTGCTGACAATGCCAGTACACCTAGAGCATAGGATAACAACCATCAGAGAGTCAAGGGACATGAATGAAATTTCTTTGGAAAGACTTTATGGCATTCTGAAGACCTATGAGCTAGAGCAGATTCAACAGAATGAAATATATGGTACAGGCAAGGTGGTCAGCAAGTCTACAGCTCTTGTAGCAGAAGAACCAGAGTACAGAAAAGCTAAGACTGAATCTTCTTCAGTCAACATCATTGATCAGGGTATTGTTGCAGAAGTTGGTGCAACTCTAGTGAATTCAACTGATAGTGAATTTTACTCAATGGAAGAACTCGATCAACTTGAGGATGAATCTCTGGCTCTAATTGCTAGAAAATTTGGAAATACAAGATTCAGGAGGAACCCTAGTTTCAAATTCAAGCCTATGGCAAACAGATTTCAGACAGGTGGTTCTTCTAGCACATCCAACACAAAAGGTGGATACAAGACAGGGATGGTAGACAGAAGCAAGATCTGTTGCTTCAACTGCAATGAAATGGGACACTTTGCAACTGATTGTAGAAAGCCCAAGCAGGAAAGAAAGAAGGATTCATATGACGAGCTCAAACAGAAATATGACGCTCTACTGAAGAAGCATCAGGGAAAATCATACTTAGCAGCAGGAAAAAACTGGGATGATTCCGACAATGATGAAGAAGATCAAATGGGAAATCTTGCTCTAATGGTCTCTTCTTCTTAAGGATCACAATCTCCACCTCGACAAGGAATTGAGGTAAACCCTAGCTGTCCTAAGATGTTTAAATTGATAGGTGAGAATTTAACTGATGCTAGAGATCGAATAAAAGTCTTAATTCTCGAAAACAAAGTTTTATCAGAGGAGAATTATGAATTGAAAAGGCTGAAACTTATTAATGTTAAATTAACTGAAGATGTTGCATTTCAAGTTAATAGAGTCAACTGCTATGTTGAAATTGAAGCTTTTTTGAAAGATAAAATTGAAAAAGAAAAGGTCAGGTGTCAAGCCTATAGAACTGCTTCATTTGTTATGAAAGATCTAGTTGACCAACAAGAGATCAATCGGAAAGTTGGAATAGGTTTTGAATATAATGAATCAGTAGGAAAGCTTAGTAACATCACCCCTTTTAAAAAGACTGCTATAGAGAGGGGTATTCCACATGTTATTAAGGACACCAAGAAACCTCTTTTCATAACTCCTATTGCAGAACCAGTTCTTGATAGTTGTGTAATAGTGGATTATGAAATTAAATGTGAAGACCTTGAAGAGAAGAAAAGAGAAGAACAGACTAGGGACATAAAAGGAATAAATGTCCAGAAAGCTAAATATGTACCTAAAAGACCAATCGAAAATGTGAACTCTGCTAGTTCATCCACTCCTGGTTTAGGTGCTAAGAACTTAAAGAATAATTTGAACAGACCTAACAATAAGTTTGTTAGAAGTAGGGATAGTAACAACAGATGCCATTCTACTGAAAACTTTAAATCTGCTGAAAAAGTTAAAGTAGAAATTGTTAAAACTCCTACTGCTGTGAATAACATGCCTGCTATTGATGTATGCCATAAACCTTGTGGTATGTTAAATTGTATGTTATGTGCTTTTAATGCTATGACTGCTTATTTCAAACGCATGACTGCTAATAAAAAGAACATGACACCGAGACAATACATCAATAATAAATTTACTAAATCCAAGACTGCTATTCCTTCACCTGTCAAGAAGGAAAAATATATTCCTAAGTCTAAACAAAAAATTGTTAAGACTATTTATAGGAAAATAAGTACAGTCAAGGAGGATGCGGCTGTTGTTCGAAAAGGATCTGTTGTCAAAGCTGACAAAGGTCAATTCTTTAAGTATGCCGGGCCCAATCAATTTTGGGCTCCGAAGATAATCTAATCCATTTGATATGTGCAGGGAGTTAAACAGGAAAACCGGGTTGTTTGGATCCTAGACAGCGGATCGTAAAGGCATATGACCGGAGATAGAGCCCTGCTATCAGACGTGGTTGAAAGAGCTGGCCCAATCATCACCTTTGGAGATAACAGCAAAGGAATGACTACGGGATATGGCAAGTTAAATACTGGAAATGTTATCACTGAAAACGTCTCTTTGGTGGAAGGACTTAAGCACAATCTACTCAGCGTCAGTCAATTCTGTGATAAAGGTTACAAAGTGAACTTTATCAAGGAGAAGTGCTTAATAGCTCATTCTAAAGAAGACAGACTAGCCTTGCGTGGAGTAAGGAAATGAAACTTGTACGTAGCTGATTTCAACTCGGGAACTGAAGCTGAAGCAAACTGTTTTTATTCAAAAGCTTCATCAGAAGAAAGTTGGCTATGGCACAAGAAACTCTCACACCTGAATTTCAAAACAATGAACTCTCTAGTCAAGAGGGATTTGGTGAGAGGACTGCCTCCGATGGAATTTACACAAGAAGGATTGTGTGAGGCATGTCAGAAAGGGAAGTCAAAAAGAGCAACTCACAAAGGCACAGACACTACATATATTATTGAACCACTGCAGCTGCTTCATATGGATTTATTTGGTCCAGTAAATATTCTGTCTATGTCAAGGAAGAGATATGCCTTAGTGATTGTAGATGACTTCACAAAGTACACGTGGGTTTTATTCTTGAACTCTAAGGATGAAACTCCACAGTTGGTGATTGATCATGTAAAATTGATTGAGTTAGATTCAAAGCTACCTGTCCGGGCAATCAGATCAGATAATGGAACAGAATTCAAGAATGAAATTCTAAATAGCTTCTGCTCAGACAAAGGGATAACAAAACAATTCTCAGCGCCAAGAACTCCGCAACAGAATGGAGTAGTAGGAAGGAAGAATCGAACCTTGATTGAAGCTGCAAGAACAATGTTAAGTGAATCAAGGTTGCCTATCTACTTCTGGGCTGAAGCAGTAAACACAGCTTGTTATACCCAGAATCGAACTTTAATCAACAAGGATCATATGAAGACGCCCTACGAATTAATGGCTAGCAAGAAACCAACACTCAAATACTTTCATATATTTGGAGCCAAATGTTTTGTGCTAAAAGATGGAGATGAACATCGTGGCAAATTCGAGGCCAAGGCACATGAAGCAATTTTTATCGGCTACTCAAAAAGAGCATATAGGGTGTACATAATTGATCAGCACCAAGTAAAAGAAAGTGTCAACGTATCATTTGACGACACTAAACTCCCAAGCATCCAAACTGAAGATCCTTCTGAGTCATTAAAATTTGACAATCATCCAGACTCAGATTCGGATAATGAAGAAGAGCCTGAGGTTGCAACAGGAAATGATGATGACAACAATGATGGTAATGATCTAGGTAATAGTGGTGGAAACAATGGCAACACTAGAGATACTACTAATACCAGTGGTGGATCAACAAGTCATCCAGGCAGCAACTCAGGGGGAGATAAAGGATCAACTGGCACAACACAACATCACAATGAATATAGAGGCGAATCATCAAGATCAAATCTACCAAGGGAAAGGAAATGGAGCAAAGATCATCCCTTTGAATTGATCATAGGTGATCCAGATGTTGGTGTTAGAACCAGAAGTGCAACTTCAAATGAATGTTTATTTTCGGTTTTTCTATCTCAAGAAGAACCAAAGAAAATTGAAGATGCTCTAACTGATCCAGATTGGGTTCTTGCCATGCAAGAAGAACTCAATCAGTTCGAAAGGCAAGAAGTATGGACACTGGTACCCAGGCCTAAAGATAGATCTGTTATTGGCACAAAATGGGTATACAGGAACAAGTTAGACGGTGATGGCATTGTTACAAGGAACAAGGCCAGACTGGTGGCAAAGGGTTACTCCCAGGAAGAGGGAATTGATTATGATGAGACCTACGCACCAGTTGCAAGACTTGAAGCCATCAGAATATTTCTGGCATTCGCAGCACATTCCAATTTTAAAGTCTATCAAATGGATGTGAAGAGTGCATTTCTGAATGGAAAGATAGAAGAGGAAGTATATGTGGAACAGCCCCCTGGCTTTGAAAATCCAGAGTTTGCTGATTTTGTATACTTCTTATTCAAAGCCCTCTATGGACTCAAGCAAGCACCGATGACATGGTATGACACACTCTCTCAGTTTTTACTTGAAAACGGTTTTACTAGAGGTGTCATAGATAAAACTCTCTTTTACAAATTACTTGATAAAGATATGATATTTGTCCAAGTTTATGTTGACGATATTATATTTGGTTCTACTAATGAAAACTTGTGCAAGAGATTTGCTAAGTTAATGCAGAGTAGGTATGAAATGAGCATGATGGGTGAGCTGTCATTCTTCCTTGGATTGCAAGTGAAGCAGATGGAAGATGGGATTTTTATTTGCCAATCAAAGTACGTAAGGGATCTTCTAAGGAAATACAATCTAGAAGATTCTTCACGGGCAAAAACCCCTATGCCAACAGCCACAAAGCTTGACAAAGATGAAACTGGTAAGAAGGTTGACATCACAAGCTATAGAGGTATGATAGGCTCATTATTATATCTAACTGCTAGTAGACCCGATATAATGTTTGCAACATGCTTATGTGCAAGGTTTCAAACTGACCCTAGAGAATCTCATCTTATAGCTGTTAAAAGAATTTTTAGATATCTGAAGGGTACACCGAATCTTGGAATTTGGTACCCTAAAGGTACAGGTTTTGAACTAATAGGCTATACAGATTCAGATTATGCAGGATGCAGGATGGACAGGAAAAGTACATCTGGAAGTTGTCAGTTTCTAGGACGACAGTTGATTTCCTGGTACAGTAAGAAACAGCACACAGTATATACCTCGACAGCCGAAGCAGAATATATTGCGGCAGGTAGTTGTTGTGCACAAATCTTGTGGATAAGGAATCAGCTGAATGATTATGGACTCGCGCTATCTAAAATTCCAATACTTTGCGACAACACAAGTGCCATAGCTATTTTCAATAATCCTGTACAACATTCAAGGACCAAGCACATAGACATAAGGTATCATTTTATCCGAGAACATGTCATGAACGGAACTGTGGTGTTACATTTTGTACCCACAGAAGATCAAATTGCCGACATCTTCACGAAACCACTTGATGAATCCACTTTCTCTAAGTTGGTTAATGAGTTAGGGATGTTAAACATGAACTAATTATTGCATGTTGTTTTAAATTGCATATTTATTTTGAAGCACTGTAAATACACTGTATATATTCCTTAAAAAATTATCAAAAACAAACAAACAAATTGAAAAAGAAAACTCAAAAAGATTTTCCTTATTTTGTACAGTTGTTATTTCATTGGCATCTTTACTGTAAATATTGTTTATTATAATTGTTTTCCAACAATTGGCATATATTATATATATATATATAAGTATGTATAGTGTTATTTGTTTTTCAACTTTGACATCCTTATCTTTATTATTTTTATATATATACATAAATATAAGCTGATTATTTCGCGTCTCTTTTGAGAAGTAGGAAAGATCTATGAGCTTGATCATCCAATTGTTTCTAATAGTTAGATCCCAAACATTGGCATCAATCTCTATCCAAGATCTTAGAACCAAACACACAAACACAATCACATCCGTCTCTCTAACCATTAAACAGAATACCTAATTGTTAAGAATGAGGGAGTCAATGCCTTGAGTGCATTTGATAAGGTTGGTAATGTGAGGGAACCAACAGCTCTGTCTCCAGAAAGGTGATTCAAATACATATAAACTGAGACAACTGTTAGCTCATCTGTGTTCTCTCAAAAGGATACAGACTTGAAAAAGGCAAAACTGTTACTAGGTTCATTCTCTCAACAGAGTGAGCCTATTGAATTCAGCCTGTCAGCCAAGGCTATCAGCAAAGAGTTAATTTCATCTGACATTTTTCAAGAAATCACAAATATTGTCTTATTTTTAGGGACAACAATGGACCAACTTAATTGGCATTTTGGACCAACAATTTAAGAACTTACTTGGGACCAAAATGGACCAAGAAAGAACAATTGAAATGTCACAGGAAGGATGAATTGACGGTAGCAATTTTTCTAAACTTCCATATCAAGGAAGGAAGAATGATTGATGATTCTGACTGAGTCAACATGCCTTCACAGGCGTCAGGAGGAAACTTGGATCATTTGCTACATTATAGATCCTTGTCTCCCTCCCCAGATGGAACATATCTGGATTCCTAACGGAATAGATCATCTAAGATGATCAGCAACTCACTGAATCTATTTCTGAAGCAATTCAGTTTTTCAAAGTCAAAATGTTTTTATAGATTCAATTGAGGACGGGGATTTGCGAAACCCCATTGCACCACCAGTGACCTCTCTTGAAGGGGCTATGATGATCTTTCTTGCAGGTACAAAAGGCTGAGTCATCCGTACTGAGAGAGATATAGTGATGTGAGAAAAGAGTGAAACACAAGTAAGGAAGAGTGAAAATATATATTCTATGAGTGAAACACTTAGAGAGTATATGAGCAAAACACTTGTGAGGAACACAAAGTAAAATCACACACTAGCACACTTACCGAATCCCTTTCCCCATTCCCTGTTACAGATTTCAAATGTTACTTAACCAAGGTGGAAATTTCTTCAGAAAAGGACCAACAATTGTTACCTATCTACAATTGGGGGAGAATTATTAAGAGAATTACTCAACTAAGGGGGAGAATTATTAAGAGGATTACTCCAAAATGTTAAAGTGTTCAACTAAGGGGGAGTAGATCAAAAGGGGAGAAGTAAACAAAGGCTTTTGCTAGAAGAGGATTACTCAATTGTTGAACAAGAAAAAGGGGTATATAACAACATGCTTGGATTCTATTCCATTTGATTTTAGAAGATTCTTGTAAATATGATTAACCGGATTTTCTAAAATGCATAACATGTCATAGTTTGCATTTTTTATATCTGCGATGGTTTAATGCTGTATGTATGCCATGTTTGTTACCTCTATTAAAATGGTTGGATAATTCAAGTAAGGGGAAATTGAATTCACCTTGGAAGAGAAGGGAAGACAGGAGTTGGAGAAATAGAGGAGAAGTGGTAAGAAGAGAACAGACATCATCTCTGACATCTTAAGGGGGAGTAGTGATGAGTCTGAGAAATGAAGATAATACTACATGTATAATATGTTCAGTGCTAGAGGAACAAACATCTTTCATTTCAGTTACTCAAAGAAATCTGGAAATGTATTATATGATCCAGAGAACAATTTATTTACTTACAGTTCTTAAATGTCATATTAGTTTCTTAGTTGTTAGTTGAGTTATCCTCTAGGAATTTGTGTGTTAAATGTTTAACAACAAATAGGGGGAGATTGAAAGGCATATGTCAAGGCCTATTTGTAATTAGTAGATGACAACTCAACTCATGTAAGAAATTAAAGTAAGTAATAAATTCTGAGGATGGAATCAAATCGAAGAATGTCAACTAGACACAAAGAATCAACTTGTCAGAAGAATTATAATGAAGTTGCTACTCTACACCGGAAGAAGTTCATTTATATGTTCAAGCGTCGGAGAAAAATAGAGAAGCAGTTGTTCAGAAGATTCAGAAGATTCTAAGTGGCTACTACAGAAGATTCCAGAAGAAGAATGAAGACAGTGAAGTAGAAGAAGAACAGAAGACCACAGCTTAATGTTAAAGATAAAGAATATTTATTATAGTATGACATAAATGAACCAGACAGTACATTTGTGTGTCAACTAAAATAATAAATATTCATCATCTAGCTCAAGTGGTTTTATGACAAAAGAGACAACGAAGACTGGAAGACTTCAAGACTGATAACACGGTAATACAAGACGAAATAGTATTTTAATTCTACTATCAAATGTTAATTGATTATTTAATTTATCTAATTAAATTAATTCAAGTTGAATTTAATTTAATTTATAAATTAACTAATTAATTTAAGTAGAATTAATTTATTATAAAAGATATGACTTAATATGATTTTTAATATAATTCAAATGACTAATAAATAAGTCATACCGACTGTTTATTAATAAGTCATACCGAATTATATTAATAAAAGTCATACCGAAGCTGTTAAAGAAAAGTCATACCGGAGCAGCCGACTGATAAGTCATACCGAAGCTGTTAAAGAAAAGTCATACCGGAACAGCCGACTGATAAGTCATACTAAGCTCAGTGGATAAGTCATACCGAGATTTCTGTGCTCAAAAGGTCATACTGAACCTATTTTGTTTAATTAAAATAAGTTATACCGATTTATTTTAATTAGATAAAATCTGAATATGACTTTAAATAAGTCATACCGAGATTCAGTAAGTCATACCGACCATTCAGAAGTCATACCCAGTTTTTAAATGTCATACAAGGGTTAAAATAAGTCATACAGACTTATTTTCTTGAAATTAAGTCATACTGAAAAAGGTCATAGCAGCCTTTTTCATTCTCTATAAATATGAGATCAGCTCTTCATTTTTCAGTAGTTCAGTTGTTAAGAGTTAGAAAAATCAGATCAAATTCAGTAATTTATCTGCATTGTAATATTCACAGATTTCTGTGCTGAGTTTGAATATAATTGATTAAACACGAACACTTCATGTCGAATTCGTTCTAGACTTTTTATCAATTATATAACAGTTTTCTAAATATTAATTTTGTAATACTAATCAAGTTAAAATTATATCTTTCACTTGAACAGTATTTCATTCTAATTAATATTTCGCGAGTAATTAAAATAATATTTTTAATCCAAATTATTCCGCGATTAATTTTCAGATATTGTATTCAACCCCCCTTCTACAATATCAGGGACCAACACCTGTACAAAGTCAAAAGTATCATACTCCCTCTGTCCCATTCAATTCTATACATTTTCCTTTTTTGGATGTCCCTCTCATTTGTATACATTCCAAAAATAGTAAAATTTTAATAATAAAAAATACTACTCTCTCCGTCCCAACCAATTCTTTACACTTTCCTTTTTGGGACGTCCCACCCAATTCTTTACATTACTAAAAATAGTAACTTTTAACAATAAATATATTATTACATCCACTACTTCACTCTACTTTTTCAACACTTTACACTATTACACCCACTATTTCATTTATTTTAACAATAAAATCACTATTACACCCACTATCCTTGGTCTCCGTGCCCGGACCAAATGTAAACATTTGGCCGGGACGGAGGGAGTATTACACCCACTCACTTTCCTCCACTATCTCAAATTCATAATATAAAAATACTATTATACCCACTACTTTCCTCCACTATTTCAAATCTATTATTAAATATTAATAGGTCCCACCACTTTACCCACTTTTTATCTAATTTTACTATTATACTATCATTTTTTTTATTTTTTCTTGTCCTCCGTGCCCATTTGATTTGTATATAAATCAATGGGACGGAGGGAGTATAAATTAGTCACCAATCAGCAATACATGGAAAGTTGCATGATTGAATTTCAGTACAATCTAACAGAATATTTTTTATTTACTGCAACTACAATATTATTTTTTATATTAACGTACGTCATAAAATCTGCAGTTCACCAAAAACCAGAACCATTAGAACCCTAAAATAATCACTATTCAAAGAGAACACACAGACTAAGAATTTGTATTTTTTTATCTTGTTCATGTATTCTAATACGTGTTCCATACATACAGAATGCAAACAAAAATTACAAAGATATATTTGGATACCAGGTTCTTGATACGGTTCAAGCCGTGTTTGATGATCGACATCATAATCACACTATCAGACGATAAGAGAAAATGATTTTTCGCAGATAGTTTCAGAGATTGGGTTTTTAATACGGTTCAAACTAAGTATTTTATGGGATCATATTTGATTATGATATAGAATCTCTGGGTTCTTAATAGTATTTTTCAAGTTGTATATTTGATTGTAATCTGGACTTTTGTTTTGTTCTCTGTACTAAACCTTCAAATTAAGGAAAAGTCTGAAAAGTGAGAGCCATGACAGAGTATTATTGTCTAGCGCTGGAAAATGTGCAGACTTGAGATAAACATTTTGTTATCAGGAAACAAGAGAACCAATGACCATACAGATTCAAAGATATCTCGGAAGAGGAACAGTGTGACAATCCCGATATTTTTCAAAAATTATTTTTATTATTTAAATATTTTATTAGTTTTCTCAAAAGAGTAGGAATAAAAGTTTTATATTTTATTCCAGTTAGATGCATTTTCATATTATTATTATTATTTTAGTAATTATTTTCGGTTCAGTGGTGTTGAGTTCGGTTTAAAAAAAATATATTTATACTCCCTCCGTCCCATCCAATTGTTATCACTTTTTTTTCACTTTCTGGCACGCATTTTAAGGTGGATTTTAAGGATAGTTCCATAACTTATTTTTAAAAATTTCTTTTTTTGTATAAAAATAGGATTGTTCTATTTTTATACAAAAAAGGAAAATTTCAAAAATAAATTATGGAACTATCCTTAAAATTCACCTTAAAATGCGTGCCAGACAACCCATTTTGAAATGATAACAACTCAACGGGACGGAGGGAGTATTATTTTACTGATCAGGTCAGTATCTCGAATCGGTATTTTTCTTCGGGTGAAAATTTTATTTGAATATTCAAAATTTAATATTTTTATATTTTTGAATATTCAAAATATTTAAATATTATGAAAAATTATTATTTTTAAGTCGTTTTAAAAATAATAAAAATTATATTTTTACCCAAACTATTTTTATCGGATTTTTGAGATTATTTAAAATTATTTAGAGATTAAACGTTATATTAAAATAATTTTCAAAAATATATTTTTATATATAATAAAAGTAAAAAAAATTACTTGTATTTGACTATAGATGTAGACGCGCAAACTCGATCTCAATAGTTTAGACTCATAGCAACCGCATGAACGACAGATTAAAAAATTATTAAAAGGTGATATCGTGAGATGGACAGTGTAGTCGACCCATTCCAGCTTAGGACCGCATCTATATCAGGTAAGTATTTTCTTCTTGATCATCCTAAATACTTTTATTTTACTGTTTTTGATTATTCATATCATGATAAATAATTATTGTTCGGAACTATTTATGGTTCCTGTTTTATTCTGTGCATCAGAGTTACTTGTTATTTGTACTCTGAATATTGAAAGTTGATTATAATAAACTCATCATATCCAGCGAATTATTGTATAAATAACGAGTATATGGTCTGTAGTTGAAACTAAACATACTTGATTTTATTTTGGGTTGCTCTATTGGATTGGAATTCTAGCGTAAGAGACTCTGAAATAATAGCCCAGCATTTATTGAGGTGGATATGGTAACCAATCCATCTTCCTATAGGCTAACATTACTTGTCTATTTTGGTACCTATATTTTGTGAATCCTTGTTATAACTACGAGTATAGAAATGTACCGATAGGGTATAAAGAGGTCTTATTGCTTTTAGACTGATCAGGGAGCAATAGTGTTTATATTTGTGTATCCAATCCATATTGCCAACATGTCTGTTATATATTGATTTTGAGCAGTTGATTCATTTTGATGACATACTGCATTGTTTCAGTTTGAGATAAACTGTGATTTATTTATTGTTCAATTTTCATAATAAACTGTGTTATATTCCGTTTTCTATACAGATCTCATATCTTGATTTAATTTCAATTGTTCATATACTTGCTGAGCATTTCTTTGGCTCACTCTTGTTTTTTTTATCTAAATCCTGCCAGACTGTCAGTATGAGTCATCGCAGCAATTCTAGCAGGCGTAGCGAGAGACAAGTGTTAGGACCGCTCGCTTCTCGGGCCTCCTATGTATTTAGTTGTTTTAGTATGTCTGTAAATAGTGTTTGTAATAAAATTGAAGTTAGACTTGAAACTTATGGATTTAGTTCTGGTTTGTAACAAAATATTTAGTGTACTTTTAGTTTCAGCTGCTTAATTTCATACTATAACCTGTTAGCGATGCTTAGTTGTTGGCGGGGTTAATGTGCACCTGATTTATATTATTTTATCGGGCTTCTGGTTTATTATTTTATTATATTGGCTGTTGGCGGGCCAATGCAACTCTAATATATTATTTTATTGGTTGGTGATCCCCAAATCTAGAACTCGGGTTTGGAGGACGTCACAGTTGGTATCAGAGCAACAGGTTGGTAGTCACTGAAATAAGCAGAGATATAGCTCGTGAAAGATTTGGTAGATCACATGAGATATGTTTATATTCATTTGAGATAGATTTTTGTTCACATGAGTTAAGTTATGTTTAACTTTATCTTTAAGCCTAAGTTGTGAGCAGTACAAAGTAGGGTATCGATAACTTTAAAATGTGAAGACGAAGAGTTTGGAATCGAACGATGGTCCATCTGAGGAGCCGACAAAGAAGACATCGGTAAAGACCTTGGCAATACCTTTTCTCATTTAGAAAATATTTTGATTACTTTCCAATCAGTTATTTATTTTGAAACTTTTCCCAAAAAGATTTTTGATAAAGAATATATTTCCCCACTTGCTCGTTATGTATCAATATTTTCTTTTCTGGTTATTCTTTTCTCCAGAAATAGCACTTTTGGAGTTTGTTCAATTTTAATCTAAGGTGTGCATCAAAAATATTATTCATCAAGATGCATCAATTATTAATCTGATTTTAAATTCCTTTCTCATTTCTCTACTCCAACTGAGGCAAACAACCTTATTTATAGGGGACACAAGGACTATCTGTCTGTGTGATAGAAAGTTTGATGGGACGCCATCACTTGTGAGTTGTGCATTACAAGAAGGCTAATAACCTTTACTTGTAAGTATCTTAACTAAGGCACACGACATTAAGTTCTTTTGATCATATTGATCACTCAGTTATTTTTACATTTCAAATGAGGTTTACTTTAAAACTCAAAATCTTATAAACTCAAATTTTGTGACACTTTCTTTGACATGAAATCTTTCCTCTTCAGAGTTCTATGACTCTTGTTATCTCTAAAAGTTTTCAAGGTAAGCCAACCAGGTCAGAATGAGTTAACTTTGCTGACAAGAATTTAAAGTTGTGATAAGCCTACTGATTTAATTCGAGGCTTTGGAAAAGTTACATACGAATTGACGCTATCACCGGAATTGTAAAATGTGCGTAATATGTTTCCCATATTAAGAGGAAGAATGTCTAATCCCAATTAGTAGGCTCATAATAGAGCGTGAATATGTAGGGGTACAACCAGATTTATCCTATATAGAGAAACCAGTTGAAATTCTAGACCAATGGCGATAAGAGTTAAAGATTAAATAGTTATTATTATAGAGGATATTATGGAGGAATCAATAAGTTAAAATGTCAATTTAGATATCGGGAATAGAAAGTTGGCGAAAGGGAACTCTAGTGCTTTACTCAGATGATTCCGATGACGGAATCCTTATAAGGAGGGTAGACTGTAACAACCCAGATATTTTTCAAAAGTTATTTTTATTATTTAAGTATTTTATTGATTTTCTCAAAAGAGGATGAATAACATTTTTATATTTTATTCCAGTTGGATGCATATCCATATTTTTATTATTATTTTAGTAATTATTTTCGGTTTAGTGGTTGAGTTCGGTTTAAATATATATATATATATATATATATATATATATATATATATATATATATATATATATATATATATATATATATATATATATATTATTTTACTGATCGGGTCAGTATCTCGAATCGATATTTTTCTTCGGGTGAAAATTTTATTTAAATATTCAAAATTTAATATTTTTATATTTTTGAATATTGAAAATATTTAAATATTGTGAAAAGTTATTATTTTTAAGTCGTTTTAAAAATAATAAAATTTATATTTTTCCCCAAAATATTTTTATCGTATTTTTGAGATTATTTAAACTTATTTAGAGATTAAACGTTATATTAAAATAATTTTTAAAAATATATTTTTATATATAATAATAAAATATATATATATATATATATATATATATATATATATATATATATATATATATATATATATATATATATATATATATATATATACCCCACCCCACCCCACCCCACCCCAATTCCCCTGCACCCCCTCCCTCTATTTCCCCTGCCTCCTACCTTTTCTCCGTAATCGAATTAACACCCCCCTTTTTCCTTTGATATACGCACGCACACCACCCAACCAACTCTACGCATAGTACCTATGTGATTAAGCTGCTGTCGCCTCTGTATCCGTTCTCTGTTTTACGGTATGTATATTTATATATGTAAATCTTTTAAAATTCATTACTTACAAACCGTTAATCCAATCTTTAATATCTATATATATAAATGACCAGCGTTTTAAGGCCTACACATATGTATAATTTTGGATTAGTTTTTGAGAATATTATTTTTTGAACAGGTTTTCCTTTTTAATTTATTTAGGAGTGTAGAAAGAGGATTTGAAGATGGTGATCAAGCTATGTGTATATGCATGGGGATTAATTTCGTATTTTTCTGAGAATATTTTTCAGCCATAAAAAAAGACTTGTAGGGTGTCCGTAATTGATCTTATGGTAAGACTTTTAAGATCATGACTTGATGCTTGTAAATATTCGGGTATGTTAGTTTATATATATTAATTTCATAATTTTTAGAGATTATTTTTATACTCCGTAAAGTTCCCTATTGACTAGATTTTTGGGTTTTGATGGTCATGTTTTCCGTTTCTGACAATTTTATGTGTATATGTATAATTTGTTTTGTGGGTTAAATTTATTTACGCTATTTTAGTATAATTGGATTGTATTGTTTGGGATTGAATTTGAGGGGCTGTGACCCCGAGAAAAGTTCATTTTACAAAGACCTTATTTCGAAATTTTTTCTTGTAATAAAATATTTATTTCAGATTTCAATTATTATTTGATTAAAAATATTAATTAGTTAATTATTTTGAAAAATAATTTATTTAAGAATGATTAATAATTAATTAATTTGAATAATCAGTTGATTTAATTATTAATTGATTTATTCTTATTAATTAAAAATTAATTATTTTGTTTATCCATTTTAAACGAAATAAATATTTCTATGATCAGAAAGATAATCCAGAGGTTATACAAATAGTTTTAAATTCTAAATTCCTTTACGAATCCTGATTAACTATTTTACGAGAATTTTAGTGATCCGACTCGATCCTAGAAATATTTTTTAAAATGTTTAATGTTATGTTTAATTATTCAAGTTGATAACGTCATCGAGGGTAGACGTTATAAATTTTAAAGTATGAATTAGAATTGTTATTTTTTATTCCTTTTGTTCTAGGATTAATTGCTGTTTAATATTCGAGTCTCGATGATTAATTATTTATTTATGTTCGTGTCTCGAGGATTAATTGTTGTTTAATATTCGAGTCTCGAGGATTAATTGTTTATTTATGTTCGTGTCTCGATGATTAATTGTTGTTTTATATTTGAGTCTCGATGGTTAATTGGTTGTTTGAGGATTAGTTGATAGTTGAGTTTATATTTTTATTTATGGGTGTGTTAGGTTTGATTTGAGTTTTCTTGTTAATAAGAATATGTCTGAGATAAATATATAAGTATAATTAAGTTATAAATGTTCGTAGAATATAGCGAGGTACTTCAAGGACTAAAGTACCATATTATATTTGACTATAGATGTAGACGCGCAGACTCGATCTCAATAGTTTAGACTCATAGCAATCGTATGAACGGCAGATTAAAGAATTATTAAAAAATGATATCGTGAGACGGACAGTGTAGTCGACCCATTTCAACTTAAGACCGCATCTATATCAGTCAAGTATTTTCTTCTTGATCATCCTAAACACTTTTATTTTACTGTTTTTGATTATTCATATCATGATAAATATTTATTGTTCGGAACTATTTATGGTTCCTATTTTATTCTGTGCATCAGAGTTACTTGTTATTCGTACTCTGAATATTGGAAGTTGATTAAAATAAACTCATCATATTCAGCGAATTATTGTATAAATAACGAGGATATGGTCTGTAGTTGAAACTAAGCATACCTTATTTTATTTTGGGTTGCTCTATTGGATTTGAATTCTCGCGTAAGAGGCTCTGAAATAATAGCCCAGCATTTATTGAGGAGGATATGGTAACCAATCCATCTTCATATGGGCTAACATTACTTGTCTATTTTGGTACCTATATTTTGTGAATCCTTGTTATAACTATGAGTATAGAAATGTACCGATAGGGTATAAAGAGGTCCTATTGCTTTTATACTGATCAGGGAGAAATATTGTTTATATTTGTGTATCCAATCCATATTGCCAGTATGACTATTATATATTGATTTTGAGCAGTTGATTCATTTTGATGACATACTGCATTGTTTCAGTTTGAGATAAACTGTGATTTATTTATTGTTCAGTTTTCATAATAAACTGTGTTATATTCCGTTCTCTATACAGATCTCATATCTTGATTTAATTTCAATTGTTCATATACTTGCTGAGCATTTCTTTGGCTCACTCTTGCTTTTTATCTAAATCCTTCCAGACTGTCAGTGTGAGTCATCGCAACAATTCTAGCAGGCATAGCGAAAGACAAGTGTTGGGACCCCTCGCTTTTCGGGTCTCCCAGGTATTTAGTTGTTTTATTATGTCTGTAGATAGTGCTTGTAATAAAATTGAATTTAGACTTGAAACTTATGGATTTGAGTTTTGAATTTAGTTCTGGTTTGTAATAAAATATTTAGTGTACTTTTAGTTTCAGTTGCTTAATTTCATACTATAACCTGTTAGCGATCCTTTATTGTTGGCGGGGTTAGTGCGCACCTGATTTATATTATTTTATTGCACCTCAGGTTTATTATTTTATTATTTATGGCTGTTGGTGGGCCAGTGCACCTCTGATATATTATTGTATTAGTTGGTGACCCCGAAATCTAGACCCCGGGTTTTGGAAGACGTCACAAAGAGAATTCAAAAAAATTGATTGGTATATAAAAGAACACTTAATGAATGAAGTTCTGCCTCAACTTTATTGTGTATTTAATATTATGTAGAATACATAACAGAACCTAAAGTATATTCTCTCATGTTAAGTATTAACAATGAGTTTACAGATTTGTGCTAAAAATGGAGAGCTTCTGGTGTTCAAGGGTTTTTGCATATGCTTGCTGTGGTTTCTCAATCAAGACCTGGTATCTTATGTAACTCTGTTGTGTTGTTAGTACTACAGTGCATTGTCTTCATGGTGAAACATTTTAAGATAAGTTTTCTGATGGTATGGTTTGCTAGACTGATGCAGAATTCTTTTTTATAGAATCAAAGAGGATTGTATAATTGTATAAGGTAGTTGTGATGATTTTTACCAGCTACATGTTTAATCTTGGGATCACTATTGTTTGGTTGAGATTGAGGTGGAATATAGAGATAACCAGAAACTCGACGAGGGTGGCATGGTCAGGTCTGGTTGTTATGCAGTATGTGGAATGTGGGTGTGGAATAGTTGATGGGGAGTTATACAGTGTGTTATATTCCAAAACTGTACATGATGTGTGTGCGGCCATAAATTGCAATGGGACTCGTGCAAGTGAGAGGTGGTTTCTCCGGTAAAATGTGCATGTTGCAACCTCTTTGTAGTATTTGGTAGCTGTCAAAGAAGTAGGGAATTCTGAACTTTTCGTGGGTATGGTGCTACACATGATGTCTTCTGTTAATGTTAATTAAATAGAGTTTTTTTTGTTTGATGTTAGAAGTCTAAATGGAGTGAGTTTCAAGAGATTTTGTATAATTTTCTTTTGAGAGGAATCCTCTTAAAATATCTTTATATTGTTTTTTAATTAATATTATGTGACGAGGGTTACCCTTATTTACCAAAATAACAATAATAATAATATACAAATTTAGAAAATATGTATTATTTTTGCTTAATCACTTCATAGAAAATTTTCAAAAAAATTTTGCGGAACAATTCATAAATTAAAAAATATTAAAATATTTTTTCATTGAAATCAGAAAAATTAATTAAACACTTTGCAAAACATTTAAAGTTCTTTAATTATAATATTAAATATTGAATATTTTTGTACTGATCTTTATAATTAAAATATTCAACAAAAATTCTGAATTTTCGTTAAACACTTAATATATATATAAAATATTTAAGTGAATATTTTAAAGAATCTTAATGTCATATAATTTAATTAAATATTTATTGGATTAAAAAAATATTAACATCATTTTAAAGAATCTTAATGTCATTTTTTAAATAATTAGTAGAGCACTTATTAGAACATTTATTGGATTATAAAAATTATATTGAATTTAAAATATAAAAAGAATATTAGAATTTTAGTGGAAGACTTAGTAGAAGCTTAATAGTATGTTTTAATATAATAATATTATTTTAGTTTAATTAATGAAAGGATTAATATAAAACTCAATATATAATGTTCAATAAGGTGTTTATATTGTTAAAATATGCATATTTTTTTTATTATAGAAAACTCCTTTCGAGAGTTTGTTTAATGGTATTTATAATTAATTTTTTTTATTTTGATGATATTTAAAATGATTATATATATTAATTATACTAATATTCAATTATATTGAATAATTTAAATATATATTAAATATTAGTGAAACTTTTAGAAGAATCTTAATATTATAATTTGAGATTTTTTTATAAATAGTTTACTAAGTATTAAATTATTAAAATAACTTTATTTGTTCAGAAATAATGTTAAGTTTCTCATACGTATAATATTAAGATTCTCTTAATTATTCACTAATATTATCATAATATTAGTGAACTCATATAATATTAATACAATATAATAATAATTTAATTCTCTTAATTTATTAATATAATATTAATGAACGTCATATTGTAATTCAATTAATTGAAAAACACTTTAAAAACCATAAATCATAATATTAATGAACTCATATAATATTAATTAACACATGATAGAATCTCAAACTCAATATTATGACTCAATATTAGTGAATAATATTGAACTTGTATAACAATAATGAACATTTTAATCATTTAATCGAATGTCCTTGTATAAATATTCAACTAAGTACTTTTATATACATTTTAATATAATCAATAATTTTTATAGTAACTTAATTTTAAGTCAAGTTAAATAATTTGTTATTCCCTTGTCAATATTTGTAAATGGGTGGTTGAATACAAATATTTCACATGTTAGAACTTTTAACAGTTTTCTTGATAATGTTTGAGAAGATTTAAAGTATAAACAATTAAAACTGAAATAAGTAGTTGAACAAACATAAGATGTTTAAAATTATTGATGGATTGATTTTTCCATCCGTGTGTATTTTCGCTCAAATGATCTAAGTTAATGAAACCTAGCTATAATTATTAGGTTAGAAAATAAAACCAACTATTTTTACAAGTGTTCTTAGGCTAAATAGTAGTTTCTAAGATATTGTTTAACTTGTATATTTTCCTACCACACTTGTTTATATAACACAAATGTGTTTAAAATTCCTAAAAAGAGTATAAAATAATTAATCTATTCTAGAATTGTTTCTGATCTATCTTTCCTTTTGCCTTTTTCTATTTTGAGAAATGTCTTCATACTTGGAAACACAGCTTCACTTTGAGTCTTCACAGTCAGTATAGACTGTCTTCCATATGTATGGTTTATGTCTTGTCTTGCACTCTTTATCAATTGATAATTTGTTGTTAAGTATATCAATTGATTGTTCCTTGTATCCATCAACTGATATTCTTCTTTGATTGATCTTGATATTTATCGATTGATAATAGCTGTTGACTTATCGATTGATAGATGTTATCAATCGATATATCAATCGATGATTTTTCATATCAGTTGTTGGTCTTCAATCTTTGACTTGACTTTGTATCAATTGATCTTCTATCTGTTGATGTCTCCATATCAATTGATCATCCTTCATTTGTATAATTTTCCTGTCTTCAAATAATTATAATTTGACTGTCTAAGTTATACATCAATTGATGACCAAAATCAATCGACTCTAGTATCAATCGATGAGAAATTATCAATCAACTAAAGTCATATCAATTGAAATAGACTAAATACACATATGCTACCATCCATATTATCAGTTGATTAACATAAACATGCCAACTAATAAATGGTTTCCTGATCAATCGATATTTATAATTTTCATATCAATTGATCAGTTATAATAAAATATAATTTTATGATTCTAAGATTTAATGTTATCATCAAAGTTACATAGATTCCTAACAGAATTAAAAAATACCGACTCTATTTTTAGTTTTTTTTTGAAACAATAGCTTTATTTTTCTATTTGCTTCAATAATACGTCAATAAATTTAAAAAAGGATTGAGATTCTATTATGTTTTATTATATTAAGTATTAAAATTACTTAAGTGAACATTTTAAAAAATCTTAATCCTATATAATATTATAATTCGAATGTTATTCTATTAATATTACAATCTTAATTTTAAAATTCAATTGAATTTCGAAGTTAAAATTTTTAAAAATGTAAATATAATCGTACTAAAACAAAAAAAACACTTAGAAATCTCAAAATGACATTTTTATTATCATAAAACACTTAATCTAATCTTAATATTATAAATTATACTTACTTGAATTTTAATATTATAAAATTACACTTACTTGATTATTAATAAATTACATAATATTAAAACACTTCGTGAAATTCTAATATTTTATAAAATATTTAATGATAAAATATATCATATTATTCGAAATATTAACTATAAAATATTTAATAAAAGAATTATGATTAAACTTTTAATATGATAAATATTTTGGTATTTCAAATATATTGTGATTCTTTAAAGTTTTGGGCAAAGTATATTCTTTAAATTTAATTGTGAAGTTCTTTAATATTTTGTGTAAAATTATATTATTTATTTTTTCTTATATGAAAAAATATGTTATGTTTTAATTTTTTTCCTAATAGATTCATTTAAAAGTTTTTGATATTTTAATTATTCAAAATAAATTTTAAATTTTGATATTTTTAGAGTGTAGTGTCAACTTTATTATTTATATTTGTTATATGATAAATTTTCTTATATATTTTTTTATATAAATAGATTTGTTTTTAAATTAGTATTATAAAGTTTTTATTATATTAAATATATCAAAGTTCTCTATGTTCTTGTATAAAGTATATTCTTTTATTTTTGAAATTTGAGATTCTTTATAGTGTTGTTTAAAAAATATTATTTATTTTCTTTTATGAAAAATATGTTTCAAATTATAACATTAATAAAACGCATAATAACTAAATACTTATAGAAATTCAGTGTTTTCTAGTTTTTGTTGTAAGTAATTTTTTCTAATATTTTTAGAGATTTTTTTTAGTCCTATGATGTATATTTAAAGTTCTTTGTAAAGTTCTTAAATTTTTACTATATATAGTTAAACTAATTCAATCGATCTTCACTGCTGAATATCTAGTAGAACCCTATTATCATGTGCAGATAGAAGAAACCCAACCGTGCTAGTTGTAAACACAATAGCAGAACCATGAAGGGGAGATTAATCCAAGATGTGACCGTTCACTCATACTCTTAAAATTAAAATGCAAGATGTTGATTAAGAACATAAAAGTAATGATTTCAATACTAAATGACCTAAATCCACGTTTTTTATTATTCTAACAGTCCTCTATACAAATAATTGTAATCGATAGTCAAGAACATCCGGTAGAACCCTCTAATAGCAGATGTGCAAGGAACCCGTATTAGTTGAATATCTAGTGGAACCCTAGTATCGGATGTGCAGCTAGAAGAAACATAATAGGAGGATGTGCAGCTAGAAGAAACATAATAGGAGAACTATGCCTTCTACAAGATGTTTCCTCAGTTAGGATCAAGATGGCCGGTGAGTCCCGGCGAACCGGCACGTGGGTCGCCTAGATTTAGAGAAATCACCTTGTTGCCATCACAATAAACGCCGGCGAAGTTGCATGGATCGCCGGTGAAGTCCCAAGAGGCAAAATAGTTTGATCCCGGCATGTCATTTAGTGATTTTTTGATTGATTGGAGAGCAAGAAAATCAATGGGTTCTAACATTGGATATACATTGTGTATTTGAAGAAGAAAAGATAATGTGAATACAATTATGAGTTTACCCATTGTCATTTCTTGATGATATTTACGATAAAACAAGAAGTGTATATATACACAGATGATAGATGTGTGTCTATGCATAGGTTTTCCGTGAAGAGAGAACTCGGTTTCTCGTGGAGAGGAAAATTGAGGTGTGAAAGATTTAATGGCGGTGGTGAACTGTTATGCATCATTTTTGAGATAAGGTATGCGCGTCCTGGGTGGTAGTTCACATGGGCGCGCCCCAGATTAAAGTCGGAGTCAACCTGAGTTGTGGTTCGGTTCAGGAAGAAGCCAGAAAATCAGGCAGACAGAAGTCGGCAAGGCGCGCCCACGTCTAGTGGAGAGAGGGCGCGCCTAACATGGGGGGACGGCTGAGTTAGTTGTTATCTTTGATCCGATCAATTGTTGACACTTGTATTTATTGAAGATCATAGCTTCACATTTCTCGGGTTACCCTCGTAGGGAAATGAAAGCATATTTGGCCTAATCTTGGAAGATCCTTTCCCTGTACTCAGGCGGGTTGCCCTCGTCTGGGGGCTTAGGACGTGACCTATGATTTGTGGTGGATCTAGTGCTGGCTTCCAGTCAAAGTATCCTTGGAAATAGCTGTAGTGGATCGGTTAGAGCCCACGATTTCCGGGTCGATGTCGGATCCATGAAGTCCTTGGACCTTATACTGGGCTTTGACCTATCTAAACAAGCCCGAATGTAGAGTCCTCTTCCAGGAAGGTTCCACTTGCCTTTTGTGCATTCGATTCAAAGAAGGATACTTAGGTTTCCTAATGGGCATCTGCTTTGCCAAGAACTACGTGGGCTTGATCCTCTGTTTTGCCTATAAATAGAGGTACGTAAACATATTGTGGGAGAGGAATGATTAGAGCTCACAGCCGCCAGAGAACACAAAGCTCTAGTTATTCTGAAACCAATCTCAGCCCCCAATCTCATACAAACTACCACGCTCCACCGCCTCTTAGTCTCGTCAGATCTTTTTCCGGCAAAGAACCTCGATCTTTGTTGATTACCAGATTTCTCCATCAACATGAACTACCACAAATACATGCATGTATATGTGTAAATGTTAATTGTACAATTTTTGTAGAATAGAATATGGTTCGTAAGAAAAGGATGAAATGAAAGAATTGATATTGCCTTGTGTAATTGTGTTGCTAGTTGCTGCTACTAGTCTACTAGTGCAGTTCTGTCCAGGGAACTGGTTCATGATATACTATTAGTCATCTATTCGCGCCTTTTTTTACGAAAAAATACTAACTAGATTCTAGAAGTGCGGATAGATAACGTGGTCTCCTAAATTTATAAAAATTTCACGTGCTAATACTATTCGCGAAAAAAAGTATTAATAAATTATTCAAACAATCGATTGTTAGGACCGGGACCCTTCACTTTTTAGTAATTAATCTTTAAATTCAGGTATCAGATTTGGGACCTGATGACATTATTCTTTTTCTTTTATATTGAGAATGAGAACTATAAAAACCTTTGCTATATTTTGTAGGATAATAATAAAAATTAAAAATAAATGATGTACACTTATATTTTTATCTATAAAATTATAATAATTTTTTTAAATAATAATTTATTTTAAAATTTTAAATAATTTTAGTATTTTAATTTTTTTTAATAGATTTTTATGATATTTCTTACAAACACATATATTATTCGAGTGATAGTTTAATTGCAGAAATTAAGGATTAATTGATTTTGTATTATTGATTTCATGGGGCTAGTAGGTATGGGACGCCAAACGGTTGTCCGAGTCTACGTGGAAGGGTTAGAGTTACAGGTCAGCAGGTTGGGCGGTGGTTTGGTAGAAAATCACGTGACTTAAAGAACGGTAATTAATATCTAAAAGTAATATGTAAATTAATGTATGAATTTGAATATAAAAATTGTAAATTAATATGTGATTATAATAAAAAAAAATTATATGTTATATAACATATATTTTAAAATTGGAATAAAAATTTAATAATTTAATTGATGTTTTATGAAATTATTTTATTTTATCATAAAATAAAATTATTAATATATGAATCCTTAAATTTTAATATAAAACTGTTAATACCTTTATAATTTTTCAATATAATTAGATATGAATAATATATATCAATATAAATATATAATTTAGATATTATTTTTTTAAAAAAAAACTAAGTCAACTATCAATTTTAAAAAAGGATATATGTGAAATTTTTTAAAAGACACAAGTTTATTTACTTTTACATCTAAAGTATAATGGGGTTTTTATTCATTAGGAGTGATTCTTTAGTTTTAGCACAAAAATAGAAAAAGTAGATTGACCAGAAATTTTGAGCTATCAAACAGATTTTCTGGGGTCATTTTGATATACTGTATTAAATATTTCTAAAGTGAACGGTCGATCGGAAGTAGTGAGGGGAAAGTTTTGCGAGCTCAACTGCAAATATCATATAGCCAATTGCAGGGGACAAAGATAACCTCTGTTCTCATCGTTTTTCAGACAAAAAACCAGTTAAAAAAAAAGAGAGAACAGAACTCTGTATTGTACTTTATAATTATTAATCGGATAATCGAAAATTAATTGAAATGGTTAATCAAAGGCATTTTAATATTATCATAATATTTAATCTATTAATCTTAATATATATATATATATAGGCAAGTGATCAAATAGAAAATATCTTAGAATAGAAAATAAAAAATAAGATCTAGACCATATATTCAATTTAATCCAATGGCAATCAGGGACACACACACACAAATCAAATAGACTCTCACACACACAATCCCAAATAATCCCTCCGTTTTTAATTTGATTTTTCCCGTTACTTAGTGAAGTTTTTTTCAAATCTAACTTCACCACATTTTTCTCCATCTCCCAACAATCAGTTTGCATACCATATGTGATATATTCCGATGACTTTTATTTTTTCGTCGATTTCCGTTATTTTTTGTGAACCTAGGATATATAATTTAGTGATTTCTGTAATACAAATTAGTGATTTCTATAATACAAATTAATGGTTTCTGTAATATAATTTAGTGATTGAAGTTTGAATCTGATAAGTGACGAATTTATTTTAATTATAAATTATATTTGCCGAAATATAGCACATATGGTATGAAAACTGATTGTTGGGAGATAAAAAAAAATGCGGTGAAGTTAGATTTGAAAAAAACTTTGCCAATTAACGGGAGAAATCAAATTAAAAACGGAGGAGAATAGATGGGATTGTGTGAGTGAGGGTGTATATAATTTATGTGTGGGTGCGGCAGATATAATGATAAGGTTTTCTATTTCTCATTTAAGCTATTTTCTATTTGAGTAGGACCCTATATATATATATATCATATTATATCGGCAGTAGGGCAGAGTAGTGCACGAGTACAATACCCAATCCGGTCTATATAATAGTACTAGAATACAAAAGAAACAGAGACAAATCATAAGACACCACGCATCTTGTGTAACCGTGTAAGAGAGTGAAATTGCATGTACCATTCACTTGCATAGTTACATAAATAATGGTTGGACCGCATGGCGCGGACGAGAGGACAGAGACCATAAATTAGTGACCAAGACAATTAATGGTAACAAACTTCTTGTTGATCAACATCTTGCACAAAAGCCTTTAGATTCTTATCCGAAGATCCACCTTCACTTATTGCTTCCCTTGCCAAATCACCCCATTTCTTAGCATTGCTTCTCAACTCTTCGTTTCCCATCACCATTTCTAAGCACCTATGAATTTCATCACCATCCACCACCCCTTCTTCATTAGCATTTACTCTCACTCCCGTCTTCCACAAGTCTTCTATCAACTTCGCATTAGTCGTCTGATCAGTCCAATGTGGAAACGCCACTACCGGAACCCTTGAAACCAAACTCTCCAACGTCGAATTCCATCCGCAATGTGTCACGAAACATCCTAATGCAGGGTGTGACAATACTTCTAGTTGACTACACCATGGCACTATCATTCCTTGTTCTTCTAATTCTTCCATGCAACTTAATTTTTCCTCTTCCAATACATTCTTCTGATCGATTGATTTGCCTTCTGTTTTTCGTATCACCCACAGAAAGGGCATTCCGGTTTTTAACAGACCTCTTCCGATCTCGTTCATTTGAGGTTTTGACAATGTTAATATACTTCCGAATGATATATAAATTACAGATTTATGAGGCTTAGAATCCAGCCAATCTCTATAATTTTTTGATTTTTGGAACATGTCACCTCCAAATGAGGTGTCCGAAGGATCCTTGCCTTCCAAGAAAGCTGATGGAAGGATAGGCCCGATTGCAACCAACTTGAGATTTTCTATTGCTTTTAGAGCCTCACTTTCCAATGCGTCGAAAGAATTTACAAGCACCTTAGGATTTTCCTCTGCATTTAGTGCATCTAGCTGCTCTTTGAATGATGGGAGGGCGAAACTGTACATTCCTTGACACGTCGGAAGGAGAAATGATGGGAGGTCACCTGCTTGGAGTAGTGGCAAACCGGGTAACTGTATCGACCATGACGGGTCATTTAAACAATTGTCTATGGCCTCACCGTATCCATTGAAATAGTAATAGTATAAATCAAGAACAGCAGCAGGTTGAATCCAAAGGAGGGCTGATGGAACGCGAAACTCACGAGCCACCTTTGCTACCCATGGGAGGAGTAGTGTGTACACAACACAACCAACAGGACGGCCTTTTTCAGCACTAGAACGTAATATTTCTTTGACACTCTCCGATCCATGGTTGCGTATTGAGGCCATGAAAACCTTTGCATCATCATTAAGCTTGAAGCCATCATCGTAGCCATCGGAGAAGGGAGCGATATTTAGGCCTTTTGTAGCTGCTAGAGTGTTTGCCATGCGACTGTGAGCAGACAAACTGGTGGCGAATGTAACTTCTACCCCCATCCTGGTAAGCATCTTGGCAAATTGGAGGCTCGGGTTTATGTGGCCTTGTGCGGGGAATGTTATAAGAAGGATGTGACGGTGGTTAGCCATTATTATATATAAAAGATCGATAATTTTCTGGACTTAGGAGATGAAGAAGATAATTCAAATGTATTAACAACTTCTGTTGGAGCTCGTTTGGTTACTGACCATGATAAACATTGAGCGGATATATATAGGCTAGCTAAATTATCCGAAAATTAGTTGCAACTACACAGCCATGCATAATGACTAGTCAGTAGAGAACCACATCTTACAAAAGACAACCCTTGACGTTTGAGATGACGAAAATGTGGAGTACGAAGCTGAAATAATTGGATTCCCTGCACTGCAAGGGATCTGATCTGTCATTGTCAAGTGAAGATGATATTATTCTTGCACAAGCTTTCCATGTACTTGACTACATTACCCTTATTATATCTTATATTAAATATTTAATCCCTTTATTAAATAAATACAATTTCTTCTTCTTCTTCTTCTTTATGCTAGAATTTAATTGTAATAATTTTTTAATTTTATATGATTAAAACATAACTTATAATTATTTATTATTACTATTTTTATAAAATAAATCATAATTATATATGAACAAGTCCAACAAATAGATAAAATTATTATAAATTTTTACAATTCTAAATAATAATAATTTAGTCACACAAATCTATAATATATTTCAAAATTTAAATTATTAATTTGAAAAAAATATTCAGTAGAAAATAGTTTCATTAAAAATGAATTATTGAAAATAGTTTTGTTCAGAAGTTTTCAATCTTAAAAAATTAGTAAAATAAATGTTATTTAAAAAAATAATCATAATAATATATATTATTTTAATAATAAATTATTTATTCTTGATTTTTGTTAGTAGCATTTTGTTACTTAAATAAGTTTACGCATTATTCTTTATGAAATGTAGTAATTATTTTTTAAATTACATTCCATAGTAGATTAGAAATACACATAATAATATTTAATTAAATATATGAATATTATAATTAGAATTAGTTTTTCAAATTAACAAATTAATATAATTTTTTATTATTTAAAAATGTATTGTGAAAATTAGAAAAATGCGGTTGAGATCTTGATGATAAACAAAGATATTATATTGAATAAATGTCATATAAAACTTAAGGTTATTTTAGTCCAATTATAAATAAGGGTGCGTAAGAATAAATTTAGAATATGCATATATCTCCAATTACATATGGACCAATTTGTATTTATTATGACAAAGTAGACAGACAGTTAGCTGGGTTTCGGTATACGTGTCAAATCTCGATATATATTCGGTCACTCGTTACATTAGCTGCTTGCTGTCTCCATCCATCCATTGCAATTGCATCTATATATGTATAAATGGCCGGTATATGAACAGTTGGAAAAAACAAGTTTTCATGTCCATCATTATGTCCGGTATGTATATAATAAATCTATCTAGGCGGGGCCGATGTAGACTATGTTAAGGGTAGAGAGGAGCCCACTCAAATTGACTCGAAATTAATAAAGATTAAAATTAATGTGATAAAAATTTATTAAAATATATGCAGAAGCCCACTGAAATAAACTGAAAAACTAGTAGAAAACAAATTTAGAATATAAAAATATCTCTTATTTATATTAATATTATACTTTATTAAGTATTATCATATTTTTTTTATACAAGGAAACCACTGAAATAAATTCCTGGATCCGCCAGGTGCACAAAAATTTCTCAAATGATAGCTATTTCTGATTGCGCTATTTATGTGTATAGGAGAGATCTATTATTTTTAATCGGAATTGAACCAATAAAAAATTACTGCAGAAACATTTAAGAAAAATTTCTACGAGTAACATTTTTCATACGTCTATATTATATTATTTTAATTGAATTTGAGATTTTTCACAGTTAGTTTAGTTAACTCAAATTTTTGGTTATCCTATTTTTTTATTCCATTTTTTTAGTTAATCCAATATTTTTTAATATCATATTATATCTAATATATAGCTTAAATTAAATCTCAGGGTCGTGGCATTGCTATGCTTGGGTGGTTGTTTTTTTGAGATTTGGATAGAAGCATGGACATTGCATTATACTTTTTTGTTGCATACTGTTTTTCATTGCAATGGCTGGTCATCTAAATAATTCTGCAAGTTCCGAATTAAAAAGTACAGCTACTAGCCTACTATGCAGATTCATACATATATGCATTAGTGTTATTGAAAACATTCCACGAAAAGCAATGATCAATTTCTTTGAACATAATCTCCAACACAATAATCATGAGTTGATAAACCAATACATAATTTGAATTAACACATGTATTTGGCTAGTGGTTCATCGTATAACATCTATGAAGAACATATATAAAATTGTAAGGTGTGAGAAATATTTATCATATATAAAATTATAAGGTGTGAGAAATATTTATTTTTTGTCGCTTGTTAATTATGCGTAGTAGTTTCCCAACGCATGCTGTTTTCAAGTGAGTTTTTGTTTCTTGCTGGAACACTTAGGTTGAGTTTCTGTTTCTTGCTCGGACCTGCCTCATTGTTACCAGCTTCTCTGATAGTAGGTTCTGAGTTGGCTATTTCAGAGAGCCGTGAGATTGAGAATCCGACATGCCCATCTAGATTGAATGGGATAACTTTCAGCTCGAATGCACATTTATTGCTTATAACGTTGTGAAGCTTAGGAGGGACATCTTGCATTAGTCATTCATGATCATGTGGTGTGAAATGGAGATTGGTTTGATTAGTGCTTATAAGTTAATGTTTATTAGTGTATTATTTCTCTATGACAAAAGATTAAGGCATGAGTTTTATGAGTACCTGACCAATTTCAGTTATGATGCTCCCAATGGATGGATGTCATGGCTCGATTTCCTTGTTAAAAAGGGTGAAAGCAAGTTTGCCGAGCCATCTGTTACTCCAACAATGAGCATGCAGCTGTAATAGGTGGATGTTAATTGGGTGCGGACATAAAGGAAAGGCCATACTATACAATGTATCACCAACAACGCAATACTCAAGAGAGCACGGAAGATAAGGATCATTTGATGGAAAAGAAAGATGATCGATAAATCCGAGAATCTTATTAGTAGGATTTGGAGATACGATTGCTTCATGTGGCTTGACAGATTTGGGATTCAAAGGGGAAAAATTCACTTGGGAAAAATCTCGAGAGGAAATCATAGATGGGTTCAGGAGAGATTAGACCGTGGCTTGGCTAATAATTCATGGAGGAGTTTGTTTCATATGGCGGAGATTCAAGTGTTGGAAGTGACTACATCTGATCACTTACCGTTATTTTTAAATTTGAAGAAGCAGGTGTTCGAGGTTAAAGAAAGGAGATTTCGTTTTGAAAATAGTTGGGTTAAAGAAAAAGATTGTAGAGAAATTGTGAAACAGAGCTGGCAGGGAAACGACAGTCGAGATCTAATGACAAAGATTATCATGTGTTGTAATAAGTTACAGGAGTGGGGGGGGGGGGGGGGGGGGTGCAAGTAGAAAGTATAAACAGGAGTTAAGTAAATGTCGAGAAAGGTTGCGTAGATTGAGATCAAGGAGAGATGGACCTGGTATTCGAATGTATAATGATGTTAGATGGGAATACATGAAACTCCTGGAAAAACAAGAAACGTATTGGAAGCAACGGGCTAAACAGTTCTGGCTACAAGGTGGAGATAGAAATACACGGTTCTTCCACAATTACGCTTCAGGGAGGAAAAGAATGAATACATTGCAGCGTATTCAAAATGATGAGGGGGAGTGGAAGGAAACTATTGAGGAGATTCAGGAGGTCATTGAGGATTATTTCTCGAAGTTGTTTACAACACAGACGATGGATGGAAAATTGAGTGATAGGGAGATGGTTAATAAGGTGACTGCAAGTGACAATGAAGCTTTGTTGGCGGAAATTACACCTGAGGAAGTTAAAGAAGCTGCTTTTTCTATGCACCCGGATAAGGCACCAGGGCCAGATGGCCTAAACCCAGGTTTTTTTCAAGTTTACTGGAATATAGTAGGAAGAGATGTGGTTTTATTTTGTAAAAAAATTTTGTAAGTAGGCGAGCTCCCTAATGAGGTGAACCATGCTGTGGTACGTCTGATTCCTAAGACAAAGGTACCCCAGAATATGACCGAGTTGCGTCCTATTTCTCTTTGTAATGTGTTAGTCAGAATACTTTCTAAGGTAATGGTAAACAGACTAAAACCATGCCTAGGTATTGTGATATCTGAAGTGCAGAGCGCATTTGTTGAAGGGCGTTTATTAACTGATAATGCAATGATTGCATTTGAAGTGAATCACTATATGAGGAGGCGTACGCAAGGAAGCAGGGGTTTGGTGGGATTAAAAATAGATATTTCAAAAGCATATGATCGATTGGAGTGGGGTTTTATTAGAAATATGATGATGAGATTTGGGTTTCATGAGGGGTGGATTGATAGGATCATGACATTTATATCGACAGTGTCATATGGCTTTATACACAATGGAGTAGAGATTGGACGAGTAATTCCAACACGTGGTGTACGTCAAGGAGACCCAATTTCACCGTACATATACATCATGTGTGCAGAAGGTTTAAGTGCTATGCTGAGAAGAAATGTCGATGATGGGCTCATTCATGGGTGTACAGTGGCTAAGGGTGCACCAAATATTTCACACTTACTTTTTGCAGACGACTGTTACCTATTTTTTAAAGCTACAGAGGTGGAAGCTGACAATATGAAACGCATTCTAAACAGGTATAAGTCGATCTCAGGGCAGCGTATTAATTTTGGGAAGTCTACAGTTGTATTCTCTCCTAACACAAGTGTGAATGATAGAACAAGGGTCTGTGATAAGTTGGGAGTGACTGAAATTGATAAACCAGGGAATTACTTGGGAATGCCCATGATTATTAGTAGAAATAGAGTTGCAACCTTCTCTTTTTTACTCGATCGGGTGGACCAAAAATTGCAGACATGGAGGAATAGGTCATTGTCAAAAGCAGGGAAAATACTTTTGTTAAAAACGTCGGCTCAAACAGTTCTAAATTTCTGAATGAGTTTGATGTTAATTCCAATAGAAGTATGTGATGGAATTGAGAAAAAATTCAATGCCTTTTGGTGGGGGGAAAACAGCTCGGGTGGAGGAATAAGATGGCTTTCATGGGATAAATTATGTGAAGTAAAGGAGGCTGGGGGTCTTGGTTTTAAGAAGCTGCGAGAGTTCAATGTTGCAATGTTGGCAAAGCAGGCATGACGCTTGATTAACAATTGTAACCCTGTTGTCACAGCTCTAATGAATGCCAGGTATTATCCATAATCTGAATTTTTAAATGCTGAAATTGGAAACAACCCAAGTTACATTTGGCGTAGTATTCTTGAAGCCCAGAATGTAGTGCGACAGGGAACGAGAAGGAGAATAGGGGATGGGAACAACACATTGGTTTGGCAGGTGCCATGGTTGCCCTGTGTAGACAATGGTTTTATGACAACTGAAAGGTATCCTCAGCTAGAACAAATTACAGTAGCTGATTTGATGGACGAGAATCAGGTGGGGTGGGATGAAGATATATTGGAAGACTTATGCAACGAGAGGGATAAGAAATTAATAAAACAATTTCATATCCCCATGCGTAAATGGAATGATTCATGGTATTGGTTATTAGATGACACAGGAAGATTTACTGTAAGGAGTTGTTATCGTACAATAAAGGGGAATACTGAATGTCCTGATAGATGCTTTTGGAATAAAGTTTGGGGACTCAAACTTCCTGGAAAAGTGATAAATTTTGTATGGAGAATGTGCAGAGAGGTGCTCCCAACAGCTGCAAATCTAATTACTAAGCATGTTAATATTGTTGATAGATGTGCTTGGTCTACATGTTATGTTTCTGTGTGACTTTGCTAGAGAGGTTTGGGCTGCTGTAGGTATGCTGAGTCTGATCGTAGTGGATCCTGGAGATACGAATGGGTATGAGAGAGAGTGACAGTGTCATCGTTTGGTGTGAAATCTATGGCTTTAAACATGAAATCTGATTGGAGCAAGGCCAGGGATGTTGATGAGCAGCATGGGATTCAACAGCAAAGGAGGGTAAGTACGTGGTGTAAACCACCAGTACAGTGGGTAAAATTAAACACGGATGCAGCGTGTAATGTAAACGGAGAAGTGACTGGCCTAGGGTGTGTGGCAAGAGATGATAGTGGTCGTTTTATTCGAGCAAGAAGTAGGAGACTACAGGCTGGGTACCAACCACAAATTGCTGAGGCTCTGAGCTTGAGAGAAGCTCTCTCCTGGACAAAGAAATGGAGATCGAGCAAGTGTGTTTTTGAAACGGATGCTAAGACTCTGGTTGATGCAATCAACACAGCGAAGGAGAACCAAGGGTGGTCGATGTTTGATACAATTGTTGACGATTGTAGGGAATTAATTAAACACTTTGAGGAAGTGTTAATTGTTTTTGTTCCTAGATCAGCGAATAGTGTTGCCCATTTGTTAGCAAAGGGTGCATATTCTATGTCTGGTTTACAAGAGTGGGTTAATACCGCTCCCGATTTTCTCATTTGTAACCTTGATTTGGAAGTTTTTTTATTAATGCAAGTACGTTTATTTCAAAAAAAAAAATGTTGCCCCTGTACTTTTCGTATTCTTATATACTCTTGTTCATTGAGTATTGAACAAGAAAAACAAACCCAAAGCCAATAAACAATAAAAAAGAACAAAAAAATAAACGATAGTTACACAAGACAAGATTTAACGTGGTTCAAAAATTCCTACTCCACAAGCCACACTAATTTTGTATTGATATCTCACAATTCTGTTGTGTTAGGGTTTTATAATTACAAAAGAATATTTATAACAGAAGAAACTGGGCCTAACTCAAGTTATGGGTCAAATATGAAAATCACGCAACTCCTTGCTCAGTCAATACTCCACAAAACCCAACAAATTTCCACTTGGAGTCTAACCACATCTTTATCTGTAAATCTAGTAATACTCAATACTTCAATCAATAACTCTAATTAGTGCAACACCTTCTCATCAATCAATTCTGCGCCTTATCATCAATCAATTCTGGAGGCCAGTTGAAGCTATGTAAAACTTCAACTTTTCACTAGTAACCACCTTAGTCAACATATCCGAAAGATTCTTTGAACAAGTATTTTCTTCGAGGAAAAAGTACCATTGTTAATCAACTATCTTATAAAGTGATATCTCAATTATATATGATTTGTTCTAGCATGAAACACAGGATTCTTCGTAAGATGAATGACACTTTAACTATCGCCATACAAAGCACTATCCGTCAAGAATGATACTACAAGTTTATACAAGTTGTTTCTATGTACAAACGAGTCAAAAATGATATTACAAATTTTTACAAGTTGTTTCCATGTAAGTGACTAATGTGTGCTCATGGGCACATACTAGAAAATTCTTTTATTTTTTTAATAAAATAATTATTTTTCACCTTTTTCTCGTACATGGGTACACACTAGAAAGACTATTTATTTATTTTCAATAAAATAATCATTTTTCACCCTTTTCTCGACATTTTTTATCCAAAATCTTTCTTTCTTTGGGACTCTGTTACTAAGCAAAATAAGCCCTTTGTTTCCCAATTCGGCAACTCACCATTTGATGGACATACGCATATACAGCCTGATGCAACATCTTCTGCCCAAGGCAGCGGGTAACCCATTCAAGCATCATACAACTTAAACCTTATTTTGATAAAAATTGGTTGAAATAATAAATTTTAAACATAATTTCTTAAATGTCAAAAATCAAAATACACTAATGTTAGAATATAGTAGTACAATTGAACTCCGATTAAGTTAGACGTATTTTTACTCTCGATAAAATAATTATTTTCCTTAATTTCAAGACTATAAACTGGTTTAACTGCACTACATATCGGGCCTTCTTGAAGAGGTATGAGACAAACAAATTGAAGTTGGTGCATGAGAAATAAAGATCCACCTTCTAGATTGTAAATAATATCCCTGCTATATATATTGGTCTAGAAGTAATGAATTATACCATCAGCTTGGTCAATCATGCATGCACACACCTCGCCGACTTTGACTTATATTACTACTAATCATAATCGTACTATACCGTCTATACATGATATTTCTCACGTTTCTTATCCAATCCAAACAAAGCTTTTTCTTTCTATACGCCCATTTGCTGTTACTATAAACTCTCTTTTCAAATCAGACATTGACTGCTGTCCACATTATTAAATACCAAAACACTTCTTTCTACCTGTTTATTTTTACATTTAAACAAAATTCATTAATAATAATAACTCAATTTTGTATAAGATTTTTAGAGTTTAAATACAACAAAAATTTACGGTTCCACCAATATAGTCAGATAAAATATTAAAATTTTAATAACAATATTATTACTTAAACGTTAAACCCGAACTAACGTCGTGGGAATCAAACCGAGACTGTGTACGTCCACACATACAACCTGGTTGATTCGGTATTAGGGTCATAATTAACTAAGTTTCACTCATACATGGAGTCAAGTGACGAACTTGACTAACACTCGATTCGAATTTCATAATTCGGTTTAGTTCAGCTCGATTCTTCTTCAAATTTGTTTATAAATTTAAATTTTTTTTATCAATTTATTAATTATAAATTAATTTAATATTTTTATTTTTTATACTTTGATGGGCTCGCAAGTAAGTTCAGTTCATTTAATCTCAACTCAACTAGCTCGCATGTAAAATCTGCTCAACTCATTTGCTCAACTCGTGTATTAAACGAGTCGAGTTCGATCAAGAGTTTGAACTCGTTTAAATTATTCGAACAGCTTGACTCGTTCAAAAAACTTGAATTTGAATTGAAATCGCTCATTTTGACTCGAATTACGGTCATAATTAGTAAGATGAGTAGTGTTTTTTTTAATTTTTTCCTCAAGAAAGTGGATAATATTTTATAACAAAAAAAAAAGAGATTTAAACGAGTTCAAATCCTTCTTAATATGTGAATTAAGGATTTGAACTCATTTAAGTTATTTGAACAGCTTGATTCGTTTAAAAAACTTGAATTCAAACTCATTTACTCAGTTCATCTCGATTCGAATTACGGTCCTAATCAGAAAGGTGGATAATATTTTATTTTTTTTTGGTCAAGAAGGAATATTTTTAAACACATATATTAGATTATTTTTAGCCGAAAACAAAAAACAAAAGCCGTTTCTGAGAAGTTGCCCCTTGTTTGTCTTATTAACACAACTCCCAGTAGTATAAACAACCAGAGCTATTGCCATTTCAGTGGCGGCCACCCAATACAAACCCCATAAAGTCAACTTCACCCCACCAAACACGCCCTTAACCCTCCCTCTTCATCCCCCTTCACTTGTATTCCATCTCCATAATGTCTCAACCAAGCACGCCCTTACTCTTCCTCTACCTCACACAATTCCTCCTCTTCTTCCAGTCATCACTGTCTCAACAAAACGGCACCGTTGCATGCCCACTTGACTTCGACGTCCTCCGGCGCCTAACTCAGGGATACAAGTCCCCGTCCGGCGACCAGTGCCAGTTCATTCTCCAGGGCCTTCGCCTCGTTCAGTCTGATTATTTAAAGCGGACTAACTCGTTCCTCCCCCCGGTCGACTCGGCCGAGTCGTGCTGGAAAGCGTACCAGTCTCTGTACGATCAGATTGTGCCCAATTTCGACATTCGGGTGAATTGCGGGTTCGAGACGGATTGGATATCGCAAGGCTGTCAAAATATTACGAGTCGAGTCGAATACGAGGCGAATAATTCATGGGAAACACTAGCTGCTGTGTCGACAGCGTGTAATCAGTCGTTGTTGAATAGCTCACCGTGTGCCACGTGTACTACTAGTTTGTCGAGTTTGCAACCGTCTGATTCGATTAATAGTAGGGTTGGAAATGTTTCGGATTGCACTGCGTATAGGTCGATTTACGCAGCTGCTTTCGCGAATTCGTTTGGTCCCGATGATAAAGGCAATGCGGAGTGTTTGTTCTCGTTGAATTTTACTCGCATGAAGTCGAAGAATAAAGAGAAGAAAGCGGTTATAATTGTTATTGTGGTGCTAGGATTTTCTGTTTTGGTGTTATGTGGTAGTGCGTTGTGGTTGATTAGGAGAAACAAATTGAAAAGGAAAATTAGGCAAGGAGAAATTACGAGGAGGTGGAGTGATTTGAATATGACTAATTCGGCTAATTCAGCTTTGGAATCGATTAATAGTAGTACTACTTTGATTCGTTTTACGTTTGATGAAATTAAGGAGGCGACTAAGAATTTCTCGAGGTTTAATATAATTGGGAGGGGAGGGTATGGGAATGTTTATAAAGGCGTATTGCCTGATGGCTCTGAAGTTGCGTTGAAGAGGTTTAAGAATTGTTCTGCAGCTGGTGATGTGAGTTTTGCTCATGAAGTTGAGGTTATTGCAAGTGTTCGTCACGTGAATCTTTTGGCGTTGAGAGGGTACTGTACTGCCACTACTAATTTTGAAGGGCACCAGAGGATTATTGTGTGTGATTTAGTGAAGAATGGGAGCTTACATGACCATCTTTTTGGCTCCAATGGGACTAAATTGAGTTGGCCAGTTAGACGAAAGATTGCACTTGGGACTGCTAGAGGATTGGCGTATTTGCATCATGGGGCACAACCGAGTATTATTCATAGGGATATTAAAGGCAGTAATATACTTTTGGATGAGGAGTTTGAGCCAAAGGTGGCTGATTTTGGTCTCGCTAAGTTTGCACCCGAGGGAGTAACTCATGTGAGTACTAGAGTGGCTGGAACAATGGGATATGTTGCACCTGAGTACGCGTTGTATGGACAGTTGACAGAGAGAAGTGACGTTTATAGTTTTGGCGTTGTGCTTCTTGAGCTCTTGAGCGGAAAAAAGGCACTTATTATGAAAAACGATGAGCAGCACACTCTTGTTGCAGATTGGGCATGGGGGTTGGTGAGGAAAGGGAGAGCTTTAGATGTTATCGAGGAAGGTATACCAGAATTAGGCAGTTTAGACATTGTGGAAAAGTATGTGTTGCTTGCTGTGCTTTGTTCTCATCCTCAACTATATGCTAGGCCTACAATGGACCTGGTTGTGAAAATACTCGACATGGGTTTAGTCGTTCCAACAATCCCAGAAAGACCGATCCCACTTACTGCAGGCATCGATGATATTGAGAAATCAGTTAGCGGCAATTGGGGGTCTGGTCGAGTGTCTAGCTATTCAAGATTGCAAACCATAAAACTTGCAACTGAGCACTCTTCATAGGCCTCAAGAAGCTTCTGTTTCCGTTCTGGTTACTCAGATCGATCACAATGTAGATTCACATAGGTCAATTTCGATGTAGGACAACTGTGAAATGCTGATAGAGATATAGCCATATAGATAGATCTTCAGAATGTAAATATATACAAAAATGTGAAGAATCAGAAGGGGATTCTTTGTCACTAGCAGCCAATAAATTATATGATTCATTAGTCGAGAAAAAAACATGTTTTATTTTCTTTCTTTCCACTTGTTCGTTCTTTGTTATGGTCCATATTTTTTATTTGAATGATTTTACACCAAATTTCTGCTGGTTGTGTTATTGGGTGACTTTTCTTTTGACACTACATTTTTAAATAAAATTCAATCTACCTGTTGTATAATTACCACCGCCGCCATCAAGTTTTTTGACAAACATTTTATTCATTATAATTATTATTATATCCAGTGTGATATTATTATTACATCCTTTAAAACATTAATATATATCCAAAAAAATAATAAGATTGCAAAATATATAACTAATATATATCTAAAAATCAAGTACATAAACAAACATTACAAATCATATCAATATTAGATATTTCAAATTATACGATTAATAAAATTATATAACTTATCAGCGATAAATTTATGGAACTTTTTTAAAATCGCATATTCTTTAAAATTTAATATGACTATTGAATATATATTTCAAATCATCATATTATACCTCATAATTCTTAAAAGACATTACACTATTACATTTAAATATAATATAAAATAAACATATAAAAAATATAAAATAAAACTTAAAAGATTGCTCCTGCCTTATACAAGTATAAGGACTTTATCATAATAGAGAGATAATTAAATTTTAGACTTCAATAATAATTCAAACATCAGATATTATGAGGTTAAGTTGATTTTAAAATGGAGAAGTTTTAAGTTTTGGATAGAGGATATACTCCCTCGGTCCCATTATACATATATATATATATTATTATTTCTAAAAACATTAATAGACTAACTAAAATATTTAATGATATTTTTAGAAAAATAATATACTATATAATATAATTAATTTTTGAATTAAAATTGATGTGGGTAAAAATAGCCTTAAGGAAATAATAAATATAACATTTATTATTTCATTAATTAGACATGGTATGGTCCAAAAGCCCGAGCCCTTAAAACGAACTAGGAAAATAAATCGTAGGATCAACTGGATTTGTAAATTCAGTCTACTAGTTTTGTTGAAACCATAGGCCCAGTAAGCCTCTATTATTAATTAATTTCGTAATTAATTAATAAGGGCTCAGTAAAGAAGCCTGTTGAAGGCCCTAATCCTAGAAGGATCTAGAAACCCAAATATGGGAAGAGTACCACGAGTACTCTCATTCTTAAGAGGTTTAGACATCCTTGTCACTAGGAGACTTGGCCGCCAAGTCTCTTACTTCTAATCTGATTCTAAGGCCCTCGTGCGCCTATATAAAAGGCATAACCCGTCAACATTAGAATTACGTTTTTAGCTTGATTCTCTAAACACAACAGAGATACGTAGACAGTTAACGAGAACCTGAGGAAGTCACGAAACGTTAGTGCAGCCATAGAAGCTCGAAGCACTCTCACACCTTAGTATTAATTGCGCATTAAATGCAACTCATTTTTAATCCGTAACAAAAATATAGTCAATTTAACTATTTAAAATCATTATAAGACTAAAATTGTAAAATAGACGGAGTATAATATAAGAAATACTAGCATTAGAACCCGTGCAAGGCACGGGACTCAGATGAATTCTCATATTTAAATGTTATTTAAATATTTTAGCCGAACATTGATTGTTTTGTGCTAAGAATATAGAATTCCTGACTGCAATATATTTGCATAGAGCAACATTATTAGTTGCAAAATTCTCTGAAAAAGACAGTTTTTGTATTAATGTATCACATATCATAACAAAACTAACATGTACTGTCCACGTCTGTTTGGAGAGCTATTAAATGTGGCATAGCTCTCTGAAGTTCATGTAGATACAGGTTGAAGTCCACGAGTGTCAGTGTTTCCTCCCTCAGCTTCATTGTTTTCTACGCCTCCATCATTTATTTTATAGTGGGCCTGATTTCAGACAACTTGACAATTATGTATTCCTCGTATCCAAGGTTGGTGTTGTAGCTACTAATCTTAACTTTAAAAGCTCAAGTCTTTCCAACCATATTGTTCACCACGGCTTAGATCTCAGCTATAAGATTATCCTGCGTTTATACTAGTGAAGGACATGAATTAAGATGGGCATGAACCTGGTTAAACTCGAGAAAAAGGATGGGACCAGACCTGGTTGAGTCCTGCAGTGAGCCTTTCCACCGGGACATGATTAGACGCTCAACCTCTTTGTTGAAAAGTATGAATGTTGTTGTCATAGTGGGATCCTGAACACGTACAATGAGCATGTACCTAACAGGAATATGTTTTGTTAGTATGGTAAATCCGCTTATAGCATTAATTGATTTCCCATATTAATGCACGATACATAGATTATGAGAATTTGGATAGAGTGACTACATCAACCTGGGGAAATAAACACACACAAATACAAATACCAACACAACTGGACTTATATATTGCAACAAAATTATGAAACCAACAGTGTAAAATAAGAGTTAAAAAAAAGGAAGCATATAACCACAAGATACAAATATGAGGGATATAGAATAACAGACGTTGTAAGAGATTGTTTAAACAAAGATGAAATATAATGAAGTAAATTAAATATCTGAGTACTAATCTGATACACTTGGCTTTTAAAACACACAGAATCATAAGTTTGGTTCCCATTCTTTTTGGGTGGAATATCAATCAAAATCAAGAAAAGAAATCCTGGAGAATTACATAAAAATTTAGCCAGAATTTATTTTTGTAATAGTCGGTAAGAAAACATTTATGACATTGACTTTGATAAATTTTATTTACACGAAAGTAAGTTAAATGTTTAACTTGACTTAAACTTATTTGATTGAGTGATGGAATGGTAGAAATGCCCTCTTATAAATTACTACTTCAAGCATTACATTCCAAAGCAAACATGGGATTGGAATTTGGAAGTGTTGGAGGTCTTAGGTAAGTATGGTTATAACGTTGTTATTATAAAATTACAGGATATATTGTTATATAATTTTAATTCTAGTACAAATTTGATCTAAAAAGACTAATGTCTGTACATATTGTTAAAGTAATTAATGTTAGATTCCTTTTTACTACAAGTTCCAAAATGAGGTCGCTAGTAAAGCAATTGGGTAAGTGATTGATTTTCTATATCTGAGCTACACTTTCATACTACTGGTATATCGTCAGCTGTTACAATTCTACCTTTAATCAAACAAATTACTATATATATGGGCAAACTACTGGTTTGTGAATACAAAATACTTAATCTTTCAGCAAAAGGCGTCATTGTCAGAGATATACATATGTGACTGCAAAAAAATATATATACTTAGACCTGGTGTTTCCTACTGACATCCACCTGCAGCATATTGAACACTACACCTAGGTAGAATGAGTCTAACAATTCATAATCCTGAAGCATCGGGTTTTTGATGGCTAAGTATAGACAAGAAGCCTCGAATGTTTCACGACAAGAATCTATTTATTATATAAAACTGAGTTTGAAAGACGGGCCACAAACTATAACATTATCATAGAATATAGTTCAGGCACAAGCTTATCGACAAATGTCTCAGTCATAATTTACATGTGTGATATTAGTTCTAGTAAAAATTTGATCTACAAAGACTAATGTGTGCACATATTGTTAAATTAATTCATGTGAGATTCTCTTTTACTACAAGTTCCAAAGTGAGGTCGTTAGCAATGCAATTGGCTAGCGATTGCTTTTCTATATCTGAGCTACACTTTCATGCTTCAGGTATATCATATACTGTTATTATTCTACCTTTAACCAAACAGATTATTATATGTTGAGTAGCTTTGTGACTAAGGAACAAGTTATCTTGAAATTTTAAAAAAACTCGGCATAAAGTATCTTATTCTTACTGCACTCAGAGGTAAATTAATTAAATTAAGTAGTTTGAAATTAGGATGCATATATATATATATATATAATTTTATATATATCCTGAGTGCTTATCAACAATTTTGAACATGAGCATTTTTATACCAACATAATTAGTTCTTATTAGCTACGTGCACAAATCCAACTGCGCTGCAGTAGATTCAGGCTGACATCAACTACAACCCAGGCCAAGATAAAAAAAACTCTATAAAGTCCTCTAAAAGTACAAGTTTTGAATTTTTTCAATCTATTATTTAGTTCTTTAAGCACAATTCAAAATTAGAGTGAAGAACATTGGTCGAGCTTACCCCATGGTCGTGCCGCATTAGTCAGTTGTTTATTCAGCCTTCACCACTCAAGAGCATCAGTAACAATGATTCACGGTCGACCTCTTTTCTTCGGGAGTTGTTCCATTTTCCTGGCAAGATAGAAATGGTTAAAAATGCCGAAAAGGCCTAGACTTGGAAATGGCTGATGCATGAATTGTAACAGCTCCAATTCCCTGTTGTAATATATAAAGATAAAATTTTTATCATGGATGTCACACATAAAATAACAAATGACGTTTGGAAGATTATAAAATATATTAAATATTAATACATATTATCCTACAAATCTAAATAGATTTCACTAACAATACATGCATAAACTAAAATACAAAAAGCCGGTAGTAAATGCAGTTGTGCGAGGAACCTAGGATTAGACCAATCACTTGCATACAATATTTTAATGCTTTTGTCAGTGAGGACTCTAAGTTTGCTGGTTGAGGTATTTTCCGGGAAAATTGCAACTGATGTTGCTGTTTCTACTTCCTCCACAATATATATAAAAAACGAATGAGACCTATGGGAAAAATGAACACTTTTAACTAACAAAGATTATATGATCAAACTAATATAAAGTAGATAAATACTTTATGATCAAACTGTAAAGTAATTAATTACCTGATAAACAGAGATGAAGAAATCCGGGATTCAAAGTAGTTAAATGCTTAGTAGATGATCCAAGATTCCTTGTATACACGCTATATATATCATGGTGCTTCAATTAACCTTGTACAAGCAGACATAACTGCAGCATCAGAAATAATCTTCATACGTTAGAGTATATTAAGTGTTATGCATATGGCTACATAAAATTAATTTTAAATAGTAAAGAAGCATACACTTCTCAAGTCCCAGACAGTTCCTCATCGAAGCCAAACTATGAACTATGACTTTTGTTCATTAAGATGGAGAAATACTCAAATACCAACTGGAAAAGAAAATAAATAAAATTAAACAGTGAAAAACTTTCGGCTTGGTTGTGGCCTATCAAAGGCTAACAAAGTCAGGCTCGAGCCGAAGCAAGCTATGGACTTCAAAATTTAAAAGTTTATTATTCAGAAGGATACTTCATGTATCGGGTTTGTTTCCTTCTGGGAGCTTAAACATGTGAATGGTTTGAGGTTTTAGAATTCCAGCAAGTGTAGCTCTCTCATTGGTATGCTTTAGTTGGCAAGTTGCCTTTATAAACTGGCACAAAATTTATAGCAATTATATATGTTTTATTGCTGATAAGATATTATAATAAAGGGTCTAATGCGTGCAATCAATATTCTATAATGTTATAGACAAGTGACTGCGAACAAATTCATCTTTAATATGCTGAGACTCTTCTGATCCCTTTCCTGGAGCCATACAATATGCTTATATGTATCACATAATAATGGCATATAGTATAATGGAGACAAGCTGTTAATGTACATTACATGTCTTCTATTCATGCGACTAAATGCCACAAATGCACCAAATTAATCTTGAAATAAAATTATAATAACAGATTCTGCTGAATTAACAACTATATACACATGCTCCTAATCAACTGATGTGAAAACTGCACAAACATGTGGTCAAATATCAAGTCCAAATGGCTGCAGAAACAAATAGACAATCCTCCCATGATCTTCCTTAACTCAAAATTTACAGAAAAAGAAATCAAATAAATATTTTTTGGAGAAAATACATTTTACTTTGCTACTATCATAAACAAATCAGGACTCAGGACAATCTACCGATTTACTCAGGGGCGGACCCAAATAGTGATTAGGGGTGACCTTAGCCCCTCCCAACTCCCAAAACTTTTCTTTTATTTAGTGTTTCTTCCAAGTAAAATACATTTCAGTTCTTTATATTTCTTTTAAGAAATACTAAATTGGCCCCCCTTTCAATTTGATCCTGCGTCCGCCACTGGATTTACTGCTAACAAATTGCATATTTATTCATTAGAAATAACACACAGTGATAAATCAACATGGTTTTTAAAAATCTTTATATTTCTTATTAGACATACATGATTACTTTTTCAATTGTCCTCTTACTTTCTGAACACTATTTTAAAATACAGTTATCTAATACAAACCATTCGTTCAACCCTCTTGCAGTAGCATAACAAAAAAACGTTGGAGTGTTCAATTGACAAGTACACTGACCTTTCTGCCACACAAACCAACAGTACAATGATGTGGACAAGAGTATCATGACATTTTCCAATTTTATTACTCTACTAAATCTATCAAACTTAGCTAAATTAATACTCTTAAGTAAGAAGCCTTACAACTCCACGAGACCTTTCTTGTATTATTATTCTTTTAGTTTGTACCCACTACTCTATAATTGAATAATTGATAGTACCTTAAATTTTCATTCATAATTTCCTGAGATACAAATGCATAAAAGTATGAATAAATAATATATTATCCATCAAAGAAATAAGAGTTGCATTATAGGAGCGTATCAGGCTTTGATTTTTAAGAAGTATGTTCTGTGAGTTCAGAACTATGCAATTGACTTGATCAAACTTATTAACATAAAATGGCCAAGAAGAAGTCAACTCACTAACCTGCTAGACAAAGGGTCGTGCATCACATGCACTATAAAAAACCTATAAAGTTTTAAGGGGGAAAAATGTAGGTATATATACAAGCAGGTTAACAACGGAAGCAATCACATGATTGAAGTAGCAACACAATTGAAAAACTGCAGACTATTACATTGTCATATACAGGTTCCGCATATAGCAAAAAAATATAGCTACGGGAATGCCAAAATAACACTCCACACTACATAACTCAATAAAATAAATATAGTATAAGATTATGATGATAAGATACACATATACACACATGTTTTAAGAATGAACAGGAGAAGACCTTGCGAAATGAGGCATCTGAATTTGTCATTGTCGCACCTTTCTGCCCAGAAGGAATGAATAAAAGAGGGAGATTAGAGAAGCCCCCGTTTTGTAGATCAACTACCAAATCATAATTATATGAAACACATCTGATATTCCCTATATCCGGTTTATAACATGTTGAACACGATCCTAACACTTCAGCAAGAAATTTAAATGCATAGACTACTCCAGAATACAAAAGAATGTGTTAACAGAAGGTAATATTTAGAAAATGCAACCCATATGTAGCAAGTGAAGCACATCTTGTGCTTACATGTGTAACAAATCCGTAAAAAAGTAAGTAAACATATTTGTCTGTTTTTTTTAACAAAGATGTTGATGTATTTAATAAAACAAGTGAAAACTATCAGAGTCTGATCAAAGACACTTTTTAACTATCATTATATTAAGCAACTAATATAAGATGGCACAAGCATTGTTTGCGAATCATCCTGGCCTAGCTAGGCCTAGCAATTTGAGTCGATATAACCTATTATGGACAGATGATCGGTGAGATGCAGACAATGGTTAAATATAGTGCTACTGTATGCCACATGTAGTAATGAGCAGGGGTGTGTAAAGAAACAATTTCCAGTTTAGAAGTTGGCACAACCTCTTAACGAGTTAAGCGAAGAAGTGTTGATAGGCCATCAACAGGTTGGTTGGGATCTGGAGATGGTTGGAGAAACTTCTTGTAAGTTGTAAAATCTGGAGATGGATGGAGCAACTTCTTGTAAGTTGTAAGAGTAAGAATAAGCAGTTTTAAATCATAAAGGTAGAAATTTTAAAAGAATGTATGCAATATGTACAATCTAGGAGAGAATACTGCAAACTCCCTAGCTTTTTCCTTTGGGGGCTTGTGCAAGAGATGACAACTGAAGCATGGCTACAACCTATTTAAATTAGAAATATATTTTTCAATAGCCAAATTATGAATAAAATTTATTCTCACGTGAAAGATTTGTTCGACCGATTTCATTATTCTCGATCACAATATGCTGATAAAAAGGAAGATGGTTTTCTCCGACACCACCTCACAGATCAAAGGGAGAACAAAAGGCAAATTGAGAAGAATGACACAAAAATATCAGTACCATGTTAATTGGATTTCTGAAGTTTTTATATGGTTCCAGGCTGCCATGGAAATGTTTACCCACAGCTATCTCACTATCCGTAACATATAGAAAAGAACTTTTTATTTCTCCCTATCATAAGCAAGTTAGTTTCTGCCGATTCCATGGTAGTAGCTAGATCTTCACGCAGATACTATGTTGTTAACTGTTGAGAAGATGCAAGTAAAAGACCATTTGAGGCTGAGAAAAAGAAAAAGGAAAGTGCAGGACCGATGCATCATTTTTTTTCTTAGCGCGCACCATGAAATATTATTACTGTGTAATAGGGATTAATTTTTTTTCTTTCTTGTAATTTTATAATTAATAGATGAAGATCATTACAAGCCAAACTGATAATGTTAAGAAAAAGGTAGTCCTTGCTAACTAACCTCGGTATCAAAATTAAAAATTAATAGAAAACTGTTAGTTGAGCTATCTGTCAGTACCTCCTTAGTGATAATTTGCTGATAATGTGATGTCAATATGGTTTTTCAGTTGTTATCTTATCTCCTCGAATCATTCCACATACATCTGGGAATAGGACACTTAGTGACATCCCTTCCTACTTGAGCTCTGATTACCCCAAAGAATCCCGATGCAAGTTCAATATATTGAACTCTGCACCAGAGAGCGTAGAAGTTAGGAAGAAACCATATGTCTTTCGTTTGGTATGATCTTTTTGTGACCTAGATAGGCTCTGTGTCCCTGCATGAAATAAATTTGAATTATTAGAGAACAGATCATCAAAGTCATATCCTAAAGCAATTTTGTTGACAATGGTATTGATTGTGGAAGCACCTGGATTGCAAGGCCCATATTGGCACCTTGAGAAAGCATGAAAACATCACTATTCTCGGAAACCATGTAACCAATGCCAGCTAAAATATAGGCTTTATTTGCAAAAGGCTCAAGCTCCCCAGGCAATGCACGGTCATTTTTCTTATAGAAATAAGGAAATTCTTTAGTCAATGGTAGTAGGCCTTCTTTTCCACCAAATGGAGTGCCTCCGACCGAAAAGACCCTCACATTTTTTGGTGCACCAAGAGCTTTAAGCAACCTACACATCAAAATAAATAAATGAATAACCCTGCCTTAAGATTTGACATTTAATATCATAAATTTTAAAGTCAAGGGGCAGAGACCTACAAGCTTCCTTATTCGATCTTGATGTTAATAGCTCGGGTCTGAACTTTCTCCCATTGCTTATCACTTCATTATACTCTTGGCTTAAAGCAGGATGACAGCATGTTCTCACTCACACATCCTTTTCCATACACAAATGAAGAGCAAGATAAGTCCCTTAGCTCTGTATCCTCTCGGTGAGTTTATTCCCGAATCCAAGATTGGCGGAGCAAATTTTAGGGTATGAAAAGCAACATACAAAGAAAAAAAAATAACATCCCAAAATTATCCTGGCAATCAATGGATAACCGAACCAAAATCTAGTGGGCTGCTTGGCCTTATTTCCAACTTATAGATTGCAAGCAAGTAGAGCTTGTTGTACCTTGCATCGTAGTTTTTGAAAATCAGTAGGGAGATCCTTCGATAGCCTTGAATCTAAACCGCATAAGAGCAGAACACCTCCCCACCTCATCTACAAAAATCAACAGAAATTATGTCAGGAAGACCATTTCAACAACTTTAACCAATTTATAAATCTGCACGTAACAGAAAATTATAAAGTTGTTTAATATAGTAATGCAATGAAACCAATCTCATTTTGGAGAAATGTATACAGTAAGGCGGTATTCTATGCAAGGCATATAGGCCAATAATTTATATAATAGACTTCTTACATAATTCTGCCTGCATGCATAAATTACAAATTTTCACACATTTTATCATTTTCAAAATATGAAGCTGCCTCCAAAAATTACTTCTGAGAAGGAGTTCCATAAGTTTGAACAATTCAAGCATTTATTTTATCTTAGGTGTTATCCATAAAGTATTTATTCAGTCATATCTAACTTCCAAGAAAATATATTAATGACCAACCAACTTTGGTGAAGTCATTGACGGAACATACATGTATCTAAATGTATGGTTTCTCATAAACTTTAAAGTAGCCCAGTGAACAATTATTTTTTTTAGAACCTGTGTATCAAATAAAACATAATTAACTTGGGAGCATGGAGACGGGCACAGTGCCATACCCGTCGCAGACAACGTGCACGGATCCACTGAGGTGATGCATGAACGGGAGGGTGTTTTTCCTCCACTGACCTTGACATCACATGAGTAGATGGCAATGATGAAATTATTCTTACATCATTAGCCAACACAATCTTGAAGTGATCCACATCAAAAGTATCAGGAAATTCACTACATCAAAAGAAAGGCAATTCTAAAACTGATTAATTTACCATCTCAGATAGGCAATCAATAAAATCTTTTAAAAAAACATAAATAATTGAAATTTGACTATAAATGGATAAACTCTTACTACACTTCCCAGTATCATAATTTTCTAAAATTTTAATTGCTCATAGTATGCTAAATGTGAAATTTTTAAGCGTGCAGTTTCAAAGTAAAAAATAACACCTACAATTCAATTGATATGAACATTCGATAATCAAATGATACCACACTCACAAACCAATTCAGACTTGCAATCTCCACAATAAAAATACGTACACACATTTATAGACACACAGAAGAACCAGAATTTGTCTCCCCATCGTAACACCCAAATACTTTTGTGATTTTCTGCTTCTGTAAGACTGCAAGTCTGTAACGGTGGAGCGTTTTCTCTACGGGGAATAAATTTGCTCCGTATCTAGGTTTGGAACGACACTGAACAACTTATTCTATTATAATATATATAGGGCAGGGTATTACAGTACTTTCATGCTGAATAAATTTGCTCAGGAATCAGGTTTGGACTGAGGCTTGAAATGAGTGTTCTCGTATAATAGATATAATAGATTTAAAACAATACAAATTTAAGTTATAACTACACATGTAATAACATGATTTTAATAATATAATCTTATAAAATCTAATTTAATAAATGACCGATTAATAATTTAATTTATTATTTCTCAAAATACTAATTAAGACAAATATTCAAAACTAAAAACCTATAAAATAATATATATATATATATATATATATATATATATATATATATATATATTTAGGATATTCCAAAAATACTACTTTTTAATTTATTTATTTTTGCGATTTTACTATTTTTTGTTTTTTTTGCAAAAAACAGTTTTGCAACTAATGCAACTTGATACAACTAAAATCAACTTTAAATGCAACTGAATGTAACTTTTTTTTGAAAAAAATTGAAATTACTCATAGTTGTATTTTAGGTTAATTGTAAAACCGTATTTTTGCAAATAAAATTTTAAAAATTGTATTTTTACAAAATAAAAAATAAAAAAACACATTTTTTGTTATCATTTTCAACATGCTGGTAGTAGGTTGAAGCATCTTATACAGCCTCCTATGCCAGTTAGAATTAAGAACATTATCTTTGTGATATTTATCACTCTCCTTTAAGGTATTGAATTCAGTCCAGGACCTCCGGCCACTATCCTTGGCTGTTATAAAGCTTTGCAGAAGGGTAAATAAGTAGACTAGAAAAAGAGGCAACAAAGTTATAACAAATAACGATGTTATAGGTTCCCCAGGAAACCCCAACACCTGAAGAATGGCTGATTGGATGTTGTAACCACAGTGTTGGATGATGATCTGATACAGATACTGCACCATTATATAAATTTCTGTGTATATGAGCATAACGACCCAAAAGATGTAACTTGGCCCGGTATTTATACATAGAGCATACAAGAAGAGCGCAGCAAGATATACCATAGAAAGAATGCTGAAATTCCAAAGGAAGGCGAGAAGAAAGCAACAATAACATATAACATCATTATTTGATCTCATCTGGGACCATATAATACTAAAAAGTCTTCCTATCTGTAGCTTTGCTGTATCAAAGATAGCTCTTCTCTTGTCAGACTGCAGGGAGCATGAACGGTTAAAGCTCACATACTCCATATTTAGGATTTCTGTATTTTTATTCACTTTATCTTCAGCAGAGAAAGATTCATTAATATCAGAATCCTCCTCACCAGCGTTCAAGAAGTTCACAAGGTTGTTAACAGCCTGATTTCCAATGGTTTGTACTTCGGAAACCCCATCACCTATCAATATTCTAAAGCAGGACGTAATGAATTTTCCTTTCCTTGAAGTCTTCTTTTATTTTCTTCACCTGAATCAATATATGCATTATCTCTAGCATCCTCTTTATGTTCGATAATTTCATTATCAGTTCCCATAAATTGCTTAGCGAAGGCCTTTGAGTGTGAACTTTCAGTTTTTGTGCTTTAGGAGGTTCTTGCGGTTCAGCAGGGAACATTACCCCTTCTTTCTCAGAGATGCGTTCTTCAAAATCAAGGTTTCCGGCATCTTTATCACTATAAAAGGTAGTCCTCCTTCTCAAGCCTTCGTTACCAATCAACATGTCACCAGAAACAGCAGCAGAGTTCATACTGTAAAGCTGGATTTGTAGGTTGAGCATCTCAGATTTCATCTTCTCCACTTGCAAATTTCGCTGGCGTTTCTTCTCTTCATTCTCACGAATATGTTGTAGTTGTGCAGTCTTCCATGCAGCTTTCTTTTCTTGCTCACATATTACTATAAAAGGTAGTCCTCCTTCTCAAGCCTTCGTTACCAATCAACATGTCACCAGAAACAGCAGCAGAGTTCATACTGTAAAGCTGGATTTGTAGGTTGAGCATCTCAGATTTCATCTTCTCCACTTGCAAATTTCGCTGGCGTTTCTTCTCTTCATTCTCACGAATATGTTGTAGTTGTGCAGTCTTCCATGCAGCTTTCTTTTCTTGCTCACATACCACAGCACCAATTTGTTCAGTTTCGAGATATCGAAACACGTGATCAAACTCTGGGGAGGAAAACATATATGACTGCAAGGATACCAGAACAAAAATGGCAATCTCAACCACAGCAGATCTTGAAGTTATACGAAACCCATAATCATACTTGTAAAATCCAATCACCTCATAAACGTAATCCCTTGTTTCACATCTACCAGCATTGTAATAACCCAAAAAGGGAGATTGATATGCGAGTGATAACACAATTACAATGAAGTTGTATATGCGCAAAAATCTAAAGATCTTGTTATTTTTTTTAAGTATTGTAAGCCTCATGCGAAAGAAAATTACAGCGAAAGCAAGATAACCAAGATGCAAAATGTCATACTCAAGCGTTCCTGTGATCAGTATCAAAGCAAGCACAAGATCCAATAGATGACAATAGCAGTAAAGCCTCAGATAATCAATAATAGTCCACATGCTTTTAGTTTCAAAAGAAAGGTCGCTCCAAACAAAAGCATTTTTGCGCTGTGAGAGCATTTGTCGATATGTAAATGATCCTGAAAACCTGGAGAACTGATCAGCTCGAAGTTTGAAACATGCAACCATGAAGACAACATAGTAGCCGATCAAAATGCGATAATCATCAACTATAAGTCCTGCAGAAACATAAAAAACAGAAAAGTTGCATTAGAAGATAAAATGCATGGATTTTATAATGGCATAAAAAATCTTGAGATGTCTATGCAGACAAAAAAAATGAATACGCACTATGTCACTATCTGGCCAGTACTAACGCAATAAGAGCCTCATGCCTCAACCACAGAATACCCTACAGGTTCATTCAGGCTTCTCAATTTAATATACTGCTATGTAGTTTCCAAATATCAATAATTTCTTAGTAGGAACTAAATAACAGAAATAGTTTTTTGAAAAATAGTCCCATTAACCTGTGGATTAATTCAACACCAGACGATAGTATAACAATGTGAACAATCTAGTTATAAAAAAGGGTTGACAATCCCGCGTTGGTATCAATGCCTACAATGGCTGTCTACTAATAAATTGAACTTTTGAAACTGAAAATACTTCGTAATCAGAAAAGTGTTAAATATCAGAATAATAACAATATGACAATTAATTTATATTAAGAATCAAAATTGCAATTATTAAGAGAATTGTACCCAGCCAACATTTTGTGCAGTAATGGAAATATGCGTTCGAGAATCTCCAGCAATCATGGCAATGCAAATTAGCCCCACTTGAGTCTTGTGGAGTTGTGACATAACATGGTTCCAAATTGAAAAGTATTCGAGCAAAAGAATAGAAGCAAACAAGAAGACAAATATTGACCACATTTTATGAACGATCTGCCGGCCCAAGAGAACACAAGCTAAAAGAGATGCAACATACAGTATAGAAACAACATTCAGCAGAAGAAAACTTGCCAGAAGCAATGTAATCATATTAATCTCCAGGCCAAATAGATTGAACACGTTTTCCATACAAAACATTATATATGTTTTCAAGGTAGTCTTCTGAATATCAAACCTCTGCTTTTTTAAAGCAATAATTCGCTTCTTTTTCCACGTGTGACCCTCCTTAATGCTTCCCCAGATATATCCAAATGAATAATTTCTAGATGTATTACTTTCAGAACCACTTTCACTGTAGGAAACATCTTGAGATGATTGATTTAAGCCTGAGTTAAGCAATGACCACGAATTGTTTGTCTTGCCTTCTCTCTTTTCATGACTTGAATCTAAAGTTGGGTCGTGATCACCATTAGAACTTGAAACAACTGGCAACACGTCTTCAGGTGGAACAAATAATGGACAAGGTTCTTCCCATTTATCATCATCTAGGAGAGATTTAGGAATCTGCTTCAACCAATTAAAGACATTGTACTGAAGGCTACATGCAGCAATCACCAGTACTTTCCTTCTCAAGCCTGCTTCCATACCCCAAAAGCCTGGGTCATACACCTGTATACCAAGAAGCAAAGACAAACTATAAAATTTTTGATTTGGAAACATCTCAGCATGTTTACCCCACATCTGAAATAAGTATTCAGCTGTGACCAAAATTCCTGTGTAAACTAAGAACAATTTGGTTGGTATCCGGGAAGCTTTAGGTAAATTTGAGAAGATGACAAGGCCTAGAAGATACAAGAAACCACATGCACTAATTGGAGACAGTGATGCACAGAACAAAGCAGCTAACAATAGCTTTTGGCTGTGCCATATTAGAAGCCTTCTGATAAACCCAAGTATTCCAAATTGCACTTGAGCTCGATCTTCTTTTATTATAAACTTGCGTTGCCTCCTCTCGTAGCTATAAAGTTGCATCACAATCATAATTGCTACAGGTCCCCACAAATTCTGTAATGATGGAGCTTTGGGGGTATAGCCGAAATTTGAATAAAGATCCAAATTCCTGGACAGCCATGCCTCAATACTAGGAAAGATGCTCAAAATATAGACAAAAATAAATACCACAATTGTGTATGCTCTAAGTGGGAACCAAAGGCGCCGTTTTCTTTTCTCAACAAGTTGTCTTCCTGTAATCCATGTAAGGAGCAGAAAAAGGTACCCAAATGATATGTAATTAGGATTCACCAAGCACACTGCAACAAGAATAGTCATGAATGCAATGTACATTCCAAACGAACGATAAAGGCTTAGTATTCTCTGGCTAATGGTACTGAGGAATGAGGCTGTCTTTCTCTCCGAAAAAAATAACAAGAGTATGATAATTAAAATGATGATCTAAGTAGATGAATTCAGAAGTGATTTAATTTTTAATGAGATTATTACAAGATTTATGACATGAAGACGGTGTAGATACATACAAATGCATAAAATTTCATTACACACAAATAGTTTAACAATTATGACATAAAGAAAGTGCATAAAAAATACATATTCACACAATTACATCAACACAGATAGTAAACCAATTAGAGGATCCAACTATAAAATATTCTGCATAAGAGGAAAAATTGTACACGTCTTTACAGTCTAAACTAGTTTAACCAAAGTATATCTAGGAATGGCAATTTTTTATGACTAAAATATTTATAAAAGAAACAGATTTTAATCTCACCATTAACACCATTGGAAGGATTGACATGCCTGCCTCTGGTGGCATGAAAGGAATAAATTGGTAACAGAACTGATTTGTTCAGACCGGATTTCAGTATACTAAATCCTACCGGGCGACAGGGTGTATTCTGTACAAAGGCTGAGAAAGAAAGCAACATTTCGAAACCATGATTATGAATGGCACAAAAGCATGCGAGCACAGCTATTTTCACAAATTCCCAGGTGCTATCATAGTCAATGAGACCTACAAAAACCCGGGAAAAAAGAGAACAAATTATAATTCATACGAAGCAAGTCAGGGAAATAAATAAAGCCACTAGTCACCACTTAAATTAACCAAAAGAAGATAAACTCGCCTAATTGAGACAAAATTTCCATACTCAGGGAGCCTTGGCTTACCAAACTTTTAGAGACCAGATTAATTTGAAGAGTGTACAACACTGCGAAATGAACCTCACATACAAGAATTAGGGCTTGGCGTAGGCCTCTGCTGATGCTGCGACTCAAAAGATACTTGAATAAAAATACCACTGTCGCACACATTAAAAAGTAGCACCAATTAGTAGTTGTAGCATGTTTATGTCATATTTAGGTCTTGGTGTATTATTCATTATGTAGTAGATAGCTCATTTGCACAAGATGCTAATATGTTACAACAGACAGTAATATCTAAGAAGTATTTTGACTGAATTTATTAGGATAGCATAACTTAACATACTATATATAGCATGGATGAAACCGGGTTTCACTGCAATGATAAATATTAGAACCAGCATGATAGCTCGAGAACATTTGCGGAGTCCCCAGGCAATTGTAGCCACAATCAATACTCCTGGCTCCTTTCCCACTGCAAAAGGAGAATCATAATAGTAAACCATCAAATGTAGAAGTCTAGACTAAAAAAAACAAGCTTCTTGAGATGAGTTTTAATAATTCTTGAGATGCCAGTTGTGCTACACATTAACTACATATTGATCTTTATCACAGTCTGGATCAATGGGACAATGAAACTTAAGGATGGACGAATGCAAACAAAGAGAAGATCTTGTGTGGGTGCAAGCTTCAATTAAAATTACTCTTCTTTGATTTTTTTATATATATATAAAAGTATACCAGTGAGTCCATATTAGTAATATATTGCCCCTAATTGCATACTAAGGTAATTAAACACATTCAGGATATGTTTCTAAGAGTGCCTGAGTGTTTTGGGCTTCATCCGTGACACGCAACCTTCCAAAAAGTGTCGTTTCCCAGATTCACATCCATCATCATCTGCTATGTAAACTCTATTATTTAATACAATCTACCCGCAGAAATACAAATGTGTCTTTTGAAGAATTAGTGGATTCGAAACCATATTAATTATGAACTAACCATTGTGGTAAAACAGGATCTATTTAGAAGATTGTGTGACATGTTCACTCAAATTAGAAGGAGGTCTGGCATGTACTGGTAGAGTCCAAAGGAGGTCGCAATCCATCTAAATACTTGGTGGTGAAAAAAATAAAAGGAACCTAGTAAATATATATATATATATATATATATATATATATATATATATATATATAAGTCTTCAGATGTCAAAAAAAAATGATGAGAACAAGAAGGTCCAGAATGCTGTGAATGGAGACTGGAGATATGATGTTCAAGGTCTTTTACCAAAGAATAGTGATAAGAGGAGAAAAGGATGCACAAAAATTATTTCAGGTCAGGGAAAAGGGGTCTAGTGATGCAACTCTAGTTAGGTGTCATGTGGATGAAGACAACTAGAGAAGACATTATTCCTGTACAGTCTGTTAATGAGTTATTTTTGGAGTCTCGGAAAGCATTATGATAAATAGGTGACTGAAGAGCTTGGGAAGTCCTGGCATGTTTCGATCATAGAAGCCCAAATATCAGGTGTTAGATTGCTTACAGATAAAAAAAACTAGGGTCACTAGGTCTTAGCTAGATTGTTTAGTGAAATTTCTTATATGAGAGAGGATACTATTAGAGTATAGAGACTGTCCACTGATATTCTTCAAAAAGAAAATTTTGATTTGTTTTATTATTCATTTAGCTGTATTTCAAATTAACACAGTAATGAGATTCTGCCTCCTGATTCTATCAGTATTCTTGATGGTTTGTTCCATATCCTGTATACTATCATTTGAATTATACTAATAATTTGTGAGCATTCCTATAAAGCTACTTCACTGTTGTGGAAGCATCGATGGGATTTCAGCTCATGACGTCCCCTCATGGACAGAATTAGATTACTGGGCTCGGAGCATGAAATAGATCCCCCTTCCCTGTGCATATTACTAAGTTTTGCTCAAATTATCAATTATTATCTAATGCCAGAACCCAGAAACATTAGTAGTGCATAAAGTAAAGCCTGATGATCAGAACTAAGATCATGTGACAGTAAGATCTTTTACTGATATGGGTACAGGATCATAGGGGATAAGCATTTTCCAATTCAGGGTTAAAAGAAACATTATTGTAAAACTTTAGCAAGTCATTACCTTCGTCGGTAGAATTGCCACATGTGGATTGCATGCTCTCGTCAGACATGTAGAGTAAAAAAGAGTTGTTGACAAGATTAGTAAGAGCAACCAGAATTCCAAGACAAAATTGTGCAAGTAAAAATAGCCCTGGTATTGAGTAATGCCATAGCCCCGCCATCTCCCAGATGTCCATATCCTGTATATATATTCTAAAAAATAATACAAAAACTATATATAAAAAGTATACCGATAACAGAAGGCTTCTTTCTATTTATAAATTACCTTCCCAAACTTCCCGTCTAGAAATGTATATGCCACATTAAAGATATATGTACTGACAGCCCAAAAGAGAATGAAGACAAGTATCAACCCATTTAACCGATGCAGATGGAATGGTGAAGGAAAAACATATATTATGTAGCCGACATAAGCAAGTAATCCAAATGCACATATGCTTGCAAAGTGGAAACTCCAGTATGATAGAGCAAACAAAGAGACCTGTCAAATTCACAAGTGAAGGATTAATATATATGTCAAACATGGTTAAAACACTCCAAGTCCTGCAAAACAGAATACTATATTATAGATTATGACGCAACTCCAAAGATTAGTGCATGATCCATATTGAATCATATATTGCTAGGGAATAAGGGACAGTGACATATCCTAGAAATAAAAAGGAATCTTAATATAAACATACTACAATTATATTGCATCTGCACAGGTGGTAAATTATATCTAAAGGAATCAGTGTATATACTTATACTTTATAAAACCATTGTACAATCGTAACATAAGTTAGTTTCACGTTCAGTGCAAGCTTGTTGGGTAATTGATCAAGAACTTGTAATTTTATATCATAGAGAACTTACTGCCGCAAAAGGGACAATAATATACGTACTGAAGAGTTTAATTATTACAGCAACCCTTAAGTAGTTACTTTGTACCAACCATATTTAATTATTGCACTTCGAAGTTGTCCTAAAAAAAATTAAGCACAAAGCACGATATGTTTATGCATTGAGCCAAATGAATATTTACTCTTTGGTGAGCTTACAAAGTATCGACGATAAAAGCTAATTTTGATCCGTCTGTATATGTTTGTTTCTGGCTGTACCCCGTCTGTATATGTTTGTTTCTGGCTGTACCAAGTAAAATTTTTATAATTAAGTGAAGCAGAGAAGAACCTAAAATGGATAGCTAAATCTATTCACTTTGCAAATCTTGGGTGCCATTTTTTTGTGATTCCATGAGGATTGAAGCAAATATATCTTACAGCCTGTTCAATGTGAACAAGAATAGAGGAAGCAGCCTCAATATTATATACGTCCCTATCTTTTTAGGAAGAGACTTAACACATGGCTCTCAAAAACGTACTTGTCATGTGGGATGTACTAATGTCATATATTTCTGAGTAAAATGCAATATGTGTGGTTGGAGTTTCGCCATGGTGCAATCTGTGTGGCTATAATTTCAAAAATAGCAAGTTGTGTAACTAAAGTTTACAAAACGTTGCAAAGTGTGTACTACCGTGAATTTGAGTGATAACACCGTTAGTAAATATTTTCAAAATTCATTGGCTTGTTTGCAATTTGGTCACCAACGGTTACAACCCAATTTGAAATGAATTTTCGGGTTTTTAAAATTGAAAAGGAATGAAAAATTATACTTTTTTTAACTTTTTTATTTTATAAGTCCCAAAACTATTATAAAAAAAGTTTAAAAAAAGTATAATTTTTCATTCTTTTTCAATTTTAAAGGCCCGAAAATTCGTTTCAAATTGGGTTATAGCCGTTGGTGGCCAAATTGCAAACAAGCCAATGAATTTTGAAAATATTTACTAACGGTGTTATCACTCAAATTCACGGTAGTACACACTTTGCAACGTTTTGTAAACTTTAGGTACACAACTTGCTATTTTTGAAATTATAGCCACACAGATTGCACCATGGCCAAACTCCAGCCACACATATTGCATTTTACTCTATATTTCTTGATGTACTCTATCATATACTTTAGGAGTGAATTACAATTTGCATCCCCCAACTTTACTCCAAATGCAATTTAGTACATGTTTCACAAATTACACTTCGCATCCCTTGGTTTTGAAAAACAGATTAAAATACAACTCTTTTCATATATTTTCGGCACGCATTTTAAAGTGCATATAAAGTATAATTCTATAACTTATTTTAAAAAAATTATTTTTTAAAATAAAAATTTAACAATCCTATTTTTATAAAAAAAAATAAAAAATAAAAATAAGTTATAAATCTATTTTTAAAATGCATGTCGGATACTCTGAAAAAAAATGTTTACAATCTAATAGGACGGAGGGAGTATTTGCCCCACATTTCTTATCTATTATTTGTGGATTTTAAATCCTACTGTTTGAAGTGGTGAAGGTGTGTTCAAGAACATGAACACCTTAATTTTATGCACTCTCTGCAATGCCCACTTCTTGAATTTGCCGCCTCCACTTTCTGTAAATATTACAAAAACAAGTTTTACATTGCAATCTCCTAAGTGTAGATATACAAGAATAATCAAAGTGTATGCATCTTCTTCAAATGAACAACAATATGAACTCAACACAAACCCTGTTGAGGAATTCAAGGAAGAAGCAAGTGGGGTAAGCAACATTCAAGAAGATGATGAGAGTAATGGAGCAACTAAAATTTTAACTTCAGCAATTGACAAAGATCTCAGAAAGGTGTGACCTTTTTTTACTTGCCTAAATTTACTGAAGACATGAAATCTTTACATGGTTAAAATACTTTGTGTGAGAAATGAACGTTTTGGATATATTTTGAGTTATGAGAGCCCATTTTTACATGCATGTGCACCTGATTTTACTTGGAAAGACCTTATAGATTGATTTGTAGTGATATGAAGTCAGTTTGTAAATGGCACATACTTAGAAAGCATATATTTTTGGCTTCACAGGCTGTTCAAAAGACTGCAGCAACTTTTGCACCAAGGGCTTCAACAGCATCTAAAAATCCTGCTGTGCCTGGAAGTACACTGTACACTGTTTTCGAGGTTCAAGCTTATGTTTCGATGTTGTTGGGCGGAGCGCTCTCATTCAATCTTTTGTTCCCATCAAATGAACCAGACATATGGAGATTGATGGGGATGTGGTCCATCTGGATGTTCAGTAAGTCCTGCTCCATTAATATCATACACAGAACTCTGCTTTACTTAATCAGATTGACAGATTACTTGCTTTTATAGTACTTAATTGTTTCAAGAAAATTGTTGTGCATTCATTTTATTTAGCAAACATGTATGTAATGTTTACAGCTATTCCTTCACTTCGAGCCCGAGATTGCTCAAAGAACGAGAAAGAAGCCCTCAATTATCTCTTTCTTATTGTCCCTCTGCTGAATGTTGCGATCCCATTTTTCTTGAAGTCCTTTGCAGTTGTATGGTCTGCAGATACTCTAGCATTCTTTGGAATGTATGCCTGGAAGGTAAATCTGATCTATAATATTCTCCTTGCATAATATTTTGGATACCTAAAATATACATTTTGCAGATGGGGTGGTTACAGAAAACAGAGAAGTGATTTCCAAGACTGGTTTCTTCCCCTCAAATCATAACATAAATTGGTTCTCAGAGTTCCAAACTCACCCCCAAACCAGATTTTAAGTAAAGTGTGATAATACTGCAGGCGAATATGAAGAATCTACTTTGCCTAGAACAACTGTATATTGCAATCAGAGGATTTACCACAACTCACTTAAGGGGTCATCACAGGGATTTGGCTTCCTATTACCGTAAATGTATAGGTCTTTTCAATGTGGAGGCTTTCTGTTACATAATTTTATTGTATGTTGAGGAATTTTTGGGGGAAAGCTGATATTTGTATATTGTAGGGGTAATATATGAAGGAACCTGCACTTAAAAGGATCTATTGAATATACCAATTTTCCAAATCTATTTCCTGTACTGCTTACTGATTAAAGTCAAGTCATATTAGCTTTGCCAATTCTGTCTCTACAGTTTACAAACATCATATCAAGATTGCATCTTCTCGCACTTCAAAGTTTCAAAATTTTGGAGCTTGATGATTCAATACTCGCTACTTGTACTGAAATATTAGAGTGGGTTACCACAGGTGGCTATGGCTTATATTTCTTCCCTGTTGGGACTACGCAAGTTTGCAGTTTATACTACTTCATAGTTCTTCAGCAGTAGGGTGTGCAAATGTTTAAAGCTTTGTTTCGCTAATAGTGGGATTCTGCAGCGATTCAGAGCTCTGGGTCACTAAACAGTATGTGCAGTGATTCAGAGCCCTGCGTCCCTTGATTTGGGGGTGGTTTGAGGTCTAATTTCCCTCAACATCCTGCAAAATCTAACCAAGGCCCCCACTTAATGCAGTATCCCTGCTAACTTTGAATGATAATTAATTAATACAAACCAGAAATACCTGAGAAGCTGTGATGTTAAAAAGTAAGTGGTGGCTCATGCCCTGCATTACAAATAATCGCTGTGGATGGGTTTAAGTTTACAACTATATTTTGTCAAAAAAAATATTTACAACTTGATCAATAATATCAAAACTGTCAACCTCTATTTTAGTTCTTGTATATACATAGGTGACGAGTACATAGCAATGGTTACATTTTAGCCAATGATATAACTAGGGTACATGAGCATCAAATCCCAACCACAAGAATCACATGACGAGCAGCTGTGATACCAACACGGCTGATTAAGGATTATGCGGCAGCAACTGCCCTCTGCCAATTATGGCAATCTACCTCAGTAATTGGTGCCATCCGATAACCAATCTAGTAATTTCTATCTGCTACTATTCCTGAAGATAATAACAAAGAATAAGTAAAAATCTATTAATCTTACAAAAGGTTCCTTAAGAAATTCAATTAAAAAAGGAAAATGAAAAGCAACTTTGGCACACATCCTTTCGTGGACACGTTAGCCTAGTTCAGACCACTCTTTAATTCAGGGAATAGCACATTCTTACTTTTCACTTGTTGAGGTCCTAGTTTCAATCATTATAAGTCTATAGTGACAGAAACATAATCATGCCAGTGAACCTGTAGGCCTAGAAAGCAAAGATTTTTGGAGAAGCTGAGATCAGTGCAAAATAAATGGTACAATGCTTCAACAGTAGGAAGTTACCTGTTCAAGCTCCCCACTCAAAAAATCAAAAATCAGACAGTATACTTTGTCAGCAACCATTCTACACATATTCATCGTCACCACTGTCTTCATCAAAGTCAGAAGCTGACTCATCACTTCTGGGCTCCATTAGAGTATTCATGTCAAATGAAGAATCCATTTCCATCTCCTCCAAACCAATAGTGTCATAGCTCATTTTTTCATTAAATTTCTCATCAGAGCAGTTAAGAAGCCATGCGAGAGAGCACTTCAACCCTTTCTTTGCCACCATTTTATGTCTTGGTTTTATAGTGGACTCCAGACCATAAGTAAAGAAAGCTGGGAAGGTAACCAAGTCATCCAAGACCCTCCCCATCTTACTATCGAAGTAATTAAAATTGAGTTTCATAATGTCTATGTTTAAAGCAAGTAACTGAGGACACCCAACAACCATTTTCTTCACTTGTTCCAAGGTGAATCCGCATTCCTTAAGAAATTCCACATGCTTCACAATAGGTGTACTACTCAGGCTAATTATCTGCGGCATCTTCTCCACCACTCTTCCGAAATCTGCAGGACCCAAGTCAATAAGGGAATTGAGGAACGTTCTTTGACTTAGAAGCTTTGGTGACAGATCAATGCCTAGCATTTCAGGATATTGTGCAATCACAGAAGCAAGAGAAGTTTCCCTAACTTCATATTCTATAAGCGACTCAACATTTGGTTTTATCATTTCCTCTAATCCAAATCCAAGAATATGAGGTCGCTTCTCAATCAATCTTGCTACAGCCAATCTAGGTATGCCTAAGCCTTCGAGATAATCCACAAAAGGTTTTATCACACGACCTACTCGCATTCCCAGTATCTCTGGATAGCGAGTCAAGACCCCACCTATTTCTCTTCTTGCCACCCCAATGCCGACCAAATAAGCCACAGATGTGCTCATTGTCCCCTCAAGCTTAAATCCTAATACTTCAGGATACTTCTCTAACACAAGAGGTATATCATTTGGCTTGATGTCCATTCCTTGAAGATATGTAACAACTGGTGCAAGGTCAACTACAACACTAGCATGCAAGACTTGGGGGTATCGTCGCAAAAATTCTGTAAACGTAGATTTTCTAACACCCAGTTTGCCAAGGTAATCGAGCACAGGAATCATGTTTTTCTTTACACTGCATCCTAGAACAAGAGGGTAATTGTTAATGTCATCTATAGTAAGCCCCAGTTTGTGAAGGAAGTCCACACGTTCCCGCATAACCTCAGCTGTCACAGGAAGCTCTAACCCATCAAGCTCGTCAGGAATTATTCCAATTCCCCGTAAGAATTCATAAACACGGGCTCGATTCTCGATCCTCTCATTCTTCATATCTAACAAGCTAGGATGGGTATACAAGGATGAAGATTTACGTTGCTTCCGGCCCGAATGAATTGCATCTGACTTGGACAAAGATGAATCTACAGAAGTTGATGCATACGATCTAACACCGACTGAGCACTGTGATTTCCTCAGTAGTTCAATTCTTTTTCTACAATTGCTTGAAATCCATCGAGTTGATGCAGAAGCTATACGGGGTTTACAAATTGTATGGGCAGACAACTCACAATTTACAAGCAAAAAACTTGGTATTGTAATGCCAACACAAGTAGCTATTTTCATGCTTCCCTAATACGCCACCGCCAAATTATCTGCACCAAAAACAAATTGACATTCTAAGATGTAAACAAAATATGTGCCAAATACCTATATAGTATGTACCACATACAGTTATAATCAAACATAAGCTAACAACCAAGAAACTAAACCAGAAGTTTGAGATATAAAATCATCATAAATAATAGCCAATCAGCACTTCCACTTCGGGAGCTAACATGAAATATGGGAAACCAGTGCTCATTTCTAAAAATCTACAAACTCTCAAACCAGCCTTAATAAAAAAAAACTTACAATATGAGATTCCTCAATGACTGCAATATCCACATTTAGGTTGAACCAAACATATGCAACCTTAAAACCCAAAATCCAAAATTTAACATATTCCTAAACTTTCAAGATTTTATCGAAATCCGGGGGTCTTCATAGAAACAGCCTCTCCACTAGTAGATTTATCTTTAAATTGGATTACTACATATCCAAACTACAATCTTCTTGAACTAAACAAAGGGGTACTAAAAAGTTCATGTGTATCAATACTTACAAAGCCTAAGCTCCTATATTCTCAATTTCTACCTACCCATTTACAAAAATCACATTAACCCAATATCTTACATAGCCTTATCTTACAAATTTTTGTGTATATACAAGAACATACATATAACTAAGCACTCTAAAATTCAAAAAAGAACAGAAAAAAAGATGATAACGTTATATAAATTGTGTGAAAAAAGAAAGTACCCAGGTAAGAAAGTGTCGTCGTTTCACACTTTCTTGGTTGCTTTTGTTTCTACCCCCTTCAGAGTTTCTTCACTGTGCTGAGTGAAAGGCTAGCAATGAACTATACCTCTTAAGGCTTGTTTGGCTGCCCTTTTAATTTATTTTCTTATCTCTTATTTTATTTTTCAGGTGTTAAATAGTTTTGTATTGATTTTAGTCGGGTTTGATTATTTCATATAAAACATTTAAATTAATTGTAAAATAATATTTATCAGTTATTAATGATTAATAATAATGTAATTATTTTCATTTATACATAACATTTTATCAAATTCGGAGATATGTTCACTGCGAGGGTGGGTCAAGTTTGGAATTAATCATCAAAATAATTATTTAAATTCATTACACAAATACAATATTTATTAATGAACTTAAAAATCTCAAGTTATTATAAAACTAGCAATTATAAAAATATATTTATAATCTACCTATTATATAATATCACAACATTAATTTTTGAGGAAATGGTTTTATTCTTTCGTTTAATTACTAAAATACTCTCATAAAATATATATAGTTACAAATTTAATCAAATTGAAATTATTACCTCTAACCTCTTAATAATAAATACATTATTAATTCAAATTCTCATTAATCACTACAATACTAAATTTATTAATATATACTAATTATTTTCTAATTAATATATTTTTATTTATATATATATTAATCAATCTACCCATTCAATTATTAATTACTGCATCATCATATTTTTGTGAATTATTTTATTCAATACGTTATTATTATTATATCTTAATTTATATACGTTTAATTAGACTTACTCAATTGTATTCAAATATATATACATATCCTTATCAGTAATGATGTAAACGAACCGAGCTATTCGTTAAACTCGCTCGAGTTCGATAAGCTCTATTCGACATGTTATCAAATTCGAATAACATTTTTTGTCCGATAACCTTAAAGAATCAAACTTTATACATGTTCTACTCGAGTTCGGTTCAAGTTTGTTAAAACTCGAGTTTGTTTGATAATAAATAATTATAAATAAAAATTAATATTATACTTATAATTTATCCCTATCAATTTATAGGTTTATCACCAAATATAATTTAAAATAAAATGGCATGTCAATTGGTTCTTAGACATTGCTTATGAGTGATTATTGATTATAAGATAAAAATTAAAAATCTTAATAATTGCGTAATTAAACTGAAACAAACCGAATTGTTCATTAAACACGCGCGAGTTCGTTCGTTTTCAATATGTTGACGAACAACTCGTGTTCGGTTTGATTATTACTGAACTCGAGTTCAAACAAAGAAATTTGTCCTATAATATTACCAAACACTGTTCAGTTCAATAAATTTTTGCTCATATTCATTAAGAGTTCGTCCGAGTATAATTTATTTACAGCCCTACCTACCAGACTACCATTTCTCATTTTCCGAAGCATCTAAAAAAATCCAGTTAACAAAATTATGTATAATTATTTTATGATGAACGTGGAACATATAGTTAATTAGGGAAGTTTACGCACACACTAAAAAGATAAAAAAAATTTAAAAATTAGTATGTTTGTTGAATATATTTTTTTAAGTTATAAATCATACTTCATTAATTTTTAAAATAATATATTTAAATAAAATATAACATATATTTCGATTTTCAGAAATTTCTCGTGCAAGGCACGGGAGTAATATACAAATACACTCTCACATTTATATAAATAAAATGTTTTTAATCTTTGAAAATTTTCTGATATCAAATTCGGAAACCTTTTGCTCTATATAAAAAAATATAACAAAATTTATTTTCAATTAATAAAAATGAAAATTGGGACCTATTTTCATTTTTATAAATTGAATAAAAGGGAATGCATGAAATATCTCACTGACAAAAGCTTCCGATTATTATTTTTTATTAATTAAAAATAAATTTTAAAATAAACATATGAAATAATTTTAAGAAAATAATAATTTTTACGAGTTTTAAACAACATTAACTTTTTAATTTTAAATTATAAGCGTAAATATAATTTAAACCTCGTGTTATTAACAATATACAATTAAAACTCTCTTTTAATATATTTAGTAAATTTAACCCTATGTTTTTTAACTATATACAATTGAAACTTTTTTTTAAAATAATTAGTAAATTTAACTCTATATTCTTAAATATTACAATTAAAACCCTTTTTAAAATATTTAGTAAATTTAATCTTGATTTTTTAATTTCGGAATAAAATAAACCTTACGACCAAATTTTGAATAAATATTCGTCAAATGCATTATTGTCAAAAAAAAATTGTATAGATATTATCTAAGCAGGATAGATATATGCAATTATTAGGGTTTTTTCCTTATAAAATAAATATTTAGATATTCTTTTCTATATTAATATGTCTATATGTATAATATATTATATATGTTTAATAAAATTTTAATATGTATTTATATTATTCTCTCTTAGCATCATACTTTCCGCTCAATATATTCATGAATATTCATCACCGAATTTAATTTATTTTCAAAAATACTCTTCTATAATTGACATATATTGAATCAGATTTGAGTAATGTTTATTTTATTTCAAAACTAAAAAGTTAAAGTTAAATTTACTAAATATTTTTAAAAAGAGTTTTAATTGTAAGTAGTTAAGAACATGAAGTTAAATTTACTAATTATTTTAAAAATGTTTCAATTGTATATAGTTAAAAAACGTAGGGTTAAATTTACTAAATATATTAAAAGCGAGTTTTAATTTTATATTGTTAATAACACATTATTTAAATTGTATTTAAACCAAAATTATATTTGTCATCGTTCATTTCTCAAGTACATGCTTATTTGAGAATTAAGAGACATCTATAATTGATTTTATATTTAACATCGAATATAGTTTTTTTATTATTATTTTACACTGATATTCACCTCCCTTTAAAATTTATTTTTAGAATCCATAAATAATACTCCATCAATCCCAATTTATATGAGTCAGTCAACAATTACGCGTTTAAGAAATTTAAGTTTGACTTTCATTTATATCCACACAAATTAAAAAAAGGATTAATATGTGGTGACAATCTTAAATTAGTACATCCAAAAAAGAAAGGTGCATGAGACAGACGGACGGGCGGAGTACATAATTCTCTCAGACATGGGTCATAACTCTCTTAAAAACCTCTAATTAATTAAACGCTTGGTATGAATTCAAAGTGGGATTAAAACCCATGCTACCAAAACTATACGTATCAAACAAACCCAAACCCTAAGAACTTTTCAGAACTTAATCCCATGCATATTTGGTGCAAGTCTCGAATTCAAATTAAAGAACATCCTTCTATTTATTTTCAGAATTTATATGTATGTGTATATATCAGAAATGATTAAACTATAAAATTTGGAAGACCTACGTAATCAACACAATATAATGGGTGAATATATTATCTACTAGCAAGTTGCTATAACATGCAAATGTTTTTAGCACAATTGAAATGAATGATGGAAGTTATGTTTAATTGCATACTACACCATCTATGACAACAACAATTATCCCTTCTTTTTGGATGATCTTCTACTATCAACCTCACTCTCGGCAACCAACACACAAAACTCCGCACCAAGCATATCACGTATATCTATGAGGTTGCTTAGTTTGACTGTCTCCATGATCACATCTGCGGTGATGTTGAAACCTAAAGTACAAAGAACTCTGACAGCATTTGCAGCCCTACAAATGTTTTGCCTAATCTCCACAGGAGTATAAGTGTCTTTACTTGAAATGTTCCCAGGCTGTTCCTGATCCTCCACCATATCATCCTTTGTTTCAACATGTTCACCAACCCATATAAAGCCATTACAACCCACTATCAAGTCAATTTTGTATTGCTCCAAGTAATGGAAATGTTGTTTTCGTCTCTTGACCAAGTATGGAGGAACAGTAAGTAGTTGGCCTTTCTCAAGCTGCAATAAACAAATTAGCATAAATGAAGGTAATATAACAGGAAAAAATCATCAAGAACTAGAAAAATGCCCAACTAAAGAAATAAGAACACATACCTTGCCATACTTCTGACTTCGCGCTTGTAGGTGTAGACTTCCATCATGCTGCAAACCACGAACTTCAGCCTAAGGATAACAAAATTTATAGCACTTTTAATAAATTCAGCCTAAGGACAACAAAATTTATAACACTGTTAATAAACCCACGAACTTCAGTGCAAGGACAATAAATTAACACTGTTAATAAACCAAAAACAACCGTAAATTTGCACAACCTTGTCATAGCATATAGCAGTTACTTTACCAACTGTTAAATATTCCGAAAATAAACTACCACTTAAATAGAGCTAATGAACTTACGCAGACCACATCATTCTCCACAAATATGCTCCGCATGTTGAGCTCATCATATGCTGTTTGCCTCCTCTGGGAATCAAGAGAATGATAAATTAGACCGAGAAATAAGGATGGAACAACTTATAACTATCAGCTAATTTAAACACTAAAAATGCCATCTAATAATACTCTACTCCCACACCCGAAGCTATCAGCAGATACTACTATATTTGCTTTTATGGGTTTTCCTAAACTATGGTTCCTTGAGCAAATGAAATCCCAAATTATTTCAAATGTCACACAGGTTCAGAGCAAATGCTGATAGAGGCAGATATTCCTGGAGTTGCACAAGTATAAGCATCTGAGTTTCTGCCACGATTAAAAATTGAAACTGAAAACAAATACTGATATGACAAAGATCAGCAATTATTCAATTTTTTATTTATTTAGGTAATGAATGTGTCATGACTCATGAGTGATGTAAAAGGCACCCTTTGAGTGATGAAAAACATTATTAAGACCGTGAGAAATCAGATGACAATTGTGCATTTTCTTGGTTAAGCATATTAAAATTAATGGACTTGTAGGCGCTTCATATCAGAGGAAGCTTGTTTAAATAAACGAAGGTGTGACCACTAGCTGTTCTAGTGTTATTGATGTGGGTGGCCTGAATTCAGGAAGAAATCTCCGTTTTTTGAGATGTGATTTACAGTCATAGCATAGGGTCTTGAGAAAATATTTATAAACCTTCTAAAATATTTAGATATGGAAAGAAGAGTGCTTAAACCAATAGGTGCAGGACTTTAGGGCTTTCCGTAAGACACAAGAAGTTTATATTAATATTCAAGTCAGAAGGATGTGTACCGGCAATTAAGTTTTGAAAGTTCAAGATAAGGACTTGAAAAATATATTCGAAATGCAGGTTCTTTTGATTACCAAATGAGCATGCATACACATATGACATAATTAGACCCATGAAATGAGTGCATACACATATAAAATAATTACACCCATAGTTATTACCTGGATACCATCGCGCAGGGTCATGGAAGAAAGCATCAAAACTGCATCTTGAGTAAAGTTTATCTCCAATCTCCAACGTTTAGGGGCAACCTTTTAATATATTATATATATAGAAAGAGGGAGAGAGAAGCTATCACATGACAGTATATGACTGAGCTCAATAATATAACTTAAGATGCGCTCACAAATATTTATTAGTTGTTATTAGCTATAACAACCGAAGTTGAGTGACACACACACACACGCACAGAGGAGAGAGAGAGGTTGCAGTTTGCAAAAGTTGTCTACAAAATGTCCACCAACACATTGTGTATAGATTAATAAGACATACAATCAGGAATGAATAAAGAAATTAAAACAATACCGGAAATAACAATATATTTACCTCTATTACTCTGCCGACAATAATATCACCAATCTCAGGCTTGTACCTACAATGTAAAACCTATAATGTAAATGAAAAAATATATTATCATAAAAAAAAACATTATCAAACAACAGATGTGCATAATACCTGGCCCTCAGAGAGCGTACATAAACAAGCTTATTTACACGCTCGACCACTCCACAAACAGTTGCAACCAATTCACCATCAAAATCAGTTGTTCCATGACCTCTATTAGATCAATATAAGTAAACAATATTCAACTAAAGTTATTTATATAAACAAGTAATACTGTTTCAAAATTATCAATGAGAACCACAAAGCTACAAGTGAATAGAGAGAAATTGGTCACGAGATCTGTAATGTGCATGAAATTAACAAACCTCTTTTAACTTTGCAGCGGAAGCATGCAACCATCAAACATCCCTGGGAACACCATCAACTCATCTCCCACTCTTAATTTCGCACTCCCACGTATTTTCTCTCTCACTTTTTTTTTTCATTTTTCAATTCTCCACATCAATTAAATATTACTTTTAATATATAGGAAACTAATATAAGGAACGCCATTGGAGTAAAATAGTTTTTTGGTTCCTCGTATTTTAGGGATCCATTATTTTATAATATTTTAGGGAAACAAAATAAGGGTTGGCCTTAAGGATGCTCTTACAAGACTATTTACAGTAATAGATTCACTATGCATGCCACATCATACATCTGGCTTCACTAAAGAAGTACTCCCTCTGTTTTTTTATATTTGACGTTTGAGTTTTCTGCACATATTTCAAAGTGCTTTGACCGTATAGTTAAAATAATTATTTTTTTAAAAAAAACCTCTGAATAAAAATATATAACTTATACTAACATTCACAAAAAGAATTTTTAAAAAATAATTATTTTAAATATACGGTCAAAGTACTTTAAATTACGTGCAGAAAAGTCAAACGACAAATATAAAAAAACAGAGGGAGTATTGTTTTCACTGTGATCTTCTTCCTTGTCTTATTTTATTTTATTTCAGTAAATCTTTTATATATCCTAAGTTCGAATTGTAACGAGTGGATAGTCTGGATAAGTATTTTTAGGCTGATTTTAGTGTCGGGCTATTCACAACTTGGGCCCCTTAATTAGTTCAGAACCTCAAGCCCAAGCGGAGCCCATTAAGCTTGGATATATATACTAACCTTGTGTTTAGTGAAGAGTTATCGAAGAAGAAAATGTTATCATTAATTTTTTATTTATTTTCATTTCCTTTCAGTTAATTGCTTGTATTTCAATTCTGTCAATTTCATTTCCTTGTCTTGTTTATTTTGCTGTTTTGTCAATTATTATTCAGATACAAAATCTTGAATTTCCCTACTTATTATCAAGTGTTTGATAATTTCGGCATTTCAAGTGTTTTTACTGACTTGGGAGAGTTAACCAACCCTCCAGTTGGTTACCCAAATTCACTAATTTAGCAGGAATTTACTTTTCTTATAGCTGCCTTAAGCAGGATATAAATATACTTAACTTTAAAATACAACTAATCAAGTGCAGTGAAAAACATTAGTAGTAAACTAAACAAACACTTAAAAAGGAGACTGAACTCAGCCTTCTAGAGTTTCACATGTTAAAATAAGATAATCAGCAGAGAGAGAGAGAGAGAGAGAGAGAGGAGAGGGAGAGAGAGAGGAGAGGGAGAGAGAGATTACTTGAGAAGGCCATCTTGGTGATCAACGAGAATAGTATCAGCAACAGTTACACAGGCATTAGAATTAGCTCCGGCAGACAAGGAATCCAACTGTTCCAGGGCTTTATCAAGCCTAAGCCTCTGAGTTTGATTCAAAGGCAATGACTCGATTTCTCTCATCTTCTTCTCCCCTCTTAAACCCTAATTTTCTTTTTCCCTTGTAAAACCCTAACTAAACCCCCCTTCTTTGTGATTTATTTAAATCATTTATACAAAATGCGTGCCTACTCCGTACGATACATCTCTGTATTCACCCGGACCCGATATCAACGTAACACTGTTACTTTTTGCTAAGTTTTGAAGTAAATTCTTTATTATCTCAGTAAAAAAACAAAATAATGTTCATTTAAAATTATATATATATATATATATATATTTATTTATTTATTTAATATAGACTCAAGTTTAAATCCTTTTCTTATCAAAATGTCATTTTTAATTATAAAATTTTAATTTGATTATTGACGATCAGTATAACTCTTTTATTGTCGAGTTGAGTTCAAATTTTTATGAGACATAATAGAAATTTGATATGTTATTATTTCTTCTTCATTTTTTAAATTATATATTTTTATGTATAAATTATATATTTTCTAAATTTAGAAGAAAGACAACGGTAACTTGTATTTGAGTTTTGAAATACTCAAGGTACAGATTTATGTTTGATAAAAATGCAATTTAAATTACTATGAGCCTGTTTCGATTATTTTATTTTTTTTAAAAATAAGTTTTTATTTTCAAAAAAATATATACTTATTTCTTAAAAAACACTTATTTTAAAAAAATTAGAAAAGCCAACCACCCTATATATATATATATATATTATGATATTCAAAATCAATAAAATTTGTCAAAAGAAAGGAGAAAGTAAATGTAATAACAAAAGGAACCATTACAATTTCATTGATATCTTATTTATTTTTTTTGACGAACAAATAGCAATTTTCATTAAATTAAACAGAACACAGTCGAGACAAACCCCCAACTGCCGATACAACCAGGTTGTAAAACAAATAACAAACTAAAAACAATTAGCTGATTTGTTTCCTGATCGTTTAACACATAGAATTTAAAAATTCTTGAAACTAAGAATAAAATCGAAGACATCTCAAACGATCCAAATTGTACCAACATCCTTGAAAGCAGCAACATCACAATTGACCTTATCACATAAAAACTATTGTTAGACCAGTGTTCAGAAACCCCAATTGCATAAACTGAGGTGGGAGGAGCGGCACCCCAACTATCTACATGCCGGATACCAGCTATAGACATGCCGAAAGTGGAAACCCTCAAAGGATGAACCATCTTTGGTTGTGAAAGGTGAGCTCTTGCAATAATCACCACCGCCTCGGCTTCGATGCGGGCTTTCCAGATTCCCAAAAACATCAACAAAATCATTCTCAACATATCCACCACCGAATAAACACAAACACAACTAAACAAAAACATAACAGAACACCCCAAAAGGAGAGACAAACAAACACTCCAAAAGGAGAGACACACAAACACCCAAAAAATTGGGTTTTATTTAAGGAAAATCAATGAAGGGAAAATTGTAGGAGAATGAAAGAGACGGCTAGAACCCTAGATCTGAAAACGGGGTCGACTCTCATAGAACCCTAGATACTATTATTTTTCATTGATATCTTATTTTGAACACTTGCATAATGGAATAACAGTGTTTTTCCCGGTTGCTATAAGCCAAATTAGTAGCAAAGTGCAGCCTGCTGACAGTTTGTTTACTGTCTATATATTGAAATGAACTATAAATCTTTAACATCATGGCTGTAAGTCCTTCTCATAGCTGCCTTCTTACTGCGAATAAATGCATCCGATTTCTCATTAATGTTTGTATCGACACTCAAAAGCCTTGGAACTTTGTGTTTTTTCATCACATGAGGCTTATGAGCTTCATCTCTTGGTACTGGAAATATGCTCTTATCTTTCTGCTGCTGCTGCTGCTTGTCTCTACTGTCTTTCCAATACTCCTCTGCATTTTCTTTTATGCTCACAGTCTTCTTAGGGCCTTTCCCTTTGGCAATATTTGCAGGAATGACCTCAAAATATTCTTCGTGCTTTGCTTCTTGGACTTCCTGTGGCTTCGTGATGTCAACTCTTGTCGTTTCATCGTTTTGCATCCGTTTATCTGGATCAATATCATGTCGGAACTCAACCACAATTTCTGGAGAAGTGACCAAGGTTGATTCTTGAAGATTTCTTGATTGATCTTGAAGAAGAATTTGATGATCATTGTCAGAGTCTAGAGTGTGACCGATGGTAATTGTTTTGAGTGTAGGAGAGAAAAAGGTGTTTATAATAAAATTGTATAGCCTATAGCAGATGCCAATCTGCTGTTGATTGGAATTCTTGATATTAATCTCATTTTTCCTTTGCATTTTTTCCCCGGAGAAAAGGAAAAACAGCTGAATTAAAGAAGAAAGTAGAGGGGTGGATTTTAAGTGCAGGGAAGATTGATGAATTTATGAGAAACTGAAAGTGACTTCTTGAGTGTATGATTCTATTCTATTCTTGAAAGAGAGGGTAACTAAATTATACTGCTTAAGAATGAGTAGGCACAGTTTGGATGAAGCATCCTTTTTCTGATTGCATAATCTGCTTTGTTAGTCAAAAGATAAAGCTTCCAATAATCTGTGACAAGTTGTAATATACAGAATTTGGAATGTACACTGTATGTTATTTTGTGGATGAAATAAAATTATATATATCATCAACGGGCCTTTACTTGCAGTATAACTTCTTTACGAGAGCTTGAGGATTCGATAGGACAATAGCGAAACCAGGAACAACCTTCTTCATTTTAACACAGTACTATTCATTACAGAAAGTCGGAAATTTACAAAGAATTATAAAAGGTGGCTCTGGAATATTAGATACGATATATTTATAGCTACAATGACATCATAATTATTGCTGACAACTTATGTAGGGAAGCTTGTTATATTCTTTCTAATCTATAAAATCCTTCCCATCACAGAAGGAAGAATCACTTGTGAAATATAATTAAATGTACATTTCTACTATAAACCAAGAAAATAGTGTTATTCTTTCTGCATTATTTGCAATAACGTTTACAAAAAGCAAAGAATATATACAAGTTATATTATAAATATGGACATAAAATGGACTCTCTCCAATTATGTGGTGGATAGATACCAACAAATTCTAACAATACTCCTGCACTAGCTAATTGATGTTCACTCTATGGCCGGCATATGTTTTCTCAATTAGACATTACTAAGAATCTAATATTATATAATTCATGAACATGTATTGAAAGTTAGGATTTGAATTGGAATAGTGAAGAGATGATGAACCTTTGCGAGATAATTCTCTGTGAATAGCAAGAATACATGTATACATGACTATTGCAAAAAAATTCTACTCTTTTACTGAATGTGTGTGTTTCTTGTCTTGTTTTTTTTACTGAATGTGGGAATTTCTTGTCTTGTTGCTTTTATGTCAAGTAGTTCCTTCATTCTTGAGTCTTGATCATCATGTTCTCTTTCTGTAATCGCAATCGCAATTACAGAAAACACTGCCCCCGCCAGGACTTGAATATTCAAGCTCTTAGTTTAGTCTTGCATACCAGAAGGGTACCTGAAGAACTACAAACCATTCCTTCAAATTTTCAATTTGATATGATCAATCGGTCCTATTCAAGGTTTTCAGCAAGGCATTTGTCATTTAAGAATCATTCTAGCCTGCTTACCTGATCCAAGCATCAACAGTGGCTCAACTAGAACAACTGAAATATTTCACCCTGATAAAAGAACTGAGACAATCAACTGCAGGTGATTGGCACCTATGCAGTCGCAGTTACATATCAGTGTAATCTCACTGTAACATTTGATACGAAAGTGAAATCTTGTAGATAATCAAAAAAGCATAGATCAAAAATCAAAAGGCATTCCAAACATAAGCTAAATATAATGATATTTTAGAAGTTACTTGATACATAAATTCCCGCATCTCTTCGTCCTAAGATCGAATCCGCATGATTAGCTTAGAACTCACTATTTCTAGTGTGGCATTAGAGAAAACCTATAACAACCAGCACTTCTCTGGCGGCTGGCCTAATTCTTGTTCCATTAGGATGGGATGAGATATAACAGCCTTTCAGAACAACAAATTTTGTTTTACACTTACAAGTAAAGCTCTTTAAAGAATAAATAGAAAACACTAATGATACCTCACACCCTCTATGTATATAATAGAATGATCTTATGCTGCTGAAGAAAATAACTCACACTTATCTCCCTCAGTGCTCATGTTTGCATCAGAAGTGGCTACTGTGTTATGTGTTTCAACCGGAGAGGGCAGCTCGAAAAACTGTCCTTTTTGAGCACGTGGTGGTAGATGCTTTGCAGGCCTTTTGGATCCAACAGTCCAGGGCAAGAAAACACCGGTACCACCATGTGTGATCCTTTTAGGGCTGAGGACCATGGGTCGCATAGGAGCAAACATAACCATTGGATTCCGAAGGACACTACATTTAGATATAACATCCATTGCCTCATAGCCATTGTAAGTCCCATTTAGTACTGAATAACCATTTGGGACGCTTGGTTGCCACAGTGTCAGGGCTCTATTCAAAGGTGATGAGTTTTTCACATTTCCACCAGTCTGAACTTTAAAGAAAGTGATGCTGATCCTTTTGCTTGTCGATGGACACATAAAATGTCTAGCCATGTCAGCACTGTTTCCTCTCATCACTAAAAGAGACCTGCAGAGCCACGGGAACTATGTTATAATCCACACAGTCAGTTATTTCACTGATACACGGTTGTGTTTATGCTAGCCAAATTTAAGGAAGGATAGCTTGTTGGGAGCTGTAAGCTTTTGATGGATATTATCCACCTTCTTGAAGCTCGAAATAATATAAAATAGCCTCCCAACAATGCCAGATACAGTGAGGCATACAAGACCTCTGATGACCAAACTTTTTTATGATGAAATAGACCCAGAGTCGCTCCATAAAACCTAAGCATAAGGCTAGTCACAGAGGACATTTTTTTAAAACGAGCAGATGGACATTTTATCTGCATAACAATGTTGTGAAATACCATATGGAATTAAGATTCCACAAGCTTCATGCATCAACTACAAATGTCATTGATCCTAGAATTTTTCCCCTGAAGATAAAGGAGAGCATCAATTTTTTTATTTTTGTGATACAGTTTAAGACTATACTGTGTACCCTTTTTTCAGTGAAAGCATAAGTGGCCCTTTATAGTTCCCATCATTGTCGCATACAAGAGTACGTCCAAAAGCCATTTCTGATTGAGATAGAAGAAGAGTAGAGATAGGTTGGTCCACATGAGGAGGTTTTAGGAAGGGCTGTGAATAATCCCCCTGCAAGAACATAGTTCAACCTCAGCTAAAAATATGTAAGAAATACAGGACTCATTGGTCTGTTGTATAAATATCCTTCTGTTAGCATAGTCAATCAGAAGTAGCACCTCGTCAAAGAAGTTGATGATGGAGCTGTTTGGTTTCTTACTTTCCAAGATTCAATGCCAGTGAACCAGATTTTCAATTACACCTAGAAGTGTTTCTGGAATTGGCTCGATTTGACCTGTATATAGTTTCCCAATAAAAGAAATATTTATGCAGAACAAGCTTGATATATAGTGAAGGCTCGAGAAAGGAATTAAGTTAGTATGGTATTATGATTTATGGCACAAGTTATAGAACTTACTCTTTTGACATTGACTTGTAGCTTCCTTTCTAACAGGTCCAAAAATTGGAGCTCCAAGCTGAATTAGCTCTCTCTTGTTTCTGACCTTGACCTGCTGGTGGCACATAATAAAGGTCTCACCTAAATCCATTTACATAGGACTCGATCAGCATTCCAAGAACTGAAAATTTGTGCATTAATTGCATTTTTTAAGTTTTAACCGACAAACTAAACTAGTATTTTAAATGTGAGTATAACAAATCGTGAGGATCGACCTGATAGTTCTCCATTCTGGCCAGAAACCCGAAGCTCATTCACATAATTGGTTAGCTTAGAGATCTCAATATCAGGGAATATGTGTTGATACAACTTGAGCCCTCTCACAACATTCACCTGCCAATATTAATTAACATTTAATCAGTAAACCACCCGTCCAAATGGTATGAACAAAAATCGCTATCTATCCACATTTCAAATTGTGAAATCAAGAACTCGACATATGCCCTTTTACTGGCTCCTTGGCTACGAACCCTTTACTGACTTTGATTTGAGCACAATGTGCTTCCCGGTCTTCGTTGATCGAGTACAATTCAAGGTTTTCAAACTTGGGTTGCACATTTTGAGATCCTGAGTCCAAAATAAGGTGGCTGGATTAAATCAAGTATGACAAATTCTATTAACACGTAGAACATGATAATATATATTAGGCTCCTCACCTAGACCTTAAGATTGTGGGATTAATTAACATTATACCGTAACTATTTTGACACAGGGGCCTTGAACTGTTGAACATGAATCATGATCTCCTCAACAACTCTCAGAATTAATTAATTATAGAATTAATTACCTCCATTAGTAATATTTTGAGTACTGTTTGGTAATGCAGCAATGTTACTTTTGCATCTGCAATATGGGGATCCAGTTCAATCTCCTGCGATGAATGGCAGCAAATGTAGACTCATACACTGATCCTCCTCCATGCACCTCACTCAAATGATTACACACAGCTTCCATTATTGCATTGGCCGCTGCGAACTCACCGCGGAACCACGCGATCACGGCGTCCTTGGATGACGTGGCATCATGTGGTGCTGCTTGATCATCATGTTGTGAAGCAATGCTGGATGCAGGCGACATGGTATGTGTATGTATATATGTATGTACATGTGATTGAGGAGGGTGTGAATAGAGGTGGCCAAACGAGCGGGCCGGGCGAGCCGTGCCGGTTCGCCGGCGAGCCGTGCCGGTTCGCCGGCGAGCCGGTTTGGCCACCTCGTGATTCAGGCACGGCACGTCGGGGTTAGCGAGCCGTGCCGAGTCGGGGCGATTCAGAAAATCCTTGACTCGTGGACAGCTCGTACGGGTTGGCGGGTTGGGGAGTTGTTATTTTTTTTAATGTTTATTCCATTAATTGCGTTGTATCTTATGTAGTACGTACACGGTACAACTTGCTTTGCTTGTCCACCATTTCTTAGGTCAACAACTTTTATGAGATTTTAATAATATATAATTGCTATGACATTATCTTGTGTCCCCTGCACTGTGAGTCTATGACTATGAGTCTATGAGTCTATGACATTGAATGTGAATTGACCATGTTTGTTCAATACTTCTATATAACGAGCCGTGCCGAGTATATTATTTTTTCCCATCAAATAAGGCTACTAAAAGAAAAATATAATTGAACCATAAATATTACATCGTTTATATATGTATCGTCGTTACGAGCCGACTATTTTTATTTCATTTTTTAAAACAAAAAATTATACGACTATTTTTGAAATAAAAGAGGGCGGTACCTCTATAAATTTTATTAATTAAAAAATATTTTACAAATAATTTGAGAGGATTCATCTCTAAAAAAACGGAACAAACCGCTTGTACTTAAGAAACAAATTAAAAACAAATAAAATTTAAAATTACAAAATAAAAATATTTTATCCACTATTTAATTTATACAAAATCTTGTTGTTGTTCGCTAGTTGACGTGCCCGATTCTGATGAACTATCCATTATCATCCACGGATCTTCTTCTCCGTCCGAGTCATCTTCTTTTCTTCCTTGTTGTCTTTTTGAGGCTTGATCTCAGTCCTTTTTGCAAACACATATCTTCACCGTATCTGGCGAAAAACTTGATCTTTTCTCATCCAACACTCTTCTACCTGCACTAAAAGCAGACTCGGACGCAATTGTAGAGGCAGGAACTACTAATATGTCCCTTGCAATTTTAGCTAAAACCGGAAATTGGTTCTCATGATTCTTCCACCACGTTAGTATTGAAAAATTATCATCTAACTCATAATTATAAGAAAAAAACTCCCTAATCATACTAGAAGAAGAAGTAGGTACAGAAGACGTAGTAGAAATTCTACATTTTTGTTTTTTGGCTAGGATAGATGAAATAGTACTATTAAACCTACTAACAGTATTAGTCTTAGGTGGTATAACATTTTGAGTTTTGGGAGTATATATATCTACAAGATGATATAATAAATCTAAACAATTTTGTACATATAAAACATGATTATACGAAACTCCTAACACCTCATAATAATGTTCTAAAATATTTTCTAAACCTTCTTTTCTAACAGCAGGATCAAGAAGACATGCAACACCATAAATATAGGGAAAATCTATAAAGTATTCTATCCACTTAATTTTCATGTCATTAATAATTGCACTAAAATAATCATTTTCTTCAAAATTGCGTAAAGTAGTAACAATACTAACACACTCAATGATAACATAATGTACATTTGATTCGTAAACATAAGAAAAAACATTAGTAGCATGATGATAACATTCAAGTATATCACGTACACTAGTTGTCAAATCTCACTGAATATCGGTAATTAGTTCACCGTCATATTGGTTTTTTGGGTCTGAATTATATAACTCACTGATAACTATCTTATATTTAATTGCCTCATTTAATAATTTATAAGTCGAATTCCATCTCGTAGGACAATCGATAGCCCATTTTTTCGGCCTTAACCCGTTATCTTTACACAATTTTTTATACCTAGACCGTAATGAGTGTGCTATACGTAAATATTTAACTATTTTTCTAATGGGTTCTAATAATATAGTTATTTGTGCAATTCCCTTTTGAGCCGATAAATTAATTATGTGAGCACAACATCTAACATGCAAAAAAGTACCATCTAATATAGTGGGAATATCAGGCCTAATATAGTCCATGGCTTTATTATTTGCAGAAACATTATCTAAAGATATTGTAAACACCTTATGCAATAAATTAAATTCTCTTATTGTGTCTAATATTCTTTGTTTTATATTAAAATCGGTGTGTGACTCGTCCATAACATCAAATGCAATAATTCGTTTTTGTAATAAGTAGTCAACATCAATCCAATGAGCTGTAAACCACAACTCGAAGTCCAACAATCACTAGTTAAAGAAACCATACCATCAAAATTACCGAAATAATTAATTAATTCCATTCGTTGACTATAATATTGTTTTTGTGTGTGATGCTTAAGTGTGTTCCTTGGAATTTTTCTAAATGCCGGGTTTATTGAATGTTTCATCATGTACTCTAAATTCGGACTTTCACCGTGGGAGAAAGGTAACTCATCTAATATAACATAAGTAGCAAAATCTTCAATCATTCTATCTCTATTATAGGATAAAGGCATACCTCCACCAGGAGACATGAAACCACTGATTTGTGTTTGTTGTGATTCCACACGTGCCTCTCCGCTTTCATGACTTTGCTTCGTTATTCCGTGATGACTTTTTAAGTGCCGATCAAGTGTACCCGTACCGGTCCCTTTAGCGTGCATAAAAGGGGCTTGTTGTCGACCACTTTGAATGCAAAGCAAACAAAAAGCTTTAAATTTGTTTGGATCTTCTGTTGCTTATCTCAAAAAATAGTTCCAAATATGTGATGAATGTCTAGTACTACTAGAAGAACTACCTGTAACAAAAAATTAAATACGGATTAATTTGAATAATTCAAATATTAAAAAAAAATTATATTCGAATAATTCAAATTATTTTTTCAAATAATTCGAATATTTCAAATAATTTAAAAAACATAACTACCGAATATTTAGAAAAATAAAAAAATTGATTTTTTCAAATAATTCGAATATTTCAAATAATTTAAAATACATAGCTAACGAATATTTAGAAAAATAAAAAATTAATTTTTTTCAAATAATTCGAATATTTTAAATAATTTAAAAAACATAACTAACGAATATTTAGAAAAACAAAAAAATAGATTTTTCAGAATAATACGAGTATTTAAAAAAATGAAAAAAATCGAAGACTTACTGGGTTCGACGGATAGAGGTGGTGGCATTGAACCTTGTGAATTTCCTTGACTCGAACCTTGTGAATTGTTTGGATCCATTTTGTAATTAGACCAGTTAGACAGTAGATAGATAGAGACTGAGAGAGTAGAGAGTGAGGGAGAGACAATAGCAGTTTGGTTCAATTCATAGGGAGGGATGAAAGAGTCGTTGGGAGGAGAGAGTCGTTGGAACTGGAAATGCAGGGAGCCGTTGGTGGGAGTGGGGACTACTGACTAGTGACTAGGCATTGTCCACAAGTCCACAACCACATATGTGCACATCAGGTCATCAGTACATCACTTTATGAAGACAAACATGTGGGCGCCAATTTCTTACATTAACAAACAATAAAGACTTGTTCTATTATATTAGTCTGCTACATGCTATTCTGCTACATTTTCTTTAAGTGTCAGATCTTCACATGCATCCATAGCTAATTTAAGTGTGCCGAGTTTCACGTGTCGTGCTGAGCCGAGTTCGCGTGCCATGCATAATTTTATTAAAAATAAATAAAATTTAAGTTTGGGTTTTATTTAATTTTTTTAAAAAAATTATTTCATATGAATATTTTGGGAATAAAAGAGGACGATACTTCTATAAATTTTATTAATTAAAAAATATTCTAACATAATAAACAAATTAAAAAAATACAAAATAAAAATATTCTATCAACTATTTAAAAATACAAAATAAAAATATTTTATACACTCTAAAAAATGAATATTTTTAAAATATAAAATGAATATTTTTAAAAACCTAAAAATTTAATGTTTTTAAAAATTTGAATATTTTAAAAACATAAAAACTGAATGTGTTTGAAACCATGATAATCTATGTAATATTTTTCGTAAATAAAAAACTTAAATTTGTGAATACTAAATCTGTGTTTAGCTTTATTTTTGTAAATTCAATAATATAGCAAATCTCATTCTATATTATTTGTAATACGACTTTGGACATGATATATGGTGATATTTTACTTAAGTGGAGAAGTTGTGTGAACCATAAAAAGAGCAAGTTGAGTTACTTGTGTTACACATCAAGCAGCAGTAGGCCAGTAGCAGACTAGTAGACAAGACAGCAGCAAGCCAGCAAGTCAGCAACAGACAAGTAGCAGGCACATGGCAGGTGAACAGTAACGTTACGGGCCATGTCGTGCCGAGCCGTGCCGGCTCATCACGGGTTGATGCGAGTTTGGCGAGATGTGCCGTGTCAGTTACGGTTTTCAATATGCTGACTCGTGAACGGCACGGTTTGTAGACGGTTTGTGCCGGTTTTTAAACCGGCCCGGTTCCTGGACGGCTTTCACGAGTTTAAGAGCGAGCCGGAGCGAGTCGGGGCGAGCCGACCCGCCCGTATGGCCACCTCTAGGTGTGAAATGGTATATATATAAGTGAATTGCATGGAGATTTGTTCAAGTTTACCGATTTGCATAATTACGTATGTATTACGATTTTTTTTTTTTAACAAGGAATAAAATCATGTATTTAATAACCTCATGTTAAATAGTCATGCAACCATTTGATATATTTGGATTTTTGTTTTTCTTTTAAAAATCTTAATACACAAATCATAAGTTTTTGTTATCGTATATTAATTTTACATATTATAAATATATCATATATAAATTATTTGTTAATATTTTTTTAAATATGAGAAATGAAATTCATATAGTTGAGTTCAATTTTTTTTATTAGTACAAATTAAATGAATTTTTGAAAAAATTATAACAAAATTATATTTTAAATATGTTAAATATTTGAATAAAATATGGAATTGAGCTATAGTTACGATATTAGCACTAAAATAATAATACTATATAAAATGATATCATTTCAATGTATATTTATTTTAGAAATAGATAAAAAAATAATTAAAATAAAAGAATATATATTATGTAAAATATAAAATATTAAAATTTATTAGTCAAGTGGTAAGTAATGAACATATTTGAATTTTAGATGATACATTTTGAAAATAAACTATTACGGTGTACATTTATATTGATTAAATTAATAGTTAAAAAAATATGAATTTACTTGAATCTGATTATGTGTGTGTATGTATGTATTTGTATTAAATATATATTTTAATATAAAAAATTGGGCTTATAATAAATGTTTAAATTCATAATTCATCTGTTTCGCTCAGTTGTTCGGACCCTTGTATTTTGTATAATTATACATGTATCATTATTTTGAAATTTTGGTTAAAAAAGATATAATTTATATCATCATTGGATATTGAACCAGTAATCTCATGATATATAATCATAGTCATAGATTGCGGGTGTGAGAAAAAAATAATATTTTTGATACAAGAGTTTGTGAGTACAAGAAAAAAATATATTCATGAATTAATATGTAACTAGGTAAAATATAATAACCAATTAATTATGATCTTTACAATTAAATACATAAGTTTAAAAAATTATATTTGAGAATAAGATATTAGATTGTCTATACAAAAATTTAGTAAATTTGGATAAAAAAAATTAGAAAATTCGTAAAATAGAACTTTTCAAAATATATACATTAAATTGTTTAAAAAAATAATTTAATCAGAACATTAAAATATATAATAATGCATAGATATAGTTGCATAATATATGTGTTATTTATTAGTTATGTTTTAAATATTAAATTAATATTTATAAACTTGATATGGAATTTATACCGATCAATAATATTTTAATAAAAATATATAGATGCGTTTAAAACTTAAATTTTAAAAACAAATAATAACAAATTAAAATAAATAATACAACAAAAAATAATTATAATTTTATGATTGTACGAAAAGACTCGTGCCTCACACGGGTTTTTACGCTAGTTTTTATAAGAAACTAAACCAATTAAGTGTTGTTAAAAAATCTTAGTCGCCTCTCTTTTTCTTTGTCCAGCATTTGTCGCCTCCTTTCGGCGGTGACCACCGCTGGAGGCCTTCTTTCTTGTTTTGTTCTTAATTTTTCTAAAATAATATCCCTCTTTAGGTGAGATTTGTTTTGATATACCCAATTTTTTGGATTGTTATGTATCTCTGTGAGAGTTTGGTTTGTTTTGATGTGTTTGCTATTATTTGGTTCATTGAGAATGATTCATATGGTGTATTGGGGATCTAGAAAGATCGCATCGAGACTGAGATGGTGGTGAAAATCACAAAAGTTCACTTTTCACAACCGAATATTATTCATATTATGGGGGCATATGTGTGGATTGCTCAGGAACCATCAATTTCATTCTTAATTTCAAGAATATTTATATTCCGTATGTTAAGCGATTCGGTAATAAAGCGGTTAATTGTTAGTTACCCGTTAATTGTTAGCTCGTTTATTTATTTTTAACCGGTTTGTACAGGTAGTTGGTTGTACTAAAATAACTTGAATTACATATTACTCCGTACTATATTTTATTGTTAACGATACTCTTAAATTATATAAAATATTAATGAATTTTTTGTTTTATATATAATTTATTATTGGTAATACTATTTGAGTTTATTATAGAATTTTTAATAGCCTTCTGAGCAACAAACTGATCGACCTGCACTAACTACAATTTCCCAATTGAAAATTTCACAATTAAGTGCGATTACATTTTACATGCGGTTCGTTTCCGTTTTAACCTAAGCACAATCGCACCCAACCGAACTACACTAATATTACTTGTCCTAGTTCAGATGAGTGCAATGATAGTTTAAGCTTTGACATGGCCACATGGAGACTATTAATAGTTATAGCAGAAGCATCCAAAATTCACATGGATTGATCATAGATTTTTTATTACACAAACAATAACTTTACCAGTCTCTATGTGATTGCATTGCATGTTAGATATATCATATATGTGCTATAGAACATTGAAAACGTGGAATTAGGCATTTGCACCTGAGTAGCCAAACAGGTCCTTGCCAAACCCAAGGACATGTACTTGCTCTCAAGTGTTATGCATATAAATATATAGGCATGGTTTAAATACAGATTCATCTATTGTGTAAATTATAAATTTTAGCCAGACAGGTTAGAGTGCCATATCCATGCGGCTAACTCTTTAAAATTGCAGTACTGCACATGTTAAATCTTGAAACAATACCCAAAGCAAAATTTAATGAGCAACGAAAGAACTTAATTGATACAAAAAACAGATTTACTGCATTAGATATGTGCGTAGTTCTGAGAGCCTTTACAGGAACCAGGCTACAATTTAGTAGCAGTGACAAAAAAAAACCAGAGATAACCAAGCCAGTTCCAGCAAAGAAAATCAGGAGTCTTGACAAAAACCACTAATACTTGCCTTGTTAACTAGTAACATGTCTAACTGCGGAAAACCCTGACTACCTGATCAATCCGTCGACGACAAAGTGGACAGAGTGCCACCTGTGAAGAACAATCTGCACAGCAGCACATATGACCACACCTGCAAGTTATAGATCGATACAATATCTTAATAACAAATTCAGAAATAAACCCAACCAAAAACAAGAAGTTATTCTTTGCCATATGATGTCTCTAAATACTACCATATGTTTTAGTATGCTTGATGTATGCCTTCTGGTTTCTAATCAAATACTAGTAAGTTTTAGCAAATAAAGAAATAATACTATTGAAGAGAATTATTAATTTAAGAATCAAACATGATCTAACAGTAATACAAGCACATATTACAAGTCAGATCAATTGCTTTAGTAAAAATTCTTTAATCTATTTCTTTCTTTTGTGGAGCATAAACTCTAAAGAAACATAATCATACACAAAGTAATGCAAATATAAAATCAAAAGGATTGCAACAACAGAAGCTATTTAAAGGTTCAAGATTGACCAACTAATAAATTTCGGGACAGTTGAATAATAGTTTATTCGTGCTTACGGGACAAATACTGAATCGTACTCTTCCTCTAAGCATATAGCACATAAATCTTCGGTGACGCCCAATCCATCGACAACTTCAGCTTTTGGTTCTGATATGAGAAAAAATGAACAAGACATTAGCCATTGATGGTAATTAAGAAAAATAACACTACTAGTGGAGGGCAAAATTCAAAATCTACCTTTATCTAGGTCTCGTGTGTCAGTTATAGCATCAAGAACCCTGCATCCATTTAAGTTTTAACATTATAAAAAAAAATGCCAAGGTAGACAGGCTTCTACTACAATGATAGATTTATTCTAAAAATAATGACAAGGTAACCTATGCTTTTGACATTTTAACTTGGTTGAGCTGACATTATATATATTCACATAGGTCCTAAAATAGATAAGGTTATATATAGTATATAATTACTCCGTGATCACTTCTATGGGAAGATCTAAGAGTAACTCTATCACTAATTTGTTATGGCAGCTTCAAAATTTTAAAGTCATTTTTATTGGTTTCCCTTTTCACAATTCCGATGATGACTGATTTGTCCCCCTATGTATTTTATCTTCATATGTTCAATTCGTATTATTCATGATGCATCAACACAGAATTTCACTTGTTTCTGATCGAAATCATATATATCAACTTTACCTGTTCTGGGTCTCCTGCTTACGATTTCTTCCTGTGATATAATGAAAAGTATGCTTTCCAATCAGATAAATACCAAAGGATGCCAATACTAGAGAGAGACGTGTACACAACCTGCAAGGACAAGTTTAGTAAATCTGATTTCAATATGGAAATATAAGAATTACTTTACAGATAATTTCAACTCATGTTTAAGACAACCATGCTCCTCCTTAAAATCATCAATGAGCTCATCAATATTCCTCCCAGAGACATAAAATGGGCCTTTTTTGGATTGTTGAATTTGGATTCTTCCTAGTTTGTCCTTAACAGCCTGAAAGAGATTAGGAGATATATGAAGAAAACTGAAACATTTCATAAAAGAAAGTATGAGATAAGACAATAACGAACACAAATAACTATTATCATATCATAGCTGATTTAAAGCTATCAAATTTAACCCGCTCTATAATAATCAGGATCATTGAAATAGTCACATATGACTCTCTAACATGCTATCACAGATAATGGAGTAAAGATGGTTCAAGTTTGGCATTCCATTTTCCACTAATAAAAGTTGTCCTGAATATTGGCATCAAGTTTTGAAAAGTAAAGCTGTGAAGAGTTTTGAGAAGAAGCTAGAATTTAAGGAATTTAAAAGATCTTTGGAGAGAAATAGAGAGTAGGAAATAACTTGATAAAAGTGGTAAGAGTATTCAAAAGGAATCTAGCGAGAGACATACATAGAACATATTTACAGACTACTCTCAGAGAAGAATTTCAATAACATAAAACAGTAAATTAATGATTTTTTTATAAACCTTGCAGTATAACCTAGCTCGTACGCACATTCTCAAAAGTCAAAACACATATTGACTTACTACTTTAATTAGAAACTTCTCCTAAAAACTAAAGCTCATCTTTACCCTAGCAACTGCTGAACTACAGCTGCAAGGAGCTTCAGAATACGAGCTTATAATGAAGAAGTTTTTGGTAAATACACCGTATTCAAAGTGATGAAGCAGTAGGTCATTCGTGACAGTGTAGACTATAGAATGAAGGGGAATCCAATGGATCAAAAGTTTAATAGTACCAATTTCTTAAACTCAAACCATGTCATCAGGTTCAAGAGTTCAATAATATTAATTTTAACAAAAAGAGGATTATCATTTCAAATAGAGCATTTGCTTCATGTTTAGCTACTTCATGAGACACCTACCATACAAATTACAAATGTTTCGTGCTTAAAAATTATCTCATATGTGCATCAAGAAACCATGGGTTGATTTTATGATGATAAATGTCAAGATGTCAAAGTAACAAAATTAAAGAGAATTTTCCTTCAATGTCCACTTGTTATCAAGTAGATGTGAGAATATAATTATGAACAACAAGCTGAGTACCTGACACAAGGAAATATGACCATTTGAATAATAGGGATGCATGTAGGATGTATTGATAGTGTACATGCTTTAAGCTTGCATTGAATGCACACAAAAAAAGACTTGACATAGTACCTCGCCTATGACTGTTAATGAAGTACCAGTTACGAGAACTGGTTTGGTTGTGACGGTTGTCTTGACTACAAGGTCCTGCATTATAACATCTTAATTTAAAACCTGCAATAAGCATATGGTGCCTGATCCAGCCATTTAAAAAGCATATTAGCATACTGAGAATACAACAGACCAATTCTCTCTGACCGTTATCCAGTGTTCCTCTTACAGGCAAAATTAGTTATTTGTAACCTCCGACATGTGTAACTGCTGATTTCAAAAAAATTGAGGCACGCTGGGCTTTTAACACAAATACCTGACTAGTTCCATCATCCTGAAACAGAAGAAGCATGCATTTGTACCGGATTTCAAGAGATTCATGTAGCAAAAATCAACTACTTTGGCAAATAAGCTTAATTTGAGTTGGATATTAATGCGATTGTAAGCCTTCAGCAATCAATTTGCTAATTTAGGAAATATGAGGAGTACGGATACAGGATGCTACAGTATGGAATATATACGGGAATGTGTCATACTAAAACTATGACTTACCAGGTACCATGGAACTTCTTTATTCACAAAATGAATGTCTTTATGTTCCTCTTTCCAGCAGCAAACTTCTTTACTGTTGCCTCTGCTGTCAACTTTGGTTTCAACTTCACGTTTCAATATGCAACTCGTTGTCTGTATCAGGTAGTAGGGTTTCAAGAGTATCTTAGGACTTAAAAAAGTAGAGAAAGCAAAGAGTGTCAAGTGTCAGTCGATTAGGGACTATTAATTTTACCGTCTCATGAAGAATTACAGTGACGATCAGAGGCAACACTAAGGATGCAGTGCCAAATAATAGTGCTGAAAGAAAAAGTGATTACCAAAGGCAAATCATCATTTAATAGTATAAACTTGTTCAGACATCCTTTTACAAAGAGCTTTAAAAAAGGAATTTGGCTCATGACTTGTGATTAAGTAAAGAAACTTCACTTTACAAGTGGAAATGATGGTTGTTAACCAATTTCCCTTGGGGATTACTACATCAGTACAAATTATTTCCCACATTTAAGCTATTAACGGATTAATAGGCTTTTTTCCTTCTAAATATTGCATGTTCACTTCAAGAAACACGAAAGACAATCTTAGATCATAATATATGCAATTGTACATTATCCACGTCCCATTAGCATGCAGAGGGAATGTCCCATGTCCGCAACCATGTCTAAATGCCTCTAACCTACTATTATCAGAAGGAAAAAATTGACTTTTTGAGGTCAAATTAACCACCTACTATAAAAATAATTGGTTTATATTTTTACAGATCTGAAAATAAAGCAACAATAGATTTCGTATATTTTCACAATCAAACAAATTAGTTCGAGTGGGACGAGAGAATTAATATTAGCTAGAATATATGTGAAGTTAATCATATCTGCATGGATTCTTTCGAGACTCTTATTACTTGTTACACTTCCCTTATTTTGTTCAACCAAATAATTTAATTAAAATCTACTTCACAGAAACTTTAACTTACTCGGTATTCATATATTAACTAAACAACCTCTTAAATTCCGTAAGAATCCACAGTCTGTTTATAACATCAAAAACCATAAAATACATAAACAAAAAAACTGCATAAATCCGAAACTTAGACGGATCCTTTAATTGATTAATGCGAATAACACTCCTAAGCGACTCTGCATCCCTAAAATATACGAAAAGAAAAACAAAACTGCTATAGTAAAATTTAAATTACAAAACTGAGGATTATATGAATATCTATAATAACAATAATAAAAAGTTACATCGAAAAAGCTCTTCCAAGTAGATACGACAAAGCTGCACCTAACAGCAGCGTACTCCTACCCGCAAGCTATCATATTAACTCACACTAAATCTTTTCTTTTTGATCAAGAAACTGCCTTGCTTCATAAACCTCTCTCAGACTCTCAGTATGGTTCATATTTATGTATCTATCTTATACTATAGTCTGTTGCGTGTTTGCTACACCTTCTTAACAAATTACCCTCAAATTACTGATTATTACAAGTATGCCATCATTTCAAGTATAACAACAAAGTGAAAATGAAAAGATAGTATTGATTATTCACTACCGAGGCTTCTCTCCGAATCTGCGCTACCAACGTAGTACTACTACTTTTTGATGTTTGAGCTCATTTGTTTGGTGTCGTAATTTCAAATTTGAATTATATAAAATAATATATTAATCTCATAGCACATATTAAACTTATATAAAATTATATAAAACTCGAAAAGATATATTAAAAATATCATATCTTATCTTTAATCACATATTCTAAAAAAATATTATATGAAATAGTACATTAAATTATACAAAATCGTTTTAGATAAAAATTATAACAAAATATTTGAACTCACATTTTTTTTCAAATTTGTGATAAGCAGAACTATAAAATAGAGTATTATAACAATTTTAACGTTTCATATAATAAAATATGATTGTTTAAAAATTATATAAATTAATACATTAAATTAATTTAACGAGCATATCTAAACTTATATATTTTCAAACCCATAGCAAGTAAAAATATAAAGATATATTAAACTCACAAACATATATAAAACATTCTGTATCTTATCATTTATCAAAATAGTAAATATATATTATATAATAAAGTACATTAAATTATTTTAAAAATAATTTAAAAAATTAATAGCAAAGACCTGTGAAAATTAGGACTATAAAATACTATATACAACAATAAAATGATATAATATGAGATTGTATAACAACAAAAATAAATTATTTTAATAGTGTACGTATAATTACTATAACTTTTTTTAATATTATTATATTAATTATTTCCTAAATTAATGAATTAAAAATATAAATAAATCGAAATTTGCTATAAAATTTATAAAAATATATTCAAAATACCATTACTTATGTTTCATCCAATACTACAAAAATTTATTAAGAAACAATATATTAAAATAATAATTTATAAATCAGGAAAAGTGTTATTTTACTGATCAAATGTATATATAATACCATTCCTCTCATGTATTTAAAATTTAACCTATACTAGCTTATATCAATGCACTGATGAAATTGTTTTAATATTTTTTTATATATTTTGAATATATTTTTAATTTTATAATAATAATTTAATTTTTGTTTAATTTTATATGTATATATTTTAGAAAAAATTTCCTATACTTTATTTATATTTTAATAGGATAATATTTGTGTGTTTTGTTTAGAGATGTATTTTATTTATTAGATTAATGTGAGATTTATTTTAGTTAGGAGAATAGTATTTAAAAATTAGACTGAATAATAACGTCCAAATACCGACCAAGTACCGCCGACTACTAAACTCTTAATCTTTCTGTTTTAATAACCGTGCAAAACACGGATGCTATTAATAAATTATATATTATTTATTTTATATAATGTAAATATTTCATTTAATATGATAATTTATTTTATTATTAATTTTTTTTGCATTTTTCTATACCATGATGTTTATATATTAATATTTATAAAAGTTAATGATAAGTCATAATTTTAAATAAATAAAAGAGTTTGAATGATAATGAAATTGAGTTAAATGTGAGTAAATTATATTAAATAAAAATTATAGGATAAGTAGGATTCTTAAAATAGAAAATATAGAATATAGTTTAAATATAATATTATATTATACGTGAGTAAATAGAGTTGTATGTATAATTTATTTTATTAAAATTGGAAGGTTAAAATCGTTTTTATGATTCACGGTTAAAACTTTTTTTACAGTCCACCCAAGTGTTTTAAAAAAAATAATTTAGTTTGGTTATTATAATATAGTATTTAGTATAGTATAGATAAATAATACATCATCCACATTACACGTACAATGTACTTTTAAATTTAATTAAAATAGGACTCTAATAATTTGCTATTATTAATATATATTAAATATTAGATTAACCGACTATGTTAGATCCGTATTTGTTGGGACCTTATCACAATACAACCTAGATAAATGAATAACAATGACAAATGAATAAATTTTCTGATTTGGACAAATGACCTTAATGAATAAATAAAAATGTAATTTTTATAGGTCATATATAAATATAAATAAATAATCACTATATATTAAATAATATATTTTTGGTTATATAATATATAAATACATTTCATCCAATAATAATTTTCAAACATATTAATAACTCATATTTTTTTCAAAAAATAGCTCTAAAATTGATTATTTCTTCCATACATTAAAATGCATCTTATCTATAACTTTGTGTAATATATGTTACTCTGCACTTTATCTAGAATTTTAGAAAAATAAATATAATTAAAATTTACATAAAATTTATAATTATGATGAATTTTAGGAACATTTGAACATAATATATACTACCTCCGTTCCAATTCAAATGTCTTGTTTTACTTTTTGAGGTCAATTTGACTAAAATTTGAGATTATAAATTAATTTTTTACAATTTTTGAAAATTAAAAGTTATATTTTAAAGTAGATTAAATATATTTTTTAATGATATATGTTTTTAAATTTTTTATTTTTATATGATATATGTAATTTTCAGTCAAAATTTAGTCAAGTTGACTTAAAAAGTCAAATAAGATATGTACTTGGATTGGGACAGAGGAAGTATAAAATAATATAATTAAGAATAAGATCTAAAAAAATTGTCTAAATTAATTAATATTCATTTGTCGATAAATAAAAAAACTCAAATATATATTTTTGGTCCGAGCGTATTTATCGACCTTCTATGTGATACTTAACGGAAACCTTTATTTCAAAAAAAAAAAAGATAGATAGATAGATTAGTACATAATTAAATTAAGCCCAAGGCTCTGACAAAAAGAAGAAGAAAAATTAAGCCCAAGGCTTTTTACCAGGGTAAGTCCATTAGATTATTATATTATTAAATTCTATATTTCTCTAAATCATGTAATCCCCATGGAGTAAATTAGTTTGTTTATTTATTGCTGAATTCAAATTAACTTATAATTTATAGTGTTGATTAGAAACACACGTAAAAATCACAATTGCATCAACGGTACGTAGAGGGTAGAACCAGAAATTACACAAACACAGCTTCATGATCACACATGTACACACAATAACCCCCAATTGTCATACTGTCATGTTCAGAATATATACTTTTTCACCACCAAATTCAGAACTGCATGCTGATTTTCATTTCAAAGTAGCACTCTTTCCATCTTCAACACTCAAAGAAGATGAACGCCTGATCTTCACCTTGGCGCGACGAATATACCTCGACACATTTTCATTAAAACTATCCGGCCTTGAGTCAACTTTTGCACCACCAATGCTAGAGCTGCTTCTCATCCCATTCTTAACTCTTTTGATATAACTTGAAAACTTGTCAGTTAGCGTTTCCTGTTTTTTCAGCCTAGTCCCCTGAATCGGAATATCAGTCTTCACAACTACATCATTCCCTGCAGGTGACATAAGATTATGATCAGTAGTGCTAAGAGGAATTGAGTTTTGAGAGTCTCCGCGGGTAGTGCTGAGGCTGCGCCTGTAAAATTTCAGGAAACCTCTTGAAGAGTTTGTGGTGTTTTGGTTTTTCGCCATCTATTTATGTCTTCTGTTAGCCTATAGGCAATAGCTTCAGTAAAATCGAACCAAATGTCAGCCGGTATATCTCACTCGGAAGCAAAGTCTGAGGATACTTAAGCTATAGCTTTATTCATATGTCTACAGGTTTATGTAGGAAACTGAAAGTACTCATCAAAGTCTATTTAACAAGAGTAGGAACACAAAGGTTGTCAAGATCGAATATACATATGAAGTACATATTTCTTCATCAAGACAGCAAAGAAATTTTGGGGAGATTCCACTTTGGTTCCTCATGGAATCAAATGGAGACTTTTGCCATTGTTTAGAAGTTGATGGACCGTCTTTTTCTTTACAGGAAGTAAAAATATAACAGACTACCTGTTAAAGGCGCGCATAGATGGTATCAGATTCTTTTTGGGCAAATCAGAATAATCTCTTCTAAGAAATCACAAACTTTTTCCCACGATTTCTAAAGGGAATATTTCTTTTATTGGTATACAATCATGAACCTTACAAAGAAAATGCCTATTCAACATGTTTGAAAATTTGCATCACCGTGTAATATTTTTACGAATCAAAACTGGGCTAAATTTGAAATCGATGATATCAACAAAAGCAATATTAAAAAAACAGCATTCTTAACCACTGCAATCGAAGAAAAGTAATATTCCATAAAGGATAATCTATACAATTGAAAACGCACACGTCTATCCAGCATAAACTCAAGTTCAAATTTAAACTTCAGCAGGGATGCTGATTTGGTAGCTTTCATTTGTTATTGCTATCACACTAATCACTATGATTGGGGTATTACAAATGCAAAATTGTGAATTGATTATTAACTTATATCCCGAATATATAATTACAAGCATACTTATATCTTCCAATGAAACTAATATACAGTAACAAGAAATATTGGCAAATTAGCATATACACTTTTCTGAAAGGCTTAATTATCAGAATTTAGGCAAAAAGTCAGCTTAAAAGGTCACTTCCTTCGACTGATCACTCTGCAATATGTGAAAGGTTGTGACACAAAAAAAGTGGACATCATCAAGCCAGTTCCATGTCTGAAAAAGAAAAGATCGTTAAAACTCCGAATTGGTGGCAGCAAAGATATAAAATTTGTACTAAAACACAAAAGTTCTATTGACATTCCAGATTACCTGGTTGCTGGTCTATAGTGGATCTTACCAAGAAGTCTTTTAGTTTCTAGTGGCGGAAAGTCCTAACTATTTGCTAAATCCGCATTTGGTAAAGTGGAAAGCATGTCGATGTGAAAGACCAAGCTGCTCAGCAGCACATGCATATGCCCGCACCTGTAATCATAAAAAGAAGGGCATGATGAATTCTAAACAAACCCGTGTACCTTGGACCAAAATGGAAGTTGTTTTCCACAGATAATCCCAGATATGTTTTTTGTATTTTTTTCATAATTCCAAGACATTCTTAAATTCTTCGTTTTAATGAAATCGGATATATCCCTCTATAGTTGTTTAACTTGTTTTGGTTTAATTTGGGTATTTATTCTGGATCAGATATCATGAACCTTATAGTACACATGGAGAATGTGCACTTCTATGGACAAATATCGCAAGGGACGAGAAGTGAGGAGACGTCTTAAAAGAGTATAAAAGTACAAAAGATTACATGTTAGGCTAAAAAAAATAACCTCATGATAAGGTTATTGATAGCAAAGTTGATAGCAAAAGAAAACAAAAGATGTAAATTAATATCAACCAAATAAATGAAAACAAAATTGATAGCAAGCAGCAGACTGCAAGCCTCCTTCATATCTGTTCTTGGTCTTCTGGCAGCACCATCAAGACTCTCCATGCATTTTAAGTTCGAAAACCTAACACACTAAATGCTAAATGCTAACTATAGAGGGGTTTTAATATTAAAACCAAGACAACTTAATTACTCTCCTCCACGGATCCACTACTCAACTGATAGTCATCAATAAAACACCAATGACTCTGAATGGTTACATGTAACACGTCTATGTACGGGTATTCACATTTTTTCCTTTACAGGGGAGAAAATGAAAACAATTAAGTAGGCAAGAATATTAAAGGGATGCAGTTACTTTTTTATACAGTTGCTAATTTAGGTTTATTTACTTTGTTTGTTTGATCTATGTTATAAGACCATATAAGAGATTCTGCAACAAATTTTACAGATGCCTTCCAATGGGCTTTGGATCTACATTGTTTCTGTATCAACTTTAACAGCCTTAAAAAGATAACAGATATGTTAAATCAGGATAAATGATTTCACATAAAAGGATAGAAAAGATAACTGAAGCACAAACTAAACTAATCATCCGATTGTTGCTAAAAATGCTTTGCAAGTTGTAACCTCAGTTAGGTTGACGCTTCAAGGAAGAGTCTGTATTCCCGCCATGAATGAATCTTGTCAACAGAGGCCAGATGAATGGCTCTAGCCAACTCAAAATTACCAGTTTCTGGATCATTCTTACAACCGCAAATATGTAAAATAGACATTCATGTTCCATCTAACCAGGACGAAATATTCTCACCAAATGAGCAAAGTTATCATATCCAACTGCTTCAAGAAGCACTTTACAATAACAAATACAGAGCCTCCTCATATTTACAATAATAAATAGAGAGCCTCCTCATTAGAAAGTTTGCATCAATAAGCAATTTGTATATATGATGATCAAAATGTAGTTCTATATATATCTTTTAAAATTTTAAATAAATAAAATAATAATCCCAAGTTAATATGACCTAGTGCACAACAAATAAATAGATTCAAATATAAAGTTGTTCACAACAAACCGAATAATGAATGAAAGCATGCCTAATTAATCCCTAATCAATTATGTTGATACAATATATAATAACATAAAATCAAAATTAATACAAAAAAGAAATGTACTAAACTCAATAAAAATATTTCAAATCTTCTCATTCCAAAATATGCTAGAACCCAAACATATCATATAACTTTTAAATATCAAAACATGCAATTAATACAAAAATATAATGAGGTTATTTTAAAATATAATTAAAGTTCTTTTTTTATTTAATGAAACTATGGTGGATAGAAGTTTAGGAACAAAAAAATATAGTATTTGGCACTAATTACAATATTTGAAATAACAAGGTCCTAACTACAAATAAACACAAATATTATGACCAATAATGTAATTTAAAAAAAAATATTTAAATAAGTCGTGTTTATGACAATTAACAACATTACAAAAGCTCAACCGCACAGTAGTTGCTTTTGAACAACCAAGCAGAGAAACAAAAGCTGCACCGCACTTGCCCCATTACAAAATGGTAACAATTCGATGTGTACATATACATATATATTGCTGTGTGTATAGTTTTATGATGATTTAGTAGTTTGTATATTGAATTGGTATGTATATTTGTTGCAGTTGTTCTTTTCGTATTTTAAGGATCTAGTAGGAAGAGAAGTGACAGTTGAATTGAAGAATGATTTAGCAATACGAGGTACTTTGCATTCGGTGGATCAGTATTTGAACATCAAGCTTGAGAATACTAGGGTTGTTGATCAAGACAAGTACCCCCACATGGTATCTCAACTCACTCCTTTTTATTTTCATTATCTTAACTTAATTAGGGTTTTGTTTATTTTTTCCCCAAATTTTAGGGTTTTGTTTTTATGGGTTTTTGTTTTTTGTAAATTGGTTGGTTCCCTTTTGTTGTTTTGAGTAATTTTATGCCTTGTGATACGTATCCATGTTGGACACTTCTGGCTGAGTCAGGGTAACAAAGGTGGTCGTATAGACTATAGACTATGGTTGAGAGTTTTGACTTTTGAAGGAATGACTTGAAGAGTACTAGTGGGACGGTATACTTGATAATAGTGAGGTCATTATGTTGTTTTGATCACATGATTTTGTCTTACTTTTACCTTTAGATAGTTGCGAGTAAAATAATAGTTGTCAAGGAGTGGATTTACTAGAGTTGCAATGAAACCAAACTTTCACCACCTATCAGCTAGAAAGATGGGGTGCATGAGTTTAGCCAATGCACTGGACATCCCCACTGGGGTGCAATGTTAATTTGGAGTTCTTTTTCCTTATTCGAATAGTTTGAAATAATAATTTTAATGTGATTATCATATTTAATACAAAATAATTTTTATAATTTTGTCCTTTCTCTATCCATGTAGTAGTAGTAGTATTGATATGTTCAAACGAGTCCTGCAAGCAACCACTGAAAGCTATTTGGGCTTGCTGTACAAGGCACATTTAACTTCAACGCCCAACCTGGGTCGTCATTCTAAAATCTTCGCCAAAAAAGTAATTAAAACCCTGGTATCCTAAACTTCTTGGAGTCCAGATAGATTAGTTCCAACCTGGTCTGGTAATATGGTGAAGTAACCATTAACATATAGAGGACTGAATTAAGGTTAAAATAAGTTAGGTCAAGGACTCAACCCTGTGCATTAAAGTGGTACATTTGGACTTCAAGGTGAAATGAGGCAGCGAAGGTGGGGATTTCCAAGAATGCAGGCTACAAGCACATTGACATGTTTTTTCTGACAAATGAAACTTTAATCTTTTGCCTTTTAATTTTCATTCCAAGGAAAAAGTCATCTATCCAAAATCCGTCATCCCAAAGATTTTCATTCTTAAACTCTTCAACAAGACCACTACTGTTTCTAGTCACAAAAAAATCATCCAGATACCAGATATGATCAGATGATCAGAATGTCAGATACAAAATTATCGTATTGTGATTCTTATCTTTCCACTCAGAAACCTAACTCAAATCCCCCCCCCCAAAAAAAAAAAAAAAATCTTTAAACTAGTGTGGATGTTTCAGATATGTATTTGATTCAATTTGCATAAACTTAGTAATTTTTCCATATGTAACATCATATATATATATATATATATATATTCTCTCCTACTGAATGCCCCTACCATTTTTGTCGAATCCATATATCCCAACCCCTAAAGTAGTGCTCTTAGCCTCTCAACAAAAACGTCCTTATAATTAAAGATATGTGACTATTGTAGTCAACTGATGGTAGTTTAATAAGTTAATTAAGAAACTATCTATATATAATTAAGCTTCAGTGAGCTTTTGGGCGCTGCTAAAGTGCTGGTGGATATATTGAACTCAGCTCATCAGCAGTAGCGAGCATAGAATATGGTTCGGGCTCTGCTCCTAAAAATGACACAATTAACTATTAACGCAAGCTTCTTGCAACACTAATTCATTTAGTACTTTATATAATATTTAAAGCCCTGATAAAAAATTAAATCCAGTTTCTTTATCCGGTGCACTGTGCACGGACATTACTTTGTTATTTTGAGTGTCACTTCTCATGCAAAATATCTAACGAAAATGTTAATATTTATGCCTCTTCTTCCCCTTGTTCTTCTATTTGTTCTTCTATTTTACAAGCTTATAACCCGTTCAAGACACGTTTTTTACACTTTTAATTTAGAATATATGTAAATATTTATTTAGGTATTATGTTCTTATAAAATAATGTTCATTAATATATATGTAGTTGTCAAGTAACAAACTATTATATTTCTTCATAGTATCTACATAAATATGTGGTTGTCAAATATTGAACCCAATTTAATAATTTTTTATTCATAATTGTACAAACATTTACGTATTATAATTATTTTACTTTTTAATATGTATCGAAATATGCATCTGTAAATATGTGTGCATTTGTATTAATAAAGATATATTTATACATGTACATACATTATAGTTGCCAAATATCCATAGACCTATCGGCTATCACATATCTTCTTTTTGGTGATTGTCATATACTTTTTGCAGTTTTAAAGATTGCCTAGACCTTTCTTACCACAAAACATGGGTTATCTGTTAGTAGTAGATCTAACGATCCCCACCTACTAGCAGTAGATCTAATGTTCCTTGTGCTTTTGGCGCTTGCAGTAAGATCACTCTTACATTTATTATATATAGAAGATGCTTGCCTCCGAACTTGTGTTCTTATTCTTTGGATGACTAAGCTCAAACATATTTTCGATACATAATTGAACTTTAGATATACTAGCCTTTTTTTCCTAGTTTATAAAATAATTTGAGTGTTATGCTTTGAGATACTGACTCTTAATGATGTTTGATATTAAGGTTGTAAGACTTGAAATCATATTTAAGTGTCTTTGGTATGTTTTTTCCCTTAAATTTCATGCAGCTATCGTTCTTTATCTTCCAAAAATTCTGTCAGTTAATATCGTTATATTATGCCACTGGCAGCTTTCAGTGCGAAACTGTTTCATACGAGGATCTGTTGTAAGGTATGTCCAGCTCCCACCTGATGGAGTTGACATTGACTTGCTACACGATGCCACAAGAAGAGAAGCACGGGGCGGCTAGGATTCAACTGCTGTGCATGTATCTTTGCAATTGCTGGTGGCTAAGATTCAACTAATGTGCATGTATCTTAGCAATTGCTTTTCCGGAACAAGTTAATTTTCTGTTTTTTAAAATGTCAGGCACCTGTTCAGAGTTCATTTTCTTAACTCTGACTTGTTTTTCATGTAGAATTGCATCATTTAGCAATATATTCAGTAGAAAGACATATCAATATTAAGTGCAACTCTGTATTATGATTGAGTATATGATATTCAAGCAGGATTCATTTATTTGCCTTCATTTCTGTTTCAGAAGTTCTTGAGTTTGGGTCTGTTTAGGCTGTATTATCGGTTCTGCACAAATTTCTCTAACATGTAAACCAAATGAATCAAGGATAGCTTTTACACTTGCTGGAGTCCCTAGGTAAGTTGGTAGAGTGATGGTAAGATACGACAATGTTGCAGCTTGCACGTGATGCAAGTTATCTGCCTGGTCAAAGTGAATAAGTGATGGAAGATAATTACAGTGTACGAGATAACTACAGTATACAGTATTACTGTGGTACAGGTGGTGTTTCTTTTTCTTTCAAAACATAAAATTGACCAGCATTTTCCGAAGTTCCCCTAAAAAATCACCATCACATTCATTACATAATTACTGCGTATGCATTTCTGAGAAGTTTTTATCATTGAAACTTGGTAAAATTTGTGCGTTCTATGCTAATTCAATGGCAAACAGTTGAATGAAAATTTGAAGGTATACTTTGTCATGCATGCCCTAGATTTTTGCAATCCTCTTGAGTTTAAGATGCTTATTGAACCAGGCCATCATTTCTTCATGGGCTTCTTTAGCACTTTCCACTTCCATCTTGACTTCATCTTTATACCTCGTGCTCCATCCATGCTTAGTCCCTTGAAAGATCTTGACATAACTATCAACCTTCCAAAAATAAATCCACAACACACATTTCATGCCAAAAGACAAGGGTGCATACTCTCAATTTACTAGAAATAAATGAAATCTTAAGATATATCAAGGTTATGCACTTCAACATAGATTACATTATGTATGGCATCTTTGAGCTTCACGTGTTCAGGGATGCCTTACCTTCAGTTTAGTGGACAAGACTAGCTCAAATTGCTTAAGTAGTTCTGGTGGAGACATGTTATCGAACTCGGCACCCAGAACAGCAATGGCAACCTTAACCTCTGAGATTTTAGTCAAAGATTAGCATTTATCAAATGATAAACATAACTGTATTGTAAAAGGTAAATAAATGAAAAACACTACATAAGACAACTAGCCCAAATTACAATATGAATTCCAGGGAATGGGGGTGGGGGTGGGGGTGGGGGTGGGGGTGGGGGTGGGCAATAGTACATCCTGACCCAACAAACGAATTTATGATTGATCGGATAAGTAACATGAATAAGAATACTCCAATTAATAGTTTTTGTTACCATTAATAACTTGACACAAAACATAACTAGATTAGTCTAGGCGTGAGCCAACCTTTAGCACCTTCGAGGAATCCTCTGGATCGGTATTGAAATTGTATCTTTTGGACCGGTTTTCTCCACCACCAAAGGCATTCTCGGGTCTAGATCAAAGGCAAAAAAGTTTTCTGGTCCCGTACTACTGGAGAGCGCGCCCTCAAGAGAAATGGGGCTTGGGCTAGCCGGAATTTCTTCTAATTCAATGATTGGAAGTGATTCGGGGACCACCGCCTTACCCTTTCTCTCCTTTGCCAAGACTTGTCCTTCAGATTCTTCGTCACTAGCATCTTACACAATCCCATCCACAAACTCCTCTTGAGGAGGTGCTTCCAATATCAAAATTTGAGGACTGGGCTCGCCCTCAAGGTATAGGATTTCTTCCACTGGTGTTTCTTCCTCAGGGAATTGTACGGTGTACACAACACTGACTATGGCTTCTTCCTCGCTTTCAACCATGTTATTTGATTGAGGTCTCTTCAAATTTCTACTCTTCTCAAAACCCTTCACTGCTTTGTTATAACATTCCCTTAAATCAAACTGACACCCTTTGACACACCCTATTCCCGCAAGCGTGGAAAATTTCATAGATAGATGATAGATGGAGGTGATGACCCTCATCTCCTTCGATAATGGTCTTCCAACCAAGGCATTATGGGTTGACTCATGATCTACTACCATAAAATCAATAATTTGGGTAGATGACAATTCTCCCTCACCAAGGGTAACTGAGAGACGGATGGTTCCCTTGACGGGGATAGATTCTCCTCCGAAACCATATAGGTAAATGTTTTCAACAGTCATGTCCTTGTTAAGAAGTCTCATCTTCTTATATGTGCTGTAATATATGATATTTGTTGAACTCCCATTATCCACGAATACCCTATAGACATTCACCGTCCCAATTTTTATTGTTACTACCAAGGCATTGTTATGTGGGTGATGCACCCACTTGCCATCTTCCTCCATGAAAGTGATATTTGTGGACTCTCCCTTAAAGAGTTTTGTGGGTCTTGAAGAGAGGCTATTGACATTGGTGAGAGGTCGGTATTTGGCCTCTTTGGCTTATCTTTCCATAGCATTTCTACCATTCCCCGCAATATGGTGACCCCCAAAAATGGTGTGTATGTTGTTGGCCCTGACAAAAGTGGAATCTGAAGGATTTTCCTGGTTGTCGGCTCCTAGGCCAACTCTATTCTCCCTCCTAAGGGCGGGGTGATCAGGTCTATACTTCTTTACCCATTCGGTGAGGTGTTCTTCCTTAATCAACATCTCAATCTCATCTTTCAGCTGTCGACATTCGTGAGTGTCGTGACTTGTAGACTCATGGTACTCACAATACTTTTTCTGATCTTTGCTTTGCCAAGCGGATGGAGGAGGAGGCTTCCTGAACAAACCCTTGTTCTTGTTAACTTCATAGATATGCTCCACACCAACCACCAGTGGGATATAACCATCTTGCCTGCTATCATAGGAAGGTGGAGGGCTCCAATTTCTCATGTCAATCGTCATATTTACTCTGTTGGGCTTTTGGGCCTTCCCCTATATTCAAATGGTGGAGATCTGTCCCTCTTCTTGGCCATGAACTTTGAACCTGACTGAGCAACCCCTTTTTCATTATCTTCCAGAGATTGTTTGATTCTTTTGAAAGGTTCTGCCTCAACATAGAGGGAGGCCAAGGTCGATGGTTCCTTCCCCTGCAAATGCTTCCAAAAATTAGTCTCAACTTTCAGACCGGCAATGAGAAAACTTTTCAAGGTATCATCCGTTGCTCCCCTAACCTCGGTAGCTTCAGAATTGAATCGTTTGAAATAGACTTGGATGGATTCATTGTCCCTTTGCTTGACATTAGCAAGGGTCGTGACAGGGGAAACAAACTTTATTGCGGCTTGGAATTGTGTCAAAAAGAGAAGTTGCATCTGTTCCCGTGACATGATCACTCCTGCTCCTTACTTCTGAAACCATATTTGAGCGATATCCCTCAGTGTAACATCCAAAAGCCTACACCTAACCAAGTCAGGTACTTGGTAAACATCCATGTCCGTATTGAATTTTCCAAGGTATTCGACCGGGTCCGAGTGATAACGGAGGTCATTAGTGCTTCGATATCCTTGTGGGAATGGGGCATCCTTTACTGCTTGAGAGAAAGGAGAATGAACTTGTACCAGAGATGTGTTTCTCCCTCCGTCAAGGAGGGCTAAGAGTCTTTTCAATTCATCGACAATCACATTACCTATACCCGGAATGTTTTGCATCCCTGATAATTGGGCTGCAGGTCTAGCATGAGCAGGAGTTGATGTGGCCTGAGCAATTGTAGTATGAGGGGGGGGGGCTTTGATGCGCGGGCGCGGCCTGGCCATTGGCGGATGAATTTGAAGTTGGTGTAACCAGAGTGTTTTGAGGGGGCTAAAGCGTGCCCTGAGTAGTTAAGGGGGGCTGAGGCGTGCCCTGATGAGATTCTGGTGGAGGAGGAGGAGGATCTTGGGTGTTATGAAGGCCTCGGTTATTCTGATTATTCTGTCGTCGAGGATTGATGGTCCCCTGCCATTGGAAGGCATTTCTGTCTTGTCCTCGGCCATGACCTTCACCATAGACTATTTCATCCCTCCTGCGAGATAGATCTTTTGCTTCTTTCTGCAAAGACAAACTACCAATTCTATCACGAACATAGACTCTATTATGTTAAGGGATTACTTGGGTATCACACCTCTCTTCAGTGATGCGGCCTGAGCGGTTTGGGTGAGGAGCTCGTTAGGCTTCTCCTACAAGTATCATTCTCCTTAGGATTTTGATTGGTAGTTCTGCTCCCAAACTCCAGCCTTCGAGGAGTTACAGTACTTCATGAAATCTCCTTCCACGTCCATCTTCCAGCATCCCCCCTTCTTCCTCGATCATCGACTCCTTTCCAGAACGGCGTTCAAGAGTGCATATACGTTCATCAAATCCTCTCACTGATTCCCCAATACATTGGACATTCTCGTGAAGGCCCCTCACCGTATCTCCAATCCGATATAACTGTTCCATTATGTCCATGTTACTCATCATGATGGGAGGGCGCCCGCCAACAATCCTACTGACATCCCTGGGATTAGCCACATGCTCCGAAATGTATTCCTCATGGCCATGGTAGTTCTGACCGCGTCTCTTGTCAGGTTACCGTGCTTCTTCCTCCTCCCTGCGATTCATCCTCTGATCTTGTGGTTGTGACATCTTTTCTCCTTAGATGATGAGAGTCCCCTCCTTCTAACGCCAATTTGTTGATGGAGAAATTTGAGAATCAATAAAGATCGAGGTTCTTTGCCGGAAAAAGATCAAACGAGGCTGAGTATCGCCGAAGTGCGGTGATTTGTATGAGATTGGGGGTTGAGATTGCTAGGTTTCGAAGTAGCTAGAGCTTTGTTTGTCTGAGAAAACATGTTTACTCTCTAACGGCTGTGTACTCTAGGTTTTCCGATCCCTAGCAATGTACCTACGTACCTTTATTTATAGACAAAATAGAGGATCAAGTCCACGTAATTCTGGCAAAACATAGGCCCAATAGAAAAAGGGTTTCCTATTCAAATCATAATTGGCATTGGAATGACAAATGAATAGGCAAGATGAACCTTCTTGGAAGAGGACTCTAGATTAGGGTTTATTTGGATAGGTCAAAATCTAGTATAAGGCCCAAGGACTTCATGGATTCGACGTTGACCCGGAAATCGTGGGCTATAGCCGGTCCACTACAGCTATTTCCCAGATACCTTGACTGGAGTCCAACACTAGATCCACCGCAAATGTAGTACACGTCCTAAGCCCCCAGACGAGGGCAACCCGCCTGAGTACAGGGAAAAGATCTTCCAAGATAAGGTCAAGAATACTCCATAACTCCCCAACGAGGGCAACCCGTCCACCGCAAATGTAGTACACGTCCTAAGCCCCCAGACGAAGGCAACCCGCCCGAGTACAAGGAAAAGATCTTCCAAGATAAGGTCAAGAATACTCCATAACTCCCCAACGAGGGCAACCCGTGGAATACGGAGCTATGGTCTTCAACAGGCATTGACAAGCGTAGATGGCGGAGACATTAACAGACCAAGGCAGAATAGGGCTCGACAAACTTGCACTGACCAATAGCGCGCCCTCCTTGGCGGAGGGAGAAGGCGCGCCCAACCTCCTTTCTGTAAAACCATGTACAACAAGTATGATATGACAATCTCACTAAAAATAGGTAATGTCTCACTGTTGGACCAAATAGTTCATTTTTTCATACATTTACCAGGAGTTTTTATGTCAGAGGAGGAGAGGAAAGAGGGCAATAGTACATCCTGGCCCAACAAACGAATCTATGATGACTGGATAAGGAATTAATAGTTTTGGTTACTCTTTATAGTATCTTGACAGGAAACATAATATGGCAATCCCACTCAAAAACAGGTAATGTATCACACTATTACTGATGGACCAAGGAGTTCATTTTTATCGTATGCTTTCATACATTTTCCACGAGTTTCATGCGAGAGACAAAGGGGAAATTGAACACATACCTTTGATATCATCAACAGTAACCATTGAAGGGTGCAACAGAACTGCAACTTGTATGTGATCAGACTTGGCTAATTCCACCACCACTTTACCTGAACAAGCTCTGATGTTAGCCAAGTGCTTCAATGCTTCGCATTAAATCTTAACAGGAATAATAAAACAAATGTTTACCTCCCCAACAGAACCCTGCAGCTCCAACTGCTGATATTCCTTTAGCCTTTAGAGCCTGAATGATCGGTTTCGTATCTTCAACTCCTTTAGCCTAAGATGAAGAGTGTTATAAAGTGTACAGCTATAAGTTTATAGAGTCTATGTGCACATATTGTTCTCTTGTCTTATAAATCATTAAAATGTCTTGGCATGAATACTTTTCATAATATCTACTTAAAAGTTATATTATATAAATTACTGAAAATCAATCTCAGTTTTCAGGGTTAGAAACCCACTGTTGGGTGAGAGTTCACCCAGTCTGCAAGAGATCTACTGTCACCAGGAGCTCTAAAATATTCTCCGTCAAAATAGTCAGGAACCACCACATAGTATCCAGCAGAAGCAACTTTATCGGCTAGCTTCCTTCAAGGAAGAGATTAAAAATCAGTCTCTGACTTGGAATTAAGTACATGAATGAAATTCAAATCCATGTACTATTTCATGATTTAAAAAATGTCCTAAATGCAACATTTTGAACAAATTCTGACCAAAATACCCCAACATAAAAGGACAGCCCAATATATCCCACGGAATACACATATGAGAGATGTGTATTTAGTAAAAGGGAAAGATCCACTGAAACTGCATGTTTGGGACGTGGAACAGACTCGTGCAATGCTGATCCAATTTTTTGCAAAAGTATCACCTAGCAAGTTCAACGTGCAAATCCCAGGCAGTATTTGGTTCAATATATTGAAATGTAATGTTTTTGTCCAACAGCCTGTTTCATGTGTATATGAACCGTAAAAATTTACCCCTCATTTTCTGATTCATGCAACTACACCAATTCTAAAAAGATTTGCTTTGAATGCACTTTAATAGGAGAATCACTCAGTCACACACTAATGTAATGGTAACAAACATATATAACTGGATAAAGTATACATAGTAATACTCCTACACAAAGGCAACGAGATAGTAGATACCTTAATTTTGGGGCTTCATAACCTGAAACAGGACCAATAATATCAGAAACTTGTAAATTACAGAATGAAAAGTCAAACAGTAGTTGATTATGCCTATAACAAAACCAAATTGATAACTACTAACAAAACACACACACACACACACTTGGGTAACCAAGCCGTGTCGGACATGCGGATTCTTTCAGAATCCTAATTGTAGTGTTAACTACAACTATTTTCACAAAATCAAGTATCCGTTAGCAAATACAAAAGTATTGATGCTCATTTTCATTTCTGCATAAATGAAAAGATTTCAATTTTCAAGTAGTCTTTGGTTTGTTAATAGATTTTAATATGTGTAACACGAAATATATACCCTCACCCGAACCCTCATATTATTATATTTATCTAATTAAGTATCTCTGCACTCGTATCTAAACTTCTTAGGAATACACAAATAATTGCATATATATTATATGTGCATGAAAATCTTGATCATGACCATGTAAAAAGGAGAATAAATAGCAGAAAAGAGGGAGGGGGGGAAGTGAAATACCAAAGACATCAGAGATTAGAAGAACAGCAAAAGTGGAACAAGAAGAGGATCCTGAGATATAAGCTTTGCGGCCACAAAGTTCCACAACAAACCCTTGTCCACAAGCACCTGAACTCGAGAATTTTGGTGGGTTTTCACAGCACTGAGGGCCTAACATTGTATCAACCTCGGAAATGAGGCTAGCGAGTATCGAACTTACGATCTCTCTATTCAAAATGAGACGTTTTATTTTATTGTTAAACAACGTGCATTAGTCGACTTTTGGGTTCTACAAAAGGCTTTTTAACACGTTTCTTTTAGTTTTAGAAATAATTGACGCTTATTTATAAAAAGGAAATTTTTAAAATAATAATTTTAACTATATAGTCAAAACTGCTAAAAATGTTTTAGAGAGTAATTGTTTCATGCATTACTGGGAGAACTCATATTTTAGTACTCTATTTTATTTTTTATTTTGAATCAAAGGAAAAATTCATTAAATCAACACATCCGACAATAATGTCTCCAACACACTCGATGGAGGAGACGGAAAGCTAATGAAGCTATTAAGCGTGCAAGGTAGTCTAGCTAACAAGTGCGCTACCTTGTTTGCATGCTTCTTAACAAAAACAACTGAGACTTCAAGTCTACTACTAAGAATGGAACGACACTGAGCTATTAGATCTCCTACCTCCAGAAAATTTTGCTTTGCCTTGTTTATTGCCTGCACACTCAACAGAGAATCACTTTCGATAATCATGTGTTGCCCAGCAAACTCAGCAGACCACATCAAAGCCTCTAGGATGCCTATCAGTTCAGCCTCAAAGACCGTAACCCGACCTGCAAACCTCATTGTCTTGCCACTAACAAACACACCATGCTCATTTCTTATAACCATTCCGATAGAAAACGAGTCTGCATCCGTGAAGACTGAGGCATCAACATTTAGTTTCAAAGTACCAATGCCAGGAGCCACCCATTTAACCTTGTGCTTCACACTGGGACCACTCACCTGATTAGGAATGCACTGTTTACGTTTCTGAGCTTCCCTCCAATCCCCTATATGTTTAGAACTCCAATTCATTGCTACCTCAGGCGATATTAGCTTCCCCTCCCACACACGCTGATTTCTAGCCCACCAAACACCCCAGACAACCATAGCTAAATGGGACTTTTTATTGTTTTCTTTATATTCAACTAATTTTATATTTTTTAAAGAAATGATAATAGATGTTGCACTTCAAATATAGCATGCCAACTGCATTATCCTAATTTTATAACAGGGAGAATGGGCTAGTTTTACAATACAATATCCTTTCACTGCATTGTATTTACAACAATTATTTATTGAGAAAAGGAAATCTAAGATATATGTTAATTAACTTCCTAATCTTGATTTGACAAAAGTACCATTATCATGTTTATATATAAAATCCTACTTATCTCATTTAACTTAACTTAGTATCTTAGGTTTTCTAATCTCTTATTTATTGATTTTATATCTATTATATCTATTAATTTAATATTAATATATATATATATACACTATCGTATTACTTTTTTAATATCTCTCTTATTATACATAATATTCTTAGGTTGGTCTTGTATATAGGCGAATAAAATTGTGGGAACCCCAAAAACGAATTCTATGTATATAAAGTATAAAAAATATATAGAAGATTTATAGATTAGACTCCAAAAATCAATTTTACCCAAGACTATGTGAATCTCTTCCTTTGAATTTCTTTTATATATTTATATAAATTATATGTAGTTTTCAATTATCAAACACATTACTTTTATTAAAAAAATATATACTATTTTTTATTTTTTTTTGAAATACTTTATTTTTATTAGTATTTTTAGAAATAATAAATTAATTTATTAAAATATATTTTTATATATTATTTATAAGATTAGATTTTTAAAATCATGTTTGAAATAATATTAAAATTATTATTTTAAATTTATTCAATAAATTTTGGCATATAAATATAATATATACTTCGATTTTATATTAATATTATTTATGAGTATCTATAATAAATAAATAAATAAATAGAGTGTGGGTTTATTATTTATAGAGAATATTAAGGACCGTGAATATTTTTTCTAACAACAAATAAATCTAGTCATTTATTGTTAAATATTTACTTATCATTTATTTTATTTTATTTATAAATTAGGAAATTAAATTATATTCTTGTTTTATGGGACAAGACAAAATAGCCATCTAATCAATTTTATTCTTAAAATTAATTAATGTGATTAATTACTTTTTTTCTCTCTAAAAGTTAGCCATAAAACTTCAATTGTAAAATTGATAATCTTTAAATTAAATTAGTTAATTTCTTTTTCCTTTTTAATTACTTATTGATGAGCAAAGATATTACACTAACTTTTCTTTGAATTTCACAGCCCAGCCATTTTTTCAGTTAAAGTTTGTTTGAAATCTTGGCTGTTACAAGTACTCTACTTTGTGTAGTGTAGTGGTAAAAACTTATCATCCGTCCGTCCTTACGCAAAAAAATTTATCACGTAAATATATTTAAGTATCTGAGTTATCAACTTATCAGAAAAGTTAAACTTTGTAGCATATTTCATAAGAGTTCATCCCCAGCATAACAAGGAAAACAGAACTACTGGTAATCAAATAAAGACCCAAAACCCCTTTTTCTTCTCTTGATATGTGCAAGAAACCAGTCCAGCATGTCCTGATGTGCTTCTTCAGCTGATTTTACAGCGAATTCATCTTCCGATTTGTACCTAACTGCCCATCCATATACAACACCAGGAAAGATCTTTACAAACGACTTAACCTACAAAATATAAACAACCGTTAACATCCTGATTCGGTGAGTACACATTCAATAAGGTAGCACGAGATAGTACGGTGCATGTTTACCAGAATTCACCATAACTAAATATGTGCCTGAACAATATTAAGGAGATTATTTAACATTAATGAGAATGTAGGGGTAGGTAGCTGTAGTTCTTGCTCCAACAACAAAATAGTAGTCTCAAACAATTGCTGGCGGTAAAAGGATGTACAAGTAAGAAAAATATGCGTACTTTAGTAGATATAAGAATCTCCTCAAATTGCCTGAGGAGTCAGGAGGAGTGTGATTGTCAACCTCAGCTCCCAATATAGCCATGGGCACCTTAACCTCTGAAAGAAAGGTGTTTTGATTTATTGTTAGATAAAGTGTGAATATAAATTACATTGTCACATACAGTACATAATATGCATACCGTGTGAACTTAAGCTTCACGAGCTACAAAATTATCTACTAAGAGGGGGAAATGATGTTCGAGTGAAATAATTGTGCAAGGTGAAAACGAATCAAGGAAGACGCGATGTATATTAATTTGATTAATTCATTGGGTAAAAACCGTTACCCTGGCTTCATGACACACTTCACGGGTAATAAGACCGATTTCTGTCATAACCTATGTAAATGAACTCCGTTTCCTCCCAAAATCCAGGCAAAAGGAAGTACGAAAAGAATGTATCCACAGTTTAAAACTTATACCCTTTGCATCATCCAAACTAGTGAACGAAGGGTGTAACAGCACTGCAGCTTGAATATAAGCGGACTTCGTTAGTTCCACAACCACCTTGGCTGAGGAAAGAGCAAGAGGCAGAATTAAGTCACTATCAGCAACAGCAAAACTAACGTATATGTTGGTAGTTTTATATGCTGAATAGAAGAAAATATCCAGCTATTAAGATGTTCAGCATAGCTCAACTTTTGTTATGCCTTCACTTTTCAGAGCTGCAATAACTTGTTTTGCATCTTCAAATCCCGTCCTATAAAAAATAGCAAGAAAGTTGGTTTGCTTTAGCTTTTAGCAATTTTTTTTTAAAAACGTATGTATATGACTATATGGTCTGCTTCACGATATAGATAACTAGATAAGACATTATTTTAAGCTGTAATTTTCTGAATGTTATCAAGGCCTTAGACAATTTTAGTTTAAAAAGAAACCCAATTAAGTATAGTCAGTAACAAATTGTATTGTGTATTTTCAGCCAAACTGGAAAAGGCTTATCAACATCATTCAGATCATAGGGCTCTCCATGCATGAAATCCGGTACCACCATGTAGAATCCAGCATTAGCAACTTTGTCGGCCACCTTCCTTCATAGTAGAAGTCACGATGTCCTACTTTTAGTCTCCATATAAATTAAAATCGTGACTTGATGCATATAAGAGCTAAGCCTAGTATATACCAGTTATGAATATCTTGCTAGCCTTGTCTATAGATTAAATATTCGTAGGAAAAAAATGAAAATGTCTGATGAAAATGAAAATGAAAACAACTGTGCAAATTTTTAAGTTCTATTTTTTGGTGTAAAAATGGTCATTTACAGGAATTTATATATGTACGCACGCAATACCTTTTCTGAGGTTTGAGGGTACCCTCGACCTTAAGTACACTAGAAGTGAGGGGTATAGCGGAACTACATGCTACCCTTTTTGTACATACGTTTTATAGTGCATCGGTATCCGCCTCCAAGTTCAGTAGATTCTTATGAATGCTTGGAGGTCACTGGAGTTCAAATGTAATCCTCAGCTAAAAGTTGGAACCTAAAACAGATAAATACCTAATCTGTTTAATAGTGCAGAGACATCAACGGCAGAACTACTGTTGGCGTTAAGATTTCCCCCTTCAGGCTTCCTATTAATCGAGAGTTTCTTATATTGCACTAGTATCACGTCAAGCCATCAAGTCACTAGTGTCTCTCAAATGTGTAGTCACGAAGTTAAATTCAGATCTTATTACATAATAAGTTTCCTAATATGTATGTCAATACAACATAATATTCTCAAGGACAGTGGGAAATGCCAAGTCATGGGCCAGTGAATATTGACATAAATAAATCATCAAGAATAACATGTTATAGATAATAGGAATACCTTAGATTCGGAGACTCATAACCTGCAAAAAGTAAATTAAGAAAAGTGCAAACCAAACACAGGAACTCAGAGTCAAAAAGCAATGAGTAACTTAAAAAATTAATTAATTTCATCGTTGAACAACATTAATTTTGATCAGAAAACAACCATTATAATAAAGTCATAAAGAAGATTCATCATGGAAATTTACACCTAAAAAGGAATCATGGCTGCGCATACCTCACAGTACAACCATTATAAAGTTAAACAAAGAAGCACCCACTTCAAGAAATATATACTCGTAGAAAATAAGAAAAGAAAAGAGTAAGATAAGTAAAGTACCAAAACCATCAGAAACAAGAAGAATGGCCAGTTTGGAATGAGAAAAGCCAGAGACATAGGCTTTTAGGCCTGCAAGTTCAATGACAGATCCTGACCCACTGCTTGAGCTTAGATTTGGTGGGTTGCTGCAACATTCAGGTCCTGACATCCTTTTCTAGTTTCTCAAATTGATCCTTTTAAGAGTTGTTTTGGTACAACAGAGGAATTACTTCGTATAGTAAATATAATTTCCCGTTAATGTTAAGTTTTTAGAGAATAACCCATTCCAAAAAAAAAGGTTTTTTGAGAATAACAGTATAATTTTATTTGTTTAATAGGGTGGATTTTGTAATTTTTAGATATCAATTTTTCGTATATTGTTTGATAGAATTTTTTATTTTAATATGATTTTTTATTATATATATAACCTGTTTTTTCTCCGGACCTTGTGTATAAATTGAGTACTTCATATATACTTTAATTTATATTAAAATTATTAAACTATACTAATTTTTAAATAAAATAAACTATCAAAAAATATCGTAAACAAAAAATAAATTCTAACAAATTCACTCAAAAAAGAGTCGCTCGTATTGTATGTTTTAGGATACAAATCACCTGATGTAACACTTTACACGTCAACTTTATCTAAACAATCATTTTAAATTGTCATCAAAGCAAGTTAATATAAGATAGTATAATTTTAGTTACAAAATTATAATAATTTTTTAAAAAATATTTATTTATATTTTTATATTAATTTTGCAAAATTTAAATTTTTATAAATCTCATACTAAAAAATTTCACTTAAATATTACTCTATACTTAAATTTAATACCTTAAAATGATATGCTTATATATATATATATACATGGTTATATGCAAATATACAACCCATGTAAAACATTTTAGTCAATTTTGATATATACACTGAGATTCATGATTTTGAGGTCGATCTCGCATAATTTTCCTAAATTTATACTCAAATCTCATATTAAAATACGATGATGTTATTGTAATTTCAGAATATTATGTATAATTACAATTTTGTCATTAAAATTTTATACTAAAACACTCTATTGCCTTAAGAAATTTCATGAGATCAATCTCAGGTTCCTTTTTCTCATATATATTTACTTATAGTTTATACATAATTATGCAAATAAATGTATGTTATATTATATTTATTACTAAAATTATTAAAAAAAGAGAACAAAATTCAATATATTTTCATAAAGAAAGAACAATCGAAATTCTCATTAGGAATGAATAAAATTCGATATATATAGACGGGGTAGCAACATTCTTAATAAAGAAAAACTTTTATAAATAAAATTAAAATTAAGAAAAATTAATAAATAAATACTTATAATTAATAAAAAAATGATAATAATTTCTAAATTAATGAATAAAATTAAAACTCGTACAATCATAAAATTAAATTTATTTAAAAGCTCGTGCTTCGTACGAGTCTTTTCGTATAATCGTAAAATTAAATTTATTTTTACTTATATCTATTTTAACTAATTTGTTATTATTTGTTTTTAAAATTTTAGTTTTAAATGAATTTATATATTAAAATATTTATTGACCGGTATAAATTCCATACTTAGTTTATAAATATTAAACAAATATTTAAAACATGATTTATAAATTACACATATATTATGCAACTATATCTATGCATTATTATATATTTTTTTTAATTTTGGTTTTTTGACTAAATGTTTTTAAACAATTTTATGTATATATTGTAAAAAGTTCTATTTTACAGATTTTATATTTTTTTATCCAAATTTACTAACTTTTTTCACACCAAGAGATTATAAATTTACTGAGTATAATTATATATCACGAGATTACTGTTTAGATATCCAATAATAACATAAATTTTATCTTTTTAACCAATATTTTAAAATAATGATACATATGTAATTATACAAAATATAAGAGTCCGAACAACTGAGTGGAACGGATGAATAATGAATTTAAATATTTATTTCAAATTTATTTTTTATATGAAAATATATATTTTATACAAACACATATAATTATAGTTAAGTAAATTCATATTCTTTTAACTAATAATTTAATCAATATATTTATACACCATAATATTTTATTTTCAAAATATATCATCTAAAATTCAAGTATTTTCACAATAAATTGTAATATTTTATATTTTTATATAATATTTATTCTCCTATTTTAAATTTGTTTATCTATTTCTAAAATAAATATACATTGAAATCATATCATTTTATATAATATTATAATTTTAGTGTTAATATCGCAATTATAGCTCAATTTCACATTTTATTCAAATACTTAATATATGTAATTATACATAATAATGTTGAACTTTATAATGTATTTTTGTTATATTATTATTAAATATGAGTATATCGGTAATTTCTTTGTCATTAAGGTATTCTTGTTATTTTCTTATAAATAAGGACATAAAGTGACGTTGTCATTTAATATATACTACCTATGTCCCACCCAATTGTTAACGTTTCAGAGAGAAGGTTCGACACACATTTTAAGGTGCATATAAAGTATAGTTCCATAACTTATTTTTAAATTTTTATTCAGAAAAAAAATTAAAAATAAGTTATGGAACTATATTTTATATGCACCTAAAAATGTATGCAGCACTTTCTCTCCGAAATATTAATAATTGGATGAGACTGAGGAAGTAGTACACACAGATAGATTTTCAACTGAATTAAAACTTGTACTCGTCACATAATTTGACCAGAACGAGGACAACGTATTTTAAATCATACAAGTGTGGACGGGGGTCCGTGGACGCATAGATTCGGGAAATGTAAACCGTAATTGCACAAGGAATTGAATTCAAATCAGTACTCCATCTTTGACTTAATTACTACCCCATGGGCCCAAAAGCCCAACAACCACTTTAAAAACACACCACTTTTTTAACCCCCAAATTTCCTTTCCCTCGTCTCTCTCTTCAACTCCAACGCTTGTCTTCACACACACACACACACACACAAAACACAACAATTCTATGATTTGATTGAGCTGCTATGGAAGTGAACACACAGCAACAACACTCCACATGGACCGGAGTCATAGAGCTCACCAAACTGGCCCAGCACCGGTCCACTGATCCATTAACATGGGCGGTCCAGCTATCTTCAACTCTCTCCTCGGCCGGTGTATCTCTACCGTCGATTCAAGCTGCACATTTTTTGGTAGATTACATTTGTTGGGAAAATAACGTTCCAATTACTTGGAAGTTTCTAGAAATGGCGCTTACTATGAAAATCCTTCCTCCTGTTCTCGTACTTGCTCTTCTATCCGTCAGGTTATTTCTAAATCTCCATAAATTAACTTATTCGCGGTCCCAATGTTATAGAGATAATTTATTTTTAAGCTCGATAAATATAGAGGTTTTAGTCTACGTGATGTATTGTAGAAATTTTGTAGGAATGTGCTCGGGGATATGTTTGTGGTTTGTTTTTTTAAGTATGTAAACTTGGTTTAGGTGTAATAATTAACGTTTCGAGAAAATTTGGCCAATATGAAGAAGATGTGACCAGGATATCAATGTTTAGGAGAGAGGGCCTAAATTTATACAAATTAATGTATCGGCTAACTTGGTTTTCCTAAACCGAAAAAGAACGTATGTGAATTGTTCATGGCAACTATGCATTAAAACCGAATTTAACTGCACCTTTTCCACACTAGACCCTAAATGAGTTCTTATATTTCCCTAATTTTTTCCTCTTATCATACGATTAGGACTGGTGTACTATGAGATATGGAGGGTATTAAGTTGCTGATAGAAATAGAAAGGTCTGGTGGTAGGCATCAAAGATTTTGACAAAGTAGGGTGTAACAAAAATATACTCCCTCCGTCCCTATTTTTTTGACTTTTTGTGGTCAAATTGACTAGTATTTGACTAAAAATTAAAAATTGTTTTTTTATAATTTTAAACAACTCAAAAATACATTTTAAAGTAGATTATATGTATTTTTTAAGGGTTTTATATCAAACTGCTCACCCATCTCACAAAAAAATATCAAGTTGCTACCTCATCTCCACAGCGACTCATTTAAGCCACTAAACTGTTAAGATATATCATTTCGCTAATTTTTTTTTTAAATTTTAACGATTAACATTAAAACACATGCATTACAAACCAGAATTGATGAGGCTATGTCTTAACAGTTTTAATGTTAAAATATATCACTTCGCTACCCCGTGTGTTTTAATGTTAATCGTTATTTTTTTTAAAAAGTTAGCGAAGTGATATATATTAACAGTTTAGTGGATTAAATGAGTCTTCGTGGAGATGGGGTAGCTACTTGATATTTTTTTGTTAGTTGAGTGGAGAGTTTGATATAAAACCCTATTTTTTAATAATATAAAATTTTATTTTTTTAATTATATATTATTTTTAAATTACAGTCAAAGATTAGCTAGTTTGAGTGTTTGACTGCACAAAAAACAAAGTGGACAACTAATTGGGGACGGAGGGAGTATCCGTAAAGAATCGAGTATTAGATGCTACCATTTGAATGTTGTACAAGCGCTGTTTGGTATTTCCAGTATTGGCTGCCTTTGGCTAATACTATATGTTTAACTCATGTTGTAAGCAACTAGTTTTTTTAATCAGCAGCTCAAATTATATTGGCATGCTATTATCTCATTTTTCTTTCTGTTTCCTAACTTGGGCTCTTATCTGTCTGTGTGACGTTGCATTCAGCATTTTATTTTAACTTGTTGTTGATGTTTAGTTTCTGTGTTAATTCTCCCCTTTACTCTGCAGGGTAGTTCCACGTCGAAGAAGTCAACCTGCTGCATACAGAATGTATTTGGAACTTCTCAAAAGAAATGTTTTTTCATTGTCATCTCAAATTAATGGTCAACATTATCGAAAGTATGATTTCTTTCTCTTACTTGAGAGCAATTATTAGACGTGTATAGTTTATCACGGAATTATATGAGTAGGATTTATTACTTTTTCCTGCTTGATGTGATTGTATTATAGTCATTGTTTAATCGCTTTCATGTAATCATTATCAGATTGGTGATTTTATCGTTACAATGTAATATAAAATGTTATGCATTATGTAAACAGATAATTGAACACCAATATGAATCTTCTATATGTTTTAACCACCAAACAAAAAACCTGTTATTAAGCTCGTACAAGTGTTTGATAAAACTGAGTGAAAAATGTTGAATATATTGATTTGAAAAGGCTACTAAATGAAGACTAGTTGTTTGATAACTAGCGTCCGATTTGTTCTAGGATAGTTGTCTGATCAAAATCAAATTATAGCAGCAGTTTCCTTACTTTTCAAAACAAACCATAAACTGGGTCAAACCACAATGGTGCAATTTGAGCGCTTTTATATATATATATTGTTGGTCGGTCTTTTGGGCTTGGTTTATATAATAACGATATCGATACATTAATTTTTTGGGCCAAGTTAACTAAGTTAAATTGTCGAGTTCTAAAGGTAGAATCTTAACTAGTATATAATATGGTTAGTTGGTCTTTCATGCCAAGTGAAAATAATTCAAATATGATCTTAAATAATATATACAATTGAGTTATAGAAGAGACTTTTTTTTAAAGTAAGATACCGCATACCATAGTGTGTAAAAAGTATTTAAGTTAAATATATAGGTGTTTTTAATCATTAAAAAGGAATTTTTAAAAGTAGGATCTCATTAAACATGTACAACTTGTCAATATGTTTAAAAAAATATAATATCTTATATATATTCAAGCTTATAACCTGTGTTCATGGGTTAATTGTAAATAAATAGATACTTTTTTTTATAAAATTTTGCAGGGTTTAGAGCTTATGTTATTGTTCATGATGTATTTATTTTCTTCTTATCGATACATTATACATAAGTCAAAGTAATTAAAATTAGAAGAGTTAGTTTAATAATAATAATAATTAAAAGTTAGATTTAATAATTTGATTCTATTTCAATAAATTTTAATATGAATTCAAAAGTAAAAAGCTGATATGTGTAGGCCTATACCTAATTAATAAATGTAGATTTATATTTGATTAATAAGCATAATAGAATAGAAAGATCGATATTGATATGCTATAGTTTGGCCCGTGGCCCAAATACTGAGTGGCCCAAATACCGACATACTGAACAATAAAATTTTTCAATGTTTTGACTTTAATAATATAGTGTATATATATATTAACCTATTAATAAATTTTCATTGTTTAGGAAGTTGTATATACAGGCCCGTGATATATATGTGTATATTATACATATGTATATATAAGGTTTGGATCAAATACAAACTTTCTTTAATAATACAAATTTACAAATGTATTTCAACTTGTTGAGCCTTATTTATATTAAGTACTCATGTTGTAAATAATTGAAAAACCATAACCCCTTTATTAAAAATATAAAATTGAAACTTTTGTGTAACTAGTGGTCAACACATATATAACTAGGGTTCAATGTCACTTGTTGAACAATAGTTATAATTATGTTGAATAAATTATATTCATCATTACAAAATTAGGGTATAAATATGAAATTAATTATTTAATATAGTTTGCTTGATTATAGAATTGTAAAATATAAGGCTCAACATAATTATAATAATTTTTTTTATCCTAGTTACATATGAAGTCTACTTTTACAATTTTTTTTTATCAATTCTAGTTTTATGTTTTAACAAACAGGTTTTTATTACCACAAACCAAACCAAAACTGTAAATGTTATATCAGTTTTGAGGTGTCTTTTCTTGCTTTCATTACGGTTAAACGACCCATAGACACTCTGACGGTAGGATAATTTTATTTTTCATCCTAGAATTCATTTTAAACAATTAAATTTCTAAACACACCCCGATTTGACATATAAAAATTTGGGAGTTCACATGAAACAATGAACTCACTTTTTCCTTTGAGTAATTTTAAATATTTTGTTTTGTGAAAACTAGTGCATAATTTCTTTCTTGATAAAATAAGATAAACCTTAAACAAAAAATTATCAAACTAGATTATATAGAATCATGAAGATTTCAAATATAAATCTCGACTCTTAAAAGTAACAATACACAAATAAGATAATAACTCACAACTATTGAACTACATTTTCATTTTGTATATGTGGTTATGAAAAAAATCACTACAACAACATTTTTGGATAGCAGGATATTATTTTAGTTGATGGATTGGTCCAAATGACATGTTTGTATTATCAAAAGATTTTGGATTTTGTATAATTCCATGACATTCAAATATAAGCCCAATTTGAGAATTTGAAATGATAACTCAGTTCATGTCAATTGCAATTTATCATCTATGATGAATTCTATAATTTTAAACACTATCTTGAAGTATATTTGAACCCATTTTGATAAGATTAAGTGTGTATTTAAACTATTTTGATAAGATTAATAAAACCTAAAAAACCCCTAATTTTTACAATTTGTGTCGGTGCCACCTACTCGAAATACGTGGGCAAACCACGTGGTCACTCCCGCGTCACTCATTGTGCCGTGCTTGAGAAATTATTAATGAGGAGTGAAAGTAAACATAAGGAATAATTTATATATGCTATTGATTAATTTAGTGTAGAGATAAAAGTTTATATATCAATGTATTTTATGTGGGACTAGTAGTATATTTATATAAACAGGCAAACAGCCTACTTGTGTTAGGTCGTAGTCCACTAGGTTATTTTGTTAGGTTTTTTTTTCTGTTTATAAGTATTGTAATCCTCACATATTATGGCCTCCAGATATTATCTAAGACTTGATTATTGGATCATTAAAATATTATTTAATCTTAAACCGATTCTCTTTGTTTAATTTGTAATCTATAGCTTTTCTCCCTTTTAAGATTGAAAAATTGTAGAGGTAGTGGTCCTTTTACGGTTGGATTACCTTAGGTAGGGGTTTTCTATGGTGGTTATTGGTTTTTTGCGGTTAATCCCCATAAATTTATCTTTTTTATTTTTTGGGTTTTAGAGCATGTCTGAGAATCTCTTAGTTCACTCTCTTTATATAATATAGATAATTAGGTATTATTAATTTAGTGTGTGCTCATCTTCTACATTCTTTATATCTACTCGTTATTTATTTTGGATTGTTAAAAGAAATTTGAATTCATAAGATTACAAAAGAAAGTGGAGAGAGAAAGAGAGTCTCTTTATGAATATATTATATAATATTATTTATGAGTGGAAATAAACTCTTTATAAGTCGGAAGATGAGACTCTTAGTGATTTAAAGAAGAACTAAGAATATCTTGAAACAAAATATTTGCTCTCCTCATTTTTACTTTAGAGCCAAGATAAAGAGTCTCTTAGTCATACTCTTAATTCCTTGTCCTGCGTCAATTAGCCACACCCTTGCTTCCTAGGATTTAATATACTTATATGCACAAGTGAAACCCTTCGAAGTAAAGCATCCAATGGAATCAGTGTGGATAGTTTCACAGTATGGAGTTGTAAATTTGTATAACTAATATCCGTGTTATAGACTGAATAATATAATGTATATAATTATAGTTATAAGTAGTGATATAATATATAAAAAAAAGTTGTATATGGTCATCTAATTTATAATCGAACAATATACTATATTCTAAATGTCATAATGTTATGGAGACAGGCATATGCCACTAATTAGTTCTATTATAATTTAAAGAGATTAACTATCTATAATCATCTTCTAGACGACAAATTAATGTCTGTTTATTTTATAAAGGTTATTTCACATTTATCAAACAAAACTACTGACTTTATCAATCAAGAAAAAGAATCTGAAATCATAAGAACATCAAGAATTAATAAATGAAAACAAAGAAAATTAAAATAATTCTTGAGCATCAGTAGTCTGAGTTTACAGCTGGTATTTAATGTTTCAGTGCTATGCAGGATCATGGAATCTGTTGATGATGTACTTCATCTTTCCAAGAGTTTTAGCCTCGAGGCAAGTGAGCCTGGGATCCTCGTAGTTGAATTTGTCTTTTCAATTGTATGGCAGTTGATTGATGCGTCACTGGACGATGAAGGCTTGCTAGAACTTGTACCCAAGGAAAATTTCAAGTGGCCGATTAAGTCACAAGATATGGATATAAACGATCATAATTCATTCGATGAAAAGACAGCCGAACGTCACGAGGGCTTGCACAGAATGAATACGTTACTGGCTATGGAAGTAACTGGAGATCTGTTTCGTAATAAAATTACTTCCAGAATACTGTACTTGGCACGCAGGAACATGTAATCTTTCTATCTTTAAAAAAAATAAAAATATTTTTATGTTGTGTCTGGTGTATTTGATTGATATTCGTAGTCATTTGATGTGCAATAACTTGGTAGCAGAAACTGCCATTTGATATGATTAAATTCATTCTATATAAAATCTTTTTCAATTACTTAGATTTCTTTTATTAACTGAATGCGATTCTGTCATAGGCCAGCCAGTTGGAAATGTTTCATAGAGAGCTTGCAAATACTTGCAGTGAACTCATCAACATTGAGAAATTCTAAAAATGTTACGGCAGATGCTCTTTTGATGTTGACATCTGATTCACATAGTGTTTTCTCCGGGGAGTCCAACAGAAGTTCACACCAACAGTTTCATGCTGTATTGGCTTCTGGTTCACTTATATCTTCTTCTGCACAGTGTCATGGTGCTAGGCATTCTGCACTTTGGCTCCCTATTGATATATTTCTAGAAGATACTATGGATGGGTCGCAAGTCGTGGCTACAAGTGCCACTGAAACTCTTATTGGTACATTTTATTCTTTAAAGTAAACATGTCACAAGTTAAAAACTTTGTCCAGCTTCTTCCTGGATTCAGATTCTACCTTCTTTTTCATTTTGGATACTACAAGTCAGACATGATTTTCAAACTCAAAACACCAAACCCTGCACTAAGTCTGTCTATCGACCACTTACGATAAGAAAATATCAAATTTAACAAGTCAATACTTGTTTTCCATATCAATACATACATATTATGTAGATACGAGTATACGACATGGGTCACTCTAAAGGCTATAACTTAACCACTATACTCTTGCAGGTATGGTGAAGGCTCTTAAGGCAATTAATCAGACTACATGGCAGGATGCATTTCTTGGTCTGTGGGTTGCAGCTTTACGTCTTGTTCAAAGGGTAGACTCTCGGTTCTTTTACATATTCTTTAGTATGTCAGGAAAGACTAGAAGACATATCATTATCAAGTTATTTGATTGATAAAAAAACAATTTGGTTTTAAATCCGTTACGTACTTATTGAAAATATACTTTGTTAGAATAATATAAGATCTTGGTAAACCCTCTTCCCAACGCCTTAAGGTTTTACGAGAACTGGTAACTTAACATACATTGTAGAATATTATGCTTTTCCTTTACCTGTTCTTCCTGTTTTTTCATCATAAACTGGCAAGAAATTAAACTTTACAAGATCAAGGTTTATTTAAACAACAATATTAGTTGTAAAGAAAAATCAGTGCATTGGAATCTAACATTTTCATAGTGTGAAAAGTGTTTAAGTGGATATTAGAAATTTTTAAAGAATACTTTTCTGACTGAAGGCATTAGCAACCTCCTTGTGCAGGTGGTAAAAGTTAAATACGAGTATTCATGTAGTTTGTAGGTCCAAGGTCATTCGTTTTGCATCATTATGATTATTATAATAATCACTAACACTCGTGCAATATTCTTGGTTTTTAAGGAAAGAGACCCCAGTGAGGGTCCAGTTCCGCGACTCGACACATGCTTATGCTTGTTATTGTCGATAACTCCACTGGCTATTGTAAATATTATTGAGGAAGAGGAGAATTTTCTTATTGATGAAGCTGGGCACTGTTTCACAAATCAGAAGAAAGAAAAAAAAGTTTCGGGAGAACTTCGAAATGACTTGGTTTCCAGCGTGCAGCAATTGGGTGATTATGAAGGGTTGCTAACTCCACCAGGATCAGTTAGTTCAGTTGCAAATCAAGCTGCTGCAAAAGCAATGATATTTCTTTCAGGTCTATCAATAGGTAGTGGGTACCCTGATGGTGTAACATTGTGTGACAAGACAGTCAACTGCGGTGAGTTTTTTTGAATGTTCTGATTATAGATCATGGTGAGATAAGTTTGCTGAAATATTGGAAGGTACCTTTTGTGTCACTTTTACAAAGATGTGTTTGTCAAATGTCAAGATTAATCTACTCCTAGCTACCTGAATTATTTTTACTTTGCTTTATGTCTTGAACATTTTATAGTAGTGTCAAGCAAGCTATAGTAATGAGGACACTAATAAGTACTCCCTCCGTCCCATTTTAATTGGCTTATTTGACTTTTACACACATATTAAGGAAAATTAAATTTTATCTTTACTTTAACTATAATACCCCTTATAATTGCATTAATATATTAGGTGGAAAGAAGAAGTTAATGTATTAAATAATACAAATAGTAGATTACCAATGTATAATTAATAGGGGTATAGATGGAACTTAAATTTATATTAAAGGAAAGAAGACAAGTTTTTGGGACAAACTAATATAGTAACCAAGACAGATAAATTGGGACGGAGGGAGTAATATCTAATGTGGAACACCCAACTTGAAAAATTTCTATAAATGAGAATTTTAAAAAATCCAATATTGAAATGATACGAGGCTCTAACTGGATGCATTTCTTTTCCCTTCTGTTTTACAAGCTAATCTTCTTCATTTGCTTCCTCTATTATTTCTTCTTACATTAAGGCATTAAGCAAAGATATCAGTTACATTTGCAGAAGTCTTGATTGTTATTACAAGAATTGATTTTCCTGTTTCATTAAAATTTTGTTTGAGAACACACTATCCTTTGAGACCCGTTTGTTTTTCCCAAGTTGGGTTTCTCACCCACTCTCTCTCTCTCTCTCTCACACACACACACACACACATGCAGGTTCATACATTGTGATTTATGTTTGTGTATGTGCATGTGCATATGTTTATGTGAATATATTAAACGGTTACAGACACACACTGACATTAGGTCACAGTTTAACTGTTTTGATGTCTGTCTGCATGATCATCTGACATCCCTGTTTATCTATCTATGATCCTGTGCAGCTGGAAACATGCGTCATCTAATTGTTGAGGCATGTATTGCTAGAAACCTTTTAGACACATCAGCATATACGTGGCCGGGATATGTCAAAGGACACAGCAATCAGATACCTCGTAGTGTTACTGGCCAAATGCCTGGCTGGTTATCATTGATGAAGGGCTCTCCTTTAACTCCTGCCCTAATAAGTTCTTTGATTAAGACTCCAGCTTCTAGGTATTCTCAGATTTGGTTTTCCTTTCCTTTCCTTTCCTACGTGATTACTACTTAAATGACAATGCAGTAATAAGAGTTACCTTATCTCATTTAAGGAATATGTTGTTAAAATTGTATTCTTGTCTGATAATATTGTACAATTTGTACTTATGTTGTTAAATATATAATTAATAATGTGCAAATTAAGTTCTGTAATAAGTTTTCAGAATCAAAATTTGGCCCGTGTCATCTACATAGTATTTTGGTGTCATGTGCATAGGCCCATAGTATTCTGGAGAAGTTCATTATATTGTGATAATGTGATTATAACAGGATTAGTTTAAAAAGTAAGTACCAGTACAATGTTTCTTATCATTGAGCCCACTGCCCACCAATTCTGCTTCACATTAATTTTATCCAGCTACAACAAATTGTTCAATAAAATGACAGCTTTGATCTTCTGCTTGTACTGCTGTACTGCACTTGTCTATATTGGCACCTTTTTTGTGCCTTCTATTCAAAATATTATATACTTCTAGAAAAGGCAGTAGAATTTCCTTAATTTTGGGACCTTGTCCTTATATTATAAAGCATGAGATAGGCAGTAGAACTTCCTTAAATTTGAGACCGTGTTTGGTTGGATTTATCACTTAAATTATAAAGCAAGACATAATAAGTCTTCCCATTGAATAAACAGATTATTTGAGCCTAAGAGTATCGATCCTATGTTTGTCAAGATTATATACTTTGGTGTTTTATAGATGGGTCCTAGAGCAATTTTCATTTGTAAATAAATTGAAAGTGGATCAGTTCATCCTTTTCTTGGATTATTACCCCATTCAAAATGATCTCGTTATATGATAAGTTCAATAGAGATCATTGATCATAGGTAGGAGTTGGATCCTTGGCAACACAAAATGACAACATATATCTATATAGGGTAAGGTTCTACGAGGAACTCCCATTAGATAGGGAGCTTAAGGAACCATCTAATTATTAGCATAGTTTGTAATTTTATTATGTTCTGTATTTTATTATCTACTTTATCGTAAAAATATGTTTTGTAATTTGTTTATTATTATGTTTTTAAACATATTGGCTGGGTTGGGTTGAATTTGTGAAATCGGGAGATTTAAGACCAAGTTCCTCGACTATTAATTAGCTCCTATTATATATATATAGGCCATTGCTCCATAAAGAACACTTTTATATAAAGAACAAGAAAGAACACAATAGAATCTAATATAAAATTTCATTTAAATTTTAGTTTCAACAACTAGGCTTTTATATGAACAAAAATAGAATCTAACATTAAATTAACAAAAAATTAGGATTAAACATAACATGATTACATGTAAATCTCATTGTTACAATAATATGTATAAAATTCTATGCAAGATTCTATAACATGTTATTTTTAAAATTTAGATAAGATTCTATGTTAGATGTGATATTTTAATCTTAATTGTTGTTTAACTTTGTGATTCTAATCTTAACAATTCATTTTCTTATAAAAATTGAAGTTTAATGATGGTCTTCTTCTGTGTCCTTAATGGAGTGCGATCCCTATATATATATATATATAGAAAGATAGATAGATAGATAGAATTGAAAAATTATATAAGATGGCACGAGTTATAAGCTTGTAAAAATAGACAATGATAATGCTAAAACAATTAGTTTATAACTATAGCTGGCCCTCACAATTTTCAAAACCATGTATATCAGATGCGTTGCTTTTATAATTTTACCCAGTGGTATAGCAATTGAATTTGACTCATGGATTTGATGGAAGCTTAGCAGAACTAGAGAAAATGTATGAGATTGCAGTTAATGGTTCAGCTGAGGAGAAAATATCTGCAGCAACAATTCTCTGTGGAGCATCCCTGACTCGTGGTTGGAATATACAGGTAACCCATCTAATTTAATCTCCAACTCCTCAGATGTAAATCCTCTCCTTCAAGACATTATTAAATTTTACGTGCTTGATAGGAACATACCGTTGTTTTCATCACAAGACTCTTATCACCTCCAGTTCCTGCAGAGAGTTCTGGTGAAAGCTATTTAATAGGGTGTGCCACATATTTAAATGTGATTTTTCTTGGTGTGACAACTATTGATTGTGTCCAGATATTCTCCATACATGGATTGGTACGTTGAGATTTATTTTATGATTTCTAAATGTTAATAGTAATTTTCTAGATTTCTAGTCTTTTTGGCAAGAAGAATGACTTAGTCAATGCATTTATCTTTGTTCTTTGGAAAGATAAGCTGCTAACTCAGTCTACCCAGTCCCCTCATAATATGATATATTACCTGCACTCTTACAAGTTAAGAACTAAAATCTAAAGATCTTGCCCAAAATATGCCAATGCCACCTTGCTTTACTGGAAGATAATACTTTCAGAGTATGGTGTGACAACAGACACTATGCTTTAAGGGTATGACCGAAAAAGCAAAAACTCACATTCATGATCTAATGAAAGTATAGCTTATATAGCTAATATACTATCCTTTTTCCAGGTTCCAGAACTTGCTGGTGCATTGATGCCCCTATGTGAATTCTTTGGATCCTGCTCACCGAGTATTTCTTGGACCCTAAAGTCAGGAGAAGAGTTAACGCCTCATGCTGTTTTCTCCAATGCCTTCACTCTTCTTCTGAAGTTATGGAGATTTTATCAATATCCTCTTGCAAATGTGTTGGCAGATAAATCTGTGGGCACCCAGATGACTCCTGAAGACCTCTTACATGTATACAACTCCCGATTAACATCAGTAGGAAATTTGCGTCAGGAGCCTACCAAGAGATTGTCAAGGCTGTCAAGTATGCCATCTACAGAACCGATTTTCATGGATTCTTTTCCCAAACTAAAACTTTGGTACCGCCAGCATCAAGCTTGTATTGCTTCACCTCTTTCTAGCCTTGTATCTAGGACACCCGTTTACCAGATTTTTGATGGACTCCTGAATATGATGTTTAGAAAAGTTAATAAAGGTGGCCAATCTTTAATTTCCCCAGCTTCTGAGAGTAGTAATTCATCTGGTTCTGCAGTTGAAGATCTCTCTCTTTGTGTTAAAGTACCGGCTTGGGATATTCTGGAAGCTGTTCCATTTGTGCTTGATGCTGCTTTAACTGCCTGTGCCCATGGAAAGCTGTCACCCCGAGAACTGGCAACAGGTTAGGATGTTAGAATATGTGTTACGAACTCTACTTTTCATGTGATTTATAATTTTGGTGACCTTTAAATATTAATTATGGATGAATGCCTTCATGGATTTGGAAACCTTGGGGAGCTAATATGTGGTCTATAATCTACTCTAGCTTTTTGAAGCGTGAAATCAAGCTCCTTTTTCTGTTGTTCCTATTTCTTCTTTGTGAAAAATAAACTCATGTTTTATATGAGAGTCTGCTGGTTTTAACATTTTAAAATTTGATGCCCTGAAATTTTTGTAGTCGAAACCATGGGCTTTACAAGTCAAAAAGCTGAGACACCAAACTCATGACAGCTATACTTTTTATGTTATTTTTTATTTTCCTTTAAAACACATCATTGAATCTTCAGGGCTCAAGGATCTTGCTGATTTTCTTCCTGCATCATTGGCGGCCATTGTGAGTTACTTTTCAGCTGAAGTGACCCGAGGTCTTTGGAAGCCTGCCTCTATGAATGGAACTGATTGGCCTAGCCCTGCTGCCAATTTAGCCATGATTGAGCAACATATACAGAAAATATTGGCCGACACTGGTGTAGACGTACCAAGTCTTGGGGCAGGTTTGTTTTACCATGTGGCATATCTCTATTATAATAACTAAACTACTACCTTCCATTTCGGAGGATAAAGTTTCCTTAAGGTTTTTCCTCCTAATTAAACATATATATCTCCATCCTGTAAATAACATTTTACAAATTTTAGGGTATGGGCATTGAAAAGCTCATTATGCAGCGCAATTTTTTTCTACAAATTGTTGGGCATTGATAAAATCCGAGTGACAACCAGCACAAGGTTAATGTGACTGGTTAGAATCATCTAGTATTTGAATGGATAAAGTAAAACTTTTATTCAATAAAAGTAGAAGAACTGAAGATTTCAAAATAAAATAGCTGAAGAATTTTACCTGTGCAAAACTCTAATTCCAAGCATTCTCACCTTAATTACCTATCATCCATGTAAAGTTAAGACTCTTTATTCGATCTACTCGGGGTACTTTCTTCTTGAATTCCTCATAGTATACTTTGTTGAACAATTCTGGCAGATATATTAATATTTCTATATATATATATATATATATTATCCATCTAAAAATTTTAAGAGTTTGTTTTCTTAGACAAATTTTAGGTAGTATAACTAAACTAACTGAACACTGTAAGATTTATAACACTATTTTCTTAGTCTGTAACAGATAGTTTTTAGACTAGATGACCTATCATAGTTTAACCTTTGAATGTATAACAGTGAAACTGCTAAAAAGATTTATAAAGGAGTTCTCAAGGGTAGTAAATGTTAGTTGGGATTCACAACTTTAAATATTACTCCCTCCGTCCCAAATTAATTGTCCTATTTGACTTTTCAGTGGTCAAATTGATCAAAGTTTGACTGAAAATTACATATAATATATAATTAAAAAATTATAAAAAGTATATCATTGAAAAGTATATTTAATTTATTTTAAAATGTATTTTTCAGTTTTTTGAAATCATAAAAGAATAATTTTTTAATTCTTAGTCAAAGTCGAGTCAAATTGACCACAAAAAAAATCAAACAAGACAGTTAATTTGGGACGGAGGTCGTGTGAGTATTTAAATGTATTTAAATGAAGCCTTATATTATTTAAAAAAATCAAACAAGACAGTTAATTTAAAAGAATAAGGAAGAGTGGCATGGTGCGTGTGAGTATTTAAATGTATGCAACTGTTCGTCTCTAAAAGCCTTATATTCTTGTAGTTGGGAGTGCTCCTGCTACTCTTCCTTTACCCTTGGCTGCTCTTGTAAGCCTCACGATAACCTACAAACTCGATAGGGAAACTGATGGTTATCTGAACCTTATTGGCCCTGCCCTGAGTACACTTGCTGCTGGTTGTCCGTGGCCATGCATGCCCATCATAGCATCTCTATGGGCTCAAAAGGTAAAGCGTTGGAGTGACTTTCTTGTTTTCTCTGCATCCAATAACGTGTTCCAACATGATAGCCAGGCTGTTGTTCAGCTTCTCAAGGTCTGCTTCAGATCCACTCTTGGACTAAATTGCTCTCCCATAATAAACAGTGGCGGTATTGGTTCCCTTCTTGGTCATGGTTTTGGCTCTCATATTTCTGGCGGACTTGCTCCCGTAGCCCCTGGAATACTCTACTTGCGTGTCCACCGATCTGTCAGGAACTTTATGTTCATGTCAAAAGAAATTGTTACTCTGCTAATGGATTCTGTCGAAGAAATTGCAACTAGCAGATTGTCTACAAAGAAACTAGAGAAGCAGAAAAAAGCCAAGTACGGAATGAGATATAATCAGGTTTCTCTCGCTGCAGCAATGACACGTGTCAAGCTTGCAGCTTCGCTGGGGGCTTCAATAGTTTGGATAACAGGTGGAGCAAATTTTGTTTATTCCCTAATTAAAGAATACTTGCCTACGTGGTTTATATCTGTTCATGAGTCGGCTTATGAAAAAGGAGAATCTGGAGGAATTCTTGCTATGCTGAGAGGTTACGCTCTTGCCTACTTTTCAATGCTTTCTGGAACATTTGCATTGGGTATTGGCTCGACAATAACTGCGCCTAAACGGCGACCGGATGTTCTTGGGAAGCATTTGGCATTCCTAGCAAGTGCACTCGATGGAAAGATATCGCTTGGTTGCTGTGCGGCAACTTGGCGAGCATATATTACAGGGTTTGTAAGCTTGATAGTTGGATGTGCTCCTGAATGGATGCTGGATGTAGATATCAATATATTGAAGAGTTTGAGCAAGGGCTTGAGGAAGTGGGGTGAGGAAGAACTTGATCTGGCTTTACTCGGAGTAAGTGGCAGTCGTGCCATGGGTGTGGCTGCTGAACTGATAATTGAAAATAGTATTTGAATTGCATTAGCTAGATGATATATTAGATGTATCCTATAGCGTTGAGTAGGAATAGTTTAATCTACAAAATGTAGAGGGTGTTGAACCTTTTAAATTTCTATCACATTTTTGAAGAATTTTGTCCATACCACTATTCGGTAAATTTGCCAAACATACTGCATCGGATAAGCATTCTGAAATAAAAATAAGTGCGTGTTTCATGTGGTATTTTGAGGTCGATCCATATCGATTGCGGTATTTTGGATCATTAGTGTAGTAGGCTTGAAACTGATGTATTCAGGTCAAATATTAATCATGACTTGACATTCATTCTTTACATTTGAATCACAGTTAGTTCAATTTTTGGATGTTCAACCTGTAAGCAAGAGGAATTCACATTATGTTTGCTAGACAGAAAAGCGACTTCATATTTCAACAGTTCTCCTAAGAAACCGTTTGTTTGTCATTTACGTTGCAGATTTAAAGTAGTTTTCGACTTTGAATTAAAAATATAAGTTTATGTACCAAGTTAAAAGGATGATTTAAAATTAAAAATTGGTATAGTATACTTTTCTCAACAATTTATTTTACAGTATTTGATAAAATATTATATTAGCATTTATATGCATACCTTATAATTTTTATTTTTAATTACTTGCAAATTATAAATAACAATAAAATAAAGTAAACATATAATAACTTGAAATTTTTATTTTAAATAAGTTTATTTCAGAAATTAATTTTTTATAAAAATTTATTCGAAGGAGATCTAAATGTTACGTATCTTATTGAGGTGCACTATCCTGAAATTTTTTATAGGTGTTTTTGAATTAAAATTAAAGTTATGTTTCAGAATTTTAAAAAGGAGATTTTTTTTAAGAGTGAGATAATTATATAAATTATGGGCTTTCGTGTTTTTTCAAGAGAGAATGGAAAGATACAATAAAAATAGTTTTTTTTTCCTATTTTTAAATTAAAATATTTGCTTTCCAATTTTTGAATAAAAAAGAATAAAATAAATTTAATGATTAAGGGATAAAAAACAAGGCTTAAAAAAAGGGATAAAAAACAAGTTTGGATTTGTGAGTAAATAAGCCTTCATGATCTTACACACACAAATAAATAAGCCCTTATAATTAAAAGTATGGTTGCATTGCATGTAAGCCTGACAATTCAGTAAACCATACGAATAACACTACACCGCATAATATGAAATTTAATTGTCTGTATTTCAATTTTAAGTACACGAAACGAAAATAACAAATATGAAAATACATGACTTAAATTTAGTGTCGTTTTTGGATTATCTGTACACGAAATAAATATATTTAAATATTATTTTGTATTATAGATATATGTATATTTATTTATATAATTATTCGTAATTTATCATTTGTATGTAAATATGATGCAAATGTATATTTTTAATATAAGTTTGTAATATTATACTTAAAAATATAATATTTTCATATATGTATTTATTTATTTATATGTTAGAAAAACAAAAACAGATACTGTCAGAGAATATCAAGAAGAACAAAGTTTATGTTGCTGATATCATCAGAGGTTAGGAAGCTCTCGGACAGAGTTACTCTATCAGATAATACTCAATCAGAGTTTACACTAACAGATAATACTCTATCAGAGATTAACTAACAACCGACAGAGTTTATCATCAGAATTTGTCACAAAAGGAAACAGACAAATCAGAATTTGATTTGGATATTGAAGAAGGAACTCAAATACAATTCTATTACCTTATGGAAGCTAGTCTTATCATTATCTGTTTTGTAATTGAATTTGTAATTGTGTCTATATAAACACAGAATTAGGTTTACATTATGTATTGATTCAAGTTATATCATTTTCATAACCTAACACCTCTTAAGAATATTGATTTTCTTGAGAGAGTTTTGTATACAGTTTATCATTAATACAAAGTTATTCATCTTTTACATACTTGTGTTTTAAAATCGATTATTTGATACTATTATATTCAACCCTTCTCGTATAATAGTCTATTTATCTGAGCAAACATTATATATAAATTTTTATTTAATATTATACAAAAATACGATACGAAAAGTACATGATACGAAAATACATGAACACAAAAGTATACGAATTCTAAATAAGTTGTGTTTGAGTTTAATATTCTAGTAAACGAAATACGAGAGTAGTGTTATATGATTAGATTTTGTTAACCAAAATTAAAAATAAGTTCAAAATTTGAGAATATATATTTATTAAAATTAATTACTTAATTTAAAAAATGGTGAAAATATCTAAAAAAATTACATTGTAAAAACTTTAATATATGAATATATGATATTTGTATATATTATGAACTCAAATATTATTTAATTTTTACATAAAATTTTATAATAAATATGGTTAGTATGGGGAAAATATGATTAAAAATATGGATTTGAGTTTAAATAATTCAAAAATATTTGAATTTGAATTTTATTAAAATTAGACGGAACTCGACTTGTTTCCATTCTGGAATGTCTATGCACAAATTTTGTTATTCGACCTTAATATAAGTTGTACCTTATTATACAACTAGTCTAAAAACCCGTGTGAAAACGGACCTTTTTGTACAATCGTAAAATTAAACTTATTTTTAATTATATTATTTATTTTTATTAATTTATTATTGTTTGTTTTTAAAATTTTAGTTTTAAACTCATCTATATATTTTTATTAAAATATTTATTGATTGATATAAATTCCATACCGAATTTATAAATATTTAAAACATAATTAATAAATCACACATATATAATGCAACTATATATATGTATTATTATATATTTTAATTTTAATTTTAATTTTAATTTTCTGACTAAATTATTATTTTTAACAATTTAATATATATATATATATATATTGTAAAAAGTTCTATTTTATGAATTTTCTAATTTTTTTACCAAATTTACTAAATTTTTGTACAGACAATCTAATATCTTATTTTTAAATATAATTTTTTAAATATCTTTATTTAATTGTACAAATCATAATTGATTACTTATTATATTTTTTGTAGTTACATATTACAACACTTCATGAATATATTTTTTTCTTGTACCCACAAACCGTGGTATGAAAATTATCATTTTTTTCTCACACCCGCAATTTATGACTATGATTATATATCATGAGATTACTGGTTCGATATACAAAAATGATATAAATTCTTTATTTTTTAAATCAAAATTTTAAAATAATAGTACATATATAATTATACAAAATATAAGGGTCTGGACAACTGGGTGGAACGGATGAATGATGAATTTAAATATTTATTATAAATCTATTTTTTATATGAAAATATATATTTAATACAAATACATACACACACATAATCACATTCACGTAAATTCATATTATTTAACTATTAATTTAATCAATATACATGTACACCATAATAGTTTATTTTCAAAATGTATCATCTAAAATTCAAATATTTTCATACTTACAATTTGACTAATAAATTTTAATATTTTATATTTTACATAATATTTATTCTTTTATTTTAATTTTTTTTATCTATTTCTAAAATAAATATACAATAAAAAATATCATTTTATCCAGTATTATTATTTTAGTGTTAATATCGCAACTATAACTCAATTTTATATTTTATTCAGATATTTAACATATTTAAAATCAAAATTTGTTATAACTTTTTCAAAAATTCAATTAATTTTTACTAATAAAAAAATTTGAACTTAACTATATGAATTTAATTTCTTCTATTAAAAAAAATATTAACAAATAATTTATATATGATGCATTTATAATATGAAAAATTAAGATTTGATAAAAAACTGGTGATTTGTGTATTAAATCTTTTAAAAGAAAAACAAAAATTCTAGTAGATCTAATGGTTACAACAATTATTTAACATGAGGTTATTGTTTCGATATTCAATGATGACATGATTTTATTATTTTTTTAACAATTTTTTTAAATTGTGGTACATATGTAAATATGCAAAATATAAGGGTATAACTGTCATTTCACAACTAATAAAAAGACAAATTTTGCCCTTATGTTGAGTTTTAATATATTCTCATATTTTCAAAAAAATATTAACAAATAATTTATATATGATGTATTTATAATATGAAAATTTAATATATGATAAAAAAAATGATTTGTTTATTATGGCTTTTAAAAGAAAAATAAAAATCCAGTATTATGGCTTTTAAAAGAAAAACAAAAATCCAAGTAGATCAAATGGTTCCAATACTGATTATTTATCATGAGATTACTGGTTCTATATACAATGATGACAATATTTCCTTCTTTTTTCAATTTTTTTTTAAATTGTGATACATATGTAATTATGTAAAATAGAAGGATATAACCATCATTTTACAGTTAATAAAAAAACAAATTTTGCCCTTATATTGAGTTTTAATATATAGTAATAGAATAGATAATAGATATTGAGAGTATTAGGCTCTCTCGAAGAAGAAACCAGGCCGATGGGCTTTTCCTGATTAGGTTGTCGAGGACGTGCCTGGGGTTTGTCCATAGTGATTCACGATGGTTTTACTTGAGATTCTATGATCATGATCAATAAATTGTTGTAAAATGTGAGTACAAATTTCATTTTTAAACTTAAGTTTTTAGTGCGTGCGCAAATGGTTGTAATACGTTGTCCTCCGCTAAATTTTTCAAAACATATTTAAGTACCCAAATGATCAAGAAATAGATGAGATATGATGATGTAAAAGTTGTCCCTTGAAAGTGAAAATTCGTAAATAGAAACTTCAATTTCACATATAACTGAAAAAGTACATATGTTTCACGCTTTATATAACAAAATATTTTTATAGTGTTTAAATATGTTAGTATGATATTATTTCATCACCTATTTGCGTGTAAGCGAACACATTGTGGAATTTCATGAGAAAATTAATAATTCATAACATTTGAGTTTTCCATTACAAAAATACTCATTTTAAAAATCACATGTGATTTATGTTCGATGAGATACACATTTGAAAATTGAGTACCAACACTATATTATGAAAAATATATTTTATCTGATAAAAATCACCCATACATTTCTTATCATCTATAACTCAAAAATGAATATTTATCGTTCATTCTTTTATATATCAGTTTGATTAGTTGAAAAAAGTGTTTGGTTGGTTCAGTTGGCTTTAACATCCAACCCAGAAGGTGGTTTCTGTCCTTAAACCAAAATTTAATTATAAACTTTCCTGTCTCGACAAATAACTTGAGAGTACAGTATTATTGCAATTTATCCATGTATTGATACATAACACAGAAATGACTACAAAATCAATGCTACAAGTACACAATTACACATTTTCTTACGTTGTGCACCTCTGTAATTACGGCCTTAATTTTGATATATTTCTTTTAAAGTTTCCATTGTAACTATGTAACATGGACATTTTCTAACTAAAAGAAATATATATGATACAAATAGTAAGGTTTTTAAAGGATTATAAGTGAGTACAAATCATTCTAATGGAACATATCTAGGAGGACTGACTGGGTTAGAAGTAAATTTACTACCCATCACTGAGTTTCTCTTGGTTGCAACCAGTGGATTGTTTTCTTCATCGTCGATGGCTATCGGTCTCTCTAATTCAGCAGCCTTGAAAACCGGGTGTATGTATGCTTCCTCAAGATACACTTTCAAGTTAAAATTTGGCTCTGTAGCCTTCTCTAGAGTATCTTTCACCATCGCATCCTGTAATTTACAGGAAAGAAGGCGGGGGACATAAAATTCATTAATGTCTTACTTATCCCTTCGTCAAAAATTTCTACAGTGTAATGTATATATAAAATTCCAAAGTTGATCAATGCATGTAGCATGCTAACAGAAATCAACAATTTAAAATATAAGATTCGGTAAATATCCCAAGTATCTCTGAATTTCTTTTTAACAGGTAATAAAATAGATAAGTAACGCATAAGGAAAGATTACTAAGGGATTAATAAAATTCACGACTGCAATATTAACATGTCATCTCATCCAGTTGTTTGACCTGATCATGAATGATATAAAGATTCAAACATGGGTAGTGAAAATGAAAAAAATTGAATAAGAGTACTTGAACTCACTTGTAATGGGAACTCTGTAAATGCTGGGTTAAAACGCCCCTTGCAAAACAGATGAAACCAGATTGTTAAAAATGGGAGTATAATTAGAACTGGTGTTGATTTTGATGCCTTTTTTGTGCTCAATAATCCCATCAACAGAAGTTGTGATATTATCAAAGCAATTATTATACGTCGATGCACATCTGGCCAAAATGTTGCCCCACTCTCATACTTCTGATCATATACATTGATGATCTTGCAAAAAGAAGCATTACAAAAGTTAAATATTTTTTCTTCGGTTATTATGAAATGAAATATAAAGAATATCATGTTCTAGTAAAGCAAGGCATCACGTGAAAGTGATTATATAATAAAACTGCAAAGCAAATTGCATATTACGATCTTCTACGAAGTACTATATTACTCTATTGATCTCAACTGCAGTTAGACATGAATATCTGACCTATTGGACCGAGTTGTATACGCTGTATAATTCCCTTTTCTCATTTTTTCATATATTTATTTATACTTTCTTTCATGTGCTCATTTAGCATACCTCCAACTTTTTACCTAATACATATTTGAGCCCTTGCAGAAATCATTAAAGGATTGTAATTAGCAAGTATATATACCTGGTGACGAAAAACGACATAGGCAAATGCAAAGAAGACAACAATGAACGGAAGCAGTATAGGAGTGACTGCTGCGTACACAAGTCCTAGCAAAAAATATAGCTGTATGCGAGGTTCTGATATAGCAAATGTTAAAGAACCAGGATCCATTGCCTCCTCCCTGTCCTTTTCTGTCTTTACCAGGAATGCATTTTTTAAATGATAAACTATTAACGGAGCCAATCTAACAATCTCCGCTGCAATGCCAGACCAGCCATCAACCATTATGTAAGTAATAAAGAAAGTGGCCTTCATTGGGATGGATACACCAACGGTTTTTGGTATACTGCAAAAAAAAATCATGAATTGAACTTTACCTTTGGGATTGAAATCACAAACTAATGAAGTAGTTAGAGTTATTAGCAGGCTTAACATGAAATGCAGTAATAATTTATCTTGCAACCATAATAGACGGAAAAATGTGGAGAAGTTAATTAGATCATGTGGAAAAATTGCAATACTCTTTCTAACTACGACAAAACTTTGAATAGTAGAGGCGATTATGATAACATACTCCGTTGCTGACTGGTTTAAAAATTGATGGAGTTGTTGAAATGCCGTTCCGGTAATAATGCTTCCAAGAAACACATTTACAAGTAGAAAGAAATGATACTTTGCAGCAGATTTTCTCTCCAAAGAAGACAGTGATGTTAAGCCTTCTATTCTGGACATTGTCATGAGAATTGTTGGAAGAATAATGAGGAATATCTTCAGTGCAATCCCTGGAAGAAATCCCTGAATGACGGACTTGACAGAGTTTCTGTAACAGAAAATTATTGAAGTAAAAAGTTCTAGTGACTATTACAAGATATGACCAAAACAATTACAAGACATAAAAACATTCACATGAAGGAATATAGGTTAGATAATAAAATATAAGATATTTTCTTGCACAGAATCCCAAATTTCTGTCCAAATAGATTAGCATAATCTTGTAGTTTAGGATTCCCGTGCCTTGTGCAATGAAAAAATATTATTTTCAATACTGACTATTAACATTGAGAAATTTGATTTTAATCTTTAGGCATTTAATGATAACTAACAATTTCCATGCTTGCTTTACCAATTTTCCATTCTTGATCTTTTAATGATGTCAGATATAACCTTTAGTCTATGACATGAAGAATACAACGTTCTGTTTTTTCATCTAGTAGTACTTCCTCTTTAGTTCAAGTTAAGGTTCTTCTTTGCAAAACTTGAACATATTTAGCATGCATCGATCTGTGCTCTATATATGCATACCAATTTTGTGCTTCTAATTCATTCGTCATAAGATTTTAGTGAACAAACTTAAGTTACATTTCTACTACTACTACTAATATTTATAACAAGTACACATCATGGTTTAGATAGTTTTATCATTTTATATTTATTCAATTATGTCATACAAACCAAGAAAACCAAATATATGAGTTTGCCGATACGTAACATAATAGGAGATAAAAAAAAACTTACTTTCTTATAACTGGCTTCAAGAAAGGAAAAACTTTCTCAATGCCCTCAATGTTAGCCATGCTTTGGACAATAGATATCGGTACCATAAAGAAGAATACAAGGAAAAACAGAGCAACAGCCATGAGCAATTTTCGAACAGTAAGTTTAACATATGGTATTGCAAGATTATCCCAGTAAACATCGCGTGGTTCAGGAGCCCATTCTGTTAACCAAATGGTAGGATTACTTGATTGTGTTGTTTGAGCACAAACAGCTGCTCCCCACCTCGACTTAAAAGAAACAAATGCGGCAGGGATTATATAACTGGGATCACTTAGAACCTTTTCCCTTTCCGCTGCTTCCTAAAAGAAGTTTCTTTATATATCAGAGTTAAGCAAAGGTATTGTAAATCCTAATTCAGGGGTTTTTATATATCAGAGTTAAAGCTTGAAAATTAAGCACAAAACATATGGTGTTTCATTATATAAGAACGTATAATATGGACAAACTCTTAGATGATTGGCCTAAAGTCAGAGTCTTCAATAAGTGCACACTTAGATGTCCACAACTGTTCTTCAAGCAAGTAAGATTAGAGTGTATATCTAATAAGTAATAACATACATGCGTATACAACACAAGGTTCATAAAACAAGTCATCTGTCAAACAATTTGCAGTAGTTTCACAAGATACTCTTGATTGATGTGGTACCATTTGGTGAAGCAAAGATAAGAGTATAAGACCGTACTAAAGTTTGAAAACTTACTTCTTTACACAACTTTTCAATCTCAGATTTGTAATAGTCAATTGCGTCCATGGGGCTTCCACAAATACCTAAAAAACCTGTCTATACAGAAGTCAACATAGACCGACTAAAAATGTAAATAAAAAACAAATCAATAGTCTGAAAGTTATTATAACATAAAACCTTAGTAGTTGGCCTTTTTGTGGGGTTCCTCTCATATTTGTTCTGGAAATAGATTAGTCGATTCTGCAAACTTTTAATATTGTCTACCAAAGATGCAAGTGTATTTGCATTGTATACTACCTACAAGTTCAAAATAATACTATTAATGTCAGCCAAAGTGAAATAAGAAAAAGATTCCTAAAGAGACCAATAAATAGTAATTCACTTCCTTCCCTCAACCCCTTGCCCCGAAAAATAATAATGACAAAAACAGTTCAGACCTGGTGTGTAAGATAATGATCAGGATGGTTTACACAAAAGAAGTGCTCAATGTGCTCACTAACTGATTCATCAGGGTCTGGAGGGACATTTCTCACAAGAACCTGCAGGTGGAATTAAAGCTTGCCAAAAATTTATGGATTAACATTGAAGATTGATTTGGTAAATAAAATTAGCTTCAATATACACTCCATTATGAATAGGACATAATATGTTTTTAACCCTTTTACAAATCCTCAGTGGCCTTGGCCCTTTGCTAAATGATTTTGCTTATCAAAATACATTCATCGAATTAGAAGTGTAAATAATATTCAATATAATGCTTTCACTTTCACAGACAGTACTGGATTTCCTCATACATTAATATAAAATCTTTATAATACTGACTACTAGAAACATCTAGCTTACAAAGACTTAATATCTCATATATTTGGGGACATTTAACATGAAAATACCAAAAGTGAGTACTCACAGTATATTGGTCTGCACGACGACTTTCTCTAGCTAAAAAATGCAATCTCATGTTAGCCACAATCCTGTATTCTTTATACAGGGCATACCATGTCCAAAATGAGAAGATATATGCCATTCCTATGTGTACCCAAAACCTGTAGACGAACAATTGTTTTTTATTTACAAGTATGGAAAGTGAATTTATGCAATCTAGAATGTTAATGGTGTCGGATGAGTAGTGTGATTCAAGTGTCCCAACTGACACAACCTATCATATTCATTTCATCATGCTATAACCACTTTAGGGAGTATATGTAAAATATTTCATACAATTCATAAAAGTGGCAACCTTTCTAGAACTTGTGCTGGCTTAAGTTTGTAGACATGTCACCACTACGTGATATGAGTGAACATATTTTAACCCAGATGCAAGGTCATGTGAAGGCAGGTTTTGGAAAACACTGTATTTTCATTCTACTGATTATTGAAACATCACTGTTACTGGATGACAATCAATTTTACCTTGGAGATCCGGATGGAACGTTGGATATTGATAGTTTGTCAATACTACTGAATGTTAAATTATGAATATTCTCTAATGTGTCATTTGTCCAATTAACAGGCACCAATACCGCAAAAGCAAGTACAGCTATAGGGACAAAAATCTTCAAACTGCCAAAAGATTTAGAACAAGTCAAATCATACAATCTGATCCATTATAGATAAATAACTAACATCATGAATGTAGTTTATTGTTTATGCTATAGATAATGTCACAGCTATCCAAGACAATGAATATGTAACCCTATGGCCTAAAAGGAAGTGAAATTAATCTATCATACAGAGAATGACACTAGACAGAAATGCGGAACATGTAAACTGACCCAAGAAGGTAAATCCGAATATATACAGCAGAATCAAGGCCTGCATGATCGATAAGCTCAGGTTCGGGCATATTTAATGCTGCAGGCATCCATTTCCAGAATTTCAAGTACATTTTGTGATCCAAGTTCACAAATTTTGATACAGATTTTCCAGAAGTTGTTGGACTAGCCCTTATACCCTTCAAATACCATTTTGGAAAGTAAACTCTATCATTTACAGGTTGAAGTCTTAACATTGCAAAGGCCATCAGAAACATGAGAGCAGATAAACCATTGATTCCAGCTGCAACTGCAATATCTTGAAGGCTAGCCATTTTCTTTGTCAGATATCAAGAATCACCTACAGGTTGAGGAAACAAAGGAGGAAAATGACAATTACATAGTATGAACTACACTTCTAAAGTTTTGTACGTTTCTGTCTTGTTAGTAATCATTATCATCTTACATCCTTGGCAAGACACAAAATATAACTCCATATTGGACCTTGAACAGATGCCACAATTTATAATTTTACATACATCAAGTTTCTCATCACCTCCCTTACTTACAGTGGTTAAGAGTAATTAGCATGGTTACTTTAGTAAAAAAGTTGTGCTCGACTCTTTATTAATTGTACTTGCTATTCACTGCATGACACATTTTCGGCCTCCTTATATACATTAAGGATAAGACTTCATATATCACGACATCCACAAACCTGTTGATGCAGTTGTGCATGTGTGTACAAACTTTAATACTATGAAACAAAAGGGTTGCAGATAAGTAAATAAATTAACCATTGTAAAACACAAGATATATAAATTTTATGGTTGCAATGGGATGAACAGATCAAACAATAGTCTATTTCAAGGCCAAAAATTGAACTAAACCAAATTCAACATCAATGCGTACATACAACAAAAAATATTAAAAAGAGAAATAACACCAAGCATTGAAATCAACACAAGAATAAGATAATTGCATTAAGAAAAGTAAATGATCCTTCGAGACATGAATTTTCTAGAATAAATTTGAGAAACTTACATACCAAAACAACATTATTATTCCGGCTGAATGGGAGCTAATTAAATAATAATAATAATAATAATGTATCTAATGTAATTTATATGATACTCCAAGGACGTTCTTGATTCTTGAAGATTCTACTAATGTATAAAGAAAATGGGACCCAGGAAGAAGCTTGGGTGAAAATTTGCAATAGGAATTATATATACAAATATACACATGCAATTTAATCTATGCCCTTTCGAATTTGTTATAATCGTTTATCACCATCACACAAGAAATTTCTTTCTGTTTCTTTTCACACTTTCAAATTTTTCGTGCCGCAAATTATACAAGGCGGACCGAGTATCGTAAGATGACACGGGCTAATATCTTTTTACCTCAATGTTCATTAGGCTACCCTACTCATCTAAACTTTTGTTAAATTTTTATATTACACAAATAGTAAACAAAATTATAATATGTTATATTTTATAATGAGTATTTTTATTTAAATAACTAGATATATAATTGATTATACTGATATTTATTTTTAAATTTGGTTATACAATTATAACACAAAATATATAAATTTTTATTGTGTATATATGATTCAATTTCTCAAACCTAAAGAATATATTTTTTCATTAAGTTTAATATAATACAAGATAAATTTAGTTATATGCATTTTTATTCTACGTCCCATCATAATCAACTATGCAAATTATTTACTAAATTTTTTTAGCATACTTCTATTTCACATCAAAATTTTAATATTAAATATTATATAATTTGTAAGTGATGGTCGATCTATTTTATATTTTACTTATATTTGCATTAATTATTAAAATAGTTAGTATTTAAAAAATATATAAACTTATAAATATGAAAAACTAAATGCAAATATATACTTTTTCATATTGGTTGATAATATACAGCTTCAAAAAAATATTTATGTTTCAATATTTTTATTGTTTTTAATTTATATGAATTTTTTTATAGTGCCTAAAGCATTACTCGATTATAATTTTAACGTAAATTTAAAAACTAAACATCAGCCAGTTTCGAAAATTTTAGAATTTGAGATTTATGTTTAACAATATTTAATATTTAATTATAATTGCAGGGTTAGTTACAAATGCACGGAGACTAAATTATTAAAATATTTAAATGTATGCTACTGAACAAAAATATTTCTGACATATGTATTTTGTAATATTTTAATACTATTCTAAAAAACAACACACCAAGGTATTTAAACATATTTATTTTACAGTATTTTAATATTTTTGTAAGAAAAATGATTAAGAGTGAATAAAGTTAATAACTAGTACTAAGTTATTAATATTAATGAAATCACTAGCTAGTTTTGAGTTGTTATTTAATTATTGTTAGTTTTATTTTTCGGTTTTTTTTAAATTTATTATTATTATTTAATTTCTAGAAATAAGATAGTAAAATATTCCGCATGTGAATAAGAACTTATAGAAAATGGATTTTTTGAAAAATACCAAAAAAAATTATTATTTTTTGTAAAAATACGTTTTTTATTTTTCATTGTGCAACAAATCAACCGGATAAAACTAAAATCAACCTCAAATGCAACTATTAGTAACTTCAATTTTTTTCAAAAAAAAGTTGCATTCAATTCTGTTACGATAAATTGATGAAACAATAACTGCATTTGAGGTTGATTTTAGTTGTATTGGTTGCAAAATCGTATTTTTACAAAAAAATTAAAAAATAGTAAAATTGTAGTATATTTGATAAATACCCTCGAAAACACATGCGTGCTAGATTACATTTTTAGTGTTTAAGAGTGAAAACACGCCTATATTGTATATGGTGGAGCAAATAAGTCCTGGATTTTAATATGGTCCATATAAACCTTTTATTTTTAAAATGTAGGTTTAAAATAACACTTATGGTTAGATTTGATTAATTATGGTTATAAAGTATATGTTTGAAATTTGGAAAAAATGATATTTATTTATAAATTTTATTTTAAAATACTACATATAAAACTAAATGGGTTATATTATAATACTTTAAAGAGAATAATCCGGAAAGAAAAGATGTAGGAGGTGCTGGACCTGGTATTGTACGAGGGAGGTGAAAAACTAGTGTTAATTGTATTCTTATAAAGGAAGATACGTTCTACAAACTTGATGTCTCTGGAAATGTAGCATTTCCTAGTGTTAAGATCCATCACTCCTAGTGTTAAGATCCATCACTCTATATCATTTCTTGTGAAAAGGATAAACCTAAGAACACACATGATCAGTGGCGGACCCAGACTCAAATTCCAGGGGGGGCTAAACATAACTTCTGAATAAAAAAATATCATAGCTAGTCTTTAATCCGGGAGGAAAATTCAATTATAATATTTTGACGGTGTGTTTGGAAACTCGCATTTCACCCAAATATCATTATATGTATGAAAAACCTTGCAAAACCACCGGACCAACTTAAAATATATACCGAAAAACTGAAATTACTACATTAATTTAAAATTTTCAGGGAGGGCCAAGACCTACCCTCGCCATAGGGTAGGTCCGCCACTGCACATGATATTGTTTTAGGTTCAAACTTGTCATGAGGAGGAGCTAAGTTAGAAAAGTTTTGAGACTTTCATATGGTAATGGTGTCTGGAAAAGTTTTTTATATGGATAGGCAAAGTTGAGGGTCTGTGAAGGAAGTAAATTTATTAAGTATGCAGCTGTGGGAACATAATCTCCCCAGAAGGATATGGAAAGTTGTGCTTGAAATCTTAAGGCTCTGGCAACATTCAACAAGTGTTGTCGAGTAAAGAGTAGAGTATTGTTCGCAGAGAATGATTGTTATCAATATCAATTTCAAGTATATTATTCCTTACAATTTAGAAGTGTGGAGAAGAATTTGTGGGTGTGTAATTATCAACTATTTTAATATAATAACCATTAAAATAATTATATAATAAATATGATAGAAGATAATTCAGGAATAATGTTTCTTCAATTAGCTATCATGAATGTCTAATTTGTGTATCTTGTTTTGCTAAAAACAATCTTTATGATGATTATAAAATCATCTCCCAAGATAAATTATAATACCTATAATTATACCATGAAAGCCACTACCATGGTCAAACAAAGTATATCCATAGACTATTAAAACCAAGAATTATAAGTCTCACAATTCGCATATCAATCTCCCGATCTAATACTTGAATTGTGTATGTCATATCATGTACTAAAATTATAACTTTTCTCGTGATTTGTTACAATTCCTATAGATATGATTAAAGGTTCATGACTCCCTTAACCGTGTTAAACCTTCAATGACAGATAAGTAAACCAAGATAAATCACAATATAATCAAACAAACATAATAAACGACGAATACTACTATATATATATATAACACAAATTATGAGCATAAAAGTTTAAGTACAAAAAATACAACTTGAAGAAATTGTTTGAATTCCGAATGAATATGTTCACTCCTTCCTTCAATCTTCTTCTCAAAGTGCTTCTCTCCATTTTCTCTCAAAGATATGACTAACTAACAATATAATTTAATATGATATTGTATGATGGTCTTGTCTCTAATAATATATAAAAACACTAATATATAAGAGTTTTAATGCATTAATGGGAAATACAAACAATTTCCTATACTAAGTTGGATTCTAATGTTGAAATTCGTACTCAGCTGTCCAGGCCTGTTTCTGAGTTGCTCCACTTGAAATATATGTGTTGGACCACTTCTGAATTATATGTTTTTATATTATCTTCGCGTGAGCTATAAAATCACCCAATTTTGACTTCTAAAACTCAAGTTATGTCCCAAACAGTGATGTACGTTTGAGCTGCCCATTAAATTCGAATTTCTTTCTAATTTATTTCCAAATTGGACTCTTTATCCTCCAATTCTTCCAACTTTAGGAATTCTTTATTTCCTGCAATAAAACATTAAACTCTAATTAATAAATATCTAATTATGTATAAAATACTAGAAATATGATAATAAAATCCTATAAAATATATACTCTATCAAATATCCCCACACTTAGCATTTGATCCTCGGGCAAGTAATAGAATTAAAAATAATCGTAAATATCTAACACCACTTTCGTAGATGACACGATTGCATTGAGCATATGTAACAAACCGTTAAACCCCTAGGCAGTCCTAGTAGAACTAGTTTTGTTTCGTGAGGGTCTATAGTGAATGTATCCATAAAATCTATCTAGCTCATATAAAATAATATAGATGACAATGGAGACATGTATATCCAAACTTTTTATGTGAATGTAAATGCATGAATGCAATTAAATGAATGAAATTCAAAAGATCTCAAACATTATAGTGTATGCCAAGTTAGCAATAATCTTCAGAATATGCAACAAGTTTAGATATATCAAGCTCATAACATAATATCACAATGTAGTAGACACAAGTACATAGTGTGCATGTGTGTTTAACTTAAAAACATGCTTGCTAATGAACCAAGAACAAAGACACACTAGTTTCAACATGATAGGTCACACGAGTTAATAGCTCCCAAGTTGAGTACTAGAATAGATCTTAAACACTTCATTACTTAGAACTAGCCATCATTCAAGTTTAACAAGGGATTTCTATGTCTTCATTTTATGCTACAAGACATTTTGTTATTGCTCGGTCTAAGGTCGGGACGCTTCTCAGGGTAAATGAGTAACGGCCACCATACGACTTCACTGTCTCATTTTTTTGTTTTTTTTTGAAGTCAAGTAATTCTCCAATAACCAAGGGCAGTGAAAAGTTACCAAGAAAAATTTATTTCTAGTACAATTGTGTTAGTGTAGGTGCCCTAGAGGCAATACAATGTTTCCTTTAATAAACCTTTATGTCATTTAATTATTCAATAAACGTATTTATTATGACTTTAATTACTGCGATATATTTGTTAGCATAATAAATGTCCTTAGAATCATGATACACGTTATATAGTTTAAGTACATGACTTGAACTTGAGATTATATAATATATCATATTCTTAAATGTCCCTAGTCGAGTATTATTATTATAGGACAATAATAATACATAAATAGACTAGTATGTTGTTTGATAGATAACCATATCTCATTGGTTATAAGTATGGGGATACTAAAGTCAATGCATAGGTACATGTAGGAGTACATGGTACTGGACAGACCCACAGTGAGATTCTTCATGTTTAATAAAGTCATAAGAAAGACTCACAGTGATAATGGTGTAATGATCCTCTGACTTGAGATCATTATATTTCTATACGAGGATTAATATACTCTGACTACATTAAAAGTTACCTTTGACCGGGTGATGATAAAAGTGGACATCGGGTATATCATGAGTCGTATGAGAAATATGAATGATAGATAAAGGATTTAACCCTCCTATAATTAGGAGAGATATTATTGGCCTCTTGATTGAGTGAGACTATAAAATGCATGGCCGTGCTCAAATAATGATTTGTTTTTCCATAGTCTACTCATGGATCAAGTAAACCCGGATTAAATGTTGAAGAGGATGACTAAATACATGCCTCGAGTTTAATCTATAATATATATGGTTAAAGGGATTATATTACACGGAAACATTAATCATGAAAGGTTTTATCAAATCACGATTTAATTATTGTTTAATTGGATAGCAATGATGTATTACTAGATACCGCTCATTGTTTATAATTTTATTGGAGAATAAAATTATTGCTAATTAAATAATAGCCTATAGGGTCACACACATAGAGCACCTAGTGGAATAGTTAATTTAAATTATAGATTTAAATTAATTGATGATTATTTGAATTTTATTATATTAATTAAGTGAGACTTAATTAATTAAAATAATATAAATTCGAATTTGAATAATTGTATTTCTGCCAATAATAATTAAGTGTGACTTAGTTATTAATTAAATAATAAAAGCATGTTTTATTATTTAATCCTATGCCTACATGGGTTAGGTTTTGCTGAAAAGGCCCATTAACCAATCATTATAAATAGATAATGATAGGTTAAATGAATGGGACGTTTTATATGATAAAACCCTAGAGGCAGAGCAAGGAGGCAGCAAAGGCAGTCATTCGAATTCATCAAAGGAGGCTAGTACATCCATCCCGTGATCAAGATCGTGAGACGTTCTTGAAGGTGCTCGTGTGGATACCATAGAGGTGCTTTCGAGAGGAAGACACAAAATCGTGATAGCAAGGATCTCCGTTGAGTTCGTGAAAGTCAAGACAAGAATAGGTATGATTCTGTTTACCATAATCAGTCAAGTCTTATACATGATCCTGCGTTTGGGTTCCGAAAATTTTCGTTATATTTACGTTTATCCGCTGCGTTTTATGCCTCGGAACCCAACAATGGTATCAGAGCTACGTGTATAAGGGACTGATTTGGTTATGTGTTAACTGTATTTGATGCAAATATGCCTGTCTTGGTGACTGCCATGAGACTGCCATGCTACTGCCTTGTATATTCGAATTGTTATTCATGTGATGAGTAAATAGATGATGATACTAGCATGTTAATGATTTGTCATGACTGATTTATATGCCTGTTTGCGATTTGTATGTTATGCATGAGGGTCAGTTTGTATATGATACAAACTGGTGGACAGATTATGTTGGACATCAGCTGTTAACTGGGATATGATAAGTATGTATATGATACTTGCTTCTGAAACTGTATAAGATGCAGTGGGGAAAAAGGCCAACAGATATGATCTGTAGTTCAGAAATTGATGATTTCTGAATAGGACTGGTCTTCGAAAATAAAAAAAAAATTTCTGATTTCGAGCTGACCTGGCAGCTCGACCCCAGCCTGGGGCTGCCGCCCCCGGACCCCGCCCGGGGCTGCCGCCCCGGACCCCGCCCAGGGGCTGCCGCCCCCGGACCCCCGCATTATTTTGGTTGAGTACTTGAGCATGGTGCTGGTTATGGCCTTTGGACCCCTAGATTAATGGTTTTGGTTTTGGTTTTATAAATACGACTTGCATGTCGTTTTCTTCATTCTTGTAATTGTTTAACCTCGAATGTAACTCGAGTTTTCTTATGTAAGTACATTAGTATAGGTTGTATTCAATTATTCCATGTAATGTACTTGAAGATTGAAGGATGATCCAAGAAGAGGAGCAAGCACCCATGGATACAAGAAGAATGAAGACATGTAATTGTATTTATATTTTACCACCATAGATTGACTTTGATCCTTTCATTAGCTCGAAAGGATCACATAAGAAAAGGGCCATAACCAAGCACGTTTACATACTGCACTTTACATATTGATGTATGAATGTATGTGTAGAGTAGAAGATGCATGTTTTAATTAGATTAATGATGTATGCATGTATTAGATACGTCACCCATGCCATGCTTGCCATGCTAAACAAGATAAAATCTTTAACGATTTAAGATTTTAAAAATTAACAAACGAACGATCATGAGATTCTTGTGTTTATGAAATATGGATTTTAAAACACGGAATTAAATATGAATTTTTGATATCTAAAACTGAGATTTTCTGTCAAAAGCGGATATGCGTATTCGTAAGGCTGATGGGTTTTAAATGTGACCACTGGTATCCTCCATCTACCTGGGAAATGAACAATTTAAGATGTCAATTTGAAATATTTGGTTCAAGGAAAAATTGAGGATCTCTTCATGATGTGATCATGATCGTCGTAAAATTTTCTAAACCCCTTAACAAAATATTAAGTTTTAATCAGATGCTTTCCAATGAATGAACACTCATCGAATCCTAGATCGATTAGGGGAAAGACTGTCAGTGGCAGGGGACTCCTGTCTATCGTGGTGAGATGCGACGAATATAAACGGTTATATTCGGCCGTTGTATCATTGGGTCAAACTTAACTGAGTCGTCATAATAAGGTGAAAGTAAACGGTTATATTCAACCATTATGAACTTAGAAGCATAGAGTTTGGTTAAAAATCTATTAGATAGATAAGATCAATCGTTGCTCACCAAACTATCCAAGAATTATATATGATATAATTGACAAATGTTGTCTACCTAAATAATCATTCTTAAGGACTTCCAGTGGTTGACTTCAGACATGACGAAATATGGATCTTGGCTCACTAGAAAGAATTATGGGATATACTTTCCAAATTAATAGTAAGGGCTATTGATTTGATAAAAATAGTGGGAGATATATTATGAATGTATCATAATCATTTGAACATAATAAATAACTCAGACAATCTAATGTTTAATTTTGTGCTTTTATCATTGTAGATACCAAGTAATGACAAACAACACAAACACACTATCCGTACGATCTGTCCTTGAGAAGGATAAGCTGACAGGAGGAAACAACTTCCTAGACTGGCAGAGGAATTTGAGGATTGTCCTCAGGCAGGAGCGCAAGCTTCATGTCATTGATATTCCTCCGGCAGGTCCCCTTCCTGAGGGCGCTACTGTTGAGGAACGAGCGGCCCACACTAAGGATGAGAATGATGCAACTGATGTTGCGTGTCTTATGTTAGCAACTATGAGTGCTGAGCTTCAAAGACAGCATGTGCATATGGATGCATATACTATCAATGAGCACTTGCAAAGCATGTTTGCAAGCCAAACTCGTCAAGAAAGGTTCAACACGAGCAAGTCACTCTTTAACTGCAAACAAGGGGCAAATGAACCAGTTGGCCCACATGTTCTGAAGATGATTGGTTACATTGAGTATCTTGATACTTTGGGTTTCCCGATTGGTCCGGAAACTGGTATTGACCTAATCTTGAATTCTTTGAACAACAAATTCACTCAGTTTGTTATGAACTACAATATGAATGAGTTTGACAAAACACCTACTGAATTGTTGGCTATGTTGAGAACATATGAGACCAACATGAAGACGGCTGAACCTGCTCCCATACTGATGGTGGGCAATAAAGGTAAGGCCAAAGGGAAAGGCAAGTGGAAGGGTAAGAAGAAGACAGGTTCTGATTCTACACCCAAGCCAAAGTCAGGTCCTAAACAGGCTTTAAAGCCTAAAGGTGGGGTCGCTAAGGGTGAATGTCACTACTGTAAGAAAACTGGTCACTGGAAGAGAAACTGTTCAGTTTACTTGGAGGATCTGAAGAAGAAGAGGGCTGAGCAAGCTTTTAATTCAGGTATATATGTTATAGAAGTCAATCTGTCTATTTCTACATCTTGGGTATTGGATACCGGATGTGCTTCTCACATTTGTATAAATGTGCAGGAAATGCAGAGAAGTAGGACATTGGCTAAAGGAGAAATGGACCTACGAGTTGGCAACGGAGCAAGAGTTGCTGCTTTAGCTGTAGGAACCTATTATTTATCTTTGCCCTCTGGGCTAGTTTTAGAACTGGAGAATTGTTATTACGTGCCTGCAATTCGCAGAAACATTATTTCTGTTTCTTGTTTGGACAAGAAAGGTTTTTCGTTTACAATAAAGGACAACAATTGCTCTTTTGCTTTGAATGATTTAACTTATGGTGTTGCGCGTTTGTTTAATGGTTTATATGTTCTTGACTTAGATAATCCTGTCTGTAATATAGAAAACAAACGACTTAAAGTTAATGACTCAAATCAAACATACCTCTGGCATTGTCGTCTAGGCCATATAAATGAGAAACGCATATCCAAATTACATAAGGATGGATATTTGGATAAGTTTGATTTTGAATCATACCAAGAATGCGAATCTTGTTTGCTTGGTAAAATGACTAAAGCCCCTTTCACTGGTAAGGGTCAAAGGGCCACTGAACGTTTGGAGCTAATACATAGTGATGTATGTGGCCCAATGCGTGTGATGGCTAGAGGAGGCTACTACTACTTCATAACATTTACTGATGATTTCAGTAGATATGGATATGTATATCTTATGAAGAATAAATCCGATTCTTTTGAAAAGTTCAAAGAATACAAGGCTGAAGTAGAGAAGCAAATTGGCGGAGGTGCAAGTATTAAAATCTTACGATCTGATCGTGGAGGAGAATACTTGAGCACTGAATTTAAAGATTATTTAAAGGAGTGTGGTATTGTATCACAACTCACTCCGCCAGGTACACCTCAATGGAATGGAGTTTCAGAGAGGAGAAATCGCACCTTGTTGGACATGGTGCGATCGATGATGAGTCATGCAGATCTTCCAATTAGTTTCTGGGGTTATGCTCTAGAAACAGCGGCTTTCACACTTAACCGTGTTCTTACTAAGAAGGTTCAAAAGACTCCATATGAGATATGGGAGAAGAAACGGTCAGGCATGAGCTTTATGAAAGTTTGGGGATGCAAGGCGTTTGTGAAGCGTCAAGTATCTGACAAGCTTGGACCTAAATCTGAAGAGTGCAATTTTGTGGGATACCCTAAAGAAACAAAGGCGTATTATTTCTATAGTCCTTCAGAGCAAAAAAGTGTTTATTGCTCGAGATGCTGTCTTCATGGAAAGGGATTTTGTTTCCAAAAGAAACAGTGGGAGAACTATAGACCTCGATGAAGATCGAGAACCACAAAATAGCATTGAACCTGAAGTGGAACAAGAGCAGGACAATAATAACGCTCAACAAACACAGGTTGTTCGTAGAACTGGTAGAATTCGCCATGAGCCAGAGAGATATGGATTTCTTTTGACTCAATGTGGTGATTTGATGCTCATAGATGAAGATGAGCCTCTCACATACCAAGATGCTATGAGCAGTCCAGAATCTAAGAGATGGCTAGAAGCCATGAAATCCGAGATGGAATCCATGTATGAAAACCAAGTATGGACTTTGGTTGATCCACCTGAAGGGGTAAAACCCATAGGGTGCAAATGGGTTTTCAAGAAGAAAACTGACATGGATGGAAATGTTCAGACCTATAAAGCAAGGCTAGTTGCAAAAGGTTTCAAGCAAATTCATGGTATTGACTATGATGAAACCTTCTCACCAGTGGCTATGGTCAAATCCATAAGGATTTTGCTTGCTATTGCAGCATTCCATGATTATGAAATCTGGCAAATGGATGTCAAAACAGCCTTCCTTAATGGAAGCCTTGAAGAAGATGTGGATGTGTACATGACACAACCTGAAGGTTTTGTCAGTCCAAGGAATGTTAGCAAGGTATGTAAATTACGTCGATCCATTTATGGATTGAAGCAAGCCTCTAGGAGATGGAATATCCGTTTTGATGAAACAGTCAAGGAGTATGGCTTTGTTCAAAACGAAGATGAACCTTGTGTTTACAAGAAGGTTAGTGGGAGCCAAGTGGCATTCATAGTACTATATGTTGATGATATACTACTAATGGGGAATGACATACCTTCTCTCAGGGCTGTTAAGATTTGGTTAGGGAGCAACTTCTCTATGAAAGACTTAGGAGAAGCATCCTACATTCTAGGAATGAGGATCTATAGGGATAGATCTAGAAGGATGATCGGTCTAAGTCAGAGTACATACATCGAAAAGGTTTTGCATCGTTTTGGTATGCAAAATGCAAAAAGGGGATATGTCCCCGTATCTCAAGGGATAACGATCTCTAAAGATCAGTGTCCGAAATCATTGGATGACAAGGACCGCATGAGTAAGGTTCCATATGCCTCAGCAATTGGATCCATCATGTATGCAATGGTATGTACTCGCCCAGATGTTTCGTATGCTTTAAGCATGACGAGCAGATACCAATCTAATCCAGGTGAGGGTCACTGGACGGCTGTCAAGAATATTCTAAAGTACTTGAAAAGGACTAAAGATTCATTCTTGGTGTATGGAGGAGAGGAGAAACTGGTTGTAAAAGGTTACACCGATGCAAGTTTCCAAACAGACAGGGATGATACTGTATCACAGTCTGGTTTTGTGTTTTGTCTAAACGGAGGTGCTGTAAGTTGGAAGAGTTCAAAGCAAGAAACAGTAGCTGATTCTACAATGGAGGCTGAGTACATTGCAGCTTGTGAAGCGGCTAAGGAAGCTGTTTGGATTCGAAAATTCATTAATGATTTGGGAGTGGTTCCATCGATCGCAGATCCCATTGATCTATACTGCGATAATAATGGAGCCATTGCACAGGCTAAAGAACCTAGAGCTCACTCCCGAACCAAACACATACTCAGGAGATATCACCTCATTCGAGAGATTAATGAAAGGGGTGACATACACATATGTAAAGTGCACACAAATGATAACATTGCAGACCCACTGACCAAAGGCTTATCGCAGAAGAAGCACGACGGTCACACTAGTTCCATGGGTATTAGATACATGGGTGATTGGCTCTAGTGCAAGTGGGAGATTGTTAGTGTAGGTGCCCTAGAGGCAATACAATGTTTCCTTTAATAAACCTTTATGTCATTTGATTATTCAATAAACGTATTTATTATGACTTTAATTACTGCGATATATTTGTTAGCATAATAAATGTCCTTAGAATCATGATACACGTTATATAGTTTAAGTACATGACTTGAACTTGAGATTATATAATATATCATATTCTTAAATGTCCCTAGTCGAGTATTATTATTATAGGACAATAATAATACATAAATAGACTAGTATGTTGTTTGACAGATAACCATATCTCATTGGTTATAAGTATGGAGATACTAAAGTCAATGCATAGGTACATGTAGGAGTACATGGTACTGGACAGACCCACAGTGAGATTCTTCATGTTTAATAAAGTCATAAGAAAGACTCACAGTGATAATGGTGTAATGATCCTCTGACTTGAGATCATTATATTTCTATACGAGGATTAATATACTCTGACTACATTAAAAGTTACCTTTGACCGGGTGATGATAAAAGTGGACATCGGGTATATCATGAGTCGTATGAGAAATATGAATGATAGATAAAGGATTTAACCCTCCTATAATTAGGAGAGATATTATTGGCCTCTTGATTGAGTGAGACTATAAAATGCATGGCCGTGCTCAAATAATGATTTGTTTTTCCATAGTCTACTCATGGATCAAGTAAACCCGGATTAAATGTTGAAGAGGATGACTAAATACATGCCTCGAGTTTAATCTATAATATATATGGTTAAAGGGATTATATTACACGGAAACATTAATCATGAAAGGTTTTATCAAATCACGATTTAATTATTGTTTAATTGGATAGCAATGATGTATTACTAGATACCGCTCATTGTTTATAATTTTATTGGAGAATAAAATTATTGCTAATTAAATAATAGCCTATAGGGTCACACACATAGAGCACCTAGTGGAATAGTTAATTTAAATTATAGATTTAAATTAATTGATGATTATTTGAATTTTATTATATTAATTAAGTGAGACTTAATTAATTAAAATAATATAAATTCGAATTTGAATAATTGTATTTCTGCCAATAATAATTAAGTGTGACTTAGTTATTAATTAAATAATAAAAGCATGTTTTATTATTTAATCCTATGCCTACATGGGTTAGGTTTTGCTGAAAAGGCCCATTAACCAATCATTATAAATAGATAATGATAGGTTAAATGAATGGGACGTTTTATATGATAAAACCCTAGAGGCAGAGCAAGGAGGCAGCAAAGGCAGTCATTCGAATTCATCAAAGGAGGCTAGTACATCCATCCCGTGATCAAGATCGTGAGACGTTCTTGAAGGTGCTCGTGTGGATACCATAGAGGTGCTTTCGAGAGGAAGACACAAAATCGTGATAGCAAGGATCTCCGTTGAGTTCGTGAAAGTCAAGACAAGAATAGGTATGATTCTGTTTACCATAATCAGTCAAGTCTTATACATGATCCTGCGTTTGGGTTCCGAAAATTTTCGTTATATTTACGTTTATCCGCTGCGTTTTATGCCTCGGAACCCAACAAATTGTACTTAATACTAGCACATGTACATGGATCGTGCTTTTCATATGATATTACATTTGCCACTCATTGATCTCAGAGGAGTACATGTTACTTTGTTTGCCTATTTTTTTAGACATTTACACCCCACAGTTTCACCCAAATTTAAGCATTTACGTACTAAGCTCAGAAAGAAATAGTCAAAATTCTAATAACCAACAAACGACTACCCCTCAAGAAACAATTAAGTATGTTTAAATCTCAATTCATCAAGAGCATAATTAAGTTTGTGTCAAAAAAATAAACTCTACACTAGTGACAATACACATATAATATTATTAAACGTGGTCATAATAAGAAATAATCATAAACAAGTTACACATAATATCATCATAAGTTACTAATTTAAACTACTACTAATATGGGATCATGTTATGCTATGTAATGCAATAAATTTTCTAAATTAATCATGAATCCTAGGCATGTATTTCACATAATCATCTAATTATTTTATAGACTAGAATTCTATTTGGATTGTAATTTGTTTTTTTAAATAAATACATACATTACAATATTGAGAACACATTGTAATATCCCATATTTTTTTTATAATATATTTAGCTATTTTACTTAATATTAGGAATAATATTAGTGAGTTGTTATTGATTTATTAGTTACTTATATATATATATATATATATATATATAGTTTATTATTAGAATATTTTAGAAGATATTATTAGCAACAAGAGAAAAGAAAAGGGAATAGAATAAAAAGAAAAAGAAAAAGAGATAGTGTTAGAGTTAGGAAAAAAAAGAAATACGTAAGAAGAGTTGGGCAATCATGGAGAAGTGGAAAGAGAAGGACAAAGAGAGGAAGAAAGAGAAGAGGAGAAGTAGAAAGAGCTCAAGAGGATGGTTCAAGGTATTGAACTAGGATTCTTATGATTGAGGCATATGAATTTCTTGAGGATCATTCACATCTTTGATTTTTAAGGTACAGATATTTCTACACACTCTCTTTTTGTTCTCGTATAGTTAATATATGGATATCATTGGTACACTCTCTTTATTCTCGTTTTGTGATTAAAAATCGTATGTATATTGAGTATAGTTTATAACCATTATGATTCTTGTAAAATTTGTATCTCATTCATTGTTCATCGGATTGTTGTGATTTTATACTACCTGGAAAGGTATTTCAATTATCAATAATTTTCGTTATTTGCTATTAGGAATCATGTTGTATGATGATAACAAATTACCTAGAATTGTATTTTTGACCTTAATTTTATAACTGATCAATGGATATGTGATCTATAAATATCCATTTACTAGGGAATCATTTATCAGTTGAAGTTGTCAATCAACTGATAAAATGGATTGTAACAGTGATTTAGAATTTCTTGTATTATCAAGTGATTATAATATGTCGATGCATATGATCATCTAAGCAACTGATGTTTATTGGCCTCGATTGATAGCTTATTAACGGATGTGAAGAATGACTGACAAAGTATAAATATTCTAAGTCAAAATTCTCTCAAATGAAGTGATTAACGGATAAAGGAGTCAATGGATATGAGTGATTAATCGATGGATAAAAGGTCAATAAAAGTCAAATCAATGGATCTCCATCAACAGATAAAAGCATCAAGGCAATCAACGGATAAAAGGCAATAATTCCATAAGGGAATCAATGGATGCTCAAATATCCATTAATACATCAATTGATCAATGAATAACTTATTCATCGATAGATAAGCAAAGAAGGATCGATTGATAAGCTTCACAACAATTATCAATTGATAAAGGTTTCCCAAAATAGTTAAAGACAAATGGAATGGAATATTTGCAGGAGTCTGAATTAATGGAAGACAGTCTTGTTAGGACTGTAAAGAATTTCAAAGGAGCACAGTCTGAAGGGTTTCGGGCATGAAAACGCAGCGGAATTAACGTAAAAAACAATATAAAAAAATCGAAACCCAATCGCAGGATCCATGTATAACGTTGGATGATTATGGTGAAGAAGTATGTACCTTAACAAAGCTTTCGTATGCTGTTTAATGGAGGTCCAGAAAGATGAATCACAGCAGTCCTTTGTTGCAAAGATTTGCTCTCTAAAGAAGTCCACACGAACGCCCGATCGTCCTACGATCACCGGAATCGGTACTAGCCGAATTATTTGCCTCTCACTGTCTCTCTCTTTTTCTAGCCTCTCTTGATGTTGAGCAGCTAGGGTTTTTCTCTAAAAACGAAATTTGATTATTTTAAACCCTAATACTATACATCATTATGTATATATAAGGGAGAGAGATTTTGGGCCTAACCCTAATCCATGTGGTTTCCAAAACCCATTATGACTTTGGGTTATTATTATTATTAAATCTGAATTCTAATATAATTAATCAAGTCCCACTTAATTAATTCAATAATTAAATTCGAATAATAATAATACTTATTAAATCCGAATTCTAATATAATTAATCAAGTCCCACTTAATTAATTCAATAATTAAATTCGAATAAACAATAATATATTTAAATTCGTAATTTAAATAAACCTCCGTTTTGACGTTCTTTGTGTGTGACCCTTTAGGTTATTATTACGTTGGCAATAATTTTATTATCTAATAATAAAATTATAAACAATGAGCGGCATCTAGTAATACATCATTGCTACCCAAGTAACAATAATAATTGGTGATTCAATTAAACCTTTCGTGAATAATGTTTCATATAATATAATCCCTTTAACCTTATATTATAGATCAAACTCGAGGCATGTATAGTGTCATCCTCTTCAACGTTTAATCTCGATTTCCTTGATCAATGAGTAGACTATTTAAACAAATCAATATTTGAGCATGGCCATGCATTTCATAGTCTCACTCAATCAAGAGGTCAATAATATCACTCCTAGAATTGGAGGGTTAAATCCTATATCTATCATTCATATTCCTCATACGATTCATAGCATACCCAATGTACACCTTTATCATTACCCGGTTAAAGGTAACTTTGAGTGTAATCAAAGTATATTAATTCTCGTATAGAAATATAATGATTTCAAGTCAGAGGATCATTACATCATTATCACAGTGAGATTTCTTATGACACTTATTAACATGTAGAATCTCACGGCGGGTCTTTCCAGTGTCATGTATTGATACATACACTTATGTTCTTGACTTTAGTATCACCATACCTATGACCAATGAGATGTGGTCATCCGTCAATAAACATACTAGTCTTATTGCATTATTACTGTCCTTAAATAATAATACTTGACTAGGGAATTTTAGGAATAAAATACTATTCATATAATCTCATTTTTAAGTCACATACTTAAAGATATATATTACATATTAATATTCCAAGGACATTTATTATTCTTTCAATTTATGACGCAGTAAATAAAGACATAATAAATATTAATTAAATAATCACATAAAACATAATCCTTAATTGTTTTCAATAAAACATTAAAAGTATTGTCTCTAGGACACCAATACTAACACAGTCTTCAAGAAGAAGATCAAGACAAAGGCTTTTCCAGAATAAGACAAAGTCCAATGAAGACTGTGAAAGTAGCTACATACTATTTTAATGTAAACATTATAAAATATATTTTATACATTTATCAGTCGATAGAAAATAGAAGTAGAAATGAGTTGTTATTATAGTTTAGCAGTTCATTGTAGCAAAAATAAGGAAGTCGAACAAGAATAACACAATAGAGAGATAAAAGATATTTTTAGTGTTTTTCTTAGTTCCATTCATATGTTGTAAGCAGCTTGATTCTAAGACCAAGATTTATTGAAAGCAAAAATATTCACTAGTGAAAAAACCGGTCCACTAGTAATTTTAAAAGATTTGTTTTCAAGTTTCTTTTTAATTCTTCTATTTCTTTCTTTTTGTTTAATCTTTCCAAACACTCAAACATTATTATTGAACAAACTTAAATCCGCAAGAATTTGAAATAATTCTTAAGTTTGTATTTAATCCCCCCTTCTACAAACTTCTTGTACTTAATGGAAATAATAATTGGTATAAGAGCCCAGCTTTCAACACACAGAAAATTAAGATCTAAGTATATCAAGTATGGGTCAGAAAGACACAGGGGTAAAAATTCCAGTTCTTGAAAAAAAATGACTACTTTCCCTGAAAGGTCAAAATGCATTTGCATATGCTATCCATTGATCCTTCATATGTTCATTATATAGAGAAGGGTTCACATGTACCTATGAAAATAGTTACAAGTGTCAATGCAGATGGTACTCAAGCTCTAGACAAACTCATTCCAAAGCTTGTGATTGAATACACTGATGAGGATGAGAATGAAGTGAACAAATATAAAAAGGCCTTAAACATTTTATTTAATGGTCTTGACAGAGATATGTTTGACAATATTATCAAACCTTGTGTGAAAGCATTGAGCAAATAAGAAAGAACAAGATGCAACTCTTGATTCAGAAGTATGAAGTCTTTCACTTCAAGAGTGGTGAAACAATCAATGATACATATAGTAGGTTTCAAAAGCTTTTAAATGAGCTAAAACTATATGTAAGAGTATATGTTGTTGAGGACACCAATATCAAGTTTTTGAGATCTGTTAAGAATCATGTTGTATGATGATAACAAATTACCTAGAATTATAATTTTGATCTTAATTTTGTAACAGATCAATGGATATGTGATCTATAAATATCCATTGACCAGGGAACTGTTGCCCAGATAATAACTATTATAGAAGGGGAGATTGAATATAATAGTATCAAATCAATCAATTATGAACACAAGTATGTAGAAGAAACATTGTTTTGTATTAATCTTTAACAATCTAAATACCAAACTCTCTCAAGAAAAACAAGGTTCTTAATAGCTGCTAGGTTATGAGAATGATATATCTTCAATTATTAAAATGTTAACCTAATTATGTGTTTATATAGTACACAGTTATAAAATCAAATATAACAAGGATATTGATTAAGGATATATTTCAGAAAGGTAATTGGATTATAATAAGACACTTCCATCTTTATTCTAATCAATCTCTGATTTATCTATTTCTTTCTTTGACAAACTCTGATCTTCATAATCTCTGTCGGTTTATAATCTCTGATTTGCTTAAACTCTGTCTTGATTAAACTCTGTCTGAGTAAACTCTGTTTGACAGCTTCTAAACTCTGATAACGTTAGCATAAACTATGTTCTTCAATAAACTCTGTTTGCGATATCCTCTGACAGCATCAGTGTTTGCATTTCTAAAAATCTCCCCTAATTTATGCTTTATTCAGTAAAACATAAATTCAACTTATGATGTCAGAAACCATATAGACAAATGTACTAGAGTTTGAGTTTTCCTTCTTGACTTATATTCTTCTGTAGGAAAAATCTTCAAATAGAAATTTATCTAGCAACTTCTTTTCAGCCATTTTTAATAATTCCACCAGTTTCTCTTTTAATTCTTTCATCTGGTCAATGGAATCATCAATCTGGAATATTTCAGCTCTCAAGTTATAAACTGAAGTTCCTTCCATTCTGTCATCCAGAGGAATGCAACAGGCTTTCTTTCCATCAGGGTTTAGTATAAGTGTAGGAATTTCTAACACCATTTTAACCTTAGCATCCCCTTTAGCCATTTATTTCTCCTCAATAACTCCCTCCAAAATCTTCACCCACTTAGCAGTAACTACATTCTCATCATTCAACAAGTAGAGAACATATTCAAGTTCCTTAGATGACTTTTGGATTAGATCTTCTTCAGCTATCTTCATTGTTCTTCTATCTTCAAGAAAATACATCAACTTCTCTTTTAGAACATCATCATTAAAGATATCTTTTACAATTTGAACAGTAATAAGCTTGTCCAAATGATCTTGTGATAATTCTTCCTCAGGCTTGTTCTTCAAAGAAAAAGGATCTCTGAAAGTGTTTGCTTCACCTCTATAGACCTTAGCTTGAGAATCACCAATACCACCTTTATTTTTACCAAGTCTGGCATTGAGATTCAGAGTTTCAAATTTAGTCCACAAAAGATCAGGGTTCTTCTTTCTGCATAGAGACTGTTGTTCTTCTCCTTCATCTTCAAAACTTGTTCCTCCTGGTAGAAAAGTAGTACTAAGCATTATAAGAGAAGTTTTGGGTTTTGTTGAATCTTTCTTTGAAATTATAGGAGTTGGATTTTGCACTTCAATAGCCTTGGATACATTCTTCTTTGCTTGAACATGTGATTTCTTTTGTATTGGGATCCTCTTTGTTCTTACACTTCTTTTCTTTTGGACTTGAGCATTGTCAGTACCAGTTTTCTTGACTTCTTCTTCTACAACAACTGGATTCATTCCTGGATTTTCTTCTTCAAATAATTTCCTTGCCAGTTCTGCATCCTTCTTATTTTGTTCTTCAATGATCTCAGGCTTTTCTTCTTCTTCAAGCCTCTTCGCTAATTCCATATCAACATCCATCAGAGTTTGTTTGTAAGAGTTTATGCCAGATTTTGATGGAATCAGAGTTTGGTCAGTCAGAGTTGACCAATCAGAGTTTGTTTTCTATCCTTATGACTCATTTGTCTTCTATCACTACTACTACCATCACCTTCTTCAGGATTATCAGAGTTTATTGTTGCATCCACCTTGTATTTGTCTTTTGAGATGATCTCCCCCTTTCTGACATCATCCCCTTTTTTATGGTTAAGATATCCACAATAGTATGCAACATTGTTTGCATAGAGGTGACAATTATAGCAATTTTATCTACTTTAGCTTCAAAAGCATCTTGTTTAGTAGAGACAGTTTTGAGCTTCAATTCCAATGCATGTTGAGAAGCTGAAACAAAAGTCTGAACAAATGCACTGGTTTTGCTAACAGAATCCTTCAAATCACAAACTTCATTATGAAGACCCTTTGTTAATAAAGTAGTGGCCTTTAAAACATTTTTCATCTCTGCAGAGTTTAATTCAAAATCAGCTTTTTCAACCAGATCATGTACATGAGACCATGAAATTTCTTCATTAGAAAATTTCCAAGACAAATCCCAGATGGATTGTCCATGGAACTGAGAATATCTTCATGAGAAGGTTCATCCTTGCCACCAAAATCTCTCCTGATGTCTGTCTGGGTTAGTTCAGATTCAATTTCACCTTTCAGAGTTTCAACAACCAAATAATCAGGATATGCCATCCTTAATCTTTCATGAGCATTAAAGGCATCAACAGACTATTTATTGGAAATGTATCTCTGAGTGTATGGAATTGATAGATCTGTGACTTCTTCATCTTCAAAGATTGGCTCATCTGAATATGGATCCTTACCATCAGAGTTTGCAGCAACATCAGAGTTTGGCAACTCAGAGTTTATAGTGATAGATACACTCTGAGTTCCTGCAAAAAGAACAGAACATCCTAAATCACTCTTATTTTTTAAAGTAATTTCATTACTTCTCACATCACACATCTCATGACTTTTAATAGTCAGAGTTTGCTCACTAAAAATAACTAACTTTTTTCTCAATTCTACCTCTCCTTTTGCCAAATCCAGTGTCTGCCCCTCATTATCAATTCTGTTTTTCACACATTTTACCTTAGTCTCATATGAAAGGCTCAAATCACTATGACTTACAGAAATAAGATGTGGCTGAGAAAAGAGTTCTGTGATCACATGAATAGAGGTATCCTTTACAAGACTATTCATGGTCATCCCAGCAGTAAAAGTTGGAAAGGTAAAATCTGAACTTATACTATCAGAGAATGTAAATTCTGAAGAAAAGTCAGAGTTTATACATTGAGTAGTTGTAGAAGTTGATGGAGTTTCCAAAGGTTGTGTAGAAAGAAGTTGCACCAGAATCGCATCAGTAATGGCCAATGGATTATCAGAGTATGTCTTCTCAGCATCAGCAACATCGTAATCTTTATTTTGAGATGTAGTGTCTGTTAGTAATTGTGCCCTAGAGACAATTACTTTTATATTTTTAAGGAAAATATTTTATTATTAAGTATTATGTTTTATTGATTATTATTTATTTATTATATTTTATTTACTGCGTAATAAATTGAAAGCATAATAAATGTCCTTGGAATTTTAATACGTATTATATATCTTTAAATATGTGACTTAAAAATGAGATTATATGAATAATATCTTATTCCTAAAATTCCCTAGTTGAGTATTATTATTCAAGGACAATAATAATGCACAAAGACTAGTATGTTTGTTGACAGATGACCACATCTCATTGGTCATAAGCATGGTGATACTAAAGTCACGAACATAAGTGCATGTCTCAATGCATGACACTGGAATGACCCATCGTGAGATTTTACATGTTAATAAGTGTCATAAGTAATTCTCACTGTGATAATGATGTAATGATCCTTTGACCTGAAATCATTATATTTCTATACGAGAATTAATATACTTTGATTACATTAAAAGTTACCTTTGTCCGGGTGATGATAAAAGTGGACATTGGGTATATTATAAATCGTATGAGAAATATGAATGATCTAGATGAGATTTAATCCTCCTAATTTTAGGTATGATATTATTGGCATCTTGTTTGAGTGAGACTATGAAATGCACGGCTGGGCTCAAATGTTGATTTAATTTTAATAGTTTACTCATCGATTAAGAAAATAAAGATTAAATTATGAAGAAGATGACACGAGACATGCATTGAGTTTAATCTATAATATCAAGATTAAAGGGATTATATTACATGGAATATTATTCATGAAAGTCTTAATCAAATCACTAATTTTATTATTATTACTTGGGTAGCAATGATGTATTACTAGATGCCGCTCATTGTTTACAATTTTAATTAGATATTAAAATTATTGCTAACGTAATAATAACCTAAAGGGTCACACACAAAGAATGCTTGAAGGAGAAATAATTTAAATTATGAATTTAAATTAAATAAGTAATTTATTTTATTTATGATATTAATTGAGCATGACTTAATTAATTATATAAATAGAATAAATGAATTACTTAAACTAATTCCAAAATTAGTAATTAATTAATTAAGTGAGACTTAACTAAATAATTTAGAATTTTGGATTAATATTAATTATAATTAGATTATAATTAGAAAACTTATTACTCTCTCTATATAATCTCTTTATGGGCTGATTTAATAAAATATACATATTTTCTAAAACCCTAGCCGTTTTGAGAAAATAGAAAGATAGAGAGAGAGAAGCAGTTTTCGGGTGCTAGTACACATCAATCCTTCATGAAAAGTGTTCGTGTGGATACCGTAGAGCGTAGATCGCGTGAGCGGGATACGTGATGATTAAACAAACTTTGGACCTCCATTAATCTTCCATTGATGAACTGTTAAAGTTTTTTAAGGTATTTGTTCTTAATCTCCGAATTAAATCTTTTATTTTCGCATGGATCCTGCGGAGGGTTTCGATTTATATTACGTTTTGTATTTAATTTTCCCATTTTTCCACTGTGTTTGTGCCTCGAAACTCTTCAATGGCATCAAAGCTACTTGCGAAACATTTTAATTCGTTACGTGTTTAACAGTTTTTCGATGTATGTAAACGTATATATGATATGCCATGGCTATATGTTGATATATATGTTTTATATGATTTTGAATATATGATATTCATGTGATGTATAATCATGTGATGATTGTGTGTATTGTTGTATGTATATGATACATGTTTATTCTTATTATGGGAATCATATTCGATAGGAATTCTGAAACGGCTTCTATAGAATTTCTGAAATCTATGTCCAGTGTCCGATTTTCGCAAACGATATGTGTTTTCTGACTGCAATCGTGTCACTGAGCAATACTGATACATTCAGCTTGACGTCTGTAAGCCATTTGATGTCGTTAAAGGCCCCGAAATGATGATTTATTATTTACTGAAATTTAATTGATTTTCTGAAATTTCAAAATTTGTTATATATGATTATATGATATGTTTATATAATCTGAGATACATTACATGTGTTATGTGATAACATGATGGATGGTTATGGCCTAAAAACCCATAGGATAGAGGTTTTGATTTATGGTTTTGGTTCCTAAATACGACTTGCATGTCATTTATTCATTATAATTTAATTATCTCGAATATAACTCGAGTTCTTATTGTAATTTCATTAGAATAGTTTTGTTTCAATATTCAATGTAATTATCAATGAAGGCTTGCAAGCAAAGAGGTGATCCAAAAGAGGATGATGGAGCAATGAAGAAAGAAGACATGTAATAGATAGTATTTTTAAACCACTGTAGATTGGCTTTAATTTTTCCATTAGCTTGGAAAGATCACATAGGATGAGGCCATAACTAAACACGTTTATTTTACGCACATTACATATATGTATATAATTATATGTATTGGTATGTATGCGTATATATAATTGAGATGAATGCTTAATATTGATTAATTATATATGTATTAGATACAACACACATGTCATGTTTGCTTAAGAAAGATAAAATCTGTAACGATTCAAGATTTTAAAATTGAACAAACGATCATGAGATTCTTGTGTTTATGAAATACAGTATTAAATATGAATTTTTTTCTAATATGGGGATATTTTGTCAAAAAGGGATTATTAGTTTAATTCGTAAGGAAGTCGATTTTTAAGAGAGACCGTTTGTAACTTCTCCGACGACCTGGAAATCAATCCATTGACGAATATTGAAATGAATTATTTGATCAAGGAAAAATTGAGAATATAATTATGATGTGATCATGATCGTTCATATAAACATTAAAATCCTTAAATACATATTAAGTTAATTAGATGTCTTCCAATGTTTAATACTCGTCAAGATCTAGATTGAGAAGGAGTGGGTTTGCCAAAACAAGATGCTCTTATCAATCATGGTAAGACGTGATAAGTAAGTGTACTTAGTTTGTTGAAATGTTGGGTCTAACTTAACTAAATCATCATAATAGGATTGTGAATTTAGAGGCATAGAGTTTGGTGAGATTTATTAGATAAATGTGTACAAAGGGTTGTTCCACCAAACTTTCCAAGAGTTATATTTGATATAATCGACAAATGTTGTCTACCTAAATTGTCATGTTTTGGGTGTATTAGTCAACGCTATCTTAAAACATAGATGAAATATGGATCTTGGCTCACTAGAAAGATTTAAAGAAATGCTTTCTGAATTAATATTTAGGGCTATTAGTTTGATAAAAATAGTGGGAGATATATGGTGATATACCATAATCACTTAAACATAATTAATATTAAATCTACAATCTAGTTTATTTTATACACTTTAATATTATAGATATCAAATGATAAACACAAACAACTTCTCTATACGATCGGTTCTTGAGAAGGACAAGTTGACGAGAACAAATTTTCTCGACTGACATAGGAGCTTGATGATCCTCCCTAGGCACCATGATGTTAGTCAAATCTCTACCCCTGCTATTAAAGCTGAGAATGTAACATATGCAAATGATAGTGCTTATTGAAAGTAAATTGATGTTGCGACTGGTGTTTCATGTCTCATGCTTATAACTATGAGTGTTTAGCTTAAAAAGCAACACGAGCATATAGATTCTTGTGAGACGATTGAGCACCCTTAAAGGATATTTGAGTAATAGACTCTTCAAGATATATTTGACAATTAAAGGGTACTATACACTTATAAGTAGGGAGAGTGAGACACGGTTACACCACATGTTCTAAAGACTATAGGGTATAATGAGTACCTTGACATTTTGGGTTTCCAGATTGGTCTGGAGGCTCACCTAGATTTGATCTTACAATCTTTGGACAATAAATACTTTTAGTTTATTATGAACAACAAAATGAATAAGATTTGTGAAACACCAATTGAGTTACTAAGCATGTTGAGAACTGCTGAAAGTAACATGATAAATGCATGAACTACTACTATAATGATGGTAAACATAGGGAATGCAAAAGAAAAAGGAAAATAGAAAGACAAGGAAAAGATTTGATCTAGTTTTCTTATCAAACCAAAGTCCAATCCCAAAACAGGCTCTAAAGTCTGAATGAGGTGTTGATAAAGAAGACGATTGTCGCTTCTATAAAAAACCGGGAGACTGGAAATTAAATTGTCATGCTTATTTGAATAAAAATTTAAACATTAAATTTTTATTCGGAGAAAAAAAAATAAAAAAAATTATGAAAGTATACTTTATATGCACCTTACAATGCGTGTCGAACACTCTCTCTCAAATGTAAACAAATAGGTGGGACTGAGGGAGTAAAGTTTATGCGACTGTTTCTAACTTTATGCATTTGTTGACAACAGACATATAATAATTATATGTGTCTATTCTTCAACAGACGTATATATCTAATAGATTATACGACTCTGCCATATGCGTTTGTTGGGAGCAGACGTGTATTAGAGCATCCGCAGCGGTGCAAAATTAGCTGCCCACTTCCCACATTGGGAAGAGTAAAGAGGACTTGGGTAAAAAAATAGTGGGCACATGCGTTGTACAGCAGCTACAAAACAGGGCAGTGGACACCAAAGTGGCCTTGGCCAACTGAACTGGCACAACTTCCAAAACGCACGTTGTCACCTACTTTTTTCTTTTATCAGCTTTTATCATGTAAAATGTTACCGTTTTATTTAAATTATAAATGTAGTCGCTGTTATAACAACGGTTAAATTTATATACCCGTTATCATTTTTAGCCTCTATAAATAGTAAATCAGCTTGATTCATTTCATACTTCATCTTTCTAAAGAGCAACATATTTTTTTTCTCTCAACAGATTTTCTATTCCTAAATTATGAATCCCAATAATTCTCAACCTCCAAATTCACAAAATTCAAACCCCAATCCTCAAGCACCAAATTTAAATTTTTCATTTCAATATCCAAATCCATATTTTCCATTTGTTCAAAATGCTAACATGGAAAATACTCAATTTCTGAACCCACAAAATCGAAATTTCAATTCACAAGTTCCTAATCCTTTATTTCCATTTTCAAATAATTTATTTCCATTAACTCAAAATTCTCAAATGTATCCTTACCCATATAGCCAAAATTTTATGACATCACTTCCACAAAATGATCTGACGCCAACAAATGTCGAAGAATCTCCACATTCACAATTTTCAACTTTTAATAGTAGAGATGTCATAGATTTGAATGATAATTCCGTTGAAGTTGAAGATATACGAGAAAATACTGTTCAGTGGAAATGGGAGGAAGATAAGCTTTTAATTAGTGCTTGGTTAAATGTCTCAATTGATCCACTAACTGGTACTGATCAAAAGGGTGAAACATTTTGGAACGGATTCGTCAATATTGCGAAGAAAGTGATCATGGTCTTATCAAAAGAGGCGCTGTGGCTATAAGAAAAAGATGGCAACGAATCAATGAAGGGGCTCAAAAATATGGAGCATGCTTCGAGAAAGCACAGAAATTAATTGAAAGTGGATCAAACATGGATAATATAATAGAGAAAGCTCATAATCTCCACAAAGATACTTATGGCAAGAAATGTAACTTTGATAAGCATTGGAGCGAGCTTCGGAGGCAACCAAAATGGAGAACTCCTACAACAAATAGCGGGAGTACAAAGAGAACTAAATTAAGTGATTCTACAGCTTATTCTTCATCAGCTAACAATGAAACACCAGATGACAATAATATTGTGGAATTCCCGGTTCGTCCTAAAGGTACAAAAGCAGCAAAGAGAAAAGGAAAGGGAAAGAAGAAAGTCATGGATGTGGATGCTGAACGCTATGAAGAAATGACAGCTGTTCAATGTAGGAAGTTATCTCTATTGGAAGAATTTAATAAAAACCATCAAAAGGAGATGGACTTAAAGATCATTATGGCAGACACAAGTATAATGACTGAAGCTCAGCGTGAAGCATGCATCGCTGGTTGAAGAAATAAGAAGGAGAAATAGGAATTAGTGTTTCTATTTTAGTGTTTTTTTCTAGTATTTGGATTGTATTGTTTGGATTGTATTGTTTGTATTGTAGTGTTTGGATTGTAGTGTTTGGCTTGTAGTGTTTGGATTGTAGTGTTTGGATTGTCTTTGTTGTGAGCTAGTCATTGGAATAAATTCGTTTTAAGCTTTATATAAGACCATCAACTAGTCATATCTATTACACATCTTGTTATCAGCAAACACCAAACATGACCAATAATTTTGATATATACAAAGAGTTTGCTAAGGAGATGTTCACTGATGATGATGATGAATATGAGAAATATCGACTTCATCTCTTTAACAAACTTCATGGGGAAGGATCTTCATCAACGCCTCGGAGAACAATATACAGAGACTGTGAAGCAGGTCATGAACGTCTAGTGAAAGATTATTTTGCAGAAAATCCAGTCTATACTCCGGAAATATTTCGTAGAAGGTTTCGAATGGGGAGACATGTATTTCTTCGCATTGTAGATGCCCTCTCAAATTACGATCCATATTTCCAACAAAGGGTTGATGCATTGGGAAGACAAGGCTTATCACCTCTACAAAAATGCACTGCAGCCATGCGAATGTTGGCATATGGAGTCTCTGCTGATACCGTTGATGACTATGTTCGAATAGGCGAGTCAACTGCCATTGAATGCTTGAAAAAGTTTGTCACTGATGTTATTTTGGTGTTCGAAAATGAATACTTGCGAAAACCAAATTCAAATGATGTTCGACGTTTATTAGAGATGGGAGAGACCCGTGGCTTCCCCGGTATGATGGGTAGTATTGATTGTATGCATTGACAATGGAAGAATTGTCCTAAAGCATGGAGATGGATGTTTTTGAGTGGTCACAAAGGGATTCTGACACTCTTACTTGAAGCGGTCGCCTCATCTGATCTATGGATTTGGCATGCATTTTTTTGGAGTTGTTGGATCTAACAATGACATAAATGTCTTAGACCGGTCACCATTATTCGATGAAGTGCTAGAAGGTCGTGTCCCGGAAATAAATTATACGTTGAATGGTAACAACTATAATTTAGGGTACTATTTAGCTGATGGGATATATCCAGAGTGGGCTACATTTGTCAAAACAATTCCACGTCCACATGGTGAGAAGAGAAAGTTATTTTCCAAATATCAAGAAGGTCAACGGAAAGATGTTGAACGAGCTTGGTGTATTGCAGTCTCGTTTTGCAATTGTACGTGGCCCTGCACGATTCTGGGATAAAGGAGATCTCGCTAGAATAATGAGAGCATGTATCATATTGCACAATATGATTGTCGAGGATGAAAGAGACACATATGCTACTCCATTTGGTTCGCTACCATCTTACGATGACGCAACAAATGGAATACCGCAACCAAATTTAGGCGAGGAGCCTTTTGTTCCGTATGAAAACTATATCCAAAGAACTATCCAGATTCGTGATCGACAAAAGTATCGTCAACTGCAGGCTGACTTGGTGGAACACATCTCACAATTTCACGATTCCCGTTAAATTATTTGAATTTTATGTTTTTAATCATAATTATGTTGTTCTTGTAAGGTTTTTCATTTTTTAATTTTATGTCATTTATTTGAGTTTATGAAAAAAAAATTATCTTTAAATTTATGTAAGTTAAATTAAATCGTATTTTATTAGTTTTAAATATTTACTAACCAAAATAATATAACTTAATTATATGTAAAAGTAAATGAACTTGTGGGACATAGAAAAAGTAAATATTAGAAAAGAAAGTGGACATTCCCCGTTGGACTGCCTTGGCCAACTATTACTGCCGCCCAACCTCGACTTGTTGTCATTTCGGTGGGCTCCAAAAACAGTACTATTCGGACATACAAACCATATTACCGCTGCGGATGCTCTTATGTTTTTTAACTGTTTTTTAACTGACGCATATGACGGTTTTTGTACTAGTATATGATATCCTGCAAAAGGTTTAATGGATATGAGTCAAAAGCTTCAAATATCAAGGCCAGAGTCATGTTACTAGAATTCTAGGACACCAAATCTAGCCAACTACAAACTTACCTTGAGTAATATAAAAACTGAAATCAATTCAGATCATTACAAAACTAGCGCCAGGTAGGGGCAATTTCAGGTAGTGGGCCTTTTGGGGTCACAGGGAATTTTTCCACCCCTAGCACCAAGTTGTAATAAAAGAAAAACAGAGTGTTTTATAAAGATTATGCATTGAAAATACTATAGCGTTTGGATTGGGATTGAAAACAGAAGGTAATTTTTCCATTTGTTTACATTTTGGAGAGTCCGACACGCATTTTTTAAGGGGCATATAAAATATAGTTTCATAATATATTTCAAAAAAAATCCTGAATAAAAATTTAAACATTAAAAAATAAGTTATGGAACTAAAAATTTAAACATTAAATTTTTATTCAGAAAAAAAAAGTTATGGAACTATACTTTATATGCACCTTAAAATGCGTGTCAGACAATCTCTCTCAAATGTAAACAAATGGGTGGGAATGAGGGACTAACAATTATTAGAATTTTAAACCTATACAGAAATAGATAGAAAAGTGTTGCTAAGTTGCCTCTAGATTTTATTCTGCGAGGCTGATTCAGTAGCCATTTTACTCCACTTGTTCAAATCTGTCTAGTGTTACAAGTGTTTGTGTGTATTTGAGAGTGACAGGTACATTCGCTTCTTTTTTTTCTTTTGAAAAAGTAAGTACATTCGCTTCTGCAATTCCATAAAATATTATCTCATAGTCATACAAGAGCTCATGCACGAATGAAACATTCCTCCGTGAAACTGCTTGGCACCCAAATAAGAATATAGATGTAATACCGACTCCAAAGCCAGAAAGAACATTTTCCATGGTCCACAGATTACATTCTGGCCGGGAACGAAAGACCATAGCAACCGAACCTTTAAAATCCAAAACCTCTCTGTGCAAATCAAATGGGATTAAGACATCTCCATTCTCCACCATTGAAATACAGTACCCCCTCTGCAACAATATTAATTGGGCTATATACATCTCGAAGTTTCAGAATAGAAGGCCTAAATTTGTCCGACAATTAGCTTTTGTGGAATATACCTGCACTACTGGTACATCATCAGACATTTGTTCATACCGAAATCTAAGCACCTTGTACTCGTCAGAGATCCAAACCCCATCTTAACACTTTAACAGGCCTAACACTTCCGTTTCATGCTTTCAGCTCTAATAATTCAGACCAAACAATCTTGGGCTGATCTGCACTGTTCTGGACTTCGATGATTTAAACTCTGCTTTCTGAAAAATTCATAGTGATTAGTAATTTGGTACACCTTATTAACTTGCTAGATAACAAGCAATAAAATTGGTTTAAACTTTAAAATATTTTATAAACAAGACATTTTTCTTCATTTATCTTTTACTTTACCAAATGTTGGACAGGAGAATTTAATCATCTCCCCATATAATTTTTGTTTATTCGTGGACAAACTTTAGCAGTATAAACAAAACTCTAAAAACTGGATTCTGTTCATATTGCCTCTTTTTACCTGTATTATCAAAACATGGTCTGGTATGCTTATACTTTACGGAACGAACTGCAGGTTGGATCATTTTTGTCTTCCTTCAGCCAGCCATTATCACTAGAAGTCTATTACATTCTTAATTGTTAACTTTGTGTCTTCTAAGTTCTATTTGCTCTGGGTTAATGGTAAAGAAACTTAAACAGAATCCGAAAACTCTAGGAATTTGGTGGCATTGACCTATAGGCTATAGACAATTGGTCATGTCTGAAAGTACTAAAAAAATATGAATGCTTCTCAAATACTTATTGGAGTTTGGCTGATTTTCTTGATATCTTTTAACTAGCTGCCAATAAGCACTAGAAAAGGGAAAAATGAAAAGAACCCTCTATGCTCCATCTTTATGACTAGCTATTAGAATATAATATATGATCCTAACATCTTGAGGTTTCAGAAGAACCGGTAACACTAGCTTCGTGTTTTAGACAGTTAAACATATATTATCCAGGACGCCTATTACTTGGTGCTTATGTTTATTGTATTAATTTGATCCAAATGGGTTTGTACAAGATGGTGCTACTATCTGAAATATGCAAGACTGCATGCCATCACTATTGGAATATATAATCCATTTGTTTACAGGGTTCATGGCAAATGTTGTCCGGAGACTCTTAACCAGCCAATATCCTTTCTCGCCGTCAGATCAAGGAGCGAATGAGAAACGACCCGGATAGAAGCAGGCTCATTAAGGGGAAATGTTGCCCGGAGACTCGTAACCAGCCAATATCCTTTCTATTTGCCTCTCTTTCATTTAACTCGACTTGCTTTACATAGTGCAAGGCTTGGCTGTGTTTATGTAAAACTCTGAATTCTGAATGGAAAATAAAAACCATTGGTTTACTTTCTGTTTATTTCCTGTTGACAGGCATTTTTTTTAATTGAATTATATGTTTATTTTCTGCTGACTAGCATAAAAAATATTGCATTGACTTGTTTATTTGGCAAAACACACAGTGGAAAATATTTACATGACACAAAGCAAACAGAGCCTAAGCAGAAGCTGAACTCTGTGATTGTTGATTGTGTCCAAGTCATTTGTCTTTCTATGTTATTGCCAATATAGAAAAGATGAACCTAATGTTGGACATAGGTTGTGCCGGTGGTCAGGTCCCCAGCTCATGCCATAAGTGATTACGTCCATTTTCCCTTTTATACCAGAAAGGATCTAACGTTTTAATGCTATCACTGTTTTTAAGTTTTTAAGTTTCTACGTTGGCCATATTCGTATCATTACACTAGATGGGCTTGTATTTGTTTGGATAACTAGAAATCCGAGATGAAGAGTTTGTCCAATACTTAAATACTTAAATAATTAGGGACGGAGGGAGTACTAAAAATTATGCTCTCTCAGAATCACCATCTCACTTCCTCCAAAATAAACATAAAATCTTGTGAAATTGGAACACACTTTTCAGTATGTCGAACCTCGCATTTCCAGCAATACGAGAAGATAACACCAACTGGGACCAAATTGTGCAACTACTTGGACTCGTACCGAGGATCCCAATTCAAAGTATAGAATCAGATGGACCACAAAAAGAACAGCCAAGGGACAAAATTTTAAAGTCCTATACAACAAGGTCAAGCCAATTTGTGACCATTGGTCAAGTTCTTAGGTCAAGTAGTGGTCCATGCTTTAGCAACTAAATCCTTGTGGCTATATTGTTAACTTGATGTAATTTTCAATTTACATATGCCCTTTAGTCACTAGGCATTGATCCCTACACTATTATATTCCAAGTTTTTTGTTTTTCCAGCTCTGTTTTGTTTATTACCTTTTCCTAGATTCTTAAGATGGAATAAATTAGCTTTCAGTAGGTACGGAATATTATTCTGATTCAAGTATATCAATATGATCGTTTTCGATGGAATCATTTGGGGTGGCCTTATCGAGGACTAGCAATTTAATTAGTAACTTGTCAAGTATATGTTCTAGCTTTGTTTACAAGTGGTGTGCTTCTTCCATTCACAATTTTTTTATAAATATATAATCAAATTTCTTGTGTGTATAGTAAAAAAATTCGAAATATATCATATATTTATAAATATTGAGGTGGGGAGAGTTCGAAATAGCAGAATTTTTTTAAAGTATTATAATATTTATAGAATTTTTTTAAATATATAATCAAATTTCGTCTATGGTTAATCCCATATTCTCATGACAATGATCTTTGTTATTGAAGAATAATACCTCCACAACTGTACACAATTCAACGAATACCTTTTTGACTAGTTTCATAAGAAGACAATAACAAATTCATTTTTACTATAATTAATTTTACTATTACGACTTACGACTGAACTATAAATTGATAAAAAAAAAAAACTTGAAGTAAACTTTTACATATAAAAAGAAGTGGATTAGTTTTTTAGTATTTTTAACAAGGTGCCAAAATCTGATGGCGTTCTTCAAAGGTTCTCTATCGGAGTTATGATGGTGTTCAAAAAGAGTATTAAGAGTAATTATTAATTCTTGACATTTAGTATTCTCTTTTCTAAATAGAAGAGTATTTTCTCCATCCCAATTTAATATTTTTTTAAAAAAGTTATCATATATTAAAAAAAGTTAATTGTGTAATAATTTTCTGTATTTATTATATTTATTATAATAATTTTGAAATGAAATCATCTATAATATTTTTGTCCAATAGATTTCTCTTTCATTTAATAAAAGTCTAATTAATCACCTACTTCTCACATTCGGTGAATAGACGAGACTTTGAAAAATATCCATGAAGGCTTTTTATTTTTTCAAGAAAGAGGAATAAAAAATTGAATTAAATCCAATTCTGATTTATTTTATCAACTCCCCCTTTTTCACATACAACGGGTGAAAGGGTTACGGGTTACGGTAGCAAGCATTTCCGCCTTTCCCCGGAGAGCCTCCCTAACAAGGAGATATTAGGGGTGACTAGAAAAATCCTAAATTTTTTTACATTGAAAATGATAAAATAAGTGATAAATTTGAATATTTTTATATGAGAAATAGAATTGGACAATTATTATGGAATAAAAAAATCTCCAAAAGAGATTAGTATTTTGGCATGGAGGGAGTGTTTTGATGTGCTAAAAATATTAATTTTGAAATTATCGCAAGTGCACGATCTCGTTTTAGTATTTTAAGATTCGAACCACAAGGACTAAATTAATTTCGCGATCCTTAAAATTTAACTTAAGCAAATTAGAGAATTTAATTTCAAGGTGAATTTTGTTTATACTAATAAAAGGAAAAAAAACAAGTAAGCTAGTAAACTATATCTAAAAAAATAATTAAAGATCCTATTTTAACACTACTAAAATTATATCCAAAGCTAAAAAAAAAACAAAATTAAACTACTAATGAAGAGAAACCTAAGCTTAAATTATTAAACTCAATAATAAAATTGAACTTTAAAAATGGGTTTAATATTAAAAGTGACATTAAAATAAAAAAACTAACATAAAACACTAGATCCATAAACTCTAGTCAACAACTAACTAATAAAAGTAGATCTAAATGTTATGTGAATCAAATTCACTAATATAATTGAAATCTAATAGGGGCTCAACTACAAAATATATATAAAAAAAATAGATCTAAAAAGAAAGAAGATAAAATGCAAGTAGAAAGAGAAACCAAGATCTACAATCTAGAATTAAGAACCAACAATAACAAAGTTAAAGATCTAAAATCATTAAACTCACACTTAAAATAGAGATTTAAAGAGGCTCATGACAAGATAATAAAGAGTAAAACTAAGAAGTAAAGTAAAGAGATGAAGTAAACTAGTTCTAGAATATTAATCTAAAAGAGCTCCTTTCATTTCCCAAGTATACAACTTGTGGTACTTAGAAAGATATCAGCCTTAAATTTAAAGAAAATAAGATGGAGACTAGCATAAAAGAAACTAAGACTTATAAAAGATGAATATGAAGACTGGTATAAAAGAAAATAAAGACTTACATTAATATGAAAAATGTTTACAATATTTGAGATAGCTAAAAACTAGATATAGAAAATTAAAAAAGAGACTACTACTAAAACTAGGGTAAAACTAAAGATGAGAATACAATGGGAGAATGGGAGTATTTATATGACAAAATTAGGGTATTGGGTAAATCCTAACCCTTCATCTCTATCCATCCACTTGTCATTTGCTTTGGCTTCAAGTATAGTTTGATGGCTTGAAAATGGCTTGATGGCTTGACTCAAACTTTACTTCTTTTCTTTTCTTGCTCTTTTCTCTCATTTTCTTCCTTTTTTTCTTCATATTTAATCAAATATCTACAAAATTATGAAAATGCATCAAATTAATTAATTAAAAATACTAAGGCAAACAATAAATAGGTATAAAAATATGCACTAATCATGTTTTATATAATTTTTGTTTTAAAAAATATATATTATATATACTTATTTTTTAGGGGAAAATGAATATAAAGTTAACTTTAGATAAATTACCTAAAGTCAACAGTATTTTAAGTATAAAAAATTGCTTTAAAAAATGTATAAAAAATTGATGACATTTTTGTAATAATAGAATATATCCCCTTACATTTACAAAAATAACATTAATATTGTATTGTAATGAATGTTAACTTTAGAGAGTTATATAAATATAATTTTAGGATCCTTAAACCCTATTTTTTATATTTAGTTTTGTTATTATTTGTGTGGGATCATAAAAACATCTTATATTGTATGCAAATTATTCAAATGAGATATTAAAATATGATATAGATGTAAAATATATTAAATTATGTAATATATTATAATGCATGATATATATGTTTAGTAGTTCATTTAAAATTCACCATATAACTTTTGCCGTAAAATATGATATAGATGAAAGAGATAATAAAATTATTATTTATAATGGCCTATATGTATTTGACATATCCGAATTATTTAAAAGATACAAATTTCATAATTAAAATATATAATGAGCTGTTCTCCATTTTGTATTTGACTTCCGTCACCTACAAATTTCATATTTAAAAGATAAAAAGTGTTGTTCTAAAAAGCGATTAATTTGGATTAATCGGTGTTCGGTAATTTTTTAAACTGATTTCGTATTAATTGGGTAAAAAAAATATAAAAATTGATTAATGGATAAATCGTTCAATAATTGGTAATCAATCAGTCAAAATTAAAAATATATATTTATAAATTATTTTATAATGAATTCAATTATTTTACTTTTAAATTTGTCCTCTCTTATTTTAAAGTTTATAAATTTCAATAAATAGTTACTTAAATCTATATTATGTATAAAAAATAATTATATATATATAATACTATTTAATTAATTCTGATTAATCCCTGATTATCCAAGTAATCTTGTTCAATACTTTCACAAATTAAATCTAATTTCCACTTTTTATAACAATAATGAAAAGATGCAAAAAATTATTTAAAGATTTATGTTTACAAATTTAAAATTTTAATAATAAAAATATTAGTAAGCCCGAAAAAATAACAACATACAAGCAACATTAATTCAAAAATTACGAGCACACAAAGTTCCGAAATGGACAACCTATCGCAGTCAGCCCCTGACCTAACAGTTGCAGATAAAACTAAAAGAAAATATTTAGGCAACGGTGGAGGGGTTGCGTCATACATGTAGTTAATTTTAATGGCCGCAGTGGTACACTAATTACACCATAACTTAGAACATTGTTTTGTTGACTATTATTAAAATTGTAAAACCAAATGTTTGGTCCGTCATTCGGTCATTTTGTCTTCCACTCAATTTTTTGTCTCCTACTCAATTTTAAATCAACACATCTTTCTAATTAAAATATGCATTTGTACTTACAATATACTAACGTATTTCAATTTACTCATTGTTCAATTTCTTTAATTTATTTAAAATAATAGCTTATTAATTACATTTTATGAATATTAAAATAATAATATTATTTTATTTATATTAATTAAATTTTATTACTATGCTATATTAAATACACTCTTTTAATTAAATTTTAATTAAAATATAGAGTTCTACTCATAATCTATTAATTAACATGTTTCAATTTCATCATCATTTAAACACTTTAATTTATTTAAAATTATAATTTTATAATTAAAATAATATCTATACTGTAATTCTCCAACTCAAATCAAACACACTTTTTTAATTAAATTTTAATTAGATTATACTTTATCAAACACAAATATATTATACATATAACTCGATTTAAGACAAATATATTATACATACAACTTTATCAACAGTGGAGTTCTCATTTTTAATAATAAAATGAAATAAATTATCATATTAAATTAAATACTTAAATCGTATAATTATAATTTATTTATACATACAACTCTATCACCGGTGTAGTATTCTTTTTTATACAACTGCTCGCGCGTAATATTATATTATATTTAAATTATAACATATATTTTCTTTATTAAGAATAATGGTACAATCCTCCTTCTTTATAATAAAATAAATAAATTATCACATTAACTTAAATATTTAAATTATATAAAATAATTTATGTATACTATATATATTATACATACAGTTAAATCAACTGTGTAATCTTCTTTTGTACAACTGTACAAGGATAACATTATTTTATATTTAAATTATAGAATATAATTTTATTTTAGGAATAATATTATAATATAGTTTTTATCTAATATAGTTGTATTAACATTTAACTGAATTTCATCACCAGTTTTTAATTTATTTAAAATTAAAACCTATTAATCATATATCATGAATATTAAAATTAATATATCATAATAATATATAAATAACATATAAAAAATTAATAATGAAATAAATTATTATATTAAATTTAATAATCATATATAATAACTAATTTATTAATATAGTCTGTACGGGTTGCAAGCTAGTATAAATTATAAACTTATACTACTATATCTTTACCAGAAATGAAGCAAGCACGAACTTTATAGTTTACACGCACAACAAAATTACCAAAGAATGTCAATATTAGTACTCCTAGTAGTGCTTATAGAATAATGGCATCAAACCCGGCCATTACTAATCTTAATAACAAGTCAACAAAAGGTGATGCTCAATCACTAAATATATTTCTCAATAATCTTGTTCTGTTCCTCGCAGTGATAGTTTGATAATTTGGATCAAATTTTTTTTTTTAAATTAGATCAAATTTTAAATTTTTTAAAATTAGATCAAATTTTAAATTTTTTAAAATTAGATCAAATTTTAAATTTATATTATTAGTGCAAATATAACAATTTAAATAATCTACAAATTGTAATTTATTGATGTATTTTGTAATATTTTATATTATATATTTAACTAAAATATTCATACATTTTGATATGGAACTGGTATACAAACTAATGTAATTAAATTCCTGACGTTTTTAATTATAATATATAATTTTTTAATTATATTTTTCAATTTTGAAATATATAAAAAATAAATTTTAATTTTCAATCAAATTTTAATCAATTTGATCACCCAAATGTCAAATAAGCCTACTATTTACTGTTTTTATTGCTACTCATTCTTCCGTCTTGATGTCAAGCTAATACTGTTTTTATAGCAACTCAATCTTCTTTTTGTTGAAGAGACAATTGAAATGAGGTGAATGTGATTACAAGTGGAACCCTAATATTCATTTAGATATAGGCTCTACACTCTAGAGAAGTAGAGGGAGTGTGTGCAACACATTCCCATCTATCTTTTTCCACAGCTCCAAAATTCTATCCTAGGTTTCATAGTACCATATATGATTATTAACTTTTGAAAAAATGACTTTTTAGACATACAAAGAAAATACACATTAACATTACAATATATTTCATTAATATAGATTAGCCTTGTGTATGAGTAATATCACCAAAATGGCTAATATATAACATGGTGTTTCATAAATATATATTTGATATCTATCATTCCACCAATACCTTACTTTTTTTCTAAGGAATAGATAGCAATAGTAGTACTAGTCATGCTCATGGTTGATTAATCCAATGAAAAAAAAGGGAGGTACTCATGGTGGGTTTCAGGGCCGACCACAAAGAGTTAATTAAGCATAATCATACCCTTAACAATAATAAGCTATTAACATCCCATTATCCTCTATGAAATTGAAAATTGAAGGGTTAGACAGCAGGGAGTCGGCAGAGCCATTACATATATAATTTCAGGCATTTGACTGTTTTAATCTCACTTTGTTCTCGAGTCCATTAAGCCATCATATCTAGCTAGTGCTCTTGCCTCATACATATTATTTTTTTTGTCTCCCGTTTATAAACTATTAAATCTACTTGGTGTTTTTGTTTTATTGTACAAATCTTATCGAACTAAATTATGAACAATACCTTTTATAATTACAATTTTAAAGAGCCTAGCCTACATTTCATACATACTTTAAAAAAGAGTAATAAATTTAATGTTTAGACATATTTGTAACATACCCTTTGTTTAGCATAATGGCTTTAGTCTCTCTATCATTGTCAACCAAGAATTTTAATCTCATTCTCGTGTACATAAAAGTATACATTGACTTTAAATAAAGTTTGTAAAAGTTTGTGGTCATTATCATATTTCCATTAATTTTTTTATGAGTTAACAAACACAAAACTCATCAATGCAAAAGTTATAGAACTTTTGTAATATGTAATTTTCTAGGAAATTTAAAAGAGCACAATATGAGCTAAACTTGTAAATTTCATATAGTTGGTGCCAACAATAAAGTGGGGAAAAAAGACTATTTTTAGACCACCCGCTAGCAATTGCACTAAGGAATCCGATGTTTATTTGATAGGCATATATTATGTCATTTATGAAGCACGCTCAATCTCTTCTAAATCAAGTGTTTTTAACAAATCCACTAGTCAATTTTAGAATATATCAATGCTTTTTTCCCTTCTTATTTTTTCCTTCTTATAGATAATAGCAATAATAACATAATCAACTTTAAGCTAATTGATAATGTATCATGTGTAGCCGCACATAGAGTGAAACCTAGTGCAAGAGCTACATTTCTAAGTTGACACTGTACTCCCATTGCCATGTTTGTATATAGAGATCATTTACAAAGAATTGATTGAGGCCATCGCAAATACTAATTCTAATACAAAATGAAATGTAAATCGCCTATAGAGTAATTGCATGCCCAAACAATATTTTATTTCACATAAAAAGTTGATAATTATAAATCCGTTTTTCCTACGGGAAAGAAGTTGAGAATTATGAATCCATTTTCTCTTCGGGAATTTCCCTATGTTAATTATAAATTAAGATGTGAATTGGAACAGGTCACAAATACAAACATGAATATTGATATTACCGACTTAGCAGCAGTAGAGGTAAGCAGCGAAACAAACATTGACTATATTCTTACATGTAAAGATAAAATATGGTGGTGTTTCAATTATTGTAAGAGCAACTAATGCTCTAATAAAATTGTTCAGAGTATTGTTTATGTTATCTTGTGCAATAATATATGTGCAACAATGATTAGTGATCCAGGTCAATAAATCAGAAGTTTTAAAGCTTCTTAAACTACTCTTGGAATCATAATCTTCACTTTTATTTGTCCGTATGCTCACTAATCACCTCACAAGTATTTTTAATCACATATATTATCACAGCTAACCACCACAGGAAAATAATATAAACATGACATATATTATCGTAGCGAGGATGTTCCGCTAAATACATCAATTTTGGAAGTAGTTGCACAAATTATATCTGTAGTAGGATGTTTCGATTAAGACATCGACTTTTGGATCTTCTTGGTAATATATCTGCAAAGATGATAATCGAAAATAATCGGCACCTAACTCGACAAAAAAAAGAGAGCAGAAACAGGTAACAACCCCTTGGTCTTGATCGACTTGGCAAAATATAAAAACTATTGGTCTCAAGGAAATATTGAAAATGCAGCAGGACAATAACAAATATGTGAAAAAATAACAAAAAAAAATGTAGTAACAGCCAAAACTTCCCTAAACAAAGAGAATAAAAAAAATAGTATATTTAAAGAAAGCATTATGTACAAAAGGAAAGGTAAATTTATAACTTTTCAACATATTCTTTTTTGCGCCACTAATCCAACTTGTTTTTCACTAGAGAGAGAGATGGCCTATAAATTTCCTATATTTTCTTAACTCTCTCCAGAATCAAGTATAAAAATCATTTTGCCCCATTCTCTGTTATGCTATAAATACAAGCATCAACCTTCATCTAAACTACAAAACATTTTATTCTTTTTCCACTCATTCCCACTATTCGCTGTATGTTTTGCCTGTCTCTGCAAGGATATATGAATCTGTGCTGGACACTATGCACATTCAGCTCATGTGGCCAACTACAACTATAACTGAAGAGCCCCTCTACCCCTCCTCTCTTCTTTTGTTTCCTAGCACACGTGCATCCATAATTTCATTTACAAGTTGTCACATCTGATATAATTCTACAGTGATCAGAACCACCGTTTGAATATTTATGTGCATGTCTAGATATTTTTGTTTGATAGTTCTCTTGGGCACTGTGCTATCAAGACATCAATAGAAACAGCAAACATAAACTTTCTTCATTTATCTAGCAATATTCATTAGTTACTTCCAGACAATGAGTATGTCAATGCTGACGTGCAAACAAATAACTCCCTCACTAAACATACCTGATGGCAGACATGTTTTGCCATTTCTTCGAAGCTCCAGGCCACCGAAAGAGAAGGTTGTAGTTGTCATGGGTGCAACTGGAACCGGAAAGTCAAAGCTCTCTATTGACCTTGCCACTCGTTTCAGTGGTGAGGTAGTGAACTCTGACAAGATGCAAGTCTATGAAGGCCTAGACGTAATCACAAACAAGATCACTGAAGAAGAAGCCTGTGATGTACCACACCATCTCTTAGGTATAATTCATCCTAATGTGGACTTTACTTCCACAAATTTCTGCAGCATGGCTTCCCTGGCCATAAGATCTATTGTGGGTCGTAGGCAGCTCCCAATCATCGTTGGAGGCTCCAATTCATTCATTGAAGCTCTTGTTGAAGATGAAATTCATGAATTTCGATCAAGGTATGAATGTTGTTTTCTTTGGGTAGATGTCTCAATGCCAGTTCTCCACAAATTTGTATCCGAGAGGGTTGATCGGATGGTTGAGAATGGAATGGTAGATGAGGCAAGAAAAATGTTCAGTTTAGATGCTGATTATTCAAAAGGTATAACAAAAGCAATAGGTTTGCCCGAATTCGATCATTTTTTTCGAGTTGAACCATATATTGATTTAGAAACTCGAGCAAGATTCTGCCAAGAAGCTATAGATGAGGTGAAGAACAACACGTGTAAATTAGCTTGCCGGCAATTAGAGAAGATTTATCGACTTAGAAACAACAAGGGATGGAAGGTTCACAGGCTTGATGCAACAGATGCATTTCTGAAGCAAGGCAAAGAATCTGATAAGGCCTGGGACGAGCTCGTGGCGGCACCTAGCATGGTTATTGTAAGCCGATTCCTTAACAGTTTTGGACCTAACATATACATGAACCCAACAACTGCCCGAGGGACAGCAATGGAAACAGCCATGGTTACTGCAACTCATTAGAAGTGCAAGTTGTGAGCTTCCACTTCATAATGCAACAGTGTCAGACAATTTTGGCTCTATTGGCAACTATGCTGTGTCTGCCCTGTTCTACCCACAACACTATTATTAATTTTACACATCAAAAATACAAATAATTGAGAACCCTTGATTTAAATACAGAAGCAGCAATATATATTTCAGAAAGTTGTGTCCTTTCTGCGAAGTCTCAGATTATTTTATTGTTGAGTAAACTTTTAACCATACACACAAAATTAATTAATACATAAAAATATGGTTCATTACTCATACAGACCAGATTACGGGGAAAATAAACTACTGAGATAAACATTTTCATGAAAGCAACAAGCACTGAATAGAACTTTCGTTCGTTAGTGTTATTTATCTTGCACAGCTTTTCCTGCAACACTCCGCCAAAAAACACAAGTAACATACTCATTTAGATGATTTAAAATTCGATTTTGGGGGGTGTAAATGTATCAGCACCACTGTTATCACGAAGACGAGTCGACAACTAGTCTCGGCGCCCGATTTGGCCGTGGTAATGATGATTATGGTGTACAATCACATTATTCGATTAATAACAATACACAAGAAAGGGATAGAGATGAACTCAATATGGATTATTTTGTTTACTTTTCGTCATCACTTGCGTTTTTATTTGCTTGGACATGTTTAATATTTGGTATTTGCATGTTACTATGTAGTAAATATACTTAATTTGTATTATTGTATTACTTCTGATTTAAATTGTGAAATTGATGTATTTAGCAATGCTATTTATTAAATCTAGTAAATACATGTATATGAATAAGTTGTCGACTTTTTTCGACTGGTCGAGCGACGTGTCGACTAGTCTTCACGAAGGTAGTTGGGCGTCAAGACTCGACTTGGCGCCGTAATAACCATGATCAACACCATACTCTTAGCACTATTTTACTATCTTTATAGGACTTAAAAGATAATATATTCACACTATTGTCATCACAAAAGCAATTAATTTGCAGATCCAAATCCTATATAAATCACTGTGACATAATACGACTGTAGAAAAACAAACAACAGAACTTGGGCCTACAAATCCTAGACTTAATTAAACACTACCCTTGATTTATTAGTAATCTTTCATTGACAATGTTTTATGCATTACGGTGAGATGATTCTTCCTGAGCATGAATATGTGACAGCGCATGAAGGATTAACCCTGACAGTATACTGGTGCACAGGTTTGGCAAGGAAAACAGGTAAGCGAACTAGTAGATCACAAACACATCCACTGTCTATTTCTTGCAACCATCGGCAACATTCCAGTTCAACAGGTGTTTGTCGTTGTTGAGGTCTATCGTGGCTGTGTCTGTGTCTATGTCTATGTCTGTGAGATGGGGTGGGAGAAGATTCTGGAGCATCAGAATCTGTAAATGGTGGTGGAGTGGCTTGTGCATATGGAGGGGATGGAGGGGAGACGGGGTTATAAGGAAGCATCGCACATGCATGATTTGCCAGTGCAAACTGAGACGCACAGAGGGGAGTAGGTTGTATAGGAGGTAAAGGTGGCATGGGTGCTGTTGGCTGCATCCAAGTCTGGCACTCAATCTTGGGACTCAGCACCAGAAACATGATGAATAATACTATCTTGGGGACATCAAATCCAATATCCATTATTGTTAACTCTTGTTAGTATGACTAGATAGATTAGAATGAAGAGGATGGTTGTTGACAAGGTTTGATTCTACTTATAGATTAGTTCCATCTTAATTAAAAGTTCATGAGCTTGGCATTTCTTTTATTAGGTATGCTAGCAGGTTCATGGAGAAAGGGGGTAAAAATAGGAATGTGGTAGCTGGATGCTACATATAAAGATTAGGTTCAAGATCGGTTCAAGTACCTCATTCGCTTTGTGTGGGCTTTGTTGCTAAATTTTATATGCAAGAAAGTTGTCACAACGCAGCCCTCTTCCTAACAATAAAAATAATATTATCGACCAGTTACTAGAATTACCAGGACCTTAGTCATGATACTGATAACTACTTATTAATTTTACAATAATAGATCCAATTATCAATCTCTACATTAACTCCCTACCTCACTTTACCAAGAACATCATTTGTTACATACCTAGCATCATGTGTAGTAGCATTACACTACAAGAAACATACTAATTGTTTAACTAGTGATTAACTTGTCAGCCTTTACAAAGTTTCAAACTATCTTTCACTTAACCCTGTTAAATAATCTCTTCTCTTGATTATACAAGTCTAGATTACGAGATTACAAGTCACAGAGTATCTAACTTTTTGTAATTGACCATCCAAAAACAGAGTTTTAAGCAATAGGTATAACTTACAATAGTTCAAGAAAAAATAGGGTCAGAAGGTTAACTATACTTGCACAATAAAAAACGAAAAAATGATGCTGTAAAATGAGCAAAAGTTCCACAGAACAATTTTACAGCCTTGATTTCTGAAAAATTAATATGTAACAAATAATTAATTAGAGATAGATTTGGACAGGAAAGTACAATTTTATCTTTGGATTCACAACAATTCTAGAAGCATAGGTAGCACAGAGATATTATGCTTAGACTCAACTTCTCATATAATATACACACATGGCATATTTTTGTTTAAGAGTACAGTGTAATTGCTGGAAAATAAGTACTCCCCGTTCCCATTTTATATGTTACTTTTGTAAAAATTATGCATATTAAGAAATTTTAACATAAAAATTATTTTTCATTTGTATCCGTATTAATTACATTGATTGAGATAATTTGAATGATAACTCTATTACATTAATTACAAATACTAGTACCAATAATTTAGTCAAATGGTTATTTTGAAAATTTACTTATAAAATTACATTGAAAAAATATAGGTGACATGTGTTATGAGACGATTTTTTTATCAAAAGTGACTATTAATTTGACACGGAGGGAATATATACCATACAGAGTACCAGATTGGTTTGTGGAAAAGCCCAGTAACTTTCAAGAATTTATCAGGGCTTTAGCAACTTTGAATGAAACAATTTATTATGGGCTTTAGCAACTTTCAATGAAACCAAGCTACCGAAGTTCAATTAATAATTGAACGCTTATATACTCATTTATGCTATGTTTGGTTGAGGAGATCGTAATGAAGTAGAATGAAATGAGATTTGAACTAATATTTGATGAATTTTCAAAAAATTTATTCTTTCTCCATTCCATTCCTAAACCAAACCCTCCATTTTGAGATGAAATGCTCCATTATCATTTTTACTCATTATCTTGTCAATTCTCAACATTGAAATTTTGCATCCATTAATTTTTTTCAAATCTCTCATTCTACTTTAATTATATTTTCTTCTCTTTCTATTCATTTCATTCCATTCCAATCTATCCAACCAAACACAACATTATTTTTTATCGTTTGGATAAATCATATAAACAAATTTACAAGTAAAATTAACTTGTAATAAAAATCCAACACAGGTTTCATCTAGATCCGACAATTTATCACATGACACAACAACACGACACGAAAATTTAGTGTTTGTGTTTATATTTTATGTACACGACACGAAAGTACACAAACACGAATGTATACGACCGATATTTAGTGTTGATTCTGTTTTTACTCTTTGAGTATACGACACAACACGAAGTACACGAAACAAAATAAATGAATATTATATATACATATAATATTTTATAACATAATTTAAATATTTATATATAATTTTATACATTTTATATATATTATACATTTTTTAATTTAAAAAATAAAAATAAAAAGTATAAGAATGATTAATTTGAATATGTAATTTAAATTTTAAAAAATTTCGTGTACAATTCGTGTATAGTTCATGTAAATTTCATGTTATTTTCATTTCGTGTCGTTTCATTTGTTGTACACGACTTAATTTCATGTTGTGTCATGTCATTTTTTACCGTGTCATGTTCGTATCCAGATTTTAAGTACATGACAGAATTATGTATGTCTATATATATAATTATTCGAAATCATAGGCAACGAGGTAATACAGATCTTGATAATGGCTTACAAAACCCTAATACGTCAAACGAAATGTCTCCTTTTATAACAGAGAAGATGAACTTAATTGTTTTGAAAATCAAGAGTAAGAAATAATTGAACATTTTGAAATTTTGGATGATTAGCGTATAAGAAGATGGAGCGTAGAAGAATGAGCTAAGAATTAGGTTTTAGATTCAAAAAATAGGATATGAAGAGTGTTCGAGAAGTTGCACAGGTTTCAAAAATAGGATAATAAAAAAGATATATGATTTGAAATATTTTAGAAATGAATAGACTAATAAATAAGTTTTATGTTAAAAACAGGCTAAAGAATGTATGAGAAATTTTGACTAAGTAAAAATCAATTAACATCATTATTAAATGAGGTTATGACATATTTTTAGGGGTTAATATATAATCTGTAACATACCACATCGAATATATAAAGTGTATTTGGACCCTTTATAAGAACAAGTCAATAACTAATGTATACCTAAAATTGCTAGCTTTTTATGGGCTGACCTGTGATGGGTTGTTGGGCCCGGTATGCGTTCAGTCATGGGCTTGGGTTGTTATAAATGGTATCAGAGCCATACCCGGCCGGAAGTGCAAAGGCACTGCCCGGGTTCAGTAAATTTGTTTGTGGGCTCGACGAGGACGTCGACCCAATAAGGTGGGGTGTTTGTAACATCCCACATTGAATAGATAAAGTGTATTTAGACCCTTTATAAGAACAAGTCAATAACTAATGTATACCTAAAATTGCTAGCTTTTTATGGGCTGACCTGTGGTGGGTTGTTGGGCCCGGTATGCATTCAGTCATGGGCTTGGGTTGTTATATAATCAATCCTTAAGCATTCAATATTAGTATGGATTCAACCGACCAACTAAAAAGATGAAAGAGAATAATATACTTATATACATAAAAAAATAATTTAAAATAAATAAATCCGGAATTCCCAACTTTATCCAACTAATTTGCATCATCACACAATTCAAAATATACACAAATAGTCGTATACGGTAATACAGACAAGCGTGTATAATATAAAGCGAAGATCTAGAAATAAGTTTATTTATATTTTGGCCCTTGAAATTTATCAATTTGAACACATAAACCCTTAAAGAAAAATTTTGTATCTTTTTACCCTTCAAGTATGAGTTTTATATATTTTAACCATTTTTTCATATTTTCTTCCAATATTGCCATCAATGACTAATGTGTCAATAACTGCATAGTTTAATGACAATACTGTACAATATGGGATTTTTTTTTGCTAAATTTATTGGAGGATTTATTCTATTTTTATTAAATTTATAGTGTATTTTTTTGATTTTAAAAAACAATATCATTAATATTCATTGCCTAACTAATTTTATACAATTTAATGAATGTTTGTATTAACAAAATTCATTAAAATGAATTAAACTGTTCTTACACAAGTGATTAGTATAATAAGTGTATAGTGTATAGCAAACTAATTTAATAATAAAAAAAGTATATCAACAATACTAACTTATAAAATGTAATTTTCTTAGTTTAAATATAGTTGATTTAATATAAAGTTCTTGTTCATTTTATGAGTAGTCATTGTTTTTGAAAATAATCCATTTAATTTATTTAAAAAAATTTAAAAAAAAATTAATTGACAAACACTTTTGAGTATATGATCATGGACACATTAACTCTTGAGGACATGGTTGTCACGGCGCTCGACTAGTCGACGACTAGTCGAGCAGTCGAGGTGGAAGAGTCGACTGAAACTGCTGACTTGAAAAAAATGATATTTCGGGCGACTAGTCGACTGACTGGTCGACTAGTCGAGTCGACTGGTTCAAAAAAATTTCAATTTTCAATTTTCTGTCTATGTTCCAGGCAGTAAGTAGAACACTGAGCTTGAGTGGAGTACATTGTGGGAGTAAATTACAAGTTTTGGATAACTCATAAATTTAAAAAGTTGGAATTATATAACATATATAATCTAATAGATATAATATATATAAATTTATTAATTAAATTATATATATATATAATTTATCGACTAGTCTCGACTAGTCAGACTAGTCGACTAGCCGGACCTCTGTCGACTTGACTCGACTGACCGCCGTGACAACCATGCTTGAGGACAATATTGAAAGAAAATATTAAAAAAGGGTTAAAAGTTACAAATTTCGTACTCGCAGGATAAAAAGATACGATTTTTTTTTAATGAATTTATGTGTTGAAATACAGATAAACACACGCTGCTGTTACCCTTTTTTCACAATAATAATTAATATATATACATACATTATACATACAATTTCCTTTTTCAACTACATCTCTTGCTTGCTACTCACCGAACCACTTGCCCTCTCTTAAATTCCGGCGAGAATCAAATCGCCGGCGATGATGACTCTGATTAACACTGTAACGCTTGCTACTGTATTGGCCACTCACAGGTCATTTGGTGCTAAGGCTGATGATATTGAGTTTGGATCGTTTTGGTGGTTTGCTTATGCCGGAATATCGTGTTTTCTGGTGCTTTTCGCCGGAATTATGTCCGGTCTTACTTTAGGTTTGATGTCTCTTGGCCTTGTTGAGCTTGAGATTCTTCAGCGCAGCGGTACTTCTACCGAGAAGAAACAAGCAGGTATATGTGTGTGTAATTGTTTATATATGTATAATTACTTGATTCTGTAATTTTGATTTTGATTTCTAATTTCTATTACGTGGCTTTCGTAATTCGAATATGTGGTTGCAATCGGTGACAGTGATTATTTATACGTGTTAGAAGATAAGTGTTAGATTAGCTGTGTGTTGGCTTTCGTAATTCGAATATGTGGTGGATAACCTTTATATGTACGAGTTGAGAAATGTTTTTTGGTTGAATATGATTTTTAGTTTTATTGTCTCAGCTGCTATCTTTCCGGTGGTCCAGAAGCAACATCAACTTCTTGTTACCTTGCTTTTGTGCAATGCTGCCTCGATGGAGGTAAGTTTAGATGTGTTTCTGTTTCAGTATAAAATACTCCCTCCGTCCAAATTCAAGTGGCTTGTTTTATTTTTTACTGTCAATTTGACTAAATTTTGACCAAATATTAGAGATTATTCTTTTATAATTTTAAAAAATTAAAAGTTACAATCTAAAGTAGATTGAATATATTTTCTAATGATATAATTTTTTTAAATTTTTATAATTGTATAATATAATATATGTAATTTTCGGTCAAAACTTAGTCAATTTGACCTCAAAAAGTCAAAAAAGACACTTGAATTGGGACGGAGGGAGTATGATTTACACTGTTGATTACTTTGTGAGCGAACATTTGCACTTTTTGGTATTATTTTCTTAAAATAATAGAAATTGTAGATAATTTTATGAACTTTATTACAGTATATGCATCTTATATGATATTAATGGTAAAATTTGATGCATCATTTCATTCCCCCGCATTATTCGTCCATCCCAGTTGCATTAATTGATGTTATTATCTAATGATATCCGGAGGTATGGTGCTTGAGATGTGCTATTAACACATGCGCACCAATGTGAATGCACGCATACTTAATTACATAGAAACTGATATAATGTGTTAACGTTTGTCACAGTTAAATTGTCAGCTTGCAAGACCATAGGAAACTGTCAGGTCCTGAGAGTGTATTTTTTATATTTTTGATGTTTTCTGATTATAAAAGCAGCAACTAAGAGATAAACATAGAAAGAGAGACAGATAGAGAGAAATTAGAGTTGGAATAGAGAGAAACCAGAGAGATTAGGGCAGAATTAGAGAGATACAACGGAGAGATGGAGATAGCTTGCAGAGAAAGATAGAGTTTAGAGAGAGAAACACTAGGAGAGAGAGATATTGGTGGAACCAAGTCTCATTTTCATATATTCATTGCATAAACTCTCAAATTACAACTACAAGTTCTATTTATAGTACTTCCATAGTAACTAACTGAGAAATGACTTAACTGCCCTTACTCCTTACTACTACTACTACTACTATTACTACTCTCTATTATGTAGTTCCTGACAACCCTCCCCCTTAAATTTCACCTTGTCCTCATGGTGTACAGACTTAATACTATCCTTTGCCTTGTTCCAAAGTATCTTCATCATCCTGTATAATGCCTCAACTTCTGTGTTCTCTTTTTCTTTAGTGTACAGGTCCTTTCCCTTATGAATATCTTGCACCAGCTGTTGAAAATTTGGAGTCTCAGTATAAGCACCAAGTAGAACACCACGAAGACAACTTAAATATTCTCCTCCTCGATCAAAAATGTATATTATAACACTTTTACTTGAGTCTTCCTGGTATTGAGGTTTCCTTATGCTATCCATTTCGGGGATACCTTGTCTCATCACAATGTACTTGGTTATCACCTTCATCCCAACCCTTACAGAATCAGCATACTGTTGATTGAGCTCCCCAACAATTCTATTGAACTCATCACCCACTCCTTGAATTCTAGCCAAAGTCACCTTTTGAACCTGAAACACCTTCCTCAATCGAGGACTCTCCTTCATAAGCTGCTCTATTGTCAAAATCTTCAAAGAAATCATATCCCGCAACACACTTGTTAAATTGGTGTTTTGCACATAACCACCAGGATTAAAGATAAGCACTAGCTTCAAGTCATAAACAACTTCCTTAGTTGACATACAAATTTCTCGAAGGTTTCCCAAATCCTTGTAGACGCCATTTTCATTCAAATATGGAGAGTGTTCATTCAAGAATATAGACTGTCCATTCATCTCAAACTTCTGATTAGAGTTGTTGCCAACAGAAGGTATATTTTTTTCTTTGAACATGTTGGATAACGAGAAATGGTCCATGTTAGGAGAAGTATCCATGCCTAGAGGTTCAGTTTTAAGTGTGCTTGATTTAAATGTAGACCAGGCAAGTGAATTTGAATTTGTAGTATCAGATTGTACATTATCAGAAAGGATATGGGGATTAATTGCTGATAACACCACACTTCTTTCTATCATGTTAGGTTGCATAACATTGTACCGTGGTATACTTATAGATAAACCTGATTTAGGCAAGTGAACAGATAAGTCTTGAGCAGCAACCCCGCTAAATTCATCAATGTTCATATCACCATGTGACACATTATTCTGTTGTGCAACTGGTTGAGAATCCAGGAACTTGTCGTCCATGTCACTCCATTCTTTCTCATTGAATAAAGCTCCAAACTGTTAATCTTTTGGAATAAAACAACTTTTCTGAAAGTCATTATTGAGCGCATAACCATCCGGAGGCTCAACTTGAAGAGATTCACTCATCATATGATCACCTTTTGAATGATCTTTTTGCACAAGTCCACCTGGATCAAAGATAATCATATTCTTCTTATCAAGATGGCTAGACTTCTTTCCTAAACTAGAAGAATTTGCAGCTGTTGGACTATCAGTCTATCACTATTAGGGTCATCCTCAATCAATTCTGTCATGTGGGCAAGGATAATTAAAGATCCTCCTTTACGAAAAACTTGTTTCTCCACCTTCGTAATCATAATCAACAAGTGTTGGTTTGTCACTATCATCAGTTACCTTGTTTGGTTTGCTTCTTGGTTCTACCTCTAATCATTCACTTGTGCAACGTGCAGATTGTAAGGGGTTACGTGAGTTAAATTTTTTTCTCCTCTTAGTGCTGCTAAGATGAATTCATGTTCAGACCACCACTCCTGGACCTCCCCTGGTTCATCATCATAGATAGGTTCATCATCATCGATAGGTTCAACACCCAACTGGTGTTCGCAGTCCTGTAATGATTCAAGGACTTCTGCTCCTTCAAATGTAGAAAAGTTTAAATTGAAATGGTGTACTGATTCAAGTAGATCATTTTCAACACCTAACTGGTGTTCACAGTCCTGTAATGATTCAAGGACTTCTGCTCCTTCAAATGTAGAAAAGTTCAAATTGAAATGGTGTACTGATTCAAGTAGATCATTTCCTGATGACTTAGGTTTGGCAAAAGGATTCACAATTCTAGCTTTTCCCTTCTTCGTAGCTTTTAACCTTTTTAATGTTTCCATCTTCTGAGCAGCCACCTCAATTAACTCCTCCAGTTCCTGAAATCTCTTACTAGACTTCTCCTTATAGCACAAAAACTGTTGTTGTACCTCTTGCATAAGCTCATTAAAAGTTTTATCTTCATCTCTTATTAGCTCCATTTCCTCTTGCCACAACCAACTAACCTAGTAAAACTCCAATACACAACTGTTTTCACAACTATCGAATCAGCAATTTCCTCAATCTATAATCCAAAATCAACACACAATCACTTACACTACAATATCACTGATTTACTACACTTCAACCTATTGATCCTTCACAAACAATTTATTGAACAACTTCTGTGCACACTCACAATTCTTCACCAATTCCACTTCACACAACTTATTGACAACCAGATTAACTCCCAACAACAATGATTCAATGCACAATCACAGGCTTATCCTACTAATTACACTAATGATACAAAATATTCAACAGCAGAAGACAGAATAACCAGCAAATCAATCTTAAAACAACGATGCAGGCACCACAACTTGAAAAACAGAAGTCTATAGTACTAATGAACAAAACCACTACTGATCTACTATTTTTGTAAATTTTCTCAATATCAACAACCAGAACTACTAATTCTATATGAAATGAAAGTAAACAGCTCTAACTCAACCAATAACAGATCTAACTCACTGAGAACAGGTTTCAGACACCTGATGTGCGTAATTCATAAATCTGTGAATTTTGCTGCGATTTTCACTTTAATCACTTCGCACGACTCGTCTTCACTTGCACAACACGATTGAAGCAGTGATTGATCAAAAAATTAGCTCTGATACCAATTTGTCAGGAACTCAAGGTCCTGAGAGTGTGTTTTTGTATACTTTTGGTGTTTTCTGATTATAAAAGCAGCAACTAAGAGATAAACATAGAAAGAGAGACAGATAGAGAGAAATTAGAGTAGGAGTAGAGAGAAACCAGAGAGATTAGGGAAGAATTAGAGAGCCTGATAGAGATAGATCAGAGGTAGAGACAGATAACTTGCAGAGAAAGATAAAGTTTAGAGAGAGAAACAGTTAGGAGAGAGAGATATCGTGGAAGCACGTCCCATTTTCATATATTCATTGCTTAAACTCTCAAATTACAACTACAAGTTCTATTTATAGTACTTCTGTAGTAACCAACTGAGAAATGACTTAACTGCCCTTACTCCTACTACTCTCTATGATGTAGTTCCTGACAGAAACTTAGTCAAGTACCGAGGCATTGATTTCATAATTGACAGTTATTTTCTAATGTTAGGAGAAAATTGACAAAATGAAAGTGTGGAAATTTATGTCTTAAATGTATTTAAGATTATTATGTGTTAGTTATCTGTAGTTCCTTTATTATGTGTTAGTTATCAAGAGAGTTTTCGATTCCTGAAATAAAGGAGGGATGTGTTCATGTATAGATAAACATGATCACTTTGATAGTTATTAGAATAACGGAAGTAGTTGTAACTTTCTGACTTAGCTACTCTTATATAAGAGTTTTGTAATCTTGATATTCTAATAAGAGAATAATATCATCTCTCTCAAATTCTCATGGTATCAGTGCTACAACTCTGAATCAGAATTTAGCCATCTCAAAATCACTCTCTTTCAGCCTACCTTCACTATGACCAAATACGTCATGACCTTTCAAACTCCATCTGCTGAAATCTCCTCAAACTTGGATGCTATACCAGCCACCAACACTCATGGAGGATCTGAACATATGTTAACTTTGGTCACTGGTCATCGTCTCAATGGCCACAATTATCTTCAATGGTCACAATCAACACTCAATGGAGAATACTGATGTATGTATGAGGCAAAGGAAAAGAGGAATATCTGACTGATGAAATGAGGTTCCTAAGAAGGATGACCCGAAGTACAAATCCTGGAAAATTGATAACCATATGGTAATGTCTTGGTTAGTCAATTCTATGACAACCAAAATAGGGGAAAATTATCTTCTATATGGCACAACAAAGGAAATTTGGGATGCTGCAAAAGAAACATACTCCAACACAGAAAACACATCTGAATTATTTCAAATAGAGGCAAAATTGCATGATCTCCAACAAGGTAATTTATCTGTTTCACAATATTTTAATTTGCTTTATCGATATTGGCAACAGTTGGACATGTTTGAGACTTATCAATGGAAATGCAACGAGGATAAGGTCATCTATAAATAGATTATTGAGAAAAAATGAACGTTTAAATTCTTACATGGTCTCACTAAGGAATTAGACGAAGTTCGAGGGCACACCATGAGTGTAAAACCTTTTCCTAGTCTCAGGGAAGCATTTTCAGAAGTTTGTCGCGAAGAAAGCAGAAGAAAACTCATGCTAGGGCCTCAAGAAGAATTGGTGGAACAACCGACTGTTGAAGGATCAACACTTGCTGCTAAAGGCCCCTTAAAAGCCAGGGCATCTTAAGGAGACATGCTGGAAGATTCATAGGAAGTCTTCCAAGGCCTCTTTTGACAAGAGCAGTCATGGTAACATTGCTGCAATATCTGAAGTTTCCACTCAGAGCTTTCCATTCTCTAAGGGGCAATTGGATATACTTAAGAAATTATTTGACCAACAAACTACTTCACAAAACACCACCACACCAGGTGCTCTTACTGTTGGAAATACCTCCTCAGGCCAATGGATCGTTGATTCGGGAGCTACCGATCATATGATTGGAGACAACTCATTGTTTAGCTTATACAAGCCAAACAACAACTCAACCTCAACAGTCCGAGTAGCTGATGGTTCACAAGCTAAAGTCATGAGAACAGGTTCTATAATTTTAACGAAGGATATTACCCTTCACTCTGTTTTACATGTGCCTTCGCTTGACTGTAACTTGCTCTCTGTCAGTAAATTGAATCATGATCTTAATTGTGTAACTCATTTCTCTCCAAACTTATGTGAATTTCAGGAAGTTGGTTCGAGGAGGACGAATGGCAGTGCTAGATTATGCTCAGGACTTTATATCCTCCAATTCCATCCACCAAGAACATCTAATCTATTTTCAGCTTCCAAATCAACATTTGAGTCTAGTTGTCATCAGCTGTTAAGTTCTAGTGTCAATAAAGATAGTGAAGTTATGTTATGGCACTATCGCCTTGGTCATGTAAATTTCATGTATCTTCAAAAGATGTTTCCATCTTTATTTGTCAATAAAAATCTGAGTTCATTTTGTTGCGAAATCTGTCAATTTGCTAAACATTCTCGTAATTCTTTTACTCGTATTCCATACACACCATCTAAGCCTTTTACACTTATTCACACTGATGTATGGGGACCTGCAAGAGTAAAAAATATCACAGGAGCTAGGTGGTTCATATCCTTCATAGATGACCACACTAGGATCATTTGGCTCTACTTAGTGAAAGAAAAATCTGATGTGGAGAAAATATTTCAAAATTTCAACTCTATGGTTTAAACACAATTCAAAACCAAGATTCAAATCCTCAAAACAGATAATGCACGAGAATACTTCAAGTCCAGCTTGGGTTCTTATCTCTCTAACCATGGTATCATCCATATAAGTTAATGTGTTAACACTCCTCAGCAAAACGGAGTTGCAGAGAGAAAAAACCGGCATTTGCTTGAGGTAGCTCGATCTTTATTGTTTTCTACTCACGTACCTAAACATTTTTGGGGGGAAGCTGTACTCGCAATAACTTATCTCATAAACAGACTGCCATCTCGAGTTCTTCAGTTCCAAACACCTCACCAATCATTTCTTAAATACTTCCCTCATATCCATTTTGTCTCATCTAATCTCCCTCTCAAGGTATTTGGATGTACAACATTTACCCATATTCATCAACAATTTTGAGGTAAATTAGATCCAAAATCTCTTAAATGTATCTTTCTAGGATACTCTTATCATCAGAAAGGTTATAAGTGTTACTTTCCTGAAACGAAAAAATGTACAACTCAATGGATGTAACATTTTTTGAGTCTCAACCATATTACACCAAGTTTGAAATTCAGGGGGAGCATGGAAGAGAATCTCAGTTTTGGCAAGATTTACTTTTACCTGTTGAACCTAAACACATTTGTGTTCAACAAACCAAGGCAGGTAATGAAACCATCCCTGTTCTAATGAGTCCTAACATACCACATACCAGAATATAGTATAACCATGCCCGTTCAAACGAGTTCCACCAGACCAGAACAACATCCTAGTTCACTTTCAGACATTAATAAGTCGCAACCACAAAATTCGCAACTACCACAAAAACCTCTTCACCAAAATTCTAGTCCCATTCATGTCATCACACGGAGGAATAAAACACCAAGCAATCCTGTATTCAACCAATCGGCCAAATTGAATCCACCTCCAGAATCTCAATGAGGTAAGCATACTTCTTCTACTGATCATAAAGTACTATAAAATGTTGATGACCTAAATATGCCAATTGCTCAAAGAAAGGGTATCAAGTCTTGTACTCAACATCCAATCAGCAGACATGTATCATATGAAATGCTCTCTCAACCATACCATGCCTTTATATTTGTTCATGACGCAATTCAGATTCCTACCACTATAGATGAAGCTCTAAAACACCACGGTTGGAAAAATGTAGTGAATGAGGAGATATTGGCCTTAGAAAAAAATGGAACGTGGAACATTACAGAGTTACCTCCGGGAAAGAAGACTGTAGGATGTAGGTGGATATTTACAGTAGAGCATAATGTAGATGGGAGTATTGAACGACTGAAAGCTCGCCTAGTAGCCAAGGGATACACTCAATCGTATGGAATTGATTATCGAGAAACATTTGCACCCGTGGCTAAGTTAAATACTGTTGGAATCCTCTTATCTCGTATCTCTTGCTGTCAATTGTGATTGGAATATGTATCAACGTGATATCAAAAACGCGTTTCTAAACAGAGACCAGGAAAATGAGATATACATGGAAATTCGTCCTGGTTTTTAAAATTCTCACAATCATGGTAAAGTTTGTAGGTTAAAAAAGACGCTCTATGGACTCGAGCAATCTCTAAGAGAGTGGTTTGGAAAATTTACGAGGTATATTATGAAGCTGGGATACAAGCAATACAAACCAGATCATACATTGTTTGTGAAGTTTTCATCAGAAGGAAAAGTTGCCATTCTTATTGTCTACGTTGATGACATAATCTTGACAAGGGAATGATGAAGAAGAATTATCAAAGTTAAAGCATAATCTCGCACGAAAATTCGAAACTAAGGACCTGGGAAGTCTCAAATATTTTCTGGGAATGGAAGTGGCCCGATCAAAGAAAGGTATAGTGGTGTGTCAAAGGAAATATGTGTTGGATTTGTTGAAAGAAACATGAATGCTAGGTTGTAAGCCCGCTGAAACTCTAATGGATGCACACAACAAGACCGGATTTGGAAAAGAAAGTGTACCTGTTGATAGGGGAAGGTACCAACGGCTAGTAGGACGTTTAATTTACTTGTCTCACACCCGGCCATACATTGCATTTGCTATAAGTAATGTTAGTCGATTCACGAATAGTCCTACTAAAGCACATATGGAGGTTGTGATGAGAATTTTAAGGTATTTGAAAGGAAATCCCGAAAATGGTTTGTTTTTTATGAAAAATGAGAAAAGAGAAGTAGAAGTTTACACCGATGCAGATTGGGCCGGAGATATTACAGATAGGCGTTCTACTTCAGGGTACTGCACTTACGTGTGGGGTAATCTTGTGACATGGAGGAGTAAAAAACAGGCAATGGTTTCAAGAAGTAGCGTTGAGGCTAAGTTCAGAGCTCTAGCTCTCGGCATATACGAGGGAATGTAGATTCAAAAAATTCTAAATGAGTTGAAATTAGGCAGCCAATTACCAGTGTGAATGATGTGTGATAATCAAGCAGCTATTAGCATCGCTAAGAATCCAGTTTATAACGATCGGACTAAACACATAGAGCTTGACCGACATTTCATCTTAGAAAAAATAGACAATAAAATCATTCAACTTATCCGATTCCAAATTGTTGATATCTTGACTAAAGCTCTTCCATGAACAAGTTTCAAAGAGTTAAGTCGCAAGCTAGGCATGTACAGTTTGTACAACCCAGCTTGAGGGGGAGTGTGGAAATTTATGTCTTAAATGTATTTAAGATTATCATGTTTTATCATTTATTATGTGTTAGTTATCATGAGAGTTTTGTATTCCTGAAATAAAGGAGGGATGTGTTCATGTATAGATAAACATGATCACTTTGATAGTTATCAGAATAACGGAAGTAGTTGTAACTTTCTGACTTAGCTACTCTTATATATAAGAGTTTTGTAATCCTGATATTCTAATAAGAGAATAATATCATCTCTCTCAAAATTCTCAGAAAGAGTTGTAAATCAGTATCATATACAGCATTTATAACTGTAGTAAGAATCCTTGTTTTTGTATTAATTTTGCTGATTTTAAATATGATTTTTTTTAAACATGAACCTAATGTTCAAGAAAGAAAAGCTGATGAGTGATATGAGTCTCACTTGATATCTAAGCAGTTTTTACCGTATAATATTTTGTGTTCTAAATTGTTGTCCTTGTTCGTACTCTTCAGCAATTTACTAGTTCAGGTTCTTAATAATTTGTTCCTTGTAGGCTCTCCCAATTTACCTAGATAGAATTTTTCATCCTGTTGTTGCTGTTCTGCTGTCAGTAACGTTTGTACTTGTCTTTGGAGAGGTACGTTTTCTTATTAAATATTACTAGTTTTTACAAATGTGTTTAGAAGTATTTGCTAAACCTTAAGAAACTTTCAACTTGCCATCTCAGATTATCCCGCAAGCCATATGTACCAGATATGGGCTTGCCGTTGGTGCAAATTTTGTGTGGCTTGTCCGCTCTTTGATGTTCATTTGCTATCCTATTGCATATCCTATTGGAAAGGTATTTTACATTTATATATATATGTGTGTGTATATATATTGAGGATTTTGTTCTGTGGAGTACTCTTAAATGGAGAATTAGTTAGAGTACCATATGTTCTACAATATGTTCGGCAACATGTTTTGGAATATACTGTAAGCAAAACATATTGCAGAATATGTGGTACTCCAGTTAATACTCCATTTAAGAGTGCGACATTGAACTTTTGGCTATTATATATATATATATATATATATATATATACTGTATATGTATGTGTAAGAGCATTCTAGAAATTGTTACTTTCGGAAAATTTTAATATGACCTGGATTTAACACTTTTAAAGTGGATTAGTAGATGTACTGAACTTTTAGTGCAGAGGCAGATAAATGAACACACCCTGTCATCTCAAGAATTTAGCTAGCTTGTGCCTTGCAAGTTGCACTTACTACTTGCTTTGGCCAGTGAGTAGGATAAGTTTGGTTGGAATGAGAATCAAGGAGTGCCTGAGCAGCGACAAAGGTGCTCCTAATGCTAGGCACGTGCATTCTTTAAAAATCGAGTTATATTTTATTTAAATATATTTCTTTTTAGGATTCACGAAGTATAGTCTATGATTTGAAAATATATATTCAGCGGTAAATTAATTTTCAAAGAATTTGTACTGATAGGAAACCTCTATCCTTTTGGTGTGTGTGTGGACTCCCCGAGTTAAAATACTTGTCCAAATTCATCATAAAGGAATTATATATAGTTTTGTTAAATGTATCTTTTGAGATACCTCATCTTTAAATATAGAGAATCAATTATAGAATGAGAAAGGGTAGACTGTAGAGATGTGTATGTATATCCAAAGAGACATGTATGTATATCCAAATATAGTTGGGTAAGGCTAATTAAATGTATATAAGGATATAATAGTAATAGCACATTTGAATAAAATTACTCCCAAAAACATGATGTTGCGGTATTATATAATAAAATAGAATAGATAGATAGATAGATTACTATATATAAATAAAGATATATCTTAATTATAAAGTAATTAGTATATATTAATAAATATGAGATATTAATACAAATAATAATATAATAATTAATGAGGATGGTAAATTAATGTGTATTAAATATGAAGGGGTTAGATGTAGTAATTTCAATCTGATTACATTTGAAATTGTATATATCTTATGAGGGTATTTTAGTAACTTTACAGATGAATAAATCACTCTCTAAAAAGTAAAAACTGCATGTTGCAGTATTATGTAATAATAATAATAATAAATTGATGTGTCAAAGCGCAGGACTTTTGCCTTCAAAGTTGCTAAGATGATATGTTCATTCATACAATAGAATGTTATGTTCTTATTTATACAAGCCTACATTTGTTATATTATTATAACAAGATTATATGACATTATTCTCTTAAAAGATTAATAGAATACTAGGATCTCTTGAAGGTTCAATTAAGTGTTCTGTCGTCTTATTTGGAAAATTCCAAAATGAGTTATTCAGCACAAATATGGGTGACGAATTAATTAAGATGTGGAATTTGCATTTGTAACATAATGTAATTGGGGTTTCATGCCTTTTATTTTGTACAGGGAACATGTGTTCTTTTTCTTGTTATTACATTTTTAGATCTCCAAATTTTTGGAAAATATTTAGTGGTTTTTTCCCCTTTTTCCCAATGCTACATAGTTTATCTGTTGCATTATTTGAATTTTTAGCATGATTAATCAACTAATGGAAAACATATAATCCCATTGATGTTCATCTTAGTACCTTAGATGTTCGATAGCTTCACCATTGGGTCAGTTGGTCTTAATGGGTTTTTTCAACATAACACATTTCAATGGAAGTCCAGATGATCTAAAGTGTGCTTTACTGTAGATATCAAGACTAGATAGTATCAATCAAACTTGTCTTACGATTTCCTTTTGTAGAAGTGGTCAATATTCCTGAATTTGCTTATTTTTTATACGAACCCTGCATCTCATTAGATAGCAATTAAATTCTCAAATGCATTTTAGTGCAGCAGGAGTACGTCCAAATCTTCAGTCTCCTTCAATCCTTGCTGATATTTTCAGGTTCTAGATGCTGTCTTGGGGCATAATGATGCTTTATTTAGGCGTGCACAACTGAAAGCCCTTGTCTCTATCCATGGCCAAGCAGTAAGAACAGCAAGCCACATGTTTTGTGCTTGGTTCATAAGCTGCAACATTATCCTACAATATATAAATATTTAATCATTACTGTATGAGGGGATGTGAAAGAATGTAGCATCAGTCTACTCTTGAATATTTTTTTATAACGGACTTGTTCATGTTATCTATCCCAGGCTGGTAAAGGTGGTGAACTTACGCACGATGAGACTACTATCATAAGTGGAGCACTTGATTTAACATTGAAGGTCCGTATTCTGTAAGATGTTTATCTCAAAAAAATTTCTTTGTATATATCTGCAAGTTTTGGCTATTATATAGCCTCTTTTTCCTCTACGGAATTATGATAGAAGGTATATATACCACTCGGAAATGGGTCTGGACTATCATGACCCTGTTTTTGTTAAAATAAGCATCATCTTAAAATGCAATTTCAATTATTCTTGAAATCAATTTTACTCTACCAAATCCTTTCTCGTCGTACTTTAAAAAAGCGAGTATCTTTATAAAGGAAAACGTAAAATGTTATTTTCTAAGCATTGTTTCTTTATATTTATTGAGAGACCTGTTTAGAAGCAAAATTTATATAGTTACTATTGCATAATAGGATTCATCTTTTACCCTTAAAAGGCTTATCCGGCTGTTTTGAAGATAATCTAACATCCGCAGTTCTTTTGAAATGTGTTTGTTGTGTGTCTTTAATGGTACAATTCGTAATTGATATTATGTGGGATGTCTGCAGACTGCAGAGGAGGCTATGACACCTATTGAGTCAACATTTTCACTGGATGTCAATTCTAAAATAGATTGGTGCGTAAAGCTGCTTTTATAAATTCTCAGTGTTAATTTCTGTACTCATGTGTGCACCCAAATATTGTATTTTTTTATCCCAGAGTGTGGAACAAGGTGATATCTTGCATGTACAATGTGCAGTCCATTTATTTCATGGTCCCAACTTACATTCAAAATGACGCCCTTATCACTTTATTCCACACAATGTACGATGACTGCAAAATAAAAGCAAAAACAATGCATACATGGAACCCTGTTTCCTGCATATGCACTTGATTGTTTTCACTTCTTATTCTGCATCATATTACTTTTTAGTTTCAAAAAAATTTGCTAGAGTATTATTGGGAAATAGTCTGTTTTTTGTGTGTGTAAACTTGTCTGTATATTTTGATGGGGATCGTATACCGAGAAATATGTTTGGTGGTGTTAAGCTATGGTTAAGAGAGTGATGTGGTTTTCCTCCTGCAGAGTTGCCTTTAATATATTATTAAACACAAGAGGCAATCACCGAGTGCATGTACATATGCACACCCTATATATAGACAGCCACAAATTCGCAATTAGTCCGAACATATCAAACTAAATACACAACAATAGGTCATATAATATTGTGATGTTTATTTCATTTTCACATTCTTATCTCTTGGACGATATCTATATGCAAGAAGAGCAAATTTTATGGTTGTTGTGAAGAATTCTCTCATGAGAGATGTGCAATGGGAGTTATTATGTATGCTTGTGAAAATTACTATAGAAAGCAAAACTTACATGCTCTAGAAAGTTTGAGTGAATCTATAGATATGAATGTATTGCCCTTGATTGAAATTTCAGTGTTATTACTGTTCTAAGGGTTAAAATTATGCACCGGAATTTATACAAGGCTTATTGACAGATTCAACTATATCTTATTATGCAGGGAAGCAATTGGAAAAATCCTTGCGCGAGGTCATAGTCGTGTTCCCGTCTTCTCCGGGAATCCAAAAAACATTATTGGTCTTCTACTGGTCTGTGTAAAAACCTTATATTTAGAAATCTTTATAAATATGATCTGCTTAGCTCTCTGATTGTAAAGTTGTCATATTGTATTCCCCCTTTTCTGGGAGATAGGTCAAAAGCCTTTTAACAGTTCGAGCGGAAACTGAGACTCCAGTCAGTGCTGTCTCTATCAGAAGAGTTCCTAGGTGTGTCTGTCACCCACTTATACATATATATATATATATATATGTATGTGTGAAAGTTCTGAAGGAGGAATTTTCATTTATAAGTTAGAAAGTTACTTGTAGCTTATTTAGCCATATAGACCCTCATAATTTCTTTGAACATTGACAATTTTTAATATGTAATTGCAGAGTTCCAGCAGATATGCCCTTGTATGACATTCTCAATGAGTTTCAAAAAGGGAGCAGTCATATGGCAGCTGTGGTCAAAGTGAAAACACAGAACACTATGGCTGATGCTGAAGTAGAGAAAGCCTTTGGAAATAAAGTTACAAAAGGAAAGTACCAATTAACGGTCCCCCTGCTGTCAGAACATGATGAAGAATCAGATAATTATGTGGTTGATGTTGATAATGCTTCCCCTGCAATGCGTAAGCAAACTCTCAACTCACAAAGTGAAGCAGCAGCAACCAATGTGGTAGAGAATATTGAAGATGGCGAAGTCATTGGCATAATCACCCTGGAGGATGTATTTGAAGAACTTTTGCAAGTAACATTCGTTTCTTCTTCACTAAAAATGTCTAATTGAAGTGCCTGAAGCTTGTTTCTTTATAGATAGAACACCTTAAAAATACGAGAGATGCTTCTAACGCTATCCAAAGTCACATACCTCAATTAATAATAGTAGTGCAATTTCATTTCATTTTTAGCCTGGACTGCCTTTTCCTTGTATCCTTTTATGAAATAATGTTTTAACTTTCTTTGTTTTTTATGAAGGAGGAAATTGTTGATGAGACTGATGTATATGTTGATGTACACAAGAGGTATATAGAATTACCGTACTTTAACTTTAGAGTTTCTCACTCAAGGATTTTTGTATGATTGACACAAAAATGGTTAATGCAGGATACGTGTAGCTGCCGCTGTTGCTGCATCATCTGTTGCGCGAGCACCTTCAAGTCGGAAGTTAATTGCTCAGAAGGCTGCTGTAAGTTGTAGTAAATATTTAATAATAAAATTTCGTTTTCATGCTGAAAGACATTGCACAGTTTTTTTCTTTTTTTCATCTTCTACAGATTGCATTATGTAGTCGCAAGACAGTCACTATGCTCAATTTGTTCATGTTTCTCAAGTAGCTGTTTTAGCTAGGCTGTTTGAATAGATTGGTTCCTTTTTAGTTTTTCATCCCTCATTTGCTTAAGAATTTAGTTTAAAGACCTTGTCCTTTATCTCCCTATGGTCTTGGTCATCTTTTTGATATATATTTTCTTTCAATGCACTAGTAAGTCACCCAGAAAAGATAACTGTGTAAATTCCATCCTTGGGTGACATACTCAATGTTGATAATGGTTATCCTTTGTTTGTCCACTTCTTCTGGTACCGAAAATATAAACATTAATATTCTATACTTCTATAGTAACCTCAAAAGAAGCTCAATGCTTTTGTTAAAGATTATAATTAATATAAATGTAAAACTGCAAGACCAGTAGTTTATATGGCCATTTACTCTAAATTTTCTTGTAACTGATGTAGTAATTAAGTATCATCACTAGGACATTGTATCGCTAGCAAAAAGTATTGTCAGTATTTTCATTCTTTGATTTATGTTGCTCACATATGTTTTTCACCTGGCATTGTTTAGGGAGGCCAAGGTAAACAAGGGGACTCACCGCGTTTACATTCAAGGTCATCAGGAAGGGATCCCCAGCAAATGATTACATAGTTATATATACTAGGGCAAGAGAGGTTTAAAGTTGTCCTTCAATCATATATTTGTGGATTTACATGTTTGTAATTTATAATGAAATTTATAGAGTGTAGAAGGCAGACCAATTTTGTAACTTTTGGAGGTGTGAAACTGCAAAACTCGAAGATATGTTAACTCTTTGCATATATAAAAATAATAGTTTATTGGAGGAAATCCTGAGTTTGTGATTATCTGCATTCATAGCTGTATGGAGTAATCCCAAGTGCTTGTTTGTTTGAACTGACTTGTTAAAATTTGTATAAGGTTTCACTCCATACAAATGACAACCATATTTTAACGTTCAAGTTAATGTTCTACACTCTTTAAAATTTATCTATCACTTATATGCCAAGATGTTAAGTTTATAAAATCAAAGTTTGAGCAAGGAATTCCCTTGAGCAATCCTTGTCTTCCAGTCGGACCACCTCAGGCTCCATTTCCTGAGGTAATCGCTTCCCCCGGAAAACAAAAAGGGAAATTTATCAGATTCAAATGATATTCAGCTTTTATATGGAGGCGTTTACTGGATACCATCATTTTGGTGGAGACCAAATCAGGACCGTCTCTTTTATTTGTTTTGACTTTTAATTAGTTTTTATTAAGTGAGGGTTATATGTAGGACTGAACAAAAAATAACCAAATCGACCAGACCGAACCGAACCGATCAAACCGCTTTTTACGGGTTTTTAAGTGGTTTAGCTTGATTTAGGTTTGATTTAAATATAAACAATTATTTTCTAGTCCGGTCTGATTTTCATTTCTAAATCGACCACTAAAACTGAACCGGACCGCTACAAATATATATTATTATATTTATATATATATAATATAATATAATTTTTTTTTACATTTACCTATATTTGTCTTATATATATATATATATAATATAATTTTATTTTGCATAATATTTCTTCTAGAAATTAAGATTACTAGTCTGCTCCTGTAATGCATTTTTTTTGTTTTGCATAATACTAATAAGGCCATTTGGGCACATATTAGTATTTTCATAATGTGGTAAACTAGTAATGTATGTACTAAAATTGACATATTTTTTGACAGTATTGGGCCACTGAATATAATTCAAGAATGGTTTTTTTATGCCTAAAATTATCATATTAAATAGTTTGGTTTAAAACCGTAACCGACCGAATCGGACCGTTTAATTGTGGTCTGGTTCGGTCTGGTCCAACATCCAAACTGTCTGGTCCAGGTTTGAGATATGAAAAAACCGCTATTAGTGGTCTGGTTCGGTTTGACCATTAAATACCGACTGAACTGACCGTTACTCAGCCCTAGTTATATGTGTCTTATATATATATATATATATATATATATATATATATATATATATATATATATATATATGTATATATATATATATATATATATATGTATATATATATATATATATATATATGTATATATATATATATATATATATATCATTGATCCATAAAAAACACTCTTATATAAAAAACAAGAAAAAATACTTTAGAATCTTACATAAAAACGCATTTAGATTCTAAAATTTAACATCGATTATATTTTTTATGAATAAAAATAGAATGTAACATGAGGTTAACAAAAAATCATAACATGATTATGTATAAATTTCATTTTTACAAAAAATATATAAGATTTTATGCTGAATTTCATATTAGATTCTGTAATATTTGATTTTTAAAATTTAGATGAGATTCGATGTTATATTCGATATGTTAGTATTTATTGTAGTTCAATTTTGTGATTCTAATCTTAACAAACGATTTCTCATTAAAAAATAAGTGTTTTGATGGTATTCTTCCGTGTTCTTTATATAATGGTGTTCTTTATGGAGTGCAACTTATATATATATATATATATATATATATATATGTGTGTGTGTGTGTGTGTGTGTGTGTGTGTGTGTATACATACATACATACATACGGGACATAACGTAATAATAGTTATACCATACACCATAATTATTAGTGTCCTACACTCTAAAAATCAAGTTTAAGTGTCCTGCATTTATATTATCAGCGTCTTGCAATGATACATTCATTCATATTGTCAGTATCCTGCACTCATATTATCAGTATCCTGCAATGATACCTTCAGTCATATTATCAGTATCCTGCAATAATACCTTCACTTATATTATTAGTATCATGAACTCGAAAAATCAAGTTCAAGTGCAGTTGATATATAAAATCTGTATATTTGATACTCTGGCTTGGTACTCGTAAACGTAGCGGAATAGGTGTATTGATCGAATTGTAACTGTCAAGAGATCTATTAGGGATAAGTATATTAGTTTTGATACAGATTAATATACGTAGATTAGTTTTGTTTAAACTGCAGGACACTACCCTTTTTAGTTTAGTTATTTACAATATTGCTATTAATTATTTTTTTAATCGTAACCACTAGATTAAAATAGATCATACAGTGTGAAATAGGTCTCCACAGTCTCTACTTTTTTTTTGTCTCTACTGAACTCAACTACTAATAATATCTTATCATTTCTCTCTCAGTTTGTCGACAAATTATAGGATATCCTACATTTCGTGTTGTATATTATTGTGGTGCGAAGAGATTCTGAGGTAACGTTCGTGTTATTTTTGATGGACTATTATTTATTAGGCTAAATTTATAGTTGTTCGGATGGTTTATTATTGTTGTTATTGAAGGACCTCCGCCTCCGGGGTTAATTATTGAAGAAGGTCATTCGCCTCCGGGGTTGATCATTAATGAAATCCCTCCGCCTCCGGGGTTAATTGTTGAAAACTCTTGCTCTGTACTCCACGAGTTATCCTCGGCGGAGAGCTATGGGATTCAATTTCTCTCAACTTGAAAGATCTTTTCTTTGTATTCAAGCGGATTGTCCTCGTCTGGGAGTTTAGGACGCGTCCTACATTCGAGGTGGGTCTAGTGCTAGCCTTCAATTAAGGTATCCGGAAAATAATTGTACTGGACCAACTAGAACCCACGGTTTCCGAGTCAATGTCGGATTCATGAAGTATTTGGGTCTTATACTGGGTTTTGAAATACCCAAACAAGCTCAATGTGGATACCTCTTCCAAGTAGGTTTCTCTTATTCGAAGAAGGATATATTTTCCTATCGGAACTCTATTTCAACAAGAACTATATGGGTTTGATCCCCAATAAATAGGAGTACGTAGACACATTTTGAGGGGTTGAAAGTTGAGAGCATCCGTCAACTAAAAAACCCTAATAATTTCAACCCTAATATTCATCAACCACCATACTCCGGTGACTTTTCAAGTAAAAAACATCACTCATCTTGATTATGGCGATGAACCTCAAATTTTATTGTTATCAAATTCATCAATCAACTGTTCGTAAAGTTATATAATATAATAATGGTACTTCAACTAGTCGAAAATTTTAAAGTTGCTTGGCAGGTAGTATGGACTTTTTAGCAATCGATCAATTTCGCGCTTCAAGCGAGAAATACATATTAAGATTTTATATTATTATTTAACACATTAGTCAGATTTTAAGTTATTAATAAATTAAAGTATCATTAATATTAGTCAGAAGTCAAATACAGTTGAAGCTTGATTAAGTAATAATGGTTAAAATAGTAACTTTATTAAAATAATATTTTTTCCACCAACATAATAGCTTAGAGACGGTGTATTTTACTCTCAATAAAGTAATTTTTTTCTTAGTTCCAACACTATTATTTTAAAGAAGTTTAACTGTACTTTTACTTTCAAATTTAAGTTTAAAACATAAATAACTATATAATAAATACATGTTTAATTCCAATTTTAAGTTGCATAATTTTGTTAGAGTTAAACTTTTTTAAACTAATAGTTTTGGGATAAAGGAAAAAAATTACTTTATCGAGAGTAAAATTATTATGTTAGAACCGGAAAAAAAAATTATTTTTACAAGATTATTATTTTATCGATTATTACTTAATCGAGAAGATTCACCTGTATATCTTTTCTTTTGTAAAATAGATTTTAATTTACCCAATTTTTCTTTCTTTTTCAATTTTCTCCCTAGAATATTACTAGTAGTATTTATATCTGCACAATAGCTTTCTTGGCAATGTTGGAGGCATACTTTTAAATCATATATACTCTCATTTTGTTCAGGGGTAAAATATTGTTTTTGCGGTTGAGCTCTAACCTGAGCTGGCTTATTTATTATTGAATTGAATTTGAATATTTTATGACTCGTTCTCAAATTACTCACGAATAGTTTGGTTCATTTAGACTAGTAGATATGAACTAAGCCGGTAAACGGATCGGGTTCGGTTCGGATCGGATCGGTCTATATCCATACCCGAATTCATTTATTTTTTTCGGATTCGAATCAAATCAAATTGGGAGTCGGATATTTTATAGGCCGATCTATATCATGTCCGTTAAAATTACGGGTTCTCGGATATTATGAACACTTAACTAGAATGTGCAGAAAGAGTGGAAAAGAAATGCGAAAGTTTTGGGAAAAATTTAGTAAATGAAGTGAGTATAAGACTTTTAGTAACAAAATGAGCCCTTTTTGGAAGAATGGGGTTGAGTTTCAGTTCACAATAGAACGGAATAAAATACGATGCTAGAGTTAATTAATTGATACTCCCTCCGTCCCAACCAATTCTTTACACTTTCCTTTTTGGGACGTCCCACCCAATTCTTTACATTACTAAAAATAGTAACTTTTAACAATAAAATACATTATTACATCCACTATTTCACTCCACTTTTTCAACACTTTACACTATTACACCCACTACTTCATTTATTTTAACAATAAAATCACTATTACACCCACTATCCTTGGTCTCCGTGCCCGGACCAAATGTAAACAATTGGCCGGGACGGAGGGAGTACCTCTGAGCGTTTTGGTGACATGAATACGGACTTCAAATTTTAGCAGAGACATGTGCATATGAATATGAATACGTGTGTATTAGTATTTAAATTTTGAAGTTTTGGGAAGTTTCGGCATAAACACAGGCAATATGCAAATGATTATTTAGATTTTGAAGTTTGGGCAAGTTTTGACGGAGACATGTGCATGTGAATACTTAAATTTTTGTAACTGACGATAAAAAAAAACATTAAGCGGTAGCAAGTACAAGTGTACACAAAGTTATTAAATCATTGCTTCAAATATATTCAACACGGAAGAGTACATGTGGTTTCTCTACATAAACCATATATAATTCTGATATGTGTGTATATGGAGAACATTAGTTTGTAACTTGAGCAAAATTCCTACTTTCCATAGATCACCCCTGAATAGTAGACTCTGACTGGCAACAACAACCATTTAGAGCTGATCAATCCTGCTTAAGAGCTTGGCACATGGGCAGACCGTTTCACTAAGCTTTTTGATGACTTATAATTCAAAGTTGGTTCGACAAATCTTATTTTCCCAAAATAAGTACTTATTCGTGAAAAAAAACACCGAAATAGGTATTTTTTTTCTGCATATAAATAAGTTGGAAAAAAAAAAAGCTTTATATGGTTGGGACCATTTCATATATGAGAATGAAAAACATAGCAGGCCTACTGGTTTTGTATGGTTGCTGATATTTATCAAAAGGATTGGTATGCAGTGTCTTACTTGTCTCATACTGCTAGATACCATATCTACATACATCTACATGTCTCCATACACGAATACATGGGGTACCCTGTAGCTTTATACATACATATCTATACGTCTTGATACAGAAATACACTTGTATGTTCTTTCTTTATAGTTGATTTATTGCTCTATGTTTATTTTTTTAAGAGACACACCACCTTGTTGATGTTTTAAAGATGACAACATGTTAGTTTATATGTGTAGTCAATTTGCAAGAAATAATTCATTCATGTATTGTATATAATTTTGTAGTGGAGTGTCATGTATGAAATTGGACCACAAAATTCAAGAAAAAGAGAATGTTGTTTAAACTCGTGTATTTTTTTAACTAGTTAGGTAGCCAAATTTGTTTGAAATTTTTATGATGTATTGCTCCAAGTATATCATACTATAAATGCATTTTCTGATGTTTGAATTTGTCAGCCACTGTCATGTTGCTCAAGTTCTTTTATGACTGAGATATCAATATGGTGTTTTATATGGAATGAATCGTATTGTACAAAATCTGAGCACTCCTCCGATTTCGGTTCAAATCAATTTTCTTTCTCTTCTCTTCTCTCCGACCGTTCTGGCAGTCGGTTTTATGTGTCCGAACAAATTTAGAAAACCTTTCTATAGTTTCTATATTTTTTCCCAGGTTTTTCCAACATGTACAAACAGAATAGGAGTCCAAAGGACTAAAATGCTTTGTCTAAACACTGAAGTCCATGCTATCACATGTTTTTGTGAAACATCTAAGATATGTAAGGATTATAGATAGATAGAAAAGCAATAAATGCCCTTACCACATGAACCATGTAATCCAGAAAAGTCAATCAAACACGATGCTTGCCACTTATCATTGCCGGCCGTGAGGCCCGTGACAAACCAGTTTAAAAGCCCACTTGCATGCACCACCAGGCACCACAATCTATGACTTCTACCTAAAGGTTGTGGTCCATCTAACTTTACCGTATAAAAACGCCAATAATTATATACTTACTTCCATGCAGAGATCAAATCACTGGCCTTTTGAATGTTACAGCCACTACTAACTGTTTCGAAATTCAACAAAATTTTGAATGGTTGAATGGTTCTCAAGATATTTCACCAACTGTGTTGTGTTGTGAGTTCAAATTCCTAAATTTGTTTGTCAATTTTTTACAATTAAACTTGGGGGACGTTTAAACATAATTCGCTTCTTGCTCCGACTCTGAAGCTTGATTTAGCCACTTAAATAAGTGTTGCAGTAAAATTCACTTCTTGCCCTCTGATTTTTCGAAGTTTAATTCCGCCACCACTTTCACATATAACTTCATATGGCCATCCGTGCAACCCCTATAGTGGACAGACTTGGTCATTCCTTTTCAACCAGAAGAATCAACAGCAGAAGAAGCCAGGTTCTTGAGTTCATGTCAGAACATTATTCCGGAAAATATGGGTCCAACCCCACGTGATGAACCATGTCATTAATAGAGTTATAACCTTATAACCTTATCCGAAGGACGAAGGTGAAGGACAGACAAGTCTCTGGTTTGCAGAATGTGTCCCTACTAGCAACTAATCAGATAAGTTGGGCCGCACATTTGATTTGTCTAATCATTGAATTCTCAAGTGCATGACTTAGCAGGGATTGGAAAATTAGGGATCTAGCTAGTTTACACCAGTCTTATACAATTCTCCCTTTCTATTAAAAACATGCGAAAAAATAACAATAATTTTACAATCTAAAAATATGGTACAAAGTAACAAATGTGACCTCTGTCGAAGATGTGTGAGGGGTTAAAAAGTAAATAGAATGGGGATCAAATTTTTATTGGGACATAGTCCTGCGTATCTTGTGGTGGAACTAAAGGGTGGCTAACCAGGCTGAAACTCCGGGTAAACTATGAAAATCAGTGTTTTTTTTCAATTTTCAGCCACATTGTCCTTAAAAATCAATATAAATTTACTTTTGAGTTCCGGTTGTTGTCGGAAATTAATAAAGTTTTACTTATAAAATATATTAACCTCGGTTATTTCAGAATTATCCTTGTTTCTTCTCCAGAATATCACCTTTGACTCTTCTTGAATAGTGAAATTTGACGCAAAAGGTAGTGTTTGAGATCAATACCCATTCAGATCGGAATACTCCTAAGCTCCGGTTTGGGTAGTACATACATGCCAATATATTGTTCTATCTTGGACTTGAGCTTCTGAATAAAGACTATTGAGCTAGATCTAGCTGTTTATGGAACCTAGTGACCTGGGTAGAAAAAAAGTTAGACCACCAGGGAGGGACAGGCCAACTTTGCAACATTATTATGATAATTGTAAATTATGAAAGAACAAAAATTTATACATGAATCCTTATATGCCTAGTCCACTTAACAAACAATGTTAACCGAGCTAAATGTAACAATTTCGGGTTGAGTACAAATCTAAAATGATTAGCTAATCTAACCAGGATCTATTGACTAGTGAGGGACCATCAAATTGGTGACACAAAAAAGGAACATGAGACTGGTCTGAGTAATGAAAAAATCAGCAGCAAATTTCCCGAGAGAGAAAATTTTGAGCAAGATGGAGCATTTGTGATCAAATAAATCTTCAGAGACATAGATCATTGATGTTGCGTGCCTGCGCTTTATAAAAATATGTTTCAAATCAATATAGACCGAGCCACGGCAGAGCTACTTTAAAACCTTCGGGGGCCATGGTTCCCCAAAGAAAAATCACCATATAATTATATATATTTAATTTTTGTATGCGTGGTCCTGAAAAAAATATCACATGTGCCCCTGAATGCAAGCTCAGCCTAGCATTATTTTAGTATTAATGAAAATAATATGTTTGAACTATGCAGATGAGTTGGTAGAAAAATATGGTTAAATCTAAAAGTGGTCACCGAAGTGAATGGTGTTTGAACAGACAAGGCTACTCTACTATTTTGTACTTGTATTTGTTGTATTAAGCATAGTGTGGAAAATCTCTTGTATAGCTAGTAAGACTTTGTTCTCTATGAAGTCAGTTAGTCAAGTTTTACTTCTTGTAACTTGGTGTAAATATTAAAGGTCATTAAATAAATGTTTGATAGAAGTTCATAACAATGTTCAAGCAATCGGGAGGAAGAAGGCCAAGAGAATAAGAGTTTGAAGTTACAAATTGTCTAAGTAATATATCGAGAAGTCCAAAAATACCTGTATCGAGAAGTCTAAACAATGAAGATATTGAGAAGTTGTATTGTAGTGAAGTCTCATGTCGACAAGTCAAGAGTTGAGCTGGTATCGAGAAGTCTAAAATCAAATGATCTATCAAGAAGTGTCTATGTCGAGATGTCGAGATATGAAATCTATCGAGAAGTCAAGTCAAGTAATGTATCGAGAAGTTCACAAAAGGAACATATCGAGTAGTCATCATTTATGTAGAGAAGTGGACTTATCGATATGTCATCGATGATATCGAATAGTCTCAATATGTGAACTAATTTGAAAGATGTCAACAAGTGTAGAAAGTTAAGATGTGTTCATCCCTAATTGAAGAACGGTTAGTTAAGATGAGTGTTGTAGAAGGGGGCGTTGAATGCAACTTGATTAAATATGAATGATTCTCGCTCAAGTAAATAATGCAAACAAACTAAGCAGATAAAATGACAGGGTGTTTAAACTTCAAAAATTAATTTTATTAATTTTGGTTTTGCTTTAATTGTCTGGAAAATAATTTCAGCTTCGATAGATACAATAACAATGAGTTTGCTAATGTTTCTCTACTTGAGAAATTCTAGCTCAGTTGTATAATAAAAAGTACTTGTGAAATATGTGTATTTATACTGAAACATATATCTCACTTACAAGTGTACTTTCCTTTGTTCCTAGAACAAAGCTTGAAATAGAAATTTTGTATTTTTCATTCAAATTTGTCTTCATTTCATTTGTAGATAAAGCAGCTCTGAGATATGTTGAAATCTTTGACTCTTTAAGCACGCTTTACCTTTTACTTGAATTCTCTCAAATTGTAGTAGTAGACTTGATAGCCTAGATATTAATGTCAAAATCATTCTTTGTATTTTCACTATCTAGTCTGCTACCTGAAACAGATTATCAGTTTCACTAAAAATTTACTGTTAACTTTTAGCTTCCATCTGGTGACAGTATCTTCGGCTTCGCATACTGCTATCAAGCTTAATAGTCTTCTAAAATATATTGTCTCCAAAACTGCTGTCAACTATCCCCGCTAATGTTGCTGTCAACTACTCTACCAAAGTTGTTGTCAGTAAAATTTGTTGTCTTCAATTCTTCATTATCCGTCAAGTTTACTGTCAATGGAATAGTTGCTGTCAGTAATACTTGTTGTCTTCAAATCTTCATTCTCTGTCAAGTTTACTGTCAATAGAATAGTTGTTGTCGTCTAGTTTTCAAATTTTTTAAATATGAATTTTTTAAACGATTCTGGTATCATATATGTTCCTCTATGAGGCGGTGCCAATTTTTATGGCATTTTAACCATATATGATGGTTGTTATATGTCATTGAATGATGATTTTGTGTCATATTTGATGACTTTTTTTTAATATATTGGGAGTTATATACATATATGTATTATGATTTATATTAGACATACTAGACACTTATTATGCTATTCTTTTCGTAATTTCAAACGTGTTTTTTAGTATTTTTCGAATTGGATCGGACGACAGACGTATTTTGTTGATTGGAGTACGATGGATGTTCTTTCATATCTTTAGTTAAATGATAAACTTTTTGAATGAAAGAAATTTTTCCATAATTATTGTATTTTGATACAATTTATCTATAAGTAAGTATATGCACTAAAAAAAATTAAAAAATTTAGTTAAAGAAAAAGAAGTTATTATTCAAATCTAGACTCGAGGACTTTTTCGCTCATTTATTATATATATAATAGCAGTTATAGCACAGGTAGGAGATTTGTGAGTCAATTTAATCATTAAAAATTTTAATAATATCTATCAATTTAATCATAATTAATATATATTAATTTAATCTTCTCATTAAATATTATATATAACATATGTTAATTACATAGCGATTAATATTCATAAATAAAGATACATATATTACATTCCTAAGTATAGAATGATTAACTTTTAATGATTGACTATCTCTTTTTAATGATGTCAAAACACCTTTCAATTACATTGGTAATCGACGCGTGCATCATATTAAAGTATTTACGGACAGATGTGGGTTTATTCCCATCATTTCAATCAGTTAAATGAATTATTTGACTTAAAGTGCCAAAAAAACATTTCCCATTTATTATTCAGTATCTACAAGATACTAATAACTACTTTCATACAATAAATATAAAGTATGTCACGTAAAGTTGTATTCTATTTAATTGAATGAGTAACAATAAAAATGTAGTAAATTATCGGCCGGGACAATTAAGTCATGCATATATATAGTGTTTCTAAATAATGTACCATCTACTGTTGATCCTTTCCAACCAGTGACAACACACTAAAATTGTAAATTTGGTGAACAAGCTCAAACAACATTTGTTTAATTTCACATCTCCTATTTCCGCACACTAAAATTGTAAATTTGGTAAACAAGCTCAAACAACATTTGTTTAGTTTCACATCTATTTTGGTAATGCGTACAAACAAGATAACTCCATTTTTTTCTTTTGAGATAAGCCCAGTGTAATGGTCGACTTAATATGTGTCCTATCCAAAGTTCCCAAGATAGTATTTTATATATTAAATTCCACATTATCATACATGTTATATAAATAATATATAACGTATTATATATTAAATATACCTTCAAAAATGCTTCCACTCTTTAATGGTTGAGTTGGTTCGCGTTTCTTAAAATAATCTCCTTACAATCTCAAAACCACATTCAGTACCGTATGAACATAACTAATAATTGATTATTTTTATAGTACGACATGAACATACCTAATACGGAGTAATTGATTATTTTTATTTTTGAAAGTGCGTGTGAATACTCCACATTTTTTTGTGATATTCTAATATGTATAAAACATAGCAGTTTTTCAATCATATTAATGTGCCTATTTTTTTACACGTAAGTCCTAGGTTCTAACATAAAATACATACTCCCTCCCTCCCATTTCAAGTGTCTCATTTAACTTTTCAATAGTCAAATTTAATTAATTTTGATCGAAATTAAAAATATATATTTATAATTTTGAAATTTTGAAAAGTGCATTTTAAAGAAAATTATATAAACTTTTCAATGATATATATTTTATAATTTTTTTAATTATAAAGTATATATAATATTTGGTCAAACTTTAAAAAAATTTACCATTGAAAAGTAAAATCAGCACTATAAAATAATTATTTTATCTATTCCAAGGTTTTCAACCCTACTAGTATACCGTGTGAATCAGCTTATATATTAATTTCTCTCTGACTTAAAAATTTTGTATCGTTCTCTCAAATTTTTATACTCAACAAAAATAGATATATAAGTTGAAAAACAATATTAAATGATAAAATCATTTGGATCCATGTTATATATGTAGTACATATTATGTACCCATAACGTAAATATTTTATATTTAATTATTTAAAATGTACCTTTTTATAAATTTAATATTATTTTTTATAAATTATACTCTTTAATAATTAACATGAAAAAATTATTGTTTATTCCTAGATATAAATATTTGTAAAACTATATCAAGGTACACTTAACTAAAATTAAATTGTACTAAGAAAATCAAAATACGAAATAGTAAAAATATATTTTGATATTATTTTATTATTAACCTAATTACATAATTAAAAATTATGTAATTTTTTTCAAAAAATTACATAATTTTTTATTATTCATAAATATACATATTATGTTGTTTAAGTACTGAGTTAAATTACGAAAATACTATAGCAACAAATACGAACAAGGTATACGAAAAATAATTTTGTGAAAAGAGATATTTAAAAAAATATAAATAAAAATTAACGGAGAAAACTAAACTATATTTGACTAAAAAAACTAAATAAATTACTATCATTTAACAAAGTATAACACGTACAGTAATTAAACATCAAGTATTTTCCTCCTCACAAATAATGTACATATATTAATAATATTAAATATTAGATGTTTAAAAATACATAGGAATCTGATTTCTAATAAAATTTATTTGATACAGTTATATTATGTATGTAATTTGATGAATAATATATTTAAATTATTTTATTAGTTGACAATATAAGTACTTTTGTTTCAAAATAATTTTTATTTCATCATGCTCTTGCATAATTTAGAGCTACCTATACATATTAAATTTAAAAATATTATATTATATTTTTTATAAATTAATGTTTTAGTATTTTATTAGGATAGTTTAAATTTTGCATTTTAACAAAATTATAGAAAATAATTATTATACTTTTAATTTAATATAGAGCAATAATTTTTAAGAACAATAAATTGTAAGATATATGTATTAATATAATTTGATATCATTCTTAGTTAAAAATATGAATAAGAAAAACAAACATGTTGGTAATATATGATGCGAAAGAATGGTTTGAAGTAAAATTTTATGAAAGGTAATATCTACCTATATTTTTTTATAATATTGTATTTGTTAAAAAAATAGCAGAGAAAGAACCGTTAAAACATATACTTTAGAAAATTGTAAACAAGGGCAAAGAAAGAAAAAGAAAAAAAAATAATATATGCATTTTTATTTCAATAGTGAGTTTTTTTAATTTGTGTAAAAAATTTAAAACCACTTACAAAACAAAACAAAGGGTTTAATATGTATAAATAATCAACAATATATTATCTATAAATAAATATATAAGGGTAAAAAATATATATGATACAATAAACACTACTATAAATTTAAACTTACAAGACACTCCTTACATTGCATATTTTTTCTTATGTGCTATGCAAAACAATTGCTTACAAAATGCTTTCAACAAAAACGCTATGGAAGACGTTACATATAGAATTAAAAATAAATGTAAAATCAAAATATAAAACTAACATAATGCTTATTTGTTAAGCGCTATCTAAGTTTTAACCTTAACAGTGTTTAAGCGAGCGCCATATCTTTTAAAATATTTTTTTACTTTTAATTTAATTATAATTTATTCCCGTAGTTTTATAACCCTTCGCTATCTTTCTTCTGCGTCGAGCAAATATTCCTTCCAATAATTCAAACAAATTTCTTTGAGCCACTCTGAGTCTTCTGGGTATTCTTTGAGAGATGTCCTTCAAATTGAATTGTGAGTGTTCTATTTATAATTCTTTGAGATGCCATCAATTTAAATCGATGGCATGAATTTATAAGATCCTCAGTGAGTCAATATTATAGGTTAAATATTTATAATAATAATATGCTCATTATTGTTGCTTTTTTAGGCCGTCATTTGGTGAGAATGAATTGAAAAGGGAATATAAAGAAAAATTATGAACATGGATGAGAGTGAAAAATTTTTATGATGAAAATTGTAAGGATAATGAGGAAAGAGAGAAATGGAGTATTAATTTCAAAAATTTACTGCAACAACAATTGTAATCTGATAAATTTACCAAGAAACTTTCGAAAGGCAGATTCGAATTTATCAATAAAAATTAGAAGTTTGCATGTAATATCCTGTATTTTTTTAAAATAATAAAATAGATTAATAATAATAATATTGGATTAAAATTTGATAAATATTAGAAATTAGAATTGGATTAGAATAATAAGTTTTTGAATATGGGTCGGATTTGATTCTAGTAGGTTTTGTTCTAGGATTTTAAAACTATATATATATATATATATATATATATATATATATATATATATATATATATATTGAGATCTTCTTATTCTTTCATATTCTTTTTGAGTTTTTGAGCAACTAAGACTAAACAGTTGCAAATCTTCCTCCATACAAATATTTATTCTTTTTCTTCATCTTTGTTCATAAAATTCGTAGGGTTTTTCATACACAACTCAGCTATCTTGTAAAATTCGTAGTAAATTCATTGTAAGCCGGAATTCGTTGATTTTGGACTTTTTGAAAAGATCTTTTCGTTCTCTACGACAGATTCAGAATTATAGAGACGTTCGAAGTTTGAGATGCAATATTTTTGTTTGGGTGCAGGGGATTGAATATGTGTTCAAGGATGATGTAGATTCTTGAATTTCGGTGGTGTTACATACGTTACATGATTTATAGGGTCGGTTTGGAGGTAAATACCTTTTGATTTACTTTTATTTTCGAAAAGATTTTGATACTGTGAATTTCGTATAAGATATAAGAATATTGTTTTCGAATTGTATAAGAAATAAGATATGAGAATCTTTGAAATCGAGTCTCTACGTTTCGAACTCGTTCGTAATTTACGTTATAGTTTTGGAACTAGTCTTAGATACCCTTATTAGAGGCACACGTGTGCACTCTTAGATACCCGATAAAGGCTCGTGATTATTGAACTTTAGATACCGTCCACTTGGAAAGTGTGGTAAAAAATAATAATAAGAATAAAATGCCGGACACTGGCAAAGTGTACCGTATACCAAGACTGTGAAATTTTACAAGATTATCGTATTGTTTGAAATAAAGGATTTTTGAAATTATAAAACTGTGGGTTAGATTGTTTTTCTAAAATTGTTTTCAAGACTTATATTATTTTTGAAGGAAAAATTATTTTATTAAAACACCCACTGATTTTTGTGAATATTTGTAAGTTGATTGTTATTTGTTAGGCTGTGTAGCTCATTATTTATAATTTTCAAGTTTGGTGTAAGAGAAGATGGAGTGCATTGAATTTCGAGAATCTTAGATTTGGAGTAAATTGATTTTTGTTTGTCATTGTTAGCTAAATTGGTTTTTGTTTGTCATTGTTAGCTGCACTTTTGTATGGTTATCTTTGTAATAGAGATTTTGTATTAATAGATTGTATTGTATATTAGATTGGGTAAGATTAACGGCCCGAAAAAAGGCGGGTTGTTACATTGCAGCTATTGGAGCAATGATGAGTGTACGTTGAAATTTGACTTGACATCTGCAAGTTTAAAGCTGACGTGGCAGACATGTGGCAATACGTGTAATTAATTTAATTTCCTGTAAAATAAAATTCAAGTTGCAACACATTTTCAGTTGGTTTCAACAAGTTATTAGGATTTCCTGTTATTGTCATGTTTGACAAGTTCAGTGGCTATCAGTAGCAACAATTTAGGAGGCATGTTATCAATGTGACCACATTCTATTTACGCCCCGTTTGGCTGGACTTATTTCCAGGAAATAAGTGTTTATTTCCAGAAAAAGTTAGCATGTATGTATTTTTTTTGAAAATAAGTAACTTATTTTCAATTTTGAAAATCATATTTGATTTTAAAATTCTAAAATAAATATTTATCTAATTTTTTTTTTTGAAAATATGTATAAAAAAATTAAAATAAGTTACTTATTTTAAATTTAAACTAAGCCAAACGGGCCTTAGTTACTTTTATTTCTTTAGTTGCTTTAATTTTTGAAGTGTAGTTTATTTTGAGTGTATTTAAGAAGCACTTACATTCCACATTCCTTCTCCAATTCTACTTATATATAATTTGCTTATCTATATTATATATAACCAACAAGTTAAATCGTTAACATGTTCAAGATCACTTGGAAAATAAGAGGACCTAAAAAAGACTTGACTCGATATATTACAATTTCATCCCACCTTCCTAAATCTTCAATATGTCGAACTTGCTATACAATTGCTTTAATCTTTCTCACACTCTTCCTCCAATGCTTTCTTGATGTCTCCCTGCTTCAAATATACAAACGGAAAAAAAAAACATAATATATAACATAGAAATCATATGTCAAAGGGACTAATTACTTCCCAATGCCATGTAAAAAGAAGCAAGAGACGAGCTTATCACCTCAATTGCTAAAGGCGAGGTAGTTGTGCCATATCGTTCTATAACTTCTCCTTTTTTGTTAACAAGAAATTTGTAAAAATTCCACTTAATGCTATTGCCAAAGTATGCAGGTCTACTAGCTCTGAGAAACTTGTAGAGGGGTGCTGCATTTTGTCCATTCACACGTACCTAGCAATGAATAGTTGATCATAAAAAAAGAATGAAAAGATCAAAATTGTTCAAGACTGAAATGGTATAAATACTTTTACAAGTTATTACATCTTAGTCAGTAAGAAGACAAAGACTGAAAAAAATTGTCTACTCTCAATCACTTGTTGCTACACACAATAAATATATAAAAAATTGGCATACAGGTTCTCCAGACATTATAAATGGTTATCTGATGTTTCAAAGAATGCATTTAAGCGTTAGTTTGTATATTACTCACATATCAACCAGTAAGGTGTATACTACAGCTAGAGGACGATACTTCACCATGAATCAAGATGTACATTTTGTAACCACTAGGCAGATAGAAGCCCACAATATATACAAAGGGACAAGATTACATAGATTATCTGCGGGAGGAAATTGCCTCCCAAACTTTCTAGAAAAAATATTTATTGAGTAGTAAGATAAGATATTTCATCCCTGGACTACACTTGGGCATGACCATATTGTGGTTTTGAGCTCAAACCAAAACCAAATAAGTGTTGTTTTAATAGTACGAACTAGAACGGAACCAAACATTGTTGGTTAGGTTTGATTTCAAAAAGTGTGATAAATCTATAAAAAGTGCAGATTCTGTATTAAAAGCAATGTATGTATATATTTTTTTATTCGCATCCAAGTGGTAACATAAAACACATTGATGTTATTAAAATAGGTATGTTGATTTTAATACTTTTTATGTCAATATATCAAGTATTCAATCTAGTAATCTACTAACTAATAATTGATAATGATGTTAATCCATTATCGACCCAAAGTACTCAAGAATATAAAATCCGAAATTAAGTTGTGATCCAAAATGTTGAGGTTGCACCATAAAATCATTGTTTATATTAGAATGTAATTCCCTCTCATTCTCATTGATATGAATTGGTTAATATACACAAATGTCAAACGTAATCTACGTAATCTAAGGCTATTAGTCAGGAGACTAGTTAGCTAATTATAACAGAATTAGCTCTATCCTAAAATAGAAGATTTACATAATAAATTACATATACAAATATATATTGTCTAACACACTCCCGCAGTCAAAGCGGGAGGTTGACGAATGCTGAGACTGTCCCGAAATTCATCAAAAAGTACGCGCGGAAGTCCTTTTGTGAAAATATCTGCAATTTGATAACGGGACGGAACATGAAGAACACGGACTTCACCACGAGCTACTTTCTCTCGAACGAAGTGAATGTCCAGTTCAATATGTTTAGTGCGAAGAACAAGATTACCAGAAAGATAGATCGCACTAACATTGTCACAATAGACCAATGTTGCCTTATGAATTGGGCAGTGAAGCTCCAATAGAAGGTTCCGGATCCAACAAGACTTAGAAACAACATTGACAACACCTATGTACTCGGCCTCTGCACTAGAGCGGGATAACGTGGGTTGCCTTTTGGCAGACCAAGAGATGAGGTTGTCACCAAAGAAAACACAGTAGCCGGAGGTTGATCGTCGTGTGTCCGGACAACCACCTCAATCTGCATCTGTATAAGAGATTAATGTGCTGATAGAGGATTTATAAAGATGCAGACCAAAAGATAAAGAACCCTGAATGTAGCGTAAAATTCGTTTAAGAGCAGTCATGTGCGCATTCGTTGGATCATGCATGTGAAGACACACTTGCTGAACAGCATAGGAGATATCAGGCCGGGTGAAAGTGAGGTACTGTAGTGCTCCTGCTAGTCGTCTGTAAACAGTAGGGTCCTCATAAGGAGTATCGGCGGATGAACTCAGTTTTTATTTGGTGTCAACTGGTGTAAGACTAGTGCTGCAATTTGACATGCCTGCCTTGGCGAGTATCTCTTCTGCATATTTTTTCTGTGATAGAAACATGCCAGAAGAGTGACGAGTGACTGCAATGCCCAGAAAGTAACTTAACTGTCCCAGATCCTTCATAACAAATTCTGTACCCAGGAGAGTCGTTATTGACTTACGAAGAGCATCAGATGAAGCTGTAAGAATTATATCATCAACATATAGTAAGATGTAAGCAGTTTCAGAGCCGTTCTTGTAAATGAACAATGAATGATCAGATTTGCTGTGTGTGAAACCAATAGTAGCAACATAGTCTGCAAATCGTTTATACCAGGCCTGCGGAGCCTGTATCAACCCATATATTGACTTCAGCAGTAAGCAAACATAATCAAGAAAATTTGGGTCCTTGAACCCCATAGGTTGATGCATGTAGACAGTTTCATTAAGATGACCATGAAAGAACGCATTCTTAACATCTAACTGATGAATGGGCCAAGAATTAGAGAGAGCAATGCTTAGAACACACCGAATAGTAGCTGGTTTAACCACTGGACTAAACGTCTCATCACAATCAACACCTTTTTGTTGCGACCTGCCGTCACCTACAAGACGGGCTTTATGCCTCTCAAAAGAACCATCAGATTTATGTTTATGACGAAAAATCCACATGGACCGAATAACATTCACATCACGTGGACGAGGCACTAATTTCCATGTCCCATTTTTAATCAACGCATTATATTCATCTAACATTGCATTTTTCCAATTGGAGTCATGAAGAGCACTACTAGGTGTTTTTGAAATAGGTGAAATAGTGGTAGTGGTCGTGGTGTGCAAATTTGTGGTATACTTGCGGCTAGGTTTGAATATACCGTGTTGACTACGGGTGGTCATGCGGTGAAGCATGGGATGATTAGGACTTTGTCTGGATGTGGGTATGGGCGGTGGATCAGAGCTTGGTGAGGTGTTGTTATGTGGTGAGGCGTGATCTAGTGGGGAAGTTTGGGCCAACGAGGAATCTGGGCCAGCATGTGTTGTAGGAGAGGTAGGAGGAGGTGAATGGTAGCCTTCTTGTGTAGCCAGAGGTGTGATAGCTTGGGATCCCAAAGGAGGAAGAGGGTGCTGAAATGTTTGGGATGATGAAGTTGAGTGGGAGGAGTTTTTGTGCATTTGATACAGTAGGCTAGGAGGCAGATTTTCAGTCAAAGAATCATAGTCATGAGTGAATGGACTATAAGTTTGTGAAAATAGAAATTCAGTCTCAACGAAGCGTACATGACGACACACAAAAATCTTATCACTTGACATGTCATAACACTTATAACCACAATGATTAGAGGGGTAACCAAGAAAAACACAAGATGTGGAACGTTCCTCCAATTTGTTGATAGAAGTTGAAGGGAACAAAGGGAAACAGAGACAACCAAAGATACGTACAAGAGAAAAATTCGAATCACTTTGGTATAAAATCTGAGTCGGAGAGAGATAACCCAAAACTTTGGATGGGAGAATATTTAAGAGATATGTGGCCATGTCAAGAGCATGATGTCAAAAAGATAGTGGCAAAGAGGCATGGGCGAGTAATGTACGAATTATGTTGTTTATGGATTGTATATGTCTTTCTGCTTTTCCGTTTTGAGGTGAGGTATGGGGACATGATATACAAAATTGCATCCCATGAAGATCAAAAAATTGTTTGAAGGAGCCATTAATATATTTGGTACCATTGTCGCATTGGAAAGTCTTGATGTTTCGTTCAAATTGTGTTTTAATATGACTGTGGAATGTTTTAAATAATGAGGCAACTTGTGATTTGGTTGCAATAGGACAAGTCCATAAGAACTTGCTGAAATCATCAAGAAATAATATATAATAACGATGGCCAGAAGAACTAGCAATGGGAGAAGTCCATAAATCACTATGAATGATATCAAAGAGAAATAAAGTAAACGACATAGAATCCTTAAACGGTAATTTGGAATGTTTGCCAAGCGGACAAGATGAAAAGAAAGATTGTCGAGCTTATTACTACAAAGAGAGCGTAAAATAGCATCTCCCGGATGTCCTAACCGGCTATGCCATAAGTCAGGAGAGAATGCAGTAAAACCAGAGAAGAGTTGAGGAATATCTCGAGTGTTGGTGAAGATTGGATAAAGGTCCCTCGAGCTGTCACACCTCATTTTTTTGGTCTTTGTCTGTAAATCATTCACAGAAAATCCAAACGGATCAAACGCAACAGAACCATTGTTATCAGTGGTAAATTTACGAACATATATGAGGTTTTTAACGAGTTTAGGTGCATATAAGACATTGTTTAGGGTGAGTGGAGGATGAGGTAGGGGTAAAGTAGTGTTTCCATGACCAACAATTGGAATTAAATTGCCATTGCCAACAACAATGTGATGATTAGAATTGCTTGAATTAAAATAAGGAGAAAGGGTACCTTGTTTCATCGTCATGTGAGATGTGACACCAGTGTCCATGTAGAAGTTGTCATCAGGTGGAGAGAGAGTCATGGTGTGCATGGCCTGTTCAATGTTAGTAGGAGAATAGCCATTCGAAGATGGAGCATAGGAAGCTGTATAAGCCTGTTGAGGTCTGGGGCCTAAGACGCCTAGACCAGGCTTGGAAGCATGGGGTTGTGGTCCTTGATTTGTTGGGTATGGGCGGGGGGAATTTCCCAAGGACCCCAACCACCCCACGACGGAAACCACTGCTGCTGTTGGTTGATTGGAGAGTGGGACTGCTGTTGGTTGTGGCCGGAGAAGTTGCTGCCAGAGGACTGTCCGTTGCCAGAAAAGCGGCGTTGTTGCTGGTTGTTGCTGCGTCCATTTCCCTTCCGTCGATTACGGTTCACATTATTATTTCTGACAGGGTATTGTTGAGGTTGCGGAGCACTACCATCACAATCAGTACGCGGGCCACCATTAGAGGTGGTGAGAAGAGCAGATGCATTGGTGTCGGCTTCTCTGGTAGCAGTGTTTTTGATTGTGCGTTCACGAAGTTTTAAACGGGAGCGACAAGCTTCAAAAGGAGGAAGAGGGTCCTGATTATGGATGTAATCAACAACACCAGAATAGGACTCGGGAAGGCCTCCAATGAGCTTGAGAACCAGACGACTATTGGGTACCGGAGCATCGATGTCGGCGAGTTGATCAGCTAACGATTTGACGTGATTACAATATGCGGAGAATTGATCAAAGTTTAAGGCTGCCAAATCTTCCTCAAGATGCGTGGCTCGGGAGCCTTTGTTATCACGGAAAATAGCTTCTAAACGAAACCATGCTTGCTCGGCAGAGTCATCACGAACTAGAATAACATTCAGTAGATCAAGGGAAATAGTGCCATAGATCCACTGCAAGACAACAGCATCAAGACGTAGCCAGAGAGGGAGATCGACGGTTTTCGATGCGTCATATATTGCCTTTGCTTTCTCATCAGTTGGAAGGTAAATATGCTCGAGAAGATTGTGCACCCGAAGCTGCACTTTGAAGAGAGTAGCACAGGAATGGTAGAGGGCTTTGTCATTATCCAACGTGATGGGAATGAGGGATTTGACGTTGGTAATGGATAGGGTTGGGTGGAACTTTTCTTTGTTGTCAGACATGGTGCAGAAAATGAAAGGAGAAGGAAGAGATTTATTTGATAACAATGGAGGTCCAGGAAGAGATTAGTCTGATACCATATTAGAATGTAATTCTCTCCCATTCTCATTGATATGAATTGGTTAATATACACAAATGTCAAACATAATCTACGTAATCTAAGGCTATTAGTCAGGAGACTAGTTAGCTAATTATAACAGAATTAGCTCTATCCTAAAATAGAAGATTTACATAATAAATTACATATAGAAATATATATTTTCTAACAGTTTAATTGAAGAGTGCATGGGAAAGGAATAAATCGAACCTTTTGAAAGACAGGGTACTCTGCCCTGAATCTTTCGCAAACAAAGTTTCCTGCATCCTCGCTCGATCCTGGTTCTTGGCGCAAGAATTGATTACATGGAAAGGCCAAGATCTCAAAATCTAATATGCATGAAAACACAAAAGTTAATAATTAAAATGATTGAAAATATTAAGACCACACTCCACAACAGACTCTCAAACAAAAAAACACTAACACAGTGTTGTATATGTAAAAAACTGCGAACATATTTAGCAAAAAAAGAAAAAAAAGGTATCCAGAAATTAGAGATTGAAGAGAAACATGAAATACCTAACCTTTATCCTTAAGTCTGTTGTAAAGCTCAGTCAACTCGGTATAATTTGAATTTGTGAACCCGCTACTCATCCCCATGTATATTTTCAAGAACATCAAAGATTAGTAAAATTATAGGTCAATTGCAAGACATTAGCAACTCTCTACGCTTCTTGTCCGCGGAAAGCATTAATGCATAACTTTTGACAGCCTCTAAGTTTGCATTCATAGATACAAAGCATTAATCCGTTCAGCAAATAAAAAGAGCAGAAAAGTTGGCTACAACAAACATTTGTCTCGAACCCTAAACTCATGCATAACATATATATATATATATATATATATATATATATATATATAATGTAAAACAAGAAAGTACCATTTAGAAGCAACATTGACAATAAGCAGCACTTTTCCTTTGTAGATGCTCAGGTCCACATCTTGATTCCTGCAATTCTACAACGCAAAAAAAGAAAAAAGCAAAACTTTCAGAGAACCCAATAAAAAATACATGCACAATTGTATATAAGAAAAAGTACCTTAACCGTAAATTCATGAACAGATTTTTGAGGAACTGCAACAGTAGCACCCATTTAGAGGAGAAAATCACACCCAGAGCTGGATTGAAAATGGACAAGCTGCATGCATAATAATACCCAATAATAATTTTAAAAAAAATTCTTTTGGGTTGTTTTGAATGTATTACTTGATTAATTTTCTATGTTCACCTTAAAGATTATTTCCTACCTTTTATTGTGGTATTTATGTGATCTAGTTTTACTCTTCGTTATTTGTAAATTAATAATAAAATGCAAGGTTTTGAAACTTCTCAGAGGTGGTTGGCAGAGATTAATTGTATTGATAAAGGTTTATCAAAGTAAAGAAGGTTAATTAATATTTTTAAATATTCTCTCTTCATTTCATTTTAAATGTCTTTTTTGCCATATATATATATTAGTGTCCTTCGTTTATTTCAATATTTATTTATCAACAAATTTTCAAAATTAGCTTTTTTATTTGTCATTTTCAATGTAGGATCATTCTAATACTATGAGAGTTACTCTAATAAGAACCCTTCTTATAATAAGAATTAAGAACTCAGGATAATTTGGGTCAAAAAAAAAAAGAGAACTTAGGGTAATTTTGTAATTAAACTAAGTCATGTATTTATATTTTTAATTAAATTATTTATCTTTTATTATGAATATATACACAAATACAATCTTCTTATAAATCAATGACGCTTATTTAATCACAACGTTTATATCATCATTCTCAGTCACGCTTTGATATCATTAGTAGTATCATGAATTAGTAATAGAAGATCTGAAAAGAAATAGGTCGTCGGAGAAGAATGGAAGTTGCTGGAGAAGAAGAAATGTTAGTAATGGTAGAGGATTGGCGGTGCTAATGATTAATGATTGGAAGAGAGAATTGCTAGGTTAGAGAGACACAGGATAAGCTGATTAATGATATAATAAAATCGATATGTATATATTTTATATGAATGGTTAAGATTAAATAATATAGATGGCTGAAGTTAGATCTAAGTTCTTCTTTTAATGGGGTTCTCATTTGAGCATCTGCTCTAATACTATAATAAATTAATATAATAAATATGATTACATTTAAAACATGGAGAAGGGCCTAAATTGAGATGGAAGGAGTATCAGATTATCCAGACGCGGGTTAAAACTCCTGAGATTAGTAATTCTGTTAAATTTGGTGGACATCATTTTGTACTGATAAAAGAAACAAAATTCTTTCTAAAAATAGAGTAAACATTTGTAATTGCTGATTTATTATCAGCTACATGTGCTTAATATTAAGATGTACTATCTCCTTCTATCAAATAGTTACAATTTTACAAGCTTGCTGCAACAAAAGCAAGCTCTAGTCTTAATTTTTAGCCCCAATGTTGCGTTTTTTTTTATTTTATAGGGTATGACAACTTCAAACATGAGAGGTTTGACAGTTTAAAAAAGCAAGAAATCTCTTGTAGACACTCTACACTTCACTGGAAAATAATAAAACTAACAGTAATAATATACACAAGAAATTATCCATCGACCCAATGAATTTTTTATCCCACTTCAACACTCTTCCCAACTGTGCGAGAGGGGGAGGGAGGCGGGGCAATTCACAATGTACACAGGTATTGTAAATATTTTACAATGACAAATACACTAATTGAAGTCTAACAAACTGGAAGAAAAAAAAAAGCACTATCTTGAGAACTGATTGACCATATCCCAAGGGGATATCCTATAACTACTTATATTTATAAAATTATGTTTCTTTGAATCTAACAATATTATTACTCTGACCTAAAATTGGCAACATAAAGTTACAGCTTCGCCTCTCTACATGCAAGTTGTAAGAAAGATGGCAAAGAACATATGTACAATCAACTATTAGTCACTAATTCTTGAGTGCCATTCCATCCTGGATATAGTTCATTGAAATTTCTCTATGTAACAGCCACAAATTATCTCGAACCATTAAACAGCCGCAGGGTCTAGCTCAAAATTGGTAATTCCTAATATATACATCCCATAAAAAGAATCAGCATATATAATAGTTGAAAACATCACAGGAAACTTAAAAATCCTGAATATATACCTCCTACTGTAACACTGATCTTTGTCATCTAGGTCGCCAGTAGTTGGGACCTGAAATGCCAAAAGTCATCATACTATGTCAGCAACCTTGACCTTGTTGAAACATTTAAAGCAGTATTTAGAATACAACTAAAGCAAACACTAACAAACCTCTACTTGCAACCGGGATAGGACCATCCAAGGATGGTCTACGAGGTATAACTTCTCTATGATGTATTGGCCTGGGAGGGAAAGCCCAGCTACGATTTGGAGCAGGCGGCTCAAGCAATGGTCCACCATAAGGACCATGTGCATATGAAAGCCTACCACTATCGTGATAGTGTGGACCTAGGCAGAAGCCAAAAAAAAAAATTAATATCAAAGAGTCAAAACCTCCACCCTAAACATAATAAAAAATATTTGGTTGACATCAGTTTGTTGTGTACCAGAAAAAGAAGGTTCTGAATGCCTCCAGTTATCACCAGCATCATGTGGGGCTGCTTCAAATCTATCATGGTCACTGTAAAAGTTCCCTCTATCTGTATTCTGTGCAAAATGGGACCTGCTGGGATAGGATTGGGGGGGAATATCCCTCTTTTGTGTTCGCTGATCTGCATGCACATATGAAAACTGATTTGATGGAGCAGGATGAGGTGGCCTTAAATGAAATGCCTTCTGAGAAATAGCACCATCCAGGTGTGGAACACTATTCACAGAGTGAGTTGGTTGATGAGAGACAGGTACGCCACCAAAAGGGCAACTATTAGCAGATTCAGGTACCCATGGTCCTAAATGAAATGCCTTGCTGTGAGAGACAGCACCATTTACTTGTGGAACACTATTGAGTGGCTGAATAGGTAGATGAGGAAGAGGCAAACTGCCAAAAGATTCAGTGTTGGCACATTCAGGTATCTGCACCGATATCCGACAATTTCCATTTTCAGGAGCATGATAGGAAGATGCCTCTGGAGTTATTGGGTCAATTACTGGTGCAAATGAACGTAGAGCAGTGATTTGTTGTTTATCGTCACTTGTCTGCATATGCAAGCCAGAAAAAGCAGAAAAATGAAGTACATTTTAAATTAATCCGTCCATTATTACACACTACAAGACAATGGGACAAAGTTCAGTAGAAAAGTAACACACTAGGGTGCATACGTTGGTGACTGGATTGGGCAATGCGGACAATGGAGGTGGCGGCGGTGGTGGCAGGTGCGGCGGTGGTGGAGGTGGAGGTGGTGGGGGCGACATCGGCAGAGGAGGAGAGGAGGTAGATACAGCTTTGGGATTTAAAGGGGGGATAACAGCAGTAAAGTTCTGTTCAATTCGGTGATTTGAAACATCTGCACTGCAAAATCGACCATTGCTGGTGGCACCCGACTCAGCTTCATAAGAGGGTGCAACATCTTCCATTTCAAGTTCACCATCAACAGCTTCCAATATATGACTACGCTTCTCACAAACAGCTACTTGGATCTGTCCTCCAGGGCTGCTAGAAGTATGTTCAGGAGTAACAGCTTCAAAACTCTCCCCATCAGAATCACATCCTTCATCTTCATCTTTCAGCATAGGAGGCATCCGAAAACCAGGAAGCTGAATACTTGAATTGCTGAAGCAATAAGACAAGACTTAATATTCCGCAAGCCAGAATATTAAAGCTCATGATAGGATATATGTTCCATGTCTCTAATAATAATTCAACTATATATACTTGGCAAACTAACAATAATAACAAAAATAATAAAAATTATTATCATCATCATTATTATTGTTGTCATTCAACTATATACATGCAAAATAAAGAAAGGACTAGTAAAAGAGGCCACACCTTCCATACTCATCCACCATGCCCTCAACTTCTCTAAGGGGATCATCAAAAGCCCGCTCATTTCTTTCGACACGGCGACAGTGAGGGTCAACGGAAGCAGGATTATTGGCAGAATCAAGATCTCGAATATGGCGGCGGATAACTGATTCTGGAAGCACCCTTCTTTCCTGCCAAAGCCTCAATACCTAGGCAGCGAATAAAAGTCAGAAACATGAAATTTGTATATATAGCAACAGTTTTAACAAAGCTACAAGGATAAATCTCAATGGATATACCTTTAAGCATTGTCTGCGGTTTTCACGCCCATTACTTCCGGGAGGAGCAGCAGCTAATAATAGACGTGGTAGCTGTGCTTGAACTTTAGAAGGATACACGCCACCAACCTCACCTGGCAAACAAAACATTACGATAGAGTAAGTGTCATACTGTACCGAGTCTATGACCACTAAAGTAAACTTCAGAAAGCTCTTCGTACAGATAAATAAATATGACTTGCCTTTCAGGCCTCGACAGCACTGCGTAATAGAATCCACTAGGAAAAACAAGTCTACTCTTTTGGGTAGACTAGGTTCCTTCTCCAGATGCCGAGCAAGTATCTCCACCACCTATATCATGAAGGTATTATTAATCACAAACATGACAGAAAATATCGATAGTGACAATCAATATCCTGAAACTCACAGAAACCTGAACAAATATTGTGCAACATAATTCTACTGCTGAGTTCGCATTAATATCAAAAGATAATATATAAATGAAAGTATTAAACCTGAACTAAGTACTCGTCCATTACTACCCACATGCATAGGTCATAGGTCAACGTACATGGGTTTTCTACATGAAAAAGTGATGAACATCCTAATTTCTGGTACTTGTTTAATTTCCCTATTTTATAACCATCAAATTTTCTAACCTCGCCTTTCATCAAAGAATATTGCTCAACCCAAAAAAAAAAAAAAAATCAACCCAAAACCAATAAATTTCAATATCAACAGTCTACTCAATTACAAAAACCTACCGTTATAAATAATAAACCCCGTGTTACTCCAACTAAGGTCTGACTCAGGTACAAAGTGTCAGACAAGACACACATATCCAAGACTAGAAAATTTTGAAAATTGGGGATAGGGGGGCTTTTGAAAGCAGGTACTTGAACAAAGGGAACTATATAATGTATAAATAAACAAGCATTATATAAAAGATACTTTAACAATAAGTAACGATAAAACTTAGATTAAATCTGATCAGTAAAAAACTTGAAAATTAGGTGTCGGCTCTACTTCTTTTACATTTCTGCGTGCTTATTTCTTCTCATATTTTTATTTTGCATCACAAATTTTAATCATAAGTTGGTCAAAGTGTGTACATTTCAGTTAAAGGAACCAACATAAGTGATCCAACTTCCAAGTAAGCACACATGCATACAGATAAAAAAAAATCTAAACAGGAATGAAACAAATAGGCATACAGTATAAATGGGACCAACCAATAAAATCTAAAGCACCCTACACCCCCAAAATCCCATAACACCTAAGCTCAGTATTCCCTATTGTAGACAAATTGACTTTATTATTGTCCATTCCAAGAGAAGTTCATTACATTTATCTTGTTTGGGGGATTCAAATTTTGATGTTTTAAGATATGCAACAAATCATTTTTTTCGTCCAATGATTTAAGAAAATCATAGGGAAATATGCAAAGCAAGGAAGCATATGATTAATTTGTATTTATTTTATGTTACTTAAAGACAAGTTATTCATAACTTAAAATGAAATTTGATCACATCAGTAACTAAAGAACTAAAGAGTAAAGTGCACTTAAAGGTGTTGGACCACTTTGAATACTGCCCTTCACAAAACATAGCCTTTTTTCCCCGAACATCATGTTCGCCATTGATAAACACTTTCGTAAATTGAAACTACAAAATCTAGTTAATTTCTTAACAAATCCATTCATTTAAATTGAAAAATAAATATGCTCTTTATCCTCTACAATACAATATCAAACTTAATCATAAAAAATTAATTTTAATAACATTCAAATTAAATTTTGGAAAGTATGAACTAGGTGGATAGCAATGGCAGAAAGATATACATACAAACGCATACATATATGACTTGCAAAAAACTAGAAAAAAACACAACCATCCTCCATACCTCACCCTCTTTTTAAATTTGAATCAGGAGAAAGAAAAACTCAAATTAATCTCATCGGGCACAATTGCATCTCACATGGTTGGGAAAGGAAATATGGTAGGTGAATTCTTTTTTTCTCTAAGTATACTTTCTGTATATATATCATATTAGAGCCGAAACATTAAAATTTTAGTTGGTCTATTTAGGCCCGACAGGGTAAGTATAACAACTTTATTATTTTGGACCGGATTATAATAATAAAGAGGGTTATTAACGTATTGACCCATAAAGTATGCCAATTTGAACATGCCAACCCTTAAAGAAAAAAAATGTATGTTTTACACTTTTACCTTTTAAAGTTTGGTTTTTATACACGTCGACCATATTGGCCATTTTTCTTCCCAAAATACCTTTGCTGGATTTTGAAAATAGCTAGATATTTGATTAATTTTTGTTGGAATCTTCAGTTACATCATAAATCAACATCCACCCTTATATATATATATATACACAACTATGTATGTATGCATATGCTTTCAAAAAACTACAAAACACTTTATAATTACAACTGGAAAGACCTACTTGAATGCCCAAATTAATTGTGTAATTCTTTAAGACTCCAATCAAAAATGGTTCTTGGAATCCAGCAGCAAAGGTATTTTTGAAAAATAAAAAATAAAGAAATTGTTCGAACTGTACAACGGCCAAATTTAAAGTGCTATACTTAACATTTTTTTCTTTAGGGGTTCATATGTATAATCAGGCAAATTTTAAGGGCCTATTTATGAATAACCCTAATAAAAATATGGGCTTTTTGAAATAAGATGTTAAGGACCTATTTATGAATATCCCTAATAAAGTGTATAACACATCATGTGTTATACACTTTTAGTTCGATTATATTATTTCTTATTTAAACTCATATCATAATATTCTACAATATGGCTTTTTAAAAACAAAAAGTTACATAGTAATTATCTTTCGAGCAGGATTACAAATAATAAAGATACATACTTCTATAATAAGATCTTAGATAATATGATATTCTATACATGTCAATTTTTATTTAATATACACTTTTAATTCGATTACAAATTACAAATTGAGTTATGTCAATTCTTATTTGGGATTACCTATAATATTTTACATACATTAATTTCTATTTAAAATTTACTCATATTATATTATTCTACATACATTCATTCATATATAAGATTTGCTTTAAATTCATTTAATCCTATTACAAATTTAATTTTTTTTAATTATATAAAATATTCTATATATGTTAATTTATATACACCTAAATCATATTATAATATTTTGTATATGTTCTATTTTTAAATTTCATATATGTTAACTTTTATTTAAAATTTATTTGTATTACATTATTATCCAAGCCCTTACTTGGCACCTAAGAAGCAAGGAAACGGGTGCGGATGCCGGTGCCGGTGCCGGTGCGTAGTACGGGGACACAGGAGTTCGACAAATATATAATATGGGGATTTGGGTGCAGGGGATACGACATATATAAGTATAACTTTTCATATGTATTTCATATACGTACCAAAACTTATTAATAAAACCAAAAAATGTATGTAGATCAATTGGAGTACATAATATATTCATCTAGAACACAAAAATATAAGTAAACTATATTAATTTGTTCAAAAATGAACAGGAGTATCAATATTTTTGTATTTGCTAATAGACACATGCTTAATTTTGTCAAAGTAGTTGGTTAACACAACTTCTGACTACAATTTTTAAGAACTAAATTCAAATTTAGGATTGTGGAAGAATCCCGCGGGGATACGCTTGCCCAAGTATCCGACATGGGGATACAGCATACAGCAGGTAACTCAAGTGTCCCTCAAGTGTCCCTGCTTCTTAGCTTGGCATTATGTGTGATGCTAACATGTAAGTTCATTCATTATAGCTACTTGAGTTAATGAAGTGTAGTAATGAAAGTGGTAACATGCATGAAATGCACTTTACTAGTACGAAATTATTAGCAATATTCTAGTTTCGGGTAGCATAGCAATATAGAGAGAGCTATCACTGTTTTTAGTCATGCTAATGGAATGGTATCAAGAAGTTATTAGTTTTCTTGTTATTAGTTGTACTTATTAGGCCTAATTTTACGGTTATTCAATCTTTTATTATTTTATGACACTAAAAGTGGTGACAGTATGTATTGTGATGTTTAATCTTTTACTAGTGGGAACTGCTATTATTCAATATTCTTTATTTAAATAATACTTGTCATTGACCAGGAAGAGATGTTAGGATAACAAGGCTATTCTGGCCGAACCTGAGATGCTCTACTGATGGAAGTGTATGTTGACCTTGCATGTAGTACACGATGAAGATCGAAATAGCAACCAAGTCCTACTAGATATTTAATGTATGTACCACAGAAAACTGCATGGAATTCATCTTATTTTTATGTTTTTCATAGATGCTTCAATGTTTAACTGTACTTCAATTTTCACTAACATTGATTTCTTTGGTTGGTAATAGTTGCACCATGATTCCGCTACATGTATGAACTGATACACCCTAAAGGGTTATAAAAAGTGGTAGGGTTTTTGGGCAACCTAGGGACAACTTGAAACAAGTAATTAAAACACAATATCACAGTCCCTAAAACAAATAGATTCTACATTGCAGCGGGATAGCCATTAGCTCTACCAGAAGCACGAAACGATCACATCCCTCAAGACAACATTAGAACTCATTACAGCTTGGGGAAATACAGATTTTCGTGAGAGACTAATTAGAGACAACTGATACAATTACATTAACACAATACATTATACATACATGACTTCAACAAAGGTTAAAATCTTTCCCAGATACTACTACGACATGAGAAGACACTAACAGATAAAATAATTACAGATTCAACAAGCATATTAGTCCAAAAGTTTTTCCGCTTGGGGAATACACTCGCACATTTATTATCACCAAATAATAAGAAGTCAGCAAGTCCCAAAGTTTCTATGAGTAGGCAATAAACTACAGCCTTAGATATTGATAAGTTTCAAATTAAACTCCAAAATTGATATTTTCAAATACATGACACTATAGTTCTTCGGATACAGCTCTCACATGATTTTTTTATGGAAATTCCAAAAAGCAACAAAGAGGTTAATCAGAGCCCTAATGGTACTTACTACAGAAATAGCTAAACAGGAGTTTTCATACCCAGTTCATTTTTCTTGCAGAAATGACTTATAAGCTGGTTCACCATGTATTCGGGATATTTATACAAGTAAAATCGTCCTAAAGAACTCAGATGGAAACATCTAAGTCCTACAGTCCTAACATAATAAACACCAGGATCGGAATATACTTGTAGACAGTTGGAGGAAAGTATTCAAGGTTACCTACATCGGAAACAAATTCTACAGGAAATATACAGCACCAACCGGCAAAATTACAATACAACGTAAAAAAGGAAAGCAGGATAAACAAGTTCAATCAAACAGCTCACTGCATGAAGTAGAACATGTTCTATCAAAAGAATGCTATTAACATACCTTAGAAGCAACACCAAGTCTCCCACATTCAATAGCAATTCGTGTTGCTCGACCAATGCTATCTTTTGTCCTTGTCAGCAGTCCAAGATTGTCTTCGAATAATGTAAGAGCAGCACTGGCTTCTACCTTACCATTTTGTTTTCCAGCATGTTTTAGTTTCTCCTGCGGCAAGGGTACATCAAGACTACAAGAGCCATCATTTCTAAGAACGGAAATTCTATCTGATGAGGGCATGTTGCTAGCTAAAGTATTATGTGGACGTTCTTGTACAGTCGAGACTAACCCACCAGTTGAAGAAGATGATGAGCGGATACCAGGGACTTCTTTGTGACTTAAATGATCTTCAGAATGAGAACTGGACTGAAGCAGATGCGGAAGATCCTCTAAGGAAGTAGTCCTGACCTCTGCAGATGGAGATGGGATGACTTTCAAATCCTTCGTCTGGTTTTCCTTCAACAAAAACCTACAGACGAAAGAAGCTCAAGTAATACTGGCTACGATAAAGTTAATATAAAAAACAGAAAAAAATGCAAAAGAAAATTATTTAACAGACATGTCAACAGTTATAAACTCTATCATCTTAATCTAGAATGGAATATATATGCAACACAGCTTACATTTCAGTGTCCTCTTTATCTCTATCGATAACAAGCTTCAACAAATTGGTAGGATGACATATATTCTGCAAACTGCATAGTGACGGATCTGTATCATCATGTGTCAAACAATTATTAACCTCTGTATTGGCTAAAACGGGATCGGAGTTTTTTGCAACCATCCTTGCATGATCCTCCTCTTCAAACGGTTTTTCCACCTCAATATTATCAATCTGGTTGTTATCAACAGAAGGCTGCAGGAAATCTTCTTGTTTGCCTTCGCTGCTTATCACTTCTTTGTCCAAGCCAGCTCTCAGAGGTGTTTGCCTTTGAGGCATCACCGTAGGTTCAGAAAGGTTCTTACTCAATGATGATACACCAGGATCCTTACAATTTGAACAGTCAACAGCCTCCACAGGAAGTCCAGTACCACAGGGGCTAGGTTTTGGTCTGTTGTTACTTGGGGAAGTATCATGATCTACCACTTCAACATAAGATGCAGGACCCCCGTCAACCATGGAAGGAATTATATTAGTAGAGCACCCTAAGATAGTATCTTGTAAAGCATTTTTGCCAGATAAATCTACATCACACAATATAGTTTCGCCCTCTGATTCTTTACGAGGAAACAAGTTGGAGCAATCCCTCATGGGTGGGAAACAAGATGCATTCATGAATGTTTTCATGGATGATGATGCCTCAAAAGTTGCTTGAACATCTTCAGCAACATTAGCTGACATTGCTTCTAAGGCACGATGGATGCGCTTCGATGGAGGTAAAGCAGCTTCACAATCTACTGAACTGCCAAGTAATTTCTTAACTTCCCGAGGTGCTTGTTTATTGAAAGGAAATTTGTTGATTATCGATGAATTATCTAACTCCAGCATACCAACAGATGGGTTTCTGTCAACAGGACTATCTTCCTCAGAGTTCATGGATGCATTCAGCCGCGCCATCCGACCATCTGAAACTTCAGACGATTTCTCCTCTGGCTGAACAAGGGAATCTGGTTGCCCCACTTCAGATGATGGCCTACCCATTCGAACCCTGGCTCTCTTGAGTAATGGCAGATGCTCATCTCCATCTTCATTGATGTACTTCTCATTCAAGCTTTTATTATCACTTGGTACACTCTGACTAGATCTATGCTCTTCGATCTCTGATTCTGGCTCCTTCTCTGGTCTACCAATAAGTTCATTAGTACCACTGTTCGCTCGTTTTCTGCTTGGCTTTCTTTTTTTCTTAACAATAACAGCACTGGAATGGAAATCAAGTGTTTGATTTATCTGGATATCCTCCTGGGAACATTCGACAACAGGCTCTTGTTGTACTAGTCCATAACCAGACTCCACAGTGCTCCCCTCATTGAAACTAAACGTATCAGAATCAACTGTGCCAGTTTCTGAATCTTTTTCTTCAGGGCTACCGCTTGAAACAAAAGCAGGTGAATCGACATCATTAATTTCAGAAACATCTGGTGATTTTCTGATCCGCTTGCTCCTTCTACATGATGCATCCCGCAACCCGTACCGCTCTGCAATCCCCGCAGTTTTTCTGAGGTTGCTAGATGGCAATATAAAGTTCCGAAGTTTGCGGGTATCTACCCGGGATGAACTTCTTGACCTTCGAGCAGAAGGCACTCTTTTCTCTGTGACAAAATTATGTGCTCGCGTAACTCCATATTTTTTCCTAGAATAGGTTGTTGGCTGAGTCATTTCTTTAGCACTGGTTTCAACCGCAGGATCCTCAAATGAAGCCTCCTCCTTATCATGGAAAAGGTCTTGTGTTGTTCCAGCTGCAGACCTTCCAACCGGAAAATCATCATCAGATTTGACTTTAGTAGAATCTGTACTTTCATGAAACGATCCACTTATTGCTTTAGGAGCCTCATCCTTCACCCCTGAATCAGCCAAAGATTCTACAGAATTGCTACCATTTCTCGCGATAATATCATTAGTCGAGAGTACATTTGTATTTCGGTCTTCGTTTTTTAACTTCTCAAAACTGTCAATAATCTCCCGTACAGCGCGAACAAAATCAGCACCTTTACCATGACGCTTTCCTAAAAGATTTTCTTTCTTTTCTTCCGTAAAGGCTTCAACATCAGCTGGATTGCAGAATGCACTGTATATAGAAATATATAGAAAATAAATTATATTTAAAGTAGGAAAAACAAAATATGAGTTGTATGATGCTAATTGAGCACACTTGCACTATAAATAGTTGCATTTTAAAGAAAAATGACGATAAAGGCAATCTGCATATATCTATGATCACCAAGAAACTTTTTTCATTATTTTTCTATTGAAGATGTCAGCCATCCCCAATATTTTGAACATTATATTTTATGATCAAGGTCTTGTCGCCCAACCTTAGAAAACCTACAAGTCTTTTAAGTTTTAACAGTGAACAAATTAATGTAAATCTCCATATGTATCAATTAATTTGGAGTCAGCCAAGTCTTTCTGCAAATTAGCCGTAAGGACATATTTGAAATATCTTGGTATTTTGATTTTCAAAACAAAATACCCTTGTGATAATTGGAAAAACACTCTGGCCACGTTTGTTTGCAATGACTATAATCCCTCACCTGTATTATAATCTGTACTCATTATATCACAGTTAATCCTTTAAAAAATTATATGAACAAGATTGGTAAATTTCTAGGTCATTTTGGAAGATTATGAAATAACATCTCTCACCAAGCATTCTAATCCCATGGAAATAAACTAAAAAGATGATTGAAAACTAATCCATAGGATGACTGTCCTTCAAATTTATAGTAAATAAGCTAAGAGTACGGGGATTATAATACCATAAAACATTTCTTAAGGTGCAAAGAAGTGCCAAAGAAAGTCAGTAAAGTTTCACTGTTCCAGTATGACAGATTGACAAGAACTTGGTATCGTCCACTGTCAATCAGTAATTAAGCATTCGTCATAATACCAGGTCCAAAAAAAAGCTAAATATATAAGAGGTAGGAAGATAACATCATCTTGGAAATATATATATAGGGTTTTGCTCAAAAGAAGACCGGTGATTTGTCTAGCTAAAACTGGTGATTTGATGCAAACTGAAAATTTCAAATTTGTTTAAATGGATGATTTGATCATTTTGATGTAAATCAAAAAATTTCAATTTAGTACAAATCCCCAATATTAACTATGAAAATCACCGGTTCTCACGGTTCTCATTTTAAGAAGTTCTCATTTGAGCAAAACCTGTCGTGTATATTCATTTAGAACAGATGATTGCATTGTTCCCAAAAATATGCCCAGCAGTGTCTAAACTGTCTCCTTGTGTGTTTAAAAATGTGTTGCATAAATAATGCATCATGCACACTATGTAACAAAGTGTACCCTGGTCCAGCACATTATAAACAGAGACACTGTCATCTTTAAGTTGTCCTAGCTTTACAGGCAACATTTCCAGGTAATATAATTCCCTGTATACATAAGTGACACTGTATCTCTTAATTCTATTTAAAAATTTGGGACATGGGACCCAATTGTGCATAATAATCATGTTTTCAGTACAAAATGCCCAATCATTTCCACAAAGCAAAACTATCAGCTTATTATTGCATGTGTAAATGAAGGTAAATTAAAGGAGGTACAAGTTAGTCACATTGGCAGAACCCCGAAACTTTGAGACTGACTGCAGTAAAATTTTATAATTCAGAATAAGAGGATCGAAAAGCTTCAATAGTAGAAATGCAACTACACAAACTTCAGATAAGAGAGTAAGAATCAGCGCTTTCATAACTGAATATCCTCCGTTCCCTTTCCTAATAATCGATGCTAGTAGGGTATTGTATAATGATAATGAAAATAGGATGTATCTCAATTGCTTGCGTGCATCTATTACGTACCTATTTTCTGTATATCTAATAAGCACATACTTTGTGCCTAACTTAATAGCTCAGAGTGCACCCACAGAGGGTCACAAAAATCTTCCCTTAAAAGTAAAATCAAACTCAAGGTTTAACAAAAACAGGTTTAATTTCATTTTAGCACAATGAGACAAATATGAAACACCAATATAGTTGCTAACAAATAGTAAGACCATAATTGTATATCGATACTTCACGTACACAAATTTTTTTTAAAAAAAATCATATTTACATAGGAAGCATTAAGACTTGCTGCATCCATAACAGTTAAGCTTCAAGGAACAAACTAAAAAAACAAAATAAATTTTGTTTTACACTGATGAGGGATTTTTACGGTAATACATAATTACATATAGTTAGATAACTTAATATTCTATAATATTGCCAGCAGAGAGAGGTTTATCCTAGGGCATGAGCATTGCCCAAATCTACTACCCTTGGAAATGAGAACACCTATTGGTCCCACACCACCAAGCTAAAAGAGTAAGATTTGACCGAACTCTATGATACTATAACTTAGATATGAACATTTAAAATGTGTATCAACTAGCATGTGAATCAAATATAAATTGCTCAGTTCTTAACTTGTTTTCCAATTGAAAGTCTAATAAGAATAATCTATATGAAAACATTATAGCCAATTAAAAGACTATCAGAAAAAATCTCTATGAACTCAAGGTTTAATTTCATTTTAGCACAAAGAGACATATATGAATTATGGGTATAAACCCTAACACTAGTAAGACCAGATGTATAGATAGATACTTCATATACACATAAAAAATACAAATTGGATTAAAAACAAATCATAATTACAAAGGAAGCATTAAAACTTGCAGCATCCATAACAGTTATGTTTCAAGGAACAAACTAAAAGCAAAAGAAATTACGTTTTACATTGATGGGGGTTTCTTACTGTAAACATGTAACATATTTTTAAGATAACTGAATATCCTATAATATCATCCGCGCGAGGTTATTATGTATTCTAGGGAATGAGTATTGCCCAAATCTACTACCCTTGGAAATGAGATCACCACCCATCAGTCCCATCCCACCAATCTAGAAGATTAAATATGAACATTTAAGATGTGTACAGCAAGTAGTGTGTGAATCAAAGATAAACTGCTCAGTTCTTGACTTTTTTTATAAAAGACTATTCAGAAAAATCTGTATGAAAAGTATAAAGCCAATTAATAGACTAGGCAGAAAATTCTGTACGAACTCAATGTTCAATAAAAAGAGATGTAATTTCATTTTTGCACAATGAGACATATATGAAACATCGATATAGTCCCCAACAGATGGTAAAAGCGGAAGTGTAGATAGATACTTCATCAACACTTAAAAAATACAAATTGCATTAAGAACAAATTATAATTACAAATGAAGCATTAAGACTTGCAGCATTATAACTGTTAAGTTTCAAAAAACTAAAAGCAAAAGAAATTACATTATACATTGATGAGAGTTTCTTACTGTAATTCATATGGCTAAGATAACTTGATATTCTATGGCATCTGCAGAGAGAGGTTATTATGTATCATAGGGCATGAGAATTGCCCAAACCTGCCCCACTTCAAAATGAGATCACCACCCGTCAGTCCCATCCCAACAATCTATAAGAGTAAGCTGGCATCTAACAGAACTCTATGATACTATAACTTTAATATGAACATTTAATGTGTAAATCAAGTAGTGTGTAAATCAAATAAATTGCTCAGTTCTTGCTTGTTTCCGATTAAAAGACTAGTCAGAAAAATCAATATGAAACATAATTAGCCATTTCAACCTTGTTCACTGTTCTAAATAATTAGATGTGCTCTGTCTAAAATATTAAACATATATCACCAGAATACTTGTAGCCTAAAAACATTAATTATCGAGTGAGAGAGCTGAGCGAACTACTGGAGCATTAAGATCAAAAAGAGGCTACCCCGAAGCATACGTGTGTATATGATTGGCTAGCAGAGGATGGTTACTGTCCAATAATTGTGACAAGGGCCCAAAATATTTTCAATTATTTTTATTTAATAATGCTAAGACATGTGAATAAATATACAATCTGCGAGGGGCATTGCCCAGAGAATCCCAATTAAGTGTGCAAAGAAAAAAGATGTTCAAAAATGATTAAGAATCTAGAGATAACTTAACATATGGATCCCCTCAAATAAAGCTGCCTGAGTAGGACCTTAATGACTTCTGAATTAACATTATATAAGCGGAAATTTTTAGAAGTAATTATAGTTAGCATTAGAATCAATGACCACGACCTACATATGTAGCTACACCAACACAGTAGTTATGCTTCTATGTAGAGAAGATCAAATTAGTTAGAATGATGCTAGATCCGAAATCTAGGATTTCTAGCTTTCTCCTTGTACCATTCAGTACTAAATAATAAATATAGGGATAAATTCATTAAATATGTACATCATGTTAGAAACAAGAGCACGAGACTGATCTTCACATCAAATTAAGAGAGCTAGAATTCCACGAATAGATGTCTTGAACAACCAGTGCCCCGAGTAGAAGTTAACATTGAAAGAGCATTAACAATCATGTTTAATGGCCAGAACTAGTCACATTACAAATTATAGGGACAAAAACAATGCCTCGATAGACTACCATTGTTCCTTCGACCCCAAGGAACAGTAATGTCCTATTTCTTATTAGTGATCTACTTTGTGTCGAAGATGGGAAACTTTATCATCACCCGGTGAAAACTACCATCATGAAAATATAACTTATGTTTGTGCTCCTAAATTCTTCAAATAATTTGTGAGTAAGAAAGATTGTCTACCTAATATTACAAGGAAGTCCAGAAAATGCTTTTAAACTTGTTACATATGACCAACATTTGTGACCCTCATGACATATCACACATTATATGATAATCATCTTGTAATACATTTTATATATCTCATAGTCTAATTAATATTATTTAATTACCAAGTGAGCCTCCCAATGTCAGAAATTTTGCACCATCAATATGGCTGGTTTTTGGGGTGATGAAAAAAACAATAAGCATCAAGTACATATACCGAGTCAATAAAAACAGCTACAAATCTATAATTGGCATATATAATAAATTAATAACTCATACACAAATAAACAGGTGAAAGTAAGGAATTCTCAGGGTAAACTTCTATGCAGAATGAGTGCGTGAGAGATTGAGATTGACTTGTAGATTCAACTAACTTTATCATTCAATGGTGGGCACAAAACGATAATTAGAACAAAATCATTTAAACAAGTAAATCCAATGCTGAATGAGTAACTAACATATTTAAGCCATCTGAAGCACATAGTTACCCTTTAGGATAATCATCACATACTTGCACATGCTCGTAAAGCTTTCTCAAGAATAAATAATAAGTAGGGCAGCAATAGCTAAGATAACTTACATTTGTTGGGTTCCGAAGAAACACACAAATACTTTCTTCCAGTCAACTTCAAACCCCCACTTGTCCGGCTCACTCACCTGACAATCGAAAACAGGCCGAATAATAAACTCATGGGCCTAAAACAGGCCACTTAGTCCACCTAAGTTACAATATAACATCTACATCTACTCCTGGTTAACTCATGTACTCAATCTACACATATACTCTGCCTATGTAATGTCAAAATTTACACATTAAAGTAAAAATCCGATAAAGCCCTAATCTTTACACCAGATCCATTAATTTCAAACCAATTTAATCCCCTAAACCCACTTTCCACCTCCAAAATCCAATTTATCGCACGGGTAAAACCGCAAACCACAACAAATTCACACCTCAATCACAAAAACCACACAATCATAACTAAAGCTTACAACTTTACAAACAAATACAAAACAAAATGCACACATACCGTAGCAGGCCAAGCCGGAAATCCTTTAACCTTGGCAAGAACAAGATCACCGACCTTCCACTGCTTTCGAGCAGCGGAGGCGATAGCCGCTTTACTGGCACCTTTTTTCCGACTCGGCGCCATACAATTACAATCAATCAAGTCAAATTAAACTCATACACACACACACGAAAAAGCCACAGCTTTTCGGGCCTTTTCGATATCGTAATCGAATCGCAAACACTTTAATAAATTAATCACACAGATGCAACAATAAATCAATATTCGAAGATCAAATTAAGAAAAATAAAGGTTTACATCACTTGATTTGATAAAAGCCCCAATTTTTATAACTAAAAGAAGCTGTAAAACCCTAATTTGCATAGATATAGATATAGATATAGATACAGATATGGGATAGGTGAATGTATAAAGGAGGAGAGTGTGTGTGGGGGGAGGAGAAGATATGAATTGGGTTTGGCTGGTGGATGCTAATATGCGCTTATGGTGACTAGGTTAAGCCTTTCCTGTTTTCAAAGCCTGGAAATTTTGGGCTTTACATAAAGTAGCACGTGAGATTGGGCTTGGAAGTACATTTGGGCCACTTTGTAAACTATTTCATCATCATGTACAAAAATACTTTTAAATATTTTATATGTATGCTATATTATACTTTTAAAACTATTTCATACGACATGAAAACTTAGTGTTTGGTTTTTGATTTTGAATACACGATCGAGATTTAGTGTCTTTTTTTGTTTACCCATCGGGTACACGACACGACACGAGATACACGAAATAAATAAATAAATATTATATATATAATAAATATTACATAATAAATATTATATATATATTCTGTATTCAATTTTTATGTACATTTTCGTATGTTTAAACCAGAATTTGGACAAGAAATGTAAAATTTCATAATTCGTGTATCGGTTCATATTTATTTCGTGTACATTTCATGTTTTTTCATTTTTGTGTACCAGTTCATATTTATTTCGCGTACATTTCATATTTTTTCATTTTTGTGTACCAGTTCATATTTATTTCGTGTACATTTCATATTTTTTCGTTTTCATGTACCAATTCGTGTCATTTCATTTTTGTTTAATTGAAAATAATTTGTGTACTTCACTTCGTGACGTGTCGGGTCGTTTTTAAATCGTGTCGTGTTCGTGTCAGCAGATCAGGTACACGACTTCTATTCGTGTCATTTTCAGTTCTACCCATCAAGTACACGAAACATGAAAATACACGACACGAACGATTTGTCAGGTCTAATTATATTATTGTTAAATTTAAAATTTTATGGGCTTGATTATTTTTCTAAAATTGTTTTTAAAATTGATATTACTTTTGTAAAAAAAACATTTTATCAAACTGATGTTTTGGAGGATAATTGTTCATTAATTTGTTACTTTCGGATATGTACAACTCGTCTCATTTTTATATTTCAGGTTCCTAATTTTGTTCGGCCTACTGAAAATAAGGATCTGAATCTTTTATATTGTGTATAACTTAATTTAATGTAACTATTAAATAAAATTCATTTTATTATTAGAATAAATGTTGTTGCTTGTGTAATTATTAAATATTTAGAATTGTGATTCTTAAATTTATTGTCTCGATATTATATTGTATTTTTTGTTTGATTATGTTAATTTTGGGATTCATTGAATGAAAATTTGTTTTATTTATTTTTAGTTATTGTATTAATATGAAAAGTATAATTTGTTATAGTTGGTATCAAGAATCTCATGTTCAAGTTATGGATGACAAAAACTGAACCAAAAAGGCAAATTGAAAGTTAAGCTGATAATTCTAAAGACGAAATCGATTCAAAAACCACACTAATAAAAACCTCATTAATAATTTAATTTCGGTTTGATTTTTAAATTTTAGGAACCGACTAGAAACTATACTGAACCGTACTAATATTTATAATATATACAAAATAATATCATATAAATTATATTTAAATTTAAATACTTATAATTAATTATACACTATAAATAACTAAGTATTAATATTACAATACATATTAAAAACCAAGCAGGCCCATTTACACTACAAACATTGAAATTCAATACTTCTATTACTGTACCAATAATGTTTTGTCTCTATTAGTTAAAAACTAGGTTAAAATCTCTTTCAACTGCTCAAACTCATTACTTTGTGCTCAATGCGACTTTGTTAAGATATAAATATTACAAAAGCAGGGCATTGATAAATGGTAGATATCGATGGAGCTCCATTTGAAATTATTCAACCTAACAAAGATAAAAATGCAGCAGCTATAAAAGATCGTTGGTGAATGTATATAATATATACGATTTTATACTTTATGTTTAGTTATTGTATGATATTAGCATTTTAATTGTTGAATATTGGGTTATTTTTCAGAATTTGATAGACTTAAAAGTTGATAAAGACGAAAAAATGTTAAAAGTTAATCTCATGGGAGCACTTCACACTAGTACCAAATTGCATATAGAGCGTATGGATAAGGCAATATACAATTATTGCAAAACTAAAGTCTCTTGTAACACGCGGTGCAAATGGTACGTCATCTCCGCTTGGTCATTTAAAACATAGTTGTATTCGATACCCTTTACTAATCAGATTAGATAAGAAATAAAAAATCTAGAACTTTACAAAATTATTTAAGGAGGAATGGGAGGAAGTTGAAATAAGTTGCAATATTCAAGTTCATACATTTAATCAAGAAATAAGAGGAAAGAAAGTTGTAATAATGTGCATTAAAGATAACATGTCGTTTAGTATTGTTTTGTATTATTTGTTGAAATTGTAGTCATTTATAAATTCTTATAGTACTGTTATGGTTCAAAAATAAGGTCGTAATTAATAGGGGTTTAATGCTAGGGTTTGTGAGCTTCGGCCTTTAATGACTACACTTGCTTGTCGGAGCTATCTATGTTCTAGCAAGAAACCTACGTATCTCAAGCGTATTGAGAATCAAGTCAGGACGTAGTTCTAAGAATGAAGGATTATGCCCTTTATATAGACATGGAGAGTCTAAGAATTATATTAAGTCTAGGAACCTTGGTGGGAAAGTCACCGCTTTGCTAATTTGGTGGACGTTTCCTTATAAGATTCAGTTTCCTTGTCGAATGAGGTGTCATGGGGGCTACTCTTTGAGTTGCCTTCTAAGACGGTGATTCTAGATCATAGGTCATGTTCGCGGGTCGTCTGATTGTGCATGTATCGAGCGTCCTCGATACAGGTGCGTTCTAGACCCAAATGTCAACCTAGTTTTAGTCTTGGGCCTAGATTTTCGAACCAGATTGGTTCTAGGTTTTTGGACCAGATTAGGTCTAATAAATGCAACACTAATTATGTCTTTAGGGCTCACTTTATAGAAGTTACAAAGGTCTTTTTTCCTTGACTTAGAGTCTTGTTAGCCCTTCTCGGGTCTCGTCTTTCTAGTAAAGTGTGGAGCGACCTACACATTTACGACGATTTACGTATTTTTGAGTGATTATTCGTACTTCGGCCCTTATCTATGTTAATTAAGTGGTGTTTAACGCTAATCTACCCTAATTAAGGCCTTTCTACTAGCGTTTATCACCTTTTGGCCTTAATCTTGGTTAAGTACCCGATAATTGCCGTTAATTGACCCTAATCGGGGCTAATAGACATGCGTAAGTCACTAATTAACTTTAATATAGGCTAATTACTGTGAGAGTGAAGAGTTCCTACAGATCCTTTCTCACTCATTAATAGTAAATGCCCTTAAATTGATCCAATCTACTCTGGTAGTGAAAAAATGACTAAATGTTTGTTCTAGAACTGGTTTTCCCCTTATGTAACTGCTTATAAGCACGGAGTATGCTAATCTGATTGGTGTGAAGTTTGAAGACTTTTTTCTTATTTTTTAAAAGAAAATATTCTGTGCAGAAGTCTCTACAACTTTTTCCAGAATAAAAAATGCTATTTATGTTGAAGAAAAGTTCTCTACCGATACATTTCTTAATTTGAACTGTATATCATATATGTATCTTGTATCTTATGTGGTATTGTTTTGTTATAATCTTGTAGTAAATGTAAATGTATTCTTGTAGTATATGAATTGTGTGCATATGTAGTCTTATAGTCTATAGATTCTTTTCTGCCTTTTCATTATGATTCATATGAAAAAGTAATCAGAACACTGATTGGATCTTTAAATCCCTATCTTTCACATATGAAGTTAGGATGGATTAGCCGAAATGTGGAATTGTTATCCAATAACACTTAGAAGACATATATACATGCATGTTTATCAGCCATGTACCAACAAATATCAAGTTTGAATGTTATGGGTGGACATATATATAAAAAAATATTCTTATGGGCATTTTCAAGACTTGGTAATGCCGGGATTTTCATTTGATTTGGATAGCATTGAGTTAAAGGAGGCACAATGATCATGAAAAACGTGTGCAAGGGTGTGGTGCCCCATACAGAAAAAATATAGTTAGTTTTGAGCAATGAAAGAGAAAGCGTATGCAGTTATTTTTTATGAACAAAGATGATTTTTCATGGACAATGACGAGAATTGCATAAGCAAATTAACAATGAATAAATTGTACCAACGGTTATTTTTGGTGTCCAGAATGGATGGAACTAAACTACTTAAGTCAATGAAATAGTATGATCATTAAAGACTTCTATGCCAAATTTACACGTTATGAATTTAGTAAAGTAAAATCTTTATAGATAAGTCCCATGTGAAGAAAAAGCATGGGCTCAGGTATCATTTCTATTTAATGTATTAATTGTGTAATCAATTGTATATTTATTTACAATTTCTATTGATAGATAATGTACGTGACTTTTATTTTTCTATATTAGTTAATATCACTCATTATTTTATGGTGCACTAAACAGGGGGTCTTCACGGAAATAGCATTCTTATTCTTTTTAAGAATAAGGGAATGGTCTGCGTATATCTTACATTCCCCAGACCCCGCTCTAAGCGGGATATACTAGTATGTTTGGTTGGTTGGTTAGACTTATAATATCTTGTTTTAACAAAATAACTGAGAATATATTAGTGTCATTAATACGTACTTCAATTATATCAATACATATGAACTCAAATCCATGTAGAATACGATAAATGATCGCTTGTTTGTGTATTTGCTGAATCTCGCATCCTCTAATTCACTCTTATCATTCATTGTTTCTATTGTTGTTCAAAGTATTCAACAAAATGTAATCCATGATTTTTATTAGACGTTGAATGTAAATAACTCTGTAATAAATTTAAAAATGATTTTTACTAAAAAAAGGTAATTTTAATTATTTTATTATATTTTAAATTTTTTAAGTTAAATAATGTGTGATACATGAAGTGTGAATTACCTAGGAGGGGGTGGGACTCACCGTGTTTTGTAGGGATTTGTACTTTCTAGATAATTATACTCCCCCCCCCATATAACTTTTTAAGTATTTGAAAAACATGAATAACTTACCGTTAACCAAACAACCTCTAAGATATAATCCATCTGTAATGAAATTTCACAAAAAAATTAATGATAGATATTTGTGGTTAGAACAATATTAATCAGTTCAATCTGAGTGAATTTAGTAAATACACTTTTTCAACTTGGCAGATAAAATAGAAGACAAATATTATTGTTTAAGAGATCATGATTTCAGGACGTTTGTAATATATTCTAACACCATCTATCTTAAAGGTTTTAGAATCAATGAAAGAATTTACTACTTGTTGGGGAGCAACAAATTAATATCTTATGAGAATCGAGTGAAGAAAAACAACTCAGCTAAGCAACCTCATCTTCTTAAGTCCTTAGATCAATTTTAATACAACCATGTGAATTTGGGGAATAAGCAACACATATCGATGTTTTCAAGAAGTTGTTGGTAACTATAGAAGTGAAATTTGGATCGGCATGAAATTTTTTAACAATATATTTGTTGCCCAGTAATTAACAATTGTAGAAGGGGGTTGAATATAATTGTGCAAACTAATCGAATAATTAAATAATAGTATGAAAACTTAATGACTTTATTCACTTATTAAAATCTGTTACAATATAAAAACAACTCTCTTAAGAAAAATAAAGTTTTTAAGAGCTACTAGGTTATCAGAAAGATAATAATATTCAAACATTTACAAAGTAAACCTTTTCTGTACTTAAATATACACAATTACAAATCATCTAAAACAGAATGTATGTCAATTACATAAATGTAGGAAATACTTTCATATCTATATTTAGACGACTAAGGCAATTCCTGATTTCTTGTGACCCACATTATTATCTCTTTATTAATCCTGATATTCTCATGATATATAGGAATTAACATCTTCGACTCTCATCGATTGATAATGTTATCCGTCGATTGATAATGATATTCGTCAATTGCTACTATGCCATCCATCGATTGATAATGTCATCCGTCGATTGCTACTAGATAGCTATTGAACGTTTATCCATCGATTGTTAATATACATTGAGCAAGTATCCATCAAACATTAATCCATTTATTCATCGAACATTGATCCATCGACTACTATCAGTTGATCATGGATAAATCCTGACGTCTTCATATCTTCAATTCCTAACATCCCTTTACCATATTATAAAGGTGAGAATTAATATCTTGTCCTCAATGATCATAACTATAAATATGAAGCAAAAATAAATCTAGCAGGGTAAAGTACATTGCACTCTTATTTTTAGCCAATATACAAACAATATTGTTGTTAATTATTTGCAATACCATCAAAGACAATATGAGTTACAAAAATACTCATTATGCTTTGTAACATCCATCCTTTCTTCAAATGTGACTACCAAGCTTTGTCATATCTTCATAATAATCAATAAATTTAGAGAATCTGCTCATTTTATAACTAATGTGGTGCCTTGAAAATTCACTATGTCTGAAAATTTGGTCAATAAAACAAATAAATTAGCTGAGACAAAATCCAGAGTAAGAGGTTCAGAGTGTGTTCGTCCGTTGGTGCCAGGTATGCAGAGTTAAAGAAAAATATTAGGGTTTTGAGATATTGACTAGACCTATTATTCAAAAACCAGATTACGAATTTGAAATATAAATTAAACCCTTTTTCACTAAACTATTGTAGTATATTTACAATTGACATCATGCAATATGACAAAGAATAAGGATCTGCATGATTACATCATGTGTGCATCACCAATATACTTAACCGTTCAATTCTTCATCATGTGTACATCATTGATAAACTTATAACTTGTGAATCACTGATAATGTTTGTTTGGTTAATATCACAACAGATTTGCAGTATGAATAACATAATGTAATAAAAGCAATCACACAAAGAGAAAGAAGGATGAGAGTTTTCATTAATAATACAAAAAATTATATGCAAGACTACATAGAAACATAAATAAATTAAAAAAAAATATTCTTAATTCTCCTAATCTATCTATGCTGCTAGTGTAGTCATATTTGCTTGCCGCTCATCTTCCTCTTTGAGAGTTCGATCCATCTCCCATCAGAGATAATCGAGCTCATCTTCTGGCGAGAGCGCTGTCAATTCCTCCCTACTGAGAGGCGAGTCTAGCGACCGCAACGGAGACAACGACCATATTGTGGGTATGCTGCAAGATGAGTCATTGTGAGAAGGTGAGAGAGTTTTGAAAATAATGAGAGATGAGTAAAAAGACTGAGACTTTTTATGCACTAGAAAAGTAACTCTAGAGTACGTTTCGTATTCCTAGACAGGTATGCATACTACCAAAGTAAGAATGCTATAAAAAGTGTGTACATTATCGAGCATGTAAAACACATCCTAATCATGTAAATATTTCTTTATCATTTAAATTAGCACCACGTATCATATTGACACAACTTATTGTCAGAATAGTATATCATGGCATATTTTTTATGACTAAAGATAAGATGAAGTGTATTTTTTAGATTTTAAAAGAAGGTAATGAAATGGTACCAATTTTTTTTCCTTTAAGTACTATTTTTTTTCTTTTAAATTATAAATGATATTAATACTTTTTAATTTAGAAAACTTGTAATTCTAAATAGTTTTTTTTATCATCTTGATTCTAGACTTTTTGGTGTTAACATATATTTATCATAATTATAATAATAATTAAAATAATAACGACATCAAAATAACTTTTAAATATTTCATTTTTAATAAACTAGTTGATATGTTTTTATCATTTCTAATTTTATTTTAATGTTTTTACTATTTAGTTCTTTATAACATATACAATTTTCAATAAATTGACGCTGCATATAACTTATTTTTGTAATATTTTAAAATAAAATTTGAACATATCTCAAAAATAGAAAAAAATAGATAAAATCTGATTATATTACAAAATCTTTTTCTATATTAAACACACACTAACAAATTTTTTTCCTAAATACATACTTGAAATATTAAAGATTATATACGAGAGATCATTTTTTAATTCTCTATTTATCTTAATTTAATTTATTTTTTATATAATTAAATAATATAAAATATTGTCAAATTTTCTGTTATAAGTTGAAGCATCTATATTTTTCAAATCAAAACTCTCAGAGAGCAAACTCTTCATAATCATTGGATCGGTCAGAAAAGGTTGTTAAACCAGGAGAAAAGCAAAACAAACGGGTTTGATTCATTTTTTAGGACAGAGGTGGGTAAGAAGGGTGATTTGCAAGAGGAGAGAGGGTAATAACAAATAGGATGTGAGATGTGGCATAAACAAGTGGGAGGCAAGAGAAACTAACCTCATTAACATTAGATCGGACAGAAAACATCGTTAAACCATGACAAAAGCAAAACAGGGGGTTTGGTTCGGTGTTCAGGATATAAATGGGTGATAAAAGAGATTTTGTAACGGGAAAGACGGTAGAAACAAGAGGGAGCGAGATATGCTAGCAATAATAAGTGGGAGGTGAGAGTTAGTTGACAACAATCGTCTAAATGTTGTCATTTCAATCAACAACTGGAATGAAAATGTCAATGGTAAAAAAATAATGAAGAAATGAAAATGGTGATAATAAAGAAAATAATGAGGGATTACATTAGGGTTTCAAGTAATGGGCTTTGCAGGCCTTAAAAGATAATTTGAATCTGTTATTTTTTTGAAAATTTAGAATGTGATAATTAAACTATAATTTTTTTTTGAAACCAGTAGTTAGAGGTTATTAATAGTTTAAAATAAGTAATGGTTTGGGCCGGACACTTAAAAGAAGAACTATGGAAATTTAAATAATTTTAAGGTCCAAGTTAAAAAAATGGATGGACCCAACTTAGAAGACAAAAAATAACACATTACCTATAGTTGTGACATCCAAACCTTATCATCAGAGATCGAAACCTGAAACATAAATAAAAATGAAAATTTTACTTTCAGAAAAAGAATATTGAACAAAACACGTAGTAATAGAAATAATGATGCCTGCGTATAACTTATGCCACGTCTTCTTTGCATAATTTATTCAATCCTTGTCTGAAATCATATAGATCAAAGCTAGAAAACATCTATATTAAAAAACAGAGATTAAAAAACAAGTGAATCGATTTCAAACATAAGAAAAAACAAGAAATGAGAAAAAGCTATACATACCGAAGTATAAAATAGATATAAATGTAGTGACAGAGAAGATGAAGAGCAGATCTGGAATTCTATTGTTGTGTTCCCCTAATTCAAACGTACAACAATAAATGAAACACATAGCCGAAGAACACAAATATTAGAAGAGATTCTAATACATCTGTTCTAAAGCTAAGAAGAGAAGATGAAGAACAGATGTATTCGAGGAACAAGATAAATGATTTAAAAGAATGGAGATAAGGGTTGTTGGAGAAAGTTGAGAACATGAATAGATGTATCGATTGAGGTGTTTACATAGATAGAAATGATGATGCAGATAGAGGGAAAAATGAGAGAATTGTTTGAGAAGAAGGATGATTTGTACAGAGAGAGCTGTGTGTGAGAGAGAGAGAGGGAGAGATTTGGAGTAGAACAAGAAGTAGACAAGTCTATATATGCTAAATTACGAATTATATGTCCTAATTTTTATTATATTTTATTGATGTTCATTTAGATATAATGATATATTTGATCTATAGTAATGACATTGATATTGTTAGCGGCAGATAAGAAATTATAGAGAAGACATTATTGAATAAAAGGTAAGTGTTCTTTTTACGTTTTGATTTTTGGATAAGGAAATAATTGTACAATGCATGTATATATGATACATGGAAGAAAATATTGTACACGATAATTATAAATTATTATTATTTATACCGAATATGTTTTCATGTAAAAGATATTTTATCACCACATATATAAATTGATGACAAAGAATCATAAAAATAAATCACAAAATGTACTTATATCCAACATCTAATAAATGATGATTACATTCAACTGAATGTTTTGAACAATAACATGGATAATTGGATGATAAGAGTATGCAAAATACGAGAGTCGAAAATTAGTCAATACATAGTTATCATAGTCGGGAGTCGGGAATTAGTCAATACTTAGTCAGACAATCAATATAGTCTTAATGAATTATTAGCATACTATTACATGGATTTGAGTTCATATGTTCTGATATAATTTTATATCAAAGACTTGAAGCATGTATTAACATTATCAATATATTTTAGATATTTTATTAAAACAAGATATTATAAGTTTACATATGCTAAATTTTGAAGTGCATGCTCTGATTTTCATATAATTTTAATAATGTTTATTTAAATGTTATATGCATTAATGTTATTAGCGGCGGATGGTAAAAAAATACTTAAAATTATGACAAATTTATAAGTTATTAATTAAATTACACATTTATATTTTAAAATTATACTTGAATTAAGATTGTAAATATTTTTTTAACTAATTTATGGAGTGAAATATATTGTGATTATTTATTTTTTAAATATTTTCAAATTAAAAAATAATTTTAAAATATATTATAAAGTTGTCGCGAAACGCGACTTATTAGACTAGTTTATTTCAGATATTGTCAAAATCCACTTTATTTGAAATATAAATATATATTTCTTAAATTTTTTTACGACCTTAATTTTACTTTTATAGGATGATTTAACATGACTATTGGCAAGTAATGGAAAGTATTCTGTCAAAACTGGGTATCGGTACTGACAAACCCAACAGAATAGCATAACCCAGGTGAATACAACTAAAGGTTGGAGTAGAATCTGGAAGATTGAGATCTCCCATAAGATACAGATTTTTTTATGGAGGTTTTGTAAAAATAACATTCATGTGAGGAACTTGCTAAGAGGAAGAGGGGTTCCTAACCCAATTATTGTCCGATGTGTGAACGTGACATCGAGCATGTTTTGCATCTCTTTTTCGACTGTGATTTTGCAAGAAATTGCTGGCAGAAAGCAGGTCTGATTTATGACATGAGGGATGTTGAATCTGCAGCTGAATGGCTCCTGGATGAGTTGAATACAGAATCAATGGACAACTTGACCGTTATTGCTAAGGTTTTAGCAGGGATTTGGTTTGCAAGAAACAAACGAGTCTGGGAAGGCAAGCAAATTGATTTGAATACTGCGGTCGAGATGAGCTCTAAACAGATTGTAGATTGGCAAGATGCAAATAAAAATTCACAAGAGTCTCTATTAAATCTGAGTACTGCATATGCAAGGGTAGATAAGTGAGTAGCTCCAGCATTGGGTTGGATGAAGCTTAATGTGGATGCATCAGCCTACGGTGGTGACTCAAGTTTTGCTATAGGAATGGTTAATTATCAGGAATGATCATGGTAAGTTCGTGTTAGGCAAAAATCTAAGAATTGCAGGCCAGACGAGCGTGATGGAGGCGTAAGCTTATGGTGTTCAGGAAGCCCTCTGCTGGATACAAGAGCTTCAGTTTAAGCAGGTTGTAATAGAATGTGACTCCAATCTTGTGGTTCATGCTCTGCAACAGAAATCTGAGTACTACCTAAAAGTTGGCAATATGCTGGCAGCTTATCATGAAGTTATGCATCATCGAAACGACTTGGTTATCCGACTCGTTAAGAAGCACGCAAATAGGGTAGCACATCTTTTGGCTAGAATCCCTTGTTTGATAGGTTGCTATAATTTGTTTATATCTCCTTCACATTGTGTGTTGGAGATTTTATTGTCTGATCATTCATCATTATAATGCAATGCTTTGTTTCAAAAACATATTGTTCCCTTTTATTTATTGAGTAAATTGCAGTTTGTATCCCAGAACTTTGCTCCAGACTCACTTCGGTTATAAAATTTTGAAATCAAACACTTTACATTCCAAACTTCTAAAAACGCTATATTTTACATCTTTTTTCCATTATAATATATATATATATATATATATATAAATGTACATATTTTAAAAAAAATTCAAATTAACAATTAGAAGAAAAAATCATAATGAAAACTAATCCAATGAGCTCAAATATAAAAAATGAAGAAAGAATTGTAATGGTAGAACATATTATACAAACATTATTTTTATATAATAAAAATGTGTAATTAAAAAATATTTTATTTTATTCTTATTTTTATAAATTTATAACATATATAAAAATAATTATATAAATAATTAGTAAATGAATAAAAATAATATATTATTTTTATATTCAATATTAGGTATAATATGCATGTTTTGTATATATACAAATATACGAATTAGGATAATCAATATACAAAATTTATTTGTGCTCATATATCATGATTGTATAAAAAGTAATTGTTATATGTACTAATATATTTATCATATTTATTTCTATATTTTTAACGTTTAAGGTTAGTTTTTAACGGAACAACAAAATATGGATATAAAATATAGTATTTCTAGAACTAATTCTAAACCCATACGAGACACTAGTATGCTCTGGTTAAAATACCGTATATGATTTTACTTTTTATTGTTAATATGTTGTTTTTATAAATATTCTGTAAATTTATTCATAAATAACTAAGGTGTGTATGAATTGTTATAAACTTGTAATCAGTGAATAAAAACCATTTTAGGCATGTCCAATATTGTTTTCAAAGGTCTCGTAGGTGTATATAAACCAAAAAATAATCATTATGATAAAAATTCAATTTATCTTGACATTTCATCAAATACGAAACGCCTTGATTATTTGTTTAGACGATATACCTTGTCATACTCTTTATTTTCTCTCAAATGAATTTGGTGGAATATACTAATAAAAAGTTAGAAATACTTAAGGGGTTGGAGTGGCTATTGACAATAATAGAGATGTAACCCATTTTGTTATAGAATATCTCCAATCTCAAATTTTAAAATTTTTTGAACTTGTTGCAGATATTATAAAACTTTCTGAAATACGGATCCACCATTATTAATAGTAATGCAAAATCTACTCCAATTGGAGTAAACCGTCTAGCTAAAACAGATTGTTAGTTGTTTAGTTGGAAAGAATAAAATGAAGATTTTCTTCTCTTCTGATAAAGAATTATAAGCAGGATCATCGGAATCACCATATACATTGCCTAAAATTCTCAGATACACTCTGTCATTCTCGGATAATTTAGTACTATGATTTTTTCTCTTGTATAAAAATCAAAAATTCAAATAGATAAAATTAAAAAGATATATTATATACATATAAATGTTAATTATAAAACAACTAATATATATCAATAAACATGATATGTGATATGAAATAATTAAGTAGACAAATATTAATTGCAAAATAATTAATATACATTATTAATATGTAATTATTAAAGAAGGTTTAAATAATCATTTCATATAATTAAATTATAATATATACTTATTAGATAGAGGATAAATTGTTATTTCATTATATTAAATTTGTTCATGCTACTCTGTTATAGATTTGAGATGCAAAATGTAATTTATTCTATTATTATTTAATTTAATAATAATGAAAAAAAAAGTGACGGTTGAAGGCACAGATATGCAAAAACCCAATTGCCCTAAACCTCCTTCTCTCCCGAGGCTTTGATTCCTTTTTTCTTACTTGTTTTTTCCTCAATGAAGCTCGTCAGGTCTGTTTATTTATACATGTTTGTGTATATATTTCAATTATTTAATATATATTTAATATTTTGGAATTTGTATCAACAGGTTTTTGATGAAATTGAACAATGAGACTGTTTCAATTGAACTCAAGAACGGAACTATTGTTTCAATTGAAGTCGGGGTTACGGTTAGTACAACAGGATACATGATATAACATGGCTGATCTGTGTCAATAAGGTCTCAAATTATCCTCAACTTGGGTAGCTTTCTAGGACCGCATAGTAGAGTCAGAGAAGTGAATATATTCAAGACATGGTAGGTTAAATAGAATTTGATGGGTCGTGTTGGTAGATGGAACTCACTGGTCTGTAAGGAAGTCTCGTAACTTGTCTTTATTTTATTCAGTACCATATTGTGGCTTATATATCTGTTTTGAGTTTTGACAGCTAGGCTTGTTTCAATATCTGTGGTAGGTTTTTATCCTTCACAAATTCTATATTCATGATGTTCTGTGGCAAGAAATAGGATTGACGACGGTTTTGCTAGTCAAGCTCTCAGTATGTGAATCATAATCGTCGGCAGACAATTATGAGTACATATTTTTGCTCTTTCCGGTAATGAATAGGCTTCTGTTGATAGTAGTGTAGGATATGAAATCTCAGCAAGTATTTTAATATATTTTTGTGGAGATTTAAAAAATGGACCTAAAACCAGTTGCTAGAGAAAGTATGGCTATAGTCAATTCAACCTACGTATACACATACGCCAGTTCTAGTTTTTACTAAACGGTCATAACATTTTTTTAGTTAATTGCCCCTTGAATCATTTGCTAAGAAACATCTCATTTTTCTTAGAATTTTCCTTTTAGGGTGCCATGGATGTTTGTAGGGTTAAAACAATCTAAATTTTACCTCATAATTTGCAAAACTTAAGAAAAAAATTGTGATTTTTGAAGAGAGAGTTTATACTTTATACCAATATCCAGATTTGTAAGTTTGCATAGACAAAAATATATTAATTAACAGAAATTCCTTCCTGATTTTGTTTGACATAATGTCATATAAAATATCAAGATGCTGTTGTATTCACTTGGTACGACAATCACAGATATTGATTTAGTACAGGAATCTTAAACAAAGGTATATGTGATAAAGCGATGAAAAGTTAAACCCAAATGAACTACAAGAAAATATGCCTACCCTAAAGGGTTTCACATCTGCAGAAAGGAGAACAAATGTTGGATAGCAACCCTTATATGAAAGAAAATTTCCATATTTCAATTGAATTATGTCTAAACTTCCTTAAGCGGGGATTACATTACTTATTGAGAGAATAGAACCTAATCAAATTACCTGCTAGGCTAAAACCCAGAAAGCCAGAAACAATTGAGCTTATTTTGAATAACCTTCATAAACATTTTATCAATACCCAGACCCCTGTATAAAACATATAAATAATGACAAATTGACATCAATCCCCTCTACTAGAAATACTAAACTATTTATTAATAATTTAATATACAGAAAAACTAATTATTATTTGTATATAAATCATAATCGGGCAGACAGTCAGGGATACATATTTATGCTCTGTTACCAGATGAATAGGATTTTGTAAATAGTGACCATGGGATATGAAAGCTCAATAACTATTTTTTTTATTTTTTTTGGGGAATGTAAAAATGGACCTAAACCAATTGTCAGAAGATGTATGGCTATGTTTAATTGTACCTTAAGTATACACGCCAGATTCAGTTTGTACCTAAAAGTCCAGACTTATTCAAGTAATTGCCCCTTGATTCTGATGCTAGGAAACATCTCTCACTTTTTTTTGGGTGCCATAGATGTTTGTAATAGGGTAGGTATAATTAAAATACACAATTTGCAATGACACTTTAACAAATATGTACTAACTTGTAATTTGTGGAGACAGAGTTACACTAATCAGGCTGTTTGGCCGCACTTATTTTCTGGAAATAAGCCCTTATTTCCGGAAAAAAGTAGGTATATACTTTTTTTAAAAATAAGTAACTTATTTTTTATTTTGAAAATAATATTTGATTTTAAAATTCTAAAATAAATATTTATCTTTAAAAAATATATGAAAAATATATATATATATATATATATATATATATATATATAATAAGTAACTTATTTTAAGTTTAAAGAACCCCAAACGGCCATAATATCTGCTGCCATGATTGTCTTTCCACAAGATTCAACTAGATTCAAGTTATATTACTCTAGAGGTATGGTCATATACTCATATTAAATGTATACTGAATTTGGAAAAAGAGTCCAATGTCCTTTGAAAGTCAAATAGACCGTTTATATCGCATGAGAGAAGAATATGGTTCTGAACCTTGACTATGTTTTAGATTTTCTTTTGCCTTGATAAATGAGGATTAACTTGCACGTTGCAACTACATCTTTTCATGTATTCAAGATGAGGAAAAGAGAAGAGAAAAGGTCCCCCAACATATCTCTCGGTCTGTCCTTTCACTCACAAAAACAAAATATGAGAATTATTAAATGCTAAATAACAATTTTTATCTCGTATATAATTATAGTGATCACCCAATTACATGAAGAGATAAATGTAGAGAGACTGAGTGGCCAAAGAATGTGGAGTGAAGATGGCAAGTGATGAATGTATTAGTTCAGCATTTTGACAGTTCTAACGCCTCAAAATAATTTTCAGAACTAAACATGTGCTCAGAACTTATTCCATGAACGTGCCGCGCTATATATATGTAACACAATTTTCGGTTGCAGTCTGAAGGTTGCAACAAAAGTAATGGTCAAACTTCTGCTCTTTCTTCTTGGGCTTTTGTTAATTAATTTTGACTGAATTTCAAGTTTGAACCGTATAAATAAAAATATATAATCTGGTATGTGAGTTACGAATTAAAGTTGAAATTATAATGTATATGAACTTTTCTTGTCATGGAAATAGAAGAGATTTTCTATATGAGCTTTCACCTTCTACATTAAGTCATGAGCTTATATTCGTGGTACAAATATCAAAATATCTATAATTCTTTAAAGAGGCCGATTTGTCTGAAAAGCTTACCTAATATGGACTGCTAGTTCGTTCCATGAGAGTTCTCATAGTGTAATAACGTTCCATTCGAAGTATTGGATCTTGAAAATGATCATTATTGATTATTTTTTAATACTAACTACTATAATATTTTTACAGAAAAAGTGTATGATAGCTACTGTTATACGTGCAACAAGTGCACAGCTTACATTTCTGCAAGTCTCTTGAGATAATTACTCTGTTAAAAGCAATTATATACAAATTCTCTTGAGATATATACTCTGTTCAAAGCAGTCATTTCAAATGGCGTAAATTTGACTGGTTGCTGTTGCCATTTCAGGTGTGGATATCAGTATGAACACACATCTAAAGACTGTAAAACTTACCCTCAGGGGGAAGAATCAAGTAACTCTAGATCACCTGAGTGTTAGAGGGAACAACATCCGATACTATATTCTGCCAGATAGCTTGAATCTTGAGACCTTGTTGGTAGAAGAGACACCTAGGGTTAAGCCTAAGAAGCCAACTGCAGGTATACAACTCTTTCTGGCTACTACTTGCACTACTAGATATATTCGTCGCCATATTATAATAAAAAAAATTGCTATCCAGGGAGGCCTGTGGGACGCGGTCGGGGACGCGGTCGGGGACGTGGACGCGGGCGTGGCCGTGGACGAGGTCGTTAGTTCTAGTACAGTGTCACACTTTTGAAACATTGTGATGAAATTTCTAATACAGTGTCACACTTTTGAAACATTGTGATGAAATTATACGGTAACATGCTAGCAGTACTTTATGGTGGACAGTTGGAGGTTCTTAGACCTTAGGATGCCTAATGAATTGAGTAAGAATCACGCCAAATGCTCTATTAATTTAGTTGATATTAGGGTGTCACAAATATAAGTTCTAGCAATGAAGTGAAGTTCTCTTGTAATGTGTAGTTCACTTTTTTCATTGAAGGAATTTGGTTTTGATTTTACTCTCAAATCTGTGATTTGGAGGTCTTTTATATTGTGTTTTCAGTATTGTAAAAGCTTATGAAACCATTTTAATTTTACTCTCTCTCAAATTTGTGATGCGGGAGGGTTGCATTAATTTAAAATTCTTAAAAAAAATCACAATCAAACATATCCAGTTCAGTTCATGTAGCCAAATATGCGAGGGAAAGTGCACGTTCACAGATTTACAAACATTATTATTGTGTCACTTTTATGTTTAATTTTTATCATTCTTCCATTTCCATGCAAACCTTTGACCTTTCAGTGTGTAATTTAAGGCCTATAAAAGGGTGTTGTAATATCTCAATTATTATATTATTATTTTTATTACCGTCTTAAATGAACTTGAAAACAATAATACCGTTTCTTATGCTCCAAGCCACTGAACCTAATTACAATTCTAAATCGACTCTGAAAAGTCACAACTTCTATATGTGCATCTTTTCTTTGCAATAATTTTACGATGGATTGAGATAAGATGTTGCAACATAAAACGGGTAAAGCTCTAACTGCTACCGGGCTGGTACTTGTGTTTGGAGTAGCTGCATATCATGGAATGTCTAGAGCACATTTCGATAGCAAAACGTGGCTCGACAATGTTAATCAAACCATGCGATCCATTGAAGCCTCGGAAAAGTACTATCCAATTCGACATCCGACAAAAGATTTCAGCCATAGTTGCCTTGGAAAAACCTAAGCATCCAGTTGCATGCTTCAGCCACTATGTTTTACGTAGTACTACTTATATATTTATTTATTATAGATATTTTTGTCATGATGTCTTGTTGGTAAACTCTTTGTTTATGATGTTTGCGTTGTTGTGGAAGAAGAATGAAGTAGGACGATTTAATAGTATGTGACAATATTGTACTTAATTGACAACTGTCTTGATTTATTTAATTAGGTTTCTAGTGCAGTTTGTTTAAGCTTATAATCTGAATTTACAAGTCCAGTGGCTTGTAATTTTCACCTAATTTACCAGATGCTTCTGATATATAATTCTGTGTTAAAAGTACAGGGGCCAACGATTGAATGTTAAAAGTATAAGAATATTTATTATTATTAAATATTATATATTTGTTAAAATTATAAATTATTTTGAATTTAAAAAAAATTAATATCACTAAAAGAATAGATAAAATTTTAATGCTCATAAGATTTAATTAATGAATTGTGTAAAACCCGTGCCAAACCCTACCCATTATCATTCCTAATTATAATGTAAAAGATTGTTATTGATTTTATTTTGGTAAAACATTATTATTGCTTTCATAATACAACACATAATTTAATTGTTTGTATATACTAGATATAGATCTACAATAGTAGTAACTATTAAGTGAGGTGGTTGGGTTGGTAATAAATTTGTGTCATTGATGTTTTGTGTGTAAAGATAGCGTCACATGAACATCCCTAAATTAAATCCTTAGTAATCCATGTTGTTGGTAGGTACATGTTAGCTTTGCATCTGATTATCTTTTTAATAAAAAAATCTTTATATTCTAAAATTGTTTAATTCTTAAAACATGACACGTTATTATTAGAAGAATTATCTTTTCACATTAACATTTGGGATAAATTTTGCTATTTTTTTAATTTCTAGCATTTTCTTATTAAGAATAATGTTTGCCTTGAGAAGTGAGAAAAGAAAATTTTATTATTATAAATGTAAAGGTATATATGTACAATACGAGGGTTAATTCTATTTTAACAAAAATATCATTCAAAATATTATTTAAAGGATGGTATAATCTCATAATAAAAATTGTATTTAAACAAAAAAAATTAAATCTGTTAACTTTAAAAATTTGGAGGATTCACTAATGTTGTATCCAAAATCTCACATGAGTTAGATTTAAGCCCGTAGGCTGTTTGAGATCCAATCCATTAAGTAACTAGCCCTCTAGAGAGCATGCTAGCAAGGATCATAGAGGTTCCATTGTACTAGATTGAGTTCTAGAAGCTGCCAAGAGGGTCTAGAGGGTGAAAGGTCCTACAAGAATGAGGAACCACTAGGTGAAGAGGTCCTGGTAATAGAGGACTTTCACTGTCCAAAGAGCTTTCATTGAATCAAGACTAGAACCTGGTTTAAAGAAGTTCCCTGAGCATAATGAAGTTGAGGATTTATCTGGGAGGCTCTGGGTTGCTACAGTTTCCAGGGAACAGGTCCCATGGGACTGGTTCCAAGAATTGGCTTCCAGGGGAGCTGTTTGGTACATCCTGAAAGGGCAGTTCTACATGGATTGTTTCACTTGATTTTTAAGAGATGATTGCTCTACGATTATAGAGGGTAATTACCATAATATTCTTATCAGATTAAGGATAATTACAAGGAATATACATGTATTCATGTATGCAGCCGATTATGTACAAGGAGGGAGTTTTCGAAGAGTCCTAGCCTATTAGGACTCTCCTTGTAACTCAACCACTTCGAGATATACATCAAGCAAGAGGATAATTCTTATCAAATCACAGCTGATGACTCACTAACAAGAGTCACAAATGTCAAGAACTACATATGAACTTGATCCCTATAAATAGGGTATGTAAGCAACTAGCAAAATATTCAAAAATACTTAGAGGGGAGAGAACAGATAAAAAACTCAAATATTTTTTGTAACTCCCAAAGCATTCGTATATATGTACAATATGAGGGTTAATTCTATATTTACAAAAATATCATTCAAAATATTATTTAAAGGATGGTATAATCTCATAATAAAAATTGTATTTAAACAAAAAATTTCTAAATCTGTTAACTTTGAAAATCCGGAGAATTCACTAATGTTGTGTCCAAAATTTCACATGGGCTAGATTTGAGCCCATAGGTTGTTTGAGATACAATTCATTAAGTAATTAGCCCTCTAGAGAGGTTCCATGACAGGTTAACAAGGATCACAGAGATTCCAATGTATTAGATTGAGTTCTGGACATTTAAATTCATAAAAATTTTAAAAATCGGGTGGACAAAACAATTTTTCATATATGTTATGAATATTCTAAAAAGTTGTAATTCTTTTATTTTATTCAACTAAACAATCTTTACTAAAAGCTATTCCCAAAACAACCCACTAACAACCCATCAAGTTCTGTAGCAATTTTGTAGCTATCATTGATCATCAGGCACCCTTGCAAGCAAGGTACATTAGAGTTGCACTAGTTAGTAATGCAAGCAGCCAAGCAGTATTCTATTTCAACAAGACACCAATTATCACATATTATACATCATTCTAATACTAGGGTGGGTGGTGGTCTGCTAAAATTTTAAAGATTTAAGATCTTAAATTATATCATAAACGAATTTTTTTATTAAACTAAAACGCCTACAATATGTCCATATGTTTTTTTTTCATGGACTTCATCATATATGTCGATCAAATCAAAAATGGATTATAATTTTGATTACAAAGAAAAGAAAAAGAATTCATCACAGATGCTCTGGTAGTCCTATCAATTGTTGCATAATGAATAAGCATGAAACTTGTCGATAAAATTAAATAAATATTTGGTCAAATATTATTTAATTTCCAGTTTCTTTCAAATAATTAGTTATTTTATGTAAATTCTAAAGGTGTTTTTTTTAATAAATAACTAATTATTATACCGGAAAGAAACTGTAATCTATCTACAATATTATTATGTTATTATTTAAGTAAGTTTTTTCTAACAAACCATATTTATTAAAGTAATGGTATACCGCAACAAATCAACTAAATTGATCTAAATAATTCAACAACTAAAATCAAATCAATTGAAACCAAGTCTGCTTGTTAATATTTTTATAATACAATCAAATTAAAAAGAAAATAGTGAAAAATTATCAAACAATATAAAAAAATTATTTTTAAATTTTTGTTTCCTAACTAATGATTTAATTTTATTATAAATAATAATAAATAACAATAAACAAGTAGCACTTACATTATTATTATTATTATTATTATTATTATTATTATTATTATTATTATTATGGTATGGAGAGACAAATCACAAGTCTAAGTATTTTATTTTAAATTCTAAATAGCTATTTATGTCGGACGTCTTGATGAGGATCACACAATGAGTCAGAGTGGGACTATGAAGTGTTTGTATATGCGTACAGACAAATGTCATAGCTTTGAACTAACAATGATAAATTATATATGTATATAACAATTTAATTATAACACGAAATTTTAACTATAAGATTAGGATCAAGATAAAATATGATAGACTTACTAGAAAAATATAAATTTTTTTTCTTCTAAAAATACAATTTTGCAACCAATACAAAATGATGCAATTAAAATCAACATCAAATACAATTACGAATAACTTCAATTTTTTTAAAAAAAATAGTTTACATTCAGTTGCATTTAATTACAAATCGTATATAATAAAAATTATATTTGATTATTTTTAGTTATAAACCATATCTTTGTAAAACAATTCAAAACATGATAAAATCACAAAAAAATTTTAAAAAATATATTTTTGATAATTACACAAAAATAATTATATATATATATATATATATTATAAGTCTCAAGTTCCAAAATAAAATAATTTAGTGCTAATGACATATCTTATCCATCCTTAGGCTTTCGATTCTATTTACTATGAAATTTATTAAAAAATAAATCTAACTTATTAATTTAAAAAATTACATTTATGAAAATTAAAAATAAAATTAAAATTAAAATTAAGACTTTAATTTGTATATAAACTTATAAGAGCAAGTCCAACTTGTGCTCAAGCATAAATAATGACATAATGTGGCATAAAGTAGTGTTCAAGTAAAAAGTTTTCTACTCCCTCTGTTTGATGTTTGATTTTTTTGATTAAATAGTTAAAATTATTATTTTTAAATTATTATTTTTAAATAAAAGTATTAAATTAAAATTTTTATTCAAAAAAAAATAAAAAATAATAATTCTAACTATATAATCAAAACTCTTAAAAGTGTGTGCCAACAAATCAAATGTCAAATATTATCAAACGGATGGAGTAATATAAATCAGGGGTACTCATGTAAAACAGGGAAGTTGAATACTATAATTACATATATGCCATTAAAATTTTGTATTAAAAATGGATATAACTTTAGAAAACTCATTTCAGAAACAGTATTTCTTTAATAATTTCATGAATCACTATTACATTCTTAAATTCATTAGTCATTTCCTATTTTTAGATATTCTCCGACTATTCCTTATTTCGTTTATTTAAATAAAAAATATTTTTCATCCATCTTTTTAAAGGATAGTTAAATTTATTATTATTATTATTATTATTATTATTATTATATGTAACGAATATAAAAATCGTTATTAGAATTCATATATTTTTATGATTCCCAGATTTATTAAAATTTATTATTTTATAATATTTATAAATAACAAATTAAAAAGACGTCGATGTTTTATAAATTTATTCTAATTCTCAGTTTCATGAAAAAGGTTTATTTTAATTCTTGAACTTACTCTAAAAATACAAAATGGTAATAACTAAACTTTTACCTCTATAAAAATTTATATAAGAGCAAATCTAATGCAATATTATATTATAGCATCAAATACAAAAAAAATCAACTTCAAAGTAGTTTCATATTTAAATACATATATACATAAATGCATTCTTAGTTCTATATTTGAAAATAAGGATGCATTTATTCAACATTACCACATCATCAATAACTATGAATGAAAGGTAAGAGTTAAACAATTATTGTATTGTTCATCACTAAATATCAAAAGCATAATGAAATGAATAATAAAAGTTAAAAAAGTCAACTAAAATTGAAACTAATTAATGAAGGAAAGGCCACAATAGCATACGTACGCTAGTCAACTAAATTTGAAACTAATCAATGAAGGAAACTGCTCACTAGCCACAATAGTACATGTACGCTATATTATATAGCGTGCGTTATATTTTTTTATTTCCAACTATACCCCTTAAAAGTATGCGCTATATTATAAATCTTTGATGAGAACATAGTCTTATCATCCCAAAATAATATTAGTTCTTTTATCATACAATTTTTTTTGAGATTTCTGCTAGCCAACCTATTTGAATACAATTTTTTTATAAATCTAATATATCACACCCAATATATAATCTAAATTTGTTTCTCGGTAAATTTTAAAAAAGTTTAATTTTCAAAATTTGAGTTTGGAAGAAAATTCGATTTTTTTCAAAATTATGACTGTGATGATTTTTTTGGTATTCATGGTATTTTGGAGTTGGATTATGATTTTTAAAGATTTTGTAGTGTTTATGATATTTTGGAGTTGTTTGATAGAGGTAGGTTGGGAAAAAATAGAAGAAAAAAATGCTCAGCATATACATTATATTATATAACGTACATATAATGTATCAAAAAAATTAAGTCAAAACATTAAAAAAGTTCTACATGTACGGTATATAATAATATAGTATACATATCACATATAATATAGCGCACATGCAAAGCTCTTTGTATCTGTTTTGACTTATTTTTTTGAGGCACCGTATATATGATATATTATATAGCGCACGTGGCTGGGACAGTCGAGGGCAGAAAAGAAAAAAATATATTTTAACAAGTACGTTATATTATATATCGTATGTATTTTTTTTTTTAAATCTCAGCCATTCATTTAATTAATGAATGATGGTGGATGTGTTGACTTATTTACAAATAATAGCGAACTGCGACTAATGAATAGGACCCTGGCATTGGAATACAAATTTTATTTTAACATTAGAAAAATGACATTTTTTGATGGTGTAGTATCGAAATAATAGCATTCCAGTTGCTCGAAGTGCAACAAAATTGAGGTGCGGCGTGTGCATTGTTAAACTCGCCTAGCAATGATCAAACAGTAGTTCAACGTGTCAAAAATTTATAGTTCTTCTATCTCAATCCCACTCCTCTATACTTGTGTCTTTCCTTAAATTATTACAAAAATCTTATTGAAGTTACTGCAATTTATATCAGCAATTTATTTACCGGGTTACTGCAAAAATCTTAACTTTGTTACTCAGGTGACTGCACTTTCTTCCTCTCTGATTTTCTTACTTCTGTTGAATACTTCTTGATATTTTTCATTTTAAGTCTTTGATTATATATATGGTGATGTTCTTTTTGAAGTTTTGATGTGTTGTATTAAATTTTATACGGTTCTTGTTGTTTGGTGCAACGGGGTTGTTGAGTTTGTGAGTTGTGTGAGCTTTGGATGGGAATGAAAGTTTTTTTTATATTGCATATGCTGAAATTATGCTAATTAGACTATAGTATAGTATTGTTTTGTGAATTTGTGATATTTGATCTGGGTGTAAAGATAAGTAGAATTTCTATTATTATTCAATTTTGTCTGGTTCCATTGGAGGTGTTCTTAACTGTGTGTTAATTCATTTGTACTGATTTAGGTTTGTTATATGTGGTAACTTTTAATTGAGTAATAATTGAAATGAGAGATCATTTTTACTGAAGTGGTAATCGATATCTCGATATCTAGTCACTGATCATTCAACTACTCCGTCACTGATCATTCAACTACTCCATGGCCTTTTGCCTTGTTAAAAACAATGATTCTGCGGAAAACTTAAAAAAGAAAAGAGAAAGAGAGTCGACCAATTTTTTGCTTTGTGGAAACCTTATATGGTGGTTACTTTCTGTTGGGTGACTCACCAACCCTTGCACCATATTATCCCTTTTTAGAAAAAGAATAAATTTATGCATTAATAGATCTATAAGAAAAATCAAGAATTTATCCTTTTTCATGTATTGGCTTTGTATTTTCCCTGCCAGCTTATTCTAATGGTCCTCGTGTGGGTAAAAAAAACTTTTTTCTGACTTCTAAACCACATGTATTATATTGTACAATTGTTTTTTTTTCTGGATTATGTTTTGATGTGATCATGACCATATGATTGCAAACATGTGAAGAAAGTCTAGTTCTGTATGCTATATATATGGATAAAGCAATTTTTGTTTTAGACTATTTTCTGGGATGTGAAGATATATCCTAAGAATTGAGTTGCTCGGCAAAATATTAGAAATTTAGAATGCTTCACTTTTTACTACTAAAACACTTTTCTGTTTGTAATTCGTCCCTTTCAAATATTTGTGTAACTATCTTTCTGTTAGCTATAATAAACAACGTCATCTATAATCACCAACTTGACTGATTGTTCTTATCTGAATTTCTGTAAAATATCTTTTATATGATATTTTATGTATTTATTTGTTTGGTTCTGGTAGGTTATTGGTTGATTTCTGAATTTGCAGCTCATTACTTACTGGCATGATGCCTTTATTATTAAACTATAAACTTTTGAAATGTTTATTATGCTCGATGTTGTCTTACATTAGACTCCTTTGGTCATGTACTAAAATCCCATTGTTGATTATGAATTGCTTGCCTTTCTTTGAAGGGATATCCTAATACATGCCTCTACCTTCAGCTCTTACAGTTTTTCTGGATCAACAGATAGAATTTTAAACTATAGTGGAGGAAAGAACAGACCGGAAAAGAGAATTGATATGAGGTGATTATCTTCTTCCCTGTTACTCTTAAGTAGTAATTTTTGTAATTTCTTTTTACACATGCATCTGAACATTGTTGCTCCCATATCTCCATGACACTGCAGCCTCCACCCCCTTCCCCAGATCCCCACATGCCTGAAAATTAAATCTGCTTCTGGCCTCCTGTTCTCCTCGTAAATAAGTTGATTTATTATTTCCTAAATGAAGAATATTTACCTCCCCCAATCTTCACTTTACACCACGCTGACTCCAAGACATAACAACATAAGAAAATCAAGTTAAATCATTGTACTACAGTAACTACACCTACTTTCACTTGGAATTTCCCATGCCTTTGGAAATTGATAATTATACAAGTTGAAGTGGCTGAGGTCTGTTGGGTTCTTGTTTTCTTTATCAGGCATTTGATGTAGAACCATATAGCTTGTTAATTGTTCTGAATTTGCAGTGACATTAACAGTATACCTGATATTATTTGTGTATCCACCTGTTCAGATTGTCATTTTTCCATGTCTGTGAACTATCTATGGATAAACCCATCATAATGTTGCATCTAATGTCAGATCTAATTGTTGGCTCTTCAATAAGGTCCAGTACCAAATTGTCATGATTCAGAGTCATATATAACAGTATTCTTAAGCTACTTAATATAAGATGGCCAATTGATTAGAAGTCAGAAGTCATGCTTAGTTTATAATGCAACATATATGTATAAGAATCATAGTATGTGTTGAAATAGTGATTGTGCTTCCCATTATATCTGCAACAAGAGGTGCGAGTGCATTTTTTGACTGGCCAGTTTTCTATTGTACTGAAGTCTATTGCATTTGTATGCTCGCAATCGGTTTGGTGTTGCTAGTTTTAAAGTTTTTTTAAGCACTTACACTTTGTTCCCAAATACTGGATTCAATTATGTTCTTCAACCATCACGACCTTTCGTTTCATAATTGAGAAATAAATGAATAGGGGAGATATTTTTGTTGGGCAGTATAATTTCACATTTCTAAGGTAAATCTCTTTTCCTTTGTTTTTTCAGATAATACATGAACTGTGACAATGCCAGATAAAACGATAGCTTCATTAAATGGCGATCTCTATTATGATATATTGAGGCGTTTGGATGGTGCTAGTTTGGCTAGTGCAGCATGTGCTTGTGCATCCTTCTCTTCTATCTCTAAAGAAGAGGTATTGTGGGAAAATGTGTGCTCAAGTATGTGGCAGTCAACCAACAGGGAAGATGTCAAAGGTTTGATCAAATCCATTGGTGGATTCAAGAAGTTCTATGCAGATTGTTTCCCTCTTCTTGTAAACAAAGAAGTTCCAGAGTTTCGTTGGAACAATTATGTTGACTATCCTGATGAACTGACTGAGGCTGAATACTATGGTGACATGGACGAATTTGAGAATGTTTCACCATCTGATTTTGTCTCTATTGTAGATATTAGATATAAAGATAAGACAATTTGCTCAAAAGTCCTCTGGGGCATTCCTTGTGCAAACGGATTCAATGGTTGGTTTTCCAACTGTCCATTTCGAATTGATCTTCTGGCTTATTCAGATAGAGACGATGACGATACTGGTGAAGTTACACTTTCGGAGATTGATGGTTTGCCACCAATAATGTCTATGGAAAGAGAGAGGAAAGATGGGAAGCTCTGGCAAGAACTTCGTGCTGGAATCCGACTCAGTTGGATTGTTGTGAACAGAAAACTAAAACAAGCTGCCAACTTATCAAGTTTGATTCCTCTTAGTGGGCAAAGGCATTGGCCCACAGACAAGGATTTCTTAATACGCTTTGGATCTGTTCTTCCTTCTAAAGACATTCTTCCATGGCAAGTAGTAGAATGCATCCTTTTGATGAAGTTGAGAGTGATGTATAGCAATGGGACAGGTGAAGTGCAGACAACTTTGAAACTAACAGAACTGAGCATGCAATTGGGAGACATGGAAGGTGCTCATGTTAATGGTAGAAACAGTTTACTCATCCTTAAAGAATCCCTGAGCTGCCCTAGGAGCAAGAATTATAGCGAGGTCCTAGAATCTTATCAGTTATACTCAAAAGCACAGAGTGAGCTAAAAGAGGAGAAGATGAGAAACGAAAGCATGTTAGATAGACTTTGTATACTGAGTGGGATTACTGCATTTGCCACATTCTGTTATTATATATTATGAAATGGCAGCGGTTTGTTTAAGCTGAAAGATGTTAGCCTGTATATGTCCATGCGATCTTTGACATAAAATTTCATTTTGATCTAATAATAAGAAACCTGCATATTCACTGCAAGTATATCTGTGAAATTTCTCTGGTGCCTGCTTCGGTAAATATTTCAAATTACATATTAAGAAAATTCTTGTAACTTGTTGTAGCTTGTTTCTCTGTTTGATTGGGTCAATATTATAGACTTCTAGGCTGTTGCTGCTTGCACATCTGACCTCAACTCAGTCGAGGGTATTCCAAGTTCACACTCCCTGACTATCTCTACATGTGAACGAGCTTTAGTGATTCAAGAAACTGGTTTTTAAGTCTGTTCTGTTTTACCATGACTTTTTACATAGGAAAACTTATTATTCATTGATATTTCTACAGAGTTTAGTCATCTTCCATTTATAATCAAACCTTAGCCACACAAAGTCTTGTGTAACCTTTAGCTAGATATACTGGCACATGAGATAAAAAGAAGGTACATCAGAATACTCTGTACATCAAGGATACAAAACGAGGACTAACATTTTGGCAAAATATGCCATATTCATCACAGAATCCTGGGATTATATATAACCTAGCTAATGTCTGAACCAATAACACCTTACATTTCATATTTGTGCTGTAAGAAAATCTGACATCATTAACCAAGTAGTTATGCTTTTCGAGAGAAAAACACAATGAACCTAAGTACTTGCTCCTATCTGGAAGAAATTCACATGTTGACGAACTCCAAGGTTTAGTCACGAACTATAACTGTTATTATCCAAAACTGTCAGAGACGGCAACTACAATCAACTAATCACTCTTCTGTTGGAGATGTCCCGCAAGCCATGCCCTTGATAACATGACGGCACTGAAACCTGATAAAGAAAACTAATTATATGCAGCCAAATTTTTGCCAGCCACTTCTTACTTCAACGAAAATAGTATAATACACTTGTTAATCTGCTTAACCGTCCTACAAGTGCCCCAACCTACTCTTAGCAAAATGAAGAAAATTGTAAATTGACACTAGACTGCAAAGCAACTGCATGCACATAGACAGTAACACAATTGCATGGAAAGCTAAAGAATTCTAATCTCCAGTCAACAACTAAAATTTTCATTAGAATTTTGAATGCAGCACATTCCCAGCCTCCCAAATACAAAAAATAAATTATTTAATTTTAACTGGCAATGATGACTAGAAACAAGCTATAAGACTAATGCTATGGTGAAAATTTGTGATGCACACCAATAATATAACCTCAAAGAACTATGATAATATGAACTTTCTATCCGGACTATGATTGACGGTGAAGTTCAATAAACCCCAAGATGAACAAAATGATTTTAATATATATACCAAACATGTCAAAACATAAGAGGCAAGTCTAAGAACCGAAAAGCATAATAATACATGTCACTTCACGAGAAGTCAAAAATTTGCTTGCTAGCAAGTTATTAGTATAACTGTAAACAAGATATGTGTTTAAACAGAAGAACATTAATAAATGATAACCTACAATTTTGAAACATTCTTACCAGATTAAATCATCTGAATTCGTATCCATCAAATTAATAGAGCTTGCATTCGGGGAACCAAGACGTGGAGCATCCAATTCTTTGTTTTGGTCTCTGCACTTAAATCTCAATCGTAACGGAAGTATCTGCAATTAAAAACTATCACATTATGGTGTGACTATAAATTTATTGAACGGGAACCATGAGCCTGAGCTTTGAGGTATGGTCACCATGAGCCTGAGCTTTGAGGTATGGTCCTAAAGTATTAACTTTTAAAATCTGTTAGCCACTGCAAGAACCTACGTTTTCTACGACTCTTAAACATTCTTAATCACAAAAAGAGTATCAATCATGTAGAAAATAGGCTCACTTGACTTGATAACAGCGATGGTATTTGTGTCATCATTTACCTTCTTATTGTATCTAAAATCTCGCTTGGGAAGAAAATGCATAGGCTGACTGAAAGAAGTGGGGGCTTTGACAAACAGAAACAACTTGGTAGGGCCTAAAAACAATATATATTGCTTAGATTCTAACAGTTAACATATTAAACAATTTCTACAAACAAGATCCTAATACATACCTGCATAAGTATCTGATCCAGCACTTTTCGAGACCAGAGTCCTAATAGCCTGTTTATTACATCTAAGCCTTAGTGTTAATAGTACAAGTAAAACAATACTGTAAAATGTAACTTAGTTGACCTTTCTAGAAAGCCCTTCTGCTGCTCTGCTTTTCGAAAAATCGCAATCAATTCCTAATGCAACCTTTCCGTGTGAAAAGCACAGCTCGTAAACATGTTGAGGCCGCACTGAACTAGGTCCAAGAACCAAAATGACTCCCTTAATATCAGGGATCTCACTGATTACCAGCTGCAGAGCGCTTTGAATATGAAACACATTTTTCATCAACTTTTCAAATTTCCTTATTCCCATCCTCACTTCTCTCTTTTTTCCAGCATGCACTCTTCGTAAAGATGCCTTCATATCAGGGTCCGCCATAATTGCATCCTATAACGGAAGTTAGTTAGGCCAAGAAGAAAAACTCCAAAGCCAGAAAAAAAACTACTATACCTCAAATTTAACATACCAAATCCTTAAACTCTGTATGGAGCGCATCAAATTCAAAGCTGATATCTTGCAAAATGCTGCCAGGGGAAAAATAATAGAAATAAAAAAAAACACATTGTCACAGTTCAAAACCAATCCTAACTCGCAATCTCTCGGGGCAACTGAGTCATATATTCGAAGTAATAACTTTTTACGTTAAATCAACTAGTAATATCCATATCATATCAAGCAATGGATTATGAAGAAAAATTTAAATGCACGAAATGAAAAGCGACACTTAATGAAAGGTACAACAGGCTCATTACTTGAAAAAGGAAATTTTCAAACACAAAGAGCCTCCGAGCAAATCTTCAACATTCTCGAGAAAGATACACTTACAGAAAATGTCACAGTATGAAGTCTAAAGTACAGCTAAAAAATGCACAACTTTACTATTTAATAAATCTCAGTGATCACATTTCATCATAAAAGTCGAATATCTATCTTATCGCAAAACAATAATTTATAATGCAATCACTTTGTCGTAGACTAATCGAACTAACAAGTACAACAAGAAACATAAACTCGAGCTAAAATCTCTCCTACGCTTAATTAAACTTAATCCCTAACAACAAATAAAACTGATGATCCAACATTTATATACAAAAAAAATGTATGTTCAATATATCAATTTTCAGTAAAATCTGAGTAATCATATCACACTAATTATTCATCACAAAACTAGAATTTCAATTTCCAATGCAATTACTTCATCGAAAACACATCGAGCTTACGATAACATAAATCACTAAAAATTCAGTAAAATGCACACTTTTATAAAAATAAATGTAAGTATATATAGAAAGGGGAACATACGAAGGTATCTGTTGATGCATAAAAAGGACAAACCCTAGAACATCTATAACAAGATGATAGATAATACATCTATCTAGAGACTCTGATGCTGTCTCGACGTTCGTGAATTCGATCTCCGACCGGCCTTCGCCTTCCATTTCCGGCGAGATTGAGGATGTGGTCTGATCGGAATTTGAAATTGGGGGGTGTTTGAGCGGGATGGGTGTTTTATTGGGTTAAGATAGGGGTGTGTGTTTGGGCCTATCCAGCCCAATCATAGGTGAATATATACTTGGAGTTTGGCCCAAGTAAAAAATAATTAAAATTATGTTTTTTTTCAAATATTGGAAATTAAAATTAAGTAAAGCACATGACAAATATAAACGTGGTATTTGGAATTTTTTTATTAAACTGAGAACCAAACATTTGAGAAAAAGCCTGAGACTGACCTCCCGAACTTGCGGGTTATAAATATTTTTATATAAATATTTAATTCAATGACATTTTTTATTTTTATAATAATTAATATCAGTCTCCTAGTCTCCTCTATTTATAAAAATAATCTTAAATTTATACTAGATTTTTTCTTAACCTCGGATTAGTAAACTGATGTCACTCTCAAAAGTAGTAAGCTCCTACCATTTTTATATCTATATTTACCCCCTGCCTTTTCATGAATTTGGTACTTGATCATTTATTCATTTTGAATTGTACTGCTTTCTATGTTTTGTCGTGTACATATACACATTTTTCACGAATATGGTACATATCATACACATTTTTTAAGAATTCAAATTCAATCGTATTAAAATTATTACATGCTTATATTGTACTTCTACAACGATATATGTTAATCCTGTTAATATGAATCATTTCGGCTAATTTTAAGATAAAATTATATTTATATATTTTCGATCTGAAAGTTAAAAATGATGACTACAACCATAACCAATGATTTGGATTCGATTTTAAAATTTTTAATTCAATTTCTGATTACAAAACCGATTGAATACAAGAATTTATCATCACTATATTTTTTGGGTCATTTAACTTAATTACCTATAGCAGCTCATGTGATTTCGATTGTTTATTTGTTTTTATGGTGCTTACAACCACAACACATTAATTTTCTGCCAAGTCAATCATAGTTTGCTCTTCCGTGTATACTAGTTTCTATTCATGATTTATCATGAATAACATTTATTCACATTTATTCAGAAGCTAGGAAGCTACTACAATATATCTATCACCATTTTATAGAATAAGTTATAATAACATATTAATAAATGTCTAAATAATTACGAATGAAAATCAATAATGATAATGAATGTATGAGAATAAGGGTTAATTAGCTACAAAGTACATCCCTCGCATGGGCTTGTTCTATAGATTAATTTTTAAGAAAAAAAATAATTATTGAAAATATTTATTTTGGTATATTTCTTCTATTTTTTATTTATTATTTTGACTTTTGACACATATATTAAGATACTTTTGACTGTATAGTAAAAATCATTATTTTTAAAAAATTAAAGTTTTGATTATATATTTTTATTCAGGATTTTTTTTAAAAAAATAATAAATTTAATTATGCGGTCAAAATTCCTATATGTCACAGAGTCAAACGTCAAATAAAATAACGAGTTAGTACTTATGAAATATACTTGTCAAACGTAACTTTTAAATAAAAATAGAAATCACCCAAAACTTTTAAATAATAACTAAGTTAGTGCTTCCCGCACGGCCGCACCTCCCATCCCAAGTCCCAACAAACACGTTAGCCAAATATCATCAAATATTGAGAGGGAATGTGAACTTTCATTTTTTGGGAGGTGATAAATTGATAATGTTTTGGGTTAAAATCTTTTTTCTCTCCAGAAAATACGTTAAGAAGTGAGTCTAAAAATACAGTTTTAAGAAGTTTAAAAGGTTAAAATCATTTTAAAACTTCTTAAAATTAATATTTTTGGACTCACTTCCTAGAATTTAACTCGTAGAAGATAATTTCTTCAATTTGCTCTTTAATTGCTTAAACGATACATACATACACTTGTATAAAAATAATGGGCCATATTTTACTATAACTTTTTATAAAATACTAAATTCTACAAATCTTCTATATTAATTGAAATAGACACAATATATACTAGAAATAATATAATTTACCAATATTTAACTATGTTAAATGTATAATAATATTATATTTATAATACATATATATATATATATATATTAATCAAAATATTATATTTAGATATAAATAAATTTATAAATTATTAATAAAGATAATATATTTAAATGTTTTATTTGATAATACTTTATTATTTTTACTACATTTTTAGTGCATGATGTCGTGTTAAATTTGTAAATAGATTAAAAAAAATTATATTTAAACACAATTGTGAAGACAACGACATCTCAACTAATATTATGCTACTGCACACAATCCGCGAGCGACACCCTTCCACTGAAAAATAATCGTTGAAATTCTATATTTGACTTTTTTTCCTTTCAGAACTACGTCCGATTTTTAAATTGCTGTGACGTTTGTAAGTTTGCTACTTAATTACGAGATAATATAATTTCAAATTACTCGTTCAATTTGAATTATATATATTTTTAAATATATTAGAGAAATAATATATAAAGATAATTTTTCAATTTAAAACATATAATTTTGTATAAAAAAAAGGTAAACACGCTTGAAGAAAGCTAGGTCATGGCCAACCCATCTTTACACATTATTTTAACAGGTTGTTACGCGAAATAAAAAAGATAAATTAACACAAATGTCAACAATATAAAATGAAATACTTTATACAGCTAGCTGAAGCCCAATAGCAATTACGCTCTTCAAAAATATCAATTTTGACTAATTATATAAAATCATATCGTTTTCATTAATATATTATTTTATTTACATTTTCTTTTAAAATATACTCCAATAGTTATTATTTTCTAAAAATATTATTTCTTATAGTATATCATATATTTATAATAAAAAATGTTTAAATATAATTATATACATTAATTTTTCTTATTTATTTCAAAAAAGTGTGGATTGTCAATTATTTAATATATTTAAATAAAAACAAAGCGCTTAATTTTTTCGATCATAACATGCATGAATGGATGTATAATAACAGTATTGTTGTGTGCGAGAATTCTGTGTATAATTTTAGTTGTGTCAAATTTTTTAAAAATTACATAAAATTTTAAATATTTAAAAATCATTTGCAATTGTTTCTCTCTCTTTATAAACCTTTTTAATAAATAATATACAAAAAATTGAAAATGCACACCTAGAGGGGGGGTGAATAGGTGTTAAGGCTAACAATGACCAATTTTAGTTTTACCAAGTTATTAAACCTGTCAGCTAGCTAAGATTGATTAACAGACACTGTCAGCTAGCTGCTATATGCAATGCAGTACAGAAAAAGTAAATAACACCAGATCTTTTAGCCAGGTTCGACCCCTAATCTCCTATGGTCTACGTCCTGGTCCCCTACCAACTGGTAAGAGAGAATATTATTAATCAATGAACAACCGATTACAAGATTACAATAATATTCCTCCCATATTCCCTTGCAACTGATATTAGCCTGCTGAAACCCCTGTTCTTTTGAACTCTCTAGCTCTCTAAGCACTATACTACCCTAGTACAGCCTTCTCTAGCTCTCTAGTTCCCAAACCCTGTTTCACAAGCTCAATATCCAGCCACAACCAATTACACCTTGAACAAATACAAATGAAAAAGATATTACAACTCAAACTATAAGCTCTCGTATATATATATATAACTATATAGAATAATAGAGCTCAAAGATATTTGCTAAGATCGTTTTGAGTTTGAGAAGAAGTGTGTATGTATGTTTCAAATCAGTATATCTTCACTTGGTTAAAAAGAAAAGCTATACACACTTGTTTATATATATATTCGATTTTATCAAAGCCAAACTAACGTTGAAATTACAACGTTTGATTTAGTTAAGATAAGATATATATAAATATTTAAACTTACGTATATTGAGGATAAAAAGATAATAGAATCGTTTGAATCAGCCTCAACATAGTATAGATAAGAGTTGATTTTTAGAAGATAAGTTTTAGTCAAACTCCAACTCCTATTAAGTAGGAAGGATAATTTATATATTAAAATATGTTTGAATTAATTAAAACTGAGCTCTAATATACTATATAACCATATATATATTAGATAGACTTGTACAAGTAAAATCCTATAAAATCTCCAAGAAAATCGGACTTCCTTGCAAATCCAACAGTTTCTGCGTTCCAGTGTCAGCTTGCTGAAACAGATAATATCCTGCTGTCAGCTCGCTGAAACGCCCTGTTTTCCTACTTTCAGCTTGCTGTCAATGTACTTAAATATATATTGTACTGATAACCATATCAGTAATCTATTACCTGCAAAACCAAGTTAGTACATGTATAACAGCTTGCTATTTTATATCATATACAAGCTTTTAGCTTGCTAACAGTGATCATCAAAATCCAAAAGGGTTTCAATCTCCCCCTTTTTGATGATTATCACAAACTAATTTAGGAGAATAAAATACTCCCCCTAAATTCCTGCAATCCTGTAAACACATGATATAAAATTGCAAATATAATACACTAGGCATTTAACAGATAAGATTTAAAACCAATTCCATAGCATATCATAAAAACTCATGCATACTAGCATGCAACCAGCAAATTATCCACCAAAACATGCTTACTAGCATGTACCATAATTATCCAAAATAAACAAATCCAAAATAAACAACCAGAAACCAAATATTCAGCAATATCAGCAAACACTTAGAAAGAAAAATTTGCAAATTTGCCCAACCCATCCTAATTCTCCTAAAATACTCCCCCTTAATCATTAAAAAGGAATAATCAGGATTCATCATGGACTACATCCTCTTCAAGGTCTGCAAACTTGTCTGCTGCATCAACACTCTGTTCACCTGAACTCTTGGTATCTGCACCCTGCATCTTGTTAAATGTTTATTCCAGATTCTTTACAGCAGCATTGGCAAGTCCAGCTAAGTTACTGTCATCCACAACTCCAGCAGAACCAGTCCTGACAGCTAGATGTTCTCCAGAAGTAGGCTTGCTCTTCACAAATTCTTTCAACAGTTTCACTTCTTCAATTAACAAATCAATTTTCTGACTCAAACAACCAACATCAACACTCAGATTAGTGTTATCATCTCTCATTTCCTTTGCCAGTGCCTCAAATCTCTTATCAAAACCAACAAATGAAGGCTCAACAACAGCCACATTTGGTGTGGAAAATTCAACTTGCACCAGTGTGCCATCCTTTTCAATCTTAAGATGAGACTGTGCTAGACTCTTGTTATCCAAAAACTCTTTAGCAACAGACTTATCTAACTCCTTAAAGGATACACCATACCAATCAAACACCCGAGTTAACAAACACCCATAGGGTAACCCTGTGTTTTGATTTCCTTCAAAAACTGCCATCATATTCTTGAGAATCAAATCAGCCAGGTCAAACTTCTTTCCAGCCAACAGCATACCAACAACACAGACATCTTGACAATTGAAATTAGATCTGCTACCAACTCTAGGACAAACATTTGCTAAACAAACTTTGAACAAAACATGAGCAATGGGTGTGACATTTGTGGTTGTAGGGCAGTTGAACTCAAGAATCCCATTCAAACCTCTCACAGTGTTTAACTGATCTAAAGGGCCAAATCCAGTTACCATAACAGGACCCTTTTTAGTAAACACAGACACATCACAAGGATTGACAATTCTTAATATCGAGTTCAAAACAGCAGCATTCAATGTAATCTTAGTTTCCTTTACCAAAGATATCAAATTACCAAACTTATCATGCATGAGATTCGCATAAAATTCTTGAACATAATCAACATAGCATTCCTTAGGCATATCAACAAGAAAAGATTCAAACCCTAGGTTTGTAAAATACTGAACCGCTCCACAAGTAAAGAAAGCCTTACCAGACAGAGGTCTACCCAGAAGGACCTTCCGATTTGACAAATCAAGAGACTGATACCTTGCTTCCAGATCCTCAGACGCAAACTTTAAACATCTTTTGACCTTCTTTGACTCCGAACCCTCACGATCAGACCGAGTAAACTCAGAAACATCATCACCACTGTCGATATTCAAGGGTTCCAAGAACTCATCATCTTCATCGAGTTTTCGCTTTAACTTGTTTTCCTTAACCTGACTTGCAGATGCTTTCATTTTCCTTGTTTGCCTCATGATTTTGACTAACACAACTGATATGGCAAGAGTGATTGAATAGCGGTTGAAGAGAAACCCTAAAGCTCGCACGCGGAGATTTGGGCGATAGAATAGGGAGCCGAAAAGTTTGGAATGAAAAATCTCGACTAAACCGATTTTTATTGATTTTAAAGGAGTGTTTTTAGGAGAAATACTAGATATTACCCCACCCTTTAAAACATTTAACATTTTATTTTAAATAATACCACACATTGATCAATTAAACAAATAATTAACATGTTAATCAGATAAGCATTTTATATAATGAAAGAGCAATTAGTTTAAAATTTGAAATAAGCACTAATTACTAGCCTTGAAAACTGAATAGACATACACGGATAACAAGTAAGTGGACTTTTCCAAACTTAGCACGGAACACATAACACATAAATATATTAAATCAAATAATTTCAATCAAACAATAAACTCATATGTGCAGTTAATCAATCAGTAAGCTGAGATCTAGAAAACCTGGTGTCAGCTTGCTGACTAGATGTTACACATGCCAAGTTCCCTTCTAATAATAGAAAATCTCTCTTCTGCCAATGGCTTTGTAAAGATGTCAGCTAGCTGATACTCTGTAGGCACAAAAATCAGCTTGATCTTCCCTTTTGCCACATTGTCTCTCAAGAAATGGTGTCTCACATCGATATGCTTTGTTCTTGAGTGATTGACAGGATTTTCTGAAATGTTGATAGCACTTGTATTATCACAATATATTGGAATCCTTCCACATTTGATTCCAAAATCCCTTAGTGTTTGTATCATCCACAACATTTGAGAGCAACAGCTGCCAGCTGCCAAGTACTCCCCCTCAGCTGTTGATAAAGCAACAGAGTTCTGCTTCTTGCATTGCCAAGTGACCAAACTCTGGCCTAAAAATGCACAAACACCACTTGTACTCTTTCGATCAGTGTGACAACCTGCATAATCTGCATCACTATACCCAACAAGATCAAATGCATTTGTGATAGGATAAAATAAAGCCAAATTGATAGTACCACTTAAATACTTAAAGATTCTCTTAACAGCATTATAATGAGACTCTTTAGGCTTGCATTGAAATCTAGCACATACACAAACTGCATACATAATATCAGGTCTAGAAGCAGTAAGATACAGTAAACTACCAATCATACCTCTATACTTACGAATATCAATATCTACACCTTTTTCATCTGTTGTCAGCTTGCTAGCTTGACTCATTGGTGTTGATTTTGCCTTGACAGTTTCAAATCCAAATCTCTTGAGTAGATTCTTGATGTATTTGGATTGATGCACAAAGATTCCATCTTTTATTTGTTTGACTTGAAGACCCAAAAAATAATTGAGTTCACCCATCATGCTCATGTCAAACTCACTGTGCATACACTTTGAAAACCACTCACACATGGCATCATTAGTTGATCCAAAAACAATATCATCCACATAAATTTGAACAACAAGAATATCCTTACCATCAAATTTAAGAAATAAGGTTGGATCAATTTTACCTCGAATAAAGCCATTTTTAAGTAGAAATTCACTTAATCGTTCATACCAAGACCTAGGAGCTTGCCTTAGTCCATACAATGCCTTCTTTAGTTTGTAGACATGATTTGGAAACTTTTCATGCTCGAAGCCCGGAGGTTGCTTGACATAAACTTCTTCTTTGAGATAGCCATTAAGAAATGCACTTTTGACATCCATTTGATGAAGCTTGAATTTCTTGTAACATGCAAATGAAAGTAGCATTCTTATAGACTCCAGCCTTGCAACAGGTGCATAAATGTGATTAAAATCAATTCCTTCTTGTTGATTGTAGCCTTGTGCAACTAGCCGTGCCTTGTTCCTTGTAACTGTACTAAATTCATCAGCTTTGTTCTTGAAGACCCATTTAGTACCAATGACTGAAACATCTTTAGGCTTTTCCACAAGTTCCCACACATCACATCTTTTGAATTGATTCAGCTCCTCTTGCATTGCCATGATCCAATTTTCATCTTCTAAAGCCTCTTGAACATTTTTGGGTTCCTCTTGAGCTAGGAAAGCTGCAAAAGCACAGAAGTTTGCTTTCCCTCTTCTAGTCTTGACACCCTCAGAAGCATCACCAATGATTTGAGTTGGTGGATGATTCTTCACAGTTCTTGTAGCTTTGGGAAGAGAATGTTGGAATATCTCTTCATGAACAGTTCTAACAGAAGTTGTAGTCCTTGCTATAGGAGTTTGTGACCCTCCTAGATTGAGTTTAGACATCTGTTCAATAGTATCATCTACTGAGATTGCAGTGTCAGCTGGCTGATTTGATGTTTCAGCTTGCTGACTGTCTGACTGTTGAGCAGTAGATGTTGTAGCAGCTTGCTCCTTTGTCTTATCAGCTTGCTGACTACCTGACGTTGCAGTAGCTTTATTGCTTCCAGCTTCATCACCTGCATCATCTTCCTCATCTCTTGACAGATCATTGTTAGGTTCATGAAATATAACATCAATAGACTCCTCAACAATGCGTTTCTTTAAATTAAAGACTCTATATGCTCTACTAGTTAAAGAATAACTAAGAAAAATTGCCTCATAAGATTTAGCATCGAATTTACCATCCCTGTCGATTTTCTTGAGGACAAAACACTTTGAGCCAAACACTTTGAAGTAACTGATGTTAGGCTTTTTGTTCTTCAGTAGCTCATATGGAGTTTTCTCAAGAATAGGTCTGATCACCACTCTGTTAAGAACATAGCAGGCTGTGTTCACTGCTTCTGCCCAAAAGCTCCTTGGCAGCTTGCTTTCCTGCAATAAAGTTCTAGCAGTTTCCTCCAAAGACCTGTTCTTTCTTTCCACTACTCCATTCTGTTGTGGAGTTCTAGGTGCAGAAAATTCATGAGTGATGCCCCTTGCTTCACAGTAAGTGACAAAATCTTTCTTGAATTCACCACCTCGATCACTTCTTATACCTACAAGCCTTGTGTCCAGCTTGTTCTCAAGTACCTTAATTAGCTTCTCAAATTCTTCAAAAGCAGAATCTTTAGTACGAAGAAATAAAACCCAAGTAAAACGTGTATAATCATCAACAATAACAAAACCATATTGTTTACCTCCAATACTTTTATAACATTCTGGACCAAACAAATCTAGATGTAATAATTCTAAGGATTTTGTAGTAGATACAACCTTTTTGGCCTTGTGAGAACTTTGAATCTGTTTGCCCAATTGACATGCATCACAAACTTGTGTCTTGACATACTTCAATTTTGGCAAACCCCTCACTAACTTCTTGCTAGATAGTCTGTTGAGCAAGTCCATGTGAGCATGACCCAATCTTCTATGCCAGATTGTTGGATCATTGTCAACAGCAGCTAAGCAGCAAGCTGTTTCCTGCAATTCAAAGTCTAACACATACACATTGCCTTCCCTTCTAGCAACTAGAGGAATCTGGTTAGTAGCAACAGTAATAACACATTTATCTTTATCAAAAACAACTGAATGACCATCATCATGCAACTGACTTACACTAAGCAAATTATATTTTAAGCCTTTAACATAACGAACATTATCAATAAAAGTTGTGTCATTACCTACTTTACCTTTACCTAGAATAGGAAGAGTCTTACTATCACCAATTGTGACACCTCCACCTTTCTTAAATTTGAGATTAATAAATTGAGATTTGTCTCCACACATATGTCTTGTACATCCACTATCGATGATCCATGATTTCGATTTGATCTTAGCAGCAAGACATATCTACAAAACATACAAAAACAACACTTAACCTTTTAGTACCCATATTGGTTTGGGTCCTGATTGGTTAGTAGCAAGTATATAAAGAACATTTAATTCAGATTTCTTGGTCCACATTTGAACCACTTTGGGAAAGGAATTCTTTGTTCTTTTCTTCCTGCCAGAACCATTTCGGCTAGCTGTCTGTTTGTTACAGTAAGTTGGCTTCCTGTCAGCTTCCTTTTGGTAAATTCTGGTAGCTCGCTGAGATCTGCAATTTTGAGCTAAATGACCTTTACCACCACATTTCTTGCAGCTTGTCCAGGGCATAGCATATTTGTATGGCTTTCCTTGTCTGCCTTCATACTTTAGTGCAGTAGCCCTCTTGTTGAAGTTCAAACCAACTCCTTCCTTGTCCAAAGGTACCTTGATGCTTTTCATCATTGATTTGAGACCTTCTTCTCCTTGAACAAAAGTACCCATGCCTTTTCTGAGCTTAATGACTTCTTTTTCCAAGGAAATAATTCTTTCTGCTTGCTTTGATGAAATGGCAGCAGGCTGAGATGTACTGTCAGCAGGCTGAGATGATGTTTCAGCAGGCTGAGATGATGTTTCATCAGGCTGAGATGATTCTTTCTTGGAAGATTCTCTGAGTTTAAATGTTTCAAGACATGCATCTCTTGCCTCTATGTCAGCCTTTAGATCAGAAATCTCATCAGCTAGAGCATTGTTCCTTTTTAACAGAATCTTGTTGAAACCTTCTAGATCTTCAATTTTTGATTCAAGCTCTTTGATTTTGACTTCATTTGTTGCTTGGACAGGTTCCTTGCTTTCAATTAGTGATTCCACCTTTGCCATTAAATCTTGAACCATCTGTCTAAGGTAAGCATTCTTCTCTGACAGCTTATTGTTTTCTGTCTTTATTGAATTATATTCCTCTATAGGAATACTATCTTGATCCTGCATGGTTAGTTCATCTAGAATAATATTATCAGAAGAAATATCAAATCTGAATGAATTTACCTCACTTTTGTCATCATCAGAATCACTTTCAGCAATGATCTCCTCAGTTAAGTCTCGAACAATATCATCCTCCATTCCAACTAGTGCAAGGTTGACCATATCATCATTGTTGTCACTGTCACTTGGTGAGATGTCTTCTTCATCATCACTCCAGGTTAGCAAAGCTTTAAATTTCTTCTTGTCTTTGTATCCAGCTTGCTGTTTTCCTTTTAGCTTGTAACAGTCCTTCTTGAAATGGCCAGTTTTGCCACATTCAAAACATGTTGAATCTCCTTTGGAATCTTTGGAGAACTTTTTGGTTTTAGAGAAATCTGAACTCCTTCTATCTCTCTTCATCTTGTTTTTCTGTTCAATCATCTTTCTGATTTTTCTGGACATGAGTGCTATTTCCTCATCTGATTCATCATCAGATTTCAGCTTGCTGTCATCACCATGAAGTGCCAAATTCTTCATCTTTGATGTGAGATCAGAAGTAGAATTTGCATGGCTAGCATTTATCTTGCCTTCAAACTGCTCCAATTCAGCAAAAACACTTAGAGTGTCCATTGTATCAATTGTTGGAGAAGATTCTAAGGCAGTGACCTTCGGTTCATAGATCCATGGAACAGCACTAATGATTTTCATGTTGATCTCTTCTTGTGGAATTTTCTTGCCAAGTAAAGTGAGACCATTCATAGTGACTTGGAACCTTGCTTGAGCATCCTTAATAGATTCACCTTCATTGAGCTTGAAATTACCATACTCATTCATCAGCTTGCTGAGTTTAACCTTCTTTAAGGATTTTGAACCTTCATGACACAATTCAAGAGTGTCCCACATCTCCTTTGCAGAAGTACATGAAGAAACTTTGTCACTTTCTTCAGGACATAAGCCAGTCATGATAGTGTTGATAGCGCGGTTGTTGTAAGCAAGCTTGATCAGCTCATCAGCAGTGAGTTCATCTATATCCTTTTCTTTACCATCTGTAGTGAGAAACTTGAAAGGACCTTTTTCTGTAACTCTCCACTCCATGGGTTCTCTGGCCAGGTGCTGCTTCATTCTACCTTTCCACCAGTTGTAGTTTTCTGTGCCAAGTAGAAGAGGTGCCCTCGAGCCTGAACTTCTCATTGGATATTTGTCAGCCATCTGTTCTATACTTTCCTGTTACAGAAGATATTAGTATAGCCTGCTCTGATACCAAATGAAAATGCACACCTAGAGGGGGGGTGAATAGGTGTTAAGGCTAACAATGACCAATTTTAGTTTTACCAAGTTATTAAACCTGTCAGCTAGCTAAGATTGATTAACAGACACTGTCAGCTAGCTGCTATATGCAATGCAGTACAGAAAAAGTAAATAACACCAGATCTTTTAGCCAGGTTCGACCCCTAATCTCCTATGGTCTACGTCCTGGTCCCGGTCCCCTACCAACTGGTAAGAGAGAATATTATTAATCAATGAACAACCGATTACAAGATTACAATAATATTCCTCCCATATTCCCTTGCAACTGATATTAGCCTGCTGAAACCCCTGTTCTTTTGAACTCTCTAGCTCTCTAAGCACTATACTACCCTAGTACAGCCTTCTCTAGCTCTCTAGTTCCCAAACCCTGTTTCACAAGCTCAATATCCAGCCACAACCAATTACACCTTGAACAAATACAAGTGAAAAAGATATTACAACTCAAACTATAAGCTCTCGTATATATATATATAACTATATAGAATAATAGAGCTCAAAGATATTTGCTAAGATCGTTTTGAGTTTGAGAAGAAGTGTGTATGTATGTTTCAAATCAGTATATCTTCACTTGGTTAAAAAGAAAAGCTATACACACTTGTTTATATATATATTCGATTTTATCAAAGTCAAACTAACGTTGAAATTACAACGTTTGATTTAGTTAAGATAAGATATATATAAATATTTAAACTTACGTATATTGAGGATAAAAAGATAATAGAATCGTTTGAATCAGCCTCAACATAGTATAGATAAGAGTTGATTTTTAGAAGATAAGTTTTAGTCAAACTCCAACTCCTATTAAGTAGGAAGGATAATTTATATATTAAAATATGTTTGAATTAATTAAAACTGAGCTCTAATATACTATATAACCATATATATATTAGATAGACTTGTACAAGTAAGATCCTATAAAATCTCCAAGAAAATCGGACTTCCTTGCAAATCCAACAGTTTCTGCGTTCCAGTGTCAGCTTGCTGAAACAGATAATATCCTGCTGTCAGCTCGCTGAAACGCCCTGTTTTCCTACTTTCAGCTTGCTGTCAATGTACTTAAATATATATTGTACTGATAACCATATCAGTAATCTATTACCTGCAAAACCAAGTTAGTACATGTATAACAGCTTGCTATTTTATATCATATACAAGCTTTTAGCTTGCTAACAGTGATCATCAAAATCCAAAAGGGTTTCAAAAATATCATATACTCTTTAATTTTTAATATTTTACCATACATTTTAAAGTGAATTGAGTGTATAATTATAACTATTATTCAAAAAAATTATGAATAAAAATATATGAATGATATATATTATATTTCATAAGAAATTAATTTCAAAATTATAATTCTAGTTACTCAATAAAATCACTTTAAAATATGTTTAGAAAAATCAAATGAAAAATATTGAAAAATCTAGAGAGTAATAAGATACATGAGTATGAAAAAAATTGTAATATAGAAATATGGATTAACATTATCTGTTATGATAGCATCAAAATTGACATCACGTTTTGACATCTAGCTAGCACTCTTTTAGAATATTTTGGTAAGTTGCGTCAACGAAATTAGATAGAATAAAAGTAAAAAAACCGTAACTCATAAAACTAGGTCCTAAAAACTATGAACTTAAAGAAAGACCAAAAGTTAATTGTATAAATGAAATAAACCCATAAATAATATATTGTTTAGGAATATATTATCATCATTTACGAGCCGTCTAAAATTACTAGAGGGATGATATGAGTAATAATCAGTGTGCTTTGCTAAAGTATTCAAAGCATTGGGCAATTCATAAACATAATATATTTGAGTGGGACTTGGTGGTATATATGTTTATCCCGAGGAAGGTAGTTTACCCGTAACTTTCAGTCTTCAATCCTGTTTAATTTATTTTATAAGTAATGGTTAAAAAATATTAATTAACTCCTTTAATTTTCATTGATTTTCAGAATGTAGGTGGCTTCGACTACTCTCCCAAGCCGATTTTGCCACGTCACCGAGTTCCCTCCCCTTTTATAAACCGAACCTATCTTCTCATCTTATGCAAAAAAAATTAGCTAGCTAATAGCAAAACTCTCTCTGTCTGTACACATATATTAAGTTCTAAATTTGTGTTGGTAATTACACATATATCAAATACACAAACATGCAGAAAATGGAGGGTTTGATTCCATTTGTGTATAGAAGCATAGTGCAATACAAAAATGGTGGGGTGATAGGGCCATTTCTTCATGGATCATCATCACCATCAACTTCCTACACCAGACTTCCTGCTCTAGGTGATTCCGGCAGGTTCCAAATTCTTCAACAGGACCGTGGCTTCTCGTCTTCATGTTCTTCCACAACCACTAAAAGAATTGTAGCCTCCGGCGCTTCTCGACACGCTATCAACTGAATATTTATACAGATCGATAATATTAATTGTTCCGAGTCATCGAACCTTGTCAAAGATAAGGTGGGTGTAAAAGTGTGTTTAATTATCGTAAAATATTGTATTAAATTAGTTGCATGTTTCTTTTATGCCAAGTTTCAGTTTCCAGGGTTGCAATAACCGGTAAGGCTGTGGATAACCGGATGGACCATAAGCCTTATTTTCATATGAATGTCTGATATGGCAAGAAGCGTGTTACAATTGTAAAATATATTTTTATTCAATGTACTGCCCAGTTTGCTTCTTCTTTAATCATTGTTTATTTACTATTTTTTGTATGCGACCTTAATAAATAAAATTAAATAAATATAGATGGTATTATTTAAGTGGCGCATAGATTATTACATAGAATATTTATACATATAGATAGTACTTAATTAATACACAGAATATTTATACATTTAGCAAAAAAAAAATTATACACTAATTCATTAACATTTTCCTATTAAAATTTATAATAAGGGGCTGGAGTCCCTGTAATCTTCCGATGGTTTAAGGCAAAATTTAAATATATAATCCGTACTATATTATATTATTAACTAAAAAATAAATATAAATGATTCAAAAAATAGGATAACAATCCGGTGAAAAATTTTTAGTGTGAAAACCGTGAAAACTTTAATTAAATTTTATAGAACCATAATAAAAAATGCCAAAAAAATGTTTAGATATTTTTTTATTATAGTTTTGTAAATAAAATTATGGTATTGCACTATTTTTTTTCATTTTTTATTATGATTCTGCAGAATTTAGTAAAAAAATTCACAGTTCTCACGCTAAAGAGTTTGCAGCGAAATATATATAAAATGTTGGATAATCAATTGACTGAATCAATTAATTAATAATTAAACATTATTTTTAAATATTAATTTTGAATTAAAATATATCCCTAAACAAATTCTTCTATCTTCTATCGTTTATGTAAATCTGATCAACTTCAACGTTTTTTTTACGAAGGCATTTGTTTCAACGTTTCAAAAACAATAATGGTATGGAAAATATCTTAGTTCATATTATTCCATGTTTAACTGTGACATTTTATGAAGACTTGTAAGCTTAGGCCGAAACGGCCAGGTCAACAACAGCGAGTTCTGCAATAGATATAGGATAAGTGAGATATGAGATATTAAAAAAGGGCCAAATGGGGGCAGCGTGCATATCCACTGTAATAAAGAATACACTCAAAATTCGTAATGTATTTAGTATACTGTTTTTTTTATGAAGTCATCTAGAATTCATATTGTTGATCATGTTACACCAAACTTCCTTGGGATTTCGAATCATTTCTAATTTATAAAATTCTTATAATCCACCTTCACTACATACAAACTGACACCCCACCTAACCCCTAATATGATATTAGGATAGTGATATCATGCCCATTCTAAATTAATTGTTGCTTAATCAAAGTATATATGTTAATTTGTTTCTTTTATCTTTTTCTCTCTTGACCTTTTATTAATTAATACAAATTTCTTAGTCTTATTAGCTAATTAAAATTTATACTAAGGACTAGTCAAACCTGCAAAATTTAAAGAAAAATGAATTCCTAATAAAAATGAATTAGAGTACAACTACGATCGATATTCATAACTAATGCTACTAAAATCAAACTAATTTAACAAGAATTTCAAGTATTCAGGTGACTCGACATTTACCTGCTACCCAAAATAAACCACCACAAAAGTTAGGATATAATACGATAAACATGAAGATGACTAAAATGATAAAAAAAAAATAACGTAATTATTTATTAATTTTGGTTTTATGAATGTTGTTGACATTGATGAATTATTTCAGTTATATTAAAATATTTGAGCTTCTATTCAAGTTTTATTAGGTTGTTTATTTAATTGAAAGTTGACACGTTCAATACTCCTTTAGATTGTACATCTTGTCTATTTTTTAAAATGTATTTATGAATTTTTAGAATTATTACAGATATAAAAAACCCGAAAAATAATTAAAATTAAATATTTTAATACTACTTCTAAAGCTCATGTAAAAACGCGATACATAAGGATACTATTTACGTCTATAACATTTTATAAAGCGCTATATAACCATAGTACTTGTATATAGCGGTCAAAAGTGAGTAAAAAATAAATACCATGCAAGTACAAATTTGTTTTAGTGCCTGTTTATGTAATTAAACATCAATAAAATTCTGCTATATAAAAAAATTCAGTCGCCATTTGCCAACAATTTTACGATAATATCTTTCCATCGTCATTTACCAACAGTTTTGCGACATCTCTCTCCTAGAGATACCCACACCTATTTCCGATTACAAACGGAATCAATGACGAAATTTTTTATTACATTTCTTATGAAAATCCATTGATAAATATTGGAGTATTTTAGTTTTTTTTATAAAAACATGCTTCCAATTATAATTCTCAATGGCATCATCTTTGGAATATTATTTTCTTTCCCTATTATATATAAAAACAATTATACCTAATTAAGCAAAAATGAATAATTATATGGATGAAAAAAATTGAAAGAAACTTAAACGTCATAAGCATGTCCAGTAGTTAATAACATAGTTGCTGGCAGTTCAGTTCACTGCAACACAAAATAGGTCTTAACAGCTTTAGATAATATACAAGCACACTCGAAGTATGAGAGAACTTTCTCGGTTAGCCGATTAGATTGACGTTCAAGAAACAGTATGAACTTTGCGTCATTATGGCCCGCGTGGATCACAATATATATTAACAAATAATTGGAGTGAGGAAGAGGTAGGTCGAATCCCAAAGAGACGAGAGCATGAGTTTTGAGTTTCTAGGAGATAATGAGTTTCGGTGAAATGGACTATAAATGGAGTAATTCTAGAGAATTGTATATTTGCATGCAAAAAAGAGGTTTCATGATCAATTCTGATGTCAAAAGATTCTTCAAATGGGACAACAGAATCCAGAGTTTTTATAAGAGTGATGAGTTCTCTATTCAATGATTTTAGATACGAATCCATAGAGAAAAATATGCGGGGATGGGTGAATGTATATTTTAATTTTTTTCTACTCCTTGTTGAGATATGAATGTTGGCTGAACGATAAGAATACCATTTTTTAATATATAACCGACACAAATACCGCTTTTTAGAAAAATGATCATAAATAGATACGTATTTTGAGAATGGGTATCCAATGATACGCATTCCTGAAATGCGTAACTAGCCTTCTGTCAGTTGAGAAACAACGGGTACGCATTAGGGTTGTTCATGGATTGTAAAAACCGACCAAACCGAACCAATCCGATCCTTATTTAGATTGAACAAACCGAACCAACCAAACCCAAATTATGAATGAGTTATTTTTTTTGTTAGGCCGAATAAGTTGGGTTGGGTCAGAGTTTAATAAATTTTAACTCTAACCCAACCCAACCCGACCAGACCCGTTTACATATAATGCATTTTAATTAAATATTTTCTATAGATTTTGTCTAGTTTTATACATTTTTTGCAGAAAATATTTTCTGCACTATGTAGATTCTGTCCAATTTTATGCATTTTCTACATATTTTTACAGATTTTATGAATATTTTCTACATATTATTCATATTTTCTGTAATAAATATTTTAAATCGACTCAACCCGAATCAAACCGAACTAATTGAATTGGATCAGAGTTGGGTTACATATATTTTTTTCGATTAATAGATTGAGTTTTTATAAAACCAAACTAATTGAATTAGGTTAGAATTGAGTCAAAAACCGATCTAACCCAAACATGGGCAGCCCCAGTACGCATTTTGGTAATGCTAACACGCTTCTTACTCACATCACTATCACCGCCAAACTTATTGTGTACGTCACGTGCGTCTACTTTTCCTATATAGCATATAATATATTCTCTAGCTTACTATTATATATAATCTATACACACTATTTGTTCTTCTAAAATCAGGTTTAGATTATGGGAAATTTAGCATCTTGTTTTAGTATTATAATCATCAACAAGTCTCGCAAACAGCCAAGGTTATAGATTTTTGTGAAAATTTAAGGTACATAAATGTACCCATTACAGTAGCGGAGCTTATGCTAGAACACGCACCCCGCATACGCATTCTATGAAGGCGTCTCAAAAATATAAAACATAAAACTGACCATTTTCTTGGAAACTATTATTTTGGTAATACCACGCTGAAAAATGTGGTATTATTATCATTTTTTCGTGAATGTTAAGTGATTGAAAACAAAGAAAAAATGTATTTATTGTGAATAAATGACAATAATATAAAAAACACAGCGTTTATTTTTTAATATAATAATTTATTAGATAATTGTTTGCTACAATTTTAAAAATCAAATTTGATTTTTCGCATGCTGTTTTTTGAAGTGATAAAACTTAAATTTAGAAATTTAAGAATAGACAAATTTAAAATACAAGAGGAGTGTAAGCAAAAATATATATCGTAAAACCTCCATAAATTAATATTCTTTAAATTAATAACCTCTCTAAAATAATAAATTTCTCTGGTCCCGGCTTGGGTCAGTTCTAAAAATGAGCAATTTCGATAAGATGATGAGATAATAATTTTTTAAAAATTCTTTTATAAATATATGGTCCCAATAATATCATAAATTAATAATTCACCATAATTATATATATACACACACTGACTAAGTTTTAGATGAAACTTATCTTCGAGTAGGGATGACAACACATCGGATTCGAGCTGGTTTTGTGAAATCCAAATTCAATTTCAAATATTTTTGTGTTTTAAAAATAAATCCAAATCCTTCGGATTTCAGATTGAATCGGGTTTTTTCGGATATCCAAAAATTGAAAAATAATTTAATTAATTTAACTATCAATAGCGCACATAGAAAATTTGTTCTATATTTATACAATAATTTATATGCATCTTTCACCAATTAATAATTTAATATAAAATTTAATAAAAATTTAATCAAAAATGTGATTATCACTTTATTAGTCTTTTTCGTTTAAATTGAATCACAATCATTACATATTTTGAATATTTAAATAATATATATATATATATATGTATATATAATATTAACAAATAGATAAATATTAAAATAATTTTATCTTGAATAAATATTAAAAGAAATATTGAAGAAAATTTTCGGATATCGGATCAGGTTTCAGATCAGTATATCTCAAATCCAAATCTAAATTCAAAAAGTTTTGAGATTTAAAAATTTAATCTAAATCCAAATTCAAATTCAAAAAATCGGGTTCGATAAATCCAAAATTTCGGGTTTCGGATCGAATATCCGTCAGATCGAATTGTTTTTTTAATCCCTGTCTTCGACCCACATCTGGAGATCTTATCTCTTTTATACTCACATAATGCTTTCCTTATTTCATTAGTCATTGTTGCTTTTGTGACACCTTTTATATGAGAAGACATTGTTTCAATGTTTGGTATGGTTTTTTATTTTTCTTTGTTTATATATAGTGTATGCTATCAGTATAAACTGAATAGTTTATACGAAAATACAATGAATCAAATTTTTGTACACTGAATCTTATTGACATACTTTGAAATTATAAATAATATTCATTGAATTAAGTATAATACATAAATAAAATTTAATTTCGTTTGATATCGAAAACTCTCTATAAATTAATAATTAATAATTTATTAATTAATTAATACCTCCTTAAATTAATAAAATTTTTCAATCCAAACTATATTAATTTATAGAGGTTTTACCGTAGATAACATATATTGTGCTTTACTTCTTTGCATGATTACCTAGATATATAGACTTAAAATACGAGAGGAGTGAAATATTGAAATGTCTAATAGATATGTCAGTCGTGACTTCGCCGGAGAAACATCAGACGACAGTGGAGGATGCGGTGAGAAATATCTCTACTCCAATTACGAAATACTGAGGCAAGTTAGGCCCATTCAAAACCCAAACATTTGGACATTAAGGGTGTGTTCGGTCGGAGGATATGAATGAATTTTCGTGGAAATGGAATGACCATTCTGTCGGGAATGAAAAAAGAGTTGTTCGGTTGAGTATTTGGGAATGAAATCACTTATCCTCGTGTCATTCCTATCCTTCCTAATAAGTTAATTTTGTATTTCACCCTTCCACATGGGATAACCGTTTTTATTCTTATTAACAATAATTTTTTATCTTTATTTTTGCTCTTGAATATAATATGTTTGTAATTCAATATATTTAATGAAAAAAACTTGTTTAGCTATTTAAATTTTTTAATTGTTAATTTTTTTAATTTTAATTATAAATATAATCTTATTTCTCATGTAAATTAATTTTACCTTATATTTTCTATATTATTTAGTGAATTTATTATTGAATAAACTTTTTTTTAGAATTCATTTTCACATTTGTTGCAGGGCCTTGTGAGTTGTGCTTGTGCCTATATCTCAAATAGTAACTATGAGTTATATATATGACTTACGACAGTAATGAAATTGTCAATTGATAAAATTTGGAATTTTGTCATTTTTATTTATTTTCATTTCTTTTTCATATCATAAATTAATTTATAATAAAAATCATGTTATAAATTTATTAATTGTGAATTTAATAATCTAAGAGATTCTTATTTAGGATAGTGATATTTGCACACCCCAAATTGATAGTTGCACACTTTTTTTGTAATTGATTTAAATAACCTTGATATTATTTTATGTTTTATTATTTTCAATTTTTTTATTCTCATCTATTATTAAGATATGAACTAAGATTTCAATATTATAATTCATAATTAATTTTAAAAATTTATATAGTTGCAATATGGTTAAATTTATTAAAATAAATTTTAAATGCGAATTAACATATATATAATATAATAATATGAGTAAAACTTAAATAAATCAATAAATCACATAAAATTATAATTAATTTTTAATTTAATTAATATAATTATGTTTATAATCAAATTAAAAGTATATTTAAATACAATTTTTAATGGAGTATATTATATATAATTTACATCTATATTATGTTATTATGAAAATTTATATATTTATTAATTCAATTTTGAATGATAAAATGGATTTTTGAGTTTATTAACATTCTCTAAAAATAAATGAAGAATTCATTTATATCTAATTTTTAATAAATAAATATATTTTATTATAATACGATAATATAATATTGTTGTTTAAATGATTGGGTTTTATCACTAGCCAACTTGTATTTCAATTTTATTAATATTTTATAAATAACAAATTAAATTTTATACCGGTAGCAAAATAAATATTTTATATTTAATATTGTATACTTTATATTTATTTACTATTCAAATGTAAAAAAAATATTATTTGTTTTATTATATATTACTAATTTTTATGAACAATATACCTCGTAATTTTATTACATATAATCGATAAATTTTATGTGTATATTTAAAAATTGGAAAAAATAATGCAATTTTTGTATTATAATTGTTGTGTCCGAAGTCTCACATGAGTTAGATTTGGGCTCATAGAATATTTGAGGACCAATCCATAAGTTATAAATAGAATTATAGAGGTTCCACTCTATTAAACTGACTCATGAAAACTACTGAGAGAGTCCAGATGGTGAGGAATCACCCAGAGATGAGGAACCATCAAGGGATGAGGATCTATTAATTGTAGAGGTTTCACTGTGCAGAAAACTCTCCCTATATCACGGCTAGAACCTATTCTGGAGAGGTTCTAGGATGCCAATTAACCATGCTTTATTTTCCAGAAAACAGGTCCATTGGACATGTTCTAGAAAACAGCTTCCGGGCAGAACATCAAAATTAAAGTTTGAGATGGATTATTCCTCCTAAACTTTAGGAGCACATCTTATCACTTCAAATGCAGCCTTCTAGATAGATTCTACTTGATCAAATGAGATAATTATCATATATACGTGATATATTTATATATATATCTATATATCTATATAGAGCTTTTAAATAGTCTTATTTAATCCAGGACACCTATTTCTACTCAATCACCTTGAGATAAACATTCAAACAAAGAATAAATTTTATTAAAACACATCTGATTACTCATCCAAAGAGTCATGAATACCTAGAACTATATATGGATTTGATCCCTATAAATAAGGTATGTAGACAACTGACAGGAGGTTCGATTCAGTTCGAAAAAAGGCGAGAGAGGAGGAGAGCATTAAAAACTCGAGTATTAATCGATAATCTGAAGTGCTTGCCTGGTGTAATCATCCGTGATTACATTCTTGTTCTCCGGATACCTGCTAGCTCAATCTCATTCTCACAAAAACTACCATCTATCTTCTCCGAAAGCTTGGTTAGGAAGCTATTTATTAACTGATTTTTATCACTTTTCTTCCACTATTCCAGCAAGGGCCTACATAGTGTTATAACCAAATTCTTCTTACAACAACAATAATAGAAATATTTTTTGCCAAATTTTTATAAAAACTAAAAATAAGCAGCTAATGTTAGTTAATAAGAATTAAAAGAAAAAATTAACACTAAAATAGAATAAGGGTATTCTAGTTAAATGAAACGAAAATGGTATGTAACTATCACTTTTAGGGTGTGTATATATTATTACCTTTATTTATTATATTTATAATTAATTTTATCAAATTATTTTTAAGTTTATAAAGAAAAAAAAAGCAAATATATGGTGAGACATACATGGACGAAAGTTCGAAAGTATAATAAATCAAGGACCTGACTCACTCTTATAACTTGCTACAAATTTCAAATCTAAAATTAGAAATAAACTCTTTGATGAAATAAATTGCAACTGAGAAAATCCGCTGCAAAGTAGGCTCTTACAAAACGGATCTGGTGGCACTTTTTCCATCACAAATGATCCTTTATTTACTGTAATAGAGATGATCCTTTATTTACTGTAATAGAGAGTTCACTGTAATAATCATTTTCTTTCTTATATTGAATGGGGATGATAATGGGTTGGATTTTAATAAAATTTAAATATTTTCAAATTATTCAATTAAATTCAAATTTATCCAATTTCGGATGAAATCGGGTTTATTTCGGATAATATCTTTTTAATTTATGTAATTTTTTTATAAACTTGGATGATAATAAATTAATTAAAATAGTTAATTTATATTGATTATTGTTAAAAAAATAAAAAATTAGAGGAAGTGTGTTCGGTGGCTCAAGGAAAATTAAATATTTATATTATAATTTTTTTCATATTATTATATTTTTAAAAATAAATTGACATTTCAATTTGGAGGAAAATAAAAAATGGTGATGGTTAATAACGTTAAAATAATAAAACCATTAATTAATTATTTGTTTGTAATTTTTATTTAAACTTTTGGTGAAAAATCAAGTCAAATACGATAATATATATTACATGAATAATTCATTTTAAGTTTGATATTAATGTTGAAGCACCGATAGTGGAATATTTGGTTTTCATTATTATTCTAATATAAATTTTAATAATATTCTAATACAAGTCTTATAAATAAAACAATAATAATAGTAATATAATTTTTTGTGGATATTAAATATAGATGATACATTATATTCTAGTAATATTTCAATATAAACATATACAACTTTGTAGTCATAATATAATTCTAAATAAATATTAAAGAACTTGCATTACTATTATTATTATTATTATCATCAAAATTTGTAATAAATAAATGTCTAAATTCATGTTAAATAATGTATATTATTTAAAGTTCATACTAATCATTAATATTAGAGATTAATGTTCTTGAGGTACCTCATGTAACTTTAATGAGATTAAAAAAAATTCTCATATAAATATATAACGGTGTTATTATAATTACAGAGAATCATATACAATTACAAAAATACGCACACTATCACCTTAAATAATTTTTATGATATAATCTGAGGAAATTTATTCTCTTAATATATTAATGTACCAAAAAATTATCTTCTGTTTGAGTTATATCTATTTATACCGTTATATATATATATATATATATATATATATATATATATATATATATATATATATATATATATATATATATATTCTTAACTTTTAATTTTAAAGAGCCTTTACTAGTCTCTTAAAACTGTAAAATCATGTATAACTCTTTATTTAGAATATATATATATATATATTAATTTAGAGCATTTTCAAAAATCTCTTTCTATATTCTAAATAAAGAGTTATACATGGATTTACAGTTTTAAGAGACTAGTAAAGGCTCTTTATATATATATATATATATATATATATATATATATATATATATATATATATTAATTTAGAGCATTTTCAAAAATCTCTTTCTATATTCTAAATAAAGAGTTATACATGATTTTACGGTTTTAAGAGACTAGTAAAGGCTCTTTAAAATTAAAAATTAAGAATATTTTCTCTCTCCTCAACTTTATTGATAATATAGTCATTCTCTTCGATCGTTTTTCCTATTTTTCTCTTACTTTGTTATAGTGGATATATATATATAGCGAATATAAAGAGTATTGTTAGAGTTGATTTTTAAAAATGTGATAACTTGGAGACTAATATGTTATATTATATTTAAGAGTTTATTAGAGATACCCTTATAACTTCTATTTTAATTTTATTAAAGCAAATATAATGCAATATATGTTATAATAATTAGTTTTATTGTTATATTATAACATAAAATATTAAAAAAATTAATTCTAAAAGAGTGTTATATTCGAATGCATACATGCAAAGATGCATCATTGATTCTATATTTGAAATGAATGATTCATCCTTTTTTCCGCATCATCAATAACTAAAAATAGTCATATTTTCGCATTATTAAATATTTATTGCATTTGGGATAAGAATTAAAAGAGTTAGTTAAATATGAAATTATTTATAAAATTAATATTAGAGTGTAATATTTATTTTAATATCAAAAAATAATTTTTGATATGTACTATATTATAACAATAACAATAGATATTTAACGTATAGAATTAGACTTGCACTCCCTTATATATTATGCCGTATGTATATGTCAAAAACAGAATGCTATTAGGTTACCCTAGGGGATACCAAGTTCTTGAAATATTTCCGAATGTTGAAGATATACATATACACGTACATTAATTATTCATAATCCGGAACATAAACAGAGTGAAGATAAAGCACACTGACACAAAAATCTCGTGCTGGATTTTCCCGACATTAAGGAACAAGAAAGGGTCTTAAAGTCAAGGATTCAAATAAACGAATAAGATCTTGCATTCGATTTTATATGTTAGGTATATACTGATAACTGATCTCCGATGGATATCAATCTCATTTTCTCGTCTCAATTATTAAAGTCCTTGAAGTAAATATATATAAAGGGACATGCACATTTACCGCTCTGATTAAAATGCATGGCTCACAACTAATATATATATATATATATATATATGCATGCACACACACGTCACACGTTTGTCTTTTTTGTTTGGTTGATTATCAGAGTAGATCAGTTTTTACGAAATTGTAATGCCAGAAATGAGAAGATAAGGTGGGATGGAGGGTGGAGAAGGAACTGATGTGAAAGGTTAATGTAAAAGATGGATCTGTGTGCAGGCAGGAAGATCGAGGTGCAGAGCAGGGCTGGGGTTAGTGCATGTACAAAGAGTCAAACAAGATCTCGTATGTTTTGGATTTAAATCTACCACGCCCAACACCAATTCAACACTTTCTGCAGCAAGCTCTACCATAGTCAATTCCTGTACAATCTTACATAACACTCATCACAATGGCCTGTGCAAAACTCTTAATTAATTATTCAACCGACCCGGGATGGCCCTAAGTTTTGAGATGACCTATATCATCTAAAAAAATTTCCCTCCATTCGGCTTTCATTATTAGATATTAAATTTTCATGACTTAAAATTTATTTTTGTCGCAGTTTTATTAACAAAATCATTAAACCAAGTTTTAAAATTAGAATTTGTTAGTATTTTTTTCTTGATTTTTAACATAATCAAAGCCCTTCAATCATTATTGTGGCATGCTATTTTTCTAATTGCTAACTAAAATATGCCTCCTTTGATTTTTTAACTTCTAATAGCCTACTTAATTTTTCATTTTTTTTATTTTTAAGTTATTCCCTAGAATTTTAAAAAAATATCAACTCAACTCATATATCTTCAACATATATGTATCCGGGGCGGGACAAATGGATTTGAGACCCTGTAGTACCAATTTTAAAAATTCGGATCCTTACTTTATGATACAAAGAAAATTGAAATTTATGATAAACTCTAAAATGATACTTGATAATGGATCTCTCTCAATTTTTAAATTGAAAATCTACCTTTTTAATAGTAAATCATTATTATATTTAAATAAAATTTACAATTAATATAATCATTCAAATAGAGAATTGACGATTTTAAACTTTATTTTTTTAGAGTCATGTGCGGTTCGACCCCGCATTGCTTAACGGCACCCTCAAGATTTACATCCAAATTCGACAAAATATGCGTTATCATGTATGCATAATTGAGAGAATCCATTTATTCTAATATAGCATTTTATAAATAATTTTAAAATTACCTATATCTATATTTTATAAAACATAAAATTTGATTCTAATATAAAATATTAATCATATATAATATTCATAAAATATTTAATACTTAAAAAGTAAGTGAAAAAATTGATTTTAAATTTGATTCTACTTTAAAATCATTCTGAGGGATTTGATTCTATTATAGAACTAGTTTAAATTATTTTTTAATTTTATGAATGATTTTTAATATTTTTTTCAAAGAAACAATTTATATAATTTTATTTTTAATTTATTTATACTTATATTCGATGAATAATAAGATAAATATATGTACCTTTGATGTATATATAGTGATTTTATTCTTAACTCTATATGAAAAAATTCTCTCTAAGATATATAACTCAACACAGGTAAAATTTGATGTTTGTCTTGATTATGTTTGGACAATACCGTATAGGCACAGCCATGGTTGAGGTATATAAAGAGATAATGGAATCTAAAATTTCCACTAAAATATTAAAAATTACATGTAAATTAATTAAAATGAATTTTTTTTCAGTTTATGTTAAAATAATTTTTTATAGATATATATTAATTTTTAAATATTTTTAATAATTTGATTTTAAATTTAAGATTTTCTGACTCGATCACTGAGACAGTGAGACAGCTATGTACGAACTACGAAGACACGGATCAAGCAAGTTCATGCCGTTTGTATTAAAATACAATTATGGTTTTGTTTGAGAATATGAATTTTATTTTAAATTCAGGATTTGATCAAATGATATGCTTAAAAAGATATAGAATTTGAATTTGGAATTCATTTAAAATCCAAGGATTTCAAATACTAATACAAATTTTAGAATTTAAAATAACAGCTCAAATTCTATCATTCATATTTCCAAACACAATCTTATACTAGGAATTGGTCAGTTGGGACTTGGGCATAGGGTGAATGATTGGATAATTCATGCAATTTGTATTAAAATACAATTATAGTTGTGCATTGTAATAATACTGTATCTACCACATATTACAGTATTAGACAAGAATCTAGCGCATGATTTATACAGCATAAATAGATCTTCAAAATCCAATTCTTGTTTTGGATGATGGTAATAAGTGGGTCCTACGTGGATATTTTTTCTGGATTTTGTCATTCTTTTTTTTTTTTGAAACTAAAAAACTTTCATTACTTCTTTAAATCATTCAAAATAATATCCACCAAGTGAGTAGGAAGAGATGAAAACACAAGAGAGCAATTCAACGAACAGGGAACCCTAGCTAGACTATGAGCCACCCTATTGGCTTGCTTTCGCACATGACATAAACTAACAGCTGGTAAACTTCGAATCAACATCCTGCACTGGTCTATAACATGACCAACCTCCAACAGATTTAACGCTTTTCCATTCAGAGCTCGAGCTACCAACAACGAGTCCGTTTCGATCGTGACCTTCCTATTTTCCTGCTCCATTAACCATGACAGTGCTTCCCGAACCCCTATACACTCAGCTTCCATCACAGTTGCTGGTCGAGGGAGGGAAATACACTTACCTCCAACAAAAGTACACTCCTGATCACGTAAAATCATTCCTACTGAGAAAGACTCTTGCCCTGGGAAAAAAGATGCATCAACATTAAGTTTCAGTCCCCCTGGTTCTGGAGGATGCCATTTCTTTGAACTACTTTCTTTGAACTACTTAACCCCTCCTTATCCCCAGAACTCCCCCCTTTGTTTCTGGTACGAGCATCTTTCCAATCCTTAACCATTTTGAATGTGTTTTCCATAGTAATTGCTGGGTTCATGCTCTGATCTTGCCAGACTTTTTTATTTCGCCAGAACCAAATCCCCCACAAAACAATGCATATATTTGCTTTTTTACATGTCGCGAGTTTTTTTTATTGGACATTGTAGATTTGTCATCCTCGATAAATATTGAAAAATTGAGTAAATATAATGCTTCGCTTTCAAATTTTATATATTATCAATTATCGAAGTTAGCTTGAAAAAGTTGTTTTATTTTATTAAAAACAACAGGAATCGTAAAAAACGAACCACCCCCGCACCACACACTTTAAGCTGCAATTGTCCCGCATGGCCCCAAGCAAAATTGACACTAAAATAGAGTGCAATTGGTCTCTTCATAAAAATATTTTTTCGTACAATAAATCTTGTTCAAATCAGAAAACTCTTCCAACGTAAAAACTATTAATCAAGTACTATATACTTTCTCCGTTGCCCTTTTCATTCTGTCTATTTGACTAAATTATTATAACAAATTATTTATTATATAAAATTTCAAATTTATAAAAACATATAAAGATATTTTTTTATTGAGATCACAATTTGCTTAATTTAATCAATAAATTCAAGGGTATTTATAAAAAATACTACTAGTACTTTTTAAACCTTTTTTTTTGCTATTTTACTATCTTTTCAAAAAATTTGTAACTGCCACTAAAAGTTATCAAATGCAACTTTTTATATACAATTTGTAACCAAATGTAATTGAATGCGACTTTTTTTGAAAAAATTTGAAGTTGCTTGTGGTTACATTTGAGGTTGATTTTAGTTGGATTAGATTGCATTGGTTGCAAAACCACATTTTTGTAAAGAAGCTTTAAAGTTCGTATTTTTGCAAAATATAAAATATAAAAAAACATATTTTTGCAAAAATAAATAAATAATTGATATTTTAAAAAAAACCCTAAATTCAAAATATGTAAAATCAATGGAACGGAAGAAGTATTAATTTTGATCATTATCATTATCATATGAAATAATGAAAAATATTCCTTAATCAATGGCAAATTGCTTTTGGCTTTCATATACAATCACCACGTTCTAAACCAGATTCAACGAAAAAAAAATCAAACGTTTACATTTATTAACTATGTTTTAAGAGGAATGATGGATGATAATTTCAACATAAATTAACCCAACTATAGATAATATTGACGGATGTAAAATCTTTAAGTTGAGGCCATATCTAATAGTTCATACTAATGCATTACCTTGTCGCCAGTGAAGCCCTACATGAAGTAGAGATTATCTTTTCTTAATTTGACAACCACACACCTCGTATTGAAGAGATAAGAACCAAAACCCTTTGGTGCTCGTGGTTTATATGCACCAATAATCTTTATACTGTAGAGAGTGACATACATGATACATAAATATACAAAAGTATAGCTGACATGGCTTTTTATGACCAACTAATTTCTAAAAATTATACACGTCTTTTGAGATAAACCCTCGGATTCACGGATTTTAGGTAAAATGTGGGGTTTAATGTATATATATTTTATAATTTATATATATATTTTTTGAAATTTAAGATTCTTTAACTATCAATCTCTTAAATTTAGGTCTTGTTCGTCTATAAGATCTGGTTCCTCGATAACTAAGGCACCATGTCCTTTTCCACATCCTCGTCTCAGGGTCGATTTTAACCATTCTCACTTTGTTAATATATATTCTTCCAAGTTCCAATGAGTTGGGCATGTCGTGCATTCAATAGTACGGACACGAATATTATATTGTTTTGCTGAGTCGATACATGTAAAGCTATATTTGCTATATATGCTTTAAAGCTATAGGATGAGATCGATGACACTTTCGTATGATACGTGGACAATAAATTGCCACAGAGAAATTAGGAATACATGCATAAATGGAAAGAACAGTTTTGCATTAGCATATACATCAAAAACTTTATTTGTTTAGAGAAAGTTCAATGGTGTCTTAGTTGATTTTCTATCAATATTATAAAATAACGGGTCTTAGTGATTTACGTAATTTATTTTACATGTAAACTATAACAATATTTTCTATATTCATTCCCTATTATTATTATTATTATAATAATAAATTTAAATCTAATTAGTCTTAAAAAGGAGGAAAAAGAAAAAAAGAAAGAGAAAAGGGAGGAAATTAATTTTTTATTCATTATGATATCCTAGAGGATCCCTATTAATAAGATATGACTAGTAAAATTTAGAATATCTCAATGATTTAAGAAATCACTAGGATACTTGTTGAAGTTGTATTTAATGTCATATTCCTTATTCTTATTTTTGAATTTACGAGCTCATTTACGATGTTGTTGGACTTCTTAGAAGCCATGGGATGAGATTAACAATGACACTTTGGCATGACACATGGATATTTTACTACCGCATGGAAAAGAGTACTTGCACGTGTGGACAGAAATAATTGTTGATGACTGTGTTAAAATATAGTAATAATTTTATATGATTCTCTAATCCTAATTATAAGAACTTGTGATTTGAAAATAATTGGTAATTAACTTAACATGATAATAGAGTTCAAGAATTTATGATTTGAAAATAACGGGTAACTTAACATGATATTAGAATTCAAGTTTGATTTTTTTTTATAAAGTTCGAACTATTCCATTCTAATATTTTTCATTAGTTTAATTTAAATATTATGCCTAATTATTGTATCAAGTATAGTACTGGAACAGATCGAACCTTGCCTGGCGCAAAGGTTTATGAGGATTAATTATTATAATTCCTGAATGAATTTGAATCTTGCGTAGTTGCGGATCGTCCCTAGATGTTATGTGGCTCAATATAACTCAGGTTCTATCAATCAAGGTGTGGCATATTGTGTTGCATCCATATCCACAAAAGAAATGCTTTATATATAGTAATTAGGATCACTTTAAACCAATCGGTCCATGCAAACCCCGCCAATAATAACAATTTGGTGGAACTTGGTTCTTGTGCATTACAAGTGAGTAGTGTGTGTGTGTGTGTACACTAGGTGATTATGTCATATGGCATTGTTTCTACATTCGACTAGTGTACTTTTGATGTGATTCTACGATTGCTTCGAATAATAATTTGCAATGAAAGTATTACGGATCAAAAACGAGGTGTATTTAATACGTAATTAATGTTATGGTTTGGGGGAGCTTCAAGCTTTAATGGCTGCACTAACGTTTCGTGACTAACTCGGGTCCTCGTTAACTGCCTACGTATCTCTGTTGTGTTTAGAGAATCAAGCCAAAAACGTAGTTCTAATGTTGAGGGGTTAGGCCCTTTATATAGGCGCACGGAGGCCTTGGAATTAGATTAGGGTTAGGAGACTTGGAGGCCTTGGAGGCCCAGTCTCCTAGTAATAGAGTTGTTCTAACCCTGTAAGAATGAGAGTCCTTGTTGGACTCTTCCCACGTTTGGGTTTCTAGATCCTTCTAGGATGAAGGCCTTCGACAGGCTTATCGGGCCTTTATTAATTAATTACGAAATTAATTAATAATAATAGCTTAACGGGCCTTTAGCTTCAACAGAGCCTGTGGGCTATGCTTACAAATCCAATTGATCCTTGGGTTTATTTCCCTTTTTTATTTTAAGGGCCCAAGCCTTTGAACCATATCAGGTTTAATTAATGAAATAATAAATGATATATTTATTATTTTTTCAGGGTTATTTTTACCCATATCATTTGCCCCCCAACTTTTGGGAAAACTTCGCGAGTTTTTGTAAAAGTTTTACAAAGGGTTTCAGTGCCTTATCGGGCTTTTGACTCTTTTCAGTCACTTTTATCCCAATTTTTGGGGCTCACGCCCTCCCTAGAGAATCAATATTAAATAATCGGTCCTTAAAGGACTTTATTCGTAGCTAAATTACCAAAGATACCTTTTCTGCATTTTCCCCTAAATCGACCTAGATTGAGGTCGATTTCGACTTGGGTGAGGTCGATTCGACCTGGGTTGGAGTCGAACAGGAGCCCAAATATGCCTGGAGTCGAAATCTATGACTGAGGTCGAATTCGACTCCGATTGGAGTCGATTTAAGGCTCCAAAAAGGCTTGGAGTCGGAATCTGTGACTGAGGTCGATTTCGACTTCGATTGGAGTCGATTTAGACCTCAAACTGTCTTGAAGTCGAAAATTTATTCCCAGGTCGACTTCGACTTCGATTGAAGTCGATTTAGACCTCAAACTGTCTTCAAGTCGAAAATTTATTCCCAGGTCGACTTCGACTTCGATTGAAGTCGATTTAGACCTCAAACTGTCTTCAAGTCGAAAATTTTCCTTGGGCCTTATGGTTTGTTATTTTCGACTAGGTTTGAAGTCGAATTAGACTTCAAATAGCCTTGAAGTCGAAATTTTCCTTGGGCCTCATGGCTTGTTATTTTCGACTAGGTTTGAAGTCGAATTAGACTTCAAATAGCCTTGAAGTCGAAATTTTCCTTGGGCCTCATGGCTTGTTATTTTCGACTAGGTTTGAAGTCGAATTAGGCTTCAAATAACCTTGAAGTCGAAATTTTCCTTGGGCCTCATGGCTTGTTATTTTCGACTAGGTTTGAAGTCGAATTAGACTTCAAATAGCCTTGAAGTCGAAATTTTCCTTGGGCCTCATGGCTTTTGAGAATTATGGGCCTTGCAGACCCATGTTCTAGATTTTTCTCAGATCATGGATGAAAGACACCTTGGGCCTTGAATCTTGGGCTTTTAAGCCCATTAACTGGCCGTACCGGTTGCCATCCCCTCCAACGGTTGAGCGACCTAGAGTCACCTGTCAAAAGGTGAATTTAAACGGTCATATGACCGGCTGGGGTTGTATATGTGTGAGGGGCTTCACTTCTCACACCTCTCATTTCTAACTTCTCAAATTTCTTCTCTATCATTGTTGAGCTCTCAAGCTTCTATTGTTTCCAGTCTTCAGCTTCTTTGGGGATAGTTATAAATTCGAAAATGGCGGATAAAAGAGCTTCAAGACTGGCGGCTATGAACGCAGGATCGGCCAAGCGAGGTAAATCCCTTAATCGCATCCCCATTTTTTCAACTTACATGTCTTTGATAGATATGATCAACCAGCGGGGGGATGAGTACCCTAGTCAGTCCCACTTGGATGCATATAGCCATAGCAGTAAGTTTCTTGATAGCGAAGTAGTAGAGGAATATAACAAAGTCTTTAACTTTCCCCCTAGATTTACCATTTCCTTGGCGGAGCCTGGTGACAGGACTTGCCATTGGAAACCAAGTTGCTTGTTCGTTTACGTAGATGCCCTGTTAGCGGGGCTTAGGTTTCCTTTGCATGAATTTATCCCTGTTCTTTTAGCCGATGTCCAAATCAATCCTTGCCAAATTATGCCTAATGGCTGGAGGCATATCAATTGTTTCATAGTTTTATGTTTAGAAAACAAGATAAAAATGACTGTCCCCCTCTTCCGCAAAATTTTTCAATTCAAGAACTCCTCGAGCCTTAACTTAGGTTGGGTTCAAATTGCCCATAGGCCTCGCAAACCCCACATCCTTGATACCTCTTCAATTCCTGACAACAACCTCCATTGGAAGGAGAACTTTGTTCAAGTGAAATGGGAAGGGGGAGATTGGGGGACCCTTTTTAGGCCTACTTTTAGCAAGGTGTCAGACGGGAGTTTTGACGCCATCAAGCTATCAGAGGAGGACGAGGCCGCCTATGCCAAGCTTACTCGGGCGGAAACCAAGCAAGTTGCTTGGGCTCTTCTCGATGAGCATAAGTTGAAAGCAGTGGGCCTATCCAGGGCCTCGAGCAAAGGTATATATCTTGATTTACCTAGTTAAGTTTGTTGAATCAGCGTTTTACTAATATTCTTGTGTTTTCTTTTCAGCTGCTGCTTTGATTAACGAGTGGTCCATTCCACCCACGGAAGAAACTGGCCGGATGAAACGGCTAAAGTTGATGAACGATCCTCGGCAGGGCAAGGAACTTCCGGCTTTTTTGCAGCCACATTCTAGGCCAAACGAGGCTGAGGGCAGCGAGCCTGTAAAAGCGCCCAAATCTCAGGTGTACAGGCCAGGCTGGGGCTTCAGGAAGTCGGATACGGTGGTCGGATGCACAGACCATGCCAGGGACTGGTCCCTTCACTCCCTCACCCCTTGCGATTATCAGGATATCGTTTTGAAGAGCGATGAAGGGGTCGTCAAATCTATGGGTGCACAAGCTTTGGCATCGGTACGTTTCTTTACTCGCTTAATTCATATTTCACAGTCCTTCCGTTTATGTTTTGGACTTTTCTCTTTGTTCTAACTTGTTTCGTTGCTTTTTAGGCCAATGCCTACTTCCAGGCCTCTTTGCACCAAGCAGAAGCGTGGAAGACCAAGGCGGGGACGCATAAAAAAGAACTCATCGCGGCGCATGCCAAAATCAAACATTTGGAGGAGAAGTTAACCGAGAAAGAGGAGCACCTTAAACAGGCCCAGGCTGAGGTGGTTGAGTTGAGGGCCGACAAGAATGCCATAATCGATAAATATATGGCCTCAGAAGAGTATAAGGATCTTATCGAGGCTCATGACGACCTCGTCTTCCCGGCCAACTATGCAATCGGGTGGAATGATGCCCTGAAGGAAGTGCTGGATAAGCATCCAGGTCTGTTTGACCCAAAGGTAGACCTTAAATGCCCTCAATCATCCGAAGCTTTGAAGAGGTTGTTTGAGGAGCCTGAGGCAACTGATGGGGAAGATAGCCCTGATGTTAGGACAGGAGGGGCGCGTGAGCCTTCTCTCACTCCTTCTCCAGTTCGAGTTACTCCGAGGAAGATCGTTCCTGAGGCAATCCCTCAAAAGCCAACGGAGGAGAGTTCTTCTGGAGAAGAAGAAGAATCTGATGAAGATGAGGAAGGATCCGGCAAAAGCGAAGGGGGTTCGTCTTCGTCCAGCGATGAGGAGTCCTCGGAGCAGTAGTTAGGTTTTTATTTCTGAGTTTATGTTGGCCTTCATGGCTTTGTGAAGAATTTTTGCCCCCCGGGGCTTTTTATTTATGCAGTTTTGTTTTTCATATTCCTGTCTTCTTACTTTCCGTCTTAGTCTTGTTTGTTTTCATAAACAACAAATACTTGCATGGCTTGTAAGAGACTTGGCACAAATGACCAATATTTTATAAAGATAATGAAAACATTCTTTAGAAACTTTATCAAGTTTTACAAAGTAACTTAAAAAGATGCCATCAAGGTTCAATAACTTAAAAAGATGCCATCAAGGCTTAATAAATGTCATGCCTTTCAAGGCTAATAAACCGATATTTAAACATTTAAAGTTGAAAACCTAAACATAATAAATTCTTAAGTTGGCTGCATTCCAGCTTCTAGGGACTTCAATCCCTTCAAGGGTTTGGAGTTTGTACGCTCCTTGCCCTGTGACTTCCTTCACTTGGTATGGCCCTTCCCAGTTTGGAGCTAACTTGCCTTTGGGACCAACTCCAGATGCCTCGATCTTTCGCAGGACTAAGTCTCCTTCGCGGAAGAACCTTTCTTTGACTCTCAGGTTGTAGTAGAACGAAGCTTTCTTCTGGCTTTCTACTATTCTGGCATTAGCTTCGTCGCGCAGCTCATCTATTAAGTCTAGAGCCAGTTTCATGCCTTCTTCATTGGTGTCCACTTGAAATTCTTGAATCCTTGGTGATGTCTGAGCAACTTCAACGGGCACCACTGCCTCGGCTCCATAGGCTAGTTGAAATGGAGTAGCTCCTGTTGATGTTCTGCAAGTAGTTCTGTATGCCCACAAGATTGGGAGTAACTCTTCAACCCAAGTCCCTTGGGAGCGTTCTATCCTTTTCTTGAGTCCATCTAGGATAATTCTGTTAGCAACTTCAGCTTGCCCATTTGACTGCGGATGAGCTACTGAAGTAAAGCGTAGTTCAATGCTATAATTCCCACAGTATTCCATAAAGTCCTTATTATTGAACTGAGTTCCGTTGTCCGTCACTAGGATTCGGGGAAGCCCGTATCTGCAAATAACATTCTCCCAGAAAAACTGAGTTACGTTCTTTGTGTCGATTTTGGCCAAGGGCTTGGCTTCTATCCACTTAGTGAAGTAGTCAATGGCAACAATGAGAAACTTTCTTTGTGCGCTGGCCATAGGGAACGGGCCTAATATATCCATTCCCCACATAGCAAAGGGGATTGGAGAACTTATTGATGTCAACATCTCAGGGGGCTGCCTAACAAGGGGTGCAAACTTTTGGCAACGATCGCATTTTTTAACGTATGCTTTTGCATGTTTGAGCATATCAGGCCAATAGAATCCCAGCCTCATGACTTTATGAGCCAAAGCTCTGCTTCCAAGGTGTTGGCCACATACACCTTCATGGACTTCTTTTAAGGCAGCTTCAGCCTCTTGGGGTCTCAGACACTTTAAGTAGGGCATCACATATGATCTTTTGTAGAGTATTCCTTCTATGAGGGCATACCTCGAGGCCCTTACCGATAGCTTGCGAGCTTCCACCGGGTTGGTCGGTGTCTTTCCTGTTTCCAAGTAGAGTTTGATGGGATCCATCCAGCATGCTCCCAGCCCAATCGGGGCTACTAACTTTGCATCAATGCTTGGGGTCTTCAAGATTTGGAAATAGACGCTGCCAGAGTAACTTTCAATCTCAGATGACGCAAATTTAGACAAGGCATCAGCCTTCACGTTCTCTTCTCTGGGGATGTATTCAAAGTGACATTCTTCAAATTGCGTGGCTTGAGCTTTAACAATTCCCAAATATCTTGCCATAGTTTCATCACGGGCTTCGAATTCTCCATTTACTTGGGAGATCACTAGCCTTGAATCGCCGCATACTTTTATATTTTTTACCCTCAGGGTTCTGGCCAGGCCAAGCCCAGCTATCAAAGCTTCATATTCTGCCTCGTTGTTTGTAGTTGGAAAATCCAACTTGATTGCATACTCAACAATGAAGCCATCCGGGCTTTGCAAAACCAGGCCAGCTCCACTAGTTTTTGTTTTTGAGGCTCCGTCAAAAAAGAGCAACCAGTATTCTTTGAGTTCTTCACCTTTTTCTTTCTTTTCTTCTACTTCTTTATCCTCTTCTTGCCCCCCGACTTCTTGGTTTGGAATGGTGCATTCAACCACGAAGTCAGCCAGAGCCTGAGCTTTAATGGCCGTCCTTGGCTTGTATCTGATTTCGAACTCTCCTAGTTCTACAGCCCATTTGATTAGCCTTCCACTGGCCTTGGGGCTATGTAGTATGTTTCTCAGGGGTTGGTCTGCCAAGACTTCAATAACATGTGCTTGGAAGTATGGACGCAGCTTCCTTGAAGCCATTATCAACGCCAAGGCAAACTTTTCTACCTTTGAGTAGTTCAGCTCTGCACCATGTAGAATTTTGCTGACATAATAGATAGGCTTCTGAACTTTAGCTTCCTCTTTCACAAGAACTGCACTCAAGGCTGAGTTTGAGATAGCAAGATACAGAAATAGCACCTCCTCAGGTTTTGGTTTGGCAAGTAAGAGTGGCTCAGCCATATACTTTTTTAGTTCTTCAAAAGCCGCTTGACTTTCGTCATTCCACTCAAAGTTCTTGACCTTCTTGAGGGCCTTGAAGAATGGGAGACATTTCTCTCCAGACTTGGATATGAAACGTCCCAGGGCTGCTACCCTTCCAGTGAGTTTTTGGACTTCCTTTACAGTCTTGGGGGGTTCCATGTCCAGAATCGCTTGGATTTTATCAGGATTGGCCTCGATGCCTCTCTTCGAAACCATCAGGCCTAGAAACTTTCCAGACCCTACACCGAAGGCACACTTGGCTGGGTTTAACATCATCTTATGGGTTCTCAGAACTTCGAACGCCTCACTCAAGTGCGCAAGGTGATCGGCCTTGTCTAGGTTCTTGACTAACATGTCATCAACATAAACCTCCATTGTTTTGCCAATGAGGGCCTTGAATATTTTATTCACAAGCCTTTGATACGTGGCTCCTGCATTCTTAAGTCCAAAAGCCATAACCAGATAACAAAAAATACCAAAGTCAGTGATGAATGATACCTTAGGAATGTCATCGGGGTGCATTTTAATTTGGTTATAGCCACTAAAACCATCCATAAAGCTAAGCATATCGTGCCCAGCCGTGGCATCTATTAACGCGTCTATCCTTGGTAAGGGGAAACAGTCCTTGGGACATGCATCATTCAAGTCAGTGAAGTCCACACACATTCTCCACTTCCCATTGCTCTTTTTAACCATCACAGGGTTGGCCAGCCATTCAGGAAATTGAATTTCTTCAATAAATCCAGCTTCTAGCAATTTTTCCACCTCCTGCTTGATGGCCTCCTGTCTTTCAGGGGCAAAACTTCTTTTCTTCTGTTTGACTGCTGTTCTTCCAGGATTTACATTCAACTGATGTGTTATAAGTTCGGGGTCTATTCCTGGCATGTCAGCGGCTGTCCAAGCGAAAACATCCCTGTTATCCTGCAGGAACCGTGTCAGTTGTTGTTTCAGGTCCTTGGGGAGTGAAGCCCCAACATATGTCACTTTCTCAGGATATGAAGGATCCAGGGGGATGGACTCCAAGTCCTCCGCAGGTTTCCCCCTACTCTCTTCGTGATCTCTAATATCCATATCTTCAATGGGGAGAACCTGCCCCCCAGTGCCATCAGGCTTCAAAGCAGCCACATAACAGCTTCTGGCCATCTTCTGATCTCCTCTTTCTTCCCCCACTCCATTCCTGGTAGGGAACTTGAGTTTCAAGTGGTATGTAGAAGCTATTGCTTTGAAGGCATGCAACCCTGTCCTCCCAAGGATTGCATTATAGGTAGTGCTTGCCTTAATAACTAAGAAATTCAGCATCTGAGTGGACAGTCGAGGTTCTTCGCCCATAGTCATAGGTAATTGTATGATCCCCTCAATCCGAGACTCCACTCCATTAAAACCGTATATGGGCATGTTGGAGGGGGTTAGCTGTGAATCACTGTATCCCATTTTCACATAGGCATCATAAAATAGGATGTCAACAGAAGAACCATTGTCTACCAAGACTCTTTTCACAGGAGAATTCCCTATGGTGGGGGTGATTACTAAGGGATCATCGTGGGGGAACTTTACCCCTTCTAGGTCGGAGTCATCGAAGGACAACGAGATCTCGGTTCTTGCCCTCTTAGGAGGTTCTCCTACAATGCTCATTACCTCCCGAGCATACGCCTTCCTGGAGTTTCGGGAGTTGCCTGCTGCAGTTGGCCCTCCTGATATTACGTTAATCACAGGCCCTCTGGGCTGATTGTTTCTTTCCTTGGGGTCTGAGTCCCTTCGCTTGTCGTCCCTTCTATCGTCTCTAGCACCATCCTTGGTGTATTTTTCCAACTTCCCTCTTCTGATCAGAAATTCGATCTCGTCTTTCAACTGACGACAGTCATCAGTGTCGTGTCCCACATCCCTATGGAACCGGCAGTATGCATTCTTATTTCTTTTTTCAGGATCAGTCCTCAGTGGCTTTGGCCATCGAAGGTCTTTACCCTTCTCAATGTCCATTAATATCTGGCTACGGGCGGTGTTTAGCCTTGCATACTCGGTGAACCTGGCACCTCCTTTCTTCTTGGAGTCGTTGGCGTCACCATTCTTCGCATACTTGGTATCAACAGTGTACTCGGTATCGCTGGATCGTTTTTTAGGATAGGCGTTTGAGGCCTGAAACCCTTGAGCTTTCCTCATACTTTCCTCAGCCTTGATATACTTTCCTGCTCTCTCTTGGAGCTCATTCATAGTTTCAGGGGCCCTCTTGGCTAATGACCTTCTGAAATTTTCGTCAGAGGTTCCTTGCTGCAAGGCTATCATAGCGACCTTCTGATCTAGATCAGGGACCTTCAAGGCTTCCTTTGTGAACCTATTCATGTAATCCCTCAAGGATTCGTTCTTCCCCTGGTGCATGTTCATTAGCGAAGCTGAGCTCTTTTCATGAGTTTTGCTGCTAATGAATTGACCAATGAAGGCCCGGCTCAGATCCTTGAATGACCCAACAGAGTTTGGTGGTAGACGACTGAACCACCGCTGAGCCATGCCACTCAGGGTTTGGGGAAACGCCCTACACTTAATAGCATCGTTTACAGGCTGCAGCAACAGTGCATTAGAGAACGTGAGCACATGATTTGAGGGATCTCCAGTTCCATCATAGGCCCTGATTGTTGGCATCTTAAACTTCCTTGATATCTTTTCATTCATAATATTTTCTGTGAAGGGGGGCGTAGGATCATCAGGATCTCCAAGCGGCAGTAAGTCTTGGGGATCAGCCCTAACATGACTTGTCCTTATTTGCCTCGGGGGCTCATCCAAATCTATTACAGAGGCGTTTCTCATCAACTCTCCAGCACCCTCCATTCTGGGGTGCGGTCGCCTTGCCAATGCCCTTTCCAGGTCTTTCCTTAGTCGTTGAGCTTCGGCTTCATGAGCGCGTATTCTTTCCTGAAGGTTCAAGGAGTCATTACTTTGAGGCCCTCGGGGCTGGGTACTCCTCCCTCCAAGGGGCTCCTTACCAGGTCGCCTCCTTCGTGGGTTAACATCTTCGTCAGATGACTTCTCGTCATCAGTTGAGTAAGGTCCAGAGAAGTCCCGACTTCTTCGTTGTGAGGTATAGTGGGGCAACAGCCCTTGCTCATAAGGGGGCTCATAGTTCCTTGGGAGCCCATAACGAGGGTCGGGAGTTATAGCAGACGGGACCTGCATAGTAGGAGGAGCAACAAAAGTAGTATGAAGGGGTGGAATTACCTGGAGCGGAGGAGCTGAAGCATGAATTGACACATCGGGGTTGGAAGGATGAACGACGATGCTAAGGGGTCCAGTACGCCGGGTGCTTGCTTCAGGGTCCTCAACAGAGGTGGTTGGAACAACAGCTTGTTGCCCCTGAGTTGTAATAGGGGGAACAGTGGTGTCAACAGCGGCGTCAGGGATCTCTCCTTCAAGGGTGCTTGCAGTACTTCGTGTTCTTGCCATGGTTATTATTCTCTTCCCACAGACGGCGCCAAATGTTACGGATCAAAAACGAGGTGTATTTAATACGTAATTAATGTTATGGTTTGGGGGAGCTTCAAGCTTTAATGGCTGCACTAACGTTTCGTGACTAACTCGGGTCCTCGTTAACTGCCTACGTATCTCTGTTGTGTTTAGAGAATCAAGCCAAAAACGTAGTTCTAATGTTGAGGGGTTAGGCCCTTTATATAGGCGCACGGAGGCCTTGGAATTAGATTAGGGTTAGGAGACTTGGAGGCCTTGGAGGCCCAGTCTCCTAGTAATAGAGTTGTTCTAACCCTGTAAGAATGAGAGTCCTTGTTGGACTCTTCCCACGTTTGGGTTTCTAGATCCTTCTAGGATGAAGGCCTTCGACAGGCTTATCGGGCCTTTATTAATTAATTACGAAATTAATTAATAATAATAGCTTAACGGGCCTTTAGCTTCAACAGAGCCTGTGGGCTATGCTTACAAATCCAATTGATCCTTGGGTTTATTTCCCTTTTTTATTTTAAGGGTCCAAGCCTTTGAACCATATCAGGTTTAATTAATGAAATAATAAATGATATATTTATTATTATTTCAGGGTTATTTTTACCCATATTAGAAAGACAAATATGTTAGGTCATAGTATATATCACCTACTTGCACCGGCGACATGGTTTTATCCAAACTCTCGCATATATTTAAATAAATAAATTTATGGCTAAACAAACTTTCACGAACGATCTATCTAAAATATTCAATATTGACTTTTCAAAGTCGGTCTCTAGACTAAAATAATTTCACGATCCAGCATGTACCCATCTGTGTATTTAAAAACTATTATTTTCTCGTTACTTTGGAAAATATTTAGTTTTGATCACATAACTAAAAGGTGAGGAGTGGCCAATTGTCAAAGTGTGAACCACAAAAAATGGATAGGGTTGGGAGGTGAGAAATAAGTATAAGTAATTGAGATTCTTTCCCAAAAGTTTAGATTTAATTAAGGGCAAGGTCTAATTAACTTGATGATGATGGTTATGATGACCTACTAATTAAGTTTAGCACTTCTCCTAATTTGGCGTTAAAAAAAACTAAGTTACGGAGTAGTATTATGTTTCATGCATGTATGCGCATTGCTGGGGAACAACTAGACATGGACATGATAGTGTGTATTCATGCTTCGTGGTGTCATTTATGTCTCAATTTAATGGGAAAGGTTTGATTAAACTTATTAAGGTGCTAATATAACCCCATAAATTTAAGTATTGGCGGAATATGGTGAACTTGCTTTAAAATCTGCATGACTTTCGAAATTCTTTTTTTTAATTAATAATAATTCAATTTTTAACTAATATAGCCTTATACATTTGTTTTTGACACGTTCGGATTCTTAGCTTCTGAAGCCGTTGAATTTCTTCAAATTAAGAATTGAAAGTCACGGATGAAAAAAATGTTATGACTGTTGTTTAACTGTCTATTTATATTATCTGATTTACCTTTACTTATGTAATTTAGACTTTTATTTTACTTTAACCTGTTTTATTTTATTTGATTTTTGATTAAAACTAACGGATATTTTTTTTTTACTTTTGACTAACATTCGAGAGTTGGTTACTTCAAAAAAAAAAAAAAAACATTCGAGAGTTGGCGATAAAATTTTCTGGTCACAATTGTTTTAGAAAGCCAGTTCTACGGAATAAAAGAAGGTACTATACTAATACTATTTGTATAGTCACTTCCCTGTTCCCTGTGATATCACGATCAGCAGCTCTTTCTGGTCATCGTCTAAAACTTCGACATTTGGACTCCATTATAGACTCATTATATACATAGGCTCAATATAGTACAAACCTTCAAGATCAAAAGGGGTTGTCCTTCACTTAGCAAAAAAAAAGGGGGTTGTCCTTCTTATTACTGCCAACCTAAAATACTATCTGAAGATGCTAGTTTTCGTACCTACACAGATCGGGCTCCAAATATTACTGGAAAGGATTTTTATAATGACCAGAATATTCATTCAAGATATAATTTTCTTCTGAATAAATGTCTTAGGATTTACGGGAGTAGAATGAAAGTTGTAGATTTAATTTTAACGATTGAAAATGGACTCTTCACAAGTGGTATTTGACGCAGATTTTAAACGCACCTCTTGAACATGATGCCATAATAAACTATTAGCTGGTTTTGAAATGTCTTGTAGAGCAACTCCAACCACTTCTCTGAATGATGTTTTAATTAAAAATTTAGAAAATTTAACAAAAAGATTGTACTAATTGCTCAATGTTATGAAAAGTTTGGCTCAAACAAGAACCATCAATATTCTAATTTTTACAAATTTTTTTTGAATAATTAGGCTCATAAACTTAGAAAGTGAATATATGTTCTAAATAAATTCTCGGGGTGAAACAGGTCGAGAATTAATTGTACAAAAAATAAACTTTTTTTACATTGTCAAAACTGATCTCAATCGCTTCATTTTTATCATTCAATGGTCAATTCCCAACTCTGGCCAGGCTGCACTAATGCTCCATCTCCGAAGTGCCAAAAGTTGGGCATTTGATTGTGCGCATATATTTGTGTGTTGAGTGTGCCAAAAACAACCCTAAGCTAGTTCTAATTGACCATTTCTAGTGTGTTGAATTTCGAGAGAGAGGGAGAGCTGCTTTGTTAAATTATCTACATTACACACAAGATATTATCATACATTTAGATTTCCAATGCTCTAAAGAACGGAAACAAACAGGCTGTTGGTTAGTGAAGATGAAATTGTCCATAGAAAATAGTTAGAATCTTGAAAAGGAGATAAGGAAAGAAGAAGAGCACATGGACCAGATGGGTTTTTCTCCTATATTTTGTGAGGAGGTCAGTTAAAGGGTCCTTTCATGGACCCAATTTCTGATAGTTACCACCCTTAGGCCTTGGGTACTTGTGAATTGTACACCCTCAACTTGCCCTCGTTGGATCTTCAAATTTCTCTTAGGTCTCACTTGTGAGAAACATGACAGCGTTTAATCACGAGTCACGTTACTGTATTTGTCTCGTGCTTAATCATCGATCGCATAAAAGTTTTAACGGCAAATTTTGGTCAATTTTATCATATCTTATACATTTAAATGGAAACAGAGTCATGTCTAAATTTTATCATAAAATTTAGATGAATATCAGACATATATACATTAATATTATCATACACAAGCATGAAAATAATATTTCTTGAATTTTACTGCAATAGAACTTCGACATTCAATGTCAAGAATGATGTTGTGTCCTAAGAAGATACCTACTAACGTGATAGTTTGGATCGGTCAGGGATGTAACATTACTTATAGATTGGAAACGTTGCTCCACACTCGTTAACATTAGTACAATCGCGAGGATTTAACGACCAAGATCCACATACATGTGTGATGTTTGCAAGTGTGTGTCACTTTTGTACGTAATGACCAAGGAGGATCAAATATGGTAGATCGATTGCATGTTTGTGCCCCATGAAAGTGATAGGTCATGAAAAAACTCACATTTCCTGCGAAAGGGCTATAGTCACACAATTAATATCTTTGTAAGGTAAATATGTTTTTTTTATTTCGCGATACTAAAATGAATTCATCAAAACTTTTAGGGGTAAGTTCTTCGTACATCGACCTTACAGAGTATGTATAATTATGTACGTCTGGTATATAAGGATGAAATGTACATGCACTGTTAATTACGTACTCCGACTATAAAAGTAGTCTCCGTGTCACTTTAATAAACTGAGCTCCTGAGATGAAGCTCTAATGGCGGAAGAGTGAAATGAAGAAGATGACTTAATGAAGAAGCAAACAAAATAGTTAATATCATTTAGAGAGTGTTTAGAATATAATGCTCAACTTGAGCTTACAACTGTCCTTTTCTCCTATTTATATCCAATGTAAAACATTACATACACAAGTGTATATCTATAGTTTGTAACAGAATAGAAACGATTGCTGAGCTGTCATTCCTTTTTGCCAGTTGTTGCTTTCTCTGTCGTATCAGCATATTCCTCTTGATGCTCTCTTTTGCCAGCTGAGATAGTAGACATATCTGTAACATCCCCCCTCAAGGTAGGAGATTGAAACATATTGAAAACTCCTAACTTGCCAAGTAAATAATGCAATTGAGAACTAGGTAAACCCTTAGTAAACAGATCAGCAGGTTGTTCAAATGTAGGCAAGTAATCAGTAGTAAGACAGCCAGACAACAATTTTTCACGGATGAGATGACAATCAATTTCTATGTGCTTCGTGCGCTCATGAAACACAGGATTAGAGGCAATGTGTAGTGCAGAGAGGTTGTCACAGTAGAGAACAGGTGTGGTAGCCAATGGAACATGTAGTTCCTTGAACAAAGAGAGTAACCAAGTTAATTCACAGGTAGTATCAGCCATAGACCGGTATTCTGCCTCAGCAGAAGAACGAGACACAATGGCCTGCTTTTTACTTCTCCAGGAGATAAGGCTGGACCCAAGAGTAACACAATAACCAGTAACAGACTTGCGAGTAGTCTGACACCCTCCCCAATCGGCATCACAATATGCAGTTAACACTAAAGGTCCAGTTGATGACATAAGAAGACCCTGGCCACAAGTACCCTTTAAGTAACGAAGAAGTTTATAGGTGGCTTGTAGATGAATAGCCTTTGGATGAGCCATATGTTGAGCAATGATATGTACAGTGTAAGCAATATCTGGGCGAGAAATGGTGAGGTAAATGAGTCGACCAATTAGACGACGAAATAAGGAAACATTATCAATGTCGGGATCCTCAGTGGGTTTAGAAAGAACATGATTTTGCTCTATAGGAAGCAAGGAGGCTAGGGTTTGCACTCGGTCATGCCTGGATCTTGGAGTAAATCACATGTATACTTTCGTTGATTCATGTAAATGCCTGAGGAAGATCGTGCAAACTCCATACCAAGAAAATACTTGAGATGACCCAAGTCCTTAATTTTGAATTGAGTAGCCAAAAAAGTTTTAACAGAAGCCTGAGCTGTAGGATCATTTCCAGCTAAAACCATATCATCCACATACACTAACAGGACAGTAATAGAGGTGGAGTTGGACAGAATAAACAAGCTATGATCACTGGAAGCTTGTTTGAAACCGAATTTTAGTAAGGCAGTGCAAAGTTTGAAGAACCAACATCTTGGGGCTTGACGTAGACCATACAAAGATTTCAGAAGATGACAGGTAAGTTTTTGATTAAGGAACTTTGCCTGAACGGAGAGGGGTGGTTCATACCCTGGTGGCAGAGTCATATAAACCTCTTCATTGAGGTCACCATGTAAGAACGCGTTAGTAACATCCAACTGCGTAATAGTCCAATTAAAACGAGCTGTCAAGGCAAGAAGAACTCGAAAGGTGGTCATTTTTGCAACGGGTGCAAATGTGTCAAAGAAATCTAACCCATGAGTCTGAGTAAAACCCTTGGCAACAAGACGGGCCTTGTAGCGTTCCACTTGGCCATTAGATAAGTACTTGACTTTATAGATCCATTTACAACCAACCTGAACCATATTAGGTAGTAAAGGGACAACCTCCCAGGTGTGATTAGCTTCTAAAGCCGCTAACTCCTGAGACATGGCTTGGCACCAGTCAGGAAACTGAATTGCTTGCGTAAAAGAATGTGGTTCAGGTACCTTGGTCACATTGGCCAAGAAATGAGTATAAGAAGGACTAAAGTTGTGATAATGAACACAACTTGATAAGGGATAGTAGCTGACAGTGTTGGACTGAAGAGAGGATGGGAGACCTGTATAATCACCAAATTTTGCAGGTATGATTCGAGTTCGAGATGGTCGAGAGGGTGGTATAAGGATAGGAGATACAGAGTCTTCAGAAGAGGTATGAGTGGTCTTAGAAGAAAGAGTATGATGATTCACCGTAGGAGAAGAATCGATTGTAGGTGTTGTGGGAGTGGTTGCGATGGGATCAACCAGGGGATCAATAAAGTGGGACTCCTGATTATCAGGAAAAAGATTAGTCGGAGTGGATAAAATATCTTTGAAGGGAAAAAGATTTTCAAAGAACTGAACATTTCTGGTAGTGAAGACTTTCTTTGTCTGTAAATCAAGGATTTTATAACCCTTTTGATGATAAGGGTAGCCCAGAAAAACCCCTTTCACAGCTCTGGGGGCAAATTTATTAGTGGGAAATGGAGTAACAGAAGCATAACACAATGAGCCAAACACTTTTAAAAACTCATAATCTGGTACGGTATCATACAAAACATGATAAGGAGATTTATTGCCCAGTAAGGGAGTGGGAGTACGATTGATCAGATAAGTGGCAGTGAGTAAGCAATCACCCCAGAAATGTATGGGAACCCCTGAGTGAAATCGTAAAGAGCGGGCAGTGTTAAGAAGGTGTTTATGTTTTCGTTCAACACGACCGTTCTGTTGAGGTGTATATGAGCAACTAGTTTGATGGATTATACCAAGAGTGGTAAGAGTAGAAGTCAGAGATTTGTTCAGAAACTCTGTACCATTATTAGTTCTGAGAACCTTAATGGTTTTCTGAAACTGATTTTGAACATAAACAATGAAGTTTTCAATAGCTTGAGCAACTTGAGACTTATGGGAAAGTAACATGGTCCAAGTCATTCTGGACTTGTCTTCAAGAAGAGTAAGAAAGATATTACATTGACCATGAGTTTTAATATGATAGGGGCCCCACACATCAGCATGAACAAGATCAAATAGCTCTTTACTAACAGAGGAACTATCATAAAAGGATAACCTCTGTTGTTTAGCAAAATGACAACTGTCACAAATGTCAAGATTGTACTGGGGACTACTTGTAACAGGTAACAATTTCATTATGTTTGAAGGTATGTGACCTAATCTAGCATGCCAAACATTAGATGTGGTTTGCATAGCAGAGCAAGAATGAGTTGTAAAAGCATGAGAGGTCAGACCTGGTAAAATAGAAGATGAGTTACAAAGATATAGCCCACTGTGACATTTACCAATCTCTATCTTCTGTGTCCAAGTAGGATCCTGTAGGTAGCAGGTAGTTGCAGTAAAATTGACAAACATATTAGTATTGGAGAGCAGCTTGCATATAGATAGAAGATTGTAAGTGAAGCTAGGAACACATAACACTTGCTGCAACTGCAACTGAGATGTCAACCTAACAGTGCCTGTATGAGTGACAGGAACAGTTTGCCCATTTGGAAGATACAACAAAGAGTCACAGGTTTTAGGATTTTCCAACATATGTAGGTGTGGAGTTATATGGTCAGTAGCACCTGTATCTAGAATCCAACTGAAAGGATGTGTAGTTTGGATATGCAACACATTATTACTTGAGTGAAAGGTACCTGCAAAGTAGTTTGGATTGAATTGCCCGGTAGTGACAGAATTAGCTGCAACAGAGATTCCTGAATGATCTGAGGTTCCACCTTTGAGACCATTTTGAAGCATGAACAACAAATGTTTATACTGATTCTCAGATAAACCACAATCAGCCTTAACCTCAGTACTTGCACTAGGTTCTGCAACACCATTTCTAGAGGCATTGTCCTGAGTTCCCCCACTAACTTGAGCAGCCATAGCAGAGTGTGGAGAGCTAAACCGTGGTTTAGGTTTTGGCTTTCCATAAAGTTTATGCCAAGAAGGATATCCATGGAGACAAAAACAGGTGTCTCTGGTGTGTCCATTAAGATGACAGTAATCACAGGACAAAGAAGAGTCATTAGGAGTTCTCTTAACTGCCGACTGCCCAGACTTATTGACAGTCTTGTTGTAGTTGTTTCCTCTATTGTTAGAGTTGTATTTCACAGACATAGCCATATTGCTAGGAACAACTCCAGTTTGAAGATTAGAATCTCGTTGACTTTCCTCTTGTAGCAGCATATTATAACACTGACTCAAGCTAGGAATTGGTTTCATAAGTAGAATTTGCCCTCTTACATGTGTGTACTGATCACTTAAGCCCATAAGAAATTGAATCAAGTGCGTAGATTGATCATAAATCTCCAGTTTACTATTAATCTCACAGGTGCACTTGTTACAAACACACTTAGGTTTAGCAGAAATGCATTCAAGTTCATCAATCAGTGTCTTAAACTTTTTATAGTAAGCAGAAATAGACATTGATCCTTGAGACATTTGAGAAATCTCTTTTCTGAGACTAAACAATTTAGGCAGATTACTCTGAGCATAGCGCATCTCCAACTCATCCCAAATCTGTTTTGCAGTACTCATATAGACTACACTACTACGAATTTCAGGGCTAATTGAGTTAAACAACCAAGAGATAACCATATGATTACATCGATTCCAATATGACACTAGTGGAGATGTAGATACAGGTTTTGAGTAAGATCCATCAACAAACCCTAATTTGAGCTTTGATGAGAGAGCGATCTCCATAGATCGACTCCATTGAGAGTAATTGTGTTCATTTAACACAATATTAGTCAAATTCATTCCTGGATTATCTGAAGGATGAACATAATACGGATGTTGTGTGTCTATCGTATTTGAAAGTGTACCAGTAGTAGCAGCAACATATGAACCTTGTGTCATTATTTATCAACAATAACAAGCTATAGAGACAACGATGAAGTTATAGATGTAACAACGAAACTCAATTACACAGCAACAATCACAAATGAAACTATTCACAAACCGATATCGTAACGAGTCATAGATGTATGTAGTGTAAGTGAATGAAGGTAACCTGGCTCTGATACCATGTCACTTTAATAAACTGAGCTCCTGAGATGAAGCTCTAATGGCGGAAGAGTGAAATGAAGAAGATGACTTAATGAAGAAGCAAACAAAATAGTTAATATCATTTAGAGAGTGTTTAGAATATAATGCTCAACTTGAGCTTACAACTGTCCTTTTCTCCTATTTATATCCAATGTAAAACATTACATACACAAGTGTATATCTATAGTTTGTAACAGAATAGAAACGATTGCTGAGCTGTCATTCCTTTTTGCCAGTTGTTGCTTTCTCTGTCGTATCAGCATATTCCTCTTGATGCTCTCTTTTGCCAGCTGAGATAGTAGACATATCTGTAACACTCCGTTCATACCCCGACTTGAAAAAATTAACATCCATGCATATAGACAAAATTAGACTAGAAAATACATAGTAAGGTGCAAAAAGTCTTAAGAAAATAATCAGGTTCAGTAACCAACGATAATAACTACCATTTCTGGGCAATCAGTGATACAAAAGCATACAGTTGAAAGCTACTAAAGTTAATCTTATTTTATTACAATAGTGAGTCTTTCATTAGTTATAAAATGAGAGCCGCCAAGTGTTTACTGTCTTTAGCCTTGAGGCAACATCTAAATTGAAGACAGAATTTCAAGAAATGGCAACCCAAAAGGGTCCCCAATTCGACGACATCCCTTTGCCTCCTCTTCCACCTTCTTTGCATCTACTAGGCCTAGGAAACTCTCCGATGCCGATTTCGCAGTCGACTTTAGTTTTGTTTCCATCCATGTCCTCATCCCAACAATCTTCATCAACTCCATTTTCAGCTAATTCACTAATGTTTTCATGTTCAAGTACTTGTTCTTCATCTCCTGTGTTGTGCACGTCCTCAAATACTTCCTCGTCCTTTTTATTAGTCATGCAATCGCAATTAGCTGAACATTCTCTTCGTAAATACAATATAAGCCTGCCATTTGTACGGTCAGCTTCAAAGAAAGTGCGACAAGAAGAAACTGCCACTGCGTTTATTATCAAACGTCCTCCTCCACGGTGATGTCTTACTTCAACACCATTTGAGCCACGTATTGAAGTAAGGGGAGGAGGGAAGCCACCCTTTAAGTTGGTGAATTTTCGATAACTAGATCGATTATTTTTAAAAGAAAGCGAGGAGGACAAGTCGTCTAGTTGCTGTGATTTTTCACTATAAACTGAAGAATATTCATCACTTGGTAGCTGCATTTTCTCTCTTTCCCATGAAAAAGAAGACATTTCATCGCTGCTAATATCGCTGCCTGTTTCGCAGCCCAAGCTTTCAGTGCACATTTCTAAGCCTTTTGAGCTTAGTGCTGAAGCAGAGCGCTTCACAAGAGGATGCACATACACCTCCTCATTTTGTTCAGTCACTTGTTTAGTATTGTAAGATGGGTTGGTTAGAGCTTGAATAAAGTTCCAGCCACCCTTCTTATTACTGTTTTCGATACTTTCAAGGTCACTATCATTGCTGTTCTTGTTGTCAGAACTGCTTTGAGTTGATGGCAAGGGTTGGGATATCATTTCTATCGGTGGTGACATTCTGTGCCTCGAGACACAAGGCTCGACGAGACTTGATTGTAAACCTTGGCACACAACTGATGACATTTTGTATATTGCAAGTGAATGAAATGTGAAGAAAACAGAGCGTAACAGGGGAAAACAGAGGAATCAGGTGTATTTTATAGATTGGAATGTAAAGCAATGGAGAGAACATGAGAGAAAATGAGAAGAATTGAGGGTGTATTTATAGGTAAAGAGGTGACTGGTGAGTGAGAAGAAAGGAAAACTCTGATACCCAGTAAATTATAAAGCTCTTAACTTGTCCACATATTATTAATAAAAAAAAAAAGTAATATAATGAAAAGCTGCATTAATTCTATTGGGCAAGTGGGCATTTGTCGTATATTATTCCCCTGGTCCCACCTCATTGTTAACGTTTCGGAGAGAGGGACCAGCACGTATTTTAAGGTGCATATAAAGTATAGTTCCATAACTTATTTTTAAATTTTTTTATGAATAAAAAATTAATGTTTAAATTTTTATTTAATTTTTTTTAAAAAAATAAGTTATGAAACTATACTTTATATGCATTTTAAAATGCGTGTCGAACCTTCTCTACAAAACGTTAACAATTAAGTGGGACGGAGGTGGTACAAAGCAAAAGATTCCATTGGCTACGTACGAAAAGAGCATTATTTCCAAGAGTATCAAAATTACCGGTCCCATATTTGACACAAATTCGCATTCTTCCTTATATTGATTAGTAATTATTATTATTATTAATTAACAATCCACTATAGCAATTGGAATTTTTTTACCTCTTTTTCATCCAAAAACCGTTGTTGCTGTATAAGACAGTAATAAACTACGCAGCACATGAAGTGTTGCAATCTGAGCTCATTATAGATGCATTAATTTAGGCTATTACATTAACTTAGCACAATACTAGCACTACCTAAAGATGTGTCCTACAATGCTCTATACAACAATAGTCAATAGGAATGGTATTATTGTTTCTTTTGTTTTAAAGTAATGATCATTAGAGTAATATTATAAGCTAATGTTCCGTAAGACCGTAATGAATTGCAGAATCATTGTACGGAAAGAACCCACATTTTTAGGCTGTAGCCTCCCTATCCCCTGGTCAATGTTATTGGCTGCATAGAATATAATAATATGTCAGGCATAGGTCAATATATCAACACTCAACAGTTGTAAAAGGTTTTTGGCAATTGAATAACGCTGTGAAATGTGAAATATGCTTCTGAGGAAGCCAAGTTGATCAACATATTTTCCCAGGTGTTGGTAGTGGTCCAAGAGCATTAGAATTAGGAGGATGTTGAAGAAAAACAAAGTACAGTAACTTATAAGCAAGCCTTAATAGCATACAAGTTCTGTTCTACGTACTTAAAAAGCCTAATAATACATGTCCCGTTTTAGCTCACACTCACTCACCCACCCTTAATCATCAATCCTACACTAACAAACCCATCATTTTAACTTTTCATGTTTCCTAATTACTAAAATACTAAGTTCGCTATCACAACCCCTCTAATTGCTACCTTTACTTTGGATAGACCGACCAAACCTATTATAGCAATCATAAATAAAATAGAATGTGCATGTCATATAGTCATCCTCTCCCTTTTGCCAAAATTCTTTTATTCTTAGAAGTCCAAAACACTGAAGCACACTTACATGTTAAGTATGAACTCCAGATTTCTGGGTCAAGAGAGATTTGATACCATATTATTAGATAAACAGTTTTCGTAACACATTCTCAGTAGATAACTAGGAGTTCCTATTGAGAAATGTTATTTTCAGAGCAGTTTTTTTTTTTATTTTCAGACCATGCATATATATGTTTTCACTCTTGACAACCAAGAAATCGACAATTGGTGTTAGTAATCTGGAATCACAACAACGCTAAATGAACAACTCCTAAGATTTTTTAAATGTTCGAAAAAGTACATGACATCACAAGGTTTCGGTAGAAGTTTTGGTGACGTAGAAGATCAATCAGTAGCTCCCACAAATATCAGTGTCTGTATCGTACTGTACTCCATACTTGTATCATATATTTGTAATTGTATATCCATACTTTAAGGGCTTCAATAAGGAGAGAAAGGAATCCAGTTCATGGGTTGCACTAAGTCACAGAGCTTGTCGACAACATGCACTCTACAGCCTTTAGACTGCATGCTAGTCAGCTACTGTCACCTTTTCTCTTTTGATCATACATTCTTGTTTTACGTACATTTCTTAAACCACATTAACCTACCGTGTGTCTAGTATCCATTGGATGTCTTTACCACTAATCTTAAACAAAACATAGATTAGATTAATAAATCATAACATACACATCATTCCTACGCTAGACTTTATGAACGGTTCTTGGATATACATATATAATAAGGTATGTTAAAGCTTAGCTTTATACATAGAAACCAAGCATTTTAATCGAACATCATCTTCCATTACATGTATAAAAACATATAATCGAATCTCAACGGGAGAGGATTAGTACTAATGTTTTTTTTACTATTTATAAACACTATATAACTTTTGTAATGAGGGTAAAGAATAGTTTGTAAGCTATAGGTTTATCGAATATGAATGATGATGACAGGTAGTGATGATTTGAACCCCATAATTATGTAGAAAATACTCCTACAAAGTATCACAGCTACTCAAATTTCAATCTAAATATACAATAATCAGTACTAATTACTAATTTCAGGAGCAGGTGTCCCTTAGCCCCTTGGTTCCACCAGTGATTACAATATATAATATAAGTTGACTCCGAGATTATTAGTTGCATAAGATGCAGTGGCATTACAGTAATCCACAGAAGAAAAAAATGATGATAAAAGTTAGATTTTATCGATGACAGCCATGCCATATAGAATTTCAACAAAAATACATATGGAACATAGAGGATATGATCATTATTTTTTCTAAAGAAACAAGCACTATAACATTATCAGTCTCTAACCTGAATTAGTGCCATCTGGTGCAGGGATTCTAGAGAGGGTAAACCATAAGACATAATAAGATTGTTAATTTGCATGAACTTGTGCGAAATAAATTAAAGAAGAGTGTCATTTTTCAATTAATTAACTATTTTTTGGTAATAAAACAAGTTACAAAACCTTAATAAACGCAAACTAGTACCTCAGAAAAACTGTATAATATATATTAAAAACACGTATATTAGATCAATGTCAATGCCTCTGTTTTTGAAGCTGAAGAGCAGTTTGGGTTTGGATGGGTGGCCAGAAACGATGAAGGCATGTTGGTTGCAGCAAGAATGAGCTGCAGAAGGGGAAAATATAGCCCGGATTTCGCTGAAACTATGGGAGTGAATGTTGTCGAGTATTTTGGAGGGTATCGTTCGCAGTGAAGGACTGTTATCAATATCAATTTCAAATATATTATTCCTTACGATTTAGAAGTGTGGTAAAAAATTTGTGGGTGTGTGATTATCAACTAATTTAATCTAATAAACAATTAAAGTAACTATATAATAAATATGAGAGGAATAATCCAGGAATAAGGATTTTTCAATTGGCTATCATGAATGTCTAATTTGTGTCCCTTGTTTTGCTAAAAACAATCCTTCCAATAATTATAAAGTCATCTCACAAAGTAAATTATAATGTCCACAATTATCCCTTAAACGTCACTCCATGGTCAAACAAAGTACATCCATAAACTATTAAACACCAAGAATTATAAGTCTCACAATTCGCATATCAATCTCCCGATCTAATACTTAAATCATGTTTATCATATCACGTACTAAAATTAAAATATATATAATATCATGTACTAGAATTATAACTCCTCTCCTGATTCGTTAATAATCTCTACAAAATCAATTAAAAGTTAGCTACTCTCTTAATCGTATAAAGCTCTCAATGACAGATAAACAAACCAAGAGAAATCACAATATAATCAAACAAACATGATAAACCAACGAATACTATCAAATTCCTAAATTAAGGGATTAGCTACTCATGATAGTTAAAAACATATATAAATTAATAACACAAACCATGATCATAAGAATTGAAGTACAAAGAATACAACTTAAAGAAATCGGTAGAAGTCCGGATGAATCCTTTCACTTCTTCCTTCAATTTTGCTCTCAAATGGTTTCTCTCCCTTTTCACTCAAAAATACGACTAACTATTAATATAATATGATGGTCTATAATATATATGATGGTATGTCTCTAATAATATAAAACCCTAATATATAAAAGTTTTAATGCTTTATAAGGAAACACAAGCAATTTCCTATGTAATGAATAGGATTGTAATGTTGAAATTCGTATTCAGCTGTCCAGGTCTGTTTCTAGGTTGCTCCAGTTGAGATATATATGTTGGACCACCTCTGAATTATAGATTTTTCTATTATCTTTGTGTGGGCTGTAAAATTGCTCAATTCGTACTTCTAGAACTTAAGTTATAGCCCTAACAGTGATGTATGTGTGAGCTGCCTATTAAATCCGATTTTCTTTCTAATTTATCTCTAAATTGGAGTTTTTATTCTCCGATTCTTCCAATTTTAGGAATTCTTTATTTCCTGCAATAAATCATTAAACTCTAATTAATAAATATTCAATTATGTACAAAATACTAGAAATATGAGAATAAAATCCTATAAAATATATATAAATATATACTCTATCAATGAAAAAGGCCCGCTAGAATCTTACAGGGGGTGCATGTACAATAGAGTGTGATAGTCTTGTGGTTGTCCAAGTTATTTGGTGCGGCACTGTGATGGTTCTTTGTTTGGGCCATTTATTTCAGAGTGCAGATTATTGAGTTCTGAGTTGAGTGATGTGTTTCTAGTGTTTGTTAAACGGTCAGCTAATCAAACTACTCCCTTTCTTGTTCGGGAGACTCGAATACTACCTAATATTATATTTCACGAGTTTGATATATGCTCCTCCTGTTTTACTGAATGTAATAAATTTTGAGATTTATATATATTGAATCTTTTTCAATTAAAAAAAATGTAATATAACTTGTATTAAAAAACAGAGAGGGAATTATATAGCAACATCTCGAAGGAGACTCTAGAGAAGTTCAAAAGAGCTTGATCGATGCAGAATAGTGTGAAACATGGTGAAATAATATACAAGGTACTGGAGCTTTGAGTCAGCTAAAAGATGTCAGAATTTGGTGAAACCTTGTAAGTTCTTCTGAAACCTCAATATTAGGAGATTTTTAGTGAAGTCCAATACTGCATAACACTTGTGTTAAATTCTCTAGAATATTAAGCCTAAAAATAGGTGAGACCTTCTCATTCTGGAGAACAAAGAGCTCAAGAGACGATATACGTGGACAAATCAAAGTGTGATATTGGTGTAAGCTGGGAGTGCTTGTATTTGTATGCCCTAGGGTAAGTGTCATTATTGTAATGAAGTAGCAAGTAGTGGGATGGAGGTTCAACCTCAGATAGCTAGATTGAGTTTCCCCACCTAGGCAAATGCCGAATCCCATCTACTTCATTCAGAGACTTGAAAACAATATGTATCTGTGACAGGTGTCCTGGAAACTTCATAACTAACTCTACTACATCCTCGCTTTCGACTTCTGGTGAAATGTATGGGGAAACAGATTAAAAGTCCAAGCATGTACCTGTCATTCATGTACGTAGGATTTCTGCGAGGTCATGCAAAGTAAGCTGATGGCACTCAACAAGCTGGTCAAGGCATTAGTTTTCCATGTTAAGGTATCCTCAGCAGGAAGTGCCTCCATTTGTAACCTTATTTGCACAAACAAAGTGAACAAGATTTTTCATACAGCATTTACCAGATGATCTTCCTGGGGGTGTCCTCAAGAATCACTTCTGCAGAAAATATCAAATAAGAATTGCAGTTTCGGCTTTTTAAATTTCACCAATCCATATCGACTTTGCCCATTCTCTTTACGTGACTACGTCTCTTGATCATCGATCCCCTTGATTATCTTTATTACTTTTGTTTCCTTGTCTTTTTCTTTTTTGACTATCCTTGGACAGTTCGACTTATTCTCCTAAGCCTAAAAACATAGTAAAAGTAGAAAAATATTTTCGCTCTGTAACATTTTACGCCAAATAGACAGAGCCTGAAGCATTGAATCCTCTATTGTCTTGTTTCACAAACTAATCTAAATCGTGAAAACTTAAACCACAATATATAACATCTTACAATTAATCTTAAAAACTCGTAAATTTTGCAAGACAGTTAATCCTGGAATAGTTACAAGTTAAGGGACAATGGGGAATATGATCAAATATCAGGAGATCATTATCAACATTGTCAGATAATTTTTTTTAAGGAACCAGGACACTGGATAATAGAGGATAGAGATAATTTTAAATGAAAAGTAAAACAGATTTAAACCCTCTGAAGCCGAAAGTAACTAATTACTCTTGCAATTAGGGATGGCAAAATATACCCGATTCGATTTTACCGAACCCGAAATTTTGGATTTGAATTTAGATTTACATTTCAGGTGTACCGAACCGAAATCCAAAACCCGATTCAAACCTAAAATCCGATAAAAACCTGATATATTTTTATACATAATATTATAAATATAGTTTATTATATATAATATACATACATATAAGATAAATAATTTATATATGTTCATTTTATTTTTTCATTTTTACTCGATAGTCAATACTAAACAGTGAACTAGTTCTTTATTTTATCAACGTATAATAGATTTTACTAGTACTATATTACGAAAAAAATTCATTTTTATCAGTATCTGAACTATTAACCAGTTGTTAATTGTATATTAATGACAAATTAATATCACAATTCGTATAATATATTATATTTAACTATTTTTTGAAATTTAATCATTTTTAATTTATAAATGTGATTATTGTTCTCCGCGTGTGTTGATTATATTGAACTTGATTACATATTTCTGTAAAAGTAAGTTTGGATACCTGGAAAAAACTCGATCCGATCCGAAATCTGATGGATTTGGATTTGGATAACCCAAAAATAATTAAATTTGGATTTGGATTTCACAAAAATCCGACCGAACCAGGTCCATTGCCATCCCTACTTGCCATCTTTTTGCACTAAAACAAAACTTGTTTAGCAGAAATGACAAAAAAATAATTATATATAATTTTTAATAATATGAAATTATATATTTTTTGATTATATTTTAATTTTAAATTATAATAAAAAATTGATCAATTTAATTGCATAAAAATAAAATGGATAACTAATTAGAAATGAGGAGTAAAATTCAAATACAAATAAGACTTGAATTTAAAGACAAAAATAAAAATCCGAACTGGTCACACAAGTAGACAAAGTGATGAGCGGTTAGAAAACTCCGCTTCTGGATACACATTACACATAAGAGTTGCTGGTTGTCATAAAGATTGATCAAGATCAACAAGAACAGCATTAACACTCTCAATGGCCACTCTTTCAGTTTCCTCATCTTCTTCCCTCCACTTATTCACCACCCCATCTTCTAAACTCCTAACCCCTTCAACACCTTGTCTCTCTTTTACTCCATCCCACTCACTCTCCTCCTCACTTTCTATCTCTTCATCTTCTCTATTCTTTGGCCCTTCAAGAAAACATAAAAATGGCTCAAGGTGCATGTCATCTTTCACTTCTTTTAGTGTCAAGGCCAGTTCTAAGAAGAGTGTGCTTATAGTTAACACTAATGCTGGTGGGCATGCAGTTATTGGTTTTTATTTTGCAAAAGAACTTTTGGGTTCTGGTCATCAAGTTACCATCATGACTGTTGGTGAAGAAAGCTCTGATAAGATGAAGAAACCACCCTTTAGCAGGTTTTCGGTAAATATTTGATCTTTATACTGATATAGGGGGCGTTGGGGGAACTTTTTTCCAGAATAAGTCAACTTATTTTAAGACAAAGTTAGAGATTCCTAATTTTTTTCTGAAAAAAGTTAACTTTTTTTTGCAACTTATAGAATCTCAAATATACATTAAATACTTGTATAAAAAACATTTATCAAAATATGAAATTTTTACCCGAAAATAAGTCCAAAAGGACTTATTTTAAGGCAGGCCAAACAGGCCAATAGTCTTACTAGATTTTGTGTGTTTCGGGTTTTATTTGCTTTGTGATTATTGTGTTCTTGGTTAGCCCCGAATCTTGATCATTGAATATGATTTGCAGGAAATTGTGAGTGCTGGTGGCAAGACAGTATGGGGTAACGCCTCAGATATTGGGAAGGTTTTGAAGGGGTCAAGTTTTGATGTGGTGTTGGATAACAATGGCAAAGACTTGGATGCTGTCAGGTTTGTAGCCCTTATGTTTCGCAATACATTCTTTAATTCTGTAGGCCTTTTCTGTAATAATCTAGTTTAACAATAGAAATAAATGTTACAAATTAGGATGATAGTTTACAAATTAAGAAATTCAAATACGTATAGGTCTTCGTTCAGATACAAACCACAAATCAGTGACCATCTTCTTCGTCTCAACTCCTTCAGATTTCAATTCGATTCAGTAATTTCTCTTTGTCTTTGCAAAAAGGGTTATGATGACGATGATTTATAGACAAATATGCATCATCTTAGTGGTAATTCTTGTTGTGAAAGACAACTGAAGTCTAAAATTAGATCTGATTTATACTGTTGCTATAAGCTACATTATCTAAACTTATTCATAGGCCTGTGGCAGATTGGGCCAAGAGTTCTGGTGCAAAGCAGTTCTTGTTTATAAGTAGTGCAGGAATTTACAAGCCAACTGATGAGCCACCTCATGTTGAAGGGGTATGCAAGGCATTAACACTTCAGAAGTTACAATTATTAGGGAAGTTTGAGTTGGACTAAAAATTTATGCTCTATAACAGGATGCCGTAAAAGATGCAGGTCATGTTGGAGTAGAGAAATACATGTCAGAGATTTTTGATAATTGGGCCTCATTTCGTCCACAGTACATGATCGGATCAGGCAACAATAAGGATTGTGAGGAATGGTTCTTTGATCGTAAGTGCAGAGTTAAAGCAATAGTTTCAGACATTATATTGCTTTCTGGATGTCTAGAGCTGACAGTAGTTTAGCTTTTATCAAGTCCTAGCTTATACGAAGACTAGCCTCTCGAGAACATGACTTTATATTGTTTTATTATTGACATGAGTTTGTTAATTTTGAACAGGCATTGTTCGGGGCAAACCAATTCTGATTCCTGGATCTGGAATGCAACTAACCAACATCTCCCATGTGAAGGACTTATCATCTATGCTCACTCTAGCAGTTGAGAATCCAGCTGCTGCAAGCTGTAAAATCTTCAACTGTGTTAGCGATCGTGCTGTGACACTGGATGGAATGGCCAAATTATGCGCTCAAGCCGCTGGTCTACCTGTTGAAATTATTCATTACGATCCAAAAGCTCTTAGTTTTGATGCAAAGAAAGCTTTTCCATTCCGGAATATGGTAAGATAAAAATTTTTGCTTCCTTCATTGACCTCGAATTAGATCAAGCAACAGTCACCTTAAATATCACAATATATGTAGAATTACAAGGATACGAATATTTCCTTGCACTTAAATTACCTGAAAGATAATCAGAACAGGAACAAGTGGAAAAGTAAAAGAATTGGCCCTTAGTTAGCTAATAAAGTAGATCTTTCCGGTATGTAAAATTTATAAAAACTGAATTGAAACGATTCGATACTTTTGCAGCACTTTTATGCTGAACCAAGGGCTGCTAAGGACATTCTAGGTTGGAGTGCCGCTACAAACCTTCCAATAGACTTAAAGGAGAGATTTGAGGAGTATGTAAAGATTGGAAGAGACAAAAAGAGCATGGCATTTGAGTTGGATGATAAGATTCTGGAATCATTGAAAGTACCAGTTGCTGTGTGATAAGCAAATCCAACAGTAATCCATCCTTTCTTTCTAATATGAGTGATCTGCCATTCTAGCTTTGTTGTGACTTCCAGTCCTATCTGCTGATGTTAAGCTATGTACCAGAATTTGGTTACCAGTAGTAAATATAAGCAAATTATATATTCTAATAAGCTTTTTTCACTTATGTTTATCATACCTGAGGATTATGGTCAGGGTGTATTTCCGGTGTTGCAATGAACTCAGGTCAGATCCCCCCCCCCCCCCCCACATTATTGCAATGAACTCAGGTTAGCCCCTCCCCCTCCTCCCGTCCCCTCCCCCCTCTGTGATGCAATAAACAGAGGTTAGATCCCCCCTCCCTCCCTCCCGATGTTAAAAATACCGTCTACTATACTCGCTGGAATATCCATCACTCTGGAATCTATTTTGTTGCAGGGTGCAATTCTTAAAATAAGGATTCAATATTTAGAAAAATGTGGTCCAAACTGTTTTGATTACATCATTACATCAACGAATTATTCTATTTTGATATTCATGAACTCGTCATGGCATTCTATTTTATGATCCACTCTTGATTTTTCAACGATACTACAGCACTCTGTATACACTATAAATCTATCATGTCTATTAGACTAATAGAGGGCTATCAACAAAGGAAAAAACGTCGATTTGCTACAACAGGATTTTTTTAGTAGGCCTTTATGAGCTGCGCCAGACATGAATTCCGTGGAATTTGGAAAGGGACCATATGAAAACTAGAACTACAGAAAGCATTAACAAGAATATCTAAGACCATTATTATGTCATCTCCTGATCTCCACGACTTCATGGAGCAGACTCTCTGCCTATACTCCTTGAGAGTTGAGAGCATTAGCAAGAGCATTATTTACGTGTGTTTTAATTGATTGTAATTATATTCAAAATACAACTGAAATAAAAATATACAAACAAATCAAAGTTTATGTCACCGAGACAGAAATTAAGGTACTCTCCTTCCTTATTCTCAATTCCTCGAGGACTTCTGTTTAAGAATATTGTTGAGATATAAGTAATACAAATACCTTTTGTGGAACTTATTTCTTAAATAGATTGCCAAACATATAATATTATCATCAATTGTTTTACCCTTTCTGGGAAATGAACTTGCAGCTTGTTAATTTAATAACAGGTACACTTGCCTAAAAGTATAAAATAAACTTGTTGGTAATTCAAAGTCCATATAATATCAACATTTTTATGTAGATTATGAACATCTGATAACTTGATGCAAAAAATACATCAACAATGAAAGAATTTCGGGAAAAAAAGAAAGAACTACGTTTAAATAGGGAGTTTGAATCTGGAATTCATATGAAAAGAAACACACTACAAATGCAATTCCAGATTAAGACTAACCAAGTCTGCATCGTCCTTTCTTCAAGGGTTACAAAGGAACAGGTATTTTCTATACAATCTCTCTCTTCTGGTCAGTAATCTAATCAACCAGTCAACACTTGGGATACCAACAAGTTTAACACTGCCAATTAAGCTTGGACAGGTCTAGCAAGTGCTCTTACAAAGTAGTTGCGCATCTCTGGTAAAACACGTCGTATGAGGTCAAAATACCTGGAAATTCACATGTCCAAAGGAAGTTATCGTCAGTAGTGTGTAAAGTGTAAACACACAGCTGATGTAAACACATTTTTTTCTGAATCTTTTGGAGCAGATGGTATGATGAAAAAGTTGGTCAGAACACCAGTCATATATTGTCCACTTTCTGGGTTTTAGTTTTTACAAATAATAATAGTTCATGGACCAAAAGTTTGTAAGTTTATTCGAAAGTAACTGATGTGAATGTTAGATTTTGCCAATATAAAGCCTGCTTAAGTATGTGGCTGTCCTGTCATTATCTCGCTAATCCACCACACATGCCAGCTCTAGGCAGACTTGAATTAGTCCCTTTACATAGCAAGGTTAATGGTGAAAAGAAAAATCAAGCAAGTTTCACCTGGCTGCTAATTGAAAACAAGAACTGTTTGAAATATATGATGCCATATAATATATCCATTTTTAAACAAGTACTTGAAGCATGATGCATAGCTGATGCAATCATGCAAGACAACCATATGAAAGCCATTAGTTTCATTACACTCTAAAAATTATCCCCATACAGTTGTCAATTTTTATTGGAATTGAGTAAGAAATTATGGATGGAACAGCAAAAAAATGATGGTTAACATACCCGGGGAATGCAATCAAGTTGTTAAATCTCTCCAATACAAAGAGAATGCATGTGTGCCTCAACGACATAGCATTAAAGGCCTCTGATAGATCATACATGAGCGAGACATTTTCCACTGATATATCCTTTAGAGAGAATCAAATAAACCTGGTCAGAATTAAAACAGTACAAGATCACAAATTTAGATAGCTGATTCACTCACTTGTGCAATGGTACACTCGCACAGACGCTTAAGCCCATCCAAAAGGTATTGATCAGCAGCTCTCAAAAGATCCTGTGCCACATCCAAACTCACACCAACTGATCCTGTGTATATGTATCTGTAAGCAGAAGACAAATGAAATTACAGTATCAGGACTACACAAGGACTATTTCTTATTTCCTGCAAACTAACAGAAAAACAACTGCACCTCATCATCAGCTCAAATACTTCCCACCTAATATTTGGAATCTCTATGTCCTTGGCATCCCTTTCCTACAGTGTTTCCATTCGGAATTACATAGCAGCAGTAAGAATAATAATCCATGAAGAGGAAACAAATTCAGAAAACCAACGTTGCATCTTGGTTCACTATTAATTCGATATGCAGCACTGGAGCAATCTAAATATTAAAAGACAAATTTTGTGGAGTACTAAGAAAATGTATTAATGTGAAAAATAACATCTCTTAAGAAAATACAGCTATTTGAAGTTTGAACAGTGATATGAAACACATATTCAGGTCTGAAACTACATAAAAGATCGTATCCCGGCCCCATTACTAATTTAGTTGGAAATAAATAAAAGCCATGATAATTTAAAGTGATAAAGAAAGCAATACCCTGTAGCCACCATCAAACATTGCCCGGAATGCATCAGAAGAAGCAAGAAGGCATATCCTATGAGCGTAAAAATGCTTACCTGTCAATGAAAAAGAGCAATAAAACTTAGCACAGAGGGATGAGTAGCTGCTTTAATCCACTAATTTCTCCATAACAATAATAAGTTCACCTTCAATTAGGAAGGTCACATCTGACAATGTAGGATTGTTAACAAACTGCTCCCCCAAGTATACCTGCAAGCAGTTATGAGGTAATAACCATTAAACAATTTATAACAATTCAATTCTCAATTCCATCAACACAGGATCACTATCGTCACTTGGCCTAAGTTGGTTGCATGATGTTACCTAGAACTGTGTGGTTTACATTGTGGCACACATGTATATAATCAAGGAAATATTAATAAAGATATTTCAACTAAATGATAATTAGGTTAGAATAGCACATACATATTTATCAATTTAAACAACTATTCTAGTGAAATATTACAAGCTAATAACTTACACTAAACAAGATGAGCCACGAATACTTTAACAAAGCAATTAGTAGAAACAATGTGCATCTATTTACAACACCAAAAAATAGCTGGATGTACCTGTGAGATTGGGGATGCAGGACCTGCATCCACGGGAGAAAGTGTACGGGCTTTTTCAGCCAACTTGTGTAAAGCCACCGAAGCAGCTCGTTGGAGTTTGAAATCTGACGACACTAAAAGTTCTAAAAGACAATCTAGTCCTGCAACATCAAGAATCCATATGGAATAAGTCACTGAGCTAATTGTAAACTTTGAACATGCTGCTCAGATGAGCAGTGGTCCACTACATTTACCACTGCTATCAACAAAAATTGAGCTTTGATCATCAGGTGAACAGAGATGAGCAAGAGCCAGGGCAATTCTTCTTTGAATAGGTCTCTCAGAAACCCGCATCAGGTACAACAAATGGCTCAGCACCTGAGAACATGACATGGTACATAAATATATATTAACTGGTGATGCTCTCTTGAGCTTACACAATTGAAATTTTGCAAGACTAATTACTTAATCAAGGTTAAGAAGATATGTGCATGTCTACATACAGAGGGCATAGTATTATCTTACTAAGTATTCAACAAGAAGCAATTAAAACCTGATTCACTTCAGATACTTATAATAATTGTTAAATCTTACCATCAATAGAATTAGCTGAGTATCATTGCAAGAATATCAAGGAAACATAAAAAACATGCAGATCTTTCACGTTTGAGGGAGTAAAGATATTAGCCCAAAGGATATACACTGAATGTATCAGAGGATGCCAGAAGGAAAAACAGTACAAACGAGGATAACAATAAATAAACGAGAAAAACAAAAATTACAATACAGGAAGGAATTTCTTATTAAAAGGGTCCCAACTGATATTTATTGAGGCATGGCATCGCATGAATAGTAGTTTTACATGTGCGCACGTGTGTGTGTGAGGGGGGGGTTAAAGTATCAATTCTCGATAGAAACATACTCGTCCATTAATTTTCTCCTCTAATCTCTTCAGCGTCTTTGAAACGCAATCCCTTGTTGGCTGCAGGCGCATAAACATATTATTTATGAACCTTTGAGTTACGAAATAGACACCCTAAGATTAAGAATGTAAAATTAATATTAAAATAACTCTCAGAAAATATGAAAAGGTAAGAAAATTACTTGGACAAGAAATTCTCCACCCTGAAGTTTCTGAACTCCTCCGACCACAATAAGATCTACAACGTTATCCTATGTAGTATAAAGACCAGTGTTACCACTGAAGTTTAACTTAGATTAATGTGAAACTCAATATAGCAATAAATAAGAAAATTAATACCTCATTATCTGCAAGTCCATATAAAGCAAATGCTGCATTATGCTGCAGTGATCCAATTTTCGAATCAAGAAGGTTTAGCAATGGCACTATACCGCCACTGTGGGCAATACCAGCTTGGTTGTGTGTATCCTGGAAGATAGAAATATTTACAGAAAACTAAGAAAAGCACTTTAAATGATATAGTACAACGCTTTTAAAAGGAACATGAATATTAAATATATCGCCTGAGAAAAAATCTGTATATGATCAATAAGGGTAAAAAATAGAAAATTATGGGTACACAAGTATCCTGTATCTATATACTTGTAACCAAATAACATACTTAATTAGCAACAAAAAAAACATACTTGAGCATCTCAGTTTTCACAGGCACGGGTTGCAATTATACACGCTTCTAGGAGATTCTTATATACAGTGAACCATTCTATTAACATAGCGTCCGATGAAGTAACTACAGGCTAGTAGTCCACAAAGATTTGCTTAATCCTAGGAAGCACGGACTCAAATACGGCAACACGGTAAGGGGATTCACCAATTATCAAAGAATACTGGATATGGGACATAGCAAAAAATATATATACATTCTTATGCATATATAAAATTTGTATATGTCAAACACCCAACAACTCGTAATAAAAGCCTTCAACTACATCACCCTTCCTCTTCTTTGATTCTAATTACATTGCCACCTAAGATTCTCACCCTTATTTTCCTCTGTTTCTATAACTACCACATACCTCTACAAAGGAATTTTAGTATCATTTTCTTCTGCACTTACACCACTGTTACTAGAGATGTGGTGTGTTGTGTGTGTGTGTAGTGTTTGCATATGTGGGGTGGGTATGGGAATCAAGATTCCGGCACCGAACCCGCCATTGAGATCCTTAATCACAAATGAGAGATGCATCTTTTGGCAAAAAAACTAGGGAATTCTACTAAAGAAAGTATACATGTTAATATTACCCTTAATGCTTCCCACTTCATACAGAGGGGTTGAAATGAGAAAAAAGGACTTCCACAATTATAAGAAAATGTCTACAAATCTACGAGGGATGCACACGTCATTCCAAGGAAAAAAGTTGGAGGCAAATATATATTAGAGGCAGCAAAGGAGTGATGAAATTGTGTTCACCTGTCTACATAAGATATACCTGATGAGTCAAAAGGCAAAATAAAGAATAATGTGGAAGATGAGTTACCTGTGCCAATCTCCCTAATGCAAAGGCTGACATTTCTTTTAGCTGAGCATCTTGCGACTGAAGCATCTCAATTAGTGGGCCAACAGCACCTCTTTGAACAATGTGTACCTGCACAATATATGATTTAAATACAACATATCTTGTTTAAACAAGGATGCAGAGAATGGAAACAGAAATTCAGTGTAATAATAGATATAAACAGTATTGTTAGGGAAGAACTTTATATCATTTCCACAGCTATAAAAAAAAGTGATTAAAGCAATTTCGGTCTACCTTGCAGTCTGTGTCAGTGGCAGCAAATTGCCCAAGAAGCAGAGCAGCTTCTCTTTGGCTCTCTGAACAGCAGGAACTGTAATCACAGTAATTAAGTATCTAAAAATATAGATAAATGCAGAGTGGCTTAAAAAGTACCATTCAGGAAGGAAATTGTGTGTGTAAACTACATATCAGTATTTCCAAAAATGAAATACAAAGATTACTAGTTGGAGAAGAAAATAAATACATAAAGACATTAGTACCAGATTACACTAAAGAGATTTGTTTTTTCCTACGAAGTCAATGTCACAGCAAAATAGCTTAAGCTGAACACTTGTACATTACAACTGTCCAAGAATCCAAAAGTCTGAACAACTTCTATTTGAGGTAACAAACTTTAACACAGACAAAAAAACATGTCCATACCTGGCAAACCTGTTATCATACTAACATCCGTTTGTCACGAGAATGTTTTCAATAACTAAGTACTAGAAGCAAATTATGTTATTCGCTTTGTTTTAATATTCCTGGTGAATATAGGCTCCAAAGAAGGATGCAAATACAGGAAATGCACCAGATAAAATTAATCTATACCCAAATTCTAGCATCAATTCTGTACAACTACCATTTTAAGGCTACTCAAGTGCTAAAAACAGATGTAGTTGTACCTTAGTAACCTTATAACAGGTTGCAAAGCACCAGCCTGAAGAACTTCTTTCTTAATGTTCGGGGATGAGTGCACTAGATTCCCAATCACACCAACCTAGCAAAATCATCTTAATTAATTTTCAAGTTCCCGGCTGCCAGCTTAAGTAAAGCTAAGATCTATGCAGCCAAACATATAAAGCACAAGGCTTAGGCATAGAAAATTGAGAATCCAACTGACCGCTTCATAATGAATGGACATATCCTCAGAACGAAGCATCAAAATAAGGGTAGGTAAAGCATTGCATTCAACAATCTGAAAATGAGGGGAGAGGAAATTTAGATCAACTTCTGCCATACAGATTGTATATTTAATAGCATGTTGTATTTCAAAGGGAATCTGCTAACCTGATTTTTATTTTCATCATTCTTAAAAGCAAGAGTCCTCAGGGCCCCAGCAGCTGCTCTCTGCACCTTTGGGTCAGGAAACTCGAGCAATTCAACAAGGGGAGGGATACCATGTTCAGTCCTGAAAAACATGTAAAATGTCATAATTACATACTACTCCCAGTTGCATCTAGTATGGGCAAAGGTAGACAAACCTGACACGTGATTTAATGCGGCTATTCTCATGAGCAAGATTGGTGATTGCATCAGCTGCCCTCCTTATAGCACCAATTAGTGCTCGAGAACTTTGACCACCCTTGTGCTTTTTCAAAATACTCACAAGATGGGGAAGTGCTCCAGCATCAACTATGAGTTGTTGATGCTCTGGCTGCCAAAATACAAAGTGGCCAAAGAATTTCAATTTACTGAAAAACTACATAATGAATCCATGATAGTAATGATTTTTTAAGAAGTGTAGGGACTAGCTTTTATACGGGGGAAAGGAGGGGGGGGGGGGGGGGGGGGGGGGTAGTAAAATTTTTAGAAAGTGTCTAAAATGGTTTCCTGGTACTTTGTTCAAGAAAATTAAAGCATGACATCTGGTATTAGAAACTGTAGCATGAGACCAGTAATATTGAGATATACCGCCTCTCAATAATGTTGAGAATAATTTAAATTTGATTTGAGCAAACAGGAATTGTTCCTAAAATATCAACTTTTTTAGTTAGCAGTTAGTCGGATTAGTCGGATAGAATTCAAGTAATTAGGATACTGGATTGGGTTCCTGAAAATCCTATTTTCTGTTTGATTGTTAGCCTATATAAAGGCTTGTTACTTACTATCTTTCAATCCTGGAGAACCTCGAAAATATGGATTTTTTCATAACACGATTACGTGAAGAGCATGAAGAGTAATATATAAGATTTAATGTTCAATAATATTTTGTCACTACTTTCTATATTGGTAAAATGGCAGCCTATATGTCCTTCCCTGAAAACACAAATGTTTGCTGTAGCAAACAACAAAAAATGACACAATCTGCCAAAAATCCCTTGGCTTACAATGCCAACAAGGTTGCAATTTGCAAAAACTAACAAGTCATTCCTCTCCGGAAACAGAGTTCCGGATTGTTTAAAAACAAAAATAACCCCGATTTTAGTCAAGTTGCAATTAACGACTTATCAAAAGCACCTCATTAGCTATACAAATTGTAACAAGCCAATAAAGCTCAGGCATCGATTGTAGAATTTTACGTTTGTTTTGATGTTTATGGAGTATAGAACTAAGCCAACCCTGTTAACCTATAAAAAATGATATTTAAACATCACCAACAAGTTCCCAGAATGCTGTAACAGTCCATGAAGATATTAAAACAATAATTGGGATTTTGGACACAAACTATGGTGTGGGAGGGGGGAGGGGGTTGTTCTGTGGCAACTGAAAACTAAATGAATTGATATTAGACTATTAAAGATGTTAAAGTCCACAATTCAAAGTCTACCAGAGAAGAATATATTTAACAAGCCCTTTACCTACACAAGAACACCAATCAACTACAATAAATATTTGTAATTTACAGTAATCAACTAAATATCTGCAATTTGGGAAATTAGCCGATGATCGCTATTTATTAGCGTCAACGAACAGTAAAACTAAAATGAATCAATATGCATCACCTCCACTTTTACGAGCTAAACAATATTAATCGCAAGTCAAACAGAACAAAACTATATTCACTCAAATCTTGCAAAACTTTAAACAGACAACCATTAATTAACAATAAATCAAGCACAGTTACAAAAATCAATAAATGAAAATTAACAACAATTATAATTGAACAGAGCAAATTACTTTAACCGCCAGAAGTCCAAGCGCAAACGCACTCCCTTTCTCGACCTCATGCTCGTGCGGTTGTAGTCCATCCTCTAATTGCGGTGGAGCCTCGAGATGCTTCACTAACAACGTAACCACCCCCGTCTTGACAATCAAGTTGACATACTCCTCTGCCACACACAAAAACTCAATCAAATCAACTCAAAAACCCTAACCACCTTAAATCAATAAAAACTAACATTCACACACTAAAAATCACCAAATCAACACAAAATCAAAACTACCAAACACAAACAACACTCGATAAATGAATATTCAATAAATAAGGAGAAACAACGTACCGCTTTTCGCGTATTCAGAGACGACATGAATGGCGCGCTTGGCCGAAGCTCGATCCGCCTCGATCGAAGTGGTACAAGCATTCAAAATCTCAACTTGCGCCTCGACTTGTCGAACCAGATCTTGCTCCGCCACGCAAAACTCATCACGATCTTCGACGAAATCTTCTTCGAGCTTCCGCTTCAGGCTCTTCCTCGCCGCCGTCGTCGGTTGTTCCGGTCGCTTCTGGTTCTCCATTAACACACAGTGAGTGTGTGAGAGAGATGAGAACGAGAGGGGTAAAATGGGAAAGAAGGGTTATTTTTATCGTGTTTTGTCAAAGTCAGTGTGTTGGATTATGTGTTGTATGTATTTTATAGTTTTGTGAGTCACTAAAAATTAGACGCCCGCGTTTTTCAAAATTAAGAGGGGGGGTTTTATGTCCGTACACTCCCGCCTAATTTTTACTAGAGTTTAGTGTTTTTTATTTTTTTATTTTTATTTGTGATTTTTATTTTTTTATTGAAATTTAGTGTTTTTTACTAAATTATGTACTAATAGCATTTGTTTATATATTATAGTACGATCTTCTTTGTTTCGCGTAAAAATATAAAATAGATGAAGGTGGATAGCTTACATATAAATAAATTAAATTTAGTTTATTATTTAGATTTATAAATAAATATTAAATTTTATAGATCTTTTTTGACTTCCTTTACAAACAATTATTAATATATTATGAATATGTACATTAAAACTAGTAAATCTATATTATGAAAAAAACATAAAACTAGTAACAGTACATTTAAAATTAATATATTATTAATTTTGTAGAGTTATAATTATTAGAATATGTACATTAAATGAATTAACAATTTAATAGATAAAGGATAAAAAAATCTTACAATAACCTAAAAATATTTTATTTGTATTTTACATCAATCCAATTTATTAAAGTGTTGATAATTTCTCCTATTTATAATAAAAGATGATATGACAATATTATAATATCTTAACTAATTTATTTAATCTAGAAAAAACTAAGTGAAATATATAATTTATATTAAACAGTATATATCTTGTAAGACAATAATTTTGTATCGAACATGTAAATGACAACCAATTATTTTGAAATTCTTTGTTTATAATTTAAAATCAATGGTATTTATAAACATTCATTAAAATATTTAGACAAAAACCCAATCAAGTTTAAAGACAACTTCGAAGATACTGTCTAGAATAGATGACAACATGCGTTGTGATAGTAAAGTACAAGAAACATGTGATGGTAATTCTCAGTCTGACTACTTGACATTAGGAATGAAGATAATAATATATTTGTAGATAACAAATTTAGAATACTACGACAGTGAGTTTGGTGGAATTTATATAATATTTTTTTTTATTAAAGACTTGATGGTAAAATTGGTGGGAGAATGATAGTAGATAATAAACTTAGCAGGCAAAAATTTCGTCACATGAAGGTAAAATATTAACTAAATATTTTTGTCAACTAAACAGTAGTCTCAATACATAGATTTAAAAATATAATATATAATTTAGCTATATTTTTTGTAAATTTACTAAGTCTATGATTACAATTTGAGAGAGTACGAGACAAGTTTTATCATATGAAGAAATGTCAATTCAATCTTAAAAATGACATAAAACAGTATAAGCGATAATTAAAATATATTTATCAGAAATAGATCTCAAAAAATACAAAGAACGGGTGAATGTATTTTTCTTCATTTAATATCATTTTTGAATTTAAAACTTTTCAAGTATATGTATTGTCAATTTATGTAGATAAAGAAACGACAAAACTAGAACATATATAAATAACTTTTAAAATATTTTTTTGGATCAATAGCTACTACAATCTGAAAAATTAAATTTGATTTCTCAAATTCTTTTTCAAAATACAGTTCTTATTTTATCTGAGAGAAAAATAATCTAAAAAATTACAAGAATGAAAGTTTCACCGCTGAGATAAGATCTATTCACACTATATGGCAAACATGCAAAACAATGTACTATAGTTATACAAAAAAAAATCAAAATGGCCTAAATATATTTTATAACAACCAGATATGTGATCATTTTGGCTTGAACCGAAACATTTTCCCCTTTTTTTGTTATAGTTCCTAAAACTCTTAACTACTTTTCCTTTATTTTATCTCTAAGTTTTTTTGTCGACTTGATATTTGTCTTTTATATGATCAATTCGGAACCCAACCAATTTTGCAGATACTTTCAATAATTTATTTCTTGGTTGAGTTTGAATTTCAGAGTCTAAAAAATGAGTTAATACTCATGTTAGGAACTGATTTCACTTGCTATATAGATTTTTCGATATGTATATATTACTCCATCCTTGTTCAAATCTCCACAACTCTTGTTCACGAGTGTCACTTTCCATTAGACTAATCGTTCTTCTTAATTCATGAGTCGAGAATTGAGTTTTAGTTTTCGAGCAATTGAATCTCTTGATTACAACATTCATCAAAGTAGCCAACACATATTTTCCGACCATATAAGTCTTATCCTTGAGCCTTTTCCATCTTCCTTATTATTTAATCTGTTTTCAACAACCTCACTAACTAAAGGAAACACATGTAAGCGTTTACTAAGCAGATTTAATTGACTTTTTTTACTTAATCTAACTAGTAAAGAGGCAGTTGACTTTTTAGTGTTGATTTTTTAAACTTTATGAATTGGAATGTGACTACTTGATTTTGGAGACAACCTTGTTATTTTACTCATTCCCCTACAGTAATTTTATACACCATTCTTTTTGAAAATCCAGTCTGTTTTGATGAAGGGTTTGCACATACACGACTTAAGACTTCTTTGGCTTCAGTAGTTGGTGGTAAAACAGTTTATGAAGTTACAAAGATAGATTTTTAAGAAATAATGCCAGTGATATCCATCCAAAATTGAGAGTTTTACATGTACCATCCTTGACTTGTTATTTTTTACCCCTTCTACAATATCTTTTCTCCTTACCGTGGTCATCATCTTTCTTGTCATCCCTACTTGATTTATTGTCTTTGCCATCCTTGTCACTCTTTTTACTAGATGAATCTTTAGATAAATGTTTATCACTTCTCCTTTTCTTCTTCTCATCTTTATCATCTTTATCATCTTTTTCTATTTTTTTTATTGGAAAAAATCCTATCATTTCTGTAAGAAAGATTTTTTTTAAAAATCTATTCATTTCTTTTTCAACATCACTTTTTTTGACTTCTTCCTAATTATGTTTACCAGGTTTATGATTTTTTTTGTTCTATTTCCTCATAGAAGAATTGATCCTAAAATGTCTCACTTATTTTGAAATTTAAATAAGTGATTCCCTACGAATTAAGATAAATTTCATGATGATTTTTTTTATCACTCAATCTCACGTTTGAGTAAATGATCACTAAACAGATTATCATATCATACAATTTCAACTCATTTATCTTACAAATTGACCTAAAAATAATTTTAAATTTGATTTGATATGATAAAAATACTCGAACTTAATAATTAAAGTTCAAATTCTCTTTATTTTGAACTATGATCATATTTTATTACATTAATTTGATTAAGTGTGTAATCCTTTTGTCAGGAGAATTATTGAATGTATCCTTTAATAATTTAATATATTTATCGAAATTTAAATTTGAAAAAACAAATAAAATTTGACAGAAAGTTTATTAAAAAGTTATAAAACTAGTAGTTTGACACTTTTTTAATACAAATCTATACTATATTTGTTAGAGAATATGTGTGTATGACAATCCACTTTGAATCATGTTTAGACTAATAAATTTGTAACTATTCTTTAGATATGTATTCTATAAATATCTATTGAATATGTATCTTATTACCAGTTGAAATTATTTTTAATCAATTGATAATTAGATAGATATGAATTATCTAACAATTGATTTATGACTCTATTATCAATCGACTCTCTGTTTGATCGACGAATATCTCTGTACAAATCAACTAATATTTATTGGCTTCGATTGACAACTGATGTGATGGATGGCTGATACAAGTGTAAATATGTCTAAGTCAGAATTCTCACAAATAAAAAAGTCAATGGATAACCTACATCAACGGATATCTTCGTCAAAAGATAAATAAAGGAGTCAACAAATGAATGCATCAATTGATAACAATCATTCGATAACTCTTATCGATCGATAAAAGAAATGTATCAACGAATATGCTATCAATTGATGAATACAAAGAAAGATCAGTTGATAAAACTAGACAACTATTATCAATTGATAAAGTTTCATAAAAAGGCTAAAAACAAAGTGCCATGAATCTTTGAAGAGTCTAAATCAATGAAAGACAATTTAGTCAATTTATGAAAGTCTTTTGAAAGAAGAAACACAGTCCTCAAGAAAACTATCAAGATAAAGAAATTTCTCAGTTTGGTACAAACAAATGAAGACTGTGAGAAACCACTTTTTGTTCCTACTCAAAATGTATTATAGGTAAAATATTTATCAGTCGACAGGAAGTGAGAAATAAAAGAACTCTTTGATATATATATATCAATATTCAAATAGTTGTAGCTGAATAACATAGAGATGAGAGATAGATATAAAAAGAACACTCAAATATTGAGAGAAATTCTTTTAGTGTTCATACATCTTCCAATCTTGTATTCTGTGAGCAGTTAGGTTTTTAGACTTAGAATTTTCAAAAGTAATAAACTAATTCACTAGTGGAAAACCAATCCACTAGTAATTTTAATTGTTGTTTTTTGATTATTTTCTTAGTTCTATTATGAACTTGTTAGCTGTTCACGTCAACAAATACACAAATAGATTTAAATACAAACTCATATTTCGCTAACAAATTTGATAAAATTTCAAGAGTCTGTATTCAAGCCCCTTCTACAAACTTCATTGTTAGTGTTAGGACAATAACAATATTATTATAACTAAAATATTGAAAAATTTGATCGATTAGTAGCCTCGGGTCTAAATAATATATATGTTTATATTAGATATAATTTTATTTTTATAATACGAGCTCTAACTATAAACATATTTATTATAACACGGGTCTAAATTTGAATATATTTATTATAACACATGTACAAATTATATACATATTTATATTAAATATAAAAAATATACATGTCTATATTAAATATAATTTTACTTATTATAACACTAGCTCCAACTATATACATATTTATATTAATTATCTCTTGTCATCCCAGATCCTGGGTTCGATTCTCACTCACTTCCCGAGATTTGTTAAAAAACGTATGATATATTATTTAGGGTCGAGAACCGATGTTTATTACTAGTATTATAATCAAAGCATTGAAAATTTTGGTCGGTTAGTTGCTATTGAGCCTCGACCCTAAATAATATATCATAAGCTTTTTTCCTTATTAAACATAGGCCCGTTTGTTTCCCAAGTTTTGTGATTGCATTGTAACTAAGCCTTCCGTGGAACTAGGTTACAGTATATACTTCATGTTAAAATAAAAAACATGTGTTTGGTTTATAAGTATGTAACTAAAAATTATATATTTGATTTGATTGTTTATGTATAATAACAAATATTATTTATTTAAATTAATAAAATACAATTGTAAAATATGTAATATTTTAATAAATTAATATAAATAAAATTAAAGAATACATTTTAAATAATATATAATATACATATAGATATATAAAACAAATTTAAATCATTAATAGAAAATAATACACACACACACACATATATATATATATGAGAGAGTGTGTTTCAATATTATAAATAAGTTTAAGTATTGATTAACATATATAACTTAACATTTTAATATAAAAAATATAATTTATTCATTTTAATTTTTAAATAATTTAACGATCAATGTTTAAGATATAAACATATATATACAAACAACAAAAAATTATATATTTTAACAAACATGAAGACAAAAAATATATTATAACATTTAATTTAGAATTAGCATTTTTATTTAGATTTTGGTATAATTTTTATAATTCTGGTATTTATTATATACTAGCTTATAACCCGTGCAACGCACGGGATGAGATTAATAAATTATATATTAATTGTTTTATATGATTTAAATATATAATAATTATTTTTTATTATATCGATTATAATAATATAATACATAATAAAAATTATTTATAGATAAAATAATAATATTATTTTAATATTCATGAGATTTAATTAATAAGTTTTAATATTCATGATATTTAATTAATAAGTTGTAATTTCAAGTAGAAGTGAATTGAGATATGTTATTAGATTGTTGTACAAAAAATAATATTCTAATTAAAAGAGAAGTTTGTTTAAAATAATATAATATAAAAATATAGATAATATAGATATAACATAGTGATAAAATTTAATTAATGTTAATAAAATAATAATATTATTATAATATTTATAAAATTTAATATTCATATAATATAATATAAATATAATATAATATTATTCTATCCGTGATGAGTTGTATAAAAGGAGGACTAACGTGGGTTAGAGTTGTATATAGAGTGTTGATGTCGATTTTCTAATTTGAACATACGGGTATTGATTGGAATGAGTTGTTCTAGTTTGAGCAAAATTTTCCTAATTTGAGTAGAACTTGTGTTTTAATAAATAATTTGTGTTATGCGAATGAAATAGAGAAATAAATGGAAACTAAAAAAATGCATATTGTTTATCGTAAAATTTAATGATATATTAAATAAAAATTATAGGATAAAATTTAATGATATATTAAATAAAAATTATAGGATAAGTATGATTCATAAAAAAGTTTATAGAATATAATTTAAATACAATATAATATTATCATATCTTATTATCGTGTATAAAATGAGGATTACTGGTGTTAGAGTTGTATGTATGATTATATTCTTTTAAAATTATATTTTATTAAAATTCAATGGTTAAGATTGTTCCTATGATTCACATAAAATTGGACGGTCAAGATCTTTTCTATGGTTCACCAGTAACAAACCAACCGACGACCAAAACTTTTAATCTTTCGGCTTTAATAATATAGTAAGTATATATATATAATATTATACTCTAATAATTAGTAAAAGATAAAGTACCCTAGATTGACATATGTAACTAAGTTCTCCTATTTTGCAGTAATTTGAAGTACCATGGAATTTTGAGTTCCTTGATGCTTGTTTGATTAACCCCCAAATACCTAGGAGATCTAATGATCTTGGAAGATTGAATATCTACGGGATATGAAAAGTTGTTTACCCAACCGCGCTTGATAACTTGCACCATATGAATTCACTTCTTATATAACTAACAAACACAATTTTAAACTTCTCAAGAATTCTAACTTCTCTAAAAAAATTAAGTTCCATAAGAAATCAAGCACTTTGTCTAATTGTGAATTTAGTCGACCAAACCGAGTAAACAGTAACTACAGATTAGTGTGTTGGGTTACTGCTTAACAAAACAAGACCATAATGTAAAAAGTAAAATTAAAGATGATGTTTTTAACATGTTCTTATCCACAAAATAGAAAGACGGTGTTCGATTTTCCAATGGCCAGTTCTAACATTATACCTTCCCCCATTATCTAAAAACACTACTGCTACTTTACATACACTATCATTCATACATATATATATATATAAGACAGTTAGACACGCACAATGGCGATTTCAATCTCCTCTTCAAGTGCTGCACTTTACCAACTATCCAACCTTAAGCCTATCTCACCCTCTCTCAGACCCACAGGTACAATCTTTCTAATATTTACCTCAAATTTTAAAGTTCAATTTTATTTACAACTGCTTGTTTTTTGTTTGTCTTTATTTCAGATTGCATATATTTCTTTTTATTAGGGTTTATTTACTTGTTTTCTTGGATACTAAAATTAATTAGTAGTAACGTGTAAAGAACACATTTTTAGTGACTTTGCTGCTAACCCATTTATTTTTGTTACTCTATTTTGTATATATAAAGGACCCAATTGTGTGAAATGCAATTTGACATCTGGGTTTGTGAAATCTTGGACTGCTGCTGCTAGTTATGTTAAAATTCAAGTGGGCACCGGAACATTTGCTCGTAAAGCTATTGTTTTGTCACAAAGGAGGCAAGTCAAGTGATGGGAATTGTGGTACTTTTTGGTTACAGTTGCTGCTTAAGGGTGTTTTTTTTTCCGACTTTATAGTTAGGTTTTGTTTGTTTGTATTTTAGGATGGGAACCTTTAAGTGTGCAACTATGGAAGAGATTGAAGCTGAAAAATCTTTGATTGAGAAAAATGTTGTAAGTCTATTAGCTATTTCTAGAGTTGTGTGAAACTTGGCTTAATTACGGAGGTTTGTCATATTGAGCAGTTTTAAAGGTGTGCAAAATTATTGGCTAATCTGGATTCCTGGTTACTACTCAGAAAGAAAGAATGGAAAAGACTATTGAAAATGTCAAAGCAGGTTTCAGCTCTATTAGGACCGGACGTTCAAATCCCGATATGCTTGATAAGATCAAGGTACGAATGGACTTGCAAGATATCATGATATACTTTAATGTGACACTTGCAACAATCGAAAGCAGATAGTTGAGTTGCATTTGATATTTATATCCTTCTTGCAGTATGATATTTGTTTTTCTGAACCATTATTATCGATCTGAACATATATTCTTAATCAGTCCAAAACTTTTCCTACTTGCACAGCAGTACAACTTGAAATAATTCTGCATAAAGCTGATGATAGTATTTTGTTATATATGTTGCGAAACCAGTTTCCATTGTAACACTTATTCCCATTATATCTATTTTATTGTAATTACAATTTTGTGGTCGAGAGTTGGGTGTGCTTGAATTTGTGCAGTGTGATTTTTTTTTTATACAACTTTCTTCCATGTGTTTTATATGCCTAATACTCCTTTTAAATAAATGTACATATTTCTGAACACTGAGCTGTCAGCTACTGGCGTAATTGGTTTCTGCTATGCTTAACAAATAGTTTTTTTTGTTGTTGCAATTTTCTGCGTTATTGCTTGGGATCTCTTTCTTTGATTGTTCATGGTTCTCCCTTTTTGTCTATGCATATAGGTAGAGTACTATGGGACTCCTACCAGCTTGAAAAGCATAGCTCAAATCAGTACTCCTGATTCAAGTTCTCTCCTGGTAAATCCTTACGACAAATCCAGGTAAATTTATCGGGTAACAATTCTTTATATAGTGAATGTGTGCATTATGAATTTTCTAGAACATTAGTGACTGTAACTTTTGCTGGTTTTCCATTCACATGTTTGCTGAAAATATCACTTAACCACGTAGGTCTAGGTACAGTTAGTGAATAAGCGTTGTATAATACTATAGTTCATTACATGTATGAGGATTTAGCATATTGCTGACTGTTGCCTGCCTTTTGTATAGCCGTTGAATTGGAAGAAAGTAGTTAACATTCTTAATCATCTCTTTAGTTGACAATTTTTTTGTTCCTATCTTGCTTAAGATATCTTGTTGTCATATACACTGTCTGGGAAATTAATTACATTTGCAGACTTAAGTTCTAACTCTTTTCAGCTTAAAGGCCATTGAGAAGGCGATTGTCAACTCTGATCTTGGTATAACTCCAAACAATGATGGAGATGTGATACGGCTGTCTATTCCTCAACTCACTGCTGATAGAAGAAAGGTATTGCTCACATAGCTTTTTTCAATATGATTAGCATATGTTTGTTGCGAAGCTGAAGTCTCAGCACTCTCTGTTCTGAATTTTTTTCTTTAGCTAGTTAGAGCATGCTATCTATACAAGGCTGATGTAGTGTCTAAATTTTCTCTCTCTCTATTTTGTGTGCGTGCATAGTCAAAAGTCAAATTGAGACAGTTTTTTAGAAAAGAGTGTATATATTGGGGATACAGAAGTAGAGATTCTTTAATATGTGTACTTGTGTACGTATATCGTTATTCCATACATTAAATTTTCTTATAACATCTTACTTGACGACAATCAACATGTCATTCCATTTTTATCTTACATATATATGTTTATAGTCTTATGATACAAGCTCTTTGTTCTTTCTACACAACGCCACGACGGTAATTTACAATCATATCTTAAGCACTCTTTTCTCTGATCTAAAAACTCATCCCTCCAATTAAAAAAATTGATGCTGAAATAATTGAAAGGTTTATGTTGAAAAGGTTTATGCTAAAAACTCATCCCTCCATGTGTGGGACATGGGATACTGTTTCATTGACTTTAACCGTATCTCTCATGATATAGTAACAAATTTCCGAATATGTGTCCTAATAAATCTAGGTGCCTTTTTTCGGATTATGAGGCAATTTTCCCTAATATAATATCTGTATGCATTGTGGTAAAGCTATCAATTTGATTGTGCTTTTCTTGTTTTTCTGTAGGAGTTATCAAGAATTGTTGCAAAACAGGCTGAGGAAGGCAAGGTATATTGTTATATCATAGGGTGGTTCGACTTGTTTGAATGTTTATAATTTTTTTTCTTAATTATGGCCAATTGCAGAAATTTAATACTAACTCACTCATGCCTCTATTGTGGCTCGAACACTCAACCTCTTGTTACCAAGAGAAGAGGGGGTCACGTTTTAGAGTTACTGTAGTTATTACTACCTCCAAGTCCAGTTTAGAGTTCATGATATTCTGCACAAAAACGCAAAAGATACTGCGAAAGTGCGAAACTTTGAAGGCTTTTCAATGTAATCTGTAAATATTTCATGTTGAGCTGTTAGAAAATAGACTTTTTTACACTATGCATCCCTCAAGAAGGGGTTATTTACACTATTTGTAATCTATACTACAAATAGTCTATAGAAAATAGACTTTTTTAAACTAAATATTATATATAATTACATTACTAAAATAAACCTTCAAAAAATAACATCAGCCGGAAAATAGAGGTTTTTACACTATAGACTTTATAAATATTATTAGACTATAGACTTTTACACTATAGATTATTAGACTATGTGTAATAAAGTCTACAGAAAATAGACTTTTTTACACTATAGATTATATTATTACAATACTAAAATAAACCTTCAGAAAATAACACTAACGACAAAATTAGACGGAAAATTGAAAGGGGATGCAAACTGACTAAATTGCCTAATTTTAAAATTGGTATACACAAGTGCTAATAACCCATTTCTAGGGGATGCAAAGTGCAAAAGAGTCTAGAAAATATCTCATATTTTCATTTGGGAGTCGATATGTTTTTACTCAGTTTCTATTCATGTTTTCTAAGGCTTAGACTTCAATTGTTTGGAGGGAAGGATGTATGTACCTTTTCATTGGTCTGTCTGTAGTGGCGGCGCCAGTAATTTTTGGACGTGGGGGCTAAACTAGAAAAAGAATTATAGGCTAATATATATATATATATATATATATATATATATATATATTTTAGTTTTAGTGGAGGCTGAATTTTCTATATATTATATAATTCTATATAATTTTTTTATTCTAGTGGGGGCCTTAGATCCCACTATCTCTTGTGTAGCTCCACCATTGTCTGTCTTAAATAATATGTTCTTCACAATTTGGCTTTGAGTGATTGTTTGTGTGGGTTACTGTCATCTTTTGTCAGTACGAGAAAAAAGAGAAAATTGCAGATACATTGGCCTCTCATCTGGGACAAAGTTAGATAGATTGTAATCTGTTAGTGGGACATAAATGATAAACTGCTAATTTCTTCGGTAAGGACAGAGCATCATACCAAGTAATTAGCAATGTCTATTGTTAATATTTACTCTGCATATTTGATTATTTGATTATGCTGAGCATGCATATTGTATAAATAAGATATGCCAAGATATGTGTCCGGGACTGATATGGGTGGAGTTTGTTGCTACAGTTTAGACCTTGTTTATCTTGGCATTGGCTATGGCTGTCTCGTTAAGTTATATATACTTTTTATGAGCTCAAGATCCTGTGTTTTAACTTATTTAGGTGGCGCTAAGGAATATACGGAGAGATGCCATTAAATCTTACGATAAACTTGAAAAGGTTTGAATCTTATCCCCTTTCAGCTTTTTTCCTCTAGTAATATCTCTCATGTTTTTTTACTGTATTGTTTAGGAGAAAAAGCTCTCAGAAGATAATGTAAAGGATTTGTCAAGTGATTTACAGGTATCCAAACCCAATAACAGTATCTGCAATTATAGCTTATCACTTAAAAAATATATGGCAGCATAAAAATTTATATCTATGGTATCTGTTACCTTCAATCTCCTTCAACTTTTAAAATTCGAGATTTCCTGCTACCACATGATAAGTTAATTTGTTTCTCACTGTGCAAGACTCTTGGTTTTTTGAGCTCTGATATTATATTTGTTCATCTACAGAAAGTGATTGATGAATATATAAAGAAAGTGGACTCCATTTGCAAGCAGAAAGAGAAGGTATATTGTTAACATAAAAGAAAACTTGTGGAGTTTTATCACTATGCATTTGGATGAAAATCAGCTTATTTATTTTGTTATTACACTGACTAGGCCTTTTCAGATGGATTCATTTTTCTTCCAAGGCCCTCATTTTTCTTCCAAGGCCCAATAAGGGTGATAGATACCATTAATAAAGATATATTGGTTTAACAATAACAATTTTAGCTGATAATTAGAACTTTAACAGACAATAATTGAAAATCATGAAACTAGGCTAATGCAATGAGAGTGAGATGGATACCCTGAATACACCTAGTATGATTAACCCAATTACATGCATATTATTATTTAAATCTTAATAGCATATTTTAACTGACAAATATCAAGATTGTCTATGTTCCTATTGCATCTGGTTTATTTTTGGCTTGAACATGTTTCTACTTTCAACTGCATTTCACTTGACTTTACTTGTGGTTTCCAGGAATTGATGACAGTTTAGAAGCATCTCTGAAGTTGTAAATGAGTGCTACCTCTGCTCTAAAATAGTCATTGACAGGTTACTTTTGGATCATTCTGCTAGCACAAATCTTTCGTTTGCAATTACTTGGCAATGTTGATTTTTTTCTGCTAGTTTTTTGATTGGAGAATGTATATTGAACAATGAGAATCAGTTAACTATTCCCCTTCAACTATTACATAACTGTTCTCCTTCAAATATTAATCGTGGTAATTAACAAAAATAGAAAAATGCTCGGGTTTCCTTAAGCCAATGGGAGAAGTTCAAAATTTTTAACTTTGAGTTATTATCTTTTAGATAGTTTTATTGGTAATTTGTAACTTATGAGTCATAAAAAATATTAATTTTAAGTTGTAAATCTAGATGATCATATCAACTTTTAGAAAAAATTACCAAACAAAATTAGGCTATTCAGAAAATTGTTTCATATCAACTAATCATTTTAATTTGTTTTTTTTTTTCAATATTAAGTAACCTTATTAGACAAATACAAAAGTTTTAACTTATAGCCAAAAGATATAGGCTTAAAGTCACGCAAAACATGTTCATTGTTTTCTTGCCTAAAAAGCTAACGTCGGTTTGGTTGAAACATTTGATTGATAAAGCATTTTAACAATTCAAATTTAAGAGTTCGGTGTTTGTGTTGAGATCGTGAAAACATGTTCTTGGGTAAAAAATATCAAGCCTAACGTGTGTTGTGGATTTGGTTGAAACGTTTGATTTATAAAGCAATTCAAATTTAAGTGGTTTGTGTTTGCGTTGAGATCGTGAAAACATGTTCTTTATTTTTTTGAACGATAAAATATGGCGAGAGATCCAGAATTATAAAATATAGTTTACGAGAGAATTTTTTTGAAAAGAGAAGGGGAAGAATTATTCAAAAATAATAATTTTAAAATTGAAAAAAATGATAAATATTTTTATATTCATACTACGATTTTGAAATTCTAATCATTCTTTGTAACAAAGAAAATTATTTATGAAAAATAAATAAATTATAAAAAATATATCTAATTTATTCGGACGGAGAGTGCGCTAGAAATTGCCCGAATTATTCTTATTTCACGAGGCATGGCCCAGTTTACTTAATTTCATTTCAAAAAGTTGGCCCTTTTTACCGATCTATTGTGATAGGAAGTAACATATTTGAATTAATAACTAATTTATATAGAAGGAAGAGAGAAAGGCTGATAACCTTTTGACAATGATTCTTCAACCTTAATTTCTCAGCAATAGCTTTTAAAAATATTATTTTAAAAATAGCTTTTAACTTTTAATTATTTGGTAACTTTTTAACGGTTCAAATATTAAGTAGAACTCTCTGACTGTACTTAAAAAAAAAATTCAAATTAAGTTTGAACAATTTCAATAATTTTCTACATACTCGAACAAATTTAAGCCAGATTTTAACCCACGTACCATTACTTTTTGTTCGTTTTGTTATTGGAAATAATCGACTGTGGAGGAGTGATGATTGAGGAAGTTCAATTCAGACAGCTAGCTATATATGGTGGCTCATTTAATCCGATTTTGTTCTAGTGTTGGACGTGATGATATAATTATATATGTTTGTGCACCAGGATACCAAAGGACATAATGCATGAGGTGCCCACGACCCTCCTCTTTAGCTTAGAAGGAATGTTAGGAATGGACTGGAAGAAGTTATTACAATTACAATGTGAAGATGGGTCATTCCTAACTTCACCTTCCTCTACAGCCTCTGCCCTCATGCAGACTAAAGATGATATATGTTTCAATTATCTTAGCAAAGTTGTTCAGGGATTTAATGGCGGAGGTAACTAATATTTTATATGTGTTTTATGGTGGAGTAATATTTTCCTCGATTAGTTCTTTCATCCTGACATCCAAATTTGTATTGGAGCGCCAGGGTATTTCTTGGTACTTTTACACCTTGTTTCCGAGTTTTAAAAACTGAGAAAGCAAGTGAAGAGGGAGTGAAGTAGTTTCATCCCAATTTTGGGATGAAAATTTTAGAGTGAAAACATAATTAATTTACATTCATTTTCATTTGCTTCCTTCCTTTTTAAAAACTCGGGAGCACAAATAGGAGTGAAAGTGAAACTATTTTACATATTTTTCACTCAGCTTTCCTCCTTTTTTAAAACTCGGGAGCAATTGTATGCATTATACTTGCAGGTGCGGTGATGTTAATTTTGAGTATTTGACGCTTAGCAAAAGAAATGTATTGTTAATTTTAACAAAAATAATTCAACTCGATCTCTTAAATGCAGAGTTTGCTGACTTATACTCAGCTAGTCAAAAGTTACTTGCTATATAAATTATGAAACATGTATATAAAATTTATCATGACGTTAATTAACAGATCTTGTGATTTAGGAACATGCAAGCAAATAATACAATTATTCTTAATTTTTTTTCGTTTAAAAAATGAAACTATATACAAACGTCTTCAGATATTGGACAAAGAATGACATTTGCTGGGGTAGAAATTTAAAAATTACTGACGTTGACGACACTTCTATGGCATTTCGGCTTCTAAGAATGCATGGTTATAGTGTTTCTCAAGGTTAGCTGACTACTCTCTTGAAACTGTTGAATGATGACTGGTGATAAAACGAGACTCTCAGTTTAATACTTGCAAACGAAAAATTGAAAAGGTGAAGGTTTTTCATCAACTAAGCACACACACACATATATATATATATATTTGATACATATATGTACGTCTGCCGGATGTATTTAGGGATTTTGAGTGCCACGGACAATTTATTGCCTGGCCCGGACAGTCGAACCAGGCGGTCACTGGAATGTTTAACCTGTTAAGAGCTTCTCAGGTCCTGTTCCCCCATGAAAATTTACTTGAGGGTGCCAAAAAGTTTTCATTTGAATTTTTGAGAGGAAAACAAGTCAAGGGTGAACTCGTAGATAAATGGATCATAACCAAGGATTTACCAGGAGAGGTATGTGACCTATATTTATACTATTATGTCAAATGTCATTTCTATAGTGTGCAGAAAATTAATATGCCGGGTTTCGTTGCTTAACTTTTAACTCTTACATAACATGGTGTTGAGAGGCACTAAACAGATCTTATACGCTAGCAGTTATGCACTATAAATTTGCCATGGTAGGGACATTTTGTCAAGTAATATTTCATAGCATCAAGAAATGAACAGGTTGGATATGCACTAGATGTGCCATGGTATGCCAGTTTACCCCGTTTAGAGACATGCTTTTACTTAGATCAATATGTCCGTGAAGATGATGTCTGGATTGGAAAGACTTTATTCAGGTAAATCACTCTCTTTTATCTAGTCTTTTCAATATTGTCTATCTGTCGGTGACATCTGATTTCAACAAATTCCCTTGGCTATATTATCATTATTATCTTAATTAACTGTGTATTATTTGTTTGTCTAATTTGTCCAGAATGCCCTATGTAAACAATAACATCTATCTTGAGCTTGCCAAATTGGACTATGCTAAATGTCAAACAATTCATCAATTGGAGTGAAATCATATGAAAGAGTAATGCTTCTGTTCATATGTGTTTCAAATTTTACACTATTTTATCCATTTATGTTGCTGGCATTACTTCCCTCAAAATAAAATAAAATTAAGCATTGCAATTTAAAAGATATAATTTTTATTTATAGGTGGTGTGCACATAGCAAATTAGAGAAGTTTGGAATGAGCGAAAAAAGCCTTCTGCTGTCATATTATTTGGCAGCATCGAGTTTATTTGAAGCGGAACTGTCAAACCTGAGATTTGCTTGGGCTAAAACAGCAGCTCTGGTTGACGCAATTGGATCATACTTTAGTCACATTGAGAAATCAGTCAAGCAAAGGAAAGCCTTTGTCCATGACTTCAAGAACACTTCTGAAAATTCTAACTATGCCAATCATGGAAGGTAACAATCTAGTTGAGACTGTCTTTGAAAAATAACAAATTTTTTTTGCAGGCATTACCATGCAACTGATCCAAAATAATTGATTGATAATGTAATACGGGCACATATATGTACATATTGTATGATTTTGCTGGTGTTCAGCAGGGACAGAGCTTCTTGGGATACTATTAGGAACCATAAAGCAGCTTAAGCTGGATGCAAAGAGTGCTCATGGAATAGACATTCACCCCCGGCCAGCTCCATCGGGCAGTGAGTCTCTATTTCTATATATATTTTTGATTTAACCAAATTAATTTGTCCTTGGAGCAAATATAGTACCTTCTATGGATAACTCATACAAGTACATATAAATATGATCGTTGGTAAAATGTCCTTTTGGTGAAGTGGGCAATGTGGTTGCTAATATGGCAAGAAGAAGGTAATGTGGACAAAGCCAAAGCACAACTCTTGGAACAGACTATTAATATATGCGCAGGCCGTTTAATACAGGAGGAGATATTATCACATCCGCAGTATAAAATTCTTTCTGCCATAAGCAATCGACTCTGCCATCAGCTTATAATTAGTATTTTCCGAAAGGTAATATTAAATATATATCATACAGTACTAAAGAGAATTGATCAGTACATATATTATTGTATCAGTTGATGAGATGTGTTTATTATATATTCTTCTGATTTTATTTAGTAATGATGTGCATAACATACCTAACCTCAACCTCAAGTGCCTGCCTATTTCTTGCATCTTCGAATAGGTACAAAACGAAAACAACTGCAATAGAAACACAGGAGGCATCACAACCACTGAAATTGAATACGACATGCAAGAACTAGTGCAGTTAGTGTTCTGCAACTGCAACTCATCGGACAGTCTAGATCCGGAGTTCAAACAGATATTTTTCATGGTCGCAAAGACTTTCTACTACACTGCTTATTGTAACTTAACACTATTAATGGCCATATCAACAAAGTACTGTTTGGCTCTAGGATGTAATAAGAATCAAAATATTCCTAGCTATATGTAAATAATAAAATAAATATCTCTAGCTAGTATCCTAGTTTTTTTAATTTCATAGTTTTTTGATCTGCATTATAGTCTTGTTTTTTTGGGGTTTACCGGTTTACAGTTAGAATGTGTAAAATAATTGAAATTATTATACTATTGTTGAACAATTGAAAGTATTAAAGTTCATATGCATGTAAGTTCATGCTGCATGCGCACAAACACAGTTGTTTACTTGTTTCTATTAAAATACTGATATGAAAACTCTCCTTAAATTGAAATTAAAAAAATAAAAATTCATTGAACTTTGAAAGTTTTGAATTTTGATACTTCTTGTAAAACCCTAGTCCCATATCGAGTAGATTGAGATGATTTGTTCGAAGTAGAAGTACTACTACTAAGTGCACCAATAAATCATTGATCTTTTGAGAGTTTGTGGTGGGCTTGTGGCTTACCCAATTTGTTGCATTTGGACCATTTTACTTTGACTTATTTGGATTCAGAAGTCGGGACTTGACTCGATTTTTAAAATATTATCCTACAATGGCTAGAGAGGTACGATCTGGGCCGGCCTGATGAGGATGTCAGGAAATTTAAGTGGGGGAGTTTGTAACATCCCAGTCCCACATCAAGTAGATTGAGATAATTTGTTCAGTATATAAGTACAAAGACTACTACTAAGTGCATCAATAAATCATGATCTTTTGTGGGTTTCTGGATTACCCAAGTTGTTGCATTTGGGCCCATTTACTTTGGCTTATTTCGAATTTGGAAGTCGGGATTTGATCCGATTTTTGAAAAAGACTCGAGATTTGACTCGGGTTGTCACACTTCTTATATTAGTGATTACTTTTGTATTCTAAAACTCAAAATTTGAATAAATATAACCTAAGTTTTGAAAGTTCCACTTGAACTTTGAACGTTCTACAACCGAACTGTGAAAGTTCCATATCTAAACTTATGTCTCGCATCTGGACAATTATGATTTCTCGAAGATCGTTGATATCAGTTGTAGAATTTTGATTTTATGAGGAGATTTTGGAAGAGATGAGATTGTGTAGAATTTAGATTTTAAAAAAAGGTTTAATTATATGATTTTGTAGTTGTTGATTTTATAAATTTTGCTAATTTATTTTGCTAATTTTATTTGGTAGATTTACCTCTTTAGTATAAATGTTATATTATATATTTTTATTATTTTAGAGTGGTTGTTAGGTCCTAAACTATCGTAGACGAGGAGAGTTGAATACGATATAAGTAGTTTTTAATTCGATTCGTGTTTATGAGTTATGTTCTTGGTTGATAATAAATATGGCCTTTAATGCAACTAAACAACAAGAACACATTCGGGAATATACGTTTATATTATATAACCCCAAAGGTTGTTACACCCTGATACAATGACGTATTAACTACAATGATTTTCACAACTACAAATAAATACAAGTTTTAATGGCGATCTGTATCTTTACTCTCTCTCTCAGCTGTATCTATCTCTTTGTATGTGTTGTGTATGAATACATTCAAAATGAACAAGTCATTTTGTTAAACACAGGCTTACAATAATAGAACTGCTTTCTAACTGGCGGATACTTTTCCCTTATAGCTTGACTTGAAGTTCCCGTGAATAATTTCTAAGTGACTGTAACATTTGTCTATGTGTTTGTACTTAGAAATATATTCAACACTTCCATAAGTTTAGGTGGTGGAAGAAGTGTCCTTGTATATGCCTTAGATATTTTCTACACTCCACTAAGTGTATGTGGCGGCAAACCATCCATGTGTTATGCCTTAAAAGCTTTTAGTCCACTTGAAACCTTAAATGATGGATGTATACTCCATGTACAATGCCTTAGAAACTTTTATGCTCATTGTAGACATAAGTGGCAGATGTGTACATGATGTATATTGCCTTAGAATCTTTTTCATAGGCGCAAGCATAAGTGGCGGATGGAGTTACTTGTTAAATTGCCTTGGAAACTTTTGTTAACCTGCAAAGCTAAGTGACGGATCAATGCTCATTGTAAGAACACTTAGAGAGTGATTTTTACTCTATTAATCATAAGTGGTGGAAAAACCTCCATTGGTTCAGCACTTAGATTAATTTCCATCCTTTTCAAGCATATACCCTAATTTCATGTCAATTCTTTATGTGTAGTAAACATGTTGATAAGTTTCTTTGTGTTGACACTTAGTGCACTGGTCTGGTTCACAAACGACTAATCCTGATCTTCATATTCTCATTCAATATAAATGACAAGAGTGCAACAATTATTTATTACTTCGAACATTGATAAAGATTAATCAACATAACTTCACCGAAATCTTCTTGTACTGATTACTTGATCTTTAATATTGCTTGAAATACTAAACAACTTATTCTTCACTGAGCCTTGAACATCGACATGAATTTCTTTCAGTGGTCTTCAATATTTCTTCTAATATTTTGATTCTTGTAGTTACCTGTTCTTCATACTTGTAGATAACTGTGATTAAATTAATAATATTTACCAGTCCTTTACATTAGTTGAGTTACAATTCCTCGGTTACATTGTTCGTTACATCATGCTTTACAATCTCCCCCTATTTGATTGTTTGGAGTTCGACAAAAAAATCTTTTAAGAGGATAACTCAACTAATAATAATACAAGAAAAAGTAAAGTGCGAAAAGACTGGAAATAATATTAATTACATTCTGGATCAAATATTACAATTCCAGATTTCATTACAAATGAGTTATAAGAATGAGTTGTTCCTCTAGCCTGAACTAATCTTTAATTGATTCTTCATTCTCAAACTTTTGCTATCCTTTCTCTGACAATGTCATAAACCTCCCATTCTAGAAGATTTCTTGGTTGTGGATTGTTGGAGTTGATTTATGATGAGTTGTAGAATTGGAATACTATTGAACTTCTTCATTTCTCTGAATGTAAAGCCGAATTCTTGAGTCCATCCTTGCACAACTATCCTTTTTGGATTGATCAATACATGTTCTGTGACAAGCTATTCTTCTTCTTTCATTGTTACTTTGTAGGCTTTCTTCTACTTCTTGTGGAGGGTTTGTTGACTTTCAGAGTCTTCTTATAATTCTACCCACCACTTTGGATTTTTCATTTCTAAGTCTGCTTGCTTGGATTTCTCTTTCATCTTCATTTTTGGATGAGTAGATAATTCTCAGTGGTTTTGTTAGAACCATTGGTTTTCCAATTTCAGTAGAGTCGAATCTTTGTTCATTTAGATCTTCTTGATGAGTTTCTGTTGTCAAATCAAATAAGTGTTCATCGCCCGGGTCTACTCTGAAAGGTTCTCTAGGTCGAGTACTTTTTGATGGATCAATTCTCTTAACTTGTGAAATGTCTCTCCCTAAAGATTCTGAGATGTTTAACCTGTATGTATAGATTCTTTCAGCAGATTTTCACTTTACTCCAGTTCTAAATCCCTTTCCTCTTAGAATCCCCTTCACATATCTAAGTCTTCTTAAATAATAAAATGTAATTGCTTCATGATTCAGTCTCAAAATCCGAATGAATTTGTCCTTGAAGTACCTGACTTGATATGGGCTCTCTTGGATTTCTAGTTCTGCTAATTCCATTAACTTTTCAATGCTACCAGCCATCAAAGTTATGTAAATTATGTATATTATTTATTTGTAGATGAAATATTACATTACAAATTGAGTTTAAACATGTTAGGAATATATTCATTTGATGATGTACAAAATACTAGAACAGGGTCTAGATTAGTTTATCTGTAATAAGTCTTTCTAGTCTCTGAAATGTATAATCAGAGTCTAGATAGTCAACATTCATGTTATTTGTACTTAGAAGAATTTCTGTAGAAAGTGAAACCAGAGTCTGCATGAAGATCAGAGTCTGGAAGGTGATTAGAGTCTATGGACTATCAGAGTTTATGATCTATCAGAGTCTACATGTGATCAGAGTCTGAAGATCATCAGAGTCTGAAGATTTCAGAGTCTATACAGTTGAGGATAAATTTGGAAGAAGGTCACAGGAATGGAAAGTCTTCGAAGATCAAGATAAATATATTGCAGATATGCTATGGGAAAGAAAGAGAATTCTAGAAGGAAACTGTCAACTAATAATTAGGGATTTTATTCCTATTATAATTTTACTTTCTGTTATTAGTTGAGAGCACTTCCTGAAGAGTGGGACAATAAGACTACAACCATAAGGGAAGCTAGAGATTTGGATGAACTAACTCTAGAAGAATTGTATGGCAGACTCAAGACATATGATTTGGAGATGCAACAGAGGAAGAATAAGAAGTCTGTGAAGACAAAATCTGTGGCACTCTTGATGGAGTCTGAGAAAGAACAACATGAACAACCCACAGAAACAAGAATCAAGGATTCAAGAAAGAAGGGTAAAGCTGTTGTGGAGTCAGAGTCTACTGACACAAACTCTAATTCTGATGAAGAGTTTGATATAAGTCAAATGATGACTATGTTTGCTAAAAATTTCAAAAGAATGAAATTCAACAAAAGAACTGGCAAATTTAGCAAAAGGCCATCATTCAAGAAGGAAGATGAGAAGGTTGAGAAGAGCAAGAGTACAATAATCAAACTTGACAAAGCAAAGGTCAAATGTTTCAATTGTGGAATATTGGGGCACTTTGCCAGTGAATGCAGAAAGTCAAAAAGTCAAGGAAAAGGAAAATCACTTCTATCAACAGGAAAGGATTGGGCAGACTCAAGCTTAGAGGATGAAATTGATTATGAAAATCTAGCATTGATGGCATCCTCATCAAGAAAATCACAGTCTCCCAAAGAACCCTCATCTCTTAAAACTCAGGTATCAATCTTTACTCCCGAATCCTTAATTAATTTAGACTCTGATGGTATAGAGATTGTGAAAAGTGAGTTTAATAAAATAATGACAACATGTAGGTCTCTCACTAGTGAAAGTGAAAGGTTGAGAGAAGAAAATTTAACCTTAACTAAAAGGAATGGTCATTTAGAGTCTGAGTTATTATTAATGGAACAATACAAAAAGGATTCTGAGAAATATAGTCATAACTACACTGAAATTTTGAAAGCCTATGACTATGTTAGGAAAGAACTAGAAGAAGAAAGGCTTAAGTTTAAAGTTTAGACAGACTCTGGAAGAAAAGTTCAAGAAATTCTCAATAATCAAAACGCGTGTCAAACTGCTGGTCTAGGCTATGACAAGAGTCAAGGCAAAAGACCTATTGTTGAGAATGATAACAATGAAGAAGCTAGCAAATTTAATAAGACTAAAGACAAAAGTACATTTGTTCCTGTTAAGTTTGTGATCCCTAAAGAAAAAACTGAAACCACAAACTCATCTGTCAATAGTCCCCCTGTTGTTGACAAAAAGACAGATGAAACAGGGGCAAATAACTCTAAGAAAAATATAAACATAGGGTACTTGTCTAAGTCTAAGTTGAAAAAAAAGCTAGAGAACTTATCAGAGTCCACCAAAACTAGGAGAAATAAGAATGGTAAGGAAGACATCAATAAGGCTAATAATTATAAAAAAGATCCTAATGCTCCTAGAAAGAAGTGTTATAGATGTGGCAACCACAACCATTTAGCTATAGATTGTAAAACAAAAATTGAGATAAAATCAGAGTCTAGTCCTTCTCAGACTCTGAAAAGTCACTACATACCACAGAAACCTTGTTATCACTGTGGTAGCATATTTCATTCTATTTATATGTGTAGGGACTATCATGATTTGTATTACAATTTTTATGAGCTAAAATCTTCTATTGATAAAAGTTGGTATGACACTGTTAAGACTCCACCAGAGTCTAGAGCAACAAAAGAGACAGGTAAACCAAAGGTGAAAATTGTTAAGCTTGTTTCTCCTAAAATTAGTAGAAAAGGATCCAAAACTGTTTGGGTCCTCAAAACATCTAACTAGTTGCTTTATGTATGCAGGGAACCAGGGTAAAGAAAGTAACCCTAATCATGGACAGTGGATGCTCAGGACATATGACTGGAAAGAAATCCCTGCTTACAGACTTTGAGGAAATGGCTGGCCCAGAAGTATCCTTTGGAGATGGCAACAAAGGACACACACTGGGATATGGTAAGATTGTACTTGGGAATGTCATCATTGAACAATTAGCTCTAGTTGATGGCTTAAGGCACAATTTAATAAGCATAAGTCAACTTGGAGATAAAGGTTACCATACTGGCTTTGACAACAAAGAGTGTCTTGTGACTCACAAAGAAACAGGCATTGTGGTTTTCAAAGGACACAGACATGGTAACATTTATGAAGCCAGCTTGGAGGATTGCATAAACAGTGAAGTCACATGTCTATACAGCAAGGCCTCAACTGAAGAAAGCTGGAAATGGCACAAGAAACTGTCACACATCAACTTCAAAACACTCAACAAGTTGGTTAAACAGAATCTTGTAAGAGGATTACCACAGGTTGATTTTGTGCAAGATGGACTTTGTGAAGCATGTCAACTTGGAAAACAAAAGAAATCATCCTTCAAGAGCAAGACAATAAACACCATTTCTGAACCCTTTTATTTATTGCATCTTGATTTATTTGGTCCAGTAAATGTTATGTCAATTAACAAAAATAAATATACTCTTGTTATTGTAGATGATTTTACAAGATTCACATGGGTTTTCTTTCTACATTCAAAGGATGAAGCTTCACAACACATAATAGATCATATCACTTTTCTGGAAAGAAAATCAAAGAAAATAGTAAGAATTCTGAGGAGTGACAATGGTACTGAATTCAAGAATTCAATCATGGAGGACTACTGTGCATCAAAGAGAATTACTCAACAATTTTCTGCGCCAGGAACTCCTCAATAAAATGGAGTTGTGGAAAGAAAGAATAGGACACTCATAGAAGCTGCCAGAACAATGTTGGCAGAGTCTAAGCTTGCAGTATATTTTTGGGCTGAGGCAGTCAATACAGCATGTTTCACTCAAAACTGAACTCTAATAAACATGCATGGAAAGACTCCCTATGAAATGATAAAGGACAAGAAACCAAGTGTGAAACACTTTCACATTTTTGGATGCAAGTGTTATGTACTGAAAGTACATCCTGAAAATCTAAGCAAATTTGAAGCCAAGGCAGATGAATCAATTTTTCTTGGATATGCATCGAACACAAAAGCATTCAGAGTGTTTAATCTCAGAACCAAAATTGTTATAAAATCTATTCATGTTGCATTTGATGATAAAAAGTATACAGGATTGCAAGATGAGTCAGAGTCTACTACACTAGAATTTAAAAATCTAAAAAGTTCTGAGATAAATGAAGAAGAAGAGGATGAAGACCCTAAAATAAATCCTGAACCAACACAGGAACCTGCACACTCTGAGGGTGAGCAAGAAAATTCAACTCCAAATAATTCAGAGTCTAACAGGTCAGGGTCTACCCAGATAGAGTCTAGACAGACAGAGTCTAACTCATCAGGGTCTGGATCAAGAAACTCTGAACTCTTGTCAGAGTCAAGCAATTTAGGGGGAGCCTCTTCATTTGAATTTCACTCAAATACAGAATATGCAAATGACTTAGGGGGAGCTTCAAGTTCAAGAATAAATCTTCCACCTGCTAGAAAATGGACAAGGAATCACACTCCTGACTTGATAATTGGTGATCCTAAGAGTGATGTACAAACAAGAACAACCACTCAAAATGAATGTCTTTATAGCTGTTTCCTCTCAAAGAATGAACCCAAGAAAATTGAGGAAGCCTTGCAAGATCCTGATTGGATTATTGCAATGCAAGAAGAATTGAATGAATTTGAGAGAAATAAAGTGTGGAAGCTTGTACCAAGACCTAGAGATAGATCAGTGGTTGGTGCAAAATGGGTGTACAGAAACAAACTTGATGAGAATGGAACTGTAATCAGAAACAAAGCAAGGCTAGTTGTAAAAGGATACTCACAGGAGGAAGGAATTGACTATGATGAAAGTTTTGCACCAGTAGCAAGATTGGAAGCTATCAGAATGTTTCTGGCCTTTGCAGCTCATTCCAAATTCAAGGTGTATCAGATGGATGTGAAAAGTGCATTCTTAAATGGAGAATTGGAAGAAGAAGTCTATGTGGAGCAACCACCAGGATTTGGTGATCCAAAGTTTCCTGATCATGTTTACAGGTTAGACAAGGCACTATATGGATTGAAGCAAGCACCTAGAGCATGGTATGAAACTCTTTCAAAATTTCTTCTTGAAAATGAATTCACAAGAGGTACCATTGACAAAACTCTCTTTATTAGAAAATATAAAGGTGATATTTTGTTTGTCCAAATTTATGTTGATGATATTATATTTGGATCTACTAATGATAATCTCTGTGAAAAGTTTAGTCAACTAATGCAGTCAAATTATGAAATGAGCATGATGGGAGAATTAAAATTCTTTTTGGGGCTTCAAGTCAAACAGAATGATGATAGAATTTTCATCAATCAAACAAAGTATGTAAAAGAACTGTTGAAGAAGTTTGATATGCAAGATTCTACAACTGCTAAAACTCCCATGTCAACAGCTACTAAGCTGGACTCTGACCCAAAGGGTAAGAAAGTTGACAACACTAGCTACAGAGGTATGATTGGTTCATTGTTATATTTAACTGCTAGCAGACCAGATATAATGTTTGCAACTTGTCTGTGTGCCATATTTCAAGCTGACCCTAGAAAATCACACTTAATAACTGTGAAAAGAATTTTTAGATATCTCAAGGGGGCACAAACTCTTGGACTTTGATATCCTAGAGAGTCAGATTTTTCACTAATTGGCTATTCAGATTCTGACTATGCAGGATGCAAAGTAGACATGAAAAGCACAACAGGACAATGCCAGTTTCTTGGCAACAGATTAATTTCTTGGTTTAGCAAGAAACAACAAACTGTATCAACCTCAACAGCTGAGGCTGAATACATTGCAGCTGGAAGTTGCTGTGCTCAAATTCTGTGGATGAGAAATCAATTACTTGATTATGGACTAACATTCTCAAATATTCCTATGTATTGTGATAATACTAGTGCGATTAAAATTGCAGAGAATCCAGTCCAACACTCCAGAACAAAGCACATTGATGTCAGGTATCACTTTATTAGAGAACATGTTGAAAATGGTACTGTGACACTTCACTATGTTCCAACTGACAGACAGATTGCAGACATTTTGACAAAACCACTTGATGAGTCTACCTTTCTCAGACTGGTAGGTGAATTAGGTATGTTAAATATGTAAGTGATCAAAAATTACAAGAAGCAAGGTATGTACTTGAATTATAGTCCCTGTCTTAACACACTGTGATTAATTATTATTGCAATATTTTGTTTGGTATTTTACCTTGACAGAGTCTAGTTTTTAGACTCTGACGAATCTATAGACTATGACGATTCTGTAGACTCTGAGAGTCAGTAGACTCTGAGAAAATTATCACCTAGACTCTGAAACGGTTAAAATTCGCGCCTGCAGACTCTGATTGCATTTATAATGTTCAAATGACTTGAAATAGGCGGTAACAGTTATCTTTTGACTGGAGACAGACTGTAGACTCGTGTGTATTGTATGCAACTTGAACAAAATAGATTTTTTCATACAATTTACTCACTTGTTTATTGCAATTATTTTCTAAGGCAAAAATATTCACAGAGCTTTTTACGAACCATAGCTAATTTCTTCAAGCTTTTCCATCACTTTCCACTCAACAACTTTAATGGCTGCCGTTTCTACTGTCATGAGGGGACCCAAGGCGATTGCTTTCACATTTGGGGATTTTGATTTCATGACTACAAATCATGTTGCTGCTCTTGGAGATAAGAAAGGAGTAGATGCTGACTACTTCCCAATGATGGATTTCATGGAGCAATATGAACTTAGTTACATTCTGAAAGCATCTCCAGTGATTCATATGGATGCTGTCTCCAAAGCTTGGAGTTCTGCACAGGTCGTTGATCCTTCTCAGGATCAACCAGGTAAAATAATGTTCACCTTTGGCTCGACTACATTTGATGTCACTGCAGATGTGCTTAATTCTGTGTTTAAATTGCCTGTTAAATCTTCTTTTGATGAAACTGTATCTGATGATGACATTAAAAACATGTTTAAGGCAATAGGTTATTCTGCTAGCTTAGATAACATGAGCAAGATAACTAAGCCTTGCTTAAGAAAAGAATGGTCATTTTTCTTTGATCAAATTGCTAAGTGTTTCACTGGTAAGTGCAGTGGATTTGATGTTATTACTGCTATTACTTATCAAATTGGTCACAGTCTCCTATTTGATAGAATAATCAACATTGGTGATATGTTGCTCACTCAAATGGGAGCAAAATTAAATAATGTGCATGAGGGGAGGAAGAAAGTCTACTATCATAGATTTCTTATGATTCTCCTTAATCACTTTATTCCTGACATGTCAACCAAGTTGGCAGATGATTGTTGTGTGCAGGCCTACAAACAACAAAGGAGGATATTCTCTGACATCAAGAGAATTGATGACAAAAAGAAGAGTCTACCTGCCATGCACTATCCACAGGTAATGCAGGTAAAACTCTCAACCTACAAACCTTCTATCTACAATGATTTTTTTTTTGGTGGTGACATGGTGCAGGAACAAGTACTGGAGAGTCCCCCTGTACCTACCCCAGTCACCAAATCCCCTTCAATTACACAATCTTCTAAATCAAAATCCAAAAAGAAACCAACCTCTGGTATCTCTCAACAGACACCAGTTGTAAAGTGGAGAAAATTGGTTCAAACCAGGCTTATAGATGAGCACAGTGATGAGGAGCTCAACCCTCTAGAGAAACAAGTTGTTGAAGGTCTTTCTTTGCTAAAAGAAGGTCATGATACACTTGATTCTAACCTTCCATCCAAGTTTGTAGCCTCTGAAAAGGCTACAGACTCTGAAAAACCTAGGGAAGCACCTCAGGATTCTCACATTGAGTCTCTTGAGAAATCTTTTGCTCAGAAGTACAAAAGGTTAAGGAAGACTTATTCTGCACACACACACAAGCCTGTTATTACTACTAACCCTGTTTTGCAGGAAACAGATGCTCCCAAGGCTCTTGCAGAGCCAGACTTTGAAATCAAGAAAACACCTGAACCAGAGTCTAATGTTGAGTCAGAGTCTAAAATGCCTTTAGACTCTGATCATGAAACATTTTGGGAAGGAATGTCATTGGATGCAGCCTCATGTCTAATTGATGAGATCATTACTCCAAGTGATGAGGCACTGCTATTTTTATATCTTTTGGTGGAATCAGTTGAAGATCCAAGGCAATATCAGACTAAATCTCAAGTCTTGGATTTTCTTTCAACCTATGAAGCCCTAAGGAAGAGAATGAAACAGGAGCTACAAATGTCTGCACAGGATGTGGTCAAAAATCTCTACAGCTACCTATTCAACTCTTCATTCCAAGTACAAGCAGCTGGGCTCATAGAAGGCAGAACAAATGAAGTTCTCAAAGCACTAGGTGTGTCAGACTCTGAACAGCAAATCATAAAGAAGTCTAAAAGCTTAAGGTCCATAAAAGGAGAGCATCAGAGTCTGTTGCTGAGTTGGAAACTGAGATTGAGCAACCAGTTTTTAACCATGAAGCAATTTGGGATAATGGAGTTACCTACAGGACATCCATTCAATGGATCTCTCAAATTCAACCTCTGTCAAGACAAGTGGCTGACTATCTTGTCCATAATATAGGTACAATTGCCAAAAAATACATCTATCCAACCTACCAAAGTAGACTGGATCAATTCAAGGGCACATATTTTCAAAGAGTAAGAAGGGAACTGCAGGAACTCTTCAATCTCACAGATGCCCAGGCAATCAATGCAATCCATCTCAGGGCCTTTCATCACAAGTTGGATGCATTTATTCTTGAAGAACAACAGGAGGTAGAAGGTGATGCAAGGCAGTTGGAGGTTGGGACTAGTGCACCAGTGGTGACTAGTGATAAAGATGCTCAGTCTACCTCACCCACACAAGAACCACCTAGTCAGAGGTTGGGTGATAGTGGGGCAGGGGAGTATGCTGTTGGGCCCTCCTTGACAACTCATCAAAGAGCTGATGAAAACCCCAGTGATATGGGAGGACAGACTCTGATGGATGCTCATGAAGTAATTTCCCAATCTATTCTATCAGAGTCTATCCACCTTGAGGGGGAGTCTCATGCACAAACAGTCAAAGATGGTAACACTCAGACTCTGTCTTCTAATGAAGTCATACTGAAGCAGTCAGAGTCTAGAGTAGACCCTGAGACTGGAATACTGGAGCCAACAGACTCTGAAAAGAGATAAGATGCTAGTAAGGGTTCAGAATCTGTTGATGCTCACCCCTTGGTGAAAACCCCTAGCCTTCAGACATTTGAAGGGGTTCCCCTCCATCAAGGTGGTTCAGGTATTGAAGCACCATTATTATCTCTCAACCCCTCTTCTGTAGGTTTATTGAGTGCACCCTCCACATTGAGTGACAAAATATCTGAGAGGCTGGCACTGGACCAGGCAAAAGGAGAGGTATAAAAGGCTGTAGAGAGCCTGAGTGAGATTGAGAAAGTGGGTGCCCAACCCCACTGTAAGCCTGAGAGATTAGGGTATCCTGAACCTAGCTTTACTTATTGGGATCAAGATTTTCCAAAGAGTTGGTCCAATGAGTTGGAGCAGGGGATGGATGACAATTCACTATGTCTGATTGTGCAGATTGGAAAACAGGAGGAGGCTCTTGCTGCTCAGAAATCATTTACACAGAGACCACATCTTCATCTGGTGGACTCTCTAGCAAGGAGAGCAGATAGGGTCATAGGGGCTTTGGTGGATAATCCTGTAATTATAACTGAGACTGCATATTCGAAGTCAGAAGAACCACTCTTAATCATGCCTATAAGGGCTAGACTTTCAGAGTCTACAGTCTTTGATCACTCTCAGGAGGAGTCAGGGTCTATAGTCCCGTTTACAGTTTCGGAGTCTACACCACCACCAGGGTCTACACCTCCATTCACAAGGCTAGAGCCTGTTGCTGAGGAGTGCACTTCTGAAGATGATGATCACGTTACTCCTTCTTTTATCTATTTTGATCAGGTGTTTCCTCAGTCTTGGGAGTCTGCACAGCAAAGAGGCATCAATGATAAAGATTCTTTTGAGTGTATTTTGGATATTCATCATTCTGAGAGACTTAAAGCTTTTCAGAAAAAATCATTTCAACAAGAACATGGTTACTATCCTGATGAAGAAGATCAAGTCTTAGATGGAGCTGTTACAGCTGAGTTACCTGATGTTGCAGCTCAATTATCCAGTGTGGTCCAGGACATTTCTCATATTAAAATCAAGCTCACTGGTGTTGATAATATAACTTCTCTGCTCAATACAAGATTTGACAGAATTCACTCCCTTCAATTATCCAAAGAAGTAGCTTTTAAAGATGCTCTAGCTACTATCACTACAACTCAAGCCTCTTTTTAAACTACAGTTTCTGATTTGACCACCAAGGTTGATTCAGTTATTGCAGCCCAGGCAAATATCTCCACTGTTCTTGAGCAGATTCTTTTGGCTGTCACCAGTAATGATGATGTCAAAAAGGGGGAGAAGGAGAAGCAAGGTGAGTCCTCCAAGAGACATAAGGATGATGGATGCAAGGATACATCAAGGGGAGTTAAAAGGAGGAGAGATGGTGATGATGATGATAGTTCTCATGGTCCTAGGGGTCTTGATGATGTGCAACAAAAGCAATCTGGAGTAGCAAGAACTCAAACACATCAGTCAGGGACTAGACATGGGAAATTAGAGTCTAAGTCAGACTCTGATAAGCAAAGAAAGAAGTCAGACTCTGATCAAACTCAAGAACCTTCATACTGGAAGTGCAGTCAATCAAATCTGCAACTTAGAGCTAAAAAGAAGATAGGTCTTGGAGGATTTGAAGAATCTGACATTGACAGAACATCTACTCTATCCAGGGATCCTCAATCCTTGACAGATAGGCAGTTTGAGAAGATCACTCAGAAGCACTTAAATAAAGTGGTGTCTACTCAAATTGTTTATAATGTTTTTGAAACAAAGATACAAGGAGGTACAGAAAAGGTGAAAAATGAGATGCTGGTTTACTTCTTAGAAGGTGGAAGTGTAAGATGGATTAGTCAATTAAATTTTATCTTTTTCAAACAGGCTGAGGAACTACAGTATATCAGATTCCTACTTCAAATTGCTTATGAAGTTAACAAGAGCAAAGAAGCTGCCACACACAAATGGTTCAAGGAGATTGATAGGAAGCTGATTTTGCATAGACAGGCAAATCAACAAATGGGCAAATTTTCTTTAAAATATGTTGATACCGAGGGAAATGATCAAGTCATGCCATTGGAAGAAAAACAGATTAAATTTCAAGAAGGTGTGGGTCATTACTTTGGGTTTCAGCCTATGAGTGGGAAAGTTAGTGTTCTGATGTTGAAGGACTTAAAAGATCAAGAAAGCAGTGCAAATGATCTTAGAGCAGTTTATTGTCAAATTAAATGCTCAAGTGAAGAAATGAAGAAATTGAAGAAATTTTTTGGTGAGGCTCTGGCAATTGTGGAGGAAAATATGCTGAATTCATTTTTGAAGAATAATCCAGCCTTTGAGAAGATTAAATAAGAAGTAATTCTTTTTCCTTTATAATTTTTTTATACTGTTCTAGATTAATAGTTTTATTCTTTAGTTTTGACATCATCAAACCTTGATTTATGCTTACATTTTATAAAGCATAAATAGAGGGAGATTGTTAGGAATATATACATATGATGATGTACAAAATACTAGAACAGTGTCTAGATTAGTTTATCTGTAATAAGTCTTTCTAGTCTCTGAAATGTATAATCAGAGTCTAGATAGTCAACATTCATGTTATTTGTACTTAGAAGAATTTCTGTAGAAAGTGAAACCAGAGTCTGCATGAAGATCAGAGTCTGGAAGGTGATCAGAGTCTATGGACTATTAGAGTCTATGATCTATCAGAGTCTACATGTGATCAGAGTCTGAAGATCATCAGAGTCTGAAGATTTCAGAGTTTATACAGTTGAGGATAAATTTGGAAGAAGGTCACAGGAATGGAAAGTCTTCAAAGATCAAGATAAATATATTGCAGATATGCTATGGGAAAGAAAGAGAATTCTAGAAGGAAACTGTTAACTAATAATTAGGGATTTTATTCCTATTGTAATTTTACTTTCTGTTATTAGTTGATAGACAGCTCTCTATATAAACTCTATGTAACCTAATTGTAAAGGTGAAAAAGTCGAAGCATAATTGTCTGAGTGAAATTTTGTGAGAGCATAGAGATAGAGAGAGTTGCTGTGATAAACACAGAGAAGCTGCTAGGGTTTGTGTACACCCTAGGAGAGTTTTGTATTCACAAATCAATAATACAAAACAGTACTTATTCATATTTTTGTGTTTGAGTTTGTTCTTAATTTGATTTTAAATCAGGCAGAAAAGACATACAAGTATTCAACCCCCCCTTCTACTTGTACAACTGGGAAAACAAAACATATATTATATTACATTTTTATAATTTTGTAATTTGTCTTATGTATTATTAGTTAAAATGATTGACCAACAATTATTAAATTTTATTTTGTTAAAATAATAATTTAAACTATTATTTTGTCTTATGAACTTTTTAAATTTTAAAGGAGATACGAAAATTTTGGGAGTCGAAACTTATCTATGTATATTTGAGAGTAAGTTCACATATTTCATTCACTATTTGTTTTGTTCAAGTCCATACGCCTATGAAAGTCGTGGTGTATTTCCGTATACATGATACTTTCAATTACTTCTGGAATATTATGTACCCAAAAATTATCTTAAATGGTGAAAATGGTGAGTTGTAAAGGGTAATTTTTCTAATAATAATACGAGATCCTTCATAAAAAAATAAGCGATATGACACGTTATTTGAGAAAAAAAATAGGATTATTTTTAAATACTTCTTAGGTCGTTTGGTCCACGGAAAATTATGCGGTTGAAATAAGAAATCGGGTTAGGGTGATATGTGGTATCATTCATTATACCAAATGTTTGGTTGAATATTAATGAAATGAATTTATTTCACTTAAAAATAAATGATTCTAATACCCATGTCTCATGAGTCCAGATCTTCTACACCACTTTAAATGTGCCACACCATCTTCCACTTTTTTGATTGGTTAAGTGAGATGAGTTGGATTTCATTAACACTAATTTCTATCAACCCATTTAAAACAATTTGTTGTTCTATCAAAATCTTTTCTTAACATTATATTATAATAATTTTTAAATAATACATATATATACATAAAATTGTTTTATTAATAAAATCATTAATATATTATTTTTGAAAAATAATTAATATTAACTGATAAAATTTATAATTTATCTTTTTATAATAATAAAAAATATATATATAATATATTTAGATAAATATATTATATTTCAATAATATATATAATTCAAATCTTCTATATCATGTTAGGTAACACCCTCTCTTCCACTTTTTTGATTGATTAATTAAGATGAGTTGGATTACACAGTAACATTACATTTAAAACATTTATTATTCATCTATCACAATCTTTTTTTAATATTATATAATAATAATTTTTATATAATACATATTATTTATACATAAATTTGTTTTATTAATAAAATAATTAATATATTATCTTTTAATATAATTAATATTAGTTAATATAATGTAATAACCCCAATTTTCGTGTTTTAATTTATTATAAATATTTTGACTTTAATTGTAAATAATTGTTTAATTACTTATTATATGGAGTTTGACTTGTCAAAAGATTTTTTTTAAGCTGAGAATGTTTTAAAATTGAAAATAGGTAAATATTTTAATAATAGTATTAATTAGAAATAGTAATTATGGTGTGATTAATAATTAGGATTGTAACTGACATGTACCTACACACTATATTATACAAAACACATAGAGAATAGACACAAGAAGCACAAAAGAGTAGACTCAAAAGAGAAAGAGAGGAGGTTGTTGACCAATTCATTGAATACACGCTTTGTATCGGTAATCACACACTTGTATATGTATGTATGTTAGGTCCAAATGTGTTGTAGAGGGGGGGTGAATACAACATTTCATATTTATGGAGCAATAAATACTATGTAATAAATGAACACAATGATTCAAGGAATATATGTCTTATATATAACTTGAAAGGGTTGCTACAACATTCATTACAATAGTACAACAGAAGTAAAGAGGGTAGTAAATGATACTAAGCTCTGTGAATATACTCTCTCTTTTTTTTTACAAGTGTTTCTCTCGAATATTGCTCATTTTGATAAGTTACACAAGTACTTCTATTTATACTACTTTGTAATCTATGACTTGTAGTCTTCAAAAGATAAGATATGAGTGGCCCAATGTTGTCCACGTGAATCTTATCTTGTCTTGAAAGCTTGGAAATCTGCCACCAGGATGATGCCATGTGTCATATTGAAACTTTCCTCTATGTAGAATTTCTACATAGGAAATTCTACTTGGCTCTATCTCGAATTCTAAGTAGAATTTCTACATAGGAATTTCTACTTAGGAATTTCTACATAGAAAATTCGAGATAGCCTTCTTCCTGAGTACTTAGAAAATATTTTCACCTCCAGAATTTCTACATAGGAAATTCGACTTAAGAATTTCTACATAGGAAATTCGAGATAGCTTCCTGAGTTGAGTACTTAGAAAATATTTCCATCTCCAGAATTTCTACTTGGCTCTAAGTAGAAACTTATCCAGAATTTCTAGATAGGAATTTCTACATAGGTTCCCTTGTAAGTACTTAGAGAAATTCTGGGCTTCAACTTGAAACTTCAATGCAACATCTTGAACTTGTGATTTCTTCATGTCTTCTATTTTCTTCAACAAGCTCTTGAACTTGGATCTCTACTACTGACATGAACTTGCTACCAATGTCCTGACACTTGATGCACTGGTCTGGTTCATAAGTGACTAGTCTTGATAGGTTTCTTGCTTCTGAATAGATTACCATGTTCAATTAGAAATGTGGCTTTCTAACAATTGCTTTCCTTCTTTTTCACTTGAAATCAATTAGTCTTATTGATACTGATAGTTATGATCTTGATTCTTTGAGTTACAAATCACTGGGGCATGAACAACTTTGACTTGAACTTCTTCCAATGATTTCTTCTTTGTTTGATCATATTTAACATGTTGAATTGTATCAATTACTTTGTCTTCATTTGTATTGATTTCTTTGTGACTTCTCGTTCTTGATTGTCTTCGGGTTAAGTATCTTTTCTTTAGTTGAGTTACATAAATTATAGTGTTACAAGTTTAAACACTCTGCCTTTCAATCTCCCCCTATTTGATTGTCTAACAATGACATTCAAATTAAAGAAGGATAACTCAACTAAATAATGAGACGAGAAAAGATAAGTAACATTAATGTCTTGTACATTTTACACTTGAATAAAAACTTGAAAACAATACAAAGAACTTTAGAAAATAAACATAAGCTTAGAAAGAAAATTCGAACCTCGAATTAAAGACCATTGAGATGATCTCTATCACCTGTATTATTTCATACCTTTCAGTCCAACTCATATCACCTTATTGGATCCACTCTGATTCACGGTTACAGTATGGTGAATTAGCCTATCTCGCATACCGTGGTCAGATGAATTTTCCTCAAGTGAGTTAGAGCAACCAAAAGATATGAAGTTTTTCCAACTTCAAGTTCACATCCCTTTGAACTTTAACTCTAATTCCGTTTCCCCTTCCTAACTTCCTTAACAGCACTGCGCTTATCTTCTCCTTGTTTTCTGCGCCTTTCTTTCCTTTGCTGTTCTCTTTTGTATACTGGATCGTGTAGTTGTGCCCATCTCGCATTCAGCAAACTCACTGCTTCCATTTCCAGAGGATTCTTGGGTTCTGGATATGGATGTCTGAAAAGCCTTCTTAGTTTATCAACTTCCTGGGTAGTTCTGATCTTTGGAATGTCCTCAAAGTTTTTCATGATGAGCTGAGGCTTCCAATGAGCTTTATCAGCTTTGAACTGACAGTAGATCATTTTAGGGTAGCCCTTGACACGGTTGGTATTGAACCTACTAGCCGCATCTGACTCCATTCTCCTTTTCTCTTTTACTACCTCAGATAAGTACTTTAATAGTCTCTGCTTTTCATCTGCAAACATATCCTCTACATCTCCCAATTTGAATTCATCTCTGACTTTGTCTAGAAATGCAGCATCTTGAGTCTGCAGCAGCCATTTCCTACTCATATGCAAGAAGGTTTGATTCTGGTCTGCATCAATGAACACCAAGGCATCAGCTGTATCATCTGTGTAAGAATGAATCCAGTATACACTTTCTCTTCCTGGAACACCAACTGCCTCCCTTATCTCTCCTTGTTCCAGGGGTCCTAAAGGAAGAGTCAAAGCTTCATCTACGCTTTTCACAGCTTGTAGAATGTCCCATTTTCTTTGCATTAGCTCTGGCTCAATCTTCACGTTATCAAGAGGATTTGGAGCAACGACATCGCACTTCCATATTTCACTGCTCTTCTGAAAGATTATCTTCTCAATGAACTCCACTGATTTTTCTTTAATATCCGAGGTGAATCCCTTACCCATCATTTGTCTGCAAACAGCTTTAAGGGATTCCACCGATAGAGCCATCAAGTCATTTTCTTCCAAACTAACCCTCTTCATCTTTCCATCAACAACCATTCTGACAACGTCTGGATTGGCTGAGAATTCTGGTCCCTTGTCCTCTGCTAACTGCATTAACTGATCTCTATACAGAATGCTTAGCTCCTCAGCTTGAGAATATTGAATTTTAGTTGCTAGCAAGAACAACTCTGACGCAGATCTTCTCGACATAAACTGATCATCGACATACATAAAAGACATCGGGGCTCCATCAATTAAAGACAAGATGACTTGCCATTCATTATCCACGGTTTTGTATCCAACACGGACTTTAGAAATCATTCTCTTCAAAGCATTTATATAGTCCATCGTCATCGGATTCTTCATGTTCAAGTTGAAGAACAAGTCATCTGCCTCCTTATTATGAACTCCATGTGCACACGACCCCATCAGTATCTTTCGTGCATCGTCCCATTTCTGTCCAATCCTCCTTTTGTCCAGATCAACTTGAGGATCAGCTAGTCTGGCAAGCTCATGATCATACTGCTTTTCCTTGAGCTCCACTTGCTTCTCAAGAAAAACAGCTTTATCCTGCATCATCTTCATTTTGAAAAATTGAGCTTGTTCCAGAGCTAACTGTTGAGCTTTCAGGGTCTCCTCATCAACAGGAATCTCTTCAGCAGACGCCCCAGCACCTCCACCTTGTTCCTCCAAAGATCTCTTAATTGCATGTGCTAGAGGTACGTCTTCCATATCAGAATCTGAATCAACTTGCACGTGTTCCTGTCGATCACCAAAGTCAGTGAATGGCTCTTCTTGTTCAACCATCACTGCTTTACCCTTTCGCTTCCTCTGAGCCTCCTCATCAGTCACCATTGGATCAATCTCTTCTTCAGCACGGGGTGACTGTTGTGTCGTCTCATTACCTCCTTTCTCCCCCTTAGGTGAGTTATCCTGAACATCACCTGGTACACCAGAGCCACTAGCATGTGAACCAAAACCAGAAGGTCCACCAGCACCACCTGCACCACCTGTACCATCATCATCAGCCGGGGGAGGTTGTGTGAATTGTTCTTCAAAGCACTCCGGGGGAACCAAATGCCGAACTGCATACATCATTCGACTGACCTCCGTTGCCAGTGTATGCAGAACGCTTTCAACACTCCCCATTCTGTCATACAGAGTGCTGCCCAAGAGACCACCAGCATGGCCCAGGTCATTGACTTTGTTTGTCATATCTTTTAAAGCTTCGGCTTGACCTGCCATTCGTGCTGCGTAGTCATCAAGAGCTCTCTTGTGATCGCCGACATTAACCCCTAACTGCCCCATAGATTGCCCAAACTGCTCCATCTGATTTTCTACAGTTGACATACGTGTTGCAAGAGTTTCAAGAACCAGGGACGGTGTTTGGCTTCGGTTTTCTCGCTCTAAGAATCGTTCTGTTTGTGTTTGACGCTCAGTTTCGGGCCTTAAAAATGAAGGTCCCTCACTCCCTAAACGCTCACACTCACTCCCTGTCTCACGCTCGTGTATGTCTTCAATAATAGCACTCAGATTCAAAGCAGTACCTGCAGAAACTGGATAAGAAAAATGAGGAACAATTATGGGATCAATGTTTCCTGTTTTGTCCTGAGGTGGAATCTCAGGCTGAGAGGCTGCAGAGTGTTCAAGTACAACAGTAGAACCGATCCTCTCTGCAGCATCAGGACGTACCGGTGAAGGTACTTTCGAAGCTCGTAAAACTTCCGGCCTAACTGAAGGAACAGGCTCTTCAGAAGACACTGAATCCTCAGCAACCATCCTAGGTGTTGACTGTGCAAGGGGAGAACCACTCTCGTGAGGTGGAGTGGTTGTGATAGACACGCTAGGGATGGACTGGGCTTTGGAAGTAGCAGCTTGTGAAAATTTGGCTCGCTTCCTTAAAACTGGCTGCACTTCAGGGTCACTCTCATCAGTACTCTCACCTAATTCTAAAGGTGCCGGCCTTTTAACTCCCGTTAACAGGGGTGAAAGTGAAGAAGTTAGAGAAGCAGACGCAGAAATATGGCTATCACCCTGGGATAGATCCTGCGGGTTAGCAGAATCTTGGGCCACGGAATCAGAATCAGAGGAGGAAGGAGTGTTAGGTTCGAAGAATGTACCTCCTTCATTACCTTGGCCAACAGAGGAATCAGAATCAGCATGTGGTGTCCTAGGAGACGGTTGCTGTTCCTTTTGCCTGGCTGTGAAGTGACTGAGAGATTGGCCCTCATCTTGTTCGTCATCAATATGCTCATCAGGAATCCCTTGAAATGCTTCATTGTGGGCAGATGGATTCTGAGCATGTGATGAGATTTGTGAAGTCCCCGCGAGAGTAGTTACACCTGCATCATAAGAGAGCCACACTTGAATGTTCTCAGGAATAGACATAGGTTTACCCTGATGTTTATCCTGGTTAGCAATAGTTGTTAGTGACTTAGTGCCCATGCCTAGAGGTGCAGAGGTGGGACTTCGAACAAATGCCTGCCTAATTGATAAAGCATTAGAAGGCACGAGATGATTGATTAGCATTTGCAAGAAACGAGGATACCAGCAGACAATATCATTGTGTGAAATGTCTCTGGTTTCAGATGATCCCATTGTAGCCACTAATTCTGAAAGAACAAGCCTGCCATAATTAATGCTTAATTCCTGGGCTAGGGAAACACCAAAAATTTGCATGGGAATGGAAATTTGATGAAAATCTCTTTCTCGTGCCCGAAAACATCTAGTAATGGCCTCGAAAAAGTAATTCCATTCCACATGAAAAAATTGTTTTTGAATATTTGAAGTGGATAGTCGTCCAGGGGGAGGATAACATCCAATTGCTTCAAAAAAATTCTGGCGCTCAGCCGCTGTAGGTTCAGGGTCATAAGAATCCTTGACTGGAAAACCAAGAACTGTATTAAAAATAGCCTCTGTAACCTCAAAATTTTGACCCTCCAAGGTAAAAGTAAAACCGTAGGGGGTCGATTTACTCCCAAAAGGTACTGCACTAGTCCATAACTGCTGCAAAGCATCATGGACCAGTGTAGGTTTTGCCGTAAATGCAGTACTAGCTTTGGAGTACAAATTAAGAAATCGTACCCAAAACTTGAAACGCGGGAGTTGATCACCAATTTCAGTCGGAATATTATAAAAATTATGTTTTGCAAGAGAAAATTGGTGAGTCATTTGCTTTTTTTTATTTTTTTTGTTTAGAAAAAAAATTTGTGTTTAATCCCTTTTAATTTAGAAACAACTGTGATGTTGTAGTGAAAATTAAACTACGGAATTAAACAAGAATCAGTAACAAACTACTGTGAAAACAAAATCTGCAGTAATAATATTTATGTGAGAAGTGTGTGTAAATCGTGTGTATGTATGTATCTGTGAAGATGAACAGGCACGATGTTAAACACAAAACTACGCACAATATAAACGGTTAAACGTGATGCAGATAGTAAAATCAAGAAACAAAATGGACAGTAGTTCGTTATATGTAAGAGATTCAACCACAACTATGAACAGTCGTGGGTGGGAGGGAGGGCTGCTGTAAAAATTAGGTTTTAAAACAATTGGGTAAAAGTGAAAGTAAAATCGGGTTAATTTTGTATATATAGGCAATAGAGTGAAATGACAAAAATATCCCTGTGAAAAAGAAAAAAACTTAAGTACGCACAGGGTAATCTAAGTCGAACTCTATGTCGAACTTCTAAGTCGAACTTCTATGTCGAACTCTATCTCGAACATCAAGTCGAAATTCGAGATAAGTTTCGACATAGAGGCTAACTCGAATTAAATTCACTTAAACAATTTTAAACAGCATTAAACCTCAGAGGGAAAACCCATCTCGAACTTCAAGTCGAAATTCGATATAAGTTTCGACATAGACTCCAAGTCGAACTTCAAGTCGAATTTCGAGATGAATTTCGAGATAGACTCCAAGTCGAACTTCAAGTCGAATTTCGAGATGAATTTCGAGATAGACTCCAAGTCGAATTTCGAGATGAATTTCGAGATGAATTTCGAGATAAGGTTCGAGATAGACACAAAGAAAAAAAATTTTTACTAGACTTAGAATTTTCACAACTTCACTCCTGGAAGCTCAAAGTCGAAATTCAAGCCGAATTTCGAGATGAGTTTCGAGATAGACCCTATCTCGAAATTTTGAAGGTACTTAGTAAAATTTGGTAATTTTCCAAGAAAAACAATAATTAAATTTTTGCCAAATTAAAATAAATACCAATTCAAGGATTTTTAATAAAAACCATTAAAAGAAACATTCCTTGACAATTCTAAGGCTTCAAATTATATAAAAATTACATGAAAAAACATAGAAAAATTCATTTAAAAATCATGACAAATTTAGAGATCCATGAATTTAACTCCCCCTATGTTCATGCAATTAATAAGCATAAATTCAAAGTTTTGATCAATAATTTCAACTAATGCACAGTGAATTTATGAAAAATAACACAACATACACCATATAATAATCATTAATTAAACATCTTAAAGTCTAAGTTCAAAATGAGTAAATAGCATGCAGAAGTGATATTTTGAGCAATTTTAAAGATTATTTACACATGTTTTCAACTAGGCAATTAACAAGAAAAACAAACATATGTAAATGATCAAAAACTTGGATTTTACAGATAGAAGGATTTACTAACTTGTGTTAAGCATCCCTAATTCACCAACCAACCTATTGAATGTTAATTCATCAAGAGGTTTGGTGAATATATCTGCAATTTGTTGCATTGTGGGTACAAAATGTAACTCCACAGTCCCCTCCTCGACATGTTCTCTGATGAAGTGATACCGGATATCTATGTGCTTGGTTCTTGAGTGATCTACAGGATTGTTGGTCATGGCAATGGCACTAGTATTGTCACACATGATTGGAATCTTTGTATGTTTCATGCCATAATCTTTCAATTGGTTCCTCATCCACAGTATTTGAGCTACACAGCTTCCAGCAGCAATGTACTCAGCTTCAGCAGTAGAAGTAGATACTGTATGTTGCTTTTTACTTTGCCAGGACACCAATCTTCTGCCTAGGAATTGACAAGCACCAGATGTGCTTTTCCTATCGATCCTGCAACCTGCATAGTCTGAGTCCGAATAGCCTATTAGATTAAAACCTGTATCTCTTAGGTACCAAATCCCTAGATTTGGTGTTCCCTTGAGATACTTAAAGATTCGTTTGACGGCTATGAGATGTGACTCTCTAGGATCCACTTGGAACCTTGCACACAAACAAGTTGCGAACATGATATCGGGTCTACTTGCAGTTAAATAGAGAAGTGAGCCAATCATACCTCGATAGCTTGTGATGTCAACTGGTTTACCTGATTTGTCTTCATCAAGCTTCGTGGCTGTTGGCATGGGAGTTTTAGCTGCTGATGCATCTTCAAGATTGTACTTCTTGAGTAAATCTTTGATGTACTTAGATTGACAGATAAAGATTCCTTCTTTTCTTTGACTGATCTGTAATCCAAGGAAGAAAGACAGCTCCCCCATCATGCTCATCTCATATTTATCCTGCATTAACTTGGCAAATTTCTCGCACAAGCGCTCATTAGATGACCCAAAAATAATATCGTCCACATACACTTGAACAAGTATCAAATCACCCTTTACATTTTTGTAGAACAATGTTTTATCAATTACTCCCCTAATAAAACCATTTTCAATTAAGAACAAGGATAGGGTTTCATACCATCGTCTTGGGGATTGCTTGAGGCCATAGACAGCTTTGAAGAGAAGAAACACTAAATCTTCAAGTTCTGGATCAATGAAGCCAGGTGGCTGTTCCAGATACACTTCTTCTTCTAGCTCTCCATTCAGGAAGGCACTTTTCACATCCATCTGAAAAACCTTGAAATTCTTGTGTGCTGAAAAGGCCAAGAACATCCTGACTGCCTCAAGTCTTGCAACTGGAGCGTAGGTTTCATCATAATCAATTCCCTCTCGTTGAGAGTAACCTTTTGCTACCAAACGAGCCTTGTTTCGTGTTACAAGTCCGTTTTCGTCCAGTTTATTTCTGTATACCCACCTAGTTCCAATTACTGATCTGTTCTTTGGTCGGGGTACCAGCTTCCAAACTTTCTGTCTTTCAAACTGATTGAGCTCCTCTTGCATTGCAATCACCCAATCAGCATCACCAAGAGCTTCTTCTATTTCTTTAGGTTCTAGTTTGGACAAGAACCCAGAGTACAAGCAGATATTTGCCATGTCAGCTCTTGTAGATCTTCTGGTAGTCACACCAGCATCTGGATCACCAATAATTAATTCAAACGGATGGTCTCTACTCCATACCCGTTCTCTTGGAAATTGTCTTGATGATTCAGCTTGACTTTCTGAATTGTTGTGCTGACTACTTGTGTTGTTTCTACTAACTCCCCCTGAGTTAGTACCAGCTCCTACAGAACTAGTGTCATTTTTCCTCGAGTCTTGATCACCTGTTCTTGAGCTGCTATTTACTCCCCCTGAGTTGTTGCCAGAACGTGCGGAAGAAGTTTCTTCTGATCTCGTAGAATTCGATTGTCCACTAGACTCAGGTATAGCTTCACGATCACTTGGTATATTTGAAGTAACAACCAACTCAGGTTCATCCTCAATTTCATCCAAGTCCAGATTATGAAATTTTAGGGACTCAGGTTCACTATTATCTTTAGAAATTGATGGGAGTTTGGTATCGTCGAATCTGACATTGTAGCTTTCAATAACTTTCCGTTCATTCACTAAGAATACCCGATAAGCTGCCACCGTATTTGTAGAATAACCAATAAATATTCCTTCACGTGCCTTTGCTTCAAACTTGCATAGATTTTCATCATCTATAAGTACATAGCATTTAGCTCCAAAGACATGAAAGTATTTGATTGTTGGTCTTCTGTTATTCATTAGTTCACATGGTGTCTTTTCTTTATCTTTTATGATCAAGGTTCTATTCTGAGTGTAACACACTGTACTCACTGCCTCGGCCCAAAAGTATAGAGGAAGTTTCGATTCATACAACAAAGTTCTTGCTGCTTCAACCAATGTTCTGTTCTTCCTTTCAACTACTCCATTCTGTTGTGGAGTTCTCGGGGCTGAGTACTGATGACGTATTCCTTTAGAAACACAGAAGTCATTCAATATTGCATTTTTAAATTCTATGCCGTTGTCTGATCTTATCGTCTTCACAGTGAGTGTTGATACATTCTCAATCTCAGTGATGTGATCAATGATTTGAAAAGGCACTTCGTCTTTTGTCATTACGAACAATACCCATGTATACTTGGAGAAGTCATCCACGATTACCAAAGCATATCTTTTCCTAGACAATGATAGGACATTCACTGGGCCAAATAAATCCATATGAAGGAGTTGTAGAGGCTCAGTGACACTAGAAATTTCTTTACTCTTATGCAATGCTCGCTTTGACTTTCCCATTTCACAGGCTTCACAGAGTCCTTTAGGAGCAAACTCCATTTGAGGTAGATCTTTCACCAGTTCTCGCCTTGCGAGAGCATTCATCGTTTTGAAGTTCAAGTGAGACAGCTTCTTATGCCATAGCCAGCTTTCATCATCTGACGCTTTGCTATAGAAACAGGTCACTTCATTCTGGTTTGCCGAATCCATATCAGCAACAAAAAGATCTGCCTTTCGAACTCCTCTCAAAGCCAACGAACCTTCCTTAATGTGAGTGATTGATACACCTTTCTTGTTGAAGACAATTTCATATCCTTTGTCACAAAATTGACTAATACTCAACAAATTGTGTTTTAGTCCCTCAACATAGGAAACATCTTCAATGATGACATTACCAGATTTCAGTTTGCCATATCCCTTTGTCACACCAATGCTGTCATCTCCAAAGGTAACATAAGGGCCAGCCTTCATAACCAACTCTGTAAGCAGGGACTTGTTTCCTGTCATATGCCTCGATGCTCCACTGTCTAGCACCCATATAACTTTATTCCTTTTTCGCTTAATGCCCTGCAATGACAGATTGATTAGGCGTTCTTCGGAACCCATGTTTGATTGGGCCCGGCTTTTCTATAAGATCGAGAATTATCAGTTTTAACAACAGTAGATGCACCTATTTTAACATTACTCGAGCTTTCGACTTTGTCTTTTCCTCTTTCAGACTTGACAATTTTGTTAGTCTTAGGAGAAGGTTTGTCACTCCTAACTTTAGGAGGACTGGCAGTCTTAGCTCTAACATGCTTCTTTTTGACATTAGAACTAGCATTAGAATTTTGACATGATTGGCTAGTTGCATTCATCAAGTTTACAAATGTTTGCATGACGTTAAAAGTGCATGGCATACAATTAGGTTGACCACATTGTGCATGGTTCATATGCATGTTATTCATTGTGTGTGGTACAGGCATGGCATGAGTAACAGGAATATTCATGTTAGATTTGCATGCGTAAGAAAGATGTTCAGTAGATTTACAATGATAGCACTCTTTCTTAACACGTTCAGCCTTAACCTCTTTTATGCCTTTTTCCTTTTTCTGTTGTTTAACAGCCTTAGCTCCTAATCCTTGTCTAGATTCTTCTCTAGTGGATTTGATTTTAACTGATTTAATAGGAGTTACAGGTTGTTCTTCCTTTCGATCTTCCATCTCTATCTCATATCTAACTAATAATTCAGTCTCTTCTTCTACTTGAGGAACGAAGTGTTTAAAGATGGGTTTGACAGCTGATTTAAGAAAAGTAGGTATTTTAGTCTTGGTCTTACTGGAACTAATGTCTACAGGTCTTTTCCCTTCTTTCTTAGATAAGTTAGAATAATCAAGACCTACACCAACTCCAGTTATCTTCTTAAATGTATCACTGTCAACATTCACCTTACTAGCAGCTAGTTTATAAGCTTCGCATTTTGTTTCTAACTCAGCTAGTTTATTCCTAAGACATGCTTCTATTTCATCTTTAAGGCCAAGCTTGTGTTCCAAAGATTTAATAGAGTCTCTTAGGGAAGTATCTACAGTGCAAACAGCCTCTAACTCTTCCACTTTTGCCTCAAGCATTCTGCATTTGGCAACAAGTGTTTTCTGTTCCTTTTGAGAAGTGTTTAGGCTTTTGCACAACATATAGATCTCTTCGCTAAGAGCCCCGTTCTACACCCTATAATCATCAATAGACATTTCTTCCTTAAAGGTTAGAACTGGTACCTCTGGTTCTTCTGATGTCTCAGCCATGAGGGCAAAGTTTGCATGAATAACTTCTTCCTCATCTGAATCATCCCAAGCTCTTCCTTCTGTAACAACTAAAGCTCTCTTTCCATGTCTTTCCTTTACCAGGGCTTCATACTTGCTTTTGAGGGCTTCATAAGTTTCTTTTGGATAAATCTGTTTTGGCTTCTTGCAGTCGGTAGCAAAGTGTCCAGCTTCACCACAGTTATAGCATTTGAACTTCATTTTGAAATCCAAAGGAGATTTGTAGCTGATACTCTTGCCTTTCCCTTTGTAACCTGAAAAACTACTACCACCCTTAGTAACCCGATAGGAGGATGAAGATTTTCTCTGCGGTCGGTTACTCTTCCTGAATCTTATATTGCTGAACTTCCTTGCCATGTATGCCACGACACTATCATCCATGTTGTCCAACTCTTCTTGGGTGAAGTAGTCATCATCACTATTTGAGGTGCACTCATCATCATTCTCAACTTGATGTGGTGCCGGTGATGATCTAGGTTTTTCTGCAACCACTGCCTTTTTAGCCTCTTCCTCATTAGCAACTAATCCTGATGCCACTTCTTTTCCTCTTGAATCATTGTCCCATGCTTGATCTTGAAGGGTCTCCAGCTCATAGGTCTTTAGTATTCCATAATACTCTTCCAGAGAAGTTGTATGCAAATCTCTGGTTTCTCTTACAGCGTAGACTCTATGTTCAATGCTCTTTGGCTGGTTCCTTAGATATCTCGTATTGACTTCAACAATGGGGAGAGTTATACCTCTCAGATTCAAATCCAACACCAACTGACTGAATCTTAGATAGACATCTGTAATGCTTTCTCCTTTTCTTATCCTGAAAGTGTCATACTCCATCTTGAGTATGAGTGTCTTATTGCTTCTAACCTCAGCTGTACCTTCCATGACGACCTCTATCTTATCCCAGATCTTCTTGGCTGTAGTTAGTCCTTTAACTACATTAAACATTTCGTGATCGAGGGATTCCACCAATGTTTGTCGAACGGATGTATCAAAGGCTATCTGCTCCTTATCAGCATCTGAAAAGTCCGCTGCCTTTTTAGGCTCAGACCGCTGTGGTACAACCACATCTCCTTCCATATGCTCAGGAACAACCACCATTGGAACAAATTTACCTTTGTCAAGGACTTCCAAGTATTCAGGGTTAACTGACTCAAGGTATAATTTCATTCTCAACACCCATTCTTCATAGTGATCTCGGTCGAACATTGGAATTTTGAATTGATTTTTAGGTGCCATCTTAATATAGATTTAAAGTAGAGATAATAAACTTTTCTTATTACTTGAGTAGTAATTAAAAGAAAATTGAATTATCTCAAAATAAATCAAAGTTCAAAAATTGGTCACAAAAAAAATTCTAAGTACACAAGACTAGGCTAAGTCGAAATTTCTATGTGGAACTTTTTGCCAAGTCGAAATTTCACCAAGTAGAAATTTGCTCAAGTCGAAATTTCTAAGTAGAAATTGTCAAGTAGATATTCTATGTAGAACTTTTGCCTTGGAGAAAATTTGCTGCAGGTCACTTTCACACTTTTTGACTTTTATGACTAATCTCACCTAACTTCACCTAACACCCACGTGAAAGGTACAGAGTCTTCTGACAATTCCCTTTTTCTGTGAGTATATTGTCCAATCAAAAGCCAATAACACCTTTTACACTTTTTGTCTTTTTGAAAACAAGATCAAAAGTTACTGGGTTTGTCTTCTTTGTCAAGAACAATGAAGAACACTACAAACCAAAGTACCCAGATTAATTCACAAAAATTATCTAAAATCCACCCAAGCTAAATAATCACACCTGGAGTATTTAAATAATTTTTGGGATGAGTTTTCACCAAAAAAAATTAAGGCACACTTTTCAAGAAAAACTCGAAAATTAGATCTGGAAGAGAAAACTCATTAATCTTCTACCAAACACAAGGATCTATGTTTTGTTTGTCAAACATTAGGCTCTGATACCAATTGTTAGGTCCAAATGTGTTGTAGAGGGGGGTGAATACAACATTTCATATTTATGGAGCAATAAATACTATGTAATAAATGAACACAATGATTCAAGGAATATATGTCTTATATATAACTTGAAAGGGTTGCTACAACATTCATTACAATAGTACAACAGAAGTAAAGAGGGTAGTAAATGATACTAAGCTCTGTGAATATACTCTCTCTTTTTTTTTACAAGTGTTTCTCTCGAATATTGCTCATTTTGATAAGTTACACAAGTACTTCTATTTATACTACTTTGTAATCTATGACTTGTAGTCTTCAAAAGATAAGATATGAGTGGCCCAATGTTGTCCACGTGAATCTTATCTTGTCTTGAAAGCTTGGAAATCTGCCACCAGGATGATGCCATGTGTCATGTTGAAACTTTCCTCTATGTAGAATTTCTACATAGGAAATTCTACTTGGCTCTATCTCGAATTCTAAGTAGAATTTCTACATAGGAATTTCTACTTAGGAATTTCTACATAGAAAATTCGAGATAGCCTTCTTCCTGAGTACTTAGAAAATATTTTCACCTCCAGAATTTCTACATAGGAAATTCGACTTAAGAATTTCTACATAGGAAATTCGAGATAGCTTCCTGAGTTGAGTACTTAGAAAATATTTCCATCTCCAGAATTTCTACTTGGCTCTAAGTAGAAACTTATCCAGAATTTCTAGATAGGAATTTCTACATAGGTTCCCTTGTAAGTACTTAGAGAAATTCTGGGCTTCAACTTGAAACTTCAATGCAACATCTTGAACTTGTGATTTCTTCATGTCTTCTATTTTCTTCAACAAGCTCTTGAACTTGGATCTCTACTACTGACATGAACTTGCTACCAATGTCCTGACACTTGATGCACTGGTCTGGTTCATAAGTGACTAGTCTTGATAGGTTTCTTGCTTCTGAATAGATTACCATGTTCAATTAGAAATGTGGCTTTCCAACAATTGCTTTCCTTCTTTTTCACTTGAAATCAATTAGTCTTATTGATACTGATAGTTATGATCTTGATTCTTTGAGTTACAAATCACTGGGGCATGAACAACTTTGACTTGAACTTCTTCCAATGATTTCTTCTTTGTTTGATCATATTTAACATGTTGAATTGTATCAATTACTTTGTCTTCATTTGTATTGATTTCTTTGTGACTTCTCGTTCTTGATTGTCTTCGGGTTAAGTATCTTTTCTTTAGTTGAGTTACATAAATTATAGTGTTACAAGTTTAAACACTCTGCCTTTCAATGTATGTATATGATAATATGTAAAAGTGATCCATTACATGTTAATAGATTGATTGATATCAAAACCCTATTTGTGGTATAATCTATGCCTGTATGATTTCGTATAAGTCTCTATATAATCTTGTATAAATCTTTACTTGGTTATTGTTCTGAATCGTGTGGATATATATTATATATAGATAATTTTGATTATCCGATTTGGTTAATCGTTTTAGTTCTTGTATCATCGTATGTATGTTGTATAGTGGTTTGCGTCTTTGCTGAGTTCTTGTATAATTTAATTCGTTATTTGCCGGATTTTGGTGATTTTATTGTACCTGAAAAGATATTTCAATTTTCTACAACTTTCGTTATTTGAGTTTTCTGAAATTCGGCTTTTAATTATGACAAAATCTGTCTTTTATTAAATTTGTCCGTGTTAAAACGAGTGGCTTTGTCAAAACTTAGTAAATTGATTCTTTATCCAAAATTTAAGAGTGATATCATTATGAAAAGGTATTTTCAAACTCTACATCTTTCGTTGACATTCTGTTAATAAACTCTGTGATATTGAGGTCCAAAACATCAAAATATAGGTCTGATTGTGGGCTGATTCTGCTCTCGTAGCCCGTATTAATTTCTTTTCAATATTCTCCGCTTCTCTATTTTTGATGAGGCTTACCATTGTGGAAATCTATCGGAATTGTCTACAACTTTCATGTTTTGAACGTTTTCTGATTTTGTCATTTACTTGATGTAATTTATTATTTTCTGTGCTGGTCTAGACTAATAATTATTGTATAATTATTGTTATAATTATAATTGTTGGAGTTTGTAATATTTATACTCGTAACGATTCCGAATTGTTTGGTGGTTTATTCTGTAACTAATTGTAGAGTAATACTTAAGGTCTCTCTGTGATTTTATTTTCAGGACAAGACATCGATATCGAGGTAAGTGACTTTTCGTTGCTCACTAATATTATTAAATATGTTTTTGTTTGATTCAATTATATTATTTTTGAAATATATGATTGAGTTTATTATCGAAAATAGAAAGAACATTCAGAACTCCACAGTTTCAGTTACGTATCGAATCATAGAACCCTGTCACTGGGATAGTGTGACATATAGAACTAGTTTACGCACATTCCGGAACACATCGATACCTTATCAAGATTCAGTTTCACTTGATAAGGGACGTAAACCGGCTCCCATAGAACTATCGAATTATAGAAGCGTGTCACTACTATAGTGTGACTGTAATTTAGAACTGTGAAAATATAATTAGTTGCATTGTTTAGATTTCGTTATCGATTAAAGTTTTGAAATTGTTTTCGAAAGTATATTATTTTGAGCCGTCAAACGATAGTTACTTGCTGAGTTTTGCAGTTCATTGTTTTTAACATATTTCAGGTTATTAAATTGTGGATTGAATAAGGATGAGAGTCTTGCAGATTTTCGTGCTATTTGATTTATGATAATTATTGAATACGACATATTTGTTTAGAAGAATTCCATATGTGTCAGTTTTTGAATATGTGGAGTTGCGACTCTAAATTGTTATCGTTTCAATTAGCATATTTGAGTTTTGGTTTATTATTGTTTGGATTTATTGAATAAATACTAGATTATTATATTTAAATATTGATTTAATATCCTGAAAAAGGGTCGGGATGTTATAGATGATATCAGTGCGAGGCTTCCTTCAGAGTGTACTAGGTATGAGACTAGTACATTACCTATGATGCGTTCCTGAACGCCATATATATTTTGACGTTTGTTATAATGAATAATTTAGGGTTAATTTATTTATTTTTATGAATTTTTTTGTAGATGTGTGACTATGTGTTAAGTGATCTTTTGTTACTATGTGTTATATATGTGGGAGTTTGTGTTTTTGAAATTTGGAGGACTAAATGTTTTTAAGGAGGGTAGAATGAAATAACCCCAATTTTTGTGATTTAATTTATTATAAATATTTTTGCTTTAATTGTAAATAATTATTTAATTGTTTATTATATGGATTTTGACTTGTTAATATTTGAAATTGATTTTATATCCTGAAAAAGGGTCGGGATGTTATATATAATTTATATTTAAATCTTTCCATAATAATAAAATTTACATATATAATATATTTAGATAAATATAATATTTTTGTTAATATATATATATATATCCATATATATTTATTACTATATAAAAATAATTTATATTTTATTTTTAAATTAATAATTATACACATAAAATATATTTTTGTATAACAAAATATTACAAACTAACTAATATATGTACGTAACATATAGTATTATATTTTTAAAAATAAAATATATGTATATACGTAAATTTTATTACTTTATAAAAAATATTATACAACTAAAATTTAATTATACCTGTAACTCAATCGTCGTCACTGATGCCTTCTTTTTTCATTCGCTCGTCATTCTGCCGTCGTTGTTTACCACTAGAATAAATAAGTTTATAACTTTTTTAACAGCTATTATTTATAAAATATTTTTATACGGTTATATATATATTTAAAATATAATATATTTATCTAAATATATATTATATATAAATTTTATTATTATGAAAAGATAAATTATAAATTATATTAGTTAATATTAATTATTTTTTAAAAAATAATATATTAATGATTTTATTAATAAAACAATTCTATGTATATATATGTATTATTTAAAAATTATTATAATATGATATTAAGAAAAGATTTTGATAGAATAACTAATAAAATGTTTTAAATGGGTCGATAGAAATTAGTTTCAGTGGAATCCAACTCATATCAATTAACCAATTAAAAAAATGAAAGAGAGTGTGGGACATCTAAAATGGTGTAAAGGATTTGGACTCCTGTCGAGTTTCATACCCACCTCCCATCTTGGGTATCGAAACCCATAATACCGAGTTTGAAGTATGTGTTTTACTCCCTCTAGTCTATCTATTATATAAGACATTTCACTGTTACACCTAATTTTAGGAGCTTTTTAAAAAAAAAATTATTTTGAATAAAAACATAATATTTATATTTTTATTCAAAATAAAAATATTAAAAAATATTATTTCTAAGTAGGTAGGCAAAACTCATAAAGTCAAACATGGACCAAATTGAGTAAATTTTAGTTTTTTGAACCAAAAGGCAGTTAGAATGACAGAAACTTATACGTCATACCTAAAAACCAGGACTTGAATTATTGTATTTGTAGTAGCTTAATTAATTAACATACCGACTTATAACCCTATTTTAATACGGACAGATACCCAGAAAGATCGGATTTGTCGCACCTATCAGTACTTGAACACTTCAGTTCTATATATCAACCAAAAAGCTAAATACATGAGTACGTACCTAAAAAAACAAAGCTATCAGTAATGCATGAGCATCTCGCAAGGAGTTATCAAGGAGCATTGATTAGAAGCGCTGGTATCTGTCAAATGTGGTGTACGTATTGAATAATTAGTTCTTTCAGCCATCCATTTCATAATGACAACTACAGTATTCAAATTAAATTATACTGACAAAGAAACCCGGCCAATCTAATTCCTTGCGTACTTGATATTCTTTAGTATAAAAGAAACCCTAAACACCTGTAACCCTAATTATTAAGTCATTGCTTATGCAAATCACTCTGTACTACTAGCTAGCTAGGAAAAAAAACATTTTAGCTAGCTTGAGAAAGTGCTGTAAATTCCTTTTGAAAATGTTAAAAGAAACAAATTTGTCTGAATACGAGTTCTCTCGTCTTCAGGTCATAAAGCAGCACCTTCTTGATGATGACAACTCCGAGGTTTCGAGCAACATTTCAAATTATCCAAGTATCAGTTCATTTTCTTTAAAGAATTTCATGGAGGACAATAGATTAAAAACGGAAAGTTCGATCACTGAGGAGGGGGAGAAAAAGAGGGTGGTGACGGATGAAAAAACCAAGGCAGTGTCATCTTCGACGCTGGAGGGGAAGCGTTATAGAGGTGTAAGGAAGCGTCCATGGGGAAAATATGCTGCGGAGATAAGACACCCAAGATGTGGCTTGGAACGTACGACAACGCCCAAGATGCAGCACTGGCTTATGACCGTGCTGCATTTCTAATTCGTGGTTCTCGGGCAATTGTCAATTTTCCACAACTTTGTGTAATCGTATGGACAAACAAATGGAAATAATATGTTTTTGTACAAAATTAGTTAAAAGCATGCTATTATTGAATACCGACTTGATTAAATCGCAAAGTAAATTAAATTTCAAAAACTCGCAGGTTAACTCAGATATCTTGCCGATGCATATATATTAGATTATTCAGTTCAGAATTTAGAATAGCAATCCCAGATCACCGTAGTTTGGATCTAGTCAATCGCTAAACTACTTGCTGACAATAATTTTATATGTTATAATAATTATATATAATTTTAATAAAATTTTAGCATAAATAATAAATTATAATTTCTAAATAAAATATAATATAATATTTTGTATGTATCATTAGAATTAATAATAATATTATTCGAGATTCGAACTTTAAACCTTTCACAGTATTTTAAATATTAAATAATTTAATATTCTTTGACATTAGATCTAACGTTTCTCATTTATTTATTTTAAAATATCTAACCATTATAATATAATTTAATATACCATACTATCAACTTGTTACTTTGAATTTAATAATATAATATAGCTAGATATTCATATTAGGATAAAAGATATATTTTAATTTTTTTATATTATAATTTAATTTTATATAAAAGCGCATGCTTTACATGTTAAATAATATTAGAATATGTTATATGTATTAGAGGTTTTTATAAAAACAATTGCTATATGATGAAAAAAAATTGTATGGGTAGTTTATTGAATAAAATAAATCGAGAAATTTGGTGGTTAAGTGAATTTTAATTTCTTAATTAAGGCCCTTTGAATTTCGATAGAAACTTTTAACAAGCCCTTGTGGGAATTTCCAACCTTAATTAACCCCACATCGCAATTTACTCATCTTTCGTACATACTCATACAGTCATACTTGCCTCATTGTCTGCACACATTGCTATTCATGTCAGGACGATGCGTGAAAATGTTTGCAGGTTCAAATTTCTTTTCCGTCAACATTTTTAAATATTCAATGTAATAAATACATAAAAATATTAAAATTGAGTCCATACTAAAAAATTTCGCTGTTTCTTTTTCGATATAAATAAGCATACAATGATCGAGATACATATTCTTTTTTATTTTAATTTAAATTCGATCTAATAAATTAATGATAGAAATTTAATGAACTAAAATTTCTATTTTATAAGGGCCAAAAAAATTTTATATGCAGGGACCAAGTATTATATTTATTTAAATATATAAATTAAAATATAATTTTTTAAAAAAAATTATAACATATATATACCAATATTACGACGACCCTAGGGGATCATGGCCACTTCCGCCCCTATGAAGCCTCGTCCCTTATTCAGGTCCCTCTTCATTTAACTAGCTTAGAGCCTGTTGACAAACAGCTTTAAGCCCGGCTTTAAACTATTTCTAACTTTAAACTGAAAAATGTTTGTTTGTTTAATAAGTCAGAAACTGACTTAAAGTCAGAAGTATTAAGTATTTTTTTATTGACTTATTTTTTTTATTTTTCTATTTCAATAAAAGTTATCCATATGTAATAAATTACTAGTAAGTCACTTTTATTTTTATTGTCATATTTTTAAAAATTCATAAATCAAAATTACTCAAACATATATTTTAAGATCGCTTATCACGTTAAGTCACTTTAAGTCATAAATTATAATTTTAAATTTAGTCAAACAACCATTTATTCCCGATAGTCCATTATTAATTATTATCACAAGTAATTGTGTAAAAGAGTTTTATGTTTGAAGCTTTTATTATATCATGCTTTTAACGAGATAACACCATCCAAATAATGCACATGCAGTCTCCACTCATCATTTGGTAAAAATTATCACGAAGGTGCTTTGCTTTTTGATAGCGTGTCACGTTCATTATGTCTGGCCTAAGCCAGGTTCTCGATGTCCGGTCATTACTGGAAAACACGGCTAACTGCACAAATTCGACTAACACTATATTCAACTTCTCTCAGTTGAATTTAAGGTCAAAGAGAAATTATAACCGGTCAACCTTATATTCAACTGCCGGCCGTCAAAATTAAATTCGGTCGAATTTATGCGGTCGATTTTGTCACTAAATTGGACCAAATATTTTTTAGCTGACGAATTTATTTTCTGCCAAAAAGGAGGGAAATCTCCCGCGCATTTGCATTTTATAAATTCGACTGGAGTCCATCGAATTTAGTTGCGGTCATATTAACTCACGCGGCAAAATGCTCGCCAAAAAATAAATGAAAAGCTTTTAAATCTCGTGATCATAAATTCGACTGGTACCTATAAAATTATTAAATTCGACCGACTGCAGTCAAATATATAAATTCGACCTTTCACAGTCCAATATATAAATTCGATGAACCGTTGACCTTTAGCAGTCGAATTTATAAAAGTGACTACTACCGGTCGAATTTAAGCACCCTCGATCTATTTTATTTCACAGTCTGTTTCTTTTACTTCTTCACTACACTTTCCTTTTCCACCATTTTTTCACTAAATATATTTCCATATTGCGCTGTGTTCATTTTACCATTTCTATTTTAAAAGGTCATCCCAAATCATCAAGTAAGTGTTCTTTCCTAATTTTTAGTTGTAAATTTGATTATTTTTATTTCATAAAGATAAACATGATAACATTATTTGATTATCTTCATATTAGATCAATTTCAATATCTTAGATTTGTTTAAGATAGGGTTTTATATTGCTTATCTTTGCTTTTTAAGTATGAATATGACAACATGATTAGAATATGTTCATGTTTAAATAGATTTGAATATCTTAAATTTATTTAGGAAATTAGGGTTTTAAATTGCTTATTTATTATTTACTTATTTATTAAAATTGCATTCAACTCATATCAATATGTATACAATTTATAAATGGCATCCCATCGTAATTGGATTGATCGTAATCGATTCAATGAGTCGAAACACATATCGGAAGAGTATAAAAATGGGGGATAATTTCATCAAATTTACTTTGGATCATCTTGATGATAAAGATGATGGGCTTATAAGATGTCCTTTTAAAAATTGTGAAAATAAGTACTTTATGGACCCTAGTTCCATGAAAATTGATTTGTATCGAAATGTTATACTAGATGAGTTAAAGGTAGAACGAGTTATAATACGTTAAATTCAATATGGTAGTGTGATTTTACTATACATAAGAAGAATGATTAGGAGAAGATGTCACTCTCCGATATATGAAAGGGAGTTTATTTAATGATACTCTATATTGCTTATTGTTTGTCTGAATTATTTTTATTATTATGATATAGTAGGAGTTATGTTCCCTCCTTGTACTGTGAATTATAATTACAATTCTATAACTTGAGCACGTGTTAATTTCACATCCTTTCACTAATATTACTCTCGTATACAACACTAGCACCATTATATATAGATCACACACTCAAATATAAAATTTTGAATAGAGCTAAAACTAAATTTTTACGCAAACTAAATGTCTATGAATTCTATCATTAAAACTACAAATTTTAAAAATTTATCAATGAACTACGCTTCAACCTACACAAGCTCAGCCCATTATGGGCTCCCGTCTTATTGGGAGGGGTGTTGCTAATGTATTGTGCTGGGGTCATTTGACACCAGTGAAATTTTAAATATATATATATATATATATATATATATATATATATATATATATATATATTGAAAAAGTATTTATAATATTAAATTTTAAATTTAACACCATTGAAAAAAATATTTATTATAACTAAATTCAGTGTTAGAAATTTTTGACCTTCAACTTGAAATCTTAACTACACCCCAATATATATATATATATATTTGTGTGTATGTGTGTATGTATGTATTGTGCTTGATATATAGAGATTATTAAAATCTCATATATTTATTCTTTTATTTAGTAATATTAAATAATATTAGTGAGTTATTGATTATATTACTATTTGCATATGTATATATTTTTTATAACTAGAATATTGTTATAAGATATTATTAGTTAACAGAAAGGAAAAAAAGGTGGGTTTTGGAAAAAAACACTCACGTTACTTCTAACATAAAGGAATATTTTTGGTGTTGCAGTAGGATTCTTATGATGAGGACTTCTAGATTCTTAAAAATCATTTTTAATTTTTGAGTTTTAAGATACACATATCTTCGATATACTCTTTATTCTTGTCAATTCAAAATTATATGTATATTGTCTAACAATTTTATCCAATTCTGAATTCTTATAAAATTAGTATCTAGCTAATTCTTATTTACTAGATTGTTACGATTATATCTACCACTTTCATTTTTTATATTTTCTGAAATTCAATTCGTAACAACTGAATTATATGTGTGGTTTTAAATCCATATTCAAATAATTCAGTTATACTTTGACTAATTTGAAGACTCATTCTGTATTATAGTGACCAGTGAGTTATCTATCCCCTGTACAAAAAGTTTTGGTTTTTAAATGAAAACAGCAGGTACCTTTACCTTATTTGATATCTCTGGTGCTTTCATCTAGATTTTATAATTAATATTATTTTCCCTTCTAAAAATAAAGGGAAAATATGTATATTTTTTTATTATATTGTACATGTTTCATTGCCTACCAAGTGACCCATTCATTCTCACCTACAATAAAAATATTTTATTGTACTATAAGTTTATTTTCGATATAATTTCATACTATTTCAATTTACACAGGGATATATATTCATTATTCAAACAATTATTAATTATCTACCGTATATAATTAGGTTAAAACAGTAAATGTATAATGGTCTTCCAATGGGGTTTCTATGTTAGAAAAACTCTCAAATACATATATACACATATTTAAAAAAATTATAAATTAAAATAAACTTAGTTAATTCTATTGATTCATATAGGTAAAAATTAAAAAAAATATATAATAAGATTTTAATGACAATATTATAATAGTTCATACATATTTATGTATTTTAAAATTAAAATATAAGTAAATAATTATTATGATAAAAGTTATATAACATATTTATACATGATATTACATAAAATTAAAAATATCAGTAGAATAATAAAAATAGATCATTCAAAAAACTAAACTAAACACAAATAAAATATTAAAATATTTTATTATAATAATATTTATGTATTTTTATAAATTTGCAATGTATGTTAAAAGAGTTATATAAGTACTTATTAAATGCATTTTATAATAGAATAATATTTTCATACTTCATTATAAAAAATTAAAATAGAAAATAAAAATTATAATGTACAAAATATATTATATATTATTATTATATTATAATAAATATAATTTTAAATATCTAAAAAAAGTGTTATAGTAGTAGAATATATAACGTTTGCAAATTACTCATCAAATTTATTAAATAACCCTAATCAATCTATATAATACATCAGTATTCTTTTGGGCCATTAGCCCGTTCGTAAGCAAAGAAATATATCTGACGGCGTAGCATAAATTGAACTCAATATTACACGGGCCATTAGCTATCTCTCTTCATGTACATTGTTTTTTTTACAAACAATTCCCTGCAGATTATATTTTCAAGATTATTCTGACATGACGTGGTTAATTAATTGAATAGTGATTTTTTACAATAACAATTGGACGGTAGAAATTGTCAAAAATTATACTCCTACAGCTGTGTGCTAAGGGAAAAATAAAAAGTTATCCTCAAGTCAAAATGTACTACTGCCATTTGAATCATTTTGTGATAAACTGAACTAACTGTTTTGTTGGGTCAAACATGAGATCCGGAATGAGATATCTGCATGCAACAAACCTCATCAACTCTACCCTCAACAAATCCGGCCTATATATACACACACGTACACATTTATATGCAACTACATATTGAACTAGAAACGTCAAGGTCATATAATCAAGATGCCAATAGGAGAGCGGCAATCGGCGTTTACGATTCGGACGAGGAAGTTTATGACTAATAGGCTTCTTTCCAGAAAGCAATTCGTCAGTTCCACTTAAATTTTTATATTTTACACTAGTGTTTTTAGGTTTTTACTTTACAATGCAGATCACTCATGCACGTACATATTTTCGTTAGTAATTAACAATTTATACACACATTGATATAATATGGTGAATACATGGCTGATTTATGCATGCAGGTTGTTGATGTTATCCATCCAGGACGTCCTAATATTCCAAAGGTTGTTTAATCTCTTCATATATTTTACTGTGATATAAACATTGTTATAAGTACATCTTTAAAGGCTGAAGCCTGCAGATATATGTCATAATCTTACACCAATACTTATAGTATGAACTGATCCTACTTGTTATTTCTTTGATTTTATTTACTTTAGGGGGAATTGAAACAAAGGATTGCGACAATGTATGATGTGAGGGATCCAAATAGCATAATTGTGTTCAATTTCCGAAACCATTTCGGAGGGGGCAAATCAACCGGCTTTTGTTTGATCTATGACTCGGTCGAGAATGCAAAGAAATTCGAGCCAACATATCGACTCATCAGGGTAATTTATATATGCAACAATTGCAGTGTAACTTGGATTTTATTTGAATTAGTACAATATATTTTGTATCTGTAATTGCACGTACAATCTACATGACTACTTGTAATTGATAGCATATATAGTTTCTTTTGTTTGAGCTATGTTCTTATAATTTTTCTATTGATATATTATATAATTTATTTATTTTTGACAAGAGTTGATATATTATATAATTGATTGCTATTAGAGTTGTAAATTTAATTCAAATATCAAGTTTTTAATTTATATATATTTACAGCATGGTATGCTTTCTAAGACGGACAAATCAAGGAAGCAGCTCAAGGAGAGGAAAAACAGAGCCAAAAAACTCAGGGGTGTAAAGAAGGTACTGTAATATATAGCCATTGTTTCAAAATATAACTGTTTTTGTTGATTCAATAGGTATAATAAATTAATAACATGTTTTTTTAATAATTATTAAATCCGCAAAAAAATAATATATATATATATACACACGCTAAAAATAAGTATTTTGATTAATAAAATTTAATTATTAAATTAAGGGAGAATCGAACCTAAGATTGGGATGGTAGTGTAAGTTTTTACTATTTTTCTTTATATGCAGACCAAAGCCGATAGTAAGAAGGCTGGCAAAAAGAGATAAGTTTCAGAAATCTGATTGTGCTCGCAATCCAATCCACATCTTCAATTATAAGTATAGTAGCTTAGAATAACAATGGATTGTATTTGATTTTAATTATGTGTTACGTTTTTGTATTATGTTTTGTTTTTGTTAGTGCCTCAGAATAAATTAGCTGCTGCTTAGGAGAATTGTTAACATTAGTTGATCCTTCAGCATAAATAGATATTTAGATTTTATGACATGTTTTATATTAGAAGTATACTCTAAATTTAAATTCATTTAATTTTTACAAAAAAACAAAATAACTGAAATAGGTATCTTCTAAAAAAAAAATCGTACAAAGTTCATAAGAATTTTTAATTATGGGAATTTTTTTAATAGTGCAATTCTAGTTTTGATTTTTTTGATTTGATCTTAAAATTTTAGATTTATGTGAGTCATGTTATTTTGTCAAAGAAATGTTAATCAAACCCTAACAAAATGTAAATAACCATCATAAAGTTTTTAATATGACAATTGTAATCCATTTAGAAACATAATTATCAAAATGTTTTATAAAAAGATAGTCCAAAATCACATAAAACAATTTAAAAACATCATCATATGTTATTAAAAGATTAATTAAAGGGATTTTTTGAAAAATATAAAAAATACAAAAATATGATTTTTTTTATTTTAGATTTTGCAAAAATATGATTTTTATATTTTTTTACAAAAATACTTTTGCAACCAATGCAACTAAAATCAGCAACCACGACCATGTTCAATATTTTTTCAAAAAAAAAATTGCTTTTGTTATAAATTATAACAAAAAAGTTGCATTTGATTTTAGTTGCAATATTGTATTTTTTTCAAAAAAAATCAAAAGATAGTAATATCGAAATTTTATATATATATATATATATATATATATATATATATATATATATATATATATATATTTGATAAATACCCTTAATTAAATTAATATTTCATTTTAGAAGTTAATTTTTCAATCAATACTACAAGCCTGACAAGTTTTACATAGTATCAATATTTATATTTATATATACAGTATGGAAAGAAATGGTAATTTACATATGAAATATAGGAATTTAGATTAATCTAAGCATTAGACTTGAATTAACTTTAGTCACGTCTTGCTCACAAAACAAAAGTTCTATCTAAACATGCCTTATTCGGTTATGAAACTTTTTTAATTTGTAAACTCTACAAAATTTTATTAAAAATTATATGAAATATATTAAAGTATAAAGTAAAATCTACCAAATAAACAGTTTGTCCGTTTTATACAAACTCTTTTAAATATTTATTTTATATAATCAAATATATATAAGGGGTTTTTTGAAAAATATCTAAGGGTAATTTTTTTTTTGCAGAAATACTAACTTTTTTAAAAATATTTTGTAAAAATATGATATTTTTTTAAAAATTTGTAAAAATATAATTTTTCAAAAAAAATTGTAAAAATATGGTTTTATAACTTTGCAACCATGTTTGCACCTGCAATCAACCGAAATCAACCACAAATACAACTTTAAAATTTAGTCAAAATAATTATTTTTTGGTTGCATAATACGTTATTTAACAAGTTGCATGATTAAAATTAAAATGCAGTCGTAAATGCAACCAACAACAACTTCAAGTACCCTTAAATGAGACCAAAAGTAACTTCAATTATTTTTTAAAAAAATAGAAAAATAAATTGTATTGGGTTGTTTTTTGTTGCAAACCGTATTTTTACAAAAAATTCAGAAAATCGTGAAACTGTAAAAAAAATATATTAAATATTAATATTATTAAAACAATAAATATTAATATTATTAAGAAATATAGATAAAGGGTACTATATTTTACATATTTATGAAAAACTAAAATTTAAATTCTTTATATCCATAAATAATAAATCATACATTTATAAAAAGAAAAATCTATAACATAAATTTTTATTTCAGAACTGTAATTTGAATCTAATTTCATAAACAGATTAATTGTACATCTACCTATTAAATTTAGATTAAGTTAGAATCTTCAAACTTGAATAATTTTAGAGGAGTAAAAAGCTTCAAAATATGTGGTGGATCGAAATTTTTTGCAAAATGACTCTTAAATCTTAATACATTAAACTACTCCCCGACTGCAAGAAAATAGGAACAACAAAAGCGGAAGTATAGTCTTAATACATTCAAGTCATCACTCATTAGGAATAAAAGGAACAATAAAAGTATAAATAGATAAATGCCTCATCTTTATTAAGAAATTGCATCATTTAATCATGCAAAAATATAAAATTAAATAAATAATTACTATTTTCATTATACATATATGGTAATTTTTTATAATGAAATTTCCACTGCTTAATCTTTTTATTCTGCTGTTTTTAACTCATCAAATTCATGTTCACTTTGATAAAAGCCCAACTTTAATTTTATTTGTCATTTTTCTGGATCATACGATAGTCAACTCAAAAAAATATCAATTTTAAAATAAAGTTAAAAATATGATTTAAGAATAAATGTTTACTTTTTTATATTTTAAATTTTTAGTACTGTAGTTTATCCTTCATTTTATAAATGTATACTAAATCAATAAGAAAATATTTTATATATGAAAGATAGTGCAAACATTAATCTACAAGCATGTTATCGTATAAATTATATATGACAAAAAGTAAAACTAAACTTAATGTAATTTATTTATAAGAATAAAAATTTAGATAATTTATACTTTAACAAAAATAAATTTTTAGGTAAAACTAAAGGTGTCATATTGAAAGGAGAAAGGAAATATCTATCTATCTATCTATATAATATAGAGAGAATATATATATATATATATATATATATAATTTTTATATCTAATACATATATATAGTGTATATATAATTTTTTTATTTTCCAAACAGTCCTCAAACAGGACGTGTAAAACATATGGGTTGTTAAAAAACTTACGTTATATTGTACAGCGTAAGTGGATTTTTTTCAAAAAAAAAACTTACTTTGTATTATATATATTACGCAGTTTTTAAAAAAACCATTTTTTAAACTCAATTTTAGCACGTTTGTAGTGGTTGAATAAGGGTTAACATAAACTTATTTTATAGACCTTAAACGCTATTTACAACCAAAATAAGCCAAATTCGATTTCTCCATATTTTAACCAATTTTCTATATCATAATCAAGTGAGTTTCATATCTCTTTTTCAAATATTGTGTTTGTATACATATATGTTTGTATGTATATCTTCATGTATGTATATGTTCGTATGTATAATCATATATGCGTATATGTGCATGTGTATGTTTATATGTATCCATGTTTGTATATAATAAAGTCGATTTTTTTAGTTTCGATTTATCCATGTATGTGTATGTATATTATTAGTAAATTTTGAATCTTTGATAAATTTTGAATTATATATGAATTTTCGAATTATATTGTGAATTTTGGGATTATTGGATACATTGTCAAATTTTTGAAAATTTGGATATATTGTCGAATTTTGGGAATTTTGGATGTATTATTGAATTATTGTGGATTTTTGGATATATTGTCGAATTTTGGAAATTTTGAATGTATTATCGAATTATTGTGGATTTTTGGGTATATTGTCAAAATTTTGCAATTTTGGATATATTGTCGAATTTTGGGAATTTTGGATTATATTGTCGAATTATTATGAATTTTTGGATATATTGTCGAATTAATGTGAATTTTCAGGTATGTCGCACAATATTTATGGCCCTGTAGATCCATCAGTGCTCCATGATCAAGAAAATCATAGTAACACTGCGATATAGTTTGGAGATCATTCTTGGGATAAGTTATAAATTCGGTAAAACACTTTGGAACTTGGGGAATGGACTTTTACGGAACTACAAGTAGCATTAATATTATCAATGCGGTTATAGGGCATTTTTCAATTCCAGTTCAGTTATTCAAAATGATATCTCATTGGTTTCTGCATTGGTAGAGCGATGAAGATGTTTATATGCTATTAGGTCTTCCGATTATTGTTGGTTATTGGTGAAGCGATGACTTTTGATGATACAAGAGTTAAGAATGTATGACTTTATTATTGGATCGATCCGCAACTTACATATGAAGAAAGACTAGCGGTTTTTCATAAAGGTGGTAAAAAGTTAAATTTTTACATTAACCTGAAAAGATCTTGGGTTATTGTTGGGGTTATAGAGCCCTGTCCTATTTATATAGACAGTTGGGTAAGGCAAGTAACAAGGGTTGTAGATCGAATAATGTATGTATGAATTTGTTGTTGCTTTGGGTACATGAGAATTTGATTCTCGGAAAACTAGAGGTAGCTTTGAATCAAGACTATACATGGCCTCGGGCATTAGCATGGGCCGTTGATCCCGTTGGAAAGGGGAAATTGAAGTTGATCAATATACATCATAACATTGACTCCTATCGAGGCATGTTCGACAATTTCGATAACTCACGGGTTAAATGAAGGCCTTACTCTCGCTTTTATCGGCATCGTCACGACTTTGATTTTGAGAGGGCTTTGATTGTTCAAATAGCTCGTGTGCCTCTAATATTTTTTGAAGTTGTTGAATATCAACTTCTGGAGAGAGTGACAAGGAAATTATATTTGCCACTAATCATTCTGCCACCCCCACTAGAAGACATGTACCAGCTTCGGGCTAGCTAGTATTGACTTCTTCATTCATGAAAATATCGGCAAGTTAATATGGTCGTTATGTGCAGCAATGGAAAGATTTGGTGTATAAGGGTATTGGTATGTTGAATCAATCTCCATTTAATGCTTCCATTTAAGAGTATATATATGGATTAGACTTGGTATGTTCCTTTTTTATTTGTAGAGTATAAACATGTTTATATGCTTGAATTTTTTTTATCTGAATCAAGTATTTGTGCTTGACATGTCTCTGATTTGTAGATTATGACTGCGGCTCAGGGTTTTTGTAGTTTGTGCTTATATGACATGCCTCCTATTTTTCATGATGATATCTTGCCAAAATTGGTGGAAACCTATGACGATTTCATACTTGAGACCTTTGGACATGCATATGATAGACCCGATTTTAAGAGTCATTTACCTAAGAGAAAGGCAAAAAGAGGTGATGAACAATTTACTCACAAAAGTTTGTTGAAAGATTATTTCGAAAAATATATGGCTTATGACCAACAAACCCTTGAGTTTGGTTCTAGTGCTCCCGATTTCAATATAGAAGTAAAATTTATTATTCTATTTTAGTGTCTTTAATTTATTTGTGAGACATTGAATTTCTAATTTTATGATTTTTAGGATGTATTTACGGATTCAAGGTCCAATTTTGAGAAATGATCACTTTTCAAATCTCTAAAGCAATACAAAATCTAATGGTTGCGGGATATTTGGTTGGAAGTTGAAAAAGTCAAATCATGTCGTGGTTTGGACAAACAAGCAATCTTGACGTTGAAGTTAGAATCATGGTTTAAGGATACCATACTTGATGCATATTGTTTGTTGTTTGAAGAACGAGAGCAATCTCTCTTTGGCGATACGATTATGGTGCGATCAAATATTATTATATGAATCCCTGGTTTTTTCGAGTTATGGAGAAAATATATTGTTCAGAAACATATATATATATATATATGAAGAAGAAGAATCCCATTAAAAGGAGTAGCCATGAGTGAAAGAACCTGAAAATCGATTTTGAATCGTATTGGATAAAAAATGATAAGGGGTTAAAGATTACAGATGTGGACTACATCATAATGCCGGTGGTGACGGACCGACATTGAATTCTATTTTTGTGGTTGGTAAAAAAATTTAGAATATCACTTTTTGATCCTCTACGGGATAACGCTCCATTCATAACGCTTCACAATATGTATAATAAAGATTTTTTCATTGTGGTAAATTACAATTTAAATTATTCCAATTATGCTTCTTTTATTAGGGTCTATTTATGGTCATAACACTTTATTTTTATGTTTTTTATAGGAAAAATTAGTCCATATCATGCTTCATACATTAGACCCGATTTTTTTACCGAGATCACATATCTCGAAATTGAAATTGTCATGGATCGACCTCGACAAAGTAATATTCATGATTGCGGCTCCTTCGTATACAAGTATAGAGATCGCATATATCAATGCTTAACTGACGGTTGGGGTGGCGTTTCATGGGATGAAGAGATGATTAATAATTTCTGGTTTCGTATTGGTTGGGAGATCAAGCAAGGAGTTGATGACATATGATTGATGGTTTTTACGATACTAGAATGGTCGGATTGTAATTAAATACTTTGTTTGATTTGGATGTTCTTATTTTGATGGATGTTCATATGAATTTGGTTTTGATGTTTGTATGTTGGTTTTTGTTTTGATGTTAGTATGAGTTTGTATGTTGGTTTCTATGAAAAAACTATGAATTTGATTTTGGTTGTTATGTTTTGATTGATATTGATATGTAAGGATGAAAAAACAAGAAAAAAATGTCGGGTCTTACGTTATATTATATAGCGTAAGTAATAAAGTAAGAAAAAAACTAAGACAAAAGCATGTAAATTGACTTCGGGTCTTACGCTATTTTGCCTTAGTGTTTTTAAGGAATATGTGGATAATTTCGGAATAAGTTGGCCCATATATATTTTATATTCTCAAACCTACTAATCAAAATCAGATTTCGAGTTGTAGGTTCGAGGTTACAAGTTGAACAATTAATCGGTTCGAGTTGAAAAAGTTGAAATGTACATAGAGTATGTTTTTTTGACCTAACAGTCTGTATCCAACAATATGTAAATGAATGATTATAAGATTTAAAATGCAATACGTGTTTTGCATGGGTTACGATACTAGTTTTAATCTATTGAATGACTCATCACTACTCTTTGGTGAATGAAATCTAAGATCGATATTTATAGCTATTCTAAATAAAGGATTATTCGACTCCTTTTTCTGGGCCCATAATTTATTTTGTTTTATGATTTTTAAATTTCAAATAAATCACATTATGTGGTTCATAATTCAATCGTTCATCTTTTTCTATTATGTACCATATATGTATCTATCGAATAAATCATCCCTCATCTTTAATAAAAATTATATATCTATGAAAATATTGATTTTCTGTAACTATTTTAAACAAAACGGCCAACAACTTTTTTAAAAAAAGTTAGAGGTCCATGACTTATATTTGATTTATAAATTTTGAATTTAAAAAAAGTCAAATTTAAGGGTTCGGAATATACTTGTTCATTCTTCTTTTTTAATCAACCATATATCAAATGGCTCATAACTCCTATTTTATGGATAATATCTGTTGAAAAATTGAGTTTTTGTAACGGTTTTAAATGAAGGGATCTATAAATTTTTCTTTTTTATTCGGGAGCCCGTAATTTAATTTGATTTACAGTTTTCAGATATTAAATAAACCAAATTACGGGGTTCATAATTTTTTCACTAATTCTTCTTTTCAAACAAAATCATACTTATTTTCATCGAATAACTCATTGCTCATATTTTATGAATACAAATTTAATAAACAGTCGCTACCCCCGGTATAATTTTATGGAATAATTGAGACTTGTTATCATTTCAAATAATAGGACCCGCAATTTTTTCTTTTTTAAGGGGCCCACAACCTTTTCTTTTTTGTTAGGGGCCCCACAACTTGTTATAATTTTTAGTAATTGAATAAATCAAACTATAAGGACCACAATGACACAAATCACACTCAATTATCTTTCTTTTTTAGTGAACCATATTTATCCCTATCGAATGACTTATTATCGCTATTAAAAGATCAAACTTTTGTAACCCCCAGTATAATTTTATGGAATAATCGAGACTTGTTATCATTTCAAATAATAGGACCCACAATTTTTTCTTTTTTAAGGGGCCCACAACCTTTTCTTTTTTGTTAGGGGGCCCACAACTTGTTATAATTTTTAGTAATTGAATAAGTCAAACTATAGGGTCCACGATGACACAATTCACACTCAATTATCTTTTTTTTTAGTGAATCATATTTATCCCTATCGAATGACTTATTATCGCTATCAAAAGATCAAACGTTTGTAACCGTTTCAAATAAAACATCCTATAATTTTTTCTTTTTTACCGGGGACCCACATCTTATTTTTATTTACCGTTTATGGATATCAAATAAGTTAAATTAAGTTGTTCATAATTTACTTGTTCATCACTATTTTTTATTAAACTATATATGCATATATTAATAACTCATTACTTTTTTTAATGAATGAAATTTATATTTATCAAAATATTTAAGCCATGTTTGGGATTTCATTTATATATATCAAAATATTTAAGTCCTTATTGAGACTTGTAATCATTTCAAGTACTGGGGCTTACAATTTTTTCATTTTTTTAAGGGCCCCATAATTTTTTTTATATTTGTAATTTTTGTAATCAAATAAGTCAAACTATAGGACTCACAATGACCCAACTCACTCATTTATCCTTCTTTTTCAGTGAATCATAATTATCTCTATCGATGACTCATTATCTCTAAAGATCAAACTTTTATAACCGTTTTAAATAGAACGACATATAATTTTTTCTTAAATTTTGAGATGAGCGAGAATCGAACATAAAATCTAAGATGATAGAGAATAAATACTTAACATATAGCCTATATAATCGCGCTCTAAATATCAAATAAATTAAATTAAGAATTTCACAATTTACTTGATCATCATCATTTTTTTATTGAACTATATACACATATATCAAATAACTCATTACTCTTCTTTAATAAATGAAATTTATATTTCTCAAAATATTTAGACCATGTTTGGAATTTCATTTAAATGATTTATAAATTTAAAATACATATATTTTTATATTTGTCTTGAACAAATAAATCTATAGTTTTGTTTTTTTAAAAAAATAGGATAGAATATCATAAAAATGTTTTAAAAAATAAATGATTTGAAACTTGGCGGGAGTATAAATTACAAACAAGACCTTAATTTTTGCTTTCAGACAAAGAAACCCCAACTATTTTTTATATCTATAACCTATTTTCCTTTACAATCTTTTGACTAAATACTTTGTATTCCTTTAATTTTGAAGAATTGCACTTTGAATCACATAATTTTTAAATTAACACTTTGCATTTTAGAATTTTTAAAATCGTCTCACTTTGCACCCCTTAAATTAACTTTCGTCAATTATCAACGTTAATTTCATATTATGTCGGGTTAATATGAATATTTAATATTTAAACAATTATTTCAGTGTTCATATTTCTTAAATTTTGTGTTCAATTCATCTCAAATATCTCATTTAAATGGTTAAAATGTGTTATTAGTTGATTATTGATACAAAAAATAATATTCGCTATGTCCTATTCTAAGTGTTTTTTTTGACTTTTTTGACATGTATATTAAGGTATAAAAAAATAGTGGTCATACCTAATAAATAATTTTGATTCTTATATCAAATTAAAGTTTATATTTTAAATTTTTATTCATATTACATATTAAGTATGTTTTTTTACGCTTCAAATTACATATTAAAAAGTCAAATATCAGTTAAAATATGATAGAGGGACCTGTAAAGGCCTATATGCAAATAATTTATACTTTTGAGTATCATGTTATCTATGACAACTATTTTTTTATTTTCATAACTTATTATTTATTGATCTTTCTACTTTTTGTACCAATAATTTAGTAATAACACATTTCAGCCATGTAAATGAAATATTTAGAAATAAATTAAACATAAAATCTAAGAAACTATTAGGGGGAAATTTAGTTGAAAATATGTTATATAAACACTGAAATAATTGTTTAAATATTAAATATTTATATTAACTCTGCAGAACGTTAATAATTGACTGAATTTAGCTTAAGTAATGTAAAGTGAGACAAATTTAAAAATTATAAAATGCAAAGTATTTATTTAAAAACTATAAGACCCAAGACACAATTTTTTAAAACTAAAGGAAGGCAAAGTATAAATTAGTCTAAACTTTTAGATTTCAAATAAATTAGAGAAAGGAACCTAAAATTACAAACTCATCATTTTTGTTTAAAAAATGATAACTACATCTATTAAATAACCCAAATTAAATAAAATCTATATCTATCCCAAAAGATCTTGTCATTTAAGAAGTTTTGAACATAAAATTTATTATAAGATTTTATAAAATAATAAGCACATATTTTTAATAAATTCTCATTTAAGTGTGGGTATATATATATATATTAATATATTAATTAATTTTTAAAAAATACCAAATAAATTAATTAAAAATCTTAATAGGGATTTAGCTCAACAATAAAAGTCAAGCAATGGAGCCCACAAATAGGGCCCACATGTTGTAGAGGTATTTGGTTTGTTAGTTTCGGATTTCAATTTTGGGATTAGAAGAGTGCGAGGGAAATCTGGGATTAATTTAATTTCAGTCCCGCTGAGGCTCAGTACTAGTAGTATATATAGGACTTGTAAGTACACACAAAAAACAACACATATCAGTATTACAGAACTCTACATAAGTACTAGGAAGAAAATGTATACATACAAATATATATAGAACTTATAAACCATTCCGACAAACGCCACCGATATATATAACATATACGGAGTATTACATATAACATAAAGATATATAAACATATAACATATATATCTATAAATATATAAATACAACTCTAGCCCCCATCTAAACCCCCCTTGTTTCTTTGTAACTCAACCGATCGTGTGTCTTGGTATTTTTTTCATTGGGTTCTTGTTTGGATCAGCTTTGCAGTGAAAAGGGTCTTTTCTCATTGGTAAGATTGTTATTTTTATTTGTTTAATTTCTTGTTTTCTTGTAAATTGATTTTTTGATTTTTGTGTGTGTGGTGATTTTGTTTTCTTGATTTTTGTTTGATGTGTCAGGGACTGTTGGGGTGGTTTTGTTAATTGAAGAACTGATTTTAGTTGGTGGGGTGTGTTTGGTTTTTGGTAATTGTGATTTTTGGAATTTGATTTTGTGGGGTTTTTTGTGTTTGATGAGATGAGGGAGGGTTTGAGATCTGGGAAGAAAGGGGTTTTGTGTAGTTTGAATGAGAGGGGGTTGGTGGAGGTTGAAAAGGTGGAGTTTGGTCTTGAGGGGGAGAAATGTAGGGAAATTGGTGGCGGTGTTGTGGAGAGGAAGAGTGGTATGGGAAGGCGGGGGAGGAAGCCGGGGAATGTGGATGTTGTGGGTGAGAAGGATGGCGGTGAGGGTGATAAGGTTGGTGATGGTGTGGAAATGAAGGGTGATGGTAATGGAGATGCGGCTCGGAAGGGTGCTGGGGAGGGTGATTTTGTATTGGATGGAGATGAAGAGGGGACTTTGATGAATGTTGATGACGGGGATAAGGTTGATGGTAATGGTGGTAGTGTTGATACACCCTTGAAGGAGGCTATTGAGGGTGATCATGAGTCTGATGAAAAGGAAAAGGTTAGTTTGACAAATGTAGATGATAATAAGGTTGATGGTAATGGTAGTAGTGTTGATACACCTGTAAAGGAGGCTGCAGAGGTTGATAATGAATCTAATGAAAAGAAAGAGGCCGGTTTGAAGGACATAGATGAGGAGTATAAGGGTGTAGCTGTCGGTAAAATGAGTATCAATGCTAGCGGAGAAGTTGATGCTGGTATTTGTATACACTTAGAAGAGGCTGATGAGGGTAATTGTAAATCTGATGGAAAAAAAGTTGAAGTTCAGAATAGTGTGAGCGAAGAGATGAAAGTAATTAATAGCGGTTTTGATAATTGTGAAGGTAAGCAAGAGCCTGCTAAAAGGCGTCGGGGTAGGAAAAGGAAAATAGTCGAGAATTCTGAATGTATTGTTGGTGATGAAAAAGAGAAAGTCAATGATGGTGCGGGGCCTGTTAGCAGAAGGGTGTTGCGCTCTAATAGTGAGGCTTATAAGGAAAAACTTGATGACGGGGATAAGGATGATGGTATTGGTGGTAATGTTGATACATTCTTCAAGGAGGCTATTGAGGGTGATCATGAGTCTGCTGAAAAGAAAAAGGCTAGTTTTATGAATCTAGATGATTTTGATAAGGTTGATGGTAATGGTGGTAGTGTTGATACACCTTTAAAGGAGGTTGTTGAGGGCGATCATCAATCTGATAAAAAGAAAGAGGATAATCTATTGAATGCAGATGACAATGTTAAGGTTGTAGCTGTTGTGGAAATGAGTGCTGATGCTAGTGTAGATACACCTGTAAAGGTGGCTGAAGAGGCTGATCATGAATCTAATGGAAAGAACGAGGCCAGTTTGAAGGACGTAGAAGAGGTGTATAAGGGTGTAGCTGGCGGTGAAATGAGTATTAATGCTAGCGGTGAAGGTGATGCTGACATTGCTATACCGTTAGAGGAGGCTGATGCGGGTAATTGTAAATCTGATGGAAAGAAAGTTGAAGTTCAAAATAGTGTGAGCAAAGAGGTAAGAGTGATTAATAGCAGTTTTGATACTTGTGAAGTTAAGCAAGCACCTACTAAAAGGCGTCGGGGTAGGAAAAGGAAAATTGTCGAGAATTCTGAATATATTGATGGTGATCGAAAAAAGAGAGACAATGATGGTGTGGGGCCTGTTAGCAGAAGAGTGTTGCGCTCTAATAGTGAGGCTTATGAGGAAAAATTTGATACCAATAAAGATGAAAAGTCAATGAATTATGGGACATCAAAGATGCTTACAGGTTCCTGTGAAAGACCTCCCAAAGTGCACGAGGGAAATCAGGTAGTCATGAACGCTGAGACTGATACAGAGGAAGATAAAAAGCCTCGACGCCTTGGGAGACCTAAAAAATTAAAAGGTCGTCTTGGTAGACCCCCTAAGTTTAAGCCTAACAATCTGGCATCTCGTGAAGAGGATTCTGATGCGGTGAAGGATGAAAATCCCCAATGTATTGACAGACCGAAAAAATCAAAAGGTCGTGGTAGACCCCCCAAGGTCAAGCCAAATAATCAAGCATCTGGAGAAGAAGATTCGGATTTTGAGAAGGATGAAAAGCCTCGTTGTTTTGGCAAGTCCAAAAAACTAAAAGGTCGTGTTGGTAGACGCCCCAAGGTTGAGCTCAATAGTGAGGTATCTGGGGAAGAAGAATTCGATAAGGAGTATGAAAGGCCTCAAAATATCAGCTCCATGGTGCATGGGAAAAACTGGGGACTGCAGTTAGCATCTAAGGTGAGCACTGATAAGAAACAGGAGGTTGCAGGGTCTGAGGTAACTACTGGTCAGATGAATATTGAAAAGAATAAAACAGAGAAAATGGGGCTTAGGGAAGAAAAGCAGGCAATCAGGGAACAAATCGCAGACATGCTAAAAAAAGCAGGGTGGACTATTGAGTATAGAGCGAGGCAAAACAAAGATTATGCGGACGCAGTATATGTTGACGGTAATGGGAGAACTCATTGGTCAGCCACTCTCGCTTACCATAAGCTCAAGGATAAAGTTAATAATGCAACTGCTGACAGTAAAGAAGTTTCTGCTTTTGAGCCAATACCAGCAGAGATACTAAGCAAACTTTTTCGAACGACAGTTCCAGGAGCTAAATGTAAGAAAGGAAAGAAGAATGTTAGTAAAAGTGTCCAAAAATCTGAAGGGAAACACTCATCGAAGAAGAAAACTGCTACTGCGGGCAAAGGGCACAAGAAAAGGAGGAAAGAGAAGAAGAATTCGTCATGCAGAGCAGGTGAAAGAACATCGAGAAGGGGTATGAAAGGAGATGCATCTGACTCTGAGCAAAATGAGTCCCCTAGTTATTCTCGCAGGGGATTGTCTCGATCAAAATGGGAAACCGGGAAAGGTAGGAAGCCCTGCCCTTTATTGGCTCGTACCTCTACTAAGGGTTCAGATGCAGATAGTGATGGCTACATACTTTATGATGGGAAGCGCAGTATATGGTCCTGGTTGATAGACTTGGGAACTGTTTCTTCTAGTGCAAGGGTGAAGTACATGGATACTAAAATGAAAAAGATATTGGTTGAGGGAAAGATTACCAGAGATGGAATTCTTTGTGGTTGCTGTAATAATGTTGTTGCAATTTCCGAATTTCTCTCCCACACTAAGGCTAGTGTGTCACCTGACTCTCACCCATTCAATAATATGTATATAGGGCCGGAATTGTCTCTTTCCCAGTGCTTAGTGGATTCATGGAATAAACAAATGGAATCTGATCCAATCACATTTTGTAGTGCTGATGTTGATGGTGACGACCCAAATGATGATACATGTAATATCTGCGCTGACGGTGGCGATTTGATCTGCTGTGATGGTTGTCCATCTACATTTCACCAAAGCTGCTTAGATTTTGAAGTAAGAAAACACACCTTGGATATGGTTCATTATATGTGTTTAATTTATTCTATTGTTGACATTGAATAGTGATGTACTTGTTTCCATGTATAATACTATTTCTGTTTTGCAGAGGTTTCCTTCTGGGAAATGGAGGTGTTTACACTGCCTATGCAAATTCTGCAAAACAATTGGTGGGAACATTTCTCAAGGTGATGATAATTGCAGAAATCCATCTGAACTGCTTAAATGCCACTTGTGTCAAGAGAAGTGTATGTCCATTACCTTTTTCTTTAATTTGTTTTTCCAGTTGTGATAACTATAATACTGATGAATAAAACTATTACCTTTTGTAGTCCACCAACATTGCACCCTAGGAGAGGATGCAGAGAAGATTGATCCAACAGATTCATGTTTCTGCGGGATAAAATGCCAGGAGGTATGATATTTCAGTTGAATAGTTCAGTATATTTGTTTGCGTGGTTATTATCAAAAACAGAACCTTGCAAATTTTCTTTATAATTTGTACCTTATTTGAAGCAAAGTAGTCATGAATATACCTGATGAAAATCCAAAAGAGCTTCTCTTGATTAAAATAAAATCTATGCACTGTGGAAAGTTTCCTTAAATAAAAAATGGATATCCGGCAAAAATATACAAATATCTTTTTATAGCATAAAAAATAATGATTCATTATTTTAGTAAGGTATATCTTTCATTTTCTACTTTAATGTGCCAGGATTTCAGCAAATTGTTTATAAGTTGATAAAACTCAAAGAGTACTTAACTTGTCTAAAGATCTTGATTTTTTAGTAACTGGAAATAACTATGTTGACTATGCTATGTGTCAAGATGAGAAACTTTTGTAAAAGTAAGCTTCTGCTATAGCTTATGTATCTTCTTACCTTTTTGGGGGCAGAGGATAAATAGTTTTTTTATATGTATTAACTATATATCTTGGACCCGAATCATGAATTCTTTTTACCTTTCTTATCTCTTTAAGTTGTAATATATAAACTTTTATATTACATGGTTGAATTTCAAGTAGTTATTTTGGCTTCTCAATGAAATATTTTGCCTATTGTTTTAATTGATTTAATTACACACATAACTGTTTCTCAACAGATCTTTGAGCGACTACAAGCACTGATTGGGGTCAGACATCAGCTGGAAGAAGGCTTTTCGTGGACTCTTCTTCAGTACTCGGATGTTAACCAAGATAGTTCTCTTATTAATGATCCCCTGAAACTTGAATGCAATGCCAAGCTAGCTGTTGCATTTTCTATCATGGACGAGTGTTTTTGCCCTATTATAGACGAGAGAACTGGGATAAATACTATTCACAATGCTGTCTTCAGCTGTGGGTAAGTGCTGAACAATTGCTCACTTCTTTAATATCTGTGTTGTAAATTCCAAATGAATCTTATATTCTAGCGTGATGTACTGCTTTGTTGTTTTAAAGTTAATATCTTGCAGTTGGGTATTAATAGGTCAAATTCAGAGGTAATAATTTTTTGAAATCTGAGTTGGATCTCTCTCTCTCAGATATAACAACTGAGATTGAATCAATGCCCATAGAATCGGCCTCATATTAATGCCCATCACCAAGCTTATGCCTTGTTTTTGTGGGTAATGTAATGGTAATCAGTAGAAGATAATCATTAATAAAGGGGAATTGAAAAGATAAACTTGCAGTTGCTACAGTGTTATAAGACAAATTATTCTTTTTTATGGGGTTTGCTTATGGAAGCATTTGCAAAAACAAAATATGACATTGGACAAATATAACACATTTTTGGAAAGTTTGTCTTAAAATACTGCAATTCAGAAATAGCCCCAAAATACCACATTAATCTAATGTGCATCTATGGTATGTTTTGTTAAGTGTCACGCACAACAGTGGCGTGACACTTGAACAGTATTTGATACCTCACGCATTGCATGGAGTCTATACTGAGAAATATTTGATATCTCGCGCATTGCGTGGATCTATACTGGGAAGTATCTAATACCTCGCGCATTGCGTGGAGTCTGTACGCATGTCTGTCATGCGTAACAAATGTTACAAATATTTTCATTTAGTCTTGTTATGCTAATTTTTTTTGAAGTACTAATAAACTGCTAGTATTGATAAGTCTATCCGAAACTTCTTGATTTAATTTTTTTAATTCTTCTGAGCTATATGTTCTTCTTTCAGTATCACTTGGTTGTTTATGTGCTTGTTCTAGAACAAGTATTTATCTAGTAAGGTTTGTCAAGGTTTACCTCAAATTTATTCACAGCTTCTTTTATAACTTTTCAATTTTGCAGTGACTAGTTGTGAATATCTATTGATTGAAGTTGAATAGGTGGAAAAAGTTTATAACAATTTTGGTATCTACTATTTTGCATCAGCAATAATGTTTCCATTTGAAAAAACTATTCTCAGGTCAAATTTCGATCGTCTGAATTTCAACGGTTTCTTCACCATTATTCTGGAGAAAGGAGATGATATGATAGCCGCGGCATGTACAAGGTTATTTCAATTGCAATATATTGCTTAAAAGAATTAAAATATCCCTTGCTTTAATATGAGAGCTGATTTCATAGCTGTCAACAAATGTGACGTATTTGCCACTTTTGAATAGGATCCATGGGAGCCTGTTGGCGGAGATGCCGTTCATCGGGACTCGCCATATGTATAGGCGTCAAGGGATGTGGCGGCGACTTGTAAATGCAGTCGAATTGGTAAGTTGAGCTATTTTATGTAAATTTCCATAATCATTGACAAGTATTTCTATGCTTTGTTGTTTTTGGATACTCATTCATGCACATGTGAAAAGTTCTTTTACGACTAGAACAAGATAACGTGTGCGCTTAGCACCACTAGATTTTTCTTGCATCTTAGGTCCACATGGAAACAGTAGTATAAGAATGTTGACAAATAACAAGTACGATGCATGTAGTTATTTTCCACATATACCCTGGCATTTTGTGAACTTTGTTTTGTACACACTGATTTTGTAATATGACTTGGCATGAAAATTGGCAGCATAGCACTTGTGATTAATATGCATGTCATATTACTCCCAAAATTAACCGTATGACACTAACTTTAAGGCTCAAATACGGACTATGGTAGGTATGTTATTTTTTATTATTCACTTACAAATGCTTTAGCAGGAAAACAGCTTAAACTGCTGTCCAGGGAAACATATGGTTTGCCATTTTGGCCACAAAACGGATGAGAAGTGCATGCGCTAGTAGTGCTTGTAACTTCTAATGAGTCTCTTTTAGTATTGTATATCATGCATGAGCCATACTGTTGTATCTTTGTTTAACCGAACTTTGTATATCATGCATGAGCCATATTGTTGCATCTTTGTTTCACCAAAGTTTGTTATTTTCTTACCTTTACTTTTTCTTGCATTTTATCAATTCAATCAATAACTATGCTTCTTGTTGTTTGATGTCACCATCTTTCACTCTATATCTAGGCTCTTTGCTCTCTGAATGTTGAGAAACTAGTTATACCTGCTATCTCTGAACTTCATCAAACATGGACGTCAGTTTTTGGTTTTAAGCCTCGTGAAGAATCAACTAGGCAAGAAATGAGACACATGAGTGTTATTGTGTTCCCCGGAACAGATATGTTACAGAAACCTATTCTGAAAGATGCTTTAGCTACTCCCAACTTGATTTCAGCTGCAGGTATTTTGAGTGTGTTCTTTTGGTCCTGTCAACACATATTTGTTATTGTTCTAAACTGTATTGTTTCCAAAGTTGCAGTGTCAAATGACCTTAACGCCGAACATGATGCACCACTTGATGCTCAACATGGTGTGCAAAAAACTTCAACAAACATGATTGAATGCCCTAATGCCATATCTGGTATTTCAAATGTTCTTCCTGATAAGACAAGTGAGGATGTTGATATGGATTGTGATGAAAAACCTATTGAAGCACCAACGGAAGGTAAAGTAGAAAATATGACCTATGATCAGAAGATAGAAGTGAAGCATTCTAAGCAAGATTGTGATTCTTTAGTTGAAGCCTCCCTTCAGAGTTCCTTTGCAAACCCAGAGCAATCTGTGCAAGCAAATATTGTGCACAAGGGTCATGGTTCTGAAAGTTTCACAACATCTAGTGATTCCGAGTGCAGAAATCAAACCCAAAGTTCTCAAGTGGGACTAATTAGTGATATCTGGTTATCTCCAAGAAAGCGAAAGAGAAACAATTCAGATGCATCTGTTCTTGGCAATGGTCTTCCCAACTGTCCCTCCAATGGTCATTCTGAAAGTAACTGTGATTGTATTGTGGACATTCTTCCGATTAATGCAGAGAAGTGCGAACACTTGTGTGCTTCTAGCACTTCTAGTGCACCTGGGGTTCCTGAGGTAATTTTATGCTCCAAAGGTGGCTGCCCACGTTTTATGTTAAATTGCTAGTTTCACCCAAGTTTTCATCTGGCTTTTCTCTAAAGAGCTATAGGGATTTTACATCTATATTCTAACTTTATTCTTAAAATAACTATCAACTTCCATGATGACTTGCTGACAATTGTAATGTTGTAGGTTTATACATATATGGTATATCTTCTTGTAAAGGTCTTCTTGCTCCCACTTTGTGAACTGGCTGCTTGAAAATTAGACATAATCTCATTTAAATTGTTTTTTTTGCTAAATATCTCCTTCAATTGTTATCTTACAAGTTGTGAATATATGGCAGGTTGGTTCTTGTAGATTGTTGAAGAGTGGTGACATGTAGTCTTGTAAATCTTGACTTAAGTGTTTTGGCAGTATAAGTTAGGGGTTGGGATTTGTGTATATGGTAGATGTGAATATTTAGCTTCAAAGAGAGCAGACATCTTATTCAGGTGCGATCATTGTTGCAGTGCAATTTTCTTAGTTGGTACTTGTTTCTTCTGTCATACCATTTTAGTTTATCTTTACATGAAGAGTGTGGTTTACCTCCATACCAAACTCTTTGTTGGATCTCTGTATGTATATAGATGCGTTGCTTTCATACTATACTTGTTAAAGTCCTGCTTTCTTCTACACATGCAGCTTTAATTTTGTTACATCCAAAACAATGTAGAGAAACACAAATGATTAAAGTAGCATGCGGTCAAGCATTCTTGATATGGTTGTAAAGTTTCAACGAATCAAGGAATGAAGAGTTGGTGCAAGGAGATTCTGGTATTGGTCATATATCATAGCCTTCAAAAGCTTCGGTTACCGGTGGATTTTTCTTTCTTTTTCTGCATTGCAACTTTAACTATTTTGTATTTAGCAACAAAAAAAAAAACTATTTTGTAAACCTTTTTTCTCCTGCACAAGACAATCACAACTTCGAACTTGAAATCTAATTTGCTCATGTCCTGTCGTGCTTATTGTCATTGAAATGATTTTGATACAGGATTTGTACTTGCTTATTGTATATCATCATCAAAGAGTTGGCTCTTGGCAACTCCTTGTGTTGATACTTGATAATAGGCTATGCATGATGTGAATGAAAATGTTGTGTGCATGGAGTTAACAGAACTGTTTTTGTTTTCTGAATCTATAACATCTCTATATGTATTATATAGATACCATACAATTGTTTCTCACTTGACAGTAGTCCTAAAGCAATACTCCCTCCATCTCTGATTACTAATTAATAGTTCTTTTTGATTTTTTCGTGGTCAAATTGATTAGTTTTTTTTACTAACAATTAAAAATTGTTAAAAAACTAAAAAATATATTTTAAAGTAGATTATATATATATTTTAACAACATAAAATTTTAATTTTTTTCAATTATATATTATATTTAAATTGCAGTAAAAATGAGTTAGTTTGACCGTATCGAAAATAAAGTGAACAATTAAAAGGGGACGGAGTATATTATACATGGATTAATATAACATTGTTTAGTTTGAAAAAATATTTTTCCGTTCAGTATTTTGTAGAATTTTTTGTTGTATACTACTATCCTATATGTTCAGCTTATATCTTATAACTGTGCACTGGTTTACTTTAATAATTTTGTATATTCATTGTTGTTTTAATGTCTAATTTTTTAATTTTATATTTGTTTTTATTCTTCCAAGAGTATATTTAATTTTATTTAATACCATTTTTATATCATTAATCATATTAATTGATTATTGGGGTTTTGTTTTAAAATGCATGTGTATGTGTATAAATATTTTAAAAGGATTATTTGATGTTTTAATTGAATAAAAGTTTATTTTAGTTAGAATTTTTATATGATTTAAAAATCAAACTTAAAAGAATGAGCCCAATTTAATATATGACATTAGATAAACTTGATAGAATCAAAATATTAAAAAATTTAAACTTAAAAAAAATAAAAGATTATATTCTCGGATATTTATTTAAAAATTATGAACCTGTATAATTCATTGTAATAATTTAACAAAATCATATGTTGTCAAGACAATTTTGCATGTCATTATGTTATTTTGGGGTTGGGGCTAAATCTCTTTTCTCCACCCCCTTTCCAAATCCAAAATCAATCATCAAACTAGCTCCGATTTTTGATTTTCATAAAATAATTATTTTACATCCGGATGAGAATTGAGAATTTGTTTTGAGTTTTATAGCATATTTTAAAAATCAAGTTGAATAAAAATTTATTTATATTATAAATAAAAGATAAAAGTAAAATTATAATAATTAAATTATATTGTAATATGAAATTTTAAAGTATAATAATTATATAAAGCATATTTATTATTAATAATTTAATTGTTATAAATATAATAATATATTATATTAGTTAACCATAGGTAAAATCAAAAAATCAATTTCAAATATTTATTTTAACTAGAAGAAATTTTATAAAATTAAAATACGAATTTCAACACATTCTTCGTATACAGAACACGAATGTGGATGGAAAGCAGAAGATAATGTTTGCGTTGACTTGGATTAAAGGTATTGGTCGTGGTTTCGCTAACATCGTTTGCAAGAAAGCTGACGTTGATATGAACAAAAGGTATCATCTTTACATCTCTCTGTAGTGTCAGGTGATGTATCTATGTCTAATCTGCCTTTTTGAATTTTGCAAGCTTGGAACAATTTGTATTATTATCTACTTCTATTGTGTAATATAATGAATGTGGTGAACTCCTACTAGCACATGGCTTTTTAAGTTTGTTTCTTCTCTTAGTTGTGTTACTAATTTATTGTGCAAAATAATGGCTTGATGCATATGATGTCAGAGACTTAGTCCTGCATCAGTTGTTGCAAATTGTTTCTTCTTGTGGCATACATCTGTAAGATTTTTGTTTATTGGACTACTTGTAGGGCCTGTGAACTTTCATCTGCTTAGATTGACAGCTTGATGACTATTGTCGCAAACCCCAGACAGTTTAAGATCCCAGACTGGTTCCTGAACAGAAAGAAGGATTACAAGGATGGAAAGTTCTCTCAGGTGACATCCAATGCACTGGACATGAAACTAAGAGATGATCTTGAGCGCTTGAAGAAAATCAGGTTTGTTCCCCTGTAGTGTTGCTTGATATCTGTAGCTGCAAGTCATCATAGTCTGATTGTTGTGCATATATTGTAAGTATGGCAAACATTTCTTAATTTCTGTTATTTAATTGTTGCAGGAACCATCGTGGTCTTCGTCACTACTGGGGTCTTAGAGTACGTGGACAACACACCAAGACTACTGGTCGCCGGGGAAAGACTGTCGGAGTCTCCAAAAAGAGATAGATTTGCTTACTTTTGCAACCAGTTTTGTTGGGTTGATCATTTTGAGACAAATTTTAGACTAATGGGTGCACTCTTTATTTTCTAGCTGTACTGCTTTCGTCTTGGCAAAAATTCAATATATATGAGTTTAGACCCTTTTTATTAATCAATGTGTTTGTGTTTGTGCTTGTGCTTGTGCTTGTGCTTGTGCTTGTGCTTCTGTTTAATGTTTTATCAAAATTTATAATAAAATCAAGTGTACTTGTATATGTTAGCAATGTATACAAGTGTCTACTCGGCTTTGCTTGTTTCCTGGAAAATGAAACTTTCAAGGTAAATGATTTCCTCTGCTAGCATATTACGGTTGGAAAACAATTATTCTGGTTCTCTGGAAAACTTGCGAACAAGTCTATATTTGTTTTACGTTTTCCCGACTCATGTGGTTGTTTTCTCTCCGCCACACACACACTATCTCGATCCTCTGGTCAGATATGAACTATGGCCTCTATTTATGTATACGAATTTACATAAATATTAAATTATAATTTAAAGTTTTACTAAAATTGAACCGGGTTTGCTGGCCAGTTTGGTCAAATGTGCGGGTGAATGGGCAGTTGGTCTTTGTTGGACACGACAATTTATCACACGACACGAAAATTTAGTGTATGTATATGCATTTAAAGTACACGACATGAAAGTACACATGTATTTGCATTTTAAGTACACTACATGAAAGTACACGAACACGAATGTAAACGATTAAAAATTAGTGTTGGTTTTGTATTTATCATTTGGGTACACGACACGAAATACATGAAATAAAATAAATAAATAAATAGTTTATGTATAGATATATTATTTTTATTATAGGCATATATATATATATATAATTCCGTGAATCGAAAGTAGAAGCCTACTCATCCATCAGCATATATATATATATACACATATATATATATATATATATATATATACATATATATATATATATATTTGTATAATTATACATAATTTTATAATCTTGTATGTAAATATAATGTAAATATATATATTTATAGAAATATACTTAATAATATAATATTTTATTATATTTATCTATTTATTTATATATTCAATTTTTTTTATATAACATGAAAAGTACACGTACATCAAAATACACGAGTTCTAAATGGGTTGTATTTGTGTTTAACATTTTAGTACACGACGCGGAAAGATACACGACACGAACGAATTGCCAAGTTTTGCTGATGTGGCATTATAAACTGTATTGTTACTTTTGCTCCCGTCGGGATAAATTTGACCCCTTCCCCTGTTTCCGCCTATATATATATATATGATATTTTAAGAAGTGAACCTCTTTCGTAGTAGCGGGGTCGGAGGAAAGGATATGAAAGGTGATTTCACTATATCTCTGACTAGGACATCTTTGTCTCGATAGAGTCTTTCAGTGGCATGTTTCAGTCCTCTTCCCCATTATTTAGAAAAAGTAAGTCTCAGGTTCAGGTACAAGATACTATCATTACAGAGTTAATTATTGTATCGTAAGAAAAAAAGAATAGGATAAGAATAAAGATTATTTTTTTTGAGTGTGTTCATTCATTTTTACTAATTTGTATAATATTTTTTATCATATTCATTTTTACTTTACCCTCTCAGAGTTAATTCTCCAGGGCAAATTTTGAGTACTTCATTTCGATAATGATTGAAAGTGGGTTACTGTGTCAGAAGAAGGATAGCTACACTGATCCGGTATTTACAATATTGACAATCTCACAAAGATTTAATTTTAGTAAATGGAAATTGACTCATCTAATTTTACGAAATCGATCCTCCTTATCGGTATATTCCGATTCGAGCTCCCTTGTTGAATTGTCCATCCAATGAGCATTCTCAATATTATGCCTTGAAGAGGACCTCCACGCTTCCTTAGCACGAGATGAATTTTCGGAGGTGAATTTCATATGAATTTTCCTCCTTTTGCAGTCCACAAGCAGTGATACTCTCCCTCTCTTTGATATTTTCACTCTTAGTTATTTTTTGAAGTCAAAATCATGACGCGAGTTCAGTTAAAAATAGAATCTAACCCAACCAAGCACTGGACGTTCCCAAAATGGGTAATGTCGGTCTTTTTCTATATTTTTGGAGAAAGAGAATTGATATATGACATATTCGAGGCTACTACTAAAGAAGGTTTTCATATATGTTCATCACAAAAAATTTCTAGATCCCAGTACTCTCAGTGCCAGATAGCTGCCAAGAAATACAAGGCAGAAAATACAATATGTGCGCTGGCCACACCTTCGTAACTCCAAATACCCGGATCACCAGCTAAGGCCCCTAAATGACCGCTCAGAAAGGAGGTAGGGGTGCAGAGACAGCCAGTCCATAAGAATCAATAGAAAAGGCAAATCCCTTATGATACATTGCACTCTGTACATGTATTATAAATCTTTACTGAATGTGACATTGAATCTATATATTTTTTAATGTCATAAATTTTCGATATAGTAAACTTATAAATGAATGGTATATTTAGATACCGGACAAATCAATGAGGTATTAGGAAATTTTTTCATCTACTTGTACGATGACTCATAAAAGAGTCTACTCTCTACTAATACAGTGAGGCGCTAGTGATACAAACAGTACGTGATACTTTTGGGGTTGCTTTACTAATTTAGGTAGATGATAAATAAATGAAAATTATTTAAATGTATTTTCATTTTAAATTATATTACGTAATATAGGATGTTATTTTCCCCATTGGATAACATGTCAAACACTAGCTAGCATTTCTCATAAAACATACTCTATAAGTTTTCATTTTCCTGCATTTCGGTTTCCAATCTTACATTCATAATCTCATGAACATACGGGGCCTTAATCAAATCGTTTTTGGTCATGTTGCCCTATTTTCTTTGACATGATTGAATTATTGTTTTTCAGTGTTTACATTATCATGCACATACTTGTTTTTTTACTCATACTCGAACCCAAGAGTTTTGGTAACTAGGGACGAGGGATATCGGCTATGCCTAGATAGCTTGTTTTAGGTGCATAGTAGTTGGGTCTAATGAAGGGTAGCTTCTGGGCTATCAGGGCTGATAATCTTTAGCTTTGTCAGCTAAATTTTGTATTGCTTGGAACTGAGGGCAAGCAATTTCATGTTTGAAGGGCTATTGAAATGGTTTAGTTTGGGGGGGGGGGGATAATGCCACCGAATTTTAAAGAAAAGAAGAAAAAATGACATCAAAATTCTTGACTGCAGAAGAGACTGAAGCTGGACTACATAGGGGGGATAATGCCACCGAATTTTAAAGAAAAGAAGAAAAAATGACATCAAAATTCTTGACTGCAGAAGAGACTGAAGCTGGACTACATATGCATAGGTTCGAACATGTTAAAACTTTATCACTTGCCAGATTTTAGTCTCCATATTTTTAGGGAGGGCAACCGGTCGGATTTTAGTGAAATCCAAATATTTTCGGGTTATCTAAATCTATCGGATTTCGGATCAGATCGATTTTTTTCGAGTATCCAAAATTTTATTGGAAAATGTAATAAATTCAATATCTTCAACACAAGCGGACAACAATAACTACATTTATAAAATTATAAGTGATTAAATTTCAAAAGATGATTACATATAATATATTATATGAATTGTGATATTAATTTATCATTAATATACAATTAACAATTAGCAAATAGGTTCAGACATTGATAAAAATGAAAAGTTTGTATAATATAATACTAGTAAAATCTATATACGTTGATAAATTAAAAACTAGTTCACTAAATAAGTATTGAATATTGAGTAAAAATGAAATAATAAAATGAACATATATAAATTATTTATCTAATATTATATATATTATTATATATAATAAATTATATTTATAATTATATATATATAAATATATCGGGCTCGGGTATTTCTGAAAATTTAAAGACAAATATTTGAAATTGTTAGCGAGAAAATAAATGTATTTGGGCCTGTTTTTAAAGTTGTGGGCTTGTAGACTGTGACTATTTATTTTGTGAAAACAGTTTGTCCATTCTGATGGGACATTTTCCATTGAACCAAAACGAAATTGCTATCGCCCAGGATCGAACTGGGGACCTTTTGCGTGTAAAGCAAACGTGATAACCACTACACCACGACAGCAACTGGTGTCAAATTCATCCGACTTTACAAGTTAATCAGAGATTCAGATAAAATCCTACGTGTTTAGCTATTTAATTAATATATGCACGAGACTTTTTACATGCATGTAAAAAACATTTTAAGTAAAAATGACCTTATTTGTTTTATTAGATCAAAATTGACGGGTACAAGAACCGTAAACAGGCAAGTCTTGAATGATTTATACCTAATTATAATATGTTTAATATGGTCTGTTCAAGGATGTAGATTTATGTATAGTTAACGAATACTTGGCTTGATTTGGTATTGTTATTTTAGACAGAAACAGTTAAAAGGAATTAGAAATATATTTGGTAAAATTCAAAAATTATTATTTGAAAAAATGTTTTTGGTCTAAAAACTGCTATTAGATAAAGCATGTCCCCCGTATATTTGGAAAAAATTGTCTTCCAGCTTTTGAGGAAAATAACCGCAAGTTTCACCATCAAACTTTCGAAAAAACATAATTATTTATATTATATCTCAAAATATGCATAAATAAATAAAAATATCAAACAATCATCAATTTTTCTGACATTACTTTATCTACCGGCATTTTTTCTAACAGAATGACAGTTTTAAACAGTAATCCCAAACAGGGCCTTAGATTTGAATATTTCTAAATTAATTAATTATATTATTAATAAAACAAATTAAAACATAATTTTTTTGTGTAATACTACAACTTTGTTATGCGCATTCGTTGGTTAAATGTTTTGCTTCCTGACATTATTACTACATAAAACTTCATCCTCCCTTTTTATGGGTCTATTTTGAATATTATTTTATGTCTTTTTTTAATAAAACTGATTTCATTAAAACGGATAATCAAACATAAGGGTCTCCAACAACAAGTCTGGAGGAGACGTGAATAAATTGTAGCAATTAATTAAACAAGGACATCTTGCCATCTCGTGGGCAACCTTATTTACATGCCTTCTCACAAATGATACCACGAAACTTGGATTCATCTTTTCATTTAAAAGACGCAATTTTTCAATATTAATTCTTTGATTTATTAATTATAATATTGATTATTCTTCATGGATATATTAAAATTATGAATAAAAATGAAAAAATATAATTTTTTTATATATATGAAAAATTTAAAACAAACTAATAAAAATTGACGAAAGTAGCATATACCAACTAATTTTTCTCTTAAACGAATTTGAGAATGCAATATTTAAATTTGGTCATACGATAATTAGGCCAGCAAAATCAAAAGTGACATAACTACAATCATATATGTAAAAATAAGTAACATAATTTTATATCGTTTGATTTCAACATGTTCGAGTTTCTAACAAATATTAGGAAAATATTTAAAATTTTGAGTAAGATTTTGATGATTACAATTTCCGTTGAGTGTATATTTTGATTAATAGTGTATTAATCTTTGCGATTCAACGAAATCGTGCACCACAAGTTGTTTCAACTCACATTTTTAATTTCACATATTTAATTTTTCTAAATTATTAATATATTGTTTTCAAAAAAAATATTAATATATTATTCAAGAAAAAAAATCTGCTCGTTATCAGTTACACTCGATATAATAGCAGAATTAAAGTCTCGTGAAAACTGCATTTTTGGCCGTGGATATACGTATTTAATTTATTTATTTTTAAATATATTTTTAAGTAACTATAAATATTTAATGAGAATAAAGTTACTGAGGAAAATTATCAAAGGTGCGGGTGTTTTTTAGTGTGCCTATTTTTATAATTATATATATTTCTCTATAATTATAATAACACTCTTGTGTATTTATATGAGAAATTTTTTTTAATCTCAGGATAGTTACGTAACTTGAGGAACATTAATCTCTTATTTAATATATTACTTTTTAAAATGATATATATTAAAATTATTATTAAGTTATATTAAATCTACCACCAAATAATTTATTTTTTTTGGCATCAGTTTTTAAATGGAAAATAGTAGAAATACAAAATTATATTGTATATAAAAATAATTCTTAAACCTTGCATAAGATATTTTATTTGGTTGTAATTTTATTAAATATAATGAATTCTCGTATATTCATATAAATTTTAATAATTAAAAATTTTGAATTATCACTTTATCACTACTATATTATTTAAAAATTAATTTTTATATTTAATTTTACATCTGATATTACACTTTCTAAAAAATAGTTTAGGTGAATATAATAAGCAAAGACTATATAAAATGAGACAAATCATAGATTCCATAATTTTGTCCCCAAGTTGGGCCTACATTTTGTCTCGATAGAAAGATACTAATCAGCCAGTAAATGACAACACAATAATGTCCTTTTTATATTTAAAAATCATATTTTTTAAGCGTCCACTAGCTTATCAATCCACTTGACTTGTCAGTAAACTTCAGCTAATTTCCAAAGGATTACACTGTTATGGACAAAATGCTACGAGAGTATGCTCCTTAATTACAATATTACAATCAACCATAATCGATGTGGGGTTTGGACCATTTGGTTGATTTATCTACTGAATAATTTAAATATTAAATTGAAGTTACATTCTTTAAACTGCAGCTAGATTTAACAAAATTGAGTATGCACAGAAAACACACATGGTTATTTGTCACGGGAGGGAAAAGGAAAATTACTTGGAATATATTTTGTATTCCAAAAAACTGATTTGCTACAGTATACCGGGTACATTATATCATAATAATTGTGAATATATGAACCTATGAATGCATGATTTACTTCTCGATAATTTGAGAGACTTCAAGAAATTTGCATAATATTTGAACACTTTCCCTTTGTGCGAATTTCGGAGAATAAACCAAGTTGTGTTATAAGAAATTCAAATTTCGCCTTAGGCAAGACCTTCGTAAATAAATCATATAACACTTGTATCAATTTTGACGAGATCAATTTCTTCATCCAAAATTTTCTCTCGTGTGAAATGATAGTGAACCTCGATATGCTTAATCCTCATTTTATACGGATAAACACTTTTATTAGATTTACTGTTCACTTCGTACACCCATTTGCAAGATATTGGGTTACTCCTTTAGGTTTGGGAACTAGCTCCCATGTCTCATTTTTATGAAGTGTTGATATTATTTTCTCCATAGCAGCTTTCAAATTTAGACTTCATTTAGCATCCTCCTGTGATGATAGTTCAGATTCGTCAAATGGGCCAGCAAAGAAACAGTACGTAACGTAATTTTATCATAATCAGTTCCTATAGTGTAGTCATTGTACCTTTCATTCCTCCGACGCATTCTTTATGATCTTCGAGGCAACTGATCACTATATTGAGTTCCATCATTTACTTCATGAGTTGCTTCAACTGCACTTTCATTTCTAGAAAATTATGAGGTAAAATTGGACTTGAAGGACTTTGTTTTGTCATATAAATCATCTTTTTCATTGTTTGATGGATCTACAAGTTGTGTTAATATAGGTTGCACATAGTAGGATGATGTTTCATCAAAGAAAACACATGTAGACGTCACAACTCTTAGTGTATCAGGGTCTATACATCGCCAACTTTTTATTTCAGGATCGTAGCCTACAAACACACGTTTCTTTGTCTTTGCATCCATTTTAACACACATTTGATCAAAAACATGGACACAACATATAGAGCCAAAAAATTTGAAATATGAGACAGAAGGTTTCTCCTTATAAAGAAGTTAAAATGGAGTTTTCATGTTGATAACTTTTAAGGGCAATCAATTTATCACATGACAAGCACATCGTATAGCTTATGTCGATAACTCTTGAGAAAGACTTTTTGAATGCATCGAACTTCTACTTACCTCTTGTAAATGCCTTAATTTTCGTTCAGCAACTCCATTTTGTTTTGTTGCGAGGTTCTTGGACACGTAAGTTGTCTTTTTATTCCATGTCACTCACCGAAATCAGCAAACTCGTTAGGTATAAATTCTTCTCCATTATCAATTCGTAGATACATGATTCTCCTTCGAAACTACCCTTCAACCTTCCTTTTGAATTGTTCGAAGATCGAGAATGTATCAATTTTTTGTTACATGAAGAACGCCCATGAAAATCTCGTATAATCATCAACAATGATGAGCATATAACAAAGTCAATTATAATTTGATGCATTGTTTGCTAATAAATTAGAATGGACCAGCTGCAAAATTTTTGTAGTTCTGATTGAAGATTTGTCAAATGGAAGACGACTTTTACAAACAATCTCATGGGGAAAATTTTCGAAGTTAGGCAGCCTATTAACACTACTATTTGCTGAAATATTTTTTAACTTCTCATAACTCACACGAGCTCAACGCGTACGTAACAAAGATGCTTTATCTTGCCAGATTGTTTTCTCCGCAAAAACTTCACTTGTCGACAAAACATAAAGAGAATTGACTCTCATCCCTTTCAACGTTGTATCTGCCTCAATGCTTCGAACATTTTTTAAAATCTTGACATCATTTGGGCCAAATATAATATATCCAGCAGAATTTAAAAGCCGAGATACCGAAATCAGATTTTAGTCATACCCAGGATATGATATACATCATTTAACATGACTTGCTCAACGATCCATCGTCTTCATTTTAACATGTCCTTCATTCTTAACGGGACCAATAATTTTATTTAAATGTGGGGTGGATGATGGATACTTTATAACCCGTCTCTCTGCTAATTGCCATCCCTAGTTTAAATTCATGATGCAGAAGGTGTTTGACAATTTTTAATAAAATTTGAAATATATAAATAATTTATAAGATAAATTAAACTAATTTATTATTTATAGTATTAAAATTTAAGCTTATTTGTTATAGAAGATAAATATAAATAATTATAATCTGTCAAGTAATGTATTCCTTTAGTTTCGTTTTTTGGGAACCACTTCTTTTTCCACGCATTTCAATATGTTCGATAGAGCATGTATTTGTATATAATATTTTTTTAATTTTATATTGAAATTTAAATTTTATATTTTTATACAATTTTTTTTTGAATATATCATTTATAATTTTTTTTTGTTAAAGGTATTAAAATATGTGGAAAAAAGTTAAATAATTACATAAAATAGGATGGAAAATTAATAAGCTTAAATTTTTACATAATGCACTCAAATCATGAATGTTTTAATTAATTATTAGCATGTGCAAGTCGCGGTCCACACTTTTTAGCTGTATCTCCTCATGAATGTACGTACCACTCTTCAATTTAACTATCACACCTCACTTGTCATTATAATCTGCAAATATGTAAATTTGTTTAAAATTTGTATTTAAATGTTATTTATCAATCATATTGACTATGTACTTAGGATTTTGTTATACATACCCCTTAAAAATAGAGAACTCAAAGTTAGTACATGGAGTTCTTATATGATCCGCACTATATGTATGTATATACAATATTTATAGCACCTTAATGATAGAATTTTGTGATAATAAACTTTAGAGATATTATTTAAGTATAAGTTTTTTTCAATAACAGGATATCAATCTATCTTATATAATGTATAGTTATCAAAGTTTAAGCAGAGTGTTACTTATCACTTAAATACTAAGATTTATAAAAAAAATTATCGAAATCACGTTTAACTTAGAGAAATTATCAAAAATACTATTTTTTAATGTTTTTTTTGCAATTTTAGTATTTTCTGATTTTTTTTGCAAAAATATGGTTTGCAACTTATTTTTCATTTTTTCAAAAAAATAATTGAAGTTGTTTTTCGTTGTTGCTTGAATTTGTTTTTGGTTGCATTTTAATTTAAATCGTGTAATTTGTTAAATAGCGTATTATGCATTCAAAAAATAATTATTTTGACTAAATTTTAAAGTTGCATTTGCGGTTAATTTCAGTTGCAAATATGGTTGCAAAACGGTATTTTTACAAAAAAAATTAAAATTCATATTTTTGCAAAATAAATTAAAAAATCATATTTTTGTAAAATATTTTTAAAAAACACAGTATTTTTACAAAAAAAGTTTACCCTTAGGTATTTTTCAAAAAACCCTTTTACCTTATCACATGGGAATTTTACTATTTTTGGTAACTATCCGGCTATCTAACATTATTTTAGTTGTTTTTTTTTAAATAACATATTTTCAGATAATATTAATTAAATAATTTGTTTCTTTTATTATTTATGATAATTGCATTAAAATAAATTAAATTGTTTGTATGACTAAATTAGTTCAAATTATAGTATTTTTTAAACCAAACCAATACAAACAGTTTTTTAAAAAATGAAAATCAAACGTGACTAGTACCTGTTTAAGTCAAACGAAACCAATCCAAACAACTTGATTGTACTTCAAACTACGGTTTAAATTTTATTATTATTTTATTTTCTCTAATTTTTTATATTTGGTACATAATTATAATATGAATAAATGTACCTTAAAATTTCAAATATGTCAATATTATATATATACTAGCTTACATCCCGTGTGATGCACGGATGAATTTTTTTAGTTTTTTAATATTTTTATTTTAATATTTTTTAATGATTTGAATTTATTTGTATAATAATAATTTAAATTTTATTTAATATTATATGTATATATTTTATATAATTTATTTGTATTTATATTTTAATAGGATAATTTTTGTTTGTTTTGTATAGTGATGTATTTTATTTAGGAGATTAATGTGAGATATTTTAGTTAGAAGATTAATATGAGATTGTATTTTAGTTAGAAGATTAATATTTTAAAATTAAGCCCAATAATTAATCAATTATTCGGCCCAAATATCTACTGACTACTAAACTTTCAATTTTATCATAAATTTTAATGATATATTAAATTAAAATTTTATGATAAATTTTAATGATATATTAAATAAAAATTATAGGATAAGTGAGATTCGTAAAATAAAAAATAAAAAATATAATTTAAATATAATATAATATTATTATATCAACGGAATTATATTTTTACATAAAAGTAATGTTTATATTCTTTAGAATTATAATTTTTATGAGTTGTTTGCATAAAAGGAGGACTACTGGTGTTAGAATTGTATGTATGATTATATTCTTTTAAAATTATATTTTATTAAAATTCAACGGTTAAGATTGTTTCTATGGTTCACTTAAAATTGGACGGTCAAGATCTTTTTTATGGTTCACCCACTACCATACCGACGACCAAAACTTTTAATATTTCGATTTTAATAATATAGTATAGATAGATAGTATAGATAAGTTTAATTTGTATATATATCTATTATATTTAAAATACTTAAAATATATGAGTTATATTTGTCTCTCAAACTTAATTAATCTCTCACTTAAGACAGCTGATCTTCCTTCACTTTTCTTCGTCATAATTTCTTACGTTTATTATCCTTTAAATTTTAACTTCATATTTTCTAATTTGATAAATAAAAAATTTCCTATCCTAAATAATTTTATAATTCGATAATATGTACACTTGGAGTTATAATTCGATAATATGTATCTATTAGTAATGAGTCTCGGGCTTGCATATGATATTAATTTATAATTTAAACCGGTTAAATTAAATAGTTACAATTGGACCGGTTCGATTTCGATAATAATGATTTACAGTTCCATTACGATTTATCAAATTTTAAAAATCAAAAATTCGATTTATTTTGGATATGCCGTTCAAAATGATCAGTTAAACCAGCCCATATATACTCATATCTAACTACGTTAATGGCTTGTTTTTGTAATATGGATTTCATTTAAAATTTTGAATGAGATCAAATGACATTTTTGAATAATTATAGGGATTTGGATTTGAATTCTAAGCAATTCAAATATAAATATAAATATGAGAATTTAAAATGACAACTCAAATGTTGTCATTTGAAATCAATCATTTAAAATATAATCAAAGTTCTCATACAGTATTCTAGTGAAATCAGAACAAAAATAACAAGCTTCATTTTTTTGTTAGTTCTATCAATCACATGAGTGAGTAAAACTAAAGTATGGTCTCTTCGGGAAGCTAAACAAGAATTCTGGAATACAACTTATGTTCCCTCTCCTAAGACATTGGAAGACTCATAAAAGTTTAGATTTATTTGAATTGAGTTGAACCTTGCCTTGAGAATTCTTTGAACCTTTCTCTATGTCATAAATTCAATTGATAAAGTAGGGTTATTGAAGCTAATAAAAAGTAATATAAACAAGCTTGTCATGACAACGGTGTCCCGCTTAATCATACCAGTCGTCGATTATGCTTTTTTTTATACGTCTTCCACTACAAGGGTGGGCCCAAATAATACTAGAAATGATACGACAGATCCTCGAAATACCGCGGGGCTGCAGAAAAGTTCACAAATGTAAAAGGATCTGTTTCATTTAATAGAAAAGATTCTTTAATAAGTATTATTTCTGCGGTTACCTATGTAAGCTCTTTCATCGTTAATGTGAAACGGATGTTTAAGTTTATTGTGTGGGTCTTTATGTTCTTCCGGTAATGGAATCAAGAACATGTCGCAGCAAGGTTAGCTGTAGGGATAACCTACAGGCTGGATTGAATCTTTCTTCTTTTCCGATATGCCACTCCGCAAGCATGGAGCGATAGAATCAAGTGGGCTGTAATGATGTCACAAGTTGCATCTATTTGTATCTATACAATGATCAGTTCTTTAGTTTCTTTGATCCCATTTGGTATTCCTTTTCTATTTGCTTCCAATGGTTAGACATATCCAAACAAGTTATCGGCTTACGAATGTGGTTTCCATCTATTGATGATGCAAGAAGTCGTTTTGATATACGATTTTATCTTGTTTCAATTTTATTTATTATCATTGATCCGAAAGTAACTTTTTCTTTTCCTTGGATAGTATCTGTTAAAAATGGAAACATAGAGGAGTCCCGGTTACATTTAGGAGATTCTTTAAAAGAAATACAGGATTCTGCTTCTGGCGTTAACATGGTATTGGGTGGTAATTCCGCTTATAGGGTCAAATCGAGCAAGTGTAGTAGCAGCGTTCAGTACTTTACTATTATAAAAAATACCAAACTTCTTAAATAAGAATAAAATAGATTTTAAGAAATACTAGTCGAATAATTTATTTGTTTTATTAATTATCTATCATAATTACATAAATTGAATTAAATTGTTTGTATGTCTAAATTAGTTGAATATTGAAAATAGTAATATAATTTATTTTTTGGAAAAAGGATAAAATTTTAAGAACAATTTTTTTTATTTTAAAAAGACCACTAAAATGTGAACGGAAGAAGTAACAAAAACTAATTGACTACACCTATTTTAAGTATTTATTACGATCAATGATGATTCAGATAAAGTAAATACGACCGTAATTGTTTGCTTCTCGAAAACTAATTTACTGGAATGGAAATGTAAAAAGTGAAAACAGTAAAAATGTGTTAATGTCGTTTTAATGATGAACGAGAGAATTGTACTTCCCTAACGAATAATTAAAGATTAAAATTAAATCACATCGTAACCTAATAACTACTGTACTACTAACTACCTACCCACATAATTAATTAGTAAATGTTGTATAGTTAGCAGATATACATGTCATAAATGCATCTTCTTCTGTCACGTCATGTCTCCGAACAACCGCCGCCGTTCCGGCAACTACCCTTCGCCGGCGATGATGTCATGAGGCTGACAAGCAGGTCAGCAAATGCTCCAACAATGAACTTGTGTGTACTTTTAGGGTTTAATGAAAGATAGCACGTGAGCAACTCATGCAAGTACTTCCAATTCTCTCTCACATCCACCAACTCACGTGCCTCCACCATTTCTTGCATGGATCGCCGGAAGTCAAGATAAGGGTCCGGTGACAACGTCGGGATCGGAACTCCACCGTCGATGACCCCATTGTCTCTCTCCGGCAAAGATGACGAGCAAGATGAAGACGACAATGATGACGTGGCAGATTCAGTGATGGAGTTTGAGTGGCCCGGGGAGGAGAAGAAGAAGCGTTGGGATTTGTACACGGTGGCGAAATCCGGCGTTGTCGTGTCGGTCTCATCGGATTGCGGCGAACAAGGAGGCATGTTGGAAGTTGATGATGTAGTGGCATGATTGTAATTATTTGGATCATGGTATAGTGAGTTGAAGTTTTTGATGAGGATTGGTGATGGGATGTTGTTAGGGTTTTGGTTGATATTTTGTTGAGTTTGTTGTTGAATGGGAGATTGAGATGGTGATGATGATGTGAAGCACATTTGGAGATTTTTTCCAAATGTTCTTGGCATTTTGGTTGATTTTGGTAGCTTCTCTGTGTATGTGTGGTATTATTTAATGGTTGAAGGATGATATGAGAAATTATTAGATGGGGGAACAAAGAAGATGTCCTATGGTTTGGATTGTCTACTCTAGAATTGTCGAGGCCAACTTATCATCTATTTGTATGTGAATGGCAAGGAACAAGAGAAAAACACCCGGATATAGCCATTATATTATTATGGGAAATTCCTCATGCTACCAATGTTGAATTGATTTTTTTTAATGGTACAATTTATTATTTTGAAATTATAAATGATATTCATGTACTTTTAACTTCATCCGCATTATACTTGTTAACTAAACGTTAATAAAACGTTAATTTCTAATAGTATTATTTAAAAGAGTCAATTTTACAATAATATCATTAGAATTTTTCCAATTTCTAAGTTTTACTTTTTAGGGATGATAATAATATAAAAATAATTATAAAAAATCAATATCTATTATTTATGGTAAAAAATTTAGGAAAAATTGACTTTGTTAAATGATACCATTAGAAATTGTTATTTTAATTAATACATAAGGGTTTTATTAACGTTTAGTTAACATAGTGATATAATACGAATGAAGTCAAAAGTATAGTAGTACTACTTGAAAGTCCAAAATAGTTAATGTTATTATTTAGAAAAGTCAATTCTACTATTAGGAATTTCCCTATTATTATATATATATATTTGGGATCGTTTGATTCGTGATATCTAGGTATCACTTATGAGTTTCGGTTATTCCAAATATCTGATGTTTGGTTTAAAATTTAAAATTTTAAAACTAATACTTCAAACACATAATGTACGGGTTTTTAATACTTTGGGGGAGGTGGGTATGAGCCATGAGTACGAGGAACGAAATAAAAAATTATTATATTTATCTTTATTTATAAAATTACATGTGAATTCTTTAAATAAAAAAAATTATAATGTAATTCTTTAATATTTGATAAATAATAATAATTTACTTTTCATATCAAATGTCTGGACTCTTTTACTCGATCATTAAAAATATATTAAATTAACAAATTCATTTCACCATTTAACCAAACACAAGATATAAGGAATGATATTTCATATTTATACAACCTTAAACCGATTCGTGATTACAACCCGATACTACTCGACCTTTATATTGTTTTTGGGTGATTAAGGTTAATATAATTTTTATTTATTTATAAATAATTTATGAATTAAAACTTTTTTTTTAATATTTAAATTACCGAAACGGACATCACATGAGGCGAAATGGAGAGTATGCTGAAGGCAAAGCCCCCTAATAATCTTTTAAAATAAACTTTAACAAATTTTTAAATTATCGAAATGGGACATCACGAGGCGAATTTTTTCTAGGAGGATAAAGATGAGAAGACTGTCTTGAGAGGCGACTCTACTATCTATGATTCTAGACACCACTTTTCCATTTCTAAGGCTTTCATTTCATTTATTGATTAAATTTCCTTCGCTCTCTCATCCTCTCTTCTATTTATTAGTTTTTTTAACAAAACCGAGATCTAATCATTTTTGGATGAGATTTTAGGTACCTTGTTATTAAGATTGTTAGTCGTACCCATCTTTTTGGGATGTTAGTGTGTTATATTTTAATATTTTTATGTGTTTTGTTATGAATTTCAGAAATTTTTCTGAAAATGATTTATATGATATTTTGGGAGATCGGTAAAACTCGCATCGAATCTAGTAGGACAGTGTGGTGGATATCGCAAGAGCTCACCTTTCACAATAAAAAATTGTTTATATTTTGGGGTATTTGTTCCTCCCATATCAGCATATCAGTTGATGTAACTAACAGTTTTCAACATTGAGTTTCTGAACATTGAGTTACGAATGACACTTTTGTGAATGTCAATTGTAATGTTACTGTGTAGATTGGATTGTTCAAGATGTTATTGGAACACATTTTAAATTAAAGAATTTGAATATTTTATGTGTTAAGCGATCTGAACACAAAACAGTTATTTATTTAGTTCGTTTTTTGTTTCACAGGTTCTAGTTCACAATTCAGGGATTTGTCCGAGTTTCAATATTTTAATGAATTTTTTTTACGCCAAAAAATAAATAAATTATGTAGTATATGTATTTTATATAGTTACCTATTTTAGATCCTGAATTTTTAAGATCGTGATTTATGTTATGATATTAAATCCCACGTGTAATAAGAATATGATATATATTTAGGTTTGATCTTTAGTGGTTTGTTTGTCCGTACTCCGTACTAATAAAAACCATTCAAGGATTAAATTCAATATTTATAAGCGATATAATTTTAATATAATTATTATATAGTATAATTAGTAAAAGATGCATGTCAAAAAAAGAGAGTAAAAGATGGAGCGGTGTACATCATAATTAAATAAAAGGTATTAATATAAATAGTAAGTGAGGTCAATGTTAATTTGATGATTGAAGATTACATATACTTAAAAAAATATCACATCATACAATATAAATATTTTAATGATTGATTGAGAGATATATAGGATTATCAATAATCAATATATGCACAATTGCACAGATATCATAATAGAAGCAAGCTGGAGGCAATATGCACATGGGAAGCTTGGACTCTTGGAGAAAGTGCATGCCAGTGACAATATTTTAATTCTTTTTTTTTCTTTAAATTTAATGACAAAAGAGTTCTTAGCTATGCGCCTATGCACCATGCCAAAAATGATACCCCTCGTTCTCTTCAGTTTGTTTACATTTTTGTCGGAGTCTCCCATTTTAATATGTATATAAAATATAGTTTAATAATTTATTTTTAAAATTTTATTTTATTATAAAAATTTAACAATCTTATTTTTATAATAAAAAAAATTAAAAAAAAATTATAAATTCATCTTTAAAATATACCTTAAAATGTGACTCGGATCTCAACAATCCAGGGAGGGAGTACTTTCCAAACCTCTCATATTTAACTGTCGTCCCTACTAGGCCACTAATATATGGGTTGAGAAAAAAACTCATTGTACTTCGAGTGCAAGAGCAATTTTTTTTTATGATTTTAAAATGTTTAAATAAATTTTATTGATTTAATATTTTTTTTAATTATAATTAAAAATATTACAAAAAATATATAACTACATTGAAAATATATTTGTGTATTAATTTATAAATTTTCAACATACACATTATTAATTTTTTTCTAATATTATATTTTTATATTTATTTTTATTTTTATGAGAATAATTTTAATTTATTTATAATCTTGTGCAATAATATTTTTATATAATTTTTTATATATTTTATTCATATTTATATTTAAAAAGAAATAAATTTTATATACTTTGTTTAAAAATATGTTAATATTAAAAGATGAAAATTTAAAAATTAGGCTTACTCATCAAAATTACCCCGTCCAAATACCAACTACTCATACCAAATTTTAATATTTTAATTTTAATTTATTTGAACATTAAACGTTTATTTGATTTGTTTTAAATTATAGGAGTTTCTTGACTTCTACACTTAAATTATAAATATTTTTCACTCCTTCCTATTTAAAAATGGGTTAAGTACTTAGTTAAATAGTGTCGGTCTGTCTACATGTGTGTGTTTGTATGTAAGTATTATGATTTAATATTAAAATGTGACTCATATTTAACTGGTTATTAGAAAATTTTAAATGTTCGTCGAGAATGTAAAATTTAAAAGTTATAAATTAACATGTAAATAACAAAAAAAATATATGTTATATATATGTATGTATTTTAATATTTATATGACAATTTTACAACTTATCTATTATTTTGTAGAATTATTTAATAAAATTCAATTATATATAAAATTTAAAAATTTAAAAATAATAATAATAATATATAATATATATGTATATACATATATATTTATTAATCTAATTAGATATTTAATAATATTTCTAATCATGGTGATGAAAAAACTAATTGAGGGGCTATATTGAACCAATAATTTAAATTTTACGGACTTATGCGAGGTTTTTTAAACCACATAGGTTTATATGCTCCAAAAACTAAATTATAAGGGTTTTTTTTGTCTATTTAACCCTTTAAAAAAATAGGTACTTGTAGACAAATGTTTATTTAGATATTTTTCTATGGATTAGAATATTTTTCCTTCGGAAACAAATATTTTGTTAGAACATCTATAATAGTCTCCTAGTTAACTCCTAAATATAATATAAAATATTTGGTTCTTAGTCATTTAGCACATTATTTTTAAAAGTGTCAACTCCAACAATATTTCTTAAATTTCGTCTCTATTTTATTTTTTATTAATATATAGACCCCAGTATGACAAAAAAGTGAAAAATAATAATGAATGTTTTAGAATGAAAAAATATTTTATTGATAAAAAAAATTAAGAACAATCTATTTCTTATTATGCTCCCTATTTTTTTAATTAGGAGCTTATTTAAAGAGTCACTCGGAAATGCTGTTAAACCAACCGGCGCGCCAAACATCCTCATCCTCGTTAATTCCTCAAAACTGTATTGCTTAGATATAGAAATCTCTAGAAATTGTTAAACTTCACGATAAACTAATTTTCTTTAACAATTATGTAAATGCAAAAGATATAGATTTTGTCTAGAAATTTACTCAAGTCCCAAACAATGAGATAATGATTTAATTTTTAAACACATAAAAGTACACATTATAAAAATACACCACAAGATACGATTGCCATATCTACTATTTAAAGTTTTTGTTAATCCATTATCAATGCAAGACACCCGATAGTTTATAATTTAATGCTATAGTGCATGCTAGCTGAAAATTATATTATCAGTAATGTAATGAACAATTATCTTAATTGACCACTCTATAAGGGAAAAAATTAACTTTTGTTAAAAGGTCATTTTTTTGATATTTTGTGGTCAAATTAACTTATTTTTTTATTATAAATGAGAAATTATTCTTTTAAAAAATTAAAAAATACATTTTAAAATAGATTATATATAGATTCTAATAATATAAAATTTTAATTTTTTTAAATTACAGTAGTTTGATCGACGGGAACAAGTAATTGGAGGGAGTACTCTATTTAGCTGTTTATTTTGTCTAATATACTTCTCTATTAAATTTGAATTCAATTTATTAAACAGTAACAGTTTGCCTATATTAACCAGTACTATATTTAAATTAAAATAGGTATTTTTAACCGAATCACCCTACTATATCATAAAAATATGATACTACCATCTATTTACTAACAAAATATCGAACCATACACTTGCATCCATGATCCAACCAACACAAAATATTACTCCTATTTGACTTTTGAAAGTCAAATTAATTAATTTTGACTAACAAATAAAATATATTAAATAATAATATGTATTTTTAAAAAGAATATCATAACAAACTTTGATTATCCTATTTTATGAATTAATTTGCAGATTTAAAAAATAATAAATTAATATTTTTTAATTGTTAGTCAAAGTTGAAATAATTTGACTTTCAAAAGTCAAATAAAGACGATATTTACGGGACGGAGGGAGTACATACTCTGCGTCGGACTAGCCCAAGTTGGAGTTTATTTCATACTCGCAAACAGTACTAGTACACTGATAAACCTTACTCCCCTAAGGTAGATATGTGTATACATATATATACACATACAAACACTACACACCCCTAGCTAGACAGTAGAAACATCAGAAAGTAGGGTCTTGGTTAAGTCTAGCAGCAGCTGCCATGGAAGCTGCAACGCCACCGGGATGAGTAACCATACTCGGATTGTTTCTAACTTCTGCCCCTATCACTCCCTCTGCATCTTCCCTCGTCACCGCCTTATCTTCTGCCAACCTTATCGATGCATCCTACACACAACATCAAGGCTCAATTAACGTATTTATTATAAACCTCTAATTTACTATGATACAAATTACGAAATCTAGTTGCAACTTCATTACTTACAGCAAGGAAATCGCCTAGTTTGGTTTTATTCTCCACATTCATGGCACGAGCATTTAGATTCGCTGCGGATTGAGCTGCTGCGGCCACGCCACCGGGGTGAGCGTAGCCGCAAGCTCTAACTTCAGCTGCTTGTATAGCAGCCGCATCACTCTGATCCACGGGTTTATCACCCGCAGTAAGAGCAGTGGTCTCCAAAGCCTCGCCTATAGTAATAGCATCCCTGCCTAGTGCACCCGCTGGGCTTGTCATCTTAACTTTCCCTGGTTCAACATATTGTCCCACCACCTACACATGCAGTACAAATACTATTAAAATTATCTAATATATATATATATATATATAGGTTGAACACAAAAAATTAATTTTGCCTAAGATCCCGAGGACCGTCCCTGCACGTAAAATAAAAATTTACCAATATTGTGTCGGAACAAAGTCTGAAAGTCAAATTACGTACCTCTTCTCCAACTGCCTCAGTAATGATTCGACTTGCAGCAATTTCAGCTTCAGAAACAGTGACACCTTGTTCTGTAGCTATGGGGGTGCCTTGATCACGGCCAACAACGCCGCGCTGGAGATTAACAGCGGCCGCCGACTGCATGACAGAGGCGGGACCACCCTTGTGCGTTTGGCCAAGCACTATATTCTCCGCAGCCTGCATGGCAGAGGCATCGTTCGGTGCGATGGGTTGGGAACTTAACTGCCCGGAAACATCGAATACATCACCGTATCTTATTGGTTGTTCTTGTTGGGGTCTCTGGGGTTGTTGCTGGCTCATTTTAACTATAGTTGATTATGCACAAGCAGTAGGGTTAAAAGAAACGAAACCAAGATAAATGATATATATATATATTTATATGTAGATCAGATTCGAATTGAATTATTTGAATTTTGCTTAGCGAAACGTGTGATACTTGAGGATGTGATACGTGTACAGTATCTTTATATGTGGCAAGGTCTGCCTTTCACACGTGTAACTAATCGGTGAAGTATTAGCTGCGGGGAACACTTCCCTACTCTAGAACGGGCTAGGTCATAACAATTTTTTATGCTAATTTCAGATTAATATATTTTTACTCCTACAAATGTCCTCAAAGAAATGACGCAAGTATTCGGGATCTTTTCCTTATTTATCTAATCCTACAAATTCAACTTCTTTCATGGGACAAGTTATTAATCATTGTTAATTTGTCTCACATCCCTATCTTTACCCTTTCTTTATTTGAATGATTTCAAACATTTTCAAAAATAATAATATTTTATAATATAAATTTTAGTTACATTCATTATTTCTTTCCAATATATTCATTTATATATTATATATTAATTGATCTCATACTTTACTAAAAGAATTTACTTCTTACCACTACATTTAAAATATACCCACCTGTAAACTTTAATATATACTTCCTTAATACCCAATTCACATTAATATACTTTTTTATGAGCATTTTGAATGATCTCCCCCATTCTCATCTTCGAAATTATATTAAAAATAATAATATTCTAAAATTATCCTTAAATTGTATTAATTTTTCAAAAATTTCTTATATATCATTCCTTGTCTATTCTTACTTTCTTGTTCATAAATTTTACTTTTTACTTTATTACAATTTTAACTACTAATCCTTTTCTTTTATTATTATATAGTTCCCGCATCTCAAAGCCAGTCCCCGATATAAATATTTCCTTCTCTTTTAACAAGAGGAAGAGTATCTCCGACCATCACTCCTCCTTACCTCTAATTTTGCTAATTATACAATTTTAGGTAATCATGTAAAAAAATTCAACCCCAATCATCACACTCTTTATCTAAAAATTTTAGGTGTGAGAAAATGATTTCATGCACTTGTGTAACCAGATTTACTTATCTATAATTACATATCATCTTTTCTTTCTTATAATTCAATATATATCTAATTCAAATATCCCACTCCTTATCAATAATATTACCTAAAATATTGAATGAAATATTATTATTTAAATTTTAGAGAACAATTATAGATAATACTATTGTAGTAAAATAATTTTTGGTTTCTTATAATTTAGACAATCATTAGTTTATTATATTTTAAGAAACCAAAATAGGATTTACCGTACATTGATTTTTTACCACAATTATCCTAGACTTTCACTAAACAAATTATATTTAAAAACATGAACATATTGTGCATTATCAATTACTAGCACACTCCTATTTAATTAAAAAAATATAACAAAAATGAGATTAATTAATATTAAAAAATGTATAGTCTTTTCAAATCCAAGAATTAAAACCATCACCATCATGAACATAATATAATTATAACTATTAAAATATAAAATTTCTAATTCTACGTTAAAAATTATTTTACATAAATCAACATCTATCTTCTTCTCCTATTTTAAGTTTTATTTTAACATTTAAATATGCATAGTTATAATTTATATTTAATATAAATTTTTCTATTTAGTTTTCATGATAGTATAAAATACAAATATAATATAGATATTTAATCCATAATAATTTAAGTCATAATTACATTTTTAAAACTTAAAAATAAATATTAAAATTTATAAAACTAAAATCTAATTTGTGAATAGTGAATACATGAGCATCCCAAGTATTCGATCTAGATTGCCGAGTTGCGTGGCCATTTAAGGATATGTTGATTGACCCAAAAATCGATACTTAATAACGGTATATTCATCATAACACTATTATATATATAATTATTTAAGAGTAATTAAATTTGAGAAATAGTGCCATATATGTAATTGACTTTTCAGTTTATACTATTTTTTAAATATTAATCATTTATATCATAAAATTTAACTTAAATTTTTTAATTAATTAATAATAAGGCTCTAATTCAGTTAATATATATATATATGAGTTATAATATAGTTTTTTAATTTCTACTAGAATTTTAATAAAAAATTATATGATTTAAGAAATGGTTCGTTTATTTTCACGCTTTACCATCTTTGCAACTCGCATAAGAATGCAAATTAAAACCATAATTTACCTAAAATATTAGTACTAATAATTTAAGATTTAAAATTTAAATTAAATATTTTTAAGATTTTCACTTAAACATTACCAAACACATCCTTCTGCTGTCTCACCGCATATTAGTCCGCTCATTTTCTTATATAAACACATTTTCATCGATACATACTCATCCACACACACACATATTATATATATATATATATATATATGGGACCGGTCCTACTTCTTTTTTCTTCTTATCGGAGTTCGACACGATATCTTTTCATATATAATCACAGTTAAAAAAATAAATTAACAGTTGAGATAAAAATAATAATTAACCATACACTTTATAATAAAACGTGTGTACGCTCTATAAACCATATATATATATATATATATATATATATATATATATATATATATATATATATATATATATATATATATATATATATATATATATATTCTTTTATTTTCAATTTTACATTTTAAAGTATATGCTCTATTACATGTCTCTATTATATTGTCTAATGAGAGGGTCATATGAGATGACACATTATCATTATTTCTATATATTTTAACTAACTAAAATTATTTATTATCTGACAAAATATTATATATTTATAAAAATCCCAATTATTTATTATTTTAGAAATTTATAAAATACGAATAGTTTTATAAAATAAAAATATTTAATATTATAATATCTTTTATATTTTAAAATTTATTTATAATAAAAAATATAACATTTAAATATTATTTCAATTTTATTCGAAATATAATTATATATAATAAATCTTATTTAATTTTATTAATTTTATTTTATATAATATTAAGTTAAAATTATTTCAGTTATTTTTATGTTTCTTTTGAAAGCTAATTTATTTTAGGATATCTATTACTTTTATTACGTAAAAATTATAAAATCTAAATTTATATTACACAAATATCTATTAGTTTTATCACGTAAATATTATAAAATTTAAATTTACGTTATGTAAATATTATTTATATTTTTTTATTTTACAAAATATATAATTATTTTTTTAAAGAGCTCACTTAAATCTCTAAAAAATGATCTTACAAAAGAACAAGTATTTTTCTGGGAGAGATAAGAATGAACATTCGTTATAGGACATATAACAAAGCGTATGTTATAAAGGATAAAATAAAAAATAAAAAAATATATATAGATATGCTCTTTATAATACATACGATTTATTATCGAGTGTATGGTCAAATTTTTTCTTTTATCTAAACCTTTGATTTAATATTTTAACGATATGAAATGGGTTGGTAGAATATCACGAATAAACATTTTCATAAATACACATATATATTATATCAGTACTCCAAACAGATCTACAATCCCATCACCTCTACCGTCACATCCATCGCTTCACTTCAACATCCACAATCACGAGGTAATTTCTATTTCATTTTCACTATTACAACACTTATTTATTTATTTTTTCAATTTAATTAGGTTTAATTAATCTTTCTTTTTTCGTGGATTTAACTGTGATTACAGATCTGGGTGTTGAATCAGCCACTAATTTCAACGATTTGAAGACTGATTTGGTACCTCTTGTTATATATATATACATAGATTTATGTTTAGTATATGGTTTGGATTAACTGAGATTGATGTTGATTTGCTTGTTTCTTGGAGGTTATGGAGAAGATATAAAAGTTTTTATCATTTTTTAGCATTTTAGCCGTAAAGATCACTGCTTTTTCGGGTTTTTGTAGTTGTTGATTTTATTTAGTGTGGAGGGATTTTAGGGTAGGAGTGTTGATTGTTAGTTGTTGAGTTGAATCTATGGAGACGCTTGTTGTTGTTGATCAGCATAGGGGTAGGAATTATGGGAAGAATAGGGGTCATGGGTCTTCCCCGTCTAGGGTTTTTAGGGAGATTAATTGTAGGTCTTTTCAGTCTGGGGTTGGAATTCTTCCGACCCCGGTTAAGGCTTGGAAGCCTGTTGGGAAACCGGGGTTCGGGTTTTCGCCTTCTGGAGGGGAATTTGTGAAAACCCCGTCACCTGATTGTGTTAAGTCCGTGTTTGAAGGGAAAAACAATGGTAGGAAGGTGAGGTCGGGGTTGAAGAAAAGTAGTTCAGTTCCGAGTCCGTTTAATGTGAAGGTTAATTCTGATGAGAAGAAGTTTTTGTATTGTAAGAAGTTGTCTTACTCTGAGCTTTGGGCTGGACCTGCGTATTCGAATTCACCACCTCCTAGTTCTTTACCCATGCCCAAGTTTTCTGTTCCGCCAAAACGAACTGTGTCGCTTGAGTTGCCTTGGTCGGAACCTGACGTACATTTGCACCAGGTTTCACGGTCTGCTCCTCCATCTCCTAAAAGAGATCATGCCAATTCTGGTAGAAATGTCTTCCACAGTGCAGACTTTGCTAGTGCGACCAAGGATCTGCGTCGCATCCTCAATCTTGATATGGATGATGAATGAGTACTTGGAGCATTGACTCCTGTAAATAAGAACCAACTTTGCAAGCTAGGTAGAAGTAGAAAGTATATTGAGTAAATAATTTAGCCAGACTCCTAAATAAATCAGATACATTTGGTGGTACTAGAGCAGGCTGCATGGTAGTCAAACAACTTGCTGAAAGATATATTGTTGTTGCGAGAGAAGTGATAAGTAGTCGATAATTATCTCAGATAACTTGAAATATGTAGATTAGCATTTGTTGATGTTTCTGTTCGAAGAATGTGCAGTTGATGCTGTGGGATGGATGAATGTTTTGGTGGAAGATGGGAGCTTAGTGCATGTCAATGTCATCAGAATACTTGGTGGCTTGAGTCACCTGGTGTGGTCTAGAATTGGCCATCTTAATCAACTCCAAGTGTGATGGTTTATTTGATTGGTGAAATGCTGAATATGTCTTTGAGTTGCACTCTTTGCAGGACTCTTGGTTTTCTTTTGCTCATCTCGATGTTATATGTAGGCTGCAGTTCCATATAATTGTATGTACAGGTAGATTTGCAACATGAATGGTCACATAGTTTCAGTAGCTACCCACTAATAGTTGATATATATCCTGTCCCCTTAAAACCTAAATACCTTCTGTTTATAGTCTCAGTAGGTGATCGTTCTTTTGCATTTATGCTTTCTCCCTAGTTGTCCAAACTGTCCAATCTCTTTCTGCCATCATACCTTCTCTGCCATCATACCTTCTCTTACCCTTATGAAAAATCAATACCTTTTACATATTTGCTTTTGGAGGATGTCATCTTTCCCTTTGCCATTTTCTCGGGTTTTTATAGAGAAAATTGGGACGAGGGAGTGAGAATGAATTTCCTGTTACTGGTCTTTGTTCTCTGATTTTCCATGTTGCACTGTTTGGAAGTTCGCACTGTGCGAGTTTCACTCTTCTCGAGTGAAATGATGCTCTACTGTATCATCAGTCTTCCTACCTTCTTCATCAATGAAGATTGCTGATCATTTCAAACCATCAATAAGGTACGAGTTCAATAATTTAATATTTTTGAAGTATTTAGCGAGATTGATTTTGTTTATACAACCATTGATTGATACTAATGGTTTGTCCTTCACATTTGAAGTAGATAAGAGGGCTCGCTAAAAGAAGAATTGCTGGCAATGTTCGTCTACCACAAGGTGTTCTAATAAGCAAGTCTTGTTTGGAATTCCATGCAGGCCGTCTTCTGTATCTGAAATTAACAACATTGTTGTCTGGCTATTATGTTTAGTACTTGGCGCTTTAACTAGTTTGGTTAATACTGTGGACAACTTATGCTTGAACGATGTCATTTGATGTTTTAATTTTGCCAAGTTGGTTCATTTTATGCTTTCTATACACTTTTTTTTGCACATTAGTACTCGAGCCTTGAAATTTCTTTCTATGGAATGTCTGTGATATTGTGATAGGTAAATCAGTAAGTACTTAATATTGGATCCAAGTTGGGTTTTTCGGTTGCTTTCTTTGTAGACTAACCAACCAGAGTATTTGAATAAATTTTTATAGCTGACCTTACCCAAAGCTCACGTATACTTTGCAATAAGTACTTGAAGTTTCATTTGAGGCTAAGCATAAAATACGAACATCCTAAACAGCACCGTATAGTTTTCACTTTAACCCGGGGGGGCATATAAAGTACTGTCTGCCATTCCTCTTGTTAGTCTCAAAAAATCTCTAAAAGTAAATGTGCATGTATAAACTTCTGGATTACGAGTGCTTCTTTTTCATGGATTAAACAGGTTGAGATTTGGATTGTTACACTTTGGCGTGAATGGTCTAGAGAAGAGAATAAAAGTACAACGATTATTCTCATTCTTCACTCTTTGTTTCCTTCCAAAATTTGTTATTTTTCAATTTTTCCCTCAGACGTGTTTGTCCATTTTATTCATTGAAATATGTTCTCCATCTCCTTCACACAAATATGTACTGTGTGTGGGCCATTTTCTTTCCTCCTGCAATCATCTGCTCTGTTATAAGGTCTGCAGTGTAAATTTTTTATTTAGTAATAAGAATCCTTTGTATGTTATATTATTAAAATTGAAATATTAAATTATTAAAATCGAAATATTAAAAAAATTTGTCGTATGGTTGGTGAGTGCTTACTGCTTACTGCTTACTGCTTACTGCTTAGTCACACGATAAAATTATATACGTATTCATATTAAATGAATCACTAAAACTAATTTTTATCGGTTAAATAGTGTGTGTATATATAATTAAAATCTGCATATTATACCTATTTTTCAGTTTTGATTAAATGAACTGTTTTAATTAATTTACTATCACTTAAATATATATAAAATATGAAAATAGATAAGTTCTCAACTCAATAAATTAAATAATATAAAAAGTTATCAAATATTAATAAAAAATATTTAAATTCAGCCAACTAAAATATCCGAAATTACCAAAAACTTCGAATTCCACCCATTATAAGTTCGTATAATTCAATGCAACATGAATAATGTATTGGCCTATACGTTGCCTAGTTACTAACACATTTCTTTATTTATATATTTCCTTCATAGGTTGTCTGAAAAGGATTTTACTTTATGGATTCCTCTCGAAAAAGTCAAATTTTATATGAGAAAAAACGAAGAGATCAAATTACGACGTCTGCAGAAAAAACATCGTGTATGAATACTGTAATTTAAGTGAACCAATGTCTGTGTTTGATTTGTGTTTTTTTTTACTGGTAATTTTTTTTTTTTTAAATCTATAGGCAGAATAATTCAACTTGTAACTTGCGCGTTCGATGATCACTATAAATGAATAGTATAAAAGAATAGCATAGCCGAATGGACAACTAAAATTTCATTACAAACAAAAAATAGCCATTCAAATTTAATCTAATTTACATCTCTCTTTTATGTCTAATATGCAGCATAGAGAAGCCGAAATGCAAAATAACATCAAAACAGATCAAATTTATATTGTCCCTCGGACCTTTATTAAGTGAGATCTGATCACACTCAACACTTTGAGTAGTTGAAAATTTCAGCACTTTTGTGGTGTTTTTTGTAGCTTGAATCAAGTCCTAGAAGCCATTATTCATTTCTGAGTTCTTCATTTTGTCTGATAAGACCATCTCATGGCATAAACATTCATTACTGCAAAAGCCTCTTTCAACCCTGCAACAAACACATAAAATGTACCATATGTAAACAATATTTTTGTACTAATCTCGCTTTTTAGTCGGTTTGTTCCAAATCATTAACTTATATACCCGTTAGGTGCTCGTGTATAAAAAGCAAAAATATAATTAAGTACAAACTAACATAATCTCGAAATTACAAGATGATTTGTAGTACAATAGACTAGTGATTTGTAGAGTTTGTACCTAAACATATAGGATGACCATATGACTTATTTAAGACGATCTTTGCAAATCTTACCCAACTATATTTAAACTTTATCAAAACTTATAATAATTTTCACAACACTGATATAACTAAACTTTTAAGTTGTTGTTTTTTGCATTATTGAGACAATAATTCAAGCTCTGATACATGGTCCCAGAAACTACAAGTCCTATTTAGGAATAACCTGGTTTGTTCTGAACTATTAACTTATAAGATTATCTTATTTTTAGCAAGCAGTGATTATTTTTCTTATAGTGGCTTGTACACCAGAACTGCTAGTTCTATTATCACAACTTAAAAGAAAATGAACATGGACTAACCTGTCTTTGCCATCACCGCGATTCTTTTTGCAACTGGGACATAAATTTAGAATATTCTGTGATGGTGAGATCAAATTGGAGCTTTTTTTCAAGTCAGTCATCCCAACAACACCATTGCAGCTTTCCACAACGCAATTATCATATATACGAACTGTTCTTGGATTAGGTCCATGAGAAATCACACATGTATAGTCCTCAGAGAGCTCCATTTCACTCAAAGTCAGTGCTGCAGTGGGAGAATACAAAGAATCATTTGCTTGAACACTAGAGTTAAGTCCTTTAAAATGAGATTTTGCACCCAAGAAATGTGAATTGCGATTCGGGGTCTTGATGCCAAAGTCAGCAGGAGACTTTGGTGATTGATTTGGTGAACAAACAGACAATGGAAGAGTTGGGATTTGAATCTTTAGCTTTGGTTTGATGAAATTGAAATTCTCAAGATTTTTGTCATCATTTAGCGAGTCAACAAGAGCAAGACCAAGTCCTTTCTCATGTAAGTGTTTGTGTTCTTGGGAAGATGTGTTTTGGGATTTTGAAATGTTCTGATCATAGCCAAATGGGCTGATCAAATTTGAGACCTTTTTGGTGTCAAGAATTGAAGTAGGACTCATCATAGTTTCAGAATCAAAAATACTACTAGTACCCTTTCTAAATGATCCACTAAAAAATCTTGGAGAACCAAAAAGTGATGGAATGGATGTGGTTTGACTGGTTGGAGATGGTAATGAGTGTTGGTCTGCCATTTAAGGTTGTTCTAAATGTCACTAGCTCTGTAACATTATTGTTTCATCGATTCACTGCAAAAACATAGCAAAACATAAGGTCAAATGAGATCAAAAAGTATGAACTTTTGTATACATTCATATATCATCAAAGTTGCATCTCACCCGATAATTTGAGCTTGTGGACCAGAAACTAAGTGTGAGTCAGTAGATCAATAAACAAAACTCCTGTTATCTATCTTTAATATATTACAAAGAAGAAGAAAAATACTAGCTTTTCACCAAAACAGAATACAACAAAAAGAGAAAACTAAACAAGAGAGGTCTCAGTACAATCTCTGCAGCCTCCATTCCTGAAAACAAGAAATCAACCAAACCAGTCCTTTTTGTCACTAGCTTTTACATCAAGAAAACATTAGAATATATACCAAAATGCAATCAGAATCACTCAAACAATAATAACCAGACATGGCATATATAGAAATTAGAACATGCAAGTATATGCTAAGCACAAACCAGCTCTTGGTTTATTTTTGCTGATCAATAAATATAAAGAAAGATTATGTTTTTCTTATTGGGTATGACTTAAAAGAAAAGGGTTGTGCTTAGAAGGAATTATTATTTGGTAGAGTTGTTGTATATATCAGGAAAAATATTACTTTCAACACAAACCCGGATTAAACTTTTGTCTTTCTTACTTATTAATGATTAGTCATTAGGGTAATTATTAGATTAAATTAAGGTACACTATTAATTTTACCATAACCATTTGCATCACTTAATCCTATGATATAAAACTTGTATTAGACAATTTTAAATCAGTTTATTACGTGTCTAGTAGGGTCAAGCTTGGAAATTACTAACAAAAAGTAAAGGGATTATAAAGAGATTGGTGGTGTTTGGCTGGACTTATTTCCAGGAAATAAGTGCTTATTTTCAGAAAAAGTTAGTATGTATGTACTTTTTTTGAAAATAAGTAACTTATTTTCAATTTTGAAAATCATATTTGGTTTTAAAATTCTAAAATAAATATTTATCTAATTTTTCTTTAAAAATATGTATAAAAAAATTAAAATAAATTACTTTTTTAAATTTAAGCAATCCAAAACGGGGCATTATACGTGACAAAAGTTGTGTGTAATAGTATTATAGTATACGTTAATTATTTCATCTATAGTCTTTTGTTTCACGTCTCTGTCTATCTTTTGTCAAACTATCGGTTGTCGTTTTGTTTGGGCTTATCTTTCTAATAAACATTTGTTTTTCTTTTTACTATCGGTTTAAATATTGTGCAATACATTAAGATATTTCAAATATATCTATTTTATATTTTAATTTTATTAATTTTATTTAATATTAGATGTAAAAATTATTATTTTATTATTAATTACATTGATTAATTAATTATATACTTATTTTAATATATAGTGGATATTTATAAAAATTATTATAAATATTTTTTGTTAAATATTTTTTTATTTTCACTTATATTGGATGTAGAATTAATTAAATTTAATCTTAATTTATAATTATTTGATATCACTAATAAGTATAGTACTATAATCATAAAAAAAAATAAGTTCAAACACTATTACTTATGATAGCTTATGATAGGGGAGAGCGCGGTTCGGTTCGACTCGGTTTTTGGCTAAAATCGGAATCGGAACCGCATATATTCGGTTTTAAAAATTAAAAACCGCAACCGCAACAGAACCATCGGTTTCGGTTTTAAAAACACCGGTTCAGTTTCGGTTAAAAATTGGATAAAGAAAAATGAAAAAGTATGTAATTTAAATTATTATATATTTACATTCAAATATTTGAATCACATTCCGCATAATAACACTACAAAATAAAAAGATAAAAAACTGTAACAAGTTAAACTTAATGTAATATGTAAGAAACTTTAATGAATTTGTATAAATTTTATATCACCATAATCATGTTTTCTCATACAAATATTCAAATATGCAACTTTATCAAACTATTGCATTTTTAACTGTAAAGTCAATCGGCATTGTATATACTAATCAGGGGATTTTCAACAAAATTAATTACTTTAAACAATGAATCATGAATATGTATTGTGGTTTATATTGCTTCATTTATAAGAGAGACAACTCTTGTATATAACTATAACTCAAAATTAATTTTAGATTTTTCTGATAAAGTCTAAATGATGTAGTTTTATATAATTAATTTTAAGAAATTTTCTAAATATAATGGTAGATATCTTTTATCCTATATATATATAAATTATATATAATAAATTTATTTAATTTAATTATCGATTTAGTTCGGTACGGTTTTAACCTATAATCAGAACCGGAACCGATCAATCGGTTCGATTTTTTATTTTTCGATTTCGGATCAGGTTTTTTCGATTTCGGTTTTTATTGGTTTTGGTTCTTATTCGGTTTTTTGCTCACCCCTAACTCATGGTATCAGATTTTAAAGACTCTAAATCATATAATTACAAGCTAACTAATATTTAAGTAAATTAATTTTTTATTCATATTTAATATAAAAATTTATAATATTAAGAATTTATGTTAATATTATATGTTATCTTATTTTATATAAATTTATTCTATTTTATATAAATATATTATAATTTGGACCCGTGTTATAATAAATATATAATTGAGCCTAAAAAATAAAATTTTAGTTAATATAAATATGTATATAGTTAGGCCCGTATTATAATAAGTATAATTATATAATTTGGACCCGTGTTATAATAAATATATAATTTAGTCTAAAAAATAAAATTTAAATTAATATAATTATGTATATAGTTATGGCTTATATTATAATAGTAAAATTATATCTGTATATTTTTTAGGCCCTGGTACCGACCGACTGACCAAAATTTTTAATTTTTCGGCAATAATAATATAGTATATATATGGTACTCCCTCCGTCCCAACCAATTCTTTACACTTTCCTTTTTGGGACGTCCCACCCAATTCTTTACATTACTAAAAATAGTAACTTTTAACAATAAATATATTATTACATCCACTACTTCACTCCACTTTTTCAACACTTTACACTATTACACCCACTATTTCATTTATTTTAACAATAAAATCACTATTACACCCACTATCCTTGGTCTCCGTGCCCGGACCAAATGTAAACATTTGGCCGGGACGGAGGGAGTATAAAATTTTATAAATATATTCATATAAGTATAAAATATCATATTTTATACCACATATTTATAAACTTTAGAGACTCTAAAATCATAATTATATAGTATTAGATTTTAGAGATTATAAATTTCATACAAGTATAAAAGACATGATTTATTAAATATAAGTTTATGATATCAGACTTTAGCGTCTCTGATTTCAAACCACGTAAAAGTTTTAATATAAATTGATGCAAGTTGAATAATAAATATTAAGGATTGAGTGAAAAATATTAGGAGTGTTTGTGATGTGGATGCTAATTTTTTTCCTAAAAATCACAAATCAATTCATATATACAATATTATCAAACCCTTGAATCGCATCCACACTATTTAAAATTGAAATCACATAAAAAATTGGTTGTGATTTGGTTTGAAATTTCTTAAGAAAAAATTATATTCTTAATAACATAAAAAAAATACTATGACAAAATTATTTTTCTACAAAAGTACAAAATTATGGGAGAAGATAAGGTGACTTGTTCATAGTTTTTGTTCTTCCATTTTAAAATTTATGCATATTGCTCAGTAGCTGTAATTTTGTCCAGGCTCATTTTTTGCTTAAGTGATCAATGTTCACCTGCCCTAAGATATTGAAATTGTACTATCCAGCGATAGAAAAAATTGTACTATCCCTCTGATGTTGATGTTGTTGGCAGAAGCTTAGAAATGAAGTCTGATGTTGCATTTACTGTTTTTCTCATCTCTCTCACCAAGTTATTACCTCGGGAAAATTAATTTTTTTTCCGCAACTTAACTATTGGTCTTTTTAGAAACTTAATACTCAATTAAATATTTTTTAATTATAAGTATTAACGTTATATTTATTTTTCATTTTAATAATTCCATTAAATTTGATTAAAAATCTTTAAAGTTGACTTCTTTTTATTATTTTTAATTATTTTTTATATAAAAAATTTGATTTTTTTTATTACTCAACTATTAACCTTTTTAGAAACAGATCACTGAACTAAATATTTTTAATTGTAGATACTAACGTAATATTTATTTTTCATTTTAGACATCATATATATATATATATGATTTATGCAGTTTAATGAATACTAGTGTACTAATTAGTGCTCAAAGCATCAGTTTTTACTAAACAAATCTAAGTATTCAACAAGCCATATGTAGTCTAATTTCTAATTATTAAAATACAAAAACACACAGTTCTGAAACTTGATTATATAAACTAAACTAATACAAGTGTGATTATTGGTTAATATATGGTGCACAAGTCAATAAGTGCTGCGCCGGGCATAGCAAAACCTTTTTTCAAGTCTAAAACCAGGTAGGACGACGTGGAAACCTGAAGGGGGGATAAGCTTTGTTACATGCTGAATTCGAAATATTAGTATAAAATCTTATATTTTTAAACTTTGAATTCTGGAATCATTAATATAAATTTTATTTTAATTTCGAAATCTTCAAAATTTTAGTTCCATCGTCCCTCGATCGAATTTTACCCAGTTCTTTTTATTAATTAAGATTTCGAAAAAAATATTGTAATATACTGAAATTTTGCAATCCTTTGTATGAAATTTGAGATTATTTAGTGTCGCTTTCACATAAACAGTGAACAGATATGATATGAACGAAAACTGTTGAGAAAATAATGAGTGGTCAAATCTGATAATTTTGGTCTTATAATCGACCCCACAAATTGATTGGTGTCTTCCCACTTGCGAATAATCAAATCTGCACAGCAAATTTTACCGACTACGCCCCGTAAAATAATGCCAGTACCCCAAGTAGTGGGCTTAAAAAAAGGTTGTTACAGTTAACTTCAATTTTATTCGAAGAATTTAAAATAATATACATGTACAGCTTATATTTTGATATATTGCGGATTTATTCTTATGTTTTTTTAAGAAATTAAAATATAAGAGAAATCTCAGGTGCACAGACTTGCATATGAAAGTTTTCAATTAATTAGTGTCTTGGACAAATATCGGATACGTAATCTTCATTTGGTTAAAGTCTTAAAGTTGATTCGTGACTGTCCTATATTAATGTAATATTAGATTTAAAATTAATAATAAAGATAAATTAAAATTTATAATATTAATACGTAATATTATTTAAAATTTTAATAATAAAGATAAATTTATAAGTTTTTAACCTCCATTAAACAAAATAATAATAATTAAATTATTAGATTTCTAGAATTATCACAATACATACTCTACATACTTAATAAAAAGGATGATAACTTTTTTAGTCCTGTATATTTATTTATATTGGAAGAGAAATAATTAAGAGTTTTAGTATTAATTAAATTAATGATAAATTTTAGGAAAAGCTTTAATTTGTTATTCATTGTTTTTATGCATTTGACCCATTGATACGTTATTATATAAATATTGCGTAAAATTTTATTTTAACCCCCTTTAAAAAACTTGACTTCGTCCCTGTATTACAATATTTCAATATTCATTTTCAACTAAAATATCATAAAAAACCAAACAATTACCAACCTTTTTTCAGTTGATCGTTATTGATGATGATGTGCCCTTACCTAAATCGATGAGCACTTCGAAGGAAAAAGAACAAAACCAGTAAAAATGGAAAGATGGTAAGCTGTCGCATTATCGAAAAAGAAAATATTGACACTTTTGATTTTTTTTTATATGATTCCGTCACTTTGATTTCTTCTTCTTCTTTTGATGAGATAATGACATTTTATCATAAATAATATATTAATAAAAATAAAAATAATAATTATATCATTATATTATTCATTTATATCTGTTAGTTATGTTATAATATAATAATAAAATTCGAGAACTTTTATAGTTTGCAGTTTGTTTGACCAAATTTTATAAAACATTATATATTATACTTAAATTATATTTTAGTTATTATATATTTCATATTTAAAATCTTACTTTTATATAATGGTTGTAACTTTAGATAAATTAAAGAGTTTGAGTAATAATGATATTGAGTTCACCGTGAATACAATTATATTATATAAAATTTATATTCAAATTTAATAAAATGTTACGCATAAGCACTCGTATAAAAATGAACCAGATGAAATTGTATGTATGATATGTAATTTTCAAATATTATAATATTTCTAACATTCCAAATTAATATAATGAGTATGTTTGATGTATTTATAAAAACAAGTCAACAACTAATATAAACTAATTTGTTAGCTCTTTTGAGTTAATCTGTGATGAGTTGTTGTGCTTGGTGTGTATTCAATTATGGTATTGGGTTCTTATAAATGATATTAGAGTCAGGTCTAACCGGAAATGCCTAGACACTGCACGATCTTCGTAATTTCGTTCGTGTGCTCCATGAATACGTCGATCCAATAAAGTGGAGCGTTTTCGGTGTTTGTAATATTCCACATCGAATATAATAAACATGTTTGAAACTTTTATAAGTTTAAGTCAATAACTAATGTATACTAAATTACTAATTATTTTGGGCTTACCTGTAAGTGGATTGTTGCACCCGACATTTATTCAATTATGGGTTTGAGTTGTGACAATCAGAGTCAAATTCTAAGTTTTTTTTGAAAATCAGGTCAAGTCAAGCTTCTGAATCCAAAATATACCAAATCCAAAATAAACCAAAATATACTGACCCAAATGCAACAACTTATATCATTCATAACCCCATCATAGGCTATATAAGATATTGAGGTGTTATAAAGTCCCATACTTAAATTCCTAACGTCCTTGTCAGGTTTGAAGTTTCAAATTCGCATCACAAATAAGCGAGAGACATTGGTCCAACTACAATAACTTGGGTATCCATAAGCCCACACACGGGCTCAAAAAATTATAATTTATTGGTGTGCTTAATAACAGTACTTATATATTAAATTAAAGTCACCGCATGTCGAAATTTATATTAATATATATATATTTTTTTATAATATATTGTATTTAATTTTATCGCCCAACGGTCAAATTTTATGACTAAAAGACCAAAAATTTACCACAACTTTAATTAATAATATAGTATACCCGAGCTTTAATTAATAATATAGTACCCCCTCTTTACCATTTTGTATGATTCTTATTTTTTTTGGGTTGTCAAAAAAAATGAATCTATTATATTTACTATTTTTTAACACTATTTTTCATTATTACACCCTACACCCATTATTTCTCCACCCATTATTTCTCCATTTTATACTCTTTTTTGTTAAATAAATACTATTGCACTCACTACTTTTCTTCACAATCAAATGTATTATTAAATATTGATAGGTCCTATAACTTTACCTATTTTTTAACTAACTTTACTCCATTTTTATTATTTTTTATTAATCTCCGTGAAAGTTAAACAAGTTCATACAAAATGAGACTAGGGAGTATATTGCACAGATATGCATGTCACGGGATCAAATCAGGTAAGAAAGTTGGAAAGAAATGATGCACGAAAAAGGGCCACAAAAGAAGCGTGCTTCTGTCAGGGAAAGTGATTGGACATTGAAATTACGATCATCAAACCCATCTACTAATTGACTCTTGCCCTTTTCTTTTATTCTTTTCTGGGCCGGCCTGCTTATGTGGCCCACATACTCCTATTTCTCTCGAGCTTTATTATTCATCCCCACAATCATTTAATTCGACCCCCTCCAATTTCTTCAACTTTTATATAACACCCTTTGTTTTAAATTATAAAAAATAAATTTGAAGATATTTTTTTCAAGGAACTAAAATAATAACTGGAAAACCTGAGATGAAATTTTGATAAATTTAACCATAAAATGATTCATATTTAGCTACCATTTAAATAATAGTATACATTTGCTGCCGCAGAGTTTGTGTCAAGTAACCTTAAAAGTTTAGACAAAATATGACCTTAATATAGTATCGAATTTGGTCAGGTCTCGAGTTTGATTAGTTGCTAGCACCAATATTTTTATAATTTATCATGAATATGGATGGAATGTACATTATTATTTTAATAATAAAATGATTCATATTAAGCTAACAAATAAATAATAGTCTACATTTGTTGCTGCATAATTTGTATATAATTTGTATTAAGTAATCTTGAGCTTTCAGGAGAAGTACGAATTTAATAAGTTAGTAAATTAATTGGATAACCAAGTGATGTTTAATTTTTATCGTTTTAAATTTCGAGTTCGACTCTCACTTATCTCAAAATTTATTGGAATAGATAAATAATATAGTTTATTTATTCAAAAAGATTAACAAAAATCCCGAATTTGATTAGTTGCCGGTTCCAATATTTTCAAAATTCATCATAAATACAAAATAAATTATTATTCTAAAAATGAATATTCATGATTTACTCTCACTTATCTCAAAATTTATTAGAATAGATAAATAATATAGTTTATTTATTCAAAAAGAATAACAAAAATCCCGAATTTGATTAGTTGCCGGTTCCAATATTTTCAAAATTCATCATAAATACAAAATAAATTATTATTCTAAAAATGAATATTCATGATTTACTCTCACTTATCTCAAAATTTATTAGAATAGATAAATAATATAGTTTATTTATTCAAAAAGAATAACAAAAATCCCGAATTTGATTAGTTGCCGGTTCCAATATTTTCAAAATTCATCATAAATACAAAATAAATTATTATTCTAAAAATGAATATTCATGATTTACTCTCACTTATCTCAAAATTTATTAGAATAGATAAATAATATAGTTTATTTATTCAAAAAGATTAACAAAAATCCCGAATTTGATTAGTTGCCGGTTCCAATATTTTCAAAATTCATCATAAATACAAAATAAATTATTATTCTAAAAATGAATATTCATGATTTACTCTTCGATATAAAATAAATTTACTGTGTGGGTAAGGGACAATACAGAAGAACCAGTTATTTAACATTTTCAGCATCAATTATACGAGATTATAGTATTGGTGGGCCCAAATCAATTTCAATTGTTTCTTATATGAAATTTCACTCCACTTTCACTCTTGCTCTTGTTTTGGGTTACGACTAAATTCTAGCTTAGCTACTTTAAGTTCAAAGAGAGCCTTTCTGCAAGTCAGATATAACTCAAGCATTTTTAATGGAGCTAAGATATTTGTTTAAATTTAAATCATTTTTGAAGGATTTTAACAAGTCATGTTCGAGTAAACTCGTCTCGACCCCCTACCTTTATACTCCCTCCGTTTTTATTTATAACTCGCTTTGACTTTTGACACACACTTTTAAGTGATTTGATAGTAAAAATTATTATATTTTAATTCAAAAAAGGAAATTATTTGAAAATCATAACTTTTACTATAAGATCAAAATAATTAAAAATATGTGTCAAAAATCAAAACGACTTATAAATAAAAACGGAGGAAGTATATACATTAACTATCAAGTACCAACTATGGTTTATCATTTAATTTTAAATATTTCTCCCGAATTTACAAATTTTTTAAGACAGTCCTGTTTTTAATTATCGCAATCATGACAAACAAAAGGGGCATCCATTAACTAAAAAAAGAAGAAGAAGAAGAAAAAGAGAGGCATCCGTTTAATAGAGATTAGAGAATCACTTGGTACAAAAACTTTAAAATCTTAAATATATTTACAATTGCTTCCTTGATCACAAAAAATATTACAAATGAAAACCAGGACATGATAGACCAGCAAATACTCTGGAGTTCAAATTAAGTTCTTGTAAAAGCAATAACATTTTCTACATAAGAAGTTGTTTTTATGACAACTTATACTTTTGCAAATGCTGCACCAACTACTTGTACAATGCCCAGATTATAATAATTGATAAAGAATGAATACTAGAGATCACCATTAGGATGATGAGAAAACAGGCATTATTTAGCAAATAAAAAAAGAGGGTCATCCTAACCGTTGAGAAAACTGGAATAAGATCACAGAATTATAGACATATTGTCATGCATTAAGCCTATAAAATTTTTTAGAAAAACAAATACTTTCTGCAAAAAAGTTTCTAAGAGACTTTTACAGAGTTCCTCATCGCTCTCGAAAATGAAACATGAAAGACTAATCAAAAGAATCAAAGTATCACAAATATCAGTGCTAGCTATATTCTCAACGGTGTACAACCCAAAATAGTTCCCCGGCAACGAGTCATAGGTTCTGCGTGATGCAATGCCCAGGGTTCCTCCAAACTAAGTGTCAGAATAGTAACATCAGGTAATTCATATTTTCTGGAATTGAAAATATTTCCTCTTGATTCATTCCCGCCAATGAGATATATATAATTTCCTAAACTTGTCATTGCAAACCCATATCTTTTGTTGTAGCCATATGCTGTTAACTTAAGTTGCTTTTCTTGTCTAACCTGACTCTCGTGGTAAATTTCTTCACCACACATTACATAGACTTCATCGCCAACCACTGCCAGTGGATAATTTCGCCAAGGACATTTAGTTACTGTCCAAACCTGTGTTTCGTTATCCAATATTTGCACCGTTGACAATTCCTTGTGCACAACGTGCATCTTTCCTCTAACAACCACTCCATAACAAGGGGCATTGCGTGTGTGCAGGAGGTCAGGTAATGGAATCCAGACATTATTTTCAGGATCATACATTTCTGCTTGCTTAATTGATCTCCAATTAAAGCTGTCTCTGAAACCACCAGCAACAATAATCTTACCATCCAGTACACCACATGCAAATTTGGCACGCGGTAAAGTCATGGTGGCACAAAGGGTCCATCGTCTGGTGACAGGCTCATATGACCATACCTGATTGGTAGCAAAAATACGAAGGTGGCGGTTAGTTATATCATTAGGATAACTAGTACCACCTAAAACATACAGCTTTCCTGCAGTTGACACAGCACCAAAGAAGGAAAGATGCTTAATATGTGACGGAAGGACAGGGATGGTGATCCAAACATTGTGGTGGGGATCATGAAGCACCCATATTTTATCAGGTTCATGGGAGCACACACACATAAAATCTTCCCTGAAATTGATCTCTTGCCGCACTTTCAATAATTCAACACTATTAACAACAGCTCTCCAGGCATGGCAAACAAGCCTTAACCTGGGATGGAGATATAACGGAACACGCGCAAGGACCATAAGAGAGACTTCATCAGGAAAACCTTCAATAAGTGTAGACATAAATATGATAACTACTGCGTCCTCTCAGTCGTACTATTTTGAATAGTAATGATTTTTCTTGCTACAGCCAGTCACCTCTAAAGAAAACAATACCAAGCAGTTAACCAAGTGACTCAGAGTTAAGAGAATGAGAATTATGTAAATCAGTATACAATGCATAGAAAAGTGTTCTTCAATTTTAAAATGGATAATGATACAGCTGAGCGCCAATGTCTGGCAAAGGTGCCAGAGAGCAATAATGCTCGACAATTCCAAAGCAAAGCAGCTCGATTTTGTAATCATCACTAGGTTGAGCGCCATTATTATAGCAAGCAAAGGGAGTAGCAATTTACTAAGGAAGGAAGGATCTTGTTTGTGTTTATCTAATAGCCAGTGCATAAGTTTGTAAGAACTTGGGCCGGGGTAAAGGTTGGTCTAGTAGTTTGCAAGATAGGTGACAAGTGGTAGAAGCGAAGTATTTTAAGGCCGTGATTAATTATGCAAAATAATGACAAAAGTGAAGCTACCAGTTGTCATAATAAAACAAAAGTGAAACTAATGTAGAACATAATAAAACTATTGCAAAACATGACTTATCCATTGACAATTCATCTGTTCCAAGTTGTCATAGTAGCAGGCCATACTATTTGGAAAGAGCAGAATGATCGCATTCATAAACCTGTCCACAGATTACTACATGCGTCTAACAATTTGTGACAAACACACAAACTAAAAAATCAAACGGTGATCAATTATAAGGGTTCCGGAAGCTCTTACGTGGATCAAGGAAATATCAACCCAACTATCGAGACTGACTCTCTCTCACTGTGAGTGCTTTGAATAAGAAGCAGGCAAATAACCTGGAATTACCAAACATTCTTGATCAGTCTAGTGCTCAACTTTGCACTAGGAAATCGCAAGGTCAGAAAAGCGAGAACTAAAAATTTATATAATTTCAACAATATTAATAGAGATTTCAAAATTATTATTGTCAAATAATTAACACGTGACATGTGAAAAACAATAGTATAATATGATAACTCAATATTTAAGGTTTTTTCTATAAACTTTTGAGAAATTTAATATTTCTCACAAATTTAGTGTAGAGTCTTTTCCACATATTTGATATAGACTTTTTGACTAATTTAATAAATATTTTCACAAAAATTTTAAAATCTAAGAAATTTCTAAAAATATTAAAAAAATTATCAAAAAGTATTTGACCACCAGATTTTAAAGTTTTTAAATATAAAATATTAATAAATTACCTCAACTTTAACACTAATTCAAAATATTATATATTAAAAATTTATAAAACCCAAATAAAATATATAAAAGTTTCAATAAATATTTTAAAATTATTTTTTTAAATATATAAACACCATTAGGCTATCTACATGAAGCTATTCAAATCTTGAAAAATAAAACAAAACATAAATTCAAATTTGTTATACATTGATCTCACCGGAGTTTGTGTTTGAGTGGATTTGGTAATGATATTTTTAGAGTTGATCATGCGGCGATTAAAGCGGAAGAGACAAATGTGCGTAACCGTGATAAAACAAACGTTTATGTCGTTTCATTTTGATACGTTTGAATTTTTAGTTTTTGACGCGAGTTCATAAAGTTATGAACAAGAATGTCATGACTGCATGTTCAACATAATATGTTAGACAGTAAAATATGAGATAACCGATCAATGCAAAACACACACAATAATATTATATGACGTGGAAAATCCGCGTCCCAACTTGTATTATTAATTAAAACGTACATTTATTGCTAATCAGACTAGTTAATCCAGTTATTAGCAACACAATAAATCAAAATACGCAAATCTACCAATATTCAAGTATCCGCTTTCCAAACGATACCTAAATCTACATACTTGAGCTTCTTATGATATCCAAATCCAATACTCAAGCATCCGCTCTCCAAGCGATACTTAAGTCTACATATTTGAGCATCTATCATATCTCACGATATTTCCAAATATATGGGTGGAACAACCACGTACCAAGAGATACATAAACCTCCAAACATTACCCATCAAACATAATATGACTATGTATATATAGTCGTTACAAACTTATCCACCAAGACCATACTTATTGTAATATATATTTATTGATTTAATTATTATTTTTTATTTGATTGATTTAATTATTATGTCACCCACTTTATAATATTTGTTTCAAAATATGTTTATTGATTTAATTATTATGTTTTAGTAATAACTTCAAAAGACAAATATATTTAATTATTTTATTACTACTTAATAGTGTTCAAATACTTTACTGCACTTTAGCAAAACAAATATTTTACTATTTTATACCTACATTCTTTCCTCTTACGAGTTTGTGGCACCCACACAGTATCTTCTTCCTCCTCCATGAATATGAAGCTTTCTTGAAAAATCTCATCTGGGTTTGCATTAAAAAGATATAAAATTAAGTGTTCTGAGGCAGATGATAAGATTGCCTGTTACGTGTTTGTTTAAATGTCCCAATGAAAATATAATATCGAAATCTTGTTTTCATTTAACTCTTTTGGATTCTTGTTGAAAACCCAACTCAATTCTGCATTGATAGTTCTTAAGTGTATTGAAGTTTTGTTTCTATTTCACTATTTGCCTCTATTGAATTACACTGATCAAGAAGCCTCTATATATGGCCAAGAAGTTTGCAGTCTATTTACCTGAACACATTCTTACCAATGTATTCTTGAGACTTGGGGTGAAATCTTTGCTTCGATGCAAGTCCGTTTGCAAGACATGGCTATCCGTAATCTCGAATCCTCTTTTCATTGAGTCTCAACTCCACCTTGCCATTATGAATCCCACATTACTCATTATTGAATATCCTAGACCTAGGGGAAATGATGTGAATCCTCTTCGTCAAAGTAGTTCTATCAAAAACTTTCCTCGTTTTGTTCTGCCCCATCCTTTTGAGCATTGTGACGTTATAAGCTGTTCTTATAATGGTATTATCTGTTTATGTGACGAAAATAATGTTTTCTACCTCTGGAATCCGTCCATTGGGGAGTTCAAGACACTTCCTCCTGCTCCCCCACGATGTTGGACTAGATATGATAAGATAGGGTTTGGTTATGATTCTGTCTCTGATGACTACAAGATCCTTATGATTGTGTTTGAAAATTTGAGTGATGTTATACCGAAAGTGCATTTGTATTCCACGAATGCCAACTCTTGGAGAGAATTACAGGATCCTATTCTGAAAAAGTTAGAGGGATACGATCAAACTGATATTGTTGTAAATGGGGTACTGTATTTCGATAATGGGGATGAGCTAATCTCATTCGATTTGCACAATGAAGTTCTTGGACGAGTTCCACTCCCTAGTTTTATTGAAAGAAAGATGTCAAATGTCCTGGATTTCGAAGGTTCTGTTGCTTTTGTATTTAAATCTTTTGGTCATGCACCAGGAATTGATCTATGGAAGTTGGATGATGTTTCTGTCCAGATGCAGTGGGTGAAATGTTTCAGGATCAACACTTATTCAGGCTCACGTGTACGGCTTTGTTGTTATTTGGGTGCAGGAGTTTTTTATGGAGTAATGTCACTAGACTGCAGTTACTTCTTGCATAATATCTTGTATGACTATGAGACAGAAGAGACCAAAATTTATGGAGTTCGAGAAAACATTACTGCAACTCTAAAATACACACAGACACTTGTTTCACTCAGCGATTTTGAACCTGTGGAGTAATTGCCAACTAAATCATTCTCATGGAAGAAACCGTCTTGAGGTAAGCAGCACTTTCATAATATTATTTGTAGAGTTTTTGAATTTTACTTTGTTGTTATTGAGTATCTTACGATTAGTAGTCCCAGTATTATGCCTCAATTGCACACCTGTTACATTGTTTCATAGTAGTAACTTTGTCATTCTAATATATAACTATTTAGAGTTTGTATTATTTGCATGCCTGCTTGATTAAATAAGTCTGGTCTAATGTGTTTATTTAACAATCTTTTATGCACATTCATCACTCCTGCTTCATTTGGTTTAATCTCTTTGGCATAGTGGCATTCTTTTTTCAATTTATATATTGGCTTCAATTCTCTAAATTATATGATGACACAAAGTTTTCAATATAACATAGATACATATCCATAAGATGTATTTACTTTGTGATGGCAAAAAAGCTCCTCGAGTCATCTTTTAGTTAAACTTGTCACTGGACTATATGCTTACATTGTCTACACTCTACAGTATACAGTCTTCTTCAAATAGTATGTTACAGGAATCTTACGAGTTCTAAAATAAATTTGTAATATTTTATTTTGTTTCTTTATTCCTTTACAACATAAGAGAACAAATACCTATACTTTGGGACCTGGAATAGTATTAAAGTTTTATTTAATTAATGCCATTGGCTCTCCTCAGTCGTGGTGGAAAAATTATTTACGTTCTCCCCTTTGCTCGTTATCATCACTAAGTTTCTCTAATGACTAAAAATTTCTCTACATAACATTGCCAGAAAAAATGTTCATTTGAAACCAAGCTATTGAAAATGTAAATGATTACCTTCAAAAACTTTATAAAGGCAATGTAATTTGGGATAAATTAAGTCTATCAACTATACATGAAAGCTCGATAAATCTGGATCATTATTGTTTGTATAATTCTCCAAAACCTACGAGATATGTGAAGCAGTTGTTATGCGATCTTAACCTTGACATGGCTAATCATCAGTATGTCCTTTGACATTCACTATTGTCCTTTGGTGATTTAGATATAACATATAATAGTTACAGTGATTAGTTCACCACTGATCTGACTTGCTAGATAACAAGCCCTACAATTGGTTCTAAAATTGACAATAGTCGTTAGCTAGGCCATTTTCAATAAGGGGCGGAGCTTGAAGTTTTGGCAACTTAATATTTTTCTTTAATTGATTATTTCCCAAGTTCTAACTACAAACTATGTCAATGATTGTGTATTTACGTAACTCTAAATGGCGGTTTGTGATCTAGTCAGTGATGTAGTTGCATAACTCTAGCTTCAATGCGTAAAGATCTTGCTTGATGTTCATCTATTCTATCTAATCTCCTGCAGGATCATCCGCTGACTAGAAGCTAAGCGCTATGCATTATGAAGTTTGACTTGTAGCAGAACTTTTGCAATCTTCATTTGCTTTATGCTTCATATTCAAGATGAAAATATAATGGCTATATACGTTCCAAATACGTTCCAAGTACTGCAAGTACTATATATCCTTGCAGTGGATGGGTTTGTTGTGTCTTAACATGTGTTGTATTGGTTTTGGCTTGTTTGATCATAGATGAGTAGGAGTCCCTCTTTTATTTGGAGTTTCTTTATGAATGAGATATCTTAACATGTACTGTTAATACTCTTCACTATTAACGAATTAAGTGGCCAACAATACATGACATTTATATTTAAATAAATAAAATGAACACAAACATGTTGTATTATTATTTATTTATTATTATATAGTCGCCGCCAAATAGTACCCATCACTGGGCATTACCGTGGTGACACTGAGGTGTAATAAGTAATCTGGGTTTTAGAGCAAGTCTTAGTTGGTTCCCTATAAATATTATAAAATAATGAATTATAGTGATTTAGGTATTCTATTTTGCATGTCAACTCCAACAATATTACCTATATTCATTCCTTATTATTATAATAATAATAAATTTGAATCTAGTTAGTCTTAAAAAGTAGGAAAGAGAAAAAAAAAAGATGTGAGAAAAGGGAAGGAAATAAATTTTTTATTTACTATGATATCCTAGAGGATTCCTATTAACATGACATGATTTAATAGGATATAAAATTGTATTTTATGTCATATTACATGTATTCCCTATTTTTGAACTTAGGAGCTCATTCAGGGATGTTGAACTTGCACCTAGTGCAGTGTAAGAAACAATGTCCCTCGAAGTGAGTACTTCTGAGAAGAGCCAAAAATCCGTTGGATGGGCGAGGCGACAGTTATCATTTGTTTACCTTTTTCTTCAGGCCATCCAACATAGATACTCGATATATATTCTGGAACACATAAATAAGTTGTCTATATATATATATTCTAACCTCCAAAAAATTTTAATCAATTAATGCCCAATCAGTAATACAGAATTTGTTGTTGCTTCTGTTTTGTATAATTTTTGTAAAACTATTAGTTAAATAACAGAAGTAAATTATACAAAAAAAAATTAAATGACAACATTGAACAGAACATGCCTTGACAAGGTAATTGATGAATATACGAGTAACATTTACCTTAGAATAGATGCAAATAGTATATGCTCTAGTGATAAGCAAATCACAAAACACAGAAAACTTGCATGGCCAAAGTATTATACAATTTCATACATACATAATAGCACTCTTGATTCATAATAGAAACATATTTCAGAATCTCCCAACGATTTCAAACAAAGACGCACTACTTCATGTATTTCTGGAGAAATTTCCGATGGAAGTCGCTCCTAATAGTGTCATTGATGAAGCGCTTGGGTGTCTTGGTCTCACCACGAGTCTGGTTCTTGAAAACCACATCATCATCCCACCTAAACAAAATGTAATACTTAATAAATATTTGAACAGAATAGGAACATTAATTTCTGTTTTTTTTGCCAAGTGGAAGACTACTAATTTAATGATAAGAAACTAGAAGTTGGACATGCAGGGATCTAACCTTCTTTTCACATTGAACGAGGTTGCATTATTCAGCAGAGGATTTCCACGTATCAATTCCGCCTCTTTGACTTTAAGCTGCTCTTCTTGTTCTTGACGCTCCTAAAGATGGTAAAAAGCAACATTAATCATAGTCAAGAAAGAATCTGACAAAGATGTAAGAGACTGTCATATGCTACTTAACATGACAGTCGAACACTGAATACTTTATATAAAATAATATACGCAGGACTGGATTGTCATTTAGCACAGGCTCTGAAAACTATAAACTTGCCCTAACTCATGCAACGTGCTTTGCCATCACTGCCAACACTCCCTGGGTTTTTTTGGAGATGCAAAAATTGAATAAAAATAGAAGTCAAAGGGAACGCATGACACACAATCATATTTAACCAAAGCAAGATTCAACTAAAAGTGAACATGGGTCGACCAAATCATCCCAACCCAACCCTCTCTTGGCCAATATTTTAACCCTGACATTCAGTTGGTTTAAGGTCCAACCCGAATATATTTGGTTGGCTATGGGTTGTACAAATGCCCTCTATTCTTTAACTGAAAAATGCAGTTGCATATTAATGTTACTCGCACCATATCTCAATTGTATATTCCTTCATCCTGGGGGTAAATATATAATATTTATTAGAAAAAAGGAAAGAGAGAGAGAATGATGGGAATGGAGGTAAAAATAAGAAGGAATTTCAATACATATTATATGGTTTAATCAAATATAATATTTACATGCAGGGTCTGGTTGACTAGATAGTTATTTTTGTTTATTTAAAATAAGTCCCCTTAGTCCATTAGGTAATTATATAAGGTCTTCTATTCTCTGTATCTCTATACAAGTCATGTAACCCCACATATTATCATAGACTCGATTATTGAATTATTGAACATTAAATTGAGTCTCTTTTTTATGGGTTGTGATCCATTGTATTTTCTTCCTTTCTCAGTTGAGAAACCCTAGGGGTAGTGATCCTTCTGCGGTTAAATCACCCTACTTTACTCTTCTGATTGATCTTATTCTGCAATTCCTCCATCTTTCTTATATTATGTCCTACATCAGCACAAACTTGAATCCTTATGTTATACTTCCTTCGTCCCACTCCCACCCAATTGTTACCATTTGGGTGGGGCTTAAAGTGAAGTAAAGAGTAGAAAATGGGTATTAAGTGGTGGAACCTACTAAAATTAGTAAAGAAAAATATGTTATTTTAGAAATGTTAAGAAATGGATGGGACATCACAAAAAGGAAAGTGTTAAGAAATGGGTGGGATGGAGGGAATACAAGTTAAGCAAAGGGAACTATATTTTAGGAGCGGATGAAGAACCACTTGTACAGTTATTTTCCCCGAATATAAAACAGAACGCTAAATTAGTTATTCTGGTGATTTAATGAGGGCAAAGATACTCACTTTCCGTAGTTTATCCTCTGCTCTTTCCTTTTTTATCTGTTCAAGCTCTGCCAAAAGAGCTTCTGTATCATCCTCATCGTCATCGTCATCGTCATCACTAAGCACAAAACACACAATACGTTGGCCAATTTTCACAAATACATAATGTTGAATAGAGAATAAAGACATTTAGGTAAATAGCTATTACCCAGAGGAGTCAGATATTAGATAGAACAAGATCAACAGAATAATTCAGATACAGTGGGGTATGATGGAAGTGGAGAATCAAAGATGCCTACTACCAGTATAATTGAGTCCATAACAGAAAGCATAACGAAAACTGAAGAATCGAAGATGCCTACTACCAGTATAATTGAGTCCATAAAGTCACCAGACCAGAAAAAATATCATATGGAAAAACTATAGACCAGGCAATCATATTATTAAAATGACTACATGCACAAGTTTTAGCTAACAAAATAATTACAAAAAGATTGATGGTGACTGACCTCTCGTCATCACTTTTTATTTCCACATCATCATCAGCATCTGCACTCCGTGGAATTATACGGTCTTCAATCTCTCTTTTTGACCCTGTAATAACTTGACTGATTATTAAAAAGCCCTGTCTTTATGTTTGTGCTTTCATGTGTGAGCATCAGATTTCTAATACTTGAATTTGCAGTGGAAAATAAAAAAAACCATTAGACAGATATAAAAATCTGGTAGAATCACCTTCCAAGAGCAGATGCCCTCCCTTCCTACGATCTTTGTCCTCTGCAACCATATTCATGTTAGTAAGTAAAAAAAAAAGACAGCCTGGCACCAAACAAGCCCGAATAAGGTATACTGGTCATATTATACAATACCTCTAGATGAAAAATGTCTTCGCTCACGCTCCTCCAACTCGTCACGAAGATTCCTCTTCTGCAGTTCCTCCTGAGTGTCCTGCCCTTCCTTTCTGTATTTATCAATATCACAGTGTAATTTACCGAAACAAAAAAGGTTCAGAAAATTGAGAACATGTATGTCAAGAAAAAGAAACCTAATAGAAATGGTAAATTAGGCATTAACAAACATAACAACTATGCACCTGTTCCTAATCCTTCAAGAAATATTTGTAAAAAATTTGGTTTAACAAATCATCTTACTCATTTGTTGCAAGAAATCTGTTGTTAAGAATGCTGACTTTGCCTGAGGTTATGCAAAACCTCTGATGCATGATAATAAAAAATTATGTGATAAATTTGAATGCATGCTATATAAAGTTACTTACTTACTTCTACTTTCAAATAAAAGCTAAACACTATTTACTACCCTTAAAAAGAATTATCATGACCCACTAGAGTAGCTACTTCCTATCCACATGTAGCTGGGTTTTTTGTGAAGTTCTAAGGATTTTCAAATTAAAATTGATGAACATTTTTTTAAAATTGAACCAACTTGGGGTCATCACATGCTTAACATTACCTTCATCTAATGAACTCAAGAACCATAACTACAAATTAACACAAATGTTTACGCCACAATTGTTTTAGCCACAATGATCGATAGAAGTATAGTAATTTTGGGCAACTATGAAAGTATACAAAAACAGACATTGCTCTTTAATTTCAGTGTGCATCTACTATTACGTATAACACTGACATATTTATTGCATTCTTTTATGCAGAGCAATATATTCAAAGATTATATTGTATTGTTATTGTTATTATGGTATAGCATAATAACTAAATAGATGATATAGCATAATAAATGAATAGTCATGTCACATGAAAAAGGGTAGATTACAAAAAAAAAAACCAGTTTATATTATGGTGATAAAGCTACATATGGAATTATCTACTTATTAACTTGGCCTTTCTATAGATATCACCAAGCCATGTGCTTAATACTTTGAGTAGTTCTGAAATCATTCACTACTGATATTACTTTGAGTAGTTTTCAAATCTTCATCCAACTACTTCATGCATCTTCAGAAGGAACTAACTAAACTGAAATTCAACAAATTGGTGAATCAAGTTTCCCATAGCATGTACACACTCCTAATTCAAGTCCTATGAACTACATTACTCCGACTCGTCACTTACTAATTCAAGTTCTATGAACTACGTTACTCCGACTCTTCACTTCCGGCGGTCGTACCCGTGTCGACCAGACACAAGACAAGGCCCGGAATACGTACCGGATTCGCCATCTGAAAATCTGATCCTTCGTCCTCTTCGCCAGAAAAATTACAAGTGAAACATCTCTGCATATGGTTGTGAGGAGTCAAGGGATTGTTTGTTTCAGAATCTTAGGCTTCAAGGAATTGTTTGTTTCAGGAGTTAATTGATGGTCATTTAACAATGTTACGAAGAAAATCAATGACGAAAATGGAGAAAAAATTATAATAATTATTTGTAGATTATGCCGTATCCCCATACCCGTGTCTAAATAACTTTTGGGGGCAGTGAAGAACAAATTTTGAAGTGGCAACAAATATTGCAATTAGTGGAGAGAAGTGTCCGTGAAGGGCACCAATCTGGTTAGCAGGAATGAGATAGTAGACACTTCAAACAGAAGAAACTCCTTAGCAGCTTCTTACTTGGCATTAATAGTATTCAAAATAAACCAGTATTTTTATCGGCACGAGTAAGAGAGTTAGAGAAGAAAGGGGAGTTCATGTGTCATACAATAGTCCATATAATGATAATGGAATCAAACAATAACCTTTCTTACAAGAATTATTCTCTGCTACTCTCGCACCATTATTTACTTCTTTAATCAGCTATTTTTTAATTGAATATGATACTACCATGGACACCACAAATTCTTGATAATATAATATACACATAATCTTCCCAAAAAAGGAACACATAGAAACTTAAAAAAGGAGGGTGAGAGAGACAGAGTAATAAGTAACCTGGGCTTTAGTGTAGTGTGAGAAGCTATGTCCCTAGACGAGTACTTCTGAGAAGGGCCGAAAATTCTCGTCCCACCCTGTTCATTCCCACCTTTAGCAGGTGCCCAAGTTGGTCGAGCGGCAGTAGTCATCTTGTTTTCTTTTCTTCAAACTGTCCAACATATATACTCAAATTAATTAGAATCCAAACTCTCCCCGCAAAATCCAAGGTTCGACCACTAACAACTCATTCACTTATTAGCTTCTTGTTATTTTAATTGTGTAATACAAACCAAAACTAAAGCAATCACAACTAATTAATCAATTAAAAAACTCAGCTAATTTATATATACAATCCAAATGTTCGTACTTGACCCCATCAATTGAAATAATAATTTAGGGTAATACAAAATTAACACGACCATCTAAATCAATTATTCATGTATACAAACAATTAATACCTTTGCACGTGAATGATGAATAAACTCGACGAATGTTGAGGTAATTTTTATTTTCACAATCCTAGGGTTTCGTCTCAAAACTTTCGATCGGCTGTTAATATCTATCTATATTTATATATAAATAAATAACTCGAACACAAAAATGTTGTATTATTATATAGTCGCCGCCAAATAGTACCCATCACTAGGTATGAGTGTCGTGGCACCGAGACCACTTAGGTGCGGTTTTAAATATTATAAACCAGAATCGAGCCAAAAATAATTGGTTCGGTTCGATGTTAAACAATTGATATAATTTTTCAGTGGCACCCCTAATTAAATATAGTTCGAGTTGTTGGTGTCTTCAGATTCAAATACAAGAACAAATGCATACTCTTGCTGACTCGTAACCATATCATTACCGGATGTTTTGTAGTAATTGTAATTCATTGTTTAAACTATACAGCTGATGAATTTATTCCCATCAAGATCATCTACTCAAGTACCCGATAAGTAGATACCTACAGCAATCCCATTACCTGGATACAACTACAGCAATCCCATTACCTGGATACAACACTTTTTCGTATTGTGGTGGTGAGGTGCTTGCTCGGTTCTCTATCTCTAACCCCCAATCCTAACACTTTGACATGACAAATCTGCCCAGGCCCTCACACGAATCCCGCAAATACTTGAATAGCAGTTTAATTATATTAACGTGCACCTATGCTTAAATTACAAAGTCTAGAACGAGTTTATGTAATTAATTCAGTTTTGATGAACAATCAAATCAACAGAAGATAAATAATATATAAACATAGATGCAGTTGGTAGAAATATATACCTGAACAGTGGTAATTGGTTTGAGATTGAAAAGAAACAACTCTACGCTTTAGGATCCTTTCGGTTTGGCTTGATTATATTTTTGGGGATTTTGCTCCGGAAGACGACACCTCTGATTTCATCCGCTTTTACTAATATATATACCTCTACCATTTCGGGTTTAATTAATTAATTGGAACTGATTTAATTTAATTTAATAATAATAATTATTATATTCATTTTCTTCTTCGTATTTATGGATTTTCAGCCTTATTCGCAAGAGTTTTAATATTTATTATTAGTAAAGTTTGTATATTTTAAAATTTAATTACATCCACATTTTCTAATATAATAATTAACAATAAATATAGAATTTTTTTATTTAATAGTTATAATTTTTTTAAATGAATTGTATAAAAGGCATTTAAAATACCAATTCACACAAGTAGAACTTGCTGGAACCATCTACGTATTATATTACACACAAATAATCATTTTGTATGCTGTAAAAACTCGACAGTGCCACACACGATAAACCTAAGTGGTTGCTGACATGGACTCCGACATGATGGATACAGAATCGCCGGCGCCCACTCCGGCGACAGACCGGCATGAATCAATTAGAAACCTTTTGGCTGTGGCTCGCCAACTCATCGATCAGGGGAACCCTTCTCAAGCTCTACACGCGGTAAAATTTTCATCTTTTTACCTTTTCTTGGACTTTCTTGATTTTATTTGTTTAAAGAAAGTTTTGTTTGATTTTTTTCTTGATGACCCAGATGGGGTTTTATGTGCAATTTTTCTTTAATCTTGTTGTTTATTTTGTGTATAGTCATGGGGTTGATTTAATTGTGTGTTTGTGTGTGTTTTGATTACAAGTGGAAATGTAGAATTTATATGATTTATGTGTGAAATTGGAAATTGAGTGGCATTCTGAATTCAGTAAGAAATCATCACAAAGATGTTAATTTCTTTGAATTAAAACTCGGAAATGTATGAAATTTCTTGGGAAAATGATAAAGATACATTTTTTTTAATAAGTATGGCCTAGAGTGGGAAGGTGACTTTTTGTTCTATCAAAAAGGCATTTTAAGAATGTGTATCAGCAGTGTATTAAAAACAGTTGCGCGTTGTGCAGGGTCTTGCCAATCATGGAAACCCAATAGGCTGCGCAATGTGATGCTGTTTTCAGTAGTAAGACTTTGTGCAATGTGCGCTTGTTAAAGCGTGTCTTATGATACACGTGTTTAAAATATGCCCCTTGCATTTTGTGCACTGCCTAGATTTTTTAACAGAAACAAAATCCATTCCCATTCAGGTTATACGCATTCTTGCTGTCCGGCCAGTTCTTAAATTATGAATTTTGGACCGATCATTCCCAAAAATGTGGTAAAGAGGCCTTTACTCTTGCTTGCATGTGTTTATGGCGAATGTAGAACCTCCTTTTTTTGGGGGGGGGGGGGGATTTAAGAAGAAGATCCTCCCCAACGAATCACCCTCCTAGTAGCCAGATTTGTTCCATTTGGGAAGTTAATTCAAATTGCCTAATGATTTTCTCATATTAAAATAATTCATATTACTTTGTACGTCAAATAAATTATGCTGGTATTTAAATTCAAATAAATACATAAATTGAACAAGCTGTTTGGCTGATAGAATTTAATTGGAATTTGGAGACATGGAATTAACATTGTGTTTTGTTGTACTCCTCCTAGGGTTGTACAAAATCACGTATGTGTCGTGTATGTATTATGTAATCATGGGTAGTAAAGCTTTACATGATGTACACACAAGGAAAGCACATGCTTGTTTTAAACTGACGCATGTTGATAGATAATTTTTCGCCTACCTCGTGCATATTGATAATGAATACAGAAAGGGTTTGGTCTTTGTGTTACTTTCTTATTTTTTACACAAGCCTATGTGCTCTTTAGCATTAGTCTGCCCTGCAAACTGATTTCGAGAATAATTGGGTGCTAAATGGTCTACTAGGTCTGCATTGGAATACAGTTGCTTCCATGCAGATTCTTTGGGAAAAAATTGCAACAATGTGAAGTATTTCTCATGTATGTAAATTTTTTGGGTGGCATATTCACGGAAACAAGTGCAACCCGTAATAGATCTTGCTTATCTACGTAAGCTAGTTGTAGAACTTTTGTTAGTGGGTCATTTGTGACACATGGGGAAGGCCTGTGTAACTCCCTAATGTTTTAGCTGAGTAATTGATTGTGATTGTGAACCTAATCCTTTAACAATCCTCTCAAATATGCAATAAATTAAATAATCCATAAGTACTCACTTCAATTGCCTTTGGTTTGGCTAGCTGAGATGCATAAGCTGTACTGCTGTACCCTTTAGATAAGACTTGGGCCATAAAGAAATTGAAGAAAAGCTACATGGTGAGAGTTAAGGGGGGCGGGGGCGGGGGGCGGGGATGAAGCCTCCTTTGTGCATGATTATATTATTATTTTAAAACAATTGTATTCCTGGAATAATATTTATCACCATGTGTTCTATTATCTAGTAAAACTTAACTTTGATGGACGGTGGTGTATTGGAAATGTAGCATTATAGATTCAGCCAATTATCTGGTTCCCGCCCCCGCACTCTTAGAGTCATTCACTGAGTACTTACAAAACTTTAATCACAGGTGGTGGTGGCAACGAGGAACACAGGTGGAGATGAAGCTGTTGTTAAAGTATTGGACCGTGCTCGTGACCTTTACAGAAACAAAGTACAAACAAGTAATGTTGCTGATGAGTTAGCCTCTTTGTTTGCTGAATGTGCAATTGCTGAAGCAGCTCCACCTCCATCAAGAACTGAGCTATCTCAATCTAGCACAATGGGCCAGTCATTTGAACCAGATGCACAAGGAAGTTCGATACTGGCCGAGGCAGGCAGAAAGCAAATTATGTTGGATGCATTTTCAGATGGCAGCAGCTTTGTTTGTTTACAGTGTGGGGGGCTTGTAAGTAGTGAACGCAAAGATGAACACTATGCATACTGGTGTTGTAAAATCTGACCAAGATTGGTGCCTGAATCATTACCTCATTACCTTCTTGGTCTTGATCTTGATCCTGTGATTGGCAGGGATGATAATGTAAACTTGTACATTGCTCGACTCCTCTCATGTCCGTGTCGCAGTCTTGGGGTGCTCAGTGGACAAGGTGGAGTGGTTTTGAAGTATTGTTTTCTTGTACTTGTAACCTAGCATTAAAAATCATTCTGTATTAGAGTGGTTATCATATGAAAATATGAACAATAATATCCCAAATGATGTTTGCATACTTTTCGGTTATGATTAAAAAGATGTTAGAAGAATGTTGTATGACTATAATCAATCTTTGTGCAGAGGAGCAAGAGCGGGTTTTGTTGGAAGTTTGCAGGTCTCTTTAAATTTGTTTTCTAATTGTTTTTGTCATGGTGTAGTTGTACCGTCCAGGGTGAAATTTATTGTAAATTGTATTATACCAGAACAATTCTTCCTGGGAAAAAATTGTCAAAACTACAAATGAATTCATCAGAAGATTTTTGAACTTAAATCTGATGAACTTGGGAGGGATTTCTAATACTATAAAAACGGTAAGAATCTATCAATTTCCACTATTTTATATAATCTAAAAAATCCATTAATATTTGAATATTATTAAATTTTATAAAATTCTAGTTGAATACCAAATACCTCCAAAATTTTAAAAATAATTTAAAATCCTTATCACATGTCACAGGATATTAGTGAACTTTTAATATTTTTATTAAATACCACATAATATCAGTGAAATTCTTTTAAATCCGAATTAAACATACTAATATTTTAATGATCTTTTTTTAAAATCAAAATTAAATACAAAAATTTTAAAATCCAAATTCTATTTTCGAAATTCATATTGAATACACACCTGCAAATCAAACTACAATTTGCTTCAAAATTTACTCAAAGAAAAACAACAGCGCTTCGAGAGGTAATTGGAAAAGTGAGAAATGAAGAGTGAAGTAGAAAGAGTTTATACGGGAAACCTAATTCTAATAAGTTTCTTACTCCAAAAATTACGTTTTACTTGATTTTTATAAATAAGATAGCACATTGTTCATGTGACTTTCACTCTCAAGAATTATGATTCTTGTGTGCTAAATTTTTCAACCAAAACAATCTCAGCGCCTAACATACATCACATTTCTACCCGTCATCAACCGCCATCATAATTTCAACACCCTTTCCAAAGCTTGTTTTTACAAATTTCTCCGTTAACAGCCTTATATTCAAATTATTTAGTTATTGGATTGACATGAGATTCAAAATTTTCGATTGATGGTATTCTTCTTGAATATTTGTTAATTTTATTTTCCTTTTTTAACTGTGCAAGGGTCAGAGAACTCCACATTAAAATTGAGATCCAAGAATAGAATATGTGTTATGCTTGCATAATGTCTGTATTTCTTTTTTCTCTACCCTTCAAGGTATAAACATGTTAATATTTTGTATGATTATAATATATGAAACTAAAAAGGACATAGGATAAATATTAACAACTACTATTTTTTTTTGCCCTCTTTGGGTTCTTTTTTTCTTCTAAACCTTAGCTTTCATTAAAAAAAATTGAGGGGTCTTCCATCGGTTTTCACCGGTGGAAAGCCCCAATTTCTTTATTTTTCATTTTCTTGTTTAAAATCTTATTTTTCTTCGATAAGTTTCCAATTTATTTGGATTTTGTTAGTCTCTCCTTGTGAGAGTTTGATTTTTGTTTTGTTGTGTTTTTGTGTTCTCCATAACCGATGTTATAGATGAACATTATTTTCATAGTTTTAATTCACGGATGAATGTTAATATGAGATCACATCTATGATCGCTTGCACATAACAGTCAGGTGAAAACAAGTACATACATTCAAATTATTTTTAAATCGATTGTTGTCTTTCCCGGAATGAAGGATTCACGATATCCTTAAGGTTCAATTTCGATTGTATTTGTAGATGTACTTTTGTTTAATAAATTGATTCCTTTTAAAAAAAAGGACATTGGATAAAAATTATATTATTTTATGGATAAATATTGGTAAATTGCAGGGGTGATTTTGATTCGGTTTGAGAGTCAAATCGAAATCGTACCTTCTGACAGTTTATAAAAAAATTCAAATCAATTCATAATTTGTAACTCAATTAAATCGAACAAAGTAGTTCGGTTTTAATCGATTCACTTTAACTGTTTTTTAAGTTTAAAATATATTTATAATTTTAATAATAAAATTTGGGGAAAAAGATATTTCTTTCATTATAACTTTATGCTCTTATTCAAATTTTCATTCCTTTAATGTATATAATTAACATTAAAATTATTTTATCTTTTCGTGATAAAGTAAAATTATTCTTTAAATGATCAATAATTTATGTCTGATAATATGACTAAAAATTTAATTACAACAGGTTAAAACTGGATTTATAAATAATAATATAAAAGTTTTCAACATTATTTCAAATTAAGTTATAATAATTATATGTTTAATATATTTAACAATTACTTAATTAATAATTAATAATATAAATATAAATAGAACTTACAAAATTAGATATAATATATATACTTTTCGGGCTTGAGGGGAATTGGATTACAAATAAATAAAATCAACCACAACCCGTAATTTTTTTAAAATAAATAAACTGAAATTATGAATCTCAATTCGAAATTTTGATTCAGATTATTTATGCGGATCATACATAAACCGGATCATGATAACATTATTTCCTTTTTTAGTATCCAAATTAAAGATAAAACTCATTAATTTAATAAGTAATGATTTTAAAATGGGATGAAAAATGGAGGCAGCAGCTCAAATTCATCAGTTTAAAATCAAATATGCTCACGGAAAAAGGGTCAACCAATAGTCAAATTCATTTTCTTTACGATCTTACCATACCTTCGTATTATTTTTTCTTTAATTATATATAAAAAATTTCATTTCATTGCATTGTTTTAACCGAACGGAGTATATTTTCATTGCAAGTTTTTCGAATGAAAAGAATTTGATAAAAAATGAAGAACATATATTAAAAGTTAAAACGCAGTGGAGGACTTGTAAAGTTTCGAGCTTAACGTCCGGTCTAGCTTTACCTACAAAAATAAATTTGTAATTTATAAAAATGATTTATTTATTATATTAGTCAACTAATAATGATAATGATGTGCAGTAAAATATAATACTAAATTTTTTTTACATACATTATTAAACATTACAGTAATATTTAATAACACCCCAAAATAAATCTAAAATTATTTTAGAAAGGCCAATTTGCAGGATCTCTCCCTCTCGACTGACGTGTTGACTAGCTATATTCATGAGATGGTGATGTCCAAACTAAAAAATTACGTTTCCTTGACAAGTAGTAAAAGTCAGATTCCAGAACCAGATTGATGACAAATTGATAATACTACTACATTTCCAATTAATTACATGATGATTTTAATAATAAACCATCATACAACCACACCATATTTTAGCATGTACTGTAATAAGTTACAACTTGCAAGAAAATAATCTAGAAATCAAGAAGAGTACCTGTCTGTATTTTTTTTTTGGATACCTCACTAGATGTGATCTTGATCTCACTACAAGATTGACCAACGACATCAGTCAGCAATGACACATGAAACCAGTGCACCAGAACGCGCTTATTACTACTCGTAATTACCAATTAACTACTGGCATAGTTATTGAAATACGTTATTAGTAACCCAAATATAATGAAGTGATGGATTGTCCTGGATAAGTGGTAGTCTGGATATAAGGATTGATTTTTTGGCGATCTAGATATGCGGCATATGCCATCTATGTAAACTGCATGGTTTCCTGGACTTCAAGACAACTCTGCTGCATTATAGATACTCGATTACTTATATGTAAGAAGCCCGGATTATCCATTTGTCAGTTACTAGCACTATTTGGCAGCCGGAACGAACCACCAGCATAAAGCATCTGATAGACTGGTCTTATTCGAATTGTCAAAATTATGCTCAAGATAGTACCTAAACCACAAACGCCGGCAAGGATGAAGAACGTAAGCCTAAAGCAGGTGGGACCCAAGCAAGAGGAACTTAGTTGCTTAGCTGCCTCAGAATCATATATATAACCAGCAACCAGGCCAGAAAAAAGAAGAGCTCCGATAGGATTGCCTAGCTGCATGAAGTTGAATATTATACCAAAATCTTTTAAACCAAAAAGCTCTGAGACGGTTGGAATCATTATACCAAACTGAACGCCAAAGCAGATACCAAGTAACGCTGTTGCAACGTATAAGGTGCCACTTAGTGCTGAAGCATATAGAAGATATATTATGATCATCAGAACTTGTGTAACTGTCATCCAAACAGTGCGTGGGATAGCTTTTGACCTGCAGCGTACATAACACACAGGGAAAGACAGTTGATGATCATCATTGATGTTTAGAACGATTTTATGCTGAAAAGTCTATAACCAGCTAGACACAAATTTGATATTCATCCGACAATTATAGAAAAGTGCCATTTAAGAATTCTCAGAAAAAGATTGCAAAATGCTATGTTCAGGTTTCAAGACAACTTAACGCACTCATAATCTCATATACATATATATATGCTTTTCATGCTCTTGCTCTTACTTATGCTTTTAAAAGGTAACAGGAGTTCCTAATTATAATTACCTGACAAAGTGTTCAGAAATAACACCTGCTCCAAGACGGCCCAGGAAATTGCAAAAGCTAAATAGACTCAACAATATCGTCGTATCGTCAACACCTAATGAAACACCGATTTCTGCCAAATTGTTGAGAACCGTGACTCCAGAACCAACCCCAAGAAAGTAAACTATCCATAGAAGCCAAAAATCAGCCTTGATTACAGCTTCACGAAATTTAAAATCCTCCCCTCTCCTGGGTCTTCTTTTCTTCTTTATTGCCCCCTCACCCATTGCCAGGAGTAAATCAACTTCTGAGACATCTTCATTTTCATATAGGCTTACAAGATTTGCTGCTGATGAATATGGGGTTAACAGTGGATTTATTAAATTTGGATCAACATCTTCTGTAACAATATTGTCAGAAGAAGTAGCTTGTTTGCCAAGATGTTTACTATTTGCAGGTAACAGTGTCATTTTAATAGGAATTGCCAACGGAGACATAAGAAGTACAGCCATGACGCCTATAAAAACATAGGAGATGGATCTACTAATAGGTATTATGGTTTTCAATATTGTAGTGGTGAGAAGATAGACAGCAAGTACTAGACTTGATACTTGGGTGAAAAGAAAGTGAACATGCTCTGAAGAGTCTTCTCCTAAAGCTGGTGTACATGCTCGAACAAAGTACATCATGGCCAGACATGTAATAGGTATACCCAGCGTCATGAAAAGCAATAGTTTTTCAGCTGAACCACCAAGTAACATACTGTGCACCTCAGTATATACTGCAGCACTGAGCCCAACATAGCCCTTGAGAATCCCTGCAACTGTTCCCCTACTGAGAGGAAAATTTCTCATGTTGGTAACAAGTACGGCTGTGCCAAACCATGCACTGCTATTAGTGGCAATAACAAGTGCAACCCATAACTGTCATAGCACCAAATCCCTGCCTTAGAAACATATGCTAGAACTAAAACTATGATCTTAGATGCAGTATAAATATGAAGTGTAATATGTCCAGAGAATGGAATGGAAACACCTAACATGGAAAATTAATTAAAAATATGAAAATATATGTTTAAGTTACCAGTTCTCCTAAAACCTTAAGCTGTTAGGAAGCGGGCTTACCAGGATCATATTATATCAACATCCCCTCTCACCCGAGAGCCCATTTGGGTCGAAGAGTGGATCACTCTCTTACAACTAGAGCTCTGATATCATGTTAAGTTACAATGCAGAGTAAATATTTGGCGAGTACAATTAGTAAATATAGCTATTGGATTCGTGAAAGGCATAATGTTTAGAAAGCACAATAATATGAGATACTGATGAGCCTTTAAAATTGAATTAGAGACATATTGGAGCCTTCACAAATCACAATAATTGATAAACCCTTCCAACATAAAAAATATTAGGGGCCACTTGTTTCTTAAGTCCTTTGTAGTAGTGTACAGTGTACTACATTCAACAATGTAATGCAACAAAAACAAGATGAGGTATTTCACATAAGACCAGGTGCTCAGAAGAAGTAAGCAAGTTAGTGGTCAATAGCAAGCAGCCACCTTCAAATAAGTTTTGGAATTTAGTGTGGGATGATAAAATCATACAAAATATATTGCATCTGTTAGCGAACTTATGCCATAACAGAAAATTTTGATAATTTATAAGCCTGCAGCCCATTTAGCGCTGATTAAGTATGTGCTCTAGGCCTCTAGTTGTTTGGTATTTGCCATGGAATCTAGTGATGTGCAAGTACTTGGTCAAAGGAGTAATTGGTGAATGAGAGTATGTACTCTATGCTATTGTAAATACTTTGTTGTCCATTGTTAGCTGGATAACGGAAGATCACCTAAAATGTGATTCTGAACATATCCTTTTCACATCTGTAAGGTTTAGCCTAATGGATACTCCTCTCATCTTGGTACTAAGCAGCCTCAGCAGAGACATGTTTGCATGAAAATGTGACTACTTAAATTTCTGCAGTTGACCATATCCAAAAAAACATATTCTTTTTGTTAAATTTGTTTTGATTAAACTCCCTGGTTCTCTACCCCGATAACTCACTGCATTCCTCAAAAAAATTCTCCAAGGAACATTTCAAGAAATACGCTAATTCGACAGATTTTTGTTCAGTTTCCCTATAATCCTCAAAATTCTAAATCAGACCAAATTAGTAGCAACATTACCTTGAAATAAACACACACACATTAACATAAATCTTTAAAAGCCAAATACCCTTTACGGAAAATGATTAGTCTAACACAACAAGGTCCAGAGACCAGGGCAGAGTGACTTACAACCCAATAAGGCATGGACTGAACAGTCTGGCTAACAGCAAGCCAGATAACACCATAACCGAAAAAAGCAGCGAAAACACCAACAAACATAACAGCCCACGGGGGGAACTTGTTACAGGCTATCCCCGGAAGAATACCAACATTTTCTCCAATATCATTTGCAACTCCAAGAATTGTAAGTTGTTGCTGAGTAAAACCAAGAACAGATTTCAAAGAGTGAGAGTACAAGGGGAAAGTGTATGCGTTACCAGCAGCTATTTGGACCCAAACAGCAGCACCAAGCCCCACCCATGGTGGTCTTGTCCCTCCTTTTACTGCCATCAGATGCTTACCTCTGCTGCTTTTTTTTATGATGATAAATTTTCTTAACAGGGCAGTTTCAGTTTGGTCGGTAAATGTGTTAGGTAGTGCCAAATTTGTGTGTTTGGTGACAGTCTAAAATAGTCAAACGCTTACAAAGTCCAAAATTCATTGTTTTATTTTATTTATTTTATTTAGATTGATTAAATTTTAAAATTATTTTTTATAATTTTAAAAGCGGAAAGTTATATTTTATAGTAGATTAAATATAATTTTAAATATTTTTTTTATTAATATAATATATGTAATTTTTATTTAAAATTCGATTAATTTGACGATAACACTATCAAACATGAGAAAGGAATTTTTTTGTAAAGAAAAACATAGCAAAAAGAAAAATGAAGAAGTGCAGTCTTCAACTTGGAATATTACATATCAGTCTTAAAAGGGTACCTCAACAATGTATAATGGTAACAACAAATATTAAGTACATTAAAGCAGTTAATTGTATGGGAAAAGCCAATGCACATAGAAGATTCAGTAGCCAAAACAATGATGACTTAAAAGATAGTGGTGGAAATCAAAGCATATGATGCAATGGATATATAGAAGAACACAAAAGATGTTGAGAACTTGGTAGCACTTGAGTCTGCTCCTGGTGATGGTACATTCTTCGATCTACTTCCTGTACCAAATAAAACAAAAAAGCTTGCATAGTATTGCATATGCATGCATAAAGATGCAACATTTCGAATAATTTATAAAGTTATTAAAGGAGCTGCAGATGACCTGATGTTCCTGATGGCGTGTTGGTGGGAGAAGCAGCTGTGAAGTTTCACAAGACATTTCAAAAAGGCCATCTAAAGATGATTTGTTAAAACAATGGAGGAAAGTGTTATAGATCTATCTTACCAATGCAACGGCTAATTGGAGGAGTTTCGACCTTGCAGGCACTGGGAAGTGCCAAAGCCTGAGTCTGATTAAGGTTAATTCCAAGAGATGAACTGCCACCATTGATTACTTGACAAAGACACTGTGGTTGTGACCGGACTACACTAGCAAACTGAGTGCAACATCCAGAAGACGGAGTTGAGGAATTTCCTGTAACGTAGTTCAAGCATGGAGATAGACTAATGATCACAGTGTGGCAACTTGATTGAGCCAAAGTACTTGTAATTATAGCTGCCACAATGACAATGGATAGTAAGATTTCTTTTCTTTTTGCAGCCATTGAGAACCTTTTCCGTTTCAATGGTTTAATACTAATGGAGCAATGATGTATCGATGAGATGATTCTCTGTTTCTAAGATTTTGGATACAGATATAGAAGAAGACAATGTACTTTTATAAACAGAAATATTCGAGAGTATGAAATTTTGGGTCACCTACTTTCTCTTTGCACTGCCAGATGTATTAACAAGCACCTGCTTTTGTTACTTTATTAGTGTTTTAACTTGATCAACTAAGTGTATAGCATGCGTTCTTTCTAGTTTGCTGTCAGTTTAAAGTTATGCTTGGTGTGACTAAAAGCATGACTCTGCATATGCATGATAACTCCAAATGCCTGATCTTAACTATTTCCATTCTTTACTTCATATACAAGGCTATGCTTTCTAGCTATGAAAGGGACATAGTGTGTTTTATCTCATATGCTACAGTTCTGTGTTAAGTTCCCCAAAATTGTTAGGAGAAGGATTTAAGATATGTATCATGCTTATTTGTTAAAACAGCCATCACTTGGAACCCCATTGTGGAATTGAAGTGGGGACCGCAAAGTCAAAGTAGTACTAATACCATGACAACTTAATTTTCCAAAAATCTTAAGATATTAGAAGAAAGGATGATATGTATATCGTGTTTATGTTAACTTACCATATAGGTCACCTATATATAATTCGGAGTTTACATTTTCAGCCCTTTAGGTACCGACTGCTTATATAAATAAAGCATTGTAGCCACGAGGATACCCATCCCCCCTCAGTACCAAAGGTCAAAGGTTCTATGTGCAGATACGTGAACTGTGAGTGATTTCTTGTAATTGGACTAACAAAAAACAGAGCAAAAATGCACGTCTCAAAATGCCAACTCTGTTGAATGTTCTAAACGTGAGTCTTCTATAATAAGGGGCTTAGAGTTTAAACTTCTCAGTTCTTAAAACCAGTTACATGGTGAGATTTAATTGCATGAAATTTACTTGTTATCCTGTAGGCATTCTGTGAATGGATTTTGCGAGTAAAACTACATGATAAGTTTACAGCAGACTTTTCTTCATATTTTTTTTGGGGGGGGGGGGGGGGTGGTACTCTCAAATCTCAATGCTGAAAATTGTGTTGGTTTCAAGATTGATAGAATTCGTTTTTGGGTGTAGAGAAATGTCTTCTGCAATCCAGTTACTCAAGCATTAGTGTGTCAAACTAATACTTACTTCCCAAAATTCATCACGTTCTAAATAGAAGCAATTATGTAGTAGATCAGTGATGCTGTTTCTATTCTTGAAGCTGAAAATGACAAGACTGTTAGCTTGCAATATTATCAAGCTAAGAGCGAGCTGGAAACACAGATACGCAGGATATATAGATTTGGATCCATATCACCATTGCCTCTAGGCTCTTCCCAGTTATTCCTTTTAACTTGTGTTATCAATAGACGGTAACTAATTGTTACATGCAGAGATAATTATAGGGTTTGCAAAAAAGATCTGGTAAACTCTAGCTGCACTTACCATTGCTCATTAGGTTAAATATCTGCGGTGCTAGTAGCACCGTGCTACTGACTACTCTAAAATTTGCTAGTTGTTAAACCAAGTGAGCCAGGACTGGAGTGATTTTTCCTTTAAATCAAGCTTCGTATGTAGGTAAAATTTGATGCCAACACCACTTTTCTGCTAACGTATCATGAATATGCGACAGTATCAATGGTAAGTGGTAAAAGTCTTTATTTTTCCATTATTTGGTTGATAGCATCTGAATTCTATGCGACAGTATCGAAGATCAGTGCTAAAGTTTAAATTCTTCCATTTATTAATTTATTGCGATGCACTTAAGTTTTACAAAGTGCTTGTAGATTCTATGATAACATCTATAAGTAGATAAAAATTTTCTGATTCAAATTTTTTGCTGTAAAATACCCAATACACATTCTTCCTAATTGGAAGATTATATAAAAATAATCATTACAGAGGTGAAACATTGTAAAATACTCGACAAAGCTTTAACAAGTAAAAATATGAATGATGCAACTAGTATAAGGGCTGAACAGTGCAAGACTCAAAATTTGGTGGCTGCCGAAGCACATGATGCAATGAAGAGAGCAAAAAGTACAACATGAACGGGCACTTTTATGTGTCTACCCTTGGACGTGGTGCCATCTGTCGAGGGAACTGTTTTAGATCCTCCTCCTGCGGTTTGCAATGAGTTAGCTACAACATGAATCTAGATTTGGACATGGTTCTGTAGATTAATTTATAATATGTTAATTCACATTTATTTAGTTCTCAGATTATAAATCTTTAAGTTTGATTTTACCTTGTGCACGATAGTTATATAATGCTTATGCGCAAGGTATGACTCTTCTCTGTTATAACATGTGTTGAAAGATTCGTAGTACCTTATTATTTATCGTTAGAGGATAATCAGATATTGATTGATTATAGCTTAGTAGGAAAAAAATTTCAATGGCCACTGCAATTTGTATATTATGATTATTGATGTAACCTTGGACTTTAAATATGTTTTATATTGTAATATTATGACCTGCTGGATTGTTTGATTCCGACGGAGTGTCAGGTGTTTCATCAGAAGAATCAGATGGAGATCCCTCGGGTGAACTTGCTGGTGAGGCTGCTGAACTTGTCGGTGGTCCATTTGCAGCTGCTTTTACAAATACAAATTTTAAAAATATTGTCAGAGGATCAACCTCTTTACGGTTCAAGGCTAATTTTAATAAATAAAAAACAAGTGAATGCAACAACTAAAAATAGGCATGAGCTTACTGTTGCATTGACTTAGGGGTGGAGTCTGCACATTGCAAACACTAGGGAGTGTTAGAGCCTGAGTTTGATTAACGTTTAAACCCAAAGCTGCAGCACCGCCACTTAAAAATGTGCAAAGGCACTGTGGCTGCACTTGAACAACATTTCCGAGTTGTGAGCAGCAAGAAGATGACGGGGTTGATGAATTTCCCGTGATGTAGTTAAGGCATGAGGACAAAGCCAAGAACTGCACTAGTACAGCCTGATTGAGCCATCACTCCCACATAACATCACTACTAGAAATAAAACTAGGCTCATCACAATCGCTTTAGAAGCCATTTATGAATTTTTAGGATATCTGAACTTCACAAAACGAGAGGACTTGGAGAACCTTCATGGGAGAGAGGAGAAGAATATGCTAGTTTATGATAATGTAATGTTGATTGATGAGGAGGAAAGGGCAGGCCTTGGAGTTTAAATAAATGAAATTCAGTAAACAGGAAATGAAATATAGGTAAACTTGGGTGACCAACCCTTAGTTTATTATTATTCATAGAAAGATTAGAAAGAAAAGTTGTTGTTAGAGAACTGTAGTAGTTTTCTAGACCCAATATTGCAAGTTATCAGGTTCAATTTATCCCTACTCCATAATCCTGCCTTTTATCAGGGAAAAATCTAGGGCAAGAAAATAAGAGCTAACTTTTTATAAAATTACTATCTTTCTCAGTAAAAACATGTTACTTGTAGAAGTTACAAACCAATGGCAATAGCCAAACCTACCTAACCAGAACAGTTGAACTCCCTTGTATTATAGTCAAAACAATCAAGAAATGATGTATCATATACATACAGTCGTTAGTTAAATGTAGTTAAGCTCCAACAACTTCAAATCTTCCATTTTCCCTCCAAGCCTCTAGAAATCACCCCCTGCCCCCCTCCACACACACACACACTATTTTTAAAAATCCCCAAATCCTAGCCAACTATGAAAGATCACCATCTCATAATTTTAACTGCAGAGTCCAGTTAATATCTTAGTTCTGCACTGTGCCCTCACTTTCGTAATCATGGAAAATGCCAATTCTTTTTTGCCTCTAAACTTAGTATCTGCAACTATGTTAATCTTTTTTGTTGCTTCTGTCAATTGCCAAATTAGCACACCATGCACTATTTCAATGCTAGCTAGCTTCACACCATGCTTAAATTTTATCACTGGAAGTACCAGAAATGGTGCTTCTTCACCGTCAACAGCCTGCTGTGATTCTCTCAAGTCTCTTCTGAGTAGTAGTGTGGATTGCACTTGTCTCCTAGTCACGGGAAATGTACCTGTTTCACTTCCAATTAATCGAACACTAGCAATTACGCTTCCCCGAGCATGTAATTCTGCTAGTGTTCCAATACAATGCAAAGGTAAAGAATTGGCTTCAATTATATTATTAAAACTTTACAATTCAAGTTGCTGATGAATCATTAACACTTAAATTTTACTATAAATATATGCTGCAGCCTCGGGTGTCCCTTTACCAGCTCCAGGTATATCACACCTTGATTACAAATTAGAACAGTAAAATTTCATTTCATTAGAACATTTAATTAAATTGTCACTCTTATCTTGAACATTGGTAGGTCCTGCTTTGTTTGGACCAACTCCTCCACCTACTGCAACTGCTTCTCCATTCAGCCCCACAGGTATGAAAAATGAACTAAATTACATAACTAATTAGGATTAGTGGTCCATAACTAAAGATGATGATCAAGAAAAAATTAGTTTCACGGATATATGCATAGACATGCCTAATATAACAATATAGATCTATTTCGGCAACCTTGGCAGTAGAATACATGTAATCAAGGGCAGAGCGGATCAGTTGAGGGTAAGGAACCGGTATTTTCAATGTATATATCTACTATTCATCACTTGTACAGGGTTCGCCATTGCATCTAATAATCTGTGTCAACTTTTGGCACTCTGATTTCCTAAATTTTGGACATGCGACCACCAGTGCATGTAATTAAATTCACATCAGTTTAATACGTGTGACAATGTGCTACAATTTTTTTAATGACATCTGTAGCTTCAAATCCAACGTCCATTTTCTTTTGTTTCAAATCCAACGTCTGCTTCAAATCGTCCATTTTCTTTTGTTTTATCACCAGTTCTCTTGCTAGCATTTCCTGGAATCATGTTTTCATAAAACTAGTTGAGGCCTAATTTATAAAACTGTATGCAGAAATTTACCTTTAAAAAAAGAGTATTTGTATGCAGCATTCATCTCATAGATGAACAGTCATAGTCTCATAAATATACTAGTATTGCTCCCGTGTATGATGTAACACTGCATGTGGATCAGATTCTTTCAAATTGCATTTGCATATACTAAAAATAACATAGTTATGCATGTAAAAAAACACTTGTAAAAATGCAATATGTTCCAAATACCATAATTCAAACAGAGAGAGAGTTCAAATAGAACAAATGACATGCCTAATCACTGGGGTGTTTCCTAACTTATTTTTGAAAAATAAATGCTTATTTTCGGAAAATAGTACACATTTATTTACTTTTTTTCTGAAAATAAGTACTTATTTTTTGAAAAATAAGCCAAGAACTAAACTTGTTTTTTGAGAAATAAGCACTTAATAGCTTATATCCCGTGCACAGATCAAATTTTCTTATTTTTATTTATATAATTTAAATTTATTTTTGTTTTTAAAATAATAATTTATATTTTATTTAATGTTGTGTGTAAATATTTTCATATATTTTAGTTTTGTTTGTATTTTAAAGGGATAGTATTTGACGTTTATTTTGTTTAGAGAAGAGTTTTAGTTAGCAAACTAGAAATTTATTTAATGCGGTGTGTGTATATATTTTTATATAATTTTTCATATATTTTAGTTTTGTTTTTATTTTAAGGGATAATGTTTGACAATTTGTTTTATTTAGAAAAGTGTTTTAATTATTAATTATGAGATTATAGATGTGTTTTAATTAAAATATTAGAGATGTGTTTTAGAATATTAGTTTTTGAAAATTAGGTCCAATAATTAATTAACTACAACCGATTACCAAATTTTAATATTTGGTCTTTAATAATATGATATTTAGAGAAGAGTTTTAGTTTAGTTAAGGAGATTAGAAAGTTATTTAATGTGGTGTGTATATATTATTATATAATTTTTCATATATTTTAGTTTTGTTTATATTTTAAGGTATAATGTTTGATGATTTATTTTATTTAGAAAAGTGTTCTAATTATTAATTAGGAGATTGGATATGTTTTTTAATTAAAACATTAGAGATGTGTTTGAGTGTTTTAGTTAGAAGATTAGTTTTTAAAAATTAGGTCCAATAATTAATTAACTACCTAGCTCAAATACCAACCGACTACCGACTATCAAACTTTTAATGTTTCGTTAATTTTTGAAAATTAGGGTCAATACTAAGTTACTAAACGGGGCCACTATATTATATTATTAAAACCCAAACATTAAAAATTTGTTAGTCCTATTTGGGCTGAATAATTACTTAATTAATGAGCTTAATTTTTAAACATTAATCTCTTAACTAAAATAAATATTTAGACAAATAAATATTAATCTCTTAATTAAAACATATATCTAAATAAATAAACATTAATCTCCCAACTAAAACACATAAACATGATCTTTTCAAAATATAAATACAAATAAATTATATAAAAATATGTATACATATGACATTAAATAAATTTTAAAAATAAATTCAAACCATATAAAAGTTTGATAACCGGTCGTTGATCAATATTTGAGTTAGATAGTTATTTAATTATTTGACCTAATTTTTAAAAATTAATTTTTTAATTAAAACACTTCTCTAAAAAAAATAAACATATATTATTATTTTAAAATACAAATAAAATATATAAAATATTATATAATAATATTAATACATATAACATCAAATAAAGTTATAATTATTATTGTAGAAATAAAAATAAATTTAAATTATATAGAAAATATTAAAATACTAAATAAATTCGCACGGATATAAATTAGTAAAAATAATGCACAATTTGATCAAAAAAATTTCCAAATTTTTTTATTTAATGCGTTAAATTTTTCTCAACAAAATATTTCATTTTTATTTTCTCTATCGTATAATCATTTTCTATAAAAAAGTTGCAACATAAATAATATGTTGAAGTAATTATATTGCTCAATATTTCACTTCATCATTCTTTTTTTTTTCAACTTCTTATTTTCTTATGTTTATATACTCCTCCAACTAAAGTCTGATAATAAAAAATATATAGAAAAAATAGCAGAAAAAAGTACATAAATCAGTAAAAAAACAATTGTTTACTGCGAGGTAAAAAATGAAAAGGGGCAAAAACAACAAATAGATTCAAAAGCCCCCTTGATAAACCCTAAACGGCTAAACCCCATCAAAGATCCAAACAAAACTTCACAAAGATCCCATTATAATCTTTGGCTCTTGCATTTCAGGTACCCCATTCAATCTATAACTGTGTGTATATATGTATCTATATCCATTCTTATTTGACAATTTTATATCACACCTGTGTAATATTTCACATGTTCTATTAGGATTTATGCTTAAAGTTTAAATTTTTATTTGATGGGTAGTTTTAAATAGGCTTAATTTATGTTAAATTAGGTTGAAATGGGTTGGAAAGCAGCTCAGAAACTTATACATCACTGGAAGATTCTTCGAGGCGATAATGTAAGACACATTTCTCCTCTTTATTAGTTTATGTGTGTGTTTGTGTTTATAATCTCGGGTTCGATAAAAATAGTTTAGCCTACAAGCTAGTAAATTGTATCTATATTTCTAGTGGATATCATATTTTTTTGGTGAATTGTATATTTGTATTACATTCACATCTTGCGGTGAATCTTGAAGGATTATAGAGTTTGTAGCTTAAGGTGATTTATATTAAAATTAGGCCATTGATAGATATTCGGGTGAGAACAATGTAATACTAAAAGTGAACATGGGCAGAGCAAATTTCAGCACTGTTAAAACTTAAAACCTGTTTTTCATAAAGCGTCGGCCATGAGATATTATAGGAATAATTTTCGCCTTATTTCTGCTATTGTTGTGTTTGATAATTGTACAAGTTTTTTACCTTTATATTCTTTGCAGGTGATGGTCATGAGAGGCAAAGATAAAGGGGAGACTGGGGTTGTAAAGCGTGTTATTCGCTCTCAAAATCGTGTCATTGTTGAAGGCAAGAATCTGGTAAATTTAACCTCACTGCGTTGACAATTAGACAACTTGTTTTTATATCATATCTTTATATATGGAAATATAATTTTGTTTTGACAGAAACCGTTTTAGTGATTAGTTAATGATAGTTTAAGATCCTTTAGGTCATGACCTTGTTTTTGGCTAGGAGAAGAGGTAGATGAGATAAGAACAGTTATGAATAAGTATATAATTTTTGTGAAATAAGGCAAGAGTTGACTAGTGAGGTTTTTCTAATGCGGAGGAGCATTGATGGTAGTCCTGAAAATATTGAGAGATGTGCAGGTTAATATCCATTTTTTGAAAAATTCAGCTATCAAGATTAAGCTCTGAAAGAGTATGTAATAACTCAGGTCAAAGCCAAGTTCGGACTGGTTAAATATAATTGACCGACTCACATGCAATCATTTGGGTCATGCTAGGCTAGTAGGCTGCACCAATCTAACACAAAAGGTCCCGTCTCGTACACAAATTGATTTCTTGTACACAAATTGATTTATGTGTTGAACACTACAAAAACGCACTGATAAAACCTACATGTTCCAATGTGGATAAAGAATTACATGTATACCTTCACATTTCTGGAAATGTCAGTAATAAGAAATATATTAAGCATTCATTCAATTTTCCTGAGAAGACCTTCATTCAATACAACATTATTAGAATCTGCATGCCTAACTGTCTCCTTTTCATTCATCAAGTTTCTTGTTTCATTAAGTTGACAAATTATTAGTGTAACCTTAGCATTTTGCCCTTAACATCTTAACATTATCCTTGTTAACAACCTAAAGTTTTGTGCTTTACATTTGTTGATTTACAATTTACTTCTTGCAGGTTAAGAAACATATTAAGCAAGGTCAAGGTCATGAAGGTGGAATTTTTACAGTAGAAGCCCCACTACATGTCTCAAATGTTCAGATTCTAGACCCAGTGACAGAGTCTGTAATCTAAAAACCAAGTTTTCAATGACTGTAAGCATCTATCCATCTTCTTTTAATTTTAAGGTGATGATTATGGACATTTATTATAGGAAGCCATGTAAGATTGGTATCCGATATCTAGAAGATGGAACCAAGGTCAGAGTTTCCAGAGGCATAGGTGCATCAGAGTCCGTAATTCCTCGCCCTGGAATCTTAAAGATAAGAACTACTCCAAGACCAACAATGGGTAGGTGGCTACATATGCAATTATGCACTATCGTCTCTGATTTATTTCCCCTGCCTATGAGACTTTTAATGCTATTGATGTGTCATAAGTAAATCTTAAAATTATAATATTTGTTCTTCCATGTGGACAGTTTGGCAATGTTCATTTATTTAGGGGTCATTTGTTACATCTTAATCAAAATTTCTGAATGATTAAAATTTCTGAGTGATTAATATTCCTGGATGGTTAATATTTCTGAATAGTTAGTATCTTTTTATTGAAATGAGTAAATTATTCTAAAGTAAAGTTGATTAATTTTTTTTAAAAAAATATAATTTTTTAGATTAATTTTAACTTTGTGTGCTTTTCATGTACAAAAATATCGAAACAAAATTTATAACATATATCATCATCAAAAAATTTGAATTCAGAACTCATTCATTCAAAAAAATAATTTTGTTTTCTTGAAATAAAAAATGACTACAGAATGTTCATTTAAGATAAAGATTAGCTACAAATTATAAAGTTATTTTATAAATAATAATTCCTATTATATTTTATCATGTTTATAGGCAGCTACTAAGTTAAACTCTATTTACATAGAATATTATTATAAAAATATAATAAAATACAATTACCATAAATTTTAAATTAAAAAATATAAACTAAATCTATAAGGTCCTAATTTGAATTAAAATGGCGTGGTTCAATTATTCTAGCTTTGTATAATAGTAGGCGGCAACAATTTTGAATCGTTCAGCTAAGGTTCTAATCCCGTGTCATCTAGATGGTTTTCTTGTCGTCCAGAACATTTGCAAATTAATCAAACAATCTAAATCATTGGACAAGTCTCTTCCAGAAGTTTTGGTGTCATTCATCTATAAAGAAATGAGCCTTTACTTTTAGTTTTACACTTTTACTTTATGAAGGAATTTGTGTGCCTACTTTTTTAAAATTGAAAGCAGAGGATGAAAGATGTTTATTTTATCGTTTATTTATTGTTGTTGTTTATATATTTAGTGCTTTGGAGTTCTAGGAATGGGATGTCTTTGTAGATTTTTTTATTATAAATCTGGTTTAAACCTTTGGGAAATCTGTTTTTTAGACCCGTAAAGTTAGAATTTTGATCTATTTGTCCAAATATTTTAGTACAATTTTGTCGGTGTTCATTAATTGTTGCATAATCAAGGCGTCTTTCATTGCAAGTACTATTGATAAAAATACATGCGTTGTATGTCTAGTAAAGTCGGTAAAGGACAAGTGGGGAAATTTTCTCGAGTGCGATTTCATGAGTCGAGCAACACTCCTTTAATGTTGATTTACCTTAGGTTTCTGTATTTATCATGTAAGATGTCCTGAATGTGTTTGGTACGATGTGAATTACTTTCGTAGATTTAATGTTCCTTCTCTTCTAAAAACTAGTACTGAAGATTGTAAAATGATAAGTTTGCAATGATTATTGTACTTTTCGTCTTTCTTATCTTACTGTTAGCTAAAATGTAAAAGGTGTTAAGACAGTACCTAAAATAGAATTTATGTACTACAGCATGTTGAAAACATATAGGGTAGGATTACATATGCATATATGATATATTAATAATTATTGATTTTGAAACAGAGAGGATAGCAATGAATATATGTTATTAATTATTCCTTTTAAGTGCAGATTGGTCATTTTAATAACATCTCACATTAATTAATTTTAAGCACAATTTTTACATCCCACATCACTGTGTAGGATGTTAAAAGATCTAGTATGCATGTGGACCTTTGGGCTTTGCATGCGATGTCCCATTTATCCTTGATCCTCTAACAGAATAAGCATATATAAATCGCTTTAAAACCATGGTCACATTTATTCTCCAACAGTATAAATATATTAAATTTGCGTCAGGGTCTTAGTAGTTAGTATTGTACTACTGTCAATATATATATATATGTATGTATGTATTTTGGGATATATGAATGAAGATCTCAACTGACAGTTATTCTGATGGACTTTGGGATTATCTGAAAATTATGTTTAACTTCCAAATTTTTGTTAGCATGTAAACAAATTTGATATGGGTTGTTGGATATTCTGTCATCTTAATCTTCTCGTGTTTCTATTGTTGCAGTTGGTCCCAAAGACACGCCTATGGATTTGGTTTCAGAGAGGACGTTTGATTCTAAAGTTGGAAAGGGCATGCCAAATCTTTAATCAGTATGATAGTGTCATTTATCCTTTTAAACAATATCTTTCCCTAAAATGAATTGATTTGTTTTGAGGATATACAATAATCTGTAATGTACTACATACTCGCTTAACTGGCCATTCTCTAGGTGTGTTGAAAATCAATCCTGTTATAAAGATTTTATTGATTAGACTGCCTGGTCATTTTAAGAACTTTTTCACGGTTTACCCAATATAGTTTCACAAGTAGTGGCAGCATAGAATTGTTCATATATGCTTGTGTTTTTCGATAACCTTGTCGTTTCTAGACATATTTTAGTGATCAAAATTGGAAGACCCTAGGTTGTTTACTATATACAGAAGCTACTTTAGATTGTAAGGTTTATCGGTGTGAAGGAAAGAATGCAATTCACCCCCTCAGCTTTTCTTCAATAAGCTCTCATGCCCCTCACCTTTACAAAGGTCCTATTATACACATGTACTCTAAAATTTCGTAACATTAAAACCCATTTAAGATCATAAAACAATTCTTATCATATAATTTTTTTTATATTTTCTTAATAATTATTTGGCCCTAAAATGACAAGAACTAATTATGTGGGTTCGACGAGGACATCGACCCAATAAGGTGGTGTGTTTGTAACATCCCATATCGATTAGAATTAGTATGTTTGACAAGGACAAGTCAATAACTAATGTATAACAAAGTTATGAGCTCTTTTGGACTGACTTGTGGTGGGTTTTTGGTTTCGGTATATATCGAGTTATGGGCTTGAGTTATATTACCTTTCTCATTTACCGAATCTTGTTTCATCCAAACTAAATTTTTTCTGAATCTTCAAAATTTTCTGCTAAAACAAAAGAATTCCAACAAAAAATATGCACATTGATCGCAAATACGACTAGATGATCGTATCATGCCAAAAACTTCAAGAATCATAGAGAGTCCGTATCAACTCTGTAAGTCATGGTACTATTTATTATTTTGTCAATGAATTAAAATTTCCTTTGGTAGGATTGCACAAAGGTCCAAAACTGGACCGGGCTGAAGACCGAAATTTATTAAATTAATGGACAGGAGACCGGGCCTATTAACTTGGTTTTTGGTCCTGACCGTGCTTGTAAAACCCGGACCGGTTTGTTAATATTTATATATATATTTTATTTTAGTTTAGTTGAATTTCTAATTTAAAAAGGGTTAATCGCTCTGTAATTTAATATAAAGTTAAAAATCTCTAATTTTTTGTAAAATAATACTACCTCCGTCCCAGTTAAATGTTTACATTTTTGGGCACGGAGACCAAGGATAGTGAGTGTAATATTGTTAAAATAAATGAAGTAGTGTGTGTGATAGTGATTTTATTGTTAAAATAAGTGAAGTAGTGGGTGTAATAGTGTAAAGTGTTGAAAAAGTGGAGAGAAGTAGTGGATGTAATAATGTATTTTATTATTAAAAGTTACTATTTTTAGTAATGTAAAGAATTGGTGGGACGTCCCAAAAAGGAAAGTGTAAAGAAATGGGAGGGATAGAGGGAGTAGTATTTTGTAAATACACAAGTCTCATTTTTTTATTATATGAAACATAAAATTTAGTCATTTAGTTAGTTGTACTATTCATTATTATTCGAACAATTCAATTCTTTATTATTTGGTCTGGTCTTAGACTAGTAAATCCAGTCCGGTCTAATTTACCAGTCTTGATCGGAAAGTTGTGCAGCACCGCGCTACTTTTGGTAGCTGTATTGACTATCCGTTAGATATAATCATTTTTTTGTTAAATGTGATCATATTATCAGTTTATTGTTTATGGTAGATATGGGCGTCACTTCTATTTTAGTTAAAATTGCCATAATGTTTTATTATGACTTATATGATAATATTTTGACTATAGGGGTAAAGCAAATTCTCGTAATGAAATTTTATAGGATAGGATTTAGTATCTTCTCTCTTTATTAAATTTTATAAAGTGCATTATAACATAGATGGATTAATTCATAACCCAATACTAACATATATTTCGATAGGGCTCGATGTTTAAAATTGGAGAAAGGATGCACTAGATACTCCCTCGTCACTTTTTACTTGACCCTTATGAAAAAATACACATATTAAGAAAGTATTTAATTACATGGGTTGTTTCTATGTTTACCCCTAATAAATGCCTTGAATAATGAAATAAATTTGAAAATGAATTGTAAATTCAAACATGGGAAATAGGAGAAAGGGGTAATTTTGGAAAAATATGTAAAAAGATATATTGAAACAAGATATGGACAACTATTTAGGGACAATTTTTTTTCATAAGGGTCAAGTAAAAGGGTACGGAGGGAGTATTTTAGATGCATGCTTTAGGTTTTTTTAGCTCGTCACGTGTTTACTGTTCGGTCACTCTCGTAGTTTGTGCTATTCTTGTTCTATTTATCATAAGTACTTTGATATGGAATAACCCAAAGTAGAAAAAGTATCACGTCACATAACCTCGGCTCCTTTGCCTTTGGCAGCTGTTTCTATTAGATGTAATCAATTTGTTTTTGGTTAAGTTAATCTTCTAGATGTAATTATATTATCAATTCATAGTTGATATGGGTTTCGCTTTAGTTTTAGTTAAAATTGCCATAATGTTTTATTATAACCAATATGATAATTGTTTAACATAGGGACATGTAAAGCAAATTCTCGTAGTAGAATTTTCTAGGATAGGCTTTAGTATCTTCTCTATTTATTGAATTTTGTAAAGGGCGTTATAACATAGCTGGATTAGTTAATAACCCAACATTAACATATATTTGTAGAAGTTATGGAATGTAGGGTTGGTTGTCGAAAGGGTTCCACATTTCAGATTTGAGAAAGAATTCACCAGATATTCTTAGATGCATTCTTGAGGTTTTTTTAGCTTACCACATGTTTGGTGCTCACGATATGTGGTCACTCTTCTAGCCTTGTGCTCTTCTTGTTCTTTTTATTGTATAACCAAGTACATTGATTGGGAATAAGCTAACTAGTTGAAAAAGTATCACGTCATATGACCTCCTTTGGTTTTACGACAAATAAGACCTTTTTTCTTTCTATTCCTTTGCCAAATCTTGTTTCATCCAGGATTGGTTATCTTTTGTGAATTTTTGATAGGTCCCGTGAAAGCAGGATTCCAATAGAAATCAGCGTACTGAGCGCATCTGATACGCAGCTATGGCTAGGTAATCATATCACGCCACAAACTTATGTTTAGAGGGATTGTTTCCACTTTATAAGTCATGTTACCATTTCTCCTTTCGAGTTAAAAGTTTCCTTTTGGCACTTTTATGTGTTAAATGTAATATTTTTTTCTTTTTCTTTTCTTTTAACCTTTTTGTTACATCTCTTAGATGTAATCATATTGCGAGTAGGAAAAGTATCACGTCATATAATCCACTTTGGTTTTACGACAAATAAGACCTTTTTTCTTTCTATTAGTTTGCCAAATCTTGTTTCATCCAGGATTGGTAATTTTTTGTGAAACTTTGAAAGGTTCCGTGAAAACAGGATTCCAATAGAAATCAACGTACGGAGCACATCTAATAGGCAGCTACGGCTAGGCAATCATATCACGCCACAAACTTCTATATGTTTAGAGAGATTGTTTCCACTTTATAAGTCATGTTACCATTTCTCCTTTCGAGTTAAAAGTTTCCTTTTGGCAGTTTTATGTGTTAAATGTAATCTTTTTTTCTTTTTTCTTTTAACCTTTTTGTTAGATCTCTTAGATGTAACCATATTACGAGTAGGAAAAGTATCACGTCATATAACCTACTTTGGTTTTACGACAAATAAGACCTTTTTTTCTTTCTATTCGATTGCCAAATCTTGTTTCATCCAAGATTGTTTTTTTGTGAATATTTAAAAGGTTCCGTGAAATCAGCATATTGAAGGCATATGCTACGGCTGAACGATCATATCATGCCAAAAAGTGCTGTATATAGAGATATTTCACATCTACTTTATAAGTCGTGTTACCATTTCTTATTTCGAGTTAAAAGTTCTTTTGGCAGGTGTATGTGTTAAATGTAATCATTTCTTTTGCTTTTTGTTAAATTTTTTAGATGTGATCATATTATCAGTTAATGGTAGATATTTGCATCAATTTTGTTTTAGTTAAAATTGTCATAATGAGTTATTACAACCTATATGATATTTTTTGAACAGAGGAACATATAAAGAAAATTTTCGTACTGAGATTTTCTAGGATATGATTTAGTATTTCTCTCTTTATTAAATTTTAGAAAGTGCATTATATCATAACTGGATTAATTAATAACCCAATATCAACATATATTTGTAGATCAAGTTATTGAATGTAGGGTTGGTTTTTGATAGAGTTCCACATTTCAGATTTGAGAAAGAATGCCCCAGATATTCTTAGATGCATTCTTGAGGTTTTTTTTAGCTAGCCACATGGTTTGGTGCTCACGATATGTGGACATTCTTCTAGCCTTGTGCTCTTCTTGTTCTTTTTATTGTATAACCAAGTACATTGATTGGGAATAGCCTAACTAGTTGAAAAAGTGTCACATCATATGACCTCCTTTGGTTTTACGACAAATAAGACCTTTTTCTTTCTATTCGTTTGCCAAATCTTGTTTCATCCAGGATTGGTTATTTTTTGTTAATTTTCGATAGGTTCCGTGAAAGCAGGATTCCAATAGAAATCAACGTACTGTAGGCAGGCAGCTACGACTAGGCAATCATATCACACAACAAACTTCTATATGTTTAGAAAGATAGTTTCCACTTTATAAGTCATGTTACCATTTCTCCTTTCGAGTTAAAAGTTTCCTTTTGGCAGTTTTATGTGTTAAAATGTGATCTTTTTTTTTTCTTTTTCTTTTTCTTTTCTTTTAACCTTTTTGTTAGATCTTTTAAATGTAGTCATGTTTCGAGTAGGAAAAGTATCACGTCATATAACCTACTTTGGTTTTACGACAAATAAAATCTTCTTTTCTTCTTTTTGATTGCCAAATCTTGTTTCATCCAAGATCGGTTTTTTGTGAATGTTTAAAAGGTTCCCTGAAATCAGCATATTGAAGGCATCTGCTACGGCTGGGCGATCATATTATGTCAAAAACTTCTGTACATAGAGATATTTCACATCTACTTTATAAGTCGTGTTACCATTTCTTATTTCGAGTTAAAAGTTTTCTTTTGACAGTTGTATGTGTTAAATGTAATAATTTCTTTTTCTTTTTGTTAAATTTTTTAGATGTGATCATATTATCAGTTAATGGTAGATATTGGCATCAATTTTGTTTTAGTTAAAACTGTCATAATGAGTTATTACAACCTATATGATAATTTTTGAACCGAGGAACATATAAAGAAAATTCTGGTACTGAGATTTTCTAGGATATGATTTAGTATTTCTCTCTTTATTAAATTTTAGACTCTTTATTAAATTTTAGAAAGTGCATTATATCATAACTGGATTAATTAATAATCCAATATCAACATATATCTGTAGATGAAGTTATTGAATGTAAGGTTGGTTTTCGATAGGGTTCCACATTTCAGATTTGAGAAAGAATGCCCCAGATATTATTATATGCATTCTTGGAGGTTTTTTAGCTAGCCACATGTTTGGTGCTCAGGATATGTAATCACTCTTCTAGCCTTGTGCTCTTCTTGTTCTTTTTATTGTATAACCAAGTACATTGATCGGGAATAACCTAACTAGTTGAAAAAGTGTCACGTCATATGGCCTCCTTTGGTTTTACGACAAATAAGACCGTTTTCTTTCTATTCGTTTGCCAAATCTTGTTTCATCCAGGATTGATTTTTTTTTTTTTTGTTAATCTTCGACAGGTTCCGTGAAAGCAGGATTCCAATAGAAATCAACGTATTGAGCGCATTTGATAGGTAGCTACGACTAGGCAATCTTATCAAGCAATAAACTTCTATATGTTTAGAAAGATAGTTTCCACTTTATAAGTCATGTTACCATTTCTCCTTTCGAGTTAAAAGTTTCCTTTTGGCAGTTTTATGTGTTAAAATGTGATCTTTTTTTCCTTTTCTTTTAACCTTTTTGTTAGATCTTTTAAATGTAGTCATATTACGAGTAGGAAAAGTATCACGTCATATAACCTACTTTGGTTTTACAACAAACAAAACCTTCTTTTCTTCTTTTCGATTGCCAAATCTTGTTTCATCCAAGATTGGTTTTTTGTGAATGTTTAAAAGGTTCCGTGAAATCGGCATATTGAAGGCGATCATATCATGTCAAAAACTTCTATATATAGAGAGATTTTGCATCCACTTTATAACTTTTGGGTTTTGTCTTGGTAAATCGGATTATGGATTGGATCAGGTTCGGATTGGGTTTCGGTTGTGTGTGATATTGCCGCCCGAGATACATGCTTGAGATTATTTTAGCTAGCCACATGTTTAGTGCTCACGATATGTAGTTACTCCTCCAACCTTGTGTTCTTGTTCTATTTATTGTATAAACAAGCACAATGATTAGGAATAACCGAAGTTGTTGGAAAAGTATCACGTCATATAACCTCCTTTAGTTTAGGACAAATAAGACTTAATGGCCCTTTCTATCACAATTTGAGAGATAATGACCCAAAATAGCACTATTCACAAAAATGACCTTTTTTATCACTAAAAAATACAATTTTATATTACGTTTTTACTAAATTTCAAAAAAAAATAAAAAAATAAAAAACGCATTTGCAAGTTGCGTTTCCAGAAAAAAAATTAAAAGCGTATCATGAAGATGCGTTATTTAAAATAATAAAAAAAACCCCGGCCCACTTCCCAGCCCATTAACAGAGGAGGGTTTTATTAGGGATAAAGAAGGGATTTTTTTTTTAAGTAACACATCTTCATTAGGGATATTTTGGACATTTATCTCCAAAATATCCCTAATGAATTAATTATTCATTAGGGATATAAAGACCTTTTTTCTATTTACTTGCCGAATTGTGTTTCATTGAAGATTGATTTTTTGTAAAATTTCAAAAAAATCCCGTGAAAGTGGGATTTTCAATAGAAATCAGCATATTGAGCGCATCTTGTTCTATACACTATGTATAGAGAGATTGTATCAATTTTATATGTCGTGTTATCATTTCTTCTTTCGAGCTAAAAGTTTACTTTTGATAGTTATGTATGTTAAATGTAATCATTTTTTTCTTTTCTTTCAACTTTTTAATTAAATATGTTAGATGTAATCATATTATTAGTTCATTGAAGATATATAAATTTTTTTCGTAATGAAATTTTATAGGATAAGATTTTGTTTTCACTCTATTTACAATTTGTAGTGGTCATTTTTTGAAAATAAAAAGTTGAATTCAATGGAGTACTGTTATATGTTAAATGAAATATTAATTGAAGACTTTTATATCATATTTCCAACTAATACTTTTTAAATAAAAGTAAATCATACAGTATAAGTTTTGCGTAAAAATATTACATGGGCTTGTTTTAAGACTACGTATAGTGATAATGAATATGAATATCTATATATTTCGTAGAAACTCTATTGAAATGGAGAGGGATCTGCAACAAATAATTAGTTACGCTTGTGTGGGCACCGACAACTAATCGTTTATTATTATATATATAATAAGAGGACAAAGAGAAGTAAATGAGCCATTTTATTTATAAAAAAAATTCATGAGTCATTTTATTCAAGTGATATTACTACTATAATCTTAAGTATTTAAATGATGAAAATTCACGTTAATCTATCAGTTGTGTGCATTAAATATATTGTCATCTAATATTAATAACTTTAATATAAAGCTAATATAAGTATAAAAACATTAAACTATAAGAAATATAATTTTATTTTATGATTTTATTTATAATAAATGATTATTTTACTCATATAGAATGATAAATATTGTATTAATCGACTAATTTTAAATATGTAGATAGATTTAAAAAAGCGACATTAATATAAGTTCACATATATTAAATAATATACTTAGTTGAAAATGTATAGTTGATATAAAAAAAATATTTGAATAAAAAATAGAATAATTGATACTGTATAATAACATAAAATATATGTTGGATTAGTTGAAACTCTAACCATTTAAAATAAATGAATTTTAAACAATAAATTTTGTATTATATAAAAAAATTATTTGAATTTGTGTAATAAAATGAAAATTTTAAAGTGGAACCCTATATATTATATGTATTACCTTAGTAAATTTAAACACAGAGACTTGAGTTAAATTTAAAATAAAATAAATTTCAAATTTCGCATCATGTATAATATACAAGTATACAACTACATTATATATGTACTATTAAGAAAATTATATTTTAAATATTAAAGTATATTTATATAAAATGTAAAGGGCGTAGATTTAATGTAATATACGGTAGAATATTATTATCAAGTCTAACAATACATCATGATATTTTTGGGGCATGTGATTGAATAAACGATTACAAGTAAAAGAATTTCAGGAAAAAAATTACAATAAAATCAATATATATATATATATATATATATATATATATATATAACTAAACTAGTGGTTCGTGGCTCACACGGCCTTTCATGCTAATACATATAATAGGAGAATAAGTGGATGTTGTTGAGTCATTTTATTTAAAAAAAACATGAGTCATTTTATTTAAAATAATTTTACGTTTATACCCTTCATCATCTAATAAATAGTGTGCATTGAATAGTGTACATTGAATATATGACCTTCTAATTTGAATAACTTTGATATACAAGTATAAATAGATATTTTTAATATTTAGTAAATATAAATCTATGTTATTTATAAAATTATTAAGTAATTTACAATAGTTATAACTAAATAACATGCATACAATGTTTTATATAATTTTAATATGGTATTTTGCAATATAAATCATATATGAATTAAAATTGAACATTGAAATTGATATTAGTTAAATCATAGATTAATTTTAAAAAATACATTACACACGAAAATTGGTAATATTATACTATAATAGATAGATGTTCGAAAGTGTTAATATAAAATCGATCAATATTATCCCACACAATGATTAGTAACACAATCTTAAATCTACCTTATATATTATATTGAACTAAAGTATGCACATGTTTCGACGTGAGATTAAGTTATTAGAGTGATATCTTATTATTAATCAGTTGAACACTAATTCAAACTAAATTTGTAATTGGATCAAAAAATGAATTTTTAATATTTTAAAAGAAAATGTGAATTATAGAAAAGATAATCAATTTTTTTAAAAAAAATAATCAATTAAAATAAAAAATGTGAAAAAAATATACTCCCTCCGTCCCGGCCAAATGTTTACATTTGGTCCGGGCACGGAGACCAAGGATAGTGGGTGTAATAGTGATTTTATTGTTAAAATAAATGAAGTAGTGGGTGTAATAGTGTAAAGTGTTGAAAAAGTGGAGTAAAGTAGTGGATGTAATAATATATTTATTGTTAAAAGTTACTATTTTTGGTAATGTAAAGAATTGGGTGGGACGTCCCAAAAAGGAAAGTGTAAAGAATTGGTTGGGACGGAGGGAGTATAAGCTAGCGGTATGTGTCTGGCACGGTTTCTATGGTAGTTTTTTTTTTTAATCCGGCTTTTATGCTGGTTAAATTAATAGAAAAACAAGAAGATTAGTACAGAAGTATTGCCGAAGACTCCATACTAGCATTACCGCCACACACCAGTAAATTTCACTATAGTGAATTGGGGACTAATGTTTGGTTTTTACACTACCTACAAATAAATCGGTTGATTAGAAGTCCTTTGAAGTTAATCTATTTTTCCTTTTAAATTTAAAAGTGATTAAAATTACATTACTGCATATCAACAAGGTATCTGACTACATGATAAAACTTAAATAACCGGAATTTAAATCATCAATTTCTTATTTAAAAATCAATAAGTTTTATTATTGGCAAAGGTGAGGTATTTTTTTGTTAAACTAAATTTTTACTGACAGAAGTGATATATAATTATTTTATTTGTTAATATTTGAATTATCAAAATTTAAATAATTCTTCTTTTTCTAAAATGAATAATTTTTTTACCAGAATATTTTTTTAATGTTAAAATTAAGCGTGTTTTTTCTTTTGCGATAAAACTTAAATAACCGGAATTTAAATCATCAATTTCTTATTTAAAAATCAATAAGTTTTATTATTGGCAAAGGTGAGGTATTTTTTTGTTAAACTAAATTTTTACTGACAGAAGTGATATATAATTATTTTATTTGTTAATATTTGAATTATCAAAATTTAAATAATTCTTCTTTTTCTAAAATGAATAATTTTTTTACCAGAATATTTTTTTAATGTTAAAATTAAGCGTGTTTTTTCTTTTGAGAAATTACCAAAATTACTAGTTTTTTAAAGTTTTTTTGCGATTTTACCATATTCTGATTTTTTTTATAAAAATACGGTTTGCAACAAAAAACAACATGATACAACTTGTTTTCAAAATGCAAACATAAATGCAATCAAAAAATAATTTTTTTACTAAATTTTAAAGTTGCATTTGTGGTTGATTTCGATTGATTACGGTTGCAAATATGGTTACAAAATTACAAATCATATTTTTGCAAAACAATTAAAAAAACCCGTATTTTTACAAAATATTTTTAAAAAAGTCAATATTTTTACAATTTTTTTTTTATCCTTAGATATTTTTCGAAAAAGCTCTTCTCTGTTTCCTTAAGTAAAGAGAATTAATTCTGAACTTATCTATAGATATATGTATAGATTTGACATCTATGTCTTAGAGAAATAAAAATTGGTTTCGATGACATGTAATTTTGCATGAGGTTTTGTCAGTGAGTTCTCACGGGTACTAATTTTGAACGGAGCCTTGCTGCCACGTATATTAACTTTGTGGTTTGGGCATACGAAGCCTCTTGCCATTTTATTTTCAAGTAGCAATATGAAACTTAGATGGAATTGTGGTACAGATACATCCCCTATCCAAAATACAGTTGTTTAATTTAACGTTTATTTTTGGATTATAAAATTATTATATTTATAGCTGAAAAAATGTCAATAAATATGTGCGTGTATTCCATATATTGTATTGTATTTATATAATTTATGATAATTTTTGTAGTTAAATAATTATCAACATTTAAAATTAACAACTTTTATTCATTTTGTATACTTTAATCATCTACATGAATAAACATGAAAACTTTTTTCTAATTTTGTATCTTTTTTTCAGTGTTTTGTAATATTTTTCTTAATTAAAATCCAAGTAATAGTCAGAACATGTACTACAAAAAATTCAATTTTTACCTTCCCTCTCCTTGTACTGTCTTTTTTTGCCAACCCTCTGAAAAATTGTAAAACAGTATAAAATTTGTGTAATTGAGAACAATTAAGCTGATAGCAACATAAATAATTTCTTTAATCTCCATTGATTATCATCATTACCCCTAATCCTTAATGATAAGAATATACATGGTACATGATGAGTATAAAGATAAGATGAAAATTAAATACAGTGGTTGCCGTTTCACTTGTCACCTGCCACATTTTGTGTTTGTTCATACGCGGCGATAACACTGAGCAAAATAGCACCACGTAGTATGAGTAATAGGGGACACATGGCTTCATGCATGTAATTCTTCATCTCCTCTCTATCCCTTCCCCACCCCTATATATACCTTGTTCCCTTTCTCCGTTTCTTCATCGATCAAGCTAAGTAGTATATCTTATATACACATCACATCAATGGCTAAAATGATCAAGCCCTTGGCTTTTTTCTTGCTTCTCTCTATTTTCCTAGCTTCAGTTAGCTCAGGTGATGCCACTCAAGATCCACAGAAGCAAAGAGAAGGCGGTGACTCACAACAAGGTCACAACCCTTATGTTTTTGAGGACCGACACTTCCAAACAGTCAGTGCTCAGCATGCCCAGCTCAGAATTCTTCCTAAATTCTCCGATCATTCCAGGCATCTCCGGGGTTTTATCAATGCCTTCCGTTTTGCTTTTCTCGAGGCCAACCCCCGCACTTTCCTTTTGCCTCACCATGTAGATGCCGAGCTCATCCTAGTCGTTGTTCAAGGTGTGTATATATTTACATATGCCTTGGAGATATGATATGATATGATATGATATAAGATCCGTCCGCTGATAATTATTGTTTCAGGAAGGGGGAGGATCAGCTTGTTACGTCCTGATGGGAGGCAGAGTGAGAATCTCAAACAAGGAGATATAATCAGAGTTCCTGCAGGAACAACTAGTTATCTAATCAATAGAGACAACAAAGAGAAACTTATATTAGCCCAGCTTATCCAACCTATCGCCACTCCTGGCGAATTCCAGGTAATTATTAACATACGAGGAGTTGTCATGTTAATCAAACTTATACAAGACTGTTTCTGTTTCGGATGAATTGATCTTGTGGTTAATTTTAGCCTTTCTTCGGAGTTGGAGCGAAGAATCCAGAGTCCTTCCTCAGGGCTTTCAGCGCTGACATACTGACAGCCGTATTCAAAGTGAGCCTCCAGATTAACATGAAAATCAAGTACTAAATTAGTAATTTTGACAGTACTAACAGTGGTGGTTTCATTTTGTTGAATTTGTAACACTAGGCCAAGATGGACAGGGTTAAGAGGTTGCTGGATAACCAGAAAGGTGAATTTGCTGTGGAAGCTTCTGAAGAGCAGATCAGGGCTCTGAGTCGAGAAGACGAGCAAGGAGGTAAAAGCATATGGCCTTTTGGTAGCGAATCGAGAAACAAGGTTAACATTTTCGAGCAGCGTCCTGTTCAATCAAATGAGTTTGGTAACCTCCGTGAGGTTAATCCTAGTGACTTGAGGCCGCTTGAAGATCTTAATGTTGGTGTTTCTTTTGCCAACATCACAAAGGTATGTCCATTTCGATCTCTTTGGATTCTTTGTATATGTATAAATAATCTTCATCTTGTGGTTTGTACAGGGAGGCATGTCAACTATCTTATTCAATTCCAAGGCATTTAAAATCTCTTTAGTGAGGAGGGGAGATGGTAAAGTTGAGATGGCATGTCCTCACTTGGCACAGGGGGGCCAAGAACAAAGCCATCATGGTTCACAGGAGCAGGACACCCAAAGCTATGAGAAAGTAGAAGCACGTTTGAGGAAGGGTGTGGTGTTCATAACCCCTCCTGGCCACCCTTTCACTTTGGTAGCCTCCAACAACCAGAATCTTGAGGTTATCTGCTTCGAGATTAACGTAAGAAACAATGAGAGAACTCCTCTTGCAGGTAAATCTATAGAGTTACCAAGATATCCCACATATGATTGCTTCAAATGTAGTATATATATTTGATAAAAAAGAGCTAATTAACAAACTTCACAAATAAATTTCAGGGAAGAACAACATATTTGACCAAATGGAGAAGGTGGCTAAGGAGTTGTCTTTCAACGGACCATCTAAAGAGGTGGATGAGGTAATAAGGGGAAACAATAACCAATGGTTCACCAAGGGTCCTAACCAGCAGCAACAAGGCCGTGCCTATGAGTGAAAGAAAGAGAAGCTAGCAATATCAAGAGAGTGTTGGGTGATGGGGCGTGACTTTATTATGTTATCTATGAATAAAACGTTATGTAATAGACGGTAAGTGTGTTTTTATGGAGGAAGAATGTAGTAATGTGGTTTTCTCCCGTCTAATCCTAACTTTGATGATCCATTATATATATATAGAGTAAAATATATATGAGTAAATAAACATTGCCTTCTCCAAACTATATCTCTACCTCTATTGATGAGTCTTTTCATTTTCATTCTTGCAAGTTTTTGATTCCTATCATTTTATTTTCAATCGGTTCTATATGCGTGTTGTGTACATACTAGCTGAGGGCTACTTAACAAACACAAAAAGTAATATTTTAAGCTTTCTTTCATGTGTATCTGCATTCCGTAGTTGCTAAGCTTAAAAGTTTTATGATTCTTCTTTCATCTGTGGCTCAACTTGTAAAAGTTCGGAGCTTCTTTGATTTCTGCGGTGTTTGGAAAATTTATACATTTTTAAACTTACAAAATTTTCAGTTATAAGTTAAGATAAATCAAACATATATACATTTTTCAATTAAGATAAGTCTAACTATAGCTGATAAACTCGTATGTATGAAGTTATATGGTAAATAAAATAAAATGTACTAATAATGAGAAAATATATGATGTAAAATAAAATAAAATACTAATAATGAGATGGATGGAGGAATGAGAGGATTAATGTTCTTGATGTTACCTTCCATAACTTCTTTGAAGTTTGAAATTTTTTTCCATATAAACACACGAATATATTATTGTAATTACAGGAAATTGATTTTATGCAGTTACAAAATTACTATTACTATTTTATATTAAAAAACACTTAGCTTAGATAATTTTATTGAAGCAATATCAGAAATTTTATTATGTCTCGTCGTATCATAATTTTCAATCCAAATGTTGAAAGACTCCTCTTATCATAGTTTTAATTCATACCCTAAATTTATTTATGCCCTCTTGAGTGTTGTGGACTGAAATATCCTTAATTTTAATTAAATTAATAAAATATATAATATTAGGAAATGTATTTTAATCTAAAAACTTAAATACAGTGTGCATAAATAAATTTGGGATACATATATCAACACCCCTTTTAATTTTATGAAATTTTAAGTGCATGTCACTTACCGGGCAAAGTAATTCTGGCCAAGTCTTTACCTGACACTAACACAAATTTCAGTAATATTAGAACTTTAAAAATTTTCTATTACATTTATTTGTTACACCGGCGAGGATTATTTAACTGAAATTGATGCATGTTCAATTTATTTTGGCTAAATTGTACTGAGTTGTTTCAGTCAAAAATAAAATAAAATTGTACTGAGTGGTTAAACACGAATTTTTAGACTTAAGTTTAATACTTTTCCTCATTCAAAGAGGCTCCGTTTCAGATTTTTTCTTTATATAAAGCAATAAAAACTTGAACATAATTTGAGATGACGTCTTATTAGGGATGTAAATGAGTTAAGACGAACCGAACTTTAAGTTGTTAATATTCAGCTTGTTCAAATTTTTTTGTATCCGAACTTGAAGTCAAACTCGAATTCTTATCGAACCAAATAAGAGTTTAGCTGGTTAATGTTTACGAACGTGTCATGAATATATGTTTACGAATAACTCTGGAATACATCTCACGAATATTGTTCACGAGTTTGTGTTCATCTCCTTTTCACGAAAACTTTAGTAATATTTTTAAAGAGTTTGTTTATTTTTTTTCCTACATGAACACAAAAATAACACATAAAAAAATAAAAAAATGTATAAGTTACAATATAACGTTTTTTTTCATGTTATAATATAGCATATATTTTGATTCAATTAGTATTAACAATAAATGTATAAATTTAATAAAATCAAATAATAAATGAGTACAAATATTAGTGAATTAATTTATAAATAAATATATACACAATTAATTATTATATATTATAAATGTTTGTTAACATGTAATCACAAATTTATTCACGAAAATGTTCATGAACATTGTAATCGAATTTGTTCGCAAATTTTTGAGTCAAACTATGTTGTGTTAAAGTTAGGCTCATTTATAAACTAAAATTGAAAATTATGTTCATGTCCGACTCGTTTACAATTAAACCGAATCGAATGCGAACCGAACTTTTTTTCGAGTTGAATACCAAAAAAAAGGCATATTAATTAAATGTATCGACACATTTAAAACCTATATTAATTATTTTAGAAAAAAAGACATCACTTTCATTTGAGTTAAAATTGTCATAATGTTTTATTATATATTTTAACCATAGGGATATCTAAAACAAATTCTAGTAGTGAAATTTTCTAGGATAGGAGATAGTATCTTCTCTCTTTATTAATTTTATAAAGTGTATTATAACATAGTAATTAATAACCCAAAACTAACATATATTTATAGATTGTTATAGAATGTCTAGTGGGATTTCAATATGGCTCGACGTATAAGATTGGAGAAAGAATGCACTAGACATCATAGATGCATGCTTAAGGTTTTTTTAGCTCCCACATGTTTACTGTTTATAATATGTAGTCACTCTCCTAGTTTTGTGTTATTCTTGTTCTATATATTTATCATATAACCAACTACATTGACATGGAATAGCCTAAAAGTAGAAAAAGTATCTTGTAACATAAATTATGCTCCTTTGATTTAACGACAAATAAGGCCTTCTGCGTTTCTATTCGTTTGCTAAATCTTATTTCATCAAATTCTGTCTTTTCATGAATATTCAAAAGCTTCTGTCATAGCAAAAGATTTCTACTTGAAATATGCATATTGAGGGCAACTTATATGCAACTAGGGCCAGATGATCATATCTATAAGTTGTGTAACCATTTATTATAGGCACCGTTTGTGATTCCTTATAAACTACTTATAAATTAAAAAATACATACATTTTTTAATTTATAACTTACTTATAAGATAAGTCAAAGGATTCATTATTTTTTTGCGAGTTAAAAATTTACTTTTGGCAGCTGTTTCTATTAGATGTAATCATTTTTTTTGGTTAAATTAATTTCTAGATGTAATTATATTACCAATTCATAGTTGATATGGGTATCACTTTCGTTTTAATTAAAATTGTCATAACGTGTTATTATAACCTATATGATAAATTTTTAACATAGGGACACGTAAATCATATTCTCGCAATATAATTTTTTAGGATTACTGGATTAGTTAATAACCCAATATTAACATATATTTGTAGATCAAGTTATGAAATGTAGGGTTGGTTTTTGAAAGGATTTCACAGTTCAGATTCACCCGATATTCTTAGATGCATTCCTCATATTATAGCAAGATCCAAATGGTATTCATGTTATATTATTGATAATATGAAGCAAAAACATTAGAATTTTAGTTAGAAACGTTGTCTAAAATTATTATAGACATTACCGGAATGTCCAAGACCCCTATTATAGACATCACATGCAAAGATATTGCACCTGTTTTTAATGTCTAATCCAATATTTTTAGTAGTGATATATATCGCCTTTTAATATACAGAGTCGGAATTTGTTTCTAAAATTATGTAAAACTTTCAGGAGAGAACAACATTTTGAATCAGCTGGAAGAGGTGGTCCTTGAGTTGGCTTTTACCATGCCATCCGAAGAAGTGGATTCAGTACTAAAAAGCCAGAAGAAGGAATGGTTTGTGAAGGGGCCTTGTCCCTGAGGGTATGGCAATAGCTCTTCTACCTCTATTCGTGATTTGGAACAACTTCTGTATGAGATTATAATAATGTCATTGTTATTTCCCCTTCACAAACCATTCCTTCTTCTGGCTTTTTAGTACTGAATTCACTTCTTCCGATGGCATGGTAAAAGCCAACTCAAGGACCACCTCTTCCAGCTGATTCAAAATGTTGTTCTCTCCTGAAAGTTTTACATAATTTTAGAAACAAATTCCGACTCTGTATATTAAAAGGCGATATATATCACTACTAGAAATATTGGATTAGACATTAAAAACAGGTGCAATATCTTTGCATGTGATGTCTATAATAAGGGTCTTGGCCATTCTGGTGATGTCTATAATAATTTTAGACAACGTTTCTAACTAAAATTCTAATGTCTTTGCTTCATATTATCAATAATATAACATGAATACCATTTGGATCTTGCTATAATACGAGGAATGCATCTAAGAATATCGGGTGAATCTGAACTGTGAAACCCTTTCAAAAACCAACCTTACATTCCATAACTTGATCTACAAATATATGTTAATATTGGGTTATTAACTAATCCAGTAATCCTAAAAAATTATATTGCGAGAATATGATTTACGTGTCCCTATGTTAAAAATTTATCATATAGGTTATAATAACACGTTATGGCAATTTTATTATAGACATCACATGCAAAGATATTGCACCTGTTTTTAATGTCTAATCCAATATTTCTAGTAGTGATATATATCGCCTTTTAATATACAGAGTCGGAATTTGTTTCTAAAATTATGTAAAACTTTCAGGAGAGAACAACATTTTGAATCAGCTGGAAGAGGTGGTCCTTGAGTTGGCTTTTACCATGCCATCGGAAGAAGTGGATCCAGTAATAAAAAGCCAGAAGAAGGAATGGTTTCTGAAGAAGAAAGGAGTTTATGTATAATAATGTCATTGTTGTCTATATGAGATATATTATATCTCAACTGAAGAATCCTTCAGAACACTGATATACATAAGTAAAACTGCCTTGCTCCTATGTTACTTGACCAATTTCAAACTATTATGTTCTACTAATTTCAAACTGTTTGAGGTTAAAGGACATTTCTCATTTTCTTGTATTCAAGAACCAATGGTTGCTTTCTTGATAGCCTAGTTTTTATACTTTTATGTGTTCGAATCATCGCTCCTCTTCGCGTACTTATTAGTCTAGTGCATTGAAAATTATGCAAAACACCTACGAAACCAAGTTTTCCTTGAACCCTAAGTTTGTTGAGCATCCATTTCTTTAGTATTTCAAGATTGGCTTCACATGTTCAGAATTTTAGTATAAAAAGTAAACTACAAAACTGTCCTATTGTAGTTATTCTTATGTCCTTTGATTTTAACACTAGGAATACAGTTACACAGAGAAGCTAAAAAGCTAATAATTCAGCCTTCAAATGAAGACCAAGTACATGGATGCATAAAGTAGTAACATTTAGAAAAGGAAGTGTATACTGATGGGGCAAACAAGTTTTTAAATCATGACCCTCCAAAATACATTTAAGGGCACATAAAAAGAAACTGAAGGTCTCTCCAGTAATCTTCACCCATACATGGTGACATTCTATTCAAGAACCTAGCATGCATTAAAGAAAGTGCAAGGTGATGTATACTTTACTTTTACAGCTTTAATATCAGATACAGCTAAATGAAAATGCACAATAGGAAAGAAAGTTAGCAATTAACATGGATACCCTTTTCTTTTCGGACATTTTTACCTTTATAGTAACAGTAAAATAAGCTTCATGTTTAACATCTTCTCAGTTACTCAGTTGCTATTCACTAAACAGAGGATTAAATTTATTACATATCCTATCTATAGTTATATCTTTATCTTCCACCCACATGATGCATACAAAGTCTGTCCTAGTTGCTACTGGGGTGAGATGTATCTTGTATGGAAACCTTACCCCGAGTAGAGAGGCTGTTTATGTAAAAATTGTGGGCTTGAAGAGTTTTGGAAAATTCTTGATAATTCGGAAGAATTATGAAAAATCTTCATCTTCTGTAAGTTAAAAATCATCCCATCCAAAATAATTTACTTGTATCTGTTTCGCAAAAGAATTATTTACAACAGCTACCCCATCCTGCAAAGCCATGAGAAATTTTCAATATACCACTAAATTTAATTGATCATATACGGAGAACTAATAAAATGACAAGTGATTAGCCAAGTTTCGCTACTTACTATAATTAACATTGATTTTTTTTTGGGTGCTTATATGCACATCCTAAATTTATTAATGCACACCCTATTGAATATTCTGGACTGAAATGTTCATGATTTTAATTTTAATCATTAAAATATATAATGTTAAGAAGAGTATTTCAGTCCAAAAACTTCAATAGTGTGCGTAAATAAATTTAGGGTGTGCATATATCAGCATCCTTGGTTTTTTTTAAGAGGAAGATAAGTGACTAGGAATTGATGATCAGAATTTTGTGAGCATAAGGATAGTAACTATTGGGTATCAGTGGAGATGTAGCATAAAAAGATTAAATGGTTGAAAATCTCAGATGAAGCTGAATTTACTGCATAAAGAAAATCTTTTTCGTGGCGGGAAAAGAAATAAACTGAGAAAAGGCTGGCCTTGCGTGGCCAACATTAGACATTTCCAGACAAGACACAGTTTGTTTGCCAAATCTGTATGTAACACTGTACAAAAATAGACATGATTAAGAGGGTCAGAGGGAGACATTGAACTATTCAATCATGTACTATATGTTGCAGATAAGATTAAGCTTAGAATGTTCAGATATATGAATGGCAAACGTATCAAAAGAATTATGTACGAGCAGTCTAATCACCTGGTTGAGTAATATTTAAAGCGCTTTAATATAAATTTTCAATGGCTTCATGAAATCTTACTAGATGCCATTTATATATAAAGGATATGATCTAATTATATGATAAGCCAGAAGGAACTGGAACTGATGTAATAATAATACTTTATTTCTGTGAGTTTTTGTGCCTTACCTGCCAAGCTGTTCTTGTTGCACTTCCTGTTCTCCCAAGTTCACAAGCAGAGTGTTGCCTGTGACTTGGCATTATCTTAATCATGATGAATCATTGAATCATCATCAGATGCTGGTCTTCTTCAGAAGAAATTCAGTTGGCCATATTCATGAGCGTATGGCAATAGCTCTTCTACCTCTATTCGTGAATTGGAACAACTTGCGCTTTTCTTGATTCTGCTAGGATTAATAGACTCGACCTGTGCCAAGAATATGCTATAAACTGGTCTATGATCAGAGAAACGGGACTCCCCACGAACATAAGAAATTTGATGAAGGCCTCTACCGTACCACAATATGCGATCACACCTTTCCCAATAAAATCACTATATTAGTTGTTTTTTTATATGTAGGAATGTAAGATTACGATCATCTCATCTTACATTAATCATCCATACAGTTTCATGTACTTTCTTTGACATATATGTTTCCCCTCTTGTGGATGACTATTTTTTCCTTCTTTTTTGTTTGGGTTGAAAGATCTTTCATTATTGTTATAACTATTGTGATTTGAATGTATGCTATAACAAACAAGTATTACCATGCCGGTGTCCTCCGCTTCTCTCTCGGGTCCCTATTATCCCCTGCATATCTGTCCGAGTTGTTTGAATATTTGTATGTAGGAGGAAAATATATTTTCCCTTCATTCCAACCCTCAAACACATGCCCCCTCCTTTGCTCTATTTGAAGCTGCAATATGGAAATATACTGCATTCATAAATGGATGGTGATTTTGAAATAATTATATATACCCAAACAAAAAAAAGCATCATATAAATACACATTAAATTTATATCTTCCATGTAATAATATCACTTGCCTGATCATTTTCCAACAAAGCACTCCAATTGCGCATCTCAACAAGAGCCTTTGCAAAACGGTAAGACAGTGCAATCCGATAGTTCAAATCCCCGAGCCATATAATTCGACTACACAGATTTGAAGTACACACAATATAGAACTATTATTTAGTGAAATTCTACATAAAGAGTAATAGTTAAAACTGTCAATCCTATCCTATTTTGATACACAGATACATGAAAGACCATCCACAACTTAAAGATAAGGGTCTTACTCGTGCTCAAGAATTGTTTGAGGGGATTTATCCATCCCTGAGCCATGAACTTGTGGAAATCTTGTCTTTCTTAGTATTTCCAAGACATCAGAGTTTCTCCTCAGTTCATCACCTTCCTTTTGCCCGGAGCTTAAATGACTACAGATGAAACAGAAACTTGTTTGGTGCAAAGACATGCTAATTGATATAGAACCCTGTAAATCAAATGTAAAAAGGCCACTGATGTTAAAACAAAAAACCTAAAATCTTGGTTTCGATATTAAGTTATACATTTGCACAAAGCGGAATATACCTTGTTGCCAAGATAACCCATCAATCCTCTACCCACGCAAGACACTTTCATGTTATAAACATCATCTCTCAGGTCACTCCTGACCCATACTGTTAGAAAGATCCCGACCATCTGTTTGCTGACCACTAAACTGTACCTTGCGCTTGTTTGTTGTCTATTTCTATCCTCCATAGAGGTAGACCCGCTGTACGACATTGGTGAGTACTGAGTGATGCATGGGGAATCGACATTTTCTTCATCAGAGCAGCCACCCCATCTAACATTTGAATCATAATCATAGGTTCCCTGTCCCAACATATCTCTGTCACAGACACTGAATCGACGATCAAGCTGAGGCATTGACATGTCATTGTCCATCATCCTCATACTACGACTTAGAGATTGAAAGGAACGACGATGAAAGAAAGATGAGGTCTTCTGCCTTGTTGATCCTTCAAAGTCTGTATCTGATTCCACAACTAGGTTAGGAATTGGCGAGGGCGTGTGGTAACCGCCACTTGTTCCAGGAAGATTATTTAAAGTCTTTCGAATGAGTGCAAGCCATTTTCTTGCTGGGCCATTGTCTTCTGTGCCCAGGACATTACCAGCATTTAATGGAACTATTTCTTGGAACCTAAATGTAAAAACAGATTAACGAGATTACAAAGAACAACTACAGCTTATTACTTCAATTTTAAACTCACCCAAGAACGTAAATGTCAGCAGGAGGCGAAGTCTGAAGCCAATCTTCAAGACTTAAACGACTTGGAGGAGATTTTCCGCCCACATTCCATGTGGCTACAAAGATCCTAAATTTTCATAGCAAGATGAAAGAACTGTTATCGTAATTGCAAATTTACTCACCAGACAACAAAGAAAAAGAATAAAACATACCTATAATTCTGAACATCTGTGACCTGGGCAGCATCTAGATCAATCTTACTTCGCCGGACGAAATCAGAGTTTCTTTTGCCTAATCTCTCTGATGGAGGGGAGGGTGAGAGAGTATTAACATAATCATATGAAAAGAAATCTACTTGATTGAAAAATGTGCATGTTCTTTTTTCCTTTCTACTTGATACATTTTTCCATAGAGTAAAAATTTAGTGGGGTTTGTGGTCCAAAGAAAAACAGGATGCCTGACAATCAACCTTTTCTGCTTTTCTTCATAGTGCATGCTTCCTTACTTGAGAAATTGTTCCTCCATTCTTCATCACCATCTGGAAAGAAAAGATACAAAAGCTGTTAAAGCTGTGTGATCAACTCACTAGTCTTGCATCAATCTCAGATATTCAAAAACATCTATAAAAAACAAAGAAACAAAGAGAATATAATGTAGACCCAAGGTAATAAAAATAAAAAATTTCCATATCAAATGGGCACGAAACAAAGGGCAAGTCTCGAATCGAAATGTTCTTATACAGAGAAACAGTGATGGATGGATGTAGATTGTGATACAGTAAGTCAACATATTTCATAAGAGTAAAAATCACAGTGGTAAATTTGATAAGTCAACCAATTTCAACACTCTTAAATCAAATTAGTACCAAGAATGCAGAGGATTAATAACCAACAATCACCTGCATTAACAACATCTTCATCAGCATGAAAATCTTCAGCTTTACTCTTGATGTTAAACCATTTCTTGACCAGTGTCTTGGGCCATGAATACTTGAGCAACCAACACAAAAAACTCAGCAATCAAAACTTCAAATTAAAAAGATGACACAGAAATTTCAACATTTTCTCAAACAAACCTTGCTTTTCTTGGAGTTCTCATCTCTCATTGTTGCACAGCTTCGTACATACATCCCACTAAATTTTACATGTATAGGTAATGTAAAATCTTTCTGTATAGCTACAACTACTAAAACTACTTGGTATGGCTCAATGATAAATCAATATTCAAGAAATTAAAATTTAAAGAACCAAAGTTGGTTTATATAAATAAATACATATCATGAACAATTCAAGAAAAGTTTAAGAAAATGTATAAGAAATAAGAAGAAAATATAAGGTTACAACCTCAAAACCTGGGTTGTAAAAACAACAGTGCCAAGTTTCGAATATGAAATGAGATATATAAAAGTGCAGAGTTTGAGAAGCTCTAGCTCTTTTTTTTGGCCCTATACTCGTGGCTTTTGTATGTATGTGATTGTAAGTTGCAAGTAAACATGCACCCCCACAGCACATAACTTAAGAAGAATAGTAGGGTGACCCATAGCTTGAGGAGAGAGTGACACTGGTCACTCCACCCTTTCATCATTAACTTTTTTTCTCTCTTTTAATCAAGAAAATTACAAAAAAATTATGCATTTGTTTATCTACAAGTTGTATAATTATTGCTCTGTACAGTGCGTAACTGTATCCACTTGGGCAGGTATCTATATCATGTTAAAATTAAAACATGATAAGCATTATAATATAACAATTTAAAAACTGACAATTTATTGTGTCAAATTTTTTTTTTTTACAAAGGCACCAATCCTGAAAAAATTAAATACGGAAATCACTTCTCAGAACAAGGATAACTGAACAAGGGGATCCAACACCCAAAAAGGTGGTAAAAGTTTCGAGAGAGCTTGTTTGCATTGCAACGAGGCACAAAGGAGAAATTTATACTAAAATCAGACGCCATTAATTTAATATTTTCAATAAGGACTACAGAATTTCATGACGGCGTGTCCTCACTTAAACACAAATAAATAACAATTTTGCAGTCTGATTCAATGATAGTATTAAAGAGTTGTTGTTGCCTTATAATTAAACAAGTTTCACATATTGCAAAAAGTTCGAATTAAAGAGAAGAGTTAGCTAGAACACAACAATCTCTACCATCCACAGATGACTTTCAGCCAATAACACCAATAGCCGCATCGCCTCGATTAAAAGAATCATCAGAGTTAAACTTCACCAAATTTAAGGGGGAATTCCATCGCAGTGAAGGATTGTTAAGAGAGTTATGAGATCCCGGACGAGAAGAATCTAATAATGATAGATATTCCGATTGAGCATATAAACTAGTATTTAATATCAAAAAGGGATAGACGGAACATTGTCGAAGACAATTTATTTCTCGCTAACCAAATGGATCGACCAATCCAGAAAAGCAAAATTTGAAAGATGTAAATGATCTCTTCTAGAATCTAGCTTTGAAATTAGAGATAACAATCACTCAAATGCAAAATATGTACACTCAAAAATGAAAATCATATAGATTATGTGCGAACATATTTTATAACATTTAGCAAATAGAACCCGCTACTTATAGTGTTATTGTGATGTGATCTCCGTTAAGATTAATACATATACGAACCCACATATGCAACGCAAAATTCTGAATTACATTGTTAGAACTTGAACCTCAATTTCTCATATTCCCAACTAATGACACATGAAAGAAGAAAGAACACAATTAGTTTTTGAAAGAAGCAAAGAAGTTGTACTCTACATGTACACAAGGACAGAGGCTAAAGTGAAAATATGTGTTTTTAGTGCATGGTGTTTAGCCATATGCCAGGAAACACACGTATGTCTATGATTTTTTTTCTTGAAACTCTAATTTAACTCTTTATAATTACCATTGGTTTATGAAAATTGCAATGCTTTTGAGAATGCATGGAGTAGCTTTATTTTTGAACTGGGGAAAGTGGAGTCTTCAATGTAGTTTTCGAGTCTTGTTAAATTTTGTGTAGAGAATATATGTTCCTTGTTGGTTGGATTAATCGCCTAGAAGCTAGAAACCTCCTTTTTTATCCTTTGAAACCAAACGATACGCTGGCTTGTTAGTATAGTAAGTAGTAACTAACTGGCTCTAAAGTGCCTGTGATGTTCTAATAAATTTTTTATATATGTTTACATTTTTTAATAAATAATTATTTTTTAGATTAATTGATAAATATAATAAATAAAATAATTGTTAGTGTTGTCATAGAAAAAATTATAAATAATTTAAAATAACATAAAATATCAAAAAGTTGAGCGTCTTCTTTATAATAATAATTGAATTGTCTTCTCACTTATATTGTATATCAGTGGTTTAGTTATTTATCAGTTTGCACTCAATTATTATCTTTAAATAATAATATTATTATATATTAATTATGAAATAATAAATATTTATAAAATAAATTAACAAATTATATATAATTGATTAAAAATATTTTAAACACACCTGTTTAACCGTCATTTTTGACTCAGTTTAAGTATCAGTCGATGGTAATAAGATTACAATTTAAACACATTTGTCATGTAACCATTACTAACTTTTTAATAATATTGATTTAGATCATGGCTCTTATATAATTTCCGACAATCCTATACAGATAATATCCGTAAAAATAATAACTATGTTAAAATACATTTTTATATGTACATAAAACTTTTAATTTGTTATAATATAAATAAATAAAGTGATTATCAAATTTAATGAAGAAGACTCACAAAACTTATTAAAGAAGTCTCGCAAAACAAACTGCTACTCGGCTTATCAAGGAAGATCTGTGAAACTTACTTGAGAAAATTTGTACTAATACTTAACTAAAGCTAAAGTTAAGAAGACTAGTAAAACTTTTTTAGAAAGACTTTTAAACCAACCTCTATAAATAGCACCTTTAATTAATAAAATCAAACACAATGAATATACAAAAAATATATATAATTTTATTTCTACATCTTCTATTCGATCTCTTCTATATACATTATAAGATAGTTGTTTTCTTACAACTAATTTAAAGTTCAATAATATTATATAAGATTTACAACACGTTATCACCAGAATTGTGTCAATGTAGAATTTCAGTCAAATAAGATTATAAGAAATGTACGATATAACTTTACTTATCATTATTTAAAAATGTATTCATAAACTTGTTAATAATATTAAAGATGGCTATGCCGTCAGTATTATTATAAAGATGGTTCTGCCGTCAAATATTATTCATATAAATATGGCTCTACCATTAAGTATATTATATTAATAAGGTTACTTTTAATATAATACTTACTCTCCAAAGATTCTCTTCTTTATAACAACCCAAGCCCATAACTGAATGCATACCAGGCCCAACAACCCACCACAGGTCAGCCCATAAAAAGCTAGTAATTTTAGGTATACATGAGTTATTAACTTGTCCTTATAAAGGGCCCAAACACACACATTCTGTTCGATGTGGGATGTTACAAACACCACACCTTATTGGGTCGACGTCCTCGTCGAGCCCACAGACAAACTTACGAAACCCGGGCAGTGCCTTTGCACTTCCGACCGGGTATGGCTCTGATACCATTTATAACAACCCAAGCCCATAACTGAATGCATACCAGGCCCAACAACCCACCACAGGTCAGCCCATAAAAAGCTAGTAATTTTAGGTATACATGAGTTATTAACTTGTCCTTATAAAGGGCCCAAACACACACATTCTGTTCGATGTGGGATGTTACAAACACAAAGACCTAAATATGATTACCAGGATACATACCCTCATGTGATGGATGTAGTTACTTTTCGTTTTCTAATGAATATGGCTTGTATCGAAAGTTTGGAAACACGTCTTGTGGACGTTGTGACAACATACCTTTATGTATCACTTGACAGTGATATTTATATGAAAATCCTTGAAAAATTAAAGTTAGAAGGCACTAAGGCTCGTCATTTATATTTAGTTAAACTACAATGATCATTATATATTTTAAAACAATCTGGTCATATTTGGTACAACAGACTTGGTGAATATTTATTAAATGATGGGTATATTAATAATCAAGTGTATCCATGTATTTTTATTAAAAGGTCAGAAAATGATTTTTTTATTATTGTTGTATATGTGGATGATTTTAATCTTGTTGGTACTTTTGAAAATATTAATAACGCTGTTAATTATTTGAAATGAAAGATCTTGAAAAAATAAATTTTTGTCTAGGTATACATGTGCATCACTTGTTTTCAGGAATATTTGTCTATCAATCAATTATACAAAAAAGGTTATTGATAAATTATACATAGGCAAATCGCATCCATTGTCCATGCTAATGGTTGTTCGATCATTTGAAGTTGAAAAAGACCCATTATGTCCTATGAAGCTAGATGAAAAGATTCTTATACCTGAAATTCCATACCTCAGTATTATTGGTGCTCTTATGTATCGTGCAAACAATACGTGACCCGATATTGTGTTTGTTGTGAATTTATTGGCAAGATTCGGTTATTGTCCCACCATAATCCATTGGAATGGGATAAAACATATATTGAGATATCTTCGCGGGACAATCGATCTTGGGCTCTTTTTTGCAAACAATTCAAAATCATAGCTGATTGGATATGCAAATGTTGGATATATGTCAGATCCTCATTTTATTGGACGATCACAAATAGTTATATATTTACATATTATGGCACTGCTATTTTGTGGAAGTCTACAAAACAGCTATGACGGTTACATCATCAAATCATGGAGAATTACTTAGAATCCATGAAGTAAGTAGAAAATGTATCTGATTGTGATCTGTCATTCAACAAATTCAACAATTATGTGGATTATCAAGTATTTTAAACAGTGATGCAATGATGTATGAAGATAATTCAGCTTGCATTAAGCAATTGAGGAAAGTATATATAAAAAAAGATCGAATAAAACACAACCTACCAATATTCTTATACACTCATGAGCTGCAAGAAAATGGTGACATTGATGTACAACAAGTTTGATCATGTGCTAATTTGACGGATTTGCTTACAAAGTAATTACTTATATCAATTTTTGAAAAGTTACAAAACAATATCGGTATGAGAAGATTGAGGAACTTGATGCATGACAATGTCAAAATATGAGACGTTTTACTCAGGGAAGATTGTACTCTTTTTTCTTCGACAAAGTATTTATCCTATTGAGTTTTTCCTTGTAAGTTTTTAACGAGACAGTTAATCACTATTGATATGGGCTAAAAATAACTCTAGATGTATAATCAATATCGTATTAATTAGACCTAAGTTGGTCCGTAAAGAAGGCTCAATTAATAAGGTCCGAAAACCTAATTATTTAATAAATATGTACTTAATTAATAGGAAAATTAATTAAGCCTATTAATAAAACTTAATGTTTGTCTACTACGCAAAAGAGTAGCCTACAAGCTAGTCAACTATTCCTATAAGGAGTTGGTTTACATAAGGAATGATCTAGAATCTCATCCAAGGAGATTACTTCTTCCCCAAATATTATATTCCTACAAAGAACATGAGTTTCAAAACCCTTATATAAAGGACGTTTACTTTCTCACATCGAGGAGATGCGAAAGAAGCTATATTCTTTTTCCTGTATAAATAAACTCACAATCAATTTATAAGGGAGAGATGACTTGAACTTATCCCACATTAATGAAATTTGAATAACAAGTCCCACAAACTACTATATATATTTGCCTATGTTTGAATAGTTAGAGGGAACAAATTTATGGATATAACTCCATATGTCACCTACTAAGCCTGAGGGTATCACTACGCCCCGTGAGCGCTATTAAGCCCCGAGGGCATCATCACCAAGTCTCGAGCGCATCATCACCAAGCCATCTACTAAGCCCCAAGGGCATCAATAATAAGCCTTGAGGGTATCACCACTCTCCGTGGGCGCTACTAAGCCCACAACCCACGCGATCTCCTAGGGTTTTGAGCAACATAATGTGGATAGAATACTTAAGTAAAGCTTGAACAAAGTAATTTCTTGGATTATGCTCACAAGGTTTCGAATTTTTATTTGACTAATCTGAATTACATATGCTGCATGTGGCCATGTGGGAGACCGGGACAGATTATTAACGTGATTATTATTATATTATGTACATGTACTAAAATAAGGTTGAGGAATCTAAACTACTGTCTACTAGCATTAGTTAAATGTTAATATATCAACGGGGTTGCCCATAATTATATGGTTGGACCAAAATCATGTTCCAAGAGTACTTAACAATTAGTAAAGATGTTACAATTTTGTCGAAAAATTATTTAAACTGAATACTACTCGAATTAAATTATAAATTATAATATTTTAAATATATTAATTTTGCGTAACTGACAAATATATTATACAATTTACTTATACTTAATTAACATGTAAAATAATATATTTGTAAACTAAAATATTAAAAAGTTAAAAACAAAATTTACACTTAATTCATTTTATGTGAAACATATATATTGAATCAAATGTAGTTAATATTTTTCTACTTAAAGTTAAAATTTATATTTGAGTCTCGTTTGTTTTTATATATTTACTTAAAATTAAATAATTTTATTATATTTGGTTCAATAAATCTAGCTAGGTTCTTGATTCTTGTAACCACATATCGATCTGTGGTTTAATTTGTTTCATCGCCCATAGGGCTGATATATATAAGTTTGGAAATTATTAATGATATTTTTTTATTTTTTATTTTTTCAAGTGATGTTATTTCTGTTTTTGTTTTTAATTTATGAGTGACATTTTTGTGATTAAATTAAATTTATTTTTTGTTAATCAAATCATTCATCATGGAACGTTAATCTTATTAATTTTTATAGAAAAAAAATCAATAATATACCCTTCTTTTCTCAAGTGATGTCATTTCGTGGTTTCACTTACAAATGACCCCTTTAATGTTTTAAACCTTTTTTACTAGTTTAAATTATTTTTTGTGAATCATTTTGATTATTCTGTTTTTAATTGTATGAGACGGTTATAATTGTGAAAACTTAGGCGAATTTAATTTTACTATACATGCCATTTTTTTGTATTTTAACGTTTAGTTATAATTTTAATTAATAGTATATTTAGTTAAATCACATAAGTAATGTATGCCACTCCTAAATTAAAAATACGAAATAGTACAACTTGACGGAGAAATCAAAAAATAAAAAGGTATCATTAATAATTTTCCGATGGGCATAGACTAAGTATTAATTTTTTTTATCACTTTTGTTGAGTTGGTTCATTTTTATTGGTGGGGATTTTTGTGCGGGGTCCATCATTATTTATAATAACTAGAAAACCAATAAAAATTTGACACCTAATTAAGTTGTTAATATATGCTCATGGACATACATTAGAAAAACCATATATTAAATTACATATTAAGGAACTAAGTACATCTAAAATATTTATTTGGAAATATTCAATTGTAACTTAATTTCACTAAATTTTAAATTATCCCAGTACAAAAATTTTAAAACAAACAAAATCTTAGTAAAATGTGGATAGAAATTTATGATTTGAAGTCATGTAGTGGCTATATATAATTCAAATACTAAACTTTTCATTGTTATATTTATTTCAAATATTTATATTATAAATTTTACTATAAGCAATAAAACACAATACGTAACTGGTGATAAGGAAAAAGATAAAACACTAGAAGCCTAACCTAGGTCTAACCCTAGGCCTCCCTTCACGTCATAGCCCAAATTGGAATCCCCTAATAAGCCCAATCTAGGCTACCCCTCTACTGAAGTTCCTACTAGTTTATAAAATATCTCTGTCCCAACAATTACACGTTGTCCCCAAAAGTCATCACAACAAAACTTCTCGTCTACCACCAATAACAATATTTATCTAACTGCAAGTTTATAATATACTATCGCTTTGTTATAATGTCGTCAAATTAGGTATTTAGAATAATATATGATCTAAAAAAGTCAATTTTAACCCCTTAAAATAAGAACTGATAACTTAATATATATGGTATCAGAACTCACAGTTTAGCGATTGAGGGAAGTGCTAAAGAGTATAAAATCATGTTGGGGCCTTTTTCGACACGGAGAGCATGTTATTGTAATATCCCGTATTTTTATTAATATATTTAGGTATATTATTTAATATTATGAATAATATTAGTGAGTTATTATTGATTTATTAGTTATACTTATTTTATTATTAAAATATTTTAGAAGATATTATTAGCAATAAGAGAAAAATAAAAAAATAGATAAAAAAGAAAAGGAAAAAGAATAGGAGTTAGGGTTTAGAAAAAAAATAGATATGTAAGAATAGTTGGGCAGTCATAGAGAAAAAGAAAAATAAAGATAAAAAGATAAAGAGAAGAAGAAATGGTCAAAGGAAAGACCGATAAAATAAGATTCTTGTGATTGTGACATCTAGATTTCTTGTGCTTCATATTTTTTGATTTTCAAGGTACGGATACATTCTACACACTTTCTTTGTTATCGTATTGTTAATGCACGGATATTTTCGTTATACTCTCTATCTTGTTATGACTCTACCCAATTCGTTTGTTTGATCTCTTGATAATCTGATTTCTTGTTAAATTCGTATCTGATTCATTATTTGTCGGATTGTTACGATTTTATTGTGCCTGGAAAGATATTTTGATTATCAACAACTTTCGTTCTTTACGTTTTCTGAAATTCGATTCGTAACTATATTGAAATATGTCTTTTGTGCAATTTAATGTATTAATTCAGGTTTATATGCTGTAACTTCAAATATTCATTGTAAATTGAAATTGTATTCGATTTTTGTGAGTAATATCATTCTGGAAAGATCTTTTCTAGCTCTTCATTCTTTGTTTATATTCCGCTGTCAAATTATATGATCTTGAGTTCTTAAATATCAAAATACTACTGTGATCATAGCCTGATTCTGTTATGGCAGTCCGCATTTTAATTGTTTCTGAATTCGTTAATTCTCCGTTTTTGACGAGTCTTATCATTTTGAAAAGGCCTCGGAATCCTCTACGAGTTCTGTGTTTTTTCATTTGGATTCATATTAATAGAGTTAATTGACTTTCTTTGGAACTGATTAAGTCTGATTGTGTTTTGTATAGTCTAATTTATATGATATTTGGGTTGGTAATATTCGAGTAAGTTATTTACGATTAAATTGTGATATATGTATTATTATTAGACTTCTTTTCGAGTAAGTTTTATGTAAGACTTACATAGGTTATTTGTGATTATATTTTGATTTGGGAGATATTGTAAGAATCCGTCATGAGTGGATTAATCTCATGCTTTGGCACCTCCTATGCGGTGTATTTAAATAGATTGGGCATGTCACCGGAATTATTGGACACGTATAGTCGCGACTAATTTGTTTATGTTTGGTCATTTGGGTAGCATTGTGCTTAGTGCCTTGCAAGCCCCTGTAAGATTTTGGGTAGCATTTGATTTGTTCTATGCAATCCCCTGTAAGTTTTGATAACTACATATTCTGGAGAACCAAAATGTAGGATATCCTGTAAGTGTAAGATTATCTCCCATATCCGTAAGTAAGTTCACTTTTGATCTATTTGATATTATTATCAGTAAGTGCTAAGAGTATGTGTAAGAGTAAGAACATTTATGATTAAAAAGTATGTATGTTGGAATTGTAAGATAAGTATATGTTGTATTTTTTTTTATTTGTTTGTATTGTGAGTTAAGTATGACCAGTATCTTTTGTCTCTTTCGATTTGTTTCATCATTCTTTATTCAAATATTTTATTTGTTCATATTGTCATCGTTATAACCCTTATACTCTTTGCATCATTTTATATCTGTATATGAGTCTTTCGCTCACTATCGGTCTATGTTTCTTTGACAGATTAGATTAGCTATTTTGTGGGCAAAATGCGAGTTGGGAAATTTTGAGAATTTAGTTGTAACTTTTTATTTGTAAATTATAAGTTGTGGAATATTGAGGAATTGTAATTTATTTTGGATTTTACGTGAAATTTATTTAAGTAAATAATTTTGGAATTTTAAATTATTATCTTAAAGATGAGCGCCCGTGATCGACTGTTCGACTAAAAATAGGCGTTCGTTCGAGTGGAGGGAAAAATTAGAATAATATATGATGATCATAGTAAATCCTCTTCCTAACAATTTGAGAACTAATAATTTAACATACTTCGAACATGATATAGGAACTGAATTATTATTTAATAGCCTGTTTGGGATTATAGATTTCATTTAAAAATTCTGGATTTAATCAAATGATATATGTTTAAATAATCAAAAAATTGGATTTGGATCGATTTCATTTGAATTTCAAGATATTTAAATGTCACATCAAATTTTAGAATTTGAAATGACAACTCCAATCATATTATTTAAAATGAAATACATGTTTACCAACACAATTAATCTAATCTTACTTAATTCGAGTTCACGGTATAATAAAGGAATCACTCTATCATTCAAAGTACAATATTAACTTTAAAAAAAGTATAAATTACATAAAAAAATCAAAATAACAATTTAACAAGTGAATTCGAAAACTCCCTTGATTAAGGTAAAAAAAATGGACGCAGACATAAAAATGAAGAAGATCCAAAATAATTGAAATAAATATAATTTGTTTTTATAATTCAAATTATTTATATGATATGAAATGTTGCTATTAAAAAGACTAAGAATCAAATTTTTTGATAAAAATATACATAAGCTCCAGTTCAAAGAGAAGAAATAATAAATTTTGAAGAAAGAAAGAAATATATATGTATACAAGAATTGAAATGCTAAGGAATGAGAATTTTGAATAAAAATAAAATACCAAAGAAAGAGATTGAATATAAATATTTATTGAAAATTATAGGAGTCCATGGACCTGCTCGATCCCTTTGAATCCGTTTCTGATTAAGCCTTAAGGTCATCATCATAAAATAATTTCTATCTTTTTATTTAAGGGAACATAAAATGATTTGTTATTTACTTTTGACTAGATCTGACAATTTGGGTAAACGGTTCGATTTTGAATCGGATTAATTTTGGATCAGATCACTTTTCGGTTATAATATATTTTTATTCGGTTGAGATCAGATTGGATCGGGTCCGATTCGGTTCGGATCCAGTTTCAGTTTTGCATAAATTGAATCGGTTTCGGATCAGTACGATTTCAGTTTGGGTCAAAATCAGATTAAACGCAGTTAGAATATTTTCGGATTTCTTATGTTAAATTAGATTTTGTTTGGATTTGAAATTTAAATTTGGATTCCTGTTAAATTAATTTGAATTATTGTTGAATTTAAATAAAGATCATTTAAGCAAATTTGACAAATTATAATTAAAATTTGATAAAATAATACCGAACAAAATAATTATCTCGATTAAGTAATATATTTCTTCTTTTTAGACTTTGGTCAATATGATAAAAGAAATTTTCACTAAATTATGTAATATAACAATTAAAAAAAAAATCTTTGATGTCCAAAAAAAATATAAATAAATTTTATATGTACATATATAATATACAATATTTATTTCTTTTTAAAATATGAATTTATATTCACATTTCTTTACTTTCTAGCAAATTCAAAATAAATGTTATTCTTAGTTTTTTAATATTTTATTTTACGAACACATGTATTATACGTATGAATTATGTATAAGTGTATAATGTACATGTGAGTGTAACAAATCATAAGATTGTATGTATGAAATATTCTAAAATTCTATAATTTAATTTGAGCCATATTCAGTTTGTATAATTTTTAGTTAGGATTTGATCGATTTCGGATCATTATTGGATCTGTTATTTAGGATTATTTTCGGTTAAAATTCCGGTTCCGGATCATTTTTTGATCGAATCGAATTGGTTTTCGGATTTGATCATATTGAACCAATATCGGTTCAGATCAGATTGTTTCGAATTCGGTTAGACTTTCAGATTATAAAATTCGGATACAAAATCGGATCTCGATTTTTTACATTTCGGGTCGGTTCTTCAAGTTCAAACCCAATTTGCCGGGTCTACTTTTAACCTGACGTTTATGATATTAACGTTAATAATAGAAACAATACTACATATAATTATGTACAATTTCATGTACAAAGCTTTAATGGTAGATTATACGTGAGAACATGAATTTCATTTTAAATGATAGATTTGAAAAAATAAAATTTGAATTATTATTTTAAATTTTTAGATGTGTATTAATATTTAAATATTTTGAATTTCAAATTAGTTGCAAATTCAAAATTTTTAATTATTCAAATATGTCATTGGATAAATGTGGAATTTCAAATGAAATCTATTTTCCCAAACAAATCATAATACTTAAAAGCATATTATAAAAATTATTTTTTACTCTTTATGTATTCTATTCTTAATGATTTTAGTCGACACGTGCAACACAATATTTCATACGGAAAAGGTTAATAACCGGCAAGTCTAATACGATGTCAAAGAAGTTGGAATTTTTATAATATAATATCAATTATAAAATATAGTACCCAATATAATGTTAAAGAAAATGATAAATTAGGAGAAATATATATATATATACTAATTTACCAGGATAATATATTATATTCTAACATTCCTCCTCACTCGAAAACCCATTTATAACATTCCTCCTCACTCGAAAACCCATTTATGGGTCGAGAGTGGATCACAGACGCCCATATTTTGGGTAATAACAAGTCTTTCATGTACATAATTAATTATGAGAATATTGGGCGTGATAAAGAGTCGAATCTAAGACTCGTCGACTGGCTCTAATACCATGTTAAGTTACCAGTTCTCTTAAAACATCAAGGTGTTGGGATACCAACTTACCAGAATCATATATTATATTCTAACAATATCCATTCATTCCGATTGGATTTTACCGAATTCAAAATTTTGGATTTGGATTTCAAATCTATTTAATCGATACCCGACTCAAAATTTGAAATCCAATCCAAACACGAAATCCAATATATTTATATATAATTTGTATAAATATTAGGTAAATAATTTACATATGTTCATTATTTTTCATTTTTATTCAATAGTCAATACTAATGTAGTGAACTAGTTTTTCGTTTTATTAATATATAATAGATTTTACTAGTATTATATTACACAAACTTTTCATTTTTATCCGTATCTAAACTATTAGCTAGTTCTTAATTGTATATTAATGATATATTGATATCACAATTCATATAACATATTATATTTAATTATCTTTTGAAATTTAATCATTTATAATTTATAAATATAATTATTATTGTCCGTGTGTGTTAATGATATTGAATTTAATTATATTTTTTTTATAAAATTTTGAATATCCGAAAAAATCCAATCCAATCTGAAAGTCGATAAATTTAAATTTAAATAACCCAAAGATATTTAAATTTAGATTTAAATTTCAGTAAAAGTCGGTACTCGACAAAACCGACCCATTGCCATTTTCAATTGGACTTGCTCTTACAAATATATACTTTGAGATATCTGGGGGCATCTTCGTAAACAACACAAATATAGGGGTCGTGAGTCGAAAACGGCGACGTTTAGTTAAGTTAAATCATAGAAAGAGGAAAAATAGAAACCCTAAGTTGGATTTGCTGAAAAATTGCAATTTGGAGCTCAATTGCGATACTGGTTAGACTTCTCTGCTTCTCATATCTCTATATCACACCAATATATACACACACACATACCCATATGCATACACACACAATATATATGTTGTCGCTTTTAATTTTGAATATGTTACTTATAAGCATTTGAATATATGTATGTGATTTAAGTTTTAAAAAAATTATATGTGTGCGTGTGTGTTATGTGCCTTCTTAGTTCACATGAATTACAATTTTATAATTTACGTAAGCGATGATTTAATTTAATTGCTGATTTATATGTAATGTTTGTTGGTTTCAGATATTTGTTATTATTAATCTATGAAAAGAGGACTTCCTTGGAATGCCGCCGATTCTTCATCCGAGGAATCTTCATCAGACGATACAGATACCGAAACACTAAAGAATGATGTATCTAGTACAAAGAATGCGAAAAGTAGTGGAACTTCTAAAAAGAAAAAGCCTGAAGGTAATTTTACTTAAGTTTGTTCATTTGATCACGTACGACACTGTTAAATGTCTAAGATGATTTTTTACTACTGTATAGTGGATAGTTTTGTGTTTAAAACATGAATATTTCACAATTAACATGAATATTCACCTATTTCAAAGGGATAAGGGCTAGGAAGCACAGACTCGGATACGGGGACACGGAAAAAAGATAGTAATAAAAAATATAATATTTGTATATGTCAGACATTGAACAACTTCATTCATAATAGTAATAAAAGTTTCTTTCACAATGAGTGATAAACTAATATAAGATTTATATATAGGTGTATGTATACATGGACGTATGTATATATATCAGATTGATATATATGTATGAGAAAGAACGATCAAAAAAAGATAGGGAAAAATATGATAGCGTCTGCACAATTATTAGGTTAAAATCAGTTGATATTAGGCCTTTTTTAGGTGGGTCGAGTCAGTTGCGCGTTGCCCCTGTTTCGGTGACGAGTCGGATGCTATTTGCATATCGACATGCCACTTGACGAGTCGGACACTTACTCAGCCGAGTCAGAGCTGAGTCGCCGAGTCGGCCGCATCTGACACACATTCGGCAGCCTTTTTGAAGAGTCCGTTCTTCCTAGGATAAGGGCGATCCAATGACGTGGACAAGTAATCAGTAGAATCAAGTGTCAATCATAATTTTAAGTAATTGCAACTAGTTATCATAACATGAATTTTCTCTTTGTAGAGTATATGATTGTGTCACCATTCACCTAATCGTGGAATTACCCGGCTTTTCTGTCAGATTAATGGATTTGCTAGCATCAATAATAACAAGACAGATGCATGGCTAGGGGTGAAACAGATTCTATTTAAGTTTAGCTCTTCTATAACATATTAGGATGTTGCTAAATTTAAAGAATGTAATGTAAAATTAGGCCTGTTGTGCCCAGATTTATACATTCTTTGCTTCAGCCACCGCAAGCAAATACTCTGCTTCAGTCTGTGTTTGCAATATTCATGAATGACCTTTAAACTTTAAGAAATCAAGTGTTATAAGTAAAAAGGGTACTCATTTGACCATTATTATATTTATTTTATTTTTCATATTCAGTAAAAAGCAAGAGCAAAGGTATAGATTTTGAAGCTCTGAGTCGACATGGCTATAAAGGTGGACTATCAGTTCTGAAAGTGCCTCCACCAAAAGAGACGGCAGAGTATAACTTATCTTGGTCTACGGGCAAGGAAAGACGCAAGACTGCAGATGAAAGTGAAGAAACTTTAGAAGAACGAGAAAAAACTAGAGCTGCATTACGTGAAGGAGAGCAGCTGAAAACTGCACAAACACAGAGAGAGAAGAATCAGTCATTCTCACAAAAAGAAAAGAGGAAGAGAGATCTTGGTCAGGCTAGCAGGGCAAAGAACTATGTTGAGGAAGAGAAGAGGTTGTTGAGGGAAAATGGTGTGTACTCTGGTTTTGATTCTTGATGTGTCTATAATCTACAGGGTTTCCAGTCATATCTCGTATGTAATGTAGTGCAATTTCACAAGAATGTTTTGTGACATAACCAAGCAACTATTATGTACTTGTTTCGAGAACTCCAACAATTTCTTGTTCTCTTTTCTTAAGTTCAAATTAAACCCCTTTGCTATTGCTCTATCTTTTTGTAAACACATCAATCCAGATCTCTTTAACCTCTCTCTACATATCCCTTGTTTGTAATATTAAGGGAAATTGTCAAATAGTACTCTTCTGTTTTTCGCTTTACCAAGTAGTGTTGTTTCGTGTTTTTGATTTACGAGTGGCACCCTTGAACTATGTGAATACACTAATCAAATTGTTAATGAAATGTTAGTTTTATCAATTTTATAGGAAAATTCTCAATTACTTTTCCAAGAAGTGTCATTTCGTATTTTTGACTTGCGAGTACGTAGCACAGTTGATATTTTTAGATTGATTTTTTTGCTGGTTTAGACTATATTTTGTAGATTATTTAGATCATTTGTTATCATATTTTTACATTTGTAAAAATTTAAGTGAATTTCTATTCTTCAAATGACTGTGTTCGTGTTTTTATGTTTGGTTAACTCTTTAATTAAAATAATGGTATATTTAGAGTAATCATATAGTTCAACAGTGTCACTCGTAAGTCAAAAATACAAAATGAGATCACTTAAAAAAACAAAAAACATAGAGTTGCTATTGAGAATTTTCCTAATGTTTATATGCGCGTGTGTTAGTTTTCCTTTCTTACTAGCAAAAATCGCTCGAAATTCGGTGTGGAAAACTGAAAAAGTTCTCCATTTCCCCTGTCAATATCATAATTCAAATAGAAGGAACATTTTTATGGGTTGCACCTCCAGTTGTTATTAATCCACTTCCATAGGAATCCAGCAAAAGCAGCATTTTACACTTCCATACCTCAAATTAAACAGCTTATAAGAAGCATACCTCAAATCAAACAGCTTATATTTTCAAAGTGTTAGTAACCTTGTAGCACAGTTCTTAGCATTTACGATTTCAATTCATCACGGGTTCATAGAAATATACATGCACCAAGTATGTCAATATACGCAATGCTGCGTCAAATCATATAATCATTTAACATCTGTATGCAACCCTTAGGTCTCTCTTCGATCCTGGTCTGCGATCATTTAATTTCCAGTATAGTTTACTAAATATTCCACTTTCTATATATCTAAAAACATGAGCAGACTGAGTAGCTAAAAAGCAATCTGAACGAATTCAGTTCTGTTGGAACTTTGTTTTTCCATCGACCTTATCAGTTGATAGTTTGTTTTTCCATTGAGCCTTTTATTCTAGCATTCATCGACTTGAACATCAATTGATAAATTCATTTCATTTGAAAGAATTTCAATCTTCAAAGACATCTATCGACCTTCTATCCATTGAAACTTTTCTTCTAACATCCATCGACTTAAGTTAAGTCTTATCCAATATTACTCTAACTCTCCGATTTCGACTGCCATGCACTTGTCGAACACTTACAGGGATACTACACTATTTTTGTGTGAGTTACCGTCTGGACACCTGAGAGAACCTATACGGGATGAAGTGTTATAACACACATACTCGTAGGGTAAAAAGTTTGCAAAGTTCTAAAACTAAGTAGCATTTTGAGTACCTCTAGATTTTTGTTATTTTTGGTCATAAAGAGATTTGTTAAGCACACTTTTAATTAAGTTTGATGGCGTTAACTTGTACACGGATATTTATGTCCAAGCAATTCAACAACACTTTAGTGTTTCTATATACTTCTACTATAGTTAACACATGATTTGGGAAAATTTGAACATGCTCAAAAGTGCTATATTCAGAGAATCATCCAGTAGTATCTCATACCATTTTTTTAACTTGCTGCTGATCAATCTTTTTATTGAAAGCTCAAACCAATTTTTAACACTTTTATAGTTATAAATCGTCACATCTAAGATCTAACAATAATAAAGCAGACAATATTATTCTTTTTTGTTGTTGTTGGAAAAAAGCATAAAAAAATAATATTAATTTTCATGCGATACTCACTCCAGAAATGTAAAGAATCATGTAACATAGAATGAAAGGTTGCCAATCCAAAGATTTGCACCGAAATAAAATTGTGCTCGCAAATGATGCTTAAAACTAAGGCCATGAAGAATCAAGTTCACTTATTTGCAAACAAACTTGAGCTCGGTTCTTTCAAGTAGGCTCAACTCAAAATGTTTAAATTTCAATCTTAAGCTAGAACCCAAATATGTCTGTGATTAAATATGCTCAAGCCAGCTTCAGAGATGTCGACTAATTCATACATTACAATAAATCATAATTAGCCTTAATATAAAGCATACACAGACACACGCGCCACAGCGCAAACACATTACAATACATAGAATTCAATTCCTGATCCATCGTACCAGTCTATTTAGTATTTAGAACAAAAAGTCCAACTGTTTCAAACATTACAACTTTATCTACAAACCGAATCAGTGCTTATGCTTCAGCAAGATAAACAAGGTGAAAGCAATATCGTCTCCAAAAGCATCCTGGAAAGCACTACCATCTCCATCCATCAGATAGACAAACTTCACAGAAACCTACAATTCATGAAAGCAAAATATAAGCAAGTTACAGATAAACAATGACATGGCCAGAGCAAAATAAGCAAACTGTAAACCTGGTGTCATGCTGCAATCAATATAAAGTTTCTGATGGTGTATTAAGACAAACAACCGGCACCTTATATACTTCTATCATTGTTGAAAGTTTCTGATACTGTATTAAGAGAAACAACCAGCACCTTATACACATCTATCATTTTTGTACAGGGGGGAAACTGGCAGCATGCAAGGGAAGACGAAATTTAAACATCCAAGCAAAAGGATGGAGGAGCAAATTGCCAAATACAATAGCATTTATTCCCCTGTGCTTTAACCACGTACTGGTAATCTTAGGAATAATTTGGCATTCCATGTAAATGAATATGACTATTATCATTTATCCTTCAGAGATTTTGGCATTGTCTAATCATCTATGCCTCTAAAACTGTATCGAATCTCTTTCAAATTAGCTATCATAAAGTTATAGAATCTGGAGAACTACACCAAGGAACCATCTACTTCACTAAAAATTAATTTTAAAAAATAATGCCATAGTTTTAAATTATAAAAAGGTAACAAAATCATAGGAGCATTTGAGTATACTGTTGGGGATGAATCATCTTTTGCCCTTTGGACCAACCCTTGGCAATCTCTGGGACTGATTAGGCATTCAATCCTGTAGTTCCCAGACCAATACTTGTAAAATTTGTTTGGGCACTATTAATTTTAGACTGTTATTACTAGTGGTACATAGGATTGGCCTGAAGTTCATAGAGCAGAGTTGTATCGCTCCATTGATACTCTTCTAGGTGTGGTCATGATCGTATTTCTTGAGTTCAAAATAGTTCTATCAATCAGGGTGGTCATCATCAGATTTCTTGAGGTCCTATAGTATGTGGTTGTGCGACATATATGGAGGATTGCTGGTAGTCCCATACTTATATCTTGTATTCCTTGTCTTCTTTATGTAGTTCGTGTTATTTGTTTGGTTGGTGCACTGTTTGAGTTAGCCGCATCCATTAGGCTCACTTTGTTTGCCGGAAAATAACTTGATTTTGGAAAATGGAATTTGGTGTATCCGAATCCATATCCGAATATTGGACCTAACACCTCTCATGTAATCTAAATCTAGGGTATCTAAATTTTTTAAATATTGTCTCTTTTTTAAATTTTTTTAGTTATAAATTCTCGTATTCTTTATATTTAAAATTTTAAAATAATGAAAATTTGTGAGTTTGTATTTAACCTCCCCACCCCCACCTTCAAACTCATTATTGATATTAGAAAAAATATATGAGCAAAGAGGGATATAACTCACTCTAGTGTAACTCGACCATCCTGAACTTGATAAAAGATCTGCACGTTTTTCTTATTTCAATTCGAATCAATCCGCTAAAATAGAAGAATTTTTTTTAATCATAAGTGATTATTTAGTTAGACATTAAACTGTCCTTTCAAATTATAAATACAAGCTTATAACCCGTGCTTCAGTGATAATTAATATTTAAGTAAATTAATTTTTTATTTATATTTTTATTGATATTTAATATAAAATTTATAATATTAAAATTTTATGTTAATATTATATATTCTCTTATTTTATGTAAATATATTCTATCTAATATAAATATATTATAATTTGGACATGTGTTATAATAAATATATAATTGAGTCTAAAAAGTAATATATTAGGTAATATATATATATATATATATATATATATATATATATATATAGTTAGACCTCATATTATAATAAGTAAAATTATATCTAAAAAGTAAAGTCTTAGATTATATATATATATATAGTTAGGGCCCATACTATCAAATATTTTTCTTTTTTTTATGAAAGATTGATAATATGTTGCAGTTATCAAGTAAAATTGAATTTGTTTAATTGATAATATAGTACTTTGATAAATTTGTGTTTTAAAAAAAAATCACATAATATCTTTTATAATTAAAGAGTAAAAAGTAAAATTATGAAAAATATATTGTTTCTCAATTGTTTTTTTAAAATAAACATAATGAACCTATTACACGTAAATTGCGAATTTAAAAATATTAAAGATTTAAATTCTTTATTCGAAGAAGTTCGAACTCCTTAATGTCAAGGATTTATTTATTATCCATAGCAGTCCAAAGTTTTTTTTTTGGTTATTGTCCGGGTCATATCAGATTTTGTTAAGATATATTAGGATATTATTGAAATTAAAATATTTTGTAAGAATATGATATGTTTCCATTATTAAGATATTTTAAACTTGATCAACTCTTGTAATCTAGAATTATTATGAATGAGAAAGATTATTGATTGAGAATTTATCATGGTATTAGAGTCAAGTTAGATTATTTGTGAGTTTAGGTGAGATGAAAGAGAGAAGAAAGTGAGGGAGAAAATAATTTTCGAGAGAGAAAATAAAATTATAATGAGAGTTTAGTGAAAAAAAATTACTTGAACTTGTGGAATATAAAAAAATAAGATATTCACAAGAAGTCGTGAGTATGATAATGATCTACAAGAGTGTGAGTGTGTGGAGTTATGAATAATTCATTAAATGGGTGACCCGCGTCATGTTTATTTTGAAATCTTGATCTATTGTTGAAACTCATTCATCTAGATCAACATGGGTATCGAGAATCGGACCCATGAATATTCTGTGTACGGACATAAGGAATCTTATATGGCTCCGATGTAGTCGAGACATGGTTCCCTTGTTAGCAATAGTAATCAATTGATACTTAGAGCAAGTCCAACCGCTCCGTAGAACTTACTTATAAAATATTATGAAATAGTAGTTTAGGCCATTAATGTTGTACATGCACTAAAACAATATTTCTTATATTCATTCTTTATTATTAAAATATTAATATATTCGAATTGTAAAAAAGGAGGGAAATGAGAAACAAACATGAGAAAGAGAAAATAATTTTTTATTAATAAAAATCAAGTAATGAATAATTAGGACATCCTTAAAAATATGGTAGTAAAGAGATGTTCTAACATTTTAAGAATGGATTATGGAGTGTTGAAATATCATTTTTTGTTGCATTATTTATATTATAACTTAGAACATCATATATGGAAGATTTTGGGCTTGTTCTTAGGACATAGTAGCTAGTGATCGTATTATATGGGGTATAAAAAATGATAATAGTTGGGATATAGTAGTTGATCATGCTATAGGTATTGTTGGAGAACCAGATATTCTATATTTTTTAGACTTCAATGATTGTAAATTACTTTGTTGGTCATACTTGATGGCAGAATGTGATATTGGTCTTATATCTTTTACACTAGTAAGTTTTCTTAATTAAATATTGCGGAATGTTAACTTATTTTGAGAAGTTTTATTCTTGTTTATACTTTACTCCGGTATAGGACTTGTTGAGCTTTGTTCGCTCATTCTTGTATTATTATATAAATGATTTTAGAGTTAAGTATAAACCCACTGAATGGAGTAGAAAATGAAGTAAAGGGGAGGAAAAGGTCCAAGAGGTTTAGAGGATGACCTAGAGTGACTATCAGTTGTAGTCTTGTAGACTGTTATATAACCATATATGGATACATTTTGGGATAATGACTGTAATGATAGACTGGATATTGTAATAATTATACTTCTGTATTTATGGCCATGTAATGTATTTATTATTATAGTAAACAGGTGCCAATATGGATCTCTATCATAGCTATATCGATGATATCCACGGATATTCCTCACCGGTGAACTATATATCTTATTTAATAGCAGTTGTGCACCATTACGAAATTCTCAGTTACTCGAGGTGACAACAATTATAGGTATTTAGAAAGTTGGACGGCCCAAACCACTAAATCCTTGGGTTTGGGATGTTTCATTGTAACCATCTATTTATCGCAAATAAATTTAACACACAATTTTTTTTATATTAATGTAGCTTGAAAACGTTCCACATATTTTTCAGGTATCTTGGTTTTATTGTTCAATTACCATTAACCATGGTTGGGTGTCGATTACTATTGCATGACACACAATGCATGTTCAATGTTATGTTTTTTTTTTGGATCACTGTTTATTGTTATGTTTTTACCTATGAATGTTGCTCATTTGTTATTTCTGAAGTATTGGATGTATGATTTGATAATATTGTGGTGTCAATAACATATTTAATTTTGACATTTGAGGAGAAACCATCATTGTGTCATCTTCTAAGTTGTATAAGAAGATTGATACTCTACCAAAGGTTGCAAACAAATATCCAATGGAGTTGGTTAATCAAGTTAAGGATACAAAGGTCGTGTGAGTCTCAAGTAAAAGAAAGAAATATACAACCTCAATATAAAGTAATTGATAATATTATTGAGCTTGATTATATCGAGTTTATCATTTCACAATACTTGTTAGAAATTTCTTCTCTTATACAGTATATCGATTTTCAAATTTTTTTGCACCCGAGTTAATATTTTTTGAAGAAATGCAAGAGGGTTTTCTTGGTTTCATCACAGTTTTGCATGATTTTTTGTGAAATAACTGATTTTTTGTGAAATAGTCTCCAAAACAACATAAAACTTAAACTATGAGTGATTGTGTGTGTAGAACTCTGTCCTATATAGATGGTGGAGCAATATATAACTAACAGAATTGAACATAACCAATGTGTCTTGCAATATAAAGTTAAGTGGCTTCCTTTCCCAATTCAATGTGCGACTTCATTTTTTTCACTTCAAGGGACATATTTTGAATCACTATATCTCATCTATCACTTGGTTATTTTGATTACTTAAATATGTGTTGGAAAAGTTCTCATGGAAGACGACATATTTCAAGCATAACTTATTCTACGCACACTTCCAAAGTCTACTCAAATCTATGCTAAAAATGATTTGACAATGTGGGAGTTGACATTCACATTTTCCAACATATTTTCCTTCTACAGAACTCATGGGCGAATTTTTTCCAATGAAGAGAGAATGATAAAGAACTCGAATAAAGTTAAAGGAGAGTTTTTATATTGTTTATTATATAGCCTACATATGTTATTACTTATTACTACGAAAAAAATAATATTTATGAGTTGAGAGTAAATCAATAATAGAACTATCATTTTGTCGTCGTCAAGGTCCAGGGTTCGATTCTCACTTATATCGAATGTAATTAAGTTAATAAAAGTCGCATCAATATGTTTAAAAAAAAGGTTTTAATGACAAAATATATAATTCATTTTCAAATTTTAAGCTGCACTAGGGTTTTGGATACTTTTCCCCCCTTACAAAATTGGGTGCAAACTCAACTTGAACTTGGTTTCTCATCACTCATTTTTCTATACAAGTTCGATTTAGGCTCCGTTTGAGAGTGCTATTAAAAACTGCTACGTTGTAAGAAAAAATGTCAGTGAAAAAAGTGATATCAAGAAAATTAGATGATTGTTTGGTATTTTTATTTATTTATGCATATTTTAAGATATAGTATATAAAAATAATGTTTTTGGTAATGTTTAATGATGAAACTTATAATTACTTCCTGTAAAAATTGAAAAACAATCTTTTCCAAAAATACGGGGGACATGTTTTCTCTAACAACAGCTTTTAAACCAAAAGCGTTTTTCCAGACAGCAGCTTTTATAATTTATCAAACACCTTTTTGACAACTTTTTAACATTTTTGCTGTTGTAGCTGTCTATAACAACAATATCAAACAAACAGCGTCTTATAAACGAGCCAAGTTCGTTTACTTCCCTGCGAAAAACTTTTCAACGCAAAGAAAAGATTTCAGACAATTAAATTGCAAGTTAAGTCTTAATCCTCACAAACAGCATCCTCCAAAGAGGGGGACCATCTTTGTACAGCACTTGTTGTAAGCTGTGAAACATATAAGCTACTGAAATAGAGAACTCAAGATCACTAATCCTACATATTTATCTCCAACTATAATACAATTAACACAGAAGAAGTATTAATTTTGGAACAAAGCCAGTAAACTTGCTTGGTTCAGTTAAGCTTTCTGTTTTATAAGCTGCAAGTGTTTTGCTAAAGCATCCCTCATGGTCTTTCCAAATGGATCCACATGGTTACAGTGCAGTTCGGCATACCCAGTGTCATGATGACCAGACAATGGAACGTCTGGAAGCAAAGAGTCTCCACAGTCAATAATGATATTGTGTAGCAAACAACAAACCAGAATAATACTAGGTAGTTTCTTCTTATCAGGTCTCCACATGACTTTGTTCAGGATTCTCCAGCTTCCCTTCAAATGTGAGAATGCCTTCACGGCAAGCAACCTCGCAGCATCATGAGCTGCAGTGAACTCATCCGTGACACTTGAGCAATCGTCCTTTCCATAAGGAGTAATTAGCCATGGAAGAAGGGGATAGTCGGTTCCACCTACTATGTATTCTCGAACTTCCACTCCGTCAGAGAGCATTCTTGCAATTCCATTTAAACGCTCACTTCCTTGGCAGCACTTATAAAAACCCGAGTACTTTAATAATCGGGAGATACTCATTCCTCCAGGCCAACCCGTTAAAATATCAAGAAACCTCAACTCATGGTCAACAATTCCCTGGCAAAACATGCTGTAGTTCTGTGTTGTATCACACCAATCACCTGAAGTTTCAACAGCCGGAAGGGTCATTACAATATGTGTCGCATCAATTGCTCCACAGCAATTCGGCAAACTAAAAGACACCTCAAAATTGGACTTGATTTCAGCCAGCTTACGGGAGTCAGGCCACTTGAGATGGTGCCTTCCACGTTCTTCTAACGCTTCAATAAATCTCCAAGTCACTTGAGAAACTGTTGACTGACCTACCCCAAAAGCCGCCCCAACAGACACTTGGGATTCACCAGATGCTAGTCTTCTTAAAGCAATTGCAACTTGTTTTTCTACACTAAGAAGCCTTCCTTCAATGTTAATTAGACCTGAAGGAGGTCTGGAAATAAGATCCTCTCTTACAAGAGAACAAATGTGTTCAAAGGTCTTCTTCGACATACGGAAAAAATATTTAAACCCTTCATCCTCGTCGGCAGGTATTATTAAACCTGCACTTTTGTTTTACTATATATGAGATATATTGATACATTTCCAATAAGGCACAAGATTCTATTAACGAAACTAAAAAGTACTAAATTGACTAAGCCCTGATCCTGGACATAATAGTTACACCCAATAATTCACTTAAACATCTACTAAGCTCACAATTTTTATATAAAACAAAATGACAATTGACAAATACCCAAATAGATAAAAACTTAAATGAACACATCACAATCTGTAAAAAAACAAACTAATATGCAGTGCAACTTGTAATCGCTTGCCACACACGTGTAATAATTCTAAATATTTAAAACTTGTCAGAAAGAAAGAAGAAAACTGAAAACATTGTTTCGTAAGGTTTATTAAAGAATTTGAAAGGGGTGTTTGGCTACATAACTAATAAACCGTCTTAAGAACATAAAATAGTTTGGAGAAAACAAATGTGGTGTTTGTCCTGTTTTTCAAAAACGGAAAACTAGAAAACAGTTTTAGAAAGCAGAAAACATGAAAATGTTGTTTTTTGAAAATATAAAATTGTTTTCTAAATCTAAAAACTCTCTCAATGTCTTTAACGTTCTTCTGGATTATTAGAATGTTTCAACAACTTTACATCACAATATTTTGCATCGTATCAATCAAAGCAGTGTTTCTTGTTTTCTAAAAATTGATTTACATCATCTAATTTTAAAAATTACAGAAAACAGTTTTTTGTTTTTGTTTTTGAAAACACAATTTTGCTTTAACAAACAGCGAACACACAGTAACAATTAACAAACACCAAACACCTGATAAGAATAATTTTCTTTAGATATATCTCATCTCACTATCTCATTACTCTTGTTATATCTTAGTCTTTCACTTGTATACAATCTCTATCATGTAATTGTCTTTCACTTGTACACATGTGATCATTGATAAATAAATACAAAAATATTGCCAAGGTATTTTAGTTTTTTCATGGTATCAGAGCTTAAAATGGCTCAACAGCCCAGGTTTTTTTTCCTCTAATCATAACGCACATTACACACCTCACATCAACCTTTTCAACCTCCAACAATAGTACCCTCCAAATCTCGTCCATCACTTGCCCATTAAACTTAATTCCATATTATTTGTTATGGAAGACCCAATTACTTTCATTTCTGCATAGCTATGACTTAGCAAAGTTTATTGATGGCTCCTTCCCATCACCACAAACCATTGAAAAACAAGAAAATCCTGAATATATAACTTGGTTTCGTCGAAATCAACTCGTTTTATAATTGGATTATTGGATCTATGACGGAAAGTTATGTCCCGCAAATTGTTGGCTCTTCTTCTGCACATGAAGCTTGGACTAAACTTGAAACCACTTATGCATCAACCTCCAAAGCACAAGTGAGGACGGTCAAATTCACCTTTTACAAGTTGGAAAAGAAGGATACAATCATTACTGACTTTATTCAGAAAGCAAAATCAATTTTCGACAAATTAACGGCTTTCAACCATCCTGTCCCAAGGATGACCTTGTTCAAGTTATTATCAATGGCCTTGGACCAGAATATCGTCCCTTCAATAGGGAATTAGAAAACAGATTGGATGCCATCTCATTTGATGATTTGTATGGCTTACTATTAAGTGAAGAGGAAAGTCTTGTTACAGAAGACAAAATTTTGATTTTCCGATAATTCCACAGCCCATGGTGTACAAGGTCCATTACAATCTTATGAACGAAGCCTTTCTCCTGTTCGTGGAAGAGGAAATCGTGGTCGAGAGCAGTGTTATTAAAGGCAAAAAGCGCAGTGAAGCGTAAGGGGGGTCTCTTATAGCTTAAGCGTGAAGCGAAGCGTGGGCTTTTGTAAAAAAAGCGCACTATATATATTATTTAATATTATATATATATATATATATTAAAATACATGTAAATATAGAGAGGAGTGGGATCATCCAGAGGGAAGCAAAATTCCAAGCTACAACTAGACATTCTAATTAATAACTATAACCTAAAATTTAAAATTTGTCTATCATCATCTTCTTTGTCATCAAAATAATCCGAATCTTGATCTTGATCTTGATGTGTTTTGTATTGGGTTTTGAAAAAAATCCCAATAAGAAAAAATATTGACCACCTTTTAAAATTATATTTAGATTTTATAAAAAAGGCCCATTCACACATAAGCGCGCCTTTTGGAGCTTTTTTACGCTTTGGGCTTTAATATTAAGCGCAGAGCTTTTGTATTTACTCTGGCCTTTTTATAAGCTAAGCCCAACAAATGCGCTTCACGCTTTAAGCTGCGCTTTTGATAACTATGGCCAAGATAGAGAATGACAACATCCTTTTTCAGGATATTATTCCAGACCTCCAATATCAACTTTTATGACTTATTCTAGTAACCATTTTGGATCATCAAATGACATTTATACATCATCAATGGTTTATTATACTTGCAATGGTACTGGACATCATTTTCGCCAATGTCCTTCTCAAAAATTAAGAGATCAGCGCACCTCTACCTCATTCTATACTCCACGTCCATCCGCTCACATGACAGCTACCAGAGGACGTAGGCCACCCGACCATGGATTTTAGACACAGGAGCAACTCATCACCTTAGGCCAGATATAGAAAAGTTAACACTTCCCTCTGAGTATCATGGTCCTGAAGAAGTCACTTTAAGCAATGATAAAACTATTCCTATTTCTCATGTTGGTCATTCCAAATTTTTGGCTTCCAATAACAATTCCTTCATGTTAGATGATATTCTTTGTGCTCCGCATGCTAACACTAATCTTATTTTTATTTCTAATTTTACTAAAGCCAACAATGCTCTGTTGAATTTTTTCCTGATGGTTATGAAATCAGGGATAACCAAACGAAGCAGTTGCGCCTTTCCGACCAGAATAATGGTGGTCTGTACACCTTATTACTGCAACATCAGTACAATGGTTCAATTCAAGCAAATTCTTGTTCTATTGATCAGCGACATGCTCGTCTCGGCCATCTTTCTTCTCGAGTTCTTCACAAAGGCTTGAAAGATTCGAATATTTCTTTTCTTTCCCATAAGAATTCAAACTTATGTCATGCATGCAGTGTTAGCAAGATTCATAAGCTAACATTTCCTGTTTCTCAGTTTCAGGCGAAAGAGCCTTTATAATTAATTTGTTCAGATATTTGGAGCCCTGCGCCTTGTTTTTCATTGGATAATAAGCGTTATTATTTTCTCTTTTTTGACCATTATAGCAAATATACATGGATCTACTTCATTCAACACAAATTTGAAGTTCTAAGTGTCTTTTTAAATTTAAACATGTTGTGGAAAACGGATTATCTTCAAGTTATATTATCTAAAGTACTTCAGTTTCTATTCCAATAAATATTACAACTAGTCTCTATCTTCAAGTTATATTATCCAGATACATAACAATTCGTATCAGGATCAGGTTATCAAGGCATTTTGTGTATTAATAGATAGTCAGTACCAGAATGGAGAACAGATTGGACAATATTGAGGAGGTAAATATGTTAAATGAATTGTTACAGAGGAACAGATGGAATGCAACAATCAGTTCCGTGTATTAGAAGGAAAATTATCGGAGATATCATCCATCCATCAAATGCTTACGAGCCTGATCACCGAATCCGGCGATCAATCAAGTGATCCTACATCACAATCTAGAGCCTGAATGAGAAGTTCACTGAATCCAGCGATCAATCAAGTGATCCTCCATCACAATCTAAAGAATGTGAGAAGGAGGAAGGGATCTCATCAACTATAAAAAAGACACCATCGTATCAGGAATATGATGAATTTCGACTTGCCGTCGAGAAGGTGGAATCTCCAAACTTCAACGAGGAAGACCCGGTAGGATGGGTGTGTCGAGCTGAACAATATTTTGAAGTTCAAAGCATAAGGTCAAGCTGGCATTTATTGCAATGGAAGGAATAGCGGTTCATTGGTTAAAGTGGTTGTGAGGCAAGTCTCCAGCAATTAAATGGGATGAACTTGCAACGGAGTTAATGAGAAGGTTTGGAGGATCTAAGGCTAGCAATTCATATAAGAAACTGGCGGAACTTCGTTAAGAAGAAGAATATATTCAAGCATCTGAATATGTGGCAGGTATGATTCCAGGTCTACCAGAACAAGCATATGTGGGAAATTTTATAAATGAGGTGTTGGAGAACATTAAAAGGAGATTGCGCGTAAACGAACTACGACCCACAAGAGTTGGTTCGAACTAGGGAGTTGGCAAAAGATATTGAGGATGAGTTATGGGAAGGTAATCCAAATCAGGTCGAAAGTCAGATTCGCCGACCTGTATTCACTTCAAATCCAATTCCACACAAGGTGGGGTACACGGTGGCCAATCCAACTTCAGCACCAATACATAGAGCTGACCCACGAGTAAAATCTTTGACACAAGTACCAGCAACTTCAACGACATCTGCCTATCGAAGCGGCACAGGAAATTTGAACATATCATCGCAGAAATGCAAGCTCGGCGCGCGAGAAATCAATGTTTTAATTGTGAAGGCCAACTCTCACCAAGCCATGTTTGCCCGAATGCCCGCCTACGAGTTGTGATTGCTGCAGAGAATCAAGAAGATGAGTTACCAGCAGACCATGTTGAAGGTGAAGACATTAATATGCCGATACCCCACGTGAAATATCAAACAATGGAGTTGCATCTATACTCTACAGCAGGCATTACACGACCAAGCACTAGGAAGATTCAAGGAGTTGTACGGAAACATCCGATTGTGATTCTTATTGATAGTGGTGCCAGCCATAATATTATTCAGCTGATCTGGTCAGGAGAATGGGTTTACCAGTGACCCCAACGAAAGAATTTGGAGTGAGATGGATATACAGTGCTTTGTAAGGGCTTATGTAGAGCTGTGGATTTGACTATTGATGACCTGAAAATTACGGCTAATTGTTACCCGTTCCAGTTAGGAGGGGTAGATCTAATTCTGGGGATTTCTTGGCTTGAAACATTAGGAGACATCAAAGTAAATTGACAAAAGTTGACGATGACTTTTGAATTTTGATGCAGGTAGGTATCTACAAAGATTACAAGGAAATCCAGCTCTCACTGCATCACCGGCGTCTTTGAAGACCATTCCTAACACTTGAGAGGGGGATATTTGCTTCATGTTATGGGCCATATCTATTGTAGAACCAGAAATTTTGGAAAGTCAGCACTTGAGTGAACAACAAAAGCAGTCACTATGATGCTGTTTTTCAAGAACCAACTGGTTTACCTCCTCAAAGGGATCGGTCACATACCATTATATTGAAGTCAGGTCTTACAAATGTAAATGTGATGCCTTATAGATACAATTGAACCTCGATTAAGTAATAATCGATAAAATAATAAACTCATTAAAATAATTTTTTTTCCGGTCCCAACATAATGGAGCCTGTGTATTTTTACTCTCGATAAAGTATTTTTTTTCTTGGTCCCAAGGCTATTACTTTAAAGAGATTTAATTGTATGCTCACAGCCAGAAAAAATGAGATTAAACGCTTAGAACAAGAGATGTTGAGTGTTGAGTGATTCAACCGAGTAGCAGGCCTCTCGCTAGTCTTTCTGGTCAAAAAATAAAAGATGGAAACTGGCGATTCTGCGTGGATTATCGTGCTCTCAATGATGCTACTATCCTAGATAAGTATCCAATTCTAGTTATAGACGAATTATTAGATGAATTGTCTGATGCTCGTTATTTTTCAAAAATTGATCTTAAAGCAGAGTATCATCAAATTCACATTCATTCCAAAGACATGCCTAAAACATATGAGGACCGTTCTACAAGCCCTTGGCTCTCAACAATTTTTTGCAAGTTTATCCGAGATTATGGTAAAATTGTTCCTCCTTTGACAAATTTACTCAAAAAAGACTCATTTAATTGAAAAGCAGAGACACGAGATGCTTTTCACCAATTAAAACAGGCTCAAGTAACAGGTCTGGTTCTAGCCAGAACCATGCCAGACTTTTCTAAAGCGTTCATACTTCATAGTGGAGTGTGATGCTTCTGGCACAGGTATAGTTGCGGGCCTGCGGCGTTAATGCAAGATACTCATCCGGTAGCCTTATTGCTATTTCTGGCCGAGCACTTGGCAAGTCACCATACGAGAAGGAGGTTTTAACATTAGTCTCTGTTGTCCACCATTGGCGGCCTTATTTGTTGGGAAGACAGTTTATAGTTCACACCGAGCTACGAAGATGACTTCATTTTAGGTGGTGTATAACCGATCTCCTCCAATACCTACGAAGTTTTTAGCTGGTGAAAGCATAGTAGAAGCTGTAGCTCAAGAATTAGAGGAACGAGATGAAATTCTTCGTCAATTGAATTTGAAATACAACCTAGTTGAAATACAACCTGGAACGAGCCCAAAATAGGATGAACAAACAAGCTGATTTGAAACGTCGAGACTATTCTTTTGATGTGGGGGATTGGGTGTACGTGTACCTAAAGCTTTGCCCTTATCGCCAACAATCAATAGCTAGATGTGTCCACCCTAAGTTATAAACTCGATTTGATGGGTCCCTTTAAAATTACTACAAAAATAAGTGTTGTGGCAATAAGTGGCATATCTCTTACAACTTCAGAAGGCTCTCGATTGCATCCGGTTTTTCATGTCTCTTCGTTAAAAAGGGCTCTGGGACATAATCTTCAAGCTGGTCATCTCCCTGCAGGCCTGGAAGTCGAGCTTCCTACTACGGCTGAGCTGGAATCTGTGTTAGCACACTGGGACTTAGTTCATGATGAACAGTCTATTCCCCAGGTGGAAAGGTCAACTTATGTATGATGCTACATGGAAAGAGAACGATTGGGAGAAGTTTCCTTCATTCAGCCTCGAGGACAAGGCCAGTCTTGGGGAAGGAGGTATTGTTAGACCCCCAATTATCGCAACTTACCATAGAAGCCAAAGAAAGTCAAGGAAATGAAAACTTACCATAGGCGTGCAAAGAAAGGAAATTTGGTGGATGCATAATTAGTGGGTCAACTGATTGATTATCATGAATGATATAAAATCACATGATTAAAGGGACAAGATAAATGATTATAATTGATAAGAATAAATGAGAAATTAAATGTTTTGATTAGGAGAAGATTCTCTGCATAATTTGGGAATCGGATTGAGGAAAATAAAGAATTTAATCTAGCATCTATTAGTAGTATTGGTATTGAGTTATTTTACAAGTGTTCTCTTCTCTGCCTCGATGGTGCTTCACCATCGAGGCACTATCTATTTAGTGTAGCATCAGAATATATCTAAAGTACTTCAATTTCTATTCCTATAAATATTACTAATAGTCGCTATCTTCAAGTTATATTATCTAGATACATAATATACTATTTCTACTTTGCGGAGCTTAGTTACCCAAAAGAATTCATGTCCTGCATCTACATCAGTGCATCTACATCAGCAGACTCCCAAGCTCCATCACCTATTGCCAGTCAACAACATGTCAACTACAACCATAATTTACCATCACAAACTCTCATTCATCCCATAGTTACTCCATTACAAACTGGCAATTAAAATCTAATAGTTTTTCGGCAATAATTTCATCTTCCTTCGAGCTCACTTCATTCACTCAGCTAATAAAGTACCTGAGTGGAAACAAGTTATGAAAGAGTAAATACAAGCTCTTAATACAAATCATACTTGGGTGTTAGTACCTAGGGAGCCTCACCAGAATGTTGTTGAGAATAAGCGGGTCTACAAAATTAAAAAGCTCCAGGATGGTACCATTGCAAGGTATAAGGCACGATTAGTGGCTAAGGGATTTCACCAACGACTGGGAATTGCTATTGCCGAAACTTTTAGCCCTGTTATCAAGCCTACTACCATTTGGTTATGCTTATCTTTGGCCATTTCACAGGGATGGGATATTAAACAACTCGATGTCTCCAATGCATTTGTTCATGGGAAATTAGAAGAGGATGTTTATATGGAACAACCGCCGGGTTTTATTCATCCTCAATATCTATAATTCTATACTATGTCCGTAAATTACTTAGATCACTTTATGGGCTCAGGCAATAACCCCGGAAATGGTATAAATGTTTCACTGATGCTGTTTTAAAATTGGGTTTTCACAGTTCCAAAACAGTCCCATCAGTATTCTATTACAATTCTAACGGTGTTAAGGCATTTTGCCTCATTTATGTTGATGTATCGCTTACCAGTAACAAAGATTGCTTCATCCAGCATGTTATAGGAATGTTACAAAAACAGTTTGCTCTTAAGGACCTTGGCAGCATACATTATTTTTAGGAAGGGAAGAGCCACATGGCTTAAGAATGGTGTCTTTCTCACACAATCCAAGTATATTTCAGATTTGTTAAAGCGAAACGACATAACTTCCGCCAATGGAATACATACACCAGCCCAAAGACACTCACTGGACAGCTGTAACGCATTCTCAGGAACTTAAAATCCACCATCAGTCATGGCATTTTTATTTGCAAGTCCCCAAAATTTGACCATACATGCCTATAGTGATGCGTATTGGGCCAGCAACGTTGATGATCGTATATCTAACACAAGTTTAGCTGTTTTTGTTGGCAATATATTGTGTCACGGAGCTCAAGAGTCTCTCGGTCCTTCACAGAGTCTTAATATCAAGCCTCAGCAACTACTGTGGCTGAAGCACACTGGTTCGTTTCACTGATGACAGAGTTGGGGTACTCACACACACATACATACATACATGACTCCCCTAAGCCTCGAACCCTCTATTGCTATCAGGAATAAGGGTATCCATTACACAACAAATATACAACACTATAAATCAAACAAATAATTTCATGTATCAAAGAAAAGTAAGGAAACCCCATTTTCATTTACAAACTCCACACAAAAATCATTAAAAAAAATCAAGAAAATTACCTGGGGTTGAAGAATTTTTTTCCCAGAAAACATCCCACCAATCAGAATCAACTGATTTGATTTCTTCAGGGACAACTCTGCTTCTACTAGCTGTGCTCTTCTTCACCATTTTTGAATCTTTCTTCGCTTTCTTTGGAGCCATTCGACTTGAAAGATTTGATTATTTACTTGTAAGTCGCCTTCTATTCAAGATAGATTTAACAAGTTTTGTAAGTATTATTTTATGGGAGAACTTGATTTTGTGAAGCTTGTTCGGACAATTGAACCTCTTCGGTTTCAATTTTGTTTGCTTAATCAAAAACAATTATTTTTTCACTCCGAGGTACTATCATTTTTTAACTTTTTTATTTACAAAATACTTGACGGTTGGTATCTGCCCACTTTTATAACTTGTTTAATTTAAGTTTTCATTCATTATTTATATTTAAAAAATTGTTTATTTAAAAAAATCATAATGAATTGGAGGTTACAGAAATATTTCAGCACATAATTTCCTTATTTATTATATTTAATAACCCATAGCATCTTCTCTTCCATCTATTCCTAAACCATTATTTTAAAATATATATTGTATAAGTAATAAACAATTTGCACTTAATAGAAATATTTTAGAACATAATTTCTGGTATCACTTGATAGATGTCAGAAAAAAAAATCATATTTTTAGCAAAAAAGTCAAATATTCATTTTTAAAATATTAAAAAAGGATCTGTATCAAAACATCGGATAATAATCTAAATAGTTAGTATAATTATTTATTTTAAATTAATATTCATAGATATTAGATATCAAAAAAATATTTATTTATTGATGAAATATGTTCCTAATATTTTGGTATCTTTAAAAATCGAAAAAAATAAAATTTAAGGTGATTTTAAGATGGCGATTGCCTTTATTACATTTTTAGAAAAAATGAAAAAGAACGAAAACTGAGAACTGAGAAACAATCACTAAATCATCAAAATTAGTTTAGCAAGTCACCAAAATTTTATTATATGTATATATTACTGTCATACCATCACCACTGTTACATCTATATTCATTACCGCACATTCATTACCACCAATATTACACCCCTTAACATCAGTATCATCACCTCGCGGTATAACCATCAATACTAGCGCACAAGGCACCGCGACCACCGTTATTAACACCAAAACCATTAATTTTAAATTAAACTCATCAAGATATCAATTTTAATTTAAATTACCCTTACCGCAAAATTATCAAATTTAGATTTCAATCACCAAAATTTCTACACAAATCACCAAAATTTCTAAAATCAATAAATATTATATTTTCTAAAAAAGTTAATTAATATATATTTTCATATTTAGTGGGGTGTCAAAAAAAATGAAAATATTATACACACATATACATAGAGAATTGATATATGTATATATTTTTGTGTGTATGTATATATATTTATATGTATGTATATGTAAAAATAAACAAATAAGAAAAAATATATTGTCATGATTTAACACGTATATTATAAATGAAGGGTTAAAATTGAAGCTCAATTCTCATTTTCAAGGGGAATTCTTATTTGAATATCTCCCTTTATATATATGTATATTATAAAAAAATTATATTTGCAGAATCAATGTTCTGTAAACATTACATGTTCAAGAGTTTTAATAGAAAATAAAGAATTATTATGATTCAATAAATTCAATCAAATATAATTTATTACAAGAAAAAATATTATATACATGTATATAAATATATTAATCAAATTTGAATAGATTGGGAAATGTTTGTTGGTCTGATGGCGGGAGAAAAAGGAAAATGTGGATGGGGGTGTAGTCCATGTCATCGGAAAAGAGGTGAATAGAAAAAAAATGGTACAATGCCTATTTCGCACGGTATCAAATCATTAGCATTATAGAGCTTAATGCAAAATTACATGATTGATACTTGTAATGAACACGAAACTTAATTATCTTCATATCAAAAGTATAATCAAAACTTTGATACCATCTTCAAATGACTAAGCAAAATATGTAGAATGTAGTGGTTGGATCCTTCCTTTGCTTTACTCATGATCATCATTACCAACTTAATTACTTATTTGATTTTTTTATTATATAAATGAAGATAAATTTTGTTTGATTATACAAGATCGATTGTCTTGTTAAATCGCGACTCTGATTGATGAGAAATAGAATTATGAATGATGAAGTTGCATGCCTCAACAGCCTCTCCCACCGTTAAGAAGAACCACTCCTGCCCTACTTTCTCCATGAACTTTGCTTTGTTCAGCTTCTTCATCACTTCCCCTCCTGGATTAGCCACCACAAGCTACAGAAATTTTGCCACAATTAACGCATTTAATTAAATACACTTAGTTAAGATGAATGTTAATTTACTAGTGTAATCCAAGTCATGAACTCTAATCTAGCATATCCTCTTGTAGCCCATCTGTGTACTCTCTTCTCTTAGTATAAACTTTGAGTGTTCGAGACCCAATGTAAAAATGTGCGTATTTCATAACAAGATCCCGAGGATTGGAGGTTTAGTGGAGACATGTGTGTGACAGTGTGCGTATAAGGGTCATTGTCAAAATCTGCTTGTCTACTAAAAAGATAATAATTTAGCATTCCCCTATATTAGTGGCAGAGCATTGATACATATTCCTTCCATGTTCAAACAAATTGATAGTAGGAACTGGAGAAGAGGTGCAACATGATTAAGAGATCAGGCATTGTTTATACCTTAATCCCTACTATATCTGTGGTAGTTTTGACCTCTTCAAGCATGCTAGTGCCACTTGTGTCAATGTCTGCAACCCCTGAAAAAACAAAAGAATTGAATATATGGATGTACAATTAACTAGCAATGGTTTTTCGTATTAGGAAGCATATAAAAATTACTTTACATGAAGAAAGTTAAGCTAACTTACCACCCATGTCGAGTATAACATATTTCAACCTAGATTTAAGCTTGTCTTCCTCCTCGTTAATCCATCTCAAGATCCTAATTAATTAGATATAAATACATACCAACAGTGATGGTGAGTGACAATCATCAGCAGGTACATATAAATTTAGTACAGATTTTTATTGAAGGAAAAGAAAGTTCTGAAAAGAAGTACATACCTTTCCCTTAAGTAACTAGAATTAGCAAAATAAATGGGAGCATCGATCTTTAGTATGAGAATTCCGTAAACACTATCAGCATTTGGGTACTGATCAATGCTTCTGTAAATTTTGGAATCTGGGACTTTTCCGAGAACAAGTGTTTTTGGCCGAGTCATGAATAACAGTAACCTTAAAACAGATAAAAGAACCTGCACTTGATTTCAACGTGCATCAAAAATGAATTAGATGAATCATTTACATACGAGAGATGCAAGAGCCCCCAAATTGGGTACCAAAATAATTTTTCATATGATGTGGCATTGTTGACGTGACAGTATGGTTTATTTTATTGGCTATATATTTAGGTGAATCCAAGGGGTCCATCTTATTTAATTATGTTATGACCAATTAAGATCTTCGACGTGGAATTAGGGAAGTAATTTGGGAGGTCTAACATTTTCCTTTACATATATGGCATAGATAAATATATTACATCATGTAGCTAGAGTATACTCTTGTAGCTAGAGTATATATTGACAAGTAACTCTGTTATAACTGTTTTAATATAGTAACTCTGTTATAACTTTTAACTTGTTAGATAGTGGTATATGTTACTTGATAACTATGTCAAATTTATTAATTTTGCCATTGTTCTTACCGCGAGAATTAAACCAATTTCAATGCTACAGAAAACAACACCAAAGTATGCAGTAATGCAAACAAGGAAGTCGAATTTATCAATGTTCCAAAGATGAAGAGCTTCAGAATAGTCTATGAGGCCTAGCATTGCGGAGATGATAATGGACGAAAGAACAACAATAGGGGTGTAATGGAAGAGTGGTGTTAGGAACAACAGTGTCAACATGACTGCAAATGCCATAACAATGTTTGAAACTGCACTCTTGCATCCTGCATTGAAGTTGACAGCTGTTCGCGAAAATGGCCCTGAAATTTATACAACATGTTATGTGATTTTTGGTACAAACTAGTAAAAAATATTCTCTGATCTAAAAATAAGAGAGAGAGTAGATGCATAATAGAAAAAATAGTTTATATAATACCAGTTGTGATGTAGCAAGAAGTGCAGGAACCGGCAATATTCATCATACCATAAGCAATCATCTCTTTGTTACCATCAATATGGTAATTGCTAAACATGGAAAAGCTTCTTCCAACTGCAATACCTTCCTGTTTATATTATTACAATAAATTTTGTGTCAATTATGTTTGCCTCATTTCATGTATTGTTTCCACGAAAGGCTGGCGACTGGAAAATAATGCTTACAGCAAGAGCAACAACACCAGTGATTATCCCAGTTTTGATGGCTGTTGGCAGATATTCTGATCGAAATGCAAGATCCATCACTGATGGGGGGTTCAATCCTTTCTTCAGGTTTCCTATCTATATAATTAGGTGTAGTGAAAAATCAGTCACACATTTTAAATTGCCATTCTAATACATAGATGACATGGGCCATGCACCATGTGTTATGAGCATAATATTGTTTCTTGTTCGTTACAATATGTTAAAAAGTTTTGATACACTTGAAATTTAGTATGATAATTATAGTGTTTACATTTTGTTAATAGATAAATGATGCCTAAAAACTGTGTACAAGTACAAATGCTCACCACTTGTACTCCATGTTTTTCAGCATGGGTGAAGTAAACAAGAAGGCTTCCAATGATAACTGACATCAAAGGAGCCATTGCAGACATCCAAAATAGCTTTCCTTGTTTCTTGCTCTGCATTTCAAACAATTCCAGAAGTTTATAAATTTCAGTCAAACTGAGAATTAGATATATAAAATACACAACACAAATGCGCGAATATATATAACATGCATGTACAAATTGTCTTGGTAATACGACCAAATTCACTTGTGCCCATAACCTAAAACTTACCCTGTGAAGTCACAGTATATACACATTATACATTTATGCTAAATCTACTTCAAATCATTGTCCCTTTCTTTATTAACTGCTTGCAGGTTAACTTTTTAAGAGCCATATAACTTGATGCTATCATGGGCAGGTGTTTACCAAACTTTTCAGCGAGGCATATACTTTAAATAAATAAATACTTACACAGTATCTAGCAAGGAGGAGGTAGAACAGAAAAATTCCACCCAATACCGCACTTTCCCATCTCCACTGCAATATGTTATCAATTATCATTGCAATATGTAAGTGTCTCACGAAATACAATTGCAAAATTATGTACTGCAATCACACATACATTGTAATTATAATATATATGTATCATGATTCAAAATGTAATGTGTGAGCAGCGGTGGAACTAGGATTTATCATGATTCAAAATGTAATGTGTGAGCAGTGGTGGAACTAGGATTTAAAATGAACTCGGGCTGAAATATTTAATATTATTTATTTTTTGATTATTCAAGATTAGCGGGGCCCAAAATATATTTTATGGTAAGTTTCAAGGACAAATTTTACTGAAGATAAAAATAAATTCACTAATTTTTCAGTATGTTTGAGAGTTAAATAGAGGGGCAGAGGTTAAGTAGAACCTGCTGCATTTGGCCGAAGATTGAATGCATAACAGATACAAGATCAGTGGACTGAGTGAAATGTTTCAAGCCAAGAATTCCCTTAAGTTGCTGCAGGCTCACAACTGTGGCTTCTCCTCCCATGAATCCAACTATAGTTGCATGCGATAGATAATCTACTATAAATCCTAGCCTTAAGATTCCTAGAGATGCTTGAAAGACACCGGCAAAGAAAGTTGCTGTAAAAGCAAGGTGAAGATAAAGAGTAGGGTATTCGGTGGCATTAACTTTATTTCCCAACATAGAAGCTGTCATAAGTGATGCCACCGCAAATGTTCCAACTGCCAAGTCTCTTGAACTTCCCATCACGGCATAAATCAAGGGAGGAACAAAACTTGAATCTGCATGATAATCTCAATAGTTTGATATACCGGTTATCCAAGAACACGTAAATGAACATGATGTCATATTAATTACCACTCCTCGTCTCTTAATTCCTTAATTTTTTTAGGAGCTGTGATAGTTTAAAATGATATCAGAACTGGAAATCCACTGAAAATACATTAGAAGGCCAGAAAACATGTTAAAATGCAACGAATACTCGTCCAATATATATTAACACAAAATTCATAATCTTATTTGAATCGCAAGCTGGCTTTTTAAAAAGGAACCCTCACGCACTTGAATTTACAACTTTGCAGAGGGAAAGAGTGTGATACTCTGTCGTATATTAAAGCAGGATATCTATATTAATTCTCCTAATTAATACCACTGGTAACTTAAAATCATGCACTAATCAATTCTGTTAATAGTTACATATTATACACATTAAAACTAGCAACAAAACTTACACAAGCCAATTATGGGTGGCAAGTTGGCTAGTTTTGCATAGCTGATTCCCTGAGGTATTGCTAGGCTAGCAATAGTGATCCCTGCAATAAGATCAGCTTTAAAGAAATTCAAGGAGTAACGAGGACCCCAGTCGAAAACAGGAAAAAAGTATTGCAGTCCTAGCATGAGTTTTCGAGACGGTGGTTGATTTTTAAATTGGCGCAGAGGGTCATCAGGAAGGAAGGTTTCCTTGAGATCATTTTTTAGCGACTCTAAAAATGGTTGCGGTGCTGGTATTATTACCCCTCGGGAACACTTCAAGGTCTCTGGTTGCTCTATGTCGTCGGCTTTACCCATGTGTTACAATATTTGATTATTTTTCTAATATAGTCGAAACTCAAAAATTAAAAAAAAAAAAAAAATTGAACTTGACCGGAGATCAGGGTACGTGTTTGCACTGAATGAGAGTATGAGAGTACAATGGTTGCTTTATATAGGGGAATGGGCAGTAGCAGGTGGCCTACATGTTTACGAATATAATTAGTTTACATTTTATTCTTTGTAAGATTAAACTTGCGGAAAGTGCAAAAGGAACAGAGTAGATTCGGAAAGATCTTTAATCAAATGTTTGTTGGGAGTGGGCTTACTTCTTTTTGTGCTGCTCTTGCATCCTTTGCAGATTTATGTAGTTGTTTGTTTGGTATTTTTCCCTCCTCTGTGGGCCTGTAGGCTCACTTATTTTAGGAAGATCCGGCAATTTTATACACAAAAGAAAATTATTTTTTTATTTTTAGTATACTAAATATGAAACTACAGGAATATGAAAGTGCATGATTATATTCCATCCACGTTGGATATAAATTTTCATAATAAGTGAAAATATGTTATGATATTTTCGTAAATATATAAAAAAATTATAATTACAATAACATCCTCGTACATTTACAATAATTATCTATCTTGTTTGAATTTTTACGGTCAAATTGACTCAATTTCGACTGAAAATTATATATATTAAATAATTATAAAAAATTATAGAAATTATATTGTTAGAAAGTATATGTAATTTACTTTAAAATGCACTTTTCAATTTTTTTAAATTATAAACTAATAATTCATAATTATCGATCAAAAATTTTAAAGTCAAACATTGACTGAGAGAGCATATAATATGTATTAATCAGTTTCCTAGAGTTTTATATAAATATATGTGTAAATATAAATAATTTGTTTATATTTCATAAAAGTATCCATAAAATTATAATATTTTATATATTTAGTAAATAAATTAAACTAATATTTTTATTTAATGTACAGGAGAAGACGATAAAAAAGGACACACACTCTAAATAAATCAAATATGTGTTTGATATTTAAATACATAAAATAACAAAATACACAATATATATAAAATAAACAATAAAATACAAGTCTAATTTTTAGTAGTTCTAAAAAATTAATTATATTGGCTGTTGTTTACTTTGTTTCCACCTGGACATGCTGATGATATGGGGAGACTCTCATTGACATGTGTTTGCCGATTAATTAACCTAGTTGTTCTAATATTAAAGTTAAAAATGATTTTTTTAGTGATTTATTAAGTAATAATTTATCCCTTCAAAAAAAAAAGTAAGCAATAATTTATGTTTTTTTTAATATTTAAAATTTCCTTTTACAAAATATATTTAAACCGTTGAAATGGCCAGTGTGGTCTCAACAAACAAAGTTGATGCATGATGAAATACTTCTCTTCATGGAGGAAACCTGAACTTTAAATCAATGATTTTTTGCTTTTTCGTCACCATTATTTGTAGGTTGTTTTTATTATTAATGATACAACTTTCTCCAACAGTCCAACTTGTTGCGACATCTCCACTTTGTTATGGCGACTCACACAACATAACAGACCGAAGGGTATATTTATACAACGCCTTCGTTTCACTTGTTTTCACCATTTTTTTAAATGTTATATCTATTGCTTAAAAATTCGTAAATAAAAAAGATTGCTAACTGCAATAGATCCTTCCTTTTGTTGATTTAATTAGTGATAAGGCGAAATTTTAATACATATCTTAAATCTTAATTGAATGTCACCGAAATTTTAAATTCTAAAAATAAAAAAATACTCCCTCTATCACATGTGAGAAGTCACTTTTGATATAAAAAAAAAAAAAGAATTGTCGCATGATACATTTATTATCGACTTTCAATGCATTTTATAAATAAATATTTAAAACAACCCGGCCTTTACTAAAATAATAATACTAGTAATTAATGTAATAAAATATTTCAATGGATCATATATTCTAACATTCTCTCTCAAAAAGTGAATATGAAAATATTAGTGGTGGTAGAAAATCGAAGTTGAGACCCAGAAAGATCATATATTATTTTAACAAAGAAAACTTCTAACGTCTAACCTCCTGTAACTAACTAGCTAGGAGTCACGGTTTGGATTGCAATTAGCAAAGATATACCCCAAGTTCTATGATCTGTATGGTGTAATATGCGCGGTTTGTCGTGCATGAACCGATGTATAATAACGTATCCTTAAATAACCAACTATATGATGTAGTGATGCAATTTCAGGATCTCACCTTGATGTAGGAAACTACCTTCTCCGGTTGAAAACATTCCCGGAAGAAACATGATTTTAAAACATTAAAATCCTGATTGAATATCCTACATTTTAATGGATATTTTTCAATCTAAGTTAATATCAACAGATTTTCAGAATTTAAAAAAATATCACACAATCCAAATTGAATACACCCTTGATTTGAAAAAAATAGATATACAACAAATTATAAACTCGTTGTCCTTATGCTACACATGAAGCTTTTTAGTCTATACACTAAGGTTCCATTTGAGATTGATGTTCAAACTGCTGTACTGTAAGAAAAAGTGTTGTGAGAAAAATTTAATGGTTATTTAGTTTTTTTTTTATGTATGCATATTTTGAGATATAATATAAAAACTAATGTTTTGGGGGAGATTTGATGATAAAACTTGTAGTTATTTATTGCAGCAGTTTTTAGACCAAAAACATTTTTGCAGACAACATCTTTTAAAATTTAGCAAATACTTTTGTTACTGTTTTCAACAAAAAGTTGATGTTACTGTCTGTAACAGTAATACCAAACGGACTCTAAAACGTGTATTTGAAAAAGAAAACATAAGCACAATACAGAATACATGCAATGGAAAATTATGAAATACCGGAGGAGCACAGATTAGCAGAGGGTGTGCGTAGACAAGAAAAGAAAAGGAAAGGTGAGTAATCATTTTAGTATTTTCATTTATGTCGTTACTCATTAAAGTCTTTATTCTTCGTGATATTTGAAGATGTCCACTATTGTGATGTTTTTTTAAACTAATTTGGTTATATTTATATTGATAAAGAGAATGGCAAAGAAGTCACCTCTACTCCCAAAAAGTAATGTCACAAGAAAATGCGGGACTAACCCACAACACGATTAGAACTTAAGCAGAACTACTTAAGCAACCTAATTAAAATTTAAGAAAAACTAACAATCATCACAACCACAAGCAAGAAAATAGATTACAGTTTAGAACAATCACCAACATAGTTTGTAAACTAAACTTGAGAAACAGATAACTGTCATCAAGACACTCCTCCTAGATTACCACGGGCAGCATCACCATGAGCAGGACCATCACCACCAGCACCACCAGTATCACCATCACCAACATCACCGGTCTTTACCTTCATCTGAAGGTCAATCTCTTCGAAGTTCGCATAGAAATTAGCAATGTTATTGAGCCTGTCACCTAAATTCACATTGAGATTCTCATTGGGGATGCCACCACTCTGCTGCACTTCCTGAGTGTGTGCTCCTGCACCTGCATGAATACCAACATCCAAATTTTTCTGCATAGAATTCACCTTAGAAATTGTCTGGCTAGCAAGCTCATCTGAGTCATTAAATGGTGCATCCATGTAGCCACTGGAGGCGGACTCATCAGGTAAAGGATCATTGAAGATAGAGCCTGGGAGGATGTTGAGAGCTTCATAAGGGAACCGACTAACAAGCTGGGGGCAGGCACCGGCAATATGCTTCGAAGAAAAACAAAAGTCACAGTACAAAATTAGCTGTTAAAAGACTCGAATAAGGGTAGTGTTATTAGCATGGTGTGCGTACATTGCAAGCTTAAGGGGGCTAGGTTTGGGTCCATAACACCCAAGTCGAGCAACATTTCTGCCTCCGGCAGAGGCTCATGATCGGAAATAGCTTGATAAGTATCATGAGCATGACTATAGGCTGACCAATAGCAAGGCAGATATGAAAAAGACCCGGGACTGTCCAGTATAAGAACGACACATTGACAAATCTGAACCAAACACAAACTTTTTCACTTTCACTGATACTACTTTTTCAAGAACATATTCAAACCAATTCTTTAAATAGAACAGGTGTCCATTGATTTCAAGGGACTATGCTTGAGGGCACGATTAACACATTTAGAATCCTTGAATCGAAAAACTAAATAGCCAGCATAGTGCTTAAGAACATTAACAAGACCAACAGACTCATACAATTGAAGGGCATCAATTTTAACAGCATTAAAGTCAAAACACAAATCCTGAGTAACTCCAAAACAACAATCCATCCAAGCTAACGAAGAGGAACGCAGGAAATCAACAGAGGGTTTAACACAGATCTCACTTCCAATTCTAAATAGAGCGGCATGGTCGACATCTATTTTTTATGAACAAAAAAAGTGAGAGGAAGGCAAAACCTTATTGTGACCAAAGTTGCGTTCGTCACGCGGTATGGAGCTGTACTGAGGATCCAAAGGAAAGGTGCTTGAGCTATAAGTGCTCTCCAATCAATAGTGCGAGATCTAACCGCAGTGGATGGAAGCTTTAGGTAAAAGACACGATGGGTAGGGGCAACCATGGATGTAGGCAGCGTTAAGGGGAAAGTAAGGAAAGAGTACAAAGAATCGCAGAGCGTCGAAGGAGAAATACGAAAAAGAGAGTAAAACGGGCAAGAGTAAACCTTAAGAATAAAAGAGAGTTTGTGATTAAAAAGGGGAGCCATCAAGGCAGAAGAGGGGAAGGTAGGGGGCGGGGAAGGCTAAGAGTCGGAGAAGATGAGTGAGAGAAAGAGTAAAGTAAGAGAGAAAGGAGAAAAAAGGAGTCGACTCTCATTTTTCTATTATGATGTTTGAATTTTATATCGTTCTTAATTACTACGCTTCACAATTAAACTCTCCTTATTCTTTTTTTAAAAGATATGTGCTCAAGAAAATTCGTCTTTCTCGCGAAACGATTAGGACACACATTTCATAAAAGTTTAAAACATACTAGACCAGGTATCGAAAACATATGCATTCTTATAATTAGAATATTTTCTTGGTTATAAAAGTGATTTTAAATCAAAATTTGATTCTCTGTGAATTAAAGTAACAGTCATATGGGATAATCGTGTATCAGTGCACCAGAATGATAACATTCATGTGTCATCCCATCCATCCATGTTAGGGTTGAGCAGAAGACCAAAACATGTGAAAACCGATGAAAACCGATAAAAACCGATTCGCATAAAATCGAAGCAGAAACCGAAATCGAAACCGATCAAGAACAGCTTGATCGGTTTCAGTTATAGGTTTAAACCGAACTAGGAAAAACCGATCCGAACCGATTATTAAAATAAATAAATTTATTATATATAATTTATATATTAAAGTGATATATATATATATTAAATAAATAATTATATATAAATTTAGGTCAAAGATCTTAGACCGGCAATTTGTCACCGATGATTGTGAACTGGCCTGAATGGCTACTACATAATCCTCATTACTGTACATAGCTATTATTCGTATGGTTGAAATAGCTATTATTCAAATGCGTGCAGAAGCAGCAGGAGGAATAGACAAAAGTACTGGTTTTTCTTTTAAGCGAGTAGCAATGTAGTACGATATTATAATTTATGTTAAGCTGCGAGTCTGTGACTTAAAAAGGGTTTTAATTTGTTGTTTATTGTGAATATTTTTTACGCGTTTGATTATAATGAACGATTCTTATTTGTTAAAAAACCCATATATTATTTAATTATAATTTATTTTTGTCTCATTTTTATTTTATTCGGTTTTAAAACCGAAACGAACTGATTTAAATCGAACGTCCGAACCAATGTTTTTAAAACCGAAATCGACAATTCGGTTGCAGTTTACGATTTTTAAAACCGAAGATATGCTGTTACGGTTTTGGTTTGGTCAAAAAACCACTCCGAACCATAAATAAATAAATAAATAAATAAAGAGTTGAATCTACTCCATGACTTGCTAATCTTGAAGAGTTGAAGTGGCAAATATTACGTCATGAATAAAGACTTGACAATGTACTGCCGTTGTGTCACGGCCCATAGATTTGTACAGTATAAAGTTTTTTATTTTTTGAAAAAGGAGAATCAATTCAATAATAAAAAATCATACGACATCTACAAATACAATCGAAATTGAACAAACGCCTAAACATATCGTTGTTGAATCCTTCTTTCTTGAGAATGCAACCAAGCGATTTTTTAAAAATGTTATAAATATATGTATTTGTTTTCATCCAACTGTTTTGAGCAATCGATTGTAGATGCGATCCCATAAAAACTTTTATCACATAATCAAATCCATGAAAATCCGGCAGATCTATAATCCTGAATATGAAGAACACCAAAACAAAAATCAAACTCTCACAAAAAGAAGATACTAAACAAAATCCAAAAAAATGGAAATTTATTGAAGGAAAACAAAAGTTTAATCAAGAAAAATGAAAAGGTAAAAAATATTAATTTTAAACATGACATAGATCTTTATAAATATTAATTTTATAAAAATCTTTATATAGATATATAGATAACTATACTTTATAAAATATTAATTTTAAACATAACATAGATCTTTATTTAAAAAAGGAGAAAAAGTACAAATCAATGAATTTAATTTGGAACCTAATCTGTTCCTAATTCACGGATAGTGAGTTTAGTATTATTTTGATAGCAGACTTGTCACGTTCAAACTGAAAACAAAAGATAAAAGAAAGCAATGAATTTAAATTGGAACCTCATATGTTCCTAATTTACGGGGAGTGAGTTTGCAGTGTATATATATGTATTTTGAGGTTAAATTGAGACAAGAAATTAAGTTATCTAAATCACTCAGTATTTAAGCATTACAGCTTCACGCTTTTGGTGTTTGACGTCACGTATGGGAACTGGATACTCCAATTCTTCACATAATGATCTAGTCAAATTTCTATACAAACCTGGGAGGATCTAGTCACTACTGTAGAGTATTTATAGGGGCTTGGATCCGGTGTAACATTTCCAGAAGCGCTACTATCTCATAAATTATCTAAAATATATTTTGTTTTATCAAGGCAATTTAAGAAAGTAACCATCTAAGAAATTTAAATGACACCTGCGATTCTAAGTAAAGAGTGTTCATTTATAAAAATATTCGGAATATATATGAAGGGGCTCCCCCGGCCTATCTTGATGATCATTCATGTGGATAAGCAGAAAATAGGTTTCTAACTTAATCATGAGTCTGTTTTCACAACATAGGGACATAAGAAGAGCTACAATGAGTGGCCAGTTGATACATTGAGACGCGGAATGTGGAAATGGGCAGATAAAACATAGTGGTCTTGCATTAGGAAAGTTGAAAAAGTGCCCACGGCCAGGGTGGTGGCTACAACCATTTCTTCGCACTCCATACACTTTATAAGTTAGAAAGTCTTGATTTAAATGATGATTGTGAGGAAAGTGAAGATGTACGTGAAATTACTAGTAAGTGAAAGTGGGTTGAAGATAAATTCTTAATAAGTGCATGGTTGAATGTGTCAATTGATCCATTGATTGGTACTGATCAAAAAGTCGAAGCATTTTGGGACCGAATTCAGGAATATTGTGAAGAAGATAATCTCGGTGTCATCAAGAGAGGAGTTGTGACTATGAGAAAAAATGACAACGAATAAACGAAGGTGCTCAGAAATTTGGATCATGTTATGAAGAGGCGCAGAAGACAGTCGGGAGCGGTTCAAATTTGGACGACATAAATGAGAGAGCTCATATACTTCATTCAGCTAAATACAAAAAGAAATCTAATTTTGACAAATACTGGTTTGAGCTTCATAGACAACCCAAGTAGAGAACTCTTTCAACTACTGAAAGTTCAAAATTTTAATCACTTTAATTTGAATTATTAAAATTTTAATATTATTAAATTAAATTAAATTAAAATTGAATTATAAAATATCACATAATTATAATTATAATATAATAAGAATAAAGTGGGTTCAACAAAATATGATAAATGGGCTTAGCATTGGAGAGTTTAACCACTTTTTAGTTGTATCCACTTTACAATGAGATGAGATAAAATGGGTCTCAAAAAAGTGAAAAATGGGGTCTTGACATTGTAGATGCCTAAGAGACTTGCAAATTTTGCGAGGTTATCAGCAGACGAACGAAGATACGTGTATCTCTAAATATTATAACTATAGTGATACATTTTTTACGGCTTCAACTTCATTACTTAAGTGACTATTTGATTGTTGCAAATGCTTTTAGAGTTTTAGTGTTCAAATATTTTTTTTGATGAAAAATCAAGACCTTCGCTTAGGTACATGACAAACCAGCTTATGCTTGTTACCTCAAATGCCTCAATAACTTATTTTAAATAGTTTATGTCCTCTTTGCCTGGCTTTAAATGTATTCTAAGATGATGTTATTACGTTTGAAGGTGATTTTGGTCTTGCTAAGATGTTGACGTCTGATGACCTTGCATACTCTGTGAGTATTATGGCTACGTTATGTCAATTTTATACATAATTCTTAATCTGCAGTTTTCCTTATAATTTCCATGTGTAGGTTGTGGAAACTCTTAGTTACATGTGCCATGAACTTCTTGCTGATATACCTTATGGTTCGAAGTCGAATATCTGGCCTCCTGGTAAACTTTGAAACTTGATTAAACTAACAAGGATATAACTAAGTTTTGTCTCTTTCTTTCCGCGTGTGTCATACTTATATAATTTGTTTACCAGGATGGTGTACGTATGAACTGGCTGCCCATAAACCTGCCTTCAAAGCAAACTTTAAGGGGAAAGTTTTATGATTTCATATGCTTACACTGATCAAATGATTATTGCTAAATTCCACTCTAGTTTCCGAATACAAATTTTAGTCGAGTACCCAAAGTGGGAAAATTATCGTTGGCTTTAAGCCTGTTGAGCTTCAAAGTTCAAATTTTAAACACAATTTAATTCTGGGTTTCATATTCAGGCTACCTTTCTGCTATATTGATTCTTCCATTTTACTAGGTTTAAATCTTATAATATACTATAGATTCTCCAGCCCTATACATCTTAATTCAAGCAGTCCTAGAAAGCATATTTTCCCCGCTGAGCAATTTGTTATCAATTATGTAAAGCAAACAAGATTTGCTGAGCCTGAAGTTGTTACCATGTGTTCTGATAAGCCAGAAAGGCAATCATTTACAAACGATAGGGCTTTAAATCCTAGTATATCTGAACACCTTGTGCTATTCTGAAGTTTCGTGTGATTCTCAAAGATTTAATAGAAAATTACCCATTGGCAGTATTGGTGAAGAGAACATAATGGACAAGACAGTTGCTACAAAGTCATTAAGTTCTGTCGAAACCCCGATGTTACACCAGCAAAAGCTTTTACTACTCCTAGAAGACAGGCTACTCCAAAGATATATACCACCATTACAGACCGCATGGTAAGTTAACAATTAACAGGAACCTCATATTGTTGGAAATAAAGTTATCTTAGATGGCCTGACTTCCTGAGCCTAAATTATCTTAAAAGTTGAAATTGTAAACTGTAGTTAAATTATGGCATCTACAAGATCTAAACCTTCCAAATTCTCATTTCCATATGTTCCAAAAATGGAAACCTATGCAATCAAGTCACAGGCATCTCTTCTGTTGCCAGCAAAATACATATCAAAAACACCTTGCAAATCCAGCACTGGACTACTACACGATGTAGCATCTGATGTGTCGGTCAATGCTCTAAGAATAGACAAGAAGACTGAACTACCTTTGGCCTCCTTTGAAAATCCTCCTTTGAAAATCTTTTCTTCCCTATTCGAAAAACTTCATCAGCTCAGTGCTCTTCTACATCACCAAGCCATGACAATAATTTCGTCACAAATTCACATTCACAAAGGACAAATGCAGTCCAAGTTTTTTATAAAAGTCACAGAACAATTACTAGATCATATATTCCGAATGTTGATCTTGTAGCTCTGAGAACGATAAGTGAGTGCTCGGAGAACTAACCAACAACTTGCATCTCAAGCCAGCCATCTCTAGAATTAGGTTCCCAGCAACATAGGTTTGACACTTCGTCTTACCAGCAACAAGCGGAGGCCCTTGAAGGGTTGCTCGAGTTATGTGCAAAGCATATGCAGCAGATCGATTTCGAGAGCTGTCTGTGCTGTTAAAGCCATTCTGTCTTGAGAAGATTTCTCCTAGGGAAACAACTATATGGTTGACAACAAGTTTTAAGGGGACTGTTGTGTAGCAAGTGAACTCCGAAACCTTTTCATAAACAAAAGTGGTACAATTTTCACTGTACTAGTCTAGCATTCTGCATTCTCATGCTTGTTAATTGTTACCTGAAGATTTATGTTAGGGATTGGTATCTCACCTCTCCTTTAAGAATGATATTGGGTGAGACTAGTTGTACCAGTAAATATATTACTAATCTTTAGACATATTCTCTGAGAAGGAAGACCCTGTCCAGAAAAGCAAATCAATGGAAGAATCTATGTCAGAATCCACCAAGTCATTTGCATAAAACTCTGGATTCTCTTCATCTTCCGCATGTTTTATTTTTCCCCTTTCTGGATTGTTGCAAGTTTAGGACTAGGATGATAACACATTCTTTGGGTGCATGCATTTGCTTATAATACTTGTAGGATTTTCATTTTTCTTTTAGTACCGTTTTGAGCTTGCAAAGGCTGTAATATACTTCTTCATGAAAAAAATATAATGCAGTGTACTGTTAATAGGAAATGACAGGATATCGTCGATCTTATCTTAGCGTCCCTCCTTTACAAGTAAATTTAGTGATGGGCAAAAACACAAGAACACATGAGTAAATTTTATTCAATTTTCAATTTAATGTTTGACAAATTTTTTGGACAACCAAGCTGTCTTCTGATAGAGTATATATTTTTATATATTTTATAAGATTTTATTCTCATATTTATAGTATTTTATACATAAATAGATAATTATTAATTAGAGTATAATGTTTTATTACAGAAAATAAAGAATTCCTAAAATTGGAAGAATTGGAGAATAAAGACTCCAATTTAGAGATAAATTAGAAGGAAATTCGGATTTAATGGACAGGTCACATATACATCATTGTTTGGGCCATTACTTGAATTCTAGAAGTCAGAATTGAGCGATTTTATAGCCCAAACGAAGATAATAAAAAAATCTATAATTCAGAGGTGGTCCAACACACATATCTCAATTGGAGCAGCCCAGAAACATACCTGGACAGCTGAGTACGAATTTCAACATTACAACCCAACTCATTATAGAAAATTGTCTGTGTTTCCTTGTAAAGCATTAAAACTCTTGTATATTAGGGTTTTATATTATAGGAGATACAATACCATAATATTATAATATTAATTAGTCGTATTTTTGAGAGAAATGTGAGAGAAGCACTTTGAGAGGGAGATTGAAGGAAGGGGTGAAGGGATTCATCCAGACTTCAACCGAATTCTATAAGTTGTATTCTTTGTACTTCAACTCTTATGCTCATGATTTGTGTTATTAATATATATATATGTTCTTATGGTCTCCAAGTACTTGACGTAATCGCCAACTAGTCTAGTCATAACACATGGATGAACTTGCACAAAATATTGTCTCGGTATAGTCACATCATCTTGTCTTTGCAAATTCCTTACTAATTCATTATTTCCTTTAATGTGAATATCTTGTGAAGGGTTCTTAAGCATAGTATCGATAAGTAAGGTCTGGACTTGATTATAAAAACCTCTGTATGCTAGGATAGATCCAACAACACATGAAGTGGCAATAACAGTGTATTCAAACCATATACCAATACCAACCAAGCATTCTTTCTTGGTGTGGATAATCAACATCATTTGCATATTCACTAACTCAGAATACATAAACAAACAAACTTTTCAAGACTGTCACCATACACAGATTGTTCCAAATTAAAAACCTTAGAAAATTTACCAAAGTTATAACCATGAAAGCAATCGCTTTTGAACCCACCATAATACCAAAGTGGAAAATAAGGAACAAAACTTGTGTAATTAAAATCATGAAAAACAAGTAATGGTATATCCAGACTAGAATTAATTTGTAACAATTTGTGAAATGAGATTTGTACTTGAATAGAACCTTCAGCCAATTTAAAATCCAAGACAGAGCAAATACTTACAGCTTGAGTCTTAAGGGTTTCCTTCCACTGGTCAAGATTAACACAATAATCTACCAAGTTTTCTTGATACAATCCATCCTCACGAGAAGTTGAGGTGAAGACATCCTTGTTTCCCACACCTTGTAGACCAATCTCATATAATTGAGAGTCAGTGAACAAAGGGTTGAGAAAGTATTTCATGGAATAAAAAGATTTTTCCAAAGAGTTGATTACTTCTTGTAAGACATTTCCATTTAAATCGGTTTCAAACAAAGGATTACAGAAAAATCCCGTAGAATGAAGAGATTCATTAAAAGATTCTAAGTGTGGTAAGAGACCCAAACTCGGAAAAGAAAAGAGAAGGTGAAGAGAAAGAAGAGAACAATGGGGGGAAATGAGAAGGAGAAGAAGAGAGAAGAGTAGGAGAAGGAGGCGGGTAAGAAATTGAGAACTTAAATCAAACATCTTCTGTGCATTTATTCAAAGTCATTTGCACAGTACTGAAGGTGGAGACATCCATTTCGGTAAAAATCTCGTACAAATCTGGAAAAAAACACAAATAAGCACTATTAGCTCCAATATTTAATATCATAAAAGAAGAAGAGAAAAATGTATATGCATATTATATGGAGACCGCGCTTTTGTTGAAGACGTCGGACACCGTATATGAAATGCAAGAAAAATATATTTTGCAGTACAATATATTTTACAATGTTCTGCAAGCAGTACATATATGGTCTCCGACGTCTCCAATAAAAAGACGATTTCCATATAACTCAACTCTATGTGTGTGTGTGTACACACACACACAAATGCTCAAATAGAAATCAAGTCAAATGTAGAAACTTTAATCCCCTCCATTTTTAATTTGAGTATTTCCGCCAATTGGTGAATCTTTTTTCAAATCTAATTTCACCACATTTCTTCTCATCTCCCAACGATCAGTTTGCGTGCCATATGTGTTATTTAACAAAATTGATGACTTTGGTGATTCTTATAATACAAATTAGTGACTTTTATAGTACAAATTTGTCATTTATCTAATATAAATTAGTAATTGCATTTCAATCTATTAACAGATATAATATATATATATATATATATATATATATATATATATATATATATATATATATATATATATATATATATTTGTGATTAATTTTGAAGTCGCCGGAATATAGCACATAAGGTATGTAAATTGATCATGGAGAAAAATGTGGTGAAGTTAGATTTGAAAAAAAGTTCACCAATCGACGGGAAAAATTAAATTAAAAACGGAGATAAAATTGGTTTCTAGTTTCTAATCAAACTTAGTTTATATTGAAATTCCACAAAAGATAGGTTCTACGAGCAAATAACACACTTCAACATCTATTTGTAACCAGCCTTATGCGACTAGTGGCAGCAACACACCAGGTGGAAAGACAGTTGGTTGGTGGTTAAAAGATAGTAGAGAAAAGAAGAAAGAAGATACAAGAGCTCATCATAATGCACCAAGCACTCCACACGGCTGTTTAAGTTGCTGGGGTGGCTGCTGCTGTGGCTGCCATTGCAGCAGCCACCGCTGCCACGTCAGCTTCCGGAAAGGATGAACAAATAGCAAATACTGATATGGCTATTGCTTCAGCAGCTACATTAGTTGCTGCACAATGTGTAGAGGCTGCAGAGTCCATGTGAGCTGAGCTTGATCATCTTACGGCAGCAGTTAATTTTGCGGTTAATGTAAGATCACATGATGACATATTGATTCTTATTGCTGCAGCTGCTACTGGTTTGTAATGTTCTTATTCCCAAACTTCTATAACTTATAGTGATACAATATTGCAAAGTTATGGTGATACAAACACTACGCACAGACACAACTATGCCTCTGTATTTTTACAAGTAAAATATTTGATCTCCTTGAGGTCTTATATTGTGCATCTTTGATGAAATATGTCCATCTTTGTGAAGCTTTACGTGGGGCAGCATACTGAAGGCAAGAGCCCTTAAGGAAGTACGTACTGTATGGAATATAGCTGCAGTAATTCCAATAGATAAAAGGTTGGGACTTGGGGTACGTCAAAATGAACAGAACGCAGGTAATGTTAATGTTGGCTACTACGAAGAGCTTTCACCTCAACAAAACTTTTTGGGTGCTTGTAACCAAGAACTTCTTTCCGAGGGAACTGAGCTTCTCAAACAGACTCACAATGGTAAGTCATTTTTAAAATATACAACCACCCCATATGAAACTACTTTTATTTTTATATTTCAATGTCAAACTATGCTATTTGTAGGTGATCTTCACTGGAAAATTGTTTCAGTGTACATTCATAGATCTGGACATGACAGGTAATTTGTGGTTTCTTACTTGCCTGTTTATTTTGTTGCAATCTAAATATCATTATTTGCTCCTGTTCTAGCAAGTTTATATACCCCACACCGTCTTGGATTTGCAGGTGATGCTGAAGATGAAGAGTAAACATGTCGCTTCAACTATAACCAAAAAGAAAGAGAGTAAATATGCTCTTATTTCTACATGCAACTGTTTTCAGTCTTGCATGGCCTCTGAGGTTAAGAAGTTAACAATAAAATGATCTGTGTATAGCGACCTGCCTCCCAGGATAAAATGAGATACAATATCACTGATAAATCGACGATACTCTCAGCGAACATAAACCGAGTTAGAAGCTATCACCGGAATATTTTGAACTTTAAAACTGAAAAGATTAAAATTATAGAGAATGTTATAATTTTCTCAATTTGATAAAACTGAAACCCTAAAACCCGATTTATAAGGAAAGACTTGAGTGGACTTGTTATTATTTTCAATGTGGTACAAGGTATTTATAAGAAAAATCAATGAATAGGTTTGTACTACTCTCGATGTGATACACTTCTCAAATACCACTTTAAAGAGTTATAGTTTGGAATATCAGTTCTCATTCCCTCTTTATCAATTTTGAACGTGTAAATATGCGTTGCAATTCACTCAGAGTAGAATATGATCCAACCAATATACAACACTAACATATAGTGTTTACCACTCAAATTAAGTTTTAAAATATTTCACAACTTAGACTAAAATACTAAATTTTTCAAACATATATAATATATGATATGGGTTCCTCATCTAAGAATCTTTAAATTTTTCACAGGCTAATAAGATAGGAAGTACGTGAGAATCCAAAGGATTGAATTCAATTTAATTACTTTGCCTTTTTTCCCTAATTGAACACACTTGCAAATTCCACCTTTGGACAAGAATTTGAACTCTCCATTGTAAAAAAATGGAATTTTTTTTGTAATGAAAGGATCACAGGAATTATTGGAATAAAGACTTTGCCACCATGTCGCCAGGAGCCCGCTATTACTGATTTTCAATGTTTCATTTCATGGGCTTGACAGGCCATAGATTGGTAAAGGATAAAAGAACCCCACATTTAAACATTTAAAATATGAAATGTGAATATAAAAAACACAAAACAAATAATATAAATCTATAATAGAAGAAAAAATTATATGAAGATCGGCTTTTTATTAGAGACCTTGCAAAATATGTTTCTTTAAAAAATATTTGTTTTTATGATATATATATATATATATATATATATATATGGTCTATAAACATTTTAACAAAAATACAGTCTCTACATAATTTTCTAATAATATAAAACTATATGAACTAATTTTTAATGTTAATTTAATATAGTTTTAAATTTATAAACTATACACTTACGTCAGTGTATTACGTTACATAAGACAATCGTATTTTTTTTATGTTACTATGCGTTTATTATAAAAAGAAAAAGAATTGAGAAGAATCAATTTCAAAATGATATATTTGTTAAAGAATATATTATTATTATTTAAAAATATATAAGATAATGTATATATTATTTTATATTATATTATAAAATGAACTATTTTCTCAGTTTAGATGCTTTTAAATTTACTAAAAGATAATCAAATCTACAACAACAAGGGGTGGCCCCATAACTTGGGTAATGGGAGTAGAGATGTACAAAAAATTAAAATTTAGTCCCGTGTGTGTGTATATATATATATATATATGACATGTTAAAAGGAATTAAATATAGTTATATTTATTATTCATAAATAAAATATATGTCATGTACACAATTAATCGATTAGCCTTTTGAAAAATCACAGAACTAATAAGTAATGACAATATTGGACTAGATATCATCTTGTATATATATTATATGTATTTATTTAATGAGAAACATGTCCCTAAAGACAATTTTAGGTAATTTATCTAAAATTAAAAATATTTTGAGTATAAAAATTGAATGATATTATGTAATAATAAAGTTCACTCCTTTGTATTTACTAAAATGGTCTTAACGTTGTATTGTAATATATATATATATATATATATTAATTTTAGGTAATTACTTAAATATGATTTTAAGATCATTAAGACCTTATTTAATTTAATAATTTTATGGAAAAATAATCGAGTCTGAATAAAATCTAACCCGAACCGGCTCAAATATTTTATGGAAGCCGGACGAACTCGGCCTGATCAAAACCCAGTCGAACTTTAACAAAAAAAAATGGGTTTTATGGTCTTTTGTGCATTTCTAAATATGCGTGGTGAAACCCTTACTAAAACAAAATTAAAACATAATATTTAATATAAAATTTATTAAAAAAATAATATAAGGAACTCACAATAAAATTTATTCAAATTTTTATACTTTCAATACATATACTTAATAATAAAATTATTTATCATTTCATGATAAAGTAAAATTGTGCTCATGAGTTATTAATGATTTATGACTAATGACATAACTATTAATTAATTTAATTGCAATACGTTAATTCTGGATACATAAATGATAATATAAATCTTTTTAATATTATTTTAAATTAAATCATGATAATTATACGTTTAATATCTTTTGATAATTATTTAAATTATAATTGGTAATATAATATAAATATAATTATATATAATATATTTACGGTTCGGGGGTCGAGAGGCGGATTGAGTTTAAATCCGACCAAAACTAATTCACAACCCACGATTTTCTAAAGTAGTCGAACCCGAATCATGACCCTAGCTAGATTTGGTTTCGATTCAAATTGAATTAAATTCAGGTTTGATTTTTGCAGATTTTGTGATTCAACCCGTATCATGATCACCCTATAGAGAACAATTATAGAATAATATTTCTTTTTTATTTAAATAATCGTACTTGTATTAAATCAAATCATACGTAAGTACATCCAATAAGAAGTTAGGAGTAACATCATCTCATTCACGTAAGTTTGGCATAGAACGAGACACTCTTACTAACAAATGAACGATTTCATTTGAAGAACTATGCACAAAATGCACTAGCACATCTTCAAAGTACTTAAACAACTCAACACAATCTCTAACAATAGAATGGAAATAGGATCGTCTTGGACTACCATTACATACATTTGTCAGCAGTTTTGAATCCGTCTCGAACACACATCGTGTAAATCCATAATGCTTCGTCCAAGATAGCACATCTTATTTATTATATGAATATTTCTTATTTATATGAATTTCATTTTTTTATTATTATAATATTTTTTATTTAAATATTTAAATAAATAATCGGGTAAAAACATTTGTTGAGTACGCCACTGACAACAGTACCGAGAGGCTCAATTGATAAATGAATTTTAAATTCTTATTAATAAAATTATATAACCACCATCAGCAATTTAAATATTTAATAATATTTATATTTTATAATTAATCTTTTTCTAACTAAAAACAGAGAGTTTAAAAATCTGTTCTTAATGTTCTGTCAAGCAGAATCTCTCCTTTTAGCTTGGTACATAGCTTTTTGTGTTTTTTAATCGTAGTATATATATTCTGGTAATCTTTCCGATTGAAATATTGCACAACCCAATTCGGAAAGTTGCAAGTCTACTCAAGAATCCATATATATATTTATGATGAACAATAAAGATACCAAGATACCACACTTACTGGATAGCAAATGCAACAGTTTAAGATAAACCTTGTTTGTCATTACTCATTGTTACTAATATAAAATAATTATTGTTTATATTTTGCATGAATTTTAAAATATAAAAAATATAATAATAACTATTCATTTCTTTAGGAAAATAAAATTTTGGTATTTATTTTGTGAGTTGGATAATTATTAAATGTATATATTTATTTTATATATTCCAAAAAACATAAGAAAAAAGGTTAAATAAACAACGCTTATTCTGTGTGAATATATAACGTACGTTAAGAAGAATAATTTTCCATAAATTCCCGACAAGATTATTCATAGCAACCGTAATGAACACAACAGAGAATACAAAATGATGAAGGGTAGAAATATAGGCACATATGGAAGTATATGAGCCACGAAGCCGTGTAAACCCTAGCTTCTCTTATTCCTAGCTTTGTACGGAGTGCGAGTTGTGACATTTCATATTTGCACCTTAAGAAGCCAGCAGAGCAAGTCTCGACAATAATAAAGCCTTGGGGCAATATTGCTTACAAGGTAGCTAGTAAGGGTTGTAATTCGAGCCAAGCACAATCGATTTCAAGTCTTTTTTTATCGAGCTGAGCCCAATCTAAAAATATTCGAGCTTGGAATGTTTGTTCGAGTTCGGCTCGTTTATTATACGAGTCGAGTTGGAGCCGTTCACAAGTTTTCGAGTTTAACAAGTTTTCGAGTTTATCGAGTCTGTTGAATTTTTAACATGGTTTTGAATTTTCGAGTTCTTATCGAGTTTTCGGGGAGTTTATCGAGTTTTAGCTTAATATTCATAAAAAATATTCAATTATTTTTTTCTACTTTAATCTACAAATATTTTTCCTTCTATTAAAAATGATAAATAAAATTTTAAAATAATACACTTATATTATGTAAAATAACATATATGTAAATATAATTTGATTGTATTTGTGACCTAATGTCAATAATATTTTGATAGTTAACTTTTCAAATAATCTAAATAATTTTTTCAACTCGTATTATCGTTTGTTCATACAGTCATACATTGATACACTCTTACTTAATATCACTATATTTTTATAAGTTGTATATCTTAAATATATGATAAAAATTAAATATATGATGATAATAATATGAGAATCTTATTTTTTTTGTTGGGGAAAGAATCCAAAATAAATGTACGCAATAAGTACCAAATCATTAATAATTATAAAATTTTAGTTTTAATTTAATTGAAGTATAGAAAACTACAATACCATGATTTTAATGTATTGTTGACTTGGTGACTTGGTGTATTTTAGAATAGAATTGAATAAATTACATTATTATAAAATTGAAAAGGTATTCATTAATAATTAATCACAAATTCACAAGTGACAAGTATAAAGTATTAATTAAAATATTTAATGTATTTTAAATATTTTTTAATAATAAAAATTATTAAGTTATATTAACGGTACCTATATAATTGTATTTGTTGTACAATACACTCTTAAATAATAATTCATAATGATCATTTTTTAATTTATATTATTTTTTATTTGCCTTAAAATATACTACAAGCATATAATTGTATTTGTAAGAATAAGGAATATACCATAAATATTTATGTTATAAAATTTTATTTTATTAAAAAGTTATATAATAAATATAATATAATATACATAAAATATAAATATTAAAAAATTAAAAATATAATCGAGCCAAGTCCGAGCCTTATCGAATCGAGCGAGAAAAAACTGGGCTCAACTCGAGTATTTAATCGAGCTCAAAAACCTGCTCGAGCTCGATAATGAACTCGAGCCGGGTCGAGCCCAACCAGAATTACAGCCCAGTAGCCACTAATATATTCACGTATACTCCCTAGTCTCACTGTTTTGTTTGATTTTTTTTCCTGGTTAAATTGACTTAACTTTAATTTTAAATTAAAAATTAAATTTTATTTTTTGAAAAGTTTAAAATTAAATTTGAAAGATGATTAGATATATTTTTTAATAATATATTTTTTAAAATTTTCTTATTTATATATTATGTGTAATATTCGGTCAAAAATTAATCAATTTAACTAACAAAAATCAAAACAAAACAATTATTTTGAGATAGAGGGAATAATATTTTTTAAAAATCATTTATTTAAATTTTCAAAAACATCGTATATAAATATCGTTTTCTAAAAATTAGCATACATATAAAAGTAAAGTAAAAGTGACAAGTATTATGAGTAGGGATGATCATTCGGTCGGTTCGGTCTAGGAACAGACCAAACCGAATAGTGAATATTTTTTTAACCGAATTGAACCGAACTTTTATTATGGACCGGACCGAACCAAATTATTTTGGTCCGTTCGGTTCGGTTCATATTTTTTATTGAAAAAAATTTGAAAAGTAAATATAATATATTTTAAAGGGAACAAGAATACAAATTAATATATAAATAGAACCATGCAAATTCATATTTAGACCAAATAATAAATTAATAATGCAATAATTAATGCAAAATTACATTTATTGAACATATATTATATAAATATATATGAATCAAATAGATTATATATAATAAAAATAAGTAATATATTATTCGGCCTATTCGATCCGGACCAGATTTTTTTATTTAGAACCAAAACGAACTTTAATTCGATGTGGACCGAAAAACCGAATAGACAGAAATTTCAAAAAATAAAATCGAAATTGCACTATTTGGTTTCAGTTCAGTTTTGATGAGCCCTAATTATGAGACGATAAAACTAATGTTTAACAAAAGATTTTAATGAAATTTTATTATGCCGCAGTGGGCCGTCCACAGGAGTCTGGTCCAAATTTTTTTAAGCACATACAAGTTTACAAGCGTGTTTGAATACACATTTTAGTGATAATTAAATTGAAATTAATCATCATACTAAACGTGACCTTCAATAATTTACTTGAGTTGGTGAATTTCTTTTTTTCGTGGCATTTTTACTGCAATTTATACCTCTAAGACATATTTAATTCAGAGTATTCCAGAAATACTGGTACAAGTATTGGATGGGAATGGCCATAAAAGCAAAGCCACAGGCACCGCTGGTCTCATTACCATGGGGTACAGATTTGGACCATAACAAACAACTAGTACAAAAGAAAACAGAAGTACCTAGATCAAGCCAATGAGTACACGACGTGTCCTCTTACCCATTTGGCCACGTGGTTGAACCTCATTCGTGATGCTGATATATTAAGCTTTCTTCATCCATTCTTATTTTTAGAAGAGAAAAGAAAAGGATGGAGAGGAATTATTATTCACATATTCTTTTTCTTTTCTTGTATTGTCCATCAAATTATCCAACCAATGTAATATTAATGGGAAAATGAGATCTTCCCTTACCCAGATGAGATGAGGATGATAAAGTTTATAAAGCTAGCACGCTCTTGTTGGGCTCGAATATTTCCCCCCACCTTTCTTTTCTTTTCTAGAATTTATTGAAATTATATTCTTTAAATTTTGATATTCCTTTTCAACTTAATATGACCACCCTCACATGTTTATGACCCTTAACCTCCAAGAAATTAAGATTAAGTTTACACCATTTTCCACAGCATAGCTAAATAGCTAAACAATATATTTTGGGTTTAAAAATTTTAAAATATTTAAACAAAACCAATCCCGTACTAAACTATTCACTCGATTCTTCATTCAATTCTAAGTTCTTAGAATTCACTGCAAAATAATATTCAAAGTTTGCACCAATTAAAAATAGTGAAAACTTTGCACCAACAAAGTTTGGCAAGAACAATCTTTGGAACAAGAAATTAGCATATTAACAAAAACTATTCAAATGCCTACATTTTCAGTAAAATCAAATAAATATATATGTCTTTTGTTCTATACTATATTTATCTATATATATTGTGAAAACCAATATTACAAATACTTGAAATTTAATTTATTTAAATATAAAAAGCAATAGTCAACATATTCCAATAAAAAAGAATCCAAATAAAAATGCAACTCTCTGAGGACCATTATTTCACCTTTTCTGTTTTAAAATTAATTTACTTATTCTTCCTTTTATTTTCATTTTAATTTAATTGGTGGATGGACAAAACAGTTTCGAGTTATGACTTAAGAGTTATGTCACATTCTCAGTACCTTTGCACTAGCCCCAAGATGACTCTCATTATTCCTTAGCCGTAAACTTTTATTAATTGAATATATATCACAAATTAACGAATATAAGTATTCTAGTGTCATGTAATACCAAATTGTTTTTTCAATTTCTCTATGTAAAAAAAATTGTTTTTTCAATCTCTCAATATGTAATAAATTTTCAATTTACATCTTTCAGTTAAAATATAAGATGTGAAAGAACAAAAAAAAATTCAGCTTGATTAGGCTTTAGAACAAGAAGGTATAGCCTCCATTTTATTCACTCGAGCACGATGAAACTAGATGCACGTAAATTTTATCTTTTACAAGTAGAAGTGGAGAATTATTTTTTTAATTATATATTAATTTGTGAAAGAAAGTTTTGTTGAAAAATAAAGATGTTAAATGTCAGATATAGTATAACAAAATATAAAACCCAAAATATTATGCAAAAGTCTTGACAATTAGAAATGTTGAGATCGAATAATGCAGATGAAATTATGAAAATATAAAGCAGTTGTTTGTATATGTGAGCTGACATGCGTTACAGGCTCACAACTAGGCTAGCTAGCAATATCATCATTTCTGGGGAATTGTGGAGATACTCTTTTCTGTTCGTATTGTCAGTTTTTATATTTTATTTTATATAATACAATTAGTGGGTGGAGTATAAATTGAAATTCTGTAAATATAAATATAATGCAAAACATATTTTGTTTTACAATTAATATTATAAATAAATTTATCCATAAACTTTTACCTACAAATAAATTTATCCATAAACTTTTACGTACAATCATAATGTTTACATTGCATAATTAATGTATAAACATCTGAGTTTTTGTCGATGATAATTCAACAAAATTCTGCTGTGTACCTTTTTTTTCAGGTGGCAATTTTGGTAATTTATAACAAAAGCATATGTAATAGTCATGCCGGAGCGCCATTATTTGGTTTAAACTTTGTATAAAATGAATCAAGCTGCACGTACCAATATGTTTTACTAGCAGAAGGTATAATATTAATAATATAGTCATTATATTTTTCATGAAAATTGAATGTTAAAAAATTAGAGAAATTAAAAAAAATTACATTTTTATAAAAATACAATCTTTAAAGTTTTTTTTACGTGCGAACTAAGATCCGTGATACGAAAACCAAAATCAAAATGAGGAAAAATATGATTTTATAACAATGTAACGGGTGCAACTAAAATCAAAATCTCAAATGAAATCACGTGCAACTCCAATTTTTTTTAAAAAAACACTTATATCCAATTGCATTTGGCTACAAATTATAGACAAAAAGGTTCCATTTGTTTACTTTTAATTGCAAACTATATTTTTGGAATAAATTTCAAAAAATAGTAAAATCGCACATTTTTTTTTAAAAAAAATTAGTATTTCTGAGAAATGTCCTGTATAATATTATGTTAAAAAATTTGATTAAAAAGTTTCATTCAATCTATTATAAATATATATAATATTTATTATTCACATATGTTTAAAATTACTTATATATTGATTAAAATAGTACAGTAATAATCTAGCCTGATATGGTCGGAGCATTCTAGTTATCTATTAAAAAACGGAAATCGAACTTAGTCGGTGAAGAGGTACAGAACATGAATTAATTGAATAAATCGGATATTAATCGTAATAATTAATTGAATAATCGAAAATTTAATAAGTTCAGTGAGCTTGACTTTTGAAATAATGATTAAACTGTATTTCTAGATAACTATTAAACACTTCTAGTTACGAGACACTAGTGTACATGTTCTTGTGAGAAATAATGTCAGGACTGATGAATGGTGATGCTTTATGACAGAGAAACACTGTCCAAATATGGCACACTCTTAAAGTACGTAGCTGAATATACGTACATGTATTATATATACACGGCACTGACAATTTTCTGTACACCATGGTGTAATCCTGAAGAAAGCTAGCGAAAAATGGCAATGAGAAGTTCACACTTACGGTATATTTCGTATATTTGAATCTAAATTAGAGAATGAGGTGATTTGTGTTTTTCTAGATATTGTAAGTTGGTTTGGGTTACATGACAAGCTCTTCAAAAAACACTGTTCATTAATAAAAAAAAGTAAAAATTTTAAAGTGTGAATCGAATACAATATGAATTATTTTCCTCTTGGAAGTGCATCGATCTCACATTTTCAATTTTATAGGGTGAATTTTGGATTGTTAAGTTTTGAATTTTGGATAGTTTATTAGTATTCAAATATGCGTTAAAACATTTTGAAGCAAGACCAAGTACAAACACGTAGTTACTCTTATCGAAAATCGAATCTCAAAATTACACCTTGTGTGAATCTAAAATCTCAACATTTTCCAACAATTTTAACTGAGCTGATTAGTTTTCACCGGATGGATTCGAAAAGGACCCGTGAACTGAGAAAAGAAAATTTACCATTATCTTGAGGGTGTAATCTGACATAACATAACTCGTACTATAGGAGTACAGCTACAAAGATAGATAGATAGATATATAATATGATGATCCTTGTCTGTTCTCACTCTAGCTCCTTCAGTGGCCGGTGCAAGTGGGAATCGTATTCAAATTAAGTTGTCACAAAAGCTCTGCATTTCACAATTAAAATAAGCAGACATAACACACACACACACACACACACACACATTTATAGTGTATGTAGGTGTGTGTTGCTTCCCTTTCCATAGATCTCTGGTGACAGAATATATTTAAAGTTCTGTTGGAAAGATCAATGGGAATGGCAATTGCTTGTCATTCAGCACGCTTTTCTTTACTCCACTTGCTTACGTGTGTCTTTGTGATTGGCTACAACTGAATAATTGTACAAATCGCAAATGGAGCTCCTTCTTTCAGTATGTGATGATCATTGTGCCACTCACTACAGTTATAATTTTAAAGAATAATTCATGTTCATAGTGCTATACTGGAAGAATACTTTTCATCCAGTGCTAAATTGGTGCAATGTACTTCTCCAAATTTTTTGCTAATCGCGCGCGCGCGAGAGTGGCACTTGGGCATGTGGTAAAAAATAGGAGTAAATAGTTACTTACCTGGAGAATATCGGTACTGTTACGTTCTCCCCTCTCCTAAAAAAGTGAGTTTTTGAATTAGTATTTTTTTCATGCATTTCAACCGCTAAAATTACAGGTTAATAATATCTTTAATTTTTATATTTCATATAAATATATAAATTTTAAGTTTTATATTCAGCAAATTTCGATAAATGAATATGTTTGGAATCGAAAGATAAATTATTCATTTATTAAAATAAAAAATATATTGTCTTTATTATGTTGTGTCCGGAAAAATTATTTATAATAAATTTATTTTTTTATCAAATTTTTATTTATCGAGAAAGATGAAAATTTTAAAAATTATTATTTACACATAATGTTAAAAAAATCAGCTAATATAAAACACGATGAAGGAGGTAGTACTTTTTTAGCTTCAAACACATATTTAACTTATATTAATTTTATTTTTCAAATAAAGATATTTAACTCAAATCCTATCTATACTAGTATATCATTAAAATTTAAACAAAAAGGGCTTGACTGATCCTTCCGTCAATCGATATGATTTTTACTATATATATTTATTGAAAATAAGTTTTATTCATTAACGTTAAATTTTATGGATCCGTATATTTATAGTAAATAAAACTATAATTATTATACTTATATTTAATTATTATTAAATTAATTATTCTAATTAATTTATTATCTGATCAAATTTTTTAAAAAAATATTATAAAAAATAAAAATATATTATGTTTACAAATATTTAATATAAATAAGAATCTAGTAATATAAAATATATTTTTTATTGACAGTGTGACCGAAGTACCCAACTTCAAAGACATTTTATTTGAAAACCGAATTTGTTGCTCTTTTTAATCATTTAATTTAATGTGAGGTCTCTCACAATAACTAGATTCTTAAAGGATAAGGCAGATGATATACTTGATTTTTTTTTCTCGAATCCTTTGGAAGGAGTCGACGTCATAAACTTTTGACAAAAGGCGACCTCACAACCTCACGCGCCATACATGGGCGTCCTTTCACCTACAGTGCTACACATCCAAACAGATAATTTTAAAAAATTAAGCTTAGTTTTATTTAAAGTAAAAGGTTGAAATTTTATATTTTAAATAAATATCCTTTAATTATTATGTGTAATTTATGAACTTTTAAAAATAAAAAATTTATGTATAATAAATAGAGGAGATAATATCATTTTTTAATCAAATAAAACTGGTAAATAAATAAAGAGCTCTATAAACTAACTAGATAAAAGTTTTAGTAAGAAATGGAGAATTTAAACTACTTGATAAAAACAATATATTTATAAAGTAGTAATATATATGGGCGTTTGTTCCATAATTAATAATTAATAAGTCTGATTAACAAATATTAAAATTCGAATATCATATGTTGGTATTTAAATTTAAGAAATAGAAATCTCATTCCCTGCCATCCTCATTCTTATATTCAAGAACTGATATGGCAAGACCGTCTGTTTCATTCTCATTTTCCGAAATGTCCTATGAATTGTATAACTGACATTACTACTATCGAATAAATAAATATCAAATATTTGATCCGATTTATTGAAACAAGATGTGAGATTTAATTTTCCTAATTAATAAAAATTTATTTCGATTCGTGACAAAAAGTCTATTTTTATTTTAATTCCGATTTAATAGAATATTCACTTAAATTAGATCAAAAATCAAATAATTTGAATTCAAATTAATAATATAAAATTTATTTATTTTAGTGGTATACACTAATTAAATTTGTGAATTATAAATTAATTATATCATTTTTTAACACCAAAATTTTAATTTTAATTGTTCTTAACTTCTTATATAAAAATTTAAATATCATACTATCTTTCTAAACTATAAATTAAAGTAGAAAACAATTTATATTAAAAATATTTTTCTAATCGAAAACTAAAATATTCGACATTTCAAATATTTATGCTCACCGTCGGTGTTAGTGTATGATTTAATGATTTATAATCTTCAATGACGAAATTAAAAGAAAGATACATTTTCTGGACCGCCCAATCATGTACAAAGTAGATACCTCGTGCTTCCTCTCTTAAAGCCTAATTTTGTGCTTGCCCAATATGCTCCTAACCTTTTACCATACATAGAAACATCTTTTTTACAATCATGTCTCCCCCCCCCCCCTGTTTATCTCTAGTATCCCCTCCTCTCAACGTCGCATATGTTATTCCTCTACTCTGCATAGGCCACTAAACCAGTCGAATTTTGTCTAATCAAATCAAAAAGTTTAACCCTCAGACTCGTTAATAGACAGATTAAAGATGATTGTTGATGAATATAACTAGTCAAAATTGTAATAGAGCAATTCACAGTCGCAGAGGGGATATGTATAATAGAACTTTTTACTAACCAATCATTTATTTTATTTGCATGTATGTAATTTATAAAGATTTTATATGATTTTATTTTCATATTTATACTATCTTGTATTTGAGTTAAATTTTTATGTAATAAATTTTGAATAAAGAATTTTTAAATTTGGAAGTAAAAAAACCTATTTTTGAAGTTAAAATAAGAGTAAATATAGAAGGATTTGTATGACTGATAAATTAGTAAGAACATCTCCAATGTGGGGGAAATCCTTAGCAATAATATCCTAGGTGGCATAATTTTTAACAATTAATGCACTCCAATTTTAGATAACCTCCTATGGATGACTATGGTCTGGTTTGTTTATCAAGTTTTGTGGTTGTATTCTAACTCACCTTCCTTGGAACTAGGTTATAGTTAAATACTTCCTCAGAAAATAAAAAACATGTATTTGGTTTACAAGTATGTAACTAAAAATTATATTTTTGATTGTTTATGTATAATAACAAACTATGTTATCTGCCCTTAAGTACACTAAGTTTGGAGAAGGGGGGGTTGAATACAAACTTAAGAATTAAGTTTAATTCTTGCGGAATAAAATTTGTTCAAGGACAGTGTTTTTGTGTATAGAGAGAACTGATGTAACTAAGAACTTGACAAGAAAAATATTGAAAACAAAACACAACAATGTTAAAAATTACTAGTGGATTGGTTTTCCACTAGTATGTTTTTGTTTTCAATTGATCTTAGTACGAATACAAAGCTGCTTACAAAGTGAGTTTTTGAACTCAGAAAAGTACTATAAGATACTGCCTATTTTTACTGTGCTTTTTGAGTTCTTGATGTTTTTCTACACACTTTGCTACTGTGTACTTCTAACAACTATATAGAAGTTTTTTCCACACCTAATTTCTATCGACAGATAGCAATATAAAATTACAACTTATATTGTTTACATGAAAATAGAAACTAGTTACTTGCACAGTCTTCTTTTTGAACTGACTAGCCCTGGAAGTATCTTTGTCTTGATACATTCCTTGAATACTGTGTTGCCTTGAAAGTCTTCACAATCCTGACAGGACTGTCTTCCATTGATTCAGTTTCTGCACAGTTCTCATACTTCTTGTCTTTAACTAAATTGGGAAACCTTAATCAACCGATAAATGCTGTTAAGCTTATCAGTTGATTCTCCTTTACTTATCCATCGATGGATAGGATATCTGTTGATCAGTTGATGTGTCGATGGATAATTGAGTTATCCATCGACTCCCTATCCATTGATGGTTCCTTATCCGTTGACTGTCTTTATCTATTGATGACTTGTATCTGTTGATAGCTTTCATCCGTTGAGTAGTGTCTTCATCCATCGACTTCAACATCAGTTGATCACTTCACTTGTGAGAATTCTGACTTAGAATATTTAAAATTTATCAGTCATTCTTCACATCTGTTGAGAAGCTAGAAATTGAAGTCAATAATATCAGTCGACTACTTCATAGCATCCATCGAGGCAATACAATCAATTGATAGTGAAACATAAATCAATGCTACAATCCAGTTTATCAGTTGATAAACAAGCTTCAACTGATAACTGGTTTCCTAGTCAATGGATATTTATAAGTCATATCCATCGACCAGTTACAAAGTAATTTTAAGTCCCTATTGAAATTCTAAGTAATTTGTTATCATCAAAACTCATAATTCCTAACAATCTCCCCCTATTTATGAATATGTAAAATATGCATAAATTTTCTGTTGATGATAACAAAACTCCTAAACATTTTTATTCTTAGCAAGAATTACAATATTGACAAAGATAGTTTGAGACAGAGTAATCAGATACCAGTAAAAGATGAATTCTGATAATTTTAATGATTGAGATTGAATCTTCTATCTTCTTCTTCTTCCCTTTGACTCATTCATCTTGTCTTCATTTTCTTTCATCTTCCTGTATAGAGTTCCCTTCAAGATCTTCTCATCTTCAACCCTGTAGTCCAATTGACTTGCTAGATGATTCAATTCCAGATTAGGCAATTTGTCTATTTCTTGACAAATGTCAATACATTTTTCTCTGCCTTCTCTGTCCTTATATATCATCAAGTAGAATGACTCATGAAGCACCTTTCTTCCTTCAGGGTTCCATATCTTTATCCTGTCATCCCTTTCTTCTAGAACATGTGCCTCCCTCATCTTCTTCATTCTCTCAAGGATGTCCTTTCCTAGCTCTTCAGTTAGATAATACTTCCTATTGAGCATAGTGTAGATTTTCCTTAAGATGCCATATCCTTGATCCAGGACTTGATTGAATGTAAAAGTTGAATGTGATCCATCTTCATACTCAATGTGAAGAAGATCAACATCCTTCTTCCTTTGTCTTTTTGCTGCAATCATTCATTCAGCTTTGATTGGCACAAAGTCTTCAGATTTGTGTTTGAACACCTCTATCTCTCTAGCTTGATTACTCCCAGAAGCTTGACCTTCAACCTTGACTTCTTTTGGCTTCTTCTCCTTGTCTCCAACAACCAATTTTCTCTTAACTCCAGAAGTTCTTGGTGCATCTACAGGCTTGTTTACTCTTTGCTTCATTCTTGGCCTCCTTTCACCTTCTTTTCTTCTGGCTTCTCTAATTAGCCTATCCTCCTCATCATATTCCCTTTGCAATTGAATAGCTAATTCTTCTTGAGATTTTTCTTGTTGCTCCCTTTCTTTTATGCCAACTACTATGGCTTTGCTCAACAAATTTTCACCTCCACCTGTGACAGCTTCCACTTTCTTTTTGCCAACTTCATTCATCTTGCCCTTTCCTTTCCTGTCACTAGGTTCTGAGCTACTTGAACTGGTCTCCTTGATTTTGTTGGCAATTGAATCAAATTGCCTTACAATATTCTGAGCCAACTCCTTCTTTGGATCTGTAAACTTTGTCACCACAGCTTCACTTTCCTACTTCTTCCCCTTTTTGTTATCAGCAACTGTCTCTTGTGCTAGTGACTGTGATAGGAGAGGGGTTTCCAAGATTTTGCCTAGGAGGTTGATTTGAGTGACTTGGTTCTTCATGATTTGCTGCATGTGGAGCTCCATAGCAGTTACTCTTTTCTCTAATTCAACTACCTTGTCCTTGGCTGAATACTCAGTATCTAACCTTTGCTTGATTCTGGTTAACATTGTGAGGCTGAGTCTAGAATCAATGGTGGTGTCAAAATGCATCCTAGAACTGTCAATTTCCTCCCTTATCTTCTTCAACTCATGTCTGGAGCCTGTGACATGCATTTTCTGGATCTTCAGGTTGTCTTTGTAGAAGTTCAGAATTCTTCTGTGCAAGGGATCCACCACATCCACTTCAGCCATTGATCTTCTGTAGTGAGAGATGATGGCCCTTTCTATGTCAGCCAAACTGGTTTCATCACTGGCCACTTGTGGATCTAGAAGTTCATCATCAAAACTGTCTTCAAAATCTTCAGGGTTCATGTGGGATACATCATCAGGTTGACAGGCCAAAAACTCCTTCCCACTCCTGAATTGCTCCTCTGTCTGCACCAAACCCAGCATTTGCTCAGCTACTTGATTAGATGCTGCTGCTAGTTCTTGATAATGAGGATCTCCATGTTGAAAGGTTGAAGCATCAAGATTGACTTCAATTTCATCCTCCACCTCCAGGTTGACTTCTGCAACTCCTGCAGGAACTGCATAGTCTACAACTCCCCCTGACTCTAGCCCCAACTCCTGGGTGAGTTCTGCTGCAACCTGCTTAGTTTTAGAAGATGATGCTTCATTAGATTGAAAAACTGATTTCTCTCTATTCTTTTCTCTCTCACTCTCATCGCTCTGTTTTTGCATCAGGATCTCATCCTGGATTCTCACCTCTCCCTTACTAAGCTCTCCTTTTGCATCACCTTCTAAGGTGGAACTCTCTTTTCTCACATCCTCTCCTTTTGCCAACTCAGAAGAAGTTGAGGGCCCCTCATTGACACACTCTCCTTTTGCCAATGTATGCAAACCTTGCCTCTCACTCACCTCACCCACTCCGCTCAATCCTAGTAGGGTGTTGGCCACAATTGTTTCAGTAGATGGTTCATGAATTGGAATAAAAGGCTCAATCGATGGATAAGAGATATCCATCGATGAAGGAATATCCGTTGATGGGAGCTCGTCGATGGATGTAAGGATATCCATCGATGGAAGTGAACTAGTCAATGGATGTTGAAATTTATCAGTTGATGGAATGCCATCCATTGACTTGTTGAAATTTTCAGCATTTTCCTGATCAACCAAGGTGTTAACCTTATTTAGTGATGCAGGTGAGAGTGTTGGCTCCACCCTGAGTTGTAAAGAGGGTGAATTTGAAACAATGAAGTTGTCAATCAACACTGTTTCTGAAGAAATAGATTTTGAAGGAGATTGAGGAGAAGAGACAGATAAAGAATGGGGCTGTGCCTCAGGAAGATTCTGAGACACATCAAAAGAAGAGAGTGAAGGCTCCACTAAATTTTCATTTGGCTTTATATGTGTGTGTGTGTACCCTGTGCAGTATTTGTAATCTTCTTTCTCCTTTTGTATGACTGTAGTGTTTGGTGACCCTTATCCGCATCTGATGGTCCTGGTTGAGACCTCTTTTCAATAGTTACACCTTTTTGAGAAGATGCAACTAGGGATGTGTTTAAGTCCTTTACTACAGCCTCAATCTGTTGGGAGATTGGGCTGGTGGCTGGCTGGTTCCTCTCAATCTCACTCTCCTTATCCTTCTAGCTTTCTTGATGTTAGCCAGTTCCATCACCCTTATCAACCACCTTCACACTCCCCTCAGTGGTTTTTCTTTTCTTAGTTTTTACAACAATAGTCTTTTGAGAAACTACTGAGGTGGTTTGTTTAGACTTGTGTTTGGAAGGTTGTGCAACTTGGGTAGGAGGGATGGAGGCATTTCCATCTCCCTCCATTGTTGCAGAAGGCAAAGAAATTTGAGTGTTTGAGGAAGAAGTTAAAAGATTGAGATTCTTAAGATATACCTGCACAAGAGGAGGATAAATGAGGCACAACTTAGGATGTAAGTTGATTCTCACAAGATCCTTGAAAACCCTCTTGTTTTACATCCATGGCTCCAAGGACTCCATATCTGCACTAATCTTGTATTCTCCAATGGAGGCATTAATAATCATCATGAAAAATCTAGCAAAATAAATGTTATTTTTCCTAGATGCCTTGGTTCCTAACTTAACAGTTAATTCATTTAGGAGTAGTGTGCCAAAATCGAAGTATTTATCAAACAGGACAGAATAAACAATTTCTTGCATACTAGTTGTAATTGCATCAAAATTACTTATTTTTCCAGAAAATACTTTAATAATGGCATCAAAGAAGTAACTCCATTCTTTTCTAAGGTTTTTCCTAACAACTTCTCCTAATCCTGTTTCAGCATTTGCATAATTAACAGATTCTAGCATGTCCTTAATTTCTTCTTCAGTTGGAGGCTTATCACAATTATTTGCAGGTAATTCTAAGCATTCAGATAAAGAAGTACTAGTAATGGTGTAGGAATTACCTCTGCAAGTGTAAGTGATTACCTTCCCGTCTTGTGATACTTCTGCAGAGTTCCACAGTTCCTCAACAAATGAACACACAATTGTGGGTGCTTCGCCGAGAGCTTTGGACACTTTGCAGTCACCCAGGAATCGCATCAAGGGATGGAAATCCACGGGAGCATCGTTCAACGTCAGGCATGCTGTGAAGTTGTTCTGCTCGTAGATGAACCCAGTGGAGGAAACAATCTTCTTTTGTGGTGCCATTTGTCAGTTTATTCTTAAGAGATTAAAGAGAACTTGGAAGAGATTAAGAGAATTAGAGAAAATTAGCTTGAGAAAGAGACAGAGTTGCAGATATTAGAGATAGAAAATAAAATAACAAGTAAGAATGAATTGTTAATTGTAACTGCTATTTATATTTTCTGATATTAAAATGACTTGAAAAGTCTTTTTAATTAAGGATATAACCATTGATGAATAAAAGAAAGTAGTATATTACCCTAAATGGTAATTATCCAACGGCTATAATCTGATCAACGGATGAATAAAACTGTAGAAATTCTATTACTATCGACGGATAAAATAAAGAGTTAATCATTTATCGATCGATTACTAACTACCAGGGTAATTATCTGTCGATAGATAAATATCCATCGATAGGAATAAAATTTATCTGTTGATCAAATAAGAAAGAATTTATCCATCGATAAACAATTACTGAGGTAATTATCTGTCGATAGATAAATATCCATTGATAGGAATAAAATATCCATTGATAATTAACACATTTATCAATTGATTACTTGGTTTCAACAGATAATTGTGAAAAATGGCTACAAAATAAAGAAAACTTGACAGACATTTTAAGATTGAGCAAAATTAAGCATACCTAACTCACAGACTAATCTATTAAAAGTAGATTCATCTAGAGGTTTGGTAAAGATGTCTGCAAGTTGTTGTTCACTAGGGACAAAATGTAATTCAACTGTACCATTCATTACATGTTCCCTAATGAAATGATACCTTATGTCAATGTGTTTGGTTCTGGAATGTTGCACATGATTTTCTGTTATTGCAATGGCACTTGTATTGTCACAGAAGATGGGAATCTTGTTCAAGTTGAACCCATAGTCAAATAGTTGATTCCTCATCCATAATATTTGTGCACAGCAACTTCCAACAGCAATGTACTCAGCTTCTGCGGTTGAAGTTGATACTGAATGTTGCTTTTTACTAAACCATGACACAAGTTTGTTTCCTAGAAATTGACAGGTGCCTGTAGTACTTTTCCTGTCTATTTTGTAACCTACATAATCTGCATCTGAGTAGACTATTAGATTAAAACCAGAATCTCTAGGATACCAAATACATAAATTTGATGTACCCTTGAGATACCTAAAAATTCTTTTAATAGCCATTAAATGAGATTCTCTAGGATCAGCCTGAAATCTAGCACATAAGCATGTAGAGAACATTATATCTGGCCTACTAGCAGTTAAATATAAAAGAGAGCCTACCATGCCTCTATATCTTGAAATATCCACCTTAGTTTCCTTGGTGTTTAATTCAAGTTTAGTGGCAGTGGTCATGGGAGTTTTTGCAGAAAAACATTCACTTAAGTCAAATTTCTTTAATAAATCATGAATGTACTTTGTTTGACTTATAAAAATACCATCCTTAACTTGTTTGACTTGCAACCCAAAAAAGTAGGTAAGCTCTCCCATCATGCTCATTTCATATTTACTCTGCATTAATTTGGCAAACTTTTTACAAAGTCTCTCATTAGTTGAGCCAAAAATAATGTCATCCACATAAATTTGTACAAGAATAATAGAGCCATTAACATTTATACTGAATAGAGTTTTATCAACAGTACTTCTTGTGAAGTGATTCTCAATGAGGAACTGAGATAAAGTGTCATACCAGGCCCTTGGTGCTTGCTTCAAGCCATAGAGTGTTTTGAGTAGATAGTAGACAAAGTCAGGGAAATTTGGATCTTCAAAGCCAAGAGGTTGTTCCACATAGACTTCCTCTTCTAGTACCCCATTCAAAAAATTACTCTTCACATCCATCTGATAGACTCTGAAATTAGCATGTGCAGCATAAGCTAGAAAGATTCTGATTGCTTCTAACCTTGCAACTGGTGCAAATGTTTCATCAAAATCAATTCCTTCTTCTTGTGAATATCTCTTTTCCACAAGCCTTGCTTTGTTTCTAGTCACAATACCAGTTTCATCCATTTTATTTTAGAATACCCATTTTGTACCAATTACTGATCTATCTTTTGGTCTGGGCACCAGCTTCCATACTTTATTTCTTTCAAATTGATTCAGTTCTTCTTGCATAGCCAAAACCCAATCAGGATACATGAGAGCCTCTTCAATTCTTTTGGGTTCTTCTTGAGATAGAAAACTGCTGTACAGACACTCATTTTGAGTAGCACTTCTTGTCTTGACACCATCTTCTGCATTTCCAATGATTAGATCAAGTGGATGGCTTCTTGTCCATTTTCTTTGAGGAGGCAAATTTTGCCTTGATGATGAAGCTTCATGATCATTTGTATTGAACTCAAAGTGATCTGAATTTGTAGATTGATTCTGAAACCCTCCCCCTGAAGTGGATACCCTAGATGTAGATTTTTGATTATTCGTTGAGGAGTTATCAGTTGATGCATTATCAGTTGATGGATTTCTGTCAACTGATAAATTATCCATTGATGCAGTAACATCAACTGATATTGGGTTTCTGAACACTTGAGGTTTTATAATTTCTGCCTCTTCATCGTCATTTACATCATTTGATTCATTCTCAAAATACAGTGTGTCATGATTTCCTTCATCAAACAAGCCTTGAAGTCAGCTATGTACACATTCCCTTTTCTATTCCCAGTCATGACCAGGCTTCCATCTACCTTGTTGGAAATTATGCATGTTTCTGTTGTGAAACAGACTTTATTTCCATTGTCACATAGTTGACTTATGCTTAACAAGTTATGTCTTAAGCCATCAACTAATGCAACAGGTTCAATGATGACATTCTCTTTTGAAATCAAGCCATATCCCATGGTGTGCCCTTTGCTGTCATCTCCAAAAGTTACTCCAGGGCCAGCTTTCTCCTCAAACTTTGTGAGCAGGGATTTATCTCCAGTCATGTGTCTTGAACACCCACTGTCCAAGTACCAAAGATTTCTTCTTTTTCCCTGCACACAGTCAAAACAAATCAAGTTGATTTTGGTACCCAAGTTGCCTTGGGTCCTTTCTTATTAGTTGCTATCTTCGGCTTGGTTTCCAATTTTTGTACCTTTGGTTTAGGTGATTTTACTTCCACTTCAACCTTAGGTGTTGGTTTCCTTACCTCAGAATTCTCAGTGCTAATATTTAGAATGATCATGCTTGCAGAATTGGAAAAATTTGGTGCATGAAGATTATTAAACATATTCCATGGCATAACAGGCATATTCATGTTGGCAAATGCAAGATATGGATTAAACATATAAGGCATTGATGCATACTGAGCATGAATAACATGAGAATCAACTAAATGAGGAAAAACAGAATTAGAATGCATGTTAGGTATAACATGCACATTGGTTATTGTAGGCATGTTGAGTTTGCATTGCACAGATAAATGATTTTTACTACCACACTTAGCACATATCTTCCTAGGAGCATATTTGTCAGGTGTGTAGTTATTGTGCTTATTTATGCATACTTTACCATTTCTATTTTTCTTCTTCTTTTCATTTGGCTGAATATTAGGCTCTATCTTTTCCAATTTTTCTTTCAACTGATCTTTAGATAAGAACCCTATATTAGCCTGTTCAATTTTGACTTGAGATTTAGAGGAGCTACTTTCTTTGACAAATTTAATAGGTCTGTTAAGCTTGGTTTTAACAACACACTTCTTAGAAGTTGATGATTCCTCAATCGATGGATAATTATCCGTTGGAATAACATTATCAATTGATGGATGATTATCCGTTGAATTGACATTATCAATCGATGGATAATTCTTATCAGTTGATTCAGAATTAGCAATCGATTGCTTTTTTTCCAAAGATTGATCTTCATCAATGGCTAATTTCTCAAGAGTTTCAAACAACATGGTGAAAGAATTTGTTCCATGAATGTCATTCATCTTCTTACTAGCTTTACTTGACCTGTTCCACTTGTCAATGGTTCTTAGTTCTTCTTCAAATTTGTCTTTCAAATTTTCTATTTCATTTTTGCTCTCAACTAGCTCATTTCTAGCATCTTTGTTCTCTACCTTGAGTCTGTCCATTTGCACTAGCTCATTCTCTAGGAAATTGTTTCTTTCAGTGAGAGTTTCTAAGGTTAATTTGAGCCTAGTATTCTCTTTGTTCAAGGACTTAAGAGTGACATACAAATTATACAATTCATTTGACATTTCATTAATAGTAATATCACATTCATCTTTGGATAACTCAGATAGGTTTGTAGAAATTAACTGATTGCTAGATGAACTAGCTTCATGGTCATCTTGATTGGCCATTAGTGCAAGGTTGATGTGTTCTTCTTCTTCTTCAGAATCCTCCTCAGCAGCCCAGTCCTTTTCTTCTGTCACAAAAGCCTTATCTCTTTGTTTAAGCAAGTCAAAGTACTTCTTCTTATAGTCAATACCATCACTAAACTTTGACTTCTTTTCTATTTTAGGCTTTCTGCATTCACTTGAAAAATGACCAGCCGATCCACAGTTGAAGCATCTGAATTGAGTCCTGTCAACAAGATTTTTGCTTTGTTGAGTGTCTCTCCTGAACTGTGATCCAGGCCTTTGCATAGGATTCCTTTTGAACTTGAGTTTTGAAAAATTTTTTGATAGAAAAGCTAAATGCTCATCTATTTCATCCATTTCATCTTTAGTGAATGACTCATCATCCTCACAAATTTCTTTTCCTTTCCCAATAGAAGATTCATCATATCTAACATTATTTGCACCATTGTCATGACCTTCTTTCTTTCCTTCTTTGACAAGAGCAACTTCACCTGATTCTGTAACTTGCTTATCCTTGGCAACCAAAGCAATGGACTTTTCTCTCTTCTGACTTTTCTCAATTTCCTCATCTTATTGTAGCTCCAACTCATAGGTTTTCAAGATGCCATACAGCTTATCAAGAGCATATTCTTTAAAGTCAGGAGATTGTCTTATAGAAACAGTCATTGGTTTTCATTCCTTGGGTAAGGACCTCAAGAATTTGAGGTTGGTGTCCTCAACAGCATATACTCTTCCATATAGTTTAAGCTCATTCAACAGCTTTTGAAACCTACTATATGTATCATTGATTGCTTCACCACTCTTGAAGTGAAAGGCCTCATATTTTTTAATCAAGAGTTGCATCTTGTTCTTTCTTACTTGTTCAATGCCTTCACAGAGGGTTTGAAGAGTATCCCAGACTTCTTTGGAGGTTGTACAGTTGATAACATTGTCAAACATATCCTTGTCAAGACCATTAAACAAAATATTCATAGCCTTTTTATCCTTGTGTACTTCCTTCTCATCTTCATCTGTATATTCACTCACTGGTTTAGGAATGAGTTTATCTGGTGCCTGAGTACCATCTGCATTTACACTTGTAACTATTTTTATAGGCACATGTGGACCTTTCTCTATGCAGTGAACATAGGAAGGATCAATGGATAGCAGATGCAAGTGCATTTTCACTTTCCAGGGAAAATACTCATCTTTCTCTAGAACTGGAATCTTAACTCCTGTGTCTTTTTGACCCATACTTGATGTACTTTTAGATCTTAACTTTCTGTATGTTGAAAGCTTGCTCTGATACCAATTATTATCTGCCCTTAAGTACACTAAGTTTGGAGAAGGGGGGGTTGAATACAAACTTAAGAATTAAGTTTAATTCTTGCGGAATAAAGTTTGTTCAAGGACAGTGTTTTTGTGTATAGAGAAAACTGATGTAACTAAGAACTTGACAAGAAAAATATTGAAAACAAAACACAACAATGTTAAAAATTACTAGTGGATTGGTTTTCCACTAGTATGTTTTTGCTTTCAATTGATCTTAGTACGAATACCAAGCTGCTTACAAAGTGAGTTTTTGAACTCAGAAAAGCACTACAAGATACTGCCTATTTTTATTGTGCTTTTTGAGTTCTTGATGTTTTTCTACACACTTTGCTACTGTGTACTTCTAACAACTATATAGAAGTTTTTTCCACACCTAATTTCTATCGACAGATAGCAATATAAAATTACAACTTATATTGTTTACATGAAAATAGAAACTAGCTACTTGCACAGTCTTCTTTTTGAACTGATTAGCCCTGGAAGTATCTTTGTCTTGATACATTCCTTGAATACTGTGTTGCCTTGAAATCTTTGTCTTGATACATTCCTTGAATACTGTGTTGCCTTGAAAGTCTTCATAATCCTGACAGGACTGTCTTCCATTGATTCAGTTTCTGCACAGTTCTCATACTTCTTGTCTTTAACTAAATTGGGAAACCTTAATCAACCGATAAATGCTGTTAAGCTTATCAGTTGATTCTCCTTTGCTTATTCATCGATGGATAGGATATCTGTTGATCAGTTGATGTGTCGATGGATAATTGAGTTATCCATCGACTCCCTATCCATTGATGGTTCCTTATCCGTTGACTGTCTTTATCCATTGATGACTTGTATCTGTTGATAGCTTTCATCCGTTGAGTAGTGTCTTCATCCATCGACTTCAACATCAGTCGATCACTTCACTTGTGAGAATTCTGACTTAGAATATTTACAATTGATCAGCCATTCTTCACATCTGTTGAGAAGCTAGAAATTGAAGTCAATAACATCAGTCGACTACTTCATAGCATCCATCGAGGCAATACAATCAATTGATAGTGAAACATAAATCAATGCTATAATCCAGTTTATCAGTTGATAAACAAGTTTCAACTGATAACTAGTTTCCTAGTCAATGGATATTTATAAGTCATATCCATCGACCAGTTACAAAGTAATTTTAAGTCCCTATTGAAATTCTAAGTAATTTGTTATCATCAAAACTCATAATTCCTGACAAACTATGCACGGATCGAATTATTTTAATATTTTATTTATATAATTTAAATTTTATTTAACATTATATGTATATATTTTATATAATTTTTCATATATTAATTATTTTATATAATTTAAATATTTCATTTAATATGATAATTTATTTTATTATTAATTTCTTTTTATATTTTTCTATACAATGATGTTTATATATTAATATTCATAAAATTTAATGATAAGTCATAATTTTAAATAAATAAAAGAGTTTGAATGGTGATGAAATTGAGTTGAATGTGAGTAAACTAGATTAAATAAAAAAGGATAAGTAGGATTCTTAAAATAGAAAATAGAAAATATATTTTAAATATAATATTATATTATCAGTGAGCAGTTGTATAAAAAGAGGACTATAGGGATAAAATTGTATGTGTGATATATATCCTTTCTAAAATTATATTTTATTAAAATTAGATGGTTACTATCGTTTCTATAGTTTACCTAAAATTTGACGGTCATGATCTTTGTTATTCGCCCTTAAGTACACTAAGTTTGGAGAAGGGGGGTTGAATACAAACTTAATAATTAATTCAACTTCTTGCGGAAATAAGTTTGTATAAAGAGAATGTAACTAAGAACTGGATAACTAAAGTGTTGAAAACAGAAACAACAAGATTAAAAATTACTAGTGGATTGTTTTTCCACTAGTGAGTTTTTGCTTTCAATTGATCTTAGTAAAAATACTAAGCTGCGTACAAAGTTGAATGTAGAATTTAGAAAAGCATTACAAGTTCTGCCTGATTTTCTACTTTGCTTTTCTTGAGTTCTTAAAAACAACTACATCTTCCTTTGCTACTGTGTTTTTGCTTTTTATAAACAAAAACTACTGCTCTAGTTTTCTATCGACTGATAACAATATAATATTACAATTAATACTGTTTACATAAAAATAGAAACTAGCTCTTTTTCACAGCTTTCCTTGTAGAACTAACTAGCTCTGGAAGTGTCTTTTGTCTTAAGATATTCCTTGGATGCTGTGTTGCCTAGAAAGTCTTCACAGTCCTGACAGGACTGTCTTCCAATGATTCAGTTTCTGCACTGTTCCCGTGATATCTGGCTTTTAGCTAAATAGGGAAACTTTAATCAACTGATAAATGCTGTTAAGCTTATCAGTTGATTCACCTTTGCTTATCCATCGATGGATAGGATATCTGTTGATCAGTTGATGTGTCGATGGATAATTGAGTTATCCATCGACTCCTTATCCATTGATGGTTCTTTATCCGTTGACTGTAATTATCCATTGATAGCTTTCATCCGTTGAGTAGTGTCTTCATCCATCGACTTCAACATCAGTTGATCACTTCACTTGTGAGAATTCTGACTTAGAATATTTACAATTGATCAGCCATTCTTCACATCTGTTGAGAAGCTAGAAATTGAAGTCAATAACATCAGTTGACTACATCATTGCATCCATCGAGGTAATACAATCAATTGATAGTGAAACATAAATCAATGCTACAATCCAGTTTATCAGTTGATAAACAAGTTTCAACTGATAACTGGTTTCCTAATCAATGGATATTTATAAGTCATATCCATTAATCAGTTACAAAATAATTTTGAGTCCCTATTGAAATTCTAAGTAATTTGTTATCATCAAAACTCATAATTCCTAACAATCTCCCCCTATTTATGAATATTTAAAATATGCATAAATTTTCTGTTGATGATAACAAAACTCCTGAACATTTTCATTCTTAGCAAGAATTACAATATTGATAAGTAAAGTTTGAGACAGAGTAATCAGATACCAGACAGGGATGAATTCTGATAATTTTGATGATTGAGGTTGAATCTCCTATCTTCTCCTTCTTCCCCTTGACTCATTCATCTTGTCTTCATTCTCCTTCATCTTCCTATAGAGGGTTCCCTTCAATATCTTCTCATCTTCAATCCTGTAGTCCAATTGACTTGCCAGATGATTTAATTCCAGATTTGGCAGTTTGTCTATTTCTTGACAAATATCAATGCATTTTTCTCTGCCTTCTCTGTCCTTGTATATCATCAAGTAGAAGGGCTCATGAAGCACTTTTCTTCCTTCAGGATTCCAGATCTTTATTCTGTCATCCCTTTCTTCTTGAACAGGTGCCTCCCTTATCTTCTTCATTCTTTCAAGGATGGCCTTTCCTAGCTCTTCAGTTAGATAATACTTCCTGTTGAGCATAGTGTAGATCTTCCTCAAGATGTCATATCCTTGATCCAAAACTTGGTTGAATGTGAAGGTTGAGTGTGATCCATCTTCATACTCAATGTGAAGAAGATCAACATCTTTCTTCCTTTGCCCTTTTGCTGCAATCATTCCCTCAGCTTTGATTGGCACAAAGTTTTCAGATTTGTGTTTGAACACCTCTATTTCTTTGGCTTGATTACTCCCAGAAGCTTGACCTTCAGTCTTGACTTGTTTTGGCTTCTTCTCCTTGTCTTCATCAGCTAATGGTCTTTTAACTCCAAATGATTTTGGTGCATCTTTGGGCTTGTTTGCTCTTTGCTTCATCCTTGGCCTCCTTTCACCTTCTTTTCTTCTGGCTTCTCTTATTAGCCTATCCTCTTCATCATATTCCCTTTGCAATTGAATGGCTAATTCTTCTTGTCTTCTTTCTTGTTGCTCCTTTTCTTTTATGCCAACTATTATGGCTTTGCTCAACAATTTTTTACTTTCCCCTCCACCTGTGACAGCTTTCTTTTTATCATCTTCAATTAGCTTTCCTTTTCCTTTCCTGTCACCAGGTTGTGAGCTACTGGAACTTGTTTCCTTGAATTTGCTAGCAATTGCATCAAATTTCCTTACTATGTCTTGAGCCAACTCCTTCTTGGGATCTGTAGACTTTACCACAGCTTCAGAACCACTTGCTTTCTCCAATGCATCAGCTTCTTGCTTCTCCCCCTTTTTGTTATCAGCAACTGGCACTTGTGCTACTGACTGAGAGAGTATGGGAGTCTCTAAGAGTTTACCCAGAAGATTGATTTGAGTGACTTGATTCTTCAAAATTTGCTGCATGCTAAGTTCCATGGAGGTCACTCTTTTCTCCAATTCCATTACCTTGTCCTTTGCTGAAAACTCAGTGTCCAACCTTTGCTTGATTCTAGTCAGCATTGTGAGGCTGAGTCTGGAGTCAATGGTGGTGTCAAAATGCATCCTTGAGCTGTCAATGTCTTCTCTTATTTTCTTCAATTCATACTTGGAGCTTGTGACATGCATTTTCTGGATCTTCAAATTATCCCTGTAAAAGTTCAGAATTCTCCTGTGCAGGGGATCCACCACATCTACTTCAGCCATGGACCTTCTGTAAAGAGAAATGATGGCCCTTTCTGTTTCAGCCAAATTAGTTTCATCACTAGCCACTTGTGGATCTAGAAGGTCATCATCAGAATTTTCATCAAAATCTTCAGGATTCATGTGGGATATATCATCAGGTTGACTGGCCAAAAACTCTTTCCCACTCCTGAATTGCTCTTCTGTCTGCACTAAACCCAGCATTTGCTCAGCTATTTGATTAGATGCTGCTGCTAGTTCCTGATAATGAGGATCTTCATGTTGAAAGGTTGAAGCATCAAGATTTACATCAATTTCATCCTCCACCTCCATGTTGACTTCTGCACCTCCTGCAGGGACTTCATAGTCTACAGCTCCCCCTGACTCCAGCCCCAACTTCTGGGTGAGTCCTGCTTCAATCTGCTCAGTTTTAGAAGTTGATGCTTCATGAGATAGTGAAATTGGTTTCTCTCTATTCTTTTCTCTCTCACTCTCTTCTCTCTTTTCTTGCATCAGGATCTCATCCTGGATTCTCACCTCTCCCTTACTTTCCTCTCCTTTTTCATCACCTGCTAAGGTGGGACTCTCTTTTCTCACACCCTCTCCTTTTGCCACGGTATGCAAACCTTGCCTCTCACACACCTCACCCACTCCACTCAATCCTAATAGAGTATTGGCCACCTGAAGTGTTTCAATGGATGATTCATGAATTGACATTAAGGGATCAATCGATGGATAAGAAGTATCCATCGATGGATGAATATCCGTTGATGGGAGCTCGTCGATGGATGTAAGGATATCCATCGATGATAGTGAACTAGTCAATGGATGTTGGAAGTTATCAGTTGATTGCATAATATCCATTGACTGGAGAGAACTAACAGTATTTGCCTGATCAACCAAGGTGTTAACCTTATTTGGTGATGCAGGTGAGAGTGTTGGCTCCACCCTGAGTTGCAAAGAGGGTGAATTTGAAACAATGAAGTTGTCAATCAACACTGTTTCTGAAGAAATAGTTTTTGAGGGAGATTGAGAAGAAAATTCAGATAAAGAATGGGGCTGTGCCTCAGGAAGATTCTGAGACACATCAAAAGAAGAAACGGAAGGCTCCACCAAATTTTCATTTGGCTTTGCAAGTGTGTGTGTGCCCTGTGCAGAATTTGTAACCTTCTTTCTTCTTTTGTATGGTTGTATTATTTGGTGACCCTTATCCCCATCTGATGGTCCTGGTTGAGACCTCTTTTCAATAGTTACATCTTTTTGAGAAGATGCAACTAGGGATGTGTTCAAGTCCTTTACTACAGCCTCAATCTGTTGGGAGATTGGACTGGAGGCTGGCTGGTTCCTCTCAATCTCACTCTCCTTATCCTTCTGGCTTTCTTGATGGCCAGTTCCCTCACCCTTATCAACCACCTTCACTCTCCCCTCAGTGATTTTTCTTTTCTTAGTTCTTACAACAGTAGTCTTTTGAGAAACTACTGAGGTGGTTTGATTAGACTTGTGTTTTGAAGGTTGTGCAACTTGGGTAGGAGGAATGGGGGCATTTCCATCTCCCTCCATTGTTGCAGAAGGCAAAGAAATTTGAGATTTTGAAGAAGAATGTAAAAGATTGAGATTTTGAAGATATACCTGCACAAGAGGAGGATAAATGAGGCACAACTTAGGGTGTAAGTTGATTCTCACAAGATCCTTGAAGACCCTCTTGTTTTGCATCCATGGCTCCAAGGACTCCATATCTGCACTTATTTCATATTCTCCAACAGAGGCATTAATAATCATCATGAAAAATCTTGCAAAGTAGATATTATGTTTCCTAGATGACTTGGGTCCTAACTTGGCAGTCAATTCATTTAGGAGTAATGTGCCAAAATCAAAATATTTATCAAATAGGACAGAATAAGCAATTTCTTGCATACTTATTGTAATTGCATCAAAATTACTTATTTTTCCAGAAAATACTTTAATTATGGCATCAAAGAAATAACTCCATTCTTTTCTAAGATTCTTCCTAACAACTTCTCCTAATCCAGTTTCAGCATTTGCATAATTAACGGATTCTAACATGTCCCTAATTTCTTCTTCAGTTGGGGGCTTATCACAATTATTTGCAGGCAATCCTAAAGATTCAGATAATGAAGTACTATTAATTGTATAGGTATTACCTTTGCAAGAATAAGAAATTACCTTCCCATCTGATGAAATCTCTGCAGAGGTCCACAGTTCTTCAACAAAGGAACACACGATTGTTGGTGCTTCGCTGAGAGCTTTGGAAACTTTGCAATCTCCTAGGAATCGCATCAATGGATGAAAGTCCACAGGAGCATCATTCACCGTTAGACATGCTGTGAAGTTGTTCTGTTCATAGGTGAACCCAGTGGAAGAGACGATCTTCTTTTGTGGTGCCATTCTTTCAGTTGATATTCAAGAAATTAAAGTGAACTTGAAAGAATTTGTGAGAGCTCGTGAGAATTAGATAAAATTAGCTTGAGAGAGAGAGACAGAGATGAATAGTTTAGAAAAAAATAGCAGGTAAGAATGAATTTTTAATTGTAGCTGCTATTTATATTTTCTAGTATTAAAAAGACTTGAAAGGACTTTTTAATTAGCAGATAACCGTTGATGTATAAAAGACTGTAGTTTATTACCCTTGATGGTAATTCTCCTACGGCTATAATCTGATCAACGGATGAATAAAACTGTAGAAATTCTATTACTATCGACGGATAAAAATAGAGAATTAATCATTTATCGATCGATCACTAACTACCAAGATAATTAACTGTCGATAGATAAATATCCATCGATAGGAATAACATTTATCTGTTGATCAAATAGGATGGGATTTATCCGTCGATAAACAATTACTTAGGTAATTATCTCTCGATAGATAAATATCCATTGATAATTGTGAACAATGGCTGCAAAACTTGACAGACATTTTAAGCATGAGCATAATTAAGCATACCTAACTCACAGACTAATCTATTAAAAGTAGATTCATCTAGAGGTTTGGTAAATATGTCTGCAAGTTGTTGTTCACTAGGGACAAAATGTAATTCAACTGTACCATTCATTACATGTTCCCTAATGAAATGATACCTTATGTCAATGTGTTTGGTTCTGGAATGTTGCACAGGATTTTCTGTTATTGCAATGGCACTTGTATTGTCACAGAAGATGGGAATTTTGTTCAAGTTGAACCCATAGTCAAATAGTTGATTCCTCATCCATAAAATTTGTGCACAGCAACTTCCAGCAGCAATGTACTCAGCTTCTGCAGTTGAAGTTGATACTGAGTGTTGCTTTTTGCTAAACCATGACACAAGTTTATTTCCCAGAAATTGATAGGTGCCTGTAGTACTTTTCCTGTCTATTTTGCAACCTGCATAATCAGTATCTGAGTAGCCTATTAGATTAAAACCAGAATCTCTAGGATACCAAATACCTAAATTTGATGTACCCTTAAGATATCTGAAAATTCTTTTAATAGCTACTAAATGAGATTCTCTAGGATCAGCCTGAAATCTAGCACATAAGCATGTAGAGAACATTATATCTGGCCTACTAGCAGTTAAATATAAAAGTGAGCCTACCATGCCTCTATAACTTGAAATATCCACCTTAGCTTCTTTGGTATTTAATTCAAGTTTAGTGGCAGTGGCCATGGGAGTTTTTGCAGAAGAACATTCACTTAACTCAAATTTCTTTAACAAATCATGAATGTACTTTGTTTGATTTATAAAAATACCATCCTTAACCTGTTTGACTTGTAACCCAAGAAAGTAGGTAAGCTCTCCCATCATGCTCATTTCATATTTACTTTGCATTAGTTTGGCAAACTTCTTGCAAAGTTCCTCATTTGTTGATCCAAAAATAATGTCATCCACATAAATTTGTACAAGAATGATAGAGCCATTAACATGTCTACTGAATAGAGTTTTATCAACAGTACCTCTTGTGAAATGATTCTCAATGAGAAACTGAGATAGAGTGTCATACCAGGCCCTTGGTGCTTGCTTCAAGCCATAAAGTGCTTTGAGTAAAAAGTAGACAGAGTTAGGAAATTTTAGATCTTCAAAGCCAGGAGGTTGTTCCACATAGACTTCCTCTTCTAGTACTCCATTCAAAAATGCACTTTTCACATCCATCTGGTAGACTTTGAAATTAGCATGTGCAGCATAGGCCAGAAAGATTCTAATTGCTTCTAACCTTGCAACTGGTGCAAAAGTTTCATCAAAATCAATTCCTTCTTCTTGTGAATAACCCTTTGCTACAAGCCTTGCTTTATTCCTAGTCACAATACCAGTTTCATCCATTTTGTTTCTGAATACCCATTTTGTACCAATTACTGATCTATCTTTTGGTCTGGGCACCAGCTTCCATACTTTATTTCTTTCAAACTGATTCAGTTCTTCTTGCATAGCCAAAACCCAATCAGGATCCATGAGAGCCTCTTCAATTCTTTTGGGTTCTTCTTGAGATAGAAAACTGCTATACAGACACTCATTTTGAGTAGCACTTCTTGTCTTGACACCATCTTCTGCATTTCCAATAATTAGTTCAAATGGATGGCTTCTTGTCCATTTTCTTTGAGGAAACAAATTTTGCCTTGATGATGAAGCTTCATGATCATTTGTATTGAACTCAAAGTGATCTGAATTTGTAGATTGATTCTGAAACCCTCCCCCTGAAGTGGATACCCTTGATGTAGATTGTTGATTATCCGTTGAGGAGTTATCAGTTGATGCATTATCAGTTGATGGATTTCTGTCAACTGATAAATTATCCATTGATGCAGTAACATCAACTGATATTGGGTTTCTGAACACTTGAGGTTTTATAATTTCTGCCTCTTCATCGTCATTTACATCATTTGATTCATTCTCAAAATGCAGTGTGTCATGATTTCCTTCATCAAACAAGCCTTGAATCTTTTTATCATCAAATACTACATGTACAGATTCCATAACAATGTGTAGTCTGAGATTGTAGATTCTATAGGCTACACCTGATAGTGCATACCCAACAAATATAGCTTCATCAGCCTTGGCTTCAAATTTTCCTAGATTTTCACCTTGATTTCTTAGTACATAGCACTTGCAGCCAAAGACATGAAGAAATCTCACCTTTGGCTTTTTGTCTTTCTTGATCAATTGATAAGGAGTCTTCCCTTGAGCTTTATTTACTAGGGAGATGTTTTGAGTAAAACATGTTGTGTTTATGGCCTCAGCCCAGAAGTATGTTGGGAGTTTGGCATCTTCCAACATGGTTCTAGCAGCTTCAATCAATGTCCTATTTTTCCTTTCAACTACCCCATTTTGTTGAGGTGTTCTGGGTGCAGAGAATGTGTGTATGATTCCTTTTGATTCACAGAACTCTTTCATTGTGGAATTTTTGAATTCTGTTCCATTGTCACTCCTTATCTTCTTTACATCCAATTCAAGATTTTTCTCATTTTCTCTTATGTGCTTGATGATGAGATGACTAGCTTCATCCTTTGAATGTAGAAAATAAGTCCATGAGAATCTTGAAAAATCATCCACAATGACTAGAGCATACTTCTTCTTTGCAATAGACATAATATTTACAGGACCAAACAAATCCATATGTAATAACTCAAGTGGCTTTTCAATTGAAGATTCCAATTTCGACTTAAATGATGCCTTCCTCTGTTTTCCTTTCTGACAAGCATCACAAAGTCCATCCTTGACAAATTCCATTTGTGGTAAGCCTCTCACTTGATTTTTCTTAACCAAGAGATTCATGGCTTTGAAATTCAAGTGAACTAATTTCTTATGCCACAGCCAACTTTCATTTGTACTTGCCTTAGAGAGAAGACAAGTCATTGATTCTGCATTTGTTGAGTTGAAGTCAGCTATGTACACATTCCCTTTTCTATTCCCAGTCATGACCAGGCTTCCATCTACCTTGTTGGAAATTATGCATGTTTCTGTTGTGAAACAGACTTTATTTCCATTGTCACATAGTTGACTTATGCTTAACAAGTTATGTCTTAAGCCATCAACTAATGCAACAGGTTCAATGATGACATTCTCTTTTGAAATCAAGCCATATCCCATGGTGTGCCCTTTGCTGTCATCTCCAAAAGTTACTCCAGGGCCAGTTTTCTCCTCAAACTTTGTGAGCAGGGATTTATCTCCAGTCATGTGTCTTGAACACCCACTGTCCAAGTACCAAAGATTTCTTCTTTTTCCCTGCACACAGTCAAAACAAATCAAGTTGATTTTGGTACCCAAGTTGCCTTGGGTCCTTTCTTATTAGTTGCTATCTTCGGCTTGGTTTCCAATTTTTGTACCTTTGGTTTAGGTGATTTTACTTCCACTTCAACCTTAGGTGTTGGTTTCCTTACCTCAGAATTCTCAGTGCTAATATTTGGAATGATCATGCTTGCAGAATTGGAAAAATTTGGTGCATGAAGATTATTAAACATATTCCATGGCATAACAGGCATATTCATGTTGGCAAATGCAAGATATGGATTAAACATATAAGGCATTGATGCATACTGAGCATGAATAACATGAGAATCAACTAAATGAGGAAAAACAGAATTAGAATGCATGTTAGGTATAACATGCACATTGGTTGTTGTAGGCATGTTGAGTTTGCATTGCACAGATAAATGATTTTTACTACCACACTTAGCACATATCTTCCTAGGAGCATATTTGTCAGGTGTGTAGTTATTGTGCTTATTTATGCATACTTTACCATTTCTATTTTTCTTCTTCTTTTCATTTGGCTGAATATTAGGCTCTATCTTTTCCAATTTTTCTTTCAACTGATCTTTAGATAAGAACCCTATATTAGCCTGTTCAATTTTGACTTGAGATTTAGAGGAGCTACTTTCTTTGACAAATTTAATAGGTCTGTTAAGCTTGGTTTTAACAACACACTTCTTAGAAGTTGATGATTCCTCAATCGATGGATAATTATCCGTTGGAATAACATTATCAATTGATGGATGATTATCCGTTGAATTGACATTATCAATCGATGGATAATTCTTATCAGTTGATTCAGAATTAGCAATCGATTGCTTTTTTTCCAAAGATTGATCTTCATCAATGGCTAATTTCTCAAGAGTTTCAAACAACATGGTGAAAGAATTTGTTCCATGAATGTCATTCATCTTCTTACTAGCTTTACTTGACCTGTTCCACTTGTCAATGGTTCTTAGTTCTTCTTCCAATTTGTCTTTCAAATTTTCTATTTCATTTTTGCTCTCAACTAGCTCATTTCTAGCATCTTTGTTCTCTACCTTGAGTCTGTCCATTTGCACTAGCTCATTCTCTAGGAAATTGTTTCTTTCAGTGAGAGTTTCTAAGGTTAATTTGAGCCTAGTATTCTCTTTGTTCAAGGACTTAAGAGTGACATACAAATTATACAATTCATTTGACATTTCATTAATAGTAATATCACATTCATCTTTGGATAACTCAGATAGGTTTGTAGAAATTAACTGATTGCTAGATGAACTAGCTTCATGGTCATCTTGATTGGCCATTAGTGCAAGGTTGATGTGTTCTTCTTCTTCTTCAGAATCCTCCTCAGCAGCCCAGTCCTTTTCTTCTGTCACAAAAGCCTTATCTCTTTGTTTAAGCAAGTCAAAGTACTTCTTCTTATAGTCAATACCATCACTAAACTTTGACTTCTTTTCTATTTTAGGCTTTCTGCATTCACTTGAAAAATGACCAGCCGATCCACAGTTGAAGCATCTGAATTGAGTCCTGTCAACAAGATTTTTGCTTTGTTGAGTGTCTCTCCTGAACTATGATCCAGGCCTTTGCATAGGATTCCTTTTGAACTTGAGTTTTGAAAAATTTTTTGATAGAAAAGCTAAATGCTCATCTATTTCATCCATTTCATCTTTAGTGAATGACTCATCATCCTCACAAATTTCTTTTCCTTTCCCAATAGAAGATTCATCATATCTAACATTATTTGCACCATTGTCATGACCTTCTTTCTTTCCTTCTTTGACAAGAGCAACTTCACCTGATTCTGTAACTTGCTTATCCTTGGCAACCAAAGCAATGGACTTTTCTCTCTTCTGACTTTTCTCAATTTCCTCATCTTATTGTAGCTCCAACTCATAGGTTTTCAAGATGCCATACAGCTTATCAAGAGCATATTCTTTAAAGTCAGGAGATTGTCTTATAGAAACAGTCATTGGTTTTCATTCCTTGGGTAAGGACCTCAAGAATTTGAGGTTGGTGTCCTCAACAGCATATACTCTTCCATATAGTTTAAGCTCATTCAACAGCTTTTGAAACCTACTATATGTATCATTGATTGCTTCACCACTCTTGAAGTGAAAGGCCTCATATTTTTTAATCAAGAGTTGCATCTTGTTCTTTCTTACTTGTTCAATGCCTTCACAGAGGGTTTGAAGAGTATCCCAGACTTCTTTGGAGGTTGTACAGTTGATAACATTGTCAAACATATCCTTGTCAAGACCATTAAACAAAATATTCATAGCCTTTTTATCCTTGTGTACTTCCTTCTCATCTTCATCTGTATATTCACTCACTGGTTTAGGAATGAGTTTATCTGGTGCCTGAGTACCATCTGCATTTACACTTGTAACTATTTTTATAGGCACATGTGGACCTTTCTCTATGCAGTGAACATAGGAAGGATCAATGGATAGCAGATGCAAGTGCATTTTCACTTTCCAGGGAAAATACTCATCTTTCTCTAGAACTGGAATCTTAACTCCTGTGTCTTTTTGACCCATACTTGATGTACTTTTAGATCTTAACTTTCTGTATGTTGAAAGCTTGCTCTGATACCAATTATTATCTGCCCTTAAGTACACTAAGTTTGGAGAAGGGGGGGTTGAATACAAACTTAAGAATTAAGTTTAATTCTTGCGGAATAAAGTTTGTTCAAGGACAGTGTTTTTGTGTATAGAGAAAACTGATGTAACTAAGAACTTGACAAGAAAAATATTGAAAACAAAACACAACAATGTTAAAAATTACTAGTGGATTGGTTTTCCACTAGTATGTTTTTGCTTTCAATTGATCTTAGTACGAATACCAAGCTGCTTACAAAGTGAGTTTTTGAACTCAGAAAAGCACTACAAGATACTGCCTATTTTTATTGTGCTTTTTGAGTTCTTGATGTTTTTCTACACACTTTGCTACTGTGTACTTCTAACAACTATATAGAAGTTTTTTCCACACCTAATTTCTATCGACAGATAGCAATATAAAATTACAACTTATATTGTTTACATGAAAATAGAAACTAGCTACTTGCACAGTCTTCTTTTTGAACTGATTAGCCCTGGAAGTATCTTTGTCTTGATACATTCCTTGAATACTGTGTTGCCTTGAAATCTTTGTCTTGATACATTCCTTGAATACTGTGTTGCCTTGAAAGTCTTCATAATCCTGACAGGACTGTCTTCCATTGATTCAGTTTCTGCACAGTTCTCATACTTCTTGTCTTTAACTAAATTGGGAAACCTTAATCAACCGATAAATGCTGTTAAGCTTATCAGTTGATTCTCCTTTGCTTATTCATCGATGGATAGGATATCTGTTGATCAGTTGATGTGTCGATGGATAATTGAGTTATCCATCGACTCCCTATCCATTGATGGTTCCTTATCCGTTGACTGTCTTTATCCATTGATGACTTGTATCTGTTGATAGCTTTCATCCGTTGAGTAGTGTCTTCATCCATCGACTTCAACATCAGTCGATCACTTCACTTGTGAGAATTCTGACTTAGAATATTTACAATTGATCAGCCATTCTTCACATCTGTTGAGAAGCTAGAAATTGAAGTCAATAACATCAGTCGACTACTTCATAGCATCCATCGAGGCAATACAATCAATTGATAGTGAAACATAAATCAATGCTATAATCCAGTTTATCAGTTGATAAACAAGTTTCAACTGATAACTAGTTTCCTAGTCAATGGATATTTATAAGTCATATCCATCGACCAGTTACAAAGTAATTTTAAGTCCCTATTGAAATTCTAAGTAATTTGTTATCATCAAAACTCATAATTCCTGACAAACTATGCACGGATCGAATTATTTTAATATTTTATTTATATAATTTAAATTTTATTTAACATTATATGTATATATTTTATATAATTTTTCATATATTAATTATTTTATATAATTTAAATATTTCATTTAATATGATAATTTATTTTATTATTAATTTCTTTTTATATTTTTCTATACAATGATGTTTATATATTAATATTCATAAAATTTAATGATAAGTCATAATTTTAAATAAATAAAAGAGTTTGAATGGTGATGAAATTGAGTTGAATGTGAGTAAACTAGATTAAATAAAAAAGGATAAGTAGGATTCTTAAAATAGAAAATAGAAAATATATTTTAAATATAATATTATATTATCAGTGAGCAGTTGTATAAAAAGAGGACTATATGGATAAAATTGTATGTGTGATATATATCCTTTCTAAAATTATATTTTATTAAAATTAGATGGTTACTATCGTTTCTATAGTTTACCTAAAATTTGACGGTCATGATCTTTGTTATTCGCCCTTAAGTACACTAAGTTTGGAGAAGGGGGGTTGAATACAAACTTAATAATTAATTCAACTTCTTGCGGAAATAAGTTTGTACAAAGAGAATGTAACTAAGAACTGGATAACTAAAGTGTTGAAAACAGAAACAACAAGATTAAAAATTACTAGTGGATTGTTTTTCCACTAGTGAGTTTTTTCTTTCAATTGATCTTAGTAAAAATACTAAGCTGCGTACAAAGTTGAATGTAGAATTTAGAAAAGCATTACAAGTTCTACCTGATTTTCTACTTTGCTTTTCTTGAGTTCTTAAAAACAACTACATCTTCCTTTGCTACTGTGTTTTTGCTTTTTATAAACAAAAACTACTGCTCTAGTTTTCTATCGACTGATAACAATATAATATTACAATTAATACTGTTTACATAAAAATAGAAACTAGCTCTTTTTCACAGCTTTCCTTGTAGAACTAACTAGCTCTGGAAGTGTCTTTTGTCTTAAGATATTCCTTGGATGCTGTGTTGCCTAGAAAGTCTTCACAGTCCTGACAGGACTGTCTTCCAATGATTCAGTTTCTGCACTGTTCCCGTGATATCTGGCTTTTAGCTAAATAGGGAAACTTTAATCAACTGATAAATGATGTTAAGCTTATCAGTTAATTCACCTTTGCTTATCCATCGATGGATAGGATATCTGTTGATCAGTTGATGTGTCGATGAATAATTGAGTTATCCATCGACTCCTTATCCATTGATGGTTCTTTATCCGTTGACTGTAATTATCCATTGATAGCTTTCATCCGTTGAGTAGTGTATTCATCCATCGACTTCAACATCAGTTGATCACTTCACTTGTGAGAATTCTGACTTAGAATATTTACAATTGATCAGCCATTCTTCACATTTGTTGAGAAGCTAGAAATTGAAGTCAATAACATCAGTTGACTACATCATTGCATCCATCGAGGTAATACAATCAATTGATAGTGAAACATAAATCAATGCTACAATCCAGTTTATCAGTTGATAAACAAGTTTCAACTGATAACCGGTTTCCTAATCAATGGATATTTATAAGTCATATCCATTGATCAGTTACAAAATAATTTTGAGTCTCTATTGAAATTCTAAGTAATTTGTTATCATCAAAACTCATAATTCCTAACAATCTTTTCTATGGTTCACCTAGTGTTAAAAAAAAGTTCTCTAGTTTGGTTATTATAATATAGTATAGATAGATATCATTTATTTAAATAAATAAAATACAATTGTAATATATATATATATAACATATTTAAATCATTAATAGAAAATAATAGACACATAAATAAATATATGCATATAATATATATATATATATATATATATATATATATATATATATATATATATATATATATATATATATATATATATATAACTCAACATTTTAATATAAAAAATGTAATTTATTCAATTTAATTTTTAAATTAATTAACGATCAATGTTTAAGATATAAACATATATATACATATAACAAAAAATTATATATTTTAACAAACATGAAGACAAAAAATATATTATAACATTTAATTTAGAATTAGAATTTTTATTTAGATTTTGGTTTATTTTTTTATAATTCTGGTATTTATTATATATATAATATTATAATAATTAGTAAAAGATAAAATATTTAACAACTATGTAACTCAGAGTAACTTATGTTGGTTTCGGTAACTAAGTTCCTAGTAATTTGAAGTATCAATGGAACTTTAAGTTCCTTCATCTAGTTGTGAATTTAGCCAACCAAACAGTGTAACTTGCATAAGTTCCCAGTAATTACGGATTACTGTGTTGGATTGCAACATAACAAACGAGACCTATATATAGTCAATGTCTAAAATCTAGTAGGAAAAAATATATTGACAATGTTATAGCTAATAATATTGGACTTCTAGAGTTTTTTGATTATATATCTTTTAACTGATCATTATAACCTAGCCAACCCCTTAGAGCATCTGTAAGGGTATAAATCGAATCAAGATGGCTCTAAAAAAATTACTGATAGCCATCACTTACCAGCAGCTAGGCAAACAGGCACCGGTAACTCCTAATTATTTGAAGGACACCTGACTCATTACAAAATATTTTTAATAAATATACACACAATGACACATGGGGACAGTTTTGTAATATCAGAAATTGACCGTTAAAATACTATGCAATTAGGTAAGTCCTCTAAATCTGTACTTGAGGGCATTTTTCTCTCATTTAAAATAAATTCTTAAATTAGCATACACTAGACAGTATGGTTATCCAATCAGACGAGCGAGAGGCTTTTCCTTGTGGCTAGCGTATGCTGGTCCCGTTTCAAAAGCTTTTTGAGCTCCTATAAATACCTCTGCCCCTCCCCCCTGTAATTGCAATATTCATAAAACCTCTCGTATCTCATCAACACTGTTTCTCATTCCTCACAAGTACTCATAACCTTGTGCAGGGAGTAGTGGTTATTCTTTCTTCCTGCCTGCACAAATCAACAAAGAGTAAAATCACCTGTCAAGATGTCAACAGTTGCATGCGAAAGGAACATGCCGCTTATTGTTGAAGAGAAGCAAGGTATAGTTTCCATTCTTGGAACTAACTCTCAAACAGCAAAGTCACCTGCAGCAGCCTCCTTCAGGAGAACTCTTTCTGCAGATATGTCGTCAAAAAAATGGTTGGCTGAAAATGGGTTTACTAAACATCCAGTGATGAAAAGGGTTTCATCCTCTGCACAGCTTTCATTTATCTCAGCTATCGATCATCAGTCTTCTTCGTCTGAGGAAGAAGAGGAAGAATTTTATGGTAAGAAATCTAACCAGATTCCTAAACAAGATGATGTTTGGAGCTCAATTGTATCACAGAAGAAAACAGAGGAGCTCCCACCTCCTTATGTTCATCCTCTTGTGAAGAAATCTTCAAGCTCCTTGTGCTCAAAAAGCCTTGAGATATGCACTGAAAGTCTTGGATCAGAAACCGGCTCTGACAAGGTCACCCTGTGTGATCCTTTAGAGACTGGCTCGGAGGTCAATGAATCTGGCAAGGTTCAGGAACTACTGCAACCACTGGCACAGCAAGACAAAGAAAGCTCACAGGGTTCTCTCTCGGGAAAAACACAGGCAGTTGCAAAGTACAATAACTATACAGCTTCTAACAAGAAGATGCAGCCTAAATCTTTCCCGCCTCCCATCCCTTTACTTGCAGGTAGCAGCGAGGGACCATCTCTTCACATGCATTCTCACCGTGAAAATGGTCGATTGGTCCTTGAAGCAATTTCAGTACCTTCAACTAAAAAGCTCCAGGCACATCGCCAAGACGGACGACTGCGCCTCACTCTTATCCAACCACCTATAGGTAAACGGCAGGTTCAACAACCCGACCAAGATAAAGCAGTCATTACTGAGCTGAAAGGATACAAGATAGAAGATAACCTTGAGGATGTCTTTGATGTACTTGAACAAGAAGATAATGAAAATGATATCCACACAGATGATGAAACAACCGAGGAAATTGAAGAGGAACTTAATGAATTTAAAGAGACTGTGATGGAACACATAGTGCCAGAAAAATCAAGGGGAGTGATCAACATACACAGGCCAGCTTTGATGATGAAGAAAATCATCGGACTGGAAAACCAGAACCATATATGGTCTCATAAATTCAATCATGCAGCTGCCAAAGTTGAAACAAAGCATGAAGATGAGAAGAAAACAACATTACCACAATCTCTCCCACCAAGACCTCGGACAACAAGATCCATGCCGACCACACCACCACCAGCTGCCTCATTTAATGCCTATGAGTATTTCTGGATGCCCAAACCTGCAACAACAGGTCTTAAGAGCCCAATTACACATTGCTCATCCCTGAAAAATGATACCGACAACAATATAATTGCCGGCAAGAAGTTAAAATCCTATGAGCAACAAGAACTGCTGGTGTTGAGGAATTGCAGGAAAGCAAGGAGATCTCTTCTAAGCTGGGATGCATATTGCATAGCAACAACCTGAATTACCTATCCACCCTAATACCCCCAGACTGTTAATCCCATTTATTATTAATATTTGCAACATACTACTAAAATAATTTAGATCTTTGATAGTTAAAAAAACCATTGTGACGCTTGAATAAATCTCCAATGATTGAAGATATGTATTTACCTGGTGAATTGAAGAAATTAAGAGGAGTATTGATTACCAACTACAATCACTTTTCAAGAATAAGCGGATTCTTCAAGTTGTTGACCACTTGACCTCATGGGAACTCTTGTCTGTCACTGCCTCATAATGGAATTCACTTTCCCTTTTTTTCCACTTTTGTCATCCCAACCAGATAGAGATATTCATAGTATTAATTATGTATGTCATCTTGTTCATAGTTTTAGGAACATCATAATCCATATTTGATTTCTTGTCTTCCTACTTTATGTCTTTAATGGCAATTGGCAAATCTTGAAATACGCAATAGCCAATAGCATGCATCCAAGTGTATCACCAGAAAAATTTGCATGTTTTAAGTCAAGGTTATTTTGATTATACATGCTAGGAGCTAGGCTTTCTGAACTGGTCGGGAAATCTTGATTACTTGAAAGAAGAAATCTAGTCATGGTTTCATAGCAAGGTTTTATAGAATAGCAACTACCCCAAATCTTCATACAGACAAGAGTGGGAATAAATGAAAAGAAAGAACACCCAGGTACCAGGCGCCCAGGTACCACTTGACAACGTGGTGTAGGAATGTAGGATTATCAACTTGAGAATAAATGTCAGGACCAAATGAACATGGTTGTATAGTAAAAGAAGAAATATAGTCTCAAGCTAGATGATCCGAAATACAAGAGATGTTTATTTATATTAAACAATCCTAACACACTAATTACTAACATCACTGGTTACCTTGTAATTGCAGTTGATACTCAAACTAAGGTGGTCTGCTTAAAAGATGGGACACAGAAATAAACATTTACAGGTAGCATATGTCAACTCCATGATTGACGAAGAATAAAACAAGTGATCTAGCAGCTCTCCGCTCAGTTTAATGAGTTCACTTAGCATTAACATGGTCATAACCAAATGAAAAAAGAAAAAAGAAGGTTTATTTTAAATTATAAAGATAGGAGCAGATATTACGTATGCCGTATAGCAATATCATCAGATGGACTTCAAGAGATCAACTCAGCGCAGTTATTGGCAATTCATGATCTTCAAAAGCGAGGATGTCTAAGCTCAACTCAGTATTCAGCAATTCAAAGGTCTATAAGAACGCAGATACTTTCTCACCCAATTAAGCTGACAAACTAAACTATTCGCAGGAACCAGGAGAAACAATTGTGTGTATATATATACCTAGATGTCAAGGCCAAATTTCGTCAAGATTGAGGCTTGTTTTAAGAATAATCATAGCTTGAGGGGTATTTTCTGAGAATTCAATCCCTTCTCAAGTCCAAACATAGTTCTCCGTAGATAAACTGCTTTCCCTTATAGAGTTGTGGTGAACTTGGACTCCCAATCTTGAGGAGCTAGTCACAATAGATATGGTAGGTTTTCTTACATAATACAGTACCTATTACTGTAGGGCTCTCTAGTGATGAGTTTTGAAGCAACCACAGATAGGTTCAAGTTTTAACATATTCCATGTCCTTAACCTTAGCTTGTTCCTGTAATGTTCTTTATGGCTTGTTTGGGAACGTGGATTTCATTTGAAATTCTGAATTTGATTCAAATAACATGTTTGAATAACTAAAAGAATTTGGATTCGGATTTCATTTGAAATCCAAAACATTCAAATATTAGCACAAATTTGAGAACTTGAAATGACAACTCAATTTCTGTCATTTGAATTGAATTATATCTTCCCTAACATAATCTTAAGGCATTCATGTTGCCCATTCTCCTAAGGTGGAAAGTTGCGTATATCTTAACCATGCGGGCTACAAGTCCCCATGATTTTTGGGAACTTTAGTTTCAGAAAATCTTTCATAGTATTCTGTAGAACTTACTCATTTCTCTATAAAAGATCTTATGTAATATATGCATATTCATTCAAAAGTAGATTCTCGGATGAAAAGTGTAAATTTTATTACAAAAATCACCCAAATTTTCAACTTCATGCGAACCCACCAACGATGGTGAAACTAGGATGTTAGTTCTACCAATTCAAACAAGAAAAACTGGGTGCCTTGAAATATTGTACATATTGGCCCGTAATAAAGACAGATGACAATTATCATATGAATATGAGAAAGTAAAAAAGCAAATATCATTGAGTAACATTTAGTTCAAGTAGATTGTACAAGTGGTCTAAATATACATACAGGTACAGCAAGTGAAACTTACATTCTCTCTTTTCTCCAATAACGATGAAGTCAATGAAAGAAACTATAGCAGTTGCACCTAATTACCAACAACTCTAAAGAAGCGGAGCAGTAAAACAAAGAGGTTGATGATGTCCACATACAGAGAAACTGAAGCCCAGATGTACTCATCATAAGTGTAGCGCTTGATTAAGTTATCTGTATCATAGACAATGTATCCACAAAAAATAACTGATCCTACACAGGCATAGATCATTTCTGAAATCCTCCCAAGGGGAAAGAATATCTGAAATTAAGAAATAACCACAATTTAAAAGACAAAATCAGAATTAAACTAGAAGCAGATAAAAAAAAGAATGAAGTGCAAACAGAATAAGCAAAAAAGGCATACCTGAATAAAGCCAAAAACCATAAGCATTATAAGGGAACTAAACAGGAAGGGTCCTAAGAAACTGAAGTCTTGACCCCTCTTTACCGCCCAGAATGTGTACAACGTAAGACTCACGACAACCACTGCTGTTAAAATAAAAGCTTCCAAGATAACCTTTCCTGTAGCGAATTCAATTCTGAATCAACTTCCAAGACCAAATAAGTTATATAACCAAAGAAGCATCACATAATAAAGTCACTAAGTCAGTGACCAAAACCTAATACTACATAGACAAAGAATTGAACTTGTCAGAGGGAAACCAAAACCATATATACAGAAAATGAGTCCAGCCTCTGAGCAAGATATACATATACTTTAATGTGGCCAGCAAGATATACATAAACTTTGATCGTAGAAAAACTTAGGTAGATCCACTACTGCTCCGGTTGTGGAAATGATAATATTACGCTAGTGATAAAAAAAATCCAGAATCTAGATGCCGGATACAGAGGAAACATTGCAATATTATTACATTAGCAAACCAAAAATTCAAATTTTGGATACAGAACTTGCGTAGGATCGTAAAAATTGAGAAATTAATAACCCTACTAACAGAGAAAATAATATAATTGCGCATATATTGAAGTGATTGCTTTGAAACTCTCGGAAAACAAAACTTTTGCTCACATGATAACTTCCCTTATCAGAACCTTCAACTTCTCTTATACCAACATTATAAATCAGAGTCCAACACTAAGTCTCAAGAAAAAACCTGCAGACCAACTACTAACCAAAATTCAAGGTTATTCCATATTTTCTTACATTTGCTTACAAGTCAATCGACTTTCACACCACTGATAAGAAACCTCCAATTATTGTTTAACAGAAAAGAATCTCAGGTGACATAAGAGAAAGCAAAAAACAGATCTAAGAAGTTCGTAGCAAGTACAACCTTGACATGACCAAACAACCAAATAATATCATCCCAAAAAAGGAGGCGTTTTTGTTCAAAGATTTATCTTCATCAGTCGTAAATCATAAGCACCATCCAAAAACTATTAAATACTTACTCTCGTAAATCATAAGCACCATCCAAAAACTATTAAATACTTACTCCAGCTATTCAAGAGAATCAAATGATTAGAATTGTGAAGCAACATTTAACTTCACACAATCTTGTTAATAATGCCGCATAATTCAATCTAGAAATAGATAACGAGACTTTAAGTGCAAAATGTGTTCGGAAATTCAATTTAAAATAACACACATACAAATAGAAACTTGTTCCAATATATGAACAACAAAACTTTAACAACATTCATATACATTAATATCTATATGCTACAAGGATATAACAGAAACATACCGCTGCTATAAGCACAAATTAAACCGACGGAAAATGAGAAACAAATCGTGAACACTCCGAGTAATATCAAATTCACCGGATGTCGCTGAGAATAAATCCTTAACGGACACAACACTACAAAAACAAAATTACACACACATCAACAATTAGAACAGTTTTAGCATGAGAATCAACATAGACTGCATATTACTCCCTCCGTTCCAAATTGATTGCAGGATCAAATTTTGACTGAAAATTAAAATTAGTTTTTATAATTTCAAAAAGATGAAAACTACAAGTAGATATACTTTCGAATGATATAATTTTCAAATATTTGCTAATTATATACTCCCCGCTATTGACGCTTGACTTTTTTAAAAAGAAAATTTTAAAAATAATAATTTTAACTATTTAATCAAGATTCCTCTATCAAAAAGTCAAACGTGAGCAAAACCAAACAGACAGAGGGAGTAATATATATATAATTTCCGGTCAAAATTCAGTTAATTTAATCATAAAAAATAAAACAGAACGGTTTGGGAGTAATTAATTTTTGGAGAAGTGTTTTCACCTGAGCGCGAACCTATACACATATAAAAGATGATTATATAAACTATATATATACACTAAAACGTACCGACTAAAGTCATGACAATGATAAATATATATAAAAACCATCCGGCACGAGTAGCCGTGAAGAAAGTAGAAATTGAACTGAAAGAGCCGACGGCGGTGGCGACAACGACGGTGAGAATCAACTGAATAGCCACGACGGAGTATACTTTACGGATAAAGGCCCACCGGAGCTCCGGTGCCTCCAACATCATCGGGTAAAGAGGCTCACTCGTCCCCGATTCGACGTCGTTTTTGCTGTCCTGCCACATTTCTTTTTCTTCAAGAAATCACAAATTTACACACACAGTGAAACTGCTCTGGTGATGAAATGTGAAATGTTTGTTAGACAATTCAAAATTGATTAGTGAAAAGTGGAGATTTAAAGGTGTGTTTGGTTAAATCCACACTTGCATTAGTTTATTGCATTAGTTTATTGCATTAGTTTCCACCTAATATTCATATTTTTAATTTGTTTTTATTATACTTTGAATTTTGACTACTTATTTTTATAAAATTTTTAATATAAACTCAGATAAATACGAATTGTTGTATACTCGTATAATTTATTGATTATTTCGCTAATGTTTTCTAAACAAGTTGTGTGATATTCACATACAATTGCCCAAATTGTCACTAGCTTAGAATTTTGATCATATTAAATTTGCGTTGACGCACCGGCGGCTTAATTGTCACTACATCAAGGTCCTGCTTGTTTTATCATAAGTAATTGTAAATTATAATATATATATATATATATATATATATTAATTGATAAATTATTTATTAAATAATTCAATAAGCTTTTAACTTGTTTATTGTTACTTATCTTAGGCTTTAAACTTTTGTATTTTATATAGTTTTGTATGTTTCATTTCAGTTATCGATATAACTAGCTTATATCTGTGCGATGCACGGATAAATTTTTTAATATTTTTATTTTAATATGATTTGAATTTATTTTTATTTGTATAATAATAATTTAAACTTTATTTAATATTATATGTATACATTTTTATATAATTTATTTATATTTCTATTTTAATAAGATGATATTTGTGTATTTTGTATAAAAATATATTTTAGTTAGGAGATTAATATGTGTTTTGTGTTCGATCTAAATTACTATGTTATTGTATTATAAATGAAATAAATATACATGTTTAATTTAATTTATTTTAGAAAACAGTTATATTTTTTTTGGAAGGCGTTGAACCAACTAAATTATCAAATAAATACATGTTCACTTATAAAAATATAGTATAAATCGACAATAGATTGGACACTCTTCTTTATAATATGTGTTTCATTTGAATTTTAAAAAAATAGAAAGAAATAAAGTATGCATAATATATGTAAGTGAAAATGTTTTGAATTGTTAAATTAAATTAAATTTATTTATAGTTATCTACTATTTTTTACATTAATAATTTTAGTTTCTAACTCATTTCAATTTTTGGTATAGTACACGAAACGAAGATAATAATAATAAGAATATATCGAAATAATTTAAATAAATATTTAAATAATTCAACTGCCACTAGTTTAGAATTTCGATCATATTTAATTTGGATAAGGGACAAATATCATGGCGGCTTATTTCGTAGTAATACTTATATTTATCTACGTGTGTCAAATTCTAATGATTATTCGAGTTAGATGGATTTGTAAATAATTTGCTTTATAATCCATGCTTTACTTTTATATAGTAATAATATACGAGTGAGTGATCGTGTAGTAGTAATCTTGTCAAAGGGTTTAGAATAAATAAAGCTAAAGTTGGAAAAATGTAGCACATGTTAATTAAGTGCGGCAAACTATTATTTAGGACTCCATTCACTCTTGAAAAGCTATTACCTTGGATGTGAGGGATTGACTAATATCATCGAGACACAGTACCATTGAGGCATTGACTAATATCTCTCCCGTTTCAAAGAGATGAAGGCAACCTATAATGCTTTTCCTGGTTCTACATTTGTAAAAGTTGTTTAGCTTGACAGAAGCTACGGGCTTTGTGTTTTATTTACACAAGTTACTGCGTATTAGTGCCACACAGTTGCTCAATGTTCTTTCTTTACTAGCTAGTCGAACGTCTTCCCAATCTATTTTGTCTTGTCTTAATGAATTTTACATTCACCGTCTGAGGTTGTTTGGAGGACAGCAGTTAAAATTTTCTACAAGTGCATTTGGTGCAGTTGCTGGATTGCCTTAATTTGTTCAAAAATCACTTTAGGCAGTTGAACTCTTATATTCGCAACAGCCACATTTTTTAAACCTTGTTTACATGTTTTCGACTGTTGCAGAATATTTTCCAATATGCATGGAAGGGCACTCTTTAATTTCAGACTATTGTTTGGATTAATGTAAGCATTTGCTTGCTCGATCTACTTGCACAATGTTAATTTATCCTCATGATCGTATACATAATGAAATAATGTGAATCATTTTTCCTCATAATTTTTTAAGTAGAATTCATCCCACTGTGTTACTTATTGGTATGTATACAAGGTTAAATGACCATGTGTAAAAAATTAAATTTTGTTTCCATGTCTGCCTAACTAGGGAGCACAAGAAAGATTGCTATACCTGCTATTTCTCTCCAAATTCAAGTACACGCGAGAGAAATTTTTTTCAAGTTTTTTCTTTTCCTCTCTCTTCTCTTCTTTTCTCTCCTTTAAATCTGAGGAGCACCAGGCACACTTTTAGTAATTTTGTGAATAAATGTCTTGCTTCTAGTTTTTGTTTTCAAAGAAATAAACGTATCGAAATCCCACACATAATAAAAACAGAGAAGATTTTCACATAAATTATATTGTATTTCTGCTTCCGGACAACTGCATCTTTGGGAAAACCTAGATTAGTACTTTATCTAGCCTAGTGAATCTATATTTATTCAAGCCTAAATGAAGCAAGTTATGCTTTTATCACCGCATTTTATGTGCTTATCAATACAGTTTCTGATCGGAGGTTATAATAATGTGAGTTGAAATGCTTAACGGATTAGTATTACTTAGTATTAGTATTAGACATTCACCTTAACACAATAGTAGTAGTGAAAGGTTGCATCAATTGCAGACTCGAAGGCTCATATTCTTTCATATTGCAGCTGAACTGACATCCTAACTCCTAAGGAGTAAGGACACTGCGTGTAGGGGATAATGTGATGCCAGTTTGATTGAAGGAGCATTGAATTTTGTCTTTGATTTTTATTCAGAGTTTTTTCCCCAAATTATGTTATTTGGATTTTTGCTAAATATGTTATTTGGATTTCAATTTCACAGTACCTTAGAGTCTTAGACTAATATCTCCCGGCTTCAAAGAGATGAAAGCAACCTATTTCTTGAAAATCAGACTCGTTAGTGCTTCTCCTGGTTCTGCATTTGTTTAATACGAGTTCACTTCATCCTTTGTTTCTTGTACAAAGTTTACATTAGTAGATGTAATTTATTAATTTAAGAAGTTGTTTCGTTTTGCAGAAAGCTATAGGCTGTGTTTTATTTACATGAGTTAATGCACTGTTTGTCAGCGCCCCGCAGTTGGCTCAGTTTTCTTCTTATACTAGCTAGTCTTGTTGTCTTGCCGATTTATTTTTCTAGTCCTGTGTTGCTGAGTTTTGCAATCACCATTCTAGGTGGTTTAAAATTTTCTACGAGTAGTACCTTTGCTGCAATTGCTGAATTGCCTTTGTTTGTTCAAATTATCACTTTATTCAGTTTATCAAACTGTTATATTGCGACATCTACATTTTATAAACCTTTGTTTACATGTTTTAGACTGTTGTCACAGGAAATTTTCCAATATGCATGTGGCAGACCACCCTGTAATATTAGACTATTGGTTGGATATTAAACAGTGGCTTGCATTACCTATAATGATAATTTATCCTCATGATCGTATACAGTACGAATATCCTTTTACCTTATAATTTCTTCCATGGAATTCATAGCACCGTGTTTTATCTATTTGCATATAACGGTGTCTGTTTAAAAAATTAATACCTCTTAAATTTGTATCAAAATTAATTTGTATCAAAATTAATACAGTACGAATATCCTTTTACCTTATAATTTGTATTCTACATTTTGATATAAATGTATGCATACATTTATATCAAAATGTAGAGTACCTTGTAATACCTCTTAAATTTGTGCAGATACAGTAATACCTCATTTATATCAAAATCAGAGGTGCATATTTCTTGTTTATCCCAAAATAAGCTGTATATTCATATGACTAACGTAGATTTACTTATATTTTCTTATTGACTCTGAAAGTTAGCACCTGTTCTTGCTTAGATGGTTGAACGGATCTTTTACTTAGAAAAGCATACTAACATGTTCCCTGGTTTGGGAGACTCACTTCTATAATATAGCAACGAAATACATTAGAGTAATGCTGAAAATACTGATAATTGTTTGTTGCATTTCAGGTTTGCAGGGTTAAATTGGGAATTGGTTTTCAGGGTACGATGCAAATTCTGCCTTCATGCATGTAATTACGGAGGCATATTGGGCATATGGAGCTCAATGACAAGTTATGTATAACCTTCTCATAAAGCTCTTTTCACTTTTGCAGTGACACGTCGTATAATCTGTACTGATTCCTGAGTTGCATGAAAAAAAAAGTTATTTTTTAAATGATGTCCTTCTAATGCTTTGCTTAAGCTGTAGAAATCTCATAGAGAGATTACTAATTAATACGTGGAGATGATGAGAAATCACTGCAACAACAGCCATGGAATTTGACTAACCTTGGACAAAATTAACTTGCCGGCTAGAACATTAGACAGCATCACTACCATATGATTAAAAGGTTCAATTTCTTTCCATTTTACGATAGCGTCTTGCAGAATGGAAGCTGAAAGTTGTTTACGAATAGCTGGTGTATTGCATTTGATGTCCATATATGCCAGCAGCAGGAGGCATATATATAGCATTTTTTGTGTTGTTTTTTGAACAAAAGAAGCATAAAGTTTTAGTGCTACTAACTCTAGTCCAATACTGAGATGCACGGTTGAACTTGAATTTGTGGCTTCTTTTGCAAATATGCTTTGACGTAAAAGCTTGAACGGAAGGCAAAATTAATCCTTCTTGCAGGTTTCAAATTGCATCCAATCCGATTCGACGGATATAATTATCGGAGTTGGCATGAAAAATATAGTCTAGCACTAACATAAGAACATATGGACACCGGTTTCCAATTTCCATTGTCATTTGATATCGCGCCAAATGTCTACATAAAGACAGACCACACAACATAATCTTCTACTAATGCAGTACTAAAAATATTTAAAAAATAATAATTTTAAGCTACACTCTACTTGCTATTAAAAAATTAGTCAACCTCATTCGGTAATATTCAAGTTATGATTTATTGTTGAAAATTAGTAGGATGATTATCTTAAACTATACCTAACCTCTGAAAATAACGATAAATTAATTTAATCGTTGTTATACCCAAATTTCATCATGTTATTTGTATTAGGCTAGTATTTATTGGACTGAATTTATAGTTGTTCGGGTAAATTATTATTGTTGTTATTGAAGAAGACTCTCCGCCAGTCACTGCCTTTCTGCCAGTCATTGCCTCTCCACCATCTATGTCAGTCAATGTTGATTGAAGGTCATAGCTCCATATTCCTCAGGTTGCCCTCGTAGGGGAGTTATGATGTGCTGCTAATCTTATCTTTGAAAAATCTTTATGTATACTCAGGGGGGTTGCCCTCGTCTGGGGCTTAGGATTTTGTTCTATATTTACGGTGGATCCGGTGCTGGCCTCCACAGAATTATAATTTTGATAAAAGAAAACTTGATTTAATCAATCATTATTATATATTCAGCTAATTTTATTTATTTATCAGGATATTGTATAATCGTTCATTAATAAATTTATTTATTTACTATTAAAAATAATTAACACCTTTTTATACCATTTGTTTCTGACACATTTTAGCTTTTGACGTTGTTTCTAGGAGAGTTAAAAAAATCATAAATAAAAATATTATAACTGCTAATTCAACTGAATATATATTTCAAAATTTGAGATCTTGCAACGGCATAACTTATTACTCATTTAACTCGTACATATCTAATTTAAATTTTCATTCTAAAAATATTAAATTTTCTAAAAATGTAAATTTATATACAACAATAATTTAGATGTTATCTATCATTTTCTCTGAGTCAACAAATATTACATTTATATTTTATTAGTGGATATTTTAGTATTAGATTACTATTAAATGGATATTTGAATAAGATATGGAAATAATGGAGACAAACATATCATTCAATTGATTTAAAGATGGACCCACTTCCATTAACTCAACTTCCCCCTTGGACCAAATGCCTAAACATTATTCATAACGACGCCGTATCATAACTAAACTGCCCACAAAGTTGTCGTTTTCACTAAATGCTATATAAACTAAAAATATATAATTAAATATAATATATAAGCATTTTAATGGGGGAGCATCTGGTTTTGTATTCCCAACCAACAGTAGGTGCAATCTTTCTGATCTCCCAATTGTAAAAGAAAGTGGAAGAAAAACTGAAAAATAAAGATAAAGTTTTTAACTTTTTCTTAAAAATTCAATCTTTGGATTCCTTTACTTTGATCTCATGCTCTGTTAGCTCCATTATCAATTTCTTGATTTGGGTTTGTTTTATTAAGCTTGAATTCAAGTGGGTTTGGTTTTGATTTTTGTTTAAGGCTCATTTAAGTGTTTTCAAGATCCATTTGGTTATATATAAGGTATGTTTGTATCTATCTTTCTCTTTGTTTTTGAATTGTTTGTGTTTTTGTAGCAGTTTATTAGGTAAATGATTAGTGTGGATTTGTTGAGTTGAGATCTTATGTATGCTTTAATGGGTCATTAGTGTGTTTTTTCCTTTTTCAACTGATGAATGTTGTATGTGTTTTCTTGATTTTTAGGTTGAAATTGAAGCATGTGAAGGGAAGTCAAAAATTTTAATTTTTTGGAAGATTTGTATTTTTATGAATTGAAATGTTGTGAAGTGATTGGTTTTAGGATTTGGGGTTGAGGTTGTAAGTGTTGTGATATTGAAGTCATATATGTAATTTTGGATTATTTTGTAAGTTTGGTTGGTATATACCTATCTGGCTACTGTGGAGATCTGGGAAATATTTCAGCTTTTATGCCCTATGAAGAGGGCATTTTTTCCTTCTGAATCGTGTAAAGATACACATTTTAATGCTGTTATTCCGCAATCTTGGCTTCAAGTTGAAAGAGGGAAGCTTTCCAAATTTTCAGCGCAGAGTCCTTCGTCTATGTAAGCTACCAGTTATTTGATTTTGTTTAAAGTCTTTGATTTATTTAGGTTTGTATGATACCATGATTGAAGTAATGGATATATTTTGGTTGTTGATGTTGTAGAGAATCTTTTATTAAGGTCCAAGAACCACAAATTCTTCCATTCTTTAAGCCTGTTGATTATGTAGAAGTTTTAGCTCAAATTCATGAAGAACTCGAGTCGTGTCCTCCACATGAGAGGTCGAACCTCTATCTACTTCAGTTTCAGGTATTTAAGGGGCTTGGTGAAGTCAAACTGATGAGACGAAGTCTCCGATCAGCTTGGCTTAAGTCTAGCACCGTACATGAGAAACTTGTGTTTGGGGCATGGCTAAAATATGAGAAGCAAGGAGAAGAACTCATTTCAGACTTGCTTTCCACATGTGGCAAGTGTGTGAAAGAGTTTGGAATGATGGACATTGCTTCTGAACTTCCTAGTGATGAGAAACTAAAGTGTTTAAATGACAGAAAGACAAATGAGAAACATGTCCCGAGAAATGTCTCGTTTCGGATTGGTAATGAGACTATACAGTGCGACAGGCAGAAAATTGCCAGGCTTTCAGCCCCATTTCGTGCCATGCTAACTGGGTGTTTTGCCGAATCACATTATGAAGACATAGATTTCTCCGAAAACAATATTTCTGCTGCTGGTATGAGAGTGATCAGTGACTTCAGCCAAACTGGATGTCTGGATGAGGTCCACCCAGATCTTTTGTTAGAAATATTGATATTTGCCAATAAATTTTGCTGCGAAAAGCTCAAGGATGCTTGTGACAGGGAACTTGCTTGTCTGGTTTCCTCCAGGCAAGATGCTCTGCAACTCATGGAATATGCTCTTGAAGAAAACTCTCCTGTTCTTGCTGCATCATGTTTGCAAGTTTTCCTACATGATCTTCCTGACTCTTTAAATGACAATTGCATGGTTGAATTCTTAACACATGCTAATAGGCAACATAAGTTAATCATGGCTGGCTCAGCTTCATTTTCACTCTATTGTTTCTTAGGTGAAGTGGCCATGAATGTGGATCCTACTTCAGATATAACATCCCTTTTATTAGAACAACTATTAGATTCTGCTGAAAATCACAGACAGAGATTGGTAGCGTATCATCGGTTGGGATGTGTAAGACTACTGAGAAAAGAATATGATGAAGCTGAAAGGCTATTTGAGGCTGCTTATAATGAAGGACATATTTATTCTGTTGTTGGGTTGGCCAGACTGGCCAATATCAGGGGGGGGAAAAGTTGGTCTTTTGAGAAACTGAGCAGTGTCATTTCTTCTTGCACACCACTCGGATGGATGTTCCAGGAACGTTCCCTGTACACTGAAGGAGATGATAGTTGGCAAGATCTTGAAAAAGCTACTGAATTAGACCCCACTCTCAATTTCCCCTACATGTATCGAGCTGCATCCCTGATGAGGAAAGAAAATGTCCAATCTGCTCTTGCAGAAATTAATCGGATACTTGGTTTCAAGCTAGCATTAGAGTGTTTGGAGCTCAGATTTTGCTTCTACCTAGCTCTTGAGGACTATCAATCAGCTATTTGTGATGTTCAAGCAATTCTTACACTTAGCCTAAATTATAGGATGTTTGAAGGACGTGTTGCAGCATCCCAGCTTCGTACACTTGTACGTGAACATGTTCCTAACTGGACAACTGCTGATTGTTGGCTGCAATTATATGATCGATGGTCTTCTGTTGATGATATAGGATCCCTCTCTGTAATATACCAGATGCTTGAATCTGATGCTGCTAAAGGTGTTCTATACTTCAGACAATCTTTGCTTCTCCTTAGGTTTGTTCCATTACTTTGCTTCATTTAGGCTTTTAACGTTTATGTATTATGTTAGTAATATTATATATGGCTTATTAGTTTTTGAACTCAAGCACTAAGATCTTGTTAGAAACTAGTCATGTGTATGAAATAATAATATCTCCAAATTAAAAACTTTCACCTTATGTGCAACTTTTACCAACTTATTGGAGATACCAAGAAACTGATGGTGCTTGGCCATTATGTGACACTTTCTGTCACTTCATAATCATGTTTATGTATCTTATTAACAGAATAATTTTTGCAAGTAGCTGCACAGGTGAAAAATACCTAGAAACGAACAGACACACACACACACGAGATCTATCTTGAATTTGTGTTATGTAGATGGGTACAATATTCTCGTTATTTGTTGCCATGATGTCCTTGTAGTGTGCTCGTGCAAGGAATCAGAGTTTCCATCTTACATTTTTACCTTTACTCTATGTTTCCTTGAGGAATTGCTAAAGAGCATTACACTGGGTGTTACTCTAGTGATCTGGCATCTTTCAATTTTTGATATATTCTACTAGTAGACACCCAAATGGTGTTTACTATAATAAAACTATTAGAACCAAAGTATGAAACTATGAAAGTGACAATGATATATTTACATGATCATAGCACTTGTGCATGCAATTAAGTAAGACATACAAATTACGTCAAAAAAAAGAGAGAAAAAAGTAAGGCATACAAATTGTTTCAAAAAAAAAAAGGTAAGGCATACAAAATACCTCAATACTACAAAAATGTTTACTTCTTTATTATTTATCATTATTGGTTATTATTAGTTTGAGATACTGAAATTGTAAAAGGTAATTTCCAATCTATTAGGTGTTCAAGGTTGTTTTTAAGGAATGTGTGTTCACCTTTTAATATGAAGTTAGTTTAGTGAATGGTGACTAATACGATGTATTTTTTTCTTATTTACGGGTTATCAGATTAAGTTGTCCAGAAGCAGCAATGCGAAGTTTGCAGTTGGCTCGCCAGCATGCATCAAGTGAACACGAACGTTTAGTTTATGAGGGATGGATCTTATATGATACAGGTCATTGTGATGAAGGACTGCGAAAAGCGGAAGAGTCTATAGCTCTCAAGAGATCTTTTGAAGCCTTCTTCCTGAAGGCCTATGCATTAGCTGACTCTAGTCCAGATCCGTCATGCTCTTCTGCTGTTGTCTCTCTTCTTCAAGATGCATTAAAGTGTCCCTCAGATAGGCTGCGGAAAGGACAGGTATTTATTCTTCAAAACTTTTTGCAGTCTTCAAGTATTTAAATCCTTATCATAATAAACTAAGAGGTTTATAAATTATACTATCTGGGAGATGTAGAACTCGACAAAGACAAACAGATGAACTTTAATTAAGTTCAACATATCTGACCCATCTATATGTTCCAGTAGGTTATGGCTTCCTAATGAAAATACTGCTCATGTCTTCACTTCATTCTGTTCATAGGATATTTATATTCCGTGTGGACATGAATTTAAAAAAGTAGAATTCTTCTGATCCTTTGATTTGGCAGGCCCTGAACAATCTGGGTAGTGTTTATGTTGATAGCGGGAAATTAGACTTAGCAGCAGATTGCTACATCAATGCCTTAAAAATTCGTCACACTCGAGCACACCAAGGCTTAGCTCGTGTTCATTACCTTAGAAATGACAAGGCTGCTGCATATGAAGAAATGACCAAACTTATTGAGAAGGCCCGGAACAATGCATCTGCATATGAAAAGAGATCAGAGTACTGTGAACGGGAAGAGACAAAGGCAGATCTAGAGATGGTTACTTTTTTAGATCCTCTTCGAGTATATCCTTACAGATATCGAGCTGCAGGTTAGATCCCCTGCCCTCATTTGAGGCCCTTTAGTTCTCATTATATTGACCAAAACAAGCTGTGAACCTTAAACTAACAAAAATTTCACCATTTACGTAAGTGGAGGCAGTAAGTAATATTGTCTAAACGTGAATAGTTGACTCACCCTCTTCCGCACTTAAATAATATAGAAGAAAAGTAAAGCAAGAATTTTTTTTATTCTGAACTTGAAATATTATTGATGGCTGCATGATCACTCTAGCAGTTTCTCAGCTATTTCTTGTACAAGAGCATAAAGTAGAAGTTAATGCTCGAGTAGATTTCCCTATTTATTAAAACTACCAGTGAAGTAATAACATAAAAGTGAGCACGGGTTCAATCATTATGCACAAGTACATAATCATGTGTATTACAAATTTCTATTTTTGTTGATTGGACTTGGGTAATGAATGTCGGTGTCATGGATCCAAGTTTCCACCACGATATCTCAAACGGGTACTTGTCCTTATTGTTGGACTTATTTTGGACACCTATATGGGGACAGTTCATATTATTATAATAAAGTATATCGGATGAGGTATGATAATATCATACTAGTCAAGTAAACATGATTTTATATAAGAACTATTTGAATTAAAGTTGGTCTGTCTTTGGTAAACCTATTATAATGGATTTTGTTTTCAATACCCGTCTTTACATCAATATCTAGGTGATGTCTTGTATATTTCTCCTTTTTTTTCCGCCACTTGTTATTTTGGCTTCCAAAATTTTATCTCATATGTAAATTATCGGTTGGTCAGTGTCTAAAGGATCCAGCACGTATTCGGTGGCCGATACCAGGATGTCCTGGTAATTCTGATTTGATAGTTAATTCAAGGGATATTTGGCAGTAATATCATAGGAAGTCTGGTTCATAGCTATAATTGGTTCTATAGCTGAAATTTAGAACTAAGTATACAAAATTGATTAATCCAGTATATGCTGCAAGTGAATGAAAAATAGCATAATTGGATTATTAGTTCTACATACAGAACCAAAGATAGCTATAGTTATTATTGCTGAGAGATAAAAAAAAAAAAAAAAGGACGAAGTGCCTTTGGTAATGAGCTTCAACTTGGATGTAACAAAAGTTGTTATAACTATTTTTAGCATTAGAATGTAAATTCTATTTTAGCGCAAACAACCCCTTTTGTAGAGAGATATAGGAATAGCTATATAAATATTTTAGCACTTTTTGTCATCGCTTAAAAACATAACAATCTATTTCCTTCCGGTTTTTCCTCATGCATCCATGCCTAAAATACCTAAAATGTTACACTCGCTTCTGTTGTTCAGTTTTGATGGACAACCACAATGAAAAAGAAGCCATAGCTGAACTAACGAGGGCGATTGCATTCAAAGCAGATCTTCACCTTCTACATCTTCGCGCAGCTTTTCATGAGCACATTGGCGATGTTCTTGGTGCCTTACGAGACTGTCGAGCTGCTCTCTCAGTTGACCCAAATCATCAAGAGATGCTGGAACTGCATAGTCGGGTAAACAGCCAAGAGCCATAAACCAAAAAAACAGAAGAAATGGTCTACAGAATTGGAAGGTGGGGACTGGAGATATATTTATTGTGGAATGTTTTCACTAGTTTATAATTCTAGTGAGGCACGTGTCTTGTTTTCCTTTCACTTTTTTTTCTTTTAAATTTTTTAACTCTTTACTTATTTTGGCCATACAGATTAGTCAAAATTGAAATTGGTGTTGGCTTATTATTATGTTCTTTTTGATTGCGACAAGACGCCCAAATTAAACTAGTTTTTCTGATGCACAATTTACCATTACATTTTTCACCTAAAAACAATTTTTTTATTATTATTTAAAAAAAACCGGTTCGCTCTATGAAATACTATATCAACTATGATTATCATTATTAAATATTGTGCAATAAATTTAAGTATGTAAGCGCTTAAAACTCTGTCAGTGTTTGTTATTTCTAAGTTTTATATTATTAAATGTAAAAAAAAAAATCTATGACGTTAAATGTGATTTTCCTATTATGTTAATTATAAAGTCTTTAAATTTGCAGGACTGTTACATAATAATTTTATTTATTTATAAGTATAATTTTTAAAACCATGGGTTGGATGCGAACTATTAAAAGTTACCATATACACAAGCCCAATATGTAGTTATGTCTAAAGCAAATTTTGACCTTTGCTCTTTCGGGTTCATAATCATCAGCCCACCAAAAATTAAAGAGCATGCTTAAAAGCTAAATGGGTTAAAAAATTCCATTGCCGGGAATCGAACCCGGGTCTCCTGGGTGAAAACCAGATATCCTAACCGCTGGACGACAATGGAGGATAATAAGTTTAAGTAATTTATATCAATAGCACAGTTAAATTATATATAAATTACAAATTCCGATAAATATTATTTTAATATTTAATAAAATCTAAAACATTTTAATAAATACAATAGCCTCATCTTCAAAATTTTATATTGAAATTTACTTCTATTTATATTAATTTTGATAAATTTATGAAATATTAAAAATGAGACCCGTTTAGCTTATCTTATAAGTAATTTATAAATTAAAAAATGTATGTATTTTTTAACTTATAGGAACCGCAAACGGTACCCTTATACTTGAATCTTACATACAAACGGCCACTTGTTTAATTTAAAAAAATGTTAAAATATATTGGATATAAAAGTTTAAATATAAACTAATTTATAAATAAATTAAATGAGTACTCTGTGTCTTTTATTCTCAAAATTTATATATTATTGTATTTATTATTACTAGTAGTTTTGATTTTTTCTTCTTCTTTTTTTATATCAAAGATCATGCAGCTAAACCTAAATTACTGGTAGTCCATTACCAGCTAAATGTAAACGATGAAGGAACCCAGACAAAATTTAATGGGTAGAGGGACTATAAACTAAAATCATATTCTATATATAATAAGCGCATCTTATCCAAACACTGCCACATGTGATACTCCTTAATAATGTATTTAAATATAATATTTTACTGATACAAATTTACAGTTGAAATTTTATTAACAATATATTAAACATATATATATACTAGCTTTTATCCCGTGCGATGCACGGATGATTTTTTTTAGGTTTTTAATATTTTTATTTTAATATTTTATAATGATTTGAATTTATTTGTATTTGTATAATAATAATTTAAATTTTATTTAATATTATACGTATATATTTTTATATAATTTATTTGTATTTATATTTTAATATGATAATTTTTGTTTATTTTGTATAGAGATGTATTTTACTTAGGAGATTAATGTGAGATATTTTAGTTAGAAGATTAATATGAGATTGTTTTTTAGTTAGAAGATTAATATTTTAAAATTAGGCTCAATAATTAATCAACTATTCGGTCCAAATATTGACCGACTACCAAACTTTCAATGTTATCATAAATTTTAATGATATATTAAATTAAAATTATAGGATAAATTTTAATGATATATTAAATAAAAATTATAGGATAAATAGGATTTGTAAAATAAAAATATAGAATATAATTTAAATATAATATAATATTATTCTATCTCTGATGAGTTGTATAAAAAGATGACTACTGGTGTTAGAGTTGTATGTACGACTATATTCTTTTAAAATTATATTTTATTAAAATTCAACGGTTAAGATTGTTTCTATGATTCATTTAAAATTGGACGGTCAAGATCTTTTCTATGGTTCACCCAGTACCAAACCAACCGACGACCAAAACTTTTAATCTTTCGGCTTTAATAATATAGTATAGATAGGATCCTGCTCAAATACAAAATATCTTAAATGAGAAATAGAAAACCTTATCATTATACTTGCCGCACCCACACACAAATTATATATACCCTCACACACACAATCCCATCTATTCTCCTCCGTTTTTAATTAGATTTTTCCCGTCAATTGACAAAGTTTTTTTCAAATCTAACTTCACCACATTTTTTTCATCTCCCAACGATCAGTTTTCATACCATATGTGCTATATTTCGGCAAATATAATTTATAATTAAAATAAATTCGTCACTTATCAGATTCAAACTTCAATCACTAAATTATATTACAGAAACCACTAATTTGTATTATAGAAATCACTAATTTGTATTATAGAAATCACTAAAATATATATCTTGGGTTCACAAAAAATAATGAAAATCGTCGAAAAAATAAAAGTCATCGGAATATATCACATATGGTATGCAAACTGATTGTTGGGAGATGGAGAAAAATGTGGTGAAGTTAGATTTGAAAAAAACTTCACTAATTAACGGGAAAAATCAAATTAAAAATGAAGGGATTATGTGGGATTGGGTGTATGATGGTGTATTTGATTTGTGTGTGGATGCTCCCATTGCCATTAGATTAGATTGAATATGTGGTGTAGATCTTATTTTCTATTTTCTATTCTAAGTTATTTTCTATTTGAGCAGGACCCTGGGGTTATATATTATATAGGGTTATATAATTATATTATAAAATGAACTATTTTCTCAGTTTAGATGCTTTTAAATTTACTAAAAGATAATCAAATCTACAACAACAAGGGGTGGCCCCATAACTTGGGTAATGGGAATAGAGATGTACAAAAAATTAAAATTTAGTCCCGTATATGTGTGTATATATATATAGGGTCCTGCTCAAATAGAAAATAACTTAGAATAGAAAATAGAAAATAAGATCTACACCACATATTCAATCTAATCTAATGGCAAGGGGTGCATCCACACACAAATCAAATACACACTCATACACCCAATCCCACATAATCCCTCCGTTTTTAATTTGATTTTTCCCGTTAATTAGTGAAGTTTTTTTCAAATCTAACTTCACCACATTTTTCTCCATCTCCCAACAATCAGTTTGCATACCATATGTGATATATTCCGATGACTTTTATTTTTTCGACGATTTCCATTATTTTTTGTAAACCCAGGATATATAATTTAGTGATTTCTGTAATACAAATTAGTGATTTCTATAATACAAATTAGTGGTTTCTGTAATATATTTTAGTGATTGAAGTTTGAATCTGATAAGTGACGAATTTATTTTAATTATAAATTATATTTGCCGAAATATAGCACATATGGTATGAAAACTGATCGTTGGGAGATGAAAAAAAATGTGGTGAAATTAGATTTGAAAAAAACTTTGCCAATTAACGGGGAAAATCAAATTAAAAACGGAGGAGAATATATGGGATTGTGTGTGTGAGGGTGTATATAATTTGTGTGTGGGTGCGGCAGGTATAATGATAAGGTTTTCTATTTCTCATTTAAGCTATTTTCTATTTGAGCAGGACCCTATATATATATTATTATTTCTAAGTAAATTAATAAAATTTTAAAATTTAAATCACATTATTAATTATATATTATATTTATCAAAATAATTTAACGTCTTGAACAATATAACCTATTTGAATTTTGGATTATCAAATTTTGAATGAGAATATGAGTTCAAATATACAGGTTATCATACCATATTCTACTACTATATATACTAGCTTATAACCGTGCAATGCACGCATTTTTTTAACTTTTTTAATATATTTAAAATAAATTGAATAGTTTGAGCGGTGATTAAATTAAGATATTTATATTGTCTTTGGTATAAAATTTATTATAGATAGAAAAAAATAATATTTTATCAATCTTGATATATAATTAATTAGTTGTTATTTTAAAATTTAGAATAGATAAAATAATAATAATAATAATAATAATAATAATAATAATATTAAGATATTTGTTAGAATCGATTATGAGTGATAATTTTAAATGAATTGGATAGTTTGGGGTTTAGATTGAATTTAGTATATAATTTTAATAAAATTTAATATATATGAAAATAATATTATTTTATTTATGAAATTTATTTAATTGATTGATACTTTAAAATAAAACATCAAAAAAAGTTGTAAGTTTGGTAATAAATCAAAGTCCAATCCTCTTAAAATTTATTTCATCCGTATTAAATATTTAAATTTGTTTTTTATGATTTGTCCCTAATTATTATATTAAATAATGAAATCATTTGTGTAAAGTAAAATATTGGAAGCAGGAGTATAGAGGTCATTTTTAAAAAAAATTATAAGAAAGTGTATTGAAAAAAAGAAGAAAAACTATTTAAAAATAATTTTCATTTTAAAAGAGATAACTAAATAGAAATGGAATAATCAAATGCGTTACATTCTATCACTATATCCTATATATAATAAGAGTAACAATGATCTTATTCAAATACTAACAAAGATTTCGATACTCATTAGTAACATATTTAAATTTTAATATTTATAATTTTAAAATATTCATATATAAATTTAATGTTTGAATCTAATTAACAATATATAAATTTAATATTCGAGAGCATAAATTTCAAATATTCATATATAAGCTTATAATTAGTAAGATACACACAAATTTATTTTAAATATTTTATAATTCTTTATTTATATTTAATAATTTTTCATATACTTTTTAATTATTCTTTTAATAAATGTTTGAATTATCACATGGGTTTATTTTAAATATTTTATAAATATTTTATTTATATTTAATTCAATTAACGTTATAATACATAATTTAAAAATATAAAAATATATTAATTTTGTTTAATATTATAAAGATGTTAATAATTTTAAAATAAATAATTAAACTAATAAAAAATAAATAAATATATGTACATCGCACATGTTAAAATCTAGTAGAGAATAAAGTTCTTAAAATTACATTGGAAAAATTATCTAAGATACTAGTATTTTTTAGTGTGGGTACTTTTTTAATTGTATATGATTATCTGTAATTATAATAACATTCTCGTGTATTTATATGAGAATTTTTTTATCTCAAGAAAATTGCGTGAGTTAATTTTGTGAATATTAATTTCAATAAAATATTATATACAGCAAAATATATTAATATGAAGGATTTCTCATCCCTGGCCTACCCTCCACTCGGCTACGTGCTTGCCCATATCTGCACCCTTTCTTCCCATAGAAAATGAAAATCAGTAGTAATTAAAAATGAAGACGTAAGACTACATATATGGCATAAATAAGAATTAAGAATAAAAAAAAACAAAAAGTAAGTTATCCAATTAAATGAAATAAAACTTATATTTTAATTAATTAAATTGTCCATTTAAATATTAGAAAATGATATTGAATTTCAAATTTTATTAATTTAAGACTTAATTACATTTTGCTGACCAGAACTATAATGTTTTTGTAGAAAAAGGACTCAACTATAAAATTTGTCAGTTTGATGTTCAAACTATTTATTTTTTAACTTTTGATTGCATTCCATTAAATATTTTAACGGATGTTAGTGAAATAATACTCAATTACATTTTGATGGCCTCAAGTATAATTTTTTAACGGAAGTTATTGAAATAATATTTAATTGCACTTAATTTAAAAAGTGCAAACTTATTAAGCCATTTTTATGCAAAAACAATATAATTCATGTCATCAAAGTGCAATTAAGTCTTAATTTAATTAACTTTTTGTTATGATGCACACCTATCTTATCATACACATCTGATGAGCTCAAAAATGTAAAATACCTTCTTCACTCGAGTTAAGAGGTGAGAATAGCCCATATTGCACTTAGTGATAATAATATTTTGGGAATTTTTTGATGATAATATTACTATGCAAGATGCTTTGATCAATATTAACAAATTAAATATTTTATATATACAAGTGCAAAGTATATATGTACCAAATATCTCTCTTCCTCCGGCTCCTTGTAACAAATGATTGGGAATTGGAAATTTGGAATACAGAAGAATAGAATATGGTACTTAAATAGTTTAATTTTTTATAGTTGTTTTTACTATAAAAAAAATTGAAAGTAAGAGGAATGATAATCATATACAAGTTTCGAAGGCCGAGTCTGTATTTTTCGACTGGTTTAGTACATGTGATCAAAGCAAAAGAAATAGACCAGTAGTTGTAAACTTGTAATCATGTAAGATGTGTTTAGTTGTGGTTTTTCTAAAAAAAAAATAATAATAAATAGTTTTATAAAATATAAATATTTACATATTAATCCTCCCCAAAATATTAAGTCTAGATTTAAGAAATGTCTTGCTTTATTTCATAATTTATAATTTATAATTTAAGAAATATAAAGTAAAAGATTGAATAGTAAATTTTTCATTATTTTACTTTTTAATACAAATATTAGGTGAATAATAATATAATAGTTAATTTTAATTCATCCAACCGTACAGATGTTCTTAAAGATTAATTTTAGGTGAATAAAAGAATAATAAAAAATGTACAATTCAATCTTGTACTACTTTTTAATACAAATATAGTAAAAAAAAAGATAGTATATCGAAACAAGTTCCCGATTTATAAAATGATTTTTTAAATAATTTTTGGAACGATCCAACCATACATGTTCTTAAAGATGAATTTTAGGTGAATAGAAAAATAATAAAAAATGTACAATTCAATCTTGTACTACTTTTTTTAATATAAATATAGTAAAAAGGCTAGTATATCGAAATTAGTTCCCGATTTACAAAATAATTTTTTTTAAATAATTTTTGGGACGATCCAACCGTACGGATTTTCTTAAATATTGATTTTAAGTGTGTAAAAAAATAAAAAAAATTATAATTCAATCGGGTACTCCTTTTTAATACAAATATAGTTAAAAAGGGCTACTATATCGAAACTAATATTTTACTTTACAAAATATTAAATATATATTAATTCAATTTAATTACCTAGAATAATATATTTTACTTTATTATTAATTAAATATGATTTTTATATTACTTATTATTATTACAAAATAAATTATATAACTCATATATATGTATGCAAGAGTATTTTGGAATATAAAAACATCACTCCACTACCGCAATGTTTCATTGCGGGAGTAAAAATGAAACATTGCAACGAAACATTGCAGTGGCCGCAATAAATTCTTGTTGGACACCTTCCTCACCGTTTGATCTGACCACCAACGATCTAGATTTGTTGGCTGGTCAAGTCCGGAGCCAATCTTGGCTCTGACCAGTTTCCTTTATAAATTGAATTGATTTGCAAGAGACTAATAAAAAATACATATATCTGCTATGATGTATGATTTATCTTCTATGATCCCAAGTTCCTGCTTAACATAATTAAAAAGATGACAATTTTATCAAAAGAACCAAATATACAATTAATAAGTAGCCCTGTCCATAGAAATGCATGTAAATCTAGCCATGGAGTGTGACTAAATGTGAAAATAATGTTGCACCTAGCTGGTGCCTACAGCCTAGACATACATGCATAGTACACAGAAGCAGTATTTCATTGCTCCATGTGGGGGTGCTGCTTGAAAACGAATCCTTGCCTTAGCATCGTCCATGCGAGTACCTGACTAGTGAGATTTATGTGGTAGTAGGGTTAGCATACCAATGAAAAATTAAAAGAATTTGAATAGATATAGAGTAGTTAATGTATGTGCAACTGCATAGTAATATTCAGCTATGCAGGTGATACTGGTGATAGGGTTTCAGAACTAGTTCAAAATATAAACAGTATACAGTCTGTAAAATTGGGACACTGGGAAATAGCACAAGAAAATAAAAGAGAGGACCACTAACTAGCTCCATTGTTACTGATATATAGTCTGCATGCTATATATGCCTAGTACTCGATTCATTTAATTTTAACCTAGAGATTGGGAAATCTTAAATGTATATTGTATAGATCTAATTTTCTGCAAAAGGTACTCTTCTTTTAGCAAGAACAAGCTCTCAATTTAGCATTCGAATGTATATATAGTCTCTCCGAATCAACCCTACATTACTTAATTAATTGTATAATAGTAGATTCAGGGTAATATAAATAATTGTATAATAGTAGTTTATACACTGGACTTAGAATGGCATCACTATAAGAAACGGCCTACAAACTTCAAGTAAATTAGGTTTTTTTGTTAATCTGGACTGCTTATTCCACCGTTTAAGATTAATTAAATTGGACAATTATTCAACTATGTCTGCAAAATCGGTTATTTAAGTGATAAAAAAAATCAAACAATATATTTAGTGTATTCCATTCGTAAAGTATAGTTTTTCCAAGAAAACGAATATCGATAAGGAATATAGAAATGTGTACATATACGTACACGGCAGCTCGCTCTGGCTAGGGAGGAGATGCCGAATCAAAAGTAAACGTCCAAATTGTAAATATTATTATCAGTGTTTAGTAGCAAGAGAATGGCCTAATGCATGTGTTAACCTGCATTAAAAATTATAATTTCCACATGTAATCACGTTTCCATATATTGACCTTTTCCAAATCAAGTTTTGTTAGCTCACGTCTTCCATCATATATCTCTCTCATTGTCGCGAAGACTTAATTATTTATTGAGGAAAAAGATTTAAAAAAATCTCGAATCTTATTTTTGTCCTCTCGGAACACAAAATTAATGTCCCGACCAGCTTTGTGTTGAGCATTTTAAATTTATATCAGGCCTTTCAACACTCCACAGCAGGCCACCTTAAAGTACACCTACAATTTTTATATACGTTTATTAAAAGTTAAAATTTTAATGTCAATTAATAATTCGTCCATGCATTATAATTTCCGCAAAAAATATATATATATATTGAACTGAGGGTTAGAGCATAATTTGAGTATGACATTAAGAAAAATGTAAAATATTTTAAATTTGTTTCTTAATATGGGTCCAAATGTCAATGGATTATAGTACAATGTGGTCGTTTGAGATTTCTTAAACTTAAAATAAGTTACTTATTTCATATTTTTTAAACATATTTTCATATTTTTTTGAAGATAAATATTTATTTTAAAATTTTAAAACATATCATCATTAAAGAAATAGCTCTAGTTGATGGTTTGAAACACAACTTAATAAGCATTAGTCAACTTGGAGATAAATGTTACCGTACTGGCTTTGACGATAAAGAGTGTCTTGTGATTCATAAAGAAACATGCTTTTAATTTTCAAAGGACATATACATGATAACATATATGATAGTTAATACTCACTCGACAAGAGTTTGCTTAGTTTTAAAATGGATAAAAGGCTATTTGTTGACTTGACAAGGAAGGATGTCAAGAAAGAAAATGAAGGTATGTTGCCTTGGTTGTTTTATCACACACGGGTCAGGCTACTACTGAATCGGAGAATGCCTACTGTGTATGGGAGGAAGTATTTTTAAAATAAAAAATAAGTTATTTATTCTCAGAAAAAGTACAAACATACCTATTTTTTTCCGGAAATAATGATTTATTTTCGGAAATAAATAGTTGTCAAACAGGCACAATACGAGGTCCTTTTAAGTTTACATAGATATAATTAAATATAACTTATTTTGTCAACAAAATAAAAGATTAGAATCATATATAAAATTTAAATATACATTTTTTGTACTTGATGAAAATAAAAATTAACTTTTCGAATAGTACAGATAGCTAGGGGCCAATTTTTGAATAATGTTTGTTTGAACTTGTTCTAAGCAGGTACACAAAAATGTGAACAAATCATTAATGTGTAATGTGTTAGTTTGACTAAATTGCGTATGTGAAAAGAGATCATCAAGCAAACCTCAAAGCAGACGTACAAAGGTGGAACTCACCGATGGAACATACTCCATCCCGTCCCATTAGGTTGCGCATTTTATTTTTCATATAATTAAACAAACCAAATGGATATAATTCCTTCCTAAAAAAGGAAGATTATTGAAGAAAATAAAAATAAATAAAATAAATTAAGAGATTTGGAGCTTTTCACGAGAAAAAACCGGTGAAAGCCCCATCAGCTATGTTGATAAACGAGGAGGAAGACAGATGTCTTTTTAGAGAGAGATGTAAACTCTAATAATTGATACTCCTCCGTCCCATCACATTATTTACATTTTTCTCGTATTATCCGACACACATTTTAAGTTATATATAAAATATAGTTCTATAAGTTATTTTTAAAATTTTTTTTTTCATATAAAAATTTAACAATCCTATTTTTATGCAAAAAAAAAAAAATTGAAAATAAGTTATGAATCTATCTTTAAAATGCACCTTAAAATGTGTGCCGGACACTCTATAAATAATGTAAACAATCTAAAGGGATGGAGGGAGTAATAGATAAATTAATTTTTTTTAATATAATTTACAATAATATGTAATTAAAATAATTAAAAAATCTATTATTAAAAATATATATAATTTATTTTAAAATTTAATTTTAATTTTTTAAAATTATAAAAAAAGAATTAGATTAAGTAATAAATTTATAAATTAATAATTTTATTGAGTCAAATTAAATTCTAATAATTTGCACTTATTAATCTTTATTGAAAATTATATTAAAATTCTATATTATTATTTATAATAAAATCCTGTTAAAATTATAATATATATAAATATTATAATTTGAAAAATATACTAATATAAATTATACTCATATAAATTATTTAAACTAATTTTTTATATAAATTACATAATACGAATAAAAATATACAAAAATATTATAACTATAAAAAATAAATTGTAAGATAGAAAAAGAAACTCGCACGGTCGCACTGCATCGAGTAGGGTTAAGTGCAGACATGAAGATCGTAATCGAATATCCAACTCTAAATAAACTGAAGTTTTGTTAACTTTTTAACTTTATCCAACTACATTCGAGTCCCACACTTTTTATCTTATTTAATTATTTATAATTAAATTAATTAAACTTTAATCAAAAGATACCTATTATTTTTGTACATTTAAAATTTTTAAAAATTATATATTTAAATATATTAGATATATTTTCTTTTATCCTTTTAAATTGTATATTATATACAATATTTGATTAAAATTTAATTAATTTAATTATAAAAAATTAAATAAGACAAGTTATTGGACAGTGGGGATACAAAATTTTAACCAACTGTTGTATTGAAAGCTTTGCTGTGAATTGTGATAAACATGCAAAAAGCAGATTCTTGTTCACAGAAGCTTAGTCCTCTCCACCTCTAACCCTAGAAGGCCAGCTAATTGAGACAGACATGGTGTACAAACACATACAAACAGTGTTGTAAATTAATTATGTTTGTGGAGTCACCCCGGCCCAGACAGTCACCTGCCAGGCCGCCTTAGTCTTCTACCACCTGTAAACTTTAAACAAGAAATTACTGTGCTCTCTTAGCTGTTTAGTTTACTTTCTCAGCTGCCCACATGCACCCTCAGTACTTAATTTCTTTCTTTATTTCAATCACTTTTGTTTTCTTATTTATTAATTCACTGTTTACACAATGTCAACTCTCTTGGTAAATCTCAAAATGTCCAGGTTCACCAATCACCACTATAAATAATAATAGTACTGTCCCTTCATGTTCAATATATAAGCTCTCCCCTCCCCCCTTTCTCTTCTTAATCCCATTGCATGTTTATATTCCCTTCCCTTTTTTTATGTATTTAACTGCATGTACATTCATTTTAAATCTCTCTCCCCCCCCCTTCAAAACACACACTCACACACACATTTCTAACATTTGTTTGGATTTCCAAGCTACCAGATTTCTTTCTTGCTACTAAATCAACCTTTCAAGCTATAAGTGTTTTTTGTCCCCAAGGGAATAAGTGAAGCTGCCAGCATGATCTATCTAGCTAGCCTTGGTTAAGCCACTCAATTAATTATCTCTAGTTTAATTTGCATATACATTTCATTATGTATACCTATGCATAGAAATTGAACAGCCGGGTATCATGGCTAGCTAACTAGGTCATGCTCGGACAGCCTCACTCATTCCCCATTTGGAGGACCCACCAGATGGATTCCGGGTAAACCCACAGAGAAATCACTGTAAGTACATTCCTTCTTCTATGTTACACTACTAACATTGGACTGTGTTTTTACATTTGCGCGTGTGCACATATTTCTGTTCAAGTGCTTAACATATTTCTGTAAAATAATTTCTTTAGCATGGTATTGTAGTATATGTAAACATTTTTGCAGTGACGGGGGCATGTGCATGCACTGACAAACGGGCGATGTAAAGTACAGAAGAAGTAATTTAGTGCATCTTGATCTTATCGATCGAACCCGGCCGTATGGGTGTTGTCCAGAAGTTAATTAGCTGATTTCAAGAAATGTCTACTATAGCAGATAACAAATTTTTTAATCTAGAACGTTATGTAACATACAATATTAATTAGTCACAAGATCCTTAGCCATCTGTATCTTCTTTCTTTTTTTCCCAATTTACAGCCACATGTTTCTGATGAGTGATTCAAATCAATAATGTAATTACTGTTTTGATATGTTTAGAGACAAAAGTTTACTTATGCTTTACATGGTAAAATGTTTGGTTATAATTAAAGTTTGCAGGGATTTTCGCCTAGAATATGAATATATAACCCTTTTAGGCATTTAGGCATTGTCCTGAGAAATGCTAATGTCATATTTATAATTTAGCATTAAATTAAAAATAAAATAAGTTAGTCTAATATTGTGCTAAACATGAATGTAAACTGGCAAAATGTTGTACATGATATTAAATATAGAACCAATTACTATAAATATTGATATAACTGTCACATCACATAAATATACAAGTGAAAAAATGACGAGAAAAGGGTAACAAATATAATTGTACCTCAGAGTTAGGTGTTAATGGACAACCATATTATTATGTACACACATATGTATATATTAACATGGTCGAATGAAAGTAACAAGTGATTGAGATTCTAAAATTGAGAAACTCCAACGGTGTCTGCTTGGTAGTGTAGTGTTGTGATGCTATTTAAAACGTCTGGCGTAAGTTTGGACCACTGTCAGCCATATGCGGCTAGCTCACATATTTTCTTACAAGTTTTCCTGTTTCTAATAATAACAAAATCATTATTTGACTAGTACTACAAGCTAGCTAGCACCAATTGCAAGAATATATTGCATCTTCTTCCTTGCTTTCTCCATATATCATATCTCTTTCCTCTGCTCTCTACCACCATCTCGATGCATGAAGTAGTCTCCATCCTCCTCTCAATCTGTATGCACATATATGTATAAAGCCATGCATATATATATATATATATATATATTAGTTAATTAAGTACTTTCATGAGTTGGAGAGTAGTTCAACTGTTCAAGTTATGGTTTGTAAGTATATTTGTGAACCAACAAAAGTTGAAGCTGCCAGCATGATCTTAACTTTCCAAGAGGAAAGATCAGATCATATGGCTGCTTCATCTTCTGATGGTATCACACCAGAATGACTTCGGTCATAATGCCAATTATGTTCACAGAAATGCACACACATTGGTTTAAGTCTCGATTAGTCCCTCCTTGGTTCCGCCACTGCCCACACATACATATATGTGTATGATTCCCACCTTCCTACCTGTGCTTCTCACTTGTCGAAGGAAACCCTAGGCAAGTAATCAGCTAAAATGATTACTTATTATAAGCTTAATTGATCAAATGCACGAGTCTCTATAACATTACAGATTTACGGTACAAGAGCGTACGTACAGTTTTTTTTGTTAATATTTTATCTTATTTCGAAGAAGAGTCATTAGTATACTATATTACTGTTTATGTCAAAGGAAATTCATGTATAAGCTCAAAAATGTACTTTTTATATATAATAGAGTGGGGGTGTTTGACTTAGCTTATAAGTAATAAGTTTTTTTTAAAAAAAGTATTTTCGTATTTTTTTTTTGAAATTAATATTTATTTTAGAAATTTAAGACCAAATCTTATTTCCAAATTTAAAAATAAGTTACTTATTTTCAGAAAAAGTACATATATACCAACTTTTTCAGCTTATAAGATACTTATAAGCAGTAGCCAAACGGGGCCAGTATATTTACAAATACGTTGTAAGGTTGGAATTATTTTTTCGAAAACAATGATCGCATACAAATTGAGGAAACGGGCACCTGCCCCTCTTAAGCTATGTTGTAATGTTACAGTAGTATTTTATATATAGAAACATCCTAAACCTTGCTCCCATGGATTTGAATCCTGAATCCAACCGTGTTTTTTAGGGGTTGTACTCCAAAAACCAACATCTGCAAGTGTGAATTTCAAGGACTGCTAAAAAATGGTCATGGTCTTCTGGGTAACCTGATTAATTAGTTGAATCTGGCTTGATATTGCAATTTTATTTATATTTCGTATTCTCGTTAGTGAAGTGTGTATGCATGCGCAACCTTCACTTATTTGTGGACCACTGTCAGCAATCTGCTTTTGGTGCTGTTTATTTTTCTCCACTGGTATTAAACTGCAAGGTTTTATACTATTTCGACAGAACAGAATATATGTTTTATGACACACCAACACCCTGTTTACTGACTTGCTACACCAAAATCATGGCAAAAAAAAGGGTCCAGGGATTAAACATAGGCACAGATTTAATTACGTGGAAAGCAGAACCATATAATTGAGGTGTTACAAACTGCATATGGAATTCTCAGAAGACCTGACTTGTCTGTAAATTAAACTGCATTTGGGAAAAAAAACATCAGAAGTTAACAAGAAAACTAACTATATCAGGGCTTCCAATAACTTACGTAAACACCAAACTTTTCATCTTAGGGTTGTTGCAAATTTTATTCCATTGAACCGGAGATGGTTGAGCTATACTCTTTGCCAAGTGCCAGGATCTAGGGAGAAGAATTAAGACAAACAGATCTAACTATCAAAGTCTAAAGACAATGCTTGAGTGCTGAAAAAATACTATTAGATGCACAACCATAAAGGGAATGAGAAAATAGAGGAGAGTAAAGACAATGCTTGAGTGCTGAAAAAAAACGAAAAGTGAATGCTAAGAATAGAAGATGAATGATGAGCTTTCGAAACTAATATATTATCAAAAACCAGAGGAATAATAATGGATAAGTAATTGTAGTAAGATGTAGAATGGGAATCACAAAATGACAATACTAAATAGTACTGCATATATTTTTTGACTAAGCAAGAGCGAGAAGTCATAATAGCAATGCTTGTAGTAAAAAGTAAAAACGAGTAAAGAGAGAACACTTGCAAAATTCTGAGTTGTGGCAATAATAGCAGATAGTAGTAATTTTGCAAGTGGAAGTGCTAGCAGAAGTTAGTCAGATAGTAATTATCATGTATTTAATGGAATTTAAACTCTTTACATGCCTAATGTATCCGATTTGTATCTCAAAGAAATTCAGCAAAATGATGTGCACCTAAAGAGATATAGTAGAATCAGGATGGTGACATCTGTGCTGTTACGAGGGAAACCAGATATACGCAAGTGTACTGCATCTCTAGTAGATTAGGATGGTGAAATCCACCCTGTTACAAGGGAAACCAGATGTATGCAACTCTACTGCATCTCTGACTTCTAATATTCAACACATTTTGAAGGATACTTAGCTTCACACGAGAGCTTAGATTTATGTTTTTCGGGGCATAAGTGACTCACAAGTAACACAGAGACCATGTTTCTTATTCTCTCTCAAGGCGAAATTGTTTCTTTACATATTCCTATTGACTATATAAAGGGCACTGAGCTACAGCACTCTATACGACATTATATCACAGTACATTTCTTCAACTAGTGCTCTGTTTAAATCACAGCACAATAACACAACTCAGAGTCAATTCTTCATGTTCTTTAGTTGCTAACCGATTTCTGAGGTTTACTTGAGCAGCCCTAAATTCAAATAACATAACACCACAACAAACATTCCAAGGAATTCGCCTCTATGAAAACGGTGACACTTTCTTCTAATCAACCATATTTATACATAGTTTCAACAAACAGACACCTTAGAATATGAAGGATAAATTATTCTCTTAACAATGCTTTTCCAGGTTTCTCTAGTCTATGGAAAACACGATTGCCTGCAAGCGGAAGGTTCTATGCGTTCAGTCAATTGAAGCATATTAAATCGATCCTAGCAAAGGTGTAGTCCATCCTTTAGAAGATAGCATATATTAGGAAATGAAACAAGTCAATTACATATAATAACAAAGACTGGAATACCGTAAACAGCTCCAGCATTTAGCTGAAATATAGATAATAGTTTGATTTCTCTCGAACCTTTTACTCAAATCTGCAATATTGTAAGCTCTTCCAGCATATAGTTAAAATTTACATACAAAAGCGGGTTTCTCTCCCTCAAACCCTTTAATAATAATCCTTCAGCTATATGTAGATAGGGACCAATACCTAGTATAATCCAGCTAAGGAATCTAGAATGAAGCGCGTTACAATAGCAAATGGACATTCAGGTTTTATGACGACCTCAACCTTTGAGCCCAGCTGCAACAATATAGCAAACGATGGTCAAAATTATTATTTTAGTGAAGGCCAAAAGAATGCAAACAACTGGCTATGTAGAATAATTAGATTAGATAAAACTATACGCCTGCATTTTTTAACCTCCAGATTAGACTATCACTCCAGATTAAATTAACTGAGATAGTCTTAAATGAAGAAATCATATGGAGATAGATACTACAAAGTTAACTAAATAAACATGCATTTGGACTTTAATTTTTTTCAAAAATTGAAAGGCTTACAATTCCAGTAAAGTGACCAAAAAAAAAATTTGAGTGACATATACTCAACAGTCAAGTGCTGTCAACTGCCTAACAAAAGGTAGACCTAGTCCCATAATATTGATTTCTCCACAAGGCGATTATTTACTACTTGAATTTTGTGCATGACCATCAATTATAGACTTTGGAATCCAGTCATAATATGCTATGAGAAATCTTGTGTGTGAGAGAGAGAGGCCTGGTCGGCGAGTAAAAATTTACATAGTAAAACACTGTTTAGTCAATGCAATCCAACTACGGTACATGTGAGAATTGAAATGTTTTAAACCAAATATTAAGTAAAGAATTAACAATAATCCATATTCCATACAAGGATTTCCGAATTCGACCACGTTTGAGTAAAAATCTTTTTAAGTACTGATCTTAAGTTTTTTAACCAAATTCCCCACAACAGATGAGACTCCGCCACTTCTAAAATCAGGAACCTACGTTAAACACACATTTTTGATTTTGAAATGCTTTCTTGTTGGTTTTTTGGATGAAATATATGATAGTAAATAATATCAAACATGTCCAAGCTAATAAAACCCCAAGAGATCAAGAAAAGTCATCCATCTCAATATTACGTTCATCTCCATCTCTTTCTTGTGTATTGTCATTGGTGTAAACCATAATCATGTGTATCACGGTACCAATTCAAGCTTTGAAAGTCCCATCACGACGAGTAACTTCGAGGAGACTAGTCGTCGACTAGTCGACAATTAGTTGTCTTCGTAATAACCACTGTTGGAAGCCATGGCTATGTTTTTATCTCAAATCCTAACAGAGTCAAAGACCCCTTAAGATCTTTCAAGCTCTATCACCATTTGTTGGCTTTTTGGATGAAATATTAAAGAATATAGTATACAAGAAGAACGAATTTAGTCTTATTCATCTTAATCATAACTATTACTATTAACTTATTTATCTTAATCAGTTGAACTAATTCTACTTATTTTACTAACCACTGCCTAATAATTTAGATACTTTAAAAACAATTCATAAGTATTAAAGTAACTTTGAATTATTCTCTACATAGGGAAGCAATTGTCACAACTACAATGAAGTAGCTAAATACAGCCCCGACTGTCAATATAATCATCATTATTGTGTATTATAGCTGTTATTTACTAGCTGTTATTTACTAGCTGTAAATCTGTGATTTGTACCAGTTGTATTGGCTTAATTTAGGCTGATATTATGTGATATGATAGGCTGATATTAGGAGATACTGTAGGCTGATTTCCAGGTAGATATGATTGGGTATGCTAACTGATTTGTAGCTCTAATTAGCTCTGTTGTACCTATAAATACAGGAGCTTGTTTGTATGACAATTCATTGAGAATGAAAAGCATTTTCTTACATCTTTGTCACCGACATCATCTTATCTATCTCATCTATGACCATATGTCAAAATAGTCAACACAATGAAACTGGAAATTTCCATTTAACATTGATGGATAAAGATGTGAAACCCAGAATGACGTACTACAATATTATACAGGTGCTGAATTTGATTCCACAAACAAATAATATCAAAGCCGAGATACATTTCACATTGCATTATCTATAAAAAGAAAAACCATGACAAAACTGTGAAGAAGAAAAGGCCAATGAGACAAATGATGCCTACACATTGGTAACAAATAAATAATGAATAAATACAGAACAAAAGTTACCTGCAGAGGAATCGCCTGATGCAGGCTTATCACCTCTAACTGAACATCCAATGATCAGCCCATGCCTACGAACCCCTCAATACCATTTTTGACTAATCCTCTTTAGCTGAACATTCTTAAATCCAGCTTTCTCAAACCACTAAATGAACTATTTCCTCTTTGAGGAAGAGCATCAATATTTCTGCGGAAAAACATGACAACCAAAAAGAAGGGTAGACAAGACAGATTACACATGCTTTCCCTCCCAATTTCAGTACCCTGTATGTTTCCCTGATGCCGCCTTGCGAATCTGACCAATACTGGGAAGACAGCAATAGAATGCTATTAGAGATAGATATTAATGTGAAAGCTCTCTGTAGATCTTCAACTTGAATGAATGTGCAGTATTAATTGTAAAGCCATTCCACGCAACACAAATAATAGAATCACACATACAGGTAACTGTTTCAAGCAATTATACTCACAACTTAGTGTTTTGGTATGATCATATATTACAACAGATTACAATTTACAGCTTCCCTTAAAGAAATAGTAGCCTACTATTCACTCCTAAATAGTTATATCCCTTTATTTTTGCACCAGAGTACAACATCAGCAAAAAGGTCAAACAAAGTTTACATTACAGAGGCATATCCCCCCCCCCTCCCCCCTCCCCCCTCCCCCCTCCCCCCCACACACACATAGAAATGTTTAAGATAAATGGTAAGAGTATTTAACATGTGAGCCCCTCTGGTAATTATCAAAAATGTACAAAGCATGCATTACGAAACCAACAAGTAATGACACTGTATTATGAAGCAAAACGTTACTATGCATAGAAATACTAGAGATGGTTCTGTGCATAATCTTTACAATTCATAATTTGTTAGTTTACTAACAATGCAATCCGGAAACACAAATTCATAGAGTCGTAATTCAAACCAAGTCGAGTTTTTAGTTATTGAGTTAGGTTTTTTTATTGAATTGAGTGAAGCTTACAAACTATGTTCAAACCTTACAAACTATGTTCAAACTCGGCCCGTGTATAAACCGAGTCAAGGTGAAGCCAGTTAACAAGTTATGGAGCACAAGTCGAGTTCGAGCTACTCGAACTTTCAAAGTATTTTTATGAACCAATAGAGAGCGCAACCCAGCTTTATCAAGCCCATTATATTATCGAGCTCGAGTCAAGTCGAGTTCGAGCAAGTTAAAACTCGAATCGACTTGAATTCTTAATTCAGCCCAAATGTTTGTTCGAGGTCAGGTTCGAGACAGCTCGATTTGAATTACAACCCTACAAATTCAGTCTTTGCTCACTTTTATGCACTTATCACTACATGCACTTGCACAGCATAATGAATAGTCTCCAATTTCTAGAATTAATAACCTGAATTCTTTATGTTTTTATTTTCAACTATAATCTTAGTACTAGACATCCTCACAAGAATAGACAGTGTAATTTCTTATTGTGATTCTTTCATTATCAAATGTTAAGTTTAATAAATAACCATGTCAAAATCAAACATCGTGTAATTTCTTATTGTGATTCTTTCATTATCAAATGTCAAGTTCAATAAATAACCATGTCAAAATCAAACATCAAGGGTAGCATAACATACATATCAACAAAACAAAGAATCTATTGTTGCAGTCTCAAGGACATATCAATTCTCAAGAAGCAGCAAACTAAACTAGACTGATATCATTAACAAACACAAACATCAAAACTTGAATGTAATGCACAAAACATCATGTGAAAATCTGATAACCAAAATTAAGGAGTACAGCCTTATACCTCCCTGCTAATAAGTAACTATCAACATCGACAGTTCTAAATGAAAGATCCTCCGCGTATCCTTGATTATCTTACAATCCTTCAAAGGCTCCTTTTGCTTAGCTTTAGCAAGCAGATGAACTGATCAAGAATAATAACATTCTTGGCATCCACATGTGTTACGATACTAAAAGTAGTGGACCCTGTCCCTCCACCAACATATTCTTATTATTCAGCAGGCTCAAGTGCATCTTCTCTCATATCTTCAGTCCAATATTGGATATATAGATTCTATATATCCAATTGACCAGAATCTATATATCCAAAAGACCTCCTTCTAAGGGTTATGGGGTCTTGGGTTTGATTCTCCCTCGCTCAAGAATTAACTTAGAATGGAAACTACTAAAATGAGTAAACTGCAGTTTGATGACCTATAAAATTACTGTAATTTTTTGTAGTATGATGGCCGTATTTTAATTTTTGCACTTTGATGGCTTCAATAATTAACTTTTAGCCATTTCAATGATTTCCGTCAAGTCCACTAATATCTGTTAGTTCTACAAAGGGTATTTCAATTCATAGACGAGTTAAATCAAAACAAAATAGAAAGTTAGACGTTTATTTTTTAACATTTTTCCAAATATATTTTTAGTGCATCTCTGTTATCTCTCGTCGTTGTTTCTTTCTCTAGACACGCACATACATACAAATACCTATACATGTATATACATACACACCTTTACACTCATAAAACCTCTCATGAAACAATTAATTATTTTCATTTTGTTCTTCCATTGATGGTTCTATAAAGCTCCAATTTTTCTCTTTAATTTCTTATAATAACTGCTTGCAAATTTGGGGTTTTAAAAGGATATGAAAATTTTGATTAAAACTTTCTTTGATTAAGAGAATTTAATGTGGGTGTTCCATTTTATTGAGTTTGTATATAATTAAATTGGAATTGACCATTGGGTTTGGTGATAAAATGGAGAGGTTTTTGTGAGTGTGAAGATAAAAGTATGTGTATGTCTGTGCAGGTGTTTATATGTATATGTGTGACGAGTCACGACTGATAGAGAGGGAGAGGAAGAAGAGGCGAAGAGAGAGACGGCATTTATCTAAATATATTTGTGGGGAAATGTTATTAAATAAACCCCAATTTTGCATTTTGCCTTGATTTAATTAATGTATGGACTAAAACACCACTTGGAGAACTAATAGATGTTAGTTGATTCAACGGAAATCATTTAAATGATTAAAAATTAATTATTTAAGCCATCAAAGTACAAAAATTAAAATACGACCATCATACTGCAAAAGATTAATTTTAAAGGCCATCAAACTGTAATTTACTATAAAATATAATTATCTTATTGTTTTGTATAAACCTAGGCTGTGAAGATAAGCTTGCAGCTGAAGCACTACTTTTACTTCTAAAGTTGAGTTTTTTTTTACCATGAGAAGTAAAACTAGGCTAAGAGAAAGGCTTATCATGCAAATCTGAACTAATAAAACCCAGACCATTTGGTACCAATGTCTCTAGTTAGTGTGAGATTTTCAGTCCCACTTAGCATTGAAGAAGTCATGAAATAAATAAAAAGCAAATACCTAGATAAAATAATGTTCAAATTATGAGGTCGGGTGATTTTTTTTTTGACAGGAGGTCGGGTGATTAAATTGGAGGTTTAAGCAAAACTAATGCAGATTGGAGCAACTTGGCTTGAAAACTATAGCACGATCTTTGCTCAAAACTTGCAACTTTCTGTGGTGGTAAAATGTAGGGGTTAAGCATTGTTTCTGTGTGGGCGCCGGGAGCATCGAAATCCCCAAAACTACCTATCTTATAACAAACTAACCCAAGCCTAAAAAACGAATCTCATTAGTAAGTAATACTGTAATAGAATGAAAACTACTAGACTATACTAGTGTCAAGTATTATCAAGCTCATATGTGTTATGTACTATGTACGTTAACCCAACAAACCAAAAGTCTTGCAAAATATATTCAACACTTGGCATCATGGACAAACACCAATCAAATAACTCAAATCAATACAATTCATCAAGTATATAATCCAAAGAAATCAACTTTCCGCAAAACAGAATAGTTCCTTTAACATCATGTAGACATGTACATACATCAAATATCATTATATAATATCGAATGCTGCTTACACGGAGATGAAAAACAAAAACTTGCCGCGTCGCTAGCTCCTCTTTAAATCAATATCCAACTGATCACCTAACAACTCACTGCCTCTATAACTAGTAACCTCAACTTGTGATCTCAAAAACTCAAACCCCTTACTCTCACTTTCCATCAATGTAGCCAACCAAATCAACTTCCCCGCTCTCCTACTATCCACATTCCTCCAATCCACCGCAATCCTAGCGTCTCGAAACACACTCAAACACTTGTCTCTAGCAAAACTCACACACTTTTTCTTGGATTCTTGAAAGCATTTCTCCATTTCTTGCTCTTCACAAGCCTCCCTCTCTTTAAAATCCAAGTTGGATAGTCCAATCAGGGGTTTCCACCAAGTGGGTTTGCACTTGTTGGATGCGGATATGGAGCACCCGACCCGGGAACCCGATTCACATTGTTGGGTGATTTGGGATAGGAAGGAATTGAAGGATGAGGTGAAGGATTGGGGGGAATTGAAGGCGAGAATGAAGGGTCCGAGAGATGGGTCGTCGGGTCGGGAAGCGGGTATGGGTTGGCGGAGAAGAGGGAGGGGAGTGGGAAAGGGGATTAGGGTTGATGAGGCTGAGTAGTCTTCCATGTTTGGTGGCAGTGAAGACATGCTTTCTTGAGATTTTTTTTGGTGGAATTGAGTTATGAATAACGGCGGAAATTTTTATTTTTTGTGAAATGAAATCAAATTATTATATATTTCAACGACCATGGTGCAAATTATTATATATTTCAACGACCATGGTGAAATGAATATGCTTCGTGAGTTAGCAGGAAAGTCGAAAAAGCCATGGTGCATATTGGGAGATTTCAACGATATGGTGAACACTCCTGAAAAACGTGGTCGAAGAGCCCACCCACAATACTTGTTAGATGGTTTTGCTGATACAATTAATGACTGTGAATTAATCGACTTAGGGTTTGTGGGTAAAGAGTTTACGTGGGAGAAATCACGGGGAACTGAGCTATGGATTCAGGAGAGACTTGATAGAGGATTGGCAACTCAGAATTGGCGAGATATCTTCCCGCAAGTGGAAATTAAAGTTCTGGATGTTTCGACATCGGATCACCTGCCATTGCTCTTACAGCTTAACAAGAAGGTATATGCACTGAAGAGTAAGCGATTCCGATTTGAAAACATGTGGGTACGTGAGGAGGAGTGCTATAATCTAGTTAGTAGCAGCTGGAATAGTATGAGGGGCAGATATTGTACAGAAGATTAATTTTTGCTGCTTAAAACTAGAGGAATGGGGGGGAGGTCAAGTAAAAGAAATGAAAGATATGATTAAAAAGTACAAAGGGGATTTGAGGAAGTATAGAACTAGACGGGACGTGTATGGCATTGGTAAGTATAATGAAGCACGGTGGGAATACCTTAAATTATTGGAAAAACAGGAAATTTATTGGAAGCAAAGGGCTAAACAGTTCTAGTTAAGAGAGGGAGATCTTAACACAAGGTTTTTTCATAAATATGCCTCGAGTCGGAAAAGAAACAATAGCTGCAGGGTTTAAAGAATAAGGATGGTGAATGGAAAGAAAGTAAGGAAGATATCCAAAACATTGTTGTGGAGTATTTTAGCAACTTATTTAGTACTACTCCAGAGGTGCGAGAGCTGACTGAACGTGAAAATGTGAATCGAATTACTGAAGAACAAAATGCTCAACTAATGACACCAGTCACAATGGGAGAAGTCAAAGATGCAGTCTTCTCAATGCATCCTGAAAAATCCCCTGGAATTGATGGGTTGAATCCAGGATTTTATCAGGCATATTGGCGAGTGGTGGGAACAGATGTGACAAACGTTGGTATGTCTTATACCCAAAGTTAAAAGGCCATAACAGATGCAAGACATGCGACCAATCTCTCTTTGTAATGTGTTGATTAGAATCCTGTCAAAGGTGATGGCAAATCGTTTAAAAAGCTGCTTACCTGGGATTATATCGGATAAATAGAGCGCGTTTGTTGAGGGCAGATAATGCGTTAATTGCATTTGAGCTCAATCATTATTTAAAAAGGCGTACGCAGGGGAGACATGGGGTTGCTGGACTGAAAATAGATATCTCGAAAGCCTACGATATGCTGGAATAGAATTTTATTGAGCATATGTTAAACAAATTTGGATTCAATCAGGCCTGGGTTGATAGATTGTTGAAGTGTGTAAAGACAGTTAAGTATAGTTTCTTAAATGATGGCGCGGTGTTTGGTGCGGTCCAACCAAAAAGAGGAATTCGCCAAGACGATCCTATATCGCCGTACTTATATATATTATGTGCAGAAGGGCTGAGTTCGATTCTGCGTAGAAACGAAGGCGCTGGACTCATACATGGGTGTGTTATTGCACGGGATGCACCAGCAGTATCACACCTACTCTTTGCTGATGATTCATACTTCTTCTTTCGAGCAACAGAGCCAGAAGCTACTACTATGAAGAATATTTTGATGAGATATGAGAGGATCTCTGGGCAGGCCATAAATTTCCATAAGTCGAACGTGGTGTTTAGTAAAGATACTACTACTGCGAATAGAGAAGTGGTTTGTAGAATTTTGGGGGTACAGGAGGCGAATACACCAGGTAATTATCTAGGTATGCCGATGAATATAGGGAGAAGAAAAACGGAGGTGTTCAAGGGAGTAACTGAACGAGTGAAAAACAAGCTGCAAAGCTGGAGTAACAAAAGCATCTCGAAGGCAGGTAAACTTATTTTGCTTAAAACGGCAGCACAATCCATTCCAAACTTTTGGATGAACTTATTTTTGTTGCCAATAGAGGTGTGTGATGAGATTCATAGACAAATGAATAGGTTTTGGTGGGGGCATGGTGGCAGTGGGAAGGGGGTTAAATGGTGCTCATGGGAAAGAATGTGTGTGACAAAAGAAGCAGGAGGCTTGGGATTTAGAGATCTGAAAATTTTTAATATCTCAATGTTGGCAAAACAGGGATGGCGCTTGTTAAATAATGAAAATCAACTTGTAACTAGCATCATAAAGGCTCGATATTTTCCCAAGTGTGATTTCCTGGATGCTAAACTTGGTGCGAACCCAAGTTTCATGTGGAGGAGTATTTTAGCTGCGTAGGAGAGTATAAAACAAGGATGCAGGAAAAGAATTGGAAATGGGCAGGATACTTTTGCTTGGAAAGTACCATGGTTACCATGTAAGGATAATGGCTATTTAACGACCAATATGCCTCAAGAATTGGAGAGTATTTCAGTTAGGAGTCTGATGGAGGAAAATGCAAGAAACTGGGATCGGGAGCTTTTGCAAGATATTTTTAATGTTAGAGATACGGAGTTGATTCTGAAAATTCCATTACCTATAAGGGATAGACAAGATACCTGGCTTTGGCACCTGGAGACAGAAGGAAAGTTTACTGTGAAAAGCTGTTATCGCATGTTACAAGGGGAGCATAGTATGCCACATAAAGACTTTTGGAAAAAGGTGTGGTCACTCAATCTACCAGGGAAGGTAATTAACTTTTTATGGCGAGTATGCACGTGCTTTTCTTCCTACATCAGCAGCATTAGTTGAAAAGCGTGTGCAAGTTGATATTCGTTGCCAATGGTGTCTGCAAGCTACAGAGACTGCATGTCATGTATTATTTGATTGTATGTTTGCGAAATTTGTATGGACAGAAGCAAAGCTACAAGGTGATCTACTGATGATGCAAGGTGATACGGTTTTCGAAATTCTAAAAAGAGTGCTTACAAGCTGCAGTAAAGAGAAGGCGGTGCGGATAGTAATGCTTTGCCGGGGCCTATGGAATCGTAGAAATAAATGGATATGGGAGAAGACAAACATGTCGCCCTTTGGTGTTCAAGCTCAGGCTAGGAATATGTTAGACGATTGGAGGGAGGCAGTAAAGGGTAAACAGAAGCATGGTCCAGTAGTTCATTCGAGTCCACGTCAATGGAGGACACCACCATTGGGGTATGTAAAAATTAATATTGATGCGGCTATCTTTGCGGAAATTAAACATATTGGTGTGGGTAGTGTTGCTCGCGATGACCAGGGTCGATTCCTAAGGGCTAGGGGAAGGCAGTTTGCAGGAGAGTTTCTTCCAATAGAAAGCTGAAGCTTTGAGCCTAAAGGAGGCTCTCTCTTGGGCACTAGAAGCAAGATATTCAAAATGTGTATTTGAGTCGGACGCAAAGAGGCTGGTGGATGCATGCCAAGGAAACAATGGGAGAAATTACTATTATGCTATTGTTAGTGATTGTATAGATTTATTTAAGCACTTTGTCGATGTGCTAGTTCAGTTTGTTCATAGATCTGCGAATGGCGTAGCTCACGTGTTAGTACGAGCGACCCATTTCATGTCAGATACACAGGAGTGGATGAATACTGCTCCTGAATTTATGTTGGATGCTCTGAAGTTTGATTCTATATAATGAAAGCAAGTACTTTTATTTCAAAAAAAAAATTATTATATATTTTTTTATTAGGGAAGATTTTTTTATTTGAAGTTTATGATTTTTTTTTAGAATTATACATTTGATTGTTTTGAATTGAGGTATTTTATATATTCTATTAACAATTTAAGGGGAAAATGATTACCTAATTCAGAAAAACAATAAATAAAAATTATTGAAAATACTGGTCAATCTTATGTTGGAAAATTTGTACCAATTAATTTTTTCTCTTAATTTCATAAATTCCTTTCCATTTTTGTTCTATTTTATTTGTTCTCCGGACCAAATGCAGCATAAGAAATGTATGGATAAATCGATAATTTTCACAATATTTTATAAAAAATCTTCTGTGACATTATCATAGGCTCATAGCCCTCATCTTCTTCGCATCTATTCTTAAATTGTACTCCCTCCGTCCCATTTTGACGAGAGAAGGTTTGGGATAATTGCTTTCCGCAACAGCTGCATATTGTAGTTTTTTACCAACTTACAGAGAATGCAGTTCAGTTTTTACAGAATGCTACCGTTTTTGGTCATTCAAGCTGATTTTGCAGGCTGCAAAATATATGGCAATCCGAGCCTTACATAATATAAGAATGATTGAAGGACTGACAAGGTATTTACATAATATATGGCAAGCACTCATATACTACATGGAAATGAAACAAAAGTCAGTTACATATAATAACAAAAACTGGAATATCGTCTGTCAAAAAAAAAAAAACTGGACTATCGTAAACAGCTCCAGCATCTAGCTGAGATATACATAATAGTCTGATTTCTCTCCCTCAACCTTTTAATCATATCTGTAAATATTGCAAACACCTCCAGCATCTGGTTGAAATATACATACATAGGCAGACTTCAATCACTCGAACCCTTTAATCATATCGGTCTCCCTTTAGGAACAACTAGATCCTTCAGCCACATGTAGATAGGAACCAATACGTAGTATAATCCAGCCAAGGAACCTAGAATGAGGCGTGTCAGGAAAGCCAATGGACTTTCAGGCTTTTCGACCTCCTCAACCTTTGGGGGCAGCTGCAACAATATAGCAAACCATGATTAATAAATTTTGTGGTGCAAGGAATTTACTCCGTGAAACTATTAGTCAGATGCAGTACATGTGAAATGTGCAGTGTTGTACCATTCATAAAGAAAACGACTCGAATCAATCCATAAAAGGATACATGATACATTCATTTGTTAAATGGCTTAAGGGAAACAATCGCAATAATTACAATGAAGTTAAGTGCCCATTGACTAATTATAGCCCCTATACTTCAGCCTTCAGCCTCGTTTGTTTTTCTTCTCGCTCAAAACTGCAAGTTAAAACTGTCAACACAATGAAACTGGAAATTTCCATTTACTATTAATGGATAAAGATGTGTTAAAATATATAGTATAAGATCCATTTGGGGCCTTCCTCTAACACCTTAAGGTTTTAGGAGACCTGGTAACTTAACATAGTATCAGAGCTCTGGTTGTAGGAGGTCTCGAGTTCGAGTCAACATTTAAGGTTTTAGATGAGACTCAACATTTAAGGTTTTAGATGAGACTCAACATTTAAGACACTGTAACAAAACTGAAGTGAAGTGTGAGAAGGTTAACAAGAGAGGAAGATGCCTACACATGGCTAACAAATATATAATGAATAATATACAAAACAAAAGTTACCTGCAGAGGAGAATCGCCAGACGCAGGCTTAACACCTGTAACAGAACATCCCATGATCAGTCCATGTCTACGAACTCCACGATACCATTTTGGACCTATCCTTTTTAGCTGAACATTCTTAAATCCAGCCTTCTCAAACCACTCAATGTACTCTTCTTCCTTGGGGAAGAGCATCCACACGTCTGCGAAAAAACGTGACAACCAAAAAGTAGGGTAGACAGGACCAATTACACATGCTTTCCCTCCCAATTTCAGTACCCTGTATGCTTCCCTAATGCCACGTTGAGGGTCTGGCCAATACTCAATACTGGGAAGACAACAATAGAATCCTATTAGAGATGGATTGTAATGTGAAAGGCCTATATAGCTCTTTAACTTGAACAGAAACGCAGTAAATACACGTAAGATAAATATAATTACGCAAAAAGATAACAACTGTTTCTGGCATTTTATTTCAAAAGTTTGTATTACAATAGGATTATCTACTACCACAGAATACAGCTTCTCTTCTTGAAGTAGAACTCTATTTTTCATTTCCTATTAAATTCACTGCTTTATTTATTTTTGTACTGAATAAATAATCTGCAAAAAATCAAACAGAATTCACCAAAAGAATTTCTTGGACAGCCAGATCAAGGACATTGCCAGCAATTCTGTGTTATACATTACAAAGGCATCACACACACACTTACAAGAACACATATGTCCACAGGGAAATAGTTAGATATATAAGTTGAGTCCCTCTGGTACTTGTGAGAATATATAAACCCAGGAATTATGAAACTAAGTAATGAACTGTATTATGAAACAAATTAACAAAACATCACTATGAATAAGAACACTAAAGATGGTTCTAAGCACAATCCTTAAACTTACAAATCCTAAGATTTAAGTATAATATCAAATTCTAAATGCGCAAATCAAATAACAAAACTAGAAAATTACTGTGTTATACCTTCCAGCTGATACATATCTATCAGCATAATCAGTTCTAAACGGAAGATTCTCCGCATCTCCCTCGATTATCTTACAATCCTTCAAAGGCTCCTTTTGCTTAGCTTTAGCAAGCTGATGAGGAGACTGATCAAGAATAGTAACATTCTTGGCATCCACATGTTTTACGATTCCCAAAGTAGTGAACCCTGTCCCTCCACCAACATCAACCACTAACATATTCCTATTATTCAAATCAGCTGGCTCAAGTGCATCATCTCTCATATCTTCAGTCCAATGTCCAGGATTAATAACATGGTCATACACAATTGACAAGAATCTATAAAACCAAAAAGCCTCTTTCTTGTTTTGTATAAACCTAGGCTGTGAAGATGGTCTTGCAGCTGAAGCACTACATTTAGGTACAAAGGTTGTACCTTTACTTGTAAAGTAGAGATTTTTTTTACCATGACAAGTAAAACTAAGCTTAGTGAAAGGCTTACCATGCAAATCTGACCTAATAAAACCTAGCCCATTTGGGCTAATTCCTCTAATTAGTGTGAGATTTTCAGTCCCACTTAGCATTGAAGAAGCCATAAAATGAAGAAATAACAAATACCCAGATAATATACTTACAAATTATTATTGTATTGATGTTGTAAGCAGAACTAATGCAGATTGTAGCAACTTGGCTTGAGAACTAGTGCATGCTTTTGCTCAAAACTTGCAACTATTCTACACTATGGTGATTATACAGAGGATGCATGTATCTAACACCGAGACAAAAGGGGCCCAGAAACCAAGAAACCTTAGCTCTTCGATAGCATTTGTGGTGGTAGTGGTGTACTATCTCTTTGGATATTTTAGTGGCCCAGATTTCCCGTGTATAGTTAGTTGATTGATTGTGAAAAATAATTACAGTATTAATTAACGAAGAGAATTATAAAAATTGGATTGGCTTATAAAAAGTTTGAATTTAAAATCATATTAGGCCAGATTTTTATAAAAATCGGGGAAGATGGGTCGGATTTCCTCCGAAAAATATTAGGCCCATGACTCCATTTTTTTATAAATATTTTAATATTCATATTTTTAATTTTATAAATAATATAATATATGTATATATATGATATAATATATTTTAATATAATACTAGAAGCTTATTATATTAAAAGTATATTATATAAATATATTTTACCCGATAACGTACTGCAATTTTATCACCCTTGTGGGCCTTAATTTCAAGGACTAACGAACTGATGTCAATTATATTATATCGTATATATAATAAGAGTAAAATAATTTTATCCAGATTAGGAGTTCAATACTCAATAATAACATTTTTATATTTAAATATTTTATTATTATATCCTAAATATAAAAGAGATTTTATTAAAATATTATTAAAACTCTAAAAATCAATTTCTAAAAAATATATATTATTACATGATTTTTATAAAAGAAAACCTTAAATACAAATTCTTTTGATAATAAATACGATCTTTTCACCATCTTTATCAATTATTTTATAAAACTACAAACATCAAAACATAACAAATTTCAAGATTATATAAAAAATGTAGTGAATTCAGAAATAACTTAATTTGTTTGATAAAGTCTAGCCCGCGTTTAAAAAAATAAAGTATAATTCATTCCCAAACATATCATATTCATATCTAAGGTTTGTCAATTGCACATGTATGTCTCGCATAATAAATGAACATTGAATTTTAAATTAAATATATAATAACAATTAAATTTAATATTCAAAATATATAATTTACTTTCATATATAATTATTGTTAAGAGAATAAACTTCCTGAGATTAACTCAGAAAAAACACCTAAACTGCAAGTGTTTTTTAGCGTGGATATTTTTGTAATTGTATATAATTTTCTGTAATTATAATAACACACTCGTATATTTATATGAGAATTTTTATTAAACTCATGAAAATTATGGCAGATAACCTCAGGAACATTAATCTCTTATTGTTAAATTATATCATATACGAGCTTATAATCCGTACGAAACACGAGATAACTAATATTTAAGTAAATTGATTTTTTATTGACATTTAATATAAAATTTTATTATATTAAAATTTTATGCTAATATTATATATTATCTTATTTTATATAAATCTATTTTATTTAATGTAAATATATTATAATTTGGATCCGTGTTATAATAAATATATAATTTGGAATTGCTTAAATCCTGCAACGTACACAAGATTAGTACAACTAGTTATTTTATATCATTACAAGCTTATCAGCTTGTATTATCAAAATCTAAAAGGTTTCAATATATTTATATAATATAATATAATTTTAATATAATAAGCTTTTAATATTATATTTATAATATAGTATAAATTTTAAATACTTATTATATTAAGTTTCTTATTTAAAATATAATTATTATATAATATAACAAATTAAAATATATTGTATTTATAATATAATATAAATTTTACTTATTTTTATTTTATTATCGTTCAAATTTTTTAATTCAATTAAAATTATAATATTATAATTTATTTATTTATATTACATTTTATTAAAATTTAAAATATTATTTAATTTTAGTAAAAAAAATTTAACAATAAAAATATTTTTATATTTTTAATATTCAAATGGGATTTTATTAAACGAATTCGTGTAAAGATGACAATTTTTACTTCTATTTAAAATATAGATATTTTAAATTGTATTGTCAAATAATTGATTTGGTTTATTTAGTATTATTCGAGATTTTTTATTTTAAGTGAAACTATTCAATTTTGAGATTCAACTTCAAACTGACATTCTGTTAATTAAATAGTTAATTTATTACGAAAATCGGCTAACTTATAAAGTTATCATATTTTTTTAATATTATATTTAAACAAGATATACATGCAGTTAGCAATATAAAAAGAAGTCTGACACTCGTTCAAAAAAAAAAGTCTGACACTAATTTTGAAAAAATTATAAAAGTATTTTAATTAATTTTTTTGATAATAACATTGAATAATTGACTTTTTCATTTAATATTATTCAAAATTTTTGACTTTAAAGTAGCACTAATTTTTTTTTAATAATTAAGCTTACAAATTAGTATATGTTCTAAGAAGTCAAACGACGACAGAGGATAAACCTTTAATACTTGGACAATACACTATTTTATTTAAAGTGCAATAATTTGGAATTGAATTTAAAGTAAAAATTTCGAAGGGTACCAAAATAAAAAAGCAAATTATAATATCTCTTTAAAATAAATAATAAAAAGGTTGTTAGAAACTTAGAATGATAAAAGGTCAAACGTCATGTTTACGATATTTATCAGCTAGTCCTAAATCGTTTGGAATATTTCAATAAAAGAATCAAATTAAACAAAGGCTAATCTCTGTGTAGGCTAAAAATTTCTACTTCATGTTTACAAAAGCACTTCTCCATTCCCTCAATAAAAATCAGACTCTCGGAGTAATTGCAACCATCGTAATAGTAATTACATTCATTTCCTTCCTTGTCAGGACTCTTGAGGCTCTTGATTGTATGCGTTTCCGAATAGATGCAGTACAATTTGAGATCAGGTCCCGCAAATAAAATATCACCATTTATAAAACAAGTTAAAAGCTTTTCTGCAAGAAGAAACGTAGGATCGTTACCAAAGGGTCCGATGCACATCTTGCTCCAAACACCACACCTCTCATCGAAGATATGAACATCGATTGTGCTCCCCAAACATAATGTCCAGTGGTAGAAGATGACAGCAACGGAGTCCCTCATGTTCATTAAAACAACATCCTTATTACTTTCCTTGATGAAAGAATCAGGTAATAACCTGAAAACTTCGTGTCGAACATCGAATGAGATCACAATCATACGTGTAGTAACATCATCACTTTGTTGATTAAGCCAATAAATCGATTCACCGACTATTGCAGACTGGTTAAAATTAAGCAGAGTACCATGGTGAAGGAAGTTAGAGGGTGCAATTTCCCTCCAACAACCAATATTGCACGAATAGACATAGCCTACTAATGGTTGTTTCACAATAGTGGTAACATAAACGATTTTGTAATCATCAGCAACAGAATCGAAACCAAATCCAACAATATAAGGTATGTGCTTAGATTTGACAACGAGAGCCGGGATTATCAAGCACTGTTTGGTAGCAGGATTCCAAATTGCACTTACCATATGCATGAAAAAATTCACTCCCCAATCGAAAAAACAGACCAAGCCATTGATACAACCAATAATTTTTGAGTGTTGTTGCAGTTGAAAGTGATAAAACAAATTGGAAAATCCCCTCGCATCCCTACATCTCCTAAGCATTATAGAGTTGCAGTTAGCGTTGTAAAGGTGAGTCTTAGTGAAATATGGGTTGCTCGATATTAGCAACTTCCAGGATTTACAAACTGATTGAAACCGTAAAAGTGATTTCACAGGAAGTCGAGTCAGTATCTGGTATTCAATTATGTCTATGGGAAGACTTGGTAGAAGATTGTTAGAGTCCATGTTTATTATTGGAAAATTCATGGATGAAAATTCTATATATATACACCTCTTTGCATAACAAATAACATATTTCAGGTAGGAAAAGAACTAACATGAAAATAACATATTCCAAGTAGGAAAAGAACTAACAAAATCAGAATTAATATAAATATATATACTTTTAATATTAACTTTTACCTATATATACACAGACATACATCACATACTGTACGAATTTTTCTCAATTTTTTATTATTTTTAAAATATTTTATTTCAAATTCTTTTTATTTGTATCGCACTTCGTTTGGATTCCTTTGTGAATGATGCACAGTTTACTTCCTTGGATCACATCGATTATTATCAAGGTCATCAAACTTATTCATAGATCGATTATCATTAAGGTCATACGGCCTGTTATGAAAATTCCATTCCAACATTACCCGGGTAATCATCAATTTCATCACAACCAAAAACGATGAGATGAATGCCGTCCGGTGGTGTATTGGACGCTCAAAATTATTTTTCTAATTATTTCAAAACTTTTAAATTTTAAATAAAAATAACCTTTAAGAGGAAACCTTGATTGTAATCTCGTGATATATGGTTAATTAACTGAAGCTTACTGCAAGCTTATATACAGATACACCTCACACCTACTGTACCAATATTTTTGCCACTGCAATTTATTAAAAATTTGTACCCCCAACAAAATTATAAATTTAAGTTGTAGCACGTTACATAGAGTGTAATCTATATCCATGTAGTACTGTATTTTTACTCGATTTCTTCTATCTTGGTTACAGAAACCATTTTATTTGTCATTAACTTGACCAGTTACAAGAAGTTGATTTATAGAAGTAGCATGGAGAGGATCCTAAAAATCATGTGCATATTGTTGTTGAAGAATAGTTTGACATACATTCACGAGTCGTCTAGAAATTTTAGAATGTCCCATGGCTTTTGCTCTTTTGGATTAGCTGGTGCAGGATGTATTGTGCTTTTGCTTTGCGTTGCCTGCATGTTACATAGGAAACAAACACAAAGTACGATTGTCTATAACTGATACAAAATAGGTGTAAATATATGACGGGACCTACTGACAGCCTGATATTTGAGCTTTGTGTGATACTATATCAAGATGAAACTCTCTTCTTGTGTCTTAATCTATAAGCAGTTGAAAAGATATACTTCAACATATGAAAGAACAAAAATGGGAATTGAAACAATTACATAATTTGTAACATGGTTGCTTAAATGCTGGATCCTCGCTTAGTGCAGGCGGTTCCTGACCAAATATCATCTCACAGCTCATATCATCAAAATCTGCAAATGAATAACAGAAGGTGAGAAGTCATTGATTCTTCATTGTCAAGTATTATTCTGTATATGTGCGTCGCTGATAATGAATTGCCAGTAAGCATAGCTGTTCGAGAGTTTTTTCAATTAGTGATATGATGACTGACTCCCCTATATATGGAAATTAAGACTTTTGTGTACAGATGACAGGTCTTCTAGAAACAATCACCTCTACGTACTGTTATTATTGACGGTGGGACTGTAAACTACTGATAAGTGATAACTCAAGCTGAAGGATTAGCGGCCAACTATCAGGTTCCAGCTTTTCATTTGAAGTTTAGATTAATAGCTCTACAACTTTTCCTGCTATAATGGCAGAACTGCCCCTTAGTGGTTCATTAAAGGGACCCCTCCATTGAGTTGTTTTGGTAAGCTGTGCAACTATTCTTGTTTTGTCTGCCAATCTCTCTGTCCTTTGTGTCATTTTATTGTAGTGGTTTATTCCAAGTGGAAAGTGGTTTGTAATTGTTATGAAGATCTGATAGCTTAAATTATTACAAGTATATTATCTTTACCAGAAGCATATTAGATATGTACCCTTCTGATTAGAATATTTATAAACTAAACAAAATGGTATGCGAGATTGAGGGCATACTAATTGACATTTAGTTATCATTATACAGGCTTCCTATCATTAGATACTTACTGGGAACCATGTTGACTGGTATTCCAAAGGAGTCCTTAATGAACGCCTGAGAAGGCATCTTACATAAATTGGTGCACATATTGACACAATTGCTCTCCTCCAAAAACCTGAAACTTATGACCACAATATAAGATTATGACGTTTATGATGCCACATATAGTCCAATGATGATATTAATAATGGCTTGATTGAGTGAATTGAACCGAACATGCTGCCGCAGATGAAACTGTCTATAATTAAATTAACTTGGTTCTGCTAGGTACTGATTATGCCTACTTATAGAAAAATGAGTGTATCCCCAGGGGGGCTTGAAGAACTGGTTCCTATAGACCAGAGTGTAACTCACCCCTTTCTCAAATTAACTTAATTATCTTAATTACACAATATAAGACAACAACCCGAATGTACCTGCACTTTTTTATGTGGACAACATTCTTCTCTTTTCTTCCATTGAACTCCGACTCTCTCACCTTGTATCATAAAATTATACATTAGCAAAGGATTTTAAATGAAGCATTGCACTTGCCATCTGTTCACCTTGATGCACATGTACTCACAATTAGGGGGCGGCAATATCAGACACGATTCGAAACACGACTACCTTTGTTTAACTCTACTTTTTTTTAGCTTGACCATGATTAATCGTTGGAAGTAGACATTTGGAGTCTTTTTTTTTTTTTTTTTGGGGGGGGGGGGGGGGGGGGGGGGTTGACCATTTGATCTTAAATATTTATTGTAGTCGGATTTCTTTACATCTCACTCTCGTTTTTATACCTATTAATTGCACATTGAGGTCCTACCTCGCAGGGGCCAACTAGCCAGGGAAAGAATATTGTAGTGAATGCAGAAAAATATTCCCTCTGAAATTTAGATGGTGGTAGCACTGCCCTAATCTGCCAAAAAAATAAAACCAACATCAGATCTCTAATATTACCTGCACAATATATAATTATGTATGTCTTTATGCATCCATATATGTATGTGAGAGAGAGAGAGAGAGCAATGATGACAAAGAACTGACCAAAGAGAGGATAGGCTTGGGAAAAGCTTTTTCAAGAGCTTGAATGACCAGTTGTTGTTGTTGGTCTGGGCTGAAGTGCTGCCTTGCGGCGGTTGTGGCTTCCACCAGACCTTCATATCCCTTCTTGCTGCTTTTGAATTCTATAACACAAAAACAAACACGCATATACATGCATACTTTTTGTTCAACCATGCATGTATATATCACATATGGATGGAAACAAAGCAGCAAACCTATTGTTTTTTGTACGCTCTCAGATAGATGATTAATGGCGATATTATCAAACCAATTGTCTTTGTATTCAGTCTTTAAAGTTGTTATTCTTTCTACATTTTGTGTTGGCGATGTCATTGCAGACACAATATGAGGACTTCTAAGTCTGTGCATGTTGTGTTGGCTCACACAAGGAAAAACTGGGCTGCTGGCATGCAGAACAAGTCTTGTGTCCATGTTTAGCAAAAAGGTATGTTCTGAGATTTGATATATAGTGTCTTTCTTGAATTTAAATTTTGAAGTGCTGTAATTTAACTCCTTTAAACTCCTCGGAGAGATGCATGTAACAACAAAATAGCATGTTAGAGCATATTGAACACAAAGATTCCTAGCTCGTGAGTGAAACTGTAAGGTTAAACAATACATAAGCCGTACTAAAAAGTAGACAACGATCATGGTTCAATAGATTTTTACTTTAATATATTATTCATGTCCGGCCTAAAATGATTCCTGCTAGTTGGTGAACTCTCTACGCAAAATGTTAATTCAAGCTGTATAAATCACTAATCATGTGTCCTGTACTCCTGTGATATGACATCTGTATATGCTGAGAATAAGAAATAAGATTAAATCATGCTAGGTAGTGTCCTTGCCGTTTCTCCGGTTTGGCTAGAACTTGTTGATATTAGTGCTAACCACTACATCTTTAGGTATGATAGATATATTGACATAACCTAATCTGAGGACAAAATAAAAATTCCCTGTTTTGGAACAATCAGACAAATCATAACATTGTAATATATTAGCAGCAGACTATGATCATTTCAGAAACTTTGGCAGGGAAAGATCGATAACGCAATTTCTCAACTTATGTTCAGATGTCTGACATTACTGTAAATCTATCACCAGTAAGACATTTTACTATCAATCTATCATCTGCTAGATATTACACCCCACCCCCCAAAAAAAAACAGACTACAGCTGATTGGTGGCATGTCCAAATCAGTATTCACTCGACTAAACCTTATTCCTATCACTTAAATTGCAAACCCTGTCATGTGGAAAACATATCAGCCCAACTGCCCAGGTAAAATATTCATAAAACATCAAATAGACTAATGTTAACATACAAAATGTACATATCATTTATCAATGCCATTTGAAACCAACGTTACTGGAACGTAGAAATGTAGAATCCTATCCGTATGGGAACATATTTAAGCAATCAAATAATGTTAAAATACAAGATACACATATCAGATCATCAATTGCCCTTTGAAACCAATGTTACTAGAAAGTGAAATACCTATTGAACAGAAACATATCGTTACAAAAGTCGTTCATTAAAAGCTTCTGTAGAGATAAACTACTGCCAACACTAGGCATTTGTGCAAACCAAGTGCTTGGCAAAAGAAATAAGATGAAACAAAAACAAATGATTCAGTAAGTATCTACGATTAAACAAACACAATCCATAACATTGACCCAGTATTAAGCAAACATGAATTAATAGGCTTCAAACTAACAACTCCCTTCCTAAATTAAGCTGCAAGGAGTACATGAAATGAGAGTTATATACCCAAAAATCTCTAAAACTACAATTACCGGATCCAGCATTGGTCAACAGGAAACCAAACTAACAGAGCCATAGACAAGTACAATGGCTTGAACACAGTTTTCACAAGTGACAAATTTATTCCTTGGTGGTTTTGTTAATGAGAGATTTGTGAATATGGGGAATAACACCACCTCCAGCAATGGTTCCTTTGATGAGTGTGTCAAGCTCCTCATCACCACGGATGGCAAGCTGCAAATGCCTTGGTGTAATTCTCTTCACCTTTAGATCTTTGCTAGCATTTCCTGCCAACTCAAGTACCTCTGCTGTCAGGTATTCAAGGATGGCAGCAGAATACACAGCTGCAGTGGCACCAACTCGCCCATTAGCAGAAGTCCTTGTTTTCAGGTGACGATGAATTCGACCAACTGGAAACTGAACTCAAGTAGAAAAGCAATAAATGGCATCTCTATTAAAATTGTATAATAAAGTAGCTCTTATAAAATGTAAAACAATCACAATTTAGTAAATGGGATTTCAATACATAAGGAGGGCAATTTAAGCTATATACGGGGCTATGCACTGAAGGCATTGGTCATTTCAGAATTCTTGTCTGCTTAGTCTGATAGGGTGCACTTGGAGGCCTAACACAATAATCTTTTGGTATTAATACACTACCGACACATGGACAATATCACAATAATCTACTAAGTGGTTCTAACAAGATGGTACATTTACGCGTATTGTATACAGACTTGAGTTGATTTAGTAACATAAAGAAGCGTATTGTAACAAACACGAGTTCTATCAGGCTGATTTATTATTCAAAAGAAAAAACAGTTAGTCATGGTTTAAAATATTTAGGCTAGCAAAGAAAAAGATTGACCTGCACATAGTTATTGCAAAAAGTTCAGTTAAAAGCTTAAATTATTTATTTGCCAGGAAGTTTAGGCAAGAAAGAAGCATAGGAAATTTACGCCAGGGAAAAATGTGTGCCCTATCATCAGTATTGAAGAAAAAAAAGATACTTACACCTAAGAAAAAGAATCAGGTTCATGCATACAAACCTGTTACTCTAGATGATTCTTTGAAGTTCTGATACTCTTTAGTTTTGAAAATTTGATTTTGAAACGGTTATGTTATATTCTGAGTAGTTGTTTCATTCAACTGTGCCACTATTGTTGCTCAAGCATTAGAGGTCTGGATCCCTAAACATTAAACAGCTTTCAGCCTTCACTGGTAGCAGCTATTTCTTTCGCAAATAAAGGAATATTTTCTTCACACCCTTTACAACTTTCACACAGGAGCAACAATAATTCCTCATATCATAAAGTGTGTCATTGACTTCTTATTTCTTAAAGCTTAACCTTCAACAAGATACATATGGAGTTTCGAGAACTACTAATTCAGTAATCTATTATATATATAAACAGAGAGATAGAAAGAGAGGGGGGGGGTATCATGTGAATGCTACTGGCCACTTGATGAAGCCCAACTGGCAGATGATAACAAGCAAAGGCATCTTAGCGCATGTGCTAACTTGTTTTAATCAGTTTGTCTTCTAAACACAAGTACATGGACAAAAACTTTCTAAAGTAAACTCCTTGTTTTTACTAATACAATCGTCCAATTTTAACATTTACTAGTGCTGTATCCAAATCTACTAGTCCAAAATTTATATATAAATCCATTATTATAACTAACATAGGTATAAAATCGCACAGAGATCACCTAGGCGCTTAATTAACGAGTGTGTATATCCTAAAATTCACAAGATCTGCACAAAACATATAACATAAACCGCAACCAAACAAACAAAATCCAAAACTCTAGCACGAAATGTGCAAATAAGCAGCAATCAAGAACCAAAAAACAACGATATTATACCTGAAGACCGGCACGAGATGACCTAGAAATCGGCCTTTTCTTATTATCCTTCTCCTTACTAGCTGCTGCCGCCGCAGCAGCAGTTGTTTTTCCAGCCACTAAACCCTTCCCTCCTTTTCCCGCCATCTATCCTTCTAAAATTAAACATCAAGATTCATAAAAAATACATCAAATCAACACATACAAAAACACATAGAAACACACACACACACAAACAAAAACAGTGAGTGTGTGTGTGTGTGTGATTATACACACCACAAGCTTATCAATGCAACAACACAAATATTCAAGATCTAGCAAATTTGAAGCAATCGACAAGTCAAAAATTAACCTAGCTCAATCAATTAACATAAAAATGTCTCAATTATATATACATACAAATTTATATGCAAACATACAGGCGTGAATCTAGAGAGAGAAGGAGTACCTGAGCAACGATTTCTAGAGAGAGAAAGTGAAAATGCGGATGAGGCTTTTTGGTGAGATAATTGCTACTAGTATTTTATTTCAGTTTTGATATTTTAATTACAAATTTGCCCTTGTAGTTTTGTAAAATTATATATTTGCCCACTTGTACTGGCGGCTCAAATTTGGGCGGACAACAAAATTTTAATTTCGAAATTATTTTGTGACTAAATTGCCCTTTTTAAAAATAATCGGTCAACGGCTCGAGTAACGCCTCTGCCACGCTTTAAGATGGATGTTATTTGGGCTTTTAGTGGGCTGGGTTATGAAGTTGGGCTCGAATATTGTATAGTTTTTGTTATGTATTAGAGCGGAGTCCAAAGGTTACCTTAAGCAAGGTGATAAACATCTTCCAACAATGTCTTACTACTAATTATTCAGGGTCGTTTGATTAGCTTATATCATAAATCAGGTGTGGGTAGGAGAGAGTATGATTAGGTTTGATTCGGTTTTTGGATAAAGTTGAAATTAAAATCATATATTTTCGGTTTTAAAATTTAAAAATCATAACTGAATCATTAATTTTAGTTTTAAACCAGTCGGTTCGGTTTCTATTATAAAATCGTATGAAAAAAAATACTATTTAAATAAATAAAACGTAATTAATTAAAAATATATCATGCAAAATTTACACAAATCAAAATCTCTAACATAAATTTAGCAAAGAGCTATTGCAATAAACAAATATCAAAGATGAATTATTAAATAATTTATTATGCCATAGTCAAGTTGCAGTTTCCAACTCAATAACTTATTTTTGTGGCTTAATATGTGGAACTACGGTATTACTTTGTATTATTGGTTTTTTTTTAAAAGGTGAATCAATTTAATAATGAAAACCCGCATCTACAAACCCAGTTAAAATTGTACAAATGCTTAAACATATTGTTGTTGAATTCTTCTTTCTGGCAGAGGCAATCAAACGATTTTTTTAAAATGTTACGAATGTATGCACTTTATGTAACCCAACTGTTTTGAACAATTGATCATACATGTCATTCCACAAAAATCTTTATCACAAAATCAAAACCATGAAAATCATGCAGATCTATAATCATCTCGGACATGAAGACCGTCAAAATAAACCAAACTCTCACAAGGAGACACTAAACAAAACCCAAAAAAATTGAGAATTTATTTAAGGAAAACAAGAACTTAATCAAGAAAAATGAAAAAAATTGGGGTTTTTCATCGGTGAAAATCGATGGAAGTCCCTGTGAAAATATTAGGGGCGACTGCTTAAGAGAGATTTAGGATTTTTTTTTTTTGCAGTTATCTTAATATTAATAAAAAAATACTTTGTATTATTTGTTGATAGTATTGAGCATTCATTGTTATGTCACTAGATCCTGGAATTTGATATATCATGGGGCTCACTAACTAGGGTTTTATTATTGAAATTTGAAATTTCAACGAGAACTTCCCTCGTAACTTGTTACAGTTTATTTGATAATTCAGATTTTTTTCAACACTTTTTTATTATTATTTAAATATTTTATTGATATTTCTCAAAAAGGAAAAATAAAATTTTAATATTTTATTCTATTTGGATGAATTTACATTTTTAGAAATTATTTTTCGGTTTAGTGGGACTAAGTTCGATTTAAAAATTTTCATGTTATTTTAATGATCGGGTCAATATCTCAAGTCGGTATTTTTTTACGGGTAAAATTTTTAGCTATCTGGATTGTGAAATTATTCAGTAAAAAATTTATTTATAAATTATGAATAATTTGGGGATTTTTAAAATTATTTTGAATTAAAAAAATTCAATTTTATCAAAATTATTAATTTAAATTCATTTCAGGATTTTAGAGACCCAATTGGTATTTTATAGGTACCAAATTTTATTTGTGTGAATTATGCGAATATTTAAAAATCTTGAAAGTTATTATTTTAACTAGTTTTAAAATAATAAAACTTATATTTTTACCCATAAAATGTTTTTATAGAATTTTGGGGATTATTTAAAATTATTTAGAGATTGTTGAAATTAATTAGGGTATATTGGGAAATTGTTCTAAAACTATGAATATTTGAGTAACTTTATGGATGCAATCAACAGCTTGATTTGGTTTTATTTATTGAGTTTTGTAATAATTGATGTTTGGACTTTGGTTTCTTGTTTCTAGAACTATAACCTAAAAGATCTTGGTAATTGGAGTCGTAGATGTAGATTTTAGATATTGAATGACTATAGGTGGTTTAAATTTTATTAAAAAGATGATTTTATATTGACGATTTTCGCATGACGACCACATCCATGACCCCATATTTGGGGGCGTTACAATTTACCTCGTATACACGTATTTTAAAATTTTAATAATAATTTAGATAATTAGATTAAAAAAATGAATAAACTAAGAAAACATCTTAGAAACGGAGAATCGAAAACTAGCACTGAATAAATAAAGTATATATAGTAAATTTATTTAGAGAATATATTTTGAGTTGTAATCATTCTTTATATATTGTATTGTTCAAAGTGTACTTGGTAGTCACTGAAAATAGTAAGGGGGTTATAGTTTGAACAAGGTGAGATAGGTTGCTTGAAGATTCATTGATCCATAAGGGAAGAAGTTCAAGAACAAAAGAATTCAGGAGCAGAGCTCAAGGAATTCTAGTGATTCCAGGAATAGGTTGCAAGAGAGATTACTGGAGTGTTTAAAGCCGATTGCTCAGGCTGCTTAGAATTATATCAGACTATTTTGGTGGCTGGGATAAAAAGGTAATATATTTAAATCTTGTAATTGGTTTATTTCTTAATTAATAATATATTCTCTTACCAAGTTGGTAAAACATCAGGACGTAGACTCTTAGATATAGGAGTCGAACCTGATTAAACTTCTTGTATCTCCTTTACATTTCTGCACTTAATTATTGTTGCATTGCATTCATTCTAACTTAGTATAATAAGTTGTTAGATTGAAAATAGTAAACCATTTTATAAGGCAGAACAGACTATTTACATTACAGTCAGCTATAACAGTTTGATAAATTTTAAATTTGGATATAGTCAACTGTTACACCTATTCACCCCATGTAGGTGCATTTACAAATTTCAAAAATAAAACTAATAATATATTTTGTAATAGATAAATCAAAAAATTTTAGAACCATGAACTTTTTTAAATATTTTAATATTTAATTTTGATATATGGGTTCTAGGTAAACCTCTTTTATCAAGAGACCACAATCTCCACCATCCATTATATATATATAATTTTTAATACATCATATAACGACATCCATGTAATTAGATAACAAAAAAAAGTCCATACAATATGTATTTTTTTATTTTAGACGGTTAAAAAATGCAAATACATGGTAATATATGTTAATTGAGTGATTGAAGATTGTTTAAGAATTTTTTAATTTTGGTAACTACACAATCAACGCATGTAATACTTACTTTTTATACGATATTTATGACCATCAATAGAGAGTTATAACGCTACAAATTCCATTAGAGTTTGCTCTAACAAGCAATGGAGAGAAATGAGAAGATTAACAGGTTTGTAGCACACAAATTCTTGATTTTTTGTTTATTAAAATTATGATTATATGTTAATTTTTGCAAGTATATGATCAAGAATCTTAATATAGAATACTAACATGAACATTTTTATCTTACGGTGCAACGACGGAGATGGCATCAAAAGTAGATTCATGGATATAGATATTGAGAAAGAGTACTATTGAAAGGTAAGATCTTTTTATCTTACTTTCTGTGCATTAATCTTAGATCTTTTCAGGTTAGATATGTTAAACATGCTGTTCTGATACCAGTTGTAAGGTAAGATAAGTGTTGTAGAGTGGGGGGAGGGGTTGAATGCAATTTGATTAATTATATCTAATTCTTGCTAACAACAAACAAGAATAACAATTAACAAGTTTTATGATGCAAATAATAAAAACAGATAAGTAAGACAGTGTTTTTAAACTTCAAAAATAATTTTATTATTTTTGTTTTGCTACAACTGACTGAAAATGAGTTTCAACTTCGATAAGAGAAAGTACTTATGAGATATGTGTATTTATATTGAAATACATATCCCACTTACATGTGCATTTTCCCTTGTTCCTAAAACAAAGCTTGAAATAAAAACTGTGCTTTTCTATTCAAATTTATCTTTGTTCCATTTGTAGATAAAGCAGCCCTGAAATATGCAGAAATCTTTGACTCTTTGAGCACACATTAACTTTTGCTTGTCTTCTTCCAAGTTGCAGTAGTAGACTTGACAGACTAGATAAACATGTCCAAATCATTCCTTGTAACTTAACTATCTTAGTCTGTTACTTGGAACAGACTGTCAGTTTCACTAAAAGTTTAATGTCAACTTTTAGCTCCTCTATGGTGACAGTATCTTCGGCTCCGCATACTTTAGTGTCAAGTTTTTAATAGTCTTCTAAAACATACTGTCTCCAAAACTGCTATCAACTATTCCCGCCACTGTTGTTATCAACTATCCCCGCTAAAGTTGCTGTCAATAACATTTATTGTCTTCAAATCTTCATTATCCTTCAAGTTTACTGTCAATGGAATAGTTGATGTCAGTAATACTTGTTGTCTTTAAATCTTCATTCTCCGCCAAGTTTACTGTCAAGAGAATAATTGTTGTCGTCTGTCCCAATTGTGTTGTCACTTGTAAAGTACTATCATAAGCTTGAGTACTTGAAATGTTGTTGTCTGAGTTTTGAATCATGTTGTGCATGAACACTTAGTGAACTTCTATTTTATGGCTCATTTTTATTTTTTTTATACAAATCAGTAACTTTCAAATGTACTGTCACATAACTATTATTTTTTAAATGTACTGTTTATAGGTGACTACTGACCATACTGTCAATATACATATAACTGTATGTTTTACTTAGTTTAATTAAACTTAAACCTAAGTATATTAGTTGATTACACCACAATCCCTAACACCTCAAGAATTATTATTTTATATTTCTACATATCATTATATAAAATTTATCATATTGATTAGAAATTATATAAATTGATAAATTAAAATTAAAAAATATTATATATATATGCTTATATTAATATTATAGTTTCCAAGTGAATAAACTTGCTAATTTATTAAGCTAATTAATATCCTCCTTATACAAACTTATAACTTGATGTACGAGTTTATTTTAAAATATTTTTATTTATATTTAATATTTTTTTGTTATTTATTATTATTATATTAATTTTATTTAATATAATTTTGTTCTATTCTTAGTTATATTTTAGTTTGGGATAATTTGAAAATAAAAAATTATAAATAAGTATTTGTATCAATAAATTATAATATTAAATGTTTAAATTATACTCCCTCCGTCCCACCCAATTGTTATCACTTTTTTTTCACTTTCTGGCATGCATTTTAAGGTGAATTTTAAGGATAGTTCCATAACTTATTTTTAAAAATTTCTTTTTTTGTATAAAAATAGGATTGTTCTATTTTTATACAAAAAAGGAAAATTTCAAAAATAAATTATGAAACTATCCTTAAAATTTACCTTAAAATGCGTGCCAGACACCCCATTTTAAAATGATAACAACTCAACGGGACGGAGGGAGTAATAAATTACTTTTATATATTTTATTTTTAAGATTTTTAATCCAAAATTTTAAAATTTATAAATTAAAAAAACTATAATGAATGTGATCTGTTTTCATAATCGAATTCATTTTCAATTCTGATATTAGCATATGTCCAAAGTTAGATACATGTATCCACATATTGTAATGTCGGTTTATAAAATGTAACGTAATATTTGGAACAGATGGGTTGTGGCTAAAGCACGTGTCCGAGTGAAACGGATAGATATCAAGTTACACAAACTTGACAGGATATATCAGCAAAAACAACATCTGCTACTACATAAACAGCGAGCATACGTTACCGCCGAATACTCCAAATTTATAAAACTGTCTTCTGAATTATACCATGTTCTGGTTTATATAATGTAAAATTATTCATATACCCATCTTTATCCGAGTGTTGGACATTTTTACCCTCATTTTAATCTTATTCACAATATTATTGTATTTATATTTATATTTTGTAATTCTTTTGCATCCATTATATATGTTGACAATATATAAAATCTCCTCTCTATAAATTATATAGATAATATATAATACCAAAGTATTCCCCTACAATCCTACATATTCTGTACAAGGTTTGTGGGACAAAAGGAAAGAAACACACTGCGTGTATGGTTTGAGCTTTTGCTCATGCCATGAAGGTGACTACACTTTCAAGCTTCTTCTTATCACGAGGATTAACCAAGTTCATCACGTGGATTAACCTCTTAGCTTAGTGATTTGTTATTGTCTACAACGTGATAAATGATTAAAAAAAATAAAGAATATTAATTATTTGAGTATTGTGTAATATATCAAGATCCATAAAAATTTACTTTAATTTAGTATCAATGACGTATTTTATTTTAATTTAATAATATGTACATCATGTAAAAAATATTTTACAATATAGATTATGTGGGAAAAAAATTCAAACCCAAGTTCAGTACTATGTCACTTCTCATTTTATAAAATATATCAAAATTTAAGTAATTTATAGGGTAATTTCTAATTTATAAGTTGAAATTAAAAGATCTAAATTCGGGGGCTTGTTTTATGTAACATACAAGTGCATGCATAAAAAAATTCAAGGGTAATTTAATAATTTCATACATCAACTTCCGGATTCTCCGGTCCTCTGTGGGCGAGGTGGCATCATAAACGAGATTCCTTGTGACACGTGTCGATCTATCCACAATGCCACGTCAGAAATCACTGCTTCAGTCCACATCAGCAAAACCCTCTATAAAACTCCCCAAACCATAGTCTACTCTCTAGTCCTCAAAAACCAATGCATACACACACATACATACATATATACATATAAACCAAAAGGCCTTATCTGTATAAAAATCTTATCTCCTTCACATTTCTCGTCAATCATCACCTGAAAAATCAAATCCGGCTGGCGAAATGTTGTGATAACAAATTTTTCGGTTCGACTTTTAGCTTGACGATGCCGATAAGCAACTTTTTACCATGCTTTGTCTCTCAATTAACAACTAAAATTTTTATTATCACAATTTATATAGTAAATGTATTGGTATTAGCTTTCGACTCGAAACTTTGGTAGATTTGTAGATCTATCTATTATTCAGAATAATTTATTCTCGTTTTTTTTCTTGATCCAATAGTGTTTTTGTATTTTTGTGTAATGTTTCGAAACACGAAAATATTTATTGGTACTTAACAAAAGAAATAAATATTTGTTGTGTTGTTTAATTTTATTGTATTAGTGTGATGCCTTTTCCGTGGAAGATACAGCCGGTTGAATTCAGTTCACCTGTCGAACCGGCTTTTCTGAAGTCGGTGGTGAAATCGCGGTTCAAGAGGCTTTTCGAGCGGCCGTTTGCGAATGTTTGGAGGATAACTGCACCGGAGAAAGGTGTTACGGGTGGTGAAAGTGATCAAATGCTTACAAGCAAGGAGGATTTGGATGAGTTTGAGCCGAGTTCGATATGTTTGGCTAATATGGTTAAGAATTTTATCGAGGAGGGTAGTGATAACAAACAGTTGAAGTGTTCCCGGAGTAAGTGCTATTGCTTTAATAATAGCGATGGTTCTGATGATGAAGAAATCGATTCTCGGCATGTCAGTGCTTGTGAAATTCTCAAGGTATATTGTACTTGTGTGTTAATTCAAATACATTGTAGATAAGAAATAAAATTATTGGTTTTTTTGTGACTAAACTTTTGTATTTTGATTTATGTAACAGAATCTGGTGCTGTGCTCGAATGCAACGGAAAGAAATGTATTGGCGGACACTGCGAAAATTGTTGAGAAAAATATTATCTCGATGTGCAAAAATGACTATAGCAGAAAAACAGTCACCGATGATCTTATAGCTCTTGGATACGATGCTTCGATCTGCAAGTCACGTTGGGAAATAACTCCTAAGTATCCTGCTGGTACTGATTGAATTATTTCGAAGTTTTGGATCAGTTAATCAATTTGTTTGTACGAGTTCAATAGATCTTGTTTAGCAGAAAGATGGATAATATTCCTGAATTATTAATTCGATTTACATTATGCAGGTGAATATGATTACATCGATGTGATTAAAGGAGGCGAGAGATTAATCATTGACATTGATTTTCGATCAGAATTCAAGATTGCAAGGTCCACTAAAAAGTATAACGCAATCCTCGAAATATTGCCGGAGATATTTGTAGGCAAAGCTGATCGTCTTGGAAAGATAATACATCTAGTTTCCGAGGCAGCAAAGAAGAGCTTGAAGAAGAAAGAAATGCATTTACCGCCTTGGCGAAGGGCAGATTATGTCAAGTCCAAATGGCTATCTCGTCACACCCGATCAGCACCACAACAATCTGTCACGCCACCTCTACTGACTATAATGGACTCCAGTAACTTTACAGATGATCGCAAAATTCTCTTGATCGAAACCGGGATGACAATTACCAGCCCTCTGATTGCCGCTGTGAAATCTCCAGCATCTTCTGATCGTAGTGATACTGTTTTCAGCCTGTCTGATGAAGAGGAGGAAGCGCAATGAAGTTTGGTTCTTTCGGCGAAAATTAACCTCCCGGCAATATGTTTTTATTGTGGCCGGATAATTAAGAAAAAATTTGAACTAGTAGTATTAATATTAGTAGTATTGTGGCAGTATATGGCAGAAGAATTCTATGATCCCCTTGTTTTTTTCTTTTGCTTTTAAGGGTCGCACAGTTGCTAAAATGAGATTATATACTCTAATCAATATGATAAGATGTTAAAGAAGCTGCTCATCAGTTTCGTATATTTGTGTTTTGGTGATTCATTATAAGCTAATCTAATTAGATTTTATTGATTAGAAAGAAAAGAAAATGATATGTTATTTTATTGTGTACTTATTTGTTATTCACCAAGTTCGCTTAATTGATTTCGAAAAAAAGAATTTAAATGTTAATTGGTATCTTGTTTTTTCTTGTCTCTGCTGTCGTGGATTCTGATGAATTCTTTTCAGGTGAAAAGAGCACAAGTAGAAGCTGGCGGGTTCGTGTGTTTTCTTGTTAATTTTCTTTTTCCTATATATGCGAAATCTTATCCCGAATCCTTGTAAAAATCTTTTAGAAAGCCATGAAAAAATAAAAGATCGCACTGATGTTTCGTCAAGTAAGAAGAAAAGGGACAAAATAAAATAATGAAACATGCTTGCTTATCTATCGGGTAGAAGAGAGACTAATAAAACTAAAGGACTTACACCAGGTATTACTGTTACAAAGAGTAACAATAATTTTTTATTAAAAGATAGTAAAAATTTATTTGATTAAATTCAAAAATTATTTCTGAAAAAACGATGCCCTTATATTTAAAGAGCAAAAATTAATTTTCAATTTTAGCGAGAAACAATTATATATTTTATGTTTAAATCTTTTAAAAATATTAAAAATATTATCAAACACTCAACTAATTTTTCTATCCATATTTTTGCCAATACATCAATTATGAACACAACAAAAACTCGTATATTGCTGCAGTAAAATCAAAGGCTAATGATGAAATTATTTCGGTTTCTTTAAAATTCAATGATTTATTTCGAACTCTCCATTAATCTTAAGAAACTAGTAATATTTATCAAAACTCCCGACTAACGTTGAAAAATCGATGAAAATTTTAAAATGAATTATTTCAGCTCTAGCTCGATTAAAGTCGTGATTCGACTATCAAGTGAAATGGATACAAAAGACAACAAAACAAAATAAAAAGTCACGGCGCATAGATGGGGGTGGACAAATTCCCAATCTTGTTTTGGTTTTATTGTGGTGTAACATGTCTAGGATCGGAATTTGTCATCTCAAATAAAATAGTTACGTGGAATAATGTGTAACACCCCAGTCATAGTAGAAAAATACTATTACTAAGTGTACCAATAAATTATGATCTTTTAGGGATATGTGGCCGGTTTGTGAATTACCAAGTTGTTGCATTTGAGTCAGTTTATTTTATTTTGAAGTCAGAACTAGACCCGGATTGTCACATAATGAAACCAAAATGTAAGACATATTTCTAAATTGTTCCAAGTTTTGTTCAACTGTGGAGTGCCGAGACAAGGAGATATATTTCATGGAAAATAAGGTTGTGGCCTTGTTGAAATTTAAGAAATGATATAAAGTATTATCATACCCTGAGCCTCTATAGCTATGGTTTCATATTTTTAGTCAGTCTACTTGGGAGTTAAAAGGACCAGAAAAGTAAGTTGATTGTTAGCTTTTTCAGGTATCTTACCATAAAAGATGAATAAGTTCCAGTTTTTACAGAAATTCAAGGTCTGCTTCTAGAACACATCCTGCCATTTTTAGGTTCAATTGTTTTCCTGCTACAAGAAAGAATCATGTGAAAAACTATTAAATTTGGCAGCATCATGCAAATTTGGCATATTATAACTTTGGATGAAGGTCATGGTTGAATTATAAGGTCATGTTCTGTGCCATGGTTGATTGATAAGTGTGTAGTGTGCGAGTGTTATAGTTAAGTGACTAATTTCATTCATTCGATCCCGAATAATTTAATTTTGATTGGTTATTGTTTAAATCGTGGAGCAAACTCTTTTTTTTTTTATTTTAGAAAACCTGTTAAACTAGTCATACAAATGTCAGTTTGAGTATAGTGCAATGTAATCCTACACTTCAAAACTTACCAATATAAGGTGAAGCTTACACATATAGATGCTTATATGTTAAAAAAAATACAGATCTTTATTCATAATGTATGATAAAAGTACAAAATTTCTAATTGTCACTTTCTGGTCAAGTTCTCAAGGGTGTTTTTTAAGTACATTTTCAAGGTTTTCTATCTAATTAGATATGTTGTTTTATAATTATTTAGCTCAAACGGATGGCTCCGGTGATAAACCTCAGTTGCTCTTCTTGTGCATCTGTGACTCGGTGGCATATTTTATATTATACTCCAACTTGTAATTGTAATTTAAGGTTAAGCTCTATACCAATGAGTTCTTTTTTTGTCAGGACTACAGCAATGAATTTAGATACGTTATGTTTAGAAATTACTATGGAAACATGGCTAATTTGAGAAAGTGATTCAAAAGATGGACGGATTATATTTAGTCTCCGATATGATTATTTAGTGAACTTGAAGGATAAGAACTTTTTACCTTTTGTACAATTTCGACTTAGTTGGCTTATGCATCAGTATCTTACCAATGAACCGTTCTCCTAAAATCTCAAGCTGTTACCAGGATTATATATTATATTTTAACACCAATTTACTAGGATCATATATTATATTCTAACATTACCCCTTATTCGAAAATTCATTTATGGATCGAGAGTGGATCACGGACGCCCATTTTTGGGGTAATAACAAGTCTTTCGTGTCCATAATTAATTATGAGAATATCGTGGATATCAGAAAATCGAACCTGAGACTGACTGAGCTCTGATGTTAAATTACCGGTTCTCCTAAAATCTCAAATACTAAGATACCAACTTACCACAATCATATATTATATTCTAATAATAATTTTAATGAAATTTAATTACTCAAACTCGCCCGTCAACTAGGACTTTAACCTCGGACTCTTATCCATTTTTTGATTTTTGTCGTCTGCGATTAGACTATGTCATAGAATTCATCTTCTTACGCTTGAGGTTATCCAAAATACTTTCGACTAAATTACCATTAAATGTACTTGATAAATTTTATGAGTTTGACGACCTAAGAATGCTTAGCTAATTATTTAATGTCATCCTTATCTTCTTTTTTCTCCAAATTTTATATATAAGAAACATTGAGGTTGAGATATTAACTAGATATAAAACCACAATTTAGTTAAATTGCAGCCAAGGACAATACATGTACGTCAACTTGTATCTAACCAAGTTGGTTAGACACACATAATATGTTGCACCTTGGCACTAGAGCAAATTCTATATACTTAATACTATTATTTTGTTAATTGCTTCGAGCACTTGACCATAAATTAATACTGAAGTTATTTTTATTTATTTAACCAAAAAAAGAGTTTGTTTATATCTTAGACGTCATGTCTGATTACAACTGATATAATCACACCGAAGTTCAATGTATATATATATTTAATAAATTAAAGATAAGTTATATACTAATACTAGTTGTTGAAAGTTCAACTGCAAGACTTGAGCTAGTCCATCTAATTGATGATATCACTAAATAAATTATGCAGATTTCTTTTTTCACATTGACTATATATCATAAATTCATAACTTCAACCACCACCTTCAAAGTCTTCTTGTTTAATACTCCACTACTGCAATTCATTATTGTAAATTATGCTACACACGGCCGGGTTTATTCGATGGAGGAGGAATATTAATTGAATATTTATATATTTTGCATTATGTTATGTAATTAGTTTTATAATATATTATAGCATGTAACTAATTACAAACATAACACTAAATTATGAATTTTTTCCAGTCGAAAACTATAATGATCTCGTATTAGCATAGTTAAAAAAAAAAATTAAAAATTTTCTAAGATTTGTGTATATCTCATGCTTAGTATGTATGGTTTTATATTGGGGCTGTTTGGCAATCATTTCCCCCCGGAAATAAGCCCTTATTTTTGGAAAAAAGTAAGGATGTATGTACTTTTTTTTAAAAATAAGTAACTTATTTTTTTAAAAATAAGTTACTTATTTTAAGTTTAAGAATATATATTCAGCCTCGACTTATTATAAGATATGATATGCTAATTGCTACACAAGTCATCAACCCGTTTGCTAATATAACAAAAAACAAATAGGCAAATTTTCACACAATGTCATCACCATCTTCAATCCAGTTCATTGATAGTGCACTTTCTTGCACAAGTCCTTTCTCTTTATCCTACACAGACCCTGACAAAAAATGGCTGATTCGCAAACACTTGATAATGCTTCTTCAAAATTTCCCTTCTTTTCGCCCCTCTGTCGAGGTTTTCACACACAACAATGGAAATATTGTTAATCTCTTGTTCACAACTGGTGAGCTTCATGTCTCTAACTCAACCACTCCCGTCAATCTGTCAATTTGGCTTCACGAAAATTATCCTGACATGGCTCCTATTGTATTTGTTTCATCAAATTTAGGCTATCAGATACAACAAGACCATCCTTTTGTTGATCCCTCTGGCTCCACCTTAACGCCTTACCTTCAAACATGGACCTCTCCACCATGCAACTTACTAGGCCTTGTTCGCAACTTTGTCAAGCTTTTTTCTATTGTACATCCATTTAATAATTCAAGCACTTCCAAATCAATACAACCTTCATTAGTTTCGAAAAGGGAGGCCGTGGATTTGTTGTCTTGTGCAATTCACTACGACATGATCACGTTGAGAACTGAGTCAGAGGATGAGATGGATAACTTGTCGATTATTCAAGCTGAAATGGTGAAGAGAGCTGATGTCACAAAAAATATGATCGTTAGACTTGAGGGCGAGAAAAGAAACTTAAAGAAGAAAGTAAAGGAAATAACTGAGGAAACTGATGTTGTAATGAACTGGGTTAAAGCTCATGATCATGACAACATAAGTAGTGCTAATAGTATCGAAGATGTTTTCGAAACTGCAGATGATAAATCACAAGTAGTTTTGGAATGTTTAGCTGCAGACTTGGCAATAGAAGATTTGATGTATGCAATGGACAAGGCAGTTGAAGAAGAGGTGATGACTTTCGAGTTGTATATTAGACAAGTGAGGAATTTGGCTAGAGAACAATTCTTCCACAGGGCTAAGTTAGTTAAGTTGGAGGGCCATGACAAATAGCTGCCAAAAAAGTGTAATAATCAGCTATTTGCTCTTATTCTGTTAATTCATTTCAAATGAATTACATGTTTCCAAATACAATCTTGTTAAAACTTTCTAGACGGAACTAATAATGTTTGTTTTGGCTGAATATATAGAAAAATTGCATAAAATATCATGAAACTAGTGTTTTCGTACACCAATGTTCGACTAATGTTCTTTTCATCTTGATATAATAGTCGTGTTTAATTTTTATTAGTCATATTATTCAAATTTTGACTAGAAATTTAAAAAAAAATATTTTTTAAAATTGATTATAATTAATTATATATATATATATTTAAATTAATAGAAGTTTTTTAATTATATGATACGTAAATTTTCGGTCAAATTTTAGTCAGGTTAATTAATAAAAATCAAAATATGATTATTATTTTGAGATGTATAGTGTAACTTATTATTATTATTGTTTTAAATATTTTAATCCTTTAGCCTCATTATTATATTTTTTTAAAATTAATGGACAATTTTTATTTTTAAAATAAAAAATATTAAAAATCCCAAAAATATTACGACAAATATACCCTCAAGCCATTCCCTCCGAGTCTCTCTCTCATGTGTCGAATTTAGCTCAAGAAACCAAAAAGCACCTTTTGCATTTCGACATTAATTTTCACTTACAAAATCTATACATACATAATCCATACATATAATTTTTACGCTGATTTTAAAACTTGATCTTGACGATTCTTGCTGGACCATGAGGTACTGAGATCCTGCTAATGGGCCTCGAAATGCGTGTCATTTCATTCTTGCACATACAACATTATTTGATTAGAGGAGTGGATCAGTGATGAAGATGATTTTGAGTTGGGTCATTGTCTTTCTTGGTCTTTTCCCATATGGGTTCTCATTAATCCATCATTTTGATCAAGCGTAAGTCTCTTTCGATTTTTGGTTTTATTACTTTTCCATAATGTCATTACCTGTATTGTGTAATTGTTGTGATATTAATGTATTTTTGTGAACAAAATGTGATTTTTTAATGGTTTAGATTAAATGGTATGTTTAAATCAGTTGCTGTGTGCTTGTATAGCTTTGGTCACAAGTAGGGGTGGCAATGTGTCACACTAAGTAGTGTTCAATTCGATTATCGGAGAAAAGACTTGGCACAGATTACATTCATCGAAAATATGACCCAATATGATTGGCAATGATACTATATTCTTTCAATCTTATGTATTCATTTTATTTTCAATCTTATGCAAGTGAGTTTTAAAACAACATGAAATTGACACTAGCCAACAAGAACCGAAACCTCTTGCAACAACCCATGATTACAAGAGGTTATTGCTATATTGTCATCTGTTCTTTAACAATAGATTAAATAAAAATGAAAATCCATGCTAGATACAGATAATCTACTTCTAAAACTTCCATGATTAGTACTAAATAAGCTATTATTTGTTAGATTCTAAATTTTAAATCATAGGAGCATATCATAAGTGCATTTTTAAAATGGGTGCTAGAGAAATTGACAACCAACCACCTCAAACATCAAGTTGGGTTGCCAAGTTACATTACCGTGCAGGGGCTCTTTTAGAAGTTCTCTATGGTTGTGATTTGTGAGTGAGCAACATCTGATTTTTTTAAGGCATGTAAACTGCTAATTTGAGACAGACGATTTGTTGGCATGTTCTTTATATTTATGGATCTCATTAGTATTTTACCTAATCAATAAAAGATGCGGGAAGAGACCTGCATAATAGATTTTTACTCATAAGTCACCAGACAAATTAAATCTTAATATTCAATGGAATATTTGGTCAGTTTTCTTGCACACTGTAAGCCTCCTTAATTTTGACATGCATGTCCTATTTATTTTCTTCATCTTCATCTCCATTTAAAAGGTATATATGTACATGAATATGTTAAAAGTGTCAGCTGCAAAAGGAAGTATGATGTGGGGAAGGAAATCAATAAATTAGTTGGGGATTATGGATGCGTAATCATTATGATTTATTTCGTTTTACCTAGGTTTTTACTAAATTTTTATGTCATAGGATTTCTATATAAACTCTTGTAATACTCATTATTAATCAGATTATGAATATCACAAATTAATGATTATTTGAGAAAACGCAAATTTAGCTATGTCCCTTTACCAACTCACTATGGAGATGGGTTTTATTCCCCATTTTCTAACATTATTCTCAACCTACATCAAGTGGTACAAAGACTAAAGAGCCAAAGTTTCCAGGTATTTTTTATCTGCATATCTCTTTCAACCCACTGTTCTAGCATAGTGCATTTGTCAAAGTTTGTTAGACCGTTAGAGAATCCACACTCAATAGAGACCAAATAGTAGTAGCCCTAGATAATGGTCTTTTAAAACTAACATTATCCACAATCTTTTTAATATACCCATTCTGTTTCTAAACAATTTCTTTAATGTAGATACATGGTAATGGTTATCTTTTGGGAATATAGATAATTATAAGGATAAATTTTCTTTCATTTTGGTTTTTACTTATTCAAATCTAGTCTTTCTATATAAATTCTGTAATATTTATTACTAAATGGATTATGAATCGATGAATATTTGATAAATAAATTTGAGGAAATATGTTTTATTGCCGATATTAAGCATTGTCTTAACATTGTCTCGCATGAAAGAAGGTTGGTCCACAACAATTACATATAGCCTCATTCCGCCCCCTCATTATTGGCATCCATCCCCTCTGAATTTTAGACTTTGCACCTAAGAATTACCATTACATTTATCTTTAGCTAGCATTAGAATGGAATTGGATATTGCGACCGTTTCAATGCTAGTATAGATAATTTTAACTAGCATCCGTTCATTCTCAACTGTAAACATTTCTTCTTGGGATTCTTGACCAATAGAGTGGCATTGTATATTTGTATTTAGCGAGTGTTTTGACTCAAAAAATGTTGTTGATGGGTAGCTAGCTCTTCTAAAACCTTAAGATGATACTATAAAATCATATACTATTAACTCTCGTTACTCTTATGAGTAGACAAATAATTTAATATATTAGGGGTAGGAGGTTCGAACCTAACCTTTTCCTAAATGGCTAAACCTGAGCTCAGATAACATATTAATGATAAGGTGATAGTAAAAGCCACTAATGAATCTTGTAATATGAACATATACCAAGAGCTGCTTTTGTTTTGTTATATGCAAGGGGATTTGGGCATGCTTAAGTGTTGGATACACAGTTGACAGTTCCCTTCATCTTTCAAACTCAAAATGTTCATATACGCTTTGCATCGCCAACTTCTACATCTGTATAAAATAGCAAAAGATGTTTGAACTTACATTTTTAATGAGTAAGTTACATATAAAGTATATTGGACAATTACCACTATATTTTAGAGGGTTCTTTCCAAATATTTTTCTTTCACCAACCAAATTGTGGTTAGCCCCCTCACACTCCATTTATATTGTCCTTTACTTTGCTTTCAATATTTAAATTCCTTTAAATTTAAACATAATTCCTTTAAAATAAAGTCTACTTCCTTTAAAATAAAGTAAAGTACATTATCAAAAAAAAGGTCTATTAAGTACCAAGTGCTTCTATGCCATGCCTAGAATTGTGGTCCAGTGGATACCCCTCTTCTCTTGTTAACAAGAGGTCCAGAGTTCTGCAAGTATTTGTGAGTATTTAAGTAACTTACCTTTACAAAAAAGAGAGGGTACTTATATGCAGTGCATATTGTAAGTTTACATGTTCCATTGTTTGTTGTACGTCCTTTAAGACCAAAAACCTTCTTATCATTGTCTTTAATCCCAATTTTAACTTAAAATGTATCAGCTACTACTATCTGTGTTTACATATGTTTGTCTTTAGTTCCAGTTTCAACTCGAAAATGTATAAGATGAAAATATCTGTATATATATTCCTTCTGCAGGTATCCTATTGTAGAACCAGATCCTGGTCATACAAAGCTGCGCCTTGCAAGGGCTGAACTGGAAGCAATTGAGAGGATTACTACCCCAATTGCAGCTGTTGCTGTAAGCATGAGAATAATATCTGTTCGCATACTTTAGTTGCGTTTCTATTTTCCAGGTTCATTATATTAGAAACAATTTACAAACTTTCTTAAGCAGGCAAAGCATCTGTCTTCTTTATTGTCTCTCAAAGTCAAAAGCTTTTTACGCAAGTTAAAGTGTTAGTGGAAAGAGATATAATTCTGCAACTAGTGAATAATTAAATTAAAGAAAGAATCTCCCATATATATATATATATATATATATATATATATATATATATATATATATATATATATATTGGTGAACGGTGTCGGAAAATTGGATTAAGCCTACACTAATGACTAAACAAGCCTTTCAAAATCTAATTTAGGATAACTTGTCAACATCTGGGCGTACAAAAGTTCTCCTTTGTAAGATTTTATACTTTTATCTTGTTCTATTGCATTAATGCTATATCCTTCAACCCTCCCCCCTCATGTCCTGAAATAGCACTATGGTTATGTTTTATGAATATATCATTAAGGATGTCTTGCCAGGTGATTGGTCCGTATCGCTCTGGAAAGTCATTTTTGCTAAATCAGCTTCTTTCACTTTCCTGTAATGAAGGTGCACCCTAATACAATGTTAACTGTTTTGTCTTGTAAAGTTGTAAATGAACCAGTTACTCTTGTTATTTCACATGATTTTATTACTCGCTCTAATTCTTGAAATTGATGTTTGAGTTTTTCAGGTTTTGGAGTTGGGCACATGCGTGATACTAAAACGAAAGGTATCTTCTGGGATTTATCATGTGATGCCATGGATATACATGCTTATCCACTTCTAGATATCACTGATAGTATCCTGTATTGTTCATCTGCAGGTATATGGGTGTGGGGAACTCCCATGAAGGTAGATATCGATGGAGTTACAACATCTGTCTTTTACCTTGACACAGAGGGTTTCGAAAGTATTGGGAAGTCAAATGTATACGATGATAGGTAAAATGTTTTAGTGATATATATAGCTTCAGTGACCTGTGAGTTTTTTGTGTCAGATCCTTATTTCTTTTAGTTGGCATTTCAGGATATTTGCATTGGCAACTGTTTTGAGTTCCGTGCTTGTCTACAATTTGCCCGAGACGGTCTGTTATCCTGCCTGTAACAGGCCCCCTTTTGCAGCTTTATTCCCTCCAAATACAGAAATAAATACACACTAGCCCTTGTGCATGCGACCTGCCTCTCCTGTTTCATGACTGCATGTTGCTAGTTGATACTGTAGTCTCTTGTATCGTAGCTTCTTAAAAAAGAAAAGGGACACAAAAATTACTCTAAGAAACAGGCACTGAGACATGTGAAATCATCCAACTACTTTTATTAGGGGAACACTCGATGTTCAGTAGCCATCTGTATAGAAGCATTTGACAAATTAATCTCTGCACATTGTGATTGTTTGCGTCTTTTAGTGCACTACTGCACTAGCATCCTAGTTTAAAAGTAGAAATAAATCAATGTACACTGACTGGTACGTCTTGCCTTTGTAGATGGTTATTAGGAGTTTTAGCATTTAAAACTTGATACTGCTGATACTAGAATATGGGTATGACTGTTTAACATATATTATATTATTTTTCTTCAATAAAATTCATGGCCAAAAGATGATGAAAATTGAGGTCATAGTTCATTTGCTGTCTTTGTTAGTTTTCATGCAAGGAAACTTATGGTTCTTAAATCTTAATAGTTAATAATATAAAGTAATGGAAAGTAAATGATAAACAAAGAAAATGAAAGGACTCGCATGAATATATAATGCTTGTTAGTCTCTAATTTGCACACAGAAAGCAGTTTGGGGAATATGAGGAATTTTTTTGTTGGTAGAAATTAATGTACGGCCATGAAATATATACGGGAAATGGATGCTTTTCCAATCCTTGTTAGCAAATATATAATATCTATGTAATATATATGATTTAATATGTACATGTTAATATTTCCTTTTTTCTGCTTTCTTAGATTCGTGAAGCAGACATATCCCGGTTGTCATTTGCAGTTGAGCTTGCTGAAGAGTTCTATGGAAGGTGTGCACTTCAACACCTAAGAATACAACCGTTTCCCCATAAACTGGCAGTGTAAATATATTCATCTTCCCTGTCTCTTTGTTCTTGCAACAACACTGACTTGTTTCATTTGATATGGTTTGTCATGAACAGGGTGAAGGTAATCTGAAGCCATATAAATATAATACCCTAGTGTATGTATTTATTATTTCTTTCTTTGCATATTGAACTGGTGGATATTGCAGGGGCAAGATGTTGCCTTTGAACCAGCGAAGCTCCTATGGCTTATACAACGTGACTTTCTACGTAAGTTTGAATTATTTTTGTTGATTGGTTGTAAATTTTCTTCGTTGGTAACTGCTTCTTATGAGTGGTATTGGTACTTTACAGAAGGGAAGTCTGTGAAAGAAATGGTAGATGAAGCTCTTAAACATGTTCCCAATTCTGATGGTCAGTTTTCCATTTACTTCTCTGTCTTTACAATAAGTTTTGTACTTATCCTAATCATATAAGGAATACTTCTGGATCAAAGGTGCCTTCTGTTATTGCAGGTGATAAATATATTGATCAGGTAATTCTCTCTCAAAATTTCATAATGTAAAATTGGGTACAACTGAAACTCACCTCGTATGACTTCTGATATTAATTCAGATTAATAACATCCGTGATTCCTTAGCTGTTATGGGTGACAATAGCACAGCCTTTAGCTTACCACAGGTATGGACATTTCTTTTCTTCTCTTCTGTTTTATTTACTATTGATATCCTATATGCTTTATTATGCTATGCAAGTTGCATAGTCACATAGGTAATATCGGATGTTTAATTAAAAAAGGGTATACCTTGGCAGGAAAGAGACTTAGCTTGTTATGTGGGATGTTTAGTGAACGTAAATATTTAAATAACATCATATAAGCACGATTGACCTAGAGAATAAAAAAGTTGAAAATATATTTTTTGGGTGCTTCTGAGTTCTGAGAATATCTAGACTGATATAAAGCAAGTTTCTATGTCATGAGAATATGTGAACTGAAACAAAGCAAGTTTCCATGTCACTGTAGTACAGCAGTCCCGCATGAGAAAGGGCATGGTGAATCAATAGTATTTTGCTATGTTACTCGGACTCTTCATTTTACCTTCGAGTACCCGTGTCGGACACTCGGACATGGACACTCGAACTTGGACACTTATTTTAGGCCAAAAACATGTATATTTTTTAAAATGTTGCTGATTCCGATACTTGGACACGTTCCATGTGGGACACTTCTAGCCGAGTCCGAGTAACATAGGTATTTTGGCTCTTCTAGTAAAAGTATCTAATATAAACTAGGGTGGTGGCAAAATCCTACATGACCCAAAAATATATGAATTTGGTTCAAAGATTTTGAGTTCTGGGTCAAGTTGGAAAAAAATTTACCCGAAAAAATTGGTTCAGCTTCTGGTTGTCCCAAAATACCCGAAAATTTACACTCTTATCGTGCCTTTTAATGAGAAGAGCTAAGCAAAGTGTTGTGGCCTGATGCCCTTGACAAATTTTTCAGCATCTGTCTCGTAGTACTTGAAAGTTAGACGTGTAATAATTTGCATTTACTATAGTCACCTATATGATCTAATAGCGTTATGCGAATTTCCTAACAGCCACATCTTCAGCGGACAAAGCTTTGTGACCTGAAGGATAAGGATCTTGATCAAAATTATGTTAAGAAGCGAGAGCAATTAAAACAACTTGTTGTATCTGTTACTCGTCCAAAAATTGTGCAAGGCAAACATTTAAATGGAAAGGAATTTGTTTCTTTTCTGGAGCAGGTGCCTTCTTCAACCCAATTTATTCTGTTTGTACTTTAAAAATGTTAAGAATTAATGAGGACCAAAGGCTTCCAGTACTATATGTCAATCCGATACTTCTCAGATGGAAACCAATTACTATTTAATACACTCCAATTCAAATTGACAACTTTTCCATAGATGTGAAATTGTGCCACATTTAGGGGCCCCTTGAAGGCTGTATAATTGTGATGAAGTGTCATGTGATCCTCTGTAGATTGCTATTAGAGTAGTTTATAAGTGTGTCAAACTTTATTTTAATTATAAATAATCTGGTGTAACTGCTCATTGCATCTGTAAGGTACCCAGTGATGTGAAAAGCAATCTGAGTTCACCATTTTCATTTTACACAACTACTATTAGATAGGTGAATGGGGGCAGTGGTGTTATAGCAGAGGTCTGATATTATTAGCTTGGGTTGTATATTCTTTTTTTTGTGTTTTTATTTCAGATCCTTGAAGCCTTGAACAAGGGAGAGATCCCTTCAACTGGTTCTCTAGTGGAGGTATTTAACAAGGGTATCCTGGAGAGATGTCTCAAATTGTACAATGATAGAATGGAAAAAGTGGTTTTACCCGTCTCTGTGGAGTGTCTGCAAGTAGCTCATGAAGCTTCAAGAGAAGTATCAATGAAGGCTTTTGATGAGCAACATTTTGGCCGACATCATGCAAAAAAAATCAGTTGAACAATTAGATGAAGAAATTGAGAAGGTATGAGATTAGATCTAAAACCTAGTAGTTGGAATGGTTGAACTTCTACTTAAAAAAATTTCTCTTCAGGTGCCTAAAAATTTCATTATGGCAAATGAATTTAATTCTGCGAAGTTATGTGAGGGACTATATACTAGTTGCGAGGACAAAATGGACCAACTCCAAGTCCTCAAACTTCCATCCATGGCAAAATTTAATGCAGGTTTCCTCCAGTGCAACAGAAGTTTCGAAATAGATTGTGTTGGCCCATCTAAAAGAAGCTATGAGAATCGAATGAGGAAGGTATTCCTGAAATTTATATCAATTTTGTAGGAATTATTTCCATCTTCAGTCTATCTTGTCAATTTACTTGCATATTGCTGCAACTTTCGTGTCAGTGAACAATACACATATTGGTATAGTTAAAAAGGGGTGGAGCTGTTATATATCCCCCCTTGTTCCCTATTTCGTTCTTGCTCTTGCGTGTTTCAAATGTTAACAGTTTTGCATTTACTGTATTTTTCTGCAGATGTTGGGAAAATCAAAGTCTCTATTTATTAAAGATTATAACCATCGCCTATATAATTGGTTGGTAGCCTTTTCTCTTGTCATGGTGGTGGTAGGCCGGTTTATCATTAAGTTCTTTTTGATTGAGATGGGAGCATGGATAATGTTTATATTTTTAGAGACATACACGAGGATGTTTTGGTCAGCGGAGTCCCTCTATTACAACCCAGTTTGGCATTTTGTAGTAGCTACTTGGGAAACCCTTGTTTATAGTCCTCTTCTTGATGTGGACAGGTAGTGACATCATTTATTTACTTGCTATAAATAATTGTATTTTTGAAGGGAGTTTTTAGGTGGCAAGTATATATTACTTGGGTTTTTCTATCACTTTTCTGTTTAGCGCATACATTGCCTATGTATTGCACACTTTATTAGGAAATAAATGTCTTCATTGTCGTTGCAATTGGCCATGCAATATTTCTCTTTGTCGTGAATCGCCATGGTTGGAGAAGCTTCATGTTGACGATGCAAGCTTTGCTGTATTTTTCTTGCGTTTGTACTGTTATTAGGTGAAGGACAAATGACGGAATCAAATTAACTGCTATCATTTAATATTTCTAATAAATTTTTAACGAATATTCCATTATTTTTTTAGAAACTTACAATTTCACCATTGACTGTTTGTTGAGCCAGATGGGCCATTCCTCTCTGTGTAATAGTGTCGGCCTTGGTAGTTTATTGGCGGTGTTATGGAAGGAGAAAGCCTTGTCCTCGGTGGCTGTTACCCACGCACAACATTGCCAAAGACCAACGAAGATCAGAATAGATGGACCATTTTGTGGTCTCTCAGTGAGCTTTATCACTTCTATACTAGAAGCATGCACGGATCAGTGGTTCAAGATACATTAGTGTTTTGTATCTTTGTTTAGCTATAAGTTATCATTGTAGAATAGATGCAAATTTACTACTCTAATTCATTGTTTTGCAGACTTGCAGTCAAGAAAGTTGTGGTTTCGGTTTGTGTTCAGTTACCATTAGCCAAACTTTGTTAAAGTTTTTTCTTTTCCTCCGGGAAATAGAATCAGACGCAAATTTTGATGTATATTCTTATTAAAAAAAACATATACATTTTAGTTTATAAATTATTTATAAGGTAAATTAGACCAGTCTTAAAGTGTAATGGATTTAAATACCTTTTTCCGGGTCTTAAATATTTGAAAAATCTACTCATATCATTTTTTCTAATAATCAAAATTGAACGAGGTTTAAACATGTCACAGTTGAATCTTTATTTCTCGGAGATATAACGATTCAAATTTTTGAAGATGTTACGAATATATGTAGTTGCTGTAACTCAATTATTTTGAGCAATTGACAATAGATGTGATCCCATAAAAATATATTTATCACAGAGTCTAAATCAGGATTTGAAGACATAAAAAACACCAAAATAAACCAAACTCTCACAATGAGAGACTAAATAAAATCCAAAAAAATGGAAATTTATTGAAGGAAAACAAGAAAAATGAAAAGAAAAAAGGGTCGGGACTATGGAAACCGATGGAAACCCTAAGAAAATATTAGAAACAACCGTTCATGTAAGGCTTTTGAAGTATCTTTACATCTACTCATATCTTGAAAATTACTCACAAAACTAAAAAAGGAGAAAGAAAAATGATAACAAAAAAAAGTCTTAATAATTTTTAATTTGTATTGTCATGTAAAATAATAAAATTACAGGAAAAAAAGATTCCCCTTGATATTGGGAGAGAATTTAAAACCAAATTCTTATGAATGTTTTTATTTTTTACTATTTAAATTTAAATTCTTATTTTTTTATATGTAAATTACTATATTTCAATAATAAAAGTAATTAATTTTACTTTTATTATAAATAGTCATCTATACTATATTATTAAAGACGAAAGATTAAAAGTTTTGGTCGTCGGTTGGTTTGGTACTGGGTAAACCATAGAAAAGATCTTGACCGTCCAATTTTAAGTGAATCATAGAAACAATCTTAACCGTTAAATTTTAAAAAAATATAGTCATACATACAATTCTAACACCAGTAGTCCTCCTTTTATGCAAACAATTCATAAATATTATAATTTTAAAGAATGTAAACATTACTTTTATATAAGAATATAATTCCGTTGATATGATAATATTATATTATATTTAAATTGTATTTTTTATTTTACGAATCTCACTTATCCTATAATTTTTATTTAATATATCATTAAAGTCTATCCTATAATTTTAATTTAATATATCATTAAAATTTATGAGAACATTGAAAGTTTGGTAGTCGGTCGATATTTAGGCCGGATAATTGATTAATTATTGGGCCTAATTTTAAAATATTAATCTTCTAACTAAAATACAATCTCATATTAATTTTCTAACTAAAATATCTCACATTAATCTCCCAAGTAAAATATATCTCTATACAAAACAAACAAAAATTATCCTATTAAAATATAAATACAAATAAATCTAATTTTAGAAAAAAAACATATATCATACATCTATACTATATTATTAAAGACGAAAGATTAAAAGTTTTGGTCGTCGGTTGGTTTGGTACTGGGTGAACCATATAAAAGATCTTCACCGTCCAATTTTAAGTGAACCATAGAAACAATCTTAACCGTTAAATTTTAAAAAAGTATAGTCATACATACAATTCTACAGTAGTCCTCCTTTTATGCAAACAATTCATAAACATTATAATTCTAAAGAATATAAACATTACTTTTATATAAGAATATAATTCCGTTGATATGATAATATTATATTATATTTAAATTATATTTTTTATTTTACGAATCTCACTTATCCTATAATTTTAATTTAATATATCATTAAAATTTATGAGAACATTGAAAGTTTGGTAGTCGGTCGATATTTGGGCCGGATAATTGATTAATTATTGGACCTAATTTTAAAATATTAATCTTCTAACTAAAATACAATCTCATATTAATTTTCTAACTAAAATATCTCACATTAATCTCCAGAGTAAAATATATCTCTATACAAAACAAACAAAAATTATCCTATTAAAATATAAATACAAATAAATTATATAAAAACATATGCATATAATATTAAATAAAATTTAAATTATTATTATACAAATACAAATAAATTCAAATCATTAAAAAATATTAAAATAAAAATATTAAAAAACTAAAAAAATTCATCCGTGCATCGCACGAGTTACAAGCTAATATAATTTATGAATAAAAGATTGAATTTTGAATAATAACAAATGAAATAGTTTATCAATTTCCTAACAATGATATCAAAACTTTAAGTTGTGTTTTTCACTTCAAAATCCAATTGGGCCCTCGCCATAACACTCGCCAATAATCCTCGCCATCTTTGAGTTTTGTCAAATCTACGATTAGGGTTTTCAGGTATGTCTCAAAACAGCTAATACTTAATTAGGATTCAATCGATCTATATGTGTGTATTTGCATGTATATGTTATCATAAGACATAAGGTATGTCTTAAGATAGCTAATTAGGGTTCATTCAATCTCTAATTATATATATGTGCATGTATACGTATATGTTGTTAATCAGCATTGCAACTTGTGTGTTTGATAATTGCCTGAGAGAAATATGAAAGATTAAAACTGAACACTCTTTTTGTTAAGTTTTGTGTTTTTAATTGAAGTGTATGTTTGTGTGTGAGTGTTGTCTATTTTGGGATTAAAATGCTTGATTTGAGATTAGGGTTTGCTCTGTATGGGTTGTTATTATCTGGGGTTTGGTTGGATTGAGGTTTAATTCAGTGGAAATATTTTATTTATGGTTGATCTGTGGTACATTTTTTGTATCCTTTATGGTTGGTTTGTGAAATATGAATAAACGACGCACTATGACAGTAGCATCGAAACCAAAAACTTGTTCCTAGTCCATAATTAAAACTTAAAGTGTCCCAAATTAGAAGCATAGAGTTAGTTCAATAGTATGAGCTGATGATGATACTTGAGAAAGATTTTGACTCGGGTAGTGATAATTATATGCTAAACATGTGTTATTCAATTGATATTTGATAGATTGGTTCTAGTAATATCTTACGCTGATGACGAGGGAGGGAGATTGAAGCACATGATATTTTAAATTGTTAATCTAACTTCTGAATTTCTATTCTTTTGCTTGTGAACTACTGCGAAGTGGGGCTTTGCTCTTGTAGCTGTGCTGACATGTACTTTCGTCTAATAAATTTATTGCTTTATTTTGTTGAGAGTCAACCAAAGGGAGAGAGCCCTTAGCTGGTGCAGAGGTTATCCATCATCTTCTTGACCTAGGCTGATGCTTGTCAATATCGAAATTGCATAAGAACTGTTTACTATCACATTTTTAACAGTTGTCTTATACTAATCAATGACTTTTGTTTTCCTAACAGGGATCATGGAGTCTTTCACAGATCTGTCAAAAAATGGTTCATACGACAACCATCCAGAATATTTGCCACAGTCACCTGTATGTTCTCAAATCCCCACTACACAAGAAGTTGGTTCTTCTGAAGTTGATAAACAGAAAAGATCCCGAACAAAGAATTTCTCAACACAAGAAGATATGTTGCTCATGTCTGCGTGGTTAAACGTTAGCATGAATCCTATACATGAAAACAATCAAACACAACAAACATACTGGGAACGAATTTCAGCCTATTTTCATAAGCATAAGCAATTTGATTCTGATCGAACTGGAAACTCTTTGACGCATCGGTGGTCTGCGATTCAAATTGCTGTGAGCAAATTTCAAGAATATTACAACCAAATAGATGCTGGAAGTCAGAGTGGAACCACAGAACAAAATAAGGTAATATTATTTTTAATTCGACATGATTAACTCGTTACCACATACACGCGGGTTATAGTTGTTCGTATCTTTTGTTATGCAATGCAGGTATGCCAAGCGTTGGAGATGTACAGAAGTTTACAAAAATCTTCTTTCCAGTTCATGCATTGTTGGAATGAGTTGCGATATTCACCAAAATTTGCTGCCAACTTGTTAAAGAAAAAACACAAGAAACCACAACATTCGAGTCCAGTAGCCTCCTCGCTATCCACTCCAGATTCAGTTAGTGTAAACGATGAAGATGAAGCTACTTTGGAACACCCAGTTGGAAGAAAAACAACTGAAGAATTGTTTAAGATAACAAAAAGGAAGGTTCGAGAAGCCGAAGAAGCTGAAGACGAATACTTTAATGCAATATTTGTTGAGATAAGGGAAGCACAACTGGTCGCAAGAAATGAAAGGATTAAACGAGTGGATGAGCTGTTGAGACTGGAAAGGGAAAGACAAGAACAAGAGAAAAGAAGAGAGGAAAGGGAACAACAACAGGAAGAAAAAGAAAGAAAAAAGGAAGAGCGAGAAAGAAAAAAGGAGGAACGCGATGAAATACTTTATGAACAACACATTTTGTCTATTGATACTTCCAAAATGGATGAAATTGGAGTCGAGTATTATAGTTTACTCAAAGCTTCAATTATAAAGAAGAGACGCATCACAGGATTTCAGTTGTAAATTTACTATTTTTCTTAGAAATATTAGTGAACAAGTGCTTCTAGAAACAGAAAATTATTTCATTGAAATTAAAATTTAGGTGTCATAAGAGTCTTTCATGAACAATTTTTTGTTTCCATACGTTCAATTAGATATTGCAGGGACAACTCTAGGGGGTTTCAAAAGAGAAGAATGTGAATATGGGATGACCCATAAACCAGATTTTTGGTCCGTTTTATTTATCTAATAAGTAATTTATAAATTAAAAATTATATATATTTTATATTATAAGTTATTTACAAAGAAAAATAAATCGAATTTTAGATTTTTCGCTAACTTACGATGTTTGACTATTGCCTTGCCAAATAAGTGCAAATTATATCAATCCCGAATCGGATATGACTTGTGAGGTCGCTTGTTTGTTAATGTGAAACTTAAATAAAAGTATAAAAAAATTCTTCGATAGTGTGATAGCTGTCATTGAAGCATACACAATATGTAAGCCAAACAAAGCCTTAAATTAAATAATCAATCAATCTTACTTTTCTTTCTAACTAAACCCTAATTTGGAGATCTTTGCAGTAATGGACCCTCACTTAACGGCGCCGGTACGGTCACGGAGCACGCAATCGCCGTCACCGTCACACTCCGCCTCGGCCTCCGCCACTTCATCAATCCACAAACGGAAGCGCGCGTCTGAGAATCACGCGCCTCCCTTCCCTTCCTCGTTCTCCGACACTCGCGACGGCGCACTCACCTCCAACGACGAAAGCATCAGCGCTCGCGGCAATGATTCCGACTCTTCCGATCAGTCAGAAGAGGTCGTGGACGAAGACGAAGAGGAGTATGATGATTCGATGCGCACGTTTACGGTTAATCGGTTGGAGAATAGTGTGGGACCCTCGGCACGGATCACGAAGCTCAAAACTGAAAATTCAGTTAAAGTTGAACCGAATTTGGCGGGAAATTCGGTTACAGGTGATCCGGTGGTGGTTGGACAAGGCGCGGTAAGGTCGGGAGTTAAGGAGGAGACAGTGAAGAGTATATTTACGGAGAATATACAAACTGGTGGTGCTTATAGTGCTCGAGAAGATAATTTAAAAAGAGAAGTAATTTATTATTTAATCACTGATTTATGTGTTTTTTTGTTGGAAGATTTCTTCGTAATATTGATATTAGTTTGTCGCGAAGCTTGTTATGTTTGCAATCATGGATGACAGCTAATTTTAGATCTACTTTTACAAACAAAAATTTAAGTTCAGATCGTGTCGTTTTTTGTGTCAATGTCACTAGTAATATGTAAATTTTGTTTTGGTGGATCCTGTATATTTATATAATGAATGCTGGAAGTCTGTAGCCGAACATGACCATCGTTGTTACTTTTCAGTTTTGTGTTAAATGCTTTGCTGGTAACTATTAAGTTGTTTGTCCATGGAAATTTCTTAAGAAATTTCACAACTTTAATGTTAGTTTGCTGTTAAGCAACGGTTGTGGTAACTATTAAATTGTTCGTCCTTGAAAATTTCTTAGAAAAATTTAAAACTTTATTGTAAGTTCATTGTTAAGCACGTAATGGTTGCACTTGCAATCATGGATGAAAGCTAATCCGATACTTGAGACATACTTCTACCACTAGTCCAATTGTTTCATATATAGAGAACGATTTCTTAATAGAAACTTAATATCGTAGGGATATTTGTAAAATAGTATGATGGCTTAATTGAGTACACCGTGTGGTTCATATTGAAGCAGAGGATGTTGTATATAATAAGATTATGTATCATGATGCACAACCACCATTCCAGGTGGTAGTTGCCTTTCCAGGTCACTGAAAACCAGATGTTCCAGATCTTCGTTCTCATCTGCCTTTGGGTCTTTGTTGGAAATTAGTTGAACATGATGATCTGAAGAGGAATTAAAAATAGAAACGCGGTTTTTGGTGATTTTTATGGGGAGGAACCTTGATCAAATCCTTCTCTCTGATTCACTGAAACCCAAAATTCCAAAAAATAAAACCCAAACCCATCATCGAAAGATGTCTAGCGGTTCAGTGAAATGGAGAAATGAAAAGGATTCTGTCAAGGTCACTTCCTTTATCACGGAAACACGTCGTTTCTCCAAATTCCTCTTCAAATCTTCGTTTACTAGTTACTACTGATTCCTGACACAGATTAAAAGCCTGATTAGTATGAAGATCTGGTATTGGACGTGCTTTTCAGCACTCTGAAGAAACATTTACCACCAATAATGCTTAGTTTCATTTTATAGGGAAATGTGATATTTTGCCTATTCCCTATGATTTTTCAAAGTACTTTTTCTTATTTATAAACTTAATATAACTAGAATTTATTGTTTTAACCTACATCTTCACATGTGTGTATGTGCATGTGTGCACGTGCAATTAGCGTATTAACTATTATGTTATTAAGTATAGTATATATTCATTTTATCTTGCTATTTTATGCTAGTTGAAGTGTTGAGGGATTTGAAGTTCTTAATTTACACGTGTGTTAGTTCATTAATTGTTCTTAATTAAGAATATACTTGCTTTACTTGGCAATATAGTTTTGTGGCACTGATTAGTCATTTAAGGTTCCGTGCTACTCCCTTGGTATCTGAGATTCATTTTTTTACCTAGCATAATCTTTTGTTTCTGTTATAAGCCTAAGCTAAACCTAGATTATTATTCCAAGTACATACTGGAAATATCTGGATATTTTTTGATGAACCAACATATTTAGTGTATCATTTAATTTCTGTCATTTAGTAGCACAACTAGTTGTTGATTGTGTTGAAGTATTGCCTATAATCCTCTTTATTCAGTTCGTGTCACCCATCAACTAATAACTTTTTTAATTTTTTAGGAGGAAGCAGGACGACTCAAGTTTGCATGTGTAAGAAATGATGGTATTGATGAGCATATGGTTTGGTATCTATTCTCTTTCCTGTGCATATTGAATGGACTCTATATATAGCTTAAACGTAATATTTTCATTAAGATCTGCATTATTCATTATAAAAAAATTGTTTCTATTTTTTAAAAGTTTAAGAGTTTGCTAACATAAAATTGAAATGATTTTATCCTGGTGTATGTACAGGTTAATAGGATTAAAGAATATCTTTTCCAGGCAACTGCCAAATATGCCAAAGGAGTACATCGTGCGTCTTGTAATGGACAGGTGATCATTGGTTAATAGTAAATAGAATCATAGATCATTCAATCATAATAATGATAATAATGACCATGTTCGTGAACACAGCTTTTACTGACCCCCCAAGTTTCTGTACTAGAGTTGTTAAATGCTACATGTTTACACACACAGATACAGCCAGCGACACACACACACAAAGATGTATGTGTGTGTGTGTGCGCGTTTGCGTGTCTGTATTTGTGTCTGTGTGTCTGCGCCTGTCTCACTGTCTGTTTGTGTTTGTATTTATCCGATAATTATGATGCAACTTACACTTACACTTAGCCAAAGGTTCGGTTCCTTTCAACCCCGCCTACCTTTCAAAATAATAAATAAATTGAGTAAATCTGTTCTAAAGTTTTCTCCGATACTATCATCCGCACATTTCATGAATATTATGTTGTTAGGTAATACCGTGAAACAGACTATTTAAAATGCAGTTGCCATAAAGTAGTAGGAGAAATGTGGTTGCGATTTTCTACATGTCGGATACTTATTATTGAGAATCATTTTACTACTTACAGCTCAGATTGGATCAACTGATGCCATTCTCAAGTACCAAATAGCTTTCAATTCTATTGTATATCAGGCTCTTAATTTTGCTTGACAAGTAAGTTCGAGTAAAAGCTATCCTCACATTGAATAATATGTATATATTATTTTCTTGAATTTGTCGCTCATGAATCTGGTTTCAGAAAGCAGATATAAATATCAGGGGCAGTAATTAGATTTACGATGCTTCCTGTGAGTATTAGTGCTTTGTGTATTTTTCCCTGTAATAATGACTGATATTTTATAAATTTGTCTCTTGCAGGACTCATAAATCTGTAATGCTTGTCAGAGGTAACACGGTTGTTGGTGGGATAACATACCGACCATATTTAAGGTATGAGTGTAATAATGTGCTATACATAAGTTTTCATTTTTCAAAGACTTTTTTGCGGTTTGCATCCCCCTGAAATGTGTTATTGGCACGTGTGTATACTCATTTTAAAATTAGGCAGTTTAGTTTTTTAGTTTCATTTTCTCGTCAGCTTGCATCCCCTCTCAATTTTGCAGTTAAATTACTTTTTGAAGGTTTATTTTAGTATGTGATCTATTTGTAACAGCTAACTGCATACTATAAGACCCATATTACTATTCTTTTCTATGTTTCTATGCACTATTTCTTTAATACGTGTGCTATTACAAATAATCACTATTTTTACATAAATTATAGCACTATTTTTTCAATACAGAAACCCACAATGACACAAGTAACATTCAATAAATAGTAATAGTGTACATGAAACAATTTGTATATTAAGATATTCATATTTTCACATCCAACAATATGCAATATTTAAGATAGTATAATTATTTTAATGATATACAATTATAAATATTTAATAAATTTTACAAATAAAAGAATTGATTAACTTTCTGTGAATTATATTATAATGAATTATCTATATTAATAAAAAATATATTGAATCGTGTAAATAATGAATTGGAATAATTGAGATCATATAATTATATTTGTAATACAATATATAAATATTTAACAAGTTCCACGAAAAAAATATTACAGAATATTTTGTGAATCCCGATAGAATTATAATATCTATATTATTAATAAATAATATTGAACCGGGTTATATAATAAATATATGAATTAGTAATTTTATTGTGTCACATTAAAATATTCTAATTTGAACTTATTAATATTTAATTAGAATTCTATTTGAATTATAAAATTGACAAAGAAAATGAGGAAGGGATGCAAATTGACAAAAAAAGGAAAATGGGTATACATAAGTGCAAATAACTCATTCTTGGGGGATGCATAGTGCAAAAAAGTATTTTTCAAAATATATTCTATAGTCAAGGTTCTTATTATCAGCCTATTCCCTATATCTGTGTAGTGCTAGTGTCTAATACAATATGAAATCGCGTCAGGAACTACAGGTTACTGAAGTGAAATTAACAATGTTTTTGTGTTTTTCTGTGATTAAATGTGAACAAACAAGCAGAATTGATAGAGATAAGTAGTGAAGTACAGTTATAAACAGAGTTTACAAGAGATGGGAGCATATAATAGAGAGAGATCAGCTACTACATATATATATTTATAACTTGGAGAAGAAGATAGAAGTTTCTAGAGAGAGAAACTAAGTTCCATTTTATTTCATAAAGCATAATTAAAGTACAAAGCATGAGACCTATATATAGACTACACAGTATACACCACTAACAGATACTGAAATGACTCAGTTACCCGTGCTCTAAATACTATCTTGATCTTATCCTTATTTCTACTAATATTGTAAGATTATTTCTATCATATTATGGCCTATCCTGACAAATCAGAGTGGAGTTAACTTTTCGTAATAGATTATGTGTGTATTGTGAAAAGATCTTATGTGAAATCAATTGTTGAAATTGCTTTATGAATCTTGTAGTCAGAAGTTTGGCGAGATAGCTTTCTGTGCTATAACAGCAGATGAACAAGTAAAAGGTTATGGCACTAGATTGATGAATCATTTAAAGCAGCATGCACGTGATGTTGATGGACTGACACATTTTCTGACTTATGCCGACAATAATGCTGTTGGATATTTTAAGAAACAGGTCAGAGGTGTTTCCTTTTATGCAATAAGATTTCCTTCTCTCTCTTTTTCTTTATGTAACAAGTTTTGTGCCTGTTCAGATTTAACAGTCTGGAACCCTTTATTTAATGATGATGCTTTTAAAACATTAGTTTCATATGCTCCTGTCTGAAGTATTACTTCTAACCTGTGTACCTATTACATTAAAATAGGGCTTCACCAAAGAAATATACTTGGAGCAAGAGCGGTGGCACGGGTATGTATATGCGTTACTCCTTAATTGCTTGAAACCATAAGGATTTTATATTTGCATAGAAGTAATATAGATCCTTGGACAGACAATGCATCTTTCTTGTTGTTTTATGATTTTTAATTCAAGACATCTTTGTTGCTACTTAAGTTCGTGTTCTTATTGCTGTACATGTGAATCTACCTTTACACGAGACATCAATCATGATTTATTGCCAAAGTTTATTTATGATATGCTTCCAGGGTCTTAGCAGATCTCTATACGTGCAGGTATATTAAAGATTATGATGGAGGGATACTTATGGAGTGCAAAATTGATCCCAAGCTGCCATACACTGATTTGTCAACTATGATCCGACGTCAGAGGCAGGTAATTGGATCTAGCAGAACTTGTTATTGTGCTTAATTGTTCACTGAAAAGAACTTATTGGAGGGAAAAGTTTCTGTACCTTGTCACTGCTTCTGCATTGACTTATGCACTCTTGTTAGCCATCTTGATGATACATTATATTTCTAAATATGGGTTTGATTATGTTGGAGTTTCAATATAAGAATGCTGTTGCTTCTTGAAAGGTGAGAGTAAATCAAAGCAAGCACTTGCACTTAAACAGTTTCTAACTTAAGTTTCGGAGGAGTTCTACAACCAGAAGAATTCTTTTGTCCTTTCATATTGGCAAGTATACATTACGCATTAATTAGTAAACTTAAAAAACTGTATTTGTGTTACTTGTGGCAGGCAATTGATGAAAAGATACGCGAACTATCAAATTGTCACATTGTCTACCCTGGAATTGATTTCCAGAAGGTACAGCAAATCGTCATTAACTTTACATTAAAATATGCAGCCCTTTCAAGTGATTTCATTCCGTAAATCCTATCAGCTAACAATGCCCCTCATAATGTTGGGTACACTTTTTTTTATTGTTAGTCATAGAAAAGAAAAGGGCTAGCCATCAGTTCTATTTGGTTTTATTTGTAGGTATGCTTTGTGTTTGATCAGCCTGACCAGGGTTTTTCTTGGCAAATTGTTTTTTTGTTTCTTAGCAACTTGCTCCTTGTAGGAACGGCAATTGGAACAGTAATACTTTTTATGAAATAAAGCATTTGGTTTAAGTTTTATTTTGGATTCAGGCCATAAATACTTTTACTGTAACATTGTTGTGATATTTTATGCTGTAAAATATGCTACTCCCTCTGTCCCCCCCCCCCCCCCCCCCAATTCTTTACATTTCAGAGAGAGTGCCCGACACACATTTTAATGTGCATATAAAGTATAGTTCCATAACTTATTTTTAATTTTTTTTCTGAATAAAAATTTAAACATTCAATTTTTATTCAGGAAAAAAAAATTAAAAATAAGTTATGGAACTATACTTTATATGCTACAATACAAGTATGACTTTCATGTTCGCAATCATTTCACGGTGTCCTCTTTAATACAATTTAAATCATCTTGTTCAGAAAGAAGCTGGTGTACCTAAAAGAATCATTAAAGTTGAGGATATTCCTGGTTTAAGTAAATGTAAAGAATTGAGGGGGACAGAGGGAGTATTGAATTGTAATTTCTTCTTTACAATACAAGTATGACTTTCATGTTTGCAATCATTTCACAGTGTCCTCTTTAATACAATTTAAATCATCTTGTTCAGAAAGAAGCTGGTGTACCTAAAAGAATCATTAAAGTTGAGGATATTCCTGGTTTAAGTAAGTTTTTCCTCTCCCAATAGTTGTCATTGTTAGTTATCCCCTTTTTTCTTAAGACTTTCATGTACTATATCTGAGGCATGAATGTTACATATGTTGTGTAACTTTGCAGTTTCAATGCTAAAGAATGACTAAAGAAAACTATACAAAATGTGTTATATGCTAAAAATGTTAGATGTTAAAAAATTTGCTCACTGCCGTGATTTTTGAAACATGAAATTTAAGCAGGAACAATGAGTACTTCACCTGTTATCATCATATTTTTATTTATCAAATGAATATCCCAGATTATGAATGTGCTTTGTAAAAATTGGTAGATGGATTTTTGAGATGTTTAGTTAAATTTCTTAGATTTTAACCTGAAAATACCCCATTACTGGCAAACCTGAGGGCAGCAGGTTACGCTACTGAACCAGGTAAACCCGATTCCAATCTCAATAAAGCAGAAAAGATCAGGAATTATGAATGGTTATAACCTGTTTTTTTTTTTTTCATTTGAACAATTGATTTTACCCCGGATGATGAACCTGTTTTATCAAATACTGGTCAGTGGCTTTTGTAAAATGTATAGTATTTTTTTTTTTTTTTTTTTTTTGTAAAATGTGTAGTTTTTTGTTTGTTTGCTTCCGAAGGCATGCTTGTTGCACCTCCCCCCCAAGTTATCAAGTTATTATCCGGTTAGGAACACAGAAGTCTACAGATGTGTTTAATAATTAGACGTTAGTGCTAGCGCATAGATCTTAAGAGCTATATCTTTGAATATATTACAAAAAAGTGACATGAATATTCAATATTCAAATATTAGTTGCTTGAGTTGCTCCGGAATATGTAATATATCATGTATGATTTGTACTCCGTTAACTGTATCGTTGTCATGTGTTAAGTTACCAACAAGGTGTTGGGAGGACTTACTAGGATCATATATTATATCTTAACTCCCCCCTTACTTGAATGCCCATGTTTGGACGGAGAGTGGATCACTAGGAGCTCATCTTTGGCTCTGATACCATGTTGAGTTATCAGCTCTCTTAAAAACCCGAAGGTGTAAGGAGGAGGGCTTATTAGGATTATATGTAATATATTGACATCACGTGTTTCCATCTAGATAATGACCGAGTCGGTTTGATATTCATAACAGGAGAGGCTGGATGGAGTCCCGATCAATATGGTCATTCACGTTTTAAATTGGTGAATGCTTCTGCAGACAACACATCTAATCAAAAGCAATTGACTGCACTCATGCGTGCACTTCTGAAGGCAAGGTTTTCGATTTTTATTTCCCCTTGTTGCTATAACCTTCAAACATTTAATTTAGCTTTTACAATGCTGATAAGCAATGCAGATTATTCTTATAGACGAATATGATTCTGGTAGAACATTTTAAATTATTAAAGAATTTTACTCTTTAAGTGTTCAAAGTTTGCAAATAAAGGGTCTTTACATGGAACTTAGAGTAAATCTCGAGTAGTACCTGTAAATTTTGATTAATTATTAAGTTAACTGACTTTGACTAGTGGAAGTTGGCTTTGCGTTAACTTAGAAGTCATATCTTATAGATGATTAAGTTAAGAACCCTAGGTTTGTTTTTAAACTCATGTTACACTATCTCTGCTTCTTTCATATTTTAGTGTACTAATCATGTGTATTTTTATTTTTTTTTGAGCAGGCTATATATGACCACCCTGATGCTTGGCCATTCAAGGAGCCAGTTGATTCACGTGATGTACCTGATTATTATGACATAATAAGAGATCCTATGGGTAAAAAACTACATAAGATTGTTTGCTTATTTGTTTCTTAAGGCATGAAATGTGTTTCCTGGGTTTAGAATTTTGTCATGGCGATTGCGTTTACTTAAATATCATAAATTAAATTCTCTTATATGCTTTCTTGTTTCCATTTGCCATCTTGGGAACTGATGCCAAACATTACAGAGAAACAAGTTATGCGACAATTGTAGATATTTTATGATATAATTTTAACATGTTTTCTAATGTCATTTACAATACAATGATGTAACAGTGGTAATGACTAATGATAGATCATCAGTTTAATGCAAAAATAAGTTCGAGTACATTGCAGGTGTAATTCACATTTATATTGCTAGTTCAATTCTCTTTATCTGCATGCGTTTCCAGTCTCAGGATGTTGTGATATATAGTTGGATTGACAATTTTAGACATTGTTATTCAGCACATCAACTTTATACATCTTTTCTTCTGTACGCATAATTTTCTATCTACAATCACAATTGTTTTTTCTTATAATTACTTGCCCTTTTTACTTGGAAGTATTTCACAACGTTCTTGAGTGGGCATCAATACAATATTTTACTCTTTGGCGATTCTGATGTATCTTGGATTACAGATCTGAAGACGATGTCAAAGCGAGTTGAATCAGAGCAATACTATGTGACGCTCGAAATGTTCGTTGCAGATGCCAGGAGGATGTTTGCTAATGCACGCACATATAACTCTCCTGAAACAATCTACTATAAATGTTCAACTAGGTTCGCTATTGCCAATTTTGTGCATATTTCTCAGTTGCTAAGATATATCTAATTAAAAATTGCTTTGGACAGGTTGGAAGCACATTTCTCGTCCAAGGTTCAATTAGGTCTTCAGTCGGGTCTCAAAATCCAACATTAGTGTGACCGAAGTTGGTGTACATTCACAGGGGCTCATATAACTCTGCTGTGAACAAGTAAATCAGTCAAACTGCACCTGTATATTTCCTTGGAATGTTTGTTGGATCATCATTGCGTAGATCGTGATTGTTTGCTCTGATAAGTTGAAGTTAAAATGGTAACTAAGTTTGCTATTAGTGTTTGGGTTTGTGTAATAAGTAAAATGATTCACAAGTTATAAGTTGAATTTTGAAAAGTACAAAATGTGGAGTTATTCCAATAAATTATTTTGATTTTTGCAACTTGAATTCATAAAAATAAATATTATTTCTTCTTTTAAGGTTAATACTCTATTTTTATTTTGTTAATTTTATACACTAAGTTATAGGCCTGGTTCCTTGGGGAACTGGAAAAAAACCTAATTTTAAATAAAAATATTATGGGCAAACAATAATTAATATAACAATTTACATTTAATGTTAAATTCTAATGAAATTAAAATCGAAATATATTTTATTTATACAAATTAATCATTTTTTTACAAAATCAAAATTTGTACTAAATAATTAGTGGTATACGCTTCTTAGAAACGGAGCGGTACAGTTACATTTAAAATCAAATGGGTATAGTATCCGGCATGTTTGACAACATGAATTTCATTTGAAATTTTGGACTTGATCATGATATGTTTGGCTAAATATTTTAGATTTAATTTGAATTTCAAGAAATTTTGGAATTCAAAATTAGTATAAATTTGAAAATTTGAAACGGCAATTCAAATTCTATCTTTTGAAATCTATCATTTAAGTTGAAATTCATATTCCCAAATACAATCTTACCAATATCAAAATAATGAAATATTACAACATCCCTGAGCAGAGCGTGTATAGAAAATTCTTAAAAAACAAGGTTCTAGTGTATAGAACACGTAAGTTCTGTAAAAAAGTTGCAAAAATAAAGCTCGGTTGACTTGCCCAAAAAACAAGTATTTACCATAAAACCCTGATGATAAATAAAGGGGATGATTAAGATAAACAAAATAAAGGATTAATTTAAATTATATTAATTATAAAATATTTCATGTTCAATTACAATTAGTATTCTAAAAATTGGTCTCAGTGACACTTTTAAAAAACGCTCCAAACACATTTTTAAGGATAGAAACTCCTTAATTAAATTATTGATGTGAAACTATTTAGAAAATATTTAAAAATTGAGCACTCCAATCTTTTTTTCTCTTAATAAAAAATGGAGACAGTCATATTTGATTGGTTATATTTGTTAAACCCATAAATAATTTATGTATAATCATAATTATAGATAACTCCTACTGGAGTACATATATTTTTTTAACTAAAATTTTACATAAACATTATAACATAAACATTATAATCAATCATTTTACGTTTACCATTAAAGGTGTTTTTATATTACCATTGAAGATGTTTTTAGAAGGGAAATTTGTTATTTTTTTAAAAAAGTCAATCAAATTTAATATTAAGTGGCCATTGTAAAAAATCGTAGAAATGATAATAAAAAAAAGAATTTGGGAAATTATTGATAATTTATAAAATATATTTATTAATATTAAAAAAATAGTAAAAAATCCTATTCCTCTTTAGTTCAGGCAATATTTTTATTTTGTAAATAACCCTTCTAATTTGACTAAACCTATGAACTGTGTATCCCTAATTTTTCCTCCGATTTCAATTGAATGTAAGTTATTCATCATCTCTCTTCCCTAGATTGATAGATAGGATTTTATATCAAATTTGGTACCTATCTCACAAAAAATATTAAATAATTATCCAATCTACACGTCGATTCATTTAAATTATTAAAATATTAAAATATATCATTTCATTAACTTTTTAAAAAAACTTAACGAATAACATTGAAACTACAACAACGTGTAAAGTATTTGCTTAGGTAGCACAAATGGCTAGGTGTGGATCTGACTGTTCAGCTGAAACGACTTGTATTTGCATCCTTAGATTTCTTAATATTTCTTTCGTTTACATATAATTCTTTAATTATTCTTCTATCATATTCGTTTATAATAAAAAAAAAGCCTTAAATACATTATGTCGGAAATTTCGTTGATTAAATAATAACATGTTGGTGTAGTTTGTCATTGCGGTATCAATATTCGTTTTTGCAGATATCATGAATGTCAAAGAGTTCTGATTTGTAATATATGTGTTTTACCATAATAATGTATTTAGTTTTTTTTTTTTAATTATTTAATCAATGACGTGTTATTTAATTGTGTTTTTGTTTTTTATTTTTTCTTATCCCACATAACCTATCTAATCGATAAATCGACGATCTTAACATTTGACTGTCAATTTTTTAAATGGAATAATATATTTTAACATTTAGTGGTTTAAATGAGTCGTCATAAATATTGAATAGCTACTTCAATTTTTTTTACGAGATAGATGGACAGTTTAATATAAAATCCATTACATATATATATATATATATATATATATATATATATATATATATATATATATATAAGTTTATAAACAGTGTGAAGCACGAGCTAACCAACATATTATTTAAATTTATAAAAGTTAAGTATGATAAATAGTATTCTATGTAATATACATTTATATATAATTTCGACTCGTATTATAATAAATATATTTAATTTGGGCCTAAAATAAAATTTTAATTAATATACATGTAGGGTTCTAGTCCTTAACAATCGATTGTCAGGACCAGTTAAGTTAACATGCTGCTTCCGAACTGTTGGATCGATTGTCCAACGACTCAGATTTAAAAAAATTCCATATCTGCGTTAAATAACCGCGAAAAGATTAAAAATCTGTTTACTATCCGTGCTAAATAATCGCGGATAGTAAATATTTACGAGAATGCCATTACTATTTCCGCACTTATTTATCGCGTATAGACGGGACTTTCTTTTCAACTTCTTCTTCCTTCTTCTCTCTCAACATACCATCGGCGATTCTAGCGATTGAAGGGCGATTTTACGGCGATTGTAAGGGGTTAGGGTTATTGAAGCTATTCAAATCGATTTACATATATATCCAACAAGTATATCCCGTATATCCCGTTCCAGTTGTCTGAACTTGTAATTTGGGGATTAGGGTCAGGGTTAGTGTTAGGATTTGAATATTTATTCGATTTGAGGGTTAGGGTTAAGGCGGGATTATAACAAAGAACATATCCGCGTTTTTTTACGCGGATAGGTGGATGTCGTTTAGTGTTTAACAATCTGTCGTTCGACTTTCCGCAAAAAATTTATGCGGACACTACGCATTTTCGCGGTTATTTAATGCGGACGGGGAAAGGTATTTTTTTAATCTGAGTCGTTGGACAATCGATCCAATGATTCAGAAGCAATATGTTATTTAACTGGTTTCTAACAATCGATTGTAGAAGACCAATACCCATATATGTATATAGTTGGAGCTAGTGTTATTTAATATAGGCATGTATATATTTTTATATTTAATATAAATATGTGTATACTTTGTACCCGTATTATAATAAATATATATAAATTTGGACCCATATTATAATAAATATATTCGGTTTGGGTCTAAAATAAAATTTTAGTTAATATATATATGTATATAATTGAAGGCTATGTTATAAAAAGTAAAATTATATCTAATATAAAGATGAATATTATTTAGGTTCATGACCCAGTATTGACCAAAATTTTTAATGTTTTGAATATAATAATATAGTAAAGATGAATTCCAGTGTAAGTTTTTTAATTATGCACATACGAGACTGTAACTCTTTGGGTTGTTAATTTCGTTTTTTTATAATTGATGTACGAGTATGTGAAAATGACTTGTCAAAATGTAATATTTTATAATAATATACAATTATAAAAATAAAAAATAATATTTAAATGATAATTAATCCTCAATTTCTCAACTAATCGTTGGAAGATACCTTGACTTTCATAAAAAATTAAACATTTCTAGAATACTCGTTATAATCATATTTATATTTTAAATATATAACAAATGATACATATATCACTTTCTCATTTAACTTAAATACCTCACACTTATTCTAGGTTCTGGATCGACTCGGATCCAACCCGAAAATTTCTTAGAATAAAATACTATAAGTCTAATAATTCAAAACAAACAAAATATATATAGCAAATATACCCCTCTAATAGTTTTTTTATTATTACATTAACCTTTTATTAATTCTCCCTTTTCCTCTTCATTTTTCGTTCTCTTCGGTGTCATTTATAGAAATACTCATCAATTTATAAAAAATAATAATAAAAATAAACCGAACAAAATAACAAAAATTAAAAGATTATCTGGTGTAAGAAATAATAAAGCATATTCCAATAAAAACAATAATGAAACATAAAAGTATAAAAGAAAGTCCTGTGAAGTGCAAATGAATCAATCACACCTTTCTTCTTACCTGCATACATCCCGATCCCAACACTTTTACTACGCTACCCATTACAGGTACACACACACACACACACACACTCATGTGTATCTATTCACCGTTTCTTGTGCTTGTAATTTTGATCAAGCTTGATTAGTTTTTGATTCATTATTTAATATTCACTTTGATTTCAGTATTGTTAAATTCAAATCGTTAATGACTTGCTTATTGTTATTATTTTATAATGATATGGTAACTGCTTGGATGTTGAATTTATATTGTAATTTATAGTGACCATCCTGTATTGAATTGGTGGCTGAGGTGTTTTTCGATTTGCAGGTGTTGTTGTTAATTTGTGTTTGAATGGCGAATAGAGGTCAAATCCCTACTAACAATTCTGCTTTGATTGCAATGATTGCCGATGAGGTCATTATTATTGTCTTTAACTTGCATATGTTTCTCTCGTTTGTATTTCAGAATTTAGATTTAGGGCCTGTTTGCCTACCACTTAAATTCCGGAAATAAGCCCTTATTTCCAGAAAAAGCAGGGATGCATGTACTTTTTCTGAAAATAAGTAACTTATTTTTTATTTTGAAGATAATATTTGATTTTAAAATTCTAAAACAAATATTTATCTTTAAAAAAAAAATGAAAATATGTAAAAAAATAAAAATAAAATAAGCTACTTATTTTAAGTTTAAGGAACCCCAAACGGCCACTTAATTAGCATCAAAATGTCGTCAAATTTAATACGGTGGTTATGTTTGGTAATTTCCTTTGGTTAGGCAAAAGTATGGGTGATAATCATGTTTTAGTTTGTGGGTCTAAGGCTGCGTTCTATGGGAGAGAATGGAATGCAAAATTAGGAGAAAGAAAGGAGGTAGGGAAGAATAGTGAACAAACATGAGAGAGTAAATAATTTCTATGATGAAGATTGTCGGGAAATGAGTAAGGAGGGGAATGGAGTATTTCTTTCGAAAATGGTGGATTAGAGTTCTAGTTTCAATTACTCGGAAAGGAATGAAGGAGGAATAATTATAAACAATCTCCCTAAATATAAGGTTGTGTTCACTTGGATGGAATGAAATCGGAGAGAATAAAATGAGATTTATACTTATATTTAGGGAGATTGTTCATAACTTTTATTCCTTCCTTCATTCCTTTCCGGTTAATTTAAACTAAAATTCTAACCCACCATTTTTGAAAGAAATGCTCCATTCCTCTCTTTCCTCATTTCCCCCAATTTCATTTCATCCAAGTGAACACAACCTAAGTTCCACTCATATGAAATTATGAACTAAATCATTTACAATGTCCGGTTTTGACGGTAGTCAAAGTACACTTTCTAATTTTTAACAGATAGGAATATAGAAGTGGAGCTGGATATGATAGATATAATATCCAGCTGCACTTGTGAATCCTTTATTCCCTTCCTGAAAACTTACGTGACCCATTCAAGCAGACCTATGTGTAGTGCACTAGCATTCTGCATTAACTTTTTTAGTAGCTGATGTGAGTCACTCAAGTGCTATGTTTTGTGTTGCTTTCAAGTTATACACATGTGTATGCATGGGTTTTTTTTTTTGGGGGGGGGGGGGATATTGTTGTTTGCATGTGCATATATCATGTCTGCTGTAAGTATCAACTCTGGTCTTTTGGTTTGTGTTAGCTGGCATGATTCTCTATACTTCTGTAATGTTCCTAACTTTTGATATGAAGTTAATTATTTGATGGTAACTTTTCTATGCAGGACACAATAACTGGGTTTCTACTTGCTGGAGTTGGAAATGTCGACATAAGGAGGAAGACAAATTACCTTATTGTAGACTCAAGTACTGTTTTTATACTCGGAATACTTTAATTATTTTTAGGTTGCCAGATATTATAATCTGTTCTGAGTGAACACTAAACTGACTCTGATTTTATTGTGTTTCCTGCATTATTTGGTTTTAAGTAAATTATCCTGCCACATAATTCTTTTTTTCTATTGTGATTGAATATCTATTTAGTTATCGTTGTTTGAAGTGTTAGACCATATTTTATTTTATTTTTTGGGTACGGTCAATTACAGAAATCCAAATAATCACGCACACATGCCTCCATTGAGGCTTGTAGGGATATCTGCTACTGCAAGGCCAAGCCTTGCAAATTGCAAGACATGTCTTATTGCTCATCAGCTGACCTCGTAGTTTATGTATCCATGTAGGGCATCTTAATTCCAGTTCTTGTTAGGCTTCATTGGTTTTGTGTGTGTTCTGTATTCCATTTATTTCATCTGTATCCTGCTAATAATCTTCTTTCTAATAACATCCTGATTCAGACAAGTAATTAGCTGGTCAACTGCACTTTTTTAAGCACCTCCGATAGATATGTTTGCTGTATTTGTGTTCAGTTATATGATATTATTGTGGTGAGGATCAAGTCATCTCAACTTTTTAAATTTAGCAAAAAATTGAATTTATTTCTTGATTTCATCAAAATTTGAATCCATATAAAAATTGACTTGTATCAAGATTTTTTATTATAGATATTATTGCTTGTTAAGTTCTCTTTAAAATACATAAAAAGGATGATTTGGTTGGCAGAAGATAATGAATGGAAGAATAAATTTCCTATTTCAAATGCCCTCTCTCTTCTTTTGTCTCATACAATTTGCGATTTCAGAAACTACTGTCAAACAAATTGAAGATTCATTCAAAGAGTTCACAGCAAGAGAGGACATTGCAATAGTCTTGGTCAGCCAATATGTAAGTGTATAACCTTTTTACGTCTTTAATGCTTTATTTTCTTGAGTCTACGTAAATATATTTTAGAAAGTTATGTAGACAGTGTGAGCCTGTGTGCAGTGCCGCAGTCTCACACTACAATTCAATTTTTAATTTTTTTTAAAATGACATAATGTGGCACAGCAAGTGTGGAATTTACGCTTTTGATCTTGTCTGGCTTCTGGGTGTCTCTTAAAGCATGCTTTTGTACGAGGTATTGGAACTATGATTAGTAGTAGTAAACATGCCTGATGAAATCAGAATGTGTGCTCTGTGCATATTGTTCACATTAGATTAGTGCTTGAACAGGCCTTCTAAAATTACCCCAATCCTTGCCTGTACATTGTAAAGGTTGATCAACAACCAAGAACTGGATGAAAGTTTATGCAATTTGTCTCACTAAAATCATTAATTCCCCTCGCCCCTCTCTTTAGCTCCGCTTAAGATTGCCTTTTTAACTCTTATTTAGTTATCCCGATTCTTATTAGTGCTCTCTTAATCTCTCAATCCCTCAAAATATTTCCTCTCTTCAGATCCTAGTAGAATATTTGTTAACTATAAGGCATTTTCTTACAGATTTCTTTATTATCACTTGTACTTTTTAGTCCGTGGATTTTTTTTCTTACACGAGTTTTACATGTTTTTACATCATCTGAAGAAAAACCGCTGGCTAGGATCTCAGCTTTGAATGCAAAATATGTTTTTTTTGAATAATAGGAATGATTTTTTATTCTTGAAAAAGAAGATCAATGTTAGATAAACTGATAACATAAGTTGTTAATAGACTTTATATTAGGACATAAATTTGAACTTGTGAATTATTTTTACCGGGCAAAGGCTTTGATATCTCTTGGATTGAACAAAATTCCTAAGAATCCTAAAATAAAACCGACACGAGTATACATAGGCTCTATGTGTCTATTTAACGATGAATATATAGGCATTTCGGAAACTGCTATGTTTTTTAGACGGGCCATCTGGCCATATGTTTACCTTTTCCCTTTGTTACCCGGACTCGGTTGGAAGTATCTAACATGGATGCATCATGCATGTCTAAGCGTTGGGCACTTGGACTCGGCGATTTAAAAAAAAAATGTTTTTGGCCTAAAATAAGTGTCCATACCCATGTTCTGACACTGGTATTTGAGGCAAATTGGAGAGTCGGAAGTATCATATCATATTACCTCAATATCTGTCATTCTGTTGTGATGTCCTTGTTAAATTACTGGGAAAAGTAGTCCGTCTTGTATTACCTGTGACTATTAGTGCAAAATATATGTACTTACTACTTGCAAGATGCAGGATCATGCATTGTAAAGTTATTACATAATTAAATTATTCATGTAATATTTAACCAATTTGCATAATTTTTACTTTCATACGGTAGGATAAATAAAGGTAGAAAAATAGAATATATTATCAAATTTACCTCATATAAATATTGACCTTATATGCATTATTTTATACATAAAAACTTGTGCTTGTTGATTCTCAGGTTGCCAACATGATTAGGTTTCTAGTTGACAGCTACAACAAACCAATTCCAGCAATTTTGGAGATTCCTTCCAAGGACCATCCATATGATCCTGCGCACGATTCTGTTCTTTCTCGAGTGAAGTATCTCTTTTCTTCTGAATCAGTGGCATCTGACCGGCGTTAATATCTCTGTTAGGTTATCTTAATTCATTTTTACTTGGTTCAACCAATTTCTACAGTAATGTATTTGTTATGATTTATTTTTGGGACCTTACAACAGATTTCGTTTCATGGTCCTGAGTGGATCTGATATATGAATAACATGAGTACTGAGATATATCTACTTGTTGAGATTCAAGGTTCATGTGCCAAGTTTTCTTGGTAAATATATGAGTTGTGAGACTTGATCAAACATCAATGTAAATGAAATACTCAAATGTTATATGTTGGATTATATGTTGCCAATATGCACTCAAATTTGATTCACTCTGGAACCGAGTTAAATGCTGAAGTGTGAGCTTTACAAAGTTGGACTATCTCTTTCGTTTTGTAGTTAAATGCTGAAGTGTGAGCTTTAAAAAGAGTCTACTTTTAAAAAGAGTTTCTTCTATCAGTATATTATCTTCACAAAAAGTTAAGTGGACAAGGGAAGAGTGAGGTTTCAGGGTTCAAGTTAAGCGTGTTCTTTTTATTCCAGTACGAAATTTGGCGGTGTTTTCAGCTTATCACAGTGAGTTCGTTGGGAAATTAATATATAGTCTTTTTATATGATCCGTCAAGGCTTATGCATGATATATTCATAAGTTTTAACATAGTATTTTGCTTGAGACATTGAGATTCAATCCAAAACGGAAAAATATTAATAATTAACCATTAAAAAAAACTATTCTTGAATATTTATTTATCAAGGTTCTATAGTATCAAGTAGCAATGAAAGTTCAGAGTATAGCCTGCAGTCTTCATTCAGAGTACAGCCTCCACTATTCTTTTTATGGAGTCATCAACATCTTTGGCAGGGTATTGTTTATGCAAAGGACATTAAAATCATACCAAGCTTTCTTTTTCAGTAACCTATATATAACTTATGCCAAGCTAAAAATGATGTTGGATTGCAAAAAAACTAATTTATAAGCAACTTAAAGGGCAAGGGATCAGATGTAGCTAGACCACAAAAGTATTTGCGATTCAGCAATTGCAATTCCATAAAATGTTTTAGGCAAACGGAGAGACCAAAGCAACTATGAACCATCTGTGCCAGCTATAAAAATCAGAAAACAAGCAACTATGAACAACATATATAGTCAATAGCTTTCATCAACATCGAGACTTTCCAACACAGTGAAAGAATACCTCATATAGAACATATGAGCTTAATAGTTTGTTTACCCCACTACAAATCATAACTTGTGGAGAGGGTGGTGACAAAACAAAGAGCATTTAACACGACGGCCAACAGTTTTCAACCCATGGGTGCCTGTGACCGTCCATACTTTGTTAATTATTAATAACATTCCAAAAGATTAATTTTAGCATGCCTCTAGATCCCGACATGGAGGCGGCTTAGGCTCTCCTAACAACGTAGTGTTCCCTCCTTCTGGACCACAGTTGATGCGCTTAGCATTCTGAGTGCCACGCTGCAATTTCAAAAATAAGATTACAAGTCCAGTTCTCACCAAATAAACAACACTTTTAACCCAACTCAGCTGCCTTACCGGTGGCTTCTCTCCTCTTCTAAAAGCTTCAACTATCTCAACAACTCGCTCCGGAGTAACATCTTCCTATAGTTGCGACAAGCGACCAATATGTTATTTTTGTTTAATGCACAAAATATAGGCATTGAGCCACAGGCTCACAGCAAAATCAGTGTACTCACATAATAATTATAGGTATACCCTTCAGAACCGTTGGAATAGTCAGCTACAGTTATCATGGGAGCATTTACACAGCTTCCCTGCAGAAATAGATTAGATGTTATGAATTTATGATTAACATATCTACTGAATTCAAAACCATTCTAGTATACTGAAATTAAGCGCTTTTAAGTTTCAAGGTTCAAAATACATATGAGATATGCTTATTGAAGGTCAAAACCGACAAGAAACTAATAAAATTCAAGTTTTTGAGTGCAAAATTACAAATTATTAGTAGTACTATTAATGTGAACTCAACCTGGCAGCCTTTCATCACATCGTCATTTTAAACAGTCAAAAAATACTATTTTGGTAAGAATGTTAGAAGCATACCAAGGACAAAATGTCTACAACTATGAATTCTACAATTTGTGTGTCCCTAATACCCATAGGCAGGTATGGGAACCCTAATGATCAAAAAACGTTATTCTATCCATATTAATGCAACTCTTGGAATGACATTGACTATACTTGTGTGACACCAAAGTTTTCCTATCAGTTCACTTTTTTTCCCTTTGTGTCATAATGGTTTATCCTACCTTTAGTATCTTAGAACTCTATCCATTTCCTCTTAATAGTGAACTGCTGTCTACAGATATTCATAAAATTAGCACCTGGCATGCATAATGCCTGCTTCGAACATGCAGAAAGCCACGTGCATATTAATGCACCTCTATACGAGTGACTTAGCGACTATATTAGCATGCCATTATCAATAACCGCGCCAATTAGTTTTTTTAGAGCACACTGTGGCTCAACTAGTGCTCTCCCCCGGATATTATGCCTAAATTTGTGTCCATATATCATAATGTCCATAAACCCCACTACCAAGAAGACATGCTCAATTTTCACTTCTCCCCTACCCCTCCGCACCCTCTCCCCCCCCCTCTCAATCTCTCTCTTTTCCCCCCGTTCTCCCTCTCAGTAGCCAACACTACACAAAAATCCACCCCGCTCCTTCATTTATACATATATTTTCTATGTATCACATATACACTATATACAAATACATATGTTTCTTGGCTCTATGTATAATTTTTACCTAGTGGAACTATGTACAGATAATGGAATATATCTCACCATGCATTCCATTTCTCCAACAGAAAACAAGCCATCCTTTGTTACTTCTGCAGTTAAGAACAATTATCAAACACGGAGGTGCCCCCTAAACCATAATGAAATCTTTATGTACCGATCTAATTTCACATAGAAAAGAAGTAAAAAAAAGGAATGTCAAAGATTACCATTGCGTTTTACCCCCAAGTGCTTTAGTAATGCGGATTCAATATCTCGTGAGCCACGTATCATACAAGGTGTTGTGCCACAAACTAAAAGATGGTACTTGCCCACCTGCAAAACAGAGTGGCTGCTTTATTCGTCTTTTTCGTACTTGGTCGATTATCAATCTTTTGACAAGTACATGATTTTATATTGTATGTTTATAAACAAAAAGAGCAAAGAAACACTGTTACCTTTGCTCTGTTAAACATGGAATAGAATGTCGCAACTTCATATACACGAATAGGAGCAACTTCAATGACCTTCGCCACCTTTAACAATTAAACAGATTACATTGTTAGAGCAAACATAAATGAAAATATTAATATTAATATTCATCATATTTTTTCAACAAGGCGATCAAATAAAGCAAAATGAAAGATGGGGACATATCAGAACCTTGCAAGGAATAGTTAAGAATAACATTACTTGGATATAACACACACACACAAATATATGTGACTTTAAAAAACCAACAGAAGTTGATACAACATACTGCATTCATTGCTGTCACAGGAAGCCACCCGCCATGTTGCTGCTGCGCAAGATCTAACAAAGGAATGACTGCAGATTGCTTGTAGTTAGAAGGATAATGAGATAAAATTTCCTTGACCTGCGAATAGCAGGAGACAGATATTAAATTAATATTCCAAATCCTCGTTCAATGACAAGCAGTAAGTTGCATATGCAAAAGTAAGAGCAACAGAAAAGGTATTTGAAACAAGCGTAAGGTATACTAGGTTGAACTGAACAAAAGGAGAAATGAGTTTGGGGGTGGGGGTGGGGGTGGGGGTGGGGGTTGGGGGTGGGGGTTGGGGGGGGTGATAAATCTACTCTATCGCGCGTAACTTGCAGCTTGCAACTGAGATATATTAAGTATTTGAATGTAATACCGACATATCGCATTAGAGAATTATGGAAAATACCGATCGGATATTTCCTAAGACTACACGGAGTAAGCCCCTTGACTTAATGTTGTCAACAAAATTGGGCATACTTATAATGTATATCAGTATATGCAGTATTGTCTATTACCCCCCCCCCCCCCTGTCCTCCCCCAAAATTAAAATAAAAAATAAAAAAATCATGTCAGTGCACTCAAATTTTTGCCCCAATAAAGCAGCTGAAGTGATAAAGTAGCACTTGATTCCAAATTTTCATGTAAGTAATGACTTTATCTAGAGGGCATTTCATTCAAGGTTAATGGATCCGTTTAAGAAAAAATAGAATATTGGTGTTTGGTTAAGGTATTTAGTTAAATGGAATGGGTAACACATTTCTATTAATCAAGTAATTCTACTTTATATTACTTGTAAGATTCCACAATTTCAATCCCATTCCCATAAACAATCCAAAGGGCCTCGTAGAAGGGAGTCCGGTTACTTTCGACTTTCAGGATCATTAAAAAACATATTCAGATATGTCTCCAATTAATTTGCAGTACTAACTGGACTAAATGATGTCACTAATATATTAAATAACCAGAAATTTTGGCTTATCTACTCTTCCAAGCAAGTATACAATGTATCCTAACCCTCACATGCAGAACTTGAAATTTTATCTACTTTTCCAAGTCAGTATGTGATGCAACCTCACTCTTGTGTGCAAAATTTGAATTTTTAACACACATTGACTGAGCAACTTCAATTTACCAACTATCTTCTTCTAAATGTTCAATTTCATAAATGAACTTATCTTCTTATAAATGTTCAAAAGCATAAATGAAAAAGTCCTCAACAGAAAAAGGAAAAGGTGACAACTATATAAATATTTTTAAATATTTATTCAAAAATATTAATAACATCTTAATTAGGTGACAACTTATAAAGGTGAATCCTAGTGTAAAACTACTCGAATCCTAGTGTACAAACTACTCATCTTAATTAGGAATTATTTTTAAATATACCCATTACAGGTTTCTGTTTCGAGTATTGACAAAGCCAGATTCAAAAAAGAACGAATACAAGCGGAAACATATATATCTGAACCACCGAAAGCACGAAGTAGTAGCCAAAGTCCAAACACTGTAAACCAAAGCTTCATAAGAAATTCAACAGTATATCACCATGTGTTGGAATAGAGCAATACTGCAGTGAAAAACAAGTAAAAATGGAAAAACGAAAGCGCTTCATATATTACTCAACACTCTTTGAAAGGTATTAAAAATCACAACAAACAAAGTGCTATATGTCAACAAAATATCACACAGACTTGGATTATAAAAGAAAGAGCACACTGTCAACAGGTTCCAAACATTAGTCCATATAAAATCAGTTGAGTATTATAACATTGTCAACATTCATTTCTCTAACTCTTGGCACTTAAATTAACAAAACCCAGAGTATATCGTAAACAAACAAGTGGAAAAGCTAATTCCGAAACTCCTACTCAGATATAGTGACTCAATTAAAGCAATAACAACAGGGCGAGATTACAACGGAGCTGACCTTTTCTTGGTTTTTCGCGGAAAATTCCCACGAAAGCTCCGTATTGTTATCGGGTGTATCAATGTGCTACAACACAAACACAAATAACTCGAATCATGAATACACTGAAATGATTAAATACAAACAAATTGATTAAAAAAGAAGAAAGTAAAAAGGGTCTTACATAATTCAAGGCAGTGGAGAAACATCTAGTAGTCTGAGATCGATATAACAAAATAGATAGATTAGATTAGCTGATTATAAACATACAAATGATTAATTCTAATTGAAATGAAAGGGGAAAATGAATGACCTGACGGGTCGGGTTAAAAGCGTGGCGGATCTGGTTTAAACGCTGAGTCGCGACTCGTCTCAGCATCTTCTCTTTGTACGGCGATACAGATTGGAGAGAGACAGAAGGGATGATGCTAATACACACAGGTGCGTCGTAGAGTACCACGTACTGTATGTCGCTTCTGACGTGTGCTCTCCACAGGTCCTTCAGCCCATGTTTAATTAGATGGCCTTTAACTTTATATTTCGTATTTATGGCCCATTTATACTTGAATGGGCTTTTAACTTTTAACTTCTTATTTCAATTTTCACACCAACTTACGAATTATGATCGCTCGGAATTATGAACGAAAATTAGGTCGGTTTGGGCGGATTATAAATAATTGAGTAATTCAATTCATTTAATTTGAGTTTATAAAATTTTAATTCATTATAAAATAAAATTATCTTATAACTTAACCTTACTAATTATGTTAAGATTGGATCGGGTTGGGTTGAGTTGGTTCGGATTGATCGGGTCACCTATATTAAAAATTAGTTGGCGGTAGTTAATGGGTTTCATCAACTGGGACCATCACTTGAGATAGATTATATATTGCAATAGGTTGTTTTAGAAAAAAAACACAACCTTGCAATTGCATCTGAACCATAATAAATGTTTTCATATGTTCAAGAATTTTGGAGTACTAAATCCGTCTACGAGTAAATATTGGCATACTCAGCTCCCACACTTTACTTTAAACTGGGATGATACAACATAAAATTGTTCCTGAAGCCATTGAACTAAATGAGTCGAAATGTTTACCTGTTACCGGGGACAAACAGGCAGACAAATAATAGATAGACTCGAAACAATAGCGCAATAAGTTTACTTTAATAGTTATTAAAGTTTAATATAACATCAAGTTCAGAAAAACTGAATGTACCTCTTCCTAGGTTGTTAAGGTATCTTAAAATATATGTTTTTAAAACAATGTGTATATATAATACTAGCTTATATCCCGTGCGATGCACGGATGAATTTTTTTAGTTTTTTAATATTTTTATTTTAATATTTTTAATGATTTGAATTTATTTGTATTTGTATAATAATAATTTAAATTTTATTTAATATTATATGTATATGTTTTTATATAATTTATTTGTATTTATATTTTAATAGGATAATTTTTGTTTATTTTGTATAGAGATGTATTTTACTTAGGAGATTAATGTGGATATTTTAGTTAGAAGATTAATATGAGATTGTATTTTAGTTAGAAGATTAATATTTTAAAATTAGGCCAAATAATTAATCAATTATCCGGCCCAAATATTGATCCACTACTAAACTTTCAATGTTATTATAAATTTTAATGATATATTAAATAAAAATTATAGGATAAGTGAGATTCGTAAAATAAAAAATATATAATATAATTTAAATATAATATAATATTATCATATCAACGGAATTATATTCTTACATAAAAGTAATGTTTATATTCTTTAGAATTATAATGTTTATGAGTTGTTTGCATAAAAGGAGGACTACTGGTGTTAGAATTGTATGTATAATTATATTCTTTTAAAATTATATTTTATTAAAATTCAACGGTTAAGATTGTTTTTATGGTTCACTTAAAATTGGACGGTCAATATCTTTTCCATGGTTCACCCAGTACCAAACCAATCGACGACCAAAACTTTTAATCTTTCGGCTTTAATAATATAGTATAGATATAACAAAATTAGCCGCCTTTTTAGACGCGTGTAACCTCTAAAATATTTTTTATAAATTTTTATTATTAAAATTTTATAAAAATATTTAAACACCCTTACTAAAATTAATTTTATAAAAAAATATTTTCAAAAATAATCTAATATTCCCCTTAAAATTATTTCTTGCATCCACCCTGAATGGTCAATCACTTCTACCCTACTACAATTTTTTTTTGTTCAAATTATTCCATGTAATTTTATGCATAAGCTTTTTGAAATACAATTTGTTACTTGTTGGAATCCAGTTAACCAGCTGCGTACTAAATGTTTTATTATAAGAATTTTGTACTCCGTTCGAATTAACTATTTTATTTATTTTTTATGATCAAATTAATTAAATTTTAATTGTGATTTATAAATTATTCTTTTGTATATCATTTTAAAAACTAAAAATTATATTTAAAAATACATTATATATAATTTTTAAATTTTAATGATATAATTTTTTCAATTATATAATAGACATAATTTTTAATTAAAATTCGATCAATTTAATTTTAAAAAAAAGACTGACAGGTAAATTCGGACGATCAAGGGAGTATTAGCTAAAGTAAGCATGGTATAATGGACTTTTTCAATTGCATGTGATGCATAATTTTAAACAACTTATGCAAATTAGAAAGAAAGAAGGAAAAAGAATGCATAATTAAATTGCTGTTTTTGAAGGAGAGCCGAGTAAACAACTTTAATTGAAAAATATTTTGCAGTGTACATAATTAATTGCATGTAATCTTGTACAGTAATACATAAGAAAATCGTGTGAGACGAAAAACAAAATAAAATCCAAGCCATTTTAATTTATCAGAGTGTGCACAAGTATAGTATAGATCTGAATTTAAATTGGAGAAACCCTAAGTCAAGTGTTCAATTCCCTACCGTATATATCATATCTATGGTGTGTGGGTAATTATAAAGGTACGAAGTTTAATTACAAGCCTTTAGCCTCCGAAGCTTTCATGATTCTCATCCTTTTACAAGAGGTAATAAACATATCCCATGGAACATCTCCTGCTAACATCCAGTCTCCATCTTTATCTTGATAAGTCAGTGCATGCTCACATCCAGTATATCCTTCTCTTTCAGAATACACACCTATACTGCACTTGAACATATTTTGTAATGCCTCCAGGAGTAGGGGGTAATTCTTGTACACTTTTAGATCAATCTTTCTAAGAAATGGAGCACCGTCCATGCTTACTTTCACGTACATCCCGGTACCTTCGACCTCGTCTTTCTTTTGTTGTAAAATATTTTTCCGGTAAGATCGTACAGGTGGCCATCCAATAACTTGTGCCCTATAATTTCATAACAATTACAAGAAAGGTTAATATATAACAAAATTATAGAAATATATGGTCCTCGTAACAATCGCATGTCAGATACGAGGACTCATAACAAAATTATCTAAATTTTGTACACTCACTTGGTGGGAGGAGGAGATGAATCTTGATTGTCGTTTTGACCGATCTCCATTTGTGATGAGGCTCTTTTAGTGGAACTTGTTTTCTTTTGTGTGTCATCAGATCCAGGTAAGCCTAATCTTAGATTAAGATGAGTATCATCATTCTCATATATCACTTGTTTTTCCATCTCCATAAATATATGTCTTTCAAGAAGAATGTGTTGGGATGTTTCTGGCGAAGCTCAGATGAGCTGTTGATTGTTTGAAATTATGTGTTGCAAGCCGAAGAAGAGTCTTGAAAATGGTTTGTAAATTGTGAGGAGGAGTTAGACGAAGGGAATAAGTTTTATAGGATTATTAGAGTTAGACAAATTATTCTCTCTGTGCATGAATTTCAGGACACCAAATTCTCGCCCTCCACGCGCTTTGGAAACCACGCTCCTCCTCCTTCCGATTAGTTGTCCATTTTATTTTTTTCCAATCAAACTAAACTTTAATTTAAAAATGATATAAAATTTAAAAATATATATATAATCTATTTTATTATGTATTTTTTATTTTTTTAAAATTATAAAAGAATAATTTTTAATTGTTAATCAAAAACTAGTCAATTTAACCACAAAAATTCAAAAAAATACATGTAAAGGGAGTATTTAACAATAAAGATATTTTTAATACAATACGGGTCTAATTAACTGTAGTGCTTATTTTTCACTCTAAATAATATTTTTTTGATTTTAAAATTTTAATGTACATATAAATTTAGAAATAGTAATATAGTATATTTTTTATTTTCAACGTGTAATAAAATTTTGCTTCAAATATAATATTTAACTTTTTAATACTATAATTAATTTTATTGCTAGTTTGTAGGTTGTATAATTATTTCTTACATATTTTGAGGCATATAATTAAGGTCAAGTTATATTTTAAAAGACTTAAACATTTATGTATTATGTATGTATATACTTTTATTTTCGGCAAAAAAATCAAGTAATAAAGAAATTAAAATTTTGAGTGAATGTATATTTACTAAGAATTTTAAAATGTTAGTCGTAATAGTTAAAGAGCAATGAAATGATAATATACCGGAAAATATATAACTCCTTCCTATAATATTTGTAATTTTAACTTTTCATGTATATAATTTAAAATGCATAAAATTGTACCTATATATCGTCCATATTTGCGTATATGTAGTTTTAATTTGTATATAATGTATAAAGACGATACCTTTACAATATTTTCAAAATAAACCAAAACGACAACTTGAGTAATTAGATTTAAATTTAAATTCGTTATGTGAATAATCAGAACTTAAATAAATTACGTATGTAACTTGTGATATATGCAGTGCGTGTCATGCGTTTGCATGTATCTAAAGACTGCGATTGGTTTGACGAGCATGGAGAAGCGTGTGGGTAAAGAAGGGCACGGTTGGGAGACAAAGTGAGCCCAAATACAGCTATAGCTGTTGGGTAGGGAGTAAGCACAGAGTAGACAGACCAAAGACAGATTGAACCAAGTGATTAGTATTAAAGCTCTGTGGTCCTGTCTATCCCGACGGCTCGGATTGATTCTCTCGTTTTGTTTAAACACCAATCATGATCGTCGGATCCCATAACAAGTACGACCAAGACAAACAACGCATGTGTGTGGAACCCATGTTATGCCGGGAGAAGAAGTCGACATGGGTATCTGTATCGTGGGCTAGAAAGTGAAAGGTGGGTGGTATGGGCATGTGCCATGCCTACCCTTATCATGGACTCGTAATCCTTGATTTCCTCGTTACATTTTTACGAGTAAATTTCATTTTGTCGGCCAAAGTTTACATCGAGTTTTAAAATGATTGTCATAGTTTAAAATTTTTAAATTGATGGTTAAAGTTTTAATTAAATTTCAAAAATATTTGCTCAAGTTTAAGATTTATAAATCGGTGGCCATTATTTTTACTGAATTTTAGAAAGGTAGTTGAACTTCAATAGTTTGAAGTTCAAATGAAAAAATAATTTTTAAAAAAATAATTTTTTTGTTATAATTTCCTAATATGCGTAAATTTTTCAAAAGTAATAAGTAATCTGGGATGGGGAGAGTATCTGAAAAATAGTAAGTTAAAATTTGCAGGTTCTATAATTTAATTTAATTTTTAATATTTTTTAGCCTAAAAATGTGTTCAAAGTACTCAAAGGTGGGAAAATTTTCCTAGTTAAGTTCGAGTTAACACAACACTTAAATGTCATCAAAATTATTAAAAATAGCTTTAATTTTTTACATTTTTTATTTAACTTATTTTATTAAAACACAACTATCATTTTGAAATTTGGTAAAAATAATGGTCACCATTTATAAATCATAAACAAGAGGCAATATTTTAAAATTTAACTAAAACTTTAGTCACCGATTTGAAAATTTTAAATTATGGCAACTTTGCTCACGAAAATGAAATTTACTCTATTTTTATATACTCCGTATTATATAGTCATGTATATTTACACATACATAGAAAAAATTCGTGTTCATATAATTTTTAGTTGAAAAATAAATTACATAATCTAATAGAAAATTAATAATAATATTATTCATAATTAATTAATATTCAAATACTTCAATTAACTCGGTATTCTAAGAATTTTTTATCATTTATATTTATCAGAGTTAGCTCTATAGATTACAGTTACAACTGTAATTTTATAACTCTACGATCTATTCCTGGAATAATTTTTTATTGAATCGAATAATGTTCGATAATATTATCGGACAGATTTTCATGTCCGAAATCAACTCGATAACATACCGAACTGAGTTTATTGAGTTCGAACAACGTCAAACTCGAACATTTGTTTAATAGTTCATGTTTTACTGTTTTATGCCTTTATTTATTGACGAACTGAACATTTTATTATCAAACTCGAATTGGAGCAATTTCTTATAAATAAATCGAACAATGTTTGATAACGTTATCGAACATATTTGTTTATCTGAACTTGAGTTCGATAACATATCGAACAAGCTTATCAAATTCAAACCGAATCGAACTTGAATGAATTTATTGAATTATAGAAAATGTTTTTCAAAATTCCCAGTGTTGTAGAAAAAGTTTTTCAAAATTCAGCATACGTCCATGAACTTGATCCAAAATCCAATATAAATTCGATAAAAGAAATATAAATTTAAGTTGGGGTCTGAATTTAGGATCCAATAAAAGTTTACAAAAAAGCTGGTCATGAATTAATCAGATTAATCCAACCTATATTAAACAGATTATTTGTATATGAGTTCGACAGGAACAAAAATTTGAGAGCCAAATCGAATATATATTGAAAGACTCGGCCAACTTGAAAAATTGACTCAACTCCAACTTAAATTCCAGATGGTTTGTAATTTATATATAAATTGTTACTAAATTTTTATTATTTATTAATTAATAATTTATTTATAATAATTATATGTTTAACTTTTTTAATTATTAAGCTTTCGAGTAAGTATATATTTTAACTCGGCTTGATTATCTAGTAAATAGACTCGATTGAATAGAGTTTGATGAGCTCTATTAATTTAAATTGACTCGAGTATAAAAATATTCAAACTTGTTAGTAGAAATCCGACTAAGCTTAAATTACAGCAAGTAGATAATAAAGGCCGAGACGACCAAATGTAGTTTTATATATCTTTATAAATATGTGTTAGTTTAGAGGGAACATAAAAATCTTAATTATTTTAAGATGCAATTCAAAAGTAGCTAATATACTGTATATATAGATGCATTATTTCAGAGTTGGCTGTTCGATCGGATTGTTTAAATATTAGTCTTTGATTAAAGTTCATGTTAAGATCCACAAAGTCGTGGATTGGTCAGGCAGCTTGGTTTTGGAACATGTTCACTATATATAATGTTATAAGTAATGTTATATTTATAATTTAATAATAGTAATTTATTATATCTTTTTAATGTAATGTTAAAACTGAATGCAAGTAACATTATATTATTTTTGCTTTTAAATATAGAATCGGGCATCAACTTTGTCATAGTTATAATTAGTTACTGCAGTAATTGCAAGTAAAAAATGAACAGCTAAAAATTAATATTAATTTTTGCAAACGTAGATGGATGCAATTTGATTTTATTTAGAAATTTTCGGGTCTATTTGTGCATTGAATTTTACTCCCGTTTTAATAGCAGAAATTACTTTTTATTTTATAATATAATAATAGATACATGTATTTACATTGTATTCTAATTTATTGTTCTAATTTAAGTGTCTTGGACTAATTTCTATTTTTCATTTTGAATTAATTTCTAATAGATTAGCATTCTTACAATATATATTATTGGGTGAGTTTTCCTGCAAATCGATTTAAATTACAAACATAGGAATATCTAGGTTAATGCACCAAAAATAATTATATAAATTTGAAAATTTAGATGTATAAATAATATTATATTTATAATAAACATATTTATATTAATTAAGAAACAAATATTATATAAATAATTAATATAAATAATTTTTTATTTTTAAAATATTCTGTGAATAATTAATACTTATAACTTTACTAGATCATATATTGTTACTAGTGAATTTTTTAGCTATTTTAAATATTTACAGGTTTGTAAATTATAAAATTATTTGTGTTTGGTTAAATTTTAAAAAATTAATTACAAATTTAAGTTAGCAAGAAAGTAGAATTTAAGCTTAGATTTATAATAATAATTATTTTTTTGAAAAATAAGATAGATTTATTATTTATGAGTTATTAAAAATAATAACAATTAAAACTAAATATATAAATAATATATTTGAATAATAATATTAATTTTTATAAAAAAAATAAAAAGATTAAAAAATATTATGAAGTAGCTCCCAGCAACTTAGTAAAGTTATTAAATTATAGATATTTCAACTTATTATTTCTTAGCTTTAGGTAATCTTTTACTCACAAGTTTATACGGACTGAATTTAAGTAAATATATTTTTATATTATATTATTTTTGTGTGTATTTTCTAATTTTACATAAAAAAATTTAAGAATTTAGTAATAATAAATTAATTAAAAAAGCAATTTGATCATAATTAAAAATAAAATATAACATTAAATAAAGAATTTGGGGATGCTGAGATGGATCTCACATAATTTCCCTGAGTTATATTAAAACATGAGGATGGTATTATAATTTCAGAATATTATGTATAATTATAAATTTGTCATTAAAAATTTATATTAAAACACCCTATTACATTAGAAAATTTCTGAGGTCAACCCTCGGGTTTCTTTTTCTCTTAAATAAAATTTTATAAATATGTATATTTATGGATCAACTAAACGGGCCATCAAAATTTTTAAATTTTCAGATTTAATAATATAATATAGATTACACAAAGACATTTTTTAAACTAAAATTTAGTTACTTTAATCATTGCTAAACGACTCTTTGTATTATATCATACTGCAAGTGTTGTTCTTTGTAGATAAGAATGAAGTAGAGATCGAGCTGACGCGATCAACATATCTTAAATATCTGCAAATTTAGGGGGAAACATAAAATCTTGACTTCTTTAGATGCAATCCATAAGTAACTACAGTAATATTATATTGCATGATTTCAGGATTCGGATTATTTCAAGTCATTGCATTCGACTGCCTTGAACATTCAGATCGCATACACATGACTTAAGATTACATGTCAAGTACATGCAAGTAATCTGTTTTAATAAAATTTTCGATGTAGCATAAAAAACCCAAAGAGGAACCGAGTGGATGTGCCACAGATCAACCAGTACAATAAATGCATCTCAAGTTCCTAGCTTCTCCGTACATGACACAACATAACATGTTGCAAATATATCTTCAAGATTCTTATGTCATAAACAAGACACACAGTACATGTATCTGAATCTTTGAAACTAAACCATATCAAGAAAACCCCAATTTTAGCACTTGCCAGCAAGTATACTCCATCATATTCAACAAACCTTTTACATTGCTCCCCAAAGGTCCCAAACAACACCCTCAAGCAGGCAATGGCCCCATGACATGCACCACCCCCATACCTAAAACACATTGGAGGTGTGGTGCCGTGGTGGTGTACAATGTATGTGTTTTTCATCATATCTACATCACTTATCTTATCTCTACACCCAAAATACAACTCACTTTGTAGACTCTTGGGCTTTTATTATGGTGAGCCCAACTCACTTATTTTCTTGTACGGTTGGAAGGACCGCAGACATGAGGGCCCACTTTTATACTGGTAGTGGATCTTGTCAGGACCAGTTAAATTTATCGAACCCTACACAAGCTCTGCACCTTTGACTTGTATTCTAAAATTATCAGCACAAAGTAAAATAATTCGAGTAGCTTGTACTGTCTTTATCTGTACTAGAAGATGTACTCGTTTCGAATATCATTTTCATGTACACTTATTTGCTTTTGTTATATTATCATTTGCAAATTTTTGAATTATTTGTTATGCAAATTAAACTTAATTGTCAACATTTCTTTTTAGTAAGAGAGATATATACATGCATGCTACGTTAATTAGAAGTCATAGCAAAATTCTGTATCTCAAGGCAGCTCAGCTAGCTAGTAAGTTAAGGTGGAAAATATATGTGGCAAATATCGAATTTATTTGAATTTGTACGAAAGGGACATATATAAATCTTCAGAATTTTAATTCATTGGGTATTTTTGAAAAATATAACATCTCTACAAATTCGACCTATGCCGATCATTGGAACACTAAAATGATCGAAGCTGCAGCACGGGAAAATAGAGATAATTTGGGGGAATGAACGATAGAAACCTTACAATAATAAAGATGTGGGCACACGTGTGACGAATTAATGGCGATGGGGATATATGGGACCAAAATCACACGTGTGGTAGGGAGTGTTTGAACATGGACTTTGAGCTACTCAAAATTGTTCTCTTGTCTATAGTGAATTTAGTCCTGTACAATTGTGTATTTAACCTAGCTACCAAAGAAATAATAATACGTTTTTTCTAAACTATAGATCGAGGAAATTAATGAAACTGCTGTACATGTATTGCATGGTCCATGTCAATGTAATGCACCTGTTTCTATGGGTCCTCTAATTAATTGCAAATTTTATGGTCAGAGAAACTTTGATAATAGTCCATTTTAAGGTTAGAGAAACTTCGATATATATATATAATAGTCCAATAATATAATTGAATAAATTGCATTTCTTGACGATATATTTTTAGTAATATATATATATATATATGGTACTTTATTTCGAATAGAAAGTAACAAAAGATACTGAGTACAACATTTTCGGTGAAACACGATTGTAGTATAGCTCACCAACAAGAATAAAAAGCAAAGCTATATATGTAATATAATATATTTATAACTGAGCTTCTCACGTTTTGCTCTCTCTCCCCTTTCCCCCTTTTTCCTTTCCTCTCTTACCTTTTTCCTTAACCCTAGCGGCCGCCTTATCCTTCTCCCTCTTCTCTCCTCTAACATGCTTCCTCACCACTTCACTCTGTCCTCACTTGATTCCTCGGGCTCTGATGTTGGATTTCTTCCCGATTTGCAGGATTTATCCTCCTTGGACTCTTCCATGGACATTTCTTCTGAAGTTGTGGACCAGTCACCTACTCCCGTGACTTCGTTCTTTCAAAAGGATGAAGGCTTTTTCTCTATGAACAAAGAGTGATTAGCGGATGTTGGAACGAGCCGACTCTCAACCATTCACAAGAATGTTTTTGAGATCTCTCTTCAACCTACCTTGAAAGAATCCACGCAGGCTGTTGGCTCCTCCTCAAGCATCTTCAAGAAATTCTCTCTTGCAGAAAGGGTTGTGAACGATGATGGATTTTTTAACTTCAAAACTCAGGTAACCTCTCAGAACCATGCTCCAGATGACCTTGTTAATAAGACTGATGTTGATGTTGTTTAACTTATGTTAATGAGTCATCATGCTCTAATTGGTTTTCTTGTTGGGGAGTTTATCCCTATTACCATTGTTAAGGATATTGCTATGGAAGGCTGGCCTAGCATTTGTAGTCTCAACTATAAATCTAAAGGCTTTTTTAGATTAGTCTTTCGTAATAAGTACTGTATGCATGATGTCTTGAACATGGGTTGCCTTGTTTTTAAGAATAGTGTCTTGTGTTGTAAAACCATGGAAGCTTAGTCTAAACTTTAGCTACCCCTCTGCTATTGTCAACTATGTTTGGGTCACCATGATTTGCATTTTCAAGCCTTACCTTAATAAAACAGGGATTTAGTATCTTTCGAATATGTTAAGCTACATGTATGCTATGAGGCCTTATGTGGTTTCCCATGAATTTTATTTCACAGCTTCTATGTTGGTTGAACTGATCCTTGCTGCCAAGCTGCCCATTTTATGGGTTCTTCTCTATGGTGATGACAATGAACATTTAGGCGATACTCTTGTCACAGTCACATACAAGCACACCTCCTGTTTACCTGATAGATTCCACTCTGTTGGATTTGATGACCTGCACCTTGATGCTGATACTTTCTGTGACTGCCATGTTTCACATGATGGTCTTGATGTCATTGATAGCCTTGGAAGAGTGAGTGTGTATATGAAGGGTTTCGGGCATGAAAACGCAGCAGAATTAACGTAAAAACATTAAAAAAATCGAAACCCAATCGCAGGATCCATGTATAACGTTGGATGATTATGGTGAAGAAGTCTGTACCTTAACAAATCTTTCGTATGCTGTTTAATGGAGGTCCAGAAAGATGAATCATAGCAGTCCTTTGTTGCAAAGATTTGCTCTCTAAAGAAGTCCACACGAACGCCCGATCGTCCTACGATCACCGGAGTCGGTACTAGCCGAATTGTTTGCCTCTCTATCTCTCTCTTTCTCTAGCCTCTCTTGATGTTCAGCAACTAGGGTTTTTCTCTAAAATGAAATTTGATGATTAAACCCTAATACTATACATCATTATGTATATATAGGGGAGAGAGATTTTGGACCTAACCCTAATCCATGTGGTTTCCAAAACCCATTATGACTTTGGGTTATTATTATTATTAAATTTGAATTCTAATATAATTAATCAAGTCCCACTTAATTAATTCAATAATTAAATTCGAATAATAATAATACTTATTAAATCCGAATTCTAATATAATTAATCAAGTCCCACTTAATTAATTCAATAATTAAATTCGAATAAACAATAATATATTTAAATTCGTAATTTAAATAAACCTCCGTTTTGACGTTCTTTGTGTGTGACCCTTTAGGTTATTATTACGTTGGCAATAATTTTATTATCTAATAATAAAATTATAAACAATGAGCGGCATCTAGTAATACATCATTGCTACCCAAGTAACAATAATAATTGGTGATTCAATTAAACCTTTCGTGAATAATGTGCAATGTAATATAATCCCTTTAACCTTATATTATAGATAAAACTCGAGGCATGTATAGTGTCATCTTCTTCAACGTTTAATCTTGGTTTCCTTGATCAATGAGTAGACTATTTAAACAAATCAATATTTGAGCATGGCCATGCATTTCATAGTCTCACTCAATCAAGAGTCCAATAATATCACTCCTAGAATTGGAGGGTTAAATCCTATATCTACCATTCATATTCATCATACGATTCATAGCATACCCAATGTACACCTTTATCATTACCCGGTTAAAGGTAACTTTGAGTGTAATCAAAGTATATTAATTCTCGTATAGAAATATAATGATTTCAAGTCAGAGGATCATTACATCATTATCACAGTGAGATTTCTTATGACACTTATTAACATGTAGAATCTCACGGCGGGTCTTTTCAGTGTCATGTATTGATACATACACTTATGTTCTTGACTTTAGTATCACCATACTTATGACCAATGAGATGTGGTCATCCGTCAACAAACATACTAGTCTTATTGCATTATTATTGTCCTTAAATAATAATACTTGACTAGGGAATTTTAGGAATAAAATACTATTCATATAATCTCATTTTTAAGTCACATACTTAAAGATATATATTACGTATTAATATTCCAAGGACATTTATTATCCTTTCAATTTATAACGCAGTAAATAAAGACATAATAAATAATAATTAAATAATCACATAAAACATAATCCTTAATTGTTTTCAATAAAATATTAAAAGTATTATCTCTAGGACACCAATACTAACAATCTCCCACTTGTACTAGAGCCAATCTCTCATGTATCTAATACCCATGGAACTAGTATTACCTTCGTGCTTCTGCTGCGACAAAGCCTTAGTCAGTGGATCTGCAATGTTATCATTTGTATGTACTTTACATATATGTATATCCTTTCGATTATTAATCTTATTAATTAAGTGATATCTCCTAAGTACATCCCCAAATAGTCTCCTTGGCTGCTTCGCAAACATCAATATACTCAGGCTCTATTGTAGAATCAACAACTGTCTCAGCTGTGAACCATTCCAGCATACAACATCTCCATTTAGACAAAACACAAATCCAGACTGAGAAATCGAATCATCCTTATCTGTCTAGAAATTAGCGTCGGTGTAACCTTTTACTACCAGCTTATCTTCTCCTCTATATACCAAGAATTAATCTTTAGTCCTCTTCAAGTACTTAAGAATATTCTTGACTACTGTCCAGTGACCTTCACATGGATTAGACTAGTATCTACTCTGACTTAGGCCGATCATTCTTCTTGATCTATCTCTATAGATCTTGATACCTAAAATATAGGTCGCTTCGCCTAAGTCTTTCATTGAGAAATTCTTGCTCAACCAAGTCTTAACAGCCTGTAAAGAAGGAATGTCATTCCCTATTATTAATATATCATCAACATATAATTATAGGAATGCCACATTGCTCCCACTTACCTTCTTGTAAACACATGGTTCATCTTCATTTTGAATAAACCCAAACTCTTTGACAGTTTTATCAAAACGAATGTTCCATCTCCTTGAGGCTTGTTTCAATCCATAAATGGATCGACGCAACTTACATACCTTTATAACATTCTTTGGATCAACAAAACCTTCAGGATGTGTCATATACACATCCATATCTTCTTCAAGGCTCCCATTTAAGAAAGCGGTTTTGACATCCATCTGTCAGATTTCATAATCATAGTAAGCAGCTATAGCAAGGAAAATCCTGATGGACTTGACCATAGCCACTGGTGAAAAAGTCTCATCATAGTCAATACCATGAATTTGCTTGAAATATTTTGCTACCAATCGTGCCTTATAGGTCTGTACATTACCATCCATGTCGGTCTTCTTCTTGAAAACCCACTTGCACCCTATAGGTTTTACCCCTTTAGGTGGATCAACCAAAGTCCATACTTGATTAGTATACATGGATTCCATCTCAGATTTCATGGCATCCAGCCATCTCTTGGATTCTGGAGTGTTCATAGCATCTTAGTAGGTGAGAGGCTCATCTTCGTCGATAAGCATCACATCACGATCTTGAGTTAAGAGAAATCCTTAATATCTCTTAGGCTCATGGCGAATCCTACTAGACCTACGAATAACCTGTGTTTCTTGAGCAGTGTTGTGGTCTTGTACATCCTGCTCAAGTTCCTCCATTGGTTCAATGTTATCTTATGGGCCTCGAACTTCATCGAGATCTATTATCCTCCCACTGTTTTTCTTCGAAAGCATTTCTCTTTCAAGAAAAACTGTAGTTCGAGCAACAAACACTTTATTCTCGGAAGGATTATAGAATGAATAACCCTTTGTTCCAATTGGGTATCCCACAAAATTATATTTATCTGATTTAGGTCCTAGCTTGTCAGAAGTTAAACGTTTCACAAACGCTTCACATCCCCATATTTTCATAAATGTCATGCTATGATGTTTCTTAGTCCATATCTCATATGGAGTCTTCTGAACCGTTTTAGTAGGAACTCGGTTAAGTGTATAAGCAGCCGTCTCCAGGGCGTAGCCCCATAAACTAATTGGAAGATATGTATGACTCATCATCGATCGTACCATGTCCAACAAAGTACGATTCCTCCTTTCAGAAACTCCATTCCATTGTGGTGTTCCGGGAGGAGTGAGTTGTGTTAGTGTAGGTGCCCTAGAGGCAATACAATAGACCTTTATGTCATTTGATTATTCAATAAACATATTTATTATGACTTTAATTACTGCGATATATTTGTTAGCATAATAAATGTCCTTAGAATCATGATACACATTGTATAGTTTAGTACATGACTTGAACTTGAGATTATATAATAGATCATATTCTTAAATGTCCCTAGTCGAGTATTATTATTATAGGACAATAATAATACATAAATAGACTAGTATGTTGTTTGACTGATAACCACATCTCATTGGTTATAAGTATGGGGATACTAAAGTCAACACATAGGTACATGCAGGAGTACATGGTACTGGACAGACCCACAGTGAGATTCTTCATGTTTAATAAAGTCATAAGAAAGACTCGTAGTGATAATGGTGTAATGATCCTCTGACTTGAGATCATTATATTTCTGTACGAGGATTAATATACTTTGACTACATTAAAAGTTACCTTTGACCGGGTAATGATAAAAGTGGACATCGGGTATATCATGAGTCGTATGAGAAATATAAATGATAGATAAAGGATTTAACCCTCCTATAATTAGGAGAGATATTATTGGCCTCTTGATTGAGTGAGACTACAAAATGCATGGTCGTGCTCAAATAATGATTTGTTTTCATAGTCTACTCATGGATCAAGTAAACCCGGATTAAATGTTGAAGAGGATGACTAAATACATGCCTCGAGTTTAATCTATAATATATATGGTTAAAGAGATTATATTACACGGAAACATTAATCATGAAAGGTTTTATCGAATCACGATTTAATTATTATTTAATTGGGTAGCAATGATGTATTACTAGATACCGCTCATTGTTTATAATTTTATTGGAGAATAAAATTATTGCTAATTAAATAATAGCCTATAGGGTCACACACATAGAACACTTCAAGGAATAGTTAATTTAAATTATAGATTTAAATTAATTGATGATTATTTGAATTTTATTATATTAATTAAGTGAAACTTAATTAATTGAAATAATATAATTCGAATTTGAATTCTGCCCTTAATAATTAAGTATGACTTAGTTATTAATTAAATAATAGAAATTCGGTTTTTATTATTTAATCTTAAACCAGCATTATAAATAGATAATGATAGGGTTAAGAGCGATGATGTTTTTGAAAAAAAAACAAACCCTAGAGGTAGCAGGCAGCAGCAAGGAGAAGAAGGCAGAAAGAAGAACAAATTTCGAAATCATCAAAAGGGAGGCTAGTACATCCATTCCATAATCAAGATCGTGAGACGTTCTTGAAGGTGCTCGTGTGGATACCATAGAGGTGTTTTCGAGAAGAAGACACAAGTCGTGAAAGCTAGGATCTCCGTTGAGTTCGTAGAAGTCAAGACCAAGAAAAGGTATGATTCCGTTTCACAATAATCAGTCTGAACTTATACATGATCCTGCGTTTAGGGTTCCGAATTTTTGTTATATTTACGTTTAATCCGCTGCGTTTTATTCCTCGGAACCCAACAAGTTGTGATACAATACCACACTCTTTTAATAAACTCTTAAATTCATGGCTTAAGTATTCACCTCCACGATCAGATCGTAGAGTCTTAATACTTCCGCCAGTTTGCTTTTCTACTTCAGCTTTGTTTCTTTGAACTTTTCAAAAGAATCGGATTTGTTCTTCATAAGATACACATATCTACTGAAATTATCAGTAAACGTGATAAAGTAGTAAAAGCCACCTCTTGTCATAGTACGCATAGGACCACATACATCACTATGTATAAGTTTTAATCGTTCAGTGGCCCTTTCACCTTGTCCAGTAAAAGGAGATTTAGTCATTTTTCCAATGAGACAAGGTTCGCATGCTTCGTATGATTCAAAGTCAAACTTATCCAAGTATCCATCCTTATGTAACTTGGAAATGCGCTTCTCATTTATATGGCCTAAACGACAGTGCCAGAGGTATGTTTAATTTGAGTCATTTATTTTAAGACGTTTGTTATTCACATTATAGATAGGAGTGTCTAAATCAAGAACATATAAATTGTTAAATAAACGTGCAACCTCATAGGTAACATTATTCAAAGAAAAGGAACAACTATTGTTCTGAATTAAAATGCAAAACCTTTCTTGTCTAAACAAGAAACCAAAATAATGTTTCTGCAAATTGCAGGCACGTAAAAATAGTTCTCAAGTTCTAAAATAAGCCCAGTGGGCAATGATAAATAATAAGTCCCTACAGCTAAAACAGCAACCTTTGTTCCATTGCCAACTCGTAGGTCGACCTCTCCTTTAGCCAAAGTCCCACTCCTTTGTAGTTCATGTACATTTATACAAATGTGAGAACCACATCCAGTATCCAATACCCATGATGTAGAGGTTGACAAATTGACCTATATAACATAAATACCTGAATCAGAAGCTTGACCAGCCTTCTTCTTCTTCAAATCCTCCAAATAAGCATGACAGTTTCTCTTCCAATGACCTGGTTTACCATAGTAGTGACAATCACCCTTTGGAACAACACCCTTAGGCTTTAAAGCCTGTTTGGGATTAACCTTTGGCTTGGGACCAGAAGTAGATCCAATCTTCTTCTTTCCCTTCCATTTGCCTTTCCTATTAGCCTTACCTTTGTTATCTACCATCAACATGGCAGCAGGTTCAGCCTTTTCATGTTGGTTTCAGTAGTTCGTAACATGGCCAACAATTCAGTGGGTGTTTTGTCTATCTCATTCATATTGTAGTTCATAACAAAATGAGTATAGTTGCGGTTCAAAGATTGCAAGATTAAGTCAATCTGAGCTTCCAAACCAATCGGGAAACCCAAAGTATCAAGATACTCAATATAACCTATCATCTTCAGAACATGTGGTTGAACAGGTTCACGCTTTCCCTGTTTGCAAGCATACAATGCTTTGCTCGTGTCGAACCTTTCTTGACGAGCTTGTCCCTCAAACATTCTTTGAAGGTGTTCAATCATCTCATAAGCATCCATATGCTCATGTTGTTTTTGAAGCTCAGCACTCATGGTTACCAGCATGAGACATGCAATATCATTCACATCATCAATATGCTTATGATAAGCATTTTGCTGAACGCGAGTTGCATTCTCAGCAGGAGGAGAAGGTGAAGGAATTTCAATGACATGGAGCTTACGCTCTTGCCCGAGGACAATCCTCAAATTCCTATATCAATCCAGGAAGTTAGTTCCTGTCAGCTTGTCCTTCTCAAGGGTTTGCCATTTAAATATCTACAATGTTTAAAATGCATAAAATAAATATTAAATTGTCTGAGTTATTTATTATGTTCAAATGATTATGATATATTCATAATATATCTCCAACTATTTTTATCAAATTAATAGCCCTTACTATTAATTTGGAAAGTATTTCCCATAATTCTTTCTAGTGAGCCAAGATCCATATTTCGTCATGTCCTAAGTCAACCACTAGAAGTCATTAAAAAATGATTATTTAGGTAGACAACAGTTGTCAATTATATCATATATAATTCTTGGATAGTTTGGTGAACAACGATTGATCTTATCTATCTAATAAACTTTTAACCAAACTCTATGCTTCTAAGTTCATAATGGTTGAATATAACCGTTTATTTTCACCTTATTATGACGACTCAGTTAAGTTAGACCCAATGATACAACGGCCGAATATAACCGTTTATATTCGTCGCATCTCACCATGATAGATAGGAGTCCCCTGCCACTGACAGTCCTTCCCCTAATCGATCTAGGATTCGATGAGTGTTCATTCATTGGAAAGCATCCGAGTAAAACTTAATATTTTGTTAAGGAGTTTAGAAAATTTATAACGATCATGATCACATCATAAAGAGATCCTCAATTTTTCCTTGAACCAAATATTTCAAATTGACATTTTAAATTGTTCATTTCCCAGGTAGATGGAGGATACCAATGGTCACACTTAAAACCCATCAACCTTACGAATACGCATATCCGCTTTTGTCAGAAAATCCCACTTATAGATATCAAAATCCATATTTAATTCCGTGTTTTAAAATCCATATTTCATAAATACAAGAATCTCATGATCGTTTGTTAATTTTAAAATCTTGAATCGTTACAGATTTTATCTTTCTTAAGCAGACATGGCATGAGTGTCGTATCTAATACATACATCATTCCAACACATACATATCTACACATGCATTCATATACATATATGTATTGTGCGGAAATTAAACGTGTTTGGTTATGGCCCCATCCTATGTGATATTTCCAAGATAATGGAATTATCAAGGTCAATCTATGGTGGTTTCAAATACTACACTATTACATGTCTTTATCTTCTTCATTGCTCCATCATTTGGATTGCCTCCTAGCTTCCTTGCTTCTAAGTCTCCATTGAACAATTACATTGAATAATAAATAAATCTATTCTAATGAAATTACAAGAAGAACTCGAGTTACATTCGAGATTAACAATTACAATGAATAAACGACATGCAAGTCGTATTTAGAAACCAAAACCATAAAACAAAACCACTATCTTATGGGTCTTTAGGCCATAACCATCCACCATGTTATCACATAACACATGTAATATCTCAGATTATATAAACATATCATATAATCATATATAATAAATTTCGAAATTTCAGAAAATCAAATAAATTTCAGAAAATAATAAATCGTCGTTTCAATGCCTGTAACATCATCAAACGGCTTACAGACGCGAAGCTGACTATGTCACTCAGTGACACGATTCCAGTCAGAAAACACATATCGTTTGCGAAAATCGGACACTAGACACAGATTTCAGAAAATCTACCGAAGCCGTTTCAGAATTCGTATCGAATACGATTTCCATAACAAGAACAAACATGTATCATATACATACAGCAATACACACAATCATCCCATGATTATACAACACATGAATATCATATATTCAATCATATAAAACATATATATCAATATATAGTCATGGCATATCATATATATGTTTACATATATCGAAAAACTGTTAAACACATAACCAAATCATCCCATTATACACGTAGCTCTGATGCCATTGAAGGGTTTCGGGCATGAAAATGTAGCGGAATTAACGTAAAAATAATAAAAAAATCGAAACCCAATCGCAGGATCCATGTATAACGTTGGATGATTATGGTGAAGAAGTCTGTACCTTAACAAAGCTTTCGTATGCTGTTTAATGGAGGTCCAGAAAGATGAATCACAGCAGTCCTTTGTTGCAAAGATTTGCTCTCTAAAGAAGTCCACACGAACGCCCGATCGTCCTACGATCACCGGAGTCGGTACTAGCCGAATTGTTTGCCTCTCTCTCTCACTCTTTCTCTAGCCTCTCTTGATGTTGAGCAACTAGGGTTTTTCTCTAAAATGAAATTTGATGATTAAACTCTAATACTATACATCATTATGTATATATAGGGGAGAGAGAGATTTTGGGCCTAACCCTAATCCATGTGATTTCCAAAACCCATTATGACTTTGGGTTATTATTATTATTAAATCTGAATTCTAATATAATTAATCAAGTCCCACTTAATTAATTCAATAATTAAATTCGAATAATAATAATACTTATTAAATCCGAATTCTAATATAATTAATCAAGTCCCACTTAATTAATTCAATAATTAAATTCGAATAAACAATAATATATTTAAATTCGTAATTTAAATAAACCTCCGTTTTGACGTTCTTTGTGTGTGACCCTTTAGGTTATTATTACGTTGGCAATAATTTTATTATCTAATAATAAAATTATAAACAATGAGCGGCATCTAGTAATACATCATTGCTACCCAAGTAACAATAATAATTGGTGATTCAATTAAACCTTTCGTGAATAATGTGCAATGTAATATAATCCCTTTAACCTTATATTATAGATAAAACTCGAGGCATGTATAGTGCCATCCTCTTCAACGTTTAATCTTGGTTTCCTTGATCAATGAGTAGACTATTTAAACAAATCAATATTTGAGCATGGCCATGCATTTCATAGTCTCACTCAATCAAGAGGCCAATAATATCACTCCTAGAATTGGAGGGTTAAATCCTATATCTATCATTCATATTCATCATACGATTCATAGCATACCCAATGTACACCTTTATCATTACCCGGTTAAAGATAACTTTGAGTGTAATCAAAGTATATTAATTCTCGTATAGAAATATAATGATTTCAAGTCAGAGGATCATTACATCATTATCACAGTGAGATTTCTTATGACACTTATTAACATGTAGAATCTCACGGCGGGTCTTTCCAGTGTCATGTATTGATACATACACTTATGTTCTTGACTTTAGTATCACCATACCTATGACCAATGAGATGTGGTCATCCGTCAACAAACATACTAGTCTTATTGCATTATTATTGTCCTTAAATAATAATACTTGACTAGGGAATTTTAGGAATAAAATACTATTCATATAATCTCATTTTTAAGTCACATACTTAAAGATATATATTACGTATTAATATTCCAAGGACATTTATTATCCTTTCAATTTATAACGCAGTAAATAAAGACATAATAAATAATAATTAAATAATCACATAAAACATAATCCTTAATTATTTTCAATAAAACATTAAAAGTATTGTCTCTAGGACACCAATACTAACAGTATATACTAGCTACTCAGGTGGATATCGCAACCTTGGTGAACAGGGGCCCTATTGCCTTGAGAAAAGATAAGGCTCCTGCACAAATGCAAGAATTGCATAGAGGCAAGGACCTTGAAGAGGTTGATGAAGATGATGAGACGCCAAATGGAAAGGTTAGGGTTGGGGATGGTGCAATCACTAATAAGAAGGAAGGGTGAAGACTGGGCACCTGGTGGTGTTATGACGGAGAATGCTGTTTTATAATTTCAATAGCTAGCTTATTTTCTTGGCATTGATTTGTTGTTTTTCAATGCCATTTCCATGAACTGAGAGCTTGCTATCTTGTGTTGTAATATGAGCTTTCCTCCCTTATGGAGTCGGGTAGTTTCTACTTTCCTCCCTTATGGAGTCGGGTAGTTTCACTAGAAACTAACCCTTTGATCCTTAATATAAATATAATTAAACAAGAAAAAAACATGATGAATGTAGCATATGTACGTACTACGATACATGCTGATTAGTGATTAATGATAATTATAATATTTTAAGATTATATATATGTATATGTGTGTGTGGAGAGGGTGGTCGATGATAATTGATCCAAATTTAAGAGTTAAGGTTTCTAGTCGAAAACTCCATTTTGCCTTATATATGGTGTTGGCTATAGGCTAAATGACCATCTCCACTGAAACTGTGAAATGTAAGTAATTAAGAAAGAACTAAATACAAATGTTTATTAACACTTGAAAATTGATTAAATAATATTTTTAATATTTTATTTCAGTTCCAGTATTATATATAGAGATATAGTCACTTATAATTTTGATAAATTAATATTTTAATAAGTCTTTTTTTAAAAATTATGCATTTTAAGAAAAAATTAGTTAGAACATATGTTCATTTCCTTACCCCTAATAATTATATTAAATTATTTACATATTTGAATTAGTTAAATATTTAAAATAGTAGTATAAGTGTAACTTTTGGAAAAAGAAAATGACAAAGTATTTTTCGGATAAATTGTATATAAAAAATATTTAATTATTGTATTATTTAACATGAATGTGAATAATAGTCAATATTAAAACTAACAAATTAAAACTTAAATATTAAAAAATTGTTAAAAGAAATATATTGAATAAAGAGGTACACAAATAAATTGGGGAAAAAAGGTTTCAAAAAACTAAAAAGGGAGGGAGTAATCCAATAAAGCTAATTATCCCCCCCCCCCCCCCCCCCCCCCTAATAATTAGGCTTATAATTTTAAATACAAGAGAAAGTGAAAAGGACGATGAATGCAAAATTATGCAAAGAATTAAAAAGGGTGATTGGTTTAGTGGGATACCCTATAGCGGCGCACATGAAAAAGAGTTTGACTCCCCTAGGTGACAATCCGCTAACACTTTCACATGCTCCCTTTTGCGGGAGCCCTTTTTTGCATCTCACCACATGGTCTATATAAATTGCATATCAAATACTTCATACAAGTTTCTCATTTTCCAGTCATAAAACTGATCAGTTCACATCCTTTTTGAATAATACTATATAATTGTGGTAAGTCTAACGGTGTGAGATTTTAGAAGAACCGTTAACTTGAATTCTTGAGTTCGAGTATCTAAAAATATTGATGTTGTACTATGATGTGTCCAAAAATGGGACGAGATCTCCACCTATTAATTGAAAAATTGGACCAGATTAGGCTCAAAAAGGGAATAATATGATCCTACTAATCAGTCTCTTAACATCTTGAATCTCTTAACACCTTAAAATTTTAGGAGAACCGGTAACTTAACCATCCCTTCATATAAAAATCTCTTTAAGTGCCAATATATATAGATATGTAAATTGTGATTTTATATCACGAGATTGAGATTTTAATCTGATTTTTTTAAATGAAATTTTAACAAAAAACTATATAATTATATATAAACTTATTTATAACTTTATTAATTAATTGATCGATTTAAAATCTCATTAGTTAAAAAATCTCTAATAACATATAATTAAAAAATAATATTTTAAGACAAAAATCATATAATGTTGGCCTTATTTTCAATTATATTCTATTAATGTTGTTAAAATTCTTGATTTAAACCGTCCTGTACGTTTTTGCAGCTGGCTACTAGTTCCTTTTAATTTAAGAACATGATACTTTATAAGGTCTAGAGTATATCAGAATTGTGGTAATGTTGTTACACAACTAATAAATAATATATATGGTTTTAAGACTGAGTATCGAATTTACTTGTTTGTTCTTGAGTGGATTAAAACTCCCGTATCATGTTTGGGTAAGGCCATCAAGGTTACCGTCTAGGCACCATTACAATAGGGCATCAAAAATTATGTATATATGAATTATATATATGTTTTAAATTATTTTTTTAGAATTTTAAATAAAAAAGGCACCATTTCACAAATTTGTCTAGAACACCCAAATCTCTAGGGCGGACATATATATATATATATATATATATATATATATATATATATATATATATATATATATATATATATATATATATATATATATATAATATCAGTCAGCATCCACCCGTACTTAATATATAGGTCATTCTGATGCATGTCTTGATTTTCATGCAATCCGATCACGGTGTGCATCATACTCATATATCGGTGTATATAATTGAGCTAGACTTAATTACTTTTAGAGCCAGCATAAGTAAAAAATAGTATATCCATTCTCCAAATTATATTAACAGTCGCGGAATCAGAGTTTCAAAAATAGTTGAAGTTAAAATAATAAATTATTAAAATTTGAAAGTTAATGAGGTTCAAAAATAAATTTTTACTAATTATTAACTAAAAATAATAGATTATAAAAAAATACCATACAAAATATATATAATTTCTAATTAATACTTTACTTAAGATAATTTATGTATTAAAGTTTTGCCTTCTTACATATATTACTAATAATTGAGGGTTGAAAGCGCATTCATACGTTATATATTATGAGAAATGCTACCTATATCAAAAATTATTTTAAAAATTATCATAAATGCTGAATATATTGTTAATTCCTATGTATACGCTCACAAATAAAAAATGTCATATATCATCCATATTTGAAATTACTTTTGGGTACATGACATTCCCCAATTATTATATATGTTTTTACAAAACAGATTTAAAAAGGGAAAAAATCACAGGCCTTTCATATTTGATTTACTTTCTAGAAAGGTTAGCAAAATCGAGAATATATAGTAAGAAAGAGACAATGCTATATTTTCATAAAAAGCGAGTTTGAATTGGTTGATCTAGCTACAAGCTAGCAAATTAAAGTTAATTAGTGACATAAAATATATATATAATATTATGTCTTTGCTAGCATGTGTTAGAGCATCTCGTAAAATGGTTGGCTAAATGATTGACTAAATGTTGAAATTTAAAATTTTAGCTAAGGGATGTAGTGTGTACTCCAATGGTGTTATGCATAATTATCATAAGCTAGTTCGACAAAAATAGTCAACCAAACATTGTTATCTATATTTATTGCTAAGGGTTTGCATGGTTGGAGTGCTATATTTTTTATATATTGTCTAAATAGTGAGACATAGACAGGTAGACTAATTTAGCTAAGGATTTTGTACACTTGGAGATGCTCTTACTTGGGTTGATTTCCTACAAAGGACACTGGTATTATCACTACAACAAAAACAACTAAAAGTGACCGTCATATTCCGGTCGTTTTTATACTAGAAGTGATTGTGAACGGTCACTTTTAATATAAAAATGACTGAAATGCTCCGGTCATTTTTAAGGGCGTCGAAAATAACAGATCGGTCGAAAGTAAACCCAAATGTGACCGAAAACGGTCAATTGTGTACCGTACATAAAATCGACCAATGGCGGTCGCACATAAATCGACCGCTCGCGATAACATATAAAATCGACCGAGGGCAGTCACATCTCGTTAAACAGTTTGTGACTAGATTCGATCATAATTACTTGCCAAAATGGTAATTATATACCACCAAAATCAGTCACATTTTATCTACAATTTATCCTGTATAATTCTACTATTTCACATTACAGTTACTGCTATTTCACACCAAAAACTACAAACTCATACTTTTATAGATGGATTTCCAAAAAAATCCACAAAATGTAACCAGCACTTCATTCCAAGTAGCAAAACCCGAGTAAAAAATAATATAAACTATACGCTGGACTACGGGCATTTAAGTATTGTTGAAGTTTCCTTCTTCATCACCGTTAATTCATTCCCGTTTCCTTCATCATCAACTCCATTCCCGTTTCCTTCATCATCTACCCTAATCATCTACCCTAGTACAACAGATGGATGGTGAGGAAGAAAGGTACAACAACAACATGAGTTAAGAAAGAGCAGATCTGGTGATAATAAACATAAAAGCAACAGTACCTACGATTCAATAGAGAATCATACCTTAAAAACACCAATACGAAAAAATGATACTGCTCCAGAAAAATGTTCGGGATATTAGCAAAAGACATCTACGATTGCTCTGGCCTTCTATTTACCTGAAATGGATAGTGATCGTGTAACTAAGTACGAAAACAGAGAATACAATGTATAACGGAATCATATCAGATTAGGAACCAGAATTTAATAGTTAAAACATACAATTGAAGAACGACAAAAAATTAAGCATTTAGCAATCCAGATTATAATCCAAAGCAAACCAAACAAACTGGCCTGTTGTCTCCAACACATTAGAATAAGGTTTGACCTCGGTAAATATAAACCAATTCAACAATCCTCAAAACTAAAACCCCTTCCCTCTTCTCTCTGAAATTCATACAAGTGCTAAATCTACATTTCACATACTCTAATAAGGGGTTTAATCAAACTTCAAAATAAACAAATGGTTCTTCTCACAGACAAAAAAACAAACAGGTAAGGATCACTATACAAAAGACTTGAACTCAAAAAATAACAAAAGAAATAGAAAATGAGTTGTTAAATGTAATTGGGTAAATGAAAGATGGAAATCTGAAGAGTGTGACAAGTTCTGTTAGCAAACTCAACGCCAATGATGGATTTGGATTCAACACAGAACTCATTTTGGTGAAACGAGACAAGATGTTGGATTTTCCCTGCCCACTCAAGAGTCACCAATTAACACTATCCTCAACAAGTCGAAATAGCTCCTTATACCAAAATCGAAATATAGAACAATCAAAATACAAGAGAAGACCATAAATAAAATATGACCTAGAGATAATAAAATTTTGACTACAAAATTATTATTAAAAGGGAAATTCATGCATTGCATGAGGTATAAACTAATATGAATTAATAGATTTAAATGATATTGAGATTTTAGCTAATATAAAATTTTAATTTTTCACATAAAAAATTTAATACATTAGCATTATATATTGATATTTTTACCAAAATTTTAAAAGTTGTTAAATATATATATATATATTAAAATTATTTTCATTAACATGTAATAATGTAATAAAATAAAAATAATCGTCAACAGTCACATTGTAATGCATGTGTTCAATATTATAATTTTTATTTATAAAATTTTAACCTTAAGTTATGCCGGGAAATTTCCCGCCTAGTGACCAAAAAATAAAAGTGACTGTTTTCGGTCATATATGTAGATGCGACCCTCAACAGTCAAAATTATGGTTGAGTGGGAAAATTTCATGCATAGTAGAAATTGAAAATCAACCGTAGTTGATATAGACAATCGTTTATATTATTAAAAATGACTGTAGTTGGTCGATTTTATCCGCGGTCGAAATAAATATGTCTTGGATAGATGATGTTATAAGTGACCGGTTTCAGTCATTTTTAGTGTCAGTCACTTTTATCCAATCGCTTTTAAGCCTATTTTCTAGTAGTGTATATTAAGATACTGTTGTGCGTAAACCATAGCTTAAATATGATATCGAAATTGAAATTAAAAATACGATAATTTTTAAATATTTACTCTACTTGTAATTATATATGGAGTTCTTGCTAACAAGTGTCATTCATGCAGACATTTAAAACTTTAACAAATATGTTTTCTAGTCACTTTATAAGAAAAATCATTGTCTTTAGTATGAAATGCGTGTTAATTTTCAATACATTCATGTTCTTTGGTAATTGATTAATTTAACTGATGAGATGGCTTAGAAAACAGCATGTCGCATACTAAAAAGTCATATTCCTAGAGAAATTTTTGTAAGATACATTAAAACATGTTCCTCCGCGCGTTCAGATTGAAATAGCATGAAAGATGTACCCTCCTCTATAACCAAGTATAACAAATGGTCAAACATCGATCATGCTGTGTTCTGTGTGCCAGATCCTCACCGTAGTTTAACAAAATGCCCCTTAACACTTCGGATCTTGATTATAGACTAATGAAACCTTCGTTTAAAATATTTAACACTAAAAATATGCGTAAATTAAAATATATCACAAATGACCAAATCCTGAACAAAAATACACTAATTTTAAGAATTTGGCTGCTACAAATCTTCTTTATTATATTATTACATGGATATATATACGGACATTACAACTTAGAATTCGTACGTATAATAATGTTGGTATATGAATGCTCAGCATACCCCAGCAAGATAGGAAGCTGCAGCTCACGATTTGACCACGTGGTGAGGCCATATATGTACCGTTATAGATAGTAAGTACAAGACAATTCAGGCCCAGCAGTAAATAAACACATCCCTAGACCCTAGCTTGTATTATTTGCAATTGACTTCTTCCACTATTCCACCTATAATTATACAAATAAAGGGTAGTGAAAAATGAGTTTTTTCCACTAAAAAGACCCACGAAAAATACATTGAATGTGTTTGGCTAAGTTATATATATATATATATATATATATATATATATATATATATATATATATATATATATATATATATATATATATATATATATATATATATATATATATATATATATATATATATATATATATATATATATATATATATATATATATATATATATATATTTCTATAAATAAATATTTATTTTCACAATTTAAAACAGTAAAAATACATTATTATGTACAAGAAGTGAACGTTCTGAATTACTGGATGTAAAAGAATTTATTTTGTATGATAACATGAAATATGTTCTCTATATATAACTCGATGGTACTATTAAAACCTATATGGTACTGTGATCACTTAATTTGTTTCACCTCCTAATAGTAAACACCAAGTATACTCCAATCCACATCAACAAAAACAATTAAAAGCAAGTACCAAACTAGAATATATATCTAGACAAGCCTATCCATTTGTCAAAACAAGAAAAGCTTGTGAGAAAATTACACATTTTCAAGGAAGTTGTGAGCATACTAGGGGAAATGAACGGGAAGATGAATTTCGAGGAGACTGAACTCCGGCTCGGATTACCGGGAAATATTAGTAAAGTGAAGAATAATGTCCATGTTGCTACTAGTTCTACAAATGTTAATGGGAAAAGAGGGTTTGCTGAAACTACTAATACTAGTAGTCTTCGTGTGGATTTGAAGCTGAATCTTGTGTCTGGTCATGATGCTGAGATTATGGATCAAGCTGCAGAGCCAAAGGAGATCAAGAATCTTCTCGATGATGGTGGCTCTAAAGATTCAGTTGTCAAACCTCGGTCCAAGTAAGATGTGTTTTTGTGTCTGTGTTAGAATAATATACGATCATGTTAGCAGAGGACCTAATACCTTAAGATTTTAAGAGAACCGAACAGAGCGTGTATATTTTGTGAACAACTTTTTGTTATCTGTTTTGTTTCTTAATCTTTTGTGGGCTTATAATTATGTATATAAATATTTTGGGTGAAGAAGCTAGAGTGAAGCAGCTTAATTATCTCATCAGGATTACTTGTTACCTTTTTATAATTGTGTGTTTAATTAGTGCATAATATATGCAAAATCAAAACTTTTAAGGTGCTTGATGCAGATTACATGCAAAATATGCATATTTTTCATGATGAGTTAATATAAATAACTTCACCTAGCTAGCTAGTATTTAAAGGCTCGCTCTCAAAATATCTACAGGGCACAAATAGTGGGGTGGCCACCAGTGCGCTCATCTCGAAAGAACATCATCTCTTTACAAAAAACATCTAGCAAGAATGGTGATGAGCAGAGTAAGAAAATTAGCAACCCCATGGGCGCCACCCTGGTGAAGGTGAGCTTGGATGGTGCACCTTATCTGCGAAAAGTGGATCTCAACATCTACAAGAGTTACGGGGAACTCTCTGATGCACTAGGAAACATTTTCAATTCCTTCACTATGGGTAACAACTATTACTCATAATTTTAATGTATGTAATGCGTATATATATATATAATAAATACTTTCGAGTAGTACCTGTACGAAGATGTTTAAAAAATTGTTAAAAGCAAGAGTATTTTTCGCATAAACAACCTCTCTATATATTCCTCTCAGTAGCAAGGATAAGATCTGCTTATATATATGACACCGCCTCATATTCGACTTGTGATATATAGGAATGAGTACGCTTTGTTTGATTTGAGTGAATGTGTAAAAATTATTAGTTTGCGGCCATGAACATAAACACGAATCATAATTTATTATTCTTCTTTTGAAGGGCGGATCTACTATGGGTCACGTATCCTACTTAAAAATCTTTTTCACAAAATTTCACTATAAAAAATAAATTTTATAAGAGGGTTTTTCTCAAAAATAATCTGATACACCTCTTAAATCTATTTTCCTAAATCGACCCCCTAGCTACTTCTGTGATTATAGAATTTTCGTAAAACTTATGTGAAACAATTCAGAAAATTGTGTTGAGGATGGACATTTTATTATGTTTTGGATATATATAGGTAACTGTGGGAGCCAAGGAATGATGGATTTTATGAACGAGAGCAAGCTGATGGATCTTCTCAACAGTTCTGATTATGTTCCTACTTATGAAGACAAGGATGGTGATTGGATGCTCGTGGGTGATGTCCCTTGGGAGTCAGTAACTTTTTACCTTCAATTACATCCTCTCATATCATTCATCTGTCTATCCATCTCCTACCTGATCGATAATATTATTATATACAGGGTCTATTTAATTCGGATGAGAATCAAATTAAAATTAAAAACTCATAATATTTAATTTCAATTTGCAGGATGTTTGTTGGTTCTTGCAAGCGCTTGCGCATAATGAAAGGAGCTGAAGCAATGGACCTTGGTAAGCTGTCTGTCTTATTGGATTTTAAATAATAATTGATTAAAAGTTTAATTTCTAATTTTTATGAAATCATTAAAAATATACCAGCTTTCGATCGGATTCTAAATATTTCCTTATTAAATCAGTTGGTGTCCGAATTGAATTAATAATAGTTTAAATTTCAAATTTTTTTAGCACCAAGAGCCATGGAGAAACGCAAAAACAGGACTTGAACGTCCACAACAAGCACAGCTGCACAAGGATAATGAAAACGGCAGGTTGTTAAATATATATAGATATATATATGTATTTGTATGGTTTGATATACTGTAGTAATTAGTGTGAGATTTGGACAGACAAAATAAATCTTGAAATTCAAGACATGGTTTGCCTCGAACATGATTGTTTAATCAGTAATTTTGAATTAATGGGTTGCTTAAATAATAAGAACCGTACCCCTTTGTTGATTATTTCCTTAAAATAAATCTTCAAACTCTTATTTTAATCCATTTTAGATTTATTAACATGTCAACTACAAGGGGGCAAGAACATGTGACACACGCATATCATTTTTATAGTTCGATGCTTTTCATAATTCATTGAGAAAGAAAAGAGTGGAAGAAATAATGGGAAAGCATGTTCGGGTAACTCGGGTCCATTAGCATAACATTAATGGCCATTGCTGCAAGATTGAAAGAGATGTATGTATGTATGTATGTATGTAATTGTATTGCAATGCTGGCCATGTTAACAGCTGCCATGATTTGCTAGTTGTGACTCTAACAATAGGGCATTATATATATCTTCAATCTACCAACAGCATTGCACCAATTATTCGCTAGTTGCTGTGTTGTTTCAAATATTACTACTATTTGGTTATTGAGTATATCGGGTGAACAACTAGGGCCTCCTCTGTTTAGATGTTACTGATTACACCCAAACATGTTTGAGAATTTAAACCTGAAAATTGAGTCATAGTATAATTTACCCAACATCACTCCGAATTACATAATTATCAAATTATTGTATAAATTAATTTATCAAAAATATATAACTGCTTACCTAGTTATGAATCAAATATCAATATTTAATTTTCTTTAAAATTGTAAATTGTAACTTCGTTTCATTAAAATAATTTAAAAAATCAGTCAAACAAATAAGCCTAAATCATAAGTTGAACATTCTTCTTCTCATACGGTTTTTTTAATTAACTTTAATATATTTAGAATAAAGAGATGGTTTTTTTTTAATGGATAAAGAGATGATTTAATTTCTAGCGAAACCATCTCGACTCCTCAAAGATTAATTAAGGTTATAATCATACAAACATAAAAGAGAGACTTTTAGTTCATAAACAAAATAAATAATATAGATATTAAAACTTCTGACTACCCAACAAGGGCAATTTTAAGATTTATGGAGTCATAGTCAAAATTAATTTTTAATGTCTAATCTATATATACTTTTTTAATTTTTTTATAATTTATATATAGATAATTAATATTGGACCTTAAGTGTTGGGATCCTAAAGGCATGTTCATCTATACCCACGTCCATGTACCCAAACATGAATATCCCTCATTATCATTTTTGTTCCCTTACTTCCCTTAACCGGCCTTGCATCAACAGTAATATCTGCACCATATAGTCAACCTTTTGGATTAACCCTTGGTTGGTCACAACCCTACTCTGCCTCCCAGCACTGGACCTTAATACAAACTTGTTTAGACATGATATTTTGAGCAGCATCTTGGACATGTACTAGCATCTTAGTGCCAATAGTCTATTGTTTGCTAAGATATTCTTTGAAAGGATCTTTGAAATAAATTACATGGTTCCATAGCATAAAAAAATTCTGATGAGCAACCATCTTCATTAGTGAAAACATGAGAATAGTGTACTAGCTAGCATCTTAGTGCCAATAGCCTTCTATTTGCTGAGAGATTTTTTGAAAGGATCCTTGAAATGAGTTACATGGTTCCATAACCAGGCCGACCCGAGGGCAAACAACACAAGTCATCACGGGGCATCAATCATTCGAGGACATTTTTTTTAAAAAAATATAGATAGTAATCTGATTATTGGAAGTTAAAAATCAAATGGGTTGGACTATACAGCTCTACTTCTTATAAATCATATTATAAATTATATAAATGTCATATTCGATCAGTTCTAATATGTCACATGAACGATTTAATGGGTTGGTTATGTTATCAATTGAGAAGGAAATGCTAAAAGATTCAAATTTTGAAGGCTTGATTAATGATTTTACTAGTAGAAATGCGAGGAAAATAATTTTTAAGTCATGAGAGTTTAGTATCTAATAATGAGAGCGGAGTTCATTTTATTATAAGTAATGGGGGGCAATTTTTTTGAGATGGCATGGAGCAACTCAAAAATCATGGTCGGCCCTGTCCATAATAGCAAAAATTATGACGAACAACGATCTTCATCCGTGAAAACATGACATCCAAAACTGGGCAAAAAATGCATGCTCGTAAATATTTTCAAATCATACTTTATAAGCATCTCATCCTTAGAACAAGTAGAAGTCAGTATCATACTCAAAGGATACAATGAGCCGAATCACATTGTGCTCGTTTAACAAATGAATCCAAAATTATTTAGGCTTAATTGAATTAGCAAATTCAACACAAAAATCTTGTGATTCAATTATAATAAAAGTTGCTAAAGGTGTGAAAACATTTTCAATATAATTGAAAATATGAGCAGGCTAATATAAAACATCAATTTAAGCCATCTGAATTGTTCCATGTATACAACAAGTTTCTCAAAGAAAAGAGAACTAACATTTTTACATTTCATGGACAACCACCACATAATAATAATGATATCAAAATTGACAACCCCTTTTAAAATATTCAAGTATAAGACATTTATTTTCAGCCAGACAAAATAATAGCTTTCGCCACAAACACCTGAGCTGCAAAATGGCATAAAAGTAACAAAACTAGCGCTATTAGATTCATGAAAAAGCTGAAAAGTATGCATCATATCAAATTTGCTCCAAATACGATTAACGACGATTTTAATCACCATGCAATTTGAAGCCTTGTAACTTCCTTTATGTAGCACACAAACTAACTGCCTAGAATCTTGTGTTTTCTAAGGCACGAGCATCAAATTCTTAACTTATTGAGAGATACTTTTCTTATTAATTTCATGATGCATTATAACGCTTCCAATTTCTAAGGCATCCTTGTTTTTTTTACTCTACGCATCACTTGGACTCCAAACTGATGTTGTATTTGATGTTCATGAGTTCATGCGTAAAGGTTTCCGATGTAAAGATTTTCGTGTGAGTAGTTTTGAACAAAGGATTATTCAATGTAAGATTGAATAGATCCTCAAAAAGAGGCATGACAAATCAAGGTTTTAGAAAAAAGATGGGGGATATCAACTCTTTTCATTTTTGAAGAAGATAGATTCTCTGCAATAACAGAGTAAGATTCACGGTCACCTAAAGAATAAGAGATTTGAGAAGGAAAGGTTAAAATTTTAAGGTTAGGAGAAGGGAACTATCGAAAGACTATCAACAATTTCCTCAACTGTACTAAAAAAGTTTACGATAAAAGTTTTCCTCATACATGTTATTAAACCTTAGCTCTTCACAAATGATCCAAGATAATTCAATAAGAATAAGAATAAAACTTTATTGAAAACCCCACTTATAACTCACGGCCTCAACCTAAACAATGAAAATATAACTCTCATGTTCAGAATGTACAAACTTCTTTTGGTATTGAATGAGCAGAATCATAACATAAGAATTCTCTCTCTTCCCTTTTCCGATGGGTATATTAGTAACATGCAAATCAACGTCTGCGTTTGGTTTACCATGCACCCTTTTTTTCAACACTAACCTTAGATGCAAGGTTCTGTTTTCATTCCAACACACCTCCATAAGATTGTGTTTGTAAACATATAATTCATTTCAATTTTTTAAATTTATACTAATATCAAAAACTAATACTATCAATGAAATTCAAATCTGATTAAAATTCAAATCTAATTTTTTTTAATTATTCAAACATGTACTTTGACCCAATTCAGAATTTCAAATAAAGTCCAAATTCTCAAACAAACTATAAAGTTAATTGCAGTGTCTAATGAAATGCAGGGTTCGGGCGTTCGGCAATTAAGTTGGGGCCAAACACTGCAACGAAAGTCGATTTTTTTTAAATAAGTTACTGTACCTTTTCAATCAAGCCCTATCTTTACATATCAAATTTACTGTGTGCTATACTTTCCAAAACTGGCAACTGCCATGCTTGCGCTGAGGAGGACAGGGCCCTTAGTTTTCAGCAAAACCTAAATAAAACAAATTTAAAGACAATGTGAATAAGCATAAAAAATAAATTACAGAGTAACCATTTTGCAACCTAAGAGCACAACAGTGCCAACTTCCCTAGGAAAACTTTTGCTCCTGTATTCTATCACTTATTAAGGTGGGGTCGAATCACATTACAAGAGACCGAACCATTTACCAACCCAACCACCAAACTTTAAACAACAAATCAATAGTTCATCCCGTGCTGATGTGTGGTCGAAGAATTACGAATGAAAAGGCTAGGCATCTTCCATGTGCTGATTGTGCTGATGACCTCAGAAGTCAATCGACTTGATTATTACGTCTGCCTTTTCTTTTGTCTTGATTATGAGTTCTGCATTAGGTCGGTCATTGTATTCCACCTGGGAAGTCATTATTAAAGGATTAGGAAATGCTTTGTACCGAAAATGAGCATTGATTGGGTATGAAAATGATCATCTTTTTTCTTTTGAATAAATTAACAGAAGAGAACAATGAAAGAAAAGCTTACTCGTGACCTAGCAACATCTTCAGGCTTTCCTGATTCCAACAAAACAGGGAGAATTACATTAGCATAGATTTCAACGTGAATGTACTATATAATACTTCATACAGAAATTTAAAAAGGAACTTGGCAAAAAAAAAGGATTCAGAACATGTATGTACCAGTTGATATATGCCTCCTTAAAACTCTGTCCATTGCTTTGTCAATATCAATATCTACAAACCTTCACCAAATTTCAGTTACTTCTATCATAATCAACTTTACTCCAAAAGTAAAAGATACAAGAAATTTCATAACATCAATGCACCTAGTAGATGAGCTAGATAGCATTGTTAACATTGTCTTGTACTAATATGTATTTATGTCCTGCAATTAGATTTTGGCTCCCCCCGTAGAGGTAAAAAATATCACAAAGACCACACATGAAATGTAATCGGACCACCCTCCTCCAGCACTCCCCCATTATTAGGTAAGAAGCATTAATGTTCTAATTTTATACTCCTAGGTTAGGCCCCAGCTGCCCTCAACTGCCTCGAGTTGGCAAGGCATGACTTGGCCAGATCATCTTTATACAAAAACTTCAAAAAATCTACTATTGCACAAGTGTGGACACCGCCTAAAATCTCTAAATTTTGTGTAAAGTAAATGTTCATGTTTTCAATATCCTTGCATTTGCATGTCAAATATATAGTATATCCTAATGAACATATACAACAGATAGATGAAATGATAAATTAGAGACCAACTAGAAAACTGTTTTGGCAGCTGTTCTCTATTGTCTAGGTTCACCCAGCAATTTCTTGACACTATGCTTGATCGCAGTAAGATATTAACTCAGATTATATATCTATATCCATAACAATTATAAAAAGAAAAAAACTCTGGTGTTTACCACTTCTCATCAAACATAGATGATATCTCCTTCCAAGCTCCCTCTTCCAGGAACAAATAGTTACCTTCAACTATCACCACTTTGTGCCTGGAAACGAGAGAGAAAATGATGAATGCATCATTTTTACAAAGTAGTTTCAGCCCTAGATTTTTTCAGTATAGTGTCCATTTCCAAATGTGTTTTTCCCAGTTTCCTTGGATCTAAAAACATCATTGTGTTCATTAAAAACAATTACATCAGGTGTCTGTATAGCATACTTATATAGCTACATATATGCTAACATATAATTCAGACTGTACGATGTATTAACCCCCTTGTGTACTGCAAAAGCCATTAACATGGAAGAAAAACTCTCTTAAACACAGAATTTTGAACAAAGATAAGTTGGCACTCTAATTATAAGAGTAACCAGAAATCCAATTTTGAACAAAGATAAGTTGGCACTCTAATTATAAGAGTAACCAGAAATCCAATTTTGAACAAAGATAAGTTGGCACTCTAATTATAAGAGTAACCAGAAATCAGAATACAAAGGAACAAAAAGCAGGAAAATTCCACGATAGATATTGGAGCTGGACCAGCGCAGGAGATTGGCAGGTACTTCAAACAAAACAATTAAGAATGTAGTCTGGATTTTGAACATTTTCATTTTCCTGATGATTGGCACCTTTGGAATTGTGTTGGGGCATATAATGGTAAGGACTACATAAGTCAGCTGTCTACAGTTTAAGTGTCTCTAATGAAGCTTTGAGTGTGTCAGCCTTGCAAAGATCTATCCTGCCGGGGTGTTTACGATGAAATTCAGGACAGTAGAAGCCCCAGTATGTGACCATAGGTGATGGAGGACAAGGGTAGGAAAAGGGTAAAAGCAAACACACAATAAATCCTCAGATTTAATTCATAATATTCATCTACCATAATAATAATGATTACAATAGCTTAAATGGATATCCTAACTTGGAGAACAAGCCAAATCCTAGATAAAAGGAAACAAACCCTTTTATTATTATTAATTATCTACTACTATATATCTATAATATTCATTACTAAACAATGTTTAATTATTACTTACGATACATATTTATATCTAAATAATAATATAAAACAATTAACAAGTAGTTTAATTATTTTATGCTCCCGTTATTCTCCTCTCCTTTGAAAAAAAACTTGGCCGCGAGTTTTATGATAAAGAAGAATCAACAATCATCGAACAAGACTCTATATGAGTTGGACAAATTTGTGGAAGCCAATGAAATATATCATCATGTTTGGCTTCATAAAACCATTGTGGAATGACAAAATTGATGTGATCAACCAATACACTTAATCTTGAATATTTTTCCACAAACAAACTCATTATGCTCAATTTTTGGCTCAATTACAACATTCTTTACAACTTTGACAGCATCTGAATTCAACTCCAAAGTTGTGCTTTTTGTTAATGCCTTTGAGACAATAGAATCACAAGTTTGCTGCATTTTTTCCAATTTGGCACTCAAGTCCTTTGATAACTCCAATAATTGTTCTAGTAATGATTTTTCATGCTTATACTTCAGGTGTGCAATTAAATCATCATAGTATTGCTACTTTTCATACAATATTGTATAAGTATAACTATATGGATCCATTAACGAAAGTGAAATAGATAAGTCGTGAGTCCGTGACTATGTTTCTCAGAAAGGGATCTCTCAAAATCAATTGTTTCAGGGATTCTCATCATTGTTTGCCGCAAGAAAATCTGGGACTATGGGTTGTTTTGTAAGTTTAAAAAAAAAACGGGTTAAATATCAAATTGGTCACTGAAGTGAATGCCTAATATCACTTTCGTCACTGATCTCAACGGGGTATCATTCAATTCATTTAAGTTTTCATAAATATCATATTGATAACTCTAAATACGTATTTGAGGATTGATAATGACATTTTTTCGAGTTCTACATATTTATTTTATATGCTATTACAAACAAATGAAAACTTATAAATTCTAGTATTTTGAGTAATATTTTCAAAATTTATGAAATTCTTTTACTATTTTTTATTAATTTTATAATTTTTTTCTTTTGTTTTATTATTAAAAAAAGATTAAACACATTAAAACTCATTTTATTAGCAAAATATAACCCATAAATTTAAATTTATACATAGTATGCTTTTTAATGATATATTCAAATTTTAACAATTTTGAAAAACATTTATACTTATTTCTCATAATGTAAAAGTTATTAATGTGATATTTAAACCAACTTAAGTGATGTAAATGATATCCCATTGAGATTGATGTCAAAAATGATATTATGTTTTCACTTCAGTGACCAATTTGATATTTAACCCGTTTTAAAACACGCAATAAAAGATTTAATTCATAATATCCATCTATGTAATAACTTACTTATTATAACAAGGGCTACAACTATATACATATCTATATTAATTAAAATTTTATTTTGGGCCATATATTTATTATAACACGGTACCACATTATATACATATTACTATTTATCATAATTAACATATTTATGTTAAATATAAATTTATTTATTATATACTCTTTTAATTAATTTATTATCACTCACATCGTTAATAAATTTATATAATATAAAAAAATATAACATGTGTATTAACATAAATTCTTAACATTATAAAATTTTATAGTGGATATCAATAAAAATATAGCATAAAATATAAATTTACTTTAATATTAGTCTAGAACGGATTATAAGCTTGTAATAATAATGATTGCAAATACTTAAATAGATATCCTAAGTTGGAAAACAAGTCTCCTAGATAAAAGGAAACAAATCATTTTATTATTAACTGCCATATATCTATATTATTCATTACTAGACAATATAATTGTTAATTACAATACATATTTATATCTAAATAATAATATAAAATAATTAACAAGTAATTTAATTATTTTATTGCTTCTCCATCCCCTCTGATTATTTGTTTCTTTTTCTCCTATTTTGTTTAGCTTATATATAAGCTCATTCTCTATATTCAAAAAACAACACTTGTGTTTGGTACGAATTGTGGCTACCTTTTACATTCATTAGATTTGAATCCTATCTAAAACTCCAATTATTTTGATTGTCTTATTAGAAACCTTTGGGACTAATAAAGACCATCATAATTAACATTAACCTGCAATCACACCTTAGCAGCAAAAAGCTACTTGACAATATTATAAATGTGAATACAACTTATAATACTTACTGAAGATTAATAAAGATATCATCTTCTATAGGATCCCCAACACCATGGTCAAATGATGGCGCATAAACTGATCCCTGACATACATAGATCTCAGAAGTGTTACACTAGATACTATTTTTTACCACATATAGTAAGTTGCTGTCTTGCATAATAATTAGTTAATTACCTTGCATGTAAACAATATTCTTTTATAGTGACATATCTTGTTAACTCACAAACCAAAAGAAAAACGTAAAAAATTCAAGAAGAAGCTACTTGCCTGGTCCCTCAAAGTCTTGAGACACGTAAGGAATAGCTCAGGATCAAACGTCCAGGGAGCTGATTCAACAAGAACAATATCATTGTTTTAGAGTAATGAAGTTTCAAGATTTCTACCACAGCGGAAAGATTACTCACCTCCTCGTCTTGCATGAGCTTCCACTGGATCCTAAGAATGGTGGAATATTTAAAATGTTCATCGTTAAACGTTAAGCATTATGATTTAATGAGTGCTAAAAATTGAACATCTTAACGAGATATCTCGAACACTCCTGATACTGACATCTTAACAAATAATGTGATAGACAAATGGAATTGATAAATAAGCTCCACATTTTACTATTTAAACTCCATTAAAACATGTATATTACATAATTTCCCATAGTAGGGGTAAGAGAGTTGCATATAAGTTATGGGTAGTTATGTAATATACATGTCAAAATGGAGTTTAAATAGTACAATGTGGAGTTATTTATCAATTCCCTAGACAAATAGATACATCCAAAAGTTTGTTTAAGGAATTGAGACTCCAAATTCGGCAGAAGGTGGAAAGCCTAACATAAAACATAATACCCTATCCTTCTCAAAATTCAGGTCAGCTTTAACTTCTAAAGTCATTGATAGGAATTTTTAAATTCATTGATAGGTCTTTCTAAAGTCAAATTAATGTGTTCATATGAAGCTTTTGGTGATGTATATTTTAATTGCATACCCCAGTTTTGTACTTTTATACTTATTATCTAGTTCGTTGTATACTACTGTACTCATTTAACTAACCAACCAAAATCCGCAAACAATGATGTGCACCTAATTTCCTCTGTAACTCCCAATTCTAGTAGCTTTCTTAACCATCAGTCTCTTTTGCTTCTCTGTATGTACTAGAAATTGTGCTCCAGACCCTTGTTTATGCTTAAGGCATTGCAAATAAAACTGAGAGTAACTATGCAAAGTATAATGGAATTATAATATGCAGGGAGTAGATGCAGACAAGTAAGAAATATTACCTCCATGGCATCAAGCTGATGACGATAAAGATGGAATCCATCCATTGGGAGAACTGCAGCCACAGGAGGTGGATGAACTTGCGAATCAAATGAACAAGATTTTTTAGGCCATAACATGTTAACACGTCGAGCAACCTCAGATGCAACAGTACTCTTTCCAGCACCAGGAGGACCAGCTAGACCTATGATATGCCTACATTTATGCCAGATTAGTTTTAAAATCAGTTCACAATATTGGCTGCAGATCAAATATAATTAGAACGGAAAAAGTAAACTACTTCAACTGAAACACTAGTGGTCCTTAGCTCCTAAGCATTTCCTATTATTATTTGGAAGATGTGGCCCATTTAGGCCAAAAGAATAACATACAGCAGTAAAAGAGGACACCAGGTGGGATAATGAAATCAGTAAACGAAGTAAAGCAGCTGCGGCTGCATGCAGAGCTTCTAAGAGAACCACGTATCAAAGTTGTATATTGAAATCTCGATATGCTGGAAACTCAAATTTTAGTTCTATGTATAATCAGATAAGCAATCCAAGCACAGTGGATTTTAGTTCAACCCAATGTTCAAATTTCTAGTCAACAAACTCTTCATATTGTTGAAGCAATATGAATGCTCATCCAAGAGTTAAAAAGGGTGATAGTTGATACATGAACCATTACCGGCAAAAGAAATAGCAGGATCGGAATCAGCAACAATATATGCCAGAATATAACAATAAATGCCAGCACAAAAAATCCTCAAATAGCACAAAAAATCCTCAAAAAAATGAAAAGAAAATGGCCAAACCCTGTTGTAGTATAGACTTTGGGAATTTATATGCTAAGAGTCAAATTCTATATTTAAAGAATTCAACAGTTTGGCCTTACTTAAAATGGGTATCAGTTGCAGCTGCCGCAGTTGGAACAATACGCTTGGCCAAAGTATCATAGATCTCATCCATACACCTTGAAAGAAATTGAAAGAAAGAATGATTTCTGTTGAAATGAAATATTTTTGCTTTACAACGGATACAAATGTATCACTAAATACAATACTAAATCTAATTGTGGATATGAGTCATATGACCAGAGCATTCTCCCCGCATGTATGCTGATCCAGCGAGTACTAATAAAAAAGTCAAACAAACTCTGCACCATGGTGGAAGAAAATTTAAATTCAACAAAGGTTGCATCATTCAGACGCACCTCTATATTATTCTCAAATGTGCGAGACAATATCTAAGGCTACATGTGTTCATCAGACATCATATCCATTTTATATAAGGAATAGAGTGTACAATAAGTGGGGGGAATCTGTCGATTACTATCCCCAAATAGAATCTGGATTGTGAATAATGTAAAATGACATTATTGTGTTAATATATATTCATTTTTCTTTTGCAGCTAAAACGATACTGATCAGTAAATTATTAAGCAGTGTCCACTTCAAACACTTAATTAATTTAGTAACTGTGTACTGCATGTCTCATATCTAAGAACATTTTTAGCAAATAATTAAATAAATGCTCTTAAGCTATAGTCACTAATCAAATCAACAAAACACGACAGGTTGTAAATATGATCATAAGCAATAGTTGGATAAGTCGGCCATGCTGAAATATCCTATTACATAAAATATATATAAAAAACACAATCATAAAGGATAAGGGAGATTATGGTTATCTAGTAGGGGAAAAAAGGCTATGTTCCATCTGCTAATCTTGTTGAACATGAACAGATAGCATACCGGGCTTCTATCACAGTAACCTCACTCTTTTGGCTACATGATACCTGAAAAATTGTCAAGTCAGACTATCACCAAAATATAGATTCCATTCTACAAACTACAAACTAATTAAATGTATGCATGAATGACAAAACAGGAAAACAACAACATTTAAATTGTTTCTACTGAAACTGTTAGGGGAGTTATTATAACCTGAATTTGTACATTTGATAAAAACAAATAGTAGTAACTTTTAGTAGAGATGTTCCTGATTTAAAATTAGGCTTGTGATGGTTGCATATGATAATATGTAGATTTGGCTTAATAAAGATTATCTCTAAATAGCAAATTCTTTTGTTTTTGATCGAAGGATCTCCTTTTATACATACTAAAACGGAAAAGATGGTGACAGTTTTTCTGCCCACATTCGACCTAACTGAAAAGAAAACAATATAACCTGAACACAATTTCCCTTCCGAATCACATGAGTTGGTAGCAGACGATATGAGCATTTAACTGGCAAAACGGAAACAGAACCTCGATACCATTCAGCAACTCTAAGATGTCTAAGTAAGGAGCCCTCTGCATATATCAGAAACACATGTAAAAAAAAATTTAAATATTAACAAAATTTCAAAACAAACTAAAATATATTAAAGCAAAATTGCATAAAATCTCCAAGATCATAACCAAAAATGCGACGTGCAGATACACAAAATTTAAGTCGCTAATCGAAATTTCGATCAGTAGAGATCGATCGTACTAGAAATTATATAGCAATATGGGTAAATACAAAATCAACAATTTGCAGTTGTTATAGTATAAATTAGTTTGTATTAAACAAAGTGAAGTGCCTATATAACGATAGATACAGAAACAGATATACACATGTGTAGTGTAGTGTGTAGATAGATACAACCTGAAGATAAACATCGGGTGGAGGTTGGAGACAAGGAAAACACATCCATGCTTGAGCTTGACTATGTCTTGTGTTGTGTTTGTGTTTGATTATGTTCTTTGGGTTTCAGTTTACAGACAGGTGTTCAAGTCCTCTGCCGATGAGGTGTCTTTGTTTATATATATCCTTTTTACAAATGACACGCGATTTGATATTATTTTTGGTATAAATTTATTGACGAGATTTAGCTCTGATCCAAATAAAATATATTGAAATGTAATCAAGTTTATATTAAAGTTTCTTTATGGGACAATTGATCTTAAATTATTCTTCCAAAATAGTATAAATCGCAATTAATTGAATGTGTAGATGATACATTTCGGATCTTCACTTTGAACGGTTACAAATAATTTATTTATTAACATGGTGTGATATTGCAATTTTTTAAAGTCTACAAAATAAACTATAACGGCAACCTTTTCAAATCACGCAATTCATAAAGTAAGTAGGTAGATATTTGATAAATCTCTCCGATTATGTTCAAAGATAATTCAACTTTCATTAAATAACTAAAGAAGAATATAATAAAGGAGATCCAAAAAAACATCTTGCCAAAAAAAGTTTACATGCATGAATTCCAAAAAAATAGTAAGAATGATATACAACAAGTTGGGTCATATGATAATTTACGAGTATTTTTTATCTTATATTCTTAAAACACGATGAATTAATTTCATATACTATGTACATGAAATGAACTTAGATTATTAGGAAACATGGATATTATTTCAAATGATGAATTTCAAAGACATGATTTGAGTTTTTATTTCAAATTCTCAGATTTATACTAATATTTATTTAAATATTTTGGAATTCAAATGAAATTTAAATCCAAATTTTTTGATTATACAAACATGTTATTTCATAAAATCGAGAATTTCAAATAAAATTCATGTTCTCAAATATACCATTATATCATTCATAATAGCATGCAGTTCAATTCTATGCTATTTATAGGTGCAGCTCTTTTGAGTTGTCATTATATGCAGAATAAAACATAAAACATATTATCAATGTGTGCAGATCTAAGACAGAGTGATAATTATATAACAGTCAATTCTATAGTCAATTAGAATTAAGAAAGAAAAAAGAAAAGACACCCGGTTACAATTTTTCATGGAAATACTATGGTCTTTTGTGAAAAATGGTCTTTTGTGAAAAAAGCACAGATCTCTAACAAAACCCAGTTTAAAATTATTATTTGGATTCTAACTGGAGCAGAAGTGGTGCGCCATGTAAAAGGGACCGAAAAATCGACTACGTCACAATTCACAAGTATAAACTAACAATAGTTGTGTTGATTTAGTTGTCCTCTTATATGCCGGATACCTAATTCGTTTGGATCGGAGAGATGAAAGAAAGAGAAAATATAGCGGATATACCAATATCCAATCATCCAACAATTTTTGTAAATGATCCTAAGAATTTGACTGTCAAAAACCAATATTCATTATCAATATAACCTTCTTTTCTCTCTCTCCCCCTGTACTTCACATATTAGTTTTATTATACAGAAAAGGTTTTACAATAATTAGATAATGTAGCTAGTATATATTTTATGCTTAAGCTAGCCAAATGACCAGCATCCTGAGAAATGCTCATAAGCTATATCTAGTAGTTAATCTTCCGTTGTGGTTGTTCAGATTGCTTCATGGCTAAACAAAATCAAAGAAAAAGATGGAACAAGAACAGAATATAGATATGACTTCTCAATATCACTCTTAGAGCCTACAACAGTAATCATGATTACATGTATAAACAAACCACAGATATCAGCACTACCACCAGGGCCCAGGCCCACCACAATAGTGTCCGGGAGCTATTGGTGAAAAGTTACACTCTTGGTCAGATAACAATTAACAAAGAAGCAGGGAGAATCCAAGCAGTTTGCATTTTTATTATGGTGTTGGGGTTAAGAAACGAAAACATTTTTCACTTAATGTTTCTAATCCTCAGATTTGATCTAAATAGTAAATAATGTAGGAGTTTATAAAAGAATTTATCCACAAGGACATCTGGCACTAGAAGTCCTGGCAATTACAGCCACTGAACCACTAGAGGGCACGCCTTTAGATTTAAGACGGAAACAGGGTTGAACAACAATTAGAGTACAATGTTCATACATTGAGGCTGTATATTAGTCCACTAGCAAAGTGCACCTCCTTTTGCAAGGCCGTTCACCACTCTCCTTGTCATGGTATGCCTACACAAAACTTAGTAAAATAAGAAAAGGTTTGATCTGTAGGGAGCCCATGTAAACACTTGTAAGATCCATCTAGAGTTATAAACTGTTACTGTATAAACTATGACAATTATGGCATAGCAAAAGAGTTCAACTTCAAAGAGTAGTAAATAGACAACATCCTCCTCTAATGACACTGCCACTATAACAAATAATATACAAGAGAGAGTTTTTAACACGAAAAATGTATATTTTTAGTCAACAAGTTGTACTCTGCAGCAATAAGAATGGAGTTTCCAGGTTTAACCCCACTCCTTATAGAATTTTCTTGCCCTATCTTGCAACTATTCAAAATGTTTTGTTGACAAGTGGCCAATCAAATTCTACTTATAAGTTATAACAGTTATATATATAATCATCCGGATTATTTGTCACAACTTATTTAAATTGTTAAGGACAGTACTAGACTTTAAAATCACGTGCATTTTAATATTGGCTTTATAAGCTTTAGCAGGCTAAGCAACAGCTTCCTTTCTCCTGCATTGCTATCTTCCGAGTCATGTGACTTTACAGATGTTCTGTAATGTTTAAAAAGTTGGATATTGTCTTTTCAGTAAAGAGATCTTTTTTACATGAAGACTCCTACTGTTGTGCTAATTGCATACAGTAAACTACATTGTGGATGGTTCCATAAAGTAGAACATGGTAAAGGTGAAACAGATCAAGATATCTATGGGACCTCACAAGTCACCTGCTGATTAAGGAAATGCGGGACTTGGACCCTCTTCGAGCCATCAGCTAAACGTTTTAAAGGTAGTCTTTTTGAGGAAGCACCCATATCATTGCATACCTGCAAGAACACCAACAACACAACATTATAAAACTACAGCACAGTATGACATTTATCAACTCTGTGCTGCAAACGAATTGGTGTGGCTTAACACAATTTTGTAGATAAAAACCTTAGGCCATGATTGTTTCATCATTCATGGGATTATAATTCTTGGACTATTACAATTATGTGACAGTTCATTCATAAGCTATCCCATACTTCATAGACTAAATTTTAACCAATACTTTAGTCTATATGCATAAAGATTAAAATACCGAGTGACAGGGTTGGATTATATTATCCAACAAGCCAATGAATGAACTAGCACGCAATAAAAACGTATTCATGGGGTTATCTTCAAGAATTAAGAATAAAAATCTATGTATTGTTCACAAAAGCAAAATCCAGATTATACATGTTGGATTGGAACCTTGGGACATGGGACTCGAGGAAACAAAAGGCAATAATAATGTACATATAAATATACATGGGCTTGAACTATAATCAATCTCAAGAAGAACCATTAATCATATGAAGAAAGAGTACAACTCTTGTAAGTAGAACTCTGTCCAATCACCCAAGGAGATGTAGCGTAGTTAGTGGGACTTTTTAGCACCTAAAACCTATTACTACAATATAATTGATGGTAATGATGTACTAAAACACAAGGGTCCACCCAAACAATTTGTTGACATTGATTGGTTTGAAACCAATATGCTAATAGAAAAAATATTCATATACATATGAAAATAAAATATAAGGGCTTGAAATATACCTGGTCTTGAATGGTTTTAATTAACATATTTTGGCAGCCTGATGCATGCACATTTTCCAAATTGGGGCACTGAATTAGCATGCTCTCTGGGTAACATGTAACACCAAAAGTTAACAAGGAATGAAGTAGTTGAGTATCTGGAAATGTAACCAACCAAACAAATATACATACCAGGGTGCAAATTTTTACATGAATTTAGGTTGAGATCATTGAGTTGCGGACAGTTTAAATATAAAGCCTGCATCAAATATAACACATTTTAGCATTGGGAAAGGAAATAATCACTTCACCAACATGCTTCATAATACTGATTAAAAAATCTCACATCTAAGCCGGAACAACCCCACAAACTTAATCTCTTCAACCGACCATGCTTGATTATTAGCTTTTGGTACATGAGATGTAGTTTGCTGTTAGATGGTTTTTGTAAATTAGAACTAGTATCTTCTTCAATAGCAATATCTTGTTCATACAAATCACAAATGGTCATTCCGCAATCCATGAGTTCTAGAAGCGGCAACTGAGCAGTGGCAAATTGGATGCCACCTGCAGCAAAATCAAGCGAGATCGTAAGTTTTTGAAAAGGATGTAGGAAAATACAGACACTGTCAGCATATGCTCATTGATATTACTTGAAGTGATATTTGGGCAAAGAGCAAGAAGAAGTCTGGATAAAGTGTCGGGGAATGCATTGCAAATCATTCCTATTCCACTGTCACTGATACTAGACCTGAAATCATAGTTACAAATCAACAATGTGACCAAACCAAAAAAGTTTTGTGAATGTGCATGCCCCTTGAAGAAGAAAATCAAAAATGAAAGTTGTGACCATTTCTCTAGATTTTCAGAAAGAGGTTTATAGTTCTAGTGTCATAATTATCTATCTAAAGGCAGTGGTTTCTGCTTTATAACAATCTATTAAGAACATATAAAGTAAAGTGAAACTGCAACATACCCACTAAGATCAAGCAATTCCAGGTTCGAATAAGTTGATGCAATTGCTGCAACAGATGCATCAGTAATTTCAGTTCCAAGTACAAGAGAGAGCATTCGCAAACCCCTGAAGAGTGAAACAACATCAAATGTCTGCCAGATTCATCTTTGCTTATTGCAGATAAAATTAAACAAAATAATCCACATGGAAATTTAAAAGTAGATGCACAAATAATTTTTTCAATTTACATAATGACTATTACAACCATAGCCCTATCAGAGTAATAAATTAAACAATATTTGAGTCACCAAGCAACAAAAGAAACATTGAAAGAACCTCAAGTTGGCAGCTGTGAGAGAAAGTACAACAGCATGTGAAAGTCGAATAGAAACAATGTGTATGTTTTGTAATCTTGGGCAGCTTCTTCCTAGACCATCAACCATGGTAGTAAGATCAGTACAATCGTTTTCTTGCCGAGAAAATTTTAGGGAGATTTCCTTTAAATTAGGGCAGTTAAAAACCTATACACACGAGAGAAAACTAGTTAAAACAATCAATATAGAAAGCACGATATAAATATCAAACCTCAAGGGACCAAGGGTTGCAGAATAATCACCATCCTGGTCAGGGAATGAAGATTGGAAAGCCATAATGTGGATAGACTTGATGAACATATATTAAAACCACCAAGGTTACAACACCCTTCCATCTTAAGAGTTGATAGACAACGTTTATCAGCTACAAAGCGACCCATTTCATCCCTGCACCAAAATAAACATCAAACCAAATTCGCTACAACTTACAACATACTATTGACTAGGACACTAATAAAAAATTGTGTATTCACTCATCCAACATGTAACAAATTGGAAATTTACTTTACAAAAAAACTATGGGGGTAACAATACAATAAGAAAGTGACAGAAGAGTAAACTGAAACAATATAAAGATGTCAGGTATAAATCCCGTAGATGACAGTCTTGATTAAACTTTAAACCGAGTAGATCGATTTAAGAAGAGAGAAGATAATAAGATAAACAGCTGACTGCCAGAAAAGAGAAAAGTCAATGCAATTCTTGCACATCATAAAATTACTTTACAGACTCTATTATGTGTAATTATAAATACTACATTTGACTGTTCAAGCAAGGCAGTGACAAGCAGAATTCAAGCAAGGCAGTGACAAGCAGAATTCAAGCAAGGCAGTGACAAGCAAAATTCAAGCAAAAATATAAACGCAGCTTCAAAAAATGTGGAAGAAGATTTATGCTTGAACAAAAGTGAATGACTTCAGTCAAAGGAGAAGTGAATTAAGACGGCTTTAATATGATTGATTAGCAAACTAGTATATAACTGTTAAATAACAAGCGGAGAGTACCACTCTTAAATGCACTGCAACATATATATAATAAATAAGATTTGGAGCAAAAGTGAAGATTCATATTGTACCCAGTAATCCGATTCACCGAGCTATCAGATGTAAGAATCTCCAAAGATTGCAAATTAGGGCATGAAAACGCAATGCAAGCCAACATTGTTGCATCCACGTCACTGCAAATCCAAAACACAAACAGATTCATCCATCAACCATAAGAACAGCCTCTCAATCACATTAATTTAATAATTCCAACATTACTATCAAATTAATTTTCTTCCATGATCACCACATACATATACATGCCATAGATCCATTAACATCATTACAAATCCAACTTCCAATTCATCAGCACTAATCTCTATATATAAAGTTCTTTTACACGGTTCCGATTTAAATCTTGCACCATTTCTATCAAATTCACTTCGTATATTAATTCAAGTAATACACATATATACACCGTACTAAATCCATTAAGCATATCATTACAGATCCAACTTGCAATTCATCAGCACTAATCTCAGTACATACACATAGTTCCAATCCAAATAATTGCACCATTTCTATCAAATTCAATTAATACACACACAAATTTACATTCGTAATAAAACCGTTAAGCATCATTACAGATCCAACTTGCAATTCCAATTCATAAGCAAAATCATAGACATAAACATACACATATACACACAGAGAGTTGTAATTAGATGTTGTAGAGGACTTAAAAACCTTTCCATACGAAGCGAAAGTCGAACAAGACTGGGACATTTCCTGACAACAGATCCGGCGAATCCAAGGTGAGATTTGGGTGGAACCCTAAGCCTCAACTCCTCCGCCGCCTTCCAAATCTTTCTAGAAGTATCTCTCCATCCTTTACACACGTTGGCCGCAATCAACAACTCCATCGGCGATAATCTCCTCATCACCTCCCACAAACAAGTACCTCTCATCTCCCCTGACCTCACCGCCACGCCATCACCCTCATCATCATCGTCATCACCTTTCTCCTCGTTCTCGTTCTCCGACTCCGCCGCGTCGTCGAAGGATAAGGCACGGCGGAGGCGAGTGTAGGGCTGACGTGGCGGCCGGGGGACCGAGATCGGTGACGCCGCCGAGGAGGTGGAGTCAGTAGGGGTGGTGGAGGAGGGAGGGAGGTGGCAGATGTGGCCTTTTTTCGGTTGACCGCACCGCCCGCAGTTGTAACTCCCGCGCTTTTTTCCGTTGTTTGGCCGAAACGCTGCCGCGAAGTCCGCGGCGCCGCCGGGAGTCGCCGGATGCGGCTGGTGCCATTGCATCTTCTCTCTCTAAATATATATATCTCTCGCTCTCTTTCTTAGTTGATTAACAGTGAAGAATAATATCTAGTCTAGCAATTAAATTTGTGTGTATATCTGTATGTATAGGTTAGGTTGCAAGTACAGACTGATTGAGAGAGAGAGAGAGAGAGGGTGAGCGAGAGAGAGGAGAGAGATATAAGGAGGGAGAGAATAGAGAGGCTGGTCTGAAAAAAGCGGGAAGATAGGATACTTTGGCGCCCTCATTTCGAAATTTATTTATTACTACTAATTATTATGCTTTCAAATTTTTTATTAGGGAGTATTTATTATTATTATACTCTTTGATATCTCATTAATGTAGATTTCCTATTTAATGCATTTCTAATTTGCACACTTGCGTGTATACATGCATTTCTCGCATTCTATATTATAAAAGCTAAATTATTTACACGACTCTCTATGCTATCGGTTTCGATATTTTATTTAAGTGTTTATTTCTTTGACATTTTTAAGATATTCATTGGATTTATTATATTATGCATATTTTATAGTTTTTAATTTAGTGGATTTTGATTGTATTAGATTAATAATATATTTTAGATTTATTTTTTTAAGAAGATATTTGATTTGCATCCGATACTATTCCCTTATTTTCTATAGTAATATGTTATTGATACATGTGTGTGCCTAAGCAATAAGCCGGCATTTGGGAAGCATGAGATCTTTTTAAGAGGTTGTGGTTTAATATATTTTAAAAACAAAAATAATTGAAATTATGTATGTTTTTTATACGGAATACTACTGACACATACGCTAAAACCATGTAAACTCATTGCCACGATCACAATTTTAAAAATAGTATGACTTACTTTTTTATGATGAATATTATTTTTATTTTGAGTAAAGTGCACTTCGTGTACGCGCAGTTTGTGTGTCAGAGCACTTGGAATACCACACTTCAAAAACTACCACGCGTTATACTGCACTTCTTAACATCCTATCACTTTACTGTTTTCCGTTAAATTGGACTAACGCCGTCAGTTTCTCCGGTGACCTTGAACGACGGCAAAACAAAACTCAAACAAAACTTGTCGATTTTTATACCAAAATAACATCGGCAAGAGTACGTATATAACAATTATACATACAAACAAGCAACCATGTGGCCGTAAATTGAAGAAATCCGACGAGCTTTACCGGAAAAATAATTTCCCGACGAGCTCCAAAAACAACCCATAAACACAAACAAAAAATATCACTAGCATGTCCTTTCACCGATCTACGTAACCATGTAATTAGTTTATGCAACAAATCAACGGAAAAATAAATAAGAAATTCAAGTATAACCCGAAAATCATGAATTACAAATCAAGCAATTTCTAACGAAGACGGAGCACGTAGTCATGTACTTCAACACATGGGATTCAATTTGGTTACTCGTATGAAAAAAACTAAGTTCAGAATCATCTTCAAAAGTTGCTTTGATCTTCAAGAACACGAAGAACACCTTCTTCTCCAAAACAAAAAAACTGACGGCATTAGCCCAATTTAACGGAAAACAGCAAAGTGCTAGGACGTTAAGAAGTGCAGTATAGCGCGTGGTAGTTTTTGAAGTGTGATATCCCAAGTGGTCTGACACACAAACTGCGCGTACACGGAGTGCACTTTACTCTTTTATTTTTGAATCTTTTTTACAGGTGATTGAATTCTTAATAGTTGCTATTGATTGCCTAATAATGTTTAAACGTGAAAACTTCATAACTTATACTTTATAAATTTATATTTAAAAGAAGGTTTGTTATATAATTTTTTAATGATTAAACTCAAATTTATTTTTGTAATATTCGGAATTTATTTATTTAAATATTAGTAATAATAATTAGAATTAGATTAGAATTTGTAAAGATTATTTTCTTTAACCATAATATTTATTATATTGAATTTGATTAGAAATAGAATTGTAATAAAATAGTAATTAGATTAGAAACAGAATAATTACTAAGAGTCTATGTATACATATAAACATATGAGTTATTTATTAAAAACTCTAAAACTAGCTGCTCGGGTCAAAAGAAAAGTAGGGGAATTTCATGTTCTAGTAATATACAAGAATCATCATCTCCGTTTTTAATTCTTGAGTTTAATATGTAATTGAAGGAGTGCATGAGAATTATATATAAACACAAACATTATTGAAGCATGGGCATGGTGAGATACGGACATAGTGAAAATACTAGCAGACTAAAAGCATCATATTGAGCCTGGATAATTTCGTTAGTATCTATTATTGCTATTTTAAGGTACAGATTCCGTCTCCTTTCTATTCAGCGCTACTCTTTTTAGGATTAGTTATATTTAATTCATTCCGTTCGTAAATCTGTTCCTCCCGTTATTATTCGTTTTAATTGTTTTGATTCTCCGAAAGTTATTTTAAAGTTTGTTTCGAAATATTTAAATAATTGTCTTTGCGATTTTCGAAAATTATGTATGTTACATATCTGCGTAGAATATTTGAAATATCTGTTCAGATGATTTTAAAATTATTTTATTTGAACCCTTCGAGTGATATAGGGTATACCGCGTTAACCAACTGTAGAGGTACTACAACAATGTCATTGCGGCACCAGTTGCATGACACTTCCGTGACAGTATGATTAGTCACTGCGTATCCTTCTGATAGCTCAGGTGGCGAGTTTTGCGTATTTGATATTTATTTGAGGATACGTGGGTACACCCAGAATTTGATTTGATTTGTGATTGGATATTTGGCGGTGATGTTGTATATGCCGTACACGTTGTCCGATTTGTTGCATGCATTAGATATCCTATGATGTGTATATGTTATCTGTTTTGTATCGGTATGAAATATCATAATCCCTATTTGCTTCAGCCTTGTTTTAAAAAATTAAAGTTTATTTATTATTATCAAATTATATATCTTGTTTCTGGTTTTAGAAATTGTATTCCAATCCGTACTGGGCATTTGACTCATGCCGTATTCTTTCTTCTGGCAAATACTTAGGGGGATCTGGATGTGTGATTGAGAGTTACTCTTACTTCATTTATTAGAAAATTTGAACTTCTTGGATTATTTTAGTCATTTTTATTATTAGAGATTTTGGATATATTCGCATTTATCATTTTGGATTATTTTGGAGGTTTTAATGTTAGTTTGGAGACCTGTTGGACCTATTTAATTAGCAAGTATCGTGGATTTTAGTACTTCGTATGCAAGTTTATGGTTTGATAAGTAACCCTCGTCTCATTTTAGGAAGGGGTGTTACAATTTTAAAAGATTATAAAAGAGTGGACCAATTAAATAGTTCAAAAATATTTCTAAAAGATATTACAAAAAAGACATTAAATAATTATATTCTTTTATAAAGTTATAAGGTAAATTTTATTATTCATAAAGTTTCAATTGTTTTTAAAAAATAATTTGAATGGAACTCTTGATTAAAAGACTTTTACTTGAGTAAACTTTTTATTTTTTTATAAATAAAATATTATGATTAGTATTACAAAAATTCATTATTTTAATAAAGTTTATTTATTTTAAATATAAAATTAAAATGCAACTAGTGTAAAACAAAATTATATTTCAATTAATTAGAATGTTTTCTAATAAAAAATAAATATAGTATATTATTTAACATACATATCAGTTGCGGGTGAAAATAATTATTGAAAATATCACAAACTATATATTTCAAATTAGGAAGGTATCGCAACCTGATAATTATATCAGATAAAATCAATTAATTCTCATATTTAACAAATATATTCTTAAAGTTTCTCGACAAAAGGGATCTCCATCCTTTGTAGGAACTGCGAACTTGCAAAATGGATTTATTTATCATAAAGAGATTCGTCGTTCCTGACACTACTTCGCCTTAATTGTTATTTGAACAAGTCAAAGTTCAGTCTTGGTCCAAGTGTGGATGACATTTCTCTTGTGCATGTCCATGGAGTTTTGAAAAATCCAAACATCTCAGAGATAGATAGAGAGGTAGGAATTTATCGAACGAACCGCACTCCTTCATATACGTTAGGAGTCCATTGAAGGGCTAAGGAAAACTTGAGACAAATCTAAACACCTCCCAATTCAATCCAATTTTTTTGACAAATTATAATCCCATTAACAACCGTATTATTATATATTTTTCACTCTATTCAGCTGTTACGAAAATCCACCAACAACATTATTAAAGACGGCCGAGTGTCTGCAGACAATTACCCAGCCCTCCCCGACACCAAAAGATAATTACACTGCATGAAAAAAATAAACAAAAGAATTTTACATAAATAAGACATGCCAAGTGGAAGAAGGCAATTGGGTACTAGCAGATGAGGTGCAATCTACGTATCTGAGTTGTGTGGTGTCACTTGGACACACTGGACCAACCATATCAATCTGCACATATATCTTGTGTAACAACAAAACTGATCGAATTCATATTATTTCAGTTGAAGTATTGTCAACAGAGACCGTCTGAGTACGTAGAGAAATGGCCACCATCACTGCTTGCACTTCGGCCACCCAGGTCGGCCTAGTCCACAAGCCACCCGTTCTGCTAGCAGCTTCTTCCCCAGTTCTTGGTAAAATTAATCTTACTTTTTTATGTGTATATATATAAATTATATGCCCAACAATGAGTTATTTATATGTGTCGAACTTTGAGGATACATCTGAAAGTTACATATCCCAATTGATACAATTTGATATGTTCATCATGTTATGTTGCATGTGCTACACTACAATAAGTCTATATAGATATTTATGATTGCTAGTAAGTACATGAATATACTATTTACGAATAAGATTAGCAAATATACAAACGCAATTCACCTTGTAATTAATTGGCAGACTAAATTAGTTTGTATGTGTAAACATCATATATAAATTAAGAGTATAAACAATTAAGACCAGGCACACAATTAGTTAGCATACATCACCAATAAATTAGCCATGAGCCCATGAAGCTAATTAGCATTTGTTGTCTTAATTTATGTTTTACTAAAATACCTTACCTCCTTTTTGTGCAGGGCTGCCAGTCATGGCAAAAGTAGGAAAGGTGAGATGTTCAATGAAAGGAAGCCCTGGATCGCAGGAGGCCAGCTCAAAAGTTGGGATGGGAGCATCATTGATTGCTGCAGCTAGCGCCGCAGCCATGTCAAGCCCAGCAGCCATGGCATTAGTCGACGAAAGATTGAGCACGGAAGGAACAGGACTTCCATTTGGCTTGAGCAATAACCTTCTTGGCTGGATCCTTTTTGGAATGTTTGGTTTGGTTTGGTCACTCTACTTTGTTTACACCTCTGGCCTTGACGAGGATGAGGAATCTGGTTTATCCCTATAAGCTAAATATGTACACCTCTTTGATATCAGCAACAATGCTAAACCAGTACATTATGAATTGTTATTAAATTGTGCTTCTTTCTCTTCTCACAGTTTTCACCCTTTTATTTTGCATTTGATTTTCTGATTAGCAGTGCATTTTCATTATTAAAAAATATTTACGAAACATGTGTATTGGTCTAATATGTTCCTTTAGGAACGAATGCATATCATAATATCAATCCCACAACCAATGATTACTTTTGTGAATGATATGATAATTTTCAAGAAACTTGGAGATGGATTCGAGAATTGAGAGAACAAGGTAAGAGTTGGATTGAGATAATCGCAAGTGTTCCTGACGAACATGATGAGCAATTCTCTTTTCCCATTAAGATTAACAAGACTTGTATATGTGTTTGCGGTTACTTGTTGCTAATGGACTGAGGTTTGTACTCCAAAATTTCTAAAGTTCGACGTTGTCACCTTATATGTCAGATGCAAAATGGTGTTGACAATCTAAGTGGTTTGCTGTCACCATTTTTTTAAATGATCGTAAATAGTCACACCCTCAGGAAAAAAAATTGGGTTATAAGATCCACCGGAGTGGAAAGCCTTAACCGGATGTGTGGTAACAGGTAATGCTCATAGAGCAGTTCCCGTCCCTGTCAGGGGAGATGCCAACCATCTCTCCTTTCTACGAACACAGATCTTTGCAGACCGTCTCATGAATTTAAAACAAACGTAATACATAAAATGTTCGCGATGTGGGACTCTTGAGTTAGGAGAGATACTTTTCAAAACATATTTTTATTTTAACAAACTTAGTCATCGAGTTAAAGAAAACTGTGGGATTTCAAATCACCAATCGAGTAACAATATTTTTCAAACTATAAAGTAAAACCTCAATAAATCATAACTTCGTAATCGGTGAATTTTATCGATTTATTGCGGTTAAAAAAGGAGTATCTCTTTTATGTTGACACTAAAGAATTATATTTTACGTAAACTCTGTCATTCAGAAAATTAAATTATTTTATTATTAATTAAATTAGTTTAAATGTCAATGAAACATTTTTCAGTAACGAACTAAATGGCTTAATAAATGTATATTATACTTTAATACACCATAGAAAATTCTCAGAATTAGAAGGCTTAGCAAAGAAATCTCAACCATTAGTAAAAGAAAACTAGAAAAGACAGAAAGCTCAGAAGCAACATTTTCTGTTCTGAATTTTGTTCAGATAATGCAGCGGACCCATCCAACTGCAACCAAATGGCTTGTTTCATCACTGCTTTGCACCAGCCGGGAATCGAACCCGGGTCTGTACCGTGGCAGGGTACTATTCTACCACTAGACCACTGGTGCTCTGTGTTTATATTAGCCACATCTTGACACAAACTTACTTGCAGGTATTTACCAAAAAATTGGTAATGAAAAGCTGATATACTGGTATAGCTTTAACAATTTGTTTTTCACTTTTTCTTTTGGTTGGGTTGGGTACAATGCCCTGTTTCTTATTTCCGGAATTTCCCGAAAAAAGTAGATATACATGTACTTTTTCTAAAAATAAGTAACTTACTTTTTATTTTGAAAATAATATTTGATTTTAAAATTCTAAAATAAATATTTATTTTTAAAAAAAATATGAAATAAATAACTTATTTTAAGTTTAAGGAACTCAAACCGCCACTATATTTTTACCAGCCATCTACACGCTGAGCAATTTTATTTTAATGAATGTTGACTGTGAAAAAAGACAACACACTGCTCGATTGTCCATTTTAGCTGAATTATCAAAGCACAAGGATTTTTCTTTGTGCTTTTAAATAGGGCCACAGTGGATTTCTGGTCAATAATTTTTGAGTGTTTTTAGGCTTCTGAATATCAACACTGGGCACATTTGTATATTCAACCAGCAATTGACGCGCCTCGGTTAGTACCTCACTAGCTGCTTCATTGCCCCCCAAGCGCAAAAATGCCTCTCTGTTAAACCTTGTATCTCATTTTAAACTGCCTTTTTTGAAATGCTTTTGTAAACGCTTCGATGTGGTACAAACCAATAACTTGTGAATGAGTTTTAATAATCAAAATTTTCTAGTGGCAACAAATGAAAAAGATTTAACATATATAAAATAAAATACGGCCTCCATCTCATTTTATTAAAACTTTTAATTTTTTTATGTAAATTAAAAAAATTAAATGAGGTAATATTTTTACATTCCTACCCCATATTAACACATTAATTTAATATGTAATTTTGAATAATTATTTTAAATATTTATTATATAAAGAGTTTGAATATAGAATTATTTATTTTTCAACAGAAACAACTAAAATAAGATAGATGGAATATTTATTTAATTAAATATACTTTTTTATCAAATTAATTATAAAAATTTAAAGATTCACATGTTCGTTTCGTTCAAAATCCATAAAGATAATAAATTTGCTGAATGCAATATTCCCCGGATATATTCAAAAGTTGAAAGGCATATTCATATCCTATTTAAATACTATACTTTTTCTTTTAAATTCTATGAAATGATATTTTTAAAACAAAAAACTAAGAAAAAAGCTTAAATATATTGATTTAGAATATATAACATCTTTGGTTGTTTGACCCCACGTTCCATTAGAGAGCGTGGAGGAGGCCACTCGTATGAATTTTCCATTTTTAGACATTTATTTGTGTATCCTTAAATGTATTTCATAGTTCTAAAACACTTGGACACTTGACACCACTCACAGCAGTCCCATGCACAAAATTCCACATATTTTTTTTGTAATTATCCATCTCAATCATCACTATATTTAAGATTTTTATACACAAAATTATATTTACAAACATCAGTAGTATATCTCCAACTTAAGTTGACATTCTCCTATCCATCAACCTCTTTTCTCTTTAATTCTCTCTGTATATAAAAATTTATGTTTTATGAGGTGATATCGAAAGAAAAAGAATGAAAAGAGAGGAGGAGGGGTTCATTTCAGACACTCAAGAATCTCTGAAGAAGAAAACAAGAGTTTCAAAAAGTTGGATTTTGATAAATACAAATGGGGAGAGCAAGATTTTGGAGATGGATAAGTATGATATCATGCAAAGAGTTCCAATCCATGCTAGAGATCTTAGAATTCTCGAACCCCGGTTGTCTTATCCTTCTGCAATTTTAGGCAGACAAAGCTATTATTCTCAATTTAGAGGTACCCAAGATTTCACCTTTTATACTCATTCACCTTATTTTTTATTTAATATACATAATGTAACCAATTCAATTTCGTTTTTTTCGATCAGCATATCAAAGCAATCATCACAACTGAAGAGGTACCTGTCTAATTTCCCATATAATTTTTTATTTTAATGTTTGTTTGCTATTTGGTCATTGTTTTATTTTGTATAAAGTTTTCATCATATATGTTTGGTTTGGTTTTATATGTTTCTATTGTTTTGTTAAGGTAATGCTTGAAGATCTCCTTGATGATAATGTTGTTCCTATTGTACAAGAACTTCAAAGAAGATTGCCTTTAGTGAATCCTAATTCCCAAGGTCAAGGAGAAGATAGAGAGAATTCGGGACCACAAAATGATTTAGAAACTAGTGAAGAGAATGGTATGACTTCGCAAATGGATTGTTGTGATTATATAGTACCTGGAAATATATTTCAATTATCAATAACTTCCCTCCTTTGCGTTTTCTGCAATTCGGTTCGTAAATATGTCAAAATCTGTCTTTTGTATAATCTGATGATTTATTTTGGTTCATATGCTGTAATTTCTGAAATTCATAGTAATTTGAATATTTATTCAATAATTATGTGTAATATCATTCTAGAAAGGTCTTTTCGATCTTTTCGTTTTTTGTTTACTTTCCTCTGCCAAATTATGTGATCTTGTGGTGTTAAATCTTAAAATACTACTGTGATCAGGTGTTGATTCTGTCATAACAACTCATATTTATTTATTTTCTGCATTCATCATTTCTCTGTTTTTGACGAGTCTTACCATTCTGGAAAGATCTCGAAATTGTTTAAAAGTTTCGTATTTTGTGATTTGTCATTAAAGTTCATCTTTATAGAGTTAATTGGATTTCTTTGGAACTGGTCAGGTCTGATTTTATTTTGATAGTTACTATTGAATGTTATTTGGCGTATGTGATATTTTGAGAAAGATATTTTCAGTTTAATTGTGATATATATATATGATTTGAGAGATTTCGTAAGACCTCCGTCATGAGTGGAGAGAAACTCGTGCTTGGCACCACCTATACAGTGTATTTAAATAGTATGAGCGTGTCGCCGGAGTTATGGGAAACGTAGAGTCATGATTATTGTGTATGTATGTTTGGCCATTTGGGTAGTATTGTGCGTTGTATCATGCAAACCCCTGTAATATTTTGGGTAGTATTTGATTTGTTCTATGCAAGCCCCTGTAAGTTTTGATGACTACATATTCTAGAAAACCGAAATGTAGGACATCTTGGTGTAAGATTGACTCCCGTATTAGTAAGTAAATTTGCATTTCAATATTTGGTCATTATAATATGTGACTAGTAAGTGTACGAGTAAGAGTAAGAATATTTGTGATTAAAAAGTATGTATGTTGAAATTTTAAGATAAGTATATATCGTGTCTTTTTATTTGTTTATATTGTGAGTTAAGTATGACCATTATCTTTTATCTCTTTCGGTTTGTTTCATCATTCTTTATTCAGATATTTTATTTGTTCATATTGTCATCGTTCTAACCCTTGTACTCTTTGCATAATTTTATATCTGTATATGAGTCTTTCGCTCACTGCCGATCTATGTTTCCTTGTTTCCCCCGGCATGTATTCATAATTAGGTGAACTATCTTTTGAGAGAGTGCGAGTTGCTGACTTTGAAGAGATGTAACATTTTATATTTAGATTTGAATTTAGATAAATGAGTTGTATTTTTAATTTTAGATTGTAAGTTGTTAGACATGGAGCAGTTGTATCTTTTTATTGGATTTTTTGGAGAATTTTATTTAAGTAAATAGGTTCGGAATTTTAAATGTTATCTATTTAGCAAATGAAGAGCTTCACAGTCTGGCGAGTGTTGAGTTGTATTAATTGATTCATTCCTTGTTTTCTCTCAAGAACGAGAAGCTGAAATTCACTCTTGAATTTCAGACTTGTAGCAATTTTATTAAAATAATATTTAGATTGAAAGTTTACTTATGTGTATTCTAAGTTCTTATTTCCGCATTTATTTTTAACACACATCCAAGCCTATGCTATTTAGTTTCAACCAAGCAAAAAAAAAAGAGTCAATCTTATACATTCACCCCCATCTGCATAAGTTTCTCATAACTCATTCCTAACAAGTGGTATCAGAGGCCAGACTGTTGTTATACAAATAGTACAAAGATCAATATGAGTTCACAGAAACTTAGAGTATCAAGATTCTTCCATTTGACAGAGAAAACTACAACTTTTGGAAAAGAAAAATGTTGATGTTCATAGGCGTTGCAAACTCAATGTATCATGAGATATTGAAGAATGAATTTTTCATGCTTGTGACACTAGTTCTTGAAACAACTAGTGGCTTATATGTGATCTCAACTACATGGATACCCAAAGACCCCACTCAATACATATTGGGAATTGCAACAGTAAAAACTTCTAACTGCAAATTTACATGATAGTAATTTAGTTCACAATTCCTATACAAGAAATAATATAATTGTTACATCAACAGTATAAGTTATAACTTTCAAAGAATGTAGGCTTCTTTAAATCCAACAACAATAATGTGAATAATAGTAGACTTCTTATTTCTAGTGGTTTTAGACCAGTAACGCAGTTATTATAGTCTCATGTATCACAATTATTATAGTCTCATGTTACTTTATAAACAAACTATTGTTAGACATAAAAAGTTTCAGTTTTGGTGCACATACTTCTCATCTTTATATGTTAATTAATTAGAATGTAAAATTTTCCAAAAAACAGGAGGCTCGCCGAAATAAAAGTTTAGCGAATGATAATTCTCTTGGTCCTCCCGTGGCCGGAATCTTCCCTTACCGGTAGCTTTTGACCGAAAATGTGGTGTGACTGCAAGTGTGGGTCCTGCAAAATAATGTATGGCCGGGGGTGTGGCCGTCAAGTACCTCCGGCGTGAGAATGAGTAACGATTTATGGAGAAATTGTTGGGTTTCGAGGCATAAAATGCAGCGGATTAAACGTAAATATAATAAAAAATTCGGAACCCTAAACGCAGGATCATGTATAAGCCTAGACTGATTATTGTGAAACGGAATCATACATTTGTCTGGTCTTGGTTTACACGAACTCAACGGAGATCCTAGCTTTCACGACTTGTGTCTTCCTCTCGAAAACACCTCTATGGTATCCACACGAGCACCTTCAAGAACATCCCACGATCTTGATTACAGAATGGATTGTACTAGCTCCTCTGATGATTTCGAATTTGTTTCTGCCTTGCTGTGCTTGCTGCTGTGTGCTTGCTGCTGCCTCTAGGGATTTTGTTTCTAAAAAACGTAATCCCTCTTAACCCTATCATTATCTATTTATAATGCTGGTTAAGAGGCCCAATCAGCAAAACCTAACCCATGTATGTTTAGAATAAATAATAAAACCGAATTTCTATTATTTAATTAATAACTAAGTCATACTTAATTATTAAGGGCTGAATTCAAATTCGAATTTTATTATTTCAATTAATTAAGTCTCACTTAATTAATATAATAAAATTCAAATAATCATCAATTAATTTAAATCTATAATTTAAATTAACTATTCCTTTAAGTGCTCTATGTGTGTGACCCTATAGGCTATTATTTAATTAGCATTAATTTTATTCTCCAATAAAATTATAAACAATGAGCGGTATCTAGTAATACATCATTGCTACCCAATTAAATAATAATTAAATCGTGATTCGATAAAACCTTTCATGATTAATGTTTCCGTGTAATATAATCCCTTTAACCATATATATTATAGATTAAATTCGAGGCATGTATTTAGTCATCCTCTACAACATTTAATCCGGGTTTACTTGATCCATGAGTAGACTATGAAAACAAATCATTATTTGAGCACGGCCATGCATTTTATAGTCTCACTCAATCAAGAGGCCAATAATATCTCTCATAATTATAGGAGGGTTAAATCCTTTATCTATCATTCATATTTCTCATACGACTCATGATATACCCGATGTCCACTTTTATCATTACCCGGTCAAAGGTAACTTTTAATGTAGTCAAAGTATATTAATCCTCGTACAGAAATATAATGATCTCAAGTCAGAGGATCATTACACCATTATCACTGTAAGTCTTTCTTATGACTTTATTAAACATGAAGAATCTCACTGTGGGTCTGTCCAGTACCATGTACTCCTGCATGTACCCATGTGTTGACTTTAGTATCCTCATACTTATAACCAATGAGATGTGGTTATCAGTCAAACAACATACTAGTCTATTTATGTATTATTATTGTCCTATAATAATAATACTCGACTAGGGACATTTAAGAATATGATCTATTATATAATCTCAAGTTCAAGTCATGTACTAAACTATACAATGTGTATCATGATTCTAAGGACATTTATTATACTAACAAATATATCGCAGTAATTAAAGTCATAATAAATATGTTTATTGAATAATCAATTGACATAAAGGTCTATTGTATTGCCTCTAGGACACCTACACTAACAGAAATAGCCGAGGCAAAATATCAGAAATCACTTCTTATTGCTGAGTTTGAGAGTGTTTATTTGTCTGATTGTTAGTATGAGAATATGTGAGAGAGTGTGAATATGTGTATGTGTATATGTGTGAGAGAGTGAATATGAGTATGTGTATTTCCCCCTCCTTTTGTGTGTTTGATATTACCTTGGCATTTATAGTGTTCAGTGATACCTCCTTTTTTATGCTGGGTGGGAGAGTTATTCTCCTTTATACGCTGGTTGCATGCTTTACCCATTTGTCACATTTTACTTTCTTTCTATCTTGTCAGTTGTCACGGAGTGTTCCTGAACACCTTATACCTCTGTCATTACTTTTGTAATTTGGTAAAATGTTTCTGGCGGCAGGTAAAGTGTTCCCAACGATGAGTAAAATGTTTCTGGCAGATGTTGGAAATTGAATAGGAGAAATACCCTGAAAGCATCAATGTAATTCTCGAGCATAACAGGAAAGATATCAAATGCAATGATACAGCGGTGCTAAAGTTCATCATCTTCGATGTTATATTGACTGTGGATGACAAAAAACCGTTCCTCTCTGCTGAATGAGAGCACTTTAAAGACTTACTTCCAAGTAGTGCTCCATATTTTGCTTTAAATTCGTGTCATTCTTGTTCGATGAGTCTTAAAAAATGGCTGAATATATACCGGAAGTTCTCTAATAACTAAAAGAAATATAAAAGTACATAAAATAATAAAAATTAACTGATAACTGTAAAAAATAAATAAACTAGTGTACAAATTTAAATTAATTAATTTTAATGAAATTATTAAAAGAGTGTCGGTACTAATATATATATTTATTTCTATTAACATGTTTTCTATACTACTGTTTCTAGAATTATGTGACTTATTAACATGTTTTCTCTTTTAACGAAGTAAACTAATAGTTTTAATGAAATCATTAAAACTAGTAATTTACTTCGAGAGCCAGTACCGATGTATATATTTATTTCTATTAACATGTTTTCTATATTACTGTTTCTAAAATTAAGTGACTTATTCAAGATAACAATTAAAAATTATTTAAATATATAATATTTTCCAATCTTTTTTTATTTACAATTTTTAAAATTCAAAAATTAAAATTATAGTTTTTTTCAATTTCAATATACATATATGTATACAACTATATCAAATAAATGTGTGATACTATGGGGGTGTTTGGGGGAATTTTTTTCCAGAATAAGTCAACTTATTTTAAGACAAAGTTAGAGATTCCTAACTTTTTTCTGAAAAAAGTTAACTTTTTTCTGCAACTTATAGAATCTCAAATATACATTAAATACTTATATAAAAAACATTTATCAAAATATGAAATTTTTACCCGAAAATAAGTTCAAAAGGACTTATTTTAAGGCAGGCCAAACAGGCCATATATTTGAGGTTTCTGTTTATTCGAACCGCTCGCACGGCTCTGTATATTTGGTTATGTCTTTGATTGACTTATGTGTTCAGCATGACTGACAACTGACAAGTCATTTTCTCAGATTAGTACACTTTTAAAACCATTAGAAAATTCTCAAAATGAAAAATACAAGTGGCGGTAGGTTGTGAGCCAAAAAATAATTACCATGGAGAACATAAGAAAATCATAATATATATGAAAATCAATCTATATATTGTCTTTGAAAAAAATGTAGACACTACTTTAAATAGAACCAATTGAAAATATAGCCAAATAATATTTTATAAATGAAGTTTGATATAATAATTTTAGCATAAAAATATTTATGTTTATTTAAGGAGTTCCAAGAGTTTGAATATTAATACAACATACTATTTAATTCTTTTATTGAATTCTCACCCAAAAAGGAAAATAAAAGACTAAACAACCAATTTAAGATGAAAAAAAACCACTTAACTTATTTACACTGTACTCAATTTGTATTTACATTTTTTATATTCTTTGACCTCTAAAAGAAATTAGAATTCTCCATTTTCTAGTTCTGGTGATGTCATGCTGGATAACTTATAAAGAGAAGAACAATAATATGATAGAATGATATATTCACTGAATAAATAATTTTGAAAATCAGCTGTTTTTATAAAGGCGGAGAGTTCGAAATTTATGAAAAAACAAATATTTCCATAAATATCTAAGTTATATATATAAAAAAAAGCTGAGCATTCGAATTAAATACTATTCTTTTCCACACTCCCTCTCTTTTTCTGCAATAGATTCAGGATTATTCTATTCCATTCTCTTATAAATTCAACAATGAATTGTTTTTTTAAAATAGAAAACCCAGCTTAAATATACACGCTCCAGAAGAGAGCGTGGAGGAAGCAGCTAGTGTCAAAGTTGTCCACTTTTAGACTACTAGTTTGACATAGAACAAAATATTCAGCAGTCCCATGCACAAAATCTCCAGCTATATTTTGTGATTTTTCATCTCTATCATCACTAAATTAATGACACACACACACACACATTAGGTGCATATCTCCCATCCATCAACCTCATTTTTTCTCCAGAATTAATTTTTTATGAAGAATAGAGGGTGACTACAGAGCAAAAGAGAATGAAAATACAGGAGGGGTTCATTTTAGACACTCAAGAATCTTTGAAGAAGAAAACAAGAGTTTCAAGAAGTTGGATTTTGATAAATACAAATGGGGAGAGCAAGATTTTGGAGATGGACAAGTATGATATCATGCAAAGAGTTCCAATCCATGCTAGAGATCTTAGAATTCTCGAACCCCTGTTGTCTTATCCTTCTGCAATTTTAGGCAGAGACAAAGCTATTATTCTCAATTTAGAGGTACCCAAGATTTCAACTTTTATACTCATTCACCTTCTTTTTGATTTAATAACATAATGTAACCAATTCAACTTCGTTTTTTTGATCAGCATATCAAAGCAATCATCACAACTGAAGAGGTACCTGTCTAATTTCCCATATAATTTTTTATTTTAATGTTTGTTTGCTATTTGGTCATTGTTTTGTTTTGCATACAGTTTTCATCATATATGTTTTGATTGGTTTTATATGTTTTCGCCGTTTTGTTTAGGTAATGCTTCATGATCCACTTGCTGATAATGTGGTTCCTATTGTACAAGAACTTCAAAGAAGATTGCCTCGAGTGAATTCCATTTCCCAAGGCCAAGGAGAAGATGAAGAGAATTTGGAACTGCAAAATGATTTAGAAACTAGTGAAGAGAACGGTATAACTCCTTGAACGACACTCTTGTCATGTTTATATACCTCCTCTACTAGTTTCATGTTTTCGATTGAAAGTTTAGGGATGCAATATAATTGGGTTCATCATTTCTTTTAAGGATTTGTTAATTTGGTTGAAATTTCTTGAAATAAATTGACACGCTTGAAGAAATTGATATTCATTTGTGATAAGTGATCAGTTTTACCTGAATATATGCAGAATTTCCATTTGAATTGCGGGCTCTAGAAGTCGCACTTGAAGCTATTTGTAGTTTTCTCGATGCAAGAACAACAGAATTGGAAGTTGCTGCTTACCCGGCTCTAGATGAACTGACCTCAAAGGTAAGAGTAAGGATATACATTTGTCTTAGCCTTCGTAGGTAAACTGTAGAATGAATGCATACTCTGGTAACTTTTACAGGTTTATTTACTATTAAACCGAAAAATTGATTTAGTTACAGATTGCCTAGTAACATCTTTACTGCATATATTAGTATTTAGCGAGGGCATTGTACCTTGTAACTGTCTTCTTCTTTCAATTACTTTCATGAGAGGCAATGTTCAGGAAAGTGTCAAGTAATTGGTTGTTTCAAGTAATGTACAGTCACCTACTTCATGGATTATAAGAAATTAAGAAGCATGTATAAATTTTATGCAGATTAGTAGCCGTAATCTGGATCGTGTACGCAAACTGAAAAGTGCAATGACAAGGTTGACCAGCAGGGTTCAGAAGGTATGATGGTATTGTACTCTCTCCTCCATTTACGCAGGTAGAAGTAGACTTTATTGTTTTATACTTTCTGTAGGCATTATTTATGATGAATGATTTGGCTGCTGCTAGAAACTTTAATATATGTAGTCCCTATCATTCCCTGGATTTTACCTGCATTTTTAGCATCTCTACATAGAATTACCTTCTTTCCCTTGTAAAATATGTTCAGCTGTCTCTAAAGCATGCTGGTTTTTAGGTAATGGATGAAATTGAACAACTTTTGGATGATGATGGTGACATGTCTGAACTTTATTTATCAAGGAAACTAGATGGAGTATCTTCACCAAGTAGTCGTAATGGGGTTCAATATGCCTCTACGACTTCGGGCTCGAAGAAGAGCAGGGCAAGTGCAACAACGATACATGGAGACAACGATGTCGAAGAACTTGAAATGTTGCTAGAGGTTGTAGATCTTTTAGTAGTGATTCGTCTTTTTTACCTGAGATATCTGGAAGCACTTAATGGTAGTTATTTTGCAGGCTTACTGTACACAAGTTGAAGGCACGCTAAACAAACTGACAACGGTAATTCAATACTAACTCAATGCTCATACATAAGTTGTTTTCGATACTTAATATTTCACATGCACGTTAAGAATGTGATATAATAGAATTTTAAATTTATATCAGACATTTTGTACAGGTGGTATTTACAGAGGTATATTTAAAACCAAAGCGAATGATGCATAGGCATTGCCTGAGTGTATACTATGATTTCCCTCACAGTGGCATGTGGCATGACTTATAAATTAATATTCTTTAACTTTATAATCAATAAGATTTGTCTTGTTGATTAGAATAAATTGTCTTTCCAGCTGCGGGAATACATTGATCACACAGAAGAATACCTTAATATTCAGGTAAGCAAACCCCTAGACTGATTATGTAACAAAATTTGTGTACGATCTTCTCAGAAAATGATAAGTAAAACTACAATTGATGATTTGGCTATATTCATTATGCTTGACGACTTTCCCATCTTTGTTTCAGCTGGACCATCATCGCAACCAACTGATTCAGGTACCATAATTGCATATGATATAACCATTTAACTTTCCCTATATTTATTTTTCTTGTTTTGGTAGACAAGTTATTGACCATTTTCCTTGTTTGTTTACATATTTTTTTTTCTCAGTTGGAGCTATTCCTGAGTTCTGGGAATGTATCTTTATCTATATACTCTTTAGTGACTGCAATATTTGGCATGAACATTCTGTATCCGTGGATGCACCACCATGGATACCTATTTAAGTGGGTTAGTACAACGTCTCAGATACTTTGCTAGCTGGAGCACAACAATGACTCTTTGTACTTGACCTTCCCTCTCTTCGTTTGCAGGTAGTCATACTATCCGGCATTGTGTCTGCCATCATTTTCATGGCAATAATTATCTACGCACGGCACAAACGTCTCATTGGATCTTGGTTTTGATGTAACCAGTAAGAACATTAGCAGTATAATGCATATGAAACAGTTTAGTGTAAAACTAGCTAGCTGTTACATATGCTGGATAGTCATTCTAACAGCGATCAAGATTATGATCTGTCCGAATACTGATCCATGTATCTTACAGACATATTTCAAGGGATTGAAATTTTGAATAAGTAAACGAAAAAATTAAATTTTATTTTTGACAATAGCATTAATCCCGGAAGTGTTGGGCACTGGTATGCTTAAAGTGCCACATAATCTATCATCTAACATTCTATCTGTTGGGTGGTGTCAACCCAAGTACCACGTCGAGTACACGAGATTTGGAAAAATCTGAGGGATCACAGCCACTCCCGTATATGCTGTCCATCCGCCCCTCCTATATATTGCAGAGAACAGAGATGGAATATCTAAATATTGTCAAGTCATTTCTTTTTATCCCTCTACTGATTTACTTTCGAGATCAAAAGAAGGTTTACGTTTCTCGTGCTGTAGGTTTGGAAACACCCTATGTAACATCATTAAGAGAGGGATTTGCTCACATCTCTATTAAATTGGATATTACCCAAAACTTCCTTCCGAGAATGATATCGGATGAGAAAATGTTTATTAACAATTGATAATTAAATAATTAGTAGAAGAAAATTGGTGTGAAAATGTAAAGGATATATAATTTTTATAAATTACATATAATTTTTAAAGCTTTGTTATATATGATAAATTGATATTTATTCATTTAAAAATAAAATTAATAAGTATTTTTAAATAAATTTCTATAATATATTAAAATTAAATATTTTTAATATCAAAAATAATTTTAATAAATTTAAAATTTATTATGTGACTAGCGCGAAGCGCGATTTTTTCCACTTGTAAATTTAAAAATTACATATATTTTTTAATTTATAAATTATTTATAAAATACCTCAAATGGTCCTAATATATGCTTTCCTCCCGGTTACTATTTTTTTATATAGAAATTCAATTTCAGCAAATATTTTTTAAAAAGTTATCAGAGTTTCCTATTTTATTTGGTATAGAGATTGACACGAAAATGGTAGTCAATCGGGCAATCCACCTGACAGTAGTTTTAGACGGAGTATGATATACTTTTTTTTTGCGAAATAAAATGAAACTTTTTTATTCAAGGAAACAATAAAGAGAGGCTTTGAATTTTTTTCCAATACAAGTAAATATTCATAATATAATCTTAACTATAAATTAATTATTTTAACAAATTTTAGTCCCACTTCAATAAAAATAAATATAATATATTTTATTAATATAAATAAAATCAAACATATTCAATATATACTGTTCAAAACGGATCTGGAAATATATCTTATTAATATAATTCATTTAAATTAGACGCTAATTTTTTTTTATACAAAGTTTAGGCCACTCAAAAATATATTCCCGCAGAGTGCGCTATGTCCCCTGGGCGCATGGTATCACACAGCCCATCTTTATTGTAATTCAATTCAACTTGTTATAAAAACTCAAAAATACAAATGATGTGGCAAATAAAAGAAAAATATTAAAAAGAAAAAAAAAAGAATGGTTTGGATTCATGTTAATATTGAAACAGCCTCTTTCCATATTTGTAAAACTGAAGATTTCAACTCCCAAACAGATGATAACTCATCTAGATCTTGTTCCTGTCTGAAATGAGTTAGCAGTATGTTTATACGTATCAACTCAAACCCCACGTCGCTTCTCCTATAATTCACTCTTTTCCTCCTTTTTCATTCACACCCATCTCCAAATCTCATCGCATTTCTTCATTTTTTTAGGTCTCTCTCTCTCTCTCTCTCTCTCTCCCTCTCTCCCTGTGTCTCTCTCGTCCATGTATGCATAACTTCTACATGTATGTGTTCTTTTTATTGGTTATAACATGTGTTTTTTGATGTGTTTATGATGTTACATGGGAATGAATTGTAGTGTACAGTGTTTGATGTATTGGAGGTCATTTGTATTTGTTTGGTGGTTGACATGCAATATTTGTTTTAGGTACGTGGGGGATTTTTGGTGAATGAGATGAGGAGAGTGAAGAGAGAGGCAATTGTAGCATGTATGACATGTCCTCTTTGCAACAACATTCTCAGAGAGGCCACTACTATTTCTGAATGTCTCCACACGTGTTAGTTCTTCTCTATCTCTTCTTTTTCATTATTCTCTACTTCAAATTTTCAATTTTTACTTCCGATTGGTAGGTTTTACCATATGTGCTTATTGTTTTTATATCCTTGAAAGCCATTTTTCGGGTTTGATAAGTGGATCAGTAGTATACCGGGTTCAAACTCAGAAACTCGGCTATTACTTGAGCTGCTGACCAACTCTCTACAACCTTTAAGTGTTTGCAGATGGGGGTGATTGGATCCATGTATACTTTGTCTTGATATTAAGTTGTCTGCGCAGTTATTATTTATGCTCTGCCTCACAGGCCATAGGCTCATAACAATCTCTGTCTTTAGACTTGTAGTTTTCTTTACTTTGTAGATCGAGTTGGGGAATTTTATTGATATCCATTGTATGCCTAACCAGTTGAAATTGCATAAGCTACATGCACTCCTAACTTGGTTTTGTTACGATTCAGAATTTATACATATATAATACATAGAGATGGAGAATTGATGAATAGCTGAATTAAATTATTTTGTTTTTAGCTAAATTTATATTTAATTATTGGATGCACTTGATAATGAAACTGGTGGTCGTTGTATTGTTGAAAGTTTGGAATTTGTTAAAAATAAGTAAGAGTTAATTCGTTATTTCCCACCCCTAAGACTTTGATGATTTAAGCTTTATGCTAGAAAGTCCTTCCCAAGTGAATTCTATTTTAACACTGACATGGGGCGTTTCTTTCTTTTTGTTGCACAACCAGTGGTCCTTTTAATGTCACACTATATGAAGCCTTTATTTTGTCAATATTTGTTGTCCTTGTATTCTGGCAAATCAGTGTTACATAAATGGAGTAATCTGTGTAAGATATAGCTTTACATGACCACTTTTCGCCATCCCTCCTCCTAAAAGAAGTTACATTTAGCTTATCCATCAATAAATGTTTCTTTCAATTTACTAGTTAGTTTCTGATAAATTTTGAATTTTATTCAGTTTGCAGAAAATGTATCTGCAATAAACTGTCAGACGAAGAACTAGAATGCTGTCCTATATGCAAGATTGATTTAGGTTGTGTGCCAGAGGAGAAGCTAAGGTATGATGATCCTAAAATATGAAACATAGTGTTTTCTTTATTCGTTGTCAAGTTGTATATTAATATTGCAGCCATCAATCTTGGTTTTAGTTGCATGCTTATGCGTATGTTTATCTAAAGCATAGCTAAAAATTTATTTTAGCTTACGATTTAGAGATTTTGGAATTTGAATTCTCAGGCCAGATCATATCTTGCAAGATTTAAGAGCAAAGATCTTTCCTTACAAAAGAAGAAAATTGGATCCACCTGAAGCTGTTTCTTCCATTGCTTTACCTGAAAGAAGAAAGGAAAGGTCACTCTCTTCATTGGTCGTCAACACTCCTAAAGTTTCACCAAAGACTTCCCTGACTGGGAAAAGATCAAAAGCAACTGCAAGAAAGTCGTTGCGAGGTTCTAGTTTTTCAGTCCAAAAGCTGGTTAAGAAAGAGGAAGCTTATGAAAGTGATTCAGAGAGCTTTAACTCATGTGAGACACTGACTAAGTTCTCTCAGACATTAAGGCAGGTAAGAAGTCTGACCTCTTTTCCTGGTTTTTAGGGGTTGTTTTGTATCAGAAAATTTAATGAAAAACTTTTAAACATGAGTAACTCTTGTAGAATTCTTTAGGTTTGTGTAAAACTTTTGTAAACTTTTTTAAAATGACTTAGAAAGGCTTCTGTTAATTTTAATAAAATTGCATGGATATTTAAATTACTATATATCATTTTTTGAATATTGCAATAACAAAAGTGATTCACAAAAATACTACAATTCTATTGAAATAACAAGTCAAGCTAAATCCAAAGTTATTAATAAATTTCTAATAAAATTAGCAAAAATGAAAAAAGTTGTTATGCTAACATTTCTCCACATTTCATTGGCTTTACCATTTCTCCACGCATTAACGTTTCCTCGTGTTGCTCTTGAGTTTCATTGGTAAGTTGTTCCAAATCCTCTCTATGGTTGTTTGTTATGTTACAAGGAAAAAATTAATTAGCACCTTATTGTTTATCCACTTTTTAAGGGTTTTTTAAATGAATAAAAAAATAACTAAACATATTATTTTTTGTGATTTTTTTAAAATTAATATCTAAACTAATATGTCTAACTACATCATGTATTACTTATCAATCTAAAAGTGCATGAAGAATTATATGGGCAAATAATAAGTGATGACAAAGTAACAAATAAAGAATTTATGAACAATATCAAAATAATTATCCTTGCATAATAATGTGATAATGTGTGTGAAGGGGGGGGGGGGGGGGGGGGGTCGTCAATAATAAAATAGTGAAGTCGTCTCAAATCTTGAGGAAAAGCCCAAGAGTTGGGCGGGGGGGTCAATAATAAATTAGTGAAGTCATCTCAAATCTTGAGGAAAAGCCCAAGAGTTTTTTTCTTGGGTCACATAATTATAATTTCAGAATCAAGTCATTAAAAATCACTGTCTTTAGAAGTCATTGACTTTTTGAATACTAGTCTATTTTTACAGAGGTTTTAAATCTAGATTCGATACCACCATAATTTTGAAGATGTTTTTAAATTTCTGACCGATTACCACCAAACTTATATAAACTCGTTAAATGTTGGAATTGAAATCTCATTACTTTTGAAGTCATTAAAAGTAAATAATATCTCAACGCAATACACCCCCTACAGCAAAATGTCTATAAACCCTCTCTAAAAGTGGTAGCTTATATGCTTCTCTCTTGGTGGTTTTTAACATTATACTGGATATGTGCAGAATTTTTCAAATGGTGAACCATCTAGTCATTCTATACCAAATATAGGAACAGACAATGGTGCGAGCACAGGGGAAGGGAAAGCTGATCTTTGGAAGCCTTTGAACTTCCTGGTAGAAGTTGCAAATAGGAGCAAGTCCTCAAAGTCTACTTTACAAGAACCTGCATCCAAATCAGAACCTAGCAACGCTCCGAAGACTAAAGAACTTTCTTTTAGAACTAAACGGAAAACCAGAGATAAAAAGAATAACACTGGTTTACATTTGCCTGATTCCATTAATCAGAAGTTAAGTTTGAGTCAGAAAAAGGCAGATACTTCTGGGAAATCAAATCTTTCTCTGCAGGCTGTGTTGGATGCTAATAGTATCAGGCAGGACAGAAGATTAAATCCAGTTTGGTGCTCATTAGTGGCTTCTAAGGACCTGTGAGAATCTTGTTACTCTTCATCTTTTAAAGACAAAATTTTTCTAGGGCAACTAAATCTTAGTTACTTCTTTTCAACAATCAGTAATATCTAAGATCCTGCATTTTTTATGTTTCCTCAGGGAAGACTATAAGTCCTTGCCCCAGATATCTGCAAGTTTCTTGAGAATAAAGTAAGTGCTCTTATCTCCGTTCAACCTTTATAGTTATTAAAGCAGTATATGATATGTTTTTTCCTCATCTACTTCAAAGCATTTTATGAGCAACTTTACTTTTCTTCATAGGATGAACTTGGGTGACTGACTTATTTTCTATATGGCTGTTAATTGTTATGAGGTTTACCAAGTGGTCTAGAGCAGTTTTATTTCAGGGTGTCAAATTTTCTCATTTTGAACAATTAACCTATTTGCTGCTCTACTTTTTTTGGTGGCTATTAAAATTTGACTTCCGACCCTAAAGCACCTTAAACTGTATCAAACTAGAGATTCACGAATGATTATCAGGAAAAGAAATTAGGCTTTCTCTAACTGATACGTAAGCCTTTAACTGTTGCATGCTACATTTATGCCAACTGGTTATTGTGAGATATACCAGCATCAGGAATACTGACATGTACCCAAGTAGTTATGTCTGCCTATCTCTCTCTGCAAACTAAATGCAGCTAGCTTTGAGTATACATTTGAAATTTTTTGTTGTTTGAAAGTGTAAAAGTTAACTTGTATACAACACACACACAAAAAAGAAGTTAATTTTTATAAAAATAGGGACAAATACCACAACTCTTTGGTTTTGTAAAGTTTCCTTAATATCTTGCAGGGATGGGAGCACATCTGTTTCTTTTATACAGAAGTACCTGATGAGGAAACTAGACCTTCCAAGTGAAGACGAAGTGAGTAAATACATCTTTTACTAGCCTGTATTATAACTCGGAACATTTATATAAATGACAAGTATGCCTGATAGTAAGTCTTTTTTTCACCATAGGTCGAAATCAGATGCAGGGGCGAGCCGGTTATCCCCACATTGCAACTGTATAAACTAATTGAACTCTGGCTACAAACAGTATCAACATCTGAAAAAATATCTGCAACAATTGGCTCCTCCGCTGAGGAATTCGTGATGGTCTTAGGATATGCTCGAAAACCTGCATCTGCATGAGCCTATATATATAGCAATATATCTTCTTTGAGGCCGAGTAATATTTTGATCACAACTATCCCAGTGTCTGTGTTCCAAAGTATTGGGGGTGGGGCGGTTTGTTGTGCAAATGCTTAGCCTGTTTACATTACACGGTTTGTTGTGCAAATGCTTAGCCTGTTTACATTACACTGCGGTGCTTCATTCTCAAATGCTAAGCACGGGATTATTTTTTTTGGGAGGGGATGGATTGGTTCCATTCTATTTTCGTTGAGCACCATATTCAGCTGTTGTAACGTATTAAGTTTTTCTTCTGTTTCTCTTTGTATTATTACATGAACTTGATTCTGTAAATACTATTGTTGGACACGATTGTTTATTTACGTGCAGTAGTAGAATTTTTTGAACATATTTTCTAGAAATAGGTGTGACAAAAATAAAATTATATCGATTATCACCTATTATTATGAATCAAAATATCTATATGACCAGGATTACATTCCTAAGAAATTTACTAAATTACCGAGACACAGCATTCCTACCGTCAGACTCCAACACAGCTTTTGCTGCTGAGCTTAACACCAACTATTCTTATTCATGTTTATTATTCGTATTAATAAAATTTATGATTATCAAGGAGAAGAAATATATATATATATATATATATATATATATATATACACTTCTATGAGTTGCGTTGCATCTCCATTTTTGTATCATCACTTACTCCTATGTCCTAGCACGGGGACTGCTAAAATTTGAACTCCAACATCTTGTTTAGCAACTATGTTTATTATCTAATGCATTTCTCCGTTTTATCAATTGAAAACACACAGATATGATTCAAATCCAGCAGACAAATTTTTTTTCCTGAAAAAAAAACTGCATTGTCGAAGAGGGCTCTACCCTCTTATGGAGATCCGAACCCATGACATTGTCATGGCGAGAGGCAAGGAAATAGTCCTTAATCACTGACCTTCTCCAAATACTCGTCCAGCAGAAATCACATATATAATATACATGCATAGAAATTCTAAAATTGTCTGATGTATATTCTGATAATCCAAACTGTAATGTGTTTGTCATCCGGAACTAAGAACAAAAGAAAATCTAAAAGTTCCCACAGATGGAAATATGCGAGTTGTAGAGTCATTAGTCTTGATAGGAAAGTCTTAACAAATATGCAATCCCCTAATACTAAAAGCAATAAGAATGTTTTCAAGGATAAGGAGCTCGATCTTCTTCAGGCATTAATCTAGATAGGTGTTGAACACGTAGATTGAAAGTGTCCAGTTTGATTGCAGCGGCTGCAATGGACAGCCCGCTTACCACGACCTTGATCTTCTGAACGGACTTCCTTTTTCTCGGTTTAGATGGAGGTTGATTAGACTTAGGTGGGTTGATAACAATATTAGGAACAGAAGTATCATCAACATGATTCCATTGGCTCTTGTCCAGTTGTCCGGTACAGGATGTATCCTCTCAGAGTATGCATTGCGATAAGTTGCTGCAGTATAACAGCTCTCTGTAAAACGACAAACAATTTGATTGCAAAAAAGGAGGGCTGCTGCAGCATGAGCACAAGGCAATCCTAGCAGCTGCCATCCTTGACATGCACAATGACACTTTTGAATATCCACAATAAATAGTACTTCAGGTGAGAAGACCTCATATTGTGCCTCATTTACTGGGAACACCTGGTAAGCACGTGCACGCTCAAGATCCCCAGACACAAGCATTTCCACGGAAGGGATGAGAATGGATGCCCATTGTGTGCTAGCTTCACGTCTCTCATTGAACCATGTCATCAATTGTAAACAGATGCACTCCATCATTTGTATTATTGGAAATTTACAGGCATTTACTATCAATGAATCCAGTGACTCTACTATGTTAGCAGTCAATTGCACAAATCTTGTACCTTCAAAGTAGGCAGTCGCCCAGTACTGAGGAGGAAGTTGTTGAATCCAAAATGCAGCCTCTGGTGATGTGGCTACAATCTCCAGCATTATCACTTCATATTCAAAGACAGTAAGAGCATTGGCAGCTTTAAAGAAAAGATTGACAAGGTCGTTGTTGTTAAATTCTTTCTGAAAACTCTCAATGAGAAAGCGCATACAGTATCCATGGAAAGCAGTCGGGAAGCTCAGTTCCACTGCATCAACAATTCCCCTTTTCATGTTAGACAATATTGTAAGCCTTGGCATGGATTCAGTGTTTGTTTCCATCAAGTGATGCAGCTCGGACAGAAACCATATCCAGTTTTCATCATTTTCCTCCTCGACGACCCCAAATGCCAGAGGAAAAAGTTCCCCATTGCCATCATAACCACTAGCAAATAACAAGGTGCTGTGATACTTGCTATTCAGCACAATTCTATCAAGGCCAAGTAGTGGCCTGCAAGCATTCAGAAACCCATAGATTGAAGCATGATATGAAACAAATAGGCCCTGGAAACCACTATTTGCAGGATTCACATATACTGATGCAATGCTTCCAGGATTGCTTCGTCTCATTTGGTCACAATACTGTGGAAGAAGGTGATATTCTTCTTCATATGATTCCTGGAGAATATCCATTACCAGTTCCCTTCCTCTCCAGGCTTGCTTATATGACAAGGTGATGCCATGATCACTGTTAATCTTTTCTAATATATCCTTTGGCTTGTAGCTTGGATTTTCCTTGAGGATGTGTTCCATAGAACTTGCAATCCATTCAACTGAGGCTTGCTGATGACCAGGATGTGTGATTCCACTGCAGGTATGCTCTGAATGTATAGTTCTAATCGAGCAGGTGGGAACACCCGGACTTTTTTCTGCATGTATTCTCCAAGGGCAACCTTCACTTGCCATTTAGCAGTGTAGCGAGTCTGGTCAGATTTAAGAGTCTCCATCTCAAAATGAAGAGCAATAGCAGTCTCCCTTACTGCTCTACGACAACTGGAAATATCCGGAAATGTTTGTCCTACAGCCAAGTCATAGATGGGATCAGGAACAAGTGTTCTGGTTTGAAGGACTTGTGGTGTAACCACCATCGGGAGATCAAACATATCAGAGCCAAGTGCATTCCCCATATCATCATTTTGGTGCACGATATCCAAGTTGTCAAATTCAGTATTCTCTACAATAGTTAATCCATGATTTGCTAATAAATCAACATCATCATTTTCTGCATAAGCATCCAATTGAGGATCACACTTCTCAATGCTTGGCTTATTTGAATCAGCATCAGGCTCAACACTTTCACCTTGCTCCATTCCATTTCCATTCTCGAGTTGATCAACACCATGATTCTGTACTTCCGAGAGAGCTAATTCACAGTCCACCAATAGTTCCCCGTCATGGTCAAGTCCCAATACATCATGATAACTTCCCTGTCCTAAACCCATACCATTTTCATAACTCCCCTGTCCTAAATTCAACATATCATCATGAGACTGTTCAAATACTAGAATACAATCCTGTCCAAACACCGAATTATGATCATGGCTTCCTAAATGCTCCTCGGGAACCAACGACAAACCTTGTTTTTGTTCACTAGTTAGCTGATCTCGTGCCATATTCTCCTAAATATCAAACATAACACACTCAAACTGCTGCAAAATTATCCAAAGAATGAAATAAAAACCTTTTTTACTCTGATTCTGATCACCTGTTAATTTCCTCGAGAAAAAAAATAACTCTATGTATATACACCACAAAATTCGCAAAGAACCTAAGAAACATTAAAATGCATGCATAAACACACACACACACACAAAAGCAATTCAGGATCTCAAGCTAGTAGTCCAATTTTCACAGATATCACAGAAACAAATACACACACATTAAATACATAAACTATCTTACAAACATGTAAATTTATTCTGGAATAATGTAGGAAATAAACGGAGAATTACATTACATTAGTTATTTAAAATGTTGTAACTTTTAGTATCCTCCAACAAATCGTAACACCGTTATAACCATCTTATATACTTTTACAAATTATTACAACACCATCCGTGAAATATTATTAATCAGTATTTTATTATATATAGCAAAAAATGAAAAAAGAAAAGTAACACCGCTGAATATTATTAATCAAAATAATTTACTAATAAATCAATTGAATGAATAAGTTTTTTAGAACAATCTACACAACTAATTGATTATTAATAATAATAAATTTGGTGTTTTTACTATTTAATGGGGAATTACTAAATCACTTAAAGTTTTTATTGTTTTATTCAAGTTTAACTTTTGAGGTGAGTGTCATAAAGGACTCAATTCTATATTATTGTAGTATATTGTTGATTTATCCATAAATAATAATTATGTACGCTCCAATTCGATTTAGTTCGGGTGTTTAGGCCCACATTTTCTATGCGAGTATATTGTTGTTGTATACACAAATATAGGGATAATAGATCAAGAGTATCCCCGTCTCATCATAACTCTTATCTATATTTTTGCTACGCTGAATCTAGGGATTTTCTCTCAAGATATCAACTCCAACCGCAATCTTCCCTAAAAGATGTCACATCATCTTTAACCATGTTCTCTATTGAAACATGGTTGTGAAAAATAATTAAAATAATAATTAAATATTATTTTTAAAGTATAGGTAGCTAATATAGAGAATCCCATTGGAATAAAATTCCTTTCTAATTTCTTATATTTCAGGTAATCATTATTTTATTATATTTTAAGAGGCCAAAATAGGGACAAGGTTAGAGATGCTCTAAGATCCCATTTATTTGTCATTAAAACAATTTATAAATTAAAAAAATTATACATTTCCCGATTTATAAATTCTTTATAAAATAAGTCAAACGAATTATAAATTTATTCTTGCTCAAATCCAAAACACAACTGCATTTATCTTTTAATTGACAAATTATTGTCTTTCTTAATATCTTAGTTTGATTCATAATTACGGAGTTCTCCCTCCTACCTGATAATTATAACATTACGTATTATTGTTAGTCACAAATTGTAGACTATTTTGATAGCCTATACTGAAGTAAGTTATGGTAGTTATAACGAGAGTGTTATAGCTCAAATTCTGGTTGGATATTATTCATTGGGTTGCGTCATGAATTGGGGTTGACATGATTTATGAAGAAAAAATTGAAGGATGGGCCGTCCCTGATCTAAAGAGGGTGCGCCTTGGGCTAAGGTAGGAGGCGTGCTGGCCTTACTTGGGATGGTTGGGCTCGTCCTGCTCATATAATATTTATCTGTCTTGAAATGATTTAGAGAGAGGCAGCTTCACGAGTTATCTTTGACGGGGAATTTCAGGATATTGTTAACCTAAATTTGGAAAATTCTTTCTCCATACTTAGTGAGTTATTTTGTCTGTGAGCTTAGGACGTGTTCTATATTCTAAATGGATCTAGTACTCACCTCTAGTCAAGGTTCCGAGAAAATAATTGTAGTAGATCGGCTTAAACTCAAGAAATTTGAGTCAAAGTCGTATTCATGAAGTCATTGGACCTTATACTGGTTTTGTACTATCCAAACAAGACTCAAACAAGACTCAATGTAGATCTCTTCCAAATAAGTTTCGATTATCGCCTTTGACTCGAAGAAGAAAAGATTTTCCTATCGGGCCTCTACTTAAGTAAAAATTACGTAGACTTGATCTCCATAAACAGGATAAACAGGAGTATGTAGACATATTGTAAGAGGTTGGAAAATCTAGAGCTAACAACTGTTTGGAGAAAAAAATGTATTTTTTCTGATGAACAAAACAACAGTGATTCCAAAATCTTGCAATCTTAGCCCTCAATCATATACAAGCCACCACATTCTGGTGATATTCAGTTTTGTTAGATTTTTTTCGACAAATAATCTCAATTTTTGTTAATTATCAAATTTTTTCATGAGTACGTATGTCAATCTACATAAGGTTGAGCACAATAATGAAATTACAGGACATCAATGGAAAAACTATTGTTATCTTGCTAAAGAAGAAATCACAAAAGGATGCAACGAATACGGGCAAATAGATGTTGAATGTATTTACAAAGCTTGCTATGTCGAAGTAAAGCATCCCTATATATACATAAGCTGAGGAAGCTTCCAGAGTACTCTAGATCTATTTACATGCATAATTGTGTATCTATATTGTAACAAAATTACAACTATGGATGCTATTGTGCTGGTCTTGTATACTATTGTGCTGCAAATTATGCCATTTTTCGAGAAATTGACTAAAATGCCTAACAATTAATATGAATGGCCTGAGTTACCTTTTCTCAGGAGTTTCAGCCCTAAATACCCACTTATTTCGCATTCACAACATGAATGTTATGAATTTAACCTAAATGTCGCCTTATACCTAGCACTCATAATTACACAACATATATTTATACTGTTTTTCTAATATGTGCCCATAGACACACATTAAAAACTTAGTTGTCAAATTTTGATTTATTCTCTAGTTATTAATAATGATAGACCCTCTGTATGCATAGAAATCTTCACCAATAAAAATAAACTAACTCAAAAAAAGTGATAAAAAATTAGTGTTTAGAGTGTGTCAGCAGGACCACTTTAATTGAATACACTATACAACTCATTAATAAAATAGACTTTAGCTTAGAAGGATTACACCAAGTGTTTGTTTAAAGACTTGTTATAAAAATAAAAGAATTGTTATTTTTTAAGAATCGAGACTACACATTATTCCAATGCGTATAACAAGCTACGCATAAAAGTTAGAACCTCGATAAATAAATATTCAATAAACAAATAATCTCGTCAAATAAATAATTTTTTCCGGTCCCAACATAACAGAGACAGTATATTATTCCAATGCGTATAACAAGCTACGCATAAAAGTTAGAACCTCGATAAATAAATATTCAATAAACAAATAATCTCGTCAAATAAATAATTTTTTCCGGTCCCAACATAACAGAGACAGTATATTTTTTATCTCGATAAATGAATAATCTCAATTAATGAATATAATTTTCTGGTCTCCACCGTATTCATTTATCGAGGTTTAAATGTACAAGGCCTTCACCCACTCAGGAAATTTCACCATAACAGAAACATGATTATACACTGAATCACTTATATATGATAATATTCTATTAGCATCATAAACAGATGCAGAATAAACAAGATAGTCTACTAAAGGTCAAAATCAAATCACTTCTACAGAGAATACATGTTCAAATGGTATAAATAAATGAAACATCTTCAAGAAACCTTCATATGCTTGCTTGCACAACCTGAACTGTGAATTATCTGTACCACTACCACCTATGTGGATATGCTGCTAATCCTAAGGCAGCCCGAATCATCATTTAACTACTTAAACAATATCATGGAAGCTCTAAGAAAAAACACTAAAACTAAATAATTATTATTTTGATATACTAGCTTTTCCAGTGTACCTCAGGTGTTCGTAGGCAAACTGTTTATGCAATGTTCTTGCAACCTTAATTCCGTGTCATTTACATTCTGGAGTTCGAGAGATGGAAATATATTCATGCTTAATGTGGTATCAAACTGGAACATTCCCTCTAAGTAGTCCAAATTGGAGCTTTGGCAAAACCTCAGAAACCACCTTTTGCACAGGAGCAAGGATTAATTGGTTATTACTTCCATTTACGGCCTTCTCTGAAAGAAATGTGACCTCCTGACCATCCAATCCATTAATCAAAACATCCTTCAAATACTTGTCATGTTCATTGAGGTTTGATCTCTTCAACAGTTCCATTACATTTTCCAAGGTCGCCACGTTCCTACCGGCACCAGAACCCATGGCAGTAGCAGCACCCACAGCATTTGCTACTGTCAGTGTATGTACCAGAGGTAAGTTGTGAATATATCCAAATGCAATAGCTGCTACAAAGCTATCACCACAACCCACAGTGTCAACAACATTTACCTGTTAAAATAATTTCAGAACTAGTCAAAGTGTGTCTCACATGGTTCCATTACTAAATGACATATGTAAAAGTTTAAGATGCACCATTTTCATGACTATTTGCCATCAAAAAGGTTTAGATGAACAGAGCTGAGAAAGGACCCAGCTTTGGCTTGTAAAAAAATTTAAGGTATGTTCAAACGTGATGCAACGTCATAAGAACGTTTAGATTACTTTGCAAATTAGATAATCCAGGTCAATATTAAGCTATTTCAAGACCAGCCAATATGCGAGCATCATACAGCTGTATAAGACATATATTACTTGTACAAATATGAGGAGTCATTTTTATCGTACGGTTTATTATACAGAATTAAATGAAAAACTGTAAAGAAAATCAAAATTTCTATGACGAGGTTATGAGGAGGTTTGTGAACAAAGTAAGAAGTACAAATAAGTCACTTATCCAAAAAAATTGGGATAGAGATATAGTTTAAGTTTGTATGAATGAATGAAGTGTAGATAGAGATATAGTTTAAGTTTGTATGAAATGAATGGAGTGTAGGGAGGAATGAAAATTATGACTAATCACCAGTAAAATAGTACAAATTGCATAACATTCCAAATAGTTTGATTCCTTCCAACCAAATGGAGCATTAGGATTTAAAGAATTCTATTTTAATAAATCTTAAAGACGCTAATAGGACAGATACAAAATACAAAAGACTATTTACAAGTTGCTGTTTTTTTTTGCATATTAATACTTGAAAAACACAGAAAACCAATATATATACATCATATGTTTATGTACCAGTTAAACAGGTTATCTTAGATCGTGAATCTTAGCAGCATATCTAACTCGGTAGAAAATCAAGGAAGCTCACTGATACAGTGATACTTGATGTTTTAGACTTTTGCGATCTGAACACCTATTCAGAGCTTGTCTCGAGCTCAACTTTGCTTTGCTTAATTAACTATATTCAGATGTTAGGTTAGCACATAAGTAATTTTTAGTGAGCCAAACTTTCAAATGAAAATCGCACGAGATCATAACTACAGAAGGATACCTTAAATGAAGGTGCATAAGAAATACTTGACATGGTGATCAAGATTGAACCCTTTGGACCCATTTTTACAATCACCCATTTTGTGCGGACCCCTTTTCTTAGCAATTCCTGTCCAGCTAGAATCGGGTCCCCGATGCTAGTCAATGATTCAGCCTGGCACAATAATAACACCAAGTTAATAATGTTCCTGAAAGAAAGAAAAGGAGGCAGAACAGAATGCATCAGAGCCTCTTACAAATTTGAAGGAATATAATATACATAAAAGATAGATTGCAACAATTCTATAAATCCCAATTTCAACTCTGCAGTAGGTTTGCCAAATAGCATATTAAATGTTAACCTCTTGCTTGTTAATGCTTCATTAAGTACAAAACAAATATACGAGGGGGAATGGTATACAAATACTTGAACAGAAGGACTGGTAAGAAGAAATTGTACTTGTGGAATAGAAGCACTAGGATTGGGATTTGGGACTAATAGAGAACAGTCCAACATGCCATTGTAGAACCATTCTTGTAGCCAGGTTGCTTATCGTGTAACTTTTAATATTAAATGATATTCATTCCAAGGTTGTAGTTACATTTTCTTATAAAGGACTAAATAAAAGCAATAATATACATAATTCCTGGCACCATAATTCTGAAATTCTAATCCTACTAATAGATTTGGACACCAAAGTCCAAATCTAATATAAATATATATTAGAAGCATTTGACAAGTGATGTCGTTTCACGTACAGCCTTTGTAAACAGGTCCACAGTTAGATCAAATGCAAACTATTTATTATATGAGGAAAAAGTAACATATGTGTAGCCAACACACACACACAAATACATATAAATTAATTTACATATATTAACCTCCTCAGATGTTATGAGGAGAACATCACTCATCCTCAGAAGCATGTCAAGTGCTTTCTGTTCATCAGCTGTTCCATTAGCCAGTGTCTTTCCCCGAGGTCCAGGATCAAAAAATATTGAGGTACCAACTTCTGCGGCATACTCCAAAGCAGAAACAATCAGATTAGGAGGGAGTTCATCAAAGCCATAGCCATTACAGAACAGGACTTTTGACTGCTTTAGGGCCATCTTTACTTCTGTTGATAGTTTGACCATCCAACTAAAAGCAGGTTCCTTACTGAAATCTGCTCGACTGATAGGCAAACATATTTTAGAAACTTAAGGAACATGTATGTGCTTCATATGAAGAATTGTACAAGCATCACATGTACCTGCAGAAACCATGTCGTTGTAAAGGATCCACTAAGACCCAACATTGAAGTGTTTCATACGCCATACTTGAACTGCTAGCAATCTGACTTTGTTCACTCATCCCAACCATGCTAATTCCCTCTTTGCGAAGCACATCCAAGAGGAAGTGCCCATAGATTTCATCTCCAACATGACCAATTGTTGTGCAGTGGAGTCCTAATCTTGCTGCAGCTATAGCCATATTGCAGTTACCACCAGCTTCCCAGTATTGCTATATCAAAGTTAAACAAGAACAGCTAAAAGGTGAATGAATACCTATGTAAAGCTAAAATAATCCGTTCTTTGTATAAATAGACTGTCCTATGACAAAGATGTGTGAGTTATCATCATAATGCATTAAATCCAAGTCAACTAGGAAAACAATTGCTCACGCTACTGCAGGGGCATTAGGATTGTTAATGGGAATGGACAATGGAAATGAAGGGGATGAGAATGTGAATGATTTGGAATCCTATGGGATGTGTAGGCAATGAGTTACCCAGTTAATAATAATGAGTCTCTCGTTACACCCCATTAAATCCCTAAAAAATAACTAACACATGGGAATAACATTAACCATAAATTGGAATAATATACTATGAAGTATGAACCATACGGAGGTGTCCAGAAGTACCTAGTTGGCTGTAATGCTTGTGGTCTAAAAATATTAAGAAATGTTTACAAAGAGTAACAAGACTGCCATATAATAATCCAATACCAACGAAAAAATCACTAGAAATGATTAATAACATAAGAGTAATGCAAGCATTACTCATAATATAATACCATCCATAACTGCAAGCATTAATGAATTGTTAGGTATTTTACATTATAAGCTGGAAGTACTTACTATACTATCTTAATACACCTGAACTTCACTCACAGATTGTCATAATAATAAATAACAATTAGCAACATTTTCTTATAAATACAAAAACCAAACTAGACCTTACTCAGGTAACCTACTCCTTAAAATACATACAATGTTTCCATAAAAATCGCAACTTTCAATTCCAACAGTCACCATTTCAAGAAAAAAACCTCAAAAAATTTAAAAATCAATTTTACAACAAACCTTATCAGGGGGAGATTTCGAAAGCTCATCCATATAAGCTTTCCTTTCCTCACGAGAATTAGGTGGCAATTTAGGAACATTGAGTACTATATCCACACAAAGATTCCCAAGAGTGGCCACATCAAACTCTTTCTCAACCCCAACACTTGTCAATCTCTCCCCTTGAGCAACACTACTACACCTATACTTTGGCACAATAAATTTAGCACCTTTATTATCACAACAATTCTTCAAGATTTGATGATGGGGTTTCAAGATTTTGTGATTGTGAAAAAGGGCAGGTGACAGAACTGCTTGAATCATCAGTCCAGAGCTCTGGTGATTTTCAAAACACGGTAAAAACCCATTGGGTGAGAGTGGAGATTTGAGGGTTAGAGTGGAGATTTGCATTCAAAAAATAAGTGTGAGATTAACAAAGAAATGTAGAATAGTAAAGTATAGACTTTTGTTTGTGATATATAATTAAAGAGTGGTGTGGTTAATGAAGAATCTATGGGAAAAAAGGTGAAATGAATGAATGAGAAAGATGAGTAGAGCGTCAAGTTGAAGGGGGTATACACCAGGCCGCCACTTGGGATTATTGGGCTATTCAGTTGATAATAATTTTATATAAATATAAGATTGATCCAAATATATATCAAAAGATAAAAATGATTCAAATAATTTTTGCTTAATAATTTGGTTGTCTAGATAACTAAAAAAAATTAACTCAACCATGGATGTTTTTATTTAATGAGTATAATTTTTAATAAATAATCAAAGATGTGTTAGTTTAATAAAAAAAAATTACTTTCTTACGCACATATGAGATAGATATGTGAGCGTGTTTAATTATATAAATAGAATTATTTATAAGTATTTTTTTAAAAAAATTAATTTAAATTTTTTTATTATATAAAATATGATGTAGTATGTATAATTTTTATATTGTACTTTTTAAATTTTGTTCAAAACGTACTAAATAAAAACTTTCTGAACTGTGCACTCGAGGAACTTATCCTATCCCGACGATTAATTTTTATTTTTCGAAAATTTTCTAGTTAAGAACTACGTATATACATTGCATAATATTTAAAATTAGTAATTGTTAATGTTATAGCTTTCAATTTTGCATAAAATAAGATCAATCTTTGTTACAATGAATCTTTTCTTGCTTAGTATTAACTACTTGTCACAAATTTTGTTGTTACGATGAATCTTTTTTTTGCTTGGTTGGGCTCAGATTATCTTTGCTTGAAAAAAGGAGTGATAAATTGAGTCTAGCTAGTTTAGTAGTGTTCTTTCTGGTGCATTAGCATTACATCTTCGTTAGTCTCCCCAAAGTTTAGTGCAGTTGAAATCCCACTTGAAGTTGCACCACAAAGAGGATTAACAGGAATATACAACTCAGAGCAGTTTTTCCAAATGAAGCTGCTTCGCCAAATGATGCAGATCTCAGTCATGTCAGTTAGCTAGTTATAACTAGTAAAGGAAGAGAGGTATCAGGTCCGCTGTTAGGACAACGAGTACAGTGATCATTCTGTAGAAGTTAATAATATTGTAAAGTTGCAGCCACCACTAACCCGGTGCTTCCAGCTTTGAAGGTATTCGTATGATTTGGAGTTCATTAGATAAGCTTGGTTGTTCTTCAGAAGCTGCTGTTATGAATAGTTTCACTGAAGGCTAAGTTGAAGGTGAAAATGTCAATTGTGACATATTGCCAAAAATGCATGAGTTATTTGTAGGTGGGAAGAAATGCATCTGCAATATCTGCAAATCAAGCAAAAATGATGATCTTACAAGGTTGCAAGTGGAAGAGGCGGCACCGCAGATGGACCTTGCAAGTTGCAAGTATTCAAGAATGATTGAGGAGCATAGTATGACAATGATGCTCTGAAAGAAGGTTAAATTTCTGAAAATATCATTGCTGAAAAGGGGTTGGAGATGCAAGAACTATCAGAATTTCACTGGATTAACAAGGATGAATCTACACCGGGGATCTGCCCCAGTAAAACCTTCAATCTAATAGAGATGACAAGAAAAGTTCGAATAATGATGTAGTGCGCAGTCATGGATCAATACTGATGCCAATGTCCCTCTTGTTCTAAGTTCTACCAGATTTTTACAGGGGGTGAGAAATCTACCTTTGCTACATATTGTTTTTTAGACCTCGGAGATGAAAAGAAACATGTTACACAATGTTTGAAGGATTTAGAGATATAACTTCCCAAGTTTGTACTGATATAATGTTTGAAAAGAAATGTCTAGTGGTTTGTGTTTTGAAAAAAATTACAAATGGAGTAGTAAGCAAAGAGGGGAACTAAGCTGATTAAAAAGGGTTACAACTTACAACTGCCAACTAGCTAGTATGAATAATCAGTATTTCAAGAGGTAAGAAACTGCAACTATAGCAAATGGAATCCCTTCGGGTCATGATAATGTCAGGGAGCAAAATCCGAAATAACAAATCAATGCAAATCACACAACAAAATTATATAACGCGAAAAATCCGCGTCTCAACTTGTATTATTAATCAAAACAATTATCAATAATCAATCAATGACAAATACTTAAACCTAACAATACCTAAGTAATTCTCACATCTCACGGTGTTTCCAAACCTATGTACGTGGAACAATCATGTATCAAACGATAGTTAAACCTCCATGTTTAAGCATATCCATCAAACATAATATGATTATGTATATATAGTCATCACAAATTTAGTCACCAAGACTTACCATACTTGTTACATAAGTCTTCTCATACCTGTCATACAAGTCTTACCCTTCTTGGTACCTAATTACTTACCTTTTGTGATCAAGACTGCTCAATTATAATTATTATCCCCATAATAATTATCCAAATACAATTATTATACTACTCATATTTTTCTTGGATCACCAAAACCCGTACTATCATATTGGGTTTAACCCAACAATCATCCCCTTAAACCCAATACGGTTCCACAACCGAATTAACGGTCCATCAATGCATCGACATCCATTCGTCAATACCTCCCCTTAAACAAGAACCTCTGCAGCTTGTTCTTCCAAACTTCGAGTGTCCTCCAATTCACCGTTCTTCATCATAACGGTGCATCTCATAACAGTGCATCACAATCCGAAATCACGTGCATCGACCACGAGAACCCTTACATCCGATGAGTCACTCGATCCTTGCTTCATCAATCTTTCGGTCTCTTGAAGAAGAACACTAGTCTCACCCAAATTTCTCCATTGGTTCATCAAGCCATTGAAACAATTCTGGTGAACTCTTCCATCTTCTTTCATCTCGAGTCCGAACAAATCTTTCATAAGAAACAACTCCTCAAGAACATCATGATTGATCTTCGGTGCAAGGTCAACCGCATAATCCATACCACACGCAACTTCGTATCTTCCCACTTTCGTAGGCTTCTGATCAACAAACCCTTCATTGTACTCTGTCGTATTAATTGAATCCTGAATTTTTCTCCAACCTCATCCATCACGAACGTGAGCTCTGATACCATTTGTTAGGGAGCAAAACCCGAGATAACCAACCAATGCAATGTACACAACAAAATTATATGACGCGGAAAATCCGCGTCCCAACTTGTATTATTAATCAAAATAATTATCAATAATACAACCAATCAATCACGATTACTTAAACTTAACAATACCTAATTAATTCTCACACCTCACGGTATTTCCAAACCTATGTACGTGGAACAACCACATACCAAACGATACCTAAACCTCCATCTTTAATGTTTAAGTATATTCATCAAACATAATATGACTATGTATATATAGTCATCACAAACTTAGCCACCAAGAATTACCATACTTGTTACACAAGTCTTCCCATAACTATCATACAAGTCTTATCTTTCTTGGTATCTAATTACTTACCTTTTGTGATCAAGACAAACCATTTATAATAGTTGTCTAATTATAATTATTATCCCCATAACAATTATCCAAATACAGTTACTATACTACACATATTTATCTTGAATCACCAAAATCCGTACTACCATAGTGGGTTTAACCCAAGTGAGAATTCACCTCATTTATTGACAAGCATTATAATAGTGAGGAAAGCCACTCTGATCAAAAATCATAGCACGGAGGAAATATTGTTTTGCATACACTTGAAAACGAAATTTCAGACCTTATGACAGGTTAGAAGCACCGGAGATAGACCATGATTTCCTTAGCATACATTGAACAATGACAGAGGTGGAAACAAGATATTACAGTTTCTTGAAGGCTGCTAATCATCTCCAGGAATTGAGAATGCTGAATGCTACTACACTCATTACCAAAAGATTCCACCATATTATACCATTGGTTTGGAAAGTGCAAAAGTTTTTCGACATGGGGCCTGGAAAAGAGCTACAAAAATCTATTGAAGAAGTTCGTGATTTTGCTAGAAAACTCATGTAGGAGAAAAAGGAAGAGCTCGAAGAAAAATCAGAGCTATAATCTGTGGATATTTTATCAAGATTCTTGAGCTCTGGTCACTCAGACGAGGTGTTTGTTACAGATATAGTTATAACTTATAAGGTTTATACTAGCTGGCCGTGACACAACTTCAGCTGCATTAGTGCATTGACATTGACATTAGTTTCATACTTGAGGGCTAAAATGCATGGTGGTTTTTCAGTGAGGATACAGAAAAGGATCGTGTAATACTTAAATCAATATAAAAGTATCCAAAATATGAATTTTAAATATATGAAATATTATTTATTTATTTTAAATTTGTTAACTTTTACACCTAATTTATCTTTATTTTGTTAATTTTGTTATTACTAAAACTAGTTTATACTCGTGTAAAGCACGGGACGGATGACATTAATAAATTATATATTAATTATTTTATATACTTTAAATATTTAATTTAATATGATAATTTATTTTATTATTAATTTCTTTTTATATTTTTCTATACAATGTTGTTTGTATATTAATATTCATAAAATTTAATTATAAGTCATAATTTTAAATAAATAAAAGAGTTTGAATGGTGATGAAATTGAGTTGATTGTGAGTAAAAGTGTACAATTATATTAAATAAAAAATTAAAAGGTAAGTATGATTCTTAAAAGAGTTTAAAAGGAGGACTATCAGTGATAGATTTGTATGTATAATATATCTTTTCTAAAGTTAAATTTTATTAAAATTGGATGATTCAAGCTAAATTGGACGGTTAAGATCTTTTCTACAATTCATGTGAGGAATCAAAATGAAAAAAGTTCTCTTGTTTGATTTTAATTGAACGATTAAGATCTTTTTCTATGATTTATAATAAAAAAATGTTCTCACTTATAATAATGATAATATAGGATAGATGTTAAATTTTTGAGTAACATTGTGATATCGTTATGAGTAGTATATAACATCGTCTTCCTCGCATCTTCTTTGTACCTTCCTCTTCCACAATTAAGTTGACTCCACGTCTCCATTGAATTGTAAGAAGTAAAATAAGACTTCCTTGTTTACATCATCGTTAATACGTCATTTGATAAATTTTATAAAGACGAGTTGAACGAGTCTGAAAAAAAATGGTGAATTCTGGGAAATGAATTGAAAATATGTATGAAAAACGACAACCATCGGATGAAAACATATTTGGAAAACACATTTTTTGCGAGTATTTATACCTATAAAATTTTATAAATCATAGTCATATATGTTGTGTTTCAGTTTACAATAACTAAAATAAATAAAATTGATATATAAATATAACATATAAAAAGTGATAGAAAAAGAAACAATGCATGTAATATTTATTCAAATAGGCTTAATTTAATTTATTGTGTTGGGTTAGTATGAAAAAATACTTTGGGTTTTTTTTAGTGAGAGCATCTTAATAAGATTTTGAAAATTTTTACATACACCAATCTCTAAAAAACTCTCTAAACAAATGAAAATATAAAGAGCATTACAAAAAATAGAGCTCCAAAAAAGGTTTAGTGACTCTTAAAATTCTTAGGAGTCCCTCTCCTCTATTTTATGAGTCATTACATGAATCTTAATTTTTTTATATCATTAAAATATTTATTTCCTCCAATTTTTTCAATAAGTTCCCACTATATGACACATATTTGAATTTAAAATATGAATAAAATATAAATAGAGAATAAACATAAAGAGTATTGTTAGAGTTGATTCTCTTAAAAACGTATTAACTTGCAGCATCTCCGAGAGTCTCCTAATTGACTTCTTTTTTTTTTTTGACTAATTTGGCTTATAGCCTTACAAATGAGTATCTGTTCTAAAAAAAATTTCGGGGTGAGCCAGGATCGAACCCAGGACGACAGAGGATAAGCCCTCAATCACTTCGGCTATCCAACCGTGCTCTCCTAGTTGACTTCTAAATATAATATAAAATATTAAACTCCTAGTCATTTAACACATTTTGTAAGAGTGTCAACCCCAACAATGTTCATTATATTTTCTCTCTATTTTAGTTTTTATTAATACATGGACCCCACTATGATAAAAAAGTGAAAAAAATAATGAATGTTTTGAAAGGAATGAATATTTTATTGATATAAAATGGTTATGAGTCATGCAATGACTCTTAAATTAGAGTAGAGAGAAAAGATTCCTAAAATTTTTAAGAGTCGTTAACAGTTTCTTAGAACACTATTTTTTATTATACTTTCTATTTTTTGATTTAGAAACTTGTTTAGAAATCTTATTGAATATACTCCAAGAGCCTGATATTTTATATTATGTTTAAAATTTCGAGATGCTGTTAGGGTACAAGTTGATTGGGATCTCATTTCCGCGTTATCATCGACACAAATTCGCATATTTATCATGTTTACGATTGTTCCCGATCCTTCGAAATCCTATTAAAAAAAAACCACATCTTTCACTCTCCGTCCACTATAATATCTCTATAATGTAAATATTAAATATCTATAAAATAAAATAAATATTTTTAATATATATAAAAGTCATTTATCATATTTTCTTAATTCAGTCTGAATCTCTTAATAATATTAGACCCTGTCTGCAATAGTAGGTAGGATAAAAAAATCCGATTCGGAATCCGAAATTTTGTATTTACCAGATCCGATTTTATATATTTGAATTTGAATTTAATTTTTAGAACCAGATTTTTTTGGATTTGAATTTGAATTTTTTGGATTTGGATCTGAAACCTGAAAAAACCCCTGAATAATATATAAATATATATATTTATTTTTTTAATTACATGTACAGTTAGTTCACTTACTATTTTCTTTTAAAAGGAATCTTGCTATATTTTCTTTAATATTTATTTTAAGATTTATTCAAGAAAAGATTATTTTAATATAAATTTATTTATTAATAATTATATATATAATTTAAATATTTAAAATATGTAACGATTGTGATTCGATTTAAACGAAAAAGATTGATAAAGTGATGAACCATTTTTGGTTAAATTTTTATTATATTTTATATTAAATCATGAATCACTTGTTTTATTTTAATTGGTGAAAATGCATATAAATTATTTTATAAATATAATGAATATTGAACAAATTTTCTATGTGTGTTGTTAATATTTAAATTAATTAAATTATTTTTCAAATTTTGGATGTTGAAAAAACTACCCGATCGGATACGAAATTTGATAAATTTATATTTGGATGTTAATTTTAAAATTTAAATTCGGATTTAGATTTTGATTTTGATTTGAATTTATTTTTAAATCTCGAAAATATTTAGATTTAAATTTTACAAAAACGCGATCAGTTGCCATAATACGCGGCATTAGATTAATGGTTTATAAATACAAGCTGCAGAGCACATCTTCACTGCTCATCTTGTCCACTAAAAATCACAAATAGCTAATCACCATGTTTGTTCATATTGATCTCTTAACTTCACTCTTGTATTGCTTGATCACTCTTCTGACCCCGTATGTAATAACAAATTTCAACTCCATTTTCAATTGTCTGTTTCCCTCGAAAGCAAGTAAACTCCCGAGATCATTTCCAATCGTTGGCTCGTACTTTTCCCTTGTCAAAAACATACATAACTTTAGCGATTGGTCTGCAAATATAGTGAATTCTCAGCCCTCTTCGACTTTTATCCTCCATCGGGCTCTTGGCCAACGCATGGTCATTACTTCGAATCCAGCTAATGTTCAACACATACTTAAAACCAATTTTCATGTCTATCAGAAGGGCACTTCTGTGACAGCACTTGCCTATGATTTTCTAGGACGTGGCATCTTTAACGTCGATGGAGATTCGTGGAAGTTTCAAAGGCAGATTGCTAGCCATGAATTTAATACTAAATCTCTAAGGAAGTTTGTGGAAACGGTGGTAGAAACAGAGCTCTCTGACAGGCTTCTTCCTGTTATGAACAACGCGGCTGGAAAAGAAGACGTTCTTGATTTTCAGGACATACTTTTTAGATTTGCTTTTGACAACATTTGTAACATCGCTTTTGGCTATGATCCCGAGTATCTACTGCCTTCTCTGCCTGAAGCAAAATTTGCTGTTGCATTTGAGAATACTACGACACTTATTACCAAAAGATTCAGGCAAATTTCACCATTAGTTTGGAAAATTCTAAAGTTTTTCAACACGGGGTTTGAAAAAGAACTGAAAAATTCTGTTGAAGAGGTTCGCGAGTTTGCTAGAAAAGTCATGAGGGAGAAAAAGGAAGAACTACAAGAAAAATCAGAGTTACGGACTGCTGATCTTTTATCTAGATTCTTGAGCTCGGGTCACTCTGACGAGGTGTTTGTTATAGATATAGTCATAAGTTTTATACTAGCTGGCCGTGACACAACTTCAGCTGCATTAACATGGTTCTTTTATCTCATTGCAAATCATTCACATGCGGAGAATGAGATCTTAGCAGAGATTAATGAGAAAAAGAAGCTGGAAAACAACTCCGAATCATCTGTCTATAATGAAGTGAAGGATATGATATACACTCATGCTGCACTTTGTGAGAGTATGAGACTTTATCCGCCTGTTCCAACAGACGGAAAACAAGTAATGGAAGATGATGTGATGCCTGATGGAACGCATGTGTACAAGAATGACAGAGTAATTTACCATCCTTATGCAATGGGAAGGTCCGAGAAGTTATGGGGATCAGATTGGGCTGAATTTAGGCCAGAGAGGTGGCTTGAGAGGGATGGTGGTGTGACAGGAAAGTGGTGCTTTATTGGAAAGGATCAGTATAGTTATCCTGTTTTTCAAGCAGGGCCAAGGGTGTGTCTTGGTAAAGAAATGGCTTTCTTGCAGATGAAGAGGGTGGTTGCCAGAGTTCTAGCAGAATTTAGGGTGATTCCGGTGATTGAAAAGGGGAAGGAGCCTGTCTATACAGCGTACTTGACAGCTAAAATGCATGGTGGTTTCCCAGTGAGGATCCGACGGAGGACTTAGAGGCCGTTTGAGATTACTTAAAATAAGTTACTTTTGATTTAATGGAGGTGTTTTTAACTTAATGGAGAAAGTAAAGTTTTTTATTTTAAGTTGAATGAATGTGTTTGGGTAATGGAACTTAAAGTTAAATGGGGGGTTTGATAATTTTGACTTTAAGTGAAATTTGACTTTAAAACAATTTTAATTCATATTATTTATACTTTACAAGAGTCATGGAAGCAAAAAAAAAAAAATCGAAAAGTCAAAAAGTCATAAGCAAAAGTACATTTTAGGTATTTTTTATTTAATAGAACTTTTCTCCTAAAAGCTAGCTTAAAGCCGGAGTACACAAACACGTCAAAAGCTCGTAGAAGTCATTTTTTACTTAAAGCCATGTTACACAAACAGGCTCTTAGTTAATACATATGTATGATTGGTGATTCAGTAGTGCAAAATAATAGAAATCAAGTTTTGAGACTTGTGGATAATTTATAATTTATTACTTGCTACTTTCTTTAAGTAATCTTATTTTGAGCCGTATAAATATGTTCGATGTTGGTTTTACTGCCAGCTCTAAATTTCATATTTGAAATGTTAGAGTTCTTAAAAAAATTGTAAATTAAATATAAAATACGAATTAATTGTATAAATTATAAATAAAAAAACCCATATGTATTTATATAAATCATAATTAAAATTAATCCATTAAATTAATTTTAAATTCATTTCAAGATCCCTAACATTACTACTTTCAAATTTTGCACGATAAAAACCGAAAGGTAGATAGTTGGACAATTATAATAATCAAACAAGCCCACCCAAACATCAATCAACATGATAAACATAAGCCACATCAGTGTCTTTGTCTTTTACCAAGTTCTCCATAGTCTGCTATTCTATAAAAAAATCTCAAGTAGATATTATGTAATTCATATACCATTTTTTAAAACAACCATATACATGTGCAAAGGTTTAATATCATAATAATATTCCCAGCATTATTGGTATTGAAATATTTCAATGTCATAGGATCAATAGTATCACTTTTCAAAATACCTAAAATTTTATAATATATAATATATATTTATAGTACAAAATCCTTCATATATATATATATATATATATATATATATATATATATGTTTAGGTTTAATGAAGAACTTGAGCAACTTCCTTATTTATTTGAGTAACAGAAAAATCAACAACAAACATAAATTACATAACACATGAAAACATTGCAGAATATAAAAAAAATTACGGAACACAAAAAATAATCACAAAATAAAAAAATAAAAAAATTACATAACATACAAAAAATATAAAACACAAAATTACTAAACGCTATTCAGCATCAGTGTTCTCTGTAATTTGTGTTCCATATTTTTTTATATTATGTATTTTTTTTTATTTGTTTTACAATTACTTTTAGTATAATAGTATTATTATATAATTTTTTTATATGTTCTCTAGTCTTATATAATTATTTGTTAATCAAATTTTTATAAAATATAAATTAGTTCCTCAATTACTTAAACAAGGAATTTCTCGATGTGTTTTACTCATATATATATGGTATATTGACATATTATTTAAATATTTACAATTCATATATCATTAAAAAATATTATTATAATATATTATATATAGAAATTATCTTAAATAATTAAAATTTTTAATTTTTAATTGTTTTCAAATTAAAAAGAAATTATTTTCAGATTATTCGGATACATGACAGGTTGGATTTTGAATTGAAACTTCCAATCCATTTTAAATTCAGATCGGATTTTAATTAATCTAAAAATAAGACTGACTTATAAATCTGACGTGAATCCGAGCCTCTGGAGCGGTTCCAATGGGATGCTAATTAAAATTGATTAAAGTGACAAATAATTAATAATATTATTATTATTTTTTTTTCTTCAATAATACTTTTGACAACTTTCAATTAAATTAAACAAGTACAAATATAATTAGATAGAAAATTATATATTTTTAGTATGATATATATACTTTTTTTATTATAGGAGGGTGTCAAAAGTACAACTAATTTGGTTGACACTCTCTCCACTCCTCCAATGGAGAGCTAACGAGAATGTCATGTCACGTGATATTTTAACACTCTTTTTGGCATCCCATTGAAGTTACCCTTAGGCGAAATTGCCTTCCTTGAAAAGAATCCCGAAAAAATCCGATTCGAAAAAGCTCAATTCGGGTCTAGTCCGGTTTGCGGGCCTGAACGAATCATATATTTTTCAGAAAAATCTGGCCCGATCCGATCCAAAAAAATTCGTATTTAGGCCTGTCCCTAAAAATATCTGGATTTAGGCATGATCCGGATAACAATCCGGTCCGACCCGGAATAAACCTGGTTCAGCCCGATTTTTCCGGATTTTATTTGGATATTTCAAAAAATTCGGATAAAATTTCTAATATATTTAAATTTTAACTATCTTCATAAAAATATTTAATTAAATATCGAATAAAAGTATACATATTCCGAGAAATATTAAAAGCACTTTCTAAAAATAATTATTTTTATTTATAAAATTCAAAAATATTAATATTTAAATATTAAAAAGACCCGGCCCGATCCGCGAGTCTAAAACGGGTCAATTATTTCTCTTCAAAATCCTGTCCAATCCAGCCTGATTTTGACAAAAATTTGGCCCGATTCAATTAAAAAAAAGTAATTTTTTTATAATTCAATCTAAATACAACTCGATCCAGTTTTTGTGCGATCTCAACCCAGACCGCAACAGTGCCGCACGTGCATTTGAATCAAATATTAACTTCACATCTAGAATATCACATAGAATTATTTAGCCAATAGTGTACTTGTCATCTTAATAGTTTTATCATAAATCTCAAAATCAAAAAAAATATTTAAAATTAATATTTGTAAAACAATGAACGAAAAAACACAAAATAGTATATTGGATAATTTGAGACGTCACAGGGATTTTGTGCTCGTATTCCCAGAGTCAAAAAACAGAACAAAACTATAGAAGACATCCTATCAAATAAGGAATTCCAGTATGGCTTGTTGAGAAGATAAATTTTATTTGAAATTTTAAATTTGATCAAATAACATTTTTGAATAATGATAAGAATTTAAATTTGTATTTCATTTAATTTTCAAGAAATTTAAATATTAATACAAATATTAAAATTTGAAATCTGTTATTTGAAATCCATTCATTCAAATGAAATCAAAGTTCCAAATCATAGTATTGTATTCTTTGATTTCAAGTTTGAATATTATATGCTCCGCTAGTAATTATCCTTATCTGGATCGTCACCATTAGTCACAACTGTCTTCCCCTCAACTCCCATCCCTTACCTAGCTCCAACCCAAATTTTCAGTTTTTTAATATAAATTATTAGTAAAAAAACTTCTATATAAATGTTCATAGACAGTATTCTGCACATCAAACATTGTACACAAAGATATATACTATCACCTTCATACATATATATCCTCTCCTTTTTACAATCACAAAGATGGCTGGAGTTTGTTCAGGTAAGCAACACTTCCACTCTAGTTACATGCATGGCTTGATTTGATCACTAACAAAACGAAACTTCGATTGAATTTATTGAAAACGATAAATTTTTCAAATAATTCCATCTAGATAGCCCCAAATATTTCAAAACTCGCAAACTTTTACATGTTATCTCTTAGATGCATGATGTATTATGTATATAGGAATGAGAAAGAGTTCATGGCCAGAGCTACTGGGAGTGCAGGGAGAGGTTGCGGCTGCGATAATATCGAAATATAATCCAAATCTTGGCGTTCAAATCGTCAAAGAAGGAATGTTGGTCACTCAAGATTTCCGTTGCGACAGGGTTCGAGTTTGGGTTAACAAGTTCGGCATCGTCACACTTGCTCCACGAGTTGGTTAAATTTTCTACTATAATATTGCATGTACATGCCCTGCTTTGAAGTGTAATAAAATGCAAAATAAATGTGACGATGAATTTGGTACATGATTTTATATTCCGGATTCCTTGCAATTTTATATTATAATTTTTTACGCAATAGCGAAATATAATATCAAACGTTTTACAAATTATCAGGATTAGGAAGGATTTTCGAAATAAATTTAGATTAATTTTTAGGGAAGAGACGGAATTTAAAATAATTTTTTTTTTATTATTTTCACCTGATTAGATCTTCATTAATTTCGTGAATGTTTACCATACAATCGAAGGGATGAAATTTATATAAAAAAATTATTTTTTTTCAACTGATTAGATCTTAATTCATTCATTTCGTAAATGTTTTGAGTACATTTATGTATTGATGCTTGACTAGTTTTATCGAGTAATAATGACATTGTGCTAAGAGAAACCCAACGATGCCGTAGTTTGTTGTTGGTTTCGTATAAATATAAAATTTATTTATATTGCATTTTATTACCAACTATTGTCAACTCAACCCGTATCGGATATGCGGTTATCAATCAGGTCAGCATCCTATCATCACATAATTATATCATACAACCTATAAAAATTATATTAAAAGCAACATAGATTAATAGGATGAATCGGCATTAATTAGAATAATTAATTGTATAATCGGGAATTTAATCAGTTCGGTGAACTACCGAACATGAATTAATCAGTGATTAATCGCTGATAGAACAATGCATACAATTATTTATTTTATTATTGAATAAAAATTATATTAAAAATAGATATATTTCACCAATGACTTAAAAGAAAAGACAGATGTCGAAAGAATCTGTTAGACCCACCAGAAGACGATCCCTGAAACTATGAAGCCATTTCACCGATTTATGGGTATCGTAAAGATTGCTCAAAGAAAGGGATGTCGTATGCGTGATCAACTCTAGTTCTGAGGTGAAATTGAACCTATATTCGTTCAATTTCTTACTTTTATTTATCAATCATTTCTTGAATTTATTTATCGAATGAGCAGTTTTAAAAAGGAAATGGCAAACAAGAACTTGAGGTGAGATTGATCTCGTAGTCAACTAGTCTTTAATGCGGTCTTCCAACACTTTTCAGGGATTTATTTCCTACTTTCAACCGAATGAGGGCGGCAGGGAAATAATCATTCTGGTCTTGGGAGAAATGGCGACCATTTTCAAGAACCAAAACAAAAACACCTGAGTTGAGGGAGGCATTATAAGTCACTGAAGCAACCCCATTTGACAGCTATCTAAGTTTTTATTTCCCGAGAACAAATAAGTGGCTCGTAGGATTGACGTGAGGGGACATGGATGACTATATTTCTGGGAGCGAACTGTGGGCGAATATGAAGTGCATGTATAAAAGTTAGGCCTCAGAATTAAAGACAATTCCGAATCTGCTTTGTTTACGAACAAGAAAGCTATAAGTAATGCAACTATGAATCTCATGGAAAGTTTGATCCTGACTCAGGATGAACGTTGACGGCATACTTAATATATGCAAGTCGGATGGGAAGTTGTATTTTCAGTGGCGGACGAGTATTTTAGGGACTTAAAGTATCAACTCGGCTAACTCAAAATCAGATTCTTCCTCTTATTAATTTTTTCATTTTAATAATTTTTCCGCTCCTCACGACTGCCCTTTCATTGTGCTGGAACCCGAACCCGAACCCGACAATGAGTTTACGAAGGTTTCGAGTAGTACGGGATAGACCTGCTCTAGAATACATAATAATCAAGTGCTGGCTTCTTGTCAATACTTTACGCTACCCGCTACCCATGTCACAACTCACAAATTGATTTTCAGGTATAATACTAGAGCTGTTTAATGTTTATTGACAATGACAATAGAAATAGTATTTGGCAAGTCCAACCGCTTCCTGTATAAATTCTCAAGTTCAAAAATTAGGAATTGTGATATAAAATGGCACTTCAATGATTTCCTAAATTAATAAGATTTTTCAAAATTCATTAATTATTTTTAAGGAATTTCTAGCCATTTTCTATTTTTTAAATAAAAAATTTATTTCCCTCCATTTTTCCAACTATTTCCTACTTTTTAAATAAAAAAATTACTTCCCTTCTTTTTTCTCTTTTTTTTTTCTTTTTTCTCTTTTTTCAGAGTAGTTAGATTCATATTTATTATTAGTACTATAATAATAGATAATGAATATAAAAATAATTGTTATAATTATGATACCAACTAAATTACTTAAATCACTAAAATAGAGACATATGGAGTAATTTTTTACTTTATTTATTCTGTCAATTTTGATAATATTTATTCAAAAAACATTTTAATAATGAATAATTTTTAAAAGTTGTATGTGATATTATATATTACATTTTCTTAAATAGTTAAATTAAAATATATATTCAAGATATATATTTTTATTGATATATATTATTTATTTTGAAAAGTTGTCAAAACTTGGATAGATGATTTTGTCACAATAATGACAACTCGTATTTATGGGTGCAATTGAGTTGAATCGAATTTTAAATTATTAATATTCAATTTGTTTAAATTTTTTTGAATTCAAATTTAAACTCAAACTTTTATCGAGTCAAATATTTTGTTTTAATTTGATTTATTAATGAAAAATATTATTCACGAATATGTCTTATGAGCTATTATTCATGAATAACTCATGAATATTGTTCACAGACTTTTATTCATAAACACTTTAATTTACAAACTCATTCTTACGAATATTTTTGAAAAAATTATTTATTTATTTTTCATAAATACAAATAATGTATAAAATTATATAAACAAAAGCAAATAATGAAGTAAGCAAATAAAATAATAAAAAAATATAGAATTATTCATTATTGTAAATGTTCATGAACATATGCTCACGAATTATTTTAAACTTATTCACAAATTATATTTATGAATCATGTTGACAAATTATATTAGATTGTATTTGAGAACTTGGATTCCATTAAAAATGACAGATTTCAAATGATAAAATTTGAATTATCATCTCAAATTCTCATATTTGTATTAATATTTAAATACCATTTAAAATCCAAATCTAAATTCTTATCATTACCCAAACATGTCACTTGAAATACACAATTTTAAATAAAATATACGTTCTCAAACGGACCATTAACGAACTTGTTCACGAATGATATATTTAAACTTTTTGAGAACTTTTAAAGCGAATTATATAATACTCAAATTCAACTCATTTATGAATCGAATTATAAAAGGGTTAATTATCAAATAGGTCACTCGTTGCGTTCAAATGTATCGAATAAGTCGCTCATTGCAAAAATAATTCAATTTACTCATTAATTTAAAATTTTATATCAACTTGATAACTAAAAATTTAAAATTTTGTATCAATTTAGTCATTCTTTAATGGTCTCTGTGATACAGATTTTTCAAATTATTGACTAACTTGAGTCATTTTTTGAATGATACAGATTTTCAAATTAGTGACTAACTTGAGTCATTTTTTGAATGATACAGATTTTCAAATTAGTGACTAACTTGAGTCATTTTTTCAATGAATGATTCATTTGATACATCTGGATGCAGGAGTGACCTAGTTGATAATTAATCCAATTATAAAATTTATTTATGTTAACTCATTTACAAAAGACACGAATGATATAAAAAACTTATTCATAATTTTATAACTAAAATTTAGACATAAAAATGAACCATATTTGATGAAATGGAACACCAAACTTATCAACAGATCCCTGTTACTCACAAACAACTGGACAAAAATCAAGTATAATGTTTTAGAAGTTTAACACGACTGAACAGTGAGCACAGATCTCAAAAAGCATGACCAAGCTGTAATTGAACTCACATGAAACATGACTTCTCAACCCCTTTAATTAACTTTATACTCTCAGATCCATCAGGTAACTCTTGCTACTTCTCATCTTTGTTTAAGCTCACTCTTTCTTGTTAGCATCATTTGCAAGACTCTGTTTATATTATTCTTGTATGTAGGTAAATTACCTTGTTTCAAGAATTTAGTGTTTGTTAAGTTCAAATTTGAAGATGATATCTTGTTATTTTTGAATTGAGTCAACCCCTAGTGATCAAAATTCAATCTTTTTAAGTTTTGTTATGTTTCTTGAACTGATATCTTGTAATTTCGTGATAAGAGTCGACTCCTAGTGTCAAGATTCAATCTTTTCAAGTTTTGGTAATATTTCTTGAATTTGCTGTTGGTTTTAGTGAAACCCTTTATGTGTGAAGTCAAGATTTTAAGGTTTGTTTGTATAATTTCTGGGAATTGTCTACCAAGTGGTTGAGAAATTTGGGTTTTTTTTTGGAAAAAGTAGCACCCAACTTTTTGTTTGGAAAAAAGGATTTTTTAAGTTGTTATAAGATGGGGGAGAAGTTTTGGGTGAAAGAAGAGGACAAGGCTTTGGTGGAAGGTGTCCTTGGAGGGGAAGCCTATGAGTATTTGGTTTGGCTAGCTTCCAATAATGTGTTCTTGGAATTTGCTGCTCCTGCTAGGGATTTGGGACTGCAAACTGAGCTGCACAAGATTCTTGAGGGATCTAATTGGAGTTACGCAGTTTTCTGGCAGGTTTGTAATACAAAATCAGGTAAATCAGCTCTGATATGGGGGGATGGTCATTGTACGAAACAAGAGGGAGATGAGTCTGAGGATCGAAACTCAGGAGGAGATAGCAAGAAACGGGTGCTTGACAAGCTTCATGCTTGTTTTAAGGGATCAGGTAAATATAATTTGGCAGCGAATATGGATTCAGTTTCTGATTTGGATATGCTTTATCTAACATCCATGTATTATGCATTTCCATTTGACAAGCCTTCTAGTCCTTCTCAGTCATTTAATTCAAGTAGGTCACTTTGGGGTTCTGACATGAAAAGTTGTTTAGAACATTATCAGTCCAGGTCATTTTTAGCTAAAATGGCTAGACTTGAGACAGTAGTCTTTGTTCCGATAAAGTCAGGAGTAGTGGAGCTTGGTTCGAGCAAGGTAATTCCAGAAGATCAGAACTTGATTCAAATGGTGAAATCATTATTTGGGAAATCTCATGCGGTTCGCGCAAATATGTCGCCAAAGATATTCGGGCAAGATCTCAGTTTGGGTGCTGCTAAGCCCGGTCCAATCAGTATAAATTTTTTGCCTAAGGTTGAAGAAGATTTATATTATTCATCAGATCCACCTGTAACAAGTGCTAATCAAGTATATGGAAACTCTTCAAACGGGAACCAAAATAGTGATAATGAAGTGAAGTTTTTTCCGCACATGAACCAAGTAGTTGCTGGGGAAATGAATCCACAGACATTAGCTTCTTCATTAGAACAAGGTATGGATGACTCATTAGCTGATGACCGGAAACCTAGAAAGAGAGGTAGAAAACCCGCTAATGGTAGGGACGAACCATTAAATCACGTGGAGGCAGAGAGACAGAGACGTGAAAAGCTGAACCAGAGATTTTATGCTCTAAGAGCAGTTGTTCCAAACATCTCAAAAATGGACAAGGCCTCTCTTCTCGGTGATGCAATTTCATATATTACCGATCTCCAATCTAAGATAAGGATATTGGAAACTGAGAAGGATGTTGTGAACAATAAGCAACAGTGCGTTATTCCGGACATCGATTTCCATACCACGCAAGATAATGCAGTTGTACGAGTGAGCTGTCCATTGGACGCTCACCCAGTTTCTAGAGTCATAAAGACGCTTAGGGAACTTGATGTTTTAACACAAGACTCCAGTGTCTCCACAAGTGACAGTGGTGAGATTGTTCATACTTTCTCCATTACGACTCAAGGTGGCACTGCCGAGGATTTGAAAGAAAAGCTTTCTACCGCTCTTTCTAAATGATCAATCAATTAAATTTCAATTGTAAGACAGATCTATTCATACTCATCATGTAGAATAATAGGAATCCGTACTGTTCACATATATGCATACTAAAATGGAAATCGATTTTCGTTCCATAATTTCTAAAGTTAGTTATAACTGAATTTAATTGTGATGTTAAATTTTCAGCTTCATATTCTCTCTTTACTTGGTGTTAATTCTACTAAAATTGTCCTCTCAGAATATTCTTTAGCTTATATATTTCATAATAAGTAGAACGTGGTTAGATTGTGATCGAGTAACTGTCTGCTGGAGAAATCAAGTTTATTAAGCTTTGTTTCACAATCTTGGGTAGCATAGGTATATGCAGTGGATACAAACCTGTTTAACTTCATCTTTTTTTTTTATAAAAGTTAAATGGTTACATATGTGTATTATATATAGTTCTTTGCACATATAAGTTTGAAATAATGTTATGTTATACCTATATACGAGGAATGATTTAGATATTGTAGCAATAACTAAATGGAGATGCAAGTTTTTGATACGAAGCGGAAAAGCCACACTTTGCCCTCCATAGACCTTGGTGACAAAACTATTGGTGGATGGCATTTTCTGCCCTGTTTTTTTACCACTACCCTGTTTTTTACCACTACCAAGATTGGTGAACCTATTACGCCCCTGTCTTTATCATTTTTAAGGTACGAGCGTCATGAGAAATAGTGGTGAAAACAAAATCCAGTAATATAATTCTGGAAACAATACTAAAAACCTTTGTTTTGTTAAGCTGTAGGCCAAGTCGAATGAGAGAATAAGATCAGCATTGGTGAATTGCCATATACAGTTTAAGTCGTGGAGAATGAGGAGATGGGGCATGTTTATTTGGAGTAGTAATGAAAGTCATCAGGCGAGGCCTGAAGTTTTACAGAGTTTTCTTTTGTCGAGGAATCAAGATTCTGGTTATTTTTAAGGAAAAACCACTTGCAAAGTTGCAGAGAATGTTTAGTTTTCATTGGTTCCCTTTTGAGCTACCTTTCTTTAACATGGTCATCAATTAGAACAGAATATCTGTCATTACATGAGCAACTGCAACCAAAAGTAGAACAGAGACTTGTGCAGTAGGCTTTGTTAATCTTCATGAATTTATGCTTTTGATGATTATGGGACTATCGGTTGCTACCCCCCCACATCAGAAACGTATAACTATTCTCGTTTTTAGATAATGACTTTTCTCGTTTGTAGTTGATTCAGTAACCAAATTGAATAAAATGTGAGTATTCCCATTTTGCAGAAATACAATACGAGAAGGGTGAGATGTACACCTTACTCTGGCATGAATTCAACCTTTTTCAAAATTATCTGAAACGAACTAGAGTCTATTTTGGTAGAAACCTATGATTTTAATTTAATTTGTTTTTTTATAAAATTTTTGCTACAAACAATAAAAATTGAGAACATATGCTAGGTGATAATTCAGTCTTATGAGAGGATATGCTAACTTTATTTGATGTGATACGACACCATGATTGTTTAAGACCATTTCTAATCGACAATATTATTAAAACAGTGTAATTTTTATATTAGACATAATTTATAAAATCATAAGAATTTACATTATATTTAACGCTATAAAGAATTTTTTTATTTAATAATAAAATATTTTAATTTCATTTCCAGTTATCCTTCACAAAATCAAACTTAATGTTAAGATAATGCTTTTATGAATATATTATATATTATATTTATAATTTATTAAAAATAATAGTAGTTAATTTTTGTAAGAGAAGATTAAAAAAAGTTAACTAGAGTTTTTTTTTGAAAAATTAGAAACAAAAGATACAAAAGAAATAATAAAATTGATAAAAGTTTAGACTAAATAAATATAAAATTGTAAAGTTAAAAAAAGTTAAAAAAATGACTTCTGGAATTTAAAAATAAATTTATTTTTATTAACAAGTATAAGAGTATAAATGAAATTTTGAAACACACCAATTTGGTGTTAATATAAAAAATTGTTGAATAGAAAAAAACCTATATAACACAAAAAACACTTACAAAACAAACAAAATAATTATATAACACATGAAAAATATAAAACATAAAATTACAAAATACTATTTAATTTTAATATTCTGTAATTTGTGTTATATACATATTTTTTGTGTATATTAATTACTCAATTTTCCAAATAAATAATTTCTCATTGAGTTTTACTCTATAAAAATGACGTATGTATATGTAATGAGTTGTTTGGCGACTCTGATTAGTATTGTTCTCGTCTTACAAGATAGATGGGCAGGTAATTCGCAAGAAACCCTCGCAGGGATGCAAAGAAAATGAATATAGATATAAATAGGCATACAAGATCTCTTTTATTTTGCAAGATAATGTTGATTTGAGATTACATTATCACATTGTATCAACTTAAACTATTACAGATCGAGACATACAATCTAGGAATCTAGCACACTGATCAATAAAAGAATTACAATAAAATGCACCAACGGTTGAAAAACAATCGACCACATCGTAAAAATCGAACTGCACTTAAAAAAATTGAATCAAACAATGATTATTGGCGTGATTTTGGTGACGATTTTTAAAAATCGTATTTTATTAGTTTTGATACTAAAATGCACCACGCTCATTCTCCCAGACAATTTTAGTCCTTGCAAGGGTTGCTGCTGCCCTTAACGTAGCTGCATCCATTGGGTCCAGGAGGTGGAACCGAGCCCTTTTGAAGAGCTTGTAAATGTAAATTATTGAAAGCAATCTTTTTATTTTTCGCGAAATTTTCATCTTCGTCTAAGAGTCTGCAGGCTTCATGTTGGTTGATTAGTGATAAAATGATCAGAAATATAGCCAGAAGAGTAATGCTTAAACGTGCCATTATATATATATATTTATATTTATATTGTGTTATTGTTGAGCAAGCTAGCAAACGAATAATATGTATGTATTGTTGAGCAAGCAAAAAGAGTTTAGAGAATTGAGAATGTGAGATGTGGAGAATAATTGTAAAGAGATGTGTTGTTTATATGCATGCATGGTTTTGCTATTTTCTGTGTTGCATGGGGTTTGAATATTGACTACACAAAAGCCGTTTATTGAATTTTTTTCCGAAGTCCAAACTGAAAAATTCAACCATTGAACTAGTTATTATAAGATTAATTAACTTTAATCCAACTGGTCAACGAATATACAAGGATATAATATGATGTTTAAGTTAAATAGAACCTAGTATATATATGTATTTTTCATAATGTTTTGTAGAATATTTTCAAATGCGAGTAACAGATTAGTCATACATGAAATATTTTTCAGAAACCTTGAATGGAACAAATCAATGGCTGTGATTAATAAAAAGGTGATGATTCTATTTCTTGGTCTTTCTTTACGCGACATGTTTTTCTTTGATGGAATTCTAGAGTATGATGCCGAATCCAATAATTATACTAACTCCTACTTCCCAAACAATTATAAAAAAAGAAAAAAAAGAAAGAGTAGTGAGTACGATTTATTTATGACCAAATAGAAAGAAACCAATCTTTTTTCCAACTATAATCAATCTTTTTCTTACATTTTTTTTTAAATTATTGCATTTTTGTTGCATGATCACGGTTATACTTAGTACTTGTTTGGTTGTATATAAGAATTAATTTTCTATAGGAAGTATCATTTTCATGGTATTTAAAATTAATAAAAAGTTTAAAAAATTGTTTTGTTACTCATATAGAAATTTAAATACATAGGAAGTACAAATAATCATGACAGGATGGGTAAACAACTTCTTATGTATTTTATGGGTATTCAATCTTCCTTGAAAGTTGTATTTACTTAATTTTGTGCAATCAAACAACTAGGCTAATATACACTTTCCAAGAATTTCAAATATTTAGGTATTAAATGGTTAACCAAACGACCCCTTAATTATATTTGGCGGGAATATATGAAAAAGCTTCTAAAACAATACGTTTGTGTATATAATATTGATCAATATATTTATTATGTTATATTTTTTTAATATTTGATATTAAAATTTTATAGTATTAATAATTTATATTAATATATAATTTTTTTTATAAATTTGTTAAAAAGGTGGGTGATAGTTAATTAATTATAAAAATTTGTTTAACAATAATTAAAGTTATGTATGATAAATAAAATTTTATCTACCATGTAGTGTTTAGCCCGTAAAACTTAATTATAATAAGTTGATAACTATTTTATATATATATATTTATTTATTTATATTAGGCTTATTTATATTTTGGCCCATGAAGTGTATCCGTTTATACATATAAACCCCATATACGGAAATTTTCATATCTTTTTATCCCACCAATATAATATTTGTACATTTTAACCTTTTTCCCATATTTTCTTCTAATATTACCCTCAAGGGTTAATGTGTCCGTAACTATACATTTTAATGGCAAAAATGTTCGCCAATGATATTTTTTTAAAAAAAATAGATTAAATTATTTTCCTTACAAATCTAATTAATGATTACTCATAAAATGAACAAGAATTTTATAATGAATTGACTGTATTATAAAATAATAATAAACAATTGAATAAGTTTAGTTAGAGGCAACCGAATATTAAGTATATTGGAATAAAATATAGGAAAAATATGCAAAAAAATCATTGACGAACACTGTTGTCATTAAAGTATACGGTCACATACACATTAACCCTTAAGGGCAATACTGGAAAAATATATGAGAAAAAGGTTAAAATGTACAAATCTCATACTTGGAGGGTAAAACGATACAATATTTTTTAAGGGTTTATGTGTACAAACTAATAAATTTTGAGGGTTAAATATAAATAAACCTTTATATTATAATAAATAAAATTTTATTAATATTATATATATAATTTGAGTCTGAAATTACATTTCGTGTACACTTTAAAAATGTACTCCATATTCCATAACACTCGAAATGATTACTATAGTACCAATGACCCTGTTTGGCAATGAACGGTTAGATGTTAACTGGAGAAGATTGAATTAGCTAATTTGACTAACTGACTTAAATAGCTGTTTTAACTAAAGGAATGGATCAGCTGTTTAAAAAAAAATGTTTGGTAATAATCTGTTTGAATTAGCTGTTTGTATTTAAATTAGGCACATGACAAATTTCTAATACAAAAAACTCCTCAAAGTAGTTTTTTCAAAATTAGTTTTTTCCACCTCAATAAACTATTTCAATCAGCTAACTACCAAACACACATATCAGATGATTCACTTGATCAAATCTCTAACTTACCTCAATAATCTAATTTTACTCAAAACTCTATCTTCCAAATATGGTCAGTATACCATATACTAATATAGTGCTGCTGTATATCAAATGTCAACTTGATCAACTAAAAGAACATACAAGTACCCTCCCATCCCCCTTCTTTCTCTTTCTTTTTTTCTCATCTCTCATCTCCCCATCTTTCTTTTTTCTTTTCTTCTCTAAATCCTAATTTCAAATACATCCCCTTCGTGTTTTACTTTAAATCGTTATTAATTATACAAGAAATATGTCATTCCATCCAAATCGTTATTATCTATACTCTCTGAATTTTTACCACTTTTAAATATCCAGATCCATTTTCATATATTTCAGATCTGTCTTATATTCTCTACATCTAATTTCATATTTTTCAGTGAAAGATATTAGTGACATATGTGATTACTTTTCTGTACCTATGAGGCAATGTTTTTTTTAATGGCGTTTTGACCATATTTAGTGATGATTGTATGTCTTTTTATAACGATTTTGTGTCATATTAAATGACTTTTATCATAAATTGAGAGTTTTATACTATAACTATATACCGTATTTAGTTTTATACTTCTGCTATTTTCATCGACTTATTTATCTTTTTTGATTTGTTTTGTTATTTTTTAGATTCACTTGCACGAAAAATTACTTACGGATGAAAGATGAATGAAAAGAGCTAGGATTTTGGTGCACACATAGTTGTTGCATTTATGTAACATATTATGTAAAAGTGTTATTTTTTATGATATAAAGGTTATATTGTCTAAACTTCCGGATGAATCTCTTTCTTATATTATTCGTAATTTAGGTTATGACCCATGAGATTGGTTACGGTTAGATGACAAACTTTTATGGATAAAAGAAATCCTCACAATCCCTAATTTTTATGAGATATGTATTTCGAATTATCTATCAATGAAATGTTTATTGTTTTCGTAAAAAAAAATGATTACTAGAATGTCAAAAATATATTTAATTAATTCCAACAAATTAATCGCAAATACTTTTAATTAATTTAGTGATCCATAAATTTGAGTTAAAATAGCCATTTAACACTGTTCCAAATGTCTTTTAAAAAAAATGAAAAATGCCAGGTAACACAAAAATTATCTCAAAATACTGAATTGTCATGTGTGTTATAGATAATTTTTTTATAATAATATGGATCCCACGTGTGTGCATACAAACACTATGTCAAACTTAACACTATGTATCCCACGTGTGTGCATACACGCTTAATAATTAAAATAAGTAATATGTCAATGTCACGTAATTTGAAACATTTATATAGTTTTTGGTTACATAGCGTCGTTTTAAAAAAATACGTTAACCAAGCGCTTGGGAAATTAAATAAGGGAGTGTTACTACTTTACTATCAGAAAGTACAAACATCCATCCAAACAAAGCTTCTCCTTCTCTCTCTGCCTCCGACAAAAACGCACAACACAAGTGAGATAAAAATGGACAAGAGAGAGCCACAAGAAGTTCTTACAAACCGGACGTGTGCTCCGAATTTCATGTCTTTTTACAAAAACTATGTCAAACTTCACCCTACTCTCTTTTCCCACTTTTACCGTATTTTTCTCCTCTTCACCTTTCTCCGATCATCCGCCGCCGTCCCTACTTCTCTTCCGCCACCTCAACAACCCTCACCGCAAATTTTAATACTCCCACAATCTCATCATTTTAAATTTTAGTTTTGGATACGGGCCGGACATGCATGCGGTGATGATATGTATACAAATCTCATGTAAATAATCTATATTGTTATATATATACTACCATGGTACGTACGAAACCTCTTCGTTTATCGAAATAATTCGATGTATATGATTCTTGTGCATGTTTTACAGTCCAACAATTTAATTTGCATGCGTGTATGTATACTTTAATACAAGTACTTCTGTTTGTTTTACGATTAGTTTGTGTGGAATCATTCAATTTTTTCGAAAAATTTATGCTAGAAATAGGCGCCTATTGTACATCTTACCCTCTCCGCCCAGGCCGTAGTGGATATGTTGGGTTAGGTGCATGTGTATTGTGTGTTTAATCGTGTGGTTCTCTTTCAGCATGATTCAATCAGTAGACATTAGTAAGTTTTTAAGCTCATTATTTTGATTAATGTTAAAGTAGACTTTAACTACTTAACTCAGTTATAGTTTAGTAAACCAGACCAAATATACCACTTTTGTGAGCTTTATTATTTTACAGTCTTCTGATCTGGTTCCAGAGTCCTTGTTTATACAAGTTAGACTTGTGTTGGCATGAGATGTAATGTTTTGACATTCGTAATTAGTAACTTACTGTATATACACCTCTAGATTCTCACTGTACCAATACTATACAATCGTAAACTCAAATAAAGCTTGCTAAGTAGTAGTCATCAAGGTGAGGCTAGGAGGTGGTCATAATCTGGGATGCACTGTAATCCATTTGGTCCAAGTGACTTGGACAATAAGGTGGTCACAGAGGATATTCTCTGTACCTTACATCCCGTACATCCGGACAATATTTTATGATGGATTGCTTACAATGGCTTTAATTTTGATTTTAAACGTACAATTATATTTACTTCTTTGTTGTACAATTTTTTTGGGTGATTATACTTTATTGGCTAAAACCAGTAAATATTTTATCATTTCCACTTGAAGCATATGTTTGTACCACTATCTGGTACATGTGCATGCTTTTTTATCCTGATGAAAATTTGAATATTACAGGGTACGGCCGTAAATATCATTGTTGGTTCTCATGTTTGGATCGAAGATCCAGAAGTAGCTTGGATCGATGGACTTGTTTCAAAGATAAACGGAGAAGAAGTTCATATAGATACTTCCAATGGAAACACGGTGTGTAAACTATTTATGTTGAATAGTAATAATTTAACATAGTCCTTCTCTGTTATGTTTTCTGGTATATATTCAGCCTTCCCTGGGGTACATTAGACTCGTGGAAGGGTCTGAAGTGCTCTTTAAAATTCCAATATTCATTTATCACTGAGCTCAGCATAGTGCAACTGTTTAGAAAGATAATCCTTCCCTTCCAAATATGAGATAACTCTCTATAATTGTAAGTCATTTTAGGATTTTTCTATTTCATTTAAGAAGTTGATACCCACAAGTGGAGTCTCCGTAGTCAAACAAGAACAATTTAACTTCAGAACTGATGTCAATTTAATATTAGTTGATACAAGGATTTAACTGTTTCAGCTAAAAGATCCCAGTAATAAACTATTTTGTTTCTCATGAATCAGAATCAATCATTTAATTGATACTAAAGGTAAAAAAGTGAAAATAAGAAAATTTAATTGTTCCGCAGACTTGGAGTATCAGGTAATATAGTTTAAATAAGAAAACTACATAATATATAAGCTATTGAACATGTGTGCAAGTGTAAACTTTTTAATTTTTAAAATTAATCTCAGCAAGTTATAACATTACAAAGAATCAAAGATTTAGAATGACTTTGAAAGTTTTGCAATGGTTTCATAATCTGGAACAGAAAGTGAATGTATTATATTCTTTTATCCATGTCCATCATTTTTACATTCTTTAAAAGAAAAAATACCTGAGCAATATTTCTCATTTTCTTGTCACTTTTTGTGTATAAATTGTTAAGCTACTACAAATTGAGTGAGTAAAACTATCAATTACAAGTGTATAGAGTGAAGAAGAAGAAGCCAGAGATCCTCTTTGTCCCAAGTACATGCTACTTTATAGTGAGTGAAAATCGTTATTTCACTTATTTAATAATTTATTTGTGTTTTGTGGGAATCTCAGACTTAATTCCATCACTTGTTAGTTTTTTTTCTTTTTCCTTCTTTTTTCAATTATTAGTGTTTGCATATAAAATCTGCAGCTTAAAATACTTTGATACCCACCGGAGATGTTAGTAAGAAAAACTAGCGGTAGTGTTCACTCTATGCAAGTATTGGGTTGTTCATCTTTGCTTAAAATTATTTACTTACACTGAGTCGCAATGGTTTCTTCTGCTCAACAGGTTGTTGCAAAGTTATCTAACATTTATCCAAAGGATGAGGACGCTCCTGATGGTGGAGTTGATGACATGACAAAACTATCTTATCTGCATGAGCCTGGAGTGTTGCAGAACCTGTCAACTAGATACAAACTCAATGAAATCTATGTAAAAGAATTCACCTAAAGTTTTTTGTCATATCCTCCTGGTGTGAGAAAGCAATGTTCATCTTTCGTAGTACTAAATCTTACTGATTTCATGACAGACATACACTGGAAGTATACTTATCGCAATTAATCCATTTCAAAAGTTGCCTCACGTGTATGGTAGTCACATGATGCAACAATACAAAGGAGCACAACTTGGAGAACTGAGTCCTCATGTTTATGCAATTGCAGATGTTGCTTACAGGTGCTACTGTGTTCTGCTATTCTGTTAATTTTTCTTATATGCAAGTAAATTATTGACTTAACTAATGGATCAGGGCAATGATAAGAGAAGGAAAAAGCAACTCAATATTAGTCAGTGGAGAAAGCGGGGCTGGAAAAACTGAAACTACTAAACAGCTTATGCAGTATCTTGCTTTTTTGGGTGGACGAAAAGGCACTGAAGGGCGGACTGTTGAGCAACAAGTTCTAGAAGTAAGATAAGATCTACTATGCTTAATACCTGAGCAATCATTAAGATTTAAGATAAGCGGAGATAATTCATTAAGATAAGTGATGAGCAAGTTCAGCAGAGATAATGCCTTAAGATCATTCCTTACAAATATTAGGACTCCCAGTGATTTAGGACAATGTTTTGCACAAAACTCCAACAACAATCCTTATACTTGCTCCTCATTATTATAATAACAATAAATTTGAGCTCCAAATATGTATGTAAAAGGGAAACGAACTGTAAAAATGGAGGGAAATGATTATTTTATTGATAAAAATGAAATAAGGAATGCATATAGGTTCTTCAAAAATAAGGAATGAGATGAATGCCCTGACCTTTTAAGGAACCACTAGGACACTGTTGGAGCACTATTTTGTGATAAATTTCCTAAATTTTAATTTAGGAGCTCATTAGCTGAGCTGTTGAACTTGCTCCAAGGTCGATCTTTGAAGCTGAAATACCAATAAACTATACACTGTTTGTAAAAGCGAGAAAATTACACAGGCATGTTCAAAACTGAAGAGAGCAATTTTGTTATAATTTGGAATCTACCAACAAGCAGTGATGAAATCTATATACTATGAGTGTCTTAGCGATGAATCCCTGAACAATTTAGGTCTAACATACACTGTTTCTGTGCTAGATAATATTAAACACCATCTCCAAAAATGTAATCAAAGTTTAGAGTTTTCACATGAAAATTTGAAAGGATACAACTGATTGAGGCCATGGCATCAGCAATACAAATTAAAACAGTGGAACAAAATACAGTATAAAGAAGAACTTCTGTCTATAACATTAAAATGTGAGATAAAAAAGTCAAGTTAAAAAAAAACACTAGGAAGCACCTCATAAAAATTGAACAATAATATGCTGTTGAGTAATAGTCCTTGCGATCCTCTACGCCCACAGAAATATTAGAATAATAAACCCATTGCCAATGAAACAGCAGCATCTTTTTGCAACTTTAATTAAATAACCCAATAACTCTTGGCAGCTGGTCAGCTGGTCAGGACAATTGCTTGTTAGCAACCATTAGTCCGCGTTTCTTTCCCGTGGAGAGGAAAAACCCTAGAAATGGTGTTTCAAGCGCGGATAAGCGGTGTCCCCCTGAATTCACAAAAAAATCAAGTGTTAATCATATCCGTGATAAAAAAGCGCGGACTGGTGGATAGAACAATCGTTTGTCAGGGACCCGGACCCATAACTCTTACTGAATAGTGAATACTTTACATTAATAGATATTTTCTTTATTCTCTGCTATTAAATTTGCCTAGGTTTTGATATCGTAACCTTAATTTGACAAGTGTCTGTATTCTTTTTTTCTTTCTTTCTTTCCGAGAGATTGACTGGCTAATAGCTCATTTTTTACTTTTTAGTGCTAAATCTGTAAACTTGCAATGCTGTTTTCTTCAGTTTTTTTGGGTGACCGGAGATTTTGTAGTATATATATTTGTACTTCACGCTTTTCTCCCTAAACATAAGCCTATTTTTTATTTGAATTTTAATTCATCGAAGTGCAGTCCAATCCAGTTCTAGAGGCTTTTGGAAATGCAAAAACTGTTAGAAACAACAATTCCAGGTGAAATGATTCTTGCTTTGTATCTTTAATATTGAATATATTTCAACATTTTCCAAGTCCTTAGATGGTCGATTAATGTCTTGGCAGTCGTTTTGGTAAATTCGTTGAGATTCAGTTTGACAAACAAGGGAGAATATCCGGTGCAGCTATTAGAACTTATCTTCTAGAAAGATCTCGGGTTTGCCAAGTTTCAGATCCTGAACGTAACTATCATTGTTTTTACCTTCTTTGTGGAGGGCCACCGGAGGTAGGTTTGTCACATTAACTCTTGTCATCAGTCCAAATATTACTGTCTTTTTAAAGTATTTCAATTATCAGGTAGTGGAGAAATACAAGCTGGGAAGTTCAAAAACGTTTCATTATCTTAATCAATCTAAATGTCATGAACTTGTTGGTATTAATGATACTCAAGAGTATCTTGCCACTAGGAGAGCCATGGATGTAGTGGGCATAAGTGAAACTGAACAGGTAAGACGTCTTCTTTTAATATTTCTGTCGCAGTATTTGGCTCCATCCATTAATCCATCTCACTTCATCTCAGGAAGCAATTTTTAGAGTTGTTGCTGCAATTCTCCATATTGGTAATATTGAGTTTGCTAAGGGGACAGAAGTTGATTCATCAATTTTAAAAGATGAAAAATCAAAGTTCCACTTTGAGACAGCAGTAGAACTTCTCAAGTATGGCTATGGCCTTCATTTGTTAACCACATTTTTAAGTACTTTTTTCCTTGTATTAAGATGATGCATTTATAATGCTAGGTGTGATCGTAAGGAATTGGAAGATGCACTGTTAAAGCGCGTAATGGTCACCCCAGAAGAAGTTATCAAGAGAAGCCTCGATCCAGTGGCTGCAGTTGTTGGCAGGGATGGTTTAGCCAAGACATTATATTCACGGTTGTTTGACTGGTATGTTTGTTGATACCATACTTTTGGATATTACTTTATCTGTGAAATGTGTGTCTATATTGCTGCGAGATATCCTGATGATGTGATGCTGATGCATGACTTTTAAACTGACAGGTTGGTAGATAAGATTAATACATCAATTGGACAGGATCCTAATTCAAAATCCTTGATAGGGGTTCTTGACATCTATGGTTTTGAAAGCTTCAAACAGAACAGGTACCCATCAATCATATAATTTAAATTTCACGGTACCGGGTAGTTTCTTTTGAAAAACTTGTTTTTATATGTTTTGTTTTAAGAGGGGGGGGGGGCTGGGGGCTGGGGGCTGGGGGGCCTAACAATAATGTCTAATGAATAATTTGGTTGAATAATGGCAAGTTTGCTTATTTTGCTAATTATAAAAGCAAGATTAATATAATCTGTAAGCGTTTGCAAGAAAAAATGGATATCCCCATGTGCTTATATTTTCTCTGAACCACTTTGGACATGTGTTGTCTCACCTATCTCGATCTTTTAGCACTTCTATCGTGCCTTTCTGGTAATCAGAACTTATTTTATCAATGTATTCTCTCTAAAGTGGCCCATTCAATATATGCTTTTCAAATTTATATTCATCTGTGCAGTTTTGAACAGTTCTGTATTAATTTCACAAATGAGAAGTTGCAGCAACATTTTAACCAGGTAATAATTGTTAGAATGACTACACACCAATATTAAATAGTTCCTTAAACTATAATTTAGTTTTGGTGATATACAGCACGTGTTCAAGATGGAACAAGAAGAGTACACAAAAGAGGCGATTGATTGGAGCTACATAGAATTTGTTGATAACCAAGATGTGCTGGACCTTATTGAAAAGGTAAATTTGTCATTTAATTCACATATTCGTGTCTTCTTCTGGTATATTGCTGTTGTTGCTCAAACAATGGAAGCCTATTAAATCACTTGCTTGCAACCATGTGCATAATTCCTTTTCCGACATATTATCTTATTGACAACTGAATATTTTATATGATAGGTCATCTTTTTCATGCTGCCCTGTTCTCTTTATAGTAAATGCTTTCCTTAGATGTCCTAGTGTACTAGTTCAGATACTTGCACATGATTTTACATCTAAACTGTTTTCACAGACACCCTGTTTGTACTTTGTTTGCAGAAACCTGGAGGGATTATTGCTCTACTTGATGAAGCTTGGTACGAAAATAGAAAACTTCATTTTATTTATAGTGGTATATGTCAGTGTGTGTTTGTCAATATATGTTAATGACTGTGTGCATGTCTATATGTGCAACATTATAGACTTCTTAATGCCACTGCCGAAATGTTTCCATTTTATAATGCATTTATTGTTCTTTCAGTATGTTTCCCAAGTCAACCCATGAAACGTTTTCGCAAAAGCTTTACCAGACGTTCAAAGTTAACAAACGGTTTATCAAACCAAAATTATCACGGACTGATTTTACTATTGCACATTATGCTGGCGAGGTTTGGATAATACATTTTCTACTACATTTATCCAAATGCCATTAGTGTGGGTTTCTGACGCATTAACCATCATCTTGCTTCTGTTTAACTTCAGGTTCAATATCAGTCTGAACAGTTTCTTGACAAAAATAAAGATTATGTTGTCCCCGAACATCAAGATTTGTTAACTGCTTCCAAGTGCCCCTTTGTAGCAGGTCTCTTCCCACCATTACCTGAAGAGACAACTAAATCATCAAATAAATCATCCAAGTTCTCATCTATAGGATCCAGGTTTAAGGTAATTTCTATTTTGTTTTATTGCCTACAATTGCAGAATTTTTTACATCAGTTTGCTAGTCAGTGGGACATGTTTTATTTTTATTTTTTTGAAGTGAATTTCATTTTGCATAAATTCGAAAACTGACATTCCTTGATATTTTGTAGGTACAACTTCAGCAATTGATGGAAACACTTAATTCTACAGAACCCCATTACGTTAGATGTGTGAAGCCCAACAATCAACTTAAGCCCTCTATCTTTGAGAATGTCAATATCATGCAACAATTGCGCTGTGGTGTGAGTACATATTGGATATCTAATTATTAAATTAGATATATAATTTTTTTAATTAAATATTTATCATTATTATTCATATTTTTTGTTATCTGAGCCCTCATATCTAATCATGCAGGGTGTTCTAGAGGCAATTAGAATTAGTTGTGCTGGATATCCAACTCGCAAGACCTTTTTTGAATTCTCAAATCGATTTGGTCTTCTTGTTCCAGAAGTTCAGGAAGGGAAGTAAGTACTAGCTCGTGCACCAAACTACATATAAAAGCATTAGTTTTGAATTTCCATCACTTAAATACTGGTAATTTGGCTGATTAAACAAGGCCAGATTCTTACATCTCAAATTATGGTATGAATTGTGCAGTCTTGAGGAAAAAGTAGCATGCCAAAAGATTTTGGATAAGATGAAACTCGCAGGAGCTCAGGTAAATTGGTTTTCATATGTCAGCTTCTAATCTTGTATTATATTTTTTAATCCCCTACATTGTCTTTATTCTAAAGTAGTTAAATATGTCCCAGGCTTATTTTAGTATTGTTTTAGGAAATTTAAGGATCTGACATTTGAAGGTCTTGTCGATAATATGTTATGCATCAATCGAAGTATATAATGTGTAATCATCTATTGAAGTATTTACCTTTACATTTTATTTGTAATGCGATGTATATACAAATTCATAAGCATCTAATATGGAGATCTCTTATGGTGCATTTTTTTAATCAGATAGGTTTTTGTCCATGCAAGCATCTTTAGAGTATAAGTTTAGATTGATAATTCATGAAATTCACGATTTATCAAAAGCTAATAAAGACATGTGGTGAATGCTTAATGATCAATATATAGTGAAATATTATTTTTGATAAAATATGTTAATGCATCTTTGACAAAATAATACCTCTGATCTCTGGTGTTAAATTTCTGATAAAATATTTGATACATCTGGTTTCTGGTGCAGTGATTCAGATCACATTAGGCCAAGAATGAGTATGTTATAAATGTGAATTCCTGTATGCTTGCTTCCTTATCATGATTCATAAGTTCATTATAGTTCTAACATGCTGGCATACAACAGCAATTTAACATCAATTGATGTGTTGCCTGAATCTAACTTGACCAGCTGTGCAGTTTCATTGCGTTACATGATATAATAAATGACTTTGCAGATAGGTAAAACAAAGGTTTTCTTAAGAGCTGGACAGATGGCTGATTTAGATGCACGGAGAGCATTAAAGCTTAGTGCTGCAGCCAAAATTATTCAACGAAAGATTAGAACTTATATTGCCCGGAAATATTTCCTTGCTCTTCGAGTGGCCTCCATTTCTGTGCAAGCTTTCTGTAGAGGTTTGTCTAATTGTGTTGATATTTAGATAGAATATCTTGTTAAGCAGAAAGACCCTCACGAGAAATATGCTTATTAGAAGAATTTTTTCACTGCATCTCATGCATATGAGATAAAGTAGCTAGGAGTATTTTTGTCTTCTTGTATTGTCTATGGTTGAGTTTGTTCAGTCAGAGAAGAGTAAAACGGCTCATAAGATATAATTCCTTGTTTATGAATTTTAGGAAAACTTGCTTGCAAATTATTTGAAAATATGAGAAGGGAAGATGCTGCTATTAAAATTCAGACGAAAGCACGGGGACACTCTGCGAGGATGTCCTACAAAAACCTAAGAATCTCAGCTGTTATGGTCCAAACATGTATACGGGCCATGGCCTGCCGTAAGGAGTTCGGATATAAAAAGCAAACAACTGCGGCAACAGTGATACAAGTCAGTTTCTGGCGTCTGTCTTAAGCTTTAGGTAAGAACTATTATGCAGGCTCTGTTATTGATTTATAGTAATATCTGCAGGCCCGCTGGCGTGGTCATAGATGCTTTGCATACTATAAGAAATTGATAAAGGCAGCAATTATCACACAATGCAGATGGAGAGGGAGGATGTCTAGAAAGGAGCTTCGGAAATTAAAAATGGTGAGTGTCAGCATTGTAATAATGCATTATATGCCCTTAAGAAGTAGTTTATTCTCCACATTTTCTAAAGTCTAGGATGATAATTGAGCAGGTAATTCCTATATTAATATGACATAAAATTATGCATTTTATCCAACTTTGATCGGTCGTAACATATATATGCGTTTGTGTGCCAATATGATTCAAGTTTGGGTCCTAGCATTAATCGGAAAAAAGCAAATTGTGTTTTTATCCTTGAGGTTGCCTATCTTTACTCTTTTTGTGTGGGGGTATCAAGTGAGATCATGTTTAATTGCAGTTGTTATCTATCATGGTACATTAAGCATTCATGTAAATATAAATCTGTTGTATTAATCTGTTAAACATAATATGAGAGATGGTCCAATCCACTTATTTTGATTTCTCGAACGGAAATCTTTTAGATTGCCAAAAAAAAGCTAGGGGAAGTTGTGGTCCTTTATTAACTAAAAAACACAGTTTATATGGTTAAATATACTCGTATCTTTTCCTACTATCATGCATCAATAGAAAAGGAGAATGATGCCACCAAATTTAGATCTCAAGTGATATTTTAGTACAACATTGTTTGGTCATATATTTATATATATGTGCTTGTACTTATAAGCTAATTGTCTTGTTTATCAAGTAAAGGCATGGTTAATTGCTGTTGTGTCATTTCTTGTGGCAATATAAGCACTAATGTTTGATTGTAGTCAATATTTTCTTTATTTGTTACTGCTACTATTTCACTCAATGCTACCACTGGAGACAAATTATACATTTGTATAGGTATATGCATACATGTGGATACAATAATTGATGCCATAAAACTTGCTTGGCTTAATTCTTGCATTATGTGAAAGATCACAATGTGGACTCTTGACATTTTTAGGCCGCAAAAGAAACAGGAGCACTCCAGGAAGCAAAGAATAAGCTTGAGAAAACGGTGGAAGAACTTACATGGCGTGTGCAGTTGGAAAAACGTTTGAGGGTAATATACCTATTGCATCAGCATTCTTAGACTTCGATAGCGGAGAATGTATAAATAGTAATATAATGTTTTCCAAAAACCAACCAAAAGCAACATAACCAGAGCAGGCTCTTGAGTTACATTATTATGGCGAACTAGTTATAATGGTTATGAGTCTGTGACACAAGTATAGTGAATTTATATAAAAGAAGCTATACAAGGTGAATTTATAGTTCTACAAGTTTCCTTTCTGCCTTGAACATGGGATGTAAGTGGGACCCGTCCCACCCGTTTCTGTGAAAGCAATTTATACAGAAGTTAAAAAAGAAAAAAAGAAAAATCATGCTAGTTGGTGTCGTGGTGCCTATTACCTGAATTTCGATGGTCACTCGTACAGACTGATTCAGAAGAGGCGAAAGGACAAGAGATTTTAAAATTGCAGAATTCACTGGAGGAAATGAAAGCCAGAGTTGATGAAACGAATGCATTGCTTGTCAAGGAGCGTGAAGCTGCACAAAAAGCGATTGAAGAGGCGGCTGCAGCTGTCAAGGAAACCCAAGTTCCTGTAGAAGATACAGCAAAGATTGAGGAGTTGAGTGCTGAAGTGGAAACCTTAAAGGTATTATAGGTTTTCAACTACATTATCTCTCCATCTATTTCCGTATGTTCATTATGTGTGCGCGAAGTATTAGTGGTTAGTTTCATTATTATGATGTAGACATGGTCTTTCAAGTTTTCCATTATTACTCTACATGTTTTTTTATGAAAAAATATGGTCTAAAGAAATCACAGGTGTCCCGAAGATCTCTTATATCCTGTAGATTATATGTCATATGAAAAAGTAGCAATCCATTTAAATGCATGAGTAACAAAACTATTTGGGGAAGTCTGTATCCTGATATCTTGTAGACCCAAAATGTTGCTCTTCAATGAAATTAAAACTTAAAAAAATAGCAAGTACTTAGTTAACAACCAATAGAAAGTTTATGTTAGCTAGCTTTGCTTGGTATTATTCTATGTGCATGTTCAGATCTCGTAAATTTAATCTTACATTCATTTTACAGTCATCACTGCAATCTGAAAAAGAGCGAGCTGATGATTTAGAAAGAAAAAATGCAACATCTGAGGAGTCAAGTGAAGAAAAGCGCCAGAAGCTGGAAGAAACTGAAAATAAAGTTCAACAACTTCAGCAATCTTTGAGCAGGTAGTACTAATACATAGTCCTCAACTTTATTTATATTGTTTATTCTTGGAGGTACTTACCTTTCCAATAAAGAATATATCTGATAAATTTTCTTAAGATTCTTACCGCTGAATTGGAAGTCTTTGGCCTTAAATTTGCTTGGCATATTTTTTTCGTGACAATTTCCTAGGTTCTTTGATTTCTCTTTTCTTTTGCCACCAGTTTTACATATGATATAAAGCTTAAATGTCAAAGTGCTATGAGAGTACAGGATAATCTGTATTTAAACTTTCCACTATTCCTTGGATTTCACCTGCCTAACTGATATGGAAGGATGGAGTTCCCAGCATGTAAAGAAAGATCTAAAATGTAGAAATAAATTTACAAATGATAAATGGAACCAACTAGTTTTGAATGAACTATTATATTTGGATTGGTGATATGGCAAGGATAACTAACTATTAATGGTGTTATAGCTAAAATATTGAAATATCTTTACAAATGATCAATTTAATGCATGAATGAATAACCAATTATCCATTTATGTCTTCCAATATACCTATGCATTGGATTGATCATTTTGTGAATTTAGTTCTATATTATAGTTTTAGCACCGAATATAAATGCAGGCTCTAGGTTTAGCTACTTTCCAAAAGTTATCAACTATAAATCGTTATATAGGTAGATGACTATGTTCAACCTTCTGCAGTTCTTGATTCATGGTAGACTGGAAGATTTACTGCCTTGTCATGCGCTCTTCAACATTGAACAATTCTTCTTGTCTAAGTAAGATAAGATGTACAGTAGAGGCTGAAGAGCAGAAATTAAAGAGTTTACTTCAATATTGCTAATTTTGGTCAATTGACATAAAAATAGGGGTATATTTTGTCTAGATCTGAAACTTTTATGCTATCACCCTGTCATCCATATCCAAATGGTACTCAGTAACATATTCATGAATTGTAGAACTGCATGATCGATTTCCAATGTAGCTTGATCTTTCAGTTGTTTGACAAATCTAATATTTGGTGTGATGTTGTGTTTAGTCATTTTTTGTCTGTACAATGTTATTATGTTCAAGCTTTGATTAGCAAAAAAAAAAATGTTCAAGCATCTGCAGTTCTTGAATTGTGGTAGCCCGGTAGATACTATTGCCTTGTCATGGGCTCTTCAGTATGGAATAGTTTTTATTGTCCAATTAAGATATGATATATAGTAAAGGCTGAAGAGCAGAAATTAAAGAGCTTTCTTTTTCTTAAATCTTGCATAATTTTGGTCCTTGACGTAGGAGGGGTATACTTTGGCTAGTTCTGGATTTTTTATGCAGTCATCCATATGCAACATAATACTCAGTAACAAATTAGTGAATTGTAGAACTGCATGATCGATTTCAAATCAAGCTTCATCTTCAATTGTTTTGTAGGACAGTTCAGCCAATTGTTTATTCCACCCAAAATTTATTCTTGAGGGTGGTGTTTGAATATTACTTTTGCAATTGGCAGCATTATCTCCGTTCCACTGACCAATTATGAATGTCTTTATACTGAGAAAATTTCTATTTTCAGTGTCACTACATAGAACTGATACTATTATTTCCCTTGTGCAAATAGTCTTGACGAGAAGCTTACCAACATGGAATCTGAAAACAAAGTTCTACGTCAGCAAGCTCTATCCATAGCAGAGAATAGTAAGGCCCTACAAGAGTTAGAGGCAGAAAATAAAAATCTTCGTCAGAAGGTTTTGACCATGGCTCAAAGTCATAAGATGCTCGCTGCGAATCGCTCTAAATCAGTTATTCAGGTAATTCTACCGAAGAGGTGCATCTTCATGGTATTATAAAATCTTATGAATCACTTACATGTCTTTCTTTTTTCTTCTCTTTGACATTGGCAGAGAGGGGAAACCACAAAAGCTGCTATAGTAAGTCAAACCGACTTAGTTTACATAATCCAGTATATTTTTACCATATGTTACTGGGCTTTTAATATAATTGCAACTGGTATTGTAACAGGATCTCCCAACTCCTCCAATAAAACAGCTGAAAGAACAGGCGGCAGAGATAGAGGAGAGGCCCCAAAAATCACTGAACGAAAAACAGCAAGAGTATCAGGATTTGCTAATCCGTTGTATTGCACAGCACCTTGGATTCTCTAAAGGCAGGCCTGTTGCAGCCTGCATCATATACAAATGCCTGCGGCAGTGGAGATCATGTGAAGTAGAAAGGACTAGTATTTTTGATCGAATTATACAAATTATTGGCAATGCTATTGAGGTGTGTATATATTCTTAATATTTTAACATGGCATGCCACATTTAGTCGTTGGCTTGGTCAAATTTAAAATATGCTTCTGTGATTGTAGACACAGGACAACAATGAAACTTTAGCATATTGGTTATCAAATGCTTCAACTCTGTTGCTCTTGCTGCAACATACACTGAAAGCTGGTGGCGCTGCTGGTGTAACTCCACAGTTTAGGCGATCACAATCTATATTTGGGAGGATGACACAGGTAAAGAAGATTCATATTAACGTTTACCCTATTAAGTAAACTTTGTAACCAATGCGACGTTTTATTCTTCAGAGCTTTCGTGGAACTCCACCTGGCGTTGACCTTTCTTTCGCCAGTGGTGATTTGACTGGTGGGGTGGATATGGTACGCCAAGTTGAAGCCAAATATCCTGCTTTGCTTTTTAAACAGCAATTGACAGCTTATGTTGAAAAGATATATGGCATGATTCGTGATAATCTAAAAAGAGAGATTTCTCCACTGCTTGGCTTGTGCATTCAGGTATTGTGTGTCCAAATTAACTCTAAATTACGTTTATTAGAGAAACAAATGTTTTACTTACTTGGTAACTAAATGGTATAGGCGCCAAGAATTTCCAGAGCAAGCTTAATCAAGGGGACAGCTCGCACACTTGCAAATGCTGCAGCACAAGAAATTTTGACTGCTCACTGGCAAGGGATTGTAAAGAATATTGAGAATTTCTTGAGTATGTTAAAATCTAATCATGTAAGTGATAGACCATTTTTTTCTTTATTCCCGAGATCAGTTCTAATTTTTATTCTTTTACATTGCTTGTCCCATGTTTTGCCCTGGCATTATTGATCACTAAGAAATTTGTCTAGGGTACAAGTAGAGTAAAGCACAGCAATTAAATTCGTTACAAAACAATTAATAATGATTCGTACTTTAATGTGTAGATACTACATATCACGATTCGTAATAATGATTCGTACTTTAATGTGTAGATACTACATATCACGATTCGTACTGTCACTATGGAGGAGGCTGCCAGTTATAAATTCTTCTGACAGCAGTTCACACTTTAATTTAATAGGGAAAATCCTACTGGCCTTGCATGGACACTTCCATTATGATAACCTTATCTAATTTCATACTTATGTAATATAACTTTCATACTTCTCCTACATATCAATGTTTTATTCATGTATTATTTTGGTGGATATATTCATGTGCAGGCTGCACTTCTATTTGTTTATTTTTAACTTTTATGATGGCAGATAAATCGATTTCCATGGTTACTTGGAATATACATTGACATGATTTTCTTTGTTTCGAAGGTTCGGTACTTCAAATTAACCGCATAAAACTTACAAGATTTCGCCATATCTTTTCTGTATTATTAGGTACCCCCATTTTTGGTTCGAAAAGTGTTCACTCAGATATTCTCTTTCATCAACGTACAACTATTTAACAGGTTCTCCATTTAGTAGGATCCCCGCAGTTTTTTATGTATCTGTATGACTGTAAACTTGCTTATGGTCCTAACTTTTAATTGTAACCCGTTCTGGTTACAGCCTTCTTTTGAGACGTGAGTGCTGCTCATTTAGCAATGGTGAGTATGTCAAGACTGGATTGGCAGAACTAGAACATTGGTGCTACAAGGCGACGGACGAGGTAATCTTGTTGCATATCCAGTCTCCCCATCCTCATATTGTTTCTTTGCTTTCCCGACTGATGCAAGAAATACATATGCAGTATGCTGGTTCAGCCTGGGATGAGCTTAAGCATATAAGACAGGCTATTGGGTTCCTGGTATTGCATCTAAATACTCTGCATGGTGCTTAAAGCCTTTCAGCATTGCATGTTATATATGCTAATTAGGTCCACCATAATTGCAAGTAATTAACTATTGTTTAATAGTTACTATTTCACTTTACTTCAATATTAATCTTTCGTTTATTATAACTGTAATCAGTATGCCCAATTTTTGGAAAAAGGTTTTGGATGATACATTCTAAACGCAACATAGAGGGAAAAGTTTAGTTATATATCATCAAAACGAAAGAACAAAAACTTGAACCTTTGCATGTTTGCACCGATAACAAACAGTTATAGAGTTGCCTGTAATTCGGTAAGTCCACTATTTTTATCATAATCTTTGTGTCTAATTTAGGTCATACATCAGAAGCCAAGGAAGACACTGGATGAAATAAGTCATGACCTGTGCCCAGTAAGTAGATTTTTCAAGAATGAGCTACTTCAGTTGATATTTGATTAAGATCCTCTGTTTCACAGTTGTTAGTTCTTTATAGGTGCTCAGCATTCAACAACTTTACAGAATCAGTACTATGTACTGGGATGACAAGTATGGCACACATAGCCTTTCGCCAGATGTAAGTCTGAATTGATCTTCTTTCACATGGTAGTTTGTTTTCGCTGTGTAACAGAGTGAGTTTTTATTTTAGTTCTCTTAAACTATCATCTTCGTTAATACTATGGATGATTAAAATAGGAAAACTACCCATTACCGTTAAACATCTAATCTGGTACGTGGGAAGGCGGGCACTTAATTATTGATGTTTTACAACCATTTATAGTTTAGTTATACTGCCCTTGTCCACCTAATTTTTACTGTTATTGGATTATTGGTAGCTGTAAAGAATAAGTGGCTTAGCTTTGATATATTATTTTGATTGACAGGTAATATCTGCCATGAGGGTGTTAATGACCGAAGATTCAAACAATGCTGTCAGCAGTTCATTTCTGCTTGATGATGATTCAAGGTTAAAAATGAGTCACTAACATGCGATTGCATTTGTTATTACTTGAATTTGTATTTTAAATAAAAAATGTTTGCGACTGAGTGTTAATTAATGATGCAGCATCCCATTCTCAATTGAAGATCTAGCTAAATCAATGGATAAGATTGATATTTCAGACGTTGAACCACCGCCTCTAATTCGTGAAAACGCAGGATTCACTTTTCTATTGCCTCGTGCTGACTGATTGGATGAGTTGTCTAAGTAGCTTCCAACGCAGCATCCATCGTCAGGACATGATGTATGTCATTGTTTTGATAACAGTATGAACTAAATGCGTTTTTGTGGTCGATTGCACAATGGTTACATTTTTTTCCCTCTATAGGTAAATTTATATTATCCCATGTACAGGAAGCTCGATGAACTCACCCTCAGTTCATGCTCTTCATATTGTACACTTCGATATGGGAGGCTCTATTTCCTACCCATAAGAACCGGCAGATAAGCATTGAATATCCTTAGATTTTGCAGCATGGTTCCTGCAATGCTCAAAGAAACCTTAGGCGAGCTGGTGATTTTGTTCCAGTTGAAATTTGGAGTAGTGGAGATGTTTTCAAGCTATCATCTTCAATGCAAGTTAACCTAAATGGTTTTGATTGTTATTGCACAGATCCTCTTTACAAATAGTGAATCTTTTCTCACATTCATATATTTCTGTTGCATAAATATATTAGATGAAAATAGGGGTAGTCAGGTGTAAAAAGGATTATATCATACACTTACTCAGGTTTTTCATAAAAATGTTTATATGATGCTTGAGAAGCACACAACAGTCAATTTAGTTCCTATATATAACTGGAAAACTAATAGCCCCTGCGTCTGCTATACAGTTTGGAGTTTTGACAGGCACACGCACATGCAAAAACATTTTAGTATCTCATATTTACAATTGTACCTTGTTGCATAGGGCCCTGGATATGGGGAATTGATCGATGCACAATCAATTCATAATCTACATATGGGATTTCATTGTTCTGTGTTGCTGCAAAGAGGAACCACTTGAGTTCCTTATCTCGAATTTTCGGTATCAGGTTGTTAACTGTTGTAACTTAACTTGATTTCCAATGGTCTATTATATTGGAATGATGAAGACATTAATCATATACTATTTTGGTTTCTCCATTTAATCGGTCATTTCTTAGAAGATCTATATGACTTTATCCCGTGTAAATACTACAAAAAAAATGGATTTTTGCGATCAAGTAAAATTATTTTTTCTATCGAATAAAAATCTACTGATAACGGTCGATGGCCTATTTCCCATCAAACCTAATAATCGGTCTGAAAAAGTACAAACGGTCAAGTGGAGTTCACACATTAAATTTCAGACAAGTGGGTATCATTTGCTATCAAAGATAGTGATAGTACCCGCTCAGTTGCGGAGGCAGTATATAGGTTCGATCTCTCTCTGAAAATTAGGTCCAATATAAATTTTTTTAAGCCCGAGTCCGGTTTTTGCCCTCCCTCATCCTAAGCATCTCAAAATTAAAAAAAAAACAATAAAGAGAGACATGCGAGTACTACATATAGGCTAAGAAGTAAGAACACAGGTGTGGGTGTATTATGGGACACAAGATTTCGATAAATATTATTAAGATTTGTGTATGAGGTAATATGGTATATGTAATTATTAATTTTCATATATATATATATATATATATATATATATATATATATATATATATATATACACGAGTAAAACTCAGCGAATAACTCCTTATTTGAATAACTGAGGAACCAATTTCTATTTTATAAAAAATTTGATTAACAGATAACTATAAAAAACTACAGAAAATGCAAAAAAAAATCGTAGAACACCAAAAATAATTATAAAATAAAAAATTACATAATATATAAAAAAATATAGAACACAAATTACAGAACACTAATATTGAACAGTGTTTTGTAATTTTGTGTTCTATATTTTTTTGTATGTTATGTATTTTTTTTTTGTTTTGTGATTATTTTTTGTGTTATGCAATTTTTTCTATATTTAACAAATTTTTAATGTATTCTGCAATTGTATTTGTTTTAAAACACAAAAATATATGTACAATATATTTATTTGCGCAAAAATGAACAAGAGTATCGATATTTTTTATAGACACATATACTTAATTTTGTGAAATCAGTTAATTAACATGACTTTTGATCACAATTTTTAAAAATAAAATTCAAAACTAGGATTTAAGAAGAATCCCCAGGGACAGGTGTGTCCAAATATCCGACCAGTGGATACCACAAATAACTAAAGTGTCCCTACTTTTCTTTGGGGATATGACTACAAGGCATATCAAGGGCATATGAAACTGATTCAATAAAAAACTTTTCTCATTATCACTGAAGAACACAACTTCATCACATCTCTACCTTCTTTAATCGTCTACTATTCTTCTCCATTGTTCAGGTAATTTTTATTTTTTATTCAATATTTTAACCTAATTTAATAATACATACATAATTGATGTATATTTGAGAGGTTTAACTTAAAAGTTGTTTATTTTTAATTTAAATTTGTGGTGATTTGTGAATTCATATTAGCAAATAGCAATCTCAATTGGATTATTGTGTATTGTTTTATTTTTTAAGGATAATTTTTATTAATATATGAGTTACGATGAATGACATTATTTTTAATTTTTAATTTGTTACAGCTATGAAGAGATATTATCAAACTATGTTGCAGAATAATAAATCTCATGTACAATCCGAAAACGTGAGTGAACGCAGTGTTCATAATCGTCAACAAAATCGGGAGGAAGTTAACGTCAATGCATGAGTTGCCAATTGATCCCCCAAGAAAAAAATATTTATGATTTACATGATAATGAGAGATAAAAGATCAAAAGGTTTTATTTGTAGAAGAGACATTGCCAACCGAATGTAAATTTTCCTTAGAGATTGTTTGAAAGTAAAAAGCGTATATTTGTTTTGACATGGTACAAAGAGATCCTCATTGGTTAGAGTACAGTGTCTGTGAAGATTCAATGTACGTATTATCTGTTTTCATGGATTAGATCGAGGACTATAATTTTTTAAAATATTAATCTCTTGTTTGTTTTCATGAATAATAAATAATAAAATTATAATCCTCTCTAATCATTGGTTGACGGATGTATATATTATTTAATTATTTCTAACAAGTCATTTTTAAAGGATTATAATCCATTTATTATAAATCAATTTAATACAAATAAAGGATTAGAAAATTTAAAAGATAATAATCCAATTCATATTTATCCCTCAAAATAAACATAGAATTATAATCTAATTCTAAAATTAATCCTTCTAAAAAATATATAATATTGAATAATTTAAAAGATTATAATGCTTATAAATAATAGTGAAGGATTATAATGCATGGATACTGATCCTGGTAGAGCTGTTAAACGAACCGAGCAGACTCGAACTCGACTCGGTAAAAACCCGACTCGACTCGACTCGGTTCGTTAACGAGCTCGAGTTCGGCAAGAAAAAAAAGCTCGTTAAGCTTAACGAGTCGAGTCGAGTTTTTTGGTTGTTCGACTCGACTCGACTCGGTAGAAACTCGGTACTCGATAGAAAATATAAAAAATATATATATTTTTTTATTGTTTTAGTTTTTATTTTTTATTTTTTAGTGTTTTAATTTTAGTTTTTAGTGTTTTAATTTTAGTTTTTAGTGTTTTAATTTTAATTTTTAGTTTTTAGTGTTTTAATTTTAGTTTTTATTTAAAAAAATAAGCCCAAAAAAATAAAAAATAATAAAAATAATAAAAAAAATAAAAAAATATCGAAAAACCCGACTCGACTCGGGATCGACTCGGACTCGGGATCGACTCGGTAGGCTCGTTACCGACTCGACTCGACTCGGGTCATTAACGAACCCGAGTTCGGCGCAAAAAAAAAACTCGTTTAATAATCGAGTTCGAGCTCGACTCGGTTAGAAAAACTCGAGATCGAACTCGTTAAGGAAAAACTCGACTCGACTCGACTCGTTTACAGCTCTAGATCCCGGTATTATAATTCCATAAGATAAACATGACCTTAATTCTTCATTTCCTCAAACTCACGTAGAGCCCAAATATTGTAAAAAATGGTCAAAATAACTAATTACATTACAAGAAATGCTAACTATTCCCAAAATTGTCTAAAAAGTTCCTAAATATTGAGTTGTTATTTCTGTAATTGATAATTTTTTTAATAATAATATGAGATCTTGCGTGTATACATATAAGAAATTCATGAATTAAAATAAATTATATATTATGCTACGTCATTTAAGAAAAAGTTTGAGATTATTTTTAGGTACCTAGTATTACCCTCGTATGATCTTATAATATTACAGGAGAAGTTTCTAACTCAGTCTCAAAATCTTGACGGTTTGGTGCAAAAAGCCATGAAATTATTCAACTAAATTACAGGCCGTTTGTTGCATTTCATTATAAATTCAAAAGTCAAGAGAAAAACAAGACTTTATGTGCACAATCTAGAGAAAGATTTAGGATCTGTCCTTTCTGTTTGTTGCTTTGTACACAAGTAACACAATACACACATAAATATCGAAATCTCTCGTGTATTTTAGAACACAGAATTGCAATTTTATCTATCTACCTCCGCACTATTATATATTTATGTATATAGATAGACGGGTGCATGTGAGTACGTGTGTTCATGCGTCACTGACCTACTGCTGCCATTTTCCATAACCGTCGGAGAGCTTATATATATATATATATATATATATATGTAAACCGACTCCTATAAACTATAATAATATTCATGGCCGGCCTGCAAAATTAAGATTAGTACAATGTAATGTAATATTAATGTTGTTTCAAGTGGCAGCAAAAAAAGTCCTGACTAGTTTGGACAAGTCGAGGTTCAATTCTCATTTGGGAGTATTAGAATTAAATTACGTAATTTAATTAGTTTTCATAAACAATTAAACAAGAAAAAAAGCAACAAATATCCTTGATTAAATTATGCAGCACGGTTTGTAATTATACTTATTTATGATACATTTTGTGTAGATATATCATTTTATTATTAATGATGTTTATTTTTATTTTTATTATTGTTAAATATGTAAAACTGAATATTTTTAAGTAATTAAACATTAATAATAAAATTTGAATTAATTTCTCATATCCACTCCTCTTGAGTTTCAAAAATTTATAATTTGTGAGTTTGAAAATTTCATTTGACTATAAAAACAAAAACATATTCAACCAAATATTAGATATGATTTTATTCTATCCATGTAATTATTTTAGAGAGCCTAAGTTTCCATCATTTCTTATCGGTGAAACAAACAATCCATTGATTACTTATTTTAATTTTTATATTTGATTTAATAAAATTATATTATCCCCTTAAGGTACAACTTCTAATTTATTTTATCAATTTATAAACATTATAAATTACATATTATTAATAAATATATTCAATCTAATAATAATAATTTAGAAGTTAATAATTAATTTTTACGTTATTAATTACAAATGATATAAAGTACGTATGGATGAAAATTAACTTTTTTTTACGGCAAGGACATTGCCTACTTAGTTTCTCAAATAATAAATTGTTATTCTACTTTAAACGGTGACACAGCTATATACTACTTGATTACTTAATTTAATAATATAATCTTAGATCAGTCCTTCAATTCATTATAATTACCATCAACTGCTTGATATTTTTAATATGAATAATAACGACATTAATTTATATAATTCTGATTGTCGCATGACTCGAAAGATGACCCGATAAAAAACAGTTGGACATTAGCAAGGACAAACATGTGCTACCAACTATATATATTAAAAATACCTGCCTGCCCTAATATTCATGTTGTGTGTGTCATTGTGCATGTGTGTTTGTTGACTCGGTTAAAAAAATGGTCATGTTTTGATGGGGAACTAAACAGATGTACCCATATTTGATCGAAATCATATATTTGGTTGTATTTGTAATATTCGTAATTTTTCTTCTTTGTATATTTATGAAATATTTTCTTAAGGATTAATAAGTAGAGTATTTTATGGTAATTATCTAATATCTTATATGTATTATTATATATTTAATTTTGGGATAAAGATAACTTAAAGGATGAGTCCAGTTAAATTAGATAGGTATTGTTTTCAATTAGATTAGCATTCTTTAGTTTACGTGACTTAAATAGTAGCTGTGTATATATAAACATCACAGCAGAGAAGAAGAAAAAATACGTGAAAGCAAATCAAGGGAGAAGGGAGTCAAGGTGTATTAAGGCCAGGAGTGAAAAAGGAGTCAACTAGTTTATTCCATAAAAGGTATTTAATTTTAGTTTTATATGTCATGACCTTTATATGATATGAGCATATGACATTGTGTTATAATCTCTGCAAATTACAATTTATGGCTATTGTTAAGCTATTGTATGAAAGTTTCCGTTAACTTATCAAATTCAATATTTTATAGTGTTTTCTTATTAGAAAATGCTCTTTTATATAATATTTAATCTTTTCTATAAACTAGTTTATATACAAGGATATTATTTTAATTCCATGAATAGTTAATAATTATTGTACTCATTTATAGATATACGAGATGAGTTGTTTTAAAAAAAAATCATTTGCTGTGATTATATGATGTGCATAATTGGATATTAAATATTATATATATTTTTATATATAATAAAAGCATGATGTTTGATTTATTTATTAAAGATATAAGTGTGGCTCGGATCATTTCAGTATCACCATGGTATTAACACAAGTACACAACACATGACCCGTGTCTATATTTTAGTAAGATATCAATATGCATGCATGGATCCGACTTAGATATTAATGTCAATGACATGATTTTTGCTTTAGTTATCAATTATTTATTGACTCATACTAGTATCTTTATAGTGAACCTTATCTTCGCCGGAGAATAATTAATGTGAATTTATTTGTTTAAATATCAGGATTATTTTGTGCCGGTTGATTACGTGGTTATCGCTATTAAGATAAATTTACTTTTCGTACTTTCTAGATTATTTTAAATGTTGTATATTTATAATATTTTTTACAAATTTTTTGGATCAAAAATGATATTTTAGATATAAAAAATTTCCAACTAACTCTGCCTTTTGAACCCATTAGTAACTGCGTCTAGTTCTTGAAATAGCATATGATACCTTAATAAGACTATGATACTTTCGGAGTGCACACTTTATGATACCTTAGTAAAGGTACATTATTGACACTCATGACACCGTGTCACTGGGTATTTGTAACTTTAGCGAATTGTGGAATTAATGTATATGTATTGAATTTTTGAACTATGAAAATTATGAAATTTTGTAAACGTATTTGATCCACCAGTTATTTTGAATTTTTTTCTTGTTGGATTGTGTAATTCATTACTTACAAATTTTCAGGTACTTAGCAAATGGACTTACATTGGATTGGATTAGAGTTTGACCATTTTATTAATAATATTACGAATTTTAGCTATTTTAAATGTGAGGAGCCGTGCCTTCGTGAATTTAACGTTATATTGAATTGAAATTATTTGACTTTATTCCTGAATTTTTTTTGAATTCTTACGAGATTTTGGAATTTTATTTTTAAGAAATTATGGAATTCAGATTTATTTGAATATTTAATTAATGATAATAGTGTGAAAAGTCGGTCTGTTACAGTATTAATATTTTACGTACAACTGAGCTTGCGTTTTCTGCCCTAAATTTAATATTTCTTCCGTTTTAAAAAACTATTTATTATTATTATTATTATTTGTATTCGATCAATATACACTTGAATTTTTAGGTTGTCCCAAAACCCTACATCTCTCGCGGCACCTAAAATTTTCTGAGCTTTTCATCAATTTTCACCGGTGGAAAGTCCCCATCCTTTTTTATTTTTTCGTTTTTCTTAATTAATCTATTGTTTTCCTTCAATAAATTCTCAATTTTTTTTAAATTTTGTTAATCCCTCCTTATGAAAGTTTGGTTTTGTTTTGGTGTTTTTAATGATCGGGATTATAGATCTACAGAATTTTCTTGTTTGTGTTTAGTTATGTGATAAAAGTTTTTATGGGATTACATCTACGGTCGATGGCTCAAAGCAGTTGGGCACAAGTACATATATTCATATCTTCAAAAAATCGCTTGGTTGCCTCTTCAACATCAAACAATCGCTGGTTGACTCTTCAATAAAGAAGGATTCAACAACGATATGTTTAAACATTTGTCCAATTTCAATTGTATTTGTAGAAACTGTATGACTTTTCATTATTGAATTGATTCCCTTTTTTTTAAAAAAACTATTTATTATTATTTTATATAAATTATATTTTATCTATATACAATTTTTTTTTATTATAAGATATATATGTTTATAATTACTATTTATAATTCTTACTTTTTAGAGAAAAATGTTTTTAAGATCGACTTTAGGTAATTTACTTAAAATTAGAAGCATATAAAACATTTTTTTAATAATAGAATCCACCCCTTATATTTATAAAAAAAATAGTCTTGAAAACTTTAAATAGTTATCTAAAAATAATATTGATCAAATTCAGAATTTTAAATAAAATTCAAATTAATCATATAAGTATTATATATACCTAGTATACATAGTGATTAACCAAACAATAATATTTCATTTTCTTTAATTATATAAGAAGCTGAAATATGCAAGGGAACTAAAAAATTAATAACCAAATATCTCAAGAACAACTATAAAATTAGTAAACAGAGGAGGGCCAATATGTTTTAGTTTAAATACAAGTTAACAATATTAATTTAGTGATCAAATGTTTAGTAGGATCGCCGGCCAAAGAGACTTGAAACTTTCGGTTGCCTTGTCTTTGATGATAGTGCTACATATATTCATTGTTTCCCTCAACTCATCCACTTGATTACAATATCTAGCTAGTACTCGTACTTAATAGTTTAGATTCTTCAAACACAAAACTATAGCCTATATTGTAACTTTGTTACCTTCTAAAACTCTCAATACTTTTACACCATATACCTATAGCATCACCAATCACAGGACATAAGTGCAAAATTTAGGAATATTCTTCAAGGGATCAAGATTCAAGACCGGGCCAAGAGAATTCGAATGGAATCCAAATATCAACAAGATGATTCAAAAAATTCATCAGGTGAAGAATCTGATCAGGTGGAGTTGCAAAACAGCACATCAAGATCTTATGAGTGTGTGTTTTGTAAAAGAGGCTTCACCACAGCACAAGCCTTGGGTGGACACATGAATATCCACAGAAAAGATAAAGCTAAGACAAGACCTTGTAAAGACAACAAGCAACAACACAAGGTTCCAACCATTTTTCCAGTGTCAACAAGTTTGTGTACTCATGATAATCATCAGAATCCGCTGCGAGCAATGGAAGAGTATCAACCGGGATTGAGATTGAGCTTGGAATTTGGGACATCGAAATTTGGCCAAGAGATGGAGAATGAGAGAAGAGGTGGTTTGATTGAAGATGGTGATTTGGATTTGGAGCTTAGGCTTGGACATAATCCTTAATTATGTATATAATTATTAATATTTATACTTCTTGGTCTGCATATATTTGTTAATGCAAAAACACCATGTTATATTTGATTTTGGTTTATCCTTTAACAATGCAGGTAACATACTTTGATATACATTATATACTTATATCGTTATATGCACAATTCCTGCATATTGATACAGTAATGTACTGACTAGTGAGTTATGCAGGACTCTTGTTAGCTAGTTCAATTTGCTACAAGTAGCATTTCACAGGATCTGAATTTCATGACACTGTCAAATAGTTTACCAGATTTAGTATTCCAAGTGCATACAAATTGCTTCAATATTTGTTAATTGTTATAACAAAAGTGGAGCTAGAACTTCTGTTATGTTTTTCGCCAAACTGATGCATTGAGAAGAATATGGAACTAGTCTCACTTCCCATGTTCTTTATGCACCAGAATTTGGGATGACTTGGATCTCTATATTCAGTTGTAATACTTTCTTTTTTGATGTCTATTGTAATATTCCTATTTTTATTTACTTTCTTGATCACCAAAAGTAGAAAGTAAGGGTTGTAATTCGAATAGAATGGACTCTAACTCGACTAATAAAATGGGTTCAAAAACAAACATCTGGGCTCAATAAGCAATTCAAGCCGATCCGAGAGTTTAATTAGGGCGACTTGAACTCAACTCGTTTGATCAAATTCAATTTAACCGTGTCTTGAATTCGACTCTAGATAATATATTTCTATGTTATATAATGTATTTGGCTTTTGATAATATATTGGGTTGAACTCGATCTCTATTCTGTTCATCAAAATACTTCAAAATTTCGAATAGTTTAAACTCGACTCAAGCTCAAAAACTCATTACTAGGCTCGAACTCAACTCGGTTTATACACATGATGAGTTCGAACACAATTTGTCGACTTGAGAAATTCTAAACTCGAATTCACTCGAGAAAGACTTGAACTTGAATTCGATAACCAAAAACTCGTATCGCTTCAAATTACAGCCCTTACTAAAAGTAATGCTGAGTTAATGTTATTTGGCAGGTAAAAGGGAGGCAGGTAGCATTAGGCTGTGTAAATAGCTCCTCAATGATAAACATTTACCCACCAAGGGAAAGAACATAAAAGATCAAACTAGGTGATAACACCATACAAGATGCACACAATCTACTATGCCGAAATCATACAAGGTTAACTGGAAACACACCAAATTAAGTTTTGATCATCATTAAGTTGATTATAAATGTGGTTTGATTATAGCATAGAGTCCAGCATTAGTACCGTGTACATTTCGTGGATTAGGCTTCTCTGCGTTGATGATCAAGAGCATTTAATCTGGAGTTGCACTTACTTTGCAGGTGTATGCTTAGTTGTGTCAACCAATTTAAGAATGAGCTTGAGCATTGATTCACCTAACATTATGTTGCATCTTGCATATTTAAATTTCTATTGATATTGATATCTATGAATCAAGCCAACAAGATTTCTATAGATGTATATATGACTTGTAATGATTAAAAGGAATTCAATTAGCCTACTTGTAAATAATACCGCTCTAGCTAGAAAGAAGCTCTGGACTGATGATTGTGTATGCTATCAAAACACTCCTTATATAACCTGATGGAACAAGATAGATAAAAGGAGCAGAGAAGAAGAAAAATAATATACTCGGGCCTAAAATTTGCAGACAGAATACAAAACGGGGGCATTGCCTAATGACTACTGCTATCATGCAAGCATTTGTTACATTTCAACTCTCAATAATCATTACTGATAACAATTGATCAGATCTTTGAAGTACACTTTATTTAATTGTGGAAGAATATTAATTTAACACTTAACATAGTATTTGAGTAAAACTATTATAACAAAGCCACTGCAAACTAGTAGCTAAAAATGCAACAATTTAGCTGCAAATTCATTAATATTCTCGTCAGAAGTTCCACCTTCATCCACAGCTTCTGCAGCCAAATTCTTCCACTTGGCCGCATTTTCCTTGATCATTTTCCCTTTCTCTCCCTCCATAACCTCTTCTATCAATGATTTCAGAACATTTCGTTTCACAATTCCCTTCTCATCTGGCCTAGCTCTGACCCCCACACCCCAAACGTCCTCCACATACTTGGCATTGGCAGGCTGATCAGTCCACTGTGGCATCCCCACCATAGGCACTCCCAAACTTATGGCTTCAAGAACTGAATTGAAACCACAATGTGTCACGAAACATCCTATTGACTCATGTTTTAAAATCTCCAACTGTGGACTCCATGTCACAACCAAACCCTTTCCAGATATCTCATTGATGAAGTTATTTGGAAGCTTTGCTGCCTCTAATTCCCTTACAACCCACAAAAAGTTGAAGTTGCTGTCTTGGAGCCCCTGTGCTATTTCTTCCATTTGTTCTGCTGAAACTTCTATGGAGCTTCCAAATGAAACATATATGACTGAGCCACTAGGTTTTTCTTTTAGCCACTTCATACAAACCCCATATTTTGACTTGAAAAGATTAATGCCATAATCTTTATCATCTTCAAGTCTCTTGTCTAGGTACATAGATGGCAGTGTCGGTCCTATTGTCCTCACTTTCCATAATTTTGTCATATACCGAAGCACCTACATATAAATAATAATAATCCAGAACAGACATATATTAGCAACAAATTCTGACCCTTATTTAGACACAAATATGCCAGGAGATTCGAGTGCACATAAAAAGAAGCTTTCAATCTACTAGATCACTCATTTTCTAAGGAGACACAATAAGGTAATTAATACCGTAATACTAACTGTGACGAAGCTGACCACCAATTTTAACCCTTATCCACACACAATTAAGCGAGGAGATTCAAGTTCACATAAAAAAGAAGCTCTCAATCTACGAGTTTACTCATTTTCCAAGGAGAGACGATTGCATAATACTGTAATACTAACTCTGACGAAGCTGAATAGTAAATAGATAAAATAAATTATAAAGTTAGCAACATACATACCTCTTCCTCCAATTTGTGGAATGTGTTAAAAAAGACCCAATCTGCATAATCAACATTAGAGAACTGATTAACTAGAAGATCAAAGAAATGTAAAGGAGCTGGTGTTTCCCATGATTTAAACAAGGGCAATCCAGGAATGGAAAGAACTGATGATTCATCATCTCGCAGTGGGAGAGAGATAAGACCCTTATAAACATGATAATATATATTGTTGACAGCACATGACTGAGTAAAAAATACAGCTTTAACTAGTCCAAAGCTGTTAGCAACATCAAGAGCCCAAGGCAAGAAACCATCATAAATGAGCACAGTCACAGGGTTGCCAGACTCATCAAGTTTGTTTAACAGATTTTCCAGTGTTTGAGAGCCGACAATGCGTAGACTGGAGAGGTAGCTGGCAGAGCTTTCTGCTTGGGCATAGCCACCTTCATCAAAACCATCTGAATAAGTTTCGAAAGAGACGGGGCTTTGGGGATCAGCGAGCATGGATTTGGAGATGTAAATGGTGTTTGCAAGTGAAACTTTGATGCCTTTGGAGACCAAGCGTTTGCAAAACTGGAGCATGGGGTTTATGTGGCCTTGAGCAGGGTAAGGAAGAACCAGAGCATGAGGACTTTTTTTGTTCTTCTCCATTAATTATATGGTCTTTGCTTATAGTTCTCTCTCTCCAAGAATTCAATGGTGGTGGCATTGGCACCGCACATCACACATATATATTAGATTTACCATTTTAAAATAATAAATTTGGTATGTATATTATATTTGTACATGCGAGGTACGAAATTACATCACACAGGGGAGGGATCCATATAATTAGTTAATTAGATTGATACTATAATTGAGATAAGTGGTGAATTAATTAGATTGATAATATAATTAAGATAAGTGGTGAATTAAAAAAAACTCAAATAACCCTAATAAGTTTAAATGAGTTTATTGGGATTAATAATATAGCTGATAGATAATAGAAAACTCAAATAACCCTACTAAGTGGCCGTTTGGAGTTCTTTAAACTTAAAATAAGTTACTTATTTTATTTTTATTTTTAGTTTTTTACATATTTTCATATTTTTTTAAAAATAAATATTTATTTTAAAATTTTAAAATCAAATATTATTTTCAAAATAAAAACTAAATTATTTATTTTTAAAAAAAAAACATACATACTTACTTTTTTCCGGAAATAAGAATTTATTTCCGGAATATAAATACAGCCAGACAGGGCCTAAGTTTAAACGAGTTTATTGGGATTAATAATATAGTAGATTTAACCAGCATGAGGAGGTCATAATTTTAGAAGCTTGTTAAGGACACTTGAAGATTCCCCGAATTCCCTATAAAAACATTCTTTTTCTTTCATCTTTATATATAGTAAAGTAACAGAGATACAATACACACAGACACACAGTAGTGTGAGTGAGAAAAAGGGTAGAAATGGCGAGCCCTCCTAAGCCATGGAAAGCGGAATATGCAAAGTCTGGTCGATCTTCATGCAGAAGTTGCAAAACCCCTATTGAAAAAGAGACTCTTCGTCTTGGCAAGATGGTCCAATCCTCACAATTTGATGGCTTTATGCCTGTATGATATGTGCCTTATTCACTGTCTCTGTTCTTGATTTTTTCTTGATTTTATACTGATTTCTACTGCACATTGTGTTGTTTTTTGGGCTTATGTTTTTTATTTTCTGCACAAACTTCAAGAATCTTTGATGAGTTTTGTTTATTTTGTTTTGTTAGAGAGAAAGATTGCTTTTTAATGTTGTGAAAGTTTGATGTCTTTTTGTCTGTTAGATATACTAATGAACTAACCCTGTTCTTGTTTTTCTTGATTATGGACTGATTTGCATTGTACATTTTGTTGTAATTTGTGTGAGTTTTTTTTTTGAGAGTGTATGAAAATCCTTGTATTTTTTTGAGTTTGGTTTTGATGTTTTGTGTTGTTGGAAAAAAGATTGCATCTTTATATTCTTGGCCTTGTATTATGGCCTAGTGTATACCCTTCTTTTTTGGTAGGCATGAGTGTGGACTAGTATTAAATTTTATGCAATTGCACTAAAGAGAAGACAAAAAGGGAGAACAAGATTGCTTTTTTATGTTTTTGAAGTTCTTGGTTCTCTCATGGTATAGAGTACTGAGGGGGGGGGGGGGGGGTTTGAGACATCCTTTAATTTATTGATTTTTACCAAACCATTTATGGTTTTAGTTTGCTGGTCGCCTTCTTCTTTTCTGGTAATGTTCTTTCTAATATAGCGGGATGAAATTTGTTGCAGACCTATATAATCTTCAATGTTGTCACTTGAGAATATTATGCTTTCTTATCAGTGGAAATTCATCATCTCTGACCTGCTGCATGAGTGCATGCATTATTCTATACTAGTTTTCCCCCCTAAATTACCTAGGCTCCTCCCATATATGTGTGTTCTACATAAATTCATTCATTATATGTGAAGCATGAGGTTTTTGTATACAATATATTCATTGGATTGGTATAATCAACTGATTATATTGTGTGTGATGTGGATGTTTCTTTCACCGTTCGCAAGCATTGTTTTTTATAAACCAATTGTACTATAGCGATGAGTAGATATTGCTGTCAATATGTGCAAATAAATTCACGAAATCATTTTCTCTATTACTGGACTAATCTTGGGAATTGTTGGAACAGATGTGGAACCATGCCAGCTGCATATTGAAGAAAGCAAACCAGATAAAGTCGTATGTTTTTCGATTTTTACTGTTTTTGTGACGGGCTTTCCTTAAAGTAACACATATTTTTTTATTTATTGTTTGTGTTATATCTGAATCTGCACCTTGTTAAATAGCCAAGATGATGTTGATGGCCTTGACTTGCTTCGATGGGAGGATCAGGAAAAGATTAGGAAATATGCTGATGGTAGTGAGGCCCCAGAGTCGGGGAGTAGTCGGCTTAAAAAACCTGCTGCTTCTGCAGCTATAGCATCTGGGATTGAAGTTTCTCAGAACAGCCGAGCTACTTGCAGACATTGCAACCAAAAGATCATGAAAGGAGAGGTCAGTTAAAACCCTTTTTCTAGTAATTATTACACATGTGTTTTTTATGTTTTTTAAGACACATATCATATAGACTTAGATTACTAATAAATTTATAAATATAAGTATTTTGTAAGTGTTTCTCCACTTCACGAACTGATTTTCTACTCATTTAGTGAACTATCTGAGGATAAGTATGTTGTCCTACATTATCTTATCTATAATATATATACTATACTTCTATTAATGGTTTGTGACAGTAGTATGGAGTGGTTGTGCTATGTTATATTTCAGTGTTATTACCACGTAGATACTATATATTGACTTTGTATGGCAGTATATTTTCTTTGTCCTGGGAATGGTCCTATATGAATAATCACTTTTTTAATTATCAGGAGAAAAACATGTTCATCTACTCTTTGAGAGACTTTATATAACTTTTATATATTAGATAATAATTTGTTTCATTCTTAATTTTGTCATTTGTTGATTTTTTTTGGAATCTATCTTGTTTTAAATGCTGAGTAATGATAAGCAGTATGAGAAATGTCTATGCTAAAACATGTGAGAACGAATATCTATCTTTTGTTGCCACCATCATGTCAATGGTAAACGTCTGGATAAGTTCAACTGTGAACTGTCTACGTATTGCTTGTTTGTATTGATGACCAGTAAGTAGTGCCTCTTTGCTCGTTAGGCTCTATTTTTTGCAACAAAATAGGCATATCCTTCAGTTTGGCTCTTATAATGCATGGTTTAGGTACGTATATCTGCCAAGCCCGAGGGTCAAGGTTCTAAGGGATTGACATGGAACCATGCTAACTGTTACATGGAATCATCTCCCACCTTTGAAGTAAATAAACTTTCTGGATGGGATGATCTTCCTGCATCTGATCAGACAGCTGTTTCTGCGATGGTTAAAAACTCAACCAGCAAAGGTGTCAGAAGTGTTCTTGATCAAACATAAAGATATATATAGTTTTTTTGTGTGTGTATTTGATGCTTTTAGTGATCACTCACATTTGTTTTTTCAGGTCCAATAAATGATCCAGTAGATGATACAAAGCCTATACAACAAACTACCTCTAAAGGTAATGCTAAGCGCAAAAGTGCATTAAGCAGTGACCACAAATCAAAAGTTGCCAAGGCTGAAGGTGATTTACTGCACAAAACACCTGAAAAGAGTGCTGATGCCTTGGGAGATGACCGCCCACAAGCATCTAACATGGACAGGCAACTAGAAACCCAGTCAAAAGAATTATGGTCCATGAAAGATGATCTTCGAAAGCATGTCACAACATCAGAGTTGCGGGAGATGCTTGAAATCAACGAACAAAATTCAAAAGGATCAGAGCTTGACCTTCGTGATCACTGGCAAGTTCTTTTAGTACATAGCTATGAGCTATAACTACCAATCTACCTATCTTCCTATTGTAGTTGGCCTCTTCCTCAGTCTAGTTTGATTATTGTTTAATGCCACACCAAGAGCACATTCATCTACTATTTTTGTTTATATATATATATATATATTGAGTTGCTGAAAAATAATACGTTTTTATAAAAGTTGGGTTATGAGTCTCCCATAAGTATGGGGTATTAAGCGGAGCCATTGCATGTCGCCAAACATAATTTATGCTATGATAATCAATGGAGCTTCTTCTTTTACCTTTTTTTAGTTAACACTTTCTTATTGTTCATCAGTGCTGATGGCATGCTTTTTGGAAAACTTGGCAAATGCCCACTTTGTTCCGGGTATCTTCATTATTCCGGAGGGGTGTACAAATGTGACGGCTTTCTATCAGCCTGGAGCAAGTGTTCATACTCTACAACTGAATCCATGCGTATACAAGAGAAGTGGAATATCCCAGAAGGATCAGAAAATGAATATCTTTGCAAGGTATATATTTTGGTCGAATTCTGAATGTTAGGTAATAAAAGGGAAGTGGCACATCCTGGAATAACATGATGTATTAAACTTTAGTTATTTTCCCTTTCCCGTCTCTTTACAGTGGTTCAAATCACAGAAGGTAAAAAAACCTGTAAGAGTACTTCCTCCACAAACACCTAGTAAACCCTCTGGAACTCCGTCAACAAAAGATGAAAGGTTGGAGGATCTAAAAGTTGCTTTTAATGGATTACCTGGGCAGTCTGTGGTAAATTTTTTAGATAGTTTTCTGTTTACGTCTTGAACCCTGTTCAAGCACATAATATTCCTCTATAATGTAATTTCCATGAAAAATAATACTGAACATGCTACTGAGTAGGAGGAATGGAGGAACAAACTTGAAGAAGTAGGTGGACAGATTCATGAGAAAGTCAAGAAAGGTATGTAACTCTTGCTTTACCTAGGGGTTATCTTTTGCCGAATTATGAAGTGTTACTGGGTTATATTTAGTTACCTACTGACAATGTATATTGCAGACACAAACTGCTTAGTCGCAAGTGAAACGGTGAATGGTCAAAATGCTGAGATAAAGAAGGCAAGGTAATAATGCCTCAGTGATGGCACACATTTTTTATGTTCCGTTTTTGAAGTAAAATTTTCCATTTTGAAAGTGATTTGTCTTGACAGGAGGATGAAGTTACCTATCGTTAGGGAGAACTATCTTGTTGATTGCTTGAAAAGACAGAAGAAGCTTCCATTTGACTTGTATAAAATTGAAGCTTTTGGAGAGACCAGTGGCACTGGTGTGGTGACAGTCAAAGTGAAAGGACGAGGTGCTGTGCACGAAGCATCTGGCCTACAGGATACTGGACACATACTTGAAGTTGGGAAGAGCATCTATAATACAACTCTAAACCTGTCTGATTTGTCTACTGGTGTTAACAGGTTTGTTCAAATTTTAATGCTTCTTTTGCAGTAAACCTTTTTTTAATTTGTTATTTTTTAAAGATTTATAATCATGTTAGATACATATTTACAATTGATCATTATACGATTAATCGGTAGACGGACAGGCCCCGTCTCGATTAATCGGAAACGGGTCAAAAGACTTTTTTTTTAAAATCGGTCAAAAATCGGCCGAGACGGAAAAAATTGGCCGAGACGGTCAAAAATCAGTTGAAACGGTCAAAAATCGGTAAAAATTATTTTATTTTAAAAAAGTTAAATTTTTTAAAAAATTAATAACTAATATATTTTTATTACAAATTTACAATAAATATGGGTTGTATGGCCCTAAATCCTTCATAAATTTCAAATACCTTCTCAAATTCCTAATAATTTTATGATATATTATGTAATAACTATTAAGATTAATTATTAAATAATGATTGTCAAGTACAAACCCCTTAAAATGTTAATGATAAGTGGTTTTTTCGTAAATCTTAACATCTAATTTGAAAATGTTTAAGTATAATTATATATATTATTTATTAAATTAAATTATTTCCAATTAATGCTCTGGTTAATCAATCCGATTAATCACCGATTACCCGATTAATCACTGGACGGTACCTTCACCGTGTAACTCCGATTCCCGTCTTTTAGAACACTGATTTGTACTGAATGATTAAATATTGTTTTCTTCCCTTAAGGAGAAAGTATATGGCTAGATGTTTACCTTTGATCTTTTAGCATCATGTGCCAGCCGTGTGAAGGTCTCATATATTGGATTTGGAACTGTCAGTTATTGCTTCCGGTTCTGCTATTTAGATAGTTTCTGGTTTTCATATGTTGCACCTCGCAACTTCTCATGCTTTTTTAAAATGGAGTTCCTGAAAGAGTCTGCATTTAGTCTTTTAAAGTGAGGAAGGATGGAATAAATGTATTCTTAAAGAATTGAAATTCATTTATAAGCAAGAGTCATCGTGGGTTGACAAACAATTTTGAGAATATAATTCCTTATGCTTGTCCTGATCATTGAGTTTGTTTTTCCTATATGAAGCTACTATATCCTTCAGATTATTGAAGAGGATAAAGGGTCAGATTGCTATGTGTTCCGCAAATGGGGACGTGTTGGAAATGAAAAAATTGGAGGATCCAAATTAGATGAGAGGTCCAAAGAAGATGCAATTGAAGAATTTAAGCGATTATTTCTTGAGAAAACAGGTAACACATGGCAGGCATGGGAAACAAAAGTAGATTTTCAGAAGAGACCTGGGAAATTCTTTCCTCTAGATATTGTAAGATATAAAACAATAACTAAATTCGGAATTAGGTGCTAAAATGTCTTTTCTGATAATTTGTATTTAATTCTGTAGGATTATGGGGTTAACAAAGAGATGGTGCAGAGAAAAAACTTTAAGGATTCTGATAGCAAACTTTCACGACCATTACTAGAGCTGATGAAGATGCTCTTTAATGTGGAAACATACAGGTTCATAAAAAGTTCTCTCATTTCCCATTTTGTTTAGTGATTTACCTCGTAGGATATTTTAAATAAGATCTAAATTTTCCAGAGCTGCAATGATGGAGTTTGAGATCAATATGTCTGAAATGCCTCTTGGGAAACTTAGCAAAAGTAACATCCAACAAGGTATAGAAAAATTATTTGTATAGAGCTTCAAGCGTACATGTTAATAGTTTTATTTAACTTGAACCATAAAAATTTGTGCTTGCGCAAAATCTTAAAAATTTGTATTAACAGGTTTTGAAGCACTAACTGAGATTCAGAATCTACTGAGCAGTAGTGCTTACAATCCTACTGTCAGAGATTCTTTGATTGTCGATGCCAGCAACCGTTTCTTTACTATGATTCCTTCCGTTCATCCACATGTGATTAGGGATGAGGATGACTTCAAATCAAAGGTATATATATGTGTGTGTTGTACTGCATGATTTCAAGTTACATCGTCCATGTTCTCATCAGTTTAAAACGAAACTAAGACTGCACATGGTCTATTATATTGTTTTAGTATATAGCATGCTGCATATTTCTGCCTATATCTTACCATTAAAGTTTCCTGTCTTGTAATTGTTACAAAAGTTATGCCTGCTCATTAATCTATCCTCAATAGGTCAAAATGCTGGAAGCACTTCAGGACATTGAAATTGCCTCCAGGCTAGTAGGTTTTGACACCGATAATACTGTTCCTATTGATGAAAAATATAAGATGCTTCACTGTCAAATGGACCCTCTTCCCCACAACAGCGAAGATTATCGGTTGGTTGAGAAATATCTTCAAATTACGCATGCTCCAACTCATTCGGTGAGCAATGCTTTAATGAGTTTTGGTTGATGTTTTATTACTTTCCTTGTAGTCTCTTACACTATGAAATCTGTATACTATCAGGATTGGTCACTCGAACTGGAAGAGGTTTTCTCTCTTGAAAGGGAAGGTGAATTTGACAAGTTTGCTCCTAACAGAGATAAACTCAAGAACAAAATGCTTCTTTGGCATGGTAAGTTACTTATCATCACAGTTTGACTGATGAATGTACAAGTGCCTTTCAAATATTTATGACAAAAGTGAACTTTTTAATGATGTAGGTTCTCGGTTGACTAATTTTGTGGGTATACTTAGCCAAGGATTGAGAATAGCCCCTCCTGAAGCTCCAGCAACTGGCTATATGGTTCTCTGTCTCTTCTTTTCTTTTCTGACTTGTGTTTATAAGATAAAAAAATAATTGAAGTCATCTACATTTTCCAATGTTGATATATTCTTTTTTATTTTAGTTTGGCAAGGGCGTCTATTTTGCTGACTTGGTTAGTAAAAGTGCTCAGTACTGTTACACTGACAAGAAAAACCCTGTGGGATTAATGATTCTCAGTGAAGTTGCCTTGGGTGAAGTTTATGAGCTCAGGGGTGCCAAGGTCAGTTTACTTTCTGCACAAATGTCATGCACTCTCTAGCAATCCTGTTAGTCATTGGTGGAAGGCATGTAGCTTTAAACTGATATCTGAATGTGCGATTTTACATGTCCTGTATTTTTAAAAGCATTAGTGATTTCATTTGTGTATATTCAATGATCTTAACACATTTGTGTTCATTCATAATTAGTACATGGACAACCCTCCTAGAGGTAAGCACTCTACTAAAGGCCTTGGAAAGCAAGTACCTCGGGAGTCGGAATATGTTAAATGGAGAGATGACGTCGTTGTTCCTTGTGGAAAGCCAGTGCCATCAAATGTGAAGGCAACAGAGCTGAACTATAACGAGTACATCGTCTATAATACAGCTCAAGTAAGTTATTCATTAGTATATGATTCATGCCTATTATGTTGCTATTATTATTACCCAGTTTCAAACGTAAATTCTAAATGTTTTAAATTTAATACTGTTATTATGATTGCCATCAACCATCACTCACCTGCCTGTTTTTAGTTGGGTAACTATTACAGTCAGAAAATATATCATGTATGATAATATTATTATAATAATTTGTCAGATATTGATTCGCTTGAAGACTGTCAATGCTTCTGTATATTGCATTCTGTGTATGTTTCGTACATTTGTATGAATCTGTTGTACGAGCAACTGTTTGTCTTTGTATCTTAAAATAGGTCAAGATGCAATTCTTACTGAAGGTGAGGTTCCATCATAAATGGTGATGGCCTGAAGGAAGAATTTTGGTGGTCGAGACAGTTGCTTTTGTTAAGATCTTGTTTGTATTCCGGACGAGTCAGTTCCTTTTGTTAAGATCTTGTTTGTATTCCGGATTAGGGTCTAAAAGGCTACGGATTTTGCTAATGTCTTCTTTTAAATGGTCCGAGGCAGTTGCTTTTGTTAAGATCTTGTTTCTAGTCCCGGATGTTTGTGCAAGGATTTTTTTATGGAGACCTGACAACCGTGTAATTCTCCTAGAATCAAAATCATCTTCTTTTTTTTTTTTTGAAAACAGAATCATCTTAAATACGAATATATTATCATTAATTTGTTCTAATTACTTATAACTACAAGTTTTAACGTACGCTGGCTTTTATATATGAGCACCTTGTCATTTTACATTTCATAGCATCATTGCGAAATCTAAATATATTTCTGCACCAATATTCACATATTCGCTCATTGGTAAGATTTAACCCTCATATCCGATGCCATAACTTAACTGATTGGTGGTCGATTTTGCCCAGTTTTCTGGTAACGTTTTTTTGTAGTTAAAGTGATCAGTTCCAAACTTCCCGGCCCACACACACACATAAATGAACGCACAACTTGCAAATGTTGGTGCCCAGTAATGTGCTGACTAGGTTAAGAAGGAACAGAGACTTCAACTGGCTAACATATTGCTCCACCAAACTATAGTCTCCATCTATTTTTTAGGGATAGCTAATCACCGAAACAGTGCCTTGCCGCAATGTTCACGTGCAAAAATTAAATTTATGATTGCATCAAAAATTCCTTTTTTAAAGAGTACGTACTTTATATTGGGTATACAGTAGGAAATCATTTCATATGGAACTTAAATTTCTTAGGGAAATCATTTACTATAGAACTTAAATTTCTTAGGGAAGTTAGAATTCATGGGAAGTATAAAATTGTGTTCGGTAAGGGGAGAGCAAAACCGGATCGGATATCCGGTTTTTCGGATTGCTAAAATTATGATCCGGATCCGGTTTAACCTGATATCCGATTAATATAAAAATAATTTTTTAAGGAAAAATTGAAACTGGATATTCCGGATATCCGGTTTTCACGAAAGTTCTGACCCGGATCCGAATTCATATAAAAAAATCTGGATCGAATATCTGGTCCGGAAAATCGGATCGGATATCCAAATTTTTGGATTTTTAAAATCGGATACCGGACGGGAAATTAGGATATCCGGATATTTATACTCACCCCTGTTTGATAGTCATATAGGAAGTTATTTCATACGGGAAGTGCAAGTTATCAAGGGAGGTTGGGTAAGCAACTTCCCTCGTTAGTGCTAACCAAACAAATTTATAAAATTACACTTCCTGGGGTATTTAAACTTCCTAATTATTTGAGTGTCAACCAAACAAGCACCCGCTCATGTATTCAGGTAAGAAAATCCATGGCAGAAACAGGAGAAATAGAGCTAAATCTACCATTACATGTACAACCAATATGAGCACCTACTAGGATCGGATGTACCTGATTACATCTTAGCTTCTTCTTGACAAGAGATTAAAGAAACAGGGAATTGTCTATTTAAAATTAAGTAAATGGATTCAAAACATATGAAATGCGGTTAGCCCTTTATCGTATAGGAACTTTCAAGTCCCAGGTGTATAATTAATCTTACCTGACTATATACATTTCCAAGGAGTCAAGAACTACAAAGTACAATATATAAAGGTAATTCGGATATAGGTTTGGATCTTATTGTTTTATTAGGGATAAGTATGTGCATATATGTAGGCATTTAATTGCATAGATTCACAAGTGAAGCATGGTAGAGCTGCAGATGTTATATATTCCAGTTCGAAACTAGCTATTAACCTCGATCTTCGTCTGATTGATTGAGCTACAAAGTTAATGTACTCGATATCTGTTCAAGGTTAAATGATATGCAAGATCTAGAAAAAACAATAACATATATATATATATATATATATAGTAATATAGAGGGTTTATCGTTTACATTTCTAGGTTTAATTCTTAGCTGCTGCCTAGTTTATTAATAAAATAGCTGCAAAACGAATGTCTTCAAGATGTGCGTGCAACAGCCAAAGTGTGCACTATATATAGCTAGAGTAGATCATCTATATCATCACTCATTACTTATAAAGAACTAGGGGGAGAGTACGAAATGATCTACTTAATTAGTACTGAATATAGCCCAAGGCCGCTGACTGCAGGTCATGTAAATCATCTCGAAAAGTCCATTGACAATTACTAATTGTCTGCATTTCGTCAAGAGAATCCATAGTGTAAGTAGAGCCCTGATCTTCTAAACTTGAAAACGAGGCATCTCGGGGAATAGCTGAATTTTCATAGCTTCCTGAAGATGAGTTTGGATTCACCATAAAGTCCCCGCGGTTAATGTTTCTTCCCACGTTTGGATGATGATCAAATGGGGGAATCATACTTGCATTTTCTGATTGAAACCAGTTTTGAACATTGTGTGAAGAATTAAATCTCCCATAAGCTGTTGTATCATAATTAGGGTTTCCACCAGTTCCAGAGCCACTGAAAAAGCTTTGACTTGCTTGTTCCTTTAACGAAGCTAATTGTACTTGTAAATTAACTACCTGCATAGTTGATTAATTAGAGATAATGATCAGTACTGAAACTAGGAACATTGATCGATTAAAATCATGTATAAGTAACTAGGGTTAATCAACATTAATCATGATAATAACTGAATAAGAGGTGATCATCCATGATAAATTTACCTGCTGTTGGAGCGCGAAAATATGTGAAACACAACCATAAATTGGATCTTGCATCCTAGCTAGGGCTTCATAAGAGATGGTAACAGCAGCTTCGCTCCGATCACTAACAGGGAGTTGAGCAAGAAGCTTGGAGACATTGCTAGCACCAAAAACCTTGTGGATGGCTGCAAAGTGAGAAGCTCCTTGTTCATGGCAGAAATAAGGGGCAAAAACACAACCCCTCATACATTTTCTTCTCAGGAACTTACAAGCACCACAAGGTGAACCAGTGCCTGTCATTTCAATTAATTAATTATAAATTTGGTTGATTTAATTTGGTGGTACTTGGCTCTCAGCTTGGTGAAGTGTTGCAACAATTCTGTTTATAAACACTAAAAGAGGTGGAAGGTGGATTATATTTTAATGAATAAGTACTTAATTGGTTCCCTTATTGGCCTACAAATTAACTTTCTTATTCTTTTGTTTAGGAAACTTTTATACAATTGGAGTACATTAAAACAAATAAACTTTTATACTCTCCTTGGAGATTCCGTTGGCATAAGCCAAAATTTAACTTCAATTCGCTTCATTTCATTGTTTCTACTAGTTAATTATATGAGTACACTCGGCCGGTTCTTCCATTAAGGCCAATTAGCCAATTGCCCAAGTCCCTCAAATTTTTAAACATCCAAAATATATAATAAATATATAATACAGTATGCGTTGTATACTTGTATATATATAGTATATGTGTCTTATATTATTTTTAATTTAAAAATGTTAAACTTTCTTTAAGAGATTTTAGGATAATATTTGATTTTTATAAAAGGTTAAATGTATAGATAATATTTATACGTCATTTGTGTTTTTAGGAGACAAAAGAAAATTAAAGATTGATATTAATTGCATTTTTATGTGTACACCTCATAATTTTTTATTTGAATTTGTAATTTAATAATTTTCAATGAATCATTTTTTTCTTGGAAATGAATATTATTTTTCTAAAAGAAAAATCTAAAATAGGGACATCTTGAATAAATGACATTTGAAAAGAAAACTTGTATTATTTGTTATAATTTAGTCTATATAATTGTTTAATTTTAATTTGTGTATGTAAAAGTGAACTTTTTAAATTATTTTATTTTATAATATTTGAATATTATTTAAATTTTGTTTAATGATATAATATATAACATGAAGTCTCTTTTTTAACAATATAAATTTTAAAAATTTAGATCTCTTTTCTAACTTTGACGTAAGGCCTCATAATTTTTTGAACCGGCACTGCACTCACTTAAAAACCCTCCCGAAGATAATAAATTCGAGAATGCATGAACCATATTTGTGTGAACGTTGCTTTAGCGCGCTAGCTATAAAAATTTGCCCATTTTTCCGGATATATGTATACGTGTGTGTGACATTGTAATGTTTCATTGTGGACTTCTATACTATATTATAAAATTCTTAACATAAATTAATATTAATTTTATACTATATAATATTAACATAAATTCTTAATATTATAAAATTTTATATTAAATATCAACAAAAATATAAATAAAAAATTAATTTACTTAAATATTATTTATCACATGCTTCGCACATGTTATAAGTTTGTATATATGTAATGAAATATTATGAAATATATGTATAGGCAAAAATTATATGTAGATTTTTAAATGGAGTAGACCATGTATATGTATGTATGTATATATATATATATATATATATATATATATGTATGTATGTATATATATATATGTATATGTATGTATGTATATATGTATATATGTATATGTATGTATGTATATATGTATATATATGTATATATATATAAGTAAAAGTTATATATAGAGTAGACTTATATATCCTCCATTATATATGTTCTAATTATAATATATTATAAAATTATTGTATAACATAATACATAATATATAAAGTCTTCAATTACTTTTATGTAAGGCATTCCACTAAATAAAATTATATATATATATAAGATTTTAGGGAGACCCCAATCATCAAAAACCCTAAAGAACCTTAATCCCACCGTTCATTATATATAGTATTTAAATAATTATAGATACAATATATAATGGTATTTGTATAAATAAATGGAACAATAAGGGGTATACAATATATGTTTTGTATACATATACGGTCAAATAAATCAAGAAACTTTGATTTAGCAATCAAAATATTTATTAAAAATCTTTTATTTAAGATAAGTATATAATTTAATTATATAGTAGTTTATGTACGCTAATTATAATCATTGTTATATTTTACCAATTTTTTTGTATGCTTAAACTTTTTGTTCCGGCCAACAATGAAGAAACAACATAACAAAATCAGGTTCGTTAACTTTTATAAGATACAATACTTTATATTGTTATAGAATCGTTAGAAAATCACTACAGAATCGTTTACAGAACAGTGAGATTATCACCTATATTGTTTTAGTGGTGTTACACGGATGCCGTTACAAGTGGATTCACTAACAAAAAGAATCGTGGTTGGAGGTGTATCGTTCATGTTATCGACATAGGTGATTGATGAGTACAACGAAAACAACGTAACAAGTATTATAAAAAGCGTGTGTGAGGACATTGATCGGGAATATCATAACGATGAAGATGTGACACCAGATGTAATTTTACATATTGTTTGTGTATAATATAACACTATTTCAGAAAAGTAAGGGCCCACAGCTGCAAGTCGGGGTTCCCAGATATTTTTCAATGTTGGGATCTTTTGAGGAATTTCTTGTGCCAATGAATAATTGTATCTAGGAGCAGATGAAAATTATTTTTGGCGAGTTTGTGGTTCCAGACTTGTAAATTGGTTTTACTGAGACCTTGTTTGCAAGTTATGGTTGTTTGCTTCTGGGAATCGATTGGTAAATGCAGTTGTAGTAGTGGTAATAGTGCGGTGGATTTAGATGATCTCCATATTGTGGATGTTTGATCGAAGAGAAATAAAAAACCTCAACTGAAGTCCTTTTTATCTAATTGTTTGTTCTATATGTGCAGGTTTGGCCAGGCCCTGCATAGTTATGCTTTGAAGACAATTTCTGTTGTTATGGAAATGTTGAATTTTGATGCTCTAAACCTGCATACTAGGTGTTGGGTCCCAGAATTACAGTTTAATTTGTATATATGGTCATGTAGCAGATTTTCAAGAGTTGAAAATTTTGAAGTGGGTGTTTAATTTTGAAGACCTTTTTTATTACTGGTATTTTGGTTATTTGCGGAAGATGTCACATCATAAGGAAGATACCTGCAGAATTTGTCATTGGGGACAGAATTTGTCATGGCCCAGGGTTGCATTTTTCCTCTTATAGATTTGCAGAAAAGTTTTATAATTTTTATATCAAGGGGTGCAGAGTTATTTATGCCGGTTTGCAAGAATTCTGATGCAAGTTGGAAATTTTGGGATTAGATTCAGAAGATGTGATTAGACCTAGGAGCAGGTGGTTCTGAGTTTGGAGGAGTTCTAGAGTGCTTTTTATTTTTTAGCGGAGGATTAATTTATGGGGTTAGTATCCTGCTACTAGAAGCTTTTTGGTTCAAGATTCTAGTACTTGCAACTTGAATACATCTGCAAGTAATATTTCTGGGATGTTAGTGCTATGTTATTGCAGAATTCTTATTCAAAGAAGTACAATCTAGATTTGATAGTCTTTGGTGGTGTAGATATTTGCAAAAGTATATTGCAGGGGTGAAAGTCCAAAAATATGCTCAAGTTTGGTGGTGTATTCCATATTTTGCAAAAGTACATGATGCAAAGTCAGTCTCAGCTGGATAATTACGCACCTAGTGAGACTGTTTTGTTGGTGATTATGGAGAATCAAGGCTGCATTGCTTCAGGTACATCCAGATTTGGTGAGGCTATTTTGCTGGTGAATGGGTGTTCGAAGGGATGGAATTTTGTGAATTCTGCTAGAATGTGGAGAGTTATATTGTGATTTTTATTGCAAATGGAGGGTGGGTATTTTGTGTGAATTTTTCCACATCTAGGACTAGTGGTTTTTCTTGTGAAATATAGGTTGCAGAAGGGCTTCTGCTTGATCATGGTTGTAGAGATGGTTTTGATATTTTAATTTTATCGTATTCGAGTAAGCTTACTCTTGTATTTAGAGATAGTTTTTTTATTTGTTTTTGTTTGGATTTTGTTTTTGGTTTTTGTGGAGTTTGTTCCATAAAAATCTTTTTATTTCTTGAGAGAAGTTCTCTCAGTATTCTCAAATATTGATCTTCTCAATTACTTTTTAATACCATTATACACTATCTTCGTACTTTTATTATTATGAGAGATTGAGATTCTGTTAAGTGATCAGTACACTTGAAACTCCAGAATCTTTATGTAAAACAGTCTAATAGAGTAAATAGTGAGATTGGTAGTGTTATTCATTTTGATTCTCCTGAGTGATCTAACACTGAGATTCTATTAAGTGATCAAAACAATAGGATTCTTCATATTTATCTGGCGTTCAGATTCCGTTAAGCGAATGTATATTTGGATTCTCCATATTGATCTTCTCAGTTTCTTCTTAATACATGATGTTATACCTTTATACCCTGTCTTCGTAACTTTATTAATTATCATGTTTAATTTCTTTAGACACGATTCTCTTACTTATGTGACACTGAGATTCTGTTAAGTGATCAAATCAACTTGTTTTTTATGGTTCTCAATAGTGATATACATTCTTTGTCGTGTTGAATTCTCTTGAGTGATCTGGTCAACTCGATTTTGTCAATCATGCAAGACATATACACATGCACAAATACATAAAAGCTAGCTTATAATCTGTACAAATCACGGATGTTATTAATAAATTATATATTAATTATTTTATATAATTTAAATATTTTATTTAATGTGATAATTTATTTTATTATTACTTATTACTTTCATTTTACATTTTTCTATATAATGATATTTATATATTAATATTCAAAAAATTTAATAATAAGTCATAATTTTAAATAAATAAAAGAGTCCGAATGGTGATAAAATTGAGTTGAATGTGAGTAAACTATATTAAATAAAAATTATAGGATAAGTATGATTTTTAAAATAGAAAATATAGAATATAATTTAAATATAATATAATATTATTCGTGAGCAGTTGTATAAAAAGAAAACTGTCGAGAATAAAGTTGTATGTATGCTATATCTTTTTTTAAATTAATTTTTATTAAAATTAGATGATTAAGATCATTTAAAAAATCTTATTAAGGATAGTTACCAATTGATGTTGATTGACCGGATGAAGCTATCATATGAAAAGAAACCTTTTGAATTGTTGGGTTTTGTTCTTAATTTGTTATCCACGTTTTCGTGTTGAAGCCAACAGGATTCTCCATTGTAATAGGCTGCATTTTTTTTAAAATAAATAAAATACATGTTAAGATAATTATTGCATGATTATTTGGTGTATTTAAAATCTTGTATAATTAAACGTTATTTTGACTTTCTAAAACTCTTCCTTTTTATTTTCTTTTTAACAATTAAATTAATATTATTATTTTATTTGTTGGACTTCAGTTTGACGTGATATGTATTAGTGCTAAGGATTAGTAGTTGTGATAAGTCACGTAACTTCACTAAACTTATCATATTATATCTATATATGTTAAAAGTATGAGTATAATTGAACAAATCACATTAGTGTGTATCAAGACTACGCGAGAGCAGAAGAAAATAAGAGGCTCATAACAAATTACACATCTTTTAAGGAAGGTAATTTATTCTTCAGTTTATAGTTTTATATAAATATATATAATTGTGAAGCTTATATTTTATTGAGTGAGTATATTATATGCATATATTAAATTTGTTTGTATAAAATTGTGATCTGTAATTCATATGGTTATTAATTATTTATTCTCAATATTATAGATATAACATATGCATAAATTAGTAGTATTAAAGTTATGTAATTAATTTGCATAATAAGTATGTTATATAAATGCAAATCATGTACGCATGCATGCAAGTACTAGGACAGTGCTTTTAACTTAGTTGTCAATTGCATATTTAATACCAAACTTGTACATTGTGATTATATGCTAATATTTAATTAGTATATATAGTCTGCCTTGTTGAATATGAGTGACAACTGAGAATTTGAGATCCAACCATTACTTATTTTGTAAGGTATAATATATAACGATTGTTAACTATGTTTTTAGGATGATCGTATTTCGAGGTTATCACGGTTAAGGTAAGTAAACTTTCAAAGCAGTAATTTATTTTGTAAATTTTATATTTATATATACATAATTTTATTATTAAATTAGATCATGTATACTAATTTGTTGGATTAAATTATGAACAAAAGAGTTATTTGAGATTCGAATTTTAAAATTAGAAAGAGTATTTTAGAACTCTCCGCTTCGTATTGAACCGTTAGTAAATTACGTATAGTTCTGGAACTAGATTTTGGATCAGGGAGCACTTCTTTTGGGCTCTTCGGGGATTGTGCATTATTTTGGGTCTTAGTAAGGGTAGCGCGTTTATTAGTATTTGAACTTTTGGGTCGTGTCTTCGGCTAATGTAACCAAACGTAATGAGATAATTTGTTCAAGAATATGATTTAAGAATTTTGAATTTGAAATTCGTTTTATCTCTTTGAATATGATTCTGAAATATATATGTTATATGAAACATATTTGGATTCTATTTGGAGATGGATGAATAAATTGGAACTAATATTTAGTTATTAAATTTTTATCTGTGGAGCTTCTGTAGAGCAACGTCTCTATAAATTTGAAATATATTGGTTTTTGATTTTATGGCATGTTGGGATTTTAATTTAGAAATTTATAAAATTTTAATTTTATTTTGAATATTTGATTAATAAATAATAATCCGAAAAGTTGGACAGATAAATCCACTCATGTGAATGAGCTCTTGATGAAAAGTTGTTTACGTCCATGACTTGTGCAGAGTTGTTGTTTAGCTTGGTTAAAGTCTGATGAAAGAAATTAATAATATTAGATTGTTTTTTATTTAATTTTAACTAAAAGAGTGAAATAAGAGTGTAGTTTAATTTTTATTAATTAAAAGAGTTTAAAATATATTAGAAGTGTTTTAATTTCTTTAAATTTTATTAGAAAAATTTTATTAATAAAAAGAGTTTCAAGTATATTAGAAATATTTTAATTAAAATTTAAATAAAAGAATATGTTTTAATATAGAAAAGATATTAATATAATTTTAATATTAAAAATTTTTAATTATAAAATTGTAATTTTAAATAAATTAAAGTGTTTGAGCGATGAGCAAATTCAAACATATTAGAAGATTATGAGTACAACTCTATATTCTAATTAAAAGAAAAGTTTGTTTAGAATAATATAACATAAAAGTATAGATATATAGATATAGCATAGTAATAAAATATAATTAATATAAAGAAAATAACATTATTATTTTAATATTCATAAAATTTAATTAGTAAGTTATGATTTTAAATAAATTAAAGAGATTGAGCAATGAGAAAATTGAGTAGGAGAAAGACATGTATATTTGAAGTTAAGTGGGAGACAAAATGACCAGACCGTACGACCGACCAACCAAGGATTCGTTCTTTCCCTACTCTAGATTCATAAGAGAAGCTAAGTTTTTTTAGTGCACTCTTCCGCTTATAAACTGGTTTATGAAGGCTTTGCTGAGTTCTTTAAAAGATCCAATAGAGTTGGGGGTAACCAGCTATACCAACGTTGTGTTATGCCCCCCAGGGTTTGGGGGAAGGCCCTGCACTTCACAACATCATTGATAGGTTGTAGCAATAAAGTATTCGAGAAGATTCTTACATGATTAGCCGGATCACCTGCCCCACCATAAGTCTTGATGGTGGGCATCTTGAAATTACTTGAGATGTGAACGTTCATGATCGCTTCGGTAAAGGGTGGTTTCGGATCATCAGGATCTCCAAGCGGTAGCAACTCAGTGGGATCAGCTCTTGCAATTTCCATTCTCCTCTTTCGAGGGGTCTCATCCAGTTCTATGATGTCAGGGGCCTCACGCCTCTGGGCTGGCCTTGTGTTATGTTGACCTAGGCTTTTCTTTAGTTGTTTAAGTTCAGCCTCATAGGAAATAATTTTTTGTTCTAGTGTCATACGTGACTGTGAACGTTGGCTTTCTACGGGTTCCTTGTCAGGCCTCCTCCTTCTAGGATTAACGTCGATGCCTTCAGAGGTTTCATCATCAATCGAGTATGGTCCTCAGAAATCACATATTCATTCTCTACGGCCATAATTTTGTGGGGGTTTCAACCCTCGGACGTAAGGAGAGGGATAAGCTTGGGAGAATCCAAGCCTATGTTGGACAACAGTGCTACCAGGGATAACAATAATAGAAATTTGTATGTGAGGAGGAACAATAGCAACAAAAGGAGTTTGAATACCTGGGATAGAGGGTTGGACCCATGGATGACTTCCTCAGGATTGGTAGAATGGACGATTTCACTGAATGGGCCAAGCCTTTGAGTGCTAGGACCTTGAGTTCCAGCAGGAATAGTGGTGGTAACGGGGACCTCGGAGGTTTGAGTTTCATCAGGAGGAATCACAGTGGTCGGGTCTCCTGCGGTAGGGACGATGTCTCCATCAGCTCTTCGTGTTCTTGCCATGGTTAATGTTGTCTTCCCACAGACGGCGCCAAATGTTATGGATTAAAAACTAGGGTGTATTAATTGCGATGTATGTCAGAGCTTATCGAGCTTTAATGGCTGCACTTGTGTTTTGTAGCTTAGTTCGGCCTTCACAAGATGCCTACGTATCTCAGTGCGTATGAGAATCAAGCCAGACGTAGTTCTAAGAATGAAAAGTTAGGCCCTTTATATAGACGTAGAGAGTCTAAGAATTAGAGTAGGTTTAAGAACTTTGATGAGTAAAGTACTTCCTAGAAGGATTCTGGATCCTTCTTGTGATAGAAGCAGTTTCCGTGTAAGAATATGTTTTCTTGTTGATTGAGGTGTCTTGGGTGTTACTCTTTCGAGTAGTTTCCTTGTAATTGGACATAATCAATTAGCTATATATTTAGCTAATTAATTATGAATTTATTTAATAAGTAGGGTTTCGAGCCTCATTAAATGGACCTCCCTTTTGGACCAAATTAGGTCTAATTAATGCTACATTAATAGTGTCTTTAGGGCTTACTTTTAGCTCATATCATAATACTATCTATACTCTAATCTAATAATAATACCTAATAATGTGTGATATATGACATGTCTTTATATAAATCTAATATAAAAAATATTTTAATGTTTTAAATCAATTATAAAAAGGTTTTCTAAACGGAATAGAATTCTCCGATAAAAATTCATAACTGTTTTCTCTCTCTAGATTGCGGGCTACTCCGGCTGAATTTTGGATGTTAGACAATCTTAGAATTAAAGATAATTTTTTAACCTTCATATGGCTGTAAAATCGTCCAATTTTGACTTCTAAAACTCAAATAATGTCTGCGAGTACAATAATTACGATTTTTTTTAATTTAACTCCAAAATAGATCTTTAAATTCAAATTTATATATTGCTAAGATATCTAATAGAGTTTGAGTTATAATATGAAGCGGGGTAAAAAAAATTATAATTGTTGAGAATCTTTATAATAATTTATAACTTATAGATAATTAGTTGTAGTTATTAAAAATAATATTTTGACATTTGGTAGTATTTGAATAACATCTCTATTATTCTTATTATATATAGGATATAATAATATAGATATATGCACGAAAATTTTTCATTAATACACAAAAGTTAGAAAATAAAACACCTTCAGCTATTGCACGCATGTTGTTTTTTTTTGTTTTTACAAAGCACGCATGTTGTTTTAATTGTTTTAATTTACAATATCACAACTTCTTCTAGCTGGCTAATATATATACGTACAAAGCTAGGTATAGCTAGCTGAATAATTAAACTAACCTACCTAGCTATGCCTATATATGTGCGGGTGGATTATAAGTTTAGGCATGAAATTAACTACCCGCTAAATGAGGATAAATTATTGGGTGATTAATTATTATTTTTCTTTCTTTTTGTTGTTATTATGCTAATTGCTAGTAAAGTTACTCCCGTGCATTTGATTCTTAACATTTCTGAAAGAATGTCGGACACGTATTTTAAGATGTATATAAAATATAGTTTCATAACTTATTTTTTTAATACAAATTTAAACATTTAATTTTTATTCAAAAACAAAAAATTGTAAAAATAAGCTATGTAACTGTATTTTATATGTACCTTAAAATGCATGTCAGACACTCTCTCAAAAATGTTAAGAACCAAATGGAGCGAAAGGAGTAAGTGATTAGCAATATATATTGTATGGGAAATGTGAATGATATGAAATTAAATAAATTGGGATAATAAGAGTAGCTTGCATGGACATAATTAGGTTATAAAAAAGCAAGACTTAAGACACGCATTAATTAATTAATGTTAACACCTCCAAAAAAGGAGCATATTTCTTAAAATGAAAGAAACAAAGCATAGTGACACCGGAATAGAACACTTAAGTTAAGGGAAGTTGCACTTAAGTGAAGAAAAAAGTTATATTATTTTCTTATTAATTGTTTCTCTCCCTTTTTAATCTTTCTTCGTTTGTTTAAGTCATGAAGATAAGCCACATCTTGTCGAGCATTAAAGTATTAAATTAATTTATTAGTGTTGTTTATTAATAGAAAAATATTACTCTATAGACTTGTAGAGCAACCACTTACTTCTGTCACATACAGGCACCAACATGTAGACCTTGCCCAAATGTCCCACTAATTCTACCCTATATTTATAATTATAAGTTAACAACTCAACTTCCTTTCTAACAAGGGTGGGCTAATTATAACTTTTGTCAGTTAATTACTAGTTGAATTAGGGAGTAATTATATCTTACGGAGATGAGGTTAATGACTCTGGCTGTTAGTATTAATGTTATATAAGCCAAATAAATATTGCACACCATATATATAATATTAAAAACAATTTCAACAACGTTTTCGTAATATCCTCATTTTTTTAATTAATTAAATAAATATTTATTTAGTTATACTTTCTAGAATATTTGTGGTTAAAATGATGATTAGATAAATCTTTTAAATTTATTCTTATTTTTATTTTAATTAAGTTAGATATTGTTCTAACTATTCTTTTTTAGGAAGGCAAGCCCACAGTTGAATAAGGTTAGTCCACAAAAACTAGCAATTTTTTATATATATTAACTATTGATTTGTCCTTATAAATAGTTCAACCATACTCTGTGTTGACGTGGGGTGTTACGGTTTTACATAAAGAAAATTTCTTCTTTTAATTCTCGATCGGACATCTTTTGTTAAAATGAATTTGTTTTGAACCACTAATACACAGGCTTAAATATCCTCCGGATATGATCATGCAGAGTGCATCCTCAAATTATTTGATACTCCACTTGCCAACCACAACCAGAACTAGAACCACCTGATTAGCATCGTGATTAATCATTGATCAAAGTGCAAGACATGTTCCTGTTTTGTACAGTGTAACAGCTCTTACTCATTAATTATTAAAGACTTTAACGCAGTACACAATTTAGATTGTGTAATCCAGATACAACACAAATTCAATATTCCGGGTTCTTCTATTCGATGTGCATAAAAATTTTGTTGTTTATGATTCGAATTCTATTATTTAAAAAAATTAAATTAAATTTATGAATGTTTCTTTTACTTATTCAACTTAGTAAGAATCAAAACAGTTTGGATTAAACTTATTAATATTTCTTTTACTTATTGACGCTACAAGTAAAAGGGTTAAAATCGATCGACAAAAATCGTCATATAGTTAAAATTGGTCGATTAAATACTTAAAACTGATCGTATAGGTTCATCGATTTTAACCTTGTCAGTTATAACAATTGGGCGGGTTTAGGCAATATAATCGACCACCAGTCCGGTCGGTTATAAATTATGACATTTGGTAAGAAGTAGGCCGGTCGGTTTTAGTTGTACGTTTAAACGGCACTATTTTACTGATTTTTTTGTTTTAATTAATTTATTATTAATTTCTTATGACTTAAATCCAACCCTATGTTATCGCTCAATTATATGTCTCCCATATCGGCAACAAAATCGACAGAGCAGTAAATCGTCAGTCTTAAACATCAAAACGACGCCGTTTTCATTTTTTAGAATGGATAAAACTGATCGTAAGCGAAACGGTGGGTTTTGCCCCCACTTTTTTGATAAGATAATAATGTTGCGGATGATTCTATACATTTGTAACCTCTGTCTCTACGCAGGACCTCATCACAATGAGTAAAGAATACGAATTCAAAAAATTCTCCCGATAATATGAAAAAAATCCAATCTGAGAATACTTGGTAGGCCTGTTCCGCCCCCGCACACTTGAATAATGTACCACATATTTTTCATAAAAATCAAGTCGAATTTGATTCCAAAAAAAATTTAGACTTCCGCCTGACCCTAAAATATTCCGGATTTAGTTATGATATAGGCAAAAATCTGGTCCAGTCTGAATTTATCTGAATTTTTCAAAAATTCTCAATAAAATTTGAAGTTTTTTTCTTTCCTTCCGAAATAATTAGTCGGAAACAACTTTAAAAAAATAAATCTTTCAATTTTTTTTCAAAAACACAGTATTAGATATGAAAATTATAAAAATGCCTTAAATAATTTAAAATATAGTATAATATATTATTGTTAAAAAGTATGTTAAGGTAGTGCTGACGTGCTGTGGATGCTCCGCGCCTTCAAGCGTGTTACAATTTTTTTAATTTCTCCCTGATGGAAAACTAATTTAATTAATATCTGCCACTTGAAAACCAGTCACATGATCCATGTATATAGCTTGACCCAAGTATTTCAAATTTTATGCATCGTCATTGTATCCGGACATAATCTGAAACGCTCCAAGAGGAACATCATCTTCTTTATTTGAGTCCTTAAACTAAAGTACAAGAAATTAGAATAAAATATGGACTCTAAAAGTATCCTAATGATTCTTTATATAACTAGCATGTACTAGGATTCACTTATAAATAAGTAACCACTCTTTCTTTCTAAGCATGTCTTAACTTATATTTTATAATAAAATATTATAAATATAATCTTTTTCTCTCTATTGTATAGTATTTAGTGATGAAAAACGTTTTTAATAATAAAATATAAGATAAAGAAGGGATATAATTAACATTATTGAAGTTCAAGTTACCTATCTATATATTAAATTACTAAAATTTAATATTTTATATTAAATTTAAGATAATGAACTATCACTGTGTTGGAGTTGCTTAAATTACCTATATATGACCTTCATCTATAAATGGAAGCCTGTTAGTCTGTTAGTGGGAACGGGGCGTGGTGATGCAGTGCACATGCATGCAGCTACCTTATATAAAAAAAATGGTAACACGCTTGTTTCTGCTGGCGGCTATCTCAATGATTTATCATTTATATATCCTCCGATTCTGTCACACACACGAATGGCTCTATTATTTGATACTACTGTATTCAATTGTAGCGGTCTATGTAATCCGCATCACGTACAGCTATTTAACACTGGTCTACACTCTACTTGACTCGCATAGCATATTAGCATCCATGCATTCGTATCATCCAGCAGAGCAATACACTTTTCATCTTAATATATATTTGGAAGCAGCCGCGGAACCATAATTTTCAAATAATGAGACTAAATTAATAAATTATTAAATTTTGTAGATTAACAGAGGTTTAAAATTAAAAATCATGACTTAAAATTTTTTTTAAAAAAATGTAAAAGTCAGCTGTGCTGGAGCCTAAGCCTGACCTGGCTCGGCCCTGTTAGGAAGTCATAGTGAATGATATAAATAAGTATGTACTTATAGTAAACCTAGCTAGCTAGATTCATCCATGCCATGGTTTACGAATTTTCTTAATCATATTAATCCGCTTTCTACCTAATATTACATTGGAAAAAAGGAGGTTGCCAAGAGGCTATATAAAAATCTGGAACATAAAGATAGAATATATTCTAAAATTAAATAATAAAATAAAACTAATAGCACGAGGGTTGTCCATGATTTATATATATATAGAGGGATATTATCATATTATTAATTAGGGTTTTAAAGAAGGAAGATGATAAAATTGTGTTGGAGAATGATGAAGACATGTCCAATCTATGACTGGTCAAGCCGACACGGACAAGGCACGTGGGACCTTCACACGTGTATAGATGATTGCATTGTATCTAGGGTTTTTAAGCATTGTGTTTCTTCTTCAATATTGTTCATCCAGAAGATCATGTTTAATTATTTATTCAATCAAAATGTAGTATAATATATATATATATTCTATTGTTTGTTTATGTACTTTGACTGGCCGCGTTTTCTGAAGTCGATAACGATTTAAATTGTTACGAACCGTGCACTACAGACACTGCATTTATGGTCGAGCCATGATTTGCGAGCGACTCACTCTCCGTACTACTTAAAAAACAGAGTTTAAATTTAACGCACGATGGATACTGTGATTTCTCCTTGGGATTTTTGTCTTTGTTTCTCAAAGCTACGACCCTGTTAATTATTTAGCATGCAACTAGCTAGTACTATAATTTTATAATAGGGGGTTTGATCATCAAATGATCATAATCAACTAGATAAAAATAAAATAAAATAACAGGTATATATAAGCAATAATCAAAATATTGATAACTATTTTGATGAATTTTAATGTTAAATGTGTTAAAGTTTTATTTTAATTAATTTTGGTAATGGTTTACTCGATTCAAACTGAAATTAGACCCTTTAAACTATGATTAGCTTGGTAAATAATTGGACATGACTAGATTTTTGAAAGTCGAATCCATTAAATATAGATGGACTGATTGATCATGATCCCCGGGGAGTTAAATTGTATTTCCAGTCAAAGAAATTAAGCTGTACGTCATTTTAAGAAGTAGGATTAAGATAGGACGGTACTGATTACGTAATAGAGATGTGATGAAAGAGAAGTAGATCCATGCATCCATGTGTGTATCAGTGTATGTATCGCAGAAGACCGGTCTTCTACCGACATACACGGTTGTAAAACACATTGTCATCGTTACTTATAATATACTGGAAACTTAATACTCTTCCGTCCCTAAATAAATGTTAATTTTGATTTTTTTTTGAGCAAATTGATTAATTTTTAATTAACATTTAAAAATTATTTTTTATAATTATAAAAAACTAGAAAATACATTCTAAAGTAGATTATATATATTTTTTAACAATATAAAATTTTAATTTTTTTCAATTATATATTAGTTTTAAATTACAGTTAAAAATGAGTAAATTTGACTACTGAAAATAAAGTGGATAACTAAAAAGGGTACGGAGGGAATAATTAAACTTAAATTATGCGTTTATTCAAGTTTTGTTTAAACTTTGAAAGTTGATTAAAATAAATATGCATGTGCAATTCGAAAGTAGGCCGGGCTTGGACGTCTATTTTATCTCTGCTCCTAGCTGGGAAGAAGCGGAAATTAAAGGTCTTTTAACTGATATCTCGTATTTAAAAATGAAATGGGAAAGTGTTAGAAAATATATACTCCGTATATGAATATACTTCATGCATGTTTTAAATTAAATTGAGAGCAATCAGTATTGTTCAGTAGTTTGTCATAATGTCATGAACCAATGTTCATTATCATGCATACAAATATGTAAAGGAAACCTGACTATTCTATGTACTTTTTATATTCATGTATTTTCTTAATAATGTATTTTTGTTGTCGTGTTTTGATCAGTAAGTAATATATATATATATATATATATATATATATATATATATAATAAATAAATTTATGAAACTATTATATTTTTAAAAATATATACTTCTTCAATTTCAAAATAATTGTCATTTTGACTTTTTACACATACTTTAAAGCCTAAAAAATACTTTAAAACCTAAAAAAGTTTACGTACGTACGTATTTCATTTTCTTAATTTTCTTTTTAAATAAAAATATACAAATAAATTATGAAAGTAACTTTTTTACATCATAAAATGCCTGCAAAACGTCAAAACGATATTTATTTAATGAAGGGAGTATTTAATATTATGTACCTAAAGAAATTAAAATATTAATATTAACATAATATACCTAAAAATTAAATTATCATATCATTCATATGATAAAACAAATTTTGGGGTCCCTGTACATTGAATTGGAAAACGTAGCATACTAAATTTGCTCATAACATCCCCGAGGGTTATATGTAAATTTGTTAGCTAAAATGATTTTTTATAATTATTATGTAAATTTTTAGTTAAATGGAAAGACATTCACTCCCATGATATTATCTATAACAACCATCATGTAAAATTATGTAGGAGAGGTTTATTGATTTGATAAATATAGAAGATCAAATATGATTATTTATAATTTTTTATTAAGGGGAAGAACGTTGGAGTATAACAATTTTTAGATAACATCTAAAGAGTGACACATGGACGACACTTATATGCCACGTAAATAATTTAGCTAACAGAGTTTCACTACTCTCAATAATTATTATAGTCTATATTATACATTATTATGTGAAATATATGATATGTTTAATATTTAAAAGCGGGAGCAAAGATAATGCTAGGATATATATTCACGTTTGAAAAAAAACAGAGAGCTTTTTATGCTCAACATGTGTAGTATAAAGGGAGTACAGTCCCAACTTTATAACGGCCTGCCACCATTACATTCAAGGCAATACTACACCCTGTTTTTGACCTTCTTTCTGATTAATAAATGATGAATGAATGAATTAATTATTTATATATTACTGATTTTTGAACGTGGCATAAAAAAAAACTACTAATTAAATTAAAACGTTTGTACATTATTATATATATATCAAGTACCGGATCTTTTTTTGTCTCATCGCTAGTTAGCGAATACGTAGAATTATGGGCTTTTGAAAGGCCATCTAATAATATATCCAACAAGCCCATATTTTATTTCCAGATAAGGTCACGGTACATATTTTCGAAACCCATTGGGCTCTAGTTAAAATACCAATAAAGCCCATTCGTTGAATGGAAAGGGCATAATTGTAAAATAAGAAAAGGGCGTGAAGAAATTATAAAACGTAAGATTAGGGTTATGTAAAATCACGAATTGGGGGAGATGTCATAGACGGCGTTAGGGTTTCATAACGCCAATCTCATCTCTCCCATAACATAGAGGAGTTTCAGGAGTTTAATGCTTGTATATCACTGTTGTGTAGTTTTACGAGTTTGGCTCTTCTGCTACATTTTGTTTTACTTAAAAAATTAATTTGTGTTAGATTTAATGGAAGTGATGAGTAGACTATATTGTTTCCCTATTGGTTTGACCACCGATATGATGGTGCAATTGTATTAGCTCTATCTGATCCATTCTCTTGTAGTGAGAATTAGATAGTTATGTTTTTGTTTTTGTTGTTACGATATCTCGAGTTTTCATTGTATTTGTAAAATTGATTGATTTTGGAGACAAGGAGATGAGGAATAATAGATTCTTGATTGCCGGAATGATGGCAATTAGCTCTATCTGATCCTTTTACCTTTTTTTAAAATTTGGTGTATAGATGAGGAGGCACATTCGAAGGCTTGACAAGTGAAAATTAAAAGCAAAGCTTGTCGGGCTCAAAAGATGTGCTAGATTGTTTGTTGTCAAATTTTGTATCTATGTTCTTTAGCTACATGGTGCCTACAAGATCTTCGGGTTTGACATATAGCCTTGGTTTACATTCTACTGAATTTTGGTTGTTTTTTTAGTTCTGGATTTATATCTTGGTCTGAAAGCCTCGATGGTATATTTTGTCGACAACCAGAAAAATGGTATGAATTACATGTTTGGGAAGTGCTGCCTCAGTTCTGGATAATGTTTGTAAATTGTTACAGAAGAATCTATAACTGGAGCAACAAGAACCCACTTTGGAAAACAACAGATTTATACCAACAACTTCGGGTCAGGATTCGGAGACCGTAGCAAGAGAACCTTTCAAGTCCAAACTTTGAAATGGAACTAGTCCCAAAATCTCTTCATGTAAATCAAATGAGACTAGTTCACTTCCACCATCAAAATACAACACCCCGTTTACAAAGATATTAGTTCGTGCCATAATGGGAGCATGAAATTCATTAAAACAATCAGCATTAGTGGAATAGACCTCAACTACAGGAACAAAACCATCATACAAATTCCTAAGGAGATATAATCACACCCAAAAAATGACAGCTTTGTAATATTTACCTATGGCTGGACTGGGAAAAGGAAGTTTCTTGAATTGCCTGATCTATGGATTCCAAAGGCAAAAAAAGGCCTCACCATAGCAATTCTGAGATGACCATATAGTGATCAGCAAGAAAACCTGGCATAACTCCATAAGAATACGAACAAAGTGTCTGGGAGATGGGGACAAATCTTGGCCATTGATGTCCAGAAGCGCCTGGTTAAGCGGTGTCTTTGTTGATGTTTCATTGCAGTCCCAAAGTAGAGCTTATGGTTAATAACGTTGAGAAGTGTGGGATGATTATGGGAAGCAACAGTGGCATGGTGAAGCTGATGTTTTATAAAGTTGGTGGTTCGAGACTGTGGATAGCCATGTTTGTTTGTGTATAAGATTTTATTTAGTTTATGTTGCCATTCGTCGGTAAAATAAATGTCAAAATAAAATTCCACTGATCATTTCTTTCATTGCTTTCCTGATTATTATGTTTCCAACAGTCAAATCATTTCAACATCTAACAGAATATAAATTTACACTCACCAACTTGGCAAAAGAAAGTTACAGTCATCTCAAAACTCGAAAGGTTAATAATACTGCATAATACAAAGTAACCATTGTTTAGAGGAAAGATAAAACTATAACTAATTTTTTGGATCCAAAAATATGTGAAATAACATAACATGATCTACTTAACTCAAAACATAGACTAAAACTTGTAAAATGGTGTAATCGCACTACATAAGCATTTTTAGCTGTTTGTCCAAGAAAACACAATGTTTTGCAGTCAAGTCATAAGCATTTCAAACTGTAATTGCAGTTAAGTCATGTGTGCATTACTGAATTCTTTGATATAGTTCATGTAAGGGAAGAAAAAACTTTGCAGTAGATGATGAATCATTACATGTTTCATAATTTAGACAACGTTCCTCAGTGAATTTCCTGCTCCCTGGAAGAAGAAATAAGAGAGGATAAAATCAGCAATGAAGATTCCGACAAGAGATATGACAACAGCGGAAGTAGTTGATTCTCCGACGCCTTTAGCACCTTCCGAGGTAGTGATCCCCCAACCACAGCTGACAATAGATATAATCAAACCAAAAACCAGCGACTTGAGCATTGCGCTAATTATATCCCACGAAGAGAGAGCTCTCCGAGCAGAATCCAAAATTATGTTTATGCTGATCCCATAAACCCCATCTGCGAGGAGAGCACTTGCTGACATTCCTACTGTGAAACACAGTAGAGTTAATAAGGGAAGAGTAACGCACGAAGCAATCACTCTCGGGGTCACCATATAATCAACAGGATTAGCACCAAGAACCCTTAGTGTGTCAGTTTGCTCTGAAACTTGCATAGTTCCCAGCTCTGCAGCAAATGCACTTCCAATACGTCCTGCAATTACGATAGATGTGATCACAGGACTCAGCTCCCTCGCAAAGGCAAGGGCCAAGACACCACCAATAGATCTGTTTAATCCTAATCTTGTGAATTCTCTAACGAACTGGATAGCAAAGGCCATTCCAACAAACGTAGCAGTCAGCAAACAGACTCCAACTGATTTGGGACCAACTCTTTCCAGTTGCTGGAGAGTGTTCTTCCAGTGGACTTTGCCCTTTAAAATCCTGGTAATGACCTGTCCCGCAAGAATAAAAACTGATAATGCCCTCCACAAGTTCTTTGGGGGTGACCATTCACTTAACCATGTATCTTCTTCATCGTGTAATGGTTGTCTTGTGTTTGTATGTTCCTCAGCCACAGATAAACATGGGTGTCCATCATCTCCATTGGAAATTGCAGACAACCTTGTTGGTCGAAGAGGAATGTTAAGTTTACAGGTTCGGATTCCTCTGGTGATACCTACTCTAAGTGACTTGGGGGCTTTTAACTTAATCCGACCACCCTGTTTGAGAGAGGTACTTCTGCAATGAGCACAGCACATCTGACAGTCATTAGTTCAGCAAACCTAATATATTTAATCCGTCATTATAAGTAGTTTTTCTGATAAATTATAGACTTTGATATGGATCCACACCATAAAAATAGGTGTGCTGGTATAAGAAAGAATGTTCTGTCAATTTCTCAACTAAGACATATGATTGCCACCCTATTGTCTGTACAAGAAATGCTACTTTTTGTTTATACCATTGGCAAACTTTCAAGGAACTATCACTTGTATCAGGTGAAAGGACCACCTGTGGCAAGCTTACAAGACAGATGATAGCGGAATGCAAACCACTTGTGTTGTGTTGTATCAGGTTGGGATGAATGAAATTGGAAGGAATAGATTGAAACTTGAACCCTATTTTGGGTAAATGTTCAAAATATTCATTCCGAACCTCCACTCCATTCCATTCCTAACCACCTAAACTAGAGCTCAAACCCCCGAATTTGAAAAGAAATCCTCCATTCTCAATCATACCCATTTTCTTCTCAAATCTCAACACATAAAATTTGCACGCACTCAATTTTTTTCAAACCTTCAATCCTGCCTCCATTGTTTCCATTTAATATCATTCATTCCATTCCACTCTCTCCAACCACATACAACATTTAATCGTGTAAAGATGCTAACTAGACACTAGATATATGGATGTGCATTTTGTTATTTGTAACAACTTTTATTATGAGTTTGTGTGTGCACTGTGCACGCAGACATAAGAAGAGGGAGCACGAGAGAATAAGTATAAACCTGTTGGGGAGAAGATCAACTGATTGGAAAAGGCAGGCTGCTTGCATGGCAGACAGCTGGATGCTCAACTCTGATTAAATAAGTTGGGTCTTTGAAAAATCTTTTTCCAGGGACAAGTTGATGTAGTGTGCTGAGGTAATTTACTCAAGTTTAGCTACATGCACTCAAAAGATATACCCGATCTTCCCTGTACCATTGGATTGACAAAACTTTACAATGTAAAAAAAGAGACTAAAATTGTTCTTATCCAATACTATACATCACTGCCACTGATAGACAAGTCAATATATGTAAATAGTTACGCTCTTTCTAATCATTACCAGACAGAACCAAAGTAAAGATATTATAATCGATCCATTGAACTATGTGCAACTGCAGACCAAAGTTACAAGTCTAGACAACCTTAGATATAAGCTCCTTTTAAAACCAGTCACCAGGTATAGACAGAAATAGAGAGTGTTATTCAGTTGTCCAAAATATAGATGTAAAGATAAAACTTCTGAAGAAGTATATATATAAAGTACTATAGTAGTCAATAGAGAGTATGCCTCATGTCTTCAGAATTAATTTAAGAAATATGATAAATCAGGTTCTTTAAAATGTCTGTTGTCAGGTTGTGTACAAATGACAATCTACAATCTAAATATTTTTTTAATACTGACATTCATTTAATCAAAGCCACTACCTGACCTATTGTTTAAGGACTCTTAGTATCCATTTACCAATGTAAAACTTTGGCATGGTTAGATAAATTCAACAGCACTAGTCATTCTCCACTCTAGTAGCTTCTCCTATTTTAATTCTTACTTTAAGCTTCAGTATTTTCTTACTTTTTTGGTATTAAATTTTTATGTTCCACGCTGAAAATAACTTCTGTCCAAAAATTTTAAGATCGTTATATTTACATATTTGGTATTTAATAGATTAATGCATTCTCGACTTCTTGAGGTCCCTATAAATTTACCGTTGTAGTTAACATAACAGCAACATTATTGATTCTCTGGTTCCTACAATCAGAAAATGCAATTTATGTCATGAATCAAGTGTGCCAATTATGGTGTTCTGTTCATTATTTACATTAAGAACTTCGGGCTCTTATACTAGAGGCAATGACACAACTTTATCCACTAACAAATAATCATATAATAAAAGAAATCAACAACCAGGATGTTCAATTTTCAAATTTTCCATTATTTTCAACATTTTTCTCAAAATATGGGGTTTTACTGGGAAACATATCTAGTACTAAGAGTGGTATAAATCATGCATATAACTCACCCTCCAGAGACCCGTCTTCTCTCGGAACATACTAAACGCGTACTAAATCTTAACCAAATGAAAAAACCCAAACTACTGCACTCTTTTGGTTTGTAAAACTAGAGAATTAAGAATATTTCATCTCAGCATAGCTTATGCAACCTGACAATCCAGCAAATACACAAAAACAATACTAATTGAGCATAAATGCAAGTATATATACATACACAGACATCATCAATATCTATATCTAAACATTCATTAGAGACAAACCCCATCTCAAATCATTAAAAAAATAATCAGTAGAAGCAAAAATCTTGATTTATAACATGTCTATAGGGTCTCAAAACTTACCAGAAAAGCATCAGAGAGAACTAAAGATTGAAACTTTGATTCTGGGTTGCAATAAAAAAGTGAAAATGTTGAAGCTTTTCTCCTCAAAGTTTCAGTGTTGTGTAATCAGATTGGTTATCGGTATGTATGTCTTTTAAAAGTATAGTTATTTTTATTATTTTTTTACTTGAAGAATATTATATACCAGTCTAATTACAATATGAGTTTATTAGGTGAGTATCTTTTTATATTAAAATATAATATTTTATGATTCTTTGAATGGAAACAGAAATGGAATTGGCAGATATTATAAATTTTAATTTATTACTTGGATTTTTCTAATCTGAAAAATGGACAATTCAAGATATTAGCTCCAATGTTGCCATTGATAAGAAATTTGTGCATATTTAATTGATATTTTCTAAAAGTACTTCAAATTAATATTTTGAAATTCACTTAAGAACTTGAAATTGATTCAAGAGTCCAAATTTGAAAAGATAGCATAGTGGTTGAATTTGATTTAACCACATTTTTAAAGTAGTTCAAAATAATATCTTAATAGTAAAATTTTGAGAATTCGAAATAATACCTTAATCTAAAAAATTTGAGAATTCGAAATAATACCTTAATTTAGTTGCAACAGAAGTATAAAATTCAGTCCCTCCTTTTTACCTACTATTGATTTTACCTTGCAATAGTTAATCCAAACTCGCACACTTTTGGATCAATTATCCGAGAATCTCAAATGAGATACTATAACACTAAAATGGTCAAATAACTCCAAATATATTTTGTTACACTGTTGTATATCATCAATATATACTCAAATAATCGACAACCCACTGTTTCCGATAAACGGAAGTACTATTTTAAATCAACTATAATCATATAATTGTTGCTAACTGCTGACTACAACAATAACACATGGCTCAAAATAGCCAGTTCAGGCTGATGTTGCCAAGCCAAACATAAAGTGGGAGTTGAGCTAAAGCAATGAAGAGCAAGAGGTAATGGTGCCTGCTCGAATCGTATGTCCTCACCTCTGCAAAAAGTACTCTCTTCATTGTCTTAACCAAGAAAATTCCCATGCATAAGCACGTCCATGGCATCAAAAAGTAGTATGAATAGCTCCACACAATTTTCACGAATACAGCTAAACACATACCCGTGAAGGTATATCCAGCATATGCCACAATATCAAGTAGAGGTGCCTCACCACTACCCAATGAAAACAATGACATCTTCAGCAGTGAAACTTGCAAGAACCAACCCACCAACCCCTTGATAAACAGCCAATTCAGAGCTTCAGGGGTAAACCTGTAAAAAATAAATTCATTTAAAATTGTTTTGTTTTGTCATACATTATTTTCTGCAGGACAAAAAAATGACGAACAATGCAACCGAGATTGCAAACATGATGCACTTAGATGAGTTGTTAATAGTAGTTCCCCCCTCCCCCTCCCTGTGTAACATACCCAAAAAATGCTGCACTTGGGGTTTAACATAATAAATTTAAGTTATAAAATTACATAACAGTATGATCATACTTCAGGAACAGTTCAATAATGAACTAGAAATATATAACTATTCTGTAAAAATTACAATATAGCCTTTCTTTCGGTTTTCCTAGAGCACATTCACCATTCTTACCAAAACTAAAACTATTTGATAAAGGATTTGGCAAATAGCTCTATACTATATGCAGGCCAAACTATAAAAAAATGAACCATTTTCTTTTCCTTGTATGATTTTTGAATGTATAAAGCACAGAAGTTGAGAAATATACTCATTTGAGTATTTCATGCTCCAGAAAGGAAAATGAAAGAAATGATTCTACATTTATATAGTGACCTAATTACAGAAGATGAGTTGTTGCTCAAGAATAGGAAAATTATTAAAGTTTACCTGGAAGCAACATATAAAATTATGAAGTTGTATACAACAAGCACATGACTAGGACCTCTACTGATAAAATAACATATGAAGAAACTTGGTCATTCTGGAACTTACTTCCCATGAAGACCCAATGAGAACCCAGCAAGGACAACGTAGGTACCAAATGCCATAAAAGGAATATATAGATCTGGAGCATTGATATCATATATCGGGGGCTTATAGGAAAGTCTACCGCCAACTGGTTCAGTAATTCTTGTCCAATGACCCTGATATATCATAAACGGGAAAGAATGAGTGGAGTTTAAGTTTATTCAAAGAGAGATAAGATCTAAAAGAATAGAGGGGAAGAAATTACATAAAACTTACTCTATGCAGAAACGGAAAAAGAACGACCTTCAGTTTGTTCCTCACATAGTGGTCATTGACTTGAAAATAGTATTGGGGATCCGAGAAATACCTACTTATCTGTTTGGGCATAACAAATTTTAATATATACCAAAAAAATCATATCGCAATATAATGTCGAAGTTTGCATCCCAAATAGTTCAAATGTTAATAAGACAAAAATACATCATCAATCATTTTTAAGTGTAACATACAACATAATTGACTTCCCTGGAAGCAGAATTCTAGTAAAAAACGGTTGGTGTAGTTAATTTGGCTTGATAATAGATATATTTTAAATATTGTCTCCACTCCTAGCACGCTACTTACATTGCTTTGCACGTACTCTGAACTTGATCCTAAAATCTTCTCTCCATAAGCGCCCAGTCCACCTCTAATAAGCCCTGAGCCAGCACCTGAGAAAGCATTCCCAAACGGGATTTTCTGTGCACCTGGTGGGTTCCCCATATTATCATACATGTCTGCGCTAAAACATGGAAAACAAATATATTTATAGGACCCCCCTTTGCTTTAAAACAGAACTGCTATATACACAGTATATTTATATGTATTCCAGCAATATATTCTTATCCCATCAATCACTGGTCTGTATTAATGTAAAATATAATACTATTTAAAACTTTAACAAAAATAAAAAAAAAACCCTAACAACATTAATCTTGAGGAATTTAGAAAAAGCCATCGCTTAACTGGCATCTAACGGATCAATTTGCAAGCAAAGCTAAACTCTTTTAACTAACAATCTAACATCACTTAGTTTCTTAGCATCCAAAATTCAATTGTAAACAAAAGCTATAGCACATGGAATGTGTTAAGAACCAAGCACTCCTAGAACCTTAAGACTTTAGTAATTGTGCTATATCGGATCATATATATTTATGACCCCCCCCCCCCAGTTCGAAAGCCTTTTTTTATGGGATTTGAAAGTAGATCACTAGGAGCCGAAAGAAGCAACATTCATACTTAATGTTTACATTAAATTCTAACAATATCAAGGCCCAGGATCCAAACTCGAGACTGTCAGGTCAAAAAAGATGTACTACCATATCAGCCGACTAATCTAACTCCCCTAAAAAACCTTAACATGTTAGTCCGGGCTTACTTGGATTCTACTAATCTTTAACAGAAATACTGGAGGTGCATCGTATACAAAAAGTTAAAAAAAAGACACATTTTCGAGTCCCCATTATCGATATATAAAAACTATGATCAGTCCAACAACCAACATCCATGTAATTTGTACACAATCAAATTAGATCCCTGTTTGCTTACATTTCAAGAAACAATGGTAATCAAGAAAGGGATACAACCAAGAGCTCATCATATAAATGCATAATTAAGATAAAGATCAACAGAATTTCTAAAGTTTAATTAACAGAAACTAAAATCAAACCCCACCATACACACATCGAATTAATAGTTTTAAATAAATCTGAAGTCACCGATTACACATATAACGTAAATAAATACATATATATATATAGAGAGAGAGAGAGAGAGGAGCATACTTGGAATGTTGAGGAAACAAAGAAGATTGAAATGGGTAGATGAGGCAGAGATAAATGGGATCTCTAGTGATTTCAATATGACCGAACCCTTGCTTACTTACACGCGTACAAACTAATGTTGGCTGTCTTAACTTAACATGGGTTATTATTTTTTATACATAAAACTAAAAATATAATTCATGAAACTATGTGGTGGGCTGGTGGCGAATGCACTTTAATAAAAATGTTAAAAATGAAAGAATCGTCCAATTTAATATAATTTTTTATTACGATTTTGCACTATTCGTTTTCATGATCCTATAGAATTTATACCGAAAGCTTTTACTCTAGTTAGTTTGCATAACCAATTTAAAACGTGTAATATGTGTGACGGATCAAAATGATATACTGTAGAAGATTTGAACTCCACGGGTAAATCAAGCAAGTACTTTCTCAGTTCTGTAATCTCTTATGATGTGGTTACCAGTGACTGTTGAGAGGAGATAATACCATAACTTCATTCCAAAACAACCTAGCTACACATAACAAATCAAAGCAACTCCCCCCTAGTTAAAGAAAAAACAATCTTGGACAACTCTATATTGCCTATCAAATGTAGATAGTATGCATTACATTTTCTTGATTTAACACCAGCCTTGAGGCCATTTCTTAGGATCCCGTCTCTTTTTCTTAGAAGCCCATCATTTTTTCGCGGCCATGTTAACTCGAACAAGAGTCCTCTTCTTCTAGGTGTTGGACAAGAGTGATCACATTTAGCTGCTTCCCCATATGCAGACATGTTAATGCTTCTAAAAATCTCGTGATCAAGAGATTGAAAAATTTCATCGCGTTTTCGGATAGTGTTGAGTTGTTCATACCTTTGATCCAAAGACTCCTTAGGCACATTTCTAGCTAGCATAGGAGAAGCACCTCCCCAGTGATTAGTGCCTAAAGAAGGGTGCTGAGGAGTCCAGAAACCCAGCATTTCTCTTTGCATAATCATTTTTCTTATTTCTATATGGACAACTCAACTCGTTTAGCGATTTTATTTGAAGCTGGCTGTAAATTAGATTCCTGACAAATTAAAAATGAAGTGAATATGAAGAAACGGTCTTTCTTGAAAGTGACGGATAGTGGAGATAACAATATCTCCAAATCTCAACAGTATAGAAATTTATTAAATGAATATCGCCAAATCTCTACTAAACTGCAGCCGAATGGAGAATGTTGATTTTCACATTTTACAATTGTCAACTAAATTCTAAGTGACCTGTGGCAAACCGGCAATGAGTGTTTTAATATATTTTGTAATATTGGCAAAACAACTTTGATAAAAAATATTTTTCTACAGGTCCTGCCTGCTCAGGCATAATAATAAATTATTTATTGGAGTGAAATTAACAGGGCCGGGTCCTGAGGGTAAGCGATACAAGCCATCGCATGGGGCAACCATCCTTAGGGATAATTTTTTTTGAAAAATATCTAAAATATAGATTGGAAAAAAAAATCAAAAATATTTAACCGGTTATTACAAGTGGGGCATCCATTATCAGGGGCAATTTTTTTAAAAAAAGTATATTTAAGGTATAATTTGAAATTTTCTTTTAACAATTAAACTAGTTATTTCAAGTTGAAAATCAACATAGTTGATTAGTAAAAAACAAAATAAACATATTTTAATTAGCAAATATAAATATGAAACATACTCATCCAGTGCAAAATGTTTGTTATTTATTTATTTATGAACAATTTCAATCTATGTTGATACATAACTTCAATCTAGGTTTGAACAATTTCAAACATATTAGGAAACTTTTGGGTTTCTAATTAATTAGATAAATTTGAAGTGCATAAGTGATGATAATTGGAAGGCTTCTTGCATGAATCTTCAAGAATTTTTAAAGTATGATTTTGTTTCTGATATTGATGGGAATGTCTTATTTCTCGAGTTAAGAATTATGAAATAATGCTTACCTATAAAAATAAAAAAGATGATTGATATGTTGAACTTTTCAAAGAGTATGTACTGAACAAATGCTTATAGGATATTGTTAACTATTCTGGTTACAGTGGGCTTATGTAGAAGAGATTTTCAAAATTGAAGTTGATTAAGTCGTATTTTCGTTCTAGTATATCGCAAGAACGGCTGAATAGATTGGATATGCTAGCAAATTCTAATTTTGAAGGTTTGATTAATGAGTTTGCTAGTAAAAATGCGAGAAGAATAATTTTTAAGTTATGAGAATGAAGTTTCCCTAATTTAGTTATGAGTATTATGTAATGGGGGCAAATTTTTTGAGTTCGCATAGGGCATCCAAAACCCAAGGCCGGTCCTGGAAATCAAGTCAAATATATACTGTTATTCTGTCAAAAAAAAAGTCAAATATATATTGTTATGAATATGAGCATATTTATTCAAAATACATATTTACTAGTATGGACTATGGAGAGAGCTGATGAAATGGTCCAGACATTCATAGAAATGGACACTAGTTTGATGAAGAGGAACTTGAATACCTTGAATTTCTTTCAAAACTAAGTCTTTAAATTTTTAGATAAAGATAGTAAATTGTCTTTTCCTCATGCAATGACTCTACAATAATCAAACTAAGGTTTATGGATAGTCTAGGATATCTTCAAATGGCTGATGATGTATTGAATAATTTATAGGAAGTGGGTGTGATTATTGTTAATGATATAAAACCGGTTCTTTATGTGGTTCAACTTGAACTGGTGGATACGAAGACTGCATTGAGGAGGAGAGAAGAAACACTTGTGGAGTTGTTCTGCTATTAAAGCAATGACATTATAAGAGGATATATACATAGTACTTAGTAATGCTAATAAGAACTTGGCTGAGGCTAATGTTCGAGTTGTGAATTTTAAGGAGGCGTGGACACATTGTTTAAAGGATATTGAGATACGTAAGGTAAAATTCGGGTTGAAATTCAGCGGAAGTTGTACATGATAGGTGGTTTATTGGAGTTATTTGGCGTTGGAGCAGAGTCAGTTGTCGCGGAGGTGAATTGGGGTCACAGCCAACATGATTATATTGCATTAGGAAAGTATAAGCTATTAAGACTTGAGGTTCTGTTAAACATAATGATGAAGACAATGAGGAGCGAGTTATGGACTTTGTTTCTATGGTCAAAGCTTTCTCTAATCGGGAAAATTACACCGACTAAAAGAGAGATGTCTGCAGATTGCTAGCGGAATTGTGGTTAAGAAGAAACCACCTTTCCAGAAGAAGTTTATAGGAGAAGGTGTGGAAATATCATTGCTATAGCCTATAGGAGCCTATGACTGAGTTTAAAACAGTAATTGCTTTGTTGAAGAGATCGCATGCAATGCTTAAGGAGCTTCTGCAAGAACAGAACTCAATTGAAAGTGTTTAAGAATTGGCTAGTTAATTTTGCTGGCAGCCTGACAGGATAGGTTAAACAGGTTGTTTCTTACTTGGAAGAAGCAGCAGAAAGATTAAAAGAGAACTTTGCTTCTAAGCATTTTGGAGTGGGATGTGTTTACAATAATTTTTCTTAGCTAGGTGGAAGGAAATTGGTTATAACAATTAACAAGTGTTTCGTACGTTGCTTGCAGATCAATCTTATATATGCGCAAAAGCTGTCAATGACAGCCTAATAGGTTACACAAGTTGTTAAATATTCTTGTGCAGAGATTACATTCTTCCATGTGGTGAGCTTCACTACAGACCTCTTAAGAGTTATGGGTTTACTCATTATTATATTTTCTTGTATATTTACTTTAGTAATCATCAATGCTGGCCAGGAGACTTCAGGAATGCTGTAGGCAGGTAGTCCCGGTATGCGATAAACTCTGTTCTTGAAAGTACCAGTAATCGGTCCTCAACACTTGCCCCCTTAAATGCATAAATCACTTTTCATAAAATGTTAATTTTTTTTACTATTTTATCTTGCGAATTCGTGTTACTAACAGTCAAATTCAGGTTTTAACTTTGGTATGAATTGTAGATGGAAAATGATAAGTTGAGCATTTGAAAACTCCGTATTATAATCAGACAATTGACCTTGTTAGCATGTAAATATTTGGCTCTTAACTGTTACATAATTGATCACCTGGTAAAATTGGTAAAATAATTGATCACCTGCTAAACCTTGTGTCTCCGTCTAGGTGTTGTGTTGGACAATTAGAAGCATTTTAAACAAATTTTATCGGTTGAAATCACATTAGATCTAGGTCTTAGGTGGCCGTGAATTTGAGAATGGTGGAGCGTTTTTAGTATATTTTAAGAGTAATGCTAGGGAAAAAAAAAAATCAAAAAGTTTCACAAATGTCACATGTATTGATTGTGAAAATAATTAATCAGATAGACCCCTCTATATTCAAATCAATAACATAAATTAAAACTCATCATCTTACCATATGCATCATGCCACATCATTTTGAGAAATTTTTTTGAAAAATTTATTTGGTTCCGTAGCATTATTCATTTTTTTAATAGTAACCCATATAGTAATTGTTGATTTAGAAATTAGAAACTGGAAAACGCATTAAAAAGGCATCATAACACTTTTTAAAGAAGCAACCGTTTGAATATTGTAACCTAGTGGATACCCTCATCCTGGGGATAACAAGAGTTTGAGGACTTCAGATATAATAAAAACAAAGCGTGAGTAATTAAATTTCGTATAATAATTGATCTTAACAACAAAAAAGACAGCCATTTGAGGCATGTGTTTGCAAAAAAAAATATTGTGTTTTTATGGTCATATTTTCTCGGAATGTCACAACAAAATGTGGCAACTATTGGAAAAATATTATTGATGCAGAAGCTTGTGAAATCTTTTTAAAGAACGGGAACACTGCCAGGATTAATTTTAAAAGAGGTTCTACTTGCCTTTCTGAATCAGCTACTGTATAACTAATTGAGATATAAGAAAGTCAAACAGACACAATGTTTAGTTAGAATAACTAAACTTCTAGATGCATTATCATTAGAGTCATGTAGACAACCCGCAATGTGTGCTTCATAACTGAGATTTCACGGGGTGTATCAATTGTGGCTAAACATACCCCGTCATTGCTGGTGAAACACGATATTTTAGAAAATAAATTGCAGTTTTTCTCAGTCCGTACTATATAGAATTAGTAATGTTAATTGATTATTTCATGCGCACATGCTCGGGTTGTGGATATTACAAATTTAAGAAGCTACAACAGGGGACCTTCACCTTCCAATGAAGTTTTGGTGAGTCAAATAGTTACCCTTCAAAGTTAAGGGCATACCAAGATGGTTTTTTGTTGAACTTCCTCAAAACTGTTACTAAAAGTCGGAGAGTTCGAATTTAAAACATCTCCTAAACTGCAAGTCTGCAACATCTAATTATATAGTATATACTAAAAAAATCAGACGAGGGGGGATCGATTTGGATTGGAAATGTCACGAAAGGAATGAGTAGCAATTAATTACATATACCAAGTAAAATCAGACAATCACTAAGAACTGAGATGAACCGTAAGTAATATATGGTTCAAACATGGATGCTTGTCAGGGTGGGGACATATTGAAGATCAGGAACAATAATCATAGCTTAAAACAGAATCATATCCTTTCTTATTCATCGCCAGCATCGACATAATTGCAACAAGAAAAAGAGACTCTAGTGGTATATTTTCAGGGTCTTACTTCTGTAACAAAAAGGGTCCATTTATTATATCATGGCTCCTCTTTAGCAGCGTTACATTAAGCCGAAATAACACGATTATATCCGAATACACGAAATATATGCAAAATATACTCGAAATACTAATGAATACATAAAATGAGTAAATTGTTATATATTACGTATATATATAATAATATGTTTAAAAAATATATATTACGTATATAATTGTTACGGATTAAAAATGAGGTGTATATAATGCGCAATTAATATCAGGGTTTGAAAGAGTTTCGAGTTTCTTCGTTAACTGCCTACGTATCTCAATGGGTGTGAGAATCAAGTCAATAAACATAGTTCTAATGTTGAGGGGTTAGGCCCTTTATATAGGCGCATGAGGGCCTTGGAATCAGATTAGAAGTAAGAGACTTGGTGGTCAAGTCTCTTAGTGTCAAGGTTGTTTAAACCTATTAGGAATGAGGGTCCTCGTTGGACTCTTCCCACGTCTGGGTTTCTAGATCCTTCCAGGATTAGGGTCTTCAACAGGCTTCTTGGGCCTTTACTGAGCATTTATTAATTAATTACGAAATTAATTAATAACAAAGGCTTAATGGACCTATGGCTTCAACAGAGTTTTTAGACTGTACTTACAAATCTAGTTGATCCTATGATTTATTTTCCTAGTTCGTTTCAAGGACCCAAGCTTTTGGACCATACCAGATCTAATAAATGAAATAATAAATGTTATATTTATTATTTCTTCAGGGCTATTTTTACCTATATTATGATATATAAAAAATAAAAATTATATATTAATATTTCGTGTATTTTTCGTGTACCCAAAATGAAACTCATATCTAATACTAAATTTATTGTGTAATTTCGTGTTCGTGTACTTTCGTGTTTCGGTATCGAAAATCAAAACTCATTTTTTTCTTATCGTGTTCACGTGTCATGTGTCAAATTAACATGCCTAAGCAGAACACATCAAGCATAATCATTTTTGCTATGATAAAATATGTTTAAGATTGCATATATTCGATCTTTCTTAGATCTCTCGGGAATATTGTGCACTGAGTACGACAAACATAAAGCACGATTGTTTTAATTTATGAAGAAGTAAGAACATAGGAAAGGTACTTAACTAACCTAGGTGCTAAGTAGTAATGATTTATACAGCCATGCCAATATTTTCTTTTTAGCACGTCTCAAGTTGACCAACTATCTTCTTGCGTTTGATAAAATCATAAAGAAAAAGAAAAATCAAAGTCTCCCTAGCACACTTGTTTGTGAAAATTAACTTTACAAGTTTAATATCTCAATTCTCAAATTTTAAACTACCAAAGATTTGAGAACAAGAAGATAAATCAGGGGGGGTGAAAATCATAGTTATGAAAAAGTGAAGATGTAAAAAAAAGTTGAATAATATGATCAACGGTTAGGATTGTATAGGAAGAAGTGTACTTCTTGATCCTCCTCTTACATGTCCGAATGAGAAGATGGGTCATCGGACCCTACTGCTGGATTCCTCACCGTTTCTAACCTCAGTCCGGTATCTATTCTGCCTTGTGATCTCTTCAAATGACAAATAAATATGCCGGTCAACTGCAGAATCCATAGAAAAAGATCTCCGAATAGGTTGTACAGAGAACTGATCATCACTCTCTCGTACGTTGATACATTCATCTCCCATGATGGAACTTTCTTGATTTCGTCTTGTGCTGAACTTTGCCTGGAGAAGGATAATGAATTCTTGACTCATTTCTATTTGGTTCTCCACTTAATTCGATCACAACAAAATTTTCAGCGCTTCCCACAAGTCCTCTAGTGATGGATGGCTGAGGATTCTGAGGTGATGATGTTGGTGCAACAATTCTGTCAATCGGATACCGTATTGCGCCTGAAATACTTACTCTACAAAGTGGACAATTGTCATTGCTTTGAAGCCATATGTCAATGCAGTCCAAATGGAAGCCATGCTTGCAGCTAGGAAGTACTTTAACCGTATCTTGTTCTTGAAACTCATTCAAACAAACCACACATTTGTACAAGCTCATCCCTTGACCTTCACTTTTACTATACTGAAAAGTCGGTATTTCTCGAATCAAAAAATCGTCTAGCCCCCGGCTCTGCCATGAGGGGGAGTAAGCCATCAACAATTCTTCATTTCTTCATGCTTGTGCCACAGAAAAGTGATTCAAGGGGTCGATTTGTTGCCAGTTGAAGCAGCATTTATTCACAAAAATGTAATAGCCCACTAGCAAGAAAGCTGTGACCATGATACCTAGTACTCCAGGAGCTAGTATTGGGAACCCATTGCCTGAATTAGACTGGCTAGTTTGGTAAGATAAATTTTGTTGGTTCTTGATTGAAACAAAAGCATGGGATCTAAGATTGTAATGCCTCTTGAAATGATTGTAAAACTGTACATGATTCATTAAAAATAAATCGGGAAAATGAATTCAAGGGTGAGAATGTTATAGGATTGATGATCACAATATATTCTAATTTGGCTTATTCACTTGCAAGATCATGAAATGAGGGGAGTGGGGAAGGGGTGGCATTCAATAAGGAGAAACAAAAAAATTCGTTTGCTTTTCTAATATAATGGAGTATATATTTATCTATAAATAATATATATATATATATATATATATAAAACACACACACACAAAATTTCCGAATGGCACCAAAAATACATATATACTACAACCATTTGGGTGGGGTTCATAAAATAAAAAGAATGAAAAAGAACTCTAACAACCATTTCCCACACAAGAGGAACATCATATTTTCTTGTCCTGCTTAATAAACCCGATTGATTTCTATTCGGTTCCCCGACCCGATAATCATACCTCATACTTTCTCTATCTGGTAAGCTCTGTAGCTTTAATTCTGTTCATATCATATGTGTTTTTTACTTGCCATCTGTAACTATACTATTTTTATTGCAAGTTATTTTTTTGTATTATTTATATGCAACTTCTTTAAATATGATTAATCTAAGTAACCCCATTATTTGAAATTAGTCCTACGTGCACATAATTGATTTGGGATGCTGAAAGTAATTTAATTTATACATATCTGTGTATGTATATATATATATATATATATATATGGACATCACTGATTTTGGAAATAGTGCTTTGATGATCAATTTTAATCTCTAAATTGTGATGTCCACGAAATTGGTGTTGGATTTAATTGAATTTTTTTTTGGTTGATTAGATGTGAATTCTGGTAGTTTGGTTGATTTTGATATTAAATCTGTATAAAATCTGGTGGATTTTGATCTTAAATTAGTAATGTTTTATGTACTTTATGTGGGTATGAGATTATATTGAGAGGCATCGAGTTTAATATACATATGTATTCTCTTGTTTGTTTGTTGTTGGTTAAATGTAGAAATTTTTTGCGAGGCCATCATTAGGGACGTATTACTTAACTGAACTAAAACTATGTCACACTGGTAATTCTGATTAATGAAAGTGGATAATGTATATCAACCATCGTATTCTAGTAAAATACTGCAGCACCATTTGTTGTATACGACTTGTTTTTGTCAAAACATTATTAATTGTTCACCAGTGCCCTGTGACTCCTGTGGTACATTCGTGAGAGTTTTATCTGCCTTTTAAATGTTTTTATTTGAAGGTGCGTGTTTCACTTTTGTTTTGTACTATATCTTTTTTGACACACGGTTGCTTGGTTGATGTGTATGTGCTGTCCTCCTTTCTCTATTTTTGCTGATGCATCAGTTTGTGATGCAAATTTTTTTTTTCTTCAGCAGTCCAAGGAAAATTTGAAAACAGTGATAAACTGTCACAAATAGGTAAGAACCTAACAATCTGAATGGAATTACTCCGACTTGGTTTTCGTGTTTCGAGTCATTGACTCAGCTTTCCCTACATCAGTCTTGACACTCTGAACATGATCGGACTAGCTTTGTGCAATTCAAAATTTTATCCTTCAATAAGCTTCTCCACATGACTAAATGTATTACCTCCTAAAGCAATCACAGTCTTTCTTAATATTTTCACATAATGACTTGCTTGGCTCGACAGTCCAAGGAGAAAGTGAAGCAGAATTCCTGACCAACTGATTTGTTAATATGTTGGTGTTTATCTAAATTAGCGTTGGTCAATTTGTATTGTGCAGTAATCTAGATTGTACATATAAATTATAGGTGTTGTTTTATTCACATAGAAACTAATTTAGTAGTAATTTATAATATCAAGATCAGTGATTTGTACTACTGAGACTGGTGATTTGTACTAGTAAATTGTTTGAATAGCTGAATATGGGTTTGGACTAAAGCTTTTATTTTTCATGGACAGGACAGTTGTTACTTCTAAGTGTCTTTGAGCTTATACGAGTTGATTAGGATGGGTAGACAGAGTAGTAGTAGTAGTAGTACTAGTCGAACAACCTGTTTTACTTATTTGGTAGCATTTTTGAGAAAATGTATCTTTATGGTTCTTTCTAGAGGTCCAATTCCTAGCCACATTGCCTTCATCATGGACGGGAATCGAAGGTTCTCTAAAAAGAATAAATTGATGGAAGGGGCTGGCCATAGGGTTGGTTTCTCTGCTCTTATGTCAATGCTCAAATATTGTTACGAGTTTCGTGTCAAATATGTAACAATTTATGCCTTCAGCATCGATAATTTTAGAAGGAGGCCTGAAGAAGTTCAGTCGGTCATGGACCTGATGCAGGAGAAGATTGAAGGGCTTACTAAGCAGGAGAGCATAGTTAACCAGTATGGAGTTAAGGTTCGGTTTGTAGGAAATCTTCAACTTTTGAGCGAACCTGTCAGGTTGGCAGCGGAGAGGGCTATGGTAGCTACGGCTGACAATTCTAAAGCAGTGCTAACAATTTGTGTTGCGTACACTTCAACTGATGAGATATTGCATGCTGTTCGAAAATCCTGTGAAGAAAAAAAGGATGAAATAAGTGCATTGGAAGAAACTGGTTCTGGTCCATACGGCTTGTTACGACTAAACAGTAATGAGAAGCAACAGGAAGAGCAATTTATTAATTTAAGAGATCTTGAGAAACATATGTATGTTACACCTGATCCTGACATTATAGTTCGTACTTCAGGAGAGACTCGGTTAAGCAATTTCCTCTTGTGGCAGAGTTCATTTTCCCTTTTGTACTCTCCCCTAGTGCTTTGGCCAGAGATCCAATTTTGGCACTTGGTTTGGGCAGTTCTAGACTTTCAGAGGAACTACTTATATTTAAAGGGGAAAATAAAGCAGCAATAAATATTCAGGTGCATATCAGCTAAACCAGCCTTTTTTGTTACCTGTACTATTATTTAGTTTGTTGATGGTAATGTGGTTGTTAGGATTTATTAACTAACTGTCAAGCTAATTTTCCGTCTTTCAGGTATGAATATAAAATTACTTGTGTAGCCCCTACACTCGTATCATGCCAAGTGCCTAATCAGGTTGGATCATTTGGAAGAAATATAATTCTCCCTAGTAAGTTATTTGGTCAAATGTATTCGGTATCTGAATGGATTTGAATGATGCTTTAGTTCATCATGAAAAACTGTTTAGCTTTCTATAAAATGGGTATATTGTATAAGTAGTAGGTTGTACCATATGATTTGTCTTACTAAATGATGTTCATTGTGTTAAGATCTCACATTGGTGTGTTCCTGTGTTTCTATTACAGTATGTTTGGTGTCAAACAAGGGTATTAGAGCAAAGTAGTTGTAGAATATTCTAGCCCCTTCAGTTAGATGTAACATAATTATACTTGAGTGTAGTATAGGTTATATGTTTTTTTGGAAAGTCAGTACTCAATACACTGTATATATTACAAATGGTATGAATTCCTTTTGCAAGATATGAATGATGATAATTAGGAGCAGGGTCTTGGTTCATTCCATTTTACTCCCTCGTTATATTTAATATTGTGTACTGTATTTTCTCTCCTTAATTGTCTTCTTTATCACTGTATCTGATTTATGTTAGGCTGTGAAATCATAGTTGAAATTTTCCAATAGTTTAGGATCTCCTAATTTGTTTAGGCGATGGCTTTTATTCTTTATTATTTGTTCTAGATTAATCCGTGAGAAAATACAATTAATGATGAGTAAGTCACGATGTTATTTAAGTGCTTGTTTGGTTAAATGCAGGAAGTAAATTACCATGGGAAGTTGTACTTCCTTTTTGTAAAAAAAACATGAGAAGTGTAATAAATTTGTTTGGTTGATAATTTTGTACTTCCTGGATAGTTATTTCCCTTACATTATTTGATTGATTTTATTTTGTATTTATGGGCTAGATTCTGTGTGATGCAGGAATTGTGAATTACCAAGGTGGGGGTGGGTAAGTGGCTTCCTCCATTATGTAGGTATTTGTACTTTCCAAATAAATCTATTACCCATGACTTTAGGCAACCAAACAACTCTATCATATTTTACTTCCTAGGTATTTCAAATACCTACATGAATTACTATCAACCAAACGACCTTTAAGTGACCTTAAATTTTTGTAAGCCAATCAGTAATATACATCTATAAGTTTTTTTTTTTTGCTAACTAATATACATCTATAAGTTAATTGACAGCTCCTATAATTAGATGCTTAAAAGATCCAACATTGATATAGTTTTCCTGGGGGGTTGTTGCGCTTCTAAGTTTTGTTCTTGGGCCCTGCTTAGTCGTTCATGGTTTGAATATTAAGAATCCAGAGTAGTTCTTAGTGTTGGCATTTCAAAAGACATGAAGTGTCATGAAATACATTAACCGATTTATTAGCTTTAAAATAAACCAAAACTTCTTAAAATTGAGAAATGTTATTTTTACATGGAAATAAGCTAGAAGGTAGTCTCACATTCATGTTTTGGAGGGGATTTTATGGAACTAGCATAATAATTTTCTTCAATTTTGAACAGAGCATTTGTGACTACTATGCTGAGCCCTATGTGTGCCCTGAATTCCTGATGAGGGGTTGAACGTACAGAATTTTAGTTTTATTTATTTATCTGTTGTTTTATCTGAAGTCAGCCATGTGTTTTTGGTTAATGATATTTATAAAAAATTGCTCAAGTGGCTGTAGGACTTACAGATTTACAGTACCAACCCGGTGTAGCGGAATCTATTTTGACACATAAGATTGCCAGATTCAGTATGTGTGTGCTAATTTATAGGACTTGAAGTTTTGTGGTCTTGTCTATGCATTTTGTTTAAATCCTGATTGCATTCTTCAATGCTTGTTCAAAAAGTTTAAAGTATATGCCTATATAATATTTCATATGCTGAAGTGATATACTAGAGCTTATGTTGTTGCCAGTAGTCATTATTGAATAAATGTTCATGTTCTGCACTAGTTAGGTGCTCTATCATCCAGCATTTGCGATGGTTTGAGGCAGAAAACTCAGTCGAAGTTCCCATGCACATTGGAGTTTGCCGATATAAAATGTTGAGAAGGCTGCTTAGTTTTTCAAATTTCAGGTGTCTGATATTATTGGCCATGATGAATGCTGCTATTGCTTAATATTTTTTCTTTTTTCGATAACTTATTGTTTAAGAGTTCTTTAAGAAGGGTTGTTGATTGCCATTATGGTTTATGCTTTAGTTGCAAAAGCTACTGGTTTTACATGTTTGTGGTCTACAGATGTTGGTAGGCTATATAATTTGTGAGATTGATATGATTTAATTTTAAATATATTTCATGTTCAAGTTATTTTATGCATTATTTCATGATTTGTAGTCTGTTTTTATGAAATTAATAATATTTTCTAAGAGCTTGAGGATTAACAGCCTTCTTAAAATGAAGTAAAAATTACTAAAAGACTATACTAAGAAATTAATTAGGATGAAATTGGTATCAATTGTAGAAATCACTGGTTTTTCTAGATTTTAGGAAAACTAAAGCAGCAATAAATATATATATATATATATATATATATATATATATATATATATATATATATATATATGTAGGTGCATGTTAGCTAAACCAATTTTTTTTGTTACTTAGAATATCATTTAGTCTGTTGATATTAAGGTGGTAGTTAGAGTTTATTTACAGATAATCAAGCTAATTTTCTGTCTCAGGTATAAACATAAATTCATTTGCGCACCCCTACACTTGTATCAGGCCGAGTGCCTAACCAGGTCGGCTCATTCTCATTCAGAAGAAATATGATTCTATCTTGCAGAATGTTATTTGATCAATGTAGTCTGTGTCTGAATGGATTTGAATGATGTGTTTAGTTCATCATGAAAACCTGATTAGCTTTCCCTAAATTGGGGTATATTGTATATCTGGTGCATTGTACCTTATGACATGTCTCAATAAATGATGTTCATCGTGTCAAGAACTTCTAAGTATGTGTTTGCTCATATTGGTGTGTGCCTTGTGTTTATACTACAGTATGTTTGGTGTCAAGCCAGGGTATTGGAGTAAAGTAGTTGGTAGAATCTGTTAGCATCTTGAGTGAGTTAGAAAGATGGCAGATGGTTATACTTGAGTGTAGGATAGTTAATTTGTTTTTCTGCAAGTTACTGGACTATGTAACTTGTATGAGTTTCTTTTACAAACTGCTAAATATGAATGATGAAAATTAGGAGGAGCAGCTCGGTTCTGTCATGTAAACCCTCGTTATATTTGAATAATGAGTATTGCGTTCTCTTAAATTAATTATCTTATCTATCTCCTCTGATTTTCTGTTCTGTTGTGAAATCATAGATGAAATTCTTCCTATTGTTACTGATCTCCTATTATTGTAGACCGTCGCTTTTATACTTTATTACTATATATTATGAAAATATTCCATGAGCAAATACAGTTAATAAGAAGCAAGTCATTGTGTGATTTAAATGGCCTTTATTCTGGTGAGCCAATCAATAATATACATTTCTAAGTTTATTGAAAGTTCCTATATTTTAGCACATGAAAGATACTACGGCATAAATATTGTTTTCCTGAGGGGTTGTTTGGCTTCTCAGTTTTGTTCTTGGGTCCTGATTCGACTTTCATGGTTCTAATATTAAGAATCTAGTGTAGTTGTTAGTGTTGGCATATCAAAAGACAAGTAGACTCTTGAAACAAGCTAGTAGATAGTCTCACATTCATGCTATAGAGGGGATCTTATGGAACTAAGCATAATAATAGCATGATAGTTACTTCAAATTTGAGTAGAACATTTGTGACTACTAAGAAGCTGAGTCCTATGGGTGCCCTGAATCCCTGATGAGTATTTTTCGGTACATTATTGTAGTTGTACTTGTACTTGTATCTCTGTGGTTTTACACTTTGATCTGAAGTCAACCATGTGTTTCTGCATATCGAGAAATTAAAAAAGAATTGTTCAAATGGCTGTAGGATTACAGATGCTTACTGATGTTGCAGAATTTGTTTTTGCCCACGCAAGTTTGCCAGATTCAGTAAATGTGCTAATTCAACTCTTGCTTGTTCTGAAAAAGCAACAGGAAGAATTGCTTAAGTTTTGTGGTCTCGTCAAAGCATTATGCTTCTTTAATCCTAATACTAAGAATTGCTAATTATGCTTGTTTAAAAATTTCAGAAGTATTTACCGTTTCCCTGCCCCTAACCTCTGCTTCACTAATTCGTGCTCTAAACACCAGTGACAGCATTGCTTATGGCTTAAAGCTGACATAATCACGCTTACGTCTACTAATTACATGGTTAATTGTCTTCGTCGGAGTCTAAGCACAGCATAATCATGCTTACATTGGCAGCTTATATATGAATTAGTAAACTAATCTGTAATTATCAGCTCCCAAATTTGACCTTAGTATTATAATTCATTTTTATCCTCTGCGCTGCCTGTGTCATTGGCTCATAGCTTAGCGCTGTATTTAAGTAATATGCGATCTTAATCATGCTGATTAAATAAGTCGTCAGAGATACGACGTCACACACCTACCCAAATCATTTATGCAAAATATATTAACTTTATAACAACGCCCATAGATTCCAATTCAAGAGCACGGTTAAATAAGTTTCACATGAATTAGAATCTTCATTGTCAGGGCACAGGTCCACAATATAAAAATATGCACATTTATATTACATGGGACTACGGGAGTGCTTTGCTGAGCTTTCCAAGTGACATCTCCCTCCTAGTATAAATGCTACAAGTTGCCAAAATAATGGTTACAAAAACTTGTAGCCTCGTACAAAAATAAATCGAATGGGAGACTCTAAAGGAGGAAGTAAGGAACTGAAACAAGGGGACGATCAGGTGAGATACAGGGGTGTTAGAAGGAGGCCTTGGGGGAAATTCGCGGCGGAGATTCGTGATTCGAGAAATCAGGGACAGAGACTCTGGTTAGGGACATTTGTGACAGCAGAGGAGGCTGCAAGAGCTTATGACAAAGCTGCTTATAAAATGAGAGGTGCATTAGCTGTTTTAAATTTCCCTGATGAATATCCTCCTACTCTGTGCTCTTCTTCTGCAGCTGCCACCGCCTCGTCGTCCGGGCCTTCGTCTTCCAGTGGTGGCAGAGGAAAAGAGGTGTTTGAGTTTGAATGTATGGATGATAAGTTGTTGGAGGATCTTCTTCAGTTTGATGAATACAAGAAACATTAAAATGTTGGAAATAATATATAGTACTTCTGATATTCTCTGCAATTTTGTTTGTTATTTTAGACTGTTGATTTGATTTGATTATCCATAGATGATGATCAGCAGTGATGATCTTGTATCTGACATGTTTTTTATCATGAGATATATCGTAATTTCATACATTACTGTATTTTTTGCAAAAAAAATCTTGTACTAAATTTATAGTACTGCTTGGTTAAGTTTACGGGTTTTGTCCACGGGTATCCTCTTAAATAAAATACAAATTAAAGATTTATATGTCCTTAATTATATTTTACAATAATTTTGTAATATAAATGTATGACATCCTCCGATTAGTACCGCATTTAAACTTTTTCATAGAAGTTTTGTCAAATTTTATAATATATTAATATATGATTTTATATTCACACTTTATAGTCATGATTTTAATTGAAAAACGAAAAGTGTGATTTTACAAGAAGGATTGACTACGGAGTGACTTTGGAACCAATATATATAAACAGAATCAGGAATATTACCCCTTAACATTCTTTATTTATTTTTAAACAAATTGAGTACTTTCTTTAAAATTAGAATTCAACTAGAGGCTTTAAAATCATTAGATGTTAATTATTATATGGCCATAATTAAATTTAATTCACATCTTTTAATACAAGTCAACGAATCAAAAGTTCAACATTTTTTCTTTTTAATGTTCAGATATAACTTTGTGGTTAGCAATTGTGAGAGAGGGAAGAGAGTTGCGGTACTTTTTGTATTCAACGCTTAATTGATTTGTGACATGTGTTAATGGGTTATTCTCGTGTTGTCTCGTATGTATTTTTTGTGGTCATACTCAATTGCTAAAATTTGATTATTAATGCCCAACAGATGTTGACGATTACAAATTTATATAATTTTGTATGTGGATAATACTTTTTAAAAAATATATTTTTTAATTAATCCAAATATAATTAAAAATTTATTCGCTTTTATTTATATTTGACGTATTGGACTTATTATCAATAACCATTTCCCAAAGAAAAACTTGATAAAAAGTTATAATTAAATTAAGAAAATAATTAATTAATTAAATTAATAATTACATATATTAATATAAAAATAGAAGTGCTGCGAAACATTTTTCTTCATAAATATAGCATTATATTATTTAAACCGAAAAATTAAAAATTTGATAGTCGGTAGTCTTTGGTTGGTGTTTGGGCTGTATAGTTATTATTGGACCTAATTTTTAAACACTAATCTTTTAATTAAAATACAACTCACTTTAATCTCCTAAATAAAACACATCTGATATCATTAAACAAAATACACAAATATTATCCTATTAAAATACAAATAAAATATATGAAATTTTTTATAAAATATGTACATATAACATTAATAAAATTTAAATTATTATTACAAAAATAAAAATATATTCAAATTAAATAAAAAAATATTAAAACAATTCGATCGTACATGGCACAGATATAAGCTTGTATATAAATCGAGTGTGCAAAGTTACAAGCGTAAGCCTACGACACTGTGACAATGGCATATGACGTGAGTTTAGAACGTAAGCACTCGTCGAACTCACAATTAACTTACATATCATATTTTATTAAACTAGTCTCTGTATTTTTTTTCCAAATAAATTCGCATCCACTATGTTCAGAATATCGTCACTTGCTTATAGTAAATCAATTACCGACATCTAATTTATATTTCGTCCAAATCATGTTATGTAACATTTGGATTGATGTCTACTCCTTGGTCCAGGGTCTCAAATTAATTGTTTTATTTAACTTTTTTATGATTAATTTAATTTAATTTTAATTAAGAATAAAATATTATTGTTTTGTAATTTTGAAAAACTAAAATGTACATTTTAAAATATATTAAATATACTTTTTGATAATATACTTTTTATAAAAAAATTCAATTATATACTATATATAATTTTCAGTCAGATTTTGGTCAAGTTAACTATAAAAAACAGTTAATTTGGGACGGAAAGAGTATTATATAAAATCATCAACTGATATATTTTTTATAAATACAAAATTTGATTATGCCCACAATCTCAATTTACTTCGATTTCGTTTATTTTATCTTATATACTTTTTATAATTAAGAAATATTTATATTTTTTAATTTATAAATTATTATTTTTTTGTCAGAATTTATAAATTATTATTAAATAAAATAAACAGTCCTTCTTTAATATCGTATCAATTTACCTAATATCGTTTTAATTAAAAAAATTATATTAAAAAAAACTAAACCAAACTTACCTAGTATATCTCGCTTATGGCAGGGTTTAAGGAGGGTATGGTGTACGCAGTCTTACCCTTATTCAATTAATAAAGAGCCTGTTTCCACAAAAACCCCCAGTTTATGTGTGAATATGTGTAACATATGTAAAATAATACTTTCAATAGGCAATATGATACAATAATATCAATAATGACTGTCGTAAGTCATTTGTATTTATCCGTACTTTTCAACCTTGTGAAATCTTACTCTTTACTCCTGAAATTCACCTATCAACCTGCCTAAATGAATTTAAACAATACAAATCATAAGCATCTGAAACAACAAAACACATATATATACAGGCAAATACACACAAATAATACTCATACACATTATTCATCAAATACATATATATGCATACATATACAAAGACTTTAAAAGAAATTTTACATAAACATATAATTAATTACATAAATTATAAATTAATTGAAACCATACATGAATCCATGATCTTCTTCACACGAGACTTACCTTTGAAGATTCCAAGGAATGACGCTGTGGTGTTTAATTCGTGTTCGGAGATTCACGTAGAAGCCTAATAATGGTCATATTCTTGTATCTATTTTGTATACATTAATTAAATCATCATTTGTTGCTTCCAATCTTTATGCACGAAGGTAACTGCCTTTATTTGCTCATTCATTGCCCAAAATACAACTAATGCATAAATAGTAATCATAGAAATGGTTGATGGTAGGAATGAGTAGTGGTGGCATGAACCGACAATCGTTTGCCCTAACCATCACTCCACGTTTTTTTTATCACGAAAAATATTAATACTTGATTTTTTTGAATCCAGGGGTCATGTCACTTATTCGCGCTTCTTGGCAGACTTTTGGGTTTTTCCTTATCTACTATAAAAAAACTGCAGATATGGTAGACAAGGCTGCTGAAAATCACCTGTCCCAACTGCCTATTTAAATTAGTCAAACACTTGAAATGATAATATAAAGGTATATTTTGGATTTTAATTGGTATTTCATTTAATCTACTCATCATTTTATTTGAATTATAATATTATTATTTAATAAATTTTTGATAACGATATAAATTAGTGGTCATTGATTACTCTGGCAAAAATTGACGGAATAATTAATGAATTGATGGATTTTAATTTTATTAACGAATTAATAAAAAACTATTGCATTACTAAATTTCGCTAATCCATCCATGCGTATAACGGATTGCTTTAACCATTCAGCCATGGATGGATGCTTAGTGGGGATCCTCGTACATGGTGAATAACCAAATTTCAATTGAAACGATATTTTTAGAATAAATCAATGCAATTTAGGAGGAATCAATGAAAGGATAACAATTCAAATTCTGGATTTTCGAATTGAGAGTACAAGTAGAAGACGCTCTGCTGGGATCCTCGCGGACAGAAAAAGATTGCAATCAGTTTGATAATGATCAGGTGACATTACTTCTTCGACCCGAACCAAAAAATCCCTTAGATATGATGCAAAACGGATCTTGTTCTATCTTGATCAAAGATTTATCTATGAAAAAATGAATCGGAGTTTGAAGAAGGGAAGGGGCCCTCAACCCGCAATCGACAGAGGAGGGTTTCAGCGAAGTGGAAAAAAAATGTAAGAACATATGCTCTAAGCATGTTTGTCCAAAATTAAAAATATTTGATTTTGTAACAATTATCGTAACTTTAGTGACATCATCATTCACGTGGATTATGCATATGACATGATCATACTACCGTACATAAGAAAACTAAATTAGTAAATTGAAAAAAATTATAAATTTGAAAATTATATGAAAAATTTATCTTATAAAATATATATGTACATTAAAGATAATATTAAATTTATATTTTATGTTTGGAATGTTGAAAATTTTATAAGTAATTTAAAACAATTTATGTAATTATAATGAAAAAAACTGCGCTTCGCGGCAGTTTCATAATAAATTTTAAATTTATTAAAATTATTTTTGATATTTAAAATATTTAATAAATATAAAATTGTAATATATTATAGAAATTTATTTAAAAATAATTATTAATTTTATTTTTAAATGAATAAATATTTATTTATCATATATAACAAAGATTTAAAAATTATATAAAAATAATTTGTAATTTATAAAAATTATATATCTTTTAGATCTTCACAGCAATTTACTTTTACTAATTCTTTAATTGTCATTGTGTTAATAAACATTTCCTCCTTCGGTGTCATTCTCGGAAGGGAGTTCGAATTGAGAGTACAAGTAGAAGACGCTCTGCTGGGATCCTCGCGGACAGAAAAAGATTGCAATCAGTTTGATAATGATCAGGTGACATTACTTCTTCGACCCGAACCAAAAAATCCCTTAGATATGATGCAAAACGGATCTTGTTCTATCTTGATCAAAGATTTATCTATGAAAAAATGAATCGGAGTTTGAAGAAGGGAAGGGGCCCTCAACCCGCAATCGACAGAGGAGGGTTTCAGTGAAGTGGAAAAAAAATGTAAGAACATATGCTCTAAGCATGTTTGTCCAAAATTAAAAATATTTGATTTTGTAACAATTATCGTAACTTTAGTGACATCATCATTCACGTGGATTATGCATATGACATAATCATACTACCGTACATAAGAAAACTAAATTAGTAAATTGAAAAAAATTATAAATTTGATAATTATATGAAAAATTTATCTTATAAAATATATATGTACATTAAAGATAATATTAAATTTATATTTTATGTTTGGAATGTTGAAAATTTTATAAGTAATTTAAAACAATTTATGTAATTATAGTGAAAAAAACTGCGCTTCGCGGCAGTTTCATAATAAATTTTAAATTTATTAAAATTATTTTTGATATTTAAAATATTTAATAAATATAAAATTGTAATATATTATAGAAATTTATTTAAAAATAATTATTAATTTTATTTTTAAATGAATAAATATTTATTTATCATATATAACAAAGATTTAAAAATTATATAAAAATAATTTGTAATTTATAAAAATTATATATCTTTTAGATCTTCATAGCAATTTACTTTTACTAATTCTTTAATTGTCATTGTGTTAATAAACATTTCCTCCTTCGGTGTCATTCTCGGAAGGGAGTTTTGAGTGATTTCTAATTTAGTAGAGAGGTGAGCAAATCTATCTCTTAATGATGCTACACAGGGTGTTTCTAAATTTACATATATTTTGCTATTATTTGTCGTGGAAAAGCCAACTACACCTACAATGATCAATTGGTAAATTTAAATAAATTGAAACATAAATTAAATAATTAATAAAATTATTAGGAACACGGATTTTTCATAATTTGAAGAAAGTTTAGGATGATATAAAGTAAATTAGATTTTTTATAATCTTTAATATTTACTAATTCAAAAATTTGAGAAAATTAGAAAAATAGATTGGGACGATTTGAGAGCGTTACTTAACCATCTCTATCTTCTCTCTCTCTCTCTATATATATATAGAGAGAGAGAGAGAGAGTAGGGATCTATAGAAAACTTTTTAGATAGGAAACTTAGAGATCATCATCTACACCGTTCATTATAATAGTAGTATATATGTAAATAAATGTCAAACAACTGAAAAGGAAACTAATATTCTAATTTAATAGTCTAATTTAATATGAACCATTAGATCAATTAGAAATTAACGGTTGATAAAAGTATCTTAGTTTTCTCCAAAATATTGGTTTTCTTTTTAGCATTCCCTTTTATATATATATATATATATATATATATATATATATATATATATATATATATATATATATATATATATATTGATTGATTGATTGATTGATTGATAAATCTCAAAATACATATAATTAATACAGTAGATTGTAATGAAAAGCATCTTTAAAAAAATTTGCATTTTGTATGAATAATGAATCTAAACCATCCACAGTGGTTTGATGTGATATTTCAATTCTTCCGTATTTTAATCAGAACATATTATTATTCTAGGGAATTAAGATTTAAAATACATATTCCATTCAATTTAATTCATCTTTTATCATTATACATCTTTCCAGTCAAGGAATAGGAACTTTTTCTTCAGTTTAAATATCATTTTTTAGCTAATTAAAAATATCATCTTTTCTTTAACAATATTTTTATCATTTGATCCAACAATTTAAGTATCCGAATTGTCGATGCACCAATACGTAGCACAGGAAAAGCCCATAAACTTGGCACCCTGCAAATGAAATTATGTCAATGCAATTCAATCGAACAAATGTCCTTCATTCATCAATCTTTATGCAAGCATAATCTTATCTTATCCTTGCATAATTTCGATACGTCCCATATTATATAAATTTATATGTTTTTCGTTCTAATTCTACTCACAAGTCACAAATAATTACATTCACCGTATTTGATACATATCAAAAAGATTCGTGCCCCCTGAACATAGAGTAGCTAGTAATATTCAGATTGATACGCAACTAATTTATTTTCACCAACTTGTATCAATATTATTATAGTATTATATTATATTATTATTTTTTATTTAACAAGTGTTTATAACTAGATTCGAGATGTATTGGTTTACTGTTGTAAGATAAACAAGTGCCACTTGTAAGTAGCTCCTTCCCTACCTTCCCAAATACAAAGAACCTGTAAAATGCTAACTTTCTTTTTCCTTTATCTCACGTTTTGATTTTCACAATCGTTAGCCATCTCTGTCAACTCATTTTCTCTGTCAAAGCTATTTTACATTTTAATTCGAGTGAAATATACAAATTTGTATTTATAAAATCATTATTTATTTTATTCCACAGGTTTCCGAATCAGCAAATTCTTGAAATTTTAAGATATACACAAACTTTATTCTTTTATTTTACAAAAAGCTTATTATTAATATAATAATTAGCAGACCCGTATGATACCAATTGCCAAGTTAGCCAGACTATGCTGATTGCTGACCACTGATTATTGCAGACGGATAGTTGTTAGAGATAATAGGCTAGTTAGGATAAAACAATTTTTTTGAAATAAATTATTGTTGTACCAAATTTTTCAATAGTCCCATGAGATTGGCCTTCTAACATCTTCGATATTACGATATCTAGGCTCAATAATCCCTATTACGCATTACAGTTACGAATCTTGACTACATGTCACGTGTTACAATGTCAATACAACAACAAATTACAAGTTACGCATGACAATTCACGAGTTACATATTGCGTGTGATAAGTTACGAATTACATGTGATGAGTTACTAGACATACCCAACAAATTACACGTGACAAAATACATATTACAAGTTGTCAACTACACGCGATAAATCACTCATTACAAGTGATATATTACGATGACAAGTTACACATTTTTTTTCTACAGCTTACATGTTACGTTTACAAGACAGATTACAATACATCTTACGTGTTAACACTTTTATCTTCTACATTACAATCACTCCAAATTGAGAAGTCACATGAACCTGTTGGCAAGTCATTTTAAGTAAATGGATACATACGAATATGCAATCGACAATGACAAAAGTATATTCGACAAGAAGAAGAATTTTATTGGTTGTATGTCTCCATCCAATAAAATTATGGACAATTGTTTGTACCAGATTTTTCAATTGTCAAGACATGACGACTGATGAAAGAAAGTTGACATCTCGACATGAAGAGACTCGACGACTACAAGCTGATACGACAGAAGATGAAGGACGCCAAGATTAAGGCTCCGTTTGGGAGTGCTGTTGAAAACTGTTGTGCTGTGAGAAATAATGCTGTCAGGAAAATCAGATGACTGTTTGGTAATTTTTTTTTATTTATGCATATTTTGAAATATAATATATAAAAATAATATTTTTGAGAATGTTTGATGATGAAACTGATACCTACTTCCTGTAAAAGCTGAAAGCCACTTTTTCCAAAAGTATGGGGGGACATCCTTTTGCTAACAGCAGCTTTTAGACCAAAAACGTTTTTCTAGACATCAGCTTTTAGAATTTACCAAACACATTTCTGACAGTTTTTCAGCAAAAAGTTGTTGTAGCTATCTAAAACATCAATACCAAATGGGGCCTAAGTCTTTTGATCATATTGTTGGAGTTGGATTTCTACACATCCGACATCAATAAGTTATTGTCGACATAAAAAAAACAATCGGGAAGACTCGACGTCAACTTGAGTCGATGCGACAGGAACATGACAATTCGACAACGTGGTAGAAACATGAAATAGTCAAATAAACGTCCTAATTTTTAGGAATAGGTTAACATCTTATCACTAAAAGATAGGATCGTAGATGATTAATCTCCTACAAGCTAGGCAAGTACAAATGGGGATAAATACTACCATATATCAATACATTATCAACAGATACACAAGACACATCACATTATACTTCAACTCAATGACAAATACTTCTCACAAGTGCACTTGTCGTCTAGAGCATAATTTCTCAATTTTATTCATTGTATCTTCATATCCATCACTTGTAAATGTTTATACATTGTTCTAGTGGATTACATTTGGCTGGAGAAGGTCCCACCCACGATTTTTACCTCTCAACGGGGGTTTTTCATGTCGCCAATTACTCGTGTCTTGTTCTTTCTTTGTTCTTGTTGATTTCTATTTTGTTCTTGTTTTATACTTGTTCACTCGAATTAAGCACATCTAAAATCAATTATACTTAATCTTTAACCCTCAAAATTTTACCAAAACAATTATTAATAATATTTGATATAATTTGAACTTTAATTGAGTTAAAAAATTGAATTTATTCTCATAAACTTCAAAAACCATATATCTTATTTGTATTTCCTTTTCATTTAAAACAATATATATCATAATTATTATCTTATATTTAAATATCTTTTTGGGAAATGGTTAGTCAATAGTATAAATAGTTAAATACTATTGTTTGGTTCATAAATTCTAGATATCAAGTATGAGTTTTGTCCATTCTAAATTCATTCTAGATATCATGACAAATAGCTATTGTTCATAGTATTTTGTGAATCTAAATTATTTGCTTACGAAATAGAATTGCTTATTGTCAGCTTTATTGATATTGTGGAAAATGATTGAACTAAACCATATCATATCCCATTTTATTAAAAATGATATCATGAAAATCGAAGGATTATGATATTGGTTTTAGTGTTTAAGCAAACTAATTGTTTCAAATGCTTTGTTATGGATTGGACGATTGCGTAAGAGGATATGTAGGTCTAACGTGCGTAAGAGATCAGGTATATGTCCAATGTATTATAGGTGAATGTGTGTCCGGGTACCTAATATGGTTCATGGGCTTATACAGATGGGTATGAGTCTATATTATATCTTTTTTTATCAAGGGGTATAGTACATGTGATTAGTGTCCAATCTAGTTCGCTAATTTGGCCTTCCTTTATGAAATATTGTTGGATTCTTTATCAGTACTTACTCTTTTTATTATTGTTAAAATTTATTGTACTTGCTAAGCGTAATTTTGACTTACTCTTATTTTTCATCTGTTATATTTTCAGCTAGGACAGGAAGATGGTTCACACTTATCTTACCGCTAGAAAGAGGACCCGCAAAGATCCCAGAGCTAAGGCAACAGTGTCAGCCCAAGTACTTGGTTTACTGTTGCAGGATAGTGGTAGTTAGTGGTTTGTAATAAAACTTAAATAGATAATAAAACATATTTAAACATTTTATTATGAGTTTAACTTCTGATCAAGATATGCTGATAATCGTAAGTTGGTTTGTAATAATATTTCAATTTTAAGTTTGAAATATTGTTTCATACTCTAACTTGTTAAAGATCCATGGTCAGTAAGTGGGGTCAGCTACATATTTTATATATATTATATTGTGTTTGGTTTGTGACCCCTAAATTTAGACCCTGAATTTGGAAAGTATCACAACTACCGCTATTTCCGAGAATCCTTGACTAGAGACTAACACTAGATCCATCTTGAATGCTGGACACGTCCTAAACTCCCAGACCAGGGTAACCCGCCTGAGTACAGAGAAAAAAATTTCCAAGTTGAAAATGAGTAATATCCTGATACTCCCCGTCGAGGACAACTCAGGCAGTATAAAGTAAGGATTTTCATAAAATAAGAACATAAATCTTCGATACAAGGTATTGTTTCTAGCCATAAACAAGTGTATTGTGAACATTTTTCCATGAATATGATGACCGAGCTCCCTTGGTCAGGGCTCGGGAGTTCCATGAACATTTCTCTTGATAGGTTCGGGCTCTCCCTTGGTCAGGGCTCGGGAGTGCCCGAACCTATCAAGAGAAACCCACTTCTTCAAAAATTCATTCGAAATAATACCCAATATTATCCGGGTCAAAGATTATGATGAGTTTGAACCTCTCCAGGCCCATGTAAGACGCGCTCTGTGAGGACCAAGACGCGGTAAGGTAAAATCCCGATGTAACAATATGTGTTTAAACTTATTATAAAACTATGTAATTATTTATTTCTCATTAATTCTGCACTGCTTACTTTGAAAACTTATATATTTATTTATGTCAATTTATAATTTATAATATGGGTTCGTGTCTCTTTGATATATTGATTTCACTTAACAAATCAAAGACTACTCGGAGAATTAAAGTGCCTCTGAATTAAAGTGCGTGTAACAAATATATGTGAAATAGTTGACAATGTAACAAGAATTTTGAAGGGAGAAAATCTTCACTTGCTTGATGATAATGTAAGGCATAATTATATTTTATAAAAATTAACTATTTACTATATTGCTATATTTGAATATATGTATACTATTTCTAATACATGACAATCATCATAGAGCAATTTGATGCATGCATATGTATATCTGAAAATTTGGAAATCATTGAAAGAGAAAATTGAAGAAAATAACATTATGAAATTCCAGCTTTTCCAGTTAAAGAATTTTTTGGTACAGTACGCTCTATTGTATTATCATTTTCTATCATTTTACTAAAAAAATTAAAATGGAAGGTGTGAATATTATTCAAGATGAAAATTTTGTCATATTTATTCTAAAATTTTAAATTATCAATTGTAGAGATTTTGACTAGATTGTCGAATATGTAAGAGATGAATTCATGCCAAAAAATTAATTTAGATCCGTGACAAATGTATGCAAAATTAGTATATTTTATTTAGTTAAATGAATTATCATAGATAAAATTTTAATATGGTATAAATTTATTTTGTAGGCTCTTTACTTAATATCATTGGATTGAAAAAAATAAAGATACAAATCGATTATTCGCTCTTTATTATTTTAGTCGTTAGATAATAGAGTCTATTAAAATTTTTATTATATTTCGATGCATTTGTAATAATTTATGAAACATTTGTAAAAAAGATGTTTAATATTATAATTATTTTGTTTTTTATATTTAGTATTATACGATTTTTCAATAAAATTTTTCCTTAATAATTTGTCTTTACACTAGTATAATTTTGAAATATAAAAAATAGAGAGAGAAATTAAAAAAATGCAAAAATGTTAAGAAGAAAAAAAAATTGACTCGATGCGAAGCGGGGTAAAATTCTAGTTATATATAAAAAAAGTTAATTTTGGTTGTAAACCGTATTTATTTAAATACTTTTAAAAAATAGTAAAATTGTAAAAAAATTAAAAATAATATTTTTAATAATTTCACTTAATTCTCATACATCTAAACTTAATATATTATTAATAGATTTACACAAACTAATACTTGTCGGAACTTAAAATCCTATATTTTACGTATCTGTACAATTGAGTAATCGAAAAATTTTCATATAAAAAAGGAGGCAAAATGTATTTTTTTTCCCCGAATGGTGACAAACGGTCCTCGTTAAACTGAACGTGGTATTACTATTACTGAATTCATATGTAAACGCTTTTTATTTTAGTCAAAACCTAGAATAAAAGGCTCGTGGACTATAGGTTTCTGTTAAGCTTTGGGCTTGAATTTTTGAACAAAAGTTTGAATTAAATTATTGAAACTTTCAGGCATGTCACTTTCAGTTATACGCATTTTTTCAATAAATGCTGGTGGGCTTATATTAATTAGCACAATTAGAAAAAATAAATCCCCAATATTTGTTTTTTCCATTTGCGACTTTAATGTAGCTATCATTTTTATCAATACCTTTTTCTTGCAATAACACGAGCTCAGAAAATATATTTAAATTTATAACAATTAATCGCTAGGAAAAAACTTTTTAAAGTCATAATTTGCTTTCCTAGTGATCAAAAAAAGGATATCGATCATTGTTTGATTGTAGTAAGGTATTTCTGGAGGATAAAAAAAGAGAGGTTGTTTGACTTATGTCGTGCGGCGAAAAGAGTACTACTCTTCAATAACAGCACTTCCAAAAAAGTAATTATCGAAGAATTTTATAATTTTCTTATGCAACATATAAAATATCATTAAATATTTTTATTCTTTTGAGCTCCAATTAATAATTCGGCATAAATTCGTAACATAATTATTCGGGAACACATACTGTTTCACTTTGAAAAATTGATTAAATCACATCAACAATAATATAAAAAGGAGCTAATTAGAGCTTCCTTAGTCTTTAGAATCTTCTCTAATGGATACAAACTGACGGCCAACTTTATTTTGAAAACGTCTAGAATCATAACTAATTTTTAATATATATACGTACAATATTTTGTCTGGATTTATATTAATCACTATACTTGACTAGACTGGCAGGGCAAATTTGACTTTTTACATACTCCCAACCGTTTCAAAATTTCAATATTAATCATCTTATAACTAGAATTTTAAATTATTATGATAATTTATAATATGTATATCCATAATTAAACATTCATTTAAAATAATTTATAGCATTCGACCCAAATAATTAACTAGATAATTATGATAAAGTTTAATTAACTAGATAATGTATAGAATTCGACCTAGATAATTTGATTGGCATAATTAATTATTATAATAAATTTTACTCCATAGATGTAATCATTTAAAGATGCATGCCTTTGACTAATTAAAGTTAAACCAAATCCAGCTTTGATAATTACAGTGTATCTAATACAGTATTGTTAACTTTACTTGCACTATTTAATCTAGTTTTTCTTTTTGCTTGCTTATCACATGGTACGCTCGAATTAATTATTGAATAAATCAGTTTACTTATCAGATTAGTTACGTAGTTGAGATTAGGGGGGTGAACCAACACTAGTGGCATTCTTTATTTTATAGGAGTATATATCGAATATACAGTCACATTCATATATAGTAACAAACGAATTGAATGACCATGTACTATGAATCTGAATTTTCAAATAGATAAGTGTGCATAAGGGCTCATTTTGTTTGGCCTGTTCGATCGGTCTGCAAAATTTATTGAGTTTAATTTGTGTATTTGCGACTTTGTGTGTATATATATTAAAATATATTGAGTTTTAAGGATCTTTAGTTCTATTTTATCCGCGTGGGCAACTGCCTAACTTTATCAAATATTAATTTTTATATTATATTAACTTAAATTTACAAATCCTAGTTGCAAATTTGTTATTAATCACTTGAAAAATGGCAACTATACAATACTTTCAGTCTTATGCCTTTTTATGCCATGTGAGAATTTTAAACTAATTCTAGTGTCTACATTTCTTATATTATAATTAATTGTTTAATTTAAACTAATTCTAGTGTCTACATTTCTTATATTATAATTAATAATTCTAGTGTCCATCACAGTTAAGTATTAACATTTGAATTGGGTACAACGTTCAAGAGAAATGACCAAAAATAAATGTATATATAAAGTAGTAAGATTTATTAAATTTAGTAAATAAAAATATATTATTTTAAAAAATATTAAGAAATGAATAAAAAATACAAAAAAATATAGTGGTGATTTCAATCTTTTAGAAGTTACACTTTCTACATAATCAATGTCAATTAAATATATTTATAATTCACTTAATTTCAAAATAAAAATATTTCTTCCATCTGTTTTTATAAGTTTAATTTAAAATTTTCACATACATATTAAAACAAATTTTTTTTTTTTAATTCATAACTATTATATTATTTAATATGTATGTGAAAATAATTAACAAACCAAATGATTAAAATTATAGAATTGTTACAACATTATATAATTTTAGACAAATAATATAAGAAATAATTGAAAATAAACTATTTAAAAGAATGAGAAAGTATTTACATTTCAAATAAACATATTCTGTATTTGAGCATGATATACACGCCTATATAAAATTTTCACAACACCGTTTGATTTCACCTTTTTCACAACATGTTTGATTTCACCTTGTAATCCACATTTTCAGATTGTCACAGAATTCCCCAGCACTTGACACGTGGACAATGATGACCTGGGTCAGATAAGGAATGACGTCATCAGAAATGCATGTGGGTCCTCAGCCGCCGGGTCCATTTGACCCACGTGCAGTAAAAACCTACCTTCAAGTTGCGCACTTGTGCGGTCTGTGTTAGAAGAACACAACAATTTAAAGCGACCCTACTGTCCAAACCCTAAATTATAGGGAGGAATTTATAGTAATAATAATCATAGCCTCACTAATATATATACACTTAAAAAATAGTATAAAATTCATTTGAGTGAATCTCACCGTAACATTTTAGATTTTAGATGAGCTGTTTATTCAACATAATATCAAAGATCATGTTGGTTGGCAGGGGTCACATGTTGGACTCTCTGTCTCCCACAATATTCTCACAACTTATGAGAGACGTTAAGACAAAAATTATGTTAAAAAATGGGTGAACCGGTTACTCAACATGTTAAAATATGATATAAGATCCATTTGGGTCTCTCAACACCTTAAAATTTTAGATGAGCTGATTATTAAACATGATATCAGAATTCAGGTTGTTGGGGTTACAAATTCGACTCCCTCAAACATATCCTTATTTCCACGAGTATATAATGGTGGTCACTGCACATAAGCTTCGTCAACACATCATTCTCTTACAATCATCAAACAATTCACTATATTCACACCTTAATTTCAGCTATGGATTCTACTTTCACTAGATACTCATCACCGGACTTCTCACAGGAATCTTCCTTAGGATCGCCCCTCGAATCTTTCGGAACAGACGGGATTGATTTTGACTTTTCTTCGCTCCCTTTCGATTTCAATGATTCCGAAGAAATGTTACTCTTTGACATTTTATCCGAAACTGCCCCGGCACAAAATTTTTCTAGCGAAATTAAAGAAGAAGAGGTGAATTCGAGTCCGAAAAATGAAAAAATCAAGAAAGAAAAGGCTTATAGAGGAGTTCGAAGACGTCCTTGGGGTAAATTTGCAGCAGAAATAAGGGATTCAACAAGAAATGGAATTCGAGTTTGGCTCGGAACATTCGATGATGCTGAAACCGCGGCCATGGCTTATGACCAGGCTGCATTTTCAATGAGAGGGTCAATGGCAACTCTAAATTTTCCGGTGGAGAGAGTTATGGAATCACTTAAAGAGATGAAGTGTGGACTTGAACAAGGTTGTTCTCCGGTGATGGCATTGAAGAAAAAACATTCTTTGAGAAGAAAATCTGTTAGCCGAAAAAATAAGAAAAGAAATGATGAATCGAAAAATGTTGTAGTTTTGGAGGATTTAGGTACCGAATATTTGGAAGAATTGTTGGGTTCATCTCAAAGTGTTGGATTTTGGTGAGGAGGGAGTGTTCCAAACTTATTTGTTTCTGTGATAAATTAAATCACACTTTCATAGGACCAGATTTTGATTTTCGACCTTTTATTACCGCACTAGAATAGTCCGACCACGGGTAAGAGCATAATAGCACCAAACCCGTCGGTTAATTTGTTTATACATTTTGTAAATCTTTGTTAATTAATCTACTTGTATGCTGTTAATTATTCAAACTTTCTTGGTATAACTGTTCAAACTTCCTACTCATCTCTATTATTATGATTTAATAATTTATTTCATAGTATTTTGAATTGTATTAAATGAACAGTTTTTTTTATTTCTTAAAAACTATGTATTAATTTAAAAAAAGTAATATCAAACGCAACTCAATACTTGTGATCGGTTTATCTAAACTCCAGACATAATACTTGTGATTAGTTGATTTAACTCCAAGTAATTCTCATAATTCTCCGATGCATGTTTTGTTTTCTTCTCTTTCTATTTAAAGAATTCTTCGTGGAATAAGATCACGTGATGGCACATTGCGTGGGATTCTTCCCAACCTGCAAGTCTCGTGTCCTGACGTAACATTGCTTGGAATATGCTTACAAATATGCTCAATAAAATTGAGACCCTCTTTGGGGTTTCTCATGAGAAGACTTATAAATTAGAAAATATATACATTTTTTAATTTACAAGGTGAGCCAAATGAGTCCGGTCAGTGTTCGCCCTGTGACTGTCGTTTTGAAAAACTATTGATAATTATTAACAAATTTCCAATCTTGTTTTGGATATAATTGGTGTACTATTCATAATTGTAGTTTCCGATTATAAATAATTTTCTGAATAGATGTTGGCGGGACCGGGAGCATGTTTTATTATAATTTTCTACTGTCTTTTTGTGTTTTATTATAATAATTTATTAGTTTATATTATAATAATAGAATATAATTTTTAATCGAGAATAAAAAATTTAAGATATATTTCAAGTAACTTTCGTGAGATATTATAATATGAATTCATTTTATTTATCTAAGATGCATCTTAAATTCTTTAGTCTTTTTAATTTTAGGTCTTGTTTTGATGTGATTTAATTACTTAATTATAATTTTTAAACCTATAAATTATAAATTAAATTTATTAAAATATAAAATCACTAAAATATTAAAAAATGAAGGGAAAAAATGAAATTTTATTTACATATTTATTATTACCGTAGAATTTTTATGCGATTTTTAAAGAACCCGAGAATTTGAATGGTCGGAGAACTGAAAAAAGAGCTGATAATTATCATTAAAATATAAAATCATCATGAAATAAGTAGGTTCGAGCAAAATTAGGTATTTGATTCGGTTTATTAAAATTGCATCGAATATTCAATTCTTTGAACAATTAAAAAAAAATTGGTTCCGATTTAATTAAGTATCCAATATTTAAATATCTGCTTAATTAGTTGTATCGAAAATGAATTATTCGGATCTGAATTAAGTATATAATATTTAGTTTAATTTGTTAATAATTATTTTGTTTTATTTTATATTATTTAAATTTTAATTAAATTTATAAATCATAAATTGATTATCTTACTCTTTTTTGCTAAGTAATTATCTTACTTTTAACACCAAAATCTTACATTTTAATAGCCTTTGTAAATGAATTTTTAAAAAATATATTAATATCACATTCCCTCTCTAATTCATTAATTAAAGTAGAGTCATTTGTTTATTATATTTTTAATTTTTTTCACCCAATTAATATTGTAATAATAATATTTTAAAATTTTCTTAAGTAATATATTTATTAATTATTATTTATAGATTTTAATTTTTAAAGGAAAATATAAACTGGTCCGGATATTTGGTTTTTAAAAAAGTTATGATCCAGATCCTAATTTGAATTAATAAAAAAAATCATAATCATTTATTCAATCGGGAAGAAACAGATCGGATATTTAAATTTTCGAATTTTTATAACTGCATGTCGACCAAAAATGACAATATATAAATTTTCCAATATTTATACTCATAACTAAAAAGAAATGCCGGTTCGATTAAAAAAAATCTTTTCTAAAATCAAATTCTCCTAAAAATAAATTCCGGTTCAGTTAAGAAAATCTTTTTTATAATCAAATTCAAGTAGTCCGACTGTCATGTTGACTGTGCTCCGGAGGCTTCTAGGAAGTTTTTTAAAAACTATTACTCCGGCTCCATGCGATATTGTTTTGTTGAATTTTAAAGGTGAGTAGTACTTTGACATGCTTCTTGGTATGTTCCTTTCGTTTCTCTTCTGCATGCAGCTTTCCAAATGCAAGGATGCTGAATTTCTATGCACAGATCATGACGTTTACAACTTACTTCAAATGTACTTGTCATCCGCGCGCATGGGATTGGCTTTAAAATCACACACTTACAGACACACTGACCCTGAATAACTCTTAAAAAATTATGAAATTTGATTTTAGTACCGGATAAAGGGTGCAATTAATTAATTTATAAACAACCATAAATTATCGATAAATTTATATATTTTTTAATTTATAAATTATTTTTATGAAAAACAGGAATCACAAATGGGACAATGAGTAATCCTGCGGATTCCAAATATATTTCCAGAATATTTTCTTAAATAAAATGACACTGACGGAATGAAAATTTTATTTGGTTGTGAAAATAATAAATGAGAGGGATTGATTTTATATTTACATTAATCACACAAATTAAAAGTCATCTCAATATTATCACATTATTAGTTAAATAGATACAGTATATATGTTTGTAAATTATCATGCCCGTACAAACAACTGTCATTAGATAGCTCTGTCACCAATTATTTAGCATGATTTATGCTTAGACTACAATCCTAATGGTAGGAGCTGCATATTAACAACGAAGAACCACAGCTGTAAAGAAAGTGTCGCAATAATTTTATATATTTATGTAGAGCTGGTGGATGCCGGATATATTATTGAATTAGTCTGGTGGTCTATATAATTCAGGGAAGTAGCGCACATAGTATCACTATATATTTAAATCAGGGTTCTGCAATCGGATTTAATTAGCGAAAGTATTTTATAACAATTAATTGAGGATTAATCAAAATTATTAATTTGAAGTTATTCAATATTAATTGTTAATAATTATGATAAATAACTGATAACTATATATTTAATTAATCATTTTTTATACATATATATAGATATATTTAAAGATAAATTACAATTGCAATCAATAATTAATAATATATCCAAATTTTTTTAATAATCTGTGAGTTGATTTAAAAGAAAAATTATAAACATTCCTTATTTAGCCCTCGAGAATAGGTATTATGCAAATGTTAATAAGTTTTCTTCTTTACTTATTTAAGTTTCACGTTTTTTAATTTCAAAATTTTTCCTCCTAATTTTATTAATTTAACCAACTAATTCGATTTTCCGATTAAATTAAATTTTGATCGATTATCATAAAAAATAATTTTTATTCCATTTTCTCATTTCATTATTGATCAACAATTTCGAAACAGCGATTCTAATCTGTTGGCTACTAAAACAGTAAAACTTGGTTGATTGGATATATATAGAGAGAGAGAGAGATAATCGAATTGTATATATTAAATGCTGCATGCAAACATGAACTGGATTGGTGTAGATAGTAGATTAGTAGATAGAAGTCATAGAACCTAGGTACTCCATACTTGCAAGTTGTAACCATTTTTCACTCCCATCCAAAATATGATCGATTAAATTAAATCAAGGCTGTGTTCACTTGAATAGAATGAGATGATGGGAGAATGGAATGAAATTTATACTCTTATTTGGATGAGGTTAGAGAAAATATTTATAATTTTCATTCATTCTTTCATTATATTCCAAATGATTTGAACTATAATTCTAACCCACATGTTTTGGAATAAATGTTTCATTCTATTTTTTCATTATTTTCCCTACTATCCTCGTCATAGAAATTTAGACTTCATCATGTTTATTCACAATTTCACTTATACATTCTTCTTTTTTCATAAAACTTGTTTACAATTTTTCATTCCATTCATTCCTCATTCCATTCTCACCAAGTGAACACAACCTAAGTAAATTCAGATAAGAGTAATATCTAGTTGATTAGCCGAAAATATTATAAAATATTGAATTTTAAAGATTTAGATAATTTATATTATATATCAACTCTAACAATTTTTTATATATTCATTATTTATTATTATAAAAATAATAAATTTGAATCTAACTATTCTTTAAATGAAGGGAAGAGAAAAAAAATAGGGATAAAAATGAAATTTTTTATTTATAAAAATGAAATAAGAAATGGACAGAGGATACTTAAAAATAGTAAATGACTAATAAATTTTAAGATGTTCTAGTAAATTAAATAATCAATAAAATATTATTAAAACACCATCTAATGTCACATTTCCTGTATTTGAATTTAAAACCTCATTTAAAAAAAGTCGTTGGACCCAACAAGTTGAAGAGGATATTTTGATAAATTAAACTAGTTGTATTCGGAATATAAGTTACTTTGTATTTGTAAAATATAAACTAAACATTATTTTTACTATTCAAATACTATTGTATTTATATAAGAAGTTCTATTTGTTTGAGCTATAAGTGTAAACTATTGTTCACTAAAATGCTAAATTATAGAGTAATTTAATTCCGGATTATTTTTAGAAAAAAAAGGAGATTTTTTTGAATGTTTGGAAATAAATTCTCAATATATGTATCCTTTTCTTTACATTTTTGAAAAATGTGAAGAAAGAAGAAAACAAATCTTTTTTCTTCCTGAAACACACCAAACACAACACCAGAGCATTTACATCCATGAATCGACTTAATTTGTAAATTAAGTTGATGGAATTTGTTACTATACCAAAAAATAATTATATTGTTATTTTTATACCGTAATTACAATTCAAAATAGTTGATTTACTATACAAATTAATAAATTTGAGGACTTTTATCAATGCAGTGACAGTATATTACGGTATTCTATTAATCAAACTAATGATCATTGAATCTTCACCAACATTATCAATTTTATTTTGACTAATGAATTAATATGTGATGAACCAATAAATACTAATGCATTACTCCCTCGGTCTCAAAATAGTAGTTAGATGAAAAATTTTGTTTCATAATACATGTTTATTATCTCTTTTCAATGTAATTTTATAAGTAAATTTTAAAATAATTTTTTGACTAAAGTATTGGTACTAGTATTAGTAATTAATGTAATATAATTATCATTCAAAATATGCATTGAAACTATCTTAATTAATATAATTAATATGGATACAAATGGAAGATAATTTTTTTGTTATAACTTCTTAATATATGTAATTTTTTTAACAATGACATGTAAAATAAGACATGTAAAATAAGAAGAAGACGAAGAGAATATTATTAAACTCCATCAGTCCGTACCCATCTGATTAATCAACTTTTTCTTCTTTTTTACATCGGTGCATATTGCTATTTGCTCTTAATGCATGTCACTATATCTTCCAACAGGGCTTCTTTTTTACATCGGCGCATATTGCTATTTGCTCTTAATGCATGCCAGTATATCTTCCAATAAGGCAGAGCATTGGGCATTCGGTCCGGCTGTACCCAAGTCGGGTTCGCGTGATTTTAGTCGTTTTTTCTATCCAACCCAACTCAATCCAATTAGTTTAGTTTTAAAAAATTTAACACGTTATATTGAAAAATATTATACAACTCAACCCTACCCAATTTAAATCGGCTTGGATCGGATTAGTTCGGTTTGATCGGTTTATAATTAATATTAAAATTTTATATTTCCACGTATCTCAACATATATAGCGATAATATAATTTACTATCTCAACATAAATGACAACAAAATTAAAACAATATTAACGAAATATGTTCATAAATAGTAAAACTTATAACTAAGCTAATAAATATTTAAAATTTTAAATATATAATTACTATTATATTAATATCTAATATATATTATCTTGAAAGTATAGAATATCAGATATAATTATATATTACGTAGCCTATAATATATACGTATCGGGTTGAGTTAGGTTGGCTAAAATAATTTTCAACCCATACCCAACAAAATTAATTCGGGTTAAACTCTTTCTAACCCAAGTTAATATTAGGTTTTTTATTTTCGGTTAAATCGGCCGAAATAAGGATCGGTTTAATCGGGTTTTATAACCCACGAACACTCCTACCCACAACAGAATAGTCAATATTTTTAGAACCAAAACTTTTTATTATGAACTAAACCGGATAGAACATAATTATTTCGATCCCTTCAGTTCAGCCCCAATTTTGTTTAAAAAAATATATAAATCAAATAAAGTAGATTTTTAAGAAAACATGAATACAAATACATAAAGAAAAACAAGTAAATTCATATCTAGGCCAAATAATAAATTAATAATACAACAATTAAAATTAGTTCTACGGATATATATAGAGAAAAACAATTACATATTAAAAATGCATGATTCAAACTAATAAAATATACAAATTAATTAATAAATAAGTTGGCGCTAGGATATTAGAGCAAAATTACATTTATCGAACATATAATATATAAATATATAATAATAAAAATATTATATATATATATAATAAAATAAATAATATATAATTTGGTCCGGACTGAATTTTTTTGATAAGGACCGGACCGGACAAAACTTAACTTTAATTCGATCCAGACCGAAAAACCGAATGAACCAAAATTTCAGAAAAAATATAACCGATTCGGTTTTGATTCAATTTTGCTCAGCCCTACCCTCAAATGTTCAACTATTTCTCTTCAACCATTTCTCTTCGAGTGAGCCAACCCATCGAGTGTGTAAAAAAGTTCAGCCCACTAAAGTAATTGGGTTGTCACTCTATTTTTACCAGGAGTCCAGGACATTCGGTTCTTTAATAGATACTCCTATGTATTTTAAATAAACCACGCAGATACAAAAGCAAGCTGATTCAGTCCATGATGTATGCATACAGATAGATGACTGTTTAAGTGCATCCCTTTCAAAATGACAATTGGCATTTATACATATAACGGTAGAAGGGGAAAAAGGGAACTCTGACTAATGTGCTTTCAACAATTTAAGCAAAAACGGAATCACATATAAAGTCGAATACATAGATTAACAGGTTTCAGAGTATACCAGTACAATCGGAGAAGAATCATATGATAACTGGACTACTCTAACAAAGCTAGATGAGATCCTTTAATCATCCCCTCCGACTGCAAGTCTTATGTGTACAAAATACATCTGTTTTCTTGGGAAAGAAACAACATTTTTTACTGAAGATACTTCAGTTGGCTCTGTCTCTGAGCACTTCCAGATCCATTTCTGTAGGATCGGTAGCTTGTATCTCGTAATGAACACCGTCCATCTCCCTTCTAAACCTTTCCTTGGATGTAGCATAAAGCATCTTGGAACGAATGCGAGAGGTGGCTGGAGACCTGCTCAAACACGGCACACTTGAAATGTGAAACTTACAGGAACAAAAAAATTGAAACAAATGACTGCAGCTGTCATTGTTAGAGAAGTTCAACCAACACAGGAGGTGTCAAACATGTAGTAAACCAGATTGGAGCTTATACTCTCCACTTTAGAGTTGAAGGCCAACTCTAAAATATAATATATAGATTAATACTTGGTAAAAGAAGTTGCAAGATGCAAAAGCTTGCAAAATCTAAGAAAATTGTGTAATATGTCCTATTACTTTCTTTAGATACCAAGATTCAGACATGTATCACATAACAGATCATTTAGTTCAGCCAGTCAGTCACAAATTTTTATCTCTTTCATAGTCCAAGACCAAAATGCTCTAAATGGATTTTGCGCAATTACTACTACAATCAAATTTATCACTGAAATTTTGTTCATTTAGGAGTTTAGTGGTGGGTAAGAATAAATATTTAGATGGTATCACTAACGAGTAAAGAGGATTGAGATTTTTCTGGGGCAGGGGTCGTGGTCTACAGAACATTTGACATATGCTGCAACCTTATCACCATAGACGAGCAACAGATCAACCTACAACGGATGTCTTGTGGAAGAAAGAGTTGTAAATACTAATAACCATACTTAAAGAAACAGATATCGATATGGATAACTAAATCTCAGAAGAAAAAAGTAGAAGAATATCATCAAATTGTATGCCATTTAAAGAGTCAAGTTCTAGAATATTTTTTCATCTAAATGGCAAACCCCATTCCAACACAAAAACGGACATATGACATTCACACGATGACCAAGTCATAGATGCTAGCAGGTAAAGTAACCTGGCTTATAATCTCAAGTATCAAGTCAGCATACAATACGCATTTTAACAATCATCTACTTGTTCTGCGTCCTTCTGTCAACAGATAGATAGTGTTTGATAGTAACAAAAGTTGTGATACTGTAAAATAGATTAGAAAATCAATGATACAAATCTGACCATGCCAAGAAAAATATCTTGCTCTTTTGACAGTTCTCGGAGGTCACGTAATCATAGTCATAGACAGCGTATCGACAATCATTCTCAGGCAAGGCAGAGGTGAAATCATCATAGCTTTCAGCAGGCCCGCCGGTCTTCTCGACAACTACTTCATTTTTCTTCTCATCAATCATAAAAATCACATACCTATGGACCTTCTTCCTCTGCAATTCCAAGAATGTATTTTTGCACTGATCTGCAACACCCATGCCTGAAGAGGCATTTGCCTGGAAATAATACATATAGTGAGTTTTGGACAACTACCAAGTACAATGAAAGCCTAAAAAAATGTAAACTGCTTCCTCATGAAAAGATAATAGGTAAGACATGCAGCATAATGCTTGATACTATACCATTTCAAAATTAAAGGCTCTTATAAAAACACAAACAAAATGTAAAATGCTATAAAAAATCACAAAGATATGTTTCACTTGGCTAATGAAGTAGAATGCAAAAACAACATATTTCAACCAAGTTGATTAGATAAATTAAAAGTTCGAATGAAATTGGCACAATGGAAAATGAGTAATTTTTATGTCATTATTTTGGGTAAATTAACGGTAATTTATCATGCAGCTATAGCTTCCTTATTGTTAGAACTACCTTTAGGGTTATGTTATTTTGTAGTTGAATCAATCTATTTCTTGTCCATAGGGTAGTGGACTTTCTAAATCTTTTTAAAGTTTTTTCGTCTTAACTCTTGTCTACGTCAATTCACATCCATATGAACTTACTGTAAATCAGAGTGGATATCACATATCATTTTTGCCCAATAATACTTGTGATGAAAATATTAGTAACACAGGTTAAATCCCTAGCCCGAAACAAAAATTCAGATTGAATCATATCAAGATAATATATGATCCAGTTAAATCCCCCTTATAATACATTAAGGTTGTGTTTACTTAGATGAACTGGAATGGGAAGAACATGGTTTTGGTTGATTACTTGATCAGAGAGAAACGTTTATAATGTTTATTAATTCCTTCATTGGTTTCTTCACAATTTAAACTATAAGTCTAAGTGTCTAACCCCCGAACTTTGAAAGAATGCTTTACTATCCCTCATCATGCTCCCTACAATCCTCATCATTAAAAAAAAAAAAAAAAACTCCCACATTTTTGTTCACTATTTCCCCCTACATTATTTCTTTCTCCGAATTTTGTCCCTAATTCTTCTTTCCATTCCATTCTCTCCAAGTGCACACAACCTAAAGGTTTTGACAAAACTTGTAACTTGCTATAGTATGAGACCCCAATATTTGATTATTTTCCCAAAAATTAGCTCTTAGTGATCCACTCTCCAGTCTCGAAATAGCCTTATTGTTAAGATAATATATGATCCAATTCAGGGGCGGCCCAGAGTTTCACGGGGCTCTAGGCAAAATTGGTTTATGGGGCCTTATTTATATATACTTCACATATTTTTTAAAATTTATATATAAGTAATAAAAAATTCAGGACCCTTAAGTGTTGGGAGCCCTAGGCACAGGCCTAGCTTGCCTATATCCAGGGGCACCCCTAATCCAAATAAACCCTCATACGTCGTAACACCTTAAGGTGCCAGCATTAGAGCATTTTTAAAGATAATAAGGGTGCCGAAAGCCTGAAAGTGAGTTTATTATCAAGAATGATTTGGCAAAGTTGGCATGGTGCTCCAAAGGGAAACTTGTAACATAACAACTCCCAAATTCAAATCCAAAATATACCCACTGCCCAAGTGCAAAAACATGACTCTAACTACAATCCCACCCACATACCCCAAAATATCTTCTCCACTCTTATTTTGTTAAAAAGGGGCACAAAAGTTAATAACCCTTTTGATAAGAAACACTAAAATTATATAAATCAATAAATTATGAAAAATACATATTCTCAGTTCAAATTCAAACCCCAGAACTGTTAATTACCAAAAAACAAATTTCAAAAGTTAAATAAATAAAGCATATACAAGAAGGCATACACACAAATACACAGTTTGTAAAAAATAAACATACCCGTCTGAATCTAAGGGACATGGGTAGAGTCTGCACCGCAAGATGTTGAGAAGTGTGGGTTTTGTGAGTAGAAGAAGCGAGTTTAATTAAATTTATTGATCGAGGAGAGTAATATATGGATACAAGAGAAATATAAACTAATAAAGGGTGGGTCGGTGCGTAATATGTAAGCCCTCTTTTATTATTCGTAAAGTGCCAATATCACCCCCTCTCCACTTGTGCTAGAATCTATGCACAATATCTATTACCTCCACCTATTTTTAGTGTTAGATTTTCGATTCAATTTTTGTGAAATATCGATGAAAACAATAGTTTTTTTAATTAAAACTCACAAGAATAATTTATAGATGCGTTAATGATTTTTAATGATTAGGATATATTTTAATATTTTTATACGAAGTACAAAAGAAAGTGCGAAGTTTGTGAAAAAATAATAAATAAGTTGGCCTTCTAATTCAGTTTTGATGATCACAGGAAAATGTTATTTCCAGAGCGATATTTTTATTTCCATGTATAGTTATATTTCGACCCTTGATAAACAAGAAATATACAATTTTAATACAAACTGCTCTGAAAATTAAAAAATTATTCTGAAAATAACATTTCCCCAGATATATTGGGACATTGTCTTTGGCCCGATAATTGACATGGGCTATTTTCTATGAGCCACTCCATTGACATTAATTAATATTCCGAGATCGATGGACAAAAATCAAATCGTAAACCAAAATTAAATTGAAAATTGTAAATTGTAAATATTGGATTAATAAAAATTGTACCATTGATTATTGGTTTAACTTATCTTATAAATAACTTATATCAGTTTATAAGTTGTTTATATGGAACCCAACTGGGGCTGTCAACTTTAGTTTTGTTCTTTTCCCCAATTATAAAGCCTGCAAATGTGTATTTGTTGTTTGTCATCAGAGATTGGCTTTTGTTGCAGCAAGAGCTACAAGACTGCTAATGTATTTTACATATGCCACAGCTAGAAGGCCATTTCAACTGTTCTTTTATGCTCTTGGTATAGGCAAAGGAATCCAATTAGTCTCTGCTGTTTGCTTATCCATGCAAGGAAAAATATAATCACCACTATCTGCTTTCTGGGTTTCATTTCCAATATTTTTTTTTAATTTCTATGTGATGCTTAATTAAACAATGCAGCTAAACTTCTTGAACTTTTTAGAGTTATATTTGGACATGGGTTTTCCATATCTTTGATTTGTCAATGTGTAATTTGAAGGATCACAATATAATATAAATGTACATCCGGTGTATCGTATAGATTCACTTGTATAACTTCATTGAGTAAATCATTGCATCAGTTATTTAGTATGTACTATTAATGCATCAAATTCGTAGTGATATTTAAAGATTTTATCCTTCATGGATAGCCTATATCTGTTGATGCCAGACTTTGTCATCTCACAAGTTTTACAATGTTCTATCAGCTGCCAGGATTGTTAGAAATACTAGTACTAATGTACTATAATGATCATGATTAGATGACGTATTCATACATTTTTTTCAATTTTTTTTTGCTAATTTGATGCATTCTGAACCTGATGAATAAGCTTCTTGTACCATCCTGCACAAATTTAGTTAGAGACGTTCTCACCGACCCTACTATTGAATTTGAGGTAATTCTATGTTCATTGTTGCAATCGAATTGCTTTGGTTATAAATTTTAAATGTTTATGCATACTGAGATTCTATCCTAGTCAGCATGCTGCAATGATAAAATTAAAGTAGACCTTCTATTTAACTCCAGCAATAATGGCAAATATGATCATGACATTTATAGAAACTAGAAAGTAGCCCTCTTTTTATGTTTGATGGAATAATATATATAACTGGTCAACTAGTTCCAAAGTTAATAGTACCTTGTACCTGTTGAAGCATATAACTCTATATATCTGAACCGGAAGTTATAGTTAATCTGATCAACTATATTGCAGATTTTTGTGGGGCCTCTCCTCCTCCTCTTCATTCATATACGATACACATGTGAAGAATTGCGAGCTAGTCCTATACTCCTGTCAATGCACTGATTCAGAGAACCCCTATGATTGTGACAAACTTTTTAAGGATCTGTTATAAAATATGAGGCATATGATTGTTGTTCTGGCTTAAGATATGAAGCATTTAATAGTTTCTCTGCCTACAAAGAATATGATTTCGAATTTAGAAAAAATGATTGTTAATGAACATGTTTTTAATTCCTTAGAGGCCTTTAATAAGATGCATACAGTAAATTCTCCGCTTATCTCTGAGCTGCAGGCTTAAGGGTGCCATAATGTTGAAATTTAGACATTGCAAGTGTTAAGAGACTTAGCTAACCTGAAATGCATCCATGTAAACTTAATTTTAGAAAATGAAGAAGATGTTCATAAGTTGAGACCGAGTCCACTAGCATGCATAAACCAGATCCGATGTTCGTTAGTGCCTAGCGATGACTTAATAATGATAGTATACTTTCTTGAAATTCCAAGTACACTGAATCTACTAGGTAATCAAGTTCTTGTTATGATTAAGGATAAGCAGAAATAGACCCCTGCACTGTTTTTTCTTTGATCTCGACCCCAACAACATCAAAGAAATACAGAGAATTTCATTTTCATATATTGTTGTAATGTCCCGTGTACATGAATATTTCAACCTAATTCTTTTCAAATTAGGAAAATTAAAGGAATGGTAGGAATTGGACCATAAAAGCGAACACATGAATGATGGCCTGATAGAGATAGTTTAAATTTTGTTCATTTTGAACCAGACTTTTCATTTTTGTTGGGCCCTTGAAACAGTGTGCGAGCCTAGAATGTGATAAAGAGACCCGTATTTGTTTGACCATATGTTGTGAAACCTACATATATTCAAACTAACACATGCATCTTATGTATAACACAACATTGGTCATTTTTGTCTTTAAAATGTTGAACCCAGGCAGCAGTATCAGGCACAGTTATCATAATTTATTTTGCTGATCGAGTTAGATTAAGTGAAGAACTATCAGAACGTGAAAATTATGAGAATTAATAGACCTGAACTTTCTTTGGATAATTTGTAAATTTGTCGAGGTTATGCAATTTTTATGGTGAAAAGTAGTGCTGATATTCACACACTTATGATTCTTGCTTGAACCACGGGCCTTTTTATTTTTCACTAGTAACATGGACCCCTACTGCAGTGAAAAAATAGTGAATTCTTATTTTTGTTATGTTAGAGAAATAAAAAAAATTGTTCTAATTATGTGTATATATAATCCAAATCCAAATATATAAATTGTAGATGTGGTATATAGTTTCATACATTCTAAACTGACTTAGATAGATAATTATATTTAAATAAATTATTTAATTTTTAAGAAAACAGGATATCTTAATAAATAATAATGACATATATAAAAATATGCACAAAATTGTATCGGATTATATTCGGACCACATTTGAAATTTTGATTTTTTCTTAGTCGGAGTGGGTCAGACTTTTATAAAAAAATTAAGCCGCATGAGATCAGATTTTTGTAAAAAATATTAGTTCTATCCTATATATGCTCGCGAATTGGGCAAACCGGATCAAATTTATTTACTATCTAAATATTAATATTTTTGGATTTTATAAATAATAATTAAATTTTTAGAGTTCTTTTAGTTATATTAAAAAATATATATTTTTATTCAATATTTCTTACAATATATGAATATGTATCTGTTTATTTTAAAAAGATATCAAAAACTGACCATTTCTCTTAACATTCCTTGTGCATATCATCTAATAGACAACCGAAGACCTCTTAAGTATCTTGGTTTTAAAATTATAAGAGTGGCAATAAACATTGTCAAATATTGACACTTCCTAAAATATATAAACACAAATTTTTATATCAAAATTATATATTTCACTATACCTTTATATATTGAATTTTTGGCCTAACTATTTATTGGTGTAATTTTTATTTGGAAGTAATCACATGCACATGATATGCGCGCATGAAAGAAAAAATAGAAACATTTATAATAAGTTAATAATATTTTACACCCCTAAATAATGTTTAATGTTTTTATAATTCCAATTGAGAAATACCCAATAATATATTGACATCCATACTAAAGATACTCTACTAATTCATCATATTATTTTAATCTATTTTTTAATATTTTTCTTTTTGGATATCTAATTCATTTCTTAATATTTTTCTAAATAATATGATTTTTTTTCACTAAAATATGTAGATCATTTATCCTAATATTAATAATTGAGAAATAGAGTATTATAATTTTTGAGCTAATTTAAGTCTAATTGTCGATAATAACTTGCAAGTGAAATATAAAATCAAATTTTATAGTTGAAAACTGTGTTATTTTTTAATTTATTTTATACTTAAAATTTGATATGACAAAAATCAATATGTTCTCTTCATGTAACTTTCAATTTTTTAATACTAGTTTATAACAATATAGGCCGTGTTTGAAAGTTAGAGGTTTGGAAAAATATTAGAGGTTTGAACCATATTAGAGATTTGACCATGTGAATCATCTATAATTGGTGTTTGGTAGTTAGCGGGTTGAAATATTAGTTTGAACTCAAAAAACTAATTTTCAAAAAACTACTTTGATGAGTTTTTTCAATTAGAGGATTGACATATGCCTAATTAAAGTATAAAAAACTACTCAAACAGCTAATTACCAAATAATTTCATACGAAACAGCTAATTCAATGCGCTAATCAAAATAACTACTTCAATAAGATAGTCAAAACAGCTAATTTAATCCGTTAACAGTTAACCGCTAATTGTCAAATAAGGTCATAATATCGATTGAACAATCTAAATATAAAATATTATTTCAAATAATAACTTTTGTGAAAATTATAATAAGAATAATTACTATATCAAAGTCAAGTGGAATATATATATGTGACAAAAAATAAAAGAGTCTACCTTGACGGCTTGACTCAGAAGGCACAACTTATTAGTCTGTTAGACTGCGGTCTGTTAGACTAAGTGCATGTTTAGCTAAATGAGCTTATAACTTATTTTGATTTTAAGTCTGAAAAATGTATATCTGTATAATAAATCAGAAATTGACTTAAAGTCATAAATAAGTCAGAAACCGGCTTAAAGCAGTGACTTGTTTTTTTTTATTTTTCTATTTTAATAAAAGTTATCTATATGTTATAAATTACTCACAAGTCACTTTTATTTTTATTTTTATATTTTTTAAAACTCATAAGTCACTTATAAGTCAAAATTACTCAAACATACAATTTAGAGCCCCTTTGCCTAAATTTAAAATTATGACTTATGATTTAAAGTGACTTAATGTGATAAGTCGGGAGCTTAAAATGCATGTTTGGGTAATTTTGTATTATGAGTAATTTATGAGTTTTTAAAAATATAAAAATAAAAATAAAAGTGACTTATGAGTCATTTATGACATATGAATAATTTTTATCAAAATAGAAAAATAAAAAATATAAGTAAATAAAAAAAGTACATAATACTTATTTCTGATTTTAAGTCGGGTTTATTTGTGATTTTAAGTCGATTTCTGTCTTATTACACAAACATATATTTTTGAGCTTAAAATCAGCTTTAAGTCGTTGCCAAATAGGCTCCTAAACTCCCGACTTATCACTTTAAGCCACTTTGAATTATAAGTCACAATTTTAAGTTTAACAAAACAGACCCTAAAAAGTAAAAAGTGGTAATTCATTTTAACTTAAGTGCGAGAAAACTTATGGCAAAAGCTTAAAAAGTAATAGAAATGAAAGTACATGTTGGTATCACCAAGCCACTAACTAAAGGCCGGAAAGCCCCTATCTTATAAAGTTATGATCTTGCTAGAGAAAGGGCCAAGTATGTATATATAGTAGGGTTCAAAATTGTTGGCTGTAAAAGTTCATCAATGATGCATTGATGCACAACCAGCACAAATCTATGGGCTAGTACTCTAGTAGATTGCGAAAGTTTGATATAAAGAGTCTTCTGTAATATTTTTTTATGAAGTGAGGAATTTCGAACAGTTTCGAAATCAATAGCAAATAAAATATTTAGCAAAAAAAAATAGCAAATAAAATTAGATATTCGATCTGTTAAATAATCCGTCAAATAATTTTAATTTAAGAACAAGTACGAGTCTATGCACTCAAAGTTATCAAGTTTGATGTAAAGAGTTTTTATTAATTATTTATTTATCATTATACCCGAGTTAGAACTCAAAGTTATCAAGTTTGAGCTGAATTTTAATCGAATTTGATAAATAATCAATTAAGTTTGAATCTTTATTTAAGTTCGCCTCATGCATGAGTTCAAAACAAATGAGATTAAATGAATTTAAACTAATCGTAAGCAACTCGATTCGGATTATAAGCTGGGGTTGTCCGTATCTTCTTGATCATGTCGGTAAGATCTTGATATACTTTCGCATATATAAAAGATGATTGATCGTAAGCTAGTGGGGGACTATTGGACACGTTTTATTTTTTGGCAGACAAAATCTCCAATGAAAAGCATGCATTAGCAATCTAATGAGCTCAAACCTTTACATGAGATTGTCCCAATACACTTCACTAACAAGATAACTAAGTATTAGATAATTTAATGGAATGCTCGGTGGAAAGAAGTGGCAAATTATTCATTAAATTTGACTAATTTATACATTAATTATTAGGTTTTCAACAATGCTTATCGTGTGAAGTGAAAAGTGACATGTCTGCGCTATGTATGAGGACTGTAACAGTTACAGTGTAACTGATTAAAATAATGGACAATTGTAATTTTTTTCGGAATAATAAGATTTTTACTCTTGTACTGTTACGAAAAGGCAAGTATACGCTAATTATGATTCTGGGGGACTAAAGAGGGCAAAAAAAAGCTTTCTAGGGAAATTATTTAAAATACTTTTTTCTAATTTTTTTTAAAAAAGTACAATGATTTTAAAAAAATATTATTTTTGAAACTTTATTTCTAAAATACGATCTGTGAAACTTCTGCAATTTATATTTTTTGAAAAAAAATTATTTTTAAAGTTGATTTATGTTCAATCAATTTCAATTTGTACTTATGGTTGCAACTCAAATAACTTTAAAAAAAAGTTACATTTTAGTTATATTGCGAAATTGCAGATTGTATTTTTGAAATAAAATTTAAAAAATCATGTTTTAAAAACAATTATATAAAGACAGTGTTTTTGGAAAAAAAAACCCTAAACATAATATGATATATATTTGGTTCATTTCGATTCGGTTATATTTTACTCAATTTGAAATTTAAATTTATTTTTTAAATACAAAAAAGTTTGAGTTTGAATTTTTTTAGGTTTATGGAACCGATATCCAATCCCAAATCTAAAATTCGAAGCCCAAAAAATCCGATATTATATATTTATAATATATACTATAATATAATAACTAAACTAGAGAACTATTTTTTGAAAAATTGAAATGAATCCTAGAAAATATCATAACCGTCCAATTTTAGGTGAATCAAACTATCCTAATCATTCAATTTTAATAAAATCTAATTTTAGAAAGTATATATATCATACATACAACCCTATCCTCGATAATCCTCCTTTTATAGAACTCTTTACGGATAATATTATATTATATTTAAATTATATTCTATATTTTCTATTTTAAGAATCCTACTTATCATATAATTTTTATTTAATATATCATTAAATTTTATGAATATTAATATATAAATCTATACTATATCTGTACTATATTATTAAAACCGAAACATTACAAGTTTGATAGTTGGTCGGTATTTGGGCGGCATAGTTATTATTGAGCCTAATTTTAAAATATTAATGTCCTAACTAAAAATCACAATTTAATCTTCTCACTAATACACATCTCTAAATAAAACACACAAATATTATCTTATTGAATATTAATGTCCTAAGTAAAATATATCTTAAATTAATATCCTAACTAATGCATATCTTTAAACAAAACACACAAATACTATTTTATTGAACATTAATATCATAACTAAAAGATATCTCACATTAATTTTCTAATTAATACACATCTCTAAATAAAACACACAAAAATTATTTTATTAAAATACCAATACAAATACAAAAGTATATGAATTTTTTTATAAAAATATATACATATAATATTAAATAGAGTTTAAATTATTATTATAAAAAATAAAATTCAAATCATATAAAAATATTAAAATAAATCTTATTTAAAATATTAAAATAATCCGATCACGAGACATAAGCTAGTATATTATTAAATACAAAATATTAAAATTTTGATGTGATAATTTATCAATTTATGGGCTTGATTTTTAAATATTAATATTTTAATTAAAATTGTTTTCAAAAAAAATATATTTTAATTAAAATACATCTATAAATAAAACACATAATCTTATCCCCTTCGAACACAAACACAGATGTAATGAATAAGAAGTTATATAATATTATTTTATCTTTTTTTCTGTAGCTTATTATTTAAATTTAGCACACGATCACAAATTCATTTAAATATATAGTTTTATATTTAACAATTAACACCATGCTTTCCAGTTGAATTCTTATATATTAATTAGGTTCTATATTTTGACCGAATAAACACAGAGTAAAACTTCTGGATTAGATTTTTCAAATGTTAAATGTTAATGCCGATTAGGTACGACCATATTAATATATGATTAATATTTTCACTGCGCGTGCATGCACTAATAGAAACTAATTAATTAACAACTTACTTATTAATATTTCTTTAATTCACAGATTTTGTAGCCTACTTATTTTTACTTCAAGGTCTTTTTGTAGTATTGTAATCGCTAACATACTATAGGACAGATCATTAAACAACAAACAATTTTGCAACTTGTTGAAGTCGACGTATTCTAGATAGCAAGTAGCGGCTACTGACAAGTGACACCATTTGAATTTTTTTCCCTCATATTTTTATATTAGATTTTGGGGTTCATAATTCGAATTTTTTGTATCCTCGGTTTCATTTGAAACTTTAAAGTTTGTTGTCTACTGCAATAATATTGAAACCTCTTCTAGTATTTTAGTCCCATGCATGTTCAGTGAAATTTATTAGTTTTGGAGGTAATATCCGTATTATAAATTTTTAATCGTGCTTTAGGTTCTTTTTAAAACAATGTTTTCAATCATATATTTAACACACTCGCCTCTCGTCCTAAAAAAACACACACACACACACACTCGCCTCAATATTCCTACTCCCTACACCCCTATAGAAGTGAAGATACTGATATTTTTTATAAGGGTGTTACATTTTTTTGAATAAAATTATAAAAATAATTTCCGAACGGGCGTGAATCGAACTCTATTTATCAATAAATCTCATCATTCTCACTGGGTGTTTAAGTGTTAATTGAAGAAAATAATTTTAAAAAATTGTGAGATGAATGACATGCGACTTCTTTAGGTAATAGAAATAAATTTTATATCATAGATTATTACAGTAACTTATTTAATCAAATTCTGAGAAAAAAATTTAGATTTACCTTGAACAATTAAATTAAAATAATTAACTAAAGCAGCTTAAAGTACTGTTTAGTTAGTTAGTATGAGGCCGCAGCATATCATTACATAGTTCAACTCCATTTATTTTTCTGCAGTTAAAGCCAGTTTCGAGCTCCCTTTGTCAACTTGTAACGTTTTACTAAATTTTGAGCTTTACATTATGATGACCACAGTCAATGCTCGTTGACTTTGGCCCCCTCACAAAAAAGTTAAAACATACAGTATATTGTACTCTAGCTAGTGTATCATAATACTCTTTATATATTATATTATTTTATTCATGTGTGAAATCAATCTTCAAATTGCGTACTTTATAAAATTGCCGTCCGTGGCATAATTTTAATTTTATATAATACGTGCAAGTGCATTGGCTTTTAAACAAAAATATATATAATATAATATTGCATTGGCAAGTGCATTGGCTAGCTTCTTTATTTGACCAGTACAAAAAGTGGTATAACAAGTATACACAGAAATTGAATATTACTATGCGACCAAAATGAATATATAAATTAAGCGCACGAGATTGACCAATATAATAAGTATATATATAACACTCAAATAGGTGATCAATATCAAGCTAGTACTTGGTCAAAAAAAAAAATCAAGCTAGTAGATTAGTAAGGATCACAAAAATTAGTTTCATTAATTAATTCGAATAGTCAACTAACTAGGGCTAACTTCCATTATCCTGGTTATAACATTTATTGTTTTGCTTTTTTATTTCACATAAACAACTCTTTTAATTTAAAAGATCATATATTTTATATGATGGAGTATTTAGTCAGCTGTCATAAAAATGTATACAGATTTTTCGAATTGAAAAATTGAGAGATCATCACCATATTGCAATATCAATCCCTTTTTTTCCAAACGCACCAAAACAACTATCGGTAATTTCGACAGAGTTGTTACTCGTTAGTAATCAAATATAAATGTTGTTAAAATTATTAAATATACATGCAAGTAAAAAATGAATAATTAAAAATGTGTATTTAAAAATAAAGCATATTAAAACATTTATTAATTTAATTTTTGATCTATTGATTAAAAACTACCATGCAAGTTCTCTTTTAAGCGTTAATCATTTTTTAATTTTATAACATAACAGTATGCAAGTATGCAGAGATATTTTAACCATATACATATATATAGCATTAGACCTGCTCGAGCTAAAACCTTTTATTAATCCAGTTACCGAATTAAGAATTCATAATAGTTTGGGGTTCAAAAAATTAATAAAATAGACAATTTTTTTATTGAAAAAAGTTGAAAATTTGTCATAACCCCGGCAATAAAAACCTTAAGACAAAATCAATCAAATTGTATTTAAATTTGAATTCAAAGTCTTGCCATCCCATACTCATACTCTATGTCATATTCTTGTGCAAGAAAAAATATTTGATATACTTCCTTTAATTTAGTTTAATTGTGAAAATTACATACAACACCAAAATGTTCTTTAAACATATGTTACATATTGACTTAAAAAGATATCATCATAAACAATACTGTATAAATTATTTTTTCTTAATACTTTAAAAAATCGTCACCAAACAGGTTGATAAGACTTTAACAACATATACTTTTCCAACTTGATCACTGTTATTGGCATTATATTGTCACGATGGGAATATGATATCCTGGTTAAAAAATAATATCATACGGATTGAACTTAACATTTATTTTTTAAATAGTAGGTGTTTCTTGGTTGAAAATTAGAAATATTATAATGTATATTAGCCACTTAATTGAAATTAGGAATCTGATTTTTAATTAGAGGGTCCTTGCTTTTTTAATCAAAAAATTATATATTGACTCACAATATTTTTATTAATAATTATTTTGACTCTAACCCCCTGCATCCGCTCCTGTTTTATCATCCATCATATTGAAAAATTAAGCATTTAAAATTAATTATTTTCCTATTTTACACAGACATGTATTATTTATATATACTAACACTTGAAGGAGCTAGCTTAAAGTACACGTGAGGGACACCGATATTATACTATTATATATACTCATTACTCAGAATACTATAATTTTAAGATTGTGACACTTTTAAAGGAGTTTCAATATACGGTACTCCGTATTATCTACAGGGTAACAAAAATCTGATTGTCTAAATACATACACAGGGGCATTGCCCTCTTAAGCTAGTAAAAACACACGTTTGGTTTGACCAAAAAAGAATGAAACGCGACGTCAGATTGTAGACTTTTCGAGCTTGCTCTCTGGCTTGCGCTTGCCTAGAAATAACGTGCGGGAGTGTGCATGTGTTTTTCAAATTATTGCATTCTTTTCTTTTTTGGCTTGTTATGTAATGGACAACTTGCCCGGCCCCCACTCTCTCTTCACCTATATATAAACTAACCCACACTCTCATTTCTCTAATCTCAAGCTTTCATCACTTCTCTTCGCAACTCATTTACAGACACACACATACATAGCTAATCCAAAATATCTGTATTGAAAATGGTGAGGGCTCCTTGTTGCGAGAAGATGGGATTAAAGAAAGGTCCTTGGACTCGCGATGAAGATCGTATTCTAATCAATCATGTTACTCTTCATGGTCATGAAAACTGGAGAGCTCTTCCAAAACAAGCTGGTAATTAAGCTGATCACTAATCACTCCTCAATCATAGTCACTAATTAGCCGTGTCATATCGATCGTTTACAGTACATGTGTAGTTAATATTGTGATATATTGATCATCAGGTTTGTTAAGATGTGGGAAGAGTTGTAGACTTCGGTGGACAAATTATTTGAGGCCAGACATAAAACGTGGAAATTTTAGTGAAGAAGAGGAGGAAACTATCATCAACTTGCATCAAGTTCTTGGAAACAGGTGTGTATAAGGAGACTTGTATTGACCTTTGCTTTTCTTAAATTGTAATTATAAGGGTTTTGATCAACTTGTCACTAAAGTAGTGTGAATTAATCTGCTTTAATAATTTTAAACACAAGTGGGACTGAAGAACATATACAACTTTTGAAAAATTGCTCCTCAACAATCTAGCTAATTACATAAAATATGTGAAATGTAAATTGATTCTTTAAGTAAATTAACCAATTTCTTTTAATTTGATGTGCAGATGGTCTGCTATTGCAGCAAGTTTACCAGGACGTACAGACAATGAGATTAAAAATGTGTGGCACACTCATTTGAAAAAGAGAGTCAAGAAAATTCAAGAAAGTACTGCCCCGACAACCGATAATGCAAAACAATCAAGTGATTTAAAGTGTACTACCCCATCAAGATTTCAAAATGAGTATCATGTTTACCAGCAAAATTCACCTCAACAACAATCATCTATGACCACCACAACCACCACCAGTACTGTCGAAGATGATGTGAGTGCGTCGATGAATGTTGATCCCTTGAGTGATTTTCTTCAAGTTGATGATACATTTTGGTCCCAAGTATTTTCAAGTGAGAACTCCAGTGACACAAGTGACTTTCTAGCAGATAATGCAGGTACAGCTACAAGTGGATTAAATGGGGATGCCTTCCATCTGGGATTTCCTGAATTCGATGGATACAATGATAACAGTATTGTGAACATGAATGGTGATGCCATGGACAATTTCTGGTACAATATGTTAACAAATTCATGTGGGCAGTTGCCGGAATTATAAATGACAGATGTTCCAGCCTTTTTTTAGAGTAGACGAGTAATGGAAGTCAAATAGCATCTTTGGAATTCATTTCTGTTTTTCTATTTTTCTTCTTACCAAAAAACCAATATATATTTCGAGTCATGGATTTACCGATTTTGGTGTGTCAAATACTCAAATTAATGAAGATATTACTATGAAAACACCAATACAATCTATATATGTTCGGCTCTAATTCAAAGAATATTTTGTGATGACATATATACTTGCATGCAATATTGCATCTATGGATAAGACTAGTACATGTTAGGGCTAATAGGTTAATGGTGTTCGGGAAAAATTTCAAGTTTATGGTTAATCTGAAATCCAACTAAACCGTATTAAACGGTTAGGTTGTCCGTCATGTCTGACAGTTGTTGGTATAACTATAACTTAATTATTGTCGTATAGTTTTAATTTTTAATTTTTGACAAACAAGCGAAATTTTATTAATTAGATAACTCACTCATCAATACAGACTTGACGCCAATAGGAATAGAACTCCTGCTAAATACTCGATCCGGAAAAGAATATGACTCCCTTGCTAGCAAGTGGGCTGCCATATTTGCAGACTGTTTAATAAAAAACAAAGCAGTTGTTTCTGTTTCTCAAAGAATGTTAACATTACTTCGCATTGCCTGAATTGCAACTAAACAGTCAGACTCCACCTCAGTTGTGTTCCATCCCTTCTCCTTAATTCAACTCAAAGCCACCTTAATTGCTATAGCTTCTGCAAGTTCTGGTGCTACTGCTTCTTGCTTATACATCGTACGACCTTCAACTAGTTCTCCCCTGTAGTCTCGCGCTATCATACCTAAAAGCATTCTGCTCACTATATATCGCTGCATCAACTGTTACCTTGATTATATGACTCTGTGGTTTTGCTCAAACTTCCGCTCCATCTCCTTCAAACATATTCTGAAACAGAGCCTTCGAATTATTATTTTGAGCTTTCTTCCATTGCACAAGGTACTGCTTTGCTGAAGCAGTGACATTATTAGCTACAGATCGCTTATGATTCCAAACTACGTCATTTCTTGCCCTCCAAATGGCCCAGCATAGTGTCACTATCTCTGCTCTTCGATCCCCATTATATAAATTCAACCCATGTTCAAGCCAACTGTATAAAGTACTGTCCGATTCCACATGCATATCAGGAAATTCCATTTGCCAGCATTGTGCTGCAAACGGGCATCGAACTAAAGCATGCAAAGTTGTTTCATCATCTCCATTGCAGACCGGGAAAATGTTCTGAACTGGAACGTACATCTGGTATAATCTCTGAACAGTTGGCAAACAATTAGACAAAGCACGCCAAATAAAATTGAGAACCTTTGGTTGTGCTTTAATTCGCCAAATCTTTCTCCAGAGGCTAACCCGTAATCCTGTATGCACTACGTACAAAAAATTTTAATAAGATCAAATTGATGATTTTTGACTAATATATATATTAAATATATTATATAGTTTATATAATTTTTTAGAAGAATATTATCACACAATTCTGATTAATATATTTTCAAAAATAATTTATAAATTGATAACATTGCACACACACACACATATACATATATAATTTTTAATAATTAGTTAAAATTAGGTTAATTTGATAATTTGATGCATGTATATAGTATATTCATTAAGCAAGATAAATTTTGAAAACATTTATATTGGGGGTGTTTGGCTTAGCTTATAAGTAATAAGTTACTTTTAAAAAAAAAGTATTTTTATATTTTTTTTTGAAAATTAATATTTATTTTAGAAATTTAAGACCAAATCTTATTTCCAAATTTGAAAATAAGTTACTTATTTTCAGAAAAAGTACATATATACCAACTTTTTAAGCTTATAAGCTGCTTATAAGTTAAGACAAACTGCCATTATTTTATTCTCATCGGAATTCGTCATATCAAATTTATAGCTTTTAATATTTTATATGTCTACACAGATATTGAAAGATTTGACTAACCAAGCCAAAACCTACCGGTATATGTATGGGGAGGGTAAGATAAGCGTTTCTGGGAGGGTATGATGGAGCCCCTGAGTAGGAACCCTATTATAAAAGAGTATGAAGGTTGTTTCTGTGAACACGGGCTTAATACATCACAAAATATATAATGAGTAATATATGTACATATAAACACTGCGCACATAAGATTAGATATACAAATAAAAAAATATAATAATTTGAAAATTAATAAAACATTAATAATAAACATAAATATATTTGAAAGATATATTTATGTATATTATTAATATATTTGAAAAACATAAGCGTGCATGCATATTTTTTTTAGTTTAGTTAGTTTTAATAAGAGTATAAAAAAGTTAAATAATATATATGAGACATAGGATTTATTTGATTATAGAGATTTAAAAAATTGTTCAATCTACTGAAATATGAGGTGAACATGATGTTTTTTTTGTCAAATTTAAAGCAGATTTTATTAATAATTTGAAGGAGGCTTAATCAGAACAAATCATCGACTGATCATGCAACCACATTGAAAAACAAATAAATGAACTAAACAATTAGTCACTTTTTTTCCGAATCGCTTAACAACCTGAATACAAATATTCTAAAAATTAAAAATGACTTCAATGGTTTCCTGATCAATCCAGCCTACATCTCCCCTGAAAACGGTAGCTTCGACCCTCACAATAATTCCGTGGATAGTGTGATGTTCATAGGACAGTTGCAAAAAATGAGTTTAAATGTCTCATGTTATGAACAAACTTTTTCGTGAGAGGTGAGCATATGCAATTTTCACCACTGTCCCAAACGCACCTCAACTATCTATATGTCGGACACTAGCTATACACATGCAAAGTGTTGTCGATGTTGGATATGCAGATCTCCCAATACACCATATATTTCATTTTCAATATATCAAACACAAGAACACTCACATAAAATGATATAACTAACAACATAAACAAAACTCGCACAAAACGATATGAAAAATCTTAAAAATTCAAAGATCTCGGAATGATACCAGATTTTAATATGATGTTAGGCCGGAGATTTTGAATCCAAAATTGATTTTTATTAAAAAATCCGAACTCTTAATAGTAGTAGATCTGGAAATCAAAATAAAGAACCCAATTGAATTTTTCGAAATTTATGGAACTAAATACTGATTTTATTGAAAAAGAAGTAATAATAAAATTAGAAAAGGGCTTCCGGCCGATTGTTAAACCACCATCGGAGTTAGAGACAGTAACGTAATGTTATTTAAGCTAAAATGAAAGTACCTCGTTGAGTAGAAACAAGAACGATTCTTTGATTAGAAAAATTTGCTGCAAGAGATTTGAATTTGAAGTTATCATAAATTATAAAAGTAGGATCCATTGGATTGCCATAATTAATAAAGTAGGTTTAGTTTACTCCGTCGGTGCTCAAACACTTGTAGTTTTGTTTATATAATTATAGGTACAAAAGAAATTTAAATAATTAAAAGATATAATCTTTAATTTTGTCTACATTGGAATTTTTTTTTACAAAATACAATTTTGTATATGAATTGTATGAGAATACAATAGTCTAATAGTCCGGAGTAAGGAGTTTTTTTTATTCAAAAAAATTATTATATAACCGTTAGACAATATCGGGGAAATTTAAATGATAAAATTTTAATGTCTGAGAAGAAAACACGCATATAGAACATCCCATCCAAACAAAGAAAAAAAAATGAACAAATAAAATATCAGTCCACGAATATAAAACGATGAATATGAATATATATATATATATATATATATATATTATAAACTTTAAAATTAAATAATATAATTGATAATAATATATGTATAAAATAATATATAAATATATCGCATCTTTAATATATAATAATCAACATATAATAATAAACTCTAACTAAAGGGGAATCCTTTGGCTAGACACTAATTTAAATAAAATATAAAAATTATTATAATTATTTATAATATACTACTAATAACTTATATTAAAATTTTAAAAACTAACTCCGTATATAATATATAATAACCAACATACTATAATACGTTATGACACAAAAAATTATTAAATAAAATATAAAACATATATATAACCATAATTAACCATTCATTTAAATAGACCACATATTTTTCACAAATATTTTCATAACTTAAATTTATTTAAATTTAAGTCAGACCCGAGAAAGTTCAAATTTAAGTTGGGCTTGGACAAAAAATACAAAAAAGATAAAGAAAAGAAATAGACGATTGGGGGAAGCAGAGGCAGAGGCAGAGGCAGAGGCGGTTTAGAGTTAAGAAGTTTCGTGATTGAATTAAACCTCCATCCAATCGAATTGATTAATTGAGTCGCGTTTCTAGGGTTTCGCAGCTGTCGTAAACAATGGCTACCGCGTCAAGTATGTTTTCTCTTTTCTAATTCTATCAAATACACCATATTGTTATATCTGATTTGTAATTAGGTTTGTTATTTCATATATGCCATGGAGAATTCATATATGTTGTATGTTTTGTGTTGCAGTGGCGTTTAAGTCTAGGGAGGATCATAGGAAGCAGATGGAATTGGAGGAAGCGCGTAAAGCTGGCCTTGCTCCTGCGGAGCTTGATGAGGATGGAAAAGAAATTAATCCTCATATTCCTCAGTATATGTCCTCTGCACCTTGGTATCTCAATGCCGAAAGACCCGTACGTAATCTGTCTCTTCACATCTATTTACTATCCTTGTCCACAATTTTACATCTTTTTTTTGTTATTTTTACTTTAGAGTTTGAAACATCAAAGGAAGTGGAAGTCGGATCCCAATTATACGAAAGCATGGTATGATAGGGGAAAGAAAATATATCAGGCTGAAAAATACAGGAAAGGTGCTTGTGAGAAGTAAGTCAAGTCTCCGGCTCCTTTGGTTTGTTTGCGTACTTTGTTTTGAAACGTGGACTATGAATTGTACTATCTTGCATCTTTGTGAAAGCTTCTCTGATTTGACACCTCTACAACATTGTATAAATTTCAATCTTAATCTTGTATATAGTTAATAGGCCTATAGTTTGAAATTATCTGTATAATTTTGTATTTTTGCCTTTACAAGGACTTGACTGAAGGATCAATGTTTGAGAGACAATGGACCCTTTAGTTTACATATTATCACCTACCTATCTGGCTTATAAATTGAATTATTTAAACATATAATAATGTATATGTAAAAAAGTACAACGTTCACTGTTCAGGTAACAATAACTTTTAGCCTGTAAAAGCTAGTTCAATAGCTTCTCTATTTAGTGAATTTTATAGCTATAAATAAAGTTAGTGGCAGTCTACTGGCTATATTTCTCTCCTAAATTCTCCCCTTTGTCTCTGTTTCTTCCCTATTGCTTCTATATTCCAACCTGCCAAGTGTATTGTCCATTTCCATATATGTATATCAGGTGTCTGACACGTGGTGAGAGTTTGGGTAACATAGGGGTGTACTTGTATGTATCTTGGTTTAAGTAGTTTTTGCTTGCGAGTAATATGTTTGTAAATTTGATTCCCTTGTTGTACCTACTTCAGTATACACGATTTTCTTATATCTGTATTTTCTTGTCGCTTTTGCAGCTGTGGAGCTATGACACATAATGCAAAGGCATGCATGGATAGGCCTCGTAAATTAGGAGCAAAATGGACAAGCAAAAATATTGCCCCAGATGAGAAAATAGAGTCCTTTGAACTTGATTATGATGGAAAAAGGGACCGCTGGAATGGATATGACGCAGCATCGTACACCCACGTTGTTGAACGTTATGAAGCTCGGGATGAGGCCAGAAAGAAATATTTGAAGGATCAGCAGCTTAAGAAATTAGAGGAGAAAAACAATAACGAAAATGTTGGAGGTGGAGTCAGTGATGATGAAGAAAATGAAGATGACTTGAGGGTAGACGAAGCAAAGGTTGATGAGAGTAAACAGATGGATTTTGCTAAGGTGGAGAAGCGTGTGCGAACCACCGGTGGTGGGAGCACAGGAACTGTTAGGTATGTTCACATGTTCACTTTTCCATCTAATTATTTTTCTTGGCAGTCGGTGGTCTTGTTTTAACTCAGAGTGCAACATGGATGCAAATGAAATTTGAAAAAATATACTCCCTCTGTCCCTAATTAGTTGTACCTTAGAATTTTTGTACGTATTTTAACGCACATAAAAAACATAGTTCAAAAATTTATTTTTTCGATTATTTTTTCTAAATAAAAATTTAAATATCAAATTTATATTTAGAAAAAGAAAATTCAAAAAATAATTTTCCGAACTATGCTTTTTATGCACGTTAAAATACGTGTAAAAATTCAAAGGTACAACTAATTAGGGATGGATGGAGTAGATTATATATTTAAAATGTCAACAACATTCTATTATTTTGAACTTTTTTTTTTTTTACTGTGGGAACCCGCAGCCGCTACCCTTTGGGTGCGCACTGGGTAAACCCACGGGCTCACGCAATAGCCTGCAAACTACGTGAACCAGGTAAACCGCACAAGTGCGACAGACTCTGACCCAGATGGCATAATCACAAATTCTCCTCCCGTGGGATTCGAACCTGTGACCAAGAGGATGATATTCCTCTCTTTAACCAACTGAGCCAACCCTTGCGGGCCTATTATTCTGAACTTGGAAAAGTGTGATGTAAATATCTCATCTTATCATAATAGGTTATATATCTGAAATATCAACAACATTCTATTATTCTGAACTTGGAGAAGTGTGTTCTAGCTTTCCTTAGAGGTCCGGGTGATGGGTAGGTGACAACTCAAATCGGCCTTTACCTGAGCTGTTCCATAACGGCCAAAATTTTACAACTAAGAAAGAGGAACACGGCTGTTTGCTATTATAAGCCTATAAATCTTTACTGCACACAAATATAATAAGATTGTACATATTATAGTATCATATAATTCAAGAAAGATGTAAAAATAATTAGGATATAAATTTTTTATTGTGGACAGGTGAATGCCTTATTAGACTAATGAATGTCTAGCTGTGTGCGTTGCAGCATAGACAAGTATGTAACGCAGGATATATTTATAAGTTGGTTTATCTTAATTAATTTAGTTTTCCATTTTCCCAAGTGGTATTGATATTTTAGTCTCAGATGTAAATCAGAGATTAACAATAAAATTTGATGTAAGATTTATTGATGAATTTTTACTGTTTTCAGGAATCTCCGTATTCGAGAAGATACTGCAAAGTACCTTCTTAATCTTGATGTCAACTCTGCACATTATGATCCCAAAACCCGATCTATGCGTGAGGATCCTCTTCCAGATATGGATCCAAACGAGAAGTTTTATGCTGTGAGTATACTTGGACTTGACATACATTGGTTTTCTTTCTTTCCTAGTTCAATCCTAGTTATCTTTTTAAAGTGACAGTACTTACGAGTTGACTCTGCAATATAGGGAGATAATCAAAATAGAGTAAGTGGTCAAGCTTTGGAGTTCAAACAGCTCAATATTCATGCTTGGGAGGCATTTGAGAAAGGAAATGATGTTCACATGCAAGCAGCTCCATCCCAAGCTGAACTGTTGTATAAAAATTTTAAAGTAAACAAGGAAAAGCTGAAATCTGAAGTCAAGGATACCATTATGGAAAAGTATGGAAATGCAGCTACTGCAGATCCACTTCCAAAGGAACTCTTACTAGGACAAAGTGAGAAAGAAGTTGAATATGATCGTGCTGGTAGGATTGTGAAAGGACAAGTAAGTTTATGTTATTAGATTTTGTGTACAATGAAGTAGAGTCTGTAGGTTGACTTCAACATTGTAAGATTTGTTTTTGTTTGTATCTTGATTTTGAGACCTTCATGGTGTATACAGGAGGTAGCCCTTCCGAAAAGCAAGTATGAAGAAGATGTTTACATTAACAACCATACAACTGTTTGGGGTTCCTGGTGGAATAATCACCAGTGGGGATATAAGTGCTGCAAACAGTCGATTCGAAACAGCTATTGCACAGGTGCGGCCGGAATTGAAGCTGCTGAAGCTGCAGCAGATCTCATGAAGGCCAATATTGCTCGTAAAGAGGCTGCAGAAGGTTAGTATCTTATACTAGGCTATATATCTCACATATATAAACTAAGCGTCCTAGTGGATTTGCAGCTTGTACATCTCTTTTTTGTTGTTGCGGAAAGTAAAAATAGACTTGGGCCTACTAAGAATAATAGGAGTAACAATTGAAAAGGGGTTGGCTGGGTTGTGTCTGCACTTTAGTGGGCGAGATCTCATAGTACTTCTTGATGGGAAATGATAGATACAAGTATCCCTCCTTCCATGAAAATGAACAAAAAGGTAGCCTTTTTAATGTACTTCACTTCTCAATTTACAAGCTTAATGGAGAGGTAAAGTCTTGTATAAATCTAGTTTATAATCGATTGCCATCTGAGTTCATGTAGTTCTTAAATACCCCAGAATGGAGAGTTGAAGGCTGTAAAACTCTAGTTTGTAATCAGTTTTCATCTGAATTGATTTAGTTCTTGTTTTACCTCATTCTCATGTGAGGTTGCTTAGTTATCTGGTTTGTATTATATCAGTCGAGTTCCATATGGTAGTTGTGTCTTGATAATCCTGAAGATTTCATAATCATTTTTAGACGTTTTTAATATCAAACATATCATCTGTATACTTTCAGAGTACGTTATCTGTTAATACATCAATGTTAAAGCTGACTTGAATATGTTATACATGCATCTTGCAACTTGGAATTCTTTTGAAATTTTGGATTTATGGCTTTTTTGGGAACTTGGAATTCGTCTGAAATTCTAAATTTGGATAAGTGACATGTTTGGATAACCGGAAGAATTTGGATATTGATTTGATTCAATTTGAAGGAATTAAAATATATTTGGGAATCTGAAATGACAACTCATTTCATGTCATTTGAAATTCTTTATTTTAAATGAAATTTAATTTTCCAATCTTACATTATTTACAAACATATGGTTTTGCGGAACAGAGGTAGCTGCTCCAGCTGAGGAGAAGCGACTCGCTACTTGGGGAACTGATATACCAGATGATTTGGTCCTAGACCAAGGAAAGTTAGCTGAAGCTCTCAAAAAGGTATATCTTGCTTCTTCGTGACAATATCATGGAACTACTTTTTGGTCTATTTATAGTATAATCACGTATATGTTTCTCATATATGTGAAAATAAACCTGAACACTTGCAAATACTATAACAGCTTATACCTTTGAATCCTTATTGCAGAGACATTATAACTTATCTTTTTTGTCTTGTATCTAGTGGTGATGGTCAAAATGACCTTACTGACATCATTGTATCTACTGAAATCTCTACAGGAGGACAACAGGAGGCGAGAAGAAAAAGATGAAAGGAAGCGCAAGTACAATGTGAAGTGGAATGATGAAGTATGAACCCCCCTCCCTTATCTTTTCTTGTCAAATTGTATGTTTTTCTTCTATTTTCGAAGAGCTCACAAAATTGCTATTTTTCAGGTCACTGAGGAGGATATGGAGGCCTACAGGATGAAGAAGATCCATTCTGATGACCCAATGAACAAATTTATGTGATTGCAATGTGACAGTTTCTGTAACTGGGGTTGACGAGAGCTTGTGTAGTTGAACTGTACTAATAAGATAAACCAGAAATAAAAACTGACGATATGTAAACCTCCAGCCTGCACATTATTTCCAGAAATTATATTGTGTTTATTTGTTTCACAAATCTATACCTTACAGTTTTGGGTCCTGGTCCCTTGTCAGAAACATCTACCCCTGACAATCAACATCTATCTGCGCATCTAGGGAACATGTGAGGGTTTTTTTATATGTTATACTACCTCTATTCAGAAATAATTGATATTTGACGCATATCTTTAGGAGTTCTGATTACATAGTTAAAATTATTATTTTTAAAATTTTCTTTTTTTGAATAAAAATTTTAGTTGTAGTTAAAATTTCTAAAGATGTCAAAAAGTCAAAGTGTCAATTATTTCCAAACGGAGGGAAGAAAAAAGCGCGGAGGAAAAAAGCGCGGATAGATGATTACTGACAGGGAGTATGTAGTATGTGAGGGGTTTTTTATATGTTAAAAAAAGTACCCGTCATTATGTTCATCTAATTTTTCTCTCTTATATTTTTATGATATTTATACTATTTTAAATTTTTGGTCTAAATCAAATTTAAGTAGTGTAACTTTGTTAATGTTTAGTTGAGCCCATTAAAGAACTATATCATAATTTCATTTGTAACTTTTTTTGTTACCTTCACTTTTGTTCCAGAAAACTGGGGAGACTACAAAATACAATTATTTCGATTTTTCACCTCTCGTTTCTTCTTCCTTATCTAAATCTAGTCTAATAGTGTCGTAATATATTATTTATAAGTATTAGGATTCTTAGTATTTTGTACGAAAAATCTAATAACAATTTTTATATTTTCTTCTTAAAATAATAATAATAATAATTTTGAACTCCATGTAAAAAGGAAAAGAAGCAGAGAAAATTAGTAAAATGATTGTTTAGTAGGTAAAAATAAAATAAATAATAAATATAGGTTCTTTAAAAATAAGGCATTAGTGTTCAAGGCACAATGTTATTTTTAGGTGTATTTACACTAAAATTGTCGTGGACCACAATCATGCAATCATGAAAGTTTGTTAAAACTTTCCATATGATCTTTTGTTCTTGGTAATATATGACACAGTAACACTACATTCGTTTCAAGTTTTTTTTAACAATTTTTATTTCTACACATCATAGTAACATTTGAGTACGTAATATAGGCCTAGGATCAAATGTATAAATTCCTCGTTTAAAAGCCCCTTTTTATATATCAACCTCAAGTACATTATAAGCCACACCGATATGCTTATAAAATATATTAACCTCAAGTACACAATGCTTGTAGATAAGCATGTTATTTATTTTCCATTCATTCCTAACTTATTAAGCCGCACCGATGAGAACTTTCTCATATACATTAGTGAATCTTCTTTCCTGAGAACGTTGTTGTGGGACAGACACAATTGTCTCAACGTTGTTGAATTTCACGTTTGATGCTTGCTCCTCTGGAATTTGGAGAACACTAGACACCACTCCTACTGGTAATGCCCGGAACACTGAAGCCCTGCCTGCAATAGGAGTAATCATGGCATTGTCATTTGTCTTAAACGACACCCATCGGAATCCTTGGTTTCCTGCTTGGATCATCACCGCGAACATCTGTGGAACCACCACTAACTGTCCTCTCTGTACCCGTTGATCAAACACCAGTTTCCCTTGGTTGTTTACAATCTGGATTCTTGCTTCTCCATCTGTCGGGTAGATGATGCTGTGGGCGTTCAATACCCAGTGGGGTACCAATATAGCGTTCTGATCATTATCAAGTACCAAGTATTAGTACACAAATTTTACTTTTTTTGTGTTGCTCAAGAAAATTTTAGATTACCTTTTTAAGATAACCTCTTTCTGCACTAAGTCTGACATCATTTAAGATGGGAAGATGGTGGCTGTTGAGGGATCTTATATATCCGGCTTGTGGGTTGAAGATATCAGCTTGATCTAACTTGTCAAGGTTAATCCTGATTTGTTGAGAGCAGCTGGTTTCTTCCAAGCCGTTGTCTTGCCATTGTCCTCCTCTGTGGTGACTTCCTTCCTCTTGTTGTTTATCAAGTCTTTCTACTTGAAGCTCCTTTTCTACTGTGATAATGTGACCTTCTTTTACCTTCTGGCCCTTGAGCTTACTTGCCATTTCTTTGTTTACCTTGAATGCATCTGACAAGGACTCCACATCAAACCCTTTGAGGATACTGTCCCCATGGAATTGTTGGATTAATTGTTCTTTTTGTTGTCCTTGTGGATTTCCAAATACGAAAAATCTCTGTATCACGGTAACATATCAGTTAGTATGGTTTTTTAGTTTTAAGCTGATGAATACGATGAAGTATTAATCTTACAAATATATATACCTGGGGAATTCTGTCAAGCTGATTTACTCTGTTGGTGGTGTCAAACATGACTACAACTTTGAGGTCTTGATCACCGTTGTTGTAAAACCAGTGTGTTACACCCGCATGGAAAACAAGCATATCTCCCTTCTTAAAGTTTTGGATCTTCTGATGCCTGTCTCTCATCTTTTCGCCACTTTGTTCCTGAGGTGATTGGAAAGTCTCAGGACAACCGGGCAGCACAACCCCAAAAAATCCCCTACCTGCCATGAGTACATACAAATTAATCACCTGATATATTATTTATCCGAAATTAGACACACACCCACACAGACATTACAATACCTTGTTCAACAAAGGCCATTAGTACAGAGTTTACGTAAGAAGGCACAAAAAGGCCTTTTGGTCGAACAGTGTGTCTGAGGAAAGCCACACCAGCGCATCGGAACTCCTTAGTATCCGGGTTCCAGAATTCGGTTTTACCTCCTTCTGCCTCAACAGCGGAGGTAGGTTGTAGAGCGCTTAGGCGGTCAAAGTTGCACTCTTGTTGTTCCTGCAAGTTATTTCTCTCGGCAATGCAGCCATGGAGAAAGAGAAGAGAAATAAAGGAGATCAAAAACAACTTCAAAGCTGCCATTGTTATTATAAGAAGAAGCCAAGAATATTGTTAGTTTGTTGAGGTGAATTGCCAAGAGGAAAATGTTGGTATTTATAGGACAAAATGGTGAATTGTGACTTGACACATCAAAGGATCAAAGGTTGCATGCAAGCCAGGTTGCAATCTGCATGCACATAAGCCACAATTTCTTTACACACAGCTAGTGTTGACGAAGCATTACTCCATGATTATCCTTATCTTTTTGCCATTTTAAAAAAAAGAATTTCTAAGCCTTATCCTTTTACGCCCAAGCTACAATACAAAACTGCATGCAAGTTCTTATAAAATAGCTTGCATCAGTATTAATCTGGAAACTGCATGCAAGTTCTTATAAAATAGCTTGCATCAGTATTAAACTGGAGTTGAATAGAAGAAATAGGTAAAAATTTGGAATGCAAAATGAAAAGGATCAGGATGAGGCGCCTTTTTTCAATGGCTCATTTGAGTGTGTATACTATTGACATGCTTGGATTTGGCTTAATTTAGTGATGAGATATTCAGATTCAAATATAAGTTCAAATATTAAAATGATAACTGAAATTATGTTATGTAAAATAAATTCTTATTTCAAAACACATGTTATTTTAATTAAATTGTTCGAATTATTTTAAACTGTGAAAAAATAATAGATCAGTAAATTGATATTCAAGCATTATATTCTATATATAATTAGAGGGGTTATTGTGATAGTTAATTAGTTATGGTTGTAGATTTGACTAAAAATTAGAGAAAAACTTCTAAACACACACATATATATAGGTAGGTGCTCAAATGAGAACCACTCTTATAATTAGAACTTATATTTAATCTCAACCCTTAAATTTTTTAAATCAAATTGAATCTTAGTCACTCAATTAAAACACTGTCTTTTAATTCTTTCACTTTACTACCGACTACTTGCTCCACCACCGTTCACCTTCATCTCTTTTATCTTCTATCACACTACCTTCAATCAATCAACATCAACAATATTCACTCACAAATCCGATCACCATTGTTCTTTACTGCTATACATACATACATACATACATACATACATACAACATCTATTCATTTCATTCTTGCTTTTTGGACGCTTAACATACTTGTATTAAAGTTCTGATGAAGCCGATCTGCTATTAAAATCATTAGAATCAGTGGTAGATTTAAAAAATATTGAGAAAAATATTTCAGAAAATTTGGTGATTCGAGTTTATTTTTTCATAATTTGATTTTGAATTCAGTGATTCTACGGACGATGATCCACTAATCCTTGTGGTGATGTGATAATTTAAATTTGTATGCTTTTTAAATTTCAATTTAGTAATTATTTAAATGATGTGGTGGTGGTAGTGTAGTGTGGTGTGTTACGATGAAATTGGTGATAACGTTGTGTTAGTGGTGTTGATGGTGCGGCGACAACAGTGTGATGGACTGATGTGGTGTGTTATGGCGATGGTGGTTGCGGGAGGTGATGCAATATTGTATATAAATATAATATGTATGTTTAAATTTTAGTGATCCGTATTCAAATATGATGATTCTGTGCTGAGTTCTTAATTCTCATTATAAGATGGTTCTCATTAGAGTAGCTCCCTATCTATCTATACTATATTATTAAAGTCGAAAGATTAAAAGTTTTGGTCGTCGGTTGGTTTGGTACTGGGTGAACCATAGAAAAGATCTTGACCGTCCAATTTTAAGTGAACCATAGAAACAATCTTAACCGTTGAATTTTAATAAAATATAATTTTAAAAGAATATAGTCGTACATACAACTCTAACACCAGTAGTCCTCTTTTTATACAACTCATCAGAGATAGAATAATATTATATTATATTTAAATTATATTCTATATTTTTATTTTACAAATCCTACTTATCCTATAATTTTTATTTAATATATCATTAAATTTATCCTATAATTTTAATTTAATATATCATTGAAATTTATGATAACATTGAAAGTTTGGTAGTCGGTCAATATTTGGGCCGGATAGTTGATTAATTGTTGGGCCTAATTTTAAAATATTAATCTTCTAACTAAAAAACAATCTCATATTAATCTTCTAACTAAAATATCTCACATTAATCTCCTAAGTAAAATACATCTCTATACAAAACAAACAAAAATTATCATATTAAAATATAAATACAAATAAATTATATAAAAATATATACATATAATATTAAATAAAATTTAAATTATTATTATACAAATACAAATAAATTCAAATCATTATAAAATATTAAAATAAAAATATTAAAAAACTAAAAAAATTCATCCGTGCATCGCACGGGATAAAAGCTAATATATATATAATTACAATTACATCTAAACTTTTAAACATTTTTTTAATTAAAAAGACACGAATAAATATAAATTACATGTCTAAATGAATATAACGTCTAAAGTACATTCATGACTATAATTCTAACTAAATTCAAGATTTTTTTAAAAATTTATTTATGAATGATATCATTATATTTAAAATTATATTTTAATTATATTAAAAAATATATATCACTATATTTAAATTAGAATTGTCAATAAATTAATATCTCGATTAAGTAATAACTAGTGTAAAAACGGAGCCATGCACGGGCCTCGTCTTTATGTTCATTCAATAGATTTTTTAATTAAAATTTAAAATTAGCACTTATTTTTAAAAATCCATTCTTTAATTTATTTATATATTTTAATTAAGATACAACCTGACTATTCAATTAGTCAAAAAATTTAAGTTAAATCTTGTGATACAAATATTTTACACTTTTAAAAAATTAAAAATAATATAAATTTGATTGAGTTAGATGTATGGTAATATTTTTAAATTCAACTGTTTCTAAAACAATTATATATATATATATATAATTTAGTATAATATATATTATATATAATTCGAATAAAAGAGATAATATGGTTTGATCGTAAAAATGTAAATTCTTAATTATTCTTAATTATTTAGTAAATTGATTAAGGTTGGATTATCCGTGAGTACACTTAATACTATTATTAAATTTATTTATAAATAAAATTATTAAACTTCGATTATAAACCAATATTAATATTATTTTAGAAGAAAATATATTAAATTTTAATATTAAAATTGAATAAATATAAATTTGTAATAATTAAAAAAAATTATTATAAAATATTATTAAAAAATAAAAATATGCATTGCATAGGTTATAAACTAGTAATAAATATACACCCAAAATGTATAGATTCTTTAGTACCAACGTAGTTTTGAATCCTACGCACTGCAGCGTATTGAATACTCTCCTAGTTCAGGATACTCGAATATTCACAATCCGAATTTTAATATTTTAAATTCTAATATTTACCTTCGTTCCTATAAAAAATAATTTAAATTTAAATTACTCATATTATATACTCATATTATGTTTATATTTTGTATTATTTGATATTTATTTTTGAACATGAACTTTGTTAATTTATATAAATATAATTAATAAATATATAAATAAAATATATACAACATATTACTTGTACTAAATCAAATTTTAATATTATATTTAATTAATCCAAATTAACTGCAATATGATGTATAATATTATATGAAAATATGAAATATAATAATTAATATCATATTTAATAAAAATTATAATTGAAAAAAAGACAAATGTTCATCTTTTGTGTTATTATTAATAAACTTTGTAAAAGAGGATGAATATGTAATTATACACAAGATAAAGAAACTAATAACAAGAGGTTATAATAATAGTATTGTTAAGTAAGATAAGTGTTACAGAAGGGGGGTTGAATGCAACTTAATTAATTATAACAATTTCTTGCTAACAACAAACAAGATTTATAATTAACAAGTTTAATATGCAAACAATCAAAGCAGATAAAGAAGACAGTGTTTTTAAACTCTCAAAATTAATTTTATTATTTTTGGTTCTATAACTGACTGGAAATGGATTTCAGCTTCAATAAAAATAATAACAATGAATTTTCTAATATTTCTATACTTGAGAGAAAATCTAACTCAGTTGCATAAGGAAAAATACTTGTGAAATATGTGTATTTATACTAAAACACATATCTCACTAACATGTGCACTTTTCCTTGGTCCTAGGACAAATTTTGAAATAGAAACTGTGCTTTTCTTGTTCAATCTTGTCTTCATTCCATTTGTAGATAAAGAAGCTATAAGATATGCAGAAATCTTTGACTTCTTGAGCACGCTTTATCTTTTTCTTGTCTTCTCCTAAGTTGCAGTAATAGACTTGACAGACTAGATAGACATGTCCAAATCATTCCTTGCATTTTCACTATCTTAGTCTGCTACATGGAACATACTATCAGCTTCACTAAAAGTGAACTGTCAACTTCTAGCTCCACCCCGATGACAGTATTTATGGCTCCGCAGATTTTGCTGTCAAACTTTGGAGTCCATCTAAACATACTGTCGACTAGGCTACTGTCAACTATCCCCGCCAAACTAGCTGTCAGTAAAACTTGACGTCTTCAGTTCTTCAGTCTTCGCCAAGTTTATTGTCAAGTAGATAGTTGTTGTCGCCTGTTCCATTATGTTGTCACTTGAATATGCTGTCATAGGTTTAAGTGTTGAACGTTACTGTCGTGGATTTGAACCATGCTGTGCATAAACACTTTGTGAACTTCTACTACATGGATCAATTATTACATTTATATAAGACAGTAGCTATTCAACTTACTGTCACCTATTTGTGTCTTATTTAAACATATTGTTTCATGCGACTGCTAAACATACTGTCAATATACATATCACAGTACATTTTACTTAGCTTATTTCAGAATTAAGACTAAATAACTTTTAGTTGATTACACTGTTAACACCACAATCCCTAAATAAAAACAGGGATTATGTCTAATTTGTTTTCTATCTTCAATCCTAGGTTTTTCAGGCTTATTTTTTTTTCTTTTGTTTGCAGTCAACAACAAGGTGATTTGAATTACTACAAGTAAAACATGTTTTCCTAGGAGCATCAGAAATATTCATGTAGTTAGTCTTCTTAGTAATTCATATTTTGCCATTTCTATTTCTTTTAACCTTTTTAGGTTTTCTTTTATTGGTGACTGCCTTCAACTTTTCCTTAAGTTGCTTCTGTAAAAGTAATCCTTTATTTACCTTTTTATGTTCTGACACACTATTGTTCTTGGAGCATTCAATAGGAGTTTCCTTAATACTTGCACTAACAAATTTCACAGGTTTATTCAATATTCCTTTTATGTGAGCTTTAATGTATGTATCAGATTCATATCCTAGAGCAGAAGTCCAATTCTTGTTAGTTAGCATTTGTTGGACTTTCTTTCCAGAGTTTGTTCAAACTTTGAAGGTTTCTTTTTCTTTTGCTATTTCTGATTTTAAGTATTCAACTTGAATTTCCAATTGTGTTTTCATGTGAATAGCATTATCAAAGTCTTTCTTTGTTTTCAACATTTCAGAGTTTTCAGATTCAAGCATGTTATTTCTAGTAGTCAGAGTTTGTATATCAGATTTTAATCTATTATTCTCCAAAGTCTGAGATTTAAAGCTAACATGTAAAGATCTAAGAAAAGACTTCAGTTCACAGATATTATCAGTTTGAAAGTTAAAGACAGAGTTAGGTACCTTATTAGAGTTTAGAGCATCAGTGTTTGCCATGAGTGCATAATTTGTTTCTTGTTCAGAATCTGAGGAATCCATCCAATCCTTCTTTGATGTTATTAAAGCTTTCCCTGATTCCTTATTTCTGCATTCAGTAGCAAAGTGTCCCATCTTGTTACACTTAATCTTTGATTTATCAATAGTTTTTGATTTCCCATCTATATCTTCTCTTTTCTTAAGCCTTTCTTTCTTTTCTGACTCTCCATGCTTTTTTTGAAAATTTGCTTGCTTCTTGTATTTCCTGTACTTCATCTTTTTGAAGCCTTTCACTATCATTGCAACCATCAGAGTTTGCTTCAGAGTTTGTCTCAAACTCTGATTCACTACTTTCTTGAATTACTACCTCTTTTCCTTTCCTTTTTGAGACCTTGAGCACATTTTCTTTTGGTTCTTCAATCTTGGTTTCACCATTCAAAGCAATAGATCTTGCCTTGCTGCTCTTCCTGTTTCTTCTTTGCTCTAACTCTAGGTCATAAGTTTTTAATTTGCCATATACTTCATCTAATGCCATCTCATCTAAATCAGACCTGTCTCTAATTAGAGATGTATGCAGATCCCATTCTTCTGGAAGAGCCCTTAGAAACTTGGTGTTTGAATCTTCATTGTTATATACTTTATCCACCAAAGCCAAGTTATTTAACAGAGTTAGAAATCTGACATAGATATCTGTTAGGGATTCATTCTGTTTTGCCTCAAAGTATTCATACTCCTGAATTAACACAGATCTTCTATTTTTCTTGATTTCCCTAGTTCCTTGACATTGAACCTCTAGTGCATCCCAGATCTCCTTTGCAGTTTTGCATGCTATAACCCTGTTGGACATTACAAAGTCAAGACTATTGTGTAATATGTTCCTTACCTTGGCATCTTTGAGGATTTCTTGTTTTTCCTCATTAGTCCACTCCTTTTTGTCTTTGAGGGTATAATGTTCAGGAACTTATCTTCCATCCACAATAGTTGCAGGTACCAGTTTTATTGGCATATACTGGCTTTCATTGATCCTGTCCAAGTAATCAGGATCTGTTGCTTCTAGGAACATCAACATCTTCACCCTCCATGTAGGGTACTCAGCTTTCTTTAAGATATGAATTCTTATACTCTCATACTTGTTTTCAGACATGATTTATGATCTAACAGTTGAATTCGAGCTGCTTGCTCTGATACCACTTGTTTGCCCAGATGAATAAACTATTACAGAAGGGGGTTGAATGTAATAGTACTAGTAAATCGATTAAGAACACAAGTATGTAAAAGATGAATACTGTTCTGTATCTAAAATAATGAATAGGTTACAAAACTCTATCAAGAAGTTCTTTGTTCTCAAGAGCTGCTAGGTTATGAATATTATGATTTGCAAAGATATCTTGTTGTTAACCTATGCCTGTGTTTATATAGATACAGTTACAATTCAATTACAAATCAGATTAGAAATAGAATAGCTTTACATAAGGAAATAGTCTTACATTAGGATTCATTCTTACTATCCTATTCAGACTCTGATTCAAATTGCTTCCTGACAAACTCTGATAATAAACCATGTCAGTTATTATTCTCTGATTTAGTATTCTCTATTAGAGTAAACTCTGATTGAGTATTCTCTGATAGAGTAAACTCTGTCCGACAGTTCCTTAAATTCTGATGACGTCAACAATGTAAACTCTGACTTGTATTCTCTGACAGCCATCAGTGTTTGCTTCCTAACACATCATTTAAGTTAAACTTTTTACATTCATTCTAATTTAATCTATACTATATTATTATAGCTACAGATGACACCGATTGAAACGAGCACCCAGTTGGGCTCTCGCATGAGGCAAACATGCCCTCGAATTAGTCGACGGGAAACGATGACGCCGAATGAAACGAGCTAGTTAAACGATGACAAATGGCTAATTCATAACACACGTGTGCGTGTGCGGTGCATTGGGCGTGGGCCGGGGTCATAGACGCCTTTGGCATACTGGAGTAGTTGGGCCTAGTTGGGCTCCCAAATGAGTCAAACGTGTCGTCCGTCTGGTATAGTCGGTTTGTATCCTACTCAACTCCAAATACACTATTTTAATTAAATTTTATTTAAAATATAGAGTTATACTCAGAATCTAATAATTAACATGTTTCAATTTTACCATCGATCAAACACTTTAATTTATTTAAAATTAAAATTTTATAATTAAAATTTTTAAATATTAAAATAATATCTATACTATATTTCTCATACTCAAATTCAAACACACTTTTTAAATTAAATTTTAATTAGAATACAATCTATCAAATATATATTATACATACAACTGTATTTAGAACAGATATATTATACATACAACTTTATTATCAGCGTACGTAGTTCTCTTTCTTAATGATAAAAATGAATAAATTATCATATTAAATTAAATATTTAAACTATATAAAATAATTATTTTATACTATATATATTATATATACAACTCTATCACCGGTGTAATGCTCTTTTTATACAACTTCTCGCGCGTAATATTATATTATATTTAAATTATTGCATATATTTTCTTTATTAAGAATAATGTTACAATCCTCCTTCTTAATAATAAAATAAATAAATCACCATATTAAATTAAATATATAAATTATATAAAATAATTATCTATATTATATATATTATACATACAATTCTATCAATGTTGTAATCATCTTTTATACAACTGTTCACGGGTAATATTATTTTATATTTAAATTATAGAATATAATTTCTATGTTAGGAATAATATTATAATATAATTTTTATCTAATATATTTGTATTAACATTTAACTAAATTTTATCACCGCTTTTTAATTTATTTAAAATTATAACCTATTAATCATATCTCATGAATATTAAAATAAAAAAACTAATATATCATAATAATATATAAATAACATATAAAAAAATAATAAAAAAATTATTATATTAAATTATATATTTAAATAAAATAAAATAATTAATATATAATTTATTATTAATGTCGATGGAAGATGATTGACATTTGACCACCAGTAAGTTGTCTTAAGTAGCCAATCCTCAACTCTCCCAATTGCCATTATTTTTTAGCAGTTAAATGTCTTCTCCTTTGATGTACCTTCCACATCTTCCATAGTTCCGTTAAAAGCATTGTCATGTGGTTGTCGAGAATTCCTTTGATATATACACATTGTTTGGAAGAGTATTTTGTATCGAAAACTTATGTTACGGACGGCCATATCAAAACCTACCTTTAGTCTGTATTCAGATGGTTGTACTAATCTGGAAGTTCTGTTTTTGCCTTTGAGGGTGAGTCATGGCTATACTTGCAACTATGAGTCCTAAAAAAATAGTTGATAATGATGAGGTTTGACCTCAATTTAATTAATTGTATCCATAATTTTATTTTTAAAATTCAAATTATATAGTGGGCTCAGAACTAGTGAACGTAAACATATGGAACCCTCAATGGCACTATATTGATGTCAACGGTTATTACAACTGCTTCAGGATGCTTATAGTTTTATTCAAAATTGAAAAGTATCATGTCTTGCATGATATACTGAAGTAACTTATTTATTCTCCATTATCAAGCATTATATGAGCATTCGAACGAACTCATCACGAGGACGTTGTTGTGGGACAGATATAATTGTCTCAGCGTTGTTGAATTTCACGGTTGATGCTTGCTCCTCTGGAATTTGGAGAACATTGGACACCACACCTACTGGTATTCCCTGGAACACTGAAGCCCTGCCTGCAATAGGAGTAATCATGGCATTGTCATTTGTCTTAAACGACACCCATCGGAATCCTTGGTTTCCTGCTTGGATCATCACCGCGAACATCTGTGGAACCACCACTAACTGTCCTCTCTGTACCCGCTGGTCAAACACCAGTTTCCCTTGGTTGTTTACAATCTGGATTCTTGCTTCTCCATCTGTCGGGTAGATGATGCTGTGGGCGTTCAACACCCAGTGGGGCACCAATATAGCGTTCTGATCATTATCAAGTAGCAATTATTAGTACACAAATTTTGAGATATGAACAAATTTTATTTTTTTTGTGTTGCTCAAGAAAATTTTAGATTACCTTTTTAAGATAACCTCTTTCCGCACTAAGTCTGACATCACTTAAGATGGGAAGATGGTGGCCGTTGAGGGATCTTATATATCCGGCTTGTGGGTTGAAGATATCAGCTTGATCTAACTTGTCAAGGTTAATCCTGATTTGTTGAGAGCAGCTGGTTTCTTCCAAGCCGTTGTCTTGCCCTTGTCCTTTTCTGTGGTGACTTTCTTCCTCTTGTTGTTGTTTATCAAGTCTTTCTACTTGAAGCTCCTTTTCTACTGTGATAATGTGACCTTCTTTGACCTTCTGGCCCTTGAGCTTACTTGCCATTTCTTTGTTTACCTTGAATGCATCTGACAAGGACTCCACATCAAACCCTTTGAGGATACTGTCCCCATGGAATTGTTGGATTAATTGTTCTTGTTGTCCTTGTTGTTGTTGTCCTTGTGGATTTCCAAATATGAAAAATCTCTGTATCAGGGTAACATATCAGTTAGTATGGTTTTTTAGTTTTAAGCTGATGAATACGATGAAGTATTAATTTTACAAATATATACCTGGGGAATTCTGTCAAGCTGATTTACTCTGTTGGTGGTGTCAAACATGACTACAACTTTGAGGTCTTGATCACCGTTGTTGTAAAACCAATGTGTTACACCCGCATGGAAAACAAGCATATCTCCCTTCTTAAAGTTTTGGATCTTCTGATGCCTGTCTCTCATCTTTTCGCCACTTTGTTCCTGAGGTGATTGGAAAGTCTCAGGACAACCGGGCAGCACAACCCCAAAAAATCCCCTACCTGCCATGAGTACATACAAATTAATCACCTGATATATTATTTATCCGAAATTAGACACACACCCACACAGACATTACAATACCTTGTTCAACAAAGGCCATTAGTACAGAGTTTACGTAAGAAGGCACAAAAAGGCCTTTAGGTCGAACAGTGTGTCTGAGGAAAGCCACACCAGCGCATCGGAACTCCTTAGTATCCGGGTTCCAGAATTCGGTTTTACCTCCTTCTGCCTCAATAGCGGAGGTAGGTTGTAGAGTGTTTAGGCGGTCGAAGTTGCACTCTTGTTGTTCCTGCAAGTTATTTCTCCTTGCAATGCAGCTATGGAGAAGAAGAAGAGAAGTAAAGAATATCAAAGACAACTTAAGAGCCATTCTTAATATCAAAAGCTAACTATATTTGTTAATGTTGTTTTGAGTTGAAGTTGAGAAGTGAAAGCGTTTGGTATTTATAGGACAAAAGGGATGCATGTACGTACATGACAATTGACAGATCATAGGGACAGGTTGCATTGTGAATGCAAATAAACCAAAATCTCTTTACACACAGCAAATACTGATGAAGCTAGAATTAACTAGAGACCTTATCTGTTTAAGCTCCAAGGAAGCATACAAAGATGCATGCAAATTTGTTTTAAAAAGAGGAAAATGACATCGGTGACAGTCCTTATCCGTTCAATCCTAAAGAAAGAATACAAAAATGCATGCAAGTTTGTTTAAAGAAGGGAGATGGATAAACTTGCATGGGTATCGAAAAATGGTATGTTGAACCGGAATATACAAAGAATATGCTTTGAATTTTGCGATTATTTTACCTTTTGCTAATAATATTTTTAATTTTCAATTATCTACTAAACTTATAATATATTATTTATATTAAAATTGAAATTGGATATAATTTACCATTTACATTGTTGCTTTATTATAATTTTAATAAATTAATCTTTTATGGGCAATGTCTATACTATAATATATTATTATAAGTGAAATATTAAAAGTTCATGGGCCTAAATAATGGAATGTATATTAAATAAAATTTTGTTTTTTATAACATGTGCTCTATCTATATACATATCTATATTAACTAAAATTTTATTTCGGGCCCAATCTGAATATATTTATTATAATACGGGTCCAAATTTGGATATATTTATTATAACACGAGTAGAAATTATATACATATTTATATTAAATAAAAAAAATATACATGTCTATATTAAATACAATTTTACTTATTGTAACACTAGCTCCAACTATATATATATATATATATATATATATATATAGGTCCCAACTTAATATATTTATTATAATATGGGTTCAAATTATATATAAATTTATATTAAATAGAATACTATTTATCATACATAACTTTTATAAATCCAAATAATATACATATTTATATTAAATATAGATTTATATATTATATATAATTTTTAGTTATTATCAAAATAACTCTTTAAATAAAAATATAATATAAAAAATAAAAATTAAATTTATATAAATATTAGTCGGACCGTGCTTCGCACGGATTATAATGTTTCATGTATACGATCTTATTTAACTAAAACAATAGTAATTGTTATAGCCAAGATTGTACTTGGGTACTGTTAGTGGGCCTCACCATCATGGATTGGGCCTACTCTGAGAATAATCGGAGTCTTGAGGAAGAGGAATGGGCCTCTGTCGCTAGGGGAAGGCGCGGGGTTACCCGAACATGTCTTGTTGATTTAATCTTGGTTCCCAGCTTGATTACAAATGTATTATGAAGGCCTTCCGGGATTATTTATTGAAGTCTTTACTCCGTATTTCACGAGTTTTTTTGGGCGGAGAGTTTTGGGATGTCACTTACCTTAATTTGGAAGATCCTTACTATGTACTTAAATGAGTTGTCTTCGTCTGGGAACTTAGAACGTGTTCTACATTTGGAGTGGATCTAGTACTAGCTTCCAATCAAGGTTCTGGGAAAATAGTTGTAGTGATGAATTGGCTTGACCTCGTGAAATCCGAATCACAATCGTATTCATGAAGTGTTTGGGCTTTATATTGGGATTTGGACTATCCAAACAAGCCTCAATGTAGAGATCTTTTCCAAGTAGGTTTTAATTATTGACTTTGATTCGAAGAAGGAAACTTTTTTCATTCAGGCCTCTACTTCAACAAGAATTACGGGAGTTTGATCCCCTATAAATAAGGATACATAGGCACATTGTGAGGAGTTAGAAACTCTAGAGCTGACAGTTGTTAGAGAGAAAACTTATTTTCTCTAACGAACAAAACAATAGTGATTCCAAAATCTTGCAATCTCAGCCCCCTAATTACACGCAAACCACCACATTCCAGTGATATTCAGCCTTGCTCGATATTTTTCCAGCAAATAATCTCAATATTTGTTGATTACTAGATTTCTCCATCAACAATAATAATATTATAAACATAAAATAACTTTTATTTATTTGTATATATGAATTATGTATAATTTAATAAAGTTTGTTGAATTTATGTGAGAAAAAAACATAACGGGTTAATTAAAACTAGCTCTTATATTCGTGCAAAGGGTAATCTCTAAATTCAAGTTATATTTTATATTTTATTTAAATAAACTGTTCTTTAAGATTCAAGAGTTATAGGGTGATGATTTGAAAATATATATTCAACGGTCACACTAATTTTCAAAAAATCAATATTGATAGGAAAATTCCATTCTTTTATTATATGCGTGAACTTTACGAGTCAAAGTACTTGTCCTAAATTTGAATTATATATAGTTTTATTGGTTTTAGGGGACCTTGGATTTTAGAATTGCAACTGCTTGTTTAGTTGCAATAAATTTAGGCTCATGGTCTGTATTTTTTTTAGAAAGATTGAAAATTTATTATCCAACAATAACAAGTTGCAAATGTGAAACTAGTGCCTGTACATATTAAGGTTTTTTTTTTTTGAAATAAACGTACTTGCATTAATAAAAAAAACTTCCAAATAAAGGTTACAAATGAGAAAATCGGGAGCGGTATTAACCCACTCTTGTAAACTAGACATAGAATATGAACCCTTTGCTAACAAATGGACAACACTATTCACTGATCTAGGAACAAAAACAATTAACACTCCCTCAAAGTGTTTAATTAATTCCCTACAATCATCAACAATTGTATCAAACATCGACCACCCTTGGTTCTCCTTCGCTGTGTTGATTGCATCAACCAGAGTCTTAGCATCCGTTTCAAAAACACACTTGTTCGATCTTCATTTCTTTGTCCAGGAGAGAGCTTCTCTTAAGCTCAGAGCCTCGGCAATTCGTGGTTGGTACTCATCCTGTAGTCTCCTACTTCTTGCTCGAATAAAACGACCACTATCATCTCTTACCACACACCCTAGGCCAGTCACTTCTCCGTTTACATTACACACTGCATCCGTGTTTATTTTTACCCACTGTACTGGTGGTTTATACCACGTACTTACCCTCCTTTGTTGTTGAATCCCATGCTGCTCATCAACCTCCCTGGCCTTGCTCCAATCAGATTTCATGTTTAAAGCCATAGATTTCACACCAAACGATGACACTGTCACTCTCTCCCATACCCATTTGTTTCATCTATACCATAAAGCCCAGGAAATCATACTAAACATAGCCATCTGCTCATTGTTACCATTGTTAAAAATTCTTATAGTTACTTGTAACATCGTATCTCCAGGATCCACTACGATCAGACTCAGCATACCTACAGTAGCCCAAACCTCTCTAGCAAAGTCACACAGAAACATAACATGTAGACCATCCTCAACATGATTCTGACACCAAGCACATCTATCAACAATATTAACATGCTTAGTAATTAGATTTGCAGCTGTTGGGAGCACCTCTCTGCACATTCTCCATACAAAATTTACCACTTTTCCTGGAAGTTTGAGTCCCCAAACTTTATTCCAAAAGCATCTATCAGGACATTCAGTATTCCCCTTGATTGTACGATAACAACTCCTTACAGTAAATCTTTCTGTGTCATCCAATAACCAATATCATGAATCATTCCGTTTACGCACGGGGATATGAACTTGTTTTATTAATTTCTTACCCCTTCTGTTGCATAAGTCTTCTAATATATCTTCATCCCACCCCACCTGATTCTCGTCCATCAAACCAGTTACTGTAATTTGTTCTAGCTGATGATACCTTTCAGTCGTCATAAAACCATTGTCTACACAGGGCAACCATGGCACCTGCCAAACCAATGTGTTTTTCCCATCCCCTATTCTCCTTCTCGTTCCCTATCGCACTATATTCCGAGCTTCAAGAATACTACGCCAAATGTAACTTGGGTTGTTTCCAATTTCAGCATTTAAAAATTCAGATTGTGGATAATACCTGGCCTTCATTAGAGCTGTAACAATAGGGTTGCAATTGTTAATCAAGCGTCATGCCTGCTTTGCCAACATTGCAACATTGAACTCTCGCAGCTTCTTAAAACCAAGACCCCCAGCCTCCTTTACTTCACATAATTTATCCCATGAAAGCCATCTTATTCCTCCACCCGAGCTGTTTCCCCCCCCACCAAAAGGCATTGATTTTTTTCTCAATTCCATCACATACTTCTATTGGAATTAACATCAAACTCATCTAGAAACTTGGAACTGTTTGAGCCGACGTTTTTAACAAAAGTATTTTCCCTGCTTTTGACAATGACCTATTCCCCCATGTCTGCAATTTTTGGTCCACACGATCGAGTAAAAAAGAGAAGGTTGCAACTTTATTTCTATTAATAATCATGGGCATTCCCAAGTAATTCCCTGGTTTATCAATTTCAGTCACTCCCAACTTATCATAGACCCTTGTTCTATCATCCATACTTGTGTTAGGGGAGAATACAACTGTAGACTTCCCAAAATTAATACGCTGCCCTGAGATCGACTCATACCTATTTAGAATGTGTTTCATATTGTCAGCTTCCACCTCTGTAGCTTTAAAAAATAGGTAACAGTCGTCTGCAAAAAGTAAGTGTGAAATATTTGGTGCACCCTTAGCCACTGTACACCCATGAATGATCCCATCGTCGACATTTCTTCTCAGCATAGCACTTAAACCTTCTGCACACATGATGTATATGTACGGTGAAATTGGGTCTTCTTGACTTACACCACGTGTTAGAATTACTCGTCCAATCTCTACTCCATTATGTATAAAGCTATATGACACTGTCGATATAAATGTCATGATCCTATCAATCCACCCCTCATGAAACCCAAATCTCATCATCATATTTCTAATAAAACCCCACTCCAATTGATCATATGCTTTTGAAATATCTATTTTTAATCCCGCCAAACCCCTGCTTCCTTGCGTAAGCCTCCTCATATAGTGATTCACTTCAAATGCAATCATTGTATTATTAGTTAATAAACTCCCTTCAACAAATGCGCTCTGCACTTCAGATATCACAGTACCCAGACATGGTTTTAGTCTGTTTACCATTACCTTAGACAGTATTCTAACTAACACATTACAAAGAGAAATAGGACGCAACTCAGTCATATTCTGGGGTACCTTTGTCTTAAGAATCAGACGTACCACAGCATGGTTCACCTCATTAGGGAGCTCGCCTACTTGCAAATTTTTTTTACAAAATAAAACCACATCTCTTCCTACTATATTCCAGTAAACTTGAAAAAAACCTGGGTTTAGGCCATCTGGCCCTGGTGCCTTATCCGGGTGCATAAAAAAAGCAGTTTCTTTAACTTCCTCAGGTGTAATTTCCGCCAACAAAGCTTCATTGTCACTTGCAGTCACCTTATTAATCATCTCCCTATCACTCAATTTTCCATCCATCGTCTGTGCTGTAAACAACTTCGAGAAATAATCCTCAATGACCTCCTGAATCTCCTCAGTAGTTTCCTTCCACTCCCCCTCATCATTTTGAATACGCTGCAATGTATTCATTCTTTTCCACCCAGAAGCATAATTGTGGAAGAACCGTGTATTTCTATCTCCACCTTGTAGCCATAACTATTTAGCTAATTGCTTCCAATACGTTTCTTGTTTTTCCAGGAGTTTCATGTATTCCCATCTAACATCATTATACATTCGAATACCAGGCCCATCTCTCCTTGATCTTAATCTACGCAACCTTTCTCGACATTTACTTAACTCTTGTTTATACTTTCTACTTGTACCCCCCACTCCTGTAACTTATTACAGCACATGATAATCTTCGTCATTAGATCTCGACTGTCGTTTCCCTGCCAGCTCTGTTTCACAATTTCTCTACAATATTTTTCTTTAACCCAACTATTTTCAAAATGAAATCTCCTTTGTTTAACCTCGAACACCTGCTTCTTCAAATTTAAAAACAACGGTAAGTAATCAGATGTAGCCACTTCCAGCACTTGAACCTCCGTCATAGGAAACAAACTCCTCCAGATGTAGCCACTTCCAGCACCTGAACCCACTTATGATTTCCTCGAGATTTTTCCTAAGTGAATTTTTCCCCTTTGAATCCCAAATCTGTCAAGCCACATGAAGCAATCGTATCTCCAATTCCTACTAATAAGCTTCTTGGATGCACACGACCCCCTTTTTTCTCATCTGCGAACAACATATCGTTAAAGTCACCTATAACGCACCATAGAAGCGTTGATCGACTAGCTAAATCTCGAAGAATATCCCAAGACTCTCGTCTTCTCTCCCTTTCAGGACATCCGTAAAACCCCGTATACCTCCATCTTCTAACCTGATTATTTTCCACCTCAAAATCAATGTAGTGCTTACTCCCATCCAAAATCATACAACCCCCTTCATTTTTCCACAACAAAGTCAACCCACCACTATGTCCTTGGGCTTCTATTCCCCACCATCCAGCAAAGTGCAAACCTTTACATACCTCTTCAATTCTTTTTAATTTTGATAATGTTTCAGACAAGAAAATAATACTAGGTTTAAGTTGTTGGGTAATTTCTTTTAAAAACTGAACTGCACGTGGATTACCCAGTCCACGGCAATTCCAAGCTAGAAGACTCATTGTTGAAGGCGGGTCTGGACCACAGGACCCGCCTCTTGCACGTTTTTTGGCCCAACTAAAGGTGTTGAGTCAGTTATGTTTTCCAGCCCATCTACTAATATTTGTTTCCCATCATCAACTCGTTTCCTTTTAATATCTAATATTGTCCTATTGTTTTCAAATTCCTTCCCCCCCTCCCCAATATCCTCAATATCATGCACCTGATTTATCGTAGTATTCTCTAGCACATCCACTTTTCTGTTAGCCAAACAAATCCCCCCATTATCTCCAGAATTTTCGCCAACTCTTCCATCTATCTCCATAAAATTCGCCACCACCCTGTTCTAAGCTTGCACGTTTGTTGATTTTGTTTTCCGATCATCCATGTTGCTCGTCCCCACCGTGTTCCTCAGCCATTTAGCCCCTAGATTTTGTAGTTTTCCACCCTTCATCGGAGCTCTGAGCCAAGTACCATATGCCTTCTTTATGACCTTATCCGAGTGTGCATACATAACTGAACAATCTCGCTCTGAATGTCCCAAAACTCCACACACAAAGCAGAATAAACTTAGTCGTTCATATTTAAAATTCACCCAGTTCCACTCTCCATCTTCTCGTTTAATTTTCATCCTCCACTTAATGGGTTTTTCCACATTCATCGTGACTCGAATACGGAAAAACATCTTCCATACCCCATTAATATTATTAGAATCAGACTTGACGAACTTACCTACAAAATCCCCAATATTTTGCAGCAGCTTCTCAGAGATCAACCCCTTTGGCACATCATAAACTTGCATCCATATATCCATATTATTTAGAGGAACTGTATGTGGGTTCTCCTTTTCTCCTAATACATGATATTACAGCAAACTTTGTTCGAACGTCCACGGTCCGCTTTCAATAACCTTCTGCAAATCTAGCTTATGAAAGAACACAAATGAGAATCGATGTTCTCCCAAATCATGAATTTCCATACCTTCTTTTGGTCTCCATAAATGGTCTCCATAAGGATGCCATCACATTCTGCATTGCATTAAAATTGATGTTTTTTCAGTTAAAAATCGACCCACTAGTACAAACAATTGTTCCTTGACCGGAAGTTACTCATTCGCAATGATTACTCCTTCCTCCTCCTCATCTTCTAAGACCAGATTAGCATACATATCCTCCAGATTGCTCGCCATATTTGCCTTGATAACTGTTTGAGATTATGAACGTACTAACACAAATTTAAAATGAAAACTTGTTATAAAAACAAGACAGGGGAACTTGCAACATTGCAAGACTTTTGATTCGAACCCAAAATTTTAGATGATAATATTTTACCTTTTTTTTACGCATCAGAGTATCTCACATATTAAGATTTAAGGGAGAGGCTGTGAAGAATTTTTAATCAGATGGGATAATTATGTCATGGAAGATTGGCTTTTGCCATTTCTACAAAGAGAACTTGAAAAAGAACAAAAGCATGATGGTTTCTAACAAGACATTGTCACCAGTCCCACCACCACATATACCTAGGCAACGAAACAATTTTGACAGATTATGATAAAAATCCATCCATCCACCAATTTAACAAATACAAATCTATAGTGAAACTAGTTTAACATAGTACTTCCATCATTTATTGCGCATAATTAATTACAATAACCAGACGATCCAGCATTCCAGCCCCCTCCTGCAGCATACCATAGAAACAAGTACTATATGTTCCTTGGCACATGTAATTTAATTATTCTTAATAGGCTACAGCATATATAACAAAACACTGAAAAAACATTTAACTTCTTTACCAGCCAGCTACAAACACCTAAATATATCCTTTCTAGGACTTCATATATCCATTCTAGTTTTTAAGATTCCCTTCCTGCGGGGAACCGGGCTTTTTTAAGTCATTGAATGACTCGGTTGTCTTCGCATTTGGGGAAGCTTCTTCTTTAGTTTCGCTGCTCTGACTAGAAACATGCACAGCTGAATCAACTTTTGTGGCATCGGCATTGAGGTGATCTGTCTTTGTGTCATCACTGTAGTTCATAATGTGCATAGACGAATCAGCTTTGGTAGCATCTGAAGCTTTCTTGGTGTCTCCACTTTGGGAAGCTTCCCTACTCACTTCGATAAGACTCCCCGCATGAATAGCTGGATCAACTTCTGCACTCCTATCTGAGACTTTTGTTAGTTGCCCTGCGGACACTAGAGAAGCTTCAAGTTCATCGCATCTCGAAATAACTTGCCTAAGCTCATCATGAAGATTTAGGGCCTCAAAAAGCATTGCCTCGTCATCATTCGTGCTCTCTGCAATCCTCTGAACTACAGGAAGAGACTGTTTGCACTTCTCCAACATGCTCACTGTCAGATCTTCCTGCAAGCAGAGCATATGTTACACTTTATTATCATGTTCCTGATGCTCCAAGCATATATTTATCAACCGTTAGCAATTAATTTAGTATTTGATTACGAATGATACATGCTCTATTTGGTTTTTTTTTTTAACTATGTGAAGATGGGAATAAAATCTGTACTATTCTGTGCATAAATATTACAGTATAATTTCCATTCCTACCAATTTAAACTAGAGTTTAATCCCACCAATTTAGGATGAACGCATAATTCTCTTTCCTCATCTTCTTCCCAAACCTCATCATAGAAAATTTGCAACTCAACATTTTTTCAATCTTCCTCTTATATCCTCCCCTTCCATCTTTAATTATGTTCATAATTTGATTCCATATCTTTTAATCAGAGAGGAAAATAATGAATTAAAAAACACAGCCCATTGCCAGCTTGACTGTGCACTCAAATTGGTTCTTAAGAAATATATGCAAGATTTGGCAGCCTGTTGATTGATGAACAAAAGTTTTGATTCCGTTCCTTTTTGTCTTTGGTTTAATTTTCCAAAAAGATGTTCACATCAACAAGTTCTATGTGTGATGGCTCATGCAAATAACAAAGGGCACAACAGAAAAGTGGTGTAAATCACAAAAACAAAGAATTGTTTTACCTTGACAAGTGCTGGTTCAGTTCCAGAGTCCAAAATGCTTGAAAGAAGGTCTAGGCTGTTTCTTGTTACTACAATAAATTCTTTATTATCTTCCACAGACAGACTGCCAAAATTATATTGAGATGTCTGATCATCTGCATTAGGAATAGGGTATTGTCCAGGGGGTGACGTCATCTGTTCATTGACAATATATGACTCCAAGTTGTATTGTTCAGGCTGGACGCCTCCAGCTTGTGCACCTCCACTTAAAATCCCTCTTGCCTTCAAAGCCTAACATTTGATCACAAAAACAGGGTGAATAAAATTTTGAGTAAATAAAAAAACAAACATACGATATTATAGATATTATACCAAATGAAATCTTGTGAAACATTGACATAAATAAAACAAGGTTACTGCCAAAACTGAATGCTTAAAAAACACAGAAGAAAATGCACGCAACAAAATAGTTAGTACACTTTTTAACATGCTCGCTGTTCCTTAAAAGACTTTTAAGTTTTGGCGAGAAAAGTCAAGGCATCAAAGGTTCTCATTTTTCATTTAAAGATAGAAAGATGACGGAACTGCCATTTAGTGAAGAAAAAAACAATGCCATTAATGAGATAACAAAAATGCCTTCATGCATATGGATTGAGCGGACACGGTGACCCAGGGGTGCAGCCATGTTACGTGGCAGATTCTTTTGGACTAGTTTATTGTCATCATAAATTTTTCTCAGGCAACCTTATTACTAGTAAATGCTTTAATTTTCCTCCACGTCATCTTACAGTGAGCATCCAGTTGTTTTCTCTGTGCCTCTCTAAGGTGAATGAGCTACGAAAAACCTTTAAAAATGTAGTAAACAGTTTTTTTTTTATGAAAAGCTTTCTGATATCACTCCTAGACAAATCTCCAAACAAAAATTCTTATCACAACTTAAAATATAACAAATGGAATGCAATCCTACGACTGCGTATCACAGATCATCTTTACAAATATTTTCTCCCCGCAGTCCCATAAAAAGGAAACACGCAGACAATCATCCATCGTATACGCAAACAAGAGAAACAATCCAAATCTACTTGATATCAGAAAGTATAGTTGTCATCATCTTTACTAAACTATTCTCCCCGTAAATCCTGTTTTCTTCTAAATAAAAAAAATTACCCTAGTTTCTCTCCGCAAATCCCGTATTCTTTTAAATAAAAAAATCACCCTAGTTTTTCTCCACTTGTCATAGCCAATCAAATACTTGATTCAATTTCACATAAAACACACGGACAATCACCCATCGTATACAACAAGCAATCCATTCAAATTAACTGAACTACACATAATGTAACATATCCAAAAAAGTATTCAAACAAGCCAATCAAACTCAATAACCAGACAACATAAACATAACCAATATCCGACAAACTAAACACACAGCCTACATACCAAACAACAAAATCACAACACACAAACATGATGACATATTAAAAAAACACAGGAAGAGTCGAAGAAACAACCATATAAGTGTGATGAAAAACCGGAAGATACATAAGATCATCATTCTGTCCCCAAGCTCTAACCATCTCAAACCCCCTTCGCCCAACCTCATCATCAGTCTTAGGATCCTCAATCAGCTTGACCATCTCCTCCAACAGCTTCTCCGACGCAACCTCAGAGAACACCTTTTCGCAATTCGACGTAAGAGTCTCCAACAACTCAAGACACAACACCTGTGTCCCAACATTCTTACTACTCAGCTTCTTCTTAATAGATTTAACAACCTCAGTGCCGCTAATCTCTTCAGTATTAATCATGGAACATATGCGGAGATTCAAGCCCCAGTTGGGGTCGTGGAGAGTGTCGGAGGTGGCGTCGTCGACGAGTTTGGACTCGGTGGTCGGAGATTGGAGGATCTCTTTCATTTTAGCCGTGCCGGATTTGAATCGTTCGGTTAAGGAAGAGGAAGCCATCTTTAATTTGTCCATTGTTTCAACAAATGACCCCAACCCTAGGTTGTGTTTGATGTATGGGTGTTTGATTTTAGTTGAGTTGTGTTATGTCGGTAATACAATACTCACTTTATGTGCTTAATTAAACTGTGTCTATGTGTATTTGTGGGGCCTGTTTTCTATTTTTTCTAATATAATATAGACCGAACTAAATATGTAAATAATTGGATGGGACGAATGTACTATTATTTTAATCGAATTATGAGGAAGAATTTGGATGGAATTTAGTGACCTTATCTTCCATTTAGTATACAAAAATTATTTTTGCTGCTGCTGCAAAATGTTTTGAAAGCCTGTTTGGCTTTCTTTTTCTTATCAAAATAAGTACTAACTTTTAGAGAAAAAAAAATGTAAATATATATATTTTTAAAAACTAAATATTCAATTTTTAAAATCAAATTTAAATTTTATTTTATTTTTCAAAAATAAATATTTATTTCCAGAAAAAATAGGTAAATATGTACTTTTTTCGGAAATAAACACTTAATTTATTCTCGTAACCTTTCATATGTTATAATTTTTCGTAACATGAGAAATTTTTGTCAATTTAGGAGGTCATGTTTTGTATACGCGATTATTGCGGTACTTTTAATTTTTTTTCATATTCCCGACTCCTGTGAAATTTTTAAAGTTTTTTCTTATTCCCAAAAAATACACGATAATTGATGGTGAATAATCAATTATTCTGAACCGGTTATCTTTATTATAACATAATAGATCGTTAAGATAGAGTTGAAGAGAAAATAAAATCTTATCTTTAATTTTGTATATTGGATATATAATTCAAATAAAATTATTATATATGAAAATTTATTGATATCTTATGTTTAAATATTTTTTTAAATTTTTGCTGAAAATATGGGAAATAATTATAATATATCAATAAATTTTGATTATTCACAATCATTTATTAGTGTTCTTTTTGGGGATACAAATTTTTTTTATATAAAAGTGCTCCAAAAATCACGTATAAAAGACGTAACTATTTGAATTCACAAAAAAAAATTGTTCAGTGAAACTGATTTTTTTAAAACTATAGTTAAGATTGCTTTTTAAAAAAACTATAGTTAAGATTTTTTAAAATTGTTACACATAATAAATTGCAATTTTTATAATTTTATTAGTTTTAAATAAATAATTCCCTCTGGTTTCGACGACGACGAAGAAGAAGAGCTGATTCGCGATGGTTGCTATCTCAAAATGGGTCCGTTACGTGTATAATAAGCTCGAGTACTCTGTCTATCTCTGCGCTAAGGTTATTTTTCCATCTCTGTTTACGTGTCTATATATATATACACACACACACACAGTTGTGTTATATGTTCAAATGGGGTTTCCTTAATTGTTATTGTATATGTAAAGATTTCATCTTTTGCCTAAAATTAGTATGGTATACTCATTTGATTATTAAGGGGATTAATGGGTTTTGTTTGTGTAAAGACAAGAATTTTGGATTGTATCCCAATTTTATTCATGTTTCCCCTCAGCTTTGGTTATCTGTTTTTGTTTCTTTTATTTCAATAATCTTTTGGGCATTGCTGGCTTGCTGCTTTTGAGAGGGGGAGAGAGAGAGAGAGCAGAGGGAGAGAGATAATATTATCCTATTGTATGTTCTAAGCAACCAATAAGCTGTAAGTTGCTTGCAAACATAAACAGTCAGGCTTGTACACTAAACTTGAAGCAACTAGTGTACTAACAGCTTGGGCCTTGGCCTTGCATCATATTCTCCCGTCATCTCCATCCATAGAACTTATCAATAGGTTTTGTGCCATCTTGAGCATAGTTTGGGATACATGTGCGTCTGTTTGGTTCTGGACAATGTGCTGCTATGAATGGCTCATTTTTCTGTTCAACCTTATGCTGTACTGAAAGTGAGAGAAAAACTTTAATTTGAGCATCCACAACCACTGCCACGTACTTGCAAGTTGCCATTTTATTGACATTTAGGACATTCTCATTATGGACGCGGAGGGTTAATCTTGTATATGCTTATAGCCAAATATATATGGATGATGAGCAATTATTAGTGGATGTAGAAGTGTAGTAATCATACATTTATTATGCTTACACTGCCACGTACTTGCAAGTTGCCAATTTATTGACATTTAGGACATTCTCATTATGGACGTGGAGGGTTAATCTTGTATATGCTTATATCCAAATATATATGGATGATGAGCAATTATTAGTGGATGTAGAAGTGTAGTAATCATACATTTATTATGCTTAAATATGATTAGTTACTGCACAGGGCCATAATGGAGGACATATCACAGATGCTCAACTTCATGATGCCATATGGAAAAACTTCTTTCAGGGGAAGTTAACATATTTGCATTGGAACAAAGGGCAAGAGATGATCCCGACAATAGCAGAAGAGGGTGGAACTCTTCTTGTACGGAAACTGGCAGAACTTCCAACGTAAGTTTTTATAAAAATAAAAAGTTACACCTATTTAATTATTTTTACTTTCGTGAATGTAGGGCCCAATGTATGCAAACGGGTTTCATCGTAAGTTGAATTAAGGCTTTGTGGAGTTTATTTAGGTCCAACATATCTTTTTTTTGGAATCTTAGTTGATAAAGAAACTTTGGTTTGTTAAGTTGTAAGAGCATCTCCAAGATCCTCCTAACTCACTCCTAAAAATAACAGGCCTCCAACTTAGTATATTGGTTATTGTGTTAACTCCAAAAATACTTCTTATACTTTCTCTTAATTAATATTTTATTCATATTTTAACCCCAGTTGTGACAAGATAGTGGAGAAATTGGAGGGAAGTTACAGCAACTTCAACAGAGTACTTTAACTAAACTTTGAGGAGGTTGAAGTAAATTCATTCTCCCACACACTCCTAACCCTTCTCCAAATATTTAAGAACTCCACCTCTCTCCTCACTAATGAGTATATCTTCCTTCCTCATTCACTTTTATATTCATAAATATTGAAATGCAGGGAATGGCCTAGCTGTTAGGATACTTTATATATATATATATATATATATATATATATATATATATATATATATATATATATATATATATATATATATAAGTTATAGAAAATTGATAGAGATAGAATTTGAGGACAAATGTGGGAGTGAAAAAGTAAATTTGTATCTTAAATAATTAGGAGCCAATTTAATAATATTATTTATGAGGAGAATGCTAAGTAATTGTTGGAGATGCTCTTAGTTAATTATTAATTAAAACTAAGTTCAGAGCGCCTAGCGGTTCTTTCTAGCACCTGTTTATATTTTTAATGTACAGCCCGCAATTTACTTGCCTTTCTGGAAAAAACATTCTGGTTTTGGTGGTGTGATCTGATCGTATGTGCACATGCAGCACAACCTTCAGCTTTCCTGACTGTATATTTGACAGGGATGTACCGTATGTTTTTGTGGGAGATGTTGTAGTTGTGAAGGATCCTGAAAAGTCGGAGAATCTTCTGGTCCGTAGAGTGGCTGCTGTTGAAGGTTATGAAATGGCGTCAAAAGATGAAAAGGATGAGCCTTTTGTTCTTGAAAAGGATCAGTGCTGGGTGTTGGCCGACAATGACAATTTAAAGCCCAAGGTATCTGCTGATTTCATATTTAAAGATCTTATTAGAAGCAATGCAGGAAGAGCTGTGATTAAATAAATTTAGATAGTGTTTGGGAACATGAAATTCATTTCAAATGACAAGAATTGAGTTGTCATTTCAAATTCTCAAATTTATACTAGCATTTGAATGTTTTGCATTTCAAATGAAATCCAAATCCAAATCCTTTTGATTATCCAAACATGACATTTCATCAAATCCAAAATTTCAAATGAAATCCAGGTTCCCGAACAGACTCTTAAGTTCATTTAAATGTCTTTACATCCACATGTTCTACAAACTCCACCATGTTTTGGTGTCACTGTGGAATTTTTAATCCATTACTAATTTTTGTAATGCAACAGACCATACCATCAAAAGACAACACACACAAATTTTAAAAAAAAATTGAAACATACTTGATCTTTTAATGTTTATGCATGTTTTTCTAATAATATATCCAATAGCACCTCCGAACTGATTGAAAATACTTGTTATGTCCTAGGCAGTTGTGCATATAATGTAGTTTTGAGTTTGCAGGGAAACCATGCAAGAGAATGATAATTTTAAAAGTAACTTTGGAGGTTTTCAAAATTGAACTAACAAAAGCACTGCATTTTGGAAATAATTGGGTCAACTTGGTGGCGCGTGTAGTAATCTACTACTATGTTACTCCAACTCTTCTCTTTAGGTTGCCGTACCCGTGTCGGACACTTGGACACTCGGACACGACACTTATTTCGTGTCGGATCCTTTGACTAAAATGTGGACACTTTGACCAATTTAAAGATCAAATATGAGTCAAACTTACGATTCAAAATAAATATGTGAGAATAAAGAAAGAAGCAAGAATGAGATAAGGTTGGAGACAATGCCTAATTTGCAAAGTCCGGTACAATATCATGTTTAATTTGAATTCTATTGTTACTTTTTGTTAAGATGTCTAACTTATCATACTTGTTATTAATATATTATGACGTGTCCCCGTACCCGTGTCTAAAAATAGGACAGTGTCCCCGTGTCCCCAATTTTCAGAGTTTCCAAGTCCGACACACGGATATGTGTCGTGTCCGACACTCCGTACCCGAGTCAAAGTAACATAGATCTACTATATTGGACTTATAAATTATTAGATGTAGGATTTTGCGTCTAGTCGACTGGGGCTGGGACTTTTATATGAGTATAGTCTCTTGAGGATGGGCAAGAGCCAAAGAGTGATGCTGCTGGATGCAAAATAAAGAAATGAAAAAGTTTTTTAATCAAAAGAAATATTGGTTTAGTTTCGTAACCTATTTTTGCAGCCTTTGGTGTGAAAAAAAAATCAGATTTTTGATGCAACTTCTGCCTAATTTTGAGGGTCATTTTTTAAATGCATCATAACAATAACTTCCCACTATTAATGGCTTTTAGTTTCTGATTCAGAATGGTGATATGATGGCATGTGGCCCAGCAGATAGTCATTTATGTATTTTTGCTTTCTCCTTTCTATTGCAGGAAGCCAAAGACAGCCGACTGTTTGGCCCTGTTCCAATGACTGACATTGTAGGCAGAGTCATATACTCATTGCGAACTGCAGTCGATCATGGTCCTGTACAGAACAGGTTATCTGTCTAATATTAGTAAATAGTTATTCATCTATAAGATATTGTTTATATAAGAAAACATTTATGATCATTAAGAGTTGTATTGCTAAATTGCAGTTATTTCGCGATGAGAAAAGATTCAGCAGTATTGGCAGTTGAACTGGATGTCACTGAGATGGCTAAAAGTCACAAAGCTGAACAAACTCGCTAGGATAAAATTTTATCTTAATTTGCATGGCTAATCTGTCATTAGACCTTATCCATATGGGTCAAGGAATGAGTCGGATGAAAGGTTTGGGATCATTAATTGATGCGAGTGGAATCGTAGTGTTGGCAATTGCTATTATTTAATTAACTAGCCTGCTATATGTCAATATGTCATGCTTTAATACCTAAAGAGTCTTGTTTTCTTTTTGTTCTTACTATTGTTATTTCGTGTGTAGGCATGTTCAACATCCCCCCCCCCCCCCCCCCCCCCCCCCGCAATAGTTTTACAGAAAACTAGTATCAGATAAGTAGAACCCCACTGTATATGGTTCTAACGGAAAATTTGGCTTGTCAAATCTGACCAAGGCAGTCACTCTTATGGCTCATATCATACTCACGACTCATGAGATCCTGCCAGGTCTCTGTCTTATATCCGCAAACTTTATCAATTGTGCTACTTTTAATGTCACCGATATGAAATTTGCATTAAAAATATTTCATGTCTTTTAAGCAGTTCCAATGCTAAATACAAAATAGTTATAATCATTGTTATAATACGATAACTAAAAGTGTTTTTTAATGTTACAATGGGACTGCACTTCAATGCTGGTTCAAGTACATAATGACGGAGTTACATAGGGCCTAATGGGGCTAGAATAAAAAAAGTTATATATGAGTACTTAGTATATAGAAATTTTAGCCCCTACTGGAATAAAAAAAATAAAAGAAAAATAATAATTTATAAACCTTTTTCTAGTTTAGCCCCCACATCAATTTAGAACGAGAAGAATATATTTTTTTCCAAAATTGAAAAATATTAGAAGAAACACATAATTGAATATTTTAGATGTAATGCACATTGTGCATGTTTGTGAATAAAGTTTTATCGGCTTTGCACCAACCAAGTACATATATCCTTCATGCATGCATGCATGGAAACGCACAATTAATATGGTTAACTCATGAATCGTACTTTGAAGTTGTAGTTGCCTCATGAACAAATCATTTCTATCAAAATCTTGACTAAGAATGTAGGCCGGTCTTGTAGAACTAAAATTTATATATTTAAGCCATACATGCATCTTTTATTTTACATTTTAGCTATTTTAGCAAGACTGAATATATAATATCTCTGAAGAGTTATTAATAAAATATTTCATGTTTATTCATATTATAATTTTTCCGCTGATTTAATTGTAACTACAGGCAATTCAAATACTCCTCTCCAAAATGGAGCCTAAACGGAGGCTCGACTTTTGACTTTAATTATCAATCATATCCGTATAGATGATTTGTTAATGGTTAGGGCGTCATTTGAGTTTAGGGGAGCGGAGCTTGGACTGATCTAGTTAGATTATTGTAGAAATACAGTAGATAATTTGTATGATATATATATATATATATATATATATATATATATATATATATATATATATATCAAAAAATGAAATACTGATAATGAAATATTCAAAGATGAAACATGAATACAAAAAGAAGTCACGTATTTATATTATTGTAACCAAAACCGTGAACCATAAAAAAATAGGGTGTTGGCCCTATATGTCACAATTTGGGGAGAAAATGCCCTAAATGACACACCTAAAAAAAATGGCCCTAAATAGCACTCCAAAACGCTACATCGTGTAGAATTTTGAAAAAAAAATTCTCCCCAAAACGCTACTTTAAGTTGCGTTTTTTAGCCTGAAACCCAAGATAAAGTAGCGTTTTCCCCCTTAAAAAATTAAAAAAAAAGTGCAAAACGCTACACGAAATAGCGTTTTTTCCCGAAATTTTTTTTAAAAAAAAGTGCAAAACGCTACACGAAGTAGCGTTTTCACCCCTTTTCCAGCACGCCACACTATGTAGCGTTTTGGAGTGTTATTTATGGTCATTGTTACGAGTTGTGCCATTTAGGGTATTTTCTCTCCAAATTGTGGCATATAGGGCATTTTCTCAAAAAAATAATAAACGTTCAATTTTAAATGAATTATAGAAAAGATTTTAATCATCCAATTTTAATAAAATCTAATTTTAAAAAAAAAATATTATACGTGCAACTCTATCACCGACAATCATATTTAAATATATTATACATGCATCCATTTTTGATGTTATGATGACATTTCTTGAAGGTTTAAATGTTTCTTGGTTGATTTGTTGCCAATTTTTTGCTGGATGCTGTTCCCCGGTCTTTTTGTTTGTTTTGGAAGTGCTAACAAGCTAAAAAACAATGGAACATATAGGCAGAGGCGGCTCCAGCATACTGGAGGCCTTAGGCAAACAAATATATTGAGACCCCTAAATAACTCTTCTTGCTTTTTGATGCGTAAAAGATTCAATCAGATTTTTGTAATCAAGTTCAGTTGCGATTTTCTTCTCTATAGATAACATAGCCAAACCATTCAACCTCTCTTGTGACATAGTTGATCGAAGGTAGTTTTTTATCAACTTCAACTTGGAGAAACTTCTCTCAGCAGTAGCTACAGTAACGGGAATCGTCAGTATTATCCTATAAGCAATCCAAGTATTAGGAAAAGCAAAATGCATATTCCTAATATACTCTAACACTTCAATTGGTTTGCTTATTTTCTCTGGTAGTGACTTCCTCAGCAATTGCAGTTCCGAGAATAATTCAAGTCCATCAACATCAGAGTTATTATCATGGCCCAAAACATTCTCAAGAGTAGCACATGCATTTTTCATACTTTCATCATCTATACCTCTCAATCTGCCCAAATCAAATAAGAACCCAAAAATTTCTTCATATTTCTTAAACTGCACGAATCTTGTCTGAACCGAGGAAATGATAGTATCAACCATAACTAAAAAATAATTAACTCGAAAAGATTCTTCAGCAACTTGAATTGGTTCATCTGTAGCACTTTCTTCAAAAAACTTCTTTCTTCGACGAACACGAGATTCACGAAAAGTAGGTTCAATTTCCAGTTCTAAAGCAATCTTTTCAGCTTCACTCTTTGCGATTTCAAACCCATTATTTCTGTACTCTTCTAAAAAAAGGATTAGACCTTGTAACAGATCAACACATTTTCCAACATCTATATCTTTACCTTGGAGAATCTTACTAACTTTCTTACATTTTCCAACATCTATATCTTTATCTTGGAGAATCTTACTAACTTTCTTCACTTTTTCCAATATTTCGTACCAAATGACTTCTTTTTGGTGTATAAATAAATAAGTCCCTGTATATGATTTTAAAAAGTTCAAATAAATATTTAACACAATCATTTGAGAAAATTTTAAAAATTATTTTATGGTCTCTGAAATTTTTGATGATGTTAAGGGAATTCACTGCCACACGAACACTCTTTCCCATCGAAACCGGCAATTTGATGCCACAAAAAAAATCATATACTCAAAAGTTCATATCACACGCCCCATTATAATCTGAATCTATTACAAAATTTGAGTTTTGTTTTCTCCCAATCCTCAGTGTTAAAATATGTTTCAAAGTTTAACTCTGCATAATGTTCGTATCCTTTTGATTTAAATAATCATAAACTGAAATTTGGTTCAGTACCACGTTAAAGAAAGGCTCAAATTTTAATATATATAAATTCACTATTAAACTTATTAAAAATTGGTGAAATCTGAAAAGATACAATTTACCTGGTTCCCTTTTTTTCTTCTTTTTTTTAGTTAGTAGGATTATAGCCTTACAAAACATACCTGGCTCCCCTTTAACTTAACAAAACATAACAATATCTAAAGATATACACGTACTGGAAATCGCCCAAAGTAGGGGAACTTAGAACCCCCTAGACCCATATATGATTATAGTGTGTTCATAATTCACAAAAAAAAAACTCAAGATACGACTTATGAAGATCTTACTGATCCTAATCTTCATCATCACTGAGAATAATAATGTTGGTCTGATAGGGTGATGAAGATTGTTCTGCCACCTGTTTGTTCTGAAATATTTGGCTTAATGGAACTTGTGTCGAACTCCTTTTTGGATTCTTGGCAAAAGTTGGTCCTTTGTCAGCGTGATGTGGATCCAATGATGAGGTAGAAATGATTTGTTCCATACCTTTCGAAGAAATTTTAGGATCTGCTGATCTTGAGGCAGGCACCGCGCTGGATTTGTTTGATAAAACAGTAGATGGTAATGTTTGCTGTAGAGTTGATGTGTCATTCATTGCACCTCTTGAAGCCATTGTGCCGAAAGTTATATTTACTCTATCTATCAGCTTATCTGAGGCTGGTCCTGCAGATGGAGTATGGGCTTGAAGTTCTGTGTGCTTTGATTTTTCAGAGTTGTCAGCAGAAGTAAATATTTTGTCAAGCACTGCTGCTCTTGGCGAGACATCATTTGGAACATTGAAATCAATACTCATTTCCAGATTTTCTCTAGCCCATTTATAAACTGCATTTGATCTTCCTTCCAAAGCTTCAATAAGAAGTTGCAAGTCACCAATCTTATACCGGTAATAAAAAATTCGATCACTCCAAGCACAAGAACAAAGCTGCTTTGCATGCTGCAGACAAGAATATCTGCCTGGGGAACATGGACAACTTGCAGCAGAGAGATGCAAATCATAAAGGCATATGATGCACTCCCTTTTAATGGTGGAATCAAAATCCTTCTCCATCTCCTGAAATTGCGAGGAACTGCAAAGATACTCCCTTCTCCTGCACTCCTGCCTAAATCGTGACTAGGCAAGGAAAACATGTTAAGATTTTTGAATTTTTTGGAGACATGATTAATTGTCTTTACACACAGTAAAATATTAATGGTCAGCATATCTAAACATCAAGAAAATCCAGTCAACCCTACATAAACCAAATGCAAAATAGCAGGATGTAGGACGAATAAAAACAAAACTATGTAGACTAGGCAGGCTGCTTCAGCAACAGTTAGGTAGATAAGAAATATGAGACAACTTACAATAAAAAATTTGCAGAGATCTTAATTATAGTTCTACGCCATTTAGAGGGATCTGGATGTAGGGTGGTTTTAGTTGATTTATATAGAGACAAGCTAAGCTAATGGCCAAAATAGATTTTGCTAATACAAGATAGTAACTAGTTGAAGAAAAAAAGGTGATCGTTCTACCAAAATTTCTGGTTCAGAAATAGCACCCTCCAACACTTCCCATCCTAATAGGAAAAACAATAACGGCATCAATTAATGAAAGATAACACGCTGCGATTAGAAATCCATCAAACAGTGTAACAGTTACACATGGGCAATTGCTTGTAGATTATCTATGCAGATTACTCAATAATCATTGGGCAATGGGTTTACTACTCGGCAAAGCACCACAAACTAGTTCACTGGGTACTAAAAGTTCTAAAGCTGGTCCAGTATTTATAGCTGATGGTGATTCACATGGATAGACCTTAAAAAACAAAATTTAGTATAAAACATGATAATATCATTGTAGACTTTGTATCAACAATGTGAAAAGCCTGCAGTAGTAGAGAGTTGATACTGGAGTCTACCTTGAGTGTTTTTGCAAGTATCCCATCCTTTCCACAGACACTAGTCCATTGCAGAATATGTGCCGAGTTCTTTTTATTCTTCATAGTGAGCTCCCAAAGAGCCTTCACAGCTTCAATGGCAGCACGCAACAACAGTTTATCATGGGAAACTGATGTCTTTCTACTCCTTTCACAGTACAATTCCACAACATTCTGCCCATGAGGTAACCAGTCGAAAGGAGCAAAGTTCACTGCCTCGGAACAATTAAAGCCGCAATCGATCCCTGAATAATATGCCCCGGGAAAGATGAGGAAAAATTCCCTCGGTAGCTGCACACAGCGGTAGACAGGTATACCCTCAGACTCCAATGCAGAGAGGGGCAGCTGAGTAGCCTGCATGAAGGATCTAAAGATTCATTACTGATCTCAGAATATGGCAATTAGAGAACCTCACTTGTGAAATTGACAAATTCAACCATCAAAATTCGACAATGTTATTAATGGGACATACCCACTATCCATATCGTATTAATATACAAGTTAATATGACCATATGCAATTTGCAAGTGCTTCATGATTAATTATACATAAAAATATTCCAACAAAAATTTATTATGTTCATCTATATTTTAATCATGATTCGTATAGGAGGAATAAAAATTTTGTAAGAGAGATAATTGGCATATGCTGATTCTTTTAAGTATCGATGTTCAAAAATTCAGTCACCTAATCAATGCATCTGAAGATGGTATATCTTGGAAGAGTAATGCTAGGGTTACAAAATTATTTCCCAAATTGAGGTCCCAAATGGCATGGCATTGATGATATGTCATTATGGAATGTTTTAACTGGTGAGATTTATGTGAATGCAGTGGAGTCCATTATTATTAATTAAGTTAACATAACACGTGTTATTGGGAAATATTTTGGGAACAAATTTGGGACCTGTTATTGGGAAATATTTTGGGAACAAATTTGGGACCTGTAGCATTACTCATCTTGGAATCATGACCTTGTTAACATATTCATTGCGGAGAAGGAATAGAGGTAGCAGCACATTTATGTCATAGATTAAAAACTTAAACCACAAAAGTGTTGGCTGCTTTGAACATATTGAAATGCACACCAACACACAGAAGCTAATGCAAACAGATTACCAAATGTTCTAGCAACTAAAACATCTCTTGCTTGGGAATATAGAGGACAGTCATATTGGCACTCACCAGCTTATAGAGTAACTCAGGATGTTCCGATAAATGTGGATATATCCTTTTCAGGGCTGCCTCAAACCTAAAAAAATATTTCCCTGGTATTCCATACCATATTTTTGGGGCACCAAAATGCATGTAACATAGTAAGTATAGGTGATGCTCTTCAACTTTCTGCTCTTCAAAAGTAGACAAATTAATCAGATAAATACCACAACCCCAGTAATAACATTTTGATTAATGAATTAAAGTTTGTTTATGAAGAGGGTAAATATACAAATGCAACCATCGTTGAAGAAGTCATTATGTATAATACAAAATTGTGCAGTCTCGTACCCAACAAATAAAAGATTATTAAATCTGATTTTATTCTATAATTTTTGCATCTTACCCAACAATGAGATGAGAGGCACATTCCAACATGTAGTCGAGGGATTGAAGCAGCAGAAGTATAATGATTTTCAAAAACTAGAAGGGATCCCGGTAGCTTTGCAGTATTATTCAAATTCCAGCCAGATTCAATATATTCAAGATAGTTTTGTGACTCCCGGAGATTGGATAATAACGGGAACCCACTACCGAATGTTCTACTATCCAAATCAGCACAGAAAAGCACCTAACAAATTACACAAGCTAAAAGGGTGCATTGGTGGAAAAATATATCTGAATCACATACACATGCACATATGTATAGTTTCTGACGGTCACTCAAAATCATTACATTGTGCTTTCTTGCATACCTCAATTTTAGCAGTTGGATTTTCAATTATCCGCCAATATTCACCTTCAATATCCTTCACCTCTGGTTTATGTTCTGACGGTAATACAGTTGAATTAGCATCCACATCCAGTGCCTTGTGTTTCTGGCAAAAGTAATGCTCTTTAAAATGATCTGCATATTTCTTGAAAGTGTCCAGAGTGAAATTTGGACCACGTTCAAGTTCAAAGCCTTCATAAGAACATTCAACACCATCACTATCGGCATTACATCCACCAACAGGCCCATATTCCATACCCATCCTCGAAGCTGTTCTCGTTTTACCTTTCATGTTCGCGGTAAAATTGTGAAGTTTTCTCTCGGACCACCAATCCTTAAGTTCATCAACTTCTTGAATATAGGTACTGAATTTTTCAGTTTCCCACTTTTTCTTCCCTTTAAGAAGTTCCGGTGGTCTCCATGATGGTGGAGGTACAATACGACAGATCCCATATCTCTCAGCTTTAGGACGTATGTTAGCTACATAGTTCAGTGTATCTTTGAACTCCTGGGATTTGATTCAAAGAAAAAGATACACACCAGCTATGCAGCTACAAAACGTGAACACCAGATGGAAATGAGAGATATACAGTTATTGCAATTACCTCTTCAGTGGGATGAAAGACAGGAGCCTCCTCAAGCACAGGTATCTGAGCTGCTTCTGGCTGCCAACTAGCAGTGACCTATTCCAATTTTTACTAAGCAATTACAGACATACAGAACTGAAATAAAATTAAGTACAGGAAATTTCCCTTAAAAATATGATATTATTGTTAAAATTATTGAATGCAAGGAACATATGAAACTTCCTATAATACAAATTACCTTCAAGCAATCACCACAACGTAGTAACCCCTTAGGCAGAGAAGTTTTAGAATCTTGTTTCTGCAACCAAATAAAGGCTGTAGTAAAAACCCTGAATTTAATTTAAAATATAGAATTGTCCATACATGATACAGAGTATATTGCTGAAAAAAATAAGCTTATTCAATTCCAATTGTGCACATGAAATGATCCATCAGTCCCTGACAAACATATGGTAGAGACATCATACTGTTTGTTGATGGATAGGTTTTGTTACCAATATATGGTTAAAGATTCATAACTTTCTTAACTAATAGTATGATTTGCAGTCATAGTTACTTTCAACCCCAAGAAAGGGGCTTGCAGCACACATTTAAGGTTAATTTATAAAGCTTCTATTTTTCTCCACTCCATGCATATTTGGCACTAGTTAATCTCCCAAGATGAAAAAAACCAATAAATCTAGGCCTGAACCTGAGATCTAAATATCAACAGATAAGTACAGAGTGCATGAACCCTAAGTATGATAAAAACAATAAAGATTATGAATTAACTTTCTACAAGATAGAATAACAAATTATGTATCACTATCACAAAGGTATGTACTAGATGGACATGAAAGAATAAACATAAGTTTTACTTCACATTTATCTAGTAAGAACCAAGCATTTAATAACGCCGAAGATGATACACTTTACAAGGATTAACATAATTGAGGAAACAAACACAAAAAAGGACTGACAGTAGGAATTAGTTCTGATTCAATTTCGTCAGCATCATGACTAGGTTGATTGTAAAGTATCCATGGTCTAGCCCAAGGAGATTTCTTATAATTTGGAGTTTCTATGATATCCGAGGAAGTGCCGCTTGATCCGGGTTTCTGATGGTGTTCATTGCCATTATGTTTAGGACTACAAGAGTCTCCATTAGCCCTTGATCTCTTCAGCGTAAAAGATGTAAGTGATACAAATCCTGGTGGAACAGATAGCTTTTCTACAGTGTCATTCACACTAGGATTTTCCATAGCTTCTATACCTGCAAGTATTTTGCAAGAAATAATCTCAAAATTAAGGAGTAAATTCGATGAAGCCACTGATCAACAAAATCCTATTTATACACAGTAAACACACACACTGTGTGTGTTTGTGGAGGAGATCTAAGCATAATACTACTTGTCAGGCTATTAGTTGTAATATGAACAAATAATTCCCAACTACCAGAATATTTAATTATTTATACTGCTTACTGATGAGGAATAAAAATGAATTGTGATTATCTGAGAAAGCAGGCACCAATACATTGCTAGTGAACATGCAGCAACCTTATCAAGTATGTGAACATACAAATCATTTGCTTTTACCTTAAAAGGCAGCTTAATCTTCAAGACCCTTCCAAGCCAGGATCGCGATTTATTTATTTAATTACATGCATCAACAAAAACAGCCTCTTTACAGAAATAGCTTCTCTACTCCTAGAATTTAAGTCAAGTTCTGCATGCATCTTAACTACTAAGACCCTACCCTGCTCTATGAGCTGGTAGAGTATATTTGGTTTGGGTTTGGTACTCAATAAAATTCTAGTGGTGAATAATTATGTGAACAAGGACAAGCAGAGAAGTTATTGCCTTTAAGTCACCGAATAATCAGACAACCAAGACATTTTCTGAAGGGGCAATGGAGGACGGCATTGGTCATGCAGATTGTTTGATACAATAGTACTGCAATCTTTTTTGCTAAAAAAACCCATCTTATTTAGGTATATCCTAAAAGTGTAAGCAATTGATCACTTATGCCACTTAAAATCTTCAAGCAGCTGTGGTAGATATCCAAGATGAAATTTTAGGTATAAATCAAACCCTAAAAAATCCATCCACGATTAATTAGGCAAAGCAAAAACATGCAATTGTAGACTGTAGACTCAAGCAATTATATGAGAAATCACCCAACTAAACATATATCCTCTTACCTCTAAAAAAGCATAAATTCAAAATTACAACACCTTTATCATCTTGGTATTAAGATAGATACAGGTGCATACATAAATAAACTACATAACACAAACTAATTCAATTTAGTATAAAACAAGATGGGCATGCATAAAGATTACAACTTTAAGTTAATGAACTTGAGAAATGATGAATTAATAAACAGTACCCAACTAGATTTGTGTAGAAATGTACTAGTATCAGCCTGCTTTTTGTCAAGAATTAAGAAATGATCTTTAATTTGGGCAGCAACTCACATTGCAAGGAAAAAACACCTAATATTTGGACACTGCCTATATAGTAGATACACAAACAAGGATTCATACTTCTCACCTGGGTATACGCAAGTGCAGTCAAACTGACGGGGTTTCTGTTTTGTGGCCAGTGGAACAGTCAAATGTAGTATATAATAAGAATATAACAAGAGTATAAATTTGAACTTAAATTTAGATTATAACTCAAATTCTATTAGATAAGTTAGTGATATATAAATTTGAACTTAAAAAGCTATTTTAGAGTTAAATTAAAAATAAAATTCATAATTATTATGATACTCATATAACCGACATTGTTTGGGACTTGTTTTGAGTTTCAGAAGTCAGAATTAGACGATTTTACAGGACACGCGAATCTTACAAAATTATCTTTAATTCTGACTTGGTCCAATATCAAAAAATCCAACTAGAGCAGCCTGTATTCTAGACAGAGAAGACAATTACAAATCGGAGAATTTTATTATTCCGTTTAAGAAACCTTTTTATAATTGATTTAAAAAATTAAAATAATTTTTATATTAGATTTATATAGAGACATATCATATATAAGACATTATTATTTATGTAATTATTTGAATACACAGATATGAAGACGTGTTATAAATTTTCCTTATGAGAAACAAGATTAAAGTTTTCTTATTCAAATATTTTCTATAAAAATATTCAATATATTATATAAGAAACTAGGATAACCTTATACGAAAAACCAGTTACACTTACCGAATAAATTATTATATTGAAAACTCAGAAACCTTATTATTTCATTGGTTAGGATCATATTGAAGAAATTAGGGTTTTTTTAGAAAATAGTTATTTGAGTTTCACAGCTTAGAGTTCAACCTTAACCTAAGATATTAAATACATATTCTATTTTGTTACTATATTATATATAATACTATATCAAAAACACGTTATCACATACTTTGAATCATGTTATTTGATAAATAAAATAAATCAAATTAAAATTAAAATAATATAAATTAATAAATTTTTTAAATTTAATAAATATATATATAAGAAAATTATATTGAATTAATTTTTAATAATTGAAGACTACTGTTAACTATTTTTATAATTAAAAGTCATTTATATTTTTAAAAAATATTATTACATATGTTGGATTGTTGTAACACGCATAGAGTAATATATTTGGTTCAATAAAGAACCGGTCATATATTAGTATGAAAAAGTGGGATGTAAAAATCACTATGATGGTAATTGTTATATATCGTTTTATTTTTTAATATTGGCTTAAAGTTTAAATGTCATTAGCAATATAACAAAATCTATTATTTATTGATATAAGGTTTAAATTATATATATAATATAATTATTTATAAACAGAAATTAATACTATACTACTGAAAATCTAACAACATAAAAAATATTATTCAAATGAATAATTATATTATCATATTATTAAGAGATACATACTCCCTCTGTCTCATTTGATTCTTAACATTTTCAAAAACTAACGCACACAATTTCGCCCCTGCATGTTGCTGTATGCTCTGTTAATGGCCTTTGTTTTCACGTTTTGGTTGTAGCCAATTGTGAGTTTATTATATTATGGGGTTGAAGAGGTGCTTGTGCTGCTTTCATATGACTACTTTTGGGATGACAGTATATGTAATTTGTTTCTTTTAATTTCTATCATTTGCCATAAAAAAGGTACTATGGGTCCAATTGCATCCTTTAAGCTCTGTGCTTAAGGAAAAGAATGATAAATCCTCTTATTTCAGGTGCACATTTTTTAGGATAGCAAGAGGTACCTAAATTTCTATTATATGCTTACTCAGAGAACATGACTGATGTATTGTCTGATATACTTGTACTGATGCATGTTACTGGAATGTGTTGACAATACTAATCCCAATGTTAACATAGAAATCTTTTGTGTTTCTCCGTTCCTTCTCGTTCATCCTTGATTTCATCCTTCTTGGATAAGAATTGGGATTGGTTTGAGATGACGAATGTAACTTTGAAGTTGCATGAATTAGAAATATCTAGCAGGTTATTTAACCAAAAAAAACAAAAACAAATATGCACATACCAGGAAAAGGCAAAACCAAAACAAGAACAATGACTTTAAAAAAAAAAAATTGGCTCGGAACAATGACCTAAAAGATGATGGTTATGCAAATTGGGATTTTGCACACTGCACAATTTACTATCAAGACACAATCCAAGCATGCCTTTCCGAGGGCTTGTACTATTTTAACAGAGTACTGGACTGAAATCTATAATTTATTTCATATTACAACATATCTAAAAAGTTATCTACTCTTATAATAGGGGTGTCTAATTTTACATTCAGTCTAGCTAAAATATTTTCATTTGGATTCAACAAGAGATTTCGAGGAATGTAGTTAGAGAATTGTAATGGTAAATATTATTATTAGATTAAACAGAGAAATGAGTGATAGTTTAAATTAAAATAAAAAATGAGCATCCAAAGTGAGTTAAGAAAAGACCCCTCGTTTGTACTATTTCCCTCCCTTTTTCAGTACAATAATTCACATATTTAAAAGACTCCCCCAAGTCTTTCTTACTTTATATCTTTGTAATCGATCATAACCAAAAAAGTATATTGGAATCTCCGATTTATCTCTATTCTTCACCTGTAAGTTTTCTTCTTTTGATCTGTTATATATTTCTCATTTTCTCCCCTTTGAATATATACATGTTCATCTGAGACATACTTTTGTATGTGCATGTAAGCATTGATCAGCTAGTCAGTCTCTCTTTCGGAAATCTTGATTACTTTTGTTACACAACTGTAAAAATGTTGTCCTTCTTGCGCTGTGTGCTTTGTTGTGATGATGAACTAAACACCGGAGAGTCTAATTCTGAGAGTTACTACTATAATGAAAGTCCATTCCAGTCTTATACTTATCATGTAATTTCTAATATTTATGATACATTTTCAAGAACCATTTCCCCTAATCCAATCATTAGTACACAAACTGCTACAAGAACTCAGTCTCAAAATTATTCCACTTTCAATTTTCCACAAAAATCAAACACCCTGCCAATAATTTATGCCAACGTTAATTTGGAGGTTAATCCAAAGAAAACACCAGATATACCCACTGCAACACATACTAATGTCTCCCCAAAATCAATCAGTTCCTCTTCCCATTTTCTGTTGCCGCCTCCGCCATCCCCTAAATTAGGTTCATCAACATTTGCCTCATCATCTTCTTCCCCATTTGGTTCATCCCCGGACTCCCCAGAATCTCCTTCATTGTCCACACAGCCTATTCTGGCCAGTTCCGCGTCTAACCCAGCATCAAATCAGACTAGTCAATATAATGTACTGGAGAAGGGTTTGACCCCTCTTCATGTAATTCGGGATTACTGTTTACCATCATCAACACCGAGATCAATTCTTATCCAATCCCAATCCCAATTATTATCCAAGGGTTTGATCAAGAAAGATACTGTGCCGGGAGTTCTGAAGAAACCTTTGTCTCCACAAGCTTACCAGGATTACTTTGCTGCACGGCTTTATAATGATGAGGACTATTACCTCGAGGTACTTACTTTAATGTTTAACTAAAGTGTTCTCCTTACTAATAGATAATGAATTTACGTCATATAGTTACTCGTGTTGCTTGAGGAAATCACTTAAAATTTAGTGTTTTTTTTGTTTAGTAGGTTCAAAATATAGTCATTGGTATGCTTATTTCTAGTGTTAGACTAGTATGTGATCAGTGATGACATTAACTGATCGTTTACTATAGTTGTAAGGCCTAATGGCCTGATTTTGGAATCACAAAAGGTGGCACAGCATTCTACAACCTCGGAACCAATCTTGAATTATTAGTGTATATTATTAATATATAGATTGTTAATGGTACCACTAAATATTTGGGTTCCTTGTGCAACTCATTTCGCTACATATAATTTGCATACTCGAGTATGAAAGCGTCTTGGTTGCTGCAAATACAGGGATAGTTTGATGTTCTACTGCTTTTGAATATTTTTGCTGTTGTTTAATCTGTTCAAATGTGATAAGAAAAGGGATTGGTTTGAGATGAAGAATGTAATTTTGAAGTTGCATGAAGCAGAAATATATAGCAGGTTATTTAGCCAAAAAACGGAAATACATAGCAGAAAAGGCAAAACCAAAACAAGAACAATGACCTAACAAACAGCACATGTGATGTATTTATGTTTCAGTAGAGTATACTGTTTTAAAGTGCACACACGCATTATCACCTACCTGATCATGATTTGACTCCTACAAAAAAAACTACAGGTTCCCGCTAAAAGAAGTTTGGCAGACTATCTGTGTGAGTCCGGACCAAGACTTGTTAGTCTCTATGGGAGTACAGAATTGTATCCCACAGACGAAGCAAGATGCATAATACAGGGTATGGTTACAGCTATCCTAAATCTCAAAAAAGACAAAAGGAAGCATAATTATCTTAAGAATCCAGAAAACCTCATATTAGAGAATAAGGGATGTCATCCTTATTCCAATTATGTCCGGGATTTATCAAGTGGACATGTTTTAGCAAACAGGAAAACATTAGAGCAGGCTGGGAAGGACTATCCTACCAGCATCGAAGTTACTTTAGAAAAAACCAGAATGGATTTGGAGAGTGATGACCTTGCAGCACTAAAGTATTTGATTTTTGATGTTATTTTGATTTTGGATGATAACAAGAAGCCACTACTTCCTGCTGAGTGGAAATCTTTTAAAAAGTTGTTTTCCAGTACTAAACTGGATTACGCTGTCCTGTCCTCCCATCCATGCCTTTGGGGGTATAAAAAGCGATTAGGGTTTTATCTCGCTCTTGATAAGTGGTGTAATCCTTACAAGTCTGAGGAAGCGGTTAGAGATATAGTAGATGATAATCTGAGTTCTATGCAGATATTCAGGACTAACTGGGTAAAGAAAATTAAGAGAGATACCCATTTACGGAAGTTCACGGACAAGATGATCCATTCTCGAGAACATAAAGTCTATGGATTGATCAGGTTTTTTCGCAACCTAGTGGAACATTGTCCAGATAGAGCATCAGCATCGAGTCCATACAAAAAGGAATGTTATCTGGACTACAAGCTAAGGAAGATATATCCTAACCTGCTGGAAGAAATACACCAGAAATTGCTACTTGCAGGCTTTGTTTATTAGTTTTTTACGTGCCTGGATGATCCTCAGGGGTTGACAGATTTTCATTGTTTGATTCTACACAAACTTGTAAACTCTGGATTAGATTTTTTGTCCTCGTTATAAATGATGATTTATGTATTGTATATGGATAAGTAAATGGTTGTACACTAGTAATCCATAACATTTAGACATCAATTTACCTAGAGAATCAAACTGACAAACCATATACAACCATATAAAATCGAAATTCCCATTCCCTACATGTGTATATATAATACATGTAATGTGAGGTATCATATTATTAATATTGTTCTTAACATATGCACCAATCTTAATTGCAAGAAGCACCTCCTACACAACAAACTTTCAGCTCAACGGCCTCCTTTTTAAAACTAAAAGCATTTCCCTTCATCTCAACCAGCACTGCAGATGACCTGCAACTTTATCGAATGTTTCTGGGATCATATCTTCCTCTTATGGTTTCTTTACCCATATACCACATCACTGGTTTTTTCTTTCATGCAGTCACGTGTGTCAACGCACAAAGCTCCTTTATATAGTGGAGAACAACACATCAAATCAAAAAAAAAAACTGATCATCTACTCTTTACCATCATCAACACCGAGATCAATTAGTCTGATGGGGTGAAATTTTTTCTGACCTGTTTGTTTCACAATACTGTATATTGTTCAAGGAAGTTTGTGCCAAATTGATTTTAGGATTCTTGCCTGAAGCTTGCTCCTTCAGAATATTAGAGGGTTGCTTACTGAAAGTTGCTCCCATCTAGGTAGACATGAACCGTTTATCCAAAGAAATTTGAGGATCTGATGCTCTTTCCAGTTGTCGAGGCATCCCACACTAAAAATATTCAGTGAATATATAGGAATTTTTCTGTAGATACGTATCTTTTGGTGCACCTCTTAAACCTACTGTGCCTGCTTTTTTTTTTGCAGATGCATCATAGACTATGCTTTGCCTTTTCAGAATTGTCTGCAGAACTGAATTTTTTGTCAAGCGCTGTTGCTTTTGGTGAGACTCCTTCTGGAAATTAGAATTGATACTCATTTACAGATCTTATATATCCCATCAGTAAACTGCCCTTGATCTCCCTTTCAAAGATCTAACAATGAGATTTAAGTCGCTATTATCGGTATTGAAAAACTTGATTAGTCCAAGCACACAAACAAAGCTGTTTTGCATGTTGCAGACAAGAATATCTGCCTGGGGAACATGAACAACCTGCAGCAGAGAGGTGTAAATCATAAACATGATTAATTGAGAGAATCAAAATTCAAAATCCTCTCAATCTCCTTAAATTGTGAGGAATTGTAAAGATCCTCCACTTCTCCTATAATGTGACTAAGCAAGGAATATACATATCACGATTTTTTATTACTGTGGATAAATATGATTAATTTACATAACACACAAATGTCTGTCTAGGAAAACATCAATGGTCAGCCAAGTTCAAAAGTAAAAGAAAGCCTGACAACCCTACATAAACCAAATGCAGAAACATCCGGGAACGAATGGAGAAAGAAAACAAAAATTTCTATAACATAAAAGTTCATGCACGAACTAATCTAAAATTTTAAAAAAATAAATGTAATTAAAATTTACATAAAAGTTATAACACGGTAAATTCTTAATACATTTTGAACATAATATATATATATATATATAATAATAATAATATAATTAAGAAAAAAGACTAAAAATATTATTTAAATGAATTATTATTCATTTATCAATAAATAAATATTATATTAATTTATTGATAAATAAATATTCTCTTTACATGAATATATAATTTTTGTCCCAAACGTATTCATATTTATCGAGGTTCTACCGTACTAGTTTTTGCAACTTACCCAACAATGAGATGAAAAACACATTCCGACATGTAGTTGAGGGATTAAGGCAGCATAAGTATTGCAACTTTCAAAAATTTCACTAAGCAGTTACAAAACTGAATAAAATATCTCCCATGAGCAGCAGACTAATGGCCACGGAAGTTCTAAGAGAAAGTCCAACGGCTTCCCCAAATGAGCTCTTAAGCTCAAGAATGGAAAATATGACAGAAAATATCCAATAGCTTCCCCAAATGAGTTCTTAACCTCAATAATGAGGAATATGACAGAAAATACCACTCCAACGATATCATAGTTATTCCCTAAATCACTAGAATATTCTAAATTTCATGAAAAATATGACAATCCCTAAATCACTCGGATATTCTAAATTTTACTAAATCACTAAGATATTCTAAATTTTACTAGCCCGTGTCTTATTAATAAATATCATCCGGTCATCCCTTATTTTATTTTTATGGATAAAATATTCACTTCTCTCATTTTTCCCTCATTTTTTCGCTTCTTTTTCTCATTTCCCTCATTGTTAGATTCAAATTTATTATTATAATAATAATGAGGAATTAGAATAAGGATTGTTATTGAAATTGACACTAAAATTGGTGTTCCTAAATTACTTGAAATCGTTATTTTATAATATTTATAGGGAATGAATTATATTTAAAGAGTTGAATGCATATTAAAATTGATGGACATAATACATTAAATGAAAAGGATTATCTAGCAAGTCAACTTTTACATGTCTAGCTTCACTGCAGCTCAAATTGGCCAGGGTCCCAAATTCACTTAGATACCGTCACTAGTTCTACAACTGGAGCAAAAGCCGAATGTCTACAGACACATTGTTACACATTAATGAACTTTCTCAGAAATGTAATGTGAAATTCTTAGTATTTCGGTGCAGGCTTCTGAGTTGGCAACAATCCAAATCTCTTCTTTAAAAGAACTCTTTGTCTTGAGTACTTGTCATCAGGGGAAAAGCGAGCTGAAATAACACATACTATGGTCAGTACAATCGCTAAATTTCAAAATGCAGTATGATGGCATTTAGATAATGTTCCGCAAAAATGATAATTCAAAATAGTTCAGGCACCAAGATATATTCTGTTCCTAGTATGGCTTTGAACATAACAGTGTCCATTTCTTAATTCAAAGTTTATTCTCTAAATACATATATAACATAACAATTTTAAGTTGCAGTAGCAGTAGCAGAAGTACCATATTAAAAGAACAGCTAGTGTATATACTCTCTGTTGTGGTGTTTTGGTTGTATAAAATTAAAATGATACACAGAAAGTCAAACACTTTCAAGTGTATGTATAGTTAACTTCATATACACCTTTTTAGAGTGAGGTCCAAACATTTCTATAAAACTCAAACAAATTTGGGGAGACCTAACTCAACCCAGACAACATATAAATAACCTTACTCTACCTCGATTTAAAGTTTGTTGAGTACTCAGTACAGTAATCAAATTTATTGTGTTGAAAAAATAAACTCATTCGTAGAAGCAGTAATATTGTAGCTCATCCACTTCACACAAACATTGTTGTATAAACTATCTAATATTTCTTTTGAAGGTCACAGTTAAGCTACAACAATGCCCTTTTCTCTTTCACTCTCACTTCTAGCACCCACATTAATTGATTAATATCTCTTCTTCTCAGACCCCTTTCTATAAAAAAAAGAACATTTCCTAAATCGACTTTCCATGACACCTTGTCCTCTCACTAATATTTCACCTAAACTCTCAACCTTAATGGCTTCTTCTGCTTTCGGGTTCTAGATTCTTTTATACGTACTCAAGTCCTTTATATTTATTCTCTATTCTCAGATGGGTCTATGTTAATTGCCTCAGACCCTCACCCCCGCCCCTCAGGTACATTGAAAATACTATTTTGTGAAATATTTACCTGGATGAGCAGATTCCGTGGCCAACCCAAGTGGTGTTTCTTTCTGAAATCACAAAAAGTTGGCAAAAATTAAAGAGAGCAGAAAATAATCAAGCAGTAAAATAAATCTTTAAATTCTCACACAAATTATTTTAATATAATAATACACACATATTATATCCCCGAAAATCTTTGAACACCCAGCACAATACAAGATAATCTATCAAATCGCATTTAAACAAACAAATACTACACACACAACAATTTTCACTCATATAATATCCCAATCTAAACCTGCTACAAAATATGAAATCTTTAACTACCCAGCTCATACAAGTATGTAACCAACAAGGGAAACTTGGGCCAAGTAACTTATATGTTATGACTTGGGCCTCACAACTAATGCTGCACTTACAAGCCCAATTAACACATACTAGCTATAAATATACTGTCAGCGTGAAGGGGTGATTATCGAAGAACAATGAACCTGCTCGTTTCCTTTCATTTCTATTATCTCTTTTAATTCAGTCTTTACATTTTATGTGTTTGTATTTCATTTGATTTTCTGTCATTGTTGCTTTACCTTCTACACGTTTACTTTGTTTAACCATATCAAGAATCTATCAATTTTTAAAAGAATGAATTACAAAATTAGTTCTCAATTTGGCTATACTTGTTATGATCATGGATATGTGAATTGCTTACGAGTGGTAACTATACAATATAATCCATCAAATGGACTCCACACACACAAAATCAAGAATCAAATTTAACAATAAACAACAAAAAACAACAACCCAATTAGCAATTGCAACATAAATAAAAAAACAAGATTTGGGAAAATTAAGGAAACAAAAAAGAAACCTTGGTGGTGTAAACTTTGTCACCATTGTCATTGATATAGAACTGAAGATACATTTTTTCACCTGTTACAATCAAACAAACAATTCAAGATGAGATTTTTACACATACAACACACATCTTATAATCACTTTTACATACAAATTGTGGGTTTATTTCTTGCGAAGAAGATTGTTACCAGGAGAAGATACAGCAGCTCGGATGAATGCTAAAAATATTAGGGTTTTAGCAGAGGGTTAGGTGTGGTTTTAGTGTTATACCCGTTTTTATGGGCTTTTACTGGGCCTTTTCATCGTTGGTTGGGCTTTATTCAACTTTTTTAATCAAATACATAACTACTATCTTATCTTATTCAACGTATGATAGTCACTTTTTGTTTCGTATAAAACTAATCGTATTTTTAGACAAAACAGAAAATATAAAAAATAATAATGCTAATAAATACTCTCTCCGTTCCATTTTATATGATCCTTATTACTTTTTAGGATGTCTAAAAAAATGAACCTATTATACTTACTATTTTTAAATACTACTTTTAACTATTACACTCACTGCTGCTCCATTTTATACTCTTTTTTATTAAATAAATACCATTATACCACTACTTTTCTCCACTATCTCAAATCTATTATTAAGCATTGATAGATTTCACTAATTTACTCATTTTTCAACTAACTTTACTTCTTTTTTAATGTCTTTTCTTAATCTCCGAGAAAGTCAAACAAATTCATAAAAAATGGGACAGAGGGAGTATGTTTTTTATAATTGTAAAATATGTGAAAAAATTGAAAAAAGTAAATTAGAATGTTTGTTGCGTAATGGAGGGAATAATAGTTTATATTTAGTTGAGATTATTTTTAATATTTGTATGTTATTTTATATTATTTTTCTTTTTTCTATTTTATTTTTTAATATTTTTTATTTATATTTAATATTATGTTTGATTATATTATTATATTTTTAATAAAATGAGTTGCTTTAAATTATTTGTTATTTATATTTCAATGTTTTAGTTTTCATTTTGATTTTTTTTAAAAAAAATTACTTACAATAATTTCTCTATTTTTCTTTAATATATATGTTCAGGGCGGAATTTAGAATCATTTTAGAGAGCAAAATTATAAACCATACTTTTAAAATTGAATATAAAGGGCAAAATAATATATATTATTAATATTTATAGACAAAAATTAATAAATTTTAAGATTTTAGAAATAATTAGAGGACTAAAAAATATATTAAAATTTTAGGGATTCCAAATATGTAAAAATACTTTTTAATTAGTTACGTTTTATTTATTTAAATTATAAATTATAAATTTTTATTTTATCCGACTTTATAAATAAATCCGAATTGATTTTTTTTAAACAAAACAAAAACTAATAATTCGGCTATAATTACAATTTTTAACTTTTAAAATAGAAAATATATAACTTTAATTTATTCAAAGGCCAAACTCAATCGAGAAAATAATCATAATACCTCAATTTTAAAATAAAAGGCCCAAAATACTTATAAACGGAAGTATTGGTCTAATATACCCACCGATTACGCAATATTAGAATGCGTATTTTAATAATTTTTTTGTAAACATACTGTATGTTGTAATTTGAAAGATGGTGAACATGTACCATTAATCAAAAAGAATTTTAACTAAATGGACCCCCATACGTGTCTGAGGGGTCTATTTCATAAATGGTACAGTCAACATGTTTAGTTATATAAAATGGGACAAACGTTTGAGTTGTTTCATGTATGGTATAGCTAACTCTCAAAAATGGCGAACGGAACTGAGATTGTTTGATGAGTTTGGAAGAAAACTGAATATACAGTACGCCATATCGAATAGCGAATAATATAGTAAGTTACAAAGCTGTGTTTGCCATGAGCAGTTAAAATTTGTCCTCCTTCCCTATTTGCCATTGCAAATGGAATACATCATTCCCTCAACCGAGTAAATTTTTCTTATCTTTTCAAAATTGTATCTACAAAAATTTAAACAAATATTAATTAATCAAGTCTTTATTTTTTTCAATTACTAAGTTTTTTCAACTATTCATATAATAATTTTAAATTGTTAATAATCAAAATCTAAATATTTTCATTTTTAAAAAATGTACACATGTACTTAAAACTTCTAATTGTAAAATCTAAATATTCTTTTAAATATAGGATATTCTTAAAATTATCTATTAATTTTTTTATTAATATATTTATATTCAAAAATATATTTAAATATAAGATATTCTTGAAATTATTTATTAAATTATTTATTAATATATTAATATATTTATATTCGAAAAATATAATTTTTAATAATATATTTATATATTAATATTCGAAAATATATTTTAAAAATATTTAGATTTTATATATTTATATTCCAAAATATAATTGTTAATATATATATTTATATATTTATATTCGAAAAATATTTTTTTTATTAATATATTTATATTCGAAAATATATTTTTAAAAATATTTAGATTTTATATATTTATATTCCAAAATATAATTTTTAAAATAGTATTTAGACTTTATAATTTTTCAGCTATGTTCGCCGTGGGAGATGGGGAACACCTTATTTGATTTTCGTTATGTGTTCGCCTCGGGAGACTGTATACACATTATAAAAACTTCAATGCAGTGTTCGCTGTGGGAGATTAGGGACACATAAATCTCTAACCCCACCATCTCAGCTAACTGTGTACGTCATTTTTAGAGATTGAGTGTCCCATAGATGAAAGATTTTGAACAGCTATCCCATTTTTGATAATGTACTCAGTCAATGTGTTATTTTTGAAACAGAGCCGGGTAGGAGCCTCCAAACCTCCAACTGCTACGCAAGTATATTATGCATATTCCACGTGATGCAAGAATGAAATGCGTGTTTTAAGTTCATAAAATAATAAAAAATCTTAGTTTTATCATGTAGGTAACAATGACATGCGTATTCTATATCCGCGCATCTGGTATCTGGTAGTTATTTAGAACCCTTTTATCTGCTGGTGGATATTATGGTCCAAATTTTTTGAAAAAAGGTAATTTAAACATTTAGGGCCTTCACCCAACCGATGGGTTCATCATACTTTTCATAATTTACAAGTTAAAAAACAGACTCTAACTAATCTACTACTAATCGTCTCCTTGGATACAGTAGTTGCACAGTAAAAAAGGTAGGGCTGTCAAACGGATAATCCGGATACGGATCTGTCTATATCCGAATCCGAATCCGAAAATTCGTATCTGTATCCGAATCCGTATCCGAATCCGTATCCGAATCCGAAAATTTTTAAAAGTTAATATCCGAATCCGGATCCGACGGATACTATCCGGATACGGATAATATCCGGATCCGAATCTGATTTTTAATAAATTTTTTAAATTTATATTAAAAATTCAAAAAAAATTGCAAAAATTTAATTTAATTTTTTTTAATTGAGTTAAGAGTTAAAGGGATTTAAGCCTATTTTATTTTTTTTTTAAATTAATTTTTATTTATCTTTTCAATCTAATTTTGTTATCTTAATAATATTAAACTCAAATGATATTTTTATATATGTCTATAATATTTTTACAATTATATAAAATTTGTATAAATATATTATTTAATGAATATATATACACACACTACAAAACTAATAGAATAAATTTTAAATTGTATATATATATATTATTTATGTGATATATGTGATACGATTTAAAATGCATAAAATATTATAGAAATATAAATTGATATATATTGAATATAGATTTTAAAGTATAACCATGTATAGTGTATATATTAATTTATTAAATTAAAATAGACATTAGAGTTGAGCTAATTAAAAAATATAATTAAATCAAATTAAATGGGCTTATAACTATAAGTGTATGTATAAAAATATATAAATGGACTTATAATTATAAATGGGTTTAAAAATATATAATCATATATTATATATATTAAAAAAAATATTTATATATATTATATATAATTAATTTCGAATACGGATATTTTCGAATACGGATGTGCCTATATCCATATCCGTATCCGGAATCTTCGGATTCAGATACGGATAATATCCGGTTTCTTCCGGATACGGATAATATCTGTTTTTTTCCGGATACGAATACAGATATTTCGGACGAATATCAAATTTTTCGGATTTTCTTGACGGCCCCTGAAAAAAGGACGTTGGTTACAGTAATCTGTGAGTAGTTGCACAGTTTTGACATCTAACAAAACACGCTTTCAAACCACGTCTCCTCTCTCTCTCTCTCTCTCTCTCTCTGCTCTCTTAACTCTCACTAGACCACTTGGATAAAAATCACATCTTTCCTCATCTCTCTCGCCAAAGTTTCAATCTTCATCACCCCGATGTCGTTCGAAGAAGACGACGACGACTCTTTCGAGCACACACTCCTCGTCGTCCGCGAAGTCTCCGTCTTCAAAATCCCCCCTCGCTCCACCTCCGGCGGTTACAAGTGCGGCGAGTGGCTCCAATCCGACAAGATCTGGTCGGGTCGTCTCCGGGTCGTCTCCTGCAAAGACCGTTGCGAGATCCGACTCGAGGATCCTAACTCCTCCGATCTCTTCGCCGCCTGTTTCATCGCTCCAGGTCAGCGTGAAAATGCCGTCGAATCGGTTCTCGACTCTTCTAGATACTTTGTTTTGAAGATTCAAGATGGCACCGGGAAGCATGCTTTTATTGGATTAGGGTTTGCCGAGCGAAATGAGGCGTTTGATTTTAATGTTGCCTTGTCGGATCACGATAAGTATGTGAAAAGAGAGGGGGACAAGGAGGTTGGAGAGACTTGTGCCGATAATCATATCGATATTCATCCCGCCGTTAACCAGAGATTGAAGGTATAATTTTGTCTCCTAATTATCGGATTTTGTTTACTAGGATTGTAAATTATAATCTATTTATTTGATGCATTGTGATTTTGTTGGATAATTGATTTCAATGTATGTTATGAGTTAAATGGAATTGGAGAGGTTTTAAAGTTGAGGTTTTTGTTAGTTATGTTCGGTGTTTGTGTAATTTGTATAATATGTGTACACTTGGGTATATTGAGAATGTTTGTTAGAATGTTATTGGTGTTGGACTACTAGTAAAAATGTGCTAAAAGATTGTTGACGGAAGAAAGAGAGAGAATATTTGCACAACAGTGTACGTTCCGACAATATAGGCGACAAAATGTTTATTAACCGTGCTTAGATGATGTAAGATTGGGAAGCTTTGGATTTTGTAACTTTGGTGTTTATTCTTTTGTTATGTGTCTTGGCATGTGAATTTATAGGTGAATGATTCCCGGGGTTTCAGTTTGCGGTTAGCAGTTGAGATAGCCGATCTAAATTCTAAATTGTTTAGTATTTCGTGTGGTAAATAGAGAACAAATGTGTTTGGCAGTGGGATTCAATAACTCTACATCCTATTATATGTACTATTTTAATATCTATACAACTATATAAGACAGGAGTTGAATTTAATCTTTCCATTGATTTGTTATCTGCCAAAAGAGCATATATTTTTGTAACCGTAAAATAGCATTTTATTTTTATGTAATCTGGTGTGTTTGTGTCTTTAAATATTTGCTCGTAACTAATTGTAGTGGTGGCATTGTAGGAGGGTGAAACCATTAGGATAAACGTGAAGAACAAACCATCCAGTGGGACTGGCATGCTTTCAGCTGCAGGTTTGTCTGGTGGAGTTTCTGCATCTGGAAAACCAAAAATGCTTGCTCTTGTACCTCCACCAAATGGTGCAGGGAAACTTAGAACTCCGTTACCACCCCCACCAAATGATCCAGCTGCTGTTCGTATGACTTCTTCAAGTCATGATGTTGTGCTTAAAGGGCCCAAAGAAACTACAAGGCGTTCTACTGATACCTTTGCAGATCTATCTCAACTTGAGGTACCCTTTTTGATTTTATCTTTCTCTGATTTTAATTTTTTAGGTTTATTTTACGTGCCTACAAGACTTAAGTTTGAGTTACTTTAATAATTTGAATTTGTGAATATTAGTTTTAAATTACTGTCTTAATCATTTTCTATGACTGATTCTGGATGTACCTGCTTTTGGTTTTGCAACTTTGCATCTCAGAAGTTGTATACCTGCATCTTATTATGTTTTGTTTTGTTTTGCTTTTATAAACTTGTAAAATTGATGGCTTCTGTAGAGAAATCTTCCATCCACAACTGGATCTGGATCAACTAAAAGCACTGGGGCTGGATGGGCAGCATTTTGAACCTGCAAGAATTTGTTGATAAAAGTTGAGAATTGAGATCTTTGTCCGATATCGTGATTGGAAAGGTGGGAAATTAGAGCGGTAACTGGAGAGGGAAGAAATCTTAGGCAATTACTCCGTTTTTGGAAAATAATTGTAACCTGTGAACATGTTTACTTATCTTTTTCACATGTTTTTAAATTGTACAATATATACAAAGACAAAATAGTTCCTCCTCCCTTGCCTGAATCTATGTTACGATGGATTCTTATATCTTGTCAGTTCGTTGCACAAGTTATGAAAGTTTAGTGCTCGTTGTTGTGGCCATATTATGACCATGATATAAAGCCAGTGACATTAGCCACCAGATTGGTCTGATATTTCTACCTTCTGTATGTGAGGGAGTTCAGGTGAAAGTAATGTCAAGGGTATATTAATGAAATTAGGCTTACCTCCCGCTGGTTGACATGTACTGTACCTATAATTTCCCTTCTTTCTTTAGACAAAGGTGAAAGAAAAAGTAATACTAAAAAAAAGGTAATTGAATATGGAAAACCATAACAATCATAACAGCAGACCTGCAGTCAACAAACTTACATACGAAAATGGTATTAGCGGCAATTAAACCATTCTATCACTCAACTTTTTGGTATAAAGTGTTTTGATTCTACAACTAGAATTATTATATTAAAAAATTCCTTTTTATGAATAAAATATTAATTATTTTTATGAATAATTATTTTTATGAATAAAAAAATTGAAGATTTTTATTCACAAAAAATTAAGAACGCCACTGAAATGTTGATCTTTACTGGCAGTGGTGGTGCAAATTCTCCGTAAATACAGCGCTGATTCAAATGGAGATGCAACGCCACGATGCCAGTGGCAAGATAAGGAAGCGAGACTGATTTTGTAAACAAGCAATAATTTTTTAGTTTGCTGAAGGTGACTCATGAACTTGTGTCCAAGGTCTATAAATATAGCAATACCAAGAAGTAAGACTTAATCTGTAAGCCAAGACAATACTGTAATTATCATAAATATGACACTGAAGCCAACTGACATTCAAAATTGATGCAACCCAAATGAGAGAACAATTTACACAAAATTTCAGGAAGCCCTAAAATTTAAAGCAGCTCCGGGGTCTAACCTTTACAGTACACTTACCGATAATCAATTTGGCCAAAAAAAAAAGATAGAATATTTTCTTTTCTTTTCTTTTTTTCAAAGTCCCAGAGAAACTATTTTTCCTCCCGATACTCTGGCTTTAGAACCCAATAAGAACCACTAGGATTTTTCTCTAAAGTGGCGATTTCCTTTAAAAGATTTTTGAATAGAGGAAGGTCTTTGGAGGGAATCCTGTCCTTGAAATGCTCTACTATACTTGCTGAAACAGTTTTCCCACCTCTTTGTATCATAAATGAGCTTATCTGACGTATTAACACTTCTGGCTGTACCCCAGACAAGTCTGATGACTTCACGGTCCTATTGTTTGCAGAGTTTGCCCTTCCAGTAGAGCTTGAGGCCAGGCCAAATTGCTGTTCAATCCCATCGCCAACTGCTCTTTCTTGGTTTCCTCTAATCCTCGCCAGTAACTCGGAAGAAGTTAATGCTTTACCAGTAGCCGCTCCAGCAGCCAAGCTCAATATTTTCCCTTCACTGTTCGCCAATCCTTCAGCAGGTCTAGAACTACCACTTAATTGAGTGTTTGTAGTGGAGCCAAACTTTTGACGAACAGAAGATGGTGCACCGGCAGCTCCTGATCTTCCAGTCCAGGTTGGGACAGCTATACTCGTTCGACTTCTAATCATCCGAGACTGGCGTAATGCTTCAGCTGCTCTCTGAGCAACTTGAGAAGCCTGCTCCTCTAGTTTCAGCTTCTCCTCATCGTTAGCATTCATTATAAGATCATGGTTCACCGCACTCTGAGGTAAAAGTTAATCACAAGAACAGCAATTCATAAGCAACTAACAAAACCTTGTAAAGTTGTAATCAACATTTAATATCCTAATGGCATTAAGTTCATCAGTATAAAAAATTAGATGCTGCTGGAGAACGGGAGGGATCAAGTTAGAAGAAACTAACAAAAAGTAATAAATACCCCCACTGCATAAACATGCTCCAAACTATAGAACTAAAAATTGTACATTACATATTGCTTTAATTTTCTTTCCAGTTTCTCAAGTTTCATAAAAGAGGTCAGGCATAAAAAGGGGAACACGAATAAAAATTCTCCTCACGTCCGATACATTCATCAATGAATAAAGAACTTACATGAATCCCATGAGCATCAAAGAGAGACTGTAAAATATTTGATTCCCCATCAGTTTCTTTGCCATTATCTTCAGCTTTCCCTTTGCCTTTCTTGGAAGAGGTTATATTTGAGCCATTTCCATTCTCACTAGCAGCTTTACTTGCTCTTGATGCTGTTGGTTTATTTAATTTAGCATCAGCTTCGTTGTCTTTACGAGTTCCGACAACATTTACATCTTCAGTTAGCTGGCTGAAAATGCTAGAGGTTTCAGTAAAGCCATGCTCTCCATCATCAGTAAGTATAAAGAGATCCTTCATGTCACGAGATTTGAAGAACCTTTTCTGCTGCGGATTATTTAATATTTTATTTGTGAGAAAATGCTTGTAAATCTGCCGATGATACACCTTCTCTTCAATTGTTCCACGAGTAATCAATCTGAAAATTGTGACATCTTTTTTCTGACCAATACGCCAAACACGCGCCCTGGCCTGTCATTAGCAACATCACACATAATATCAGAGCTTCATTATCTTCCCTTCTCTGGTTATGCTGCTGCCTACAACAGATTGCTCAAAAAAAGTAACAGGAAACACAAACCAAATATATTATCTACCAGAATTTCATTTTCTCTGTGCTCCAGAAATTCGGGAAGAAGCTACTTGATCATGACATCAAAAATAAAAAACTCGCATAGTAACGAGGTAATGTTTTCAGTAAATCTTTAATAAGATATAGAATTATTTAAAAGCTGAACCTGTTTATCGTTTGAAGGATTCCAATCAGGGTCAAATATGATCACCCTGTTTGCACCTGTAAGATTTGTTCCCAGACCACCAACCTTAGTTGTTGAAATGAAGATGAAGACTTCATCTGAATTGTTAAATTCATCTATTAATGGCATTCTCTGTTTCACAGGAGTGACGCCATCCAATCTACGGTATTTATAGTGACAATCAACTAAAAAACTCTCCAAAATGTCAAGCATTTGTTGGGTTTGGGCAAATAGAAGAACACGATGACCTTGCTGTTTCCATACTTTGAGAACTTCAGCAACAACTTTCATTTTTCCACTGCGCTCAGGATTTCCATAGTCAGGGTTCCCACAGGAATGTTCCCTCTCAAGCAGATCAGGATGGTTGCAAATCTTTCGCATCACATCAATTCCGTATAGAGAATTCCTGTTCCCGTTAAAGATCTGCTCGACCTCAGCACTAGCAAGAAAAGCCCTATACACTGAACGCTGCTCTGAAGTGAGGCTACAGAAGAGGACATTTTCAGTTTTCTTCGTTAGCTCTGCATTGACATCATCCTTCATACGCCGGAGGAGGTAAGGCAAAATTATATCACGTAAAACAACAGCACATCTGCATACCCACAACTTCAGTGATTACAAGCAAAAACCATACCAACCATGTCTACCAAAGATATAGTATTTTTGTAAATAAAATTTAAACACTACTCAACATAGATTTCTGCATAAGATAATGAAAGCATATTCCATTTTGTTACAATAATAATTGACACTAATTTTGAATATAATCATACTTTATTAAGCCATTTGTTGGTTTGCTCAATAGTTCAACAGAACCAACTTGTCTGTGGCTTTCCTCACACTTAAGATTGTTAACTACTATTTAATATTTAATCTCAGTCCTTCCACTGATTGGATAAACTGTGTCATAACTTTTAAGGTCATTTTATGGGAGCATAATTAATGCATGTTGTGTTCAGACTTTATAGTCCTGACAAATGGCATCCAAACAGTAACAGAAAATATTGGATATAACAGTCCAGTGTAGCATTAAAATGAGCATAGATAACTACACCTGAAGCTTTTTCTCATAAAAAACATAGCCCAGAAGTACTGCTGATTCTGATGTATCTAGTAGTGCTAAGGAAGTATACAACTAGATGAAGTACAATAAGGCAGTCTAGAGCAGGTAGAAGTCTATTGTCACAACATTTACCTATAAGCAGTTGATACTTGCAAAGGTGAGGCATTAGCATAACCACCAACAGATATGGGAACCGCAAATTCAGCTTCAAATATGGGGAGCACACCCAATTTTCCGGGGAACACAAAATCAAACAGAGACCATAGTTCAGACAACTTATTCTGAATCGGTTCACCAGTCATAATTATACGATGAACGGTATGTAGCTGTTTGCAAACTAGAGTGACTTCGGCATTCGGATTTCGAATTCTATGGCCTTCATCCAGAACTGCATAACCCCAGTCAATATCCAGTAGTTTTCCCCCTAGCAACCGGAGCTGCTCGTAAGTAGTAATTAACAATCCAGAATCAGATCTCAAAACACGGTTAATCAAGGTATCCCATTTTTTGTTGTTTCGCCTGGATGCATTTACCTTGACCTCAGACTCACTTTCATAATCACTTTCATCAGATTCAGCTTGCTTCTTCCTGGTAGTAGTGTCACGAGCAGACTCATGTAATATTTCCACATAAAATGCTGGGTACCATTTTTGTGCTTCACGCTTCCATTGACGCAAAAGTGTGACAGGACAAACAATGATGCTTGGTTTGTACATATTACTAGAATGCAATGCTCCCAGAAAAGCTAGGACTTGAATGGTTTTACCAAGCCCCATCTCGTCTCCAATAATTCCACCTACTTTCTGACAATGAAGTTCCCACAGCCATTGTACCCCCACCTTCTGGTAGTCAAAAAGTTCGCTAAAAATGGTCTCTGGAATATTTAGACCACCTTCAAGTGTCACAAAAGATGGCTCATCGTCTACAGACTCTTGGTTATCTTCTTCATTACTAGAGGTTCTTATATCTTCTGCAAGATTATCAACTTATACTCAGGATTATCTATACATCTATCTAGCTATTTATGCAAGGGAGAGAAGGATGCAACTTTTTCTTTTTTTCAATAGTGTCATGACTGATTATAGTTATATATACCAGTATACCACAAAACTTGTATTGCTACAAATGGCCCTTTGGTTTTCTTTTAGCTAATATGTAATTTGTGTCCCACCTTCTGTGCACGCACCTGCGCGAGCTAGCAGGTGTTTAAGGTTAGAAAATCTAAATGTCAGCTGCATATTTCATTTACCTAAATATGTTCATGAAAATAGACTGGCTTTTCACTTCGCCTTTTAAAGACTAGAATCATGTGCATCTTTGATGGGCCTAAGAAGTGAAAAACCACTTTAAATTATAAAAGAGCATACACATTCAACAGACAGAACATACCACTTTCTTCTAGATTTGAAATTTCTTGAGAGGTTATTTTTCTCCATTTCTTTCCAGGTAAAGGCCTTCCCTTTTTCCTCTTATAGTCTCTGTCAATTTCGGACGCATTTCTAAGAGACTGAGGTATTTTTGGGGGTGCTCTAAGCCTTTGAAAAGGACGAGGTGGGGCATCAAGTTTAGGCAGAAATTCCGGATCTAAAAGCTTGGTTGTTGGGCGAGCTTCTGCAGCCTGTGATATTGACCGGGCAGCTCTTGCTATGCTAGAGGAAGCAAAATCATCAGTATCGTCTATGTCCTCAGGTAAGTCTGTCTTACTAGATGGCCCTATTTCTTGAATACGACGTTCAAGACCCTTAAGCTTATGAAAGGGGGTTAAAATTCCTTTCCGAATTAATTCATCCCTTTCCTACACAATAAAAGTGACTAGTTAACCTTCACAACCCCAACCATTTAAACAGTGCAAATATAAGAAGTATCACTTCTGGCCTATTGGAGTCTTAGAAAATGAACTCAACAGAGTAGACTACACCATTAACTTACAGTTTCAACAAATCCAGCAGATGCTGCATTTAGAACTGCATCAAAGTTCTCATCATCGCCATAGGAAACTGCTTTCCTTCGCCTCTTTTGGTTCTCATTTAATTTTGGATCTTTTTTCCGCTTATGCTTTGGCTCCTCCTTAACAATATCTTGTATCACCTTCTCATAGTGACTACCTTCAGCAGATTTGCCCTTATATTTGATGAGTTCATCCTCAAGCTGAGTCTTTGTCTTCTTCAGGCTTCTTAATCTATCAGAAGCTAGAGCTTGCTGAATTGGATCACTGGACCAAGGATTCAAAGAACTTTCTTCCTTTCCACTGACTTCATCAGGAGCATGATCTTCACTTTTTTTAAATTTGAATTGTTCAACAGTTGACGCGACAGCATCAATTTCCATATTTACTGCCCTCAACTTATTATAGAGTTCCACATGTTTGAGAGATGATGACGGTTCAGTGTTTTTTGTTGTATCAGTAGCTTTGCGATCCACAGTCTTCCCAGATTCACTGTTCTCCCCCACATTGCTTATTGCCTGTTGCAAGATATTATCTACATTTAATATTGCAAAGTTTGATAAATAGGGTTTTAAATTAGATGTTGCTACAAATTTATTATATACTGCAATTAACACCTGTTGTAGAATAATGCGCTCGAGATCTTCAGGGTCTGCAGATGTGACACCCAAACTACTCAAAAATGATGCATTATCTTCCTCTGCTTGTTTCATTTGTCTACATAAATGAATCATTATGGCATAATCAGACAACAACAGAGCTACTAGATGACAACATAAAATTTCACTTATTTGTTCCCATGTACAGGGGCGGCGGAGAATCCGATTATAAGGTTGGGGGGGGGGGCAAATTTTTTTACCATATATGAAATTTATCACATGTTATATAAATCTTGTTTGATAAATAAGGTATATTTGATTATGTATTATTTTATTTATCATTAATGAATCTATCAAAATAGGATACCAAACTAAACATTAAAAGTTTAAACTAAATTAACTAAAATTAATAAACATAATGAAATTAATATAAAAATATTAAGTACATTTGTTAAGAACATTAGCCGTTAGATTTAATAATAAAAATTGTAATAAAACAATAACAGACTAACGTCTAAACATTAAATTCGATTCATTTAAAACGGTCTTCGGTACAACTATACCAACAAAATAGACTAATCCTTTCCCGACAAAAAGGGATAAAGGTGGGCCATGATAAGAAAATCTCAGTCCAACAGATGGAATGTCATCTTGGAACACGTATAAGTGTATAACAACAAACAAACACCATCACATTAAACAATAACTATTTAACAAGATCAATAATTTATCTAAATAAGCCTACTTACATGCAGCGAAAACCGTAAATCACATTAAAAACCCTAGAACTCCTACAAGTATCAAAAACCCCAGAATAATTCACAGCAAAATACACAAATTATGATATAATTAATTTTTATTGGCACATACACATATAATAATTATTATGATATAACAAGAGTACCTTCAATTCAAACAAGCTTTCCTTCGATACGAAAACATAAAAACCCTAAAAGAATTGATAACTAAGAAAAAGAAACTACACTTGAGCTCCAAGTCACAGATTAGAAACACACAAACATATAATTTTACTATAAGTAACCCTAAGACATGCAATCATCAATCAAACATACAATTCTTAACATTTGTCAATATATATAATGAATGATTATATGAATGGAATTGAAGTTGAGAATCTAACCTTAATTTTGTGATTCAAAGTCGATACCTCAGTCTTAAATCTGCAAAATACACAAGTAGAATTAGAAATATTAGGGCAAATAATCAGATCGAGATGCGATTATAAACCCTAATATTGTTGATTGTCGGATTAAACGACGATGTTGTTGGTGTTTCACAGTTGGTGTCTGGTTCGAATTTGCTTTCATTTGTATGCTCTCTCGTTCTTTGGGTTGTCTAACGTTGGCAACATATATATGCAGAGCACCCCTTGTATAAATGTAAAATGACGTTTTTACCCGAAAAATTGAAATTGGTTGAGAATTTATTTTTATTTTTGAATAATTTGATTTATAGTCTTACAAATGAGTATCAGTTCTCGAAGAAATTTTCGAGATGAGTCAGAATTGAACTCACAACTTGTGAAAACAGGGGATAAGTCCTATATTACTTGGGCTTGAAATTGGTTGAGAAATTTATAATAAGAAAAGTGTTTATGAGTCAATATACTCAAAGGTTATAAAAATTGGATCATTTATCCGTTATAATTTTCATGGATAATAAAAAAATTTAAAATATTTTTAAAAAATATGGATAGACAATATGGTTCTCTTGGATTGATAAAAAATTTATGTATCAAATTTATTCACAAAAAATTATAGCAAATAGATAATTTCGACAATCGATTGTTAAGTATCAGGATTCATAAAAATTTATACATAAATTTAATGACATTTCTATAAATTAAGATTTCATTTCATGCCTTTATAATTCAAATCTAGTGTATTTATATAGAAGTTTGATATAATATTAGAAAACTATCCGAGGTCATTCTCACGAACATCAACCCTATTTATTATTTATAAGCCTTTCTTTGTTTTAATTAACAAAAAAGTTCAATGTTATATAATTTTTGTAAGAGAACTCCATCAGGTTGATTCTCTTTCTCCCTCTCTTTTCATTTTTGTGCACAAGGTATTACACATTTTTCATAAAAAAGAGAAGAAGAAAATTGTGATTTGGTTCAAATGAAATTTTATTGAAAGGAGAGCTCTCGAGTATATTATAGAAAGGGAAGGCAGAGGTATCGAACAGTGAAGAGAGGCGAGGAAGGAGGGCAATCTAGAAAAGCATTTCTCAATTAATTTAACGAAAAAGTCGAAAATGAGTTTTAATTTATTTTTTTACTAATAGTCACGCTAGAAAATTAAGAATATAAATCTTATAGCCCAAACGATATGTTCAAATAAAAGCATCCACATCCTGTGTTTTCCATTTGTTATTTTATGGATGATAATTTGTTATTCTACAAACCCAAAATTAAAGAATATTTAACTATTATAAAAAATTTAGAATGTTACGAAAAATTTAGGGTGAATGATTAATTTCTCTTAATCAAAATATATTTTGGAAGTAAAATTGATTCTAAAGCTAGAAAAGAGATTACATAAATTTTTTGAGTTAAAATGATTGAATGCCATGGAAAATATTTGGAGTTATCCTCGTAATAAAATAGTAAAAAAATAAACTTTTCAATTATATAAAAGATAAAAATTTGAGATAAACTTAATAGTTTGTGTTAAAATCAATTTTCGCCAAGTACAAATTTCAATATCTTAATATTAAATTTATTATTGAATATTCGGATAATGATTATAAGGAGAAAAAGTGTAAATATTAAGAACACAATTAAGTTGTCTGTATATTCTATTTTTATGGATCAAGATGATGTACTATTCGATTTTGGTCATGATTTGTAGAGTTTAGGTCTAACTAATGTCTTGTAATTTGGCGACAAGTGATTTTGAAAAAGAAACTTCCATATATTTGTCGATCTATCGCCTTTATCATTTTTATTAAATTACTTCCTTCGTCACCAAGTCACTAAACTCATAATATTTGTCAACGTTTAATAAACAGTAAATTAGACACATCGTCACTGTATCGTTTTTGGAGAAGTCTTGAGATCCAAATTATTTATTGGTCGAGGAAACGAGATCAAGCGGTTTTTCAGGCGTTTTATGTTTATCAATCCTCCGTCACCGTTTACACTCCCGTTAATGAAGCTCTCCGTGACAACTCTGGCCTCATCCTCTTGTCTCTCATCTATTACCCAATTTGGTGGATTTGAGGTTTAGATCTCTGTTTTGGTTTTGGGATTTCGAGTAATTGGGGTTGTGATGGTTTGGTAGTTTGAATATTTGTTGTGTGGAAGATTCAATTCATTTTTGCAAATTTTAGTTTATACTTCAGTTATTGAATCAATTTTTATATATGTTGCATTATTATTTTTGTCTATTATGTGTTTTTAAAGATTGAGTTGATTACTCGTTTGCGTTAATTGCCCGCTGTTATCTCCGATTGCTAATTTTTTATATGAATTGTTTTTTCTTTTTAATTGCAAATCTTGCTATTTATTGTCATTAATTACATGTATGTGTTGATGATGTATCCATCTTTTCCTGGATAAAAATAATTTTTTTGTGTAATATAATATCACTAAAATCGCCTCCGGACATGTAGCCGAGTTGGTGAGAACATTGATTATTGACGAATACAATTAATGTTCGATCCCTGGGGTCGTGAAAAATTGTTCACACACTCTAGGTTGAAGGGCCATCAGTGTGATCTTGCCGCTCAATTAATTCAATTTACATGTCACGTGTTGGACCTTTGGCGGTCTGACGTGATACCGGGTTGATAATGAAAACACTAATTCACTAAATAAATATTAACTATTGAGTAAAAGTGAACATATAAAAATTATATATCTTATGTCGATGTAAATTATATATGAGATTACTGCATCTGAGGATGACCTCTAGGTGCTACCCGAGATTAAAACAAAACCTAATATAAAAATAAGAATATTTTTGTAAATATATAAGGCGGGGTATTATATTTACAAGTTTACATTTTTAATATTATATTTAAAAATACATAATTTCAGGGGGAAATATCTTAGGACAACTTAAACTCATTTTTCTCACTATATATATATATATATAAATATATCAGATTTTGTTAAACAGAATGAGTGTCGAAGGGGAAGTTGAATGCAACTTGATTAATTATAACTGATTCTTACTAACAAAAAATAAGATTTATAATTAACAAGTTTAAAATGCATATAGAGAAATCAGATAATGGAAACAGTGTTTTTAAACTTCAAAAGTAATATTAATATTTTTGGTTTGCTACAACTAACTGAAAAAGGATTTCAGCTACGAAGAAACAATAACAATGAATTTGTTAATGTTTTTAAACTTAAGAGAAAATCTAGCTTAGTTGCATATGAAAAAGTACTTGTGACATATGTATATTTATACTGAAATACATATCACACTTACATGTGCACTTTTCCTTGGTCCTGGGACAAATCTTGAAATAGAAACTGTATTTTTTTGGTTCAACATTGTCTTCATTCCATTTGTAGATAAAGCAGCTCTGAGATATGTAGAAATATTTGATTCTTTGAACACGCTCTATCTTTTGTCTGTCTTTTCCCAAGTTGCAGTAGTAGACTTGACAGACATGTCCAAATCATTCATTGTGTTTTCACTATCTTAGTCTGTTACCTGGAACAGACTGCAGTTTCACTAAAAGTGTACTGTCAACTTCTAGCTTCTTTATGATGACAGTATCCTTAACTCCGCATACTTTGTTGTCAAGTCTTGATAGTTCATTGAAGCATATTGTCTCCAAAGTTGTTGTTAACTATCCCGCCAATGATACTGTTAGTGATACTTGTTGTCTTCAAATTTTCATTTTCCGCCAAGTTTACTGTCGAGGGAATAGCTGTTGTCATCTATTCCTTTGTGATGTCACTTGAATATGTTGTCATAGGCTTAAGTGTTGAATGTTACTATCATGAGTATGATTCATGCTGTGCATGAACACTTTGTGAATTTCTACTTCATGGATCATGTTATTACATTTGTACAAGAAAATAACTATTAAACTTACTGTCACTTACTTATGCTATGTTAACCAGACTGTTTCAAGTGACTATTAAAACATACTGTCAATATACACATGACAGTACATTTTACTTAACTTATTATAAATTAAGACTAAGTAACTTTAGTTGATTACACTGTTAACACCACAATTCCTAATAAATTTTTATCGGATTTCAGGTTTGAATTAGATTCGGGTCGGGTATCGGTTTAATATATATTAAATCTAAATCTAAATTCAATTTTAAAATTTAAAATTCAATAAATTCTATATCAGCCGAATCAGATTATTTTGTCATACCACACTCACACCCCTGATTTTAACACTTTAATAGCGGTTGGTGGTCCGTTTGGTTTAGAGCACCCACAGTGGGATGACCACTACCCACTTTTTTTCCGTCCCAAATGTACGCCCCGTCATTCCAAAATGGGCAGGAGAAAGAAATGTGCAGCTTCCTCCAATGGTGTCCAATTTTCACATATTAGTGGACCTCAATTTTATCATATTATATATATAACAGAATGATATTTTATAATTTAATTTTAGTTTAATGAAATAATGTTTAATTTTAATAATCAAATTAAATGATTATAATTTTAAAAATAGTATCAAAATAAAAAATATGTCTCATAATTGAAATACATCATATTTTTAAAAAACAATTTAAAATAAAATATTACATTAAAAACATCAAATGAGAAAGCGTTAAATTTAAAATATTACAATATAAAAAATTTAACGATTATTGTGAAATTGCGAGATATGTTCAACCAAGTCATTTTATAATTGACGATGTGCCCGTTTATCCCGCATCTGTATAGTATTTTGAACATATGTTTCATACAAGAAAAGGGGTTCATCCCCCAAATTTGGTTGAGATAAACCATTTGTTGCATCATCATAGGTTGGTAATGGACCAATTTGAGTGGCGTATGTGTCCCTCTCGTCTTCAACTATCATATTATGTATTATGATGCATGCTTTCATAATTCTTCCAAGATCTCATTTGTCCCAAAAACGTGTAGGACCACGTACAATCGCGAAACGAGATTGTAACACACCAAACGCTCATTAAACATTTTTTCGCTGACTTTCTTGATATTTTAAAAATAATTTTCCTTTTCCAATTTGTGGACGTGATATTTTTTGACGAACGTTGCCCATTCAGGATATATTCCATCTGTTAAGTAGTATTCCATATTATAATTATTTCCATTGATAGTATAATTTACCTTTGGAGCATGACCTTATAGCACATCATCAAATACCGATGATCGATCTAAAACATTTATGTCATTATTTGAACTTTCAGTAGTTGAAGAAGTTCTCCACTTAGGTTGTCTACGAAACTCAAACCAGTGTTTGTCAAAATTAGACTTCTTTTTGTATTTAGCTGAAAGAAGTATATGGACTCTCTCATTTATGTCGTCCAAGTTTGAACCGCTCCCGACTGTCTTTTGTGCCTCTTCATAACATGATCTAAATTTCTAAGCATCTTCGTTTATTCGTTGCCACCTTTTTCTTATAGCCACAACTCCTCTCTTGATGACACCGTGATTATCTTCCTCACAATGTTTCGGCTTTTTTATCAATACCAATACATAGATCAATTGACACATTCAACCATGCACTTATTAAGAGTTTATCTTCAACTCACTTCCACTGACCAGTAATATCACATACATCTTCATTTTCCCACAATCATCATTTAAATCAATAATATATATGTTATTAAAGGCAGATACTTGTGAATTTGGTGAATTTTAGAATCTGGTAGGTGATTGTTGGATTTCAAATTATGGATTTGAAAATGGAAATTGATATAGAGAATTGTGAGTATATGAAAATGGAAATTGAGAATTTTGAGAATGTGAAAATTGGTATTGAGAATTCGGAATTTAAGAATTAAAATTAAAATTTTGTGTGTTTGAAAAATAGGAATTTGGATACCGATATGGAAACTGAGGATTTAAATTTTGAGAATTTGAAAGTGTAGGATTATTTGATTCATTTTTTGATAGGAAAAATTAAAATTTTGAAGAAATAAAGAGTATGAATAAGATTGATATGAATATTAGATATATATAGAAGTAAAATGTTACCGTTAATAATTTAAACGTTACTAATATATACGTTACAAACATTATTGCAGATAAGCTGACACTATTCCACTGTTGACTCGTGATTCAGTTATTAAAAAAATAAAAAACAAACCAACAGGACACAAACGGACAAGCCCACTTTGGTGGCCGGTGATGCTTTTCCTTTGTTCCATCCAATGATAAAAATGATTAAAATTTATGCCCAGTTCCATTTCCCGTGTTCCAATGCGGAGTTGGTCGTGAGGCCTTCCGCCCAACAACCTTCCCGAGCGTTTTATTAGCTTTTTAAATTCAATTTAAACTAATAAAAAATTAAGTATAATTAGTCACGAGTTTTTCTTAAATTATACCAAGGTTATATTTTCGCTCTTTCTTTTTCTTTTTTAAATATTTTTCTCTTTATTTTTTAAATAAAATAATAAAAAAACTATATTAAATTCAATTACAGTAGATAAAATGCTATATTTAACATTGCTTATGTTTTTTCCCTCGTATATATTTATTGAGTTGAACAACCTCATCGTACAACCAACGTGGCCAGTTTAGAAACAAACACGTGTCAACAAAACAAACATCCACATAGTCATGTAAAAACCTATAAATAAGGACCAATTAGAAGGCTAGAAAAATGTAGCCTCAATTGAAATGGCAAAACAAGAAGAAGAAAGTAATGGAATTCGGGTCAAGGGGATGCAATTCGGGTACGATATACAAAACCCGTTATTTGTTGACTTCACCCTTACCATCTCTCCCGGATCTAGATGTCTCCTCGTCGGTGCCAATGGATCCGGTACTCTCTCTCTCTCTCTCTCCCCTTCTCTATATCTTATAAGTATATGTGTATGTGTAATGTATGTGTTTTTTGTACAATTTGGGTGTGTTTGAGGTAAAGATTGTTGCTTTTTGCTCAATTTGGATTCATTTTGGTTGTAATGTTAGCTTTGTGGCTGTTATGTTTTGTGTTGTTGGATGATTAGTGAGGATTGTAATGTTTGTTGGGAGTGATTAGTTTTGGGGATTTAGGGTTAAGTTATGGATTGGAAGAGATAAGTACTTGGTTAACCTAGTTTCTTGGAAGGAAGTATTTGTTGGGGTTTTGATTGTCTGACTTGGTTATTTAGCAGAGCTGTCCTTTCTTGGAAGGAAGTATTGGGTATGTTTGGTTTGGTTTTTAACTGTATTGTGGATCGCGAAACTGATTTACACCTGCCTTGAGGCTTGTGTGGCTGTTAATAATGCATTTGCTTATAAAAACAATGCCTCCGATATTTTTATTGAGTTAAGTACATTTGATAATTAGGTGATGAGATAGCTTTTTAAATACATGGTGATGGTTATACGAATATGCAAACTAGGAAAAGAACAACTTATAGCTGCATATAAATGTCTGATAGACAGGTGCCAAGTCTCGATATTATTGATAGGACATTTCTACTTGCTTCTACTTACTCGGTGTATGCTAATGTTATTGCAGGGAAGACAACTTTGCTAAAGATTTTGGCTGGAAAACATATGGTTGGTGGAAGAGATGTAGTGCAGGTCTTGAATTGTTCAGCATTTCATGACACACACCTGGTCTGTAGCGGTGACTTGTCCTATTTGGGAGGATCCTGGACTAAAACAGTGGGCTCTGCAGTAAGTTCTTTATCTATCTAGTCTGGATTATCTAGCCTTTAATTACTATTCAGTCCCGATATATCCTTGATCAACATTGCTATATATAATCAGTTTGATTTGTGGTAGAAGAGTTTTACTGTCACTTATACCACACCTGGTATCCTAATTTGCCAACGACCAATGGAATGTATAATTTATGAAAAGATTTTTAGATAGATCCCAAATTGTTTTGTTCATGAAAATCATATATAACAGTATCTATTCTATGCATCTCTTTACTGGAAAATATTAGTGTGCGTGAGTGTGTCAATAATATATAATGAGCCATTATGTGCGTGCAGGGTGAAATTCCACTTCAAGGAGACTTCTCTGCGGAGCATATGATATTTGGAGGTGAAATAGCTTTGTTATGAATGTATCTGCATATATAATTTTATGGATCTAGATTAAACTTATATCCATCTAATTGACATGAGCAAGTTGAAGGGATTTACGTATAAGTTCAGCAAAGTTTTATTTGCTATTCAATTTTGTGGATCTCAACCTTTTGTCCATCTCATTGACGTGATGCAGTTGAAGGGATTGATCCTATAAGACGTGAGAAGTTGATTGAATTGCTTGATATTGATTTAAGATGGCGGATGCACAAGGTTTCTGATGGTCAGCGTCGCCGAGTCCAAATCTGTATGGGGCTTCTTCATCCTTTTCAGGTAATTTATTGCACTTGGGTTGCAAACCTAGATAAACATGTATCTATTTATGATACACGATTACGGTCATGATATATTAGCTTGTCAAATATGGTGGTGGAATATATATGTAAGGTTGAACCCAATAAACAAGAGAACATAGATTTGGCATATATAAAAAAATTGAGGATATACTCACATTCTGCACAAATTGAAAAGGAGATATATCCAAAGAATCTTCTTGCTTTCCAATTTTTTTTTTATCATAGCTGGGATGGTAGAAGGATCAGAATTTTTCTAGATTCGTGGAAGGCGAAGTTTTCATTGACAGTCCATTTATAGTCGTGAAAAGTCATCTTTAAAGATGTATATGTGCTTTGATATGCAAGCGCCTGTGTGCATAAGCTCGATTTTGTTAAATTGTGTATTGTTTATACATTGGGTTATCTCCCACTGTTTAGTTCAAAGTGTATGTATGGAAATTATAGCTCAAGTTTTATTCTATTATTAACTGAACCCCATACTTGATCAGGTTCTTTTGTTAGACGAGGTTACAGTTGACCTGGATGTTGTTGCAAGGATGGATTTGCTCGACTTCTTCAGGGAAGAGTGCGAACAGGTACAAACATAAATAACTTTTGTTTGTGGTGAATCAGGATCAGGTTTGGTTGATTGCTTGCACTTTTTTACATGTTATGATAAGAAGTGTGCTCTATTCATCACAAGTGTTTTTATATCATGCTGATACTAGGTTGTCTGATTTATTATTTTCTTTATTTGATTAAATATCAGAGAGGAGCTACAATTGTGTATGCAACACATATTTTTGATGGGTTGGAGACATGGGCCACAGATCTGGCTTACATACAAGATGGAGAATTAAGGAGGACAGAGAAATTATCTGAGCTTAGCGAGTTAAAACATGCTGCTAACCTGCTTTCAGTGGTTGAGTCCTGGCTGCGCTCTGAAACTAAAATAGAGAAAAAGAGACCTGCTAATAATTTGTCCCAAGACAAGAAATCATCTTCTTTCGATTCTTCTCCCTTTAGATCAACCAGACACATGGCTTACTACCGCTGATAATACTTTCCTGTGAAACTTAAACTTAATAGCTAAAAAAGGAAAATTATTATGTTGGCTCCATCAACCAGGTACTAGTCAAGCTCTGTCAAGAAAGAACCTTCTGCCATCAACTGCTTGTAGGATCGCGCTATTCCAACCTTAAGGCGATATTATTACAACCTAAAGCGTCACAGAACCTTTCTACATTGATATAGAGCTGCCCTTTGCCTATCTTCTGGGAAGTTACACGTGTTAAACCCGCAAGGAATTTTCTTCTGGTCTGGAATATTTTACTTCATTACGTGTATCTTCTATGTTGCATAGTTTGTTGTTGAAAAATTGTATGATTTCCATCGAGTTTGTTTATATATCATAAATGCATTTCTTTGAAGGGTGATGCTCTGTATACGGTATTGTTGCTTGAATTGCTCAAACTCCACTCATATAATGTTCACTGACCTCAAAGTTTTCTTTTGCAACATCTGAAACTATTCAAATCTCCCTAACCATATTAATATAGTACATTTTTAGTACTCTGAAATTTCATTTCTTCTTGTTTGATATAAAGTTATACTTCGATATTTATGAGATTATTAATTTATCGACATCTCTTAGAGCCTGTTTGGCAAACAATTTTAATCCCGGTTTAAAGTTGTTTATCCCGGTTTAAAGTTGTTTCTGAACTTAAGCTGAAAAATGTCTGTTTATGTAATAAGTCAGAAACAAACTTAAAGTAAGAAATAAGTCAGTCAGTAGGAGTAAGTATTGGGTACTTTTTTTTCCAGAAGTATGATTTATTTTTTTTATTTTTCTAATTTGATAAAAGTTATTCATATGTAATAAATTACTCATAAGTTATTTTTATTATTATATTTTAAAAAACTCATAAATCACTTATAAATCAAAATTATCCGAACATATATTTTAAACTCCCGATTAGTCACATTAAACCACTTTTAAATCATAAATCACACTTGACTTATTTTAAATTTAACCAAACGGCGGGCTCTTAATTTTTCTCCGACAAACTTTTACATCTAAAAGATGGTATTACAGTAAATAGTTGACATTTGTATGTTAAAGTTGTATCATTAAAGCACATAAAACAAATGTAAAACAGAAAAGAAAAGCACTCCCAACATGGGAATGTAGATTCGGTCTAACTTGTGCATAAACACAAATCTTTAATGAAAATATTGTTATCTCACTGCAAAAACTCAAGCGATCAAGTTAACATATCAAACAAAAAAGTTATTAAATAATTATTTAAAATAACATATTAAAACACATATATTATACTTTTATACACCAATCTAACTTAAAATAAAATATTATTCCAATTAAATAATAATAAACACTGTTATGTTCAATTCTTCCCCTGTGATCTGATAAATATAATACATACACATGTACATATAGACACACGCTTTTAGATAACTATAAAATCTATAAAATACATTCACCCCACACCGGTTTGTTTATAAACACATCGATATAAAAATATTGAGTACATGCCAATATATACATACACGGATCCACATATTGTATCTCTCTCCGAGTCACCCATTGGTAATCCGATCTCTATGCCCCATTTCAAGATTTATATTTCTTCATTTTATTTTATTATTTTGAGTTTATATACAAGTTTGTAAATTTATGATTCTATGTTTGATGTTGTTGCATGCTTTGATTATGTTGTGGGGTCTGTCAGAACAGTGTATGGATCTCATTTGCATTTCAGGAAAATAATTTGTAAGATAAAATTTCTTATTTTTGGATTTTATTTTTACTTTGTTTGAGATCTTTTTGCATTTCAGATAATGGGCTTCATTGGTTCTTATGGAATTTTATTTATTTATTTATTAATATTTGAACGTTTACTTTGTGATCTTCATGTTGAGTTGGTATAATGGTATGTTGTTTTTGTATGTATATAATCTTGTTGGTATCACATATGATGTTGTATCTAAGTGCAAGGGGAGGAGGGAGTGATGATTCGAAGTTTCGAACCCCCTGACTTTGTCATGGTAGGGTGGGGATGAGGCTTTGGCATTATACTATTTGGAATGGTCAATATTTTCACACACAAACACAAAGTCACAAACACACACTCTCTATCTCTCTCCCTCTCCCTCCCTGTCTCTTCTAGGATATAAAAAAATGTAGTTAATGTTAAATTAAATTTAGTTTATTTTGATGTATGAGTGTGTAGATAGAGTGACCTGATTGACATACAAGGTGTTGTTATTTTTATTTATTTTTCTAGTTTTCTTTTCTTGCTGCAGAGTGAATTTGTTAGACTATTCTGGGTTCGAAGGGCGATATTAAATAAAACCTATATTTTGAGAAATGATTGTTAGTTATTGAAGAGTTTTCGTGATAGTGGAGACAAAATGGATTCGGCTAGGGGTTGGCTACAGAAGCTTCAGCCACGAGATCGGGCAAAGTCTTCGGCCAAGAAGAAGGGATCTGAGGTATCTGAGGATGATGAGAACAAAGAATCAAGACCACTAACAGACGAAGAAGCATCGAATGTTACAAAACAAAGGGTTGCAGCTGCAAAGCAGTATATTGAGAATCATTATAAGGAACAGATGAAGAATTTGCAGGAGAGGAAGGAACGGTAAGTCATGTGAGCAGACACTCTTGTCTGATTGCATTATACACTCTTGTCTGATTGCATTATAGACATACATGTTGGATATATATATATATATGTATGTATGTATGTATGTATGTATGTATGTATGTATGTATGTATATGTATATCCATTTCTCAAAATAAAGGCAAAAATAACATTTTTTAAATTCTTGTATTTTTTTGACCCATTCATTTTCCCATAGGGCCATAGGCAGATATATTTCGGGAGTTCAAAATTTTCTGTAACTTCTAAATTTCGTAATTGTATGACGCTCTTATGGGTGAGGATAAAAGAATTTACTTTCGCTTGTATTAAAGGAATTACTTTATGGGACAAATTATAGTTTAACAAAGTTCACTTATTTTCAATTTGGTAGTACTTATGAACTCAAGACTTATTTTCCCTCCTCTTAGCGATGAGACTGCTTTGGTACCACTAACCTTAGAGCATCTCCACCAGGGGTTGCTAAGAGAGTTGCCAAATTATGACAAATCATCAAATATATTATTTTTTAATTTTCTCTCACATTCATATCACTCTTGGCAACATTTGTTAAAATTTTGCTCCAATAGTTAGCAACTTCAAAAGTTGACAATGTAGCCCCTCTATATTAATTTTATATTTAGTTCAATATAGAAGTAGGTAGAGTAGTATACACTTTTCATGATTTATATGACTTTTTACTAGTTTGGGAAGTTGCCAAATTTTTGCAACCTCCCAACTCCAATAGGTTGACAACCAAGGTTGCCATGTCACATAAGCTTGGAAATCTCCTTGGCAACCCCTATTGGAGATGCTCTTAGAAAGCTAGAAGTAACATATATGTTTCTGGTTCAAATGTGGGGGAAGTGCAAGTTTCTAATAATTTTGGGCATAGCAATTACTTTATGGCAAGTGTCTTGGGTCAAGAAGACTTCAAGTTCAACATTCCTGTGCAATGTAACTTATATGAGATATATGTGTCGGAGTAATTGAGCTAGTCTCTGTGTCACCCTTTTTTATCTAGCATTTCTTTCCGAAATTAATAGAATCCAAAAGTTTCAATGAATTTTTAAGCTCCAGAACATGTGAATACTCACCCCTTCATTGTATTCTTCAAACAGACGAAATTTACTGGAGCAGAAGTTGGCTGATGCTGATGTCTCAGAGGAAGACCAAAATAACCTTTTAAAGTTCTTAGAGAAGAAGGAAACTGAATACATGCGTCTTCAGAGGCATAAAATGGGAGCTGACGATTTTGAGTTGCTCACAATGATCGGAAAGGGTGCTTTTGGAGAGGTAAACATTCTGAAATACGGGTGCTAGTATTGCTCAGATGGTCTCTCTTGAACCTCCATTATAATAAGTGAATAGTTTTAGTTAGCTAGTTAATTCATAGTATACTTGAGTGGCAACCCTGATTTTGGCAATTATGTGGTTTAACTGTTTAAGAATTCATTTTGTTGTGAACGAACATCTCGCATGGTCGCATTGCATAGTGTACCACGACCTTAAGGTACAATTTGCAATGACTATGGTACAAATACAACTTAAAATGCAGAAATGTTGAAAGAAACCATTACGGTCTATCACTTACTGTTACACAATATTACTGCACGCAATCTACATTATATTACTTCCAGCTTTAAACTCATCTCCTGAATGGAACACCTCACAAATTTATTATTACCACTTATTGTGCAATTGTCAATGGAGACAACACAATGATTACTTGTTGAAATTTGTAAGCTTTAAACTTCATCATGTGATGCTGTAAATAAACTCAGAGCTAACTTTCCTCATGATGTGTCTATATTGAAATGTAAATTCTAGATGTAAATTAAGACATGCATTGATTATATCTTGTTCAGGTTCGAGGTTCGAGTCTTTAAGGAAAAGGCAGCAGGTCATGTCTACGCGATCCTGAATATAGAAATGTTGAAAGAAACCATTACACTCTATCATTTTTTCCCACTTTTATTGTTATACAATAGTACTGCATGCAATCTACATTATATTACTTCCAGCCTAGAACTCGTCAATTGAATGGAACATCTCCCAAGTTTACAGTTGCCACTTATTGTGCAATTGTCAATGGAGACAACATAACGATTACTTGTTGAAACTTAAAAGCTTGAGACTTCATCATGTGATGTCATTGATTAACTCAGAGCTATCTTTCCACATGACGTGTATATATTGAAATGGAAATTCTATATGTAACTAAAGACATGCGTTTGTTATATTTTGTTCAGGTTCGAGTCTGTAGGGAAAAGGCAACAGGCAATGTCTACGCGATGAAAAAGCTTAAAAAATCCGAAATGCTTCGTAGAGGCCAGGTGTGTGTTTTTTGTGGTCTTCAGATGCTATTATTGCATTCCTACTCCTAGTAATATTGTTAACTAGCTTCTACACTTTTATAGGTTGAGCATGTTAAAGCTGAAAGGAATCTGCTCGCAGAGGTGGATAGCAATTGCATTGTGAAACTTTATTGCTCTTTCCAAGATAGTGATTATCTATATCTTGTCATGGAATATTTACCTGGTGGAGATATGATGACATTACTTATGAGAAAGGATACCTTGACTGAAGAAGAGGCCAAATTTTATATTGGTGAAACAGTTTTGGCCGTTGAGTCTATTCACAGACATAATTATATTCATAGGTTTGTGACTGCTTTGAATGTTTCATGCATCATCTTATACAGTATACTTTGTGAAGTGCAACTATTGGACTGCTAAATATCCTGATATCTGATGTTTAATTTTCAGAGACATCAAGCCCGACAACTTGTTACTTGATAAACATGGTCATCTGAGATTATCAGATTTCGGACTTTGTAAACCTCTAGATTGCAGTACTATAGAAGAGAAGGATCTATCTTCAGCAGATAGTCCAACTGGCAGTTCAAAAAATAATGTACGGTCTCCACCTCCAAAACGAACACAACAGGAGCAACTACAACACTGGCAGAAAAATAGGCGTACTCTTGTAAGCATTTTGTAATGATTCCTTACTGTAACTTTTTTTATTTGTATTGCTTTATCATTGTCCATTTGATGGCAAGATCTGCCGAGTCATGTCTTTTGTAATAGGAAGATAAGGGGATCTAGAAAAAAATATTTGTAGGTTGCATTATGCTGTAGATTCCATTGAAAATGTATTTTTTGTTTCCGTAGAAAGTTAGGCCGCTTCCCTGCTGTGCAATCTTTATATTTCTAGAAAATAAATCTCGAATGAGTTGGGTTTTTCTCATGTTTTGTGTAAATTATTTTCTGGATATTGTAGGCATATTCAACTGTTGGTACACCAGATTATATTGCTCCAGAAGTTCTTCTGAAGAAAGGATACTCATTGGAATGTGATTGGTTAGTTCTTGCATGTAAAATAAAGAACCCGATTCCCTTGAGGAAATATATATTTATGTATATTCATAAGCATCTGTCTTAGAAGCTAAAAGAAGAGTTTGCAGAATGTATTTAAAGTTTCAGGGCACAAGTTGATCAAGTTCGTTCTTTTATAAATTTGCATCTGCCAGGAGTCCCAGGACTAATGGTCTTACTCGTGTGTAGGTGGTCACTTGGTGCTATTATGTTTGAAATGCTCGTGGGTTACCCACCTTTCTATTCTGATGATCCTATGACAACTTGTAGAAAGGTATGTTGTTTATGCATGTCCTTGTTGCTTAAGTCATTTTAGCAAATTTGTCACTGGTTGAAATTGATAATTATAGAATGAGAAGTTGCCTTAAGAACATCACAATTCCCCGGACCAAGTCTGAATCTTAGTGCCTATACTTGTATGAGGTCATCATGTCTAGATTTGGCAATTGACAAGTCAAAAGATATATATGTTTTCAATTGTTAAATTCTCTTTTCTTCTCTCTGCCTGTTATCCCCCTCTCACTCCTGGATTCCCTGTTTAGTGGTAACAAGTGGAGTGCATGTTGTCCCTGCTTCTTTGAATATTTGCATAGAAGTACAAACTTCCCCAGAAACACCAAAGTATATATTGTTTATGTTACATTTGCTCGAACTCTTGCAGATAGTTAACTGGAGAACGCACCTAAAGTTTCCTGAAGAAGCGCAATTATCTTCGGAAGCAAAGGACCTAATCAGCAAACTACTTTGTAATGTGAATCAAAGGCTGGGTTCAAAAGGTGCAGATGAAATTAAGGTGTTGTATGGTGTGTCCTGTTCTATGTTCTTGGACTTGTTCTGGGAGTGCTTCAGAAATAGAATGGGAGTGCTTCAGAAATAGAGTGAGTTACCACTTTGTTACATTATTTCAGGACCATCCTTGGTTTAAAGGTGTTGAATGGGACAGATTATATGATATGGAAGCTGCATTCATTCCTGAGGTCAATGATGAATTGGACACCCAAAACTTTGAAAAGTTTGATGAGGTAAATATGTTTGTTTATCATTCTTATTTGAGTTCCCTAGATGGGTAAGTTTTCTCTGCTGTCAACTTTGCTTATTTTTATCCTCATTATATTGTCATGCAGTCTGAACACCAAGCTCAGGCTTCAGCAAGATCTGGTCCATGGAGAAAGGTAAGCTCAATAATTCATTTAACTATGTTACAACTCATAATGACAAGGTTCAGACTTCAGAAGCATTCCAACTTGAATTTCTGCACTTTCAGTAGTGCATCTGTCACATACTCACATATTAATGTACATTTGGCTCCAAATATTAATCACCAGGTTGCTTTGAATTTCTATTGTACATTTGGCTCCAAATATTAATCACCAGGATGCTTTGAATTTCTATTGTGCCGTGTGGGAGTTGATACGGTAGAAAACGGTAGGGGTCTTATAGTAAGGTGCTATTATTGACCACCCTGCATAACAGGAGTGAAGGAGAAAAACCTTGGATTCCCAATTTGTTAAAAAGGGATCACTGTACAATACTGAATGTCAACTGATATCTCCACCAGAATAGTTGTTACTTTCAGAAGTGTTTATGTGAATTAATATCTTCATCAGAAAAGTTGCTACTTTCATAAGTGTTTACGATTTTTAAAGCATAGAGTACAAACATGTAAATAGTTATTTCTAATTTCTTCTTTCTAAATATGCAGATGCTTTCGTCGAAGGATGTTAACTTTGTTGGTTACACTTACAAGAACTTTGAGATCATCAATGACTATCAAGTTCCTGGAATGGGTATCTCTCTCACTCTTTTCATGTGTTTGTGTGTGTCTCTTCACTTTATTTCTTTCATATATTAGTATGTACAAACTTCACTCATTTGAGGCATTTGATTGATCGGTTGTGAATTTGTGCTTTCTTGCAGCTGAATTGAAGAAGAAAAACAATAAACCAAAAAGACCGACCATCAAATCACTCTTTGGTAATGCACTTTAAACTCGCAGTATCTTGTTTTAAGTTCAATCTGTTGGCATTCCTAATGTATAATATTTAATTGTGTATTCCGTAGTCATCTTGTGATGGTTGGGGGTATTGGTGGCACCCACAAGTGTAAACGAGTAAAGCTATTTGTGAGTTGTTCGAGCTTGGCTCGTAAAATATTCTGATTGGACTCTATAAAAATAATTGAGCTAAGCACAACTGTTCGAATACTTAGTGACCAGAGCTCAAGCTACAAATTACCCGACTCGTAGGACTCCCAAGCTTAAATTTGGGGGGGGGGGGTTATGGTCTATAAATTAATATTAATAATAAAGATTAATATGTCTTTTCAACGTTTAATCGAGTCGAACTTATTATATTCAAGCTTTTGATAATATTTATACAAGATTCTGAGCCGAACTCGAGCGTATTGAATTACTGTTGAGCCAAGTTTCAAGCTTAATATTTATGATTCGGTCCTGTTCAGCGCAGGTCGACTTGATTACAGGCACCAATTGATCATTTCATGGCTTTTACTTTTTAGGGACTTCAGCACCATTTATAAATTATTTGTTCTTTATAAATTCCTCATTCTTTCCCTCCCTCTATCTCCCCCCCCCTCCATCTCTCCCTCTCTCTGTCTGTATCGAGTTTTGCATTTTTTCTTCAGTGCTATACAGAGTGCTTACTATTATAGATAACTAGTTCTGAGTTTTAACAATAAGATATATTGTCTATATCGTGCACACGATATTATAATTTACAGAACTGGAAGTTTATATTAGTTTATTTTTCCCTCTGGTCCTTGTCAAAAACTCTGTGCAGGCAAAAGTATTAACAGGTTGATTCCATAGCAGATAAGTTTAGCATGCAATTAAAACTTTTACATTCTATTCATGTTGGTTATCTTCTTACAGAGGACGACCCTGAAACATCCGATGCAAGTGAAGAACGCAAGCCTCAAGGAGGAAGCTTCCTGAATCTCTTGCCTCCTGAATTAGAAGTTTCTGACAAGCAGAATAGCAAGTCTGCCTAACTCGCTGATGTATGTCTAACATCTGATGGCTAGGTATCATTCCCCCATGATTGAAGTGGAAATTTCAGCTTCTGGCGTCGATTAATTATGGTGCAAGTTAGACTCTGTATCACTGGGGGTTGAGACTTGGATGTAGTTTAATGTCATATATTCCAAGATTGGTGCTGCATCTTGAAGCTCCAGAGTAGCTGCAAGCTTCACCCCCACAAAAATTTCCATATTTTATCCCTTTCATGTTGTCCAAACTCTATAGATAGGTGAAGATTCGAGAGGCAGCCCTACTAACTTATTTGTTATGTTATGTATTTATAAAAATGCCTAGGACGTGAAATACAGAACATATAAACTTGCCACTTATCCAGGTTAACTCATGCCATATCATACTTGTAGTTCTGCAACTGCAAGAGAACATTCTGAAATTATTGACTTGGCAAAAAATTAAATAATAACATTGTTAACATTCTTGATTTATTTTTATTATTCTTTTCCTCCAAACGCATATTTTAGTTATGTTATTGTTAGCGGAATACATGTGTTATTAATGAAAAATGTGATATTTTTAACGAAATGAGAAGTATACTATTAGTATGTTCTGTGAATCATATGTATATATATGTGTGCGCTTTGTAAACATTTTTCATTATTTCTTTTAATATAATTGTGTTTGTATTTACATAACACATGTATTTTAAACAAAATTATAATTTTTATAAAATAAGAAGTGTTCTCCAGAATCCTCCAACGAAGTAATTCTGAGCCTGCTAAAATATTGGGTCTCTAGTAAGGAGTAACTCACGCTCAGTTTTGATGAGAAAAACGGTTGGTGGGAGAGTAGCGTCAGAAAAATTAATTTTTTTTTAATTTTTATATATTTTAAAATATAATAAAAATAATATTTTTAAAATCTAAAAAGTAACTTTTTCAAAAAAATAGAACTAAGAACTTATTTTTCTATTTTTAAATTTTATCAAATCATCATTATTTGTTTTCAATAAAAAACTAATGTTATTGTTTATAATAATAATATCAAACGAAGTCTTAAATTAAATTATTTAAGATTCTTTTGATAATTTTATAACTAATTTTTGATCAATAAATTAAATTTAGAAATCCTAAACTAAATAGAGAGTCTTAAGAGTATATATTTATGCAAGGCAAACTTTTTATTCTTTTTTTAAAAAATAAGACAATCTCTAAAAATTGAGTTTTATTTTATATTTTATTTAATTATATTGTTCTTTAAAAATTATTTCAGCAATCACATTAATTTTTAAAAAATATATACTTCTAAGAAAATTCCATCCTTTTAGAATGTATATCACTGTTTGTGTTTGGATGTGCTGTCCTAAATTTATCACAGAAAAGTTATATAATTTTATTAACTTTATACTTTGAAATACCTATCTTTAAAGACGGATGATCAATTAGACACGATCACCAACAATTAATTAAATGTATACAAGTGGTAGTAAATAAAAGAATTTGTAAGTTAAAATATTAAATTAGAGATTTGATATAAGGATATAATTATAAATTTATTATGAATAAAAGGATTTTATAAAATGTATCTTCTGGTATTATATGAAGTGCATGTTGTGATATTAAAAAACATTTTTCTCCTAATTTTAATAAACACACTTATAAAAATAAAAATAAATGTATCACAAAAAATAAATAAAAAGTAAATTAAATAATGATAGAAATTAATTTATATTTCAAACTATTATATATATCTCAGACTAAAAAAACACAAACACATTACACACATGGCTGGTGTTTATCGTTTCAATGATTTATGAGTAGTTGAGTAGTATATTCCACAATCTACAATATCAATTTTTGTCAAGAAAAAAGCAAATTATTATCTTCCCCACCTTAACAAATCAAATCAATCCCCACATTTTCTTTCATCCTTATATTTTATTTGCTTTTTCTTTCTTCCTCTATTTTCTTCTTCTTTTCTCCATAAAAATTTCATATTTTTCATCATTTAATCCCAACCCATTTGTCCCCTTGATCATATTTGTCTTCTATTCCAATCTTTACATCATTTTTTATATTATATTACATATATGTTGGTCATATGTATTTGTTTTGATCAATAATGTTGGATATGATATTCCAAGATTCAATCTTTTTATTTATTATTGTTTCTTGATTCTTTTTAATGTTGAAATAATCAAAGGATGTAGTTGATTGATAAGCTGGTTCTTTTAGAGTTTGTTTTGATCATAAAAATTTCAGCTTTTTTTATTGTTGGTGTTGGAATTTTCAGGGTTAGATAAGATGAGGGTATCTCAAATTAGTGTATTTTGATTGTGCTAAATTATTGGCGGGGTTGGTTTTTGTGTTGAAATTAAGCATAGATCTGGTCAGGTTGGAAAATAAGATTGTGAAATTATGGATCATGTCGTGGGTGGAAAGTTTAAACTGGGCAGGAAAATTGGAAGTGGTTCTTTTGGTGAGCTATATCTAGGTATGTATGTCTTTTTGTGTGTATATACACATATGTATTAGAATTTCTTTTGGTGGTTATGATTGTTTTGATTACATGTTTATGAATTGTTTGGGTAATGATTTTGCTTGTTAATTCAGGTATTAATATCCAGAGTGGAGAAGAAGTTGCCATCAAGCTGGTACTCTCCTGGCTTTTTAATCAGTGTTTAATGTAAATTATGATGGGGTCTATTTGTGATTGTTGCATTAGTTAGCTGCCTGAGCTGTTATGTTTAAAATTGTTCATTTTCTGGGCATTTATATATCTGTATAAAAATTGAGCTACTTTATTATGATAAAATTGCGAGTTTATATAATCGTATGGGGACTAACAAGAATTTGAAGCTTTAACCCATACTTTTTTCCATGGAAAAACATGTTGATATTATTATCGGTATAGGGAAATCATCTTCCTTTTCCTCTCTTGCTACTGCATTTGTTACAAAAAGCTTACCATTTGATGTTTTTACTCTTTTTAATGCTCTTATGTTTCTCATCTTATTTATATAAGTGCAAGCTACCATATTGCACGTTCTCAGGGATGCCACAATGAATAAAATGAAATCTATTTGTATATATGGAGTGGATCTCAGTACATTGGTAGTCAGTGAAAGCTGCCAAGCTAAGAAGCAGGGACACTTGGGTTACCTGCCGTATCCCCGTGTCGGATACTTGGGCACGCGTGTCCCCGTATTGGTAGTCAGTGAAAGCTGCCAAGCCTGTCATTAACCCTGTGAAATATAATATTGATCGCACTACTTGCTGTCATGAGTCAAAAGTAATGTAATGTGTATCCCTTTGTTGCTATGTCCACAATTCCATGGTTACTCGTTTCAGTAATTTTTTTTTTTGGTGGTATTAACTCTGATCCTTTGCTTCTCCTTTCTATACATCAGGAATTTGCCAAGACGAAGCACCCTCAACTTCACTATGAATCAAAAATTTATATGCTTCTTCAGGGAGGAAGTATGTCCCACCTCCCCCACCTCCCCCTCCCCCTCACACACAAACAAAGATTTATTAGCAAAGAAGGAGAGAGCCTTTTTCTAGTGAACTAGTTTATATTATATAATGCAGTCATGAGCTTAATAAAAACTCCCAAGGGCATCTATGCACCTTGAAAGCAGCTCACACACACACATTTTGGATACAATAAGCAAGATGTAATGTTTAGAATCATCTCTGTGTTGTTTCGCAGTTGATTAACAGAGTACAATTCAGCCTGTCCACACTCACATTGAACTAAAATATATATGTTGTATCATAAAATTAGTTTGAGGTATAATCTTTCACTATCTTGTTTGAGGTTCCATTTCTTAATCTTTCTTCCAAATTGCTCTATACAAAAGACCTTAAAGATTTATATTGATTAAATGGTATAATATTAAACCAATATTAATTTTTTAGAAACTGGAATAGTCTAGTCTCTAGGTATTTAAGTGTCATGTTAAGGTTTGGTGCTCCATTTGCTATATCTGTTTGTGCACAGATAGGATTTACTTCTTTTGCGTTATGAACTTTAACATGAGGATTTTAGTTTCTTACAAAAAATCAGTCTGATCATCTGGACGTTTTTTTGGTGAAGCGGGAATCCCCAACCTCAAATGGTATGGAGTTGAGGGCGAGTACAATGTTATGGTTATTGACCTTCTTGGCCCAAGCTTAGAAGACCTATTCAACTATTGCAATAGAAAGTTCTCACTGAAAACAGTTTTGATGCTTGCAGATCAATTAGTAAGTATACCTTATAATTCTTTTTAATTCGTAATGTCCTGGGCGTCCGTCTGAAGTTTTGTTATTTGTCTCAACTCTCGTGTAGATAAATAGAGTTGAATACATGCATTCAAGAAGTTTCCTTCACCGTGATATAAAACCAGACAACTTTCTAATGGGCTTAGGGCGGAAAGCAAATCAGGTAATGTTTGAGCTATTCCTAATCTTTATGTGGTACACAAAGTTTGGCATCTATGAGCTTGTTTACTGTCATTTGCTTGCACATTAGAACACTTGCTGCTTCTAGAAGGATTTTAGAAACAATATTTGGGACCTTGTATATTGTATGCGTTGACCTGAGATATAACAAGTGTACTAGGCACAAGTGTTGAGATGGCACTGCTGGATGGTGTTTCGATAATGAGATATAAAGGAGAAAAATATTATTATTTATTTGGTGTCTTTTTCATCTCACCTATGATTTATCATTTTTTTCTCACCTTTACCTTCCCGGTCTAACCTTTTTTATGTGGTTACAATTTAGAGGAATCTATAGGCGGTAAAGTTGGGGGTTTCAAAGTTCAGGTGGTGAAGTGTAAACTTGGTCAAATTATAGATGGTAAAATGTATTAATTTTATAAGAAAATTCTTCTGTAATTAGTTAAACATTAATTGGCAAAAAAAAATAGTGATACATGGGCTAGAATCGTCATTTGATGACACCACATTTTTTTATCTGTTGTATATGACAACCTCCATATACTCTAATTGTTTTACAAGTCATTGAAACTATCAAATTCTGTCAAGGTACGTGCAAAAAATATCAGTTATTTCATAACAAAGATAGAGTGATTTACCGGTTTTTTGTTATACTGGTATATCCTTCTGTTCACAAAACTTTGCTGGACTTTGTGCTTCTGGTTACTGGACAAGACTAAAGTTTTGTGAACACGTGTTGGCTACCAAATATATCCTTCAATGACTCAATGTCTGTAGATTTCGTTTGTTGCATTTGAACAATGAAATGAAATTTATAAATATCAACATTGCTTCTACAATATGCCATCTCATGACTCCGGTTCGGCCAACACTCATTACAGGTTTACGCCATTGACTTTGGCCTTGCAAAGAAGTTTAGGGATCTTCAGACCCATAAGCACATACCATACAGGTACTAAAGCTAGTTTACGTCTAGATGGCACTTATATATATATATATATTCATGTTTATATTGCATGTAACTGTATGTACTATGAGAGGTATATAATATATGCAAAATAATATAAATTTTATAGCGGATATCGTGAGAGGTATAGAATGTAAACAGTGTAAATTTTACAAATTCATTGAACTATAGAGCTCTAGAGGCTTCTTGAAATCAGGCAGTACAGGACTATTGATCCTAAAAGGGGGGCTTGATTTCCAACTGAATCGATCCATATCTCTTCTCACATTTTTTAGATTGATTTTATGCTTCTCTTTATCTTCATTTATACAGACTTTAGAATTAGATTTTGTGACTGTTGCATGTACACTAATTAAGCTTCCGTTTCAGGGAAAATAAAAACCTTACAGGCACTGCTCGTTATGCTAGTGTTAACACACACCTTGGAGTTGGTGAGTGATTTTATGGCATTAGTGTTTGTGTCAAATGTCATTCAAAATAGACTGTTACAGATTTACTCCATTGCAAACTAAATTCTGTTGACTCATGGTTGTTATTTTTATGGCAGAACAAAGCAGAAGGGATGATCTCGAATCTCTTGGTTACGTGCTTATGTATTTCTTAAGAGGAAGGTTAAATATATCCTTCATTGTTTTTCCCTTAAAAAATGTAATCACTATAGTTTAAGTAACTGTTAACATATATTGAATTTTCTGTTGCATTAGCCTTCCTTGGCAGGGACTGAGAGCTGGCAACAAAAAACAAAAATATGACAAGATTAGTGAAAAGAAAATGTTAACGCCTATAGAGGTACTAATTTTTTTTAAAATCTCTGCTTGGCTGCTTTAAATATCAAGGCAACTCTCTCCTAGACTGTTACAGATCTGACCATCTTGCAAGAATTAAGTGCATTATGTAAATGTACATAAAATGGTTGTTTTCTAAGCAAGATGCCGTGGTACTTCATTAAGATAGTAACAGCATATGTTTCGTCATATTTTGGTCCATGTAGTAGGTTAACAAATTTGTCATTGAAAAAATATTGTTGTGACTGGAAGGAAGAGGGATTTTATTGAGAATGATGTAATTGCTATTGTTCATAGTCATGCCTGCAAGTTTGAGGGAAACTTGTGGAACTAAGAAGATTTGTTTGGATAGGAGTGAATTGTATACCATGTGGTTGGATTTAGTGTCAACTAGCTCTTAGGAGCTGACCTTTTTGTTACCTGAATTCCCAATTAAGCCAACTGAACTTAATTTTCATTCTCTGACAAGATCTGTATATTTATATATCTTGTGCTGTTTTGGTCAACAGGTTCTATGCAAAACTTACCCCTCAGAATTCATATCATACTTCCACTACTGCCGATCATTACGTTTTGAGGACAAGCCAGATTATTCATATTTAAAAAGGCTTTTCAGGGACTTGTTTATTCGTGAAGGTAAACTAAAGATCACAGTTCTAATACATCTGACTATTCTTCCATCTCAATGCTTCTTATCTGCTATTGAACCTGTCATACTACAGGTTATCAATTCGACTATGTTTTTGATTGGACCATATTGAAGTATCCTCAGATTGGGGCAGGTTCTAGAGGAAAGGTTTGTGCTTCTAGAATCCTTTGTTGTGGATATTTTGTCTCTAAGCAACTGTTTCTAAATTTTGTCTACATCTGTCCTCAGAATTCCAATGGGAATGCAGGACCATCTGCAGAAAAGCCCGGAAGAACTTCAGGTATCATCTATTAAACAAAATTGAGTTTCCATGTAGGACCAATGTTATTAAACACGCGATGCGCACCGAGGCGCTAAGGTCCCGTGGAGCCTAGGCGATGAGGCGCGAGGCGAGGCGCGCGCCTCATCGAAGTGAAGCGAATTTCTGGAATCATGTATAAATCAAGTGGACCCTTTGGCCTTGATGTTGAAACCTTAGTCTTCAAAGAAGGAGTACTTGCACACGACCCTTTGTTCGACTTCGACACTTGCACAATATCATCAACAAAGTCTTCATCTAAATCTATAACTGCTTGAAAGTAGTTTTCCATCTCTCTTGCTTTCTTTTTAGCTTCCATGTACTCTTCCATCTCTTTTTTAACGTCTCCAGGAGCTCTCGTACATTTTTTTGCGTTTCTACACCCCCAATCTAGTGTTCTTTCATTCTATAAACTCCTCCACATAGTATTCTAGCACAGAAGTTGCATTGCATTTTGTCACGATTTCCGGCTTCAACTTGTGTTGAGTATTTCCATGCTGGATCAATTTTCTTGCTATCACCTTTTTCCATTGTTCCTGTACAAACAAGTATTTTAGTATTTAGTACTAATACTAACAACAAATCAGAGAAGCTCTTATAAACAAATCAGTATGTATATGATATATACATACACGGTTGTATGTATATACTCATGATATATATTTGTATGTACAGTTGTGTACACACAAATACTCGTAGAGAATCAGAGAAGAAGAGAAGAAGTAGAGAGTATACCTCAAACTCGGTGGGAGATGTGTCAAACTCGGCTTGAAACCCGTCAAACCCGGTCAACTCGGTGGGAGACTCACTCAAAATTAATCTCAGCTGCTTTACGTGGAAGTTTTGTTATGATATTAGGTTTTCTGTAAGGTGGGTTTATATTTATAAAACTGGGCTCAAGTATATGGGCTTTATTTGGGCTATTTAGAATATTTTTAGACCAATTTGAGCCTCGTTGCGCCTCACTGCCTTGGAGCCTCGCGCCTCACAGACCTAGGCGCGCGTATCATTGAACCCGATGCGCCTCGGACATAACTATACGCTATGGCCGCGCCTCGCCGCGCCTCGTGCGCCTTTAACAACATTGTGTAGGACACGTCATCTTAACATGAATGATCTTTAGCTGTGCAGTACTTTTTTTCCTTCACTTTTAAGTAATCTGGTTTTATATGTTTTTGAAGTTGTATTCTGTAACGTCTCAAATTTTAGTCATAAACATGAACTTGAGACACTACAAGATCTCAACTCACCATAACGCGCGCGCACACACACACAATATCATTACATGGTAAACTTACATCAGCGACCCAAAATACAACTGTGTTGTGACTTATGAGACTTGGCTCAATTACCATGTACCAAGGTCCCAAGTACAACTATTACATAATGCACTTGTAATAGTAATACTAGTACAAATTATATATATATATATATATGTAACATTCTGGTGTAAACTTATTTACCATGAAAACCTAAATATTAAAATTATTTGAGATTCTACAAATAAATTAATATTTAAATAAACTTTTTATTATGGTTCTGCATCATTTATTTCCATTTTTATTATGGTTCCGCAAAATTTAGTGAAAGTTTCCATGGTTTTCATGATAAAAAGGTTTCAATTGAAGGTTGACCTACATACATACATACATATATATATATATATACTTGACACTTGGACATCGGTATGAACACCCGAACACTTATTTTAGGCCAGTGATATGTAAAATTTTCAAACTATTTCCGGTTCCGACATTTAGACACGTATCCATGTGGGGTACTTACAGCCGAGTCCGGGTAACAAAGCGGGTTTGCGCATTCTTGGCCCCTTTCCAAGTTCATACTCAGTTGGTCAATATATTAAAAGGCGAGCAAATACAAATGCTCAGTAAGTATTACTATCATGATGCTAAGAGTTTGTTGGGTAGGCTGCAAGGTGTGATGTAAAAATTGGAGAACTATATGTAGATATGTATAAATTTCCCAGAACTTAACGAGTTAACAGAGAAGCTCTGTTTGGATAATGTAAGACATATCAAATGTTTTAACAGTTCATAGTGGGGTGTACACTGAATTAAAATGAATCTTTTCTTGAACTTGGCATTCTTGAATACTTACATAAAATAATTCACAATTAACTTAATTACTCGCTCAACTAAAACATCAACTCCTACTATATTGTAGGCCACACGCCACAGTTTAGATAAATACACAAATGCAATTTAACTCCCAGACTTGTATGAATATACACCATAAATGAATACTAATCACAATAGCCTTCCATGATATCCCCACTAATACTTCGTGTGTTATGCTTGTTTATACATTTGTTCTTTAGTTCTTCGTATGTTTTTCTCCTACTACTGTAACTCTCATATATTTTGTTGTTAAATTAGATTAGTCATTCCCTAATTTATTCTCTTAATTGCACCTATTCAAATTAGTTCACTACTTAAGCTATAAAGAACATTGGCTATTACTAAAATCTTGCTTAGCGTCCCACCCCCATAAGGTTACGTTGATATTATAAATAATATATTATGATATAACGAAAAATATTTACTTGAAGCTCCCAATTTTTAAATTTGTTATAATATATTAAAAGTTTAAAACTAGATCTAAAAGAAATTAATTAACCAACCGACAGAATTTTATAACATATAATACTTATCCAGTAGAATTGAATAGTTTTTCAAGATATGGGTTGAAATAAATCAATTTTATAAATAATGCATTAATTAATCATATCATTGTTATTATTTTTGGGCTACTACAACTTCCTCACCTTTGCTGGAACTTAGAATCTGAATAAAAGTTTTAAGATATTCATTCTAGTGTTTTCGTTGCATACTTCACTATGGTTTCTTTTTCTTGATCTAGCAGGTCAAGATATTAAAGAAAAATCATCAGGGGCTGTTGAAGCATTTTCTCGAAGAAATCCTGGTCGGCATGGTGAGCATTCCGGACACACACGGTCCGACGAAGTAACTTCATCCAAGGACGTGGTAATGTTTTAAAAAACTTGTTTGTGATTCGTTGGATTTTATCTTTTCAATGTACATATTTGATAATTGATGCGATCACGATTCGTACCCATACGAAGACTTCATCCCCTTCTCTTCAACAAAAACCTTTGTTTTTCTGTTAGTGGCCTACGCTCCATGATCCCATGTTTATAGGATGTTAGGAAATAGTTCATTTGTCCACAAACTAGGCAAGACTTCATCAGATTAAGTTCTCTACTGCGTAAGATTGAATTTCACCATGATTCTTGTAATGAGATGATGAGGGATGAAAATTTTATATGTTTATAATACACACACACACATATATATATGAGTAACATTCTAGGGAGAACATTTTATATAGAGTTCAAGAGAGAACCACCATATATACACACACGATACACATATTTTTGAATTTATTCATCAAATATAAATAAATAAAAAACAAAGTTACACAACTTTTTTTAAGAATTATTGACAATAACTCATAATAGTTAATAAAATAATCCAGAATGATTCTATAGTAGAATCAAATCGTCCATAACGATTCCACAGTAGAATCAAATTCAAAATCATATTTTTCGGTTAGTTTATAAGTATTAAATTTTTTGTAAAGTTTATATATGATTAATATTTTATATTAAAATCAAAATTTTTAATCTTATGAAGTATAAGTATGGTTAATTTTAAAATTATATATGAGATTTTACATTAGAATCAAAGGTTTCTCTCTGGAACTCTATATAAGTTCTATATAAGAGAACACTCTTTAGAATAATGGCCTATATATATTTGGCTTCTCTTTTTGTAAAGAAAAATGCAAATAAAAAGAGGTCTGGCATGAGCTTCCTCCAAAATTTAACCAAGTGATGCATGTCTATAACAGCAGAATTAGATGCCTATTATTGTCCATTGTACTGCGTACTGACTCTTGATTATGTCCATGCTTATTGATTCTATTTATTTTACAGCTAGCAGATTCTGAAAAAGGACAACCTTCACGAAATGGCAGCTCTTCAAAAAGAGCTGTGATCACAAGCAACAATAGACTAAGCTCTTCTGGTGAATTTGCCGAGGGGCGCTCAAACCGGTTGGTGACAAGCCTAGGTCGATTGTCTACTTCACAAAGGATTCAATCTGGAACAGAGTCCAAACCTCCTGCATATTCTCGCCCCACAGCCACCAAGGGATCTCGAGATGACCCTCTTCGCAGCTTTGATTTTCTTTCAATTAGAAAGTAAAAATGAATTCAATGTTTCTGGTCTGTGAGAATGTACAAATAGCACTCCTCTGATGAGATTGTAGAATGTTTGAGTTCTGTAAATAGGACAAGTTCATGCCATAGTAACAGTTGCCTGATCTGACGAAGTCATGTTTTGTTTGTGGCAGATTATTTGGCAACTTATTATGCACTTTTAAGATTCATCAAAGAAAGGTGATGCTGTGTAATTGAATCGTAACTACTATATTAATATATATATATATATATATATAATCGAAAGCAGACAGGCATACAAAATGCGACATTGCTATTACTTTTTGAATGGCGAATCAAGACTTAAAGAGCATACCAATTATGCCAGTACTTGAAAACTGGAAGCTCATAAACTGAATTGTAAGCTACCAGTATCTTGCTTAAAGATCGAATTTTCGGTCAAATAATAAAAATTCAGCAATATGTTCATCAGTCCCAACTCAGTTGCTCAACCTTTAGATTGAACGAGAAAATATAGTCATAAAAACCACAATTAAAAACTCACTCAAGATCACATGAGAGTCGTATTGATATAATATACTCATCTCGTACCGATCAATAGTCCACTATTGCTGTATTGCAATCAAGAGTTGTCTAAGAATATAACCCAAAAGAAAAAGTTGGCAAAGACTGCATACTCGTTTGTACCTAATAAACTTCAATTCTATCACTTGATTCATCTGACAGATCCATCATTTACATATTGATTTCTGAAGTGTGTTTGGATAATAATTACGTCATAAATCCAAACTCTAAAAAATCACGGCTTAATTATCAAAGTTGCCATTGAACAAACTCAAATGTATCAAAGTCACCACTAAATCAAACACGTCTCACTTCAACTGTATCAAAGTTACCATCACTAAATCTAAACACGTCCCACTCAAGGTAAGACGAAAGAATGAATGAGAGGGTGGAAAGCCTTATCAAGCAGTTGCATCACAAGTACCAGAGAAGATGAGATACAATGTGAGGAGAAAGATGCATTGTAGTATATGCAAGAAAGAAGGTCACAAGAGGACCACATGCCCAGATAGACCACATGATGCAGAAGGTGGAGGAAACAATGCAAATCAAGGTGCTGAAAATGCAAATGAGGATATTGGAAAGATTGATACAACACAAACAAGGCTAGAATTGAATTCAAGTTTGAGTTTGGAGACTGAGAATATGCATTGAAAGAAATTACGAATCAAGAGAAACATGTCCAATTTCGTAGTTTGACACAATTTAATGTGTTTGGTGGCTTGAGTGAGACGTTTTTTGGTTTAGTGATGACTTCAAAATACATTTGAATTTATTTGGTGGTCAGTTTGATAATAAATTGCTTTTGCAGCATATACAACTAATCCGAATAACTACAATCACAAATATGTTACACAATGACGAAACTCGTAAACATAAGTGAAGCTATAATGTCATTCAAACGCATCATCTGACATTTGGTAGTCTGTGAAAATACATCCATCACACAAAGAAGGGACATCTCTATAATCCATGATGTTAAATATGTAGATATAAAAAGTCATTCCAAAGCAGCTTATAATTACTTAAGAAAGAAACATTAGAGCATTTGGAATTCTTAAAGCTTGTTTGCTAATATATTTCTCTAGAATATATATTTGACATGACTGATACTCATCACACCTATATCATTTGGTGACATGAATGTAAAATCAATAGATGCAGTAATAGTTTACTTTCTACCTCTATGAAACTTGAATTAAACGAAGATGTGCCTCCGAAACATAAGTCATTCAGGTACGTACATACCTTATTGGAGTCAGGGTTTCGACAAAATTAAAAAATCCATATGAAGTCCAAGTTTCTGTAGTCTGGATTATCTTCTTCTTACCGGTATTACAATCATATAAATACATGTTTTTTTCTGGTTTATTTATCATTGCATAATCTTCCATATAGGTAGCTGTGTATAGATGTACCAACTTGTTCGATGATAGATGCGGAAGCCAACAGTGTTGTTGAACATCATTAACAGTCATGACCCGTATATCTAATTTCTCATCACCCAATCTCCGATACATCATGGCTAATGATTCCACTGTCGCACTTTGATAATTTAGAGCAAAAGACACAGCAGCATTATCATTTGGCACCTTAATCATCCCCAACTCTTCATCTTCCAGATTGAAAGAAACAATATAATCTGTTTTAGAATACCAATGAAAAGATCCATTCAAGAACAGAGGAGTATCGTGTTGATATAATAAATCCTCACGTGAAACCAAATTGGCTCCAGCGAAGCTACTGCAATCAATAGTTATCCAAGAATCTGTACTCAATTTGTACAGCTCCACTGAAATCCTATCGTCCAAGTCACCTAATATTCTCAAAACCATATAGTCATCATTAGATTCCAGGACAAAACCAAACTCAAATATAAGCGCCTTATAAATACATCTCTGATGTGGTGTTGGGAGATATCTAATTTGTCTAGTGACAGGGTTCCGTAATAAAAACATATTGTCATCATGATCAGAGTCGAGAAAAGCAGCAGCAATCAAGCCATTGCAATCCATAGTCATCAACATCATAGTTTTTCTTCGAATCCTCAAACTTTAAAATAATAAGTGTTTGAGAGTTGTCATAACTGATGGCTCCATTTCATAATCCGTGTTTATGAAATAGGGATGTTGGATTATACGAAAAAAGGATTTACAAACACATTTGCAAATTAAAAGAGATGTTGCATGCAGCGTCGGGTAGTTCCATAATGTTGGTATGTTGCTGCCTCATAGTACGTACTATGAGCGAGATATGTTTAATAGTTAGTCCTCAGTATAAACTGCATAGGCACTTACCTTTTAATTAAAAGTTTAATTTATTATAATCGTAAGCTGCAGTAATTATTTGAAAAAGCCCTTTGTCTTCTTTCAAAAAAGTAAAGTTCACTAAATATAAATTAACTTATTTTCTAATAAAAATAATATTAATAAATTATAAATATGAGAAATAAAATGACTTCATATATCATAAAAAATTGTACATATCAAAATAGTGTATCTGTCAAAATACAATCATTTCATATAATATCTCATGTTCTTTATTTTAATACAAAATTATAAACTCAATAAAGCTTTAAATTATTCAATATTTTAATCTTACATAATTTTTTTTATTTTATATGATCAATGTACATAATATTTTTGAATAATTTTATAAATACAATTGTGAATATTATAAAAATATTAATTATTATGTGAATAAATTAATTAATGAGTAAAGGAAAGCAACGTTTTTTTTTGTAAAATTAATCAAATTGTAGTTGCAAAATGACCCAAAATATCACATGTATAATCAATAAGTGAGTAAAAGAAGGCTAACGTTTATTGTATATGTTGGCAGCAATCATTTTTGTGTAAACTCCATGATACGTGACGGACTGACAGATAATACACATTTCATGCAATGCATAACAATTGAACGCACTGTGAGGGATCACAGAAGCTTTTCGAAAATCATGCTCATTTTCGAAAATTATTAGTACTAACTACTTCTATTTCATACTTTCATGTTCTCATGTCACATAACCCCTGTTTACTGTTTAGAAACGTTTGTAATTGAAGTGAAGCTCTAGTATATTGAACTGGCTTTATAATTTTGTTGTAATTTTTTTTTTTATCTTCATGTTAAAAAGTGACCTGGAAACAAAGGTGAATTTATGGAAACTAATTTGTTCATTGTTGTTCGAAGCCCAAGCAGCTATTAAAATGATACAAATAACTATATGTTGCAGAATATACAACTCAACACCAATAAGTTCATGGGCTGAAGGGACGAACAAAAAAGTCCACCTACAGGTTGACATCAATGGTTGAATAATTATAGACGTTTTATGATAATGTAAAAACTTCAAACTACTAACAAAGCTTTGAGTATCAACTTTGAAGATTTACCACACAACAGCTCAAGGATTTCGAAGAGCTGCCAACCTCTTCTCCAGGTCATCAACACCAGAGCTGCGGTTAAAGTTAATATTAGTAGTTTATCAAAAAAGAAAAATTTAAAGATTAGCAAACAACTGAAGTGAAAGAGTGCTCAACTATATTGTTGATGACGACCAAGTGAAGCTAGAGTTTGTGTGGGAAATATAGCCAGCAGTTTATAAATGCCATCAAAACTGAGCACTAAAGATATATTATTCAGTTTCCTCCAACCAAACTGAGCACTAAAGATATTTTATATAGGTTTTCTCCTATTCTCTTAAATCCGGATCTCTTGTTTGTGTAACAAACTTACAAGTCAAAGTCAATTTATAAGTTCAAATTAAGTTACTTGGTCAGACTTGTGACTTATAACAAACCTATAAGTTAATATTTTTAAAGTAGGAAGGAGGCGATTATTTCAATGACCTATTTTAAGTTTGTACTTTTACCAACTAAAACAATATTTCCATCACACTGTACTCATAGCAATTATTTTTGTCATTTTCTAATTTTGAAAAACTTAAAAATTATACATGATCAGTTAACTATTCGAATAGATAAGAACTTGCTTTAAGTTGCAAGTTACAACATGACTTTAAGCAACAAGCAACTTTTTTATGGTAAACCAAATGCCCAGTAAGCCTATGAAGGATTAATGGTATCACAATCCATAATTCCATGCAGTACTAAGTAGTAAGTACTGACTTTATTATTACTATGGCCTTGTTTGGTTTGATGTAACCCAACGTGGTAACTCCAACTTCCAAGTAACCTAGATATTTACTGTGTTTGGTAGCGTGTTAACCTAGTAACTCACACTTTCAAGGAATTTATAGTTACATAGGTCATGCGTGTTTACCTTGAGTTACATAGTTCTCTCTTATTTTTATTAAATTGTACTATACATTAATATTATATATTAAATTATATTAATTATTAAAATTGTATAATATATATCAAATTCTAAATAAAAAAATTTAAATAATATTTCTTGTTGTGAAAAATATATAATGCATTTATTGATGTTTATGAAATAAAAAGTGATCACAAAATTATAATAAAATTGAAAATGCATAATTAAAATATTAATATATATAAGTCAACTATTATTTAAAATTATTTATAATACTTTATACATAAACACACACACACATATATTTATATATATAATCTTATTAAAAATATATTATTTAATTGTATTTGTGTGTTTTTATTTGAAATAAAGCAACATTATATTAATATATTGACTCATTTTAATGGTCATTTTGATTTTTGAAAATTTCAATATTTATTTTTTATAATTTAAATGTTATCGAACAATTTAATATTTTATTTTATTTTATTTGTTTATTTATATAAATAAATTGATTTTGTTATTATACATAAATAATTAATTACATAATTTCTAGTTCATATATTAAACAAATATTTTCTTTAATACTGCATATTTTATAATTATATTTATTTATTTATATAAGTAAAAGTCTTTTGTTAATATACTTTAAATAATAAAATAAATGAGTTACATACTCATAAGTCATAATCAACCAAACACATATTTTATAACACATATTTTTTATTTATATAGGAACTGCACAACGTATAACCTAGTTCCAAGAAAATTATAATTACACCGTAACTAGAAAACTTGTGAAACAAACGAGGCCTATATATTACTGCTTGATAATGTATCCCTCTGTCCTATTTAAGAATATATGGTTTGCTGTAATGCTATTACCGAGTGTAATGGTTTAAAAGTTGCAAGTTAGTCCAAAATTAACTTCAGATAGACCTCCACCAATAATTAAAAATCTGGAACATCCAGTCATAAATTAATTTGGGTAGATGGAGTGATTAACTTCTTTTTCTAAAGAATATATACAAATATGTGTGTGTGTGTGTGAGCGCAGAGAGACACATATGGTGAAGTGCAGATACACGCTACAAGGCAGAAGGCTTAGAATGTACCTAGTAGCCTCAGTATTCTTCCCTGAAATTTTTCCTTTTGGAGCTGCTGATAACTGTGAAGAGTTTAAGTACAACTCAGAAATCGTTTTATCAGTGATCTAATGTCCTGACTTATGTCATCTAATAAAAGAATACAACAAAAACTAACCTGGGAGGCAACGCCAACACCAATTTCATCTAAGACCTACACAAGTGAAATCAGATAATAGAGTAAGCAGCCAGCAAATTGAAAATAATAAACTATTCAATTTACTGTTCATAAATCCTTTCGCTCCACAAGGGATGCATTCTTTTACAAGTCTCCAAATGTGAAATCGAATTGAAAATTACCTGGTTTGTCAACTCTTCAGTTTCCTCTTCAGCCTCGTCATTATCTAAAGAATCATCTATTGCTTCTGACATCATTTCAGTCTGCATGTCGACATTCAAGAATGTGATGCGCTAATGCTCAAGTGCAAAAGTGAAAAATAGGTGTATACTGTAATAAGTATAGAGTGAAATATCTTACGGTCATATCCATTTGGGCTGACTGCTTTTGGAATTCACGTATCACCTTCGCCTGCTTTGCAGGGTCCATTTGCTGTGAGAAGAGAAAATAAACATAAAGCTCTGGTGGAAGTAGAAAACCGAAGGGTAATATTACTTCATATTACACTTTTAGAACTTACTAGTTGTATTAAACATTTAAACTTCAACCAAGCTAACTTACTATTTCTTTCCTTCTTCAGTATTTATAGGAAATACTATATAAACTTGATAAAAAAACGTCATTCATATTTTTCTGGTAAAGATCATTAAAGCGATATGTAACCTTATTCATTGCGGACATTGCCTTGCTAGCACCTTTAATGCCAACAGCTACAGAAGACTGTGCATACATCGCCTGTAACAAGGGGATATCTTTCTTAGAACTGTCATAGACGAACAAAATAGAATAAAGTCAAAATAATACATTTTAAGTGTGAAAGTATTTCCAAAACTAACCTGAGTGTGAGTTGCTATGCCTCTCATTTGCGCTCGACTGCTTTGCAAGTTAGCTATTTGTTGTCTAAGCCTGATCAACTGCCGAGCTAATATTTTTGTTGCTCCCTGTAAAGCGTAAAAGAGAATGATAATACACCAAGATAGCAAAGTGCAGCACAGACTGCACAGATACTCTAGATATTGAGCTCTGGCATCTTGAAACTCAACTCTCTAAAGTGCGTACCCAAATACAGAACCTACCTCATTCCCCATTTTAGCTGTCCTCTTTATCTCAGCAACAAGCTTTTTTTCCTGAGATTACATATAAAGTATAAATATAGATTGAATTGAATGATAATTCACTTTGAAACATGTAACCCCACACAGCTATGGCAATTAGCATATAACACCTTTAACCAGCTTAACTAACAGCAATAATGTTGTAGAAGTAATTGGGGGGGGGGATTGTGACCCTCTAATTAACTTAGTCTTGGTAGTGAGATTGTGCGAGTGGAGGGGTTTTCCGCGGTGAATGTTGTTAGTAATTGTGCTCTAGAGACAATACTTTTTATATTTTAAGGAAAATATTTATTATTAAGGATTATGTTTTATTGATTATTATTTATTTATTATGTTTTGTTTACTGCGTAATAAATTGAAAGCATAGTAAATGTCCTTGGAATTTTGATACGTATTCTATATCTTTAAGTATGTGACTTAAAAATGAGATTATATGAATAGTATCTTATTCCTAAAATTCCCTAGTCGAGTATTATTATTTAAGGACAATAATAATGCACAAAGACTAGTACGTTTCTTGACAGATGACCACATCTCATTGGTCATAGGTATGGGGATACTAAAGTCAAGAACATAAGTGCATGTATCAATGCATGGCACTGGAATGACCCGCTGTGAGATTCTACATGTTAAGTAAGTGTCATAAGTAATTCTCACTGTGATAATGGTGTAATGATCCTTAGACCTGAAATCATTATATTTCTATATGAGAATTAATATACTTTGATTACATTAAAAGTTACCTTTGACCGGGTGATGATAAAAGTGGACATTGGGTATATTATGAATCGTATGAGAAATATGAATGATCTAGATGGGATTTAATCCTCCTAATTTTAGGAGTGATATTATTGGCCTCTTGTTTGAGTGAGACTATGAAATGCACGGCCGTGCTCAAATGTTGATTTGATTTTAATAGTCTACTCATCGATCAAGAAAATAAAGATTAAATTATGAAGAGGATGACACGAGACATGCCTTGAGTTTAATCTATAATATCAAGATTAAAGGGATTATATTACATGGAACATTATTCACGAAAGGCTTAATCGAATCACCAATTTATTATTATTACTTGGGTAGCAATGATGTATTACTAGATGCCGCTCATTGTTTACAATTTTAATTAGATATTAAAATTATTGCCAACGTAATAATAACCTACAGGGTCACACACAAAGAACGCTTGAAGGAGAAATAATTTAAATTATGAATTTAAATTAAACAAGTAATTTATTTTATTTATGATATTAATTAAGTATGACTTAATTAATTATATAAATAGAATAAATGAAATACTTAAACTAATTCCAAAATTAATAATTAATTAATTAAGTGAGACTTAATTAAATAATTTAGAATTTTGGATTAGTATTAATTATAATTGAATTATAATTAGAAAACTTATTCCTCTCTCTATATAATCTCTTTATGGGCTGATTTAATAAAATAGAGATTTTACAAAAACCCTAGCCGCTCTGAGAGAGGAGGAAGATAGAGAGAGAAGAAGTTTTCGGGTGCTAGTACACATCAATCCTTCATGAAAAGTGTTCGTGTGGATACCGTAGAGCGTAGATCGCGAGAGCGGGATACGTGGTGATTAAACAAGCTTTGGACCTCCATTAATCTTCCATTAATGAACTGTTAAAGCTTCTAAAGGTATTTATTCTTTATCTCCGAATTAAATCTTTTATTTTCGCATGGATCCTGCGGAGGGTTTCGCTATTTTGATTTATTTTTCGCGTTTATTCCGCTGCGTTTGTGTCACGAAACCCTACAATGGCATCAGAGCTACTTGCGAAACGTTTTAATTCGGTTATGTGCTTAACAGTTTTTGATATATAAGCATGTATGCGATCTATCATGATTTTATATTGATATAATATGTATATGTTTATATATATTATGAATATATGATATTCATATGATGTATAATCATGTGATGATTATGTGTGTTGATGTATGTATATGATACATGTTTGTTCTTATTATGGGAATCGTATTCGATACGAATTCTGAAACGGCTGCCGTTGATTTTCTGAAATCTGTGTCCGTTGTCCGATTTTCGCAAACGATGTGTGTTTTCTGACTGGAATCGGGTCACTGAGCAATACTGACATAGTCAGCTCTGCGTCTATAAGCCATTAGATGTCGTTACAGCCTCCAAAATGGTGATTTATGATTTTCTGAAAATTATTTGATTTTCTAAAATTTTGAGTATATGTATGTATATATTATGAATATATGATATTCATGTAATGTATAATCATATGATGATTGTATGTATCTCTGTATATGTATATATAATATATGCTTGTTTTTGTTATGAGAATTGTATATGATACGATTTCTGAAACACCGTCAGATTTGGAGAAATCTGATTGCTGTATCCGATTTTCGTAAACGATATGTGTTTTCTGACTGGAATCGGGCCAATGAACAAAACTGATAGCTATGCTATCACCGACGGGTCTGTAAGGCGTTTGACGTCATTAAGGGCCTCGAAATAGCGATTTATTGTCTTCAGAAATCTGTTTTTAATTTTCTGAAATTTCGAAATTTGTTATATATGATTATATGATATGATTATATAATATGTGATATATTATATGTGTTATATGATAGCATGGTGGATGGTTATGGCCTAAAGACCCATAGGATAGTGGTTTTGATTTATGGTTTTGGTTTCTAAATACGACTTGCATGTCGTTTATTCATTGTAATTTAATTATCTCGAATGTAACTCGAGTTCTTCTTGTAATTTCATTAGAATAGTTTTATTTTTATTATTCAATGTAATTATCAATGAAGACTTGCAAGCAAGGAGGCGATCCAAAAGGGGATGATGGAGCAATGAAGAAAGAAGACATGTAATAGATAGTATTTTTAAAACCACCATAGACTGACCTTAATATTTCCATTAGCTTGGAAATATTATATAAGATGGGGCCATAACCAAACACGTTTAATTTACGCACATTACATATATGTATATGATTGCATGTATTGGTATGTATGCGTAGATATAATTGAGATGCATGCTTAATATTGATTAATCATGTATGTATTAGATACGACACCCATGCCATGTTTGCTTAAACAAGATAAAATCTGTAACGATTCAAGATTTTAAAATTAACAAACGATCATGAGATTCTTGTGTTTATGAAATATGGATTTTTAAAACACGGAATTAAATATGGATTTTTGATATCTATAATTGGGATTTTCTGACAAAAGCGGATATGCGTATTCGTAAGGCTGATGGGTTTTAAGTGTGACCATTGGTATCCTCCATCTACCTGGGAAATGAACAATTTAAGATGTCGATTTGAAATATTTGGTTCAAGGAAAAATTGAGGATCTCTTTATGATGTGATCATGATCGTTATAAATTTTCTAAAACCCCTTAACAAAATATTAAGTTTACTCGGATGCTTTCCAATGAATGAACACTCATCGAATCCTAGATCGATAAGGGGAATGACTGTCAGTGGCAGGGGACTCCTATCTATCGTGGTGAGATGCGACGAATATAAACGGTTATATTCGGCCGTTGTATCATTGGGTCTAACTTAACTGAGTCGTCATAATAAGTGAAAATAAACGGTTATATTCAACTATTATGAACTTAGAAGCATAGAGTTTGGTTAAAAGTCTATTAGATAGATAAGATCAATCGTTGTTCACCAAACTATCCAAGAATTATATATGATATAATTGACAACTGTTGTCTACCTAAATAATCATTTTCTAAGGACTTCCAGTGGTTGACTTAGGACATGACGAAATATGGATCTTGGCTCACTAGAAAGAATTATGGGATATACTTTCCAAATTAATAGTAAGGGCTATTAGTTTGATAAAAATAGTGGGAGGTATATGATGATATACCATAATCACTTAAACATAATTAATATTAAATTTGCAATCTAGTTTATTTTATGCACTTTAATATTGTAGATATCAAATGATAAACACAAACAACTTCTCTATGCGATCAGTTCTTGAAAAGGACAAGTTGACGAGAATATATTTCCTTGACTGACATAGGAGCTTGAGGATCGTCCTCGGGCACCACGATATTAGTCAAATCTCTTCCCCTGCTCTTAAAGCTGAGAATGTAACATGTGCAAATCATAGTGCTTATTGGAAGCAAATTGATGTTGCGACTGATGTTTCATGTCTCATGCTCGCAAATATATGTGCTGAGCTTAAGAAGCAATACAAGCATATAGATGCTTATGAAACGATTGAGCACAAGATATATTTGAAAGGGCACTATACACTTACAAGTAGGGAGAGTGAGACCCGGTTACACCACATGTTCTAAAGATTATAGGGTATAACGAATACCATTGATATTTTGGGTTTCCAGATTGGTCTGGAGACAGTTAGATTTGATCTTACAATCTTTGGACAAATATTATTCTTATTTTGTTATGAACAATAAAGTGAATAAGATCGGTAAAACACCCATTGAGTTGCTAAGCATGTTGAGAACTGCTGAAAGTAATATGATAAATGCATGAACTACTACTATATTGATGGTAAACATAGGTAATGCAAAAGGGAAAGGAAAATGAAAAGGCAAGGAGAAGATTTGATCTAGTTCCGTTGTCAAACCAAAGTCCAATCCCTAAAGCAGACTCTAAAGTCTGAATGAGGTGTTGATAAAGAAGACGATTGTCACTTCTGTGGAAAGTTGGGAGACTGGAAATTAAACTGTCATGCTTAATTGGAAGATTGGAAGATGATGATCAATAAGGGTCAAGCTTAAGGTATCGGGTTGGAATTGGAGTAAAGATAGTTGCTCTGGTTCGAGGAACTCGTTACTTAATTTTTGGCCTATAAGGAAAATTTAGAACTTAATAATTGTTATAGCGTGCTTGCAATTGGCAGAGACATTATTTCAGTTTCTTGTTTGGACAAGAAAGGCTTTTTCATTTTATAACAATAGTTGTTTTTTCTATTTTGATGATGAGCCTTATAATGTTGCACATCTAATTAACAATTTATATGTTCTAAAGTGACTCAAATCAAATATTACCTTTGGCACTGTTGTTGAGGCCGTATTAATAAGAAACGCATTTTCAGAATACATAAGGATGCATTCATGGATAAGTTTGATTATGAATCATACAAAAGGATGCGAATCTTGGTTTATTTGGTAAAATGACTAAAGCTCCTTTTACCGGACATGGTGAAGGGATCATTGAATGGGTATGACTTATACATAGTGATGTATGTGGTCATATGTGTACGATGACAAAAGGTAGATTTTATTAACTTCATAAAATTTACTAATTATTTTAGTAGATACGGATATATGTATTTTTTGAAGAACTAATCTGAATCATTTGAAAAGTTCAAAGACTATAAAGATGAAGTATAAAATATCAAAGAAAAGTTTTTTTTGATAGGAGAGATCACACCTTGTTGGACATGGTGCGATCAATGTTGAGTCAATGAATCTTCCAATTAGTTTCTGGGGTTGCACCCTGGAAACGGCTCCACATACACTTAACTGTGTTCCTACTAAATTGGTTCAAAAGACTCCTTATGAGATATGGACTGAGCAACGTCACAGCATGTCATTTATAAAATTTTGGGGATGTGAAGCGTTTGTGAAACGTCTAATTTCTAACAAGCTAGGACCAAAATCAGACAAATGTAATTTTGTGGAATACCCAACTGAAACAAGGGGTTATTCTTTCTATAATCCTTCCGAGAACAAAGTGTTTGTTGCTCGAACTGCTGAGAGACAGTGGGAGGATAATAGATCTCAATGAAGTTTGAGACCCACATGATAACGTTGAACCAGTGGAGGAACCTGAGTAGAATGTACAAGAAAAATAATACTGCTCAAGAAACACAGGTGTTCGTAGGTTTAGTAGGATTCGTCATGAGCCCGAGAGATAATATGGATTTCTCTTGACTCAAGATGGTGATGTGATGCTTGTGGATGAAGATGAGCCTCTCACCTACCTAGATACTATAAACACTCCAGATTCTAAGAGATGGCTGGATGCCATTAAATCTGAGATGGAATCCATGTATACTAATCAAGTATGGACTTTGGTTGATCCACCTGAAGGGGTAAAACCTATAGGGTGCAAGTGGGTTTTCAAGAAGAAGACCGACATGGATGCTAATCTACAGACCTATAAGGCACGATTGGTGGTAAAAGGTTTCAAGAAAATTCATGGTATTGACTATGATGAGACCTTTTCACCAGTTGTTATGGTCATGTCCATCAGGATTTTGCTTGCTATAGCTGCTTACTATGACTATGAAATCTGGCAAATGGGTGTCAAAACCGCTTTCTTAAATGAGAGCCTTGAAGAAGATATGGATGTGTACATGACACACCCTAAGGGTTTTGTTGATCTAAAGGCTGCTGGAAATGTATGTAAGTTACGTCGATCCATTTATAGATTAAAGCAGGCCTCGAGAAGATGGAACATTTGTTTTCATGAAACAGTCAAAAAGAGTTTGACTTTATTCAGAATGAAGATGAAACTTGTGTTTACAAGAAGTTCAGTGGGAGCCATGTGGCATTCCTAGTATTATATGTTGATGATATATTACTAATAGGGAATGACATTCCTTCTCTACAGACTGTGAAGACTTGGTTGAGAAATAATTTCTCAATGAAAGACTTAGACGATGTGACATATATATTAGGGATCGAGATCTATAGAGATATATCAAGGTGATTGATCGGCCTAATTTAGAGTACATACATTGACAAAGTTTTGCATCGATTTCAAATGCAAAGAGACTAAAATGGATATGTCCCAATGTCTCATGGGATAGTGATCTCAAAATAAAATTTGTCCTAAATCATTGGATGATAGGGACTGCATGAGTAAAATTCTATATGCGTCAGCAATTGGTTTTATAATGTATGCAATGATATGTACTTGTCCTGATGTCTCGTATGCTTTAACCATGATGAGTAGATACCGATCTAATCCAGGTGAAGGTCACTGGACGACAGTCAAGAATATTCTTAAGTACTTAAAGAGGACTAAAGATTCATTCTTGTTATATGGAGGAGATGTGAAGCTAGTTGTAAGAGGTTTCAGTGATACTGGTTTCTAGACAGATAACGATAATTTAATGTTTCTGTCTGTCTTTGTGTTTTATCTAATTTTAATGAGATGTTGTATGCTGGAATGGTTCACAGCAGAGACAATAGTTGATTCTACAATAGAGCCTGAGTATATTGATGCTTGCGAAGCAGCCAAGGAGGCTGTTTGGGCATGTACTTAGGAGATATCACCTAATTAATGAGATTAATGATCAAGGAGATATACATATATGTAAAGTGCATACTAATAATAATATTGCAGACCCACTGACTAAGGCTTTGTCGCAGCAGAAGCATGAAAGTCACACTAGTTTCATGAGTATTGGATACTTGGGTAATTGGCTCTAGTGCAAGTGGGAGATTGTTAGTAATTGTGCTCTAGAGACAATACTTTTTATATTTTAAGGAAAATATTTATTATTAAGGATTATGTTTTATTGATTATTATTTATTTATTATGTTTTGTTTACTGCGTAATAAATTGAAAGCATAGTAAATGTCCTTGGAATTTTGATACGTATTCTATATCTTTAAGTATGTGACTTAAAAATGAGATTATATGAATAGTATCTTATTCCTAAAATTCCCTAGTCGAGTATTATTATTTAAGGACAATAATAATGCACAAAGACTAGTATGTTTCTTGACAGATGACCACATCTCATTGGTCATAGGTATGGGGATACTAAAGTCAAGAACATAAGTGCATGTATCAATGCATGGCACTGGAATGACCCGCTGTGAGATTCTACATGTTAAGTAAGTGTCATAAGTAATTCTCACTGTGATAATGGTGTAATGATCCTTAGACCTGAAATCATTATATTTCTATATGAGAATTAATATACTTTGATTACATTAAAAGTTACCTTTGACCGGGTGATGATAAAAGTAGACATTGGGTATATTATGAATCGTATGAGAAATATGAATGATCTAGATGGGATTTAATCCTCCTAATTTTAGGAGTGATATTATTGGCCTCTTGTTTGAGTGAGACTATGAAATGCACGGCCGTGCTCAAATGTTGATTTGATTTTAATAGTCTACTCATCGATCAAGAAAATAAAGATTAAATTATGAAGAGGATGACACGAGACATGCCTTGAGTTTAATCTATAATATCAAGATTAAAGGGATTATATTACATGGAACATTATTCACGAAAGGCTTAATCGAATCACCAATTTATTATTATTACTTGGGTAGCAATGATGTATTACTAGATGCCGCTCATTGTTTACAATTTTAATTAGATATTAAAATTGTTACCAACGTAATAATAACCTACAGGGTCACACACAAAGAACGCTTGAAGGAGAAATAATTTAAATTATGAATTTAAATTAAACAAGTAATTTATTTTATTTATGATATTAATTAAGTATGACTTAATTAATTATATAAATAGAATAAATGAAATACTTAAACTAATTCCAAAATTAATAATTAATTAATTAAGTGAGACTTAATTAAATAATTTAGAATTTTGGATTAGTATTAATTATAATTGGATTATAATTAGAAAACTTATTCCTCTCTCTATATAATCTCTTTATGGGCTGATTTAATAAAATAGAGATTTTACAAAAACCCTAGCCGCTCTGAGAGAGGAGGAAGATAGAGAGAGAAGAAGTTTTCGGGTGCTAGTACACATCAATCCTTCATGAAAAGTGTTCGTGTGGATACCGTAGAGCGTAGATCGCGAGAGCGGGATACGTGGTGATTAAACAAGCTTTGGACCTCCATTAATCTTCCATTAATGAACTGTTAAAGCTTCTAAAGGTATTTATTCTTTATCTCCGAATTAAATCTTTTATTTTCGCATGGATCCTGCGGAGGGTTTCGCTATTTTGATTTATTTTTCGCGTTTATTCCGCTGCGTTTGTGTCACGAAACCCTACAGTTTTTGTGACCCCCAAATTAATTTAGTCTCGGTACAAGGGATCGTTTGGGGTCCATCCCTGTATGTTGTTTGTGTACACAGGCCATTCTACCTCTTTCTCCTATCATGCATAGCAAGAGGTTTCATGTTTTACAAATATAAATCTTAAAATAATTCTTTAAATGTTGCCTGATAATTATTATAGCATTTTGGTGAGTGGGTATCTTTCTTCCTCGGAGAAGGTCTATAACAGAGAAGCAATTATGGCTGTAAGAGTTACATGGAAAAGTATATTCCTTTTGGGTTATAAGCACCATAACTGTGTAAACCACCTATCCACGGGAATTTTTTTCACTAGATAGAGATACATCCAAAAGTCTACTAATTAAGATCAGAAGAGATCCTTCATAGTTCAGATAACCATCAAATAGCTACATAAAAAACTTGGAAGTAAGTTTACATATTTGATAATGAATAGTAGCAGAACAGATGATCTTTGCCCAAGATTTGCTTGTCCATACACAAAAATGCCAATAAATATTTTTGCAATGGCAGATACAGAAGAAAACTTGTTCGTGTCAGGTGTGATACATGTGTAACTGCAGACATGATGTATGATTAATATGCTTAGACATATAGAATGAAAAGGAAGCTTTAACATACTTCTGACTGTAAGGCAGTTATTTCCTTCTCTATTCCTGAGAAAAGCAAAAACAAATTGTGAGTAGTTTTAAATATATTACAAAACAAATTCAAGATTGAATTCTGTACACAAAGAATACAATTACGAAAGCTGAAATAAGATTAATATCTAGCATTATTCATGGTGGAAATCTTTCAAATCAAAGATTGAGATGAACTTACAATGAATTTCAATTCCTTAGATTTGTCTAATGAACCCTCCTTTAAGTTACAATCTGTCAGTGATCACTCGAGAAATACGTTATGTTTGGCATTCTACTACTTTGCAAACATTATTTGTACTCCTACATAGTCAAACTTAGTGAACACAACCTTCATTACACATTTTGAGTGAATTCAATTATACTACTTATAATTGAACAATTTCAATTTCTTTTTAAAAAGGCAGATAGTGATCCAGCACAGGTCCATTCCACCCACACGCACATTTGAACCCTCGACGTCTTACTAAAAGGCTACACTATGCCACAGTTCTAGGGATCATACAATAAAAACTCTACAGATTAGTGACTGACTAATATAAATAAAATCCGGCATTCAAACAAAAATAAACAAATAACGTGTTACCAGGATCTTATATTATATTTTAACATAACGTGACTTAAACTTGTAAAATGAAGCATTATCGATATGAATAATAAACATTCATATTTGGCATGGATAAAAGTAATATATAAACATTATTTAAAATTGTACGTGTTTAATTTATGATAATAGAGATAAGATAAGACCTCTGGTAGCATTGGTCATCTCTCGTTTACTCTCTCGAAGCGCCTCTGCAATCAAAATTAAAAATTAAAATGATAACAATAGATCATCATGACCAAAAGCATTCAAAGTAACGAGTGATTGAGTCTAAAAAGAATGGAACCTTTGGCAGTGGGTTTTTTGGAGAATATGCTCATGATCAGTGTTGTTAATCACTGCTGATGACGATGATCAACGATTTGATATTGTTATTTGCGTTGAATTATGCGTTGATTTTTGTGATTACTGAATTGAATATATACAGAGGTGTATGTATGTATCATGTATACATACAATACACAATTGACTTTGAAGCTTCGTTGCAGCTGGGATTTTTATTGGGTGTTGGCCCGGGGCACAAATTGTAACTACAGTGTCAAAACGGTACATTCGGAATAAATGGTCTCAAATGGTAGCATTTTAAAATGACTTGGAAGTCAAAATTTATTTAATAATAATAATATAATAATACCCCAACTTAATAAATCAGCTCGCGTTGATAATTAAGCTGACTATTGGATTTGTCATATTGCGTAATCAATTTCCATTTATAGAATTGAATGAAAAGAAGTCCCAAGTCACATTTTTGACCATAAGAACAAGCACATCAGCCCGTGTCACGACTTTACTAATTACTATTTTTTGTTTTTAAGTATAAAATGTAACATGATCCTGTGTTTTGGGGGTTTGATTTTATTTTCAGTTTAACGTTACTTTATGTGATGTTTTAAAATTCATTTAACGTCATTTTATGTGATATTTTAAGATTCAAATATTACATGATGTGGCGTTATCAATTAATAATAAAAAAAAATTAGTAAAACGCTACATTATGTAACATTTTGATTAACTTTTTCAAACATTACACAATATGATGTTTTAGAGTGTTATTTGAAACCTTATTTTCCAATTGTACTATTTTAGCATTTTATCTAAAAAATGTGACACACAGGTGCTCCTCTCATTATTATTCCAGTTACTTTGTGTCTTTTTAACGGATTACATCTCGTAGCACCGGGTTTTTTATATTTTATAATTTTTTATTTGTATTTTATAGACTTTTATACCTATTCTTTTTTTAAAGATTTTTCTATTCTTTCGATGAATGGAAAATAAAATAAAAAATGATGAAATTTAAAAATAGGTTACTCAACATTAAAAATTCGGTAGTCGATCGTTCATTGGTATATTCAATTATATTTATTTATTTATATATAAATAAATATAAACATATATATATATATAATTATGTTATATATAATTATATTTATATTATATTATTAAAACCGAAACATTAAAAATTCGGTAGTCGATCATTCATTGGTATTTGAACCGGATAATTATTATTAGACCTAATTTTTAAACATTATTTTCCTAATTAAAATACATTTCATATTAATTCCCTAACTAAAACACATCTTATGTTAATCTTCTAATTAAAACAAAACACATAAACATTATTTTATTAAAATAAATAACATTAAATAATTATTATAAAAATATATTATTAAAAAATTTGATTCTTGCCTCACACAAAATATAAGTTAGTATATATTATAAATAGAAATACATAAAATAGTAGTGATTGAATAAGTCTGAGAACCACAAAAATCAATCAATACAATTATTAATCAATGGATATTAATATTATACAAGTTTATAACCCATACGAAACATAGGATAGTTAATATTTAAATAAATAGATTTTTTATTTTTATTTTTATTGATATTTAATATAAAATTTTATAATATTAAGATTTTATGTTAATATAAATTTATTATATAGGTTCACTTATTTTATATGAATTTATTCTATTTAATATAAATATGTTATAATTTGGATCCGTGTTAATAATAAATATATATAATAATAAATATATAATTGGGTATAAGAAGTAAAATTTTAGTCAATATATATATATATATGTATATAGTTAGGGCTCGCATTATAATAAGTAAAATTATATCTAATACATGTATATTTTTTAGGTTCGTGGTCCAGTAACGTACCGACTGACCAAAACTTTTAATCTTTATGTTATAATAATATAGTATAGATTTAGCTAATTAAAAGAATCAGAAATTAATGAATTTAAAAGCCTGAATGTTTTCGCAAAAAAAAACCACAAATTAATGTTTGTTTTTACATGATATCATAGTTCACAAAATTAATGTCCATTTTATAAAGTTAAATCCACAAAAGAAAAATAAATAAAAAATCGCAAAAGTAAAATAATTTAAGCAAATTTGGATCCGGATAAACTAGGTTTCTAATTCGATTTAAGCAAATTTCCGAATACCGTATATCCTGTTAAACCAAAACCAAAATCTTGTTTAAAAAAATTGGGTATCTAATCCGATTTCAACGGATCGGATATCATGTTTTACTCACTCTGCATCACAAACATTAATAAATCAACATTAATATAATTTATAAAAATAATAGAAAAAATATATAAAATCTAAAGATCAGTGGTAGTATAATTCAAAAAATCAATATTCGATAGTTGTACATAGTGAACAACATGTAACAAAGAGAAGGAAAAAAATGAGTGAATTAAATTCAAAAATCAATATTCATACTAAATGTTGTATTATGATTTTTCATATAGCTAAGGTGCGCCTTGTTTATGCATAATGGAGGGCGCCTGCTTGACATGTCCCACCGAGCTTCTCAGGCTGACTTGTCTTGGTCTGTTAATATTTTTGTCATCTACATCTATCAATGCTAAATGAATGTCATATCTCCATATTACTCAAGTTACCCTCGTAGGGTAGTTATGATGTGCTGTTAATCATAGAAGATCATTTCTATGTACTCATGTAGATTGTTCTCGTCTGGGGGTTTAGAACGTGTCCTATATTTGTGGTGGATTTAGTACTGACCTTCAGTCAAGGTATCTAAAGAAATAGTTGTAATGAACCGGTTAGAACCCGCGATTTTCGAGTCAATGTCAGATTCATGAAGTCCTTAAGTCTTATACTGAGTTTTGACATATCCAAACAAACCTGAATGTAGAGTCATTTTCCAAGCAGGTTCCCACTTGTCATTATTTACTTTGATTCGAAGAAGGAAAGTTTTTTCCTAACGGGCATATGCTTTGCCAAGAATTACGTGGACTTGATCCTCTATTTTTCTATAAATAGATGTACGTAGACACATTTTTGGGGTCAGAATTATTAGAACTTATAGCCGTTAGAGAAAAAAAACTCTAGTTATTCTGAAACCTAGTAATCTTAACCTCCAATCTCATATAAACCACCACGCTCCGACGATATTCAGTCCCGCTAGATATTTTTCCGGCAAAAATTTTCGATAACTACCAGATCTCTCCATCAACACTAAATATTGATTATATAAAAAAATTAAGATTAAATTTGAAATCGGAACTATAATATATGAGAGAAAAAGATAAGAAAATGAAATATAAATATTTTTAATAATATATATAAGAGGAAAAAGGTGTAAAACTAAAATTTGTATCGTTTAATTCAAATTAAAATTAATTTTCGGGAAAAATTTTTTTTTCCAAAGAAGGTGAAAAAATAAAGACGATAATTAAATAAAAGTAGTCAACATAATTACGAGACAATAACGTGTAAATATAGAGAAAAGTAATAACATTTTTAGTAAGAATGATCCTTCTATGTCATTCCCGCTCGATTCCGATCCGATCTGTCTCATACTGTATTGAGATTTAATTTTTTAAAAAAAATATATGACAAAGAACGGGAGAGATTTAATAAAAATTTCGAAGATCGGGATAGAGACATGCATTAGCGTATTCTCGCCCCGATCTCCATCCCTTATATTTAATAAAATATATATATATATATATTAAATAAAATATTAATAATAAATATAATTTGTATATTGTATTATGTTTTTAAATTTTTAATTCATTTTATTAATATAAAACTTTTAAATTAAAATAATGTTTTTTTTATTTATATTATAAATAAATTTTATGAAATAAATTTTATGGAATAAATTTGATATTACGGTATATATACCTTGTCTCGTTTGGTTTGATATAATCCAACACAGTAACTTCTACTTCCCACTTCCCGGGAACCTACATATTTATTATGTTTCCTTATGCAATTTTTTATCTTTTCGGTGTAACTCACATTTACCTGGTATATGTAGTTACTCCAAAACATAGTAATCCACTTACTTAGGTCCGATTTTTTTGAGTTACATAGATGAATCTTATTTTTTTATTAAATAACATAATTTTATATATTAAATTATATTAATCACTAAAATCATAATACACACACATCAAAATCAAAATAGAAAGTTTTAAATTCAAGTTAAAAATATTTTTTTATCTTTCATGTGACAAATATATAATGTATTTGTTGTATGTTTATATAATAAAAATTAACCATAAAATCATAAAAAATTGAAATGCATAAATTAAGTTTTTTACTAAAATGTTAAGATAGGTAAGCATACTATTATTTAAAATTACTTATAATATTTTACACGTAAAACACATACATATATTTATACATATTATAATATATATATATATATAATATTTTATTAAAATTGTATTATTTAATTCTATTTTTATTATTTTTTATTTGAAATAGGATAACATTATATTAATATATTAAATCATCTTCATGGTTAATTTAAATTTTCAGGGATATATGAACTAAATATCTTGCAAAACAAACGAGCCCCTGTAACATTATCCATCGCGAAAATAATAAAATTATGATAGAGAAAAATGAGTTTGAGGATGATCTCGGTCAAATTATTTAAGGTTAAAAAGTATTTCGGTATAAATTTATTTGTATATTTTTAAATATTAAAAATAATTTTTGGATTTACAAATATACCCTCTTATATTTTTATATGTGTTTTTATTATAATCTCATAATATTATCACAATATTATCACTTGAGGATGAGGTCAGGACCATGATTCCCGTTGTAATATTATAATAATGTATTTTATGTTCGCATTATATCGGAGTGGAAGAGGCATTTGATTTGATATTTTATCCGCAGAAATTCAAAAAGAGCTCTCTGTCCTCCGATCATCAGAACCATCGTCTCCTCCGGGCCCACTCCCCCTTCCTCGATCTTCGCGCTACTCACACTTAACTTTCATCCATCCTTTAATTCAAAACCGTTACTTCAAAGTTGATTATCTTTGACTAATCTCTCTCTCTCTCTCTCTCTCTCGCTTATTGATTGTAATTGGTTAAGAGATTTTGAGATCTAGGGTTTTGAATTAAGTAGTTATTGTATTCAATACACACATACATATATATATATACATGAATGTGATGGATATGGATATAGCGAAAGATGTAACGGATTTGGACCCGGAGTTGTTGCAGCTGCCAGAGGAGACGAGTCCTCAAATTGCTGAGGAACTTTTTGGACAGTGGTTGTCGTTACCGGATACCGGTAGATTGGTATTTTTTCGACACCTCTTTGTTGAATTATGGTTTTATGTTTACTTATTTAGCTGATGGATGATTTAGATTGAGAGATAACCATGAGGAGGTAGGAGCAGAATTAATTATAGTATTTAAATTTGTTGCTTCATGCTTGTCATGGGTTGTAATGATGTATTAGATACTTTCTCATTATATTCTTAAATTGACGATACAACTAGTATGGTATGGCACACTTGAAATATGATCCCCACCTCAAGTAGCAGCAATTTATTTTAGTGTTTCCCCCGATTTCCACCTTGGCCACTTTAATTTTTGTGTTGCAACCAATCTTAGTCTAAAGTTTTTATATTTTGTATTTCTCAAGGTAAAATCATTAATTGATGATGCAAAAGCGGGCACCAGTTTTGGCGCCTCTGGGAACTCTCCCTCTACAAGTGCTTGTGTGGTTAGTCCATTGCCTTCTCTCTTCCCTGCTGGTAGCACGCCTCCACTTTCACCAAGAAGTGCTGTCAGTTCTCCACGAACTATGAAGCAGAGGTCCAATTTTTCTTCATTAGGTTCTCCGCTTAAATTGGTCAAGGAACCAGTGCGGGAAGTCATACCTCAGGTCTGAATTAATATTTGCCTCTTTTTATTTGACTGTCCTGATTGAAGATCATTGCCCTTTGTGTTTGCTTATTAATATACTGTACTACTGTTTTCATACATTCATAACTCAAGAGAGCGTGGGAAACAATTTTTTTTTTGCGTTTCCAACCATAACGTCTTTAAACGGGCATTTCTGTCTTTTTTATGATACTATCTACGAGAAACTGCATTTAAAACCCATTTTATTGTTTGTTTTGTACTTGCAGTTTTACTTCCAAGATGGTCCTCCTCCATCAGAGGAGGTAAGAGTACAGTGCAATTCTAGAATTGATGAAATTTTCAACAGAAATATGGATGGCTTGCAAGTACATGGTATAATTCTTATCCATTCCCTTTTATTCCTTGTATATCATATCGTCATATGATCTACAACCAAGAAAAAGAAGGAAAAATACTTACGGGATCAAATTTTATTTTAAATGCAGAGTTCAAAACTGTCACCAAGGATATATGTAAACTACCATCTTTCATTTCCACCACACTTTTCTTAAAGATCGACACCAACTGTACAGGGCTAGTAACCAGGTACCTAGTTATAATTCCATTAAATTAATTCAATTTGATGTTTAGACGTGATTTACTATCTAAACAACATAGTACATCCTAAAGGCTAAACCCCAGTACAGCCTGGTTTTGTTTTTAGCCAAGTAAATTGGAGCCTGTTCTATACAGGTATGCATTTTTTATTTATACTTTCTTTAGACATGACATTTTTTTAAAATGAGTTCTAACTGACAGAATTTATAACTGTTGTCAATCATCAATTTTCAATAATATTTATATATTTACTTAAATATAATTTAAATTAGATGAATCTGTGGATAGAGGATTAGGTGATTGCCATGTTCCTTGCTGTACTTTTATCATTAAGGTCTTGCCTTAACATAAGTCTTTGACAGAACAATATTTTATCTCTTACTCTTATATATGAGATTTTATTTTATTACCACTCCTGCTACAAAACATAATGAACCCTGTCTTCTAAAATTCAATTTGTAATATATCGAAGCTCAAAAACTATGTAGAAAATTTTCCTTCTTGAAAACTTATTCTTAATTCACCATTTGGGAGCTGAATCTGGGTTGGTTTTTTGAGTGCCATAGGGATTTTAATGTGGGTTACTTGCGCTAAGTTATTCTTTCCCTCATACCTTGTAGAGATGCATTTATTAAATACTGGGTTGAAAGCAAAATGATAACACTGGACGTAGCTACTCAAATATACAAAATCCTCAAGCAACCGGACTGCAAATACCTTACTCAGGTCTTCTTACCATTTTTTTCTATCACTGCAATTTTTCATTCAAGGATGCTGCTTGTTTCACTATTTCTCGATCTAATACCAGAATATCACATCTTTTATACAGGCCGATTTTAGACCTGCTCTTAAAGAGCTTTTGGCTACCCATCCAGGATTAGAATTCTTGCAGAACACTCTGGAATTTCAGGAAAGATATGGTATGCTCTCTGTGATCGAGAAGATTTCGCTTAATATAATGTAATATAGATCATTATATTGATAATATTCCAGCAACTGGGGGCAATTTCAGTCTGTTAAAGTTTCACTCTGAATAAAATATCTTAACGAGAATAGATAATTTTCAGTAAATACTTTTGTTTGAGGTTCTCTATAGCTAGATATATTACCATTACTTTATTTGAGAATTGAACTTTATATCTATTTGCTTCTGGCCTAAGAAGTAGGGACACTTGGGTTACCCGCCGTATTCCCGTGTCGGTGTCGGATACTTGGACACACGTGTCCCCGTATTGGACACGCGGATTCTTCCACAATCCTAATTTATAATTTTTTTTGAAAATTGTGGTCAGAAGCCATGTTAAGTAATTACTTTTACAAAATTAAGAATATGTGTCTAGTAGTAAATATACAAATTATTGATACTCATGTTCATTTTTGCACAAATGTATATAGTTTACATATATTCTTGTGTTTTAAATGAATACATTATGTTTTTAATTCGATTTGCAAACATTTTTTGTTTTCATTAATAGGTTTTGGTACTTAGAACATGAAATATATATGAAAATTTATATTTTTATATGCCGTGTCCCCCCATCACCCGAATCCCCATATTATTATATCTGTCGAACTCTTGTATCCCCCCATACTACGCACCCGCACTCCCGCACCCGTGTCCTTGCTTCTTAGCTTCTGGCCCTCACTGTTAGTTTAAGAATTAAGATTGAGAAGCTCCTGTAGAGTTGTAATACGTGTTTTAATGCATTATGAAGGTATCTATCTATTTTGGTTGTAAGCAGTGTTCTAAAGAACAGTAGGCGGGTCAAGGCTGTGAAGGTACCTTCTAGCGATTGATTAGCTAGGATAGCTAGGTGGGGATTAATTGGAAGGATTAAATCGGAGCATCAATCAGTCATTTTCTGATATTTTCTATATAAAAAAATAATTTCCGCCTTAACCCTCTTAACTTAAAAAATTTCCCGCCTAATCCCAATATTTACTAAGAAACTCCTAATTTTCTAATTTTTCACAAAATCTAGGTGTGTACTCCCTGCCTAACACCGAAGCCCATTTTAGAACATTGGTTATAAGTCGCCATTGCTATGTCATCAGTTTGTTAGGATCTTCTCACAAGTGGAACGTAGCCTAATTGATAAAGATGATAGGAGAAGTTTCTTCATAAGGCATGTTATTAAATTCTAAAGCTCGAGAATATTTAGGTCTTGTCCTTGATATTACTATCTTACTGAGAAATGCTTGTTAGAGAGGCTTCCACATTTTCATTATGTTGTTCGTTTATGGTGTGGTTGTTGCGAGGACAAGTGCTTCCAATTTTAGTCCTGATGCCGAACAAATGTCTAAAAAGTCCAAATAATCCTGGGTTGAACAATATTACTGGCTTTAAATCCCAATATTGGGTTAAACACTTTTACCGGTTTTGGAAACTCAATATTTAGTATTCTAGAATTAGTAAATTATCTTGTTTATTATATTGATGATTAGGGATAGAGACTGATCTTTTAATGTTTAATTTGAATTAGAAAATTTTATTTAGCTTTGTTATAAATTGAAGTTACGCTTTGTAAGGACAGAATTTTGTTATTAAGATTACTATGATAATTGAAATCGTTGTTCTGTGTTTTGAGGCTTTCTCCAAAAATATCGTACGCTCGCCAAGTAGGACTTTGTAGACATGCTATCTGCATTTTGCATTGCATAAAGTCAAATAATTTCAGGTTAAAAACACTTGAGAGTAACATTGACAGAAAGCTTGAACAAAAATGTTTATATTTGTGATTAAGGAGATTCTAATTATTGGTTGCAATCCAATGCTACAATTTCTGAAATCAAGCTGGTTTTTCTCTTTATAATTTCCTAGTGGAATTAAATTATATAATTTTGTCAAAATCACTCGGATTTACCAACTTCGCATGCAAATGGAGGTTGCTTCTATAGTTCTATTACGCTAGTATCTTCACAATTGATATGATTGCTGTTGTTTTCACCTTTCTCTTAATTTTTACTTGATGGGTAAGCATGCATTTTTTGGATTCTGATGATTTGAACATTACCTTTCTATGATGGTCTAGCTGAAACTGTCATATACAGAATATTCTACTACATCAATAGATCAGGAAATGGCCATCTTACTCTTAGGGAGCTCAGACGGGGAAACTTGATCGCTGCGATGCATCATGCAGATGAGGAAGAGGACATTAACAAAGTTCTAAGGTTAACATGTTCATCCAACTGGTCAAACTCTCAATGATTAAATAATAGAAGTATATCTATTAGATGTTTGCATGTCGTCTATTATATTAATAGGGTTTTCTTTAATATGAAGTTCTTATTTCTTTTCAGTTGAAGGTAACAGTTGAGTAGTTTGACATTTTAGTGTTGACTAGATATTAAAAGACAAGTTATGGCTTTATTTTTTAAACAATTGTAAATAAGTTGCTATAGTATTAGAGTTTAGAGATCTAAATGTCAATGTTTCAGATTGTCTTCATAGTCTTTTAGCTGTTATATAAAATGAATGAACTCGCTTGATATCTTACTATTTGGTAATTTCTTAGAACATTATCAGCTTCTGTAGTATCCTTTCTGTGCTGCATCAACAGTCAAATAGTGAACTATCTTTGAAATTTATCTAATAATTTATGTTGGTGGTGTTCTTGATTTGGATAACAGATACTTTTCATATGAGCACTTTTATGTCATATATTGCAAGTTCTGGGAACTGGATACAGACCATGATTTCCTAATAGATAAAGAGAATCTCATCAAATACGGTAATCATGCACTTACATACAGGATCGTGGATCGAATATTTTCACAGGTATAATCCTGTTCAATTATCTGCTTAAAGGGGAGATACCAACTTTACTTGAAAATGGATGCACTCTTGTGTTTATGTTTATAATTTTGATTCAGGTTCCAAGAAAGTTTACGAGCAGTATTGAAGGGAAGATGGGCTATGAAGATTTTGTCTATTTTATGCTAGCAGAAGAGGACAAGTCATCTGAGCCTAGCCTTGAGTATTGGTATATGCTCTTTCCATTATGTAATAATATGTTTTTAAGTTTGTTAATGGATTTGTACCCTTTGTACTGCTAAAGCTTCACCAAGTTAAAAGTCCCAATCTGCAAAATTACCTTATCTGTTTCTGATTCTTTAAAGGGGATGATTTAAACAAATAATTTTGATACGAGTGTCTATTTGATTTTAGAAAATATCATCGGTCTTGGCACTTAATTTGTTTAATATACGAGTCACGAGATCATGTCCTTTACAATAATTCATTGTTGAATTTTGCAAGTAATTTAGTTTTTAAAAAGACGGGTGTATCTCTAGATTTTATGTGCTTTATATTTGTCCACTAATTACTTGCGACTATGTTCTCCAGGTTTAGGTGCATTGATTTAGATGGCAATAGAGTTCTCACACGGAATGAGATGCAGTTCTTTTATGAGGAACAATTGCATCGGATGGAATGTATGGGCCAAGAGTCTGTTCTTTTCGAGGATATTTTGTGTCAAATAGTTGATATGATCTCCCCAGAGGTGAATTTTTAATTTATATATATATATATATATATATATATATATATTCTTTGACAGAAATTGCTGGAAGTGACACTGTTTTTACTGCAGAGAGAAGAGTACATCACCATACAGGACTTCAGAGGATGTAAACTGTCAGGAAACGTTTTTAACATTTTTTTCAATCTGAATAAGTTTATGGCTTTTGAAAGTCGCGACCCATTCCTAATTCGTCAGGTGCGCTAAACATCTTGTTTATCAGATCCCTCCATGTTGAAATTTGCGTGACCTCACTAGGATGCTACATCTTCGAGTAACTTTGACATACTTTTGTGTGTGTGGTTTTATACAGGAACGGGAAGATCCAACTTTAACAGAGTGGGATCGTTTTGCACATAGAGAATATATTAGGTTATCAATGGAAGAAGACGGGGAATCAAATGGGAGTGCTGAGGTTTGGGATGAATCATTAGAGGCACCATTTTAGGTTTTGATTGAGGTGGCTCGTTAGCGCTTGACTAACAGAAAGGCTAGGGGGTGAGAAGCTGTTGCTTGCTGCTTGAGTCTTATATAAAAGCTTTTACTAGATTTTTATGCATTACAGTCTTTGGGACCTAATTAATACTAAAAGAGGTTTATATACTTTTATATGTACTATGTGACTGTTAAAATTTCGTTGATGTTTGATTGAATGAAAATAAAGAAAAGAAAGCAAGGAAACATACAAAAGAGGAGGTTATTCAGATACCATTTACTTCTGCCTAGTGAGTGTCTGAACTTTAGCCCTTAAAAATATGCTAAGAAATTGAGTGAACATACTATAGTTGTTCTTAAGTTTCCAGTGACTGGCTTTGCTAGCTTTGTAATTTTTTATCCATGAATGATTTACCATACAGTGCATATGTTGAGTTTACATACTAGTGCAATGGAATATACACATTACACATTATATGCTCTTGCATAGTAAAATTTGTAGTGATTCCTTTTTTATCATCGTGCAGCTGCATATTGATTTCTTGCCACATCCTTTAACTTGAGCTGAATGCTAGTTTTCACGAATGGAACTCAAGAATCGCTGGAAATTTTGGTCAATATATTTCATCTTTGACCATGTCACCTGATGCTCTTTAACCAAGTCTCAAAAGCTTTTACGGCTTTATGCTTTGTACTGCAAACAAAAGCTGCTTCTGGAGTATCAGCCAAATGTCATCTGGAAAACAGTTTCTCCTCTGCTGGGAGATGATAGATCTCCAACATTCTTCCAGTAATATCCATGTTTTGTATCTTCTCGTTTCTGCAGTGTTCACTTTGCTCCCTTTTACTTTCATCCTCCAATGTGGATGGGGTGAGTTTCAATGGCCTAGTGTCTTGTAAACTTGCAGCTGTGTTTGCTTTTTCTAGAATTTTTTTTTTCCTATTTACTTTATTTTCTATACACACACACACACACACACATATATGCCATTTGGTATTTAAACAGTTTATGCTGGTCTTGATGATTTATGATACAGATCAGGGAAAAGGACTTTGGATAGAAAAAAAATGTTTGTTGCTGTAGAAGGATAGAGATTATCTTGCTATTTGTACAAGTTATACAACTGTTTAAGATGGTTCCATGGGAAGGATCGGAAATTTCGTTCATACCTTCACAGCATAGCTTAATCTGGATAATGGTTGCATATAATGTAGAAACATATATAATATTGCACTTGGATATTGTTCATTTGTATAATATATACAAATTGGTCAAGTATAGTGTACTAGCTAATTTACCACTCAACTTTAAAATAATTTTCAATCAGGTCACTAGTTAATTTTAATTTTAAATGATTTAAATTAAATTATTTTTAAATTAATTAGACCAATTAAATTTGAAATTAAATGCACCCATTTAATTTATATGATTATAAAGCATACCACATTTTTTAATTTATTTTTTTGATATCAATAAATCGTACCAAAATATTAGAGTTTTTGAATGTTTAATTTAATTTTCTAATGATTAAAACTTAACTGAATTTTGAATTGTACATGCCAATTTAATCTATATACCTATAAATCTATGCAAGCGAATTAATGTTTAAATAAATTATGAATTTTTTATAATGATAAGTCATATAAAAGTATTTTAAAGATATCAATATTTTATACAAAAATTGTAATTTTTCGATACAAGTGAATGAATTTTAAAATTAAAATTTATCAAAAATTAGGCTAATAGTATAAATTATTATTATAAAAATTGTAATTTTTTATAGATAATATGTACCATTAGTCTAATTTTTTTTGAATATTTTTAATACTTGAATGGTTAAAATCTAATTAACAAAAGTAATAATATTTTTATAAAAATACCAAAACTCTATCTATAAATTGATAAAAGTGAATGAATATTTAAAAATACCATATTTTTCAATTCATTTTTTAATAATGATAATTTATACAAGAGTTTAATTTTTTGAATATTTATAGTACTTGAATACTCAATTAAATTAAATTTTAAATTAATTAAATTTATATCAAAACAATTATATAATTAATTTTTTTATAAATTAAATTTTAAATTTCGTTGAGTGACCCAACTGAAAGTTGATAAATAATTTAATAATGTATTTGCAAATATGAAGCTGATGTTACAGCTGACGTAGCAAACTTAACGGCGTTCCGTTAAAGTCAACTCAAATTTAATGGTCGTGTAAATTTATAAAAATCTAATGTTACGATTGATAGAAAATGTCTGTTTAATGATATGCTTGTAAACTTTTTTGATTTGATAACCAAAGTGAAAATCGGTGTATAGTACAGTGATAAATTAGCTTATTTACCCGTTCCAAAACTGTTCGATTAAGAAATGGAAGCTGAGATTAACAAAATTAAGCTAGGCCCGTTGAGATTATTATTTTTATGGCTGAGATTTATATTAATCTTGACGGGCCTCGCTTAAAATATAGATTTTATATTTTAATTCAGATTTTTAAAAAAAAAATAATAACTTTTATTATGGGGTCAAACCATGTAAAACTGTGCGCAAAAAGTTAAAACTAGCTGTAAAAAGAAACTCCAAGCCCATAGCAGAAAGAATGAGATGGGAAATAACAAGAAGAAAAGAGAGAGAGTTGAAGAAGATCCAGAAGAGGATATGGAAAGAAGAGTACAAGAGATATTTTATCTGCTCATGTATCAGGGCCTCAAGGAGAATATAGAATTCCAATGGATCAAGTACACTCATCAGTAAAAAAATGTTACTGATTGGACAGATTTTCATCCTGGACATGTTTTAAACTATATAAAATAAGAAGCAATGATAAGATTGTACAACTAGGAGATGCAGTAGCATATACGGGAATGCATCCTTATACTATGTTTCTAAGGTGTATGGATGCTCATAAGGTCTCTAATGTAACTTTGTGTCTAGTACTAGACAATCCCAGTTTTGAAAAGCATTGCCACTTTGTTCAATACTCTACATGGTTCACAAGGGAAATTACGAAAACAGAAACAGATGTGGCGATTTGCCAGGATCTTTGATAATCGATTTTATCATCATCTCCATTTGTACCACATGATTGTTCCAATTAAGACTAATCAAAACGCTCACAGCATAGCTGGGATTAAGACATTGACGCAAAACCCATCGCTGGAATAGCATACAAGAAGATTATCAAGTCCAAGTTCGCCAAGAATGATTATTAAAAGGTGAGCTCTCTCTGTTAAATGTCGGAGTAAGAAGCAGAATTTATAGTTGTCCACAAATTTTGATTATTCTCCTACGTATATGGTATATATCTATATAAATGTTATGTTTATAAAAGCAATGAGACTTGAAACCTGATAGATGGGAGGTCGTTGTTTTTTTTGTTTGAATTCGGTTATTATGAATATTAAAAATAATCTACAATTAGAATACAGTAGTAACTTGGATAAATTAAGTCCTAGATTCTCGATTAAAGGCTAAATATTAACCCATATTGGAAACTAACAATCCATTAATTACCAATAAATTAACGAAACACTTGCCTTAATCACCATTTTTAGGGAGAGGTAAATAATCTTTACCTCAAACGTAGGGGGGTTAAACTGCAATTCTTTGGTGCTGTAGTTTACCCGTCTTCCTCAATTTTACAACCCTATGCGGTAAAAATAATAATTTGTACACCAAGTTTCCCTATATCCTCTAGAGAAGTTTCACCTTATGATTTTTATTTGATCATGATCTGAGGTGAAATCGAAAGTTCCCTCCCAATTCAAGTGGTAGGGGTAAGCTTCAGCCTAGAGGATTGCATTTGAGGAGAATGGGGTCAAGAATGAAGGGACTTTTAAAAGGCCTTAGGTACATTTCTAACATATTTGGTAAGTCTTTTTCTTTATATTACTATGTTTTCTATTCAAGTATTGATCATTATCATTCATGGTTTTTATCGATTGTCCCGTATGCAACTTTTGAGTGAAATATACTGGTTGTGTTTGGTTTGGTTTTATTGTTTTGATCAATACCTTCGAAAGAGATACAAGATTTTGGGTTATGGGTGTCGAAAGTCTTTTCCTGCCTGTTTTTTAAATTTGCATGTTTATTATCTGTAATGCATGTAAAAGTTTAAGGTAACTTTCAGATCACGCACAGTTTTGGTGTATTGCAAAAATTTAAATACTTATGGACCTCTTAAAACGAAGAGTAAAGCGGTCTATCATAGGCAAAGCCAATTGGAATTTAAATAATCGGACTAATGACTCGACAATATGGTGCAGAGGAGGAGAAAGAACAAGAAATTCAGATTGGCTTACCAACAGATGTAAAACATGTTGCTCATATAGGGTGGGATAGTCCATCATCTGTTGAATCTCCAAGCTGGGTATAAATTTTTTGAGTATAAAATTAATTGTAACTTCTGAAAAAAATGAAATTTAGAACACAAAATGATCCTCATGTGCACATATTTTTGTGTTCACACAGATGCAGCAGTACAACGGAGGGGGAGTTGTTCAGTCAGCGCCTCTAAATGCGTCTGGACAACCTCGAGAGAATCCTGAAGTCAAATGGGTTTCTCAAGGTTAGAGTTTGATTCAGAAACCATAAAAGTTAGATAATAATGAATTGCTAATAATTCTTGGGCATTTTCATAAATGTTATATAAAACAGAAGAGAACTCAAATTCTTGAAAATGATCTAATTTTGCAGATTCATTAACGCAAAAGAGCAAAAAATCTGCGGTTAGAGACCTACCAGAATTGCCAAAATCATCACGGCGCCAATTCACAGACAGCTCAGCAGCAGTTTCATCTCCATCCAAGGTAAGGAACTCGAGGAGACAACAGAAAAAGGATTCTGAAGGTAGTTGTAGAGGTGGTCGACGGGCCAAAGAGTTGAGCAATGATGCACCTGATTCACCCTCAACTCCAACCCCCAGAAAACTAGCAGATGGTCCAAAGAAATCCAGGCGCAAGAAATCTAAAGAATCCTCTCTTCACAGTTAATCAAAATCTAAGGACAAAGAGTCATATGTTAATGACGGATCAACACAATCCGAAGATAGTCTCCCTTCAACTCCATTCTCCGACCCTGGATCGGGTAATGCTGATTCATCAATAGGGTAATCTAGTAATAAAGGTTTACCAGCTTCCAGGCTGAAACTTTTTGTACAAGAGGAAGAAAAGGGGGAAAATAATGGTGTCTTTAATAACAGGCTGATTGTTCATTTTTGCTTGCATATTCTTTTAGCTAGTGATATATTTAACTGGAAAGTGAAAAGTGAAAGGATGGATATCTCTTCTTGGTGGATTTTGTATAATCCAACCATAGCAAGTGTCAAAATTTTGACAGTACTTCCTCATCCAATGAGTAGAAGTTAGAGCATCGATCCTTTTCTCCTCCTTTTCATGCAACTTGTAATGACATTGGCTATAAGAAGAAGCCTGGCCTTTATCTCACATTGTCTGAGTTACAACGAGAAATGGTTACAGCAACTCAGCAAGAAAACGTAGCAACCACGCATTACATAATCTAAACATTGCTTTACTTCAAATTATGTGGGGAAAACTTCAACATTTTTAGGTAACCGTAAATACCAGACATTTAAATACGCAAACACATTTATGCATCGACTGAGAAATTTTAAACCCTTAACCTCTTAGTAGGAAAAATAAAAAGACATCCATGTTTTCACTCTTTTTAACTCAGTAAGAACAAACAAATTTGACAAATCATCTTTGGTACCTTTTTTCTTTAATGGATAAGAATATAAAAATTAATTGACAATTTGTTGGCTTTTAGTTTAAAGATCATAACATTACGTTTATAATGGGTAGACGTTGATATATGGGATGTGATTGAAGATGTTACTTTATATTTAAGTTCTCAAGTCTTCTGATATACTTGTATTACTATATTATAATTTTTAAACTTCTCCCCACATTACCATTAATGTGTAAGCATGACATGCCACATTCGATCTTTGCAGCTACGGATATTGATTAACATCTGTTCTGCATATTGTTCTATCAGTTGTTATGTGCTTCATGGTAAGATGACTTAAAACAGTAGACTGGAATAGTTTATGCCATTCTGTCCCATTCTTCTTTTAATCTCTTCATAGTTTATAGAGTCAAAGCTGGCATTTTTCATTTTGCTTGAAGTCTTAAACCGCTCATAATGTTAGTAAATTTTTCGCTGTAAACATGAAAGTTGGACCAGCACTGCAAAGTACCTGCTGGAAGATGTCCCTTTACTATTGGGTTTGGAAAAGGTATGTGGTGTGAAGTATGTTCTCTCCAATTGTTATCAATTCCCTTCTGTCAAAATTTGCGGATTTCATCAAGTAGATTGCAGAAGTTCAAAGACAAGAGGATGGTGATCAAAGCCTAAGCTAAGAGAAAGGAAGGCTTGCTGTGAAGGGCCAATATCTTCTCATTTTCTCAAAACATTCCGTCAGCCTTGTTTATGGTTATTTGGTGTACATGCTAAATTTTGTTATATTTTTTAGTGAATTTAAGTTTGCCCACTTCCTCCCCCTTTTCTTTCTTTTGGAAGGACGAGGTTTAAAAACAAGTACAGGAGAGTGGCATTTACAAGCATGTGAAGGATTTTTTTAAGTTCAGAAATTTCATGCTGCCACTCCAGTACTGTGTCTTTGAGTAGTGAAGAGAGCTCGTCTTTGCGAAGGACTCACGGAGCGGGCCTTGTGGAAGGAAACTTTAGATCTTCTGTTGCCTTTTGCTGTAGCGAAACATGTATAAATGCATATGAACCGATGGAAACAAGTCCATGACAGTGATCTCTGGGAAGGTGATCAATGGCAGTGACGAGCAACAGGGGACGTACTTGTTCATCTCAAACAATGATCAGCTGCTCTGGTTCTTGTCCAAGCAGTTACAAAGTGCTGCACCCTGCAAACAGTGATGTTTTGACAGCACTTTTATTGGCTTTGCCTCCACAGATACTGAGTCAGAGTTTATTAAACTTATCAGAGAAACGAGCTGGGTCAGAGTTTATTAAACTTATCAGAGTTTAGCAACGAGCTGGGTCAGAGTTTATTAAACTCTGATGGAACTGTCCTGATCAGAACTTGCCAAACTCTGATGGATCAGGATTTATAAACTCTGCTGGGCCTAATCAGGACTTACTAAACTCTGAGAGCTGTTATCATTTGCTGATTCTGTAATATATTCTATTAAATGCAGTTTAAGTCAGAATAATTATTTTAATTAATGTTTTATTTGCTGTTACGTTTTATTGTATTATATATATAGAAAAACGTTGGAGATAGAAGAGAAACAAGTTTTGACACAAGTTTGAAAACCTTAGCAGTCATACTATGTATCTCCTACACACATACAATATATATTTAGGTTTTCTGGACGAACTGAGGTGCAGGTAGCTGTTGAGTGCTACGTGTCTGTGGACGAAGTACTCTTCCTGGAAGTGATATTGTTGTAACATAACACAGCGTAGTGGGACAATTATTTCTTCAAGAACAGTCAAGACTTGTTGCAAAAGGTTTGGCGACTCAGATGTTCTATTGGTTCTATCAGTGTATGCATAAAGCTTCTGTTAGAGCTAAATTTTCTATTTTTTCTCTCATATTTACAGTCACTGATCAATATCTTGTTTGCATTCGTGTTTGTTTCGTAATTGGTATATGTCTGTTCTTGTTAATGCTCATCATATAACTGACCATGCTGCAGAAAACCTTTTCATAACGCTGTTCATGTCAAATCTCGAGAAAGCAACTCGTCCCTCAGAGATGAAGATGCAATTAGACTTGGTTGTCGACTGGGATGATGGTGTGCTAACCTTGTTGGGGCCACAACCTGTACAGAATCTGTAAAGCCATCTAAATTAGAATGGTGTGCACACTGGCCATATAATGTTGAAAAACAGTGTTGGTAAAAATAAGAGATGCTTTAACAACACTTGATCAATGTTAATACAACTCGGAACTTACTACACACTGCAAGTCAAGTACTTTGAATAGTTCAAATTATAATGAGTAACATTGCTAAAACATAATTTCTATCCGCACAAAACTCATCTAACACGTACTCACTGATAGGGATAAATGAATAATCAAGAATAATAGTAGATTCATTTTTCATGTTTAATTTGGATTACATCTATATAATATGTTATCACAATGCCATGCCCCGATGTTAATCATTTTAAACATGCTCATCATTCCTGATTTTACGGGATATGATTAGACCGGTAAAACGGGTCCACATCGGAAGAAGAGATCAGATTTTACATTCCAATTACATAAAATCAATTTGAACCGGACCGAAAAGAGCAATAATAGGTATCAAAAAATAATCTCGTCGTATAATATACAATGCTATGTATCCAAAAAATAATCCCAATTTTTTTCTCAAACAACGTGGGATGATATATGACTTGTTTTGATTCATGAGGGAATGTCTACATGCGGTGAGATGATATATGGCTTGTTTTGATTCACGAGGGAATGTCTACACGCGAGGTCTCATATTATTATTAGAAAAGTTACTAATTATACACCGCCAAATCATCATTTGAATTTTTTTTAAGTACATAGCATTTTTCTGATTTTGATTCGTGGGCGCATATGTATCATGTATGCACGAATATTTAAAGTACGAAATTGAATTTTAATAAGTTTAAAATTTATTATTTTTGACATAAATTATATTCCAATAACATCAAATTGAAATGTATAAAAAGAAGATTTCATCTTATATTCAAATCTCATTATCAAAATGTAACCAAATCCGTAACAATTTGATCCGAATTTATATCAATTTAATATAATCAAATCCAATAATTATTTAAAAATTGATTTGATTCAACACGAATTTTATAACAGTAACACATATAAAAAAATTATTAATCAGTGAAGAGTATATTGGGTTTTGTGATTGAACACTCAGTTCTGTAATAAAACACTGTGTTCTGGAGTTGAAAACAATTGATTTAAGTTATTAATACTTTATATTTTGCAAAAATGACTGATTCAGTAATAGAATATTGTATTATGTAATTTTTTTTACATGTAGATATTGACACTTTGTGTTAAAAATTATGTTTAGTATAAAAGAATACATGACAATAAAAATTTAATATGAATAGAACTCTTTTTAATTGTGCCAGTAATTAAAGTACTATATATGTATATGTACAGAAATAGGATATAATTGTCATGATATATGTAAATGCGGGTATGTAACATAGAAAAATAAAAAGATAGAATGAATGTCACGTGAAAAAATTAAAAAAAAAGATATAAATTAAACAACGTAATATATTTTAGAGTTATTAGCCAAAAAAATCCAACATTTTTTCCCAATTTAACCTATGAACTTATTTTTTCTCGTATAAGCCCAACGAACTTTGTAAAATTGCGAAAATAAGATAAGCATGATTAACTATTATTTATCGATCTATTTTTGTCAACTCATATAAAAAATGTTATGTTGGATTATATACATAATAAATTATTCATTAAAATATTTATTAAATATTATTATATTCTTTTATAATTCATATTATTTTCTTTATTACTAAAATAGTAATAATTTTATTAATTATAAATTATAAATTATATTTAAATAATAGAATCTCATTTCTAATTTTTTAAATTAATATTATTTTTTATTATATATATTATATTATTTTTTATATTTTAGTGGGGCACATTTGCTTAATAAAAAAAAGTTAAACACTTTATTATATATTAAGTTACTCTTTTCAATTAATAAATTAGAGTATAAGTACATAAAATACTAATGAATATATGTTGAATAACTTATTTTAGATTTAAATTGGAAAAAACATTAATTATAGTTAATTAGAATATTTTATAAAATAAATATTAAGTACTTTGAAATCAATTTTTTTTACTTTTTTCTGTGAAATTCTTAAATTTATAATGTAAATAATTTAATATGTAATTTTAATATATATATATATATAAATTGATAGTTTAAAACATAATATATAAGTATATAGTTTATTAGTTAAACGAAGTATGGAAGAAAAAAATTGTCATATTTTTTGTTAATAAATTAACTATGAGTTTTCTTATATTTTCAATATCCATTAGTAACTAATTCAAAAAAAGTTATTATGTATTTAATTTTTGATATGTGTTGACAAAAATAGATATCGATAAATAATAGTTAATTATGGTTATCTTATTTTCACAATTTTATAAATAATACAGGAATAAATAAGTTCACCGGTTGAATGGCAAAGAACATACAAAGTTTATTGAGTTTTTAGGCTAATAAGTCAGTATTTTAAGTATCTTAGATATCGTATCTAAGATATTTTTGGATTCCCTAATCTCTTTTACAGAATACAGATGTACTGCATGGGGGTGTATATACATAGATGATTTATTTAATCTCTCTCACTCATATTATTATCTTTTTCTTCAAGTGAATCATGGAAGGAAGAAATGAAAGAAGCATGCCACATATATTGTTAAGTGGAGGAAAAAGAAAGAGTGCTTATAGCCATGGACTCTCTTTATCTCAAATCCACACACTCTGTTCCATCTTTGAAGCTTTTATACCTTCTGATCTCTTTCAATCTTCTGCAGGACCTCATCAATCTCCCCTCCCGGATGAGGTATTTGTCAACATTATATTACATTTTTTGAAAGTTCTTATAATCTTGCTGCTTGCATGGTGGGGTGCCTATGCCTTGTACTTATATATGTGTAATATGCATGTATAGGTTGCAGAGACAATGAAGAAGGAACTATTACCAGAAGCTATGATCTTGGTAAAATTAGCACTCAACATACTTTCAACAAGACTCGGATCTTTATTGCTCTGTGGATTTGTGTGTCTCGATTGGAGTTGGCCATTTATTTATAAGTTTTCAGAGTTACCATTGAAGAAAAGAGAGGAGGTTCTCTTCAAATGGTCATCACAGACTAATTTTCTGATGCCACTGCGATTAGTATTCGCCTTGTTTAAGGCCTACTGCTGCTACACTGCTCTCTCTTGGGTAATTATCACCTTGTAAATTTTACTTTCTCATTTAAACACTATTTTCTCAACTATCAAAACTTGATTAAATGAATATATATCTAACCTTAAATGAACAGAATTTGCATAATATTTGCGTTTTGAGTATGTGGACTAATCGACTTGGGTTATTGTCATTTTTGGGTTGTCTCTGTAAATGTGTTAATTGTCGGAAAACAAGATAAAAACACTTTGCTGCCGTCCTCCCATCATGTTATGATCAAGATGCCTTTGTCTTCTTTGGCCGATGCCATAGAACTTTGTGGTGTCCACCAAAGGCCTGTAACTTTTGGACATATGTCAACTGATGAATCAATTTCATACTAGGCGGACAATTATACGGCTTGCCCAGTACCCCTACTTTCTTCAACTTGGGTTCTTATGTTATTATTTAATACACATGTTCATCTACATTTAGTTACATGTTTAATTGTTTAGGGACATTAATTTGTTGCAGACTGATGAAAATTCCAGAAATCCAGCATGTGAGGCAATTGGATACCATGTAGATAATGAAGAAAATACAACCAAACCACAAAAGGAGAGACCTCTTGAAAATGGTATCATAGAATCCAAGGATTGTAATGATTTGAGCTTCATGGAGGTTCTTACACAAAAAGGCCTGGAAGTGACAGAAGATGCGACTGCGTTTAGGGTCAGATGTGATGTTGTGATTGTAGGTTCTGGTTGTGGAGGAGGAGTTGCAGCGGCACTTCTAGCAAGTTCTGGTCAAAAGGTGGTGGTTCTTGAAAAGGGGAATTATTTTGTGGCTCAAGACTACTCTCAGATTGAAGGACCATCAAATAATGAGCTATATGAAAAGGGAGGTATGTTATCATCAGATGATGGTAGAGTTGTTATAAAAGCAGGGACAACAGTTGGCGGTGGGACAGCTGTGAATTGGTGCGCTACAATTAGAACACCAGATGATGTGCTTAGGGATTGGTCTGAGTCTCAGAAGCTTCCATTGTTTGGAAGCTCCGAGTATCAGGATGCAATGGATACCGTGAGTAAGAGACTTGGGGTAACATATGATTGTCCAGAGGAGGGATTTTCAAATAAAGTTATTCGAAAAGGATGTGAAAATCTTGGTTTAAAGGTTGAGAGGATTCCTAGGAATTCACCAGAAGATCATTATTGTGGCTCATGTTCTTATGGTTGTAAGAAAGGAGTTAAAAGAGGGGCTGATACTACATGGCTTGTGGATGCTGTTCAAAATGGGGCAGTGATTTTAACTGGTGTAAAAGCTGAGAAATTTGTATTAGAGGAAGACAAGAATGGTAGTACTAAAAAAAGATGCTTGGGAGTTATGGCCAATTTTGTTGGCAAGAACATAACTAAGAAACTGCAAATTGAGGCTCGTGTAACAGTTTCTTCTTGTGGAGCTCTTTTAACACCACCGCTGATGATTTCAAGTGGACTGAAGAACAAAAATATTGGTAGGAATCTTCATCTTCATCCTGTTATATTAGCTTGGGGTTATTTTCCAGAACATACTTCAAAAATTAAAGGGAAGAGTTATGAAGGAGGGATTCTTACTACACTCCACAAGGTGGAGTCTGAAGATTCTGGAGTTCATTCTATTATTGAAGCTGCAACTATAGGACCTGCAACATTTGCTGCAATATATCCTTGGACTTCAGGGCTTGACATGAAGGATAAGATGGCAAAATTTGCAAGAACGGCAGTTTTATTCAGTCTAGCGAGGGATCAAAGTTCAGGGGAAGTGAGATCAGAAGGTAGGGTTTCATATGATATCAATAAACACGATGGAGAAAATCTTAAAAAGGGATTGCAACGAGTCTTGAGGATCATGATTGAAGCCGGGGCCGTTGAAGTAGGCACTTTTCGGAATGATGGGCAGAGCATGAAATGTGAAGGGATAAAGAGTGAAGATGTGGAGAAGTTCTTAGATGGCATGGCAGCTGATGGAGGCCCCAAGTCGAACGGAGAACATTGGACTGTATATGCATCTGCACATCAAATGGGGAGTTGCAAAATGGGTGCTAATGATGAAGAAGGTGGAGTTGATGAAAATGGGGAAAGTTGGGAAGCAAAGGGGTTATTTGTTATTGATGGAAGTGTATTGCCAAGTGCAGTTGGAGTTAATCCTATGCTTACTATTTATTCAACTGCTTACTGCATCTCAAAGAAGCTGGCGGAGTCCACGAAGAAAGAAGAAAAGAGAGTTTTATACTGATGATTCATTTATGTAATGCTTTTGGAATAAAATTACAAGTTGCTAAAGAAGTCCTAATGTAATGACTAATGAATAATCTGTACTCTAATTTATTGTGGTTCTTTACATGTATTCTGAGTTGCACAAATCAGCCTTCATATTTAAAAAAAAGAATTGCATATATTTGGCCAACTTACATAAATGATCTCCACCATGTACTTTTCAGGGCAACTCTAATCTCATGTACAAAAAAACCGAGTACTTGATGGGAGACGTAAATATTAAATCAATCTTACTTTTAATTCCCTTCCAGTAGTATAGAAACAAGGTTTAATAGATGAAATTCTTTTACTTTCAGCTATACTGCAACTTCAAAAATGCATAGGTTTAAACATTCTTGACAGGCTGTAACTTCAGCTTCTGGCTGATGATAACACTCTGTATGTGGAACAAGATTACAAGAATGCTTCAAAACAAAATTTAATCTTCTTATTTTTAACACTGGTTGACCTATCACAACCAATTTTTCGACTAAATTCAGTAACATCCAGCCAAAAATATCACCTCTAATAAATGGAGACTAGTCAGGCAAGGAAATACATTTTGCTCACAATATATTCTTTAGTGTTATTAAACATCAGCCGGCAATAGTCTTCTGATTATCGGGGTAAATGCATTCACAAAAATCATCAAAGTCAAGCAAAAGAATCATCGAGATTCGAAGAATTCAACTAGCAGATGCTTTAACTGCCTTTTCAGCTGCATCATCCAGATCCTCTGCTGTTATCAATTCCATACCACTTTCCTGTACACATTGAGAAACTTCTATTAATTGGTTTGATTTTTACTTTTTTTATTTTTCCAATGATAGATGTGGAAGCTTCTGTTTTTTATTGTCTTGGAAAAAATGAACAATTTTACCTTTAGAATCCTCTTTCCTTGGTCAACATTGGTGCCCTCAAGACGAACCACAACAGGTACCTTCAAAGAAACCTTTAACACAAAATACAGTAATAAAAACACAATCCAGGATTAGTACAAGAGAGGGATGAAGATTACAGAACTATAATTTCATAATACTACAAAGAACGAAAAATATATACAGCTTCCTGTTGGAGCACAGAGAGGTTGTCTTGTGTTAGGGATGTGCACTTGTAAGCAATACAGCAAATTACACCAACTACTATGTCATTTACTAAAAGGCTCGCAAAAGCTTTCCCTAAAAAAAGTAAATATATGTCTTATGGTCATTATTTATTACATGCTAAACACCAGAGCAGAAACATCAACGTTCATTTACCATACAGTTTATATGGAAATAACAATCCACACTTTATCAACATATTAATAATGATAACATATATGGAACACATCTAAAGAAAAAAAGGTGGACTTTAATGACATAAAGTTAAAAATATATCACAATTTTCTGTAGTCCACCCAAATCAATCTCATTTAACACGCACCTGTTTGGCAGCGTTTACAATTCCACTTGCTATCACATCACACTTCATGATTCCTCCAAATATATTGACCAAAATTGCTTTCACCTTGTCATCTGCTGTCAATATTTTAAAAGCCTCCACAACCTGCCCAAAAGAATCAGAGAAGGTCAGGTAAAGATATAGAGACAATGAGACATGGCTGGAGAAAATTTGAAATTATTAACACTTTCCTAAGAATAACAGCAAACATTCGATTGAGCAAAACTTCAGATGACCCATAAAAAGCCATCAGAGCAGGATAATTTCTCTCCAATGAGTGCACGGATTGATCACATACTAAGCAAAAAGTACAATTTACCTGATTTTCAGAAGCATTCCCTCCTACATCCAGAAAATTGGCAGGGGTTCCACCATGTAACTTGATAATATCCATGGTTGCCATAGCCAGACCAGCGCCATTTACCATGCAGCCAATTTGTCCATCTAAACCAATGTAATTCAAATCTGCTTTAGCAGCAGCAACCTACCATAAGAAACAAAAGTTCTGTTAGCTTTCTGACGGCCAATACAAACTGCAAAAACACTGTCACATGGGTGGATGTCCAAATCTGCCGAATCACTCGTGTTATGATCTCTATTCCTATTTAGTAGAAAAACAGAATAGTTCCTTTGACTTTCTTGCACATAGCTTAAACTGCAAATACCTCTTCTTCTATAATCAGTTTGAGAAAAGGGAAAAAAAAGACCAAGAAAATAACTTGTCCAGTAGTTTCCAATACAATCATGCATTAGCAGCACATAATATACATATGTGCAACAGAATACTAATGCAGTAGTAACGCCATACCTCGCGAGGATCCTCCTGAGATGGATCACGAAGAGCAAAAATCTCTTTCTGCCGGAAGTAAGCATTGTCGTCAAAGTTCAATTTGGCGTCAGCAGCTACCAACTTGTTATCTGAAGTCTCGGCAAGAGGATTAATCTGCCGATGAAATACTGGCTTAGTCAGATGAACAACAACGTATATTTCATATAAATCATGATTATTCAGAACAAAACACATACCTCCAACATTGTGCAGTCACAATCACAAAACAGTTTATATAACTTTTTCACTTGCTCCATTGATTCCTTCTTATCAGACACTTTGGGAGCCAAGCCATCTACAACTTTGGCAGCATCTTCATCTGTGATTCCTTTAAAGACATCAATCGGCACCTGCATACCAAATGTTAAATATATGCTGAAGTCCACAACAAAATAACACATAAACAGGATACAAGTATTGAGAGAGAGAAAAGTGAGAAACAATAAAATTGCGGAAAATGGTATAAGCACACCTTTATTATCATGTCTGGAAATTTCTCAGCAAGGTCTTCAATGCTGGTTCCTCCCTTTTGACATGCAATTATAAGCTGAACGAAATTTCCCACAAACAGCGTTTATTAGCATAATGAGCCACACGCGTTAAGATGTCACATAAGCAAAGAGCTAGAAAATAAGGGCTGTACTATAAAATGAGGGATGTCACATAAGCAAGCAGCACTAAAATCCACATTCAACTGTTTCTCACTTTACAAAAACAACTTTTTATATGTAAAAAACTGCAGCAAGGTAACGGAAAGATGATGAACATCAGATGAGAACTGCAAACCTCTTGAGCCTTTATTTTTTTTATTTTTCTTTCTATTCAAAGGTATCAAGATATTAAGTAGACCTTTAAAGCATGTGGCATGCCAAAAGCAACTTGCTATCAAATCCTATCCATGCAACAAAATATTCAGCAAGCTACTTCACTCTAATAGTCTAATGGTATACAGCTTGACTGGCGAAGTTCACATTTCCAAATTCTCAGAACCTAATCTATAGAAATGCAAGGAATATCTATGAAAACAACCATCACAGAGACATATAAGATGATTGAATGCACATTCTTCCATAATCAGGAGTAACCAACTTCATATTATACATTACAGTATAGACTCTTCAGACAAATAATGTTAAATTGGGGGAAGCCCCGTTTCAACATGTGTTATGAATATATGACTTCTTTTTTTCTCACTTGTGAAATCTGTAACCTTCGAGCAAATGTGCAATCAACTGCTGTTTGTCATATGCACACTTTAAAGTTAGATGCACTGAAAAGTTTCATATATTTGACTAATGTGAAACTTACTGGACCAGCAGTAGTACGGTCAAGCATAATAGCAAAGTACATCTCGTTCACAAGCGACACCTTTTCACATAAGTAGATCTGCATAAAAGAGAAACAACACTAATTACTCATCTAGGTTGTAAATTGTGCCATTCTAAATTCCAGAATCAACTGGAAGGACATTTAAATATAGAAATTAAAAAACAGTAAATATTTAAAATCCAAACATATGCGACTGCAGATTACTCATGCACATTCAACAAAGAAGAAATTTTAAAGAGATAAGAAAAGTTATACAAGACCTAATTTGAAGGATCCAAAACCTGTGTATATTCCAAGTAAATGTCCGCATAAGCGGACTGGAAAACATTGATTAGATTTGAGTTGGTGAGCATGAGAACTGTATCTTTCACATCTTTACAAATGATAAAAATGCAAGCATAGCAATTTGTAAAGGAACGAGTTAAACAAGTAAGTTAGAAGTAAGAACTACCTTGTTGACAACTTTCCCTTGTGGCCCAGTTTGTTTGGTAACAAGGGTATGGCCAAGCATCTTCCCTATAAAGAACAAAAATCAAGAACGTCAAGCGTACTAATTTATGAATATACTATAAGATCTCATGTATGGTCAATGATGACTCCAGATATTTATGCAAATAAGCTGTAACAGACTTTATTATTCAGTAATGGGCTCAAATATGTTTATGTTTAATGGGCTGATATGCAAATGGCCCATGTACCTTTTATACTCGTTTAGCAGGGACTACTTAAAGACAGGGCAGTGGAGAGAATAGGTTGGAATTTGTGTGTCATCTCTTTTATATTGTTCTTTATTTCCTCTCGCCTGTAGTTAGGGTTTATCTTGTCTTTCAATTTTAATGTCAAGCTTTACTTTTCCTGTTAATTAAGTTTTGTTTAAGTTGAATTTCCTTTTCATCTTCTATTGTGAGTTGTGTTGACGATTACAAGTGGTATCAAAGCCAGGTTCTCGGATATTATGGCTGAGGGTACTAGATTGAAGACGATTGATGAGAGTCTGGGATTACATGATACGAAGCTCGAAGAGATCAATGAAGGGTTGAGTAAAACTCGAGAAGAATTTACCAACAAATTCGAGGGTATTGAAGGGAGTATAGCAGAGATGAAGCAGTTGTTAATGGGGTTGCACAACTCAAAAAAGGAAGAGGGATCAGTGGTGATACAGACTGAAGATGAAGGTTCAGGAGGAGTCAACGAGAATTCAACAAACCAAATTGAAACAACCAAACCCCCTTCTTCTGGTAATTGTACAAACCCTTTTTCTACTACATCCTTGAACAATGTTAGTATGGGTACCTCGAGTGCATCACACAATCATGTGCACTCACAGCACGCACCACCAGTGACGCATAACTTAACTGCATATACAACTTCCTCTCCTATGACCCACACAAATGTTCCACCGTATTATACAATCCCACCCAATGTTGTCAAAAACGCGTTGAAGCGCGCGCTAAAGCGCGGAGCGCCTCGGAGCGCAATTTCCTCGCCTCGCACTGCCGGAGCGCCACGGGTTGAATGAAGCGCTCGCTTCCAGGGATGAAGCGCAGTACGTGAAGCGTGTTTGACACGCGCTTTATTATGTTTAACCCGTAAATTTTGACTGGGTTAAAAATATAACATACCTTTTACGTTCATAACAACAAAAGCCCTAAATAAAAGAGAGGCGTGAACCCAGAAACCGTAAAACATCGATTAATCTCCGGGTAATCTTCTTCTTCATCTAATCTTCTTCTTCTTCTCTGCTTATATATGTATGAATACATATATATATATATATGTATGTATACATGTATGTGTCTACATATATGTATATATACATACACACGTATATAAATCTTCTTCCGTTCTTCTGGTTTGTGGTTAGAGGCTGCTGTACTGTGTGTATATATAAATATACAGTACTGGGTCTGGGTGTACTGCACATATATATGTACTGCTCTGTACTTCTGTTTGTGAACAGTGAACTAGTACATACATTTAGTACTCTTATTTACTTTATTACTTTATAAGCATATTGAGTATTTAGTATTTTATTTAATAAGTATATAGTATTAGTATTTCAAATTAGTATTTCTGTTTATTATGTAATATTTCTGTTTTTATTTAGTATTTATTATTTTTTATTTATGTTAATTGTAGTTATAAATGGCTGATTCCACTGATAACAAAAAGGATCCTGCATGGAAATATTCAACTTTATGTGATCCCAACAAAAGAGAGAAAATGAGGTGTAATTTTTGTGCAAAAGTTACAACCGGTGGAGTATTTCGAATGAAAGAGCATCTTGTTGGAGGCTTTCGAAATGCAAAGGCTTGCACGAAAATTCCTGAGGATGTTAGAAAGGAAATCAAGGATTATATGGAATCAAAAAAGAAAGTGAAAGAAACTGTGAATTTAGATGATTTTGAAACTGAACATTCAGATGATGAAGGGAGAGTTACATTGCCTCAAGCATCCGTAGGGAGTACAGCTTCTTCTCTAAGACAGACAACTAAGTTAAAGGGGCCTATGGATGTTTACTTGGCACCCGACCCGGAGCTTGTAGTAAAGAAAAGAAAAGGAATGCAGCCGAAGATTGATGAAAATGATGGCGCAAGAAAGGAGTTACGAAAGAGAACTTGCAAGGCATTTGCAAGATGGATGTATGACGCAGGTATTCCTTTTAATGCTGTCAATTATCCAAGTTTTGCTGTGTATGTTGAAGCTCAGGGGCAGTTTGGACCGGGCATGAAACCACCTAGTTATCATGAAGTCAGAGTTCCTTTATTGAAAGAAGAAGTTGAGGAGACTAAAAATCTGATGAAGACTCATGAAGCAGAGTGGGTGAAAAGCGGTTGTTCTATTATGTGTGATGGATGGGAAGATAGAAAGCACCGGAGCCTCATCAATTTCTTAGTCAACACTCCTCGAGGTAGTTTCTTTCTTGAATCAGTTGATGCCTCTGCTGTTGCAAAAACTGGTGATATGTTATTTGAATTGATATCCAAATACGTGGAGCAAATTGGGCCAAAACATGTAGTTCAGGTGGTTACAGATAGTGCTGCTAATAATAAGGCAGCTGGTCGGATGTTGATAGTTCGATATCCACACTTGTTTTGGACGCCATGTGCTGCTCATTGTATTGATCTCATGTTGGAAGACATTTTCAACATTCCTAGGTTGAAAGGTTGTATTGGAAAGGCCATGTCCTTGAATTCATTTGTATACACAAAGTCTGCGTTGGTGAATATGTTAAGAGAATTCACGGGACAGAAGGAGTTGATAAGGCCAGCAAAGACAAGATTTGCCACAGCTTTTCTCACTTTGGCTAGAATTCATAAACAGAAAAATAATCTCCGGAAGATGTTCATCTCACAGAAATGGGTCACCAGCAACTACTATAAGGACCCAAATGGAAGAAAGGTAGCTAGTTATGTGTTGCAGGCTAGTTTTTGGAACAATGTTGTTTGTTCGTTAAAGGTGGCAGGCCCTCTTGTGAAAGTTCTCCGGTTGGTAGATGGAGAAAAAAAACCTGCTATGGGTTACATTTATGAGGCTATGGATAGAGCCAAAGAGGCCATTGCTGCTGCTTTCAAGAACATGGAGAGATACCAAGAGTTTTTTGATATCATTGACAGGAGATGGGATGTTCAACTCCATCAACCTTTGCATGCTGCTGCATATTATCTCAATCCTGAATTTTATTACACAAATGTTAATATTGAGATGGATAAAGAGGTCACAATTGGATTGTACAAATGCATTGAGAAAATGATACCTGATGTGACGGTGCAAGACAAGGTTGGAGAACAATTAGAGACATATAAGAGAGCAGAAGGCTTCTTTGGATTGCCTATGGCGATTAGGCAAAGAGCAATCAGATCTCCAGGTATTACTTTATAGTCATTGTCCAGCATTATAGCTAAAAAATCTGCCATGTTTATCAAATTATGCAAGCTGCCCCCTAAGCTCTAAATTTATATTTTTAGCTTCGTGGTGGGGTGCTTATGGCAAACACACTCTGGATCTACAAAATTTTGCTATCCGAATCCTTAGCCTCACATGTAGCTCATCCGGATGCGAGAGAAATTGGAGTGTATTTGAGCACGTAAGTTATTTAGTTATTTTAAATAGTAGCCTATTTATAATTATATAGTCTCTTACGTACACTCTTTTATAAACCTATTAACATTTCTACATCAACATTGTAGCTTCATAGCAAGAAAAGAAATCGACTTGCACAACAAAAGTTGAATGATTTGGTGTTTGTCAAATATAATAGAGCTTTAAAGCGTAGATATGAACTCCGTGACACCATTGATCCTATCTTATTGGCCGAGATTGATGATAGCAATGAATGGTTAGTTGGTAAGTTTGATGGAGAGGATGATGAAGATGATGACTATGTTTTTTCTGAATCGGATGGATTGCGATATAAGGATGTTGGTACTGCTTCCGGAGTCGGAGAGCCTCGTTATTCTACTAGAAGGTTAGAACTTTGAAGTTAAAACTTTAAAGATTAAGTCCGAAACGATTACATATAATATATTATTATAGGTCTCGTGCCTCGGAAGGATCATCATCATCTAAAAAATGTTTGGTTGACGAGGATGAAGTCAATGTCATTGAAGATGAAGATGAAACTGAATTTGATGAGAATCCAAATAATAATGTCGAAGAAGATGAGTTTGTGGATCTTGATGAAGATGAAGAATAGTTAATTAGCTATGTATTTCGTTTGTATTATGACTATAATATGTTTAAGACCTTGAATCTCTTAATTTGCCTATTTTATGACAATTTGGTTTGCTTATTAGTGTGTTACTATTATATATTGACAATGTTTTACATTATATACATGTATATATGTATATTTTGTAATCTTCGATGAATCCGCGCTTCGCGTGTGCGCTTCGCGCTTAAGCTCCGGGAGGCCTTTGCGCTTCGGTGCGCGTTGCGCGTTTAATAACACTATTCCCACCTTACTACTCAATTACTCCTCATCCAGGCACATACACAAATACTACTCCACCCGTTAACACTATGAGCCACAATAACCAGTGGTATATTCCCCAAAATCAGTTTACATTCTACAATCACACACCCCCGTATACCCATCCAAGTCACAATCCTCCCTTAAGCCCGCACTCACAAAATTTTCATCCTATTCCGAAAATAGAATTTCCCAAATTCACTGGCACAGATCCTAAGTGTCGGATACTCCGGGCAGAGCAGTATTTTGAGTTCATACCGATGGATGATAGTCGTAAGGTGAAGTTAGCGGGTTTACATTTTGAAGGAAGGGCCAGTGTCTGGTTCAGGTACTACCAGGTAGGAAGAGTAATTACTAATTGGAAGATGTTCCAAACAGATTTGGTGCAAGGTTTGAGAACGTAGAAACTATGGATGTTCAAGACCAATTCAATAAGCTCAAACAAACAGGAACAGTGGCTGATTATGAAGATAAATTCGAAGAACTACGGGCCTTGGTTTTGTCGAAAAATAAGGGGTTTAATGAGGAGTATTTTATATCAAGCTTCATTAGCGGGTTAAAAGATTATATCAAGGGGTCTGTGAAAATGTTCAGGTCGCAAAATTTGAGTGATGCTGTTTATTTGGCCAAACAAGAAGAGAATAAAGCTGTGAAACCTACCTTTAGTAGTGCAACCAAGGGCCTGAGCCCAAAGCCAACTTCTATTATGAGTAATGATACCAAGACCAACTCTATTTCCCCTCAAATTATCACAAAATCTTATTATTCTGGTGATGGTAAGAAGTCTAAATCCACACTTAGTAGTAAGGAGTTGTTGGAACGGAGAGCTAAAGGCCAATGTTTCCACTGTGACGAATTATATCACCCTGGCAAAGAGTGTAAAACCAAACTCTACATGATGATGGGAGAAACAGAAGAAGAAGAGTTAGGTGCAAATCAAGAAGTCATAACGGTGCTGAAGGAGATGGAAGAATTGTTGACTGAGGAGTGTACTCCCGCAGAGATTTCTCTTAATGCGTTGGCTGGTAATCATTCGTCAAGTACTATACGGATCCAGGGAAAGATTAAAAATAAGATGAACATATTTCTTGACAGCGGATCAACCCATAGCTTCATAGATGAGGCCTTAGTGAAGCAGCTAGGACTGGTAGCAGACATTGTCCCTTCACTTTTGGTGACTGTTGCTGATGGGAATACCAAGATCATTGATAGTACTTGCAAGGCACTGAAGTACTCTATCCAGGGGCATGAATTTGTTACAGATTTGAGGTTGTACCCCTTGGGGGGTTCTGATATTATTTTGGGAGTAGACTGGTTACAAGAAGTAAATCCGGTGACATTTGATTTCAAGAAGTATAAAATCGTTATTCAAAAGGAAGGAAGAAAGATTGAATTACAAGGGAAGCTACCAACGGGAGGGATACGAGCTATTAGTAGTAAGGGACTCAGCAAGATGTTCAAAGGGAAAGGGGCCATCCCACAAGGTTACATTTGTATCATGAAGAGGCTGTCAACAACAGGGGAGGAACTGGTTGATAACAATACTGCACCGTTGTTGCAGCAGCTGATCAGTGAGTATAAAGAGGTTTTTAATGAACCAATGGGACTTCCTCCCGCTCGAAAACAAGACCACCACATCCCTCTCCGAGAGGGTACTCAACCCATCAACCAAAGGAGCTACAAGGTTCCCTACATACAAAAGACAGAAATAGAGAGACAGATTAAGGAGATGTTGCAAACGGGAGTTATTCAGGAGAGTACGAGCCCTTTCGCCTCGCCTGTTATATTGGTTAAAAAGGACGGGACATGGCGTATGTGCGTAGATTACCGACGATTGAATGATGCCACAATTAAAAACAAATACCCGATACCGATAATTGATGAGTTATTGGACGAGTTAAAGGGAGCAAGTTGGTTTACTAAGCTCGATCTACGGTCTGGGTATCACCAAATACGGGTAGCAAGTGAGGACATCTACAAGACTGCAATCAGAACTCATCAGGGCCGGTACGAATTCAAAGTCATGCCTTTTGGGTTGACTAATTCCCCGGCTTCGTTTCAGGCCTTAATGAACAACATCTTTCAGGAAGAATTGAGGAAACACGTGTTGGTATTTTTTGACGATATATTGGTTTATAGTAACAGCTTGGGAGAACATTACTATCATTTGAAAGGCGTTTTGGAGAGATTGAAGCATCACCAGCTCTATGTCAAGAAGAGCAAGAGCAAGTGTTCATTTGGCCAACAACAACTTGAATACCTTGGGCACATTATATCACACCAAGGGGTGTCTACAGATCCAGCAAAAATCAAGGTAATGAAAGATTGGCCTACTCCAAAAAATGTAAAGCAACTTGGGGGGTTTCTTGGTCTTACGGGATACTATAGAAAATTCATTAAAAATTATGGGCTGATTAGTAAACCATTGACTCAATTACTTAAGAAAGGGGCTTATTGCTGGGATCAAGAAGCAGATAAAGCGTTTCAACAGATCAAGGTTGCCATGACAACTACTCCTGTCTTGACCTTACCTGATTATGGAGAGCCTTTTGTGGTAGAAACGGATGCAAGTGACGTAGGTTTGGGTGCTGTTCTTATGCAGCAGGGTAGACCCATTGCGTTCTTAAGTAAGGCTTTGTCTCCTCGACATCAGTCCTACTCCACTTACGAGAAGGAGTTACTCGCATTAGTAATGGCTACAACCAAATGGCATCACTATCTCCAGGGCCACCACTTTATAGTGAAAACCGATCATCAAAGTCTCAAGTACTTACTTGAGCAAAGGTTATCTACTATGTTGCAACAAAAATGGCTAGCCAAGTTATTAGGGATGGACTACGAGATAGTATACAAGAAGGGTAAGGAAAATACTGTTGCTGATGCACTGTCACGTTTGCCAGAAAGCACCAGATAAATGCTATATCTACTGTGCAACTTCACCGGCTCCAAGAGGTCATAGATAGTTACAATCATGACAATTATGCTCAAGACATAGTGACAAACCTAGCTACAGGGGATTCTTCTAATGGTGGTCAATGGCAGTTTCAACAAGGACTACTTAAATACCAGGGGAGGATTTATGTCGGCAGTCAAGGCGAGATCAGAAAGAAAATATTGACAGAGTTACATGATGGAACCGCAGGTGGACACTCACATCAGGAAGCTACACTTAAAAGGGTCAAACAGTTTTTCTATTGGCCTGCAATGGACATCAACAAGCATGTACAAGAGTGAGACATCTGCCAAAGAGTTAAAACAGGAACTCAGTTTCCGGGAGGCTTGTTACAGCCATTACCAGTGCCTACTCAAATATGGGAAGACATTTCACTAGATTTCATAGAAGGATTACCCAAGTCCCGTAACAAAGATAGCATTATGGTTGTTGTTGATCGATTCACGAAGGTAGGGCACTTTATTGCTCTTGCACACCCTTTTAGTGCGACACAGGTGGCCCAACTATTTCTCGATAATATCTTTAAATTGCATGGTATGCCCAAATCTATGGTCTTGGATCGAGACAAAATCTTCACAAGTCAGTTTTGGAAAGAGCTATTTAGCAGTATGGGAACCCAACTTAAATTCAGCTCTGCGTACCATCCGCAATGGTAAGCTCCAGGCCCCAGAACTGGTGTAAGTGGTTACCTTTGGCCCAGTGGTGGTACAACACAACATATCACTCAGCCATTCATATGAGCCCATATGAAGCTCTCTATGGGGTATGTCCTCGACAAGTCTGCATTCCGGCTGAGCACATATCACATGTGGACCTGGTAGGTGAATTTCAAATCCAACGGGAGGCCATGAACAAGGTGTTACAGGAGGCTATACAGATAGCTCAGCACAAATACAAACATTTTGCAGATTCTAAAAGACGTGAAGTGGAGTTTCAAATTGGTGACTGGGTTTTTCTTAAACTTCAGCCCTATAAACAGTTGTCAGTTGCCACAAGGAACCATCTAAAATTGACTCACAAATACTTTGAGCCTTATCAAATTGTCGCCAAGATTGGGCAGATAGCCTATAAGCTGGACTTACCCATTGGGAGTCAAATACATCCAGTATTTCATGTAAGTTTACTCAAGAAAAAGGTGGGTAGTAATGTGTCTGTCACTACTGCTTTGCCGAGAGTGGGTACTGAGGGTCAAATACTAGCATATCCTGTGAAGATACTAGAAAGAAAGATGGTGAAGCGTGGTAATTCAGAAGTCATTCAGTGGTTGGTACAGTGGTCTAATTCCATTCCCGAGGATGCAACTCGAGGATGCAACTTGGGAGGATGCTTTACAAATTCAACAACAATATCCAGACCTCGATCCTTGAGGACAAGGATCATTCTAAGAAAGGGGCATTGTAACAGACTTTATTATTCAGTAATGGGCTCAAATATGTTTATGTTTAATGGGCTGATATGCAAATGGCCCATTTACTTTTTATACTCGTTTAGCAGGGACTACTTAAAGACAGGGCAGTGGAGAGAATAGGGTGGAATTTGTGTGTCATCTCTTTTGTATTGTTCTTTATTTCCTCTCGAGTCTCGCCTGTAGTTAGGGTTTATCTTGTCTTTCAATTTTAATGCCAAGCTTTACTTTTCCTGTTAATTAAGTTTTGTTTAAGTTGAATTTCCTTTTCATCTTCTATTGTGAGTTGTGTTGACGATTACATAAGCCTCAAAATCTCTATGATTTAAAACATGGATATGCATGTTAGACAGTTTTATTCACACATCAAAGCTGTGTAAGAGAACATAATAGTATTTGTATTTGTATCCTGAAATGCATACATCAACTGCAATTATGATTTTCCTTGAGCCAGATAGCCTATAAATATTATGAAACAAAAGCATGCATCCCATTCCAAACACAAATGAAACAGAGGAAGCCGGAACATTAGTCTTGTAAATCTTGGTCAGAGAGGATTTTACCAGCTGTTTCTTCTACTTTGTCGGCCTTTACAATGTGTACTCCACCCTGAAAGCCATTTTTGAACGTTCCAAGGCCCCTTCCACCAGCAAGGATTTGACTTTTAACCACCAACTGCACCATCAACAAAGTCAATACTAGCTTAGCCTTATACCTTTAAGGGGTCGTTTGGTTCACGGGGTGGTATCGGATTGAATCATGAATCGGGTTAAGGTGGTATGGGTATGAAGTATCATTCATGATATCATATGTTTGGTTGAATGGTGGAATAAATTTATTAATTTAATATATTTTTTAATGAATAAAAAAATACAAACAGTTAATATGAAAAATAAATCATTATTATTTCTCAAACATTAAACAATATCTTTATAAATTTTTTATTTCAAGAATTAACATGTAATTTTATAAATAAAGATAAAAATAATAATTTTTAATTTGATTCCCCATACCCATGGCTCATACCCACCTCCCCACAAGGTATCAGAAATCCATACCTTATGGGTTTGAGGTATGGGTTTTAAAATTTAAAATTTTAAACCAAACAGCAGGTATGGGTAGGTGTGGATTTGAAATGAACAAAACTCATACTTGATACCTAGATACCACGAACCAAATGACCCCTAACATCTCTAATTTCCACTATTCAAAATTTTTTTATGTAAAATCACAATAAATTGTAGTATAAAACACATTGTGATAACTACCTCCACCTAACTAGAATAGAAGCAAAAGAGCCCGATGTGAGCACTTGAGCCTCAAATAGATTTTTCTTTAATCTGTGATCACCGTAACTAGATTTTTTGAACAACATAGTCTCAGCTTAAACAGGCCAACTTTCTGGTCTCCCATTCATACATGAATATAAAACATCACGAACCGGAAACTAACAAAATATGCATCTCTTACATTTTTCCTAATTGACTCTATACATATAACTTAAAACATAGAGGGGATATATATTCTCACTAGGTGCACAAAATTCTAAAATTGACAGCAGAGGAAGTTATAACTAACTACCTCGCTTTCATTGGGGAACATATCCTTGACAACCTTCCTAACTTCCTCAATCGACAAAGCAGCAGCACCCCTGGGAACATTAACTCCGTGTTTTCCCATCAGTTCAGCCCCCTGGTAATACATACAATATAATCTCGATAAATTAATACTTTTTCTCAGTCACAATATAATAGATACACTATATTTTTAGCCTCCATAAATTAACAAAATTCTCCAGTCTCTAGATTACAAATTAACACCGGACACACACAGTAATCAGATGTGTATTAATGTTAAATAGATCTATATAAACAATATGAAAACGGATAGAGAGAGGGAGAGAGAGAGACCTGATATTCGTGAATATTGAGACGGCGGAGCTGCTGTTGCTGCCATTTTCCGGCGACGGAGAGAGATTTAGAGGCAAGCTTGTTGAGCAATCCTCGCACCATGGTATTCTCAAGGCAAGATACAAATGATTAATTGATATAAAACCCTAGACCACGACAGTGTTTTCAGATCCTATATGTATTCTTCCTTTTCTTTTCTTCTTTTTCCCCCAAGTATTCTTTGATTTTCCCCCCTCCTTTATAATTATTAATTATTAATAATTAAAATTAATTAATTTATTATTATTATTATTATATTAGTATTAAATAATTTATATGTACTTAAATTAGTTTTTTATTTTTCTAGAGCTATATATACTTATATCAATGGTTGCTTTTTGGTTATTCACAATTATACACGATTGGTTGCAAAATCTAATAAAATGATTAGAAAATTTGTTTATTTTGTAATTTTAATAAAATATGAATGGAATTTCAAGTGAAAATTGAGAAAAGAATGAAAGTATTCAACGAAAATGAGTTTTTAGAATTATATTTTATATATAATTAGAATAAAAGAGATAATATAATATGGTCGTAATTAATTGATTCATTTTCAATTTCTCGTGAGTAAAAAAATTAATTTAATAATATTTTTAGATTTATTTATTAATAAAATAATTAAAGTTCGATTATCAACCAATATCAATAATTAATTTAATATTATTTTAGAAAAAAATATATTAAAATTGAATAAATATAATTTTTCAAAATTTTAGTTATAAATTTATTATTAAAAGGAAAACTCATTTATCGCATCCTAGTGAATATAACGACTCCATCATTAAAAAATACGTTTGGGAAATAAAAGCCAATTTGACCAGTAACTCCCACCTTCTATTTATTGGAACCCTCAATTTGACTTGTTTTACCCTCAAGTTGACTTGTTTCATTATTACTAATGTTGAGCTTAAACAAAAATATTGGAGTATGTTAGTTACATATTACTGTAACAAAATAGGATGCTAATGTAGATATAGTATTACATATTAACTAGATTTTTTCTGCTGCTTCGTTGCTCAATAAATATCATTACGATCATAACAGTGAAGCCAATTTTAATTGAGAATGACAAAACAACAGCCATATGATCAAACCAGCAAATTCCATTAAGAGCTTATATTATCAACACAAATTTCTTTTTCAATAATCAAAAAGACTTCTTGCATGTAGTGAGGTTGGCTGCTTCACTGTATCATAGTATCATACCTCGGAAGAGTCTACAGCAAATATATATCTTCCTTGTGGAAGTCATTAGATTAAATACCAATTGCTTGAAAAAGATCGGATAACAGCTTACTCTACTATCCTCGCAAAAATCCTGTCATCCTTACTATAGCAGCTCGACCTGAAGCAAAACACCTGATAGGACCAATCCACTCTGATCAAAGGAGACACATATCCCGTGGCGAGTGATTCTGTTACAACTGTTACGATCAAACTAACAGTTAGTATCAAAAGCGAAAACATACACATAAATATATATATATATATATATATATATATATATATATATATATATATATATATGAACATAAGAGATCTCTTTTAAAAAACAAAAAAAAATAATTACATATTTATTTAAGCTACTAAGGCTTCCTTTGTTCAATGTAAAAAACTTTGATGGAGCTAGCAACAACACTCCAAGCGGCTCTTTGATTTATTTTTTTTCCCCTGAAAATCTTTGACTTGAATACAAGGAGACAATAAAGAACATTATTTTCCCTGCAAGTAGTAATTTCTTGAAAATAGTTTAGAATAATTAAATTAGGTAGAATAAGGTATTGCAAGGCAAATATAGTATGCACATGACTGTATTGAAATAATTTTGACAGCCAAAGAACATCCATCACATTCCCATTATATTTGAGCACTTCAAAATAATCATGAAAAACAATTACACTTTACGTACTAATCACACACTTGCTACTACATACAGTACAGATAACAATTGTTAGTTTAGCCACAAGCAATAAATAATGAAATTTGGTTATTTGAGAGGAACTTCAATGCAGGTAATGTAGAAAATCGGTGTAATTCCCCCCTGGCTAATTCAGTTTTGGCGCAGTAAGAAACAATAGTAGAGAACGGGAAAATTAGAGGCATATTGTGTCCTTTTAGCAATGAATGTGATTCTTATTGAAGTAGTAAAGTTTGGGCTACAGACTTCAATGAAATCATCAAACACAGAACAAAAAATAATGGAAGAGGCTATATGTGCTAACTTCTCCTCTATTCGCCAAACTCCCAAACAAAAGATTTTCAGAGAAAGGGCGTTTTCCTCAACTTTCTCTATCTATTCAAATCACACCACCCTTTACCATGAATGAGGTGGAACAGCTCAAAGATGTTACTCCGTTTTCTACTAAAGTAGTTTGAGATCGACACCATATTTGACCTGATACATGAAATTGAGTTACAGGGTTGCTATTTTTTTTTATGAATTGGTGGGGATAAGCTGGTATGGTATATCATCTATAAATACAATCTACATAATATATTTATTGGTTAGGAATGAAAGGTCTTTCACTTAAGAATGCAGAGAGTCGTTACGTTAGTGTTGCAAAATCCAAATACCAAATAGGCTGGGAATTTAGTAGAACTAAGGGACTCCGAAAAGTAGAAAAATGAATTAAACAGTTTTGAGAGAGCCAAGTCAATCCACCCGGGATTGTGCTTTTTAATACTGATATAGATTTCAATTCTAATCTATATACTTAACTGGCACTAGAAACTGTCAAGGGCATTGATATACAAGCTACATTTCATGAGCTTAAACTCATAAGTAGAGAATCTTAAGCGCAAAGAGTTCATCAGTTCATCACTACATTAATAGGAATTACACTGCTATTTCTGAGCCACGGCATATTTGCAAAGAGTTTCAGGATTCAACTATACAACAAATTCCAGGTGCAACAAATTCGGATATCCTTACAAATGAATAAGTTGCTTGACAACGATGCCTTGATTGCCAAATAAACAATCCTTTATAAGGGTGTCACTTCACATGTTCCAATTAATGGGTTAGTGATTAAATGTAAAGGGAGACTTCAGTCAGCTATGAAGTTTTAGGACATATTGTTACCTTTAACTGAATTAAACTGGCCACTAAAAGCAGCTCAGCTCATGCACGAAGGCTTCTTTGCTTTATAATAAAAGTGTGCAATCATCTGAACTAACTCATCTGCTGTGCGAAATTCTGCAGATTAAGTAAATATGAAAACCATTACCAGTGGAAACTTTATGACTATGATACTACAAGAATTTAGAAGAAATCGAGATTCTTACCCTTCTCCCTGTACAGAATCCGATTTCCCCGCAAGAACAATATTTGTGGTCCTTCTTTGACCCTAAGAGCATATGCCATGTCTCTCTCAATATTGATGTCAATCTTGACTGCCTGTTTATAAAACTCTAGAAACATTAAGGATACATATCGGGAAAAAAGTCCAGGCAATTTAACATCAATTATTTAGACCAATAGTAATATTTTTCACAACGAAAGCAAAGATTTGAGCATATATATACACAAACATGGAGAAAGGAGATAATATACCCGCGGAGGCAATCGATCTTTGGCTCTCCAATACACCATAGTAGCCTTCTCTAGCTCCTTTAGAACTTTCCAATTATCAGTTGCCCTATAAACATCAGAATAGGTATGAGCAACAATAATTTAAGCAATCTATTAGATCTTCTTAAATAAAGCATTCATTCACTTTGAAATATTTGAAAACTTTACCTACCATACATCCAGACGGTACTAAATACTCCAACAATTAACCATACAAAGAACTAAATATTCAATCACATCAAGGTACCCTGTTATATATAGCTACAAGACTATGAACGGCGTTCTTACCATATTATGTTCGAAGCCACAGTTATCGTCACCATCCCTAATTTATGTTTCAAGACTTGGACTCCTAAACTCCAATTTATAATTATACGGGTTGAAAAACACTGAAGACCTCAGATCATCCCAACTCTCTTCATTCCCAATTATTGTAGGCCACTCGAATATTAAAAATCAAATATGAATGAATGAAGTGGACCAACTAAAAAGAATAATGTTGTTCACAATCTTTAAGTAGGATCAAGTAATAATAAGTAAACAATTCATTTAAAATGCATAATTCAGACCCATATACACTACCAACTACAGTTCTAAATACTACCAACTACATTAAATATATTTGACGACTGCCATATTATTTAGTAAACGTCTCAACAATTCTAAATTTAGAAATTCCTCTCTAAGTAGGTCTAGTGACTCTAGTGTAAGAGCCTTGTCATAAACCAGCATTTTCAGCATCTACAAGCAAAAACGTTTCCGCACAAATACAGCATCACCTCAACCATCTACTTTGATGAGCAACATCAAGTTATTTGGAAAATGGTCCAAGAATATCCTAAAAAAATATCCCCTAATCTCAAAATAATAAAAAATACACAATTATTATTATTATTACTCGTTATTATAATTAAATAATAATAAGTAAATAAGTAAAACACATATATTATTTGTTTTAATGAGTCTCTGTTATTAGTGTCATTGTGTTTCATTGACTTCTTCATGTTTCCCTTTAAGCCACATACAGCTTTTCCAACTTCATCTCATGCATGACACGGTGAGTGTTAACCACGATATCTTCTTTAGAAAGAGGGATACACTCATACTATAGACCACTTATAAAGACACAAGTCCTAGAAATATTAATTTTTTAACTCTAAGATTTACACATATTTACAGTTCAATGACTGGTTTTAATATGCAGGACTAAACAAAGGCCCCAACTGCAGGAGAGTCTGATAAAGGAATTCATATGAAATTACCTACCTGTTGTATCTTTCAAAGACAAGGACAATTAAAGGACTGGGATGGAAAGCAAATGTCTCCCACTCTAGACAGTTGATCTCCTTCACCCAGTTATCATCAATCTCTCCTTCCCAGTCGATCTCAACACCGTCTTCACCCACTACATTTTTTATTGCGTGCTTTTCAAAGTAATCCGAAGCCCTGATTCCCCAGCCTACATCAGCATCAAGCGGCCAATCTGGATTATCCTCCTCGACCACCATTTTTTTTGACTTCAAGCTCTCTTCATTTCCCTCATCACCGTCATCACTTTCAACAGAATCGTCAATCTTTTCCTTCATAATCTGTTCTTTATCCTTCATAACTTCTGAATTCTGCTCCCTAATGGATGCAAACGTCCGTTCAAGAGAATCTCGCATGAAATCTTCAACGGCAGCTGCTTCACTCCTTCGACCACGCCTCGGCTTCTTGGGAATTGTCGTCGGGAATACTTTACCATCAGACTCTTGTTCCAATTCATTTTGTGAAGCTCTACTTTCCTCATGCCGTGCTTTCTCTTTAGGCTTTAAATGAGGATTAGGGTTAGGATTAGGACTGTGTTCTGGTTTCAAATCTGACTTGTTAGAACTAACATTTAATCTCACATTGTTACGAATGTAGTTATATTTCAAAGAAGGGCTGATGCAGGGATAACGTGTCAAGCAATAGTTACAGTTAAAGTAAGGATTTACGGCAGAAAGAAACATTTTTCCTTGTACAAACTCAATGTGAAATCTATCTTATATCATCATTACAAGAACATGCTCTCGAAAAATAGCTCCAACAAACAAGCAAATCCTTTTGGTCCAGCAGAGTATTATTACCCTGTTTCAGATCATTAAAAACAAATCTTAGAGTCTAAATAACGTCATTAATTTCAAAAGAGGGAAAAAAAACAAATGTCCCGTATAAGCAAAACATCAAACACATGGTGAGCAAGAAAAAAGAAAGAAACTTTAACTTGGAGAAATTATAGTCTCAGGCATGCTTGCAGATTATACATATCAAATTCATATATACATATATACATGCAAAAACAAAACATGAATTAATTAACATAAACCCAACAAAATATAAGAGATAATTAGCATTTTTCAGATAAGCTTACTGGGGTTTACTCGATATTTGTGTGTGGGGACTGGGGATGGTAAGGGATAAATAATGTGTATGTATTGTTACGTCAGTTGTGAGTAATGTCGAGAATAGTGAGTAGTGATTTATTTGTCATTCAAAAAAAAAAGACAGGGTATTCAATTTAAAATTTTAAAGATATAAATAAATTCCTTAATGTATTAAGCTCCAAAATTTTTATAATCATCACCAAATGATGTGAGATTGTGTTTTAAAATAAGTATTTTATTTCTAATGATCAAATTTCAATTATTATTTTAAATTCTCATATTTGTATTAGTTTTTAAATATTTTCGAATTCATGTTTCTAAATAAACTATTGATGAAAAAAGTATTTTTATAAAAATGAGATAATTATTTGATAATATTTTTATATACATATATATTGTAATATAAGATATAATATAATAAATATAAATTTTTTGATAAAATTTAATGATTAAATGTGTAGTTGCTTCTTATAAATTGAAAATTAACTTTTATAAAAATATGGAACCTATTTTTCTAAAAACATTTTTATAAAAATACTTGTAATATTTATTAAATAAATTATATTTATTTTCCAGTAGAAAATATTGTTGTTATCTATAATTAATATTATAAATAGGTTGTAATTACGTAACTATCTAAATTTAACAATTAATAACTCGCTAAAATTGATCATATAACTTATTATTTTGTTTGTTATATAATAAACACAAATATTTTAATTATTAAGAAATTTAGTGTTGTAATTTAATTCTCACTCGTCTTTTCACTCTACCATAACAATCATAAATTTTATTTCATTGATTTAGAAATTATCATCATTTATTTGGTTGATGATAAGTCAATTCTCGTTAAAAAAAAATCATAATTTTGTTTCTTGTTCAATAAAATAATTTATTGAGAATGTTTGTACTCGATTATTGGATTTTGTTTTCCCGAGTTTGTTTTCATTTTATTTTAATGTCCGAAATCGTAAATAATAGTGGTTAAGAATTGCAACTATTGGTAATTTTTCAAATATATTTTAAAAAATCAGATTTATATGTTTCTCGTCACTATAACAAGTTATTAGATTGTTTTTTAAACAATGCAAATTGTAAGATTATTCTTTAAAAAAAAACTGCATATTACAGGTGAGGGATACTATTCAACGATCGTTGCACAAACTTTTGATTTAACACTATAACTTACGTATTCAAATAAATACAATTGAAAGAGCAACAAATATTTTATATATTTTGACTCAAAACCTCAAATGCAATTTTATAATACATATTTATACAATGTATACCTAATCAAGGTCTAAATTACAAATATCTCAAATAACAATTGTTAGTATAATTCAAACACAAAATTTTCTAAATCTAATGCACTTCAATTCGATTTTACACCAAACTTGAAGTAAATAATCGATTTCAAGATAGTCTAAAAAATTAATGGGTGTTTTAATAAAACCTTTTCCTTCAAAAATAGTATTGTTTTTTAAAAAAATTTGAAGAAAAAAATCCAACCCGTAGTTTTATAATTTTTAAAACTCTAAAAAAATGATACAATCTACAAACTCATAAAATTCCAGTCTTACTCTATGGTCACACGTTATTAATTGTCAACATCTTATTATTATTCTTCATCATATTTTCTCACTGACCGAGATGTAAAGTTCAATAATCTTAAGCTTTTATCAGATATTTAATAATACACACTTGTGCACATAATAAGGCTATCCAAGTTAATTTCGAAACTATAATATAAATTACGAATGAGTTCGAAATATAGAGACTGGATTTATAAAATATTCTTATATTTATTATCTTATACAATACGAAACAATATTTTTATATCTTATACGAAATCTGAAAAACAAAATATCAACATTTTCCCAAAAATCAAAATAAATTGAAAAGTACTTGATTCAAAATCGAAACTAAAAATCGTGCAATGCACACAATACCTTCCTAATCCAAAAACTTATGACATCCTTGAAACATATTAAATTTTCGATATCGGATGAAAACATCACATTTCAAAGTTTGAATATCTCTGTAACTTCAATTTTAATCAAATATATGTTTGACTGATTTAACCCTCTAAACAATATTTTCTTGAAATATCTTTAAAACTTTAAAAAATTTATTAAAATCTAGTTGTCATTATCATTAATTAATAATATAAAAATACAATGATATAAAATTTAGGGTCCCCGTCCCTAACAATCTATTGTCTGAACAATTTATCCGCATTTTATTTTGACGAATAGCATTAACACATGAAAATCTTGTGAGTCTACGGGGTCACGTCATTTATCCTCGTTTATGGAGGGTTGTAGTCAGAGTTTTTTTATCCGCCAAAAAAAGCGAGGACCATTGCATGTCATGGTCCCTAAAATTTATCATAGATACATCGGAAACATATTGAATTTTGTTTTATCAAAGTACGATGGGCGAAACATTGGGCAACACAACTGAAAGTACGGTCAACTCTGAACCAAGCTCGTGCAGTACTAGTTATGATTGAAAACACAAACATAACGTACTCTGAGCAAGGTTTAGTTGTTGAAACCTGGCGAAAGAGGGAAGAGAATGGGCATTGTTTTGAAAGTTTCTATGCATTTTTCCATGTTTCACAACTTTAATCATGGTCATATGCTGCCATACTACTTTGGTTTCTCATCTTCACAAAACCCATGATTGTTCCTCTTGTAGTCTTGTATCATTAGTTTTGAACTCGCTATATTTCAAAATAATAATTATATCTGATTTTTAAATAATTAGATTAATTTAGTTTGACAGAAAATATTACATATTATATAATTAAATGTTTTAAAATTATATCATTAAAAATATATCTAATCCAATTATATATATATATATATATTTAACTTTTAAAATTATAAAAAATAAATTATAATTGGAAGTTAAAATTTAATCGAGTCATTTAAAAATTAAATATGATGATTATTTTAAAATTGAAGAAATATTTTAAATTAAACACAGCTACAGTGCTACACCTCACGGTGTTTTGTTCCGGAGAAACAAGTACATGAAAACGAACATGAAAAATATTTATGTTTTTGATTATTTATTCTAGTTGCTATAGCAAGTTGTAATATAAATCGAATTTCTCGAATCCCACCTTATGCTTTACTGTTAGGGAGTGCGTTTGGTTAAGGATAATAATTAAAGAAAAAAGAAAACACTATGACTCATTTTCTTTATTGTTATTTATTTTATAAAAATAATCATTTTTTTTTTTAAATTTTGGATTTACCCATTCCACATCCTCCTAATATATTTCATTTCCCTTTCTCTTGTTACTTTTTCTCTCTTATACATTTACCTATTTCTAACCACTATATAATTATATTTTATATCAATATCAAAAATAATAATTTGCTTAAAATTATTTATTAAAAATAACTATTTATTTTATTTACGGATTAAAACCAAACAAAAAAAGAAATTGAAATTAATTATTTTTCTTTCTTTTTAATTCCTTTTTTAAACCTCACTCCCTTTTTCCATGTAAACCGAACGACCCCTTATTATATTATAATAGAATATAATAAAATAACTATTTCTTACGTCCCATTTTACATGTTATTTTTCAAAAATTTATTTATATTAAAAAATTCTAACATAAAAACTATTTTCCATTTATGTTCAAATTAATTATATTAATTGAAATAATTTGAATAATATGTATATTACATTAATTACCGATATTAAGATGAGATAATGAACAAATTTTTCTATAAAAAATGACTAGAGAGAGTATTAACATAGGTTATGTATGTAATACAATTGTGATCACCCCCTGTATATATCCACAAAAAGGCTTGACCTTTACGCTTAAATTCAAGTTCCCTCTTCACTTTTACAACATTACTTGAATTCAGCATCTCAATTCTTCAACTTTTCCATCTGGGTAGTAAATTTATATACAATTTATGAGCTTCCCAAGTGAAGAAAAAGAAAAAGCAAGGTTCTTGAGACTTCAAATAAGTGATGGGTTTTTGATTGAAGTACAAATGGACACTGTGTTTTGTTTCTCCCCCTTTGTGCTGCAAAACAAGGTGATTTTTCTTGTTGTTAATCGTGCTTTATTATTGTAAATGTGTGTGTGTGTGTGTGTAAATAGTGTTTTTGTGAGTCAATTTTAGTGGGGTTTTGCTGAATTTATGTTTAAAGTTGGCATTATGAAGATTTGACTTTGGGGTTTTTGGGTCTGTGAAGTAGATTAATTATGAGTTGTTTTTTAGTCTTTTAGGTTTAAATTAGGCGGTGTTTGTTTTTAGTACTGATGAATTTGTAATTTAATGTTTGAAAGTTTTGATCTTTAGGACTGGATAATAGAGTTATGAGGTTGAGTTATCTTGGAATAATTTCGAGACTGTCGGAGTTTGTTTGGAAGTGATTGTGCTTCCCATTAGATTAGATTGTGTCACTGTGGTTGTATATTATAATATTACTGATTATTATGCTTATTTTAATTAAAATTTTGTACTTATTGTTCATATGCATATGTTCTTGATCATGAGATGTCATTTGTAATTTATTTGTTTTTCATTTTATTTTTCCTTTGTAACACACAGGCTGCGCCTATGCAACTATAAAGATATTTATTTGCAACCTGAATCAATTATTTTGTTCAAAATTAATTGTGGTTCCAGTGGGTTGATTTATGTTGGTTCAGGATGCAAATTTTATAGTCATGTTAGTTGCATAGGATGCCCCTTTTTTTGCTAATAAATTTTCACACTTCTGTATTTTCGAAAGGAAAAGAACTTTTAAAATCCGAATATTTCAAGGAAAAAATTGGTATTTCTGAAGAAAATCCTTTGGCTTTTGGCCTGTACTACCTTAGTGTCTGCATTCAGAGTTCTCAAATGTTAAAAATTGACCAGAAGGGTGAAGCAGACTGATGAATTATAAGAGTTAGATCAAGAGATCAGAGAAAACAGGAATAATTTAGAGACTCAAGATATTGATGAAGTGCCTCCATTTAGGGGAGCAATAAAATATAAAGATGTTCCCTTCTTCCGAGTCATTGGCTACAAAGGATTATTCAACAAGTGTCTATTCGTCTCGAGCTGGTGAGACTGAACACAAGTTAGATACTGGAAATATTGAGGAAGCTGAATTATCTTTGCGGGAAAATGGTTCTTTGAATTATGAGGTTCTTTCTCTATTCAATTGTGCTAAAAACTTTCTTTTCCATCTAAGCATTTCGTTCAGTAATTTTTTGTTCTTTGAATTTTTGTTTTCATTAGTTCCCAAAGTTTCTTCCAAAATCTAGTTGTTCCACTGTTTGACTTTATTCTGAGTTTGTTAGTCATCTTTCTCATTGTACTTGTTCATTTTATGGGCATGTTTTTTAGGAAGCAAGAGCTTTGTTAGGAAGGTTTGAGTATCAAAAGGGAAACATAGAAGCTGCACTACATGTGTTCGACGGGATAGATGTTGCTGCAATCACACCAAAAATGATAGCCACTCTTGGTGGAAAAGGAGAGACTCATAAAAGACGCTCACATAGTTTTGCAACCCAGTCAATGTCCACACATGCAGTGAGTTTGCTCCTGGAAGCTGTCTTTCTGAGAACAAAATCGTTGCAAATTTTAGGGAGGTATAAAGGTAATTTTTTATTAGAATCCATCAGTTTATTTAGGATTAGCTGTTTGTCGGAAAGTTTTATGAGAACTTGTTATTTACAGTATATTTTTTGATACGATGCTGAAAAGTTGTGATTTGCACTAGTCGGCTTTTTTTGTTTGTTTGTGATAGTTATTAAACACACTCACCCACCCACCCACATTTTCTTTGACAAGGTTTGAGCCCTCGACCTCTGGTAAAGGGAGTGGGAGAGATACCACCAGACCAAGAGGTCTTTAGTATACTAATAGACAAATTTTCAATTGCTTTCTGAATTCAGATTTGACTGATTCAAAGTCATTCTTCTTTTAGGTTATTTTGTAAACTGGAAGAGTTTGTAAATAACCAAGCAAGAGGATTAGCTTCCTTTACATTTCAGTTATAACTTGACTACAACTGCTAATAGATAGTAATATTCGACAAGCTATGGCAAAAAATATTCCACTTATTGTTGCAGGATTCTAGCAAAAACATAGCTACTAGCCTACTACACATAATATATTACTTTTACGCCAATAAATTACTATCAAAAGTAAAATCAATCTTGGAAGTGTAACACAGGCAATCAGGAGTACTGATGTAGTTTTTGTTGTTGGGTTGTTTCTAATATAGAAGTTTTTGGGCTAATAAAGAGCTATAGGTGTCTTAGCATGTCATAAAAAGCTCAGTTTTTACAATTTAACTTAACATGCAACAGATCTCATGTAGCATCTGCTGTCACAATTAGTTTACATACTCAGGGTTGCTTTCTTGTGTGTAATGCTGTATTTTTAATGAAGTGATCAGGACAAATCTACCCCTCTGTGTGAACCTAGATTTTCTCATACATGCATGACTTCATAGTGTTTTCATGGGTTCATTTTTGGCAAGGGCAGGAACTATCTCAAATTATTTGGACCAGGTAAAACGTCATTTGAAGGCTATTGTATTCTTGCTCTTTCTTTCATACATGCATGACTTCATAGTGTTATCTTGGGTTTTTGTTGGCAAAGGCAGGAATTAAATCAACTTTTTTGGACCAGGAAAACCATCATTTGAGGGCTAACGTGACCTCTTTTTTTTTTTGCAGAAGCTACTCAATCATGCACAGTTATTCTGGATATAGTTGAATCGTCATTACCTGGAGGTTTTCCTGAAAACTTTGGGGCTGACTTTAAATTGCAGGACACCCTTAATAATGCAGTCGAGTTGCTTCCGGAGTTGTGGAAACTTGCTGATTCTCCCCGTGAAGCTATCTTATCATATCGGCGGGCACTTCTCTTTCACTGGAACCTAAATGCAGAAACTATAGCTAAGGTTCAAAAGAGATTTGCCATTTTTCTTTTGTACAGTGGTGGAGAAGCTAGCCCCCCAACCCTTCGATCCCAAATGGATAGTTCTTTTGTACCTAAAAATAACATGGAGGAGGCTATTCTTTTGTTAGTGATATTACTAAGAAAAGCATCTCTAAGATTAATTGAGTGGGACCCATCTATTTTGGATCACCTTCAATATGCTTTATCTCTCTGTGGAGGAGGAATGGATTTGGCAAATCATATAGAAGAATTGCTTCCTAGGGTCATTGATCGAAAAGAGATGTACTACACCCTAGCCCTCTGTTACCATGCAGAAAGAGATGATTTGGGTGCTTTAAATTTGTTGAGAAAATTGTTGCATAGTAGCGAGGATCCAAATCACATGCCAGCGTTATTAATGGCTTCCAAAATCTGCAGTGAGAACTCCAATTATGTGGACGGTTCAAAATTTGCCCTCAGAACTTTGGAAAACTCGAAAGGCAGATGTGAGCATATGGTTGGTGTTGCCAACTCCTTCCTCGGCATTTCACTTGCAGCACAGTCTAGGTCAGCTCTAACGGATTCTGAGAGAATTAAGACACAGTCTGAAGCACTCCAATTCCTGGAAACAGCTGTAAAAATGACAAATCTAAGCAATTCTAGTGTCGTATATCATCTCAGTTTAGAGTATGCCGAGCAGAGGAAGTTGGACGCTGCGCTTCCTTATGCGAAGTCCCTGCTTAAATTGGAAGGCGGCTCTAACATTTCAGGATGGCTATTGGTGGCTAGGATATTATCTGCGCAAAAGAGACTTGATGATGCCGAAACAATTGTCGATGCTGCACTAGAGCAGACACGGAAATGGGATCAAGGAGAATTGTTGCTAACTAAAGCTAAACTCCAGATAGCACAGGGTAGATTAAAAAAGGCCATTGGCACATACACTCAGCTTCTTGCTGTTCTTCAGATTCGTGGTAAAAGCTATGGATTTGAGAAAAAACTTCATGAGGTAGGTCACTCATATACAACGTGATAGTCCCATTATTTGGCCTTATATATTGTAGCTCTCAAATTTGTCAACATTGAGCACATAGGTAGATGTTTTTGGGCTTTTAAGTTCCCAATCTTCTCTTCAACATTCCACTGGCAGTTTTATAACTTTTTGCTTTTCAATGCTTTTTAAAAGTTTTAGAAGGTCGTTTATGGTTACAAAAATAGTTTTGCCAGTCATTTTTAGTAATATATGCTTTATTGTTACTACTTTATAACTTCCTATGTACTGATTGAACAGGATTCTGTGAATCGCAGTAGGAGCTTAGAGTTAGAGACGTGGCATGATCTAGCTTTTATATACATAAGCTTGTCCAAGTGGCATGACGCAGAGATTTGTCTTTCAAAATCAAAGGCCATTAGAATAAATTCTGCATCTAGATGGCATGCAACTGGTATGCTCGTAGTTAATTAAATTCATGTCTCTTTCTTATCTTCCATATGATTAGAGAATATATTTGCATATAGGTACAGGGGCGAAATCACCTTGAATTAGCCCATTGAACATTCAATTATATGTAATGATAAGCATATTTATTATGTTAAATATATTAATAATTTGACTTTGACCTTACATTAAAATTTTGATCTACTACTTAAATTTATAGAAGGATTTGAATTTTTGATCTCAACAATATAAATATCCAGCTACCTGGCCTTGTACAAGTACACATACATGTACATAAAGTAAGTGCTTCCCAACTTTATACTACTTATTGATTAAAGTAGTTTCCAAGATGATGTAATCATAAATTTGCCTTTCCTAGGAGCACTTTATGAAGCAAAGGGCCTCCACAAAGAAGCTTTAAAAGCCTTTTCAATTGCTTTAGATGTTGATCCTACACATATCTCGAGCTTAGTTTCCATGGCTGTGGTTCTAAGACAGTTTGGTGAACGATCAGTGCCGATTATTAGAAGCTTATTGACAGAAGCACTGCATCTTGATAGAATGAATTATGCTGCATGGTATAATCTCGGTCTTCTTTACAATGACAAGGGTGCTGCATTTGCATTAGAAGCTGCTGAGTGTTTCGAGGCTGCCACACTTATCGAGGAGACTGCACCAGTTGAGCCTTTCCGATGACGTTTAAATAGTATATAAGTTCTCAGAGTTTTTAGAACTTTTGTTTGAACAAGTTTTCACACCCCTCTTATAAATAGAAGTTGTAAAACTATAGCCACATTGTTGGAGTTAAAAGGGAAAAGATACATGTAGAGAAGCTTAAGTTATGTATCTGGATTCAGTAGAGGAAAAGAAAATCTTTTGTTTGCTAAAACGAAGTTCATCAATACAGTAGCAATACTGAGATCCCAAATATTTACTACTACAAATGCATCGATTAGTAAATATATCGTTGTAAATTTTGTTGATATACAGGTTATGGCCACAAAAGAAATTGTTGTGAGCCGTTAACATCTAAAACATTTTATTCAGAAAACAAAAAAAAAAGACAGAAGAGGCTGTGAAAAAGGCTGAGAACTTGGGAAGCCTTGTTTTGTTTTTGATGATGGCGATCAAGAGGCTGAGTTGCTGAAATTGTTCATATGCCTCTTAGAGATCAACTAGACAAGATCATCATACTCCTTTCATTTGATAGTAGAAAGCTACAAAGTGTATTATTCTATACCCTCTGCAACTCTCTTATCATTTTGGGTTGCATGTGTTACTCCATTACCCAGTCATTTGCTCATTATTCTTCCTGAAACGAATTTAATTTGCTTTTGGTTTATTATAATTTTTAGCTCGTGCAATTTTAAATTTTTTAAGTTCTTGAAGAACTTTCATAAATGTAATCATAATTTTCAACATATTAAACAACTCTTCAATATTTTGATCGAAATAATATGATGAGTTCCGCTTACATTTTAATCCAAATAACTTTCATAAATGTTTTTTGAGGTGGAAAACAAACTTTATGCTCATGTGAATAGAATGATGATGCATAGATAAATTCATTTTTAGGTCGAGGAATATGTAAACAATTCCATCTGGTGAGCTTGCAAGAGGAATATTAATACACACACCAAAGCTTAGGTAGACTGCTGTTTCTTGATAACTTGGCCAAGATAAAGAATGTGCCCATAGTCAGTAGTAGTGTTACAGATTACAGTTTCATAATTTCAGGTGTACCTCTTATTAATTTCTTGAAAAGGCCAATTCACCATATAATCTTCCATCTCATATAATTTATAACATAACTTGATTGTTTTGTTTAAATCACATTAATTAGAACAAGTGAATACAGTTCTTTGGAATGGAAATTTAGGCATGTTCAAAATGGAGACAGACTTAAGTTTTTCATCAAACCATTTGTTTTAGCTAGTTAACTGTGTTTTAGCTTCTGGATTACTGTTTCATGCAGTTTATAGACAATGACAGATTTGTCAAATGGAGCTCACTTATTCCATCAAAAACAAAAAATATGTTAGCAGGGACTATGAGTTCTTCATAGTACAGAAAATCTAAGGAAATCTTCGCAATATAGGACCCAACACTATCAGAATTCAGAGCAGAGACTATTTCTTGACTTTGATTTGGCAGTTCTTTAAACAATAAAACCCTGAATTTAACAGATGATATTGCAGTGGCAAAGTGAACACAATGCTAGTATGTATACAAGTTTTTGCTGAAAACAAGATAAAATGCAGCTGAATTGTTGTAAAAGCGCGCTAAATACGTGTTTGTCTCACTGTGGTGACATATATCAGTCTTACATTCAGCATCTAAAGTACACTAGTTCGGCTGCATGTATTCAACTAATCTTTGGGACGATCAAGAACTTTTTGATATCAAGTGTAATACATAACTACATATAAATCAGCCTAACCTGTACTCGGAGAATGGCAGAAATTTAATTTCCACCAGGTTCAAATGTCCAATTATCTTTCCCATTAAATCTATATTTATCCGCATCAAGTTCATTGCTCGTGTAAGAACCGTAATGTAGTTGCTGTGAAACATCAACTGAATGCCTTCTGAGGATGAATCTGAACAAGAAAGGAAGTTACTAAGTAGAAATCTACACAAAATCACATATAACTAGATTTTAAAATCTGTATTCCTGGAGAAATAAATCAATTACATGTTCGTGCATATGCCTAGAAACACAATTAAGGAGTTGTGAACAATACATTTACACCTGAAGAAGCAGAAACAAAAAGTTAGCACAAAGCAGTGGGTAATAGACTTTACAAGAAGCAACTAAAGGCAGATATGCACAGGGTTCGATGTTCATAATAAGTAGAAACCTAAACAAGTAGCTGCAGAGAACATTTTACCAAAAGTGACCAGTGACAATTTTGGTATTCGTACATACAATCATTGTACTAATAAGATATGATACGCTTCCTACATCTTTCTCCTCTCTCTCGAGCTCTCTCTATACATATACATAGTCGCCATTCTGAGTCATTACCGTGACCTATCCTCTAAATCCAGAGGAGTAATGATAAATTTAAATAAAAAATGGAAAAAATATACCTGACAAGTTATACATAATTCGCGAGAAGATTGACTGAAGAATTCCTAAGCCTGCAGCTCTGACCCAGGTGAACATCTCCAAACACATACCTGTATTACTGCATAGTTTAGTGGATGGCCATTGAAAGAGAGTCATATTAAAACAGAAAGTATATAAACCTATATTCACAATTCTCCGACCAGGCACAACGTGCTTTTCCATAATCCCAGTAGCAGTCCTCGTCTCTTAATGGTCCACGCTTAGCTGTCTCAATGAAAAATTTGAGGTAAGTTTTAACTTTTAACCAACAAGAAAAGTTGACTAAAAAGATACCTTTTGTGACAAAATTTGTTGTCTTATTCGGATGAATATCATTCCACATCTCAAGCCATAGTTCCCGCATCAAAACTGGGGATCTCACGATATTTCTGTGGTTTGCTGCAAAGAGGCAGAGTCAGCGTCCATTGAGTGACCCCTCTATTAAATGAAAAGGGAAGTATCTATACAATTTAGCTACTCCATGTAGATCCTACAAGCTCTCATGGACTAATACATGCTGAATAACTGTATCAACTATCAATCCTTTTGTTTGGGATAGTAACATTTACATCACTTGCACTTTATTCCCGAGCACGAAAAAGGCCAATGACTATTGCTAAAACATAACTTGAAATATATTACTGACGATTATGAGGTAAGAATATACATCATTTCACTCCTTATTTTTACTGAGACATAGAGTGATCCTTACCTTGATAGTATCAATGTTATAAGCATGAAACTCCGAAGGACATAGGAGGGGTCTTTCATATAGTTTAATATTGTATTAAATCTAATACCTTTATCAAGTTCCCAAACTGCTGTCTTCTTTCCTGGAAGATTTGCAGAATCTTCAAAATAAGTTATGTACTTAACCCTGGGTGACCTTGTCATGTTTGCAACAACATCCCCATCATGAAGATGTTCAACATTTAGCTGGACCTGTATGTCTGATCCATCATGCTCCGACTAACACAGTTAACAGAGAATGTAAGCACAGAGTGGGTAAAGCCATATCTAATCAACATTTACGAAGAACAATTTTGCGGATGCGCGATAGCAATTGGTTGTTAAATGTTTTTAGGTTCAGCAGTATGACTCGAGGCAAGATGGGACAACATTTTTTTCCAATGCATGAGCTTCAGTACTCTTTATTTTACTTCATTATAAATGTATAGATTCAATTAAAACACTAGTACTAAATCATCAAAGAATGCTCTTTTGTCAAACTCTTGACTGCTACGGTGCTACCACTGAATAAGTAGCTTTCAAAATACTGAAGCTGGGGGGATGTTGAGAAGTAAACAAATTACTACCTAGAGCACTAGAACAGAATTCTAATAAGCTATCCAATAAGACGGGAAGTACTGCAAAATTTAAGATTTAAAAAAAAAAATCTACAGAGGAACATAAAACTTGAATTTGAGCAAGATTTAAGATCCTAGAAAAGATGACCGAATTACATTACAATGCCAAGATAACGGGCCTTCGAAAGGACTAAGTGACTAACTATTTTATATGTATATAAATGTTAGTTCCGTGTGAACTGACATTCATCAGTTTAGTGTTTCAGTATCATGAGATCGACATCTAGGGTAAATCTGATACTATATAATAGAATGAAAGGTTTAACTGAAATAGTGGAAGATCTAGTTGGGCAGAGAAAGGTATTATTGCCACATCTTTAGAATTTGACAAACACTAAACAAGAAAGAGAATATATGAATGCAACTAAAGAATAGAATATAGATATTTGATGTTATGCCTGATCCATTGGAAATGACTTATATACTTAAATAATGTCTTACAAATCCCCTTAATAGTAACAGTTCATTAAACAAAAGTTAAGGAAGTTAGATATGTCCATGTACCTGCGGAGCCCTTGTTATATTCACTTTTGGCCCCAGCCAAGTCTTGCACCAAGACAGGGAATTATAAGGCACCTGCAAATTTGTACTTCAATAAGTTCAATATTACAGGGGAAATAAAAACCCTACTGAGTTCAGTTTTGAGGCAAGCATCAGAGTCCAGTTGGAAAGTAAAAAAAAAAAAATAAGAGTGCACAGCTGAGAGCTTGTCTCCATGATCCATGAGGATGAAGCATATATCCTGAACCTAAAATGTCGAAGTTTTGGTATAAAATTACGAAATTCAAGAAAACAGACATAGGAGAAATGGCAAGGCCTTCAGGAATAAGTTTAAGTTCATTGGTCCCAATTTCATCCTCGGGTCAAATTTTGTTTCCAGAAAAAGTGTTCATACTTATTATTCAATAAGAATATAATGAGGGTAAAAAATATTCAAACTTATTATTCAATAAGAATTTCCAGCAGATGTATGCTTCCAGCATACCGTTTCGTCGCCACTTGTTGCTCCTGGATTTCCACTAACCAGATTACCTGACCTAAATGGATATACAACTCATATAAGAATTATATGTATATTGAGAGTATCCACATACAGAACATGTGAAATAATAACTGAAAGATGCATACTTATAGCCCTCAAGAGAGGAGAATTTCAGTTTATATACTTTCAATTGTAACATACGTTACCCGGACTCAGGTACGGGTGTCGGACATGGGTGCGGATCTAAGTGTTGGATTCTTAGTCTAAAATTTTTATGATTCTTGAACATGGAACCAAAATTGGACATTGGCACTTGACATGTGTATTTAACATGTAATTTTTTTATGCAATATTAATTTATTGTACATTTTTAAAAATAAGAAACAAATTTTGCATGGAACTTTCCCTCTATAAACGAATTGTCAGGAGGCCTTATATTCCATTTTGAACTAGATTGCTGCAAGATAAAATGTTTGGTTTCAAAATGTGTCTATCATTGGATAGATAGACGAAAGTGTTTATATGTAACTAGAACATTAGTTCGGGAGGGACATCCAAAGATCATAATAATATCCAGTCACCTCTATTGAGACAGAGGTGTATATAATTACAGTTATCATATCAGATGAGAAAGATACAAAGATAAACTTGGACTATTGTAGCAGTCAATTTGTGCTCTTCAGATTTCAATTTTCTAATTATTTCTTGAACACAATCTAAACAACTTTTGGTAGCCGAACAGGTTAGTATAAGACACAATTCCCATTCATTTGTAGTTGAATTTGTCAACTGCTCCACCAGAAGAACCAAGCAATACAGAATGTGAGCATATGCGAACTTAGTCCCTTTTGCTTTAATTCAACAAGGAGCTTGTTCAAAATGAAACATTGAAACATACGAGTTTTTAAGAGGAAAATGCTATTGAGAAGAAATATAGCATAAGAAATGAAGTACTATCTGCATAAGCTACCAGGATCAGGTAATAATAATATGCAAGGATCCTTTTGCACTTACCTGGAATATAGGGATCCTTCAATCTCATATATTACATCAGTTATTATCCAATTATCAGGATAAGGCTTGCCACTTGGTGCAAAATAATATCCGACCTGTTATCCCAACTTGCCAACTTGTAAGAATGTCTAGTAATCATCATCATCATCAAATTTATTCCAAAAAAAATTATACATGTTTTTACAAAATATAATAAAGGAAAATAGTTGATGAGCAAGAAGTAAACCCATTTGACAGACACACAAGTTTCTTTTTCAAATCATATCAGTAGAAATATGATCGATCCGAAAAAATTCCTACAAGTAGGTTGATCAAACATTGAAGCGGTACTAAATAGTTTCTACAACAATCAACCTGTAGCCACTGATATGCTTCTCAAAAACCTGACATGCTTTAAGTTAGTAGATCATTATCATGGAACTAATATTCTAAGTATATCTTCCAGTTTTATATGCGATAAAGTAACCTGAAATATTTAGACAAATTTGGCAAACTAAGTCAACTGATATGCTATGCTGTCAACAACCTAACAGCAGTTATATTTAGCAAAAAAAAAAAAACTAACAGCAGTTATGTTGAATAGGTGGAAACAATGATACTACATACTTACAATAAATGCAATGCAGGAAAAGAGTACAATGATGACCCCGCTTCCAGGTTATACGAAAAGAATATAACAGTCTAACTAACGATTAAAACTATAAAAGCATCAAGTAGGAGTTTAAGTAGAGTGAAAAATGCATGTACCTCGGTTTTTGAATCAACTCCATATATGCAAAAAATGTTCTTTAAAGGAGGTCTTTCCCAAGGTGTTAGTGGGTTAAGAATCGGGTCACTATGATATGAACTGCCATGCAAATTTGATATTATGTTGAGAAAATATTAGGATAAATTAAACCACCCTGTTTAGCATGATGTACAATAAGATTAGTAACAAAAGTTTGCATAGTCTGAAAAAATATATATTCACTTACTGAATGATACTGTGAATATACTTGTATGTGCATAATTATACGGCACACTGGCAGTAAAGTTAAATAAATTTGAGGTGCCAAGTATTAGTGATATGTTTTTTAGAGTGTTTTGAGAAATCCATCCTGCAAGATGGGGTTTGGAATGCTGAGAATCAAGGTTTATTTTTAATCAGACTTAAGAAATAACAAGGTTTCAGCAGAGATTGGTTCATAATTGTAAGAGAACTTGTATATATTATGGCTGCCACTAGAGGAACATTCTGCTAAAGAATCAAAAACTAGACCAGATGGTAAGTTTTCTATCTAAGAGGGAGGTCCAGATAGAAAACAGCCCATGACCATCACATCTCTTGGTAAAATCCCTAATAGTGTATCATCTAGTGTTTAATGCTGATTTGAAAATTTGGATCCACAAGTGCTACATTATGAGATTGGCTTGTAGGTCATGAGAATAGTTGTCCTATAGTAACTGATGCGAGAAAATGAATCCGCTAATGCTATATTATGAGATTTACTTGTTCATTGTGTAGTTGTCTTATAGTTACAACGTTCGAGAGTTTGCAAGTGCTAAAGAAATTGCCATTGAATCTCACATCATAAAGATTACTTACTTATTTAGTTGGTACAAGACCCTTTTACTATCAGAATCATAATCTTCTATCGCTTTAAAAAATGTCCCATCTGATACTTCATGAGCAGAAAAGGACAATAGGCTTGACAGTCCGCATTCCATGCTAGATAAGTTTCCCTGTGCAGCATCTAAAAAGGATCTATATGCATCATCTCCTGCTAAGATGGAAGATATATCCAATGAGCATATTCAAGTAATATGCTGCTAAAAGAATGCTAGTGCTTTAAAAAAAAATACCCCGAAAAGGAACCTCAATGTTGACAACATTAGTTGGCCACCCAGAAAAATTGCACTTTAATTTGTCTACATCACAATGGTACACTTTATGACCTTTTTTGCTATTACCAGCTAGATGTTTGCTGTACATATTATCAGACCTACAATACTTTGAAAATGGTAGCATCCAAAGTGTAGAGGCGAATGAATTCGACATCAATCGAGCTGTCCCCTGATACCTTGCCAAATTATTTTAGGGTAACATGTTAATAGATGCTTTCATCCAATGAGATCACAAGAAAAAGTTTTCAAGCATCCACAATGATAACATACAACACATCCATTTATTCTATATCCGGAGAGGTTATAAGAGGGTTTTGCATTGTATTTTCATTCTTATATAAGGGAGGCAACGAGTCAATAAATTGCACAAAATTTTCAATAGATTTTAAATAATATTATTATAATTTCTAATCCAGCTAAGTTTTGCAGTCAACTAAACTAATGCATGCCTATTCATTTTTTTTCCAAATAATGCATGCCTAAGTTAAGATTACATAATCAGGAAATGCAGATATATTGTTCCTTGAAATGAATTGCCAGAATTTGACTTGTTTATGTTATGATATTTTTAAATAGACGACGTCTCTTTAAGATGTAATGAATTGCTGGCTCGGAGCTGATAAGAAATGTTAACTGCATCTGAATTAACAAAGAGAAAACAGAGAAGACATTCTATATATGTGCGTGTGTGTGTGTCTATCTTGAAAAAAAAATACAAAAAGAACCTCAGAAACAGGAAGACCAAATGTCACTCCAGAAAGTGTTGATTCTATCATCTGAACTGACCCAAGAAAAGGTGATCCTGAAATCAGATGAACAGCACAAAGTCAGAATAAATTATGTGTTTCACTGCTCTGACCAACTCTGTTAAGAAAAGATAGGGCATACCGACAGCAAAATAAGCATGTATGTGATCATCCAGCCACTGAATGTATGCTTTGGGTGCAATCTCAAGCTTCAGCCACTCCAAAAAGTACCGAAAGACATTGTTACCCAGTGAATGAGCAAAAACTATTGAGGGACCGCCACGGTGTTTAAGTGCAGTTTCAAAAGCGAGCCTGCAACAACATATAAAATTTAACTGCAGTTTTAATAGCTCCCTTGCAATAACATTATGAGACCTAAATGAGAAATTAATATCAACAAGTTAATACTTGAAAGTTGAAACTGGAAAAATATATGTTCAGTGTCACAAGTAGAAATATATAGTCCTGAAACAGAGAGGTGCAAAATAAACACTGCTTCCTCCTATAGTCCTGTGTGGGACCTGAATTGTCTTTAGTTCAGGTAAAAAAACAGGCAAGTTCCAATCAAAATTAATGCAGCTCCAAAAGCATGGGTCATTAATCTCATTGCACTTCACACCAGCAGAATGAAGAAAAAACAAATACAGAAAAAAAGAGTTTCAAAATCAAGCTTCAACAAGGATGTCAACAGCAATATGCATATTCTGTTCAGAAACTGAATCCACAGAAAAAACAAATGACTTACTAAGAAATAGGTATCATAACATGTAAAAGTAAATGAACAGGGATATGCAAGAAGAGTTGGAAATTTTCATCCGTGAGTTGAAAATCAAAAACTGGAGTAACAACTATAATATATATTACTTTTTTATATGAAATTGTTCACGGGTTACTGTAAGATGATTGTCCAATAAGATAGAACACTCCCTAAAGTAGGCATCGCATAAATTAAATTATGATGCACTTGTCAGCAAAATTGACCCAACTAGTTAAACAATGATGCAATCGTTTATACAAACTTTAGCTTGTGAAAGTAGAGGTCTCGCTCCTCAAGCTTTGATGGTGATAGCCTCCAGTCATATGGAGCAGGAATGATTGCATTGGCCTCAACTCCAAACTCAATGCACCACTTGATCCAGTCTTTCCACACGGATGAAAGAGGACCTGATTACCATGAAACTTGTTCAGGGAGAGTAATTTAATAAAGAAATTATACAACATGATATGCCTTCTCAACAAGTCATTATACATTAAAGAGATTGCACAAGTCTCATATATATTTGAATTCATTTCAAATGTAAATATATAAATGCCATCTATACTACTATACAGTTCCCTTTTTTCTTTAATCTCAATGATGAGAAGCCCCAACTTGGCAATTAAATGCAAAAAAAAATCAGAAATGCCCTCAGACTTGTCTTCGGTCTTTGGCCACACTTACCATCTCAACCTGGGTATATTGATTATGAATAACATTCAAAAGAAAGATATGATAACTCCTCCAAAATACAAAATATTTGCATGCAGAATAAATTTTTCTATATTCACTTCTGAATTAGGAAGATTCAAAAGATAAAGGTTGAAAGAAATTTCTAATATAATTCTGAAGGTAAAACATCTCAGTCAAGCTTGAGAAAAAGTTTATTAAGTTTCGACTGAGCAATCCCAGTGATTGTGATCTTGTCCTCTATTACGAACAACACTAAACTAATAGCCTATTCAACGAAAGAACAACAAAAATGTGGATACTGGTTTCTGGACAAGAAGAAGGAAGATGGAATTTTTAAAAGCAAGGGGAGAACCAATGACCCCCTCATACATTGAGAGAGTTTTGGTCCCTTTTCAATGTCTGTAGTAGCTGAATCTAATTGCACAAAAGGACTGCGCTAAATACATGATAAGGAGGGGGGGGGGGGAGGCGGTGCAGCACTGTAAAATTTACTTTGTTTGCCCTTTTCCTTTGACAACCCTAAATTTTTTCTATAGATGCGATGAATCTTCCTTCTGTTTTCCCAGATATAAAAGGTAATATAGAGAAATGCATTTTTAATTTTATGTTTAAATTGAGCAGAAATTACAGATGTCAAGACTGGAACAAGGCACTCATACCTGTTATATAACCTGGATCAATCTCCGTAATTGCAGAAAGACCAGTGTCAGCCCGAGACTTGCACTCAGGGTTATCTGTTTGAGTGTAAGGGTCCAGCAGCATACACTTTAGCCAGCAATTCACAGCAGAAAGAAGCTGCCCAATAGATAGCATTATTCTTCTATCTTCCATGGATATATTGGACAACAAATGCGAGAATTTAGCATATTGATAAAATCCACTGCTTAACACTTGAAAGAACAACTCAAACTTTGTATCAACCAATTCAAATTTTGTATGCACCAGCACAGTGATAGACTGATAGATGAAGTATCTTATCATTTGCAATCTAAATTATCGCGAAGATGCACTTCATTTTCCCTCTCAAAGTTACAAGCATGTGTATGATAAGTAGATACGAATTGCAGTGTATTGATAGACACTACAAGAAACAAAACATCACATTGTAGTAATATCCAAAGTCATATACACCACATCTATAGCCTAATGCACAAAACACATATACTTACTTACATGGTTCACTTTGTTCTTACATCGAGAAGTTACTGAAGTTTTTTAACTTTTTAACAATCTTAGATACCTAAAAGTACTACTCCTTAGTTCAGTATCTCACATCATTTGGTGAATGCATTGTCTATTAGCATGCCACACTTGACGCATGCTACTACACATAATTGCAATGTCTTCCAAAGATTTCTCAGATTATACGATTTGGTCCTGAAGTTGTTGGTCTAAATCAAGTTGCTTAAATTTATTCCAAATTTCTCATGATTTATTAATCTTGAATTTCCCATTTCCTTATAAAGATACTATTTTTACATACACATGTACTAGGAAAAAAACATCTTTATAAAAAAATAAAAAGGCATGACCTTTTTGGAGACATACAATGTACATCATCTACCTCTATAAAATTTGTCATTTTCCAAAGAAAAAATAAAAAACTTGACACATGTACTACTACCAAATAAAGAAACCTACAGGTATATAAATAGAGGAGAGACAGAGAGGGAGAGACAGAGAGAGAGAGAGAGGGAGAGACAGAGGGAGGGACAGAGACAGAGAGAGGGAGAGGGAGAGAGAGAGAGAGAGGGAGAGAGAGGGAGAGGGAGAAAGAGAGAGAGGTTACTTTAGTGGAGTCAAGCCAAACTAAATCAAGAGGATTGAAATCAAGCGGAGAGAAAGGACAATCCAAAATAGACCAAGCTCTGAGTTGGGTGGAAGCAAACCCAGGTATTATTATACCTGATAGCTTCCCGTAGTTGCCGCTTAAAGCAGTGGCGTTAACGGGCGTGCTGTGTAGAGCTCCGATGAGAAGAAAACCCAATACAACTACATGTATATTCATATCTATTTATATATCTGCGTATCTAATTATGATCTTGAGCTTGAGTTTGTTAAAAATCTTTTTGGGTGTTGAGATTCATAGCACTATACAGTCTATACTGACTATCTCGAAAATGATTGTTGACCGTAGAATCATCATCTCACCATGCATATTTCAGTTTTACGAGTACATTTTTTCTTGTTTCGTCAACTATACCAAAAACTCAAAATCTATTATATCGAACATTTCATCCACGTAAATTAATAAATATTAATTAATTAAGATTCAATTCTCATGAGTATATAAATTAATTTAATAATATTTCTAAATATTATTTATAAATAAAATAATTAAAGTTTGATTATTAATTATTATCAATAATTAATTTAATATAATTTTAGAAGAAAATATATTAAATTTTAATATAAAAGTGAATAAATATAAATTTTAAAAAATTGATTATAAAACTATTGTAAAATATATGGGTGAGCATTCGGATATTTGGATATCGAACCAAAATTATTTTGGATATCCAAATTTCCGAATTGATAAAATCTTATTTCGAACCGAAATTATTCGATGGGTAACCGAACCATAATTAATAATTCGATTCGGTTTCCAAAATGTCCAATTAACCGAAATATATTTATATTATTATATATTTATTATAAAAATAAATAAAATTATATGATTCAAATAATCAAATATAAACGAGAAAACATCACAAATATCATTATTTTCTTTAAATATATAATAGCACACGTAAATGAAATCATAAATTTGAAAATTATAACTAGATTGTAATTACAGTTACAAATAATTATCTAAAAGTGTATAAACAACATTTAATATGAAGTTACTTAGCTAAAAAAAACATTTAGTGTGAAATTTTATCATTTATGTCATCATTTATTTATATTGTGTTACAAAAATTATAATATCACTTGACATAATTCGACTGTATTAGAAGAAAATTTGTGAGAAATACATTTATGTAAAATAGAAATTACGTGCAATGATTGTGTAATCTATCAGTAAAAATAAATAAAAATACATAATATTCATAATAAACATGTAAAAATAAAAAAATTTACTCTAAAAACCCTATAATAATTTGGGTATATGGATATTTCGGATAATCCAAAAATCCAAAATTCCAAATTAACATAATAGGCTTTCCAAATACTGAACCATATTATATTAGTTTGGTATCCGAACCGAAATATTTCGGATATATCTATTCAGTTTTTGGATATCCGTACCGAATGTTCACCCCTAATAAAATATTATAAAAATAGAAACACATGCTTCGCCCGGAGTGTAAGCTAGTAAATATAATATAGAGACCAATGTTTAAATTACATTTTAAGATTTGTATTTTAATTGTTAAAATTGACTTTCAAATTATTTTTAAATTTTCTGCTAGAATATATTCAATCATATAGTAATATTTTAATATGTCATAAGTAACCGAGGACATTTTCGTCCATGCAATTAACACACGAGTGTACATGTATACTTTTGTAAAGCTTAATTTTGTACTAGTATAAATGCTTTTATTTCTGAAAATTATCAAATAATCAGCCTTCAATCGGATTAAAAACAATTTTACGTCGGGAGTGATAAATCTTAATCATCAAATTTAATTTTAGCATGCAATTTATGTAAACCCATTAGATTATTTCACATTTTTTCGTCTACCGACAACGGGAGCGTGACTTTTTTAATAGGTAAGGCTACCATTCCTCATCTCATCAACTCTAGATGAGTAGTTGACTAGACATTTTGCTTCGATTAGATGAAATAATTCATTGTTTAAAAAAGTATATGTTAAAAAAAAAAAATCTAATTCATATATGTATAGAAAAAGTTGAAAACAAGTTACTCTCACATTTAAGTGTTGGTCCTTGAATGTTAGACTTGAAAAACAGGATATTCTCGCATTTTAGGGTTGGTTCGTAAATGTCAGATGGAGCACGCAAATAAAACAAGATCCTGTAGGAAAAAGATCAAAAATTGTTTGTTACCTTTGCACCCTCATATGAAACCATTAACTAGCCATGTGATGTGAGTGTTCTTAACATTTCAGCTATAGCAAGGGACTTCTAAACAAGTCTTAACTGTCTTTTCTATGACATTCTATCTGCAAACCCAAGAGGAGTGGTGATGTGAGTGTTCTTAACATTTCAGCTATAGTAAGGGACTTCTAAACAAGTCTTAACTGTCTTTTCTATGACATTCTATCTGCAAACCCAAGAGGAATGAATAGTCTACATAGTTTGCATGAGAAGAGATTATGAAGAAACTTTAAGATTTCAAGTATTTGGAACTAAATAAATATATCACCAAGGGGCGTACTATCTGTGTATATCTCATTCACCCTACTTCCAAATTAAAACAAATTCCGTTTACTTCAGTGTCAAGGGGAAAAAAAGCAGTTGGTCAATCCACAAGGCACCGTTTCCAGCTAAGGAATCGCCATCAAGTTCAGCCCACCAGTAATAGCATTCAATTATTATATGGCTAACAGACTGTGACCTCAAGCACAACAATGAAATTAACTGATATCAAGTTCATTCAGTTTATCGTCACAACACTTCGTTAAACGTGACATTTAGATATAAATGATTCCCCATAAAACGTTTCTTACATGATCTACCATAAAACTAAGACTGCTTTTCAGATGCACTGCTATCAACAGTTTCCCCGCCACTTACCGCATGTTTTGGCGTCGGTTATTATAGCGGGTGCGATCATTGTATCTTGGTCTGTCCTGAGCTCTCTGAGGCACTGGCTGCACTCTGCGTTCTCTCTCAGGGGATCTTTTGACAATCTCACCGTTTACCAGCAGCTCAGCTGGCAAATCATGACAACAGAGATGACTCAATCAGTGCGGTAAAATTTACAATTAGGAAACTGGTGGCAAAAAATTTGACATTTATTTATATTGATTTTCTTGTGAGAAAGGGGAAAACACATTGTATATAAAGCATAATAAGACACGCATAATTCAAGAAACACAAAAGCTCCATGAATCCACCAGCACCAAAAAGTAACAGCAGATTATGTGGGGCAACTTTTATGACAGTCTACAGGGAGCAATTTCCAGCAGAAAAAGTGGAACATTTATATTTCTTGATGAATTTAATTCATGCACTGGGCAAAGTGAAATGTAAATTCAAACTCTACATGGCTGATAAAACATCTTTCTAATTTGCAAATGTAAAAAGTAATTTCAACAAACTTATAAGAATTGTGAAAACATGAAAAGACCCATATACAAGATGAAATGAAGTGTAAGACTGAACTTACCTCCGTAATCCTTGTTCTCAGCATCAACATAAGAATCAGGAAGGACAAAAAGAACACCAGGCAAACCTGAAAAACATATCACAACAGGTAAAGTATATGATGCAACTAAAGCATGTCAAGCTCAGAAATGATAAGAAAATGTACCTTCAAGCTTATTTGATGTCTCCTCGTCAATCTCACATCCAAACCCAAAGTATCTCTCACATGATACATTGTAAATCTTCTTCTTCGCTTCTTCCTCGCTGATAGATCAAATATTTCATAACACTTAGCTAATTTACTGATAGATCAATGCATTTTGACTAAAAGATTTCTAGTTTTGATAATAAACTCTTTTTTGTGACGTAATCATAAAATTTTTAACATTAGTGAAAGTCATACTTTATTCAAGTCTATTTCTACTCCCCTTGTTCCAAAAGAAGATTCATTCTAAATTTTACCAGTCAATTCAAATTACTGGCACCACACATAACAATTAAAAAAATAACTAAAGAATGACGACATTATTCTAGATACAACACATTACCAATAATTACATCAACAGAAATCCAGAACTCGAATTTATAGCTCGAAATCCATTTTACAGTATTTAGAAACTCGAAATCAGACAGAAGAGACTAAAATGAAATATGCTTTCATATTTCCCAAAACAATCACAGAGACGCATTAAACCTAAAAGGCATATGCACATAATCCCCAAATTCCAATGTAACTTAACAACCAACAAACAATTGATGCTTTTTCCCAAACAACTCTATACAAATTATTAACCTCTAAACTAAAATAACCCCAAAACCACACCATCTATAACCCATAGTGAGGCAATTCAAAAAAGTGACTCGACATATCATTTTGTCCTCACATTGTCCATATTTAATCAACAATAACCTAGAAGTTAACAGTTGTAATTACATAATAGGAGTATCCGGTTTTTATTTACGTCCTCCATTTTCTATCAAGAGCCAAAATACATGATATCTCATTTACAAACACCACCACTGCAATCATTATAATTTTAGGATATTCCAATTCATCAAACTAACAATATACATTATACGACAACCATTACATACATGTATAAATAGTATTAACGCCTAATTAACCTTCCGAAGACCTTAGCTCGGTTTCGAACAAACAATACACAGCAGCATAATTACGCAATCAAATAAAAAATACATACATAATTAGAGAGTAACATTTATATACCTTCCGAGAACCTTAGCTAGGGTTTCGATATAACATCGAATCATCTCGTCCTTACTCGCATTCTCTCCACCAGGCTTATCCATCACAATCAACCAATGCTCATAATCACATCCCGGAAACAACGGTGCCATCTCCGTCGGCGGCCGGTCACTGTAATTACTCCCCGAGTTGAGCGGCGAGTAAGCTCCGCCGGAGCGGTTGACTCGGCAGCGAACCTGATTGAGTCGTGCGGCGGCAGGAGCGTAGACTTTGAGAGAGTGAGTGAGGGAGACAGTGGAACGCGCGGGGCGCGTGAAACCGGCGAGTGGGGGAGGTTTGGAGACGGAGAAGAAGCGTTTAGGGAAGATGATAGAGGAGTAGGAGAATGATCGGACGGTCATGATTGAGCGAGCGATAGCGGCGGCCATTGATGAAAATGAAATGGAGGATAAATGGGGTTTAGGGTTTTGTGGGAGACGGAGTGGATAGCCTTGGGGAGTCGATATAATTTTTTAATTATTTCTATACATATCATTATATACATCGATGATAAAAATGCTCTAAAAATATTATGTAGGAGTATTATATTTTGTCAATTAAATGAGAGCGTCCTATTATAGTATATAATTCTTTATATAATTATGGTATGAATGTTCATTTGTGAACATTATGAACGTCAAAAAATTATTATTTGTAATACATGTGTTTTACCATAATAATATTTATTTTTTCTATTTACTTGTTCTTTAATTATTTTTTATTTTTATTCCTTTTTAAACATATCCTGTCTAATCAGCATATTAACCATCGATCCATAATATTAACATTGTTTGTCAAAATTTTTAAAAGATGGCATATTTTAACATTTTAGTGATATAAATGAGCCATGGTGAAAATTGAGTGAATAGTTATTTTTTATGAGATGAGTGGATAATTTGATATAAAAATTATTTTTATATTGATTCAACAAATTTTATAAAATCAATATTTTATAATATTTTATCTAATCGGTTTATATAATTCCCTTTGAGATACTCTAATCAAAGATAACAAGCCTCTAGTCTTTTATATTTTATCATTCTAAGTATTTATTTAAATTTGTTTATAAACATTCAAAACAAATATAAATAAATGAGGGTTGAATTGAATTAATATGAAACCATTCTGTTATTAAGATTGTTTATTTATCTATTAAGTAGTACTCTACTGTGCATATTTATCAATGCATAATAATACATATAATTTTATATTATATTTAATTTTATTATTAAATTTAATTATCATTATACGTAATAAGAAAAAATAAAATTCAAAATAATTTCAATATATTTAATAAAATTTGTATCATATATAATAAATTATTATTATTTCAATAATATTATATTTCCTTATTATTTATGAAATAAATATAATAAAAATAAAAATATATACACTTATTTAATATTATTCAAAAAATTAGGTGGATTATCAAATATACCAATTAAATGTCACTATATAAAAAAATTATTTGTTTAATAAAAAAATCAATATTCAGATTCAGAATGTAAATCATTTAAAAATAATAATTTAAATTTAATAAATGAGGTTTTAGTAAATTATTTTTTAAAATTTATTAAATATATATAAAGGTACATTGTAATATTTTTTCAAAAAAAGGATATATTTTAATATATATTTTATAATTTATGAACTCTACAAACTTTTCATTAATATATATATATAAGATATGCACAAAAAATAATTATATAAAATATTTTTATAAGCATTTAAAATATATAGTTATATAATATATAAATATTAATTGATTGATGAATTTTTAGAATTATATACGTAAAAAATTTTATTTGAACATAATCATTTATATATATTCTAAAAAAATTATAAATTCCAAGTAACCCCTTTTTTAAAGTAATGTCTTACAATATGGACAGTTCATTTTTTTACAATTTTTATAATCGACATATATACATATCATTCATATCTACATATTTTCTATGTCATCGGTGAAAAAATTATTTCAAAATTAGATTTTATTTTTAAAATAAAAAAATTATATTTATCTATTTTTCCCCCTGAAAATATCAGAAATAAAGGAAACAAAAGGGCACATTAATCTAAGCACTTATAAGCTACCATGAAATCTGGACGGTCCATCTTTATCCCCATCAGGGCTTTCCCTCTCTAGAAAATATTTCAGACAGTAGGAAAAAGGTTGTAATAACAAAATAGACAATAAAAATGGAAGATTCTTCTGCTCGAATGCGCGCTACTCCATGGTTCACTCACCTGCTCAAACTTGGTTCTGCCTTCAAATGCCCCATCTGGTATGTATGTATGTATTCTATATACTTGCACCAATTAACTTTTATAGAACTTGTCATTTTTCATAACCCAAATTCATGCAAATATGGATTATTTCAAGTTTAAGCTTTTGTGGGTCATTGATTTTTCATTGTAATGATAACTGATAAGCATTTTATGTGTAAAAACTAGTGGAATATTATTAGTGTTTGCTGACTGGTTCTTTTTGGTTTATGATATTTATTTTGCAGTATGGAGTTGCTTAATGGGCCTGTGTTGCTACCTTGTGATCATTTGTTCTGCAAGTACTTGAGACATCGTTCTTGATTTTATTGATTTCTTGAGCTAGTTATTATTTTATTTTTTATTTTGTAATCTGGGGTTTTTGTTTGGGTGTGTGGGCAGTTCATGCATTCACGAGCACACAAAAAATGGTTCAGAATGTCCTGCTTGCAATAAACAATATGCTGATCACGGTACGGAAAATTAAGTACTTGGTTACGGTTGTGCTTCGTGTCGTTCTTTATATTCTATGAATTCTAACTGCATTCTAGTTCCGTGTCTATTGCGGTATTAGGATCTTAATATTTTTAACAAATATGGTTGATTATCAAATGCTATGGATTGTGTGTTTAGTCCAAAACATATTTGATAATAGTACTGTGTTTGAGCAATTATCATATTGTAGAGCCATTATATGTCTCAGACGATCACCCTAGGAATGATGTAAGTAGCATGCTAATGGATAAATGTTTTAATTTGTTGCTGCAAATGTATGACTAGTTTCACTATAAAATCAGACAAGCTCATAGATCTTCTCTTTCTGCTAGTTTATAAATGCGTAAAAGTATTCAAGATCAAGTTCAAATCCATTTATTCATTGTTTATATTTTGTCTAAATGAAGCAGAGATACGATCTGCACCTTATATGGAAAATGTGATAGCAGTCTATAAAAGCTTGTGTTCAATTCCCCTAGCTGACTTATTTCATCCACCTGCTTCAGGTAAGACATTGTACGATAATTGAAATGTGTGTGCAGTTTAGTTGCCATCTATTGTGTATTTTGAACCACCTTTTTTATGAATAATCGTCTAAGATGTTTCAAAACTGCCAGAGAAGTGTACTTTTTTGGCTATAACATATCCTGGGATAAAAAAGGAGTCTGTTGAAAAATCTGCAGGGGATACGGACAGTGGACAACCTCTGTGTTTTTCAAATGGTTGTAAAACGAATACAAGTATTGGCCAGAAAGGAGATCCGTGTGGTATAGAAGAGGATAGGTCAACACCGTCCCAGCCTCGTGATCAACAGAGAAATGGGAATCTAGTCGATATTGCAGTTAAGACACTAAGCATGAACCAAATGAAATCAGATTCATCAATAAGGATTTGTTCCATTAGCGAGATCAAGAAGGACTCCAAGAAACGAAAGAAATCAAATTCTTCAGAAGCACACGACTACAAGTGTGGCTTTTGCCATTCATTAGAAGTGACTGATGTTAGTACTTAGTACTAATTTCTGAACATGAATCTGAATTTGTGTGTGTGTAGAGACTCTATTAACACTATGAAGAGATTGACTGCCTCTGGAATGGAAATATCTAATGATCTTCTTTTCCTGAATCGATACTGTCGCTTACAGGAAACTGGGCCAATTCTACATATTGCCAATCAGGAGTTAGTACATGGAGATTTGGCCTCCTTCTCCAAGGTTATTAGCGTCCACAAGGTTTGCATTGATTGGTGCGTAATCTTGGAACACTATCAGGTTTTGATGCCCCTTTCCGAAAAGAAAAATAAAATAATTTAAAGCCAGATAAATCCAAATAAAATAATTTAAAGCCGCTTTGTTGTTTTATAGGTTATATGTATCTCGTCTCTTCCATAACTCGCACTCTCCAATTTATTGTATATTGAAATGGTTGGAGAGACATATCCATACTCATGAATATTTGAAGATTTTATCCATTCATAATTCTCATATTTCTATAAAAGAATATTGTTTTGATGTCACAAAAAGCAGCTATTTGCCCCCAGGCTCTCCTGTGCATGATATACTCTTTTTCTCCTAAGCAGCCTCTTGTTGCTTGATTTCCCTACTCTTTCTCCCATCACTTACTTTTTATGCATACAGTGTCGGTGGCCGCCAAAACAAATTCTGAGTAAGTTCTTAATCAAATTAAAATTAAAAAGAGGATGCTATTCCTACTATAATGATACAGAACATTAAAAGTATTATATATGACTTTTAACGTATTAGTGGTTGTGCCTGATTCTATGGACCATATGCGTTACTCAGTGTATTCCTCTGATTTTTTTCTAGTATTTTCCATCATATTTTGTGATTGGCATTCAATTTCAGGACACCCATGGTTTACTTTGAGGATGAAAAGATAAAGAATTTAGAGATAGAACTGGCTAGGGCAGCTAAGCTAAGATGTAGTGGTTGTGGGGGAAAAGGGGCAGCACTTGGCTGCTATGTGAAGGCTTGTCGGAGGACTTATCACGTACCTTGTGCATTAAAGCTATCAAAATGCAGATGGGATCCTGTAATTCAACTACATTAACAGTCTACTCTATTCAGTTATTTATATGGTTGTATGATGGAATTTCCACTTCTACCCCAAATTATACTAAGTCGTTATATTTCTTTATCTGTAGGACAACTTTCTAATGCTGTGCCCATCTCATAAGTCCACCAAATTTCCAAGGAAGATATTACAGCGTGAAAAGTGTGCCAGAGTAGAAGACGATCCTCTGGCAACCCAACCGTGTGTTCTTGTAACTTCTATTTTACCGGTGTATCTATTCTATTGTTAATAACTTTAGTCCTTGTGTATGCTTTCAGATCTTCTTGCATCTTAGAGTTTCAGTGTAGGTCTTCTAGAAGTAAATTGCCTGTAAGGCTGTAACTATCTTAATTTTTTAAATTAAAACACTTTAGTTTCAGTGTGAAGTCTTCTTCAATGATTCTCATTTTTAAGTTTCATGGCATTGTAGTTTGTTGCTCAATATTCTTTCAATGTTTGGGTACAGGATTTCCAAGCAGTCAGATTTCTGGCCGGCATCACCTCATGAAGCAAAAGCTTGGGTATTCTGTGGATCTGCTTTGTCTTCCATGGATCTGGTTGGTTCTAACTTTTAACTGAAGAATGTTTGGTGAAAAGTTACAATTTTATGTGCAAACATTTTTTAATTTATAATTATTATTAAGACTTCTCAATCACATTCTGTTGCCCAGAGCAGATGTGACATGATAACTGGGCATGCGGATAAAACTGATTTTGAGAAAGAAATTTATTTTGTACGTGTTAAATAATTGCATACATGATGTTAACTTTACATTATATAATTCTGATTATCATCACTGAATTTTTTTATACATGCATGCTTGAAGATATATCCTATCTTTTAATCAACCAACCTTTTGTCAATTTTCTTCTTGGTATACAGTGCTATTTGGTAAAGTTTGCTAGACGTTGTGGTGCAACTGTGGCAAGGTTTTGGAGACCAGATATAACCCATGTAATTACTGCCACAGATGCAAATGGTGCCTGTACGAGGACAATGAAAGTCCTCATGGCAATTCTGTACGGACGATGGATCATCTCAATGGACTGTAAGATCTATTTAGCTCCTTAATAATTTTTTGATAGCAAAGTCTTGTATCCTCTTGTTAGTTGTTAAGATCATCATCTGATGATTATTTCTCTCTTCTACAAAACGTAGGTAATTAAAATCATCGTTCCGTACGGACTACATTTCTTATATCATAAATGATATACAATTATGACAAAATATTTTTCTCTTTAATAAATTGATTTTTCTGCAAGTTTTTTCACTTGTTGGTGGATTTCTTCTTTCTTTTTGTGTGGACATCGATGGCACTTAAATGGCCATGTTAAAATACTTTAGTCAAGAGTATGATAGCTGACTTATCTTTTCATCATGGCGTGCTAATCTGCTGAACATCCTCCCTCATGATCCCCTCCCTCCTCTGTAAGGTTTTTGTCCGTGCAATCTCATCTGGCTCCTAAATGGATATATGGTTCAAAATGATCTTGTGATATTCTTACTCCTAGGAATTATATAAACGATTCCTTTGTCTATATTAAGGAGTAAGCAACTCACAAAATGTTTGCAGGGATTAAATCTTGTGCAGAAGCGAACAGACCAGTGGACGAAAAGCATTATGAAGTTACCTTAGACAATCATGGCGCTCGCAATGGCCCCAAAACCAGCAGACAGCTAGCTTTTGATAATGCAAGTGCATATCTTTACTCTGGAAGAGCAAACTATGTTACTAATAGAAAACTTTGCGTAATCAAATATGTTTTAACTGAAAAACTACTTGCATCCTATAAGTAGATAACTCAACTTTAAGATTCAAGGTCATCAAATTGTATATATTACTATGTAATTAGACACTTATCTGTCTTTTAGATATCTGTACATCTGTTTTTCATCATGATAAACCGTTGATCTTCATTGGTTTGCCTAATCCAGGGGCCAAAGCTATTTGGTAGCCTCATATTCTACTTCAGTGGAAATTTTGACTCGGCGCTCTTGAATGACCTCAAAACTTTGGTTCTCTCCGCTGGTGGTACTATTATTGAGAACAAGGAGCACCTTGTCTCACAAAGTTGTTATTCTCAGGGAACTTTAAGAACTTTAATCTTCTATAATGCCGATCACATTAATCAATGCACGTCAGGAGATAAAGATTCCCATGTGCTGGGAATACCAGAGGCGGCAGAAGATTTGGCTCTAAGGATTGGTTCAAGGATTGTTCAACACACATGGATTTTGGAATCAATTGCAGCATGTAAGTTGCAGCCTTTGTCGTGCTACTGATGATTTCTTTAACGGAGATGGTCTAATGCCACCATGGTAAAAGTCACGTGCAACTGGCCAACTGTGCATTGTGCGGGAATAGTTTATCCGATTGTGGTATGATAACCATTGTTACTAGAAGAAAGATATGACTCCTTGCCATATGCAGACCTGTAATGAACACTTATAAACTCTTGGCTGGCTCAAACGAATACTGTAATATTCATGAATTTTATAATTTGTTATAGAGAATTGTGCGTAAACATATATTAAAATGATTATTTTTGTTAATAATTAAATATTGTCGTTTAAAGATTGAACTCTATCTTATAAAATTATCTCTCAAAGGATAATTATCTGAACCGGCTTCTTATCCTATTAAACTCTGTCTCTTTAATTGTGTTATATATATATATATATATATCACGAGACTTCACTTATCACTGCATTTTTTCTTTCAGGTATATCACTTGCAAATTTATATACACCAGCTAATCGACACACATATTATGTACGCAAGGGAATAGTGCATGTTTTGATTTTTAAAGTATTTTTATAATTGATGTCAAACACTTTTATAGTAATATGTCAGTGCATACTTAGATTTGCATGCCAAGTAAATCCATTTGTGATAATATTTTTGGTGTAATTGTATATAAATTTATTTGGCATCTTGGAAACAAAATATATAAATATATTTTATATTTTTGACATCATGTGGTTATGTGTATGTACATGAAAGTGTGTATCCGTTGCTCCTTTATGATTTTTTTTGAAAATATAGTAAATCATTTGATTTCGTACATATATTATATTTAGAATAGTATATGTTAAGTTATTGATATAATTTTAGTATATTATTAAATTGTACATGTATGTGTATTTTTATAATTGAAAAGTAGCATCGCATTAACTAGGTTAATCTATCATGTCATGATTGGTCAGCCAAGTATTGACGTAGACATGTAGTGCTTTGTTATTTTTGTAAATATTGTTCTATAAGCTTATTCGTGTTGTGACTTTGGTTATTACTGCAGTCGAGGTAAGTAAGCTTTCGAAATATTAGTTTATTTCATAAATTTTATATTTATATGTACGCAATTTTATTATTAAATTGGATCATGCATGCTAATTTATTGGATTAAATTATGAACAAAAAAATTATTTGAACTTCGAATTTTGAAATTAGAAAAAATATTTTAGAACCCTTCGTTTCGTATTGAACCGTTAATAAATTGCGTATAGTCCCGGAACTAGATTTTGGACCTTCCTAAGAAGCACTTCTTTTGAGTCTTTCGGGAATTGTGCACAGTACCGGCTCCAGGGGGAACTGGCCTAGGCTGGAGCCTAGGGTCTCATTTTTTCTGGGGTCTCACTATTTTAGAGGTTACAAATTTTATATATAATAATATTTTAATATTAGTTTATTTAATTATAATTTAAAAATTAAAAATTGTAGTGGGCCAATTATCATCACAAGTATTTTATTCTAATAATAATAAACTATTACTTTTGGGCCTCAAGTCCAAATAGTCACTCAAAACTTATATAAAATCAATTAGGATTAGTAACGAGTCATCTAATCTCGTGATTTTCTTGTTCAATTACTTGGTTTAGTTTTAATTTTAGGGTTTCAATATGACGGGTAAAAGAAAGTTCGAAAAAAAAACGAAAAGAAAAAGAAGAAAGACTCACGCAATCTCTCAGAGGCTCCATGAATAGGTATGTGAAGCCTACATCTATTCTTGATGAATCTTTGCCTGCTGAAAATATTGTTGTGAATGATGAGAATATAAATACATGTTCTGATCATGGGAATGCTGATGAAAGTCTAGAGCCTGTTGTTGATAATGTAGTGAATGATGAATTTGTGACGGAGAATCAGGATGTGAACAATGAAAATTTAGATATTTTATTGGATCCGGGGAATTGGGAGAAACATATGCCTCAAAAAATAATTGATTTTTTGGTGGAAAAGGGACCAACAAAAGTTGTAGATGAAGTGTATCATGTTAATACAATGAATAGAAGTTTTAATAATAAGCATTACACTCGATCTTTGAGAAACGGAGAAAAGCTTGATCGACCTTGGCTAATATATTCTCGGAAAATTGACAAAGTATTTTGCTTTTGTTGTGTGCTATTCAAAAAAGAGATTAAGAGAGTGTTGTGTCAAGTCCTTTAACTACAACAACTATTGGGTATAATGATTGGAAAAATATCTATTCAAGACTTGGTGAGCATGAAAATAGTATTGATCACCTCAATAGTTTAACTGATTGGATGGAGGTTGAGAAAAGGTTGAAAAAAGAGAGTGTAATTGATTCTTCTAATCAGAAAGCTATAGAAAAGGAGAGAAAATTTTGGGGGGAAGTTTTGATTAGAATAATGTGTGTTGTTAAAAATCTAGCCGGTAGCAATTTGGCGTTTCGTGAGAGTAATGAGAAACTTGATGATCCAAATAATGGAAATTTTTTGAGTATGATCCGAATGATTGCTGAATTTGACCCGATAATGGAAGAACACCTTAGACGTATTCGAAAGAAAGAAATTCGGCGTGCACATTATCTTGGTCATAATATTTAGGGGTCTCAATATATTTGTTTACCTAAGACCTCCAGTATGTTGGAGCCGCCTCTGATTGTGCATTATTTTGGGTCTTAGTAAGAGTAGCGCGTTTATTAACATTTGAACTTTTGGGTCGTGTCACCGGTTAATGTGACCAAGCGTAATGAGATAATTTGTTTAAAGAATATAATTTAATTATTTAAATTTGACTTTGAAATTTATATGTTATACGAAACCTACTTAATCATGCTAATAGCTCATTACTTACAAAATTTCAGGTGTTAGTGTTGACTTAATTTTGAACTCTATCGAATATGGACAAATAGATTGGAGAGATTGACTTAATTTATCTCTTACGAAGGCAAAAATCTCCATATAATCTGATTATCTTCTCTCCTTTGTGCACCTGTTCTATGCCTTTTGCCAAATTAGATTAATCCAAATTAATCGGACCGAATTTTTGTATTCCAACAATATTTAATTCAAAATAAAAAATATTCCAAAAAGATACGAATCAAATTTTATTCATTTTTAATTCAAAATTTATTCAATTTTAATTTGTGAAATTATCCCGATCCAAATCAAAATCGATTTAATTTATATAAAATTAAAATTAAATCCTAACTAAATCAAATCTGATACAATATCAATTCCATGTGCACATTCTAATAATTATTTTTTTAATAAATTGACTAATTTTAATTGGTGTAGATTTTTGTACATACATGAAAACCATTATTAGTTGTTAGTGTGAGCACCGGGACACACCATAAAAACATTATATAAATATACTATTATACAAATAAAAATTTATGAGAATAAGGATCATAAGTTAGAGTTTAGGAAAATTTCGTAAGGTGATAGATTGATTTGAGTGTATTATATTAACAAACTAATTACTTACTTTTCTAATTTAATAATAATGTAAAATAAATGATAAGTAAATATTTAACAATAAATGATTAAATATATTGATTTATATGTTTTTATTGTGATTTTAGAAAATATATCCTTATTCTCAAATTTTATTTGATCCAAAACCAAATTATTTACCGCGTTATCATGTCTACTTTAGGGTAATGTTTGGATTCATCAACATATTATATAATACCAAAACATCAAGTTTTGTTGAAACATTTTATTCATTATAATTACTATTATATCCTTATATTAAATATGTAATTTACTATTTTAGTCATTTGAGATTCATTAATTATTACAATTACAATATTAATTTTATTATTATTATATATATAACAACTATGGATACGTATAAACTCTAATATAATCTTAAATACTCTTCACTTCAATTTAATAAATTTATTTTTTTATTATGAATACATCATTTTATGATCAATAAATAAAAATTATGGGAACATTCATGAGTAATTCAGTATGTAAGTATTATAAAAAAATAATGTACATAAATGCGAATTATCAAATCATATTTTATAAAATTTAAAAAATGACATGTTAAAATAACGTATAAATATAATTTAATTTTTAAAGTTAGCCTATGCAGTGCACGGGTGCAAGAGTTTTTATATATAATATCACAACAAATTCTTTTAAGCAGTACTTTTATTTTACGTTATCAGTTACATAATATCAATCACAAATTATAAACGATTACGATATTAATGCTATTATTATTGTCATAAATATTTTACATGCACTTATGTATATTTTACAATTTTAACATTTCACTACTTACAATTTAAAATTAATTTATCTCATATCCGATTTAAACACCATTCTCTCATCCGCCTTGTAAACTATAAACTCCGATTATATATAAACTCTTACTAATATTTTTCATTTTACAATTATGAAAACATAAAGTCATAATACAATTCTACACGCTTTTACAGGTTCACAATATGAAGAATCGATAATAGTCATCATGTTAATCAACAATGAACTAATAAATATATTTTTTACTATCAATGCATCATTTTACAATTAATAATTAAAAAATCGAGAGTGCATTTTGGAAGAATTCAATATGTAAGTATCATAAAAAATAGTGTGCATATTACAAATTATCAAACTATATCTCATGAAATTTAAAGAATAATACACTAAAATAATGTATAAATATAACTTAATTTTAGAGTAGCTCGTACATTTCACGGGTACAAGAGCTAGTATCATATAATACAAAAACATTAAGTTTTGTGAAAACATTTTATTGAGTATAATTACCATTATATTCCTTAAATTCAGTGTGATGTTATTGTTATATCACATTAATATCACCCACATCACAAAACATATAATTAATATATATCCAAAAAATAATAAAATAATAAAATGTATAACTAATATATATCTTAAAATCATAAGATATGTGATCAAGTACATAAATAAAAATCACAAATCATATCAATATTATGTATTTCAAAATATATAATTAATAAAATTATATAACTCATCAGGGATAAAGTTTAAGAAATTTTTTAATATAACTATTGAATATATATTTTAAAACATCACATTATATCTCATTATATTTAAAAAAATATACACTAATAATCTAATACACTCAAATAGAATATAAAATAAAAATTATTAAAAAGAAGAATATAAAATAAAATTTAAATTTAAAAGATTATCGTGCCTTGCACCGGTGTAAAAGCTAGTTCATCAATCTTAAAGGAAAAACAAAAGTTCAGCCTTATCACAACCATCATTGTTTTCCATTCACAATGATTCCAAAACAAATCACATTTATTAAACAAAAATCATCCCACTTAATATAAACACAATAAAAACAAAGAACAATAATATATTGAGGGACCTGAGTGGCCCCCACTGGCCCACATAGCAAAAGAATAAACGCAATCAACGGTTGAGATTCACTTTACTAAAAAAGATCAAAAATCATCTAATGCAGTCTAACGGTCACCTTCTTCTTTATTCAAAAACAAAAACCCTAAAATCACAAATCAAACCCTCACCAAGAAAATCGACCGTTAATTAATCTCCTTTATTTCCCCTTATCTAATTTCAGACCCATCTTGTTTCTTCATCTAAAATGAAGACCCATTTGTCTCCCTTTGGAGACAATTAATTTTTCATCATCTTTTATAACTTAAATATACCATTTTTATTTTAAAAATCAAGAAAAAAAGGGTTGTGAAAAAGTACTAAATGGGTTGTTTTCTTGGGTGTTTCGGATCATCTAAGGATAAGAAATGCAAGAAACAGAGGAGATATGGTAGCCCTCGACTCCAAGTAAGTTGTTTTATGTTCACTGTGTGTGTGTGTGTGTGTGTTTTGTGCTAAGAAAGGTTTATTTTTTCATAGTAGTTTAGTGGGTAAGAAGAAACTGAAATGATACTGTTTATAGTGAATCAATGATTCAAAGGTTATTAATGTACGATACTGATTATTAATTAAACAGAAGAAGATGCTGATTATTAATTAGAAAAAAGAAGATGCTATTTGTAATATCTGTTTTTTCACTTTTTGTTGAATCTAATCTAAGATGCAAAGATTCAAACTTTATATTAATTATCAGTTTGTTTAAGAGGTAGCTAAGTTGGGTTTCTTGATTAAGTCTCCCAGTTAAGACTTTCGAGGTTGATTAAGTTTTTCTTTCAGTTTGAGTTTCAAAAAATTTCTAGCAAGAAACTGAGCTAGATATAAGCTTCGATTATGTTCAAGTATCTATTCGAAGTTCATGGTAATGTAGTTTGAGGTTTATTGATTACTTTTTTTTTTCTTGGTATCTTGCAGAATGTTGGAGGACAGACTCTTGCGCAAATTACTGAAACTCCTGTGTTAAGCATCCCGGAAAAGGTTGCGTATTTAGTACTAGAGTCGAGGTGCGTCGTTGATCTTCTACAAGAAAATTGCTTATTCTGGAATCTCTTTGTTTTTTACTTTTGTTTCAGAAATAGAATAAAGTCAGAGTTTTGTTTATTTTGTGTCAATGTTGTGTGTGTATATATTGCAGTGGCGAGAAGTCTGAGGAGCAATTAAGTTTGAGTACGAGGAAGAAAGTCACATTCGATTCAAATGTCCAAACATATGAGCATGTTACTGTATATGGAAGTACTGATTTGTTACTGGAGAAGAACGATGCCAGTGATAAGGAGGTGGAAGAGGAGGAGAAAGTGGATGGTCTAGCTAGATCAAAGCAATCACACACAAGTTCCGAGGATGATTCAACAATATCGAGTGTTGGATCTTACCCTCAGAATCATAGGTACCAAAACTGCAGAGACAGTGATGATGAAGCTGTAGAATCAGAGTATGAGGAAAGTGATTTAGATGATGAAGAGGAAGAAGATGAGTATGATGATGATGATTACGGTGACGAGATTAACGATGGAAGTATGTTGTGTCAAGAAGTGTGGTCAGAAACCATTCCAGTTGAATCGAAGGAGTCAAGAACAGGTGTTTCTCTGAAAAGAGTTGGTTCGGAAGAGGTTGACAGTCCTATGCCGTGTGTATTGCCAGAGCAGGAAGTTAAAACAGTTGTTTTGAATCGTAATGCAAGAGACAGGAGTGTTTATGTTCATCCGGTGCTGAATCCAGTGGAGAATCTTAGTCAATGGAAGGCTGTTAAATCAAAAGGAACATCTCTATTGAAGCTCAACCAGAAGGAGAATTCAGTTGCAGATGGAGAAGCACCTCGTATCTCGTTTAGTTTGGAACCTAGTTTCAAACAATCATCGTATAGTTCCAAGCCTCAATCGAACCATCAAATGAAGAATCAAAACAAAGAAATGGCTGTTGATGCAAGCCTTTCAAATTGGTTAGTTGCACCTGAAATAACTCCGGGAAAAAAATCTAGCTCGATTAAATTTCAAACCATGACTTCTGAAAAAAGCATGTCTCAAGGGTCAAATTCAGTTATGAGCATAGAAGATAGGCCGATTTTAGGTGCATTGACACTTGAGGAACTGAACCAGTTTTCAGCAACGTCGTCCTCCCCTAGAAAGTCACCAAGTCGGAGCCCCGATGACATGGTTCTCATGGGAACTGTTGGGACTTACTGGAAACACACTGGTGAAGCCAGGACTAGTGGTTCAGCCTCTTCCTATAAAGGTATACCAAACACAACCAGCAAGTACAGGGAGGTATATAAGATGAAGTGAGATCTTGTGGCCTTGTTTAAGTAGGTTCACTGGCACTAATCGATATATGATGGTTTGCAGGATAAAAAAGTGAACTGGCATTCTACCCCATTTGAGACAAGATTGGAGAGAGCTTTAAACAGAGGTTCTGCTGAAGCTTAAGTTTTTCCTTGTTATGGTTTTGTGTGATACTTTTCAATGTTGTGTGTGAAATTTAGTTTTTGTTCAAAATTTGTTTATTTGTTATAATTCTTTATTGTACTTATTAAACGATTAAATATGATTCAATATATATATATATATATGTGTGTGTGTGTATAAGATTCCATTCTTTTGTGTTCATGTTTCATTTCTTGCATTACTTGAGATTTTGCTTTCTGCTATGTTCGGATGAAACTCTATAATTTCTTTTGTTCATGTAGTTGATATATGTATAAACCAATCTTGTCCCTGTCAAAAGGCTAAAGAACTGACAGCACTTGTGGCTATGAAGTGAGTGAGTCAATTATAATGGCTTGGTTATACTTTGTCTCACATAAAGTTCATTGTAAAATGTTAATTGTAATGGCTTAGTTATACCATGTAGTGTCTTGATGATGTAGACATGTACCAGAAGACCCCTGTTTTGATAAAGATTTACGTTATTAGTGTCCCAGTGTTGCAAAAGCCAATTTCACTAATTCTCTTTGCTGACAATAGGGAAATTTACCTTCCTATCAGTGGTATATCTCTATAAAATATGTAAAGGTGCCATCAAAGATTCACTGAGCAAAAAATTTTCCTGGATGACTAGCATTCTACATCCTTAAGAATAGGACCAGTTTGCTTTGGCACGAAGAGATCGATCTGAACCCAAACCAATGAGAAGACTGAAGCTAGAAGAATAGGCCAAAAGATTACAATTGTTGAAGTCCTGTTTTGACTAATTAGCAATCCTTCAGAGGACAGAAATGAAGAATGACCCAAAAAGAGAAGAAAAGCTTTTCGAACAAGGGACCCCATGAGCCATAACCATTGTGGCATTGTCTATAGCATTGGAAACTTCAGCACAACTCAAACCATGCTCAAAATGCTTAGTGTGGTTGGTGGGATGAAAAATGTGGTCCATTTGAAGAGGTAGAGCCCCCTAAACTCAACATTGCCAGGTGCCTTTGCTGTCACCGTAAAATTTGTATCAATGCCACCAAGGACTTTGAGGAAAGCTTGGAACACTGCAAAAAGATGAGCTGAGATATGCACTAGTGACCCGAAATTTCTCTTTGCGCCACCAATCCTGAATGTTAACCCCACTCCATCCGAGCTCCAAAGCACCTGCTGTAATGATAGACAAGAAAAGAACTAGAAACCATATGCTAGCAAATTGTTCAGCTGATGGTCAAATTTATATCAGATTTTTATATTTTCATATACTGTATATATTATCACATTTACGGATTCCCAATGATTTGTGTAAAAGTTCGCATACAATTGGACTTATATAAGAATTTATATGCACCAAACTTGTATGTGCCTTCTGCTCATTGTTTCATCGTACCAACTTATACACCACCTACGAATTGTCAGCAGAAATATGTGTTGTCACCAAACTTACAATTCAGCGGATCCAAATTCCAACAAGGAACTACTATGTTTACATCACAATGGAAATATTAGTGTTGTAGTCAACAATGTTACAAAGAGAGAAAGGTTGCAGTAGCGGGGTGCATTTGATTTTTTAATCTATAAATACTGAAATGCACGAATCATTTCTTATTTGACGATTGAAAAACTACTTGGAACTTAAATAGCTCTTTTAACCATCAAGATTTTGCAAGCAGATCTTTAAGAAAAAAAGAATGTGAAATCTTCCAACAAAAGTCGATGTTTTCATCCATTTGCTCAATGTCCACGGATCATGAGCATAAAAGTTTAATCACTCCTAAGAATCAGCTTAACAAGCGAACTGAAGACGGCACAATCCCCTGATCATGAAGTTCTTCACTACGAAGACAAAGATATAAGTGCCAAACCTTCATGCCACCTGGTACCTGTCCTACGTAAAGATGAGGATACTCCATGTATCTAAGAGGATGCGATCGATATTTGGCTACTCATTTACTTTCAGACGCTTTGCTGGTTGTTCAGCTGAATTGTCAATGACAGTTGACACGAGATCTTTCGAAATTTTAACTTCCGGTTCCGTTTGCTTCTCTTTTACATCAGCAGAACTGCCAACTGATGCTGGGATGGCATTGTCTGGGACATCCACTGGAAGCTGATGATCCGGATGTAAGGTCCCTGATTCACTCTTGGCAGGGGAATTCTGAATTGCTTCAGGTTTGTCCACATTTGACGACGATGCCTTTACCATATCAAGTCCCGCCTTCTGTTGCTTCTCAAACATCATCTGCAGCTGTTTTCCTTGTTCTTCAATTCGCAGCTGTAAATTTCTCTGAATCTGAAATAAATTTTATAGGCCATATTAGTTTATCATAAGATTAAGCAGAAGGGATTATGACAAGAAACATAGCCCGTCTTTTAAATTGCAGAAGAAAGGACCATGAGCAATTGATGAAATAAAGGCCACAACATGTGGATACATAAGAAATGAGAACTGCCTCGCATAAAAAATAATGCCAACAGATATGGTGCAAACTTTTTATGCAGAAGCAAAACAGTCTCGGTACTTGCTTCATTTCAATAACATACTTCCTCAGTCGTAGATAGAAATGATCGCAGATAAAGCTATTAGTACTACAAAAAAGAAGCATTTATACCTCAAGCTGTTCATGCAGCCGTTTCTGAACTTCCATCTGCAAGCGTAATGCCTCTGTGATCTCAATACCCCTGTTAACCCAGCAGAGATATATGAATTTATAACTGATCTAATAGCTTAAAAAGCAAGAAGTAAATCAGAAGTTATGAAGGTGATTATAACTACACAAAATATCCCAAGACAACTGTTAAATAAGGTACATATTAACTACAAACATTTTCGAAAACTGTAAAGAAAAGAAGCTCCTCAATAAAGTAATGATACACATTCCATTAGATATAGCTTTAACATACAGGAGTAAACCAATATAAAAATCATATATCCTTTTTTTTTTAAAGTAAGTGGAAGAAAAATATTGAAACTGCAAATTTAAATAAGAAAACAAATTTTATGTTCAGATAGATTTACATCTCATAAGACAACAAACATATTGCATTCAAACATGCTTTGCAAGCATGATATACTGAATATGTCTGGTCTGGTTTGTTTTAGTTAAACCATCCAAAATCGCACCCGCATATTAAAAATTATTTCAACTTTAGTAAGATATTCTAAAGTAATTTTTTTAAAATCATCGATAAGTAAATTAGAACCAAAAATATATACCCAAGACGGAACTAATAGAAACCAAGATAACTTGCCTTCAAATGAGGCCGTCACTGCTGACAATTAACAAAAGCTACAACCTTGTTTCTTATATGAAAAAAATTAAGACCATTTTAACAAGAAAATAAAAACCACAGCATATCTAGTTTTATACCTGGTCGTGAAGTTGTCACTCTAACGGTATGCAAGTTTATAAACTACACAAAATCCACAACAATCACATTTATAAAATACAGAAGGTATAAACTCACGTTTTCAAGTCCAGAGACGACAACTCTTCAATAGGAGTTAGTTTTCTCTCAGAAGATCCTGCAAAATGGGAATCACAACAGTATAGATGAATGTCTGCACATCACCTTTATGTGTCAAGTGACTAAAGTCCATATCAAATAGAATTCAAGTGATTTAATCACTACAGAGAGAAAAAAAGAAGAGGAATAATGAAAATTAAACATCTAACATGGAAAAATTACATTTAAGCGGATACTGAGATGAAGCTTATCAACACTCCCATTAGATGACAAAGCAATGAAACTTGATAAGTCTATTTTTATGTTGTATATTTATTTCTGACTCGTAAACTTAAAATTTTAAGTCTAAGTGCTATCTACTAGTTTATCGGTTCGAATCGTGGAAACAACATCTTTATGTATAACAAGACAGCTGAAATATAAAACACTGGGTTTGTGTCTGTTGCTTTTAAATTGACTGAAAAATTGAAGATTTTAAACTGGCATGGGATGGAAAGAGATTGAAAGAGCAATGGAAACATTAGAGAGAGAGTATGGAAGCATTAGAGAAAGAGAGTGTCATTAAGTGAAAAACTGAAAATATTAGGATTTGTAGTTATACTGTAATGACTAATGTTAATATGTAATAAGGGTTGCTGGGCCGGTCTCCTATTGTGGTGATATACTGGTCTTGAATGATATTATTTTAATATATTTTAAAGATGGCTAGATAGCATTGACTATTAGGTATGCAATATATATATATGCAAAAGTTCTATGAAGAACCTTAAATGGAGTACTAATTGAAGAACATATATGTCCTGCATTATATTCTACTTATAATATATAATATATATAGTTCAATTACTTTTATGAATTTCTGCATCAACCGGAAACTGACCCGATTTATTCAGGCCAGTTTTCAGTCAAGTCAACCGGAAACTGACCCGAACCCTAAAACCCTTGACTACCTTATCTATAAGCTTAGACATTTCAGATGTACAGATATGGTTGCAGGGATGTTAATGGCACCAATGGTCAAATGGAATGATACCACACAGACATAAGATGTTGCAACAAAGCACAAAACCACGCATGTCAACATTAACTGAAGATATATAGATCAGGGTTTTTTTATAGATTCAGTAAAAGAGAATCTAGATAGTGTTTTGGAATCATTGGATGTGCATATATGGAATCACAAAAGAATTAAAATACTAAATAGTGCCATTCAAAATTTGGGTGAATTCTTTCATACGAGGTTACAAGCTGACAAGTGGCAGTACAGCTATGGAACATAGCTGACAGTAGAACTCTCGTCATCTTTACACTTACAGCTCATTGACCTATGCGGGAATTATATTAAGCAATATCTTTCCCAACGATGAAAATTTTGAAATCAAGCTTAGAATGCCAATCACTTTTAGATTAAGGTGCCTCATATTGTGGTATATATTTTTAATAGTTTTCTTTAACATTTAATCAGAAACATGAAATGCAATTACAAGAAATTAGAAGCAAAGGAAATTAAAACCTGTAACAATATATGAACAGATGTTACCTTCTGTTGACTCTGGTTTATATCTTGCAGTTCGATATTTCTGCCATACAAAGAACACATATAAAATGATATATAAAAAATATGTAAAACCATGTCTATTGGAAGCAGTATTAAATTTTTGCTGAAAAGTAGCTTTTAACTTAAGATATGTAAAAATGCTAACCTTTTTGTTTATTTGTTAAATGGACTCATAAGTTGAATTTAAGAAGTGGGAAATAAGTACTTATTTTACTGATTTATGCTAAATTTGTAATTTGACTTCACGAAAATTAATACGACCCTCACCACATAAATTTTAATAATATTTTGTCATTTTCTTGGAACTTACATATTATCAATTATAAAGTACCCTGCCCGAAAATAATTTATAAGAAAAAAATAACTTTTTCGGCCAATTGGGAAAAAAATTTAACTTTTAATTGTATGTCACCAAAATAACCTTTAAGTAACAAGTAACATTTTTCAAGGTAAGCCAAACGGAGGACAAGAAACAGAACACACCTGCAAATGGCTCTTTACATGATAAATGGTCAAACCTTCAACTTTCATTTGCTTCAGCACACCCTTGGGAGTAGCTCCTGTGAGTTGAGATCACGTAATCAATTAATAAATATTTTATGATTCAGTAGCAAGTACAATGATAATATGTCAACATGAAATTACTTTCGCTGCCACCAAGCTTGTTGACTGCCTCCACAAATGCTTCATGCAGTTCTGGTGTCCAACGCATACGTGATTTGTTGGAATTGCCTCCAGCTGAGGATGATGGGGTGGAAACAGTGCAAATCTCTCCAGATGAAGCAGGAAGCTGCTGATTTACTTGGTAGTGCTGCTGCGCTTGCGGCTGCTGCACGGGGCAGTTCATAGGTGTACTGGACACTTGCTGCGGGATTTACAATATTAAATACAAGTTAAATGTATTTCTAAGATAAGAGCAGGGGTCAAAGCACATCCAGAAAGGTAAAAAAGGATACAGAGAAAAAAATCCAGAATAACTTATTTTCCAAGCAACCAACCTGTGGTTCTGGACCTGCAGCACCAGTATCCACAAGGATGTGATCCCAATCAGAAGCCAATGCTTCATCGTCAGTAATTAATTGGTCGGCCCATTCTTGCCAATCACTTGTCTTACTGAAATCCTCAGATGGCATGACACAAACAGCATTGCTGTCATTAATCTGATTATTTACACCAGGGGAGTTTGCAGGACCGTCAAGGTAGCTGCGTACAGACTCTGTACACCAGGAATCATTGTTGTTTTCTGTAGTATAGCGACTTGATGCCGTGGATTTGAAAACCCCAGAGTCACAATTATGTAATGGCATAGTTGCCCCAGGATTTGATGATTGAGATATGAAAGGAGCTTTCCTTGAATGCTTTTCATGAGGTCCAGACGTAGAGTATTGAAGATCATTAGAGAATCCAGCAGATGAAGAAAAAATGTGACCAACAGCCCCACTACTGGAAGACAACAGAGGCCGAACATCTGTAGGATTTACAAGTACTCTTTCCATGGAAGCCTCTTGGTAATCTGTCAACCTGGGACTTGAAAGAACAGGAAAAGACGAAGATAGAGCTCCAGATGCTCCATGGTTATTAAGGGTACGTGCACCTGATCTCTGGAAGGCTAAACCAGGCCGTGCCTCCATTGTTGCCCGTTCAAATGGATTACTTAAAAAATATAAATTAGCCTAGAGTCAGCAGTACACCTTTTGACAAAACTTGGTATCTACGCCAACGAAAAAGGAAACTTATGCCATGAAAAAACAGGTTTGAAACAGTGTATAAAAATAAAAGAATATATTTCTTAATTCATGTCCTAGCGTCCATGGTACAGGTTTTGGATACAAACCCACACTGCCTGGGAAAACCAATGGATTCCAATTCCTATTCCTGTTCCAATGTTGCACATTAATCATGCAATAGTTTTACTCTTTTTTAAGTAACTGGCCTCCAAAATACATATATTGATGATGACAATATATTAAGGACGTGGTAGCCTTAGGCCCTTGGGCAATAAATCTAGGCATAGCTCAACTATCTTATATGCTTAGGAAAAAATGGCTTCCAAAAGCTCAAGAAACATTTAACAAAGTTTCTGTTGTCATTACCCGTTTTAGAAAGACAGAGAGCTACATAAAAAAACAATTTGTATATAAAAACTAATTTGTGGGATATAATGAGTTTGTTTGATTTCCTTGCGGGTCTCCAATTTATGAAAAATAGAATCTGAACTATAAAGATGACAATTAGAATTGAAGAAGAACAGATACTTAAAAAAAAGCTGAATTAGCTTGATAAATATCTCTTGCATATGCCAAAAACATTTTAAGGTAATGACCAAATTTCATTGTCAAAATCCAATCATGCTTACTACGACTGCTGCAGCACAGATAGTTGTCAAAAAATAAATTGGCCAGCAGCTGCAGCCTCACTGTATATGCGAAGGAGTTACAAAAGAACACAACACTCTGGAAGGTATAAGCAGTATGGTCCATTGGTAAATAAGACAGAAAAAACTGTTACCCACGTTTTTTATTGGGAAATTCCTAATGGTACCATTGTAGAATTGACTTTTCTAAATGATATCATTCACTATTTTGGACTTCCAAGTGGTATCACTATACTTTTGACTTCATCCACATCATACTTTGCTAAATGGTACCATTAGGAATTGCCATTTTAATTAATACTTAACGGTTTTATTAACGTTTTCAATTCTACAATGGTACTATTAGGAATTTCCTTTTTTTATTTTTACAGGAAAAAACAAACTAAACGTACCCACTACAATGTACATCTTGCTCTACGAGCAGGGTCTGGACTCTGGAGGGTGAGACGTACTACGTTCATAAAAACTTGAAACGATCATTTGTAAGTAAGATAACTCAATTAACTTCTACGCAATGTTAATAGTAAGCAACAACAATCATATATACAAAGAAACAAACTTCTGTTCTTTTTTCGAAACAGTTGTTGCAAGCCGAGTAACAATACTTACATTTGAAGAAACTTCTTCATGTCTATCAAAAAATTCCTACAACTGTATTCCAACTATCCAGCTCGCGAATTAGATTAGTCTATATTTTATATTGTTACTCTATAATTTCTTACAATCTAGTTCTACAACATATTTATAGTTTTATACTAAATTGAACTGTATTCCAACCTCTCCTTAGGCACACGATAAAAAAATATGATCCACACACTTGACGAAAGATGGCATATACGCACATGTTACTCCACGTTCAACCATAACAATTAATTAGAACATTTACATCACAGAGGCAGATACAATAAAGCCTCAACTGGAGACACTTCAAAGTTGATGAAAGTTGTTTAGATTCATGCGATGGCACCTATGATGAAAGAGGGTTCTAGGATATAGTGGGGAAAGCACATAATTGGCAGCATAAAATAGCCTCTACGCTGAGGTAACCAGCAATACATTTCATGGTCTAATGTCAAAGTAAAATGATGAGGTTGCTTTCTGGGTCTGTTTTTTGGTTATACTATAGGTTTAATTGCACTCCCTAGTGCCACCAATTACTAGCCATTTCTATCCTTCTACTTGGCCCCTGACCAAAAGAGATTCAGACCACTACCAGCAACCAAAATTCTGCATGGTTTCTTGAAGATGATGGTTCTGATCAGTTGCTGTAGGACTAAGAGCAAGTAGTATCAGGAACTCTGCTAATTTCAGAGATCTAGGATCAAATTTTAAGGAAGAAACTAGAGAGAAACTGAGTTTTAGACTTAAATGAATTTCATTCATAATATTTAGGATTATCTCAACATTTAGAGAGCTAGCAAGTAGCGACTGTCTTTGAAAACTATAGAAACATAAGAAACCTGTACAACTTTCTAACCAAGTGCCCTGGATAAGAAGGCCTACTCAACTGTTACCTACTGTCCCCTAGCACATAAGGGGTTTTTAACAAATGTGGTCACTAATAGCACTCAAACTCATATAAACAGAAGATCAAACTTCACATCTTTACCAAACTAAATTTAAATCGACACTTAATTTTCTCCCCCATTCTGTCCAACTTCCAAACAATATACTTGATTACACGAAAACAACCAAACAATACACTTGAATTCTAATAGTCAAAAATAGCTTATTCTTATGTCTCCTCCAACTCAAAGAACAAAAGCATACAACAACACATGTTAAACAATTATCATGTATTACTCGTAACACACAAACATACATATAGACATGTATAAATCATAAACAGAAATCAAATTCAAAACATGGGTCTTGTAGATTACAGATTAAACATGAAAAAATCGGTAAAAATAAAAAATTAAGCTGAATTAAAAATTTGGGTGTCCATGATTCTTACCTAAATCACATAAAGTTGCAAACTTTACACCTGAATTGATCCATCAAGGCCCAAAAGAGTTGAATAAGCTAGGGCAAAAGATGTGGTGGCAATAAAAAACAACAGAGTCAATTCCACACACACAAACACACAATTATATATATAGGCACGTATATCTATAAATTTCAGGAAGAGGGCGAGTTGGGTTTCACTGATTTGACTCGCCGGTGCAGGTTCCTCGAACAAATTGAATGGTGACTAGTGGGTTCTTGTTCAATTTGGATTCTATACAATCTTCAAGAACAAACAAAAAAATGGGCCACTCTCATTTAAAAGCGCGTGAAAGAGACGTGCAAGAATAATACAAGAGGTTGCTGATTTGACAAGTGCGTGGGACCCACGAGAGAAGAGCAAGTTGAGATGATTAATCGACTCATGGGGTTAATCGAAGAGCTTACGTTATTTGTATTCTCTAATCCAAACTAGGCTTTATTTTAGGGCAAAACTGGGTCCCATTTTGTCTAAGCTACGTAGTACTAAAGTTTGGTTTTATATGGATTTATAATTTATTATTTTAATATTAAAATATGTATTAAATTAATTTTATGTTTTCTTTATACTTAATTAAATTGTAATCAATTTGATTGCTGATATTTTTATAAATAATAATATAAATATTAAATTTTAATATAGTTAATATGAATTAATATTTTTTTAATTAAGAATATAAATATTAAATTTTAATATATTAATCACAAATTCTTATCCTTTAGATAATATTTCTCTTAGCTTATTATATTTAGAATATGTTTAGACCATATTGAATTTAAAATAATTTGTTAGCAAGTTTGTCAATCATGATTTTTTATTTAAAATCAATTTGTATCAACTAATATTCTTCTCAAATATAAATTTGATATTTTATTGATAATCAAAATTGATTCAATCATGCAATCAATGATAACAACATTAATATATTGTACAGTTAAACCAAACATCTATTATTGGTTTGCAGTTTTTTAAAGGACACATATTATCCTGACTTACATATTAGAATGTGTTACTTTAAATGTAATTTTTCATTTCCACAGTTGGTTTAGCAATATTTAAGTTTTAACTAAAAACTGTTATTAAAAAATTAAATAATTATTTAATAATATATATAATGTGCACGTATCTTACTATATAATATAGAAACCAATATTTTTAATAAATTTTAATAATGAAATCTATATAAGCGAAACATTGTTTTATTGTTGGTTTGATATACTAATTTGGTTCGTTGGTTACACTTTCTAAAAAAATAGTTTGGTTAAATTAAATCTTAATCTATACTATATTATTAAAGACGAAAGATTAAAAATTTTGGTCGTCGGTTGGTTTGGAACTGGGTGAACCATAGAAAAGATCTTGACCGTCCAATTTTAAGTGAACCATTAAAATAATCTTTAATAAAATATAATTTTAAAAGAATATAATCATACATACAATTCTAACACAAGTAATCCTCATTTTATGCAAACAACTCATAAACATTATAATTTTAAAGAATATAAACATTACTACTAAAATACAATCTCATATTAATCTTCTAACTAAAATATCTCACATTAATCTCCTAAGTAAAATACATCTCTATACAAAACAAACAAAAATTAGCCTATTAAAATATAAATGCAAATAAATTATATAAAAACATATATATATAATATTAAATAAAATTTAAATTATAATTATATAAATACAAATAAATTCAAATCATTAAAAAATATTAAAATAAAAATATTAAAAAATTAAAAAAATTCATCCGTGCATCGCACGGGATATAAGCTAGTATTATTAATGTCGAAATATTGAAAATTTGATAGTCGGTCGATATTTGAGCTGGATAGTTGATTTATTATTGGGCCTAATTTTAAAATATCAATCTCCTAATTAAAGTATCTTACATTAATCTCTTAATTAAAATACATCTCTATAAAATAAAGTTTAAATTATTATTATATAAATAAAAATAAATTCAAATCATATAAAAAAATTAAAAAATTTCGTCCATACATTGCACGAGATATAAACTAATATTATATTATATTATATATAAATTATAACCTAAAATTTATATTTACATTAGGAATTCTATTTATGATCTAACTTACTTTTATGTAAAGAATTCAGTTTTTCACCACTTAAACTCTTTAATTCATTTAAAATAACAAACAAGTAATTAAATCTCATGAATCATGTAATATTATTATTCTTTTATTTATATTAAATTTTAGTAAAATTATATACTAAATACAATCTAAGTATATCAATTTAATTACCCCCAAACTATCAAATTGTCACTCATAATCGAATCTTACAAATATTATAATATTATTAATAATTTGTCTATTTGAAATTTTAAAATAATAACTATCTAATTAAATCTCATGAATGATATAATATTATTATTATTCTATCTATATTAAATTTTATATCAAATACAATTTAAATATTTTAATTTAATCACCGCTTAAACTATTCAATTCATTAAAATATATTAAAAAATTTAAAGATTATAAGCTAGTATATATAATTGTTCCCCCACAGGCTATAAAAACCATTTTTAGGCCCTAAACACATTCGAAAAGGGTGTTTTCAAATTTTACCCCGTGGATTATATTTCTTTCCCCACAAACATGGCACACACAGTTCTACTACAAAATTATGAAGATTTCCCTATGTTTATTTTTTTGACAGCAAAGGTCTCTCAATTAATACAAATTTATTCTCGAGACCCTTGATTTAAAACTATTCCTCTGCATCTGCAAAACAAGATAAAATACAGGTGACAGTTCATCTACAACAATTAAAATAAAGAATATACAAATATAAATAGTATAGCCAGGATACATTTTGAGAAAAGGGGGGCGATAATAGTGTGGTGCGGTTATTCGAAAGAAAATGATGTGAGATGCTCTTTCAATTGCCTAAAAGGCCAGAGGGGACCAACTCACCAACAGATGCCATTTCTTTCTCTCTGCATATATATAGATATATGAGGGCAACTTTCCTTTTGTCTTGTCAGTGAATCAGTGATTCTGGTGTGGTCCTTATAACCCATAAGCATCAAGAAGCAAGAGGATTTTTCTTTTGTCCAAGCCATGTTTGGCAGTCGCACGATTACTCCAAAAATGGGAGTAACAGAATCCAACGGATCTCCCCAGACGATCACGGTAGGATGGACTTGATCATGGTATGATGGCCTCGCATCAGGTTATAGGGAGAATGAGACTGATCAAAGCAAGATGGGCTCTAGTTAACTCTAGTAAACCGAAATGCATTTACACAACGATCTAAGAGTATTGATGGCCTCTAATTATTATCTTAGAGTTTTTGAATGAAAATGCACTTAGACAAGAGCTGAAAGAGTATGATCAAAGTGCAATAGCCTCTTATTCTACAATATCAGGGTACGCGAAAGGATAGGGGCATTAAAACAAGATCCAAATGACCAGAATACAATGGACTGCTATTGCTGTCAGTATTAGAACAGAAAAAAGATCAATATGAAACTATCATAGCTATCAGTTGATCATTAGGCGGTGAGCGGTGAGCGGTGAATTTTTTTTATGTAGACTTCTTTTTAGCGGCTAAACAACCAGCTTCATTTCATAGTAAACAAATAAATATAACTATTAATTCTATATAATAACCTTGCAAAAAAGTCACTTAGATTAGACTTCTTCTATTATTGCAAGTCTACCGACTATGTTAACATCCCTCAACTTGTATCAGAATCAAAAGCGAGCATAATCAATAATACATTGATAACACCTAAGACCTAACAATATAAAGCTACATTACTTGTGATCAACTACTTTAATACTTTAATTCCAAAGGGCTTAATTATCAATTGATTCACTTTTTTCAATCTGATGTATCAAGCGAATCACATAAATTTTTTTGGTCTCATTTGAATCACCAAATACAAAATAAGTTACACTCCATTTTATTTTTGAAAACTTAGCATTAAAATGAACAGTTTTCATTAAATTCAATGACGTGAACTTGACATAAATGTGATGTGACTTATTCACATGATAATGTGATGGTAAAATCATAACAAATTAAAGGTTGAATTAGAGAAATTTGTAGAAATTAAGGTCAAATTTGATTGAAAAGGAAAATGGGTATGTGGAAACTTGAAAACCTAATGTAATGCACATATATATAAGCGGGTTGATACGTTGACATGTTTAGTTAAAGAAAAATCAGTATAGTCACTTTTTCCTATTCATCAAATTTTCAAAATTCAATAGAATGCAACTTTATTTAAAATGAGAGATGTACATGAGACCAAAAATTTGTCGGTGATCCACTTGATATATTAGAACGAAACGAGTGAGTTGATATGCACTACCAAAAATTCCAAAGTACCCTATTTATGTTATATGCACTACAGATCAAACCCAACTCAAAACTAGGTTATCACTTATGCATGATAACTTAAAAATCCTGCTCCTGGTAACCATGAGAAATAATCACTTAGTGAGCAGCCATAGGACCATTATCAAAGCTTTAGAAGCAGGTAATATAACTACAGTGCACTTGTATTTCTTCAATCAGAGACTGCTCCCACTTTGACTTGAACCAATAACTGCTTCTAGAAGTATGGTTCATGTACAAGTATGAAGCCTGTTGGCACCCGTCTTCCAGCACTAAGATATGAAAAAACTGCAGAGCGAGTGAGCAACTGCCAATATATATCCATGCTTACCTTAAGTTTAGATTGTCAAAAACACCATTTTCGTATTCCCCGCCTCCTTGTACCAAACTGAGCAAGACTGCAAGAATAAGAGCCTAAAAAAACACAATATTCGAAAGGAATTTCAACACCTAAATACTTTTTAAGTAAATCATGAAACAGTGCAACCTGAACTCTATAAAATTAAACATCAAAATAGTACTTTTGTTATTGTCTACAATGGTGGGCATCAATCTAGATGAAATTTGATAACATTCTCAAAATATTCTGTAACATGGCCTACTAAACTCTGTTTCCCTACCTCAGATTCTCAATGGTCCCCACTAATAGAAAAAGCATGACACTTGACTCTGGTACCGTAGCATCGTTAGTGAAAAGGAGCAACTTCAAGAATGGATAAGATTCCTTAAAGGTGCTATATGCTATTTCTGGCAGAAATTGATCCTGATGAATATATTGGAGGGGAAAGAAGAATGTGAGTAGCTAGAATGGAGAAAAAAGTACAGACTGTCCATGCCTTAAAGTATGAGTAGTAACCTAGTGGGCCACATTCATTTATTAGATTCTGTCATATAATTCTCATAACAACATGACATTCTATTATAAAGAATAAATTTTGTTTTTAAGCAAAAGACTATCTATTTTGATGAGTTAATTAAATTACAGAATAAAGAAATTACTTGACAAGCAATTTATATCAAGAAACTCGTATCTTCTGCAGCATGCTACTCATCTGCTTCAGCTGCTAGTAGTTTCATTCATTATGTGGGAGCCCTGGATGTGAAAGATGTAAAGGCACCAAATCCTCTCAGCAACCTCACCTGCTGTATAAGTATAACCTAGCTTTATTAGGATGTCGATGACTACCATCTACGAATTTTACATGCAAGTGGAACAAAAGCATGGAGATTGATAGCCATTTCCCTGTTTCTCAACTTTGAGGCATGCTGGATATAAAGACAACAAAGGGAGGGAGGGAGATAGATAGATAGATAGATAGATAGAGAGATACATACATATATATATATATAGAGAGAGAGAGAGAGATCACAATCTTTGAGCTCCTTGCCGTCTTTACAGCATCTTGCAGCCAAAAACAAATAAAACAATTAGTGTTGGTAAAAAAAATTGACTTCTGAACCTATATAGAAAGGCATTCACATTCTTTTAACCTGGTTGCAGGAGATTCCTCTTTGAACTGACTCTCTATTTCACTTACATACAACTTGAACAACTGTGACCTGCAAGCATATTGTCCGGAAAAGTTACTGGAAAAAGTTTCAGCCAATATAGATCAACAATAATTGACACAACAAAAACTTAAATCAGAATTTGGTATCCCGGTGATGAAAGGGAAAACGTGCTGAGACATCACAGCACCTTAATTGAATAGATAAATATAAGGACACCTATAGATATCATTAAAAGTTTGGGACAAAGTTGTTCACAGATGTCTTGTTTATAATGTAATCATTCTATTTATTAGAAACTGTCAAGGATGATAAAGAATGGATTATGTACCAGGGAGGAATAGATATTGCTGCTAGAATGGGTGATAGCTTCCATAACTGATGAACTTGACTGCTCAATATAGTACATACAGATGCTCAAGAATACCTATTTCCTAGTTTATATGATTAAACAAAGAATTCGTGAATGACAATAACATCTGTTAATAATTAATGACAGTAAGACCATGTAGTGAATGATCAACAACAACACAATCTAAAGAATGTAATTATCAATTTCACCAATTCTACACATATTCATCACAACTAATATTATTCACGACTCAAGAGTCACAGTCATCCTATCAACATTTGGTAGATAATTGGGTAAGCCCGTACTTGGTACAAAAATATGCATGTGGTCGATGCTAATTTATTATGACATTGTACATACTAAATATCAAGCATATTGTTAAATATACAGACTACCTTTCTATTCATCACTTCCTTGTCAGAATATATGTTTGGATATCTTCGCAAGAGTAAGTTGTGCACTTCATTGTACATCCTTGTGATAGTAATAGAGTCGTAACTTATTGACATGAAATGGTCAACCAATGTTCTCCATCTGCCAGCAGTACACCCTAATAACAAGAGTTCCTATCAAAATACAAAACATATAAGAAAGTCTTATTAGCTATAAAGAGATCATTAACTCATAAACTTAAGGGTTGAACTTTCACATCACAAGCCAATCTTCAGCATTTGAAAAGAGATCAGTGCATTTGAAGTTAAATCAACTTACAACTGTTTCAAGAAAAATGTCATCGCTTCCTTCTTCTGATATATCTAGTCGTTCTAACACCTGCAACCATTGAACTCTAGAGGCAGAGAATATCATAGAGGCGCCCGAGACTAATCTGATAGTCCTCTTGTCCAGCAAATACAACAGATTCTTGGTTCTCCACATGTTCCATGCATCAGAGTTAATAACCTGTCCCTCAGCCCTAAGTACAAGATTAGCAAGTTCTATAAGTTCGAGACCACAAAGTAAACGATAGATTCCTACTGGTAGCAAAAACAATAAAAATCTTAATTACGTGAGATATGGTTTACTAACTAGAGGTGTTTTACCCAACCAAGATCTTTTCAGGAAATAAATTATACTCGTTTCTTTCCTCGGCCACAATTAAACTAATCCGTAAAATACTTTCTACCATGAAGACGATTAGCAATTATCAGTTAAATAATATATTAATAACATAAGAGGTAGCAGGAGGGGATATGCAATGGTTATAGAAATTTTGGAAACATATACGTTAATATGTACCTATGCTTGTTGATTGCTTACATGAGTTACATTTCTGGGGATTTGCAACAATATTATTGTTTCAAGTAACGTCTGCAAATAGATACAAGCTAACAAATGTGGTAAAAGACTTGTTCATAAATACAATTTGAGAGTATAACTTACACTAGCCCTGCTGGTAGTTTTAACTTCTTTGTGACTAACATATCAGCCGGCTCTGTCCAGTTGCTCTCGGTTAAGGACTTAAATAGAAGATCCAAGCCTGATTCGACTGATGACATGCATGACACTGACAAATGCCTTTTCATGAGCTTATGGATTGATAGCATTGTAAAATTACTATCAGATGTCGGATTGGGTACAGCTTTTGGATATGAAGTTTTTGAGTCCGGCATGAAAGACCTCCCATCTGTGGCTGGGTCCAATGTTGCGTTTTTTAGCATTAACTCATCAAGATATATATTAAGGGGATCACTTTCGGTCCTATGAATATCATCAAGGTCCAGTTCAATAGTTCCTGTCAAAAAAGCTCGTAAATGTGCTTCTCTAAGGGGTAGCGCTCGAATCAGGTGTTCTAGTACAAATTTTCTTGCTCTACCAAGAATGGTAGATGATAGCTGCTCAAGACCCTGCATTTTTTAGGGATGGAATGGTAATTAAAGAGAATTCTCGAAAAGATATCACCTATGAGGAATAAAACACAGTACAGTTTTTATATTGAAAACATGTATTAAACTTAAAAAATATTCACTGACCTGCGGAAAATGCGGACTAGATTTCATTTCAGATAATGCAACATCAAGCACCTTCAATGAGTCTTGCTGATCATCTAAGCAGCACAACTGATTAATCACCTGTAAAGTTGAATTGGACACATTTAGCAATACAAGAAAAGGTTGAAATGGACACCCATCACTTCATAAAGAAATTAATTTCCTTTACGACAAAAGGGCATTCAATTTAAGACAATCAAGCTAGCGATATAATAAGAAAATCTCAGCATACATTCTCTTGACTTGCTAGCAACTTTTAGACTTGGAATTAAGTTTTTTTTTTATAAAAGCCAACCATATATCAAATGTACCTAACATTTGAAATCAAAACATAACCACAAAATTTCTTTACCAGATTACTCCATTTACCAAGACACAAAAGCTAGACAATATGGAACTGAAGGTGACAATCTCAAACATGACTCCGAACCCCCTCGAATATTCTGAAAATGACTTAAGAGTTAAGACTCTCTTAACCCCAATTATGACCCAAAATGACTCTTCCTAAAATTTTATTCCTAAATGTTGAAACTTGCATACTCATTTTTTAATCATATTTCAGTGATTTTCAAAATGGCACGAAATAGACAACATTCGAACACCAACAGGACCCCAATCCTAAATTGTCACTTTAGTCAACATACACATGATGATAAGAAATAGACAATAGTATCAATAGTTAACAACAGACATAGAAACAAGAGTGAAGTGAAAAAGTAGTAACATTTTCAAAGAAAATGGCCCATTGGAAAGCATTCTTGATATTATGAGAATCCCAGTGAGCAAAAAGACCAGTTGATTGATACCCAGATGCCAAAATCAAGATATCAACAAACCCTTTTATCACTTTCAACAAATCTTCAAGTGACATGTCTGGATGAGACCACCCCATCTTCAATTCAAATTTACACCCCCCCCCCCTCCTTTTATAATATCAAATTGGGCCACCGCAGATTTAACTACTACTTTACTATTCAAGCCTTTTGATATATAGATACACAGATACACACAATTTCTACTGGGAATTGAATTCTAAAATGGATGCACTATGGAATGGTTTTATTTCCCTCCCTCTACCTCTGTTTTTTTAGGGTTTAAGCAAATTTTAAAGATATTATTTTAAGGATATAGAGATAATTTCGTTTAAAAAGAAAAAATTAGTCCCGGCGGGGCTCGAACCCGCGACCTTCGGCTCATAAGACCAACGCTCTAACCAACTGAGCTACGGGACTTAACGGTTTAATTAAGACAATAAATATATCATTCTTAACAAACAAGTCTCCTAGCCAGCTGCATAATAAGTATTATACATTTTCACTCCCTCAGTCCCTCTAACAATTAGCAACTGCATTACATGTATAAACTTACTTCTATTCATTAATGCTGAAATTATTTTCAATATTTGTTCATTCTGAAATTATGTTTATATTTAATGTAGGTATCGAAATCATTTAATAACGAGTCGAATACTAGCAACTCACATGCTTCATTCTCTGTTGCACTCCCTTTCAGTCTGGTGCATAAATATATCAATACTTATTCTGCGTAAACATATCTGTGTATGTATATCAACTATGAAGCGTGACAAAGTCGAGAGATACATTTTCAACCCTCATATTTTATCCTTGATCTTCTTCACTTCATTCCCTGCCAAATATTATCAAATTTATAATATATTAAACCATATTTTTTAAGCGCAATTGAATGATTGAATAATTCAAGTGATAAGCACTTAGGCACTTATCCTCTTTATTCAGGATTCGACTTTCGTTTACTTAAAAAAAAATGTGATATTTATTTGTAAAGTTATAAGTCTATATATTAAAAAAAATATTTTATTTTTTTATCTGAAAAACAATTTTTAAAATAATGTTTATTTTGCTCCGTTTGACTATTATTACAATATATGAGAAATGATGAGAAACTATTTATTCCAAGTTAAAAGTTAATAAAAAATTATATTTATCTTTGCCTCCTTTTAACATTCATGCTAAGGCAGAATCGGTCAGACTCTTGGGGGAACTCTTAGTTGCATTAGAATTATGGATGTTGCTGATCATCTACGGAGTATTTATTATCATTTTTCGTGGATAGAATTTTTTTAAAATATTAGAAAACGAATGGATAAATAACGTGATTCTTTAAATTTATAAAAAAAATCTATATTAAGCCTATTCATGAAAAATTATAATAAATATGTAATTGTAACAATCGTTCGTCATTATCCGGACTAGGACCGAGCAAGATTCGGTTTGGACAGTTTTGGAGGTCCAAACCAAACCGAACCGAAATTTTCGGTTTTGAAAATTTTGAAACCGAACCCAAATAGAATGTTATAAAAATCAGTTCAAACCAAACCGATTTTTAACGGATTGGTTCGGTTTGGTTTCGGTTTAATACCAAAAAATTTTATAAAAAATTATGTGTTCTTAGAATATTAAAATAAATAATTTTAAGTGTCATCTTTATTTCTCTTTTAACAAAACAATTATATAAAAATAAAGATAATATTTATATAACTCTCCAATATAAATAATTATAGGTGTTATTCTTGTTTTTTATTATGAAAAAAAATAACTCATTTAATTTTAAAAAGGAAAGAAATTATTTATTTAGAAGAAAAAAGAGAACTATTAATTATTAACTAATAATAATAAATAAGGATAAAGATAAAAGTGGAGAATGGTTTTCAAACGAAAAAACAATTATAATAATGGTTAACACTTAAATATTTAAATTAAATTAAAAAATTATTATTTATAAAATATATGTATTAATGGTACGGTTCGGTTATTTCGATCAGGTTAAAAGTGAAAACCGAACTCAAACCAAAAAATTTGAGTTTGCTATATAATTATCCATACTAAACCGTTAAGAAATCGAAAATTTCGGTTTGAACGATTTGATCGGCCGGGTTAAATCAATTTCGGATAATTATGTTCACCCCTGATCGGACCGGATCCTAGAAATACATGTGTACAGAAAAACTTAAAAAACATACTGTATATGAGGTAACTAGTATATATAACAAACGTTAAAAATGTGAAAAGGAAAATTGAACATTTCAATTAATACTGCTAAATTAATGATAGTACTCCAGTACCACAATAGTGGAGACGCACCATAAATATGTACTCTTCACAGAAACAACATTTCCATACATAGTACATACCCATCAAACCCACCATTTTCTTGAAAACCAGTCATGATTTAAGATTAACACACACTCAAAAATCAAATCTTTATATGAAATGGGCTTCTCAGACTCTCAAAGACCCATTTTTTATCTTCTTTTTCTTTTTTTCTTGACACTTGTTGGGCTTTCTTGTTCAGCAGACACCACAAATTTCATTTACAAAGGATGTGCTAACCAAAAATTTCAAGACCCATCTGGTGTTGAAATCCTCAAAACCCTTTTCACATCTCTGATTTCACAGTCATCTGCAGCTAAATTCTACAAGACCACTTCTGGGCAAGGGCAATCAGCCATTTCTGGGTTGTTTCAGTGCAGAGGAGACCTCAATAATGTTGATTGTAACAACTGTGTGAGTAATGCACGCCAATTATTTGATAAAATGTGTGGCCCAACTGTAGCTGCAAGAATTCATCTTTCTGGGTGTTATGTTAGGTATGAGATTTCTGGGTTTAAGCTAGCTGGTGCTACTGACTTGTTGTATAAGGTTTGTGGGTCGACCCGGGTACCTGGGTCGGGTTTTGATCAGAAGTTGGGTGCTGCTCTTGGGCAGGTTGAGAAGGGTGTGGTGAGTGGGAATGGGTTTTATACAGGTGTGTATGAGAATATTTATGTGTTGGGTCAGTGTGAAGGTGATTTAGTTGGTGGGGATTGTGTGGACTGTGTGCAAAGTGCTGAGCAGAAAGCTAAGAGTGATTGTGGTGACTTTGTTTTTGGCCAAGTTTTTCTTCAGCAATGTTATGTTACCTATTCTTATCGTCCTGATGGAGTTCCTGAAACATTGCCATCAGGTAATTTAATTTTATGACTAATTTATGATTATATTAGATATAAATAAATTAATTGATAATATGTTTGATTTGTTGTTGTGCATATATATTGATGGATAGATTCTGCATATGTAGATATTGATGATTAGGAGAATATAACAAAAAACAAATTGTAGGGTTCTTTTTTTTGTTATTGTTAATATATGTTTGGTAATTCAGAATTGGATTCTTTGTTGCTGTTTCGTGTGTATGTGTGTGGATGTAGATGTATCATGTAAGTATGTGAGGATGACTAACTTGATTATGATGGTTTTCTGGTGTTAATATTGTAGATACAGGAAGAAGTGAAGGGAAAGGCACAGGGAAGAATACACAAAAAACAGTTGCTATTGTGGTGGGAGGATTAGTTGGTTCTGGTCTTTTTATTGCATGTTTGCTGGTTCTTAAGAGAGCTTTCAAAAAGAAACGTGAAGTTAAGTATTTAGATGGCTGATACAAAGGTCTGTTAGAATTTCCTGCTCTCCTATTTCGTAGTTCATGATCATAATATTTGATGTTAATAGTTCTTGATGTCTCGAAGACCTTTTGGTTTAGAGATCTTATCTTGAATAGCACTTTCACTTGAAAGTATAAAACTTATCGATGAGATGTCTGATTTCATTTGTGGATGCCGCCAGGAAAGGTTGCTGAGTTTTTGAGCTGGAAAATATGAATACAAGGATGGTTGAACAAAGAGATGAGTAAAGTAATATAAGGTATATATTGGGTGTGAAAAGTAAAAGCCAGTGATGGTGAAAGTGGGGACATGACTTGAGGATTTCTTCATCTCCAAGTATCTCTATAGATAAACACATATATAATATAGGGAAATATATAAGCTTAATCACATTTTAATTTAGAGAGAGCATTTTTGTTAAAAGATTATAATAGTTGTAGTTAGGTTAGTATGCTTTGTTTGAAAATGAATGTACATTCACAAATGGTTGGAAAGTGACATACTAATATGAATCAATATGGAGTAGTTGCTTTACAAAAAAATGTGTCTCTTATTCATTACTTTTCGAAGAGCAGGTCTTAATTTCTTGTCTTGTACTCTTTGTTAAGAGGGTGAAAAGGAAATCCAGTTTGGTTTTAGGACCTATAAAGTTTCAAGATTTCGAATGGGAACTCCTTTGTACTGTCTTTTTATGGGGTCCATTACAATTATTGTAGACCAAAGTGTTCCAGCACTTTCGGTCCGATTAATCCTCCTATCTAGGTACAATTGATGTCCAAATTATCCTCCCATCTGGTGCTCTTGATATCCAAAGGTCTAAATTCTACCACTCTTTGATTAAACCTTCCATCTACTTGTGTTACTGTCTTACTGATATACGGTAAATCCTCGCGTCTATGTGCTATTGATCTCCCATTAAAACTCCCGTCTAGGTCCAATTAATGCTGTAGACATCCGGTAAATCCTCCTATCCGATTTGAATGTTTGGTGCTTCTCTTTTGTCTCTATGTTTATATGCTGTATCTGTTTTGATAATCACATTCTCGTTAGTCGACACATTTTCCACTTACTGATTCTCGGCTTTTAATATATTGAAAGCTGGTATTTGCATATGACAACCGCAATTAGATGTCCATTCCTGTCCTATACATGTCATCAATTGGAGGTATCAAATCATTAGCAAAGGAAATCAAGTGGTAAACTCCTGTTGCCCTGTTAGTGCATACTATACCAATAATTAAGCCAACATAATTCACTTCTGTATCAAGAAGATATTGACCCTTGAACCTTTTCCTTTTGTTTGTTTATTGAATTTGCAATTGTTTATGATATAGTATGATTAGTATCTGGTATCTGATACTTTATAAAGTCCATCCTCTTAAATTAATGATCCCACTCAGTAGATTAAACATCTGTGATCTTGTTATCAGTCCTTTTCAAATCCCTGGAATGATTCATATTAAGTTTTAAGTAAAACTTAAAACATTGTAGTATTGATTGTGTCGTAGCATTCATCTCCATCATATGTGTCAACTCCAAAATGGAAAAAATTGGGAAAAGTGTTTGCAAGTTTCAGAGTAGTCAGATTATGGGCTTAAAATTGTTGCGGCGGAGTCAAATAACAGTTCTTATATGATTTTCCTGGGCTCTCGTAGGACACAATTAAGTAATTAACCTCTCCAGTACCAAAGTACAGAATAATCCTTATTTCTGTATGATTAATCAATGACTTCAAAAAACACTTTTAACTAACTTTAGATGCATATATAGATTTTTTCTAGCATTCAAAGATCCGGTTACTCCAGACTTTCCAGTTGGTTTAACATAATAATCAAATTTTATGGTTAAGAGAGACATGCTGCCAAGAGATATTAAATTCAACATAACTCTCTCACATACTCAAGATCTAAGAGCATCTCCAAGGTTGAAAACTTGTTAGTTAAATTATCTACGTCGTGCATGAGTGACATTTACGTGTCACTCTAACAAGCTAAATTATCTACGTGGTGCATCCCCACGATATTAGGACAAATTAGTACTGTATTAATAAAATTTTAAATGTATTATGAACTGACAAAATACATTTTATATGTTTGCATATAAAATCATGTGTATCTCACATAACTTATCTAAGATTTATCTTAGTTTCCCTAATCTCATACACACGCACATGTCTTCACCTCCCTAGTTTTTAGGTTTAATTTGAAATTTTTGATGTTTATTGTCTAAACTTATGTTATGTTAAGTGCAAGTGATATGATGGGATGCCGTTAAGGTGGTAATTATTCCATGATCGATAGAAGGTCACCGATGAATAGATGTGAAAATTAAGGTCGATTTAGGATTGATTTAAGGTTGGGTGATTTTTCATGGTATGGATCGGGTAAAGTTATATGGATATTTATTGATGTGGCTACTGATATGTATTAATTTAACGGATTCCGTTAAAGTCAAAGGGGACTTAACGGTCGTGCATATTTTTTTGGAGTTTAATGATTAAATTGCAAGTTATATTTAGTTTTATGATCTGTTTGTAAGTTTTTTTTAGTTTGATACCCAACTTGATGAAAATGTCATTTAACCCTGTTTCGTTGTTCTATCTTCAATTCTTCACTAATATAACTTATTTTCACTACTGTAACCATAACACAATGAAAAATTAATATTATACAAAACCTTATATATATATATATATATATATATATATATATATATATATATATTTCTTTATCTCTTTAAATTTTAAACCCACTCATTTCAATGTTTTAGCAAATACAATCGCACAATATATATGTATAGAGCTTGATTCTCCTGAGGTGACCTCAAGCACCTGAGATTAGGACAAATGATAGTATTATTTTAGGGGTATTTTTGTTAATGAAGGGGATGAGTATCATTATTACGAAAATGTTATTGAAAAATTGTACTTAAATCTTATAAACACAAGTTAATAATCTGAGGGTGACTTTAGGCCTCTTTTCTCACACACACACACATATTCCTATTTATTATGTAAAACTCTAATTGCAGAAAACATATAAAAATAACACATATTCATCAGCTTACATTGTTAGAAAATTCAAAAGAGATTGGGTTTTTAATTAAGAACCCGGTTTTCCCCTCAAATCTCAAGTCGTGCTTTCAGTCAGAATAATAAATTATTGAGTAGTTTATAAACGCAATTTAAACATTCGTTTTGATGTTATTAAAAGGGCGTTGTAGATTCAAAAATATTTTTTCAATAAAAGTCGTCTCTTAGCTCTCTTCTCTCTCCTCCTTTCCCTTTTCTAACCTACATTTGATCCATCTCTAAATCTGTTATCCTTGCTCTCTCTTTTTTCACCTCAAGATTCTTTTATGTCTCCTATGAATTCTCTTCAATATTTAAATAATCAGGCCTCCTTGCAAGATCTACCAAAAATACATTTTAACAATATCCATTTTGAGGATGAGATTATTGTTAGTTAGAAATTTCCTAAAGTCGGTATTTATTTGTAGAAGAGGGGGTTGAATACAAATACTTATATTATACTTTTCTTGCAAAACTGAACTACAGAAACTGAATATCAAATAATAGAACAATAACACCATAATTAAAATCTAACCTATTTTTCTATCAAAAAAAAGATGCGGACTAGCTGATATTTCTATGAAAGAGTCCAATGCACAAAAAATGCATGTTGGGTCTTTGAAATAGTTCAGATCATTTTGATAATAAAAAGTTTGATCTATTTTATTGAGAAAATCTACGGGTTGAGTCCGTATAAAAAAATTATATAATTGGAATTTCCCTGTTTTAGTTTGTTTTTTGTAATCGACCAGTTTTTCATCAAAAAAAAGTATTCCTAAATATCTTTTAAAACCGAACATAAAAATGAAAGAAAAAATACACTTCAATAGGCTTAATGGATTTTTATTCAATCGTATCGATAAACAAACCTATTTCTTCATGAATCTTCGGAGATGAATTTCATATGAATTTTCCTCCGGGTTGCTTTTACAAAGTAACCACTGAGACACTGTTAGAGCATATTTTTTTTTATCACTTTCCCTATATTTCATCTTAGACATGATTTAGGTAACATGTTGCTCTAAGTCAATCAATATTTGACACATAAATATTTAAGAAAAGTCTTAGATTTTTTTTTGTGAACTCTATCATTTTCCTTATTAGTATTACATGCTTATAACCGTGCATCAAGTAGGGGTCTTGGTAAATATTTTATAGTTTTGTTATATATATTATAATAATTATATAAAATTTTAATAAAATTTTATAATAAATTATAAATTTTTAACTAAAATAAAATAGAATAAAATTATATATTTTGTTTGTATTCTTAGAACCGATGAGATTAATTTTTAATTTTAATATGTCGATCACGAAATTCGTATCTTAAAATTGTATGTAGTATTTTAAATATTATAATATTAAACATTTTTTAATATCATATATGATATTTCTCATCAAACAAAAGATCTAATCTACCTAATATATAATACCACAACATACATTTTTATGAAATCATTTTATTCAAATTAAATTTATAATATACCCTTATATTAAATTTCTAATTTACTATTAGTCTACTAGACTTTCCATATACGTATATAACATCATATTTTTAGTCTTATTTAATGATATTCAGATATGCATACACGTCTCTACGAGTGTGCCCTTTCTCATTTTCTAACTGATTTTTTATCTTAAAAGATTAGGTAACTCATGGAGTTAACAAAACTACATATAATTCCTTTTTGATTAACTTGAGACAAATACTTTAACTCGGAGAGTACACAAACAAATTAAAAGGTTGGATTCTTCATTTTAAAAATTAGGTATCTCAAATGACATAATTAACAAAATTATATATAATTTTTTTATGATAAACTTGGCATAAGTACTTTAACTCGCAGAATCCACGCACACCAAAATTGAATATATATTTTTAAATCATAGACTATATTTTGTAATCATAAAAAACAATATATTTAAATAAAATATAAAATACTTGTCAAAAAAATATAAAATACAACTCTATTTTTAAAATTTTCTTGTGTCTTTTGCACGGGTATAAGAGCTACATGTTTTTATTATATCTCAACATTATAAACTACACTGCTAACCAAAATTTAATACTTCACTTTTAACAATATATTTTTTGATAATCAAACAATTCATTAATTAAATATCATACGATATCAATAAAAATAATCAAAATCAGACTTTAGCAAATACATATCATTAATCCAATCAGATATTTCTTTATCATAACTACAATCATTGAGTTTATCTTTTATTGGAGGATCTCTCCTTCACATCGTTGAAATATATAATTTTTTCGAGCGACAATTTAATAATTTGTTGTTGTCGCGAGTAATATGTATATTTGAATTTTCACAATGTATTCGAGAAATTGACCAACACTGAAACATTAATATAAAAATTCCGCATATTTAACATCCCTAACATAAAAAAATATACCAAAATTTTCATGATAGGAAAGAACAAAACTCAAAAACTGGATAGAGATAAATCAATGAATGGGTAGAAAAACTATCACATAAAGAGAGATTTATTAACTAAAAATAAAATTAAGAGAAATAAGAAAAAAAAGGAACTTATTATCAACCAAAATACTAATGACAGACCCAAAATCAATATATGAATTATGTCCTTTTTTTTTGTGTGGAGATATTAGAGAGGCGAGATAGTCTTTTTATTGGATTATAAATATACAAAGTACTTTTTATGAATATATATTATAGATGATACTACAAAATTTTATTATACTGATTTTTATATTATAATTTTCAGTTAAAATTTTATCATAATTTAACAAAATTTTATCATAGTTCTATAATATTTTATAATGTTTTACTGTGATTATGCAATATAAGTATAAAGTATACTAATAATTTACAAAATTGAATTTGTAATAAGACTTAGGGTCCGTTTATGATTGCTGTTGAAAACTATTGTGTTATAAAAAAAAGTACGGGTGAAAAAAGTGCTCATAGAAAAATCAGATGACTGTTTGGTGATTTTTTTTGATTTGTACGTATTTTGAAATATAATATATAAAAATAATGTTTTTGATGAGATTTAATGATGAAACTTGTATTTACTTCCTGAAAAAGCGGAAAAACACGTTTTTCTAAAAGTAGAGGGGAACGTATTTTCTTTAACAACAGTTTTTAGGTCAAAAAAGCTTTTTGAGACAACAACTTTTGAATTTTACCAAAAACCTTCATGAAAGCAGCAAAAACCTGTTGTAGGTGTCTGGAACATCAATATCAAACGGGGTCTTAAAAGGTTTTAGAAAAATTCTATAAAATGCTTTTTTATAATCATTTTCCTAAAATTTAATAAATTAAGCATATATATGAAAAATGTTATTTCATTTTTATCATTCAACATGTATAATTGAAATCGATTCAGGCTCCGTTTAGGAGTGTTGTTGAAAACTGCTGTACTGTGAGAAAAAATGTTGGTGGAAAAAGCATTGTTAGGAAAATTAGATGATTGTTTGGTAATTTTTTTTGATTTATACATATTTTGAGATATAATATATAAAAATAATGTTCTTGAGAAAATTTGATGATAAAACTAATAGCTACTATTTCCGCAACAGCTGAAAATGGCTTTTTTCAAAAGCACGAGAGCATATTTTTGTTAACAACAGATTTTAGACTAAAAGCATTTTTCCACATAACAATTTTTAAAATTTACCAAACACTATTATGACAGTTTCAGCAAAAAACTGTCGTAGCTGTCTATAACAGTAATACCAAACAGGGTCTGATCCAGGTCGAAAGACATATGGGAGGCATGTCGAACATTGGTGTACCTTCCCTCAAACGAGTCACGAGGATACGATTGATAATGCAAAAAGAATTTTTTTTAATTCAATTCTCAATTTCAGTGATAGAAAAAAAGAAGATTAAATATGTAGATATTTTTTATGAGATATTCGTTTCTTAAAAGATAATAGAAGCGTGAACAATTTGAATGTTTATAATAAAAAAAGAAAAAGTTGAAGAGTTATAAAAAAGAGAAAACGGGATATGAGAACATATCCTTTATGTCAGGGAAAACGACACTAGAGTACGCCGTTTTACCCTAAATTTATATATCACGTTCTTTTCCTAAAACTTCCATCTTCCCGCATTTTTCTCCATTATTTCACACTTGTCCTCCATATACGTCATATACATACAATTATAGAGAATATATACAAACATATTTACAAGCTTGGTACTTCATTTTTGTGAACACAGCAAGATTCAATCCAATTATTGTTTTTACACTTTGACTATTACTTGCATTGCGCTCAGACCCTTGATTTTTATTGTATGATTCTTATTTGTATTTTTAGTAATTACCTAACAGTACAGATGATTAGGGTGTTTTAGGCTCTAACTCACAATCTTTGTTAAATCAATATATTTGTTTATAGATTATGAGTATGCATAAATGAATGTGTTTTGATAAGTGTTATATATGAAACAGGGAGATGAGCGGTAGCTCTGAAAATTGTCGAAACTTAGAAGGTTCACTATCAACTAAATCAACAGATTATAACAGTGGTGATGATTTTGACGTCCAAACGGGTACAAGAACATCAATTATGCCTCGTGAAGGTACAATATATTTGTTTGCAATAGAGAAGGTTTCAAGAAGAAACATGACACCAATAATGAAAAGGATATAAAATGTCGACGAGAAAGTAGATGTGGCTGCAAAGCTTCTATGGAAATTGTCTTAAATAAATGTGAATCATGGGAGATTAAAAAGTTTAGTAACATTCACTCACATGAGCTACTTAAGAGTCCAAGTAAGAGAAGAAAATTGCGATCACATAACAAGGCTCATAGAGAATCTGGTTGCAAGAAACTGATTGAGCAATTTCGTAGTTGTGGTGTTGGACCAACTAAGATATCTCGAATTATTAATAGTGCAAATGGCAGTGCTACAGATGTCGTGATGCCTCAACTATGTTCTGATTATTTGAGGATCAAAAGGAAGAACAACATTGGTAATGAGTGTATGATTGTGGTACAGAAATTTTTGGAAAGAAAAGCAAGAGATTCTGAATTTTATTATGCCATTCAGCTCGATGACACACAAAGTTGTAGGAGTATATTTTGGTGTGATGTTAGAGCTAGAAGATCTTACATGAAATTTAATGACGTGATAGTTTTTTATGTCACCTATAAGACAAATAATTTTTCAATGATGCCATTTGCACCTTTCACAGGTGTGAATCATCACAGGCAATCTATCTTATTTGGTTGTGCATTACTTTTGGATGAAAAAGAAGAAACATTTGTTTGGTTATTTAAACAGTGGCTAAATTGTATGTGGAATCAAGCTCCGGGGCAATCATTACGGACCAAGATCCCGCAATTAGTTGTAGAAGGTGGAAAGAACTCGTACGAGGTAGACTTCAAGGAACTGGGTAAATCACACATTGTTGATGTGAATGTTTCAACAAAATTTTGCAAGTGTTCTTGTAACAAGTTTGAGACATGGGGAATTCCTTGTAAACATATTCTGTATATTATGAAACATAAGTTACGACTACAGGTGATACCTGATGTATATATCTTACCGAGATGGACCTTAAGCGTAAGATACAAAACTACATCTGATGTGTATGGTGGAAACAACGGTGAAACTGAAATAAACAAAACTGATTCAAAAGAATACATCACTTGAAGCTTGGACATTGCGAGGTGATCTGAACAGACTTTACGAAAAAGGTATCAGTCGGAGAGATCTCTATGCAACAATAGAAAAAGAGATAAAAGAGTACTGGAAAAAGATTGATGAAATTGAGAAGATACAACCACCACCATTGCCACCTGCAAATATAGATCCCTTTATTGAAACAAACATGGCAGAGGAGGATTCTCAAACATCAATGTTAAATTTTAGTATCCGTGATCCTGTCAAATGCAAGACTAAAGGAAAACCACAAAATGCATCACGTATACCTACCGGATTGCAGGAATCTCAAGATTCAAAAAGAAAGTGCAGCTCTTGTGGTCAGAAAGGACACTACCGGAGTACATGTAAAAGTAGTGCTTAGGTGTAGAAGTCACGATCTTGATATACAACTAGTAATTTTGTAGAGGTTGATTAATTGCTTTCTTGGCATTGCAGTGAGCTTTAGTGCAGGTCACTGCAATATAATTTTAATATGCATAAAATATATGTAATTTTTCATCAGATTTTTAGATCTTAATTTTGTTAATAGAACATATAATATATGTAATTTAAAGGAGCTCTGCATTGGTTTCACTTCTATGTACCCAACCAAGTAATCCCATCTACTGCATTTTTTTAAAGTTCAGCAGCAACAACTCCACCAGGATGCAAAGTCAATTTAAGGTCATTTCTGAGCTCTGCACCAATCAACCGCTCTGCATTTTGTATTTCCATGGTTGATCATCCTGGCAATTTCATACATGCATCTTAAAACCATCCGCACACAAATTAATTTGATAAAATATTTGAGATAATTTTAAATGAATATAAGGAGCTACATCGCTTTTTCAAACTACTTTGTCCCTGGCTTTTGGTAGAGTTGGCGCTTCATGCACTCACTCTCTTATACACACATAAAACTTTTTTAAAGTATATATTTTAGACAATCTCCAAAAACTTTCATAATATGAGAACAAGTGTATCTACAATTTTTGATATGTTTTAATTAGATGGATACAATTCTGGTTAAAAATCGTGAAATGGAGAATAAAAGTAATCTAAACTTGCCATTCGAGAGAAGAACGTACTCTTTTAACTGCTCTTGTGTATATAAAGTGATAAAATACAATAAAAAATGTCGTTGAGCCTCGGGTATAAACGTATTGCTTAAATGAATGAGGTTAATCTGATGACCCGCTTTCTCTATAAAAAAATCCTACACCAACTCATGTATATGATTTTTTGACTAAATTAAATTTCATTTTGATATTTTTTCCCTTTACTTGATAGAATAATATCATACATTTCAACTATATCTCACATATACGGTTAAAATATTATTGTGTGGTGTGTTTATTTTATGACATGCTTTTATTCCAAACATATTCAAAAGAATAAAATATCATATGCGTCCAATATTTGTAATATCCTCCCACATCTTTTTTTTTTTCATTTTAACAAATAAAAATTTAATAATTTTTATGATTTCTTCGTTAAACCGGCTTGAATTCAAATTACAAATTTTCTCGTGTCTCACTAAAATTGAATTTCCTTTTTATACCGTACAATACTTTACTTTTTTCTTCTTTTTATTCCGGATTCAATATATGTTCTCAATTGTCTTTTTTTTCTATTTTTATTCCGATCCAGTATCCGTTCTCAACTGCCGTATAATTAAATATCATTTTTTTCTCCATATATTACATTAAAAAGCATTTGAACATCCAATTCTTTTTTAAATTATTAATGTATAAATAAATTAATTAAATTAACATCATCTGGTTTATTACTTAGATATATAAGAAATAAAATCAAAGGAAAATTCTCAAAAAACCATTTCTTATAATGGTATTTAATTTTTTACTGTATTTTCTAAAAGTAAAATTCTGAATCCTATATATGTTTTCCCCATCACAAAGTCCATCTAAACCGTCCATACATGTATCATACACCTTTCAAGGGCCACGATTATATTTAAAAATAAATAACCTATAAACAAAACTTATACATATAAAAAAAACAAATTAAAAAAAAAAAGACAGTGGTGGACTTGAAGAGAAGATTGACTAATTTACCTCTTTTATCTCCCTTTATCTCCATTTAGATATACGAAAATACACACATACATACATTTATTTATACAGAAAGATAGATACAGATCTACTCGTATCTATAATTCTCCTTATACCCCCACCTATAAAACTCAGAACTTCACTGTACCCCCTTTTTTTAAACCCTAAAATACTTCTTTATCTCGAGGGCTTTTTAGTGTTTTGGGGATCATACAGTGCTATCATGGCGAATTCGTATCCGGGGGCTGTTGGGGTACTGAAAATTTTCATTTTTAACTGTGAATTTAATCTAAAGATTCAATCTTTTTTATGCCCATGTCTTGATTTGTTGAGGTGTATGTGTGTATATAGTTGATTGATGCTCTTTGGTTCATCTTTTGCAAGTGTTTTTTAAGATATTTACCTTTTTGATTAAAATTCTATCTAAAGAAATTAATCTTTTTTATGCCCATGTCTTAATTTGTTGATTTGTGTTGGTGGATATAGTTTACTTATGTTCTTGGTTCATCTTATGCAAGTGGGGGTTTTTAGAACTTTACTGGAAATTTAATCTAAAGATTTAATCTTTTTGATGTCCATGCTTGATTTGTTGATTTTTATTGGAGTATATAGTTGTTTGATATTCTTTGGTTGATATTTTGCAGGTGGGCACTTACTTTGCTGATCAGTACTATCATGTTCTTCAACAGCAACCCGATTTTATTTATCGGTTTTATAATGAGTCAAGTTCTGTTATTCGGGTTGATGGGGAAATAGTAGAGAAGGCTTCGGAAATTATGGTAACTATCGGTTTGATTTTGTTAAAGATTTTTTTTGTTTGTTGTTATCTTGTTGTTTACTACTAGGTGTTTCTATGTAAGATTTAGCAATAGTTGTCACTTGCCAGATTAAATTTGTGTACAACTTGTCTTGACTTTTTGCTGGCTCATTTTAGAGGTATGTGTAATGATACATGAGTTATATATTGACTACAGATAAAACATCCAGCTATCTGTCATGTATGTATAATTGTATATGGATTACTAAGGATGTGTGCTAACAAAGGCATAAATGAGTGTGATAATAACCTAACATGTTATTGTCTATATACGCTATGGAGCTCTGTATCTTTTTGATATATGTTTTTCGTATTAATCTATATTTTCTATAGTGTACTGAGTTTTGCACTATTTTTTCTTCTTGTTTTAGTTTTGTTTTTTTATACAGCCATCTTGTCTGATGGGTCTTATAATCCAAAAGGTGGCATGTAGGTGTTTCCATTATTTATCTACATTTATCTATGTGCAGCATATTCATAACCTTATTACATCGTTGAACTTTACTGGAATCGAAATCAAGACCATAAATTCCCTTGATTCTTTGAGTGGAGGTGTACTAGTAGCTGTTTCTGGCTCTGTGAAAGCCAAGGAATTTGCTAGCCGAAGGAATTTTGTACAGACCTTTCTCCTTGCTCCTCAAGAGAAAGGCTTCTTTGTATTGAATGATGTCTTCCACCTTGGCGAGGAGCTCGTTCATCAGCATTCAGCACCCATGTTACAGGAGATCGTTCATCAGCATTCAGCACCCATGTTACAGGAGAACATAGTCGACTACCAGCAGTCAGCACCCACTTATTCAGAGAACAGAGTTGACTACCAGCATCCAGCACCCTTATATGCAGAGAACAATGTTGATTACCAACACTCAACACCTGTATATTTGGAGAACATAGTTGATTACCAGCATCATCCAGGACAGACACTGCATGATGACAGAGAGTATCAGCATGCCGCACCAGTATATTTCGACAATGGAGTTGATTCCCAGCTGAATAATCACGGTGCACACTTGGAGTCACAAGGTATTTTTTCTTTGCTTGGTGTCTTAAGTCTTAACAATATTAACTTGTTCCCTTTTAATGGCAGTTAAGTACATGTCATAATTGAGTGCCTAACCGTCATAGGGAGGACCTGTTTTATTCTAACCGACTAAGAGCTTACTGTTCTAGTTTATTTTAAATTGTTTTTAAAATGTGTAATACTTCAAGCGCCCTAAGGTTATTAATGTTAAGATTGATTAGAACTTTAGTGTACACTGCATTTTTTTTAATTGGGATAAATTTCTGGTCAAGAGATGTATGTAACGATTCAAGTGCATATACTTATTTGTATTTTCATTACGCTCTTTTGATTGATGATAACTCAATGACTAGTGTGCGTAAATAGTAAATGTATGAAGAAAAATTTCAAAATGTTTAAACTTTAAAGTTGGGGGGGGGGGGCTTATTGATGATGTTGATTGAGATAAAATTATTTATATGCCAGATGTTTCCAACTATGAGCCGGAGGTTAGTGAACATCTCAATTCAGTTCATATTGAAGGAGGCAGCCCAGTGGATGAGTACAATCATTATGATCAACAAGAGGAGCCAGTTGTGGAATATGAATATGTTAAAGCAGCTCCTGAAGAAGAGTTTTTGTCTGCTTCACTAAATGGTGTAAACCAGCAACAAGAGTCTTTACCTGCTGCCGCTGAGGAACCCATTGCCGAGCCAAGGAAATTTACTTATGCTTCAATAGTATGTATCTCCACTATTTCACTGGCATTTCTATCTTGTGCTATTATGAATTGAGTCATTATGCCCTCACATTTTGACGAGCTTCCTTGAATATAAATTAATACTACAATTTAGATTAACGTTTTTTTGTATTAATACATGCGTTTGCTTTGTATATATTTTTAAACCTTATATACATGAAGTTACAAGCTTCAACGGGGAAACCTGCTCCATCGATTGTTGTTAATGCATATCCTAAAAAAACACCAGCTCCTGTTTCTGAGTGGAATTCTCCACCACAATCTGATAGTCAAGCGCCAAACTCTGTGTCGTCCTTTTTGCCTGATTTTAGTGCAGAAGTGGTTGAAGATGCATTCTCGCAAGAAGGTATGCTATTTTTGCGCACTACATATTCTGCTGATAGTTTCTGACAATATTTATTTAACGTGATATTGCTTTAGGGAATGTTTTTTAGTAGAACAAATGGGCCCTTATTTGATTAGCTAGCTGTTTATATTTGTATCCAGTACTAGATATCGTTGATAAATGTTTAGCGTTCCATTACAAAGGAGCCCATCTTTAACTTTTCATATCTACTTTCTTGTTCAGGGGAATCAAAATCGGTCTATGTTAAGAATTTGGCCCCAACTGTGACTACTTCTGATATTCAGCAAGAGTTTGAAAACTTTGGAAGAATCAAGCCTGACGGTGTTTTTATAAAGAATCGCAAGGTTGGGAGCAATCCCTTAACCCCCTCCAGTTTGTGTATTTATTTATAGCATATGGCAGTCTTAATTCTAAAGCGATTACTATGTACAGGAAGTTGGTGTCTGCTTTGCATTTGTTGAGTTTGAAGATGTTGAAAGTGTTCAGAATGCAATTAAGGTTTGAGCTTTCATCACAAGTATATTTAATTGCTTATATATATTTTTAGTATTTTTTTTTCCAAAATCAAATAGCTCGTATGTTATTTAATATTTTCTTCTGAAGTTTTAATATATGCCACTTTCCAGATCACTCTTGTGCTAAATTTACCATTTATAACGTTGAACCATGTGCCTTTTACTGTATCATATCATGTCTGTTATATTGTCAGTATGTTTCTAGTTCAATGTAAATGTGGATGGTCCTTTCTTGTGATGGAAATTGTTGTAAACTTTGAATTTCTGAGTTGCAGGTTATGCTATTTGTTGAATTGATTCATGTTCTATTAGTTTTGCATCCATTATAATTTTGTGGCTCTTGATATTAATATAAAATTGAGCATGTATTTTTCTTTTTTTGATATTCATTCTTTTTGTAATATTGTCCTTTCTACAGGCATCTCCACTACAGCTGGTTGGCAGACAAGTTTACGTTGAGGAGAGGAGACCAAGCAGCAATAGCAGCAGCACCATGTCACGTGGAGGAGGGAGTATGTCTCAACACTCTTTTGATATACAAACTATTATGTTTTACATTTGTTATTCTACAACATTCCTTTATGTCTCTTGCCTTCTAGTAACTTCCGTTTTACATGTTTTGAAGTGCATTTGTCTATAGCTGTAGACTAGCCGAGTTGAGGTGGGTAGTAAATTGCTTAGATTTGGCTTAAAATAGTTCATTTAGTTTCTTATTTCCATGCTGAGTATGATTCCAAAATAAGCCCAAGTAGTTTGAACACTTCAAGCAAATGTCATTTGTCATTACAGACTTACTGTGGAATCATCTTATAATGAAGTGAGGAGATTATTCTTGATTATCCGATGTAACACAAATTGAACATCATGATCGTTACCTTCATACACAAGTCAGTTATCATTAATTATTTTTTATTTGATAGCGGTATTACTTATTAGTAGACGGTTCTAATGTACTAGCACAATGATATTTACTCGGATCTATGATAGACTGGTCTCTGCGAAGGACCTCTGAAAGTTTGCACACTAGTAGGTATATGGTTTATATTTGAAAACATATATATTGCTTCGAGCGAACATGAACTGAAACATAAAAGCTCACATTGGACCTTTTTTAAGTATTATTTCTCGTTTTGGTTCACCAATTAGCTAGAAAATGAATTTCAGATACTTTATTTGATTAATTTATCTACTTTTGCATAACTTGGTACTCCTCTAATTAGCCATTTAAATTGAAGAACAAATTGTGTTTTAACTAAACGTGCATTTGAATTGACTTGCTTAGGAAGAGGAAGAGGCAGGGGAAGTTATCAAAATGATGTACGTGGGCGTTTTGGTGGGCGATCTTACGGCAAAGGCAACAGTGGACGTGGTTCATATTGACATGAGTAGCCATGGGAAACTGACAAGAAGCGTTGCAAGCACACATGATTGTTCAGACAAGACCCTATATTTTGCCCTCTGGTTGGCAGAGAAGTGATTTTGGTTTATTGTTTTGAAATCTTAACATTTACCCTCATGTTTTTAGGGAAACAATTGTTGAATTTGAGTGTTGTTTTTACTAGGAATATTGAAAGACAGTTTCTATTCCATTTTTCGTAGTGTGCAGTTGTGGTTTTTCTATAGGGTCGTATTTTTGGGGAATCATGTAGCTTTCTAGAAGGTACATATGACTTGAGATATTTGATGAGTAATACCCTAGTAAAATCAACTTCCTTGCATTATAGTAGTAAATGTGTGGGCTGGCAAATGAGTAATCATTGAATCTGCCAAACAATAAACTTCAATTTTGCTTCCATACATTTTTGGCCCAACATGTTCAGAAAGAAGACGATTTGAACATCATCATATAATATAGTTGAAGAATTTCCCTAATGTGATACTTTAGATTTTACTGCATTCTTAGTTATAATATTATGCTATTTTTTGCTATTGTTAAGCATTTGCAGTAGCCATAGCTCCTCTGTAAACAATTGGTGGCAAGTTTTGGGAATCATTCAAGGTGTCATCTTCATCCCCGTCCTCTGTTTCCCAAAGGAAACTAGCGTAAGCTGCATGAACATGGCTGAAGAAATAAAACGAGGTCAAGGTAAGTTATCTGAGAGAAGATTAAAAATTGCATACACATACACATACACATATTTTAGCATTACAAACCTATCTTCAGAAGCAACTTTAACTGCTCTTTCGAAGTATCCTGTTGCCCTCTCTTTATCATTATGGAGCTCCCAAACTAGTTTAGCATATTGTGAAAGTATTTCACCATCCATAGGATCTATAAGAATCGCCCTGGAGTAATATTCTTCTGCTCCTTGAAAATCTTGCTTAGTCTGCCAAAAGAGAAACATCTTGATATTAACATTTTTCTCTATTATTAATAACATGATTAGCATTGGACAGTAGGGGTTAAAACTGGCGTGGAACAGAATGGCGGTGTCACCTGATACAGAAACTGGGCATAATTCCTCAAGCATAACGGGTTCCCAGGATAATCCAGAACCATCTTCTTATAGTGCTTCTCAAGATCCTTTTCATCGCCATCTCCAGATCTGTTGCCCCCTCCAGAACCACCATAAGATCCATTGCCACCACCAAAGTTTATATCAACTCTAGAAATTCCAAGCCCCTTTGCAAGATACATCTGTGAATTCTCATTGATCTCCTTTTTGAACCCCATGTTTGCATATGGATTCACATTGTTCATTTCTTCATTGAATCTAAAACTTGTGCACTTTGAATCATTTAATTGCTGGTCATGATTCTCCAAATTGTCTTCTTCGTCATCATCTTCTTCATATTCACTATCATCTTCATACTTGCCCGATGATTTGTGAAAGGAAAAAGACGGGATTGTCTCCAATAAAGAACCAGTAAACCTACCTGCAAACCTCTTGATTGGCTTTGAAAAATTAAACTCGTCAATGTCGCTAGAGGCATTAACCAACCCTTCCAAATTTCCTTCTGACTGAGCCCTTCGAAATCCATTGGTCGAGCATTGACCAAACGACTGCTCAGAGATAGAAGGTGATATTGGAGAAGAATTGCATGAAAAAGTGAAGCTTTGAGACCCTCCTCGGTGAAATGAGACTTTGCTGAAGCATTGAGGAACAACAGTTGTTGGCTGGTGTTTGTTGATGTGGTGGTTTGTTAATTCAGGCTGGTAATGGTGGTGGCTGGGACTCTGATCTGATATCGACGAAATGAGGGATCCAAGAACTGGGGTTGAAGAGCTTCTCAGTAACATTTTCTTGCTAACTTTTTAGTGCTTATGCTCCTGCAGATAAGAATTTTATGGCTACAAGTTCAGCTTAAAATCATTGACAAAAAATTTTGCAACCTTTTCCATATCTATAGTTGTCTATCAGCTCTACCTAATAATCAATAACTCTACTATCAAGGAACATACAAAAGGTAGATAGATTTGAAGCAAACCTCTGAATCTTGATAATTAGCTCTGAGATGAAACAACCTTGCAAACACAGGAGAGGGAAGTTTGACAGTAATAAAGAAAGGGGGTATGAAAGACTATGACAAGAGAACTAATAATTTATGACCAACATGTGAAGACATGAGGGGCTTTCTTTATATAGCTAGTGATGTATATGAATATATTACACATGAAATAATAATTATGTATACAGTTGGATTTTGAATGGTGTGGAATGAATGAACCACAAGATGTATAGGCTGTAGCTATCTGTTTCTTGGAAAGAGATGGGGAAATATCTCAGGAATTTGATTTGGTGTTTTCTTGTATTGCAATGTTCAATGCCGGTCGTCCATTTTTTTCTAGTTTATTGGAGTATTATTTCGTGGTACCCTTCTTAAGTTTGTTAATTAAAACTAATCAATTAAAAAAAATCTAAGTTTTGTATACAAGAACATGATGAACGTGTATGAAAAAGATGGATCATATCATATCGTTTTTGAATGTTTGAATCCTGCAAGAAGCTTCTTCCTTCAAGTGAAAGACTTCGATAACCTCCGGGATTCTACAAAACATTCCAGTTTTTATTCTATTATACCATTGATTTTTCTCCCGGATCCATTTGCAAAAGAGTAGGAGTTTGAGTTTTCTTTAGTATGTTATTATTATTGTTATCATGTATATTAATATTGTATTTTTTAATTTATATTTTTTTAATAATATTGTTAGTTTTATTTAATATCATATGTAGGAATATTTATGTATTCTTAATCATATTAACTAGGTGTCTTGGTACTTTTATATCGGTTATAAAATACATGTATACGTATAAAAATATTATTGAATCTTTTGGTTATTATATTTTTATATTAATCAATCTTGGGTTTTTTTGAAAAATACTAAAAAAAAAATTTGCAAAAATATATTTTTTATTTTATATTTAAAAAATGTGATCTTAAATTTTTTCTTTTACAAAAATACGATTTTGCAACTAATGCATTCAGATATAACTAAAATAAATCTCAAATACAACTACTAGTAACTTCAATTTTTTTTTAAAAAAAGTTGCATTTGGTTACAAATTATATATAAAAAAGTTGAATTAGATTATATTTAGTTACACACCGTATTTTTATTAAAAAAATATTCATATTAAAATTGTAAAAAAAATAAAAATAATAATATTTTTGATAAAATGCCATTAAACTTTAATAAATAAGAGTTATGTATGCATATTATTACTTTTAAATATTTTTAGTTTTATAGGGCCTGCCACGTCGTCCCATTCCAAATTAATCGCACCGTAGAATAAGCATCTCATAATTTACTAGTTTATTTGTTAAAAAATCAACTTGTGATCCGTAATAGTCCTTGTTAATTTTTATCAAGAAAATACACAAGTTTTTGAGCCTGTTTCCCTTGACGGTAGCAAATGAAACACTACTAACAGAATGCTCAAATTCCTCGTTAAAGAAGTAGATTAAACACTAGTATATAAATTGGGAAAGTGAAAGACATGAACTTCACAATTGCACTCTTAGAATCCAGTGGATAGTAAGAAAATACATTAAGATCATTTTTTTAAAAACTACTGGCAGTTCGATACACCTGCTTTCTTACAGGCCAACATACATGGTGAGATCAGAGACGGTGAGGTAGAATTGCCTGGCTCTAGGCCTCGACCCCCATATTCTCATGGTGTTGCAACATTTTCCTTTGCTAGGGGTGCAATTTCATCACCTTCGATACCAGGTTCACTCCCAGCCGCACCCAAGCCTAGCAACACCTCCTCCCACTTCTTCGCAGGTCCCTGTGTAATGTCATAAGTTGTCTCTATTATCAACAAGTTATGACTCTAGTTGCATGGATCACTTTATTTGGTAGTTTCAGTCAAGAGTTATGCAGATGTGCATTTTTTATGCTAGTTGCTAACCTTCCATGATAGATCTTGAGCCATGCAGTTCATGATCATCTTGTTTAAACCTGAAGTTCTATAAGTTGCTATTGCCTTTTTCACAGTTGTCACTATTGCCATCACATCTACAGGATCAACTGTTTCACACTGGAATTGATATAATATTAAACCGAGTATGGGTTTACATTAAATTTGGAAACAACAAGGAGAAGGTTTTTACTTCAACGTTAAAGGCTCCCATTTGAAATCCTGTATAACCTTCTTTAACGGTATCCACTAGCCCACCAGTTGACGCAACAATAGGTACCTGCAGTAGATGGTTAAATGCTAAAAGATTGCACTCGAAACATTTATAATGCAGTATTTAAGGAGAAAATTTTGGGTTCATTTTACTGTTCCATAGCGCATGGCGTGTAACTGGATGAGACCACAGGGTTCAAATCTGCTAGGGACAATCATGAAATCGGCGCCGGCTGTGATCATATGGGCCATTGGAACATTAAATCTTGCAACTCCTCTGGCCTTGTCCGGGTATAATATCTCCAACTGCTCGAGCTGCTTCTCCATTTGCTTTTTGCCAGTCCCCTGAAGAACGCCATGAAACAACCATCATGAAAGAACTTCTTACTCATTGTGAAATATAAGCCAACAAGTTTGTAGTATTAAATACTTTGGAATGCTTACTAAAACTATTATTTGCACGTCCTCGTCTATGAAATCAGAGATAGCTGCCGCAAGAATATCTGATCCTTTTTGCTCTTCTAGTCTCCCAATAAAGCCTATTACAGGGACTTTACTGTCTACTGGCAATCCAACCTCTGCCTGGAGGGCTTCCTTTAGGAGAGGTTTTGCATCCATTACCTAATAAGGTCAATATTCTATATGTAAGATATTTGAAAGATTCACAAGTTGCAAATCTGCAGGCATGGACTTCATGAAAACTCGATCTTACTGTTGTAGAATCATATTTGACACTGGTATATTTATCTGTCAGTGGGTCCCACTCTTGCACATCCATACCATTCACAATTCCCTTGATCCCTGTTTTCCGGAGAATATTATCCAATTCCACTCCCCTAGCATCATCCAAAGTAAGCTCTTCAGCATAGTAAGGGCTAACAGTGATATTCGTGTTCGACTCGAGTATTCCAGCCTTCATCCAATTAATTTTTCTTCCTTTCACAGGTTTGTTATACCTGTAAAAATTAAGTAATGAATGAAAAGCTTCTCATTCATGGATTTAAGTAGCATTAAAGGATTGTAAAAGTGACAATACCCGTCAATGAAATCAAAAGAACTCTTAAAATCGTCTGGAAGATTTAGTAGTGAGAAATCAGCAAATGCAAATCTACCTTGGTAAGCTATGTTGTGAATGCAAAAGGCAACCTATTTGAGTCAGCAAGTAGATCGTTACCACTAATCTGCTCTATGTAAGTCGTATATCTAATATCTGAAAGAAGAATATAAAAAGGCCAAATTACCTTAGCATTTAAATACATTCCAATTGATTGGTACATAGATTTCAGGTAGCAAGGTAAAAGAGCAGTATGCCAGTCATTGGCAATGAAGACAACATCTTCACCTGCAAACGATCCAAATTTTAAATTGTAGATATCCTTTCTTTCTATTTCTATAATATTACCAATCATAATCCCTTTGCTACAGTGCAAAGCTTATGGCAAATATATATACATATAGGGAGAAAGAGGTATATACCATAAGGTCCAGAGAAATATTTGTTACTATTAAGATTTAAAATTCTTGGAGCTTCCAAAGCTGCCTGTCATTAGTAAGGGCATGACTTGGGAGAGTGAGAATAGATTCCTAATGAACACAAAATGCAGAACGAAAACTGTATATCTGCATATAGAACACAGAGTAGTGTGGGCTGTCCTACCTGGCACAACAAGCTGAACCGAAGTTGATTATCTTGGTAATCTTTGCCAGTAATAGGTCCATAAATTTTTGATCCAGTTTTACCCCAAACCTGAAGTTGATGAACCAAGCAAGCTAACATCGATCAATAATTGAAAGCGCTATCACTTTCAGAGACTGGAGATGATGATCCTTATATATGCAGGGCATGCTCACAACAAGCACCCACACATTACACACATACATAAACTTTCTAATAAGATGAGAAGTAACCTTTTCTAGAAACCATGGATGATCCACAAATACACGATCTACCCCTCGCTTGTAACAGTGGAAAAAGCGGACTTGTTCAGTTTTATCCCCTGCTTTAAGCTGCATCCAAGGTTGATGAATAATATGAAAAGCTGATTACTATAGAATATATTTAATGAAGCATCATCAACCAAGTATGACAACTGAACTACTTAATGTACCTCAACAACAACTTCTGTGTCCCAAGCATCTTTATACTGGTCATATCGCGGAGAGACTGTCATGACACGATGCCCGTTAGCCTAGGCATATCAAGAAGAGTTAGTTATTTTGCAGCTGTTGGTTGATAATCAAAGGATAATAAAGAAAAAGGAAAAACATAATTGATAGCAAAACTTACAGCCATGGCTGGTGGCAAACCACCAAGAACGTCTCCAAGTCCACCAGTTTTGCTCCATGGCCCAACTTCTGATGCCACAAATATCAAGGACATTCCAGTTCCACACACTATAACTCCACCATTACCATTACAATTAACTTTACCATTATCTTTATAATAACCATCCAAATTCTGCAAGTTTCTTCCCTGTGGCCTAGACAGTGTTGTCCTCCGAATCATATGGAGTTGATCCATACTGTTCAAAAAGCTTAAACGTAGACGAGATGAACTATTGTGGGGGCTTTTATCCGATCTAATTTTTGCCATTACTGACCCACCAAAACTGAGTTGTGAACTTGTGGATGCACTGACAGCTATTGCCATGGTTGCAAAAATTATAAAAAGCTGTATACGATGAAACAAATTAGAAAACAAACTATGCAATGAAGAAGTTTCACATATAATCATTTACATAATAATAATGTACTTACTAGTCTATAATTATCGATGTTAGAATACTATATGATCCTAGGCCCTCCTCCTAACACCAGACATATAGTATTCTAACAATCGAAAATTTCATTGCTTGAAAATAATCAAAAAAATTTGTTCCAGTTGACATTAGATAGTTGATAGGACAATATTATGAGGAGCCATAATTACTATTCCTAATTAAGTTTAGACACGAGTAAAATTCTATTCTCACATCCCTGTCTATATACTTGAAAGTTGAAAATATATCAACTACCAAAAACAGAAACAAAAAATTGTTAAATTTGCAGCACCAATATATGAAGCAAGTCAATTACTAGATAGAATGGCAGGTACAACAACAACAACAACAACAACAATGACATGAACATTTGCTCTAGCTACTAGATAACTACAATATGAATATGCATACGCGCGAGAGAGAGAGAGAGAACCTGATGAGTGATGAGACACAGGAGGGGGACTGAGCACTGAAATTATGAAGCAGGTGGCTATATTCTATTTAGCTAAACAGAGAGGGGGGGCAACAATGTATTTTCGAGTGCGTGCATGTGACTCTGTGAGGGGATCACCCAAAAAGAGACGGTTCACATTTAAGCTTGCACACCAACCGCAAACTACATACTACTAACATTATTACTACTACCTAGTACCACTTGCATCATCACTCTTGTTGTTTCGTTGCATTACTTTCCTATTCGAGATGCACAAAATTTATTTTGAATTCTCCGAATTTTTTGGTCAAAAATTAACCTGCCTTTTCAGTTAATTAAAATTCGATCAGTTAAAACCCGGTTCACCGTTTTTCTGCAAAATATTTGGACATAGTTCTCATAGGTAGTTTGATCAGGAATAAATTTTCTTCAAATTTTTATAAAATTTAACAAAACATTTATCAAAATAAATCAATTTTTTTTAAAAATCGAACCGAATTAATTTTCCGATCCAATAATTGGAATCCGCCCTTGCTACTACTGTTGCTGATAGTTCACATCACATGCCTTTCTGTTTGTTCGTTACTGCTCAATGATTATAGGCGAATATACCTCTTTCTCCAACTTCCCCTATTTGCTAATTCTACTGTTTAATTTTCGGATAAACACTGCTTTATTATATTTTATTTTGTATTTCTAAATTCGGTGGTCAGAAAGTAATCATCCATATCCATTATCCAGTTTTGGAGATGAATCAAATTTTATGTTTAGCTTCGCTTTCTCTTAAGCTTAGGGATTCAACAGTATTTTTTAAATTAATTTCCTAACAATCACCGGAACATTCTCAAATTCATAACAGGGATCCTCTAACCATCCTTTATTTCATTAAAAAAAAGTCATCTTCTTCCTTTTTTCCCATTTTTTCTCTTTCCTTTTTCTTAAAAGTAATCATATTCAAATTTATTATTATAATTATAATAGTTAATGAGTACAAGAAAGATGATTGACTAAATAAAAATAGATTGTCTAAATTATTAAGACTCATTATTATATACTCCCTCATTACTTAATACTTTTATTCAAAAAAAATAAATTAAAAATAATAAATTTAAAACGTAGTCAAAATTCCTAAAAACGTGTGTCAAAAAATCAAACGTCAAAGTAAAACCTGTATATTAAATCCACAAAATTTTGATCAGGATACCTATTAAAATCACTTCTGAAACTGACGTGTGTTTCAAAATCATCGATGACCCGTTTTTCGCCCACATGCAGTATGATTGTGATGAGGTTCAACAGCCAACAGTGCTTCTGAGAACCTCACCAGACTACTCTACTAGGCTGACATCAACGACAACTCTGTACGCAGCAGCAAATTTGATATTTGGGTTATGGATTATAAAAAAAATCATGGACCAAAGAGTATACTATTGACATCACTGTTGTTGGCCAGATTTCTGTTGATATCACGCAAGTTATAGGTCTTTGGAAGCAGGACGGAATTTTGTTTCGATTTTTTTGGAGGTCCAGGTTTTTTCAAGTATTGGAGTTACAGTATGAAGACAGGTAACATAAAAGAGTGTCAAGACCGGAGCTCTAATGCACAAGTTTTTAGTCTTAAGGGCAGCCTGATTTCAATCCCTCACCGGTGCTACGCAAGCTTCTAATTAGTTGGATTGTTCGGGTGAATAGTAATTTAAATTCAAATTCTTGCATCAGTTTATATTTATTGAATATTGCTCAACTCAGACTCATTGTCATTAAAGTATGTTATCAATGGCACTGTTTATTTAATTTCTATTTCCAATTATTTGTTGTAATCCTTTCTCCTTGAAACATTCGTCATCGACAAATGATTGAATTTAGCATCATGAGCCATTGTCTTCACAAATGTCACCTTAAATTTAACTGACCTTTGAAGAAGCTATTCCAAGATGAATGTGTTAGAGCAACTCCAACCACACCCAATCCCTTAGGTAAATCTGATGTGTCAACTAAATATAAAGAACATAAGTTGTTTTTTGAACTCCAACTCAAGTGATCTGTTAAGTATAATTATATTCTCATAATCTAGATTTGTTAATGGTTTTCATTCTCTAAAATTTCTCATATGTAATTCCGTCTTCTCTAACTCATGATTTTTTCAATCCCCGCCAAATCTTGGGAGGAATCATCAAATCTCATCACTTTCTTCTTTTGATTCAATGAAATTAAAACCAAAGTATATGTATGGAAAATATATTATATATATAGGACATGAAAATATAGTCGTTAAAATAGAGTCGTTGTAAATATAGTTGTTAGAAAAATTGCTGTTAAAAACGTAATGGTTGAAATATGAATAAAAATAATAAAATATTAATTTTAAATTATAACTAACTATTATAGAGAATACTATTGAAATGAAACACTTTTTTGGTGAGTCATTATTATAGACAACCATTATAACTAATATGGTCGGAGTTGCTCTTAAATTTCATTTCTTTTTTAGTTGAAATACATTCTATACACTCTCAGTACCAATTAAGACACTCCCAATTGCAACCAAATGCTTTATATTCGATCCCTTGAGCAGTCAAGAAGTCACCAACACATCCCAAAAGCACAACTACACGATCAATTTTTGTTAGAAAATGGAAAGTTCAAGTATAAAATCTTGATGTAATTTTCGAAGTAATATTCATCCTTGCTATAAACCACATTTGTTAAATCTGAACCATATTTTCTGAATTATTAAAATTTCTGGATGATTTGAACTGATATTTATTTTGAATATCTGGATGAATAATATTATTTGAGCAAAACTTCTATGAAAAATACATGGAGTACTGATTGGAGAATATATATCTTCTGCATCGTATTCTACTTAATTATTATATATTACAGAATCTAATGCAGAACATATACGTCTCTAATTTGTATTTCATTTAAAAATTCTCCATTGAATTCAACCCATGTTATTTGTGAACAAAATTTTATATTATATGATAGTAATTTACAAATTATAACTCAATTATTAATAATGTTTGATAAACAATTTATTTATATTATATTATTAGAATAGAATTTGAAAAAATTTGTAGTTAGTTTTGAAACACTTTTAATAACTGAAAAAATTTATAGTTAGCTTTAAAACACTTTTGAAACACTTTTGTCAAGTATTGGAGTTACAGTATGAAGACAGGTAACTAGAGCTGTAAACGAACCGAACTCGGACGAACTCGGATGAACTTTTAACGAGCACGAACAAATTCTTAACGAACCGAACAATGTTCGGTAATCTTATCGGACAATTTTTCTTGTCCGAACTCGAGTTCGGTAACGAACCGAACGAACACGAACAGTTCGCGAACATACCGAACCGAACCGAACACGAACTGAACACGAACAGTTCGGTAATTATATATATAATATTGTAAAAAATATATATAATAATTTGAAAAATAAAAAAATGTAAATATTATTATTTTTTATCGAACGAACTCGAGCTTACCGAACTCGGACGAACTCTTACCGAACTCGGACGAAAATTCTAACGAACCGAACATATTTTATTGTTCGAACTCGAGTTCGTTAAGCTTATCGGACGAATTTAACGAACTCGAACACGGACGAAACCGAACATGTCCGGTTCGTTTACAGTTCTACATGTAACATAAAAGTGCTACGGAAGTTTCTAGTTAGTTGGATTGTTGGGGTATTCAATGGTACTGTTTATTTTTATTTTTTTTTGACGAATTTAATTTCTATTTATTTGTTGTAATCCTTTCGCGTTAAAACATCCTTGTCCTCGAGAAAATTGAATTTAAAAGCACGATTCATTCTATCTCTTACATAAATGTTACCTTAAATTAATTGACCTTTGAAGTAAGTGTTCCAAGATGAATGTGATAGGTTGTTCCTCTTTGTTAACTGAATTCCGTTGTCGTACTCAGTACCAAGACTCCCTTGAGCAGTCAATAAGTCACTAACACATCCCAAAAGCACAACTCCAAGATCAATTTTAACACATACACCACCATGAACATTGTCAAAATTATGAGAACAGAGAATGCACGACTAGACTAGTATTATCATGCTATAGGTGAGATTTAAAACGTATTTTTTGTTACTTGAGAATTCGGCTGAAAGTGTCCAATATGGATACATTTTCAAGTATCGGATTCGATAATATTTTAAAATTTTTACATATTTTTGACATAAAATATGTGTTTAAATGTCTATTGCCATCTTCAAGTGTCTATACCCATCTTCAAGTCTCGAGTGAGTGTCGGGTAGTCGAGTCAAAATAAAGGCTCGGGTAACAAACAACGTATCACATTCAACTATACTTATTTCACCTTCTTGATGATCCAGCTCTACTACCCTACTGCATACTGTGTCACTCTCTAATATTAATAGGCTTGCTAAGGGTAATATCTTGTGAAATTTTGAAATTTTGAAATTTTGCAGACAGATATCAACCAACTTTTGAAATTTTAATATACAAGAAATACTCATATTACTTTATTGAACCGAGCTCCTTTGCTTTTTAATGGGCATAGATTTTCATTGCATTATTTGTTTAAATCTATATATATTCACCAGACTCTATTGAAAAATTCTCTGATTTTTAATGGATTTTATCATCGATTCGATTTTGTAAAATCCTATGTTTATACTTTTTAATTTAGTACAGTAATAAAAGTAAAATAAATACTTTAAATTTTAACATCTAATTTTTAATCTTATATTTTATTAATTTATCAATTAAATTTAATTATTCAATTAATCATGTCGTAAAACGTCATATTATGTCCAACCGATTAATAATTTTTTAGAACACTTGTACCACACAAGTACACAGCTAGATTCTTGAAATTAATAATAATAATAATAATAATAATAAAATACTACATTTATAGTAATAATAAAGGAATCAAACACAGACAAGTGTAGGCTGTATGCATATATGATATATGTTACTGGTGGATAACAACACTACCAACATTCAATTTCTTTTTCATAAACTATAAAATCTTTATCATTATCAATCATCACCAATACATGTAGCTGTATGTATATACATTCAGTTTGTGTGCAATTGTTGTGTACATGGGGAAGGAGAATTTTAATTAGATTTCATGTCTCTTTCAACCTCAGATAATGTTCTCTGGCAAAAGCTGATGCTTTTACCTTATTCTTGTATTAAATTGTTTTGGGTTTTCATTAATTTGGCTAAAGATTGTATTTTTAGGATCAAGATGTTTGGATTCCAATGTTGTTGCAGAAGAGTCATTCATTCCTTTCATTCACATTCCCATTCTCAAACATTCTCTCTTCCTGCTCCTATCCCACAATGGCCTCAAGGTTCTCTCTCTCCCTCTCCCTCTCCCTCTCCCTCCCCCTCCCCCTCCCCCTCCCCCCCCCCCTCTCTCTCGTAGTATAATTTTGAGTTATAAGACATGGTTACATCTTCAAGATGGATGCTTTTAGTTTGAGTGGATGTTTGAATTAATTGGCTGCGGGATTATCATATTTTTGGTTTAAGGATGAGTTGATTTTCAGGGCTTGGAGTGTTTCATGTATTGATTTTTAGGGTCTTTCTTGTATGGGTATTTAATCTTTTTTAGGTGTGTTTAAAGTTTGAGCCTTTGTCTATATTTTTTTATCTGTTTTTCATGTTTGCATAATAAAGCACAATTACACAGGTAGTTATGTATCCTTTCTTGATAGCCAATATTCTTTGGCTTGTGATTGGTTACGTTATTAAAGGTCTATGCTTTGAATTGATAATGTAGTGATTGAACATGTGTCAGTGACTGGCTAGTTCCTTGGTGGCTATGCCTTTTATAACATTTTTCAAGTTAATGATGTAGCGATCATGGATCATGTCAGTTGCTACATATGGTTGCTTAACCGGTGAACACGATGTCACTAATTGGGTATATTTAGATGCTTAAATGGTGGAGCTTTTTGGCAGGGGATCTCTAGCTACCAACCACTATAGCTAACAAGTGCCTGCTGTCCCTATATTTTCAGTTTGTGCTACTATAGTTAATATGCAGGTCATCATCTAGGATAAATATGTAAATTCTAGTTTTCGCAATGCATTTATCATCTGATTTCTAAACCACAACTGAGTAATTGTCACCCGAGTCTGCAGGACTGCAGAATTTTATAATTTATCTTGTTCTTCTTTTCTTATTTTCCTTAATAACAACACTAATGAAATATATCTTAGTGAGTAACGGAATTGGGATAAGAGATGTCGGCTTTGCACTGTTATCGTGGAAACTAAAGGTACCCTGTGTCACTTCATACTGGAGTAATCTTTCTGGAGTCTTGCAACTTAAAAATTTGACATACAATAATATTGATTGGTGTACATGTACATACTCGATGCATACTTGCATAGTAATCCGGGAAATATGTGTCGTTGACGATTATTATATTGCCATCTTACCTATTTTATTATAGTTACTTAAACAGTTTGTTTGTATACTACTTAATATGATACTGAACTGCCATATGGGTGTTCACACTGTTCAGTCATGGTACATCCCTCTAATCTTCAGTGAAACGCATGTGAACCACATAGGTCATGGAGATCAGTCAATGCGTGAAGTTCAAACTATACTGTTTCATTTAACCCTTTAGTTCTGATCTTTCTCTTTCACTCCTTGAATGATCAGGTCAAGGATTTGCAACAGGAAAAATTAATCTGGGAGAAATAGAAGTTTGTGAAGTCACCCATTTTGAATTTATCTGGGGATGCAAATTGACACCAGATAGCAAAAGTGGTGTAAGCTTCTATAAGCCGTGCAGAGTGCCAAACGGATATTTCATCCTAGGTTACTACTGCCAGTCCAACAGGAAGCCTATACGAGGGTTTGTTCTTGTGGCTCGGGAAGCAGTTGCACATAGAAAAGAGGATTACTGTATTAGCAACCCAGATTATGCACCAGCTCTTATCAAACCCCTTTATTATTCACTAGTTTGGTGTATAGATGAAAGGAGCCAGGATGACCTTAACGGAGGTGCTTATATCTGGTTTCCTCAACCACCTGATGGTTATAAAGCTCTAGGATATTTAGTCACTAACAAGCTAGAAAGACCCAATATAGAGGAAGTGAGATGTGTCCGAGCTGACCTGACAGACAACTGTGAAACTTACCATCAAATACTCAAAATTGTTGCTACAAAATTACAGTCACCATTAGAAGTCTGGAGCACAAGACCCCATGATCGTGGAATGCGTGAGAAAGGTGTAGCCGTCGGAACATTTTCCTGCAGTAGTGATTGCAATTCTGGAGAAACAGATATTGCATGTTTGAGAAACTTAAATTCCAATCTGCAAGCAATGCCAAATCTCGATCAGGTTCATGCACTCATTGAACATTATGGGCCTACTGTTTTCTTTCATCCCAGTGAAATTTACATGCCCTCATCTGTTTCTTGGTTTTTCCAAAATGGAGCTCTGTTGTATAGAAAAAATGTTTCACATGGCGAGAACATTGATTCTGAAGGCTCCAACTTGCCTGCTGGTGGGACAAATGATGGGGAGTATTGGATAGATTTGCCCAGTGACTCTCGAAGAGAAACTGTAAAGCATGGAAATTTAGCAAGTGCAAAACTTTATGTCCATGTAAAGCCAACTTTTGGTGGTACATTCACTGATATCGTGATGTGGGTGTTTTGCCCTTTTAATGGGCCAGGCATTCTGAAGTTTGAGTTTATGAATGTAAGTCTTGGGAAGATCGGGCAACATGTGGGTGACTGGGAGCATTATACTCTCCGAATAAGCAATTTTACAGGTGAACTTTGGAGTATTTATCTATCGCAGCACAGTGGCGGTCAGTGGGTGGAAGCCACTGATTTGGAATTCATAGAGGGTAATAAAGCTATCATTTATTCATCAAAATATGGGCACGCATGCTTTCATCATCCTGGAACTTACCTTCAAGGATCCTCTAAGATAGGAATCGGAATAAGAAACGATGCAGCTCAAAGTAATTTTTATGTAGAATCAAATAACCAGTATGTAATTGTTGCTGCAGAGTATCTTGGTGATGGAGTGGTTACTGAGCCAAGTTGGTTGCAATATATGAGAGAGTGGGGACCAAAGATAAGATATAATTCAAGAGTTGAAGTTGACAAGATTATTAATCATTTTCCTTTAAAGTTCAGAAATTCTATAAAAAATGTTTTTGCCAAGCTTCCTAATGAGCTTTCTGGGGAGGAAGGTCCAACTGGGCCAAAGGAAAAAGATAATTGGTTTGGAGACGAAAGATGTTAGGTTTGTCTGCAATTCGGACTGTGTCACTAACACGTACAGGAGATTGTACATGGAAGCATATATGTTGTCAATGTAAGTAACTATCTATCGTATCTTTGTCTGGGATATAGTTTAGGCCTACCATTGTCACTAGGGATTGAAGGACCAACCAAATCTAAATGATGTGACATTGAAAGCGAGGAAGAGAACAAAGTGTAGCAGTAAATATTCATCTCTACAGGTACAAATTGAGAAATTGCAGTAAACATACGTTTGATGCGAGCAATTTTGCCTCATGATTGCGAAATAACCAAGAAATTAGTAGGTTTTGCAAGATAAGACTAGTTTGTACATTAACATATATCAAATAATGGTAGAGGGAATATTTTTTTGACATTTCTTGCATTCTTATTTACTATCCATGCAAGAATTTTTAGCTGTGTGATGTGAAATTTGTGAATACAGAATTCCTACCAGTCCTTTGAGAAATACAAAATTACCGCTGCCGGGAGAGAAAATTGTAGGAGAAGTTTTATCTCATTCATCCCATTTTTAGGAAAAAAAGTTATTTTTCCTTGAATATTTTCTCTTCCATTTTACAAAAACTTGGGAACATGATTGAAAATAAAAAAAATTCGCAATATTTTAACTCAGAAGCACATGTAAAAGTATCTTTCAATACGAAAAAATATTTTTCTTAATCAATAATTTTGGTCTAATGGGAGTGAAAATGCAATTTTATATATAAAAAAGACCGAACCACGGCAAATTATTGCATTGGAAAAAGAATTATTAGCGCTGCCGGGAGTTGAACCCGGGATGGTTAGAATGTTCCCAATATACCAGTGCCACAACGCAAGATCTGACACCTATAAAATTAAATAATAGCTATATGAATATTGAAGAGTTGACTTATAACAGGTTCTACCAGGCCACTAAATTAATTTTTTATAAAATCTAAATTCTCGATTTTTTTGTCTTTTTTATATTACATATAACCTTTATTAAAACATGAAACCTATAAAAGTGTACGAAGTATATTAGTTTGTATTTTATGCGATGAACGGAATTTTTTTTAATTTTATTGTTTTGGTTTTAATAAATTATTTATATGATTTTAATTTTCTTTTATTTTTATAATATTATTTAAATTTTTATTTAATATCATGGGTATATTTGTATATTTTTACATATATTTTATTTAGTTTTATATTTTAAATAAATAATATTTATATGTTTTATTTATAGATGTATTTTAATTAAAAACTTAATGTTTAAGTGTTAAAGAAAATTATTGATCAAATAATTCAGTTCTCAATTAATTGATTATAAAAATTTTAATATTTCAATTTCAATAATAAATTTATAACTCGTGTGATGCATGATTATTTTGAATATTTTCTAATAATTATTTAATTTTATTTAATATAAAAATTGTTGTTATCGAATAATACACATGTAGTACAATAAAGTGTTGTAAATACGAATTTATTTCTGTTGACAGATTCAGTTTTGAAATAAATCTATTTTTAATTTAAAATAATATTAAATTATTATTTTAAATCAATTTTTTTAATAAAAAAATTAATTTTTTATTTAAAATATTAATTTAGCATGACTAAGCCCCAAACTTGACTTGAGACGAGAAAAAAAACCACTTGGAATGAGATAAAATTGTTGGGAGATCCAATAAAGGAAAGGAAAGATGTGGGGAAGAAGATTCATTTCCCTGTTTCAGAAAAACCCACCTTCACAATTCCCAAGGTAATCATTTCTCTTTTAGTAAAGACATGTTTTTTTTCTTTCTATAGTTGTAATTCTTGAATGCCCACTAGTTTATTTGCCAAGAATCTTGTAAATTTCAATTAAAGTTTCTAACTTTGTGTGTGTGTGTGTTATAATGATAGTTCGGGTGATGGAAGTAAGGGAAAGAAATGGGGAAGAAGATTGGTTTCTGGGGCACTCATTTCTGTGACTGGTGGTATTGCTCTTAGTGCTCTTGATGATCTTGCCATTTATCATGCTTGCACCAGGTTATTCATTTTGTAATATACTCAATTTATTACTGTATGTGCTTTTCATGTACCTGTGCAGTTGTGCATGTGTATAAAAAAAATATTATGTACAAAAGTTTTTAAAATTTTGATAGTTTGGTTGCTGCGAAATGTATTGTTTGTACAGTACTAGTTAATACACTTTCTCTTTAGGTTAATTTATGATTTCCAGTTTTTACTTTATTGTTTGGGTCCTTGGGATGCGATTCTGCTTTATAGCATTATTTATCAAATTGTTGCGACTTTTGCTATTTGTTTGTGTTTTTCTGGTCCCCCGCCCCCAAACGTGTTGACCCCAAGTTTATGCAATTTGCTATAGATGGAATAGTGTTAACACAACTAGGTCAATCCCTTTTTTTCGTTTAGGAAGAATTGTTTTTTAAAAACGGAGTGGGGACACAGTAAGGACATGTAATTAACGTATTGGACATAATGTGGAATCTAGATTATTTATTTCTCATATAACACCAGAACAATGTAATGTATATAATAGAGTGTAGAGTGTTATTTTTTGGTCAAATATTACATAAATGTATAAACGGAATCTTATAGACCAGAATACGAGGTCAATAACTATTGACGCATATCAGATTCTAAAATATTTAGTCACGTAAGATTTGTAATCTTAGATAGGAGTTAATGAAGTCTTTAAACATGAGGAAAGCATTTGTGCCGTTCTCCTGCCTCTATCCCGTTGCATCGCTCATGAAAGTTAGCCTATAATTTCTGTGACTATATTAATGCAAAATAAGTTATTGGTGGATAATTTTAGGTAGAAACATCCTTACTTCGTGTCAGAGGATCCAATCTTAGAAATATATGATTTGATGCTACCAGCAACAGCAGCTGACACATGAACCCAGCGAAAGGAAGTTCATTGCCTGCAGGTTCATTTTCATTCACTGAAACACATGAAAACCCCAAGTCTTCAGCTTAATGTGCCAAGTATTTTGTACCTAGTTGGAAGGGTAGTCCTTTATATCAAGAATAGAGTTTCCATCTCTAAAATATCATAGTTTCTGGTTTTTACTAGTACTGTTGATCTGGTTCAATATATTTATAACTTAAAATTCTTTGGGCGTTTAAGTCAAGAAGTTACAACAGGGAAAAAATAACGCCCACCGTGGGGCTCGAACCCACGACCACAAGGTTAAGAGCCTTGCGCTCTACCAACTGAGCTAGACGGGCAACTTGTTGTATATCATTGATCACAAACTTTGTTTGACAACTTTAGGTGTAGATGTACACATGAATGCAAAATGGTTAGATACACTGTTTCAAATTTTACCCTATTGTCATTCAAAAAGTGTCTTGTACACTTATGTTCTAATAATTTCTTCATGCCATAAATCACAATATTTTGTGTTATGCCCAATATTCAGGCATGGGTCCTAGACAGACCCGATATCATTATTGACAAGCCCATATCATAATTGGGTTCACCTAGCATGCATGACCCGTGTTGAGTTCGCTTCGCTAGAACAAGAAGAAATATTCTAAGGGACTTGGCCTAGCGTGAGGTCACAACGCTAGTCCACCAGTCTTAGACTCGCTTCACTCTCTTATCCTCATAAAGAGTTCAATCTAAATCTCAAGGCCGGGAGGAGATGAGAGCCGGACAGGTGGAGATGAGAGTCGGGTAGGAAGGGAGGAGAGTCGGCCGGGAGGAGAGGAGAGCCGGACACGAGGAGAGGAGAGCCGGGTAGGAGGAGAGGAGAGTCGATCGAGAAGAGAGAAGAGCCGAGCGGGGGGAGATGAGAGCCGGTTACGAAGAGAGGAGAGCTGGGCGAGGGAGATGGGAGCTGGGCGGGGGAGATGAGTACTGGTCGGGAGGAAAAGAGAGCCAGGCAAGAGGACATGAGAGCCGGGCGGGACGAGAAGAGAACCGACCAGGATGAGAGGAGAACCGACCTCATCTCGGTTCACTATCTCTTATCAATCTCAAGGACATGAAGAGAGGAGAACCGACATTAGCCCGATTCCTACTTTTTATCTTCTTAGCTAGCATAACATTCTTAGAAGCATTGTTCTAGCCCGGATCTCATAGCTGCAGCTAGCCTGGAGTATTTGGCGTCTGAATTATTCTAAGGGACTTGGCCTAGCGTGAGGTCGCAACGCTATCCCACCAGCCTTAGACTCATTCGATCTCAAGAATGTAGAGAGAGGAGAACCGGCCCCCAGCCCAGTTCGCTTCTCACCACCTCTCTTCCAGTTCGCATTAATCTGACAGAAAAGGGACCTCGACTCGGGTCATTCGTCCGGACCGCTCTGGCCGGGTCGCTTCGCTAGCCCGGAGTACTTAGTCCGGATTTCTCAAAACTGAAAAGCTCCTAGCCTCGTGGGCTCACCTCACTTGATATTATTCACCAATCTGAAGACTATGGAAGGCCTCCATGGGTAATATCTCAACATACTTATCTATTTGAATACAGCTAGCCCCACTGGCTCTCATCTCATCAAGGGATTCGCTCAAGGTCACCTCTACATACTGCTCCGTGAGGCCACATCGCGCACAATTCCCTACGGGGACCCCTTGCTCTACAACTCCATGACAGCCCCCGGAGCCGAAGGGTTTGGGTCATGGCAGTTACAGACATTTGGGAAGCCTGCCCTTTACATCCGCACGGACTTGGGCCAAAGCCCTTCATGTCTGAGGATTTAGGCCTGATGGACCGGAACCTATCCCATATAGGTAATTTGTCCTCCAAGAACTATGTGTAGCTTGAACCCTTATAAATAGGGTACACAGGCCTCTTGTTCAGTTGATTGACAGTTGACAGCAAGAGAACAAACATATTCTCTGGCCTTCTAACGAATCAACAGCAAGATCAGCTACCAAAATCCATCACTTTCCTCCCATGTTCTTCGCGTTCTTCATGAAGTTCATAAACAAAATCATCGTATTTTGTTCTGTGATTCCAGCAAATCTCCAAATTATTGTTATACCAGTTTTTCCCTATAACAATTGGCGTTAGAAGGAGGAGCTACTTGACATCTGAGGGAGAAGGATGTCTAACTCTAAGAGAACCGGGGACAACTCTGAAAGGGATAGAGCTGGGATGACTAGACCCCGAGAAACACCAGCGAGAATCCGCCTGACCCCAAGCTCCTGGAATTCTTGGATGAGCTCGGCTAGCAGATGATCGAGTTTAACAAGAGGATAAGGCGAGTAGAAAAGAAGAGCTCCTTTAGGAAGGCCAACAGGAGCACTAGGCGAAGGATGATGATGTTCAACAAGTCCAAACACCTCAAGTCAACTGTGAAGCCTCGTGATCTCATGAAAGACTTTGATAATGAGGCCGAAGATGAAGAAAATGATGAGTCCTTAGAATGGGATGAGGTTCCCCCAGTCAGGTGAGGCAGGCCCATGAGACCCCTCCCAGGTCATATCATGGACCAGCCCCCTTTGAGACGAGGTCCACCAGTGTTTTTGATAGGGTTGGAAAGAAACGAACATGACATGATCTAATGAGAAAGCTGGAGAGAGCCCGAGCAAAAAATACCGAGGCGAGACCCCCGAGTCCGGCGCATGAAGCAGAAGGACCTCCTCGCCATCGCGAGCATGCTAGGTCCCCACATCATGCTCGTAGACCGAAGAGGTTCCCTCCAAGAGACGAGAGGAGAGGAGATAATCAAGGCAAAGGAAAAAATGAGGAAACTCAGTTTATGGTAAGTGGAGAAGGTGGAGACCGAAAACATGAACAAGGACCGGCTCCATCACACAGAGCCAGCAACGGTAATAATAGCGATGAGAGGCTGGGCAACCTTCGAGTTTCGAGTAGATGATCTCAGTAGAAACTTGGTGCGGACAGTGAAGGAGAAAGAGAAGAATGCCCTATCAGCTCTGTCCACTCACTCCCCATTCACAAAGGATATCCAGACCGCTCCACTCTCTATTTACGATGCAAGGCCCCCGGGCTAGCACCCCGATGCGAGGCCAATGGCCAGCATATTGTTAGGAAGCCGCATGGCCAGCATCCGGATGCGAGGCCGTTTTGTCAGCATCCCGATGCGAGGCCGCTTTGTCAGCATCCCTATGCGAGACCCTCGAGCTAGCATCACGATATGAGGATCTTAAAGCTGTAAAGAATGGGAGCAAGTCTGTTGAGACGAATAAATTTGAAATTGTAGCAATGGAAATGGATGAGGACTGGGCTCCTAGAGAGTAGAGCCGATCCCCGAGCTGCTTATGATGAAACCGTGTCAGTCAATTTATAACTTTCAAGAAGAAATTATGGAAGAGGCTAGCGATGATGAGGAAACTCGGGAGTAGTTTACTGTGGGAGCCCGTAAAGGGAAGTGAATCTGAAAAGAGACTTCAAATCTGGTGGACCTCCCCAACGGGATCACTCAAGAGTCCACCTAAACCTGCAAATAATTAGTTAACTCCCACGGGATCAAAATGCAGGGGAAGATGGCCTAGCCAAGCTCGGCTCTCAGCGTGAAGCCACTTTGCTAGGGGTCATTCCCCTCGAAATACAGAGGAGGCCTAGTGTTTCTGAGGAATTACCTATGGAGATAGACGATCAGGGTCCAACATGGATCACTCCTATCTGAAACTACTTTAAGACGGGCTCTCTTCTCGAGGATAAGAAGGAAGGTCATAAAATTTATATACAAAGTTGTTCGCTATGTGATCTATGATGAAGTCTTGTGCATGAGGGGATTCAATGTGCCCGTACTTTGATGTGTTGATGGGACCGACTGCAACTATATACTATGGGAAGTACACAATGGTATCTGTAGCAATCACACGGAGGTAGCTCTCTAGCCCAAAAGATCCTCCGCCAAGGCTATTACTGGCCCACTCTCAAGCATGATGCTTTTGAATTTGTTAGGGCTTGCCAGCTTCGCTAGGCGAGAGCTTTCCAGGTGATGCGAGGCCAGATTGTACGAAGCCAGCTTCGCTAGGCGAGGCGAGGAGCCAGGCGAAGCGAGGCCAACACATCAAGATCTAATGCGATCCCAAAATAGTTGCACGAAAAAGACAAAAGAGCGAGCAAAGAAGAGGCATACAACACTAGCCGGTCCTCCATGAGCTCACCTTGCTATCGCATCTTAAATGAGCTCACCATGCTATCTGGCTTCAACTCTCTAGTCGGTCCCTTATGAGCTCGCATAACTAGCCGAAACAACATGAGCTCTCAAACGCTAGCTGGATCGTAATGAGCTCAGCTCGCTAGCCGGTCTTACGTGAATTCACCTTGCAAGCCAGCCTCATATGGGTCATCTTGATATCCACTTTCTCTAGAAGACTAACGCATTTATGAGCTCAGACAGAGGTTCGCAAGATTGTTGATTATCTGATTCCACTTCGCATTTCCAATGGCGATGGAGAATCGGGGGTAGTTGTTATACCCAATATTCAGCATGGGTCCGAGGCAGACCCAATATCATATTTGAAGAGCCCGCCTTATATTTGGGTTTACTCAGCGTTGAGGCACATCTCCAGTTTGTTTCGCTCTTACAATGTTTGAGGATTATAAGTGACTTGGCCTAACATCAGATCGTAACGCCAGCCCGTCAGTCTTAGCCTGGATTTACAACTCTATTATAACAAAGAACATTCATTCAATCTCAGGCTGGAAAGCACGGACACGGCAAAATCGGTGCCGTATGCGAGTCCGACTCGGCCGACTCGGCAACTCGGCACGGACTCGGCTGAGTACGTGTCCGACTCGCCAAGTGGCGAGTCAAGACGAATTCGACAGCGGACTCGCTTCGGACTCGGGTTAGACGCGTGACGGATTCGGGTCGGATTCGGGTCATGCTAAATTCTGTACATTATTACAGAACAAAACGGAACTGAAAAAACAAATCTGAATCCTATGATTCAAACATGAATAAAAACGTACAGAGAGAGGGAGAGAGAGAGAAAGGGTACCTTGTAGAGAGCTACGTTACTCCGACTCGTCACTTCCGGTGGTCGTACCCGTGTCGACCCGACCCGACACGGGACACGACCCGGAATACGTACCGGATTCGTCATCTGAAAATTCGACCCATCATCCTCGTCGCCGGAGAAATTGTAAGTGATGTTTCAGATTTTATTCAGATGAGACTGTTTAACTTTTAAGGGATTGTTTGTGGTGTTAATTGATGGTCATTTGACAAGGTTTTTGAGAAGATGTAAAACCAGATCTGCAGAACAGGAGATAGAAAGGCAGGGAGAAGTGAAAGAAGGAAGGGAGAGAGAGACGATGCATAAACTGAGTTGTTTATTTGCTTTATTTCCTTTTTTAAAGTTGAACACAGCTGTATATCAATAAGCTGTACATGTACTTAGCTGTGTAATGTATTTATTATAGAAATAATTATTTTTTATTATCTTTTTTCTGTTTTGGGTAATATTTTTTAGTACAGTCAATGTCCAAATTTATTAATTACACAAAACTGCATCTTTTTTATATTTTTTGTTGATTATATACATGTGTAATATATATATATATATATTCTATTTAAATTATAAAAAATCATTTTTAATTTCATTTATTGTCCATTAAAATGTAAGAGCATAGATAACAATTAAATTAACTCAAATAAAACTTTAATGTTAATTGGTTTGAATTTTGCTCTAATTTATTATGAAATAAAAATATTATAATTATTATTAATATATTTATGTCGAGTCCCCGTACCCGTGTCTAAAACTAACTGGGGAGCTGCTATTTATAACCGTACGCTTCACCAACCTTTTAATTTTTTTTTTCTTTTAAATAAATTTCACCTACGTTCTGTTGTTGTTGCCTTATCTTATATATTTAATTTAATTTTAAATTCTGTATCCCTTTTGTTTCTTTATATGTGTTTTTTTATTAAAAAAATGTTGAGAAATTTAGATTTAGAACATGTAGATAACTAAATAAAATGATTTATGCCAAATAAATTAATATATGGGAACAAGGCAGATTCTAATTTTTTTTACAGGCTAAAAGTTTACTAGTTTACTACTTATTTTGTACTAAGTTTGCACGACTTATTATCAAATTTGAATGGAACTATTATTTATGAATTTGTTGAATGTTGACATATATATTTATTGCAAAAAAATTAAAATTTGCCGAGTCCCGTATCCAGGACTCTTTAGAGTTTGGCGAATCCCCGTGTCTCCGTATCCGAGTTGGTGCTTCATAGATCTCAGGATATGAAGCGGAAGAGAGCTAACCAACCTGATTCACTAGCTCACATCTCATCTACTGGCGTGGACTACATGGCATATCCCCATCCCGGCTCGCTTAGCTGACGCTATCCAGGGGCACTTAGCATGAATTTCAGACAGCTAACTGGGCAAATGCTAACCTAGCCAGTCAAACTACAGTTTATCAAATTCTAAGTATTTGGGGATCGCAGAAGGCCCTATGATGGTAAAATCCTATTAAAATTACTTATCTGAAGACAACTAGCCCAATGACTCATTATTGAGACGTATCTAGATGCTATTTGGAAGATCTCTGCAAGATCACCTTAGATGGGTCACAAGAGACGCAATCTCTACACGAGAACGCTACCCTAACCAGGTCATAATAGGCCTAACTCTCTACGTGAGACACTGATAGCCAACTTCAATAGGCGAGACAATCAGTCAGCCCAATGAAGCGAGGCGAATTGGCCAGCGTTCTTCAGCGAGACCTAAATATCAGTCTGGTTCATCTTAAAAGGAGACCCCACAATAAAAGATCCAGTGTGACCTCGGGTTACTCTGAAAAATGGAGACATTGAATGGTTATGTTTGAATACATTAAAGACTTTTAGTCACGAGGCGAGGCGAGGTGAGGCTGACGTGGCAGCTTCATGATGCGAGGCTGACGAACCAGCATCATGGAGTGAGGCCGACAAACCAGCGTCACAAGGAACATCCCATGCACTAAATCATCATCAAGACATTATGAGAAGTGACCCGATTCTAGTTTGCCTCAATTCATGAGTCGGACTGACATGAGCTTACCTCGCTAGCCGGCATAACTTGAGCTCCCCTCGTTAACCGGTCCGACACGGGCTCCCTTCACTATGCGGTTCTACATGGGCTTCTAATCAAAGCTAGACTTGCTAGCTCACAATCTTATATCTAGCTCATATCCTTCAACTGGTTCGCTTCGCATCAATAAAGAAATTCTTCAAGGTTGGAAAATTGTCAAATATCTGATTGCACCTCGCATTCTCAATGACAAGGAGGAATCGGGGATAGTTGTTATGCTCAATATTCGGGCATGGGTCCTAGACATGCCCAATATCATTATTGACAAGCCCATATCATAATTGGGTTCACTTAGCATGCATGGCCCGTGTCGAGTTCGCTTCGCTAGAACAAGAAGAAATATTCTAAGGGACTTGGCCTAGCGTGAGGTCACAATGCTAGCCCACCCGCCTTAGACTCGCTTCACTCTCTTATCCTCATAAAGAGTTCAATATGAATCTCAAGGCCGAGGGGAGATGAAAGTCGGGCATAAGGAGGGGAGAGCCTGCTTGGAGGAGAGAGTAGAGCAGGAAGAGATGAGAGCCGGGCGTGACGAGAAGAGAACCGAACGGGATGAGATGAGATGAGAACCGGGTAGGACGAGAGGAGAACCGACCAGGATGAGAGGAGAACCGACCTCATCCCGGTTCACTATCTCCTATCAATCTCAAGGACATGAAGAAAGGAGAATCGGCCTTAGCCCCGTTCCTACGTTTTATCTTCTTAGCTAGCATAGCATTCTAAGAAACATGTATCTAGCCCGGATCTCATAGCTGCAGCTAGTGTGGAGTACTTGGCGCCTGAAATATTCTATGGGACTTAGACTAGCGTGAGGTTACAATGCTATCCCGTCAGCCTTAGACTCATTCAATCTCAAGAATGTAGATAGAGGAGAACCGGCCCCCAGCCCAGTTCGCTTCTCACCACCTCTCTTCTCAGTCGCATTGATCTGACAGAAAAGGGACCTCAGTCCGGGTCGTTCGTCCGGATCGCTTCTCTAGCCCGGAGTACTTATCATGGATTTCTTATAACTGAAAAGCTCCTAGCCTCATGGGTTCACCTCACTTGATATTATTTACAAATCTGAAGACTATGGAAGGCCCTCATGGGTAATATCTCAACATACTTATCTATTTGAAGACAGCTAGCCCCACGGGCTCTCATCCTATCAAGGGATCCTCTCGTGGCCACATCGCGCACAACTCCCTACTGGGACCCTTTGCTCTACAACTCCATGACAGTCCCGGAGCTGAATGGCCTTGGGTCATGACAATTACAGACATTTGGGAAGTCTGCTCACATCCGCACGGACTTGGGGCAAAGCCTTTCATGTCTGAGGATTTGGGCCTGATGGACTGAACCAATACCTATACCATATAGGTAACTTGTCCTCCAAGAACTACGTGTAGCTTGAACCCGTATAAATAGGGTACGTAGGCCTCTTGTTCAGTTGATTGACGGTTGTCAGCAAGAGAACATACATATTCTCTAGTCTTCTAATGAATCAACAGCAAGATCAGCTACCAAAATCCATCACTTGCCTCCCGTGTTCTTCGCGTTCTTCATCAAGTTCATAAGCAAAATCATCATATTTTGCTCCGCGATTCCAGCAAACCTCCAAATTACTGTTATACAGTTTCTCCCTGTAACATTTTGAAAATTAATTTAGACTGTTTCAATATATTTTTTATCATTACCACCCGTTTTAAGGAATTGTGCAGTAAATAAAAGAGATCCGACAATCTGTTTAGAATGGTAAAAGCATTGTGCATCTTTGTATCAAAAAACAGATTGTGTATAATTAGCTTATCTGTTTAATTGACTCTAAGATCCTTGATTTCTTTAATCTATTGCATGTATCTTTTTATTTTTTTCTTATATTTGTCGGTGTAATAATATGCACTACTTATCAAATTGCCTGACCTTTTACCTTGTTGTTGACATGCTATAGCAAGGCCCTTGCGAAAGCCAGCACAAATGAAACAGTGATAAATGCTATTGGAGATCCTATCGTGAGGGGTCCTTGGTATAATGCGTCACTTGCAGTTACTCACAGGAGGCATTCCGTGTCATGTACTTTTCCTGTTTCTGGACCACAGGGCACAGGAGTCTTTCAGTTGAGGGCAGTTCGTCATAAAGGTTTGATTCATCATCCTAAATTGTTGAGTGTGCTCTTATCTTTCTTATCTCTTCTGATCACACATCTATGTAACTTGCTTGAATTGTAATGCCATATTTAGCAGATACCAAGTGGTTTACATTCTTCCGCCCACGTGACTGGGAAATTCTTATCATGGAAGCCCTCCTTCACGTTCCTGCAAATGAAGAGAAGCATCGAACTTTTCGTATTAGTTTAACTGACAAATTGACGAATCCACCCATTTAAAACATGTATGCATTACAACCCTAAGGGGAAAATAAATGGGCATATATATCCTGAATGGGAATCCTGTTTTATGTACGTTTCCTGATGATTTAAAATATGTTTACGTATTAAAACACATTAGGAACTAATTACGAGATCAATATCTATCTGATATGTTTATAGAAGACCGATAGAGGTATTTTCTCAATGCCTTTTCCTTGGATGAAATAAAATCATTGTATTCTAGTGGACATCTTTCTTCCCTTGGTAACAAGTTGAGGGCTCAAAACTTCCAGCGTTGTAGCAGTACTACAGACAATCTGCAAAGACAGTCACCTATTTTCTATTCGGATTTTATTTGCTTTTCAAATTATTCTTTATGTAAAATTTTTATCTGAAATAATGCATAAAATACCAAAAATTAGGGAAGTGTTAGATTAAATGAATATGAGCGAAGAGTCAGAGTATCACACGTTTGCATAAACTATGCATTTTGCGAAGTAAACAAGTCTAGTTCAAGAAGTGTCACTTTTTATAAATTTGCAATTTATTGCTTGTTTCGCAGTCATATGCGCTATGCACATAATATATTGTTTCCACTTTTATATTTACATTGAAAACATGACAGAGCATCCCACACTCTAGCCATAACTTATACAGTAGTAACAAACACACAACTTATAGTAACAAAATGTCTATCACTTATCGTGCATTGCAGGAACAAATGTGGATATACTTGTAATACATTTTTCGTTTGCGCAGTTGTTTCATTCACATGTGGATGTAGGTGATATTATGCTATTTCGGTTTGCATTTTTTAAGATTATTGTTGTTTGAATAATTTTTTATTATATATATGGATCTTTTTATTGGGGTTCATACAACTACACTATTGTTTCATTTAATCTAAAGACGATGAGTTTGGGCTTATCAAGGTGCCAGAATTAAATCAAGTTCTACTTTGTGAGCAAAACAAGCTTACTATGGTAGAGGAATCATTTATGTGCTGGAGATGGGATGTGGATATATCGGAAATATGGGACATGAGTCACATGACTGATTATGGGGTTTAAGATTCTTGGATTAAGGTGTCAAAGGTAGAGTCGCACCTTATATATTGTCAGCGAGTTATTGGAAAAATTATCTAATAAAAACCAAACCAACAAGAACCCATTATTTCCTTGATATGCTAGGATCCTGAACTTTGAAAATAAGAAAAAACTGATTTAAAGTGGCTTTAAGAATATCAAATGTTATGATGTTTCTTTATATTATTCTACAAGCAAATATGGCTCTTACAAATTTCTATCTTCTCCTGTCGTCTGTGTGAAGGATGCGATTTCGTGAGCTACTGAATATTGTTCTGTTGATGACATTGTTAATGTATTACCCCTTTTTATTGTGAAAACCGTAGCTTAATTTCATACAATAACATCTCATCAACAACTTAGAGGATCATCACTGTTTGCTTATCTTATCGTTTCTAAACACAGCTTAATTGCAAATATGGATTAGAACTGACTATGTCTATTGGAAAGATTATTTGATAAAAAATGAACCAAGAAGCATATGCTATTTATATGATCTCTATACTGGAAATAAGATGAAAATCCCTACTACAGAGGCATGGGATTTAATAGGTTTCTGTAATTTTGTGGAAACCTTATCTCCAGTAAGATTTGTAGTGAATGATTCATGATGTTTTGAAGGTACATCTTTTCTTAATTGATTTCTTATAGAGGTTATATTCTGTAACTGTTTTTTATTGTTGTATGCAGGACACTCCACTAATGTTTACTGTGATTTATGATCCACACGATCTCAGGTGAGATCGTGATTAAGCACGATCTCAGGTGAGATCGTGATTAAGCATCTATCTGGTCTCTGCTAGCTGCCTGTTTGATAGTATATCTATGTGTAATTTGAAAAGTCTTTATTTGCGTGAATTGAGGGTATAGGTAAAAATGTGTGTGTTCATTGTTGAGTGTAACTGTGTAAGTGTCAATTTTCGTAGTATTACGGTGCATATTGATTTCATATGCAAGTCAACATATGGCATTCTTATCTACCATACCATGTTTATATATAAGCTACATGTACACAAATAATTGTAACAAACAAGATTCTTATATACAAAGTGTACAGAAGGTGAAACTGCTGCAAAAGGTGCGAGCAGGAACTGTGTGAAAAGCTGTTAGCCTGTTACTATTAATAGATCTGTCGATATACCACAAAAGATGTGCTCTCCTACACACCATTCACTCCGGTTAAACACCGGGTAGTATTTAATTGTTGCTTCTTGCAATGGCTTGATATTTACTGGCATTCGGTTTGGTGAGCCCTATATTGTTTTGTTATGGTATCCTGTTACTATGCAAACGAGATGTCTCCAAGGGCCAAGGCAACATAAAAGTAATTATCTCATGTCGTTTGGTTCAACTTATTCTGGAATCAGGTATGAGTTTCGTCAATTTTAAACTCATACATGATGTTTGGTTGAGAAAAAAATATTTGAAACTCATACCTCAAACTCACAATGTACGGGTTTTTGATACCCTGGAGAGGTGAGTATGATGAATCATTTTATTTTAATATTTTCATCTCTATTTAAGTAATTAAATATAAATATTTAATATCAAATAAATCAATGATAGAAAAATACATTAAAATAATAAATTAATTAATATTTTAAATTAATTATAATTAATAACTTAAAATTTATTAAATCAAATATATTCATTCCAACACTCAAACCAAATACATGATATCAAAAATGACACATCAAATTCATATCCTAAACCGATTCCTGATTAAACGACCTTTTAGTTCTTCTATTTTTGAATTGGTCTAAATAATAACTTTATAAAATGGAAGAATAACACGAATAACTTAATATTACAAATTAAAATATTCAAAATAATATATTTAAAAAATGGGTTCATTTTTCACTTTGAAAATGCATTACAATCACAACACAACGAAATAAAAATGAAAAATTTAACAAGAATATTATTTATTTTTTTAAAAATTATTTGCGAGTAATTAGAAACAATTATTTTTACATTTGAAGTTGCCTTTTTTATCTGTTGAATTTAATTTTATTTGATTATAAAATCATATTTCAGAAAACAATCAAAAAAATTTATAGGATAAATAAATTAAAATTAACTTATTTAAGAATTACATCAAGAAAAAAACAAAATTTAGGGTCAATTAAATATTTTTAAAGAAAGTGAAAAATAGAACCATAGCCAAAGTTGCAACCTTTATTTTCATAGAAGCCAAGAATTGGCTGGGGGGGCTCGAGAATCGAGGAAGATGAGCCGCACTTCAATTCTCTCTCACTTTCTTACTCTCTCTACTACTTCCCCGCACTTGTACTTCTAATACTCTATACCCCTTTTTCTATACATTCATCTATACATACATATGTTGTATCTATCATTTTTCTTGTGATTTTAACAGGTCTTGTAGAGTTCAGAGTAGATTCTTGAAAAGGGCTGAGTTGTTTGGTGATTATGCTAGCCGGGGTCGTTGCTTTTGTAGTTTATCAGTACCCCAACCTCAAGTTTCTGACAATTCTAATACTTCTGTCAGGTTATTTACTGGTTTAATCAGTCTTTAATATGCTAAGGTTTTAATTTTTATGTTGAAAGATTGTTGCTTGTTGAATGTGGATAACTTTTTATTGATTTAGAAGTGGATAATGTAATCCTGTTGGTTAAATTAATATGTGATTCTTTTGCAATTAAGATTTTTTGGGTTTTAAAAAAAAAATTGCTGTGGAAAGTTGCAATTTTTTCTGTTTGTGATGTTGAATGTGCTGTTTTTTTTTTATACCTATTTATTGTTTTTTGGGTTTTTTGGTCTTTACTTTTGTTGATTGCTAGGATAGTAGACTGTTGTTATCCAGTGGAATGTGGATACATGCGATATGTTGAAATACTTATGTTGTTTTTGTTAAAGCAAAAAAGAAAAAGAAAAAAAAGTAAGCAGTTGATGGGACTTCCAGTGCATAGTGATTATGTGGAAGATTAAGTGTGTAGTCAATATACATTATGCAGTTTAAAACATTATTTATGTGTCCGAGATGTTTCTTGATAATTTAGTAGTTTGGGTTTATGAATGTGGAGTACAAACTTGGATGCTTCTTATTTCTATCAGAAGGTGAATCAACTTTATTTATTATGTTTAGTGATTGGTGTCTTGGTTTGTGCAACAACGAAGCTCGTATAAATTGAGGTGGGGAGGATCTTTTTAGAATTTAGATGGATCACTGAAGTTCTATCAGCATGGGTTTAAGTCATGTCCCTTGTGCACTTCTAGTGCATTTTACCTAATAAAGTCCTATGATAATCTTGAAAAGTATTATTATCACGTTAGAAGTTCCATAATTACTTTTGTGATCCAAAGTCCATATCTGCTTCTGTGCTCAATGCAGTTTCAACCTAAATTTTATAAACATTAGAGGCAACTATGTCGGTCATCCACTCATACTTTATTAACATTTAAATTATTGATACTTGTTTGATTTGAAGGTGGCTAAGGACTGTCAACAAGTATTATATTGTTCTCATGTATTCTTAAGTGAATAATGTGTACCTCATTTTCTGAATGGTTACTCCTTTTGATAATACGTCTAAACCACAGGAAGAGGATAGTTTCTGGTGTTCAGCCAACAGGATCTATACACCTTGGAAATTATCTCGGTGCAATTAAGAATTGGATTACGTTGCAGGTCAGTTTTCCTTTCACGTCTGACATCACCTTCTGGAGTAAGGCAATCCGAACATTGCACTGTGTTACGTAACCAGATGTAATTTTGAAGTTGTCATATTAATATGTTTTCTTTTTTTCCTGTTATTTGAATAATTTAGGTGATATTAGACTTGTCCTAGTATGAATTTTGCTAAATGGACCCTTAAAATTTGTGTGTGTGTGTGTTATAAAAAGGAAGAGTTGTGTGGATAAAGTACTAATTGAGGTCATTTCAAGCATAGTCTGTAAGTCTTGGGATATAATGTAGCTTTGTTTTATGGTAAAATAACTCTTTTCTTCAGTTTTTAAGCTCCTTTTTACATAAATGCCACCTCCTGGGTGTATCTTTAGTTATATAGTCATTTTGTTCCTTCTTATTTATTTGATTTCTGATAACCAATATGCCATATTTATAATTCATACTCTTTGAATTTTGCAGGATAAATATGATACACTTTTCTTCATAGTGGATCTTCATGCGGTATGTCGTATTATCGCCATACTATTAGATTATTCTAGATATATTTTAGTATATTTGTGAACATGAAAAAGTATTTGGATTACTTGGCAGTGACCTAATAAAAAGATATAATTAAAATAAAAAATTATTGCTCCAAGAGGCTGAGAATAACTCGGTTAGGGCTCCAAGGAGGTTTCCAGTGCCATGCTAGGCGATGCAGAGCACAGAATTAGCAGCTTAAGATTATATTTTTCTATGATATTAGTTAGCAATAAATTTAGTTGTAAATTATCACTAAGTTATTTATATATGATAAGAATATTATCAGGAATATTCTAGGTTATGATAATATATAGAGTAATAAAATGAGTTGTTTCCATTATTTAATGATGGTAGTGGATTAGTATTCATAAGAACATAGTGATTAGAAGTAAGTTTCTTATTATGATTAGTTTTAGGGTTCTTTTTCTATATAAGGAGAGGTGATCTTTTATTGTTTTCAGACTTTTAAAGTTTATTGAATTGAGATTATTCTCTTGTTATGGGCTGTGGATTGCAATCAAAACGCTTTTCTTCTTTATGCAGTTGGCGAACTGTCAGGGTAGTGTTCCTTCCCCAGTTGAATCACCCAATCCTACCTTTTTATGTCTTTATTCCTTAATTTCTTGTTTTCAAGATTTTTCCTGCATCATTAGCTATGATTGGCAGCTAACAGTAATGGATGTCGTCTTTTAATTTATTAAATCATGATACCGTATATATTTCTGCTGAGAACTGTTATTTTAAATGCACTTGAAAGTAGCTATATATATTTAGACGGGTAACTCAAAACTTGCCCAATATGCCCTTTGACATAGAATACATAAGTGCTGAGTACCTTATGATTTTGCATTCTTAGGTGAAAGATCTTTTATTTGAAGGTGGAACTCTACAGAAGTGAAACAAAAGAAAAACCCTCTAAAATAGCGACACAGCAAAAATATCAATAATACCTTTTATACTATTTTACAATGCTTTTGATGTTTTTTAGAAGTACTGACATATATATATATATATATATATATATATATATATATATATATATATATATATATATATATATATATATATATATATATATATATTTTGGAACATGATATATATTCTAATTGTACCTTATCTACATTCATTTTTATGAGTATTCTCAAGTATCATAGAATGTAATTGCAGATAACTCTGCCCTATGATACCCGTGAACTATCAAAAGCAACAAAAGATACTGCGGCAATTTATTTGGCATGTGGTGTAGACACCTCAAAGGTGACTTCAGTGTCCTACATTTTTGTTTTAGTTCTGGCATAATCAATTCCCTGCCCATGTGCAACTGAAATACTAATTTTAGTTTCTTTACCTAGGCTTCGGTATTTGTCCAATCTCATGTTCGTGCACATGTAGAACTGTTGTGGCTGTTAAGTTCTGCCACCCCAATTGGTTGGTTGAACAGAATGATTCAATTTAAAGAGAAATCCCGCAAGGCGGTGCGTCTCTACTGTACGAGGCTCAATCTCTATCATTGTTCTTTGGGTCTCTGTGGGTTCAGAATTTATACGTTTGGCTGTTGTATTAAACTTTCTTGCACATCTACTGCTAACTGTTTTTAATTGCCATGATTTTGAATAAATATTCTTTTAAAACACCACTTGTTTTCTATCTTTTTATTTTTGTGTTGCTTAGGGCGATGAGAATGTTGGAGTCGCTCTCCTTACCTATCCTGTTCTGATGGCATCTGATATACTTTTGTATCAGGTATATTCATTTATGAAACACGTGTGCATGGACATGCCAATAGCATGTACTTTTGAATTATATTAGGTGTCCGATGTGGTTGTAAACTTCTAATATTAGTCCTAAAATATGAGCTTTCTTTAATATTTACAGTTCTTACATGTGTCATTTTTGTGCAGTCTGATTTTGTCCCAGTTGGTGAGGATCAGAAACAGCATTTAGAGTTAACCAGAGAGCTGGCCGAGCGTGTTAATCATTTATACGGAGGAAGGAAGTGGAAGAAACTGGGAGGGTAAAATATAACATTATTATAAATGTTTCTGGATGATATAGAATCCTGTTGAGTACATTCTTATATAAAAAAATCTTGACATGTCAAATTATGTTCTTGTCATATTTGTAATGTTTTATTCTGCTTGCAGGCGAGGTGGTTCCTTATTTAAGGTGAATTCTAATGCTCCGTTGATGCCGTATTGGTGCCTTGATGGTCCAACTCACAAATAGCTTAATCAGTTAAAAATAACTTGCTAGTCTTTTATCATGTAGGTTCCTGAGCCCCTTATTCCACCTGCTGGTGCCCGGGTGATGTCCCTTACAGATGGTTTGTCTAAGGTAGTCATTGGTGATTTGGTGGAAATAGTGGTATAATAAATCCACAACTGTCATTTTTCAGTTATTTACATAGATTCATTTGTTTCAATATCGTAAATTGTTGCCTCAACATCTACATAGATGTAATAATGACCAAATGGTATTTATAATTATCAAATAGCATATTGATATTGTGATGTGGTGCCAAAACTTAACTACATTTTCTTTTCATGTCATTTGCATAAAGCAAAAAAACCAGTTTCCGGCACTAAATTATTTCTATATATCCACTGGAGTTCAAAAGTAATGTAAAAAGGGTCTATATCTTCTGGCAATAAATATTCTTTTCTAATAAGCAGGATTTCATATTTAAGCCTATAGATTTTAGGTCTACTGCATGCATGAAATTTTCATGTAATAGTTGTCGCAGGTTTGCTAACTACTGGTTTGTTTTATTATGACTTCAGATGTCTAAGTCAGCCCCATCTGATCAATCACGGATTAATTTGCTCGACTCAAAAGATGTAAGTTGCTGCTTCCCTTTTTACTATTTTGAATATATATAAGGTTTGACGCTGTTTAAGAATACCTTGTATCTTACGTGTTCATCCTTGTTTCCTCGTTTCCTCCAAACTCCAAAGGCCCCTTCTTACCCAGCAGTTCCTTGACTATCAGAAAGTTCATATCATATATAGGTTCTGAAGTATATTCATATTGACACTGCTTAATATCTCTCCACTTGCTTGATTTCAACCAACTTGTTGTCTTTGTAGGTAATTGCAAATAAAATAAAGCGTTGCAAGACCGACTCGTTTTCAGGGTGAGTATTCATCTATCTATCTATCTATATATTGTTTCACCGAGTATCGATAACGGGCTCACATCGAAATAATTTGTCAGCTTAAATTGTTTATTTTAAGTCTGTTTCATCCGAAAGGTTTTACGCTGTTTAATCTAAAATGTGCACTATGCGTATAACAGATTGGAGTTCGACAATCCAGAAAGACGTGAATGTAACAACCTTCTGTCAGTATATCAGCTTGTTACAGGGAAAACTAAAGAGGTAGCATGATCTACCTATATGTGATATCAACAATTGCAATGCTTATAGTTATTGCTACACTTCGAGCTGTCTTCGCATTTTATAATTATTAGATCCGATATCTGCTGTAATTAAAAATTAGCATATGGACCCTTTCTAAGCCAACAAGATTTCCTAGAAAAAGTTTCAATGACTGAACCTCTTATATGCTGGTTATTTTATTTGAGCATCAAACATTAGTGTTCTATGTTTTGATGCAATATCTAATGCCAACATTGTCTAAGCAGATATTTAACAATATAAATGATTTACATGGCAGGAAGTTGCCCAAGAATGTCAAAATATGAACTGGGGGACATTTAAAGTCGTTCTTACTGATGCCCTTGTTGCTCATCTAAATCCAATCCAGGTTTCTATTTATTTATCTTGTGACCTATATATATTATTTGATGGTTATATTAAATTTTAGTAGGCAATTATTATCAGTTTCATGTTTTCATCGTCAATTGGATTTCAATATTTTCAGGTACGCTATGAGGAAATCATTTCTGATACAGGTTATTTAGATGGAGTTTTGGCGGAGGGTGCTGAGAAAGCTGCAAGCATAGCGGATACCACTCTCAAGAATGTCTACCAGGCAATGGGATTCTTGCAGAGATGAGGAGAGTTTGTGCCACCAGCAGATATTGTTTTTGGAGGGCAGTAAGAAGATACTTGAATTAGAACACTATGGAACATTCCAAGTAGCTACAAGTATACAAAAGAGAACATTCTTGATTGAGGAAAGATTACTTATTTAAGAGGCCAGCATTCTTTTATGCAATAACATCTCTCTTTTTCCTAGATAGGTGCATATATTACGTCTATTTGTTTTCCATTTGGTTGAATATTGTATCATGTAGCTGGAATATATGGATGAATAGAGTTTTCCATTAAGAGCTTTCGGAAGGCCTTTACACAATTGGAGCATACAATATTAATCAGACAAGCCATGCATGTCAAAGAGACCGCATCACCACTTTGCTAATTCTCACCAAAATTCTCTCATTTTGTCATATCCATGCATGCCTTTTGGGTTTTAATCCTTTCTTTCCTAATGTTTATGATAAATACCATAACATTTTGCTGTCAATGGTATTTCTTGAATATTTTGAGCAAAATGGGGTGACAAAAACATGGCTCGTGGTGGCTATTGATCAATTTCAATTCCTGTGATATGTACTCGATGCTTCACCCCCACCCCTGTTAACTGAATTTGAAAAATGCTAGATGTAGGATTCGTATGTGGCGGGGCATTATACATTTCTGAAAAAGAGTTCCATTGCTAAAAAGAGACAACACACTTGAACTTGTTCACAGCTTGCTGAGTTTCAGCATGTAAATTCCTTGGGTGATTATATTTGGAACTCTTAAGCTGACTCCTAATTGTTGTTATGGGTCCGAAATAGTACCTTTATCTGTTCTTGATGCGAAGTTTGGTTGTTATGCACCTTTTATCTATGGTTTGTATTTGCAATGGCGTATATGTGGATAATGAATTACATGTGGATTCTGATCCATATAGGCTTTTATCCATGAAGTTTGGCGTATTCTGATGTTCCCTTCTTTTCTTTTGCAGCATTTTCACTATGGAAACATACTCTGGATTGTTTTCGTTGTTATTTATAGTTCATGGAGACTGAAATTTCAAAATAAAAATTTAACACAAGATTTACTAAATTAATCTTGCATTAATTAATTTGGTGGTGCTACAATCCAAACTTAGAGACTTTCAACTTATATTTTTCGAAATTATATCTTATGTTTTTCAGAATTATACAATTTTTGCTTTTCTTGAGAGAGAATTATATATTTTTCAAATTAGTTAAATAAATTATATTTTCTTCAAAGAGGAAAGAATTAAATGAAATATTTTTAAATGGAATATTAATTGAAGTACGATATGTTCTGCAATATGTTTACTAAGCAATCTAAAATATATTTAAGGTGACTTCGTAAGATATTAAATAAAATAATTTCATATTATAAGAAATTATGCATAATAAAATATTATCTAAAAAGATTGTGCATATCAAAGTATTATATTTATCAAAATACAATAATTTTATTCAACGTCTCAAGAAAATTAGTTTTATTGTCTATATTTTTTATAGTTTGCAAAATATATTGTATAACATATAATACTCAAATTAATATTCCATTGAATAAAATTATTTTTTAGGATTATAACTTATATTCTTGTATTTCATTTACTTTTTTATATCCTATTTATTTTATATATATACAAATAAAATAACCACTTTTTATAAAATTAGAAGATTAAGTATTATTATATACAAAATATTTTTTGTCATGTAATATATAATATAACATAATTGGAATTATTTATATAAATAATATAATTTGTACACTATTTTAATATGAAAATTGGTCCTGACAGCAATTATTTCTAACCATTTATTCGTTATAATCTTTTGTGGATGAAAATTTCTAAAATCATAAAAAAATGTAGATAAACTACATAACTGCTATAATTATAAAAAAAATTAAATCTATTCGTAAAAAATTATACCATACAAATAAAGATAACCTAATATAATATTAGGGACTGATCTATACCTAACGTTTGCTGTTTAGGGGAGTTGTAGCAAATGGTTTGACAGCTGTTGGATGAGATCTTAAACGACTGAGATTTAAAAAAAAATAGAACGAGCCTCGATTAATAAGAGAGACCCGCGCACGAGCCTCTTTTTATTAACAAAGAGGTCCGTATACGACCTCTTTTATTAAGAGAGAGACCCATTATGTCCCTTTTCTTCTCAACACCCTTTCTGCCTCCCACTTACAAACACAACCCTATCAACTCAATTATTAGGATCTAAGAGCTTTTTGTTGGCGATTTTTCATCAATTTTTTTTGAAGATTTTAAGAAGGTATCAATTCTATTCATAAATTTTGTATATTATGACATATCATCTAGATCATGCATATCATCCATAACTAAAATAAAGGAAAATGAAGCATATATCAATTTATGCTTCAAAACAATACAACACAAATATTCCATGACAAAAAATAATGAATATAAGACAAAAACTAATTTTAGCAGGACATCATGCTGACAGAAAAATTTATCATGATATAAAAGTAATTATATTCATATTTTAACATAGTTGGAAAAATTTATCATACCCTAAAAATATATATAAATTATATCCTGATTTTATTCTATTTTTTAATTGCAAGCCCTAATTTTAATTGCATGCCTTAATTATAACCTATTTTCGAATTCATAAACCTAATTTCACCCTAATTCGAATTGCAACCCTAATTTCATCCAAATTACAGATTGCAAACATGGTATACATACATAATACACGCAAAACTGATCAAGAGCATATCATTATCATACATTAAATCGAAGAACACAAGCCAACTAGATGAATCCACGAACACAAGCCTGAGAATCACTTGAGATTAGTGGTAAAATCTCCCTCTCTAACAACTGCTTGTTCGATTTGAGATTTTGTTGATTATAATGTCCGACGGGCTTCGTTTATTAATCGAGTCTCGTTTATCGGGTCTCGCGTAATAACTGAGACTCAGTCCTCTTTTTTCTTTAATCTAAGCCGTTAGATTGTTCATCTAAGGGTGGAGATGGAGAAATGATTTGTTAAAAATCCGTAAATGAGCAAACGATTGCCGGGCCTTAATATTATGCATAAGAGATTATCTCACTTGTCACTTCTCAGTACTACACTTTTACTGTTTTACCCAAAACTATAAATACTGCCAAATCAAAAACAACATTGGCGCCATTTCTGTCCATTGTTTTCAATGCCACAACACACTCTCCTCAAAACCCTCACTAAAAACCCCTCCCTCTCTTTCTCTACCCCCAGAAAATGCTCATTACTCAATGCCAAACTAACCCATCAACAACATTTAGTCAGAGGCCTCGCAAACGCAGACCCCATCACCATCATCTCAATGTACACAGCCTCCGAATCATATTCTAACGCTATCAGACTTCTCGAAAGGACCGCCCCGTCTTCCTCCGCTGTGTATTGGTGGAATGAAATCATTAAAATGCGGGTGCCCGAAGAGTCGGTGGAGATGTTTGTGAGGATGTTGAGGTTTGGGTGGGAGCCTGATGGGTATACTTTTCCATTTGTGATTAAGGCTTGTGGGGAGATTAGGGGGAGTGGGTTTGTGGGGTTTTGTGTTCATGGGGTTGTGGTTAAGAATGGGTTTGTGGATTGTAATGTGTTTGTTTGTAATGCGCTTGTGATGATGTATTTTAAATGTGGGGTTTTGAGGGGTGCGCGGAAGATGTTTGATGAAATGTGTGAGAGAGGTGTTGAGGATGTTGTTTCGTGGAATTCGATTGTGGCTGCTTATGTTCAGAGTGGGGATGTGAGGGGTGCGTTGGGGTTGTTTTGTAGGATGGGGAAGAGGGGGGAGTTTGGGGTACGGGCTGATGCGGTTAGTCTTGTTAATATTCTTCCTGCTTGTGGGATTGGGAAAGCGTGGAGGAGAGGGAAGCAGGTTCATGGGTATGCGATTCGGAGTGGGCTTTGTGAAGATGTGTTTGTGGGGAATGCTATTGTGGATATGTATGCCAAATGTGAGTTGATGGATGAAGCGAAGAAGGTGTTTGAAAGGATGAAGGTTAAGGATGTCGTTTCTTGGAATGCGATGGTTGCTGGGTATTCTCAGGTTGGTAGCTTTGAAGATGCTTTGAGCTTGTTTGACCGGATGAAAATGGAGAAGATTGATTTGAATGTGGTTACGTGGAGTGCTGTGATTGGTGCTTATGCACAGAGGGGGCTTGGTCATGAAGCTCTTGACGTGTTCAGGCAAATGCAGCTCGCTGGATCGGAACCTAATATTATTACACTTGTGTCTCTTTTGTCAGGTTGTGCTTCAGTGGGAGCTTTACTTCAAGGGAAAGAGACTCATTGCTATGCTATGAAAGAAGTTTTAAATGTATCTACAAATGATCCTGGGGATAATATGATGGTGATAAATGGTATTATCGATATGTATGCTAAGTGCAAAAGTCCCGATACTGCTCGGGCAATATTTGATTCCATAGTCTTGCAGGATAGAAATGTTGTGACATGGACTGTCATGATTGGTGGATATGCACAGCATGGCGAAGCCAACGATGCTTTACAACTTTTTAGTGAAATGCTAACACAAAATAAATATGTTATGCCAAATGCATTCACTATATCTTGTGCCCTGATGGCTTGTGCTCGTTTGGCTGCTCTGAGATTTGGTAGACAAATCCATGCTTATGTAATCCGTAATCATTTGGAATCATCAACATTTTTTGTTGCCAACTGTCTCATTGACATGTATGTAAAATCTGGGGATGTTGATACTGCTAGAGTAATCTTTGATAATATGGACAATAAAAACTCTGTCTCTTGGACATCTCTAATGACAGGATACGGCATGCATGGTCGTGGTGAGGAAACTATCAAGATCTTTGATGGGATGAGGAGGGAAGGTATGCCTATTGATGGTGTAACCTTTGTTGTCGTGCTTTATGCTTGTAGCCACTCGGGGATGGTTGACAAGGGAATGGAATATTTTGATAGGATGAATAGGGACTATAGTGTTGTACCCGGGGTTGAACATTATGCTTGCATGGTTGACCTGTTGGGTCGTTCTGGTCGCTTGAATGAAGCAGTGAAATTTATAAAAAATATGCCTATGGATCCCAGCCCAATTGTGTGGGTGGCATTGCTAAGCGCATGCAGGCTTCATACGAATGTGGAACTTGGGGAATTTGCTGCTGGTGAGTTGTTAAAATTGGAGGCAGAGAACGATGGATCTTATACTCTTCTTTCAAACATATATGCAAATGCCAGGCGTTGGAAAGATGTTGCTAGAATAAGATCTTTGATGAAATATTCAGGGATCAGGAAAAGGCCCGGATGCAGTTGGGTCCAAGGTAAGAAGGGTACGGCAACTTTTTTTGTGGGGGACAAAACTAATCCAAGGTCTCACGAGATATACGATCTGCTCACAGATCTAATTCATCGAATTACAGCCCTTGGTTATGTTCCAGATACTAGATTTGCACTCCATGATGTTGATGATGAGGAGAAAGGTGATCTTCTGTTTGAACACAGTGAGAAATTGGCTCTTGCATACGGAATCCTCACATCAACTCCAGGGATGCCCATTAGGATCACAAAAAATTTACGGGTGTGTGGCGATTGCCATACTGCCATTACTTACATTTCTAAAATAATCGATCATGAAGTTATAATACGGGACTCAAGTCGCTTTCATCATTTTAAGAATGGATCTTGCTCTTGCAAAGGTTATTGGTGAAAAAGGATTCAAGCATAGGGATAGTGGATACTGAGAATCAGGCAGGCAGACTGCAGAAGAGCTTAAGTTGTTAGTTTTATAATTTATGAAGAACTAGAGGCCTTTTCGGTCTCTTCATCTGCCATACTCACATGGTCGTGAGCTGATGTGAATGGGTGTAATCTTCGCAGGGAGGATCTGAGCTCGTTCAATCAAGGAGAGCCTAGAGGCCTGAAGTGAAAAAACTAATTGGGGGTGCCACAGCTATTACTAAGAAGGCAAGCATTTACTGAAACTTTTTGAAGTATTATATGGTTCTGAATTTGTACAGCTTATGAGAACCAATATTTTTTTTTACAATCTGAGATTTTGATTGTGCATTTGAAAATTTTGCAGGTATTACAACCAGCCCTCTCTCAATGTCGCTACCGAACTTGAGGTGCATATAATATAATTAATCATCATTTTCTGAATCTATATAGTCGACTTGTGGAATAGAATGATGTTTCTCAATTCCAAGGCATAGAATATATTTTTGGTGTATAAGATAAAGTGAAGCTTAGAGGAGCACTTGTACTTTCCTCTGCAGACAGGGAACTGAAGTACAAGATTTATTATTGCGTGATGGATCATCAGGACTTGTGCTTTCCTCTGCAGACAGGCAACTGGAAGGCGGAAGCTTGTTACTTTTATTCCTAGGAGGTAAGTTATATACTTATGTCCTAAAAATCATTACTGATCCATGGAATCGAGATTTACTTAAAGGTTGGTGTGCGTCTACAAAAACAAGACCTGTAAAATTAGCATATCTTCTTAGGAAAGGCAAGGTCATCTTGTGAATTGAGAATATAAAGTCGAGGTAAGATCAGAAAGTTGTAGTCGATTAGCTGATAATTGAAGTGTCAAGGCAGTTGCAAGTTTAGACTACAGTTGAATATAGAGCTAGTATTTTCCGACTGAAATTTTTGTTGATTATGCAAGGAAATGTACAACATTATTTGCAAGAAGAATTATATGGTCCCCAACTCTAGATGAATCAGCTATAAATAAAAATACTTGAGACTCTAAATGAAGGAGAAATGGAAAATGAAAAGAATAATAAATCTACATACAAGCGAACAAATGACTAAATGAACATCTAATTGCACTGTCTTTTTCGTTAAAGAAGGCCATTTACAGGTGAGGTGCTAAAAATTGGTTTGTCTTTGTTAGCTGCATTTCCAGAACTATTGCTACTACTTTTTCTGCGAGGTTTTGCTTCTCCAAGCATTGTTATAACATCTCTCATGGAAGGTCTGTCTTTAGGAAGCTTTGCTGTACAAAGGATAGCAATTCTGAGCACTAAAAGCATCTCTTCTTGAACATGTTGGCAGTTCCCTACATTGGGGTCTAGTGCGTCTTCTAAAGCTTTGTTGTCTAGCCTCTTCCTCCGTATCCATTCAACTATATCAACAGATTCACCAAATCCTGAATCTAATGGTCGTTTTCCAGTTAGAAGTTCCATCAGAACCACCCCGTAGCTGTAGATATCGCTTTTCTCATCCACTTTCAATGTGTACCCATATTCTGCAGTTAATCACGTCATACAAAAAAATTATTGTTTGTTCTGTAATTAATCTTAAACTAGATATGCCTACAGTATCCATTGCCAATTTTACATAATTGTATTAATATAAAGTGTTTCAACTTATCTATTTGTATATATATATATATATATATATATATATATATAATCCTTCACTGTTGTTATTTCAGTATCACTTTTTTTAATGTGTGTAATCGTTAAGATACACATACACATGTGTGTGTGCGCGCACACACAAAGGTATTGTTACTGTCTTGACTGATTCTTACTTGATACTCAGGGAAGACAGAACATTGATATTATCAGAGTTAATATAGATGGTGATAGAAAGCTCACCAGGGGCTATGTATCCGTAAGATCCTGCAACCATTGACACTGTCTCATTCTTCTTAGGCATCATCTTTGCTAATCCAAAATCTGCAATTCTGGCTTCGAAATTCGCATCCAGTAATATGTTATTTGACTTGACATCTCGGTGAATCACCAAGGGATGACAGTCATGATGTAGGTAAGCAAGTCCTTGAGCAACCCCAACAGCTATATTATAGCGCAAAACCCAGTCCACAAGCAATGTCCCTGCTTTTCCATGTAAAGCTTCTCCAAGGCTTCCATTCTGCATGTACTCGTATATAATCATTGCATTGTCGTCGTTATGAAGAAACCCTAGTAACCTAACAATATTTCGATGCCTCAACCTCCCTAGCAAATTCACCTCTCCCACGAGATCATCACTACCTCCCATTTCAATATCTGCTGTAGTTCTCCAAAGTTTCTTAACTGCAACAACAGTGTTAAGCCTTTGCATTTCGGCCTTGTATACTATCCCTGTTGCCCCCATTCCAACCACATTTGATTCCGTTATGGATGCTAAAATGTCATTGCTTGTGAAACCAAGCCTCTGGAATGCCATTAATCTCCATGGCCATTCTCCTTTGCCCATTTCATATCTCTCTTCAAAGCAACTTCCGTTTGTGTACCATTTATTGTAAAGAGTTTTTGCACCAAAAGCTGCTATTACAAGAGCTACTAGCGTTGAAATTCCAATGACCCATCCACCAATGACGTGTTTCGCGTGAAATCTTCCTTGCCCGGATATATATGCAATGTCATGTGAGCATGGAGGTAGTATGCTACCGCAGAGACCCGCATTGCCCACAAGATCATTTGGACTGGCTGTTCTGAGCATTCCATTTACTGGAACAGGACCCTCTAGCCTATTGTAGGATACATTCAGCACTTCTAAAGCAGGAGAATTCCCAAAATTTCCGGGTATCCCCCCAGTCAGTGAATTGTTGGATAGATCAAGAATTGCCAATGTGGGCATCATTGCAATTGCTTTCGGAATTGGTCCAGTAAATTGATTGTTTCCAAGATCAAGAGTGACTAGTTTCTCACATGAAGCAATGCTAGCTGGAATGCTTCCAGTAAAATGATTTGATGACAGGTCAAGAATTGAAAGGGAAGGAGAGTCCTGAAACTGGTCTGGGATTTCGCCAACTAATTCATTGTTAGATACCAAGAAATTTTGAAGATTGGGTATTGAGAGAATGGAGAAAGGAAGAGAGTTTTGAAGATGGTTATGTGACAAGTCGATGGAAGAAATTGATGTGGAAGAAACAATGTCATTTGGGATTTGTCCAGTAAGACTATTATTAGCTAATTCCAGCCTTTGAAACTTTGGTAGTTTCCCAAATCCCGCAGGTATTGTTCCAGAGAGGTTATTGTTTTGCATCCGAACACGAACCAAGGAAATACAACCTGATAAACCTGAAGGAATTGGACCAGAGAAACCGTTGTTGAAAAGAATGAGCTTAGTAAGATTACCATTATAGCACAAATTTTCTGGAATTGGACCTGAAAATGAATTAGACGACACGTCTAACCATTGTAATGGTGAATTCCTGCCAAGATCACTTGGCAAAGGACCTGAAAAGGAGTTGTTCCATAACTCGAGAACCTCTAAAGCAGGCAATCCTCCTAGTCCAGAAGGGACTGAGCCAGACAAGTGGTTGCACATCAGGTTCAAGAGATGCAACTTTTTCAAATCAGCTATCTCTAGTGGAATTTCTCCTGATAACAGGTTGTCAGAGAGATCTAAGAACGTCAGTGATGAAATGTTGCCTATTTCAGGTGGAATCTTTCCATCAAGATTGTTGTTGTACAGGTAAACTGTATCAAGTAGCTCCAGCCTCCCCAATTCGGGTGGAATTGGACCTTTAAGATTACCAACAGCCAAGTCAAGGTACTTGAGATTAGTAAGATTACCAAACTCTGCCGGGATTTTGCCTCCAAGATCGTTGTAGCCAAGGACAATGCTCTCCAATGAAGAAAGTTGGCCTAGCTCTGGAGGTATATTGCCAGAGATATTATTACCTGAAAGACCAAGAAACTTCAATTTACCCATGTTCTTGAAAGACTTTGGAATGGAACCTTCGAAAAAGTTTCCTCTGAGATCAAGGCTCTCAAGGAAGGTTGCATTTCCAAGATCCTCAGGTAGGTAGCCTGAGAAATTATTACCAGAAGCATTCAGTGCGGTCAAGCCAACAACATTCCCAAGCCCCAGTGGAAAGCTTTCAATAAAACTGTTCTGGCTGAGATCAACGATCTTGAGTGCATTAAAATTGGATAAAGATTTTGGCAATGGTGATGAGAACACATTGCAGCTTAAGTCGAGAAAAGTGAGACTTCGCAATTTCTGAATGTCACTTGATACAATCCCACTAAGATTCTTGTTGGAAAGATCAAGCTTTTCAACAGCATTGATAGAGTTGCAGCTCACTCCAGTCCACATACAGTGAACTGAACTGTTCTGTATATTATTGTCTGGTGATGTCCAATCTTTCAGCTGATCTAATGGATCAACCAGCTTCTCTTTTATCGATAGTAAAGTCGACACTTCATTGTCAACCTCATTCTTTCCTACCACCTTAGCAAGACTAAAACTGTTGCAAAGAATGTAACAGTAGAATAACAAGAGGAAATATTGGAATTCCCACTTCATATTGTGAATTTATCTAAATCTTTAGCTTATTACCATTTATCAGAAGAAAGGCCAGGTGGGGGTTTTGGAGAAAGTGTCTGGAGGGGTTAGTAGTATAGAAAGTACTCGGTTGAAAAAGAAGTAATGGAGTTAAGATTGGCGAGTGAGTTGTTAATATACTTGTGTGGTCTATGTGGTTTCTGTTTGATTTAAGTATTAATTATGGGATTACTTTATTGAGTAAAAGCTGGTGAGATCTTGGGTTTTGCAGTAGCTGTTAATGTGCAAGTAATGCTGGAAGGTCTGGACTTGTTCAAATGAATTCCGACATCAAACATGGAGAGAATGTGTTCTTACATACTGGTACATTGTTTCTTCTCCTTCAAATAGTCAATTTGATTGGATTATAATGATTAATTCTTCTTTATTTTTCCTTAATAGCTCAGTAACCTTTCTTTATATATATGTTGACCATTAGCTAGCAAACTGTTTTTTTTTACCAAGTAGATTGAATTAATACATGTAGTCTTAAAAGGTTATGCATAGTACACTTTTAGTGGTACCCAAAAGCTGCATGATCTAAACTTAGTTGTTAAAATATTCCTAGATTTTTAGTCCTTATAGTAGCCCAATTTAATGTAACTTCCAAGTATGACAGTATGACAAAGATGTTTGGTTTATGAGTTAAGATTACTCGATGTTTATCTTTTGGGTCCACAATCAAGCATACATTATGCTAGTATTAATGTATAACTAGTTTAGCATTCAAATAAAAAATGTCAAACTTTTTGTCTTCTCATTTGGTAATTTGTCAGATGAAGGTGGAACACAGTAATTATTTCCTCAAGAGCGAAAAGGGGAGGCAAAAAAGCCATTAGCATCCAGCTTTTGACTTCTTCCAGGTGATTTAAAGACTGAACTTTTTGCCCCTACACAGGACATTCATTTTGTATGTAAATTGGGGTTCATGTTTAATCTTACCCTCCGTGGATAGTACAGTGCACAATACTCTTGCATCACCAAGGTTTCGTAACCGGTGCATAACACTTTGGACTCGATAGGTTCTGGAGAACAGCCAGTACATGCAACATTGTCAAAGGTTAGTAAACTGATAAAGTTTAATTATTGTATTTTGGTTCGCAATTTACCCCGTTATTATTATATCTTTATCAACACCTAATATAAACAGAGAGCAGATCTAAACTACTCTTATATCATCTGTTGATTTTTGACAAAATAAATAGCCATTCATATATATTTAAAAGCTATGATTGAGCTACGAAAATGATAGCATCTTTACATGTTACATTTATAAACAAAAATGTTTCTAAGCTTTTGCTGTATGTCATAGTTACATAATGCAACTATGAAAGGCTCATATTAGTACATTACATAAGTGTTATTGTAATATCCCGTATTTTTTTAGTATAATAAAATAGATTAATAATAATAGAAAAATGATTAAAATTGGATAGAAATTAGGAATTAGAATTGGATTAGAATAACGGGCTTTCGAATATTGGTAGGTTTTGTTGTATTCTTTTCGAGCCACCAATACTAAACAGTTGTAAATCTTTCTCTACACAAATCTTTATTTTTTTTCTTCATCTTTGTTATTGAAATTCGTATGATTTTCTATACACAACTCAGCTGTCTTTTAAAATTCATAGTAAATTCACCGTAACTCAGAATTCGTTGATTCTGGACTTTTCGGAAAGATATTTTCGTTCTCTACAACTTTTGTAGTTTATGTTTTTCAAGAAAACAACGTTTAGCATGTCAAAAAACTGAAATACTGATCTGGGCATAATGGAGTTGTGAAGAAGTTCGACGTTTGAGATGTGATGTTTTCAATTGTGTACTAAGGATTGAATATAGGTTTAATTATGCTCTGAATTCTTTATTTTCTGGTTGAGGTAAGTTTCTGATTGATCTTTCTATTATTTTCAAAATTATGTGTAATTTGATTATATAAATTTGAGCTAAGTAATTATATTTTGAAGTGACGTGTATTATACGTATGTGTTGTGTGTCAACAGTAATTTTGAAACTCTGATTTATGTCATGGTTTGCGAAAATTTAGGACCGAGGTAATCGGGTTGTAGTTACAATTTTCTGAAAATTTAAGACCGTTGCCACCGGGTTGTAGTGATCGTGGTATAAATTATGGGTAATAAGTTATTGTTTTATGTGCATTCATTGTGTCGTATCGTATCGAATAAGAATCTGAAAGTGTATCGAACAGTTATGTGTATAGTTATCGTATCGAAAATTATGTTTCATTACATGTATTAATTGTTGCTTGACCCGACTAACTGGATCGATTGATTACTTGTTGGACTGTGTAACTCATTACATACAATTTTCATGTTTGATGTAAGAGGGGGATGAAGTGCATTTGAGTTCACGAGGATCTTAGATTTGGAATTGATTGGTTGTTGACTCGTCACTGTTAGCTGCGTTTTTGTATAGTTACTTTTATTATAGAATTTTGTATTAATAAATTGTATTGTATTTTAGATTTTGTAAGATTAACTGTTCGAAAAAGGGTGGGAAGTTACGGTTATTAAACAACTAAATAAGGGAAGATGAAGATGCATATTAAATTAAACTACCACTCCTCTTCTTAATCAGTTATTCTTCCATAGAATTATTGTTATGCAAGAGGATCATTCTGGTAAAACAAATAAGAAGCTGCACTTTTTCACATGTTTCCATGTGAATAAATAAAATAAAATAAAAATTGATGCTGTGTTGTGATGGATGGAGACCATGTGAATCCGCAGCTTCATAGGGAAGTTCCCCTCTGCCTTATTATTGAGCATTATCACAATGTACCATATGCATATACAGTTATACATACATATATCTGAGATGGATAATTCAAGGGAAGCCAAGGGGCTGATGAATGATTACGGGTTGCACATGGGGATTATGTAGGGAATCATAGTTGTGGTGATTGCACATGCACCACTTGTGGGACATACTTCCAAGTCGACCCCATACACATATGGCCAGATCTCAATTATTGTACAATTTTAGTTTAGTCATATTTTTTCATTGATACGAGATTATTGTTTGTTCTGAATTTTATTGAGACCACCTGTAAATATAAGCCCAATTAATCTGGCTTAATGAACTAATTAAAGTTATGAAGCATTGACCAAGTTGTTGCTTGACAGCCCAAATGAAAGTTATGAAGCATTGATCAAGTTGTTGCTTAAACAGCCCAATTTTAAAAATTATTAAGCAAGTCAATATCGGGTCACAAATCCGTGTCGAATCACATTTTCAAAAGTTTAATTAGAGAGTTGGCCTCAATAAGGAATCAGTGTTTCAGTTGCGTCTTTTTTGTTGTTGAAATTACGTATGAATCTTGCAGGAATCTCATGTTTACACCTTGATTTACACTTGAGTATAGTAGAATAATTAGTTGTTTCAAAACACTCAAATTATTCAGTAATATTATTCCAACCCTTAATTTATCTGACCAGACATCACAGCCATGATTATGTTATGACTATTTCTGCCCGTACATGAAATTAGAATCATTACATGATTGATCATCAGGAAGATGTGAGAGCATCCAAGAACTCTTGGTCTCTTTCCAAAGCACTCATGGTATGTGGAATCAAGCACAAATCCACATCTATGCTTCCTCCACCTTTTTGCCCCGGATACAAAGTCCCCTTGCCATCAAACTTGTTATCGTGTCCACTGAAAACCGCCACAGCTTTTCCCAATCCAAATTCGTTTCCATACATATCGAACCGTGGGGAGCTCCCAAACATAACCAGGCCAGGATTAACTAAATTCTTGAACTGGTACATAGTAGGATTTTGCATCCATGTCATAAGTCTCTCTCGCACAGCCTTGTCGTCATGTGCAGCTATAGCTTTATTTAACTGTGCAGCAGCCCAGCCTAAATCGTTCTCCAGCAGCTCACCAGCCGTAGTCACTCCTCCAACTGTCTGAATGCAGTTGCCAAAATAATTTTGTGGCAAGGGTGGTTCTAATCGTGATCTTATATTCACGGATGTGTTACATATGCTAATATGATTTTGTTGTAACCCACGAGCACGCATCACACATCTCCAGATTAAAGCAGATAAGGCTTGTAAACTTGATATAGTTATGCCTCTATCTTTACAAAGAGCATTTGCTTTTGCTTTAATTCTTGCTAATGAAGCAACCGAGAAATGAAATATTCTTTCCTTAAGCTCGGGACCTTGACATCTACTAATGAATTGATCATGATGAGTGAAAGGCAGGTTGTAAAAAGGGCCATATCCATCAGGAAACCAACAGTCATGGATAGGTGGGCGCGAGATCTTTATTGCTTCATTACCTATTTTCTCTTGAAACACTTCCGATAAAGTGTTGATAAAATGCCAGTAAGAGGTGCCATCAGCCACACAATGGTTGGATGAAAACCCAATGAAGATACCATCAATTAGCTCAGTCACTTGTACTGTTAGCAACGACATGGTGTGACCATCATGGTTGACAGCCTTGTAATGATCGAAAAAATGTTGAACAATGGAAGGTACATAGATCGGTGATAAAATATCAGACACGGTTAAATTCACTTTCGAGTGAACAAATTTGGCTCCGGGACTATTGCTGCAATCTATGTATACCGCATACAAATGTGGATCATCGCTTGTTTGGGTAGCAAGGCGGCCTGCAAGTGGATAAAAATGAGCAAGAGTGACAGAGAGCGAATGCTTAAGCCTCTCAAGAAAACCTTGAATGGAGTTTTCTTGTGTATCTGAAAGTGGAATACTTCTGAAAAGAAGCCCTTTCTGAATGTAATGAACAGTAAGCAAGCAAAGATCCCATGGTGTTCTATGAATAGCTTCTTTTCTCTCTTCTCCAATATGAGATGGTTTGATAAAGCACTCAGATATCAGCTTAACACTTCGAGGATACATAACAATATTAGTAGCTTTTAAGAATGAGTGGATTTGCTACAACCATGAACCACCCCTTCCCCTTTGTAAGTTTTTGCACAACATATCCAAGACTGCCTTTCATTCAACATATAATATGCAGACTCCAAACTTGTTGGACCACACTAACAACATCTTGTATACTGAGCTATATACACAACGTATTTAACAACATCTTGTATTACACAACGTATGTTTCTTTTTTAAAGATATTACCCTACGTAGCTTGTTGTGCTACACATAATAATTTATTTTGTAATATAATATTAAATTTATAAAGAAAAGTTATTTAATTTTACAATATAAGTTACAAGTCATATACCACCGTTTGAAAGCATAAACAGAAACATCCATTCAACGTGAAAATTGAGTAACCAGATTCATCGTATTAATTTGACAATTCCATGTATAATTACATTGCGTGCCGCCTTTTTATTACAAATATCAGAGACCATTATATATGTCACTTACTTTTCATAAATGGAGCCCACATGTCATTCTCATGTACTGAGAGTGTTGAATGAGCTGATTAGTTTAGGAAAGGTTGTTCAAAAATTAGGTGGAAAGAAAAATTGTACGTAGTGTAGTAGCCTAGTAGGTGTGATAATTCTTTTATTTTTTTCAACTGAAAATTGTTACCGTCACCCTTTTTAAATAGTTGTCCATTTTAACTTTTTTTTATCAAATTAACTAATTTCTGATTAAAAACTTAAAATTATTTGTTTATAATTTTAAAAAAAAACACATTTTAAGTAGATTATATATACTTTTTAGCAATATAAAATTTTATCTTATTTTCAATTATATATTATATTTAAATTATAGTCAAAGATAGGTTAATTTGACCGTACTAAAAATAAAGTGAACAACTAAAAAGAAACGGAGGGAGTATATGCCTAGTAATTGAAGTAGGTTATAAAGACGTAAAGAAGTTGGTATCTAGAGGCATTCAAGACAGAGATTGACAAAATACATTGATATGATAGATATTTGATTCATTTCGATTCGATTGAATTTTATCAAATTTGAAATTTTGAATTTAGATTTTAGGTATATTGAACCGATACTTAATTTAAAATTCGAAACTTCATTCAAATCCAAAACTTGATAAAAAAAACCCGATATATTTATATCTAATATTATAAATATAATTTATTATATATAATATACATAGATATAAGATAAATAATGTGTATATATTCATTTTATTATTTCATTTTTACTCAATAGTTGATACTTTTTTAGTAAACTAGTTCTTCACTTCATCAACATATGATAGATTTTACTAGTATTATACTCCCTCCGTCCCATTTAATTAATTCTTAACCCTTTCAATTTTAGGAGGTCTCAACTGATTATTAATATTTCTAAAAATAGTAACTTTTTATAATATTTAAATTCACTATACTTTTTGCATGTTGCAGCTGTATTCAACATAACAACAATCTGAATAAAAATAATATAATATTAAAACCCAGTAAACTCACGTGTCTTTCATCCACTCCATAATCTTCTCTATAATTGCTAGTCTCATCTTCTTAAAATGTAAAATCAATACTTTTGATGGAATCACACAAAAATTTAAGTTGTATATCTGATTCTGGTCCATAACCAGAAGATGAATCACAAGAAATTATACCGTCAAGTTTGATCGGTCGCATAGATTTAACCCAATTGATTATTAAAAATTATCTAGACATCTTTGATATTGTAGAAGATATTCCGGAATGAAAGGGCTAGAAAAATATGAAAGATAGTGTGAGTTTTCAAAGAATAAAGAGGTATAAGATTACCAAAATAGAACCATGAAAATGAAAGTTTGACGACTCAATTGGTCTTTTGTAAATCTTCATGCCCCATTTTTTCAACTAAATATTTGTATCAATTTTGGTAAGTTTACGTTGATTAGTTTGACTTTTTGGAATAAGTTAATCTTAATTTTTCTTGAATAAATGTGGAGGATTTCATGGAATTAGTTGCCAGATTTAGTGCTCAATTTATTTCCTGATTTGTTTTCATTAAATTTGGCATAATTGTCTTGCTTATATTTGGGTACAACTGGTATATCCTCTATATACCTCATAGCCTCGAGAGCAGATAAATCATCCTCGGGTATTTTATTTAGAAATTGTGAATTTCCATCAACATGGTCCACAAATGTGTGCATGCTATGATGATGGTGATAATGATGAACAATATGTGGAGGGGGTTGGAAAACTTTCTCAGAATGTACTCTTTATTTTTCGATAAAGAGGAGACATGGTTTACGGTGGTGTAACTGGTAGATAGAAATGTTGGTGGCAAAAATGGAGTGTATGGGTTATATATATAATGAGAGGGTCAAGTGTTGCAAGGTTTACAAAATAAAGTCTTACTACAAAATAATGAGAGTTTAAAGTTGATATTGGTTGATCCATGAGACTTTCCAGTTTCCTGATGACCTATTCCAGATTCACTTGTGCAGATCGAATAAATAAGATGTGAACAACCCTACTACAATCGGACCTTACGTGAATTAAAATCATAGTGTTATATGACTTCTTCAGGGGCAGGTCATTGAAGTCCTTACGAGAAAATGAGATGCTAGCAAGCCTATTAATGTTAGAAACATAAGAGTAATTTTTGCATGCATGATCAGGATAACTTGTAAAAGAGTAGAAAATGTATATGAGTACTTAAAATAGAGAATGTAAAAAGAAAGAATCCTTGTACCCATATCTAATGATAACATACCATGCTACATTGTCCTTTGACAATCAAGTTTTTACAAAAACTCATTTTTAAACTTAAATCCTTGTGTTACATTACATTATTTCAAACCTAAATTTTTAGCCGTATCTGTTTGCTTCACTCTCTATGAAAAATGTCTGAAATATTAAAACATTAGTACTATTCTCAAATAAAATAAAACTACTGCAATCGAGAAAACAAACTACATTTAATTATATTACTAAAGTATATCCTGTAACCCAAAGTACACAATAAAAATTTAAATCAAATCTAATTAGAGTTAATAACACAATTTCTAAGAAGAACAATATTCATACCTAGAAAAGTTTTGATGATAGCATAAATGGCTTCATCTCTACCATGATTTCGTAGCCAGAAAAGAGGTGAATACCGCTCATGCATATTCTTGTCTTTATTTAAAAGAAATTCCATGAGTAAATATCTACGAAAATCCCATGAAGACGCATATTGCTTACCCAAACTAACCTTAACTGATGTACAGAAGAATCATCATGAATGGTTGGGTCAACAGAGAGAAATGGTGATACTTCAATTGTGGATGAATCTACAATCATTGTTGTTGGGCATTTCTTAAATCCGATTAAGAGTTAATTCAGGGCATAAAATAAAATGTAATGACATATCATTAAGAATGTAATGGACTTGTTAGCATCTCGTTTTCACGTAAGGACTTCAATGACTTGCCCCCGGAGAAGTCGGATAACACTATGATTTTAATTCACGTAAGGTCCAATTATATTTTGGTTATTCACATCTTATTTATTCGATCTACACAAGAGAATCTGAAATAGGTCATCAGGAAACTGAAAAGTCTCATGGATCAACACAATATCAACTTTAACCTCTCATTATTTTGTCATAAGGCTTTATTTTGTAAACCTTGCAACACTTGGCCCTCTCATTATGTATATATAACCCATACATTCCGTTTTTGCCACCAACATTTATATCTACCCGTTACACTCCCTACCAGTTACACAACCGTAAATCATGCCTCCTTGGTATCGAAAAACAAAGAGTACACGTTCTAAGAAAATTTTCCAATTCCCTCCGCATATTGTTCATCATTATCACCATCATCATAACAAGCACACATTTGTGGACCATGTTGATGGAAATCCACAATTTCTAAATTAAATACCCGAGGATAATTTATCTACTCTCGAGGCTATGAGGTATATATATCACCCAGATGATATATCAGTTGTACCCGAAAATAACATATTTTGCATAAATTTGGTAGTAATCAACTTTTTCAAATTTTGTATTACCTTTTTAACTTTATCTCCTTGCATTATTTAAAGACCCACCGGTTAACACATACTCTATCAAATAATATATTAATTTACTGTTTCTTAAATTCTGTGCAAAATAAGTTCAGATCTCACCTTTTTAGTTATTGTGAGATAATATTAATTAGTTTGGTGATTTTACTTTTGGACCTTTATCAATTATAAATATTATCATCACTTTTCATATTCCCACCTAGGGTTGTTCATGGTCGGGTTGGCCGGGTTTGAGTCATTTTTTTACCCAATTCAATTAGTTCAGTTTTAAAAATTTCAACATGTTATGTTAAAAAATATTATACAACCAACACTACCCAATTTAAATCGGTTTGGATCGGGTTGGTTCGGTTTGATCGCTTTATAAGTATTATTAAAATTTTATATTTCCACATATTTAAACATAAATTGCGATAATAAAATTTACTATCTCATAATAAATGACAACAAAATTAAAACAAAATTAACGAAATATGTTCATAAATAGTAAAATTTATAACTAATTTGTAATGATCGTGAAAATTACGTGTATTATACACTTTCCAGACAGCCATCAGTATGTATCATTTCCGACGTTCAGCCAGGATGAGCGTGCGACGTGAGAATAGGGTGATCGCACCATAATCCACTCAGGTAATTTGTTACTTTATCGAGCGGCATTAGACAGAAGTTGTAATAAAAAGTAGATTTAGAGTTCAAAATTTATGTAGACATCTTATGATTCTGAGTTGATGAGTTTATTTGGTTTGTAATAAACAGTAGAGACTTCATACTTTAGTTTGTGGCTGCTTGTTTGATACTATAACTTGTTTGCGATCTTTGGTGGATGGCGGGGTCAGTTGCGTATATGGTTATTATTTTATTGTGATTGGTTGGTGAACCCAAAATTTAGACCCCGGATTTTAGTGAGTGTCACATAATCTAATAAATATTTAAAATTTTAAATATATAATTACTATTATATTAATATCTAATATATAAATTATCATCAAAGTATAAAATATCAGATGTACTTATATATTATGTAACATATAATATATAGGTATCGGATTGGGTTGGGTTGGGTTGAGTTAGGTTGGCTAAAATAATTTTCAACACATACTCAACCCAATTAATTCGGGTTGAACTCTTTTTAAGTCAATTAAATATCGAATTTTTAATTTTGATTAAATCGATCGAAATAAGGGTCAGATTTAATCGGGTTTTATAATTCTAGAACACCACTATCCCCACCAATAGCAATTTGAAGCACCAAATTTTTGAGAGCCGATTTTAAATATCATATATAACAAACTAAGTTAACAACTCGCTGAATACCGAACTCAGTACATATAAATCCAAAATTAACAATTTTAATATATATTAATTATTAATTTATATTTATAAAAGTCTCAAACACATTATATCTAATCGTGAAATGTTACAAATATAAATTTAATATATCTATTAATTAATTTAATAAATATCTATTCGTTATAAGATTAATTAAAAATGATTAAAATTTAACTTAAAAACAACTTAATAATTCATATTCATATAATTCATTACAATTATTTCATTCAATGTTTTACTACCCTGTTGACCAGGCTTAGTGTGAGTTTCATAACCACAAATTATACTCCTACAGTCCTACACGAGTTGTCCATAATAAAGTTTGATCATATTTATTTTTGTGTGGACATAATGAAAAATTAAATAAAAAGGGTAAAAATCAAAAATTAAATTATTTAATATTATAAGATATTTAAAATGAAATTAAAAAAGAAAAATAAAATAACATTATTAATAACAGAATAATATAAGGTGAGTTTGAATAATAAAGTAAAGTAGTTTGAGAATAATTGAACACATTAACACTCAACTAGCTTTAAAATTTTCGATCATGGAGGCATATACTAATGTTGGGGCGGATATATATAACTACTTTGCTTAAAGCATATGGAAATGAGTTCATTAGTGGAAAGACTTGAAATGAACATCCAAAATGCCTAAGCTCATTACAATATTTACCATACCCATACTATCAGTACAAAGACATGCTTTCCCATAACTTTAAATACAGATTATAACATCCAACATCTACTTTTCTGTGTTTATTACCATTTACCAACCCCATATCAACCTCCTACTTGGTATTTATGTTAAATCAGATTGAAACTGCATTCCTCTTCAAAGGGTTTTGATGTTGCCATGCCTTTCTCTTGCTCTCCTACTCGATTTTCAGTAAATTGAATATAGCAGCATCCAGAAGCTGTTGTTTCCAGTTCCTCAGCTGGAGTCCGCTTTTGATGCTTTTGCATTGAAGGGTGCATCCCCTTTTAAATCAAATACCAGGGATTCCGCTAGATCTTGTTGAATATTCAGAAACCAACTTAAGAAACATGGAATACTTGTCCTCTAATAGTCGAGCTGGAACGTCAAACTCTGCAACTCGGCCTGCAAAGTAAATGCAATGAAAAAGGTGGTTAGCCAGATTCATATGGAGAAAACTGTGACAACTGGAAATTTCAATGTTAAAAACATAGCAAGGAGTAGAAATTTTTGCGCAATTTTCAGTAAATATGTCTTGAATAGTGTTTTATATCTGCCAGAGGGAAGAAAAATAGTAGAAAAACAATGTGTACCATCACTGAAAACAATAGTAGAAAAACAATGTTTTACGGTGAGCAATTGTGCACACTGTACATTCCTTAAATTCAGACCTAATAATCTTCTGGATGAGATTATCTGTGGCTGAATCAACAGAGGCAGTTGCTTCGTCAAGCACCAGAATTTTTGCCTGCTTGAGTAAGGCCCGGCCAAGAGAAACAAGCTGACGCTGTCCTACGCTCCAGTTATCTCCATTTTCTAGAACTACCAATATTAAGTTAAAATAAAAGACAAGTTAGTTGAACAAAATAATAGAGTCTGAAATGCAACATTAAAAGGTCACTCTTTGCAAACTTAAAAAGACATGTGTGATGTGTCTATGCAGCTTCCAGCCGGGATACCTAGCGAATCAAGCTTTTGCTCCTTGTGCCGAACTATATCGCCAAGCTGGGACTTATCAAGTGCCTATGTAAAATCAAAATAAAAGGCTTAATAGAGGACGCTGTAATAACTATTTACACACAGAACAGGTAAGCACTCTAAAATTATACTGCATGCATAACGGGTTGCCATTTTCAAAAGTACACATGTTTATACTGGAAATGATTCTTTTGGCTAATTAAAATGTTTTCTGGCCCTATGCATGTGAGTACCTGCCAAATTTCTGAATCTGGGTGCTCGCCTAGAGGATCAAGGTTTGCCCTAATGGTCCCTTCAAAGAGGGTCGGATCTTGTGGTATTATGCTCAGCCGACTACGAAGATCATGAAGTCCTATTGTGGAAATATTAATATTGTCTATCACAATACTTCCACCTTCTGGTTCAATCATGCGAAACAGTGCCTGAATCAATGTTGATTTACCACTTCCAGTACATCCAACAATTCCAATCTTCATTCCACCAGAGAATTTGCAACTCAACCCATGGAGCACCGCAGGAAGATTCTCTTTGTAACGAACCTACAAGAACATGATATTCATATTAACTGATGCTAAATTACTTAAAATACAATCTGTACAAAATCTTTAACTATAAAGCACACTTTAATAGAAGACAACACCTTGAGGCTTGAAGTGTATGCAAATATGCATCTTATGCATGCATGTAAGATTTAATTTTTTGGTATTTCAGGAAAATTGAGAATCATCTAGCTGGGAATTTGTGATATCTTGACATTGAATGAACTTTATAAGCGATATCTTGACATTGAATGAACTTTATACCTTGGCATCCATCTGTAATCTATACCTATAACTAAAACAAAGGCCAGCTTGTAATCCATATCTATAACTTGAACAAAGGCCACCTGACACCATCTTCATTGCAGTTTCTCCTTCAATTGCTGACATCACATTTCGATATCTCATATAACTTTCTCTTCCCCTATATATGAAATTCCACTAATTCACTCTCACTACTTTATTATTTATCTTTACTTACCTGCAATTTTTCTAAATTTATTTTTCAAATATTATGCGCAATACTTTTATCTTGTTTTGTCCTTACTTTTCCTTCAATAATATCCCTCTTTAGGTGAGATTTGTTTTGATGTACCCAATTTTTTGGGCTGTTATGTATCTCATTGTGAGAGTTTGTTTTGTTTTGTTTTGATGTGTTTGCTATTGTTTGGTTCATTGAGAATGATTCGTATAATGTATTGTGAGATCTAGAAAGCTCGCGTCAAGGCTGGAATGGTGGTGAAAATCGCAAAATCTCACCATTCACAACGGAATATTGTTCATATATGGGGGCATATGTGCCTCCAATCTCAGAACGTTGGACTACCCATGACTTTAATTGTGTGAAGGTCAATTGTGATGCTACTGTTTTCTGGGATGGTGTAGGATGGATTGCTTGGAAGTCATCAATTTCATTTTTAATTTCAAAATTATTTATATTCAGTATGTTAAGCAGCGATCCGGTAACAAAACGCTAATTGTTAGCTCGTTTATTTGTTTTCAACCTGGTTGTATAGCTAGTTGGGGAATTGTCCGGCTGACCATCTTTCAAGTTAATGGATATTGTCTTACTATTGTCAAAAAAAAAAAAAAAATGTATCAAATAAAATCAACAAATGTTCAAATATTAATGTTTAATAAACTTGTTATTAAATACATACTAGCTTGTATCCCGTGTGATGCACGGATTTCTCGTAATATTTTTTTTTTGTTTTAATATTTTATTTACATGATTTAATATTATATTTAATTTTATAGTAATAATTTTAATTTTATTTAATATCTTGTATAAAAATTCTTACATAGTATTTTATATATTTTACTTGTGTTTGTATTTAAAGTGGATAAGATTATTGTTTTGTATAGATACAGTGTTTTAGTTACAAGACTAATTTAGTTAGAAGACTAATGTTTAAAAATTATAATAATAATTTTATTTAATATCTTGTATAAAAATATTCTTATATAATTTTTTATATATTTTACTTGTGTTTGTATTTAAATAGGATAAGGTTATTGTTTTATTTAGATAAGAGTTTTAGTTAGAAGACTATTATCAATTTACTAACCTAGCCCAAATACCGACCACGGCCATTGACTAACTACCAAACGTTTAATGTTTCGGTTTTAATAATTTAATAATATAGTATATGTGTGTGTGCATGTGACAAATAAAATATTCGGTACCTAAGATTTAAATTTTTTAAATTATATGTATACTGCACATATTACCTACAAACTATAACTAAAACAAAATCCAAATTACATTTCATCCTTGCCTCATAAGTCATAACTTCTCCTTCAATTGCTAATATCATATACCACTATCAACATAATTTTTCCTCTCATATCTACGACATTCTACTAATTATCTCTTTTACACCCCAATTCATCTTTTCATCCTTGCCTCGTAACTTCTCCTTCAATTGCTAATATCATATCCCGCTATTAACATAATTTTTCATCTCATATCTATGACATTCTACTAATTCTCTTCTTTATGCCCTAATCATCTTTTTTACTTATAATTTACAGTAAAATGTAATTGTGCATGGCAATTACACTAACTACGATTATTCATATCAAATACAGTGAACATAGGAAATCAATATGCATATATTGGGAATCCAAGTGTATGCAACGTATATAAAAGTGCAGGTGAGTCCAGATCCCAGAAGAAACACTATGGACAGCTACCATTAACTCGTAAGAAACACCAAATTTAAATCTAAAAAATTAACAAATGGCATAAGATATCCTGTGATTGCTCATGTTTTGCTCCAAATACAATAGGCTCAAAAGCACAACTGTTGCATGATCACGAATAACTTTTCCCTTAAAGGAATAAGGTCCACCTTAAACAATGAATATGGTCTCATATCACCCTATCTATAAACTTCTATAAACTTACCGGCTAAAATTGTAAAGTCCCAGCCATGATATCACCCACCCGATACGGTTATACAACTAAACCAAAAAATTGTCGCAAAAGCTCTCCTAGCAAGTTGAAATATAACCAACAAATGCACCAGTTCCAATATCTTATCGCCCACCCGATACCGTTATACAACCAAACCAAAAGATCGTCGCAAAAGCTCTCCTAACAAGTTGAAATATAACCAACAAATGCGACAGTTCCAATATCCTTGCAGAAAATATCCCTTATTCCACAGGTTTGAATACTCCTTGCGAGTCCAAAAAAAAAACCTTCTTTCGGACATCAAAGTCTGAATCATCTTCCAGGGGAATGCTTATCGCCCTTACCCATAACAATAGGAAGACTCAAGCTGTAAACCTCCCGTTGCAGAGTCTTTCATTACAATGAACTTCTAACTCAACCGCCGAAGGGGGCTCCCGACCACATTATAGTTACCTCCGCCAACAGTCCCACTATTCACCCTCTTGCAGTGCCAACTCTCAATCCCCCCCCCCCCACCCTCAAGCCCACAAACAAGTCTACTTTTTTCGTTTCATATATGTGGAAACCACTATGAAATATTATTTAATTAATTGGTGAACTATAACAAACATGTGACTATTTCTCAGTCCACGGATTTCATAATGCCCCAATAAACTGATAATTTGTAACCAATTTCACTCTGAAAATTCTCTCTAGCAGAAGAGAGAATCTTTTCGGGTAGAAATCTATGCTTGTTTAACAGTTCCAGTTACTCCCATTATTCTTTAATGTAAAATAATGATATTAATAGAGCTCCTCCTTTGAATGAAATTCAACAACACCCAAAGAAAACTTGTCACGCCCATAATTCTCGTGCCTAAAGTGGTCAGAGGTTTAAATATTTTTAAAACTACATTCGAACTGTACCTCCAAGACAGGAACATATGTCTTTCAGGTAGAGAATCAACAAATTGAGGCCCAGTCATTCTTAAACTACCTTAGAGAAAACTGTCTTGTAGGTAGAGAAAAAATAAATAAACCAGATCAAATATTAGAAAAAGGCCACATGAGTCGATGACTTTAAACTCTAGAAAATAATGAACTAGTTAGGTAAATGAAGCTTAAAGTGCATATATCTTTCACTTATTTTCTGTATGTAATCAGTAAAATATGTACCTTTAAGTCTATCAATTCAATTGTCCCTTCTTGTGGCCACAAGGTTGGGGGTCGCATATCCTCAATAACTGGTAGAGCCTCACTAGGGATGTGGCAGTACTGATGAATCCTTTCAATGGAAATAATTTTATTTTCAAGTTTACAAAAACTAAGGATCACCGAGATAAGCGTGCATTCAAATTGAGGCCATATGTCACAGCCAGGCCTGCCATACCTACATAGTAAATGCCTATCATTAAAAGTATAATCAATTATATGCAAGTATATATAATTATAAACAACATCTAGCTTTTGTATCGTGATATATCAACTCGTAACAGTTTTACGCAAGTTACATTTATAGCATGACTAGTCAAGCGAAGCAGGTAGGATTCCTATGATATTTAGAAAGCAAAAGTATCAGTCAAAATGATGAACATACTTGGATCGATACTCCCATGTGGAATAGTAACTAGTATAACCATACAGAATGCAAATACAAATGTTGACAATAACTCCATACGTAGACAGAGCCACTCAATAGCTGATAGACTGTAGAAAAATGGACGGGCAAAATAATCAAGAAGATATAAGTTCCTCTTCATAAATCACTTTTCTTACCCAGATCCTCTTATTGTTGCTGCTCCAGCAATTGACTCAGAAAATAGGTGGAGACCAGTTCTCTTGATGAAGCCATATAGTATTTCTGCACACATGCAATATACATGAAATTTAACTGGTCCCATACAAGTGAATGATACAGTATAGATAGATGCAAGATATGTTACATAAAAAGGACTAGTGAACAACAGACCTCTAGTTTCTAAACAGTAGACCAGAACAATGGTGCATAAATTAACAGAGTAGCTAGAACTATATACCCCACATGAATAACCCCCAAAGATTTTGGATTACTGTCACAAGTGAAACTCTAAAAAAAACTTCAGTATATTTGGGATTTGAGCCTGAAATTAGATACTTATTACAGCTAAAAGTATATGATTGTAGTAAACGTTTCTACCTAGACTTTCATCATCCTTTTTAATGATTTTCTATACATCCAACAGAACAGTGTTGATAACAAGAAACAAATCGGGCTTGGACGTTACTTATTTTAACTACTGCCCCATCAGTCATCATATACTGAAAAACAATATTTTAAAAAACTAAAATTAAAGAATACAAAAGCGTAAAATTTTGGATTCCCGAAAATGCATTAAAATTATATCCTATATATAATTAGCATAAGGGAGTTCAGGTGGTTTGGACATCACCGGATCCCACAATGTTAAAAAGGAAGTATTAAAAGAGATAAAGAAAAAGGATAGTAATATATGCTACATCTATTCTAATTAATATAATATTATAATCATACATGATATTAAATAAAAATAAAAATTATTGAAAGAACAAAAGAACATAAAATAAAACATTAAAATGTAAATAATAAAATATTGAAAATATCCCGTTTTATGAAAAATATAATAATATAATCACACATGATACTAGAGAGAATCAAGAATATCACTGAAAGAACAAATATATATATATGTATATGTATATATATATATATATAAAAACTCGAAAAAAACAAAAAAAAACATGCAATAATAAAATATCAAAAAGTAACTCATGTTTTGCACGGGATATAAGCTAATAATAATAATATAGATATAAAGACAGACGTGTAGGAATCGGGAGGATAAGTGACCTGATCGATTAAAATTTTACAAAGACTATACTGTACCTGCATCCACAACAAGCTATCACCATTGGAATAACAAGAAGCAGAATTTGCCAAGTAACTTGAGTCATGACACCAACTATACCGATAAGTTGAATTGTTGTTGATGCAAACCCGCCTAGTCTAAAGGGAATATCAAGGTCAACTACACTTTGATCAACTGACACCTAACAATTCAAAAACAGAGAACAAAATTAAATTACAAAAGGAAAGGAAAACTGTAAGTAATGGAAAAACGAGAGAGTGAGCAGACAATAATAATTACAAAGCAACAGACTTGAGTCATAACACAAGTACGGTAACCGGATTACTAAGAACCGCTGAAGAGTATGACACAACTACACTGACAAGAAAACTGTATAACTGAGCTTCAATCTTCTTAAAAAAATCTTAGGGTATGGTAACTTAAACCAATGAAGAGCAAGCAAGTAATACTTATGCGATTCAAAATTCGACCAGATGGAGTAGAGTCAAAGAAAGACATTGGTGCTCGGAACACATTTCTGAGCATTTGTAAGAACAATTTTTGTGCAGCTGCAAGACCAAATGTAGCTACCAATACGGCCCTGACAAATATAAACCAAGAACTCCCAAAAGCAAGGGCAATATAAACAACAATAAGAACCATATTACTAGTTTTTGGTTGGTCTCCTTTGGTTTGGGGATTAGCCCAAGCCATCCACCAATTACTAGCTATCTGAAGAATCTGGAATATTGTTTGGGCTAGAATAATGAGAGGAATCAATAAACCCTTATATGCCGCAGCCATATATGACAAGTACACCCTCATGCTAATTTTCCCTCTCTCTCTCTCTTCTTCCTGAACAAGTTGCTTTTTCCTTGACCGTTTCACTTTCTTTTTCTCTTTAATCGGTTTTAGATGCGAAGTTGACCCAACCTCTTGCACTTCATTTCCCAAACTCTCCAAATTACCTCCTATTGATTCACACTTTTTACTCAAAAGGATAGAACCTTCAAGTGGATGATTGTCGACGAAATCTTCAGATGATTGATTGGGAATATCCATGGCTTCTATAGCTTCATGATGAGCTGAAACCAGGGTGTCGAAATCAGTACCTGCTTGAAGAAGTTCATCATATTTCCCAGCTTGAATGACACGGCCTTCTTTAATTACCTGCAGTATGGATGAGGTACTGACGGTTACTACATTGGGCATTAGAATCTACAATCAGTATAAGATAAAATATAAAAAGAGAAGTTGTAAGTAGCAACCAATGCACTACCAGAAGGAAACTAAAGAAATAACCAATGTCAATAAGCCTGAAGTAATCGTTGCTGTTAATCTGTTATATAAACTTGTTGTTTTCCTCTCATATACTTTTTATTTATGATTTATTTGTAACTATTCATCTCCTGCAATCTATTATCCTCCTTTTACACTTTGTATTTAAAAGTCATTATTTTGTATAGAAAATGGTCAACTCTCTGATCAAGCTACGACTCTTCATTAACATGTCCATTTCCTGATTCACCTTTTAGGTTCTAATTTTTTATCCAACAATTATAGACTTACAAAATTGATTTGATATTCTCATGAATTACAAACTCATTTTCATATTAAGAAAATGCATGACCTATCTTCTACGGTTTTACCTAGGACCTGTATGGTTTTCTACTTTTCTTCCCACCATTCTGCGTCCGATTCTGATATTATGTACACAACGAATTAATGCCATGAAGGAAAATGCACCTCGTAAATAGACCCGGCAATTTTGTACATGACACAAAAATATGATACCAAAATAACGGGTATGGGTTTTGATTTTTGGTACACGAAAGTACACAAACAAGAAAGCACACGGTCATATTATGTCTCAGATATGGGCTTTCATTTTTTGTACACGACATGACACGAAAGTACACACACACATATATATAAACAAGTTTTAATATAGTTTTATGTAAATATATATGAGTAAACATAAACATTTTATGTATATTTCATAAATATATACATAAAATAATAATATTTTAATATACATTTTAATCAAATTATATTAATATATTATTATTTAGTATATACAAAAACACGACATGAAAGTATACGAAATCCAAACGGATAGGATATGGGTTTCACATTTAGGTACACGATTTCGAAAAGGATCAAATATGGGTTTGACATTTAATTACACGAAAGTACATGACACGATACGATTGACAGGTCTACTCGTATATCAGCAAAAGCAGCGTTTTTGTTATATACAATTATGGGTCATAACATTTAAGTTAACTACAGATAGAAGCCTTATCTAAGATACTAGGCATTCAAACTCAATCAAGAAGCCATTGTACTAACTTAGAAGCAATAACATAATATAAAGAATAAAGCAACAAGAAATTTTTGTACCGGTATCAAATCAGCTGCTGGCAGAAATTCAACTTGATGGGTTACATAAACTACAGTCTTAGTTGCTAGCGCTGTCATGATGTATTCCTGCAAGTCCACTTTAGACATTTAGCCAAAGCTATTTAGAGGAACTAAGAAACTGACTGTAAATAAGAAACTCTAACCTTAAATAATTCTGAACCTGTGTGTGCATCAACGGCACTGAAGGGATCATCAGGTAAATGGATGTCTGCATCTTGATAGAGTGCCCTGGCAAGCTGTACACGTTGCTTCTGGCCATCACTGAGATTTATGCCCCTGTCACCAATAATTGTCTGATCTCCATGTGAAAAAAGCTCCAAATCTTTTTTTAGCGAACAAGCATGAATTACACTCTTGTATTTTGCTTTGTCCATTGAGCTACCAAAAAGAATGTTTTCTTCTATATTTCCAGATTGTATCCAAGCAGACTGTGAGACGTAAGCAGAACATCCACATACTCTAACCTAAAAGATAAAAACACATTAAATTTAATGTATAAATACATAACAGAACCATTAATTACACAATAGCAACAAGACAGCAAATCAGAGTCATGAATAATGAAAACTACAGTCCAGATATTCCACTTACTTCGCCAGAGATTTTGGGAATCTCACCAAGAATACAAGAAAGGAAGCTTGATTTCCCAGAGCCAACCATGCCGCAGACAGCAACACGCATCCCCTTTTCCACCTTCATTTGTATGCCTGACAATGTTAGGCTTGAAGAAGAAACATCCCAGCAGAATTCACCATCTTTTATCTCTATTGCCACATTCGTGGTTCCTCGTGCTAATGATGTGATTGCATCATCGTGTAACTCTTCATCCTCTAGGAATCCAGTGATTCGATCAAGAGAAACTTTTGTCTGAGCCATCATTGAAACCAAGTCCGGGAAATTCCTCAAAGGCTCCTGTAGAATTCTGAAGGTGGCCAGGGCAGAAAGAACAACCCCTGCTGTAAGTTCATCGCCTAACAATATTGCAGTTCCAAAAGTGACAGCTGAAACAAATATAGGGGAGCTCCAGAAAATAAACGTAATAAATGCCTGTGAGTATAGCGCTTTATGCAACCATTTAAATTCCACGACCCGCATCTCCTCAAGCTTTAGGCGGTATCTATCCTCCCAAGCTTGTAGCTTGAGGATCCTCATGTTCCTAAGACATTCAGAAGTCTTTCTCATTCTTTCATCTTTGGCAGACATTAAATTGTCCTGGTAATTTTCTTGAAACCTTGTCAAGGGGATAGTGGCAACAATGGAGATTATGGTGGCAATCAATGTTGTGATGGTAGCAATCCCAACATTTTTGTAGAGAATAGCAAGGGCAAGTATAATCTGCATGGGAAGCATTCATATGTCATGTAAATACCAGGAATAGTCCCCTACCCTTTGAACATCAACTGCCATGTAGTTAACAATCTCTCCACTTTAATGACCTTGCTTCGCAGCACTCGAGAGCCTGAGCCCCTTTCGGTATATCATTGCTGTGAGAGCTGACCTGCATGCATCCCTAGAATGTCTACCCCAATATACCACTGACGTGTTGTTAAGGTCTCCACCAACTTAGCTGCAAAAAAAATCCCTGCAAGAATACACCCCTCATGGGAGAAAGTCTCTATACCTCCCAAGTAATCCACAAAGTAACTAACCAAGTATGGACCTACATATGAAACTAGAGTATTCAAGCCTGCAAAAATTGCATTACATGCGGCCTCTTTCCAGAACGTTTTGAGGATAGCCCAAGCTAAAGAAGGCTGTCCTGTAGGATTTTCAGCCTTTAACTTCTCCCAATTGAAATTTAATCCTTTATAATTTTTGGTGCGATCCTTTGGGGCAAGAAGTGGAATGTCTTTCAGTTCAAGTGGTCTTTTTGCACCCAGAGAAAGAACCAGGTTCAACCAGGACAGCGTGGCCAAACTAAAGATACCAGCTTCACTATAAGGAGTAACCATAAGGCACCCTGCTTCTTCCTCAACTAGCAATGGCTCTTGAAGATCAGAGTTTCTATATGATTGAATACCTGTGTCACCCCTGGCTGCAACAAAACTTAAGAAAGCAAGAGCAGGGGTTAATGCAAAATTCACCAGGGCATGAGAATTCAAATATTTTGAGCCTTCTGTCAAGAATTTGTTCCCATCAGCATACAAAGTAGATGCACATATCACAAAGGATGCTACCCACCAAACCCTTAACAACAGCGGAAATTTCTCAGAGGGATTCAATTTACAATGAAGGGTTGAAAAGCTCAGCAAAAACCAAGCTGAACTCTGAGCTGCAGGAGAGAGCACCAGAGTCCAATTTATACTCTTCCCTCTTGCTGACTCCCTCATCAAACCAATGCCATCAAAACCTAATACCAATACTTGCAGAAACAAAACATAGAAGCAACAAAAGGCTGAAGCTTTATACCATTTACCAATGACTATATTCTGAATGTCAGCATCATGACTACATCTAACTGGGACTGAATTCCCATTAGAACCCTCTTTATCTACTCGAATTCGACCAAAGCACAGAGCTATCTGTCTAGCAGACACAATGAAAAGTAACACAAGGACCAGTGTCAAGTTGATGCAGATTGATGATAGTTCCAACGGAGGCAAACTTTCAAGAGTCTCAAAAAGGTTGGTTTTCGCAAAAAATATCCCGTTCTTGGATGATATATCAGCTAGTGTATTAAGCAAAAGACTGATGCCCATTATAGATATCAATCCCTATGTGAATCAAGTGAATGATATTGGCAAGCTGGTTCAGTACACATAATATTGTTTGAGCAACAAAGATCTAATCTCACGAGGACAATTCAACATCTGTGTACTTGATTATATATATTATGTCAAACACATAGGGTCACTAGTGGAAAGATAATCTGCAAAAAAACATATGCAGACAAAAACATAAATTTCATCAATAATTCAACAAAAAATACATTACACTAATAGAAATACTACAACCCCATGTCTGCTTTTTCTCTCAATGTTATCTTGACAGACACAAAGTGACAGACTGATTGCATAAAATGAAAATATAAAAGACACCCATTACATGAAATCCAAGAACCTGACCTGGGTTTATGTTGCTTTTCTCAGGGGAAATCGTTTAGTGAGCATGTAGAATGCCGAGGCAAATAATGAGACACAAATATATACATGCACACGAGTGTAAATTGTAATGGTATGGACAAAGAGATACTATAGAGAAACCTGGTACCCTACTACAAAATTGAGTACGAGAGTAAATAAAGCTGCAAGATCCATATATATACACAATACATATATATTATATTGAAATAATATTTTTAAAATTTGGAATAAAAAGATTGAGTGATAGTTCCATATATAAACATTACAGGCAGTCATGATAAGCGATTATTAGTCCGTATAATTTTTCGTGAATAGAAAGAAAATAAAAAAAAAACTCGTAAATAGATTCACATTAAAATTCTAACGTCAATTTAAAAATCGGAGAAATGAATACATCAATGTAACACAGGAGAATAATATTAGGGAATATTATTTTAAGTTGAAACATTATTATCATGTCATACTTGGACAGGATTAAACAAATGGTGCGCCTTGTGGGATCTGCACATTGTTCTCGTTCTTTACGGAGAAATAAACAAAAAGAGATGATGATTTTTTGGTGTGGGGAATGGCCGAATGGCGAATGGGGATTGTGATCGCTTGGTGACTCTGCTACCCCAAGGGTTACTTTTCTTTTCTTGAATTGGAAGCTAATAACAACATTTTAATCTTACACTCTAAATAATATCAAATGGATCCTAATAACAATATTTCCAATTATTTGTTACTGTAATACACTTTAGAACGTGTTATAAAATTCAAATTAAACTACTACTCCGTCTATCTACTGCTCTTGACATTGATAAAAGTATGCGGCGAGTATGTTGTTGTTCCTTATTCGTGCACTAAACTTTTATAACCAAACACTCGTTTTTAAAAAGAAAAAAATATTAAGCACAGATTAACATGCTCTCTATTAGTACCTCACCTGTATTGTCTTGATGTTAACCCCTACTAGTACTATACATGGAGTAATACACTGTGCTTCCTAGTAATCGTTAATTAGGGTGTTTTACTTTTTTTGCAGTTTACAACTCATCCATTTTTTTCAATATATTTTAACATGCAAACCAAATGATTTTATTAATTATGAAATTATATTTCTAATGAACCTTAAAATATATATAAAATTGTAACTTTGTGCACAAGTAGAGTTTGTGTGTGTACGGGTCGGGTCGGATCAATTCGCTCGGCAAAAACAGTTATTAAACCGTATGTATTGGTTTAGTTCAGTTTTTACTTATTAACCTTAACCCAACCATTTGGAACGGTTTTCTTCGGTTACCATTCATCGGTTCGGGTTTTTTCCTCATTGTTATCTAACTAGAAAGTGTTATACAAATTTAATAAAATTAAGTTTGAAAATATTTTAATATAAAAGAAAATAAATTTATAATAACACAATTTCTATTATCATAAAAGTACAAATGAGTTTATGTTCAAATTTAAAATTAAACTAGATAATAATGTCGCGCCACGCACGGCTTGAAAATTTTTACCAAAAATTTATATTTAATAGTTATTAGAAAACTATTTTAAGTATGTTTTTCAAGTTAGTTGATTTGTGTTATTTTATTTTCTTTACAGAATTCACAATTTTTAAAATTAATAATTATGTAAGTTAGCTGAATATATATTTTCTATTTTAATATGGATAAATACTTATGTATAAAATTGTCAAATTTAATAATTTATCTTCATGTAACTTAATTAATTTTTATTATTTAAAAATATTTAAACTAATATAATAATTTAATCTCGTGTTCTCGTGTGGTTAATGTACAAATATTTTCGTTCTACTCTCTGTCTTGTTATAACTTGACCCAATTCGCTTATTTAATCTCTTGATAATCTGATTTCTTGTTAAATTCATATCGGATTCATTATTTGTCAGATTGTTACGAGTTTATACTATTTGGAAATATATTTTGATTATCTACATCTTTCGTTCTTTGTGTTTTCTAAAATTCGGTTCGTAAGTATGTTAAAATCTGTTGTTTGTATAATCTGGTTGGTTATTGGAATTGTTTTGCTATAACTTCATAAATTCACAGTAAATCGAATATGTGTTCAATATTCATGTGTATTATCATTCTGAAAAGGTATTTTCGAGCTCTTCGTTCTTTGTTTATATTCTGATGTCAAATTTTATGATCCTGAGTTCTTAAATCTCAAATTACTAATGTGATCAGGTGCTGATTCTGTTCAACCAGATCACAAGTACTGATTCTGTTCAACTAGCCCATGATTGTTTAGTTTTTGCATTTGTTACTTATCCGTTTTTGACGAGTCTTGCCATTCTGAAAAGGTCTCGGAATCCTCTATAAGTTTTGTGCTTTTTTCTTTTTCATTTGAGGTCATCTTAATAGAGTAAATTGTCAATTTTCTGGACCGGCCATGTCTTATTTTATTTGTAATAGTCTGTGATATTTGGTGTGTATGATATTTTTAGCAAGATACTTTCAGTTTATTTGTGATGTATGTATGATTCGGGAGATTTCGTAAGACCTCCGTCATGAATGGATAATCTTATGATTTGACACCTCCTATGTGGTGTATTTAAATAGTGTGGGCGTGTCGCCGGAGTTAAGGGACACATATAGTCATGACTATTTTGTATATATGTGTTTTGGTCATTTGGGTAATATGTGTTTTGTGTCGTGCAAGCCCTTGTAAGATATTGGGTAACAATTTTTATGTGCTATGTAAGTCCCTGTATATTTTGATGACTACATATTTCTATAAGTGTATGATTGTCTCCCGTATCAGTAAGTATATTGGTTTTCAGCTAAATGATTTTGAGTATAATTTATAAATAGTAAGAATATATTGTGTAAGAGTAAGTTTATTTTTATCAATGCAAGTATATATGTAATATTGTTCATTTAAGCATCCTTAATATTTTATCTTCTTCCATTGTTGTCATCACTCATTATTTCGACATTCAATTTATATTCATATTGCCATCGTTCTCACCTCTGTACTCTTTACATTATTTTATATTTGTATATGAGTCTTTCGTTTAATGCCGGTCTATGTTTCCTGATTTCTCCCGACAGGTATTCATTATTAGGTGGGATACATTTTGAGAACCTTTTGGGAAGAGTGCGAGTTGCCGATTTTGAAGAGTTGTAAATTTTATATTTAGATTTGAATTTGTATAATTGAGTTGTACATTTTAAATTTTGGATCGTAAAATGTTGGACATGGAGCAGTTATATATTTTTATTGAAATTTTGGAGAATTTGATTTAAGTAAATAGATTTGGGATTTTAAAAATATTATATAAACGGTTCAATTTTTCGGTTCGGAACCATTATCAAATCGTTCAGTCTATTCGATTCAGTTAGGTTTTTTTCCCATTTCTATTAGTTTCGATATTTTTCAATTTGATTTTTCAGTTTTTCGGACGGATTTTAATTTTTGGGTTTTTCTTCTCACCTCCGAGTAGAGTAGCCAAGTTTATATTATATGGATGTGAAATGTGAATACAAAAATTAACTTAATCCTCAGGCTACTACATAAAATAAAATAAAATAACAACCCGACGAGTCTCCCAAGCCCAAAATACGCCTCCCCTAGACTTGTTAATCATCTTGTTGAAATCAAAAGCTATAAATTGAAATAAAACCCCCAAAAAATTCAGTGTAAAAATGGCAGGAGACGAAGAAATGAGAGCTAGCTTTCCTATGTCTTTTGGTAAACAATCTAAATCCCAAACCCCTCTCCAATCAATCCACAATTCCACCCTTCGCTCCAAACCTAACCCTAACCCTAACCCTGATTCTAGTGAAAATGTTGTTATTGGGCCGGGAAGGCCTAGTTTAGGTACTGTGGTTGAGGAGGATGAGGATGATGAAATGATTGGGCCGCCAAGGCCTCCGATGAATGGTGGTGATGTTGAGGAGGAGGATGAGGTGGAGATTGGGCCCCCAAGGCCTCCGGTAGGTGTGATTGGGTCGGATAGTGACGACGATGATTTGGATGGAGATGAAGGTGAATTGAATCGGTATCAGATTCCGTTAAACAATGAGATTGTCTTGAAAGGTCACACTAAAGTCAGTATTTCTCATTCTTTCGACATGTTTTGCGTGTATGTATGTATGTATGTATGTAGGATATGCTGAGTTTATGAAATAAGTCAAAGCAGTTGATTATGTGATGTGATTAAAGCTGGACTTTAGAAATTTATGTTAGTTAAAAAGATTGAGCTAATACTATATTTGTCGACTCCATCTCAGCTTTTTTTCTGCTTTTGCTAGTCATCATTCGGGATCTACACTTCTTTTAGCTAGTTGATAAAAGCAATTATGAAATTTATAGTATTATTTATTTAATACCAATTATTTATATGACTTTGATGTGTTTGTCAGGTTGTTTCTGCCCTTGCTATTGATCATTCAGGATCCAGAGTTCTTTCGGGTAGTTATGACTACACAGTCAGAATGTATGACTTTCAAGGGATGAATGCTCGTTTAGAATCATTTAGGCAGCTTGAGCCGTTTGAAGGTCATCAAGTACGTAGTCTAAGTTGGAGTCCTACTGCTGATCGGTTTTTGTGTGTTAGTGGTTCAGCAGTGGCAAAGGTAAATTTACTTCTCTTTTCGATTATTTCTATATCGATATCAATTGTTGTAGAAACATGAATTTGGATTTTAGGTATTGGAGTTTAGAATGGTTTGATTCAGTTTTTAATTGCTGGAGATTTATATATCTATGATATGATGATATTATTTCAGATTTATGACCGGGATGGATTAACGCTTGGCGAGTTTGTGAAAGGGGACATGTATATTCGTGACCTGAAAAACACAAAGGGCCACATATCTGGATTGACTTGTGGCGAATGGCATCCTAAAGAAAGAGAGACTATCTTGACGTCATCAGAGGATGGTTCATTGCGTATATGGGATGTAAATGAGTTTAAGACTCAAAAGCAGGTAGCCTTTCCTCTTTTTTTATTCGCGTGTAAATTTTTTTCTACAACTAGCTCTGAAATAGTGGATGAACGGTCACAATAAGTTACCATCTGGTATGTTTGCACTGCTAAGGGTATTTTTTCACTATAATGTGTCTAATAAACTCTGGTTTAGTTAAGCCAGTTATTATATATTCTCCACCATTCTTATACCACTTCAAATTAACTCTTGTGTCAGTTCCACTCTGGTTTTACAAAGACAATTATATAACTTGTAGGCCATAACTTACTCTCCAACTCAATCACTTCACAACCAGTCATATGCAAGGCATATGTCAATTGCAACAAAGTGACAGAAAATTCTAAAAGAATTTGTTCATGTCAACTGTTGTAAACAAGTGTGGAGTTTGGAGAGGGGAGTAGCACAATGGATGTCTCCTGTAAATTATAGTTGGCAACTACAGTATTAGTTCTTGTTGGCTTCCCTACCTTCTATCTGTAAGGATTATATGCCAATTAAGGAGGTTCTGGGTGGTGAGTTTTCATGAAATGTACGGTGGCAAGGTTGTATGCATCAGTAGCAGTGTAGCACACCATAATGTGAAGGGATAATAATATGGATTCCTATCTTAAAAAATTTGTCTCCTGTAAAGTATTGTGTTTGTGTTTTGCTCTCCGAATCCTATCCAAGCTCAGTTTTAGTAGTAAACTATGTGCAAAGTTGAAACTTGCTAAATTTATGCAAATCTGTTTTAAGCTTCTGATTATTTTGACTATTCTTTGAGCGTCTTCTCTCAACATTTTTAAAATGAGGTTGAAAATGAAAACTTAAGCTCTTAATATTTTAATAAAGTCTTACATACATTTGTTACGTTTTAGTATTTTGAAAGTGGATTTGAAACCATTACTTGCAAATTACTAAAGGCCTTATAGTATCAGTGCAGTATGCAGGAGACTAATACTTTCAAATGACTTATCGTGGTGTAGGTTATTAAACCAAGGCTTTCAAAACCTGGTAGAGTTCCTGTTACAACATGTGCTTGGAATCGTGACGGAAAGTGTATCGCCGGTGGTATTGGAGATGGATCGATACAGGTACTACTCACAAGTCACAATGTATCTATTCTACTGCTGACTACAATATATGCTATTAAGTTATTTAAAATTTATATTTTGATTTGTTTAGATATGGAATCTTAAGCCTGGATGGGGAAGCAGGCCAGATATCTATGTTGCTGCAGCTCACTCAGATGATATCACTTGTCTTAAATTTTCTAGTGATGGTAAAACTCTGCTTTCAAGAAGCTTTGATTGTACATTGAAGGTAAGTTCGCTATAAGAAAGTTAAGAAGCAGTAAACAGTTTTTCATTTTCAATGTGAGGAGATTTCCATTAGGCATTATCTATTGATTACTGTAGGTGTGGGATCTGCGCCAAATGAAAGAGCCTGTTCGTGTATTAGAGGATCTCCCAAATAATTATCCACAATGTAATGTTGCTTTTAGTCCTGATGAACAACTCTTCTTGACTGGGACATCTATTGAGAGAGATAGCACAACGGGAGGCTTGTTATGCTTTTATGATCGTGCGAAACTTGAACTTGTCTCAAAGGTCGGAATATCTCCAACATATAGTGTAGTCCAATGTGCTTGGCACCCGAAGTTGAACCAGGTAAGATGCACAAAACCTATTTCTGAACTTTAGTCACATTCCCTCAAAAGTATGAATAGGATTATAGTACATGTTGTCAAGAAAACTTGTTTAGGCCAGAAAGTTGTCCCTTTTGTCACCGAAAAATAGTTGGATGAATTTTGCTTCAACTTAAGGTCTCTACCTTGTTTTACAGGTCTTCGCCACTGTAGGTGACAAACACAATGGGGCAACTCATATATTATATGATCCATCTCTTAGCGAGAGAGGAGCACTTGTTAGTGTAGCACGTGCACCTAGGAAAAAGTCTATTGATGACTTTCAGCCTCAGCCTCAGATCCACAACCCTCATGCACTACCTCTATTCAGAGACCAGCCAAGCCGTAAGCGTCAGCGTGAAAAGATATTGAAGGACCCCCTTAAGTCTCATAAACCTGAAGTACCCATGACCGGGCCTGGGCATGGTGGTAGGGTTGGTACGACCAAGGGAAGCTTGTTAACACAGTATCTTCTCAAGGTAAAATTTATGCTTTCCTTTATGTAATAATAGACAGTATTTTTTATCTGATAGAGGGCACTCACATTAAGTTGCTATTGCAGCAAGGGGGCTTGATTAAAGAGACATGGATGGACGAAGATCCAAGAGAAGCTATCCTGAAATATGCTGATGTGGCTGTGAAAGATCCTAAATTTATAGCTCCAGCATATTCTCAAACACAGCCTGAGCCAGTTTTTGCAAAGTCGGATTCTGAAGAGGATGAGAAATAATCTCAGTATGTTGTATGTCCTATCTTTAGCTTACATTGCTAAACTCAGTATGTTGTATGTCCTATCTTTAGCTTACATTGCTAAATGCAAAGTACTATTGAGTTTATTCATACCCTCTTGTACAATGTGGAAATCTTGAATATGCGCATTATAATTCAAGATTTGTTGTGATTTGTAAAGTTTAGTTGTTATAGACGAAAAGTTTAATATTAGCAAGTTAGTAAACAGTTATATTATTGGATTTCCTTAAAACTCTGATGTTATATATGGACATTACTTATTTGTAGACCACCATTTTATGTGTCCGATTTCTGTACACACATCTCGTGTTTGGGGTCTGAATTTTGTAGGTGAACTTGCGGGTTCAAAACCAAAGTACATGAAAGTAAACCTACAATATTTTGTTTTTTTAATTATTTAATTAATAATATACTTGTCTGTCCTAATTTAACTGGTTTGTTTAAATTTTTATAGTCAAATTAACTAAATTTGTGCCCAGTAGAATTTACCTTGTCAATTGCTATTTTAAGTAGATTATTTGACTTTTTGATAAATTTGACTAAACTTTGTGCAAGTAGAATTTGCCATGATACTGCACGTTGTTTGAATTTGTCGTCTTGATCAATTTTTTTTATGGTTCCTCTAATGAAAATTGAAAAGGGATTCCAGTGTGAATGTAAAAAAGTAATACGAGTAGAAATAGTTTAGAATTAAGAAAAGTTCATCTGATTTTTTCGACCAAAACATAAAGTGATTGTTTTTAATAAAGAGAATAAAGTTTGGGAAATCTTCTAAGCTGTAAGTATTTTTTAGTGTGTATATTTTTGTAATTGTATATAATTTTTTATAATTACAATAACACTTTCCTGTATTTATATAAAAAAATTAATCTTAAGAAAATTGTGTGAGGTAAACTCAAAAATATTAATTCTTATATAAAATATCTTTGAATATAATGCACAAAGCCGCAAATATTCTTCCACCTTCCCATTACTTTTGATCAGATTTTCTAATTTTTTTATACAAAATTTGTTTACATTCAATATTTAAGATAAACTAAAATCTAAATATATTAAAATTTCATAAACATGATAATATTTGTAGTATAAAATAGAAAGTAAAATATATTCATAAATAAATTGTTAAAAATATATACTTTGATTTGATGATAAAATGATAGATTGAAATCATTAAAACTCTTTTGAATAATTAGAATAACTAGGTTTATAACTCTATAAATAGATATCTGTTCTGAATAATAAATTTCGGGATGAGCGAGAGTCGAACACGTAACTTGAAATTTAAAATCTCTTTTAGAATGAAGAAAAATACCCATCAATTTAGTTGTTTTGTTTGATTTTTTTATAATTAAATATTAAATTTTTTTTAATATAATTTCAAGAAACTGAATTTATTTTTCAAATATACCATATGTCAAATAAAATATATATTTTAGAACGAAGCAGATCACACTTCTTTTAACCCGATTATACCCTGGGAGTAAAATTTTGGACTTCAAATTGCAAAAGTATAAATAAATATGAGGTGTATAATAAGTTAAATATCTTAGTATCCCTAACAAATATTTCATGTCTCAGCCAAAAACAAAACCTCAAAAAAAGTCAATCTTAATGAAACAATGGGATCCACTTTTATTACCAAGAACTGGGAAAAATTAGAATAGATAAAAATAAATAAAATAGTGTATAGCTTATAAAAAGAACACCCGCATAGATACATACAATGTAAAGTGTGTATAAACACAGACTCTCCATATTTTCCAAAGTTGTTTTGATTTGGGCCTTTCCTCTCTGTATTCACAAACCCAATTTTAGTGTCCTACCGGCTACCGTTACTCAAACCCCCTTCTCTCTCTCTCTGACTATATATGTGTGTATCTGTACCTATCTCCTTAAAACACACTTTTCAAGACTATTCAGTTTATTTACATGTGAATTTTTTGGGCTGTTGTTGGATTGGTGTAACAGTATTTATAATTCAAATTTAGAGATGCCCATTTGGAGATTTTGGGGTTTAATTTGATTTGGGTGGTTTTTATAACAATTTATGATCTGGGCAATTCTTGAATAGTGATAAAGGTCACAACTTTATGATTCTTGATGGACCCAAACGCTGTGATTTTTGATTTGAGTTCTGATGAAGATGTGGGGTGGGGTCAGAATTTAGGGGGTGGTGATGATTGTGATAGAGTAGAGGATTGTAAATGGATTCAAGACTTCTTTAATGATGATTCTGATGATGTGGTTGTGGTTAGTGAGGTTGTGGTGAAGCCTAAGGACAAGAAATTGAAAATTTCTAAGTATGATCATGAGAAAGATTTTAATGATGATGATGATGATTGTGTGATTTTGGATGGTGATCCTGATAAGGGTGTTCAAGGTCAGAAGATTCAGGATGATGTAGGACAAAGTGATTCTGATGAGCTGATTGTTGTTGGTGAGACGGGGAAGGTATACTACGGTTTTATTTTTGGTCGAAATCGTGTGTTGTTTATGGTGTTAGTATGAATGTTTGTGTGTGTTGATTTTGTTTGATATGTATATTACATTGTTTTGTTTGATATTTTCATATGTGATGTGTATGAATGTTTATGAGTGTGTTTAGTAATCCCAAGTGATTGCATGGGGATGTCGAAATAATGTCTCGTTATCTTTCATCTAGGATTTTGGTTAGAGTTTCTAGTTCATAGAATGGAAGTCAGCTCAGAAAGTGGAATGTTTTAGGTTATGGGGGCTTAGAGAGAGTGATTCGGTAATGAAGTTTGGAAAAGTTTGGTTTGTTCTCAAATGCACGTGTAAACAACTGTAGTTGATTTTTATTCCTGTCATTTTAATTTTAGTTCGTCATTGTATATATAGATGCAACTATAGTTGGTAATACTGGTTTTTAACAACACAGTACTCCAGCTTGTATATAGATACATTCATACATATTGAGGTTTCACAGTTATTTATGCTAGGTACTCTGATTGATTATCCTCTTAATTATATAGCATAATTGAGACTTGCGCGTTTGAAATGCATGATACCTTGTTCTCTCGCAAAGTCACATGCTTCAGATTTGGGTGTACAATGATTTTTGGACTTTTATTTTCTGGTATTAGACCTTCTTAAACCATCATTTGTTCATTTCAATTCGTATGACTTCGCTTCGTGCTATTTCTGGGAATATTTTTATATGTCAGAAATTGCTATTTCATGGGGTGTTGTTTTGTCAAGCTTGTTGTAGAATCTTAAATTCTTGCCGATTATACAAGATTTTTAAGTTATGTTGCAATGTCCAGTATAATTTCTTTTGTGCCTTGGTAATAAATTGGTTACAGGTTGCATGTAGAGACTATCCTCACCCACGAGATCTCTGTGCTATATTTTCCTTCACATCAACTCCTCATGAACAGTACTGCAATCAGGTAATGATATTTTTCTCGATGCAGGCCTAAGTTATCACACTTATGTCCTTTTCATTTCTGCAAATGAAATCTGACTTTTTTTATTGCAGTGTCACTGTTATGTTTGTGATTCACTGGCTCCATGTCTCCAATGGGGCACTGGCATGTCCATTAGTGACCATTGTCATGCCACTGGGAAGGAGGAATTCTGGAACCAACAGAGAGATAGTTTAAAGAAAAGTCATCAAACTGACTTGCCTGTTCCTACAGTTCCTTGTACTTCTATGCCAACAAACCAAATCCAAACAGACCAGTCTCGAGCATCAACTCCTCGGATACAATACCACATACCTCAGGCTCAGGTCCCCATGTCAGCACCAATTTCAAGTATACAATACGACACATCCCAGACTCAGGTCCCCAGGCCAGCACCAATTTCCCAGTTACAGTACCGCACATCCCGAGCTCAGACCCCAAGGCTGGCATCAATCCAGCCATGCACAACAGCGACTACTAAGATGCCAAGTATCAGAGTCCAAAGATCTGGGACTGCTATGCCTATAGATAATTTGCAATCGAATTTGACATCGCAGAAGATACGAAGCACTGGCAACAACATTCTTGCAAGGGATAGAATAAAGACTGTTGGTAGTTTAGGCCCTCGAGTTAATGTTCCTACTGCTGTTTTCAAGAAAAGAGGATCATCGGGGGTTGCTTTGGCGTCCATTCAAAAAAATGGTTTCTCAAACAAGGCACAGGGATATAAATACATGAGAAATCCTGCTCTGGCAGCAGCACTAGGTAACCACACAACCATGCTATCTGCTGGAACCAATATGGAGTCGAACAATCTTCAGCCCTCCTTTCAACAGTACATGCAGACAACACCTTCAAATTTTATAGCGTCTCCGACCCAACTACTACCCCATTTATCCTCCCAGCCGAGTGTGGTTATCCCCTCTATGAATCCAGTGCCTACGCAACCTCTGTTGTCTTGCCAGTTAAATGCAGGCAACGGCTTAGTGAATTCAACTTCTCAATTCCGAATACCATCTCATCAGGTATATGTAGGAGGAATGATTGTGAGACCAAATTCTTCTCAACCCCGAGTTTCCTTGCAGCCCATTAAAACTAACAGCTTTGGAAATAGAGTATCTTCTGTACCTCCAGTCTATGATCAGCCTAACCATGCTTCAGATGGTTACCGGAATGTTCTTCAGCAGCAAAATCAAACTAGCAATTTTGAGGATACTAGGTCAGATGTAGACTTAAATTGGGCACCAAGCAAAACTCACGATGTCAACCAACAACCCCAAGCAGAAAGTTTTCAACTTCAAGGCTCAGGTTTTTTTGATGAATCTATGCCTTTTGGTGAATTTGATTGCTTGTTTAGCGAAAGTTCAAACGATGATTCATTTAACTTCCAGTTTGATAATTGGTATTCGGATAGTCAAGAGCTTGCAAGACCTTCTTCGGAACCAACTGCGGGAGCTACTTCAAATTCGGGAAACTCTCTTTGACAATAATCTTCTTATTGGTATAGTTTTTTTTTTTTTGCTGAATTATCTATAGCTTTTAATTGTACAAAGCAAGTTATTTATATACCAGATAGGTTTTAATTTCTTGACCATTATCTACAGTTCTTTGTTGATATCACGTTCTCTGCATTGTCAATGTTCAGCGATTTGTTACATTACAACTTTACAAATGGACCAACAGGTCTAGTAACCGGGTAATGATCTTCTTAATTAAACCATTGTTTATGATATGGCAAATTTAGTATTTGAACTTGACTTGTTTTGAAAATATGGTATCTGTACTTTGTCGTTTTTTTTAAAACCCAAATATGGTTTAATAATATGTATACATGTCACATAACATGGCTTAGCCATGAACAAGGAAGGTTTTAACTTGTTATATTTTAGTAATTTGGTGTCTACACTTCACAAATAATATAACTACAAAATATTTTTATCGACATAACAATATAATTACTAAAGGTAACATACCGTTACAAATTTTTTAACTTAGAACCGTGAAACCTTTTACAAAATTCTGCATAACCGTGCATAATCATAATTTTATTTGCAAAACTATAATAAAATGTTAATCTAAACATGTTTTTTATATTTTTTATTATCATTTTATAAAATTTAATAAAAGTTTTCACGGTTATGACACCGAAAAGTTTCCACTTCATTATTACCCTATCAAAATAAAAGAATAATAGGTACATATGTGATCTCGGTAGTTTATATCATGATGATTTTGAATTGTATTCCGATCTCCTTGAATGAAAGGATAGTATATTAATCGATTTTATATTTGAATACTAAAAATTAGAAAAATAAAGAAAAACATATATTATTACTTGAGTTTGATCAATTTAACACTTTTTATAAAATAATGTGAATTTTGAAAATTTAATTTAGTTATAAATGTTCTAAAAATGTCCAAATTATAATATTTAAACTCAGTTAGTAGGAATAAAAATAAAATCATAATACATTTTTAAATTTAAATTTCATTTTTATTATTTTATTATTGGCTAAAATTCCATTATTTAAAACAGTGCACAAGAGTGAGACACGAATATTTTTTAGCAATTATTTTATAAATATTTGTTTTATAAAAATAAATGTATGAGTAAACATATTTATTTTGTGTTAATTATCAAATCTATAATAATACAATTTGTTTATCACAATGGATGACAATGAAGGTTTTATATTTTCATTTTAATTATAGTTTTATTTGGATACAAATTCAATTTTTTAATTTGTTTTTTAATCTTTTAAATTACTTGCAAACTAAATATATTTTCTTATACTATATTAATTTTTGATGAAATAATATCTTTGATAAGGTTCACAAATTAGAGCAACTAATTGGAAGTTTTCAAATATGATAATCTCTGTTCACTACTAATCCAAAAGATTAAAACCAATATTTTTTAAATTAAAATTCAATATTTTATATTAGTTTTAAGAAGAGCATGACATCACCGTATTTGAAAATTTGGTAACAAAGATTTGGATTATGTGGGTCTAAGATAACACACAATATAAAAAAGTATACAAATATAATAATAATAATAATAATAATAATATAATACAATAAAATAAAAGAATAAGTATTATATTTTATTCAGTTTCTGTCTCTACTTCCCGCTTTCCAACAGCTGTAAAATCTCACACTCCCTAGCTCTACTTCAAGATCTCACACTACATTCTCTCTCTCCAAAGACACCCCCCTTTAAGATCTTACATATATGCTTACATAAATTCTGTGTGTATCAGATCTCATTTTACCCACATTAGATGGATCTGTAAAACCCTTGTGCCATTCTTGTTTTTTCCACCTGGGCTTTACTGGGTTTTCACTAATTTGCAGTTCTTGATATGAAAGATTTGATCTTTAGGAGCAAGTTGCCGGAAAATTTGTTTTTTGCCGGAACCCTAAAAAATTCCGGCCAAGGGGTTTTGAGATTGGAATGTTTTGAGAAGAATGGTGTGTGCGAATTTTGGTGTGGAGATAAGAAATGTTGAAATCTCCAATGCTGCTGCTGGGGTTCTTTGTTTTTGTGCTTTCTCTGTCTTGTACTAGTTTTGGTAATTTATATGTACCTTGTTTCATATGTATATATGTTTTGTTGGTTTGTATTAATTTTGAGAATTGGAGCTTTGATATGAAAAAATGACCTAATTAGGATAATTTGAACCCATGGTAATTGAAAGACCACAATTTGGGAAGGAGGGTGTAAGATGACATATTAATTACGCGTCTATGAATTGTGTATTTGATATAAGGGTGGATTATAATGCGCATTGCGCAGAGATATCATCTCCCACAAGCGTATTTGAGAGATGCATATTATTTGGTAGATACACATTTGAGAAATTCGCACTTAGGATATGCATATCTCTCTAATGAAAATCAAAAGATATGCATTGTATCATTTCCGGTGATAGGCAAGTCTCACATGTGTATCCAATTATAGTATTTTAGGCTAAAATTTTGAAATATGTTATTTTGGTTAGGCAATCATCATTTTGAGGTATAGATACTATTAAGTCTTTAATATAAGATATCAAAATGTTAATTTGATCAATTAATCATGGTCAAATATAAGATATTGTGTGTGATTATTGTTAACTCAACTGTAACCAAGTAATAAGCTAATGATATTGTCAATTATATAGGTTTATGCTTTATCTGCAGTTGCAGTATAACCATAATATGTCTCATTTACAATTTCAACAGAATGAGTATGGTATTAGTAAATTAGCTTTCTTAAGTTGATGAGGTCCTGCACACATATATATATTACAAAGACTTGTCTTGTAAGCTTTTCATGCAGGTGGTCAATGTATTGGATTCTCAATTAATTTATGCTAAATAGACTTGAATAAGCTTTTCACATGATATGAACTATGAAGAAAAAGGTCGCTTGACATGCTATTTTCAAGGACGCGAAAGTAATTATTGTCTCTATATCTTGATGCAAGATATAATATCTCAACTTTTTTTTACACGCGTCATTCTTTTATCTTACTTGACAGGGCGTCCATTTCACCACATCTATTCGTCTCCTTCTGTACTGCCTTCCCAATCAGAATATGTTAAGGAATTCATTTTTGAAGATGGTAAAGTTGCAAGCTTAGTAATTTATATTTGCACGTCGACATGCTTCCATTTTCTTTGTTATTCTGCAGGCTGAATAACATATTTTCTCATCTAGTAAACTGTTATTGATGTTACTAAATGACATTGTGCGGTGGAGTAAGAATTTAAAACAAATTTCTTCTTGATGATGGGATCTGCTTTATAGATCTCCTGCATATTGTCATTTTTTGGTGTATGCATATCTTATTTTTCATGTAATCGCTTAGAATAAGTCAAATCTGAGGGAGCATGACGGGTTCAACATAATCTTTTAGGGAACTTTGACTAACAATATGGTTGGCAGTGATTATTTTGGGTAAAGCTTCTGGCAGTTTTGCCTGTTGTAGTTTGAACGATATGTTGAAATGACATATTGGAATTTGTTATTTCACCCTGTTTTCCTTTCATTCTATAAGTGTTAGCAAGAAATATATATTCACTGAGGTGTTTAGTTATGGGCTTTCCTTTTTGAATGCTTGTACTTGGTGAAAGACGAGTTGTCTACTTATTTGAATGCTTGTACTTGGTGAAAGACGAGTTGTCTACTTATTTGTGCATATGGCCAGATGTTCGGAACATAATACTTCGAGTGTAATGAAACTGTTGTATCATTTAATCTAAAAAAAATTGTGAAGCCATAATTGCTAATAATCTACTGAGAGATTTCCTTGGACCTTTTTTAGTTTCTATTTTGAGGACAATTGCCTTCAACTTTAAAGTTCTTGTCTAGGGTGTTCTAATATTCATAGTCTTATTCCTACTACGGTCTTTACCAATACATCACTATAAAGCTCTATCACCGGGGGTGTAACACCCTAGTCCCACATTGAGTAGATTGAGATAATTTATTTAGTATATAAGTAAAAGTATAACTACTATGTGCACCAACAAATCATGATTTTTTGGGGGACTGTGGTGGACTTGTGGATTACCCAAGTTGTTATATTTGAGCCAGTTTACTTTGGCTTATTTTCGGATTCGGAAGTCGGGACTTGACCCGATTTTCAAAAAAAACTCGGGATTTGACCCGGGTTGTCACATATGGTATCAGAGCCGGGTTCTCGAAAGCTTAATTCGTCAAGTTGCCGGAGGTGGGGACACGAAGGCCGGTGGTATTATCCCACAATGGACAGAGGTCCGGAGGTGGAGACACAAAGTCAGCCGGTATTATCCCACAATGGCTAGAGAGGTACGATCTGGGCCTATGGGCTATCTGTCTGGCCTAACGAGGACGTCAGGAATATAAGTGGGGGAGTTTGTAACACCCCAGTCCCACATCGAGTAGATTGAGATAATTTATTTAGTATATAAGTAAAAGTATTACTGCTATGTGCACCAACAAATCATGATCTTTTGGGGGCCTGTGGTGGGCTTGTGGATTACCTAAGTTGTTGTATTTGAGCCAGTTTACTTTGGCTTATTTTCAGATTCGGAAGTCGGGACTTGACCTGATTTTTGAAAAAAACTCGGGATTTGACCCGGGTTGTCACAAGGGGCCTTTGTAAATCATCTGTAAGCATTCAGAGAGGATAGCTTAAAGAGAAATAAGAGTGCTCTTCCCATACAGAGGAATTATATATTACCTGGCAATGCCTGCGGTCTATATCTTCACACACATTTAAAGAAGACAATAATTTAGCTCGATGTACTTGCTAGTTTTTCGTACATAAATATGTTAACTTTAATTAATGAAAATGGATAAATAACTGTACGTAAGATTTAAATTTGAACGTTTTTTTAATATTAATTACCTGGAGGTTGCCTACTACTATTGCAGTGCACTTGACATCAATAAGAGCTTCAGTTGTTCCAGAAAGAGCACCTCATAGGCGGCAAGCTAAGCCTTTTCCAGTACCTTTAGCAGCATCCTCTTCTCCAACGTCTCAAGGTATTTATACGGTCATTATCTAATACTGACTATTTGATATCTCGTGTTCTAATCTATGTCGAAATTTCTTACTTTTAGGGCCTGTTGCTGGTCAAAACAATAAGAACTTACCAAAACACCACCATCACCATCATGGAGTGAAAACTAGAGCAGTGTCTCCATCACCATCAGCTGTACCGGGTAATGTCCCCTGCTTCTGAAGTTGTGTTAATAAAAACCACAAGCAACTGAGTTCGTGCCTTAAAAGGAAAGAATCATGATTTAAAATTATATAATAGTGTACTATTCTGTTGTGCTTTCCAGTATTTGTAATGCCATATCTCTTAGCATGAATTAAATAATTGATAAAAAGATTAAGCAAAATTCACTATTATCTTAATAGAACTTAAATCAAGTATAGGGTGTTTCAACCTTCAAGAGATGATACAAACGAGTTTTTAGAGCTTTAAAAAGGGACTGCCTCAGAGCGAGCTCGGAGTTGAACGGTTCAACTGGGCATGATTTTTTCACAGCTTTATATATGTTAATTTCATAGCTTTATTCAAGTGTTTTTTCTTGTAACATATCACTTTTTATGTTGTAACTTCATGGAAGCAACTTAGAATGTTTTTTGTTAACTTATATATCTGCGATTTTAGTACTACCACCAAATGGTTATAGATTGTTGGATTAGATGCCATATAAAAATGAACAGTAACTAAATGAAATAACATCATATTTATCTATTATTATTAGAAGGGGAGATCAAGAGTTCAATTCCTAACAACTAAAAAAAATAAAATAGAATATATATGCATTATTAAGAGACTAGAGCCATTTTTAAAAAATGACTAGATCACTTATATAATGAAACAAATGTTATGCATATTGTAACATAATTATATACAAGGACATAGATTATGTTTAAATAAATACTAATATATAACTACAAATTTGTATAAAATAATATTTTAAAAGAAAAAATATATGATTGATTAAATATAAATTTAGAATGATATACTTTCATATAAATTACAATTGAATACATCTGACTATATAGAATAAACTTGAATTCATATGCTCCATTTCTCCCCAAACAAACAGTCGCTTAAGGTGCACAAAAAAAATTAGTATGCTATGCATTTAACAAAAATAAATAAATTTAAAATGTAATTTGTGGAAATAAGTTCTTTTTACCTTAAAGTACATGGAGAGAGTCAAAGCGATTATTATTTTGGGATAGAGGGGGTATTTTTTTTATTCTTTTAAAATTTTAATAAATATACATATTCAGTTCTATAAAAATATAATATATTATAATTTATATATTAAAAATATGTATAAAATATTCAAAGATAGTATGTAACAAGCCCGCTATGATATATAAACTTAAATTCGCATATGTGTATCGACAACATTTATATAAGAGTACATGTATATGTCATCTCTTTTTAAGTTAGAAAGGAAAAGTAGAAAATAGGGTTTTATTAATTATTGTAATGAAAAAGAAAGATAAAGTAGGGTTTCATTATAATGAACTTGTTATGATTTACAATATTAGATACGTCTGAGTTCTCCCATAATTCTGTAATAATGTATATGTTAACATCCCCTCGAACCCATGATGCTTAAACAATAAGTATCGAGTGTTTGTCAAACAAAGAACCACGAAGCTAGTCTTTATGAACATATCAAGAAGAGAAGAAGAAGCATACATGTCATCCAGTAACCAACAAAAACAACGTCAAAATTCAAATAGAAACTCAGAATTAAAGAAAGTTGAAACCGCATTCTAAGTGAAACCCAAACCAAAGCTGAATAAATCCACAAACTTTGTCAAAATCTTACCAAAATCAATCTATAATCCTAAAACCAATTTGTTGAATAAGAGCAAAATAGAAAGGGTCAATCCCATGAAAGGGAAAGAGAGAAAAGCAAAAAAAAATCCACAAGTTGACAATCCTACTAAAAGGCACGAGAAAAGAAAAAACCCATCAAGGGGCCAATTTCATTAAAGGGCATGACAAGGAAAAAAACAATCCAAGAAGCCAATGCCACTAGGAGTGAAACCCATTAAAGGGCACAAGAAAATAAATGGAACAAAAAAAAAATACAATTTTAATTTTAATTTTGATTGTTCCTCAAGCTTGCCCAATTTATTATCATATTTATATCAATTCTTGCAGGCCGTGATCAAAAATGTTTGGAGCCGCTTACTTCAAATCCCTTTATTTTTCCATGTAGTTGTGTGCTACCCATGAAAATCAGGCTTATTTTCGATGTATCTCTCCTGGCCATCTTTCCTGGAGTAAATGAGCTAGAGATAGAGGTTGCTGAAGCCACATATCTTTTGCAAAGCCAAGTGGTTATTATTGGAGCTAGTGCAGACCATCAGAATCAGGAAAGAACTGCAATTGATATTAACTTGGTCCCGCTTGGGGAGAGATTTGATAATACCACTGCCACACTAATTTATGAAAGATTTTGGCAAAAGAAAGTTCCTCTGAATAAAACTCTATTTGGTACATACGATGTGGCATCCATTATGTACCCAGGTATATCTATACGTCTCTCTTGTTAGATTCTGCGCTCATTATTTTTCTACGTTGTTGTCTGAAAGATTTATAAACAGGGCTTCCTGCCTTGCCACCAACACCTGTAAGTTCTGCACATGAGTTCCCTCTCACGGCAAATGTTTCCAACAAGCGTCAAAAGATGGATGCAAGGACTATTTGGATCATTTCCACATCTGCTTTTGTTGTCTTAGTAGCCTTCACAGGAGCGGTTTTTATTCTCTTAAAGTACAGGAAGGGCAGCAGACCATCAAATGTTGTTGGTCCTGTTACTACATCGTCTATTAATAAGAGATCTGGTAGGCCCTTTAGTCTCACTTATGATCAATTAAAAACTGTATTGTGGTTTTAGTGATGATGGTACTGTACTGCCTCATTTAATTTTAGTATTAAAAAAAATCTTGGCCACTGATTATCTGAAATTTGTATAAAGATTGATGCACAAACTTTGTAAGTATCAAATAGAAGTAACTATAACTCCAACTGATCATCTGAAATTTGGTTAAGGATTGATGCATAAACTTTTTAAGTATCAAATAGAAGTAACTAACTTAGAGTTTGTTGACAGTTCTAATGTATATATCTTAGCCACCTAGAACATTCACTTGTTGTAACATATATCCTAGCAAATCATTATTGTCTATTACCATGAGATTATCTAATGCCTTGAAAAGTGCAATGTAATTGCCTCCTTTCCTATTATTTTTAGTCTAAGGTATAATGACTAACCAATTTCCTTACAGTAGTCCCACATTTGGTTTCCCATCATGCCAGTGTTTGCTGCTAGGTTGCAACCATTGGCAGATGCATTTGCATTTTTCATGGTGTAGTCGTATAAAAAAACTTGAAACTGGGGAATGAAACAGAGCCAAAATGTAAGGGGTTCATATATTTATATGATAAAAATTGAAAATAGAACTTTCATTTGCCTTGTGCTATCCTATATGTAGTTTTATATCAAAATATCCAAAAGTACTGTTTCCCCTTGTGTCGCCTTTCCATGCAAGTTGTATCCGCACTTGGAGATCGGAGTATTGGCATGCACATAGCGAGTCCAGGTTGGACAATAGAAATTCTGAAAAGTAATTACCGATCATGTTATATTATATTGAACCATATTACACTGTCTCAAGTGTTTAACTGTAGATATATTCGATGCTTCATATGTATATTACAATTGTGGAATGTTGTCTAGGTTGCCTATAGAACAAATTAAACTTGGATTTTTTGGGTGATATTGCAGGTTTAGAATAATATGATAAAACTGGATAAGAGTTTTAAAAATACTTGATTGTACAAGTGGATCTATCTAAAAAAAGGGAAAATTTAACTTGTTTTTGTTGCAGGTATCAAATCTATGTTATGTAGTACCGCCACAAGTTCGGCGTCAACCTCCCCTGTTTGCATTCCTACTTCTATACTCTTTGTTAAGACATTTTCATTAGCAGAGCTGGTAAAGGCTACAAACAATTTCAGTTCAAAAAGGATTTTGGGTGAAGGAGGGTTTGGGTGTGTTTATCTAGGGGTCATGGAAGATCAGACTGAAGTAGCGGTGAAGTTGTTAACAAAGGATAACTTGAATGGAGATCGTGATTTTATATCTGAAATCGAGATGCTAAGCAGATTGCATCACCGCAATCTTGTGAAATTAATTGGTATATGCTTTGAAGGGCACACTCGTTGCTTGGTTTATGAAGTTGTTCCAAATGGAAGCGTTGAGTCTCATTTGCATGGTTGGCACCGCTTCTTGTTGACTTTGATTCTTACATTATGCATTTTCCTTAACCACCTTCCCACCATAGTAGACGATGGATGGAGTTTTTAGAATCAAAACCTTTTTGAGCTACATCTTGACTCTTACAATATGCATTTTCCTTAACCACCCCATTCTTCCCACCATAGAGCACAATGCGTGGACTTTTTACAATCATAATCTTTTTGAATTAGTTGTGATAGGAATTTACGACATTTACTGTATTATTATATACATGGTTCTCTTGCAGGTGTAGACAAGACAACAAGACCTCTTAACTGGGATGCGCGTTTAAAGATTGCTCTTGGTGCAGCACGAGGATTAGCTTATCTTCATGAAGATTCTAACCCACGTGTAATCCACCGAGATTTTAAAACCGCCAATATTTTATTAGAAGATGATTTCACCCCAAAGGTTTCAGATTTTGGGCTGGCAAGGGAAGCAACAGAAGGAAGTCTTCATATTTCTACTCGAGTAATGGGAACTTTCGGGTACATATACTTTCACAAGAAGTTGCATTATCACAAATAATTGATTTTTTCAGATAGTAGGTATTATTACCCCACCCCCCCACCCCCCGGAAAAAAAAGTCCCGAAAAGAACATTACAGTAGATTTGTATTTATTGAAAAATATTCCTTATGCAGTAATTGTCGATTCTAATTGCAGGTATGTTGCTCCTGAATATGCAATGACAGGGCATCTACTTGTTAAAAGTGATGTATACAGCTACGGAGTTGTGCTGTTAGAGCTTCTTTCTGGAAGAAAACCTGTAGACATGTCTCGGCCTCCGGGACAAGAGAACCTTGTAACTTGGGCTCGGACACTACTAACCAGTAAAGAAGGATTGCAGCAATTGGTGGATCCCACCCTAGCCGGAACTTACGAATTTGATGACATGGCAAAGGTGGCTGCCATTGCTTCCATGTGTATTCACCTTGAGGTGACACACAGACCATTTATGGGAGAAGTTGTGCAAGCACTAAAGCTGATTTATAATGATTCAGATGAGGCTGGTGGAGACTTCTCTACTCAAAGAGACTCTTCTGCTGTAGGCTCTGACTTGAAAGGAGATTTTGTTACTTCTGATAGAAGTTGGTGGAATGCTGGTGGATTGTCCCCGCAATTAACTTATGGCCATGCCACTCCTTTCGTAACAATGGAGTATAGCTCGGGTTCACTTGACGAAATTGAAAACAGACTTTTTTCAACCTCAAGTTTCAACGGAGACAGATTTTCCTTACCTATCAGTCATGGGAATTTGTCAGGTCCGCTAAGGACAGTCCAGAGCAAGCCATCATTTTATATATTAAAGAGAAGCATAAGCGAACGTGGTCTTCTGTCGAAGCTTGTTCGACATGGAAACCCTAAAACTTCTATCTAGAGTGTTTCTTTCCCTGTGAATTTTGTTAGTGTACAGAAATTAGGGTGTAGGCCCTTCTTTTTTAGCACAATTTGAAACTAAAATACCCCAGATGTTAGACCTTTTTAGCACAATTTGAAGCGCTAGTATGCGAAAAAGTTAGCTCATATTAGCCTCAAACGACGTGAGTAGAGCGACTGACAAAATATTTCTTTCTTTGTTTTTTATCGTCTCTTGTGGATATAGAAATATTAAGACATTCCTTGTGGTTTTAGTAGTAGATAGTGCATTAAAAATTTGTGTCAAGTGCCAATTTTTAGGTATAACATTTTGGTTACGCTCTGATTATTTTTCTGTAGTAAACCTCCACAAAGAGCAGCTTTCACTAAAAAAACAATGATAAATTCGGATATTAATGCAAGGGAATTGGTCTCGTTTAAGCAATGGTCATCTATCCGTAATTTTTTACTCCTATGTTCTAATCAATTTTTTACGCTTCCTTTTTTTGGATATCCCACCTAATTCTTTACATTCCAAAATTTTTTAAAAATAGTAAATTTTTATATTATAAAATTTATTCTCACCCACTACTTTCCTCCACTTTTTCAAATCTATCCATTAAATATCAATTGACTCCACCACTTTTACCATTTTTTCTTCTCTTTCATCCACTTTTACTTCTCCTTCATACTACTTAGTGATATTACAAAAACAGGGAGAGTTCCCTTATTGTGATATTAACATATATATTATTAAATAATTAGGAGAGTTCCTTATTATCTTTATTATTTAATGTAATTGAGTTATATCAGACAATTCTTGACTTACACGTCAAGTTATTTATCCTACATATATATTGAGATTATTATGAGAAATACAAGACCAGAATTTTGAGATTATTTTATCAGGTTCGGACAATTGACAAGAAAAAGGAACACTCCTTCGATTGTTAAATTTTAAAATACACCGACCCACCATGCCACATGTAGATCAATGTACATGTATAATAAATGTATCACTGTTGAATTTAATCAGAAGCAGATGCTGCATTGCTGCTTCTTTGAGTTTTGAGATCTTTTGTACAACATGTTCCTATTTTAAAACTCAGATTAGTTGCTTATGAGTCAACTCAATAACAGTATTCTCATAATAAATACTCAATGCTATGGCCTATGGGCTATGGGAGACTACTCGGAGGCAAATCCTGAATAATTGTGAAAACATCAAAAGTCAAATTGATATTAACTGGTGCAGTAAATAAGTACAGTACTACAAGCATTCTTTATGGTTGGTTAAAAGTAAATATGGAGCAGTTCTATATGGTTGGTTGATCTAGCTCATGCTCAGCAGTATAGTGTGTTCATTACTATTACCTCTTGTCCCTCTCATGTTTGTTTTTTTTGGTTTCTATTAACTGAAAACTAATCCTCTATGTTCATGTATGATATGTCTATTGAAATTTTAACAGAGAGAAATATTGTCTACCTATGTGTTGTTGGAAAATGTGGGTCGAGTCATTTTAAATTTGAATTTAAATTTGAGTATGACTTGAATGCTCGCATACAACAAGTTATGTTGAAATACATTCACTTGTAAGAGAACACATATTTAAGTATACAGAATAATAAGTAATGGATGGTCAATCCGCCCCTTAAAAATAAAAATTTGTGAGTTGAAATTTGAATTTAATGTTGAATTCGAAAAGAATGTTTCATGACTTTATATAATACAACACTTAAATGCGTTAGTATGGTATTAGCCCGTTACTTAAAGTATTTTTTGATGTATGGTTTGTAAGTCATCGGATCAATTTGTGAACGGTTGATATTAAAAAAAATTGAGAAGGGCAATTACCGAGGCTCGTGTATGGTTCTCGGTAACGTAGCGTGGATCATTCCATAAACTTACAGGGCCAACAACACAGCAGATAAAAAAAATAGTGATACAACAAATTGAGAGGCGATTTTTGTTGTGCATGATTAATTGATTTTGGATTATAAATTGTACAAAAGCATTGATGTGATTAGAGTATTTTGGTGTGTTTCTCGTTGTTCAAGTCATTTAAAAAAACTTTAGATGTAAATTAAAATCCAACAAAATCCCCTATTTGTGATATACACATAGATATATACACAGGCGAGACATGGATGTAGAAGATGGTACGAGTAAGTGTAGCAGACAAGCTCTTTCTCCACGGTCTCAACCTGATGTTAGACGACATCGATGAAGTTCGTCGACGGTACACACACATACATACTAATATATACCAAAAAGCTGCGCTAAATTACCGAGACACGAGTCTCGGTAAATTATCGAGACTCATCTCAATTTCTTTTTAATCTCAGTCATTCATGAACTGATCCAGCGACTTAAAAATCATATGTTGAAAAATATTTATTAAATATTTATCCAGCATATGCCTACTCTGAATCAGCTCCCTTATGTTAATATTAACATGGTAATGTGTAAATATGGTTTGATAGTAAATATATAAAGAGAAAAATGGGTCTGGGATGACATCAGATAACTCTTTTGAGATTATAAGCTCCTCCCAGACATTTTTGTAAATACTAAAAGTTTATTTTGAATTTACAAATCTACCCTTATGTATTTATATATGAAATTGGTAGTATCTTAGGATCATCGTCAGGTACATGATTCTCATATATAAAATTTTAAATATTATTAAAATTTGATATTCTACCAGTATCAATAACTAATTTAATATTAGCTTAGAAGAAAATATATTAAATTTTAATAAACATAATTTTTTAAAAATTAATAATTTAATTATAAATTATTATTGAAAACAAAACTTATACATGCAATTGCATGGCTCTAAGCGAATCCTGTGATAACAAGTACCCTACATTTGATTGGAAAGGAATAAAAAATATATACGTGGGTAAATTTTGACAGATTTACGAATATGTCGTTTTAAAAATTTTTATTTCAAATAATGTTAAAAACGATGTAAAGTGTACCGAGTGAAGACAGGACATTTAAAAGCAATTTTCAGATAGATTATAGATACATGCAAGTTGTAATAATTTGCAATTTTCAGATAGATTATAGATACATGCAAGTTGTAATAATTGCAATGCACTGCAAACATCTCAATACGCTTGGATAAGTTGGGTGTGTAAAATTTTTAAGGTTTTATGAATGCAACTCAAAAGTCATCTATGGAAAAATATGAATATTTCAAAAGAAACTGTACACCGGATATCTTTTGATATCCAACTAACTCATTTTTTATTGTTAAAAAAATAAATTAAATTATTAAAATTTAAAAAAAAAAAAAATATATATATATATATATATATATATATATATATATATGTCCATACGTTCTATTATAGAGCGTACGTACGCACTATTATAAAGTGTATGGACATATTCTTTTAATTCTCATTTTAACCTTTTAAAATTATGTTCTATTATATATCTCTCGAAAATACATACCTTTATTTCTTAGAAACACACTTATTCTTTTATCATACCATTTTTTAGAGATTTCTATGAGCTCTCTAAACTCATTTCAACTTTCCTCATTTCATAACTCAATATACTTTGAACTATTTAATACCCATTTTTATAAACTTTAAATTTGGGAAAATATTCAATTCATTTCAAAAATTGAGTTTGAGAGAAAATTCGATTTCAAAGTTGAAGTTGTATTATGATTTTAAGTTGTTTATGGTATTTTAAAATTAGGATTTGTATTGATCTTAGATTTTGGTTGTATTTTGGAATTAAATTAGTTGGTTTAAGTAATAAAAATAAAGGTACGCTATATAAAAAATGTATGTACAGATATATTTAGGTTTTCAAGATTTTTTTGACTTGGTTCTTTTTTTAGTCATATATGTACGCTATATAATACAGCGTAGAAGTTTTTTTTTTAAAACGTACGCTATTATATAAAAGAACATATGTACATACATATTTAGGGTTTTAAGACTTTTTTGACTTAATTTTTTTTTAACCATATACGTACACTATATAATATAGCGTACATACGGTTATAGATCATAAGTTTTTTTTATTTTAAATCCTACCCGTTTATTTAATTTTTTAATGATGGAAAATGGGTCGGCTTGACTAACAATAATATACAACTTGGTTGTACAAGGAACCCCTATTTTAAATGCAAGAAAATGAAATTGTATTATATGCCCTGTTCGTTTGATATTCTCAATGACTCGCATATGTATAGTCTTTATACTTTATAGTCAAGCTGACAACTGCCATTGATGCATGCTACTGCAAAAGCTTCTTCTGTTGGTTTCCTTGTGTTTATCATGTGATACCAACAAATTTAACAGTATGTAATTATAGAACAAATGCACAAGCAAAATGATGAAATCACAGGCAACGCTGAAATTAAAGGAAGGTTGCAACATTTAGTGCCACAAAATACACAAGCATGTCCTGGGTAAGCATGACTAAACTGAAATAAACTAAAAATAACCTAAACATCATGAACTAACTTATACCTTCCTCCTGGTTTGTGCATCATAACATACTATCAGCTCTAGTTGGCAGCCTCTTGAAAAAGCTCACAGCTCTTGAAGGCAACTTGCTCCTGAATCTTGGTGGCCTCATAAAATACAAACCCCAAAGAGCCACAACCCATCTGATTGGCACCAAATAGAATCCAAAAGCAGCAAATAAGCAGATGATCACAAACAAGAATGTGGCTCTTGGGTCGCGCCAACTTAGCAATGCCTGAAGCCTTTCACCTTGAGTTGCCATATCTCCCACGACGGTTTGAATCCTTCCAGCCACACTTCTGAGACGGTCATACCTCATTCGAATCACCTCTGCACTCCGGCTTGTTGGAAATGAATCGAACTCCTCGTCTAACTCATCCTGGTAAACACTTTCCGCATAGGAGAGGCGGGTATCCATATGAGAAGGCTGGCGTGGCCTGGTTCTATATCGCCAGAGACCCATAACAGCCAGGATCAGCAATATTGTAGGTACAATGAGTTCAGGGAACATCACAAGGACAAGGAAATTAATAACAAATAGGGTCGAGTACAATGGCTTATGCCAGTTGCGCATTGTATCCATTAGCCTGTTCATGGCGACAAACCAAGACAGAACGTTCATAAGGCGGAAGAAGTTTGCCTTACTTTTTCTCATGCTCCACATGTGAGAATCATGATCATGCATGTATTCGACCACTTCTCTTCCCAGGGGTGGCTCTGCTCTACTGAGCCTTGATGACACTGCATTGAGGGCTTGATATCTTAAGCTGTCTATCTGATTCACAGACAAAGGGTGAACATAATGCATCTTCGGAAGTAAAGGCATAGTATATATTTGAAACACATTGAGCATATTAGCACAAGTAAACCGAACAGCCAAGTGAAGCTCCCCCATTTTCTTCACACCAGAAGGATGCAACATTAGCAGCGGGTAGGAGTGAGTGTAGACTTTATCAGATTCAAGAGTTGATAATCGGATCCTAACTTTCCCAATACGAGAATCTCGAATTCCAGCAGCAGTGGCAGCATTTTTGTCAATACGGGCATTATCAAACACCCCAATGGTGATGACAGTGCAAGGATCAAACACTTCCCAAGTGTATTGCTCGTTCCATTTTGGCGTTAAACTGTCCACCACAGTACGAGTTCGCACCCATTTCTGGCCATACTTAGCAACACAATAAGCATCTGTGCAGCCTCCTTTGCCTTCTCTGATCTTCACTGGCATAAGGTTAGAGGCACCCAGAATCCCCATTTCAAGAACCCCGATGTGAGGCTTCCAAAGCCGTTTTTCTGTGGGCCTAACATCACTGCTATACATTGTAGCTTCATCAAGCACATGGTAACCCCCATCAAGTGTAGCACAAAGATGTATCCTGGACGCAAATCTAGTCGCAGCTTTAGACTCATTCGGATTGTTAAAACGAAGGTCAAGATTATACCACCTTGATGCCACTGGTTTATCATCCAACCTCCTCTCAATATTTGTAAGAGGAAGAACAACTCTTCCCACAACCTCATCACAGTTCGGGCCAATTCGATCCTCAACAGAAAATAACACATAGTCCTCAAATGGTTCAGCAACTACAAAGATCAGATCCTCATTCCAAAATGGGTTGTGTAGGCTCCTGTTAGGTGTCGCTGGAGCTATTCTAGTCCTCAAAACTTGATTTCCAACTTGAACTTTAGCCATCAACTCCGGATATCTCATCATTGATGATCCCTTTTCTCCCAGAACAACATCTTGAGCTTCCAACACTGACACCCTTAAATACCACAGCTTGGGAGAAAGATACACCTTTGATTTTATTGAACACAAACCATCCAAATGCACATTCGCAGACTTCGAATGCCAAGCCTCAGAAAAGGCCTCATCAGCTTGAGTACCAAACCAAAGTGCCACCATAACTTCACCCCCCTTAGACCTATCACCTTTCTTATCATCCATTCTATACCATTGTGGTGCCAACTGACTATCCGGAGGAACCCTTTTTGGAACCTCAGTCAAATCAAACAAAACCCTCCCCAAGTAATCATCTTTATCCCTCTCTTTCACAAACACTTCCACAGCTGATGACTGAATACAATCTTTAGAAAATGCAAACACCTGATCCCATTCAGCATTATTAAAACCAACCCTCCTAGTAATACCTCTATAATTCCCCAATTTCACCTCAGCAACCACTTCTCCACCACCAAACCCTAAAAGCTCCCTAGCTTTCACAACCCTAACATAAAGATACTGCATTTGCTCCACAAGATCATAAGTTGAATCTTTACTCATAGCCCCACCACCCAAATGAGGTCTAGTCTCTTTAAGCAAAAACTCACTAGACCCATTTAAGCTAACCCCGAACCCACCAGCCCCACCACCACCGGAACCAACTCCGGTGCCGGCACCGGCGCCGGAGCCACCTTGAACAGGAACATTAGTAATAACAACAGGCTTCAAATCACCATTATTTTGATTATCACCTTTTGGGTTTTGCAAAGTTTGAATCTTTTGATTACTAACCTTATTATCTTTCCCCATTTGTTGCTGCTTCACTGCCATAGCCATCCCTTGTTGTTGCTGCTGCTGCTGCTGTTGCTGCATCTTCTTGTTTTTCTTTGAAAACCCATCACTTCCTTCACCAACAACATGCTTAACTTGCTCAGTACTAGACAAATAAATCTTTAAAGTAATCTCACCTCTAACATGAGAAAACAAGCTTCTTTTATCAAGTGTAAAAAGCTGAGCAATCTCTTCACCTTGTCTACAAATATTAGAACCAGAAACCCTAACTTTCCCAAGAAAATTTCTACTATTATTTGACCTCTTCTCATTAAAAACATTAACATCAATAGTCCTGTAAGGAAGATCTGCAACATTGTTGACATAAAACACAAGCTTTTCATTCCAAACAGGGTCTAAATCTCTGTACTTGACTGGGGTCTTTTGTCTTTGATTCTCAAACTCAATTTCTACGAAGGGTGATGATGATCCTTCACCATCTTTTGGCATTAAGTTATGGGCTGCTATCACTTCTACTACAAGCTTTTGTTTGTTGTTGTTGTTGTTCATGGCTGAGAGAGAAGATAGATAGACAGATAGAGATGACAATATGAGACAATGTTTGGCTCAAGGAGATGGAGTGAAGTGAAGCAGGGGTTGATACAGAGCGAGTGAGAGAGAGAGAGAGTATGTGTGTAGATTTTGTTAGGGGTGAGCGCGGTTCGGTTCGGTTCGGTTTTTGACCGAAACCGGAACCGGAACCACATATCTTCGGTTTTAAAAATTGAAAACCGCAACCGCAACCGAACCATCGGTTTCGGTTTCGGTTTTAAAAAGACCGGTTCGGTTTTTATCGGTTCGGTTTCGGTTAAAAAACCGGATAAATAAAAATGAAAAAAATATATAATTTAAATCATTATATTTTTACATTCAAATTTTATACAATCAAATATTTGATCACATTCTGCATAATAACACTACAAAAGAAAGGTAAGAAACTTTAACAATCAAATTTTAAGGTTGAATCAACAAAATGTGAATGTCATTTATCGTAGTATGCAATTTAAAAAGCACATAATCATGTCTAATGATGTTTACTCCTGATTATATTCTTTTTAATTGGAAAATAGAGGAATAAAATGTTGTAAAGGGGTTGTCATATTCTCACATTCAATATTAGTATAGTTGATGTTGTAATATGAAATATAATTGAAAAAACTATGTTCTATGGAAATTTAATACTTAAATTATATATATATATATATATTATAATAAATTTATTTATTTTAATGATCGGTTCGGTTCGGTTTTTTTCGGTTCGGTTTTGACCTATAACCGGAACCAGAACCGAAAATCTCGGTTTTTAAAAATCAAAAACCGCAACCGCCGGTTCAGTTTCGGTTTCGGTTTTTTCGGTTCGGTTTTCACCGGTTTCGGTTCGGTTTCGGTTTCAATTCGGTTTTTTGCTCACCCCTAGATTTTGTAATGAGATACAGGGAATGGAGGGAGGGAATAAACAATTAATACCAATTGCACTTTTGCAGTCAAAGTACACGCGCCCAACCATATTTCAGAACTAATACTGCTTCCAACGTCCAACGTATGTCATGTTTAGATGACGGGAGATTCGTGTAATTTTATATTCAGTGAGCAGTGAGTTTTTAAATATATAATAATAAAAATAAAATTAGTTTAGGAGTAATTTATGATATGTGAATAATTTTTATTAAAATAGGAAAAAAATTACTGAAAAAAGTATTTAATATTTATTTATGACTTTAAGTCATTTTCTAGCTTAATTTTTATTTTAAGTCAGTTTCTGACTTATTACACAAATAAACATTTTTCAGCTTAAAGTCACAAACAGTTTTAGTCTTAAAACTGTGCCAAATAGTGTGCCTGTTTGACAACTACTTATTTCCGGAAATAAGCCCTTATTTCTGGAGAGAAAAAAATAGGTATGTATTTTTTCTAAAAATAAGTAATTTATTTTTTATTTTTAAAATAATATTTGGTTTTAAAATTCTAAAATAAATATTTATCTTAAAAAATATATGAAAATATGTTAAAAAAATGAAATAAGTAACTGATTTTAAGTTTAAGGAACCTCAAACGGCCACAGTCTCTTAATACTATTTTTGATTCTTTTCAATATAAAAAATGAGTTATTCTAGTGAGTATCCATGTGTACACTATATGCACTAATTTTTTAAAATTTTGGTTAAATTAGTTCATTTTTATTGGTAGGGATTTTTGTGCGGTTCATCGTTATTAGTGACTAGAAGATCAATCAAAATTTTACGCATAAGTTCTTAAAAACCGAAAAAAAAAAAATAATAGTAGCAGTATCTTTTCTTTCTTTTTCTTTTGGAGATATTAAGGTTGTACACTTGTACCTGGGTGGCATAATCCGAATTTGTAATTTGAAATGACCGGGAATTGTTAAACTCCTTTCCTGCCCAATTAACTTTCATATTTGATCCCTAAAAAAAAGGGTCATAATTGATTTTTTTATAATTAAATTAATTCATTTTAGTTAATATATATATATACACACATATATTATATAATTGAAAATTATTTAAAAACTATATTAATATAAAATATATTTAATGTACTTTAAAATGTAATTTTCAATTTTAAAAAATTCGAATTCAACCTGGATTTTATAGTAATTTTTAAAATTTCAAATATTCATGAAATTCAATTTAAATTTTCATAAATTTATTAAAGTTTTGGTGCATTCAATAAATATTTTAAAATGTGTTAAAATTTATTAATATTTATTTTAAATTTTAAAAATTAAAATATTTATCACTTCACTATATATAAGAAGAAAATATCGTAAAATCTCAGCAGTTTATGTACTGCACACAATTTGGCGGTATCACCAAGGAGGATGAAAAAAATAGGTTAAATTTTATTTAATTTCTTTTTACTTAAATTTTAAATAATTTTTTAAAATTTAGGAATATTAAATATGAATTATTAATAATTTATTAAAATTATAGTGGTACTAAAAAATTTATTAATACTACTCCCTCCGTTCCTAAATTCTTTTCTCGTTTTGAATTTTGACACTATTCATTACAAGCGGTTGACTACTAATTTATGCATTATTTATAAGATAAAATATAGTTATGAGTGATCTTGTTTGATTCGTATTTGTGAATACTTTAATACAGTGAAATTTTTATATTTAATACTAATACGAAATTAAAAATATTAACGATAAAAAATGTGCGTTGACAAACGTGTCCAATCAAAACAGAAAACGTTTTAAGGAACAGATGGAGTAATAAATTTTAAATTTTATGTTGAATTTTACGATATATTTTACTCATTTTGAAATCTCACAAAATATAAGAAATTTTATTAAATTTGAAATTAATTTTGCATAAACTTTATGTTAGACAGTATGAGTGTTGTAGAAGGGGGGGTTGAATGCAACTTGATAATTTATCCCTTTTTGCTAACAACAAAACAAAAGAGATAATATCGAGTAATGATGCAAACAATAAAAAGCAGATTAAAACACAAGGTGATATACTTCAAAAATTAATTTTATTAATTTTTGTTGCTACAACTGTCTGGAAAGTATTTCCAGCTTCAATAGAAACAATAACAAGAATGCTAAGGTTTTCTATGCTTGGGAAAAGTTAAGCTTAGTTGCATAAGGGAAAGTGTTTGTGAGATATGTGTTTTTATATTGAAACACACACCTCACTTACAAGTTTGCTTTCCCTTGTTTCCTGGACAATACTTGAAATAGAAACAACATTTTTTCTTTTCAAGTCTGTCTTCATTCCATATGTAGATAAAGTTGCTCTGAGAGGATTTGACATTCTTGACTCCACGAGCATGCTTCACCTTTATGCTTACTTTATCTCAAGTTGCAGTAGTAGTCTTGACAGACTCGGTTGAGTTATCAAGATCAATTCATGAAAGACCTTTACATAGTCTGCTTCTTGAAACAGACTGTCAGCTTCACCAAAAAGTTACTGTCAACCTTTTGCTTCACTTTGCTTCTCTTTACTGATAAACATGCTGTCGAACTAAGTTGCTGTCAATTCTTCCGCCAAACATACTGTCAACTATCCCCGCCAAAGCTACTGTCAGAAAACTTGTTGTCTTTGTTTCTTCAATCTCCGCCAAGTTTACTGTCAAGGAATAGTTGATGTCGTCTGTTCCAAAGGATGCTGTCACTTGAACATGCTGTTGTAGGCTTCAGTTTGTAGAAAGTTACTGTCAATAATTTGATCCATGCTGTGCATGAACACTGTGTGAACTTCTACTTCATAGATCATTTTATTTCATTTGTACATGACAGTAACTATTTTAAACATGCTGTCACCTACTTGGCTTAAATGCATACTGTTACAAGTGACAATTAAAAATACTGTCAAGATGTATATGACAGTATGTTTTACTTAGTTAATTTCTAATTAATCTAAGTACTTATTAGTTGATTACATTGATAGTGCCACAATCCCTAACAATCTCCCCCAATTTGTTTTTATGATAAATAAAGACAAATTTAAAGAAAACTGCAGATGCTAACTCAACTAATAAAAGTAGAAGTGTTTGTACAGTAAATAAACAAAGTTACAAGTACAGTTCTATCTCAAGTGTGCTCCTCTAGACTGAGCAAATCTTCAATTTTGTCTTGAGCTTCATTAACACTTCTTTTCTTCTGTCATCCTCCTATACAACCCTTCAAGAGCTTTCAATTCCTTCTTCTCTTCATCTATCTTGGCATGATCAGTGACACAATCTAAGACCAACTTCACCATTTTGTAAGAAATATCCTTCAACTCCTTGAAGGTGTAGTAGTTCTCAGTTGGCCCTTTGGAAATGCATAGAAACTTCATTCCAAACATGTCTTTGACAAATCTTTCTTTTGTAGAAGAGTAAAACTGCTTCACCCTGATTTTGTCAATGACTTCATCCTCTTCTTCTCTTGACTCAATAATCTTCCAGACATTCTTGCTTAAATCACTTTCAGTTTCCAGGAATGGGCCTGTTGTCTGTCTGAAGATCTTTCTCAAGTTTTCATTGTTGAGCACCCTGAAATTAATAGCCTCCACTTCAATGCCATCAATAATGATTCTCAGGGGCCCAAAAAGAACTGGAGAAACATATTTAGGCCTTTTTTAGAATTGATCATTTAACATATCATGCTTCATGTCAATCTCAGCCTCTTTGATTCTTCTGGTGATCCTCTCCACCTTCTTCTTGGTAGCTTCAACTTCTTCTTCTCTTTTCTTCTTCTTCTCCTTCTCCTCTTTCTTCTCAGAGTCACATATCTCAAGTGCTCTATTCTTCAGATTAACAATCTCAGGGTTTGTGATTTTGAGCAATTGCTTCATTATGAGTTCAATGATATGAGGATCATTTTCAGCTAATCTTTTCAAGTGGTCAAAAGTGATTTCTTCAGCTGACCCACCAGTGTTGTAGAAGACTAATCTATCAGGATTCCTGAGTAGACATTTCTGAGTCCTTTCATACTCCACCTTCTTTTCATATTCTTTCTTTTCCTTGGTAGATATGATTCTATGTAGTTTGGAAATGAATCCTTGTTCTTCAGGATATGGAAGTTGTTGTAGTTGCTTCAATAACATCATCAGGAGATCAGTGTTTTTGTCCTGTAAGGAATTCATATCCCAGAATTCCTTGACTCCATCTTCATTTTCGAACATGACCCCATCTGGATATATTACTGTCACATGCTCATCATCTCCAATGAAATCCAAGGGATGAGGTTTGTAGGAGTCCATTAACTCCAAGAATTTTCTGATCAGAATTCCCCTGAATAACTGAGTTCTAATGTCTTGACCCTTAATGACTAGGAGAATTCTTCTCACCATGAAGTAGGTTGCTTCCTTTAAATCAATTCCTAAAGCTTCAACATGATCAGTACCATAAGAAATGTTTATTCTGCTCAGGGTATTGAACTCAGACCACTCAACATCAACTTTAGTAATTAATTCTGACTTGAATTCATCTAAGTTGTTGATGGTGGGTCTTCTAACATCAAGAACTTCTGCTTGGACTTTCTTAACAATCAGCTTCCAACTACTTTTACTTGGCTTCTTTCTTGAATGAAGTTTTGGTCTTTCTGCCCTTACATTTATGCGTTTCTTAGATGTGGAAATATTGCTTGACAGCACCTTTTCCTTCACTCCTTTCAACAGTGGCTCTTGACAAGTTGCTGTCACTCCATGCTCGACAGTAGGTTTTGTGACAGCACCTTCTGTGACAGCGGGTTCTCCCTTATTACTCCTGACAGCATCTTTTTCATCATTTTCTCCTCCAAGTACCACTGTCTTCAAAACCTTCCCTTCAACACCATCTCTATACTCCCTCTCTTTTTTCTCCTTTTCTTCCTCCACCTTATTTCCAGTTCCAGATGACCCTTCACCATTGTTGTGTTGGCTGGAACTACCTGCACCTCCTTCAGCCTTTTCTTCATCATCTCCGTCTCTTTTCTCTTGTGGCTTCTTCACATTCCTTTTCAACTTCAAATCTTCAATTCTTCTCAATTCTCCTTCCAACACTCTCAACACTTCACTTCTTTCTTCATTCATGGGCAGTTGCTTGAAGTGGTCAAAAGCTTCTTGAACAGATTTAGGCCTACAGATGCTCACCCTTTCTAGATTCATAGACCTGTATTTTCCATCTATGGAGCAACTGAATTTGATGTTCAAAGGATTTTGAGTTACTTCTGGCAATTTCTCAATAACCAGATTCTGCAAAGTTCTTTTCAAGTTTTCATTGAGCCATGACTTATCTGTTTTGATTTTGAGTTTGATTGCTTCAATAACTACAATCTCTTGCCTGCTTAGATAAGCCATGCTCACACACCAGCTGTAGCCTCCTTCAGTTCTGACAGAGATCACCCACTTCTTGCTTTTGGACACCATCACAGCTGCTCATGTGGTTGACTGTCTCATTGAATCAGAGAATTTCTTGGGGTCCCTGTTAGATGAGGCTCTCAGTTCACTGATTCTCTGGTTGAACTTTGCATCCTCAAAAACTCTGCTATTTTCATTTTCATCCACCATAAGAATTGAAGCTTGTTCATCATCAAAGTCTTCTCTTTCTTCCATTACCCAGTCACCACCTTCATCCTGAAAAAGCTTCTCTTTTCCTTTTCCTGCAACATGGACCATTGAATCCTTCATTGCTGCATTCTCCTTAATCACAACACCTTTCTCCTTAGGTCTCTCCCCCTTATTACCACCAAGCTATGTAGCAATCTCAGCAGCCACACTAGACAGTAATTCTAGTTGACTCCCCCCCTGAGATGCAGCTTGAGTTGTCTCCTTGACTGCCACCTTATCACTCCTTTCTCCATTTGCAACAAACACTTCAGCCTTACCACTTTTCTCCCCCTTAGTTGAGGTAGCAACTGCAGGGATTGAAAATTTTGCTTGAAACTCCTGAAGCTTGTCAAAGATGGCCTTGAACCCTGCATTCATGGTTTGCTCCAAACTGGACATCCTGTTTACCAGCTTCACCTGATTTTTGCCTACTGTGTCTAGGTTCTTGGATAACTTAGAGACCTTGTGTGAAAGGGATTTCAACCTTTCAGCAGCTTGTTTAGGGGATTTGGAGGCTGTGGTGGTTCTCACACTCTCTTATTTTTTCTGAGTGATCTCAACACTCCTCACCAACTCACTCTCCAGGCCTAATTCCTTTGATATTTGGGCTTCCACATCTTGTTTTGTATTCTGGCCTTGCTCGGGGCCCTCTCCTTTTGCCTGGGATTTTCCCAGCCCCTTATTTTTATGCTTACTTCTCTTTTCTTTTGTCTCTCTTTTTCTTTTCACACCCTCACTCATCCTAGGTGCAAGAGACTGAGCAGGTACATCTTGCACTAAAGGTTTAGATTTTACCTTAAGTAGGGTAGAAATTGGAGCAAGATCTTCATCACTTAACTGTTGAGAAGATGCAGCCATTTGAGAGTTGCTGTCTTGGATTGGAATATTGACAGCATCTTTTGAAAAGTTGACAGCATCTTTTGAAAAGTTACTGCCAGGAGGATTGACAGCAACTTTGTCATTAACAGCTACAGAGGCTGTGACAACAATCTCTTCCACCCTTTGAGTAGAAGGTTCTTGTGGATTGCTATGATCAGTTGCATTCAATTGTTGGAATAGTGCATCAACATTTTGATCTTTAATGTTGGCAAAGAGTGATGCACTATAATTGAATGAACTGTGTTCCACATTTTCTAGCCCTATAGTGTGTGTGTCTTCAAGTGTGGGTTTAGGTTGAGTGTGTTCAACCTGTTGTGCAAACTCTTTACAAGATGCATGGGTGACTGGACAAGTTCAATAGATGCCCCCTGTTGAGAGGAGACACCTAGAGATGTGTATTGATCCCTATTAACATCTGTGCCCTTTTGAGAGGACACAGTCTGGCTTACAGAAGTTGATACCCTTGCCTTCTTTCTCTTAGGCTCACCAGGGCCCTCTGTGGGTTCTGTGTTCAGACTACCAACCTTATTTGCTGCATCTAGTGCAGTTTCACCACCTACCTGTGGAAAGGTTTCTATTCTAGGTTGAGTGGTTCTCATCCTTTTAGAAATCTGGCCCTTTTGAGAGGAACCAGACCCTTGGCTGATATTTTTGGTGACTCTAGAAGGCCGGACTCCTTCAAAAGGTTTGGAGTGTGGGTTAGGAATGGAGAGGTCAACACCATTCTCATCACTCAAGGAGAACACATTGTAGTCCCCAACAATTTTTAAATTTAATCTATTGATAATTGAAAGCATGAAATCAGTTATAAACAGACTCAATTCAGTGTTAAGTGGTTTACTGATTAACAAATAATGAGTATTTTTCTTTATAGTTGGGGACTCCATGTATTGAACACTATCTAAATTAATTATGCCTACAACAGAGTTAATTATAAGCATAAAGAATCTAGAATAGTAAATTACCGGTTTTCTGGCTTTCTTTCTTTCCCAGAACCAGCTTGAACAGTGGCATCAAGAGCTTTCCAATGTCTATTTTATAGTTGTGCACCATGGAATACACAATCTTCCTGATGTAAGCTGGCACTTCATTCCAGCCACTAGTTTTACTGGACATGGATCTTGAGACAGCATCCAGCATCATGCTCCATTCTTTATTCAAATATTTCCTGTCCATTCTTCCCGAAGGATACCATTCATCACTATTTGCATTGAGCTTGGGTCCAGCATACCCAACCAACTTGAAGAACTTGGTAAGTTGTTCTTCACTTGCAGGCTCCTTAAATAGCAAGCCTTCAGCCTCTTCCACATGAAGAACTTTGTTGATGTGAGAGGAATCAATGGTGTAAGAGGTACCATTGATTTGGAAAGAGATAGAGCTAGCATCTTGCTCCCCCTCACATACTGCAGAGGTCCAGAAATGAGAAAGTCTTGGGATTTCAAGGTGAGGACTTGCAGTTAGGGCATATGTAAGGTATGAGTTATTCATGAAGCCAACAACGGGTTTGAAGGCTTCTACAGCTTCACCAACTGAAGCCATAGTGGTGAAGTTGGTTTGGGCAAGAGAACAGATGATTTGGGGTCCAGACATGGTCACAAGAAAATGGTTTAGATCTAGGTTTAGAGAGTTGAAGAACGGTTGAGAGAAGAAGTTGCAGAGTTGCAGAGAAAGTAGAGGGTTTTTAGGGCGTTTGAATATTTGAAGATTAAAGAGAAATAAAGAATGTGAGAGATTTAAGATGTTTGTATATATATGATGTGAAAAAGATACTTTCAAGAAAGAATTTTAAACGATTTAAAGTGACAGTTGTCTTCAAGTTCCATTCTTTGACAGTAACTTCTGCGCTAGAAATCACAAACACTCTTGAAGTAACATTAGAGATTAGAGAATATATATAAAATAAATGAATAACTCTAATATTAACTGGTGACAGTATGTTATGCGGAGGTTTTAAAAAAACTGTACTGTCAAAGGATATTGACAGTAAGTTTCATTTCCGCATACTATACTGTCACTATTTCTCAATTCTTTGACAGTAGGTTTCACAGGATTCGACAGTAAGTCTTGATCCCGCGAAACATACTGTCAAGGCTTCACAACCTTTTGACAGTAAGTTTCACAGAATTTGACAGTAAGTTTTAATCCCGCGAACTATACTGTCAAGACTTCTCAAACATGTGACAGTAAGTTTTCACAGATTTTGACAGTAACTTGTTACCATATGATAGTATAGATAAAACATACTGTCAAGTTTATTGACAGTACTTTTTATCAAGTTACTTAAAAAACAATTAGTTAACCTCTCAGTTAATTTTCATCATGTCTTTTCACTGTGATAGAAATCAAAACACCTCTAGAGGCCATTAATTCACAGTGAAATTTAGTTAACTAATTTTTTGATCAACTAAACAGAATTACATCAACAGGTTAAATTTAACATACACAATTCACTCACTAGCCTGTTGAATGTCTTTTCATCCAATGGTTTAGTGAAAATGTCTGCAAGTTGTTTCTCTGTGGGCACATAGATTAGCTTGATTGTGCCTTCCTCTACATGCTCTCTAATGAAATGATGTCTGATGTCAATGTGCTTAGTTTTGGAGTGTTGAACAAGATTCTCTGAAATTGCTATGGCACTAGTGTTATCACAAAAGATAGGAATTCCTTGCAGTGTCAACCCATAGTCCAATAGCTGGTTCCTCATCCAAAGAAGCTGAGCACAGCAACTACCAGCTGCAATATATTCAGCATCTGCAGTTGAATTTGACACTGAATGCTGCTTCTTGCTAAACCAAGAGACCAATCTTTCTCCCAAAAACTGACAGCTTCCTGTTGTACTCTTTCTGTCTATTCTGCACCCTGCATAGTCTGAGTCTGAATATCCAACCAAGTCGAAACTAGAATCCTTAGGATACCAAAGGCCTAAGTTTTGAGTGCCTTTCACATATCTGAGAATTCTTTTTACTGCCATTAAATGTGACTCCTTTGGATCAGACTGAAACCTTGCACACAAACCTGTTGCAAACATTATGTCAGGCCTGCTAGCTGTTAGGTGGAGGAGAGAGCCAATCATTCCTCTATACATATTGTTGTCCACCTTCTTCCCTTTTGGATCCTTGTCAAGTTGAGTTGCTGTTGAGATTGGAGTTTTTGCAGGAGATGAGTCTTCCATATCAAATCTTTTCAAAAGATCTTTAACATAATTATTTTGGCAGATAAATATTCCATCTTCTTTTTTATAGACTTGAAGTCCAAGAAAGAATACTAATTCACCCATCATACTCATCTCATATTTGTTCTGCATTAACTCTGAGAATTTCTCGCATAAATCTTCATTTGTTGAACCAAAGATAATGTCATCAACATATACTTGGACTAGAATGATATCCTTTCCATGCTTTATGTAGAAAAGAGTTTTATCCACAATCCCTCTTGTAAAGTTATTATCAAGAAGAAACTTGGAAAAAGTATCATACCAAGCCCATGGTGCTTGCTTTAGACCATACAATGCCTTGAGTAGTCTGTACACAAAGTTTTTCATCTTTGGATCTTCAAAGCCTGGAGGCTGTTCAACATACACTTCTTCTTCTAACTCTCCATTGAGGAAAGCACTCTTAACATCCATTTGAAAGACCTTGAAGTTGTTGAATGCCGCAAAAGCCAAAAAGATTCTTATTGCCTCAAGTCTGGCAACAGGAGCAAATGTTTCTTCATAATCAATCCCTTCCTGTTGACAGTAGCCTTTTGCCACCAGCCTTGCTTTGTTTCTTGTGACAGTTCCACAGTCATCCATCTTGTTCATATAAACCCATTTGGTGCCTATAATGGATTTGTTCTTTGGCCTAGGCACCAACTCCCAAACACAACTTCTTTCAAATTGATTCAGCTCCTCTTGCATAGCATTAATCTAATCTGGATCAGCCAAAGCTCATTCTAGAGTTTTAGGTTCTGTTTGAGATAGAAAACAAGAGTACATGCATTCATTGGCAACATTTCTTCTTGTTTTGACTCCAGTTCCTGGATCACCAATAATTAAATCATTAGTGTGATCTCTGTTCCATTTAGTTCCTCTTAAAGAGTCACTAGAGTCTTCAACATTTTGCTGATTGACAGCATCTTTTGTTCTTGCACTGTTGACAACATCAATTTCTTCAAGTCCACTATTCATTAGAACATTTCCAGAAAAATCAGTTGTTTGAGCAGTTCCTTCATTTTCTCCAGGGTTGTTGGGAACCATTGTTGGACCAGAAATAGTGTGATCAACACTTGGTGAATTCTCTTCAATCTCTTCTAGATAGCCTTGGTTTTCAAAGACTAAAGCTTCTATTTCTTGACTTCCTTCAATTCCAGGAAATTTAGTTTCATCAAAGGTGACATTTACACTCTCCTCCACAGTCTTGTGATCAATAATGTAGACTCTATATGCAGTCCTGTCAATACCATATCCCATGAAGATTCCTTCAAGTGCTTTAGTATCAAACTTTCCTTTGATCTCATTTGAATCTTTCATGAAGTAGCACTTGCTCCCAAAGACATAAAAATAGTTGACAGTTGGTTTCCTTCCTGTAAGCAATTCATAGGGTGTCTTTCCATAGTCTTTGTTGACTACAGTCCTGTTTTGACTGTAACAGGCTGTATTGATTGCTTCACCCCAGAAATAGGTAGGGAGTTTTGCTTCACTCAACATTGTTCTTGCGGCCTCAATAAGAGTTCTGTTTTTTCTTTCCACAACACCATTTTGCTGAGGTGTTCTTGGTGCAGAGAATTGTTGAGTGATTCCATTGTCTTTGCAGAAATCATTCATGATACTGTTTTTAAACTCCGTACCATTATCACTTCTCAAGGTCTGCACTTTGTACTTGGGATTTTTGTCAAGAACCCTAGCCAAATCAATAATTTCTTGTGCAGCTTCATCCTTGGATGTTAGAAACCTTACCCAAGTATCTTGAGAAATCATCAACCATTACTAAAGCATATCTTTTTCTTGCCAATGATTGCACATTCACAGGACCAAATAAGTCCATGTGAATTAATTGAAATGCTTCATTGATTGAACCACTAGGAGTGCTTTTATGAGCAGCTCTCCTTAGTTTCCCTTTCTGGCAATCCTCACACAATCCTTCTTGACAGAATTCAAGCTGAGGTAGCCCTTTCACCAACTCTCTCTTCATGAGATGATTCATTGCTTTGAAATTCAAATGAGAGAGCTTCTTATGCCACAGCCAACTTTCAGTTGAAGAGGCCTTACTATAGAAACAGTAGACCTTGTCTTTCCTTACAGAATCCAAGTCAGCAATGTAGAGGCTTCCTTTCCTTACACCTTGAAGAACTTCTTCTTCTGTCTTTTTATTGATAATGGAGCATCTGTCTTGATCAAAACCAACCTTGAAACCTCTTTCACAAAATTGATTTACACTCAACAAATTGTGCTTCAATCCATTTACTAGAGTAATTTTCTCAATTTTCAAGTTTCCAACTTCCAGTATGCCATATCCCATTGTGAAACCAATGTTATTATCACCAAAGGTTACACAAGGGCCAACCATTTCCTTGAATTGTGATAGCAGGGCTTTATCACCTGTCATGTGTCTTGAGCATCCACTATCAATGATCCACATGATTCTTTTATTTTTCCTATTGCCCTGCAAAGAAAAACATCTCAAGTTGCTTTTGGTACCCAACTTTCATTGGGTCCACTTTGTTTAGCTAAATCACAGTTTAAAGTTGATTCAGTTGTATTTCTTTCTTTTGCTTTTAACAAGACTCCTGTAGCTACCCATTCAGTTTTGAATATAGGTTTGATAGCTTTGTTTTTGGGTGGCTTGTCCATCCTAACTTTAGGAGGGCTTGGAGTCTTTGCCTTTCCAGTTTTAGCATTGTTATGCAAGTATTTCTGATTATTAGCAAAAGGCAGATTAAAGCAAACACTCATCAAATTCATTTTGCATGAAATACAATCAAAGTCACCACAGTGAGTTACTTGTTTGTTCTTTAAAGGCATGCTGTGTAAGTTTCCATTGCTAGAGGTAACATTCTTATCAGTAGACTTGACCTTGTTGCAAACATGAGTTAGATGACTAGAAAACCCACAATTATTGCACAACTTTCTAGGAGCATTAGGAATATAATCATAATTGTTCTTTTTATTTATCCCTAATTTTCCATTTCTTTTTTCTTGGTCTTCATGACAGTATGTTTAGAAGTTACTGTCATGCTGGTGTTGACAGTAGGTTTAGATGGAGTTGTCTTGACAGTAAGTTTGGATCTTACAGTCTTGACAGCATCTTCTGAACTTACTGTCGAGCCAGTATTGACAGTATCTTTTAAACAAAGGATACTGTCAGAGTCAAAACTGTCTCGAGGATTTTGACAGTATCTTTTGCCTTATGGATTTTTCTGACAGCATCAATTTCCTCATCATCTATCTCTTGTTTGATTACTAAAGCTTCCTCATCAAACTCAAATTCAGCCTTTTTGAACAATGGATTCTTGACCTTCTTTAAAATGGATGGTTTGACAGTATGTATGACTTCTTCTTCTACAACATGTCTCTTTCCAGATTTCTTCTCATAGTCAAAACCTATACCTACCTTTTGATTTTCAGTATTATTATCATGGTAAGATTTTAACAGAGAGGAGGAATTCTTATAGGCCTTGATTTTTAGCTCATTTTCAGAAATCTGTTTTCTAAGAAATTCCTCAATCTGAGAAGCACGCACAATCTTGTTCTTAAGAATCTCATTTTCTTATTGTAAGGACTCAAAAGCATTCTATTTTAGTTCTAGTTCATGATTCCTAATCTTCAATAACTCATTAGCACTAGACAATTTAGCTATTTCCTCATTAGCAGCTAGCATGCTTGTATGAATATTAAAAATTTCAGAACTTAGACTTTCAACAGTTTTCTTATACTGAGATGTAGTCATATCAACAGTAGTAAGAAAAGGTACATGACTTGATGAAGAAGATGAACCTTCTCCTGAATTTGCCATGAGAGCAAGATTCTCATATTCTTCTTCTTCTTCTTCATCTGAATCTTCCCAACACTTTCCTTCAGCCACAAAGGCTCTTCCTTGTTGCTTTTTCAACAGGGCTTCATACTTTGCTTTGAGTTCCTCATAGTCATTGTCATTTCTTCTCACTTGTTTTGGCTTCTTGCATTTAGTTGTAAAATGCCTCATTTCATTGCAGTTGTAACACCTTATTTTGGATCTGTCCACCATACCTGTTTTGTATCCACCTTTGCCACTTCCTCCAGGTTTTGAGAAATTTGGCTTGTTGAACCTGGAGCTTTGTCCTCTGGGTTTGAAAGTTTTGTTCTTCTTGAATCTCAAGTTGGAGAACTTTCTTGCCATGTAGGCCATTGTTTTGTTTTCCATGTTGTCCAGTTCCTCCAAAGTGTAGAACTCATCTTCTTCACCATCCTTGAGTTCCAAAGTCACACTTTCATCTTCATCTGTGATATCTTCAATCTTGATTTGCTGTTGATGTTGAGATTCCTTGAGCTGCATCACCTGTGGATCTTGAGCTACTAAAGCATTTGAAGTGTTGACCATTTTTCCTCTTTGACCAGATTGAATGGTTCTCTTCTGTAGCAACTCTAGCTCATAGGTTTTGAGTATGCCATATAAAGTTTCAAGAGAAACTTTTGATAGATCCATTCCTTCTCTTATGGCAGACACCTTGTGCTCTAGGTGGTCAAGAAGTGTTAACATGAATTTCATGTTTACCTCTTTTTTGTCCTAAAACTTTCCATGCAGCTGCAAGTCATTTATCAACCTGTTAAACCTCTCAAACATCTCAGTCAACCCTTCACTTGGTTTAGCCATAAAGGCTTCATACTGAGACACCAGAATTTGTCTTTGATTTTCTTTTACTTCTTCTGTCCCTTCACAGAGTATCTCAATGGTTTCCCATATTTGCTTTGCACTGGTGCAGTTGACAATGTTATTGTACATGACATTGTCAAGTGCCTCAATGATGATGAATTGAAGGCAATCATCCAGAGATACTTTTTCTCTTTCAGTGTCATTGTACTCTGAAACCTTTTTAGGAACCCAGTAGGCTGGTATTGTTTCACCATCTACTGTAGTTTCAGGTACATATGTTTGGGGAATGAAAGGACCATTTTCCAGTATTCCAGGATAAAGAGGATTGGCTGTTTTTATGAATAACATCATTTTTCGTTTCCAAAGGTTGTAATGTTCTTTGTCAAATGTGGGTATTTTTATGCTGCTTACTTTCTGTGCACTCATTTTTAAATCTTTTCAGGTTATGTATATCTAATCTGCCGCTCTAATACCAGTTGTTAGACAGTATGAGTGTTGCAGAAGGGGGGGTTGAATGCAACTTGATAATTTATCCATTTTTGCTAACAACAAAACAAAAGAGATAATATCGAGTAATGATGCAAACAATAAAAAGCAGATTAAAACACAAGGTGATATATTTCAAAAATTAATTTTATTAATTTTTGTTGCTACAACTGTCTGGAAAGTATTTCCAGCTTCAATAGAAACAATAACAAGAATGCTAAGGTTTTCTATGCTTGAGAAAAGTTAAGCTCAGTTGCATAAGGGAAAGTGTTTGTGAGATATGTGTTTTTATATTGAAACACACACCTCACTTACAAGTTTGTTTTCCCTTGTTTCCTGGACAATACTTGAAATAGAAACAACACTTTTTCTTCTCAAGTGTGTCTTCATTCCATATGTAAATAAAGTTGCTCTAAGAGGATTTGACATTCTTGACTCCACGAGCATGCTTCACATTTATGCTTACTTTATCTCAAGTTGCAGTAGTAGTCTTGACAGACTAGGTTGAGTTGTCAAGATCAATCCATGAAAGACCTTTACCTAGTCTGCTTCTTGAAACAGACTGTCAGCTTCACCAAAAGGTTACTGTCAACCTTTTGCTTCTCTTTGGTGACAGTAACTTCGTCTCCGCATATGTTGCTGTCGATCCTGATATTCTTCTGAAATATACTGTCATCTAAAGTTGCTGTCAAGGATCCCGCAAAACATGATGTCGACTATCCTGATAAACATGCTGTCGAACTAAGTTGCTGTCAATTCTTCCGCCAAACATACTATCAACTATCCCCGCCAAAGCTACTGTCAGAAAACTTGCTGTCTTTGTTTCTTCAATCTCCGCCAAGTTTACTGTCAAGGAATAGTTGCTGTCGTCTGTTCCAAATGATGCTGTCACTTGAACATGCTGTCGTAGGCTTCAGTTTGTAGAAAGTTACTATCAATAATTTGATCCATGCTGTGCATGAACACTGTGTGAACTTCTATTTCATAGATCATTTTATTTCATTTGTACATGACAGTAACTATTTTAAACATGTTGTCACCTACTTGGCTTAAATGCATACTGTTACAAGTGACAATTAAACATACTGTCAAGATGTATATGACAGTATGTTTTACTTAGTTAATTTCTAATTAATCTAAGTACTTATTAGTTGATTACATTGATAGTGCCACAATCCCTAACACTTTATAAATTCTACATACTTTTGTGTACATTCCTTGTAAAATTATAAATCAATTAAAATTTATAAATTATTAACAATTTATAAAATTCTGAATTGAATAAACTTCCTTTAATTTGGAACAAAATGTATCTATTAATAAAATTTATGAAATTTTAACTGAAATTTTATAATTATTTACTAAATGTGTTAAATTTTAAAAATAATAATGTACTATTCTGTATAAAATTTTAAGTTTGAAATTTAATAATTTTTGTCCTACATTTAAATATTTAGAGATAGTCGAAAGTAAGAAAACCGGGAATAAGCTAAGCTAGGAAATAGGAAGTACTAGCGGTTAGCTTGACAGAATGTTATAGCTCTCTAGTAGTAAAATTGGTGAATGGCTATGTGATATATTCACACAACTCGAGGTAAAAATTGTACATTTGTACCGCCTCTCGTCTATTTGTCTTCTTACCCTTATCTAAAAGAATGGGCAGCGAATTTGCATTATATATTAAAAGGAAGTTGGTCATTCGCAGTCAATCCGCGATTTTTTACGCTGGATAGGAAAAAATTCCAGCTGTGGCATAACCCATGCATTCAAACACGTGATTCCTCCGTTCACATCAAAAATCCAATTTAATATTATACATTATAAAAAATTATGTACTGCGGATAAAGTTACGTAGTCCTTTATTCACATCTAAAACTTAGTTTAATCTTATTTGTTATAAAAGAAATTATGGATAGATGGTTTCAGACAATCGAGACTCATATTAAAATATCTTTCAACACATAACTTGGATATCTTAATATTTTAAATTTTTTAGTATTTTTTTAAATGAAATAATTTTTTTAAAAAGTTTATTAAAAAATATCAAATACAATTCCGTTTTTGATATCTTAAATTACATGCATTACCTTATAAAAAGTAACATAAAAACACAGAGTATATTTATAAATCAAAATCATAAAATCTGCATTTTATGTTACAAATTTATTCTATAGGAAATTTCTATAAATTGAATAATTATTTACATCCTCTCCACTGAAATAAGAAATTGATATTATTATCATCAAGTGAAAAAAACTAAACCAATATATTCTAACATATTCACAATTTTTTTCAATAGACTTTTTATCATATATATATAGCATTTTTCTAAAATTTGTTATTTTTTTAAGGAAATAATGTATTGTTTTTTATTTTTTAGAAAATTAATAGGTGGGTAAAAAAAAATACTCCTGTAAGCTAAATATTACCATTTAAATTATTTTAACACGTGGAATAATATTTTTTTAAGTTGAAATTTAGTTTTATGATTATACTTGAAAAAATATAAATTGTTTTCCATTAAAAGATTCGAGTTTTCCTATAAGTATATTAGAAATTTAAATATATAAATATACATAAGCAAGTTGAATTATTTAAATGAAAAACTATATACTCTCTTCGTCCTCTTTTACATCTCCATTTTTGAATTGAGTTTTGTTCTTAAATACATGTTCATTTCTATTTTCAAAGCAAATATAGTGATACTTTTTCAAAACTATTCCTATATTTATTGTTTTCAAGGGTTGACTCATTTAAAACTGAGTTGGATTGTCATTTTTCAAAACAATTATTAGGGTTATGCTTAAAAAAATTTGTTTAACTAACTTTTCTTTAATATGCATAATTATTTTAAAATTGAAATTTAAATATAGACGGAGCGAGTAAAAAAATTAGAATCTGGTGAAAAAAAAGTTGGACATGAGCGCGTAAAGCGTGGGTAAATGATATGGGAGAACGTGTAACTTCAACTTGGGAAGTATAAAAACCAGACACATTTGGTTACATGAGCAAAAAGTTACGAGAGTTGTGCAGCCTTTTTAATTGAGTAACACTCTCATACTTACAAAACATGTATGCACAAATATATTAAAAGATCCACTTCGTTTCACGCGCGCGGATACCGGACAGTCTTTGTTCTGACGTGCAAGTAGAGGGAAATTTGCAGGGAGTACTTATATTTTGAATATTTTTATTCCCGAGAAATGTACAGGAACTTTGTCCCCTTCAGCGATTAAATCCATTTTGGACTCCCGTTCCCTCTTCTGTTAGTCGAACCCATTTTTTTAAAATGTTTGTGTGTTATTTTTTGATATTTTTGTATGTATTGTTATGGATTTTTATAGTTTTTCTGATAAGCATTTATATGATATTTTGGGAGATCCGTAAGACTCGCGTCAAATCTAGGATGGTGATAGATATCGCATGAACTTGCTTTTCATAATAAAAAATTATTCATATTTTGGGAATATTTGTAACTGACAGTTCTGAATATTAGGCTACATGTGACACTTATGTGATGGTTAATTGTGATACTACTAGTTTCATAACTGGTGTAGGTTGAATTGCTCGATATATCATTGTAATACTTTTTAGATTTGGATATTTTATGTGTTAAGCATTTGAAAATAAAACGGTTATTTATTTAGCTTGTTTTTTGATAATTCGGGGTTTTGTCCCGCTGAATTCCAATATTTTAATGAATTTTTCATTTTACTCGCAAAAAAAAAGAACAAAACAATGTATTTGAATCTATTAGGTTAGCATCAATCAATAATATTCTGATATTCATTTATAGATTTGGAATTTGCCAGTATCATTAAATTTTGTGAAAAGCTTTATTAGAAAATTAAAAATTTAACCAACATCGATTAAGATGTTATTGGTCATGCTAGAACAATAAGTCTATCATATCCAAAATTTATATACAATAGATCTATTAATAAATAATAAGTTAAACTATTTGATTTATAATAATTGTCAAAAACATGTTAAAATGATTATTTGAAATTAAATAAAACTCTAATATATAATTATATTATTATTATTATTTTATTATATAAAATAATTTTTTATTTAAGTATGTAATATAACTCCAGTAATTGATAATATATATTTAATTAAGCTAAAATAATTTATATAGAATTGAGCTTTTCTATATAAAAAGAACAATCATAAAAGATAATTGAGTTGATATTTGTGTTATTATTGTAACTGTGAAGGAAATGAATATTCGAATTTTTATAATTATAATATATATTATTTATTTTATTAATAAAATATATGATTGTCTTAATTAAATATAAAAAAAAAATATTCACTAATAATAATATAGTAACGTCAAACCAATAACGAACTAAATATGTTATGTTTATTTATGATAATATAGTATAAATAATAAATTTTGAGTTTTGATTTAACAAATTTTATCTTTTTTCTTTGCTAACAATAATTAAGAGAATTTCACAAGTGTACTTGTTTTAATTAATTAAGATTTTTACTAATATTATCATATATTTTTGTATATGCATATAAATATATGAGCTTGCTACTCCCGAAGTGACCTTATAAGTGAAAAATAATAATGATAAAAGGGTATTTATGTGAATGCAGAGGGTGTAGATTATATTTACAAATTTATCTTTTCATTTTTGTACTGATTTTGAACCTAATCTCATGGGATTTCTTTCATGACAACTTCGAGAAAAGTTTTCTTTAAATATATTCATCTTTCGTCCAGACGTCAAATGATAGTAGAAGTTCCATGATAGGATGCCCATAACCCGACCAAATCGCTCATATCGATCCAAACTGTCCCTACTTTCAGTCGACCCAACCCAATTTTTTTAAAATCGAACTTGATTGAGTTAAAAATTATTAAAAATGAATTAAATGAGTCTGGTCAGGGTTTTAATAATTTTAACCCAACCTAGCATACAAATAGGCATCTTCTTTATTTATGTATTATATTTGTATATGTATGTTCATATGTGTATATATAATGCATTATTAGGTACCTTCCTCTTTTTATTTTGTTTCTCACTTGCTAGAATTATTAATTCATATCATTTGTTAAGATTGCATGTATTTACTTGTTAACACCTTGCTCCTGAGTTTTGTAATGCAGAAAGCAAGAAAATGCAAGAGGAAGTAAGCGAATTGAGATATAATCAATTTCACTCATTTAGTCTCGAGTTTTAAAAATATAGAGTGAAACTAGTTTCATTAACATGCTCACGAGTTGAAAGGAAATAATGTAAATAGTTGTCAAATCATGAATTTATCCTTATGTTTAAAAAGTATTGATTGAGCACGTAAGGGTATATTAGTAATTATAAGACTTTTTAAATTTTCACCTATCACTTGCATCCCATTTTTGGAGCGAAAGTATTGGGAAGAAAGTATGTGAAATTTACATTTCTCTTCACTTTCTTTCTTTCATAAAAAAAACTCAAGGGCATGATTAGGAATGCAAATTTTATAATCTTACTTCACTTTCCTCCCTATTTAAAACTCGGGAGTAAGGTGTAAGAGAGTTACTTATTCTTTTGTTAATTATCACTTTATAATATTATTTATTTATTAAGTATTTACTATTACTTTTATTTTATTTAAGACTGTAACATTCTGATTACGAAATGTAAACTATTGAATTATTGAAATTTATTATTACGGTTTGACTTTTTTTTTAAAATTTTTTTATTTTTTATTTAACCAATCAACCCGAACCGTACCAACCCAACCTGACTCCTAGTATAATTAGTAAGATTGGATTATAAGATATTTTTTTTATAATAGGTTAAATTTTTATAAACCGAAATTAAATAGGTTGAGTTAGTTATTTGCTTGCAACCCCTCCAAACCAACTCACGGCACCTTATTCCATGATTAAAAAAAGGATAATAGAATTGTAGAAGTTCGGTAAAACCCAAAAGAATGAGCCCTTGTTCATTCATGTGGGCCGGCCTGGAAGAGTTTGGTTTGTTCTGTAAATCGCCCATCGGATATTCACATAGTTTTTTGATTTATATGGACACCAGAAAACAGGCCCGATTATAAGGCTTTGTTGGCTGAAAAAGAAATAGAGCTTCTTTGGATCATAAATGCTTGCTACTTGCGTCTTGCTAGTATTTTTTTTTTTAAAAATGATAGTGGAGAATTTTAATTTTATAATATAAATATAGAAGAAGAAATAGCACAACGCTGGACTGAGCCTAATTGATCTAATTAACGATATAATTGTTGCAGAGGCAACAAATAAATAATAAAATAAAGAAAAAGGCTAGTCAAAAAAGTACGTAAAGTTAATAAAATGGTTAACACTTAACAGCTTCTTAAAGCGATGACCAAATCCGAACGTGGGAGGGAATGAGAAAATAAAACAAAATTATTGAAAAAACGAAGAAAAATACAAGAAAACAAAACAAACGCACAATTACACAAATCTCTCTAGCTAGTCGAGAGAGATACACAGAGAGACAGAGAGAGAGGGAGAGAGAGAGAGAGAGAGTAATTAATTCAAATCAATCTCTCTATCAATTTGCATCCTAACCATTACCAGGATAATAATAATCATTTATAGACACAGCTCGTAGTTGAATCTCGTTAGCATTTGAGAGAGACTTTTGGTTGGAGCTGTAGTTAAGTTTGATTACTAGTGGTTGTTGTTGGATCGAATCGGAAGCTGGTTCATTAGTTGCCCGAGTTTCCGATCCGAGTCGAGTTGCTCAGATATGGTAATTTATTCTATTTTTTTATCGCTGTTTTTACTGTGATTATTGATTTTATCTTAGTTTTGATGCTCGTTTATGTGTTTATGTATATGTTTTTGTGTGTGTGTTTGTATTTAGGTTTGTTGAGATTGACTATCTGCTGACTTTGTATGTGCTTGGTTTCGTTTAGTCGATTGCAGTTGGATTCGATTATGTATATGTTTATATGTATGTAGGTATTAGATTTTGTATATGCACATTTTTAGTTGCTGTTTCTTTAGATGTTTCGGAGCAATGTCGGTTTGATTAGGTTTGGCAGCTTGAAGATTAGTTGACTTGGGGTTGAATTTGTGTGGTTTGATGTATTCTAGTCATTAGGAGCATCATGGTTAAAGTTGTTGGAGAAAATGAAGCTAAATTAAGTTTGGTTTTGAAATCTATACTTGTATGATTTGACATTTGGAAATATGGAAATGGGGTTCAATGCTTGATTGTATTTACTACTAGGTATTGTTGCTGGAGAAGGTTTTTACTGAAAATACATATTAAGAACAAGAATTACGAGTGTTATGTTATTCTTTTTTTACCCCCTATGATTTAGGATGAAAATTACTAAAGGGTCAATTATTATTTTTTTTTTGGGGGGGGGGGATAATGTGTTGGCATTTGTAAGTCTTAATAAGCTTTTAAAAGTCAACTACGATGGTTCACTTTAGTTCCTACTCTGGGACTTTCAGTTCCAGTATAAGCTCTCTGCTTATTATTTGTAGCCTAATTAAGATGGTTCACTTTTTATCGGTTTAAAATATCATCATTTTAGAGTAATTAACTAATTATTAATAAATGTTGACATTAAAGAAATCCTGTTTAAGTTGGCCGGGATCCATGAAACGAAAAGATTTTTTATTATCAGAAGTGTTGTTGATATACCAGATGTTAATATATCAGCCATGAACAGTTCAAGTATGGTGGATATGGTAACCTACAAGCTACAATAGTGTCTTAGCCAGGGTAACCCTTAATTTCCATATTCTTAAGTAGATATCTTTGAAAGATTCTTCTTGACCAATATGTTTCAAATCAAATATGTTTACTATGTATGCTAACTGTGGACAAAATTTAATTTGGCAGAGCTTAAAACATACTTTTCTTGGTCTTTAGTAACATTTGTTGTATCCTGTAATATGAATATATCACTAATTGTTATGAAGTTGTAGCAGTTACATGCATTAGTAGTTGCAATAAGAGCAAAATTTGTAATATTGCATGTTTGGTCAGATTGGGTCTCTTGTTGTGTTGATGGATTTTGCCTCTGGATTGTTGGTTGATTAAGCGTATTGCTCAATTTTCTGGTCGCATTTCTAGTTGTATGAAATTGAAATTACGTGAGTGCTGATACTTGTAATTTGTAGGTTGTTTTGGCCAGCTTAGGGGTTGGATCTGTTGTATGGGTGGAGGATCCGGATGATGCTTGGATAGATGGAGAAGTTGTAGGTGTCAGTGGTGAAAAGATTGAAGTTCTTTGCACTTCAGGGAAGACGGTGAGAACTCTGAAAGATCCTGTTTAGGGACTTCATATGTGCTATTGTATCAGTTATTAATGTCAGTTAGGTGGAGTATTTTTCTATCTTATTATTTTCAATGTGCGGTAGATGATTTTTATAGTGGAACTAAAGCAGGATGTTTTGTCATTTTAATGGACGGACTTATATATTCTTCTTGATGTGTTAGCTTGCTTACATGGACCATGCTTTTCTAAATTTGCCCTCTTTGACCTTTCATGTTAAAATTTTTGGTATAGGTGGTTGTCAATGCTTCTAATGTATACCCCAAGGATGCTGAAGCACCACCATGCGGAGTGGATGATATGACAAAACTTGCTTATTTGCATGAACCAGGGGTTCTGAGTAATTTAAAATCTAGATATGATATAAATGAAATATATGTAAGTTCAGAATCCTTATTAACACCTGGCTTATTAGCTGAAAGCATCTGCTCCGTCATTTCCTCTACAAAAGTAAATGTGCTTGAAGCTAATTAATTTTATGGTGCCCCAGACCTACACAGGGAACATCTTAATTGCTGTAAACCCTTTTAGAAGATTGCCACATTTGTACGATAGCCATATGATGGCACAGTATAAAGGTGCGGCCTTTGGTGAGCTGAGTCCTCATCCGTTTGCTGTTGCTGATGCAGCATACAGGTACTGGATGAACATATCTCATTTAGTGGTTAAACGAAGGTTATTTTTTGTATTATATAAATCTCCATTAACTAGGGTCATTTTCATGATGCAGAGTTATGATGAACGAGGGCATTAGTCAGGCGATTTTAGTTAGTGGTGAGAGTGGGGCAGGTAAAACTGAAAGCACTAAACTGCTTATGCATTATCTGGCTTACATGGGTGGAAGAGCTTCGACTGGGGGAAGATCTGTTGAGCAAAAAGTCCTAGAGGTAAGTATATCTTTCACGGGATTTTGTTTATCAAGATCACAAGCCACAAGTGAAGAATCTTTCCCTTTACTGCATATAACGTGGATGATATATGCATGCCGTTTTTTCTTTTTTGCAGTCTAACCCTGTCTTGGAAGCATTTGGAAATGCAAAAACTGTCAGAAACAATAATTCAAGGTGGAAAAATTTGCTAAATACAAAGAATTTCATGTTTAATCTACGCATACTTTTTAAAGTGTTTGCAATATTGTTCTCTGCCTCCTTCTAACTTGCTTGTTTTAAGAGCTGTAGTCGGTTTGGGAAGTTCGTTGAGATTCAGTTTGATCATAAGGGTAGAATTTCGGGAGCTGCTATCAGAACTTATTTGTTGGAACGATCCCGTGTGTGTCAACTCTCTGCTCCTGAAAGGAATTATCACTGTTTCTACATGCTTTGTGCTGCACCTCAAGAGGTAACAATTTTTCAGTTATTCAAAAGGTGTTTGTTTACTCAAGGGTTCAGACACATATGCTAGTGTACATGAAATGGAGTTTAATTTTTGAGTTTAACATGATGAGTCCGACTTGGCTCATTGCATATTGTTGGCATTATCAGTATATGTTTTTTTCTAAAAAAATTTAATGCTTGGACCCTATGTTACCCGGGCTCGTCTGGATGTTTCCAACATGGATACGTGTCCTGAATTTTACATATTTTGTCCTGAAACAAGTGTCGAAGTGTCCATATCCATCCCCAAGTGACGAGTGTCCGACAGGGGTACTCGAGGAAAAATGAAGAGTCCGGGTAATAGAGTTGGACCCAAGCCACACTTTTCTGGGGTATTGTTGTAGTGTTTACACCTTATTGTATAAATGTCACGGAAGTTGACATTTAGAAATCTACTTAATGGTGTGTATCACATGCTGGCTTGTTTGATGACTTTGCCTTTGTATTATGCTGTCAGGAGCTTCAAAGGTACAAATTGGAAAATCCAAGAACATTTCATTATCTTAATCAATCAAATTGCTATGAGATAGATGGATTAGATGAATCTAAGGAATATGCGGCAACGAAAAGAGCTATGGATGTTGTTGGAATCAGCTCTGAGGAACAGGTAATTCTAGCAAGTGTCATTTTATATAGGAACAACAAATTCTTCAAGTATGAAGGTTCTTTGAGCTTGTCTTTGTCAAAATAATGTTTACTTTCTCAGGAAGCCATCTTCCGAGTTGTGGCTGCAATACTCCATTTGGGGAACATTGAATTTGCAAAGGGAAAGGAAGCTGACTCATCAGTGCCCAAAGATGACAAATCTTGGTTCCATCTAAGAACTGCAGCAGAATTATTTATGTAAATGATCATACTTGCACTATTGTGTATCCCTTCGCTTTGATTTTTATCTTATTTGGGAATGAAATACATATATGTGACTTTTAAGCTCATTTGTTTTTCAGGTGCGACACAAAGGCTTTAGAGGATTCCCTCTGCAAACGTGTTATTGTAACCCGTGATGAAACCATCACAAAGTGGTTGGACCCAGAATCTGCAGTCACCAGTAGAGATGCATTGGCGAAAGTTGTGTACTCACGATTATTTGACTGGTGAGTTCCACTTCAAATGCTTTGGAGCAGTGTACCACACTGATTTCTTTTTTTTGTTTACAATCATTTTAGAGTAAAATGTCGACTTAACTACGTGTATTGTGCAAATATCTATGCAGGCTTGTAGATAAGATCAATAGTTCAATTGGCCAAGATCATTCCTCAAAATACTTAATTGGGGTGCTTGATATCTATGGTTTCGAGAGTTTCAAGACAAACAGGTGCTTAACTGGTACGCCTTTTGTTTTCATGACTGTGAAGATCTGATTAATTGCAGTTAGGCTGCAACAGATTTTCACGTGACTAAGTGGCACCAAAGGGTCGAGTTAACCATATTTTTTTGAACTCCCATATCTATCTCTTCTGCTTAATTTGCATGTTCTATAGCAAGAGAGCATGCCTTCAACTAAGTATTTAGACAATTTCTTCAATGTCTGTATGAGGTGCTAAATATCTTCTCTCTCTTTTTCTTGTGCTCAAAGGTGCACTGACAACCTTTCTGGAAATGTTTATTTTCCATATTTAGTGATATATTAACTGGATCTGTCCTGTGGTGCTGTTTTCCAATTCCATTAATTCAAGTAGTTACTGTAAATTTTTCTAGGGTCTGCTTGGGATTCTGAAGTCCTTTCTATAATCTATATAATAAGTGATAGTATCTTGAATTTTGCATCTTCACATTCCAATATATGCTGCTTTGTTTCAAGGTTTTGAATCTAGAGTAAAGATCTATAAAATCAGAACCACTTATAAAATCATTTAAAGTATACAGCTCCGGTTCTCACAATCAAGATGTTGTTTGCGTTTATTATTTCATCCAACTTATATCTGAACTTGTCGTTATATAAAGATCCATTGTGACTTTTTTTTGCATGTTAAGTGAAAATTCATGCGGGGACTCTTATCTATGCAAGTATTATGCCTTTGTTGTTCTTACCTTTTAATTTTTGCATGTGTGTGAAGCCAAAAAAATAGAAAATTTATTTGGTTAGTTTCAGCAGAAACAGAAAAAGTATATAGTTAGACAATGTATATACTGGAACCATCTTCTCAGAAGTCAAAAGATGACCATTTATACCGTTCCTGTTTCCTGTTGCCTATCTTAAGGCAAAGTTTCCCTATCTAATCAAGCTGTTCCCGACGTAATATTTCATCATTTCCTGTTTCTAGTAATTTTAGATTGTTGTAGAGATAATTATTGCAAATAAGAAGTGTTAGGTTATTCTGTATGATTCAAATGATATGCTTTTATTGCAGCTTTGAGCAATTCTGCATCAATCTGACAAATGAGAAACTTCAACAACACTTCAATCAGGTGTTTGTCATTAGCATTTGCATGCTGTCTGTCACTTGGGTAATACAATAATAATTACAATGATTCTGTTTTATGACCTCTGATTCCTTTCGATAGCATGTTTTTAAAATGGAGCAAGAAGAGTATACCAAAGAAGAAATCAACTGGAGCTATATTGAATTCATTGATAATCAAGATATATTGGATCTCATCGAAAAGGTTTGTAATGGCATCCCATGAAAAAAACATTCTTATCTTGGTCATTTCTATTATCTTTATATCCGCTTAACCGTTTTTGTTATTTGAGCTAAAAGGATATATAGTTTGTTTTACAATATGTTTGACGGGGTTGAACTATCTTAGAGTTTGACTTTTCATGTAAGAGAGTGTGCAGAAGAGATACTGTGTTTTCTGATTAAGCCACTGTTTAAACCAGTACAGTGGATAATATAATACCATTCACCCTTAAGACTATACAAGTTATACAACCCTTAGCCTGGTTTGATTTGTCTAAATGATCGAATGGAAGTATCTGAACCACAAGAGCCAGTCTTTATTTCTTTTTTACTTTAGAATTCAGAAAACAGTAATCCATGTAAGTTTCTTTTGAGGTTTTTCTTGTTTGGGCAGGGGTAGGGGTGTTTGGAAGGTTTTTTTTGTTTCTCTTTTTATATTTTATATTTACTTTTTTGGTATCCTTGATGTTATATATTTTGGGACAGAATAAATATTTTAGGCCAATTGATCATTGCCATGAGATTCTACTTCTTGTATTTTTTCTAATGTATCCTTTTTTGTTTCTTAGAAACCGGGCGGCATCATTGCTCTTTTAGATGAAGCTTGGTATGTAGACAATGCAAAGTGCACTCTTCATTTTGAACGCTTATATCTTTTGGATAGACCCCTGTAGCACACTGTTCTGATGATGAAATATCACTTCAATTATTTTCTGTAGCATGTTTCCAAGGTCAACACATGAAACATTTGCACAAAAGCTCTACCAAACATTTAAGGACCATAAACGATTCAGCAAGCCGAAACTCTCTCGTTCTGACTTCACCATTGGTCATTATGCTGGTGATGTAAGTTTGAAGTCTTATGTGTTGCATAATGATGTAGATGGTCAAAATTCATAATAGTAAAATGTTTGTAAGCCTCAAGAATATTACTAACGGGTAATGATTATTTCAGGTCACTTATCAAACTGAGTTGTTTTTGGACAAAAACAAAGATTATGTTGTAGCCGAACATCAGTCTCTCCTAAATGCCTCCTCCTGTTCCTTTGTTGCGAATTTGTTTCCACCATCTGAGGAGTCCTCAAAAAGTTCAAAGTTTTCCTCAATAGGATCACGTTTTAAAGTACACTCTCTCTCTCTCACCCTCTAATTAATCATATGCTTCTCTTATCGATCATTATCACTGAAGTTTCATTATGTTCTGTCAGCAACAATTGCAATCATTGCTCGAAACTCTCAGTTCAACTGAGCCTCATTACATACGATGTGTAAAGCCTAATAATCTTCTTAAGCCAGCTATATTTGAGAACCATAATGTTTTACAACAACTACGTTGTGGGGTAAGGTTCTTTACTGATATGAGTTGGATACGGTTCTTTACTGATATGAATTGGATATAAATGTGTCTGCATTTGGTACCGATTTGACATTAATATGTGTCTGCCTTCAGGGAGTCATGGAGGCAATTAGGATAAGCTGTGCTGGATATCCTACCAGAAAGCCATTCTATGAATTTGTGGATCGTTTTGGCATCCTTGCTCCTGAAGTTTTAAGTGGCAGGTATATAATTGATTTTGAACTGGCCTTTTATTTTTGTGCAAGATTGTTTATTATATTGGATTGTTCTTGTAAATTAGTTTGGATGAGATCAATGCTTGCAAGAGTCTTCTGGAGAAAGTGGGGCTTGAAGGCTACCAGGTAATTTGCATGATGGTACCAGTATGTTTTAATATACTTCAGGATATTCACATACATCTAAGTTTTATATTAAAGAGGTTAATAGTTGTCAAAGCCATTATATGCTGAACACCTTTTTTATAATTAATTTTTCCTCAACCAAACATTTGTTGGTTGCTCGTGCAGATCGGTAAAACAAAAGTGTTTCTAAGGGCCGGTCAGATGGCAGAGCTGGATGCTCGCAGGACTGAAGTCTTAGGAAGATCAGCTAGCATTATCCAGAGGAACATTCGTTCATACATGGCTAGAAAAACTTTTATTGTGTTGCGCCAGTCTGTTTTGCAGATTCAGTCCATGTGCAGAGGTACTTTGATTGTGCAGGATATGAATGACCTTTCACAGTTTTTATATGTGTCTCTCCTAAGTTATTTTTCCCTCTTATCATTTCAGGACAACTTGCTCGGCATATTTATGGTGGCATGCGAAGAGAAGCCTCTAGTCAGAGAATTCAAAGAAATCTACGCATGCATCTTGCTAGAAAAGCTTATAAAGATATGTGCTATTCTGCCATTTCCATTCAGACAGGTATCCGCGGGATGGCTGCACGGAGTGAACTTCGCTTCAGGAAACAGACTAGAGCAGCAGTTATAATCCAGGTGAGAGTACTGTATGTGTGTGTAGCATGTGGTTTTCTGAAAAAATCTATTCATCAATGTTATGCTGAAATGAACTGATTCAAACTTTTGCTGACACTTCCGTCTTGCATGTATTCAATACTGTCAAAGACAATTCACTAGTGTATGTGTATCAATAGTTAGTTACCTAAGAAAGTTTTTTTGTTATATATAGGAATTAGGACATCTACATAATGCCGAATTTCTCCTTGTGACTTTAATTTGTTATTTCAGAGCCATTGCCGTACATTCTTAGCTCGTCTGCACTATATGGAGCTGAAGAAAGCTGTAATCACCACACAATGTGCATGGAGAGGAAAAATTGCCCGTAAAGAATTGCGAGCACTCAAGATGGTGACTACTATTGCTTACTCCTACTTTGCTGTTATTTATTTTCTTCTGGTTTTGTTCCTTTCTCTCACTTCCCATTTGTAAAAATATATCAAATTGCTGTGTCGAAAAAAACATATACCACACACACACGCAGGCTTATGTTCAAATGCAAACCATCTTAGCTTGCAAACTTCTAGAACTTACTAATAATGAGAGATGATGCACTAAAAATATAAACAGTATTCACCAAATATTATGAACGTAAAAAAATAAAGATTATTTAAATTTCTGAATTGTAAATATGTTTACCATATAAACATTGTGTTTTGATGAATATATACATTTGTATTTTTTATTTCCCGAATATTTGGCGGGCCTACTTGTTTTTTTGGTGCATCCCGTATCGATATTGGTGAATTCTGCAGTTTTTTAGGCTAAAATGGTTTATAGTGGAGCATACCCTATATATATATAGAGAGAGAGAAACTGAGGAACCAGTTCCTATTTTATAAGAATTTGATTAATAAATAACTATAGAAGACTACAGAACATACAAAATACCATAGAACACCAAAAATAATTACAAAACAAACAAAAAAATTACATAATATACAAAAAAATATAGAACACAAATTACAGAACAGTAATGCTGAATAGTGTTCTGCAATTTTGTATTCTATATTTTTTGTATGTTATGTAATTATTTTGTTTGTTTTGTGATTGTTTTTTGTGTCATGTAGTTTTTTCTATATTCAGCAATTTTTTCATGTGTTATGTAATTATATTTGTTATTGGTTCCTTGGTTACTCAAATAAGGGAGTTACTCATTGAACCTAACCCTGACATTATATATATATATATTGTCTTTTAAACCCAGTTGATACTTAAAAATGAATTAGACCGATAAGGAAAGAAACAAAGATTTTTTTCCCTTTTGAAATGTTTAATTACAAAAAACTACAACTTATTTGTTGGTGTAAAGAAAGAGAAGTACAGCTTAATTTTAAATGTGATTCTGATTAGTTGGTTTGGCATTAGCTGTATCCAATGGTGCTACGTCCACAGTCCTGTTTTGCTGTGTAAAGCAAAGATCTCCTTCCCCTATCTTCCTTTATTTTTTGCTACCTAAACAAAGAGAAGATCAAGAGTAAAGGAAAAGAGAAAAACAAAAATAAATAATATAATAAGGCATGCTCGTTCGGTGTGCAAGCGAAAGCATATTTCAATGTATGCATGGAAATATGGAATAGACCTTCTTAAGCAGTCTGTAACTTCGGAGACATTATTTTACAATTGATTATGAATATGTTATCAGTAGTATGTTCACTAAAATACTTCACGCATCATATATAATTATTGAGAGTTGTAACAGTGGTTGGTATATTTCTAGTGGGAGATCAAATGTCCTTGAGATCTAGTTGTTTTATTATTATTTTTAAAATATGTCTACTGGTGCATTTTGTTGAAATATATTCTGTTCCTAGTTCTTACTGGTTTGAATACAGGCTGCAAAGGAAACTGGTGCTCTTCAAGCTGCAAAGAATAAATTAGAGAAGCAAGTTGAGGAACTGACATGGCGGCTACAGCTGGAGAAACGTATAAGAGTAAGTTTATCTGGTGAACTCTTTAATTAACAAGTATCCGTTTCTAGCTTCTGAACGAGATGTAATGTATTCAAATTATTGTTGGATTTTATGACTTCTATTTAGCATTAAATTATATATCGACAGAATCAGGTTGCATGTTACATAGTTGTACATGTACTATGAAGTATATATTGATTAAAGGTCTTAGTTAGTTGAATGTGGAAGTTTGTGATTTCATGGAAGTCTGTTGTTTGTATATGTAAGTAAACCCTTACCCAGTACTATGAAGTTCGTTAATTCTTGGTGATTTCTCGGTAAGTGCTACTGAATATTGTTGACAAGGCAAGCACTAAAGCCTCACCCAGTAACCTCAGCATCTATAGGAGAAGCACAAGTGGGTACTTTTGTGTGCTTTAGATAAATTAGAACAAACTGTTACCCCTCCCAAGAAAAATTCATCTACTTAATTAGCCAATAAAGGGGTTTTTTAAATAAATATTAGCTGCTTGAAGTTTGAGCCCATCGGCCCCATCCTGATGCGAAAATCATTTATGTTTAGTAATCTGAACAAGGCAGGAAACATTATTGTTATTATAAAATATGCTCCTTTAAGGATTTTACTGTAGTAGACTTTTCTTTATGCCATTGTGTATTTATTGTATTTTCAACTCTCTATTTCAGGCTGATCTGGAAGAAGCAAAGACACAGGAAAATACCAAATTACAATCTGCTTTGCAAGATGTGCAACTTCAGTTCAAGGAAGCTAAAGACTTGCTGCTAAAAGAACGTGAGGCTGCCAAAAAGTTGGCTGAGCAAGTCCCTGTCGTACAGGAAGTCCCAGTTGTTGATCACGGGCTGATGGATAAACTTACTGCTGAAAATGAGAAACTTAAGGTTAGAAGTTTGAAAATGTATTGCATGATGTATTGGATTTTTTCATTTTGAGTGACAGAAATTTCTTGTATATAATTGCAGATTATGGTTAGCTCTCTTGAGGTGAAAATTGGCGAAACAGAGAAAAAATATGAAGAGACAAATAAACTTAGCGAGGAGAGGTTAAAGCAGGCCTTGGAGGCAGAGTCCAAGTTAGTTCAGTTAAAGACGGCTATGCACAGGTTGTACAGAGAAGTGTCATATGTATCTTCTGAACTTTCAGTAGATTTTGTGAGATACTTATCTGTTGTTTGCATTATGCAGGCTTGAGGAGGAAGTCTCTGACATGAAATCTGGGAACCAAATCCTCCAGCAAGCATTGTCAACTACACCTATAAAACGAGGGGTAGACCATGTATCAGCTCCATCAACCAAGGTAAGCATCTGTTTAAGAAAAACAAACAGTAATCTCTATCTTATCCTTCAGACACTATCTTATTGTTAATTTGGCTTGTTTGCAGATTTTAGAGAATGGAATCCATGTGAATGAAGATGGTCAATCTAATGTAAGTATATTCTATATCAAAACATTATGCATTTTTTTAAGGGGTGACTAATAGAAAACCATTATACTGCAGGAACCACAAACTGGCACCCCTGCTAAGAATACGAGAACCGATCCTGATAGCAGCTTTAAGAGACCCCCTATTGATCGCCAACATGTAATTGCTGATTTTGATTTCAAGATCTTATCAATGCGTTCAAGATGGCTCACTGTAAAATTTTGATGTAGGAGAATGTTGATGCTCTTATTGACTGTGTCATGAAAGATGTCGGGTTTAGTCAAGGAAAACCTGTTGCTGCCTTTACCATTTACAAATGTCTTATACACTGGAAGTCTTTGGAAGCTGAAAAGACTAGCGTGTTTGATCGTCTGATTCAGATGATTGGTTCAGCAATAGAGGTAATAAAAATGCATCGCCCAAGTCATCAATTGAAATCATAAATGAATATTTTATTTAGATACATATAAATTTTCTTGTATCCTTGTTGCTTTTATTTACCTGTCCATACTAATGCTGTCAATAATTATTAATATTAATACTAATGTTAACATCCCTCTCTGTTCCTCTCATTTTTAGATCTAGGTTTGGTTATCTGATTTTAATACGTTTCTTAAGTTAGCCTGGGAAAATAAGCAAATCTCCCTCTGTATTTGTGATATTGTACTTGGACACTTGGTCAAATTGTTGTTGACATTCATGATTCTTCTACTTTCCCAATGTGAAACTGCTGAAAGAATTCTGCTGTTTGTTACAGCTAGTGTGTTTATCTTCATCAATTATATAATGTTTGTTTACCATCGCACCTTAAATAACTGATATAAAATAAACTGTGTATATATTCGTTCAATCTCAATGATAATGAGATCAAGGTACTAAATTGTAGAAATTTCTGAATGATCAATATACTGCTATATCTAAATCAAAATCATAACAAGATCTTGTACACAGTAAGTAGGATGGAAACAATTAATAGGTATGTATGATTGTAAGATGAAAATCGAATTAAGCTTATCATTAAGGAGAGAATCTAATTAAGCTTATCACAAAAGAAAAGATATAGGATGGAAACAATTAGTAGGTATGTATGATTGTATGTGGCGACTTGATAGCGAGAAAGAAAAAGATACACCACTGGAAGTAAAGTATTTCAAGTTGTGATGCACCACTCTTAGTGGAGTATCACAAATGGTATATGTCCCTGGAGTATCACCTCTGATAACCCACTTATAGTATATCACTGGGAGCTGGCGTATGTGTTGGTACATTGGCCCCTTTTCCCGAAAATAAGTATTTTGTGCCAATTAAACCCCAAAATGAGGTATTTTTGTCTATTTTTAAAAATATTTAAATATATTTTTTCCAGTTAGAGTATATTATTTTTCTTAGAAGAATACAATGTTATTACTGAAAAAAATCATAGGCAAGTTGTTTAATTTAAATTTTATTTATCAACAAATAACTTTAGGGTTAAAAGTAGTAATTTCTCTTTACATGTATTAACATTTAAAACATTTTAAGCATACTGTATTTTTGAAAAAAATAAAAATAAAGTTAAACTTGGATGTAACATTAATTTACTTATTAATTAGAAATGTTTAAAAGGTATTTATATTTGAATATGTTGCTTTTGTTTAATTTGTAATCATATTTAAGATGGATTTAATAATAACAGTAAAAACTAATGAAATAAAGTAGGAGTCTAGAACACTACAAACCTCAACTCGGGCATAAGGTGCTTCAAAATTTAAAAACTAAAATGATATAGTAAATAAGTTCATACATGTACATAGAGATAATTATAGCTTTAATGGTGTACAACAATATAGCACATGCATAACGTTGAGCGTGAGTGGCCACTTACACTCGCCTTACGTCGACTACTCCCTTGCTGATAATTCATTACTCCTAGCTGTATAATAATATCATAATTAACTTTGAACTTTAATAGTACCACATTGTTTTTATATTTTCATATCTATTATTAATAACTTCGTAACTCTCTTTATTAATTATACTATGATATCTTTTATATATATATATATATATATTATAATTTTACATTTTTATTTTTGTATCATCAGCAACAGTTATGTAATTTAAATCATAATATATATTTATAACATTCTATGTTTTATTAAAATCTAATTTATTCTAAATTTATATCTTATTAAAAAAGTATTAGAAACAGCTTGTGCTCGCCATGGGTTACGTGCTAGTAAATTTTACAAGTTTAAGAAAACTATATCTTGTAATTTATTTTTTGAAAAAAAATTGCATTACACAATTCTACTAAAATCTCCATCTCCAGAAGGATGATTCAAGCCACAACTTTACAAATATTTATGCATATTGAGGAGGATATGCTAGATGTTTTAAACTTGCAACTTATGGGTCCTACATATTACTAAGTTTGAATGTGATTTCTAAACCTTTGGTGGATCCCAGTTGTACTTGACAAACAAAATTTTCTGCATATAAGTAATCTTCTTGTATCATGCTCTCGAAGTTAAATTGTTTTAGTACTTGTACCCTTGAGGAGGGTGAAGTTATAATTTATGCATACTTTTATAAAGTGAAACATTGGATTAGTATCAGAAAGACTTGTGTCATTGCAGGATCAAGATGATAACAAGCACATGGCTTATTGGCTGTCAAATACATCTACATTATTATTCTTGCTGCAAAGAAGTTTAAAACCTGCTGGTGCTTCTGGTGGAAGTTCAGCGCGGAAACCAACACAGCCAACATCACTTTTTGGAAGAATGACGATGGTACTGAATTTTTTTACCTTCCCCGCCATATCTTTCTGTAGGTTGAATAAACCTGTCTAATACCATGCACAATGATATGTTACTGCACCATTCAGGGATTTCGTTCATCCCCCTCTGCTGTTAGTATTGCTTCTGCCACTGCTGCGCTTGAGGGAGTCCAACAGGTTGAAGCTAAATACCCAGCTTTGCTTTTCAAGCAGCAACTTACGGCATATGTTGAAAAAATATATGGCATAATTCGAGATAACTTGAAGAAGGAGCTGGGGTTGTTTCTTTCCTTGTGTATCCAGGTTAGACACTATTAGCACTTTTCACAACTAGAATAAACATTGCTGCTAGAGTTCCTTGCCCACGAATAATTGATTATTGAGTATTTTCTCTGCGCGTTCCTACAAATAAGTTTATCATAGTAACTTATAGTATTAGGTGGTAATGGTTTTCATGTGTATAAATGTCCTGTCCTTGTGAACTTTTTCTTACTTGTTCAATAAATATAAAGTGTTCCTCTGATCTGTAAAGATGTTTTGAGGGATTGTGCAATTTTCTTTCTTTTAATATTTTGGCCACTGGAACACTAGCTGAATTTTGTATGATGGTAGGCAGCGTTTCGATATGTACACGGTACCAGAAATTTGGTATCTTACTGATTGTCTGATTCTAAATTAATGCTTTTCCTTTTTAAAAGAATTTGCCCTGAGGTTTTTGTATCCCAGAAAATATTAACGATATGAAAATTCAGGCACCAAGGACATCAAAGGGAGGTGCACTGAGATCTGGGCGATCTTTTGGCAAAGATTTTTCTACAAATCACTGGCAAAGCATTATCGATTGTCTCAACACTCTTCTCAGTACACTAAAAGAAAATTTTGTAAGAACCTTGTACACACACATAGCTAATTTTAATTTTAATTGCATAAGACAAAAAAATTCTAATCAGAATTCTATGTTTAGGTTCCACCCATCATAGTTCAGAAGATATTTACCCAAATTTTCTCATATATTAATGTACAACTCTTTAACAGGTAACTTAAGTTTTTTACTATCTGTGTTCAGACCTTTTGTCGTGTCATTTTGCATGGCAGATCTTAAGTTAATGCAAATTTCCAATTATTCTGCAGTCTTCTACTACGTCGTGAGTGTTGCACATTTAGCAATGGCGAGTATGTAAAATCTGGGTTAGCAGAGCTAGAGCAGTGGTGCTGCCAGGCAAAAGAGGAGGTGCCTTTCTTAGACTTTATTAATTCTACAAATCCTTGATTGACTTGTTTGGTTTAATTTCTTCTTATTTTGTGTGACTTGTTGTCCTTTGTACTTCACAGTATGCAGGCTCAGCTTGGGATGAACTTAAGCATATTAGGCAGTCTGTTGGATTTTTGGTATATTATCAATTTTCTTTTAAAGTGTCTTTTTGTATTATGTAACACACATACACACATTTGTACAACAATATTAAATGAAAAAATGCAAGTAGCATCAATAATTCATAGCCTTTTTCTTTTTTTAGTACACAAGGATACTGTAGTGCATCTGTTATTTTTTATCTATACAGTGATTTTGATTTTGTAATTAGATTATAACCTTGCAGTATGCTGGCAGCTTATTAATCTATTTTATCCCTTGCAGGTTATACATCAGAAGTACAGAATTTCTTATGATGAGATCATCAATGATTTGTGCCCTGTAAGTTCTCTGTGCCTCTAGCTATCCTATATTTCCTGTTTGTGTTCTGTTCTTGATAGGAAGGGTGAAGAAGATATCTCATAATTAGTCGATTCCTCATAGCACATTTGCGTTTGTTCATATATGATGCATGTGCTTCCACTTCCATAATGTCTTTCTCCAGATGTTGAAACTGCCCAACTAAATTTCTACAACTGCATGTTGTTTCTAAACGTAACTTATTCTACATGCCGTCATAATGACAAAGAATTAGTTGGATGTTGTAAATTACTTTAGGCGAAACCTCACTGTGATGTTAGCCTAAACACAAATCTTGTCATTTCAGGTCCTAAGTGTCCAGCAGCTATACAGAATATGCACTCTGTATTGGGATGATAATTACAATACTCGAAGTGTATCACCTGATGTAAGTCCTATAAGGAGGAGGAAGCTTTGTACCAAGTTTTCATAGTTATTATTTTTTAAATTATACAAGTAGACGCCAAACGTTTCAGATGTTATTTGCATTCAGGTTATTTCGAGCATGAGGATACTAATGACTGAGGACTCTAACAGTGCCGGAAGCAATTCTTTTCTGTTGGATGATAATTCGAGGTGAAGATTGTCCCTTTTTTGGTGATACATTGTTTTGTGTTACCTTTTACTGCAAGTTTGAAGTAAAGATAAAGTTATCCTTATATAATACTAGATTGCATGCACTTGTACATACTACTCAAATTGTTGACCTTTACATAAAATAATTAATGTGCTCGAGTGCTGGAAAATAAATTCTCTTTCCAGGAGTATTGATTATTTTTAAATTCAGCAGTTGGTAACGCAGCAGGCAAATGTACCTTTATTTGGAATAGTTATATATGCTCAAATGCAGGGAAATAAAATATTCTTACAGCAGTCATAATCATCTTTTAGTTCAATATAATTATGAATTAGCAGGCATTAACCACTACAGTTACACTGAATGCAGCATTCCCTTCTCCGTAGAAGACCTTTCCAGTTCACTGCAAGTGAAGGAGTTTTTGGATGTCAAGCCTGCAACTGATCTTCTTGAAAATCTAGCCTTTCAGTTTTTGCACGAGTGACTTTTATAAAAACTCGAGCATGCTTTTCTTACAACTGTCGAGGTACAGAATCCTATATATACTTGGTGGACATATTATATGTTGTACATTCATTCTTTCTCAAGGTTCTATATTGTTTCCTTTCATTCCTGCGCATTCTGTATAATTAATCTATTGAATTTGTATGTTAAGATTTCACTAGCACAGGGCAGGGGTATCTTTTTATGCAAGTGTGCAGTGCATCTTGTTTTGTATTTTGTCGATTCTTCTGTCACTTTGGGCAGCATTCTTTGTAGGAAAGATGAGGCAAGTGTGTCCCTGTAAAAAGTCAGGTTCAAAGTTTTGTTCATCTGGTCATCAAGTTAAATTTGTAATGTAGAGTCACGACCATGAAACAATGATTAATGAAAAGTATTTTGTATTTGGATTCTTTACACCCTTGTGGATGCAGTGTGCTCATATTCATATTTGTAAGTAGATGTTTTTTCTTGGACTTGCAGTGCATCTGTAAGGAGATGTATTTATCTCTTCGAATGCATTACAGTGTGTGTATATAAGTTTTGGCACAAGGTGCTAGCTTCTTTGACAGTCAAATATGAAGGAATTGTTTCATTTTGATTGTACTTGTAAAAGGAAAGGAAAATAGTTCTGGGACTGGAAGTACCCTTTGTAATTCTGTACCTTTATGCTCTTAAAAATTTAGCAGCTGATTCTAATAGTTGGAATACAGCCATACAGGAATGAGGAACCCATATACTAGTGTTTATATTATTTTCTTTTTTAAGGAAGCATCAAATTAGTGTAAATATCGGCACAATAACATATTTTAGCAAAACGAACATACATACAAAAAAGGTTAGAAAATGCACAAGGGAGTGAATTTGTCTTTTATGTCACATGTGAACTGTAAAGTTCCACGCTTTTTTTAGACACATAGGCATGAATTTTTTTTGTTATGAATTTTATTTCTTTCCTCAACCCACACAAAAATAAACAATCAAATTTAAAAATTAGAAACCATTAAATTCAGACATAAGAACAATCAAATTTGATGTTGAAGCAACCCAGTAGAAGTATTTCAATGCTCAAACAACTGTATACATTACTACAATTTAACAACCCTAGATAATTAACCCTAACCCTCAAATCAAAACCCCAAATTAAGAATTCTAACTCTAACTCCCATTTTTGCTCAATACATGTAGTACAAATGGCGTAACATCGAGTTACACAGGTTAATTTATGGTGTATAATCGCCTCAACCATGTAATTGACGTGTAATAGAATTGCCGGAATCGCAGAAATCACTGCTTGCATTAAAAAAATATAAATGATAACGATTTTTTTTATGTCTATCCGTATAAAATAATAAGAATATAATAATGACATTTTTATAAATAATGTCGATTGGTACCCCCCCCCTAGATAATCAGCCTACCTCTATTATTTTTTACGGATGGGAAGAAAAAAATTATAACGTTAACCGTTTGATTGTCAATACAATAGTTCAAATGTTCAAATGGTTCTCGACAATTAATTGTCATATTTTAAAATTATATTGTATAGATTAAAACGAAGGAAATTTGGTAGTATTTTGAATATGTCTTGAATTGTTATATTTTGAAGGAAAAATTGAAAATTCCTTCGGAAAAAATCACTTTTAACAAAACGTGCGGTATTTTATAAAAAAATATAAAATCTAAGAAGCCTTTGCGGAATCCTTTACGAACACTGATTTTGCCATGCATACATTTAATGAACATCGACTCATATAATTGAAACAAATGCTTCTTTCTATTTCTAGTCCATTTAAGCCCATGAGATTTTCACAAGGGTACTGCAATGAGGCCCTTGCCAACGTACTCACTAGGACCATTACTCACCACCACCTTGTGGTTTTGGACCCCTACTGGACCATTTATCCATTACAACTACAATCGACATCTCACTATCGATTCTGGTCCGATTGATTCGATCTACTGGTTGAATTTCGTGCATTTTCTTGTTTGTACATGCATGATTGATACTGTACAATTTAGTGGGCATGTAACTTCACCTGACTCACTCACATCATCTACACCAAGCTGACTAGAGTTTTCCTCATGGTAGATATCACTATATCCTTCCATGATTTACTAACTCTCAGTCCAAATTTTAAATTCTTTCCACGGTGAATAATGACGATAAAAAAATGCTCAAAATAATTTAAACAGTAAAGGCGCGGATCAAAGTATCAGATTATTGCGAAGGGATTCGAAACATGCGACACAAAGATAAATATCGTGTGAGTAAATCACATATCAAGTGAAGAGTCTCATTTGTCCGTGATATATACAAGAAGCAATTAATGCGTATTTTTTGAAGCAGAATAGATAAGCGGATCTCTAAAAAATCTAACAATTAGGTGCTGGTATACGAGAGTTTCACGTGTACAAACATATGCAAGTTGCAATGCTATATTGCTATCGATCTCTATAATTTGTATTGTTTCTGAAATAAAAATTTAACATTACAATATTTTGGACAAATAAACAGGATAGAGAGCTCAATTTCCATGGCTGGTGTATTATTAGCTCATCTGATAGTGTTGGACCCATCTTTTGGGCTTAAAGAAAAGGACCAGCTGGGGCATTTACTATGCCAGCTCAATTTATCCCCACTGGCCCACTTTGTAGCACAAAATTCAACCTCTTGTACTTGCAGGACTTGTTGGCAATTATGACATCATGTCGATAGCATTTTGGAAACTCTGGTCATGTAAAATTCTTCTTACATAGTTTCCACTTTCCATCCAATTTTAGGTTCTTTCTTGTGATCTTTTAAAGTTCTATTGAGAATATTAATCTATATATTGCAATGAAGAGTATATATATATATATTTTTTAAAAAGACAAACCCTGAAAATGAAACAGAGTAAGGTACATCATACATCGTCGTTTATTTTCATAATAAGTAACTTATAAGCTAAAAATTATATATTACATTTTTCAAATTTTAAATTACTTGTTACATAAACCAAACGGAGCAATAATATGAAACATGGAGACAAATTTTTCTTATTCGGCCACGCGCGAGAACTAATTAAATTCTTAATCCTATTATTAAATTTTCATCTTCAGCCACACGCGAGAACTAAATTCTTGCTCGTAGGTGCTAGAACGTGAAGATTGTCTACATCAAACCCTAATCAACTATTAGCATATGGGATGAGGACAACTCGTATAATAAATTAGGGCAAATAAAAGGAGCTAGATAACAAAGACAGTGGCAAGCTGGCAATTACAGAATTTTATATGCAACTTGAGCACCGGTAGATATGAGATAGACCCGATTAGAAAGGTCCAGTTGTAGTCACATTCAATCTTACAAGCATTTGTATTCAAGTGTAATAGACTTTAATTGATTACTTGCCTATGTTGGTCACTAGTTCTTGTAATTGACAAAGCCCGTGCAAATACTAGTGGTTATATATGGTTCTAGTTTTCTTAGGGTATGGAGTATGGACCATATGATATCAATAATTTAAGGTGAAGCTCACTCTCATCTTATGGATCAACTCAATTTTGTACGTTCAACCAACTCAAAATTACTTGATTCGGACAATGCTCAAAATTCAATCACGCCTAAATATGATTGCCTGTCTCGACATGGTTAATAAAAATAAATCAAGGTCCATAACTAATTTTGACCGCCGTCAATTATATTTATGGCCGGTCCAACATAATCGGTTGAATTTAGTTTTAATTGAGTACGATGATTACTTGATTAATCCTATGATTTCTTACGATTGAAATCTAGTTGTCACATCACATTTGCAGCATCTCTATATTATGACTTTGATTCTTACCTTACAATAATACTTTCGAATCATACTCCAATAAAATTAATAATTCAAATTTGGACATAATTAAATGTATGATTTTTTAATTAGAGAAAGTCATCCGGGCCGCATTTTAATAAGAGTAATGCTAGGGAACCAAACAAAATTCTCAAAATATTTTCCCGACATGACGTGACAGAATAGAAAATTTTAATTCGTGTATTAATTTGAATGCACAAGGGGCCCATTTCATTTATTGTTTTGATAACCAATTAAAATTATACAAGTATTTTTTGAGAATGTTTTTGAGAAATAATTTTGGGACTCTAGCATTTTTCTTTTAATAAAGATATACTCTTTCCGTTTCTAATTAATCGTTTCTTTGAATTTTAACACCTATTTTAATGCGCATGAAAATAGGTCTAATAATTCTTTTTGAAAAAAATTTAAATTATATTTTTTATGTGTATTAAAATAAATACGTATAAAAAGTTAAAAAATAATTAATTAAAAACGGAAGAAATATTGCATAAGCATGATTAACCAAAAAATGAGAGTTTAGAATTTATACGGTACAAGGATGTGAATTTAAATCATGATGTATATAATGATGGAGTTTGACCTGCATGCCGCTCAAACTATCACAAAATAATCTATATTATATATGATAGACAGTAGACGTAACTAGCAATATTCCGTAAATATATATAAAAAATAGAATCATAACGGAAAGTGATTTATCAGCATATATATATTATAGTTGAAACCATGTTAGTTCTAGTTAGTTGTTAATCTCAATCATTAATGACATATATACATTTGACTAATCTTTCAACAGTCTAAGACAAGTCTTATTATTTCAAACCACAGTGATATACGGCCACTTCATGTGGTGTTTCTTAATTTCTATTCTTTTCTGATCAGTTTAATTATTTTCAAAAGCATCTATTTAGCACTTAATTACTCGGGTTTTAAAGAAATCATTAATCAAGCTTAATGCAGTATTGAATTACAGTTATTATAGTTAATTATCAGTCAGTCAGTTAGATGTAAACACAATGAGGGATCAATTATTCTCTAATCAGAACACAGGATGGTGATTACTGATAAGCATGTTTGATTGAATATATTTAAGCTAATGAAATTGGAGAAATGTGACCAGAATATGACAGCATAATATAACTATAATTATACAACAATTAAATGAACAAGAATACAAGATTCGAATAAGTTAAAGACGGTTTATATTGTTTTCACATCATCTATCACGTAATTAAGAGATAAGTGTAAGCATATTTATAATTAAGTGTCCGTTTGGCTTTCACTTAAAAAGAAAAGAAAAGAATAGGTAACTTATTTTCAGGGAAAAAAATATAAATATGTATTTTTTATTTTTAAAATAAAATTTAATCTTAAATTTCTAAAATAATTACTTATCTTTAGAAAAAATATGTAAATATATATACTTTTAAAACTCTAAACGTGTTAGGAGATATATTAGGATATTGATATGTTTCATACTTGTTGACCAAGTCTTCTAATATATATATTGAATTATTATGAGTGAGAAAAATGAGAGATTGATAATTTTATCATGGTATAGAGTCAGGTTAGATTATTTGCGAGATTAAATAAGATGAAAGAGAGAAGAAGTGAGGGAGAAAACAATCTTCAATAGAAAAAAAATTATATCGATAGTTAGTGAGAAAAAATCCTAAAAGAGGTTGTGGGATCTGGAAAAAAAAGAGATATTCATGAGATGTCGTGAGTATGAGAATGACCTACAAGAGTTTGTGGGTTGATTAAAAAAATCTGCGAGAGGTCGTGGATGTGAAATAAAAAACAAATCTTATGAAAGTTCATGCGTGTGACGATGAATAAAGAGATCTTGTTAATAATTTAGTGACAGACGAAAGCAATAGCAATGATGAAGAAAATGATGAAATTTGAAAAATTGGAGTTTTTTTCCGCGTGCAAGTTGGGTATTGGAAATCTTTATGTTCCAATTTGAGGGAGGGTGTTAGGAAATATATTAGGATATTGTTAAAATTAAAATATTTTATAAGGATATTGATATGTTTTTATTATCAAGAGATATTATACTTATTAACAAAGTTTTGTAATCTATATATATATATTGAATTATTATGAATGGGAGATGAGAATTTTATTAAAACCATAAATATTTTTAAACTTGGACATTTTATTAGGTTTGGTTACTGTATGCACCTAGGTCCTAGAAGGCTAGAATAAACGAAAACCAATATTATTGTTGGACTATATATTTATCACTATAATACTACTAGCTAGCCAGTTCAATCGATTAAGTAGTCGGTTCCATATAATATTTACTCATATAGCGGCAAGTTATAGCGTCTGATGTACTATTACTTGTTACTATTACGGGAGGATCCACCACTAATTAAACTATACTTATGGACGGTTTGATCGAAGTTCGAGCTATTTAGAAAACATAATTGATAGGAATGGGCTAGTTTTTTAACCGGCCATTGCGTGTCACGTGCTTGCTCAACTACCGCTCAAGTAATAAACACGTTCTTCTCCAAAAATTATCAACTCTCCAGTTTTTATATAGAGTAACTTTGTATACATATTTTAAAATTTTTAATAACATAACTAAAATTATTATATTTATATTTTTATTTTATTAAAAATCAATTGTTAAATAAAAATCAAATGATAATAGATATATGTATGATTACAGTGCAACGTAATTTAGAGATTTGTTTTGAATACGGGTAATTTTCACTTACTACGCGCATTGATGAAGGGGCACAGACATATCTTCCATTTTTGTTGTGTGCTCTTTGAGATGAGTTATTAAAGGGATTAGCAATTTTTAGGATAATGCAGGAGCAATTAAGGGATTAAAACCATCCACGTCTTGACTAATTTTATTTAATCACAAGTTGTGTGTTTCGAGTTTCTTCTCAATTTGTTTAACTATATATTAATCAATCACATACCATACCATAGCATGTGTAAGTATATGCAATGCATGTATGTAAATTTATGGAGTAATAAAATGTGGACTTGTACTGCTGGGGAAACTAAAACAATGGGACGCTGGAAGGAGAGTTTGTAGATAATAAATTAATTTATGTTTTTACAGAATGTTTAAAAAGTGGGCAGTACCTATATGAGAATGTGACGCATGCAAGGCTATGGTTCCGCCAGGTGCAGTGTTCTCGTAAGTCCTGCATGGTGCTCGTAACTATAATACGTGATTCAAACTGATTTACCTAGCAATCTCAAACGACTTGTCATTATTTATACGTAATTATACAAGGGCTTGAATTTAATGAAGAGACGTGAATTTAATATTTACAAAACTATAACCGAAAATTTGCAGTAGAAGCTAATATAACCATATGTTACACCCTTAATGTGACCTCAAGACTAGAAAATTTATGCCAGAAGCTAATATAATATCAGGTTATACCTGAATATGATCTCAAGACCAGTTTTCTCATTATATAAAGGTTCAGTTTAAAAATATCTTTTACATTGTATTTGAGAACATGTAATTCTATACTATATTTCAAATGAAATTTATGTTCATAAATAGGCCATTATTCGAAGGCAGCTAGTCCATGGCAAACGAATTTCGCAAGTAAGAAAAACCCTATCATAACTGCAAGAAGCGCGCATGCATGACATGACCCATGGATTCATAAAAATTTCCCGTATTAAACCTTTTCGTGGAAATTTATAATAGATAGATGATTCTGACAAACGATTGTCAGGTACCAAGACCCTTATTCGAATATGAACAAGATTCGAGGAAATTAATATTTTTTGAAGTAATTTTTGACCGCACCGGAATTTCTATAATCAATTTTTCAATTTTTTATTATGAAATGAGAATGTGCCGCCTTTAATATTATCCTTATTTTACACGATCCAAAAAATTTATAATGTTCGCGTTATTTATGTGTAAATAATTTGGTTCAAACAAATTTAAATTTTATCATAATCCAAGTAAAAACCACACTTTAATGTATTGTTGCCAATATTATGCATATGTGATCTCCACAAATAAACATGAGAAATTAGAAGCGAGGTCAACAATGTTAATGACCCCTCATCATTACGGCAATAAATGAACTCAAATCTTAAAATCTCTCTCTTGATATATAAATAAATTATGAATTTCTGAGAAAAGAAAACCAAGTGTACTCCATGTTCTAAAACATGTGACTAAGAGAAAACTATGAGCATTAGTTGATGATGCGAATAATATATATTATATAGATATAAATGATTGATTTCAACTTGAGATTATGTTAACATTCCTCCAATCTATCATCAATCATATAAAGATCACATCATTTTGTAGAGAGATTAATTTTTTTTAGTTGGCCAGCACTAAAGTAGGTCAAACTGACTTGCGAAGTAGGAATTTTATTTATTATTGTAATTAACAAACCAAAAGTATATTATATATAAAAAAAACTAACTAAAATCATGGTGTTCTTCAAAAAAAAAAAACTAAAAGATGGTGTGATAAATTTTAATAATTTAATTAATTATTGTTCTAATCCATATATATAAACTATAGTTAATTAATACTTGTATACTTACATTTTTCGTTAAGACATTAATACACATGGAAGCAACTCTATCTCTTCTACCAAATATGACGACTCAAGAATTTTATATACATTTTCCGAAAATGGTATAATTTGACACGATTCAATCTACCTGAAATAAAAAATACGAATTTGAATCGAGAATTTTGAATTTCTAATTGAATAAATTGAGAATTTATTCGAACCAGCTCAAAATTTTATAATATATACATTTGTGTTATATTTACATATTATTTCAATAACTATAATTCATATATCATTAAAAAAAATTAAAATAATATTATATATATATAATTTTATGTAACTAAAATAATTAATTTTTAATTATATTCGGGATAAAATAGATCATTTTCAAATTGATCGAATTTAGATTAAAATTTTAAACTCATTTTAAATTCGAATCAAATTCAAATTAACTCAAAATAGGATCAAATCCAACCAATTATTCAAAATTGTCACCCCGACATTTTCTAATACATGGATCTTCTCTATCTTTTTAAACTTCGATTTTAAATATTATTCGGATTTCACTTTTATGTTTTTTTGACGCTATGTAAAACACATATAAATCCTATAATTATTGTAAGTTGTGGCTAATAAGTTTAAGAAGTTGTGGCAATAAATAATTGTCAAATTATAATAACGTGAACAGTTGGCTTATTTTTTGCATATATAATTTTTTTTAATTATGATAAAAAAAACATAAAAATTAAAATTATATTTATCTTGTCTCGGCATCTAAAGTGTCTGCATATATATCTTGCAACTTGTATACAAATTTTGAGGATACTGTGCTATCAACAAATCGGATAACCAACTAAAATTTGTCTGGGTTTGATTTTATAGCGATTAGCTTAAATATGAACCATCAAAATATATAAGTATATAACAGTATAACACAACTACACAAGCACGTCGTCTATGAGTATTTCAAACACATAAAATTATTAATTTTGACATATTCAAAAAATTTATTTTAGATTCTCTCCGTTTGATGTTTTGGATCCAAGCACTCGGAGGTTTAAACAAATATCTAACCCCATGATATTACCAGCTATATTACGAGATTTAGAATCTGATCATTAACGTATTTGTATCATGACTCTTCCCCAATGCATACAAAAACTGGTCCCGATTATCTCAATCTATCACATATACATGCATGTATATAGACATGAGAATATATATATATATATCTATCTATATATCTATCTATCTATATATATATATATATATATATATATATATATATATATGGTCCTGCTCAAATAGAAAATAGCTTAAATGAGAAATAGAAAACCTTATCATTATACCTGCCGCACCCACACACAAATTATATACACCCTCATACACACAATCCCATCTATTCTCCTCCGTTTTTAATTTGATTTTTCCCGTCAATTGGCAAAGTTTTTTTCAAATTTAACTTCACCACATTTTTTTTCATCTTCCAACGATCAGTTTTCATACATATGTGCTATATTTCGGCAAATATAATTTATAATTAAAATAAATTCGTCACTTATCAGATTCAAACTTCAATCACTAAATTATATTACAGAAACCACTAATTTGTATTATAAAAATCACTAATTTGTATTACAGAAATCACTAAATTATATATCCTGGGTTCACAAAAAATAATGGAAATCGTCGAAAAAATAAAAGTCACCGGAATATATCACATATGGTATGCAAACTGATTGTTGGGAGATGGAAAAAAATGTGGTGAAGTTAGATTTGAAAAAAACTTCACTAATTAACGGGAAAAATCAAATTAAAAACGGAGGGATTATGTGGGATTGGGTGTATGAGGGTGTATTTGATTTGTGTGTGGATGCTCCCCTTGCCATTAGATTAGATTGAATATGTGGTGTAGATCTTATTTTTTATTTTCTATTCTAAATTATTTTCTATTTGAGCAGGACCCTATATATATATATATATATATATATATATATATATATATATATATGTTTTCTCAAATTATATATGCCAATACTCATTTTAATTAAATGTATATTATCCCCACAAGAAATTCAATTAAAAACGCATAAAAAAGTAAAGACTAAAATTGAACAAAACAAATGACGTTGGTTATATGACCGGGACGTTCTCAAAATATGTTTTCGGATATTGCTATCTAATTATAACCTTGTTATCCAATTATATCCAATTATAACCTATCTGTCTTTACTCAATGGATGTATACAAAATCGACATTATCTTCATGACATGATACAAACAAAATTAACTAATAGAAAGGAGTCGGTTATGATGCTAACATGTCATCCTCAAAAGCGGTTGATTGAATTTGTAATATGATTTTAGATGTTTTTGAAGAATTTAATTATATAATGTTGGATTAGATGATAATTTAAATGTTTATGATATTAATTATTTGATAATGTTTTGTGAGTATGGATCTGAATTTGGTTTTTGTGATTGATTGGGTATATTTGTTTGAATATAGGTGATTTGTTAGTTTAATTTATATGTGGTATGGATGTGGTGTGAAATAATAGGCTTATAATTTACAATTTTTTTTATCAAAAGCCTCAGTAAAATCAAATGAAAGTAAATATAATTGACGATTTTTTTACCATTCCAATACCCTGTAAAATCAACGGAATTATATCTTAACCAACTGTGTTCATAGTAAAATTGACCATTTTCAACAATAAAATGATCAGTTATGAGCGGTCGATAATATAATTCCCAAAAGTATATTATTGTATAACTGACTGATTTGCACAATGATCGATTATGACGGTTAATTTATAATCAATGGTTAACATATACCGGTTGACTTCAGACATAACCCACTGCTTTGAGGATCAATTTTGATTCACATGTGGCACACACATGTCCAAAACGGGTGTCCACTTTTCAACAAATGGCAAGTGACATAATCGACAAGACTAGTGATCCATTACATGTATTAAACCCAACCAACTAGCAAGATTAAAACTGACGACTCGTGTTAGTCGGTTTTAAGAATTTAACTGACCGATAATTGTTATAATTGACAAATTTTGTCAGTCAATTTAATCCCTTCTTCATGTACTGTACAGTATAATGTCACTGAAATTTGCATTATTATGGTGATTTTGCGATATATAAAGAACACTAACCCGAATATAAATCAATCATATAATGTATTAGCAATTAACTTGCATCTATTAGGTTAATAATTATAGTAGTAGGAAACTGTGCTTTTCTAGCAGATTTGATGTGTGTATGCATTATAATGTAAAAGACACACACACACACTATACGTCGATCCTTCTCGGCATAAAGATTGTAGAGTTGATAAATGCCAATGGAGGAATATTTGTTCTGCTACCTTCCAACTCTTACATAAAATTGTTATTTACTAAGAATAAAGATAATGCTAGTAAATTAATTATGGAGGCAGCAGCAGCAGCACCACCAAACTCAATATAATTCTTACATACCCACGAATTGAAGTACAAATTTTGTGCCAGTGAAGTTGTTAATGGTAACTAAGCTTCCAGGAAGTCAAGTAATGTGCTGGTATGAAACCAGTTGTGTAGAACTTCTGGAGTATAAATAATCTTGAACTTTTCTCTACCATAAACATAAATTTCATAGCTTTTGCTTAATTTAATCCGCGAATAGGAACTTTGTGCTATTTTAATCTGCAAAAATTGTGTTTTTCAACATAAAGCACAGCCGACCCTCAGAAAGTTAACTCCAATACCAAGTTTTGTTAAAATAGAAAAAGAGAGGAGAGAAATAATTTAGGATGATCATAAAAGTTGTTAAAGGGTTTGTTCAGAAGAGCTATACCAAGCTGGCTGTGGAGCATTGCAAGCCTGTTGGATACTAGGGATAAACAAATAACACATATCCCCATCAAATTATGCATGGGATAGTGATTAGTGACCATACACGCACACACACACGCACAATGTACCTCTGTATCTCTTCATTTCTGGGGCATACCTCTATTTTGTGACTAGCATTTGGAGGCTTGTTCGAAAGAAAGCATAAATTATACTACTTGATATTCGATAGGCCTATTAAGAATTATGAAGTAACCCGATACCCTAGAAGCGAAACTCATAGCTCCCATATCTTTTCATGGAAAGAAGAAAAAGCTATGGAACCAAGGTTTCAAGCACATGCTTCCCTCTACTTCCCTTGAATATTTGTGTGGGACATTATTTTTTACAACTCAGAGTTCTTAATGCTGTTATACTAAATTAACTATACAGAGCATACAAGTAAGAGCCAAAAGTAAACTTAAAAGCTATAGTATGGTACTTAATTATTACTCGGCAGAAAACTAGTTTAGGAAAAACACACAAAAAAGCTATTATACTTCCCACTAAGATGGATGTGTACGACGATCTTCTCTCAGACTTACACGTACATCCCTTTCCCCCCATTCTTGCATGACTACATTCTGTGAACTGATTAGGGTTCATTTAATAGACAGGGAATGTAGATTCGTCGGCTCAAAAGAATGTAAAATACTTGTCACTAGCTAGGTTCATGCAATTGACACCTAAAGTAGACCTGTTTATCGATGACCTGAGTCATTAAGCCTCGGTAAACTTGCATTTAGGGACTGAATAGGTCATTACAAGGGTGGCATGAATAGGTCAGGAAATAATACCATGCATGAGCTCCCATTACTAATATCTAAGAACCATATTGTTACTAGCATAATCATACTCTTAACATAATAATAGTTATTATTTGAAACTTAACGAGAGCATTATGATGAAATATATTACTCTTAGTATTATGGTGAAACTTAATCATATTGCTACACACACATTCCTCTCCAATATTGTAGGATAAGGATAGACAAATGACAATGACAAGTCATTATCCAGTTATACTGAATACATATAGGATAGTGATACTGTATGTTTCGAACAAGAGAGATAATTCATTGAGGATCGAACATGAGTTCATTTCAACACACAGGGATACGACTTTACCACTGGAGATCATTTATCGTCTCTTTCAACTCGAGGAAAACAATCTAGCTAAATATTTTCTTAAAACATATCATATTTTCAATATTTTGAATCTAATTGACAAAGGTAAAATGCCTAACCAGGAGAGATAAATCCTGCTTTAAGATTTATGACCAAACTTATGAAAAGATGACAATATATGAGCTGTTAGTAAAAAAGCTACGAAGCTTGAAAAACTTAAAAGGGAATATTAAGTAGATTTTTTTTCTGTTTGTTTGCAAGGGAAGAAAACAGAGTCGAAAATAGTAAACAAATGTAAGTTGAGTGAGTGATGGGTTGGCAAGGAATGGGCTCTGTGGGGGCGAACAGCCTTACAAGTCGCAATCCCAATGCTTGGAGCTTTCACTCCAGGTGGCTCAATCACTCCACGTGAGCACACTGCGGCAACCAAGGTCAGCAAACCTTCTATTGCCAAGTAAGCCCTTTACCTAGAGAAGATTTTTCTTTAATTTTCAATGAGATTTCAGTATTATTAGGTGGGGCATCAGAATCAGGGATGAGATTACCCAGTCACTTTCACTGCTCCCTAATTCTCCTTCTTACTATGTTAAGTAATCTTCTCCTAAACCAAAATAAACTTTGTTTGTTATACTTCTATTGAGTAGACAGAGCAGTAATCATCTACTTATATGCAGCTCCATTTTATGATTCCATCAAGATGAAATTTTCACTGTCTGTTAATAAAAGGTTTGATGATCTTGCATTGGAGATTTTTTACTTGATATAGGTTAAAAATATAATCATTAGCCTAGTTAACATAATCTTTTTCATAGATATCTTGAAAGTATAATGCCTCTAATCCCATGAGCAACTCCTGATTTTAATCATTGTATGAACTGCAATTAATTCATACTTCAAAAGAAGAATAAAGAACTAAAATTTAAATTTAAAAAAACTAAGCAAATCTCCTTTCTTCCCTTTCTAAATTAACTAGAATATAATAATGTGTAGAATAATAATATATAATAAATTTAACATAAAATAGTTGAAGGTAGGCTCTGGCTTATGATTTGAGAATGACTCTTAAAGGGCATTAAACTCTCCAAACCCCTTCACATGCACCCTCATGGCCATCACCTCTATTTAAGCACCTCCATCCCCTCCTCTCTCTTGAACAAACTCAAATAGTATTCTCTTACAAATCTCTTCAGTTCAAGCGTCATAAACAAAATTTCTCATAAATAACAATACCCTAAAAAATTTCTTTATAGCTTTCTTGCAATCTCATACACCACTCTACATACTTGACATAGTCTTTCTATCCTACAGTTCAGCTGAAAAGATGTTTACCTTTTCGGATCAAAACAACTTCCCTGATCGTCGGTGTGTCTGGGTTAATGGACCAGTTATAGTTGGGGCTGGTCCATCAGGACTAGCCGTAGGAGCATGCCTCAAAGAACAATGTATACCCTTTGTTGTCCTCGAAAGAGCTGACTGCATAGCTTCTTTGTGGCAAAAACGCACATATGATCGCCTAAAGCTTCACCTTCCAAAGCAATTCTGTCAACTCCCTAACTTCCCATTCCCAGAACACTATCCCGAATACCCAACAAAGAAACAGTTCATTGATTATCTCGAATCATATGCAAGGCACTTCAATATCAATCCACAGTTCAACGAGTGTGTCCAAACAGCCAAGTATGATGAGGCTTGCCATCTATGGCGAATCAAGACTGTTTCTACTTGTGGTTCTATCTGCTCTGAGGTTGAGTACATCTGTCAATGGCTAGTTGTGGCAACCGGAGAAAATGCAGAGCGTGTTATACCGGATATCGAAGGATTACAAGAGTTTGGAGGAGAGGTTATCCATGCTTGTGAATATAAATCTGGTGAAAAATACAGTGGCAAAAAAGTTCTAGTAGTGGGGTGTGGAAATTCAGGCATGGAAGTCTCGCTTGATCTTTGCAACCATAATGCGAAACCATCAATGGTCGTTCGAAGCTCGGTAAGTCATCAATGAAATGTTAATATATAATAGTATATATTATCTATATTTCTCTGTTCCTTTAAATTTTTAACTAAATATAATATTAAGATCAAATTCTAATCAGTATTCTTCATTCCTCAGGTGCATGTATTGCCAAGGGAGATCTGTGGAAAATCAACTTTCGAATTGGCCATGGTGATGATGAGGTGGTTACCTCTCTGGCTGGTTGATAAACTTATGCTAGTCTTAGCATGGTTTATTCTTGGAAACACTGAAAGCTACGGTCTTAAAAGACCATCGATTGGTCCATTGGAGCTAAAGAACACCCATGGAAAGACCCCTGTTCTTGACATTGGTGCACTAGCAAAAATAAAATCCCGAGATATTGAAGTTGTTCCTGGAATCAAGAGGTTCTCAAAAGGCCTTGTACAACTTGTTGATGGGGAAGAACTCGAAATCGATTCCGTTGTTTTAGCTACTGGCTACTGCAGCAATGTCCCTTACTGGCTCCAGGTGAGAAGAAGTTCTATTACTCTGTTATTCTTCTCTGTTTTCTAACAGGAATTAAAAAAATAAAATCCAAGAACAGATAGTTTGACTCGTTTTATACTTTATACAAAGACACTCTTGTCATTATTTCAGTTCAAAAAGAAAACAAGAATTTAACTGTTTTATAAATAAAATACGAACAGAAACTAATTTAGAAGCTTCTGGCTGATTACAAAATTTGAACATCTTGGCTAATGTCTTGTTATCTGTTTATTAACAGGAAACTGATTTCTTCTCCAAGAATGGCCTTCCCAACTCACCATTCCCAAACGGTTGGAAAGGAAACGCTGGACTCTATGCAGTTGGGTTCACAAGGAGAGGGCTTTCTGGTGCATCCTTAGATGCCAAGAGAATAGCACAAGATATTTCTAAAGTTTGGAAGGAGGACTTAAATCAGAAAAAGCAAAAAGTTCCTACTCATCGACGATGCATTTCTACATTCTGATCAGTGAAACTAATTCCCAGTTTTAGTATTTTTGCTTGTGACATAATAGACTATAGTGATGTGTATAATGTGAAAAATACAGAGAAGGAAGAACAGATAGCACGAATACTAGCCCTCTCCAAGAAGCCCAAGTTTTGAGATTTTTAGGGCATTTTGTATACTGACTAGAGGAAGATGAGGCTTTTTTTTTCTTCTTTTTAGTTTTGTTAGAGGATTTATACAATGTTTCATTATCACTTATAATGACATATACCTTTGTTGTTTTGTTCATAGTTTCTCTTTCGCCAAAAGTCCAGTTATTTTCAAGTTCATGCATTATTTCCTTGGAACCTAAGATATACCCCTACTGGTTGAAAATCTTTAGTTACTACAACTAATTTAGAGAAATTTAGTAAAATATATTACATTATGTGCTGACTAACAATCTAATCTGGGAGAAAAAATTGCAGTCCTAAATTTGGTTTGTAGGTGGGATCGTACATAGACTCGTATAAATAAGATGCAAACAAATTGAGTTAGATAATAGTATAACCCCTTATGTCCAGTAGCTTATAGCTTCAACATCAATACAGTTATCAAGTTTTGAAAGAAACACACACACACACACACACACACATCAATAATATAAAGAGGAACTACTAAAGGAAACTAATCTACCTAGGGGGTTCACTTTTATAAGTTCTAACTATTACTGTAGCTGGGATGGTATCAAGGTATGGTATCAATGTACATTATTTTGTTCACATGCCTATCATAATTTTTGCCAAAGAATGGTCCACTGGTTTCACTATATTTCAGCTGAGCAACTTGTGGATCAACATCTACTGGAAGATGGGTAGGGCCAAATGGCCAATAGCACAATAGTCCAGGAACTCATCATTTCTCAGTACCTTGTTTATCTCCCTTTCAAAAACTACCCAATTTTAAGATGGTCGCACATTGATATTATCTTAAATATTATTATCTTCCAGTTTGACCAGTTATAAATTAGTAAAATAAGTTGCAAGCTTCTGTTGCATAGCATATGGATTCAGCTATAAGCAAAAGGGGAAGAATTACTGAATTAGGATCAGTTCTCTGTAAAGCATTGGCGGAAACTAATTTATCGTCCATAAGTGTGGCATTTTACTATTTTGTAACTATTTTAAGAATGATTAAAGAAATTTTTTGGGCCTAACTCATCTGTTTACGAAGGACATTAAGCAATAACGACATACGTGCAATGAGAGAATGAGCTCTGTAGCCTATTACAGTCCCAAACTTGAGGTGCGCGCCAAAAATATAAGTGAAAGCATAAAAATTTGAATTAAATGGAATGCTTAGACTCAAACCAGAGACTATCGGTGTGACTATGATGGAGAATAGTTACAGGAGACCAACATGCCTAAATTGGTTACAGATAGTTTATATTTCAAAATATGGGAAATGAAGGCATCATTTAATCAATTAGGTATGGACTAATTATGTTTGCTTAGTTGCCAGGTTGCCAGATACACAATACTAAAACTAATCATTGCAATTAGTAAAAACATTGATATACCAAGCAACCTCGTAGAAAGAAAAAGGGATTCAGTATCATATACCTAGCGCAAGAAGTCAAACTACAAAATCCAGACAAAATAATAAAACTTCAAAAGTTTGCAGCAGTAAAAAGGTCAGTTTCACTTCCTAGTATCCTAGTTCAGATGACAAAATTATTACTTTCACATCACATGGTATTCAGTATCCTAATAGCAAGTGCAGTGCAATGGCCCAAGTTCCCTGCCATTTCCTTCTTTTTGAAGCCAAGTAAGCAAAATATGGGTTTGGTAAATTAAGTGGCCAACTAGCTCCAATGCAAAGCCCAAGTCCACTTTTAGTAGGTCCTACTTAATTATTATTTAATCAGTTTTATATAATTTTTAATTTGTAATATAATTAAGATATATATATATATATATATATATATGTATGTATATATTAATTAATAATGAAATGATTTAAAAAAGATTTCAAAAGAAATGAAAAGATTAAAAAATGAAAAATTTTAAATTTAAATATTAATATCGATATTTGTATTTTGGGCAAACGGAAAATAAGAATTCGGAAATGGATACGGAAATTGGGTGTTCGAAGATTGAGAATTTGGATTTGTATTTTGAGGATTCGAAGATGAATATTGATGGGGATTCATTTTTTTCTCTTTAGATAATTTTTTGAAGAAGATGAGAAGTGTGGAAAAATAGAAGTGAAATTTTTATATTTATAGTGTCAAAAATTTTGAACGTTATAGCTTCTGTAATTTATAATGTCTATTTACTTTTTAAAGGTAACGTTAATAATAACGTTTTTATTCACTGTATTGTGATTGTTAAATTTGCAGTGCAACAGGAGGACTGCAGGGGACACAAAAAATATTAAAAAAACAAAAAGTAATCCACACAAGCAAGAGTTGGCCAACCCGTGTTGGTGGGTGTGGACCAACTTTTCTCTGTTGCTCCAATGCAAGTTGGCTGGACAACTAAATTTCTCTCTCCTCGTGGCGGTACTCAGGCCGCGCACTGGACTTGCTCTAACATCTCAATAATATAATTCATGGTTTCCCTGAAATAAAGGTAGGAGATATCTTGTGGCTGCAAGACATTTGAACAAGCCGTACAGGAAATGTTAGGGCTCCAAATATCGACCCTGAATATGCTAAAAATTACAGGGCACTGACCCTTGGGCCTTGAATGAGTACGCCAATTTCATACGGATGTCACTATAATAAAACACTTGTCATATTGAAAGGCAGAGTGTTTAAACTTGTAACACTATAATTTATGTAACTCAACTAAAGAAAAGATACTTAACCCGAAGACAATCAAGAACGAGAAGTCACAAAGAAATCAATACAAATGAAGACAAAGTAATTGATACAATTCAACATATTAAATATGATCAAACAAAGAAGAAATCATTGGAAGAAGTTCAAGTCAAAGTTGTTCATGCCCCAGTGATTTGTAACTCAAAGAATCAAGATCATAACTATCAGTATCAATAAGACTAATTGATTTCAAGTGAAAAAGAAGGAAAGCAATTGTTGGAAAGCCACATTTCTAATTGAACATGGTAATCTATTCAGAAGCAAGAAACCTATCAAGACTAGTCACTTATGAACCAGACCAGTGCATCAAGTGTCAGGACATTGGTAGCAAGTTCATGTCAGTAGTAGAGATCCAAGTTCAAGAGCTTGTTGAAGAAAATAGAAGACATGAAGAAATCACAAGTTCAAGATGTTGCATTGAAGTTTCAAGTTGAAGCCCAGAATTTCTCTAAGTACTTACAAGGGAACCTATGTAGAAATTCCTATCTAGAAATTCTGGATAAGTTTCTACTTAGAGCCAAGTAGAAATTCTGGAGATGGAAATATTTTCTAAGTACTCAACTCAGGAAGCTATCTCGAATTTCCTATGTAGAAATTCTTAAGTCGAATTTCCTATGTAGAAATTCTGGAGGTGAAAATATTTTCTAAGTACTCAGGAAGAAGGCTATCTCGAATTTTCTATGTAGAAATTCCTAAGTAGAAATTCCTATGTAGAAATTCTACTTAGAATTCGAGATAGAGCCAAGTAGAATTTCCTATGTAGAAATTCTACATAGAGGAAAGTTTCAACATGACACATGGCATCATCCTGGTGGCAGATTTCCAAGCTTTCAAGACAAGATAAGATTCACGTGGACAACATTGGGCCACTCATATCTTATCTTTTGAAGACTACAAGTCATAGATTACAAAGTAGTATAAATAGAAGTACTTGTGTAACTTATCAAGAGAGCAATATACGAGAGAAACACTTGTAATAGAGAGAAAGTATATTCACAGAGCTTAGTATCATTTACTACCCTCTTTACTTCTGTTGTACTATTGTAATGAATGTTGTAGCAACCCTTTCAAGTTATATATAAGATATATATTCCTTGAATCATTGTGTTCATTTATTACATAGTATTTATTGCTCCATAAATATGAAAAGTTGTATTCACCCCCCCTCTACAACACATTTGGACCTAACAATTGGTATCAGAGCTTAATGTTTGACAAACAAAACATAGATCCTTGTGTTTGGTAGAAGATTAGTGAGTTTTCATTAACAGATCTGATTTTCGAGTTTTTCTTGAAAAGTGTGCTTTAATTTTATTTCGGTGAAAACTCATCCCAAAAATTATTTAAATACTCCAGGTGTTATTATTTAGCTTGGGTGGATTTTAGATAATTTTTGTGAATTAATCTGGGTACTTTGGTTTGTGGTGTTCTTCACATGTTCATCACTGTTCTTGGTAAAGAAGACAAAACCAGCAACTTTAGATCTCCTTTTCAAAAAGACAAAAAGTGTAAAAGGTGTTATTGGCTTTTGATTGGACAATATACTCACAGAAAAAGGGAATTGTCAGAAGACTCTGTACCTTTCACGTGGGTGTTTAGGTGAAGTTAGGTGAGATTAGTCATAAAAGTCAAAAAGTGTGAAAGTGACCTGCAGCAAATTTTCTCCAAGGCAAAAGTTCTACATAGAATATCTACTTGACAATTTCTACTTAGAAATTTCGACTTGAACAATTTCTACTTGGTGAAATTTCGACTTGGCATTTCGACTTAGCCTAGTCTTGTGTACTTAGATTTTTTTTTTTTTTTCGTTTTTGAACTTTGATTTATTTTGAGATAATTCAATTTTCTTTTAATTACTACTCAAGTAATAAGAAAAGTTTATTATCTCTACTTTAAATCTATATTAAGATGGCACCTAAAAATCAATTCAAAATTCCAATGTTCGACCGAGATCACTATGAAGAGTGGGTGTTGAGAATGAAATTATACCTTGAGTCCATTAATCCTGAATATTTAGAAGTCCTTGACAAAGGTAAATTTGTTCCAATGGTGGTTGTTCCTGAGCATATGGAAGGAGATGTGGTTGTACCACAGCGGTCTGAGCCTAAAAAGGCAGCGGACTTTTCAGATGCTGATAAGGAGCAGATAGCCTTTGATACATCCGTTCGACAAACCTTGGTGGAATCCCTCGATCACGAAATGTTTAATGTAGTTAAAGGACTAACTACAGCCAAGAAAATCTGGGATAAGATAGAGGTCGTCATGGAAGGTACAGCTGAGGTTAGAAGCAATAAGACACTCATACTCAAGATGGAGTATGACACTTTCAGGATAAGGAAAGGAGAAAGCATTACAGATGTCTATCTGAGATTCAGTCAGTTGGTTTTGGATTTGAATCTGAGAGGTATAACTCTCCCCATTGTTGAAGTCAATACGAGATATCTAAGGAACCAGCCAAAGAGCATTGAACATAGAGTCTACGCAGTAAGAGAAACCAGAGATTTGCATACAACTTCTCTGGAAGAGTATTATGGAATACTAAAGACCTATGAGCTGGAGACCCTTCAAGATCAAGCATGGGACAATGATTCAAGAGGAAAAGAAGTGGCATCAGGATTGGTTGCTGATGAGGAAGAGTCGAAGAAGGCAATGGTTGCAGAAAAACCTAGATCATCACCTGCATCACATCAAGTTGAAAATGATGATGAATGCACCTCAAATAGTGATGATGACTACTTCACCCAAGAAGAGCTGGACAACATGGATGATAGTGTCGTGGCATACATGGCGAGGAAGTTCAGCAATATCAGATTCAAAAAGAGTAACCGACCACAGAGAAAATCTTCATCTTTCTATCGGATTACAAGGGGTGGTGGTAGTTCTTCAGGTTACAAAGGAAAAGGCAAGAGTTCTAGCTACAAATCTCCTTTGGATTTCAAAATGAAGTTCAAATGCTATAACTGTGGTGAAGCTGGACATTTTGCTACGGACTGCAAGAAGCCGAAACAGACTCATCCAAAAGAAAGTTATGAAGCCCTCAAAAGCAAGTATGAAGCCCTGGTGAAGGAAAGACATGGAAAAAGAGCTTTAGTTGTAACAGAAGGAAGAGCTTGGGATGAATCAGACGAGGAAGAAGTTATTCATGCAAACTTTGCCCTCATGGCTGAGACATCAGAAGAACCAGAGGTACCAGTTCTAACCCTTAAGGAAGAAATGTCTATTGATGATTATAGGGTGCAGAACGGGGCTCTTAGCGAAGAGATCTATATGTTGTGCAAAAGCCTAAACACTTCTCAAAAGGAACAGAAAACACTTGTTGCCAAATGCAGAATGCTTGAGGCAAAAGTGGAAGAGTTAGAGGCTGTTTGCACTGTAGATACTTCCCTAAGAGACTCTATTAAATCTTTGGAACACAAGCTTAGCCTTAAAGATGAAATAGAAGCATGTCTAAGGAATAAACTAGCTGAGTTAGAAACAAAATGCGAAGCTTATAAACTAGCTGCTAGTAAAGTGAATGTTGACAGTGATACATTTAAGAAGATAACTGGAGTTGGTGTAGGTCTTGATTATTCTAACTTATCTAAGAAAGAAGGGAAAAGACCTGTAGACATTAGTTCCAGTAAGACCAAGACTGAAATACCTACTTTTCTTAAATCAGCTGTCAAACCCATCTTTAAACACTTCGTTCCTCAAGTAGAAGAAGAGACTGAATTATTAGTTAGATATGAGATAGAGATGGAAGATCGAAAGAAAGAACAACCTGTAACTCCTATTAAATCAGTTAAAATCAAATCCACTAGAGAAGAATCTAGACAAGGATTAGGAGCTAAGGCTGTTAAACAACAGAAAAAGGAAAAAGGCATAAAAGAGGTTAAGGCAGAACGTGTTAAGAAAGAGTGCTATCATTGTAAATCTACTGAACATCTTTCTTACGCATGCAAATCTAACATGAATATTCCTGTTACTCATGCCATGCCTGTACCACACACAATGAATAACATGCATATGAACCATGCACAATGTGGTCAACCTAATTGTATGCCATGCACTTTTAACGTCATGCAAACATTTGTAAACTTGATGAATGCAACTAGCCAATCATGTCAAAATTCTAATGCTAGTTCTAATGTCAAAAAGAAGCATGTTAGAGCTAAGACTGCCAGTCCTCCTAAAGTTAGGAGTGACAAACCTTCTCCTAAGACTAACAAAATTGTCAAGTCTGAAAGAGGAAAAGACAAAGTCGAAAGCTCGAGTAATGTTAAAATAGGTGCATCTACTGTTGTTAAAACTGATAATTCTCGATCTTATAGAAAAGCCGGGCCCAATCAAACATGGGTTCCGAAGAACGCCTAACCAATCTGTCATTGCAGGGCATTAAGCGAAAAAGGAATAAAGTTATATGGGTGCTAGACAGTGGAGCATCGAGGCATATGACAGGAAACAAGTCCCTGCTTACAGAGTTGGTTATGAAGGCTGGCCCTTATGTTACCTTTGGAGATGACAGCATTGGTGTGACTAAGGGATATGGCAAATTGAAATCTGGTAATGTCATCATTGAAGATGTTTCCTATGTTGAGGGATTAAAACACAATCTGTTGAGTATCAGTCAATTTTGTGACAAAGGATACGAAGTTATATTCAACAAGAGAGGTGTATCAATCACTCACATGAAGGAAGGTTCGTTGGCTTTAAGAGGAGTTCGAAAGGCAGATCTGTTCATTGCTGATATGGATTCAGCAAACCAGGATGAAGTGACCTGTTTCTACAGCAAAGCGTCAGATGATGAAAGCTGGCTATGGCATAAGAAGCTGTCTCACTTGAACTTCAAAACGATGAATGCTCTCGCAAGGCGAGAACTGGTGAAAGATCTACCTCAAATGGAGTTTGCTCCTAAAGGACTCTGTGAAGCCTGTGAAATGGGAAAGTCAAAGCGAGCATCGCATAAGAGTAAAGAAATTTCTAGTGTCACTGAGCCTCTGCAACTCCTTCATATGGATTTATTTGGCCCAGTGAATGTCCTATCATTGTCTAGGAAAAGATATGCTTTGGTAATCGTGGATGACTTCTCCAAGTATACATGGGTATTGTTCGTAATGACAAAAGACGAAGTGCCTTTTCAAATCATTGATCACATCACTGAGATTGAGAATGTATCAACACTCACTGTGAAGACGATAAGATCAGACAACGGCACAGAATTTAAAAATGCAATATTGAATGACTTCTGTGTTTCTAAAGGAATACGTCATCAGTACTCAGCCCCGAGAACTCCACAACAGAATGGAGTAGTTGAAAGGAAGAACAGAACATTGGTTGAAGCAGCAAGAACTTTGTTGTATGAATCGAAACTTCCTCTATACTTTTGGGCCGAGGCAGTGAGTACAGTGTGTTACACTCAGAATAGAACCTTGATCATAAAAGATAAAGAAAAGACACCATGTGAACTAATGAATAACAGAAGACCAACAATCAAGTACTTTCATGTCTTTGGAGCTAAATGCTATGTACTTATAGACGATGCAAATCTAGGCAAATTTGAAGCAAAAGCGCGTGAAGGGATATTTGTTGGTTATTCTACAAATACGGTGGCAGCTTATCGGGTATTCTTAGTGAATGAACGGAAAGTGATTGAAAGCTACAACGTCAGATTTGACGATACCAAACTCCCATTAATTTCTAAAGATAATAGTGAACCTGAGTCCCTAAAATTTCATAATCTGGACTTGGATGAAATTGAGGATGAACCTGAGTTGGTTGTTACTTCAAATATACCAAGTGATCGTGAAGCTATACCTGAGTCTAGTGGACAATCGAATTCTATGAGATCAGAAGAAACTTCTTCCGCACGTTCTGGCAACAACTCAGGGGGAGTAAATAGCAGCTCAAGAACAGGTGATCAAGACTCGAGGAGAAATGACACTAGTTCTGTAGGAGCTGGTACTAACTCAGGGGGAGTTAGTAGAAACAACACAAGTAGTCAGCACAACAATTCAGAAAGTCAAGCTGAATCATCAAGACAATTACCAAGAGAACGGGTATGGAGTAGAGACCATCCGTTTGAATTAATTATTGGTGATCCAGATGCTGGTGTGACTACTAGAAGATCTACAAGAGCTGACATGGCTAATATCTGCTTGTACTCAGGGTTCTTGTCCAAACTGGAACCTAAAGAAATAGAAGAAGCTCTTGGTGATGCTGATTGGGTGATTGCAATGCAAGAGGAGCTCAATCAGTTTGAAAGGCAGAAAGTTTGGAAGCTGGTACCCCGACCAAAGAATAGATCAGTAATTGGAACTAAGTGGGTATACAGAAATAAACTGGATGAAAACGGACTTGTAACTCGAAACAAGGCTCGTTTGGTAGCGAAAGGTTACTCTCAACGAGAGGGAATAGATTATGATGAAACCTACGCTCCAGTTGCAAGACTTGAGGCAGTCAGGATGTTCTTGGCCTTTGCAGCACACAAGAACTTCAAGGTTTTTCAGATGAATGTGAAAAGTGCCTTCCTGAATGGAGAGCTAGAAGAAGAAGTGTATCTGGAACAGCCACCTGGCTTCATTGATCCAGAACTTGTAGATTTTGTGTATCTTCTCTTCAAAGCTGTCTATGGCCTCAAGCAATCCCCAAGACGATGGTATGAAACCCTATCCTTGTTCTTAATTGAAAATAGTTTTATTAGGGGAGTAATTGATAAAACATTGTTCTACAAAAATGTAAAGGGTGATTTGATACTTGTTCAAGTGTATGTGGACGATATTATTTTTGGGTCATCTAATGAGCGCTTGTGCGAGAAATTTGCCAAGTTAATGCAGGATAAGTATGAGATGAGCATGATGGGGGAGCTGTCTTTCTTCCTTGGATTACAGATCAGTCAAAGAAAAGAAGGAATCTTTATTTGTCAATCCAAGTACATCAAAGATTTACTCAAGAAGTACAATCTTGAAGATGCATCAGCAGCTAAAACTCCCATGCCAACAGCCACGAAGCTTGATGAAGACAAATCAGGTAAACCAGTTGACATCACAAGCTATCGAGGTATGATTGGCTCACTTCTCTATTTAACTGCAAGTAGACCCGATATCATGTTCGCAACATGTTTGTGTGCAAGGTTCCAAGTGGATCCTAGAGAGTCACATCTCATAGCCGTCAAACGAATCTTTAAGTATCTCAAGGGAACACCAAATCTAGGGATTTGGTACCCAAGAGATACAGGTCTTAATCTAATAGGCTATTCGGATTCAGACTATGCAGGTTGCAGGATTGATAGGAAAAGCACATCAGGTGCTTGTCAATTCCTAGGTAGAAGATTGGTGTCCTGGCAAAGTAAAAAGCAACATACAGTATCTACTTCTACTGCTGAAGCTGAGTACATTGCTGCTGGAAGCTGTGTAGCTCAAATACTGTGGATGAGGAACCAATTGAAAGATTATGGCATGGAACATACAAAGATTCCAATCATGTGTGACAACACTAGTGCCATTGCCATGACCAACAATCCTGTAGATCACTCCAGAACCAAGCACATAGATATCAGATATCATTTTATCAGAGAACATGTCGAGGAGGGGACTGTGGAGTTACATTTTGTACCCACAATGCAACAAATTGCAGATATATTCACCAAGCCTCTTGATGAAGTAACATTCAATAGGTTGGTTGGTGAATTGGGAATGCTTAACACAAGTTAGTAAATCCTCCTATCTGTAACATCCAAGTTTTGATCATTTACATATGTTTGTTTTTCTTATTACATGCCTAGTGGAAAACATATGTAAATAATCTTTAAAATTGCACAAAATATCACTTCTTCATGCTATTTAATCATTTTGAACTTAGACTTTAAGATGTTTAATTAATGATTATTATATGGTGTATGTTGTGTTATTTTTCATAAATTCACTGTACATTAATTGAAATTATTGATCAAAACTTTGAATTTATTCTCATTAATTGCATGAACATAGGGGGAGTTAAATTCATGGATCTCTAAATTTGTCATGATTTTTAAATGAATTTTTCTATATTTTTCATGTAATTTTTATATAATTTGAAGCCTTAGAATTGTCAAGGAATGTTTCTTTTAATGGTTTTTATTAAAAATCCTTGAATTGGTATTTATTTTAATTTGGTAAAAAATTTAATTATTGTTTTTCTTGGAAAATTACCAAATTTTACTAAGTACCTTCAAAATTTCGAGATAGGGTCTATCTCGAAACTCATCTCGAAATTCGGCTTGAATTTCGACTTTGAGCTTCCAGGAGTGAAGTTTTGAAAATTCTAAGTCTAGTAAATTTTTTTTACTTTGTGTCTATCTCGAACCTTATCTCGAAATTCGACTTGAAGTTCGACTTGGAGTCTATCTCGAAATTCATCTCGAAATTCGACTTGAAGTTCGACTTGGAGTCTATCTCGAAATTCATCTCGAAATTCGACTTGGAGTCTATCTCGAAATTCATCTCGAAATTCGACTTGAAGTTCGACTTGGAGTCTATCTCGAAATTCATCTCGAAATTCGACTTGAAGTTCGACTTGGAGTCTATCTCGAAATTCATCTCGAAATTCGACTTGAAGTTCGACTTGGAGTCTATCTCGAAATTCATCTCGAAATTCGACTTGAAGTTCGACTTGGAGTCTATCTCGAAATTCATCTCGAAATTCGACTTGAAGTTCGACTTGGAGTCTATCTCGAAATTCATCTCGACATTCGACTTGAAGTTCGACTTGGAGTCTATCTCGAAATTCATCTCGAAATTCGACTTGAAGTTCGACTTGGAGTCTATCTCGAAACTTATCTCGAATTTCGACTTGAAGTTCGAGATGGGTTTTCCCTCTGAGGTTTAATGCTGTTTAAAATTGTTTAAGTGAATTTAATTCGAGTTAGCCTCTATGTCGAAACTTATCTCGAATTTCGACTTGATGTTCGAGATAGAGTTCGACATAGAAGTTCGAGATAGAGTTCGACATAGAAGTTCGACATAGAAGTTCGACTTAGAAGTTTGACATAGAGTTCGACTTAGATTACCCTGTGCGTACTTAAGTTTTTTTTCATTTTCACAGGGATATTTTTGTCATTTCACTCTATTGTCTATATATACAAAATTAACCCGATTTTACTTTCACTTTTACCCAATTATTTTAAAACCTAATTTTTACAGCAGCCCTCCCTCCTACCCACGACTGTTCATAGTTGTGGTTGAATCTCTTACATATAACGAACTACTGTCCATTTTGTTTCTTGATTTTACTATCTGCATCACGTTTAACCGTTTATATTGTGCGTAGTTTTGTGTTTAACATCGTGACTGTTCATCTTCACAGATACATACATACACACGATTTACACACACTTCTCACATAAATATTATTACTGCAGATTTTGTTTACACAGTAGTTTGTTACTGATTCTTGTTTAATTCCGTAGTTTAATTTTCACTACAACATCACAGTTGTTTTCTAAATTAAAAGGGATTAAAAACAAATTTTTTTTCTAAACAAAAAAAATAAATGACTCACCAATTTTCTCTTGCAAAACATAATTTTTATAATATTCCGACTGAAATTGGTGATCAACTCCCGCGTTTCAAGTTTTGGGTACGATTTCTTAATTTGTACTCCAAAGCTAGTACTGCATTTACGGCAAAACCTACACTGGTCCATGATGCTTTGCAGCAGTTATGGACTAGTGCAGTACCTTTTGGGAGTAAATCGACCCCCTACGGTTTTACTTTTACCTTGGAGGGTCAAAATTTTGAGGTTACAGAGGCTATTTTTAATACAGTTCTTGGTTTTCCAGTCAAGGATTCTTATGACCCTGAACCTACAGCGGCTGAGCGCCATAATTTTTTTGAAGCAATTGGATGTTATCCTCCCCCTGGACGACTATCCACTTCAAATATTCAAAAACAATTTTTTCATGTGGAATGGAATTACTTTTTCGAGGCCATTACTAGATGCTTTCGGGCACGAGAAAGAGATTTTCATCAAATTTCCATTCCCATGCAAATTTTTGGTGTTTCCCTAGCCCAGGAACTAAACATTAATTATGGCAGGCTTGTTCTTTCAGAATTAGTGGCTACAATGGGATCACCTGAAACCAGAGACATTTCACACAATGATATTGTCTGCTGGTATCCTCGTTTCTTGCAAATGCTAATAAATCATCTCGTGCCTTCTAATGCTTTATCAATTAGGCAGGCATTTGTTCGAAGTCCCACCTCTGCACCTCTAGGCATGGGCACTAAGTCACTAACAACTATTGCTAACCAGGATAAACATCAGGGTAAACCTATGTCTATTCCTGAGAACATTCAAGTGTGGCTCTCTTATGATGCAGGTGTAACTACTCTCGCGGGGACTTCACAAATTTCATCACATGCTCAGAATCCATCTGCCCACAATGAAGCATTTCAAGAGATTCCTGATGAGCATATTGATGACGAACAAGATGAGGGCCAATCTCTCAGTCACTTCACAGCCAGGCAAAAGGAACAACAACCGTCTCCTAGGACACCACATGCTGATTCTGATTCCTCTGTTGGCCAAGGTAATGAAGGAGGTACATTCTTCGAACCTAACACTCCTTCCTCCTCTGCTTCTGATTCCGTGGCCCAAGATTCTGCTAACCCGCAGGATCTATCCCAGGGTGATAGCCATATTTCTGCGTCTGCTTCTCTAACTTCTTCACTATCACCCCTGTTAACGGGAGTTAAAAGGCCGGCACCTTTAGAATTAGGTGAGAGTACTGATGAGAGTGACCCTGAAGTGCAGCCAGTTTTAAGGAAGCGAGCCAAATTTTCACAAGCTGCTACTTCCAAAGCCCAGTCCATCCCTAGCGTGTCTATCACAACCACTCCACCTCACGAGAGTGGTTCTCCCCTTGCACAGTCAACACCTAGGATGGTTGCTGAGGATTCAGTGTCTTCTGAAGAGCCTGTTCCTTCAGTTAGGCCGGAAGTTTTACGAGCTTCGAAAGTACCTTCACCGGTACGTCCTGATGCTGCAGAGAGGATCGGTTCTACTGTTGTACTTGAACATTCTGCAGCCTCTCAGCCTGAGATTCCACCTCAGGACAAAACAGGAAACATTGATCCCATAACTGTTCCTCATTTTTCTTATCCAGTTTCTGCAGGTACTGCTTTGAATCTGAGTGCTATTATTGAAGACATACACGAGCGTGAGACAGGGAGTGAGTGTGAGCGTTTAGGGAGTGAGGGACCTTCATTTTTAAGGCCCGAAACTGAGCGACAAACACAAACAGAACGATTCTTAGAGCGAGAAAACCTAAGCCAAACACCGTCCCTGGTTCTTGAAACTCTTGCAACACGTATGTCAACAGTAGAAAATCAGATGGAGCAGTTTGGGCAATCTATGGGGCAGTTAGGGGTTAATGTCGGCGATCACAAGAGAGCTCTTGATGACTACGCAGCACGAATGGCAGGTCAAGCCGAAGCTTTAAAAGATATGACAAACAAAGTCCATGACCTGGGCCATGCTGGTGGTCTCTTGGGCAGCACTCTGTATGACAGAATGGGGAGTGTTGAAAGCGTTCTGCATACACTGGCAACGGAGGTCAGTCGAATGATGTATGCAGTTCGGCATTTGGTTCCCCCGGAGTGCTTTGAAGAACAATTCACACAACCTCCCCCGGCTGATGATGATGGTACAGGTGGTGCAGGTGGTGCTGGTGGACCTTCTGGTTTTGGTTCACATGCTGGTGGCTCTGGTGTACCAGGTGATGTTCAGGATAACTCACCTAAGGGGGAGAAAGGAGGTAATGAGACGACACAACAGTCACCCCGTGCTGAAGAAGAGATTGATCCAATGGTGACTGATGAGGAGGCTCAGAGGAAGCGAAAGGGTAAAGCAGTGATGGTTGAACAAGAAGAGCCATTCACTGACTTTGGTGATCGACAGGAACACGTGCAAGTTGATTCAGATTCTGATATGGAAGACGTACCTCTAGCACATGCAATTAAGAGATCTTTGGAGGAACAAGGTGGAGGTGCTGGGGCGTCTGCTGAAGAGATTCCTGTTGATGAGGAGACCCTGAAAGCTCAGCAGTTAGCTCTGGAACAAGCTCAATTTTTCAAAATGAAGATGATGCAGGATAAAGCTGTTTTTCTTGAGAAGCAAGTGGAGCTCAAGGAAAAGCAGTATGATCATGAGCTTGCCAGACTAGCTGATCCTCAAGTTGATCTGGACAAAAGGAGGATTGGACAGAAATGGGACGATGCACGAAAGATACTGATGGGGTCGTGTGCACATGGAATTCATAATAAGGAGGCAGATGACTTGTTCTTCAACTTGAACATGAAGAATCCGATGACGATGGACTATATAAATGCTTTGAAGAGAATGATTTCTAAAGTCCGTGTTGGATACAAATCGGTGGATAATGAATGGCAAGTCATCTTGTCTTTAATTGATGGAGCCCCGATGTCTTTTATGTATGTCGATGATCAGTTTATGTCGAGAAGATCTGCGTCAGAGTTGTTCTTGCTAGCAACTAAAATTCAATATTCTCAAGCTGAGGAGCTAAGCATTCTGTATAGAGATCAGTTAATGCAGTTAGCAGAGGACAAGGGACCAGAATTCTCAGCCAATCCAGACGTTGTCAGAATGGTTGTTGATGGAAAGATGAAGAGGGTTAGCTTGGAAGAAAATGACTTGATGGCTCTATCGGTGGAATCCCTTAAAGCTGTTTGCAGACAAATGATGGGTAAGGGATTCACCTCGGATATTAAAGAAAAATCAGTGGAGTTCATTGAGAAGATAATCTTCCAGAAGAGCAGTGAAATATGGAAGTGCGATGTCGTTGCTCCAAATCCTCTGGATAACGTGAAGATTGAGCCAGAGCTAATGCAAAGAAAATGGGATATTCTACAAGCTGTGAAAAGCGTAGATGAAGCTTTGACTCTTCCTTCAGGACCCCTGGAACAAGGAGAGATAAGGGAGGCAGTTGGTGTTCCAGGAAGAGAAAGTGTATACTGGATTCATTCTTACACAGATGATACAGCTGATGCCTTGGTGTTCATTGATGCAGACCAGAATCAAACCTTCTTGCATATGAGTAGGAAATGGCTGCTGCAGACTCAAGATGCTGCATTTCTAGACAAAGTCAGAGATGAATTCAAATTGGGAGATGTAGAGGATAGGTTTGCAGATGAAAAGCAGAGACTATTAAAGTACTTATCTGAGGTAGTAAAAGAGAAAAGGAGAATGGAGTCAGATGCGGCTAGTAGGTTCAATACCAACCGTGTCAAGGGCTACCCTAAAATGATCTACTGTCAGTTCAAAGCTGATAAAGCTCATTGGAAGCCTCAGCTCATCATGAAAAACTTTGAGGACATTCCAAAGATCAGAACTACCCAGGAAGTTGATAAACTAAGAAGGCTTTTCAGACATCCATATCCAGAACCCAAGAATCCTCTGGAAATGGAAGCAGTGAGTTTGCTGAATGCGAGATGGGCACAACTACACGATCCAGTATACAAAAGAGAACAGCAAAGGAAAGAAAGGCGCAGAAAACAAGGAGAAGATAAGCGCAGTGCTGTTAAGGAAGTTAGGAAGGGGAAACGGAATTAGAGTTAAAGTTCAAAGGGATGTGAACTTGAAGTTGGAAAAACTTCATATCTTTTGGTTGCTCTAACTCACTTGAGGAAAATTCATCTGACCACGTTATGCGAGATAGGCTAATTCACCATACTGTAACCGTGAATCAGAGTGGATCCAATAAGGTGATATGAGTTGGACTGAAAGGTATGAAATAATCCAGGTGATAGAGATCATCTCAATGGTCTTTAATTCGAGGTTCGAATTTTCTTTCTAAGCTTATGTTTATTTTCTAAAGTTCTTTGTATTGTTTTCAAGTTTTTATTCAAGTGTAAAATGTACAAGACATTAATGTTACTTATCTTTTCTCGTCTCATTATTTAGTTGAGTTATCCTTCTTTAATTTGAATGTCATTGTTAGACAATCAAATAGGGGGAGATTGAAAGGCAGAGTGTTTAAACTTGTAACACTATAATTTATGTAACTCAACTAAAGAAAAGATACTTAACCCGAAGACAATCAAGAACGAGAAGTCACAAAGAAATCAATACAAATGAAGACAAAGTAATTGATACAATTCAACATGTTAAATATGATCAAACAAAGAAGAAATCATTGGAAGAAGTTCAAGTCAAAGTTGTTCATGCCCCAGTGATTTGTAACTCAAAGAATCAAGATCATAACTATCAGTATCAATAAGACTAATTGATTTCAAGTGAAAAAGAAGGAAAGCAATTGTTGGAAAGCCACATTTCTAATTGAACATGGTAATCTATTCAGAAGCAAGAAACCTATCAAGACTAGTCACTTATGAACCAGACCAGTGCATCAAGTGTCAGGACATTGGTAGCAAGTTCATGTCAGTAGTAGAGATCCAAGTTCAAGAGCTTGTTGAAGAAAATAGAAGACATGAAGAAATCACAAGTTCAAGATGTTGCATTGAAGTTTCAAGTTGAAGCCCAGAATTTCTCTAAGTACTTACAAGGGAACCTATGTAGAAATTCCTATCTAGAAATTCTGGATAAGTTTCTACTTAGAGCCAAGTAGAAATTCTGGAGATGGAAATATTTTCTAAGTACTCAACTCAGGAAGCTATCTCGAATTTCCTATGTAGAAATTCTTAAGTCGAATTTCCTATGTAGAAATTCTGGAGGTGAAAATATTTTCTAAGTACTCAGGAAGAAGGCTATCTCGAATTTTCTATGTAGAAATTCCTAAGTAGAAATTCCTATGTAGAAATTCTACTTAGAATTCGAGATAGAGCCAAGTAGAATTTCCTATGTAGAAATTCTACATAGAGGAAAGTTTCAACATGACACATGGCATCATCCTGGTGGCAGATTTCCAAGCTTTCAAGACAAGATAAGATTCACGTGGACAACATTGGGCCACTCATATCTTATCTTTTGAAGACTACAAGTCATAGATTACAAAGTAGTATAAATAGAAGTACTTGTGTAACTTATCAAGAGAGCAATATACGAGAGAAACACTTGTAATAGAGAGAAAGTATATTCACAGAGCTTAGTATCATTTACTACCCTCTTTACTTCTGTTGTACTATTGTAATGAATGTTGTAGCAACCCTTTCAAGTTATATATAAGATATATATTCCTTGAATCATTGTGTTCATTTATTACATAGTATTTATTGCTCCATAAATATGAAAAGTTGTATTCACCCCCCCTCTACAACACATTTGGACCTAACACATATCTAAGATAAAAAAAAAGATTACAAAATAAATGAATATAACTAAAGCAACGGCCACAAGTATTATTACTTTGTAATGAACCAAAAGCAAGGACAAGCTTTTTGAATAATTTCCTAAACTTAATATACATAATGACCATAAGACCATCTCCAATGCTAAAGGACACTCTACTTACATGTGGGGTTACTTTTTTGCCACATAAGCACCAAATGTCCTCTTAAAAAAAAGTGACCACTACACTCCAATACACAAGTTCATTTCCACTTACAAATGGGTCCCATTTAACTTTATTTTACTCTTTCTTTCACAATACTTCTTATAAATTATAATATATATATTTATAAATAACGTTTAAAATTAGTTTAATTTAATTCTATTAAAATTATAATAATCAAACTAAAATGATTAATGTTTTTAAAAAAAAATCGGTAAAATAGACGTAATAAAAATGCATCATACTATTAATAAAAGAAACATGAGAAAATATTACATTAAAAACATCACACGAGAAAACATTAATTTTAAAACATTACGATATGAAAAATTAACGATTATTATGGAAGTGTGAGATATGCTCAATCAAGTCATTTTGTAGCTGACGATGTGTCCGTTTATCACGCATCTGTATAGTATTCTGAATATACGTTTCGTATTGAATTGGAGGTTCTTCACCTATAATCGGTTCCGATAAACCATTTGTTGTATCATCATAAGTTGGCAGGGGACTAAATTGAGTGGCGTATGTGTCCCTCTCATCTTCAACAATCATATTATGAATTATGATGCATGCTCTCATAATTCTTCCAAGATCTGCTTTGTCCCAAAAATGTGCAGGACCACGTACAATTGCGAAACGGGACTGTAGCACACCAAACGCTCGTTCAACATCTTTTCGTTGGCTTTCTTGATATTTTGAAAATAATTTTCTTTTCTCACCTTGTGGACGTGGTATTGTTTTAACAAATGTTGCCCATTCAGGATATATTCCATCGTTTAAGTAGTACCCCATGTTATAGTTGTTTCCATTGATAGTATAATTGACCTCGGGAGCATGACCTTGTAGCACTTCATCAAACACAGGTGACCGATCTAAAACATTTATGTCATTATTTGATCTAGCAACTCCAAAAAATGCATGCCATATCCATAAATCAGATGAAGCAACCGCTTCTAGTAAAATTGTTGCCACTCCTTTGTGACCACTCATGAACATTCCCTTCCATGCTTTATGACAGTTTTTTCATTGCCAGTGCATGCAATCAATACTACCCATCATACCAGGAAAACCACGAGCCTCACCCATTTGTAATAGACGTTCTACGTCATTAGAGTTTGGCTTTCGTAAATATTCATCCCCAAAAATCATAATGACATTAGAGACAAACATTTTTAAGCATTCAACCGCAGTACTCTCTCCAATACAAACGTAGTCATCAACAGCGTCTGCAGATACTCCGTAAGCCAACATACGCATGGTCGCAGTGCATTTTTGTAAAGGTGATAAACCTTTTCTTCCTACTGCATCGATCCTTTGTTGAAAGTATGGATCAAAATTTGAAAGAGCATCCACAATACGAAGAAAAACATGTCTTCCCATACGAAATCTCCGTCGAAATACTTGCTCAGGATATACTGGATTATCTGAGAAGTAATCATTCACCAAACGTCGATGACCAGCTTCACGATCTCTGAATATACTTCTTCGAGGCTTGGATCGTGAGCTCTGTCCATATATTTCATGATATAGCTCAAGACGACGATTGTCTTCAGTATCGTCGAAACAGAACTCATCGATAAATTCTTCAGTTAACTTTTCTAGTGAGGGTGTTTGATCCATAGTAAGATGAATTGAACGGAATAACACAAGTAGTTTATATAGAATGAAAACAAACACTAGCCTCTAACGGCTATACTACAAATAATTGAAAACAAACACTAGCCTCCAACGGCTATATTACAGATAAATGAAAACAAACACTAGCCTCCAACGGCTATATTACAGATAAATAAAAACACACACTAACTAGCCTCCAACGGTTAGTTTCTAGACATAATTTTCTCAAGTAATTTTGAATGAGCCATCCGTTGAGCATCATTCATTTTAATAGTATCCGCCAAAATGACTTGTAAATCCAATTCTTGTTGCTTTGCCTCAAGCTCTCTTTGTCGAGTCTCAACTTCTTTTTGACGAGTTTCATTTAATGCTTCCATTAGGTTCAGTTTCCTGCAGACACTAACTTGTAATTGTTCAAACTCATCAATTGCATCTACCGTTCTTGCCTTCCATTTTCCCTTCCTTTTAGCTGCTTTCGTACCTTTAGGACGAACTGGAGATTCAACATCATTCTCATTTGTTGGTGTGTCATTATTTCCTGAGGATGAGTAAGCTCCAGAGTTGCTTAATTTAATTCTTTTTGAACTTCCAGTACTTGAAGGAGTTCTCCACTTAGGCTGTTTACGAAGCTCAAACCAGTGTCTGTCAAAGTTGGACTTCTTTTTGTATTTAGCGAAATGAAGTGAATGAGCCCTCTCATTTATGTTGTCCAAGTTTGAACCGCTCCCGACTACCTTTTGCGCCTCTTCATAACAGGCTCTAAATTTTTGAGCACCTTCGTTTATTCGTTGCCACCTTTTTCTTATAGCTGCAACTCCTCTCTTGATAACACCGAGATTATCTTCTTTACAATATTGTAGAATTCGATCCCAAAATGCATCGACTTTTTGATCAGTACCGATTAGTGGATCAATTGACACATTCAACCATGCACTTATTAGAAGTTTATCTTCAACCCATTTCCACTGTCCAGTAATTTCTCGTACATCTTCACTTTCTTGGAAATCATCATTTAGATCAACAACATTTGTGCTATTAAAGGCAGGCACTTGTGAATGTGGAGAATTTTCCATACTAGTAGGTGATTGTTGGGTTTCAAATTGTGAATTTGAAAATGGAGGAAATGGAAACTGATATGGAGAATTTTGAGGATATGGAAATGGAAATTGAGAAGTCTGAGAATGTGGAAATGAGTATTGAGAATTTGGGGTTTGAAAATTAAAATTAAAATTTTGTGGATTTGGGAAATAGGAATTTGGATATGGATATGAAAATTGAGGGATTGGATTTGAAGAATTTAGAGGTGGGGGATTATTTGGATTCATCTTTTGAGAGAGAAAATTAAAATTTTTAAGAGGTAATAATATGAATAATAAGGTGTGAATATTATGTATATATATAGTAGTAAAATAGTTACCGTTAATATTACCGTTATTAATATTACCGTTAATATTACCGTTTTAATTTAACATAAAGACATACAATACATAAAGTTATAATATAAAAACTAAAAAGTAATTTACTCTGCCAAAATTGGTCATGGACAGGTTAGTGTCCTTGGACACTTTTGATATTCCCTCTCCAATGCAAAGCATTGGCTGGTTCCATTTCACGAGTCTCGACGTGTAAACTGTCCTCCCAGTGTGGATGCTCTAAGGGTCCCCTGACATCACAACCACTCTTTAGATCTGCAACTAGAACTTGCGACTGCACTAAACAGCTGCATTAAATGTGTTTTCCCTTTTGGTCTCGTGTGCATAACATGGTACTATATCTGTAACCATCTCCTCCTGGGACATGAAAACCAGCATATTCAGATTTCACATGTCTTGGCCATAATCCTCTCTGCAGGCCGCCTCTTTATCCGGACCCGACCCTTACTATCGCTTTCGTTTACATGAAATACATGAATCAATAATACATATACACCTTGTAGAAAAATGGATTCAAAATATCTTGGTGCATTCATGATAGTCAATACGTCTGGTCTTGGTACCTTAGTAATTTCTGTTTACAATATAACAAAATAAAATAGCTAACTAGGCTTATCTGTCTGTGGAGTTGCTACATGCTCCTGGAATTACTTCATCAACCTTAGCTTCAGAAAAAGATAGATCTAAGAAACTGAAATGATAAGCGCACTTACCAGAAACACTTACTTTAGTGATAGTAAAACAACAGTGTGAGCAAACTTTTCTCATTAACCCTCACTTACTGTATGACACCAAATTACCAAATAACAACCATTAGTCATTAACATGCCTGTAAATTGATCTACCAAATCAATAGCCTCATTTGTGGTGCAAACTCCAAATTTGGTTCAAACTTAGCCACAAGAAGTAGAACATGCCCTTATCATTGACTGTTTTAGTGTTATAATTTGCCTATTAAATCTAAATATATCCAACTATACTCATGGCTCAATGTTATTTTAGCAGTACTTCTATGTATGCCAAATTTGCACTTTTGGTTTCTCCTATATGAGGAGGCTTGTGCATATTTGTTATAGACCTAATAATCCCACATAAGTATTTTATATAATTCTTCTTGAATAGTCTTTCGAGCTCTAGTTCTTTTCTATGAGATGGAGCTTTATTTGTTCGATTCCTAGGAAGCGAGTTTTCAAATACCTAAAATCACTTCAATTTATTGTATCCTCGAAGATGGAGGCGACTTTACCTTCAAGCACGTATTGAAAATGAGCTCGTATGTTTTAAGAACAATATGATTTTCAACTATCTCCCATAATATTCTATGAATTGCAATAAACATTTAATTTGTACTTCCTGTAATTATGTGTTGGTCCAAAGTATAACTAGAGCGTGACACAAACTCAATATATGAAATATTAGCATTGTACAAAATTTTTATCGATTAACGACTCTAATGAATCATTCTATCAAACATGATCCACAGTATAATAATTACAGTACTATATATGCGAGATATTCCTGTTACAAGTTCTACGGAAAAATCGGATCCAAACAACTCAACATACAATAGTATAATTAAAAAAATCCAAGCACAATAAATTAGGGCTTATTCAATATATGAAGTACTATGGAAAACAATTATTATAAGATGAAGGGGCCTACTTAACACTTTGACACGTACTCCTTCTAGTCCTTTATTTAGGTCATTGGATTTTTTGCAGGTGCTTTGACTGTATAAATAGAATTGATATTTTTAAAATTTTTTAAATAAAAATATAATATTTTTATTTTTATTTAGAATTTTTTAAAAAAAATATCAATTCTAACTGTACAATCAAACTACCTAAAATTACGTATAAAAGATCAAATGACCTGAAAATAGGACCAGAGGGGTATAAAAGTTTAAGCGAGTCAAAAATCAAATTAACTAGCCGAACGGCCTTCTATATTTTCAGTGGGAGAGACCATAGGCTGAAGCTGTGTTATGGCGGGAACCAATTCGTTTTGTCAGCTTTTAACCTTCTATCGCACGACGTCGAAGTATTTGTGTGTGACAAAGATTTGGGCTTGTAAGATGGTGACTGGTGACCCTAATCAGGCCATTAAATTTTTCAATGTTAGCCCAGTTATAATGTAGGCCCAGCGCTTTTTTCTTTTTGGTATTGAGCCTAAGAATAAGTACAAAGTTAAATTGGGGTGCGTTTAAGATTATTGGTACCGATAGCATTATAGGTACATTAATTTTTTTTAATATAAAGTAGGTAAAAAATTATTTGATAAAATTTAAGTGGTAATAACAATTTTTTAAAAAAAAAGTTGATAAAAAATTATTTAATGGAATTTAAAAGTTTATGATTTCTTGCATCTCTATCGAAATTACTGAAGTTGCAGGCAAAGGAATTAGTAAAATGTTTTTCCTTTTTCAATTCATTGTGCAGATACTGTTAAGTTACACAGGAAAGGAGAGCTTGAACCATTGCTGTCAGAAGCTTGTGGCAAAAAGGCAGAGAGCTAATTTTCAGAGCTTATTGTCAGTTACATTCTTCATGATCCCCCATATGTTGGATATCATAACTAGAAAAGCCAAACTCCTGTCTCTGTCAAAATAGAATATGTACACACCAGGAAGAATCATCATTTATTGGTATTACATTGATCTTAACCAAGATTCATCTCCTTTTATGCATTTTGTTATTGAAGTTTATATAATTAGCAAAATCCTATCTACTCCCTTGAGTAGGCATGGTATACGTACATTTACTTAACATTTTACCCTTACACCGTATTCCAACTGGAATAATATGTTTATGATTGGTTTAATTTGGCATATATTAAACAAAAGGTACCTAATGGTTGTGTTGCAAGAGTGTTATTGTTTGATTGCATCACTAGAACATTTACAGAAGCCATATATGAACAATTCTACTGCTGTCCAAAACTAGTTGAGTTTAAATTCTCATTTTTAGTTAAAAAAGCAAAATAAAAATATCAGACATGTTCCACTCGAAAGTGGACTATGGGAGTGATTGAATTCACGCAGACTTTTCCTTGAGATTTTTTTCGTAAAAATGTTTAGAGGCCTTACGTTATGAAAAAAAAAATCAAAGTGATGTACAATCATACCTCTGCACGCCATGACAGTGCTCAGTAAATCTCAACAGACTTGAACACTAGCCTTGCAGAGCATGCAGCCCCCTTCAGGGCTAAGGGTAAAAAAGTGGGGAAAAAAATACGACCAAAATGTGTTTAAAAATTAAAAATGTACTAATGCAAGTATGATACACAACCTTGGAGCGATTGTAAATACTAAGAAAACATCAATTACAACAAAAACACAAGCAGACACCCTCATTACACTTCTTTAATCTCATCCAATGCATAGTTGTTGGTAGATACATTGGCATAATTCACTTTCTTGAACCGCACAACAACAGGGTAGCGAGTTTTGGGGTCCTGCAAATCACGAAACCAGCACAACAATCAAATATTCGGAAACAGACAAATCTACTCCAAGTTTACAAACTTGGGAGGAAATGATGTAGAGAAGGAAATTACTTGATCAACAGCAACAACTGATCCGGTGCCTTTGTACCAGTAAGACTCCTTCCTAAGAATCTTCACCTGTCCAGATCCAAACCAACAAAAATCAAGAATTTTCGCATTACTGAAATGTAGTAGGGTTTGAGAGTCACCGCATACAAAGGTGGGGGTTTGGGGAGTTTGGGGTGAAGGGGTTCTTTTTATTGGTTAGTTACTGTTATTTAGTACTTTGTACAACTTCTTCTAGGTTCATTCTATTCTCTCCAAACGCTATCTCGAAGTAGAATATACCTAGCATGTTTGATTTAGTTTAGTTACATAAAAATGTCAGTAACTACCACTCACGACTATCATATCAGTTCATCAACAGAGTTCATCAATAGAGCATGAATGGTCTCCATGTAACAGGCAACAATATTCATAACTTGAAAGTAAAACTAGTAAACCTTGCAACAAACTCAATTTTTAATATGAGTAGGTGCGGAACACAAGAACACACAAAATTTATACACGTCCCCTATATGTATTTTAATTCCATAACAAATATTATTTATTTCACATCTTTATCCCGTCAACTCAATTAATTATCCGTTCGCGTAGACGGGTGAGGAACTCGAACCGGTCTAAAATGTAAATTATCATATCTTAAAAGTGAAACTAATAAAGTAGCTTATGCAAAATGTTGTAAAAAATAAAAACTCGAAAGAAATTGCTACTTACTGTGCTTCCTCTCTTTGGGCCGATTGGCGGGGGCTTGGGAGCAGCAGCTTCGGGGGCAGCTGCAGCCTCCTCAGCAGCCCTGACAACCAACCTACCAGAACTGAAATTTCTAGAAGAATTACAAGGTGGGTTGAACATCATCATCTTAGTGGTGGTGGTGGTGGTGGTGCTTGTAACACTTGGTGTCACTACAAATCCACAAGCAGCTGATGCCATACTGCAGCTAGCCATTGTCAGATGATAATTCTTTTGTCTAGTCAAGAAAATGTTATGAGTGTGAATACTAAAATTAATAAACGACAATGAGGAAAAGCAACGAGGTGGGAAATAAATTGTGAGGCTTTGAATTAATCCAAATATATCTTCTTGGAAAATAATGATCTGTTTCATATTTGACTTGGCCAATAGCATGGTGCCATGTGTGTACCATATCTCATTTAACTGGATAATGTTGTCAGCTTACATGTGTTGTAGACTTGTATGTTTCTAAACTTTTTTCCCTTTTGCTGCCAAAATTACAAATGAGCTTATTGGCCCATTCGTTTGATGTCTATACCACTGTCTAGTGTCCGCCATTACAATGGCCCATATCTGTAGAACTGGGTTTTAGAGTCATGGTCCAAAATCAAAAGAACAACAGTCTATCGTAGTTGAGCCCACTTTAAATACATCCTCCAGTCCAATTCTCGCGAGAGTTTAAGACCCATTGTTTTCTCTTTGAACCGTAGAAGACCATTGTTTTTCCTTTTTTGAGGGTAGAGAAGACTATACAGTATATAGTTTTATAGTTTTTTGAGGGTACAAAAACAAAAATAAATGGGTCATCATCCGGACTAAGTGCATATTAAATTCTTGTTTTGTTTGTTAAGTAATCATACTAAATTAATAATGATGGTGTTTAGTTTATAATTAGCACCTACCTGGCTACCTCTTATAAGGGGTTAAAAAAATAAAAACAAATACCCTTGATATATGAATATGGGTCTCGACGTCGGAATCATCTCTGTGTTATAAATTCTTGTGAATAAGTTTAACACGAGAATTTTTTGTGAATCCAAGGGGCAACGTCGTCTATCCGCACTTCTTATAACTGTTTAAGGATTTTTTTTCTATGCGCGAAAAATTATAGCAGATAAATGGTTAGCAACAATCGTTTGTCATAACCAACTGCCTTTAAATATTACATCAGAATAGAGGATACAATATAGCTATATTTTGCTCTTATGATGATAATACAATACATAGAGAATTTTTTTACAAATTACTTGCTTCAGTGTTATTAAATTATTATTACTAATATTAAATTAAGTATCGAAATTAGTAAAATCGAAAACTGAGCATTCCAAAAGGATCTTTCAACCACAAAACAAAAAATGGGAAGATTCAAATATAAGCAAACAAATTTACTCAACCTGGCCACTCCATGCACCTCTTACATCACTAATCTTGCATGTTTGCGAAAGATACTTGTAACCATTAGAAAGCGACTACTCAAATTGCTAATTAGTACATTAACCTTTAATTTCAAAACCAGGCAATAATAACAGTTAAAAACTCACCTAATTGTACTAAAAGCAGTTGATATTGAGACAAATTGGAGACTGTAGTTCATATTATCTCCAAAAACATTCCTGTTTCAGGCTACATTGTCAACATCATAGCTTTAATGGCTCTGGTTTTTGCAAGCCAACATCACTGTTGTTCCAACTATCCCATGGCCACCGTTCATCATATTGTACTATCTACAAACTAGACAAATTCATCGCTGACATTGTACGATTTCACAGTTATATAAAACGCAAGTTTTTCGATTTATGGAGAAAAAGACATTTTCACATCTTCTTAACCCGAAATGGTGAATCGCATTTTATGAAGAACAATTTTAACGTAAAAATACCTCATAATTATTATCACGCGTTTATGTTCTGCATATATATATATATACAATATCAATACTCAATATTTAAGTTTCTGAATGATAATAAAATACTACAATGCATGAAGGAGCATAGAAACATGAGATGATAAGAAAATAATAGTAAAGTCACAGACACAGAGTGGTGCGGTGGTGGACTGGTGGGGGCTTCGTGCATTTTTGTTAATAATTTGATTTTGATAGTTAATCAAAGGACAATTTACATGTTCTACTTGTACTTCGAATATAAGCTGTATCTTTAAATTTATTTAATTTCATTTTTCTAACCAATCAATCATTTGATATCTTCACCAAGTACTAGTATAATTTACCACAAATTGTCTCGTGATTACACATTGATATTCTGGCCAGTGGCCACCAATTTTTTCATTCGATATTTTAGCTCTACTGTCAAGTGAAGCATGAAATCCAAAGTCTAGAATGGGAATAAACATGATATTTATTGAAAATTTGATAAACAAATGGATACAATTGGCGAGTAGTTTAAATTATAAACTTTTATATAAATAATTTTATTCATTTATTAGAATCGAATCAAATCGAATGAAATTTAAACTAGTTTAATTCAAAAGTTCAAAAATTTAAAGAAAGATTTATTCATACTATTAGGCCAACGCTAGACTCAATCTAGTTTAATTTCAACTAAAAAATTGAATTTTAAAATATTCGATCAAAATTATTGAAAGAATTTTTTGTGCATTTCTATCTCGAAAATAATAAAATGATATAAAAGAAAGTAAAGTGACCAAAACAGAAAGATTTCACTGCACAAACTATATCCAACTGTATAATCAGTTTGCGTGCACTCTCTCTCTCTCTCACCATTCTCTACCTCTCTCTCTACATAATCAAAAAACAACAAATGAACGAGAATGAACAAACCCAAATTAACTCCACCTAGTTGTCGGTGAACACTACAGTTTCTCTCTTATAATCTCCGGCCACATTCTCACCGGAAAATCAACTTTCCGGCAGCTTAACTCAGTCTCTAGCTGGCTTTTAGCTACTACAGTACTTTAATCAAGCGACGCCGTTCTGGGTCTCTCCGTCTTTATGGAATCTGATTATTGTCTCTCTTTCTCTCTCTAGATTTGCCTTTTAACTCTACTTTAACTGTAAGTAAGTTCAGGGTTTTTCATTTATATTTGGTCTTTTGTTTCTTGTTTTGTCTTAATCACACTTTCTTACCATGATTTGATTTGTTATTCTACTTGTTTAAAGTTAAAGATTCGAGCTTTAATCAATCTGTCACATTTTGTTTGATTTGTCTCTTGGTACAACACTAAGCTATTGAACTTGTGGCAGTTAAGTGTCTGCTTGTTATTATCGTAAATGGTTTCACCTCGTAAAAATATTTTGTCGAGTCTTGTGCATTGCGTACCAACTTTTTAATAAATGGAGTATATAAAAATACAGATTTTACTCATGTTAATGAATGTGAAAGAAGGGGATGGGGGGTTGTCATTTCTTGAGCATATAATTTGGGGATTGATGTTGCATTACTTATTTTGTTGTTTATTATTTTTTAAATCGGGTTTATTTAAGTGTGTGATGTGAGGTTTCGTGCCAATATTCTGAAATTTCAGAGGTAAAAAGTAGTGCCCGTTTGGCTGGACTTATAAGCTGGAAATAAGTGCTTATTTCCAGAAAAAGTTAGTATGTATGTACTTATTCTGAAAATAAGTAACTTATTTTCAATTTTGAAAATCATATTTGGTTTTAAAATTCTAAAATAAATATTTATCTATTTTTTTTTTTGAAAATATGTAATTTTTTTTTAAAATAAGTTACTTATTTTAAATTTAAGTCCAGCCAAACGGGGCCGTAGTCTTGTATTGGTTATGTTTATTTTCACACAAATCTAGGTATATTCAGTTATGAGGTGAGGTTTTATGTGAATATTCTGAAATTTCAGAAGTATAAAGTTGTCTTGTATTTGTTATGTTATGCATTCACACAACTCTAGGTGATTTTGCATAGTGTTGTATAGAGATTGGTTATTCTACAGTATAAACTTCCACAAAGAACAAACACACTGGCACCGATAAATATGCATCCAATTATTTTGTTAATGATGGTACTAAACATTCTGGTTTGTTATGGCATAAAGCTTTAGCCCGTTTTCGAGAAAAGCATAATACTTTACTCATTCTATTTGTCCACCTTATTTGGTCCAGTTCATGTTCTTGTTCTGTGTGCCTATCTCTTTCGTTTATAATACTGGATTGTAGAAGCATATACATATTTGAGTTGGGAATTTGCCCCCATGTTAATCAACAGTATGTTTTGGGCTATATAAATCTAGAAGAGCTATGATATCCGCATTCTGATTGTAAACTTCTTTACAACTACTAATGATATTATATATCTTATCACCTCCTTGCTATTAGCCATTGACTTCACCTATCTTTTTGTGTTTTCGGTGACTTATTTGTTACATTTGCCTTGCATCATTCTTATCTTGGGAGTAATGTTTTGATATGTTCATCCAGGTGTTGTAATGACTGGAATTCAGAATAGCAAAACCCGAAATCTTGAAAAACCTTTTCCCGGATGCTTGGGAAAAATGGTTAACCTTTTTGATCTGAGTGCAGGCATGCCAGCAAACCGGCTGCTTACTGAGAAACCTTATGGTTTTGGTATATGTCTTTAATTTATGTTACATGGTGACTTAAATTTCAACCCCACTATTCAACATTTTACTTTTATCCTCATGACGTGAAATCATTTTTTTCCCCCACATGTAGGGTGTTACTCTAGGATTTATTTAGTTCCATAAAAAATTTTCATGTTATTTAAATATTCTGTTGTAGTATCTCCACTTTTTCATACTTTGAAGATTTATATTTTAGGCACTTGCTAACAACATAGCAACTATGAACAGGTTCCCCATTGTCAAGGATTTGTTCGGATGTGTCAGGAATGAGTCCGATCCGGGATCGTGTAGAAGATAAAGTGGTAACCTACAGACCAATTTTTTTTGCAATACTTCATATGACCATCAAGGCAACAAACAAGAAATTATTCTCAGATGAGACTTTTCTAATTTCTAATCAGAATCTTCTAGAAAGAATTAATTACATAACTCTCTAACTAGGCAAAAATATATATTAGAATAACTATCAGTCGTATATATAATGAAGTATTTGGATGTATTTCCTTTTGATTTTTAGGTTAAGCTATTTCTTTCGTTGGATCTTGAGATGTGTTTATTGGTTTTGTGATGTACAGATTATATCCGAATTAAGAAAAACATTGCTGGATAACAGATCAAACAACAAGCCCATAAAGATACTCATGGCTGAACAAATGTCAAAGGAAGTGGTTTCTAGAGGAAATGCACCAAATGTGGTTGCCAGGTTGATGGGCCTTGATACCCTTCCACGCCAGCAGCCTCATTCAGTTTCACAAAGAAGCCACGCAAGAAGTTATTCACATTTTGATGTGCCCTTGGATTATTGGCAGCAAGGACACCAGCCATTGGAGACAGAAGAGCGACCTGAGATTCGTCAACTTCCGGAGACGAATGACTTCAAGGATGTTTATCAGATATGGGAGCCACACAACATCCGTGTTAAAGATTCATCTCAAAAAGAATGTTTTGGTGGAAGTGAAAGCGATAAGAAAATGGCTCTGGTTCGTGAGAAATTTACAGATTTAAAACGTCTTGGGACGGATGAAAAACATCGCCAGTCCAAAAAGTATCAAGATGCATTAGAAGTTTTAAGTTCAAACAAGGATTTATTCCTCAAATTTCTCCAGGAACCAAATTATATGTTCTCCCAGCATCCATATGATTTGCAGTCCATCCATCCGCCTTCGGATGCAAAGCGTATTACTGTTCTTAGGCCTGCTAAGATAGTAGATAGTGAAATAATTGCTGAATCTCGAAAGCAATTTCCAATAAAGGAAACTTCTCAAACTGAGCAGGTCAATAGGCACAAAAGAAGTGGATTTTCCACTCCAACAAATTGCAAATTTGAGGATACTCGTATTCAAACAACTCGAATAGTGGTACTAAAACCTAGCCATGGAAAGTCGCATGACAATAAGACTGTTTTGTTGCCGAGTTCCTCGTTACCAAGTGCATTAAGAAATGAAGACCATCATGGAGAGTATGAGGAGAGTAATGTGGGAGAATCAAGAGAATTTGCAAAGGAGATCACACAGCAACTGCATGAAAATTTGGCTGGACATAGAAGAGATGAAACCTTGCTCTCCTCTGTTTTTTCCAATGGCTATATTGGCGATGAAAGCTCATTCCACAAATCAGAAAATGAATTTGCTGTGGAAAACATCAGTGATCCTGAACTTATGTCCCCGACTTCTAGGCATTCATGGGATTACATAAACCGGACTGATAGCCCTTATTCTCTTTCCTCCAGCCGTGCATCTTATTCACCTGAGTCATCAGTTTGCCGAGAAGCCAAGAAGCGATTGTCAGAAAGGTGGACCATGATGGCATCTACTGGCAGTTGTCAAGAAAAAAGAAATATGCGGAGGAGCTCTAGTACTTTGGGTGAAATGCTAGCTATTTCAGATATGAACAAGTCCCCAAGTGCCGAGGAAGATTCTAGTCATGGACAAGAGGCTAGGGGATCTACTTCATCCTTAATTACTATTTCAAATGGCAAGGACAATTATGATGCTACTCCTAGAAACTTTTCTAGGTCCAAATCTGTTCCTGTATCTTCTACTAGTTATGTTCCCAGGCCTGATTTAGAGGTTTCCGATCCTAAGATGGAGAGAACAGAAATCATGAAGGAGGTGACAAAGGCAAAAAGTATTAAATCATCATTAATGGGAAAAGTTTCAAGCTTGTTTTTTTCAAGGAATAGAAAATCTTTTAAAGACGAATCAAGTCAGTCCAATTGTGCAGCTGATTCTGGATTGCCTACATATCCCAGAATTGATGCTTACCCATCTGAACACAACATTAACATAGTACCATCAAACAAATCATCTTCTTCAGATTTGTTTGACATGGAATCTAAATTGACGCCAAGTCCTGCCAAGGTATCTCAGTTATGCAATTTACATTGTACCCGTTGCACTATTTACATTTTGCTACTGTTACATGAACATCGGAAACTCTCTTTCTTGTGCTCTCACATCTTATCCTACTGATTGCCTAATTTTGTGCCAAACCGCCCACCTACCACCCTCTCCTCCAGTTCATTCATTTATTTCCAGCAAAAGACTAGAACTTGCCCAAGAGTGGAGGAAGTTGTTCAAATAATGTGTAGTTAACGCACTCTTACACAGGATAACTACTTGCAGATACTTCCATGAGAGATACCGATGTTCCTTGTAAATATTCTTGCTGATTTGCTCAAATAATTTATTGTGGTTATATACATTATTACTCTGTGATGTCTTAAAGCTCAAAAATATCATTTAACAGCCATTCTTTGCATTATGCAGGCTGCGTTGTCAGTATCAAAGTCTTTTAAAAACGAAAGTTATAGTGGGAACCAGCAGCAACCAAGTCCAATATCAGTCTTGGAACCTTCGTTTGACGAGGATGACCATGGCATACCTGAGTTCTATAATAATTTGAAGCCAGATGATAATGGTAATGAGTTAATAACTGCTCTTTCAAATGAAGATTTTCATCATGTTTGTTTACTTTGCTTATTTCCATCAAACAGGGACAGAGCTTTCTTCACATCTTACTAAACTAAACCTGATTGATAAATCGCCACCAATCGGATCCATTGCGCGGACTCTTTCATGGGATGATTCTTGTACAGAAACAGCCACCACATATTCGTTAAAATATACCACGTCGCCCATAGGAGCAGAGGAAGAAAAACAAGAATATTTTTTCTTGGTTCAGACACTATTGTCAGCAGCTGGCTTGAACAATGAGGTGCAATCTGACAAACTTTTTCCTAGATTGTATTCCCTCGAGAGCCCTTTGGACCCATCATTAAGAGAAAATTACGTAGACCTAAATGACTGGGAAACACAGCATGAGGTTAAGCAAAGGCAAAGGAGATCAACACAAAAGCTTGTGTTTGATTGTGTCAATAGTGTATTGATGGATCTAGCTGGCTGCGAATCAGCTAAATGCCATAGAGGAATGTCGCATGGTGATGCCCCTTATAAGCTTCAACATCTTGCATCATCGACAATTATGAACAGTGTATGGGACCAGATCAAGGAATGGTTTTCCGGTGAGTTGCGATGTGTTTTTGGTGATTTTGGATATAGCAGCCTGGTTGTGGAGAGGGTGGTTAGTAAGGAGGTAGTAGGGAAGGGTTGGGTGGAAGATTTGACAATAGAAATAGAAGATTTCCAGAAAGAGATCGAAAAGAACTTGCTGGAAGAGCTTGTGCAAGAGGCTGTGGAAGAATTCACAGGTGGACTGTGACGAGCCTTTTTTATTATCTTATTATTTGTACTCAGATTAGAACTCTAAAATTATGTATTATTAGGTTTTTTCAACTATGCTTCTGCTCATATCCAGTATGTATTTAGTGAAGACTGAAGCTATATGAATTTCCACAGAACATGTGATATTTTTGGTTCTTTTATCCAACATTGGGCACCAAGTACATCAGTGTATAGAAAAAAACTATTAAACAAAAATAATCATATATGACTCTTACCTCAGTTTGTATGTGAACTAATTTCATGGTGTAACTTTTCACCTTTTTATCAGATTGTGTGGAGTAAGTAGGGTTTGGTTTTACAGTTCAAAAGAACACATTTTTATGTCTGTGGATGTGAGGTAGCATCTTGGTCTACCAGCAGGTAATTTGTAAGAGTAAGTCAAAATGGTAAATATCTATTGCTATTGTTATAATATTTTTTGATGCTAAAATAAAAGTTGCACTCCAATGCTAGTTTCATAATTAGTTTTAAATTTAGCCAATTTTTTTAACTTTTACTCATTTCAATATGCTTTTAGTATTTGTTAATCTACAATACAATAATTGTTTAACTCTTACCATATGTAGTTATCGATGATGTGGCAAGAATGTATGGATTCATCCTTGATTTAAAATATAGAACCAAGGATGCATTTATGCATGGATACATCCAAATATGAAACCTCTTTGGAGTTTTTTTTCTGTATTTGATACTATAATATAGCAATAGAACCAAGTATAACATTGCATTGAGCAGATTTAGACATGGAATATTGGAATACATAAATAGATTCTTTTAACCTGCTCAAAGGCTTCTCTCTATTCACTGCAAAATAATTTTTGCTCTCCTTTATAATGGTATAGAACTATAGATAAAGTTGCATCATTTAGCATTTAATGGGTGGACATACAACAGTGTCAAAATATCTGCAAAATCAACAAGTACTTCCCAAGGTTGTCTTGTGTCTATGCTTATTAAGAATAGAGAATTTGTATATAACGAGATTTGGGCCCGTTTGTGGATTATTTTATAAATAACTTAAAAGTTAAAAAATGTATGTATTTTCCGATTTATAAGTAACTTATCAGGAAACACACTAGTTTATTTTGAAATAGATGTCTAAGAGATCGAAAATCCCAAGTGAGCTAACATGAGCATTGTTTATATACAAACGAAATTTTAAGCTCATCTCTTGAAAACAAACAGTTCTGGCTTTTCAATAGCATCTTAGATCACAAAAATAAAGAATCAGATGAAATGTTATGCCGTGAATGATAATTCAAGTGACAAAGATTTGCAATATAAATAAAGCAACTTGGCATCCCCACTCCCCAGCCCCTAACACACAACACCAAAGAGTCACGGGGAGGTATCATATCTACAACAGAAAAACCAGAAGGAAAAGGCCAAAGATAACTATACAGCAACAAGTGTTATCAAATCAAAAGCAAATTATATGGTAGTAGAGTTGAGCATCAGTGTTGAAAAAAACAAAAAGAATATTCTAAAATAGCAGAAAGCCAGTCTAAAATTATTTAATCTTACATATCAGTCTAAAATTTATAATTGGCAGATAAATATCACATCAGATCCTTCCCTTAGATGGAAAATTTAAGCACAGTCCGTGACTCATTTTGTACTTGAAGTTTGCCTTTACTCGAGCATTTCACAAAATTAATCTGCTGGTTAGAACATGAAGCTCTGCCAAAGGGGTGACGAGCCAATCATTCTTGATTAGAAATAAACTGAATAGAATACAACAGCTCAAAGGCAAATGACAGTTTCACAGAATACCACATGCATGGCAACAGCATTGGCTGCATTGCAATTTGTCTCAGTTGGTTGTATTCACCAGTCACTATTACATCCAGCTGAACCAAACATATACAGATATATCATAACCACACACACCCCACATGAACATAAATTACGCTGATGCATTATATTGATTTTCCAGGGGTCATCTAGGATTATAGCCTTGGTTTCCCCCCCTTAGTTCCTCTGATGCACGGACCCAAACATATGCGCAGCAGAGCCTCAATCTCATCCTTTGCATTCCTCAACAAGTTATTAAAATTACATAAACACGCAAAAAGAAAGAGCACAGAACTTTTTTACACAATAATTTAGACTTTCTATTAGTATAAAAGATTAGACTTATGGAAGTAAAGCATGGACAGGTGCTACAATCCTTTGCACCTAGAAACTTAACAGAAATTTTAATACATGTTCAAGCCTGCTTTGTCAGGTCAGCAAATTTAGACACAAGTGTCGAAGAGTGATCGAGTATACATAATACAGGTGGAACAGTTATATGGAGCTGTACTACATAACTTGTAGTTGAATTCAGGTGTATGCAACACCGAACCCAAACTAAAAAGTCAAACCGAATCATATATATTTGGTTCTGTTCGGTTCTCTTTTCGATTGATTTGATTTGTTTGGTCAAACCCGAATTAAATATCAGTTCAGTTTGGTTTTTTATAAAAAAAATTAGATTACTGAAATATATACTATATATTTATATTTTTCATATATAATATATTTTATTTTAGAGTAACAATCCGGTGAAAATTTTTTTATCGCGAGAACCGTGAAAATTTTCATTAAATTTTGCAAAAACATAATTGTTATGAAATAAAAACTAGGGTGTATTAATTGTTTAGGATGTCAGAACTTATCGAGTTTTAATGACTCATCTTAGTATTGGAACTATCACTGTTCTAGCCAATGACGCATGCAGAATCAATTTTGAGTGAGGGCACTAAATATAATATATATAGGGTAGAAGTTTGGGTCGAAGGTCTTATGTTAAAAATAATATTAAAATAAATTTTAAAAATAATAAAAAATATTTTTATTTTGATTTTTTAAGTAAAATTTTATTATATTCATAAATTGTTCATCTTAATATAGATATAATTACCCTCCATTTCTCAAAAATTGATTAATTTAAAATAAATATATTATAAATTATGAATTCAAATATAATATTTCAAATTTTTGATGTAATCTGTTTGTTTCGATTAAATTTTAGTGGGGGCATTTGCATTATTTTAATGGGGGCACCAAGTTAAATCTATATAATTTTATTGACCACGCTAACAATTGAATGGGGATCCATGCCCCGGTTTACATAATACATCCATACCTGATTTTACTAAAATGTATATGTATTTTAAGCGTATTGAAAATCAAACCAGATATAATTCTAAAAATTAGGGATTAGACCTTTTATATAAATGTTGGGAGGCCTTATAATCATATTAGATTAAGAACCTTGGCAGAATCCTTCCTTTGATAAAATTAGTTTTCTTTTAGGAATAGACGTCTTTGAAGTTTACTCTCAATAATTGTCTTTTGTCAGACTCCGTCCCCTTTTATATGTCTTTTTTTGATTTTTTATGGTCAAATTGACTAGTTTTTGACTACAAATTAGAAAATGCTCTTTTATAATTTTAAAAAGTTAAAAAATACATATTAAAGTATATTATATATAGATTCTAATAATATAAAATTTTAATTTTTTTTAATTATATATTATTTTTAAATTACAGTAAAAAAATAGTTAGTTTGACTGTACAAAAAATATTGTAGATAACTAATTGGGGATGGAGGAAATATCAATTAGGCTGATTTTTAGCCTTATTACAAAATTAATAAATAACCAAAATTCTTGGGTCTTAATTGTCGGACCAAATCTTAGCTAGATAATTTAGGTAACATGGTTGAGACCATATCTGAGAACTATGGGCTTCTTCGTGTCCGGAGTATGGGGGCCTAATTCGATAGATCCACGGGGCAAACACTACTGACAGTTACTTATTCAATAAGTCCAATTAATGCAATATTAATTGTGTTTTTAGGTTATTTTTTACTCCTGTCAACGATAAAAAATGTGAAAAAACGTTTTTATAAATTTTTAATTATAATTTTACAAATAAAAGTATGGTTGCGTACTATTTTTTTTCATTTTTTGATTAAGATTATGCAGAGTTTTGTTACCTGTACGAATAATCTTTAGTACATTAAAACAAGAACTAAGGTTGACCACTTGACCTTACCCGGGGTTCCCGTGTATAAACTGTTCCTCGTTTGAACAAGTAAAAGATGAAAGAAACAGACAGTTATTATGGTATAAAACGAATACCCCTCTCATATTTTTCATTCAAATATCCCCAGATCACCGGAGAGGCCCGGGATACAAAAATGTGTTCCAGGGAACACAACATGAAAGTGTTACCGTTTCTGCTTGGTTTTCTTTTCTTCGCAGATGTAGAGTCAACAACGACTTCTGAATTCGTCAAGAGTTGTCACAGTAGTAGAAGCAGCTTCAAATGTATGCAAGACTATCCCTTTACAATCTGTTCTAGTCTGCACCCAATTTAATAAAAAATTATGTTTCGGGTTTAGATTCTTACTCATTTAAGCTCACAATATATATAGTTCTACTTGATTCTGCAAAGTAATCATAGCAGCAAATTGAATATTTTTCCTTCTAAAATAGAGTGCTAACTGACAGTCCTAAATAATTGCAAAATGTTAATTTTAATGTTAGAAATGTATCTTGGGTCATTCGGTGTTAAGTTAAACTGTTAGAGGATATATACGCATAATACTATGTAATGAACTTGGGAAATGTCAACTGAGTAATATTTTTTGTAGTACAACTTAATTAGATCTTGTCGAAAATGATATAATGATGTGAGTTTTCCTAATTGCAGGCTCTTAAATTAAATGGTCAAGATATCATGGGCCATCAGGTTAGGCTTGTTTTGGCCTGGGAAAGCGGTTCATTTACTCCAGCCAAAGGGTAATAATACCTCAACTGAATTGCAGTACTAATTTTTTTATATTACTTTAAAGCATTAATATTCCTTTAGTATGTAGTGGTCAATTTGGTCTGACATCCACTTTTACATGTGACAGGTTCGTTGTTCCCAAGGTGCCCCTTCCCCAGAGTTACGAGGGTGGTCTGAAAGGGTGGTGTTAGAATATGATATAAGATCTTGGTAAGTTCTCCTCCTAATGCCTTAAGGTTTTAGAAGGTATTAGAGCTCAGTGTTGGCAGAGGTCTTGGGTGGGCGCCGTGATCCACTCTCGACCAAAAAATGGGGCTTTCGAGTGACGGGATTGTTAAAATATTATATAAGATCCTGGTAAGTCCTCCTCCTAAATGTCCCCTCAAAGTCTGTAGTTGTTCATTGAGCTCATATTCAACACATCAAAATCTTTAGTTGTTCATTGAGCTCATATTCAGCACATGCTATATTTGCAATATGCTACATATAATCAATTCCTAATAGATCATATACTTATATGACATTGCTATACAAGTACTGCTTCTGTTTTGTGTATCTGTTCCTTTCTGTACTATCCTTGCATTATCAATTGTTAATATGTAAAGTGATTAAACAGTAATAAATCTTCATTATTTTCTTCACTTTTCTTTATATAGAATTGCATATTTGCATTAGAAATTATTATACTTGCAATGTGGGACATCAGAAATTTAAACTGCGCGAGTAAATCCTTAGTTGTATACTTGTATCAGTTTAAAGATTTTGCTTGTTTGATGTTTGGGGCCTTTTTCACTACTATGCTACTACTGCATCTGAAAATTTTGATACCCTAAAATTATATTTGTTTTTCAATAGCATAGTCCTTCAGTTATTGTCTTTGTGTGTTTTTTCCGCATGGATGTGACATTATAGAACTTTATAAGCTGAAGTTGCTGCAAGTTCTATGGTCAGAAGGCGTCATGTCCATGTTGTCCCATTAGACATACACTTGATAAACAGTCCGTCATTCTTCCTTCTCAAAATTTTCTCTGTAACTTGATATAATTGTTGTGTGGTTATAATTCTTTGTATCACAGCATTTTCTATTCTGCCTGCACATACCCTCATTATCTATAAAAGAAATCACTACTTGTACACATGAATCAGATACAAATTTCAGGGAGGTTGTACATGACTTCCGTTAATATTCATTTCCCTAATTTTGTAGAGATAGTTAATTTAATCCTTCAGCTTCGAAGAAAAAACTATAGCAGAAAAAGTGCAGTAGTATGTGATGAGGTGCGCCTCTTCATCATCCAATGGTAAGACTTATTATCCTCTCTACCTCCCCCTTCCAAAATTGATCACAACTCTACACATATACCAGAATAGAATGAACTACCGACTACGTATATGGAGAAATTATAAAGAAAATAGAAAAATGATAATGTCTATATTCACCGAAGAAATTAGAGAGAAAATAGATGAATGATAATGTCAAACCCTTGTTACAAACAAACGAGATTTGACTTTTTTTCTCCCTTTCCTCCCCTTCCCTCTTTTCAAACCCTAATTTATCTTCTTCCTTCCTTTCCAAATCTACTCTTTCTCTCTTCATTTCGTTTGAAATCCACCCACCTCTTGTCTCTTTTCCGTGTTATGATTTTTCTTATCTTTGTTTCAATCTTGGTGTTTTATCTAGTGTTTTGATTTTACCCCTGTGTTGAACTTGTAGCTTCACACACAAAGTTGCTTCCACACACAAAATCTCTAGTCAAACTAACATTTTCTCTAGTTTTGGAATATGATGGCCTTAAAAAGAGAATACAACAAGTTGCAGGCTTATCTCCCAAGCAAATCGCTGAAGATTTGGACATTTCAAAAATGGATACACAAGGGCAGAGAGATCGATGTGTCTCTAAAGAAAAGGGTAAACAAGGTTTACTTTCTCACTTTATCCTTTATTCCAATGATTTTGAAAATGACAATGAATCTTGGTTTGTTGGGAATGATGATCTTGATAGCTTAAGGAAGGACTTGAGTGCTTACTTTGACTCGGTCTTGATGGTACATGGGTACGTCTTAACTATGTCTCCAATGACTCTTTTTCAACAATCGCTTTTAATATGGAAAGCTATACTTTGTGTTTGTTTGAATTATTGTTGCAAATTTTGCACATGAAGTGTTTGAGTAATGTTGTCTGTGAAAATGTGCATGTTCGTAAACTCTGCCTCTTTATAATAGATGTTTCCTCTACTCGATCACACTCTGAATTGTTTCCAAAAAATGAGAACATCTTGGTCAATAACCCGATTTATTTTCAAGACAATCATGTTTTAACTTTTAACTAGCACGAGTTTCTTTACCCTTTTCTTCATGTAATTATGTTTGGTGCAAAAACTTTGTTTTACATGGAATGAAAATGGGTATTTCTATCAAGATTAATTCGTTTGGGTTGGAATTATGGATTCTGTGAAGATTTTTAGAGGGATGGTTTGTGTCTCTGTGCATAAGGAAGACGTGTTGGGTAACACTAGTCCTATCTTGGTGAAATGTGTGGACTGAGAGATCAACAAGTCTTGTACTCATGGGAAGTGAATAAGGGTGGAGAATGCACTTGAAGCTAATGCTTGTCGATTGTTGCCAAGCTCAGCCTTCCTTGATAAGGAATTTGAACATTCTGTCTCACCTATTCAAGTTGGTGGCTATTGCTAGATGGAGACCTCACCTATGCAGAATGTAAAACGTGGAGATGATAGTCATTTATTTGAACTGGCTAATGAAGGACACCTATGTGATGGACTCACATGGATTGCTTGAGCCTATCATGATGATGATGAGGCCCTTCAAGTTCAAGTTCAAGGTGAAGTTGAAGATGATCGAGGTGCAGGAACCGCACATGAGTGTCGATGCTTCACGTGGTTGGATGCAGATGACTTGAAGCAAGTTTGCAGTGTTTTGTTAGACTTAAGTTGTTTATGCGAATTTTGAACTTTGAAGGAATTTTGAACTTTGAAGGGGTTGTTCTGTCCTTTAATTTGTTTCTTTTGACCTCTAGCAAGAGTAAGATATCTTTTGCGTTTATAACGTTTAAAATATGAATATTGTATTCCCTTTAATCCAAATTTATAATATAATATACAAAATTAGCAAAAAAAATAAAATAATGTCAGACCCTTTAAATATATACACGGAGGAAATATAAATAGAATGAGGCTCTATTCTAAATTGAAAGAGCATCATGATACATTGATACTTCTACGGTGAGGGTGAAGGTGCAGGGAATTGATTTTAATTAAAAAAATGCACCTGTACTCTTTAGTTGTAGTGCTCATTGGATAAACTATTAATTAACCCACTGATCATATATAATAATAGTTCACCGAACATGACAGTGAGTAACACCTCAAAATGGTGATCAGCTGTGATAGCTATGCTTAATTTTGCCTGAACATTTATTCATAGCACTAACCTAAAATCAGAGCCATTCTGAACATAAACGGGTTATTAAAATTATAATTTATAGGAGCACAATTTTTTGTTTTTTTTATATAAAAAAGATAATAAAATAAAAAAAATTTAGAGATAAAAAAGAAAAATTAGAGGCACAATATTAAAATTTTAAATTATTTAAAAGTAATGAAAAAAATACTATCTCAGTGTCACTATTCTTTATAAAATTCTCTTAATTATAGTGGTTACAGTGTTTTATGTGAAAAGAATTTTTTTCAATTTTTGATTATTCGAATGATTTTACTAACAAAATTGTTAAAATAAATAAATTTTCAATACTAATATGTTAGATATATTTTTATATTTTAAAATTTTCTTACCATGCCTAAAATAATGTAATAAATGATTGGATTTAAGAAATCCATGAATATAATTAGTTCAAACTTCATACTTAAGCAAATACATAATTACTACTCTCTGAGCCAAATGATTAAGAAAAACATTTGTCTTTAAATGAATCATTTTCCTAAACTCCAAACAAAAATTAATCTACCACCTGCCACTTCTCGATTAAGACATAGTAACAAGAATTAACTAATGCAAAAGTGGGACAAGAAGTTTGCATTATCCCTTCCTTTCTACTATATTGTCTTTAAAATTGGTTGTTAGATAGTTATTATCTCCATTCATAACATTTCTTTCAAATCTAGCATGTTCTGCAAGTGGAAAACTCTCCTCAGCTACCCGACACCGTGTAAAATCAATATCCCTCAAATTATTGTAAATATTTTTTTATTGATAAGTGACGAAAATATATGTAAATATAAATTAACTTTTTTAAAGGTAATTCAAACAAATTCTAATTTAGGATCCCTTTGGTATAAAGTAAAAAAATCTTTTAGTTTAAATCACTTTCATAATTTATAAATAAAAAATTATATCGATCTAACATGCTAGTATCAGTATAAATAATTTTATCCATAATATATAACTTATACAAATAATAATATTTAAAGAATTGTTTAATTCGCAGAATGATATGATTTTAATATTACAAATATGGTTATATGGAATTAGAATTTAATTTAATCATATGTTTTGTACAATGTTTGAAATAAATTTATTTAATCTAATATATTTTTGAATCTCTAATTAATTTTATTTAACATGAAAAAGGGTTTGTATATAAGTTTTTATTATTAATAATGTTTGTAATTATTTAAATATAATTATCTCTCTTTTTATTTTATCTTAATATAAAATATAAATAATTTTGTGTGCATATATGTATATACACATATTTGTACATTATACAATATAAAATCAAATTGTTATAAATTAATAAATCAAAGAATTCATATATATATATATAGTTAAAAATTATTTAACTGACTAAATATTATATTTTATTATTAAAAAAATAAAATACAAGTAATTAGTATTAAATACAGATAATTATTTATTGAAGATTAAAAATGTTACTAAAAAATATTACATGTGAAGTTTTAGCAATAAAGATAAATAATAACATTTAATTTTTCTAATTAAAATATAGGTTTGGATTTTGAAATTAAAAAAGATACAGTTTTTTTTTTGCATAAAAAAAAAATGAAAACTGTTTTTAAAATGTTACAAACCGCAACTATAAAAGTAGCCAAAGTAGATATGTTTTTTTACCGTTTGATTTGAAATTGTAGAGATTGGAGTGAAACAAAACACTTGTCAATACTACCATGTAGTAGTAAAAGAGCACAGCAAAAATACCGGGTATTGGCCCTATATGTCATAATTTAGGGAGAAAATGTCTTAAATGACATATCCAAAAAATGGTTCTAAATAGCACTCTAAAACACTACATCGTGTAGAGTTTTGAAAAAAAAAATTCTCTCTAAAACGCTACTTTAAGTTGCGTTTTGAGCCCAGAACCCAAGATAAAGTAACGTTTTTCTCCAAAAAAAATAAAAAAAATAAAAAAAATTGCAAAACGCTGTACGAAATAGCGTTTTTCCACGAAAAAAACTAAAATAAATTTAAAAAAAGTGCAAAACGTTATACGAAATAGCGTTTTCATCCCTTTTCCAGCACGCCGGAATGCTGGATTGTGCCATTTAGGACATTTTCACAAAAATACGTACATCCGTACACATCCGTATACATTCAAATTATGACAAACGCGTTTTTTCTCAAAAATACATACATACATTCGCACACAGTTATTAGTTATTACTACCATTTTCAATATGAATGCCATCTCATCCGTCGATCTAGCACTAGCATCTCTCTCTCTCTCTCTTCTAATTCATCACTCCCTAACATTACAAATCAAATTTACAATCTCGCCCTAATCAAACTGAAATCAACCCTAACATCTCACAAATCTCAAATTAGATCTACCGTTTAGTCCACCAGATCCAAATGGAAGAAGCTCTAGAAATGGCGCGTTCTAAAGACACCAAGGAGAGAATGGCGGGAGTGGAGCGACTCCACCAGGTTCTAGAAGCTTCTAGAAAGTCCCTATCTTCCTCCGAAGTCACTCTATTGGTTGATTGTTGTATACATCTTTTGAAGGATAATAATTTTAGGGTTTCGCAAGGGGCATTGTTGTCACTTTCCTCTGCTGCTGTCTTGTCGGGTGAACATTTTAAGCTTCATTTCAATGCACTTGTTCCTGCTGCTGTTGAACGCCTTGGTGATAGTAAACAGCCTGTTCGCGATTCTGCTAGAAGACTCTTGCTCACTCTTATGGAGGTATACATCATTGCTTTTCTGCAAATTCTCGGTTTTTTGTTTTAGTTCCGTTGGCTTCAATTGTACTACGCGTTTCGTAAATGCAGAAATGTCCTTTCGATTGATAATTTCTGTTTATTTGTGATCATAATTTTGGTAGTATAAATATAATGCTGCAGTTGATTCTGAATAACATATTTTAGATTAATTGTTGCACTTGGTGGATGCTGCTTGCATTTCATCTGATCGTGATACTAGGTCGTGTTTATGTTCAACTGTAATTTAGCTACTGTCTGGTAAGTACGATAAAAGACTCATCTGTGTGCTAGTGTGTTCATTAAATCAGCGTGATCTTCCACAACCATAGACGTGGAGGGATTATCTATATGGAATTGTTGAAGGATATAAACTGCTAGTTCTAATTCCATTATTTAATATTGCTGAGAATGGAATTTTTAATACTTTAAGGCTGCTGAGGGTCCCTTGAGAAAACAAAAAGGATGCTGATGGTATGCTCCAGCTATCTAGTTTTTCGGTTCAGTGCATCAGAATATTGGAATGAGTAGTTTAAGTTGTGAATTGGCATCTGATGTTATGACCTGCTCAAATGAAAACTTCTGACATCTTAAGTGACTGTGACACAATCTAATTGTTTGGGCAGTTGTCAAGAATTAGCACATTTTGTGTTTAATCATACATTCAATTGGTCAAAGTGTTCACAATTCAATTAAGGTTCTGATTGTTGAGTGCGAGTGTCTGAAACGGGCAAATCGAAGAGTCGGGATAACATAGTTGTGGCAGAGGTAGGATCTTAGGTTTGTAATTTAGCACAAATCGGACTTCAGTTCGACCAATAAATTGCGTTATGCTTGATTCAAACAATTTATGAGTTCACACACATATTGAAGCTTATATGAATCCAAACTTAGTTCATTTATTTTACGAGTTGAACTTGTTTAAGGCAACAATATTCAGCCTCGGCTGCTCATCTCACGGCTTATGGTGTGCCTCTCCTCATCACCCCCCTCGACCAGAAGTCCATAACGGTCTTCACGCTATTCACTGATCTTCATGTAATGGCTACCATAAACTCCATCTCTTACTTCACGTGAAGGTGCAACTACTGGCTAGAGTTGTAATGCGAACTGCTCAACCCAAGTTTATAGTTATCGAACTCGAGTTTGAACTTTTTCTAATTGATTCGAGCTTAAAATATAATGAGAACAAAACATAATTTTTTTTATAGGAGTTCATAAAGATATTATTCATTATCCCATACCCCAATATTTTGATGTTTCGTCTTCTTTCGGTAATTCGGTACCAACCAAATTTTGAAAGCAAGGGAGAATCCTAAATGAATTGATATGCATATGTTTAATTTTATGCTTCCCCGCATAGTTATTTTATTTGATTTTTGCTCCCAGTCTCGTTCCCTTTAATTAATAGCATACTTTATTTTTACCTGTGTATTTGAAATCAGATTTTATTGTGGCTAGGCCGTCCCTGTCTTGTCTATATAATGGTACTGTCATATGCCAACCAGTCAGATTCATGTATGGAGATACTTGATAAATTTTTAACTTTGCAGGTCTCCTCACCAACACTAATAGTTGAAAGGGCTGGATCATATGCTTGGATGCACAAAAGTTGGAGAATTAGAGAAGAGTTTGTGCGAACTGTTACATCAGCGATTGGTCTTTTTGCGTCTACTGAGCTTCCTCTACAACGTGCTATTCTTCCTTCTGTACGTTATATTACTCCTCCATGAAGCTGAAAATTCTATAATTTAGCCATTGAGTGCAATGTACAAGAAATAATGCTTTATCCCATTGAATTATCAGATTTTGCAAATGTTGAATGACTCGCACCCTGGGGTTCGGGAAGCAGCTATTGTATGCATTGAGGTTAGTTATTTCGACAACTTAGCTTGGTGCAGTGTTTTGTCATGATTATAAAGCTTCGAGCTTCTTTCTAAGTGAATTATTAGCGTGTCTCCGTGGTGACTCTTTTCAGATGACATTCTTTGGATGTATAATGATTTATGCATTTTATGATGTATTTCTCTTACATGAGCTAAAAAGATTACTAGTTGGGAAATTTGCTTGATGTGGATATTAGCTAGGTGTGACTTTTGAGCATCACGAGGCAATCTGAGTTGTCAGCTGCTTCGCAAACTTTTTTTTTTAATTTTGTTAATTAAAAAGATAATAGGAAAATGAGTCGAACAATGAATATTTGTTACTAACTATTCTTGTGATTGTTTATACTAGTCATTCTTCATTCGATATGGAGTCCTATCTTGCCTAATCAGAGCCGTCTTTTGCATCTTCTTTATAAGATGTTGAGTAACAGTTTGATTCTAGTGTATAGGTGTACTGGCCGACATTTAAAGGTCTCTGTCCAACTAATATTTAAATTCCTCTATAAGGAATTGGATTTGGGGCTTCCTTTCTATCCCATTTCTGTTTCTCAAAGCTTTTATATCTCTTTGTTGTCCACCTTGATAATTGTATATACCAGATTATTTTGCAATTACTTAATTTTCTATTGATTATTTAATCAGATATATGATACTCTGTGATTTTAAATTAATAATCTATGTTTATGTGAAGTTAAATATTTGGAATCAGTCTTTAGTTTTTGGATTTACTTTCACTGCATCTTAGAGAAGAATACCCGCCCTCTTTATTGGACAAGATTGTTTCAATAGGAAGTTTCTGTATCACATTTATTTGTTAAATATATATTGGAATATTACATACGAAGCTAATACAAAATCTGTTCGAATTTTGTGATAGTTGGTATATTCTGGCAGTTTTTTGTGGTTAGTAGTTTGTTGATGCTGTAACATTGTTTACGATTTCAGTCATTGTGAGTTTAGATGTAATAAATTTTGACATGTTTCATATTGTTCAATAAAATGTTGGTATTGTTGCTTTTTGTAACTTTAACACTCCATCGGAAATTTGGATCTTACATGGCATTCTTGATTAATAGAGTAGAGTGCATGGCGTGTACTTGCATTTTAGCCGACGTACCACTTGCAATACTACACTTATAAAACTACCACTTGCAATATATTGAAGTTCACATGTTGTCTATTTAAGTTAATTCTGTGACATTTTTGTCCAATTCACATTTCAGCAATATCATATTTGTGTGTTCCAACTGAAAAATATAGTAATTGTAATAAGATTTTGACGAAAAAGTTTTCAAAAAGTAAGATGAAATAGGCGAAATGTTCATAAATGTAACCAAACGTGAACTTTAGTATTGCAAATAGTAGTTTTGAAATTGTAGTATTGGAAGTTGAATGCCGGCCAAAATGTAAGTACATGTAATGCACTCTACTCAAATTAATATTGTTTGTGGATGGACTTTTTAATTTTTTTGAATGACTTGCATCCTTACCATGCAGGAGATGTATACTCACATTGGGCCTCAATTCCGTGATGAGCTCCTGCGTCATCATCTTCCGACATCAATGGTGATTATTTAACTGTGGAGTTCAATTGCATTGTGTTTAATTTTCATCAAACTCTTTATAAATGATTGTGAACTCACCTTTATTACAAAGGATGGCTTTTATGCATGAGTTCTGGTATCACATACTAGGAAGCTCATAAAATTATTGTTGTTGAAGTATAGAAATCTAGCAGGTTTGGCCAGATGAAGTCGTTCGTATGGAAGAGCATAGGGATGACAGTTGTTAAAAAATAATATGGAAATTGTGCCAAATGTTGAAGCGGCTTGGAACTTTAAAAAAACGTTAATTCCATTATAGATCTTTCTCTATATATAGACATTTTTTTCCCACTTGGAATTGGTCACTGACAGGAACTTAAATATGCACACTCCTGCCTCCACCGAGGCTTAAACCCTTAACCTCTTGTTACCAAGAACAGAGGGGTATCCGCGAGGTGCTAGGCTATAAGCCCACCCATCATAGACGTATTTTTGTCTGTCACATTTTGCTGCATCATGTCATATCTTTAATCTCACGCAATGTACAATTAAGATTTTGAGTAAAAGTAAATAGCTGTATTCAAAAAATGATACCCACTTCAGGTAAGAGATATTAATGCAAGGCTAGAGAGGATTCAGCCAAGAAGTAACCTTTCAGATGGACGTATTAGTAATTATTCTACTGGAGACGTGAAATCTTCTAGCCTTAATCCGAAAAGAAGCAGCCCCAAGGCAAAGAGTTCATCACGAGAAGCATCTCTCTTTGGAGGTATGCATTAAATCTCTTTAAAATAAAAGCATACATGTCTCATGTATATGACATTTCTCAAAATGTCTTGATCTTTTCTCAAAATGGAAAAAAAATTATGATGCTAATAATGCAACATTTAAATATTGTATCCTATCATACATATTGCAACATGTAGCTAGCTACTTTGTGAGAGGTGGTGATATCAGTCATCATGTGTTTGCTCTTTCTAGCTAATGATGCAGTTGTATTTGGTTATCAGCGATTTTAACTTTCCCTATTATTTGTATTATGTAGGAGATAGTGATTTGACAGAAAAGCCTGTTGAACCAATTAAAGTCTACTCTGAGAAGGAGCTAATAAGGGAATTTGAGAAGATAGGTTTGACTCTTGTTCCAGAAAAGGATTGGTCAGTACGTATTGGGGCTATGCAGAGAGTTGAAGCTCTTGTTATTGGAGGTTTGTTCATACGTCTTATACCTAAATAAAGAATTAGAATCTAAATTATATTTATATCGTTGTTTGATATGTAATGTAAAATCAGATGTTTAGAGTTCTTACTGGTGAACTAGCAAGTCTAGCATGGATGGTGCATGTGTGTCATTTTTCCGAGAGAGATGAACATTTATTTTGTTGCTGTTATGCTGTTTTAGTCCATTAAAATATCAACTTTTCTCCTTTTCTTGTACGCCCCTAAAAAATTGGCAGATATTACAATATCATTCCAACACGTCTCTTAACTATTTTATTCTCCTCCCTCCTATCCCCAATTATAATATGCTGCATATATTCATTAGTTCTCCAAGATTTTGGTAACTTTTTGGTTTTGGTTGCATAAGCTGGAAACACTTGTTTTTAGCATTTTTCTTTGTAATTTTGTTAAAAAAGTCATAATGAACAGGATTATAATTCTCCATTTCTTCGACCAGGTGCAGCTGATTATCCATGTTTCCGTGGACTTCTAAAGCAACTAGTTGGTCCTCTAAGTACACAGTTAGCTGATCGGCGATCTAGTATAGTGAAACAGGTATTGCACATGAGATTATGCATGTCAATTTGGTTTAATTTCTTGTATGTGTCTGTGAGCAACCAACTACTTTAGAGGCATATTGTTAAAAGTCACTTGGCTATTTTATTTAGTATCTATCGTTTCTTCATGTGATGAAGCCTTGGTGATAAGATACTATTATTTATTGGTGCATTAACATACAAGCTTATAGCCTGTGCAATGCACGGATTGACTAATATTTAAGTAGATATTATTTTGATGTTATATTTTTATTGGTATATAATATGAAACTTTTATAATTTTATTGGTATTTAATATGAAACTTTTGTATTATTAGTGATAATAAAATTAATTAGAAGAGTTAGTTTGATAATAACTACAAGTTAGGCATAACAAGTAGAATTTTATTTAATATAGAATGTATATGATTAGTTCTAATAAGTAGAATTCTATTTAATATAGATATGTATATAGTTTAGGGTGACCAAAAATTTTAATTTTTCGTCTTTAATAATATAGTAAGTATAGTTTTTATGTAACAAATGTGCTGACTATCTACGTACATATTTTATATTGTTTTATCAGTGAATGTGCAGTTCTTTATCATTTTTTCCTTGATTGGTAGGGTTGCCACTTATTATGCTTTCTATCAAAAGAGCTCCTTGGTGATTTTGAGGCATGCGCAGAGATGCTTATTCCAGTAAGTGAAAATTTCTTTGTACAGATATTGATGGTCACACTTTGCTGATACTATTTGACTGTATAAAATTACTTCCAGGTCCTTTTCAAACTTGTTGTGATAACCGTGCTCGTAATTGCTGAGTCTGCGGACAATTGCATAAAAACGGTGACTCCATTTTTCTAATACTCTTTCTTTTTACCAACAACTTTCCATCACTTGTAACACTTTTGACCTGCCAGATGTTGCGCAACTGCAAAGTTTCTCGCGTACTTCCTCGTATAGCTGACTGTGCAAAGAATGACCGTAATGCTGTACTTCGCGCGAGGTTTTTGTTACTTCCCCCTGTGTTAACTCTTTTTATTATCTTTCTTTTAAGTCACTCTAGTTTTGTTATATTTATCTCAGATGTTGTGACTACGCACTTCTGATATTAGAATACTGGGCTGATGCACCTGAGATTCAACGTGCTTCTGATCTCTATGAAGATCTTATTAAATGTTGTGTTGGTGATGCGATGAGTGAGGTATAGTAATTTGAGGCTTTTCTACTTTTGGTTTCCTGCAGATATACTTCTATAGTGATGCAGGATCTGATTTTAGCGTTGTAATATGTAACAGAATATGAATCAAAATTTAGAAATTTCAAGTAGCTAGAAAGAAAAAAAATATCTGGGCCTGACACCTAGACTCTAGGTCTCACACCCAGAAAACTTAAGTCTCACACTCAAGCATAGGATAGTTAATTGATTAATTCCAATCTCCCCAATTACAATACCAGAATATCAATATATAGGCATCTGGAGTAGCCTCCAAGAAAACCCTAAGTTAAGGAAACTAGTGATTGACATGATTTTTAGGATATGCATAATCTTTCCCAATTATTAAACTGGAATCTAAACTTTTCTAAAATATTTACCAGATTAAAGAAACATATTTATTGTTTTGAAATTGCCTTTTTCCTTCTTGAATAAACTTTCTGGAACCTGTCAGAATTTGCATCATATAGCATCTTTTCATGCATGCTTTGTATATCATGTTCATGCACACAGAAAGAGATAAAGTGAAGAAGAATTGACGAATTTGGTAACTACAGTTGATAATCAGTTCAGTTTTTGGGAATTTAGAAGATAGGCTTTTAGGTTTTTGCAGAGAGAATCCAGTGTATCAATTTAGTTTTCCTCTTTTTTATTCTTGTAAAGCTTGAAACATTTCTAAATGAAAGCTACATAAAGTATCTGGAGAAAAATAACAATTACGCAGCAGATGACATCTCAGCACAAAGGCTAATATAGTAATATAAAGCAACATAATTTTCCTGCAGTTAATACTTGTTTGCCACCTTGTTATATGTCTCTTCTTATGTTTACAGCATTTATGTATCTTTTTGAATTTTGTTGAAGGTCATTCTCAAACATTTATTGTTTGGCTGTAGGTGCGATCAACTGCTAGAGCTTGTTACAGGATGTTTGCGAATACTTGGCCTGAGCGCTCCCGTCGTTTTTTTTCATGTTTTGATCCTGTCATTCAACGTGTAAGTGCTTCCATTTGTCCGGAAAACTGTTTTCGTTCTACAAAAGCTCTCTTTTCCTCCAAACAAGATGTAGGGAAAACTTATATCATTGTTAGTCATGTTACTATTGATACTTATGTTTGTGCAGTTAATCAACGATGAGGATGGTGGCATGCATAGACGACATGCTTCTCCCTCTCTTCGTGAGAGGAGTTCACAGATGTCAGCAAACTCTCAAACTTCGGTTTCTTCAACTTTACCTGGATACGGAACGTCATCTATTGTTGCTATGGATAAAAATGCAAGCATAACCTCTAGGGCATCACTGTCTTCTGGTCTATTCTCCTCACAAGCAACGTCAGTTGGAAAAGGTGCAGAACGTAGCCTGGAAAGTGTGTTGAATGCAAGCAAACAAAAGGTGACAGCTATTGAGAGCATGCTACGGGGTCTGGATATATCTGGAAAAGGGCAATCAGTTAGTCTGGATCTAGGTATTTTTTTGACCTTTTGATGCGATTCTTTGCTACTACAATATATTTATCAATAAATTTATCGAGATTCTGGATCATAAGTGAACAATTATTTTTCTCTTTATTGCCCCTAGTGCAGGAGTTGACCCACCATCATCTCGTGATCCACCATTCCCTCTTGCTGCCCCCGCTTCGACTAGTCTCACTAATTCTTTATCTTTAGATTCAACAACATCTGGTTTTTCAAAAGGTAATAATCGTAGTGGTGGCTTAGTTTTGTCTGACATCATTACTCAGATTCAAGCATCTAAAGATCCAAGTAAGTTACCAATTCGCGGTGGTATCGGATCTGAGCCGTATTCAACATTTTTGTCCTACTCAGCAAAAAGAGGATCTGAAAGGCATCAAGAAAGAGGCCATTTCGAAGAGAATGATATTAGGGAGGTTAGGCGATCTGTGAACTTACACAGTGACAGGCAGTACTTAGATACATCCTACAGAGACACAAATGTTGGGGATTCACAAAACAGTTATATTCCAAATTTTCAACGCCCTCTTGTGAGAAAAAATGTGCCCGTGCGAACATCTGCAGGCAGGAGAAGGAGCTTTGATGATAATCAGTTCTCTGTGGGTGAGATGTCGAGCTATGTTGAAGGTCCAGCTTCTTTGAATGATGCTCTTAGCGAGGGACTCAGTAATAGCTCAGATTGGAACGCCAGGGTAGCTGCATTTAATTATCTGAGGTCTTTGTTGCAGCAAGGAACAAAAGGTGTTCAGGAAGTCACACAGAGTATTGAGAAGGTGATGAAGTTATTCTTTCAGCACTTGGATGATCCGCACCACAAAGTTGCACAGGCAGCTCTTTCCACACTTGTAGATATGATTCCAGCTTGTCGAAAACCTTTTGAAAGTTACATGGAGAGGATTTTGCCCCATGTTTTCTCACGGCTAATTGATCCGAAGGAATCAGTAAGGCAACCATGCTCGATAACACTAGATATTGTAGGTAAAACTTATGGTGTGGATTCCCTTTTACCAGCTTTGCTTCGTTCACTAGATGAACAGAGGTCACCGAAAGCAAAATTGGCTGTTATCGAGTTTGCAATCGGTTCTTTTAAGAATCATGCTCAAAATGCTGAAGGCTCTGGCAATACTGGCATTCTTAAATTATGGCTTGCCAAGTTGACACCGTTGGTGCATGATAAAAATACAAAACTGAAGGAAGCAGCTATAATGTGCATTATATCAGTTTACTCGTACTTCGATTCAGCAGCAGTTCTTAACTTTATTCTGAGTTTATCTATTGAAGAACAGAATTCCTTAAGACGAGCTCTTAAGAAAAATACGCCTCGTATAGAAGTTGACTTGATGAACTTTCTGCAGAACAAGAAAGAGAGGCAACGTCCTAAATCCTCTTATGATCCAGCTGATGTTGTTGGAACATCTTCTGATGAAGGATATGTTGGAGCTCCAAAGAGGAGTCACTTGTATGGTAGATACTCTTCCGGTTCAATTGATAGTGACGGTGGTAGGAAATGGAGTTCTGGACAAGATTCAACACATAATGCAAATATTATTGGTCAAATATCATTTAGTGATACTCAGAATCACTTGTATCATGGTCTCGAGAGTGATTCTAACACGGAGCATAATTTGAGATCAAGTGATGCCAGTTACAGAATCGGCCTTCCAAGTGAAAATTTGGGATCCTGGAACTTTAGGCAGGAGAACAATGGCGTGCATGTAGAGGTTTCATCCACAAAGCATAATGATATGAATAGGATGGCTAGCTCTGAGCATCAATGGGTCTCTACAGGGATTACTATTGATAATGGGGCTGCGCTACCTGATCATTCAAAGCTTGCATTAAACGGCAACCCGGTTCCAGATACAGAACTGAGCATCCCTCAAATCCTTCATCTTGTAAGTTTTACAAAGTCTATTTTTGCCAACTCTACCCTTTCTTTTGTATAAACTTTAATTTTAATCGGAGCCTGGAGATGCTGACATCTATAAATTCTCATTTGGAAGATATGCAATGGGAATGATTCTAGTGCAAGCAAGCGTGATGCACTTCAGCAGCTAGTTGAAACTTCTGTGGCTAATGATCATTCCACTTGGACCAAGGTATGATCACTTTCTACGTTGAAGCTTGGTACATTCTCTCCGGCGATTGAATTGTATCTATAGGCTCATAGAAGATCTAGTGTTGAATATATTATACAGTTATACTAAGGTATGAACTATAGAATGTGCTGTGGCTGGAAATAACTACATGTTATTTGGTTTATTTGCAGTACTTTAATCAAATTTTGACCGTTGTACTCGAGATATTAGACGACTCAGAATCATCTATTAGGGAGCTTGCTCTTTCGTTGGTAGTTGAGATGCTGAAGAATCAGGTCTTATATCTTCTAAATTTTTATGGTTCATATTTTGAATGCCGTATATTCAAAATTCTTAATGGCGCTTCTTGTTTTTGCAGAAAGATCCAATGGAGGATTCTGTTGAGATTGTAATTGAAAAAATGCTCCATGTTACAAAGGACCCTGTGGCAAAAGTAAATCTTATACAGTTTTACATAATTATTTTCTCTTTCGTTTTTCACCATACCTGACTTTAATCAGTTTCATGTATAGGTTGCTAATGAGGCCGAAAGTTGTTTGACTTCGGTTTTGTTCCAGTATGACCCATTCAGATGTTTAAGTGTATGTAGATTTTACTTTTTCTTTATTAAACTTACTCTATGTGAATACATAACCTTTTGTATGCACATTGCAGGTTATTGTCCCTCTATTGGTAACTGAAGACGAGAAAACTTTGGTTACATGTATAAACTGTTTAACAAAGGTAAATTTCAGTGTTCTAGTCTACTTTTTACCCCCTTAGTATTGGTATATATTAGTATATATCTTGTTATTCACTTACTCTGTGTATATAACATCTTACTAATTGTTTGCTAGAATCTAATTTTTGGTATTGCCCCAATTAAAACATATATTATACTCCATGCAGTAGTCATTTATATTCTGAAAGGAGTTTCATGGACTCCCTATGTTTTGTCACCTGGGTTATGAGAATTATATGCCGTGGTTGATTATTATATCTAAAGATATAAATAAAGTTACTGCATAATCATGCCATAGTGTTTTGCTCTTCCTTTTTCCTATATATATATATTTTTAGCAATGCAAGAAAATATAGAGATGATGTTGAGTTATTATATTAAGGTCAAATTTTTTATTGTTAACTTTGGTTTAGTTTTAAATCTCTGATGGCAAGTATCTTGTGTATACCTGGAAAAGATTTTTAGTTCTCTTGTGATAAATTTGTCTGTGTTGCTAGTCAGATATTGTTATTTATACTGCTATATTATTTAGTTCATGCAAAGTTAACTGAAGACTCTGCTTATTATAGTGTTGTTTTATGTGATTCGTATTTACTAGTACACTGTATATGTTAATTTATGCATATTTTTTACATGAGGAAATGGTTAATTTAATAATTTCGTTGGTTGATGTAAGTATAAATTGCTATTGATATTTGCCCTATGCTTCTCCATTGCCGTTTTCAGCTTGTGGGCAGGCTCTCACAAGAGGAATTAATGACACAACTACCATCATTTTTACCTTCTATTTTTGAAGCTTTTGGAAACCAGAGTGCTGATGTTCGCAAGGTATTATATCCACCTAAATTTTATATGCAGCTGATAGAACATATAATGTGGTGTACACCCTGAGGTGTCCTTAACTGTCAAGGTTTCATCAAAAAAATTCTAAGTAAACAAATTTAATGATAACAAAAACAAAGATACTCCATGTAAATACCACGATATTGAAAACCGCGGATCAAAGTTTATAGGATCTTAAATTTCACACACATTGCACAACTATTTCCCTTCCCGTGATGCGTGACAACTGATCCCGCATGCAAGATTACTCAGGTCCTACATGCATATCTCTGTGCTATTTCATGCCTCTTTAAAATTGTGGTATATCAAGAAAAATTTCCACTCTTTTCTTTTAGGTTTGACTGATATTTAATAATTGGAATATGCTCAGTATGTCAAATGTATGTTTACTCATGTTTTTCAATGTTTTAACTTTAACTTTTGGTCTTCAGACGGTTGTTTTTTGTTTAGTGGACATCTATATCATGCTTGGTAAAACATTCTTGCCATACTTGGAAGGACTTAATAGTACACAGTTGCGATTGGTGACGATTTATGCTAACCGGATATCACAAGCTAGGATGGGCACTCCAATAGCGGCAAACCATGAATAATTGTCATGTTGCAGGCATATATATAGTGGGTTTAGGGAATCTGTTTTAAATCATTCATTGATTGTATATCTTTTGTATTAAGCAATATGTGGCATTCCAGAGGGCAGGGCTTGATTTTAATATTTTTTTTACTTCATATATTGAACATACATTTTGTTCCTCATATATAGGTTTCGGGTTTGGTGAGTGCTTGTCAATATCTTTCCCCCCTTTTTGGAGTGGTTGGTTTAGTTTTGATCTAAAATTTGTGACATGTATGATATGTAAAAAATGACGATTCATGGCTAAGCATTTGCTGCAAGTACTGGGGTGCATACATCTTGTTTTGTTGCCGGTTCTAATCATTAAACCTTACTCCCTCTGTCCCATTGAGAAATATACACCTCTCATGGGCACGGAGACCAATGCATTCATTAAAAAATGAGTAAGATTAGATAAAAAGTGGGTAAAGTGGTGAGATCTATTAATATTTAATAATAAATTTGAGATAGTGGATGAAAATAGTGGGTGTAATAGTATTTTTATATTATGAATTTGAGATAGTGGAGGAAAGTTAATGGGTGTAATAGTGTTTTTTATTATTAAAACTTTACTATTTTTGGAATATATACAAATGAGAGGGACATCCAAAAAAGGAAAATGTATACAATTGAATGGGACAGAGTGATTAATATATTACACTATTAAAGTTTCTAGACTTAATATTAAACCTTAATATATTACACCATTAAAGTTTCTAGACTTAATTGCAATTTATTGACTATAACGTTTTTACAGAAAAATGACTCAATTATAAAATTTATCAATTTATTTGTCAAACTATTTATTTATTAATAGTTGGCATTCCGTGAATTTTTTTAAAGGGTGTTAATTAATTAAGACTTAATTGTAGTTTAATGACTTGAATTATAATTTTTTTTTGTAGAAACATGACTAAATGATAAAAATTATTAATTTATTGGTCAAATTATTTATTTTTAATAGTTAATTGTATCCAATATTATCTCATACATTTATCTTATCATTATTAATATCGAAGCTATTGGAATCATTTTAAATTCATTTAAAAAATGAATTCAAATTCGATAAGTGTGAACTGAGTGTTAAATCAATATTTGAGATTAGAGAAAATTTAACACAATTTATAAATAAAAAAGATCGTAATTGTAAGTACATAATTAGATTTTAATTTATAAAATATCATTCTTTTAAGAATTAGATTTCCCCCCCCAATTTTAAATAAATTATCGAATCAACCTCAAAAATATTTTTATTTTATAAACTTATATTAATATTATTTATATTTTAAAAAGTATGATAATTAAAATTATATGAAATACAAAATAAAGTGTGAATACAAAATTATAATGTAATCAATTATTAAAATATAATAAATAGTTGGCCAAGATTAGTAAATTTTATAATTGAACCATTTTCCTATAAAAATATATATTATAATTTAGGTCATTAAAGCGCAACGAAATATGATTTAACTAACATCCGTTAAATTTTTTTGACCGAATGCAATCAAGTGTTAAAAAATAAATAATTTGACCATTAATTTGACAAATTTTAGAATTGAGCCATTTTTCTTAAAAATAAAAGGAGAAATTGACACTTTGCACCCATTAATTATGGCAGTTTTGTCGAAATGGTCTCATACTTCATATTATGAAACTTTGCACCCGCTAATTTCAAATCTCGCTTCGAATTATACCTATTTAATAGACCCCATTAAATATTTATGTTAACTTTGATTGGTCAGGGTATACTTGGAATACTATATTTAAACGACAATAAAGCATATATATACATAGACATATACTCAAATGAGAATCCAATTTAATACGAGAATTTAGATTTAATCTCAGCCATTAAAATTTTTAAATTCAATTAAATCTTAGCCATTCAATTAAACTTTTTCTCTCTCTCTCTCTCTACTTAATAACCCATATCTACTATTTCGATCTCTATTTTTTTTTATTTCTTTCCTCCATTCTAACTCCATGTCTCTTTCACTAGTATCAGTATTACCATTATCCTGTACTTTTGTACATACATACATACATACATATATTATTATTATATATCTATCTCATTCATCATCGCCGACGAGATGTTTATCGATATATATCTCGTTCATCATCTCCGGTGAGATATTCATCATCTCCGACCACCTCTCCAGTGACGTATACATATACATATATATACATACGTAGGGTAACAATTAGGTGAAATTTTTTTAGCGTGATAACCGTGAAAACTTTCATTAAATTTTGCAGAACCATAATAAAAAATATAAAAAGAATGTTCAGATTAATTTTTTACTATAGTTTTGCAAATAATATTATGGTTCTGCATTATTTTTTCATTTTTTATTATGGTTCTGTAAATTTAGTAAAAGTTTTTACGGTTCTCACGCTAAAAAATTTACAGCGAATTGTTACCCTACATACATATATACATACATCATATAGTCATTTCATCCATCAATTCCACCGAGATGTTCTTCACTCCGATCATACAAACCGAAATCCTACCACCTCTCCGTATCGAAAACAATTTAGATTTGATGTTTACTCTTTCCACCACCATGACGATACTTTTTTGACCCTTACTATTCCATGAAAATTGATGTTTATACCACCACGACAATGTTTATATGACCATCAACGTTTCAGATCGACTAGAGCCTCATTACACTTAGTTTTATCTAGAAAAGAAATGATGATTTTCGTTCAAAAAATTTAGTGATTCACATTTGTATTTTGGTGATTCGTGTTTTTATTTTGATGATTTGAGTTTTGATTCGATGCTTTTGTTAATGGCGATGCAATGGTTTAATTTTGAATTTGGTAAATTTTAAGCTAGTGTGGTTATGATGGCGGTGGTGGAGATGATGGTGATGTTATAGTGGGAGTTGTAGTGATGATGTATTGGGAATTGTGGCAGAGATATAATGGTCAAATGAGGGTGACAGTAATTATAATAGTGGTTACGAAGGTAGTGATGGCGGTTTAGTAGTGTTAATGCATATAATTATAATATATTTATATATTTAAATTTTAATGTTTCTGATTTTAAATTTGGTGATTCTGTTTTGGTTTTTAGTTCTCGAGGGTTTTCATTAGAGTAGCCATTTATATACATAATATGTATGTATATATATCAAAAAGTCATAGATTCAAGAATTTTAATAAATATTCTATTTCACGACTATTAAGTGTGATTATTTGATTTGAGCAGTTCAAAGGACGACGCAGATTTCGTGTTATTTCTTAGATTGTGCAACTCGACGATGCAATTATTTCTAGTGATTGAATGAACCTTTTTTGAACGTGGTAGGGTAATAATTCTAGGATTGATACGAAGGATTAAAATGCGAAGCTCGGGAAGGAATTGTAAACTCCATTAATGTAAATGATGGTGTAACGGTTAAAATAGAAGAGGGGGATTAGCATTGAAGTAATTTGAATTTGGGGATTAAGATTTGGAGGTTTAGATCAGTTGAGCGAGATGTGTAATGAACAAAACGGGGAAAATAATACATATACTTGATCAAATGACTTAATTACCCTTTGACCAATCAGAGGTAATGTGAATATTTAACCGGATCGATTAAATAGGTGCAATTCGAAATGAGATTTGAAATTAGTGGGTGCAAAGTATCACAATTTAAAATATGAGACCATTTCGACAAAACTGTCATAATTAATTAATGCAAAGTGTCAATTTCTATAATTTAGACCATCAAGTTTCTATTATATATCTTATTTTGCCAGAATTTAGTAATTTTTTTTTTCCGAAAAGAATTTAGTAAAATTTTATTACTAAGCTTAAGTAGAGTTGTACAATCTTGATGAACGTTGGGTTAGTATTGGATCGAGTGTTCCTTCCTGATCCTAGTGTAACCAACTATAGGGTTAATTACATCTCAGAAACCGGTAAAAAGACTCTTGAAAATTATTGACCACTTAGAAATAACTATAAAAACTCATAATTTTATACTAGTATATATTAACAATAAACTGATAAAAGAACAACAAAGTACTCAAAGTAAACACAATTTTTTTTTGAAATTAACTGAAATAAAATACAAAGCATAAATGAAATGAAAATAATCAGACAATAATTTCAAATATCTGAAATTTATACTTTATTGGGCAGCCCTATCTTGGGCTACTATTGTGTATCAAGTGAAGTAAGGCTAAGCACACTCTAAATAACTTAAGTCCATTACATTCCTTTCCCCGTAAAAACATCCTTGTCCTCGAGGATGAATTTTTTTTAAAACACTTCGTTGCCCCCGCAATCTCTTCACGAAAAAACATTTGCGGCAATATCACAATTCATATTGGCACACTTTTGTTTAAGTAGCTTGCCAAGAGTTGAGATTTTATCACCTGGATCAAACACTAATATAACAACAGTAACCCAATATCATGCAATGGCCAAGTTCTTCACAGGTGTCTTTGATTGAAGAATAGTACATGTACCCTTTTTATCATTGATAATGTGTCCCCATAGTCGCCAGGCTCATTGATACTGTTTTTAAGGATCTCCCTCCATAAGTTCAGATTATAATGCAAGAAGGACGGTTGGAATTATGGTGCATACTGACTCTTTCCAATTGCACAGAAACAAGCAACAAGCCTTGCAGAAGTGACGACACATGCAACTAAATTTCCCAGATCAAATACTAGCATTATCACACTCCAATACCAGGCATCTTTGGTAGCAACCCGATGTGAGTAAGCCTTCCATTGAGTAGACCCCATAGATCTCGTATAACTCTAAAAACTGAACTTGTTTCACTTTCATTTGGACCCATGTCAATAATACTTTTGTCCAGCTCAATAACACATATCAATGACCCCTCTAACTTCTTCTATGATCATGTGTTTATATCCATAGTAAAGGACTAGAGTTCCCAATGTAGCAACCACCATGTTTGGACATAAAGTAAAAGATCCCTTTCAGAAGAGAGTATGGAATCATACTGAACTCTTCTTTTGTCGACTTTTTGTATGCTCCAAGTAATATGATCTAGCAAAATTCAGAACACACAAGTTCTACTATTGCAATTTCACTCGCATTGAAATCAACTATCAAGATCTTGATGTTTGTTACATGGTCATGGAGTATTTTTAAATTAGCCTGCATCACATTATCATTCTCATCTCCATTCAAAATAACTGGACAGCATCACTCTAAGCAACAGCGTTTTTGGATTTTCTGTTCATGCAAAACTCATTATGGTTAAAGAAATTTTGCAACAGTTGAACTTTTGGGGTAGAGCCATCAATAAGCATAAAATTACGACCATAATTCTTCTCTATATCGGCGTGTGTTAAAAGTTTTCTATCAACTCCATACAATTTTTAAAGCACTTATGTTGAACTTCTCAAATCTTGTCTCAATATTCATCGTGTAGAAGTCAAAATCCTCAAAAATTGAACTTCTCAATGGTTGTTTGAGCAATCGAATAAAAAATTCTACATACCCCATCACAGGTAGTCCACAATCTTCTCATCATCACAATAGAATGACCACCATTATCATCTTGTACTCTTGAACAAAAAACTTCCTGGTATCAACGTCTTTACCTCCTAAAGGAGAGTCACCGGTCACCATGTGTGACCATAGCCTCATAACTACTGTCTTCAACAATATGAGCATACATACCCAATTGACCGGGATCGTAGATAAGCACATTTTTTTCACTAACATTGCCAAGGAAAGCTTCAACCCTCTTTCTCATTTTTGAAAAAAACTTTAAAATTGTGTTTGAGAACATGGATTCATTTTAAATGATAGATTTCAAATAATATGATTTGAGTTGTCATTTCAAGTTCTCATATTTGTACTAATATTTAAATTACTTGGAATTCAAATGAAATCCAAATTCAAATTCTCATGATTACCCTGTAACATCCCACATCGAATAGAATGTGTGTGTTTGGACCCTTTATAAGGACAAGTCAATAATTAATGTATACCTAAAATTGTTAGCTTTTTATGGGCTGGCCTGTGGTGGGTTGTTGGGTCTGGTATGCATTCAGTTACGGGCTTGGGTTGTTATAAATGGTATCAGAGCCAACTCTCGAAAGCTTGATTCGTCAAGTTGCCGGAGGTGGGGACACGAAGGCTGGTGGTATTATCCCACAGTGGACAGAGGTCCGGAGATGGGGACACGAAGCCAGTCAGTATTATCCCACAATGGCTAGAGAGGTTCGATCTGGGCCTATGGGCTATCTGTTCGGCTTGACGAGGACGTCAAGAATTTAAGTGGGGGAGTTTGTAACACCCCTATACCACATCGAATAGATTGGGATGATTTGTTCAGTATATAAGTAAAAGTACTACTACTAAGTGCACCAACAAATCATGATCTTTTGGGGGCCTGTGGTGGGCTTGTGGATTACCCAAGTTGTTGTATTTGGGCCAGTTTACTTTGTGCTTATTTCAGATTCGTAAGTCGGGACTTGACCCGATTTTCGAAAAAGACTCGGGATTTGACCCGGGTTGTCACATATGGTATCAGAGCCAACTCTCGAAAGCTTGATTCGTCAAGTTGCCGGAGGTGGGGACACGAAGGCGGGTGGTATTATCCCACAATGGACAGAGGTCCGGAGGTGGGGACACGAAACCAGCCGGTATTATCCCACAATGGCTAGAGAGGTACGATCTGGGCCTATGGGCTATCTGTTCGGCTTGACGAGGACGTTAAGAATTTAAGTGGGGGAGTTTGTAACACCCCAGTCTCACATCGAGTAGATTGAGATAATTTGTTCAGTATATAAGCAAGAGTACTACTACTAAGTGCACCAACAAATCATTGATCTTTTGGGGGCCTGTGGTGGGCTTGTGGATTATCCAAGTTGTTGCATTTGGGCCAGTTTACTTTGGCTTATTTCAGATTCGTAAGTCGGGACTTGACCCGATTTTCGAAAAAGACTCGGGATTTGACCCGGGTTGTCACATACCCAAACATGTTATTTGATCAAATCCAGAGTTTCAAATGAAATCTATGTTCGCAAAGAGTAAATATATTTCTTCAGCAACAAGTTCTATAATTAACAACAAATTAACAGTGGCGTGTCACGAGGTATAAGTACAGCTTGAATTGCAATAGTTTCAACAGAAATAAAATCCTTCAATGCTTTCACATCTTCAGCATGATTACCAGCTAGTTCTATATATTTTTCATCAAAAACCTTTGGACTACTATTTGTCTCCTCACCGGGCACCATTGACATTTTTATTTTTCGAATCTCTTTCATTTGGCTGCCTAATTAGCTCACTAAACATATCCACCAGTTCACTTTCAAAACTGATAACAACGTAATCCTCCACATGATTCTCAATTTCTTCAGCGCCATCTTCCACTACTTTCTTTATAATATTATCGTTTATACTTTTTAGGGCCCTAGGCAAAATAATAAATTGAGACTCTTTTAAAAAAATGTGATAGTAATTTTATTAAAATAATTTATTAGCGATTACAATTTTATTAATAAAATTAAAGAAAATATGTATAAGCAATTTATATTTCAAATTTTAGTACATAATTCAACAATTCATAAAAAATGAATTTTACGAGTTTAATGATGATGTAGATAATTTTGATAATGAAAAGAGTAGGATGCGGAGAGAAAATGGGAGAAGTGTTAGATTTAATTTTGGTACAGATTGTGAGTAAATACCGCTCACTAAAGTGCAGTGAAAGGACTTTTTTTTATTTTTTCATTTTCTTTATATTATTTTTCCCTTAATTTTTTCTTAAAAAAATTCGCGTATTATATTAAAACCAAAAAAAATGGGTCCATTCTAATTTTGGGCGTTGGCCATAATCCCTTCAAACGACCCTTACCCTGCTTCTATCACCTCTTTTAAAGAGCTACCAATTTTTAAAAATGTTCTTCTTTGCCCTTGCTTTCATCATCTCTGCCTTTTAAATTACCCCCTCTCCATTCCTCCATAGTCGGTTCATTTCATGCTTTGTTAACCATATCCCGCGATTTAGTTCATTACTAGTGACAACCTCATTTTCACAACATGCCAGCACACACTTTTCCACTTAATTTATATGTCTTTCAGACATTTTATGATACAAATCATACAAATTAATAAGAAGAATGGGCACAGTTGCCCGAGTGCGGGTGCGTAGGGATACAAGAATTCGACAAATATAATAATAGGGGGATTCAGGTACGAGGGACAAAACATATAAAGATATAAATTTTCATATATATATATATATATATTTCATGTTCTACGTACCAAAACCTATTAATAAAAACAAAAATTGTATGCAAATCGAAATTAAAACATAATATATTCATTTAAAACACAAGAATATATGTAAACTATATACATTTATGCAAAAATGAACATGAGCATCAATAATTTGTATATTTATTAATAGACACATATGCTTGTTTTGTTAAAGTAACTAGTTAACATGGTTTATGACCACAATTTTCAAAAATATAAATAAATTATATAAGATTGTTAAAGAATTCGCGAGTCCAATACGGGGACACGAGTGTCCAAGTATCCCCGTAATATCATTATAAGTGGTAAGTACCTATATAATCTAATGTTAATTTATTGTTTAATATATATGTATTAAAAGGGTTGGTCCCACATTTTAATACTAAATAAAAAATTTAGAAAAAAATTCAATTGGATCAGATATCCGATCCGATTACCCATAATCCGAATGAAGTGAATATGAATTGGTCGTTAAAATATTATTATAAGTGGCCAGTAGCTATATAGTCCAATGTTAATTTATTGTTTAACATATAGGTACTAAAATGGTTGGTCCCATATTTTAATACTAAATAAAAAATAAGTAAAAAATTCAATTGAAAAATTTTAACCATTTTTGAAACACTATTTTAAATTAACATTTGTCTTTAGCATATTTATTGAATATAACTTATTTATCAATTTTTGGATATTATTTTATATGCGACAAAAGTAAACGTTGAAAAGTATTCATAAATACATACGTATATAATATATAATATAGATAATATATTTTTCCTGACAACAAATACATACAAACAAATTCATCTCATTATTTATTATTAAATATTTATTTGTCATTTATTTTACATTATTCATAAATTAGAAAAGTAAATAATTAGATAGTTAATATAATACACTAAAATAATTAATTACCTTATGAAATTTTTCTAAGATCCACCTTAGGATCCTTATTCTCTATAACAGATATATTAAATATGTATAAGTTTAAACAAGTTTTTGGTTTAAGAGAAGTGAAATGGGTTTTCGCCAATAACTATCGACCAGGTTGTCTCTATCGAAACAACCGTTATTCACGTCGTTCAACAAGTTATTTTATTGTATTTATTGTTATTGGAGATTCAAAACCTATAATATGCATTTTTTCAATTTAATATATATATATACACGTATATGTTTATTTTTCCGCTGAGTCATTTTTGGGGATTTAGTTTGTTATAGATTTTTTTGTTACTAAATTTGAGTAACATGCCTTCATCATGTAGTACACTTATTTAAATATTTTTTATAATTAAATGGGACTGAAAATTCTAATTGATAACCATAATTCTGTTGTATCGTATATAGATTGAGTTATAAAAAATGTAACAATAATCGAATTTCATAATATAAAATAAATATTTATATATTTAATTAAATTTGACCATAAAATACCTAAATTTTTGACAATCACATATATGGTTTTATGAGGGATCCGAAAATTGTAAATCATTCTAAAATAATTTTGTGTAGTATTGTTGGTGGAAGCATATACACTCTATCAAATAACTATGTATAGTTTGTAAGAATTCAATAAAACGTCATTCTCCGCTCTTTTTCAAGAACCTTTCTCTTCAATCCTAAAATTTTGTCCATATTTTATTTAATAAATTTGTGAAAATTATCGTTTTCGATCTCCCAAAGATTGGGAATTCCCAGATAATTTAAATGGGTATCCACATATTTTAGAGTCTAAAAAACTACGTCGTTTTGTTCATCACTAACCTATTTATTTTTTGAAGGATATTCATGACTTTTTGATATTAAGTTTTGCTCTAGATATAGTTTCATATCAATCAAGAAAGTAAAATATTTATTAGCATTCTTGTCGATAAGCACACAAAAAATAGATTGAATTTGCAAAGTGTTAATGCAATATTATCGACCAAATAATGCCCAAGTTAAAATTTCAACACATGAGGTGAAGTATAAATTAATGCGACATTACATGAAACTTACCCATATAAAACACACACATGGGGTTAGAACCAATACCGAAAAATTGAAAAATAAGTAGTCAAAAATATGCATGTCTGTTAAATGCTCATTTCCTCATCCTATAACATAATTCAACACACTTATTTAATATAAGATTTTGAAACATAATTTTGATGAGGAACATTTTAGTAACGAAAGTATCCAATAAGAATGTTAGGAATTATGTAATTTTGATGATAACATAAATACTTAGAATTATAATATTGTAATTCAAATTGTAGCTGATCAATGAATGTGTGTTCTATAAATATCCATTGACTAGGTAACTTATTATCAATCAAAGTTCATTTAATCAACTGATAATGTAGTAGATAGGTATTCTATATCTGTAACAGTTAGCATATGATTCTTTATCCATTGATGTATTAACTCAATTGATGGATAATATTTTCTATATTAATTGATGTTCTTGATTTCGAATAATAAGGGTTCATCAACAGATGTGAAGACAAGAGATTGAAGTGTAGATATTTGAAGGTGGAAATCTCACAAGTGAAGGATTATCAAGCTATATTGAAGGTAATGGATATTAAGTTCATAGAAGATTGAAGGCAATGTATGAAGATCCATCGATAGATATATCAATTGATAACTTTTATTAATCGATAGATAAGATATCAATCGACAAATATCATATCAATCAATGGATGCAAATATTAGTTGACTGATAAGTTTAACAAATGATTATCACTTGACATCGACAATTCAATGAAGAACAAGTCAAAGAAATGTGTAAAAAAATATATGTAGAAGACTGAGCAGTTGGAAGACAGTCAAATTTGTCTAACTGTGAAGACTTTGAAAGCAATTACTCCCTCCGTCCCGGCCAAATGTTTACATTTGGTCCGGGCACGGAGACCAAGGATAATGGGTGTAATAGTGATTTTATTGTTAAAATAAATGAAGTAGTGGGTGTAATAGTGTAAAGTGTTGAAAAAGTGGAGTGAAGTAGTGGATGTAATAATATATTTATTGTTAAAAGTTACTATTTTTAGTAATGTAAAGAATTGAGTGGGACGTCCCAAAAAGGAAAGTGTAAAGAATTGGTTGGGACGGAGGGAGTATCTTTTTTGAGAGAATGCAAGAACAAAAACATTCCCCAAATTGCACAATGCAAAAGGGAAAAATAGAAATAGTAGAATTCTAGTTTAAGAAAATGTTGTTTTATCTGTTGACTAGGAATTCTGCGAAAACACTTGTAACATATAAACAAGTATTGTAGTAAAGTAGAAAAAAGACTTTTTTTTATAAGGATTCATTTTCAAGGATATTATATTGTTTGGTGCTTTCAAGCAAATTGTAAGAACAAGCAATATTTATACTTTGTAAAAATAAGCTAGATTTTTAGACCTAGAATTTTCAATGCAAATTAATTCACTAGTGGATCAAACAATTCACTAATAATTTTTAAATTGTTGTACTTTATCTAGTTTGTAATTACACAATTTATGTTCTAGAATTCAGACACCATCTTTTCAATAAGACTGTTCATCAACACTCCTCTCAAATATCTTAATACATATTTAAAGATTTTAATTTCACAAAAATCTTTAATTTTGTATTCAACCCCCTATTCTACAAATTTATTATAGTTAAAGGCAAATAACAAAGAACAATATTCACATAAACTAACACTTAATCATAAATAACATGAATAAGCTTAATCATAACACTTAATCATAAATAATATGAATAAGTTTAATCATAACATGAATAACAAAGAACAATATTCACCTAAACTAACATTTAATCATAAATAATCATAAATAACAAAGTAATTTAAAGCTTTGTTAGGTAGGGAGAGGGACATTGCATGTTACTTCTTATCACTTCGGACTTATTCAAATTTATTTGGCTTTTTTGCATGCAATTTTGTCCACATTGTAATTCTTGTTTCTCTTCTTTTGACTTGGTCACTATTTTATACACATTTGTTATGTGTAGTCGATATATAAATGTGCTCAAGATATTGGCGAAAATAAAGTAGTTACAATATTAATTACTTTTTTGTACTTATATGGAAAGTTTAATAATAATTTATTATATGATTTATTATTTACTCACTTGAAATTCCATGAATGTGCTATAAAAGGAGTCTTGGTAAAGAGGTTTATCATCACAAATAAGCTTTGAAATTTTCTAGTAAGATTGTAAATTTTATTCACTCAACATTACTTTCATTCTATTCTAAATCCATTTATACTATTGTAAATATATTATACTATACCTAGTTATCTATTCACTTCTTTTTTCATTTTGAATGTATACCTCTATTTTCGTTAATGTGTTCGTGATTTAAAAATTGGTGTATCAAATCTTATGATAGAGGAAATAATTTTTATAATCTATAATTAATACGAGTTGTTGCATAACTCTCATGAATCTTATTAGAAAGCATTATTGTAACATAGTTAACATTCTTCTATGCAAAATTCAAAACTAGTTGGGCTAATTACTAACAATATATTTTTTAATTTTTGATTGCAGGAAACAGTTAAATAGTAGTCATGGAAGGTTTCCCTCATTCGCATATAGAAGTTGAAATTTCTCAACCAAAGTTTCGATTATTTCACACAATAGATCGGATATTATACATGATTCTTGTGAAAGATCTCTTATGCGATCCTATGGATGCCATGAAAATTATGGCAATTTGGCTATGGTTAGAGCGGGTTGGATTCCACAATACTATAAAAAGAATCTTACACTTGCCTATTCCCCTAATCGATGAGCTTGTAGGTGAAGCTATCGTATGCCTTAATTTTATCAATAATTCACACTCAAATGTGACAAATGAACTCAGTGATATTCATCTCACACAAAGCCTGATACAAGACTTTTCTCTCCAATATTTTCGAGAAAATCAAACACTTGCAAAGTTTCAAGTAGAAACTGTCCGTACTAATATTTGCATGCAGGCTTTTAACGATTTAGCACAACAGGCTATATCACAAATTGAAGCTCACAGAATATCTCGGAGCCAACAAATTTTTATACAACAATCAATATTGTCTATCGGCTTTAACAATGATGTGGTGCCTTCTGACCAACGAACAATTTTTGCAACATTTTCCAAAGGCTATCCAGTAGAAGAGTGGGAAATCCATGATTTTTTGATAAAAAAATTCGGAGACTGTATTGAATCCATAGAGATGGAGGACGTGAGGGGAACTAGGGAGCAACCTTTGTTTGCTCGAATAGTGTTCTTTCGAGTTGACACGATTTATATCATCCTTAATGGCTTGTCCAAGGCTAAGTTTAACATAAATGGTAAACATGTTTGGATGCGGAAGTTTGTTCCAAGAGATCGAGAATATAATAATGCAACAACACATCAACGCTCATAAAAAACCCACAGTGGTGTTGCCTAGTTAATTTATGTTTCAGATATATGTTGTTTCATTTTTGATGTATGTTAAAATTGATATGAATGAAATAAAAGGTTTATGATCTTATTATTATTCTAGCGTTATTGATTTTCAGTATTAACATTTTAGTGTTAGAGATGCTTAGTTAATATTGTTGAATTTTTATATTTATATAAATCTATTAAGAAAATATTAGAAAAGAAGATAAAATAATATGGTATAAAATTATTGAAAAAGATATTGTATAATTCGACCTTAAAAAAGGCAAATTATTTTTTCCAAGTATAATAATATAAAATACTTACATATTTTTTCTTTGTTATACTCCAAAATTTTCTTTTGCCAACAACTCTTCCATTTTACTTCTTTAAGTAGCATGTTCTATTAGCAATCCCTTAGCCTTCAAACTCAACAAATCTACAGAATTCACCAATATCGACACCGGATGTACTAAATACAGTCCTAGAATCCTGTAAAAAACCAGATAATAAAATGTGTAAATAATATTGTGTTTATAATATAAATATTTATATTAGTCAAGATACTATACTTATATGATAAATAAGCTTTTCATTAATAGGAACACTATTTTTAATTTTTATTATTATGAATATATTGGGCGAAATGTACTTAGACTTTTAGTGTATCTTGTAATTTTATTAGTTTAAAAAAATTTATAAACTATGAAAATTTGTATTTAAATACAATCATATAATCTAAAACTACATCAAGTGTCCTAATAAATTAATATTTCTCTATTAGTATACAAAGAAACAAGTAATACATTTACAACTTTGATATTACCAATATCTCCATCACATCAATATATTAACACATTATATATACTAATGAATTTAAAGATTATGTAATCCAAAATAAATAGATGATAAATTTAAAGATAACAAAATTACATGCAAAAAATGCCAATTAACATTTTGAATAAGTCCAAATGGTTAGGAGTACAATGTAATGGCTTAATACCCGCCAACAAAGCTTTTAAATAATTTTGTTGTTTTATGAATAAGTATTAACTTAAAATTGCATAGTTAATTATGAGATATATTTAGTGGGATCTACAGTACAAGTAGACTTGATAATTCGGATAACCGGATCGGTTTTGAATCGGATCCATTTGGATCAGATCAACTTTTGGTTATGATATATTTAGAGTTCTGTTTGGATCTGATACGGATAAGATCTGGTTTGAAATTAAATCGGTTAAATTTCGGATCAAGTTAAGATTAAATTCGGTTCAGACCATTTCAAATAGAAATATACAGTATGGAATAAACTAATATGTTAATTTTGAATTATAGTAAAACTAAAACAAAAGTTGTTAAATAAGTTTGTTGAAATAATAATTTATTCATTATCTTTCTCCCTCTATTTAATAGTTTCTAAGACTTAAAAAAAATCATCTTATTATTATATATATTAGTTATAAAATAAAATAATTAAGTTTTTAAAATTTTGATTGTATAATTATTTAGTTTTTTGATATAAAATTATTTTAAATATTATATTTTCTTAAAAATAGATTAATTTAGTAAATAAAAAGTGATTTAATATTGTATATTATGAATCATTAAAATATAACTAAACAATTAGATTAAATTCAATCTATCTCTTTTCTAATTCGATATAATTCATATTTGTATTGAATCAAATCTTGTACTTCGAGTCATATTCGGTTCAGATGATTGTGTATTCAGTTCTAATCAGTTTCAAGTCATTATCAGATCTAGTATTTCAGATTATTTTTGATTAAATTTTAAGTTCAGGTAAATTTCAGATATTTATTAAATTATTTAATTCGGATACAAAATTGGATTCAGTTTCATGAAGTTCGGTTCGGTTCTTCGAATCTAGGCCCATTTTGTCCGGTCTAAGTACAAGAGGCAAAGATAACATATATATGAATGGTGTGTGGTTAGTGATTTATGAACAATGATGTGTCAGTAGGAATATAATTCAATCAACTAAAATTTTGAACATGAATTTTTGTAGTACTTTTATTAATTATCAATACTAAATATACTATCTTGATAACATGTTGGCTCTACTTAGTTGTTGAAGAAAAAACTAATTTGATGGTGATTGAGTGACAACTCTAATATCCTCTAAACTTATTGTTTGAGAATTTTATAAGTTGAAAAATCGAGAATAAAAATAAATTCTAAATGAAAGTTTATTAAAGAATTGGACTCTTGTTTCTATTGTTAATAGATTTTTGGTTTATATAAAGTAAAATTGATTAACAAATATATAGAATCTTTCATCTATTATAAATAAATCCTAGTTTATAAAATTATTTCATTAAGCATAATATTAGTAAGTATATAAAATAAATATTATCTTTGAAGTATGGCAAGCCTTGCTTATCAAATTAAGTTACGATCAAATAAAAATAAAAATGAAATAATATATAAAGGAAATCATAAATTTGGAACCGTATTATCTTTATAATAATTTGTTTTAACTATTTCAATGAAAGTCGAATTCAAACAAATTTGTTCAAGATATTGCCGTGTGATCGGAGAAAGAGATAAAATTTCGATTCCAAAAACTAGAGCATTTTATAAAGTCTAGGGCATCCCGCTTTTAGAATATAGTCTACACATGGTAAAATGTATGCAAATATTATCTCAACTCTAAAACAATAGAAATGCTATTTCAGTTGAAACCTCTGACTCAAATACAAGACATAATATTAGTCATATAACATGTACCAACAGTATAAAAGCAGTGACAAAATAGTAAGTATAAATAAGAAGTGTAACACAAATTAAAGGAAGAACATTTTATAAAATAGACAACGAACAGAAATGCATAAAAATAAACATAAAATACAAACAAGAAATAAATGAATGAAAATATAATACGAATCAAGCGAGTAAATAAAATCCAAAACACTCTACATACCTAAAATCCTGAATCTTCTAACCTTATTTAATGGATCGTAGCTGAATCACGTAAAACGTATTATAGTATAATATTTTTTGCTTAAACTAGTTACCATCAACTCATAAACTAATATGTTTACATGAATATTAGTCCGATATACTTTTTATTTTTAAGACCATCACTATACTACTAATGGTTTTCTTTAATTAAAAGAGATAAATTATATGGCCACCAATCGATGGTGTCTATTTCTAAATATTTTTTAAAAAATTACAATAAAAATAACTATTAGTGAAGGTAAAATTAATATATATATATATATATATATATATATATAATTAAATAATAAATCTGTTGTAATGGTTAAAAATAAAGTTTATATAAAAATTTAGATAGTATATTTATTATATATACATATATAATTTAAAAGTTGTATTAAAATGCGATTTAATAACTTAATTAATAAAAATGTGCATCAACTCTCCCAAATTATACATAAGTTCTTTGTAATTTTGCTTAAGGCTGTATGAAATTAACATTAACTTTCTTAAACCGATAAATTATTAATAATCTATCATATGTTTTAAAATATTAATTGAATACACTCCTTTAATATAATCTTTTACTACTTTTTTTAACCAATCGACAAGTTACTCACATTTTTTCAAAGAACTGCATTATTAATAATTCTAGAAAAAGACACATTCGTAAGTAGGATTAGCCACAAAAGGGAAGAACCACACTCAAAATAACATTACATTTTGTGTTCAGAACATACTTAACATTAAAATGAGCAACAATATTAAAACATTTCTTGTGAAATTAATGGTTCCAAAAGTTTTTCATGTTCATCACTTCATGATTATCTTTGATGATTTCATCCAAATCTCCATATATTTCTTGTTGACAATTTACCAAATCAACTACTGCATTTGAAAACAAGATGAATGAAGAGAGGTTTTGAGTTTCAGCCACTTATAAACCCTTTTGAATTGCGTACAACTTCACTAAATGAGAAGTCATCATGATATTTGTAAACTGAAAGTTTAAAATTTATATCTCTGAACTAATCACATGCCACCATCATTGTGCTAAAACTCAATCCTTGAGAGTGAATTACAATATCGATATTGAGTTTGATACAACCTATTGATGAATGATCCCACTTGTTAGACATTTGTGGAGAGTTTTTATACCTTTTATAATTGACTGTTTGAAATCAAGTAAATATTGATCATCACAATCATGGATATATGTAGCTTGTATAGTTCGATAAAAAATAACTTTAGAATTGCAAAGAAACCAACACTTCTAAGATATGATACTATGATAAATGACCCATATTTTCATAAACTCAATACATATATCATCATCATCGCATACCCAGTATATCCCACTTAGAGCAGGGTCTGGTGAGAGTAAGATGTACGCAGACCATGCCCTTACTCTAAAAGAATAAGGAGGCTGTTTTCGTGGAGACCCCAGCTTAGTGCATGACAAATTAATGAGTGATATAATTATATATCAAATGCATACATATGTAAAAATCTTAATTTTAATTTTAAATATATTTAATTACATAACTCAGAGAGCCTACATTAATGCCTTTAATTAGTAGCAATATTGTTGAACTTATAATTTGATGAATATAATGAGAAATGAGTAGGTCGTTGAAGCTAATGATTAGAACTCTTACATCTTTACTTGATCCAATAAACTAATCATAACCCTTAATAATAAGATCACTATCTCATAAAAGGCTACACCAAATATAAGATGATCAAACCTTAGTCTCAAAGAACCCTAACGACTGCCTTGCAATTCCTCATCTTCCATATTCTATCATTCTCTCTCTCTCTATCTCTCCGTAATCTTTTTTTTTCTCTCTCTCTCTTCTTTTCTTGTTTTCGGTTTCAATCTATTCATTCCCTTCTTTACATCATTTACATGTATGTATGTATAATTATATACACACGCACACGGTAACTGTTGGACCAAATCAAGCTTACTTTATATAATTACTTGTCTTATTGTTACACATCTAGATATTTTGTATTAGGTTAGTGACTTAGATACTTCAATGTATTATTGCAGTTAGAAGTATGATCAAATTGTAATTCCAAGTTGTAATTTAAAATCAACGAATAAAGTCTGTTACAAGATTCAAGTTGAATCATGCATCTAGACAAAGAAGTCTTCTTAAAGAATAAGGAATGCAGTCTGAGAATTCTTCTAAGGCAAATAACTGGTCGAGAAGTCACTACAACCGAGAAGTCAGAAATGTGCAACTAGTCGAGAAGTCTCAAAACATTCATTGGCTCAGTATTCGATCGAGAAGTGTTCATTCGAGAAGTCAAGAAATTAAAGTCAATCCAGCAGTGTGAAAATGTCATACATTCGAGAAGTCCAGAATAAACAATTCAAAAAGTTAGTAAAATGAGTAATCGAGAAGTCATAGGGCTGAACCAATCGAGAAGTCTGAGTTTCATGTAACTGATCGAGAAGTCTCAACATGTAACTGATCGAGAAGTCTCAACATGTAACTGATCGAGAGGTCTCAATAAATAACTGATCGAGAAGTCTCAGCATGAACCTATTCGAGAAATCAATCACCATGACTTCTCGAAGCAAAATCAACAGAGTATTCGACTGCTTTAATAGGCTAGTTTCAAGGAAAATTGCAGAAGATCAAGAAAAATAATTTGCAGCTCTGTTATTACAGGGCCAGTCAAACCTGTGATGATAGAGACAAGTCTACAATGAAGTTTGGAAGATACACAAGACAAATGACAGAAGAGATAAGGCTGAAAGCAATAGACTGTCAACAGAATGTGTTAGCTAGAAATGGATAGTAGTCAAATGTAAAGTTGTTCTTGTCTATTTCTAGTTTTAGCTTAACTATTTAGTGAAAGCATGTGCCAAAAGACATGTTGTCTATATAGCTTATGCACTGTCTCATTAGTGAGTATCTTTGAATATTATCAAGTGCGTTCATACCTTGTATCTTCCAAGAATAAGAAGTTGAAATTCACACTGAATTTCAGATTGTAGCAAAGTTCAATTCTAATACAAATTAGATTGAAAGTTAAATTATGTGTTTATCTTATTTTCCGCATTATATTTTTGTAAACACTTTAATTACTAAACCTACATATACAAACAAACAGTTTATCAAAATTAAAGAAGCCAAGAAGAATTTGAAGTTATACATTCGCCCCCTGTAAAATTTTGTTAACTCTAATTCCTAACAGTAGCTTATATGAAGTGAATGAAGGGAGATTGGTTTTGATTTTTGTGTTGTAATTGTGACGATGTTGAAGAAATCGGTGGTATGGGGGAAGGTTGCAGTGGTATGATACCCGTAAAGGGTTTCCCTTGAAAAAACATGTCGTTGTCGGCGATAAACTCCGGCGAGCCGGTGACTGGATTGTGATGTTGATGAGTTATAATTGCTAGTTGCTATTTTTAATTACTTTAATTGCTGTTGATTTTGGTTGCATGTCAAGATGTATTTGTGCTCTCAGTTTCTTTGTTTTAAATTAGAAACTTTCGAATTTCTTTTTTATTCTTGTTCGATGGTAATGAGTATATCGAGATTGAATGTTAGTCTTATTGTGGGCTGTATAAATTTTAGGTAGTATTGGTTGCATATCTACATTTTAATCTTATATAAACTTTGTTCTTCTTTGATTAATGGATGTTTCTAGGGTTTTAGGGTTTTGTTTTAAATGTGTTGATGTTGAGAAGGAGGCGGATATTGTGGCAGATCTGGTGTCCTTTTGAGAAAATAAAATATTTTGGTTGAATATGATTTGTCTTTTAATGATCTTTTAAAATTGTTCCTATAATTGTGTTGATTTGTAACGTTTTTTCCTTAATTAAAATGCCTTAAAGATTGAGTGGTTACGTGTTATATTATTTTTAAGGTTCTTAAAGTTTTCATAAATTATAGATTGTGTCATTTTATATGGAAGTTCTGTGCATATTAAGGGTGTGTTATAATTATTGTCTTTTTGGACTATTTGTTGGTGTGTATTATCTGTCATCAGTTGACGAATCTGTGTCATTTTAGATGACTTCTTTATCTGTTATGAGAAATCGGTAATTGATAAAAAGAAGAAGAAATATATGATGGTTAGAAGGAGCAGTAAAAGGCAAATACATTTTTATTTGTTTATAAGTACTCGGAGTTTTATATGTCTAACCAAAGGGAACCCCATTGGTTAGATATATATAAAATTCTATTTATCAAGTATATTGAACATAATAGATATTAATTAATATTTAGGTAATGTTACCTTAACTTGGTATTTATGGTTGATTTGGTGACTTTTCAGACTCACTTGGATGGGAAGAAGGGTAAAGAGAAGGTGGATGGAGACAAAAACTTGGACTTAATGGCGGGAGCAACAAGATGTGACTAATTTTTTAGCATTGGGGACTCACAAAACTTCAAGAATTTACGGTTTTTGTGTTAAGAGTCACTATTTAAATTGATATTTTTATGATCGTTTTAGGAAACTCTTTTTCCCCTTTGAGTTTTTTTCTCATAGGGTTTTACTCAAATGAGATTTTAACGAGACCCTGTCGGATATAAAGATTTTTTATTATCTAAAATTCCGGGCGAATCTCTTTCTTATAGGTCGTTCGACCCATGGATTGGTCAAGTATACCTTTCAGTTAGATGATAAGTTTTTATTATCTTTCTGATGTATTATCGGATATTATATATCAATAAAACGATTCTTCGTTTTTTCTAACAAAAAAAAACCTTAGGCTCAAAGATATTTCATCTGAAAAAATATTGTGTTTGTTTGGTTGTATATAGGTATTTACTTCTATAGGAAGTTGTAATATACGAGTATTTAATACCTATATAAAATTCATGGGAAATTAAAAGTTCGTATAACTCGTGCTATCAACGAGTTACGGAAACAAAATGAAAGACAAATTTACTTCCTAAATACAACTCAATTAACACATTTAAAATCTATGAATCTGAGTTCTCTGATTTATTTCGACTTACACACCATCGTTCATTATCTCACATTTTTACGTAAAAGAACCCTACCAAAATCATTTTGTCATAAGATTAATATTTTTTGTGAAATGTTATTTACAATTAAACTCATAACATACATATGCGTAACTTGTATAATAGCTTGATTAATACATTTTTCCTAGAGTAGAGAATAAAACTATTTTTTATATACTTGAACACAATTTTTTAGTACTTTCAGACAAAACTTGGCAAGACAAGATTTTTTTTCCTCAACTAGTTAGTGATTTGGAAATTAATAATATCAAACTGATAATACTCAGTTTTGCATAGTAGACCAAAATTAAATTTTAGATTTGTAAAATTTAATCATTTATCCCGTAAATGAACTGTACATATCCAAAAGATTTTTCATCATCGTATATTCATAAATATCAATTGAAAGAAATAGAAGAGTATCATTTACAAATAAAAAATACATCACATCTAAATTTTACATTTAGAATTTGGAACTCGAAAAGTTCTTCATATGACATCAATCTGAGCTAAAATTCATAACAATTTAGTATCAAATAAGAACAAAAAAGTGAACGTATATAACCCTGACGAACCTTGAAATAATATGACCTTTTAATTCAATGTTGATAAGAACATGGTCGGAAAGAGAAATAATGGAATTCATAATTTTGCATACCTAATACGCATTATACCCGAATTTAAGTATTATTATTTCAATACATAATATTCAATTTGATTATATACCTATACCATATTAAGTTTTGATACAATATTATTTGCGTTGTCATATTTATCCTTTCTCATTCAATGTAAATTTTCAAAATCGATAATTATATTGTTATTATTTATCATTTACAAAAGTACTTTAAGACTCTAAAACATCTTACATAAACTCAAATTTAAATATTTAATAAAATATTATGAAATAATTTAAAAAATTACATTGTACATATAAGCTAATACAATAGAATCTCGAAAAATGAGTATTCGATAAACAAATAATCTCGTTAAGTAAATAATTTTTTCAATTCCAACATAACATAATTAATATTTTTCTTATCTCACATTAATGAACAATCGATTATGAATATAATTTTTTGATACCGAATATATTCATTTATCAATATTTAACTGAAATTTAAAAGTCTTTAATTTTTGAAACATTGAAAATTTAGAAATTAATGCTATTAATCATAAATTAACGGAATGTCCGGTTTATGATAACAAGTTCAGTTAATAAAAATTGAAATCTAAATCATTAGATTAGTAAATTCATTGTAGAGGGAGGGAAATTATTACCATTAATATTATTTTTATTTTAATACCCTCCCTTTTCATTTTCTATGGCCGTTCCTGAAAAATAAAATAATATTTTTATTTATTAACCCGAATCCTATTTCATGTCAGTTCTACAAAGTACAAACTCCAAGGCCCGTTAACCCCGACCCGAATCCAACTAATGCTTGTCCAACTCATATCTCTTTCAGCAAAACCCTAAACCCTAACTCTCTCTCTCTCTCTCTCTCATAGACGATGTATCGTTTCGGCACCAAACTTGCCTCCAAATCTCTGTATGTGCATACCGTTATTACAATTAAAACTTAAACTAAAAGTTAATTCAATTTATTCTTATATATAAAAATAATTGACCAACTGATTACTTTGTTTTTTTGTTGTATTTTTGATTTGTAGGATTGCTAGAAATGGTAATCAACAGGTAATTAATTAGATTCTGTTATAAAGTTTCTATCTTTGCATTGATTTGTTTAATTCTTGATTGGTAAATGTGAGTTTTTTTTATTGGGGAATGTGTGATTTTAGTTTGCTAGTAGGCTGGCTTGGAGTCGTAATTATGCTGCCAAGGAGATTAAATTTGGTGTCGAAGCTCGGGCTTTGATGCTTCGAGGGGTTGAGGAGCTAGCTGATGCTGTTAAAGTTACAATGGGGCCTAAAGTATGTCATTGTCTAATTCTTGTAGAATTTTTATCTGTTTGTTATTGTTCAGTTTGATTGATGTAGTCATCTTATATTCAGAGCATTGGTAATATATTTGTGTTGGAGCATTGGTAATATATTTGTGTTCGTACCGAGATGTAATTGTATAGTGTAGTAATGGTGGGATTATATTGAACTGATTGTATCTTTTTAGCTAAGATTTAGTTTCAACTTCCTTTAATAGATTTGCTAATGCTGAATTTCCTCTATAGTAGATGCACTGAGGCTAAAGTAGTGGATAGTTTAAAGTTCTGAATTTTTAATTTTTTAGGAAGCGGAGGATGTCTTGTAATTATGATTTGGAAGAATCGATTATTACTGAATTGGAATATAAATTTGGTACGGAGTGTTAATAAACATATAAATTTTTAAATACTACCGTAATTTTAAGTAGCCATCGTTCTTTGTATCTCTTTAATTGTTTAGTCCTTATTCTTGTGAAAGATTTTGTAGAATTATTTCATGATATTTTCTTCTTCTATGTGAAGGAGTGGAAAAAGTAATTAGGGCGTGTTGCTTTTATTATTAATTGTGTTTTTCTCGCTTTCCAATAGGGGCGCAACGTTGTCTTGGAACAAAGTTATGGGGCTCCTAAAGTGACGAAAGATGGTGTCACTGTTGCAAAGAGTATTGAATTCAAAGATAGAGTCAAAAATGTCGGTGCTAGCCTTGTAAAGCAGGTTGCAAATGCGACAAATGATGTCGCAGGCGATGGTATGATCTCATAAATATTATCTAGATATATTTGTCTTATAGATACTGCTAGTTACAAGATGGTTCTAATTAAGCGAAACCCTAGGCAGTACTTGGTTTGCAGGTCTGGAGTAGATACAACTAATGGTACAAAACCATTTTTTACATGTATTTAGGTACCACATGTGCAACAATCCTCACGCGGGCGATATATGCAGAAGGGTGCAAATCTGTTGCAGCTGGAATGAACGCGATGGATCTCAGACGTGGAATCAATATGGCTGTTGATGCTGTTGTCACGAACTTGAAGAGCAGAGCACGAATGATTAGCACATCTGAGGAAATAGCGCAGGTCTGCAATAAGTAGTATTGTAATTAATGTGGGGGGGGGGGGGTTTGTGGTTGACTCTCATATAAATACTCGAGTTAAGAGTGCATGCATTATAATTTTCTTTAAAGACTCATATGCTTTGCTGCTGATGTAATGCTATTTAAAGGTTGGCACAATATCAGCAAATGGGGAAAGAGAGATCGGAGAACTTATAGCCAAGGCTATGGAGAAAGTTGGCAAAGAGGGAGTTATTACCATTGCTGTAAGTGTTCTCTTAATTTTTTTCCTTGTGTAATTCATTTGAATTCTCATTCTAAATCTAGTTTGAAAACTGGAGTCCCATTTGGCCATTGAAATATCGCTGATATATGCACAATTTATTGCAATTATCGTTGTCTATTGTGTAAAGGAATACACAGTAATGGGCATCATTTATTAAGCTTTTCTTATTTTACCTCAGAATGCAATGTAAATGTTACTTATTTTATTAAACGATATCATCCAGTTTGGTAGTAGCTTGATTGCTCTTGTTAAGTTGGGAATACCAACTTTCATCCTCGTCTAATTCTACTTTTATTATTTGAGGTTTGATGATGAGTGTATACATCATTCTTCTACTTCAGTGAATGTAGTTCAGTACTTTGATGACCTATAGGACCTCACTCATGTGCTTCCCCTTATTAGGGAGAAATCCGTTGATAATTTTTCTTGCCTAGACTCTGGATCCACCTTAAAATTTTACATGGGTCTAATCTCTCTGTGAAACTGTTTCAGGATGGAAAAACTTTATACAATGAACTGGAAGTGGTTGAGGGAATGAAGCTGGACAGAGGCTATATTTCTCCTTATTTTATCACCAATCCAAAAAACCAGAAATGTGTAAGCTATCTATTCTTAATTGAAGACATGTCTTGCTTATGTGTTGCGGCTCATATTGTGTGTGGCTGATTTGTAGATTTAGTCTTTGTTATAGTTGGTGTTCTTTGCTTTGTTCACTACATTCCTTCCGTCTCTTAACTTAATATCTTTTATGTTTTCGTGGTACTCATTCATTGACAGGAATTGGATGATCCATTGATTTTGATCCATGAGAAGAAAATATCTAGCTTAAATGCTGTGGTGAAAGTGCTCGAGTTGGCCTTGAATGTAAATACTGTAATGTGCCTAATGCAATATGAACATGTTCCTTTATTTGAATAATTTTACCAGTGTAACTGTGTATTCACAGAAACAAAGACCTTTGCTGATAGTTTCTGAAGATGTTGAAAGTGAAGCATTAGCAACTCTCATATTGAATAAACTTCGAGCTGGAATCAAGGTCTCTTGGGATTCCTCTTGTTTGAAACTACATATGAAATGTTTTTTCCAGTATAATTACCTGCGTTGCTAGATTAACATTCTTCTTGATGTTCATTGATGTATTGATTATGTAGGTTTGTGCTGTTAAAGCTCCCGGATTTGGTGAGAACAGGAAGGCCAGTTTGCAAGACCTTGCTGTCCTCACTGGAGGCACCGTAAGTTCACCTTGGTCATAATCGAATATGGCATGAACACTTCTTTCTAATGTGGTAATGCTGTGTTATTTCTCAGATAACTGATTCACGTTTTTCTTAATAGGTCATAACTGACGAACTTGGAATGAGTCTCGAAAAAGTCGGAGTTGAAATGCTTGGCTCCTGTAAAAAGGTGGAAATCTACCCAGTCAACTCTACCCTAAATTTCCTCTAATTATACAGCTTATGCTTTTTAAAAATCAAAAACATCTTCAAAGCTGCAAATAAGTGTTTCCCTAAATATACTTGCTAACTTATGGGCTCCATGTGCGGATATTGTTAGGTTACAATATCAAAGGACGATACAGTTATCCTTGACGGGGCAGGTGACAAGAAAGCTATTGAAGAAAGATGTGAGCAGGTACAGACTCGCTAAGTAACTACATGGCTTTCTTTTGGCTCCCAGTTAATTTGTTTCTCAGTTGCGTGGTTGCCATATCTTGTTGATAGGTAAGATCAACAATTGAGTTGAGCACTTCTGATTATGACAAGGAGAAGCATCAGGAGAGGCTAGCGAAGCTTTCAGGTGGTGTTGCCGTTCTGAAGGTCAGATTCTCTTCCAAAGAGTTTTCTTGTACAGTATAAATCAAGATCAGTCAGAAAGATGATGATTTATGTTCATGCTTTGACAGATAGGAGGAGCCAGCGAAGCTGAGGTTGGAGAAAAGAAGGACAGAGTAACTGATGCTCTAAATGCTACAAAGGCAGCGGTTGAAGAAGGAATTGTGCCAGGTAATCTTAAAGTTTTTTACAATTGATGACTGCCATGAGCACATATTAAGTTAATAGTTTGCTTTGCAGGCGGCGGTGTAGCTCTTCTTTATGCCTCAAAAGAACTCGAGAACCTGCATGCAGCCAATTTTGATCAGAAGATTGGTATTCAAATTATTCAAAGTGCTCTCAAGGTCTGACTATCATCCAAGAGCATCACTAGTTTCATGTTTTTTTACCATTAAAGCTGTTAGTACTTAATAATAGTTTCGAAAATTTTGAATTAATATATGATTTTTTGAGGACTAATATTCAGTTAGTGAATTCTGTATGACATTTGTATATAATACCCTAATTTTTTTTTAATTTACACTCCCCAATGTATTTATGATTCTTTAAATAATTTAAATATGTCCTTGACATCCAATATTTATTTACAATGGTTAATAAGTTGACCTTTTTAGGAGGTTTAAGTTGCAACCCCTCAATCATCAGAAACTTAAAATTTGCAATTGGTGTCTTGTCTAGGCCCCTGTGTATACAATTGCTTCCAACGCTGGAGTTGAGGGAGCTGTTGTGGTTGGTAAGCTTCTGGAGCAGGATGATCTGGATTTCGGATATGATGCAGCTAAAGGTTTCTTCCCCTCCCGTTTATCTAACATATGGACCATATATGAGTGTTTGAATCATATGAAACGTTGCTTTTTTTTCTGTTACTGTTTTGCTCAAGGTGCATACGTAGACATGGTCAAGGCAGGAATCATCGACCCATTGAAGGTCATCAGGACAGCTTTGGTAGATGCTGCAAGGTAAATTTATTTTCATAGAGCATTTGTTTCTTTTTGAGGAAAAGAATTAATGTATTGAGTTGTAATGCAGTGTTGCGTCTTTGTTGACTACAACGGAGGCTGTCATAGTGGAGCTTCCAAATGATGACAAGGAAATGCAAGCAATGGGAGGTGGCGGCAGCATGGGTGGCATGGGTTTCTAGGTATCTTTAGCTGACACACCTGTATCTATTCTTAGTAACGATGCGTGACCTTGAAACAACCATATAGATGACAGAGAACTATTAGGTAAAATTATTATATTTCCCAGACGCCCTTTCCTTTTTCTATTCTCTCTTCAAACCCTTTGAATTTTCTTACTGCATTCTTCTTTGGAGGTCGAAGACCGGCATAGTGAGAGCTGAGCCTTTAAGAACAGTTTTGAACTACTTTCTTCTCTGACGGGGTCAGATTAACGTTTTCCTATGTTTTATAAGTTTTCACATTGGTTCTACATTCTTGTAGCTAAATTAACATGTTTTTTTTTAAGCAGTATGTTTGCTCTGTTCATCTACAGGGAAATTTTCTCCACTCAGCATGAGTCTACCGCTTATAAGATTCTTTTACACATCACCTAGTGAAATTTGTTTCCTTATTAATAATAATACGAGGATGAACCGCATATTCTAGTATATTACTAGGTCTGACATTTTGGTGTCATTTGTATCTATGTTGAATATATATAAATGCTTTTGCAGTCACATTTAGCTGGCTCTATATAGAACTACAGGCAGAAATAGAAGCCCTTTGGGCTTAGATTGATACAAGCTCATTTTTAATACTATTATCATCATAATCGGCTTATTGCAGCATATATTTAAGATTCATCTAATATTTGAAAATTTTCATTATTTGTAAACATTAATGGTATGACTAAAAAAAAAAAATTTGATTTTGCATCTTCAGTGCATTATTGTTCTAAAATTTGCTAGGTGGTGAATGTGCCTTCTATCGACCAGATAGTTAGGCAGGGATTAATTGGATATTTTCTAATATTTGTTTATTTAAAAAAGTAGTAAACTAAACACCTCCAAAAAAGGGTGTTGGCCCTATATGTCACAATTTGGGGAGAAAATGTCCTAAATGGCACACCCCAAAAAAATGGCCTTAAATAGCACTCCAAAATGCTACATCGTGTAGCGTTTTGAAATTTTTTTCCCCCCAAAATGCTACTTTAAGTTGTGTTTTGAGCCCAAAATTCAAGATAAAGTAGCGTTTTTTCCCGAAAAAATTAAAAAAAGTGTAAAACGCTACACGAAATAGCCTTTTTCCAGCACGCCACACTATGTAGCGTTTTGGAATGCTATTTAGGGCCATTGTTACGGGTTGTGCCATTTATGCCATTTTCTCCCCAAATTGTGACATACAGGGCCTTTTCTCTCCAAAAAATTGCTTAATTTCTCGGTTTCATAAAATTTGAGATGATTTTGATCCCTGCCTAGCGAGGTGGTCTTTTAAAACGCCTCGAGTCCGTGCCTAGACATATAGTACAGCAAAGGACGTCGGGAATGCCTACTGCCAATTCACATACAAACTCAAATCAAACAGCCTTTGAAATTATGCATAACCCTTTAATCAACCTAAACATGTGATTAATTAATAATGATAAAGCTCAAACAACCAATGTATCTTATATCCACACTACAGAATAGACTGATCACAATTAAAACATTATAGACACTGATGCATCCACAGATATAAAAACTATCAAGTATACATACACGATACGAAATAAATACAATCCGACTTTTATTCCGATTACAAAACATGACACACCAAATAAACACGATCACCCTTGAAGAATATAAATTTACATGCAATTTATGATACATGCAGTGACCATATTTAGGTACAACTAGAAACTACATACCAATTTCCTTGCTCTCACTAAGGACAAAACAAAAAGAACTCAAAATTCCGTCCCCAAATGAAAAGTAATTAATGAAAAAGCAGCCTAATTTTAAAATATATTTTCAAAATAAATTTTGTATGAAGTAATTAATGAAAAAACAGCCTAATTGACGTGAGTTTTTGTTCATACTCCCTCCATCCCCTTTTTATTTTTAAAATAAATTTTGTACGAAGTAATTAATGAAAAAGCAGTCTCTAGTTGCCCCTCTGGTTGCTGTTGATACTCCCTCCATCCCCTTGTACATGTTTATTTTCAAAATAAATAATGAAAAATCAGTCTCGGTTGTTGATACTTCCTACATCCCCCTTCTACATGTTTATTTTCAAAATAAATTTTGTAGTATGAAGTAATTAATGAAAAAGCAGCCTCTGGTTGTTGTTGATACTCCATTCATCCCCTTTTCCATGTTTATTTTCAAAATAAATTTTGTATGAAATAATTAATGAAAAAGAAGCCTAATTAAGACGCGGGTTGTTGTTAATACTCCCTCGGTCCCTTTTTACATGTTTATTTTCAAAATAAATTTTATTCTTAAATACATGTTCAAAATAAATTTAAGGGTATTCCAAAACTATCCCTATATTTATTAGAAAATTCTCATTTTTCTAAACAATAATTAAGGGTATTCATAAGAAAATTTTATTCAACCACTTTTTCTTCATATTTATAATTTTTTTAAACTGAACATATAAAAGGGACGAAGAGAGTAGCTAAGATACCATGCATGCAGTGAGTAACCGATGCAGTACCAAAAAACTTCTAGATCAGTATCTATCTATACTTTCACTTGTCATCGTTATCATCGCCGCATGTCTTTACTATATAATGCTTATTATTATGTCACTGCCCATTCTACTCACCACTAGCATGCAATACTAGTTTAACAAACAATACTACTCACCCCTTCCTATCTCCATTTTCAGATCTAATACACTTCTTCAAGAATTTCAACAAGAAAAATGTAAGTTCTTTTTCTTTATTCCTCCTAGCCCCCTCCCTTGTAGATATGTAATCAAACAATTGACTCAGAGATTCTAACCTCTCATTCTTAGATCTACGCTTCGGAATAGATTATATATGTGTGTGTTTTCTCTTGGTTCCATGTATTTTTTTTTAATTAATTTGTTGTACAATTATATATATTCCCTTTGAACTTTGAAGGAACAATTTGAACGGCACTCAACCAAAAGCTAGCGGTGATGAAGTTGCTGCAAATGATGCACCGCAGCCGGTTGTTGAGAGCTCCAACGCCGTGATGAACCCTCTGGCTGGAGCAGATCTGCAGAATCCAAGTGAAGATGAGGATCATGATTTTTGGGATTGGCTCTCAAACGTACGACTCGAAGATTTTGACGTGGATGGTTTGCCTACTGATCAGAAGCCAGAAGAAGTTTCGAACAATGCCCCTGACTTGCCCCAGGAGGAGGTTGTTAATTCAAATGCACCAAACAATGCCCCTGAGGTTGTTAATTCAAGTGCGCCAAACAATGCCCCTGACTTGCCCCAGGAGGAGGTTGTTAATTCAAGTGCACCAAACAATGCCCCTGACTTGCCCCAGGAGGAGGTTGTTAATTCAAATGCACCAAACAACATTAATATGCTTACTGATCAGAAGCCAGAAGATTTTGGGGCTGTTAATTCAAATGCACCAAAGATTAATACGCTTTCCCCTGAGTTGAGGTCGCTGATTGAATGGCAAGCTGAAAATGCTGCTGGACCAGCTGTTGCAAAAACGGCGGCCCTAGGGCAGGCGCAGGGCACGTCAGGCGGTGGTATCAACGTCGTTAATCCGGTGGCTGCCGGAGATGCGACGGTGAACAACAGGAAGAGGAAGGAGATACAAGTTGATGACAACTATGAAAGTAACGCTCGGGTGAGTACTTACTTTTTCACGTCAATTTTTTGTCGTCTTGTTCCAATTTTAATTATATACGTACAAGGGCTTAGCTGGTGTATTGAGGGTTCCTTGACCTCCTGTCTAATTATTTATTTATAAATATTATTATTTTGAAAATCATAATTGATTAATTATAATTCAATTACATAAATATTTATTCACTAAAATTTAATTGTAATTTTCATATATCAATCGATTAATTAATTACTGATAAATATAAAATATTGTTTTGGTTCAACTTTATCTACTAAAGATTAGCTAATTAACAAAAAAAAACTCTATATACTCAGGTTCTGAGAAGAGGTGGTAACTCAAGAGTACCATCAAACGCTGTTATATTTGTTTATGTTTATATTATTTTATAATTACAATTATTATTCAACTAATTGCAAGTATAAATTGTTACATGCATGCAGAGGAGCAGCTATAGCATCAACGACAAGTTGATGGCTTTACAAATGCTAGTGCCCGGGAGTAAGAAGGTCTGGTTTTAAATTTGAAAAAATTTCATTAATTCTACTAATTAATTCTTTGTTTAATCATTTCATTGTTTGAGTTCGATTCTCCTTCATTTGATAGTATTCACGAACTTAATTATTCATTTTACACAAAATAAAAAATAAAATAAAAGGTTTTGATTTTGGAGAGCCGTTAATTTATTTAGTAGAGATAACATCTACTATATATATTACACATTGCTAAGGTGTGTCTAGCTTTATACAGGCTGATATGGCAACAACGCTCGGTGAGACTGTGGAGTACTTGAGTCAGGTAAGACTACGAGAGCAGGCACTGCAAAATGAAGTCAAGGTAAACTGTATATAAAATCAATCATCATTCAGTGTGCATGCCAGTACTAGAACCTGAATACTAATTTTACTCTATTTTCAACTGCAGCGACTGAAGCAGATGATTAATAGTATGATGGCTGGGATGCAGCAGGGTGTCCAAAGATACATGCAAATTACAATGGGAACGCAAGTAAACATGGGAGGGAACACACAATTAGGGGGAATGCAATATAGACCACCCATGGCGCACCCAACAATGAATGTTTTTAACTCGCCAATGTCTGCCAGGATGCACAATCCTTCAGTCATGCCATTATCGTTGCAATCCAACTCAGTTGCTGGAATATCGAGGTTTGTGCAACCCAACTCAGGTGCTGCAGCATCAAGGTTGATGCAACCTTCATCAAGGTTGTTGCAATTGAACTCACCTGCAGCAGGACAAAGGTCATTGTTGCGATCCAATTTACCTGAATCTGCAGAATCAACCTTGTTGCAATCCAACTCACCTCCTGCAGCATCAGGGTTGTTCATGCCTCCAAAAGTTTCAGAACCTAGTCATCAGCAAACAGTTGTTCAGGAAAAGGTATACCTTACAACCTCTAGCTAGGCAATTGAATCTCCTTTCTCTTTTCATTTCACAAATTAAAGACAGACACTTCACACCACACGCACACAGAGAAATCTTTGACGACACTAAGATTAATTTGTAGCATCCCAATTTCGACCATAACTCATTACATCTATGTATGATACCTAATGTGACATATTCTTCATCTATCAGGAGTTGTGTGTGCTTAATGAAGCGGTGCTGGTAGCTGGTTCTACTCAAGAGAATGTCCCTAGTACTACTGGAGACGCTAAAATTCCTGAAAACAAATGAGCTGCAGGTTAGCTACAAATACAAACCAATGATACACAATGTTAGCTAGCTCTATGTAGCTGGCCTAAGCATTATAATTACAGTTCTGAAAACCTTTAACTGTTTGTCAAACTGCAGATTGAAGATATACACAATTAAGCTAGGGGCTGCGACGACGTACTTGAAGGATAAGCAATCTATTGGTGGCCGGCCGGAAACTTTTGCACTAGCTTGAATTTCTTTAATACAATGCATGAAAATATATAGAATCAGAGAATCATCTGGATCATGTTTATTTACATACTTTGCATTCTGGGTGTATGTATACCAGAGACTTAGGTCGCTAATCCTTTATCGTTTTTATTCTGTTTATTCCAAATCCAATAGTACTATCTCGATCTGTTCCTTTCAAATAAAATATTTTTCAGTAAATTGTTTTCGTATTTTTCCAGCATATGTTAAACTTGCAGGAGGAAAATTTTCCAGAATCAAATAGATCTGGAAATTCATAAATTCTTTGGTCTCCCGAAATTAAAACATTTTCCAAAGAAGAAATATTTCCTCGAAAAATGTTACAAATTTCTGGAAAATGAATTTCCTTATTAAAAGGAGGAAAGTATTTTCTATATTGAACATTTTCTTACAATTTTTCATAAATTTTCTCATGATATATAGTCAAATAACAAAAATATTTTCTTGAAAAATATAAATAATTTTCCGGATTCATCTTCTGGAAAAATATTGGTCAGAAAGAACATCCTATAGATTCTAACTGATTTTGGTAGGTTGTGCCACATATAATGACGCGAAAACTTGTGTACATCTTAAGCGACATAAATCCAACCAATTGAGGTTGGTTGAAAATATTAAACAAACTTAGGCTGTAACATACCTGACCTGTGTGTAATTTGCGGACTCCACCCCCTAGCCAATGCAACAATAAGTTGATCTCCTTTTTTCTTTTCTTTTTACATGAAGTTTTATAAATGAAATTTTTAGCTTTAGTGCTATTTAGAAGCAGCTACAAATGGGCAATAGCTAGACAAGCAACCTCACATATATCCAGATGATTTTTATTATGAAAAACTTAGACATTATAGCCACTCCATCTCGGATAATCCATCTGCAGGATGTATTCTAAATTTATACTTGATAATAAAACTCAAGATCGTTGGTCGTCATACCAAAAAATCTCAATTATCAAACTTTTTACGTTGTTTCACTTTTATAAATGAATGATTTTGTCAGAGCTGACCCTGAGTGCAAGCAATACAAGCCAACGCATAGGTCATCCATCGATAGGGGCAATTTTTTTATTTTTTTTTTAAGAAATAAGTTAGAAATGGGTAAAAAATCGAAAACTAAGCTTGTTATTTGAAGTAAAAAATCAAAGTAGGCATATTTTAATTAGCAAATAGAAAAAATGAGCAAATTTTAAATAGAAAATATAAAAAGGGGATTGATATGTTGAGCTCTTTGAATAGCATAGAGTTGTTATCCGACTATAACAATTACTTATCGAATATTGTTAACTATTTTGGGTGAGCGGGTTACAATGGCTTATGCAAAACGGAGTGTTTCAAAATTCAAGTTGATTAAGTCGTACCTCCGTTTTAATATGTCACAAAAATGGTTGAATTGTTTGGTTATATTATCAATTGAGAAGGAAATGCTAACAAATTCTAATTTTGAAGGCTTGATTAATAATTTTGCTAGCAGATATGCGAGAAAACTAATTTGTAAATCTTGAGAAATTAGTATTTAATGAGAGCAAAGTTCTCAATTTTATTATGAGTATCATTTAACGGGGCAAAATTTTTTGAGATGGCATGGGGTATCTCAAAACTCATGGCCAGTCCTGGATTTTGTTTTTCTTCCTCAATGAATTTTATATCTTACAATTAAAATGTACTCCATTTGTCCCATTTTAGTTATCCCTTCTGGAAAAAAATACACATATTAAGAAAATATTAATTACATAACTTGTTTCATGTAGGATTTTGGTGTTATACTCGCAAAAGCTCCTTCTTGGTAGGATTTTGGTATTTATACTCACAAAAGCCTGAGACTACTAATATGAAGTTGACGCAACACATTCTTTTTGGTAAAACATTCATTGTACGTTTTACTGCTCATAAATCACAATATTCCATTTCAGTATACGGGAGGGAACGAGGTTTCATATCCGTGACCTTTGCCATGGAAAGAGGGAGTGAGGGATGAGCCCTGTTACTAGGCTATCGTCAATCCTCGTTATAATTCTTTAACAGGCCGGTATGAAGCACGTTGGAATTCAATTTCATGTGTAAATTAATTTTACTCCTTTCTATCCCAACTAAATCAAGCTTTTTTTATGCTAAACATTTAAGCTAACTACTTTGGATCGTCAATTAGTATTTCATAGTCATACATATATTTAGTTCCATTTGAAGGCAGTTTCTTATGTCTTTATACTAGTTCGGTTCAACAGAACCCCACATGCATATGTATCCTTCATGTTGCGAAGACCGGCCCTGAGTTTTGAGATGCTCAATTTCACCTCAAAAAAAATTGCCCGTTAAAGGATATACTCATAACAAAATAGAGAACTTTTCTCTTATTATTAAATATATTAATCTCTCATGACTTAAAAATTAGTCTTTCTCGCATTTATGCTAGTAAAATCATTAATCAAGCTTTATCTGTTAGCATTTCCTTCTCAATTGATAACATAATCAGCTCATTCAACCATTTTTTTTGACATACTAGAACGGAGATACACGTCTTATTCAACTTTATTTTTGAAACACTTTGTGTTGCATAAGTCACCGTAACTCAGAATAGTTAACAATATTTTATAAATAATTATTGCAGTTGGATAACAACTATATTCTCTTCAAAGAGTTGAATTACATCCTTTTCTAGCTTGAAATTTTCATACATGCATCTACATCCTAAACTTGTGTTCAGAACTTTGGAAGTTCCTTCATATGACTTATCTTAAGATATCCCACATTGATCTCCTTTGTCGTGAAACAGGATGAGACTTTGTTCAGTTCAGTTTCGATTGTCATTGATAAGACTGTCCACGGCCCGTACATTAATGATAGTTTAATGTCGCTTGTTTTTCTGAATATAGAGTCTTGAATGGTTTCTTTTTGACATCAATTCAGTATCTACATTTTAATGCAAAAGCAAAACTGCCCTTAAAAGGATAAATGTTTAGAAGAGACTACTGTAACTAACAATATTGGGCCATACGATTAACAAAATTAAAGTAAGGACTGCTATAGTTAGTATACTCATGCAAGACTGAATTCAAACTTGTGACAAAAATTAAAGTATGAATGCTAGAACTTTCCACTTAATTAGTTCATCCACTATGACAACACCCTGCATCCAAGTTCCCATACCAAACAATATAAAGATACTATTATTAAAACCCTTTAACAAGACGATTATAGTATAAATTAAGTAACATGCACTTGACCAAACACCCTTAGTCCCTGTCAAACACCTCAATCCATTTGGCACACATACCACCTTTTGCTCGTATGGATAATCTACCACTAAATCACAATCCGATTAAGATTATTCTGTCACTACTGACTAATAGTAGTGCATTGCTTCGCAGTCAATTTGAACTTCTTTAGGTCGAGGGTCAACTATCGAATAACCTAGCCCCACCAGCTACAAATGTCATCAAACAAGAGCAAGATTATAGGTATCAGCCCTTTGTTTTGTTTTAATCTTGACCAGTTGACCATCTAATTAAAATAATAATACATACACACATATGTATGTATACATACACATAGACATGCATAGTACATACGTATCACCCTCATCATCTTTAATAATTTTCGGATCTATTTTCTATCTAGAATCATATACATACACGTGCTATGTATCTCTATATTTCTTATAAATCTGAAAATGTATACATATATACATACACATACAAATATATATATATATACATATCTATTTGATACGGAGAAATTACACATCGATGATTCACAAATTTCGATGATGATAAGAAAAAATCTTTGATCTATACTCAGATTTATAACATTATTAATGACTGAGATTTTTTTTAACGATTTTCGATCCTGAAAATTTTAGTGATTCGTGACCATGTTTCGGTGATTTTCATTGAATTTGTAATGTTTTAGCCTGAAATTCGGTGATTTTGCAGTTGGTGGTCATGGTGTGGTGGTAGCGACAGCGATGTGATGATGGTGGTGATAGTAGTGTTGGTTGATCTGCTTTTTCTTTTTGTATTTTTTAGTCCAGAAAACTTTAGGAATTTGCGGTCACATTGGGGTGATTTGCGTTAAATTGTAACGATTTAGCATGAAATTTAATGATTTTGTAGTTGGTTGTGATGGTGCGGTAGTGGTACAACGGTGTGGTGATGATGTTGATAGTAATGTTGGTTATATAGATTTAATGGTGATGATGACAGTGAAAATTGTGGTAGTGGAGGTTGGGTGATGTGTGGTTGTTTAAATTTAGGTGGTACGGATGATGTGGTGGTGGTGTTGGACGGTGGGGGTGATGGTGGTGTTTGGTAGGTGGTGGTGATCATGATATGTATAATTAAATTAGTATATATATGTGTGTGTATATATTAAAATTTTGTTGATTTGAATATTAAATTAGTGATTCTTTATGGGTTCTCAAATCTCATTATAAGAGGTTTATATATATATATAGGGTGTTATTCCAATAGAAATTAAATTTGACTAGAAACTAGAAACTAATTTTATTCCTCCATTTTTAATTCCATTTTCCCGTCAATTGGTAAACTTTTTTTCAAATCTAACTTCACCATATTTTTCTCCATCTCCCAACGATCAATTTGCATACCATATGTGCTATATTCCGGCGACTTCAAAATTAATCACAAATTTATATTATATATGTTACCAGAAAAAATGCAATCACTCATTTATATTAGATAAATCACTAATTTGTACTATAAGAATCACTAATTTGTATTATAAGAATCACCAAAATCACCAGTTTTGTTAAATAAATATATATGAAGATCGCCGAAAAAATGGAAGTCGTCAGAATATAGCACATATGGTATGCAAACTGATCGTTGGGAGATAAGAAAAAATGTGGTGAAGTTAGATTTAAAAAAAGATTCACCAATTGGCGGGAAAATTCAAACTAAAAACGGAGGGGATTAGATGATATTGTGTATGAGAGGGTGTATTTTAATTGTGTGAGGTGCCCTCTAGGGGCCATTAAATTAGATTAAATATGTGGCTTAGATTAGTTTCTAGTTTCTAGATTTGACTTGATTTTTATTTGAGCATTTGCCTATATATATATATATAATATCAAATAGAAAACTTTTTAAAATAAAAAATAAACTTATCAACTACCTCATCCCACTCACCTCTGTTTATAATATTCTCCGCCAAGCCACCCCACCCCGGGCCCAACTCCATCTAGCCCAGTCTCATTCCCACGGCAACTACCTCTCCAACACCTCCACTCTCCGGTCGTCTTCTCTGGTGACTTCTTATCGAATAATAACCTTAGTCGTCATTGATATGCCACCAAATCGACGATTATCATCGATTTTCGTAGAAATAATAGTTTGTATGTATATGTATCATATATATTATTTAATAATTTTTATAATACAAATTAATAATTTTTGTGATAAAATTAAATTAGTAATATTTGTCATAGAAATTGGTGATGAAATCGTAGATATAGTGATTTCTCTAATTCAAATTGATGTTTATGTTCATATATTATATTTAAATTTTAGATTTGATTTTTATTTGGATATGGTGGCGGTTGTAGTTAGTTTTTGATGTAGATTGAATAGAGAGATGGTGGTTGATGTACGTGATTGGAGATGATGGATGAGTAATTGGAAGAGGTGAACAGAATTAATGGGTGGAGACTAAATTTGGGTGATTTGGAAGAGAAGTTGAGAGGGGGATGAGGGCTCTCATGGGTTGAGAGGGAGGGGGGTCGAGCAGAATATAAAAAGGGATATATATATATATATATATATATTCGATTGATATTACATTTAAGAATACTCTACTTAAGGTGCTAAAGTACTCGTCAACTGATTTAAACATATGAAACTTTATAAATCTATATCACTTAAATATGTTATCATAAGCTATGTCATAATATTTATATAATCTTATAAATAAATCACATAACTAAAATATAGAGATTAACTATTACAAAGAACACCCAACATTATTAAAAATCTATAAATATTTTTTAAGTTAAGATTTTACAACAACTGCGAACAGGTTATTTATATAGTCTCTTTAGCTAAATTTAAAGAAATTTGTTAAAAATGGTGCTCTAACAGTATACTAATACTTACGTGAAAAAGTTAAGATTCACCTTTCATTCCTTATTTTTAGGAAATATACACTCATTCCTTATTTTATTTTTATCAATTAAATATTCATTTCCTTCTTTTTTCACACTTCTTTTTTCTCCTTTAAATTTATAATAATAATAATAATAACAATAGGGATCGTTGTTGGAGTTGTCTTAAATCATTAATACTCTATTTTGTCTATTCAATCCAGATTTTTCAGTATTTTTTAGATTTTAAAAATATGGCGGTATTTAGTGAGGATTTAAAAATATCCATTAAAATCTAAGAATATTCAATTAGGATTTTAAATAATGTTTTAAAATATGAGGGTATTCATTCTAGATTTTAAATAATGTTTTAAAATTTAGAGGTATTTAATTTGGACTTTAAATAATGTTTTCAAATTCAAGGGGTATTTAAAAATTTATTAACACTGATTAATTTTAAAAATCCATGAATTATGTGGTATTTTCCTATATATTTTAGATCTTTTAAAACCCCGCCTAAATATGAGAGATTCTACTATTAACTCTGTGTGGACTCGACTGGATCTACTTATAACTCTACATAGACTAATTAATAAAAATGTATAGATAATTAATAAAGTAATATATTTAAATCTGAATTGAATACCCTTAATAATATTATTTTTAAAGAACCAATGCTATTGGACTTGTTATTGTATAATTAACAAGATCCCAGAAGATCCTGACGATATCTCAAAAATAAATTCGAACAATGCCACAAATACATAGCTGCGCTGTTTTTTCTTCTCAACATATATCCTAACAATGGGACGACAAAACAACCAGTTAAAAGAGTTTTTCACAGAAAAAAAACTGGTTAAATGAGTCAAATTGTGAAAAACAATATCTCTATTATACACTATATCTCAATCCACGGATACTGTTTTATATAATCTTCTAAAAAATTTAAATAGCTAATATTAAAATTAATTATTACAGAGAGATATTCAAAAATTATAGAGAGAAAAAATATCTGTGAAGTCAAGATATTATAAGATTAACAATATCCAAAAGAATCTTGAAAATATCTCAACAATACTTGATAACATTGCTATATAAACAAACTCTCACCATCTCCTTACCACCACACCCAAATACATTGGCTTTTTCTGCTAGCTTCTCGTTGTTATCGCATTTCATTATTGTACGTAGAATGGCCATGTAATTACATTAATTCCATTATAAGCAATTAGTTAATCAGTTGCTGGATCTACATACGAATATTAATTATACTAATTCGATCCATAAGTCGATCTGTTTTTCTATATAAAAAAAAAACTTAATTTACGTGTATGTGTGTATATCCAATTGATCCGACTTTGTAATTTTGCAGGTGGAGCAGTATTTTGAAATTGTCTTGTTGGATTAATATTTGAAGGTGATAGATGAATAAAGAAGATTCAAACAGACAAATGTATGTTTTGCATTATATGTATATTTCATGTGGTATTGTTAGACCCAAAAATACACATAATCTTCAAATTAAAGTAAAAAAAACATATGATGACATTCCGTATACTTGTAATTCTATAACAATATTAAATAAATTACACAAGGAACATATGTTTTTTTACTTTAATTTAGAGATTTATGTATAATTTATTTAATATTGTTATAGAGATAAAAATGATGCATGCATATACCAAATGTTTGTCCATAACAAAACCATCATCCGTGTTCATATTTTTTCACTGTTGATTATAATTTATATATGATATCGATATTTTAATATTTTGTATTTAAATTTCTATTGACTAACTAGAAATAATATTACTGGGGCGCACAGATTTAGTTTGGAGAAATGTGGGGTGTGTTTCATGCAGTGACAATATACTAATGGCACTATAATATTTGTAATTTTGAGGAACAATCTGGACGGGACTCCCAATGCTAATGGCGAGCACGATAACAATGACACAGCTGCTCCGCCTGTTAGCGGGGGAACAATGACGGTCCGGTCAGAAGAAGAGCTCCCATGGGACGAATTTGATCTTGATGAATTTTTTAGAGAGCAAGGGGACGGATTTGATCTTCATGAATTTCTAGGAGAGGAAATGCCTAATATTGATGCTCAGAAGTCTTTACCGCAACCCGCAGAACCTAGTTCCATTTTGCAGTTACAGAATCCAATACTCGCAGATGCTAATGCCCCGGGGCAGATGATACCTGAACCAGTGTACAATAGATGGTCGTTAACTCAGCCTGATGCAGATCGCATTCCGCCCTGGCCTATGAGCCCAATTGAGTATCATACTTATAAGTCTATCATGAATCCAAGTCAGCCTTCCAACTATACTTCACCGATATCTCCACTCAAGGAGCCAGTAATGAATTCAACACCAGAGCACTATCTTGTAAACAACTTTCCTCTATCACAAGAGATGCAGCATTTAGTGATAGGGCAAGCTCAAAACGCTACAGTATGAGAGTAAAGGAAAGACGTCCAACAAGCTGCTGGTGCTGAAATTAGTACAGATATGGTGATTATGTTTTGTATTAATTCTTACCTAAATGCGTATGTTTTTCATCTGTATTATATTTAATGAACTAATCTTTCTGTTTCTGTGCAGCCGCCGGAGATGATACCTGGACGGACGTTGGACAGTTCTTTACCCCTAATGAGTTCATCACCTGAGAACTACCTTACACAATCTGTGAATACCATTGCCCCAGCCGCCCCTATGAATTCATCTCCAACTCAGTGCTATACAACTTCTTTGATGCATCCAGTAATAGATTTGACAGGAGATGATGAGTATCCCCAAAACTATATTGCTCCCTCGTCAGATATGCAGCAAGCTTTAGTGATGGGGCCGGCTCAAAACAGTACAAACATAGTAGGCGGGAACAGGAACGACGTACAAGCTGCCGGTGCTGGAGATAGTACCCATATAGTGAGTATCTTTTGTATTATTACCTTGGTTCAACTTTGTTTGCCAATGAATTTATAGATTAATTGTTTTAAACAATTAATACAAATGGTTAATCATATACATGTGTCCTTGGTCCTTCAACTGAAACAAATTACTTTGATATCAGGTTCCTGTGAGAGGTCGAGGTCGAGATCGCAGTAGAGGTAGAGGTAGAGGACGTCCACCATCATCAAGGACATTGCAGCAGGAAACTCAAGATTATTCAATGGTATTATTCGTATCATTATAATTATAATTCGATTATTATTTATATATTCAATATCAATGTTGCATTATTGACATTTATATAGGAGGGCAATTAGAAATAGCACTGAAAGGAGAAAGTTGGGTTTCTTCTCCTGTGGGAGAGGGAACCCTATTGATGACTGCTGGTGCTGTGACCGAAACTGGGAACGCAACCGTAAGCACCTTGCCAACTGTGCCATTGGTTTCGGACGCACTGCTATTGGCGGCCGTGATGGCATGTACTATGTGGTTACAAACCCAAACGATGACGACCCTATAAATCCTTAGATATCTCGTTGGACAAAAGAGAACTATTATATATTTATATACGAGAAATCTCATAAGTACAATCGATAACTTAATCAAGAATGGGACTATTGTTTAAATAAAAAAATTCGTGGATAGTGAATTATAATTATAATTTTATTTTTGAGAGAATATATTTACTAAATATGCATATTGGATTTATTTCATTTAAAAAGCTTATCATATAACCAAAATATATGAAAATGTTCTCAAAAATTTTAAAAATAAAGTTTTAATGTAGGAAAAGAGAATAGCAGTCATACTCCAATCAATAATTACGTCTATCATTCGATTCAAATTCATAAAACGTTAAAAAATAAATATGAAATTATTAAAAAAATCTTTAAAATATGTCTAACATAAATTATAATATATATATATATATATATACATATACATAATATAAAATTCTTGGGTAAAAAATTCATTGATACAAAAATCAAAAATCGTGAACAACCGTCCCATAAAATTGGTATTGTCTCGGAAATAATTTATGACACTAAAATTGATGAAAAATGGTATATTTGATTGATTTGAAAATAGAGATATGGATGATAAGAAATAAATCTGAAAATTTAAAAATTAAAACTTATACAAATTTTGATATAAGAATATTTTTGTAATAAAATTAATTATAGAAAGAAATTGGAATTAAATTTTAGGTTAAAGGGTGATGGTATATATCTAGGCAACTGAATTAATTATCAAACACAGTCTAAAAATTCTAAAATATCATAACCTCTTCCATTAACGAACATGAATATTTATATTTATCTTTTGTAACTCTATACCAATACCTAGACGTAATTTAGGGGTGTTTGGCTTAGTTTATAAGTAATAAGTTATTTTTTTAAAAGAAGTATTTTCATATTTTTTTTTGAAAATTAATATTTATTTTAGAAATTTAAAACCAAATCTTATTTTCAAATTTTAAAATAAGTTACTTATTTTCACAAAAAGTACATATATACCAACCTTTTCAGCTTATAAGCTGCTTATAAGCTTAGACAAACAGGGCCTTAATAAACTAGCAAATCTCGTGTATGAGTGCCGGATTTGATCAGGTAGAATATACATGTAAAAACTTCTATAAATGTACTCATTTTTGAATAATTTTTTATATTATTTGATTGATTTTTTTGGACCACATATGAAATGTATACAGATTTTAGAAGATTTCAAAGTCTCAATTAAATATGTAAAGATTTTGAACGGTTGTTTATAATTGGAACTAAATATTTGCAAATTCTAAAAGATTATTCAAAATTAATTGAATAAGTGATGATTTTGAAAATCTAACAAAATCAACATAAAAATTCTGTATTATTTAACGGGGATTGTAAATTCCGAGATTTTTTATTATATTTGATGAAGATTTTAATTTAATTAACTTTGTTGGATTTACAAATATTTTTTTAATTAGAAAAATGTCAGAGATTATGATAGATTAATTCTAATCAGTTAGCTCTCATTATCTATTTATTTATAAATTAATAATAGTATCTTCATGTATTTCCACATTTAAACCCAATTACCCAATTACATCATTCAAGAGTAAATGCAAAAGATTTTATATTATTAATGCGAGATACTTGATGGATTTAGATACGGGGTATTTTTTTTTTTTGAATGGGAGATACGAGGTATTAAGAGATATTGTAATTCTATATATACGAGGGCAATGCAAAAGGCTCTTCATCGATCATTAAGCATATTAAAAAAACGGTAATTAAACTTTTCAATTCAGAAGACAATGGCTTCCAAGAATGCATCTATCAGCATTTTCATTGCCTTTCTCTTTGTTTCTCTGGCTCTCACTTCACGTAAGTTTTAATCTTATCATCCTTTATTTGTTAGTATTTTAAATAGTATCAATTGTACGTCAAATTCCAAACATTTTTATTTTAATGTAAACTCATCAAATTCCATATAGAAATGAAAAAAAAACATTAATAATATTAGAAGTTTCGAATATTGTTTATCATATTTTTAAATCAAAGATTATCAAATTGAAATTTGATAACATATATTATATTAAAGTTGAAGTATGTTGCATGAGCAGGGGTGAGTGCAGATATCTATGTGGACGTAGGACCATGCATCAGACTGAGAACACCATGTGATGAGTTTTGCAAGATTGCTGGATACATAGGTGGTGATTGTGAGCCGCGAGTCAAAGGAGAGCCAGATCATTGCATTTGTATAGATTGATTTATCATCAATCAGTGTAACTACACTTAATAAATTTGTAGGTTGCTCTCCACATTAGCCTACAAATTAGGCAGTAATTAGGGTAGCTACACATAAATATAATATAATATTATTAATTTTGATTTTGAGACTGAATTATATATCATTGTCTATGTTATTAATTTTATTTAATATATATAAGGGAATAATATAATCTCAATATTAAGATCTGCACTCGGCAAATATCACCAATTTATGATAACAAATCACATGTTATGAAATTTAGAAAAATAATTGCCAATCCATAGGAAAAATGAGATTTAACAGTGATTATAAAGATGAGTTTACATGAATATCTGCAATTAAATTGCATAATGTGTGGCTCTCTTTCTACTCTATCTCTACCTCTATTCGAGGGGAAACAAAGTTTTATTTTTAAAGAATCGGGTTATTTATGTTTATAATGGGCAATAAAATTAATGGCCGATAAAATGACAAATGAAAAATACAAAACTCATGGCTTAACACTAAAAAATTTATGTTATATTTACGTGTTCTTACAGATTTAAATCATAATCAATCTCTCATATCTTCAAGCATTTTCAAGTAATATCCATGATCAAAATTGATTTTGAATAGTTTCTGGGTGGAACAGTGTGAGCTTACTGTTAGGATTCTATAACTAATTTTAACAGGCTGTTATGAACACTTTCCTGAAACTTTGTATTTTCATATAATCGAACAAGTTACCTGAAAATATACTTATACGTGAACACATTCATAGGATATATCAAGTCAATCATTGGTAAGTTATATAGAGTAAAATGGGTAACATACTAACTTGTTACAGTAACAAATAGCAAATTAGCATGCGGTTATATATCATCAAAACAAATCAGATTAACGCTAACCCGAAAAGTATGTTTAACAAATCTTATGGGTCGTAACCTAAATTACGAATACCATATGAAAAAGATTTTTCCGGAAAGTTAAATAATACAACTTTCATATCAAAAAATATAACACCTTTACATAATATGTTACATAAACACAACTAGTACGTGTACACCAAAATCCTCCTTCCGTTGATCTTTCATTCGCAAGTAATTTTTCATTTAAGTGAATCTGAAGAATAACAAAATAAATCGAAAAAGAAAGAAAAATAAGTTTATAAAAATAACAGAAAATGGAAAATCTTTTAAAATCTTAAATCTGAAAAATATGAAAATAGATTTATAAAATATAAGACACATCTGAAATATAAGAAAATGGATCTAGATATTTAAAAGGCTAAAAATTTAAAAAGTATAGACAAGAACTCTTTAGAATGAAATGATATGTCTTTGATAAAATTAGTTATGATTTAAAATAAAATACAAAAGAGATATTTTTAAAATTAGGATTTAGAGAAGAAAGGAAAAAATAAAGAGGGGAGAGGGAAGAGGGAAGATTGTCTCCAATCTCCACTTTAAAGTAATTTGTTTTTAAAAAGGAGTTATTTCAACTTTTTTTATTACAACAAAATCTATAAAAATTAATAATGTCGGGACCAGTAAATTTTATTAATTTGTCAAGATTATCAATTAATCGAGGTAAAAGATATATTATTACTATTATATTGAGATAAAAATTCTATATTAAAAAAAATTATCATGAATTATTAATTAATCTATTATTAATCAATCTACAAAAATATGAACAAAATACGTTTTGTTCAAGGTTACTGTAATATGAAACATCGCCTAAATAAAGAAAGAAAATAAAATTATGAAATAAAGAAAAAAATAATAACATAAATCGATGATAATACCATTTTAAAAGAAATTATATTAGCGGCTCAGCCTAGCGCCATGTATAGTCACACTTACACGCAAGTATACATATAACTTAATTGGAATCAATGGCTTCCACAGTGAGTTTTTATAACTATACAAACTGTTGCTTCCCCAAAACCCTAGAATCTTTCAAGTCCTCCATATTTTTATCCTCGAAATCCGTGCTAAAGCTGAAGGGTTGTTCTTCACTCAGATTCAAGAAGCTAAGAAGCCGTAAAGATAGTGTTGTGCCTGTGATAGTTGCTGCACAATCCAATTTTATTAAAGGTGATTTAGTAGAGTTGGGTTGTTATACATTTGTTTACTTTGATTTTATCTTTTTGATTTTAATGGAAAAATGAAAGCTTTTTTAATGTGTGTGTGTGTGTGTGTGTGTTTGTTTTATTATTAGATTGAAAAGTGAAGGAAGAAAATCAAAGTAAAAATTTGCTTGTTGTGGGGTTGTCAAAGTTAGGTTGTATATGATTTCGAGAATTGTGTTATATGATGATTAAAGATTACAATGTTGTATTTTAGTCATCGATTTGTAATTAATTTTGAATGTTTTGGATATTTGGTTGTTTTGAATGCAAAGACTAATTGTTGTTGACTATCAAGATCTGAAAGAATCAATCAATGCAGCTTATCCTTGTGGTAATAGAATAGGAAAGATGCAGTAAAGGGTTTGATCAGCCTCCTTTTCAAGATTGTTTTAGTGATAGAGTTTGGTGTGTTCTGTTATAGATTTTTTTTGAAAAAAACTGTTTCTCATTGTTTGCTTCACGTAATTTATGGAGAAATTTAGTCTACTTTCTTGGTACGAGTATTTTTTTAGACTGGTGGTCGTTTTCTTAAATCTGCTTATTCTTAGTTACTGTTATAATTGGTTCCTAAGTTGCTTGTCCTTGGCAAAGTTCATTGGATTTTCTAGTCTTAAACCATGCAATGCAATTATTGTTCTAACTTTCTCTTTTTATCGGTAAATTTTGTAAATTAGTTATTCAGACAGTGTGGAAGGTTGGGAAGGATGGAGTTGAGGCAGGAACTGATATGGTGCCTGTAAGCTCGTATTTACTTCTTTTATATTGCTAAGTTGTTCATATTGACTTCATCACCTCCTCATATTTGAATTTTAAATGCAAATTTCAATCAGGACTTGTATTCGTTGTGATATTTAGGATTCTGTCCCTAGACCAATAGCAAAGCTTTCAGTGACTGTTGTTGGAGTATCCCTTGCACTCTTTGTACTCAAGTCATTCTTGTCCACGGCTTTTTTTGCGCTGGTATGTTTTATTGCTCAATTATCAGGAATCAAAACTACATTTCAACGGCTTTATTGCTTCTCGTTTATAATGACATGTTAATGCATTGATTAGTAAGAGCATCCTGTCACATAAATAGTTAGTGACATGAAAGAGTAGCTTATGGAAATCTGGAAATTTGCAAACATGTTGAGTTGTGTTGTGAACTTGGTTCTGTGGATGGTTTCTTGTGCTCCCAAACTCAATTAACGTTTGTTTCCTGGAAATGGTGCAGCTTAACAAAAATATTGTTTTTGGTCATAAGATCTATAGATCACGGAAACTAGTAGATTCTGTCTACCTTTGATTATTTTTACTTTTTGTCTCTTTCTCTTACACTCTCTTGTTAAACTCAGTGATATCAATACATCAAATTTATGATCTGTGGGCTGACTCTATTGAAATTTATTGTTTTCTTGGTTGTCCTAGAGACTTATTAAATGTATGTTAATTCCTTCAGAACTGTTAAGAAGATAATTTTGTGTTTACTAATTGCTGCCAGGCTGTTATGGGACTCTGTTATTTTGCATTTCTGGCATTGAACAAGGATGAGGGCTCAAAAGGGGGTGGCGGAACCACTTCTTCTGAATCTTCAACAGATGACTCGCTAGAAGAAGCAAGAAGAATAATGGAGAAGTACAAATAAAAGGTGTAAGAATTGTGGTTCTCATTTTTATATATTAATGACGTTCCATCCCATTTTTTAGTGACCCGTAATGTTGGGTACGAGTTGTTCTTGATGAATGTTTCTCCCAACATGAATTTTGTGTGTTCTGTATATGTTCTGTTGAATATATTTTTACAGTTAATACTTAAGACTCAAAACGTGATGTGTTTTAGCGATTCTGTTTAGTATCTTCAAGTGAAACTCAGAAGTCAGATTTAACTGACCTGACTTGCCCCTAGGAGACATACTTGGCAATACTCATCTACACAACCCAGATGATAAATTTCCCTGAGATTATAATATGCTTCTTGTATACGAGTTCATTTTACTCCTTCCATATATTATAAAGATCAACGTGGACTTGTCAAAAGTCGGAGAATTTAAACTCTAATATTTGGCAAAATTAGTACGAAGTCATTACCAAATATTCTGTTCTATTAGCCTTTCCCTCCTAATTAATGGCGAGGGGATTGTATCTTTTAAACATGCAACTTTGTAATGCCTAAGAGATGTAAATTGAGAACCTTTTAGACTGTTGATTGTTCATGGATATTTAAAGTCCATGAAGCATTTGTATGAGTCTGGTCTATGTATTTTTGCTTCTTTTTGTTATTGATAGGTTTTGAAAATATCGTTTCATGTCTGCTATATTGAGTGTCAAGACTAACAAAGACAAATATTTACAATTCAAAGAGAACCTACACAAGTAAAATCATAGTTACATTCAAGCGCAGGGTCTGAACTTTAGAATTCCAAAGCACATCAACAATAGAAAAACCGATTTTTTTTGTTCTCGAGATCAATGCATGGCTTAGAGACAGAAGAAAGAGGAATCATTCTAATTCCATGGCCGAAGAAAAAGACACAGATGTAACGAAACCACAAGAGCTGGATATGAAAGGGACGGGTTACCTCGAGAAGAAGTAATGGATTTCAGTATGATAAACAATCATGAAAACAGGAGGAACAACGCTTCTGAACCTGATCCTAGAATTGTGATTACTCAATTGAGGCAGGACAGAGGTTGATCAAGGGAAATTGAAAATTTGTGTAAATACATAGTGAAAAGATATGCACTTACCAAACAAAGAGAACTGAAAATTGATATGACCTACTAAACTGACTTAAATCTTGCTTATCATGACGTAGAGGGTAAAGTAAAACTGGGATTTGTTGTAAACTTCTAGTTTTTGCCAACTTTTAAACTCAGTGCTAACATTGGCGACCTATACGACAGAGAAGAGCACCAGAACTGTAGGTAAGAGATCCCACCAAGGAAGAGGACTTTGCACCTAAACTTGAGGCCCTGGCATAGCTTGCTGCAGCTCCAGCACCAGATGAAGTAAAATAAGCTCCATTTAACATCAGGTCTCCTTCAGATCTCCAATTCCAGTGCCTCCACCTGTGTGTATGGAGATCAACTCTCTTGGTCACCTGCACATTTAAACCAATCAGGTAAACAACTACACAAGCATGAGGAACTACCTTTCGTGCTTATACTTCAGCAACTGACCTCTTTAGCAAAAGGGTTTGACGGGGCAAGATATCTATTGCCCTGGCTATTTATTGTGGGATCAGCACTGCCTCCAATGGCATACATTTCCCAGTGGGTATAGTCATTGTTCACTACGTGAAAGTACCCGTGCCTGCACCTGCAAATTAATAATGATTAGGAATTTGCAGGTAAAAGTTGATATAAAATCCTTTTCCAGAGTATCTGAAGGGAATCAAGCTGGGTAATACCGGCAATATTTCACCTTGGCATTCTCTGGATAAGACCCTCTCCGAAATGGTTGAAAGCAATTGTCACCTGCATAGCCTTATCTCTCCAGTAGGAGTCGCTGTGGCCTAATAGCATCACCTGGTCATTATGTGCTGGTTATGTTAATCCAAGTCCACCATTGGTTAAGAATAACAATAATATATGCAAGCTGTAGTTAGTTACCTCATTGTGGTGAGTGAAGTAATTGTTAGAGATCGTAATAGCAGTTGATCCCATTACAGCATCAATTAGGCCATCAGCACATTTAGAAAGAGAGTTGTGATCAATCCAAATGTGACTTGATCCAAATATAGAAATACCATCACCATCGGCCATTGTCCTCCAACCATAATGATTTGGCGAGCTTCGAACCATGGCATTGCCAGTTCGTCTACAATCATGAATGTTGAGACCGTGTATAATAATATTGGTGACAAACTGAATGGTTATACACGCCCCATTTGCAATGTGGACAGAATGTCCTCGGGCATCAATAGTTTTAAAGCTGTTCATTATTAGCTCTTGTTTTAGTGTGATCACCATGCTTCGTCTGAAGACAATCCATAGGGGCCTGTCTTGGATTACAGCATGACGGAGTGTGCCAGGCCTGGGATTTATAGGGTCGTCATCGTTTGGGTTTGTAACCACATAGTACATGCCATCACGGCCGCCAATAGCAGTGTGTCCGAAACCAATGGCACAGTTGGCAAGGTGCTTACGGCTGCGTTCCCAGTTGCGGTCACAGCGCCAACAGTCATCAATAGGGTTCCCTCTCCCACAGGAGAAGAAACCCAACTTTCTCCTTTCAGTGCTATTTCTAATTGCCCTGCAAATTTCATACTCTTCTGTCAGCTTTTGGCATTTCTTTATAATCCATCTTAGTTAAGTGGCATTGCATACTTTATGCTTATTTCTTATTGTTAATCTTTCTATATTACTAAACATAATCTCATTGGAATTTAGTTCAACAAGAAGCATTGTTAAGTAACATGGATAATAGATAATTCATGAAGCAAGCATTACAAACCCAACAGTGCATACTCTTTAGGATGAGATCCTTCAAATTATCCTCGAAACTTCATGATTAGTTTGAGAAGATTTCCAACTATTTCAAACTCAGAAGCAGTGCTGATGCATGGTGGGGCGCCCCTTTGATTTTATAGCTAGTACTCAATGTCAAATTTATAAAATATAGTGTTAGATGAAGGAATTTGGTAACAACAAAATATGAGGTCCATTGTCATAATCAAGATTTAGGGTTATGTTTGTCGAATATTGGGGGCTGAGATTGCTAGAGTTTTTTAGTTGGTGGCGGCTCTTAACGTTCAACCCCTAACAATTTGCTTATGTACACCTATTTATAATACGGGATCAATTTTTTAGTTGGTGTCGGCTATCAACATCCAATCCCTAACAATGTGCCTACGTACCCCTATTTATAATAGGGGATCAAACTCACGTAGTTTTTGCTGAAATAGAGACCCGATAGGCAAGAGGTTGTGAATAGGGAGAGAATCGACAAGAGAAACCTATTTGGAAGAGGTCTCCACATTAATGCTTGTTTCGATAGTTCAAAGCCTAGTACAAGGTCCAAGAACTTTATGAATCTGACATTAATCTGGAAATTGTGGACTCTAGTCGGTCCATTACAGTTATTTCTCTGAAATCTTGACCGGAGGCCAGCAATAGACTCACCTCGAATGTAGCACGCGTCCTAAGACAACCCGTCTGAGTACAGGGAAAGGATCTTCTAAGATAAGGTCAGAAATATCCCATAACTCCCCAATGAGCCAACCCGTGGAACACGGAGCTATGGTTTTCAACAGGCATTGACAGACATAGATGTCGAAGAGGCGATGACTGGAGGAGAGCTTTCAAATTAACCCCAGAGGCGGAGAACCTTCTTCAATAACAACAACAATAATTCATCCGAACGACTATAAATTCAGCCTAATAAATACTAGTCCATTACAAATAATATATGTTGAAATTTGAGTATAGCATATAGCAACAAAAAAACGAATAGTTCGTGATAAACCCTGACTCTGTCAGTCTTTGAAGTTGTGGTGGTTGCAGAGGGGGCACTTCCCTACGTAATTGTTTCTTATAATCAAAACGCCAGGTGGGGTTGTTGATTCACAGTAATGTACGGTGTTGGTGGGCGAGATATGTTTTGTAATAAAGATCATGCACTACCCGTTATGCAAGTAACGGAGCAGGAACATTTTTCACAAGACACTGCTAAAACAGAACCTCATGTGGCCTACACCACTTGCGTTTGCATGACATTGTGCACGACAGTTGTACTTAAACTACCCCTTTTTAAACAATCCAAACCAAATCTACCTATTATATTCTCTATTGGAACACATTTGTTAAACAAAAAAAATAGGTGTGCGGTAAGAAAATTAAGGGAAAGAAAAAACATTAGATATTAGTAAATTAAAGGCGTGATGTGCGGATCTTTGTGTGTATATGTAATATAAGTACTATGGATAGACTGGCAAGAAGAATGGGGGAACCCATACAACAGTATGTCGAACTAGAACATGGGGTCCTCAGTCCCCTCAATCTCCATATCACCGCCACTAAACAACAAACTTGTTTTTTTCTTTTTTTTTAATATCTAGGCTTATAACCTTAAGTCACTTTAATTATTCAATCGTGCTTGTCTAGTATTTACGGAACATGCATTGTTCGGTATTTACCGAACAGCTTCTCTACATTTTTACGGTAATAGTTTAGTTAAGATATGCGTATGCGTCTATTTTTTTCGCAAAAAAAGAAAAGAAAAAAAGATATGCGTATATTTTTAAATCTAACCTTCAAGTGTTATATATATGAAGTTTGTTTTCCTTGGTTAAAATTTAAAGGTCGTTTGGATGTTTGATGAAAATGAAAATCGAGAATAAATGTCAAGGATTTGATAATGCAGTTAAATGAGAATGATTTGAAATTTTAAGAAAATGCTCAACAGTGTGATTGTTATTTTTTGCGGTCTTGGGTGCGATCATTTATCAACCTCATGGACAAATAGATTTTTACAGTTAGAGAAAAAATCAAAAAAATTAAAGTTAATCATAAAAATAGGTAAAGTAATAGTATAACATGCTGAACGAATTATTATTGTGTGAAAAAAGATACATAAAACGTGAAATTACAGACTTACATGTTAACCATGGTAGCAATTGATTCTGGATCATCCACTGCGTGCTCATGCCTAAAAATGTAATCACACAGCACCGACAGTGTTAAAATATTAGCAATTACTGTAACGGTTTAACTGTACAAATGTAATACAAAAGCAAGAATAATTCTATGCCTAGTGAGAGAAGCTATTTGACTGTTAAAGTAAAAGTTACAAGCAAAAATGTGAGATTTGTTCAGTCATGTGAAATGATTCTACAGTCAAGAGAAAAACACAGCGTATATATTAGACATACACTTTTGTAGACAATTTTCGAAGAGATACCTTGGTGGGAGACTTAAAACGAGATATATACGGAATACAGTACAGTTTAGCGTGATTTTCAAGTGTCGAAATAAATTACAAATTATATTTTTGATAAATGAGTAACAACAAAATATAATTATAGGACAATAATCGGGTAAAAAAATTTAACGTCAAAATCGTGGAAATTTTCACTAAATTCTACCGTCATAATAAAAAAAGGCTCAAAAAATCTTCATTTAACAGGCCAAGTTGGGTTTCACTTGTCAATCATCAAGGTAACAACAAGAATAACGATTCATTCAAGTATTTAAGCTAAAAGGTTACGATTGTCACAATGATCCTGCTTACTGTTATTGAACTGGAGCACATCCAACAGCCAGATATGCAGATGAAACGGCATAATGCAGTTGAAATACAGGGGAGTATAGCTAGAGTACTTACTTGTGGGCACCCATTGTTGTGTTACTCGAGCTCGTTAACTGAATCAGCTTTTCGCCACTGTGATCACCATTTTCTCTTAAGAAATCAACGAATAAACAATCAAAGCGCGCTTAAAAATAGAAAACAGAGCTAAAAAAAAATCATAAATCGCGCAATTCAGCTAAAATGTTAGTCAGTTCAATGAACTAGATTGATCAAGTTTGCAACCTTATGCACTATACGAAAAACTACAATTAAAAGAAGATGAAATAACACATAAATGGGTGTGCACGCACATTGCATTGTGCTGCGATGAGCTATGTATACACACACGTACCTTGATTTGGGATGCTCGTTATCACCTTCCACAACAGCTTTGACAATGAAGATCATCAGAAATATGCAAAGTAGTCTCAACAATACCTCCATTGTTGTACTTTAAGAAGAGTTGAGTGCTTAAGTTTCCTCTAAAATTCTCCCACTAACTTGAAGCATGTAAAAGATTGAATGAAGTTGTTCTTTATATAGCAGAAAAGAAAAGAGAGTGAGATTATTGCGCGGTCATCAGACTTGTAACTGGGGTTAAGTTAAAATTTAAACACTATTAGGTTGAAATTGTTGTTCAAAAAATCTGAATTAATTTACAATTTTTCGTAAATTATTTCTCATGTGAGAAATTGTTAAGACGGGTTTTAAATTTATAATCTTTTTATTCGAAACTCAAATCTGACATTGTAAATTTCAATTTGATTATGATTTAATGGATCATTTCATTTTTTTTGGTTAAGATTTAATGGATCATTTCTGGTAGAGTAGGTTTATAATATAAAAATCATACAAGACTTTAAATTAACAAATTTAAACAGGAAAATATTAAATCTAACTGTTTAAACGCAGCCATTGTTTGTTTATAATCAACTTTTAAGGGCACACTACTACAGTAACAGACCTAGAGTTGTTTTGAGTAAAATATATACTTGTGTAACAAGTGATCGAGATCGATGGCAATTATAGATGAACTCAACAAAACTACAGTGGCGGTGGCTACAACTTACAACTTACGATCAGGAAAAAAGATACGAACACACCGACTCTTAAAACAACTCTACCTGTACATATTAATGACATTCTTTCTCTTAAATGCCCTCGTCTCGATCTACTTTATAAATCTATCTTTCTCTTCCGCTATATATGTGTGTGTACGTTAAAGCGTGAAATTTTAACCCGTCCTGAACGGTGTAAGGAGGCGACCAAGGGAACAATTTTTTTCATGAAAAATTATATATACTCATTTTAGATGTTTCTTTTATAAAAAGAAATTATCCCAAATTAGTTGTACCTCTCTTTTTTCGATATATATTTATTAACAATTTTTCAAAATTATCCTTTTTATTTGTCATTTTTAATGTAGAATTATTCAAATATACTATAGTAACTTAATATAATAAATGTGGGTAGATATAAAAAAAACTACTATTATTTAATACTTCTTAATATGTATGAAATTTGCAAAAAGGTCATCTAAATTGGGATGAAGTATTTTGTCCCAAAAATTTGTCTTCTTTCCTTTAATATAGATTTAAATTTCACACATACTCCTATTAATTATGCAGGGTTAATTTACTATGTGTACTATTCAATGCAACAAGTAGTCCCTTACACCTATACATTAATGTAATTATAAATACATTAATGTAATTATAAATGTATTATAGTTAAACTAAATATACGATAAAATTTATTTTTTCATAATATGTGTGTAAAAATCAAATTAACTAATTTAAATGGGACGGAGAGAATATATATTATGTTGTTCAAAAATTTATGTGGAATAAGAGATAGGTTGGTAGGATAAAAAGTCCGAGATTTTATTATCTAAATTTAAAACAGAAAAGTTCAAATTATATTAAAATTACTTATATTATATTATATTATATTATAATAATTTTAATAAAATAAATATAATATTTATGTGAATATCCAAAAATTAAAGGGGTGTACTCAATTCAAATTTAAATGTATTATTAATAATTTATTAATTTTTATTGATATTTGATGATTTAAGTTTCCGTAGATTATATACATATCACAAAATTGAGCACAAATCCAGTAAAATCCAGAGTTAAGCATAAATATCTAAAATATATAAGAATATCCAACATAATTTATAAATTTTTAAAATTCATTAGTGTTAATAAGTTTTTGATACTTCAAAATTTTAATTAATTAATAATAATCCATATTGAATACTCCTAAATTTTAAATTATTATCTAAAATTTAGATTGAATACCCTTATAATTTCAAATATTATTTAAAATTCTGATTGTTTACCCTTCTAATAAATATTTTTTAATCTAAATTAAATATCTCAAAATTTAAAATCTAAAAAAATACTGCATAATCCAAATTAAATACACCCCATAAACCTATTAACATACTCGTGTAAAAAGATGGGCATGGAATTTATTTGTCAGTTTCCGCTTCCAAACAGCGGGCACCCTATGTAGCTAACATATAAATGTCGGTCAACAGACTCAATACATGAGCACCCCGCATATATATATATATAGATAGATTTAGTTCAATATCTTTTTAAGTGAATCAAATCCTGATCCAAATTATTCATATAACATCTCAATCACAGAGGTTTATATCATACTTCCCGCGGCTGAATGATTTCGTATATTGATCACTTTTGTATATTATGATATAAAGAAATCTCGAAGAATAATGCAAGAGAAAACAAAACACTGAAATATATCAATGAACTACATTGTAATGATTTTAACCTAAAATGAAATAACAAAGGCTTTATATACAGAGCCAAATTACATTCTAACCACTACCACAATTACTAAACTACCACTAATGTCTATCACTAATATCTATTTCCTCAATATATATATATATATATGAAAATTTAGATCTAACTTTAAATGTTTTTAAAAATTGAACCAAATCTCAATTCAAATTACACGTGATAATTTGGATAATTCATAAATTATAATTTAGTGGTACATTCATTAATAATACTCAATTTTATAAATTGAACAAATATCTCTACATGTCTTGATATAAATTGATATATTACAAAAAAATTCACTTAAATTACTAATGTCGATCAAACAGATAGCTTATAAGTTAAGATCATAGCTCTCTTTTGTATTCACGCCTTCGATAACTTGACAAGATCAAGAAAATTGGCTCTGATACATTTATAATATCTCAGTCCCGCAATCTGTATACCGAACCCATCTTTCCATTACCAACGGGTGCAAAAGAAATAATTAAAAAATTATATGATGATATAACAACCAAATTATTAAATTATGGTATCTATTCTTTCTGCTCACCCGTCTCCCCTTCTTCTTTATCACCCCTTCTTCTTTATCAGACATAGCCGTTGGGACTTTCACCGATTTTCTCTAATGAAAAGTCTCAATCTCTTAATTTTCTTTCATTTTTCTTGCTAATCTTAATATTAAGACTTGATTTCTATCATCTTTGTTCAAAAAAAATATAAATTCTTAGATCAAAAATCATCGAAATATCCGAATTTTCTGTCTTCTTCGATCAAGCGGGCGGTTTTTCGATTTCGAGGGGTCCGATTTCTCCTGTTTTTGTGGTTTCGTTTTCTAGATCTAAGGCTTATTTTTAGTTTGTAATTTTTATTTTGTAATTTTAGTTTTAATTTTCAATTTCAGTTTGGTTGTAGTCTCTCCTTACTGAGAGTTTTAGTGTTTCTCTCCATTGTTTGTTAGAGTATGGTTTTTGATTTAATGATAAAAGTTTTTAAGAGATTGCAATTATGATCGATAGTTCAAACGAAAGAATATGATGAAACGGGTATATGTAAATATATCATGCTCAATAAATGGCGTGATTGTATCTCCAAAAAAAATGGATTCATTAGCCATTGTTTCTATTTTATATTTGTTCGACACGACTATTTTTTAAATGTCGTATGACTTTTAATTATTGAATTAATTCTCACTCAAAAAAAAATTAGTTAACTGAATGATAGTTGAAGGATATAATAGTCATTAAATTAGTTTAAGGGCTTAATTGAATATTAAAACCAAATTAAGGGTTAAAATATGCAATTTGCCAATCTAAAACTATTTTATTTGTAATGGTCCGAGGAGAATGGGCCTAACCTATTGGTACAATGCATTTTCAACTTCTTGAAGTAGCATTAAATTCAGACTTGTGAAAATAGAAGAAACATATAGTCTGACTTGGGCCATTGATACCTATAAGAAACAGACAATCTGACGAGCCATTGATACCTATATATTATTTCGGTCAGGACTTAACTTTTTACCTCCTGACTTGGGCTTTCACAGCCTTTGACCTAAACAATTGTCTCTGTTCTTTGTTTCTTCAATCTCTTCTAATTTTTCTACTATACTATATAGAGAGATGCAGTGACAACCTTGATTCAATAGAACCTGAAACCCCTTACGCCAACTATATACAGCAAATCCATCTATATCTATCTTAATACATGAGATTGATGTAGTTAAAACAAACATTCCAGGCAATTAGCAAAAGAAAAAAAAACAATGCAGTTTGAGGAAGTCATGCATGATCTAGATCAAACAAAATGAAACACATGCTAGCAAAATCCAGGGAGGGTAATAAGATTTACGCAAACTTACATGCACAATTTTTGGGAAAACAGATCAATACATTATATATGAAGTAAAATAATAAACATATAAAATCATAGCATACCTTTTATTGCCAAAAGAAAACTAATACTCATGATGACACAATGGTCCTGAAAAAAGTAAGAGAAAAATCTACTTTTTGCCATTGCATCGTCTACATAAATAAACCCCATCTAATCAAAATCCTGCAACTTCTTAACTCACAAATGAAGAGACAAATCAAGCTTTTGATCTCTACCCACACTCTCATTATTCCCACTAGTGTTAACATTCCTATTTTGAGATGGACTTTCTTTAAGAAATCCATTTCTTTGCCAGTTCATGAAGCTTTGCTGATCATCTTCTTCAAATTGATATGCATTATTATTCATGTAATTCCCACGGTAAAACACGAGATTCTCAAATCTTGGAGCCCCGCCATTTGAACCCAATCGATCAGAGAATGGTGGGCTAGGTAATGCACAAAGATTAGCTGCATGGGCGGTTATGTAAAGGGAAGGATTGAGAAGCCCAAACTGATGGTTTGGAGTGAAAAACAAGGGTGGGGTTGGAAAAATTGAAGTCAGATTGTAATTAGAAGAAGCTCTTTTGGCTTTTCTTGCTGCAGTTCTTTCTTTCTTGTGAGCATTTTGATGCCCTCCCAAAGCTTGTGAGCTATGAAATTTTCTTGAACAAAATAAACATGGGAATGATCTTGCTGCTCCAGCTGTTGTTGAATCCTCTGCATTGTTATGAATGTTTTCAGCATCCATATCTGCAACAAAGAATGATATCAAAACATAATCTTTACTACATTAACATTACATGCAACACATATTTATATTTAAAAAAATGACCTTCAAGAAGATGAGTTGAAGCAGTTAGTGCCTAGGCAAGAGGGACAGAAGAAATAAAAAAAACAAGCAAAGTACATATAAAGTGTTCAAGTTTGGCTTTTGAAGCTGATGATGATGTAAAGAGGGTATTTGAAAGAGTTATTTGTGTTGGAAAATGTGAAGCCAAGGGTGGGGTGGGGAGGGTATTTAATAAAAGGGGGTAATGTGATGGTAATGGCAGTAGAAATGCAACAGGATGTATGGGCTAGGGAACAGAAGATATAAGAAAGAGAGAGAGAGATAAAAAGAAGGATCCTCCAATAAGCTTATGATGCTTGTGCATGGTGAGAGGCAAAGAGAGTGATTGGTGGGAAGAGAGATGCATGAATTGGGAAATGGAATCTGTCTCTCTTTCTGACAGTTTATCTGGTTTCATGGGCACTTACTTGGGCTTTCCTTTTTCTGGCACTTTTTTTTGCTTCTTTTTACAGTAAGTTTTAGTTTCTTTGATTTAGTTCTCACACAATTATGTATCTTTCCTATGAAACTGTTAAAAAGTATTTGTCATATACAGTACTGTACTACTGTACTATACAATACTAGTTCTTTTCTCTGCGTTTGACAAAAACTTAACCAAATTTGTACTAGTGCATGGTACTTTCTGCAGAATCTTAAAATCAGTGTCTCAACTCTCAAGGTTTATCATGTCCACTTAAGTAACAAAGATAATGTTACACAACTCATAAATGGATGGGTTTTTTTCTTTTCAATTTATCAAATCAAACATATCCGGTCTCTGATGATTAGATTCTCCGGAGAACCCAGCTGTACCCGTGTCGTGTTGACACGACACGGACACTTGGATCCGGATCCGAATGCCATCTAGAAAATGGACACTTCATCTCATCTTTAATTTAATTTTGATAACTCATTTATAAAAGGAAGAGAAAAAGAAAATATAAGAAGAAAAGAAGTGCAATCAATGTAAAAGGAGAAAGAGAAAACATAAAGTCTTTATTTTACCCTCTTTTTCAAAAGTTTATATATTATTTTATATAAAATAATAGATATTTATTTATAGAAAGTATCATATTATATTAAAAATAATAATTGCCGTGTCCAAATTCAAGTGCCGGATCATTGTAAAACGTATTCCTTGAGTCTTCGATTTTGGAATTCGAAAAATTTGACACACTGATTTGTGTCCCGTGTCGGATCCTTCTAAAAGAGTCTGAGCATCATAGTGTCCAATCATAGTATCCAATATGTTCTGTTGGTGTTGAATTTTAATAATTTACGCATACTTTGCTATTACTCAAAGACAAGGAGAGTTGACTGTTTCCATGAAAACCTTGTTTAGGATTATTTTTTTACTCTAAATTTATCATTCATTTTATATTTGGAGTACATAGAAGTGGGGTTATTAACAATCAATGGGAGCATCAATAGGCAGAGGGAGGCAGTAAATGATGTGGGTGGTAATCTCTAATGGAGTGGCCAGTGGACAGATTGCCAGATTGGGGTGAACTTAAGAGCTTGAAAAACAGTCCCCCACTAGGTCAATGTACTAGTACTAGTAGTAGTGGTGGCCTTCACATTTTAGAAGTGGCATAGCATTCTTTTCTTTCTTGTCACTTTCATGCAAATGGCCTAAGGTTCACCTCTTCTTTTCCTTGATTTTTTGGGTTTTAGTTTGCAATCTAGTAGGTTATGGGGCTAAATGGAATTGGCACGAGTAAAGTGTCATCGGAGAGGTAACAGTGCGAGTTGTGTAGAGTTCCAATGAGAACAACTGAATGTATAAATAGGCTAAGAGCGAACTCTCTTATTTGATTAATTGAAAAACTAAATAATAAATATAAATACAAAACACATGTAAAACTACGGTACATATCACTGAACACAAAAAACAATGGCAAAACAAATAAAATAATTATGAAACACAAAAAATATAGGTCACAAAACTATATAACATTGTATAATTTCAGGTTCTCCTGGTCCGTCTAGTAATGGCAGTGATGTTTTCTAGTAGTGGCTCTAATAGTTCCCTGTTGGTAATATGTACTTCAGTATGTTGAGAGCCTCTTTTAATAAAATTATCTTGGCTTATCAAAAAAATAAAAGGGTACAATTCTTATGAAATTCAATGATAGGAAATTTGCACGAGTACAATTCTTGTGAAATAATATGATTAGCGCGGAAAAGTGCTGTCCAAAAAAGGGCGATTAGTAGCCTTCCCAACTTAAAAGGAAACCTTTTTTTTGTGTGAAAATAGTGTCAAACCGAACCTTAATACAGTGTATGAGACCAAACCAATGGACAAGACTAGGTGTCAACGAAAAAATTCCGCAACAATCCAACAATAACACCAACATATTAAACCAAAACGAACACTGTACAGATGACCAGACAAGAACCAAATCAAACACTTTCTTTTGTTTGTTCTTTGCCTTGTTTTTTTATAGAAACACCGATATCAACATAACTGGTGCCTTAATACAGCAATATGAAGAGACTTCGAGACTTTAAACCATGTTCTTGGACAAGATGAGTGGTCCTGTTTGCTATTCTGCACAATAGCAGAAAGAATCGTGATAAATACCAAAATGGTAAAATTTCAAATCACTATTCCTGAGGGAAAATATTAGTGCCTAGAAAGAGGGAAACTACCAGATTATGTTTGACTATGATCTGTCCTCGTTAGACCTGTACCGGGTCAATCGTCGACGTCTTCTTGGGATTGAAGAGGTATCTTCATTTGTATCACTTGATATATTCACATCTGAATCATTGTCGTCGTCGTCGTCATCATTATGTGCTCCCAGCAAATTTCGACCCCACAAGTACCGACGTCCAGATCCATTAGAGCGCCGAAACCTAGTTGTAGAGTCCCTTGACCTTCCACTCCTTCGGTCAGCAGCATGATCCATTGAGCCGAGCATCTGAAACAAGAAAAATGTTGTCCACCATGGTCCATCACGCTCACCTGAACCCCTTTCTCTCTCAACAGACGCTCTTTCTCCATTTTCAATTACATAGTCCCCAAACACAACAGCACCTGGCATGGCTGTACGAATGGCGCTGACAATATCACCATAATCTCTCTGATGCTCAAGGTGGCGCCATGCCTGTTCTCGAATTGGGTCAATATCAGAAGGTCGGACTGATGGGTGAATTCTCCTGGCATGTCTACGCAGCTCTCCATAGCTACCAGAGAATGAGCAAGTTTCACGAGAGCAACTCCGAGACTTCAAATTGAGATACTTCCTGGCTTCTTCAACAACCTGCCAGCCAAGTACATCTCCACGGCATAAAGGGCATCTCAAATTTAACCTTGCTTCTGAAGAGTTCCCGTCATTCATCTCTGCCGGAACAATCCTTCCAGATGCATCAGAGCCAGCACCTTCCATATCTCCTCCTGGCCTGCCAAAGTGCGTACTAGCAACATTGCTTCTACTCTCAGCTGATCTTCCCGATAAATCTTCAGATGCTATGGCATTGTTATGAATTAGATTCTGAGAATGAACTGTGGTAGAGTCACTTCTGCTATTTCTAGTGTCCCTGTGCGGATCCCTGGGTAAAAATGCAGGTGGAGAGGTGCTGCTCTCATTATGTGCTTTAAGTTTTTTAAAACGGTCCAAACAATTGGAATGCCTATAACTGGTGTCACAAATGTAAGATCTGCAGCCCTTATTGTAGGAATTGCACAAAAGAAGAACAGCATTGTGGGGGTGATCCATGCAAATGGGGCATGAAGCTTCATCCCATTCCTTGTGGAGGGCATTACCATCTACATCATTTGATAAGCTTCGTTTTCTACTAGCCATCTATGTTTCACTGAATCAATGTAGTATGTTGCTCAAATATTGATATGATCAGGACAGCAATGCTAGTCCAAAAGAGCATGGAAACAAGGAACTGAATGTTAATTAATAAGGATCAAAATATATTGTTTTTCACAAATACACAGCTGAATCCTCAGAATGAACCTCACATTTTTACAAGTAAATGGAAGTAAATTACTCAATGACGCGACAGCAGACATTTTTCTAATAAAATACATCCAGAATATAAAAAATGTCAAACAATTATTTAAGTTGTCTATTGACAGAGACAGAGTGTGTATAAAATGGTGGAAAATCAATCATTTGTGTTTTTTTTACCCTTTTTGCCATGTTTTTCTCACTTTAAAGATCAATGTCTGCAGTTTGTTGTTAAAATCTAATAGATTTGTCCTTTTGACCAAGTTAAAAGATACAAGTACAATAATTGAGGTATTTATATGAAAATTACAAATAATCACAATTACCACTTCTATAACAGGATCCTTTCCCAGACTAAACAATGTTCTTGCAAATTACAAGTAAACATGAGGTGACCAGAAACTAACAATAAAAATATATCACTGGTCTTTTTTCTAGAATAATATGGAGATTTATTTAAGAAATTATTCCCAAACCCGTAAACTTCTAAAAATAACCATCATGATGCTGCTCTGAGATGATAAACAGCTACATTAAATAGAGGTTATATGGTTGTGTAAAAGATATGTGCTCTATTCATGCCTACTTAAGGTGTTAAATGAGTTGGTAACTTACCGAGCTACCATGTATAAAAGCCCAGGTAATATAGGAGACCCAAATTTAAAACCGATACCCTCAATATTCTCAAATTTTTGATTTGGACACTACGGTTGAATATATCCCTAGATGACTGCTCATATAGATCCACTCTTCAATACAAAAACATGGGTTTTCAACAAAAGGGAGTACCAAAGGTATATGATCCAGCTAAGCCTCTTTACTAACACATTGAGGCCTAAAACAAACAGGTTTAAGAAAATAGTGTGGAGCGCCAAGTATCCAACATTCTTGAAAACCATTAAGTATTCTTACAAATTGACAAAAGACAAGCAGACAATTCTAAATGTACCCGGCAATAAAATTGAACACGTAGATATAGCACAACAGCACGGCTACATTCTATCAATACTACCACACAGAAGCCCTACTAGTTACCATACTAGAAAGGTAGGGGCCAAAAAGAAAGCTGTCTGGACAGATATTTCTAGGCAACATCAAAGCCACAACCTCCAAACATACCAAAGCAACCTAATTCTTGATTGGACTTTAGAGGATAATTAAGAGACTGATCAAGTTGCAGTCTCGAGATTTTTACCTTTGAGTCCCCCATTGTGTTTCAAGAACTCATTCAATTACTTTGACGTCTCTCATATACATTGTCAGTGAGGTAAAGAAACAAGTCTTGGCAGATACATGCCTTAGCCTGATCTAACATATTCAACTAGTTAACAGCCTTTGAAGAAAGTTTGTAATCGTTTTAACTCTTAACTATGAGGTAACAGGAGGGTGGACTTCCCTAGCAAATGAACATCCACAGGAATTTGTGGACCATGTTACAGAGTCATACTTTGCTTTAGATCAGTAACCTTCATCTGTAATCGATGCAAACTCAAAACAAATATATATATATATGTGCTGTGATAGTAATCAGAATTCCTGGTAGTCTTATGTTCATCTAATCAAAATGGTTGAGTAATGTTGATTGTTGACTCGCACAATTTTCTGACAAACTTGCAAAAACAGACATATATAACAAGCAGTAACATATACACAAATTGCATCTTGTGGCGTCACATCGATACATTAAGCAGAAGCTTAAAAAATGATTCCCAGATGGTGATAGTTTAAACATATATACCAAGTGTGTGATTGATTCAGCGATATGTTCAAAATTATATACTAGAAAAATAAAAATAAAAACCTGGTTCAAGAATAACATACAGTTAATCAAAGTAACACAGACACTCACCAAGAGGAGGCAAGTTTAGAACAATTCCCAAATATGAGCTCAGTATCTTGGTGAGACGATCAGGGTAAGCACACAACGAAAATAGAATCCTTATGCAACCTTACAGTATCCAAATGCAAGTCCACGTGCAATGCTCCAAAGCATTAAATAGATAATTCAGTAAAACACAATTTTTAATAACCTTGAAGCAAAACAGCCTTGAAAAAGATATATTTTGACTCTATCTTTTGTCAGAATCACCAATCAATCTTAAACCTGCACTTGTTTCATAGAATATAAGCGAGAGCTATTTACAGTACATAATGCTTCTGTCCAAAAATCCACAAAGACATCAATCACATTGTTTTTCGAGAATAGTCAACTTTTTCTCAAAAGGATATCATCAACATCATTGGAGATAGAAGTTGATAAAATTAATAGGACAAACAAAGGAGAACACAGACACAACGTGACCTATTATACCACCCTGAAAAGACGCTAAAAACCAGATAAAACATGAAGCCCGTAGATATCAGACGATTACTTGTTCTTTTTTAACATATCAAGGACACAATAACGAGATGGTATCTGACAGCATATGCTATATGATTCACAATAGATTCGACACAAACACTGCCGACACTACACGTATCCATGCATATGCCAATCTTTTTCTATTTATATTGTTGACTTGAACACTCTAAAATGTTATAATTATCATATTTATTACATAAAATACATAGTAAAAACAAACAAACAACTACTAATTTGCAAGTAAGAAAAGAAAAAATGATACTTAAACCTCAACAAAAATAAAATAGCACGGAACCTACAAAGTAAAAACGTAGAAATTTATACTGATTGTGAAAATTTTGTAAAAAAAATTGGCATCCTATACAATGTTCCCAACATTTGAAAGACACAAACGCACGTACATATAAAGTTATGTTCTACAGAGAAAACCATTTCCACATTTTTTTATGTTGTGTTCTGCAATATTTGTTACTAAAATTTCCGCAAACTTTTTCGGCAACAAAAAAAATCTAATTTTAACCAAATTTCAGAGGACAGAACAATCAAAAGTGCAGAACTACATACAGATTCTCACGCTAAATTGGTTCTCACTTAAAACTTGAGCCTGTATATATCTCGATGAGTATGTACACATATCAACAATTTAGTCAAAATCTCAACTTATTTTCTAAATCTTGATACAAATAACATGAAACTAAGATCAAAACTCATTCAATTCTCTACTACCCAAACATTATTTTAATCCACCCAAATTTTTATCCAATACAGGCACCCATTTTATATATTAAATCAAACAGTTATTGGTATAATTATATACATACACACAAGTCATCAACAAACAACAATCGGATGAGTAATTAAAAGATAAACAGATCAAATATGAAAAGCCCTAAAAATGAAGTAATTAAAGGCACGAAATTACAAGAATTTTTGTTCTTGACGCTTGAATTGAATTGAATTGATGAAGAATTGCGTAAAATTGAGGTTGTAGATTGAATATGTTTTATATTTGTTTTGTTTTTGTGTATTGTATAAGTTTGTAACCGACGAAAGAGGGTTGAATAAATAGAGTTGTACGTTAATGGGATTTCTATGTTATTTTAAAGTCGCTTGGTTTTTGTCTTTACGATGGGAAAGATCAACAATCCTGTTTGAATAACGGAGCAGAACTTGGTTTGAGACCAAAAATATACATTTATTTAAGATAATTATAAATAAATATAATATTTATTTATTAATAAATTATAAATGAATAATAATTCATTTAGATAATATTTTTAGATTATTTTCAATTATATTATTTTATATATATTATATTCAAATGTACTGAGAATTCACCGTGCTATAACTTTTATTTTAATTTTAATTACATTCATTTTTTAAAAATTCTAGATTAGTTGTACTGTACATGTATGCATGTAACAGACAGTACCATCTATTCCACAAAATTAAGGATAAGATGCATTTTTCTGGAGGAAAGAAACAATTAATTTTAGAGGTTTTTTTCGAAAAAATATGACTTATTAATACGTTTGAAAATTATTATTGGATAAAATGTATTCATATATTACATAAATCAAAATATATTATTTAAAATATAGTGATTATTCATTTATATTTATATAGGGCCTATAAAGAGCACATTTTTATTTATTGTTTTATGCATTTAGTGATGTTATTCATTAAGCACATTTGCCCAAATTGGGACCGAAGAAATTTATTCATTTATCGAGATTATTAATTTATCAAGTTTATACTGTATATTTAGGCAACACTTTTTTTTAATCTTTATGGTGAATTTTTTAATATATATAGATTTTTCAATTTTGATTTAAGATAAATATGAAACAGGAAATTATATAATATAAAATAAATATGAAATTAAATGTCGGGTTGAATTCAATATAGTATTCTTAAATGGAGTACAAATTTAAATTTATATGTCTAACATTAAATTCTACCATATATATAATAAGCAGAGTATTAGACCCGATAATTTAGTACATGACATGAATAATACGATACGAAATCACACGAAAATTTAGTATTTGTATTTCAATTTTGAGTACACCAACATGAAAGTGCACGACCTAGACTTAGTGTTGTACTTCGATTTAGTATTTGGGTACACGACACGAAAGTACACGAAATAAATATATTTATATTTAAATATTAATTTTTATTATAAATATATGTATATTTATTTATACATAAATTTATAATTTTATATATATATATGATGTAAATATATATATTTAATATATATTTATAAAATTATACTTAAAAATATAATATTTATATATATATATCTATATATTTATTTTTATTAAATATTACACGAAAAGTACATTATTACATGACATGAAAGTACACGACACAAATGAATTGCCAGGTCTACAGAATATAATGCAAAAAATACATTTTATTCAATTAATACTTCATATAAAGTTCAACTTTTGCTAATCCATGTATGAAAAATGCTAGAGACTCTAAAAATTATTTCAAAATTTGTCTCAAATGCTGAGTTGTTATCTGTTTAATTGGTAACTTTCCTATAATAATATGAGACACAACGTGCATACATATACGCTTACGAATTAAAACAAGACATATGTCATGCCACGTAATTAATTTGAGAAAAAAAATTGGGATAATTTTTAGAGTGCATAGCATTATTACACATTCATTTATATATTGGATTGGATTGAGATAATGGATGAAATCAAATCAAAATTATGAATCTCATTTCAATTTGAATTTGAATTGAATTAGAAAAATGTTAGAGACCCCAAAAATTGTCTCAAATGTTCAGTTGTCACATGTATAATTGGTAACATTCCTATAATAATACGAGTCTCGCGTGCATACATATGCGATCACGAATTAAAATAAGTCATATGTCATATCATGTCATTTGGGAAAAAAAATTGAGACAATATTTGAGGTCTCTAGCATTATTATCATCGAATCTACTAATTATATGGATTGTGCCATTTAATTCGCGATTTCCTAATAGCAGACACTTTGATTATAATCTTTTTTTTCAAGTTTAATGATCTTGAATCTATAGAATTGATTAAATGAGCATTTTATTTATAGCATGAGTTATGTTTTTGAAAGGGGGATTAATTCAATAATCAAAAGCCATACGACATCTACCTACAATCAAAATTGAACAAATGATTAAACATATCGTTGTTGAATTTTATTTTATTTTGGATAGGCAACCAAGTGATTTTTTGAAAATATTATGAATATATGTATTTACTGTGACCCAAATATTTTGAACTGTTTTGAGCAATCGACCGTAGATGCAATATCATAAAAACTTTTATCACATAATTAAAACCATGAAAGTGTTGTTAATTTATAATCTCGAACATGAAAAATACCAAAACAAAACAAACTCTTAGAAGGAGAGACTAAACAAATTCAAAAATATTGAGAGCTTATTGAAAAAATAAGAGTTTAATCACGAAAAAAAAGGCTGAGAGAGATGTAGGGTTTTTATTAATTTGGCAGACATTTTTATTTTATTTTTTATAAAATTGTATTACGAGTTGGTTTGGGCTACATTTGTCATTTGGTAATTTCTTTAGCAGCAAAGTTTGGGCCATATTTGGATTTAAAGAACTGTACTATGGTCCTTGGCTCCTTGATAAGTTTTATATGTTGATAGACGGTTGCTCCTTAATTTTCTGGGTTGCAGACCTGCAATTGTGCATGTGCAAATGCAAGTGTAAAAATCTTCATAAATCAGATGACAATATAACAATGTCTCGCGTAAGTAGCAGTTAATTCATGGCTTATATCAATGTAGTTGCGATATTTGTGTGTTTTTTCTCTGAAGGGGTACAATACTTATAGGGATCGGGACGGCAATATCAGATACGACCTGAACCCGAACTATCATATTTGAACTAACAAATCATAATACTGTAAAATGTGGTAGTCTTCAATTAGTGCTTATAATATAAGTACTTCAACAGTTCAACGATTCAAGCCTCAGGTTTAAATTTTAAAGTGCTTACAACTTGCAAGTCTATTATGTTCGCATCTCTCACAAATATCTTTCTTTTGTTCATGTTATAACATACTGGATATGATTTGCTGTAAAGCGTCTCCTTGTTCATCTCAACCCGCAACCAATATAATGTGTCAAGTCAACCTCAGTAACCTTAGATGAATGGAGAATATAGCAACACGTCATACACACTTGGAAATACTGGAAACAGGGAGAAAGCTAAAGAAGGCTAGAAAACCACAAAACACATGCATAGTTGACAAGTCCAATGAAACAGAGCTATAAGTACGCACTTCCTACTAGCTAATCTAAATTTTCTATTATTATAGCTGAATTCCGAAACTAGTGTTCGTCGTGATGCCTCCTTCCCACATTAAAATGGTCAAATATTAGTAATAACTAGCAAGGTTCAGATTTTTATAAAAGTTCCAATTGTGTACTACCATTCATTATATTAACTTGCCTCCACAGGGGGCAGCTTGAGTTTCATTTGCAGCTATTACAGGGTAATTAAGTTAATAGTACAACATCAATGTCAGCAGTGACCTCATGTTTAACTCTTAATTAATCCCTTAAGCCAAGCAGAATTCCTGAAAGATGGAAGATGTATCAGGGACCACAGGCATCAGAGTATCGATATTTGTACACGCGTATGGCATAGAGATGCTCCACCAAGGCTAAACTCATTATCCTACTAACTAAATTCTAATTGGTGCTTAATTCTTGATTAACTTCCTTAATCAATAGCTCCCCACCATCTGCGTGTTAAGCTTTTATTACATTCCTATCAAGTTGTATTATATATATAGATAGTTTCACATTGCAATGGAATCGTAATCCAACCACCTACATCAACTGTCTGGCTGTTAATCATCTTCTGAGATTCAGTTTAAGTTCCTTTGTTTTGTTCTTCAGAAAAGGCTTTAATTAGCAAATACTTCTGTTAAAAGAAGAAATCTCTAGTTATTCAAACAGCACACATAAATATCCTCTGTGCTGTCCATTTGTCCATTCTGTGTTGCCATATATTCACTGTATCGATTGTGATATTCCATAAGCACAACTATAACATGCAGGTAATTAGCTTTTAAGTTTTATTTTAATATATCTTGTGGTCACAATTATAACATGCACGTAATTAGCTAGCTTTACTTAAATATATATTATATACGTACTTGGGTCATTAGGCATTTTCGGTGTCAGATACTCGGACACACGTGTCCTTATTTTAGACACGAAAATTAGATATATGGCTACTAGGACGTTCAAACTCAGGGTTTTTTCCCTGTAAATCAGAAGAAGAAAAAAAAGGTTCGACGAAACGGACCCGTGGCAAACAAATGTTATTTTTACTTTCACTATTACTAAGCCAGACAATCTTGTGCAAAAACTTTCAGATACGATTAGTAGCATTGCAGCCACAAGGACCATGAGTCCATGACCCATTGATTAGAAGTCCACTTCAACTTTTAGTATTAAATGTGGAACTAGTAAAATCATTTCATCTGCTATTACTAATGTACGGAAGGCATACTATTGCCACCCTGGTTGCTGTAATACACACACATCACACATGTATTATTAATTTTATTTTTATTTTCTAAATGACACATGTACAATGTATTATTGATACTAAGCTGTACTTGTCTATTTATACAGATTATCAAATGGCTCCTCAAGGTAGTAGTACTACAAGAACCACCAAGAGAAATTGTTACTTCCACTCCACATATTAACAAAGATTGTATTGGTAAGTCATAAAATTTTCCCACATAATTCGTTTGAATTTATGTCAATGCATATAATTTTTAACTAAGATTATTGATATTTTGTTCATTTTTCTCTTTACAGCTCAATCGGAAGTCGTTCCACTGAATTTTTTTGGGAACAATCAAAAGCAGAAGAAGATTGATTACAAGAAGATCATTTCTTGCAAGAACTTTGAGAGTTACACAGAAAGTAGCTTTTATAGCACGCTCAATCTAAAGAGGATCCGTACCATGAAGATAAATAGAGAAAATATTGCTAGAGGACTAGGCATTAGCTTCAACAAAGGTGCAGATTCTACTGCAGTTCATGTTCGAAATTCCAAGGTTTTGCCTGTCTCTGATTCCACCATTGCATTATCATCTCGTCAATATTGTAAAAAATATGAAAGAAGTGATCAGAAAGCAAAGGCTGACAAAACAAAGGCATTGTCTAAAATGAAGGAGATTTTGAGATGGGTTGCTGCTGCAAAGACTGAAATGAGAGGAAAATGTACAAGTTGCAAGGTAAATTAAGTTGCAATTATTAGGATATCGATCTTTTTTCCTTTAATTAGTTCCAAGTTTTAAGGTTTAAACTTAAAACGATATATCATACATGGTTCTTTTCTAACAAGTTTCATTTATGATCCAGGTTTTGCATTTTGGAAACAAGGCCACACTAAAAGCAATTCCTGATGATGAATTAAATGATGAGTCTCCAAAGATTAGTTTCAGGTGGGATGTGGAGAATTGTTCAAACATGTCTTCCTCTGTTTACTCGGATCTTTCGGTGTCTTCTTCCACTAGGAATGCCGGCCAAATTACTAAACCAGGAAGCTGGATCACAACAGATTCCGAATGTAAGTGTCTACTTCATCACGTGTATATGTTACTACTATTTGCTTGCATGTATTAGTTTGAATTTGTATTGTAAGTACTAAGTATGCTGTATGTGTTATTACTACTTGCTTACATGTATTATTTTCTTTTTTTGTGACAGATGTGGTGCTGGAGCTATAAAGATTAGATCTTGATGGAGGGCTCAATTTGTAGAATATAGCAAGTGTTTTTTCGCCAATATACTAAAGCTATTGGTGTTTTGTCATTTGTAAACTACTGTCCATTGTTTAAATTGAAAGCCAGCCATGAAAATCATGTGCATTTTTCTATAATTAAGAGAAGCTCATATGCAATTATATGTTACATTATACGCAAGAGACTAATTATGAACACACTAAATAAAATATTACAACACTCGATTAATCTTTATGTACAAAGATTTAGTCTAGTACAGTAGATATTTTCTTTGTTAATATAAAAAATTATATTATATTTATTAATTTATGAAAGACAAAATTTGTGCAATTTTATGAGGAAAAAAGTCAAAGTTTAGTATCATAGTAAGCGGATTGGATTATAAGGAGTATTAAATCAATAGATTGGGTTATGAAATATCACTGGGTTATGAAATATCACTAAGACCCATTGTTCCAGGGAGATAATTTCTTTTCTCAATAAAAAAAATGTAAAAAAGAAGATATTAAATGGATTAATTATCAACTTCCTTACTAGATTTTAAAATATTAAATAAATTATCGACTACAAACTTTAAAAAAGTTATCTGTCATAAAAATATTATTTTAAAATTTTTTACTAACTTTAAAAATCATTAATATCTGACAATAAATATGAACTAGTTTTAAATTTTAACATTATAACAAAATAATAATATATTATAAGTTTTACATTATAATTAAATAATTCATTTATAAACTAATTGTCAAAGGATTCAACCTATTTTTGGATGGTGATTATTTTTTTAAATAATTTTTTTGAGAAAAATTAAGACAACATAATTTTTGTCAAAATCAAAACTGATCTTCAGTTTTTTGTAATTCACATAAAAATATATTAGATGAAATTTTCTTAAGAAAGTTGTTGATAATTAAAAAACATTTTTTATTAAATATTTATCTCTCTTATATTTATCTATAATTTCAAATTTTAATATTAATTATAATTTTGTATCCATCTGTGATATAAAATTATAATATTTTTATTTATTTTTTTTAAAAAAATTATGATATAATTATCAATTTATAATTACGTGGATGATCAAATAAAATTTAAAATATATTCATATATTTATATATCCCTTTCGACAAATATTGTTTTAATATTTTCATTTTAGTATGGTAAAAAAATATTAATGTAATTAAAAAATTAATTAAGTAGAGTTTAATAGTGCTAAAAAAATTTGTAAATATAAAATATCAGATTTTATTATTATATACCTCCCATCAAACCTTTTTTCCCTCCGATAAATTATCTAAAAATCCATTGTAAAAACATTTTTTCTTTTTGTCGAAATCGTATTGTGAGTGGGTTATATAATCTTTAATCCTTTCAAAATTATTACTAAATAAAATTGGTGTCCTAATTGGAATTTTAAATTAAATAAATAAAATTATTGTTATTAATTATTAAGCTCATCAATGGTGAAATGTGGTCCTATAAATTGAGGTTTTATCGATACCAAAAACTAGGGTTTTAGGGAATTGCCATCTCTCAATCATAATCTATACATACAATCTACTCTCTTGCTCCCATGGATAGATACAGAAAAGTTGAAAACCCCAAGCCTGAAAGTGCCGCAAATGAGAATGAAATTCGAATCACTTCTAAAGGCTTGGTTCGTAATTACATCACCTACGCCACTACTCTGCTCCAGGTACTAATCGCCTCTTAATCTTCCTTATTCACTTCATTTTTAAATTAATTGCGTAATTGTTTGGTTTTTTATTTTGTGATAGTGATACATGAGATTTGCTTATTACACTGTTGGTTAGTGTTGATGGAGAAATATGGTAATCAACAAAGATCGAGGTTCTTTGCCGGAAAGAGATCTGACGAGGCTGAGATGCGGCGGAGCGTGGTGGTTTGTATGAGATTGGGGGCTGAGATTGCTAGGTTTAGAATAACTAGAGCTTTGTGTTCTCTGGCGGCTGTGAGCTCTAATTTTTCCGACCCCCAACAATGTGCCTACGTACCTCTATTTATAGGCAAAATAGAAGATCAAGCCCACGTAGTTCTTGGCAAAGCAGAGGCCCATTAGGAAACCTGAGTTTCCTTCTTCGAATCGAATGCAGAAAAAGCAAGTGGAACCTTCCTGGAAGAGGACTCTACTTTCGGGCTTGTTTGGATAGGTCAAAGCCCAGTATAAGGTCCAAGGACTTCATGGATCCGACATTGACCCGGAAACCGTGGGCTCTAACCGGTCCACTACAGCTATTTCCAAGGATACCATGACTGAAGGCCAGCACTAGATCCACCACAAATCGTAGGTCACGTCCTAAGCCCCCAGACGAGGGCAACCCGTCTGAGTACAGGGAAAGGATCTTCCAAGATTAGGCCAAATATGCCTTCATAATTCCCCTACGAGGGCAACCCAAGGAATATGGAGCTATGACCTTTAATACAAATAAATACTGACAATTGACCGGACTAGGAACAGCAAAGCTCGACCAACCTCCATATAGGGCGCGCCTCAGGCATACACTATAGCCTTGGGCGCGCCTGATATTATCCGATATTAGGCACCAGCAATTGATCCTTGCTTTATCGATTTCCACCTACCAAACCTTGATGATCATAGGCTCCGACGACATCAGCCTGAATCTCGTTCGTCATCAGCTCTGATCGACTTTACCAGAGGACGCGCCCATCGCAGAAAGTACACGAGGGCGCGCCTCCATACCGCATAAAATGGTATACAACAACTACCCCCCAAGTCTTGAGATCATTGTAAATGTTCGAAAGAATTTCCCCATGTCCTCACACTTGGGCGCCCCATACCCTAAATTGGACATACATTTACTTGGGAAATCTTCAACTCGAATTAATCACTATTCTGGCTGATCACGGCGCGCCTCAAGAACAAGGCGCGGCTTAAGGAAGTTCATTAGTCAGTTTATACATACATATACACGGACAAGGCAAATGATGATATTTTCCTCGATCCTCGAATCGAGGACCAATAACTAGCCGCCACGTGTCCTTCCTGTCCCGTCTATATATATATATATTGTTTTACTTCTCTTTTTGTTTTTATTCCTCATAGTTCAAGACTCTCTTTTCAACCGCAACAAACTTCTAAGGCTCATTCAAGGCGTCTCCTCCGCTCAAAAATCACGATTCGGGGTTCAAAAAGCTCGTCACTTTAGTAGGTATGTAATGCCACCTTTTTTGTTTAATTCCACCCAGTATTGCTCTTGGAATTCAAAAAGGTCTGTTCGAGTTCTTGCATGTTCATCAGTGTTCTTCGTGTGTATAATTGTATATATATGTCGTAGATCTTATTTACTCACTATTCTATTAGTTAGAATATGTTCTTGGAATTGTCATAGAGTTAGGGCGCGCCCTACATGTTACGAGGGCACCTTTGCGTCGATTTAGACCTATTATAGTTTTAATCGCCCAATTACCCTTGGAGTATAGTCGGGTATGCCCCAGGCGCGTCCTATTTTTCCTTTTTTAACTTTTGTTATAACGCGCCCAACACCACATTGGCTCCTGTTACCCTACCTTCGAGACGCGCCTTTTCAAGGACGTACTAAGTGTTGATTTTGTCTTCATTTCAGATGGTCCGTGAAGGCGCGTCTCAACTCCCTTTCCACCCTTTTCGCGAATTTGTCTTCGAAAGATTCGGCGAGACCATTACACCTACACGAATTCCCCCACCTCTTTCCTCGAGAACAAAAAGAGCGGTTCAAAGATTCATGGAGCACCTAAGTAAGAACAGACACGAGTTAGACTTCAACGAAGAGACGCCTGTCTTACCAGTCATTCCCGAGACCGTCCCCCAAAAGACGGCGTCCCGTGATGAGGCGCGCCCTATCTCAGTGAACATAGATCCTGAAACCGAAATAGAGGAAGAAGAAGTAGCAAAACTCAACAGAAGAAGAAAATACGAGCCAATGGGGGAACCAGCAGAGACCTCTCTTACAAATAAAGGCGCGCCTGAAGAGGATGACTCGCTCCTATCTCCTCCTCCTTCGCCCGTCCCCTTCCGTCATTGGAAAGTTGCGGATTACGAGATTGATCTTGATTGGGCCGGGAGAGAAGCGACTGAAAAAGAGAAGGACGCAATTAGGGCGCGCCATGGAAAGTTGGCATGCGTCGGACTAAGGTCAACAGTCACTGATGTTGAAGTTGATTGGACCATGAAATACTTTGACCAAGAAGGTATGTGGGCGATCCCCTCAAGACGAATGCGTCCCCATAGATTTGACCTTCAACCTATGAAGATCCCCAGGATGGTGATCACGCCAAAATTGGTCGAGTTGGGTATTGGCGCGCCCCTTCACCCTTACTTCCGAGCAATTTGCGAATGGTACGACATAGCTCCTATCCAACTATCTCCAAACGGCTGGAAATTCGCCATTGCTTTATATACTATGTATCATTCCCTCAACTTTGGCGCGCCCACAATGGAAGAATTCAGCCACTTCTTTTCCTTGAGGCAAAGCAGTATCGGATATTACTATTTGGTGGTATGGAAGAAGCATAACAAACGAGGTTTTTCTGAGGGAAAAACTTCGAATGTCAAAAAATGGAAGGAACCCTATTTTTATGTCTATGACACCGAGCGTGTCCGGGTTCGCTTTAACAGAGTCCCAAGTAAGTCTTGTAGGCGCGCCCTACCTATACCAGTTTGCGCCCTTTTATTTTCTTATTTTAACATATTTCTTTTCCTTAGTTACCAGGACACAAGTCCATTTGAGTGGCGCCGCCCTTATTAGGGCAGAAACTGTCTTGAGCCTTCCCCAAGACCAAAAATATTTGAAGAATTTAATCACTCTTGACAAACTAAAAGAGGTTGGGTTTCTTTCCGAGAAGGTGGGTTCAATAGAGCCTGTTCCGTATGTTGAGGACGCGTCCTCAGGTGACGACGATTCCCAAGGCGTCTCCTCAAATGACAGCGACCTAGAAGGTCCATAAATTTCTGTAGTTTCTAGGGCGCGTCCATAAATTTCATCTCAGCTTTAATGTTGCATGTTCCTGTATTCTTCTTTTCATGGCGCGCCTAGAGTCATGTATTTATTTCTTTACACATTTTTTACTGACATTTTCCATTTGTGTTGTAGGTATGCCGAAAATTCCACGAGGTTGGGGCTCCACGAAGCCAAAGAAGGTTGAGGTTTCAAAGAAACAATCTGATCCCCCTGCAATCCTCAAGAAAAAGTCCCCTATCAAAGCCCAGACTTCTCTCAGGGCACCACCTGCTCAGGATGCGCCCTCTTCGAAGAAGCAGAGGATTGAAAGTTCGGCCTCCAGTCTGCTGGTTTCAACGGTTGTTGGGGAATTGGCTCACCCTCTGATAACGGATGAGGACTTGTCTTTTTGGTCTTCTCTGAAGGAAGATGAGGCTGATAACGCCCTTATCCGCTCGGCTGGAGAAGTATATTTCCATGTGATGAACAGGTCACGCTCTTGGAAAAAGGACAGAGCGCGTCTCACGGAGTTGGAGAAGAATGAAGAAACCCGTCAGACAGAGCTGACAGTTGCAACCCAGGCTAGGGCGCGCCTAGAGGCTGAGTTGACTTCCGTCAAGGCCAAGCTTTCCACATCTGAAGCCAACCTTGCCTTAGCAAACACCTCCTTGGAGCAGGTTAGAAAGGACAAGGAAGATATGGTGAAGATCATTGACGGTTTTCACATAGAGAAGAGCGCCTGGCAAGAGGAGAAAGAGGCAGTTAAAGAAGAAGGCAAGGAGGAAGGCAAGGAGCTGGGTTTTCACGACTTTTTACGCGGGTTCTTGGCTTTTGAACCAAACTTTGATTGGTCTAGGTGGGGTCCCTCTACAAAGACCTTTATAGAGGAGTTCAAGGCGGAGGAGGCTGAATCCATCGCAGCCAAGAAATCAGAGTTGGAAGAAGACGTCCAGGCCCAGCTAGCAGAAGCCCTTCAATCAACTGAGGAAATTCCAATTGAAGGAGGTAAGGCGCGCCCTGACCAAGGCGACGCCCCCATAACCACTGCTCTTGAAGTTTCTCCAATCAACTCCTTTGCTCCACAAGAATGAAAACATTTACTTTTCGAGGTGTGGGTCCTCTGTAAAACCCTACAAATTGTAAACATTTTGACTCGTTTATCTTTATGAATGATTTTTATCTACTTTGTTGGGCGCGCCTGATTTCCCTGTGGTCAAATTATTATTCTTCTCGTTTATTATTCATGCAGGTGTTAGTGTTTTGTGCAGAAGGGTGGAGGGCACGCCCTCCTCACGTAGTTTATCAATTGGACATTATATTGTCACTTTAATGCATACTTTGTTTAAAATTTGTTCATCGATTTCTGACTTAGGGCGCGCCTTATAATTCTTGTTACCTTTTTCTGATTATCATGAAAATATTCGCACCTCTTGGATAATTTTCTCCCTTTGATTGCTGTGGTAAAGTTTGACAAGGCATGTAACAACTTCTGGCACACATATTTGCCTTAATCCATCACGCATAGTTAAGATCTTTCAAAGAAAATAGTTTACCATACATCAAAACTAGCACACCATATGCCTGTTACCCCCCTGGAGTAAATTTAAGTTTTACTTCTAATACTGATAATTCAAAAATTGTCTTTAGAAACACAAAACAAAAATATAAAGGGTTTGCCCTATTGAAAATATCTCTTCAAATGCTCCGCGTTCCATGCTCTTGGAATGGATTTGCCCTCTAAGTCTTCTAGGTAGAAAGTACCCTTCCATAATGCTGCTCTGATTTTGTATGGTCCTTCCCAGTTAGGTCCAAATACTCCATGACTTGCTGTTTTGGCATGGGGCATCACCTTCCTCAGCACCAAGTCACCTACTTGAATTGACCTTTCTCTAACCTTTGAGTTGTAATATCTTGCCGTCCTCTGCTGATATGCTGCTAACCTTATTTGAGCATTAGCTCGTGTCTCTTCCAGCAGGTCTAGGTAGAGTCTGTGATTCACCTCCTGGACTTCTTCCTGAGGTTTGTCCCTCCTCAAGGACCCAGCTCCGATCTCAACTGGCACCATGGCTTCACATCCATATGTTAGGACGAAAGGCGACTCCCCTGTGGTACTTCTAGGAGTAGTGTTGTAAGACCATAACACCTGAGGTAGTTCTTCCGGCCAACTTCCCTTGCTTTCCTCTAACTTGGCCTTCAGGGTGTGCTTGATGATTTTATTGATGGCTTCGGTTTGTCCATTGCTTTGAGGGTGGTATACTGCCGCAAAATCTTTCTTTATAGACAAGTTCTCACATAGGGTCCTCAACTCTTTGCTGTCGAATTGCTTTCCATTGTCAGAGATCAGCTTGTACGGGATACCAAACCTGCAAACAATGGCGTTGAATACGAAGTCTGTTATCTTCTTGGCTGTTATGGTCGCGAGAGGAGCGGCTTCTGCCCACTTCGTAAAGTAATCTACTGCTACCACGGCATATTTAACTCCTCCCTTCCCTCTTGGCAATTCTCCTATTAGATCGATCCCCCACATGGCGAACGGCCATGGGCTTGTCATGGAGGTAAGAGAAGCCACCGGGCTTGCGATGTAGTTGGCATATCTTTGGCATTTGTCACATGCCCTAGCGAATTCATAGGCATCCTTCTTCATTGTAGGCCAATAGTATCCTTGCCTGAGAATTTTCATGGCTAGGGAATTACCCCCCGAGTGGTTGCCACAGATACCCTCATGTACCTCTCTCATGATGTAAGTGCACTCTTCTCCATCTATGCACTTAAGTAAGGGTTGGTTGAATCCTCTTCTATATAATGCCCCATCATACTCCACATACCTGGCTGCTTTGTACCGAAGTTTCCTAGCTTCTCCCTTGTCCTCTGGAAGTTTTCCTTTCTTCAAAAATTCCCAAATAGGTGTTTTCCATGTGATTTCTTCTAGAGTTTTTTTATCAATTGTCATAACCTCTTCCCTTGGGATGCTTGGCGCTTCCCGAATTTCCAGGGGGATGACTCCTAACATTGTAGCATTTTTTTGTGATCCTAGTTTTGCCAGGGCATCTGCCTCGAAGTTTTGACCTCGGGGGATCTGCTCTATGCGAACCTCTGTAAATTTCGTTATCAGGTGCTTGGCACATTCGAGATACATCTCTGTCTTGGGACCTCTTGCCTGATACCCTCCTTTCACTTGATATACTACCAACATCGAATCACTTTTGACAACTAAGTGAGTTGCTGTCATCTCAAGGGCCAGTTTCATTCCAGCAATGAAGGCCTCATACTCCGCATCGTTGTTAGTGGCTCGAAAGGCAAAGTGGATTGCGCTCATAAGACGGTGTCCTTCAGGGCTGATGAGGACTATGCCGGCCCCGGCTCCTTCATTATTCACTGCTCCATCAACATGCAATGTCCACCATGCCTTTGGAATTTCCCTCTCTCTTCTTAGAGAGGTTTGTGCCGCTTCTACCGGAATCATGGCATGTTCATTATTTTCAAAGTCTGGTGGAAATTCTAAAACAAAATCTGCTAGAGCCTGTCCTTTAATAGAACTCCTTGGCTTATACTCGATGTCAAATTGCCCCAATTCAACTGCCCATTTCAGCATTCTCCCTGATGTCTCTGGCCGATGCATGACTTGTTTGAGTGGATAAGCTGTCCTGACCTCGATTTTGTGAGCCTGAAAGTAGGGCCTTAGTTTTCTTGCTGCCAGTATCAAGGCGTAGACCAGTTTTTCCATGTTAGAGTATCTTGTTTCGGCGTCGAGAAGTCTCTTGCTCACATAGTAGACTGGGGACTGCGAGTCGTTCTCTTCTTTTACTAGGACAGCACTAATTGAGTATTCAGAAATGGCCAAGTAGAGAATCAATGTTTCCCCTTCAGTTGGCTTAGCTAACAGAGGCGGCTTCCCCAAATGTTCTTTTATTTTCTGGAAGGCTTCTTCACATTCTGGAGTCCACACAAAGTCCTTAGCTACTCCCTTGATGGCTTGGAAGAACTCTTTGCATTTGTCTGATGATTTTGACACAAACCTGTTGAGAGCGGCTATCCTTCCAGTTAAGCTCTGTACCTGCTTCACGGTGGTTGGTGACTTCATGTCGAGTAGAGCTTGAATTTTGACAGGATTTGCTTCAATTCCCCTATGATTGACTATGAACCCAAGGAATTTTCCTGATTCCACCCCGAACACACACTTCTGAGGATTAAGCTTCATTCTATACTTCCTGAGAATATTGAACATCTCCTCCAAGTGTCTTACATGAGTGCTGGCTTCTTTAGATTTCACCAGCATGTCGTCCACATATACTTCCATTGTCTTACCAATTTGATCTTTAAACATCATGTTCACTAGCCTTTGATAGGTCGCCCCCGCATTGATCAAGCCGAAAGGCATACCAATGTAGCAATATAGTCCTCTGTCTGTGATAAAGGAGGTATGTTCTTGATCTGACTCGTGCATTGGAATTTGATTGTACCCCGAATATGCGTCCATGAAACTAAGGAGTGCATGGCCAGCCGTCGCATCTACCAACTGGTCAATTCTTGGGAGAGGGAAGCTATCCTTAGGACAGGCTTTGTTCAAATCAGTGAAATCAATGCACGTCCTCCATTTCCCATTGGGCTTTTTTACCAGGACGGGGTTCGCTAGCCATTCAGGGTAGTAGGATTCCTTAATTAAGCCAACTTCCAATAATCTGTCCACTTCTTCCCGCAATGCTTGAGCTCTTTCACCGCTGACTGGGCGACGTTTCTGCCTCATCCCTTTCTTTGTGGGATCAATGTTAAGATGGTGGCACATTACTTTAGGATCTATCCCTACCATATCAGCATGACTCCATGCAAAAACATCCAGGTTAGATCTTAGGAAATTTATCAACTCTTCTTGTAAGGCGGGCTCAAGGTGTGAACCAATTTTCAAAACTTTTGAAGGATCCTTCATATCTACTGGGATGGATAATGTATCTTCTGCTGGCCCTGATCTTTCTATCGCAAGAGGCATTCGAGGGTCCAGGTCAAAGTTAACATCGTCTTCTTCCTTCTCACCTTTAGAGGGCGCGCCCTCCTTTCTTGGAAAACTGAGACAATCTTCTTCCAACTCAATGACGGGAAGAGATTCGGGTACTACCGCTTTGCCCTTCTTTTTTCTGGCCAAAGTTTGTTCTTCAGTCTCTTCGTCGTTAGCGTCTCCCACCACAGGCTCCGGTGTGGAAGGCGCTCCCAACATTAGAATTTGAGGGCATGGCTTGTCCTCGAGGTACCAGGCCTCTTCTTCTTTGGGGAATTCCACAGTATACAGAACATTCACTATGGCTTCTCCTCGGTTTTCCATCATGTTGGTTGACTGAGGTTGTCTTAGACTTCTTGTTTTCTCAAACACCTTTAGTGATTTGTTATAACATTCCCTTGAATCGAATTGGCATCCCTTCACACATCCTATCCCAGCAGGTGTGGGAAACTTCATAGATAAGTGGTAGATGGAAGTGATGACTCTCATCTCTTTCAGGAGCGGTCTTCCGATCAGAGCATTGTGAGTTGACTCCTGGTCCACTACTAAAAACTCGATGATCTGGGTTGATGAGAGCGCTCCTTCTCCAAGAGTGACAGGAAGACGGATGGTTCCCTTAGCGGGGATAGACTCTCCTCCAAAGCCATATAGGAAGATGTTCTCCATGGTCATGTCTTTGTCAAGAAGTCCCATTTTTCTATATGTGCTGTAGTACAGGATGTTTGCTGAGCTTCCGTTATCCACAAATACTCGATGGACATTCACCGTCCCGATCTTTACTGCTATTACTAGGGCGTCGTTATGTGGGTGATGTACCCACTTGGCGTCCTCCTCCGTGAAGGTAATGTCTGTGGATTCTCCTCTGAAGAGCTTCGTTGGCCTTGAAGAAAGGCTATTGACATTAGTAAGAGGTCGGTGCTTGGCTTCCTTTGCGTATCTTTCCATTGCATTTTTTCCATCACCTGCTATATGATGTCCGCCGAATATAGTGTGAATGCTGTCTTCTCTGACAAAGGTGGATTCTGAAGTTGGTTTCTCATTATTGGCTCCTAAGCCAGGCCTACTCTCCCTCCTCGGAAAGGGATGATCAACTTTGTATTTCTTCACCCACTCGGTGAGGTGCCCTTCTTTTATCAGTACTTCGATCTCGTCTTTCAGTTGCCGACATTCATGAGTGTTGTGCCCCGCAGATTCGTGATATTCGCAATATTTCTTCTGGTCTTTGCTTTGCCAAGCCGATGGGGGAGGAGGTCTCCTGAACAATCCCTTGTTTTTGTTGACTTCATAAATGTGCTCTACTCCGGCTACCAGGGGGGTATATCCGTCTCTCCTTTTTTCATAGGACTGAGGCGGGCTCCAGTTCCTCCTATCCGTCATACTCACCCGATTTGGACTCGTCGGCTTTCTCCTATAGTCAGAAGGTGGAGTTCTATCCCTCTTCTTCAGATTTTTGGACTTTGAATTCGATTGATTGTTGTCTTCCAAAGATTGTTCGATTCTTTTGAAGGGTTCTGCCTCGGCGTACAAGGAGGCCAAAGTTGATGGCTCCTTCCCTTGCAAATGTTTCCAGAAATCTGTTCCAACTCTCAAACCTGCAATGAGGAAACTTTTCAAGGTATCATCCGTCGCTCCCCTAACTCCTGTAGCTTCAGCATTGAATCTTTTGAAGTATGCTTGGAGGGATTCATTGTCCCTTTGTTTGACATTAGCTAGAGTTGTGACCGGAGGAGCATACTTCACTGCAGCCTGGAACTGTGTTAGGAAGAGAAGTTGCATCTGGTCCCAGGTCGTGACAGTTCCCGCTCCCAACTTCTGAAACCATATTTGAGCGCTATCCCTTAGTGTAGCAGCCAAGAGCCGACATCTAGCCAGAGCCTGCACCTGATAAACATCCATGTCCGTGTTGAATTTTCCCAGATATTCAACTGGGTCTGAGTTTCCATGATAGCGGAGATCAGTAGTACTTCGATAACCTTGCGGGAGTGGAGCGTCCCTTACTGCTTGAGAGAAGGGAGATGGGGCCTGCACCAAGGTAGTAGGCCTTCCCCCGTCGAGGAGTGTGAGAAGCTTCTTCAATTCATCAACATTTACACAACCTACACCAGGTATATTTTGCATTCCTGAAAGTTGGGATAAAGGGCTTACCTGGGGGGCAATAGCTAGGGGCGCGTCCCGAGGGATGGGCGCGGCTTGGAGAGGAGGGGGCGCGTCCTCCGCTGGGGTGACGGGCACTGAGAGGACGCCCGGCGTTGCATGGAAGGCGGGCGCGCCCACCACTTGATCGACGGGGGGATCCATGCTCTGGTTCACTCGAGTATTACTAGGCGCGCCTTCTCTGGTATTTCGATTGCTTTGGGTATTTTGCCCCCGAGGAGCGGGACGTCTGTCTTCAGATGAGTTTTCAGAATAAACAGGGGTGATGATGGGTTCGGCGTTGTGACGCCTCCAATGAGGGAGGGGCCTCTGACTCATGTAATCATTCTCTCTCGTTCCTTGTCGATTTGACACAGCCTCGCGATTACGTGGGTTTATTCTCCGTGGAAAACCCTCATCTGGGTGGATTGATCTTAGAGGCAGAGGATTGATGACGGGGCCTCCCTCTGTCTGCTTCCCTCTCCTGTGAGGTTGGTCCTCCTCTTCCCCCTGCAAAACCAATCTTCCATTCCTGTCACGGATAAAAGGTTTACGGTGCTCCGAGGTTACCTGGGCATTGTGCCTTCGATTGACAGCATGACTCGAGCGATGTGGGTGTGGAGGATGCTGGACTTCTCCTGCTAGGACTATACCCCTTTCAACATTCTCCTGATGATCCTGATTGGTAGCACCGCTCCCAAATTCTAGCCTTCTGGGGGTGACTCCGTGAAACCTTCCACCCCGATTATCTTCAAGTTTTCTGCCTCTTCCATCAAGGGTATGACCCCTTCCTTCTATCATTGCTTCTTTCCCAGGGCGCCGCTCAAGGGTGCGCAGGCGCTCGTCAAATCCATTGAAGTTCTCGTGGAGGCTCCTGACCGTATCACCAATCAGAAACAGCTGCTCCATTATCTCAGAGTTGGTCATCATAACGGGAGGAGGTCCTCCGACAATTCGCCCAACATCCGTATACTCAGGAACATATTCCTCATGGTTATGGTAATTCCTGTTATGCTGACCATGACTCCGGCCGGGCGACCGTGTTTCTTGCTCCCTTCCGCCTTTCGTCTGATGATCTTTTGGTTGAGACATCTTTTCTCCTTAGATGTTGAAAGTCCCCTCCTTCTAGCGCCAATTTGTTGATGGAGAAATATGGTAATCAACAAAGATCGAGGTTCTTTGCCGGAAAGAGATCTGACGAGGCTGAGATGCGGCGGAGCGTGGTGGTTTGTATGAGATTGGGGGCTGAGATTGCTAGGTTTAGAATAACTAGAGCTTTGTGTTCTCTGGCGGCTGTGAGCTCTAATTTTTCCGACCCCCAACAATGTGCCTACGTACCTCTATTTATAGGCAAAATAGAAGATCAAGCCCACGTAGTTCTTGGCAAAGCAGAGGCCCATTAGGAAACCTGAGTTTCCTTCTTCGAATCGAATGCAGAAAAAGCAAGTGGAACCTTCCTGGAAGAGGACTCTACTTTCGGGCTTGTTTGGATAGGTCAAAGCCCAGTATAAGGTCCAAGGACTTCATGGATCCGACATTGACCCGGAAACCGTGGGCTCTAACCGGTCCACTACAGCTATTTCCAAGGATACCATGACTGAAGGCCAGCACTAGATCCACCACAAATCGTAGGTCACGTCCTAAGCCCCCAGACGAGGGCAACCCGTCTGAGTACAGGGAAAGGATCTTCCAAGATTAGGCCAAATATGCCTTCATAATTCCCCTACGAGGGCAACCCAAGGAATATGGAGCTATGACCTTTAATACAAATAAATACTGACAATTGACCGGACTAGGAACAGCAAAGCTCGACCAACCTCCATATAGGGCGCGCCTCAGGCATACACTATAGCCTTGGGCGCGCCTGATATTATCCGATATTAGGCACCAGCAATTGATCCTTGCTTTATCGATTTCCACCTACCAAACCTTGATGATCATAGGCTCCGACGACATCAGCCTGAATCTCGTTCGTCATCAGCTCTGATCGACTTTACCAGAGGACGCGCCCATCGCAGAAAGTACACGAGGGCGCGCCTCCATACCGCATAAAATGGTATACAACAGTTAGTTATTAATTTTCGAGATGATGCGTGTTCTTGTGATTAATTATAGATTTGGTGTAAACACGATAATAATAGAGCTTGAGTTGTAGCTTATTGAGTATCTCGAGATGTTTTGAATTGATAGTTATTCGATAATTGTGTGGTTTAATTGTTAAAGAGGTCGATACTGAATAAATGTATCAGGATTTGGAGTTCTTTTATAGAAATTTGGTCAATTGTGCTTGTTGAGTTGCGGCGTGAGTAGTGTATTTTGTAATGGTGAGGGATTGTTTATGTACTTGAAAAGTAGTATGTAATCTGCGGCTTTACCTTTTTTAAGTCGTTGATTATTCAAGTAGTTATATCAACTTGCAATGTACTAGTACTTTATGAGAAGTGATAATCAAATGTTGGTTACCTTATGCTTTGAGGTAATAGATAAGCGGAGTTGAGACATTAGTGTCTTCATTTTTCTGTGGTATATTCTATGCCGTGTTCAAATATAATTTGTTATACTTGTTTCCATTTTAAGTCAGTGGTATTATTAGGCTAGAATTTCTTTTTGGCAACCAAGTCATTGTGACTTAGAATTTATGTGGGTATCAACTATCTATTTGGGAAAAAAACATAAAAATTCATTTGGTTCAACTAATTTGGAATGGAGGAATTGTTAACATTCAGGAGGGAAATGGAAGTGAAATTGTACTTAAAGCTATGGGACAAGCAATAAACAAGACGGTGTCCATTGCGGAGATTATAAAGGTTGGTTTATCTCACATTTTGAGTGAAACCACTTTCCTCTGAATTTTTTATGTGTTAGCTTATTGCATATGTTTTGGACAGAGACGAATGCCTCAATTGCATCAGGATACTGCCATCAGTTCAGTAAGCATAGTGGATGTATGGGAGCCCATCGAGGAAGGTCTTTTGCCGTAAGTATTACATCTGATTACAATTTTTTTCCTTGAATTTATTATAGATTAAATTTTGTTCTTACCATGTTTGAACCTTAATGTCCAATGCAGTGTGGAGACAAGCCGCAATGTCTCAATGATTTCAATCACCTTGTCAACTAAGGAGTTGAACAAGTACTCTCCAGGGTAAACTTATAACTCACTTTACTAGCCAATACATGCAGCACAATACAAATTACTGCATTCTCTATTGTGTTTAGAACACAGAATAAATGCTTGAAACTTGTCTGAATTGGTAAAGTAGGCATTTATTTTAGCGTCATCCATTTTGTATTTCCTTATATCCTTGTCCTGGTTCTTCATTTAGTATATCTCAATGAAGTTAATTCCAATTGAAGATGTCGTTTCTATGTCATAATCTATTTCATTATATATAGGTATCAAGCCCCAGCTAATGCAGAACAAGCAAGGCAACAGCCGCAATCTAGGCCACAACGCAATTATCAGCAACAGCAGCAAGGGCCACAAAATAATTATCAACAACAGCAGTCCTCAAGGCCACAGAACAATTATCAACAAAGGCAGACCCCCCAGCCACAGAACAATTATCAGCAACAACAGCAATCAAGGACACGTAACAATCAGCAACACCAGCCCCTAAGGTCGCAGAACAATTATCAGCAACAGCAGCAATCAAGGACACAGAACAATTATGACCAGCAGCAGCCAAGTGTTGGTAGACAAGCACGGCAAAATTACAATGTTGCTAATGAAGGTGATATTATTAAACAGAAACCATCTTTTATTGTAAACATCAATTTTTTTATTAGTATTAAATGATACTTGACCTGATTAAAATATTAGATTCATATGGGCGAGGTCGTGGCGGAGCCCGAGGTAGAGGGAGAGGACGAGGTTGGAGTAGAGGTGGATATGGAAGCTATGAAGGAAACTATAGGGGAAACTATCAAGGGAACTATCAAGAGAACTATCAAGGTATCAGGATTATGTCATATTTGTCTTAAACCCCATTTATTATTGATATAACATGATTTTGTAAATATATATGTTAGAAACTGGTAACTTTCGGAACCGGGGCCAAGGCAGTGGCCGTGATGGAGGCTACAATCGTGGTTAGTTCACATATCTTTTACTTTTCTGTGCAATGTTTGTAGCTCGTTATAATGATGTACATGGTTTTTCTAATATATTATATGAAGTTCACTAGTGGAGTAGTAGGTGATATTGGTGCAGTAGCAGTATAAATTATGATTTAACATTGTCAGTGTTGTATGTTGACAGATTATCAAGATGCTAGAGGCAGGGGTGGAGGAAGGGTAAGAGGTGGTTATGGTCGTAGTCGCGGAAGAATGGGAAACTACGCAAGGGATGATAGCAACCAGGAGTAGTTAAAGTAGTTGGGAGTGGTGCTTTTGATATGTTGGATAGCATGATGTTTTAGCAGCCTGAACTTCTGGTTTACATTGTTTTTTATGATTATTTAGCATTAATAAGCGTTCAGATTGATTTTTTGATGGGGGTGTGCATGATCCATGTGGTTTTTTCTTATGAAGATTGAATTGCCAAGTGTATGCAAGTCAGTTTTATTCCCTTTTACCATTGTATGTATTCCATGATCATATATCTCTGTAAAATGTGCTCCATATTTGACATTTCCGTTCCCTCTGAGCATTTTTTGAGTTCTACTGGAGAAAAATAGTAAATCCTAAAATCCCTGATCACCAACATGTATGTTACCATCAAGGAATTGCCAATGTCTCTGAAGTATAAAAGTGATCTGTTCTTTTCTGGGTTAAATATTGAAGTACTCATTAAAGTGGATAAAATGTCTCGGTTAACTCACTAAACTCCACGACGACTCACTAACATCACTTAAGTGAGACTATATATCATTCTGTTATCTCATGTTTTATTATTTAACGGAAGTTGTTATATCTAAAATATTCTGTTAGTTTGAATAAACATGTGGCTGAAATGGGTGATTGTGCATGCAAACGTGTATTCTACATGTTTTCCAATAAATAAATATATAAAATAAAATATTATTATAAAAGAAAACAAGATCATACAAAAAACTCAAAGGTTGCTACACAAGTTTTCTAAAATTGAGACTAAAACCTAATTATATGCAAGTGCTATTGATGAGAGACAATAGCTGCTTAGCTGGGGTAAAAAACCAAACAAATTGAATTGATTACTCACAAGTTATGCCACAGGGTTGCATCAGAAGCAACGATGTTGAGATATCTACAAACCTGCGAGCATGCAACAAGATCTCAACTACAGGCACATTTTTATTAAATTTTATATGACATGGACCATTGATTAGTTTTGTATAATATGCAAATCTTGTGAGTTTAAAAATGTTCATGTTTGAATTCTAGCATGTACCTGATTAATCATTCTAGCATACCAGCAACTTCTTGTTGTAAATAATATGGAGCATAATATGCTTATTTAGTAAATTAAATTGAGAGTAGTTCTGATCTTTAACATATTTTACAAATGATATATATCATTAAGAAAGATAATTACTACCTTAAATATGTGATAGTGTCAATGTTTGGTTCAAATGGAGAAGAGAAGATGACAAAATCAAAAGGAATTGTAAATGTATTCACAAATCAAGGAGAAGAAAATAAAGATAATTAAGAACCCTAATATATTCGTGATGATATATACATGTTAAGCCACGTAGTCAACCTATTCACTAATTCATTTGCTCATTAAATCATAAAACATGAGATAACAGAATGATATATAAAGTCACTTGAGTGATGTTAGTGAGTTTCCGTGGAGTTCAGTGAGTTAATTGAGACATTTTATTCACTTCAGTAGGCACTTCGATATTTAACCCGTTCTTTTCTTTTCTAATATGTGAACTTGTAAACTGTATCTTTGCAAAAAAAAAAAAAAAATCAATATTACCGCACTATTGATGTAGGTAAAAGAAAGTTTGTATGGTAAGTGATTAATTTCCTTGGCCTAGACAATAAATACAATATAATTGTACTACCAAATTCAAAATGCACTCGTGTGAATCGTGGTTCAGATAGTTTGCTGCTTATTGTTTTTGCAGCAGGTCAGGTGTTAAGTGTCTGCAGAATTTTCTGGATTGCTAAAATCTTTTGATTGGTAGGGTCTTCTGAGTATAAAAACAGCACAAACCAAATCTGCCTCTTAAATCAATCATAATCTATCTATACCAATAAACTCTATAACTCTTTTTTTTTTTGTCGGGAGACACTTTCACGTGGATGATTTGTACCTACCGAAATATAATCCCGTAAAAACGGAGTGCCCTTTCATTTAAAAAAATTTATCATCTAACCAAAAGACATGCAAAATGTTTCTGTACATTTAGACAATAAAAATTTAATGTCTGAATGTAGAACACCTACAATGAAAATTCAAAAAAATAATTAATACCGCGTCAAAGTTCAAAATAATAATAATTAATACTGCATCAGATAAGGAAAATATAATTAAAAATATATTACAAAAACTATATAATATAATATTATTAGAAATAAATAAAATAAATATGAAGATGAAAAAATCTAACCAAAGCGGATCTCTTTGGTTAGATACCTAAAAATAACATATAATTATATACATATTTTAGACAAATTTATAAAATAAATATTTATTATCGAACAATAATCCAAGATTATTGGTATAAATTATATCTAGAAAATAATAATAAATAAATAAATAATAGCCATTTATTATGTGATATTCGTCCAAAGATCATTCAAAATCTTATTAAAATTAAAATAATAAATTCAAAAAGAAACTCTTTGATTAGGAACACAAGTCATTAAAATATATTAAAATAAAACGAGTACTTATAAACTAAAATGCTAATTAACTACCATCATTAATATAAATTATAAAAAGCGTAGTTAATGCTCATTAAAACATTAAAAATATTAATAACAAAATTAAATCATGGCTAAAAATTAACTAATAAATTTAAAACCAATACACTGTAACCCATTTAAAGAATAAAAAAACCATTATATGTCATTTATTTAGTAATAAATATCATTTAGTAATAGTTATTATTAACATATTTAAAATATTAAAACATAACATAAAATTAAATATAAACTTAAATATAATGAATTATAACATCAAAAAATCGTAATTATTAACGTAAAATATATTAAACTCATATATATATATATATATCAAAATATATTTATATATATGCATCACTTATTTCCCACAAAATTGGTATTAGATTACCTCTTAAAAGGCATAAATATGTCACCACTTATGGCCCTCAAAATTGGTACTAAATTACCTCTTAAAATGCACAAATATGACATTACTTATGGTCTCTAAAATTGGTACTAAATGGATTATCGCAACACAAAATTAAGTTAAATAATATTAATTTTTTATAAATGCAACCAAATTTACTCAAATTAACAAGTAACTTCGTTTGGAATGACATTACAATAAATTCTATAACTTGTCTTTCATGCGAGTACGGTTTCAAAATGTAAGCAAATTCAGTCTCTACCTCCATATAAAAATATTGCTTTTTTGAAAGATCATTACATCCCCACAATTATATATATATAGAGAGAGAGAGAGTAGAGATATAGGAAAAACCAATTTAGATAGAAAATTAGGAAATTTTAATCTAGACCGTTGATATTTTATAGAAGTAATAAAATTCAAAACTAAATAATTAAGGATAATTTAGTAATATTTTTAAATTTACAAGTCTTTTTGTTAAGGATAAAGAGTTAAATAAGGCAATTATTTTATTTGGCAACTACAATCACATTAAAATTAATATTTATTATGATAACAAGACAAGAACATTCAACACATAATATATAAATCAGACTAAATATTCAATATATAATATGAATAAGATTCTACTAAGATATTATACATATTTTCATGTACTCTATTAACTATTCTAATGTAGTATTTAATATTTATTCTATTTTAATTCAAGATTCTATTATGTATTCTACTATTTACATATATTCTAATAAGTATATGAGGTATTTAATATTTATTTTAATTTGAGATTCTATTATGTGTTCTATTATTTTAATTTAATTTTAATATTTTGATATTTGATTAACTACATAATAGCATATTAAGTCAATATAACACTCTGCGGAATTTTGAAATTTTATTAGAATACATAATAGAATACTAAAAATACATAGTATTCTAATAGAATATTTTAAGATTCTATTATGTGTTCTACTATTCACGTATATTCTAATGTATTCTACTAAATATTCTACTATGGTATTAATATTAATTTTAGATTCTGTTATGTGTTTTATTATTTTAATTTAATTTTAATATTTTGATATTTGATTAAATACATAATAGCATCTGAAAATAGTAAATTAAACACTCTACGAAATCTTAAAATTTTATTAGAATACATAATAGAATACTAAAGATACATAATATTCTAATAAAATAGTCTATAAAACACTCTGCCGAATCTTGAAATTTAGAATACATGATAGAATAAGAATATTATAATATATAGTATTCTAATAATTATTTTATTAAATATTTCAAAATAAAATTTAATATATTTTTTAATCAAGATTCCATTAATTGTTTTAATAACTATTTTATTAAGTGTTTTACTATATATGTCATCGCATCAATGTTTTTAAATTTAAATGTAATATAATATAATATATTTTATTAAATAATAATCTTAAAATTCTATTAACTATTCTATTAATTATTTTAATAACATTAATATTCTACTACAGTTCTACTTATTAAAATACATAGCGCAATATATTTTTAAAAGTAATTCAAAATAATCTATTATATATTTCACTAAGTATTTTAATAAAAGTAAAACACTTATCAAGATTCTATTAAGTATTGTACTAAATATTTCACTATTTGTTTAAAAAATATTAAGATTATATTAACTATTCTACTAATTATTTTATTAAATATTTCAAAATAAAATTTAATATATTTTTTAATCAAGATTCCATTAAGTGTTTTTTTGGCTAAATTCCATTAAGTATTCTAATAACTATTTAACTAAGTATTCTACTAAATATTTCACATCATCGATGTTTTTAAAATTAGATGGAATATAATTTATTTTATTAAATAATAATTTCAAGATTCTATTAAGTATTCTATTTTTATTCTAATAAAATTAGCATTCTACTACCGTTCTACTTATTAAAATACAAAGTGTCATATATTTTTAAAATTAATTTTCAAAATAACTCATAAATCTTACTAGATTTTAAAGTATAACAAATAAATTAAAATACAAGTGTACGAGATAAGCGAGCAACAAATTATGCCGCAATTCAAAATATAAAATAATCTATTATGTATTTTAATAAAATTATATGAAAAGTGAACATATAAAATAATTCATTATATATGAAATACACAAGATAAAAACTACATGTATACTTACACAAATTAACTCATTAATGTAATATCAATTAATTAAATGTTATAAAAATTTCCATATATAACACTAATGTAAATTACTCACTTGCCCTTTTTAAGTTAAAAGTTATATATAAATGATTGAATGATAACCATCAGATCAGATTTTAATGAATGGATAAGATTATGGTTTCTTGTTTTCTCCAAAAAAAAGTTTTCTTTTGAACAGTTGCCTATATATATATATATATGATTTACTAAGCACTTTCTAATAAACCTATTTCTATTCCTATAATAGTTAATACATTCCTCGCTAATCTTTCATTCTCATTTCTGTGCAATTAAATATTGATTTTAGAGGGTGATGGTCTGTCAACCCAAATACTGAGGGGGTGTTTGGCTTAGCTTATAAGTAATAAGTTACTTTTTTAAAAAATATATTTTCATATTTTTTTTTAAAAATTAATATTTATTTTAGAAATTTAAGACCAAATCTTATTTATAAATTTGAAAATAAGTTACTTATTTTCAGAAAAAATACATATATACCAACTTTTTCAGCTTATAAGCTGCTTATAAGCTGAGGCAAACAGGGCCTGAGTTTAATTCTCGCGAGATTCATTAGAAAATGGATACTATTTTATTAGCTTATAAATTATATTAAAAAATATTAATTTGTAAAAAATATAATTAAATATTATTTTAATTAATTTTTTTTAGCAGAAACCAGGATTTTTCTCTTTGAAGTTCCACCACTGACCACACCAGAAAACAAACAGAAGTAGAATTCTAGCGTCTAATCTAAAACTGTTGGCACACATTTCGAGACCCCCCGTACACCTGCTCCCGACAAGTTACGAGGATTGAAGGTTTGTCAGTGTTCCAATCTTCCCTTTTTTGGACAAGCAAGATCTTTGTATCTCATATCTCACTTTTATATACATATAGAACTATGTATAGGTAAATATATAGACCTCTTTGTTTTGTGTTGTACAAATTGGTTTAATCTTGTTCTTATTAGCCATCCAAATGGAAGGACCTAAAGAACCAAAAATCATTACAGATAAGAATGAAATGAGAGAGTGGTCAAGATCTATGAGAGCTCAAGGCAAGACAATAGGGTTAGTCCCCACAATGGGTTATTTACACCAAGGTCATCTTTCTCTTCTTGAAGAAGCTCATAAACATACCCAACTTTTTGTGGTCTCAATTTATGTAAACCCTGGTCAGTTCTCTCCAAATGAGGATCTTTCAACATACCCATCTGATTTTAATGGTGATATCAAGAAGCTCATGTCTGTTCCTGGTGGGGTTGATATTGTTTTTCATCCCCATAACTTGTATGACTATGGTGTGGGTAGTGTTGGGAGTGGTGAAGGTCGGGTTGAGGGGGATAGGGTTGTGTCTTGTGTGGAAGATGGGGGATTAGGACATGAAACTTGGGTTAGAGTTGAAAGATTGGAGAAGGGATTGTGTGGGAAAAGTAGGCCTATATTCTTTCGAGGGGTTGCTACAATTGTTACTAAGTTGTTTAATATAGTTGAACCCGATGTTGCTGTTTTTGGGAAGAAGGATTATCAGCAGTGGAGGCTCATTACTAGAATGGTGAGTTTTATAGAATCGTAATGTTTACCTATGCTTGCCTTTTGTTGTAATTGTGTCCGGAGACGGCATATTTTTATACCGTTTCCGTTTTTGTTTGTCACTTTTGGCTTTCTAGCATCATAGGCTGGGGAGGGAGCTTCTATGAAGAGTTTAAAAAGTGATCTTGGTCTTTAAGAAGATTGGCTGTCATCCAAACATGGATAGCGTCATAATTTTTCACCTGTTTTTCTTTAATCTCGGTGTAATCATTCAACAAATTATTTACTATTACTATTATGTTATAAATATATTATGTCTGATTGTGGAGTGTGAATTGCATAATATTTTGATCAAGTTGTAGAGGTATTGTCCGAGCTTATCCGCGTAGTTCTTTCCCTATAATTTGATTGCTTAATATGGTTTTCCCTATCCGACTGATATTCTTGTGTGACATAGCATAGCATGGTGCGAAATTTGATTGGGTTTCTTATTTTGGGTCATAGTTATTTGTATACACTGCTAGATTTGAGTTTGTCTTATCCCTCCTGAGTATCAATGTATCATCACTGCACTAATGCAATATACTAAATTTCTCTTTTGTAACGGACAACACCACCATAATCGATTTTTTTATGGACTGTCAAATGAATCACTTTCAGGTTAGAGATCTCGATTTTTCCATAAGAATAATTGGTTCTGACATAACACGAGAAAAGGACGGCCTTGCAATGAGCTCACGCAATGTACACCTCTCACCCAATGAGAGGGAAAAGGTAATTTTGATTGCCATAAATATGATATATATATTAATCGATCCAAACATAGTTGGTCAAACATAGTTGCTTGAGGCACATGCAATTAGTAGATGTATTTATTAACTGATATGTGTATGAAGAACATTGATAAGTAATTTTAGAAGTCAATTATCTGTGAAAATATTATGAAGAACGTTGATAAAGGGATATATGTATATCAGTAGATGCATTTATAAACTGATGTATGTATGAAGTACATTGATAGTCAATTTTATATCTAAATGTTTTTGAAAAATATAATGCAAAAAAGTGTTTGTAATTTTGTTCTTCCTTCAAGATGCATTGTCTTCTTCTCATGTACTACTTGTCAGCTAACCATGGTGAAATCATTGTGTTCAATATATGATCCATACCATTATCCCGTCCCACTTGTCACTAATTATTGTTGATATAACGCTGGTCCATAATTGCAAAATGAAAGTTCTGTTGCAGAAAGTTGCTCCTTTTCTTTCCTCTTTTTTTATATCTAAAAATATTTATTTCTCTTCTGATACTTGGAATTCTGTACATCTGGCAGGCCTTGTCAATCAACCGATCACTGTCAAAAGCTAAAGCTGCTGCAGAGATGGGTCAAATAAACAGCCAGGATTTGATAAAATCAGTTATTGGATCTGTACAAGAAGCTGGCGGAATAATCGATTATGCTGAGGTGAGATGTGGCATATTGTTCAACCCTTTTTGTTAGTTTCCAATAATTTATTGAACACGGTTACACACAAAAATGTTTCTCATGTATTTTTGGTTGTCCTGATAGTAGGAAAATTAAAAAAACCTAGTGTTATCTGATTAAGTGATTGTTCTTCTATATATATATTGTAAATCTGGAAAATTGGGTCCCCTGAGCCAGCATTTTCTCCAGCCATAACATGGCATGTCATTTTTCTTAGCTGATAGACCCTTGGACTTGGACTTTCTGTTGAGACTAAATAGTGTCCAGCATTTTGCTACATCAAATGACTTGATCACTGTCATAAGTAGGAAGCTTCTTGTAAGGTACTTTTTTTTTTTAGGATAGGATGCCCCTTGGTAATAAATAATGGAAGTCCCTATCAACTATCAGCAGGTTTTTTATGGTAAACATATGTGGTTTTATAAGTGAAGTGCTTAATGTTCTGTTTAGCTAGGCGAGAACTGTAGTTCCTATCTGTAGCAGCTGTTTAGATGAACTTGGTGCAATCTTAATTTTTAAACAGTAGTACAGGACATTTCTCTCTTACTTGAGAAAGCGAATACAAAGCTTAATAATAATAGTTGTGGTATATGCAAAATCTTATCATGTCCTTGTTGCTAACAGATAGTAGATCAAGACAGTTTGAAAGCAGTGGAAAAGATTACCAGTCCAGTTGTTTTCTGCATTGCTGCATGGTTTGGAAAAGTCAGGCTGATTGACAACATTGAAATCAGTGGCTAAACAGAGTCTTGTCGTAGCAGAACTACAAACAAACAATCCAAATGTGATTTATGCTTAAGCACCCTGTTAAAGCAAGATCTGATAAATCACTTATTGCACTTCAAGTTCTCTAAATTCACTTAAATTAGAAGTCAGTGCCAATTTAATCCTTTAAATTGATTCATTTTGCTGAATGTCATAACGTCTGTGTAATAATAATAATGAGAAGTTTTCATGAAATTCTCAAGAGCCTATCAGGCAAAACATTTTAGTTTGTTTCTTGTTCTGAGGTGGAATGACAAAACACTATAGTTGTCAGCTATAAACATTGTTTGGAGATCGTGTTCGTTACAAGAACTAACAGCTGTAACCCTTGTTTGGTGCAATATGCCTCCAGACAGCATCTTTAGACCCGCAAAACCCAATGAAAATGTAACTTTGTAAGACTACATTTCCTTGTATTGTTCTATTTCTCCGATGAACAATTTTTTTTACACACTCTACAGTCTACATCACCAATTTAATTACTCACACAAATGGCCCAAAAGTTCCCTCTGTCAGGGTCCAATGTTCCAATATCCAAAGCTTGTCGGATAAACACTTACATGGAACTTTACATTTTTTCTAATTCACATATTGTACAGGGACCACTTACATGGAACTTTACATTTTTTCTAATTCACATATTGAACAGGGACCTGACAGTTTACATATATGCATTGAAGCCAGTCTCTCTCTATTTAAAAGATTTAGTCCATAAGCATTCATCATTACATAATCAATCATTAAGCATTAGAGCAATATAAATGTAATCCCTCTCCTGAAGAATTAAAAAATTAGAAAAGAAACCTACTATATCACCAGATGGAAGGATCCAAATACAAATTATACACACTGTCACAGTTTCAACTATAGTACAAAGAACAAAAACCGTGCCACCAAAACAAGTAGCAAGATGTTTAAGGAATTGGTTATTGACCAAGCACATAGGGGGCAATCACTTGGAACAATTGTGGTTACTACAGACTGAAAGAACTATGATAAGAATTAGAGCAATAATAATCCCGAGGACTATCAGCTTTATCTTCATATTCTGCAACCACATCTTCCTCCTCATCTGTGTTCCTTGTGTCCTGAAATCTTGTGCCTGCAGCGAATTTAGCATTTATATTGAGGCCACGTTAGTAAAAAAAATTACCAGGAAAACGTATCTTTAATCAAAAGAAGATAAAGAATCGGCAAAACGCACAAATGATTTACAAATTATATACAACAGGGACTCTTAGATATATCAACTTAAAGCAGTGTATCATACATGATAACTCATGGTGTTCGACAGAATCAACGAAATAGAGGGTCTTTATCAGCTTTAATTCTGCTGTCTACTAGTTTGAACACAATACTAGAACTTTTGGTAATACTCTAACCCTGGGTCTAGCCTATCTATGCCCCCACACTCTTAGATGTTGATGCACATCAGTTGCAATATATAATATTCAGGATTTGAGTCATTTGACAATGCTAGATGTGACTAAAAGTTATGCTCACCTTGCAAACATACTGATTTTAATAAATACATTTTTCTGGTGATGTCAAAATATATATGGTAGGGTATCTCTTTGGTGTTAGTATAATGTCGAGATTTTTCCTACATGCAACTGCTGTTTAGCGGAACATGTCCTCAAATAATTCGATGCTGCATTCTGCAGGAAGAGGTTTTGGAAAGAGCTAAAAGAGCCAAAGAGAAAGCAGCAAGAGAAGCCATGGAAGTTCAAGGTCAAATCCCCAACTCATCTGCTATTGAAGTGTCTACAGTTGATCCAACTGTCCCTTCTGTTAATGACGCTCAGACTATTGTCACTGATGAAGATTAGAAGCCAACAAGTACAATCCCTACACCGGATGTACCATCCGACAGTTGAATCTTAAACATACTCCTTAATTATCCATATTTTAAGTTGTATTAAAAAGAGCTAGACAGTTCACATTCATAATTATATATAAACAAATCTTTCAATAGAACAGTATATAGTTGCATTCATCACCACTAAGAGAAGGAAAAATAATATATGTGATTTTATTGATCCCATTGTGTGTACATTGATCAACCGAATTTAAGTTTTGGAGTTCAATTTTTATATTCTTATTAGGAGAACCAGGGTTTTGGAAACAAGAAGTTAATGTTCATGGTTACAGACTTGCAGTCCACGAGACATCATTCATTGCTACTCTATTAATCAAACTTAATGTTCACTAAAATTTCTAAGGATGCATATTTTTAAGTTGATTTTTTTATTTTTAGTAAACTTATAAACTTACATAGTAGCATCCATTTTACGGGTTGGTTAAAATAATGATAGAATAAAATTTATCGAATGTGTAGTGAGGGGTTAGCATTCGGTCGGTTCGGTTTATAACCGAACCGAACCGAAAAAATCAAAAACCGAATTTCAAATAATTTATAAGCCGAATTGAAATATTTTTTTAAACCAAACTGAAATATTTCGGTTGGTTCGGTTCGGTTTTTAAAAAGTGAATTTTTAAAAAAATTATATATTATATTATTTTTGTTTTTAATACTAATTTTTAATTATAAATATATTAAAATAAGTAATAATTAAAATAAAACATAAATCATTAATATAAATATTTAAATAATTAATATAATATATATATATATATAATTCGGTCGGTTGGGTTTGAACCGAAATTTTTTGGTTGAAAACCGAATTGAAATTTTTTGGTTGAAAACCAAACCGAAATTTATTTCGGTTCAAACCCAATAAACCGAAATGAACGTAATGATAAAATTTATATGTACAGTTTTGTTATAACTCTCGAAAGAGTTGACAAATTTAGTAAATGTGAAAATTTAGCAAATGTGAGGAGATTGCTATAATTTTATGTAAAGGTCTTGGATGGTTAGATCTCCACAATTTATATAATTATATAAAATATGTATAATATTTGCTCCGTAAATTCTTTTAGCCAAGTGTCTCTCCCGTAAATTTTTTTAGCTAAGTGTTTCTCCATTAGAGATGCTAGGAAGGAACACGGCATAGCAAACACTTTCGGGACCCTGTGCAAAATTTTAAAATTGGGCATTTTATGTATTTCAATATATATTAAAATTATTAAATGTTTTTTTTAATAATATAAATTATCGAAAAATATTGTAAATAAAAAATAAAGTCTAATAAATTTGATATTTATTATAATTTTATCAATATTTCTCAACTTTATTAATAAATCATAATATTTTTGTTACAAATATTTATAAATATATATAAAACTGTATAAATTTTCGGGAGCATGTGTAGTCGCTCATTAAATTTCTTGAGTCGTGTACTTTTATATTCAATCATTTCAAAATCATGTTCTAGTTCTTCTACCACTCGATTTTTTTTACAGACTTTCCTCTACCTATTTGTTATGTTCAATAATTTCAAATCTTTATTTTAAATATATAATATAATTTATTACTACTCCCTTCATCCTCTTTTAGTTATCCCTTTAATTTTTACATGTATTTTAACGCGTATAAAAAATATATTTTTAAATTATTTTAATATAAATTTCGAATTATATTGTTTATACGTATTAAAATATACGGATAAGGCGGGCCGGGGCTAACAGATTGATTGGTTACTCAAATAACCGGACCCTCTAAACACTACCCGACCCGTTAACAAACAAAACATGAAAAGAAAAAAATGTAGCCAAACACTAGCCGTTAATTGAATCAGGCACGTACATACCCAATCCCCCAATCCAATCCTTATTGTCATCTTCCCCATTTTATTCTCTCCAAGCCCTAATTTTAATCCTCCCATTAATTTCACACGGTAACCACTCTTTCTTCTATGTACATTTATGATTATGATTCTGCATCTGTCTATGTGTATATATATATGTGATTGTATATGCTATTTAGCTCAGACTGATTTCATGATATAGCTTATAAGCTAATCAGGAGTATCCATACTTTAACAATTTTCGGTGAGCGAGAATCGAACGCAGGTTCCGGTTCCCTTGCCACTAACTTTACTAAGACTGCCTTTACCTGCTGATTTGTTACCAATAGGGAAATGTGATGTATAGTAAGCTGTTTTGCAATTATGATTATGTTTTTTTTATGTGTGTGTATTTTTTTTGTTTATATTGTTTGATTTGTTAAGACTACTCGAAGTATAGCAAGTAGATAGGAGGCTTAGCTTTTTATTAGTTAATTAATGGCCTTTTACATTGTCTATGAATGTAAAAGAATTGATTTGGTTAGTGTGGTATGCGCTCTTTTCTGATTGTTGAATGGCATTATCTGTTTCTAGATAAACTGGAAAAAAGATGATGTATACATTGATGGTCTAGTTGTAGTTGAGACGTTGTGGATTTACACTCTCAGAAATCAGAAGACATTATGTACTGATTGAGGACTGGTATTAACGAGGACTGGTATTAACGATGACAGACTGTGTAACTGTTCCATCGAATATTAAGCTCATTGTTCGCAGATATGGTGTTAGTGAGCATAGTTCTACTCCGAAAGATGTACACTTTAAAATTCCAAGGTGACATTCTTAATCTCAAATTTTCACCATCTGGCAACATAAAGGGTTTATAAATATGGGTCTTGTACATGCTTTTGATAAGTACATTTTTATTCATGATGATATTTAAGGTCTTTTCCCTTCAAAAAGTGGAGTTTAATTATTTCATTTATTTTTAGTTGTACAAGTAAAGCTCTACCATTAGTGTGCTAATAGTTTGGCTCTGTTCCGTGGCTTTAGGAAGCTGTGTGCTGCTTCCTACAAAGTCAACCCTCTTTCTTCAATAGGCGTATGCAGGCCTAGTGCTTTTCGTATCACAAATCTGAAGGCCAGATTGTGTAGAAAGGAAAGCCCAATGAAGTGCCATTGTTTTGGAACTTTAATGAATTCAGGTGGTGTAATAACTTCTGATTGGATTCCTGTAGTCGACCAAGTCCTTCTCATGACAAGTGTATTTCTGACATATATGGCTGGAGTGATACCTGTTGAGAAGTCTCTTTTTAATTCTCAACAGAGCACTGCAAATGACCGTATGGTCCCAGATGAAGCTTCAGTTTCTGGTAGGTAAGGAAGGTAATGACAATGTTACATAAGGTGGGGTTTGATTCGAAATAGGGTACGGAATCGGATACGCGGAACATCACTTTTAGTGAATCCGGTACGACGAAACGTATGGGTACGATGGAACGCATGAGTACGATGGGTCTTTTTTAAAACAAAATCTGCTATAATATATATATTTTTCAATAAAAAACTCAATTAATAATATAAATATTTATCATCAAAATTATTGTAACTTATATATTATTATAAGTTCGCTAATATTTTGTGATTCATAAGGTTATTCGGCCTGAAAATTATACAGTTAATTGAGCTTGGGCCTTGGGGTGTTTAAAACATTAGAAAGATGATTTATACAAAGACATTAATACTGGATATCACGGGTCGCATCCCACAACGTTTCGGGTCGCGTCCCACAACGTTTCGGGTCGCGTTTGTTCCTGATTCGGGAACGAACGATCTGGGTCGCAGTATGTGACTACGTCCCACGTTCCTTGTAACTATGGGTAATGAGGTGTATGATTGTTTTGTATTAGATTATGCAGTTTACTTGATGTCTTAAGATATAGACGCAGTTATTTTGTTTCAATATGCAGTGCAGTAAATCATGATGATGAAGTTAACTTGACATTTGCATGGGAAATTGTGAGGAAAAAGCTTTTGGATTCCCTGAATATTACTGAAAACAAAGGGTATGCAGGGAGTGGGGTGATTGAAAGTGGCCAACAAAGACCTGCAAGTTTGTTTGCAATTGCTGAGGCTCCCAGATTCAGGTTGCTGCTGGCTAGTTTTCATCGGCTCAAGAAAGAGGCAGGCATTGTCTTCATCATTTTCTTGCCCTGTATTTACATTGTACTTTAAGAATGTTAAAAAATTTCTTTAAGGATTTATTATTTTATATATATATGTATGTATATCTTTTACGCGTTCCATCTGAGACCTCAGCTACTTTATGGGAGGGTAATGTTAAGATTTCTAAATCTCATTTGTAGTTGTGTTCATTTTATGTGGAGCTATATTGTTAGCTTCGTAATTAGTAAATATTTATTATGTTCTTTCCAAATGTTCTAATCTTTTATAACATAATAGACCATGTTGTGTGTGGATTTGCAGGTCTGCAATGTTTTAGGAAATTCATCTACCTTAGTCATGGTTGAGCCACATGTCGAGTTCTTGCAAATTATTCAGAAGTCCTGTGAGCATCTGTGCATTGACTGGTTAGCGGAGGAACTATTCTTAAAATCTGGCAATACTGACATGGTACTTTTGAAACTAGTCATCCTATCTTTTCATTGTGGCGACTAGTCTTGAAGTTATCCTTTTGTTTTTCTCTTTCTATTTGTCAGGCACGTCTAAAAGTTAACCTTCTGTTTTTTCTTTCCATTTCTCAGGCACGTCTTTCTGTTTTGTGTGACAAGTTAAATTTATACGACCCCATTATACAGAGTATTGAAAATTTGGGCAAGAAAGATCTATATGCGGATCTGATTGGCATACTTAGATTTGGCTCTCTAAGGTAAAACTGTTTTATCATATACATTATAGATGTGGACATGTTGTTCCATACTTGGGTATCTGATCATTCTTTTACTGTCTGCAAGAAAGTACAAGTCTAGGCAAGAGCTTTTATTGTTGTAGAATGTACATGTGCATCTGGCTTCGGTGGGAACTGGCATTCTGAAACATAGACTATACGACTTCCCTCTAAAATTTTATTAAATTACAGAAAGCATCACTATTGCAATCCTTCCCTTGATGTACTCTACAGTTTAGCATTGTTATCACGAAGACGACGTCGACAACTAGTTGACACGAAGGTACTCCGACACCGAGACTTTTCGACGCCCGACTATCATGATGATTATGGTGTACAATCACATTATTCGATCAATGACAATACACAAGAAAGGGATAGAGATGAACTTAATATTAAGATGGATTATTTTGTTTGATTTTCGTCATCACTTAAGTTTTTATTTGCTTGGACATGTTTAATATTTGGTATTTGCATGTTATTATGTAGTAAATATGCTTAATTTAAACTTATTACTCTATTACTTTTGATTTAAATTGTGAAATTGGTGTGTTTAGCAATGCTATTTATTAAATCTAGTAAATATATGTATATGAACAAGTTGTCGACTAGTCTTTACGAAGGTAGTTGGGCGTCAAGCCTTGACTTGCCGCCATAACAACCATGCAGTTTAGATTTACACTAAGTTTTGACTTTAGAAGAAAGAGGTCACTAATAGAATTCTAAAGGAGTTAAGGCTATAATGAGCTCTAATTCTTCTTTGAGTTTAATACCTATTATATAAAGGAGTATAAAGATGAAGACCAGAATATGATTAGCCAAAAAGTATTTTCTTGATCTGAGCCTACTGTCATGGATTGAAACAGGACTTATATCTGTGAATGTAGATACCCATAGCCATTGGAAAGACAGAAACCAAATATATTAAAAATGAACTCTGTGATTATTAAGAAAAGAAGAGGCTGCTTTATGGTTTTTCTTTAATAGAACTTCATGTTTTGGAATGCTTGTCATACTTTCATAGTGATTCACACGTGTTTTGGAAAAGAAATCTATAAAAAGACTGAGATTGTCGCTTGCTGGTAATGGCTAGCAAGACCAAGAAACTGGAAGCATCTTTCATATTAGTTTTCAGCATATTTTCGTCTAGTTTAAGATCGGGATTTAATTTAAGATGCTGTTTACATGTACAAGGTTGCTATTTAAAACACACGATACTTCTTTTTTCCGGAAATTGATTTTTCACATCTAATTTGAATTATGCGTCACCCTTGCAGTAGAATCTATGGACATGTTATAAATTGCTATATTTATTAGTGAATTTTCCTACTTCATCTAGTTGTGTCTATAACAGGAAGGACAGCTGTTACGACTATGATTTCTTTTCCCGTCACGGGGTTTCTGTTTTAGAAGATCTTGTGATTTCACTGGCTGATGGTGTTGCAAGTATTTATGTAGAGCTTATTTCTGTTGATGGCAACATGTCAGATGGTATAAATAGCCTTGGTTTGAATTTGTGTACTTTATCAACCAGAGCACTTCAAAGATTACGGAACGAGGTAAACCCAATTTATGGATGTGCTAATATCTTATAGATTTTTTTGTGTGGCTAATATCTTATTGTCAAGGAAGCTAATCATATTTTGAGGATATTATATATAGTAGTTTATAATCAGTGCAAATACACTAGACAATTTATCTGTAATAAATTGATACACACCAATATTATATATTATTTTATGTTTTCCTAGATTAATTTATTGTTTTTCGACCTTTCAAATATTCAGGTATAACCTAATACAGATAAGAAAAAGTATGTCGATTTTATATAATATTATATGAAGTTATAGTTGAATTTTATAAATAAAAAAATAAGTATTAGAATACACACACACACATTTGCATCATGTCTTTGATTGCAAGTGTAGAAAATTGTAAAGTATCACTTTTTTATTTATTTAATAGTATGCATGAAAGTATCATATTTAAATTTTACAATATATATACAAACTAAAGAAGCGTGTATCTTAAGACTGTGGTCATTATTACATATTTAGAAACAGAGGTCAATCCAGTTCACCTATCTAAACCATTTGGTCTTTTAGCCCTTAGTACCAACTCTCCTGTTGTTGTTTTTTTGTGAGTAGGGTGTAGTTCTGACACAAAGCTAACACTTTCGAATGTTTAGTACTTGGTACTAACTCGTTATGGGATGACTCGGTATGCAAAGATGAATGATCATCGTTTGCCTATTATATGTAGGATATGAATCCAGCTTCTCCTATACTTCCCTGGTTCTGATTTGCTGCTCGGGTGAAATGCTGGGATTCCTCCCCTGTCTAATTTTGGCTTTAGTCTTTACCAATTTCCCGTTGCAAATAACCCATTTTGGAAACAATGCTAATTTCTTATATTATGGTAAATTGAGGATCGATGACTAGACCAGAAAACTGACACTGTCGCACAATGTTCTTTTCCTTGTTGGTTTTAGAACACTATTGTAGACTTAAACTGACACAAATTTCTGTCTTAATATTTACAAGGGGGAATTTTAGAACCATCTCCCACGCCCCAACCATAAATAGTAGGTAACGCTAGAGGCATACTCTCTCTCTCTCTCTCTCTCTCTCTATATATATATATATATATATATACCTGGTATGCTACAGTAAGAAAATATGTGTTACTAACCCCAAGGACCAAGGGATTAATTTTTAGACCACTTTTCCAAACCGTTACAATAAAAGTACGCACTTCCAGCCTTTTGTCTTAAGAGGCAATACTGCCTAAAATAGTTTGTGCATACATAAGCTGGATGTTCTATGTGGTTTCAGACCTTAGTTACAATGAAATGACAAGGGATGTATGTTTGTAATGTGTATCGCTGTGATATTTAGTTATTTACTTGGAACCCATATGGCTATATGGTAGATATTGATTACTGCAATGTGCAAACTTATCTAGTTATCTTACATACATGAGATTTTACTTGAATGGTTATGTTGTTTCTTATCAGGTGGTTTTAAGTCAGTGGTTGTACCAGAATATGGACTCAGTTGCATCAATGTACGAGGATAGGTTCGATCTTCGAACGCTTGAGAGTCAAGTCATTCAGGATCCTAGCAAGGGTGAAGCCAACAAGTCAAGTTGGTGGAAGAATTTTGGCATGCTGAAAACTCAATTTGTATCATCTCCATTACGTTTTGTTGTCATAAACTGCATCTCTGTACCTGTTAAGCGTACCAAAGAGTTAAGGGCATTGACTGGGTGGTATGTTTCGTATCTTCTCTGTTTACTAGCTTGCATATTTAAGATCTGAGTTGATGGTAGAAACTTGGTACCCAACTTTCTTCTGTAGGTGATACACAAAAAATTCCATATACCGATTATCATTCTGAAAATGATTGGGGATAGATAAACTTCTGTAAATTATACAGTAGAGAAGTTGAAGTGGCTGTTCGCTGTAGGGGGACAAAAGCAATGCTTTGGGTGAAATTACCAGTGTCTCAATTATAGCACTAAAAGTGATAGAAAGATAACTAGGTTAATTGGAAGTTGTCTAATTTTAAATTTGCTTGCAGTGAAGAGTAAATTATTTTTTATTACTTGGAAAATTCACGGAAAGTTCTAAGTAGAGTTTGTGAAACCTTCTTTTAGTAAAGATGCAAGAGTCCAGAGGGGAATGTTTCTAGTTTTGTAAGCTTCCCTAAAGATTAATATTTAGGAAATGAGAAAGTTTCATGAATAGATGGATCTCTACTAACAGATAAAGTGACATCAATTTTACAAGTTCTATTATGACAGTTTTTAGCTGGTATTTGTGCAGCAATTATCCCATATACCAGTCTCTGTAGTGTTTAGCTTCTTATTGTGTTGTCTGTCGTCTATAATGAAGATTATCTTAGGGCAGTGAGGATGCAATTGCTGTGCTTATCAATCATGTCTTGATTCATCAAGGTCATGATCAGTAGTTGTTTTATGTTTCTATTAGCTATATGGTTTTTGTCTATTGAAAAACCATTCACCTAGATCTACCGTCAATCAGTGTTACCCATACACCCGCAACCCAGTTCCCTCTTTCTCTATTCCTGCATAGTTATGCCATTGATGAATACCTGGAACAGTGCAACAAGCAGCCTATATATATTCTGCAATTCTAAATATTCTTTAGCAAATATGCTTATCTAACCATTGTCGAGGACATGCATATATAATATTTTTATTGTTTCTTCTAAATCTGCTTACAGGTCTGGGAACCTTTTGTAGCAAAATTGTTGAGAAATTTCACATTCTTCTTTCATTATATTATGTTTGTTAATGTTTAGCACTTGGCTTGAAATTGCTAAAATATTAATAGTATCTGCATTTATGTTGCAGGAGGTACTACTACAGTCTTTTCCTTGAACTGTTTGATATTTCTTTGCCACTAGTTAAAACCGTCATCGGAAAAGTTAGTGAAGCCATCTCATTTTTTCTAGTTTGCTTGATTGGGAGGTCGCTAGGGCTTATTTACACTGGTATAAGGCAGTCCTTTCGATGGAAGTAATTCATTTTGTTGATGAGAATCATTGTCTTGTTCTTTCCTCTGTGAATTGGAAATGGCGTAGTACAAGTAATCAGAGGTATGGTGCTTGTCATTTTTGCAAGTGTAATATATGAACTTTAGAGATGAGATGATTGAACTTGTAGAGGAAACTTGGCAGGCACATTAGGTTATAAATAATTTTCAAAAGATGGGACTGAAGCACCAGAACATTTTACATTTTTGCAGAGAATCTGTTGATCCTAGTGGCAAAACACTCTTTTTATAGCAAATATAACACGCTATCTGAGTATTTGACACACACGTATTTTGTCTCGAAGTATTATCTTCATGAATTGATTATATTCAAGTTTTGAAATTTTCTTTTTATATAAAATTTGTTTATGCTTAAAGCATAGTTACAGGACTTTTATGGATTGAATTGGTATTTACTTGAGCATCAATTGTCACATCGATTGGAAAGAAAATAGATGTAAATGGAACTTGGTTAGGTATTCAATTGATTGAGAACCAGAGTTACTAATCGAAAGGAACTACATGATATTGAAGAGACAAGGGAAAAAGAAAAAGGATGGAGGATATAAGTTTTTACCACCATTTATATAAATTGAAATTATGGTACAAGACTCACAACTTGTCTTTCAAGGATATCTTATTAGAAATCCTTTTTGTTGTGATTGTTTACTGCTCTTGCTAAACAGTTATATATGCTCTCGCTAGAATGAAAATTGAAAATCCATGATTTGTATACTCCCTCTAATTTTAAAAATAAATTAGAAAAAAGACGACTAACTGCTAGTTCTCATTTGAGTTTTTCTAAAATTATTTGCACTGTGAAATGCAGCATATTACCAATCCCCTTTCCTTTCCGTGATCAAAATAAAGAACATTAATGGAGGATGTACCTAATTCAGGCCACAACTACAGGTGACTGGTCCAACCTTTAACCTCCCTACCAGGCCACCAGCTAAAAACTCCCAGATTATCTAGCCAAAAAAAAAAATGATCTACAGATAAACTAATAATATTTTTTCCCGGCTAATTTGGCTTATAGCATTCTCTGTGTGAGTCAGGACTGGAACGATAAAAAATAAGCCATCTATCACTTGGGTTATCCAAATTAATACACACTCCGTCCCACCCAATTGTTTACATTTTGGTTGGGCATGGAGGTTAAGAAAATTATATAAAATATTATGAAAGAGAAGGAAAAATGAATGAAAGAGAAAAAAAGTGGGTAAAGTGGTGGGGTCAATTGATATTTAATTGATAGATTTGAAAAGATGGAGTAAAGTAGTGGGTGGGGGTAAATTTTATAATATAAAAGTTTACTATTTTTAGAAAATTTTGAAATGTAAAGGATTGGGTCGGACATTCAAAAAAAGAAAGTGTAAAAAATTGGTTGAAACAGAAGCAATAATACTTTATTGCTCTAAAACTTACCATCTGCAGCTGGAAATTCCATACATGATGGAAGTTTATAAGTTATCCCTTTCTCCTTTATTTACTGCTTTCACATTCAGGAACCCATATATTCTTTTCTGAAATAAATATGTGACATGTAAAGAGAAAGATATCCTATGATGAACCCACTGCCTCATATGAAAACTAAGGGTTTTTTTAATGATTGATGATTGATTAATTGAAGACTTTATAAAAAAAATAGAAAAATAGTTCGAAATGATATGAGAGTCTGTAGGCTATAAGAGACTGTATATCATCGGAGTCTGAAATTTTTCAGAGTCTGAAAATTTTTAGAGTCTATAAAATTGAAACTGAATTTGGAAGGTGATAACAGTAAATGAAAGTTTTCGAAGATAAAGGGAAATATATTGTGGATATACTATGGAAAGAAAGGAGAACTACAGAAGGAAAGTACCAGCTAATATATATGAATTTATTCTTGATTATTGTATTTGCTTTATTAGCTGATAGGCAGCTCTCTATACAAACACTCGATGTAACCTAATGTAATTTGTCGAAGTTTTGTGAGAGCGTAGAGTTAGAGAGAGTTGTTGTGATAAACACAGAGTAACTGCTAGGGTTTATGTACACCGTAGAAGAGTTTGTATTAATTCATCAATAATATAAACAATTTTTTTCTTCATATTTTGTGTTTGTTCCTTGTTCTTTATTCGATAGTTAAATATGCATAATGTGATTTTAATACAGGCAAAAAGAAGATACAAATATTCAACCCCCACTTCAACTTATATAACTCGGAAAACACCACAAATACAAAATGAAACTTAAAGTATTAACATATATGGACATTTCAACATGATTGCATATATTGACTAATCCAAAACTTAGAGAATGATCTTACTCCAAAAATAACATAACCATATACATAAATTCATAATTGACATGTCCGAAAATAGACAATTTACATCATGTAAAAGACTTTATTTCAAGATATGTAAAATATGAAACTTATAGATAATCAAATAAATTTTCCAGAATGTTAAACCTCTTAAAAAATAATTAGTAATGAATTCAGAATAAATTAAAACGTGAGTTGTTATAATCAAAAAATAATAAGTTCTTGGCCAAATTCTAATTTACACCTTTTAAAATAAATAAACGTCATAAAAGGCATTTAAATATGATTATAACTTAAATGCCTCGAAAAGATTTTTTCGAATTGATATTACACATAATTTTCGGATGTAAATTTTTCAAAGTCGTAGTGTCCTATTTCTGAAGTCACACCAACAATGTACATATCTAGCGGATTTTCATAAACTTACATGTAAAATCTCAAAAATGCTAAATAATGAGAATTGTAGAAAATTAAAAGATCTTTCCAAAAAGTCTAAAATCATTCAATTCTGAGATTAAACGAATTTAATATGATTTTTACGAGAATATTAACTAGCATAACTCAAACATATAGATTAATAATAACGGTTTTTCTAATGTGTGCCCATGGACACACATTAAGAACTTAGGTCTCAAATTTTGATTAATTTTCTAGTCATTAATAAACATGGGTACCTCAAAATCTTAAAGTGTGATTATGAATTCCCAGAATTTCAGATCCTCACTTTATAAACCTTTTATTTTATGTTTAGCTTGAGTATAAAAAGAATCTTGAGTCTATGAATAAAATGTCAACTCATGCTTTCATGTTTTGTAATTGAAAACACCTTTAAACGATTAAACACTTGCACTTGGAACCAAATCAACTCACCAAAATGAATTTTAAACCTTATCTTCTTGAATACAAGATGCACCATCGTACTAATGGAACAGAAGAACAATCGTGATGATAACGTGTTATAAAACTATTATATATAACAATATGAAAGAGTTTGAAGGGAAAGAGACGATACTCATTTCATATTTTAGTGTGTTCTATACAATCATACAACATGTTTTTATATGGCCCTATTTGGTAATTAGCGGTTAGTTGTTAGCGTATGAATTAGCTGTTTTGACTAACTAATTGAAGTAGATGTTTTGACTAACGGATTGAATTATCTGTTTCGTATGAAACCGTTGGGTAAATAGTTGTTTGAGTAGTTTTTTATACTTTAACTATATACATGTCAATCCTCTAATTGAAAAACTCCTCTAAGTAACTTTTTGAAAATTAGTTTTTTGAGCTCAAACCGTTATTTCAACCCACTAATTATCAAACACCAATATATTGATGATTCACATGGTCAAACTTATAATATGGCTCAAATTTCTATTTTTTTTCCAAAACCTTAACAAAAAGCCAAAGTACATTCACATAAATATATTATTTATAACCATTAGCGTATTATTATGAGTTTGTTGAAATAAAAAATATTATGGGTATGTTGAAATTGATAAATTCTATAATTAGATGCCAAAATTAGGAATAATAAATATATAGTAAGTACAAATCAGTTTCATTTATGTAAGGAAAGTATTTAATTACAAGGTATACTTTTAAAACTTAAATATTTAATTGGACAACACGTTGGATTGAAAAAAATGCTTGAAACATATTAATTTAGTAATCTAACTTAATAAAAAATTATTATTACCATCCGATGACCCATAACCATATACGTATAATTTTTTTAACAATCAAAATATCTCTAACACATAATAATTTATAAATAAAAAAACAACATTTTTATTATTTACTACTCCTATATAACATGTCATTTATTTAAAATAGAAAAATAACCCAGACTTTTACTACAGCTTGACGGGTGGGTTAGGGTTTGGAAGAAGATAAAGATGGATCGGAGGGGATAAAGATATAGTTTAGGAGTCTTTGTTGGCATGATTTTAGCTTTCCTTTTTTGAGTGAATTGAAGTTGTTTTGTATGTGTATATTTTTTTGAAACTGAAAAAATTGATGAGTGTGTCACTGTTTTTATATATAGGTTTTTCTTTGAGGGCTTGTAGTGGGCAACAAAAAGGGCAAGTGTAAAGAATAAGGTGGCGTAATGAACTTATCAAGAAAGTTGATAAAAATGAGAGAGTTTGTGGAATATATATGTGCGCAACTCCTTCCGACGAAGGGATGAACACTCGACCCATAATCGATACTACCAAATAAATTGATTTTTAGATGATCGTAATTTGACGATAAATTCTGAATGGGCAGAAGCTTAGGACCAATTTTGTATCTCTAAAGAATTTAAATGGTATAATGAGAGTGAATTTAACCGTCAGTCAAAAGGAGGGCATTGAATATATGGTGGATTTTGTGAGGAAGACTAGAGAAATTTAATGTACAAGAAGTATGAATATGCTTTACGAAAAAGGAAAAGTTAAAATTGAACGAGTTGATTGGAGAAGGGCCGGCAAACTGAAAAAAGAACAAGCTAAAATTAACTAAGACAAGGGTATGATAAAAGAGAGTTGGGAAAATAAACGAATTGATTGGAACACGGACGGGGATGATGATATTGACGATAACACCACTATTTACGATGGAGGCGAGAGCGCCAAGATTGGAGGAGAAGGAAAGACGGTGGATGAAGAGGATGAGGGAGTTGTAAAGGTTGCAGAAGAGAAAGAGGGGGTGAAAGAAAAAGTGGTCTGGCTGATCATGTTATGGTTTTCAGTCCATATGAATGACTTTACCTTGAATACTGTCGTTGCAGGTATCCTACAGTTCATGTTATGGGTTTTTTCAGTCCATTTTTTTGATGATTTTATTGTGCAACTACTCCAGAGTGCTATGAGAGAATCCAATACCTTTACCATTCTCTTTTCAACTAATAGCTTTCCGGAGGTGCGATACGAAGTGTTAAGTTGATCTATAGATTTTTTGTAGCTATAAATAGCTTTACCTGTGCATTATGTTTATGTTCCCACTTGATATTCTAATAATTTTGAGATTTCCCAGTGCTTTGAAAAGTCCACAACCTTATGATTTATTTTGCAATCTCAGTCTTGCCATTATGTAATAGGTCAATTACGTTAATGTGGTACATTGTGAGTTACCCCTTAGACAGGTCACAGGTACATCTCCTTTGTCAGTTGTTCCCAAGATTATGCTAGTTTACTAAGTGCATGAGCTAAATGATGTTGATTGGGGTGCACATCTGCATGTTCAAATTGTACAAGCAGAACGTAATAGTGATCATTGGTCTGATTTAAATGTAAGAAATGTGGATAACTATGAGCTGAAAGACAGGTATTCATATTTCAACCCTATTTATGATATAAAGTAGTACAGAAATTGGAGGAAAGTTAATATTTTATTAATTAAAAATAAGTTAAGAGCACCTAGTGATTCTTTAAAAGAGATGAGTGAGAGAGAGAGGGCTCTTAAGTTTGTAAAGAATCTCTAGGAGTCTCTTGGGCACTAATTTAAGTTGGTGGAAGAATCTTGGCATGCTGAAATCTCGATCTGTATCATCTCCATTAAGTTTTGTTGTCATAAACTGCATCTCTGTACCTGTTAAGCGTACCAAAGAGTTAAGGGCATTGACTGGGTGGTATGTTTCGTATCTTCTCTGTTTACTAGCTTGCATATTTAAGATCTGAGTTGATGGTAGAACATGGTACCCAACTTTCTTGTGTAGGTGATGCACCAAAAGTTTCCATATACCGATTATCATTCTGAAAATGATCGGGGATAGTTAAACTTCTGTAAATTATACAGTAGAGGAGTTGAAGTGGTTGTTCGCTGTAGGGGGGAGTATAAGGTCAAAAGCAATGCTCTGAGTGAAATTACCAGTGTCTCAATTAAAGCACTAAAGTGATAGAAATATAACTAGATTTGTTGGAAGTTGTCTAATTTAAAATTTGCTTGCAGTGAAGAGTAAGTGCAAATGGGAGCCAAACATGTAATTATTGACAGTATAGTTAGTGGTCACGTGCAGACAGTACATTTGAAAACATTAGTTAAGTGACAATACATTTGAAAGTTATTGTATTGTATAAAAGAATAAACATGAGTCATGTAGTAGAAATTCACTAAGTGTTAATGCACAACATGATTCAAAACTCAGACAACAAGTTTTGAAGTACTCAAACTTATGACAGTACATTACAAGTGAAGCACAATTAGAACAGACGACAACAACTATTCCACTGACAGTAAACTTAGCGGAGAATAAAGATTCGGAGACAACAAGTATTACTGACAACAACTATTCCATTGACAGTAAACTTGGCGAACACTGACAGCAACTTTGACAGAGTAGTTGACAGCAACATTGGTAGGAATAGTTGACAACAGTTTTGGAAGACAATATGTTTCATGAACTATCAAGCTTGACAATAAAGTATGCGGAGTCGAAGATACTGTCACCAAAAAGAAACTACAGGTTGACATCAGCTTTGGAAGACAGTATGTGTAACAGCCCGACTTTTCAGACCATTATCTAGTAGCGAAAAATTTAAAACAAATCTAGCGGAAAATTTAAAACAAATCTAGATATTAATAAACTGTAATAAGAAAACAACTGAAAATCTTGATAAACATAAATGTCTAAATTTTTGAAATAAAAATACTAATAAGTCTAAAATTAATTAGAATAAGTTCTCATAATGATCTAGATAAACTGAAACTAAGGTCAGGGTAACACTTATCACACTTCCCGCTTATCCCATGAATACCTGCAATTAATACATGTAGGAGGAATATAATACGAGTGAGCCAAATAGCCAGTATGAATATAATTTGAATATAATTTTAAAAGGAAAAATATTTTAATATAATTAAGTGAATTGTGTTTTACCAACACAAAGAGAGAAACATAATAATAAGTGCACTGAATCAATATAATGCGAACAAAATGAAACAAAGCAAAAAATATGGTTGAATCACAATAAAGTAGGTATCCATAAGGGTCTCTTATACAATCATATACTCGCACAAGATACAAAACAGAGAATTCTTCCCCGGTAATCCACGAGAAGAAAATACATGAAATGCATAAAGCATTTCTACAATATTGAGAATCCTTCTCCGGTAATCCATGAGAAGAAAACAAATAATAGCGATCATGATCTTTACACAATCTCATATCCCAAAGACGTGCTCGTATACTCACAGCACTGATACGAGTAAGTGCCGAGTCCACCGGAACTCCAAACTCCATGAAATCGTATGTGATTTAACCACACGGATAGGTTGAAGATCCCAATACATAGGTATAAGTTACAAAAGTTGTCGACTGTTTAATCAGAACAGAACAATGTCGCAATAAAAATGTCAAAGAAACAAATTCAGAAGAATCAAGGCAACAATAATTCTAAAAAAATAATGGATACGAAACGAAACTCAGAATGCATACTAGCAAGTATACATAGAATATAAAGAGGTCACAATTTTAGAAAAATACTCGATAATAAATATAACGAGTAAACAATATTTAAAATTGAGAAAATAGGATCATAAATTTGTACTATAATTATAATTTAAAATTTAGAAAAGAATTAAAAATTTTGTACCAATAATTATAATTTAAAACTGAGAGAAGAGAGTAAGAATTCGTACATGAACTTGAGTAGTAGCTAAATTAACCAATGCAGAAGATAAATTATCCGCTAGCAATTTACAATTATGTGTCTTTATTCAACTCTAATTAGTATTTATAAACCTTTCGGACAGTATACTAATTCTAGTGCCTCAATCTTGTTATATAATAAAATGTGCTTAATTATTAATTCGAATATAAATTCATACCAATGCTTGCACAAACATGTACATAATTACATATAGATTTAGTCATGTCTTGAACAATCATGCAAAATTTGTATTAAATCAACCAAGATGGCATTTTAGCTTACGTGCATGTAGTAATTTATTAATGCCTAACTATGACTAATAATCTCATTTAATCATCAAATTTAATCTTAAATATGCTTATATGAAATCATATAAAATACTAATTTTAATACAAAAATCTAGGATAATAAGGATAATAAGACTTAACAAATAACTAATATACTACTCAAGCATAAAGTTTATCTAGTTAATAATTATGTCGCATATATTAGGTTAATTAATGGTATATATTGAAAGTAATATTTAGGAATGTATTCTAGTTTTAAAAATCAATTTAAGAATTAAAGTAAGATACATGAAATTTACTAAAATCACATTGCAATTAGCATATAATAGATTTTTAATGCTCCATAAAATATATACTGAGTATATCACATATATAATCACGCTTGCATGCATGTACATTCGGATTCAGAATTTAAACATCATTTAAAAGTCTAGCAAATTAAAATCTATTAAATTTATTAACTAATAAATAACGTGTATTTATAAAACAAAAGGATACAATTTGCAGGCACACTTTAACTAATACAAACAATTGATGACACTAATTAATATGTAATTATCACGATCCATTAATAATATTATAAAGTACAATTTTATTACTCCTATATGCTAGGAATCGTAATTAGTGAAATAGTTAGTCACATATATGTTAGAACCAAATCATGACCAACCAATTTATTCTCTGTCAACTACAATAGTATGACAATGTCAGGTTAATCACAATAGTGACTCCCGCTATTAGTAATTAGTCTGGTATACATCTATGGGAGATGAAACAAACCGTGGGTTTAAAATAAATTGCAGAGAAATCACCACATAAAATATTATACAACATATATTAATTAAAACATGTGGGCAAATCAAGCACTAACCTTTGAATCAAAATAATCACGATCCCCTCCGATTTCTTTTTATAATTACTGTAGTCAAGTTCGATATACATACACATGCATACTTCTTCCTCTGTTCTTCGCTCGTTTTTTATCAAACTTTTTTTTACATAAATATATATAGTTACAGATGTATGTAAAATTCTATCCATTAACCAAATTGTTAAACAAAGTCCTGAATTTTAGCAAGGTCGGGACTAGATAATTAGTAACAAATAATTATATAATCTAAATTTTAATCATACTTATCTTCAAAATATATTAAGGATAACTAACAAAAATTAAAAATTTTGGTCAAACAAATAATAAAATAATTAAATATATGGGATATTACAGTATGTTTCATGGATTATCAAGCTTGACAACAAAGTATGTGGAGCCGAAAATACTGTCACCAAAGAGAAGTTAAAGGTTGGTAGTAAACTTTAGGTGAAACTAACAGTCTGTTTTAGGTAGCAGACTAGATAATGAAAATATAAGGAATAATTTTGACATTACTATCTAGTCTGTCAAGTCTACTACTACAATTTAGGATAATTCAAGTAAAAGGTAAAACGTGCTTAAAAAGTCAAAGATTTCTGCACATCTCAGAGCTCCTTTATCTACAAATCTACAAATGGAATGAAGACAAATTTGAATGGAAGAAGCAGAGTTTCTATTTTAAATTTTATTCTAGGAACAAGGGAAAGTATACTTGTAAGTGGGATGTGTATTTCAATATAAATACACATATACCGCAAGTACTTTCCCCTGTGCAACTAAGCTAGAATTTTCTCAAGTATAGAAAATTAGCAAACTCATTGTTATTTTATCTATCGAAGCTGAAATTATTTTTCAGACAGTTGTAGCGAAACAAAAATTAATGAAATTAATTTTTGAAGTTTAAACACTTTGTTATTTTATCTGCTTAGTTTGTTTGCATCTCTAACTCGTTAATTATTATTCTTGTTGTTGTTAGAAATAATCTTTAATAATTAATCGAGTTGCATTTAACTCCCCTTCTGCAACACTAATCTTAACTAACAATTTATAATTTTTTCTATGGTTCATCTCAGATAACTAAAATGATAAAAAAAGTTGTCTTATTTAATTATAATATGGTTGACCTGAGATTATATAGAGGAACAAATAGTGCTATGATGACCGATGAGTAATATTATAATATTTTGTAAATAACTATATAAAAAAATTGAGTATGATTGGATAGTCCAAATGGTTGAGAGCTCATTTTTTGTCGTCTAGGTCACGAGTTTGACTCTGACTCACCAAAAAATTCCATAGAACATATACCCATTTACAAGGATATATGCCAAATTAGTTAAAGAAAAAAAATTAACTTCAAATTTTGAATAATAAAAGAATATAGTTCAAACTCCTTTTCTAACAAAATATAGTTCAAACTTAGTTTGATCAAAAGCCCACAAATTCGCACTGAGATAATCTTAATACATATTTAGTTCTCATTCATTTTAACACATTTTAAGATTTAATATATTTTTTAAATATTTTAGGAGAGACGTGAGAGACAAATAATTTTATAAAAAATATTATTTTTATTAATTTCTCTTATATTTATCCCACATCATATATAATTTTATTTTATTAGCAAATATTTTTTTTAAAAAGGGAATCAATTCAATAATGAAAATAGACACGGGATCTACAATTAGAATCAAAATTGAACAAACGCTTAAATATATCGTTTTCGAATCCTTAAAGAAACAATCAAGTGATTTTTTAAAGATGTTATAAATATATGTGTGCTTTTTTAAAGATGTTATAAATATATGTACTTACTATTAACCAACTATTTTAAACAATTGATTGATTATAAATGCACGGAGAAATATTTATCATAAAATCAAATTTCCCACCATATCTATAATATAATCACGTGCACGAAAAATACCAAAACAAAATCAAATTTTCAGAAGATGGGACTAACAAAACCCAACAAAATTAAAAAACTATTTACCATTCATTTCTTATTAAAAAATTATTAATAAAAGTATAATATATTAGATTTCAAAAATTACTCCGTATATAATCTTAGGTCATCCACACACGGTGCATAAGAAACCTCCCATAAACCCCCAAACCAACAAAATGGCAGCTCTTCAATTGCGTCGTTTTCGACAAATCTCTTCTTTTCTCCCCTATTATTTTCCAGGTATTTCTCATTTTATTTCTTTATATATTGCTAATTTATATTTCGTGTCTTCATTTTTGTACTTTACTCTATTTTAATTCACACACATATCTATATGGTTTGTGATGTGAATGAAGCTGATATATATTTAGTTTGTTTGTGATTTGTACAAGTTTTAATAGCTATTGCATTTGATGATGATTAGGTTATATTTGTGGACTGTCGAGGCGAAACAACGGTTTACACGCTCTTCCGAATTCATTTCCTAGTGTACTATGTCCACACATTGATGATTCTGTTATAGAGAATTATTATTATTCGCGGAGGTGAGGAGCAAGCTTCGAGTTTACTAGTTTGAATTTTGAATTTCGTGTTGTGTATCGAGATGTTACTTGCTTATATAGTTCATTCTGGTTAAGAATACTAATGGATGTTTGGTAGTGTTCTTTCAGGTTTTCGACTGTATCTCGGAAAAAACACAAGCCTCTCGATGGAGATGGTTTATTATCGTTCATTGCTTCTAGTTTAGACAAGGTTGAAGGTAATTTAACTTTAGCTTTTTGAAGATTTTTGTTCGGTTGGTTGTGTGGTCCAGTCCCGAGTCCGGACACAGCATATTTGTCTAATGCGTGTCAGCAATGTCTGTGGCGTGTGTGAATTGATGAAAATAACATAGCAATATATTGTGATGTACGTTAATTATGAGTATTAAATGCCACTAATATAGATACTCTTTAACTATAGGGACTTGTCTGCATAAAATGTTATATGCCACCGATATCTTCTCCCTCAAAACACTACTTCAATTTAACATTTTGATGTCAACATAGGCCCTTCCCATTATTGGTTGAATAGATCTGTGGATAACAAAGAGAGACCTAGAAGAGATGGAGTTTTCTTAGTTCTTGCCGGTGCATTCCTAAAAGAACCGAACAATGAATCTGTTGTGATGATTGAAAATGCAAAAGCACTTCAGCAGAGGTAGAGGAATATCATAGACAGGTTGCTCTTAGTTGCTTAGATTTTAAGTAGTTTTATTTTGAATGAAACATGTTAATGACCCTACCTTGAATACTGTTGTTGCAGGTATCCTACAGTTCATGTTATGGGTTTTCAGTCCAACAAGTCCATTTTTTCTGATGATTTTATTATGCAACTACTCCAGAGTGTTATGAGAGAGTTCATTACATTTCCCATTCTATTGTCAACTAATAATTTTCCGGAGGTGTGATATGAATTGTTAGTTGGTTTATAGAATTTTTGTAGCTGTAAATAACTTTAGGTATGCATTATGTGTGCACGTTCCTACCTGATATTCTAATCATTTTGAGATTCACTAATGCTTTGAAAGTCCACAACCTTATGATTTATGTGATAAGCTTAGTTTTACCACAATGTAATAGGTAAATTATGTTAATGTGGTACATTGTGACTTGTGAGTTAGCCTTAGACAATTACATCACTTTTTCCTTTGTCGGTTGCTCCCAAGATTATGCTAGTTTACTAGGTGCATGAGTTAAATGATGTGGATTGGGGTGCACATCTGCATGGTCCAATTGTACGAATGGAACATATTAGTAATCATTATGTGGGTTGTGGTCTAATTAAAATGTATGGGAAATGTGGATACCTATGAGCTGCAAGACAGGTATCCAATAACCTAACATGGAGAGTAGCTCAATCTGGCCACAAAGAGAAGCTGTAGCTTTATTTAAACAGATTAGGGAGGTAATGTGTCTCTGGCAGCTCTTAGAGCATCTCCAATAGGGGTTGCTAAGAGATTTTCCAAACCAGGACAAATCATCAAATATATTATATTTTAATTTTTTTCTCACATCCATATCACTCTTGGTAACATTTATTAAAATTTTGCTCCAATAGTTAGCAACTTCAAAGGTTGCCCATGCGGTCCCTCTATATTAATTTTATATTTAGTTCAATATAGAAGTGGGTAGAGCAATATACACTTTTAGATGTTTTATATGACTTTTTACTAGTTTTGGAAGTTGCCAACTTTTGGCAATCTTGGTAGGCAACCTCCCAACTCCAATAGGTAAGCAACCAAGGTTGCCATGCTACATAAGCTTGGCAACCCCTATTGGAGATGCTCTTAGGTATCCACATTTTCCTGACATATAATTGAGACCACAAACAAAGTTAAGATCGATACTATGTTCCATTAATACTATTCAACCATGCAAATGGGCACCCAATCAACATCATAATCGACATCCTTAGACAATTGCATTGGTGTGATGTATTTGAATGTAATATTTTCCTACGAGCACCTAACTACAACTTTCCATTGCACACATTCTAACTTGTATCATAGTTTTGTTTCTAGGTGTTAGAAGGGGCATGCTACATCCTGTTTGAAGGTTTCAAATGCCCTCAGATCTTTTATGAGAAGGATGTAGATATTGGGATTATTGATAAAGGTATGTCCACTCTTTTCTTTTGTTTCCTTCCATTAGGAATTACAGCAAAGTTTATTTTTGTTCTATTTCTTAATATATTATTACAAGCTTTTAGAACCCCAAATTTTGCCATTGCGGTGTTTATAATTATAACTCATTATATATTTGACAATATGTATTTGTTTTGTGGCATATCTATCATCTTACTCAACCGTTATCTTGTTTAACTGAATTTAACCATTAAAAATTATGATTTTTAGGTACGTATAGTATAAATATCTAACTATCTTCATCCTATTACTTTATCCAAAGTAGGGGACAGTATGTTGTCTAGCGCTTTATACATTTCTTTTGTTTTAACTCTTCTTCATCGTTACAATATACAATGCCTTATTCCTTTGACTTTATAAAGAACAATCTGCTTACACGTGTTTTCTTGCCCCTGATGTCATCTGCAGCCATCACGAAATTAAATGTGCAACAACACAATAACAAATTAGTTAATAAATTGGAAAGCAGTTGGGTAAAGCCAATTCAAGTCATCCCGGAACCATATTTTAGCTCTTCTTTGCAGAACTTATTTCTTTACTTCCCAGGTAAATGTTTCATTAAGTAATGACTTGCCCAACAATTCCCAATTTACTACAGGAATTTTAGTTTTATTATTCATTTTTACTATATTTTTCAGTGGGCATCTGCATGGTATTCTTTGTTACTATGGCATTGCACTTAGACTTTTGGCATTACTGTATATGTTTCAATATTCTTATCGTAATTAACAACACAAGGCAACGTGCAAAGAGTCTCACATTCTTGCTGGATCTAATCAAAAGTCATCTTCTGTTACAATTTAGCACAATATATATATATACATTTTGTTGTAAAGTTTGAGTATGACAGCAAAAAGGGTGATGGTATATGGAGTATGTAGATTTCTTTACAAAATTCCTTAATGTATTCCGTTCCCTACAGAAATAATAATTGCTAACTTGCTTGAGCAGAGATCACACAATTGATAGCTAGTTGATGTTACATTGATGTCAACAAAGTTTCTTATAAAGTATGCTCAATGTTACAACATTTCACTTCAACTTTTGCATTTCCCTGTCCGAAATGTACATTCCAAACCACAGTATGGAAATGTATCAACTAACTGGAATGCATATGGGAACATTTAAAGTTACTGGGACTGTCAGACTTCTTCTTTTTAAAAGAGGAAACCATCATTCGTGATATCTGTAAACCTTAATATGTCATTAGTTTTTCTGAGTATTGTTGGATGATATCGTATCTTACAGTTCTCTGAATATGTAATTTGCACTAGTGCAGGCGGCATTGAAGTTGATGAGATCAATGAGAGATTGTTTCTTTCTGACAGCAATCACCATCGCATTATTGTATTAAATGGCAGTGGAGAAATTTTAGAAAGTGTATGTATGAGATTTTTTTTTAATTAATCCAATCCGTAATTAATCTGGTTTATTTGTTATCAAGTTTGAAACATTATCCATTCAGTTACCATATCCAATCTCAGATAGGGGCTTCTCCCGGTTTTGAGGATGGCGATTTTCAGTTGGCCAAGTTAATGAGGCCTGCAGCTTTGTTCTATCACAATGCCGAGGATTGCTTATATTTTGTAGACTCAGAGGTATAGTCTAAAATCTCCCCAAATTTGCTTTCTGTATGGCCTTTTCAAGTATCTTTATTTAGATTGTGTATGTGGGAGACTGGGAGTTGCATTATGGACATGGCATTGGATCATATGACTGCACAACTGATAACCATATTGAAATGTCATTCATTACTGAATTCTTAGCTCTTTGATTTACATTAGATATACTTAAATAACAAAGTTGTGTAACTTCGAGAATGCTCAAGGGAGATATGAAGGAATGGAAGGATCTAGTTTTTGTATGTATACACATGTATATGTATATTGTCTATCCTGCCTCCTAGATAGAAATAAACACTCTATAGTAGAGCTAGTATCACGTGTCAAATTAGATAAAAGGTGGTATATTTTAGGAGTTAAAATCTAAATCAGGTTCTGCCTTGTATTTGTTGGGACTCTAAATTATTTTGGATAATGCAAGTCACATGATGGATCCAGGGGTTATTAGTTTATGCCTCTTTAGTCTTTTCTGTATACTCAAACATCATGGTTGTACTTGTTTTCAAAAGATGAATTTAGATACATTTGGGAACTCAAGTAATTAGTTGGGACAGTCGAACAGTATTCTTTCTTAGTTTCACAAGAATAGTTCCTTCCATTTTGCTAAATTTGTACGAATGAAGAAAATATTATGTATTTCCATACCTTCCCCAAGTTTACAAGGCCTTTTCCCTATCCAGTAAGAACCTACTACGTGAGAATGAATCTATGATTATAATCTTTGAGATTTTGTGTTCTTTTATGCTGCCATTAACTGAAGTTGGACTCTGAGGAACAAAAAACTAAAACACAAATGAAATTCTTCTTGGGAACAGAGAGTCTCACATATATACACAACACACACAATAATACACCCGTAACTGCAAGATTTACGAGTATCATACATAATGCATAACCTACCATGATACCCTCTATGATTCCCTTCCTAAATGACTCAAACTTGATTTTTATGTTAAAGCATGTGTTCCCTTGGTATTAAATTTGTTCTTACACTTGAGTCTTGACTCTAAATTTGCCTGCTTAGTTCTTTTGTTGGTTTATATTTTCAATTCCAAATTAATTACTTCAGTTTTTCTGATCAAAGCCTACATTATCATGTTACTTTCTTTTTTCACCATCAAGAACCATGCCATCAGGAGAGCTGACATGCAGAGAAGGGTTGTGGAAACATTGTACCCGACGTGCAACATTAACAACAAAAGATACAGTTTGTGGAGCTGGATCATGGATAAGATTTGGCCTAGAAATGATCCTGTCACAAAATCTGATACTTTTGATTCAGAGTCCATTTTGTATCCTTGGCACATGTTGAAATCCGTTGATAATGATCTCTATGTTCTCACTCGCAGGTAATATTTATTGTATAGTAATTATGAGAAAGAAGTTTCAGTTTTTTCCTACTATGTTATGTATGTGTGTGTGTATATGTATAATTAGCTCAAATAATATAGATTTATGTATCCTTCAGCAAAAGCGTTTTCATAGAATATTACGTATATATTTGTTTTACGAGGGCTAGTGACATGCCTCTACTTGTTGGAAGGGGTGGCAAAGATAATATTAACTGGTTTTCCAAATGGTCAATCAATACTTTGTTGTACGTTTTTTATATATTAAATATGCATGTAGTAATTACAATCTGTACATCCAATGAAGTGACTAGCAGAGATGCACATTTTAAAGAATATGCTATTTGATGCAGGACAGGTCTAGGGAAAGGGTTAAAATAAGGGATAAAACCTATCTCCGCAGAGAATCGGTGGAGTGACAAAGAAATCCGCAGATTTATCCAATAAAATCAATTCATAATAATCATCTCTATTCAATAATGAAGATTACAATTGTTTATATAAAAATCCTAAAACTTGGTGAACAATTAAGATCCTAAAAAATAGTAAACTAATCCTAATTGATATCTATTACCTAATAATTATCCACTGCTATATTTAATAAGATAATTATCTATTTGTAATATATTTAAACTAATCAATAACAACTCATTTATCATTACAAATAAATATATAATAATAAACAATCAATAGCAGCATAACTCCGTGTTCCGCATCACCATTCAAGTATAATTGCATTGAAAGAGTAATTAATAATTTCACTGACCAAGAATGTATAGATATACAGATAATTATGTGTGCGTATAATTAATTTAATTAATCCAGCAGTGAGACTAAGAACTTCGATTATTCTAAAAAAAAGAGTAGAGACTTAAAGCCATCTCAAGACTGGTGCTACTGCAGGATTATGTTGTAGTTATTATGATGTTATTTCTAGTGATTTGATGAAGTTTATTTTTTCATGCTAGGATAAGTGTCAGTAGTAGCGTATTTTCAAACACAATCTGTCTATTATATATTAAAATCCTGTTTGCAGAAAGTGATTGCAACATACAATTTTTTTAATATTAATATTTTTAAGTCAAAGCTACATCTTCTATTGCTCCGTATCTCGAATGTTACTGTGTATTACCCCAAGCCAACCTTAATGTGCAAATCAAGAATGCCAAGACTAGACTGCAAATTGTTTGGCTGAAGTCAGCATAAAGGATTTTTAGATCCTTTGAAGCATCATGGATATTATTGATCAGAAACATGAATTTTGAGTTTTTCAAGACCTAGAGTTACTCCTCTAAATTAATTCTGACTTCCTGTGTTATTCTCCCTCGTAGCACTCGTATGAGTTGGAGAAAAGCAAGCGAAAAACCTATTTTTATTTATACATTTTATATAACATAAATGTAATGGAAATCTAACCGAGGATTGTTTGGCCTCTTTACATCCGTCATAAATCACCAATGTATTTTAATATGGAGCACATTACGGTTATGATACTAAAAATACAAGGTCATTTGCAGCTTGGAAACTCTATGGATTTTGGATTTGGCTTCTGGGTCTAACAAAGATGTTGTCAAAGGTATGAGATGTTTCCATATTATTGTATGGCTTGCTTCTGCTTATATATGTCAATATGGAACTATGTCTAAATTGTCAAGTCCCATTAGGATTTCCAAAAATATGGGAGATATGTGGGCAGATGATACTAGAGAAGTCAGCCCTCTTAAAGAAGATGCCATTAGAATGGTTGCAGCAGCAGGTTGGACCAAATTGTCCGCTAGAGGGGCTTCAATATGCTAGTCTAATGTCATCAGTGGCCACATTTCAGGACCATGTAGTTGTCTGTGATACAGGTTCACAATTCATATGTACATTGCTCTGTTCTTTTCTTATCACAATGCGCGTTTTACCTATGAGTTTTAATAGGAGTGTAATTTGAAGTTGGTCAGCGATTGTTAAAACTCGATAAGACATCTGGATCAGCTGCAAGCTTCCAGTTCTCAAATTTTGGAATCCTTGGACTACCTTACTGGTGTTCATATTCTCTGGAGAGAGTTTATGCTCTGTAAGTAAAGTTTCCACTGACACTGCGCTGTTCTATTTTTTATGGGTAGCGGATCATTATATGTACATGTCTGAGATTATGCTACTGACCTTGTAGCGGTGATGCACAGTCTTCTTGTCGAAGGGATCATATTCAACAATTCAGCTTGTTGCCTGGTAGTTTTCTATTCGAGTTTGATTTTATTCATGTGCATATTTATGTAAAAATAGTATTTGATTTTCTGAACCGTCTCCACTTGGAAATTACTAATTCTCAAAAAAAAAAACCTGGGAGATTTTTTCTTTAAAGTATGTCCCCCTTTTATTTCTTAATAATATGCTCTATGGTTTGTTAGTTCATTTGGTAAAAAAGAGAATTGGTTACGAGACTTGAAATAAGCTTTAAGCACACCTAATATTGTAAGCTCATTCTAGCTTTACAACTGTATTTTTTAAGTTTGGCACAGCTGGTAGATTTTGATGAGATCTTGAATTTGCTTCACTTGATATTAACATGAAAGTACATTTTAATGACAAAGATAGGATGCGCTATGTATGATGTGGCATACGACAGTTTTAACTGCTTTCACTTTCTGCAGGTAGAATTGACATACAATTGATTGTCAATATTCCAAAAGATACTGTTCTTGTAGAGCCGTTAAAAGAAGATTATGTATGGTGCCAAGCAAGAGGGACTGCTACTGTAGTGTCAGAAGCAAAGAAAAAGGAAGAATCCTTGGAGAAGGTTAATATAAATTAAAATCTTTAATCATTTGTGATGTCACTATATTTGTTTATACCCGTCTTTGTATTTGTTCATATTAAATATAAGAATCCTACAATTTGTTCTGAACGTGGATTTATGCAGGTTGGTGTTGCCCAACAGTGGTACAATGAATTAGATGACCTTGCTGCACTGACACCCAAGGAGAAATTGAGCACAGAGAAGGGAGACATGATTTCTGATGGTGAAGTGCAAGAAGGAAGAATATGTATTAAAAGTGCCATAAATACAAGCCCAGGGACATGCGAGGTATGCTATTTTAACAAGTGCACACCGTAGGCTCTTTATTTTTTTACAAGTGCATACTGTAGGCTGTTAATTTTGATATAAGCAAGCTAGAATATGAGCTCTTAGTTATAGTTAGAAGTGTCTTTAATAATCATATGTTCTGTCTAAAGAACTACACTTGTTGAGAATCTGAAAAAAAAAAGAGGTTATGGGTCCTTCCCCCCCCCCCTGAATGGTTATGGATCTTTTTGAATGTTGGTTTTTCTTTTTATTACTGCTTGTAATCTCTTTAATGATATATCCTGCAACTCAAACAAGCTGAATTGAATACCGACTGCAAATGCGTTGCTTGTATATAAACTCATTGATATGGGTCCTATATTAAAAATTATATGTAGTTAACTTCCTACTCATTTTCAAGCATGCCTTTGGTTAACTAGTGTTAGCCAATATTAATGGGCAAACCATGAATCATTTATAAATTATAAATATGACTAATCTTGAGAGATGTGTACTTTAACAATGGAATATTTTAAGCCGTTAAAATTAGTGTTGATCTATATTAATTGGCAAATCATGAATCATTTATGAATACGACTTGTCAGCATTTCGTTCACCGTTAAGATTGTAACGTATTTTTGCTCTAGAAATATGTTATATGTATTTTTCTCAGTTTAATATGTTATATGTAAATTATGTAGATTGGACATTGCCTTTAATATGAATGTGTAACTGATGATTCCAGGTTTTTATAAGTGCGGCTATTTATCTGAAATTGAAAATTCATGCTACGTCAATTGATGACAATCAAGAGAAGTACGCATCCAGGATAGCACATCATCTAAGTAACAAGAGTGGCAGGAGCAGAAGAGAACAATGTCTCCAGCAGCTTTTGTCATCAAATGCAGATGTCCGAGATCTAATCTTTATGAAGCCTTTAAATGTCAAGCTTTTGTTTGAATGCCTTAACCATCCAAAAGCAAAAAATTCGAAAGATATAATATTAACAAACTCCTCTGTAGATGTTAACGTCACCTTAACTTGAGATTTAAACTTTCGAATTTGATTCAGTTGCTTGTTGTAAAATTGCTGTTGTAAAAAAATGGTTATATTTTTGGTCTTACAGATGCAGAATATAGTGTTTCAAGGTGGGAGCCTTTAACCAGTTTTGTACCTTTTGGTTTCAAATTACTCGGATATAATGAATAAAAATGTGGGATGAGTTGTGGTTCATTCCAATACATAAGTTCTTGAACAGCATCTGATAATGCTGAAATTCTGTCATCTTTTACTGACAATATACTTGGCTTGTAACCTTAAAATGATCCTAGGCTTCAATGGCCTAGTTTTTCTATATAGACTGTGGCATCTTATACTATATTGAGGATTATACTTGCATAAACCTTTCAAAACTATAATGTTGCGCTATATCACTTGATGTTTTGTGAAATGCAACAAATATTATCTGAGCTTGGCTTATGTTTGTTCGATACTTTGAATATATGAGCTTGGCTTATGTTTGTTGTTCGATACTTGTTGATGCAACATGCTTGCTATTTGGTTGATCACAGGTTTGAATTTAGAAAACAATCTCATGAAAACTCTATTTGCCTTATCGCGGGTTCGAATTGAATTTTAAAATTTTCTTCATTCACAGCATAAATTGTGAAAAACTTTTTTTTAATTATATTTAAAACACACAGGATATACAAATAGTCACTTGCCAAATGTCCAAAAATTTACTAAATGAAAAGACATGCTCAGCTAATCAAACTCGGACTCAATACCAACCCAATCTTTGCCACCAGGCTCATCAACGACTACTCGCGTTCGCCACTTTCTAATTCTCTGAGTCATGCACACCAACTGTTCGATGAAATTCCCAACAAAGACACAGTCTTATGGACCTCTCTTATTGCAGCATACACTCACTCAAACTACCCCTACAAAGCTCTTCAGCTCTTTTCTGTCATGCTCCAGCAGCTGGAGTCTACTCACAAGCCCAACCACTTCGTTTTCGCAACCGTTGCTCGCGCCATTGCTTCGTTCCCTGAACAAATCTTTCTGGGCCAATGCATTCATGCCCACGTGATAAAATCCGGGTTTTTACCTGGTAATATTATTCTTGAGACATCTTTTGTTGGTATGTATTCGAAATGTCATGTTGTAGAATGTGCACGTAAGGTGTTTGATGAAATGCCTAGTAGAAATTTGGTCACTTGGAATGCAATGGTTTCTGGGTGTATTCAGAATTATATGGAGGTTCATGGGTTGAATTTGTTTTGTACAATGAAGTGCAAGGAGTTTTTTGTTCCAGATGAGTTTAGTGTTGCAACTGCATTAACGGGGTGTGCATGGATTCAAGATTTATTGATGGGAATGCAGGTCCATGGATATGTTATTGTTAGTGGACTTGAGTCAAAATGTTTTAACTCAATTGGTAATATGTATTTTTTTTGCGGTGAAGTTTGTAGTGCTGAGAGAGTTTTGAGTGGAATAGAGTGTGATACTGTCTCAAAACTTATAAAGATCAGAGGTTATGCCTTTAATAACAGATACTTTGATGCTTTGAACTATATTGCTCTAGAGGGTAATATTGCTGAAATTTTAAATAAGGATAACAGTGTAGTTGTGCCTATACTTAATGCTTGTGCAAACCTCTCTTTAACGACAGTCGGAAAGCAAATGCATACCTTTATTATTACTTCTGGCAGGGCTTGTTCTGATTGTCATTTATCGGAGGACAACGCAATCATTGCAAGCACTCTAATTGATATGTACTGCAAATGCCGTTGTGTTGATGAAGCTTCAAAAATATTTAAAAATTGGTATCACACCCGAGAAATTTCACCTTGGAATTCAATTATATCAGGTTATATATATAATGGTTATATTGAAGATGCGAGGACGCTGATGGAGAGTATTCCTGAGAAAAATGTCATTTCTTGGACTACCATGATCTCAGGGTACGTACTGATTGGTAGGCCACAAGAAGGATTATCCTTACTAAACAAAATGTATTCTGTTGAAGAGAAGATAAGAGTAGATGGCAACTGTCTGACTTTTGTGGTTGGACTTGAAGCTTGTAGCCATTTAACAGATTTTGATAGAGGAAAGCAAATTCATGCTAAAATCATTCGCACATTAAATAATGCTGATATTAGTAATGTAATTGTTGGGACAGCTTTGGTGGACATGTATTCTAAATCAGGATATATGCATTATGCTCAAATAGTATTTGACATGATGTTGGAGAAAAATGTTGTTGCATGGACATCTATCATCATGGGATATGCAGTTAATGGCTTGGGTCTCCGAGGCCTTGAAACTTTCAAGCAGATGATTTCAACAGGTGTTCAACCAAATGAAGTGACATTTGTGTCTGTATTAACTGCTTGCAGCCATTGTGGTCTGGTGAATGAAGGTTTATACTATTTTAAGCTCATGAGGGAGAAGTACAAATTGGACGCAAGGGAAGATCACTACACATGTTTGATTGATATGCTAGGACGTGTTGGAAGGCTCGAGGATGCATGGGATTTGCTGAAAGAAATAGATGACAACAGTATTGGTAGTTTTTCTGTTGGTACCGTTTGGGCTGCCCTGTTGGGTGCTTGCCACGTACATGGTAATGTAGAACTGGGAAGCATAGTAGGAAAAAAGTTGTTGGAGAATAGAAAACAAGGGTCAACAACTTATGTAACCCTTTCTAATGTTTATGCGGCAGCACAGATGTGGAACGAAGCACACACCGTTAGAGAAAGCTGGAGAAATGAAGTTGATGCTGCTCTAGAACCAGGTCTTAGTCGCATACATGCAAATACCAGAGGTCCTTAATATTGACTTTTGAAATCGCTTAATTCATGTATATTACTTATCGATATCAAGATATTAAAATATACATACAAACAACTGTATATGACAAGAAATTTGTATGGAGATAGGTGCTTAAAGAATATAAGATTTTAAGTTTTAGACACAGATGGTTTTTTAAAGCGTTTAAACAGAATTCCGAGTCCTACATTTTCCTATAATTCTTTTATTGTTGTATAGTAGGCAACATTTTAAATTTTTTATGCAAAAATGTAATGCATATATCTGTCTGTCTTATTTTACAAATGTAGTATCCAAAAATAGTAAGTGAAATTTGTACCTCGTTTAGTGGATAAGTCATATGAGTGGACCAAAATATTCTTTTGCATATATAGAAAAACCTTTAATGTAAAACTCAATCGTGTCATAATAACTGTGTGAATTTTAACATCTGGTTTTTTATAAGAGTATTAGTTTGATTTTAGATAAGATGATCAAAATTATGATCCAGTAGTAGTCATTATTATTTTAGGTGGATTTTCTTTTCTAAAATATAATGGGAAAAAAATATGAGATACGAGAAGTTAAGAGATGAGCTTTGTTACCACCTTAGAGGTTTAGAAGCCCGTAAAATTTATTTTCAGGTTTAGCATATGCTTAATACATCCCTCCAAACTTTCGGCCCATCTTTTTTGAGATAATCAGCCCAAAATTATTTAATTTCTCAATCTAATCGTTTCTCCCCCTAAACATGCCTTATATAGAACAATATTATAACCTATATATTTCATCTTTCCAATAGAGGTCTTCTTCTTTTAACTGAAATTTGCTGTTACAATTGCCAATTTTAGTGACCTATTTCTCCATTTCAAGGTCTTTGGCTGTTTCATCATCTTTAGTTTGAATTGAATATTCTATTTTTAAAATTGATAAACTGTACAGCTATTACCCTGTTCAGTTTTTATGTTTTAATGCTAAGAAAAACTCCAAAAATATTGCCCATCAGTTGACAGTTATTACCAATTCAGAATTTTTGAAGACTGGTTTTTTATCTTTCCATTGTTCTTAAGTTGCATATAATTACGTTGTTGGGTTTGATCCTCTGTAGTTTACAATCTTAAAATCATATTTGGCTCTTGTGTTTATGTTCAATAAACATACTTTATATAATATTTCAAAAGCTTATGTTATCAGGTTCAATAAACATTAAAAAATCTGATTCTGTGTTTTTTGGGGATTTGACTAAAAAATACCCCTTTCTCTATTTTCAATTAACAAGTTATGTATTGGATTGGATTTCTGAAGAATCGAAATGTGAATTGCTTTTCATGTTTTCCATCCTTCGAAAAGAAATCATGCAAGAGGATGAAGAGCGAAAGTTCGCGGACTTTGATGTCAGCAGATGCACCTCCTCATAGAGGAATGTCTTCACAGCCACAGCATGGTAAGTACATTGTCTTTTCAAGCAATAAAGCATACCCAACCTTTAGCTTATATTTATGAATGACATGACTCCTTACAAGGTAAATAAAAGATTTTGCGCTAATTTTAATTCATGTTCATTTTAACGGCAATACAGCAAGCTACAATCATGAAAAAGTGACCAGTGGTTAAATTTTCTTTGACGAATAATTGTTTGTATTTTTAGCTGTTATAATGCCAATTTCAGGATTAATGTAATTTTCTTAAAGCAGTGTTGCAAGGGTGCAAGCTGTTAAAACTCATTAATTTAAGCTTGTAACATTTTAGTTATACCGAACCCTCTTGAAGGAAAATTTTATCTTGTCTTTAGGAAAGAAAGTAGTACATACTATTTGCAATAACTACTTGGCCAAGGGTTGCCTTAATTTTGTATGTCCTTAGCAAGGGTCATTTTAGGGTAATAGCTGTGAACTATAAATTTACCAAAAGAAAGAAACTTACTAGCAGTAGTATAACCTCATAGATAATTTCTATGATATGTAATTTTAACGTAACAGCTTATCTTGTGCAGTAGACAGCCCCAAAAAGGCCCGAACTGGAGTTAAACATAATAAGCCTGCATCTAGGAATTCCTCGGTTGATGTTACAAATGATAAGGCTACCATTGAAGACGTGGACGACAAAATTTTTGGAGCTCATACTTTTACTTTCCGTGAGCTAGCAGCTGCAACAAAGAATTTTCGTCAAGAATGCCTGCTAGGGGAAGGAGGATTTGGACGAGTTTACAGGGGAAAACTTGGAGAAACTGGACAGGTAATTTTAACCTGTTGAACATCTATATGTTTTATGTCAGAATTGCTAGATCTTTATAATTATAATTCTTGTAGCGAGGATAGCAATGATGATTCAACTTTACTTAGGTTGTAGCTATAAAGCAACTAGACCGAAATGGGTTGCAAGGAAACAAGGAGTTTCTTGTGGAGGTTTTGATGCTCAGCCTCCTTCACGATCCATATCTGGTAAATCTCATTGGATATTGTGCTGATGGAGATCAGAGACTTCTGGTTTACGAGTATATGTCATTAGGATCACTGGAAGACCATCTACTAGGTACTACTAATTTATGCTTGTTTTTTATTAGTTATTAGTATGAATGTAATAGGGTTGATATGGATATAGCTCGGTTTATAGAAAATATAGTTTTATGTTTCATGTGGGTTGAGAATATTAAGACACTATTTCTACTTTGAGGTGGTCGTCCAAATAATGTTTAGAACTATGGAAGTTTATATATCTTTATGGCAATAATCTATTTAGGACGCAGAAGGAAAAATTGTATTCTTCTGGTACATGATTCTCAAGTATTTTCACCAGCTATATGATCAAACAATTCTTTTCAGACATACAATATGAGGCTTCTCCATAGAGATGAGAAGCCTATAGCTATTAATGTTTAAGAAAACAAGTTATATGTTTAAAGTTTTGTCAGTTATTGATAAGCCCTAAGATGAAACATTGCTAGTAAAGAATTCATTTATTACTTGGCAAAAAAAACTTCAACTCTGCTGCACATATCTGCATGCACGCTAATGTAAAACAGCAAACTTAATACCGCAAAATAACTCGTATGAACCTTAATTATCTGGTTTTAACAACATAAGAGATCTTTCAAAGCTCTTGAGTGTGTTTCTTGTTGTGTTTACCAAAACACTGCAAGTTTCCGTAACATTTTAATGAATCTTTTAAAAGACTCACTCACTAATTGATTACATCGATATACAGATCTTTCAGAAGGCCAGCGACCATTAGATTGGTACACACGAATGAAAATCGCTTTACATGCTGCCAAAGGTCTGGAATACTTACATGAGAAGGCCAACCCACCTGTCATTTATCGAGATTTAAAATCCTCAAACATTTTGCTGGACCATGATTTCAATGCCAAACTATCAGATTTTGGATTAGCCAAGCTTGGACCTATGGGGGATAAGTCGCATGTTTCTTCAAGGGTTATGGGAACATATGGATATTGTGCCCCAGAGTATCAAAGAACTGGTCAGCTTACAGTCAAATCAGACGTATATAGCTTCGGCGTTGTGTTGTTGGAGCTGATCACAGGAAGGAGAGCCATTGATTTGAGGAGAGATAGAGAGCAAACTCTTGTTTCCTGGGTATTCCTTCCTCTTCCACCTCTTTTTCCAAAGCAGTTAAAAAATTAGTTATGAACATGTGGCAATATAATGCAACTAAATCAAAAAGCTTCTACTAGTATTATATATCTCTATATATGTTATAGCTTTAATATACGGACATGTGTGAAATCAAGCATATATTCTCCAATGTGCTTGTTGTAGAAAAGTGTTGTTTTGCATGGCAAGTTGCACCACCAGAGACCTTTAATGGTATAGATGGTTATGTGGGAATCTCATATGCTGATCTAAAAATATATTTTCTTCATTTTGGGAAAATGGAATTGTGACTAATATTTTGTAATCTTAACAGGCACAACCTATATTCAAGGAACCACACAGGTTCACCGAACTGGCTGATCCCCTTTTTGAAGGAAAATTTCCCATAAAAGCTTTGAATCAAGCAGTTGCTGTTTCTTCCATGTGTCTACAAGACGACGCAACAATACGTCCATTAATGAGTGATGTGGTAACTGCCCTTACTTTTCTTGGTGATGGACAAGAATCAACAGGATTGGCTTCTCCGCAACCTGAAATTATAATGCCTGATATTGCCAAGAGCAATTCTTGTAAAATTGATCCAAGCCGACGCGAAATCGAGATAGCAGAAGCTATAGAATGGGCAAGTTCTAGAAACCAACAATGATGATACCAACAATGATGATACCAACCTTACATGTAGTACAAGATGGGTATCAACCACCTAGTTTGGATGAGCTTTTTTGAGGTTGTGAGATGCACTTAATGCTCATGCAAATAGTAAAATTAAGTTATACTAATTTTCTATGGGCAGCGTGCTGTTTGTTGGAGAACCTCGTATGTTTTTTAAACGAACAATGTTCATTTGTTTGACTTGATGTATTTTACTCGTATATCTTGTTTTTATGAAAGCAAATTTGCCATCCATCTCTTTAAGCTCACCATGGATATTGGCTTAGTGAAATCAAGCTGCTTGCAATTTTTTTCATGTCATTAGTTACATAAATTTTTTACTATCATACCAACTTATTTAGGTGGTTTTTGGGGTTTCATTTTATTAAGTTTATAGTTGAAAAACATATTATCTATTTATCTTACTAAAATTGATAATTTTTTATATTATTTGACTAGAAAATATTATCCTCTCTATCTCATTAATTTCTTAACATTTCTGAGAGAGTGTCTCACACGCATTTTAAGATACATATAAATTATAATTACATAATTTATTTTTACAATTTTCTGTTTTTGAATGTTAAATTTGTATTCAGAAAAAAAATAATTTAAAAATAAGTTATGAGTGTCGGACACTCTCTCAGAAATGTTAAGAAATCATTGGGACAAAGGGAGTATTATTTTAAAGAAATTATTAATTTATCAAGTTATAATTTTTAAATGTTTTAGTATATTTAAAATTAAAATGATCCTTAATTATCATAATTTTTATAACTTGATATCATATAATTTTTATACTTAATATGAATTGAATACAATGACACGGTCTCAAAATATATAATTTATATATTTAATAAATCCCAAATATTATTTTAATAATAATAAATATTCAAATACAATATATCAAATATATTAAATTTAAAAATTTTAAATTTGAATGCGGACTAAAAACTAGTAGTATAAGAAGATGAAAAATCAAAGAATGGTCATTAGTGGGTTTGGGCCATGGAACAAGCTGACAAATTTCTCAAAACGCAATGAAGAAAGATGGTTGAGTCAAATGGGCCGAACTATGATTCTCCAAAGCCCAAGTAGCAATCAGCCGTAGACAAGATGAATTACAATTACAGTTAGACGACAATATTTTCAGAAAATCCGCAAAAAAGCTTCTCAGTTCCTTATTTTAATAAAATTGTTGATCCAAGATTCACTATTAGATTCTCCTGCAACACAGGTTATCAATTCTTTTTCCCTTTTATCTTTCAATACATACATACATACATCCATACATATATGTTTATATTGTGTAATGTGCATAGATAGATACACATTTTCAGGGGTTTTGATTCTTCACATTACAATCTTTTTCATGATTCTTCTAGTGGGTTGTATTCAATTTGATACCTTTATGCTTCTTGGGTTGTTTTTGTAGCTCAATTGTGTGTTTTCTTGATTAAAGGTGAGCTCATTGTTTGTTTATTTGTATGTTTCTTGAAAAAGATTGAATAGAGGAGTTTAATGTGATCCAATAATTATTAGCCCTTTGGATTTTTAAAGAAATGACAAGTGGTATTTGGAGATGGGGGTTGGGTTTGAGTTACATTGTGTCGGTTGCTATTATCTGGATTGCTGCTAGTTTTGTAGTTCAGTCGGTTGTTGATGCTGGTGTTTCCCCGTTTCTTATCACGTATATATGTAATTCGTTGTTTGTGGTGTATATACCTTTGGTGGAAATTGGGAGGTATTTGGAGGATACATATGGTAGTTTGCTATTTTGGCGATTTAGGAAAGATAGTAGTTTGCATGAATTGCGAGAGTCGGAGAAGGCTATTCTTCTTGATGCAAGTGATATTAATCACCAAGTTGAGGTTCAAGAGCAATTAGCATCAAGTGATCGCGTAGGTCTTGTAGTAGAAACTGGATTTGAGTTGTGTCAACCAGATATTGTTAGAAATGGTTTGGACGAAAAAGGGAGGTGGACGAGGACGAGGGTGGCAAAGGTCAGCCTGTTAATATGCCCATTTTGGTTTCTGGCACAGCTCTCGTTCAATCTTTCTTTGAAATATACTACAGTCACGGTAAGCTTTTCTGGATTTTTATTATTTTGATATGTTTTTTGGTGTAGCGTAATCTTGTATGGAATGTTGACTGTCTTGTTAATTCTGTACAGTCAAACACAATCTTAAGCAGTGCCTCTAGTCTTTTCACTTTCCTGGTCTCTCTAGCGTTCTTGGGTGAGACATTCACTTGGGTAAAACTGATTAGTGTCCTTCTTTGCATGGGTGGAACAATTATTGTTAGCTTGGGGGACTCGGAATCAGGGTCCAATACAGTGGCCTCAAACCCTTTTCTTGGGGATGTACTTTCTCTTTTATCAGCTTCTTTCTATTCCGTGTATATCACTCTGATCCGTAAACTTTTACCGGATGATGATGATGAAAAGATCGGACATGTTAGCATGGCACAAGTCCTTGGCTTTCTTGGGCTATTCAATCTTCTAATATTTCTACCTGTTGCACTTGTGCTTGACTTTACCAAGTTGGAGCCTTTTAATATGCTTACTTGGAAGCAGTTTGGCCTGATTGTCGGTAAAGGTATGTTTATTTAAATTTCTCTTGTATTAGAACTTCCTACTCAATTGTCTTGGATAAAAAAACTCCAGATTCGTATATTGATAAATATTGACTGTAGACATTATATTTAGGGCAAATGCACAGTACAGAATTATAGTTTCTTTTGTTCCTAATCTCCTCTTTCATGTTCGCGTCTCCCAGTTTTTTGGCATATCCTGCATGTAAAACCTTTCGGTCATCAGAAAGGTTACTTTACATACTGGACTTTTACAGTTAAAAGTTGAAACAAATGTTCAAGTGGTTACCTTGTGCACGGAAGCTTGTGGCAAATTTTCCTTGGACAAATAGCTGATAATTTTGAGAATAATTTAAGCAAGGTTTTGCCTCATACATCATATATGTATTGTTCATTTAAATGACTGAGAAAACTGATTTAAAGACACACCCGGAGACCTGAATGTCAATATTTTCTTGTTCTGTATAGAAACAAGTAGAAATGGCAATGTCATTTCCCCCCTCAAATACTATCTTCTCTTTGCATATATATTTTATTTAAAAATCTTCTTTTTGTGATTCATATTTCATCATGATATGTGATGACAGCTCAATGATTACTTAATCCAAAAAATTTAACTCTTGGACCACTTTCCAGGATTAGATCTGGCACTAGGTATAAAATTATAGGATGTAGCTTTTCACTATGCTTTTGTGTGTAGCTTTTCACTATGCTTTCATGTTTAACTCTTGGGTTATCTGATTTTTAAATTTAGCACATAGCCCACTTATATGTCTATCGCTGCTTTGATTAGGTTTGTTAGACAATGTTCTGAGTGATTACTTATGGGCCAAGGCTGTTCTTCTCACAACCACCACAGTAGCAACAGCAGGACTTACAATTCAGGTCCCATTAGCTGCTTTTGTGGATTCAGTAAGAGGAAATGCACCACACTCTATGGACTATGTAGGAGCTGCTGCTGTCATGGTTGGTTTCGCGGGCATTAACATCCCATCGGATGCATTCTCAAGATCGCCAGAATCCAGCCTTGAATTGGAAAATGTAAATCCTTGTTCGACTGACCAAGAACACCTCTAAGCTAGGTAAAGTGACAGGCCATTCACTTGTACAGGTTGAGGTTGTCTGATAATTAGAGGTTTATTTATATCTCGACGTACATGAATATGCTCATACAATGCCACACATATTACAAATGTCCCCGTCTGTGGTCAAGTCAAGACAGATTTTACTGTATACGGGTATACGCCTTCTCCGGTTTATACATAGAGACAGAAGGCATCTCATAAACATGATGGTTTTTCATGTCGCCATCTGGCTACGAGATCATGCCTTAGAGCTGATCTTTGTGGAAATTTCAGTAACTACGTTAGTTGAGAGTGTATAAACTTTTTTTAGCATCATATATTATTCATTTATTATAGAAAAAGTGCCATTAATTTTTTATTTTGCTAATTTAAGTGCTATCAAATTAAGTATACTTAAATTAGCTAATCAGGAACGTTTAGAATCTGTCATTTGATTGCAAATTGCAATCAAATTTGCAAAGCAAACAGGTCAGTATTAATTCATGAGAAAAATAGGCCATTGACATTCATAACTCGAGAAGAGCTATTCAACTCTATAGGCTGACCCAATATTTCGAACCAAAAAAATTTGTAGTACATGACAAATTCTAGTGCAGATGACAAACTAAATAAATGCAGCATAAGAGTAGCTCTGCACAATGTTGGTGCTTCCATATCTTTGCATCATCCTCTAAGTTGCAAGTGCTGCAACCTCCCTGGCACGCAAGGTTCCACTTGCCATGATGGCAGCAAATTTATTGGTTATCTTTTCTTGCACCTTGTTCCATGCAACACCAAGAGGATCTGCTGGTTTTAGCCTTGGTGGCTTAGTGGAAACTGTACTTGTAATAGGAGCTCCAACCTTGCCATGTTTCTCTTCTAGATTTAATTTACTACCAGCCTTTTCCTTGTTCTCTCCACTATATGATAAGTGGTTATACCACGGTCTGAAAAATTGTTGGCTGTGTGCTTGATAGAATAGATTGCTCAAACAGTGGTGCGTGGAGCACTGCACCAGCTTTCATTGTTGTCTCTAGTCATCGACCGTTCCTGTATGGTTTGGCTTAATGTTAGAAAGAAATGCGTATTTCTCCAGAAAAGTTGTCGAAATTTAATTATTATCGGAACAAATAGGTAATCTTTTTTTTCTATATCGAAATTTCCAAACTTTATAAGCCTATAAGGGGTCCATATAATAATTCACAAAATCATAGAAAATCTATATTATACTCCACTTGCTATATTTGACATGAAATTCTCTTTTTGAAAATATTTATTTTATCCTCAAAGCAGCAATCCTTGACAACTAGTGAATTATATTTACTGTTGAACTGCTATTTATTTAGTTTTCGATGATGAAAAACATGTAGTTTTTCCAATCGAAATACCCAAACTATGTTAGTTTGGACATGAAATCTTTCTTTGAAAATTGTTGATTATTAATGCCCCAAAGAGATAGCAGAATAAATCTAGACGGCATAAAACTTCTGCATTTATTAAATCAAATTACTTGTTCAAATTTGATGGCTTCTTATTGATAAATTTGTGTAGCATAAAAAAATAGAAAAATTGAAAGAATTAAATGAAAATTTAAGTATTTTTAGAGTACACGTGAAACGCAAAATCATTCAAATTAAATAAATTTGTTCGAAAAGGAAATTTATAATATTAAAAATTTAATTGATAGTTGACATATTATATTTGACATATACCGATTTATATCTCGTGCGATACACGGATCGAATTGTTTTAATATTTTAATATTTTTTTTTTATAATTTGAATACATTTTTATTTTTATAATAATAATTTAAAATTTATTTAATGTTATATGTATATATTTTATATAATATTTTATATATTTTGTTTTTTAATATAATAGTGTTTATATATTTTATTTAGAAATGTATTTTAATTAAAAAATTAATATTTAAAAATTATGCCTAATAATAACTATCTTGTTCAAATAGATAGCCGCCTACCAATTCTTTTAATTTTTCGATTTTAAGAGAAGTCCAATTCTAATATTAAAATAAATGTAGTTATTACCATAATATGAAATAAAAAATACATTTTGATGTTAAAATAAATTTGATACTCCAATGCATGGTTTTAAATAAAACCAAATAGATGTAAAATTAACTAAAATAGATGTGCAAATCACTAAACCAACAATAAAGCTTGTTTTATATTCATTTACATCTAATTTCCACTTGTATTCCCATATAGCAATTATAGTTACATACAAATTTTTGATTCATATTTCTATTTATTTTATAAATAATTCATTTGAATCTATACTGTACTTGGTTTTAAATATAGAACAAAATATAACATTTTTCTATTTTAGCACCTTATTTAACATTAAATTGGAGTATTATGTTTTATAATTGATGTTATATTATATAAATAACAACTCAACATTGCATTAGTCTTGTTCTAATAATATAATATAAATATTTATATTATTTATTACATCAATATTATTAAACCATGGACCTAATATCATAAACGTGACCCTTTCTACTGAGCATACACGTTAATTCAGCTGCGGTATAAATTAAATATGTTATTTCAGCTGCCGTATCAGTTCTAATTTTTTTTCAAAATTTTCAAAGGACATATACGTAGTACAGATAAGCGTGTCCCGCAGATGCGCAAACTAATATTTTGTATCACTGCCCATTACAAGATCCGTATGGGCTGGGCTGATCACGCTATCTTTTATATCGTGTTTAGCATACTCTGTTCATTAGTTCAATTTTATCACTCACAGACTCAGGTTATAAAGATTTAAGTTTTGTACAAAGACCAAAGTAGCTGTTGGTCAAGAATATTATAATGAATGACTACAATTAATAACTTGACTAATACTCATACTCAGATTTTTATAAGCAGCAAGACTTTGCATTACTCACTTTTTTCTGCTGTGGGAAGAAATCATTTCTTACTTATTACAAGTAACCTGCCAGGACTCTCATGTTACCGATACCGAGACACCAATACTCATATAAAATAAATCACTTATTATAAGCTACAATTCATCATCTTCCACATCTATACTATATTATTATAATTGAAAGATTAAAAATTTTGATCCGAGATGAATCAGAAAAAAAATCATAACTGTCCAATTTTAAATAAACCATAAAAATGATCTTAATCATTCAATTTTAATAAAATATAATTTAAATATATATATATATATATATATATTATATACAACTCTAATCCCCGGTAATCCTCCTTTTATACAACTTCTCACTAATAATATTATATTATATTTAAATTATATTCTATATTTTCTATTTTAAGTATCTTACTTATCCTATAATTTTTATTTAATATATCATTAAAGTTTATGAATATTAATATATAAATATCATTGTATAATAATACAACTCTAATCATGATAGTTCTCATTTTATGCAACTTCTCCCAGATGATATTATACTATATTAACATAAATTCTTAACGTTATAAAATTTTATAGTAAATATTAATAAAATATATATATAATTTTTTTTACTTAAATATTAGTCATTCATCCCGTACTTCGCACGGATTATAAGCTTGTCGCGAATTAATATGAGTACTAAACAATTAACTAGTATATACTAGTAGTAACCGAAGTGATGTCGTCAGTTTTGAACGGGGCTCATGGAACTATAACAAAAACATTACATAATTGGACCGCACAAGGCGTCTAATTTGTAACGCGCTACACGATTTGGTGTAATAAGTCGCTAGTTAGGGCCAGAGATTTCTGAGAATGAGTATTTTGGACTATATATCTTCAATTTCTGGTATTTTGGTAATTTTCTCAAATATTTAATATATAGATTTTAATTTGTCTATCATACCAATTATATACCGTAATCTATGTTATACTCCCTCTGTCTCAAATTAATTATCATATTTGACTTTTTTTATATTCAAATTAATTTAAATTTAACTGAAAATTACATATAGTATATAATCTGAAAAATTATAAAAAATATATTATCGAAAAGTATCTCTAATTTATTTTAAAATATATTTTTCATTTTTTTGAAATTATAAAATAATATTTTTTCTTGCTCAGTTAAAATTGAGTCAAATTAATTAAAAAATCAAATAAAATAAGACAATTAATTTAGAATGGAGAAGTATTATCGAAAAAATAACTTTATATTTTTTTGTTACTATTTTTTACGATTTTTAATCTAGTTGTTGGCGTTGCCTTGTCATCCACTCTGTTGTAAACAAAACAAGTTAGTTCTAAAATCCCGAACCTGAGAAGCAGGCCTACCGAACTCGTCGCGTTTTGTGACACCTGATATGTCTGGGCATTGTTTGTTTCTTTTCAACAGCAAAATTAATTAAATGTGATGTACTTAATTTTAGTTTTTTAAAATTATTACATAAATTATAAATTTTAGAAAATTTTAATTGATTTAACCTAATCAGAGAGACCAGATCACCAGAGTGTGATCAAGAAGTTGAATCAGTGTTTCTAAATTTATTTCTAAAGATTAAAAAATATTTTTAATCTTACAATATTTATCAATTTATTAAATCATTTAAATTTAATAATTTTTGAATATCACTATATATTAATAAAATGATTTACAATCAACATTAAATATTGCCAATTTTTTTAAAACTTTTGAAATCCTAACTAAATATTTCCCATTATTCAAAATATTAATGGGTCAAATTTAATTTTTTTTATTATTTTCATTGAATATCCCACATTAATAAATTTTATATGATTGAATATATTTTCTATAAAAAATCATAATAATTATGTATTAGAAAACCAAGTTCATAGGTTATATACTTTAAAATTAGTTACCTAGTTACTGATGTAAAACTTAACCTCCTTTTTTTCATTTAAGATTAATTTATAAATTAAAATATATATATATATATATATATATATATATTTCAATATATAAATAATTTAAAAATAACCCAAACAAAACCTTACCTTAAACTAACAACATTCCTCTAAAAACAAATCAGTCCGTCTTTGAGAATTAAAGTAGGTTATAAATGTCAAAATCTCTGTTCAAAAATATTAAATATAATTAAATATTATAAAAGAAAATAAATAATTCAATTTATAAAAATGAAAAAGAGGAGGTAAACGCCTAAACCAAACACGGCCCTACACGGGCCCCACCAAACCAAAAGCAAAACCCGAGGCCCGGGTCCCGGGTCCGTTACTTGCATTTTAACTATTTAGCTAGTACGGGACGTCAGACATCTTTGATATTTTTTCTCTCTCCTTGCTTTAAGCACTTCAGTTAACTTCAACATATACACACAAATACACACGTATCCACACACAAACACACACATAATTCTCAATTCTCATAAGCTAAATTTAGTGCTTTACTGAGAGCTTTCTCATCTCATGTAAGTTTCATTCGTATCGGATCGCGATCAATGTGCAATTCTTTATGTATATGTATGTGTATATGTAATTTATTGCTTTAAATCGCTTACTAGTACTTCAATTATAATCAGAATTTAATTATAATTTTTGTTTATATAGTTCTCTGTTATAAGTCTTAATTCAGTTGACTATAGATTCACAAACTGTGTCTGTGTGTGTGTTTTTTAAGAGGATAAGAGTTGTGTGAATTGTTATGATTTGTAGGTTTTAATTAGTTGATCTTTGTTGATATTATGTAAATTAATGTGAATGAATGTTTTTGATGAAGAGATCTTGTAGTGTTTTTTATCCATAAGGGAGGGTTTTTGTGGTTTGATTTTTGATGAATCCTGCTGTCTGGATGACTTTGATTTAATTTTATTTTCAGGTTAGTTGTTTTATATAATACGATTGTATGTGTAGTCTTGCAGAGTCTGATTCTTTGTATAATTTTGCAGGTTTTGATTCTTATCAGCCTGGTTGATCAATTATTTTGTGGTGGGAAATTGAGCAAAAAATGGCGCAGAGTAATTGGGAAGCGGATAAGATGTATGTTGCGTGTTTAAGTTTCTCACTTTCTTGTTAATTTCAAAACTTATATTATATAATTATTGTTATGTATATTTTGATCATTGATTGTTTTGTTCTTGTAATATGCTTATGTATTGGAGATATGTTTCTATATATTTGTTTCAAATGTAAATTAGAAAGTGGAAACCGTGGAGTTGTTATAATTATGTTTTGTTTTTTAGGCTCGATGTTTACATTCATGATTATTTGCTGAAAAGAAAACTGCATGCATCCGCAAAAGCTTTTATGACTGAAGGGAAGGTCGCATCGGACCCAGTAGGTAATATGTATTTACTGTTCAAATTAAAGTTTGGTTCCCTCGTAACTGCATCCTTTGTTTTAATTTATTTTCTTGAATTGACCTTGCACAATATTTTGAATATGCAGCTATTGATGCACCTGGAGGATTTCTTTTTGAATGGTGGTCCGTCTTCTGGGACATCTTCATTGCAAGGACAAATGAGAAACATTCTGAGGCTGCTGCTTCTTACATAGAGGTGTGTATAAAATTTCAAATAATTGGCGGTGCTACTCTCTTTTACAGATTTATTCTTCCATTTAATTTATAGGAAAAAAGTACAAGGGAGATGGGGAGGTGAATTTATATGAATCTGACAATGTGTTGACTTTTAATTTCATGAATTATAGACACAACAAAGCAAAGCAAGGGAGCACCAACAACAGCAGCTGCAAATTCAACAATTGCAATTTATGCAGCAACGGAATGCACAATTACAACGTAGAGATCCTAATCATCCTCCCCTGGGTGGGCCAGCAAATGCTATGAACTCTGAAGGAATGATGGGACAACCATCAGCCAGTGTTCTGGCTATGAAAATGTACGAAGAACGGATGAAGCATCCTCATTCAGTAGATTCCGAAACATCACCGGCTCTAATGGATCCCAATAGGATGGCCCTTCTTAGATCTGCAAATAATCACCAAGGGTATAGTCAGTAGAACTGTATACTAGGGAAAAAGTCATAATTAATTTAGCTTTTCATTGGTATTCTTCTTGTTGATTCAGCCAGTTGGTGCAAGGGAGTTCTGGGAGCATGTCTGGGTCTTTGCAGCAAATGCGTCCTCAAATGACCAATGTGAGTAATTGGACTATATGCTCTTCATAGTTGTAAGATCCTTGTATGCTTGCAGTCAATGCACATTTATTTTATTTGTTTGTTATCTTTGATGTTCATCATCTTGTGACTGATTGAACTTTTAGGACATAAAGATTGAAGGTAACTTGGGCAATCAGAAATCTTTGTCTTCACATCCATCATCAATTTATGGACAAGCCATTTTGCAGTCAAAATCTGGTTTGGGCACTGCAGGTAAACACCAAGTCCCTAAAAGAGTATTTGTATGTATAAATCTTCGTGGGTAAAAGAATTGTAATTATTTTAGGGTAGCGATAAATATCCTATTTTATTGTTGATTCACACTTACGGAAACAAATTTGTTACTGGTTTAAATTAGCTAATTAGCAAGGAACAAAGTCTTGATCATAATAAATGAGACTTCAATCAATAATGTTTAAGTACTCAAATGCTTCAATATAGTTTAGCTTGATCTGTAGCTATCAAATACTTTTTCTTCTTTTGCATCATTTTTGTCTATGAGGTTTGAGGAAGCGGCTCCATGGGTTGCGTTTGAGGTTGAAGAGTTTAGGGTTTGGTTTACTTTCCTAATTTGTTGAGGACAGTTTAGTCTTTAAGCATAAACTCGCGAATTTTTCTGCAAGCTTTTTTTTAGTAGCACTTGCTACCCGATATAAGACTTGTGATATGCAGTATCTATCTGCTTGCAAATCTAGGCTGTAGATGACATTGTTGAATATTGGGCTAATGGTTCGGTCAGGGTTATATGTCTGGCTGGTTGAAAAACACAATCTATGAAATTGAGTCATACAATTTCTAAATTAAATTTACACCCATAAAAAACAGAAAATAAAAACAACAGATGTTATTTTATTCACTCAATTGCATTGTTTTTTTCCTTCTAGGATTGAATCAAGGGGTTACTGGTCTTCCACTAAAAGGTTGGCCTCTAACGGTGAGTTATACATATTTTTGTAATGTGATGTGTTCCTTCACAACATAACGTGGAGGTGTATTGATGCGTGACCATTGATTATCATGCAGGGAATTGATCAACTACGGCCAAATTTAGGTCTACAACAAGTACAACGTCCAAATTTGCAGAACCAGAATCAATTTCTCTTGGCATCACAAAACCAGCAGGCGTTAGCACAAGCTCAGGCCCAAGGAAGTCTCGGAAGTTCACCTAACTACGGATTTGGTGGGCTACCACGGGATGGTTTGAATGCAAAAGATGGTCAGCATTCAAGAAATGATGGAAATATATGTTCCCCAGTGCACTCGAATTCGCCAAAGGTTAAAAAAAAAATATGAGACTGACATAACTAAGTAAATTTGGCATCTAATGAGATGCACTTTGCATGCAGTTTTATTTGTGTATTTAAATGTGTTTTAACATTAACTGGTAGATGAAAATGTGCATGCAAATGTTGCTACTCCGTTTTTTTTTAAAATTAATGTCTTTTGTACCATAAGAGTGAAGTAAAATGATTACTCAAAAGTATTCATGTTGGCTGTTTTCTTGTTTTTCTTCTGTATACTATTGCCTTGTGGGTGTTGCTCAGAACCGTCCTTAGACATGGTATGTTAATTGCTAACCTGTGGGGGCTGCTTGTATTTCTTAAACTTGGTTTAAGAACATGCCAAAAATGAGAAGCGTAAGCCAGACTTGGTACAATGAATTCTGCATTACTTTGGTAGCGATATCTGATTCAGTTTTTTTGGTGTATCTCAGTTGAAGATGTCCCAAATGCAACAATCATCCTCTCAACAACATGACCAGTTATCACAACAACAACTGCAACAGGTTTGTTTCTAATTAGTATCCTTGGTAGGAACTTACCTGAGAGAGTTCTAAACTGTTTTTAATATACTAGCAATAGTTTACATTTTCTTTACCAACACACGTGCAATGCCTGAACAGTTATTTTTTCTATTACAAGACCAAAAATGGTGTTTTCTCTTTGTTGTCCAAACTATTTCAGGCTTTCAGGTTTTTATTAATCATTGTTTTTGCCTTGTTACCACCATACAGAACAATAACAGAAAAAGAAAACAACACTCGTCTTCTGGACCAGCCAATAGTACTGGTACTGGAAATACAGTAGGTCCCTCACCAAACTCCCCACCATCAACAACTCATACCGCTGGTGATGGGATAACTACTGCCAGTAGCCTGCAAAATGTAAACAGTGGACATAAAGGGTTGTTGATGTATGGTTCAGAAGCAGCAGGCCTTGCATCATCTGCAAATCAGTTGGTAGGCCCTTCTCTATTCCTTGTATACATATACACCTCAACCTGTGTGCAAGTGTTATTATGCAACTCAGAATTTGTTTCTTGTTATTGCAGTACCATGTTGGTTTAACTCTCTAGTCTCTACTCGTTAACAGTGCCTATTTTCTGTAGTTTAAATGATTGAAGAAAATTGCATTATGTTCATTAAAATTCGTGTCCATGTATATAGTCTTAAACTTGTGATGATTTATCTGACTAGTGGCAAAGTCTATGAGCAACAGAAAGTGAAGCATTACCTTGATGCTCAAAAGAACATTCCATATTGCAGGATGACATGGAACATTTCGGAGATGTAGGAGACGTTGAATCTTTTTTGTCTAATGATGGAGAAGATGGACGAAGTTTATATGGCACGTTGAAACCAAATCTTACTGAACACAAAACTGAGTCTTCTAAAGGTAATGGTCTATCTTGTTGATTGTTTTATATTTTTATCAAGCTTAGTGTTTTGCACAACACTGTTAATGCTATTTTGTTTTCATCCCCCATTTCAGGATTCTCCTTTGGAGAAGTTGGTTGTATACGGACTAGAAACAAAGTCACATGCTGCCATTTTTCTTCAGATGGGAAGCTGTTAGCTAGTGCCGGGCATGACAAGAAGGTATGAACCAATAAGAACTAATATTACAACTAGTTCCACAGCTTATTACATCTGCTTTTACTATAGCAAAGAAGATGTTAGGGAAAAATGTATGCATATGTAAACAAGTGGTGCTTATTTGACAGGCTGTTCTTTGGAACATGGATACCTTGCAAACGAAGAGCACTCCCGACGAACACCAGTACTTGATTACAGATGTTCGTTTCAGGCCAAATTCAACTCAGCTGGCGACGGCTTCATATGACAAGTCTGTGAGATTGTGGGATGCAGCTAATGTAATTTTCTATACTCAGCTGTGTTTTGTATACTTGTTTATAATTCTGAATACTATTCAGCCTTAGAACCAACACACATACATTTGAATATTTCACCATCTTTGCAGCCAAGCCACTGTTTGCATGCTTATACTGGGCATCCCTCTCATGTTATGTCCCTAGACTTCCATCCGAAGAAGATTGATGTATTCTGTTTTTGCGACAGTAACAATGAAATTCGATATTGGAACATTAATCCATTTTCATGTACTCGAATTTCAAAGGTTGGTTGTGAACTTTTATGCATTACTTCTTGCTGACAACTGTAAATTTTCTGTAGTAGTAACTTGATATATTACGTGTTTCTATAAATTGCTCTCGTGTAGCAAGGAGGCAGTTCACAAGTGCGATTTCAACCAATAAGTGGTCGTCTACTAGCTGCAGCATCAGATAAAGTGGTGTCCATCTTTGATGTTGAAACTGACATGCAAACACATTCTCTCCAGGTTTGGCATTTGATCCTATTTGATTGTCTTAACGCAACATGTGTGAATGTTGTTGGTCGGTTGGACAGACAGACCATGCGTTTTATCAGATTGACTTGCCTATATATGTTTTGACCTTGATATCTTATCAGGGACACACCAAGGGGGTTAACTACCTATGTTGGGATCTAAATGGTGATTATATAGCTTCCGTCAGCGAGGAATCTGTAAAAGTTTGGTCGTTGACCTCTGGGGAATACATCCATGAACTCAGCTCGAATGGAAACCAGTTCCATTCTTGTGTTTTCCATCCAAGCTATTCAGCACTTCTGGTGATTGGTGGAATGAGGGTAATTATTTTGGTTTCCTACAACTTTGTTACCAATTGCATCAATACATTTTACTATTCTGTCTAGTATTGTGGACCGTCTATTAGCAGAAATGGTCACTAAAATATTTGTTTATGTTTTCATGATCTAAGAAACTAAGCTAAGAACCTAGCATAAAGTTATTATGGTTAAATCTCTTACTTTTCATTAGGAAATGACTTCTAAATGTAGTTGTTATTGGTACTTCTGATACAGTTAATCGTATTGTTATGCCTTACATGATGGACCTTTATCTAAGCAACATGTCATGCTATTTTCCTTTATACATGAATGATAGTCTTAGTTATCTAACATTATGTTTTTGAACACCGTATACAGTCTTTGGAGTTGTGGAATATGGCCGAGAACAAAAGCATGACAGTACCAGCACATGAAAATATAATTGCTGCTTTGGCACAGTCCCCTCTGACAGGAATGGTTGCCTCTGCAAGTCATGACAGTTCTGTCAAGTTATGGAAATAATGATTCTGATTAACTAATACTGTTTGGAGCTGCAGCCCTGCATTGACCCTTAAAAATCATGGGACCCCCAGAGCAGTCTCTCCCAAGGAAATGTGTTACTGTAGTATATGTTTTAAATGTCTCTCTGTATGGAATGTTTTTGTTCGGTCTTAGTCTTATTATAGATATTTTACCTACAATTTCGTTTAGGCTTGAAGACAACGGATTGGAGGTACACATTGCGAGCTTTCAGGAGATTAAAAAGCCTATAATCTTAGAAACTATAGATTTATGGAACTGTAATGATACGGAAAAATAATAGTTGTGTTGGATGACGATTACTATATTTCGTTTTAGTTCTTCATTTTGGGCAACTTGTAAGAGCTTTCAGAAGATTTAAAAGCCTATAATATTAGTAACTATAGATATATGGAACTGTAATGATAGGGAAATAATAGTTGTGTTGGATGATGATTACTACATTTGGTTTTAGGTCTTCGGTTTGTGCCAATTGTAACCCCCCCCCCCCCCCCCCCCCCACAAAAATACTTGAATTATTTGTTGCCTTGGTAACAATTGGGTGGATAGCAGGGCTTAGTGATCAACAATTGTAAGATAAAATTCTAAACATTAAATTTGAAAACTTGAACATGAAAATTTATTTAAAAATACTTTTTATAATATATATAACACTTAGAATAGAAAATAAAATTTAAACCACATATTCAATATAATCTAATGGCAAGGAGGGGCACCTACATTCTAATTAAATAAATATTCACACATACAATCTCATATATTCTCCTTAATTTTTAATTTGATTTTTTCCGTCAATTAACGAAATTATTTTTTTTAAATGTAACTTCACCACATTTTTCTTCATCTCCCAACGATTAGTTTCCATATCATATGTGCTATATTTCGGTAAATACAATTTATAACTAAAATAAATTCGTCATTTATTAGATGTGAATTTCAATTACTAAATTATATTACAGAAACCACTAATTTGTATTATAAAAATTACTAATTTGTATTACGGAAATCACTAAATTATATGTCATGGATTCACAAAAAATAATGGAGATCGCCAGAAAAATAAAAATTACTGAAACATAACACATATTTATGCAAATTGATTGTTGGGAGATGGAGAAAAATGTGGTAAAATTATATTTGAAGAAAAAAACCACTAACAGAAAAAATGAAATTAAAAATAGAGGGATTATGTGAGATTATGTGTGCGAGAGTCTATTTAATTAGTGTGTGGGTGCCCCTCCTTGCCATTAGATTATTAGATTGAATATGTGATTTAAATCTTATTTTTTATTTTTTATTCTAAATTATTTTCTATTTGATCACTTGTTTCCCTATAATTTTTTTAATTACTTTTCAAAATTTTAAATATTTAATAAATAATTAATTACAATACACCATATAAATTTATCAAAAATTTACTTATTAAATTGATTTTTCAAGAATAAATATTTATTTTTCATATACGACAAAATAAATAAAATATATATAGAATTAATTTTGTAGTTTAAAAAATTATAGGAAAAAATAATTTCAATATTTTAATATAATTTTAGAAATTATTATATCTATATCACCATTATATATTTTTCCTCAAAATTCAAATAGTAATTATTTTTATAAATATATGAAAACTATAGCATTAATATTAAAATTTAAAAATTAACATATTCACGTATGTGTAATATATTAATCTTAAATTGATAGTTTACTAAACTAATTTTAGTGTTTATTAATCTTTTTATATATTATAAAATTTAAAATATGAATGTGTAATATAATTTACAACTTACTAATTTGCTATATAACTAAAATTTCTTTTTTTTGGTTCGTCGCTAACAACATCCGGTCAATCATCCCATAATATCTATATAAACATTTTTAAAATATTATAAAAATTAGATCATATAATTTAAAACTTAACATTTATAGACTTATAATATTTTATTTTAACAAAATAACTTAAAGTTTATTAGTGTCATTAATACGATTTCAATTATATAAGTATTTATGAACTCAATTTCATGTAATAGTATACTGATAATTCTTTTTTTCAACGTTTCGAGGTTAGTTAAATCGGCGAGTAAATTATTGTACGGATAAGATTTTTCTGTCAAAAATCAAAACACAAAAAATAATAACTTATAATTATGATAAACTTAGTAACAAAAAATTATTAACATATTCAGACTAAATTGATCGTTTTTTTATATATTGTCTGACTTCTGCATTTTACATATGCTTTCTCTTATTAACCGATTGTGTCTATTATTGTTGTTGAAAGCAATATAACATAGTGTAATCCGTTATTTATTAAATTTTGGACGTAAGTAAATTTGTTTTGGTTTATTTTTCTGATACTCTGCCCACAATTTATAGGTAGATTAACAAATATCTTTATATGAAAACATATTCAATTTAAATAATAATTAATAATTATCTCGTATATTAATTCATTTTATATACTATATATATTTGTCTTGCACAGTCATTTCTTTTCTAAAAATTAGGACAAAAAAATAACACTTACCTTTTATAAAATAATACATTATCTAAAATTTCGATGATGGAAAAGAAAATTTTAATTATTAATATTACAAATTATGAAACTTTAAAAAAATATATAAAAAAAATTTTTGAACAACGTGATGTACGTCATATCTCCGTATATATATCGATTGCATGACAAATGACAAAGAATAATTTTTATTTAGAGATCGACTTTTAAAAGTTTGTAACTATAGTTAAAGCAAAACAAATTTTTTCACTCAAAAATAATATAAATAAATATCAATATAGTCTATATATCAACTGGACATAATTTTTTATACTAATTAGGTCTAAAGCCTCGGAGCATCTCCAATTACGAGCTCCTCTTAGGTGTACGTGACATGAAATATAGATATAATCTAAAATATTTGTCATTACAAGGAAGAAGAACGGTTAGTTATTGTAACACCCCATTCCCAAAACAAGACGAGGGGTTACTTTTCAAACCACAAACGTGTATACAGAGTACTAAAATCCACCTTATATTGATTAAATAGGTCCAATAAATCTCCAAAACAATATTAAACCTCTGAAATAATCCAAACCTATAAATACGAAATAAAAAAAAATCTCAAATCATAAATAGTATCTAAATAATAGCTAGAAGTCCAAGCTTCCTAAATAAACTGTAATAAGGGTAACTCTCCATCACACAGCCCGAGATCCCCCTAAATACCTGCCACAAGAAAGAATACGGCATGAGCCAAATGATCAGTACGGATTGGAATACAGTTTATAAAACAAGAAGCAAGATATATAATTTGATAATAATAAATAAACTTTAATTTTTAAAAACAAGGCTGAAGCAAAGAAGGGTTAGGATATTTCATACCGATATCAAAACAGATAACAGATACACACATCATAGGGTACCTAATGCGTGCAACAAACCGGACAACGTGCACGGCATATACAACGTCACCGTCAAATATCAAATCAAAAATCAAATCAGATTCTGGGTGCACCCACGTATCCTCAAACAAATATCAAAATGCGCAAAGCTCACCACCTGAGCTATCAGAATGATACGCCGTGACTAATCACACTGCCACGGAAGTGTCATGTCAGTGGTGCCCCAATGACATGGCTGTAGTACCCCTACAGCTGGTTAAATCGGTATACCCTATATCACTCTAAGGGTTCAAATAAAATAATTTTCACAATTTTAAAAATCACCTGAACAGATATTTCAAATATTCTACGCAGATATGTAACATACATAATTTTCGAAAATCGCTGAGACAGATATTTAAATATTTCAAAACAGACTTTAAAATAACTTTCGGAGAATCAAAACAGTTAAAACGAATAATAACGGAAGGAACAGATTTACGAACGGAACGAATTAAATATAATTAATCCTAAAAAGAGTAGCACTGAAGAGAAAGAGGACGAAATCTGTACCTCGAAATAGCAATCTCAGACACTAACGAAAACTCGAACTAGCAATTTCAGACACTAACGAAAACTGCATAGACCCACAAAATTTCTGGTTCACGATCTGTTCTTCTTGATCAAGACAATTCAATGCGTCCAAGGTACCAAATAGCGCCTCTGTATTTCTTTCTTACGCGGACTCCACTTTAAGGTTTAATAAAACTCACGGTTGTGTATACATGGGTCTTGTATATATACTGAATAAAATAATCCTTAACACCCAATCGAAAATATCACATCTCAACGTCTCAAACGTCGAACTTCTTCATAACTCCAATTCTGCTCAGATCTGTATTTTACCTTTTTGACCCTCTAAACGATGTATTCTGGAAAAACTTAAAACACAACAATCGTAGAGAACGAAAAGATCTTTCTAAAAAGTCCAGAATCAATGAATTCCGACTTACGATGAATTTATTACGAATTTTACAAGACAGCTGATTTGTGTATGAATAATCCTACGAATTTTACAAACAAAGATGAAGAAAAAGAATAAGGATTTGTATATCGAGAGATATTTACATCTGTTTAGTCTTGGTGGCTAGAAAAGAATATGAAAGAATGAGGAGATCTTAATCTATATATAGAGTTTTAAAACCCTACAACAAAACCTACTACGATTCAAATACCAATATTCGAAAGCCTGTTATTCTAATCCAATTTTAATTCTTAATCTCTATCTAATTTTAATCTTTTTTATTATTATTAATCTTTTTTATTATAAATTCTATTTCTAATCAAATTCAATATAATAAATATCATGGTTAAAGAAAATAATCTTTACAAATTCTAATCTAATTCTAATTAGTATTACTAATATCTAAATAAATAAATTACGGATATTACAGTTATAATTATAGATATCCAAACTTTCAATGTTATCATAAATTTTAATGATATATTAAATTAAAATTATAGGATAAACTTTAATGATATATTAAATAAAAATTATAGGATAAGTGTGATTCGTAAAATAAAAAATATAGAATATAATTTAAATATAATATAATATTATCATATCAACGAAATTATATTCTTACATAAAAGTAATGTTTATATTCTTTAGAATTATAATGTTTATGAGTTGTTTGCATAAAAGGAGGATTACTTGTGTTAGAATTGTATGTATGATTATATTCTTTTAAAATTATATTTTATTAAAATTTAACGGTTGAGATTGTTTCTATGGTTCACTTAAAATTGGACGGTCAAGATCTTTTCTATGGTTCACCCAGTACCAAACCAACCGACGACCAAAACTTTTAATCTTTCATCTTTAATAATATAGTATAGATATAAATAGATTATTATATTTAATCAATTTAGCTAATACTTTTGGAAATGCTCTTACAAAGTGAATATTTATTCTAATAAATTTCCAAATTAGTCAGAGTCCAATATTGGAACAGAGGTTGGGTCTAAAAAAAACCAAAAAATAGAAGAGACGAGTTTATAATTCGTAGATTTCGGGCCTTGATGCCAAACCACGCAGAGGCTCACAATATCTTGCCCCCAGGCCCATATTCGTTGCTCCAGTGCTTCAGATTTCTCCAAACTAATAATTTTACATCAATAAATTCTATATCGAAACACAGAAGGAAAAAAAAGATTTAAAATTATAATTATGATGGAAGCTGCCGACGCGATGGAGGATCAATCAGACGAGCAAATCTGTGATTCCTTTGTTTGTTGCGTTTGCCTGTAATTTCTTTCACTTTTGTATCTATCTATATATATAATCACTCTGTATCTATTCATAATGTTCGGTTTAAGTTTTTATTTGATTGATATTATCTTGTGATTATATATGTTAGAAATTGGTTATTTTCTCTGTGTGTGTGTTTATTGTGTTTTGTAAGAGAATTATGCAAAAATTAGGTTTTAAATGGTTTGTAACGTTTGTTTATGTCAAGATTAAGTTGAAGGTCAATTTTGTTACCTAAATTTAGATTGTTCATTGTAGTAATAAGAAATTGGATGTTCGAAGTTATCTATACAGTGGCGAAAATGATGTTTTTAGGTTGACGGATGATGGGATAGTTTACGGAAAAATTTATTAGGTTTATTGGTTACTTGATGATAAAATGCTTTTATTTTTTCGTGCTTAATATGTCGGGATTGTTAAAGGGTTTATTGGTTCTTTGGTGAGTGACCAAGTAAATTTGGAGAACCAGATTTAGGAGAAAAAATTGCAGAAAAACAGAAATTATAGAGTCATTTACATTTTGGTGATGTCTTGTTTAATATATGAAGTATGTACAGATTTTGGTTTTTGGTTCTGGACGTATTGCAATCTTAAGGCAACGTACAGAAAGGTTTTTCTAATTGCAAAGAACGTTTTTACTTTTTAAAGCACAAACCATTGTTCATATGTTTGTACTTGTTAGAATGTAAGACAATACCTGAAAGGAAATATAAAGATTAGACAATTGAAATTCAATTATTTATGAATAATTGAGCTTTTTAACTAGAAAAAAGTGCATGTTTATTTTATATGCTCTTGCTTAGGGACATATTGCATTCGTCACTTCAAAGGTTACAATAATACTAAAGTTGTATTCCTATTCAATATTTGCTTCATAAATTATAATTGTATTTTTTCTTTTAATTGTCTAAAATAAAGCTTTATTTTTGTTGCAGAGATCTCCTGTACAAGCCGATTGTTCTGGGTAAGACATTTCTCAAGTGACAACTGATAAACATTTATCATCTAGTGTAGTGACTGAGTATTATTCTTTTTGCAGCTTGTGGGCATGTTTCCTGTTTTTGGTGTGTCCATAGATGCATGGATGGTCTTAGAGAGTCTCATTGTCCATTTTGTAGGCATCCATATCATCATTTTCCCACCATATGTCAGATGCTTCATTTTCTGCTCTTGAAGATGTATCCCATTATGTATAAGAGAAGGGAAACTCAAACACTAGGTAATAACTAGTCACTTGTATCTATCAGTTGTCAAATTTAAATGGCCATCAGCATGTTTTTATAAATATAGAATTATGATGCCAATTGCTGTTTTTACCTGCTAGAGTATGAGAAGTCAGAGAACTGCTTCTCACCAGAGATTAAAGATCCTCATGCATCAAATGATAGTGAGAAACCGAATCTTTCGAACGATGCGGGCCAGTCGTCCCCTACAAATACTATAGAACACTCATCTTCCTTGAGTTCACTTGGAGATGGGCAAGCTGCTACAAACTTGGAACAACAAGGATTCTCACCATCATTTCAAGGGGTTTGCTGGAACCAGCTAAAAGAAAACTCCCCTGGAGGTCTTGAAGTAAGTTATACCCATGCTGTTCAAGAAAAATCATCATCCAAGAAAGATAATGGAACTCATGTGCGAGTGTCAATCACTGATGTGCTCTGTGTAGCATGTAGTAAACTGCTGTATCGACCAGTTGTTCTTAACTGCGGACACGGTATGCTTCTGCATATGTATACTCATTTTGTTTCAATTGCTTTGCTATCTGTTCTTGCTAAAATGTACTTGTAATTGAAATGTATTTTGCAATTCTCATATATTTGGGGAACTATGGTTCAGTCTACTGTGATACTTGCATAAGCATCCCAGCAGATGAAAAGCTTAGGTGTCAAGTATGTCAAAGTTTACATCCAAATGGATTTCCAAAGGTCTGTTTGGAGCTTCATCATTTTCTAGAGACCCAATTTCCTGCAGAGTATGAATGTCGAAGAAACACAATAAAACAAGTCAATTCTCAGGAAGAGATTCCAACTATACGTAAGTTTCAATTTTTTTGTCTCCATTTCTAGCTTGCAGTTTGATTATTTAAAGTGCCATCTACCCTAGTGTTACTAATATGCTACTAGGCGTATATAATTGGATATAAAATGAACAAGAAATCTTAAGTAATCACATCGATTAATATTTTTGCAGTTCTGTTCTACTTTATTGGTTTATTTGATACATTAATTCTGAAAAACACCACAAGAACTGGAAAGGCACACATGCATGATCCATATGTCAGAGTTCCATCACTAACTGGGTATACACCTATCTGCATCTCCTAAGTTAAGGCTATGTTCGTTTCGAGGATTAAAGTATATATATATATGAAGGGTACTTTTGTATGAGGGTTAAACCTTAGTTAAGTTAGTTAAGTTAGTTATCATAGTTATATATGAAGTTTCACTTTTGTATGTTCGTTTCGAGGATTAAAGTAAAAATATATATATGAGGGTTAAACCTTAGTTAAGTTAGTTATCATTATAATGAAGGGTACTTTTGTATTTTACACAATTATTTTTCAAGTTTTGGAGGGAAAATCACAGAAAGTGGTGACCAACATAAATAATTAATAAATGAGATACCCCACTAACTAGCTAAACACATTTAATGTCATGTGATTCTAAAATAATTAAAAATATAATACTAAATTATTAGATTTTAATTTAAAAACTAATTACATGTATAGAATAATAGCCAATTACTTAACATGCTAATACATTATTAAATCACATTCTTTAACAAATTTAAATGTTAATACATTATTAAATTTTATTTAAAAAAAATTCAAATCCAATTTAGAATGGTCATCTATAAACCCATAAGTTACAATATTTGAGATTATTATCAATACCCAATATCAAGGATTATGTTTAAAATTGAAGATTTACTATATTAAATATTTTTATTATATTTGAAATTATATTTTAATCTAAAATGATGTAAGTAACATTAATTATTAAATAGCAATATAGACTATTATTTGAATAGATCTGAGCAGTGTCATATGTACCTTTAATTTAGACCAAGTCATTCGTTAACACATTCGTGATAAATAACTAATTACTATGTTACTCGGACTCGGTTGGCTAGTAGTGTCCAACATGAATACGTATCCAAGTATCAGACTCGACAATATTTTGAAAAATATACATGTTTCTTGCCTAAAATAAGTGTCCAAGTCCGAGTGTTGAGTGTCGGACACGAGTCCTTGAAGGTAAAATGAAGAGTCCGAGTAACATACACTAATTATATATATGCGTGTAATTAATTTGTTTTATCCATCATAAATATATTTTATATTTTACTAATTATTTTAAATGTGTTTATTTTTATTTTATAACATGATTCTGTTATATTTAAATTAAAATTGATATTTTTTATGTTAATAATTAATCCTTACAAATTAAGTATTATAGTAATGAATGTTTAATGCGAGAATTACGCATTTATATATGATTCTTGAATTAACCATGTCTCTTAGATAAATTAAAATTTATTATAATAAATGTCAATTTTATTTTCTACACATAATTTTTCAAGTTTGGGAGGGAAACTCATGAAAAGTAGTGCCCTAACATAAATATCAATTTAAAATAGGTTTGACTACCTAAGCACATTTAATGTCATATAACTTTTAGTTAAAAATATGTCATCAAATTATTTATTCTAATTAAAAATACTTATATGAAGTATTATCATACAATTATCTATTTAACATGCTAATAGATCAATAAGTCATATTATCTAAGGCTAATAAATTATAAAATTTATTTAATAAAAAATTCAATTTGAATTGAAATGGTCAGTTGTGTACCCATACAATTTGAAATAATTTCATTTTTAATCTTTACTTAATATTAAAGAATATCTTCAAAATTGTATATTTACTAAATTACTCTTATATAATGATTACATATCTATATTATATTATTACAACTGAAATATTAAAAGTCTAGTAGTCGGACGTTGGTTGGTATTTAAGCCGGGTTAGTAAATTGATAATTGGGTTTAATTATTAAATATTAGTTTTCTAATTAAATTAGTCTTCTAGCTAAAACGTTTATCTAAACAAAATAATAACCTTATCCACTTTAAATACAAACACAAGTAAAATATATGAAAAATTATATAAGAATATTTTTACATAAGATATTAAATAAAATTAAAAATAATTTTAAATCATATAAACAAAATATTAGAACAAAAAAATAAAATATAATGAGAAATTTATGCATTGTACGTGATGTAAGCTAGTATAAATAATATATTATATATAAAAATTGGATACTAACATCATAATTCTTATAAAATGTATATTATAAGAGAATAAGGAATATCATATTAACCTCACAGAGTTATATTAGGTTAACTACATCTTCAACTAAGTAAACTATATATTCTACCTTGATAAAATACCTAAACACCCATCTACTTATTCACTTTTCATTTAAATTCATATAACCACTATCGCCTGTTCACCATCCCTTCCATTTTCATTTTCATTTTCAAATATACTGATTATATGAGGGGTTATACTGGTTATATGAAGGGTGATGGTGGAGGGGATGGTGGTAATGGTTATATGAATTTAAACAAAAAGTGGATAAGTAGATGAATATTTAGGTATTTTATCAAGGTAGAATATATTGTTTACTTAGTTTAAGATGTAGTTTTTATTATTGCACACTTCATTGCTGTTCAGTTTTCAATATAAGAATTTTAAGTCACCTTTAATTTAATAATTATTTTTTATCATATTAATAAAGTACTGTATAAATAATTTCTTAAACTTATTTGAAATAATTTGATAAATCATAATAGAGTTTTATATAATAATAATTGGTAAAAGTTGTTCAATATTGTAATATAATCAAATTGTTTAGTAATGTGTAATTATATTGTTATTAAAATATCATAAGCAGTATTAACTATAAATATCTATATAAAGTCAATTATTTAGGGTGAATTCTATAGCACCTCAAAAAGCCACTAAGCGTCCCTTAACCTCTGTTACCCGGACTCTTCGATTTTGGTCTTATACCCATGTCGACCGGACATGACATGGGTGTGGTGGTACAAGATCTGAGTCGGATCTTTCATACTGAAACCGGACACTTCATATTGTAACAAACAAAATTCAGGATGATATAAAATGCCTTATAACAACTTGTTCGTAAAGAGCAAGGTCCATATATGACTTTTTCTATGTTATCCTTTGACTTTATGATACGGATACGACACATATAACGTGTATAAGTTTAATTGGTAGAAGACAATAGTCACACATACCTTTTAACATGTAAAATAGATTAAGAACATATAAATTTTATTTAATGTTATATGTATACATTTTTATATAATTTTTTATATACTTTATTTGTATTTGTATTTTAATAAGATACTATTTATGTGTTTTGCTTAGAGAATTGTTTTAGTTAAAAGATTAATGTGATATGTGTTTTAGTTAAGAGTATTTGTATTTTAATAGTATAATTTTTGTGTGTTTTATTTATAGGCGTGTTTTAGTTAGGAGATTAATGTGAGATGTGTTTTAATTAAAAGATTAATATTTAAAATTTCAGCCCAATGATAACTATTTGGCCCAAATACCGATTAACAACCGACTATTAAACTTTTAATGTTTCAACTTTAATAATATAGTATAGATATAATTTATTTTATTTTTTATAATGAATGATATAATATATATTTTAATAACTAAATTAAATGTGTTTATGTTTATATTTTATTTATATTACAATATATTTTTATTAATAACAACAAATTAATTTTACAAATTAAAATTTATAAAAAGAATGTGTGACACAGTCATAATGCTTGTCTTTTAAAAATTTAATCTCTTTTAATTTTGGAAAAATTACTTGAGATTATATTCTGGGAATCATAATGGTTTGAAAATGACTTGTTAGAGGAGATCAAATAATACCCCCTCCAATCAAGTATCAGCTGGGATTGGATTATTTAAAGGACTATGATCCAAGGGTTAATAGTGAAGGTAATATAATCTTTGGACTGTAATCCTTTGAAACAAACACAGCCTTAGTTTTCTAGTATTTGTACCTTATACAAACCTCCTTCCATTAAATATGACTAGCCTCATATTCTTTTTCTCCCTTAGTTTAAAATTTTCTTACCCCTGCCTTCGCTTGTTGAGACAGAATCCGGTCCAGTTATATGATTTTGATACTCTTTAGCTTTAAAGTTCTTTGGTGCATTCTCTGTTCTATCCTTTACAACCCTTGCAATATGATTTACTATTTCTAGTACTGAACTGTATAAAAACATGTAAAGAAGTGAATACTCTGTTTTTAGAAGCAGTATTACAAAGAATACAGGTGTATTGTGAAATGGTTTATGTCATTTTGATGCATCTTTACTTTATTTTAAGGAGCAGTTCACAAAGAATACAAGTGTATTGTAGAATGGATTATGTTGTTTTGATGTATCTTTATGCATTGTACATTTAAATGAATAATGTTGTATGTGGCTTCAGGATCATTAGAAGCTGATAAGAAACATGACCATTTATCGTTTACACCAGATGAAAATTTGTCTCCACCATGGGGTGACCACAACGTACATGTACATTTTGGAGTTGGTTGTGATTTTTGTGGGGTAAGATCTTATCCTGTAACGTTTGCTTTCTTGCAAGCCGGCCCAAGTAGTTGCATGGTATTGCTTGGTTGATATGTTTCTTTTTGTATTTTGGAGTAGTGGCTGTCACTCCACGTTGACAGCTCACGTTTCTGCTGGTATTTTGGAAAATATTGTGTAATTTGTTGGTTGAAAGTCTATGTACGATTGTACGCTATTATGACTTGGCATTTAATATAAAAGGATAGAGAAGAAAACGGGGATGATGAATTAGGATATACTTGTTTTAGGTTGTTTTTACACTTGGAAGCCAATACCTTAATTACTAATTAGATATTGCGAGTTCAACAAGTATTCTACATCACAAAAGTGCCAATAATTTTGTGTAAGACGAGAATATATCAGAAGAGGCCATATTTTCCTCATTATCATGCATCTGTGTCATGTAGTTGTATTTTTTTTTCCAATTTTATTGCGCTTCTTTTGATCAACATACCTATTGATCTATACAAGATGGTTGGTTAGTCTAAACAGGCTCCGTCTGTCATATGGCATAAGTGGCCTAACCTTTGTAACTATCTGGAAATCATCTTCGCTTTTGTGATGCTCTAAATTATTGTTGCAGATGTATCCAATAATTGGAAATCGATATAGATGCAAAGATTGTGTGGAGGCTATAGGCTTTGACCTTTGTGGTGATTGTTACAATACTAGATCGAAGCTACCTGGGAGGTTTAATCAGCAGCATACCCCAGAACACAGTTTTGAAGTTGTTGGATCAAATTCCATACGTAGCATGATCTTGAGGCTGATAAGGGGACAGGTAGAAGATGGTGTGGCTGCTCCTAATCTTCCTGAAATTGATTTAGAAAATCCTGAGAATGTGACTCATCCCGCTGATGATGATGTTGACATGGATGGTGAAAATGATTCAGTATCCTTTCTTACCTCAACCAGTAACTCACAGGAGCAAAGCAACGAGCATTCGTCTACCATGTGAAAGCCAACAGGTGACACTCTGGACCTTCACTTCTGAGCCTTGTAGCATTGCAATTGAGTGTAATTATTCGAGCTTTCTCATAAATAGATTGCAATCTAGCAACACATATATGTTGCATATTCTAGTCTGAATTTGGCTACCGTATGTATCGTGTGCGATAAACGACTAAAATGCCTTTGTTTACTTGGTATCGGTTATGCATCTCGTAAGAATAGCCCTTTCCCAAATGTATCTGTTCGGATAATTTGTTTATTAATGTTAGGTGTCAGTCAACATATTTACTACTAATACTTAAAAGGAACAAATAACTATGTTATAATTGTAAAGTGTTTCTATCATTTTAATTTAGTTTGTGTTATCTTGTAATATAATTCTTGTGTGGTATAAGTAGCATAAGCATGACTTCATCATGAGTACGGGGGAGTAGCTCATTTGTATAATTTAAGAGATACTTGAAGAGATGAAGGAATATCTTTTAAATTTAAATGGTATAAATTGAGTGTGATATTGTAATACTGCAGCCCAAAAATTTGATATGAACCATTCAGATATTTTGGCCTTGGGTATGCTAGATATATTCACGGCCTGAAAACAAGTACTAAACATTAAATTAATTTAAACTTTTAAGGGGGCGTTTGGTTGGGGTCATTTGTTGTGTGCAAGGGAGATAATGTGGGTGCGACTAAGGGTTGTTTGAGTTCGCCCTTTGTTTTGGAATATGATCCAATGTGAATGAGCCGGGGAAATGCGAAGAATTTCTGACCACACTTTCAAGCAAAAGGGGCTACTCTTGATTATAATTTAATTTTCTTTTTAATCAACAAAATTTACAACCTACCCAATTGTTTCAAAGAGTTTTTAAATTACAACAAAAATTTAAACACAGTACTAATAAATCTTTCATGCACTTTTATATTTGTTTAATTTCATATTTTTGAAATTAAATTTTAAATTTTTCATGTCATATCTGCAGGGTGTAATTGTCACTCCAGCATGATGTCCATTATATTATATCCCATCGTGCCCGGATCCTTAACTAACGTTTGCTTGCTGAATAGCCGGGTTTTAACGATCATCAATTGAACGGCTGAGATTATATATATAAAAAAGGATTGAGCCTCTAAGCGAGCCTCAGTTAATAATACAGACTCGACGGCCATTATAACGCACAAATCCCCAAAACGAAGAAGCAATTGTTAGAGGTGATAATAAGTTATTTTCATACGATTCTTCAACTATTCATCCGGTTTGCATTGATTTGCAAGTTATCTGATTTTAGATTTTATATGTGATGGACTATCCTCTATAATCGACTCTCGTGATATATATATATATATACATATTTTTTTTATAACTAATTAACAGTTTAACAAGCTAGTAAAAGCAGTTATTATGTTATACACTTAGTTTTTTGTTCAATAATGCACAGACACATTCATACATGTATAGTGTATACATGTCACTCCACACAGTTACACATGTCTCTCTCTTCCAATTTTTTCCCCAAGAATTCCTAACTAACGTTTCAAAGTGAGGAGGAACAGACTAGCCTCACTTGCTCTCTTAATAACCGAGGCTCGTTCAATTTTCTTTTTTAATCTTAGCCGTCCACTTCATGATCCAACGACTAAGAAACAGTTTGTTAAGTATGGGTAATTGAGCAAACGGTTTTTGGAAACAAATTCCAATTACATGGCAGATTAGTATAGTACTATTGAACAAGGATAGTACTATTGAACAAGGAACGATGGCAAAGTTTTGTGCACTCAAATGATGCTATCCTGACTCAATTTTTTTATTTTTGTAAATGTACGGCAGTATATGTAAATGAATGGGTTTGCAATAAAACATTTTTTGTTAACTTTTAAATAATAATAATATTTATTATATGTAATCAATTTTTACATGGTTCTTTCAGTTTTTGAATGGTCTGATATGTTTAAGAAAATAAAAAAATGTATTTATCTGTAATTTGTAATAATAAGTTTGGTAACTTAAAAAGGGCATGTTCTATTAAGCATATTTTAGGGCAAATTTGACAATTTCGACAACCATGTTCAACCTCCTAGGCTCTCCTACTCATGAATTCATGAATAAAAATATGACTAAATTGCAGTTTGATGGCTTATAGTTTAATTTTTTTGCGAGTTGATGGCTAAAATAAATAAGTAGCCAAAGTGATGGCTAAATTTAATTTTTCGTGCATGTTAGTGGCTCCGGGTGGCTGCCGTTAAATCCCCGTTAAAAACTAACACGGGAAAGATAAAATTGTCAAAATGTAATTTCTCTATTTTTTTATATAAAAATAGTTGCATATACATACATAAATACATGTACTCAGTTCTATATTGGTATTTGCACCTAACACCATCGGATAAATTGATTTGCCGAGCTCGAGACCTTCAGCTTTGAATGACCTTCAATTTATAATTCTTTCCTGGATTTTGTGCAATGATATGATGCAAATCTTAACAATGGCAATATACACTTTCTTCACAAACAACATAATAAAGTAACAGACAATACTAAACATATATTCACCATTAGTTTTAACAAAAGCACCACTAATGATGTTTTTAACAACTCATAAAACTATAACTTAGTCTAAAATGTCATTTAATGTAATGCAATGAAAAAACAATGTTTCTAACTCTTTCCTCTTCATTTCTTGTTTCATTACTCCTTCTGTCATCCACACTGCCAACCTATTTATATAATATAATACTCTATTACAAACATTTTTTTCACAATACAAAATTCATAGTAGTAGATTTATTTGTTTGTATATAAAAAATATTATATTATCAATATACAATTTGTTAAAACAGGATTAAAAGCAAGTTGATATATGAAACCCAATACATGTTTGTATGTATATGTATCTAGTCTTATAAAAGCATTTTTTTTAAATTGTGTTTTTTACTATAATGCTCTCCTCCACGTTAGTATGTAACGGTTAATTAAACGGAAGCTACCCCGAGCCCCTAACATGCATAAAAAATAAGTTTAGCCATCAACTTGGCTAGTTATTTATTTCAGCCACTACCGTGCAAAAACATTAAATTATAGGCCATCAAACTGCAATTTAGTCTAAAAATATTGAACTTGTTTGACTAAACTATAAAAACGGACAGTCCTGGACTCCTTGTCATACTTTTTATATGAAATGAATATGTCATGTTACATGAACTATCCAAACAATAATTTTTTTTAAACCTTACCGAAAATACATAAATTTGGTTAGAGTACCGCCGCCGAAGGATGTTATCAGGGATGTCAAATACATGTAACATGATATTATTGATTGTCACTATATTAAAATTCTAAAAATACTGAGAGGGTGTGAAGAAATATTACCACCTCCTCAAAATATATAAAAAACAAATATTAGAGTAAATCAATATATATATATATATATATATATATATATATTATCTCTTCTATTATATTAATTAGAGTAAATTGCATATTACATTTCAAAATTTTATTCCTAAATCAATATAGTACTCGTGTTTTAAAAGTAAACAACATACACCTTAAACTTTAGAATTAATTGTAGAATTTACCTAAAACTATGTTTCGAAAATACTTTATTAATTGAAGTTAATAAAATTAAAATATATAAACAACATTTCATATATTTAAAATTCATAAATTTAAATTGTTTATACTTTCATATTTAGTTTGACGTTTATTTTGTTAAAATTAATGAATAAAATTAAGAAAATGATGCAAATTGAAATGAAATGATGTTTTATAGTATTTTTTATTTATTTTACACCCCTAAACTTAAAGCTTTTCAATTTGCATCACTTTCTTAATTTTATTCATTAAAATTAACAAAATACACGTCAAACTGAATATGAAAGTATAAAAAATTTATATATATGAAATACTATTTATATATATATATATATATATAAACTCTAATACTTGATTACATGTTCATTTTACTAATTTTGATATATAAAATGAAAGAAAATATATAAATTGAAACAAAATTATAAATTAAGCGATGCAAAAGTGTTTTGATATAAAATTTTGGTACTAAAATGTTTTCAAACATAATTTTAGGGTGCATTCCGCAATTAATTCTAATGTTTAGTGTACATGTTGTTTACTTTTAAAATACGAGTACTATATTGTTTTTAAAACAAAGTTATGGGGTGCATTTTCACCCTCAACATGCATTAATACTATATATTATTTTTGAATTATGTATCCTTGGGTACCACTTTAACAATATCTGTTTTGCTATGATGCTACAATAGAGAGCATTAGTCATTATTTAAATTGTTAGCGGCTTACAAAAATATATAGCTCTCTGGTGCAGCATTATTCATTAAATTTAAAAAAATAAACGTCAAACTAAATATGAAAGTATAAATAATTTAAATTTATGAATTTTAAATATATGAAATACTATTTATATATTTTAATTTTATTAACTTCTATACTTGTTTCAATATTTATTTTACTAATTTTGATATATAAAACTAAGTGAAAGGTGTAGATTGAAACAAAATTATAAAGAAAGGGGTGCAAAGTGTTTTCATATAAAATATTGGTACTAAAGTGTTTTCTAAACATAGTTTTAGGTGTTTTCACAATTAACTCTAAAATTTAAGTTGCATTTTGTTTACTTTTAATATTGATTTTAGGAACAAAGTTCTAGGTGTATATATGCAATTTACTATATTAGTTAGAGGAGTAGTTAACGAGGAGTCATTTGAGTACTTTACATAGGAGGTTAATTATTGAAGTAAAAATTTGATACATTATACAAGGATGAAAGAAAAATTAAATATTATTATTTATAATGAGTTAACAATGTTCGATGTTGAAGTTATTAGAGATGTTCTAGGATTATTTTAAGGCACACAATTATTAAATAAATTAATTATTTAAAATTAAGTATGTAACTGATTTATTTTTCATAAAACTACGGAATATAACTTAGTTACTACAAAATTAGTGAAAACAATTTTTTAAACCAAAATAACACTAAAAAACCATCATTTTTAACCTTAACCCTAAAAAGGACTTTTCACCAACTCCTCCTTATACATTCCCTTTCTCATTTTCCCTCCTCTCCCATCTCTCTCTCTCTCTCTGACCTGTCTCTCTCTCCATTTGTAAGTTGTAATTATGGGGAAATACATGAGAAAATCCAAAATCAGAAGCGACGTAGCAGTGAAAGACCTCTCACAATCATCTCTGGGTGTTCGAACTCGTGCAAAAACCCTAGCTTTACAAAGACTCGAAGCTGCTAATTCCGACTCTTATTGCTATCTTCAATTGAGAAATCGAAGACTTGAGAAAACGAACGAGGCTGTGAAAACACGAAAATTGGGGGTAAAAGAGAGTTGTGAGCAAAACCCACAAGTGAATTTGACTCATTTTGATGGTGAAGGTGGGTTGTGTTTGAGATTGAGGGTGGTGAATTCAGGTTCTGTCGGGTCGGGTTTGATGGGGTGTGAGAAGAATGAAAAGGGGTGTTTTGTTGAGAAAGGGAGAAGAGATTTGGTTGGAGATGAGGATTGTTTTGGGGAGAATAATATGGAGGTTAAAGCTGGAGAAAGGTACTCATTTCTTCACTTTTTTTATTTTGAAATGATTTTGGTTGATTTAATGTTCTGTTTATGTTTGAAATGATTTTGGTTGATTTAATGTTCTGTGTATGAATGTCTTGTGTTCTCTCTTTATGCTTTCGTATGTTGCAAAAGTTAAATGTGTGTATTTGGTGAGGTTTCCCTCTCTTTTTCTGCATTTTTTTATTTGTTTAAATTTATAAATTATGATATTTGATATGTGGATTGCACAAAATGGTAGGGGTTGGAAAATCCTTCTTGGTTTTTGTTCATTTTTTTTTGTTAGAATTTATTAAATATACATAAATTTATTACATTGATTTCCTTATTTTAAAAAGAAGTCCTTTATATTTCCCTTTTATGTAGGTTTATTAGAGTGGTAGGTACCAACTTCATCACAATCGAGATAAAGGGAGGGTTGTACGTATGTATGTATGAAATATACAAAAGTGTTTTAACTCTTTTTGGTTGTGTGACTAGATGCTTCATCCGGTGTTTCACTTGTTGAAGAATTTTTGGTGTCTTTTTGTTTTTGTTTTGTAATAAAAAAACTTTGTACTATTTCATATATACCCTTGCTTTATTTAAATTTTCTATAGAAAATTTCATGGTTGTATGATTTAGCTATACAATTAACATCTTTGACCTTTCTGTCGTGTTTGGTCCTCTTTTCATGTGGGCCTCCAATTGTTTACAAATGTTATTCTGAGATAAACCATCCATTCTAAAGCACTTGACATGTTTTCACATTAACAAGTCCTATTGATGTATGTTAATTTTTTTCTATGGTAAGTATTGCAATTATACTAGTTAATATTAACTTAATATTTTGTCATTTTAGAAAATTTAATGAGTTGCATACATTTTGAGTGTAAGGTAAGCTATAAAAGTCACGTGGCAAGTGATTTGGTGTAATGTGCATGTGGGATTTATGAACACTAAAAAATTTTATTATTAATTTTTATGTTGTGTGTCATATTGGTGTTATGTTGTGTGAGAAACTCATAAACATAATAATTGTGATGTACAAATATTGGTACTGGAGCAGTGGTAGCCCACATGGTCATGTAGTGTTCATCTATCATCATTACCTACATCAAGCAATAGATCATGTGATAAATAAGTCTTAATACCATAAAGAGTAGTTTTTTGGTTGTGTTGATAATGAAACTAATATGTAAATACAATCTGCTGTGATTTTGTTGCTGGAAACAGAATAATCTAAAGTTAAGTTCTTTATACAAAAAAAATAAAAATAAACTTATTCTCTTATAACTTGAACGTTGGATTTACCCAAGTCTATATAATGGGAGAGCCTTTAAGGCTTTCCTCTCTTTGATTGGACGGATAACTATACATTTTCCCTTGTATGTGACTGCACTCTGCAGGAATGTATCATATACATTGGGCCCTTTGTAGAAGGAGCTATAAGTAACAAATATTGTGATGTTGATGGATAGTAAGTAAAAAAACTCATATAATAATATAAACCAAATTTAAAGTAGTATTGTTAAGTTCATGTTGCTATATATCTAACTTGATATGTTGCGATATATAAGTTAATTTTTGCATATTCCAACAGGAGCACTAGGGAAAGCACACCTTGTAGCTTAATAAAGGAATCAGACAGCATTGGGAATCCTGAATCTAGTACGAGGAGGCCTTTAAGTTCATTAGCATCTGATCAGCAAACTCGTATCACCATGCAACAAGATATCCCAACTACTTGCGGGATAGAAGAATTCTTTGCCTTTGCTGAAAAGCAACAACATAAACTTTTTACTGAGAAGTACATTAAACCTCCATAACGTAGCAAATTTTGTAGTTTCTATCTTGTACCTATGTGCAGCTTCGATTTAATTACTGATGTTCCGTAATTAATACGTCGTATTTTTCAGGTACAACTTTGATGTTGTGAATGATTTACCTCTCCCGGGACGGTACGAGTGGGTGAGGTTATGTCCTTGAGCAGGACAGGTGACTTATGTCCTGCAATCTCTCAAAGGTTGATAGTAGTGTTTCTAAGAGACTAAGAGCTAGGAGCTAGGAGTAGTGTATGCTTAGTTTTTATCTTTATTTAAGGACATTAACTGATGTAAAGAGGTGAACAAGGGTATTTAAATGTGTTAACTTGATGATTTTTAATTTAACAGAACCAGATGGGTTTGAGTGTTTGACACTAATCTGTCAGGAGCAGATATAAATATAATGTGCAACGTTTCTGGTGGTCCAATCATTGTATTATGCAAGTGATAATAAAGAAATCACCTGGTAATTCATCTCTTTGTTTCTGCAGATTAATTTGTAGTGTTACATGTTTTTAGTTAAATAGCCAATGGTTTCTTCGACTAAGTTTGTTTACTAAATTTATCATCCCGGAGGCTATTGACTATCTGCTCATTCTGTACCTTATTTACTTCTTTAGGATAATGTTATTGACTAAATTTTATTACTTATTAGTTCATGGTATTAATAAATCCCCTTGAATTATAAATTCAAACAATGACGGGGTGTGTGTGTGTCAATATTAGCTTTTAAGTTCTAGATAGATATGTTGACATGAGTTTGTTCATGTGGATTTAGTTTTTGTTTTAAAGTTCAGCCTTCTGATGATCTTTCTTCATGAAGTCTGTCTTCATTTTTCTTTGTAGTTTGTCTTTATTGTTCTTGAAAGCCAAGCATATAAAGAACTACAGTAGTGTGCATGAAGTGGCCCCTTCTCTGTTTGTTTCTTTGCTTTTCATATTCTTTTATTGGGGTGCAAAGGTCTTGTTTGTTTGTGGTGGGTTTGGCTGAGAAATTATTGTCATTTTATTGAAATGTCAGTGGCCACTGGGCACTGGCCACGGAGTATTGGATTTGTGGGTTTATATAGTTATTACTATCTTTTGTCTTTTTGGTAAACTTTTGTGTTGGATGGTAAAGCTACTCAGTAGGTCGATCAGTAAAATCAAGAATCGGTATTTAATGCAGGATGATGAATATTGATGAAGGCCAGACATGGAGTAACATTATTGTACTACTTTTGTGGTACATCTTTGCATTGTATTCACATTTGTGACTTCTATACTTGTGTGCAACCTAGATTTGATGATTTTCATCTCTCCCCTGCATGACACTACTATCTCTATACATTTATGTGTGTGTTTGTTGGTATGGCTATATATCTCTAGTCCCGCTCTAATGAAAATGAGAATGGAAATGGAAACTGATTATTTAGATGCCAATCACTAAAGATTTGCATCAAGTTTCCTTGCACACACAGGGCTTGATGCAAGTTTTCCTGAACAAGCGCGCGCGCACTGAGCTTGATGCAAGTTTCCCGTTTCCTCACACACACACACCACTGACACAGAGCTTGACGCAAGTTTTTCCAAGTTTATATGCACGTGTAGGTTTAGTGACGAAGGTCTTGGATACGTGGGGGTTAAAATTATACTATAATGCACACAAAATAATTACAGTGATACTCCAGGGATACAAATGTGAGTAAAGATAATCAGCTTACAGATATATACACACGAGTACATGACATCCATATATACTACAAGTCATGCAACTGAAGTTCATATATGATGTTTAAAGAAATACACCTTACTAACCTGTGATCTACATGAAATTGTATGAAACTGTCAGTCATGAACCACCGCCAATGAACTGGAGCCTTTTCCTTCAGTGTAATTTTTAAAGTTTCAAGAACATTATTATTATTATATCACGTTATTTCATAGTCATCTTGATTCCCCTGTTAATTTTTGCGAAAACAGCATATTCATAACCGTACTCCTGTAGTCCCGTTTGTCCTGAGAGAGTTCGAAAAAGGTGAAATATATGCAGAACCTATTTCTCAGCATTATATTAACACGTGATTTTATGAATATGCTCTACTAGAAAATCTGAAATAGTGCTGTATTATTCTTTATGCATCAATCTATCAATCGAGTCGATCTGTTGAATTTGATTTGCAAGAGTTTCCCTTGTGAACCCACTGTATTTTGTAGTTTTATATGTTTTGGCGTTAAATCATAATGGCCCTGGTGTCAAAATTCAGAGCACAAAATCATTTCGTATTTCGCTTTTATGACAAGTTGAAAGTTTTTTCCAATTATTGAGTTCTTTATTTTTAAGGCCTGCATGGCAATTGTTCTCAAATATGAGAGATTATTTTTACGATTTTCTACAATTATTACATTGATGTTCTAATTTTTCTGGCAAATGAAATTAATTTAATACAATTTTTTTTACTGACATGTCTTGCAAAAAAAAAATTTGTTTACTGATGCCAAGAAGTTGGCATTTATATAGCTTAGAGTAGACATTTGCTTACAAAGCATATATGATAAATGAAAATTGTTGCAATACAGGTAGCTGATCATACGAATATCTCTTAGAAATTGATAAAATTGGGTCCTGATTATTGTAGTGACCCTGTTAGTTTTTCCACCGTTACATACATATACAGACCAGCATATTAAGTAGTGGTTATGTGAGTGACCTAGGAGGTGCATGCACACTGAGGGACTTGCTCTGCGGACGGCTAAATGTTCTCCATATCGTTCTTATTCTGTGTGTGGCTAGTATCTCGAGTCCAAGCAATATCGCCAGCAATGTCAAGCTATCCGAGAACTAAATGTTGGATAAAAAATTGGCCAAACTTACAAAATACGTGGAAGAAAACATATGCTAAAAAGGAACTAAGACCTGCAATTGAGTTTACTTGCCATGTGACATGAAGGGATTACATTTTCTGTTAAAGGGTTTTAGAACTCATGTTGTAGCTAGTTTTGTTTCTGACAATTTAACTTTGTACGCACTGGTATCTGAAACACTACGAGTTTCTAGTAACAGATTATGCTTGTTGAGTCTTGCACTCTCACAGCATGCAGCCACATCTGATAAGTTGTCAGGTCATACACGAAAATTTACAAAAAATCAGAAAGAATGATCCTGAGATTAATAAGTGTAGGAGGGCATATCTAATAAGTCTAGAATGTAGATGTAATATCTAATAAACTAACATGCATTCGCGCTGCAGCAAGTTCACGGAGTACACAAGTTGTCTGGATATGCATGTTAAACACATTGAATGAGGTAAAATGAAATATATTTGTGCATGGTACAGATCAATATAGTAAATATACTCTCCCCTTCACTCAATCAAACTCCTTCTGTAGCATTCTGCTGTGTCATAATTTCTTCATGTTGGAAAGGCAGGGCCGATGGCACATGCGTTGCTGTGATAACAGGTCAGAGGACTAAGAAATGTGGAATAACCACCTGGAGATGGTTATTGCTGCTGCTCCAAGTTTTTCACAAAGCAAATCAGCATTTTCTTTACAAGCTGAACAGAATGTTGTCGTGCTGGTCTCCCATAATGAAAAATATTATGTGTTCAGTGGAGCAACTGTGGGGTACTGAATTGTTCAGGCAACCGGAGAAGTTGGATAGCATGCTAAATAAAAACCGAGCATGGCTGAAGATAAAAAGTGAAATAAGATGGTGGAATGAGGGTATGTCTCCAAAATTAAGCTTCTCAAGCATGCACAAGCTTAATGATGCAGAAAGTCTGATCCTCTTATCCATTGATTCTGAAATATAAATATATCAAAATTTAAAACCTTACCCCTTGCCAATTCTTGTCACAAGTATATTTCAGAATAATTTACTCAAACTCCATACATATTACTAGATACTTTAGATTGCACATTTGCTCGTACAAATTAAGTCAAAATTTAATTGATTGTTTAATAGTCATACCGGCCTTAAGGTATAATAAAAAAAATTCTTGTTTATCATAGAAAATTTTAATATATTGAATTCTATCAAGTTCTACATTGATATCTAAATCATTCTATATTATTGAAAAATTATTTATCAAGTGATCTCGCGTAGATTCTTCGTTTACCTACCACCAGTTCACCATACCATTACCATATAGACTATAGTGCAAGTTATGGATTGTGTGTGTAATCTTGTTTTTTCTGGTTGGTGAAAAGTTAAAACACAACAAATTCTTAATCCTATTTTAAGACGCACCAAAAAACATGCATACCTGCATTTTCTACGCCTACTACATCCTCACTAGCAGCCCACAGTATCATCCACATTATTCGAACTTCCATTATTTTCTAATCAAAGCACACATGAAGTCACTATGCAATTAATCCATATTGGTTTATAAATATGAACTTTATTCTTGATAAGTTACATATAAAAATTTTAAAGACAAGGAGACCAAACATGGCATCGCATGATCAAGCAGCGTTCTTAACTGCTATGCAGATAGTGAATTCTTCAACCGTCCATGGGGTACTAAGTGCCCTTTTTGAGCTTAATGTCTTTGATATTATCATGCAAAAAGCTGGCCTTAACGGCTACCTCCATCCTAATGAGATTGCATCAAATCTTCCTACAAAGAACCTCGAAGCCTCGGACATGCTCGATCGTATGTTCGCCTTCTGGCAAGCCACTCCATCGTCAAATGAAAGCTTGTAGAAAGTACTGGCAATGCTCTTCTCACTAGATCATACGGCTTAACATCCATTTCTCAGTATTTTGTTCAAGCTCAAGATGGACCTTGTTTAGTTCCTTATCACCAGTTCATTCATAACAAAGAGATTCATAATTGTTGGTTTGTTTAGTTTCTCTCCTCCTTTCTTTCTTCTATATGTAAATCCTTGCACCGATCTAGTGACTGACGTACTATTCATATCTACGCTCACACTTTGTACGTATAAACTAAAAGATGCAATTATTGAAGGAGGGATCCCATTTAACAAGGCTCATGAGGGAATCAATGTATTTGAATGTTTAAAACAAGATAAGTACCTCGCTGAACTTTTGAGCCGAGCAATGGATAAGTCTAATGTTACTTTCACGACTACACTTCTAAAGTACAGAGGATTTGAGGGAGTAAAAGAGGTGGTGGATGTAGGAGGTGCACATGGTACGACTTTAAGTTGTATTGTTTCTATGAACCCTCATGTCAAGGGAATCAACTTTGATCTCCCGCATGTTGTTAAGACTGCACCTTCATTGCCAGGTATTTACTCACCTACTCAACTTCAGTTCTAATTGTTGTTTCTGGCTCATACTTCATCCTAAGTCAACAGCTGATTTTGTCTTGTTAGGCAATTGATTGCCTTGTTATTGATGGGTCTGGTTATTCAACCCATAAGTATGAAATTGCAGGCACAAGTTGGTTGGCTATCAATGTTGAATTTATAGCTTTTCTAGAGAGGCTTAATATAAATTCAATACTTCCATTCTTATCTGGATATCAGAAATTAGAAGATAGAACAAACACTTAGAATGTTAGTTTATGTATGAGTATTTCTGCAACTTTAGGAAATACCTGGGAAACACTTGAGAGATATTGTTGGTGAGAAAATTTGTTTCTACACTCTGAAAATTTCTCACTTTGTTTAATAATATCAGCAGCCTCCAGTCAAGTTGCCGAACCACGTAAATCTGTGTGCGTTTTTAGTTTACCGTTTTTGATATATTTTTATTGTTGTTTATTTCTCTAAGCACTACACTAATATCACCAAGATTTATTATTTGAGCTGATATCCGGACATGTGCCCCTGGTCCGGAGCCACAGTTTTATCGCCTTGATTTCATTCTAAAACAGATATATGGTAGTTCCGACAACTGTAACTCTAATTTAAGCTTTATTTCATATTATTAGATCCTAACATGTTGATCTATACCTATACTTGTCAATTTTTTAAATTTTAGTTCGTGAAAATAAGAATTGATCTTTCAGTATTGTCACCATTATTCGTTTTTTTATGCATATATATATATATATATATATGTATATGTATATGTGAATCTACCAGGTATTGATCATATCGGAGGAAATATGTTTGAATCAATTCCTACCGGAGAAGTTATATTGCTTCAAGTAAGTGCAAATCAATACAACTTTTTCACTAGCTTGTTTAATTTGACTTCCTAACTCTAAGCTGTTACTTGATGACTGGAACAATGAAGAAAGCGTGAAGATTCTAAAGAAATGTCATGAAGCTTTACCGGATCATGGAAAGGTGGTAATTATGGAGATGATACCTACGGAACTGCCCGAAAATGATGTAATTGGCAAGAACAGATCTCAGCTGGATATATACACATGATGATTATAACCCATGGGGGAAGAGAGAGGACTGCCAAACAATTTCAAATGCTGGGAAAAGAAGCTGGATTTGCATGCTCCAAATATATATGCGGGCCAGATTTATATGGTGTGATTGAGTTGTACAAGAAAATCTGAATTTCTTGTGCTTGATTCTATTTTGTTCCACATGCTTTCATTTCACTTCTCTCATTGAATGGGCAAATGTGATTTTGTTGTCAAAACTTCATTGATATAATAATTTGTTGACATGATTTCTTGTGTCCTAATATCGGATAAGATTGTCATTGCTAATTCTATCTTATGTACCGAGAACTCAATAATAATTTTATCAGTTTCTTACATCGGAGGTGCTCAGTTGCATGAATTTAAATATCCACCCATACAACCATCTGAATCTTAAACACTTGCCAAAATATGAATATATAAGAGAATAGTTGTCGTGACAAATCATCAAATATAGTATTTTTTTTAATTTTTTTCTCATATTCATATTACTTTTAGCAATATTTGTTAAAATTTTATTTCAATAGTCAATAACTTCAAAATTTATCAATATAGTCCCTCTATATTACTTTTATATTGAAAAGTGGGTAGAATTTATATGATTTTTTACTAATTTAAAATTTATCAATTTTTGGTAAGTATGCAACCTCTTCACAATCTCTCAATTCCAATAATTAGGTAATCAAGGTTGTCATACCACATAGTCTTAATCTTGGCAAACTCTTTGACAACCCATAATATTAGAGATGCTCTGATAATTTTAAAAATTCTTTTGTTTTTAGTTGAATCGTGTGCATTGGCACATCCGGTTTTGTACATGTAAAGGCTAATGGAAAATTTTGTGTTTAAATTTTGTATGTTTTATACATACAGTGTAAAGACGACGTCTAATCGTCTAGACGGGTAGGTCATGTCTCACTAAGTGAAAATCAGGTCAAAGAACGCTTCTTCTTGGAAATCAGTCAAAAATCAAGTGAGACAGGAAAAATCGGTCGAAACGGTCAAAAATTGGTCAAAATTAATATTTTTTTAAAAAATTAAAAATTAATATATTTATATTAAAATTTTATAATGAATATAGATTGTATGCTAAATACTTTCTTAAATTCCTATTAATTAAATATATTTTATGTAATAACTACAAATATTAATTATTAAATAATGATTATTAGATATAAAGCACTTAAATGCTAAAAATAAGTGAATTTTTGTAAAGCTTAACATATAAATACATATGGACTAACGATATGTGATATTTTTTATATAAATTTTATGATAATTTGATAGTGCTTAAATACAATTATATATTATTATTTTTTAAATTAGATTAATTCTAATTAATTTTCCGATTAATCTTCGAAATTAATCACTATACAACCTTTACCAACTAATTCTAATTTCCGTGTTTTAGAACACTGGTTTTAACCTTTAACATAACGTGTTAATTTTGTAATAAAAATTAAAAAAAAAATAAGTTATTATATAAAATCATTAATAAGATAATGTTTCTTTAATAGAATCCAAATATATAGTCCATATAATACTATAAATATAAATTCTTCAAAATTTAAAATTTACAGATAATAATTTAACAAAATTTGATTTTATGATTATTTTTTATAAACTTGATTTTATACAAATAATATAGGATCCTATTCTCTAACGATCCATTCAAATTAACAATTGCATTACAATTAATTTATAAGCTGTTGGAACCACCATACAAAAGCCCAAATTATTATAAAAAATTCCTCCATGTCCCAATAATAGTATACAGGCCGGCTATGAAAGGGGGACAATGGGACGACCTCCCGGTATTTAAAAATATAAAAGGTACAATTTGTATCAAAAAAATGGTATATATATTATATAGTTGAAATTTTTATATAATATAAGAGACTGGGTATTTTAGTCGGACAAGAATTTTGAGAATTTATATTGACTAAATATTATATCTAGAAGTTATTTGAGAAAACTTTCAAATTATACTAAACTTATTATATTATATTACGTATGATTTTTTTTTTGAATATTTAGCTTATAATCTTACAAATTAGTGTGCCCGTTTGGCTCTCCTTAAATTCCAGAAATAAGCTCTTATTTCTGGAAAAATGTAGGGTAAAATTTACTTTTTTTTAAGTAAAATTTTATTTTTCAAAAATAAGCTCTTGTTTGGTTTTAAAATTCTAAAATAAATATTTATCTTTAAAAAAATATGAAAATATGTAAAAAAAAATGAAATAAGTAACTTATTTTAAGTTTAAGACCAAACGACCCCAGTATTTGTTCTAAAAAATTCTCGGAATGAGTCAGAGTTGAATTCATGACCTAGGATAATAGATGATATGCTCTCTACCACTTGAGTTATCCAATCATACTCTATTATATCTAGAAATTAAGTGAGAAAAAATCTAAATTATATTGACCGACTTATTAGCAGTGTTATAAAAAACGAAAATTGAAATTAGACGGTGAAAATACGGAACAGGGATTAATCGGATGAATCAGGTATTAATCGGAATGATTAATTGAATAATAGGGAATTTAATCAGTTCGGTGAGCTACCAAACATGTATTAATCGGTGATTAATCGTGATTAATTACCAATTTTTAGAATAATGGTTATCAAGGATAATATATATTATTTTTAAATATTGTAAAATAATAATTATTAATTGATTGAATAAAAAAATCTTAAAGAGTTTTCTCTTATTTTTCTAATGAATTCAAGATTTTTTTTTATGGATTTAAGGTATTTAAGAATTTCTCATTTAATAGTCATTCGTTTATATTTTTGAAAATTAATTTTTGATTATCCTATATTTCTATTATGTGCCATTTCTATTTTAAGGGTAGTTAAACATGTTAAATATTTTTTATTATTATTTTCTTAATTGTACTCCAGACATGAGTCTAACAAATAACACTTATTGTGTGATATGTTAACATATTAAGTAATAAAATAAAGATAAAAGAATTTTTTAAGAATTATTAAAAGTGGATGATATTTATGGGATAAACCTTTATAATGAATTGTTAAAAATATTGAAATATTTTGATCTTAATGTTGAGGATACAAGGGGTAAAGATTATAATAACGGTTATAATATAAAAAATAAAAATTAAAGTATTCTGAAACAATTAATTAATAACGATTTAAAAAAGAAAGGATTCATTTAACATTTTTTATCATGATACCCCGGGAAGCCAGAAACGGCCTTGATATTACAGATGATATGTTGACTTTATGCGAATTAAAAATGAGAAAATTGCAGGAAGGGTAGCCAAGATAAATGCTTTGAGTGATTCGGGGACCATAACAAAAAAGTGGCCAACGGGGGTTCTGGAAACATATTTTATATACATTGTGGGGTATTCCGTCCATATTGCCGTTACTTCCGTTATCCCGTGGGGGTATTTTTGACCAAAAAATACAAATTACATATACTTAAAAAATACAAATTACATATCTTCAGCTTGACCATGCGTAAATCGAGGCAGTGGATCAAGTTAACTATGATTTCTCCGACTTCTCTCTTTCTGCTTCTCCCGCTACTAAAATCCGTCGACTCGTATGTATTGTATTCACTACTATTCTCTCTTTCTGGATTTATTAATATTAATAATAATATTAATATTAATTTAATTGGTTGGTGTAGGATCACGGGGAATTGGTACCAATAATGGAGGAAGATGAACATGGAGAAGAAGAAGAATCGCACATGTCTTGTTCTTGTTCTTCTTCCCCTTTTATACAACAAGAAACTAATATAGCAGCCGCAGCAGCAGCAGCACGGGAGGTTGAAAATGAAGAGAGAGCTATCGTTTTGTTCAATCCCAAACCAAATCTCTCTTTTGATTCTTCTCCTCATACCTTCTCCCTCACTCCTCACATGCTTTCCAGCTTGAAAGGTACCCCCAACCTTATTTCTTTTTCTTTTTTATACAATTATTATAATATAACAATCATCTATCAATCTACTTCCCATGGATAGGCCAACAACGTCTTTGGTCCGAACAATCCAATTTATTAAACCATTCAGACTTCAAGGAGGAGGATAATGACGTGGTGGTCTCAAATCAGTGTTTGGCTGTCATTCCTTGGGTCCACTCTCACCTATCTCCTCCTCCACCACCACCACCACATGACCGTTGCTTACTTGTGGAATGTCCAATTTACCCTTCAAAATTTAATATTTTTGACGGTTTTTGTAACGGAACCTGACGGAATCCCCAAATTGAGTCAAAACATTTATCCTAAATCCCACTTTGGCCACTTTTTTGTTCTGGTCCCCGAAACGCTCAAACCATTTATTATAGGCCTACAAAAGGCGAAGCACTCATTAAAAATCTATATTCACACTTTCCTTGTACGGATACATTAACATTGTGCTCCCGAATTCAAATACAGAGAGAAGAGAAAAGAAATTTTTAAAATTTTCAATTCACGTTCGGGAGAGAAGAAATGATTGAGAGAGAAAATTTTCAAATTTTTTTTATAAAAGTTTCTTCTAAAAAATAGGATGATTGTGAAGAAAACTCTCACATAAATTTTTAAAATATTCTCCCTCTATCCTTTTTTTTAAAATTTTATCTCATATCCTATAAAAAACTTGAGAGCATGCTAGAAAAATTTTGGTTAAACATTTTTTATTTCTTTTCCCTTATCTTCCATTCTTTTATCTTCTTTTCTTTAACACAAATTTCTAGAGCACATTGTAAAAGAAAATGTAATCGTTATTTCTTACTTTCTTCTCCAATGACTCACACAACAAAGATACAATGATTTAGGGACAAATTTAATTATTGAACGAATATATATGGCTCCGTTTGGAATTAATATTAAAAACTGTTGTACTTTGGAAAAAGTGTTGGTAAAAAAAGTAATATTAGCAAAATTAGATATTGTTTGGTAAATTTTTTTATTTAAACATATTTTGAGATATAATATATAAAAATAATGTTTCTGGGAAGGTTTAATGATGAAACTTGTAGTTACTTCTTGCAAAAACTGAAAACAGCTTTTTTCAAAAGCAGAGGGACATGCTCTCTCTAATAACAGATTTTAAACCAAAAGCGAAAGCGCTTTTCCAGACAACAGTTTTTGAATTTTATCAAACTTGACTATAACAATTTTCCAGCAAAAAACTGATGTAGTGTCTGCAATAATAATACCAAACAGAGCCATATTTACAGTCCACTCTATAAATTAATTTATCAATTAATTAGTACCTTTCTAAATTTATAAAATCACACCAACTCAAAATTATTAAGGCCTCGTTTGGTTATAAGGTTTTTGAGTTACACATTAACTTAAAGTTCATGGGAAGTAGGTTACCATTTTAAAATTCCAAAGATTTACTAAAATCATGTGTTTCGTTTATTATCGAAACCTCAAGTTACATAATTATTTTTATTTAATTTATGTAAACACTTTCAAAAGAAAACATTTTTAATAATAATATTTATATTAATTTTATCAATATGAAAGATATGAAATTAACTATAAACTTTTATAAATATATTAAATAACAACTTAAAATTTTTAATAAATTCAAAGTTATTTAAAATATTTATATCCTTTATAAATTATTATAAAAATAAAGAAAAAGTTAATTATAAATTATTATAAATATAATTAAAATTTTAATGTAGAATATTATAAAAAAATTACAAAACATTTTAAAACATAGAAAATTAAAATTAAAATATTTAATTTTACTTTTAGCGGTGATAATTGTTAGAGATTGTGATGTTAACATTGTAATCAACTATAAGATACTTAGATTAATTAGAAATTAACTAAATAAAATATACTGTCATATGTATATTGACAGTATGTTTAATTGTCACTTGTAATAGTATGTATTAAAACCAAGTAGGTGATAGTAAGTATCAATAGTTACTGTCTTGTAAAAATGTAATAAATGATTTATGAAGTAGAAGTTCACAAAGTGTTCATGCACAGCATGTATCAAATCATTGACAGTAACATTCTGCAAATTGAATCCTACGACAACATATTCAAGTGACAACACATTTGGAACAGACGACAACAACTATTCTCTTGACAGTGAACTTGGCGGAGATTGAAGAATCGAAGACAACAAGTATTACTAACAACAATTATTCCATTGACAGTAAACTTGGCGGAAATTGGAAAATCGAAGACAACAAGTTTTACTAACAGCAACTTTGGCGGGATAATTGACAGTACCTTTGGACGACATCATGTTTTAGAAAACTATCAAGTTTGACAATAAAGTATGCGGAGTCAAAGATGCTGTCACCAAAGATAAGCTAAAGGTTGACAGCAACCTTTTGGTGAAACTGACAGTCTGTTTCAAGTAGCAGACTAGGTAATGAAAATTCAAAGATTGATCTTGACAATTCTATCTAGTCTGTCAAGTCTACTGCTGTAACTTAGGAAAAGGCAAACAAAAAAATAAAACACGTTCAAGGAGTCAAAGATATCAGTACATCTCAGAGCAACTTTATCTACAAATGAAATGAAGACAAATTTGAATAGAAAAAACAAAATTTCTATTTCAAGTTTTGTCCTAAGAATAAGGAAAAGTGCACTTGTAAGTGGGATATGTGTTCAGTTCAAATACACATATCTCACAAACAGTTTCCCTTATTCAACTGAGCTTAACTTTTCTCAAGTATAGAAATACTAGCAAACTCTTGTTATTTATATTATCTATTATTTGATAACTTTCCCTTGTATTTTTCACTTGATATTATTATTACTTATTTGTTGTTAGCAAAATTAGTGATAAATTATCAAGTTGTATTTAACTCCGTCCCTTCTGCAAAACTGATACCGTCAACAATAATAACCAATACAAAACTAATTAAAATTATTTTAAAAACAGTATATAAAAAATTAAAAATATAAATATTTGAAACTATTATTTAGAAAATATGTGTGTATTATAATTTATTTTAAATAAAAATAAATAAAATAATACAAACTATTATAAAAAGAAATAAATTTTAGTTAATAAAATATTATTTATAAAACAAAATAGGATAAACGTATTTGTAACTATGTAAGTTGAGGTCAGCACAGATAGGCTTAAGTAAATTAGAGATCCTGGAAGTATAGGTTGTAGAGGAGCAAATGAGCCTAGATTATACTCCCACCATCACATTTTAACTAGTTTAATTTGACTTTTTAATTGATAAATTTTTTAAAATTTGATCAAATATTACATATATTATATAATTAAAAAAATTAAAAAATATATATCATTGAAAAATTTATATAATTTTCTTTAAAATATATTTTCAAATATATATTTAAAATTTTGGGTCAATTTAGGCACTTGAAAATGGGACAGTGGGAGTAAATTTTTTTGCCCAGAATACCTGTATATTAGCATTAAAAATGGGTAAATCTGTATATGGGACGACCTGGCAACAAGATTGGGCCTGGAGCCCAACGGAGACAGCAAACCCTAGTCCCATATAAAGAAAAAACCCTAGTCTCTCAACACGAGTATCAGCCTATCAGGTCGATTTTAGAGAGACAATGGTAAACGGATCAGGAATATGCGCAAAGCAAGTGGTGGTGGACGCAAGGCATCACATGCTGGGTCGACTAGGCTCAATCATAGCCAAAGAGCTTTTGAATGGGCAGAAAGTAGTGGTGGTGCGATGCGAAGAGATCTGCTTATCAGGGGGTCTCGTTCGTCAGAAAATGAAGTATTTGCGCTTTCTCCGTAAGCGTATGAATACAAAGCCTTCTCATGGTCCCATTCACTTTCGCGCTCCTGCTAAAATCCTCTGGCGCACCATCCGCGGGTACCATTACCATTACCATTACCATTCTTCTTTGTGTGAAATGATGATAAAACAAACATTCTAATCTAATCTAATTAATTAATTAATTTGTAGGATGATTCCCCACAAGATTAAGAGGGGAGCTAATGCCCTGGCTAGGCTGAAGGTTTATGAGGGAGTTCCTCCACCGTATGATAAAATCAAGAGGATGGTTATTCCTGATGCTCTCAAGTCAGTTTTTTCAACATTTACATGTTCCTGTTTTTTCTATTTTGTTCATTACCATCAACTCATGTTGCCTTGTTTTCGTATCGCGCAGGGTTTTGAGGCTCAAGGCTGGCCACAAATACTGTTTGTTGGGCCAGCTTTCAGCTGAGGTTGGCTGGAACTATTATGATACCATCAAGGTAATCTTTTCATTATATAACTGATACATTGTCACTGCAATGCACCTATTATTTGTATTTTAGACCAACTCCCAAACTGAACTGACTGATTACACTAGGCTTTGCACTTGGTTATGAAAACCAGAAGCGATATTTAAGCACTTTGTATATTTACAGGAACTGGAGGCCAAGAGGAAGGAGAGGGCCCAGGTTGCATACGAGAGGAAGAAGCAACTAAACAAGCTAAAGGTCAAGGCTGAGGCAGCTGCCGAGAAACAATTAGGTTCCCAATTGGATATCATTGCTGCTGTTAAGTACTAAGTTCTTGTTTGGATTAGTGTAGCGGCAAAAAGTGTTTGTTAAATTTATGGCATGTCAAGGTTCCCTTGAATTGTTTTGAACAAAATGAGATTTCTTGTATGTTTTGATAATATTGGCAGGATATTTGTTATAATTTTGCTGAGTGGTAGTTATGGTTTTTGATGTTACAAGTAGTAGTGTGTTACAGGTAAATAGTTCATGGTGGCTACATTTAAATCATTTATTTGGAGCTAAAATGCAATCAGTTAACCAACTCAAAAAAAAAGTTGCTTGAGAAGTCATGAGCCCTGCTCCCAGAATAACATCATTTTGAACTCGGTCATTTACTTTTTATTTCATTTCGGTTTTCTTTTTATTTTTAGAGTTGTATTTCTTTGTATTGGGCTCAGATCGGGGAAATAATTTTGTTTTGCAAAGACTTCAGTTACATATTTGATTTACTAGGAGAGTTAACATGTTGTCCATGAAATATGTTGGTTGAAGGTTGATAAAAAAATGGATCAGACCACTATATAAACAACATTTGTTACAAGATATTGTTTTTTTTATTGATCATCGTTTATGCCAGTATTGTGGAACAAATGTTGCTTATATAGTGCTATGATGATCCATCATTTTTTTTGAGTTTATCTTGCGGTTGAACTGAGAGTCTTGTCGATTCTGGACATTATGTGGACGCCAGATGGTACTTGGGTGAATACTGGCACAAGCACCATTAGGTTCACTGATGGTACCAATTTGCTTCTTCTCCAAATCCGAAGGTCAAAAGTGCTTCTGACTACCAGTAAGGGATGTGTCATCACTTGTTCGTGTTTGAACCAAGTTTGTGGCCAGAATCCATGGACTTGCGAAAGGCCCTACATATTCTGTTTCACTTGGAACAGCTATTGCCGCAGCCAGTGACTATCTTGACCATTTCCTGAAGGAGCTTACATCAATGGCTTACAAGATTACCCTCGTAAACCTTAGGAAGTGCCATCACGTCAGCTGTGGTTGTACAAATTGATATCTGTGACATGAAAGTTTTCAATTTACAAATCTTTGTCTGTCAAGTTTGCGAAATAATGCCCTGATCTTGAACAAGTCCTTAATTGTAGGTACCCTTTGGACCAGTGCGATCATTTTCACCGCCCTTTAAACGACCTCTGATACCCAATGAAATTTGAACTTGTTGAGAAACAATCACTGTCTTCCACTATATATTCTTCAAAGTGCAACAGTATTGCTAAGAGTAAAGGACTTTGCATTCTGGCATATAATCTTCCTCTTTGTAGCATACTAGGAATATTGTTTTCTGTTTTGTTAGCATTCTTCCGTGTCCCCTACATTTGATATGATGATTGATGGGGGATTATACATCCAATCTATATAGCGAAGTAACTTGTACATCACGCTGTAATGACAAGTTTCTATTTTTAAATCTATGCAAGTGAGGTGTTCTGGATAGTATACATTCTGGCAGAGTATTCTTCAAAATAGTGTTTTGTTCACTTCATATACTGTAAGTTATTCTGTCTTTTAAATGAAGTTCTACATTCAAGGAATCTATGTACGAAATTACGAAGGATTTTTCCTTTTTTCAATTGAAGTGCCGCAGGTATTCAAAAATTGACTGATTTAGATCTGGATGGGAAGAAGATCCCTGCAAAACGAAAGCCATGTGATCATATTGGTCATTGGATGCACATGTACTTTAGTTTCTTAACTGTCTGCAGCTTTTGTAATGTTCACGAAATCCATTTTATTTTTTCATGGAAATACATGGATTCTTTTAATTTCAATGATCTTCACATCTTGAGATATATCGGCCTTACATTTGGTGATGTAAAGGATCTTCGAACACCGTGAGATTTTGTATTTCATGATATGCTGTTCTGTACCTTTATCATTTGACATATTTACTGTTCTTTGTACTATACTGGCAGCAATTTGCATAATACATCAACTTGATCGAGCTATACAAAACCTGAGCCTGCCACAATTTGAAAACTGTAATGCTTAAAAGAAACTCGTATATTATGTTCATTTATTGGAAGCGTCATCACTCCAAAACTCAACAGAAACTCGTATGTTGGGTAAGGTTGACATATTTGTTTAACAATAGGAATCTGCAGAATAACAAACTGCAAGGCACCCTCAGCAGTCTTTATATACGAGGTATGCGTCTGACATTCTTATGACATTTGCTTATAAGAAATGATTATTTCTCTGCAGAACATCAGAAAAATCTGCCTCTCTGTCCATGTTCACGTGCACCGATGCTGATGTGTCAAGAAATCTACAACTGAGGCGCACCTAAAGTTATACTCCTTACCACGGCAAAGAAGCATAGTGGCTATAGTCATGTAGCAGTAATACTTTGCAGTTTGAGGAATTATATTTACACTTGTCAGTTGTTATGGTCTCAATTTGTAGTACTCGTGCTTGAGAATGGAGTCACTTGCCGGTGCATTTAAGATTGTGGATGAGCAGTTGAAGGATACTTTTCAAAGGAGAGCGGGCGAATTGCAGCTGCAATTGCTGCAAGCTCTGTAAAGAGGCATGTAGCAGAGGCCAAATATTGCAAATCAAGTATTGATCGAGTAAGATCGCTAGCTGGTGTTTTATAATGCCGACAGAGTATATGATATGTAAATCAATCTCAAACCTAAAGACTATATGACAGTTAGCTTATGAAGCTTGTCTTTTTCTCTGTAATAAAAATAGCTATGTAACTCGAAACAGTGCTTTCTTGATGATCTTGCTTTTACTTCTCACACAGGTAAAATTGCACATAAAACGCATACTGTAATCCTGTATAATTCACATTATCCACTCGATCGTAAAACTGAATATACAAGCCATGCTCTTAACTAAAAAACTTTCACTTGGGGCATTATGGATGTATGCAATCATTCCATGAGTTCTGAAATTTCATACTTTCCCAATTGATGTTCTAGTTGGCGTATGCCATGGGACGAGCGAACTTGCATGTCGTCAAGTGTACGTTTTATGGAAAAAGAAATTATAGAGCAATATTAGATAGGTCAAATTTTCGCTAAATAAACCGTCTCAAAACATGAAAAATGACCCAAAAAGACACAATTTTATAACATAATGTCCAAAATGACATTTACGGGTGGAATGATTCAAAATGTCACTCCGTAACACGAGATAATATAGCGTTTTGAATATATATAAAAGTGCTACATCGTGTAGCGTTGTCAGTGTTCAATTCACAATTGAGTGAATGAAAATGAGGAGAATGCTATTTCGTGTACCGTTTAAGTTAAATAAAATGAGCAGAATGCCATTTTAGAATGTTATTTTGTGTAGCGTTTTAAGGCTAAAACAGAACTTAGTGTAGCGTTTTAATAGTAAACTCAATTTCGTGTAGCGCACTATATTTAAAAAAAAAAAAATAGCTTGCACGCGACTCAGTGTCGCGTTTTGGATTCAACACCGAGCGATATAACATTTTCACTAAAACGCAACTTCATGTCGCGTTTTTGGGTGATATTTTGGACCATTATACCCGCTTGTGTCATTTTGAATATTTATTGTTCAAATAGTGACACATATGGTCAACACCCTCAAAACATTTACTATCTTAAATCAAATAATAATCATGCATAAGGAAGGGTTTAATAATTTTGCAAAATTTATTCGAGGGTGGTAATTTTGGACTTGGGGACTGGTACATATTTGTAAATAAATTAATTTCGTATCAACTTAAAAATAATTAAAATTAAAATTAAACAAATATGAATATTAAATATAAAACAATAATATTAATGAATATTTAAATATAAAACAATGAAATTTTAATAACAAATCATTTCTTTCGAGTTGATTGGATGGTTTTCAAATTTTATCTTAATAAATCAAGTTACAAATCAAGGAAAAGGTTCTGACGGAGATTATACTGCAAACAGAATATGAATATAAAATATATTATAAAATAATATATATTATAGAATAATATATTGTACAATATTTTACAAACAGTATACTTATGATCTCTAAGATTTTCAATTAAATAAATAGTAATCTTCATACCACCAAACCATACAAATTAGATTGAATTTGAATAATATTTTGGATTGTGTATGATACAACCGCCCTAAATCTATATAACATGTGAACTCCCTCGTGTTTGGTTGGTATTTGACGTTTGATTTTTTGACATATATTTTTAGGTATTTTGATTATATAATTAAATTTATTATCTTTTTAAAAAAATTTTGAATAGAAATAACAAACTAAAACTTTTATTTACAAATTTTTTTTTAAAGAAAATAATTCTAATTATATAGTCAAAATTATTAAAAGAGTGTGTCAAAAAGTTAAACGTCAAATATTAATAAACAAAGTGAGTATTATTACCCTAATCTTAAAGCCTTAGCGATTAAATCAATTGAAACCATAACTACTTCCTCTGTCTTTTAATATAAGTAAAATAAGGGTTCATTTGTTTAGCACTGAGTGCTGCTGAATTAAACATATATGAATCGCTAAGATGTTAAGATCATTCAGTACTTAGTTTATTTCTGTTGATTGATTCAAATTTCTCTTATTCGATAATATAGAAAACTCAAGCCTAGCCATTCAGGACAAAATTTTGTGCGGTACTTCCCCATCTAATTAATTAGTATTCTCTTGTCCTACTTCTTAAAAATGTATTTTTAATTTTATTAATATAACATATGAAAAAATATATATCTTTTTCTCTAAATTGAAATATATATATATATATATAATCATTATAATAACTTCAAGTGCTTTTTATAATTACAATAATTGCTTATAATAATTACAATTTTTTGAATCTATATTTTGTTTGGTTATAATATATTCTTTTTTTCATTACACTTATTATAGATATAATTTAACGTTACATGAAATAATTATATATATAATACTTATAATCTGTCAAATAAATTATTAATTAAGAAAAATACAATTCTTTGAAAAATATCGTTCAGATTATTAGAAATGTATTTATCAAACAAAATTATTCATTAAGTATTCAGAGATCTAAATCATTCAGAAATTTTAATCATTCAGATTTGTGAAATGAACTAAGGTTTCTAGGCTAGGATTAAAGAGGGTGATTATAATTGTAAAATAACACAAAACATGCAACAAAAACCATTAAACAAATAATAAAAGTGTGTATAATTTGACTGACTCGGCTCCATATTTAAAAATAAGAATCGAAATAAATAATGTTGGGGATGTAAGCAAGTAGTCTACCACAACTTAAAACTATAATCACATTCTTTTGAAATTAACTTCGATTTCGCCGTTAAACTATCCACCGTCAAATCACACTTAACTTTAACGCTTATTTTCCATGTCTTAACGCCTCCAACTTTAATTTTTATTGGCGCTTTCAGTTTTAACTTTAACGGCACCTTCTTCTCCGTTTGCGCCGTTAATAATTGTGAATGAACGGAACGTGATAAAACGATGTTGTTTCCTCTTAACGCCGTTTTGAAAACCGTTATATTATTCGGCGGTTGATAAAACGCCGGTAAAACTCCGGTGGAAAGACGATCGCCGGAGAAGTAAACTTCAACGGAGCTCTTCTTCTCGTAGTAGATTCCGATTTTGTCGTTCGGATTGTTTGCGCGGATGCTGACGTCAAATTCCGGCGAGATAGGGCGAGGTGAAGTGAGATTAAACCCGGTGATGGAGATCGAATCGACGGTGTACTTTGGCGACTCCGGCTTGTAAACGAAGTAGAAAACGGTGGCGGCGATGGCGAGGAGGAAAAGGAGGAGAATTGCGGCGGCGAGAGTGTAGGCGAGGCATTTGCAGAAGCGATTGCTACGGCGGCGATTGATTTTCGATAGTTTTTTGATGCGTTCGGCGTTCTCCGGCGGCGGACGACGGTAGATTTGGTCTTTAGGAAGCTGGATGATGTAAGTACTCGCCGGAGGCGGCGAGTCAATGCTAGGGTGGACTTTTTCAGCCATAGTGAGTGAAAATAAAACAAAGTTGCTTGTGAAAAGTCAAGTTATGGAAATGGAGTGAAGATATGTATATATACAGATACAGGTGTGTGTATTGTATATGTAGCAAGGAAAGCGCGTCCGCGTTTAAAAGTTACGCGATCAAATGAGATTGCGTGCCAGGTGTTTGTATTAACACTATCAATGCCCCCAAATGCATTGCTATCACCAGCTGTGTAATTACCCAAGCCTGATTTGTTTCGATGTATTTCAATATTATAATTACAAATTCTTTGAAATTTCAAAAAATTAACATGTTTGGTTTAACAATTTTTCAATTGAACAAAATAACTTGAAATTCTCATGTTCCTGTAACTAGTTAGTTAGCTCTTTTCTGAGTTTCCTATTTGGTGTTCCCAAATAATCAATGTAAAATTTATGTGGAATCACCATTTAGCGGAGCCGCCGGGGTCTCTCTCTTGCACGCACATCAAGTTCAAGTAATCTTTGCTGATTACCGATTCTGGCGCTGCCAAACAATCATACAACAAGAAACTTTCCAAAGTTATTGTCATTCACTTGAGCTGTAAAAGCTACTTTTAAGATCCACAAGAAGCTAATATTAAACCAACACAATTCAACATTCATTTAGCAGAAAGAAGAAACTCTTCAAAACAAATTAATTTTCTTCTTTTCGTTAGGAGAATGGTCCTAAAACTCATCCAGAAGAGTTGGGTATCTTAAAACTCATCCAGAAGAGTTGGGTATCTTATGCACACAAAATTTCACTTCAATGCCCATAACTGCAGATACCTATTGTGCAATTCTCCCGAGGAAATTTTAACATATTTACAAAATATTTCTTCGTACTATTCTGTGAGTGAAGTTTTGGGACTTGTTGTATATACAATGATGTGACAAAGATCGTCTAAATGACATGGATTGCCCAGTTTTGCACTAGAATATTTATATTCAAAAAAAATTCCTTGAGATTAAGCTACAACAATGATATCACTAATCCCTAACTACAAAACAGAATAATAATAATACATGGGGTTTCCCTGTGGGGGCATATAAATAAGCCCCTCCACATATCTGGCACCCCAACTGGGAGAGGGGCGGGGGGGAAGGAAAACTACCCAAAAAAAGGGAATACAAACCCTGTACATGTACATCTATATTGGTTTGTCTTCCCGGATTTCTAGGGTAATAGTAATGTACATAATCCCTGAAGATGAACCCTGCCTTGCCCTTTCAAACAAGTCTATTTGATCTGTAGATAAAATAATTACTAACCCCTGCCTGTCTCATAGTCCTGTCAGCACCTCCAAGATTCATCTGCACAAAACCACAAATCATCAACTCTGTTTGACAAAAACTGTGCAACCATCGTTACATCTGTTGATATCACAAGTGCAAACCTACCTGGACAACTATTTGTAACATGGAGCAGACTTGCACGTTGTTGCAAAAAAGCATGCTGACACAACCATAGCATAGCAGGACTAGCTGCCCCAAGGACTTGCTCAATCTGCAAGAATACTTTAATTTGACAGTTGGGGAGGGCTAGTACTATTATTCCCTCCTTGCAGAAGTGGAGACTGTTCTTGGGAATGTTGTTTCGAATCTTGCTGCTGTTGTTTTAATTCCTCTTGTTGCTGCTGTTGTTTTGAATTCTCTTGTTGCTTCTCCAATGGAGGTGGTGGCGTCGGAAGTTCCAGCTGTAAGGGCTCCTCCGAACACTGTACAACACCATCATGACCTACATGGGGCAAGCTACTCGAATAATTAATTTGCTCTATCCCTTGACGAACAGGGGGCAGTGGCTCAATAGTGAAAGGTGGAGTGCTAGCGGAACCCATTGGTGTTGCAGGATTAGACATACAGGAATCAGACACTTGTTCCGATACCTTCGATTGAGGAGTACTGGAAGAAGAGACAGTTGATATTACATTAGCCACATCAACACAGCTGGGGACTGGTGCAGTTGAAGCAATTTGAGACAAATTATTAGTGGGGTGCAGTCTGGTGCGAGTTTCTCTAGCTTGAAGCTTGTTTGTATGGTCAGAGTTTACTTGACGATTTGGTTGAAGCGATCTCTGAACGGCTGGCTGAGGTTGATTTACTAACTTTAAGTGCGGCTGCGACTGTTGGTGCTGCTGCTGGTTGGGTGGAACGGCTTGATTAGAAGTAGATTTAGGACCAGCTACTGGTGAAACATGGTTCTGATTGCTATTTTCAGAATGTGTGTGAGTTTGTTGGTGCTGCTTTGATGAAGTGGTTTGACCAGAATACAACACTTGCTGAGGTTGCGGCTGATGAGATATAGGGGATGGACCTGACTGCTTCTGATGCTGCGAATGTGACTGATGTCGCTGTTGGGGATGATTCCTACCAGGTTGTTGTAACTGCTGTTGCTGAGACTGCCGTTGCCGCTGCTTTCCCGCCTGATTGGTTGACCCACTGCCACCAACTCGTGGGTTCCGCCCAACAATATGTGGTGGAATGTGATGCTTCTGTGGATTCTGTGGCATTGGACTCATTGAAGATGACGCCGTCAGTGGTGACAGTGATACTTGTAGAGAACTAGTTTGTGACTGGGAACTAGTTTGTGGAGATGATACTGTTAGCTGAGGCTGTCCTGGGACATGTGGCATCAAAGAATTTGATGCTGCAAACTGCTGCTGTTGGTGCTGTTGTAATAAACGCTGGTGCTGGATATGCCTCTCTTTAGCTATACGAATGGCTAAGGCTTGATTCTGAGCATTACTTGCAAGGTTCGGTCCTCGAAGATGCGGATGATGAGAATTAGGAAGTGCATGGGACGGGGTTGACATTTGATGCAGCTGCTGGTGATGAAGTGGGTATGATGGGACAGAAGGGGCAGTTGACTGGTTAGAGAAAGAGGAACTTAATCCACCTAATGGAGCTATTCCCTGGCTATTCCCCTGTGAAGAAACCTGCATCTGAAGCTCCGGGATCATCATTTGTCTTTGATATTCCACATTCTGCGTAGGCTACAATAGTAACAAATATAGTCAAAAAATTATGCATAGCAGCGAATCAACAATATACAAAAGCCACAAGATGACCAGAAAGACATAAATATCTAAAGCAAAGTCTGATGCACGAGGAGTAAATTCTGCCACCTCGCAACGAGCAATTTAAATCCACTTTTAATCAGGTATGTTATTTTCAATGCCTTATGCTAGAACTTGAGCTACCTTCATCAGTCTGGTAAAATATTACATTCAAAAAATTGCAATTTAAAAGCTAAAACTCTCCTTTTAAACCATCTCATCTAGTTTGACTACTCCAGCCCATCTAGAAATATTGGTTCAAGATCTTCGCTAATGTGCACCGGCTCCTGGTACAAATTTGATGTCATTGCACCTTTCAGTTATACTTCGAGAGATCTCTTGTTTAAACAGATTCTTCTATCGAAATGTTTTATTTATGGACACCTCTTGCACCTCCTTTAAAATGAAGTTCATAAATCTCCAACTTCCTTCTCGGTAACAAGGTTTTGCGAAGTCTAAACCTTTAAATTTTTAAACTTCTCAATACAATTATTTCACCTTGGAGTTCTCATACAAATATATAATACCGTCTGAAGATAGGACATACCATGACACCAGATCTTTTATACTATAAACCTATCCTCAATGCAGCCAACAGGTACTAAAAACTCTGCAACTCAAATTTTACTTGTACGACCCCTATCTTCTCCTATATCTCTCACTACTAACTTTTGAAGTAAATCTTTTAGAGGATGCTGGAGGAGGATGGGTGCACGGAGATAAATTAGAAGGAATTTGTGGGAAATAGTATCTTCTTTTACGTGATAAAGCACCAAACTGACCTGCTTGTTCAAATCCAATTTCATAATTCAGACACATCAACCATCATCTTTTACAGCCTTGTTAATTGGAAAGCACTTTAAAAATACAATCATCTAGAAAAACATTTCTGCGACCAGGAAGATGTGAGAAACTCACCTGCATCAGATGCATAGGATCATGAGGTCTCATCATAGAATTTCCTTGACCAGCACCAGGATTGGAGTGAATATTAACAGGGTTTGGCAATGCCATCATACCAGAGGAAAGCATGCTTCCAGGACCAACCATGGACGGCGAGGCAACACCTTGAAGTCCTGGTCTAGGCATCTGCATGCTTCTATTCAATCCATTAGGAGAGCCCACACCATTGCCACTAGTTAACATGCGAACACCACGATCAGTTCCTGAATGGACCCCAGAAACAGGCATATTGGACTGCTGGAAGTTTCTACTAGATAACATTTGATTGTACTGTTGCAGTTTCTGCTGTTCATCAGTTGATATAGATACAGATCTCGGGGTGCCAGATCTACCATCCCTGAAAGCAGAATATTAACCATAAAATTCAAAATATTATCATTCCAAAAACATTTTTATATGAATATTACCTAACAGAAGCATTCATTTGACTAGATGCCGAAGAAAAATCTCTCCCAGGAACAGCACTTGCGGATGCCACGCCAGAAACAGGAAGCATAGGTGTGACACTACCCTGATTTGAATTTGGTAACCCACTAGCATGAGGGCTTTGATAACCAAGGGAAAGAACATCTGGACTAGAAGCAGTTGCATCACACAGATCAAGAGGCCTTTGATGAAATCAATAGAGAGACGGAGCTTATTAAATTAATTATACTGCTATAGAAGAAAACATAGATGGAAATGTACAAAGGTTAACTAGCATATGGATGATACGTGATACAAACAAACTAGACAAATACTTACGTCAGGATAGGCCCTCCATCCAAATTATTTGGGTAGACTTGAGACAGCGCATATGTATGAGAATTGTGGGGCTGCTGGAGTTGTCTTGGATCCTGGTAATCATTCTAAGAAAATTCAAGACAAACAGAATATCATACTAAAAGAAGAGGCAACAACTTTTTATTTATTTTGTTTGTTAGTAATGGCCAATCACAAAAATTAAAATAAACTTAAACCCCTACCTCTCCTACCAAGCGAAGAGGGATATACACTAGACTACAAGGCTAGGATCAAGATAATATATACTATATTATTAAAGCCGAAACATTAAAAGATTGGTAGTCGATCGTTGGTCGGTATTTGGGCCGGATACTTGATCAATTCTTGGGCCTATTTTCAAACATTAATCTTTTAACTAAAATATATCTCTAAACAAAACTCATTATCCTCTTCAACTCTAATCACCTACCTAAAATATATCTCTAAACAAAACACACAAATATTATCCTCTCCAAATACAAACAAAATTTATAAAAAAGTTACATAAAAAATATTTATTTACACATAATATTTTAAATTATTGTTATAAAAACAAAAATAAATACAAATCATATAAATAAAATATTTTTTAAAAAAAATGTGATCCGTGCATCGCACAGGATATAAACTAGTATTTATTATTTAATAAAGGTTAAAGAAATTAATTCAGAGATTTCCACCCTGAATGACCGACTCTGAAAGAAATATAGTTTCAGGTACAGAAAGTCTAAAAGACCGACTCTAAAAGAAATATACTATCAGCGCGCAAGTGCATCCTTGTATTCCCTTCTAGAAGAAAGATAATACATTTTTCCAATCACTAGCAAAGCAAAAAGATGTATATATGGCAAGAAATAAATTTTCTGAATAGACATCAAGTATAGTTAAACTGAATCAAGCTTAAGAATACTCCTTAAGAAGTATAGCATGACAGCATTATTTATGTCACATAACCCCCTATTTTCTATTCAACCACATTCACCAAATAAAGAAAAGGATATCAAAAACCTTGCCATATATATATATAATAGCTCTGGAAAAATGAGCCGACCTGTGCCCTTCTATGATGCTGTTTTTTCCCAATTGCTATAATTTTTTCTAAATGTGATTTTATAGTATCCTCTTCCATTGGCCCCTGCAGACGTTGAAACAACTGTCTCGCACTACCCTGTATAACAAGTAGGATCAACAGTTACCTATCAACATTAAGGTATTGAAATTTTAAGAAACCAGTAAGATTCTATTTAGAAAAATTGCCTTTGGAATGCCATGTAAAGTAGACCGATAAGGTTGAGATGACCCTGAATCATCAGCGCTATCAGCCCCCTCCCCACCAGGGCTATCTATTAAAACCTTATGACGCTCCTTGCATTCTTTAGGCTTGCGGAAAATGCACTGAGTACAAAAATAATTAAGTCCATTTTCCGACAAAAATCATATGTAATGAATAAAGAAAATAGGTATCTAGTCCTACACATAATAACCAGAATAATGAACTATGTATATGTGTCAAACTGACAACACCAAAAATATACAGTTAAATTTAACACAAAACTCATATGAACACATGTCTACCTTGAATTTTACAGTGCTGTTAAAAGCATCACTGATGAGATCCCAGTTTGGACCCAAATCATGGACGAGAACAACAAGAGCCTAGATAAATCACAGCAAACAGTATTATGGAGTGGTCGTTTGCTGATGCATAAGCCTCGACAGTCAAACTTTTGAAAAAAGGTGGATAACTCAGCAACATAAAAAAAATTAAAAAACAATAATAAGAGACCTGGTCCTCGAACAGTGACCATGAAGTTCCTGAACCTGGTTGTCCAGATGCCGTCTGCAATATTTTTATTTTTTTATACAAAATAATGACACTCAAATTAAATCAGATTAACTGAAGAGAACAAATTGCAAGTTGCATGTTTAACTATATAAATTACCTTCGGTCCTTTTGTTTTCCTGCCCCGATCCCGACCACCAAGCAATTTGATGAACTTACTTGGGTTGGGCATGTTGCTCATTTGGGAAGCCACTGGGGAAGAGTTTGAGCAATTCACAGGAGCAGCATTGTCCACTGAATTATCCAGTGACTGCTTAATTAACTTCGGTTTTTTCCCAATATGATGACCATATAAACCTTCATAAAGACATGGAGGTGTTAGGATAGAGATAAATCACAAAGTGAAGCATCATTAAGTGTATATACAACGTACCACTGCTTCCATTTGATTCAAACTGATGACTCTCCAATCTTCTTTTATAATTATCTCTCTGCATCACAATGGACGTATAAGTTCAGTTGATATATAAAGTTTTACAATAATATATCCGCCATATGCTAGTGAAGTTTATTATCACTTATGGAGCAAAGCAGGACCAATTTAAGCAGCATCATAGTATTGGTAAAACAGGCTAAGCCAGTTCATAGGCAGCTGCCAGATAAATTCAAAGGTCAATTCGAAGGGATATTGCCCCCTCAAGGAAAGCAAGTCTGCAGTTGCAACATTAACAATTAATATATAGCTATTTATATAATTAAATTGTATGTGTCAGCGTATGAAGCTAAGACAAGCTAATAAAGTTGTTACAGTATATATGCTGAATAAATTTGTAGTTCATGACAGCAGTCTAGCCTTAACTAATCGACATGTCATGCCTAAGTTTTGCAAAACAAGTACACTTTGTTTCTGAGATCAACAGAGACCCAGGTAATCATAATATCTATAAAGTCAAACTAGATGTGTACTGGCCAAACTACATGTAAAATTGTTGTTTACTTACTATTCCTCTGTATCCCCGACCCGCCTCTACGCAATTTGATTTTTTAATCTTTTGGTGATTTTTAGAACACGCGAAATTTTTATCCTCATTTTATTCCATTGCAGCAACTTGCAGAGAGAGAGAGAGAGAGAGAGAGAGATGTGCAGTGAAGATGTGGTTCACACAGAAATAACACAGATTGAACATAATAAATTGGATAAGATATAAAACGAGATGTATTGGATGACATAGAGTGGAGATGCCGAGATGACATAGACAAAAGACAAAAGATGCAGAAGGATTACATAAACAGAATATTTCATTGGCCAGATGAGAAAAGGGTGGCAAAGATTGGAAAAGGGGTAAATATGTAGATAAGCACGAAGTTGATATCTGCAGTCACCATCTTACTAACTGAACTGCAATGCCTATCAGAAAGCCCTAAGCGGCTTCAGCTCAAGCAGCTAGTTTTTGCTTTCAGCCTCTTAGAGGTCATTTGGTATACGTCTATTTATTCGGGAAGTCAAAATTCCCAGGAATTGACATTTTATATACTTGTTTGGTTATCAAAAACATAGCAAGTGAAAATGACACTGGAAGTTAAAATACCCACATGATGTGGGAAGTGGCTCACCCCAGCCCCCCCCCCCCCCCCCCCCAAATATCAATTTTGCACAATCTAAAAAAGTAAGTAAATATATCTAATAAACAGCAATATTTTTAGCTAAAAATAGTAATATATTATACGCACCTTTGTATATATTATATATTCTCTATCTTATAACTTCCTCAATTCTACCAAACAATATGTGGGAAATTAGTACCTAGGAATTACAAAATCCACCATGCTAAACAAACATAATTATGCTATTTCCCATGAACTTCATATTAACAGGAAATACTACTTACCATATGAAGTTGATTCCTATCTTATACCAAACGAGCACTTATGTCTTAACAAACTTACGCCCAAATTGAAAAGCCTTAACCCGGTCTAATGGAAGAAGTAAATGATAATTCTCACTCTATATAACTTAATGGGGATCCCCAGCTTCTAAAGTGAAAAACCCTAACAGACTAGGCAATAAAAAAAAACCCTTACAGTAAGATTATTGCTACCAGTATTCCAAGAAAGAAACGTCATGGGGGGAACATCACATACACCCCAAACCAATAACACATTACTAGCCAAAGCAAAACCATCATGCTAACGCTCACAAGGATGTAGTTAAAAGATACAGCTACATTTCACAGCAACGAACTTGAATATCTGAAGAACAGAAGACTCGTTTTCAGACTCACCAATCACTACGACCTTATGAAAAAAGGACTTTGAAAGGTCATTTGTCTATATTGATAAGAACAACCAGAAGCATCATATTAGAATGAATTGAGTTAGATAAAAGTACAATGGGAGGATAGATCAAATTATCCCACTTGCTGCATAATGAGGTAAGCATATATGCAACAACTGAAGCTAACGCCTTGAAGATTTCATAATGCATAGCGTTAGCATTTCTTTCTTTATACCAGCTCCACATTTCTTTCTAGGCCACAATAATTTCTTAGTACCAAAACTGCTCCCTTTTCTGATATCTTAGCTTACATTTTCAGTCTGCAAATGTTACTCCTTTACCATCCATGTATACTTTATATTGGCATACGCATCAAATCCGACATTCTTAGACCCCTTTTTACATGTAAAAACAATGAACTTATTAAGTACATTTATCCACTAGTTTTTTCATTACATAACCAACTTGACTAGCTAGGAAGTAAGAATAACCCCAGTAAATTTAACATTCCAGGTCGAGTGCAGGATATACCTCAAACCACAAAGTATTGAACAAAAAAAAATAAAACATTACCTGCTCATTCTGAAAATTGGAATCAGACCTCCAATTGTGCTCATATGTTGAACCCTGAAACACACATGATCCCCTGAATAATAAGAAACGGACAAAGAGACTAAAAAGAAAATTGTTATGCTAAGAATAAAGAGGGGATGAAGTCTTCCCCATTAATTGTTCAAAACTGTAGCATACCAATTTTTTTGCCTTCTTTTTCTTTTTAGGTTTATGTGATACTTCGGAGGAGTCGAATTGCGGCTGCCTATCAAAGTTACGCACAGACTCAACCTCCACATTATTGAGGATGTGGGATCCACCTTGCAAAATATTTTGATCATCCTGGAAAGAGTTCGTATCACCACTAGAAGCATCTGTTTTGCTTGGTGCTTGAACACAGCCATGAGTTCCTGCATTGAAAGGACTTAAAACTCTTTGCCGAGAAGCAGTTCGCACACGCTTTGTTGGGATTGAATTATTAAGAGTGTCGGAGGGCCTTTTAATCAAAACAGATTGATGGTTTCCGGCTTTGTTTTCATTGGATTGCGTAAATGGTGAATCAGATCCCATTTCAAATGATCTGGCAGCAAATCCCTTAATCAAATGTTTCTTTTTCTTCTGCACCGGTTTAGATGGCCTGCTGTTCAAAAAGGCTCCAGGCATATAATATGTGTTTGTTTCTCCTTCATCCTCTTCCAATGTGTTCTCTTGAGAAGCATATTCTGTATAAGTTACTGAGTTGTTAATAATAAAGAACTGAAAAGCGATTATAATCAAATTGCAATTACTCTCCTATCACCTGCAAAGGCATCATAACCAGATGTCTCCACTTCTTCTTGCATGCAAATGCCAGTTTTCTACGGACGTTGACAATAAGAAAATAATAAATGTAATCAATATATTGACATTAGTTATGACAGAAATCTGAATGGAATATGTTAAAACAAATGTAACAATTACTTATGCAGAATATACATTGGAGGGCATAGACCCCCACATAATATGAAGAACTTGATATAGCATATACAAGCACAGTAACAATCTTTTTTCCAAAATGTTCCTTCCAGAGTTCAGGTCTTATTTTCACATTTAAAAGATTACTTTACTAGGAAAAAAAACATGAAGCTAACAGTTGACAGGCAGTCAATCAGACATAAACAACGGAAAGAATACAAGTCAGAAATGACAACCAACAATATACCATATTAGCTTGATGTCCATTTTAAGCCAGTTTAACATAAATATATAAATATATATATATAATAAAAGTATGCAATAAATTTGACTATCATATAACAAAGAGACGAAAGGCTTGATAATTCTTCCACATTTCTTGAGTGCTCAGACCTGCTCAGTGTCAGGGAAGATAATTTAGTTTTAGTATAGCAACAGTACTTATGTAAGATTGAGATAGTGATTAGAGATTAGAGATAAGAGATAAGACTGGAGAGAGATATAAAAGAAAACTCGATAGATATAAGGAGATGGGCGATAGATTGAAGGGACATATAAGTCGTTTTCATAATCAGGCAAATAGCATATATTTATCACCAAAAAACTAGGGCTGAACTGCACAACAATAGAGACTTATTTTACTTTCTTTCTTTCCTATGCATGTATCGACATACAAGTCGTTTTCATAATCAGGCAAAGAGCATATATTTATCACCAAAAAACTAGGGCTGAACTGCACGACAATAGAGACTTCTTTTCCTTTCTTTTCTATGCATGTATCAGCAGGAAGCACATGTTCCGGTTAACCAATAAGATGCATTAGTTGTAAGCAATATGTCTACCTCCAATTGCAGCAAGTGGGATTCAATAGATTTCTTGTAGGTTTCCATTGCGCCAGCAGGGACTGAATAGAAGAAGAGGTTCTCCTGTATAAAATGAAGATACAGATATTGATGACAAATAAATATAGAAACAATTCGAGTACTTGACTACAATAACAGGTGAGATCCTGAATAATGCCTATGCTGCAATGATCAAGTTGACAATTACAACTAATATATTACAATTATCATTTACTGGTGGCCCATACTTCTGTTAAGTGGTCCTTCCATGACATGTCCAAAATACCCAAATTGCTAGTAGGAGTAGTAGCCACTTCTGCTTGGACATATTGAATAGTGGAGCGATTATATTGTAGAAATCTCAATGCATATCCATGAACTGCATGTCCAAAATCTTTGCCAGGCTTTTGAAACTCCTGCTCTTTGCTCATCTCCTGCCAAACCCAGATTGAATAAAAAGACAATAATTAGTAGTTCCGCATATGTCTATATTAACCCCATAATTTCCTTCAAACCTCCAAAAAAGAGAAAAACCCATCAGCAAATACCATACAAAAAGGCATATTCAGGAAGATATCACAACCGCTCGATTGATACTTACACTGTTCCAGAACTATTTACAAAAAACTAGCTAGGGTTCCTAAGTCTTCTACAGATACAATTTGGTTTTTGCCTAGGTCATGCCTATACAGCTTTAGTGAAACCTGGAAAAATCATATAATTAATTCATTCAAAACTTGTGATTTTTATTTGTCTTTTTGTAAACTTAGATTCTTTTCTTTTTATGAGATAATAAGACAAAACACATCCATGTAACCTAGAGTGGCCTTGCGCTGCCTAATAATTCTTATATCACTGATTAGTAAGAAGCATAAATATTTCTCAAGTATTAATCAAGACTTAAGTATCTCAATTTTTACATAGCATTTCGGATGCTAGCTTAATATGAAGGTATTGAAACACAAGGATTCATGTGTCCGATCGGCCACTTCTACGAAGGTATTTAAACTGTAGCTGCGACCTACAAGAAGTAATCATATAATCACCTCAAAAACATGGAAAAAAATTCAACCGAGGAACACAGAACATGAACACTCTAATATGAACCAATCCACATGTGATCCTTCAAAGTCTACATTACGTTCTACAAAACAATTTGTGACTAATGTTGCAGTTCCTTCATGTAAGAAGTAAGAACTCCAAAAGTGAGCATATAAAACTTATGTTACTGTTATTGCAAGAAGTATCAAGGAAAGAAACTGTATAACCTGTAATACTAACTAGACAGATGAATTTTTAATTAATCACATCACATAAACATAATGTTTCTACTGAAAAACCAACACATGTCGAAGAAATATCTAGAACTACCTCTACCAAACACCAGAAATCCATAACAGCTTTTGCCAAGCTGCGTGCAACTTGTTTTTGTTTTTCAAATTTTAATCGAGCAGTGGATGCAGCTTGACGACCAATTTGTCTAGCAGCACGTGTCTTCCAAAGCCGCTCCTAAAAAGAATCAAGAAGGTAAAAAATTGTAGATGAGTAGAAATGATAAACTAAAAGAGTAATTTAAAGCCCAGCTGGCGAGGCCTTCTCAACATGTCTAAAAAAATAAAAGATAAAAACAAGAAACCAATTCTTTAAAGTTGCGTTGAACCTGTACAAAATCATTTGCCAACCATGCCATCTCCTCAAGGACAAAATCCCAATGAGATTTTCGTCGACTCTCCAAACGTAACATATGAACAGATAATGCATCAATTCTTTTCCGTTTAACCTGATAACAAAATCAAAAGAAAAATTTTAATCAACGCAAAGAGAAAGTATTAAAAATGTACCAAGGTCAATGTCGTAACCTCTATAACACGAGCTTCTTCCAAAATAGCATCTTCGTGCGCCTTTGTTTCCAATTTCAAGTCCTGAGAACAAGTTTGTCGCTCCAAGGAAATAGTGGAATCTTTAGTAGTAAGCGTAGAATCAGGAATCTCTGAAACGGATGTATCCACCGAACAATAAAGTCTACCCATATGAGTAATATCATTTCCGCCGTTGGGGTGATTAGAATCCAACAAATTGCTTGGCATCCTCTCATTTTCTACAGAGGTAATTTCCAATTGTTCTTTTCCCTCATTGACAATAGGATCTTTATCCTTATTTTCTAAATTAGATACGTTTACACTTAATGTTTCCTCGTCTCTAAACAAGGAACCATTTCCTTGGCTATGGCAGGAACTGTTGTTGGCATTAGCAACATCATATATATTATCGACTTCCATCTCATTATTATCCTCAGCTGACTTGGTACTTTTCATGTTCATTGGCTCCCCAGATTCTACAGCATCTTCTTTGGTATACCCATTTGAGCCAATACTTTTTAAGTTGGTAAGAACTTCTTTATCGACATTCCCAGTTAACTGTGCACCAGCTCCAGGGCCAGATGTTTCTAAATCTAAACCCATAGTGTCAAGTATTGCATTCTTGTTATCGACTTCAATTAATGGATCATTTCTATCACCTATTTTCTCATTGAACCCATTGGCTAGACTACAATTATCTTGAACTTCAATATTTGCTATAACAAGAGATGGGTCACATTCCTGACCTCCTACAGAGACTTGTTCACTTCCCCCTTGAGATTCAGGTTTCAAAAGAACCATTTCATTATGAGTTCTCTGAGAGTCAGATTCTAAACTTTCATTGTGTTGGCTGGCTTGCATATTTTTTACAGTACTGCTATCTATCTGGGCATTAGAAGGACCTCCCCCGGTCTGGGAAATGGTTAATTCTACAGCATTTCCACCATCCAATTCCATATCTAATTGGGGCTGGGATGGTTCTTCCTCAGGAACTATACCAGAATTTGGACTTGTTGGATTCATATTAGAATTTGAAGATATCATATGGTCCTCCTGGTTGTCTGCATCAACTGCCAACCCTTTTACCCCCCTAGGAACATGGAGAAAAGGTAACACAGTATGACCACTCGAAGACAGCAATACATCTGTAGAATTTGATCGAACTCCATCACGGTTTGAACGTGATCTGTCCCTTCGCTTATATGCTTTCTTTGGGAGACCAAATGCAGTAGAATCATCTGATTCTTTGGCATGTTGACCTCCAACCAACTGTGAAGACAGTTCAGAAGGACCAACAATACTCCTACTGGATCGTAACAAACTCCTTTCACCTTTGGGAATACCATTGTCCTTGACAAATAGCATAAGATTGTCAGCACTATTAGGGTCATTTGCTGTAGGAGCTCCTGGTCTACCACTACTTTCATCAGAATCCCCCGGAGGTGAAGCAGCCAATGCAAAACTACTTTTTGCTTCACTGCGATAACAGCATATTTTTATGTATCAATGTATGGCAAGGGCTACATGCTACAACAGATAATTCTTATTATAATATTATTGTCATTACAAAACATCCATCTTGATTTATATGGCAAAACTTTAAGAGGTCAATTTTGGTAAATTGCCAAATCAAAGCATAAAAACACTTTACTTTCCCCAATATTTTGCAATAGAATAAGAGTATGATAACCAATACTAACTTGGGACTCGCAATCTAGAAATCTTCTAAAATTATATATAAACCCGCCAATCCGCCATCAACTCATGTTAAGTGGATAAATGACTAAACCGGTGGTGTCCATTTTCTTCTATCAAGTTCTGCCTTATAAAATGGGGAACAAGGATAACTAGTTAGCTTATATTCTTCAGAGTGACATAATTTAAAGGAATACCTGATCACAAACTGCTCAGGATGTTGATCTGCCAAGGAAGTAGACTGGACACTGAGCGAAGCGGTATTCCCAGGTCTAAAGTCCAGAGGATCACCACCCTGCAAATAAGATGACATTACTCATAGCAATATATTACTTTTAGAAATATTTTGGTTGTGAACTAATCTATGATGCTTACTTGCTCAAGAAACTCCAACTGTCTTCTTGCTTGCTCGTAACAAACATAATGCTGACTGTTAAAAGTGACAATAGCTATTTTATATCACCGTGTGAATTCCCAGCTTCCACATATAATAACTAACAAGCATATTTCACTTCACAACAAAAGTAAAGGGTCGCAATACCTTAATTCTACTTTTGTCTCCTCAATGACTGTTTGATGTGGAAAAGGGTCATTACTAACACCACCTTTGTGGTTAACAACTCCTCCCATAGAATCGATAGAAGCATCGACTGAAACAGGAAGTTCTGGACTACATTCATGCATTCCTCACAACTCTTAAAAGTATTCCAGTCCCATATGATTCCTAAAACATAATATTGACGATTGTTGAAGAAAAACAACGAGAGTACCAACATATATATAGTGCAAAAGACTGAGACAGCTGAAATAATACTCAACAAATTTCTGAATGTTTCTTAGATATTTCCTAAATGGAAACAAATTATCGCACATACTAGGTTTAAAGGATCTAAAAGATAAAAGGCGGCTAACCTTCACAAAAACATACAAATATGCATTGAGTTCAAAATATTTCAATATTAAGGTTTCGTTAATTTAGATAAAAATATGCAACTACTAACGTGCACATGATGCCATGTATAACATAGACAGGTTGTTCAATTTAAGTGAAAGGTTTCACTTTTCCTCATGCAACTTTTGTATGCAATAGCACCACAGTGGAAGGACAACATAACAAGCTAGGTAATAAGTAATAACACTAAAATCAAAGCCACACAATGAATAATAGAGACAAGGAAATGGAGATTTTCAGTAAATGTTGACAAATATTATAGCGAAGATCCTGTTTCTGTCACCATAATTAGGTGTTTATTTTGTCATATTTAAATATATGCAAAATTTGTACCTACTGTAGGACGAGGTCTGGGTTAGGGGTTATTTTCTCTGACCACCTACCACATCTTCCACCTCTCGTCTCTGACCTCCATCAAACAGCCTCTGCAAAACCCCCAATCTGACTTCATATAACCGAGTTATGATCTACAAAACTCATATCTTAAACCCAATTCATACATCAGCTAAACTACTCCATGAGAGATTAAAGCTTTTGCTTTGTGTGGCACCATGTTCAACGCCTTAGTTACTAATGGGTTAAAATTATCTTCTTCTTTTTTGAACTTGTTATTTTTGTGCCTTGGTTGAAATTGAACTATTTTATTTATGGGACATCATTTTCGTGTACATAATTATTATCCATATTCGTGTTGTTTTGCCGTGTAGTGTTTACACTCAAATATTCTTCTTGTGTAAAAATTGTATGCTGAGGCGCACGACCTTGTTTCATGTCATGTATGGGTTTAGTAGTGTCAACACAATTGCCAGGCATAGTAAAAATTATATATCAGTCCTAAAAGATAAGAAACTAATCTTGATAACTATTTAGATTTTAATCGACTACTATTACCAGAAATATAAATTCTTAATATATTTCATAAATAATACAAATAATTAATTACAGATATACTTATACCTAAACAATGGTATAGAATATTTTAAACTTAGGAGAAAACTCGACCTCAACTTTTGAAGTAAAGGATCATACAAAAGGCTCGAGCATGGCTTTACGTAAAAGGATATGTATTACGACAACACAAACAACCTCGGACAAAAGATAAAAAATGAGTTCAATGGTACATGTCATTCATAAACTTGACTTGATTGATAAATAAAGTCAATCTTAGTAAAGTCCCGTTGACAATTGACACCTTTTAAGGGGAGACTCCGAATCACTGACTATTCTCGATCTCCACATTATCATCTTGTCCGCTTCATGTATTGCAAAAACCATAACGTTGATTTGAGGAAAAACAAACTTTTTCTGATTAACTTGCATATCCAAATTCACTTCCAAAATATTCTCACTCCATATGATATTCAATTATTAGCAGTTCTATTTCTTTCAAAACATATGGCTTGTTATTTTAGTGTGTAGCTCATTGAGTATGTTATTTTAATGCAATTGGGCTTTTATAATTGTTCACATTACTTCTTCATTTCACATACCCCATATCTACAAATTGTGGCGAAGTAGTCAAACACATACGAATAAAATTGTTAAGGATTCCATAAGATACCACCAGAAGCACGAAGTAATCCATCAAGTTGTCACCCTCCTTTCTGGGAGTTCACGACTTCTTTTATATGTCCGAATGATGAGCCTGTATACCTTCTGAACATTGGTACTACGAGATCTAGAAGAAGACATGATATTTCAACTGTTGCAGGGTTTAACTTTAAGCAATGAAAGTACATGCTGGTTGTGGGTTTAGGTGAATTATTTTCAACAAAGAGTGTTGAAGAACAATAGAATAAACATGACAATGAACAACACTTTTATTGGTTGGCTATTGGTTAAAATAAAATAAAAGACTTGAAAGGGTGGTGGATGTTGGAACTTTGGTGCCAAATTGGTAAAATACAAGTTAGGAGAGGGTTAAAACATGGTAGAACTCATGTTTGCAGTGAATTGTTTAAAAAATAATTAAAACACAAATAAAAGTTTAATTTTATCAAAAAAACATCAATATATAATATTCAACATTTGATTAATGTCAGATGATATTTCTGCTCATAGAGAAGTAAAGAAGCCCTATTTTGTAATGCTAATAACTACCTAGATTCCTATAAGACAGCTAGTACTATATATCAAAACTCTAATATAATTGTAATGGATAATACAAATGCTTAGTTACATATATTCTTATACCTAAATATAACATAATATATTTAACAAATAATTTAATTTAACATTTTTCCATTCCACATCAGTAGCTCATCAAATCACCTAGGGCCTTATTTTGCATGCAGTAAACCATGGGAAATGTTCCACGGTTTGAGCGACTAGATTAAATATTACATGTTTGTATAAATGAAGTTTGTAACAACTTGTGGATAACACCTAAAACATAGACATATTATGACATGGCCTGATTCACATTAACAAAAAGACACCTCTGCCGAACAGCAATGGATAAATTAGGTATATTTTTTGCTTCCTCGAGTCTAATTTAAAGTCATGAACACAACAGTATAGGGGCATGAACAGTATATTAAAAGGTAAACCTTCCTCCGCTTATTAGGAACTGGATGGATATATAAGTCAAATAGTTTAAATTCATTATAATTTTCATAGGAGGATAAAATCTCAGGAAGGAATATTTGACTGCATTGAATGCACTTGAAGACGAATTAAGTGAATTACAATACTCACCTGATCCGAATTGCAAAAAAACTGTAGCAATGAATTATACCAACAACACATAAATCTAGACACTACATAAAGCTAGCAAAAAAGGAATATTGAGAAAGAGATAGGTTTTGTAAAAGAAGGATACTCAAGCGCTCACAAAGATGGAGAATAATAGAGTTAAGCATTTAAAGTTACATTCATAAATTTGCCAAGTCGCTTAAGATGCTTTAACTAAACAAACAAGATGGAGGCTAGTAGAGTAACAAGATAAGACGAACCAGAACAGCCGAAATAAGTGAATATGCTTGTGAGTTATGAACATAAGCACGATTGCAGAAAACTAATAAATAAACAGATAATAGATATGGTAAATGCAAGTGTTCCATCAACACACATTTATCATCTGATTACCTAATCAGAATTCGTAATTTAGTAATACAACGATGTAAGCCCTCGAATAAGCAAAGCGGGCCACACAAAAAAGAGCAACAAGCACACACTCACTCACCCACACAAATTACAAAAGAGTCTAAATGATTTCAACTCAATCCACTTCAAACTCAACGTTTTAATGTACTAAAACAGCTAGAGCATCCGAATTCTCACACTAACAACACCACAAAACAGTAAAACAGCAAGTTAACCGCAGCTACATTTTCGAAATGTTGAATCAACAAACAACTCGACAATTCTAATCACCAAACATCGAAAACCCTAAAAAACAAAGTACAATGCATAAATATGATCGAAAAACACATAATCACCCAGTCAGTGCCTCATACTCAACCCTAACCTGCAATTCCACATTCTAGGGTTTGCAAAACTACAAAATTCTAGGGCTTATACACGAAATTACCTGAATTGAGTGAACAAATTCACAGCTCAACCTCTGTATATAATTCTAGGGTTTTGCTGTGATGCAACGTGCCCAATTAAAACCAGAAATTAGCCCTCAATAACATTAATCTTTAAAGAAACTCCTTGGCGCCCTCTCAATATAACATAAACATAATCAAAATAATATATGTGTGTGTGTTTGTATGTATAATTGTATGTAGGTAAAGTGTATATATTGTTGTTGTTCGTGCTCGTTCACAAAGTTTCTCTCTCTAAAACTTTTGTTGTTTCTCTCTCTAGGATTGCAAGTAGTAGTGGGCTGGACATGCAGACACGAAGAAGAAGAGAGAGGCCTTTTTCGGGTATTCCTTTGGGCCAATTTTTTAATTTTTGTTTTGTATTTTAATTTTGTAAATATTTGATTTGTTTTTTTCATGGGTAATTTTGGAAATTTGAGTTTATCACGTGGCTCGTTTTCTTGGTTGTAGCCAATAGGGAATTGGGATCTTGATCGCTGAAAATGTTGTCATTATTCATTATTAATTATTACGAGAACTAATTTTTGAAGTCCTCGTTTTAGGAATTTTAATTGATTTTATTAACAATTTTGGGCAGATTAAATTTTATTTTTATATTTAATATAGTGACTTATGAAGAAAAATAAAAAATAATACGTAATATAATAAATCTGATGTTCTCAAATTTGCTGCTTCGTAATTTGAATAGGATCATTTAAATAACATGCACAATTCACTTGTATTCAATATGTTTCATCTTAAATTATTATTTTGTATACTAATTTTTGTTAACTAGATAAATATTTTAATACTGAAAATTGGTAATAACTCCCGGTGTGGAGATCACGAGAGCTCATATTCGATTGTAATAATGGGGTGGGGCCTGGGGGCTGTTTAACCGTGTTTAAGACTGCTGCTGCTTTTTTTTAAAGTTTTTAGTGAACAGGGGCATTGTAACATTCTAGTCCGCCAATTAACTAAAATCGTCAAATATGTGTGTATACGACTCGTTAATCGTACCCGCACAAAGTATTCACATACTCTTTATAGTGGTCAAGTCTTAATTTAGTTGTTAAATTTTTGGTCCTGTTTTAATATGTATCAACCCCGTTTTTGGGTGTTTGATGATGATACAAATACTTATTTTGATGGTATTTGAGATTTAAAAGATATACCTCACGTAATTCTTCTAATTTATGAATAATATAATAATATCTGTATATATATATATATATATATATTATAATAAAAGAGAATCCTCATGCATATCGAAACTATTTTTTTAATTTTTCTAAAACTTTATAATTTTAAATTATAAATATTAAAACTTCCTTAAATAAATCGACCTAACGTATTCAAAACAGAATAGATATTCGAAGAGATACACAATTTTAAATTATAATTCAAAACAGAACAGATATTTGAATAGATACACAATTTTAAATTATAAATATTAAAACTTCCTTAAATAAATCGAACTACAAAACAACTTTTATCAACATATTCAAAACAGAATAAACATTCGAATAGATACTGAAATAAAATTAGAATTTACATGGAAACATAATTTGAATTCACGTAAATTTATATAATATATATTTACTTTATTTTATTTTTTACAGTATATATATATATACTTTATTGAACAAATAAATAATATACAATTTTAGTTTTTTATCCCAAATTAAATTAAATCCTTAAAATAATAATAATTTTAAAATCTCAAACAACAATGTTTTTATAAATAATTAATTAGGGGCCGCTTCAATCTCCCTACTGATTTTAATTACAATTGAATTCTAATAGCAGACTTAGGCGGTGGGGGAAGTTTTCTTGCAATTTGATTCCGAGTTGTATTGTGAAAAATCCCTCTTGCAGCATCTATATTATAGATTACATATATTCTACCACGCATTATCAAATTTTAGCTCACGGTATGTATTGTTTTCTTCTTTTTATTGCTTCCTCACATCCTTCGTACAATCTAATTCTAGGTTCTTCTAGGCAGGTTACGAATTATACAATTTGTTTTGTGCAGGCTTGGCAATATACAACTTATTTTATCATGGCTTATTCTCTTCTAAGTAACTTATACAACTTATTTTATCATGGCTTATTCTCTTCTAAGTAACTTGAACACTGAGAAGGATACTTGGATGATCAAAGTCAGAGTTTCTTGAATCTGGCAGTCACCAAATCCTAAGAAGAACAATGATCTCATCAACATAAAGATGATTTTACTAGATGAAAAAGTATATATCAATAAAGTTTTTCATTAAAAATTTACAATTTTATTTTTCTTCTAATTATCTAATGTCAAATAATTGATTGTACCCTTCTATGTAATTGTAATGTTTAGGAAAATCTTATCCATGCAACAATTCACAAGCATTTTACTCCCCGCTTCGAACACACTTTAAGGGAAAGATCTTTATACAACATTCGTAATCTAAAAATTGTTGAAAATATTGGCATGTACATACCATTACCATATCGGTATAAGGTTTTTTTTTCCTATAACTGCCCTTCAAAGATTGGAAGAGGACACGGTTACAATCTCACTCCATGCCTTTCAATTTGTATATCCAGAAACAATAAATTCACGTATCAATGACCCCAATATTCTCACAGGTAACGCAATCGATCTCTTCCTTTAAATAAAGTCCACTTTCTAACATGTTATATTTTTTTATCACGCAATCGATCTCTTCCTTTAAATAAAGATTACTATATGATTGAACGTCCAAAATATGATTGAACATGTAAGAATATATAAATCATCAAGAAGTGATAAAAAAAATATAACATGTTAGAAAGTGAACTTTATTTAAATGAAAAGATCGATTGCGTTACATGTGTGAGAATAGTGGGGTCATTGATACGTGAATCTATTGTTTCTGGACATACAAATTGAAAGGCATGAAGTGGGATTGTAATTGTGTCATCTTCCAATCTTTGAAGGACAATTATAGGCAAAAAAAGAACCTTATATCGACATGATAATGGTCTATACATTTTTTTTTCGAACTGCATAAAATTTGATAAGCTACATCACTCAGTTGTAGTAGAGTGATGAGAAAAACAAGACTCAAACATAGATCGGAACACATACGTGGTCTTCAACACTGCCAACAGAAGACAAAGATACTAACCAGACTTACTAGAAACGACAACCTTAAAAAATAGGACCGCTGCTGCTACTATAATAGACATACAAAAGTACTAGAAAGCTAAACTGGACCCTTCATTTAATCAACCACCAACTCGTCCTCATACACCAAATCATGAATCTCAACTGCTGCATGGGCTGCATTCCCTTGCTCACCTTGCTGGAACCCCACTTGCTGCATGAACAAAGCTGCCATTCCTACTTCATTGGGACCTCCTCAACCATTCTGCATGGCCTGTTCAGCCTGAACCATCTCAACCTCATTCAGCGGAACTTCCATAAATTGAGGTCCATGAGGACCTAGACCTACGTCCAGGTCCATGAGTTCTCATGATCTTCCTATAGGCTCAAAGAAAAGATGTAGTCGCTGGAAGATTTCACCACCTAGAAGGGCTAGATAAGTAGCAACCTTGTTTCTGCGTGGGTACACATATTTGATAATGGTCTATACATGTCAGTATTTTCAACAACTTTTAGATTACAAATGTTGTATAAAGATCATTCCCTTTATGTGTGTTCGGAGCGGGGAGTAAGATGCTTGCGAATTATTGCATGAATAAGATTTTTCTAAAAATTACAATTATATGGGAGGGTACAATCAATTATTTGTCATTAGATAATTAGAGGAAGAATAAAATTGTAAATTTTTAATGAAAAACATTATTGATATATACCTTTTCATGGAGTAAAATCGTGTATATGGTAATGAGATCGTTGTTCTTCTTAGGATTTGTTGACTACTAGATTAGAGATCTGACCCTAATCATCCAAGTATCTTTCTCATTGTTCAAGTTACTTAGAAGAGAATAAGCCATGATACAATAAGTTGTATATTGCCAAGCCTACAAAAAACAAATTGTATAGTTCGTAACCTGCCAAAAATAACCTAGAATTAGATTTAGGAAGGATGTGAGGAAGCAATAAAAAGAAGAAGACAATACATACCGTAAGCTAAAATCTGATAATGCATCGTATAATAGTATTTAGACTCTTACTAGAGAAAAATATTAATTAATATAAATTTTTTAATACATAAATTCTAAAAATTAGAAAAATAATTTCAAGCAATTTGAAAGCGCCTGATAATTCTCCTATAAAAATCATACCATGCATATTAAATTCTAACGATTAATAGACTTCTCCCTAATGAGCCGCTCTCTCGTCCAAGACATTTTTCGCCAATAAATTGCTCTATCGTTTCTTTTTTAGATCTCCCATAAAATTATTTTATTAGAGAATAAGTGAACTTTTATTTAGTAAATTTTATTTTTATAAGATTGACAATTAAAATATTTGAATATTTACTAATTAGACTCTTAATTAAAAGATAAGTATCAATTGAAATCCTAATTAGAAGGTAAGTATTTATTTAATTAGAATTTTAATTAGAATAAATTAATATTTCCTTATAAGATTTTCAATTAAAAGACAAGTAGTAATTAGACTCTTATTAGAAGACAACTAAGAATTTATATAAATTTTTAATACATAAATTATAGGAAAATTGAAAAAACAGTTTCGAGCAATTTGAGAGCGCTTGTGTATTTCCCTTTATTATATATATAGATATATTAATAAATGAAAATTTTATTATAGATTGAACACATAGTGGAATCTTGAAAATTTATTAGAATACATGACAGAATCCTGACATTTTATTAGAATAGTTAGACTACATAATAGAATATTAAAATTGTATTATTAAGTATAATACATTTTTCAAGAATGCACAGTAGTATACTATTATGAATTTATTATTTAATATTATCAATTAAAATTATTTAATAGCATCGAATAACAGAACACGTACTAGAATTCATTGTTTAATAATAATATAATATTATCAATTTAAAATAAATAAATATAATGTACTTACATTATTAAAATCGAATTGAGTTGAATTATGATTACATGCATATAAAGAAATCAGATATCTAATATAATCAATATTTATATAAGAAAAATATTTGTATTTAATATAAATATTATAATTATATTAAAATTAGTAAGTATTTAGTCAAACGAAAAAAATTAAGATAACCAGTAAATGAAAATCAATCAAGTAAGGAAATCATTTAAATGTACAAGTATTATGATCAATTCATAAATTAAAGGATAATTTACACAAGGCAGTTTATTTATTTGACTATTATATCTTTTTAGTTAAGATTAACTTGTTTTAAAATGATAATAATATCCATTGGATTGAAAATGAATCAACGGATCAAAAACAGTACCTTAGTTTTCTCCAAAATCAAGGTTTTTTCTTGAGCAACTCCCTATATATATATATAGATATATATTAAATATTTATATATTTTTTACATATTTAATCGAGTCGAACTTGAGTCAATCTTGTCAAATTCGAGTTTTTGTAAATATTGGGAAAATTAATTTGAGCTGAGATATTATCGAGCTTGAAAATCATGACTGATCGAGTTCAGCTCGAATTCAAACCCAAACTTTTTAATCAAGCTCGAACTCAAGTCTGTCACTATTCGATTCGGCATGTTTACACCCTAGTTATTGATAAACCAAATGCAATTATAGTCCAAAATCTCATCAAAAAAATAGTGCAATTGACCAAAAAGTGAAGGCGGCCGGAAGGATTTAGGCTGGGGTAGCTTTCATATCTGTTTGGTGGCCAACCAAGGAGCCAACCAAATCACTACACATTTCGAAATGCCAATCCCCCACCCATGAGTCATCACCTTATCAACACCTCCGTCAATTTGCAGAAGGCTTTTTCACTATAAAACAAGATCATGGGGGTCAAGGATGCAATTTGACAAGAGCATGTTTACTTATTTCATACACAACAATCTTGTATTCTTCTTTAACTTTAACAAAGCACTTAGCTTGGTATATATGTACGTTTCCCTTTGCATTTATAAGCTGTGTAGGAGCCAAAACTTGGAATGTAGAGTGAATATATAGTAGGCAGTGACTTGATACATACCATTTTTGAGATTAATTAGTGAGAATGCACAAGGTTAAGTTGCAGTACAGTTGTAACTTATGATAAAACTGAACCTAGTATATGTCATTTCTAAGCAAGATACTGAGAAGATAAGATGTATATAAATGTGAGATTATTTTCTTAAGAAGTCGAGATTGACGGGGAAAATTATTTCAAATTCTTCTGATAAGGTATTCATCAAATTTATTTAATCTACAAATTCAAAATAAATAAGTTCTCGTATTCGAATTACAAGTACAACTGTTATTTGTTCTTTGATGGAGTTCAAAAATTATACACACATAGATCATGGTGATCGATCGATCAAGAACTGTTATAATTCGAAGGATCAGCACGGAGGCAACCCGAAAACATCGCTCATCTATATCTCTTATATTTATACTGTAGTTTGTGGTAAACTGGTAATGTAACTACTAGTAATATTAAAAAACTCCTATATATGTACTGTATAAGCTATAGTAATACGGGAAAAGTCCAAGTAGACAACTATATCAAGTTGTATCTGATCTGTGTAGTCAAAGTAGAAAATCATGAAGGAAGTCAAACTCGGCAAAATCTGGGTCCTCGACATGAGTCTTGGAGTAGGTCCTGGAAAGCATACTATCGGGCAAGCAGAAATGGACAAGCTGGTCTTCTATCTGAAAACCAAAGGCATCCACATCTCCGTAACCAAACGCCGTTAGGTCCTCGTCGTCATAGGGGAGTACTGATGTGGGGGACAAAGCACCAGCAGCGAGCGCAGGCGCAGCAGCTGTAGTAGTCGTGGATTCGATTAGTTTCTTCTCAGGAGATGAAATGATTACTTGAGGGGATGGAGGGAAATTTATGATGGCATCAGGACCCCTGAGTTTGAGGGCAGCTGTGTCATAGACGGAAGCAGCTTCTTCAGGGGTGTCATAAGTACCCAGCCAGATCCTTTTTCTCATGACCGGATCACGAATCTCAGCAGCATACCTTCCCCAGGGGCGCTGCCTCACGCCCCTGTATTTCCTCTGCAGACGAGCAGGAGGAGGAGGGAATCTATCCGATATCTCCTCCTCCTGTTGTTCTCGTCGCCTCCTATTATTATTATTATTATTATTATCAGTAGCAGTAGTAGTACTAGGAGTGAAGTTGATCTCCAACACTTGTCTTTTAATTACCCTCCTCTTCCTCTTGCTCTTGTTGAGAACTACGTAGTCATAATCATCGTCGTCATCAGAAGAACAATCAGTAGCATCAGCATCGACAAGGATGATTCTTAGGACCCGACGGTGGGAGGCGGAGGAGTGCTTCTTGCTAGTGCGGCTGATGACACGATCACAGAACTTTACTTCCGTCTCCACCATATTCATCGTAATCATATATGCCCAAGTAGCTTACAGCTGGATAAAATAAAATTATTGACAACTTTCTACTATATATAGGCAAAAGAATGAAAGAAGACTAGTCTAAAAATCCAGCTAGTAATAATTTTTCCACCACTATTCTTTAGATAAATATGATGACTTCTTGGATAATACTCAATAAAAACAATAGTGTGTGAACTATATATCAGTCCCCACTCCTAGTTTCATTGTAATTTTGGAGTGGAATGAAGACGTTTACAGCCTCCGTCAGCACGTAAATTACCTGCACCCCTTGACCCCAAGACCGAGCTTCCACAACTTTATACGCCTCTTCCACAAATTTATTTACTTTCTTGACTTTTCTACTCCCTACCCCCACTCCCCCGGCGGCCTTGCCTTGCCTAGTCTTTGTCGATCGCCACTTACATTATATGGCCTTTTTTTATCATTACTTTAATATTTTTTTGGTATAATGATAAAAAGATCAAGCGGAAACAAATTCGTATCGAAAAATCATATATTTTAATTATGGGAGTGCCACTCGACTAGATTCTAATATTTTACGGAACTTGTTTATTAGTAGTTAAATATGTTTTTTTTAATGTTATAGACGATTTTTCGTTTCCTGGCATAATGATGGTGCAAGGTTATATGATTGATCTAGTTTATGCCGATATAAGATAATTCCAACGCAATTATTATTCTTTCAACAAATGATAAGAATTTATTTAAATATTCTTCAATATCCATCGGATGAAAGACAAAAGGAAGGGAGAAGTATCACGGCCACTAAATGATGAAAAAGCAGCGCGCGACAGGTACATGAAGAATGCCAAATTACCTCCTGTTGTGAACTTGTGTGATTGTGCCAGTCGTGGGCCTCGACAGCAATAATAAGTATATTGAAACACGGGCGGAACCAGTATTTGAAAAGATGAATTCTAAAATAATGTAAAATTTACTAGTTCGATTCGCTGTTGTATTGAGAAATGATAAAAAAATATGTGCATGCACCATACTGACAGTCGACTAAACTAGTTGAAAAGTTGTATATAAGGGAACCATGACTTTTCTTCTCTGTTTTTTTTTCCAAAAAGAGGGAACCATGACTTTATGCTTGCAGAAGAAGCGAAGAAGAATTGGTTTACGGGTTTATGAAAGGTCATCTAGATGGAAGCAGTATGCTTAGTCAAGTATCTCATTATCGAACCTCAGACTTTTATATAAACTTGTATCTGTTATTAGTTCGAACAACATATATCATAATTTACAATTAATAATATCATAATTCAAATTTACAATCATTGAAATTATGATATTATTATGCCCGAAAAATAAGTCCCCAATGTATGAATTATGATATTATTAGTTGTAAATTTTAACTAATAATAATAAAAATAATCTAGTGTTAAAAAGTTTGAATTTTAATTGAAAATTTGAGAAGATAGATTTAGAACTCCAAGTATCATTTTGATTTATTAGGAATTTCAATGTTTTAATATCATAAAGTGGGGTCCAATTTCCTTGAAATGGCAGAGGGCTCCGAATCCTTGTGCCCCGCCCCTGTTGGTAAGGTATGATGCCCGTCATGATTGTTTAAATTTTGTTTCGGTCTTGCTAATTGAAATATACAAGTGCTGGCAATAAAAATTACTTGGAGTTATTTGAAGTCCAAAATCTTCGGTCAGTCTAATTTTGACATTAAACTTCTGCAAATCATTGAGTTCGTTTACAATCTCTCTCGAATTTTGATGCATTCATTTCATACACATACAACCTATAAAGAAATTTAAAGGTAATTACAATTTACACAGCGGCACCAAATTGTGTTCATGGTTCGTATACTAAAAGAATACACCCAGAAAGATGAAGAGTAATGCTATGTCCACGGCCGGCCCTGATGGGGGAAGCGGGGTTCAAAATTTTGAGGGCATAATTTTTTAAAAAACAATTAGTATATATATATTCCTTATTTTGATGCACTGATCCATTCTTTTTTAGATTTTAAATGAGAATTTAAGACTCAAACTATCTATTTTAGGTGTTATTAATTCTTTATAAGTCGAGTTTTTGTGTTTTGATTTATATGATCTTACCTAAAAACAATTATGTAAATGTGAAAAGAGAGAAAAAAAGAAAATGATCTGATAAGTTAGAAGAATCACAAAGGGGAGTTATCGATAATTTTGTTATAAAAAAGGTAGACTATTCTAGCAAAATTGATAAAATTTTGGAGGAAATAAGTGAATATTTGGAAGAATGTTATGTAGATAATGAGGATGAAACTCTACCCGATTCACATGTTGCAGTTATTTATCAAATTCTATTATCAATACCTGTGACCGTGGTATCAGCTCAGAGAAGTTTCTCTAAGTTAAAATTATTAAAGATATGTTAAAAACATTGATGCAGAAACCATTATCAATAATATGTAATTTTATTTTGTTGGTTATTTATATTACTGATACTAATGAAATTTTGTTACTTGTTTTTTATTGACTATATCATGCGATTTTTTTATAATTGCGATGGATTTTTTTTTAAAGAGGATCCATTTAAAATTTTCAACCCGGGCCTCCAGTAAATCACGAACGGCCATAACTATGTTATATTAATATCTTGTCTGCCACTCACTTGTTTTCTGTTTACTTTTTAATAATTACTTATATTTTAATTGAAAAACTAGAAAATATAAAAATATATAGTTTCACGTGAATAAAAATGTTATTATAATAATTTTAAAAACAACATATTTTTACTGACTCAAAAATATCGGAAACAAGAGTAAAAGAATTAAAATAACAATCAATAGGAAAAAACGAACAAAAAACAAGTGAGTGTTGCCGGCTCATTCTGTAAGTATTTATGTATCCGGTGCATTACTCAAAGATGAACTAGGTGAGTTAACTAATACACTAAACTTAGGCAGCCTGCAGCCTGCAGCCTGCAGCCAGCAGTTCACAACACAATATTGAGATATACACAATTCATCAAACATTTTCGAAACCCGAAACGGCATCTACTTTTTTCAGCAAGGAAAAAAAAAACTTGGACAAATTTAATCATTTGATATACATAACGATGAAGAGTTATACCTAATGAGAGGACGGTAGAGGTGGAATGGAACACCAATGGTGCGCCTTGAGGAAGATGATGCAGCATGAAGTGCGGAGAACAGAGTATTAGAGCTACTCAAGACATACACTGTAATTATTAATCAAGAAATATAATGCAATTTTCCCAAGTATATTGTTATTTAGATCGCTATCAATTAATTTTGAGAAAATTTCTAAAATAGTTTTTGGTAACATATAATTGATTTCAAATGATATGAATCGAATTATCATTTCAGACAAGTCTTTTTTGGAACAGGTCATTTAACCAAATTCAAAATTACAAATGAAACTCAAATTCCTAAATCGACCGTAAGATAAATTTGAACTACTACTATAAGGTCCAACAATGTCTCTCGTCTATAATTCAAATGTTGCCCGTTGACGGATTTGATTTCTAAATCCCCTGTATCACAAATCTTTTTTTGTTTTGTTAAATTTTCAATCAAATAACATTGCTTACACTGTAGTTGTTACAACAAATAGTATTACAACATGCTACCCCTCCCTAATTCGACTGAACCCCTGAAAAGAACATAATGGAAAAACTGAACAAACTTCACTCTCGTAACAGAAACTTACTATCATGTAGAAATCAAATAAATTTTTAAACTGACATTGCAATTATATTGAATAGACTTGCAAGAAAATCAAGGGGTCTGCACATTTGAGTCCTTGGATTTGTTGTTCTCTTCTGAAGATGGCCGGTTCTCTGAGTCAGATTGCCGAATTTCTTCAATCATTCGAATCACTTCAATAATGCTTGGTCTCATGTCTGGCACCCTTGCAACACATGCCATTGCTATTTGCAGCATTTGCACCATCTCTTCTTCTATGTTCTGAAATCTCATCAATTCTACATCAAAAACTTCCGCAGTCCATTCTTCCCTCACAACCGACTGTACCCACCTGGGGAGATCAACCATGTCATCACGAGTTGGTGATTGAATCGGTTGTTTTCCTGTCAACATCTCAAGCAGGAGAATACCAAAGCTATATACATCTGATTTATGAGTGTGCTTCCGTGTTTCAATCACCTCAGGAGCACGATACCCTACATGCCGAGATGGAGTGGCAGGGGAGTTCATTAGAGGTGCTAAACCGATGTCAGAGACACAGCCGTCTAGGTCTTGGTTGAGAAGGACATTTGAGGACTTGATGTTTCCATGAGTAAATTTACCACCACCTGCAGAATGGATATGGGCTATACCTCTTGCTGCTCCAAGAGCTATCTTAATCCTGGTGACCCAGTCTAGTGGAGTTCTCCCGGCTCCCCTAGTTCCTGAGATTAAAATTATTATTTAGCAGGGCGTGCAAGAGATATAATGTGGTTTGCATATCAATCTTAACAAAAAAAAACTAATAATTATATTCAAGGAAAATGTGACAACATAATTATATAATACTAAGGATTGCCTAATAATCTTAGCCGAGTAAAAGCTGCTAGGTATCATCTCTTGAATTAAAAAAAATGGTGGATTATATATGTAACATAGTCTAAAACAAGTTTCACACCTAAAGGATATGTCACTGCAATACATTTGAAAGAAAGCACGAGCATGTATTGGGGTATTGCAGAAGAATTATATTAAGGCACCAATCTATACGTCAGTTAAATATTTTAAAAGAAGACAGGGAGACCGGTCTCATTAAGTTTTTGCCTCTCATGTGATTTGAATTCTCTCTGCCGTAGTTTTGTAATTATATTCTGGCATACAGTCTGAGGGGAAAAAATTTATTAGTCCATTTCTGCAACTGCTTGAGTGGAGTTCATCACAATGCTTAAAGAAGGCCAACAATGACAATAGACCACTACTAAACCTTCATATAAAGACGTACTTTAAAGAAGCATACCGTGCAATAGCATGGACAAGCTACCATTTGGGATATAATCATAGACCAGAAGTTTCTCGTCTTTAGAGTAATAATATGCACGGAGAGGCACCACATTTGGATGCTGCCCAACTCTTCCTATGGCATCCATCTGCTGTTCAAAGTCTTTCTTTCCCACCACTACTTCTTTCAATCTTTTTACTACAACGGTTGTTGACTCCTCCAGGACAGCTTTATATGCAGTCCCATAACTTCCCTTTCCTAGCACTTCCGCTGAAGCCCTCAACAAATCCTCGAGATCAAAATTATAAGAACAGCCTTCAAAGAAAACCAACTTGTTCTTTTCCGGCTCTTGCACTCCACTGCCAAACTCCTCCCCAGGTTTCTCACTCCTTCCACTGGTAGTAGACTTCCCTTTCATAACGCGTTCGCCGTCACTCCCCTTTTTCCTCAAGCAGCATAGTAATATGACTAAAATTAGAAGAAATAAAAGCACAGCCCCTCCAGCTGCAATAGCAATAATAGCACCTAAACTAATCTTCTTTTTAGAGCTTTCTTTTTTGGGGACTTCTGGAACAGGTGGAGAAATGGTTGGAGAAGGCGGAGGGCGTACAGGTGAGCAAGAACTAAGAGGCGGCCCACATAAGAAAGTGTTTCCCATGAAGGAGGAATTAGGGAACCCTTGGAGAGAGGATGGAATAGAGCCATTAAGATGGTTATTGCTTATATTCAGGCGCCTTAGCCCAGGAAGGGTGACATTGGGGATATGTCCAGAAAGTGAGTTATTCTGAAGGCTTAATCCAGTAAGCCCTGTCCAGTTCTGTATAGACAATGGTATGTTGCCAGTTAAGGAATTGAATGAAAGATCCAGTATGCTGATTTGGGGAGAAAAAGAGGTTGGAATATCACCAGAAAATTTGTTATGTTGGAGAAACAGGTAATGGAGGGAAGGGAGGGAAGCAATATCAGATGGGATGCTTCCATCAAGGGCATTGGATCGGAGGCTAAGAACATTTAAAGCATCTAGTTTTCCAAGTGTGTTGGATGGAATGTGCCCAATAAGGCCAACACCAGGAAGTCGAACAGTTCGTACATGAGCACCATCTGGAGTGCAAGTGATGCCTACCCAAGTTGTGCAGATGGAGGTGGAAGAATTCCAATTCAACTTTCGACCATGGGGAACAGCAGCAGCAAATGCAAGAAGAGCTTGTTGATCAGAATTCAAGTCACCAAACGTCTGAGGCAGAAGAGCAAGTATGACGAAAATAGAAGCGATCAATTGGAAAGGAGAGTAGAGTTTCATGAGGAATTGATCAGTTCTATGCGAGTAAATGTGGTTTAGATCTCTCATTTTCCTGTTAAGAGACAGGGGCAATGAAACGACATTAAGAAGCAAACAAATAACTGAATCTGTAAATATGAATCAAAAATCAAATAGAACCCAAGTGAGAATTTTTGTGTTTATAGGGATGAATAGTGGTAAGTGGTAACTACACAATTCCTTGGAAGATAAAGAGACCAATCGTGTCTTCATATTCATGTAGTAGTGGCCACATAATTACAAGCAGAAAAGTAACAGGTAAAAAAACAACCAAAAAATCCTTACAGTACCAGACCCACAATTATAATACTGAAAAATACTGAACATTCATCGGCGTCCAGAGAAAGACATCACAAAGTTTGTTGACTAAGTTGAATACTTAAAGTTCCAAATAACTTAACACCATCAATTATCTTTTCCAGCGAGGGACAAAAATATTTCTGTCATCAAGGGTCGATATGGGAGGGGAGCACGTGCCATTATGAAAATATATAGGGATGTAAGCCCCCCCCCCCCAAATGAAAAAAAAAAGATCTGCTCTGGCCTGTTAGCCCATACATCGATAATATACAAGCAAAGGTACCTACATTTCTGCCTGCTAAAAATTTTATTATAACACATTGCAAGATAGAAGTTAGTTTACAAAACCGTACTAATAATTCACTACACCGATCAATGTAGTAAGAAGCAATAGTTCAAGATTGATGATTTAACAGCATACAAAAATTAAAATTTGCAACTTTAATATCGATAATGGAAAAGATTAGGTAATCGAACATCACTAATTTAGGTGAATACAGGTAGGAGTTGGTGAGATTAACAAATGTGAAAAAAGATAGAAAGTAGAGTGCATAATTATGAGTGGTTGGTTTCGATTTAAAAGTGGTCAAACCAACTCACAACTTTAAATTATCTACAAGAAAAAAAATTAAAAAAGAGAGATTTAAAGCTTGAACTTTAAGATAATGTAAAGATGCAGTACTAATGAAAATTCAGACTTTTTTGATATGTAAATAACTTATAAGTTAAAGAAACAGATAATAAGCAATAAATAACATAATGTGGTGTGATGTAAAGGAGCTAGAACATAAATTAATATAGGATGTATAGATGCAAGCATAAAGTATGGAGATCTGAAGAAAAGATGGGTACCTGGAAACATTGGTGAGGTGAGCAAGTAGAAAGAGAATGTGGGTGGGTGGGTGAGTTTAAAGTAAGCCCTAATTAGCAAATTAGGATGTGGAGCTGAGGATTGTGTATATGTGTGTGCAGAGAGGGATAGGAGGAGAGAGAGAGGGAGAGGGAGGGAGGGAGAGAGGGGGAGAGAGAGGGAGAGAGAGAGAGAGAGAGAGAATTTGATGGTGAGCTCAAGAAGAGTTTTGAGGTGGTGGTGGTGCTTGTTATAGTTCCATGGAGCAGGAGTGTACTAGTTTAATGTTGTGGGTTTAGTAGAGAGAGAGAGAGAAGTAAGAAACAAAAGGGGTGGGGGAGGGTGAGTTGATGAGCGACTCGACTCACGCGACTCAACTCAACTCAACCACGGAAGAAATGAATAGAGAGAGAATGAGAGACTACTGGCTAGTTGGCTACCCAGCGCAGGAGTTGATGCATACATACAGTACATACATTAATGAATATTCTTCATCCGTCTCCTAATTACCTTTATTTAATGCTAATCAATTAATTAGTGTATTAAGTACTAACTACATCTCTCCGTTCCCGAAATTTAATTAACCCTCCTTACCTGCCTTGTTTAATTTCTTTAATCACCAAATTATACGAGTAACACTGCGCTAGCTGCACACTTTTATCACCATAATAAAAATAATATAAAATATAAACTTTTATGTTAATAAAATTTTAAAATGTATGTTTTTATTTAATAATAATTATAACTATATTATTTTGCAGTTCAAATACTTTATATATAATAAAATAATATTATATAATTTTTTAAGTTATAATTAATATCAATTTTTAATAATTATTTTCTAACAATTATATATTATAATATAAAAATTTATAAAAATTTAATATTAATATATTTATATTACAAATTTACAATAAATATGTGTTGTATGACCTTAAATTTTTTATAAATTTCAAATAATCTCTCAAATTCCTAATAATTATATATATTATGTAATAAATATTAAGATAAGTGATTTTTTTATAAATCTTAAAAATTAAATATGTATGAACTAATGATATATGATAATTTTTTTTATAAATTTTATGATATTTGAAAATGTTTAAATATAATTATATATTATTATTTATTAAATTAAATTAAATTATTTTCAATTAATCTGACTAATCACCTATTATTTGATTAATGTCGTATTCCGATTGTCGTATTTTAGAACAATGTTTGTAAGTTATAATTTAGGATATTAGTATTAAAAATGTTTACATCTTGTCGTATTTATATAAAAATATGATGGATATATAAAAATATTCAACATCCATCCTATTTTTATATCATAAATTATTTTTATAAATAATTGAATTACTTTCTATATATACAATGTACACTAATATTTCGTGCAAAAATTAATGTTATTATTTATATACATGAATCTAGTTTTTATGTATAGTTAACTAATAACTAAAATAGTTTTAAATTCGAATACAGTTTACCTAAATTTGTAGATTAATTTTAAATACAATGCATTATTAAGTGTAAATTAAACATCAAGAGTTCTCTATCAATTTTTAAATATATTACAAATTACATATAAATAAATATCTAAAATAATAAATAATATTTTGTTGATAAAATAACAAGATATTATTATATTAATAAAATACTAATAAATTGTAAAGAGGTTTAGAGCAGCTCGTGTCTCTTTAAACAAGTTCTTAAGTTTTAATTAATGCTCGATTCTTGGAGTTCAAATATATATAAGTTAGTGTTCTTAACTTATATATTTTTATTAATAAAATAATAATTTATTTCCAATCTCTCCATTACTTTATCATAAATGAGGTTGAAATATTAATAAAATACTAGCTTATAACTCGTGCTTTGCACAGATAATATTAATAAATTATATATTAATTATTTTATATAATTTAATATGATAATTTATTTTATTATTAATTTCTTTCTAATTTTTCTATACAATGTTATTTATATATTAATATTTACAAGATTTAATTATAAGTCATAATTTTAAATAAATAAAAAAAATTGAATGGTGATGCAATTAAATTGAATGCGAATATAACTATATTAAATCAAAATTATAGGGTAAGTATGATTTTTAAAATAGAAAATAGAAAATATAGAATATAATTTAGATATAATATAATATTATTCGCGAGCAATTTTTTAAAAGTAGTATTATCGGTAATAGAGTTGTATGTATAATATATCTTTTCTGAAATTAGATTTTATTAAAATTGGATGGTTATGATCTTTTCTATGGTTCACCTAAATTTTGACAGTTACGATTTTTTTTATGACTCACCTAAGTAAAATGCAAAAAAAAAATCTTTTATTTGGTTATAATAATATACTCACTCTGTTCCATATTTATTGGCTGAATTACCTTTTATAATTGTCCCAAAATATTGGCTGATTTCTATTTTTATCTTTGACTAATGACAATTAATAACTTAGTTCTTTCATAAGTATTAATTAAGACGTCCATTAACCATAACTATATAAATACATATTTGATGTTTTCAATATTATCAATGGTTAATTTCTTAAAAAAAGTTTACTTACATGTATTTATATAGAATGTTTTATAGAAATACCAACTCATCAATAACTATTTATTGAAATGGGTGGTAAATTAAGAAAAAGAGGATATTTATTAGTTAAGATAAGAAGATATTATTGTTTTTCTTAATATATGTGCAAAAGTTAAATCAGTCAAAAAATATGAGACAGAGGGAATAATATAAATTAATTATGAGCAGGTATAGAATCGAGGCTCTTAAATATGTGCTAACTAACTGTGAGTTTAATTTTTTTATACTATATTTAGGAATTTCTTTAAGTGTCTTTGGGAGATGTTCTTTAACTGCCGAGTATTGCAAACTAGTGATACAAGTACAATACAAACAGAGTGGAGTGGGACAGCTGAGCTCTCATTACGTGAGCTGCAGTTATAGCTGATATTAGATTTTAGATTTTTTTACACTCCCACTTTTTATCCGTTGATATTCAATAGTAATAATCAATACATCACGTTGCCTACTGTACCAATTGATAACAGTCTTGCCAAAATATATACGAGAATTTGAACATAAATGTATGTCGTAAATTACTTAATTATCACGCTTGCTCCCTTCATTTACATTTTTCAATTCTCACAAATGCATCCATCACAACATCGTTCACTCCACGACTCCTTGGCTGTTACTCCGGTGGGTTCTATTACACACATGCAAAGATCAAGTTGGGGTTAAAACTTTTAATTTATTTCTAATTCGGGTAAATTAATTTTAACATTCTTAAATTATTAATCATTTTTTTATTTAAGTTTCTGAAAACTAAAATTGTAAATTTACAGATAATCAAACTTTTAAAATTTTCTTTTGTAGTCCTTCATCAAATTTTATTAACGTGCATTGGTATTTTTAGATTAGGTTTTTGAATGGGGACTTTGTGTTGTTGACCAGAGATTAGGCACGAGCATAATGCGGTTTGGTATGGTTTTAATCTCAAACTGCACTGAAATCACTTAATTGCGGTTTTAAATTTCTAAAACTAAAATAGAACCAAAAATAATGGTTCAGTTCGGTTTTAAGAGGTTCAGTTCAGTTTTAATTATGTGATTCAATTTCGATTTTAAAATTATTATTATTTTATTATACTAATCATACATAATTGAGATTTGAAGAAATAAATTTATGATATAATATTTCACATAGACACTTCATGCAAGTAACTAGAGTTGTCAACTTGTCATACTCATATCCTGATAAACAAGAGAAAGAGGAAAAATACCTTTAATAACATATTTCTACATAGAGCTGACCATGTGGACTGCTATTATTAGAATGGCATGCAATTGAGAAATGGTAGAATTGATCTTTAAAAACTTACCAGGTCGGAGATAACTATAAAGCCATCAAACATTTTACTATATATTATAATATAGAAATTTAGCAAAAGCCCAATCAATCAACATAATGCTAATAATTTATTGGAGAAAAAAGAACAAGAAAATGAAAAGAAGGTATTTGCAGTTTGGTAACGTAGCAGGTTTTTGTACGCTATAACAAATAATTAAGATCAAATTGTAATATATCAGCACGCAGCACCGCAACAGTACATATAATAATTTATATGAAAAATTGGAAAAAAGAAACTATAATCTAACATGACAAAAGTATTTGTATATGAAATGATATAAATTTTTTAAAATATTTATATTAGTAGAAAGTTATTTTAATTTCGTTTGAATAATTATTCATCCAAAAATAAATTGGTCATCATTGATGTTATCCGTAAGTTTAATATATTGATTTTTCGGTTTCTACAGATTGATGTGATCCATAGGTAAATCATATACAACATACGTGCATGCTCCATCATTGTCATCGGTTCCGTTCATTATTTTAGTTTGAAAACACATAACTTCGCATCTACAAAAATGCACTTCTTAAGAAAAATTTAAATTTGTTTCATGAAAATTTGCAAAGACCTCTGTGGAGTTAAAGTAGCGTTTTGTATATCATCCAAGAGTTTAAAAAGGGAAGGACATAAAGGGGCTGTTTGGCTACCGCTTATTTTCGGAAATAAGCCCTTATTTCTTGAAAAAAGTAGGGATGTATGTACTTTTTCTGAAAATAAGTAACTTATTTTTTATTTTGAAAATAATATTTGGTTTTAAAATTCTAAAATAAATATTTATCTTTAAAAAATATGAAAATATGTAAAAAATGAAAATAAAATAAATTACTTATTTTAAATTTAAGGAATCCCAAACAGCCACAAAGAAAGAGCACAGGAGTGCCTGCTCCATTAATATGTTGGCAAGAAACAAACTCAATTGCATTTGGTAAAATATAATTTAAGCACAACTTAATTGAACTTTGTTTATAAAAGCAACCCCAAAGTCAAGATCCAGTTAGTTCTCCAAAGTCAAAAGTGCAAGCTAAGTTTCTAAAATTTAAGATGCAAAATACACTAGTCAATTTGTATATGTATATCATACATATGCTAGTGTTGGTTTTTTTTTTACAGCTAAGTTATTTATATTATAAATTTGGATCAAGGGAATACAGATTCAGATCTGAATGAGGTGAAAGATCCCTCAGCTCCGAAGGTGGGACTAGCCTCATGATCGGCAAAAACCAACCATAAAATATGTTAAGAGACAATGTTCAGAGAACAACTTAAGAGCAACACATACAAAGATAGCAAATACTTAAAAAACACAATATATAGCTTCATGTTAAGTTCATCGGTGAGTTGCATCACCAACTTTAGCATATTGGCCTAGGTAGGCTCAACACTAGCTTGACATCTATTGTATAACATCCATGATGGCAACATCATCATGTGCATCAACACCAACCTCTTCCTCTGCGTACATACGAGCAATGCACATAAGCCCATCACCTGTAAGACCATTCTTAGTAGCCATAACATGAGTAATAAGATCCTCCTTAGTTTCACTTGAAGGTTCATCACGATGAGAACATGCACAAAAAATATGTCTGAGCGAGAAACAAAATAAACATTGTAGGAACGATTGGCAGAGAACATGGGTAAGAGCAATATCATCAACATGGAACTTGATAATGCTAGGCTTAAGATCCATAACTCCTAATGTGTTCAACATTTTAGCTTCAGAAAGGGGTGCACGTTTATTAATGACTTCAAAAGTGAAAGGAGACAGGGCAATAGATTGGCCTATGGAGGATGCATCCCTTGAAAACTCCAATAAAGAAATGACACATTTATGAATTTAACCCAGATAGTTACTTGGTCAATTTTCTTGATGCTAGGAACAAACTCAATTTTAGCATCTTGAAAATAAAAAATCATATAACAACCATAATGTCTAATCATATTTTTTAACCCAACAGGACCATACAAAACAAGCGCAACATGTTTGACAACATCAAAATCAGCATTCATGTCATTAGTTATACTGTTATGCCATATTTTTGGCATAGTGCTTTTATTTTCCTTTATTTTTAGTATTAATTTCATTAATAATCAATTGCTTAATCTCCAAGATATCCTCTCTCTGAAACGAGGAAAGAATCAATATCAATGCATTAATTACAGAAAATATTTCCAAACGATATCTTTCAAACCAGGAAGGTATCACAATGCGAAGATTATATCAGATAAAATCAATTAATTCCCATATTTAATAAATATATCCCTAAAGTCTCTCGGGGATATATCCAATTATAACAGAACTGCGTGGGTTTGATCGTATATAAATACGTACGCAGACATCTTGGCAAAATGGATACGATACACGAGACAAATCGAGACACTTCCCAAGTCCAACCCAATCTTTTTTACAAGCTCTAATCCCTATTAACAGTCATATTATTATACTTTTAGCTCTATTATTCCAGTAAAACCTCCGAAATTCGTTGTTACGAAAATCCTCCAACAACATATATCATAACAACAATTTTTCCAAAGTAAGGAGGCAAAATGCAAGCAATCCATACTGGGTGTAACACTATCATCACCACTAGTTCTAAACAGAGTATTGGATCAACCTCTATATCATGTGAACTAAATAAGTGAGAGAAAGGTAGCACCTGGGTATGATTAAAAACGACTCCTTCACGGGATGGTGGAAAAAAAGAAGAGTTCAATTGGTGACTGAACGAACCGAAACCATCAAATACTTGCCACGGTTTGTAGACTCTTGGGTTTTGTAGACTCGTGAGTTTTGGAATAACATTGTGTTATGCAAGAGAATCCATGACTGAACGACGACTTAGCTTGCTCCATGGGTATAAGAAGGTGAGTTTCAGAGCCGAACTCTTTGGCTTGCATTGGCGGTGGAGAAGATCCATAGCCATTAAATTGAAGAGGTTGTTTATCATGAAACTTCGAGAGATCCAAACCCGAAGAGGAGAAGGAAATGATGGGCATAGTGTAGAGATGGTGGGGAGCAAAGGATAGCGAAATTAGGGAAACGAAGGCGGCCAGATTAGGATTAGAGAAGAAAAGGGAGAAAAAAAGGGGAGAAGTTGAGAGAAAAAAGGGAGCGCATGGTCGACACTCATTTTTGTAGCGTTTGATTTTTATTCGAACGTGTATTGTGCTTTACTTTGTGACATCAACTCGCTGGGTTTTGACCTACAGTGTTCCACATTTTAGATTGTGGCCTTAATGGGGACTACAAGCCACGAGTATGAGTCGAATCTAATTGCAAAATGCAAATTTGAGTTGATTGAAAAGTTTGAATTTGAGCTCGATTAAAGTTCTAATTTTAAGTTCAAAATTAATCTCATCATTTTTTGATATATTCAAATTGCCTCGGGAAATTCAAGTTGATTTAACCAAATATTGACAAAATTTCTAATATGAATGGTTCGAGTAAGTTCAAATTCGATTATATAAACTGATTTTATTTGGATAGATTTGGTTTTTTTTATCTCGCGTAGTCGCGTGCGCAGGCTCACGCATACTAGAATTGTTTCTTGTGTTTCCCTTGGAATATACTCCGTAATAGATCTTCGGATGCTTGTGCGCATATTTAATAAACAACGACTATCAATAATTGTTACCTGCCATTCTCGATCTGTTATGGATGCAGTTATTTGATCGGGCCCTATACGCATGAATGGAATTATCATTTACCGTCGACTATCAGAACATCTCCAATAATAAAATTTAAAATGGTTGATTATAATGGTTGGCTATTATGATTATGCAAAATTTTAATCAAGGAGTTTGACATATGTTCCAATGAGATTATCTATAATTGTAACTATATAAAATTATACTTAAAGGTTTTCTTGGTTCGACAAATATAGTCAACCAAACATGATTGTCTATATTTTTTCCTAAGAGTATAGAAGGTTGGAGTGCTAGAATTTTTACATATTCTCTAAAAGTGTCACATGTCATGTAAACGTCATGTAGACTATTTAGCTAAGGGTTTTACTACCATTGCAGATGCTCTCATGTTGTTTGGTTTGACATGTAAATATTTAAAATTTTAATTAGTAAAGAAATAATAAACTAAAATATATTTTAATTGATATTTACGTAAAAATGTATTTAAAAGAAATAAAATTATCACATAATATAAGAAATAACTTATCCACTCTTCTCAACTTATACTTTTATTCGAAGTGTACTTTACACATTACAATTAAATATATTTGTCAAAATTTAAACATTAAAATTTTCGCAACGTAATAAAATTTATTTATTTAAATTGTACGACACAATATGAAATTTTAAAATTTTTATAACATGATTCGACTATCATGTGTTTACAAAATACCTAAAGTAATTTTTTAATGCTATATATACTGTATTTGTTAAAATCCTATGGCCATATCTTTAATTTGTCCATGATTTATGTGGGTTGCCCATAAGAAATGCTAAATAAATGAACTGTCTGCATGGTCGTGCTCATGTAAAACATATTTTAACATTTTCAGAACAATGATTTCACAACTTTTATATTGGACCCCCTATATGCTAATAAAATTAGTATTTTGACTTTTCAAAAATTTGACTGTTAATTAAATATTGTTGTTTCAATATTTTCAAAATTATATTGTAAATTATATATATTATTATTATTAATAATAATAATAGTTTCTAATTGAAATTTGGTGAATGTAATTTTTTAACCTTAAAATGTGTCAATATTAATTTGGGGGATAGTGAGAGCATTATTTTGTACTTTATAAAGAATGCAGAACCAATTCTTTAAAATAAAATTAGTCTCATTGAATAATTCTCGTCTCCCTATATGTTCCTTATATATAAAGAATGCAGAACCAATTCTTTAAAATAAAATTAGTCTCATTGAATAATTCTCGTCTCCCTATATGTTCCTTATATATATGGACTGATCCAGGAAATAAATTTTGAGTGAAGAAATTTCTAAGAAAAAGTTAAAAAATAAAAAATACGTATGATATTTTAAATTTCAAAGAATAATATTATAAATACATATTTCCTTATTCTCTTTATATAATATATATATATATATATATATGATATTGTATATGGAAAAAATATATATGTATATATATATATATAGACAAGTTTGTGAACATATTTAGGAGGATTATTAAAATTTATTTACTAACGGAATAAATATATTATATATAATTAATTTTTATCCATAAAATTCGCGAAATATATGTTTTTTAGAAGGTTTTGGGATCATGAGCACCCCACGCACCCAAAACCCACCCCAATATCTTATATATACATTACACACACATGACACTATTCGACATATTCTGTAATTTATATCGTAAGAATGAAGATAGTGGAGTTTAAAAATGCAAGTATGGTGAGAGAAAAAGGAATATTATTAGTAGCAACTGATTGATTAAGGAGGCAATGATTTTCTAGAAATTTATATGTTTTTTTTACAAAAGTTTGGTGTCCTTGGGTGTCCTGGAAGATTCTTTCCCATGCATCATCTCTGTCTGTCTTGACAATAACATTTCTCTCCATTCTTAAACTCACTTGTACATAACCACCCACTTTTACTCACTTCATCTATAAAGTCTAGTTGGTTTCAATTTCTTTATGGACTGGGGACTGCTCTCCCACACATTTATACATTTTAGATATCTATATGATTATATGGTTGCTACGTTTCTTTCATTTACAATGCCCCACAAGGTCAGAATCGAGTGTCATATATACCAACTCAAACCTAAACAATGGAGTGTATGTTTATAAAACTTGATATGGGAATCTTCGAGTTTCTTAACCGATTCTGAAGGGTCGTCAGCTTTGCGCCAACATTCTCTCAGAATAATTAAATTCATGTTAAAGATGCTGGAGAGTTTATGCGCTAAACAAAAGCATCGTTAGTCCCAGCAACTTGACAATAAACGCGACAGTATACAAACATTATAAAGTCTAAACAGAGTAACTGATCCTTCACTATACATGTATTACCTTGAAGGAATGTTCAAAGTAAACCAGGGTGTGACCCAATAATTTGACACAAGAGGTCGTCGTATCTGATGCACAAGACTTTCAATGTAAACAACCTTACCCTTTTCTTTTCCCTAGTCTAGACAGTAATTTCAAGTTCATATATCAATAGCACTCAAGATAGATGTGGCCGATTACAGAAAATTGCATAAAAAATTCACGTGATTTGCTCTAAATCAAATGTTTAACAAGCATGGACCACTACTTGATCAATGGGCACACATTAGTTTGACTCCTTTTTTTGGTCCATCTGATTCCCTACTTTTTGATCCACTTTAGTACTCGAAACTCTAAAGAGGAGGATATGCGAGTTTAGAAGGGTCATATAATTGTTAATAGGCAACAGATCCATTTAGCAGAGATATAAACAAACAAAGATGACAGAATCGGACTAAATTGTCACATTGCAATTAGCTTTTCGTCAATGTACATCCTGAAAAGTTTAGATGAACATCAAGCAAATTACTCAAACATATAAGATAGATTTATTTATGAGACTGAAACACCAACTCCAGCCAAGCGGCTACAAAACTTATCAACAATAATATAACTGAATCCGGCATTAAATTATTGCTCTCCCATTCAATCCCCAGCTTGCACAAGTATATAATAATTATCCATCAATTCAGACCGCTGTTTTCATAACTAGCATTCCAGGTTGTAATTAAAGCAAAACAAATCCTGGAAAATTATATAAGGTTGTACATGAGTACATCTATACTGTTAGCACACACCTTTTCGAAGTAAACCAGGATGTGAACCACTATACTATACACAAAAACAAGGACTCGCCCTCTCATAAGTAGATGAGGTGTGAACCACAATTCTATACACATGATACAACCAGATATATACACTGTTGCATATTGGTAGAATGGTAGGTGACTGACCCTGAACCTTTTATATATGCCAGTCATGAAAATCAAACCCTCAACCTCAATTTTTAACATTTTACAACCTCTATTATACACTACACATAATTTGACAATCTTGATATTTAAGACTGACAAGTACGAAACAAGATGAACATGGAAAGGGTATCGTTAAAGAAAAACACCCCATACGGAGGCCTATATCTATTGAATTAAGCACGCTAGTAAACGAACCGAACTCGAATGATTTCTTATCGAACGGGAGCAATATCTCACTGAATCGAAAATGTTTGACAATGTTATTGAACATGTTTTCTTGTCCTATACTATAGAATAACAGAATGTCAGAATAATGAGGGTAGAATAATGTATGTGTGCAACACAAACATATCTTTAGAGTTATTAAGAATTAGTAAATACTATCATTATTATCATGAAAACGACTAGTCGATGTGAAGGTACTCTGGCGCCTAGACTTTTCGACGTCCGACTTGGACTTCGGTGGCCGGCTTGGCCCCTTGATGACCAAGATTATGGCGTACAATACACACAAGAAAGGGATAGAGATAAACTTAATATATTGAGATGAATTGCTTTCCTTGATTTTCGTCATCACTTATATTTTTATTTGCTTGTACATGTTTAATATTTGGTATTTGCATGTTATTATGTAGTAAATATACTTGATTTGAACTTATTACTTTATTATTTTTGATTTAAATTATGAAATTGATGTGTTTAACAATATTATTTATTAAATCTAGTAAATATATATCTTCGCATTAAGACAAGACTTAACGCCATAAAATAACAATGATTACTATAAATAACTAGTGGGTTCCGAAAGTTATAAAACAATAGACATAAATATGTTGATATGTTACCTCTAAAATGTTTCTTCCATTACAATGATTTAGCTGCCATTTTACTGCACTTGTTCAAAACCATCAAATGAAACAAGCGACTCTGTGTATTTTAAAGTTGCATACACCCCATTTTCTCTAGTTCTATAAAATCTAACTTGTTTCTCCTCATAGTCATACAAGTAGGAAATTCGATCGAATGAAATGCTTCCATGAAAATATCCTGCACCCAAATAATTAGTTAGCCACAACTTAGTATCATCCTTGACGCTAAATCTTTTAGTCCAAGGAATTTTGCCAGAGACATGATCCAACGTCCATAGATCAACTTGAGCTCCAACGGATTCAAACACCATAGCAACAGAACCTTCATAATCCAAAACACCCGACCTCTTTTAACAGGCTTGGGAAATAACGGTACTAGTCCAAAAACCTCTTGATGAAAATCAAACGACACTAGATTATAGAAACAATCCAGATATAGTACCCCATTTACAACAGTGTAAATCCCTCCGTATGGGGTGTATCGATTCCAATTTCTCGAAATAGGATCCTGAAATTGTCTCCAACAACCACCATTAGTCGAATACACCTGCAGCTGCACTGTCGGCACATCATCATCTAAATCTTCATACACAATCCTAACAACCTTGTAGTCATCCGAAATACAATCATAACCAAAGCCTAACTTATAATAAATAGGTGTGCCTCGGGACGGAGCCCACACAGTCTTCCCCATCTTAATAGACGGATTCCATAAACATACTGAGTTACCAGACATAATATCCAAACATATAATGCCATTACAAGTACCAACAAAATGATATGAAACAAGGTTAACATGACGTGGCAGAAAAACACAACTAAAACGTACGTGAAAGTTCATCTCGCTGTAGTTGTTGCAGTTCAGCGTCGGATATTCGATAACGAGGAGTGTTGGATTAGTCTTGGAAGCGATTAATTTAAAAAGCTTTTAAATTAAAATATAAAAATTATGATCAAAAATAGAACTTCAAGAAATTCTTAGTGATTTTAATTTTTTTTTAAGAATATCCTCTCTCTCTCTCCTCAATTTTACAAGTCATTACAAGACTCTTAACTTTTTTATATCAATAAAATATTTATTTTCTCCAATTTTTTCAATAAATTCCTATTACATGACACATGTTTAAATTTAAAATATGAATAAAATATAAATAGAAAGTGAACATAAAGAATATTGTTGGAATTAATACTCTTAAAAATATGTTAACTTGTTAAGAGTTTAATATTTTATATTATATTTAAAAATTTACTAAAATGCTAGGAGTTTAATTATTTATATTTATTAGAAACCAATTTGAAGATTTTTGGAGAGGCTCAACATACATACGTACAGTTGGTTTAATTAGTTGCGGACCTAAATTTTGTATCCCTTACATATAAATAAACAAATTTTATTTCATTTTCGTTATGTTTTTAGAAAAGATTTTATGAAAAATTGCTATACATATCAATTTTCCTTTTCTTTTTTTCCCCTACAAATTTACATTTTTTTGATTTTTATTACATTTGTTTATATGTACGGTACTTTTTAAAATTTAAAATTTAAAGATTATTATTTTAAATTATATTTATTTTTAGTACACATAATGTTGTTCCATTTTACATATCAACTTGGCGGAAAACATTTGTTTCATATTATATGTCCAGTACTATTCTTTTCCAATACAATTTTATTAGATAAATTTCAAAACAACTTTTTTTTCATTAGAGTATTGATATTTATACTAATAATTAATATAAAATAGTTTATCATTTAAATTATACATTACAATTATCTCAATCGTTACAATTAATATGAATACAATTGAAAAATAAATTTTATATTAAATTTTTTTAATATACGCAATTTTATAAAAATGACATATAATGAATATATAACGTCACCTTATTCAAATTGTCCGGATCCGGTCCAAATTTACTTTATGAAAATTGGGCTCATCTGAATAGGCACTAATAGGATCTAACCCATAAAAGTGACAGTGTCAATTATTACGTGAACCAGCTCAATACTGTACTAGCATTACCTGCGACCAGTACGGTTTTCATTGCACAACCGACACATAACAGGCATCAGCAGATAGAACATTCAGCACAACAGACAGCACAGACATGGTTTGGAAAAATAAACACACAGCAAAGCAAATCAAACCAATGCATGATAAGAAAACAAAGCAGTTAAGTAACTAGTAAGCAGCGAATCAAAGCTTAAACCAGTAATCTAGAAAAGTCTTTAGGTTGAATTAAACAAAATCACAAGTCACAGATTATATGTAGCACCAACAAACATCACATTCACGCATTATCTTTTGCAACATAATGTTCCACATTTCTAACAAAAAATCAAGCAAATTTTAATATCACACTGCAAACTCAAGGTAGGTATATATAGACATGTATTGTATATAAATTTAGGAGATGGAGAATCTTCTTCTCCTTGGCTTGGTCAGGTCTACACCAATATCATCGATATGAGACGTATCTTTAGATCCATGCTTGAAAGGATTGAACTTTCCCAGAGTCTTTGACATCGACGAAAAGAACTTAGTTTGCTTCTTTACACCTTTGGTTACAGCTGATGTAGTCCCTTGAGAATTACTACTACCACTTTTCTGAATATCTGTAATGTACATCTTCATTTTCAATAGTTCCATTCTTAACGCTTCGTTCTCTTTAGCCAACGAGACATCAGCCTGCAATTGATTTCTTGTGGAAATTGCGTCAGGAGCTTTTCGATCATCTACACCACTCCTAATCTTTAACTGATCATAGTATAGTGCGTGAAGAACGATTTGTACAGGTAATCTTTTGTTTTGTGATGCATGGACCCGTGCATCGTATGATAGCTTCAGTGAATCCATTACACTGCACACTTTCTCCCGCTCTATTTCGTCCAGGTTTGGATGAGCCTGCATGTATTTATCCAATGTCAAAGTGTTTGACTCAAAGTAATTGATGGTTTCAAATCCTGATGTATATATTATCAACAGAAACTAGTATATATGTTTGTTACCTTTAAATAAATGTCAATGGCCCTGTAAAGATCATCATCAACCTTTCTAGCAGCTTTAGGCACCAAATTTGCAATCCCATTAAACTTAGAAATACTGAGTTCACTGTGAACTGCAATTTCACCTAGATACGCATCAACTGTCTTAGCCACCCTCTGTGTAGCAGCTGAACAAACCTCCTTAAAATCACCTCCATTAAATACAGCAACATTCTTCTCCTTATCCACAAACCCCGCTATGATCCTCCTCACACTTTCCAAATCAAATAGTCTCTCCCCGTCATAAGTATATGATATAATCAGCAGATCATCTACTGTAACATGCTCTAGTATTGCCGAGATCCTTTTCTCTAGTTCTATTTTGCAACTGTTTGATGCTGCCAAGAATATCGCAGTTCGGAGAAGGCAACACATAAAACTAATGGGGAAAACTGCCTTTTCAGGAGGCAAGAGCGCAACAATACTCTCAAGAAGCTCGCGCTGCTGGACTCTGACAGTGCTAGAATCCTGTTTGGTAGCATTGCCGCCGGAATGATCACGCATCAGATCTGGAAGTAATCTTTCTGTATATGTTATCATTGCACTGGCTATTGTCAACCCTTTGGCACCACGGCCTTTCATTGAAGTAATGACCTTCCCAAAGAAACATATGTCTAATATGGACAATTCTTCTGTCCACCAGTTTGGAGGTGAACGGCTTGGAAAATTTGCCTCATTACAAGCCTGCACCAATTTATGTTTCAAATCAATTCATTAACACTTTTTTTTTGTGTATGTAAGATAAACGAAGAGATGGATCATATCAAAATATATGTAATAAAACTTGGTTATGATATTATTCGGCATCTATCAAAATTTCACAATCATCTGCATGTTAATACTTCTTATGTCTCCATATTTATTGTATGAGTATATCTGTTCTCGCAGTCAGAGGATCAACAAATCTGTAAAAACAATTTTTTTATGAAAAATGAGGGTGAGGCTGCATAAATCAGGTTCTTTCTTTCTCAGATCATGCTAAAACGGGAGCCTTGTGCACTTGGTGCAGACTAATTTTATTAATTCGGTCACGTCACTATTTAAAATGGCTTTCTTCTAATTAAGTTTAATATTCCTCAGATTCATTTCTATACCCTATGAATACACATATACATATTCACAATAATTACTGCACGGTAACTCTGTAAGACTATAGGTTACCATTGATATTAATGTACAGAGGCTAATTAGTATATGATCAAAAAGCAGTACCTTAGTAGTTGTGACATCAACGCATCTTTGTATAATATTCAGATCTTCAGCCAAAGGAAGAAGATTTTCACAAGATTTCAAGACGACAAGTGCACCGGAAAGGCTTGTCAAAGCGACTTGAGTAAGAAAATCCTCTGTTCGGCCAGCCAAGTTACCATCGCAGTACTTGTCATTCATCTGAAGATACTCAGAGGCGCAACGGAGAGCTGCTACGTTATGGACTGTGATTTCAAAATTAACACCATAGCAAAACTTGGCTGCTTTTTCAAATATCTCAGCCCCGCCTGGTATATCCGATAGATCTATTCTTTCCAACTCTGTACCATCTCTCTTGTCTAGTATCACTTTTCTTATGTAGTTGCTCTTTGCCACTAGCATGAACTGATAATTTATATACACAACCCATTATTCAACCATCAAAATTTACATTTTTATGTATATTTCAAAGATCACTCAACTTAAAACCATAATTAGCTTACCAACTCTACAAATACAATACTAAAAACAACCGTCACAGTACTACAAATCATTATAGCAACATTACAAATCATCCGTTAATAATTTGTAAGCTAAATTAGTTCGTATTTTAGAGAAAAAAAAACATTTGTGTGTACACAAATTTAAAAGATCAACAAATAATATAATGAGATGAATGATACATACCTTATGAAGATTAAAAGCGGCTCCACCAACTTCAACAATAAGATCAGTTGGAATTTCTTGAGAAAACACCCTGCAATTAAAGATTAACAGCCATATTACATTAATCTGTAATTTTAGAAGATTCAAATGATCTGTCATTAACTATGAGATTATAGTTAATGAGGAGTACGTACCATTGGTTAGTTCTTTCCATTGCAAGAGATAGTCTAGTAGCAGTGTTTTTAAAAGTGGCAGTACTTGCTGCCATATACTATATATTATCTAAGGAGAGGGAGAGTTGTTTAGGTGATGGGTATAAATTAGAAGATAAAAGTATCTTCAAATTATAAATGAGATGGTGCTTTAGATTATATATAAAAGGAGAAAAGAGTGTGATAATGTGACGGTTTGAGATTCCTTAAACTTAAGTTATTTATTTTATTTTTATTTTTGATATATTTTTATATATTTTTTAAAAATAAATATTTATTTTAGAATTTTAAAATTAAATATTATTTTTAAAATAAAAAATAAATTACTTATTTTCAGAAAAGTACATACATACCTATTTTTTTCAAAAATAAAAACTTATTTCCGAAAAATAAGTGACCCGAAACCCTAATGTCTATATGAAGTTCAGAAGTTAACTTGTACCGTATCTGTCTTTTTAATTCACTTTTAAGTGAATCTACCTTTTTTAGATTTAGCCAATAACTATACCACTTATTTTCGAGATTAGGGGTATATTTGAAATTGCTTAAAAACGGTTGGCTGTTTAAAAAATTGAGGGAAAAAATGTTGTCACAAAAATTTAATGATTGTTTAGTAATATTTTTAGATTTGAATATATTTTAAGATATAATATATAATATTTTGGAAAATTTAATAATAAAACATGTTATTACTTTATGTAAAAATTGTTTTACAATTTTTTTCTTAAAGCATGGAGTACATGCTTTCTCTGAAATAAATTTTTAGACTAAAAATACTTTCTGAAAAAGATATTTTTAAAATTTACCAAAAATTTTTTATGTGCAAAAAAAAAGTCATTGTTGTGTGTAACTATAATACCAAATGGAACCTATAATTAAGTTATTTAAAATTTTAAATATAATTGAAAATGCTTTTATTATATAATTGAATATATTAATTTTAAAAGCTTTTTATTTTTAGTTAAATATCAAATACAATTTTTTATTAATAAAACAAAATTTTGATCATATACTTAAAAATTTTAAAATACACGTAAAAAGTCAAACGATCAAAAAAAAGAGAAAAAGTGGTATTGATGTTTCCTGTGAACCGAACTTTATTTACGTGACCCTTGTCTAACTTACTTTTTTCATTTTGTGATAGACCCTCCTTACCAAATTATTGGGTGCTTTCAATTCATTCTTTTTCGGTTGCTCCACTTCAGCATCTACGAGTACTCAGAGAGAAGTTCAGGGGTCAGAAGACATACGCAGTTTTACCTACGTGGGTAGAAAATCGGTTTTTGTAAAAATTTTCGATTTTTCATTTAAGTATATGAAATCGTAAATCTCATGAAATTTTGATAGATTAAATCACTAACTATTCCCCGATTCTTTATTTTAACACTTAAAAAAGGATAGATTAAATCACTAACTATTCCCCGATTCTTTATTTTAACACTTACAAAACGTAAATGGAGTAATATACTGTGTGTTTAAGATAATTAACGTCTTGTTATCTACTCTTATGAATACCAACTTATTTATGATATGAAATCAATGTCTTCGGATATGTTCGGTACTATGTGAAATTCAAAGAAATTTATGTGGCATGCAAGATCCCGTTGGTCATATTAACGAGAAAAAGAGTGTAAAAGAAAAGAACGAAAGAGATTAATTGTGCTCTTCCCCAGCCAATAGAAAACAGCGTCCCAGCAAGATGTATATACACGTCATATCGCCCTCGTTAATTGACTAGATGTTAAAATTCTCTTCTAACTTGTTCTTTTTCCGGTTAGAAGCCGGGTAGGGATGGACAACCCCGGCTCTTAAATAAAAATTTAAATATTGGAGTACACATATTTTCAGTATTCACTCTGTACCACTCATTTATTTACATTTGAATTGGGTATGGAGGTTAAAAAATATATATAAAATAGTGGAAAAATGCAAGAAAAATGAGTAAACTGTTGGAATGCATGAATAACTAATTAATAGATTTAAAAAATAGATAATTGAGATTAATTTTAATATAATAAAAATTGATCGGGACATATGGAGTATTATTTATACATTGTATTACTAATAATCGAGAAAAGAGGAGTAGGATCCGCTTGTCATCTATCCGGAGAGAACCGAGTCTGACCCGTGAGTGCAGATAAAATGAAATTGAATTGATTAACAAGTGAATGCAAATTAATGTAATTAGTTGAACCCGGTCCCAGACAAGATGATCTGATCATGGACAACTAGCCAGCAAGTGGGGCTAAAAAAATGGAATGGTCTGGGTGAGTTTGTCTCAGCCACTCAAACAAGTGGTGCTTATTTCTCCACAATCCCAACCACAAAAACTCTCTCTATTTTTCCAACTCATCTGGGCCCCGCCCCTTGCTCCTTTGACATGCTCCCATGTTGGGCCGCCTTGTAGCTTGTTTATCTACGCCCTTCCGATGTACATGTACGACTCTGTATATTATATGACCAAGATAATGTTGGTGTGGGCCATCACAGTATCTGTTTCTAATGAATCACCAGCTGACACGTTGCATTTCCTGTATTCTGTTTGTACAGAATCTGCCCTTGTGTGCATTATCCGATTATTATTATTATTATTATTATTATTATTATTGCATGAAAATACGTATCAACTCCCTTTTGATTTCTGTATTTTTTGGCACTGACTTTATTGACGGAATAATACCGTTTATACAAAATATACATTTTCAGTTTTTACACTCAATATTATTATTATGCGACATTTTTCGAGATCGTAGTATGTATTATGTACTAGCCCAAAATGAAAATAGAAATATATACAATACGATAATCACATGATATATGGATGTCGTAATTTGACATTTTCCCAAAATTGTAAGTCGATGACACTACTAGATTTAGCGCGAAATATATGTGGCTGGGATAGCGGGGGATATATTACTTCCAATAAAGGAAATTGTGCAAAGTTACGCAACATTGTTGTATAATGAGACCTTGGCTTTTCGTATGACACAGAGTTGATACGTATAACGAGTTGGGTGTCTAGCTTTGTCCTCGCCCAAAACTCCAAATCCTCAATGACTTTCTAATTGAGTCCAAATCATCTGCCTATTTGTTATGACCCTTCTCGGCCTTTACATGTGAGTAGACAGTTGGGAATTACGTTCCCAAATATGATCCTTTTTGCTTTAGCCCCATTTTGGGGTTTCTTATAAATTATATTTATCTTGAAAAAATGTATATAATTTTTTATTTTTAAATAATTTTTAAAACGAAACAAATAAGACCTTAGATTTTTTATTGTGATTTTCATTTTTCAGGCTGGCTCTTATTTAAATTTTAAACCGGTGGGTTTACAAATAATAATATATGTGTCCATTGATAAAGTAATAAGAAAATATTTACTTATTCAATTAGTTTTCTCCCTTTTTTAAATTAATATTATCGCACAATTAATATATTGTTTACATTATTCTTAAGGATGGATTATATGATATGCTAAAAAAATTATTATTTTAGCACAACCATGAGTACTAATTTATCATCAGGATTCAGGCCCAAGTATGTCAAGTGATCCTGTCCTTATTTCCATGCAGCCCAAGTATATTATATTTGTTGTGTACAATATATGCAAACTCTTGAACTTTTTAAAACAATTGTTTTCGTATTAATTATTTAATAAAAAAATGTATAGTTTTTCTTTTTTACTTTTGCTAAATGAAAAAAGGTATACTTTTAGTTAGACATGGTTTTGACCCCAAACCTCACCGGAACCACTTAAATGCGGTTTTGAAATTTAAAAATTAAAACCGAACCAAAAATAATTGGTTCGGTTCAGTTTTGAAGTGGTTCGGTTTCGGTTTTGATTTTAAAATTGATATCTATTTTATTATATTTATACATAATTTATGATTCGAAAAAAATAAATAAAATTAAAAAATTTTGAAAAACATTTCCTAACATGTTTGCCTCCTCCGAAATGAGATCTACTATGAGATCGGAGTAGAAAGACCATGAGCGGAAATAAAGAAAGTTTCAATAGAACATGTAAATCATACACAAATAACAATACATAACTTAATTATATTTAGTGATCACAAAATAGTAACACAGGTACTGAATTTGAGTTTTTTTCTAGTAAAAACATATTATCATGATCTTTAACATATATACTTTATTTGAAATTTCTTGATGAGATTAACCATCAAAATATCCCAAGTATAATCATTTTATTACATATTGTGGAGTTACATACTTGCATTCTTTATTTATAATTTATGTGTAAATAATTATAGATATATAATTTATATAATTATTTATATATATATAATATTATAAGTATTATTGTGGTTCTGTTTTTATTCGGTTTAAAAGAATTAAGAAACCAAATCGAAACCAAAATATTGTTGCGATTTTTATTCGATTTTGTTTCTAATCGGTTTAAAAAATTTTGATTCAATTTTATGCATTTTTCAATTCGATTTCGATTTTCAATTCGGTTTTGTTCATCCCAACTTTTAGTAATTTGGGAACCGAGTATGAGATTTGGAAACTGATTGGAGATTTTTTTTTACTATATAGAACGGGCCTATCAGATCTATAATTGTGATTAAATTTAATTGACTGGTCCATTTCATTTAATGATAAGTAGTTGGGAATTAACTTTGCCCGCTCTATTCGTAGCTAGGGCCTGGCCGCCTGGGACATGACATGGTATGTTATGGACTTCAACCGAGTAGTTGGGACAAAATTGTTTGCCCACTTGGTAACAAAAGATTCTGGTTTTCCTATTTTTCTTCTGCTACGGATAAAATTTAATATTTTATTCAATCCAATCAGTTAATGTAATAATTATTAAATATTTGTATTATTATTCAAATTATTGACAAGATTAACATTAAATTTATCATATTAATTGAATATGAATAATACATTTTGTTACGCACAAATTTCAACCTAAATTATTTATCGATATTTATTAGGCCGGATTTACATGGATTTACATTTGCATGAGTGGAGACCTACATATTGTCACTTTCTTATCGGAAAAGAATTTTAATTCAAAAATTATTATTGCTGTTATTGTCTTATCGGAAGTTTTTGGATATATCCGTCCTTCATTTTGGAATATTTTTTCTCTATACTCAAATGGAGCATAGGACATGTCTAGTATTCAGGCGGATTTAGTGATAGTCCCTAATTAAGGATTTCGAAAAATATTAGTAGTGGATTGACTTGATTTTTTATTAAATTCCTAGGCCTTATACGGGTTTTGGACTATTAAAAAAAACTCAATTTAGTGAAATTTTTAAAGTGAGCTTTTCTCTAAGAACTATGTGAGCTTGATTTTTTTATAAATAAAAGTACTTAGCAACATTATTAAGGATTTGAAAGGGTTTTTTTTAATAATTATTGTGGGTTGAAAGTTGAGATCTCAAAATATTGGAAGTTGATGACTATGAACATGAAATTAACGCAAGTTTTATTACCAATTTTTTCCCTCCAACACTTTTTTAACACAAACAAAATAAAAAAATAGGATTTATATATTAACATGAAATAGGAGAAGTAAGACTTAGGATTGATAAGATCGATTAGTAATAAGTTGTTAAGATGCCTCAGCATTACTATTGCCCTGTTTGGCCTGCCTTAAAATAAGTCATTTTGAACTTATTTTCGGGTAAAAATTTCATATTTTGATAAATATTTTTTATACAAGTATTTAATGTATATTTGAGATTCTATAAGTTGCAAAAAAAAGTCAACTTTTTTCAGAAAAAAGTTAGGAATCTCTAACCTTGTCTTAAAATAAGTTGACTTATTCTGGAAAAAAGTTCCCCCAAACACCCCATATGATCAGCCAACTTTTGTCAAAATTTTCAAAGCATAAACTTGATGTTCGCGAAATAATTTGATTATGCAGCATGTTGTACTTTGTTGCCTTGTCGGCAATAGTAAAAAAGAACTACTCTCGTACTTTCTTCGAAATTAAAATTTTAATCCCTTGTCAAAATAAAATAGGATGGCATTATGCTATTATTTTGAACAATAAGCCTCCTTTCAACGTTTTGCATTTTCTCATTTGGCCAGTCCAGTGTCCTGACTCGAAAATGAAAAAAAGGATTTAATGATTTTTTTTAAGGTTTAAAATATAATTGACAGACAATTACGGTTCCGGTTCCTTAAAATTAGTTTTTGAATTAAAATATACATATGCATTTTAACTTATAGGGCTCGTTTTGTTTATCTTATAAATAATTTATAAGTTAAAAATTGTATATATTTTTCTTCTTATAAATGACTTGTAAGCAGAGCCAAACGGCACCGTAAATTACTTATGAAATGAAACAAAGAAGCTCTATGCATCACCTGCAAATCCCACCGTTATCGTCAGGGCGGACTTGCCATAGGACGAAACTCAACTTATAGTTATAGTTTTAGTCGTCTTGTAGAAATTGAACTTACATTGCAGAAGTGATTAATGAACCTGGATTGTTCGTTTAGCATTTGTCAATAGGCTTTTGTCACGAAATTGACAGAATTAAAATGTCCTTTGCCATGAAAGTGAATATTATGCGAGTTTTGAAATGACTCTTTAAATTTAGCGTCATGTATTATTCACGAGGTCATTGACAGTTTCTGAATTCATTTATTTCATCATCTGCATTTTTACAAATCGCATCAATTTTATATTCGACCAACATATTTAAATATTGGGTTAAGGAGCAAAAAAACTCCTTTGATATAAGTGTAGGAGTAAATAAGCCCTTATAATTTAAAAAGGGTCAAATAAGCCCTTCAATTTTGTGTTGTTGGTTCAATATAGCCCATTTAATTAGTTTTTTCCTAACCATAGTTAGAAATATTATGAAATATATATTACATTTTTTTATAATAAATATCTAATTACATATGGTTTATATTTTATTTGGTCCATTAACATTTACATTTTTTAATAACTAACAAAATATAAGTCATATTTTAATATTAAATCATAATATGTACACACACTTGGTTGTATTTCTTGTGATGTACAATTATTTTGATATTTTTTTATTATTATATTAATATGATTTAAATTTTTTTATTTTTACATTAATAATTTTAATTTAGTTATAAACTTGTGTAGAATTATTTTTATATATTTGTTTTACATATTTTATTTGTCTTCGTATTTAAAAAGGATAAAATGTATACATTTTATTTAGGGATATGTTTTTACTTGAATATTTAATAATTTTATATAATTTTGATATTTTTGTGGTGTAACAATATTAATGTAAAAATAGAATGATTAATAATGTCATAATATTAAAATTATAATATTTAGTATATAATATTTATATATTTTGGTATAGTAATGTTACAATATATATGAATATTTATAATTATATATTTTTTAGTGTTTTATAATATATTAATATAGGTATTTAATATTAATATTAATATTATTAATTTTTTTATAGCTATTCAGTAACTACGATTAAGAAAAACTAACTCGATGAGTTATATTCAACTAACAACATAAAATTAAAGGGCTTATTTGCTCTTTTTAAAATTATAAAAATTTATTTGCTCTTACACCTATACCTCACAGGTTTTTTTGCTCCTTAACTCTTTAAATATCGGTGGAGCAGAGTTGACAATTGGAATATCGGTGGAGCAGAGTTGACAATTGGTCTGATAGGTTAGGCTCTCACATAAATCAAACTCGTCATTTTATAGTTTCATTTGGTTTAGTCCGGATTAAGATTTGGATATATATCAAGTCCGAATCATTTAGTATTTTTGGACTTATGTTTGAATTCAAATGGATAACTTAATGACAATAAATTATTAAAAGAAAATTAATATGACATATAAAATATAAAAATTGATTATTTTTCATATTAGAAATATAAAAACAACGATCCATATATGTTTTTCATGTCATTTAATATATAGATAAAATATAAAATTATTCCCAGGCGATCATTCAACTTACTTATTCTATTTTTATTAATATATAACATCCATAATAACTTGTAATATGTATTAACTGTTAATCGTCAATTATTTAATTATTGAAAATTGAATTCATAATAAGATTATATACATCGTAATAGTATTTAGAATGATTTTTTTTGCAAAAGATTACATATTAGTATTTAATATATTTTTAACTCTCATTGAAAGAAAATTATTAATGAAATATATCGACTTATGATTTTTTATTATATTTTATTTTCACAATTAAATTTTCTGACTCCGCACTTAATATATTTGATATTTTGTTTCCAAATTTCTCAATCCGCAGCGGAGATGAAACTTTAAAGTGTGTACTGGGTAGGGTCCGACCGGATCGATCGACCGGACCGGACTGAAAATCAGAAAATTTTAAATATATGGACCAAAAACCGGGCCGAATATATTTGGTTTTGGGACCGAACCGGACCGGTAAAACCTGGACCAGATCGGGACCGGACCGAGATGGATCGGTTGATTATTATTATTATTATTATTGCATTTTTATTTGTATAATAATATATAAATATATATTATTTTATAAATTTAATAACAAATACATCTCTCATCCTTTATACGATGATAATCATTTTTAAATATATAGCTCTCATTTTTTAAATATAGAGACAAATTAAATTTATTGTTTAATTTATTATATTGATTATTATAATAATAATAATAATTTATTCTATAATATTTTGGATAATTAAATTATAATAAATTTTAGTATTTTATTCTTAAATTAGATAATTTAAAGAGTGAAATAAAATAAATAAGTCTATATATAAAATCTGATTCGGTTCGAATTTTTTCTGGATTTAAACCAGACCGACTCAAAAACTATTTTTTTTTAATTTTGAGGACCGAGACCAGACCGGATATTTTCGGTCCGGTCCGGTGATCTTCTTCTCCGTATATATATTTTTTGAGCTTATCTCCTTCTCAAAATCTAATTATCTCATACTTTTTAAACCTATATAAATAAGTTTAAATCAAATTCTTTCATTTATGAATTATTTGACATTCCTTCTAACTCAATATTATAATTAGATAAAATAAAATAGTGTCTAGTAGCTAAAATTGCAGACAAAACAAAAATCCAGTTAGTTTCTTTATTCAAAATTAAAATACTATTTATCTAACAAGTTGATCTCAACTTGATTTGTTAAATAGATTCAAGCACATATTAAAAAAATACAATTAAAATCAATGACCAAACCCAATTTTTTAAAACATTTTCTTTTCTGATATATATCGATGTTCTAATATCTTCACGACTATGACACTCTAACGTAATCTTTATTCCACTAACTTTATTAGAAATTAAATTAAATTCTACTTATATACACCCAAAAACAAGACTAATTAATTATTAAGAGTCACAAATTAGTGCACTCTAATTACATTATTTTTGTAACATGTACATTAGAAACTGAATGTTAATTATCAAGATTCACAAATTAGCACATCGTATTGTATAAATCGGAAAAGATTTTTTATTTTTCTTTTACTAAATTCGGAAAAGATTTATAAAAACAAATAACAAAAAAGTCAATGAGCTGCCAACAACCATGCTACAAATATTACTGTAAAAGGCAATGTAGTATGAACGAGACTTCCACATGTACTGTATATAATTATTATATTGAATTATCAATCATTCAGGTAAAGCAATTTACAAAGTAATTACTGTATGTATTAAGATTGATTAAACCATAGTCAACTACGGTCTTGATCAATTAGTGCATAGTTGTTAAGATTATTTTCATATTTTTCATTGATTTTATGTTACAACTACATACATGGATGATACATATACATATATATATATATAGGTAGCAATTATTTATGTTTACTTTCAAAATTTTCAATTCAAATCTAATAAATTATCTTCTTCCAATGGTATCGTAAAGTTTAGCAATTTCTAGAACAACTGTGTTCACACGAAGCTAATGCTACATTTTTAATGCTGTTTTAGTACAAGTTGGAGCAAGTATTAAGTTTAAAGCGAGATGGATGTATAGACCAAATCAAATTGATTTTACCTGACATGTTTTACGAGTAGAGGACGACATTTAGCAACCAAATCAAATTGATTTTTTCTGATATACATGACTTAGAGTACCTGTTTTTATTTATCAAACGAAATATAATTTAACAAAATTTAATAATACATACAACAGTTTTACATTAATCTATTAATAAAATCAAACCTTATTAATTTGTAATTGTCACATAAAAATAATAAAATAATTAATATTTTTTTTAACATAATACTCCTAATAAATTTCATCAAATTAATCAACAAAATTAATAGATTGATGTAGTTGATGAATGAGTATACTCTTCTGTAGGTCAACCGAGGTGGCTACTATACATACGTACACACAGGTTTGATGTGTGTGTGCGCTTTGCGAAGATCCTACATGTAGGTGCACCAATGTTGCAGTTCCCTGATATGAGAATGTTTGATTTTTTTTGTAATTATTTTTTATAATCCAAATAGTTTTGGTGAACCTACAACATTAATAACTTATTATTTTTAAAATTTTTGTTGTTAAATTGATTAAATTTTGATTAAAAAATACATTTATTATATCATTTAAAAAGTGAAAAAATTTAATTATTATATATAATCAGATTTTAAAAATATAATTTTCAGTTTTTTAAAATTATAAAAGTAATTTTTAATTTCAATAAAAAATTTGATCAATTTAAAACAAAAAATATAAAAATTAATTTGAAATGGCAAAATTCAAATAAAAAATATATAATAATTTGAGAACTCGGGAATCTAATCTTAAATCTTTCAATATTTTCACATTAGATCGATCTAACCCATTCAATTGTCTAAATATAATATTATAGTAATACATATTACAAATGTTTAAAAATAATAATTAGAAGTTTCTCAAGTAAAATATAAAACAACATTACACCAGTATTTAACAATGACATATTGACATGTGTACCCAATTTAAAAAAGTGAAGATGAGCTTACTTTTCAACATTGTTAATTGAATCTAAGAAGACCAACATCAAAAACAATGATACAAAAATTCGACTAGCAAAAAAAAGATGAACATATATATACAAGTCCCATTGTCATAAATATATGTTCAACATGATAGATAAGATAGATTTGAATAGTAACACGTGTATCTGGCAAAGTCAAAAATAGGGCGAAATCATAATGTCCATGATGATGAAATATATTAATAAATTGTAAACAAAAACATAGGGAGAAAATGTCTATAGGTCACAGTCCGGAAGAAAATGTCATAAATGGCACAACTCGTAACAATGATCCTGAATAGCACTCCAAAACGTTACATAGTGTGGCGTGCTGGAAAATGAGTGAAAACGCTACACGAAGTAGCGTTTTGCACTTTTTTTAATTTTTTAATGGGAAAAAACGCTATTTCGTATAGCGTTTTGCATTTTTTTTAATTATTTTGGGGGAAAACGCTACTTTATCTTGGGTTCTAGGCTAAAAAATGCAACTTAAAGTAGCGTTTTGTAGAGAGATTTTTTTTCAAAACTCTACACGATGTAGGGTTTTGAAGTGCTATTTAGAGCCATTTTTTTAGGTGTGCTATTTAGGACATTTTCTCCCCAAACTGTGCCTAACACCCAAACAGGTAGCTGCTCCTTTCTTTCATCACATCAATCATCAACCCCACTAGTCTTTTATTATTTTTCTCACCTGATCGCAGCAGCAAATCAACATAAGCAAGTTAACTGCACTGTTTCTTCTTATATTAACCTCGACCCAGTCAAGTCTTTCACCCCCACAACTTCATTAGTCTGCCTTCTTCAACCCTGCCTTTTGTTCCAAGAACCTACAAATTTATGTACACATACATACATGTGACATCCAATATAATATATAAACACACCTTGTTCCTTGTTGTCCACGTTCTTTTTATGTATTACTAGCTAGAACATACATAAATACATACTCATAGTATAGAGAAATGGTTAAAATTTTTGGTGTTGTTGAGATTGGTAGGATGAGTAGTATACAATCAAGAATTCATATGTACAAAGGAGGAGCTCCTTTGATTATGTTGTTTTGTTGGTCTCTGTTGCTTCTTGGAGCTAACACCCAGACTCCAAGAACCGATCCTCAAGAAGGTACCTTTTTTGCTCATATGTATCACTAATTTTTTTTTTTGGTGAAGTGCATAGGGGAAAATTTATTTGGCCATGATTTTTTGTTTGTATAAAACTTCAATGACAATTAAGTTCCGAGTGATCCACTATTCCATCCCAAACATTTCGAGTGAAGGAGATTATTAACACAATAAACATGATGTATATGATAAGCTAGTTTAGTAACAAACTAAGCTTGTTGAAATTTATATACTAGAATATTGTAAGATATTTTTGTACAGTGTAGTTAGAATCTTTAGTTACCAAGTGTCAAAAGATTTTTTTCCAATATTATGGAATTACGCTTTGCAAATACCTTTTAACTTGGTTGTTTTATACTGAATAATGTGTTGCCTTATACATCAAAACAGAGTTATCTAATAAGAACATGTTTGTGATTTGGTTTATGTTTTTGTTCTGGTGAAAGATAATTTACAATTCATATAGTTATGAATGTTCCATCAATGTCTAAGTGACTTATTTAAATAACATGCAGTTTCAGCATTGCGGGACATCAAGAAAAGTTTGGTCGATCCAAATCGGAATCTTAGTAATTGGAATCGTGGTGACCCATGCACATCTAATTGGACCGGAGTTTTATGCTTTAATAAAACAATGGACGATAACTATCTGCATGTCAGGGAGTTGTATGTCATTAATTCTTACCCTAGTCTAATCTTATATAGAGTATAATTTGCTCAAAATGAATTCTCTAATCATCTTGGAAACGTTTGTTGCTTATTCCTGTTCAATTTGGCTTCCATATGTGTAGTTGAACCTTATAAATGGTTAGTAATTCATGTCGGCAAGGTTATACCTTTAAAGAGGTAATTTTTGCTTTCTATGGTTTCCAAACTCATTTCTGGAATGGATTTAGCAGTGCTAATTTACTTCACTTTTGATTGGACGGGTTGTGATTCCAACTATTAAGGCACACAAGTTTACTAGATTTATGCAACATTGCAAGCCTATATGACGCGGATATCTAATGATAAAAAGTAGAATAACTTATTGAAATGTGAGTACAGTATGTTTCTTCCACCAACAAGGTCAGAGGTAACAAAGCCTAATAGAAAGTCCCCTCGTGCAATTGCACATATAGAAGGGAAAGAATACACACTTTCTTGGTTATCTCTGAATTATTAATTATTGAAGAATAAACTATATAATTGCTTTAAATTTGTTGACATGGCTCAATAATGATGAAATCATAGCTGCAGGCATGTGCTGGTCAATGTGCTTGGCCGCTGAACATACGAGGCATACTATATTTCAGCTTCCATTTCCAAATGTATAAAATATGACAATGAAATCAATATATTAAAACTTATACATGAATACTCATCAGCTTTACCTTTTGCTTCTTTTCGATGTCAGATTTTTTTTATATTTTTATTTACAGATTTGACTGCTCAACTTAGAATTAACACATCTTTATTCTCTTTATAATTGGTCCTATCTTTTTTCTTCATGGCAGGCAACTATTGAATATGAATCTATCAGGGAAGTTATCACCAGCATTAGGCAGATTATCATATATGAAAATCTTGTGAGTGCATATTCTCTATATAACTGCTTTTGTTATGGTTTTCTCTTGGTATAACTTAGATGCATCGGCTCTGTTCTTATTATAGTTATTGAGCTTTTGAGATATGAAGTTAACATTGCTTAATATGTTTGTAGAATCTAAACAATCGTTCATATTTTTCAATCAGGGATTTCATGTGGAACAACATAAGTGGGAGTATACCAGTTGAAATAGGCGACATTAAGTCTTTGGAGCTACTGTAAGTTCAAGAATTGGATATTACACTTTAACCGTGTGCTAGAATATAAAAAAATTATGTATCTGTCCCGATTTATTTACTGGCTATTGTTTCGTTCACCATAAAAGACTGTGGTAGCTCTTTTTGTTCAATTTCATTCTATTGATGCTCTTGTTTGCGTCCAGGCTGCTGAATGGAAATCAACTAACAGGGCCCTTACCTGAGACAATGGGATATCTTCCCAATTTGGACAGAATACAAATTGACCAGAACCACATATCAGGACCAATTCCAAAGTCATTTGCAAACCTAAACAAAACAAAGCACTTGTAAGCACTTTCTCTTCCTGTATCATTGTATGTGTTAGTCAATTTTTTATTTTTTTAAAATATTTAAAACATAGTATCCTTTGTTTGTTATCACATCCTACGATTAGCTCTGTTATTTCTTCTTGATGGGTTTTAAAATTCTGTTGTTATCAACTCCTGACAGCCATATGAACAACAATTCAATAAGTGGCCAGATCCCTCCTGAGCTGTCTAAACTGGGAAGTCTTGTTCACATGTAAGTGGTTTATGATATTTTTAATTTTACGGTGCACTGGAACAAGTTCAGTATTAACCTTTCTTTTACGCAGGCTTCTCGATAATAACAACTTAACAGGGTATATTCCACCAGAGCTTGCTGAGATTCCAGATCTTTTTATACTGTACGGGCTTTTTCTCTGTATATATATGCGTAAATTCACTACTGTGATGCAAGATTTATCATTTCTGTACAGCAAAATCACATCCTGGTATTCCTGAAAGTAAGGTTATTTTAAAGTCCAACTCGCTCCAAATTCTACTTAGCATAATAATTGACATGAACACTTATGGACCACCTATAAATTCTTCCGTCCTATATACCTCTGCACAAGAAACACTAAAAAAGCAACATGACCCTTTATTGTTGACATAAACAAGCCCTGAAGTTTGCTTGTTTCCAATCAATTTTATCAGCTGAACGTCCTCGATGCCAGGTCCTTGTAAAAGGCATAATTTCTTTAATTTTATAGGAATAAATTTGGGCGATTCATGAATTTACTGTCATGTCAAATTGTCAAGTCCCTGTCCAGCCAGTTCTCTAAGTATTTTTGTAGGAACATGTTTAATTCTTTGGGAGTGAAATCTTTATTTTTTTTATGTTCAGTAAAATAATTAACCGAAGAGGCTATTCGTTCCACACCAAGATCTATTTACAGTTTTTGTCATGTAAATGTTTTATTCGGTTTAAGTATCCACAATGAATTAATGCAAAAGATGTACTATGCCTATACGTCATGTCACTTACTACATACTACTTGTATGAGAGATGGAATAATATACAGTTAGTATATAATGCCATTGAAACATTTTTTGTCCTACCTTTCTATTATTTCTCATAATTCCTTTTTTAAAACTTTTTTGGCAGTCAACTTGATAACAACAACTTTGGTGGGAGTGAGATACCTGCATCATTCAAAAACATGTCTAAATTGTTGAAGCTGTGAGTGGGTACAGTTACTTCATCTTAATTTTGGTTTGAATAGTTCCCCTTGAGGCTGGGTTCTGATCTATTTTCGTCAATGAGATATGAGCTTTCGGGATGGAATGTTTGTTTATACTGCCTTAATATTTTGAAATGCAGACAATAATCCGTATAATTTAATGTGCATACACGCAGTCACACCCACATATAATAAATAATATAGAGTCTTAAGTGTATAAACAGGGAAGCATGTGTTGACTCAGACAAATGTCTTATTGATATTGAGTACTATACTTTGTCAAACTTCATGATTTTCGTTAAATAAATTGGGGAAAAAGTTGGCCTAACATCTTAGTTTCATTTATTGCATCAGGAGTTTAAGGAACTGCAGCTTGCAAGGATTAATACCTGACTTAAGCCCCATACCGAACCTTGCTTACATGTAAGTTCAAGCGTATCTACCGGACAATATTTGATTACTCTTGTTAATGCCTGTATTCACTCAAACATATAATCTATAATTCAGTGATCTCAGTTCAAATCAGCTTGAAGGATCCATACCATCAAATAAGCTTTCTGAGGTTATAACAACTATGTAAGAACAGTCAATCTTTACATATTTCTCTTGTACCCTCTGCGTAGACTTTTTCAGTACCTTTCAAAGTTCACCGCATGATTTGTCTATTTTGTTGTGCGAGTGTGACATTCCTTTTTTGACTGATACTAATGATTTTCTAGACCACTAACCATGCAGTGATTTATCAAATAATAAGCTTACTGGAGCTATTCCTGCCAACTTCTCGAGGCTTCCTCTTCTCCAGCAATTGTTAGCACTCTTCAGCTTCACTTGTTTTTATTTATACCATCATAATTTCCACATATGATACCTATGAAGTTTTTTTTTCTGTAACCTTTGCCTTTGCAAAGTTTCTTTTCCTCCATATCTTACAAATCCTGATGTGTATATATATTAATTTGCATGATATTCCTGTTACAGATCTCTTGCAAACAATTCACTGAGTGGTTCAGTTGCAAGTACTATTTGGACAAATCGAAAACTCAATGCGACGGAGACACTGAACTTGTAAGAGCTAGAACATTATTTGTTTAAATTTCTTTATATGAATTTGTGTGCTCATGCCCCTGACTTCTCAGCCACCAATCCTCAAACAATTGACACTTTTTTAAGTATCTGAAGATTTATTTTCTTTCCATGCTTATTACAAGATCTAATAAGTTTCCATCTCAAGTAGATAATATATTTCACTTTTATGTTTGGAATTGTTTAGTATAATATGAAATAAAACCACACTGCCCTTCTATACTGCAGGAACTTGCAAAACAACAATTTCACAAGCATTTCAGGCAGTTCTAATCTCCCTCCAAACGTCACTCTCTGGTGTGCTAGTTTTCTTTTTCTATTATCCAATTTAGTGAAACATTTGCGCATTGTTACAAGTGTTGTGAACACAAATTATTTCTCAAAATCTAGCAATATGGTAAGCATGTGCTTTTGTATATTGTTCAGGCTTCAAGGAAATCCTGTATGCCCAAATTCCAATCTGTCAGACTCCTGTATAGCTTTGAGTGCAAATGATACTTCTTACCAAAGCTCAAGGTTCATACCTGATGATTGTCCTAAATGTCCCATTCCTTATGAATATGCCCGGGGATCTCCTGTACGTTGCTTCTGCGCTGCGCCTCTGATTTTTGGCTATCGATTAAAGAGTCCTGGATTCAGAGATTTTCAGCCCTATTTTATTCCATTTGAGGAGTACTTGACTTCTGGTCTCCGAATAAATTCTTTTCAGCTTGATGTTGATTCTTATGAATGGCAAAAAGGTCCTCGATTGGGGATGTCCTTCAGGATATATCCAGTGTACATGGGCAACAGCTCTAACTCTAACGTCTTTAATAGGAGTGAAGTATCTCGGATCCTGGACATGTTTACAGGATGGAATATACCTGATAGCGATATTTTTGGACCTTACGAACTTATCTACTTCACACTATTGGAACCGTACAAAGATGGTTTGTTTCCTAAACTTAAACTGAGAGGCATTGCTGAAATCCTTTATGTTTAAAAAGTAGAAGGGATTTTTTTTTAGCTTTAAGATTGCAGCATCTTAAGTGCACAGTATAGCACATTACATGGTCCCACCGTTTGATTTACTACTTACATTCTTGATATAATCTTTGACCTAGTTGCTCCTTGTAATTACAATTGAGAGTAGAACTACTTTTTGTAATAAATGTATGTTTGAGTGGAGTCTAGGTGCGAGCCAATTATTGTACTACAATGTTTGAAATTTACTTTAATGTCCAGAATGTGCTTGCTTTTCCAGTTTTGGAATCCATCTCGTACCTTGGTAGTCTGAGAAGTACCTTTGTGAGTGTAGCATGTTTCTAAATTTTTTCTATGCAAGGGGAAGTTCTGTGCACACTTGTTAATTACTGAGAAAAATTGAGCATAAGTTCGTAATATATTATATTTATACTGTTATAGGCATTTGGAAGTTATTCCATTCTGCACAATAAACTTATTCAATATACTGCATAGTTCTGTGGTCGGCAGTGCAGAGGCTGACATTTTCAGCGCTGCTTCTTGTATATATATAGTGAATATATTCTGTGAAGTAATGGTTAATCTATTAGAATTTACCATGTTACTAGAACAAATGTACATATTTACACTATAAATCTTTTTTGGGTATCACTTACAGTTATTCCCTCCAAATCATCTACAAGTCTTAGCAAGGGTGCACTAGCTGGAATAGTACTTGGTGCAATTGCAGGTTCAGTGACATTATCTGCAATTGTGACACTAATTATTTTGAGATCGCAAATGAGGAAGCAGCATTTCACTTCAAAAAGACGACAATGTAAGTACAATATATTACCGATGTAGCTGAAACACTGTTTCATACACTTATCATGTTTATCTCTTCATTTTTGTCGGTGTTCTGAAGCTACATTTTAGATTATATACAACTGAGAGTGAATTAGCAGTAAACTAATATATAAATGAGAGATAAGTGACAACCAGTACTGGTTCTACTTATGAAATTACAATATTTGTGATGCAGCATCTCGGGTTTCAATTAAAATTGACGGGGTAAAAGATTTTACCTATGCGGAGATGGCATTAGCAACAAGTAATTTTAGTAGTTCCAGTCAAGTTGGACAAGGAGGGTATGGAAAGGTCTACAAAGGTGTCCTGGCTGATGGCACGGTGGTGGCCATAAAACGCGCACAAGAGGGATCATTGCAGGGTGAAAAGGAGTTTCTCAATGAAATAGAATTGTTATCTAGGTTACATCATAGGAATCTAGTGTCATTAATCGGATATTGTGATGAGGAAAGTGAACAGGTATATTTCTATTCACCAAACATTTAGAAACAGGCACTCTCTTCACATTCTATTACTGTATTTTCCTCAAGGCGACCGACTGTTGAGTTCTTTTTCCTTTTGAAACTATATTGCATTGTGCATTGTTCACTTCTACATATACTATTGAGTTCTCAATTATATGGTAGTATAATAAAGTGTTGGCCGTTACAGCTGAAAAATGATCTGTCAGAATTGCATATATATGAATGATAGTATAAGAATGTTAATAATTCCTGCAAAATTTGTTAATGGTCATATTTGTACTTTAGATAAAATCGAAATCCTTTCAGCTTTTAGAAAACAATAGCCCTTCCAATACCACTTGTTACATTTAAAGACACATTTTTCTGATCCCATCTGCAAAAGACTTCAATAGTCCTCTTTTTCAAAACCTTAGAACTCGAAACTTGAAATCGTTAATGATATATTTGCTTCCTAGGCTGAGACTATTTAATCGTAGTAGTTTTTTTTATATATTTTTCGATGTATGTATTATATGTTCCCAAGTTGAACAATGTACAAAATTTATCTTGAACATGAATGTTTATAATTTTAATGTGATTATGATCATTGTCTGCAGATGTTAATATATGAGTTCATGCCCAATGGCACCCTACGGGATCACCTATCTGGTAAAGATTCTCATCTTAATCGAGTTTGACCTTATTATTTCTAGCATTTTAGTGCCTGTGGCAGATGTGATGGTGTATAATAACCTTATATTTTTTACGAGCATAAATTTAATCATGAAATGTACAACCTCTCTGCGTTGGGATATTTCCACTTTCTCTGTTGAAATTACATCCTCTAATTCCTGCGAACTGTCCAGATTTAGGAAAATCCAAAAAGTTGGGAGTACTTTTGAGAAGTCAAGAGGCGTAGGATCCTTTGTGTAGAATATAGATTTATTTGTTTTTCTTTACTGAGAAGAGTGAGGGTGTTTAAAAGAAGACAAATATTATCTCTCAAGATACTTTGTAAAAGAACAATCTGTAACTGACTAACTGAACAAACTGTTTTTTTCTTGTTTATAACAGTTATTTCTAAGGAGCCAATGAGTTTTGCTATGAGAACTAGAATCGCATTAGGTTCGGCCAAGGGAATCCTGTACTTACACTCGGAAGCTGATCCTCCTATATTTCATCGAGATATAAAGGCCACTAACATATTACTGGACTCATATTACATTGCAAAAGTTGCTGATTTTGGACTTTCGCGACTTGCTCCAGTTCCTGATTTAGAAGGTTTTGTGCCTGCTCATGTATCTACAGTTGTTAAGGGTACTCCAGTAAGTTTCAATACTATACTTAAACAGATAAAACCTCATTACCTAATGGAATATTTACATTGAACATAGAGTTCAGCCATTTGTAGCGTTGGGCAACCACCAAGATCTATTCTGCTTTACAGGCTCAAATCTTTACAGCAAATCAGAAACGAGGATTTTTTTCTAGATCTATAAATCCATTTGATATGTTTTAGTGTTCTTAACTTTATCCAACACGCCCAGGAACTTGTAATTGTACTACACAATCTAATCAAAACCTAATCAAAGAAAATGACATATTGGAAAACGTAGACAGCTTTTAATTGGTTCCCTGAGGTAACTCTTATATATTAGTCCGAGTATGAATCTATTGCAGGGGTATCTCGATCCAGAGTACTTTCTTACTCATAAGCTGACTGACAAAAGTGATGTTTATAGCTTTGGTGTGGTACTTTTAGAGCTTTTGACTGGTATGCATCCGATTATGCATGGCAAAAACATTGTTCGAGAGGCAAGTTTCACACCCCTCCCTTTTTAAGTACTATTTGTCGCCTACGTAAAATCATTTCGTCATATATAATGTACCTAAAACAGTTTACTGGAAAAACATGAAACTAACTAGTATATGTTGTGTTCTCTCATAATCTTGTTTTTGCATCTGCTTCAGGTCAAAAATGCATTTCAATCTGGCATGATATTCTCAATCATTGATAAAAGAATGGGATCATATCCTTCTGAATGCGTGGAAAGGTTTGTGAACTTAGCCCTCAAGAGTTGCCAAGAAAATACAGATAGTAGGCCTTCAATGGCTGAAGTGGTTCGCGAACTTGAACTTTTATGTCTTATGATACCCGAGTCCGATACTAAAATAACAAATTCACCGGTGTCTGATCCTGGGAAGGCTGTATATTCGGAGTCTTCTTCGTCTGTTGGCATATCGTCGACGCCAAATCATTACTTTTCATCAGAAGTCTCTGGGAGTGACCTTGTGAGTGGAACTATTCCTAGCATTAAACCTAGATAATAAAGTGATCATAATCTTTTTGGTTCAAACATATGGTCAGTCATGTAATTATTGTATGGGTTAGTGCATAGTGATAGTGTTGATACTTGTTTTCATAAAAGTGGTATAGATGTGTGTCTGCTTACGACACTAAACTTGCAAAGTTCTATTCGAAATTCATTTGAATTATGTGTAGATATTGCTTGTGTTTGGAGTTTAGATCCGTATAATATATGTAGGCTTGAGGCTTCACATTCAAAAGTACCGCTTTGTGTTTATGTTATTTTTTAATTTTATTTTACATATTATACCTAATTTAAAATTTTAAAACAATGTAACTTACAGTTTCGCGCTTATTATTATTGCGGTACTCCTACACAATTATTATGATAAAGAACAAATACCTTAAAAACTTTAACAATTCATTAATGGAGGTCTAAAACTTGTTTAATCACCACGTATCCCGCTCTCGCGATCTACGCTCTAAGGTATCCACACGAACACTTTTCATGAAGGATTGATGTATACTAGCATTCGAAAACTGCTTCTCTCTCTATCTTCCTCTTTTCTCAAAGGGATATGGATTTAGAAAATATGTGTCTTACTATTAAATCAGCCCATAAAGAGATTATATAGAGAGATGAATAAGTTTTCTAATTATATTCTAATTATAATTAATACTAATCCAAAATTCCAAATTATATAATAAAGTCTCACTTAATTAATTAATTACTAATTTTGGAAGTAGTTTAAGTAATTCATTTATTCTATTTATATAATTAATTAAGTCATACTTAATTAATATCATAAATAAAATAAATTACTTATTTAATTTAAATTATTTCTCCTTCAAGCATTCTTTGTGTGTGACCCTGTAGGTTATTATTACGTTGACAACAATTTTAATATCTAATTAAAATTGTAAACAATGAGCGGCATCTAGTAATACATTATTGATACCCAAGTAATAATAATAAAATCAGTGATTCGATTAAACCTTTCGTGAATAATATGTTCCATGTAATATAATCCCTTTAACCTTATATTATAGATCAAACTCGAGACATGTTTCGTGTCATCCTCTTCAATGTTTAATCTGGGTTTCCTTGATCAATGAGTAGACTATTAAACAAATCAACATTTGAGCACGACCATGCATTTTATAGTCTCACGCAATCAAGAGGCCAATAATATCACTCTTAAATAGGAATGTTAAATCATTTATCTATCATTCATATTTCTCATACGATTCATAGTATACTCAATGTCCACCTTTATCATCACCAGTTAAAGGTAACTTTTAGTGTAATCAAAGTATATTAATTCTCGTATAGAAATATAATGATTTCAAGTCAAAGGATCATTACATCATTATCACAATGAGAATTTCTTATGACACTTATTAACATGTAAAATCTCACGGCGGGTCATTCCAGTGCCATTCATTGAGACATGCACTTATGTTCTTGACTTTAGTATCACCATACATATGACCAATGAGATGCGGTCATCTGACAACAAATATACTAGTCTTATTGCATTATATTATTGTCATTAAATAATAATACTCGACTAGGGAATTTTAGAAATAAGATACTATTCATATAATCTCATTTTTAAGTCATATACTTAAAGATATATAATACATATCAAAATTCCAAGGACATTTATTATGCTTTCAATTTATTACGCAGTAAATAAAACATAATAAATAAATAATAATCGATAAAACATAATCCTTAATAATAAAATATTTTCCTTAAAATATAAAAGTAATTGTCTCTAGGGCACAATTACTAACAAGTACACTTTTAGTGAAACTGACATGTTGTTTCAGGTAGCAGACTAAGATAGTGAAAACAAAAGAAATGATTTGGATATGTCTATCTAGTCTGTCAAGTCTACTATTGCAACTTGGGAGAAGACAAGTAAAAGATAAAGCGTTCTCAAGGAGTCAAAGATTTCTGTATATCTCAGAGCTGTTTTATCTACAAATGGAATGAAGACAAGGTTGAACGAGAAAAACATAGTTTTTATTTCAAGTTTGTTCTAGAACCACGGAAAAGTGCAGATATAAGTGAGATATGTGTTTCAGTATAAATACACATATCTCACAAGTACTTTTTCCAAATAAAACTGAGTTAGATTTTCTCTCAAGTATAGAAACATTAGCAAATTCATTGTTCTTGTTTTTATCGAAGCTGGAATTCATTTTCAGGCAATTGTAGCAAACTAAAAATAATAAAATTATTTTTGAAGTTTAAAAATACTGTCTTTATTATCTACTTCGATTGTTTGCATATTAAATTTGTTAATTATAAATCTTGTTTGTTGTTAGTAAGAAATAGTTATAATTAATCAAGTTGTATTCAACCCCCCATCTACAACATCTATCTTGCTTAACATTCTTCAATGCAACAAAATCCATAATTAAATTAGTTTATGTAGCGTTTATGTCACTATTGAGAGAATATGTAAAAAATATAGCATTCCAATCATGCAATACCTTAACAATAAATATAGACAATCATGCTTGCTTGACTATTTTTGTCGAACCAGCAAATCCCTTAGGTATAATTTTACCTTATTATAATTATACATAATACCATTGAAATACACACCACTCGTATTAACTCAAATTTTACATTTTAACATTTAACCTACCATTTTACCTATCACTGTTTGTTAGAGATGCTCTAAGGCCGGGGAAAATTTTTCTCACAACTGATTATAATAGTAAAAAAACATTATTGGTTAACATAAGTAGTAAAAAACTTATTTTATGTTTCTTATTTGATTCTCGTTCATCTTGAAATTTACTTTAACATACTTATCCGCAAGATTATAAATTTATTTATTAAAAAAATGAGGGTTCAAATTTGACGTTACAGTGTCCTACTGCATTCTTTATAAATATAATAAAATATTGAATTATAGTGATTTAAGACATTATTTTGTATTTCAACTCCAACAACATTCCTTATTTTTGTTCTTTATTATTAAAATAATAGTAATATATTTGGACTAGTAAGTGGGAAATGGTGGGACCAAAAATATAGTAAGTGAAAATTAGTGGGTAGAAAAAGATAGAAATAATTTTTTATTCCCAAAAATAAAATAAGGAATTATTAAGGGTTACATAAAAATATGGAATGCGATGGATATCTTATAATTTAAGGAATCACTAATACACATTTAGAGTACCATTTTATCTTACATTTCTTATATTTAAACTTGAGAGTACATTTAAGTAAGCGGTTATACTTGCTCTTATAACTTTGCATTAAAATCTTGTGTTAAAAATAATATTTGAAAAAACTAATGTTTTGATATATATAATTTTATAATTTATAAGTATTGTAAAACATTTATACTGTGTTCAAGGATATAAAAGAAAAAAGTAGAAAATAAGTTATATTTTTTCTTATTCTTTTCAAAAATAGGAAGAAAAGTTCGAAGACAAATATATATGAAATGTTCTTCTCAATTCTTTAACTTTATTTCCAATAAAAAGTATTTTATAACAAATTGTAAATATAAATTCTTTAAAATTGTGTTTGGAAACATAATACTACCTCTGTCCCGGCCAAATGTTCATTTGGTTTGGACACGGAGACCAAGGATAGTGAATGTAATATTGTTAAGATAAATGAAGTAGTGGGTGTAATATTGACTTTATTGTTAAAATAAATGAAGTAGTGGGTGTAATAGTGTAAAGTGTTGAAAAAGTTGAGTGAAGTAGTGAATGTAATAATGTATTTTATTGTTAAAAGTTATTATTTTGAGTTAATGTAAATGATTGGTGGGACGTCCCAAAAAAGAAAGTGTAAAGAAATGGGAGGGACGGAGGGAGTATTCATTTCAAATAATGTAAAATTGTGTTTGAGAATTTTGATTTTATTTCAAATGATGGATTTAAAATGATAGGATTTCAGTTGTCATTTCAAATGATCATATTTGTAATAATATTTGAATTTCTTGGAATTCAAATCAAATACAAAACCAAATTTTTATGATTACTCAAACATGTCATTTGATCAAATTCAGAATTTCAAATGAAATTCATGTTCCCAAACAGGTCATAAATTGAATTGTAATTTTAAATTCTCAAATTTATACCAGCAAAATAAAATTCAAAATTTTTTAATTATCCAAACATGTCGTTATGTCATTTGATTAAATTCAAAAATTCAAATGAAATCCAAATTATCAGACAAGCCATAACTTTCTTTCCTTTTCTTTCGTTTGTTGAGTTTTTTAGATTAATAAATAGAAAAGAAAAAGAAAAGAACTGAATTTGAGAATATTAAATCACATTTTTACTTTTCCTTTCTCTTCTTAAAAAATTTTGGAAAGATAAAAAAGAAAATATTAAATCACATTTTTTCCCCTTCTCTCTCTAAAACTATACTCTAGAACACGGTATAAATTTAGTAATAAAAAATAGCAAAATTATATCTGCCTCATTTTAAAATACGCATTTTGAATTTAGCAAAAACATAATAAAAAAATAATACGCATGTTGATTTCGAAAGATCTAGATGGGCTTCACTTGAGAAATTAAAACAGCCCATTTTAATATGACGCAAGCCTATACGTACATGGACTCGGCCCAAACACGTATTAAACCCCGTGTATATATATATCATATATATGTTAGCCCTTGCCTCTCAATACACAGCCGAGCTAAGCCAAAACTACTTCGCCATGGGAAGAAGTATGCCCTCTTTCTTTCTATATCTATAGTCTATACATACACACGCATATACTTACAAGTTTTAATTTGCTTAGCGTATGAATCTTTGGGTTTTATATTTGTTTTTGATTGTATGCTGATGCTATATATCATTTTATTGTTGAATCATATGTATGTATAGATGTAGATTTAAGGTTTGTGGTGGTAATAAGATCTGTTATTGTAATTGATATATGTGTTTGTTGATTGTTTTAGTGCAGATGTTATATTTAAAGGTATTAATCAATTATGCCTGTGTCTAGTAAAGATTGTGTTGATTTGTTTAGTTAAGATGATTTCTTGATATATCACTTTTTTAACATATGAAATGGTCAACTGGGGTTGTGTTGATTTGTTTAGCTAAGCCTATTTGGGCACTTTTTTTTTTTGAAGAATAAGGTTAGCCGAGACACCCACCCGGAAAATACCATAGATTTTTTTTATTGTAAGCTTGTGTTTTTTATTTTTCGATTTTTTCCGTAAGTTGTTTGTGGATATAAGTATATGGCAAGCCAAATTATGTGGTTGCCTAGCAATCACTGTTGTCTGCATTTGATAGTCGTTTTAAGAATATGTTTGCTGTTATATTTTTGTTTCTGAAAATCTAGATTGACATTAAAATTGCTTAGTATTGTCCACTGCCTTTGCTTAGTTTTTATCAGTTACTTTATGTACATGTGTATTTTGTTCATGTATCAGCTTCCGATGCTATAAAATGATAGTTCTTTCCTTTCACAATATATGTACAACTGAATCTGGAACATGCTTCCCCCCCCCCCCCCCCCCCCGATAATTTGTGGGTGGTTCTTTAAAGATAGGTTGTTGAGATATTAAATGTATTTTTTTTTGTATCTTTTCAGGACCTGCAAGGTGTTATCGTCAGATTAAAAACAAGCCCTATCCTAAATCCAGGTACTGCCGTGGTGTGCCTGATCCTAAGATTAGGATCTATGATGTTGGAATGAAGAAGAAAGGAGTTGATGAATTTCCTTTCTGTGTCCATTTGGTCTCCTGGGAGAAGGAGAATGTCTCCAGTGAGGCATTGGAAGCTGCTCGTATTGCTTGCAACAAGTACATGACTAAGTTTGCTGGTAAAGATGCTTTCCATTTGAGGGTCAGGGTTCACCCATTCCATGTGCTGCGTATCAATAAAATGTTGTCGTGTGCTGGGGCTGATAGGCTCCAGACTGGTATGAGGGGTGCTTTTGGGAAGCCACTGGGAACCTGTGCACGTGTCAGTATTGGCCAGGTGCTCCTCTCAGTCCGCTGCAAAGACTCCAACAGCCCGCATGCCCAGGAGGCGTTGCGTCGTGCCAAGTTCAAGTTTCCCGGACGTCAGAAGATTATTGTTAGCAGGAAATGGTATGACTGAGAATTTAGCCATGCTCAGTGATTGAATGAGTTTATGATTATTTATCTATATGTTTATTCATCATCTTGTTATTTTTTTAGCAATATCTAATTCCTGATCTTAGTAAGAATACTAAAAGGGGTAATGTCCTAATTTAATTATTAACTGTTTTATTGTGTTGGCTTTTTTCTTGTTCCAGGGGATTCACCAAGTTTAGCCGTACTGATTACGTCAAGTGGAAGGCAGAAAACCGCATTCTTCCTGATGGTGTCAATGCTAAGGTTTGTGTTTTTAGCCACATTGAAATGCCATTGTTTTCTGTTTGAAATTCGGTCTCATCCTCTACAATATATTTATTCATTTGGAGTTTGTTGCAAGCATTCTCGACTAAATGGGGGTATATTACATTCACATTAACTAAACTGTAAATTGTGTTCTGTGTCCTTTTTTTTATTGCTCTAATTTGCATTTTGCCATGCTTTATATATTTCATATCAAATTGTAATTGCCAGAGCCAAAACTGAATTATTATAACTTCATCTTGCATCCAAGTGACTAAAAAATACAAGCATCTTAGAGGTTGTCAATTTGAGTTTGTGTATCACTTGGCCTTGTGGTGTAAATCATCAAGTAGTTGCATATCGAATATGAAACCAATTATGGAATTTTATATTTTGCTTTTATTTATGCAGCTTCTGGGTTGTCATGGACCTCTTGCAAGACGCCAGCCTGGTAGAGCATTTATTGATGCTGTTGCTACCTAGAGAAACATGTTTAATGTGGATGTTATCAGAATGATCAAATTACTTGGATCATCTCGCTTTGCTAGTTTTATTGCCTTTAGGCTAATATTTGTATTCAAAACTCTGTTTAAAAGAGCTAGTTTGTTATTGCTACTATTTACTTGGTTCCTGGTTTCTGCAGATTTTGTCATTGTTAAAATGATGGATATTATTCTAATGTCTTTTTTTATTATGATACTCGTCGCCATTCCTATGTTTGCTTTTATATTCATCATTATTTGTGTTTATAGAACTAGTGTCGTTTTGTTAGAACTGCTGTTATTTGATTGGCAAATGTCAAATTCGTTTTGCCAAAACGAAATACTCGCAATGTTTTAGAATGGTGTCATAATATATTTGAAACCATCAAATGCTTTTAGAGCAACTTCAATGGCCTTGTGTCGAAAAAAGGAAAAAAAAAAATTAGAAGTCGAGTTTCATTTTTGTACTGTGTTTTAAAGTGCATTAAAAGTGCAAGTCACGCTTAATTACTAATTTGAAGCTGAGTATGACGTGTTTATAGTTTCAAAATTCTTGTTATATACTGAATTTTTTTATTTTGCGCAATTGTTACTCCATACTAGTGTTGAATTAAATACTCTTTCTATTATAGTTCAAGTGTCCTTTTAACTTTTAATAATCAAATGAGTTATATGCAATTTAATAATCAAATGAGTTATATACTAATGTTGAATTAAATACTCTTTCTATCATAATTCAAGGTGTCCTTAACTTTTAATACTCAAATGAGTTGTATGCAATTTACATCCCTCGGTTTGGTTTTATTGCAGTTAAGATTCAATACTTTTTCTTTAAACACTTTACATCCCATAGACATTGTTCTAAAACTCGATAATTAATCACGATTAATCCCTGTTCGGTAACTTATCGAACTAATTAAATTCCTGATTATCTAATTAATCATTTCGATTAATTTTCAATTTATCCGATTAATCCATGTTCCATGCCCTCACCGGATTCGCGCTTTTTACAACACTGCTCATAGGTTTTAGTTTGTTATAATTTACATCTTTTTGATGATTCTTGCTAAGTTTGACTGTTAGTATTAGTCAACCTGCGGTTGTTTCGGTCATTACATAAAACGATAATTTTAAAAAATGAACAAAAAAATTAAAAATCATTCCTTTGGTTTTATATAAAATTTTAACTAAATATTAATAATTATTTTTTTATGATTTTAGAAAATTAAAAATTACACTTAAAGTATATTAATTATATTTTTAACAATATATTTTTTTAATTTTTTTATAATTATATAATATATATAATTTTCAATCAAATTTTAGTTAATTTGACCCTAAAAAATTAAACAAACTACTTGAATTGAGAGAATGAGGACAGATTTGAACAAAAATCATCTCATTAAATTTATAAATAAAAAAGTACTCCTCCATCCCAATTTAGATGACACTTTTATAAATTTCACACATATTAAGAAGTATTAAATGATTGTAACTTTTTTCATATCTACCCACATTTATTATATTAAGTTGCTCTCCCTCCATCTCATTTTACATGTGATTTTTTAAAAAATTACGCATCTTAAGAAAAAATTAGGTAAATAATTTGTTTCCTTGTCTGCCCCTAATAATTGCATTAAATGTAGATGAGTTGCTTGTATATATAAATTAGTCAAACATTAGAAATTGTAATACAAGGGTAATTTGTTGAAAAATCTTTAAAAAATTGCTTTGGAAAAAGAGAGTGACAAGTATTTTGGGACAATTTTTTATATTATAAAAGTGACATGTATTATGGGACAGAGGAAGTATAGTATTTGAATTATACTACATTGGAAATGACAAATAAGAAGGGATAGTTTTAAAAAATTGTTGATAAATACATATTGAAAAAGGAAAGGAACAACTAATTTGAGATATTTTTTTTTGCAAAAGGGACTTTTAAAATGGGATAGAGGGAGTAATACAGAGAGATAATGATACCAACTATTTATATCGGAATGTTTGGAGAGCGAGAGTGCCAGACGATTAGCATTGTTGAAAATGATACCCTCGGTAGGTCATTTCTTAAATCTACAAAGCGATGGTCAAATATCCCTGGAGTACTGTCAAATTTCGGCAAACACCATTAATTAACCAGGATAAATATTTGTAAATGTATTAGAATTTGTTCATCAAACGAACAGTAGGGCAACAAACCCAGAACCAATCGATTTTATTGTTTTTTCTATTCCATCGGCTGTTTTGCCAGCTGCACCTTCTTCCTTTCCTCGGCTTTCTTATTGTCTTCTGCCTCGATTTCCTCTGATTCAGTGAAACCTATATCTTTTGCTCTTGCACACTGTCCATGACGCTTCTCAATTTCTTTTTAAACTCTTTCTTAGAGCACCTCCGATGCTACCTCCTTGTTAGCTAAAATAATGACGTGGTATTATATTTTACCCAATATCTAATTTTTTCTCCTCCAACATTTCTTCCTGTTAGCAAAACTTTTGCTTAACAAGTTACATATCCTCTATATTTAGCCAATATTCAAAAATTATACATAACCTCTAAAAATCATCATATCCAATATAAATATCCACTTATATTACTTATATTGTGACACATCATCAATCTCATGTATATATATATATATATATATTTATATTTACTAATTAAAATAATAATAAAATATTATTTTTAAATATAACTAGCATCGTTGGAGTACAAATCCTCAAAGGTTCACTAAATTTTAACAAATCATTATTTCACCTAACCATTTTAACTAATGACATTGAAAATGCTCTTAGGATTTTAAAGGCCAACCCCTACAGGGATTATATAAAGTTTTTCTTCAAATCTTTGGTGTGCGCTATACTTCCCAATCCAAAATATCTAAATGAAATAATCACCTCCAACTCTTTATTCGTTTAAAAATTGTTAAATTTTAGAACCTCATACTCGATCTTTATTTAGACATGATCACATCTTATTATTCATCAATAAAATATATTAGAAAGACTTGACTATGCTGTTCACATAGGTAAGGGAAATGCTAGAGTACTTAAAATGACAACAGAACCCAATCACAAGACACCAAATGTGAATCCTCATAGAGTTAAAGTTAGTACTCAAAACCAGAGAATCCTTGTGTGTTAATTAATCAGTACTCGAAAACTTAATTAGATACAAGATACTAATTGTGACAAGCACTAAGTACTCACTGTTGAGTCCTGAGATTATAAAAAAGACATCTCTTCTGGTCAGTCAGGAAATATGAACCAAGAGGATCATTAATTCCTTAAAACCTTGCAATTTTTCAGGCATTCAAGCACAATATACCTTCAACCATAAAAAATCAGAAGTGAAATGCATAATTATATCCAAGAAATCACACCAAAGAAGATATGGGATCTTTCAAACATTTTGAATGCAGTCAAACCAACATGACATTATAGTACAAAAGTTGCAATAAGAGTAGCACTTAGTTGTACACTCCCTTTATTAGCATTACAATGGTAAACATAAGAAACTTGAAATGGAAAAGATACAACTTCAATTTCAATGGTATATAGTAAAGCACCTCATTTCAAACACAACTTCAGTATCTATGCTCCATCTTCTCCTTCTCCTTGTAGTCATTGGCATACCTGCACACACATGAGAAAGCATATAGACTAAAACACTCGTAAAGAATACTTTCACATTTTTATTGTTGTTATATTAAATCTCGGGGTGAGCGAGAGTTGAATAATGGGAGAACGACAGAGGATAAGCCTTTATAAAAAATTACATTACTTTATGCATTGTCAAAATAAGAGAACTAGACGGTATGCTACATTGTTACACAAGGACAAAACCAGAGTTCATAAATCAGTTATCTATACAAGACATAGATATCATTACCTCAATGCCAATCCAATTTCACGTTTAGTAACAGGAAAAGGCAAGTTGTTCTCTGTTTAGATTACATGTGTTGTATTCTACATTATGCAACGATATTAAATAATATGATTGTAGTTGATGAATAGATAGATGCTTACAAAAAAATCCAAGAAAAAAGGATACTGCTTAATTTTGTAATAAAGAATTGGAAAGGAATAAAATCGCTACGACCAGTCAACCACTAAGAACCGAGAGAGAGAGAGCATACCAGTAAGTACCAAGGACAGGGACGGCAACAAGAGAGATGCTGACCCAATCACCAAGAGTCCTCTTGTAGATCTTGCTAGTAAAATCCTTCCAGAGACCAGGCATAGTCTGTTGCTGATACGGAGATAAAGAATACACCACCGACTTGACCCTTGCTGATGATCCTCCTCCTACTCCCATCTTTCACAGATCTATCTATCTATCACTTTTCAATTCTAGGGTTTTCTATCTTCACTTCTCACTTCTCAGGCAGGCACCACCCTCTCCCCTACAATATACTACTATGATTTTTGGACTTGGACGACCCGTTTCTTTTGGGCTTCACCTCTTTTTTCAGTATTATGCGGGACCTGTTTGTTTCTAGTTTTCGGTATTAAATTCTTTTTTTTTTTCATTTGAGGCGCGGTACAAATTGTGTATTACAAATTATTTAATTTTAGGACACTACACATTTGTTGTGTATGTTTATCAGTGTGTACTAATTTTTTTCTTTATATTTTTATAATCGTGAACGATTAGTATTTCTACATTCATAGTTTTAAGTTTTAACATGATTTTAATCTGAATTTTTTGTTAGTAATTTTAGATATAATAATATAAATATTAGATTTTAATATTTGGTTGATGAGATTTTAATTTTCAATATAAATATTTTATTTTAATATATTTATTAATTAAATTTAAACATTAAATAGGCTAAAAAATTTCCCAATTATTTAATATGGCTATAAATGAATCGAGCTCATATGAATTTTTATCGACCATAATAATGCATAATAATATATTGAACAATTTTTCTTCACCAAACTCGACTTTAATAACCCTAGTTTATTGAGTTTGAACAAAGTCGAACTTAAATATTTATTGAATAGTTCAAGTTTGTCATATCTTTATTTATTAACAAATCAAACTTTTTATTATCGAACTCGAACAATTTTTTAATATATTCATTTTAAAATAAATTTTATCTCTACATATATATATTTATATTTATTTTTAAATAAATTTAGATATAATCTTTCAAAATTATATAATCATCATTTCCAATATTTGACTCTTTTAAAACTAGGTTGAATTCTCATTTTTCAAGCTGATAATTAAGAGTATTTATAAGAAAAAATTATTCTAACTGACATTTTTTTTTAAAGATGGACGACCGGAAATAGTAGTATCAACTATCAAGAATGCATAGATAATTTACTACACAAAAACTGTTTCCGAAAGAATTGGATACAGAATAAGCAGACATCTCATCAAGAAAAAGTATTATGCATTTATAATTGCACATAACAAAATATGTTTAAATAAAGAAAAAACAAGCCAAAAATAGATTTATTGTTTGTTTGCATGTGCATTATTGCAGTACTTTCACAACACTAGTGAGTCAATAATAATAATGTAAGGTGATTAACAAATAAATCCAATAATAATACTCTACTTCAATGACAGCAAGCACCTACAGTCACAAATTAGAAAGTAACTATAACTGATGTTCTCCTCATCATCCCACTGTTCTGTTACTGAACACTCTTGCAGCCAAGCTCAACATTCATCCAATTTAGCTTCTTAGTTGGCCCCATTGAACTGTATCAACGGCAAATAATGCATGACCATATGTATCTCTGAAGATTATGGGGGTACAATATTGACACCTCTGTAATATGTCATCAACCACAAGCTAGTACTTGAGAAACTTCTACCAACCAGTTTTGGCACGCTTCATACTGCTTGAATTGAATGGAGACACACTAGCCCTCGGCTGAGGGCTTTCCTCTCGGAAATTAGAATTTAGCATAGCAAGTTCTCTCAGTTGTTGCCTTTTATACAAATCATGCGACTCATCCTGCAATGAGATATACAAGAGACTTGGTGAAAGATAATAGAGTAATGGAAGTTGAATCAGCACAGGGACGAAATATGAGCAATAGCTTTCTTTGATGCAATATTCAGTTGATTAAACATAATGAGACTTTATATAAGGATCTATACACCAGATTTCTCCATATTGTATTTTCGTGTTGGCGGAATAAACAGAATACTCATTTGTCCCCGTTTCCTTTATATCAATTTTCCAAAAAAACAAGACACTAGTTCCAGCACCTTTCTCTAGCAATGTAAATGATTGCTTAAGGTGCACTTGGGCATTATCTTTACAGGTCTGTAGTTCAGCGTCTCAAAGGATTACAGATTCTTATCTTTATAATATCATTCTTTAGTAGTTTGCTCAAGCATATGTTAAGAAAGCAGCTAAATTGTCATCTAAACAAAATTGTCAAGGAGAGTTAAGTATAACCAATGCATGAATATGTGGATTCAATTTCAATATGAAATCATGTATTTTGGAAAATCCTGTGCAATGGAAAACAATTTGAAGGAAAGGATAAATATTAAATACCACAGGTTTAAGCAGCTCTTCTATGATATCCTGTGCTTGTCTTAACCGTACATCAACGACATTGGCAGGAAGCTCTGCCTCGATCAAAATGTGTAGTTGTTCATTGAGATGTTCATAGCCTGGTCTGCCCCTTAGACTTTCCTCCTTCAGGAAAAAATAGCACCAAGCCAACACTAAGACATTAGCTACTTCGAAATATGATAAAACATTAAATTTGACATATTGCATTTGTTTGATAAAGGGCATCATGATTATATAGTTTAAGTATGATCCAGAAAGAATTGTACCTTATCAGGATCTTTAATCGAACCCTTTCCCCTGATAAAAACGCGACATCCGGTAGAAGCTTCTACCCGCTTTAAGGAGTTTCCTCGAGGACCCAGCAGCCTCCCGACAAAATTGAACTAATAAACCAGGATTTTTGTTATGGTTATTACTCTAATATTTGATGTTGGAATAGAATAAAAGCAGGTATAGTAAATTAATAATTATCAATAGCGCACAGCTTACATTTGGATAATTACCAACTGGTATATCCAAACGCAAAATCCTCTTCATCATGAAGGAACTTGGGCTTCCTGGAGCTGCCAGCCAGTCATTTGTCAGACCCAGCGGTCCACCTACTCTCTGATACAAAATAAAAACAAGTAACTTAGAATCACTATGTTACTCTGCTACAGCCAAAACTTCCGGAAACAGAGAAGGAGAAATTGCAAAACAGATGGATTAAAATGAGTGAAATAAGTCTGAATATTACAAGACAAGTACAAGAGAAAAGAAAAAAAACAAGCAAGTTCTTCTTGATCCACTTACAGAAGTAAGCATATTAACTTTATAATGCTGATGAGAAAGAGCAAATAAGTATATGCATAATTCTTTCCTGATGGTTCTAGACGGATACCTTAACTTTGGAAAGACATTCTGACCAAAGGTTACATTTTCCAAAGGGCTAATTCTAGTCCAAAACTGTAGGGAGGTTGAAGAGTGAGGCAGCAGCATATAAATGCTTAACAGAAAACATGGGCTCCCGGTGGACTAATGATGAACATGCCAACACGTTTAAAAACCCACATGGGGAAAGTTCCCGAAAGCATGCTCCCCGTAAGAGGTAAAGAACCAAATGCCACTGGAGAGGATTCTCGTCGACTCAATTTAAGGCCTATTGCATAAGTTTTTCTTCCAACAACAATTGGATAACTAAAAACTGTAACTAGAGGAATTGATATTAGTTGCATAGTTGATAAAATCTTCTGTTGATATTTTTTTTTCCAAACTGTTCATCATGCTTTTGCTTCAGGCAAATATAATTGAAGATTAACAAATCTAACAAGATGCAGAAGGAAACTGCATAAAGTACAATAAATAAAAATTATTTTGTCAAATAGACGACCATATAAAGCCGAGGAGAATATATAATGTTTTTGAAGTTGAGCATAATTGGTACACACCTCACGCTGAAGTCCTTTCCAGCCATTTCCATTCCAAATGCTCAATCCTTTTCCACCAATGTCAGGAAGTACCTCCAATGAATTTGATGGATTCGGGCTTCCACGCTGCATTAGGTCATAGTCACTAAAACTTTGGTTGGGGATCAATCTGGAAAGCTTCAAAATCTCTGCGAACAACATTGCATAGAGTAAATATTAGAACGTAGAAAGATGACAAAAATATGCCAGAAAATGGCTCAAGATACAAGTCAAAAGTAATCATGTCCCTTGTTATCAAATATATGCTTTATGGAAGAGGGAACATTATGTAACACACTGATCACTAGAGTCAAGACATGTGAACACTAAAACTTCATGATGTGAAACAAGTTCAGATTGTTTGGACAAACTCTTTTTTGTTAAATCTCTATATTGATGAGACAGCCACAGCTGTATACATAAAAATGGCTTGCTGCTTTATAATATTGAACTCAAGAAAATAAATAACACTAGGAGACTGTTATTAAACTGAACTCAAGAAAATAAACTAGGAGACTGCAAGCTGAAGTCTTCTTCTGCAGATTAGTAGGCTGTTTCATGAAATATGTGGATACTAGTGACCATTAGTTATGTCTTCGATGTACACATTCAATTCCTCTGTATTACAAATGTACAATGTGAATCTCCTGAACATGAAAGAAAGGATCGAAATGTGATCTCTTCATAATTTGATTACCCTTGATATATAATATTATTGTTAAGTTATATACTACAACTTAGGGATTTAAGTCTCTTGAAACATCTATCAGTTATATTTAGCAATACCAAAAGGTCCCCAACATACATAACACAATATACTCCTAGGTCCCCAACATAAATAACACCATATACTCCTAATCCAAATGTCTTTAGCAGCCACTTGCTAACCAGAACCTGTAGATTCAAAGCATAAAAGGCACAAGAACAATAATTATTAAATACATACTCATGTCAAACTAAAAAGCATCCAAAAAACCAATTACAAATCACGAGTTACAAACTACAAATCATCGGTCATAACAGTAAATATCATCAGAACCATTAGATTATCAATAATAAATTGTTGTGATAAGCACTTGATTTCATTTTAGTTTTAGTTTTCATTTTAGCACAAAAGTGTGTGTCGTCTATATAGAAAGTGATAAGCAGATCGTAAAAGAGTTGATAAGAGTAAAATTAAGACCTTGATTCAAAAGTTGGGTGCATATGGGAAGGACTTGCATAAAAGGTACCAGCTTTTGACGCTCTTGTAATAGCTCTGACAGGTACTGCTGAGTGCTAACAAAAATCAAGAAGACATGTATACTTCAGCACCACACATACAAACATTAAATCATAAAAAAAAAAAGTTGAAAAACATGAAGAGAAAAAACACGGGCTTCCACTAAATTAATGAAAGATTAAAGAAGCAAGATGCACCTATCAGCATCTGGATTAGTTGTAATATGAGGTGAAGCAGTTCTTGCTGGTGAGAAATTCAAGTTCTGATTATAGAAACTGGACATGTCTAATCTTGGGTGATAAACATAAACATAAACATATGATAGATATGTATGTGTGTAGATTAGCTGGTGAAAAAGAAAAAGAAAGGGAAGAGAGAAAGGAGGAGAAATGAACCCCGGAAATGAAGAAATATACTACGTGGGGTCTTTGGAGACAGATACCTTGTCTCTTGTTTCTTTTTTTTATAACGTAGGCTTGTGTTCGTGTATCTATCTATCTGTTTTGATGTAATAAAATTTTCTATATTACAGTACTCCATTTCTGTATACAAAATCATTTTTTCCCCATCATGCATGTCAATTATTTCATGTAATATTTACTTGCGTATTCAACTACACATTTATTGCAAATAAACTCTATTCTTTTACTCCTCCGGTCTCATAATTCTTGTCTCATTTTCATTTTTTAAAATTAAATTAATCAATCTTGATCAATAAATTAAACATATTATAATATATATATATATTTAAAAAATATTATAATAAAAATTAACTATTCTATTTTATGAATTAATTTTTAAAGTAATAAAATTATAAATAAATATTTTTAAATTATTAATCAAAATTAAAAAAAAAATTGATTTTGAAAACTCAAAACGAAAATTATGAGTACATGTTTACTTAACATTTGAGGTGCTTAACAAGTTGGTCAAGTGACTTTTATCACTTCTAGCATCCATATTATATAATTTTCTATCACTTCTAGCACCCATATTACATAAATAGGAATTTGTTATTAATTATCATGCATATTATATACATCACTCAATAATAAAACAAGACAGATTTCAATACATTTTATTGTTACAATATTATTCTAGAAAAAGAGATTTTAATATATTTTTATTTTTACAATATCTTTCTTATTAATTTAGATGATGTTTTATACTACTACTAACCGCAACCAAGAGTAACACACATATACTAAAAAATTTGCATTTTGGGTCAAAAGAATTAATCGATCACACGTGTAATCATATCCTAATTGCGTATATTTGATACCAAAAATGTGTTATACCTATCTCAGTAGGAATAAATTTTTCAATAAAAATCACGCAATACACCATTATCCACATGCTTGCTATAATTTTTGGTAAGTATGTATTTTGAACAAACAACACACATATATACCAAGTAAATAACCCATGATTTAATATATAATAGTTGGAACCAATCTTTCTCAAATTATTATGGTAAAAATATCTTCATTCTTTGTATTTTATATAAAAAATTATAGATATCTCATTTCGATGGACTAGCTATCCTTTAATTTACTAAAAATTTGAGCTGAGCAATAAGTTCTCGATCTTAAGTTTTCAAAGAAATTAAAATGATTTTAAATCAAGATGGATTTACTAATTACTTGCGTTATTTTGGTAAAAAAATTCTAATTTTTAATGTATCCTCAATCTAAATCGGAAATATCAATCTCATATTAAAATTATCTTATATACTTTATGTATTGCAAGATTTAAGCTTAAGCATCTCTGATTCTCTTCCACCCAAATGCGTCAGACTTGCTTCTTCTCGTGTCTTCATTTGAATATTCGCATCAAATGTCCACGTAGTCAAGTCAGAGTATCCAACGAGGAAGTAATACACATTTTGAGGCATGCTTTAACTAATAATATTTGTTTGTTCTTTTTCCCCTCTCTTGGAGGTTTCAAAAAATACATATATATTAGCTGCATTTTGTTAAATTCCAAATATTATTTGTGAAATCATAATTATTTAGTTAATTATCTTTATGTGTCTGATATACACTTCACAAGTTAATTATTGGTCTAATTAATTATATATACTTTTTATAATTGAAAGTGTTGTAAAAAAAATTGTCTGAACCTAACATAAATATGTTTTGATATATTTTTAATTAGATTTTATATCAAAATGACCGTTCATTCTATTAAAATATCTCACCTAACCTATCTTTTTCAAAATAAACTTAATTAAATAATTGAAAAATATTATATCATTCTATTAAATTATATAAAAAAATAATTAAAGAAAGATAGTTAACGGAATAGTGATTTGTCATGGGAATACCTGATTGAAGTGGTTATTTCACAACAGACTATATTTTTTTAATTTTTATGTTAATTTTTTTTCATAATTAGCGGAATAATATATACTATTTTAAGTGTTTTGAATGAGTTCATTTAAAAAATGATATATCATATAACATATTTTAATAGAACGAGGCCAGTTTGATATAAAATTTATTTTTAATTAATTTAACTCATAAATTATAATGATTAATAGTATCTATATCTTCTTGAACATATTATAAAAAATTATATTTTTATTATTATAATATTACGCAGTATTATTATTTTAATTTGTTTACCTGATACTCTAGTAAATAGGTAAATATGTTGTCATATTATAAAAAGATATTGTCTAATTAATTATATTTTAATGGGACTAGATGTGCTATTCATCTTTTGCCATATTTTAGTACCCATTAACACTAAATTATAGGACATTAGCAAACCCAGGAACATATACACTTGCATATATATAATTAGACGATGAAATATGATTAAACCCCATAGTCTTTCTCTTTTACCAAAAGTTCGATAAAAGCATGCTATCGGGAATGGACCATGCCCTCCCAAGGCTAGAAAATAAAACTTGAACAAAAGATGAATTTAAAAATGATGGTTTAGTATTTAGCAAAAAGAAAAATGATGGATTGGTATTTTTTTAATCATGGATTAGTAATTTAAGTATTTATACACTCGAATCAGTCAAATCCTCATGGCATTATAATATTCATTCTAATATTTTTTTTGAATGAGTAAGAATTAAACTCAAGAACGATAAAAGATAAATTTTTAATGCTCTTAGTTCTTGATATCTGAAATTAAGAGAGGACTATAGCCCTAGCTAATGAGTTCTCTCCAAACCCGCGAATGTATTGTGTACTAATAGATTCACTATTTCTTGGCTAGCACAATGGAGTACAGGATAATAATACTTTAAGCTTTTTTTAAACATCTTAACCATCCCTTAATAACAGCCAAATGAACAGATGCAAAAAGCCAAGTTTGAAATTTACCATTGGGGTACCATGGAGATAGACAACCTATAGGTAAATATTGCACCCTTAACAATTTATTATCATTGTCATGACTATACCAACCACTTGGCTCTCTGACCTCACTTCATCACTGTCTAGCCCTCACTCCCACCCCACCCACCTAAATATTCCCACATAGCAAACAGACAGCTTTCCCTAATCACAGTTGTAAACCCCAACCCCCTCCATTAATTTATTCCTAACTCTTTAAATTAAAGAACAACTTATAGTATTGAGTACTAGTTTGCATTCTAGACAAATGAAGTTTAATCATAGATATGATTTTGTATCCACCAACCTAAATCAAATTGACCTACATAGATATATGTCATGAGTGTCTTCTTTTCATCTATGTTTAGCATAATAACAAGAAGACGATAGTACAACGAGACACTTACTAATGTGTTATCATTTACATTTCCACAACTGATTTTAAAGTAAATCGGAAGCAAATGTGAAGTGCCCATCGGCAAATTACCACATTCACGTAGCCAAGTGATGTCGTAGTGAAAAGACCATGTTACTAAACCATTTCGTAACTCATGTTTCATGAGGGAAATAGATGAAAAAGGACAGCCATATGCATGACTTAAAAGACATTATACAACAAGAGGGGTAGCTAGCTGTTATAGCATAGGATTCCTGAGAGCTGTGTTTAAAAAGTATATGGCAATGCATGTTAGGGCAGAGACAACAATGTGTGGATCACAACACTGCTTCAATTATATAAAATCAACACAGAACTATCCTCCTGTCATTTTATAAATGTATACCTATATTCTCACATATAAATTATATGTAAACTATAAGCTATAACAACATATACCGAACAAAAAGCTGATTTTGCCTACCATATAAGTAATTAATCGGAAATAACATGCAATGCCCAGCCAAAACAGGGAAAAAAAACAAAAATCCCATCGTTTAAACAAAATTTATGACCAATTCATTGATGTCGCTAAATTTCACCAGCAAGACAGCAGTGCATGGGACCATTATAAAAGCATTTTCAATTCATCTAGAATCATAATGAATAACAATAACGAATTTACTGTGATCATCACATGTTTTTTTAGATGTTTGGAACTACTCTGTATCTGAATGTGTTCTGTGTATTTTTTCTACATTTGCATAATTTTATCTTACTCACATCCTTACTGTTTCTGGTTTTGGTAATGTTAATGTTTTCTTCCGAAATGTTCTTTAAATTAACTCTATAAAGGTTTGCTTGAGTTACTTGAGTAAGTAGCATTTGCATAAACATTTCATGATTAGGTTTACAAGAAGCAAAATGATGAGCTTTCCTGGCTTTCACGTGTACTTATTATGCTCTGCAAATTTGATACAAATCAAGAATCTGGCAAATGCCGAGTGCTGTAGTTCATAATGTATGCTCATTGCTCCATGTGTAGTTACTTATTTGTAAATGTATATGTGTATTGTACATATGGGCTACATGACTGGATATAAAGTTCTCGAAATTTCTCACATTATGCGGACTCTTTTTTTCTTGAAACTGGACTTATTTGTAGGACTGCAATAGTGAGATTCTAAATAATTTGCCCAGCTACATGTCTCTGTTGATACACGAAAATGTTACATATTTTCTGTATGATATTTTGATAGATAATAATTTACAAAAAAATCTTTCCTGGTTCTCAGTCATTCACACACACATTCCTGCAAATTTTCTGAAAAACGTTTGGCTAATTTAATAAACATTTATGATTTATGTAAGCTAGCTTAGTTTTCCATCGGTGTCGGTCATAGTCTCAAAGTAGGCCTTGTGAAGCGGTCTGTTGCTTTACCGAACTAACAACTCACAATATGTAACCATTTATACCTAGAAGGAAATCATGGCCCTTCTGATAAGTACCATTTGATATCGCAATTACATGTTCAAAGATCTTTTGGCTAAATGTAGCATGGATACGCGTCTTCTCTTCTCTTGTTAAATAGAAGCGAGGCTAAGCCTCCTGGCATGAGAGTTTTTTTTTTAATTTTTTTTTATGCAAATGGCTATTACAGTACAAGATAAAAGTGAAGTTCAGATGCTGGAAATGGAACAATTAAATTATTCACCAATTTTCTAGATGTCATCTCTGTCAATCTTTATTATACTTGGCAATATTAAGATGATACCTTTATACAGAAAGAAGCTGAGGGATGTAACATACTCATTTATTAAAGATAGACTAAACTAGTAAGTACGAGTAATCAGTATACAGTCGAGTACTGATAAACTAACAGCACAAAATGATTACACCAGATTGTTATGAAATGAATGCTCTGTCAAGCAGAGAATAGCAGAAAGATTAACATTGTTGTACTTGTGAAAAATCACTATAAGCCACATAGTCATTTTCTAGTTTTGGTCTTGTTCTAGTCACATTGGCCACAGACACTTTCATAGTCCCAACAGTTGTCGTTGACAGGGGTACGCCTGATTGTGCTGCCTCTTCCATTTTCTGTATCCTGTCGCGACGTCTGCACTTCCTTAACCATATAACTAATAGCATCAAAAGACAACCCCCGCCAACCACAGATCCGATAATTATAATAAATTTCTCGCGTTTTCTTCTGTTTCCGGTATTGTCACCACTTGGATGCAAATGAGTCTCTACTGAAGGAGCAGGCGAAGGAGCTGTGAACTCGACGACAATTGAAAAATGGCCTTGTTCAGTAGCTTGACACACATTGCCTCTCAATACATTGTCAAACTCCACTGAACCATAAAGATCAAAATACACACACATTGGTGACACCCCATCATTCATTGCTTGTAAATTCGGAAACTTTACCAAGATGGGCTTCCCGGAAGCTCGAATATCCAATTCAGGCAAATTAGTAGCTGATAAATTTGAAGCATCATAAGCCAGTAGACCCACAACAGGTGCTAAAAAGGTGTAACCTGGTAAAGTATACAATGATGAAAAATTACCCAAATTGTGGTAAACCAAAGCAAGTCTCTCCACAAAAGGCTGCTCCATTACACCAACTGGAATTTCAAACTCTTTGTAAAATGAGAAACCTCTTTTCCTTAAGCTACCACTTCTCAACCTCAAAGCAGAAACTTGAATTCCATATAAATTTGAGGGTACATAAGCATCTAATACAATGCCGGTCCTCGGTCTCTGATCTAATGCTCTGAAAGCATAATCTTGAAGAATTGAGTCAAGTAAACGCACTGAAAGCTTAGTTGGTGATTCAGCCGTGACCATTGGCAAGCATAACATGACATACAAACAAGTAAACAGAATCATGGATACTCAACTAGAAAAACTTACAAAAACCTTTATTTAACAGTGTTGCAACATCAAAAAAGAATGATCTGTCAGTACAAAAACATTTGATCTTCAATATATATATGAGAAGTTTCCTATAAGATACAATTTGTTACCAAAACAAGACCAAACAGAACAAGCACAAATATATTGAAAATGGAAAAATGTAAAAAAAGATCAGCAGAAGAATGAAAGAGTGTGCTAAATGGTTAGATGAAAATTAAAGAAGGTGATGGGGTGTTTATGTATTTAAGGATGAGAGAGAATTACAACCGCTAGTGAATTTATTACAGCTTTCCCAAGAAGATGATTAGAGTAATTACTACTCATAATTCTTGGTTTACAATAAGTAAACTACTTGCAGTACAATGCCCTTTGGAGTTTAGTAGGACTTTTAATGCTCTGCTAACATACTCTTTGGTCAAACAAAGAACTTTAGGATTTTAAACGGAGTATTTATGCATGTTGATTAGATAGAACGCATGATCTTTTAATCATTTACTCCGTCAGTACCATTTTTTTGTCTCATTTTAATTTTTTAAAGTTAATTTATTTAATTTTGACTAACAATTTAAAAATATTTATTTATAATTTTACAATTTTACAAATTAATTGATAAAATAGAAAAATTAAATTTTATTATAATATTTTTTCAAAAAATATTTATTATTATATAATATATTTAATTTTTCGGTCAAAATTAATTAATTTAACATTAAAAAGTCAAAATGAAACAATAATTATGGGACGGACGAAGTACTATTTATTATGTTTCCTTTCTTTATCGGTCCTGCATATTGAGAGGGACTCAAATTTTACTTACATAATTTTTTCGTTTCATTTTACATGATTCCTACTATTTACACATATTTTAATATAGTTGTAAAATATTCGTGCACATTACAACATATTTTTCGTAATTTGTGTTTTGTATAAACGTTTAAATCTTAAAATTTTATTAAAAAAGTATTAAAAAATGTTATATATAAATACCTTTTTCATACCCCTAAACTATGTATAAAAAAGTTAAAGAATTGTACAATTTGAAAGGGGGGAAATGGGAATAGTAGTTAATAGTACAAAACTATAAATAAATACTACTCTAATATCCCACATCATTTAGAATAAAAGCCTTCTAATCCTTAAAGTTTCGATAAGGGAGATGTTTATAATATCTCACATCATTTTTAAAATAAGAGAATTCAAATCCTTTTAAAGAACAAGTTTATAATTGATGCATGCTAAATTTAAGAGATACTCGAAATCAAGAACTCATATAACCAGAACTCTAATATCATTCAGAGCTCTAATACCATTGATACCATATTAAGAACTGAATACATATCGGACTCAATAACCAATTATAGGTTTAAAAAAAACTAATAGTTTAATATACATTAGTTATTGACATGTTCTCGTAAAATTCTCAAACACATGCTCTTTTAATTCAATATGAAATTTTACAATTGCTTATATAAAAAATATTACTTTTGTGAAAAATATTACATTATTAAAAATTTCAGCCTTGGAAATTATATTGAAGTTATGATTTTAGGGGTCGTTTGGTTCATGCAGTGGTATCGAGTGGTATCGGGTTGGAATCAGGAATCGAATTAAGGTGGTATGTGAATGAAGTATAATTCCTCATATCAAGTGTTTGGTTGAATGATGCAATGAATTTGTTAATTTAATATTTTTTTTATAAATAAAAATATATATGAAGTTAATATGAAAAATAAATCACTATTATTTATTAAATATTAAACAACATCATTATAAATTTTTTATTTTAAAAATTAACATATAATTTTATAAATAAGGATAAAAATAATAAAATTTTAACTTGATTACTTATATCCCGACTCATACCCACCTTCAACTAAGGTATCACAAACTCATATCTTATGGGTTTTAAAATTAAATTTTTTTAACTAAACACCATATATGAGTTTCGAATGAACAAAACTCACGCCACATATCTAAATTTGAGAAACCAAACCACGTTAGAGTTTTATATATGATTAGTGCACCGTTCTCAATTTTTTTTGCATATTATACACGTAGCAGGACATATAAAATTACAATATTCTAACTTTATTTCTAACTCTAAAGATTCTACATATAACTAACCTATTACATTAATAGCAGAGTGTCGGTCTCTAGCAGTAATTTGAGACGAATAGAGCTAGATAATTAGTAAATGAGTTTGAGTTCGGATATTATTTTTTAACCGAATTCGACTCCATTAATCGAATCGAGTTTAAATCAATCGAGTCGGACATACTCGCGAACTCATTAATTAAAAATTTAAATAATTAATAATTAATTTATAATTTATAAAAATTAATTTGTAATTATAAACGAATTCAAACTCGAAAGGAGTCTGAATTTAATTGGACTCAACACATACTCGGGCAATCTATTTATCTAAATGAGTTCAAACTTATGTTCGAGCTCACGAATTTGATCCCAACCAAGCTTTGTTAAATAAATTTGAGTTCGAATTACTGACCAGCAGTCCATTCGAATTATAACACTAAACTTCCTGAAAAATAAGGAGTGGTAGGGTGGGGGAGGCAGTAGTATATTATTGACCATCAAGGCAAGGCATATAGCAATTAAAGCGTTCCATCAGTGTCATACAGAACTACACAAGGGAAGTAAAAGATTGTGGATGAAATTTTTAGTTTAGTTTGACAAAAACAAAGTTAGCCGTAACATGAACGAATATATAAGCTGAATGAAATTAAATTTTGACAGGTGTTTCTAGTGTGTGCCCATGCTCATGGATGCGCACACGTTAATGATTATTTTTTAATAAATTAACTAATTTTAATTGGTGAAATTTTGTGTGCATATAAGATGATCATTATTGTTAATGAGAATGAAACTAATACAAATTTATCAACTAATCAAAAAATAGTTGTTAATGTGCTCATCGGCACACACATTAGAAAAACCGAATTTTGATAGACGGATCATGTAATATAAGTCGAATCAACAAATATTATTTTTGAATTTTATTTCTGATGATGCATATTGATTATATATAGTGGGGTTCGACTCGCATTTGATCGTATTTAACATACTCCTGCAAGATAAATAGTCTAGTAGACTAGTAGTACTAGCAGGCTAGCAGCTGTATGTGCCTGGCTGGCATCGGTTAAGTTGTACGAGTAGCTTTTTTTGTTGAAAATATTTGGAATAATAAAAGTGTCAGTTGGTGAGTTTTACTTTTTCACTTTAGTGTGAGAGAATAAAAATGGTCTCAATCATCGGGGTCATAGGATGACCCTACGTACGGTGAAATGCTACGCAATTTAGTATAAAGCTTCCGTATTGTCTTTTCTTTCTGGAAAACAAAGGGATTTCACAATCAACTCAAATATGGAGATATGCACACATACATGTTTCATATTTGGCATTTAGCGATTAACTATTAACTTTTCATGGATTGAATTAATTGTTTTGATTAGCTGATTGAATAAGTTATTTTGAATAAAATTATTTGATAAATAGGTGTTGAATTAGCTGTTTATATTTTAAATAAATAAATGACAATTATTTAATTAAAAAAACTCTTCTAAGAACTCCCTTCACCCCAAATTAGATGATCTTTTTACAAATTTCACATATATTAAGATGTATTTGAATAATGATATATTGGAAATGACAAATAAGAAGAGAAAGTTTTGAAAAATTATTGATAAATATACATTGAAAGAATAGAGGGACAACTAATTTGAGATAATTTTTTTTTATAAAAGGAACATTTAAAATGGGATAGAGGGTTTTTTATATTTAAATTAGCTTATTAAGTAGAAACCGCTAACTATCAAATACTAATATAAGATGATCTATATGGTTAAACCTCTGATTTAGCTCATACCTCTAATTTTATATCAAATCTCTAACTTACAAACATCGCTTTAGAGGGGAATAGACTAGCCTAGACTACAGTCTACACAGTAGTATCGTGCCGTATATTATATCATGTATCAAAAATGAGGAATCCATATTCGGTAAAATATATGACCGCATATTTTTGTCTTTCACATGCCAAAAAATCAAAACTCACTCGTTAATTTTATATCATATTTTCGTATAATTGGGCGAAAAGGTAAATAAATATGACATTAATTTCATTCGATACGATCTCTCAAGGGCATATGGACAGGATTGAACACTAATATTATATATTTACATGAATAGTATGGAGAAAATTATGAAATTTTTTACCAATAAAACAGTACAGATTTCATTTCACTGTCACCCAATTCCATTCATTTGCAACAGTCGGAACAAAATAGTGTTCATTATTCATGATACAGCAGCACTAAACTGGACCACACATCCCAGTTCAATATCATATACATATAAGCTCCCATTAATAATGTACACACCAGAATGGACCTCAGATGAACTCTCACAAAGACATACAGAAAGATGTAATTTCTTCTTTACACTTCCTGAAGGCTAACTTTCAAAGTATTGACATTACATAATAAATCTGCAAATCATGTGAAGTACAAAAACAATTGCCAAAAAAGGTCAAGCTCCATCCTAAGACAACAATAGATAACCATAAATATGAGAATATGGTATATCGTCGTATGACACTTTACATAGTCTATGGTGGTACTTGAAAAGGAGAAGCTTCTCGTGATGAATGGGGACTAGTAGGAAACTGAGCAGCAGATGGGGGAGTTGGGGAGGGAAGTGAAATTGCTGTTGTGCTGGATGATTGTAAAAGTGCTGGTGAAACTTTAATGGGGTAAACCTCAGTTACCTCTTCATTGTTCTCATCCAAATATACAACATCCTGCATTGTTAACTGGTGGTATTCCACAATCTCCCTTAAAAAACGATTTTCTCGTGCAAAGACTGAGTTCTCCTGTGCCAACCGAGCTTTCTCAGCTAGAAGTGTCTCAAGTTGAAGCCGTATCTGGCATACACATATAGCCATCACAATTAGCAACAATATGGTCATATAATATACATTGTACTAGTAATTTGTCTTCGTATTTTGTTGTATGTAAACAGTTCAAATGGTCATGAAGGTGATTCCTTCCCTAATTAAGCAAATTAATTTCTTTTACACTCTTTTTGATGAAAATTGGCAACCTATAATTTTTGACTATTTTTTAACCTAGTTGTGGCATGACAGTGAAAACAGCCACTGAAGTCATTGCAATGAGTGGTCAAATTGACCAAATTTTGATGAAAAAAATCACATATATTATAGTCAAAAAAATTATATTGTTAACAAGTGTATATATAATCTACTTTAATATATAATTTTCAGATTTTTAAAATTATATAAAGGATAATATATTAATATATATTTTTTAGTCAAAGTTTGAGTAATTTGACCATAAAGAGTCAAACACCACAAAAATTATGAGACGGAAGGAGTATATTGATAAAGTAGCTAATGAGCTTACTCTTGGTTGCATGTCAATGTGAATATATACACATGATACATATATTTAGGGCGAAAAAAAAGTTTCCTTAAAGAGAAGAAAGAAATGATGGGGAATGAAAGTGAAGAATTGTTGTATATATTATTAATTAATTTAAATACATTTAGTGTATGGTTAAATTATATTTATACATGCGGGGCTAGTAGATTATTTAAAAAGTATTTTATTAGAATAAGCTCAGTTGTTTACAAGCCTTAGGGTCCGTTTAGGTTTGGAATTGTTGTTGAAAATTGTTGTGCTGTAAGAAAATGAGAAAATGTAAGAAAAAGTACTGGTGGAGAGTGTTGTCAGGAAAATCAGATGACTGTTTGGTAATTTGTTTTGATTTGTACATATTTTCAGATATAATATATAAAAATAATGTTTTTGGAGAGGTTTGATGATGAAACTTGTAGCTACTTCCTACAAAAGTTGAAAAACAATTCCCCCCCCCCCCCCCCAAAATCATGGGGGACATGTTTTCTCTAACAACTACTTTTAGACCAAAAGTGTTTTTTCAGACAACAACTTTTGAATTTTACCAAATACCTTAGTGACAGTTTTTTAGCAAAAAACATCAATACCAAACTGGGCCTTAGTCCATTAGATAATATTATTAGGGATTTCTATCAGGCTGTATTCACTTGGATGAAATGGAATGTGGGGAGAATGAAATGAAATTTATACTCTTATTTGGGAGAAATTATGGAAAATGTTTATAATTTTCATTTTTTCTTTCATTCCATTCCAAACTATTTGAATTAAAATTCTAACTCACATGTTTTGAAAGGAATGATCCATTCTATTTCTTCACCATTTTCCCTACAATCCTCATCATAACAAATTTAAACTCTCTCATGTTTATTCACAATTTCATTCCTACATTCTTCTTTCTATATAAAATTTGTTTATAATTTTTCATTCCATTCTCACCAAGTGAACACAACCTTACTATATAAGTGATGTAATCCCCTCACATATTAATTAGACTTGATTATTGAAATATTACCGAATATATTGAATGGGGTCTTTTTATGGGTTGCGATCCATAGCTTTTCTCCCTTCTGCGATTAAACCTAAACCCAAGTTTTATGTTCTTGTTTTTATATCATATTTCATCTTTTTAAAATCTTGTCCTGCATCTTTTTTTTCCTTTCTGGAATTGAATGCGGTCCCTTTTTGTTTTTATATTATAGATTAATTATATTTTGATTTTAGTGAATATTAGTCTGTGTGAATAGTTTTTTTTTGTAAAATAAAAGCACGCCAAATGAACTTAAAGAGCACATTCAATGTGATCCACCAAACTAACTTCTGTTCTTTTGACATAGGCATGCTCTAGTTTTTGCCAAGTAACTGTTCCATGAGTATTGATACTGCAACACCAAAAACGGCGATAACAAATAATTTAAGTAACAATAAACCAATGTTAGCTGTAGGAAGAAATAATAATAAATCAAATGTTTCATCATATTGATGGTATATATTTTGGAATGATGCTCAATGTGGGACTGGCTAATTGAAAAATATAATTTAAGTATAAAATTCATGTCAATAACAAATAAAATTATTGTACCACAAGTCACCTTCAACATATTTTTGGGACGCCTAAATTACTTGGAGGCAAAAGAAAAATGGTTCTACCTTCTTCTGAGTTCAGACATTCAATGAGACGAGCTCAAGCATATAATACCAATAAGATTCAGGGCAAGTGATACTGGATGAAAGTAACAATACAAATAGAAAAACAATTCTAAACCTGAAATACCTGTAACATACAACAATCACTCCCCCATGTATAAACAGAAAAAGGCAATATAATGTTCCTAAAAATTTTACATACGCATAAAATGTGTGAGCTAGTATGGTGAACTAAAAAGATTATTGAGGACAGAGATAAGTACTTGTAACTGGGTGTAGAAATACATACCAAATCATCATCTTCGGGGCTACCTCCTTTTGCGCTACTCTCTCTGATGACTCTATTCTCTTCTTCCAGCTGACCACACCGTTCTTTTGCAAACGCTAGATCTGCTTTAACCGTTTTCAGCTCCCGAAGAAGAAGCTTTGCTTTAGCAGCCATTGCCATCGCAACCTGGATAAAAAACGCGGAAGCACATCATGCATCTCGCCTAATACCAATGTATATAAGTTACAATAGCTTAATATCTATAAGTTTGTTTGCAAATCTTGACATTTTTTGGTGCCTTTTGATTACCATTTCTAATTCTTATTCCAATGTTGTAGTTTTACATAAAGAGGATTAAAAAAATATAGAAGGCAGATTCCTCATAAGTCATAACACAGGTCAATAAGCTGTGTATATTAATTCTACTGATCAATTGGATTCAAAGGTGTAACAGAACCACATATCAGATGAGAGATACATGTATTAATAAACTATCCCTTTCCTAAACGATGACCCATATTTTAAAAAGGTATCGTATATATAATTCAAATTATGTGTATCCTTGTACTCTATTTCAACAAAAGATGGCAGATCCGCAGGGTTCATCAAATTATAACTCCGGTAAAATATAATGTCCTAATCTCGTCACTTCTCTATAATTTATATTTATGAACGTCACAGTAAGCACATAAATAAGATCGGAGATATTTGTATTGTTTTAACTAGATGGAAATGGCTTTTCTTCTCTAATCAATATATTCTTTGGCTAAAGAAGAGATTAGAACTCCATGAAGGACAAAGAGGAGCATAAGCTTAATGTTTTAATGAGCATCAAAGTAGTGATCAATTCTATACCAGTGGATTGAACAGCTTAATATACTTAACATAGTAAAGCCTAAACATTCACTTCTAATTAAATTAAGACAGAAAGAATTGAGTCTTTGCCAGACAGTTCCATAATTTAAACCCACAAAAATGCCACCTTACGTCTCGAGATGCCTTCAGTTGTATTTCTAGATCTGCATGCGTCTGTGGTTGAGTCTGCACAGGGAGTTGTTGCCGTGGACCATAAATATTTGAATTTTGATTTTGAACATCAAAATTACGATCCTTTTTCTTTATTTGAATCTTGCGAGTCTCCTGAATGATATCCGCCGTGCGGTTTTCAACCATTGTAAGCCCTTCCTGTAAAGAGGAAAGGAAACACATCAATCCAAAGTATGCTGTGAACTTTTGAAATACAAATCAGTAAGGGAATGGTTAACTTTGAGAATTTAGTAGCTTCATGCATTCATGAATAAGTGCATATGCAATCATGCATCTGTGTGCTTGGCAAAAAAAAAGAAAAAGAAATCATGCATCTGTGTGTGTCATACATATATTCTTCTTGGGACTAACTTCGATTTTATTATCACATATGATCAGTGATGGAGGCAAGAAGATTCTTGGGGGGAGTCAAATTTTTTTAATCAACTAATACAATTGTTTTAATTCTAAGTTAAGTATAGTTGTATTAGTAACAAATATATTAAAGATAAACAAATCATAATTATACTGATTTGACAAATATAAAGAGCTAAGGGTCCCTTGCTCACGGTTGGAATCAGAAATCGAGTCAAGATGGTATGAGGAATATCATTTCTGATATCATGTATTTGGTTGAGTGGTGAAATAAATTTGTTCATTTAATATCTTCTTAATGAATAAAAAAGATACAAGCAATTAATATGAAAACTAAATCACTATTATTTATCAAACATTAAACACCATCATTATAATTTTTTTATTTAAAGAATTAACATGTAATTTTATAAATAAAGATAAAAATAATAAATTTTGATTTGATTCCTCATACCTATCGTTCATACCCACCTCCCCCCTGGATTAAAATGGGTTTGAGGTATGGGTTTGAAGATTCAAAATTTTCAACCAAACACCAAGTATGAGCTTAGAATGGACAAAACTCATACCAGATACCTAATATTACAAACCAAATGACCCCTAATAACAATAATACTCCCTCCGTCCCAATTTCTTGTTTGACTTTTTACAGTCAAATTGACCAAACTCTGACGGATAATTAAAAATTATTAGTTTATAATTTTAAAAAACTGAAAATTGCATTTTAAAGTAAATTACATATATTTTCTAACAATATAATTTTTATAATTTTTCTCAATTATATAACATATGAAATTTACCGTTAAAGTTGAGTCAATTTGACCGCAAAAAGTCAAAAAGTCAAACATGACAGATAAATTGAGACGGAGGGAGTAATAACTATGATATATTAAAATGATCAAAAAATTTCAAAACATATTTATGTTACAATGATCTTTTAAATATCGAAACTTTGATCAAAATTTTAAACAAATAGTAAATGCCAAACGTAGCTGCAGTCAATAAGTGATTCCCACAATGTCAGGAGGGACCAGGGACACATCCCTTCGCCTCTGCATATCATACTAATTTCAGACTCGGGTGGGAGGTAACATTAGATATCATATGTGTACTGGTTGTAACACTGAGTTGTAAAGTGGTTTTATAGCATTGGCATCATTTGCAAGTTTAATTGCACTTCAGCAGGAGAAAATGAATTAGATAGATTGTAGTTCCATGGATAAATATCTTCTAATCTGCAGTTACACTATTGGCTGTTGGTGCAAACTGCAGGGAAGCTGGGTTGTGGACTACAGTAATAGGATGTAGCATGGCATTAATGGTCGTCCTTCTAGTTTTTGGATAATAAGAGGCTTTACTGCTCAAATTTTGGCTGATTAGACTCTTTTGGCTGCTCTTTTATGTTCATCTTTTAAGATTCCACTCTACCTTTTCTTTTCTATCAATCATCTGATTGAATTAGTGTGCAAGTTCTTTGCTTTTTTATTCATTTTTTCTCCAACAAATATATCATTGTGATATATTTTCATTACTGGTAATAGTGTGCTGTGTATATATCTGTGTGTCTGTGCATCCAGATATTAAGACAAAACAGTAATGCAATAGGGGTCGGTGTGATTGCACTGATGCCATCAGCAATGTTCATTGTGGCGGAAGAAACCCCACTATTTGTGCAGCCAGTGACATATAAGGGTGAAGGTCACTTGTAGCGGAGGCAATGTGCTGATCATATACAAAACTGTACGAAGTCAAAACAAAATACTTGTGTTGAATTACCTCAAAAGCACACATAAACACTAGGTTTGCTTTTGAAGCCTATGAGCCTTGGTAGCATGACAAAATGATAAAAACAAGCACTTATGTCTAATTACCTCAAAAGCATTGCCAATAGTACCCCCAATATAATTGAGGGATGACGTAATTGCATCTAAGCCCTTCTGGATTGAAGCATTGTCATTTTTCCGATGACTTTGAGCTTCAGTTGTCTGATAATACTGCAGATACAAACAAGAAAAACATAAAGCAAGCACAAGCAAACAAGTATCAGCACAATTAATAAACGTGCTTCTATTTTTCACTGTTTATTAAATATATATCTATTTGAAGTTGTTTTATATTTTACATGTTTGACTGGAATCGAGCTTGTCTGATTAGACCTCTGAGTCAATTCAAAATCAATACACTTAATTTCAAGCTCAAGTGTATGGAGTTGACCTACAAGCTTAAAATCTACGGCTCAATGAAAATTTGCAAAATTCAGTTCTTTTTCTGATCAGTATTGAACTTCCTTTAGTTAAAAAGAGGTCAAAGCATGACGGAAATCACCACCCCATGATAACATTATTGATCCAAATCACCACTCACCACCCATCATACCAAAAAAACTAAAAGTGCACAGAAATGATAAAAAAAATTACCTGAGCCCTGGAAGTAGTTGACTCGGATAATGGAGCTCTAGGTGATTTAATTCCTCCCCCTACACCTCTATCATTATCATCAATAATCCCTTTCGCTTTACGAGCAAGAACCCCCCAAAATCCTTGCTTTGATGAAGAAGATTGGTAAGTAGGAGAATCCTAAAACAACCATATATACAAAAATCATACATACATAACACTAGCACACAAAAAAGGGTCCAGTAAAAAGCAATAAAGCAAGAAACTTGACAAAAATTCATGGCAATATAAATAGAAAAAAATATAAAGAAAGAACCTTAATAACAGGTGGAGAAGCAGGGGAAGGAGAGACAGGGGAGGAGAGAGAAGGGTAATAAGCAGAGGAAAGAGAAGAGTCTTTATAAGAAGATGATGCTCTTATGGCTTTGGTTACAAGAGATGGTGATGTGGGTGATGAAGAGGAGGAAGAAGTTTCATTATTTTCTTCTTTAAACGATGTCGTTTTCCAATCTCTTCCTAATCCTTGTCCTTGCCTTCTTCTATATGCCATTCTTTTTTTTTATTCTTTTCAAACCCAATTCGCCACCGTCCTCCGCCGCCGCCGGAATAATAATTCTCCTCTCTCTCTCTCCTCTCTCTCTCTCGATGGGGTCTCTCTCTCTCTCACACACACACAGATGTGCTGTGTTTTGGGATCTCGTGTCTTTATTTTAGTACTTGCTTTCTTCTCTTTTTATTACAGATGCCTATATCCGTGTTTTTTTTTTACGATTTGGGCCTTTCCATTTTTCATGTTTTGCGATCGACCAGTTTAGAGTATTACTTTATTTAATACAGGCCTAGTAAAAAGCGGAACATAAATGTTATACTGGACCTTTTTCAGCCCAGCTGGAGCATTATGATAATCAGCTCATCATTTTTTCTTCCTGGGTGGGATGATTATTGGGTTAGTTCATATGCACAGATTTTCTGCATCCGAAAAGCCGTTCGATCCGATTAAAAAAAATTAGGAAAAGGTCCGAGTCTGGAATCTCGCGGTCCGGGACGGGTCATATATTTTTTAAATATATTTAGTTTGGTCTGATTTGAAAAATCTGGATTTAAGTCCGACATTAACAAAATTTGGATTAACACTTGATTTTTACAAAAATCCGGTCAGACTCACATTAAAGCCGGTCTAGCCCGGATTAGGCGATGAGGATTTTTTGACAAATTTGAATAAAGTTTAATTTTCTTTTTAAATGTTTAGGGAAATATCTATATTTTATTCGATATTTTTAAAATAAATAAAATTTAAATATATTCAATAAAAAATATTTTAATTTATAAAATTAAAAATATTAATATTTAAATATTAACAAAATAAATCCGGGTTAAGCCCGGTTCACCGAATCTGCGGGCCTAATATTTTTGGAGGAAATCTGACCAGACTAGATTTTCATAAAAGTCCGAACCGATCCGATTTAAAAACATTCTGATTTTTTATAATTCGATCGATCTAATATTTGTGCATCTCTACTTTAGATTAGAGGTGCCAAACAGATTATTTGGCCGAATTTCGATTAGTTTCGAAAAAAAATTATGTTTTTTTTATCAAAGTTGGGTTTGGACCAGTGACGGAACCAGGGATCGGAAGGAGGGGGTCATGAATATTTTTTAATTAAATTATATGTATATTTAAAAAAAAAACAAAAAAGACTACGCGTTTTAGTAAAAAAATTAACTTTGACAAAAAAATTTATGTATATTTTGAAACAAGTACGCATTTCAATGGAAAAGTTAGTTTGATAATTTTTTTATACATACCTTTAGTTATTACATTAAAAAATGAGAATAAACTTAAGTTTGAAAATAGTCAAATTTTGCGAAGAATAAATATAGAATAATTTGAGAAAACTACACATAAATTTGTATTAAAAGAAGAGATAGACATGTATAAAAAGACAAATTTTATTTTCAAAATAGGTATATAAAAATAAACAAATTTAATTTTCAATATATTATATATATATTTGAATAAAATATGTTATTTGTCAATTTATATATATTATGGGTATATAAAAAGACACCGATGAGTAGTAGTATAAGCAAAATAAAATTTGGAGGAAATCTGACCAGACTAGATTTTCATGAAAGTCCGAACCGATCCGATTTAAAAACATTCTGATTTTTTATAATCCGATCGATCTAATATTTGTGCATCTCTACTTTAGATTAGAGGTGCCAAACAGATTATTTGGCCGAATTTCGATTAGTTTCGAAAAAAATTATGTTTTTTGATCAAAGTTGGGTTTGGACCAGTGACGGAACCAGGGATCGGAAGGAGGGGGTCATGAATATTTTTTAATTAAATTATATGTATATTTAAAAAAAAAACAAAAAAGACTACGCGTTTTAGTAAAAAAATTAACTTTGACAAAAAAATTTATGTATATTTTGAAACAAGTACGCATTTCAATGGAAAAGTTAGTTTGATAATTTTTTTATACATACCTTTAGTTATTACATTAAAAAATGAGAATAAACTTAAGTTTGAAAATAGTCAAATTTTGCGAAGAATAAATATAGAATAATTTGAGAAAACTACACATAAATTTGTATTAAAAGAAGAGATAGACATGTATAAAAAGACAAATTTTATTTTCAAAATAGGTATATAAAAATAAACAAATTTAATTTTCAATATATTATATATATTTGAATAAAATATGTTATTTGTCAATTTATATATATTATGGGTATATAAAAAGACACCGATGAGTAGTAGTATAAGCAAAATAAAATATTGACCCCCCCCAACCCCAACCCCAACCCCCCAAAAATCTTCTATATGAGAAAAATATTCATATATTTTAATTTTTCTGGTCTATATTTTAAAAAAATTTAATTTTAAAATTTTTAGATCTATTTTATATCTTTTTCATATTATTCAAATCTGTTTTCAAATATGATTTTTTGTACAATTTTAGTTTCATATGCGATCTTCTATGATATATATATATATATTATGATTTTATAATAGACATATTTTAGTGACTTATTATTTTATTATTTTTGTAATTTCAGGTGTTTTTTTATAGAGTTTTGTGGATTTTGATCGGAAGACACTTGACAAACATATTTGTTGATTAGAGTATAATGTGTGTTCTTTTTTCAAACACTAAGATCTTATTGTCTAAATTTTCGGGGACATTTTCATATCCTTTGATTAGATAATAAACTTTTTAAATGAAAAAAACTTCTTTCATAGATATTATATTTTGATACAATTTATCTACGAGTAAGTATATACATTAAAAAAAAAAGACACAGATGACTGTGTCTTTACAAATAGTCATCTATGTAGTGCAGTTCTGGTGGTCGATTCGGTTCTTTCAAACTGTGTACATGATATATATTTTATTTATAAATATTTAATATAAGTATATTTAATTATTTTTAATCTTAAATTTTTAACCATATATGTGTCTAACTTATTTTTAATTTATATTAAATGTAAATACACACACATATATATTTTAATAGTCAGATATTATTCGGATTTTAACAGGATTTTTTGTCGGGTCGAACCTGAAATTTTTTATGGATCGGACCCAAAGGCCCGTTGAAGATCCTAAACCCAACGCGGATTGGACATGATTTTCGGTTTCGAGGTTTTTGTTCATATGTAGTTTTGACCCGGACGTACTTTTCCCATTTCTGATTTTTGAATTCTAATTCAATTTCTAAATCCATCTTGATATCTAGATATGAATTATTTTTCTCCCCGATTTCCGGCCACTCCAAATCGAAATCGAATTAGAGATCAAGACGGATTTAGAGATCTATATATTCATTTTAGACTTGTAGTTTGAGAAGTTTATTCATTTTGTATAACAAGATTATTAAAATATTTTAGGCTATTAATTAGTGATATAATTTGTTGGGTCCGGATCCCTGACAAGTGATTATTAACCGTGAAAATTTCATTTTAAGAGATTTTTGCTCTCCGTGAAAAAAAAACGTGAAATGATAGTTGTGGACAATCATCAACTGCATGCCAATATTGTAATTATGACACGGGAAAAGACTCATGTTAATTGTTATGATTAATGATTAATTGTTAACTGAAGGAACATTAGAATGTATTAATTGGTAGTAAAACTTCTGAAAATATTTTGGTGATAAAATTTGTGAAAATATTCTGAGACCCACTTAAAATTGACGAGGAAAAAGGGGTCGAAATTACCAACAATTGAATTTAGTTAAATTTGATCAGAAAATTTCGATTAAATTTAACTGATTTTCATGTAGTGTTTGGAGATGAGAGAAAGATTATCACCCCACCCTAAAATGACCGGATGTCCATCCCGCTGGTATTGGGCACCTGTTGCCTTTGTGCTGGTATCTACAATGACATACACCACATGATATTGTGTGTGTCCCCACCCTCAGTCAAATATTTTCAACTACCTGGCACGGCCCAGACTCAGAGAACCCAGCGCATGAGCTGTTCTATACATGACACCGGTATATGTATCAGGATAATGTTCATATATACTGGCATCTAATTGGCTAGCTACTAGCAATGTAGTATATATAGGATAGCAGTATAAATTAATTATTAAAAAAATATATGATGTATTTTACTTCATTTTTTCTTTAAAAAAAATTAATTTTTTTACTACGTACAGTCTGCTAGTAGCAGTATATACACTAGTAATCTCCGATAAACTCTCTAAACAAGCTCCTAACATTGGACTCTTAGTGGTTCTTAAATTTTCTTAGGAGTTTATTCTCTCTCCTCTATTTTAAGAGCTACTACATCGCTCTTAATTTTTTTGTATCATTAAAATATTCATTCTCTCCAATTTTTTCAATAGATTTCCACTACATGACACATTTTTGAATTTAAAATATAAATAAAATATAATAGAGAGTGAATATAAGAAAATTGTTAGAGTTAATACTTTTAAAAATGTGTTAACTTGCTAAGAGTTTAATATCTTATAAAGTATTTAAGAGTCTCGCAGAGATGCTCAAGCACTACTGGTTGTACACATATATACACGTCCTCCGATCCCTCCTGGGCTGTTTTTTACAGTAAAGCACTATCATCTTTCACTGAAAAGTCTCCTGAGAAAGGCAAGCTTGCTTGAGATAATTTAGTCTACCACTCTTTCTATACATTTCTCTCTCTCTCTCTCTCACTCACTTTGCTTTCTGTTGCCAGATTTATAGAGATCTTAATTCCCTTCTATACACCACTTTCCCTTTTAAGATTCTCATGTATTATTACTACTCCACTTTAGTAGCTAGCTAGCAGTTAAGCTACAGTCATGCCACATTATTCATTCTCCAATCTCCATCTTTTCTACACTTCCTAGTGTGGATCTACATATATATATGTGTGAGTGTGTCAATTAATACAAATTTTGAGATTACTGAGTTATCTAGGTTTTCGGTATTTAAACTGGAAACCGGTAAATTTTAAACTCTCTCAAAACCTTAACATGTATATTACTCTTAGGGATTTATATGTATGCCATGTTTTTTTTTCAATAATTAATAATTAATAAATACTATGTGTACTGTTTAGCATTATTTTCTTCCGCTAGCTAGTTGCGCTTTTTTAAAATTATTAGCATATATATGTGTTTAATAACTAAACTGGCAGTTAGCTAGGTAGCTAGCTAGATGAGATTTCTCTATGCATGATTGACCACATACATTTATGCAGCTAGCTACCTCTAATTTCTCTTAATTTGAAGGTGAGCCCATCTTATTAATTATAAGAAACCAGAAATAGGCGATGAATGAACTAAACGCATGAGTTTAGCACATCTCTTGATCGATCTCTTCTATTCGATGCAAGATGAATTGTTTCTTATTTACTATATTTTATGTTCTTCCCAATTAATTATGTCAAACAGCTTGTAATAATTATTAGCTAGTTTCCAATAATTAGGGTTAGGGTTTATGCAAAAACGACTATGAAGTCAAGTTGATTACGATGATTGCATTGCAGTTTCTATTATGCATATATGCTTTGAAGGGTTTGTGAAGATATATATATATATATATATATATACACATCTGTTTTGTTGTTTCAAGATTTTAACAAAGCAATCAAAGATCTGGTGTATAGGCCGGAATCGTAAGTTAATTTGATTATCTTGGGTCTTCATAATATATATGTGTCTAATTTCTCTACCTTTTTCACAGGCTGGGTTAATATCGATCTGTGTACGTAGAGTGAAAATTAAAGGAGCTTCCTTCAGCCCACTCATGGGTAGGCTAAAGGTTTGAATTAGCTGCCGACTCATTCACTCAAACACAGTAGAAGCCAGCTAGCTAGGGGAGTAGTTTGCAGTACTAGTACTACTGCTGTGAATGTGTGAATGATGCGGGAGATTAATATAACTCCTTTTCTTCTCTTTGCTTGGACTGAAGGGAGCTCCCTTTTTTCTTTACAATATATCTAAGCTTGGATGGTGTATATATAAATGCCTGCAGGATATTCATCACAAGAATATATATTGTTTCTAATTGCATGCAGTTTTACATGCTACAAGACCACTACTCGATCTGTGTTTTCATTCATTCATAAGTTCAATATATGTTTAGTAATTTTACCCCTTGCCCCTATAATTAAGGTTTACATTTCTAAATTTATGCAGGCATCTTCAAATCTGTTTGGCACCCTTGCTCTAAGTAGCTATGTACGGTTTGATCTAAGAGGTAATGAAACCAGCTGCATTGCCTTGTACAATTTTTTGAGTACATATTACTCGGATGAGCACACAAGTCAAAACCTTCAATATATGTCTCCTGATCACCGAGTTGTGTGTTTGTGTGTGTTTGAGATTGTTACATATATGTTTGCTGTTAAACCATATATATATATAATTATAAACGGAATTTTTTTTATGAAGAACCTTATATGGAGTAATAATAGGAGAAAATATATGTTCTGCATTATATATATTCTATTTATTATATATTACATAATTTAATACATGATATATATGTCTCTAATTTGTATTCCATTTAAAATTATTCCATTGAATTCAATTCTTTTATGATGAATGTGTGTGTGTTAATATGCTTAATGTCTTGAGTTCGAATTAATTCAGATGTTGCGGTGGATTATTCGCTTGACCACAAGGGCTACTAGCTTTCTATTGCCAATCTGCCAACATTTAGGTCCGTTCTGGTTCCACTATATAACTAGTACAGTACTAGTATTATGCAGTTACTAGGCTTCAGAAAACTGCTTTCCTGTAAAAGTAGCTAGTTATAGGGTAAGTATATAGTGCTCTTGGAACTTGAAGCTAAACTAGCTTAGATTAAACTAGTATTAGTAGCAGAGCAGTAGTAGTTTATTGACATTAGTTCGCGAGGCTTATTCTTTTATCATCATCACTTTAACCAGTTTTAGAGGCATCCACGACCACCATAGATCAAGCCATGTGGTATCATGGATTTGGATGATCTAATGGTCAGTGAATTAAAAATCTTGTCTGCTTCAAAAATTGAATTGAACAGTGACTAGTTAAGACCGACCGAATATAATGGAAACCGAAATGTTCTAGCTCAAGTATGATAAAATAAATTTTAATTGAATTAGACCATATTTGGTATGCAGTTTGAGATGATAATATCAGTTTTTTTTTTTGTTGAAAAACAGGTAACTTTCTTTTTTAGTAAAATTCAAAAACAATTTTCTGAGACATTGATTTTGGTTAATGAAAAGCTATTTTTAGATTTCAAAACAGATCTCCATCTTTTTGGGGAAAAAAGCTTTTTAACTTTTGCGGAAACAATTACATGTTTCATTATCAAATCACTCCAAAAATAATATTTTTTATATTATATTTGAAAATATGTATACGTTAAAAATATTATCAAATACTCGTTAAATTTTTCAAAGCAACACAGTTTTGAATATCAATCTCAAACGGAACCTAAGTTATCAATCACACATCCCATAATTGCAATATGTATTTATATGTGCATTATTTATGTGGTCTAGTTCGACCTTAAACTGTTCAAAATGATCAAATTGGATTCGAAGTCGGTAATGTTGAAATCCGTTGAAGCAATCTAAATTCAGTTTGCTTTTTTGACTCAAATTCAATCAAAAATTTCAATTTCGACTTAACCAGCTCTATTAAGAAACTTGATCTCGAACTTATGTTCAACGATTTGGTAATCTTGTTTAAATCTCGTTTAACCTAATATGTCGTGTGTTTCTGCAGTGAGTTTTATTCGCCGTCGTAAGCGAACACTCTCCAGTAGGCTCAAACCTCGAGCTACTCAATTTGGTATCATTAAAGTACTTTAAATGGGGAAGTGATATGATCTAGTGTTTTTTGTGCTTGTTAAGTATAGTAGGAGTAGTCTTTATTTGAACTCTGAGTTAAATATAATAATGTGGTTCAATGTGTGGACCAAGAAGTGCAAGTACAATTTTTAATCCTCCCCAGATCTAGGCATGTGTATTGTTTAAGCACTTGTCTAATCTCTGCTCCTTTACCTGATCAATATTATTCTCTTTTTTAAACTTTTTCAGGGGCTGTGCCAAATCTCCAATCTTCACTGTTATAGCTTATTTAAAGATCTAAAGTTAGTGTCATATGCTTTCCTTATTAGTAGTGTGGAGATCCGATCAATCTGCTTGTTGTACGTGTTTAATTATATAAAAAAGAGATTATCAAATGAGAAATGCTCATGTTAATGTGCTGCACGTAGAGCTGGGCACAAGGGCGAGTTGGTTCGGACCGGCTCGGCCCGATTCGCCAAAAAAATCGGCACGAACTGCCTGAAACTGGGCTGAGCTCTGAACCTGAACCGGCACGAACCGCCAAAAAACTGGGCCGAGCGCGAGTTGGAAAAAATTGAACCGAGACCAGCACGGACCGCTCGCCAACCCGCCTAAACCGGCTCGCGGCAGCCCGACACGGATCTTCAATTTGAGCATATCTTCGAATTTAAAAATTATTAAAGATTAGCAAATGTTTATTCAATTAAATAAACAATTAAGTAATAAGTTAAAAGATGTTTTATAATTTAAAAAATAGCTTGAAGTCAAAAATTAGTTCAAGTTAATATTATATATATTTTGTGAACAATTTATTTTATTATTAAAATTGTATTTATAAAAAGTAATATTATTATTCATATATAATTTTTAATTTTATTTTTATATTTTTTTAGTAACTCATAAATTACACATAATAATAAAATCATCCAAACAAGTATTAGTTTAAAATTAAAATTTTCAATTTTTATTTCAAATAATTATAAGTTATAATATCATTTATAGTTACAATATTTAAACAAAGAAAATAAGGGAGCGAACCGGCACGGAGCGAACCGGCACGGCACTACTACACCAGACGAATCGATTGAGTATCATAATTATATTGTAATTATGATATAATTACAATATATCATAATTGATATATTATGAACAAATATAATTGATATATTTTTAATAATTTTTTAAACTTTATTTATTTAAACCAATATTTTATATTCTTTTTTGAATAATTAAACTTATAACCTTACAAATTAATATATGTTCTAAGAAATTTTCGGGGTGAGCCGAGTCGAACCTAAGATCTGGTACGATAAAACATAACTCTTTTACTATTTTAATTATATTAATTAATTTATACTATAAAATTAATTTATATTAATTAAAATTATATATTAGATTATAATATTCATAATATAATATAATTTTGTTTCTTATGTACAAGCGGTTTATTCCATTTTTTAGAGAGGAGTGATCTCAAATTATTTGTAAAATATTTTTTAATTAATAAAATTTACAGCGGTACCGCCTTCTTTTATTTCAAAAATATTAGTATAATTTATTTATTTTTTAAAAATAAAATAAAACCAACTAATTAATTCGGCTAAAATGAATTGGAAGAAAAAAAAATACAACCCACCAATTCGCCTAACTCGCCGAGTTGTATACGATTCACTCTTTTACCGACTCGGCACGGCTCGCCTATAGCCGCGTGTCGTGTCCAAGTTAGGAGATGGCCAAACCAGCACGCTGACGAACAGGCACAGTCCGCTCGTTTGGTCACCTCTAACTGCACGGTTTTTTGCACGTTTATGTAAAAAACTATAGTGTATAATTATGAGTTACGCTGGATATCCAAAAATATTTTTAAAATTTTTATCAAATTATGTGACAAGACATATGCTACCTTTTAATTTGTGGGCGCATATATATTCACGCGAGTTTTCATGTTATTATTAAAAAAATTATCAATTACACCGATGACATATCAACATTTAGAATTGGTAAAATTTTTAACGTCTCTAGCATCGTAGATATCAGGTATGATTCAACGATTCCGTGATTTTAAATCGCGTTGCAATTTTGCAATGAGAGTCCCTATGAGGTGTCGATGAAGAGGACGTCCGCCCTAACCACAAATCTAAGTGGCAAGTGCGTCTTTTGGCCTGTTTGGCTGGGCTTAAAAATAAGTCCTTTTGGACTTATTTTCGGGTAAAAATTTCATATTTTGATAAATGTTTTTTATACAAGTATTTAATGTATATTTGAGATTCTATAAGTTGCAAAAAAAGTTAACTTATTTCAGAAAAAAGTTAGGAATCCTAACTTTGTCTTAAAATAAGTTGACTTATTCTGAAAAAAAAGTTCCCCCAAACACCCCCTTTGTCCACCTAGCCCCAACTTGGTGAGCATCAGAATTCACACCTTTAATTTGGCTTGTACAGACTGCATTTGTATGATGCGTCTCGCATTACCTTTTAAATCGTATAAATTTTCAGCATTTTAGATAAATAGTACCTCCTCTAGCATCTCCTTAATTAAATTTTTAGGTTTGAGTTTCAATCTTACTATCCTCAATTTTTTTTCATTATTTAATACTCCCACCGTCCCGGCCAAATGTTAACATTTGGTCCGGGCACGGAGACCAAGATAGTGGGTATAATATTGTTAAAATAAATGAAATAATGAGTGTAATAGTGATTTTATTGTTAAAATAAATGAAGTAGTGGATGTAATAATGTAAAGTGTTGAAAAAGTGGAGTGAAGTAGTGGATGTAATAATGTATTTTATTGTTGAAAGTTACTATTTTTAGTAATGTAAAGAATTGGGTGGTACGTCCCAAAAAAAAAGTGTAAAGAATTGGTTGGGACAGAGGGAGTATATATTTAAATTAATTATTATTTCAAAGAATGTTTCTTCGACCCATGGCATTCACCGTATATATAATTCTACCCATTTATGACATTTATTGTATTATTCAATTATTATGGGATATTTATAAAAAATACTACTTTTTAATTTTTTTTGCGATTTTACTATCTTTTGAAATTTTTGTAAAAATAATACAGTATTATTTAACTTTAAAAAATAAAATAGGTCTCCACCACCCATTATAGAATTTATATTAAAACATACAAGAGAATCTAATAAGTGTTCTATAAGTGGTCTACTAATTATTAAAAAAAGTGATATACTAATTAAATTCAATAACTTTTTTTTATTTAGTAAGTGTTCTAAAAAGTTTTTAACCATAATTTAATATAATTTTTTTGATAATTATGGATGTAATTCACCCTAACTAATATATTAAAATGTCAATATAAAATATGAATCTTTATGAATTTAAGCTTATCAATTAAATTGTTTTATAGAGAAGTCAAGAATTTATAATATATACAATTATATATTTTTAAGAGTATTCAATATAATAGTTTTTAAATTATTTTTATAATTGAACGTCAATAATATTTTAAAAATTTTATAATATGTTTAATACCACTAAAATATTTATATTTTTTATTATAAATATCATTTAAAAAAATTAAAAATATCACTTTATTACATACTAAAAAATGTATATTTTAATAACATGAACACCTTACAAAACACTAAGTACCATTCTATTAAATGTTTTGTGAAGTCTTTTATTAATTAGACTATAATAAGATTCAATACAATTTATTATATTAAATTTTAATAATAATAGTCTTTTATTAAATGTCTTTAATTTAAAGATTTTTTATACTTAATTTAAAGATTCTATAATGCGTTTTTGTAACATTTTAAGATTTAAATAGTTATTGTATTCCAGAATTAGTTATGTGTCGGTTTAACAATTTAATAAAATAATATTATCGAATTTAAAGTAATATAAAATTATTATTATTTTATTATTAAAAAAAGGTATGCACCACCCATTATAGAATTTATACTAAAACATTTAAGGGAACCTTAATAAATTATTTGTTAGGGACCAATTCTTAATTACTAAATTAATATATCAACATATAATTTTTTTTAATAATATATTTTTAATGAATGTATAATAGAATCTTAATATTTACTAAATTATTTATAAACACATAAAAGATTCTTTAATATTTTTCATTAAATATATTTTTGGGATCATGAAGATAAACCTTTATTCAATTATAATATTATATGGCGTTAAGATTCTTAAAATGTTCATTTAAATATTTTTCACAATATTCAAATTCTTTAAAACGTTACTTATAAATCTCTTAATTGTTTTTAAATAATCGAGATATTCTTCCATGGCGTTAAGATTCTTCAATGTTCAAAATATTGTTCTTTAAGGTTGTTTAAAGAACATATGCTACTGCTGATGCATCAAACAATTCCTACCTTACAAGTTACAACTACTTCATTAAAGATAGCCTCATTCACATGATACTTCTTCTTGTGTTAGTTTGTGTGAGCAATTACAACAATTTGTATTAGAACACAGACTAGAATAATTTTTTTTGATAATTTATAGAATTTATATTAAAACATATAAGAGACTCTTAATAATATATTTAATATTAATATATTATTAATTGTTTTAGTTGTAATTATGTTATGTGTTTTTTAATATTTTATCAAGATTCGAGTAAGAGTTTTAGTGTTAGTAAAATCTTATGCACCCATGAGTCACCAGAGTAGAGACCATTAATGGATGCAATTGTGCAAGAACTTGATACCCTTTCTAGCTCTTCCAGAATCACACATTTCAGATAATCTTACTAAAATTCTAACTTATTTTAAATTCATATTAAAACATAGAAGATAGTCTTACTAAAATTCTAATTTTTTATATATATCTAAATCAATGATATTCTCTTAAAATTTACTATAATTTTTTTATTGATATAATAAGTGTTCTACTAAGCAATTTTTTTAAGTCTAAAAATATAGAGTAATTCTGGAAATAAAGACGATTCATAATCGTGTTGATATATTTGGAGACTTAATTTCTGCTTAATTTCTCCAGAAAAAACCATAAACACCTGCATCCACGCATCTCGAAATCTGACCATAGCTGCACTTGCTTGAACAAAAATTTTGCAGAAACATAGCACATCATGCCTGCAAAGATTTTCTGTAATCTACTAACCCTCCCCTGCATTTGAGTTCGAACTGCATCTCAGGCTGCAAATACAAAATCTGCCCCTCAAACTTCTGCAGGTCTGCATAATTTGAGCTATAAAACATACAGGTCTAGGCCCCTATCATACTCCACACCCTTCAGCAATAACTAGGCTGATCAAACAGGAATTAGACCACATCATAATTAACAGCTGTGACCAGGATCTTCAGGATCAAACAGGAATTGGACCTCATCATAATCAACAACAACTATAAAAATAAAAACAGAACAAGATCATCAAGATAAAAAACCCTATCTCATATTGACCAGAGATTTCTTGAACACCCATCAATCTGCAGAAACCAAGATTGCCAAAAATATTCAAGAACAAGAACACTATACGAGTATCTGTATGAACAAGAATAATATACGAGAATCTGGATAAATGTAACAATATATAAAATACCAAATATTCTCTGTATAGTGTTCTTCAACATCAGCTATACATATAAAATAATTATAATTATACTTATACTTATTTTATTCACTTGCCAAAAATACCAAATATTGGGAAAGAATTAGTCAATTATGATTAAAGTTATTTATAGAAGTGTTTTGGATTGACATCAATATAAGAATTTCTCTGAACGTGATATTATTCACAAGATTGACATTATCTTTTAATTAATACAATTCATTAAAATATATAATAATCAATGGTATGGATGAGTTTTCCCGGTTTTCTTGATAGTAAGGTTTTCCCTAGAACCTTACTTATATATATATATATATATATATATATATATATATATATATATATATATATAAAAGTTCAATGGAGACCATCATTTTGGTGGAGACCCTGGAGATCAAATCAGGACCGTCAATTTCAATCTAATAATTTTTTTAATTAAGAGCTATATGTGTCTTATCATAATATATATATAGGTGTGTGTTTATTTCTTCTCGTTCATTATACAAGCGTGCATGACGTATTGTTACACCATACACCATAATTGTAGCAACACAGTTAGTAATATCATATCTATATTTTTCTTATGGATCAAATATATTTTTAAACTCTGTGAAATCATTCATAAAAAAGTATTCAACGTATTAAAAGTATGAATATCTTTGAGGATGGATCAGGTATAATTATGAATAAGTTGTATTACTCATTCATTTTTAGCGTTTTAAAAAATATGATGTTGTGCAGTGAAAAATTTTCAATTAGGGATTAGTTTTGGGGTTTATTATCGTTTTTTGCTTTTGCAATTTCTAACATGTGTGTCCTGCACAAATGTGTATGTATGTGGTACTTAAGAATTTAATTTAGTTGTGGTCTGTAGTTGTATTTAATGTAATGTGTTTGTACTGCACAATTGTTTATATATTACAGTAAGTTTATAATCGTTTTTAGAGTTTATAATTAGTTGGTTTTGTACTTTCTAACATGTGTGTCTTGTACAAATGTGTATGTATGCGGTACTTATGAATTTATTTAAGTTGTGTTCTGCATTTGTATTTAATGTAATTTGTCCGCATTTGTATTTAATTTAATGTAAAGTACTTATTGAATTTTTTTAGAAAAATTCAAATATATACAGAATCTTATTTATACAGGACTAAAAAAAACTTATGCGTTCTGAATATTAAACACAAAACATGAACTCTACATGCAAAATAAATTATCAATTGTTTTAGGGGATGAACAAAATAGAGTAAGTGAATATACTTAAAAACACTTTATCATGACTAATAATATAAACCCTAGTAATCAGATTAACCAATCACACTAATACGTGATGAACATAATCAGAAGAAATATATTTGTATACTGCGATAATACCTTCACTCATATTATCAGTGTACTGCACTCTAAAAATCAAGTTCAAAGTGCAGTTGATATACAAAATCTATATATTTGAAGCCCTCGCTTGGTATTCAGGGGAGAGGTTGTATCGATTGAATTGTGATAAGTATATTTTTCATACGTATTAATATACGTAGATTATTTTTATTTAGACCACAAGACACTACCCTTTTTAGTTTACTTATTTACAATATTGCCACTAATTAATTTTTAAATATAGCCACTAGATGAAAATAGATACTGCGGTGTGAATGATAGTCTCCACTGAACCCAACTATATATATATACCACTTTTTAATTAGAGACCCGGAGACCATATATGTATTGCATGGAGAACATAAGTATAAAATGTGCAGTACAATAATATGTATTGTAATATTCTGCAAACAGTACATATATTGTCTCCAATTAAATAGTGGTTTACATTGAACCCAACTTTATATATATATATATATATATATATATATATATATATATATTGTATGTATCCATGTTTTAATAGATTCAAATTATATTCAAATATTTAAATTAATGATTTGTGTTTTATTTTATTTTAATTATTACCTATTTTAATAAATTTATCAATAAAAATAATGTAGAAACTAAATTAATAATAATATAATATAGGTTTTTCTTTAAAATATCGGTTTTTAAAAAACGAACTAACCAAAGTATTTCAGTTCGATTTATGAGGACACTTCAGTTCGGTTTGTAAAAAATGAGAAGTTCGGTTTTCGGTTCTTCCAAAACAAACTTACCGAATGCTCAAACCTATATCTGCCTCAAATCTTTTGTCATGTTTGATTTTTTATGGTTAAATTGACTGAATTTTAACTAAAAATTACATATATTATATAGATAACAAAGATCATAAAAATTAGAGTATCTCCAACCATTACAACATATTACTTAAAAAGTCTAGGTGACATCCAATTATAGCTATTATGTTAGCTAAAAATATATCTATCCTAATTTAATTTTCTATATTTGTTGGACGTATGCCCATTAGCTAAACCTATCCGCGTCATCTTTTGCTTGTATTAAATATTTAATATATATGTGTTATAATTATATATTAATTTATTTGATGTATTATAATTTATAATTAATATTTTAATATTTTAAAATTTATATAATCTTAAGTATAAAAATATTATTTTATTCTTAACTAAATTTATCAATTACTTATAAAATTATTTTAATATATATTTCTATTTTGTAAAAATATTAATATACTAATATAATAAAATGTTTTTAATTACATTATTTATAATATATAATATAAATATTTGTTATTTAATTTTTCTTATATTTAAATATATTATTATATTTTCAGTTATACTAACTATTTATTTACATTTTTTTAAAATACGTACATACTTATACAAATATTATAATATTATCATTAATTATATTTTTTGTTTTTACTTCTAGTGGATTACAAATTAAATTAAATTTATTTTAATTTATAAGATTTTCTTTAGTGTATATGTATATTGTTAGAGAATAGTTTTTAAAATATTGTTAATCAAATTTATTAATTGTTAATGTCATTATTTGAATATGTATGAAATATTTATGAAAACACTGATATACTAATATTATAAAATATAATTTTAGTTATATGTTCTATAATGTATAAAAGTAATGTTTGTTGGTTACCTTTTCTCATGTTTAAATATTTTATTATAATTTCAATTGTACTCATTATTTATTTTTATTTTAAAATATGTATAAATGTATAAAAATATTATAATATTATTATTAAATATCTCTACATTAATTATAATTTTTCATTTTCACTTGTATTGAATAAAAAAATTAATCAATTTTATTTGAATTTATAATATTTCCTTTTATATTACTATATATTTGTTAAAATATAATCATTGTAATATAATTGTTGGAATTTAAAAATAATAATAATAAACTATTTTTTGAATATAACTATTAATTATAGCTAATACCATTGAAGTACAAAATCTCTTACAGGGTGAGAAATTTTACCTAAAATCTATTTTACATTATTTTGGCTACTTCCGTTGGAGATGCTCTTAGGAGTCTATTGATATGAATTTATTTGTTGGGATGCCCAAATTATATGGTAATTTTTTATCCAGGATTTATTCTAGTCTATATTTATGATATATTAGGATGATCTATTTTCTAATAGAAATTAAATATAAATATTTCGGTAAAGAAAAATAATGTAACATACGTGTAAAAATTAAAAAAATATCCGGAAGCCAAGAATTAAAACTTTGAGACTTGAGAATTCAATTTGTACATCGTCGTAAATGCAACTTCAAAATACATAGATAAAACCACTTAGTTTGTCTCTGGAGGTGGTGGTGGTGAGGGAGAGATTACCTCTGGGATAGGCTTGAGACCTGGCTTCCATGGAGCAAACTTGTTGGGTATATACTCATCATTTATTTCAAAACCAGTAAAAGTATTCGAAAAATTCTCGTGTTTCGTTGTGCTTGATGCACTTACATTTGTCTTAATACTTTGAGATTCATGTGCTGGCCTAACAGCTTTCGGTACAATTAACTGTTTGGATATGGCAGAATTTAATAAACTCCTGTATGTAGCATCACTTATTGACAATCCTTGAGGCAACAAAAAGTACAAGGAGTTGCAGTTTAAGGTAGAATTCTCTGAGAGGACGGTCCTGTCAGAGCAGCAACGTATCACTTTGTGAAATGGATGGGAAGCCAGAACATCATATACTTTAGTTCCTGGTTTGAATTCCATAGCTTCGCCATTTTCTTTCATGACGATAACGTTGTCTTTCGAAACATCCGGATTGCAGAGGTTGCATGACTGGGAGCTTCCCATAGTAATCAAGATAAAGAAATAAGTACTAAGTGGCAAAGTAAAAGATTTTGTGATGCTGCTGCATTTTGTTGATAACTAATTGATGCTGTTGCTTGATTTATGTGAGCTTATCGGTTATAACAAGAGATATAATGTCATAATGTGTCAATCATTGTGGTAAGCTGTAATGACGATGAATTTTCCTTGTTATTTTCGTAAGACCAAGAAGTTAACTGTGGGTAGCTTAGTTAATGTACAAAACATCCAAGTGAATGTCATGTGTATTGTATACATAAGCGCGCTTGGATAGTTGCTAATGTAGGCTACCTAGTTATCCTAGTTATGCAAGTGCTAATTTGTCATGGACCTGACTGGTAGATGTATCCTAAGATCCCATATTTAGTCTTGTATTACTATGTGCACGAGTGTTATGCACTTAATTAATGTAGAATATTATATAGGCATATAGCATCAAGGAAATATATGGAAAGTTTGACAGGACATCGAAATTTGGTTCTGATACAACACAATTAAACCTCAAGAAAAGAAGTCAGGCTAAATTTTTGTTCTACTTAGAAGGCAACTGCTGCATTCTCCTGATAATAGCTAATCAAATTTAAGAAAAACCAACATCTAGAGAAATACACTTATCTCTCTCCTATTATCTAGCCAGCTTCATCGGGAGATGGAGGCTTAGTTCCGAGCTGCAGTTCTAAATTCGGACATGTTCTACGAGCCGAAGGCATCTGTTGTCTATTCCGAGCAGCATTAGATGTGGTTTGGTTGTCTTGTGCAGAGAAAGAGGTTCCTGGATGGGAGGTACCTGCATCAAACATGTTTCTGAGCAGAGGCCGAGGCTGCTGTTGAAGTTCCATTTGTTGGTAGTGACGGGCCTGCGAACCCAGTTGATTCTGCAGCTGCATGAGTGGATTATGCAAGTTTTGTTGGAATCTTTGTCCCAATGCTACTGGATTAGCATGGCGTTGTAGTCCAATTAATGAAGTAGACTGATGTCCACCCCATACTCCATAACCCGAGCCAGAGGAAGAGCACATTGTGCTTAACCTTGATGGCCTGACAGTTGTCGAAGGATATGCAATCTGTCTAGGTTGAAGGTTCGGGCTTCTTGACACTACTCCACAAGTGCCTGGTCGTGCTTCATAGGCAATTGGAACCTGAAAACCAGGACGCACGGAGTAAAAATTTGCGACTGCAGCATTACTGGCAATTGGAGCCTGAAAACCAGGACGAGCGGTGTAAGAATTTGTGACTGCAGCATTACTGGCAATTGGAGCCTGAAAACCAGGACGAGTGGTGTAGGAATTTGTGACTGCAGCATTACTGGCAATTGGAGCCTGAAAACCAGGACGAGCGGTGTAAAAATTTGCGACTGCAGCATTACTGTGAGGCTGAAGCTGCTGCTGCTGCTGCAGGACCAATCGATTATTATTACGAGTGGGACAGTGCACATTCTCTCTTACAGCTCTATGGACAACATCAGCTGATTTTTGAATTCTGTATGCATCCGGGAAAGAAGCAATGTGAGCACTGCCTGCTGAGAGGGTGGCCAGTCTATCAAAAGGTCCCACAGGCCTCCCTTGTTGCTCAGAAACTGAATTTCTTCCAATCCCACTGTCCATGATCACACTCTTTCCCTTGGGATCATTGGAAATTCTACAGGCGCTTGAAGGATGGGGAACTGGAGCCTGGAACGCTAGGGCTTTTTCTTGAGCTAAACTTAGAAGTTTCAACTTTTTAGACGCAATACTTTGAGCAGTTGGGCCCAAATTCTTGGCAAAATTCCGTACACTTTCTTCGTATCCTATGTGGGGATCAACCTGTCAAACATCACTTGATTATGAATTTAACTAACAGCGGGCAAACAACAAAGAGTACTGTTTTAAGTAACAAATCCTACCTCGCCCTTCAGGATACAACAAATATTAAACACACCACTTCACGTATCTAATGCTAGTATATCAATATATTCACGTACTGTTCAAAACAAGCAAATCCACTGCACATTTCTAATTGAGTTTGCCGAACTTACCAAATTAAATTCTTTAGGAGCATGATCAAATATTGAAGGGCTTTTCTCAGTTTTGCCAGGCAAATAAGTCCACCGTCTACTATCGAGTTCCCCATCTTCAATTTCTTCGTTCCCTGTTCATTTTATACAGGATGAAAAGACATTTTTTGTGAGTCAACATACAAACCAATTCAGAAAATGCAGATTTGAATAACAATGCAAATTCAGAATCACTAAAGTATTGCTCTTATTTATAATATATACTACCTTATATCTCGTGCGGGGCACGTTGAATTTTTTTAGTTTTTTAATATTTTTTATATGATTTATTTTTATTTGTATAATAATTTAAATTTTATTTAATATTATAGGTATATATTTTTATATAATTTATATTTATATTATAATAAGATAATGTTTGTATGTTTTGTATATAAAAATGTATTTTAGTTAAGAGATTAATATGCGATATTTTAGTTAGGAGATTAATGTGAGATGTGTTTTAGTTTGACGATTAATATTTTAAAGTTTGGTCCAACAATTAATCAACTATGTGGCCCAAATATCGACCGACTATCAAATTTTCAATGTTTCGGTTTTAATAATATAATATAGATGAATGTATGATATACTAATAAAGAATATTCTAGTAAACAATACATAATTTATAGCTAAGAATTAGTGAAATAAGAAGCAAGTAAAACACTTCAATTTGCAGTTTACACTTAATCCACATAAGTAGAAGTAAACAACACAATAAATGTCAGGGGTAACAAATATTTTGGGGTCCTGGTGCAAAATTTTAAAATTGGGTCATTCATATATATTTTGATATACATTAAAATCATTAAACTATATTTTTAAAATAAAATAAACTATCGAAAAATACTATAAATAAAAAATAAAGTCTAACAAATATACTTAAAAAGAGAAGTTCTCATGTTGCATGTTTTTTGACAAAATTATTTATAATACTTTCAATGTCAACTTCATCCAAAAAATCACTTTCAATTATCATTAAAGCAATTTCATTTAAGGTGGTATAAATTGGAAGCCCTAAATTTTTAGGGGTCTTGTAGGGTTGAGCGCCACCCTGATAAATGTATAATGCTGTCTCGGATAGTACGTAGTTTTTGATAGTAGTAAACTTCATTCCACTCTTATTATGTAAATAAGTGGCATCGAGTCTATCAAAGCAACAACATCCCTCATTTGCTCTCATCTTAGTAGATGTATGTTCTTTGTATCTATATTTTTTTCATTATAATGTGCATGTTATTGTTTAGTTGCCTCAATGCCAATAATATCCAAACCATGATCAGAGCTAGCAGTAAATTTGTTTCTACGTTTACATTACTACTTTGCTGCACAAGAGTACCTGATTGTTTGATCCTCTTCCTGGGAACAGAACGCGGTGAGCTTCCAGTAAGGGCCTGAGATTTCCGTCCTTGTCCTTTCTTTTTCGGTTTCACCCCTGATGATGATTTAGATGATACTGTCTCTACTGGAGTAATCACAATATAAGATAGTGTAGAACAACATTGTTGTTAGTATATGGATAAGGGCTTAAGGTTTGCAGATACTAGATACATTTTTATCTGATCACCTTTTGTACTAGTAGGTAGAGAAATTTGAACCTCTGTTTGTTGTCCCTTCAAGTGGACCTGTGTGATTTATGTGTACACACAATCGATGTAATAAGATCAACATTTGTTTGCATATATTTTCATATAAAAATTAATTACATGTACACATAGATAGTGTTGGCTATATTTAAAGTGCACCATCACCTCTTGACGAGAAGTCTGTAGTGAAAACAAACTAGGAGATTGCACCTGTCTTCGCTTGTAAAGTTGTGAAATACAATTAGATGACTGCTCTTTTTTCTTCCTTTCATATTCACTGAGGAGAGGACTTGTGTCTTCGTCTTTGTCCAACATTTCGTTTTTCTCTTGATCATTGTCATGACAAGTTTTTTCTACCGGAACCAGCTGATCGGTAATTACAACATTCTCTTGCTGATTACTCAAGGTGCCTATTTTATTAGCAGTTGAGGTGCAAGCGATGGTTTCCTCTTTTTCGTATATCGTTTTTCTTGTGTCTAACTTGTACTCTAGCTCTTCCTTTTTGTCCTGCCAGTCACAATTTTAAAAAGTCAATTATCAGCTCGCCAAAACCATGTGTTTTACATATATACTCGCATAGAAAACAAAGCAAAACATAATATGTTTTACATACATACTCACACAGAAAACAAAGCAAAACATAATATGTTGCTCGTGTTTACGTTTATTAAATTTTATATTTTAGATATTTTAAAAAGTCAATTATCAGCTCGCCAAAAACATGTGTTTTACATACACACTCGCATAGAAAACAAAGCAAAACAAAATATGTTGCTAGTGTTTACGTTTATTAAATTTTATATTTTAGATATTGTAACACCCAAATCCCACGTTGAGACATATAGAATAACTACTTCACTTTATAAGACTAAGTATTACTAATAATTTTATCAATGGATCAAGATATTTCATTAAACCCATGATAATCACGGAGTGTGTGATTGAGATTTATCCTTACACTTTGTTGATTAGAAATTTTCAGATATCTAGTATTATTTATTTAGAGTTTATTTTTTATTTATAAATTTCAATTTATCAAATTTATTAATTTGAATAACTTAGAGGTTTAATATTATTTTGAAGATTAATTATTAGACTTGCTTATATATTATTTGGAGATTTTCCTAATCTTTTACAGAGTTTATAGTTTCACAAATAACTCCTCATCTCATTTTGGGAATGCACCATTACATATATATTTTTAATCGGTGTATATGATCAATTTGGGAATATATTTATTTTTACTAGTACGTAATGAGGAGTAACAGATTGTTGAGTAAGGGCATGATAGTACTTTCATATAGTTACTAGTTGGTTAGGAGTTTGTTACACAGAGTGGAGAGCAAGCTAGTTATATAGGCACTCGTTGTAATACAGCTGTGATAACAATGTATCATATATTCTAGAGTTGCTTAATACAATTGCTTTGTCTTCAAGAACTCGATCACTTTAATCTTTCTTCATGGTATCAGAGCTGTGATTTTATGAGTTCTTCGATCAAGATAGAGAGATAAACTGTGTTATTCAACTTGCAGATAGAGTATGACATGAGCATTTGTTGATAATTGTTGTTGATTGATGAATTAAAGCTTGAATCAAAGCTTATCAATGGCGACTGGTAGTAGATTTTCGTTTGCGGATATGCAAAATCCGTTGTTCTTACATCCAAGTGATGGTCCTATGTCCATCAATGTCACAAAATTGCAAGGCGCAGAAGATTATCGAACATGGAGACGATCGATGGAAATTCAGTTAGCGTCAAAAAGAAAGCTAGGGTTTGTAATCGGATCAGAGACTCGAAGCTTAACAGATGCTACGGAGGCCGTACAATGGGACACATGTAACAATATGGTAATCTCTTGGCTCCATAATAATATCTCTGAATCCATTAAGAAATCTGTGCTTTTTGTTAATTCTGCTGTGGATGTATGGAAGTTGTTAGAACAACGTTTTCAATTGACAAATGGCTCTCGTAAGTACAAACTGAATAGAGATCTGTTTAGTGTTAAGCAAAATGGATTATCTCTGGTTGAATACTTTACATCTATGAGTGCTATCTGGGAAGAACTAGATGCGATGAACATGTTGCCTGTAATTAGTACAATTACACCTGAAATAACTACATTTCTTGCTGTTCTAGAGACTCAAAAACAAGAATCTAGGCTATTTCAGTTTCTTAATGGTTTGGATGATACGTATGCATCACAAAGAAGCCAGATCTTAATGATGAATCCTTTACCTATGGTTGAAATGGCGTGTTCTGTGATTCAACAAGAAGAATCACAGCGAGAAACATTGAAATTGAATATGAGTTCAGGACATGAATTAGCTGCTATGTATAGTACAACAAATCAGTCAAGTGGAAATAAAAATGTGTGTAGTGAATGTGGAAGAAAAGGACACAATAGAGATGATTGTTGGGGTGTCGTTGGGTATCCTAAATGGCATAACAAGCACAAAAGATCTGCACAGACTAAAGGCAATGTGACTGGTCACTGGCAACATAATAAAGGCAGTAAAATGGTGAATGTGGCACAAAGTTGTGACTCCGATGATTCACAAGTATTGATAACAGCAACACAGTTGGAGCAATTGCTAAAGTTGTTACCAGGAAAAGCACATTCTAAATCTGCAGGATCAATGGCTGAGATTGAACTGGAGAGTCCCTTTTCAGGAATGGTGATATGCAATGCTGCAATGCAATCTCAACAAAATGAATGGATAGTGGATTCGGGAGCAACAGATCATATGACAGCAAATTTATCCTTGCTATCTAATGTCAAACCGGCTCCATCACACTACACCATCAAATTGCCAACTGGTGATGTCGCTGTGATTTCAAACATTGGAGACATGGAGTTGCAGAATGGCTTGAAGCTATCAGATGTTCTATATGTGCCCAAGTTCAACCACAATTTGATTTCAATACACAAACTAGCTCAAGACAATGGGTGCCATGTTGTGTTTCTCCCAGAGAAATGTCTGATCATTCATACAAAGTCGAATGAGACAAAAGGAATTGGGGTGCTCAGAAATGGTCTTTACTACATTGCAAATGAGGGGTTGAAGCAGTGCACCATCACAAATCATGTGTCTACAATTCACAATGAGAAGTTTGAATACGCAACCTGGCATAATCGTCTTGGGCATGCACCATTGGCTAAAATCAAGTTGATTTCATGTTTGAAGAGCAAGCTCAAAGCCCAAACAGAACAAGTGTGTTTGACATGCCCCATGGCCAGGTTCACAAAACTTCCTTTTTCTCTTAGTAACTCACATGCCAGTCAGTCTTTTGATTTAGTTCATGCAGATATATGGGGGCCGTATAAAGTGTGCACTAGAAATAAGTACAAATATTTCTTAACTCTAGTTGATGATTACACAAGGATGATCTGGGTTTATCTGTTACAATACAAATCTGAGTTCCTAGCTAGTCTAAAGTGTTTTGCTGCTTATGTGGATAGAAAATTCTCCTCAAAAATCATAACACTAAGAACTGACAATGCTCTAGAATTCAAAGACTCTATGTGTATCTCTTATTATACTGCATCTGGCATGACACATCAGACTTCATGTGTGTATAAACCACAACAAAATGCCAGAGTTGAACGCAGACATCGTTACATATTAGAAATGTCAAGAGCTTTAAAATTGCAGTCAGGACTACCAATTGAGCACTGGGGTGAATGTGTACTAGCCTCAGTTTACATCATTAATAGATTGCCATCTTCAGTTCTTGCCAACAAGTGTCCGTATGAGGTTCTTTATCAACAAGCACCTGCTTACGAAGATCTCAAAGCATTTGGGTGCTTGGCATTTGCTGCTACTCAACCGACATCTACGGATAAATTCCAAAGTAGAGGCATTCCGTGTGTGTTCATTGGCTATCCACCTACACAGAAAGGCTACAGATTGTTGGTCATTGCTGATAAGTCTGTTATAATTTCTAGGGATGTCTTATTCCAAGAATCAATATTCCCATTCAATGAAACCTCTGTAGACAAGTATCTGCAGCCTCTTCCCATACCAATGCCTACTGCATCTGTTCCCTCTCCATACATGGATTACGACATATTTGACTTTCCTGAGTCATCTCAACATCATCATGACACTCAACATGCTGAGAGTAGTACTCACACAGATAACTCCACAGATCAGCTGAGAAAGTCTACCAGACTCAAGAAAACTCCAACCTGGATGGAATCATATTCTAACTATGCTCAAATGGTTGTCACTCCTGTGATTAATCAGCAAATTGAAACTGATTTTTCTTGCTTCCTTACTTCACTCACAACAAGTGCAGATCCTACAACATTTAAGCAAGCTGTCAAGTATGCACACTGGATTGCAGCAATGAACTCAGAATTGGATGCTTTGGAGAGAAATGGTACCTGGACCATTACTACTCTGCCACCTGATAAGCAGGCCATTGGTTGCAAATGGTTATACAAAACCAAATTTCATCCCGATGGCACTATTGATAGGTTCAAAAGCAGACTGGTAATTTTAGGTTGCAATCAAAAGCAAGGCATTGATTATGGAGAGACGTTTGCACCTGTTGCAAAACTGACAACAGTAAGGACTCTTTTGGCCGTAGCTGCAATTCAAAATTGGACAGCAATTCAGATGGATGTCACCAACGCTTTCTTACATGGCGACTTAGATGAGGAAGTGTACATGAATTTTCCACAAGGCTACACTGGAATGGGGAGCAGAATAGGTGGAGAAATTCAGCAAATATCCTCACATCAACATTCTCCATTGGGTGGCAGATTGGTGTGCAAACTTGAAAAGAGTTTGTATGGCCTGAGACAAGCACCTAGGTGCTGGTTTAACAAGCTCACCTCAAAACTGAAAGCAGACATGTATGTTCAGTCTAAAGCTGACTACAGTCTATTTACCAAGGTTGTAGGTGATACTATCACAGTCATTCTTGTGTATGTCGATGATCTGCTTATAGCAGGTAATTCAATATCTCAAATTGATGAGCTCAAACAAATGTTATCCCAACATTTCCATATGAAAGATTTAGGAAATGTCAGCTACTTTCTTGGTCTGGAAGTTCATAGATCAGAAGAAGGTTTCTTTCTGTCTCAGAAAAAATATGTTACAGACCTGTTAGTAGAATATCACATGGCTGGAGTCAAACCAAGCAAATTGCCAATGCCAACTAAGCTCAAACTGGGACCATCAACAGGAGAACCTCTCCTGGACTGTCAGCCATATCAGCGATTACTTGGCAAGCTGATTTATCTCACTGTGACACGACCTGACATAGTCTATTCTGTTCATATTTTGACTCAGTTTATGCAGTCACCTACATCAGTGCACATGCAGGCAGCAAAGAAACTACTCAGATATCTAGCTGGCAATCCAGGGCAAGGCATTTTACTGGCCTCCACTTCAACAGCACAATTAACTGCATACTGTGACTCTGACTGGGCTAGCTGCGATTATTCAAGAAAATCAACATCAGGATATTGTATTATGCTGGGGAAGTCACCTGTGTCCTGGAAAACAAAGAAACAAACAGTTGTCGCAAGGTCAAGTGCCGAGGCAGAATACAGGTCTATGGCATTTGCTAGTTGTGAGGTCACTTGGTTACGAACTTTATTGACTGATATGGGCATACATGATCTTCCACCTGCACTGTTGAAATGTGATAACCAAGCTGCATTGGCAATAGCAGCTAATCCAGTACTACATGAACGCACCAAGCATGTGGAGATAGACTGTCATTTTGTCCGTGATAAAATTGCAGCTGGAGACATTGTTACTCAGCATGTGCCAACATATGCTCAGGTGGCTGACATGTTTACTAAGCAGTTAACAGCTAAGCAGCATCGCTTTCTTTTGTCCAAACTCGGTGTGATCACATCCAGTTTGAGGGGGAGTAATGAGGAGTAACAGATTGTTGAGTAAGGGCATGATAGTACTTTCATATAGTTACTAGTTGGTTAGGAGTTTGTTACACAGAGTGGAGAGCAAGCTAGTTATATAGGCACTCGTTGTAATACAGCTGTGATAACAATGTATCATATATTCTAGAGTTGCTTAACACAATTGCTTTGTCTTCAAGAACTCGATCACTTTAATCTTTCTTCAGTACGCCTAATCATTTTGGGAACGGGGTGTTACAGATATATTTATTTCAACTGGTGCATCTGATCAGGAAACAAGACAGAATAGACCGGACGGAATCCATCCTGTCGATTTATATTCCAGCAATCAAATGAAATTCACAAATAACCCTTCTTGTTTTACATATATATTTTTAATCGGTGTATATGATCATTTTGGGAACAGGGGTTATTGTAAATATATTTATTTTTACTTGTAAGTTTGATCGTTTTTGAAACGGGATGTTACAAATATATTTATTTCAACTGGTGCATCTGATTGTCAAACGAAACAAGACAGAACAGACCGGACAGAACTTGCGTTCCGTCGATTTATATTCCGACAATCAAATGAAATTCATTTGAATGATATTTCTAGAAAGTTTGCCGAGAAAATCACAATATCGTTCAAAAATTATTGTAACTAAATTAATAACCAAAACAAATATCAATTACTACTTAAAATGCTCTATTAAATTAAGATCATAATTTTTGATAAACTAAATATATATGTAAATTAGATTTTTATATACAAATAATGGCAGACAACATCAGTAAACTATAAGAGAAAAACTTACCAAAAACATCTGCATTGGCATTGTCCCGTGGTTTCAAGAAACAACGGCAAATAATCCACCCCACTTGAGAGACTCTGCACAACTATGTATGAGAAATAAATTGATGCAAAATGGTTCCTTAGCTCTTGAGATATCAGTCGGTGAAGACTAATATTTGGGTTTTTTATGTCAAGCAAAATGAATGACTTGTTTGAATATATAGAGAAATTGGATTATTATTTATTCATTTTTATTTTTATAATTTATCAACGGCGCATAATAAATAAATAAATATAAATCGGTATTTATAAGAACTATCCAATTTTGTTTTACATCAAACTAGATTCATATCTTCTTCTTTTTTTTGGTATGATCAATTAATACTTACACACCTACTTAACTCGAGTGATGCTCTCGAATCCTCAACAATATCTACTAGAATAAATCTCTCGTAAATAATCCACATATTTATTGTACAATTTATACTTTATATGATTAAAAAAAATACAATGTACATTATACATATCTACATGCAGATATATAGATATGTATGAAAATAATACCGACTTTAATAAACATACCAAATACCGTGATGAATGAAAGTAATGCTGACTTAGAATACAACAAAACATTCTCAACAAAAAATAATATATTGTGTGTACACGGTGTAGATAAATCTACACACATCAATTTATACAAACATTCTTATCTCTAAATTCTGTAACTGCTGTTTAGCAAGACTTTATCTTTATGCTTCGTATTTCCACGAAGCTGACATGATTACTAGCATGGAAAATCACCTATCTCTTTTGGTTGTTCCCCCATTTGACAAAAAACAAATTTGATTTTCTCAACAAGTCATACAACCCGTTACGCTTGCAACTCATGCGTATTTTATTTTTTAATGTTATTTATATGTGTTATTTGAGTAAACATGCAAGATATGGGTCTGGGGGGTGGGTAACGCTAGCTGTCCAATTTTTTTCTAATTGGGCTATTAATGTGTATATATGCAGGGTCCATTATTTTTATTGAGTATTGAACCAATCAAAAATCATCACATAAAGATTTGAGAAAAAATTGAAATTTTTTAGAGTATCCGGCATTTTCGAAAAAATAATACATGTCAGCTTTATTTTTTATTTTGAACATACATACATACATGACACGTCTCTTCCACACTGAGGTGTCACTAGAAAAGCCAAACACGTATATTGAACTTGCATCATAACTCAACATTTAAAGTGTTATCTCTGGCCATTGTGAGATAATATCATTTAGTTATATTTATACCTCCAAACTCCCCATTGTGAATAATACCACAAGCATTCTATCATGTTCTGATCATAGGCAACTTAAAATGTCAAGTTTTCGAGAGTCAACTCTAATAACTGTAATATCCCGTACTTTTTTAGATTAACAATAATAAATAAGATTAAAATTTAATAAAAATTAAAAATTAGATTTATACTAATAATATGCCCGTACTTCGCACATGGAGTTTAGTAAATTTAAGAAATTAAAAAAAAATTGTTCTATGTTTATATGGAATATATTGCAATATTAATATATAATTCATATTATGTAGAATTTTACAAAATATATTGGAATATTAGTACATACTTGATATTATATAAATTTTTATAATATTTTAATTTTTAATTTTTAAAAAATACAGATAGATATATATAAATTATCAATTGTATAATATATGAAAAATGTGATATTTAAAATGATTTTTGACTAATAAAATTTTTTTATTAAGAAATTATAGAATTAAATTTGTAAATATTATATTACAATATAAACTATAATAAAAAAAATATTGGAATATTAGTATATACTTGACATTATATAAACACTATATATAGATTAAGAATAATGGGATTCTAATATGAGTTGGAATTGAATAACATATTCAACTAGGTTTTGATTTAAGGTTTTAAAACACTATATATAAATTAAGATCTCCTCATTTTTTTATATTATTTTCGAGACATCAAGACTAAAACATCGTTCCAAAACTCTCTCATTCAAATCTTGATTCTATTTTTCATATTTCTTATTGAAATTCGTAGAATTTTTCATACACAATTTAGATATCTTGTAAAATTCATAGTAAATACATCGTAAGTCAACTAATTGATTCTAGAATTTTCGGAAAGAACTTTTCATTCTCTACGAATTTCGTGTTTTAAGTCTTTCTAGAAAACATCGTTTAGAATGTCAAAACGGTCAGTTATAGATCTAATCAGAATTGAAATCATAAAGAAGTTCAATGTTTGAGATGTAATATTTTCGATTGGGTACCAATGATTGAATATATGTTTTAATACGTGAATTTTTTGTCTGCGTAATCGAGACAAATAATTTTTCGTTGCTCTGTATTATTGTGAAACATGTTTTGTATTGTTATATTACTTTTTTTCAGTTACCTTTTTCAAATATCATATATAGTGTATTGACATGTGATTAAATAGGGTAGGAAAGATTTTAGAAATTCTCAGTTTTAGTTGTGTATCGAATCATAGAATTCAATCACTGGATAATGTGACACATAAAACTAGTTTATGCACATTCCGAAATACATCAATACCTTATCAAGTTTTGGTTTTACTTGATAAGCGACGTAAACTGACCCCTATCGAACTATCGAATTATAGAAATCGTGCTACTGCTATAATGTAATCGTTACTTAGAATTGTGAGAATAAAAATATGGATATTTTGTTAAAATTTATTTATTGATCAAGGATTCAGAATATGTGACTTGTAAAATGTATTTTTGTGAATTAATTTATTATGTCAGAATCTTTATGATAATCGTATCGAGTATATTGTGTGAAATTATATGATGGACATTACGTGTTATATGTTTAAGTTGTGTTTTTTTAAAAGAGATAACATATTATTTTTGGGCCATTGAACGGAAGTTGCCTACTAAATTCGTATCACGCATAAAATCAGAGTATATTGGCGCAAATGCAACAACTTAGGTAATTTACAAACCCACCACAAACCCCAAAAGATCATGATTTGTTGGTACATTTGGTATATACTAAATTAAAGTTTCTATATTCCCCAATATGGGACCGGGGTGTTACACACGTATAAATACATACATACATACAAAAAAATATTACTTAGATAAAATATTCAATGTCTTATTTTTTTATTCATAATAATTTAATATATATATATATATATATATATATATATATATTACAAGACCAGACTTGGTCAACAATAATAATATCTCTTAATACTGGAAACATATCATATGTATATATAATATCTTGATTTTAGTAATATCCTAATATATCTCAACACCCTACCTCAAGTTCGAGTATGAAGATTTCGAATGCTGCCTAACTTGAACGGTAAAAAAAACTTCAATTTTCTAATTTCATCGTCTTTTTTATCTTCATCGTAATCTTTGTCTTGTTCTTCATCATTATCACTAATTGTCATTGTTGTTTGCCACTGGATCTTATGATCTCCTTATTTATCGTCACACATATGAACACTCGCAATATTTTTTTCTTTCTCACACTTATGACCTCTCGCAGTTTTTTTTATAAACCCACAAACTCTTATAGAATTTTTTCTAATACTCACGACTTCTCCTTAATATTTTCTTTTTCACATCCCACAGACTCTTATAGGATTTTTTTTCTCATACCCACATCTCGTGAATATTTTTTTTTTCACTCTCACAAACTTTTGTAAAATTTTTCTCGTACCCACGACCTCTCGTGAATGTCCATTTTTTTTTCTCGCACCCACAAACTCTTGTAGGATTTTTTCCTCACTAAACTTTCGATATAATTTTGTTTTCTCTCTCAAATATTATTTTCTCCCTCATTTGTTCTTTCCTTCATCTAACATCATCTAACTTAACCCGACAAATAACATAACCAGGCTCTAATGCGCGCCATGATAAAATTCTTAATCCCATTTTTACATAATAATTTAATATATATAGATCATAAGACCAAAAATTTATCAACAAAAATAATATCTCGTAATAATAAAAACATATCATATACATATATATGAAAAAGTTCAATAAAGACCACTTTTTAATTTAAGACACGGAGATCATATATATAATGCATGTAGAACATGAGTATAAAATGTATTACAAAATAATATGTATTACAATATTCTATATATATGATATTCAAAATCTTCAATTAAATAGTTAAATAGTGGTGTCCATTATTGCACCCAACACTCCATTAATAAAATATCTTAATATTAGCAATATCCTAAACCCCTCTTGCTCAACGTATTATTGGTTACCCACCATTATTTGGACCAAATTCCATTTCTCAAAGCCCATTGATCTTTTAGGCATGTCTAAAAAATTCGATGGGAGTGCCGGCTTCTCACGTTTATGAAAAAAGATGAAGCTCTATTTACGGTTAAGGGTTTATGATCGATTGTATAGTGGTGTTGATCAAATTAAGCCTATAACTGTTATTGTTCATGCTTTGTTGGGTGACAAATAGATTTCTTGATTAAGTAGCAATCCTGAGAGCTCTTCATAAGGAATAGGATTTTCACGTGCCCGAATAGCAGCTGCAATGTTATTGTACATGTAGAGACTAATTATTAAGAGAAAACAAGACATAAAACTGCTTATATTCATACACAAAGTACACAAGATCAGATACTTAAATACACAAAATCAGATTACTAACTAGACAAGGAAACTACCTACCGTTAACTTCCCTAAATAAACTTCTACTAACTGCTTCTGCCAAACTATTTTTTATTTAACCGATTAAACACACAACTGCTCTTAAATAATAATAGCTATACTAATTGAATCAATTATCCAACACTCCCCCTTGATTCAAAAGTACACACTCCCAATACTGATATAAAGAACTGATGTTTGGCAAGAGGAAGAGACTTGGTAAATATATCTGCTGCTTGCTCATTGGTACCACAGAAAGACAACTGAATTTTTTCATCTGCAACAAGTTGTCGTATAAAGTGATGTTGAATATCAATGTGCTTTGTTCTGCCATGAAAGCGGGGGTTTCTTGTAATTTCTATCGCAGATCTGTTGTCACAAAATATCTCAGTTGCTTCATTTTGATCAAAGTTAAAATCTACAAGAAGATTCCGAAGCCACATAACTTGTCTCGTTGCTGCAGATGCTGCTGTATACCCAGCCTCACAAGTTGAAAGTGCTACCGTCTCTTGTTTCTTTGAGCTCCATGTCACCACTCCTGAACCAAAACTAAAACAGTTGCCGGAAGTACTTTTGCGATCATCTAAACTCCCTGCCCAGTCACTGTCAGTATAGCCAGACAACCTGCAATCTGATACCTGAGAATACCACAGACCAAAATTAACAGTTCCAGCTACATAACGCAAGATTCTCTTGGCTGCACCAAGATGTTGTTTTGTTGGACTATGCATATATCTTGACACAACATTAACAGCAAAACAAATGTCAGGTCGAGTGTGTGACAAATAATTTAGACCCCCAACAATACTTCTAAACAGATTTGCATCAGCACTCTCAGTCCTATCCTCACGTTTTAATTTTTCATTGGTATTTATAGGTGTTGCTGCTACATCACAAGTGCTCATGTTAAATTTCTTCAACAAATCATTAGCATATTTCTTCTGACAAACAAAAATTCCTTCTTCATTTTGCTTCACTTCAAGACCCAGAAAATATTTAAGAAGACCTAAATCAGTCATCTCAAAATTATTCATCATGCTTGACTTGAACTCAGCAACGATGGACTCACATGAACCCATATATATCATATCATCGACATACAAACAAACCACCAGAAATTCACCATCACTTCTCCGCTTCAAATAAAGTGTAGGTTCATTTTCACTTCTAACAAAACCACTTTTATGGAAGAATGCATCAATTTTACTGTACCAAACACGTGGTGATTGTTTTAAACCATACAAAGCTTTTATTAACCTGTACACTTTATCTTCACTGCCATAGATAACAAAGCCCTCCGGTTGGCATACATATACTTCCTCTTCCAAAGTACCATTCAAGAAGGCAGATTTAACGTCAAATTGATAAACCGGAAGTTGTAGTTGAGCAGCTAAAGTCAAAAATACTCTAATTGTTTCAAATCGAGCAACTGGGGAATAAGTCTCGTCAAAATCAATACCTTGTACTTGTGAGTATCCTTTCGCCACAAGTCGAGCCTTTCTCTTTTCAATACTTCCATCAACATTGTACTTTGTTCGGAAAACCCATTTTAAACCCACAATATTCTTCCCTTCTGGAGCATCAACTAACTCCCACGTTGAATTCTTTTCAATGGCCTGCAGCTCCTCTTTCATAGCAATTTTCCACTCTGGTAGAGCTGCTGCTTCCTTATAGCAAAGCAGATCAGAAGTATATAATGCAAAACTGCATGAATTATAAATTTCCTCTAAACTTTTGAATTTTCTTGGAGTTGATGCAGATGTGTTGTTGCTCCTTGTCGGTGAGGAAGTATCAGTGCTTGTAGAATCTGGTGAGACTTCAAGTGTTTCACCATCGTTAAAAATTTTAGGAACAGGAACACGATCAGTTGTCATTTTATTTTCAGTCTCCTCCCAATAAGCCTCTTCATTAAATATAACATTCCTACTAATCACAATAGCTTGACTGACCGGGTTATACAAGCGATATGCTTTAGATTGATGACAATAACCAATAAAAATGCATTTATCCGATTTCTTATCAAGCTTCGAACGTTCATTAACTAAAGCATATGCTATACAACCAAATACTTTTAAGTGACTTACTTCAGGTTTTTTTCACTTCCATGCTTCATATGGTGTTTGATTAAGAACAGCCCGACCGAAGTAGGAGATTACACCATCTTCATGGGTCTCGATAAGCATGAAAATGAAGAACTCATCAAATATGGCTTCCCTGAGGACATCTGGTTCCATGTGGATAAAATGTCTTCAGCCCATGTATATGTAAGGCTGCGCAAGGGTCAGGGAATTGACGATATGTCTGAAGGTCTACTGGAAGATTGTGCACAGCTGGTCAAAGCAAATTCAATTCAAGGAAACAAGGTGAACAATGTTGATGTTGTTTACACTCCATGGCAAAACTTGAAGAAAACTGCGTCCATGGATGTTGGACAAGTTGGTTTTCACAATTCAAAAATGGTTCGCACTGTGAGAGTGGAGAAGCGAATGAATGAGGTTGTGAATCGATTAAACAAGACAAAAGTGGAAAGGAATGTAGAGACTAATTATTAAGAGAAAACAGGACATAAAACTGCTTATATTCATACACAAAGTACACAAGATCAGATACTTAAATACACAAAATCAGATAACTAACTAGACAAGGAAACTACATACCATTAACTTCCCTGAATAAACTTCTACTAACTGCTTCTGCCAAACTATTTTTTATTTAACTGATTAAACACATGACTGCTCTTAAATAATAATAGCTATACTAATTAAATCAATTATCCAACAGTACCCAGTACCAAAACCTCCAAGTATCTTGACAACAAGTTCCGGATTAGTTGAAGCCAAGGTTGGGTCCACAGATTCCAACAATGCATTCTAGATTAGTTTGTCTTGCCCAAACCAGATCTTTTATGCATGATTAGGAATTTGTTTATCATTCTCGGTCATATATAGTAGTAGCAGGTGCAATTATGGAGCCATCTAAGTATCCAAACAAATCATGACCATGAAGAAGCTCAAATTGGCAACTGAGAAGATGCGTTGAACAAAATAAGTTGGGTAGCATTTGCAGAGTCATCGGCATTCACAATTGTCACTGATGAAGATGACATTATCAAGGAAAAAAACTGGCTGGATCGTTGTAGCCTGTTAAAGCGTAAATAACTCTGATACTATATAACAGCTCTAAGCTTTTGTATTATAAATGTATTGTGCTATATTTCAATATATACCTGAGATGCAGGTTATATACAAGTAAATGAGCATTAGCTAATGTAACTATCTATCTAACTAATAGATAAGACTAAATACAAAAATATGATCATTATCTTTTAGCATCATCTAATCACGAACAACTCTAGATTAGTTACTTATCTTATTAATTAAAGCTACAATTTTAGCAGATTTAGCCTACATTCTGTTTGATATTTATTCATCAAATGCCTATAATACTAATCTGTTGAGGAAAAACTGGACCAAATAAACAATATTAACTCTTGGAAAAGTATTTTGTGGTTAAGTTCCTTGATTTTAAAACGGTGGAAACAAAATTTTCAGAATACTCTGCACTCATTCATGTATATAGTTCAGACTCGGCAAAGTTACCAATATGGATTGCCATTATGCATATAGTTAAGTTAAATGAGAAGTGTGCACTAATAAGAAAATCTTGCAACACATCTACTCTGAGTATTGATTGCAAGCCGAAATCATATTATGCGGTCTAGAAAGTATAACTGCAAATTTGTGAACCATATATACTCCAACTCTATATTGTGTACAAAAGCTCCTCTAGTTTCCAAGGACTCATCTACACAACTTGCAGGTTGAAATCATATCATCCAGTCTATAAAATATGACTGCAAATTTATTAATACCAGAGATTACATAGTTGAATCTAATTATCTATTTGTGTGACTACCTAAAACAAGTTCCGGCAGATTTTGGAATTAGATACAAGTATATAACCAATAAATTACAATTGTTCATAAAATGATAAATTTGATCTTTCGGGGGGAAGAAAAAATACATGTAAATCCCCTATCCATACAGCAATCTAACAAACTAAATTGAGGATGATGTCTCTAGTTTGACAGCTATATCAGCAGCTCCATCAACAGTATTGCTCTGTTGTGCCCAAAGCTGTGCATATCTCCCTGCTTTTGACAATAGAATGTCATGGTGACCCTGCTCCACTACCTTCCCATTTTCCAGGACTATAATCTGATGAACAAATAAATGACAAATTCAAGAATTAGGAGGTGCTTTGATTTTTATAGGAATATAACTGAAGGGAAAAGGTAACGGGGAAATGGAATTTGGAATGATATGGAATCCCCAGGGATAAATAAGGAATAAGCTACCCGTTTTAAATATATATTCCCTCAAACAAACTCCAACATAAAGGAATAAGTATCCTATTCCCAATAACCATATTGAAATTAGTGCCCAGATATTATATACATGGAAACTAATTTGAAAAGAGAGCCCACTCGGGGCAGTAGTACATCCCAAGATACTTGCAAGAACAAAAATTATTAAGAAGAATAATTCCCCTGTCCAAGGTCAAAATGTAGCTTGAGGTTTCAAAAAACAATATCTGCCAAGTGGTAATTCCTTGGAATAGTTTAAACTTGTTACAACTATGCTCAAATATCAAAGAAAAAAGTGATATAGGGTCTTGTATTAAATCGAGCATGGTACTGGAGAGTGAAACTGTTGTGCACATGAACGCATCATAATAATTGATACAGGAAAACATCTTCAGATGGGATATCTGAGCAATCTTAAAATTGATCATCTTAAAGTCAATTACACTCTTTGAACATATCATGCTTACCTTGTCGCATTGCATAGCAGTTGTCAGTCTATGAGCAATAAAAATAGAAGTTCTGTTATTTGAGAGGAACTTCAATGCATTTAAAATTTCAGCTTCTGTTGAACTGTCGAGAGAACTTGTTGCTTCATCACAGAGCCTGAAGGAACAAAATACATTTATCTCTCAGAACAGTTTCTAAAGGAAATAGAAGTAGACAAACAGAATAAGAGGCACAGAAGTTGATTTCTTTTTTCTTTTCTTTCCTTTCCCTTACCTTTGGGGGTTAAGGACAGGCGAATAAACTATCTGATTATCTCCATTTTCTTGTCTCGTATTTCAAGAAGATGATTCATTGTTATATGCAAAACAGCCATCTTAATAACTTCTGGCAACTTTATTAAAACAGCGACAAAGCTGCCAGCTATTGACCGGTGGATCTCCAAGGAGTTGTGTCAGAGTCATAAAGACTACATCATGCTCATTAATGAACAGACCTTGCAAGTTCTCAATGCAAGCATCATAAACTGTTTGTTATGCCAACTAAATTAAGAAATAAGAAGCATATGAGCGTTCTTTGCTGTACTGGTATGGAGCTGGTTAGTTGGTAAACTACTTAGCTACACACTGATTCTACATGTCACAATGCATAGCCAGAATTTGGACATGCAAAAATTAATTTTGGTTCCCAGCAAAAGAGTTAAACATATAAATGAACTTACAGAATTGCAGGTGCTTTCAGAAATGCGCGAGCTAGTGCTAACCGTTGCTTCTCACCACCACTTAACTGCAGGTGATTCAAAAATTAACTTATGCCACAGAAAAAACAAGATAACAATTATGGTAAGTGTCATTGAGTACAGTTAAACGGATAGACCTTACACCAATAGACATCCCTAAAAACAAGTTAGAAAAGATTTCATATTAAATTACATCACTAAGAGTATTTAACCTATTACACCAATTTGGTGCAACTTTTACACCAATTTGGAGTAAATATTACACCATCCTTCAAAGTTTCTCCAACCCTCTGACACCAGAGTTAACACCAAAAAGAATCTTTCTACTTTTATAAGGTATATTCTTCCTGTCAAATTTTTATACCAATGTGCTTATATTTTGATACTGAAAAAGATTTTATACACATTTATGCAAAAAAACTCGCACTAATATTTAATATGAAAAAGATTATATATGAAAAAACACCTATAATATCCTATATTTAGACAAATTTTTATTTATTTGAATTTCCATATTCTTTCTCATAAATTATATCTTTCCATATTTAGCATAATGTACATTATTATGCATAAATGAAATTTAAGAAATTAATATAAATTGAAATTGAATTATATTAATCAAATTGATATATTATAAATCAAATTACACAAGGAAAAGAAAGCAAAGGAATGTATAGTTATTTGGGAATTGGGATACAGGAGGAAATGAATTATCTTTGTGACGAATAGAAGGATATGATTGGAATTAACACCAAATTTTAATGTTGCACTACATTTGGTGTGATTTTTGTCATCGCGCCATTTTGGTGTAACTTTTAGAGTTGGGTTGAAGTGAACTTTTATACAAAATTGGTGTAGAAGTACAATTTTAGAGTTGGGTTGGAGATGATTTGACTAAATAATACCCAACAACAACACTGCACAAGAGAAAGGCTCTTACTGCTTGAAGTGTGAGGAAAACTGGAAAAGTATATCATGTACACCTGTTAATGCATGATTGAAAAAATCAAGGTATGGAAATGTATAGACCTATATCCTCTTTAGGTATTTGTCCTTTCCTTGACGGGGGGATAGAAAATTCTCAAAACAATAACTGATTTGCTGAAAGACTAGACTCTGCATTTGAATTCTGACGCGATAGCTGAAGTCCCTAGAAAATAATATCTCATACCTTAAGCCCTCTCTCTCCAACAACTGTAGAATATTTCTCAGGGAATTTCATTATTGTTTCATGAATAGCAGCACTTCTAGCAGCATCATACACCTAATAGGATTAAAAAAAAGGCTGTTTATAATCAATTGTGGATCTGAATCGCATAATTGACACTAGTTTTAGTATGAACCTCTTCGTGTGTTGCTGAAAGACGGCCATAATGAATATTGTGAAATATTGTATCATTAAACAGTACCTGTACACAAAGTTCAAGTTAAATCTTGCATCTTAAATAAAATTAGTAAAGGAGGCAACACTTTAAATAAGTTATTGAAAAGTTTCAAGGGGAAGTAGTGAACAGAACTCGACTACTAAAAATTAAGGCCTACTCACGGTATCCTGAGGAACAACACCAACAGACTTACGGAGACTTTCAAGTGTCACCTCCCGTATATCTTGGCCATCTATCCTTATCTGCCAATTAAAATGAAATGTTTCTAGCAATTAAGGGATGGAAGATTAGAAAGAACCAACATGAGTAGGAGAAATGGACAAATATTATAGGCAGATTTAGTAATGCAGTATCTTACCATGTATGAAATTGTTTACATAAAAACCACATTCCCCAAGCCATTGATTGCATGCAAAAAGACCATATTAGTTGATGCAGGACAACATTTTAAAAAGCCGAAAGAGACTATTTGGGAGCAACATAAAAGGCTTTGAAAGCTCATTAATTAAATTATTCTAGAATTAAATAATTATATTAATAATGATCTATTAAATTAGGAATAGCTATCTTTTAGAGTTCCGTTTTAATTGGGAAATATTGTTTAGGATTGTTATAAATGGAAATTGATTATTGTAATCAAATCAGATTTTTATTATTGAGATGTACAAATTATTGTGTTTTATGGGTTTTTTAAAATGTTGTCCTGCATCACTAGTGACTAGTATAACATGAAAACAATTATAAGAAATTAAAAATAAAGTTGTAACACTAGGGCTGTAGCAAAAATATAGAAAAACAAGATGTTCAACCCAAGTTTCAATGACCCAGCTCGTCAGCACTATTCATACAATGTGGCTGTAATTGTTGATACACAGCTTGGCCTTTATTGATTATAAGCTAGATTGCAATTTTTGTATATTGACCTTTATGGCTCAATCCGTTTATCATAACAGTTACGTTTGTGGTTTGTCACCAGTTAGACTATTAAAGTTTAATGTTTTTTTGTCTTTTTAATGTCTAATTGTCAGGTCTATGTCTACATCGGCAAAGTAGCTCCTTTTCAAGGATCAAAGTGACAAGAATATTAAAAGAGAACGAGTTTGGGAAAAAATGTATATGCCCCATTGCTGGAGTGTCCTCATTATGTATCAATATTACAAGCTGAAATCTTTCCTAAAATACAGCTAATGAACAGATTTTCAGCCTTTACAACAGCTGTTATTCCCTAATTATGGAAAGTAAATATTTACATGGACAATAGCATTAAATCTGTTAAGACAACTAATATATTATTAATATAACTAATATATCTACATCTAATTAGGGACAACTAATACTTTTGACACCCTCCCTCAAATTGATGCTGCTGGTAAATCTACAAGCATCAATTTGCCAACAAGAAAGTTGTGTCGCTGACGTGACATTGATTTGGTGAAAATATCAGCAATTTGTAGAGTGGTAGAGATATGGGGAAGAGAAATGACCAGGTGATCAAAGGCTTCTCGAATAGAGTGACAATCAACCTCGATGTGTTTGGTGCGTTCATGGTAAACTGGGTTAGTTGCAATCTGAATAGCACTGGTGTTATCAGCATGTAATGGAGTTGGTTGGACTTGGGAGTACCCTAGTTCTGCAAGGAGCCCACGTAGCCAGATAATCTCAGAACAAGCAGCGGACATGGCACGATATTCTGCTTCTGTGGATGACTTCGACACACGGTTCTGCTTTTTGCATTTCCATGAAATAAGGGCGTCTCCGAGAAACATACACCAACCAGTAATAGATTTTCGAGTGTCTGGACATCCAGCCCAATCTGCATCACTGTATGCTTGAAGCTTGAGTGAAGAACCGGTGGGGAAGAACAGGCCACGATTAGGAGTTCCAAGGATGTATCTAATGATGCGTTTGACTGCTGATAGATGGAAATGCCGAGGACATTGCATGAACTTACTTACAATATGTACAGCATAAGAGATATCCGGCCGAGTGATAGTGAGATATATAAGGCTGCCAACCAACTTCCGATATAAAGTAGGATCGGAAAGTAGTTGTCCTTCATCTCTACAATATTTCACATTAATTTCCATCGGAGTTTCAACAGAAGCAGCACCCCTTAGTCCAGCTAATTCAACCAAATCTTGGATATACTTGTGTTGGTTCAAGAAGATACCTTGTGGTCGATGATGTACCTCTAATCCTAAGAAGTAATGGAGCTGACCAAGATCTTTCATTTGGAAAGTAGAATGTAACAAATTTTTGAGATGATCAATGGCTTGTACATCAGAACCAGTGACAAAGATATCATCCACGTAGACAAGAAGCATGACTATACCTTTACCTGTCTTTTGCAGGAAAAGGGAGGAGTCATATTTACTTTGTTTATATGAAAAACCAAGTAGAGTGGATTTAAACTTCTCAAACCAAATTCTGGGTGCCTGCTTCAAACCATATAAAGAGCGTTTTAGTTTGCAAACATGATTAGGTGAAATAGGCATACCATTGGGAAGCGTGATATAAACTTCCTCCTTGAGTTCACCATGTAAAAAAGCATTCTTTACGTCCATCTGAGACAATTTCCATGATTGAGACGCAGCAAGGGCTAGTATGGTTCGCACAGTGGTCATTTTGGCTACCGGTGCGAAAGTCTCTTCGTAATCTATGCCATACTCTTGTTTGTTTCCAAGAACTACTAGTCGAGCCTTATAACGCTCAACTGAGCCATCTGGATGAAGTTTTACAGAGAACACAAACTTGCTGCCCAAAGGTTTCACAGAAGAGGGACGAGCTACAACATCCCATGTTTGGTTTTTTTCAAGGGCAAGAAGCTCTGTTTCAATAGCTTCCCGCCAGCACTCATGCTTCATTGCCTGTTTATATGATTTTGGAATAGGAATGGCAAACACAGTGGTTGACAATGATACAGGATTAGAAAAACCATACCTATCAGGAGGCTGACTAACCCGAGTGCTACGTCTACGAGTGACAGGTGCAGGTGCTTGACCAAGATCAGCAACAGGGGAATCAATTTGAGGGGGTGGGGCAGCTTGAACATGATGAGTAGCTGGATTTGGATCATCATCTGCAATTTCTAATGTGGTGTCCTGGTTTTGCACGGCTTTAGGGCGTCTTTGATACACCAAGAGTGGTTTAGAGGGAGGTTGGGAATTCGAAGACACTGAAGTGGATAAGGAATCTGCAGAAGAATTTGTAAAAAAAGGTACAACTGAAAATGAAGGGGGATGATCACTGTAGATAGAGAAAAAATACTGGTTTTCTAAGAAAATTACATTTCTTGAAACCCGAATACGTCGTAAGTTAGGATCATAGCAGAGAAATCCTTTTTGGTGTAGAGCATATCCTAAGAAAGCACATTTTATTGATTGAGCTGTGAGTTTTGTGCGTTCATGTGGAGGAAGATGAACATAACATACACATCCAAAAGTATGAAGACCAGAATAATCCGGAGTATGACCAAATAACCGAGTGAAAGGTGAAACATGATTTAATGATGATGAAGGTAACCTATTTATGAGGTATACTGCAGTGGAGAGTGCTTCACACCAGAATTTAGAGGGCACAAATGATTCTAACAAAAGGGTACGTACAACATCAAGAAGATGACGGTTTTTTCTTTCAGCTACCCCATTCTGTTGAGGAGTTGAAGGACAAGACCGTTGAGAGATTATGCCATTGGCTTGTAAAAATTCTTGAAATGAATGAGACATATATTCTCCCCCATTATCTGATCGAAGAATTTTAATATTCGTCTTGAATTGTGTTTGAACATATGCATGAAAGATCTTAAAGGCCGAAAGTACTTCAGCTTTGGAACGAAGAAAATAAATCCAAGTAAAACGACTATAATCGTCAATAAATGTGACAAAGTACTTATAGTTGGCATGAGAAACAACTGGTGACATACCCCAAACATCACTATGTATTAAATCAAAAGTTTGAGTTGCATTAGATGTATGAATGGGAAATGGTAAAGTTTTGCTTTTTCCAAGCTTACAAGAATTGCAATCAAATTGGACAGAACTAAGAGAAGATAACTTTTCATTCCCAAGTACCCCAGATTTCAACAAACCACGAAGAACATTATTATTAGGGTGTCCTAGACGTTTATGCCATGCATGGTTATCTACTACACGGGCAGAATTACAAGGCACAATGGGAAAGGAGTGGCATGGAGATGAAGGAAATTGGATAGGAAAAAGACGTTCAACTTTAGGCCCCCTCGTGATCACCCTCCCTGATTGCTGATCCTGCACAAGACAACCAGATTTTGAAAATGTCACTTTGCAATTATTTTCAACCAATTGACCGACAGAAATAAGATTAGTGGTAAGGGCAGGAGAGACAAAGACATCGGTTAAAGAGGAAGAAATATCACCGGTTGCTGTAATAGGTAACTGACTTCCATCTGCAGTACCGATTTCAAGATTTCCACAATATTTCTTTATATTTGTAAGATAATTTGTGTTGTTTGTCATATGATTAGAAGCTGCAGAATCAAAATACCAAGTAGGAGATGTGAGAGAAGATTTACCAGAAAGTCCTAAAGTAGAAAATGCAGAAATGATCATTTGTTGAATCATTTCAGGGGTTATAGGTTGAACAGGAGCAGTGGCATTTCGTGTCGCATGTTCAGTATTCACCAGACCACTAGTACTTGAGGATCCAACCAAGGCTGCTGTGTAGGCTGTCTCAGATTTCTTTGGTGGACGAATGGGACATTCCTTGATTATATGTCCATCTTTCTTACAATAATTGCAAAACTTTTTGGAACAATTTGAAGCATAATGTCCAAAACCTTTGCAAGAGAAACACTGAACATTGCGCATATCCCTGCCTTTAGATTTACCTTGTGTTGCATACGCCACATGAACTAACTCAGATTTCTGTTCTTTCAAGGTGTCTTGAGTGAGAAGGCGTTGTTCCTCCCGAAGTAAATCATTGAGACATGTATCCAGAGAGGGAAGAGGATCTCGATTCATAAGATTAGACCTAGTAGCTTCAAACTCAGATCGCAATTTCATAAGAAATTGATCTCTTTTAGTAGTTTCATGGACATCTTGAACTGACTTAAGACCTTCAGCAGGAACAGTAGCATAAACGATATCAGTGTATTCAACCCATAAATTCATGAAGGAAGAATAAAATTCAGATATTGAGAGGTTATCTTGTTGAAGTTTGCCTATGTCATGCTCTAGTTGAAAACGACGAGCAGTGTTCTGCTGACTGTAAACCTTCTTGAGATAAGCCCACATCTCAGCTGAAGTCTTGAAAGGCCTTAAATTCAGTATAATGTTGGGCTCAACGGATCCTAGCAACCAGCCCATGATCTGTGCATCTTTAGTCTCCCACTGAGCATATCCAGCCTTGTCTTTTTCTTTGTCCTGAGCTAGAGTGCTGCCAGTAACATAACCCCATAAATCTTTCCCTTTGATAAAGATCTGGAAGTGAAATGCCCATGCCGAATAATTTTTACCATTAAGACGAACCAAGAGAGTGTCAAACTTGTCTAAAGACATGATTTCCAAGAGTAACCAGGAACAAGAAATTTTATCAAGAAACAAGAACAATGAACAAGAACTGAGCGAAAACAAGAGGCAGATCAGAATTATGGCTCTGATACCATGACAAGAATATTAAAAGAGAACGAGTTTGGGAAAAAATGTATATGCCCCATTGCTGGAGTGTCCTCATTATGTATCAATATTACAAGCTGAAATCTTTCCTAAAATACAGCTAATGAACAGATTTTCAGCCTTTACAACAGCTGTTATTCCCTAATTATGGAAAGTAAATATTTACATGGACAATAGCATTAAATCTGTTAAGACAACTAATATATTATTAATATAACTAATATATCTACATCTAATTAGGGACAACTAATACTTTTGACACAAAGGAATTCACTGCTACACTATAATAGAGCATCCTTACATAATAAGAAAATCACCAAACAGACCGGACAGACATATAAAAGCATCAGAAAAAATAGTCGCAAACTCCTAATATTTATTTTACTTATTTGCATGTAAAACTAGTTCAGCGCAATCCTGATCCTCTTCTCTTCCACAGAACTCCTACCCTATCCTGGTAAGTAGTAACTGATATCAACAATGTTTACCAGTCAACCTGCGCCACAAATTTCTAATAACTGACTTTTGGGATGCAAGTGCCATGACCATAAATATTCCTATTATACAATTGTACTAGTTTTCAAATAAAAGATGTTTAAGGTTTCTCCACAACTATTCAAATTGTGTGTAATAATTGACAAAGTAATATTACTCTTTTATTCTTGTATATGTTCTTATGAGAGGAAAGTTACATAAGGTCATATTGTGTTAATCAAATCTTTATTACATCTTGATAAGTGAGAATGACATATTATATCCCATATATAATAAGCGTAAGATGCTGTATGATCTAGTTGTCATCGGGTCCCACAAGGACCGGAGCTAAAAAAGAAATATCAAAGGGATAAAACAAAATATTATAGTAATATAGAGAGTAATATATATGCATACACTAATTCTATTTAACTTCAGTTAAAATAAAAATTCAACTAAAAGACATCCAATAACAAATATTATAATATTTTTATACATATGCATGCATTTTAAAGCAGAAAAAATGACCAAATTAATATGATTGACGATATAATAAGATTTTTACCTTTTCAAATATATATATATATAATATAATATTAGATTTTTACACATGAAATTAAATAAAATTGAAAATATTGTTAGAAAAAATACAAACAAATATCAGGAAACTAAAACATTAATACACAAAAATAATATATTAAAATATTAAAAGATCAGGGCATAACTTATAAGCTAGTAAAAAGAAAAAACTTCAGAAGCCTAAAACTGACTTAAATATGTCGACATGTCAACAGAGCTAGTACTACTATAATTATACTTTCTCAGCACATGTAACTTTTTGTCCAAATAACCCTTGATCCTTCCCAAATTTCAAGGAATCTTCTACCTCATGCAACTTGCAATCCTATATGCCTATTAATAGAAGGCTATGCTATGGTATTTAAGCAGCAACTCAGTCCGTATAATTTACACAATACTTGATGTCTCTGAGCCAACAGTCTATCTTTACATACTGCCAAGAAGAACAGGTTTCAAAATCACCCCCAATAATATCTAAAATTAGTTATGCCAATCAAAAAATAGGACTGATGTCACAAACTGCACCATCCGGTGGTGTTACACAACAGGCTGTCCCCAAAAGATCGAGATAGTATAATATCTTTTGTATAGAAATGTAGAAGATCAGATACAGAGGATTAAATATAATATAATGACATAAGATTAAAATTCATAGTATTTAAATATAACTTGCAAGAACAATACAATGATAAATGTTAGACTCAAGATTATGGATTCTTACTGTTCCAGAGTGAGTGTTGAAAAACCTAAAGAGCATTCTAAGAATGGTTGATTTACCTGCATTTAGTATAATGTATATATCTGTTACTTTTATGGAATAGGATATAATAGTATAAAAAAATGTTTGCAAGGCCACAACAAGAAACGCATCCGGGCAATAAGAAGGATGATCAAACGGGTTTTATCATAATATACTTCAGAGTTCTGAGAGCCCTGAGTGGCTACCATGCCGCACCAAAATCTTACCACTGCCACTAGTTCCAACAATAGCCACACTATTCCCAGCTGGTACATCGAAAGATATTCCATCAAGTATCTTTCGTTCTGGAAGATAACTATGTTAAGTAGAACAAAGAGTGTATCAGTGTATCATCCAAAAAATATCTATCAAAAACACATCTCATGATTTAAGTATATTTAACTAAGCAGTACTTATGCCAAGTTTCTTAGTTTAAGTTATAAAGACAAAGTTACAGGTACGACCAGCACATATATAGGTCACAGATCCTTCTCATGATGAATTTTTTCTAATACTCACGACTTCTCGTGAATATTTTCTTTTTCACGTCCCACAAACTCTTATAGGATTTTCCTCATATCCACATCTCGTGAATATCTTTTTTTTTTCACTCTCACGAACTTTTGTAAGATTTTTCTCATACCCACGACCTCTCGTGAATGTCCATTTTTTTTTTTCGCACCCAAAAACTCTTGTAGGATTTTTTCATCACTAAACTCTCGATATAATTTTGTTTTCTCTCTCAAATATTATTTTCTCCCTAACTTGTTCTCTCCTTCGTCTAATCTAACCTCGCAAATAACATAACCAAACTCTAATGTGCACCATGATAAAATTCTTAATCCCATTTTTTCATAATAATTTAATATATATAGATTACAAGATCAAAACTTTATCAACAAAAATAATATCTCGTAATAATAAAAACATATCATATCCATATATATAAAAAAGTTCAATGAAGACCACTGTTTAATTTAAGACACGGAGATCATATATATAATGCATGCAGAACATGAGTATAAAATGTATTGCAGAATAATATGTATTGCAATATTCTACAAGAAGTTATAAAGGTCAAAGTTACAGGTACGACCAGCACATATATAGGTCACAGATCAATCGTACAATAATGTTGAAATATACTATTTGTAAAAAAAATATAACAGAGGCAATGATGGTGAAAAATGATACTATTTATAAATAAAAAAAAATAACAGAGGCAGTAATGGTGAAAGTTGACAAAGATAACATTAAAGATGAAAATGCAGTAACAAATATTTCCAGACCCCACACCTAGATGATACTGATATTCTGAAAATTTCAGGATCATTTTTACCTCAGTCCTGCTAGGTGCAAACCATAAATGAGCTTAGGCACGTATCACATTGGACCAAAGTGTTTAATGTTTGGACTCTACAACACTAAATACATGCCAAGTCTCTCACAAGTCATAATAGAGTGATTATAAGATAATCACTAACAAGAATCTCAAAACTTAATTGTATGTTTCAAGTAGTATTGAACAATATATATAACCAAAAAGATATATAAACAAGACCCCTAACCTAGTGACTTTTCTAGAAGACTGAATTCTCAATCCTGTAAATCTTATACATAAATTTCATAACATATTATAAGGAGGGAGAGGGAGGGATATGAACTGAGCTGAAGTATAAGTTTCGATATATTATTTCTACTTTGAAGTTACAACTTACAACAAAGTGAAATGTACTTTCCTAGTAATTATTAACACATCAATTATGTTTTGCTGAACAAAAGGTCTAAAATAAAGGCTTCCGCTTTACAATTCAAATATAATTAATTAATTATATTAAAATAATTGAAGATCAAAAGAACAATTCAGCAGATAAGAGAAGAAAGTAACACACAGGTAATATGGAAGTATGTGATCTATAACATAATTATGACAAATGTTCCTCATCCAAAGTCACGCTCACAAGATATAATTTGAGTGGTGAAACCCATCTTTGTGTGTGACCACCGTGTAAAAGAGAGTATATAGAGGGTGCATAAGAATAAAACTGAGTATATAAAAGGTCATTAGCATGCAAGTACAAGTAAAATAGTAGCAATATTCACGTAACACACTAAATCAAGACCAATCATTAGTGCCTCTCGAACTTTGTTCTACAAAGATCTTGTGCAGCAGTGACATACTTTGGCAATATTGTAAAATAATAAGACCATCGTTGAATATTGACATGAACAAATGCTCCATTTGACAGTGAAATAATTATAAATACAGACAGACAAGGCCCACCTGAAGTGCACGTTATCAAATTTTATGCAACCCCCGTCTAACTTCAGAGGCTTTGCACCATCTACATCTTTAATGGCAGCCCTCTCCTGCGACAATTAGTGGGAAATATATAATTCAGAGGCCAGACATGAAGGAGCACAAAAGACTGCCTCATCATTTTCTCTTCATTATTTAAGAAGATACAGGCAGAACCCCAGCAATATTATAACCAAAAAAAATAGAAACTCCAATCCATCCATACTATAATATAATTGCAGAACTTAGAACTTTTGTAGCTGGTAGCGTGCCACAGGTTGACCATAGAAAAAATAGTAAACCTTAGATTATTTAATTAAATAGATTAGAATTGTTGGATTTAATACTAAATAATATTATACATTTTAATATCAAAACTACCATCAAAGGTCTAAAGTTCGAATCCCGTTAACAACATACCTAAATTAAACATTATTATTAGTTATAAAGAAACAAAAGGGTTCAAATCTAATCAACCACATATAATTATATTATATTTTATTTCAATTCTTCTACATGTTTGATGACATTACATCTAATGAATATGCATGGATTGCAATAATTGAGATAGTATAATTATTTTTGTAATAGAAAATTATAAATATTTAACTAGTCGTACAATCAAAAACATGTCTTAACTTTCCGTGAATCCTATTATGATTATAATATCTATAAACATAGTAAATGATATTGGACCGTGTTAAATAATAAATTGCAATAGTTTAGACAATATAATTATATTTGTAATACAAAATTATATATATTTCACAAGTTCTGCGAACAAAAACATGACTTAATTTTTTGTGAATCCTGATAGAATTATAATATCTATATTAATATTTATAATAAATAATATTGGACTGAGATAAATAATAAATATATGAATTAGTAATTTTTTATTGGGTTAGATTAAAACCTTCAAATTTGAACTTACTAATATTCAAAGTAGTATTTTCATTGTAAACAGCAGTCGTATCTAGGATATAGAGAAATTATTCAAGAGCAATAAAATACTTATGGTGGATTTAACCAAGACCACCAATAATTTTATACATCTACTCTTGTTTTAATTTATGTTTCTTTCTTTCTTAAAAGTATTTATTTTCTATTAAGTTCAACAAATTCAGATAGACATACAATTGTTCTATTCAAACTTAGAAAAAGTTTGAGTTTGTATTCAACCCCCCTTCTATAAACTCATTGTAATTTACAAGGCATAAACAACATTCAATTAGAGCTCTATTTGAATTTTAGAATATTACTTATAATAAAATCCTGTTAAAATTATTATATATCATTAATATAATAATCCACAAAATATATATGTTTAACCAATATAAATTAGTTAAACCAACTTTATTGTATATATTAATTAATATAACTAAGAATATAGAAATATTTTTTATATTAAATAAAATTTAAACAGCTATTAGGAGAATAATAAATATATATATATATATAAATATTAAACATGAATAAGAAAATTATAAAATATTCAAAATAAAACCATGCATCACACGGGTTATAAAATATTCTTGATATACTAATACTATAAATTTGATATATACCTCTAGCAACTGAAACATGGATTTCATGTCGACTAGACCTTGTAGAGTCTCACGATATACACCTCCAAGGAAATTAAGCGGAAGAGATAGCTGGAAAAGAAGCCCATTTACCATAACCTGAAATTAAAAGGCTAGCTCTTATAATCAACTTGAAACCTAAAATCAAAGAAGTGAGTATATGAAAAAGCAAATCCTACCAAATCTCCAACTGTCATCTCTCCACTCAGAATCTTATTCGAACACAAGACCATGGATGCTGAAAGAGCCACGCTAAATATAACATTTTGTCCAAAATTCAAGAAAGCAAGACTCCGTTGGGTTTCCAACGCAGCATCTTCATATCCTGGAAGATGGCACAATAATAATCAATCGAGTGAACCTAAAATAATTCCACATCACCCATCCCTCTAAGAAGTATGCGCTCAGGGGAGAAAGAAGAAAAACATAACTTGTAAAACATAATAAGGAGAATACGCAGATAATAAAATACAGTTCACTACAATTTTATTAAGTCAATAAGAAAGGAAGCAACAACTTACGTTCATAAATAACATAAGTATTAAGAAGATGTTAACTAAAAATCCTGAAGGAACCAAAGTGTGGCAGACTTGCAACAAAATTTGTACATCTCTACATACTTCAGTACATTAAGAGTTTAAAACATGTCTACTGGTTTTGCAAAAATCAGTATATCAACAACAATATCCTTAGCAACCAAGTCATTGATTAGTGTCAATTATGCAATGACACTTGTCCAAATATGAACTACATGACATAAGATACATGATTGCATCAAGTGGTGCACTTTTAAAATTGATTCACGTTTTAAAAGGTTATCGAAGGACCATAGTACCAGAAACTTACTCTCCAGAAATTCGTCATATTTCTCAGCTTCATAATGCTCATTGTTAAAGTACTTCACAGTCTGAAAAACAAAAACAAACTAATAAGAATCAAATACAATGACAAAGCAATCAACACATGATAAAGGAATTCCAAGAATATACAAGGCATTTATATAATCTTTATAGAAAGAATCACTAAATACATAAGAGCTTGCCTCATAATTAATAAGAGAATCAATTGCCCTCGTACTAGCATCATTGTCAGCTTTGTTCATTGCCTTTCTAAACTTAGTCCTCCACTACAGAAGAAAGAAACAAAAGACACATTAGGCAGAAAGGCGAAACAGTCATAACCAAAGAAAAAAATCTCCTCACATATTCTCTCCACACTGAAAGTACAAACTAACGAAGAGATGTCTGTGTGTGTGTGAGAGAGAGAGAGAGAGAGAGGAGGGGGAGTGTGAGTGAGAGGAAGAGAGATATGTGTGTGAACTAGCAAAGTGCCAAACAACCAAGTGTTTAGCAAGTTCCATCTAAATATATACAATATAACCAATGATTCTATTTGAAGAAAAGAGGCGACGAGGCTTTGTGACAGGTAACTTACCTGTGTCACGGTCAAAGTGAAAATGACATATGCTGTGACTGATAGGGAAGTGATCCATGCAAACGGTGCTCCAAATTTGTACGCTACTATACATGATACCATGGAAATCTGAAAGAAAATGTATCAAATCTGTCACAATCATATTTGTGTGACATAACTAATCTAGAGGATAACAATAAAAACATAGTTATAGTATTGCCACCAACTAAAAGTTTCCATAAAACTAAGCATTTATTTATTTGCAGAGACATTGGCCTCAAATCTTTGCTGCATATATGGAGAAGGGAATGAAAATATCAAGGGCATAGAGTTATACCTCTAAGATGGTTGGTAGAACATTCAATACCATGGATGAGAGAATAAAATTTATAGCACGGCTACCACGATCTACGATTCGATTTAAAGCACCTGTTTCTCGACTGCATACAGAACAACAAATAAGAAAAATAAGTTTTAACTATTCTACTGGAACTACAAAACGATTACACAATCTTTAATGGAAGTTCTAGAGATTTTATCAGATGCAATATGCAATAGCTGCTACACAAGCAAGAATGAACAAACGCTTTTGAAGAAATAATAATATGACCTTTAGTACTTGCCATATATTACACTACACACACACTTCAAATAGTGATAAAAAAAAATATTAATATACTAAGCATATAATTTACACTTGAAAACAGTAAGTAGCAACACCAAATAAATAGACAAGAAAATATTTCTCATCATCATGACCTTAATAGTTATCCTTGAGTCATTAAACACATAAAGTTGTTTCACACATGGTATTAACATGAATCTATTTCACACCACGTGCATATACAAATGCCTTCAAAACAACGTTATTTCTCTACATAATGAGCAAAATAGCAGAATAATATTGCCTATTAGAACTCTCTCAAATTTGCCTGTGGTCAACAACGGTCAACCTTAGGAGCAATTTTCCCAATAAAAACAAATTAGACAGAATGAATTGACAGGAATTACCTAAGGTGGTAGCTGAGGTCAAGTTCATGCAAATGTGAAAATACCTGCAATTTGAAATTCATTGCATAGTTGTCAAAATCATAGATAAAACATTACTATGTAAATCAGTGAGGAACAAGCCAAACAAATGCATATACAATAGAATTAGAAGCAAGCTAAAAAAACAAAAGACAAATAAACTAATATATGCATGCAATAACGAGGGGTTAACAGTTCGTTAAAAAAATGGAGGTTGAGCAACATTAGCGCTCTGGTTTGAACAAATTTAAACACGTTGAAAATGCTTTATGATTTCGATAAACAGTTAGCAATTATTATTCTTGGACATCCCAATAGTAGAAGTCTGAGAGGGGTGTTTAGCAATTAATCATAAAGATCACTTGATAACAATCAAGAAGGTTTCATTCAATAGCAACCAACTCTCATTCATAAGAACTAAGTTAACAAACAGACAAGCACAAACCTTTCTTGAAACAGAACGGATTGTCCGCAATGTGACCTTCGAAAACACTGCAGTTCTCAGTTCTGAAAAAATTATTCAACACAAACATTAGAATAAACAATGAACTATGACATTTAAGAAAAGAACAAAGAAAAAATTACACACATACAAGTTGTGAAGACAAGTATTAGCAATTACTTTATAATGAAGTACCATTGAAAGCAGAAGCCCCCGTGCGTGCTATTCCATAACCAATCAAAACAGCTGCTGGAGTTGCAAACACAGCTACGGAAGTAGAATTAGCAGTTGCAAACGCAGCAAGACCAGAAGCATTCGTTGATGCAGTTGTTAACCAATCAACAGCAAGCTTGAAAAGAAAGGGTACCTGAACATTCAATACCTAAACCAAAAAAAAAGGAAAAAAAACCAATAAGATCATATGTAAAAAATACACACACACACACAAACAAACAAACAAACAAGAACATATATATAGACACAAACCCAAGTTCACCTTGGCACCAATTAACAAACCCATGGCAGCAATCACCCTCAACCGAAACTCCGAATTATCTTTCATCCACAAAGACTTAGCAAGAGTAGCAAGAATTCTACTATTACTAATCTGCTCATCAGAAGCTTCCCCTTTAGTCAAAACAGTGTTTTTCGAACCATTCGTATCACCACTCCCACTTGACGTCGACACCAGTGCAAATGCGTTATAAACAAATCCCTATTCATTCACACAGACATTTAATCAAACAGATGGAGTGCATAAACATAAACAAATCTAAGACTCCAAGAACCACAAAAACAAACATACATACACGTTTTGGGGGAGGAGGGGTTGCACCAAAAGCATTGTTGAGCTTAAATAAAGATGGGTTTGTTCTTGATCGTTGCCATGGAATCTGGGTAGTTGAGATATTTGTAAAAAAGAAGCGAGTGTTTACATGGGGGTGTAGAGAAGGATGAGATGGAGAAAAATTCATAATAAATTTAAGTGGGTGAGTGTGAAAGATGAGTTTTCGAGCTCTGATGCACCTTGAAGCAATGGTTGATGATTGCATTTTCGATTATACATACAGAAAGATTGTGAAAGATTCTAATTCAACGCTAGTAGTAGTACTAGTTGAGTCATGTTTCTATAAACGGAGATTCAAATTAAATCCCCCCAGTTGTTAGATTTAACTTGGATCTGACGCCCACTTATTTTAAGTTGCGTGCAGCGTGCTTCGTTATTGTCATCGTTATTACGTAATTTTTTTTATAATAGGTAAAATAATTCATAAATTAAAGATCATATAGTATTTATAAAATAATTCAAATTTATTAATTATATTTTACATATAATTTTTTGACTAATCAGGCTTACATATAATTTAAAATTACTATCGTTATGTAAATCAAACTTTGTGAAATATCTCACATTCGTATCATTGAAATATGTACATTTTTTATAGAGATAATTTAATAATTCATTGTTTATTGAAACATGCTTTAATTTTATAGAGATAATTTAATGATTCGTTATAGTAATGAGAAGTATTTATACATAATTTGCTTAAATATATAAAAAAATTGACCATAATTATGATTTTATATAAAATCTTATTAATGAATTATTTACATAAAATTTATTTAAATCTATAATTTTAAACATTTAACACACTAAAATTTTCATAAAAAAGAATAATCAAAACTCTCACAAGGAGAGGCGGCACAAATTCAATAAATGAGTATTTGAAAACTCAATAATAAGACCCTTAATAAGAGAGATATTTATTGAATAATTAGTTTATAATTAATTAAGCTTTAATTTTATTAGCTTTTTTAGAACTAAAATAACAAGAAAAAGATACTGTCAAGAAGGAATTGTAAACGATTTTAAGTGACAGTTGTCTTCTACTTCCATTTCTTGACAGTAACTCCTGTGCTAGAATTCACACACATTCTCGACAGTAACATTAGTGGTTAGGAAAAATATATAAAATAAATGGCTTCCTTCTTTTACAAATTTAACAGGTCTGTTAAGCTTGGTTTTTAAAACAGTTTTTTTAGCAGTTGATGATTCCTCAATCAATGGATTATCCATTGAGATAACATTATCAATCGATGAATAATCCTTATTGGTTGATTCAGAATTAGCAATCGATTGCTTCTTTTTCAAGGATTGATTTTCATCAATGGCTAATTTTTCAAGAGTCTCATACAACATGGTAAAAGAATTTGTTCCATGAATGTTATTCATCTTCTTACTAGCTTTACTTGACATGTTCCATTTGTCAATGGTTCTTTGTTCTTCTTCCAATTTTTCTTTCAAGTTTTCTATTTCCTTTTTACACTCAACTAGTTCTTTTTTAGCATCTCTGTTTTCTACCTAGAGTTTATCCATTTGCACTAGCTCACCTTCTAGATAAGTATTTCTTTCAGTAAGAGATTTTAAGGTGCTCTTGAGCCTAGTATTCTCTTTTTTAAAAAACTTAAGAGTGACATGCAAATTATACAGTTCATTTGACATTTCAGTAATGGTAATATTGCATTCATTTTTGGATAACTCAGATAGATTTGTAGAAATTACATGATTGCTAGAAGAACTAGCTTCTTGATCATCATGATTGGCCATTAGTGCAAGGCTGATGTATTCCTCTTCTTCAGAATCATCCTCATCAGCCCAGTCCTTTTCTTCTATTACAAATGCCTTCTCTTTTTGTTTGAGCAAGTCAAAGTACTTCTTTTTATAGTCAATACCATCACTAAACTTCGAATTCTTATCAATTTTTAGCTTTCTGCATTCATTGAAAAAGTGATTAGTCAATCCACAGTTAACACATTTGAATTGAGTTCTGTCAACAAGATTTTTGTCTTGTTGCTTGTCTCTCTTAAACTGAGATCCAGGCCTTTGCATAGGATTTCTCTTAAATTTGAGTTTTGAAAATTTCCTTGATAGAAAAGTCAAATGCTCATCTATTTCAACCATTTTATCCTTGGTATATGACTCATCATCTTCAACTATTTCTTTTCTTTTGCTAATTGAAGATTCATCATATCTAATACTACTTGCACTATTTGGTAAAAGAACATTTGTGTCTAATGTTATTTTAATTTTTATTTAAATGGTCTATATTTGGTGGTTTTGAATAAATTTTTGTAATTTTCAATATGTTAAAACATTTTTCTAATTTTATGTAGTTTGAAATATGTAAATTTTTTAGAAATATTTAGATATCAAAAGGTTATTTTATTTTAAAATAATAATTATAAATATTAAATATGTAACATTTGAATAGCTAAATGTTAATTGGATTATGATAATAAAAATAAATTTTAAAAATAAAAAAGGTGGATATGCAGTTCTTCTTCTTAAAATATAGGTGAATAGAATATTAAAAAAAATGCTAGAAGTACAAAAAAAATTCCAAATAACATGACATTGATAATGTCTCATTATTAAATATTTTAATAGGTGGAATTTATATAAATGTAAGAGAATTTATTATATTAATTAAATTAGAATCAATATAAACATAATACTAACGCATGATATTTGTAAAATATTTTAGGAATAAACTATAGAACTTGTAACATTATTCATTAAAAAATATTAATAGGTTTTTTGTCTGTTCTTCAATAATTACCATCACTCACATTAATTTATAAAAATTAATATCTAAAATCGTATTATTTTAAATAAAAAGGGCCAACATAAATATTGGTGCATCTTTATATATATAATAGGATGATAAGGGCAATTGTCGAGTCATTTTATTCTCAAAAAAATCGTGAGTCATTTTATTAAAATGAAATGATTTTTATATCCTTTTATTATATAAATATTAAAAAATGCCAACATTTGAGACTGGTTGGTCGGTCTGATATACCCTTTTTCAAACTTATAACCCTATCTACCCTTTTCAAAAAAAATCAAATCGTATTGTGTATCCCATATATATACAATATGTAATTTCAACCGGAACATATAAACACTCAATTAATAGAATTTCAACTGCCATTTCAATTAAGTAATCCTCTTTTGCTAGATCAAATATATAGACTAGATCTGTCTCTATTTTGCCGCATCAAATACTTGTTGATTTGTAAAGGTCACGGCCTTTGTTAATTATATTGAACATGGAAAACACAGAGATAAGTAGAGAAGATATAACATAGAAGAAAATTAGTTTATAGATTGTGAACTCATATTTTTATTATGGATCATGTTTAGTAAATAAAATAGATGATTTTGTCATAAAACTTTGTTGACGGTGATGGTGCTCCGGCTTTGCTGGTGTATCTAGATATACATATGTTGGAGAGTAAAGTGTATTACTTCTGCACCTAATTCCAAGGTCGTTCTTGATTTATCAGATGCAACAGGGCAAAAATTTTAAATGGACCCTTAAAAAAAAATTCCCAGCATAATTATAAAAAATATCATATGATATAACAGAGTTTGTGGTAAAATTTTCCAAATCTTCACTTATTTTCACCAAATTTTTATCAAGTTTCCTTGAAAATCTTCATTTATTTTCACCAAATTTTTATCAAGTGTGCTTGAAAAGTCTACTTTTTCAATAACAAACGTATCCACAACTCTTTTTTGTGATCAACTCATTTCCCCCCCTCTTTTTCAGATCGAATTGTTTTTTAGGTAATATCATATAAATCAAAATTCAAACAATTGATTATAAAGAAGTAATAACATCTGAAATAGATAGATTCAGTTTAACATTATCACTGAAATTTTGAAAAAGAATGAATTTTTACATCAAAATAAAGACAATATATATATATGTGTGTGTGTGTGTGTGTTTATATGAGTATTGAGCCATATAGTATAAGTTTAACGACAAAATTTGATCTGATTAGGGTTTTTCAATCATTGCATAATCTTTCCACTAACCCTAAAAGTAGTAGATTAGTATTGTTTTAATATCATATATACATAACCGAATACCAATTCAACTCTATTTTTTTAATAATAAATTATCTAGTCTTTTAAAATACATACATATTATATATATATATCTACACACACATATGTAATTAGTATTTATTTTTAGTTTTATAGACCATGCATTAATATATTTAAAATTATTAATTTATATGTTATGAAAATTATTGACTTTATAATTTTGTTAACTAATATATATATATATATATATATATAAGTTTTTTTTTGAAAAAATATGTCCCTAAATTTTTTGGTCCGGTCGCCTCGCTTCAGGGCCGACCCTGCCTACTTCATATCATGGTGTATGCTTCCAATACGCTATTGGCTACAAGCCTACAACACATCTCCGCATAATGTAATTGCCTACGGCACATCTCCGTATAACATAAGTGAATAAAGCATATTTATGTGATACGTTGATTAGATTAGTGTATTGCATAGGTATTAAGGGCCATCAACAATGTATACAGACATTTTGGTTCTTTTTTTCTTTTACCTGAAAAATAGGAATTTTAACAACGGTTCATACTAGATTGACTTATAATTTTACAAATGAGGACATTTGGTGATGAGTCGGAGTCGAACCCAAGAGCTGGGAGGATAACAGAAGATAAACATTTTACACATGTGCTATCCAATCATGTTCATTTTAACATATACTTGAATCATTACTATCACACCATCATTGTTTTATTTTAAAAACACTTTAACTCACTCACTTATGTGTACTATCTTCTTTTATTCTGGATTCTTTTACCACTTTCTTTATTTTTACGTTTAGACATGATTGAATATTATTAAAATTAAAATCTATTATTTTCAAAAATAAAGATACAATATATTTATATAAATATTTTATTATTCAAACATAACTTTTTTTTCAATTATATCATGTAATAACAAACTTAAATATATCTTTATCAAATTTGATCATAAAAAAGAAAAAAAACATTTAAAAAAATATTATATATGGATATAAGATAGGCTTATGGTTTTGTTTTAGAAGTGCACAAGATTTACACAAAAACAACTCATCTAGAATGATACTATATAGATATAGATAATGTTGTGTGTAACTGTAAATGTAAACAGATGGTAGGGATGAAAGGATGCATGCGAAGAAACAGGCAACTACCTACATAGTCTACGGGCGTAACTCGAGGCCACACTCTTTGAACATTTCACTTGCTTCCTCCTCTGTTTAGTTTTAGCTTCAAACATGTCAGAAGCAGATAAATCACCAGAATCAGTGCCCAAGGATGAGGTGGCATTGGCCGATACTCATAAATCTGATGCCAATCATACGTCTGATGATCAACAAGTACTAGAAAATGAAAATGAAAGTAATGCACCGACCACGACTACGAATAAGACTGTAGATAACCAAGAAGAATCAGGGACAGGGGGAGGAAAAAATCGGCATGTCTCTTTTGACATGTCTGTTACTGGTAGCATGAAGAAGAATCGCCTGTTTGGCCGTCAGAAACCTGTTCACTCTGTTCTTGGAGGTGGCAAACGTAAGGACCTGTCTCTTTGTTTCTGTCCCGGCATATTATAAACACACACCACACATGCATACATTTTTTTATTTACTTGAGTATACATGCATGAATTCTCTTTGTATAATCAAAGTAAGGTACTTCAACGGAAATGCTCTTAAATCCTGTACAACTTTACAACACAAGTATGCATTAATGCATACTTTCGAACCATTCAGCAAGAAATACCAAAAGTGGTTTGAATGTATAAATTACAAGTATGTGCACACTTCATATGAATATCTACTCAACTATGTTCACCGAAGATTGTTGTAAACTGAGAATCTGTTATCATTAACAGTTAGCACTGATATTGGGTGATATTGAATTGAATCTATTTCAACCTGAAGCCAACTAGCTATTAACAAGCACTATGCCCCTTTCATAACCTGGATAACCCTACACATGCTTGTTTACTGAAAACACTAATAGAACAGGCTTCTTGTTGTTCCTTAATAATCATGGAGTCCGGACTAATACTTAGAACTTAAAATTGTTCTTATTATCTAACTTAAAACTTATATTATTGTTCAGCTGCTGATGTTATACTATGGAGAAATAAGCAACTCTCAGCAAGCATGCTTGCAGCTTCCACCGTGATATGGCTTCTATTCGAGTGGGTCGGCTATCATCTCCTAAGTTTTGTTTGTAATTCTCTAATATTAACGTTGTCAGCTTTGTTCCTTTGGTCCAATCTTTCCTCCTTTCTTAACAAGTGAGTTTACAGAATACCTCTCTTGCTTCTTCATTCTTGACTGTACAATTTAATTACAAGATTAGATCCCTGGTTTCCCCTCCATTATAGGTCTCCTCCGGTCTTTCCTGAACTTTCATTGCCTGAGGATGTAACCATGAAAATAGCTCTCCTATCGAGGTTCTACATTAACAAAGCATTTCAGCTGTTCTGGGATGTAGCTTCAAAAAGAGATGTCAAGAAGTTCTTATATGTATGTATCTCTCTCTAACATCTCCGATTTCATTACATACTCTCATGGACATCACCGAAACTTTTTACTTATATTTTTAATTGAAATTAGTCAAATAACATGACATTCAGGTGATTCTGGCTTTATGGGTTGTCTCTGTTGTTGGTAGCCGGTTCAACTTTTTAACGCTTGTGTACATAAGTAAGTCCGTTAGATTACTCTTATAAAATCTGAACACAACTCCTAGATCTTTCGTCTTTGCACCTATCAGAGGCTCTGACTTTATTACATATTGTTGATTTTGATGTGGTAGTTTCTGTAATGGTGCTCACAGTACCCTGGTTATACGAAAAGAATGAAGACCGAGTGTATGACTATGCTAAGAAGGCAACAGGTAAACTCAAGAGGCAGTACGATGCATTGGATGATAAGGTTCTTCAGAGACTCCCCAAAATGCCTTCTTTTATGAAGGACAAGAAGCAGGACTGATGTTGTTAAACATTAGTGCTCAACTGATTTTCTTTTAGAGTATTATTTGAAAATACTTTTGGGAACATGGTACTTTTATAGCAGTTTCTTTAGGATGACTTTGAGGTGATGCAGTTTAAATTGTAAGGAGTATGTGTTACATATTGCATTCTATACATGGGCTACTTTGTGCTATCTAATTACTACAACTAACTCTGTCTTGTATGTCCAGATGCTACTTGAGTGCTTGCCAGACAATGTTTTATACATAATATTACTATATTGGCATCTCAAGTTTTCTGCATACCTTATGTTGAACAAGCTATAAACACTAAACAATGTTGAAGCACGGAATATTAACCCTGATCGGCTACACAGCTATAGTGGACCTCAATTGCGTGGAGAGCCTCTAGAAAACAATATCCAGAACACAATAAACTTCCGATGACAGTGTCAGAAGTAAAAGCTTTAATTACTTACTAAATACACTACCAAATGTTGTAGAACTTGATACATATCTTCACAAAACAAAAATTAAATTTCACTCAACAAGGTCTACACCTCTATAACTACTTGGATTTATAAATTGGCTACACAAAACAATCTGCTCAACCCTCTTTAGCATGCTTGCTTATTGATCTCATATTCGTGTTTCCAGATACCATTACATGAATTTGTGTCACTACTACCAATTTTTCAAGCCTTGATATATTTGGGTCAGGTGCATACGGTAAACTGGAAAAGGCTAAAGGCCGAAGATATCATACCGCTTGCTTCTCAGAATTTGCATACAAGAATGATTCCCACCAACCAGACTCATATTTCGGGTATGGTGCCACCCAGTTATCTGGTTTCTCAAACTCTAAATTGACAGGAGTAGATGCCAGTGCTTCATTTACACTGTCAGCTTCAAAGCTGTCACACAGAACACGGTCCAGTCTCAACTTCATGAACCTGGCCAAATCCATGAGGAATTTCTATATGGATTAGGGAAGATAAAATTTGATAATAATAATTCAAATGCATACTAGACTAATAATTCAATTCAACCCTCAATCCAAAATTGTGCTTGTAGGCCATAACTACCTGAACACTTGGACAATCAAAACGAGAAGTGATTTAAGAAGTCTATTAGATGAAAACCTATAAAACCTAATCAAATTGTATAAGACCTGACAGGTCCCTTGACCCTCCAAGTTAAGTCCTTAGTTTAATCAAATTGTAGATTTAGCTACCAGTGCACTTAGTTTAATAAAAACTTTACATTTTTAAGCTTATACAAAAAGTATATGCAGTTAATTGCAAAATTAAGTACAAGCACACATTAATAACAGAGAAAGAAGAAGACTGAATATAGAGTGGTCTTACGTAATCCAGGGGCCATTGGTAGAAACAAGAGCCACAGCTGGTCTTTTCAATCTGCTAGTAATTTTTGGGAACTTATCCAAGAACTTGGGTTCAATGACAAGCCAAAAATCTTGCTCCATGTTACGTTCTTCAAAGAGGCGAACACGCTCAGCCAATTGTTCCTGAAAATGCTCCTCTTCGTCCAGCATAAATTTGGCATTGGCAACAGCAAAGTAGTATTTCTCACTGCTTGGTTTTTCCTGCAAAAACAAATACAAGTTAACTTATAGAAGACTAAAATACACAAATGTGTACCTCTAAATCACTCAACAATGTTTTGCACTAAAAACCCAAATCATCTGACACAACTATATAAAATTGGGTACATAAAGATATGATCTTTAATATCAAAATCAAGAAAATGAAACACACTACTACACATGCTAATCAAAAGAATACATGGGGTTTCAAGAAGCAAAAAACAGTGACTAATAAAGAGAAAAAATCAACCTTTTGAAGAGGAACAGATGAATCAACAGCAGCAACAGATGTCCTGGTGGTGCGTTGGGGCATAGAAAGAATAGAGTGTTGATAGGGGAGGAGTGAGATATTGGGCTTGTGGGTATTATGGTAAAGCCTTTGATGGGTGGTGCTCCGGGAGCTACAAACAGCCCATGAAGCGAATGCAGAAGCAGCAGCAAGATTCATTGCCATTGTGTGTAAGCAGCAGTGATGAAGTTTGAAGAAAAACAAGATACAATTATTATTAGTAGTAGTAGTGGTGTATGTATGTATGTGTGTATGTGTGTATGTAATAAAGTGCCAACACAACCTTATCTCTCCCTCTATCTCCTTATCCCAATTTATTTCTTTTTAACTTATTGATTAAAACTACCCCATAACTGGGCCCCTTCCCTACAACTAAAATAAAATTTATAATGTAATTTTTAAATATGTAATCATGATTTTTATTTTAAATTTATAAGTTACTCATAAAATAAATTAAATATACGAGAGTATTATAGTCATTTATATCTTAGAGTTTATAAGTTTGGAATTCATTTTAGAGTATGAAACTTTTTATTATTTATATGTGTTTATATTTTACAGTTTACAAATTTGAGATTCATTTCGGGCGTGAAAAATTTATTATTTACATGTGTTCGTATTTGGGATTCGTTTCGGACATGAAAAAACGTTTTTATTATTTACATATGTTTTAAATAAGGTGGGACTGAGTTTGAGATGATTAGAATTGTTAAATGGCGGCTATGTTAAAAGATTTGTATTATCAAATTTATATGGCACAGTTGGTTCAGAAGAACCATGAAGTTTAGCATCAATCGATCTTTTATGATACTTTGTTTTAGCTGCAAAAACAAACCTATTTCCTTTCTTCCTTTTTCATCTAACACAAGTAAACATTATAGGTATGTCAAGTACAACAAACGTGTTGTTACGTATTACAATTAAATCTTGCCTCTCTATTCTTCTAATATGAGCATCTCAGCCTAGCATTCTGTATCATCACCTTGACTCTCATTTACTTACTTGGGGATACAGATTCACACTGTCGCTAGGGATGATGGAAAACGAAAAAATTCCGGAAGCAAATCACTCGGGATCAGGAGCACTGCTACATGGTCTGTACCAAAAATTGGACAAACATGAAAACTGCTATGAACGGTTTTTAATTGTCCAGTGAAGTACAAGACTAAGCAATACAAAGTGCGGCCTTAATTAAACAAGATCGATATAGGATATTGCATTGTCTCCCTGCTTAGCGAGTTCTAATTAGTTTATATCCTCCATTCTTCTTCTGATATGTTTTGGGAACCTCTGCAAACAACAATAAAAGTTATATAACAGAAGAGATGAATTCAACACCACAACAACATGAAAAAGAGTTATAACACAAGAGTCTATACAATAGAAATGATCCAAGAGACTACACAAGTTAGCATTAACTGATTCTTGGAGACATTATTTGTAGATATTAACAACAATCATGCACACACACAAAAAGAATTGATCATGGCGTATCCTTCCCTTTCTGCATACATCAATATTGTTTGAGATCCAGTTTTTTAGCATTAACTGTTCCTCAATGCTCTCAACTCCCAGAATACAGCCATGAATTAAGATGGATTAAGATTCATATATCTTGATGCATGCTAAATCTTTTATCTACATATGCAAAGACCAATTACTGAACCAAGCTTACACTATAGGGGGTTAGACGCCACGCGAAGTGTTATAAACCATCATCCAGAAAAACATAGCACCAAATATACATGCATTTCCATATGAAATGCACAGTGAATCTCGCCAAGATTGATAAGCTAACTTCATTTAAGTTACAGTAATAACCTCTACCGAGAACTTCAGTTGAGATAAAGTTTACATGGACTGCTATCTATGGGATCTATACCAACACAACACATAGTACAACATGTCTTCAAAAATTTAGTGTTACAAAGTAGCCTTGTGCAACGTAAATGACCAGCCACAAGCTTCTCAAATGTACAAAGAATAGAATCTTTACAACTACCTTTTACTAGCCAATTTTATATGTATCAGTTGGCATTGAATCAAGAAAAGTTATTTACTATTATTGTCGTTATCAATAGAATTTTGAATGACAATGTTAAAGCTCAAGGAAATATACACACTACGATGTTCTAGTTTCTCCTCAGGGATTCTCAGAATCAATTCTTAAGCTCAACCAAGCACTATCTTCTCGAAAATCACAATTTAGCATGTCATCATATTTTATGATCTTCACGTGAATTTCCCATCATATTTGATGACAATATAGACCCTTTCATTAGAAACCCCAACTTGGATAGATGTAACTCTGATACCTTGAACAACTTGAGACATGTTCGAACTTTCTCAAACCTATCGTCCCATAAATCCAATTGGTCGCATAATCAACAGCGAGATTACACCAAAATTTGGATAAACTATGCATCGACTCATATGTTCATATAATTTAGATATATATGCTCTATAATCAGCAGCGCTAGCACTAGCAAAAGAGAGTTTACTAATATAATTGAATACAAGGCATGCACATGAACAAGTCTTGGATCCAAATACGATCCATATGGCCTTCCACTAGAGATTAAATTCTCCTTATTCCTCTGCAATGAATTCAAGGTAGAGGGACGTGTCTTTCAGAAGTTTCTAAGGGCTTTAAAGGCATAGATTGCTTGGGCCAGGAAAAAATTACATATTGAAATATGCATATAAACATATATTATAATAGGAAGAAACCCACGAAAATGAAGGGGGAGGTAGGAAGGTACCTAGAGAGAGAAGAGGTCTGAGAGGAGTGAGGCCATGGAAATGGGATCATTAAGAGTACTCTTTAAGGGCAGGAGGAGATAGTGGAAGGCGAACTCAACAGGGGTGATTGTTGTGCGGAGCTAATTTCAAAGAATGTCATTGAATTTACTTCTTTTGAATATTAGACCTACATACTAAGTTAATTTTTAGTTGTTTATTGTACTTATTTTTAATAATAAATATAGAACAGCTTCATCACTAAAAATATAGATTGGGATAAGTATTTCATGACAGACTAGTAAACAACAATTACCCAAAATATGCCATAGCTAAACAATATCATAACAACATGGTTCAGCTTATTGAAAACATGATATATAACTGAATTATGCATCATTTGCTATAAGCACGGAGTCAAAAGATGAGCCAGTATATAATACATGACTCAACTTAGAGGAGTTGACGCTAGAGAATTCAGGGGACTTAAGGGTAAGCTCTCAAACTATTTTTATAAGTGACATAGAGACTCCGTTAACATAATGATGATATTCTGCTCTTCTTTCCTTGGGGATTCCCAGAATCAAGTTTAAGGCTTCACCAAACACATTCTCTTCCTCTCCAAAATTACAGTTCAACATATCATTGTAATTATCATCTTCAGCTGAATTCTCCCCGACCTTACTCATGCCAAGGATGACTTCTTTCATCAGAAACCCTGACTTGGAGAGACGCAACTCTGGTACCACGAAGAACTTGAAACTTGTTCGGTTTTCCTCAAACATATTGTACCATAAATCTGAAAGACTGGTACATGTTCTGGCATCACGAAGCTCTGAATTTCTGAAACAAACCTTCCCTTGTCTTTTTGAATCAGTAAGTACAACACTCTCAACCGTTGGTTGCAAAACCGCAAAAAGAATACGCCACATATTTGGGTACATGATGAGCCAGCAACACTGACTATGTACTGTAGCTATTATTGCTTGAATATTAGCATCAATAGCAGTAGCACCAATATTAGAACTAGCACTAGCAGAAGAGAGTTCAGTAATAGATTTGAATGCAAGACAAGCACATGTAAAAGTATTGGAACCAAACACGTCCTTCCACTGAAGATCAAATTCTCTGTATTCCTCTTCAATGAATTCAAGGTGGAGGGATTGAATATTCCCGAAGCTTTTGAGGGCTTTAAAGACATAGATAACTTGGTCCTGGAAAAATTCGAAGCGTGATCTCCCCTGTGGTTGGGGGATAGAAAGAGTGCCTGAGGAAATAAGTGGAATTAACAAAGCAAAATGCTTTGAAACTATCATGCATTGGCACAGGAATTTGAGGTTGCCACTGAGCATTGACAAAATTAAAATCAAGAGATCATCGGCAAGTTGAAGAAACAAATTCTCATTCGCAAAATCTTTGAATTCATTTCCTCCCTCGTCCATGCCTATGAAAAGAAACAAATGCCAAACTGATTGTGGACGTTGCGGCGCTAAGTAGTTTTAAAATCTAATTTAGGGTTATATTGGGCCTTGAATTTTCCTCTTAAGACCTTGAGTGACATAAAAAGAGAGACTTTAATAGCCAATTATTTGCGGTGATTTTAAATTGAGAAATAATAGCTGAAACAATTTCCTATTTTATATTCATAAAATTCCATTCTACTATCTTAAATCTAACCAGACCAAATTTAATATTTTGTTAAAATACGTAATATCACAACCTCGCAACTCAACTAGTATATAATTAATGTTTGTCACAAGAGGTGATTGGTCCAACCTCCCATCTTGAAATTTTGAAAGGTGTCAATTCAATCAAAACTAAAGTGAAATTGAGTTATTATCATAATTTTGGTCTCACACAAGCCCAATTTGGTTGAACTCGCAAATGAGCCAAATTTTAAGAAGTTCGGAAGTATTTATATTTTCGAGTTTAGATTGCAGCAGACCATTGTTGCCACTAGTCCACTACGGTGCAATCTGCCATGACAGTAAGGTGTCCATAACCATGTATATTTTTAAATGTTTATGTACACCGGGAAATGAGTTTCCAAAGTTCACTTCACTTTTTTAACAAAATTATATTTTTTAATATATATTCTCAACGGTAAAGACTTGATATCCTATGAGAGTGTTAAATAAATGGTCTCGCGTCAATATGTCATAATAAAATTTGCATATGCATCCGTATAATTACATGACCCGTGTAGGTTCTAGGGGGTACCACCTTTAGATGGAGAAGTGGTGAACAATAATCTTGTCATCCAAAAATGTTCATCTTGTCCGGTGAAGGTGTTCTTTAATATAGCACGATGCCAAAAAATGTTTTTTAGAAATAACATTGTGCAACAAAAGATTATAACATGCACAAAGATTTAGTAACAAATTTGACATAATACAAAATAAAAGTGCTGAATAACATCTTCATTTCTTTAATTAATAGAATTTCTCACTAGAATTTTTGTCTAGATAAATATAATATTGTAAAATACAATAGTCTAAATAATTATATATAATATAAGTTATAATGATCGATTATATGATATACAGTTTTTCATACATAATACTTTGTTTTTTAGTTATAAAGTACCAGTGTTCTAAAAGATGAGAATCGGAGTTAGACGGTTAAGGTACCGTCAATCGGGTAATCGGTGATTAATCGAAAATAATTTAATTTAATAAATAATAATATATAATTATATTTAAACATTTTCAAATTATTATAAAATTATAATGAAAAAAAATATCATATATCATTAATCCATATATATTTAGATGTTAAGATTTACGAGAAAACCTCTTATCATTAATATTTTAAGTGGTTTATACTTAATAATCATTATTTAATAATTAATTTTAATAGTTATTACATATTATATCATATAATTATTAGGAATCTGAGAAAGTATTTGAAATTTATGAAGAATTTAGGATCATACAACCCATATTTATTGTAAATTTGTAAAAAAAAATATATTAGTTATCAATTTTTTTAAAATTTTAACTTTTTAAAAATAAAATGATTTTTGACCATTTCAACCGATTTTTTACCGTCTCGGCCAATTTTTGACCGATTTTTGAAAAAAAACGTCTTTTGACCCGATTTCCGATTAATCAAGACAGGACCCGTCCGTCTACCGATTAATCGGTAAGATGACCGTCTTTTAGAACACTGTAAAGTACATAATACTACCAATTAGAATGTGAAAATGAATAGGAGCAATAAGAGAATAGAAGACACCCATGAGTCATCCCGGCCGTTGTTATGGCGTCCGTCACATGTAGTCCAAATTTGTCATATGGCACCCATTAGTTCAATAGTTAGAAAACACTCAACCTCACCTTACATTTATATGCAATAAGGTTCACATTAGTCATCACAGCAGAGGACGCAGTAATCGCAACAGGTCAAATTGACCAAGAAGAATCCTACTTGGTTATTCTAACGGATAAATAAAGTTCTAGTTTGTGATATTTAAAAAAATAGGTTGTTTCTTTATCGCATGAACAATTATTTCTCACGTACTTCATGAAAGGGGTTCGTAACTAAGACTGTTATAGATGCTTAAAAGTACTAAAAAAGAGCTCGCTCAAAGGAGTGCTGAGTAGTAGGATACATCGGACGATAGTGGTTCTCATAGTAGGGCTCGTTTTATACGAGTATGCCTTTGAAATTTCTGCTCTTGCATCTACATCAAAAAGACATGAAACACTTGATGAATAAAAATCTCAAACTCCTCAGCAACTCATATTTGGAATCTACCTTTCTGTTTTATAGTACTTGTAGAGGTTTACATCGTTTTCATGAGGATTGTGCCCATAGAGCAAACTAATGTTTTTTACCCATATCAAAGTCCCAAAAAATGACCCATTCTCGAATAGTTATAATCCTAAATTCTGAGTACCGCAATCATCCTCTCATGAAACCAAGGGATCTAAAACCAAATTCAATCACCCCATTACCCATAGGGTGTTCATCCAGAGCCCCAAACTCAGTCTTACAATCAACCCAAACAATGTCATAGTGATCCAACAACCCGAGTTTAGAAATTCCTACAGAACAAGGCAATTAGCAACTTAAGTGGGTCAATTGGCAACTCAATGGGGTAGTTATATATATATACACACACATATAACAGGCCAACATGCCAATGGTCAAAATTGTCGCCTTCTGAAAGAAGACACTTAAATGCCACAAGGTCGAGCAAGTTTCAGAAAATGAAAGATAACAGGCTAAGCAGACTAAAGATTATTATAATGTTTATATTAGCAATGGAACTCAATATACAACAGCTCACAGATTACAAGAATCTAATACCAGCAGAGGAAAAAAAGATATATTACACAGGAGTCTATATAATAAAAATGAATCAAGGTACCACACAAGCCAGCCTTGACTGAACTTTGAAGACAATACTTGTAGATATTAACAATAATCCTGTACCTTTTCTAATGATCATAGTGCACCTTTTTCCAATTGCATACAAAAAGATTGTTTGAGATCAAGTTATTCGGCGTTGTTTGTTGCTCAGTGCTTTTAACTCCCCAAAATACAACTATTAATTAAGATTCATAGAATATTGATACATGCTAAATATTTTAGCATGATTTGCAAATACTGATCACTGAATCAACCTTTCTTGTAAAGGGAACTAAATGAGACAAAAAGTCTTAAAGACCATCACCTAACAAAACACGAAACCAATTATACATACATTTCCATATGAAATGCACAAGAAATATCACCAAATATGATACAATAACAGTATCAAAGTCACAATAATAATCTTTAAGTAGAACTTTAGCAAAATTATAGTTTAATATGGGCTGCAATGTAGGGGCTCTATAATACCATAAGGTCCATAACACATATGTGTGTACATGCACGCATGCGCCCGCACACACACATACAAGTACAATTGGCTAGCATAAGATAATTGTATAGATGCCATTCTTTGTAACTTTTAGAAAGCTATGCTGGTAACACAACATGCGAAAGACATTATATATCGGTAGTAGATTACAATGTTATTACAAGATGCTCCCCTCCTTCCCTCTACACACACATACCTATATTGATATGTCCATATTTAATACCTATTTTATGTTTGTTTTCATAACTTTATTAGTTAAATAGTTATTTTTATTTTGCTTTGTAGGAAATTAAATAAACATGAATTGTAGTAGAAAAAGCAAAGTACAAAAAAAGAGATGGAAATTACTTGAAAGCAAGGAAATTGGAGAAAATCGAATGCTTTTTGGAGAAGAAATAGGACTAGAAAGAAAGATTTTAGAATCCAATTTGTAATCGAAGGCCCAAAACCTCTATTATTATCCCTAAATATATGGGTCACCTCTCTTGTATATTACAACTTTAGAATTCATAATTAGAAGTAGGAGTAGATTTAATTACACTTTGTTACAATTATTTTATACATGTTTATCTTCTTCTACTGCCTTTGATAGTTTTAGTCGATGCATGCTTCTTGTTTCTTTAGTGTCGAATTATTGTCTTCATTTTAGTTTTATTAGTTTAAACTCTTAATCTATTTTAATGGTTTTCATGTGTTTATATTGTTTAGTTTATTTGTTAATCATGTTTAGCTAATTTAGTTTCCTAGGATGAAGATGAAGTTAATTAATTATCGTTAATATTTTCTTGTTCCTATTAATTGATTCTCATAATTTTCTTGGTTCTTAATTGTTTAATTAACAAAGTGATTTTGATATATTATTGTTACCGAATTTATTTTTTATAGCCTATGCTTGCTCCATGAATTTTTAATAGGTTATTGTTAGAAAATAAGTTTCATAGTATATGCTTGTCTCGTTAATTAATAATTATTTTTGAAAAAGAGAATTGATTTTTAGGGCAAGTTGAATATTAATTATAATTAATTGATGGATTCATATTACTAGGTTTTCCATATTTCTTTGATCTTATTTGCTTATCAGGTTAAATAAATCTCATCTCAAAATTATTTTTCTAGTCTGTTTGATTTGTTTGTTAGGGCTTGAAAATTTCATAGTCTCTGGGATCAAAAAGGGAGATGAAGGATATATAGAGAGAAGGGTAGGGGGGAGCATCTTGTAATAGCATTGTAATCTATTATAAAGATATAATGTCTTTGCATCTTGTATTACCAGAGCAACATAGCTCTCTAAAAGTTGCAGAAGAATTCTATCTATACAATTACCTTATGCTAGCCAATTTTACTTGTATTATTTAGCATTGCATCTAGAACACCGTTCCACTATTAAAGTCACTATCAGCTTCATTCTCAACAGAAATTCTGAATGACAACTCACACAACTGCCTTTACAGTTTATATTTTGCCTCAATACAACTAAACAAAATTATAAATCTCAGATAACCCTACTAATAGTATTTAGTGGCAAACCAAGCCGGATTGAACATGTTTTAGCTTATACCTGCTCAGAAACCCAATTAATTAACAACACTACATTAAAGCAAGTATTTGTATTCTAAACATAGGCCAATATAGGCAAATATGTTGGAATCTCTTATTCGAAATTGTAACTAAAGAATTAAATATATTATTATGTTTTAATGTCTCTTTAATTAAAAAAGATTTGTAACTGATATGGCTACTTATATGTCATCAATCATGTTAAGAAGTTGATCCAACGGTTGCGGGCTGCAGTTGAGATGGTGTGGGATGCTCGACATAAACTGCGGTTGCAGATCTTGTTTGAAGGCTTGTGTAGACAAAGTTGTGGTCAGGACCTTTTGGGGGTATGCCCCAATAGGCATGTCAAGTACAACAAACGTGTTGTTACCTATCATAATTAAATCTTGCCTCTCTGCTAACTATTATTCTATTCTTCTAATACGAGTATCTCAGCCTAGCATTCTGTATCATCACCTTGACTCTCATTTACTTAGGGATACAGACTCACACTGTCACTAGGGATGATGGAAGATGAAAAAATTCCGGAAGCAAATCACTTGGGATCAGGTTCAGGGAGCACTGCCACATGGTTTATACCAAAAATTGGACAAACACGAAAACTGCTATGAACGGTTTTTAATTGGCCAGTGAAGTACAAGTGTAAGCAATACAAAGTGTGGCCTTTATTAAACAAGCTGGATATAGGACTATTGCATTGTCTTCTCGCTTTGCGACTAGCGAGAGTTCTGATTAGTTTTTTATATACTCCATTCTTCTTCTCATATGTTTTGGGAACCTCTGCAAACAACTTACGCACTATTTGTTTGTCATAAATATAACCAAGGGCTTGTCTCTGTTTATGAAAAGATCCATCTTTAGCCACTGTGATGATTTTATCAACCTGCTTCCTCATAGCACTGGCCCATGCTCTCATAACCTTTATCCGTCCATATTTTAGCAGCTGGGTTTGTCAGGCCTCTCAATAGAGCCTTGCGCTGCCTCAATAAACTAAACAAAATTATAAAAACTGAAAGAACCCTACTAACAGTTTTGTTGGCAAGCCAAGCTGAACTGAACCTGTTGGAGCTCACATGTGCTCGCAAACAGCTTCCCCAGCAATACATTAAAGCAAGTATTTAATTCCAGATATAGGACAATATAGGCATATCATTTGACAGAACTACGGCCTGTAAGCAAACATAGATGGAATAAGCTCCGTCACATATTGCAGGGGTCAACAAGTTTAGTTTGTGATTGAAGACTGAACCTATACTACTTTGCTGATGAAAGAAGGCAGCAGATTTGTTTGCTTAAATGTAAAGAAATACTTCTTGCTTAAAAAATAAAGCTTGGGACGAGTATCATCGGTCAGACTAGTAAATAATTAATGTCATAGCTAAACAATATTATAACAACCTGGTCTAGCATATTGGATACATTTAAGCACAAAGCCAAAAGATGAGCCAGTAATATAATACAAGGCTCGACTTGGAGGAGTTGATGCATAAGGGTTCAGGGGATATTAAAGGAAAGCGGAATTTTTAATTGTAGATAGATAACTCTCATATTATTTTTGTGAGTGAAACATGGACTCCATAAGCATACACACTACGATGTTCTAGTTTTTCCTCAGGGATTCTCAGAATCAATTTTTAAGCTCAACCAAGCACTCTCTACTCCAAAATCACAATTTAGCATGTCATCATATTTTATGATCTTCACGTGAATTTCCCGATCTTATTTGATGACAATATAGGCCCTTTCATTAGAAACGCCAACTTGGGTGGATGCAAATCTGATACCTTGAACAACTTGAGACATGTTCAAACTTTCTTAAACCTATTGTCCCATAAATCCAATATACTGGTACATGTTCTGCCACCACGAACCTTTGAATTCCCTAAACAAACCTTCTCCTGTTTCTTTAAAAAGTAATTACAACATCTGAAACATTGGTCGCATAACCAACAGCAAGATTACAACAAAATTCGGATAAACTATGCATCGACTCATAAGGTTGATATAATTTAGCTATATATGCTCTATAATCAGCAGCACTAGCACTAGCAAAAGAGAGTTTAGTAATAGAATTGAATACAAGGAATGCACATGTACAAGTCTTGGATCAGGATACGAGCCATACGGCCTTCCACCAGAGATTAAATTCTCTGTAGTCCTCTTCAATAAATTTATGGTAGAGGGTGTAGTCCTCTTCAATTAATTCAAGGTAGAGGGATCGTATATTTCAGAAGTTTTTAAGGGCTTTAAAGGCGTATATTGCTTGGGCCAGGAAAAATTTACATATTGATACATGCATATAAACAGATATTATAATAGAAAGAAACCCATGAAAATGAAGGGGGAGGTAGGGACGAACCTAGAGAGAGAAGAGGATGGAGAGGAGCGAGGCCATGGAATGGGATCATTAAGATTGCTCTTTAAGGGCAGGATGAAATAGTGGAAGGCGAACTCAACAGGGGTGATTGCTGTGCAGAGTTAATTTCAAAGAATGTCATCGAATTTACTTCTCTTGAATATTAGACTTAAATAGTAAGTTATTTTTTAGTTGTTTATTGTATTTCTTTTAATAATAAATATAGAACACCTTTATCACATGGGATGAGTATTTCATGACAGACTAGTAAACAACAATTACCCAAAATATGCCATAGCTAAACAATATCATCACAACATGGTTCATCTTATTGAAAACATAATATATAAAAGTATAAAACTGAATTATGCATCATCTGCTATAAGCACGGAGCCAAAAGATGAGCCAGTTATACTCAACTTAGAGGAGTTGACGCTAGAGAATTCAGGGGATATAAAAGGTAAGCTCTCAAACTATTTTTATAAGTGACACAGAGAATCCATTAACATACTGATGATATTCTACTCTTCTTTCCTTGGGGTTTCCCAGAATCAAGTTTAAAGCTTCACCAAACACATTCCCTTCCTCTTCAAAAATAAAGTTCAGCATATCATTGTACGTATTATTATCTTCAGCTGAATTCTCCCAGACCTTACTAATGCCAAGGATGACTTCTTTCATCAGAAACCCTGACTTGGGGAGATGCAACTCTGGCACTTCAAAGAACTTGAAACTTGTTCTGTCTTCGTCAAACATATCGTACCATAAATCCGCAAGACTGGTACTTGTTCTGGCCTCACGATGCTCTGAATTTCTGAAACAAACCTTCCCTTGTCTTCTTGAATCAGCAAGTACAACACTCTTAACCGTTTGTTCCAAAACCGCAAAAAGAATACGCCACATATTTGGGTACATGATGAGCCAAACATACTGACTCCGTACAGTATCTATTATTGTTTGAATATTAGCAGCAATAGCAGTAGCACCAACACTAGAACTAGAAATAGCAGAAGAGAGTTCAGTACTAGATTTGAATGCAAGACATGCACATGTACGAGTATTGGAACCAAACACGCCCTTCCACTGAAGATCAAATTCTCTGCATTCCTCTACAATGAACTCAAGGTGGAGGAATCGAATATTCTCGAAGCTTTTGAGGGCTTTGAAGACATAGATAACTTGGTTCCGGAAAAATTCAAAGCGTGATCTCTCTTGTGGTTGGGGGATAGAAAGAGTGCCTGAGGAAATAAGTGGAATTAACAAAGCAAAATGCTTTGAAACTATCATGCATTGGCACAGGAATTTGAGGTTGCCACTGAGCATTGACAAAATTAAAATCAAGAGATCATCAGCAAGTTGAAGAAACAAATTCCCGTTCGCAAAATCTTTGAATTCATCTCCTCCCTCGTCCATGCCTATGAAAAGAAACAAATTCCGAATTGATTGTGGTTGCGTTGCGGCGCTAAGTGGTTTTAAAATCTAATTTAGGGTTATATTAGGCCTTGAATTTTTGAATTTTACCCTTAAGATCTTGACATAAAAAGAGAGACTTTAATAGCCAATTATTTGTGGTGATTTTGAATTGAGAAATAATAGCCAAAACAATTTCCTATTTTATATTCATATAGTTCCATTCTACTATCCTAAATCTAACCATATTAGATTTAGTATTTTATTAAAACACTTAATATCACAGCCTCGCAACTCAAGTAGTATACAATTAATGTTTATCACATGAGGTGATTGCTCCAACCTCCCATCTTGAAATTTTGAAAGGTGTCGATTCAATCAAAACTAATGACATTATGAATCATAGATTATGAGCAACATAATTATGAAGATAAAGAGCAGTGCAAGAACAAAGAAGAAGAGAAAAATAGAAGACTACATTTCTTGCTTGTCTTTTTACGGTAGTTACATCTCTTCTATATATAGAAGATACCCGACAATAATAATTCTAATACTAAAACATTCCTAGTAAAAAGTCTATAATACTCTTTATCTATATTCCTTAACACTCCCCCTCAAGCTGAGCGGGAAATGTGTGGAGCTCTTAGCTTGATAGCTTGAAGATAGTGAACTGATTTGCTACAGCGGTGCAAAAGTGATGGCAGTTGCAGACCCTAAATAAAATCCAAGCAAATATGATGATCACTTGTCAAGGATGAAGAAGAAAGAAGGAAAGACTAAAAATGGAGAAGAATTTGAATAAATAGATTCGAACAGAAATCAAAGATGAGGATTATGGAATCACAGTAACTTGACTCAATACAAGCTAAACTGTCGATTTTGTAGAGAAAGAAGAATTACAGAAACTTGTCAGAATGCAAGCTAAGCTATCAAATTTTATAGAAGGAAAATGATAGCAACTTGACAATGCAAGATAAGCTTAGCAGAGAAGTTGATTAAAGAAAGCCTAATCTTGCTTCTTTTTAAATCTCCATCGATCTCTTCATTCCTTTTCATCAGTAACATCTGCTTTTCAAAAGGCACTTCAAGGCTCATAGCCTACCTTAACAGAATTGGCGGAATTTTGAAAGGACAATTGAGGCACAACTTTCCAGGCACAACTTCGAGTAAAACAAGGCTCCATACTTGATGATTTCTAAACATTAGGTTCCATGACTCAAAAAATTTTGAGCCTTACAGGTTCCTAAATGAATCACTTAGAGAGTATTTTGAGGTAGCCTAATCTCGGTGCAATTTCTGGACAGAATTATAGTAACTTGATCATGCAAGCTAAGCTATTTAAGTTCAGCAACTTGACGATGCAAGTTAAGCTGTAAAATTAGCTCGAGTACTCATTCACTCTGCACCATTTCAGAATTGAACTCCTGGCTTTTACTTTCAGATAGAAAAAAAAAAGATTAGCTTGAGTAGTCATTTACTCCAATGCGGATTTGTTTGTTTAACATTTATGAAGTGATATCCCAGCTTATTATGCTCATTCGCTTGAAAGCAATACTTTTAGTTGGATGCAACACATCCTTAACTACTTCATCGATAAGAATCATTCCAACTCTTCCAGCTTCTTCAACTACGACACTTAAGCCCTCTCAACCCTTAATGTTGCTTCAGTAAGCATCCAACTAGAAACACAATGACTCTCTGTCTGTTCAACACTGGAGTAATTGCAAATAACAGCAATTTTCGCAATATTTTGTATGTTCATATCTTTTTGACCTTGAGACCAGTCTTGTATTTTTTTCATCAAAATGATAATATGTGGTCCCTTGAACTTCGGATTACCTAATACTATCGACATCTGAACCCATCGCAACAAATTTTACCACAACCATCTGATTAGTCGTCAATGTACCAGTCATACACCAAGAGTTTCTACACTATGAAGTTTCAAAACAAGAACACTCTTTTGGGCCATTTTATGTGTGTGATGACAGCAAGAAAACCTTTTGGAACCGCAGCACTGTACTTTCAAACTATCAAGTGCACTTTTTAAATGAGAACTTGAATTTTGCTCTCCAAGTCTAGCTTCTTCTTCAAGGCTGTATCCTCCTCACTCTGTGAAGCTTCATCAATCTGGGAATGCATCTTCCATATTTCTATAATTATAACAATTTGAATCACCAAAGAATTTCTATTCCCATTCACAATATTTGAACTTGGACCACCATACATTTCTTTTCCTGAATAATCTTCCACCAAGTGTTTAACAATCTGACTAACCACTTTAGTCTCTCCCGCCAAGGAACCTTACTCAAGCCTAGAGCTAATCAAACTCAAAACCCTCATATCCCTTTTGATCACATCCATCCAAATCAACCACAAAATCTTAGTTAAAACTTAGAATGACATGCTCCACATTGTTGTAATCAGAAAACAAGTTATTTATACCCCAAAATCTATTTGTGCAGATTAAGCACTTTCCAATTGTTTGTATTCCATTTATATTAGAAACGGCATATTTTTTAATGTTCATATACAGTACAACCTGCCATGACAATAAGGTGCCCATAACCATATATGTTAAAATGTTTATATACACCGGGAAATGAGTTGCTAAAGTTCACTCTCTAAAACTATTCTACTACTGCACTTCAAAATAATATTGTAAATAAATTTTATTTAATTTATATAATGGACATCACTTCTTTCACAAAATTATCTTTTTTTAATATATATTTTCAATGATAAGACTTGATATTCTATGAGAGTTATAAATAAATGGTCTCACGTCAATATGTCAAAAGAAAATTTGCATATGTACTTCTATAATTATATGACACGTGTAGGTTCTAAGGGTACCACTTTAGATGGACAAGTGGTGGACAATAATCTTGTCATCCAAAAATGGTCATCTTGTCCAATGAAGGTGTTCTTTAAATATTTTTTATATATAGCATGGTGAAAAAAAATGTTCTTTAGAAATAACATTATGCGACGAGAATATAACATGGACAAAGATTTAGCGACAAATTTCACATAATACAAAATAGAAGTGGTACATAAATTCTTCGTTTCTTTAATTAATAGGATTTCTCACTAGAATTTTTGTCTAAATAAATACAATATAGTAAAGTACAATAGTTAAATAATTATATATAATATAAGTTATAATAATCAATTATATGATATACAGTTTTTCATATATAATACTTTGTTTTTTAATTATAAAGTACATGGCTACCGATTAGAATGTGAAAAATGAATAGGACAAAGAAAGGACATAAATGAGAAAATAAATCAAAAAACAAATCAAACTGAGGGAGGAAGATGAAAATGAGATAATAAGAGAAGTTGTTGGGTAAAGTCACTCATGAGCCATTGTTGCCGTTGTTACGGCGTACACCATATGTAGTCCAAATTTGCCATAGGGCACTCATTAGTTCGATAATTAGAAAACACTCGACTCACCTTAAATTTATATGCACTAAGGCTCACATCACAACAGAAGACGCGACTAACCGCCACATGTCAAATTAAATTGACATAGAAGCATCCTACTTGGTTATTCTGATGGATAAATAAATTATTAGTTTAAGATATTTACAAAAAAATGGGTTGTTTCTTTATCGCACAAACAATTATTTCTTACGTCATACTTCATGAAAGGGTTCATAATTAGGACTGTTATAGATGCTTAAGAGTACTAAAAAGGAATGATAAGTGGTAGAATACATAGGAGAGAGGCCATAAATAATTGGATATTTATTAATTAGAGTTTAATATTTTATTACAGGTTATAAAGAATTCCTAAAATTGGAAGAATCGGAGCATAAAGAGATCAATTTGGAGATGAAGTAGAAAAAAAATTCGGATTTATTAGGCTATACACGCAGCATTCACCATTTGGGCCATAACTGGAGTTCTAGACATCTTGGACATTTTATACAGCCCACGCGAAAAGAACAGAATTATCTTTAATTCAATGGTGGTCCAACGTCAAAATTCCAACTAGAGCTGTCATGAAAGATGGACTACGAACTTCACAATTGGAATCCAAATCATTAAAGGAAACTACTTGTGTTTCTTTGTAAAGCATTAAAACTCTTATATATATTAGGGTTTTATAAATTATTAGGGAGATACAACACCGTATTATAATATAGACTTTTGAGAGAAAAAGGAGAGAAACACTTTGAGAGGGAGACTGAAGGAAGGAGTGAAGGGATTCATCCGACTTCAAGTGAATTCTACAAGTTGTATTCTTTGTACTTAAATTCTATAACTCATGGTTTGTGTGATTAATTTATACATATTTTTATCTATCCAGAGTAGCTAATCCCTTAATCCGGGAATTTGGTAGTATTCGTTGGTTTATTATGTATGTTTAGTTATATTATGGTTTCTCTTAATTTGTTAATTTATCATTGAGACCTTTACATAATTAGAATAGTCCCGAACTTTTTTGAATATATGAATTATAACAAATTGGGAGAGAGTTGTGATTCTAATACAAGATATGATAGACATAATTTAGGTATTAGATCGAAATATTGATATGCGAGTTCTCAAAGTATTTCTCTCTCAACAGTAAGGCTATCTCTATATTATAGTATGGTGTTGTATCTCCCTAATAGTATATACAACCCTAATATATATAAGAATTTTAATATTTTACAAGGAAATACACATAGTTTCCTATAATGATGAGTTGGATTCTAATTATGAAATTCGTAATCTATCTTTCAGGCATGTTTTTGGGCTGCTCCACTTGGAATTTTGATATTGGACCACCTATGAATTAAAGATAACCATGTTCTCTTCATATGCACTGTAAAAACGTCCCTTTCATTGAAAACCCTGACTTGGGGAGACACAATTCTTGTACCTCAAAAAACTTGACACTTGTTCGACCTTCCTCAAATATATTGTTCCATACGTCCAAAATATTCGTATATGTTCGAGCATCATGAAGCTCTGAATTTCCGAAACGAACCTTACCTTGTCTTTTTAATCGGTAATTACAACACTCTCAACCATCGGTTGCCAAACTGCTAAAAGACCATGCCATATATTTGGGTAATAGATGCGCCGGAAAATTGGGAAATCTACCGGAGCTATTATTCGACTATCGGCAGCAGTAGTAGCACCAACACTAGCACTAGAAGAAGGCACTTTAGCAATATAACTTATACAAGACACGCACATGTGCAAGCCTTGGATCCAAACAAGGCCTTCCACTGGAAATTAAATTCTTCGTATTTCTCTCCAATGAATTCGAGATGGAGGACTGTCTTGCAGTCGGGGGATAAAGAGAGTAACAGAGGAGACAAGGGGAATTATTAAAGCAAAACGCTTCGAAACGATCATGCATTGGCATGAGAATTTGAGATTGCAACTGATCAATGACACAATTAGAATCAAGAGATCGTCAGTAAGTTGTAGAAAAAAATCCTTATTCAAGTTTTCTTCGATTTCGTTTCCCTGCTTATACATGCTTCTGAAAGGAAACAAATGCCAAACTGGATTTTGATTATGTTGTAGCCCTGAGTAGCTTTTAAGATCTAATTAAGGGTTATTTTGGGCCTTTAATTTTACTTTTAAGACCTTGAGTAGCATATAAAGAGAGACTTTAAAAGCCAACTATTTGCAGTGATTTCAAATTAAGAGATAATAGTCAAAACAATTTCCTATTTTACATCCATACCATCTTGTTCGACTATCTAAAATATAATCATATTAAATTTAATATAATAGCACTTAATAATACAACCTTTCAATTCAAGTAGAACACAAGCCTCACACATATATGTTTAGATGTTTATTATTATTACGAATATGTATGCTGCATAAATATTACTCTAACTTAACTCTTACCAGCATTTGAGTACCTCACACACATATATATATGGTACTATCAAAAGTTAATGATTAAAATTACATGTGTCTGATATCACATATATCATATTAATGATTAATATTATGTGATTATCAAAGTTACACAATAAATTTATATTATATTATACAAGAATGGTTCTATGGAGAACTCTAGAACAAAAATCTTGTCATGCAAAAATTATCTTGTCCGACAAAAATAAAGGTGTTTTGTGAAAACAAAAAAAAAAATAACTCAGCACACTAAAATGGTGTATAACATCTGTCTCCCAACAATATAAATATAAACTTTTTTCTATATAAATATAATATAGTAATGCACAATATTCCAAATGATAATAATAATAATACATAATATATCTTATAGTAATCAAATATATTATACATTTTTTCACACATAATATTTTGTTTTTCAATAACAAATTGCATATGATCACCGAATAGAATGTGAAATATGAATAGGAAAGAGAAAGAAAACAAAGCACATAAAAAAGGAATCAGAAAGAGCATTAATATTAGAGACACAACAGAAACTGTTTGGTAAACACGTCGTCCACACGGAGGCCCAACTGTCGCCACAGGTCAAGTTGACCTAGTTGAATCCTACTTGATTCTTCCTGTTGAAAAATGAAGTCCTAGTTTGTGATATGTACATGAAAAGGGTCATTTCTTTATCACATAAACAATTATTTCTTCTTTCAAACTTCACAAGTGTTGATTTTTTATATTACTTTACATACCTTATTGCTAATTAATGTTATATATATATATATGGAGACCGCAATTTTGTTGGAGATGTCGGAGACCATATATGTAGTGCTTGCAGAACATATTTTGCAGAACAATATATTTTGCAATGTTCTGTAAGCCTCCGACGTCTCCAACAAAAAGGCGGTCTCCATATAACCTAACTCTCTCACTCTCTCTCTCTCTCTCTCTCTCTCTATATATATATATATATATATATTATTTATCTTTGACATGGGGGCCATATAGATGCCACAACTGATAGCCGTGTTGCTAATCGACACGTAATCAATCCATAAAGACCAACAAAAAATAAATAGGCACAAAAAACAAGCATGTATATATATAGCTTACATATATATTATTTATATTGACATGGGGGCCATACAGATGCCACAACTGATAGACGTGTTTCTATACCATTGTGAATTGCCTCAAGCGTGGTAACAAGCAAGGTCATCGCTGAGAGACAAACTGAACTAGATCTTAATATCCTAATTCATATCAAATGGTCATACAAAATATATTTACGTTGGTGTAAAAGAGATTTCGACAAAGTCAAAACATTCCAGAGTCCAGACGTTGCTTAGTTACAGCACTAGCACGAAGTCGAGGCGGCAATATGATAAAAATAAATTCAGCTGATATAAAATAAAACTCGACTTGGCTCAAGTTTTACTGGAAGTTGTATATTTATCTTTATCATTTTCATTTCATCCTATTAGCCAAATCTGGGTCATTTTGCATCGAGTACTTTCAGGTTAAACAAGTAGGGATTTATTTTTGATATAAAGTTTGGGTTCAAATTGATTGAACTGGTCCGGCTCCAAGTTAATTTTTGATTTAAATTTTGAGTTAAAGTGACTGACCTTTGAAGATTTTGATCAAAAGTTATAATGAATTGACGAATTTTAACAATTATATATGAGATTACATACAATCAAATATTAACAACTCTGACTCTAGTCCAGATAAAATAAATGTTAGGTTATTGTTTCCAACAAAATTACTTGAGAGTTGCACTGACTTGTTAGTTTGACCACAAATACCATGATTGAAATATATGTTCACTCCCCATATTTAATTTCAGTGTAATCACTTTATAGAATCGTTTATATTCATTGATCAAGTTTCAGTTATTTAATCAATAAGAGCCACTTATCCAATTATTTGGACACCCACATATTATATGGAATGATGAATGATCGAATGTGCATCAGAAGATTATATAGCTTAGAGGTTAAGATACAACTACACATACAACAGTTTCCTTCATATGCTTCCTATTTATCGTATGACTGGTGTAGAATTGAGTGAAAATAAGCTTCAAAACCAACCATTTTCAATTATCATGAAGCAATTTTCAATACTAATTGGATTTTATATGATACTAGATAGAGTAAACCTAAAAAAATCTCAAGTGATCCGTAAACTATCATAGAAATTATAATTTTGGTTACAATATGAAAAATTACTGGGAAACTCAAAAGTTGTTGACCAATTGCAGATGCTAACAAACAATTACGCAATACATTTAAGATGGCAGTTCAACTTGTCATTTCTGCATCCATCGAGATTGTTATTGTTGGATCCAAAAATTTTAAATTTAACACTTGATGTTTTAATTAGTAAAGAGAAACAAGCATGTTACAAAATCTAAACAGTGTTGACGTGTGGCACAAATCTTCCTGTAGCAAAGATTGATAAGGATCTCAGTGGTTTGAATTTTAGGGCTCCAAGTCTACTAGAAATATATTGGGTACAAATCAAATCCAATCCAATATACACACTTAATTCCGAATAGCATAGTAAAGGTCACCATCTCAAACAAGCCTTAAAAACCATATAATGTTCACTCTAAGTTTCCTAACAAACATCATATTTACTACTAGGAGTAGATGTAAGCCCTGCAAAGTCTTGTTTTGAGCGGAACGTAGCCACCCTACTTAACAGATGTATGTTTGGTTCATTTTGATACATAACCTTCACATATTAAAAAAATACACAAGGGGACAAAGGAAACTAAAAAAACATGTAAAATGCACACATTGACATATACATACATACACATATGACAGAGGATATAAATAGAAAGAAACCCAAAAAAAAGATGAAAGAGGGTGGGGGGTGTGGTACCTAGAGAGAAGAGGATGGAGAGGAGCAAGACCATGGAAAGAGCGGAGAGAAATGGAATTGCAAGGAGATTTAACATTGATAAGAGATGAGACAAGAGGAAAGCGAACTGAAGAGGGGTGGTTGTTGTAAACCACAAAGCTGCTTTCAGACACGACATGTTTCATGTTGTTGTGGTGGTGGTGGTGGTTGTAGCTAAACTGCGTTCCCATGCCATTGTTATCAGCCTCGTCGTTGTCTCTGTTTCTTTACCCTCAATATCTTATCACGTTCTTCTTCTGGGGTTTTATCTTCAGGACACCTTGTCATTATGCTTCTCAATACAAAGTGTGGCCTTAATTAAACAAGCTCGATATAGGCCTGTTGCATTGTCTCCTCGTTTAGTAACTAGCGAGAGTTCTGATTAGTTTTTTATATCCTCCATTCTTCTTATCATATGTTTTGGGAACCTCTGCAAACAATATAGGCACTATTTGGTTCTCATATATATATAACCAAGGGTTTGTCTCCTTTTATGAAAAGATCCATCTTTAGCCACTGTGATGATTCTATCAACATGCTTCCTCATAGCACTAGGCCCTTGCTCTCGTAGCCTTTATCAGTTCATATTTTAGCAGCCGGGTTTGTCAGACCTCGCAATAGAGCCTTGAGCTGATCTGGGGACCTATGTAGTTTGGGCATACGTCACCCGTGCCTCGTCATAGAAATCTGACCACCATTGTCAATTTCTGTGAAGCAGTGGTCAAAACTGTTGCTTTCTGAAAGAAAACAAGTAAATGCCAAAAGAGTTGAGGAAGTTCCATTAAAAATATAGGCCAAGCAGATTAAAGATTTCGATAATGTTTATACTAGCAATGCAACTCACTAATACAAGTTGTATAACAGAAGACATGAATATAACACCACAACAACATGAAAACGAGTTATAACAAAAGAGTCTATACAATAAAAATGATTAAAGATACTACACGAGCTAGCATTAACTGATTCTTTGAGACATTATTTGTAGATATTAACAACAATCACGCACACACAAAAAAGAGATCATAGCACATATTTCCCTTTTTGCGTACATCAATATTGTTTGAGATCCAGTTTTTAGCATTAACTGTTCCTCAACGCTCTCAACTCCCCAAAACACAGCTATGAATTAAGATGGATTAAGATTCATCATATCTTGATGCGTGTTAAATCTTCTATCTACATATGCAAAGACCAATTACTGAACCAACCTTTACTGTATAGGGGGCCACGCAAAGTTTTCTAAACCATCATCCAGCAAAACATAGCACCAATTATACATGCAGTTCCACATAAAATGCACCGTGACTCTTGCCGAGATTCATAACCTGACTTCATTTGAGTCATAATAATAACCTCTACAAAGAACTGTAGTTAACATATAGTTTACACGGACTGCTATCTATGGGCTGAGGCTCTATACCAACACAAAACATATGTGTTACATGGCCAAACACACAGTTATATATATATGGTAACATTCAGGTGAAACTTTTTAATATGAAAACCGTGAAAATTTTCAATAAATTCTGCAGAACCATAATAAAAAATGGAAAAAATAGTGCGGAACCATAATTTTATTTGCAAATCCATGATAAAAAGTTTATTTAAACATTTTATTTGCATTATATATATATAGCCTCTCAAATTTAAAAAGAATAGAATCTTTACATATAACTTATACTATCCAATTTTATATGTATTAGTTGGCATTGAATCTAGAACAGTGTTTTACTATTATGGTCGTTCTCGATAGAATTTCGAACGACAATGCTAAAGCTCAAGGAAAGACCCAAATATTAACAACCATACAACTTCCTCTATAATCTCTACAATACCTCAATAAACTAAAACAATTATAAAAACTGAGAACCCTACAAACAGTTTTGTTGGCAAGCCGAGCTGAACTGAACCTGTTGGAGCTCACCAGAAATACATTAAAGCAAGTATTTAATTCCACATATAGGTAAAAATAAGCAAATCAATTGATCGAACTACAGCCTGTAAGCAATAATCAATAGAATAAGCTCCAATACGGTATTGCAGAGAAAGTCAACAATTTTCACTTTTTATTGAAGACAAAAAATATACTACTTTGCTGATGAAAGAAGGCAACAAATTTATTTGCTTAAATGTCAAATAAATACTTCCTGCTTAAAAATATAGATTGGGACGCGTATCACTGGACAGATTAGTAAACAATTAACGTCATAGCTAAACAATATTATAACAACCTGGTTTAGCATATTGGAAACATTTAAGCACAAAGCTAAAAGATGAGCCAGTAATATAATACATCGCCTGACTTAAAGGAGTTGATGCATAAGGGTTCATGGGATATTAAAGGTAAGCGGATAGTTTAATTGTAGATAGATAACTCTCATATTATTTTTGTGAGTGAAACATGGACTCCATAAGCATACACACTACGATGTTTTAGTTTTTCCTCAGGGATTATCAGAATCAATTTTTAAGCACAACCAAGCACTCTCTACTCCAAAATCACAATTTAGCATGTCATCATATTTATGATCTTCACGTGAATTTCCCCATCTTATTTGATGACAATATAGACCCTTTCATTAGAAATGCCAACTTGGGTAGATACAACTCTGATACCTTGAACAACTTGAAACATGTTCGAACTTTCTTAAACCTATTGTCCCATAAATCCATTATACTGGTACATGTTCTGGCACCATGAACCTCTGAATTCCCTAAACAAACCTTATCCTGTTTCTTTGAATCAGTAATTACAACATCTGAAACATTGGTCGCATAACCAACAGTGAGATTATGCCGAAATTTGGATAAACTATGCATCGACACATAGGTCCATATAACTTAGCTATATATGCTCTATATTCAGCAGCAGTAGCTCTACCAGAAGAGAGTTAGTAATAGAATTCAATGCAAGACATGCACATGTACAAGTCTTGGATCCGAATACGAGCCATACGGCCTTCCACTAGATATTAAATTCTCTGTATTCCTCTTCAATGAATTCAAGGTAGAGGTATCATATCTTTCAGAAGTTTCTAAGGGATTTAAAGGCGTAGATTGCTTGGGCGAGGAAAAATTTACATATTGATATATGTATATAAACAGATATTATAATAGAAACCCAAGAAAATGAAGAGGGAGGGGTACCTAGAGAGAGAAGAGGATGGAGAGGAGCGAGGCCATGGAAATGAGATCATTAAGATTGCTCTTCAAGGGCAGGAGGAGATAGTGGAAGGCGAACTCAGCAGGGGTGATTGTTGTGTAGAGCAAATTTCAAAGAATGTCATCGAATTTACTTCTTTTGAATATTAGACCTAAATACTAAGTTATTTTTTAGTCGTTTATTGTACTTCTTTTAATAATAAATATACAACACTTTCATCACAAAAAATATAGATGGGGATGAGTATTTCATGACAGACTAGTAAACAATAATTACCCAAAATATTGCCATAGCTAAACAATATCATAACAACATGGTTCAGCTTATTAAAATCTGAATTATGCATCATCTGCTATAAGCATGGAGCTAAAAGATGAGCAAGTTATATAATACATGACTCAACTTAGAGGAGTCGACGCTAGATAGTCCAGGGGATTTGAAAGGTAAGTTCTCAAACTATTTTTATAAGTGACATAGAGATTCCATTAACATTATGACGAAATTCTACTCTTGTGTCCTTGGGGGTTCCCAGAATCAAGTTCAAAGCTTCACGAAACACATTCTCTTCCTCTCCGAAATTACAGCTCAGCATATCACTGTACTTATTATTATCTTCAGCTGAATTCTCCCCGACCTTACTAATGCCAAGGAAGACCCCTTTCATCAGAAACCCCGACTTGGGGAGACGCAACTCTGGTACCTCGAAGAACTTGAAACTTGTTCGGTCTTCCTCAAACCTATTGTACCATACATCCGAAAGTTTGGTATATGTTCTGGCATCACGAAGCTTTGAATTTCTAAAACAAACTTTCCCTTGTCTTTTTGAATCAGTAAGTACAACACTCTCAACCATTGGTTGCGAAACCGCTAAAAGATTACGCCACATATTTGGGTACATGATGCGCCGGAATATCGGTTCAATTAGTGTAGCTTTTTCTGTTTGAATATCAGCAGCAGTAACGCTAACACTAGCACTAGAACAAGCAGAAGAGAGTTTCGTAATAGAATTGAATGCAAGACACGCACATGTACAAGTATTGGATCCGAAGACGGCCTTCCACCAGAAATCAAACTCTCTATATTCCTCTTCGATGAATTCAAGGTGGAGGGATTGAATTTTCCGGAAGCTTCCAAGGGCTTTGAAGGCATATCTAACTTGGGCCTCGAAAAATTCGGACAGGGGTCTGTCCTGTGGTAGGGGGATAGAGAGAGTGCCTGAGGAAATCAAAGGAACTAATAAAGCAAAACGCTTTGAAACAAGCATACATTGGCATAAGAATTTGAGGTCGCCACTGAGCATCGACAAGATTAAAATCAAGAGATCGTCAGTAAGTTGAGGAAATAAATCCTTACTCGGGAAATCTTTGAATTTGTTTCCTTGCTCATCCATGCCTATGAAAAGAAACAAATATCGAACTGATTTTGGTTATGCTACGGCGCTAAGTAATTTTAAGGTCTAATCTAGGGTTATTTTGGGCCTTGAATTTTACTCTTAAGACCCGATTAGCATATAAAGAGAGACTTTAAAAGCCAGTTATTTACGGTAATTTTAAATTAAAAATGATAGTTGAAACAATTTCTTTATTTATATTCATACCATTTCAATCTATTATCCTAAATCTAACAGGACTAGATATAATATTCATTTAAAAACCATTAATAAGTAATAACACAAACTTCAACTTTAAGTAGTATACAATTATTGTTTATCGCCTAAGGTTATTGGTCCAACATCTGTCAATGGAATTACGACTATAAAAAGTAAAATTTGAGCTATTAGCATAACTTTGGTTTGACACGAGCGTTCACCCTCACAAGTGAGCCAAAATTGAAGGAAAATGCCACATCTAAGAGATATTTTTTCAGTGATGCCTTAATCCCATAACAAAAGAGGTTGTTCACAAAGAAATCATTGAGTAGTTAGATCATGGATTTATATGCCCCATTTCTTGTAGCCCTTGGGTCAGTCCAATCCATGTTGTGCCATTGTAGAAAATAATTGATGATTCCTTCATGTATACAAACTAGATAATGCGTCTATATTGATTCTGAAATTTAACGAGGCTACTAGAAACATCATTTTCAACTTCTTTTTATACACTATATGCTTAAAAGTTTTGCCAAGCACGTGTATTTGTGTTCCCTAGATGGGTACATGGAGCGTAATCAAATATATATTTTCCAAGAGGATTAAGAGAAAATCACATTTACATGTCCTTTTGAAACATTCGCTTTTCATTGTTTCTCAGACATGGTGGAATACTTTCTTGAAGTCATGGATGATTTCTCGTGATTTTAATCACGGTTCCTCCTCTGAAAAATAGTTTTGTAATCTAAAGAAATTTCTTATGAGATATGAAGTAAGATGTATAGTCCTAGGAGAAATGTCTAGTCCTTAACTAGGACACACTTGTGTTTTAATCAACGATTAAACACTCATTGCATCCTTGTTTTAAAAAAGCCATAGAATTACTCATTTTTATCCCAACCATTGGTCACTATTATTTGAGTTGAGAGTTCGTATAATTGGGATCCATGTGTTTTTGAGAATTGATTTAATTGGTAATATTTTTACTGAGTAGTTTTTACCACTTTTAAATAATATTTTGTTTGGAATCATTGGTTGTTTTTATTTTAAATGCTTATGTGTTTAATTGTTAGTAAGAATTAATATTTAAATAACACCATGATTTTTATGTGTTGAGCCGATGAACCTGTCCTTTAGATTCCTTGATTATTGATATTTTTTAGTACTAGTTTAATCTGTTTTGTTTTATAAATTAAAAACTTAATTCGCGCTCTCTGTGGTTCGATCCGTACTTGCTTTTGTCTCATGTACACCCATGCACTTACGGTTTTATTACTTAAAAGATTTTTTCTCAACAATGCGCGAGCTAGAAATTAAATGAATGTATTTGTATATTATATTTATATTGATATTTGTTATAAACTTTTATAAATTGAGTTTTTCAAGGTTGACCCCTTATATTAATGAGTATGATGTATCTTTTTTATGTAAATATGTTAAAATTAAGTGATAATTAATTAATTAGAAAAGTTAGTTTGATAAATCAAATGCTAGATATAATAATTGGTATTCTATTTAATATATATATATATATATATATATGTATATAGTTCGGACTCTTGAGATAAAATATGTATAGATGTGTATATAGTTTGAGCCCGTAAGATATAATAAGTAAAAAAATTAATATAGATATGTGTATGATTCGGGCATGTGGCCCAAATACCAACTGACCACCAAATTTTTTAATTTTTTGGCATTAATAATACAAGTTATAACCCGTGCATTAGAATTCGTTAGTTGTCAATCATATATTAATAATGATTTAATATCTCAACTCGTGCAAATTATTATATTTGGCTACATATTAAACTTAATCATCCGTAATTTCAATTTGTATGGCGATTTTAAACTCGACTCCCCTTTTTTTCCAGTTGTTGGATACCGCAAATAAACTTGATCCGATCCAAAACCTGATGGATTTGGATTTGGATATTGCGTTTTAAATTTGGATTTATTTTTAAAACTTGAAAGTATTTGGATTTGGATTTAGATTTTATTTGTTGTCATCCTAATTATGCAATCTACTACCAAGACATTATGTCTTTACAAATTTAGTGATATAAAGTAGCCTTTTTGCAACCTGAATTACCAACCACAATTCTATCAAATTTAAAAAGAATAGTAACTTTACCACTACCTTTTAGTAGCCAATTTTATTTGTCGAACAGTGTTCGATTATTAAGGTCGCTCTCAATAGAATTTTGAAAGACAATGCTTAAGCTAAATAAAAGACCCAAAATCAACCACACAACTTCCTCTATAGTGTATAAAATACCTCAATTCAACTAATCAACATTATAAAAACTGACAGAACCCTACTAACAGGTTTATTGGGAATCCGAGCTGACCTAAACCTGTTGGAGCTCATATGTGCTCGCAAACAGGCACACCAGAAATACATTAAAGCAAGTATTTAAGTTCCAGATATAGTACAAAATAGACATATACATATACAACAAAATGTGTAGCCACTTATCTCTTCTAAATCATTTGATGGAACTTTGGCTGTAAGCAACAAATAGATGGAATACGGTCCATTTCAATATTGCAGAGAAGTCAATGCTTTTCATTTTTGATTAAAGAAGGAAACAATAATACTATGCTGGTAAAACAGGCAACAAAATTGTTCACTTAAATGTCAAAGAAATAGTTCTTGCTCACAAAAATAAAGCTTGGGGCGAGTATGACTGGACAGACTCATAAACAGTTAATGTCAGGTTTAAACATTACCATAACAACCTGGTTTAGCTTATTGGAAACATAATATATAAAACTGAATTATGCATTATCTGCTACTAGCACAAAGCCAAAAGATAAGCCAGTACTATGATACATAGCTCAACTTAGAGGAGTTTATGCATGAGAACTCAGGGGATATTAAAGCATATAGTTCAAATGTTGATAAACAACTCTCCAATTATTTTTGAAGATCAAATTCTCTGTATTCCTCCTCAATGAATGCAAGGTGGAGGAACGAATATTCCAGAAGATTTTGAGGGCTTTGAAGGCATAGATAACTTGGTCCTGGAAAATTTCAAAGCGGGATCTGTCTTGTGGTTGGGGGATAGAAAGAGTGCCGGAGGAAATAAGAGGAATTAACAAAGCAAACGCTTTGAAACCAGCATGCATGCATTGACAGGAATTTGAGGTCGCCACTGAGCATAGACAAAATTAAAATCAAGAGATCGTCAGTAAGTTGAGGAAACAAATCCTCATTCGCAAAATCTTTGAATTCGATTCCATCATCATCCATGCCTATGAAAAGAAACAAATGCCGAACTGATTGTGGTTATGTTGCGGTGCTAAGTAGTTTTAAGATCTAATTTAGGGTTATCTTGGGCCTTAAATTTACTCTTATGCGCTTGTGTGGCATAAGAAGGGAGACTTTGATAGCCAATTATTTGCGGTGATTTTAAGACCTTGAGTGGCAGAAGAAGAGAAACAATGACTTATACTTTTATATGTAAGGGTTAAAATTTATTAAAGTGCGTACTTTATTTATAATAGCCCAGTTGTTTAAGAGTCTTAGTCCATTATGTTGTATGACTATTGATTGAGTCATCTATAGTAGGGGTTCCACAATAAGTATTAATTGAGTAACTATAATGGATTTTTTGTGGATACCCTCAACTTTCGGTTACAAAAACGCTAAAAGATTATTCGATCCCTCCAAAACCGCCACATATTTGGGTAAATGTTGCGCCAGAAAATCCGTTCATCTACTTTAAATATTATTCTTCACCTATAATCGGCGGCGGCAGTAGCATTAACATCTAACATCAGCACTAGCACTGGAGAGTTTAGTAATAGCATCAAATACAAGACACGCACACATGTACAAGTATTGGATCCGAACACGAACACGGCCTTCCACTTGGGCCGGAAAATTTCGAAGGGGAATGTGTCTTGTGGTCGAGAAATAGAGTGAGTGACCGCAGATATGGGAGGAATTAACAAACCAAAAAGTTTTGAGATAAGCATGCAGTGGAACAAGAATTGACAAAATTAAAATTAAGATAACATTAGTAAGCTGCACAAATAAATCCTCATTCACAATTCCTTCAAATCTGTTTCCTTGCTCATCCATGCCTATAAATCCCAGTTGGGCATGGACTGAAACCCCCCCCCCCCCTCATGACTAGATGACTAGTTAGGCATGGACTGAAAATCCCAGTTGAGATCGGGCCATACTGGACTGCCACTATGGCCTTTGAAGATTTGATGAAGATTAAAAATTATATATGAGCTCATATAAAATCAATACTTTCCAACTCTAATCCAGATTAAATAAACTTTAGTTGGTACAAAATTAACTCGGGAATTGCACCAACTTAAAATTATGACAAATTCTATAATGAAAATCTATGTTCAAACCGCATATTTGATTTACCTGTAACCACTCTACCTACAATTTCTTACCTGTCCACTAATCAAATCAACAAAATACAATGATTAATTCCTTGGACGATCATATACTAAATGGAACAATGACTGAGCTAATTTGCATCGAATATTATCTTAGCTTACAAGGCTCGGATATAACAACTTGCTAGACACAAATACAATAGCTTCATCATATGTTTCCTACTTATGTTATGCTAGTGTGCGAAAATAAGCTTCAAAGCCAACAGTCTTCAGTCATCGTTAAGCAATTGTCAAAACTACGGATTTTAAATGATATTAGACAAAGTAAACCCTAAGGAAAAAAAAATCAAACAGGCTCAGCAAGTTTTACATGAAAATAAAAATAATAATAAATAAAGCTGCATCAGGTTATAAGAACACGCACACATACACACAGACATAAAAATGTTAACAGAGATTAAAATAATAGAAAGAAACAGAAGATAATTAAAGGGTAAGGGGGTACCTAGAGAGACGATGCCATGATTGCACAAGGCGAAATCAACAGGGGTGATTGTTGTAACAGGGTTGATTAAACCAATACGACTGCTATTTTATTTCTCTTTGTATATTAAATATATTACAGTATATGATTATTTTATAAATAAATTTTATAGAATTATTAAAAATAGGACATCAAAAATTATTCTCTTCATTTCATATATAATAGCGAGTTCCTTTGAATTAACTTAAAATAATTTTTTTATATTTCACTTAATGTTAATTATTATTTAATAAATATTAATTAAAGGTTTAATTTATAGTACTTACCATTAAGAGGCATGTGTTTTTATTGTTTTTAAGATATCTTATGTATTTATATTGAATGAATATTATAGAAATCGGTGAAAATAAAGTAATTGAAATATATTTTTATTTTAAGTCTAATTTTAACTTTAATTAAAAGGAAAATAAAAAAATACAAATACTACATCTTTATCTTAAAACATTTTTATCTTAAAGTTAGCTCTTTCCCACTTTAATCCTAGCCAAACATACTCAATGTCTTTTACTGTACATAACTAAGACGAATTATAGCCAAACATATTTTAAAATCTCAAAATGGTAATAATTTCTATGAACAGGTTGTGTTATTAATTTGTAAATTATATTGCAGTGATATAATTTTAAGGCCCTATGTATGTAATCGATTGGAGAAATCATTATCTATCCATTTTTTTTTGAATAAGTATTAATTTAATAATAAAAAATCATACGGCATCTAAAAAATAGTCGCGTCTATAAAACAGAAACAATAGCTGATTAATTCATTTTTTTTGAGATACAATCACGTCATTCGTTGAAGATGATATATTTACATGTACCAGTTTCACCATATTCAATTGGAGCTAACTTGAACTATCGATCATAATTGTAATACCTTAAAATATTTTATCACTAAATTAAAAATCATACTCTCACAAACAAATGAGAAAAACACTAAAACTCTCACAAAAAAAAGATTACAACCAAACTGAAATTGCAAACTAAAACTAAAATTACAAAATAAAAGGAAATTTTAGATCTAAAAAACGAAATCACAAAAACAAGAAAAAATAGACCATTCGAAATCAAAAAATCACCCGTTTAATTGGAGAAAACAGACAATCTGGATGCTCTATACGAGTAACAAATCATAAATAAAGGTTATACTATTAAACTAGACTCAAAATTATCAATGATAAATAATTAAGACCAAATAAAATAATAATATTTATTAAAAATGCTATTTTTTTCATTTTACTACCTTTTGAATTTTTTTTACAAAAATACAGTCTGCAATTAAAAATAACCAAGTGCAACTTTTTTATCAACAATTTGTAAACCAAATGCAACTTTTTTTGTCAAAAAATTTGAAGTTGCCCGTGATTACATGTGAGGTTGATTTTAATTGCATTGGTTGTAAAACCATATTTTTGCAAAAAAAATAAAAATTAAGCCCATATTTTCGTTAAAAAATGTATTTTTGCAAGAAAAATAAAAAAAATTGGTATTTCTAAAAAAAACCTTAAAATAATTGAGTAAAAAATTATATTTTAAAATTTAAGATCTAATTATCATCTAAAAAGATTTTTTTCCCCAAAACTCTTAAATAATATGTAAAATGTGGTTTGATCAGCTAAATATATATATATATATATATAGTTAAAAATACTATTCTCCGAATATAGCATGATAAATAGTAAATTCAAAATCCCCTTGTGAACTTTTCATCCCACAGTTGTACTGTGAGGAAAAATATTTTTAGAAAAATCATATGATTGTTTAGTAATTATTTTTAATTTGGACATATTTTGAAATATGATACATATAAAAAATAATGTTTTTGAGGAGATTTGATGAAAAAAATTTGTAACTACTTTCTTATAAAAGCAAAACATCTTTTTCAAAATCACGGGAAACATGATTTCTCCGACAACACCTTTCGGACCAAAATTGCTTTTTCAAACAGCATTTACGGTGATGGGACTTGAGTAATGCCGTAATGGACCAACACCGACTCACCTACCAACTTAAATTACCTGAGAATTTCACCAACGTTTTGACTAGAAAATAAACTCAGAAAAGCATATAAAATCACACAAGTACCAAGACCCATATATATTATCTTTCAGTTATCAATGATTAAAAACTTCATGAGGTAAAATATAAGACAAAATGACAATACAAAGTACAAGCTCGAAAAAAACTTCATTCGGTAAATATAAATTAGGCAATACAAAGTGCGGCATTAACTAAACAAGCTCGATATAGGCCATTGGTGCATTGTCTCCTCGCCTAGGGAGAGTTCTGATTATTCTTGTATACCCTCCACTCCTCTCCCCATATCTTTCGGGGACCTCTGCAAACAATGCATGCACTATTTGTTTCTCATATATGTAACCAAGGGCTTGTCTCCTTTTATGAAGAGATCCATCTTTAGCCATTGTGATCATCTTATCAACGTACTTCCTCATGGCACTGGCCCTTGCTCTTGTAGTCTTTATGCGTCCATACTTTAGCAGCTGGGTTGTCAGGCCTCGCAAAAGTGCCTTGCGCTGATCTGGGGGCCTATTTAGTTTAGGCACACGCCTCCCGTGTCTCATCATGGAGATACGGCCACCATTGTCAATTATTGTGAAGCAATGGTCAAAACTGTTGCTTTCTGAAAGAAAACACATAAATCCCACATAAATGCCGAAAAGTCTAGCAAGTTCCACAAAATGAAAAGATAACAGGCTAAGCAGACTAAAGATACAACAGCAGCTCACAGATTACAAGAATCTAACACCAGCAGAAGACAAAAGATGCACTACACAGGAGTCTATACAATAAAAATAATCCAAGGTTACAAGCCAGCCTTGACTGAATTTTAAAGACAATATCTGTAGATATTAACAATAATCATGTTTTTTTTTTCTAATGATCATAGTACACCTTTTCCTATCTGCATACATCAAGATTGTCCGAGATAAGTTTTTCAGCATTGTTTGTTGCTCAATGCTCTCAAGTCTCAACTCCCCAAAATACAGCTAATAATTAAGATTCATAGAATATTGATGCATGCTAAATCTTTTAGCATGATTCACAAAGACTGATCACTGAAACAACCTTTCTTGTATAGGGAACTAAATGCCAAAGACCATCACCTTACAAAACATATAACAAATTATACGTGCATTTCCATATGAAATGCACACAGAATATCACCAAGTATGATCCAATAACCATTATCAAAGTCACAGTAATAAACTTTACGTAGGACTTCAGCCAAATTACAGTTTAATATTGGCTACAATGCATGGGCTTTATACTACCATAACACATATGTGTGTACATGCACACACACACATACATGTATATTAGTGTGTATGTGTGTGTGTGTAGGGGGGGGGGGATGAGGGAACATCTTGTAATAGCATTGTAATCTACTACCAAGATATAATGTCTTTGCAATTGTATTATCAGCACAGCTCTCTAAAAGTCACAAAGAATGATATCTTTACGATTACTTTATGCTAGCCAATTTTACTTGTATCATTTAGCATTGCATCTAGGACACTGTTCCACTATTAAAGTCATTTTCAGCTTCATTCTCAACAGAAATTCTGAATGACAGCTCACAAACTGCCTCTATAGTTCATACTTTGCCTCAATATGACTACACAAAATTATAAATCTGAGAGAACCCTACTAACAGTATTTAGTGGCAAGCCGCGCTGGATTGAACATGTTATAGCTCATATGTTCTCGCAAACAGACTCAATTAATTAACAGCACTACACTAAAGCAAGTACTTGTGCTCCAAACATAGGCCAGAATAGGCAAATATATCGAAAGCCAAATGTGTCAACACTTTTTATATATATATAATTCATTTGATGGAACTATGGCCTGCAAGCAAAAAAAATATGGAATGAGCTCTATCACACCTATGAAGTAAATATCAACGGTTTCATTTTTTATTAAAGACGGAATAAATACTAGTTTGCTGATCAAGGCAGGCAACAAAATTTTTTTGCTTAAATTTCAAAGAAATGATCCTCAATCACAGAAATATAGATTAGGATGAGTATGAGATGACAGACTAGGTAACAACAATTAACCAAATTATGCCTTAACTAATCAATAACATAACAACATGATTTAGCCTGAATTATGCATCATCTACTACAAGCGGAGCCAAAAGATGAGCCAGTAATATAATACATGGCTCAAATTAGAAAAGTTTACACATGAGAGTTCAAGGGTATATAAAGGTAGACGCATAATTCAAATGTCGATAAATATCTCTCAAATTATTTTTATAAGTGAAATATTGATTCCATCAACACACACATAACACTCTTCTCTTTGGTCCTCGGGGGTGCTCAAAATCAAGTTTATAGCTTCACCAAACACTTCCTGTTCCTCTCCAAAATCACAATTCAGCATATCATCATACTTGTGATCTTCAGGTGAATTATCCTCAATCTTACTAATGCCAAGAGAGACCCCTTCCATTAAAAACCCTGATTTGGGGAGACGCAACTCTGGTGCCAAGAAGAACTTGACACTTGTTCGATCTTCCTCAAACCTATTGTTCCATACATCCAATATATTGGTACATGTTCTGGCATCACGAAGCTCTGAATTTCCGAAACAAACCTTACCTTGTCTTTCTGAATCAGTAATTACAACTCTCTCAACCATCGGTTTCCAAATAGCTAAAAGACCGCACCACAAATTTGGGTAAAAGATGTGCCGGAAAAATGGGACATCTATTGTATCTGTTATTTGACTATCAGCAGTAGTAGAAGGACCAACAACAGCACTAGAAGAAGACAATTTAGTCATATAATTGTATACAAGACACGCACATGTGCAAGTCTTGGATTCAAACACGGCCTTCCACTGGAGATTAAATTCTTCGTTTTTCTCTTCAACGAATTCAAGATGGAGGACTCGAATCATCTGGAAGTTTTTAAGGGCTTCAAAGGCATATCTTGCTTGGGCTTGGAAAAATCCGAAGGGGGAACTGTCTTGTGGTCGAGGGATAGAGAGAGTAACGGAGGAAACGAGGGGAATTAATAAAGAAAAACGCTTCGAAACAATCATGCATTGGCACAAGAATTTGATATCGCAACTAATCATCGACAAAATTAGAATCAGAAGATCGTCAGTAAGTTGTAGGAAAAAATCCTTTTTCACAGTTCCTTCGATTTCGTTTCCCTGCTTATCCATGGCTCTGAAAGGAAACAAATGCCGAACTGGATTTTGATTATGTTGCAGCCTTGAGTAGCTTTTATGATCTAATTTAGGGTTATTTTGGGCCTAATATTACTCTTAAGACCTTGAGTAGCACATAGAGAGAGACTTTAAAAGACAACTATTTGTGGTGATTTTAAATTGAGAAATAATAGTCGAAACAATTTCCTATTTTATATTCATACCATATCGTTCGGCTATCCTAAATCTAATCCATATTAAATTTAATATATAAATACTTAATAACACAAACTTTCAACTCAAGTAGAACATAAGCCTCACACATATATGTTTAGATGTTAATTATTATTACAAGTATGTATGTTGCATAAATTTTACGCTATCTAACTTAAATCTTACCAACATTCGAGTCCCTTGCACATATATATATGGTACTATTTTGAAAGTTAATGGTTAAAATTATATGTGTCCGATATAACATATATCATATTAATGATTAAAATTATGTGATTATCAAAATTATACAATAAATTAATATTATATTATATTATACAAGTAAGGTTCTATGGAGAACTCTAGAGTCTAGACAAAAAATTTGTCATGGAAAACTTATCATCTTGTCCAACAAAAATGAAAGTGTTTTGTGACAAAAAATGTAACTCAACACACTTAAGTGGTGCATACCATCTGTCTCCCCAGTAATATAAATATAAACTTTTGTCTAGTAATATAAATATAAACTTTTGTCTATATATATATATATATATAATATAGTAATGCAAAATAATGATTATAATAATACATAATATATCTTAGAATAATCGAATATATAATATACATTTTTTCACTCATAATATTTTATTTTTCAATTACAAATTGCATATGGCTACCGACTAAAATTTGAAAAATGAATAGGAAAGAGAAAGAAAAGAAAGAGCATAAAAGAGGAACCAAAAAGAGGGCGGACGAAGAAAACAAGAGCATGAATATTAGAGAGACAACATAAATTGTTTGGTAAACACGTCGTCCACACGGAGGCCCAATTTACCGTCTGGCACTGTCTTGTTCAATAATCATTAAGCGCTCAGCTCACCTAAGATTCATGCAGTAAGGTTCATGCCACAGCTGCTGCAACCACAGGTCAAGTCAACCTAGTTGAATCCTACTCGATTCTTCCTATTGAAAAATGAAGTCCTAGTTTGTGATATTTACAAGAAATGGGTCGTTTCTTCATCACATAAACAATTATTTCTTACTTCAAACTTCATAAGTATTGATGTTTTTATATTACTTTACATACCTTATTGTTAGTTAATGTTCAACATATACATATATTTATTTATTTATTTGACATGGGGACCATATAGATTCCACAACTGATAGCGGTGTTGCCATACAATTGTGAATTACCTCAAGCGTGGTAACAAGCAAGGTTGTCGCTGAGAGACAAACTGAACTAGGTCTTAATATCTTAATTCATATCAAATGGTCAGACTAAAGATATTTGAGTTGGTGTAAATGAGATTTCGACAAAGACAAAACATTCCAGACGTTACTTACTTACAACACTAGCACGAAGCCAAGGCGGCAATATGATAACAATAACTAAGCTAATGTAAACTCAAACTCGACTTAACTCAATTTCTAGTGGAACTTGTATATTTATTTTTATCATTTTCATTTCATCCTATTAGACAAATTTGGGTCATTTTGGATCAGGTACTTTCAGATTAAACAAGTAGGGATTCATTCTTAATATAAAGTTTGGTTCAAAGTGATTGAACCGGTCCGGTTCCGAGTTAATTTTTGACTCAACCTTGGGTTAAAGTGATTGAACCGATCTGGCTCATCTTGAGGTCAACCAATAGTGGGGCAAGCTGCACTTGACACTGTTTTCAATCTTTTTTATTGTTTAGAGCTTATTATCACAAACTGAACTAGACTAGACTCGAATAGTCGAATCACACTCATACTGCTGCCTGCGCTTGAGATTTCGGTGAACTTGGACTGATTCAACAACTCAGTGTCTACCATACTCGTACAACAACAGTCCAAAGCCCCCTTCATGAGTAAACAATGACTAGTTAGGCCTGGAATAGAAGTCCCACTTAAGATAGGGCAAGTACTAGACTTCCCGCCGTATGACCTTTGAAGATTTTGATCCAAAAATCTAACCGACTGATGAATTTTGACAATTATATATGAGCTTACATACAATCAAAAGTTAAAAACTCCGACTCTTGTCCAGATAAAGTAAACTTTGGGTTATATTTTCAAACAAAATTACTTGAGAGTTGCACTGACTTGTTAAAATTACCACAAATACCATGACTGAAATCTATGTTCACTCCACATATTTAATTTAAGTGTAATCACTCTATAGAATCGTTTATATTCAATTATTGATTGATCAAATATGAGAAATTTAATCAATAAGAGTCAATTTTCCAATTGTTTGGACACCCATATACTATATGGAATGATGAATGATCAAATTTACATCAGAAGATTATATAGCTTAGGTACTCAAATACAACAGTTTCCGTCATATGCTTCTTATTTATCTTATGACTTGTCGTGTCGAATTGAGTGAAAATAAGCTTCGGAACCTACCATTTTCAGTTAGCATGAAGCAATTTTCAATACTAATTGGATTTTATATGATAGTAGACATAGTAAACCCCAAAAAACAGATATAAAGTTCTCCGTAAACTATCATAGAAATTATAATTTCTGGTTATAATATGAAAAATTACTGGGGAACTCGAAAGCTGTTCACCAATTGCAGATGCTAAAAAACAAATATGCAATACTTTTAAGAGTCATTTCTGCATCCATCGATATTGAATTTTAGGGTTTCAATATATTAGGCACAAATCAAATCTAATTCGATATACACACGTACTTCCGAATAGCATAGTAAAGGTACAATGTACAGTGTATGTAAGTTTCGTAACGAACATCATATTTACTACTAGGAGTCGATGTAAGGCCTGCAGAGTCTAGTTTTGAGTAAACATAGCCACTTCATTTTGGTATGTACATAACCTTGACATATTAGAAAAAAACACAAGGGAACAAAGGAAATTCAAGAAACATGTAAAATGCACACATTGACACATACATACATACACATATGACAGAGATAAGAATAGAAAGAAACCCAGAAAACGATGGGGGGGGGGGGGGGGGGGGTACCTAGAGAGAGGAGAGGATGGAGAGGAGCGAGACCATGGAAAGAGCGGAGAGAAATGGGATTGGCCTTGAAGGAGATTTTAACATTGTTAGGAGATGAGACAAGAGGAAGGCGAACTGAAGATATGGGTGGCAAAGCTGCTTTCAGACACGACATGTTCCATGTTGTTGTTGCCAAACTGCTCACACTCGCCATTGGCTCTGTTTCTTTATCTTCAGGACACCTTTGTTATTACGCTTTTCAATTTGTGGTTGGATAATGCTTCTTCTTTTTAATTATTTTCTTTTTTACTGCCCCCTCCCTGCATTTCTTTGTGTATTTAAACTTTGGAAACTTGCGACAAAAGAAATTCAGAAATTGTGTAACATATTTTACAAGTTTTTATCTTGGATGAAAACTAAAATCACACGCCTAAACAAAATCAATGACAACCCAAACGTAATATTTAAATGCATTAGTTACAAGCTTTATATCAAAACGCATTTTCAACTTGCAAAAAGAAAGACGCACTTTGCCTTCTTTGTTTTTAGGCCAACCATTAATATTCAAAAATTTCTTAAAAATCTTGGGATTAATTGGCAATTGTGTTAAACTCGGCAACACAAGTACACAACTTCAAAACTCATGGATCGACTTGGCAGTAAGAATTGTTCGCCAAGAGAAACAAACAAATTAGCTGGCATCAAACAAACAAAAACAAGAAATTAAGTCGGACTTGACATTAACATAATCCAGTATATATAGCTGCAACTGCTAATTGTATTATAAGTCAAGGAGAGGAATCACCAATGATTCTTCCTCCCCCAAGACCAAAATGACGGCTTTAAAAAATAACTACCCCGGCCTTTAAAGAAAATAAGACAGGGGCTTAGTTTGTAATTAGTAAGTATAAGCTCCAAGATATATGTTAGTCCAAAAAGTGAGTTATTAGCGATGATGAAAAAGATCCTGCGTCTCCACTTCCACCCCACCTACTATCCGATGTTTTGCATTAAGAGGGGCATCTAGTGATGACTTGCACTGTTTTTGCAACTCCATGAACCTGTCAATGTCAAAACTATGCTTCTTGATCAGTTTCCTCTGCCTCCTCAAAAACAGCCTCTTCATCAGATCTTGGTATGTTGGGTCCCTCGAAGTGAACAAGAAGTACGCATAACCAATAACTACGCCAGTAGTTGTAGTGAAAAATGCAATTGGCTCCATTACGTCCCATGAGAACTCCCAGAACGTGAGTCGGAAGAAAAGCCCAACCTGTAACATGGAGAACCCCAGACCACCCCAAAGGATGTTCCTGACTTGCTTGTGAGCCATTACATCGAGCTCAGCTTTTCTCTCCTGCAGATTCTTCAACTCATCCATCCTGGGGTCATCATCAGGTAACAGAGCAAGGGGCATTGCCCTTCTAACCAAATCCACAACCTGGGCATACAGGATATGCTGTCAACCAAATATATATAATAAAACATAAACAGGAAATTCAAAATAGAACAAAAACCACAAAGGATATATAGAGAAACTACTCCCCTGCCAAATTATATCTGGTCAGGCCGAGCCTAAGACAAGAACTTGGCAAGATTACAATACAAATACAAAATTATAATCAAAGATGAGCATGACTCCAAGAATCAGCAGCAGGAACAAAAAATTCAGCACAGTTAGCGAACCTATAATGAATAGATATAAAAGAATGACATATGCACGCAATAAATCAAGAAAAAAGGGAGGAAATAAAGAAGTAGCATTTCCACTCCACATAATAAGAAATCAGGATTAAAATCCCTTTTAACTTGGACCAGTCTTCACACTAGAAAATGAGCGTTGACAATTCAAACAAGACTCAAAGCTAAGCAAGCAGATATAAGAGTTAAGAAACCATAGAACACGTTGTGTCCGTCATCCTTCACTCTGGATCCTAGATAACTTAATCAACAAAAGAACAGAGTTTAAAAACTGTATCAGGCATCAAATAGAAATTAATAATGTCTGGACTGGCAGATTTCATTAATTTATCGAGATTATTAATTAATCAAGGTAAAAACTGTACTATTGCTATTATGTTGGGATCAAAAATCTGTATTGAAAATATTAATTTATCGTGGGTTATTAATTTATCGATTATTAATTAAATGAGGTTTTACTGTACTTAAAATACCTATAGTATTCTCACATATTACCTATAACAAAATCACACCAATAGTTTTTCTATGAGTATGAATAACGCCTTCCTTCATCTCACCCTTCCACCTCCTCATACCATACTTCCGATTGAAACATACTAGTGGACTCAAATTGCGTAACCGTACATCTCATCTTGTATACTTGCTTTAATTAGATTTCTTGTTTTTACAATCAAAACAATATCAAGAACAGTAACACCATTAGATTTTCATGATTTACAAACAGATCAATACCGACACCAGAACAACATAATTAGGCTTTCGTATTTTTACAAACATATCAATATCGACATCAAAACAACATAAGCTAATGCATCAAACCACATAAACATCCATATAATCCAAAAAACAGAATCAAATGCAAAACAATATACCTTATCAGGATGAAGATAAACCTTATCTCTAAACAACAAAACCACACCAGCATCATCAAGAACCCTAGCAAACACAGCAGCCTCATCTTTCGACTTTGCGACACCGAAACCTTGACAAGCCTCAAGCAAATCCTTATAAGGAATCACCTCTTTACCCTCCGTCCCTAATTTCATCTTCAAAGCCTCTATATCCACCAATCTCATCAGTTTTCGAGCTTCCGCAGCTGTTATCGTACATTCAACACTCTCATTGCTATTCTCTTTCGCCTTTCGAGCTTCCGAAAACATAACTGTTGTATTTGTACTCTCATTGTTATCATTCTCATTCTCTTTCGGTTTCGGTTTCGGTTTCGATGCATCAATAGAAGATGTACAGATTGAGGAGAACAAATGAGTGTAATTAGGGCATATTATCAAACAGTTAGAGTACGTGTTTGGATTGTTTATTAATCTAGGTTGCGATTTAACACTGATTTGTTTTAACAACTTATACGAAGATCTCCACATCCTCTCTCTCTCTCTCTCTCTCGATCTCTCTCTGTAACTGCTCTAAATCTCTCTCTCTCTCTCTCTAACTGTTAAGGCATTGTGATGTGAGTCGTTGAAAATAAGAATGTAGATGAAGTAAAGAATGGAAAGGGGGGAGGTAGAAAGAAACAACGACAAAATGGCGGATAAAAAGGGACTGTTATATATATATATTTTGTATGTATATTGTATGGGTGCATATGCGCGTGTGTTGTGTGTACAATTAATATGCTAATCCGTATGAGTGGGGTGATGGTGGTGGTGGATAGGAAGGGGTGTTGGAACGGTGTCGTTTAGAGTACGGACCCGTCGAGGCTTACTTGTTTGACCCTTTCAACAAAGTCCAATTTTTTTATTTTAAATTTGTGAGTATATTTTTTGGGCAAAGGTGTAAAATTGCTTTTATCAATGGTGCTAAACACTTTCCTTCTAGAAAAAGATCTGGAATAAAAAGCATACTAAGGATCATAGCGGGCCCTGAAAAATTCCGTCAAATTTTCTTTTAATATCAAATTTATAATTTTTTAAATAGTAATAAAATAAGTAGTCATGTAAGTTAGTCAAATAAAACACAAATAAGTGCATAAATACAAAATTTTCAAATTTGACAATTTATCTTCATATGACACGTAAACAACCCACAATATCTGGATTACCAATATATGATATTTGTTATAACAACAGGTTCAATATTTATTTAATTTTAACATCAAAGTATTCTCATTAACACGCGCTTCCACTGAACTTTGATGTATGAATTCGAACTCATACATTGGAATTTGAACCACTCCCTCGTCTAAAGGATGATAGCAGTCATAGGTAAGAAACATATCTTGAAATTGTTTGACAATGATCTATATGCACTCGTACATGTAGCGGCTTTTATATTCTTGATACTATACAATCCACCTTCTTTGAGACGGTGTTGGAACCGGTTGTCAATTGCTTTTGAATAACAACGTTAATGAGCGCTCTTGTAAAATAGTGGATTAAGTTTTCATATCAAGCACATATCAAAAAGAAATAATATTAACATAAAAAAATATTATGCACATACAAGCTCATCGATAAATATCATATTGATACTGATTAATTCATTGTCTTTCTTAAGATTAGTTGATTTACACGTCCTACGGTTTCTTATCTTCAGAGCCCAACTATCTTTATCATTTTTTTAGATCTTTTATGTAAGAATACTCATATCGATATTAATTAATTCATTATCTTTTTTAGGATTAGTTGGTTCTCATATCTTCACATCTTTTATGTAAGAATACTTCATGGAAAGAAATATAGCATATATTGTGAGATTTAGAAAAGAGTAAGTTCATGAATAAGAAAAATATTATGATTGCTTTGATTTGGACTCCTTATAGTCTAGCATATATAGCAGTTTACATGTTAATGCAAATTAAATAGACATTATTTCGTATAATTCATAACTGGTCGTTTTACTTTGGCTACTATTATAAATTAATATTTAATATAATTATATTGAACCAACTTCACCGCCTTCCCAAGCATAGCATTTTTATAACTAAATATCTAATGTATTCTTTTTTTCGACTAATTAGGATTATAGTCTTACAAATGAGTATACGTTATAAATAATATCGGGGTGAGACAGATTCGAACCCAGAACCTGGGACGACATAAATAAACTCATTAACACTTGGGTTATCCAATCATTTTCATGTATTCTTAAACTCGATTTGAATGTAATATAAATATTTTTTTGGGTATGCTTCTAATTAACTTGCTATAAAAGACATTCCTATGTTCGCGGTTTTCACAATGAGTATAAATTGATAAGAGATTTTATAATTATTCAATTTTAATTAAAATTAATATATATAAAATCTTTCAAATTTAAATATAGAAATATTATTATTATTATTTATATTTTTAAATTATACTCTTATAATAATTTAATAGTGAAATTTTCGCGTCATTCATAAAATAAATCTGATTATTTAAAAATATTGGATGAATAATTTATAAATTTTGAATAATCATATTTTAATTTATAAAAGGAAAACACATCTAGGCGGTACGTTATTAGGAACTCATTCACGCAGATAATGAGAAAATTAGCCGGAATGACCTTAATTACATTTTTCTTAGTCGTCACCCCTCTTACAAATTTTAATTATAAATTAATTTCATAAAAACTTTTATAAATTGTTAAATTTAATTTGTATAACTTACATGTTTTTCCTTTATTTATTTTCTATATTTTATACTATTAACACAAATTTAACATATTTACTTTTTTCATTTTAATTTAAAAAAGTTAAGATAATGAGATTCAATTAAAAGTTGATAACTACATTTAAATTATTATAACTTTTTTTAATTAAAATTAATATAAAAATGAGTAAATAAACCGTTAGAAGCTAGGTAGTTAACGGGAATATAATATTTTTCATTAATTATATATGTATTGGTATTTTTTATTTTTAATCTTATATTAAGTTATAAAATCTTTATAAGTAAATACCTGATTAAAGAATAGTCTTAATAAATTAATATTATTTATCGGTCCAATATATTAGAAAAAGTATATTTTTAATTTTGATAATTAGATAATTTTCATAAATGATTAAAAATTTATAATCTTGAGCTCATCATTTATTGAGTTTTAAATATTTGTTGATAAATATGTATAAACTGATTTAGATAAAATAACAAAATTAATATGAAATTGAGTTCATTGGAGATGAGAGGGAACATAATATTTATTTTAATTATTTTATAATTTATGAAATTTAACGTTTTTAGTTAGAATTATTCTAAAGATTTAGATAAAGATTAGATAAATAAATAATTTTGATATATTATATATTTTATGATTTTATGATAATAAAACTATTATAAATAAGACTTATTTTTTTTACTTGGACATATATATATTACGTTCGACGTGGTTACATCCTTTAATATTTTATTTTCGATTAAATTGCATTTTTTATATTTTATATTAAGATTAATTTCAAATGATTTTCGGTATTTATTTCATATCAGTTGACAGTTGAGTTATGTTATATTGTTTAAATTTATATGCAAGCGTCATAAAATTCAAAAGTTTAGTTAATCGGGAATATTAGGAAATAAAAAATACGAGAAAGAAATATAGTAGACAAAAAAGAAATGAAATGATGGTCTCACAGAAGTTCGATCCCATAACCTGTGCGGCACTGAAATAGGAAGTGGTGTTCGAAACATAAGAATTTTAGTTTAAAGAAATCTTAAGCGGTCACATCATCGTCATGTTGCCCCTACTATATATATATATATATATATATATATATATATATATATATATTGTAATATCACACATCAAATAAATAAAGTGTATTTGAACCTTTTATAAGGACAAGTCAATAATTAATTTATTTTAGTTTAAAGAAATATATATATATTGTAATATCACACATCAAATAAATAAAGTATATTTGGACCCTTTATAAGGACAAGTCAATAACTAATGTATACCTAAAATTGCTAGCTTTTTATGGGCTGACCTATGGTGGGTTGTTGGACTTGGTATGCATTCAATTATGGGTTTGGGTTGTTATAAATGATATCAGAGTCTTGCCCGGCCAGAAGTGCTAAGGCACTGCCCTGGTTTCGTAAATTTGTCCATGAGCTCGACGAAGACATCGACCCAATAAGGTGGGGTGTTTGTAACATCCCACAGCTATAATTTTTTATGGGCTGATTTGTGGTGAATTGTTAGACCTGGTATGCATTCAGTTATGTGCTTGAGTTCTTATATATATATAGATAGATATTTATTTTAATGGTATGGCCTGCTTTGCGCGAAAATAATATAAAGACATAATTGACTTAAATAAATTTGAAAATTCAACTTGAAAGGTCGACTTGCCATATTTAAAGAATTGGTCCAACTTATAAACAAGCTTCATCCCCACCACGTGTCTACGATTTGAATCTATCCTCGTATTTTATACTGTAAGTAATTTGAAAATTGAAATTTATTTGTTTATAAATTTAATATTTATTTTTTTGTATAATAAATTTAGATAATTTATTGATCAAATTTCAAAAAATGACAAATTATATACTTATAAGTTGAGTATAGAATTTTGTAAGTTTATTAAACCAGATCGGATATCCGGTTTTTCGGTTCACTAAAATTATATTAATTTATAATATTATATTGTATTATATATGTATATTATTTTATATAATATTATAAATATTTATATATTATACACATTATTTATAATATAATATATTTCATATTTTTATATATCCTATAAAAATATTTTTTACTACATTTTTTGATTCGGGTTTCGGGTTTTGAATTTCATTTTATAATTTTCGTGTTTCGGATTTGCATCCGATGAGAAATTTGTCATATTGGGTTAAGGTTTGGATTTAAATTTTGTCAAATCCGATCCGACCCGTTGTCATTCTTATTATCCCTATTATTGAATTCATCATTTGGGGGATCTTAATAAATTAAATATTAAAATATAAATAATAAAATATTATAAATATTAAAAGAATACGAGATATATAGAAGTATAGAGCGAAAAATACAGACAATGTGAAATAGGGGAAAATCGTGATTTGCAACAAAGACATATCTCTTATTTGAAATTTTGTGCTGAAAAATTGTAATTTTAATAATAACAGAAAAAAGGATCAGACATTATAGTTAAGTGGATGATAAAAACTATGTATGCCAAATTTGTACGAATATATATGATTTCTTTCGGACAAAATCCAATACTAAATATAAAATAATATATATTTAATATGCTATAAAAAAAATAGGACTTACATAGTTACATTTAGCTACTAAATAATTATAAATTTAATTAATTATATTTTTTTTGACATCTTCTTTAACTTTTTTAACTTCCAAATGAAAAGGTTTATTATATTTATTGTTAATTGTTAACATGATATGAATACTTATAGTCATAAATTTAAAATCAAATATACACACATGTTTTATGCTTTATTATATCCTATGTATAACTGGATTAAGTGAGATAATATTGTATGGTAGTTATAAGTAAGGAAGTATATTTTAAATATTATTAGTTATTTAATTAATTGATCCAGGTTCGATTTTCCGTAAGTATAAAAATTAACTTAATAATATTGTTAAATTTATTTGTAAATAAAATGATTAAGGTTCGATTATCAATCAATATTAATAACTAACTTAATATTAGTTTAGAAGAAAATATATTAAAATTGAATAAATATAAATATTTAAAATTTTAAAATTTTAATTATAAAATTATTATTAAAAATAAAACTCATGTATCGAATGACGTATAAACCGGTATATATAATAGTAGGATGTGGATGGGTTTGAGCCATTTTATTCTTAAAAAGGTATGAATTATTTTATTCTAATAAAATGATTAATTTGCTTATTAATTTAAAAAAAATATCATCCATGCGTCCTTGAAAGGGAATGTAGTAGGATACAACAATTCAACCAGATAAAAGATTAGGTGTTCATGAAATCGCACAAGCTACCCACACCGAATCACACTACATTGCAAAATGTGATTTTTAATTATCCTATACCATTGAAATTTTGATGAACCGCAATGTGGATTGCAGCTAAAATTTTAATAATGTTATTTGAATTGCGATGCCGATCGAATTGTTTTAATATTTTATTTAAATAGATTTTTATTTTTATAATAATAATTTAAATTTTATTTAATGTTATATGTATATATTTTATATAATTTTTCATATATTTTATTTTTTTCTTGAAATCTAAGAAGTCTGGTCATTCATTCACTCTGCTGCTATGAGACTAAACCACTCTCATTTTTGATTGGTTGCGTTTCTCCGGCGAAGGATAATCAATTTTTTGGTCATGGTTTAAACCTCTCAAGAAATCGATTAAATCTTTCATTTTCCACCGATGTATTCCCCTCGACCAAAAAACCGAGACGTAGAATTCAACCGGATAAAGATTAGGTGTTCATCAAATCGCACAAACTACCCGCATCGTATCATACTACATTGCAAAATGCGTTTTTAATTATCCTTTACCGTTTTAGGTTGAAATTTTGACGAACCACGATGGAGATTGCAACTAAAATTTTAATAATGCAATTTAAACCGCACCGCAATTTCATACATATATATATATTATTTATAATTTTTTATAATTATTATATATTTGTGTGTATATATATAATTTTATTATATATATTTGTTATTCTACCTTTATAATTAGTTATAATAATTTACCTACAGATTAAAAAACTAGAGTCAATATTATAAATTTATTAATAATATATGCGGGATTGAATACCCGGATCGAATCGAGTTCACACCGCCTGTCTTGAACAAATAGGATGAAATTTCCATGACAGATCGATAAATCTTTGGACAAGATCGTCGACCGTTCTACCACTGAGGTATTGAGGAACAACGGACTTGTGGAAACCGACTCACATTCTTTGGACAACCTAGGACCGAAAAAAGGTAACTTTAATACTTTTATAGCATATGTGAACGGCACCTAAACCGCCGTAATGAAAGAATGAATCTATTAAGTGGGAAAGAGCCCTCGTAAGACCTCATTTTTATCTCTTACGCGGAAAAAGGCCCCTATCATCCCTTGCAGCTAACTAATGGCAGCCCATGTGTAAAGCATATTGCTAAGATCTATCCGCGATGAATTACTCGAGTCTTAAATTCAGCGGCTTTCATCATTAATTTGTGTTTGGAGACACAGATCCTTATTCCACCTGTGGACTAATTCTATAGTTCGGAAAGGACAATTTTTAACATCCACTTTTGAAATTCCAAGTAGGGATTACGTAAATCAATAAAATCAAGAAGTCACATCGAGTACCAGACGTTACAGCGCTGAAGTAACCAATGTCATACTCTCCCAGAAAGAGCTTGGCATAAAAACAAACCTCCGCTATATATTATGATTAATCGATTATAAACTTTTTCGATATTTATTACTATTTTATTACTTTTTAGTGTATAATTTAAAATATGGCTTATTTATAATTTAAACCCTGTGTTATTAACAATATACAATTCAAACCCTCTGTTAGGAATTATGAGTTTTGATGATAACAAATTACTTAGAATTTCAATAGGGACTCAAAATTATTTTTGTAACTGATCAATGGATATGACTTATAAATATCCATTGATTAGGAAACCAGCTATCAGTTGAAACTTGTTTCTCAACTGATAAACTGGATTGTAGCATTGATTTATGTTTCACTATCAATTGATTGTATTACCTCGATGGATGCAATGATGTAGTCAACTGATGTTATTGACTTCAATTTCTAGCTTCTCAACAGATGTGAAGAATGGCTGATCAATTGTAAATATTCTAAGTCAGAATTCTCACAAGTGAAGTGATCAACTGATGTTGAAGTCGATGGATGAAGACACTACTCAACGGATGAAAGCTATCAATGGATAATTACAGTCAACGGATAAAGAATCATCAATGGATAAGGAGTCGATGGATAGCTCAATTATCCATCGACACATCAACTGATCAACAGATATCCTATCCATCGATGGATAAGCAAAGGTGAATCAACTGATAAGCTTAACATCATTTATCAGTTGATTAAAGTTTCCCTATTTAGCTAAAAGCCAGATTTCACGGGAACAGTGCAGAAACTGAATCATTGGAAGACAGTCCTGTCAGGACTGTGAAGACTTTCTAGGCAACACAGCATCCAAGGAATATCTTAAGACAAAAGACACTTCCAGAGCTAGTAAGTTCTACAAGGAAAGCTGTGAAAAGGAGCTAGTTTCTATTTTTATGTAAACAGTATAAATTGTAATATTATATTGTTATCAGTCGATAGAAAACTAGAGGAGTAGTTGTTGTTTATAAAAAGCAACAACACAGTAGCAAAGAAGTAGTGGTTTTGTAATAGAACTCAAGAAAAGCAAAGTAGAAAATCAGGCAGAACTTGTAATGCTTTTCTAGATTCTACATTCAACTTTGTACGCAGCTTAGTATTCTTACTAAGATCAATTGAAAGCAAAAACACACTAGTGGAAAAACAATCCACTAGTAATTTTTAATCTTGTTGTTTCTGTTATCAACACCTTAGTTATCCAGTTCTTAGTTACATCAATCTTAATTAAACACTCTCTTTGTACAAACTTATTTCCGCAAAAAGTTGACTTAATTATTAAGTTTGTATTCAACCCCCCCCTTCTCCAAACTTAGTGTACTTAAGGGCGAATAACAATTGGTATCAGAGCAAGCTTTCGACAAACAGAAAGTCAAGATCTAAAAGTACATCAAGAATGGGTCAAAGAGAAACAGGAGTTAAGATTCCAGTTCTAGAGAAAGATGAATATTTTCCCTGGAAAGTAAAAATGCACTTGCATCTGCTATCTATTGATCCTTCCTATGTTCATTGCATAGAGAAAGGTCCACATGTGCCTATGAAAATAGTTACAAGTGTAAATGCAGACGGTACTCAAGCACCAGACAAACTCATTCCTAAATCTGTGAGTGAGTATACAGATGAAGATGAAAAGGAAGTACACAAGGACAAAAAGGCCATGAATATTTTGTTTAATGGTCTTGACAAGGACATGTTTGACAATGTCATCAGTTGTACAACCTCCAAAGAAGTCTGGGACACTCTTCAAACCCTCTGTGAAGGTACTGAGCAAGTAAGAAAGAACAAGATGCAACTCTTGATTCAAAAGTATGAGGCCTTTCACTTCAAGGGTGGTGAAACAATAAATGATACATATAGTAGGTTTCAAAAGCTGTTGAATGAGCTTAAACTATATGGAAGAGTTTATGCTGTTGAGGACACCAACCTCAAATTCTTGAGGTCCCTACCCAAAGAATGGAAACCAATGACTGTCTCTATAAGGCAATCTCCTGACTTTAAAGATTATACCTTGGACAAGCTGTATGGCATCTTGAAAACCTATGAGTTGGAGCTACAGCAAGATGAGGAAATTGAGAAAAGTCAGAAGAGAGAAAAGTCCATTGCTTTGATGGTCAAGGAAAAGCAAGTTGCAGAAACAGATGAAGATGCTGATTTCAAAGAAGGGAAGAAAGGAGGTCATGGCAATGGTGCAAATTATGTTAGATATGATGAATCTTCTACTGGTAAAGGAAAAGAACTTTGTGATAGTGATGAGTCACTCATCAAAGATGAAATGGATGAAATAGATGAGCATTTAGCTTTTCTATCAAGAAAATTTTCCAAACTCAAGTTCAAAAGGAATCCAATGCAAAGGCCTGGATCACAGTTCAGGAGAGACACTCAACAAGGCAAAAATCTTGTTGACAGAACTCAATTCAGATGCTTTAACTGTGGATTGGCTGGTCACTTTTCAAGTGAATGCAGAAAGCCCAAAGTTGAAAAGAGGTCAAAGTCTAGTGATGGTGTTGACTATAAAAAGAAGTACTTTGACTTGCTCAAACAAAGAGAGAAGGCTTTTGTGACAGAAGAAAAGGACTGGGCTGCTGAGGAGGATTCTGAAGAAGAAGAAGAACACATCAATCTTGCACTAATGGCCAATCAAGATGACCAGGAAGCTAGTTCATCTAGCAATCAGGGAAAGAGAAGAAATCTTTGGTACTTGGACAGTGGATGTTCAAGACACATGACTGGAGATAAATCCCTGCTCACAAAGTTTGAGGAGAAAGCTGGCCCTGGAGTAACTTTTGGAGATGACAGCAAAGGGCACACCATGGGATATGGCTTGATTTCAAGAGAGAATGTCATCATTGAACCTGTTGCATTAGTTGATGGCTTAAGACATAACTTGTTAAGCATAAGTCAACTATGTGACAATGGAAATAAAGTCTGTTTCACAACAGAAACATGCATAATTTCCAACAAGGTAGATGGAAGCCTGGTCATGACTGGGAATAGAAAAGGGAATGTGTACATAGCTGACTTCAACTCAACAAATGCAGAATCAATGACTTGTCTTCTCTCTAAGGCAAGTACAAATGAAAGTTGGCTGTGGCATAAGAAATTAGCTCACTTGAATTTCAAAGCCATGAATCTCTTGGTTAAGAAAAATCAAGTGAGAGGCTTACCACAAATGGAATTTGTCAAGGATGGACTTTGTGATGCTTGTCAGAAAGGAAAACAGAGGAAGGCATCATTTAAGTCGAAATTGGAATCTTCAATTGAAAAGCCACTTGAGTTATTACATATGGATTTGTTTGGTCCTGTAAATATTATGTCTATTGCAAAGAAGAGGTATGCTCTAGTCATTGTGGATGATTTTTCAAGATTCTCATGGACTTATTTTCTACATTCAAAGGATGAAGCTAGTCTTCTCATCATCAAGCACATAAGAGAAAATGAGAAAAATCTTGAATTGGATGTAAAGAAGATAAGGAGTGACAATGGAACAGAATTCAAAAATTCCACAATGAAAGAGTTCTGTGAATCAAAAGGAATCATACACACATTCTCTGCACCCAGAACACCTCAACAAAATGGAGTAGTTGAAAGGAAAAATAGGACATTGATTGAAGCTGCTAGAACCATGTTGGAAGATGCCAAACTCCCAACATACTTCTGGGCTGAGGCCATAAACACAGCATGTTTTACTCAAAACATCTCCCTAGTAAATAAAGCTCAAGGGAAGACTCCTTATCAATTGATCAAGAAAGACAAAAAGCCAAAGGTGGGATTTCTTCATGTCTTTGGCTGCAAGTGTTATGTACTAAGAAATCAAGGTGAAAATCTAGGAAAATTTGAAGCCAAGGCTGATGAAGCTATATTTATTGGGTATGCACTATCAGGTGTAGCCTATAGAATCTACAATCTCAGACTACACATTGTTATGGAATCTGTACATGTAGTATTTGATGATAAAAAGATTCAAGGCTTGTTTGATGAAGGAAATCATGACACACTGCATTTTGAGAATGAATCAAATGATGTAAATGACGATGAAGAGGCAGAAATTATAAAACCTCAAGTGTTCAGAAACCCAATATCAGTTGATGTTACTGCATCAATGGATAATTTATCAGTTGACAGAAATCCATCAACTGATAATGCATCAACTGATAACTCCTCAACGGATAATCAACAATCTACATCAAGGGTATCCACTTCAGGGGGAGGGTTTCAGAATCATTCTACAAATTCAGATCACTTTGAGTTCAATACAAATGATCATGAAGCTTCATCATCAAGGCAAAATTTGTATCCTCAAAGAAAATGGACAAGAAGCCATCCATTTGAACTAATTATTGGAAATGCAGAAGATGGTGTCAAGACAAGAAGTGCTACTCAAAATGAGTGTCTGTATAGCAGTTTTCTATCTCAAGAAGAACCCAAAAGAATTGAAGAGGCTCTCATGGATCCTGATTGGGTGTTGGCTATGCAAGAAGAACTGAATCAGTTTGAAAGAAATAAAGTATGGAAGCTGGTGCCCAGACCAAAAGACAGATCAGTAATTGGTACAAAATGGGTATTCAGAAACAAAATGGATGAAACTGGTATTGTGACTAGGAATAAAGCAAGGCTTGTAGCAAAGGGTTATTCACAAGAAGAAGGAATTGATTTTGATGAAACTTTTGCACCAGTTGCAAGGTTAGAAGCAATTAGAATCTTTCTGGCCTATGCTGCACATGCTAATTTCAAAGTCTACCAGATGGATGTGAAAAGTGCATTTTTGAATGGAGTACTAGAAGAGGAAGTCTATGTGGAACAACCTCCTGGCTTTGAAGATCTAAAATTTCCTAACTCTGTCTACTTTTTACTCAAAGCACTTTATGGCTTGAAGCAAGCACCAAGGGCCTGGTATGACACTCTATCTCAGTTTCTCATTGAGAATAATTTCACAAGAGGTACTGTTGATAAAACTCTATTCAGTAGACATGTTAATGGCTCTATCATTCTTGTACAAATTTATGTGGATGACATTATTTTTGGATCAACAAATGAGGAACTTTGCAAGAAGTTTGCCAAACTAATGCAGAGTAAATATGAAATGAGCATGATGGGAGAGCTTACCTACTTTCTTGGGTTACAAGTCAAACAGGTTAAGGATGGTATTTTTATAAATCAAACAAAGTACATTCATGATTTGTTAAAGAAATTTGAGTTAAGTGAATGTTCTTCTGCAAAAACTCCCATGGCCACTGCCACTAAACTTGAATTAAATACCAAAGAAGCTAAGGTGAATATTTCAAGTTATAGAGGCATGGTAGGCTCACTTTTATATTTAACTGCTAGTAGGCCAGATATAATGTTCTCTACATGCTTATGTGCTAGATTTCAGGCTGATCCTAGAGAATCTCATTTAGTAGCTATTAAAAGAATTTTCAAATATCTTAAGGGTACATCAAATTTAGGTATTTGGTATCCTAGAGATTCTGGTTTCAATCTAATAGGCTACTCAGATGCTGATTATGCAGGTTGCAAAATAGACAGGAAAAGTACTACAGGCACCTGTCAATTTCTGGGAAATAAACTTGTGTCATGGTTTAGCAAAAAGCAACACTCAGTATCAACTTCAACTGCAGAAGCTGAGTACATTGCTGCTGGAAGTTGCTGTGCACAAATTTTATGGATGAGGAATCAACTATTTGACTATGGGTTCAACTTGAACAAAATTCCCATCTTCTGTGACAATACAAGTGCCATTGCAATAACAGAAAATCCTGTGCAACATTCCAGAACTAAACACATTGACATTAGGTATCATTTCATTAGGGAACATGTAATGAATGGTACAGTTGAATTACATTTTGTCCCTAGTGAACAACAACTTGCAGACATATTTACCAAACCTCTAGATGAATCTACTTTTAATATATTAGTCTGTGAGTTAGGTATGCTTAATTATACTCATGCTTAAAATGTCTGTCAAGTTTTGCAGCCATTGTTTACAATTCAATGGATATTTATCTATCGACAGATAATTACCTAAGTAATTGTTTATCGATGGATAAATCCCATCCTATTTGATCAACAGATAAATGTTATTCCTATCGATGGATATTTATCTATCGACAGTTAATTATCTTGGTAGTTAGTGATCGATCGATAAATGATTAATTCTCTATTTTTATCCGTCGATAGTAATAGAATTTCTACAGTTTTATTCATCCGTTGATCAAATTATAGCCGTTGGAGAATTACCATCAAGGGTAATAAATTACAGTCTTTTATACATCAACGGTTATCTACTAATTAAAAAGTCATTTCAAGTCTTTTTAATACTAGGAAATATAAATAGCAGCAACAATTAAAAATTCATTCTTACCTGCTATTTTTTTTCTATTCATCTCTGTCTCTCTCTCAAGCTAATTTTATCTAATTCCCACGAGCTCTCACAAATTCTTTCAAGTTCACTTTAATTTCTTGAATATCAACTGAAAGAATGGCACCACAAAAGAAGATCGTCTCTTCCACTGGGTTCACCTATGAACAGAACAACTTCACAGCATGTCTAACGGTGAATGATGCTCCTGTGGACTTTCATCCATTGATGCGATTCCTAGGAGATTGCAAAGTTTCCAAAGCTCTCAGCGAAGCACCAACAATCGTGTGTTCCTTTGTTGAAGAACTGTGGACCTCTGCAGAGATTTCATCAGATGGGAAGGTAATTTCTTATTCTTGCAAAGGTAATACCTATACAATAAATAGTACTTCATTATCTGAATGTTTAGGATTGCCTGCAAATAATTGTGATAAGCCCCCAACTGAAGAAGAAATTAGGGACATGTTAGAATCCGTTAATTATGCAAATGCTGAAACTGGATTAGGAGAAGTTGTTAGGAAGAATCTTAGAAAAGAATGGAGTTATTTCTTTGATGCCATAATTAAAGTATTTTCTGGAAAAATAAGTAATTTTGATGCAATTACAATAAGTATGCAAGAAATTGCTTATTCTGTCCTATTTGATAAATATTTTAATTTTGGCACATTACTCCTAAATGAATTGACTGCCAAATTAGGACCCAAGTCATCTAGGAAACATAATATCTACTTTGCAAGATTTTTCATGATGATTATTAATGCCTCTGTTGGAGAATATGAAATAAGTGCAGATATGGAGTCCTTGGAGCCATGGATGCAAAACAAGAGGGTCTTCAAGGATCTTGTGAGAATCAACTTACACCCTAAGTTGTGCCTCATTTATCCTCCTCTTGTGCAGGTATATCTTCAAAATCTCAATCTTTTACATTCTTCTTCAAAATATCAAATTTCTTTGCCTTCTGCAACAATGGAGGGAGATGGAAATGCCCCCATTCCTCCTACCCAAGTTGCACAACCTTCAAAACCCAAGTCTAATCAAACCACCTCAGTAGTTTCTCAAAAGACTACTGTTGTAAGAAGTAAGAAAAGAAAAATCACTGAGGGGAGAGTGAAGGTGGTTGATAAGGGTGAGGGAACTGGCCAACATCAAGAAAGCCAGAAGGATAAGGAGAGTGAGATTGAGAGGAACCAGCCAGCCTCCAGTCCAATCTCCCAACAGATTGAGGCTGTAGTAAAGGACTTGAACACATCCCTAGTTGCATCTTCTCAAAAAGATGTAACTATTGAAAAGAGGTCTCAACCAGGACCATCAGATGGGGATAAGGGTCACCAAATAATACAACCATACAAAAGAAGAAAGAAGGTTACAAATACTGCACAGGGCACACACACACTTGCAAAGCCAAATGAAAATTTGGTGGAGCCTTCCGTTTCTTCTTTTGATGTGTCTCAGAATCTTCCTGAGGCACAGCCCCATTCTTTATCTGAATTTTCTTCTCAATCTCCCTCAAAAACTATTTCTTCAGAAACAGTGTTGATTGACAACTTCATTGTTTCAAATTCACCCTCTTTGCAACTCAGGGTGGAGCCAACACTCTCACCTGCATCACCAAATAAGGTTAACACCTTGGTTGATCAGGCAAATACTGTTAGTTCTCTCCAGTCAATGGATATTCTGCAATCAACTGATAACTTCCAACATCCATTGACTAGTTCACTATCATCGATGGATATCCTTACATCCATCGACGAGCTCCCATCAACGGATATTCATCCATCGATGGATACTTCTTATCCATCGATTGATCCCTTAATGTCAATTCATGAATCATCCATTGAAACACTTCAAGTGGCCAATACCCTATTAGGATTGAGTGGAGTGGGTGAGGTGTGTGAGAGGCAAGGTTTGCATACCTTGGCAAAAGGAGAGTGTGTGACTGAGGGGCCCTCAAATTCTTCTGAGGTGGCAAAAGGAGAGGGTGTGAGAAAAGAGAGTCCCACCTTAGCAGCTGATGAAAAAGGAGAGGAAAGTAAGGGAGAGGTGAGAATCCAGGATGAGATCCTGATGCAAGAAAAGAGAGAAGAGAGTGAGAGAGAAAAGAATAGAGAGAAACCAATTTCACCATCTCATGAAGCATCAACTTCTAAAACTGAGCAGATTGAAGCAGGACTCACCCAGAAGTTGGGGCTGGAGTCAGGGGGAGCTGTAGACTATGAAGTCCCTGCAGGAGGTGCAGAAGTCAACTTGGAGGTGGAGGATGAAATTGATGTAAATCTTGATGCTTCAACCTTTCAACATGAAGATCCTCATTATCAGGAACTAGCAGCAGCATCTAATCAAATAGCTGAGCAAATGCTGGGTTTAGTGCAGACAGAAGAGCAATTCAGGAGTGGGAAAGAGTTTTTGGCCAGTCAACCTGATGATATATCCCACATGAATCCTGAAGATTTTGATGACAATTCTGATGATGACCTTCTAGATCCACAAGTGGCTAGTGATGAAACTAATTTGGCTGAAACAGAAAGGGCCATTATTTCTCTTTACAGAAGGTCCATGGCTGAAGTAGATGTGGTGGATCCCCTGCACAGGAGAATTCTGAACTTTTACAGGGATAATTTGAAGATCCAGAAAATGCATGTCACAAGCTCCAAGTATGAATTGAAGAAAATAAGAGAAGACATTGACAGCTCAAGGATGCATTTTGACACCACCATTGACTCCAGACTCAGCCTCACAATGCTGACTAGAATCAAGCAAAGGTTGGACACTGAGTTTTCAGCAAAGGACAAAGTAATGGAATTGGAGAAAAGAGTAACCTCCATGGAACTTAGCATGCAGCAAATTTTGAAGAATCAAGTCACTCAAATCAATCTTCTGGGTAAACTCTTAGAGACTCCCATACTCTCTCAGTCAGTAGCACAAGTGCCAGTTGCTGATAACAAAAAGGGGGAGAAACAAGAAGCTGATGCATTGGAGAAAGCAAGTGGTACTGAAGATGTGGTAAAGACTACAGATCCCAAGAAGGAGTTGGCTCAAGACATAGTAAGAAAATTTGATGCAATTGCTAGCAAATTCAAAGAAACAAGTACCAGCAGCTCACAACCTGGTGACAGGAAAGGAAAGGGAAAGCTAATTGAAGATGATAAAAAGAAAGCTGTCACAGGTGGAGGGGAAAGTGAAAAATTATTGAGCAAAGCCATAGCAGTTGGCATAAAAGAAAAGGAGCAACAAGAAAGAAGACAAGAAGAATTAGCCATTCAATTGCAAAGGGAATATGATGAAGAGGATAGGCTAATAAGAGAAGCCAGAAGAAAAGAAGGTGAAAGGAGGCCAAGGATGAAGCAAAGAGCAAACAAGCCCAAAGATGCACCAAAATCATCTGGAGTTAAAAGACCATTAGCTGATGAAGACAAGGAGAAGAAGCCAAAACAAGTCAAGACTGAAGGTCAAGCTTCTGGGAGTAATCAAGCCAAAGAAATAGAGGTGTTCAAACATAAATCTGAAAACTTTGTGCCAATCAAAGCTGAGGGAATGATTGCAGCAAAAGGGCAAAGGAAGAAAGATGTTGATCTTCTTCACATTGAGTATGAAGATGGATCACACTCAACCTTCACATTCAACCAAGTTTTGGATCAAGGATATGGCATCTTGAGGAAGATCTACACTATGCTCAACAGGAAGTATTATCTAACTGAAGAGCTAGGAAAGGCCATCCTTGAAAGAATGAAGAAGATAAGGGAGGCACCTGTTCAAGAAGAAAGGGATGACAGAATAAAGATCTGGAATCCTGAAGGAAGAAAAGTGCTTCATGAGCCCTTCTACTTGATGATATACAAGGACAGGGAAGGCAGAGAAAAATGCATTGATATTTGTCAAGAAATAGACAAACTTCCAAATCTGGAATTAAATCATCTGGCAAGTCAATTGGACTACAGGATTGAAGATGAGAAGATATTGAAGGGAACCCTCTACAGGAAGATGAAGGAGAATGAAGACAAGATGAATGAGTCAAGGGGAAGAAGGAGAAGATAGGAGATTCAACCTCAATCATCAAAATTATCAGAATTCATCCCTGTCTGGTATCTGATTACTCTGTCTAAAACTTTACTTATCAATATTGTAATTCTTGCTAAGAATGAAAATGTTCAGGAGTTTTGTTATCATCAACAGAAAATTTATGCATATTTTAAATATTCATAAATAGGGGGAGATTGTTAGGAATTATGAGTTTTGATGATAACAAATTACTTAGAATTTCAATAGGGACTCAAAATTATTTTTGTAACTGATCAATGGATATGACTTATAAATATCCATTGATTAGGAAACCAGCTATCAGTTGAAACTTGTTTCTCAACTGATAAACTGGATTGTAGCATTGATTTATGTTTCACTATCAATTGATTGTATTACCTCGATGGATGCAATGATGTAGTCAACTAATGTTATTGACTTCAATTTCTAGCTTCTCAACAGATGTGAAGAATGGCTGATCAATTGTAAATATTCTAAGTCAGAATTCTCACAAGTGAAGTGATCAACTGATGTTGAAGTCGATGGATGAAGACACTACTCAACGGATGAAAGCTATCAATGGATAATTACAGTCAACGGATAAAGAATCATCAATGGATAAGGAGTCGATGGATAGCTCAATTATCCATCGACACATCAACTGATCAACAGATATCCTATCCATCGATGGATAAGCAAAGGTGAATCAACTGATAAGCTTAACATCATTTATCAGTTGATTAAAGTTTCCCTATTTAGCTAAAAGCCAGATTTCACGGGAACAGTGCAGAAACTGAATCATTGGAAGACAGTCCTGTCAGGACTGTGAAGACTTTCTAGGCAACACAGCATCCAAGGAATATCTTAAGACAAAAGACACTTCCAGAGCTAGTAAGTTCTACAAGGAAAGCTGTGAAAAGGAGCTAGTTTCTATTTTTATGTAAACAGTATAAATTGTAATATTATATTGTTATCAGTCGATAGAAAACTAGAGGAGTAGTTGTTGTTTATAAAAAGCAACAACACAGTAGCAAAGAAGTAGTGGTTTTGTAATAGAACTCAAGAAAAGCAAAGTAGAAAATCAGGCAGAACTTGTAATGCTTTTCTAGATTCTACATTCAACTTTGTACGCAGCTTAGTATTCTTACTAAGATCAATTGAAAGCAAAAACACACTAGTGGAAAAACAATCCACTAGTAATTTTTAATCTTGTTGTTTCTGTTATCAACACCTTAGTTATCCAGTTCTTAGTTACATCAATCTTAATTAAACACTCTCTTTGTACAAACTTATTTCCGCAAAAAGTTGACTTAATTATTAAGTTTGTATTCAACCCCCCCCTTCTCCAAACTTAGTGTACTTAAGGGCGAATAACACCCTCTTTTAATATAATTAGTAAATTTAACCCTACGTTTTTTAACTATTTACAATTGAAACCTTTTTTAAAATAATTACTAAATTTTAAAATAATTAATAAATTTAACCCTATGTTTTTGAACTATGTACAATTGAAACCTTTTTTTAAAATAAATAGTAAATTTAACCCTACGTTTTAAAATATTTAATAAATTTAACCTTGACTTTTTAATTTCGGAATAAAATAAATTTTATATCGAAAAAGTATTTTCGAGAATATATTCACCGAAGAGTATTTTTGAAAATAAATTAAATTCGGTGATGAACATTCATGAATATATTGAGCGGGAAGTGTGATGGCAAGATGGAATAATATAAACACATATTAAAATTTTATTAAACATATATAATATATTATACATATAGATATATTAATATAGAAAATAACATCTAAATATTCATTTTATAAGAAAAAATCATAATAATTGCAAATATCTATTATGCTTAGATAATATCTATACAAAAAAAATTATCAATAGTGCATTTGACGAATATTTATTCAAAATTTTGTCGTAAGATTTATTTTATTCCGAAATTAAAAAGTCAAGGTTAAATTTACTAAATGTTTTAAAACGTAGGGTTAAATTTACTATTTATTTAAAAAAAGGTTAATTGTACATAGTTAAAAAATATAGGGATAAATTTACTAATTATTTTAAAAAAGGTTTCAATTGTAAATAGTTAAAAAACGTAGGGTTAAATTTACTAAATATATTAAAAGGGGATTTGAATTGTATATTGTTAATAACACATGGTTTAAATTACATTTAAGCCTTAAAATATTTATACAACTAACATATATTGGAACACCATCCGCCCCAAAAACACCTTGACAGAGACTATAAAGGGACCGGGAGGGGGTCTAAGGTTGAATATGAATACTAACTTTGGGAAGGACAAAAAGAAAATGTAGTGTTATAATTAGTACGGATAGTATCATAATTCAGTTCAATTGTATGTATAACTTGCTATAATATACCAGCATTAATAATTTCAATTTTATAGTAATTTGCTTGTTTATGACTTCACGTGCATATGATTATATGAATCATAATATAATGTGCTATATCTAAATGGATATTGATCCTAATCCAGTTCAATTGTATGTATAATTTGCTACAATATACCAACATTAATAATTTCAATAGTAATTTGCTTGTTTATGACTTCACGTGTACATGATTATATGAATCACAATATATTGTGCTATATCTAAATGGATATTGATTCATGTATAATGTTAATGTACACAGACGAATTTAAAAGTTGTATATCCGGGAATTAACAAGTTCAAAATTGAATAGTTAACACATAACTCATGGTTTATTCAAATTGAATACTGTTAAACAAAAAGGGTTATTAGCATTCAAACCCTCAAAATTTTAACGAAAATACACATCAATCCTTAAAATATAAAAACGTACATCTGAGTCCTTAAAGTTTGTCACTTGACCCTCAAATATTGCATTTCAATAATTTTTTCTTGTTTTACCCCTAATTCTATTGTATATGTTTATGACATTAATTCAGAACTTTCTTTGCATGCACCTGTAATGACACGTCATTATCCAGTAACCCAACATTATCTAGTCTACGACTTCGAAGTAGGTGCATTAGTGACTGTTGCATAACGGATTTTTGAAAGTTCTTTATCCACTTTCGATTACTACTAGTGGATTTTAATTGTTAGTTGATGATACATATCACCCATTACTACTCTTTTTGCATCAAGTACATGAAATTCATCCATAAAATCAACAAACTATACATATCAGAGGCTTAAAGAAACAATTAGATATAATAATGATCAAGATGTACAAATGCTAAATTTTGAGGGCTATTACGTATATTTGTAAAAATTTTGAGGGCCAAAATTGACAGTACAAGCATAAAATTGGAAGAAAATTATGAAAAATGGTCAATAATTACAAGTGTTAAAATTTAAGGGCGCGAAAATATGTTTTTGTATTTTGAGAGTTGTTGTGTACTTTCGTGTAAACTTTGAGGGTTAAAATGTTAATAACCCAAAAAAAAAAAAACTAAAACGCTTGCTGCTGCGAAATTTGTATATATTTATATACTTATTTCACATCATCTTCAAAAGTAAGAGAGATTGGAAGATAGCAATGCTGCCCAACAGTCCAACAGTGGCAACGTTGCTTGAATTTTTTATGGACACCAATGACACCAATCCATGTCACCAAGCAATCAATAAGGCAACTCCCACTGGAGTTTCTCTAACGTTACAGGTCATCAAATCATATAATATCAAGATTTCACACTTCACAACACCCCACCAACACACAGAGGAGAGAGAGATCGCTAACAATTAGGTTTAAACCCAATATTTTGATATCTAGAATAGGTAATGGAAGTATTTACAGATCATATGTGCGAAATGTACAGTGCTAACTAAAACTAGAAAGAACAATCATCATTCATGGGGGGGGGGGGGGGAATGACTATGCATTGTGTTTTGTCTTGGTAAGAGTCTTTATAATTCCTTTGGTGATTTTCCAGAACCAAAACACATTCATCACCGTCAACACGGGAGGTATGGTAAGCATGCTGTAGAAGCACAAGGGATGCATTTTCTGAACCTGGAATATTGAGCAAAATTATAATATTATGCTACCATAAATAAATGCAAATACTCCACAATTTTAACATAGGCTATGCTTTTAGAGCATGCAATAAATTGCTGATCCGTTCACCTGATCAAAATGGCTAAACATATGGTAGAAAAAGAAGACAAACCAAAGAATCCTTGCACCCTGAAGACATCAGACGGGTTAGCATGTGGCAAAATCAAATCATATTTTGCTGAACCATTTACTTCACAAAGGGATTTAACAGAAGCTCTTAAACTAAAAATTCATTATTACGAGGAAATAATGGTTGCCACTCTAATTGGCAAGAATTCAAGTGTCACAATAGAAGTAAATAATACAAACTCACAATAACATATGAATCATATATAACACAATAGACTGGCGATGGTAAACATTAAACAATAACTGAATGAGATTCACTTGAATTAAACTTGGGTAGTCCAGAATGTTTACAGTTGTTTGTCAAGAAGAAATACACATTTTATCTTAAATATGATACCAGAAGCATCAGACAATATCATTTTTTTTTGTATAGGCATCAAGCAATGGGATTGTGAGAGTAACTTTTATAAATCTAGTTATCTGATTATTAAAATTTGCATTACTATGTTACAGACAATGCTGAAAACATGCAAAAGCTGTAAATCATACTAACAGTTAAAAACTTGACATTACTGATACTTTGTTGTAAGCACATTTTTAGATTTAAAAACTCAAATATCTTATAACTTATAAACCCTTGGCGATTTGCTGTAGTTTGAAAGGATGCAAATTTTCTCTAGATGCTTTTCGCCTTTTCTAGGTACATGATTATACTTCATTTTTTAGATATTTATAGCTGTTCAAACCCGCACCCCCCCCCCCAAAAAAAAAACTAAATTTTCTGGCTCCACCCAACTATCGCAGCCTACCAGAATCCTGACAGAGAGAAATTGGAAAGAGGGGAAAGATTCAAGGATGTAGACTGTACCAACCACCCCAGGAACAATGCAATTCCATTGCAGGTATACATTTTAGACTTCTTCTGACCAGCAGTATCCAGATACCTGCACACGAATTAAAAGATATTAAACAGAGTTTAACCACTTATATTGAAGTATGGGTTCTGAGATGTTGTCTTTACCATCTCAAGTTCACGGACGGAGTTGTGGTCTCGGTAAAAAGAACCATTAGTACGTAAAATTGTGCTTGACCAATCACAAGGGACTGAATGATCGAAAACATGGAAAGCCCGTGATGCAAAACCTATATTTAATTAAGATGAACAAAATGCAAATGATTTACTAGACTGCCAGACTGCATAGTTTTGAACAATGAAGCCTAACAAGGAGAAGTTATACATATAGTTTATGATCACTTTATCCCGTATGTGTCATTATACTTACATACTCCATACCACCTAAAGCTGGAAAGCTCCAAAGAATCATTGTCAAGTCTGACACAAAATAACCAAGTGATATCTGTATCAGAGAAATGAGACATGGAAAACCTTTGAGAACAAAATGGCATGGTTAATGGATCAACAAATAATAAAGATACCCAGTAAGCCAACCTAACTTTTTTACTCGAGTCATAAAAAAACATAAGGACATATTAGATGCCACCTATTAGATCTCACTCGTCAAACAGGCTTGGATAATAAGAACATGACATGAGAATTTGGATTGTAGTTTCCAAAATAACAATTTATAGCATTTTCACACTCTTTTTTGTTCAGATCACATTCTGTGACCTTGATTAAGAACCATATAATCTACAATATATAACTAAATTAGCCAAAACAACTGGATCCTGTCGATACCTACCCTCTCAGAAATATTCAAATCCTAGCTAGAGGCTCCCTGGTTATTCTCCTTGGTCACAGAAAGCTGCTACTTCTTTCTCAAAACTTCAAAGAGCGAAAGGGGTAATGGTTCCAATAAAATCAACATAACCTTTAGAATTAAGGAAAGCCGAAGCAAGTAGATCCATTCCCCATACGAAACGAAAGTTCTCTAGTTACGACCAAAAAAAAGAAACTACTGTTTCAGACACACACTCATTTCATGTTGTCTCATAAAACACAAACACACCCACACACACAAATCTTGAATTTAGCTAAACTATAAAATCTGGTGTCAGCTAATATTGTAGGACAACTTTAAGATATTGTTCTAGCAGAATAAGTTAGTAGTAACTGTAATCAAGTCTTAGCCTAGCAGGAAACAGAAATAGTAATTCTAAAAGTACAAACCCTCGACAAATTCTGGCCGAAAGTAAAATCTCTATAATCGACATGAGTCATAACTGTTGCTCTGTTTTTTATGGGAATGTGGGTAACATATTTAAAAGCAATCCTTGAATTGGCCTCTCTTTTTTTATTACTAGTTTATTGTTTATTCAAAAGTAGCTACATTGCCAAATATATATATATATATATATATATATATATATACATATACATATATATATATAGGCAGATACTCAAATGAGAACTCAATTTAAAATGAGAACTGAGACTAAATCTCAGCCTCTCATTTTTATAATTAAAATGAATATTAGCCATAGATATTGATCAACATTCTCTCTCCTCTGTTTCACTTTTCCTCACGGTCTCCTTCTCTCATGCACCCAGCACTAACAACCGTCACCATGACTGATCGCTGCCATTAATGTCATCATTATCTATATCGCTAGTTGTTCACCTTCCTCTTTTATTTGCTATTATTATTGTTCTCCTCTGATGACCTTTCTCATACTTCAGCCTCCTTATTTCAACTCTAACCAAATTATCATAATTTCCAGATCTACTATTTGTGTTTATACATACATAGATACACACATATATCAACCATATATATATGCATAAAAATATCAATCATGGTGATATTTTCAGATTTGATTTCATGGTGATAAAGATGTATGTCAACACCATGTGGTGGTGATGTTATCTACGAAGATGAGATGTATGAATCTGATTTGTTTTAGTCATTTTAGGTTCATAGTTTTTGGTGATTTGTATATAAATTTTAGTGATTTGAATTGAATATTTGAGAATTTGTCTATATTTCAGTAATTCTTTTAGTTATTTTAGATTCATAGTTTTTGTGATTTGTGTATAATTTTTAGTGATTTGAATTGAATATTTGATTATTTGGGCTATATTTGAGTAATCCTGTAGACAATGATGTTTGTAATTTTGGTGATTCTAATATAAAATTAATGATTCTGTTTGTGGTGTGTAATTGTGGTGGTGTGGTGATAGTGTTAATTTAATTTTGATGATTCTATTTTAAATTTCGTGATTTTTGATTGTGACGAAGACAACAATTATGGTGGTAGTGACGGAGGTGCGATCGAAATGATGGTGGATATGCGGTGGCAGAGATAATCTAGAGATAATCCGGTGATAATGTTGGTGGTATTATTATATATAAATATAAAATATATATTTTTATATATAATAAATACAATGAAACAATTTTGGTGATTTAGTGATCGGTTCTCAATTCTCATTGTAAGTGGTTCTTATTGGAGTAACCCCCTCTCTCTATATATATATATTGAATGAGGGCTTTGACAAAGAATATATAGGAGAAAAAACTGAGTTAAAGAGCAACATTGTGAGAAATAGACCTCATTCTGATATTTTTAAATATTATCTTGATACTGTATTCATAGAATCTTTTGATACTGTAATGTTTGTAATGCATAAGGTTTCATTGTTACTTACAACTAATTCATCAACAAAAACATTGTTCATTTAGCTAAATAAGCACAAGCCAAATCCAGTAATCGACAACCCCTAAATTAACATAATTATATTTCAAGAACTTACCCCCAGTGCTGTATTGGACAAAATAGATGTCCTATATGTGATCAGATCATTCCCTGAACCTTCTTTAAAAAGGTCTGATGCAATTAAGATATAAACAGAAGCAACTGCCACAAATAAGGCATGGAAAGTAGAGATACCCCTGGAGAGCAAAGCTACAATGATAAGGTTGTGCAACATATATGTCAACTGCAAAAAGCTATAACATAAAGGAAGTAACAATCACCTATTGTTCCATTCTAGTTTCTGCGCGCTGTCGAGTTTAGCATATCCCTTAAACAGTGAAAGGCTAACCACTCCTGTTACTTCATAAACCTTCAAAAACAAAAATACGTGAAAAAATAGACCCATCAAGCAGCTGATTCGTTATTATGTAGTGATTACCTCCTGCATGCTTTTGTTTATAAAAATTAGTAAATAGCTACTCTGACTCTCACTCGAACTGCCAGATTTATATAAAGGAACAAGAAAGGCCTACACTAATAAGGGGGCGCTTGGATCGTTGATGGGAACGGGAACGGGAATGGGAATGATATGAAATCCCAAGGGTTGTTGCAGGTATGGTTTAACCATCTAAAGTGAACGGGGTTCCCATTCACACAACCAAATTACTAATCCAAACACCCACACATGGGATTGAGGTTCCAATTCCCGTTAACCAGACTCATTAACCATGAACCAAATACCCCCTAATATAAGGTTCATGAGTTGCTTTTTTTCTATTTTTTTTGTAGAAAGTACATTTTCTGTTTCAAAAATAATAATTTTGAAATGAATTCGATGAATACAACTTGTTACAAAAGCTTAGACTTTATATTGTCATGACTATTTTGAGAACAACACAACATAAAGGGATGCATCAATGCACATAAGGTATTTATCTAATAAGAAGCACAAATGGATGAATATTGAAACTTACAATTTTGCAGATAACAATGCTAGCAAGAACAGAAAGGAGCCAACCAAACTCTTTAGTAGAAATATCATAATCATCTGCAACAATACTTACAAACCCAAGTGGGAAATTCATGTCCACCAGAAAGCTCTATTCTCAAACCCAAACTGCAACAAAATATATACCTATATGGCTATATATACACACAATAATCAAACACCAAGAAAACTCTCAAATCAGAAACCCATGTGATCAAATGCAATTTATATCATAAAATGCATATAAATATACATATTGATGCAAATTAAGAGCCCAACTCAAAAAAAACAAAGCAGGGGCAGTAAAAAAAAAGGTGGGCCATGCAAAAACAAACAAAACAAAAGGGAAACAATTACCTGAAGTATGTTAAAGCATGAGAAGATGACAAACAAAGACAGATTTGTTAGCAGCCCGTGTTACAGAGAGGGAGAGATTTAATGATTAGTATTAAGAAAAGAACAAAACAGGGAATGGTCGAGAAGTTAACATGGAACAAGAAAGAAAAGGGGTCGTTGTGTGTATATTTAATGTATATACACACAGAGAGATGGAGAGATGGAGATAGATTGGAGGGTTCGTATAGCTTATTTCCAATACTGAGCGGCTTGATGAATTGTTTCGAATTTTCCATTTTTAGATAATTGGCGAATTCGTAGGTTCAATTCCAATTTTTTTTTTAAATCCCAATTGTACGGAGTAGAGGAGAGCGGCGCGTCATGTCGGGGAAGAAATTAAATTTCAAAGGGAGACAACTTTGTATGGAAATTTATGGATTCTGATTTGTTTTGACTTCTGTGCGGAGTTATATTCGATTAATTTAATTTAATATGAATTTGAATTTTTTTTGACATTAATTTGAATATTTTCATGTGAGTGAGATGAAAATGAGAATAGAAATTAGGGATCGTTTGGTTCAAGAGTTTCTTGAATGAAATATGAGTTTATAATGAATAAAACTCATACACAGTGTTTATTTTATTTTTTTTAAACCACAACCACATAAAAAATAAGGATTTTTGATACACAATGGGGATGTGACTATGAGGGAAATGGTATGAGTATAAATTTTATTATTATTATTTTATTATTGATAATTAGCATTATTAATAATTTAAAAATAATAATTAAAAAATAATAATATATACAATCTGACATTTCTAACAATAATAATAAATTTAATTATTAATTCAATAATACCTAAAATTAAATAATCTCATTTCAAAATTAAACCAAACACCTGACGTCAATAATAAAATTTCATCATCATAACACTTTAACCCGATTCCCAAACTCATACCACCTCATGAACCAACCCACCACTTAGAGTTCCATCAAATTCAAATTAACTTAACACTTAGATGAAAATATGTATTTTGGAATTTTATATTTGATCCATGTTTGTGTCTAATTTGAATTTGATTCGTATTTTGATTTTTTTTATTTTTAGATAAATTTGAATTTGGTTGCAATTGATAATTCAAGTTTATTTTTGTATGAGTTCAATCTAGTTTGTATTTACAAATTCGAATTTACTTTGCCCATGCTTATTATAATTTTTTAAATTCTAATATAAATGTATACAATATATAAGAATAAAATTATTATACTAATTTGTAAACTCTTGTATATTAATATGGAAGACTAGATAATTATTATGAATATTTATGTGAAAAACATAATGATTGTTATTATAAAAGTGAGGTGATTTAGTGTAGATTTAACTGAAAGTATTTATATAAATTTTTTAAATAATTTATATTAAAATATAATTATTAATTTTATTATCGTTCTCTTTACTTTTATAATATTTCTTTTTAAATATCAAGTAAGAATTTTTTTGTCAATTGATAACTAAGACATTGGTATTACTCTTAATTATATATTATAAAAGTTTTATAATTTGAAAAATAAAATAAAATCATCTAAAAGTAGTAATCTTGATCACATACTCGTCCTCCTCATATTTTATATTTTTGAATATTATTTTATATTCAGAACTTTTTTCGAGAGCATGCTTATTCTTTTTTAGTTTTTCAAGCTAATAAATTTGATTAAATTTCCAAAGAGTTCCATGAATTATGTCAAAATAATCCTACCACTTTATCTTATTTTTTATCGATAAATTATTATCAATTGATAATTAATTACTGATTATTCTTTATTCATTTGACTCTCATTTTCACTTATGAGAATTTTGCGCATTCAATTCTTTTGACATTTTAAACTTCACATCAGTTAATGAGTTTTCTGATATCAATTGAACTATGAATTTTATTCGTTGAACCTTCTTAAATTATTCACCGACTTGTAGAACTTCAATGAATTTGAATCCAAACTATTTGTTACGAAAATAAATCTTAACACATTTTGCATGATAAATATGTTGGGCTTGCGCATTAACTCCACATTACTATAATGATATTATCCGTTTTCAGTTAAGAGGCAAGCCTTCGAAAATAACACATTACAAAAGATCTCATAATAATGGAATCATTTTACCTGAAGATAAATTTTCTTTATTTTCTTAATGTGTTCTTTATTTTCTCGATATGGGAATTATGCTAAACACCCTCTATAATACCGTGTCAAGAATTTCGGCACAATCGGTCAAATAACATCTCCAAAGGTAATTTTTATTGAACATCTCAATACCATGTCAACCGCAGCCCACAACTTAAGGATCAATTTCTTAAACTTCTACTCTGTTATCGGGTTTACGCACGGATACGCATGATCCATTAACTCTACATTAATATGATACTGTCCGTTTTGGTCCAGGTTTTAAGTCTGCACCAATTTTTTTTTACATTCTAAAAGATCACATATTAATAGAGTTATTTTGACGGTTCGTATTTAATATAAATAATCTTAAAATTTTGATATTCTACTTGTATTGAACACACACTACAAAATAAATTGATATCAATTGATAATTTTTTTTCTAATTAATGGATATTTATAAAATATATATTAATTAACTAATTGCATAAATAAAATGAAATTTAAGCTCTAAATATAATTATCATCAAATATGTATATAATTTCTAATAATCCGCAACTATTTATGTCTATTAAGATAATAGACATACATCAAATTTAATCATAACAATACGCACTCAATTCATATTACAATAATTTATGGAATGAAAATTTAATTTTATACAAAAAAATTCAAATACAAGTTCAGGATCACGAGTGTTGCTATTGAACAAAGTGATATAAGAAAAATCAGATTATTGTTTAATAATACATTTTTAATTTATACATGTTTTAGATATAATTATAAGATTTCGGGAGAAATTTTATAATGAAAATTGTAATCATTTTCCGCAAAAATTGAAAAAACAGTTTTTTATTCTAAAAATATGGGAACTTGATTTTTCTATTTTAGAAAAGCTGTTTTTATCAAATAATTTTGTAACTGCTTTTCAGTAAAAAAAATTATTATTACTATTTGTAACAGTATTACTAAGCGGGACCTAAAATACTTTAAACTCAATTATTTAAATAAACAATAATATAATAAATTTTTTTGCTAAATTGTAATAAATTTTTATAGTTATATTATATAAGTATATTTTAAGATTTTAAGATAAGTCTCCTATTTGGAAGGATTAATTCACCCTCGAGGCGGCATATCTGATATTAGCACACACAAGAAAGGGGGCAATTGGAGTGTGTTTGTGTGTGTGAAGCTCAACCCTTTCTTTCATCGCTAGCCCTAATTTTTGGTACTCTCTCTATCTCTCCTCTCCTATCAAATCCTGTTTATGCTCTTAATTTGCATGACCATATAATCTACATCTATTATATATGTATACTAGTTTATGAAATAGTTTTAAATGCAATTGCTTTGTGTTTTACTGATGGGTATGTGTAAAGTTTTGATTTTTATCATGTTTAGGCTATCTTTTGTTGATTATAAGAAATGGGTTGTGGGTTTTGAGTACTGGGCTGTTGAAGTTGCGGGGATGGAGTAGGTTATGTTGTATTTCATATATTTATTATAATATTTTTTTTAATGAATGTGCATGTTTTTTTAAAGAAATTTTATGAAGCAGCTTGGGAGTATTCAAAATGTTAATTAATTGAGAGAGAAAGCATCCGTATTGATTTTTCAGTGTCCGGGTTCTTGGTATTTTTAGTTCAACTGTTGTTATAGTTTATCAAGCATACGTAAAAAAGAAACAAGAAAATTATAGGTAGAATGAAGGGGGATGCTTGCTTATTCTTCCTCCTAAGTATTCACATCTGAAAACAATGCACATTGTGTAGACATTAGTTTAAGAGTTCTAAGTTCTGTTTTCGGTGAGAGTGATGAATATATTTGTAATCATGCACTATCTATATGATCTTGTTATTTCATAGGAAAGTATTGATTTTATGACTATAATTGTATCTTTACTAATATGTGAAGCTAGCTTTTGGATTTTCAATCTGTTACGTCCTTTACTCAAGTATATTTTGCCCGGTTGACCGATGTAGGCGAGGTTATTGAGTAGATAAGTTTTGAGCTCTTAATTCCCTGTATGTACAATGATCTTGTTTTCTAGTATTGCTACTAATACACACACACAACAATTGTACATAGAGAATTTTAGATCATCACACTGCAGACCTTAAAAATTTATCATTACTTATAAGATCATTTTGGTATTTTACTTATTTAGTATTATTTATGATCTTATTCTTCTTATGATACAGTTGGTTCCTTTCTTATTAAGCTTGAATTTTTAGCTTATGTACTGATTATAAATTTACTTTGTTGTCGCAGTATTTAAATTACCATCATGTCTTGGTGCACTATCGAGTCTGATCCAGGTATGCCGTTGTACATCCTATTGGACTAATGATATTATTCTTATGAAATTTTGAATAGAGTTTCTCTTTGTTAACTTGACAGCAAATAGTACACTTGTAATGTAAATGTTATCTCTTCTGCCAGTAGATAACGTCTCAATTAGCTCTCAAATAACTTGTGCACAAGATTTTTGTCTGGGTATCATAATACTTAATTAAAATGGGTGGTTTGTATTCCAGGTGTTTTTACTGAACTTATACAACAGATGCAAGTCAAAGGAGTGCAGGTATTGGTTAATGATTTGCTTATAAAATGGTGTCATGTTTCCAATAGAAATATGCGCATATGTTCCGTTTTGGTCAGATCTGCAGCATTGCTATAGTATGCCATGTAAAATTCTTATCTCTGCCGAGGTGAGACTGCTATTATCCAAACACAGTCATGTTGATATCTGACAGAAAGCTGTTGGTACTAAAGTTAAACAATCGGAAAGTCTTACTTCCGGGTTGTCAGTATGGTACATATCCTGTTTATATTTTATGCTTAACCTAGGAATCTGATGAAGGGTTACTGACTAGTGTTGATGCCATTTTATGAATCATGATTGACCGGATTCACCTCGTGGGTCATATTGTATTCTGTAATTGTAATGTGTATGGTTCCTCTTATCTTCCCTTACCACCACCACTATATATAGTTTTATACAAGAAGCACTTTCTTCTTCCTCCGAGTGTATAATGTTTAATGCCTGAGCAGGTCGAAGAATTGTATTCACTGGATATCGATTCTCTGAACTCTCTAAGGTAAATGGTGTTCCTTTAAAATGTAGCTTGAGTTGAAGGTTTTCCCTAGAAAATTTAATATGTGTACACAAGGTTACATGTAGCACAGTTTACACCTGAAACTCGTGTCCATCTAACTATTACTATACAGGCCAGTTTATGGACTGATATTCCTTTTTAAATGGCGTGCTGGCGAGAAGGATGATCGTCTAGTAATTAAGGATCCAAATCCTAATCTCTTTTTTGCTAGCCAGGTCCGTTTCATTTAAATGATTACCACTGAAGGACAACAAACGAACAGAGTGTACTTGTCTAATGTTTTTTTTATTGGGAACCATGCAGGTTATAAATAATGCATGCGCAACCCAAGCTATTCTTTCCATCCTAATGAACTGCCCCGATGTTGATATTGGCCCTGAATTGACAAAATTAAAAGAATTTACAAAGAACTTTCCACCTGAGCTAAAAGGTTTGGCTATAAATAATAGTGAACCAATTCGTACAGCTCACAATAGTTTTGCAAGACCTGAGCCTTTTGTACCGGAGGAGCAGAAAGTTGCTGGCAAGGACGATGATGTGTATCATTTCATAAGCTACATTCCAGTAGATGGTGTGTTATACGAGCTTGATGGTTTGAAGGAGGGGCCTATTAGCCTTGGGCAGTGCTCTGGTGGACAAGGTAATATAGATTGGTTGAAGTTGGTGCAGCCCATAATCCAGGAACGCATTGAGCGGTATTCCCAAAATGAGATCAGATTTAATCTCCTCGCTGTAATAAAGAATAGGAAAGAGATGTATACTGCTGAACTGAAAGAGCTTCAAAGGAAGCGGGAGCGCCTTCTCCAGCAATTGGCTACACTACAATCTGAGAGACTGGTTGACAGCAGCAATGTAGAAGCACTAAACAAATCTCTTTCTGAAGTAAATAGTGGGATTGAGAATGCTACAGAGAAGATCTTGATAGAGGAGGAAAAATTTAACAAGTGGAGAACTGAAAACATCCGTCGTAAACACAACTACATTCCCTTTTTGTTCAACTTTCTCAAGATTCTGGCCGAAAAGAAGCAGCTGAGGCCTCTTATTGAAAAAGCTAAACAGAAAGCAAATGCTCCTAAATGAAGAATACTTTCTTCCAAGGTCAAAAGCATATCTGTTTTTTAGTTGCCAGTGAACTTCAGACTTCTGTACTAGATACATGCTTCCATAACTGCTTTCATTTCATCTTAGGATTCTGGTATTTGTCAGATTTTCCCCGCAGGAGATGTATTCTGAATATTATGTAATTTGCTCACAACTTATGTTGGCGTTTTCCTTCAACTAATGCTTCAAAACGAAAGAAAGAACTGCAATAAGTCTCATATTTATGGATAAACGTTGAAATTTCTAGCTTCTCATAGTTTGATGTGAGAGCAATTCTGTGTTCTATATACCTAACAGCAAGCTGGCAGAAGGAAAAAGGGGAGAGGATGCCCTGTGATTCTTGATATCTTTCATACTTTTTTTAGTAAAGAGTAAAAGATGGTTGAGCTCCTCAAGTAGCGGATTTGAAGCTTTACTCTGGATCCATATATTTTTATATTCGTTTGTCATACGGTTCAATTCAAATAACTCACTAGAGGTACTGTATTCATTTTCAAGCTTGTTAAAATTCGAGGCGACAAATTCCTTCTTAAACTTTGAAGCGCAAACCTAATTGAACCAAAAATATGATTTATTCATCAAAACATTTTCAACATAATATCATGATAACAATTAATTTGGACTGAATTTACCAAGTTGCAGTTTCAAAGTATTTTAAATTTTGTCTGTTTGTATTGGTGTCCTAGAGACAATACTTTTAATATTTTATTGAAAATAATTAAGGATTATGTTTTATGTGATTATTTAATTAATATTTATTATGTCTTTATTTACTGCGTTATAAATTGAAAGAATAATAAATGTCCTTGAAATATTAATACGTAATATATATCTTTAAGTATGTGACTTAAAAATGAGATTATACGAATAATATTTTATTCCTAAAATTCCCTAGTCGAGTATTATTATTAAAGGACAACAATAATGTAATAAGACTAGTATGTTTGTTAACATATGACTGCATCTCATTGATCATAGATATGGTGATACTAAAGTCAAGAACATAAGTGTATGTATCAATACATGACACTGGAAAGACCCGTCGTGAGATTCTACATGTTAATAAGTATCATAAGAAATCTCACAGTGATAATGATGTAATGATCCTCTGACTTAAAATGATTATATTTCTATACGAGAATTAATATACTTTGATTACACTCAAAGTTACCTTTAACCGGGTAATGATAAAGGTGGACGTTGGGTATGCTATGAATCGTATGAGAAATATGAATGATAGATATAAGATTTAACCCTCCTATTTTAGAAGTGATATTATTAGTCTCTTGATTGAGTGAGACTATAAAATACATGGTCATGCTCAAATTTTGATTTGATTAATAGTCTACTCATTGATCAAGGAAACCCGGATTAAACGTTGATGAGGATGACACAATATATGCCTCGAGTTTAATCTATAATATAAAGTTAAAGGGATTATATTACATTGTACATTATTCACGAAAGGTTTAATTGAATAACAAATTATTATTATTACTTGGGTAACAATGATGTATTACCAGATGCCGCTCATTGTTTATAATTTTATTAGAAAATAAAATTATTGTCAACGTAATAATAACCTAAAGGGTCATACACAAAGAACGTTTAAACGGAGCTTTATTTAAATTATGAATTTAAATAATTTTATTATTAGTTCGAATTTATTTATTGAATTAATTAAGTGAGACTTGATTAATTAAATTAATATTCAAATTAATAAATAAATCCAAAATCAGAATGGGTTTTTTAGAAACCTCTTGAATTAGGGTTTGACCCATCATCTCTAGCTCATATAAATACATTATGATGTGTTTACAAGCCTCATACTTGTGAATTCGTTTTATCAGATAAAACCCTAGCAGCTCAATACGAAGAGAGGCTAGCAAGTGAGAGAGATAGAGAAGAGATAATTCGTGGGTGTTCTTGGCTAGTACTATCTCCGCTGATTGTTAGACGAATCGACGTTCGTGTGGATACCATTAGAGAGTAGTTTTTAAAGAAGGGGCTGCTGTGATTCACGCTTCTGGACCTCCATAATCATCTTAAGGAAAACTTTAATAAGATACACATCATTTTTTCCATAATCATCAGTCAATTATACACGGATCCTGCGTTTGGGATTCACGATTTTTTTTGTATTTACCGTTATTCCGCTGCGTTTTCATGCCCGAATCCCAACAGTGTCCTCGTCCCTTTTTTATATAAATATTAAATTCAAGTTATATTCGTCAAGAGTAGATGTTACTTGGAACTCGTTTTCAGCTCTATTAATAGGTGTTTTACTATTAAGGGACAATACACATATTGTGTAAATGAAAGCTCATACTACATATTTCTATAGCCCCAGCATTATAAAATATTTAGCAAGAAGAAACAGAGTTGCTAGAAATATGCAACAAACAAGTGAGCAGTTCAAACAGCATCAGAGTGCTCATTATTAGCCATTGGGAGTCTGGGTTCTTGAACAGTCATAAAATGACATCCCATACTGAAAAGTGCAGAATTACGACAAACAATATTTACAGGGATTACTGCTTCCCAAACAGTAAGTACTATTCAAGCAACTTGGTCAACATCATCATTGTCGTCGTCATCTAGTAACCTCCATGAATAAATGCATTCAAGCGGTTCAGCTCATCTCGATGCTCACTCACCACAGCACGAACCACGTCTCCGATGGATACCATTCCTATCATTCCTTTGTCATCAACTACTGGGATGTGCCTAATGCGGTTATCTGCCAATAATAACAGTATTTTAAGTATTACAACGCCTTCTACTTCTCAAGGCTAGACCAACACTTTTGAAAATGTACACACGCAAGTTAAGATTTGAAGTACACAAATGTAAAATGTTATACCTGTCATCAGTTGCATTGCCTTCAAAACTTTTGTAGCAGGTGTAACAGTGATAAGCTTGTTCTGTTTACCATGTAAGCCAAGTATACATACAGATTAGCAATTACTCGTAGGACTAGACGATAGAAAGTCATACAAACATTTAAGGCTTAATTTTAATTTTATTATTTGCTTAGACACTGCTAATACCTCTTCAGTCATAATATCCCCAACCTTGGTGGACTTTGATGATCTTCCTTGCACTATGATTTTCCTGAGATAATCTGGAATAATAACATTAAATCATGTCATTATAACCAGTAAACTTCAAATTAAGAATCATATCTGAGAGTGTCAGAGATGTAATCGGCTGGGTGAAATACTAATGTGTAAATTGAGCAATAAAGTTTTTTTTTATGGACAGCCACACATATTGATCGCGCCAGACTTATGAGGTGATAGTCCTGGGTGAATGATACAAACAACTAGGGTGATATTCGGAATGCCCAACATTATCCCACGAGATACAAGTCAAATGATATATCAAATTTTGGGGCTTCCGGCAGCTACTATTAATGAAATAGTAAGATAGAAAAGAAAAGCAATCTGACCTTTACACAATCTCTACATCATTCTTACGAAGGCTTCTATATATGCGTCGGTATTGGATAGAGAAAGCAAGCACTTATTCACATATATTATGTATATGATGGTGCTAAACACAAATGCTGCAGACTAAGGTGCGTCCAAAAATAACATTTCTCAAACACCTTGAGCTGCCTTGGCATATATGTACGTATCAAGACTAAAGTAGGAACATGGGAGTATGCTTTATTTTGATACAGAATACAGTGTATGTTTAAGCTACAAAACCCAACATTTATATATATAAAAGCACCAGTCAACGTTAATTGCAAGTCATTCATGAGTTGAACTCTGTGATTTGACAAAGAAGGTTTAAGAAATTTGAACTTGTGGCTTCTCATACCTCTTTCTGTGATGATTCCAGCAACTGCATTTTGCTCCCCAGGTCTTACCACTACCAAGGCTCCAACATTGTGCTGAGTCATCTGCAAAGGACAATATTTATTGGCAGATAATAACCATCAAATTATTGTTGATTACGAATGCTGTATAGAGTTGACTGCATAGTTTGTGCACAACTAAACTACAGCAAAAGGAATAAGTAAAGCGTGAAGATACATACCGACTTCACAGCATCATATACAGAGTCATCAGTGGTGCACCAAAGCCAGGATCCGTCATTACTTTTCCCTTTGCCTTTCAAAATGTCTGAAATTGTAGTGCTCTCGAAACCATGCTCTTCTATACGAGCAGATGAGACTGACTCTTGTCGCGAAAACAGAAGAGGTCGCAAAACTGGATTCCCAAAACGGACACGTTGCAGAACTGCATTCTTGAGGATACTTCCATTTGATAAGATTGATCGAAATCCTCCTTGCATTGCAGCCATCCTGAAACAAGATCTAGTGAGGGTACAAAACACTAATTCCCATCTATTCCACCTAGAAAATATTGCTCGAGAAAAAAACTTGAGCAACCATCCTCGCAACAAAGCATCATTAACAAGAAAATCAATTTTTTCTTCACAGATCCATGATAATAAAGTAGTAAAGAAATTATTAATATTATATAAAAAATAATCGCATAGATAAGGTAGACTAATCTACTATTATAAGCACCAGACTACCAAATAACAATTAAAACCATCACAAAGAACCCAAGGTGCTACTTTATAACTAAGAGATCTGTACCTGCTAAGTCATGAATTATAAGGTTCATCACAAAAAATATCTAAAAATCCTTACTTGTCAAGTTTGTCAGAAACTTAACTGGCAACTAAAATTTCAGGAGCATATATGAGTGTAATTATCCCTTTTTTCATTAATTTTTAACATACCAGATAACAATCCAACAACATACATATTATATGTTAACACAACTCTAAATAATTTTTTTAATTTCACAATTATTTATTGAGATATATATACAACTAAAGATTATCAATTTTTCTTCAAGATTTGTCTAGTATACCAAAAGCTAGGGGAAAAAGTCAAGAAATCATCTACCAAGATAAAATCTTAACAAGTCAAATCAAATGGGTTCTAAGTCTTCTGACCCCTTTTGACACACACACACACACTGAAGAATATATAAAGATTTAATAAAAAGGAGGGGGGGGGGGGTTAATCTAGAGTACCTGATGAGAGATGTAAGTGAAGAAGTCACACTCTTACTTGCAGACAGAAGGAGCTTAAAGAGAAATAAGGTGGCCAACCAGTTTAGTTTACAAGTATCATCAATGCATATAAAACAAATTAACTTTAATTATTTTATCTTTATTTACCCTTTCTGTTATTATATACTGTAGTACTAAAGATAATGCAAACTTGTATATTGAATATCATCAATTTACAAAAAATATGATACAAAAATTGATTTTCTTACCCATATGTGAACTTTACCTACCTAGATAATATATAAAATCGTTCTTAAGTTGTAGGAAAAAAAGTCGTTTTTAAATCTTTTCTATTCAAATTTTATTTTAAGATAGTTCATCTTTATCGCAATTACTTTTAGTGTTCGTATAAGATCGTATAAAAATAAGTGGGGGGGGGAATAAAATTTAAGACCTCTTTTAATATCATATTAAATTTTCAACTCTTATTATAAAATCTTAAAGTGTAACAAAGGAAAAAAATATATACAATTTTTATATTATATCTTAATAAATAATGTATCATGTTTTATTCAATAGCATGATCAAAATTATAATATTGAAACACTTATTAATAATTTTATCATTATCAATGCAAATTCCAAATTGGAAATGTTATATATAAATCCTTAATATTTGAATATATTGTGTGCGGGATATAGTCGATTAACATGTAATATACTTGTTCTGTTCTATTCTGTCTTATTTTCCATTTTAAAATAATTATATTTGTTAAATAAAAATTAGATAAACTTTTTTAATATATATTCTTAATTATTATATTAAAATAAATATATAATTTTAATATAATAATCATATCGTACAAAAGAATATATATTATTTTTTTTATTTTCATATCGTACGAGGGGTTGCCTAAAAAGTTGTCATAAATCATAATATATATTATTTTTTTATTTTCTCCCACAAAAGTTACCACATTAATAATAATAAGGAAATAAAATAATATTAAAATGAGTAAATTAATATATACTATAAAATTTTTATATGCACTTTAATTATTTTAAAAAATTAGGAAGACCGTGAACTTTAATCACAAAATACCACTATTTTAATAATATACTCTCTTTTTCATTAATATTTTACGCTTAATTTGTTGAGACATATTTTTAAAAGTTTTAAATATATATTTATAATTATTATTTTTTAAATTTTCATTCTGTAAATAAAAATTTTAATTTAATAATTGTATTCAAAAAAACATTAAAAAATAATACTTTTAACTAAAGTGAAGTTAAAAAAAATAGGTATTAAAAAGCCAAAATGTCAAATAAAATCGGTAGTGAGTAATATATTATGAATATTATAGTATACTATTATAAAGGACAAGTTGTAGTTGCCGATGATGACTCATCTTCCACTTGATACATATCCCCCATTACTGTATATAAAAGTATACCATTCACACATTATCCTCTTCCATTTAATAATATCTAATGTACCTTCATCATAATTCTTATTACTATATTTTAGTAGCGACAGAATACGGGGGCCCACTTTATGTCACCATACATCTTTGATGTCTCAGTGCAACCCAACTTTATCATCATTCGTGATTTCTGATTTTATTCAAGTTGAGCCACATACACTTAATCTAATTCTTCTCCCACTGATGCGATACATTCACAACACTTTCAAATGTCAAATTATATGCAACAGACAAGTAGTTTGCCCCCCTTGATTAATAATTAAGTTCTGGTTTCAACTTCTTGATACAGATCAAAACGCAGATGCATTTGAAATTTCAATATCAACAAGCAAAATCATTACACTAATCGTAGCATAAATCTTAACATTAATTAAATCAGGCTGCCCCGTTTAATACATCAACTCAAACACCTAATCTCCAAAGCTGATCTCAACTACATGTGCAATATAGTTCTCTTATTAAGCAATTTCATTGAAATCATTGCTAACAAATGATTAAGTGAACAATAAATTCTTTAGGCACATCGAGATTGCTACTAGCATAATACACGACACATGATTATATGTGAAGTATGGCATATTATTATGCTCTCAACTAAGAGTATTCCATAATTTATATCACCTTCAGGCTTCAGTCATGGAACATGTTGCCAATTCACAGAATATAGAACAAGCACATGAACAAGTTATCCTCATAAGATCGGAGGCCAAAACGAGAATCTGAAGCTCTCCAGCAAACAAAAGTTTGGCCTCACATACATGGCATTAATTTATTTGTCACAAATGTGGTCCCGCAGTAATTTTTAAGTTTCCATTATAAAAAACTCTACAGCTTTATATGGTAACTGAAGCTCCATATTGGAAAAGTAAAACCATGAAGGATGCGAAGAAGACTACAGTCAGTAACTGAACTCACCCCACAAATAATTGCCACTTAATGAGTACAAGACAAACCCTTTGGCCTTCCTCTAGTAGATAAAATCATAAAAAACAATGAACTCCGACACAGGCTGAGCTGCTTGTAGCAACAAAGCTTGAAGCTGAACTAAAGAATATAACAGGACGTCTATTCTCCTACTGTTAAACCAAAACCAAACTTGTAGTCTTTCTTCATGTGATCTAACTGCAAAGCATACATTGGAAACTAGTTAAAATTGATATCCCAATTCACAAAATAACAATAAATAAAAAAGTATGGAGCAGGAAACAACACCAGGAAACAACACAAGTGCCGATCTATGTAATCTTTTAACTAACCGAAACCCCTTGAAAAAGGGTTTCTTTTCTTAATTTCAGACATGAAGTTTAAATGCTTAATGAGGACAATCCTAACCACTGAGACATTGTCATAATATACTGTCAGTTGTGCATATGTTCTCAAATTGTTCCCTACTATATTTTCCTATGTCCTCACAAGTCGTGCATACTACAGCAGAATAACACCAAACATACAGCTGTTACAAGAATAGTTGTCAGCACTGCAGAAACTTTCTAATCCCCCCAAATTGCTCATACAATCTCTCATACACAATGTTATGTTTAGTATGGCCTACTTTATGTTAAAGCACACACTACTACACAAGTAAAAATTGCTATAACCTTTTCTTTTTTTCTTTAAAATTACAATTACACTCTTTCCCAACATAGTTCGAATGCATCGAAACTGTTTCTAAGATTGCAACATGGAAACCGATATTGGATGTTAACTGTTGAGGATAAAAATTAAAGACTTCAACTGAAACACCAAGACTAACCTCTGCCGAAAGTATAAAGTTAAGACCCATATTTAAACGTTCTTCCAGAAAAGCTGATGTGCAACCATTGGAGTCGATCTTCCCTCTAAGACGACACTGTCATCAAGACAAGAAATAAAGTAAAAATGATGTAGTTCAAAACATAAAACCATACCAAGAAATTGTGGGGTCTTGAAGAATACTTTTATAATTATCAATACATATATAATTATTAGATAATAATCAAGAACAACAAAAATTACAATACGTATGTCAATTTTAAAAATGAACCCACCATTATCTGAATTAGACCCACTAGGCTGCCATTTATAAATAGCTGAAGTGATATTACTAGATAAACTTGTATGGATAGTTCAAGCACCTTCTTTTTTCTACATTATGAATCAAGTACTCGACAAAAGATCTGTTTATCAACTCGACAAATATATATTCAGAAATAATAGAATTAAAATAATATATGAAACTTGCATGAAATAATAGAATTAAAATCATATATGAAACTGCAAGGAAGAAATCACCTGACGAAGAATATAATCGTAACCAAAACTTGCAGTGACTTCTCTAGACATGTAGTTGTACATGAAGTCTGATGCTAGAGAAACCTGCAGGAATAAACAGATATTAACAGTAACACTGATATTCACAATTTAATTTATAAAGACTAGACAACACACCTTTTCAGATAGTTTCTGAACATAGCTCAGAGCAACCATCCCAGTACTGGCAACTTGTGCGGTGGCAACCTGCACAAAATAGAAGACAGACTGAATAAATCATATTGAAATATTTTCTTCACCATTAATGACTGCCCATTTCAGCCCGAGTAAAGTTACAAAAGTTGAATTTGTAAACCAACATTCAAGATTACATTAATTATGTCAACATGCATCTGAAAAACAACGAGAATACAAAACAGCCGGGGAAAGTAAATGAAGAGGTTTCTAACACATTAACAAGGCTTCCGTAAGCATGAAGCAGCCTACAAATCTATATAGTTGGCCCTCAACCAAAAGAAGCTCATATTGCTGTCTTTGATCAGAGGGTACTGTCCAAAACTGGTAGTAATATATCTTGGCTTCTATCAGTAAATTTCAAAGCAAATGGAATACAAATGTATAATAATGCTAAAATAGCACATACCATCTTATCTGTGTTATATCTTGCAGCATAACCAACCCCAGACTTGCGAGCCTGGCCAGCCCAGAATACTTCGCCACCCAATGACAGATGTGGAGTCAGGCTCTGCATGTAATATGGATTTCCAGTGATAAGAATATATATGAATATTAATACGGTTAACTGAAAAGGAGATAAAAAGACAGAGAAGCGGCAGAAGATACTCTGCCACTATTTCCATAAATGAAAATTTTATCAGGAGCCAAGTGCAGCATTTTTTTTTTTTACACAAGGCAAGTAAATCCAAATTAATAAAGGTTCTAGTATGAAATCCATATTTAGAAGGGAGAGGCACTGTCATTTACCTGGATGTAACTGGCTCCAAGCAAAGTACCATTTCCAAGTTGAAACTGACTCCTAAAGTCACGGCCCTGTGTCAGCAAGAAAGAATGAAGATAAACGACTTGCATAAAGTTTAAACAATGTAAAAACGATTATATAAACTTTTTAACGAGTAAACATCTTCATCGGCAGTAATCAACAACAGGGCTTGTGAAAATTGCATATGAGAAACTAATAGAACTGCAAAGATGTTATTGTTAACATGAAATATATATGCACCTTGTAATCAAAAGTCGCCATGCCATGCGACATGTGCTGCTCATTTGTAAGCTGGAAGGAAGGAAAGAAAGAAATTATTCAAGTTCCTCAGTTCATTTGAAATCTGCTGTCAGCAAAAAACACAAATTTGCAAACTAAAAGAAGCATGTTAGCATGTATATACTTGAGCATTGCCCTTCAGCGTAAGATTCTCAGACAAATCACACTTCAATCTTGCATTGACCCTCCCGTCTGTCAACACTCTCCCAATTAGCATTAACTGTTACACAACCAAGAATGCCGTCTCAGATAGACTTTGTTTAAAAGAAATACAGATACAATAAAATCAGTAGAGAATACATACTTTTGGATCTATAAAGTTGGCACCAAACTCGTAGTGAGAAGTAGGAACTTTAACTACTGTCTCAGAATTTTGAGAAGGGAGTTCAGTAGGTCCCATGAAGACACTAGTGAATAAGAATAAGAAGGCTATCATTAACAAGACCACTAAGAAGCTGACAAGATTGGAGGGGCAATTTTGAGCAAACGAGAGAAGATCAATTGAGAGTTCAGTACCTGTGACTGAGCGAGAAGTTCTGGTTCAATCCTTTGTTAAAATCAAAACGAAATCCCTCAAAAACTTCTGGCTTTAAGGACACTGAAAATAAAGTTAAAAAAGAACAAGAGAGGTTAGCAAATGAACACAGAGGTTCGTACAAACAAGATACACTAAGAATGCAACAGCGACGTCACTAGCCATATTCTTTCCTCGTATATAGCAGAAGTATTCTATCCATCACAGTAGGACATATACATATGTTTTCAAGACAAATTTAGTTGGCTTTACGGGAAAAAATAACCACATGTTCTACTTAATGGAGGGTGTAAGAAGGGTAAAAAAATAAGCAGATCTGATCACTATATTCAGGAGTCTCAAATCTGTGAAGACCTTTGGCTTGGAAGGGAAAATAAAAGTCACACCCTTGTGAAATTATAAAAAGAAATATGTGAATTTACAGAAACTGTTGAAAATTATGAATACCTCTTTTGAAAAAACTGCAACTATTCTAAAAAGTAAGATGGTTCTAAAAAAGCATTGAGAGGATGCAAGAACCCAGTATAACCAAGCTGACACGATACTACGAGTACATTATGCAAAGTAAGCCTGCACAGTATTAACAAAAACCCGGAAAAAAATGCATTCCCCTCAGCTACCCAAAAAACACCTTCTTCTCGGCCATAAAACAGATGGCACCCTATCCTTACCCTATCCAACACTAAATTGCTAAGTGCTAAACCACAGTTACCCTACTTCATAGTTCTCAAATCATACAACAACCCCTCTACCCTAGTCCGTAGTCTCCCCTAACTCAGCACCACGGTTCTCGGCACCAGTAGGATAAAAAACCAACATCTCTAATCTCACTCATTCATCCTGCGTGGCAGCATGATACTACTTCTAGGTTTAGTTACTTATCTTTGACCTAAAGCAAGTACATAATAATCCGTTTTCATATATTTCAAAAGTAGTCACACTCCTTCCAAACACCAAACAAACAAACATAATTTCTCTCTCTCTCTCTCTCTCTCTCTCTTTCTCTCTCGTAACAGTAACAGATCCACAAACCCAACCATTTCACCAAACCCTAAACACAGATCACAAAAACAACCACACAACACAAATCAATTAAACAAAACAAACAAATCCTAATAGCATTGACTACATACACACATAAATCATCAATTGAGTATAAAATACACAAAATCAAGAATTAAAATGGAAACTAACTGAGAGCTTCGCGGTGAATCTCTTCGTAAGGAATGGGACAAGGCAAGTTCATGTAATCGACTTTCTCGGTGGGCTTTGGAGGTACGAGAGATGCCATTGCAATTCTGATTGACTTGTCAACTGAATTCCAGTGTTTTCTCCGGTGCGGCTGGTTGTGTGTGTATATGTATGTATGTATGTATATGTGTGGGTGGGCAAGAGTGAGAGATGTCAAGCAAGTGTGTCTTGTTACAATTACAAAACCCCTTCCCCGAACCACTCAAAACCCCTAGGCCTTGTTTGGTTGCTTCACCTCTTAAAAGCCCATTTCCATTCACTTTTTACCGGGAGCGTTTGGCTCCCCAATTTTTTCGGAAATAAATTTTTATTTTTTAAAAAAAATAGATATGTATGTATTTTTTAAAAAATAAATAATTTATTTTTTATTTTAAAAATAATATTTGGGTTTAAAAATTTTAAAATAATTATTTATTTTTAAAAAAAACATGAAAATATGTAAAAAAAATGAAATAAGTAACTTATTTTAAGTTTAAGGAACCCCAAACGGTCATATTATATTCATTTTTATTTTTCGTATCACGATATTCTTTAACTAACTTATTTAAAATATATATGATGCAATGTATATTTTATAGGATTTTATTGTTACATTTTTAGTATTTTATAAATAATTAGATAATTATTAATTAGAATTCGATATTTTATTATAAGAAATAAAAAATCCTAAAAATTAGAAAAATTGGAGAATAAAGAGGCTAATTTGGATAAATTAAAAGCAAATCCAGATTTATTGGGTTACTTGCGCAACACTACTGTTTAGAAATTAGAAGCAGGCGATTTTAGAACTCACGCTAAGAGAATAAAATTATTTTAAATTCAAACGGTAGTTAATATTAAAATTTCAACCAGAAAACCCTAGTAACGGAATTGAAAGATAGATTATGAATTTTACGATTAGAATCGAACTTATTTTAAGATGTTACTTGTATTTGCTTGTAAAATATTAAAATTCTTATATATTAGTATTTTATATATTATTGGAGACAAACACGATACATTATATTATAGAGTTAGTTAATTGTACTTTTGTGAGAAAAATAAGAGAAATACTTGATTGAAGGAAGGAAGGAGTGAATGATTCATTCAAACTTTAAATAAGTTCTTCAAGTTTTGTATTTTTTGTACTTAAATTTGTATACTCATGCCTTGTATTATTAATTTATATATGTTTTTATCTAGCACGAGTAGATAATATTTTGGGAGTGTTTGACTTAGTTTATAAGTAATAAGTTACTTTTTTTAAAAAAGTATTTTCACAATTTTTTTGGAAAATTAATATTTATTTTAGAAATTTAAGACTAAATCTTATTTCCAAATTTGAAAATAAGTTACTTATTTTCAGAAAAAGTACATATATATCAACTTTTTCAGCTTATAAGCTGACTTAAATGTCAGCCAAACAGCACCTTTAATTCAGAGATTATGTGTTATTCATTGATTTATCATATTTATTTAGAATTTAATACAATTAGAAGACCAAATAATTTTTAATTAAAATTTTAAGAATTATAATAAATACGGAGGGAAGGTTTTAATTATAGTACATAATACGGTAGACACAACTTAAACATTAGATCGGGAGATTAATATGTAAATTAAGAAAATTGTAATTCTTGATTCTTAATAGTTTATAAATATATATTTTAGATCATCAGAGATACGGATATAAATGTAGCACTATAATTTATTTTGGGAGATGAGTTTATAAATATTAGGACTATTTTTTTTAACAAAACACGAATTGCTTATATTGTATAATATATATTTATTTAATTTAATAAAACATATAGTATATAGTAACGGCTTTCCTAAAACGAAAAATAAAAAGAAATTAGCAATCGAACGCCTATGCACAGAACTGTACTGGTCAGCATCGAGCAAGCACAGGCCCACCGACCGATTTAACGTTGCGTGTGTCAGTGTGTGCATATATACCCCGATTTATCACATATATACCGCTTTTTTCAATTCAAGAAAATATCCCTAAACTCGACACAAAGGTATCAGGTATGTACATACAATTATACAATCTCTACCATTTAACTCTTGCCATTGCTTTTAAGTTGCAATACTATAATTTTCTTGATATTTTGGCTCTCTGTTATAGACATAGGCGATATTGGATCCTGGGCTTTCTGGGTAGTTGTCTTGTTGATTTCTTGTTGGTCTGTTTTGATAGTCTCTATTTTAGTTTCCCATGATTATTGTCTGCATGTCAATCTTTTTTGTTACAGCTGATATGTTCTGTAATGTTGTTTTTACCCTTTTAAGCCTAACTTGCATAAGTTGTTTCTTGAACCAGGAGCTTTATGATATAAGAATTGCAAAGGCTCCCTAACAAAGATAAAGATGAATGAACTTTCCAATGCATTTTCTTTGTTAGAAGTTGATGTTGGTGATGAAGAAGACTTGAAAGTAATTGTTGCTGCTAGCAATGGAGTGAGCTCCAAAGGGAAAAAAGGTTTTTTTTTGCTTTGCTTTTTAATATTTGTTGTTTCAACTATAATTGTGAAGGCGTGGTTGCCTAGGCGGAAAAGCATTAATTACGGGTAGGCGTTTAACCCGCCTTGACTTTGATGGGGTAGGTGACGCATCGTGGATTTTGGCGTTCGTACATGTTTAGGCCTCCATTAGCTGAATTAGGCATTCAACTATATATATCGATTGTTTTCGTGATAAATAATATGGTACTGCAATTTAAGTAAATTAATCTTTGTTAATATACTTAATATTATAGATAAACGAATTATTTATGCCATAAATTATATGCGTTTATGTAACCGAACACCTAATTTGCGTATGGATACATAGACGAGCTCCTTACTGCCTAGGCGTCAGCCTGTTCGATGGCGCCTAATGCCTTGACAAAGTATGATTTCAAGTACAGGAGTTGTAAGTTGTGTATATATCAGCATGATGATGAATAACAAAATATAACGTGAACTTCATTATATTCATTATTATGCGGATACGCTATATATAAAGCCAATACATCTTATCCCTAAAAAAAACTAGTACAATTCAAAAAAATTCAAATCAAAACTAATATAATCTTATTTATCCTAAAAACTTGGTCAACATTAACCAATTATTAAAATTTTAAAAATCAAAGCATAATTCTAACAGGAGTGTCCATTGTGTAGACACTTGCTGAATATCTAAAAGACATGTCAGATGTTGTTTGTTTCTTGGATGCAAGAGATCAAAGATAGAATGAACACATTAATTTAGGTGTGTTTATATTTCCTGATGTCTACCCAGAGTCCTACAGACATCACTAATGGTGAATCAAATTGCATGATTTATGATACAAAATAATAATGCTTTTGTGATGCAGGTAAGGGCAAAGAAGGTAGTGGAAACTATGGAGGAAGCACCCTAACAAATGCTGAGAACAACACTGATCAGACAGCGAAAGAGACTTATGAAGAGTACAGACTACCTCTTGTTTGGATAGACTTGGAAATGACAGGTAGTTGTTATATTTCAAATTTGAATTGCAGATGAATCTCGGGTCTTAATATTCCTCTCAGGGTTTAAATTGTTTAGAATCACATCATTCTCTTAGGTATGGACTAATGTCTCGTAGTCCATCCATAATATTGTTGATGAAAGATGCTATACACGTGAGTGTACCATTTCTTGGTTGCAACCATGATCATATATTTTACTTTATCAAATATGGGTTAATATAGTTCAGGTACATTCTTGTGGGCGAAAAAATTTGAATCCACTGCTACACAATGCACTTTATTGTGAACATGTAATCCTCCGATTTAGTTTTACCTAATAGCTGTAAAAGGTTTAAAATTCAGTTAACGGCTTTCCACAACACCACAAGATAAGGTTTTGGAAGAGTTGGTTATATAAACATGGTGTTAGGCATATCGAGTGATCATGGGTACAAGTTGATACCTGCAACCCTCAAATTCAGATATATAATTTGGACACTAATGTTATATGTACATGGGCTCCTAGCGATCCACTCTACAAATCTACAATCTTAAGATATGCTTTCGAGTGAGGGGGGAATCTTAAAGTCTTAAAGATATAAGATTTTTTTAGTAGCTTTACCCAACACCTTTGATCTTAGGGTTGTGGGAGAGTTGGTCATTTGACAATAACCAGAAACCTTGTGGCTTATTTTGTTTTTCTTTTAAATCAGATACATCTGGATAAGATATGCATATCAGTCTCGTTTCTGTGTGTCTGCTGAATTTCATAGATCGCCATTTTGGTTCCTTTCGAGTGTCAAATGACTCAAATCAGTCTCATTTGTATATAACACTTCTAGCAATGTGCCCTGACATGTAATTTGCTTGTGCTGTTAGCCAAGACCAGTAGCTGTATAACTTTCATGCAATTTTTTGTCAGAGCATCTTCCTTTTTCAATGTTATGCATGGGTACAAGTATTCTTCTTCTCCTCCTCCTTAAAAAAAAAATTCTTACTTTAAAGAGGGGAGTTGGATAAGGTTTATGTAGCTGCATATACTACTTGAAATGGGGTATAGCGTTTTCTATCATTATCTTATTATGTCACTAATGTAGGTCTGAACGTAGAAATCGATAGAATACTGGAGATCGCTTGTATAATTACTGATGGAAACTTGACCAAACTAATTGAGGTAATTTTACTTTTTACTACATAGTATACTTTCCTAAAGAGGATTTTCACTGTTTCTCAGTACTTGCGCTTTCTTTATTATTTTTTACCATGTTATTGCATACTATATTCCTCCATGTAAATCAATGTGTATTTTCAAATTTAATACTATATTCTACAAATTATAAGATTTCTATGGATCAGACTGGAAACCCCATTTTATTTTTCATTCTTGTTGTGAGTAAGGATCCCTTTTAGGTAATAATGAAGCCAACTTGAAGTTGTTACAAGTACTTATAATTGTACTTGCCTAAAGGGTAATATTATCGGGAAGCAATTTGTATTAGTCTTCTACAATTACTTTGTTTTTATATATTACTCCCTCTGTCCCACAAAAACTAGTGTGTTTTAACTTTTAGAAGTAAAATCTATTTAAGTTTGACTACATATTAAATGTTATTGATTTATATTTTTACAAATTTTAAAATTAAATCCAATAGTAAATCGAATGTGCTTTTTACTGATATTTTTTCCGTAATTTTTATATCCAATAATAATTATTAGCCAAATTTGAGTCAGTTTGACTTTTATGTTTTATACGACACCAGTTTTGTGGGACGGAGGGAGTGTTATGGGGGGGGGGGTGTAATAATAAGTTTGTTTTAGTAACTAAGAAGGAAAGAGAGAGGGTTGTAGAGATATAGTTGTGCAGTGATTTATGAAGCCTACAAATCAGCTGTTGCACCCCTAATGGCCAGTAGTATGGTCTAAAATCTTAGAATATTTTTAAAGTTCCTTGCTGTAGGATGTGGAAGCTTCATGATTTATTTTTTCTCCACTTGACTCTACCAATCACCAAATTTGATACTTCCTTGTTTACTAAATTCTATTTTTCTTTCCCAGTCTTATTCCTTGTTCTGACATAATAACATTTTGATATCTGTATTTTTAGGGGCCTGATTTAGTTATCCATCAAACTAAGGAATGTTTAGACAAAATGGGAGACTGGTGTCAGAGTCACCATGGAGAAAGTGGTAAGGATGCAGTTCTATTGGTGTTTTGTTTCCTTGTATATTAAAATGTATCTACTAACCGTTAGTCTGTTCATTGTGAACTCTGTGGTTCTTTCATAATTCTGTACATGAAACAAATGTTTTGATAAAAAAAATTTGTCTGTCACTGTTTTTTCTTATCTGGATGCATATATTTGATAAATCAGTTGTTCAAAGTCTTAACTCCCAATTTGTTCACAGGTTTGACAGAGAGGGTGCTCAAAAGCAAGCTCACTGAAGAGGAAGCTGAAGAACGGGTAAACGAATGATGTTTTTCTTCTATATTAAATTTAGTTTTTAGCAAATAAATGGATGCGTATTTTAGTTTGTTGTCTGACTGATATGAATGGAATGATAGCTTAATATCATAAAGGCATAATAGAAGTATTTAGAGATTATTTAACAGAAAATAAATCTAGAGATTAGGATGTATATCCAGGCAACATGATCTTTCTTCTTCTGGATTCCAGAACACGTGGATAATGTTTATATTTATGTGGCAATAATATTATCACTCATAAAATTCTTCAGCTGTAATTATGAGGTTGTAATTACTCTAGCATTATGATACTGGGCCTTTTTTGTAATCTCTAATGAATATATCCTATCCCTTTTTATGTTTCGAAAACATGTAGGTTGTGGAGTTTGTGAAGAGACATGCAGGCTCATATACGCCTCTTCTTGCCGGAAATTCAATCTACATGGATCTTTCATTCCTGAAGGTATGGAGAGTGCATGCGCACACGTGCACACACAGACATATGTAAAGTTAAAAGTGCTCAAGAATTGTTAAAAAAATCATTTTATCTGCTATTTATAAATCTTGATTGACCTTTGATATCTACATAGTTCAAAAATACTAGAAACCCCTCTTTTGCGGGTGACCAGGCGCGCATCAACCCAATTCCCTAGGCGTATTAGTTATTACGGTCCCCAGCAGTCTTTGAAATAAATTCTTGTGTAATTAGCTTGGTAATTGAATACTTGTATTGAGCTGACTTCAGGTGAATTTTTCTAAACAAAGACATTTTTTTAGTTTATGTAACTGCAAGTCAGCAATAGACTATAAACTGTTAAACTTGTATTTTATTATCACCTGGTTTTAAAGGAAGTTTTACAATGGTCATTTATAGAGAAAAATGGAAAACTTTTTACGACTTAGATTGCATATATTGCCTGTGATTGTGTGTGTGTGTGTGTGATTTTTTACAATTAAAAACAATGTTATTTCCTTTTGTCCATCGCCTTCCATGCACAGCAATCTCATTATAATTTTCGTTGCGCAGAAGTATATGCCAAAATTGGCTAGTCTTTTTCCTCATGTGCTTGTGGATGTGAGCAGTGTCAAGGCTTTATGCATCCGTTGGTATCCAAGAGGTGACAATTTTACTATATTATTCATATAATTTCTTAGAAAATATTTTCAGGATGTTCAAGATCATATTGAAGATATATGATAAATTGATGTTGTCACCCCCCAACCACCCAAAAAAGAAAAAAATAAATCAATCTAATCCAATTTATATTTACATGTTTATGCAACTTCCTAAAATCTAATGCTGTACAAACTAATGCTGTACCCTGTCATACCCTGCGTACAAACTAATGCTGTACCCTGTCATACCCTGCGTACAAACTAATGCTGTACCCTGTCATACCCTTCCTACAAACTAATGCTGTACACTATCATACCTTTTTATTTTAGACAACAAAAAGGCGCCTCAAAAGACAAACAAGCATAGAGCCATGGATGACATCAAGGAGAGCATAGCAGAACTTAAATTCTACAAGGACAATATATTCAAATCAAAGTCAAAGAGATGATAGACAGATTATGCAGGACTTGGGAGCATTTTCTCTTGTTTACTCAAATACATAATCTTTGGCTATTACTGGTGTTAGGTCCTAGATTTACATTTTGTGTAGTTTCTTCAGAATGACTTCAATTTAAAGTACATGGATTTTTGTGAAGTGAGTGATTATCTACATTGTAGCATGAGTTAGCACCTCACATTTGCTCTGCGCGCACAAACACGTATCTTAAACAACCTTTCCATTGCTAAGCAATATTTTCCTATTCATCTAGCTTTGTGTGTTGTGTTGAACTGGTTTGCAAGAGTATAATTTTGGCATCCATCTCTATTTACTATTAAATAAAATAAAACCACAATTCGTATCAACAGGTATCTCCAGATACAATTAATTTCATCCTTATATCACATTTTCAGCACTTCTAGGAGCAGACTATTCATAACTGGCAGTATTTGGAGTACTGGCTTACAAGATCTTGCTGAACTAATTTTTACTATAACCATTCTTTGTATATCATTTAGATTCAGCCAGCGTCTAGATAAAAGAATTGCAAAATTTTCTTGATAGAAGTTATTTGTATGTGATTCTAACACATCAGAAGTAGCACTGCAAAATTTTCTTGTTCACTGATGATTATATTGTATGAATGCAAAGTACAACAGCTTGATAAAGATTATAAATTATCTTTGGTATAATTTACTTGTCCATTTGTACTAGGAAGCTTCTTTTGCAGCAGGCCTTCTTCCCAGGCTCCCAGCAACCAGGATTACTAATAGACCACTTTTAGCAGGCTGTTGGCTACCTGAGAACAACCTCCTTTCAATGTGATTGCCTGCAGATATTCGACTAAATTATTTACGACAATGTACATTCTCTATCAATGGTTGCAACTTGCACTAAAAAATTGCAAGTGTGGGAGGAATTTTTACTTCGAAAATAATAGAATGGTCTTCTGCGATGCACATTCACCAGTTAGAAGTTTTTTCACTGTTTAGTTATCAGTTTAGAAGTGATGACATGTCAATGTAATCTTTTCCACTCCATACTTCCTCAGGAATGCCATGTTTATATCAAATACAACCTACGCAATAACCATTTGAGATTAATGTAGATAACTTGACATCTTTATATTTTGTTCAATACTATCTGATAGGCCTGCTGCAGGATCATATAATATTGCAATTGTGTCCTTCAATCTTGGCTACTACTGCAGGAGTTTCTGCAATAGAAGCACCAAGCTCCATCAATTCATCACACTGAATAAAAAGACAAACATTGAAATGAGCTTTGTAAGAGCAAGTTCAATAGATTAGCTACTTAGGTTCGTGGCTAAGGCTCCGTTTGAGATTATTATTTAAAGCTGTTGTATTTATTATTTAAAACTGTTGTGTTGCGAAAAAAATTGCTCTTGAAATATGGTATTAAATACTTTGATTCCTTTGTTTTAATATCAACTTTGCATTTAGACAAAAACAACTCATACATTGAAAATATTTTTCGAAAATTTACGGGAAAAACAAAGCATCGGAACAATTATTCACATGCTAGAACAAATATATAATAAATTTGTGTTTCTTATCGTTTGAAATGATAATAAATCTATCTTAAACTTATGCAGTATAGGGGTTAGTAGGATCCTATCTTCCTACTTTAAAAAAAATTATATTGAAATACTTAATATATAAAAAGTTTTAACCCCTTTAAAATAAAAGAAATTTAAAAAAATATTAACTTACAGTTAATTTTTTAATTTAACCCTCACATCAAAAAATTTCTAATTCCAACCCGAAAGACATGGATTTGGTACATGTGTGAAAGAAGGAAATTAACTTGTGATTCGAACTTGAGAAAGAATGCCCTACAATCACGCAGCCAACTTGTGCGTAGAAATTCGATAATTTCAGGAAAAAAAATTGATATTCTACAATATTTTAAATACGTGGATATGAAACTTCCCTGCTTGTCTTCTTACTCTCGTTAGTAGTATTATATATTTTGGATCCATTGTATATACAAGCTTATAACCCGTGCGAAACGCGGGATGAATAACTAATATTTAGGTAAATTTATTTTTTATATTATATTATATTAATATTTATTATAAAATTTTATAACATTGAGAATTTATGTTAACATAATATAATATTATCCGTGAGAAGTTGTATAAAAGTAGGACTATCGGAGGTTAGAGTTGTAATGTAAAATCCCTCATATTCTTTTTATAATTTAATAATAATAAGTATTAATTATTATTTTTTTGTTGATAATAAATTGTGTGATTTAAATTTAGTATGTTTTTAGTAAATTTTTTATTGGAATATTTGAAAATTGTCCGTCAATTTTAAAACTTGTTACAACTGCTAGATAAGGATAAATATTGCATACTAAATTTATGGGCCTAATAGATTACGTGACAGTCATAATCTTCGGTATTAGTTCTCTACTTAGGTTCAAAGACTTGCACTTCTCTTATATTATAAAACCAAGACATTGTTAATATATACATACAATAGTGTGCGAGTATCATAAATAGGCGTGAGCAATAAAGAAAGAAGTGAGAGACTGCTTTAGTGAAATATCAGGTAATTATTTTCATTTAATGTACAATATTTAATTACTGTGATGATCTTTTCTCTATATGGGTGTTTGTATTTCGTCTTTTAGTTGTTGTTTGCATGCCTTCAAGTTTCAGTATGTACTAGTAACGTAATAACTCATGTATAAGAATTCAATTGTGATTTAATTAATGTAAGTTTCATAATGACTTATTTTAGTAGTATATATATCCATGACATGCATGATTTGGTAGTAAGAAAAGAAGATTCTTGCATCATCTATTTTATTCATGTGTTGTTATATCTTGTTATGAGATATTTAATTTAATGTTATGTGTACTGATTTTTGGTGCATGTTATTAATTAATTTAATCATTTTAGAAAAGATTATTAGTTAGTATTCGATATTTAATTTATATTAGTAAATCAATGTCAATGTCAAGGTTATAGTAATAATATATTTACTAAACTTACGTATTAATCTGTTTAATATGTATTTCAAGAATAATTAATTTATTTAATGATTTGCATGCATGCATACAATTGCAACTCCAGTATTAATATATTTTACTGTATGTAAAATATACTTTATCATTTTATTTGAATATGTTAAGTTCTAGTGCATTTTTAAAATGTCACAGCAAATCAGGTTTTTTTTATTCTTTTAATTAAAATTTTATGTTATGGCATTAGAAGTGCATCGTCCATTATATATATATACATGCATTTTTATACCATTTACATTTATTATAATCGACTAATTTATATTAGTCTAAGTTTAAAGTTGTTATAAAATCAAATAGTGACAAACTTGTTTATCGGGTAATGCATGTGAATATCGGTCTGCTGTTATTATTGATTGTTAAAGTTTTTATCTAATTTATTAGATAACTGAATAAGAGTTAAGATTATTATTAAATAAAAATGGTTACTGTGGTGACTTAGATTGGGGTCGGGAAGCCGGACTGACATGTGCTAGCTGATTATTTAATATTCTGTTGATTTAGTTATCACCAAATAAGGTACGAATTCTTACTTTCTTTTTTCAATTTTAAAATTTTAATTGTAGTACAAATTTCTGATTCTCTTTTCTCAATTTTAAATATTGTTTACTCGTTATATTTATTGTCGAGTATTTTCTAAAATTGTGACCCCTTTGTACTCTATGTATACTTGTTAGTATGCATTCTCAGTTTCGTTTCGTATCCATTATTTTTGGAATTATTGTTGCCTTGATTCTGTTTCATTTCACATTTTTATTGCGACTTTGTTTTGTTCTGATTAAAGAGTCGGCAACTTTTGTAACCTATGTGATGGGCTCTTAAACCTATCTGTGTGGTCAAATCACAGACGAGTTCATGGAGTTTGGAGGTCTGGTGAACTCGGCACTTACTCGTATCGGTGCTGTGAGTATACAGGCGCGTCTCTGAAGTATGAGATTGTGTATTGATCATGATCGCTATTGTGTGTTTTCTTCTCGTGCATTACCGGAGAAGGATTCTTTGTATTGTAGAAATATTTTATGCATTTCATGTGTTTTCTTCTCATGGATTACCGGGGAAGAATTCTCTGTTTTGTATCTTGCTTCGTGCGAGTATATGATGTATGAGAGACCCTTATGGATACCTACTTTAATTGTGATTCAGCCTTACATTGTTCTTTTATAAAGTTCGTTCTGTCTCAATTTAACATATTTAGTATCGTAGTTCCTCTATTCTGAATACATTCTGTTTTAAACATGATTCACAACTCTGTGTTGGTAAGGCACAATCCATCCAGTCAGGTAAAAATATTTTTCGTTTAAAATTATATTTGTACTGAGCATTTGGCTCACTCGTATTATTTCCTTTCCGCAGGTATTCAGGGGATAAGCGGGAAAAGTGATGAGTGTTACCCAGACCTTAGTTTTAGTTTATCTAGAACATTATGAGAACTTGTTTTGATAAATTTTTGACTTGTCAGTATGTTTATTTCAGAAGTTAGACATTTATGTTTATCAGGATTATCAGTCATTTTCTTATTGCAGGTTATTAATATTTAGACTTGTTTTTGAATATTCCGATGTTAGATAATGGTCCAAAAAAGTCGGGCTGTTATATGTAATATTTATATATTAATATTCATAAACTTTAATGATGTATTAAATAAAAATTATAGGATAAGTAAGATTCTTAAAATAGAAAATATAGAATATAATTTAAATATAATATAACATTATCCGCGAAGAGTTGTATAAAAAGATAATTATCATAGATTGAAGTTATATGTATGATATATATATATATTTTTTAAATTATATTTTATTAAAATTGAATGATTAAGATCGTTTATATGATTCATCTAAAATTGGATGGTTAAGATCTTTTCTACGATTCACCTTGAACCATATTTATATATTAATATTCATAAACTTTAATAATATATTAAATAAAAATTAAAAGATAAGTAGGATTTTTAAAATTAAAAATATAGAATATAATTTAAATATAATATAATTATAATATTATCCGTGAGAAGTTGTATAAAAGGAGGACTATCGGGGGTTAGAGTTGTATGTATGATATATATTCTTTTTAAAATTATATTTTATTAAAATTGAATGGTTAAGATCGTTTTTATGATTTATCTAAAATTGGACGGTTAGAATCTTTTTCATGGTTCATCTTGGACCAAAACTTTTAATCTTTCGGCTTTAATAATATACTAGCTTATATCCCGTGAGATGCACAGATGAATTTTTTTAATTTTTTAATATTTTTATTTTAATATTTTTTAATGATTTGAATTTATTTGTATTTGTATAATAATAATTTAAATTTTATTTAATATTATATGTATATGTTTTTATATAATTTATTTGTATTTATATTTTAATATGATAATTTTTGTTTGTTTTGTATAGAGATGTATTTTACTTAGGATATTAATGTGAGATATTTTAGTTAGAAGATTAATATGAGATTGTATTTTAGTAGTAATGTTTATATTGTTTAGAATTATAATGTTTATGAGTTGTTTGCATAAAAGGAGGATTATTGGTGTTAGAATTGTATGTATGATTATATTCTTTTAAAATTATATTTTATTAAAATTCAACGGTTAAGATTATTTCTATGATTCACTTAAAATTGGACGGTCAAGATCTTTTCTATGGTTCACCTACTACTATACCGACAAAAACTTTTAATCTTTCGTCTTTAATAATATAGTATTGATGATAGATAGTATAGATAGGATAATATATTGACCATTTTAATCATGCTTAACATGACAGTATGCACCATCTGTCATTGTTAACAATTGTTTGTATTATCTTTCGGGAAAAAAACAATTGTTTGTATTAAAATATTCCAATATTATTCTTAAGATTTTTACTGAAAACACGGTATGTTTTTGGGCTAACTCGGAGCAATTTTTTATTTTAAATCATAAAATATTTAAAATTTTAATGCTTTCATATGAATTATTTAAATCTCAAATATTTAAAATTCTAATTCTAAATAAAGCCAACCTATTTGTAAAAAATGGATGCATGCATAAAAAGGAATTATTTGAAAATAACAAAATCAGAATCAATCAAATAAATCAGATAAAATCATCACAGAGAAGAAAAAGTCAATTTGGCGAATAATAATAATAAATTTCAATAAAAAATAATCGCTAGACACGTTAATGATTTCTTAAAACTTTACATGTAAGGCTGTTTTTTCTAAAAATTTAAAAAACATATATCTTTTTCCTGCAGTCATTTTTCTCACATCATATCACATGTATGTCTTCCACTTGTATAGTTGTATGTCCTGTATTGGCCCACAGACTAAGTCTTAATTTTCACCTAATTTTTAATACCACTTAATTGTACGAGAGAAATGTCACGTACCCAATTTTTTTTGCCGAATCATAAGTTGTCACATACCTAAATGCTAACATTTCAAATGATAATGGGCCTGTTTGGCAAACTGCTACTTATGGAAATAAGGGCTTATTTCCGGAAAAAAGTAGGGATGTATGTACTTTTCAGAAATAAGCCCTTATTTCCAGAAAAAAGTAAGTTCATATTTGGTTTTAAAATTCTAAAACAAATATTTATCTTTAAAAAAAATATGAAAATATGTATAAAAAAAATAAAAAATAAGCTACTTATTTTAAGTTTATGGAACCCCAAACACCCACAATATGAGACCTACGTGCACCCACGGATCTAGAAAAAAACTATGAGTGGGACAACATATATATTATAAATAATTAATATAATATTATTAAAAAATATAATAATTTATATACATACATTTTTATTAATATATATTTTATTTTTATTAATAATATTGATATATATTTATTTTTTTCACTTCTTATTTATTAATTATTTTCATTCATTTTTCTTGTTTTCATAAATTTTATCGGGGCACTTGTACTAGTAAACTCAAAATTGAGTGGGGACCTCTCCCACCGTCCTCGATGCCTTCGTCCCTGTTTACATGTATATTTATGCGACCCTAATCAAAACTTATCATGTGTAATGTTACATTATTTGGGAAAAAAAATTGGAATAATATTTAAGATACCTAACATTACTCAAATTATATATTCATTCGGTCTTGTGACTTTGACACTTTAGAAAAATAAACAATATTTATATATATAATTTTGAATTTTAGAAAAATATTAAATCAAGACTCGTTTTTTATATATTTTAAGATACGTAAAAACAATTGACAAAAATTATAAAATCAAAAAATCATAACATAATATATACAGTATATGATAACGTTCAAGTAAAAAAATTTAAGCATAATTTACATTAAATTTTGCAGAATTATAATAAAAAATATTTAAATATTTTTTTTATGATTTTATAAATTAAATTAAGGCTCTGCACTATTTTTTTCAATTTTTTAAAGTATAATTCCACGTAATTTTTATAAAAGTTTTCACGATTTTAATATTAAAATATAGTGTATATATAATATTTCAATAATTGTCCGCCTCATATATATATATATATATATATATATATATATATATAGGCAAGTGATCAAATAGAAAATAACTTAGAATAGAAAATAGAAAATAAGATCTACACCACATATTCAATCTAATCTAATGGCAAGGGGAACATCCACACACAAATCAAATACACCATCATATACTCAATCCCACATAATCCCTCCGTTTTTAATTTGATTTTTCCCGTTAATTAGTGAAGTTTTTTTCAAATCTAACTTCACCACATTTTTCTCCATCTCCCAACAATCAGTTTGCATACTATATGTGATATATTCCGGTGACTTTTATTTTTTCGGCGATTTCCATTATTTTTTGTGAACCCGTGATATATAATTTAGTGATTTCTGTAATACAAATTAGTGATTTCTATAATACAAATTAGTGGTTTCTGTAATATTATTTAGTGATTGAAGTTTGAATCTGATAAGTGACGAATTTATTTTAATTATAAATTATATTTACCGAAATATAGCACATATGGTATGGAAACTGATCGTTGGGAGATGAAAAAAAATGCGGTGAAGTTAGATTTGAAAAAAACTTTGCCAATTGTCGGGAAAAATCAAATTAAAAACGGAGGAGAATAGATGAGATTGTGTGTGTGATGATCTATATAATTTGTGTGTGGGTGCGGCAGGTATAATGATAATGTTTTTTATTTATCATTTAAATTATTTTCTATTTGAGTATGACTCTATATATATATATATATATGTTTCACATTCTAAAAAGACTCGTTGATTTATGTTAACGGTGGAAGACAAACCAATATATAATTAAAAAAAAGTTATTCATCATTTCATCACGGACACCGTGACACGTACAATTCTAAAATAAAGTTATTAAAGTTATTTTGTATCATGTGAAAAAGTTACGAGTATATAAAGAAAAATGAAATATCTGGCAATAATAATAAAATAAATCACGGAGTGTGTAATAAACAAATAAATACGCACTTTAAATTAAATATTCTAACACAGAGACACGCAGAGCAAGTACAAAACCTTAACTAGACGACTCTTGTCTTTCCCACAATTCAAAACTTCTTCTTGCATCAAATCTTTATGCAGGAGTACTAGTAATTATATACACTAGTACATACAATTATTATTATTATTATATATATAAAAATCCATATAGACAGACAGACAGAAAGGAAGAGTAACAGTTGTGGTTATACATTTACACACACGTGTGTGTGTGTATAGTTGCCGGGGTTGGGTTGCATTTATATAGTACTGTATCAATCAAGAACTGATTAATTGAGAGAGAGAGAGAGAGAGAGCGAGAATGTCTGGAGGGGAAGGAGAGAATGAAGGGACATTAGAATATACACCCACATGGGTTGTGGCGGCCGTTTGTACAGTCATCGTTGGTATCTCTCTCGCCGTTGAAAGACTACTTCATTTTACTGGAAAGGTGCTTACTCCTTTTTCTTCTTTTGTGTTTATTTTTTTATGTTTCTCACTATAAAGCTTGCACCCTTTTTACTACTTTTCTTGATTTTTATTTTTTGTTCGGTATTTTAGTTTTGTGTTTTCCTGGTGTACTAATGGTAGATCAGTGAGAATTAATAAGTTTTTATTTTGCCGACCCCATTTTGGTATGTGTAGTATTTGAAGAAGAAGAACCAGAAGCCTCTCTTTGAAGCACTGCAGAAAATCAAAGAAGGTAACTTAGGTTTTCACACACACACACACACACACAGATTGTGGATGCTGGGTTGTTCTTGGTTGTGATTTTTCTTTCTTTCTAGGTATGTTATATATTTCTGAATGTTCATGTACTAGTATTATAAGTTTGTGGAAATGGAAGCGAGGATTCGAATATACTGTATGTGTTTTGGAAATTGGCCACAAGGGGTGGGGGAGGACTTGTTATTAGGCTTCTAACGAATCCTCATTAGTTGAATTTGTTGATCTTGGGAGGATTCAAATTTCACTATTTTCCCCCAAATTTTATGGTGTATGAGGATAATCTATTAGTTTCAGTATTTCATAATAAAATGTTAGTTTTTGCTGATCAATTTTTTTGCAGAATTGATGCTGTTGGGGTTTATTTCACTACTTCTTACTGTATTCCAAAGCACCATCGTCAAAATTTGTGTGCCAGCACATATAATAGAACACCTCCTTCCCTGCCCGTTATCCGGTAAACCTGGCGAAGAGAAGTCTTCTCATTCCAAGCCAGAAACAACTTCTCATTTCCGCCACTTGCTTGAGGAATCAGCGAAAGAAGGTTACTGTGCTGCGAAGGTAACTGCTATATATATATATTTGTCTATATCATTGATGGATAAAATTTTAGTTTAATACTTAGTATTGCCAGAACTTTCAGTATGATTATAGTTTATAGTTTAGCTTCTTCCTGTTGTGTACTTATGGAACACATTCCGCAGATGTTGAACATTGTAACTTTGTGCAATGACTTTCTTGTTTCTTTATTTTATTTTTCCCTTCTCTGGTCTACAGGATAAAGTTCCCTTGATGCCCCTTGAAGGTCTGCATCATCTGCATATCTTTATCTTCGTCCTGGCCATTGTGCACGTCACATTTTCTGTCCTGACTGTTGTATTTGGAGGTGCAAAGGTAGGTTTTATAGATACAATTAGCTTGTTTTCCGGAGAAATAAACTACTGTTGTAGTAACTATTCTAATTATATTTTCTTTACCATGGTGAAGATTCGTCAATGGAAGGCTTGGGAGGATTCCATTTCACAAGAGAGTTTTGACCCCGATAAAGGTAGGATTCCCATTTTCCATGTATATATGGCTCTTTGTTTGTTATTTATTAGACTTGCTTCACACCATTTAATTTGAGAGTGACTCCATTAGTCCATTGTCCATTCAATTATTTATGATATTGTTCATTTGATGACAAGTATTTTAAGTTTTCATCTTTGCTTGCAACTTCTAATCGAACAGGAATTTTGTGCAGTTCTACGGCCAAAGGTTACTCATGTCCATCAACATGATTTTATCAGAGGACGTTTCCTGGGTATTGGTAAACGCTCATTTTTCAAGGGTTGGCTGGTAAGCTTTCTCTTCTTCAATTTACATCTGCCAACCATTATAAAAGTATACTATCAAACCAAAATATCTTCCCATTTTGCAATTCTAAAATTTTGAGGAACGTGGATGTATTATCTCTGTAAGTTTGTTTTAATTATGATCTCATCCCCGCCCCCATCAATTAACTAGATCTCAGGAAAGCAAGCGATTCTAGACATGCATATTTCAGGGTCGTTAATTTGTCCGGTAGTTTTTTTCTATGTACATGTTTATCAGTAAAATTGCATGTATTTAAGTTGTAGTTTTTATAAAAGTGGCTTATGGTAAACTATGCTGACATAGGATGGCATACACGAGACTTCATAAAAATTTGTATCTGCTGTTAGTGATATACTCATATAGTCATATGCATAGTTTCTGTTGACGTATTCTAATAGATCTTTGTTAGTGGTAACTAAATTCTTATCTGCTATTTTTTGTGAGGTATCTTGAAGTTGAAAAGTAAATTGCTTTGTAAATTGTAATATAAATATACTGTAATGCAAAGTTTACAACTCACAAGCCTACGAGGCTGCATCTGGTAAACTTTGATTTCTAATAAATATCATTAGTGATACTTGCAGGTTTTCTTCTTATTTTTTTTTGTAAGATTTTAATTTCAATAATAAGGCCTTTTAGATTTGCTTTCTGTATTAAGTAATGGTTTTTGCCCTCAGTGCAATGTGAAGCAGTGAATATCATAGATATACCTAGATACAGGATTATCATATTCGGCACCAGATAGATTATAAATTCATAATGAGTGCAAGGCCCTTGCTAAATACATTCCTTGTTGAATGTTTCAGCATTCCTTTCTCAAGCAATTCTATGGATCTGTCACCAAATCAGATTATGTAGCACTTCGACATGGTTTCATCACTGTAAGTATCTCAAAAGAAAGCAATAAACTACTCTGTATCAACTATCAAGCTTCAACGTTAACTGACATGTGTTATTGGGAAAAGATGTTTTCCTAAAATAGTATGCTTAAATGTGGTTTACTTTATATGCAAGGCATTTTTTAGTACATAAAGTGTGATGAGAGAACTTCTTTCTTTTGGGGAGGGGGTAGTTTCCCCTTATTATTATGTCTCCTTTCTGGCTTTCTCTCATACTTACACCATTGCTACTTCATTTTTGTGTTTGTGCACATTCCTGCTATAGTCACATTGCAAGGGAAACCCGAAATTTAATTTTCACAAATACATGATACGGGCACTGGAAGACGATTTCAAGAAAGTTGTTGGGATTAGGTGAATAACACTTTACTGGCCTGATGCTTCATAAAAAAAATTCCAGGTTACATGTTTTCGACCAGTGGTTAACATCTGATTTTATCTGTTGCAGTTGGTACTTGTGGGTTTTTGTGGTCGTATTCTTATTGCTCAATGTTGATGGTATGTAGCTTACCTCTATAATTTTGGAAAGAACTTGGTTTTATAGATTTCTTCCCCTCCCTTCTAAAATTAAGTATTGCACTTGCCACTTGGAAATCATATCTGCTTTTGCATTTCTGACTAAGATCACAACATACATAATGTCATCACAAAGATCACAACATACATAACGTCATCTTATTTGCTTACAGGTTGGCATACATACTTTTGGATTGCGTTCGTTCCATTTGCTGTAAGTGGTCCCAGTAAAAACTTTGTGTGCATATAATTTGTATATCTGGATGCTATACTTACACAATGCCCACGTACTTGCATGGTGAAATTATACATCACTCTCAATTATATTGTAGAAACTGGTCCTCGCATTAATCCGAAGCTGTTATGGATACTAGACTGTGATAATTGTATTGTAACTGTAGTCCAGTCGATCACCTTAAACAAAATCATGCTATTAGAAAAAACAAATCCAATTTGAACTTATATTCATTTTTAGCTTTATAGGTAATGCATTCAATAGTTTGTAGTTTGTACACTCCATAGCTAATCTATACAGTCAACAATTGTGCAATGGGAACGCGTAAACTAACTTGATCCTAATTTTTTTATGTTTGTGATTCTTTCAGCTACTACTTGCTGTGGGCACTAAGCTAGAGCACATAATATCGCAGTTGGCTCATGAAGTTGCTGAAAAACATATAGCTATTGAGGGGGAATTAGTAGTGCATCCATCAGATGATCACTTTTGGTTCAATAGGCCCAAGATTGTTCTTTTGTTAATACACTTTATACTCTTCCAGAATGCTTTTGAAATAGCATTTTTCTTCTGGATATGGGTAAGCTGATCTTTACAAAAGGCACCTCATTGAGTTTTTTTTTTGGAAACACTAATGATATATACTTTTACACACTTGTAGGTTCAATATGGCTTTACCTCTTGCATTATGGGACAAGTCAGATTTATAGTCCCAAGACTTGTTATAGGGTAAGTCATATAATCCTTTTCACCGAGTGCAGTAGTGCAGCTGGGATGTGAGGGTACTGGTCAAGTGGTGGTGCTTTGTGATATAGTAATTATATGCATTTATTTGCTTGCCCAACTATTGATCTTTTTTAGATAGATTTATATACGATTTTTTGTACTTTCTTGTCTTAGGGTATTCATTCAGGTACTCTGCAGTTACAGTACTCTGCCGCTTTATGCTTTAGTCACACAGGTAACTTAGCAGTTTTTGATTGTCTTTGGATGGTCCATGAATGTGTGAGTAATAGATCTTTACCACTGTTCTTTTTCATGTCGGGCGAAAAAGATGGGAACAAATTTTAAAAAGTCAATATTTGATGAGCATGTACAAGTCGGACTTGTTGGCTGGGCCCAAAAGGCAAAGAAGAAGAATTTGTTGAAAACGGCAGCTAATAGTGCTGACCAAGAGAGTACAACCAGTAAGGGTCCTTCTGTAGGAGTTCAACTCGCAAAAGTTGTGAGAAAATCCAATCCAGAGGAAAATCAGCCCTCAAATGGTTCCCAACCCTCCAACAATGCTGAACCATCGAACAATGTTTAGACCACGATCGGTTCTTGAAGTGAAAATTAAGTATAGCCGCTAATGCGTCTGGCATGAAGTATCGGAAGACAAATATACCTATGATCTTGATTTTGCAAAGTTAACGGATAGTGTATTTTTAAAGAGAAGTTGTAACTTAGTTATCCTATGTGGGTTACCTGACAGATTTCAGTGTCATTTTAGCAGATTGGTTACTTGGAGATGCATCGAATGTTTATGTTTTATCAAGCAAGTTTTGGCGCAGTTAAAATCAAGAGTTTTGAAAATTGTTTTGATATAAAAGGCCAGACTAATAAGATCAATGGGTTCTGTTAAATAAGCTGCATTCAATTCAAGAAATTTTTATTCCCGCCCATGAAAATTTCTCTTCATAAACATACTATTTAGTACTTCCATCCATTTGAATTTTATTATGCTTTATATTCAGTTTCTATTAGTTTAAACTAAAAGCTGGAGTTCAAACTCAAACAATACGAGGATGGACGCCCTTTCTACTTGTTTACATTTCTTAATAAATAAACAAGTTAATTCATTACATTTCTTAATAAGGATATTATTTTACAAGTTAATTTTTAAAATTTTATTTACAATATCTTGTCCATAGAAGTGGTTCTTTGACTCTTTGCATGCCTAGTTTGTGGCCAAAATGGGGAACAGATACATGGGTGTATATATTTGCAAAATAAGAATAAATAGAATATATAAAATACAGAAAGAGTGTTGAGGTTAAAAAATCAGTGGCAAGTATTAGTCGAAATAAGTGTGTGGATGAGATTATGAGAAAGCTGATGCACCTGCTGTTCCTTGTTGTTCACCTCTCCCTCCTCTTGCTTCATCTTCTTCCCTCTTCATTGCCAAACTAAAAGTACATTAATACTCTCTTTTCCTAGGGAAGGAGTGAAACTAAATTAATGTCTGTTTAGTATTCCTCAAAGCATCAAGATTATATAATTGCCAAAAATAAGAATTGTTACCAACAATTCTTAATAATTATATAATGGCAACAACAGGAAGGTCTACTGCAGTACCCAGTGTTAGCTTCCCCTCTTCTTCATGCTTGAGCTGTAAACCTAAATATACATCTTCCATTTCCATGGTACTTACGCTTTCGGTGTGTGTGTGTGCGCGCGCATGTGTTTACTAACATATGAAACAAGTTGAAAGCTAGAAGCAGCGTCACTTGTTAGTTTTATCATTTAGTGGCACACACTCTTTCTTGCATTATTAGTTTTTACTACCACATCTTGTTGCTTTTTAACATGTATGTTATAAGAGTGAACTGCAATTTATAGCACTCCGCATATTTGTTCTCTAGCTGTGTCTTTGTTTTCATTTTTCCTCATCTTGTTTTATAACTGATGAACACCTTGTGCTCCTGTGTCACAGATGGTCAATACTATAGTCACTTCCCACTGGAATATTGCATGTTCTGCTGTGCAAGAGTCATCGGCATCCACTGGTAATTCTGTGTTCTCTTGCCATAGTAGCTTATGTTGCTCTATCATCATTTTTACGTGATACGCAAGCTTTAGCGTTTGAAACGTGTATTCTTTTGATGTGATCTAATTCTCTGTATTTACATTTTATACATAAGTGGCTACTGCTGAAATTAAGGAGAAAAAGGAGGCAAAGCCAAAGCCTCTGGCAAAAGCTCCAGCAAAGCCATTACCTCAAATGATGGAGGAAGATGTAATACCTTCACTTGAGTCAATTCTGGAAACTCAAGATGACATCTCTGAAATAGAGCTCTCTTTCGGAGACAACAGGGTTAGTTCTCAACTTTCATCACCACATTTTTTCCAATGTCTTCACAAGAATTATGTACTTTAGTTTCAACACTGGAGCTGAGTACTAACCATTTTCTATTGGTGCGGGGATATGTTTATCACATCAATACAGCTAGATGGTTCGTTCGTAAAGAATAACATTAGGTATTCATTCTGGGCATTCTTTCCTGATGGAGTTGTCACAGGTAAGCTTTCTGGTAATCTGTTGAGAGTTAAATATACTGGAAAATACTGTGTTTGGTGCTCTTATGTAATTGATACTTGCCCAGGTCCAAAGGGGTTTTCTTTATCATCCTACGGATCTGAAGTGAGCACACTTGAGCCATTTCTCGTTGACGAGAAGAAAATTACAGCAAAACATATAGTCTTCTGGGTTGAAAAGCGCTTGGCAGCTCAAGGAATAATTCCTGTTTGGCGTGAATAAATTGCCTTCTGAATTTGTAAATCAAAGCACATATGTATCAAACTTTCAGGTTATTCTTAATAATTACATACCATCTCCCAATAATGATGCAGATGAAAAGATTCTTGATCTCATTCTCCGGATTAGCTCTTCTCTGTTCCAAGAGAAACCATTTAACCCATATATGATATAACAATGCAATCACAACCACTGTTCCATGAGAAACCATTTATAACCCATATAACAGTGCAATCACAACCGCTGTGTTGACTCATATTACTGAGTAATGTTGTAATTTCCTAATATTTACATTTGTACATGGTACTCTTTCATTTACTGGTGAATAGTACTATATTTTATTGACTGGGCGCAGTAAAAACTTCACTGCTAAAACTTATATTAATTGAACATCTGGAAAGTATATATATTTGATACACAACATAATACTTGTGTAATGTTCTCATCATATTGGGAACATGAAACATACAACATACTTATCAAGCAAGCTGTTTAAATACCAGAAGTTACAACAAACAGGAACTTCAAGTACACCACAACCCATGACTGTCAGCTAGTTAGGTGTTAGAACTGCCATTTGCCTTCCACATAGCACGCTTGAGTTCATTTAAGAAGTCCATCTGTGAACCAAAAGGTCATACAGATGCACTGGCAGGTTAAATTCACCTCAAGGTATGGCATATACAAGCTCGCGCGCACACACACATATATGAAACAATAGGTGAGGATAAATTCACTGTCCAATTTACCTGATGAGGAAGTCTGAAATGACCCCATGCTGAAGCACCATTTCCTGAATACATTATTGGCCTTTCTGGGAAACAAAAATGAGCAACGGATCAAAAAGCTGTCAGTCGGTCACTATAATAACTGAGCGGAAACCATAGCTTCCATTTGGTATTCTAACTCTTAACTATTCTCAAAAGTTACATTGATCAGAAAGACTGCTACATTTATACAATTTGATACCCAAGAGCCAGTTCCTACTTTTTACAGTCCTCCATTTCAGCCAAAAGCAATTAGCTGATAACAACTCCTTTATCTGTATTCTTAGTATGTATATATATATAACATCACCTCTCAAAAGGCTACATATATTAGACTGCAACAATGAAGATTAGAAATTAGAATTGGTATTTTACTAGGACGGTGACTTTATGGATAAAGATGCATTTAAGTGTATATGAGCTTTTAGCACCACCAAAGTACCACAATCAAGAAAATAAAAACCATATTCTTAATAAAATATGTGCACACAGTACTTATAAAACATAGCCCATATTTCACTAACATTGATGTGTTTATTTGATGAAAAATGCTGAGGTAAACAGTTAAGAGGGCATACTAACAAGCATTGAGAACTTCCAAAGTACATTACTCACCGCCTGCATCTATTGACGGATTATTGTATGCATCCACAGTAGCTGTCCAACCTGCAGGAAGAAATACAAGGAGTTATGAGAAATGGATGGATAGCACATTACTGCAACATCCAAACTATGCATCATACAAGGGCTCACATTAATTGGCAACACAAATTTTATAATACAGTTCAGGTAATGAACATGAAATTATACAATATTGATACAGAGAAAGTTGACCAACTTTGTCTAGTAACTAACCCATGTCCCAAATATATAATCAACGGGTTACAGGCCCAAAATATTTTAAATCATAGGTATGATTTAACAACTTTTTCACTAATACATTAGTAATTAGGTCATTGACAAAAAATCCTAGTTACTCGGACTCAGCTGAAAGTGTCCAACATTGATTCGTGTCCAAGTGTCACACTCAGCAATATTTTAAATTTTTTACATGTTTTTGGGCTAAAATAAGTGTTCGTGTGTCCATATGCATGGCCCAATCTAAACTGATGTATACACCAGCTGAAAAGTTTAAAGACATTTAGCATCCAGACAAAAGACCGCCAATAGATAACAGAAATAGCACATGAAGACATGCCATAGACTAACTATTGTTGTAATAAACCAGCAATTAAGATATTCATACCCTAACCGGAAGAAAGCACAAATATCATATAAAAGCTGTCCTGAACTTCCAACATTTAACTAATCACGTAGACTTACGGTCATTCAGAAGCTGAAATGCTTCACTTTCACAACATCCCTGCAAAGATATCAACCTTGCAGGAGCAATTTCATTCACAAGAACACTGCTGCTTGCATCCCTGCGATCTACAGAAGGTAAAATTCTCGACGCAGCACCCTGAGCCTTATATCCTTCAATTACATAACTGCTGGCATGCTCTAATTTTTCTGCACCAAAAGTGGAAGCTTACTCAACACACGAAAGTAAATAACTAATTTAATAACTAAAAAGCAACACCAAGGGTCCCTCATTCAAACTTTAAACTCAAGTGAGCTAAGTTGAATCATTTTTCTAATTTCACTCAGTTCTAGAAAAATTTAATAAGATACTTAAATATAGCAATCAAAATTCACTACAACCTACACAAAACTGAAACGAATATAAATAAAAATGAGCTCATTTCACGCCATGAAACCTAGAAACATGAACTCCAACAAAATAAGGTATGAAAAATTAAGATATATAGCATACTAATGGATTATAGATAAATATGCGTAAACACAAATTATACACACATATAGAGAGAGAGAGAGAAATTGAGCTGTTATAACAAGTATTTGTTGTTTTTACCTCCTCCGCCAGATTTACGCCTACCTATGGAACGGTTCCTGCAATTTAGAATCACACTTGGAAATTCAATCAATCAATCAATACACATATATATGCAGAGAGCGAGAGAGAGAGAGAGAGCGAGAGAGTAAAGGTTACCTTTGATTAGGAGGAGCATAACGCTTGACATTGGATGAATCGCCGCTAGGCTTCTCCAGCATTTCTTCCCCCCTTTACTCCCTCGCACCGCCGCCGCCGCTCGTGCGTGTAAATTAATATATATATATATAAAGAGCTTACGGACAAAATTTTTTAGATAGAAAATTCGGAGACATCTGTACCGTTCATTATATAATTAATAAAATTATAATAGTTTTCAAATATATGTAAATAAATGTCAAGCAACTGAAAAGGAAATTAATATTTTAATTTAATAGTTTAATTTAATATGAATCATCAGATAATTAGAAAATAAAAGTACCTTAATTTTCTCCAAAATATTAATTTTTTTTTAAGCATTCCCTTGTATATAAATATATATATATCTATGGGAAAAGTCAGAGGAAGGTGAGCATCTTGGACCTTCGAATTTAAACCCTTGGCTCTGTCTTTTCTCTATTTTGACCTAGCCTAGTCAGAGAGATGATTGAGTTGTATTTAATTTAGGGGATAAATTTTAATCTATATATAAAAATTCTAAATTAAAGGTTTAAGAGTTTGATACCTGATATTAGAATTTATAATTTATAAGACCAACAAAAAAGAGTTCTATTTTAAATCATATTAAAATTATTTTAAAATTTATTATTCTAAAAATATTAATTAATTTAAAAATTCTGAACCAAACGTTTATATAAATATATGTTTGGTAGTTGAAAATTACATACCTTTTATATAAATTAGCATTTTACCCATGTTTCGCATCGAATTATTTTTTTTAACATTTCTTTATTTTAAAATTAAAATGTGTGTAAAAGCAAATAACTGAAAAAACCCAAAAATATTATCGTTGAGATACAGAATTATGTAATTTTAAAAACATTTTTTATCAATTTAGATTGACATGTTATTTACTATTGTAGGTCATAATTTTATAACCGATACTAATAATTAATGTACAACGACTTTGATAATTTTCCAACTCATAACATAACTTATCTCTAAACTTGTCTCACACAGTTACTCTAGCCTTCAAACTAAAAATTGAAAATCATTATTTTACAAATTAGAATTATTAAAAAAATAGTTTAAAAAGCGTAGAATATATGATAAACCTTCCATCAAGTATGTTAAACATATATATATACATATATATACACACACACATATATATATATATATAATGTTGCGTGATATTGCTGTACTCGAATCTCATAATCTCCAATAATATCTGCATTATATAAACATGAATATTAATTATTATAATTATACAATATAGAATAAATGTAATAAAAAGAACATAAATGTAAAGGGTGAAATTTACACCTGCAAAGATCTTTGATTCACCGACTCTTGTATATAAACATCCAAAAAGAAAGTAGTTCAAATTTATGACGGGGTATCAAATCTTCTCCAATGTTAATTGGTTCAATCTTTGTACAATTCATAAAAATATACATATCTTATTGCTAATCGGAGAGTGGTTAAACTTAGAATCTGCAACATGAAAAATGGAAACCGCATAAAATAAGCACATAAAATTATTATTATAAGATTGTATAAGCATAGTATTAAGAATTAATATGTATATGCGTGCATATTGCTTATATCATCGTCGAGTAAGATTATATTAATGCCTTTGAATGCTCATACTGCCATTAACGCCAAGCCACATTCTGGTCAAACGTACTTTAATCTACTAATTTGTCTTATCTTCTGTCAAAAAACTGATACGATGAAATTGAACAACCTCATTATTAGGGGTGAGTATTCGGTTTTAACCGAACCGAACCGAATTTTAATTCGGTTAACCGAAACCGAAATTTCAGAAAAATCAAAACCGAAAACCGAACCGAAATAAATTCGGTTTTTAACCGAACCGAAATATTTATTTCGGTTATTACCGAAAACCGAAATAAATAACCGAAATTTAAAATCAATTCAAAATACAACAAGCTTTTCTGAAAAAAAATAATAATAATATTACCACACAAACTTATCACACACGACACACTTCACTAACCCCAACACAAATCTCAACTACCTCATTTTTCACATAACTGACCCCGTTTGGGGTAGTTTAAAATTAAAATAAGTAGCTTATTTTAATTATTTTTTTACATATTTTCAAAAAAAAAATTAGATAAATATTTATTTAAGAATTTTAAAACCAAATATGATTTTCAAAATTGAAAATAAGTTACTTATTTTCAGAAAAAATACATACTTACTTACTTTTTCTGGAAATAAACACTTATTTCCAGATTATAAGTTAAGCCAAACGGGCACAAAGTAAACCCTAATTCTCTAAACTACAAATCACAACTTACCTCATATTATATTATATATTCTATTTTATTACATATTATATATATTCGGGTTTTTTCGGTTTTTCGATTAACCGCGGTTAAAAATCGAAAAACCGAAAAATCGAATTTCAGGAAAAATTAAAACCGAAAACCGAACCGAAATTTTAATTTCGGTTAACCGAACCAAAAATATTTCGGTTATTCGGTTCGGTTTTCGGTTAACCGGACCGGATACTCACCCCTACTCATTATATGGTATGTATATCAAAAATGTTTCTTCAAAGTGTATGAATTTTATAAATAGAGGTGTACAAGACAGAAGAATATATATACATCGTCGTATCATTAACATCGTAAAAAAATATGACAATGATTATGCATAATATCATTCAAAATCAATTATAGCTACGAGTATGCATGATACTATTAAATTGGAAAATTGAATATATCTGATTTTTTAATATCAAATAATTTTGTATATATCTCCATAAATAAGTAAATGAAAGTTTAAATTAAACAAAATAATTTTAAATATAATGAATGCATATTATCAATCAAAATCAATTATGACCACAATTAATTATACTTATTTACTCATCTTGCAATAGTTGTTTGAATTTTTTTAAAATTTAAATATACCCAAAATTTAAATACTAAATCATACTCTATCTATTTCCATAAGTGTATAGTTGCAAACTTTAAAAAAAAATATGTAATTTAAGCAAGTTCTGGATCACGTATTATATTATATTTATTTATTTATACTCACACCCTGCAACATCTGTATTTAAAATTATAAATTATTTAATACACACATTTAAGTTTTGTTATTATTAAATATTAAATTTATTTTTGAAAATAAATGTTGTGGTATAAAATTAGTTGATCACGACATTTAACTTTTAAATTTGAGAATCGTCATACTAAGAATTGTGCTTGGTTTTAATAATATGTAATATGATTTGCATGTGTGAGTGACAATTTTATTTTAATACAAACTTATATCTTGATTAAATATTTTTTATTACTTTATTTATTTTTAATATGTCATAGTTTAATATAAATTGATTTTTTAATATATATTTTATTTAATTGTATAATAAAAGTACATTATATTTACCATTTTTAAGTTAATTATTAAATATACTATAAACTATTTTTTATAAAAACGTTAACTAAACATAAAAAAATTAAGTAGTATCTAAAAGACATTTTATTATTATTATTTATATATTATAAGCATAAAAATTAATTAGTAGTTTAATAAGAAAAAGTCTAAAATTAAAATGATAATTAAACATTGTCATTTTGAAAACAATTAATACTCTTTATGTTTTAAAAGGAAACAAATATTAAAATATAAAAGACATTTAAACCCTGTCATTTTATGATTAAAATGATGATTAATTGTTTATATCATGATTAGACATCTCAATTAAGAAACTTTTAAAAAAATGTAAAAGACTCAATTTGATTGGTTGAATATTAAAATACTCGCACGCGATTGGTCAAAAACTCTCAAAAAAATCATTGATTGGTTAAACACTTGGTGTGGTGGACTGAGCTATTATAATAAAGGATGCATGAAATAAAATAATCAGTGACAAGAGATTTAAAAATTATTTATATTATTATTAAATTAATAAATATATACAAAATAATTCATGTTTTATCACAGTACATCAATCTAATTGAGAAATTATATTTACTTTTAAAATAAATTTATTTAAATTACCTACCTACATAAATGATTTTCTTCAAAAAAACAAAAACAAAAAAACGAAAATTTAATACCGTAGAAATGCAACCCATCTTTTTTTTTCCCTTTGAAAAATTGTAGTACACCTTTTTTCTCTCAAATTATCTGCTACCAGCCTACCAGGCAGTTGACCCTAAGAACTCCACTGGCTCTTTACAGTCGTAACATCCTATGAGGACTTGACTCGACCATAAACAGTGGCTTAAACGTGGATCTCCTTACATTTGCTTGAGAATGAGAAGGCTTAATCAAGGAACCCAACAAAAATCAAAACCGAGGATTAAAAGGAAGTATATAGAATTTAAATCTGAGAAAAGAACGTTTACTTTCTAATGTCAACATGGTTCCCAGTAAATCTGAAAGGGAAAATTCCCCAATCTGATATATCATAAATCACCAAAAACATTGGATAAATAAAACACTATTACAAATTTAAAAAAAAATTGCACAAATAGAGGCGGAAAAGTCTGGCAAGACAAAACCATCTGATACACACTGTATGGCCGAGAAAGACATATTATGCATATAATCATCGGTGTCAGGCTCATTATACTATTACAGCAACCCACGATGATATCTTCCATCTGCTTGCATCCAAATCAATTTACAGTACAGCTGCACTTGCAGACTAGCATTTTATCATTCATTAATTACTGCAAGCTCTCTTCCAAAACTCAGACTATGATGCAAATAAGGAGGGCAGCAGAGGATGTACAGGACATATAAAAGCTAGCATTGCGGTTCTCTTGCAAAATTGTGTTCTCCAAATGAAATAGTTTTAAAGGTCATCACAACAATTAAAAGAGCTCCTCTGAATTGAACTTGTTCCAGGCTTCCTATTTGATACAAAAAAAGAAAATTAAATTAAATTATAAAGCGAAAGAAAGAAGAGTGAATGTCATGGATAACTAATGTAGTTGAAACAAAATTCTAAATAAAAATTAGCAAAAAAATCTACATAAAGCAAAAAGAAAAACATAATAAGAAATTTTGAGACTATTTTGGCACTTATGGGGCGTTTGGTTCATGGTTAATGAGCCCGGTTAACAAGAATCATACCTTCCCTACTCGGAATTCTCATTAACCCCCATTCCCATACTCTAAATTCCCATTCCCGATTCTAATTCCCAACGTACATCCAAACGCCCCCTTAAGAGTCTAAAAACCTTTTTAACATTAAGTAATTATAATTATACAGAGAAATAAGTGTCAAACCACCACTCTGAGACAGTGAAAGAGCATGATATGTGATTCACCAGCTCAGTCCTAAATAGTGTTAATATGTTTTAAGCACGAACATAATCCACCTAACAAAAATGTCAGTTATTCAATGTTGATATATCCATGAGAATAAAGATTGTATGTATATAAGATACCTTAAGCAGGTCGAACACCTTCTCGGCAATATACTTCTGCTGAATATTTGCACCCTTCTGTTGTACCTTATCAGGATGTATGCACAAAGTTGCTTTCCTATAAACTTTTTTAACTGAAGCACCCGTGATCAGATCAGTCAACGATACAGGCTGCCACCCACATTCAGGCCAGAGCACCTAAATATCATTCAAGAGTGTAAAAATTGGTTTCTCAGGAAACTGTTTCTGCCAAAATTCAGATGAGACTAAAGATAGAGATGAACAAGACACACGTATTGCAATGTAGATAGCAGTGCACGCAAATTTCCCTCTTTACCAGCAGCCCAACGCTTGATCTCAATATCTAATGTTTCAGCAATTCTCTGAAACAAATAAAGATTATAATTAGGCAAGTGAGCCAACAGAAAACGGTAAATAAATACTCCTTCAGTCTTTAATCCTTTTAATTAGTCAATCTGTGTTCCTTTGTGTTCTTGTTCTTTTGACGCAAATAAAGTATCTAAAGTTTCAAGAAAAAATTGTAACTATATGTTAATCAATCAAATCAACAGGAACAAGATAAAAATAAATATCTAAGCAGAACTACATAAGCCCGTACAGACCATAACCTAGGAAGCACAGATACAACTGGAAACCTGCCGAATGCGTGTTAGAGCAGCCGACTCGGCGACTCAGCTGAGTACGTGTAAACGACTCGCCAGGTGGAGTGTCGATACGCAAACGGCAGTGGAATCGTCACCGACATGGCTGACACACGGCCCTTGACTCATCCCACCCAAAATGGCCCAATCCAATCTGATTTTACCCTAATTTTAAAGCCACGTTCTCATAAATACATCTCAATTCTCATTTCATCAAAGCCAGTCTGTTTCCATCGTTATTTCTCACATATAAACATACAGCCATATATATATACACAACACCGCATCTCCTAGTTTCTTATATATATACATCTGTGTTTTCATATATATATATATATATATGAGTGTGTGTGTGTGTGCGTTTGTGTTTTTGAAATCTTTTCAATGAGTGGCAATTAGCTCAAGTGCCAATAGGAACAGTGGTGCAAGTGCAGAACAAAAATGATACTAATTTTCCATAGTGAATGTATGTATCGAAGGGTTAGAATCATAGGTGCAATGTAGTTACTATAATGAAGAGGAAGGGTGGGGGTAGTTCTGCTTTGGAGGACTTTTATTATGAAAGAAACTTTTTTTACGAGTCGTCGAGTGTTTGAAATATACAAATCCATACAAATTCTATAGATGCATAAAAATGTATATACACGTATATATATATATATATATTGCGTGTCACGTATCCAGGACTCTTTGATAATTGCCGAATCCCCGTGTCGCCGTATCTGAGTCCGTACTTCCTAGACCATAACTATATGTGCTTCACATAAATATGGAATAATTAAACTATAATTGCACATTTTGTGACTGCATGCATTTTTATTCTTTTCATGAGTTACATGTGCATTCATATTCTGGTGAGGTGAACAAGTTTATAATTCACATCATAATTATTACTTTATTTCAAGGTCTGACTGGAATGAGGCAAGCCAGATACATGGAAATCCCTAATAAGAATATGAAATTTGACTAATGCGATGAAATATATGTCTTAACGTCCAAATTATAGTGATGACAGTTCACATTTTCTGTTGATATAAAAGTAAAAACAAAGTTGATTATTTATCTACTCAGAAGTAAAGTCACATACCAACAATGTTAGCAATGAACTTCACCAAATTCATTGACATATTTAATAACAGATGCTGCAATTACTTACATGTCTTTCTTCCTGATCTTTTTGTAGTTGAAGGTCACGTTGATTCTTTTCAGCCACTGCTTTAGCCTGAGAATGCAAACCCAACAACCATTAGAAGTAAACTACGTTGCAAAGAGGGAGGGAGGGAGAGGGAGGAGGGGGGGGGGGGAAGAGAGAGGGAGAGAGAGGGAGGGAGGGAGGGAGAGAGAATTTTCATCGATTTAAGTTGTCAAAAGGTAAAATTACAAATTCACAAAATCAAAACTAAATACTTGCACAAGAAAGGCATACCGCACGCTCCTGAGTTCGTTGATGGCGTTCTAATCTAGCTTTTCTTCTTTCTTCAGACTCCCCTTCCACATCCTGGAAATCTTCACTTGATGGAGCAGCTTTTGCAATTGAAAACATTTAGCAAGTAACAAATCAGAGAGGTAGTGGCAAAAGAGTGTGAATGTAGAAATGTTAGAAATGATATTGATGAGAGACCTCCAAAAATTGAGCTAAGATCATCTACGATATTGGTGGTCGAAGATGCCTTCTTCATGTTTGCTCCACCTTGGGTTGACCTCCTTGTGCCATCAGCCACACCCCTATTTTGAGAATGCGGATCCAATGAAGGGTCCTAGAATTGGGATACATGTGGATAGTCAAAAAATAAATATATATTTTTACTTTCCATAAAGTGGGACAAGTGAGAATTTATGGCACATATAAGGCCCTATGCTACTTACAGAAGAGCTCGCCCTCGGCCTCGGTGCACTGTTTGGTCGAGAACCCATGTTAAAGAATGATTCTAGGTCATTATCATTCTTTTGTTGGCTTGTTTTTGCTGCAGCAGTAGCAGCTGCCCTATCTCGTGCTTCTGCAGCTGCCCTTTCTCTAGCTGCTGCAGCAACCCGATCCACAGCAGCTCGTTCAGCTCTACGACGTGCTTCTGCTTCAGCCCTGGCAACAGCAGCTTTTTCCTTGGCTTCCTTTTCTCTTGCTTCAGCATTTGCCCTTTCCCTAGCTTCTGCAGCAGCCCTTTCTGCTCTTTCTCTTGCATCGGCTGCTGCTCTACTACGCGCTTCAGCTTGTGCTCTCTGAACTGCAGCTCTCTCACTTTTAAGCCGGGCATCGGCAGCGGCTCTTTCACGGGCCTCTGCGGCTGCTCTTTCACGAGCTTCCCTTGTAGCCCTTTCAACAGCTTGTCTAGCCTTTTCTCTTTCAATCTCCCTGGCTCTTTCTTTCTCCAGTCTCCTCTGTTCTCTCTCTTCCTCTTCCCTTTGTTGCCTCTCACGATTCAATCTTTCCTGCTTTTCTAAGATTTCCTCATCCAGTACATCTTGCTCATCTTTTTCGCGCTGCACAGATTCTTTACTTCTAGCAGCCTTGGCATGTTCTCTTTCTCTTACCTCCTTAGCATTCTTCAATTTTGCCTCGGCACGTTCCACAGCATCCTTCATGGCTGCAGCAGCAGCCGAGTTTGTGCTACTGTTGTCCCCAGAATGAATATCAGCATTTCCATTGAAATTATTGTAATTCCTAGCCATAGCAAAATCTTCGAGTCCGTCTATCGAAGAATCAATGGGATACTTGGGTGCAGAACGGAAAGGATTATTAGTCTGAGAGTACTGAGAAGAAGCTGGTGGAGAAAAATCATTGCCTTTGTGTCTAGCATTTGAAGCCGAGAAGGCTTTTTCAGATGTTGATGTGTGTCTGGGTATCGGAGGAGGGGGTCTTGAAGGTGGTGGAGCTCTAGTGGGTTGTGTAAAGAGGGGAATATCTGATACAGTAAGCCACACATCATCAGATGAGTGTGTATGTTCTTCTGTTCTATAAGAGTGATCAGCCTGGGAATTTGCCTCGTCCATATTAACATTTCCATGTGAAGTGGAAGAAGCACGTTGACCAATTGGTTTTTGAGATTCTGTTGGGGCAGCAGGCATTTCAAATAAGGTTTGATGAGATTCATAATAATCATCAGCAGTCGTCTTCTTCTGAGAGCTTCTCTCTGTATAAGTTTTAAAAGCTGGTATTCCAAAAGCTTCAGTACTAGCCGATTCTTGTGTCCTCTTCATGCTTGATCTTACCTTAGATGGGCTCCCATATTTCCCAGAGTTTTTCATTCCAGATGAGTGTGCAGGCACAGATTTAACAAAATCATTTAGAGGATCTAAATCATCAAATACTCCTGTACTCACAGATGACTTATTTTCCTTTGAATTTACAGTTTTACTAAGCTTGCTGATCTCTTCCAGAGGATCACTATGAAAAGACACCCCTGAAGTGGGAGTTGATTCTAGTATCACAAAAGGGTCATCCATCACCTTAGATGTCTGATTTGAATTAGCAGATGGTCTGGAAGTTTGATTTGGCTCCGGTATTGGCCTGTACAAACAGAATATAAAGATAAAGTTAATGAACTAGGACACATTACAGGCGGATCAAAGGGCAAAATGGCAAGAGAGCGATTATCACAGAAGATTTATGTGACCATACATGTTAATATGTACAATAGTAAATGCTTTGTTTTAATCATATGCCTCGCATAAACGTAACTTAAAATGCATCCAGTTTAAACATGCCCAAAGGCACGTCACTCGGCTCACTTCGGTTGCAAAAACTTTCTCCTTAGGCGTAGGATTGCATATTTATTTTCAAACAGTTGATTTGTTTGCATGTAGAAAAAAATTATATCTTTCAAAAAACAAAGAAGTAAAATATGATACTGGTGAAACATTTCGATCTAAAAGAAATAAATATTTAAATATTCATAACATTTCTCTCTTCGGTGCATGCAGAGTATCTGGAAAATAATCTCAACCAATAAGGAAAACTTGCCCAATAATATTGATCATTCCCATAAACTAGTTATTTTCAACAGTTCCAGCTTTGTCACGTTTCATGTTTATTGAATAGAAAAATAAGCAGCTCTGGTTTAAAAAATGAAATGTTGTATTTACCTCCGCGTAACACAAATGAAAATTATTAATCAAACAAAAAACCTTGATACAACCTTAACAATAACTTTTAGATAATAAAAAAGGCAGCTGTATTTAGCCTCATAAGTCGTAACCTATCGTTGAGCTTAGAGATTCTTTTCTTTTAACTGCCGATAACTACATAGAGGAGTACTAAATATTGGATCCACAAATATATATTCAATTTGAAAAAAAATATTCCACAATAACACACATTAGTAAAATGTTCCCTTATATGTTTAGAAGTTATAACAAATATGGCAGTTCAATTCTGTTTGTAATCACTAAATATATTTTACCCTATAAATACAAAATTACAATCAGAACCTCATCTGACAATAATCCCTTTGAAACTTATTTTTACACTACTGCAAACTTAATATCATGGAGATTCGTACGCTTTGATATATTTATTTATTATTCAGTAATTGAACAATAATCTAATATAGAAATGTTCTATAATCTAAACATTACATGCTACAGATCCAATACATCTAGTTCTTTACCAAATCCACTTGAATCAAGTAACTCTTCATTTTCATATGTACCTTTTCAAGTAACTCCTCATTTTTTATGGAAAAGGATTTCAACTTCCAAAAGTTACCAAAAAATTCTCAAAACCCGGGAATTCTAACAAGAACACTCTAGTGCTATGAGTAGAGAGGCCAGGCCTTCTTACATCTCACTGTTACTGGACCCAACTTCCGACTTCCGAGTGAGACATATTTGGTATTGGATGGATTCGGTTTTTTATAAGATTTTAAAACCTACATTAAATAAAAACAAAATTCCCATTTATGCTGGGCCAGGGTCTATTCTCTTTGTAAAGAACTGTCTAGTCTACAGTCTTGAAGGAGTCTGTTATTGGAAACAATTGATAATCAATATAAAACTGGGCTCCATTGGTTGTGAAACAACAAATCCAAACAACTGCACCTACAATGATGTTAGTATTAGTATGCATGATATATTTACTCACAGGTAACTGTTAACTAAAGTTACTGAATAACTAGTTCATTTTGTATCTCTTATTCCCTAAAATAGACAATGAAAACAATAAATGCGGATAGTTTCGCTCTCACCCTCCCCCTATCTCCCTCTCTCGCTCTCTCTGTTTTTGGTAATATACATAGTTGTTTTGGTGTAAGGTAAGGGGGGAATCAAGATTCGAACCCCTGGCGTTGTCATGGGGAAAAGGGCGGGGGGATGAGTCTTTTACCACTAGGCTATCCCAGAAAAAGCTTCTTCAAACACACATATAGTGAATATGAAGTATTTCGTGAATCAGTAGCAACACATTAAATTGATACATCTTTAAAACAATAGAAAAAATACTTTATTTTACAATAAAACCAACTATAGGCATTGAAGCCAAAAATGTTACCTCACTCTATATAGACAACTGAAAACAAGTAAAAGCAGATGAAAAGTGGAAATGGAAATAGGACAGAAAGCAAAAATAACGAACATATTTGCATTAAGTTATATTGGACTGTCTATCACAAGAGCATTTCTAAATATTACAATAGTATAGTAAACTTTCAACATTAAGCTTCCCATTCCATTTACAGCCCATGTTGGGGACATCCGATACTTCATTCTGCGCCAAAAAATATACAAAATTTTCATAATTTTCCACAATACTTGGACACTTCCCGCGCATCCAGTTAACATAGATCTAAAGTAGTTGATTCCTCACAAATATAAAAGCTCTCAAGTAACATAATAAATTTATGCAGGTAATAATTATCAAAAGTTGCACAAAGCATAAAAATTAATTAAGCAAAATTTATGGCAGCTAAGCAATAAAATTTAACAGAAATTAAGTACACTCAAAGACAAAATGCTAGTATAATAATACCTGTTATTCGGACTACTACTCCCGAATCCAGGCAACAAATCATCGAAATCACTCGCAGTCCTACTAATATTCTTATTCTTGGGTTCCGCCTTCTCCTTCCTATTCAAATTCCCCAAAAGATCATCAAAATGATCACCACTACTCCATTTCCGCGGCGAACTAATAACATTCGCAAACACATTCTCCTCAAACTTATTACTCGACACCTCGGACTTACTCTTCAATCCAGGCAATCCATCAAAAATATCATCATCATACACCGGCTTATCGTAAACCGGATCCGACGGAGCCGAGTCCCATTTACTCTTAACCTCCCCTTTCGTATCACTCTTCGAGGCCTTAAAAATCGAATCGTAATCAAAATCCGACATCGACGAGGCAGCGTTGGCATTAGAATTGGTAGCGGAGTACTTCGGAGGTCCACCGAACACATCACTGAACTGATCATCGGAAAACGGAGCCGACGAGGCACGATCCGACCGGATACCCGATGATTTCATCGGCGCCGATTTACCTTGAGGTTTGTAACCTAAATCTCGAGCAAATATACCAAAATCATCCATTGATTGATCTCAATCCGATCAGATCTGAACTCAATGGATCTCAAATTCGATAATTTTCAGCAAATTCAACTCAATTAAATAGATATGTGTATGTGTATGTATATGTATGTAATCTAGAATATGATTATAGATAGATAGATATATGTGTGTGTGTGTATAGGTGTATGTATAATAAAATTAGGGAAGGAAGCAAACGGCGGAGATGCGATTTTAAAAATGTGGATTGATTTTGTCTTCCCTCGTTCGTCTTCGTCTTCTTCGTCCGTGCTTGCTTCTATTTTCTCATTCTTTCTCCATTATTGTTTTATTTTTACTTTTGTTTTTTTTTTGTTATATTTGCAATTTGACTTTTTAAGTTTGGGAATTGTTTTGTTTATGCCCTACATGTCATAAGTTTTTATGATTTAGTCAAGAAAATAGTACTTTGATTCAATTTTCATTTGATTATTTTTTTAAATATTGTTTTTGTATCAAAATATTATATGATATATGATATGAGAAAATAATTATAATAAAATAAATGAAAATTTTATACAAGTAATTTTAAATTTTTATTTTTAGTGAATGAAATAAAAACTAATGATTATGTATAATATATAAATTAAAATTTGATTTAATTATCTTTAAATTATGATATTTGTGTATTATTATTTATAATACAAAAAATTTAACGTATGAACTTCAATAATGTAAGTTGGTATATCATTTAAAATTTTGACTGAATCAGTAAAAAAAACATGTATTATTTAAATATAAAAATTATATATTATATATTACATATATGAGGAGATGGTAGTGAATACTCAAAAGAATTATGAATTGGACTATATATAAATTATTGATTTTAAGAATGAGTAAGTGAAAAACAAAGTTTTTTGTCAAGATGTAAAATACTTTTTTATTTACTCAATTAGAATAAAATGAATTACTTTTTTTAAAAAATTAATAACAAAAAAAATAATATTGAGACGAAATTTTTAAATAACTTGAAAATTTTACTATTGAACTAATAGCGTTCACAACTCAAGCATAATGATGTAATTAGAGTAGCACAATGATCTAATTAGAGTAGCACGCTATATCACTAAATTATGTCAAAAATGAGAAAAATTCTATATCTCTCCCCTTTTTCACCTTCATATTGTACACTCACACAAAAAACGTAATTACGTGAAAAATACGGGGACGTCATAAAGAAACACGATTTAAATAATTGAAATTTTAAATTTTATTTATTTATTAAAAATTTTAAATGACTGAAAAAGTAAAAACAAGATCGAATATTATAAAATGGATACAAAACACAAACATTTTAGCGCTCGCATATAAATATATAACACATCATACACATTGCTCGCAATCACAATTTTATCAATCTCCACTACTCGCTTTCTGGTGCGACTTCCTTATTTTCCTTTAAGTATCAAATCTATGCATATGTGTATGTATATTTTTTATTAATAGAATTTTACATATTAATCAAGAATTAATTATATAAAATTTCATTCGTCTACGCATATTCGTGCTTTTTTAAAAATATTTTATGGTTTGTTTAGAGTTTAATTGAATATGTATCTCTGATCGTTTTGATTTTGATTCAAAATGCATGAATTTAATTTAAATTTATATTGTGTGTACAACATGTATATGTGATAGTTTTGATTTAAAAATATTCATGATTTGTTTTTATAATTTGATAGTGGGAGCGTGTACTTGCAAAATTTACTTAAATTATGAGTCAGAGACTAATTTCTACAAGTCAATACTACAACATAAACAAAAGTCTTCCTTGTTAAATTTTCGTATTTAAAACTAGTTCATACTCCGAGTTAGAATTAATTTGTATAGATAAACAAGAAGTTCATTATTGAATATTTGTAAATTGACTCATTTTATTTTCGAGTTAAGAAAAATTCGTATAAATCAATATATTAAGACATAAACAATATTTTATATTCGAGATTTTTTGTACAAGTCGATATAGTACGACATGAACATAAATACTACTTGCAGAATTATTAAGGAAGGAAACTAACTCGTATTCTGAATTATATTATTTTGTATAAATATCATATATTATTTTATAAATATAAAAAAAATAAACTCTTAGAATATTTGTAAATTTATTTTAACTTTGAACATCAAGTTAAGTTACTCGTATAAATCTCATATTATTATCTAGAAATATAAACAAGACTTATTTGTTGAGTTCTAAAAGTTAAACCAACTTTTATTTTGATAGTATTTGTATAAGTTGATATTATGATATAAACGAAACATTCTCGTCGAATCTAAGCGGTATATCTTGAGTTTGTTTAAAGGTCATAGTTGTAGTTGTTTTATTTTTAAAGGCCTTATAAATAATTTAATTTAAAAACGTATTTGATCTCATTCAAGTCAAAATACTCTAAACTTAGTTTTTTTCAGTCTTATATGTCCTAAATATATATTATATATATTTAATTTAGATGTTTGCATTCGTACGTTTTAATTTCTGAAACTTTCTTTACCTTACGTACTTAAATTCATGCGTACATTTGCACACAACGTGAGATTCGTCTTCTAACGAATAAAGAAAAAGTTTATTAAATAATATTTTTCACATTTCATAGTTAATATCTAATATGATTACTCCTATTATTTAAAAATAATAATTAAGTGAGAAGTCAATACAGTCGCTATAACAAAAAATCTCATTAACCTTCTCATCATTCATGAATTTTATGTTATTTCAAATTATTTGTAATTTTTTCCATAACAGTAACAACACAATAAACTATTTTATTCATTATATTTATTAATTAATTTAGGAAAATTGTTTATTAAAAATATATAAAATATAATTTTTTTAGAAGAAAGTATATATATAACACATTACACGCGTTGTTCCTAACCGCAATTTTGCTTTCCAGTACGACTTCCTTGCTTAGCTTCGAGTATCAAATCTCAGCATATATGTGTGTATATTTATGATTGACTGAATTTTACATATTAATAAATAATTAATTATCTAAAATTTCATTCGTCTATACATATTTGTGTTTTATTAAATATTTTTTAGTTTATTTAGAGTTTAATTGAATATGCGTCTTTGATCATTTTGATTCAAAATGTGTGAGTTTAATTTAAATTTATATTGTGTGTATACTATTCAAAATTTAAATATTTAAATTTAGTTATAACATTTAATACAAGATGTATATTTGCTAGTTTTAATTTAAAAATCTTCATGATTTGTTTTTTTATAATTCGATAGCGGGAGAGTGTATATTCAAAATGAGTAATAAAAGATTGTGGTTAAGCTATATCAGAGATGATACTTATTCTTCTTCTTCTTTTCATCCTTTAAGTAATAGTTAAGAGATCTCAAAATATTTTTTCAAATTATATGAAAATATTAACATGATAAAATAAATATTTTTAAATAATATAATTTAATATAAATTTAAAAAAATCATCTTATTTATTATTTTCACAATCATTTTCTTATATATTTTGAACAATTAAATAACTCATTTTCGACCTTTGATTTAAGACATAAACTTGCCACTCAAATCATATTTCATCTTGTATTGATGTATTATACAATCTTATTTCAAAGATAAAGGTTGAATTCAATATAGTACTCATAAATGAACTACAAACGCACAACATATATATTCTCCGTGAACCATGTAAGTTTCAAACTTTTGATTACAAGATAATACCTTACTTTAATAATCATTATTCAAATTCTTGCTACTAAACTCACGTGTTTAGTTTATTAATATAACAATGTTAAAATTTATTAAGAATTGTTTGGTTCATGATATTTAGATATCAAGTATGAGTTTCTGTCATTCCAATCTCATAACTTGTGTTGATTGAAAAAAATAAAATTTGAAACTCATACTTCAAACCCATAACTCCATAAATCATGGGTTTTTGATACCGAAACAGGAATATGGATATGACTTGAGTATCATGAATCATTCATTTTCAAGTGAAATAGATTAATTCCAAGTTCCAACACTCAATGATATTTGAACCCTATATGACGTAAACTTGATTTCTCATTCCAACCTCATATCTTTCCGCGTAGATTTGCGTTCTATTCATTAATCCACGAAAATAATATATTTAAATAACTTCTTTTTCAAATGTATAAATATAAATAGTGTGAGAAAAAATACAAATAATATAAAAAACTAGTCTTATGCTTTAATTAAATATAAATATTTATCTGGTTTTAATAAATTAAATATGATATCTTTTGTTTTTTCTTATATATTTCAGCAATCATTACTTATACAATTATCTATTATTTTGTTTCCAAAATATGTTAGGTTTGAATAGAATGTTGTATTTTTTTAAAAAAACAGAATGTGTCATATTTCATACAAAATATGGTCAATATAAAACATATATTATCTATTTTTTTGCATTATATTGTATACATTTTACAGAATATTATATTTGTTTACAAAACATTAGATTTTCTTTACAGAACTCTAATTATTTCAGAGAATAGTGTATACATAAAGTTGTTTTTTACGATGCCCTAATTATTTTATAGAATTTAAATTTTTTATGTTACAGAATTATTTCACAGAATACTATAAAAGAATTACAGAACACTAACTTTTATGTATAAAACAGTTCATATTTGATATTTTACAAAACAAAAGTTTTCTTTATAAGCACTAATAAAAAATTAATATTACCAATTAATATACTTTATCCTTTGATATTTGATACTTTGAAAAATACCTAAGGATAAAACTTTTTTTGCAAAAATACTGACTTTTTTTAAAATATTTTGCAAAAATACGATTTTTTTTAAAAATTGCAAAAATACATTTTTTAATAAATTTTTTTACAAAAATACGGTTTATAACTTTACAACAATACTTGCAACTGAAATCAATCGAAATCAACCACAAATGCAAGTTTAAAAATTAAAAAAAATACGGACACCAGATCACGGACACCCATCTTTGGGGCATAATTTTGCCTTCATGTCCATTAAATTATGAGAATATTGGGGGTGACAGAGACTCGAACCCGAGACCTCTGTCAACCTAAGCTTTAAGATATCAGAGGAAAACTCCAATTGGACCTTTCTCATTTTTGGGTCGAAGAGTGAAGACCTTACGATGTTAGAGAAAGATTTCAATTAAATCTTTCTCATTTTTGGGTTGGAGAGTATATTACGGACACCCGTATCCATTATAAATTGTGAGAATATTGGGGGTAGCAGAGAGTCGAACTTGAGACCCTGGCTAACCAAGCTCTGATACCTCTGCCTCTGATACCATATTGAGTAACCAACTCATCTAAAACCTTAAAGTGTTAGAGGAAGTCTCCAATTGGATCTTACGGTATATTTTAATAGAAAGTTATTCGGAAGTTCATTTGAAAACTAACAATATTAGCAAGCTGGAGGATACTCAAAAATATGAACTAGCAGCTTGACAAACAAATTGGAAGACAAAATAATAATATGTGATCCATAAGCTCAACTCTTGAATACAAGCAACAAGAAAGCAGCAATAACCTGCATTCCATCCGGAACCAGCATTGCCAAAATAAATGAGGAAGAAAATATTAGCCATTGCTAATATTAGCAATGGCTAATATTTTCAAAACCATAAAGATACCATTCCAATATTTCGTCGCTTCATATTCCTTCTCGAGTCTCGCCAAAAATACAATAACCTATGAACAAAACTAATAAATAGTTTTGATAGTCTGTAGTGGAACTTGACCTTTACATAACATTTGAAGGAATATGTAAAACCGAAAAAAATATGAAGCTGAGCAGAAATGAAGATGAGAAAAATAAACTTGGGGACTGGGGGCAGCCAAGTCTCAAGAGTAACCAAGGCCCTTGTGGTTTATCAACATCAGTACGGAGACGATCCTCTAATGCAAACCATTCAGAATTCCTGAAAATTCACATAGAAAACCAAGTGAAACAGCCATAGCACCTATTGGCATTATTTTTCCCCATCCCAATATGCTCAATATCATCACCACCTGGCGAGTCGGACACATCCTCAACAGAGTCGGACTCGTCGGCCGAGTCCGACACACTCAACCGAGTCGGCTGAGTCCGACACGCATCTTTTAGCCGTGTCCGTGCTTCCTAGACCATGATATGTTACTATATGTAATTTCTTTTGAATACTATTAGCCTAGATCATCTCTTATAGAACAAGTCAGACAATATGAATCTGATGACAATTTAACAACTACAGTAGACTTCTAATTTGCAACCAAGAAATAATGTAGTTTTTTTATTAGTATATCAATTTAAGTAGTTGATGTTTGTCCCTTGAACGATATTTTTTAATCATACTCCCACCATCAGCGCATCTCCACCCAACAACTGCACTGTATCCAACCATCTGACGAGAACCCCATTCCAATATGAATTTGTGCTCGGTGCCCACAGCAGGGAGCTCCATATTTTGGTGCTATTTCTTCATACTAATCCATATATAGGAGTATTAAGTAATCTCAATATCTACTACAATCCCTATTTGGAAAGGAAAATATATATGCATGTATATATACATACACACATATATAGTCCACGAGACCTTCGTGCTTATGCTCCACGAGGCCTTCGCTCTTCAGTACACATATCGCTTTTAATAATACTGTTCTTAGTGCAATAATGTCAACCCGCCTAGTTCAAATTTTCTGCCCTTTATTATTGGTGTAAGTATGTAACTAACAATCTTGAATGTATAACAACTCTTGTTAGGCTAGATTAACTAATTGGGAAATTTTAAAACAATGATAAGCAGCAACCTGATATTTACTTCCCCTAGAATTAATCACACAAATAAACTACATATCATAAACTTTTACCAGAATAACAGTATTTAAACGAGTAGCTATGTATAAGTATAACCGTTGGAATACTCAACATAAAGGAGCTTATCCTACCTTTCTCCACCTACTCATCCCCACTTCTGCTCTCACCCCTCTTTTGTTCTCACCATTCTCAATTGTGTTTGTGTGTGTGAGTACTTCTAAAGATTGAATTGGTGAGGATTATACTTTATAATTAAAGGGATGTATATGTGCCTGTGGGATAAAGATAAAGAAATCAGAAGATGACATTCAGAAATGGCAGAAGAGAGGGGCAGCAGCAGAAGAGTTAAAAGTAACAGAGGTATGATATATGCATATGATAAATGGGTATCTAATCAAAGGATGCTCCCTCTCCATATGCGTATATTGTTAAAGAAAAATTATCTTTTTGGAATATTCCTGTATGGAATCAGTATCTTCAAATAACCTAACCCTAAATGTGTACCCAATTGGTTAAATATGGTTGCCTGTTAAAAATAAAATAAAAATTCAAGGCATTGTCGAAATTAGTTGACCTTCATCCCTTACTCTACATCAGTTTAACAAAGAGAATTATAATATTGCAATAACAAAATCTTCCAAAGACATATTGACAAATAATTGAAAATTAACAAAAGATATACTGCTCTATAAGGGCAGAACATTCTTAAAATATACAAAATGTGATCAACTCAAGCATGCTGGAACACCGCATCATTTTGCAAACTATGCACTAAAGAAAATCCCATGGTGAAGACATACCTACCCACGATTGCAGATTCAAGTAGTACAATAACTTTTGCATACTTAATCTATCTACTTTCAATAACCTATTGATAAGAGTCATGGCATAGGAATAAGCTGCCTATAGATAATATATTCTAAACATCTTATGGGCACATGTATACCATTTTACACACAAACATGGATCAGCTACTTTTTTCCAGGACCATAACACTCTGCCCACACTATTTTTGAGAGGATAAATTGTTGTGACCTGCGGAAGATGGTGCTCCATTGCTCACAGATGTGGTATCAGTTTTCACCCTCCTGTAGAAAAGGACATATGCTGCACCGGAGCGTACTTCATCCTCATTGATGGGTGATATGTGGGTATCATCAAAGTTGTACCACCTATTTTCGTCAAGGAGCTGCACAACGAAAAAAATGATATCCTTTTAATGATGTAGAAGAAATCAATTAAAAATCGCACACCTCATATCTGAAATACAGATTAGGGTACTACAGCACGCCCATACTCAAGGCCCCCCCCCACCCAAAAAAAAGGTATGTAAAAAACATTCTTTTAGTTTTACATATTCATGATGCTTCTCTTACAGGATACAATTACATTTTTTGTAAAAAAATTATCTACCAGGTACAAGTAACAAGAATCAAAAAAATAATTACTGTCATTAAATTGTCCAAAAAAGTGCTCATACTCATACTAAGTGAAACAGATAGGTGATCTCAATTAGACACGACAAAAACTTAATATTTACTCTGTATAATGACGTAAAGCACAAGAACAAAGTACTGTTAACACATGATTTTAGATACTCAAAGATTTAATGACCTACAACATATTCCCAATGAGCTAAATGTACCTAAAAAGATTTTACAAATATGAAGATTTCAGCTCACCTTGATATGTGCAGTGTAGTGACCACTTCCCATGCCACCATAGTGATTTGTTAAGGCATATAGTTCATACAGTTGTTGTCTAGAATTTCTTTTGTTGGCGACATAATTTGTCAAGTCAAAGTCATACAAGGGGAAGTTGACGAAGGTCTCCAGCTTATGTTTCATTGATCGACTATATGAAAACCTCTTAAGATGGATAACAAGGACTTCAGGAAGCCTCCACAGATCAAGTTTTTTACTTGCTTGCCTTCGTTCCTTGCACTGAGGACAATACCTGGGCCACACATGTTTAGCAAGTTAAAAATTTCAAATTAATGGATCACATCAGAAGCTATAACTATTTAAAACAAATATCATCTTATTATTTCTTAATTGCCTTTTTCTTCTTCGCAAGCCACCACTGAAATTTTTTATTCACCTAGGCTAGCTGTTTAGTGGCACAGGCTCCTACACTAATGCTAAGCTACTTACGAGAATAGACTTAAAAGATGTTCAATTTTGTGTAGGGTCAACATCAAAGTGTATGGAAGACTCATACAGCATACTGTACCATATTAGGAGACAAATGGTTGGTAAAGATTAGAATCCTAGGATATGAATCCTTAATCTACAGAATCAACCTCTCTCGGACATGAAATCGATAATTAAAGGACTTTATTAGAGCATACACAACATCTAACTATAGCAATTATAAATCCAGAAGACTACTGCAGGAAAGCAATGCAGAAAATATAAACAAAACTAACCACATGTCTTCAGGTACCAGAGGCTCTTCGCGCAGAAAAGCTTCGAGGCAACTATACAGGGAAAGAGGCTCATTGCGAGTTTTTTTAGTTACAGCACCATTCTTAACATCTGGTAAGTTTTCCAGGGAAGAGGTCTCATAATTATCCAAAAGCTTGCTAGACCAATCAACAAAAACAAGTATTGATCTCGAAGATCCGGGAATTTTAAAGGTTTTCTCTTCTCCAGTTGATAAATCAATGCATGCGTTGTTCTCATCAACCAGTTGTAAAGGAAGTTTCTGTAAAGTGGTCACCTTAGAATTGCCACTATCCTGTTCCAAATCAGCTAAGATGCAATCAGTACTAGCTCCAGCACAATTGTTGACAGTTGGATGTGGATCTGATGCTGTTGCTGATATGTTCGAGATATCAGGATGTCCCAAATTCTCAGTTTTAACCATACGAGACAGCAATGTTTGAACTACTGACTGTATCTCACCACTTGTTACTGTATCATCACATGAGATTGGTGAAACAAGAGGTGTTCCATAAGGCTTCCACTCTGTTCTTTGCTGGGAGCTACCAGAATCCCTAGAGTAAAATAAAGTGACCAGGGTATATTATTTATTCTCATAACAGAACATGTTGTAATATATGTGTCTTTTTGTGTGTGTGCTTATATATACATATATTCCAAGGCCACTATGCAAATCAATTAAACATTTATATCCCTTACTACTGCTACAAAGATGCGGAGGGAGGAACTTATGCACTTCAAAAGTAAGAGGAAATGGGCCATAATTAGATCGTCCAAGTAATAAGTTGAGAGTTTATTTCCCAGAATACTTACTGTTCTTCTCGACGGTGTATCAGTTGAAGAAATTTGAAATTTTTCACGAACTTTGGAAACTTGTAAGCTGCAAGATGGTCATCGTCTTTAATGGAAGATAACGACATTAGCGGTTCCTCCAAGAAGCGATTAATCAGGTGGTTCCTTATCTATTAATAACACTCACATTATCACAGAAACATCGGATACTCATTATACACAGATAAAACTACTAAGGCACTAAAGTTCCTCACCTCTGCAAGTAAAAGCTTCTCATTATGTTTTAAGGAACAAGCATTGCTAAGTGCCTGGATTAAGTCCCTACAGCGACCCTGCTTCGGAACATTTACAGTGCAAGCAGCTGGTAATGCACTTCCGTCACAGGTGAAAACTGTCACCGTCATAGTTCGTGTTGAGGTGGATTGCAGAGGCAGGGAAAGATACATAAAGGGATCAAATGTAATGGACATTTTATCACATACAGGGCAAACTAGTGTAGACTTGTACTGGCCCTGCAAGTCACACATAATTGTGCATGAGTTCAATGAACTGACATGTGTTAACAGATTAATGAATGCAATGATATGAAAATATCACAGACATTCAAATAAACTAATTAATGACACGGCTGAAGATGAACATAACGTACTATGCTCCAATCAACGAACATCTTAGCACTAAAACAATTTGGGTTAAATTTAATAACTGTCAAAAATGATAGGACATATATATAATAATATTTTCAGGCAGAACTTATAGGTAAAATAAGCTCATATTAAAATTTTCATAACAATTACAATTGATATAGACAAAGTTTATTCATATTATATACATGAAGATCGAAGAAAGGCGAAATGGGGAAAACTTGCAATGTTAACAATTAAATGCAGCATTTCAAATTTTAATACGATACTTCTGAACACATCCAAACTAAAAACTATAAACATGGAAATATGGCTGCATATAGTGGCTACTGAAGCATTCACACTCCCATGGCCTTAATACCATGTAAATTAAATAAATTATGTTATTCAATAAAATTACTAATCTCTACTATGAACATTATTTACTCTGAAAATGTCATGGGTCCCTTCATTATCAAGATTAAGATACTAACTTGGCACACATCCACAATTATGGAATTATTACGAGCAATGTGATTTGACCAATATTCATCAGCAACTTCCTCATCAGGTCGACCATCTGCATCTCTAGATTTAAGGTAAGGTTTGTGTTTAACACGGTTCAGATCTTCATGAAGCCCATCCAAAAGAAAAGCTAGGAGTTCCTGGTTAATATATGAGACATCACTAATTGCATTCAATCCATTATGGAACAATCATCATGAACTAGTGTGGCCTACCTGAGAATCATGCTGATTATATCCACTAAATTGCGGGGCAAAGCGAGCAAGCTTTGCCTTAAATGGACGAGGAGCGACTGAACTTCGTCCTGGTAACCACAGTTTCCGAAGTAAATCGCCAAAGGCTACAGCTAGCTCACCCTGCATATTAACAATATACATATCAGTGCTATGGTCAACTATTGACAATCAGAAATTGAATCAGCATATAATCACGAAAATTCATTATATCAAGTGAAGGAAAACGTATAGAAATAATATTTTTCTTCATCAGTAAGATTTGAACTTACAACCATGCCCAGAGGGTTGTGCCAGTTTATTTCTTGATGGTAATCATCAAGAAAATATGTAGCGAACTCTGGTGTATGAACAAGGCACTGTATTGCACTATTCATAAAGCACGTATTCCCAAGATTATGCAACCCAGTAAGGCCCCCAGAAGAGCCCCTTGTACTAACACCAATCTGCCCATGTGTCTTCTCCACTTCTCTAGGGTTAGTTTGATTCTGAAATTGTGATAATGCTGAATTAGAGTTCCTAGAGGCACCCTTACTCAAACCTCCAGTAATTGACAAACTTGCTTTAGAGGGATCCACGAACACAGTTAATTCATTACTTCCTGATCCATTTTCCTGAGCAGATCTCATGCAACCACTGTTGTCAATGACCTCAACTAAAATCTGTTTGTAAGAAGCACAAAAATTAAACATAGATAGTTATCAGTTAAAAGCTGATTGCTGTGCTGCATTGAAGAATATTATAATAGCGACTGGTGGACAATAACTATTGAAGTCTGATAAACTTTCACTGCTAGTCTGCTAGCAGCATACAGACTACCATTACCATAAAAGAGATCCAGGATATTGACAACACATTTATGTAGCTTGATTCAGTTCTTTGAGGATATATACATAATAGAAATTACTGAAGCAAATGTAACTTACATCCTGATTCATTTGTATGTTGACATCATCAAGAGATTTGTCCAGGTCATTCATCAAAGCATGCTTACGATGGCTAAAGTAGTCCCAAATGCATGTCTGGAAGAACAAAAGACGAAGGTAAATATAAACCTAATGAAACCAAAAGGAAAAAGAAAAAAAATCGGAAACTTATACAAGAACTTTACTTGCTCGGTCGTAAGACCAAATATCTCACAAGCTTTTCTGTGAAGTTCACCTACGGTTTCCTGTTCAAATAATTGGCATGCAGCATCAGTTCAATATACATAAATGGGGTTGGGGAAAAATATTAAAGAGGTTAATTAATTAAAAAAGAAAAACCAATTTACATAGTTATGAAGTTAATCACACCTTTTTGCTTATTCTCATAGTAGACTGATCACCTTTTGGGAACAAATGTAACTGCAGTCGCAGAGGATATACCTCTACAGTTAATTCAGTTTGAGATAGACCGGAACTTACGACTCCCCGAGCCAAGGCAGGACCCCCTCCGTACCTAAATCAAGAGCAAAATACTTAGCATTCACAACCAGAGTAGATCTTTCATACAAAATCAACTGAAAATTTGTTTAGCATCTAATTGTATAAATTTCTCTCTGAAGCTATCACATTATATTTAATCCAGAAAAAAAGAAGTATCACGTCATAATAAGCGCAAGACAAAACTATAACAATTACTTTACAAAACATCTAGTAATCATGAAACATATTTCCACACTGATTTGGTCATTAATCTACAAATAAAAGACGGATCATACTTCACTAATAGTATAATGAAGGCCGAAGGGAACTGTGGGCTATTCATACTAATTCCAGCTGCACACAATGTGTCAAGAACCTTTTGGTGGTTAGTATTTATATATTTTATTGGTGGTTAGTATTTATATATTTTATTACTTGTAAAGTTTACATATTGGTTGCATCAAGAGATGCAAGTCTCTTGCACGACATATCAAGAAGTCAATAACTTTCAAAGTTTTTATGCAAATTTTTCCTACCTATCTGTTTAATAATTTTCTTGCTAGCCTTCATTCTTTCAATAAAGGCTACTTGGTACTTACCTATGTGGTGAATCTTGCTAAATGTTTACATAATTACAATCACTGAAATAGTTCACAACAAGAAATAACAAGATAAAGACAAAGTAAAACATATTAATACATATCTCGGTATATCAACTTCAAGATGAAATAAAATTCACAAAACACAAACTTATACACTGTAAGCAAATCGTATCAAATTTTAACATATTACGGAAATTAAAAATAAAACCATCACTAGTAACTCAACAATCCAACTCACCAAGCATGTAACTGATTCCAAACTGCTTTGGGAAGCAGTATATAGTCGGTCCCTTCAACTAACCCATCACGGAGCTCAGCACATACATCAGAACCTTTTGTCGTGACACGATTAATTAAATCATAATTATTAATACCCGAGGGTCTTTTCAAATCCGGAAATCCATTATTTTCCGCGCCTGTCTCGACTTGATTCACATATTCGAGCCAGTTATTCCACCATCTATCACATTACAATATCACCAAACACAAAATTCACATTCATCAGCACTATAATCAAATATATCTTCAAAAAAACCCTAGATTTTTAAATAAATACAAAATTCACACAATTCAATTGATCAATAACATCCTTTAAATAACAAAAAATCAGAAATCACAAACACCATCTCTAAAATCCTAGGCATAAAAACATTTCAAATTCAAAATTAAGAGATATAGATACATTTGCTCATATAAAAGTACTCCTAATCATAATTCATATATATACATGTGTGTGTGTGAAGATAGACCTGTAAGTGAGAAGATAAAACAAATCGCCTTCTTTGGTGATAGATTCGGCGGCGATAGAGATGTCTCTGATAGCAAGCCTTTCTTTCTCCGGCGATAAATTAGACACACTCTTCTTCATCTCTCTCTCTCTCTCTCTCTGTGTGTGTGTGTCTGTCTCCCTCCACTTACAGTTGTTTTCTCAGAAGTGAAGTGAATATACAGAGGGTTGGGTTTTATTACCCCTTTTATCTGTCCTTTTTAGCATTTAACTTGTTTTTTCATTTACATAAAATTGAGTCGGTATTTGAACGTCGGGATAAGTACCATGGCCCACAAGCCCATTCCAATTGTTGGCATCAAAAATTTTTGAGCTTGTGAACAATTTATATTTATATGTGTGCAATAGAAAGGGAATTTTTTTTCATTATAATAGAAGCACAAGTCGATTTGCTTTGCTTTATAAAAAAGAAGGTATCAATGAATTTATGTGAAATGAATTTAATTCGTGAAACCATTTCATAGAAATATTGTTGAAAAATAGGAATTTGTGTTGATAAAAGATTTTCTACTATTATTTCTATGGAATGAGTCGATCATTCACTTTGGTACTTTATTGAACAAAACCGGTAATATTATTTTTTCATTGATCAAGAATTTTGATTTTTAGAAAGTATCGTGATCATCCAATAAGAAGAAGGATTCACTTTTTTCAAATGAATGATTTAAAAAATTATTGATTTTAACAACTGATTACAGAGTTGACCATTCGAACCATTCAATTCTTAGAGGTAGATCTCAGTCCTATGAATGGCGATATTCCTGAAACTTACAAATAAAAAATGAAGCAAATTAGACAAAGAGAATAGCAAATTGGACAAAGAAGAAATAACCTGGACAAAAAAAATGACATGACTATGACAAGCCTTTTTTGTGGATAATCTCATATTAATCAATCAAATAGTGATTAATATGTAACCAATCGAACACTACTAAAAAATGGCTCTTCTGCTCAGAAATGAAATGGTCCAAATATTTCTGGAAATTATTACTCTCATTGGACCATTTGTATTTACATATATGCATCAGGATCCCGATTCATGGATTTCTCGGTTCGAGAAATCAAAATAAGAGGATGAAACCATCTCTTCTGATACTTTTTCAAATTCATAAACATTGGATGATAATATATTTATTCTAGTTCTATGATTTAGAGTATCATTTCCTATCTGATCCCTATGAATTTCATATTTGAAGTTGCGATATCAATTCATTAGAAATAGAAAAAAAATATTATCATTTCATTATAAATTATATATAAAGACTTTAACACTCTATATTAAATAATTTTACTACTAGATTATCAAATTTCTAACAATTCTCGTTGTTTACGATTTAAAATTAGAAATAAAACCTTGTCGTCTGCTGAATTTTCAACTCTAATTTAATAAAATAGTACGACTTTAACTACAGAGAAATTGAGATATTGGTTCAAATCATCTGTTGTATCACACTTTTAATTTTTTTTTTAATTTGGGTTTAAAGATTTTGTAGTATTATTACTATTAATTCATATGGAAACAATTTTGTCTTTACTTTTTATTTTTTATATATACCAAAAATCATTTGTTGTTAGTACTGCAACATATAAATATAAATACAAAAATACTTTACTGTGAATAGTTTTTTTTTGTTACAACGTTTTGTCGAGTTTCCTAACACATATGAAGAAGAAAATGAAGAAAGAAATATGGAAAATGAAGGTGGTGAAGAAGAAAATTAAGGAAATGAGAAAGAATGAAAATTTAATTGAGTGACGGATTGTATTTGCATACACTTTAGTGTATTATTGTGATACATTTATGCACAAAAAAGTCATGTCATACTTTGATTCGGAAGCTAGTGATGTGTAAAAATACTGCAAGCGCACAGTGTTTAATTGTAGCAATCACAGATCGATCCTCAGAAACTATAAAATTTCCAAACCCAAATAAATAAATCAGGCAGACTAGACAAATAGTTACGAGAGAGATTTAATTAACCTAATAAGAAAATAAGATCAAATAATATAGAGAACGCCTAGAAATCCGAATCCATCAATTAATCACAATTAATATCCAACTTGTCCTAAAAAGCAATTTTCTTTCTTCAACAAATAAATATCAATTAACGAGATAAACATATACTATGAAATTTATTATCTAACGACAACTCATCAAAACTTCATGGAGCAAGTATAGACTATGAAAAATAAATTCGGTAACAATAATATATCAAAATTACTTTGTTAATCAAACAATTAAACACCAAGAAAAGTTATGAGAGTCAAATAATAAGAACAAACAAATACTAAAAATAATCAACTAACTTCACCTTCATCCTAGGGCAAGAGAATTAGCTAGACATGCTTGAAGAAGGAAACAAAGCAACTAATATAAGACATGCAAATAACGAATAACATAAAAAATGTTTGAGAGATAAAAACTTGTTTGTATTGAAAGATCAAGACAATAAAAGTACTCCACTACTACTCCTAATTAATGAAAACTAAAATTAAAGTTAAAGTTCAAGATCAAGGTCTTGAAATACAAGAGAGGAGACCCATATATATAGGAGAAATAATATAGGTCTTCTATATCGATTACAAATTGAATTCTAAATATTTCCTTCTATTCTTTTTCTTCTCCAACAAGTATTCGATTTTTTCTCTAATTGTTTTGCCTCCAAGTAATTCCACCTCCTTCCTTGTATTTTTCTTTTTCTGCTACAATTCTGATTTTAATTAATTTCCTACAAAATAAAATAAAAATAATTAATTAACTAAAAAATTTATGAAAATAAACATAAAATATGTATTAAAGATGTATTGATTATGGACCTATCAGCTAGATTAATCCATGAGATATTAAATGGAAACAAAATTCGTTATTATCAAGATTTTTGTATAAATAAAGATAGATTCGTTAATTTTATGTCAAATATTGGTTCAAATTTATGGATTGATTCCCAAACGAGAAATATCTGAGGAGGTTGCTATGTTTCTGATAACTATTTTACATAGGACCGGAAATTGTTTAGTACAAAAAATGTATTAGGAAGCGATATCATAAAATATAAAACTAACTTCAAATTATAATACTCAAGTTGGGTACTATATACCACAACATGATCGACACCATCCGTATTCTGTAGTAAGTTTTTACACACACACACATATTACAATTATTATTTTTAACTATGTAAATATTCGTATTAATTACAAGATGATATTGGAGTTATTGATGGCATTCATATTAAATTATGAATACCATAAATAGAACGAACACCTTATTTTGATCGAAAAAATATGTCATTCAAAATATTCTTACACTCGAATAGGAGCGGGATGGGAAAATGAAACACATAATAGTCACATACTAACTGAGGATAGAGTTAGAAGATAAATGAATTTTCACATCCGTCTGAAAATAAATTATATCCTATGGATTCGGTTTATTCATACAAAAGAGGATATATAGTTACATATAAAGGTGCAAGAATAAGTATCACTTTAGTGTAATATCTTTTTAAGTATATTAGGTAATAAAAAGATATTAGCTATGATATATTAAGATAGAACTTAGGTTCTCTATTCTCTATTTCCGAGTAATCAATTTGATTAATTAAACCGTCTGCAATTTTTATCATGTTTGAAAATTGCTCTATCGATCGAAGAACTTCTTCATTTTAAATTTTTGAAAAATTTAAAAATATTTGATGATTTAAATGAAGATACCAGTCACTTTATTAACAATTATTGAAACATAACAGCAAACAGAACAACTGGTGTAATCCTTTAGTCATTTACAGAGTCTAGTCCCATTCCTACACAGCAGGAGCTATATACATATTTTGCACATACTAACAATCACTGTCAACAAGAAAATGAGGGAAATGAAAATCTAACAACGTAGCTACAAATATTATTAGAAACTAATGCATTAACTACTTATTTCAAATTGGAAAACAAACTGCAGGGGCAGGTTTTCTGCCTTCAGATCATAAATTAAGAATCAGAACTCCCAGGGAGCATCCTAAGCATCCACTCATCCATAGAGGGCAATTTTAATTATTGAGTGTTATGCAAGGATGGAAGACGAAGGACAGAGACAGCAAGCTCTTCATTAAGCTTCACAGGGATGGGCGGCATCTGCTTCATAATCTCTGGCAAGTCATTTAAGCTGCAAAAAATACATGTCGTTTTAGCAGCTGTAAAGTCGTCTGTTCAAAACCAACAATTATATAACTTGACATATTAAGGGCACTTTAATATCCTTATAATGTATAACTGGATCTATATTTATGTCTCCAACGATAATTGTCATGCTTTGTAGCCCCTATCAGGGAAAGTCAGGACTCAGGACACCCAAAAAAGTAGTTTTTTATAAAACCGATCTCAACTAACAGTCACCATTTTTTTATTACAGAAAACTGGTATGAGTGAAACCTAAATAACTAAGCATAGCCATAGTAATTTAGTCAATGGTGCCTTTTGCCCTGTCTATCTACTATGGTTTGCTTCAAAAATTCATATACACAGAAATCAAGGCAGTTTATAGTCTATGGACAATAATGTTCCAATAGCTTATCCATATAAAACTGGTATAATTCGAAGAGTCCAACATAGGTACTCTTCAAGTTGATAGTCTATGGACAGTAATGTTCCAATAAATTATCCATATAAAACTGTGTAATTCCAACAGTCCAAGTTTTCCAAAAGTCCAAGCTACATTGAGTATCAAAAGCTTGGACAAAACAACTTCAAGAGAATAAATATTGAACCATTTGGAAGCATATAATTTTTTCTATATATTTCATTAATATATACAAAGAAACATAGTTCAAATACATGTATCGGGGCAGGGGGGGCAGGGAGAAACTACCTGCTCCTGAAAAAGTGTGACTCCATTAATACACATAAGGTTTGACCATGAAACTAGTAAAATGTTAACCGACTATATATGCACAAAGTAGAAACTTGCATAGTTGATTATGAACATGTGAACACCATACAAGGCTGAATAGAAAGTACCATACAAGGCTGAATATAAAGTCGTTAAGTCAGATATATTCACATACCAAGGAAGTTAGTACCCAAGGATAGAAAAAAAACATATATAAAGAACTAGAAACATACTCATTTAAGATTGATAGAATGTTGTTTCGAGCCTGGCGAAAGAGATTAATGTTATCATGATACTGCAAAATAAAAAGAAAAGTGAAATCAAATTAGGAAATTGATGACACAAGTCTAGTAGTCCACGTCCAAGAATGAATAATGATGCAACAGTTAATCTGAAAGTGAAGCAAATGAATCAGAAGTTAAATCTCATTATAGTGAATAGTGATTACATGTATTATGTGAATTGATTTATGAAACAGGAAATCATCCAACTATGGCAAGATATTTTGTATAGAAAATTAGTGGCTATCTTTTTCTGCAAAAAATATCAGGGGTACTGTGTGGTAATTTCATCAATTGATCCACACTATGGTTTGTTGATGTTACTGGTTAACTATATCTCTTTTGTATACCAAAAGGTTTCAACTCATTCAAGTGATGACCAGTAGGTATTTAAATATCTGAGGTTCATGTATCCCCAATTTCCAAATATAATTGTCAATTCAGTGTACTGAGATAATGAGAGCTCATACATGACCAATATGATGCAGACATAGATAGGCGACAAAATTACTGTTCTAATTATAGTTAAGTAGACATCCATGTTAAAGATCTAAGAAATAACTCCTCATTTGCATAAGCATGGGATGGATTTTAGAAATTAATTTACTAAATACACTATTAGCAGGTTGAACAAAATGATGTTATTATAATTATAATCAAGAAAAATAAGTTGTCAATTAAGCATAACATATAAATATATAATATATAATTACAAAAAAATTAAGGTAAAGAAGACACATTCCCAATATATAATTGTAAGCAAACTTGCAAAGTTAACCTTGTATCCTCCAAAGTTTGCAGAAATCTGATCCAAAGCTTGAGCATTTTGTTCAAGAAGCTGTCCGGTCGCACCACCAATGGCTGCAAATGACAAAAAAATCATTACACAACAACATCATGATCGAAATACAATGACACATCTATTACTTATTATTAAAGCAAAACCAGAGAAGTATGGAACCTGTTTTTTCGAAACCTTTTTTTAGTTACAAGGTCCTTTTAGTAATCATTCTATCATAGACTGGTAATAGAATCTTATTAAGCATGTTACTTTTTTTGAGTGTATATCTTTTGGATTTCTGTTGCAGTTACAGATTAATTTTGATTCTTAAAACTATTAATAATTAGGATATATGTACTACATGCTTTGCACAGGTTATACGATTGTAAAAATTAACAGCAGGACCACAGGATTATTGACTGCCGCCTGCTAGGTGCTAGCTAATCTCTTGGGGCATAACCGTACAGCTACCATCCATATGCTTTGCATAGCTTATATTCTTGTGATCTTATAAGGTGAATGTATGTCAATATCGATCACACATTGCGACATTGTACATAAAATGGTGGATTAGATGTAAATTTTTCAAAGCAAGTCTATCAAATCCGGATAAAGCAGGAGTATATATATGACAGTCTTAACCACTGGATTATAGACTCGTCTATTAACATTGGCCCCATATCCTAACTCAAGTTGATATCTTAAAAGCCATTCCTAGGGGTGAAGATAAAGAATGATATGGCATATAAAGTGAGACTGAATACATTACGTTTGTATACATTTATGGGTACTGAGACTGAATACAGAAAGTTTGGCATATAATAGATGGATTTATTAAATTAACACTACCTTAAGATCACATCATCATGAATATGACAGGGTTGTCCTAAATAATTTTATTTTCTTTCATGTACACTGAGATCAACTAGCTACTTCCTCGTGGAGACTGTGCACTCAACTACAAAGATTTGAACCAAACTGTAATTAAATATATCTACAGAACAAGATAGAGGGTGCAGAAACCTTTGTATGAAATGCCATCATCACTATCCATAGAGACCACTGTTTGAGCATAAGGAGGGACATTGGTACGGTTTGTTAGATGAGATGATGATTTAGCTGAAGGATCTGCAACTTTCTCCTGAAAGGAAAAAATGTAACATATGATGTCAGTGTTAAGAAAATAAAGTCAGCTACAGTTTTGCTTTTAACATCTCAACCAAGTCACAAATGACTGAGAAAAGGTGAAATATAACTAGAGAACACACTTGCTTTGCACCAAAGGTTCCACATAGGCCTTCTACATAAGAGATTAGGGACATGAACATATGTGTGGGGGATAATGGAGGAATGCATGAACTTTCTTTTAATTCTCTCTCTCTCTCAAAAATAATAATTATCATATATCACACTTAAATTGCCATATGGAAGACCATACCTTCTTGTCTTTGTTTTTCCTTGATGAATTATGATCATCTTTCCTCCGCTTTCCATTCTCCTTTTTCTGGAAAACAGATTCACAGTTAGTACTGTATTAACAAAGACAATAAAACTGACACTACCGCATCGCTTATGTTATGCTTGATTGCTTATCATCACACTACATAACTGAGCCCAAAAATAATAAAAATGTGTGTCTTTTTGTTGCACCTCTTGTTTGCATGTGAAAGGTTACTGGCTTGGCTACAAACTTATAACTTCGATTGGGTATGTGAGATTGTGAGTCATTCTTGGGCCACTCGGAAGTTCAGACATAGTAAAAGGGGTTCCAGGAAATTGATTACCATAGAACATGAGGTAAAAGTGCTGTAGGAACCTATCAACAGTTAGGTTGAACCTGTTTTTAATTGACTTATTTATAATTACGTTCTGTATAATACTTAATATTTTCCATTTGCCAAGCATGTAAATATGTAATAACCTGGGAAACGAGTGCAAAATATAGGGCTAAACAAAGTGTCCCAAATTTTGTCTTTTTAAAAATAGATTCTATCAGCCCACCGGCCACCACAACTCCACAAGCTGCCAAATAGGGCCACAAACTGTTGGTACACTTGGTAATAGAACTGTGTATTATTTATAGTTATATACATATTTAACAAGAATTAGTTGTATATGTGTATCAAAATAGTATCAAGCTTAGGTGAAATGAAACTAAGGCATATTAGTTGATAAACAATTAAAGGAAGTTCTCGCACTTACATTTATCCATCTACAACGCAGGGCAACATCCCTTACTGTCTTATCTTTTAACTGCATTGCAATTTTAGCATATTTAGTGATGATGGATTCCGAGGCATATCTGGGGGGAAAACCCAAAGAAATTATTCATCAGATACATATATCCACAATAGAAGAAGAAAAATTGAGTACTTAACAAAGTTAAAGAAGCCTGATAAAAGAGATAAACAGTCAAACATGGATAAAGTATATAACAAAACTAACAAAGCAAAGTTCTCTCGCGATGTGCATCCCTAATCGATTACTTTGTAAATAAGATTCAATTAGCCGAATAAACATGGATCAAAATGGTAATAAACAGTGCCATGGAAAAACTTCTATATCAATATTTAGATCACTAGACAACAAATGATAAGCCTTTAGGCCCTTCACAGTCATTTAATTATCAACAAAGTACACACAACTAATAATGAATAAAAAATCAAATCTTTTTCATAAAAACTTTCCAATACTCTGATTTAAACATTTATTATTTATAAAGATTGGGGTTCTAATTTTTACTGCGGCCGGTAAAAAGTAAAAACAATCAAGATTCACTAACAACATATACTACAGAATCCAAGTAAAAAAAATAGAAACTACACACATATACACAACTCAATAAGCTACTAAGCCATAATCAAATTCAAGCAAATCTATGTACATACACAACTACACACATAACTTAATCAAACAAATTCAAGAGGAATTAAACACAAAGATAAATTGTGGGGCATAAACACACACACGCAGAGAGAGAGAGCAAGGGGGGGTACTTGGTAAGCAAATCATGCAAAAGGGTTTGCTCGTCGGGGCTCCATTCAACAGAAATACCAGGATTATGCTTAAGAGCAGCTTGAGTGGGACCCACTGCAGCTGAATTATCAGGCACCGGAATAGAGTTGCAGGTGGGCCCATTTCCATTGCTACCACCACCTCCACCTTGGTTTTGATTATTGTTATCCCCGGATGGGTTTGCACTTGCAGCCATCAATAAAACCCCCTAAATTATGCTACAAAATTAATATAAATATATAATTAATTAGCAGAAAAAGAAAAGAGGGGTAAAGAAGCTTGTAGAGCTTCCAACTTGTTTGTATTTATATATATAGCACAAATGAAGAGGATGAACCGGTGAAGATTAGTCAGCTGTCAGCTAGCTAAAAATATGTATATAATAATAATATTAACAAATACTTGCTATTTTCCCATCATTTTTACTGTATAACAGCTTTAAATAGTAATAAAATAAATAAATTAAAATTTTATTGTAGTCATGCACCATGCATGAAAATCCCACTAAACATCGAGTTTAAGTTAAATTTATTGCGTTATTTTAAATAATTAAAACGATCAGTTATTATTGGCATTTCTTGTCTTGTCTTGTAATACTCGTTTGGTTAGGATTTTCAAATATATTATATATTAAACTAATGAAAAAAATTGTGTTTCGTGGCTGCCTCATAATAAATTTTAAGTTTATTAAAATTATTTTTGAAATTGAAAATATTTAATAAATATATAATTGTAATATATTATAGAAATTTATTTAAAAATACTTATTAATTTTATTTTTAAATAAATAAATATTAATTAATTTATTAAAAACCAACTACGCCTACATTGGTCAATTTGTAGATTTAAATAAATTGGAACATAAATCAAATAATTAATAAAATTATTACAAAGATTAAGTAACAATAATAACAAATATTAAAAATAACATTATGTATTTATAATTTTTCAAATTGCAAATTATAAGAACGTGCTAATAAGATTATTAATTTTAAATTTTTTAAGTTGTACAGATGTAACGATCAATATATAAGGTTCATCATCTTCCATGTATAGATTTTGATCAAATGACTAAACAAATTTCCCCCCCAAAGTTACATTACTACTGATTGAAAATAAAATTTGATATAACAAAATTATATTGAACCAAAATAGTAGTATTAAATTTATAAATATTACAAAATCAAATAATAAATTCAAAATTTATATGTGTATTATAATTTACAACTTACTGATTTATTATGATCCCCGGAGATCTCTTTTTCTCCATACGCCGCTAACAATATCAATGTCATAAATGTAGGTCAATCAGCCCACGATATCTAGATAAATATTAGTAACATTATTTAAATATTAAAATTTTAATTTAAAATTATATATGTGTGTGCGAGTTATAATATCTTATTTTAACAAAATATTTGACAACATATTAGTGTTATTAACACGTACTTCAATTATATCGAGACATATGAATTCAAATCCATGTAGTGGTATATTGATGATTCTTTCTTCCAACTTTTTTGGGGCCGTTATACGTAAAAACATCACTTTAAACCCACATGATAGCGATCTATATCGACCGATACTTGCAACTAATTTTAAGTTTTTAATGCTATATAAAGAAACCTTTTTTACGAAATATGTTTGAATCGAAAAAGTAGATGCTTTTGTATCGTTGCATGGATAAGATTTTCCTATCATAAATTAAAGCATCGAAAAGTTAGTATGAATGCATAATTGTAATAAATTAATAAAGAACAAAAATTTATTAACATTCTCATCAATTAAAATCATGACAAGGCTAAATTGATCGCATGTTTGTGCATTCATTGTCTCCCACATTGTGTATACTCTCACTCTTATCATCCCACATCGTGTATACTTTCACTCTTATCATTCAATGGTCTCTATTATTATTCAAAACATTTAATAGAGTGTAATTCATAATGTAATAGACATTGAATGTAAATAGATCTGAGATAAATTTGTTGTAATTTATTTTTTATGCTTGATATTTAATTTATATAAGTGATGATCTATTATTTTTTAGATGGAAACACATTCAATTTAAGTAAAAGAATAAAATTAACTTTTTTATTATAGATACCGTCTTTTTGAAAAATTAAAATAGTTTCGATTTTTAATAATTTAATGTATTTTCTAAAATTTCTAATTAGCTTATGTATAATAATGTATTTTCTAAAATTTTAAAACTTATCTTATGGATAATAATAATTTACTTGACTTGAGGAGAAAATTTAGGAGAATATAATGTAACTTAGATTTTTTATCTATAATTTGGAGAAAATTTAGGAGAATATAAAGTAATTTAGAATTTTTTTATAATTTTTAATATTTAATAATTCAAAAATTCGAGAAAATTAGAAAAGTATGTTGTGACGATTTGGGAGCATTAAATAACCGTATCGGTCTTCTCCTTTATATATATATATATATATATATATATATATATATATATATATATATATATATTTTGATTGATTATTGGTGTCGATGAATAATTAATACGTAATCATAATAAACAGGAAAAGTATAATAATATTATGAATGACCTGATAGCAAATATTGATGATAATCAGTAAAAGAACTAAATTTCTAATTAAAAATAAAAAATTCGAAATAATTGAGATTCTTTTTTAGAAATTAGATTCATTTACTAATTCATGATCCGGTACAGAATAAAATTTTCATTCTTGATTTTACGAGAATTATTATGAAAATTTTCATTTACTTCTTTTCTATAAAAATTTGAATTTTTAATAAATATTTGAATTTTTACTCTAATTCTTTTTTTGATGATTTATTCAATCTTGATCAAAAAATATATCTTAGTTATTTTTCATCTTTTCAACAAGATCGATCTGTTATCATCTTTACATGTCCCAAAAATTTAAAATAGATATTAATTATTTCAATTTATGAACTTTCATACCATTAATTATATATATAGGTAAATGCTCATTTGCACAATGGGATATGATCGATCAGGGTAAATACTTGAAATCAAATTATTATTATTATTTTTTCTTATGATTTTGTGTTAGACTTATTAATTTTTCTCAATGAGCGATTTGTTAGAAAAAGAATTTTTTTAGTGAAAATATCGCAACTTCTATTTATTTTATCTTTTTAAAAGAATAAAAATTATATTATATTTTTCCTCTTATTTACTACGATAATGAAGAATTAAATTATCATTATACTTATTCATTTTTTCACCTACTTTATAAGGTGATACTTCTAAAAGAATAGTTGTAGTTAAAAACAGAAAACCTAAAACCTTTGTGGTAAGAACAAAATTCATTCTAATATTATAAAATAATATTATAAAATTTTCACATGTTTTCCATTTTTTGTATAGAATTTTATGTTATAAACTATATAACTTGGGGAACAATTTTAAGTCATATAGCTTTATAATAATTGTGCAAAATTTTCACATAATTTCTTTTAAATTGATATCCATTACGATTGTCATTTAATTTAAAATTTTCTATTTTAAAATCGTACATGAGATTTTTATTTGTTACGGTTGTCATTCAATTTAAGATTTTTTATTTAAAAACCGTACATGAGATTTCCCTCTCCTCTTTTACATACATGATGAAAACTAAATAGGAAATAAAAAAAAGATGAAAATATTACCATTATGAACCCATTTTACTAATATTTTGAATACTTGTTTTTTATGTCATGATATTTGCTCAATATATTGATTATATTTATGTACAAACTACGTTATTGAAGTCAAGTTATTTTATTATTTATTTTTCTAACGAAATAGGCTTTCTCAATAGCCATTTTCCTTTCCTCCAAGCTCCGGTAGAATTTGTCGGTGTCAATGATGTGTGTCAAATTAGACAAAAGCCTTGACTACTGTCAGGACCGATGTAGGAAAAAAATTTAAGGGTTGCATCCGATTATTTTTAAAAATACTTTTTTATAAAATTTAATTTAGACAGAGGCACCTCGATAATTTTGTAAAATTTTAATGGTGACATTTTGTAAAAAATATATTTTAGGGGGCATGTGTTCCTCTGTGCCCCATCCTGGGTGTTCACCATATGTGACACAATTTCTATACAAAATACCCAAAATGACACATGTTTGGAAAATGACCCAAAATAGTACCCAGAAACGCTAGACAATTTAGCGTTTAAGGATTTTTTAACCTTGCACACTACTTAGTTTTTAGGGTTTTTTAGCCCAATACGCTAAATTGTGTAGCATTTAGGGTTTTTTAGCCCTACACGCTAAATGTAGTGTTTATGATTTTTTAATCCTATACGCTACATTGTATAGCATTTATGAGTTTTTTTAGCCCTACACGCTACATCGTGTAACATTTAGGATTTTTTTAACTTTATATATTAAATATTATAGGTTTTTTAAAATATATAAATTTTTAAACTTTTTTTCATTAATTTTATTTGTTTTATAAAATTATAATTTTTGAAACTTTTTATAAAAACGCTAGTTAATGTCGAGTTTAAAAAAATTAAGCTTAATATTTCTAAAACCTAAACCCAATTAGGGAATTAATGAACCCTAAAATATTAAAAATGATTAAATTAGAGTCCTAACTTTAATTAGGGTTTAGGGCCCTATACCCTAAATCGTTGAACATTCGATTACAGGCTTATAAATTCAGTACCTAACTTTTAATTTAAGTTTAATATTTCTAAAATCTAAACTCAATTAAAAAATTAATGAACCCTAAAATATTAAAAACGGTTAAATTATGATCCTAACTTTAATTAGGATTTATCAGCCCTAAACCCTAAATCCTTGAACATTCTACTAAAGACTTATAAATTCAAATACTTAACTTTTAATTTAAGTTTAATATTTCTAAAATCTAATTAGGGAATTGATGAACCCTAAAATATTAAACGATTAAATTATGTGTGTTTGATTTTGGGGTTATGTTATTATTATTATTATTATTATTATTAGGAGTAAAACAAAAAAAAAGCTAAATTACAAACGCTACAAGGCTAAAAAAACCCTAACCGCTACACCATTTACGTATCCCGACAACATTTTGGGTCATCTCCCCATATAGTGTCATTTTGGGTATTTGAGTTAAAAATAGTGTCATATTTGACATTTTCTCCTTGATCCGCCCCCAACTACAGCCCAACTCTTCGCAAAGCAAGTTCCAAATCCAAGACTTGGCTAAATTATCACCGAGAAAGCAGTTTGCAATAAAACATTCAAATCCACACAAACAGTACAGTTTCCCAAAAGAATTTTCCACACTTCAGATGCTTGCAATTAGTAAATTTCCTACTAAGTTCGAAGTTATTTTATGAATTGGAGGTTGCAACTTCTACAAGTTCGCAGCGAAGCAAACAGAACATTTGTTAAAAGCCAACATGGCTTGTGATGCTTTTAGTTCTTGTCCCCCCAGCCAGTTGCTTCTAGTCATCATCCTCTGGATCAAAGTCCTTGATCTTCACATCAGCGTCTTCACCATACTGAATGCACATATCGATTTGTGACAAGATGTATTGTATGCTGCATATAAGAAGACAATTTATAACTAGAGACAATTGTCATAAAATAAATACATGATAAAATGTTCTTTAAGATTGCAGATCCATATTTTTATTTTGGACACAAATTTATAACTTTTGACCATAGAATACCATAAAGAAGTTATTAGAACGAGATCCCAAGAAGACATAATAAGTAGTTCAGTACAAAAGTACATATAAACAAGAGATGATATGAAGTAGTAGCACATAGAAGTATTACCTCCTCTTTTTCCGCAAATCAAGAGGCACAAAGCTCACCATGCTATACTGGTCTACCTGGTATAACAAAATTAAAAGTTACTTGATATTAAATAATAAATATGCATTACCATACCTACACATATATTTAAAATTTTCTTTTTGATGTGTGTGCAGATAAGTGATGTTAGGTAACACAGGTACTAAACATGGTGCAAAAGTGCATATCATTATTTACAAAATCAACCAAATTTACCCAGTTTTTAGAATTATGGATTCTAATAGTTTACCAGTTCAATTAAAGATTTATTCAGCTTTCTGAACTGAGGAGCCATTCGCTTATTCAACTCTGTAAGTAAAAATTGAGACTCTGGATTCAAGTAGCTGAGAGCCAAAAAACCCCAAAATATTAGAATGTTACCCAAAAAAAGAGAAAATTTACTGTACACTAAAGAACTACAATCAAATAAATACTACACAAAATGTTGACAGGCATACTCTTCAATGTCCTTTTTATTCCTCACAAGGTCCATCTTGGAGAGAATGTTAACATGAGGCAGTTCAAGCTGAATCATTGCAGAGAGTGAAGCCATGCAGCCACTAATAAACTTTGCAACATCCGTCATGAACTAATATCCAAATACAACTTGTTCAGCTTGAGTGGAAATATTTGATAAATATATAATGAAATCGGATAAACTGGAACACACCTGAGAATCAAGCAAGTAAACTACACAAACATTGATATTCTTGCGCTTCAAATGCTCCACAAAATTCTTGAACACAGGAACATGAGAGTAAAGTTCGATTTGTCCTGGAATAATTTATTTTCAAAAAAAACAAAAAACTATTGGCTTATCAAAGAAAATTCTGTAAGATCCCAACCAATGGACCTTGCTTAGACTAGTAGAAAACACGACAAAGCTGCAAACTTTTAAATACCTATATGGATATGCCATATGTAATTGTAGAGTTCTCGATGGGGATCGTAAGTGAACATAAAGGAGAATTTTTAAATATTTTATTAATTAGTTAATTTATATTGTTTAGAGGAAGATAGTGTACTTATCTATATGTTTTATATGTGGTGTTGGGACTTATTAAATATTATTTACAATACGCCCAATTATTTTGCCTTGGGAAATGTTATCCATCATAAATTTTCCCAAACCCTTGGGGCACTGTATTTGTTGCAGTTAATCCACCCAAATTTATCTTATTGTTTTAATTTCATAATCCCATCTTTGTGAATCTGTCCTGCATCAGTTGTACTTCATTATGTGCATCAATAACAGGCATAAGCTTGAGAAGTAACGCCAAAACCTCTCTCCATCTATCTACTGACTCTCTATGTTACTACTGTTCTGTCCAAATTCTCAGCCTAATCTCATATAATTCTCATTCTTTAACTTTGAAATCCTAGTTCCTGACACATTCCATCAGTATAATTTACATATTTCCTGTTACATGGATTATGTGAACAAAGTATACAATTCTAAACATGAAAGGGCCAAAGAGATATATACAACGCTATCACTAAATGGATCTTATAAACTGTAAAGCCACAAATGAGTGGTCTGTGTTTATGTATAAGCAAAGCTCTGCTTGTGCATTTGTTGTATTTCTTCAAATAGTATATATGAAGCAAGGCACAACAACTAGCCTGATGGGACATTGCAAAAGCCAGGTCAAACAGTCGAGCCATCAGATAACATAAAATGATGAGATTTATAATCTTACAATTAAATTGCAAGGGTTTTAGTTAGCAAATTTTTTTTTGCAAGGGTTTTAAATAAGCAAAGTAAATTAATTAGTTTAAAATAAATAATAAGACACGAATTAAAGGTACAGACATACCTGGGCAATCAAAAACGATATAGTCATCATCTGCAAAATTATCCAACTCTTCTTCCAACCAGTCATCTAAACTTTCTTCTAGATGTCTGAACATGAAGAGTCAAGGGCGTACTATTTGTGTCCAAATACACTATACACACAGTATTGTTATTATGCTAGCACTCAATGATTGACTACACAACCAAAGAAAAAAAGGAATTTTAAAGACAAGGATACTCCATGCAGTAAATAAGAGCACCATTTGGACCCAATCCAAGTTCTTCCATAACATCATCCAGAGATATAAGTTCCTTGATGTCTGAGTTGACAAAACAGCCATCAATCATAAAGTGAATATAAGTAGATATCTGACAATGAACAGAATCAGCACTAGTATAGTTTGAGTTACCCATAGCCACTGGATAGTCAAAATTTTCAGCCGCAGGATCTAAATTTACAATATGAACTGCTCGTCCAATAGTTTCACAATGTTGATGCAAACTGGCACAATATGTAGACTGCATTTTAAAGGAGAACTTTGAAATATCAAACAATTGATACAAACCAAGTTCTTCAGTAAGACTAGGGTTTTGTCAATCGATAATTTTAGATGAGCTCATCACAAAACTTACAAGTTGCAACAAACAATTTATGTATTATAATGGTTAAGGCTAATACCTCACTATTTTAGCGAATGGCATTGCTAGGTCATTATACAATTTTATTTCCAATCACTTGTACTTGGCAAAAGATCCTCGGGTCTTGTTTTATACTCCTATGTCCTCTTTTAGTAGTTCCTTTGGCTATCGGCACACATTTTGAGGAGTATTAGATAAATTTTATATATACTATTAAATGTTATTTATTATATCAAATAAAAATTTAGAATCAAAATTTTTATTTGATGTAAAACTTAAAACTGATATTAAACATAATTTTATTTTATACACCTCATATTGTGCGTCAAAAGTCAAAGGGACTAGTAAAAGTGGACTGAGGGTGTATAAGATGCTGTACGATTGATATATCGTCTAAAATAAGCGTTGTGTTTACATTACCAACAAAGTGAAAACAATGAGTATACAGAACATATGCCTCCAAAGTAGGGATTCATCAAATTTAGCAACAGAATAGAGTAGTGTGTTACTCCCTACTTTACTATTTACTTGACCCTCTGATTTTTTAGGCATAACTTAGCTTTGTAGATTTGTGCTCGCACAGCACAATATTATGAAAAGATATCTCATGTAATGTTAAGTATGCCAACAAGGTTTTAAAGGACTACACACTATTAGAGGGAGTCAATTACAATAACAATATAAAGTCACAGACTCAAGAGTATTATAAACATCTAAAAAAGACAGAATTCTTATGAAAAGAAAGTTGGGTCACGAGAGTCTAAGTAGGTATGAATGTCTTCCTGCAGACGCTACTTGCATCAAGTAGACTTCTCAGATGTTATATGTATAAAAACAAATATGAGGGTCTGGAGGAAATTTCAGATATTTCACCTTTCCGCTGCCAGCAGGACCGATAACTAGCTGTGCATAACCCATTATAGCTACTTCCCTTTACACTTATTCTTCCTGAAGAGTGCTACTTCGTCAATTCACAATAGAACTACAAAAGCAACTGAATAGATGTAATACTGCAACAAACAGCGAACTCAGTATGAATAAGCCAGACAAAGCACCAGCCAGAAAGTGGAAACCTACAACGGCACAATATTACCTCATACTCCTATCTTTTAGAAAACAAACTTAATTAAACCATCTTCTTATTCTCCTTCAAAATTATATCTTTGCCTACTATCTTAAATAAAGACAAGTGTCAAGCTTCACTGTCTTTTAGTCTCTCTCCAAATTATTCGGTGTTATGTTATGCACTTATTTATACTCCTTGATATTTAATGTATTCTGCGTTAGAAGTAGTTCTTATTCATGTATTTTATTAATATTATTGCATAGTCAAAGTCTGGATCTTTACGAAAATATTAATTTTACTCCTAGAAATAGAGGTAAGAAAACATCATGTATTCCTCGCTACTCCCTATTCTAGGAAATAGAGACAAGTTTGCATATATCTTAATTTGCGAGTCAAGCCATGAAACCTCAAACCGGATTCCTTGTCCCGGATCGCGATTCCATCTTGATCCCATCCATTATGGAACTTGATCCAATTAACCAAATCTGGCAGCCCATAAATCTTATAGAAAGAAAATAAGAACCCTAAAAGATTACGATTGAAAAAGAAAAGCAGGAAAGATCCGAGGCCAACAACTTGAAAATCGAAAACAACTATACGAAAAAGTTTGCAAATGCACAAGGGAAAATAAGAAATCAATTTGAGCAACAAAAACAATCAAAGAAAAAGAAATACAAACCAATTGTTAACAGGGCATCACAAGGCCAACATCAACATGGCGTCCTAAATTGTTTAATAACCAAAAAAGTAACTATTAAAGGGATTTTTGAATTCACTGGTCCCCGTATCCAATTTAAAGAGAGATAACATTTCACATACGGGAACGACTCACATTCCATGTAACATTAAATTCTTACCATCTTACCCTCAACCCTCCTCCATGAGCAGGACTCATGATTCGCTGGTATGAAACTCTATATTCCCTAAAAACATTACTTATTGGAACCCACTTTTTATCTTAATCTCATTGCAATTCTACAAAAGGGTGTAGCATACTCCGTGCCATCTCCATCTCAATCTGACGCCGGAACTGATGATAATTCACAAAATTTCAAGATATTATTTTTACCAATGCAATTTTTAATTTAATATCTGGAATTTGATAATCCTGTAACCCATACTAAACAAAACCCATTACAACATATGAAACAACTCACTAAACCCATTAGTCCATTACAACATATGAAACAGCTCACTAAACTCTTAGGTTCTAATCATCATTAATAAGAACATGACTTGAAAAGCTATTCGTTAATACTAAATAACAACATAAAGATGTGTGTGTGTGTGTGTGTGTGTGTAAACAATATATGTACTCTTGCCAGCTATGGTAGAATATCGCCAAACGCTTGTTTCCTTCCTTTTTGTGGAGCTTTCGCCTTTACTACCTTCGCCTCTCTTGCCTCTCTTTTATCAAATTCTTTTTATATACTGTTAATTAATATTTAATTTAATTTTATGATTTTCGTTAAATAATAAATAAATTTCTTTGTATTTGCAATTAGGAACATCAACACCCTTTATTTTGATTTTTTTAGTTATTGTTATTTATCATTTTTTATCAATATAGAATATATTTCTGTTTGTATAATAAAATTAAATATTTATTGTTTTTGAAACTAAAAATGTATTGAATAATTTTTACATACAATAAATAATAAATAATTTGAAGATTTTTGTTTTTTAAGTCTCACGCTTTTATGGAATGTTTTACTTTCCTTTAAGTTCGACAAAGAAGTGCTTATTTTTATAAAAAAAAACACATATTTATATACTTTTCTTTGAAATAAGTACTTCCAGAGAGATAATTACTTATTTTAAAATAAAGTAAATAAATATATATTTTTTCCAAAAATAAGCACTTGTTTCTCAAATTTAAGTAAAGCCAAACACTATTTGCTCATCTTTTTATATTAATTTAAATATAAATTATTAGATTATTTTTTAAATAATTTAAATTATCAAAAACAATGTAAATAAAATATAAAATTTGACCCATTAATTTCAAGTTTCTTCGATGTTTTATGACAAAAACAATTTTTAAGCGTATCATAATTCACTTTTTTAAGAGTATTTTCAAATTGAATATATAAATTACTAAATTATAATGTATATTTAAAATTAATTTAAACCTTAACATTCTCAATATTTCTCAACTTTGTTAAAAAAATCCATAGTTTCTTTGTTACTCTGAAATTTATAAATATAAATATGTAAACACGGTGCTGTAAATTTCCTTGCACCACAGATACTAGATCACCAATTAAGCATACTGCAAAGTTTAGGCACACAAAATGGAGGGGCTCTTTTCACAAGTTAAAAGTTTAAATCTGACTATCTGAGTATACATGTCAGACTGACGATATCACAAGTTAGAAGTTCAAATCAGTATGTACATGTCCCTGTATCTTGAATTTTATATCCAAGTTTTACGAGTTAAGTGAAAGTACATGATACTTCCAAACATATTCAGAAGAAAATTTTATTGAATGAGCTTGTTTAACATCTATAGTCCACAGAAGAAAATTATGAAATAAACACTAGTCTGGCCAATAAGCTCAGTAGGCTGCATTGTGTTGTAGCCTTGAACCTGCTTTCTCACCATTGTTTAGAGCTGAAAATGAAAAGAAAAAGTGAAGTAAAATAAACACACTAACTTATGTAACTAGAAAGAAAAAATTCTATATTCTTAAAATTCAGGAAGAGGCATCTGAGAATTCCTCATGTCAACCATGGTAATATGGTACCACAATTTCATGTGTGGTTTGATGCTATTTAACTTCTTGCTTCCCAATTCTGGGGTACCAAATTTGGCTAGAAAGTACCCGAGGCTTTAAATGGGGGTGAAGGCGAAAAGGAATTAAGAAGGATTCAGTAGGACACGCTGCTTAAATGTGATTATAAAGAAAAACAAGTTAACTTGAAAATGGGTGGGAAAGATCATACCCTGTATCCCCTTCATTCTTTTATATAAAACTAAGAAAGAAACAACTCATATTCAATCTTTGGCTACACGAGGTACCAGTTCAGAAATGAATTTTTTTAAATAAAAAAAAAATCAGTGTTGGTTTGGTACTTTGGTTTAGTAAATAGCATGGTTCTTCTGTTTTTGGGTGGTTCTCTGCCTTTGTAGATGTTCTGAATTGAAAGGAGCATTGTGTTCTAATATATACTTCAAATCATGGACATCATAAAGCTTACCATGACATAAACACGACTGTCACAATCACTAGCATATAACAAAAGGGAAATGCTCAAATCTGTCACAACAAACTTACCTAATGATACACGCTCTGGCAAGCTGACATACTTTGGGCAAGAGCTTGTTTGAGAAACCAAGTCACTTTGATGACTGCTGCCAAGTCCAGTTGCACAGTCTCGTGGCTGCAACAGTTAACAAAAATCAGTGAAAATGTTAGGTTGTTTGAAAATGAAGGAAAAGAACAAAGCCCTCAAGTTGAAGAGTTGGTTAACATCTTTTTATGTTAAAGTCAAAGGTGGAACCCTCTCTAAGAAAGAAGTGTTTATGGGGGTCTACTTCATCAAGATAAGCAGCCAACACAAATAGGTAATCTGAAGACTTGGCTGATGGCTCTTGGGTAAGAACAACACATGAATTATGAATGTCCTTTGTCGTCCATGAAGTGAAGAACCAATTATGGAATATAAAATTGCTGCTTGAGGCACACGACTATAATATAGTTGACTTTGTTATAGAAGAGAAAAAAAAGATTCAAACCTTAAAATCCTTATAGAAGCACAGTCGGAGTTCCTCTACAGAACCTTGTGAGCAAGTAATCTCTGGAGTTGCATGGAAAGCATTTTGCACAGCGGAGATGATGCCCCCCAGAGGATACTTTTCAGAATTTGAAGGGACATATCCAGCTTCATACAATACCTCCTGGTTGCATTATCACTTACCAGTTAGCCTTTGTGAACATGATAATTTTATTTACATGCAGTATGTTGATTAAATTATAGAAGAAATTAATAGTTTGAGGATCACTTCTTCCTAAAACCATCAAGTTGCCAACTATAATATATACTGAATACAAGAATAAAAAAGTCTAACAGCAAAACCCAATATCCCTTACAAGTACTACAGTACTATAAACTAAAAATTGTAAAATCTTTAAAGGCTACAATAGGCTAGCCAAAAATTTGCGGAAAATGATATATCAACTTCATTGCCCGTGTTAAAGAAAAAATGAAGATCATATAAATTGGAATTTCTCTATGAAAATCTTGAACTGCAATCATGTACTTCGGATTGCACATGTTGTAAAACAGGCAAAACCAGGACTTTTTAATGCACGAAAGATGGCATATATGAATAGAAAATATAAACTACAGTTTTATTTTGCAAGTGAATAAGCTTTTGACGAGAAACACCATATGCAACTGAAAGCCTTACCGTGACATTAAATTTGAAATACACGTTGAGGGTTGTTATAAAATAACCATATTCATCTTTAACAACAGGAAAGGAGCAAGTTCCATGTTTTTCTGCCAAAAAAAGCAAAGATTAGAGTATGAATGTAATATCCAGTATTTTTTCAGAATAATAAAATTGATTAGTAATAATAAAAAAGATTAAAAATTTTTAGAAATTAGAAATTAGAATTAGATTAGAATAACGGGCTTTCGAATATGGGTCAGATTTGAATCATAGTAGGTTTTGGTGTAGGGTTCTGAAACACTATATATTGGTTAAGATCTCCTCATTCTTTTCGAGCCACCAAGACTAAACGGTTGTAAATCTCTCTCAACACAAATATTTATTATTTTTCTTGATCTTTGTTATTGAAATTCGTAGGATTTTTCTTACACAACTCAGCTGTCTTGTAAAATTCGTAGTAAATTCATCGTAAGTCGGAATTCGATGATTCTGGACTTTTCGGAAAGATCCTTTCGTTCTCTACGACTTTCATGGTTTAAGTTTTTCGAGAAAACATCGTTTAGAGGGTCAAAAAGGTGAAATACAGATCTGGACAGATTCGGAATCGTGGAGAAGTTCGACGTTTGAGATGTGATATTTTTGATTGGGTACTCAATATTGAATATATGTTTAGAATGATGTGAATTCTTTGTTTGCATAACTGAGGTAAGTAACTATTCGTTTCTCCATGTTATTATGTAAATAACTATTTGTTGCTCCGTATTATTATGTAAGTAACTATTCGTTGCTCTGTATTATTATGTATATAATTTTTTGTTGCTCTGTATTACTGTGAAACATGTTTTGTGTTATTAGATTACTTGTCCACACCTATTTGTCTCAATATCGTATATCGTATATTGAGTTATTGACATATGATTAATAAGAAAAGAATTTTTCAAAAATCCCCGGTCTCGCATGAAGGATAAGATCCCGGCCACCGGGAAAGTGTGACATAAAGATAAGAATAAGATCCCGGCCACCGGGAAAGTGTGACATAAAGTATAAGATCCCGGCCACTGGGAAAGTGTGACATAAAATATAAGATCTCGGCCACTGGGGAAAGTGTGACATAAAGTATAAGATCCCGACCACTGGCAAAGTGTGACATAAAGTATAAGATGTCGGTCACTGGCAAAGTGTGACATAAGAATAAGATGTCGGTCACTGACATAGTGTGACCGTGATTTAAGATTGTGGGAATAAAATATGGATACATTGTTAAGATTTAGTTATTGAATAATAATTTTGAATATGTGACTTTTAGAACCTATTGTTGTGCATCTGAAATCTTTATAATAATTATATCAAGTATATTATGTGCAATTATGCGGTAAATATTATGTGATACGTGTTTAAGTGGCGTTTTTGAAAAGATAAAATATTATTTTGAGCTATTGGATGATAGTTGCTTGCTGGGCTTCGCAGCTCATTCTTTTAATATTTCGGAATTTGTGTAAGAGAAAGTTGGAGTGCATTAGTTTTCGAGGATCTTAGATTTGGAGTAGAATTTGGTTGTTGACTTGTCATTGTTAGATGGGCTTTTGTAACAATTATCTTTGTAATAGAGTTTTGTATTAATAAATTGTATTGTATTTTAGTTTTGCTCGAATTAATAGTTCGAAAAAGGGCGGGCTGTTACAATGAACATTGTGGATGTAAAATAATCATCATCTAAGGAAGCACTAAAAAAGGGATGTCTAGATATGTGCGTGTAAAAAGACAATTCAGGTTGAACATAAAAATGTTGCTGCTGCAGCACATGGATGTTTAACAGAGCATAACGGTCAAGAATAAAAATATTGTGCGTGCATGTGCTACAATCCTTATTATAAGCATTAAACAGAATCTGGTACCAGCAACTCTTTTTCCTGGAAGGAACTACTGATAATAACAAAATATCATATATAGCAAGCATTTTGTGAAGAAGCACTAGATCCTCCGTTCTTGTACATGAATTGAACTCATTTAACAGAATGGTCAACTCACGATGATGACCAAGGATAAGAATTCAAGTTGGTCCTCCACCAAGTCGTGAGGATAAAACTTAAGTGCACACATCACATACCAATTGCCACAACTGGGGTATATTTAAATACTTTAGGAAATCAGTTCTCTAAAACAGTTAGACAGCTAAATTATGTATATTAATATAAAATAGAAAATAAAACTTTAAATTTAAATTGATCATGTAATGTAGCATAAGACAAAGATGATTACCCCACTGCCAAGCACCAACGCCCCCATTAAGCCGTTATAATGTACAGGGAAGAAAAGTTAGTTTTATATATAGAAATATTATAAAGTTTGTAAGTATGATATCACTCCAACTGATCACCTCATGTGCCCAAAATAATCCTTTCTTGCCACTGCAAGTTGATGTTTTGCTGCAACTGTAGGTTGGCCAGTACTTCTCTAAGGCATCACTCAGTGTTGATATCTAGCAATTGGGTTAAGCAGATGGTGTCAGGAACTCATTGCCTACATTAAGAATCAGACTCAAATAGATGTCATGTATGGGCACAGGGCACCAGTGTAATCCGAGAGCTAATGACTGTAGTGCTCCAGATATAACGTAGTTATCAGCATTAAAGAAATATACCAGACTACAACAAAGCTTATATCTGATATCAACCAGATTCAACGATGCATGGAGCATTACATAACCTGCCTTTCACAATAATTTGCACACTAGGAATGAAAATCAATCTGCGGAAAAAGAGTACCTCTTTAACATCGAATTCCGATTTAGTGCAGCATGCAGGCCATGTGCCATCATTGTAGTCTGGCCACAGTCCATCTGAAATGCAAATGAGCTATATATACATGATTACCTTTTCATGATACTTGTGTCAAGAAATAGATAGTTGCAAGACTGAGAAGATCAGGTTGTCTTTGAAAAACATATCAAACCATTATGATAAAAAGATAAGAAACAAGAACAAAAAACAAGTGTATACTGAATATATGTCAATGCTCAATAATAAGACTTTGATTTGCGACAGGACGGTAGATATCATCTAAGCTATAGTTAATATATAAAAAACCCAACAAACATGAAACTTCAAAAGACACCATCAATCTCGAAATCACATATGCTAGGATGAAAAAAAACTAAATATAGACTTACGGATTGTAAATTCAGTAGGAGAATCTGATCTGCAAAATATCAAACACAAAAATCTTGAATAAGTTCCTGTTAGCAATACAATTCCCAAAAACAAGATTATCAAACAATTCCATTAACAAAGTCACCTTGACCAAAAAGTTCAAATCTTGAAACCCAAAAGTGCCTAAATCCCACAGTAATTCACTAATCACTACTACCTCTAACAAACTACCAACAATATAACCAACAAATTTACATCTCCCTTTAAACACAAATGCAAGAACAGACATATACCAATTCAAATACATACACACAAAAAATTATACACGGTTAGATAAAATGGGAAAATACCCTCGACAGCAACCATTAGAAGGACAACAATGTCGAGTGTTTCGACAAACAGTGCCAGGCCATTGAAGAGATAGCATAAAATAATCAAACTCTCTCTGCTCCTTCACAAATTTAACACCACCCCCGTTGGTGAGTTCGATATAGAACGACCCCATGAGTAGAACTAAGAGGTTTACAGAGAGAATCGTTCTTGTGAGGAGAGAAGCCATGGCTGATGGCTCTGTTGTTCTTGAGCTAATTTATTTAGCACTGATCCAAACAGGGCCCAACAGAGATTGACCGTATTTAAGGTTAGCAAGGTTAATACTGTCGTTGATTATTTTTACAGAACATAAGCAGCGGTTAAAAGTAATTAAAACTTCAACCTAGTCAATTACTGGCTTACTGCATCGGGGTACGGTAAAGTATTTACTGCACTTTATCAACTTACTTTCAACCGAAATAATGTTACGATTTTTCGCTAATTAATTTTGATGCTATTTAAAGCATTTTTAAGAAATTTTTTTATTTTGGTTATGGGCAGTTTCTAAAAGACGGGTAATAGAGTTAGACGGTGAAGATATCGTCCGGTGATTAATCTGACAATTAGTGATTAATTGGAATATTAATTGGAAATAATTTAATTTAATAAATAATAATATATAATTATATTTAAACATTTCAATTATTATAAAATTATAATAAAAAATATCATATATCATTAATCTATATATATTTAGATGTTAAGATTTACGAAAAAATCACTTATCATTAACATTTTAAGTGGTTTATACTTAATAATCATTATTTAATAATTAATCTTAATAGCTATTACATAATATATCCTATAATTATTAGTAATTTAAGAGAATATTTGAAATTTATGAATGATTTAGGTCATACAACCCATATTTATTAAAAATTTATAATAAAAATATATTAGTTATTATATTTTTTAAACATTTAACTTCTTTTAAAATAAAATAGATTTTACCAATTTTTGACTATTTCGACCGATTTTAGATCGTCTCAATCAATTTTTGACCATCTCCGCCGATTTTTTCGTATTGACCGATTTTTGATCGATTTTCAAGAAAAACGTCTTCTAACCCGATTTTCGATTAATTGAGACGGGGCTCATCCGTCTTTTAGAACACAGGTTGTGGGTCAATTTTTAAAAAATGAGTAATAAAATAATATTATAATATATATGTTTCAAATAGAAAATTATGAGTAATTAAAAATTAGATCCAATGATCAATTAATTACCCGTCCTAAACACTAATCAATTAATTAAAAAATTTCATTCAAAATATAAAATAATTTTGATTTATTAAAGTTTTAAAAACCGAAACATATTATGAAAAATCATTCAAAAAAAAAATTAAAAATCAAGTTATTTGGAATGTCCGACTCAATTATATAATAAGTTATTGCTGGCAAAAAAGTAAAATTTTATTTATATTAATTATTATCAAAAATTAGTAATTAAAAAGGGTTATTTTTAGTGAGGAAATGTTATTTTCAAATCACTTTTTTCTATAAAAAAATCGTAGTTATTTTATTACTTATTCTCCTCTGATGTTATAGAATAAAAAACAGGGTGTATTAATTATTTTGGGTTTCTGAACTTGTCGAGGCTAGCCTTATTGTTGGAAATATTTCTATTCTAGCAAGATATTTATTGTCTAAGTACCTTTACGATTGCTATGGATCAAACCAGACGTAATTTTAAGAATGATGGGTTAGACTTTTTATACAGACATTTAAGAGTTTTAGAATCATATTAGAATTAGGAATCTTGGGCCATATACTTTTTTAAAGAATTCTAGATCCACCAGTCTTTCATGACGTACCGGGAAAGAGAGAGAGCACCCTGCTTCCATTTCGCGAAAAAATGAGTGATGAATAAGAAAAAAGAAATTAAATTTGTGAAGTTAAAACTCAAATATATAAAATGGAAATATTATCGGATTTGTCCAGGAACAAAACCAGAAAATAGAATAAGTAACAGACAGGATTTCAACTTTTCAAGCCTCCCGAATTACGTTACTTCACTAAATAGAAGAAAATTATCTTTTTATATTCTGATTTTTTTAATATTTTTAATATTGTGATATTATTTATTTTTTAAAAATTATAAGAATAGTTTTCTCATAAGAATAGGCGTCTTGGAATATTTCACCTTCTATTAGGATATTAATTAGGCTAATTAATAGTCTGATTTATTAATTATAAAATTAATAAATAATCAGGGCTCTTAGACATTTATCAACGGGCTAAGTCATGATCAAATGTGTGACATGGTTCAGACCATACTCGACAACAATGGATTTCTTCGAATTTGAGGTACGGAGGCTCAATTCAATGCGATTCACATCATGATCAATAACTACCATTGTATTTTATTCAACGAACCCAATTAATTATGCAACATTAATCACGTGTTTAGGACTATTTTCTACCTATAACATATTACATACATAATTTATAGTATATTTTAATACAAATTGTATTTCAAAAATAAAATTTGCTCTAACAATAACATTTTTTTGATGTTAAACGAAATATGGTAAAAAAACATAATTATTATTTAATATCTAATTAATTTACATTAATTTAAAAGGCGATATATATATATATATTAGTGTGAGCATAAATCAAAGTAATTGGTTTATTTCTCTTATTCTTTAGCTTATTTTTTTTCTAAACCTCATTAATATTTGTTGTGCATTTTTAGAAAAAGTATTCTTACATAAAAAATTTGAAATACGATAGCAGTTGTATATCAGAATTAATTAATTTTAAGGAAATAATAAGTTAACGAGTATTGAAATAATTTCTATTTATGAATATATATGTATATAATATATATTTGTTATGTTAATATTATTTCTTCTTGACATGTGTTTGATATAAATATTTGATTTATTATTCTACGGTGATAGGTGACGTGTGTTGTTATTCAAAAATAATTAACCAACAAATTTAAACAACGCTTATAAGAGAGTGATTTATATAATCTCAAGAATATAAAAATCACGGTAAATACAGAACTATGTTTAATAATTATATAATAATTTAATTAATATAGATCATTTAAATTAATTTTATGGTAAAAATTGATTAATATTATTAATAATTTTTTCATATATTAACTAAAAAGTTAAAATTGGAAAAATAAAAATAAATATATAAAATATTTTCAAAATATAAACAAGAAAATAAAAAAATATATTAAAAGGTAGTAAGTGTATATAAAAACAAATCATAGAAAGAAAGCCAGGTTCTCGTGCAAGCTCCCAGTTGGAAACTTCAGCTCTCCCTCCGACCAATATTAGGGTTTATTTCGCAGAGAAAGAGCAAAGACGACGACGTTTCCTCTGTCAACATATAAACCCTAATTTACACTTTACTGCTACTTCTCACTCAAATTTATTAAATTCGGCCACAATTATATCAGATTCTCACCTCATCTAACTCCGATCTGGTAAGGCATTCGTATTCTAATCACTTTAAACAAATTATACTTACATGTTTGTTATATACCTGTTCACTGTTATCTTCACAAGTTAGCTATAAGTGTTTATGTGAGTTAATCACAAGTTCAGTTGGTTTTGTTAATTATAGATTATTTGTTCAAATCAACTAGGTAAATAGGATTAATGACTTTAACTAGACAGTTGTGAACCGTGAATTTTTATATGGTTATGTTGATAAGGCAAATTGAGATGGTAGATTTAGGATCTGTGATTAATGATAAATTTAAGATTTTTTTAAACTCGGAAAAGTAGGGGTGGCACAAAGATGGACATTATTTCTTGATTTGTAAAGAAAGTTGAAGGGAGAATTGGAAGGTACCACTTGGTATTATTAATTTAAGTGTTGGGTACTTGGGTGTGTAAGTTCTACAGGCACTGCAAGTTCGAATAGTTCCGAAGTTGTGACTTTAAAGTTTTTCCCGTTCACACATGTGGTAAAATTTGTATGTAGTTCCTAGTTGTAGTAAGTGGAGTTTGTAGATTAGTTACTTTGTCAGGAGTTGTAGTCTCGTATATGTCAGATTGTTAATTACTTTATAGCGCGGTATTATGGATTATTCATAATAGTATACTATTCCTACGTCCAATCTTGAATGCTGCTTTTGTCTTTCACAGCCCTTTTAATAAAATTATGAATTTTTTTTTACTTTATCCTCCATGGCCTAAATTATAATTATATTCTTTTATTATCCATTAATTAATAGGTCAGGAACGACTAAGCTGTGACACTTTTGTATCAAAAGCTGTCCCAAATAAATTTGAGATTTCTATTAATGAGTGATCCAATATATATCGTATACTTTTCCAGTTTTACTCATTTACTCAACTGATGGCTGAATGAACGCAATCCTTTGCATACACTTATCTGGGTTCAGATTGAGCCTTTTGGTTTAGTATTGCACAAAAATTGGAACTGCACAATAAATAAATGAAGTTTCTGTTAATACTTATATTTTACAGTCTATGTTATTAAGCTCTAGAAAAAACATTAGTGGAAGAAAACCTTAACCAAACAGGGTCATTACATGTTATCAATTTTAGTATCCTTAAAAAATCCTAGGACATGTTGGCTTTAAAATTATTAGTAGCCACAATCTTACTCTAAATATGTTTATATGTGTAGGACTTAATGTAAGCATTTAAGAATAAAGAATTTAAAAAAATTAGAATGAGAAAAAACAAATAAATAAGCTTGGGTAAATCAACATTTAAAAATTGCCATCTCAGGAAGTTATCAACCACAGAACAGAAAACATATTGATAGTGACTGCCGGTATGGCGGGGCAAGGCCCAGACAATTGTTTGTAGCCTTAGGGAAGGTGGAGCCTATAAGCTTATTGTGGTTTTGTGGCCAGACAGCGAAGTTAAGACCCGATTTGCTGAATGGCGGCTGTGAGCATTTGGTTGAGGCCTAGTTCTTAGTCATGCCTCCGGTGTGGTGGTGTGAGGCCTAGACAATTGTTTGTAGCCTTTGGGATACTAGAGAGAATAATCTCAATTTCACTAGTCCATAGCAATTAATCCTATGTACCTGTTTGGTATAGAATATGTGAGGTTTACGTGACCTTATATAGCACTCAAACCCTAATAGAATACACTCAATCGACTAAGCCCCAGAAAGGCAGTCTGTGCGTATATATAAAAATAAAGTAATAAATGTTGGAAAAGGCAGTCTGTGCATATATATAAAAATAAAGTAATAAATGTTGGAATCAAAATTAATTCCCCGATTCGAAACTATTTGTCATCTATCCCCAAATATGGAATTAATTGATGCATCTATTCGTATTTTTTATCTTATCCAAAAATATAAAACTATATATAGAAATGCAGGTGGATTAAGAGCCTGTTTGGACTTCCTTAAAACCAAACCCATATGGCTTTAAGTGAAAACATATCTGTTTTGCCGCCCATTTAAGTGTTGGACTTAAATGGGTGGCCAAACAGATATGTTTTTACTTAAGAGACTCAAATGGGTAGCCAAACAAATATGTTTTCACTTCAAGCCATATGGGCGTTGAGAAAATCCAAACGGACTCTTACAAATAAAAGTTTTACTTTTAACTTAAAATTAATATAAAACCATCATAAGTAACTTATTATAAGGTAAACTAAACGGGATCTAAATAGGCTCCCCCATGGCCATGTTAGGGATACGGGCTTGAATGCTTTTCTTCTGATTGTGTAAGCTTGATCTTAGAGTTGCATTTTTGACTAAAATATGTGCAAACATGTAAAACAAAGATTCTCTAGCATCTTTTTTTTTTTTTTGCTAAATGATTCTCTAGTATCTATATATAACATTTTGCTGTCTTATGCAACTTTGGAATTAATATTGGTGCATTTTGGTGGATAATAGGTATTGAAATTTTTGTGTCATAATCTGGTGATAATGGTCTATCTTTGTATGATTCTTTGACTGTGATGGATCACGAGAGGAAGAACTTTGGAAAAGGTAAGGCCTTCTAATTTGTATTCTGCAGTATACTCTTCCTGTTTGTGTATTGCATATGGGTGTGTGGAGCAAACTTACTGATCATTTTTGCATATAATTGCTCTGTGCTTTTGGTAAGTTGTTTTATTCACAAATTGATCTATACTATAATTATAAGAGAAATGAGGTATCTTTGTTGGTTTAGTTGGTTAACATGATATAACAAAGAATAATGACTGTCGGATCTTAAAGTAAATAGATTAGAGCCGTTGGTGTAAAACTAAAGAATATTTTATACTTTAATATCTAAAATACTATTAAAGGTCTAAGGTTCGACTCCTGTCAACAACATATTGTCAACAACATATTATAACTAAAGATTTATTTTATTAATGGTAAAAATATAAAGGGGTTCGATTCATCAATCACATATTATAATAATTTATTTATTTTTGTAAATCATATTAGAATTTTAATATCTATATTAATAATAAATAATTTTGCATCGGGTTAAACCAATTTATTGTATAAAATAATAAATATGACTAACAATATAATAATATTTGTATTTATTAAATAAAATTAAAACAATTATAAGGAGAAATTCAAATAAACCTTTTATTACTGAACTCAGTTAAATATCAAAAGTAAAATAACTTCTACATATTATCCAACTAAATAGCTACAGAGATTACGAAATGTTAATAATGATATAAATCTCTTCTTTAATTTCAAGTTCGATATTAGAGGGATAACATTTGCCGATAATTAATAAATATTATAATAGTATCTTTTTAATGTGGACATTATTATAATTAGTTTTACATATTTGTTTTTTAGTATCTTTCCCCATTATGATAATAATTCGATTGTAGGTCAATGTGTTAATTATTGGAAGAATAATTTTTTTTATCAAAATATAAATAATTTTTTTTAATATATTAAAAGAATCATGTGTAATGCATGGGGGTTATAAGCTAGTACTATATTATAAGCGAACATGAGAACTTTTGTTGGTTGGTTAACATGTTAATAATGTGCTTCAGATCATTTAAAGTAAGTATACGAGAACATTTAGATCTATTACCAAATAATATTCTATATATTAATTAAAATACTATCAAAAGACTAAGGTTCGAAACCTGCAACAACATATTAAAATTAAACAGCTTTAAACAAAATTTTGAAACTAATAAATAATAAATGCTTATCTATTTATGTATACTATACTATTAAAGCCAAAACATAAGCATTGTAATAATCCTAAACATACCAAATTTGAATATAAAATAAATTAATATAGTATTAAATTTTAAAACTAATAAATACCTATCTATCTATACTACATTATGAAAGTCAAAATATTAAAAGTTTTGGTCGGTTAGTCGGTTGATTAGTTTCGGTCAGTTAGTCGGTTGATTAGTCGATCGGTCAATATTTTGGGGATAATTAACGGCCTTTTTATTTCAAAAATATTTTAGTGGGATTATTTTAACGGGATAATTATTAAAAACATATTTTAACGGGATTAGTAAAAACATATTAACCCAAACACAACTATATGTCTACTCATTTATATCTATTTTAAAAGGCTATTTATTTAAAAATATATTATAATTAAAAGACACATTTATTGTAATACAAACAAATCTTTAAAATAAATAAAAATAAAAAAATATTAAAATCTATACTATATTATTAAGGTTGAAAAGTTAAACAAATATTAAACTTCACTTGTGCATTGCGAAAACATCAAATAAATTAAAAAGCAAATAACTAATTTTGATTAAAATAATTAATACAATTTTATAAAAAAAATTAAGAGCTTTCCAAATAAATGATTAATCCTGTAAACATATACATATATAATTGTCTACATCAAATAAAATTGTTTAGTTTTCACGACTTATTCTTGTAAATAATACTGAGTCATATCTGTGCAATGCACGAGTGAAGTTTAATATTTGTTTAAGTTTTCAACCTTGATAATATGCTATAGATTTTAATATTTATTTTTTATCTAAATTTATTTTAAAGATGTGTTTGGATTATAATAGATATAATACATGCGTCTTTTATTTATAATGTATTTTTAAGTAAATAGCCATTTAAAATTGGTATGAATGAGTAGACATATAGTTGTGTTTGAATTAATATGTTTTGACTAATCCCGTTAAAATAAGCTGTTAATAATAATTAGACCCGTTAAAATATATTTCCAAATAAATAGGCCTAAAAGATGTGTTTAAATTAGAAGTTTTAAACTTGTTTTAATTAGAATAGAGCAGTTCCCCTAAAATAGATTTTGAAATAAAGACGGCCATAAATCGGCCAAAATACTGACCGATCAACTGACTGACCAAAACCTTTTAATGTTTTGACTTTAATATTACAGTATAGATAGATATATTAGTTTTAAAATTTTATCTTATATTAATTTATTTATATTAAAATTTGGTTTGTCTATGATTATTACAATGCTTATGTTTTGCTAGATATGTAGTGTGTAACGAAGCTAATACACTCATCTGGGAGCATGTTTCATTTACTCAAACCTGATTAACCTTATCGTACTAAATGCACGACTCTTATATGGACATATAAATATGTTTTATCAACATTTGTTTCGAGCCACATAAGAGCTGTAAAAATTCCATTCAATATTGAGAACCTTTGATTTCAAGGTTTGTTCACATTCAATAAAGATTAATGAATTAGTTTTCATAATATGAGGGTGTCCCATTCTTCAGAAATTGCTGCAAGGACAAACAATTGACCTTGTGATAATTGCAAAAGGACAGTACAATGCTGATGGCTGATTCATTGTTGATTTATGAGCTTTCGTTGTTAATAATTTCTTAGGATGTATCCCAGGTAAATGATCATGTCGAGTATAAGAAAAAAGAAACAGGTGTTAGTTAGAGGTTCCACTTGCCTACAAGTAAATTTGACAGAAGGAGTGTTGAGAGAATCTAAACTATTAACCAATGCTATGCAAGGCTAATTGTAATTTACTTGTGGACAGAGAAGTTGATAAAGAAGTAATTTGGTATGTTTAAACTTGTCTTTCTGGAGCGTTTACAGTTTGCACTTGATCTTTAAGATCAACCGCTTGCAAAAATATTTCCTTGTTACGTCTTTTTTGGCTGTTTCATGTGCGAGCACAAATTATTAGTATTATGAAAGTCAAGCATTACAAAGTAATGTAATTGTAAAGAAGCATATTTCAAGAATTTAAAGGCCTGCTTCTCTGATTCGAGTTTCCTGGGCAACTTCTTATCTCAATTCATAATTGTGGTCAACTTAAATTTTGTGGGATGCAGGGCCACGAGAATGTACAGGGGCTGTGGATCTGATAAATCAATACAAATTACTGCCTCATCATGAGTTCTTCTGCAAGAGGTCACTTCCTTTGTCAGTTTCAGACACACACTATCTTCACAATGTGGTGGGAGACACAGAAATCAGGAAGGGAGAGGGAATGCAATTGGATCAGCTCATTCAAAGTACATCCTATCCAAAAGAGTCAAATGTACACATGCAGCCTTTTGACATAGATGTCCTTAGAGAAGCCTTTCAATTAAGAGAAACTGGTTCAGTTGATCTGCCTACTGTAAGAAATCTATTTCCAGGGTTTTCTAAAATTATTTAATCTTTTAGTTCTTTCCAGATCATGTTTCCCGCTTTGACTTGCCTTCTAAATCATGATGTTTTGACTGTAATTGCCCTTTATTTGGAAAAATGACCAAAAAATTACCCAAATACGAGGCAAGTGCCTAAAATGCCACACCAGGAAAAGTTAGTTCGTTTTAGCACCTGCATAGTGCATTTTGTTTTTGATTTATATGACTTAAAACACATTTTAAAATGTGTTTTGACATGTAATGCATGTATTGAATTCATTACATGTGTTTAATTTTTAAAAATCAAGAAAAACACATTTAAAGTTTTACTCATTTAAATAACTGTATACCTGGGTGCTAAAATGGACCAACTTTTCCAGATGTTACTTTGGGCATTTTATCTTCAGATTGTGCTAAAAAGGGCCACCCCTTTTTCTTGAGGTACTCAATGATTTGTATATTATGATTTGATAGTCTGAAAAGGGAACTCCTACCATAGCGGGAAAATCCAGAAGCGAGTCCAAAGACAAGGAGAAAAAACATAAAAAGCACAAGGATAAAGATAGGGAGAAGGACAAAGAGCATAAGAAGCACAAACATCGCCATAAGGATCGAAGCAAGGACAAGGATAAGGAGAAGAAAAAAGATAAAAGCGGTCACCATCATGAAAAGGTTATTATACATGTTTTGGAGCTATATATGGCTATTTATATTTACTAAGTACTTGTAAAACTCTTTATGATGCATTTAGCTTGTAATTTGTATGTTAGTGTGTGATAATTTTTTTAATGATCTACTAAAATTATTAAATGCAATTCTTTGGATGCGCAAATTGGATAAGCTCTATTAATTGGCTCGTTGTAGAGACTTTTCTGGGTGTTAATAAACATAGTTTTGATAGGATTAGGCTGTTACTATTCTCCACTGAGCTTCAATATAAGATATATGATGTCTTAATACTTAAGTTGCAAGCAGGGGTGGAAAATTCAGAATCAACCCAACACGAATTCGACTCGGGAAAGAATTTTTCGGGTTCGAGTCAATTTCGGGTTACGCGAAATTGACCCGAAATTATATATATAATATAAAATAAAATATATAAAAAAATTACCTACATTTTATATTATTTAAATTCATATATATTCTATTTAAATATTTTTCAAATTAATTTGTATGGTTAAAATATTATCTATTTATCTATTAATAATATATGTTTATTAATAAATTATTATTATTTCGAGTCAGGACTGAGTTACTCATGGGTAATAGAGATGGCAAAATAATCTGATCCGATGGATACCTTATCCATTCTGACCTGATTGGATTTTACCGAACCTGAAATCCGAAACCCGATCCAAACACGAAACCCGATAAAAACCCGACATATTTATATATATAATATTATAAATATAACTTATTAGATAATATATATATATATATATATAAGATAAATAATTTGTACATGTTCCCGCATGTTAATGATATTGAACTTGATTACAATTTTTTATAAAATTTTGGATACCCGAAAAAAATCCGATCCGATCCGAAACCCGATGGATTTGAATTTGGATAACCCGAAATTATTTGGATTTGGATTTCATTAAAACCCGACCGAACCCGACTCGTTGCCATCCCTAATGGGTAATTTGGGTTGGGTCCGTGTTGGGTAGTGTTGGGTATTCTGACCCATTAAAATTTCAGGTTGGGTTCGACTTGGGTCAATTTTTGACCAGAGTTTGTTGATCCGACCCGAACCCGACCTATAGCCCGAATTTGCCAGCCCTAGTTGTAATATAGGCTTACACCAACTTTTCATCCTATTGGTTTGATATAATAATTCAGGTTTATAATTCTATCACAGAAAAGGAAGCATGATGGAGATGAAGATATTAATGAGATACACAAGCACAAGAAAAGCAAGGTACTATTGAATTCACGTAATTTTCCTATCTTTGAAATTTGTTACTTGTTGTGAAGTGCTCGTCTAAACCCAAACTACTAAGGTTTAATAGCTTTCTGTATCAATGCCATGAACTAATATCATACTGTTACTGTAGTTTATATCTCTGTTCTTAAAGTGATCTACTATATATTTATGTAACGTGTTGTGACATATTGCAGCATAAGAGCTCAAAGATTGATGAGATGGGTGCAGTAAGGGTAGCAAGCTGAGAGGTTCTATGAGATCTTTAGTTATTGTCCTCAAAATGTCGCTGTTGAGTATTTTGAGCCCTTACCAAATTACATGAGGTATGTAGGATATATCTTGCTATTTCTTTTTAATTTTTATATAATTTTTGCTATATGACATACCTATTGCTAGTTTGGGATCAATGATGGTCACAAGTCCCTCGAGTTTATATTGAATTTGACTTTTTTAGTAGCCTGAAGAAGATGCTGCCTATGGTTTCCATATTCTTTGTCTTGTGTGTGGGTGGGGGGGGTTGTAATTTGGTTTGTGTTTTGCCTACTTTATCTGTGTCTGCAAGTATGTATAGCTGTACCAAACACCTGTTTCAAAGCAACCATCGTGGTGGCAAAAAGAGATGCTGGAGTAGGGCTGTAATTGATGTGCCAAAGAATTTTTCTACCTTGAGGATCACTATGATTTACAATATTATAAAAAATTTAAGGGGGCATAGGAATTGAGCAGATCCTATAACACCAACTTGTAAGTCATTCATTGAGCACCCAATCTCTAAATCGAACGTTATGTTCATATAATCTGTTTAGTAAATCTGTTGTCTAGTTTGTACATTTATATAAGTTGTGAAACTGATTCTTACGACATGCTTAAGTAATGATGGCTGAAGAGGCACTGATTTCGTTTAATATCTATTGAGGGCGCATTTCAAATCCTGGATCCCAGAGTTTTAGCACAGATCTATATTTGTCTTTTTACATCATTGTGATTTGTACTGTTGTACATAATGCTTACCTTCTTCCATATGTGCAGAACCAGTTCTGAACTAAACAAGTATTATCAAGGAGGTGAATTCCCCAGTAGAAGTTCAGGTTGATGCAGGGGACAATTTGCCGACATGAACTTTTTGTATCATAAGGAGGGCTTCATTATATATCACAGCGTCATATAGACATTTCCTCTTTCTTTTAGTTCTCACAGTGCTGTTAATGTATAATCTTATACTATATTATCTGGTCCTTCATAATTTTAGAACTGTTGCAAAGTTCTTACATATGGATAGAGTGCTCAAGTTCATAGCCTGTAGGTGGTAAGAAGATATGCAGTTTAGGCACAAAGAACTGTGTCATTTAATCTCTCTTTTTTTAAACAAAATTTAGTTGTATATAGTAGAAAGTGGAACTGAGTCATTGTTTGCACTGTATGGAGTCGAATGACCTGACATGACATTCAGTTAGTTGGATCACTTTTTTGTTCGGTTCAGCTTCAAAATCCTATCTGAGCGATTCATACACCCCTATTTCTTGTTTTATTTATTTAACAATCTCGGAACCTCATTTTGTTCGAGACAACTCATAAATAAATTTTATCATATCAATCTCAAAGATTGTGTTCTAGTTCTTTAACATGCACCCCTTTACCAGGTTGACATAGTGCTTCCATTCTAATTTGCATATATTGAAAATCTATTTTCCATTCTGTAAGAAAATTCCACACCAAAAGATCTGTTCGACAATCTGCCTCATTGACATCATCAAACCTGAGTCCACCCTACTCTTCTGGTATGAGTTAAGTATTAAGCTCGATCTCCATATATTTGTGTTTGTTAAGTATTTGTTAGATTGCTCTTAAGAATAAGACCACTCTTGCATTCATTGCGTGCTTCAGAAAGTGGACGCAGATCTTTTTATATGCATAATGTTGTTGGAGTCCGGAGATTTTATTATCAGTAGAATACATGTTTATGTTTATGGAAGTGGTTATATTTATAAATAGAAATTTAAGTACAGATATTAAAAAAATGCAATTTTTTTAGAGAAAAACTCAATATGATACTGTTTTTAACTCAAATGCCTAAAATGGGATTATACGAGGAGATGACTCAAAATGACACCCGGAAACGCTACATGCCCTACACGTTACATCATGTAGCGTTTATGTTTTTTTTTAACCCTACACTTACATCGTGTAGCGTTTACAATTTAATTTTTTTTTGTTTTACTCCTAATAAAATAATAATAACATAACCCCAAAATGAAACACACCTAATTTAACTGTTTTTAATATTTTAGTGTTCATCAATTCCCTAATTGGGTTTTAGAAATATTAAACTTAAATTAAAAATTAAGTATTTGAATTTATAAGCCTGTAATAGAATGTTCAACGATTTAGGGTTTATTGCCTTTAGTCCCTACTAAATCCTAGACCCTAAACCCTAATTAAAGTTAAGACCTTAATTTAATCATTTTTAATATTTTAAGGTTCATTAATTTCTCAATTGGGTTTAGATTTTAAAAATATTAAACTTAAATTAAAAGTTAAGTATTTGAATTTATAAGTTTGTAATAGAATGTACAACGATTTAGGATTTAGGGTCTAGGGTTTAGGGCATAAAGGCCTTAAACCCTAGACCAGACCCTAAACCCTAATTAAAATTAGGATCCTAATTTAACCATTTTTAATATTTTAAGATTCATTAATTCCCTAATTGGGTTTAGGTTTTAGAAATATTAAGCTTAATTTTTTAAACTCGACATTAACTAGCATTTTTATAAAAAATTTCAAAAATTATAATTTTATAAAACAAATAAAATTAATGGAAAAAAAGTTTAAAAAATTTATATTTTTCAAAAAACCTCTAATATTTAATATATAAAGTTTAAAAAAACCCTAAACGCTACACGATGTAGCGTGTAGGGCTAAAAAACCCCTAAACGCTTGATTGTCTAGTGTTTTTGGGTGCTATTTCGGGACATTTTTCAACTCTGTGCCATTTTGGGCATTTTGTATAGAAATTGTGTCGTCAACACCCGTTTTTTTATACAGTGCAAATAAAGTATGGTCAAATAATGAACAATGGGGTTGTTATCAACGGGGGAGATCCACTAGGACTTGGACATAAATTTTGGGGACCACAATATTAAAATATTATATTTGGGTGGCATGAAGTCAAACAGGGGCTAAAACTCTTATACGATATTAAGTTCCAGTTTTCCTAAAACTTCAAATTCAAGCTATTAGGAATAGGCTTAGCATGTTCATATTATAGTATTGTTGTGTAGTTGTGTATTAACTCAGGATTAATAAGGTAGATGATTTGAATTATATTATGATATATAAAAGAAGCGGAAGGTTGGAAACCGAATAGTGACATATATGAGTTTCGGGCCATCTATATTCTAAACAGATTGATATTTATAATCTTTAAAGTCAGATTTGTTTTTCGCCGGAACTTGAACTTTGATAATTCAACTTACATTATCTGAAGTGTACATTTTAGAAAGCTCGTGCCTTATGAGGTGTATTAACGCCTAAACTGAACGTAAAATGCTATGTCTTGTAATGATATCAACACTTATTTGTTTAAGCTCAGATTTAGTAGGAAGGGTTTAGATATTCAGTATGGAACTTCACCAGAATTTTTTAGAATGAGTTAAATATATTTTAGATCTTCGCTTGAAAGTTGGATAAGTTGATAACCTCAGAGTTAAATATATTAGGTAATTTTATTTGATTTTCATAAAATGATTTTACAAGGAAAACGAAACGACAAAATGTGGTGTGTGCAGGATTCTTTTGTGGTTCATGGCATGTAGAACCTAGCTACTTTAAAGGTCCACAACTTCTAATTGACATGTGATATTGAGTTAGTTCGATATGCTCGGGGAAACCATTTCTTCTGCTATTCATGCAAGCAATGCAAGGTAAAAGCGTACAAAAAAACTGCATCATCCACTACAACAAACTTATCAAAAATAGTTGATTGACCAAAACAAAATAGACACGATACACCATATAAAATGGTTACATTACTTACTAATATAAACATTGATGGGGGGGAAAAAATAACACATAATTACACAGATTAGGTGGAGACTGTTATACTATATCTCCTTCACTCTTACCTAGTGCTTTCCTTTGACTTCTCGGGAAACAATAAGTTCCACTAAATCAGCATCACCGCCATTATCTGATAGCAGCATAATATCATCTTCTGATGTAAAATTGTATCTCTGCCCAATAGCTCGAAGAAGCTGGTACACTTCAAACATGGTTGGCCTCTCTTTTGGACCAGGAATCACACAATTACAGGCAACCTTAAGAAATTGGAAAAGTTCACCATCATAACCTTTTCCGAGCAAAGGCTTGTCAATGGCATCTTGAAGCTTAGAGTCTCTAGATAATTCTGTAACCCACTCGACCAAGCTTCCCTTGAAGCTTTCAGGGGCTTTAGCAATATGAGTAGATCTCTCACCAGTTACCAACTCAAGAAGCACTACTCCAAAACTGTAGATGTCACCTTTTGGTGTCGCCACGAGTGTTCGTGCATACTCAGGAGCAACATAACCCAAATCTCCAAACTCACCATTCACAAAAGTACTCAAATGGGTATCAACTGGATTCATGAGCCTGGCTAGACCAAAATCAGTAATTTTAGGCTCATAATCGCCATCTAGCAAGATGCATTTAGAGCTTATGTTTCGGTGTATGATGCGGGGATTGCAACTATGATGGAGCCATGCAAAACCTTTGGCTGCCTGAATACCTATTCTGAGCCTTAGAGGCCAGTCCAAAATTACATCACCAACACCAACAAGATGCAACTTATCATATAGAGTACCATTTGGCATGTATTTATAAATGAGTAACCTTTCTTTCTTAGCCATGCAAAAACCTAGAAGAGGCACCAAATTACGGTGTTTCACATTCCCCAGGGTTGCCATCTCCGACTCAAATTCTTTCTCTGAGTGTTGAGTATCCTGCAACCTTTTTACCATAAGCGAAGTGCCATCTTCAAGCAGTGCTTTGTATACAGTCCCTGTTCTTCCAGTCCCAATTATATTATCTTTGCTAAAGCTGTTAGTAGCCTTCATGAGATCGCTCAACCTCATTTTTGAAACAGACTTCTCGAACATAGAAAGCTGGTAATTAAAAAATTAGTAATAACTCAATAAAAAATGATGAAGTGCTTAAATAAATATATCTATATACTCCTCTTTAGACTAAGAACTCCTAGAGAGAGAAGAAAATACACAAATCCACTCGGACCAAAATTACATTAAAGATCTTAATTAGATTACCTGGATTCCTTTTGCACCTTTGAGACTCTTTGCCCATTTATTTCCATCAGGGTCATCATCCTTCTTTCTGACCACCCTACGGCAAAAGAATAACAAACTTACACCAACCAGTAGTGCTGCAACAACCACTCCACCAACAGCTGCTGCAGCAATGACCGCGGTATTATTCTTCTTTGAAGAGTCTTTACAATCAGCCAAAGGCTTCCCACAAAGCCCTGGATTACCTGAATAACTATCAGCTAAAATGCTAATGCTGATATTAAACTGCGGAACTGGTCCACTCAAGCGATTGTTTGTCACAGAAAACGTCTTAATTCGATTAAGAAGAGCAAATTCTGGAGGAATCTGACCCGACAACTGGTTCTTGTCCAACTTAAGCACATTTAGATATGTACAATTTGCAAGGCTCTTCGGAATTGTTCCGGATAAATCATTGGAGGAGAGATCGAGATTCGTCACGAACTCAATAATATTAGAGATATCTGATGGAATAGTTCCGTTGAGCTCATTACTTGAAAGATCTACTCCTGTCACTGATGAACAATTTTTAATACCACGTGGGAACTCTCCTTTTAGTCCCATATCTGAAAGCTTTATATTTAAAACCCTGTTCTCATTTTCATGCCAGCACTCAATTCCATTAAATCTACAGATGAAGCCTTCAGTTTTATTATTGAAGTCCCAATTGTACAAACTATTTAAGGGGTCTTTCATAGAAGCTTTTATGGATTTTAAGCAATCAATGTCACTCTGACCACCATAGGTAAATTTGATAACCAAGAACAGCCAGGTAGAAACACCAATAAGAACAACAGTGGTTCTGCTAGTCAGTCCCATCCTCATAGAGCAATGAATCTTACTTGAAATATCTATTGATGAGACTCAGACTTCGGTTCTTACTTCTGATATGAGCTGCATATGACAATCACTGTAACCAGAAAAAGCAATTTAAATTTCACATTCCAGAAAACTCGCATTTCGAACACATATTTGAGGGACATATGAAGTACTAATCTTTCTGCTAAAGACATGCACCTACTATTGACATATATAACTAGTATAATCAAAAGCAGTTCATCATACAACATAGGGCTATACATCTTGTTAGAGTGAGGGGGAATGTTAAAGTATAATGTAAGATCCATTTGGGGCCTTACTCTAACACCTTAAGGTTTTAGATGAGCTGGTTACTCAACACATCTCAATTTAAATCACCTAGTAAACAAAGAAGCAAGAAAATTAATACAAACTGCAAAAAGTTTACCAAACATCCATCACAGTACAGAAGAATACTGTAATCACACCTCAAAACATCCTTGGCAAACCTTAGTTTCCTCTATTAAGTGAATCTAAACAAATATAGTATGTAAATACATAGATATAACCAGATCACAAATTATTAAGCTAAATTCACACAATTCAACATCCAAAAACAGCAAGCACGTGAAAAAATAGCAAATATCAACACAAAATAACTAAATAACAACCAAAACAACCCAAGTAATAGAAATTCACTACATCTTTCATCTCAATAACAAAAATTCACAAAACCCGCATGATAAAAATCTAAACTTTTTCAAGGAACATAAAAAACCCACCTCAGAAATCATGAATCCATAAAAGGGTGTTCTTGAAACAGCAAAAAGAAGCCATACCAAATAAACAAAAGCATAACAAGATACATAACAATAAAGCACGTAAAAAAAAGAATAAAAAATTAAAGTGGGTAGAGAAAATTACATAGAGTGTGAAAAAGGAGGGATCTTTATGCAGGTGAGTGGAGAAGCAAAGGAGTAAAATGAAACATCAGCGACGACTGGACTTGTAAACGAGGGGGGGGAGAAGACTTGATGAAATACGTTGCTTGACCCGAAGAAAGGAAGGAAGGAAGCAAGTAATTAATGGGGGTTTTCAACACAAAGACTTTTCTACATTTTTGTTGACCATTTCTTTGTTGTATTTCTTACTCTTATAGTCTTATTACACCAATAATAAATAATTGATTGATTATTGGGATATTTGTTTTGTGATGTTTTTGCTTTAACCTAAAGTATTAAGATAACGGGGTTTCTTCAAAAATACCTGAGGATAAAAGTGGGGGTGTTTGGCTCCAGAAAAAGTAGGTATGTATGAATTTTTTCTGAAAATAAGTAATTTATTTTTAATTTTGAAGATAATATTTGGTTTTAAAATTCTAAAATAAATATTTATCTTTAAAAAAAATATAAAAATATGAAATAAGTAACTTATTTTAAGTTTAAGTAACCCCAAACAGCCACAGTATTTTGTAAAAATAATAAAAAAAAATTGGCAAAAATACAGTTTGCAACTTTGTAACTATATTTACAATTAGAATCAACCAAAAATACAACTTTAAAATTAGTAATTATAATCATATTTGGTTGCATAATGTATTGCTTAACAAGTTGCATTATTTAAATCAAATGCAAATAAAAATGTAAACTACATTCAACCAAAATTAACTAATTACAACCCACTTAAATTACACAAAACAATTATATGCAATTAAAATCAACCCAAAATAATTTTATAAAAGCAATCAAAATCAACCTAAACAAATCGAAAAGCAACTAAAAACAACTGAATTTAATTAATCCATTAATTAACCCAACTACCCCGGCGACAAATATAGTAACCAATTCAACGCGTTGATCGTGCGAAGCATTGTCTTTCCAACGCTTGTATCTTGTCACGTGGCGTTGCGATTTTCACAATCGCCACCGAGAGATCTTGTATTAACACCTCCAAATCTTAATTCTCGAAACCTCTCTGTTTCGGAACATCTCGCGTGTTGTTGTTCCACTTAGTAATCAAATCGATGATCTTTTTAAGTTTTTCCAGCACTGGAATCGCCAACTCATCGGAAACCTGAAGCAAACGAATCAGAAAACTCATTAAAAAACGACGATTACGTAACTAACTTCTGAAAAGAATGAAGTAATGCCGGAATTTTGAAATCGGAGGAGGCCGAAAACTAAGAGAAGAGAAAGAGGGATAGTAGAGATAGTGATGAAATTCTGAAAGCAGAGAAAGAGATGATTCAATTGAAGGTAATGAATCGAAAATAGTATATTTGCAATTAAAATAATATATTTACAATGATTTTGAAAAGATAGTATTTTTACAAAACAAACTAGTAAATCTAATATTTTTGGTAAATTCCCTATGATAATTTAAGAACTTTTATTTATATATATTGAAAGGTTATCACATTTTCATTTCGACTATTAATACATTTTAACATATTTCCATTTTTTGGACTCATTATTATACTCATTCTGGTCTGAAATGGATAGAATTAAAATTGAGAAAAAGGAACACAAGATTGACGTCAGAAATTTTTCTAAGTTAATAGAGTGTTTTAGTATAAATATTTAATAGTGAATTTGTAATTATATATAATATTCTGAAATTACAATAACTCTCGTGTTTTAATATAAAATTTGAGTATAACTTTAGAAAAATTATGTGAGATCGATCTCATGATCCTCGATCTCATTAAAAATAAAATAATGAGCAAAGAACTCTCGATAAATATATTTAGGATATGATATATAAATTACAGATTATAAAACCTTTCAAAGATAAGAAAAGCAAATATTTAAAATGTATCATTGAAAAAACATATTTACATAATTGAATCAAGATATCATAATCACCAAATTATAATCACATAAAATGACTGAGCGATTTTCAATTTAACTATCACAACACAATATAACGACGGTCTGATATTTTACCTATCCATGTTTCATCAGTATAACCTCCAACCGAGATACGAGTTCAATAACTTAGTCACATTTTCATTCCTCAAATAGTAAGTAAAATTAACTAGCACGAATCAATATTAATCAGAAACAGATCACTAGTATCAACGAATCAATAATCAAAATAGCAACATTAGCTAATGAATAATATTAAATAATTGTGAATGAATAGACAATATTAGTCAATAAATAATATTAACTATTTGAGAACTAATGAAATATTTCAATCTCAGTAAATAATATAAAATAGGTAAATTTAAACCACGACAATCATCTCCAATAAGAATCAGCCAACAAGATGCTGTCAAAAACAATCCATAAACATAAATAAAGAATAAATAAAATATACTTACGGTACATAGTCTTTAAAAAAACCAAATCTTCGTTATTCTTTTATTACAACCTAATCATATAAATTAGTATATTCTTTTATTTGTATCAGTTATTAAACACTACAATCATGTCCCATTCTTCAAATAATTTCAAAATTAACACTTCTCGCATCAAATCACTCTATTATACTTCATATATTATTTTAAAATTTATATAAAATTATCATAATTTTTAGACATGCTTAAGTATATCCTCAAAATAACTCATTTCTATTATTTATCAAATATCTAAAATTAAATTAATTATTCAGTAACTCAAACCAAAATCAAATTTTAACATTAAATCGAGAAAATTATTTACTTAAACTTTTATATTAAATACTTACCTCAATTCTTTCATTTAAGCCTTTAAATAAATTAAATACTAATTATAATATCCTAAACAATCAGAATTTGCCACCTAACAGTAACATTGTTTAAGTTTTTGGGGCCAAACAACGCATGAAAATCTCTTGATTTTATATGCCTATTTCATATGATGTATTCAGAGAGTATGATGTCCATTCTCAAAAGCAAATTGATTTCAAATATTTAAATTAGTAGTCAATTTTGATAAAAGAAATTGTCCTATAATATATGTTTACTATACTTTTTGGATACAATTATATATATAAATATTCAAAACAACCCTTTAATTGAAATAATGTAAATAATTACGTTCAAATTATGCATTAAAACTAGCAATGACAACATATAAATAAGTGTTAATTAAAAAAGTTGGTTTAGTTTCAACCTTCAATACAATCTAGTTGTGAGACTATAAATTGAGTTTAGTCAGATAAAAAATATATATGAATTGTTAGCAAAAAATATTGATTCGGTTCAACTTCACCTCAATTAATTTGATAACACACAAACTCGTTTTCGGCTCGTTTATTATTGAGATGAATTTGAACATTATTTTTTGTTCAATCAGATTCAATTCAATTTATTTAAAATAAATTCAAATTCATTTCAGTTCAAATAAAATTGGGTTGAATTTTATTCGTTTACGACCTTAGACCCAACAAATTAATAACTCATTTGAGTTATGATTTTTATCAAATGAATCCATCAAAATGAGAGTTGGATAACATTCGTACAAGCATGAAGTATCAACAAATGAAGTCCAGCCCAAACAAAATTGTTCATCATAACCAACTATAAACAATCCAATAAAACCGGCTCACACAAAACAACCTCATCCAAATCTAATACTACACGAATAGTAAACAAAATAAAAAAAAAGGAATGGTCAAGAAAAAGCAAAAAAAAAGAAAGGCGACAGTTGTGTGTGTGTGTGGGAAGGTGCGTGCGATAAGTATACATACATTCACGTTCTAACATTATACTTGCATCTCCCCACTTTCCTTTTATATATCTTTATTATTTCTATTTTCTCCCTCAGCCGTTATGCTTTGACTTTCCCGGCGTTCTTGGCCGCCGACCCATCTCTTTCCTTTTCCGATCCGGTAACTACACCTTCTCTTCTCTCTTCACTTTACTCTCGTAGATCAACTAAAACTGTGTATTTATAGCTGTACCTCAACTTTCAACTAATTGTCTTTATTATGCTAGCTCTATGTCTTTATTGTGTTTACTTGTACACTATTTTATGTTTTCTTTGTTATTGTTTTATATGGATGTTGAATGTTGTTTCTTTGTTGTGTTTCTTTTGGATCTTGGAAGCTATTTGCGTGTCTTTTTCTACTAGGTGCTATCTTTTTTACTTAAAGAGCACAACTTTAAAATCATTTGCTTCATGTTTGAGTTGTAGTATGTTCCGGGGATGTATGCCTGGCCTCGATTTCAAATATTACTGTTATCCTCAACATCGTAGCCCAGTGTCTAAACTATAACTTGATGCTAAGTAAGTGGTTGAGGGTTGGAGTCTACTCAGTAAAGGCGTGGGTGTTTGAGAATTTGTATTTGAAAAATGTTGCGGGACTTGGTATGTTCTAACGTCAGCAAAAAGGTTTTACTGAATTACATAAGAGTAATGCTGTAGATTCACAGATAAGGGTACAGAAATGTTAACAAAAAATGACGCGTCAGTAAGTAATCACTTTTAATAACTGCTCTGCTCTATGGTATCCGCATAACCCCTTCATATCAACACTCTTCATCATTAATTTCTTATACATGTTATTGTAAGCTTATTGATTTATTTAGAGGATATTAGTGCTATGCATACTACATATAGATTCATAGTTTACCCTCGTCTCATTTTGGGATATCTTGTATCCTTCTTAGTGCACACAGCTTTACACTTTATATATAATATATCACATTCGATAGTGGCTATGAGCTGCTATTTTGTAGGCTTAGATATTAGATAATTTGTTTTGACCTGTTTTGGCCTTAAAACCTCGATATTTCGTGTCTCTGAGCTTCTATTTTGTAGGCTTAGACATAATATTATGTTGATAGTATTATATTTTTGATTAATTTGCTTTTGAGTTGGTTTTTTGGATTAGAAAAAAAGAAGTATAATATTTGTAGGAAGCATATAGTGGAATCTTATTATTTTATTCATTATCTCTTTATATAGAGTTCATATTAGACAATTTGCATGATCAGTGCCACTTAAACTTAAACTGCCTAATCATTTACAAATCTTTTCAACAATCAATCAACGCTTAAACATAATCATATAATTTAATTATTCAGTTACAATTTTGAATCAAATATTTCAACACTCCCTCTTGATTTGAAATTGTAAACCTTGTTTATGATGTACTTCCCACCATCATCCTTATAGTTGGAGCACTTCTCTCCACAAACTTATTTTCTGATGCACTTCTCACTAAATTCCTTTGTTGATGCACCTCTCACCAACTTCAAATTTATTGGAGCACTTCTATCCACAAACAATTTTCTTGGTGCACTTCTCACCAAATTAATTTTTTTTTTATAAACTTCTCATCGACATTAAACTACTGAAATTTTGGAGCACTTTTCTCCATGGTGAAGTTCTCACTTCCACCTCTAAAATAAAAATTCTTTCATGGCTATTTGTGCCATGGTTTCTATCTCATCGTCATGACACACATCTATTTGGTACCTATAGTGCCTATAGTTATGAGATCCTCTTGATTTGTTCCTCCTCGAGAGCTTTTGTTGATTCATTTTCAAAACCCCTGATTTGAATTAGTGTTGGTGTTTTCAGGAGATTGCATCTCTCTCTCAGATTCAACCCTCCACAAACTTAAACCTCTCATGGTGGAAGTCATGGCTATGCACTTACAATCACAAATCTCTTAAGATCATTGAAGCTCTAATATCATGTTGGTTTTTTTGGAGAAAGGAAGAAAGAGATATAAAATTATTGAAAGCATATAGAGAAAGCTTATTATTTTATTCATTAGAATGCTCTTTATATATAGCTCATTGGACAAAATTGCATGATTAGTGCCACTTAAATAGCGTAATCATTTACAAATCTTTTCAACAATCAATCAACATTAAAACATAATCATATAATTTAATTATTCAGTTACAATTTTGAATCAAATATTTCAACAGGTTTGTAGAATTAGTTGGACTGAAATTTGTTTTATAAACTTAAACCCAAACAATCTGACCAAGTTTGTAGTAGTTGCCCCGCAGACGAATCGGCATGTCCAGCATGCATATTCCTTTACCAACAAACTAGAAGTTTTAGTTGATATAAAGTATGGAGACCAGTTGTCTATGTACATCTCACCTCCCCAAAACCTACTTTATATTGGGATTCTTGGTTTGGTTTGTGTAACTGATGAGTTATTTACAGATGCATGAGAGTTTAACCGTGACAATTGTCACGAGGTTAACAGTTTTCTATTAGCATTTTCTTGATTGGGGTGCTTGTTCAGTGCTTTATAGAATTTTACAAAATATGACCTAAATTAGCACGATGGAGTGAGGCAATAATTTAAAGAACTGCTGACTAACATAATACTGACACTTTTAAGCACTTTCTGTCTCTGTTTCCGGAAAAATTACATTTAATTATAAGACCAAACCAAACATGCCCATTAAATTAGTTATAAATAAAGCTAAATAATGAAATTTTGTTGAAGTATTTCATTTAGAATAGTTGCATATACTTGTGTTGTGTTTAGTTGAGGTGGATGGAATGGAATTTGGACTATTTTTTGGGTATACATTTGTCCATTCCATTCTAATTCGTACTGTTTTTCAATACTCCATGGCAAGCTTGCATTTTCACATTTTTTGTACTCTTACCTTGTACATCCTTTCTTTCCACTTTAATATCGTTCCTAAATTTTCATTTTATTCTCTCCAACCAAACAGAGCATTACATTATGAGAATTATTAAAATTGTGGGTTTAAATGTTAAATTGATTTCTCTGATCATCCACTTTTTTAGCTTCTGCAGTAAACTCTGCAATGGAGGACACACAATCAGTTGCTACACTGTTAGAGGCAACCACTTCTAAAATACAGCAGCTTCAGAAAGCTTTTGCAGAGCTTGAAAGTCACCGAGCAGTAACACTTAACATGAAATGGAAGCAACTTGAGGAGCACTTCCATGGGCTTGAGAAGTCCCTAAAAAATCGTTTCAATGAATTGAAAGACCAAGAGAAGGAGTATGAAGAGAAAACAATTAAAGCCCAAGAGATACTGGTGAAGCGCGAGGCAGATGTTATGGCCAAGGAAAAAGCTCTATTGGAAAGGCTTCAAAAGAAGAGAGATGCCGCTGTCTTTGCTGTCACCAATGTCGCCACAAATCGTAAAAAGGCACGTGTCGAACCTTTCGTCTTCACCAGTGATGATCAAGGTATGGCGCAGTTTGAGGACAAGAGACCACCTGATATCATAACCCCTGCTAAAAAATTAAATGATGTCAAAAAGTTTTCCCAGAACAAGAATGTGGAGGTGAAGTCATTTCCTCAGCTCGTGCACCTGTGCCAACAGAATGACTCAGCAGGGCTACACAAGTTCATATCAGATAACCGTAAAAATCTGGCAGCAATAAAAGAGGAGATTCCAATTGCATTTCAAGCTGCTGTTGATCCGGCCAGTCTAGTGCTCGACTCCCTCCAGGGTTTCTACAATATAAAATTGGCAAATATGGATGGGAAAAAGGATTCAAATCTTCTGGGCATACGTCGAACCTGTATCATGTTGATGGAATGTCTTTGCCTTCTAATAGTAAACCTTGACCTGCAGTCTGTTTCTTATATAATCCCTGATGATGTAAAAAACCGAGCCAAGGCTATTGCTGAAGAATGGAAGCCAAAATTAAATGATCTTGATGTGGATGCCAGCAATGGAAACTCACTGGAAGCTCATGCATTTTTACAACTACTTGCTACTTTTGGTATTAATTCAGATTTTGATCAGGAAGTTTTATCAAAGATGATACCAATGGTCTCTCGTCGCCACCAAACAGCAGAATTGTGTCGCTCCCTTGGATTGTCTGAGAAAATGCCAGGTTGGTCTTCGTGTATGTGTTTAATGTTAACTTCCTTATGTTCATAATTTCGATAGAAGATAGGAATTCATGTTAAATAGTATAAGTATTTTCTACTTATACAAGACTGGTGAAAACATTCAAACCATGTAGCTAAAGCACTTGTTTAGATCTTTTGCTTAGAAATAAACGATGTTCGTTACTATTTAAGTGCACTAAGTCCTCAATTCAAGAAGTAGCTTGATGTGTGAACTTTGTTGCCCCACAGAAACCAAAAAGAAAGGGGAAAAAAAGATTAATAAATATACTTCAAAAAAAAAAACCCTTCTGTTTTCAGCACCCTCCCCACCTTGTACAACTATCAATTCTCTCTTTTAAGGGTCTCACATCTTCTTCTTAAATTTACAAGCAATTCAGGTACACTTGCACTAACCCCATTAATTTTGTTTTTAATGTTTATACAAAATTTTGATTCTTGTCATAATTTTTTATAATTAGAAAATGCTGAACTTGAGAACTTGCAAATCGTTACTATAGTGGTATCTCAGCTTGATCAGATAGCTAATAATCAAACCAACTCAATTTGCTATTAGTTTGTTCTAATTTTTTTCTTCGCTTAGCGTCTGCTCGCTGAAAACAGTTGCGTCACTTATTTACATTTTTTTGACTCTGCAGGTGTTATTGATGTGTTAGTCAATAATGGAAGACAGATTGATGCTGTTAATCTAGCCATTGCCTTTAAGCTTACAGAGACGTACTCTCCAGTTTTACTCTTAAAATCGTACTTGTCAAATGCAGTGAGAGTCCCCTCACCTGTCAAATCTCCAAATTCCTCTCCTACTGATCAGGTTTTTTTCATTTCCTTCAACAGGTCTAAGTGCATTTGTATAACTAATGAAGTTTCTCTCTCTAATTTTCCATGTACTAGGAGTTTAATAAATTTTATATCTAATATCAAACCCTGCTTGATATTGCATCTCTTTGTTTTTTGGAGAATCTAAGCTTGACATCTATCATCATCACAGTTTTCTCAAGCACGGGTCCACATGCATTTGTAAGAAAGGAGTAGCTGGTAGAAGTTCAATCACCTTTGATAGTTCTATCTTTACGCCATTTACAATTAGAAAAAGGATAATAGAAAACATTTGTTTTGGTAAACCATCACTACTGTGGGCTTAATGTGCCGATTAAGCATATCACCGTAGCTGTAGAAAGTCTGATCTCTACTAGACTGGAGAATGTTTTAGCGACATCAAAATTCAAATAGTGCCATGCCACAGTGCTTGTTTAATGTTTTTTAATAGTTATATATAGATATTTTTATGTTCTTAACAAGCTAACAGCCCTTTCAAAACGTCAAAATTTGGCTTTTCATACGGATGCTTAAGTACCTGGAATAGCTATAGGTAAAAACACTCATTCTGTTACCGAACTCTCGAGGTCTGCCATTTCATAAGATTTTATTACTTGATGCTGGTTTTCTCGAAGAGTTGTGCAAATAATAGTCATATTTGCTGATACATTCAGAGTATTCTGACAAATTTTATGTGTTTCAGAATGAGGTTAATGAAAGGGAATTGACTGCACTTAAGGCTGTGATCAAGTGCATTGAGGAACACAAGCTTCAGGAGCAGTACCCACTAGATCCTCTGCAGAAGCAGGTTGCCCATCTGGAGAAAGCAAAAGCAGAAAAGAAAAGGGTGCCAGAAGTTTCAAAACCTCAACCTAAAAGACCCCGAGCTGGTGGTATTGCATGTTTACCGCGAGTAGCTAATGTTGCTGCTGAGAAGATCTTCTATCCTAGGATGACTGATAGGTATACACAATACATATATAACAGATCATATGCATATCCTGGACCAATTGAGAACTATGTTCCCTCACATATGGGTACTGCTACTTACCACCTATCTCCTGCTCATGGAAATTACTTTGGAAACGCCTACCAATACCCAGCTCCTTATCTTCACTAGCTTTTTAGGCATGGTAACACTCTGATTAAAATCTTGTTAACTGTTAGTGTTAACTCTTGCACTACTGGATGCTGCTGTGTATGATTCAGTTTAGCACAAAATGGCAGGAAAAAAGAACTTAACCTGTTGTTTTTTAATTGTTGTATACGCTAATACTGTGACCTAATTTATGCACTGTTTTTGTATTTATTTTAGACTTTTAGTCTATTGCTCCATATATTCTTTATTGAATTGCTGCTAAATGCACAAGTAGTTGTGCAAATCTGCTGCTCGATGCAAAATTGAGGGTTTTTTATATTAAAAATAACATTTAGTGCAATTATTTTGAAATAGGAAAACGCTGCAAAATGCAAGCCACTATGTGTATGTTAGCCAACTGCTCTCTCTATTTCATGATCCAATGCATGTTTACTTTGTCGAAGGAGAAGTTATACTACTCTCTACTTCACAGTTCTAAAAATAATGGTTGGAGATGAGAGATTGGAGAAAACTAAACATAATGCATGAAAAATCAAATGCTCTTTTGTTTAGTTTTGTCCAATTCTCACATCCGACAATTCACAGATGTATATATTATGATTAGATGAAATATAGAAGGAGAACTAATATTAGCTTCCGCTTTCCATTCTGTAACACTGAAGGTTGGAGATGAGATATTGGAGAAAACTAAACAGAATGCAGGAAACGAGACTCAGCTGCCATTCTGGTTTAGTTTCATCCAATTCTCACATCCGACCATGCACTGAACGAAGCTCTATGCTCAAGAGTAAAGTCCGGAGATGAGATATTGGAGAAAATTAAACAGATCAAACAAAACAAAATCATATGCTGTGCTGTTTAATCTTGTCCAATCCTCATATTCGACATTGCACTTTTCTATTACAAGTTTTACCTCCGAGTGAAAGTCACAAATGAAGTATTGGAGAAAACTAAACACAATGTATCACTAGTAATACTTATATGTTTAGTTTCCACCAATCCTCACTTATGATTTTACACTGCTAGACCCTAAAAATCTGTGTTTGTTGCCATCTGAATGAACATTTGCCTTATTTTTATAGCCCTCAAGAGCAAGGACATGTCATGCATTTTACCTTGTTAATGATTGAAATATTGAGAATCGGACAGTATGAACTGCATGACCACAATCAGTTAGCTTCGACAATTTCATTAAAAAATTTGTACTGAAATTTTATGCAGGTTTAGAACTTAGAAGCCTCGTAATGTGTAATCAAAATTTAATTTCTTTTCCAAAATTTGTTAGTATCGCATTAGAATTTTAAAATATTTTTCAAAAACAAAGTAGGAGTATAGAAAAATATACATATAAATTCCTACATAAATTAATAAAAAAAAAATCTAATTGACTATATTCATTCATATTAAGTTGAACAATACATACAGTTTATAACTTACTTCTAAGATTTGATAAAAGGATCATTAATTGAATTTAGAATAAAGTACATTTAATTAATTGAAAAAGTTATTTTTTTTAAAAAAAATTCAATTATAATTTTAAAATAACTTAATAAAATTATTATTTTAATAAAAATTAATTAAACCTTAATAATCTTTCTGCTCCTTGTTTGTTCGGTAACACCGATTAAATTACTGATTATCTAACTAATTATTCCGGATTAATGCCCCAATTCATCAGTGTTTTACCGACTAAATCCGATTTCCGTTTTTCACGTTATCAAAACAGCTGACCTAACCTTCTCCTGACAAAAAAAACAGCTAACCTTGTCATCCGTTATTCGTTACAGTGTTACGCATCAACGACGTCGTTCGTCAACTGGTTTGAGAATTGGGGCAAAATCTTGCTAATCGTTCTCTAATTCACCCGCTCTTTCGTAGAATCATAGGTATGTCTGTATCTATAAACTTTTATGTTTATATATATATGTTTTATAGTTTACTGTTACCTGTTTATGTTTCTTGTTTTTTTCCATGTTTTTCTATTAAAAAATGGATCTTGATGGATTTTACATGAGCCCTTTTGGTTTCAGATGATATTAGGGTATGTTTGTTGTTGCAATGTTTGACATTTCACATAATGACACTATGATCAAGTCAAGATTAGCCCAGGGTGTCACCTTAGTTGTTCGTGCTCGCAAACGTGTCAATTTTATGTGGTTCGGAAACTTCCTAAAATTTGATGAAAATGAATATATTAGCTTGAAGAAACTAAATTGTAATAAACAAGTCATTTCAGGTTAATCGACTTGTATCTTATTACTTCCGGGTTTTGTCTCAGTTATATCGATTATCGAATCAATTCTTATCCCTGGAATGCTATTGAGTATTACGGACTTGCAATTTTTAATTGTTTGTCTGGTTCTATGTATGTTTGCTTATTTTTAGTGTGCGCATATGATTTTATAGGTTTTTTAGTTATGGTCTTAGAAAGTGGAACGCTTAGTAGCTCATCTTGGGACGGGAGCATTTCGCCGGATGAATTTCGTATTGCTGCCTTAGCTTTTGCTGAAAGGTGGGAGAAATGCAGCTCTTCTTTCTCTCAGTGGTCTTGGGTTAGTCCCAAGAGACTTGGGGTTGCAGCTGATAAAGTTAGTATTTTGGCCCAATATTGTATTATGTATCCGAGCCTTTGAGGAACTCGGCATGCTTAACATTTTGTTTCTTGTTTTTAATATTAGCTCCTATTCTCTTTCAGGTCGAGGGATATTTGTGTCTTCAAAATATCCTAATTCCCAGAGGCACTAAGGTTAGCCCTTAGTATTCTTAAGAACGTAACATCTGTTAATTTTTTTTACTACTGATTGCAGCCAATATATATATCTTTACACAGGACAATTGTTGTGACCAAGCTAGTATCGACAAGAGCGTAGAGGAGTCCTGTTTTGACAATGAGGACGACTTAATTGATAATGCTACTTTGGTATGATCTTGTATGTTATTCTTCAAGAAACTTTGAACTATATGTTAGGACATTGCCAACTATGGATTACTGTGGATAGAAGTGGTTCGTTCTTGTATGTACACATTAAAATATTATAGTGTACTAAAAGATTCAGATTCTTATAACCTTGAATTAGAACTAGACATAGCATCAAGTTTCTTATATAAATCGATTCTCATTTTGTCAAGTTAATTCATAAAATTTCTATTCCCACAAGGTCCAAAGCAGTGATGATGAAGCACACTATTATGATTTCCATATAGTGTACAGCAATTCATATAGGGTTCCAGTGCTATTTTTCCGTGGATACTGCGTTGGTATGGTGATCTCTTCGTACAACTATTAATTAATGCATAAAGTTTGTGATAAACATCATGTTTATACAGTATTAAACGCTGAAATGGTTAAGACCTATCCTTTTCTCATTGGTTATTCCCACAGAGGAAGGTCACATGACACACATTTTGTCCAATTTGACCCCCAATGTGAAATATCAATTGCGTTACTTTCTTTTTCTTATTCTATTAGGGCAAAAAGTAGATATAATCATACATATCATAATATCAGTTGTGGTATATACCAATTTAATCATAAGGTGATTATTGGCATGCACAGATGGACAACCTCTTATGTTAGATGACATTGAGAAAGTCCTCCCTGCTAACTCTTCCAAGATGCTAACAGAATCAAAGTGGACTTTCATAACTCAAGAGGTAACATTCTTTCATTGTACTTGTCACATACTCTTGTACACATGTATACCCTGCTAAAATAGATTGGATATTACTCTTTGATTCCTTATTATGAAGTAGGTTGTAGTGAAACTTATGGCCATCCTTTACTCGACCTCACACCAAAATTTGGGTTGTAGAAGAAAATTCACTTTTTTCTTATTGTATACGCCATATTATTTTAGATATCAATAGAATCCGAGTAATGTTGCCTGCGTTACTTGGTTATGTACAGGGCCTTGTCTTAGATAATAAAGCTGCAAACTTGCAAGGGAACAGGTTCTCACCCTTGGTGTCTGCAGTTTCCTTTATCCGGCCTACATTTATTTTCTAGCAAAAGGCTGTAGAAGTATGAGTTACTATGTTTGTCTCCATAAAGACTTGATCTGTCGACCATGAAATAAGTTGCAAAATGCATTCTCACCTTGTTTCTTTTACCAAAATACAACCATCTTCTTGCAAGATTATCAATCAAGTATCTTGAGTTTAGATCATTTCCCTTAAAAGACTCTCCTTCAAAATTAGTTTCCATATTCGAATTGTTTGTAGCTCCATTACTGTACACTAATACAGTAATACTCTTTATAATGCATGTATATTTATCTTCTTAGTTTTAATATGAAGAAAATGAGAGGATGTATTAGTTTCTAGAGAATATTGAACCCCGTAAGCTAATTTGGCTAATATCAAGTGCAGGAGCACCCATACTTGAACAGGCCCTGGTATACATTACATCCTTGTGGAACCTGTGAGTGGATGAAGTTGCTTTATGCCAATAAGGCTCCCCTGATTAAAGGAGTTCTGGTAGATCAATATTTAGTCTCGTGGTTTTCAGTGGTTGGGCAGGTGATTGGTCTTAGAACTCCCTTAGAGATGCTGTGAAGTTGAAGTGTTGATAATCTGTCTTTAATATAGAAAGAAGCTGAACTTTGAACTTTTACCTGAAGTATTTCTATTGTCAAGTTAAAAAATTGTAATTTCCCTTTTTTTTTAATACCGGTATAGTTGCAAGTACTTTGAGATTCTGTAATGACAGTGGCAATAGGAAGATGAATGAGAGTTTCTGAGTAATGTTTGTAATAATTAAATTTATTACACATGGCAAATGGCAGTAGCATTCGTAGCCGTTAAAATATAGTTTTCATGGCAACAGCTTTAAATTGCTGATCCAACCTTTGAGTTGTAGAAAATTGGATATGAATATATGATTATAAGTAAAAAGATGTCAGCAACATTAAAATTTCATTTTTGTTTCTACGGGTACAATCAGGAGTAAAATATGCAAATATACAACTGAGATGGCTTCAATGTATATTTGACATCTCAAATAACTGCTAATATACAATCCACACATCCTTAATGGTAAAGAAGATAAGGGATAAGGTATAGAAGCAAAATGTAGTCCAATAAGAAGTATCCATGTGCATCAAACATCTGCCATGACAACCACAATTTTGGAAGAGCAGATTTTCTTTACACAGTCAGCAGATCCATTTCATCTGTCTACTACCTCACTCTGTTATAACTTGAACATTTTATTTCTTATGTTCAAGCTTGTACTCTAAAGACAGGACCATCTATTATATTATTACAACTCTAAGCAATGGCTGCTGCTGCTACTGCCTCAACCATGGCTAGCCAACTCAAGAGCAGTTTCACTTCATCATTAACAAGAGGAGGACTTGTTAGTCCCAAAGGCATCTCTGGAGCTCCACTTAGAGTCTTGCCCTCCAGGAGAAACTCCGCTTTCACCATCAAAGCTGTTCAAGCTGACAAGGTTAGAATATTCAAATCTTAATTTTATAACTTACACTTGTCAAAGTTGAGTCTTGTATGCACACTGATCAGACTACATACTAACTAATCCCCAGATGATTTATTGGCTGTTTCAATACAGTGTTTTGATTTGATGCGAGTCCGGACAATATAGTATGCTCTCAAGTCTTAACTATAATTCCCAATCAGACTTGAGCCATTTTAGTTTGTATTTGAACACACTCATTATATGAATAATATCTTACAATACCTATGTTTAGTTTAGAGCCAGTTGATTTAGGTTTGGGTTCATTTTGCTTGTATGCTAGACAGTTGGGAGTAAATTTTATGTACAGAAGGATATGTTATAAAGCTGCGATGTTGTAGGCTGAGATCTTATTATCTAGGAAATACTATGTGGCATAACTCATGAGTGATTAAACTAATCGAATGCTCTTATAATATGCAGCCCACATATCAAGTCATCCAGCCTATCAATGGTGATCCATTCATTGGTAGCTTGGAGACTCCAGTGACATCGAGCCCGTTGATCGCATGGTACCTTTCCAACCTTCCGGCTTACAGGACAGCTGTGAACCCACTTCTCCGAGGGGTTGAGGTTGGTCTTGCCCACGGACTCCTTCTGGTCGGCCCATTTGTAAAGGCAGGGCCATTGAGGAACACAGAAATTGCAGGTGCAGCTGGATCTCTGGCAGCAGGAGGGTTAGTGACAATTCTTAGCATATGTTTGACAATGTATGGGATTGCATCATTCAAAGAAGGAGAGCCATCAATTGCACCGGCATTGACATTGACTGGGAGGAAGAAGCAGCCTGATCAACTTCAAACTGCTGATGGATGGGCCAAGTTTACTGGAGGATTCTTCTTCGGAGGAATCTCTGGTGTCACCTGGGCTTATTTCCTTCTCTATGTTCTTGACCTTCCTTACTTTGTGAAATAGATATGTTGTTGCCTTGTCATTTGTGCTGCTGGTATTTCTTGTGCAATTGAATTGGGATATGATGAAGTTGTATATTTGAAGTAGTGATCACTTTAAGGATGATTATGGTGTAAGATACATTTTTCTAATGATGTTTGTTAACTTGTTTTCATTCATATATCATTTCATTTCAGAGTTCCACATGATTAAAGGAGTTGTTCCACATGCATTATGTACCAGTACTATTTATTGTTAGAAAATGGAAAGTTTAAGACATATTTTTGATATGTTCTTGATGTAATTTCTGGAAACTAACTGATGGAAGTTATTCCTTACTATGAGGACTTAAACTTTCATGTTTGGATCTAAGACATTTTCTTAGTGTAATCCATAAAGAAATTGAGTTGAAGTTGCTTGTTTGAAATGGGTTATGTGGGGTTTGTCCCACATTGAATTTGTAAAGGAAGGATAATAAGTTTATATAGTATCTCGTGTTAGTGTTGTTTACAACTACTAGTGTAAGTAGATTGCTTATGTCACATGATGCTATTGAGTACTTTATATCTTTTAATTGCAAATTTATTTGATTTATTTATATTGATTATTTAATATTAATATTAAATATATTGAGTAAGGATTATTTAAATAATCAGACTCTATATATATATTGTAATATTAATATTACTTAATCTGAATAATATAAGTAACAAATAAAACCCATCTTGCAAAACTCTATTTTCTTTGAAAAACTCTATTTTGAAAAACTCTATATCCCACATCGAGTAGAATAAGAGAAGAGCAACTCAAGATGCCTATATATTGAGGCGTGCACATCTAATTGAGGATTGCATCTAGCTTGTGTGCCTCTTGCTTGTACCTTGCATAATTAAAAAATAAAATTACATAGGTTGTCGGGCAAATTGAGGTGTGCCTCTAGCTTGTGTGCCTCTTGCTTGTACCTTGCATAGTTAAAAATAAATTGCATAGGTTGTCGGGCAAATTGAGTTGTGCCTCTTTCTCCTACCTCGCATATATAAGTGCATAGGTTTTTTGGGCGAACTGAGGTGCTAGTCGCTGTTGAGTGCTACGGATCTGTGGACGAAGTACTCTGTGCTGTTTTATCCTGGAAGTGATATTGCTGCAACCCAACACAGCGTAGTGGGGCAATAATCTCTTCAAGAACAGTCAAGACTTCTTGCAAGGCTTGGCGACTCAGCAGTTGTTTGGTTCTATCAGTGTATGCGTAAAGCTTCTGTTAGAGCTAAGCATTCTATCTTTTCTCTTGTCCTTATAGTTACTAATTTATATGTCTTGTTTTACCTTCGTGCTTTGTTTGTTAATTGGTTTAATCTGCCTGTTCTTGTTAAATTATTTATATAACTGCCCCATTGTTGTGTGTAGTTTTTAATTACGATCCAACAATCTTGAAGAGATTATTAGTGTTATATATTGTTAATTAACAAGATGGTTAACGAAACAGAAACTCCTGTTGTTGTTGCTACTGGTTCTGGGTCTGGGGTTACTGCTGCCATTGATTGGGCTACGTACCGTTTCCCACAACCGATTGATCTGTCTGGTATGCTTGATAAGTTCAGCAGTGGTGTTGGCTTTTCTCGTTGGTAGAAAAAGATGAAGTTGTGGTTAACGGTTAAGGGTCTATGGCCGGTGGTGCAGTATGATCCTCCTGTTGTGAATCAAGAGCAGGCTGACTCTGTTAAGGTCTATGCTTTGTGGGCTGAAAAGGATGGAGTGGCAAGGGCTGCTATTTTGGCAGCCTTAGCGAACACTCTATTCGATGTTTATTCATCGGATGCCTTCACTGCTAAACTCTTATGGGAGAAGCTGGACCAAACCCACAATACTGACTCTCAGGGTCTGGAAAAGTATAGTGTGGCAAGGTTCCTTGATTTCAAGCTGGTGGATAATAAATCCATGACTGAGCAGGTGCATGAATTTGAGATGTTGGTACATGCTTTGAAGGAGTCTGGAATGGACCTTCCTGAGAAGTTTCAGGTTATGTCGGTGATTGAAAAGCTCCTGAAGTCTTGGGAAGAGTTTGCTCTCTCCCTGAAAAGACAGAAATGAGAGATCACCTAGACTAACTTGATGTTGGACATCTCTGTGCATGAACAACACAAGTCCAAACAGGGACATGTGATGCCTGCTGAACATGGGAGTTCGAAGGTGAACGTAGTGACTGTTGGACAGAAAAGAAAGTCTGTCACTAAGAAGGAAAACACTAAGCCTAAAACTGGCAAGAACAAGGCTAAGAAACCAAAGGCAAACAAACCATGTTGGTCTTGTGGACAGGTTGGTCACTGGTGCAAGGACTGTCCTGCAAAGAAAGCTAAGAAACCTAATGTGGTAGCACAAGCTAATACTGTGCTTGAAACCACTTGTGGGCCTGTGGTTAACATGGTCGTTGGTGAGACTATTGCTTCTGAAACCAATGATGGGTATGTTACCTACAACCCTACACTACTTTCCACTTATCTGTCAAATGAATGGTTGATTGATACTGGAGCTAATGTACATATATGTAATGATATTACTCTCTTTGTATCTTATCAACAGGTTCAAGGAATGACAGTGACGATGGGGAATGCTAGTGCTTCTCAAGTACTTGGAGTAGGAAACGTGGACCTGAAGTTTGCTTCTGGGCGTATTCTATCCCTTACTAGAGTGCATCATGTTCCTGACATTCGTAGAAACATAATAAGTGGAAGCTGTTTAGTTAGAAATGGTTTCGAACTTTCTTTGAAGTGTAATAAAGTAGTTATTACGCATACTGGTTTATTTTTTGGCAAAGGTTACTTGTCTGATGGATTATTTTTAATAAATGTGGAGCCTGTTTTGGGCAGTTTTATTAATGAAAATGTTATTCCTTCTGTGAATTGTGTTGAATCATCTGATTTGTGGCACTCACGACTTGGTCATCTAAATTTTGGTGCTCTAAAGAATATGATGAATTTAGAGTTGATTCCAAAGTATGCCATTGAAAAGAAATCTAAATGTCAAGTATGTGTGACTGCTAAACTAACTAGGAAACCCTTTCATAATATTGTTAGGGATTCAGAAGTTTTAGATTTAGTACACACAGACATATGTGAATTTGGTGGTATTTTGACTAAGGAAAATAAAAGATATTTCATTACCTTTATTGATGATTGTAGTAGATTTTGCCATGTTTATTTAATTAAACATAAAGATGAAGCACTTGAAAAATTCATTATGTATAAAAATGAAGCTGAAACACAAACTGGTAAAGTACTTAAACGTTTGAGATCTGATAGAGGTGGAGAGTATACGGGCAACTCATTTAATGAATTTTGCAAGAGCAATGGTATAGTTCATGAGGTGACGCCACCATACACACCTGAGTCTAACGGGGTGGCAGAACGAAAGAACAGAACTTTTAAGGATATGATTAACAGTATGCTTATTAATTCTGGGTTGCCAAAGTACATGTGGGGAGAGGCTCTGAATACGGCTTGCCATATTCTGAACAGAGTCCCTCTGAAACATATGGACAAGACACCTTATGAATTATGGAAAGGCAGAAAGGCTAGTTTAAAGTATCTTCGTGTATGGGGCTGTCTTGCAAAAGTACTTGTCCCTGAACACAAGAGAAAGAAACTGGGACCGAAAACTGTTGATTGCATCTTTCTGGGCTATATTGAAACCTCTATCGCTATGAGATTTTTAGTATTAAAATCCGACATAGATGGGATAGTGGAAAACACTATAGTTGAGTTTCGTGATGCAATATTCTTTGAGAATGTGTTCCCTATGAAGACTGGTATACCTCAGGGTATTTCTGATGATGATCCCACTCGCACATCGAGTTCCATTCCTGATCATGTGGAAATGATGACAAATGTGGGGGCGGATCCTGCTAGTAGCTCTACTCCTAACGAAGTAGAGGAACCTAGAAGGAGTAAGCGTGCAAAGGTGGTTAAGGACTTTGAAAGTGATTTTATCACTTACAATGTCGAGGACGAACCTTTAACTTTTCGACATGCCATGGATCCTGCGGAGTCAAGGCATTGGAAAGGCGCTGTGAAGAGTGAGATTGACTCTATTGTTTCTAACGGAACATGGGAGTTGGTTGATCTCCCTCCTGGGTGTTCTACTATAGGATGTAAGTGGATCTTCAAAAGAAAGATGAACCCGGATGGCTCAATAGATAAGTATAAGGCTAGGCTAGTAGCTAAGGGTTTTAGGCAAATGGAAGGAATTGACTATTTTGATACATATTCTCCTGTTGCAAGAATGACAACAATTCGAATGCTTATAGCATTGGCTTCCGTACATGGTCTTATCATCCATCAAATGGATGTAAAGACAGCTTTTCTTCATGATGAACTTGAAGAAGAGATTTATATGGATCAGCCTGAGGGATTTGTTGCTTCTGGCAACGAGAGGAAAGTTTGTAAATTAGTCAAGTCTATCTATGGCTTGAAACAAGCTCCTAGAGACTGGCACAAAAAGTTTGATGAAACTGTTTTGACTTCAGAATTTTTGGTTAATGAAAGTGATAAGTGTGTCTACTATAAGGTTAAAGGAAATGAAAAAGTAATCTTGTGCCTGTATGTGGATGACATACTGTTGTTTGGAACCAATATTGAGATTATTAACGAGACAAAAAGGTTCTTGAAAAGGCACTTTGAAATGAAGGATATGGGTGCTGCTAATGTGATTCTTGGAATCAAGCTGACTCAGTCAGCTGATGGAATAACATTGTCACAATCTCATTATATAGAGAAATCTATACTTGAGAAGTATGGTTATTCAAATTGTAGAATCGCAAGCACACCATATGATTCAAAAGTTGCGCTTGTCAAGAATAAGTCTGGTGTTCCTGTGTCTCAGTTAAGGTATTCTCAGATTATTGGAAGTTTGCAATATCTTGCTAATGGTACTAGACCAGATATTTCATATTCTGTGTCTAAGTTAGCTAGATATACAAGTTGTCCAAACAAAACTCATTGGGATGCTCTTGATAGAGTGCTTAGATATCTAAAAGGCACCATCTACCTTGGTTTGCATTACAGGAGGTTTCCTGGAGTGCTAGAGGGATATAGTGATGCAAGTTGGATAGCTAAGAAATCTGGTTCCAATGGAGTGACTGGATACGTATTTACCCTTGCGGGTGGAGCTATATCCTGGAAGTCTGCTAGACAGACTATTGTAACTCGGTCTACTTTTGAGGCTGAGTTGTGTGCACTAGATGCCACGGGAACCGAGGCTGAATGGTTGCATGGACTTATGTCTATGATTCCTGTAGTAAGCCAACCGCTTCCGGCTTTTGCTGTTCATTGTGATAGCCGTACAACTATCGACAAGATAAGCAGTAAGAAATATAATGTGAAAACCAAGAGACACGTCCAAGTTAGACTAAAGTCTATAAGGGGTTTGGTGTCTGACAGGATCATTGCTATTGAGTTTATTGGAACTCAAGATAATCTGGCTGATCCTTTGACTAAGGGACTTGAGCATGCTGTTGTCCTTAAGTCGAGGTTGGGGATAGGACTGACAACCCATTTTGAGTCATCAACAGCGGGAACCCAATACACCTGAGAGGAGATCCCTCGAAGTGTATTCAATGTGGTAATAACAAGTTGTGAGGGTGATTCGGTAGTACCTCTACTACAAATATCTAGATACTCACGTATCTAAGTCTTTTCCCTGTAAACCTCAAGAGGTACTGTAACTGCTAGTTAGCAAGAGTTTTAAGAACTCTGAATGAGGTCAAGTCGTGAGACGAGATGTTGGCAGTACATCTTTGGAGATGCCCAGCTAAGCGAATGTTATTGTGTGGTCGCAATTAGAGGATAGGGTTATTCCTCGAAGCATTCGACGAATAGGATCGAGACATGACCATTAACGTCTCAAAGCCGTAGATCGGCACCATAGCCTTTGACTTGTCGTCGTCTATGGAGTGTGGTTACACACCAACGGATAAAGATTCAAGGTGAAACATTCCATCTATATCCGGTAGCCATCGAAGTAGAGGACTTAGGAGGGTTCAAACCTTGACCGGTACCAACTCTGAAAAGCAAGTCATGAGTAGAACCTGATATGCATTTCTGTATGGATTTGTGGGGGATTGTTAGAAAATGGAAAGTTTAAGACATATTTTTGATATGTTCTTGATGTAATTTCCGGAAACTAACTGATGGAAGTTATTCCTTACTATGAGGACTTAAACTTTCATGTTTGGATCTAAGACATTTTCTTAGTGTAATCCATAAAGAAATTGAGTTGAAGTTGCTTGTTTGAAATGGGTTATGTAGGGTTTGTCCCACATTGAATTTGTAAAGGAAGGATAATAAGTTTATATAGCATCTCGTGTTAGTGTTGTTTACAACTACTAGTGTAAGTAGATTGCTTATGTCACATGATGCTATTGAGTACTTTATATCTTTTAATTGCAAATTTATTTGATTTATTTATATTGATTATTTAATATTAATATTAAATATATTGAGTAAGGATTATTTAAATAATCAGACTCTATATATATATTGTAATATTAATATTACTTAATCTGAATAATATAAGTAACAAATAAAACCCATCTTGCAAAACTCTATTTTCTTTGAAAAACTCTATTTTGAAAAACTCTATATCCCACATCGAGTAGAATAAGAGAAGAGCAACTCAAGATGCCTATATATTGAGGCGTGCACATCTAATTGAGGATTGCATCTAGCTTGTGTGCCTCTTGCTTGTACCTTGCATAATTAAAAAATAAAATTGCATAGGTTGTCGGGCAAATTGAGGTGTGCCTCTAGCTTGTGTGCCTCTTGCTTGTACCTTGCATAGTTAAAAATAAATTGCATAGGTTGTCGGGCAAATTGAGTTGTGCCTCTTTCTCCTACCTCGCATATATAAGTGCATAGGTTTTTTGGGCGAACTGAGGTGCTAGTCGCTGTTGAGTGCTACGGATCTGTGGACGAAGTACTCTGTGCTGTTTTATCCTGGAAGTGATATTGCTGCAACCCAACACAGCGTAGTGGGGCAATAATCTCTTCAAGAACAGTCAAGACTTCTTGCAAGGCTTGGCGACTCAGCAGTTGTTTGGTTCTATCAGTGTATGCGTAAAGCTTCTGTTAGAGCTAAGCATTCTATCTTTTCTCTTGTCCTTATAGTTACTAATTTATATGTCTTGTTTTACCTTCGTGCTTTGTTTGTTAATTGGTTTAATCTGTCTGTTCTTGTTAAATTATTTATATAACTGCCCCATTGTTGTGTGTAGTTTTTAATTACGATCCAACATTTATATACCACCATAAAGCCAAGAAAAATGAACAGATTTAACGAACATAAGATCGAATTAAACACACCAATGTACACAGATTCTTCAACAACTGCCCTTGAACACCATAAACCACAGGACATACTCTGCTAGACATGGTACGGTTAAGGATCCGAGCTAGGAAGCATTGCCATTAGGATATATATTAAATGCAGTCGGTCTAATAATACTCTTAAGAAGTGCAGTATTGTCGAAGGTTTTACGGAGAATTTTAAACTTTGTTAAGACAAATATTTGAATGTGGTAGGCATAACTGGGGATTGTATATACTCCCCCGGTCCCATTTTAATTGATTTATGCACATATATTAAGAAAAAGTAAATTTTATCACTACTTTAACTATAATATCCTTATAATTGTATTAATGTATTAGTACAAAAAAAGAGTTTTTGCATTGAATAATACAAATAGTATATTATCAATCATAATTAATAGGGGTATGGATGAAACTTAAATCTATATTAAAAGAAAGAAGACAGCTTTTTTGAAACAACTTAAAATGGAAACTCAGCCAAATAAAATGGGACAGAGGGAGTATAAGAAGAGGGTTTAAGCTTTAAATGAACTTGGGCAGCAAGGAATATTAAGCATAACATGACATATTAATATTTTGTACGACTTTTTCTCTGGTGTGGTCCATGAGCTTGGTGCGTACTCAATGTTTATTGTCGTTTTGATTTGAATTCTAGTCCGCGTAGAGACTAGAGACCAAACCTCATTTTGCTTCAAATATTATCATGTACTCCCTATTTGTTTCTATTTATTATTAATTAACAAAAAGGTTCATGGCCTATTCCTATTCTTCTTCTTTTTGTTAAGTGAGTGTTAATCTCTTTGTTAAGATGATTATAGCAAGTATGCATATATTCATTCATTTCTTTTCATGATTATTTATCAGTGCTATTACGGCATTTTCATTCATTAAGAAATATATTTATATTTTTTAAATATATTTTTCTTAATTAAATATATTAAAAAAATATAAATTTGAGGCACCTTAAAATATATTTTTAATTTTTTACTAGTTTTTGGTGATGTAATTTTATATTTATAAAACTCTTGTAATATAGTTTACTAGTTTAAACGATGATTTTTTTTGACAAAAGAATAAACGATGATAATTACATAAATTTAAATGGGAATTTATATAATATATCCCAAATTAATTGTGTCATTTATAAATATGTCTCTTTTTATATCTGTTTTATAAATATGTTCTATTATCTTGTTAACACACTTAAATATAAATATTAAGACTAATATACCATTTTACTTAATGTATTTTATATGACTTGTAACTAATAATTAATAAGTTGATATATAATTATTTTATTTTTACAAGTCTTAATTTTATATTAAATCAATTTTTTTGAAAATGAATGTTGTAATACATTTTTTTATTATCTAATTATTTGAATAATGATATATTAAATTCTCGAATCATATTATTATATGTATATATAAAATATGGTTTGTTTATATATTAACACTATTTTTTATATATAATTTTTTGTGAAACTAAAAATTGTAGGAAAAATTTTATTTTAAACTTTATATGTTTAATGTATATTAGAATTATGCAATAAAATAATTTGGTCTCAAATTTAGATTTAGAGTATTGAATTTATAAATATTGTTTACATATTACATTTATATTATAATTATATTATATTTATTTTAAAATTTTAATTATTTTAATTTACAAGGATAAAAATGTCTTTTTAAAATTATTAAGATAAAAAAAATTGTGTATGAAATATATTTGAAAATACAACTAAAAATAGGATATATTTATATACAATTTTTAAATTTGCTGACATATCAAAAAAATACTCAATTTAAATAGACTCTGAGTTACAATACCATGGAGTAAGGATTTTTTTAAAAAAAAACACCTCAATGAACTGATTATAAACATGTTGCACCATATATACAATTTCTAAAAACTTGTTGAACAACTGGTATTGAATACCACATGGGTATATACTTGCAGTGGAATACAAGAATACAAAATCTGAATTTCATGTCCTTTGCCAGAGGCCGGAAAGCATTAATATTCGAAACTTGGAGAAAATAAAAAAGATTTATTATCAGTGTAATTATAAATCCGACGAAGAAATGGTAGTATTAGGATGTATCTTGTTCAACCCTGGAAAGCAGCCGCCATCGGTATTCTTCTGATCCTTGCAATCAACTGAATCATGTTTCTCCTGTACATTATTCTTTGTTGTGGATTCTAGCTGCTTCTTCATCTCTTCCTCCTCCTTGTGAAGCTTCCTCATTACATAAGCTTCAGCTAAACCATGATTCATTGTCAACATTTTTATATAAAATACAAGTGCACTTGTATTTGTTTAACTTGGTTAACAGAGATTTTTGAATGAATGGTATTGATCGAGATGAAGATACAAATAAATGTGGGAATATATAGGGGTTAAATGGACTTGAGCAACAAGGAAAAAATGACTTAATCCGTGATTTTGATATAAACTTGGCAATGACTTGTTCTAAGTTTATGGTCCACGAGCTTGTGCCTAACTAGACCCAATACTCAAGTACGGATACTCCCTACGTCTTTATTCAGATGTTCATTTTAATTTTTTAAAATTTAAATTGATTAATTTTTATTTGGAATTTAAAAACTATTCATTTATAATTTTAGAGAACTAAAATAGAAATTTTAAAGTAAATCATATATACTTTTTAAAATATAAAATTTTAATTTTTTTTAATTATATACTATTATTAAATTACAATAAAAAATGTGACAATTTAACTGGACGAAAAATAAACTCAGACATCTATAAAATAGGGAAGGGAGTGTCTCTTTCCGTCTTTGAGTGGAGACCCAGCCATAGCTCATTTTTTCCAACAAAAGATAAAAAGTCTTTTTAAAACGTGGTTTCCTCTCAATTTAACCAGAACCTCGAGGAAACGCCCAATATCTTTATATTCCCTCCATCTATTTCTAAGTGTCTCTATTCTAATTTTTATTTTAAAAATAAACTATCAAATTATATTTTAGATAATTATTAAAATAATATTTTTTATGATTTATTATCTTTTAACTTTTTAAAAAATACAGTTTGCAATTATAAGTAATCAAATACAATTTTTTATGAGAAATGTTAGGTAATCCAATTTTTTTCCCAAATGCGGGGTTGTCATGTAAATGGTAAATTTCCTAATAATTATATGTGATTCGCGTGCATATATATGCCCTCACAAATCAAAACTTACCATATATACACATATCACATCATTTGAGAATTTTTTTAAGTACTTAACACTATTCTTTTATATATATATAATTTGTAACAAAATGTAACTGAATGCAATTATTTTGAAATATACTTTAACTTTCCTTAGATACCAAATCTTTTTGATATTTTATATGAGATATAAATTAATTAAAAAATATAATATCATAAATAAAAATAATTAACCAGTATTAATTTACTATTACATAGAAATTAATATATAAGTTAATATGTTAATAGTATTTTAATTCTCTAATTAGTGTAACTGTATCAGCCATTAAAGTACTTATTAGACTACTGTACTTTTCTAAAGGAGAGTATATAATTTTAACTTTATTAAAAAAAACAATATACGCTGGTTGTCCCAAATTTGTTCTCAAAATAATTGGTTATTTTTTTAAAAATAATATGAAACCCGTTACTATATATTAAATGAGTACACAATGATAAAGTTTGTCATTTTATTAGCTGTGAAATGACGATGTTAACCCAGTATCTTGCATAATTACATATATATTATTATTTTAATTTTTTTTTATAAAAATGGATATAATTATGTCATCGTTACGTATTGAACCAATAACTACATATTAATATTGCAACCATTTAATGTACCTGGATTTTTGTTTTTCTTTTAAATGTCTTGATACACAAACCATAATTTTTTTTAATCATATATTAAATTTTCATATTATAAATACATTATATAAAAGTTATTTATATAATATACATCATATAAAAAGTTATTTATTAATAATTTTTTAAATATAAGAAAATAAGTTCGACAAATTAATTGAACTTTAGATTTTAAATGAACTTTAAAGAAAGTTATAACAAATTTAGATTTTAAATCTATTAAATATTTGAATAAAATATGAAATTGAATTATAATTGCGATATTAACACTAAAATAAAAATACTATATAAAATGATATGAATTCTAAGTATATTTGTTTTGGAAATAGATTAAAAAAAATTAAGATAGGAGAATAAATACTATATAAGAATACAAAATATTAGTACAGTTTATTAGCCAAATTGTAAGCCGTGAAAATACTTGAATTTTAGATGATACATTTTGAAAATAAACTATTACGGTGTATAGATTTATTGATTAAATTATTAGTTAAAAAATATGAATATAATTGAATATTATTATATATGCGTATGTATGTGTTTGTATTAAATTTATATTTTCATATAAAAATGAATTTAAAATAAATGTTTAAATTCATTATTCACGGTCTCACTCAATTTTCTGAACTCTTGTATTTTATATAATTACACATGTATTATTATTTTAAAATTTTAATTAAAAAATTAAAATTTATGTATATGTAATCTCAGAGTACATAATCATAATCATGGGTGTAAAAATTTAAAATTATTTTAAATTTTTAGTTTGACTCTTACTCAAAAAGATTTATTAAAAAATACTCTTTTGTAATCATTTGCAAGATTATAAATCAAATTAAAAAAAGAAAAGAAAAAAGCAAAAGCAAAAAAAGAGCAAAGCAAAAGAGGAAAACAGTTGAGTGAAAAGAAACCCAACTCAAACCTGCAAGCAATCAAAATAATAACTTTACCATTACATACATTTCCTCCATTCTCAATTATCGCAATGAGTGAGTAAGTAATCAACCCCCCATCTCTGCTGCATTCATTGTATAATCATTGTATCTACACATGTTCTTGTTTTTATTGATTTAACTAGTATCATCTTCATCTTTACTTTACTTACAGATCTGAAACACACCCAAAAGAACCAAGAAGATCCAATTCTTCATCAACTTCAACAACAAGTGTTCATGTCACTGCTCTTGATGGTCTTGTCAATGTCAATTCCCTCTTCACCATTGCTGTCTTTGTGGGCTTATCTTTAACTACTCCTAATCAAAGATCACTTGAAAATCGATCATCTTGTGATGCAGGAAATGATGTTGCCAAGAAACTACTCGTATTCGAAGTCGTTTCCTTTAGTTTCTTTCTGTTCTCTTCATTAGTTGCACAGGGTCTTAAATTGGCTATTAATCTTTTGAATAGTAAAGATGTTGATGAGGCTTTTAGAGCTCACATTAGTCTTAAAGTCTTGAGATTTGGAATGTTGGGGTCTGCGGTTGGGTCGGTCATGGGGTGCGTGTTTTTGATGTTGTCGATGGTGAATGTGATTCAGATACGGTTAGGGATGTTGTCGTGTGGGAGTAAACAGACTGTTCATTCGGTTACTGCATTGGTTGTCTTGGTTACTTCTGCGCTTGTGGTTTATATTTCTACTGCTGTTTATGCATTTTTACATTAAAGGTGAATCTTGATTGTTAAAGCTTGTAACTTTATGTGATTTGGGGGTTTAATCTGTGATGCGATTTGTTTGTATACGATCAGGTTAATTTGAATGAATGTGCTTATCTTTTGGAATTGAGTTGGATGTTATTTTTTGAATTGAAGTTAATTAATCTTATTATTCTTGACATTTGGTGAAATTCATTGTATTTGATTAGTTATTAGATTAGTTATTAGATTAATATGATGCTTAAACGTACTGAATTGCTTAATGTGTTTGTAGGCAATGGTAGCTTAATGTCGATACTTGAGAAACATTATTGGTTGGATTTGTGTTGCTTAGAAGCATTCTCATATATTTCTAAATTATGATACGGTGTACATTGTAGTTAGAATTGTGTTGCTAGAAAGCATGTATCTATCTGAATTCCAGTAAAATCTACCTTGTACTTGGTGAATAAAGTACCGTGTTTTTTTGTTGAAACACAAATTATTGTATGGATGACTAACCTTGTCTTTTGATTTCTATTATCGTGGTTTCAGCTTTGACTTATGCAAGCTGTGAAGTTCACTGCACTAAATGTCTAGTTCACTCGATCATGTTATTTTGGCTATATGCTACTACTCTATATATATGTTCAAATTCAATACTTTTTCGTCATGTATATTTGAAGTATTTTGTGAAAATCTGATGATTGATGGTGAAACTTATTCTTCTGCAGGCCGTTCTAGAAAATTTAGTTTATTATATATCTAGGTATACATCTGCAAAATAGCGTGGTTCATGTTGCCCTATATGTTTCACATTTCTTGTTTTAAACTTGCATTCATTATCTGTCATTGATGTCTTTGTAGATGTTAGATGTTAAATGATGCTCTGTATTGTAGGTTAAATGAAACCTATGAAAATTTAGACTGGAGGCTTATTATCAACTTACACCAATTTTTGCCCCTTTTATGACTGTATTTTGTTCATTTTATTTGTTTATTATTAAGTTTCTCTCTTGGTTTTGACAAGCTTTTATTGTTTACAGGGAAAAATGTCTCCGGTGGAAGTGAATTGGATTTTAGATGTGATTATCTTCTTGACACGTCTTTTACATCAGGGAATGCAGATGTCTCTCAGTGCTTCCAGTTTGTTCCAGATTAGAAGTTCTTGGTGAAAGAAGATTTTAAAGGAGGATGATGCACGGGAATTATCAACTTTGTACACCATTCTTTTTGTGTATAGTGTGGACTGAGGTCGACAACTAACCATGTAATCCTGGTCCTAAATTTTCATGTTGATCATATGTGTAATTTTTGGCCTTCACTATAAATTTGCACCTGGGCATTTCAATGATGAATCCTTATACATTTTAAACTATGCTATCAGTGTTATTAAATGTATGATTGTGCTGTTCATGTTTAGTACTAAAATAGGTTTTTACCCAGGGAAGAAAGCTAGTAGTGCTCGTATAGCGAACTTGGGAAATCCTAGTGTAAGAGTGGAATATATTAAGTCAGTGCAGAATCGGGGATGGAAAAGTACTTGTATGCACTTTTTCATAAGATTATAGGAAGAAAATATAAGTCTTAATAATCAGCCCATAAAGGCTACAAGTTGATAATAAAATGTACTTGAGGTTTAATCATTTCAAATCGAACAGCTATGCATTAAATTTGTAGCAAGTCTTAATACAATTTTCAGTACAATTCTTCATTCTCCTCCAATTTTGATATAAAGCTTTCAAGATTGTTTTCTTACTTGTAAATAAAAGTAATTTGTAAAATTGTAAGTTTTACTTGTCATCTCAAGCTATATCTATCAATATTCTTTTCAAGTCTATACTTTTGGCCTTATGGGTGAGTTCTTATACTTTTTATATATATGTGAATTTCAATTACATTTTGTGCTATGTGCTACACTATTTGCAAGTTACTATGTATTGATCTTGAGATATTTGTCCAAATTACTGATTTGTTTTATTTTATTGCTATTTATGCATCTAAGAAATTGACAAGTGAAGGTGATGTCTGCTTGGAATGTTTACGGGATTTGCTACCATGTTTCTTTTTTCTTTTAGATTAGGTTAACCTTGAGAATATTCAAAATGAAGGGTAGTATGGTTCATTGATACTTCTTCCTTGCTAAATTTATTGGTTGGGTAGTGGAAACTTTCTATTATCCTTATCCCTGACGAACATGATTGCTCCTGTTTGTTATTTGTGTGTGCAGATACTTGCGGAATCAATATAAAATATAAAAATGCTCTTATTACATGTTTAGAATTATGTAAATCTTTATGTTTTTGGCACATCTCGCAAGTTTTTCTGAATAGGTTAATTATCAGATCCACTAGGACAATGTTCTTGAAGCTTTGATATAAGATAGGCATAAGAATCCTTTTCTTTTTATTTCAGCCTGCAGATATTAAATGACATAGGCTTGACTTAGGACCATAAAATCTAATCAAATTTTGATTCAGATAAAGCGAAACGTATTTCTCAGAGGGCCTGGTGAATTTTCTACTGTTGAACATGCAAAAAGTATGTCTTTGTGCGGTGGCTGGCGAAGTTAACAAGGTGATGGAACAAGTTAATGAAGATTCACCATTCACGGACAATACTAGAGAACTGCATAAATTATATCTCGCTTACTAAAGGTGTATACACTTCACAGCTGCATTCATTATAGTCGCAGTTCCTGAATCAATAATATGGTTATTGGCCAAGATTTTGTCTCTTCAAAAGAGGCTTTTCATGAAAAGGTTATGTGTACCGGATAGATAGTTTCTGCCTCCGGTTCCTATCACCTGGGAAGGATGTAATGCTATATATGCTTAGGGTAAATTTAAGAGGTTCAGGTAAGGGATTGTCGTCAAGTTCATGAACTATCAAAGCCACTGTTTTGGTAAAGTTATGTGGCGAGGATCCACCAAAAATTCAGTCACTCAGGTAATTATTGTTGTTTACTATTCAATTGATGATTGTTTGGGTGCATCCAACATGCAATAGTGTTAGGAATATATTCAGTTGATTAATGATGTACAAAATACTAGAATTGAGTCTAGCATAGATATATCTGTAATAGAACAAGTCTTTCTAGTCTCTGATACAAGTAAATATAAATCAGAGTCTAGTTAGTCCCTGTACAGGTATCAAGAGTATTTGTACTTAGAAGATTTTTTGAAAAAATAAGATCAGAGTCTATAGACCATCAGAGTCTATAGTCTGTCAGAGACCGAAGATCATCAGAGTCTGGAGATTTTCAGAGTCTATAAAGCTGAAGCTGAATTTGAGAGATGATCACAGTAATGGAAAGTCTTGGAAGATAAATGCAAATATATTGCAGATATGCTACGGGAAAGAAGGAGAGTTACAGAAGAAAACTGTCAACTAATAATTATGAATTCTATTCCTATTGTAATTTGATTTTCTGTTATTAGTTGATATGCAGCTCTCTATATAAACACTCTATGTAACCTAATTTAAATGTTGAACTTTTGAGAGAGCATAGAGATAAAGAGAGTTGCTGTGAGAAACACAGAGAAACTGCTAGGGTTTGTGTACACCCTAGGAGAGTTTGTATTCATACATCAATAATACAAACAGTATTCATTCATATCTTTGTGTTTGATCTTTGTTCTTAATTCAAAACTGTAATTTACATTGAGTTGATTTTAATCAGGCAAAAAGAGCACACAAGGCTTGTTAAGGCAGCTTTGACTCTCTATTTCGATATGATTGATGAATCTGTTCCCAGACCTTCTAAAAGTCTCGTATTCAATCTTCTTTATTTCTTTGAGAATAAAATTCTCATTCGCAGTTTTGAAAAATGGAGCTTGGCTTTTCCCTCCGACTGCATTATGCTTGGCAGCTCCTTAGGGAGTTGACATAGAAATCCTCAAAGCGTAGGGGCATCAAACTTTTGAAGCTGTCTGGGAACAGACAAGTGACAACGACGGCTGACTCTTTTGGATCAAGCAAGAAACTAAATTCTCTATGACCGTCAATAACTCGAGACTGATAGCCTGTACTACAAGAAACAATAATTGTATCAGCTACAGATGTATCATGTATACATGTTCTTTCTATAGTTTGTTATCTTGAACTAGTAGAGGATCACAGTAACATAACCTTTGACGTTGCCATTCACACCCAACACAATATCCAAATTCACTACTACTTGATCTTGATCCCCAATAATTTTTTTGTTCAATCTCATTCCACATGAGATGAACATAGCATTATCAACTTGTCCCTTTGATAAATATAAAAGTTAATTAGTATAATATTGTATGAACACATTAACCTATTACAATGAAACTTACCGTTAATTGTAAAGTACGAATATCTCATTTCTTAAGACTACGTTGTCAAATGGTAGAATCATGTGTAGAACAGCAACCTCTCGTCGATCCGGATTGTCGACCCAATCCGGACTCGAACCTGAACCCGTCGAACAACTCACAAGTGCACGTTTGAGTTTCCTTATAACCTATTTATGGAGACACAAATCCGAGAATTCTAAATATTCTAAACAGAAATCATAAAACAAAATCATACTATTGATGTGTATATTGACTCTACTCGGCAATTAATTACTAGTATCATTTTCACATAAAGCGTAAAAACAAAAACAAATATAAGGTTCAGCAAATCGAAGCAGCATATACTATAAACTCAACAGAAATCATAAAACAAAATCATACTATTATATTTGTGTTTGCTGAACCTTATATTTGTTTTTGTTTTTACGCTTTATGTGAAAATGATACTAGTAATTGATTGCCGAGTAGAGTGAATATGCACATCAATAGTATGATTTTGTTTTATGATTTCTGTTTAGAATATTTAGAATGCTCGGGTTTGTGTCTCCATAAATAGGTTATAAGGAAACTCAAACATGGTGAGTGCACTTGTGAGTTTTTTGACGGGTTCAGGTTCGAGTCCGAATTGGGTCGACAATCCGGATCGACGAGAGGTTGCTGTTCTACACATGATTCTACCATTTGAGAACGCAGTCTTAAGAAATGAGCAATTAGTTGATGATATTCGTACTTTAAAATTAACGGTAAGTTTCATTGTAATAAGTTAATGTGTTCATACAATATTATACTAATTAACTTTTATATTTATCAAAGGGACAAGTTGATAATGCTGACTATGCTATGTTCATCTCATGTGGAATGAGATTGAACAAAATAATTGTTAGGGATCAAAATCAAGTAGTAGTGAATTTGGATACTGTGTTGGGTGTGAATGACAACGTCAAATGTTATGTTACTATGATCCTCTACTAGTACAAGATAACAAACTATAGAAAAAACATGTATACATGATACATCCGTGGCTGATACAATTACTGTTTCTTGTAATACATACTATCAGTCTCGAGTTGTTGACGGTCATAGAGAATTTAGTTTCTTGCTTGATCCTGAAAAGTCAGCCGTCGTTGTCGCTTGTCTGTTCCCAGACGGCTTCAAAGGGTTGATGCCCCTATGCTTTGAGGATTTCTATGTCAACTCCCTAAGGAGCTGCCAAGCGTATAATGCAGTCGGAGGGAAAAGCCAGGCTCCATTTTTCAAAACTACGAATGAGGATTTTATTCTCAAAGAAATAAAGAAGATTGAATACAAGACTTTTAGAAGGTCTGGGAACAGATTCATCAATCATATCGAAACAGAGAGTCAAAGCTGCTTTAACAGGTCTTGGGGTGTTTATAAGATTGTTTGGCATAACAAGACAGCTTATCTCATTTATAGATAATCTCATATTTCCAAAAATAACGCGATTCCAACCTATTATGATTTTGAGTGCACCTTCCACATTGAGAAAAAATATTATTGAGGGGTTAACACTGGTCCAGGCAAAAGGAGAAGTAGAAAAGGCTGTAGAGAGCCTGAGTGAGTTTGAGAGAGTGGGTGTCCAACCCCACTATGAGGCTGAGAGATTAGGGTATCCTGAACCTAGCTTCACTTATTGGGATCAAGATTTTCCTAAGAGTTGGTCCAATAAGTTGAGGCAGGGGATGGATGAAAACTCATTTTCTTTGATCTTGCAGATTGGCAAGAGGGAGGAAACTCTAGCTGCTCAGAAATCTTTCACACAGAGGCCACAACTTTACTTGGTGGATTCTCTATCTAGAAGAGCAGATAGAGTCAGGAAAACTCTGGTGGATGCATCAACTACTCAACCTAATACTGCATCTATGAAGTCAAAAATTCCTATTCTTATAATGCCAATTCAGGCTAGGCTTAGGGAGTCTACAGACCCTGATCACTCAATTGAGGATTCAGAGTCTATAGTTCCTTATGCTTTATCAGAGTCTACACATTCATCAGAGTCTACACCTCCTGCAATAAAAGTAGAGCCTGTTGCTGTTATTGATGGTTCAACCTCTGAAGATGAAGGGGAGGTGAATCCATCTTTCAATTACTTTGATCAAGTATTTCTTCAATACTAGAAGACAACACATGTTAAGGGAATTGATGATGAATCTACTTTTGCTTGCATTTTGGATATCCATAGAGCTGAGACATTGAAGGCTTTTCAGAAGAAGTCCCTTCTTGCAGGAGCATGAATATTATCCTGGAGAGAAGCCTGATGATTCTCTGGTTGAAGAAGAGCATGATGTAGCTGTTGACCTTAGCTCTACACAGTCTCAATTAGCTGCTGTGGTCGCAAATATTTCTCATATCCAAACAAAACTGACAAATGTGGATACTGCTACTTCTCTTCTACAAATAAAATTTGAGACTTTATACTCTCTTCAACAAAATAAAGACATTGCTGTGAAGGACTCCTTGGCTGAATTCAAGGCCAAACAAACAACTCTTCAGAAGTCTGTTGATTCTCTTAGTACCAAGATGGATCAGGTCATCACTGCTCAGGCCAACATCACTTCTGTTCTTGAGAACATTATTCTGGTTGTTACAAAGAATTGTGATGTCAAAAAGGGGGAGAACAGGAGTAATAAGGATGGCAGCTGCAAAGATGAAGATAAGTCAAGGGGAGTTAAAAGGAGGAGAGATGATGATGATGATAAGGATTCTCATGGTCCTAGGGGACCTGTTGGTGTGCAACAAAAACAGTCTGGAATGGCTGTATCAGCAAAAACTCAAACAAACCAGTCATGGACTGGACATGAGAAATCAGGGTCTAAGCTAGACTCTGATAAGCAAAGAAAGAGATCAGACTCTGATGAAATTCAAGAACCTACATACTAGCAATGTAGTCAATCAAATATTCAGTTAAGAGCTAAGAAGAAGATATGACTTGGAAGTTTTGAAGAGTCTGATATTGATAGAACTACCACTCTAACCGGGGATCCTCAATCCTTGACAAATAGGCAGTTTGAGAAGATTACACAAAAACATTTAAACAAAGTGGTATCTGCTCAAATTGTCTATAATGTTTTTGAAAGAAAAGTGTTAGAAAGTCAGGGAGGTACAAAAAAGGTGCAAAATGAAATGTTTGTGTACTTTCTAGAATGAGGGTCTGTTAGATGGATTAGCCAATCAAGTTTTATTTTCTTCAAAAAGGCTGAAGAATTATAGTATATCAGATTTATACTGCAAATTTCTAATGAAGTGAATAGAAGCAAAGAGGTTGTCACCAATAAATGGTTTAAAGAGATTGACTGGAAGTTGACTCTGCACAAACAGGCAAATAGACAGATGGACAAATTTTCTTTAAAGTATGTTGATGCTAAAGGGAATGATCAAGACATTCCATTAGAAGAAAAGCAAATCAAATTTCAAAAAGGTGTGGGTCATTAATTTAGGTTTCAATCTATGAGTGGGAAAGTTAGTGTTCTGATGTTGAAAGATTTGAAAGAACAAGAATACAGTGCAAATGATCTAAGAGAAGCTTATTGTCAAATTAAATGTGAGAATGGAGAAATGAAGAAGTCGAAGAAGTATGTTGGTGAAGCTCTTACTATTGTTGAGGAGAATATGCTTAAATCATTTCTGAAGAACAATTCAGCCTTTGAAAAGATCAATTGAGAAGTAATTCTTTTTCCTTGTAAATAATTTTTTTTGTTCTAGATTAATTGTTTAATTCTTTAGTTTTGACATCATCAAACCTTGATTTATGCTTAAACTTTATAAAGCATAAATATGGGGAGATTGTTAGGAATATATTCAGTTGATGATGTACAAAATACTAGAACATAGTCTAGCATAGATATATCTATAATAGAACAAGTCTTTATAGTCTCTGATACAAGTAAATATAAATCAGAGTCTAGTTAGTCCATGTACATGTATCAAGAGTATTTGTACTTGGAAGATTTTTGTGAAGAAATAAGATCAGAGTCTGAATGCTAAGATCAGAGTCTGAATGCAAATCAGAGTCTGGAGCTCAATCAGAGTCTATAGTCTGTCAGAGACTGAAGATTATCAAAGTCTGGAGATTTTCAAAGTCTATAAAGCTGAAGCTGAATTTGAGAGATGATCACAGTAATGGAAAATCTTCGAAGATAAAGGCAAATATATTGCACATATGCTATGAGAAGGAAAGAGAGTTACAGAAGGAAACTGTCAACTAATAATTAAGAATTCTATTCCTATTGTAATTTGATTTTCTCTATATAAACACTCTATGTAACCTAATTCAAATGTCGAACTTTTGAGAGAGCATAGAGATATAGAGAGTTGCTATGAGAAACACAGAGAAGCTGATAGAGATCGTGTACACCCTAGGAGAGTTTGTATTCATACATCAATAATACAAACAGTATTCATTCATATTTTTGTGTTTGATCTTTGTTCTTAATTCAAAACTGTAATTTACATTGAGTTGATTTTAATCAGGTAAAAAGAGCACAAAAGTATTCAACCCCGTGTAACTGGGAAAACATATACCATCTACTGTGAATAAAAATCCTTCAACGTCCAAGAGTCTTTGAGATCTATTACGAGTGCAGGTTTTAGAGGGGGGTCATATGTTCTAATAATGTAGAAGTGCATGATTGACCTTCATACATAACACTTATAATCTTAGTACAGTCTACATTTATGTTCTAATAAGAGAATTGCGACTCTTAGTATAAGATTAGCTTACTGGATAATGAAGGTTTTCAAGTACTGCAATTTTTTCATATACTCTGTTTTTATTCAATTTCCTATTTCACCAATGTATTCTCTTTTGGGTTTGCACACGTCTAAGAGCAAGTTTACAGCTACTCGGGAGTTAAACTATTTGTAGCATCTCTCTTTTGTAAGTAAAGTTTTTCCTGAAGCTTCTTTTAATATTTTCATACCTTAATCTAGTATTGAACCTGCACAGGCACTCTTTTTCCCTCTCCGAGAGGGCAAGTGGCGTTCATCATTTCGTGTTCTAAACTGTTATTATCTTCTTTAGTTTTTTGAAGCCTTTAAGCTGATATCCTTTGCCAAGAAGTCTATTACAAATAATTATTTTGTAATTTGTCTTGATGTATTCCAATATACAAGAACCTCTTTTTTTTTATTAACTTGCAGCTAGTTACAGAGAATTTATACGTGAAAGTTTACAAACGTGTAATTACATTAGGTGAAATTCATTCCAGGTCAAATAATTGCTTTATTACATTCTTATCTGTCCTGTTCACCTTCCCCTTATGCTGTTGCAAGCAACTCTATTTTCTTCAGATCCTTTGAAGTGCATATTCTTGTTGCGTGTGATCAAATAATATGCCTTTGGTCAAATTTATACCTAGATTTCTAATTCATATGGTGACCACTTCTTTGCTCTTATAGGACGAGAAGGATCACCAAACTTGAGAACTAGCACCTGAACATTACAACAAGAGCCAAAGGTGTACGCATCGTTGGTGCAGCTTTTTAAGAACAGTTGTCTGTCTACAGTGCTAATAAGAGAGCGGGTAAGTAAACATTTTAATGATTCAGACTGGTTAAAATTGTTTAATCATCCTTACGTTTTACAGCTAAACAAATGTTAGCTATAACCAGTGTGTCTGTTAATTCCACTTTGATAGCCTTAGATTTATATATGCGATATACAAGATGCTTGTTTTTAATTGTTTATTGCTGCCATCTGAAGCTTTGGAGGCAGTAGCAATCAATTAATTATGTGGTAGGTGCAAGGTTTATTATGGATGAAGCATCTTTCATTTTTATGCCATCTTTCTGCAAATGGAATAAAATTAATCAAATAAATTGTGTTATTCTCTCGATAATGTATGTGATACATGCAATTTATAATCATCTTACACACAAAGAGATTAAATATACTACTTGTCTAATTTATCACAGACAATGCATTCATAATGTGTTTATAATACAGAAATCGGTAATTTTGGCAAATTTGAAATAACAAACATGTTCAGAGATGAAGAGATGTATAGCAAAACAAGAGATGGTCTCTCTTTTAACCAACTTATCCTCTCCCCCCTTCGACAATGAAACTTAAATTCATAAATTACATATTAAATCCTGTTTTTAAATTATTTAGTTTGTTTCCAGTGCAGCAAATCCACCACCTTTCATCATCTGTTTGAACTCAAGGTAATTGACCTTCCCATCCCCATCTACATCTGCCTTCTTTATCATTTTCTTGCAATCTTCTACAGTCCTCCCTTGCTTCAATCCCAAGGAAGCTAACACAGACCGCAACTCATCAACTGTGATGTACCCATCTCGATTTTGGTCAAAAACATTAAATGCTTCTTTGATGTCTTCTTCTTCATCTTTCTCATCCATTATTGTTTGATACAATGCTCCAAATTCTTCCATGTCTACGTACCCGTCTCCATTCACATCGATCTTATCAATCATTTGGACGAGTTCTTCATCCGGTATGAACATACCCAAATTTTGTAACGAGTCGCTCAGCTCTTTCTTTGTGATCTTTCCATCTCCATTTCGATCAAACATATGAAATACACGACTTAGCTCAGCTGGATCCGTCGCCATAATCTCCTCCTGATCAGCAATAAGTTAGTTAGGCGATTAACACTTAAGTAATACAAGATAATGAGAGTTTTAGATGCTTGTATATTTAGGTGGATAAATTAGAAGAAAGAAAAGTTTGATGAAACTAAAAGAATATCATATGACAATCAGTACATGCATGGAAATACACCGGCCAGGTTTGTCCCTCAAGATAGGAAAACTTAGCCTATTGAAAATGAAATGACACAATTTAATTAAAAGCAATTTGTGTACTTGAGTGAAAATTGGTAGAAGAACATTAAGATTAGAGGACATTATGCACCTGCTAAATTTTCCTGGGTAAAATTTGTTTAGCTATTTTTAGGCACAAGCATTCTAAATTTAGTTATTATTAGATCTTTTGAAAAAAATAATATAATTGTCAAAATGGAAGCATTCGCTTAAATTATCATTTGGTAAATTTATAATTACTATTTCCATTTAAATAACAGCTAAATGTATGATGTATATTTTAATTATAGATATTGTTGTTAAGAACTGGCATTTAAAAACTATTTAGCTTGACAAAAATTATGGTTAAGAATTTCTTACCTTTGCCACTGATTCAAAATATGATATTGTGAAGAAAGACAACTTCAGTAGAAGATGTGGTGGTCCTAAAAAGAATAACCCCCCCCCCCCCCCCCCCCCCAACCCGGTAAATGCAACTATGCAAGTTGTAAGCAAATGCGCTCCTGGTGAAAAACATGATAAATAGGCATCGGAAGCAGGAAGCAAGGTTTTCCTCGTAACTGGATGGATGATTATCAGTTCTTCCTTTCATTGCGAAAGGATGATTTCCATAGTATGATTTAAAGTTTTTTCTTCCGCTGCTATTAATGCAATTTGGCAGGAACGTGACAGCCGAATTATGAGCCAATCTACCAGGCCAAACCTGCTTGGCACTTGAAAGATAAGCATCCATTCTAAATAACCTGATAAAAAGTCTCATCATGGAGCATGTTTTAAACATTTTGTTTAAAGCTAGGTTAAATCATGTAATATCTCATGTTCATCGTCTTTTGGTGTTTGAGTCGGTGTCATCTGCTGTAAATAGTTCCATTGCAAACATACCACTTACATTTCGACATAAAACAGAGATAATCACATTAAAGCACACATCGAGCGAAAGAGAAGAATGCTCAACCACAGTAAAATTATCAAGTGGGAAATACAGACGTTATTAGAAGGTAAAGATAATACGAGCCACAGGTGGACAGGGGGAGAATATATCAAAATTCTACAAATAACACTCGCATACACCATCAATAGCACTAAAGAGAATGTATTGGATTCTACAGTTTCAACATTCAGATGTCCTCCATAAAAATACCATTACACCAGCTTATATCTCATCTCAACAATAAATTGCTATATTATTGCAAACCAATGTAGATATATATTAATGGTAAACTAATTGTTATTAAAAAACAATTGAAATCTATTGTTGTATTCGAAATTTCGAACTACAAATTTTGAAAAATATAATTCGATATAATAAATAATGGATGGTATAAGAACTAGCCTTATTTTGTGGATGCATTACAAGCATCATCTAAACTTTTGTAGTTTTGTGCTCTGCTTTCCACAAAATGGCCCTATACTTTAGTACAACTAATATAAAGGAAGAGAGAATATGAGAATTAAGTCATCCAACACGTTCCGTATGATATTCTCCATCAGGAAGAGTTTCCAACAGATGCGTAATCAATACACTCATACATTTAATTATTTATACAAATTATCTGGTATAAACGATTAAATAAACCATGTCAGGTTCTGACCTATTGAAATGAAAAGTGAGCTGATGTAGTAGATATATTTGGACTGTTGTCCTATTCTCAATTCGAACTGTTAGAAACAACCTATTCAAATGAAACAGAAAACGCTTTCTCAAGGCACAGTATGAGCACCAAAATATGTTGAGTTTCTGCAAATGAATAGTGAATGAGTTTAACAATATTGCTTTAGTTTTGCCTCCAAGGCATTCTAGTACATGCGATATGATAGTCTCCCAGCTCCAAGAGCCAATCTCACTAGTATCTTATGGTATTTAAGCTGCTGCATCCACAAAATGAGGAAAACCCCAATCAGCTGGTTGAAAATCCAATAGAGACTTCAGAACTTTGTCTGCAGTACCAAGATAAGAGTTATCTAGCCTTGGATCTGGAACCATAACCACAGACCTGCATTACATGTGTGATACCAAAACTATTATTACCCACAACGAACAGATGCATTCATCATAGCTCTTTAGCATTTTAAAATACACAAACACGGTTGTAAATATCCAAATTCATATGCAATTAGGCAAAATCCCAACTTCATGCAACACCCTCCTCATATATTGGTATTATCTATACTATATTATTGAAGCCGAAGTAGTAAAAGTTTGGATGGTAGGGGTGGAGAACTGGTTCAAAAGTATGAGTCGGTCCTTCGGGATGATCAGTTATAATATAACCGTTGGATCTTTTAGAATCAAATAGATGACAACCGTTATATCTAATACTAAATAATATTCAATATTTTAATATATAAAACACTATCAAGGTTCGAATATTAATATTATTAGTTCTAAAGATACAAACAAAACATATAATTATATTCTATTTTATTCTAATTAGAAATTATAATTTATTATTTACACTAGAACTTTATTAAAATTATATATAATTATTATATCATATATAACATAATTGTAACCATTAAAATACTAAATATTCAGCAACTATAAGTAATTTGCATACTACAATTAAACTACAACATAGTATTCAACTATTAAGCACTCAATCCGAGCCAGTAAATATGATAAATCTGCACTCTTCAGAAAATGAAACCAGATTCAAAACCATAAAATGAATATGCATTCTTCAGCAAATAAAAGCATAGTCAATACTAAAAACTAATTTGGGGGGTGGTGGGCTGCAGCACATGGAACATGCATTACATTATTCAGCAAATAAAAGCAGAGTCAAAACAAAAATAAATTGATTACTAAATATAAGCTTACATCCCAGCATTCTTGGCTGCAAGGACTCCTGAGGGCGCATCCTCAAAAACGAGAACTTTCTTTGGATCTACTCGTCCACCCTGTTTTTTCACATTCCATTCCAATGGAAGCCATTAAATATAACATAATCTGGTTGTTTATGTGATTATTAACTGTAATAACTCAAGAAAAATTCTCAGTGCATGTGAATAATTACCTCAAATCTCTTGGCAGCAGTAAGGAATATATCTGGTGATGGTTTGCCTTGTTTAACTTCCGAATCATCACCATTGACAATGTGATGCATCAAAGAGAACAGTTCCCTGTGTCTTTCTGTTTTCAATTCAAAGTGATGTTTCTTAGAGCTGGAAGAAAAACATCGGATGAGTATGCTTTTTAGAATTTTGTACTTAAATTACTCCAAAGACTAAAGAAAATAGTGAAGTAAAGGAATTCATAAAATGTAACATACCCTGTTGCCACACATATCGGAATGTTGTTAACACTCAGATGCCTGATCAAACGACTAGCCCCTAACAGTCAGAGGAAATAATAAATAAAACACATACTTATATAAGAGCGTAAAGTAAAAAGAGATTGGGTATAAATCCATAAACCACCATATACTATTAGTATAAGATATGAAGATTAAAATCCAGGACATTAAAATGAGTCGATTGCAGTAGCAAATAATAAAAATAAATAACAGACGAATTCACAGAGTTTCAGACTTTCAGTATTGTTCAATATAGTACTTAATCATTATATTGCAAACCACATAAAAGCACTACTGGATGGAACTATTCCTTTTTTATTTTCTCCAACTTGAATGTTTATGATGTCAAATTCAAACAATAAAAAGACTCAACTTGAATCTCCAAAGTAATATCTTGGCATGGACAGCCTCAATAACAAGCAACTTGTTCTCTATAGTCTGGAATAGTGTACAGAAAATTTACATATTAGAACATGTCCCTATTGCCAAATTGCCATAACTGGTGTATGGTTCAAGTTTGTTGAACCATTTGCTGAATCACTTCACATCTTTAGATGTTTCATAATAGTTCCTCAGACATAAGAAAAAATTATAACTACACACAAAAATAAATATATAATTCCTGAGCATTTGGAGAACCAAAAATAAAATCACAGGTCGATCACCTGAACCAAACACACAAGTGAATTACTTTTCATGCCGAAAAAGGGCTATAGTCAATATGCAGGTCACACACCTTGGTGCAAAGTTTTAATATTTTTATTTACCCTTTTTTATTTGCCAATTATGGTTGGAAATTTTCGCTTCCTAGGGGGATCGATATGCTATTAATTTTGATGATTTTTTTGTGGGTTTTCAGTTTAGGAAAGATAATTAGGCATTTCATATATCTAACTAAAACTCCCATATCTTGCTGAAAGGTTACCGGAACAGACTGAGGAAAAATATAAAAAGCAAATGCTACCATTCTAAATAACATCTAATCTAAAACAAGTAATATCATTCTATATTTTAGTACCAGGCATTAGATCAGTTGTTGGGAACAATTTCTGCAACGTTTCTTCCCTTTCGACAAGAAACTCCTCTGGACTTAGGGAATCACTTATTCCAGTTTCTTCAACAAAGACCTTAGCAGCTTCTATTGCTTTCATACCCATCATTTTTGCTTTGAGGGACCAGTCAAATGTTTTATTGTATCTAGCTAGTATCATTTCCTGGACTTCAGTATAGAATTTCTCCGTGTCTGTTGCAGAGAACAAAGGCAGATCAAACCGCAAACTTTTCAGTCTTATTAACTAAGACGTGAATAATAAAAGATAATACATGGAACCGAGTGAAAGGTAAATAAGGCAAGAGATAGGTACAGTACAAAAGTAAAACAAATTAGCAAACTCCATGTCCATGCATGGTCTAAACATCAATATTACACTACTTGTTATGTTTCCAAGTCTCACTGTATAATTGTTAATCCATCGCATGTTTATAGGTTACTCCCAAACAAAACTAACCTTAAGTATTTAAGTAACGATATCAACCGTATGCGGTAGCCTACTTCTTAAAGGCCAGCTAATAAATCAATTATACATTCCTAAAACAAAGTTTTCTCCTAGTATCAAAATTCCAGTCATGTTATCCATATATTAATGCACATAACATCAACAGTTCATATAGATTGAAAAATGTTAAAATTACTAAGTGTTTGTATATATTAAAACATAAAATGAATGGCAGTAGTAAGATTACCAAGTAAAAGGCCGTCCATGTCGAAGATGACGTGAGTGATGGACTTGGTAGCATAAGGATCTGTCATTGTGTTGTATGGCGATATGGATTTTGTAGTTTTTTGGTGGCTTGAGTCGCCTATATGGGTTTGGATCCTGACGTTGTACGGCGAGGTTTAAATACGTAAAAAGTTACTGACACTAATAAAGAACTATTATATTTCATTGACAATTCGGAAAAAATTATGCACTAAGCTAATATATCATTAATAATGCTTTTAGAAAATTCCAAGAATACTCTTGGCTATATTTTATTGGTTTATAATATAATACCTTTCTTTCATAAAAATGAATTATATATTTATTTGTTAGAAATTAATTGTAAGGCCAGACTAACATAGATTGGGGCATTTAAATTGTTGACATGAACCACAAACAATGAATCCATCTTAGCCGTATACTTGATATTATATAACAATATATATGACGAAATTATGTAACTACTATTGTTTAGGAAATAAAATTAATATATATATATTAATTATGAGTACAATATTACACAATGATATGATTATAATTTAATTGTGTATTCAAGATAAGAACCATAAGGGACTAATACATATGTATGATAGTACAATTTATATGGGTATTCTTGACAGCATAGCAGAAGTGGAACAACTACCTAGGAGCATCTATTGATTTTCTTGGGAACCTCACGTTTCGCCACCACCTGTTCACCTGAAAAATGTACAAGTATTTGCAAGTGCTATAGGGCATACCGATGAGCTAATATAGATTTCATGTAACTTGGAATAAAATCAGATCTTCAATATATACTCAAGGACGTAAAGTATTCTTTAATATAGAAGTATATAAATCTCCTCCATTAATAATTTTATCGAGATCAATAAATATAGTAAAGAAATAAATATATACTGGATAGACACAACCAGGTAGACTATAATCACCTGATCTCCCCATTGCATGCAATACAAATGGTCGTGTCCCGACCTATAACAGACAGACCCCTCATAGTTCCTCAATCCGCAGACATTAGAATCCATCAAGAGATGCAGCATTCTTTATTTGTTATCTGTATTCTGGGCCAGCTATAATGTTTTGGCCATTGTAACATGATTTCCATAGAACTTTGTTTTAATTAAATAAGAAAGCAGATACGCTAAATATGATGCATGAAAGTAACTTTGCTGATAAGATTTTTATTCTACAAAAACTCAGGTCCTCTAGTTTTCTCTCTCAGCAAAGTTTTTCAAACAAAATATAAATTTGCAAGTTGTAGTGGTCTAGAAGATGATTTAAGCTTTGAAAATCAATAATGCTTGTATATTTGTCTACATGTCAATGAGGAGAGAAGTTATGCTATTTCAAAGTTAGTTGTCTGCAGTTAACAAATTTTCAGACCGACTAATTTGGATGAAATAGGCTACAAAAGTTATGCTGAACTAGAAGATTAGAATATGTCGTTTAATGTTTCAAATTTTTATGGCTTACCTATATACGGTCAATATCATAACAAACTTATGATGGTTCAAACTTCAAAATTCAAATATTGAATATCTTGTACAACAAACTCTGCTTGTTCCCGCTTCGGGATTGAGTTCAGGTTTCCAATTTTCATGAGCTAATTGGAAATCTGAATGACAAGGTAAACCTTCTGTAAGATATAGATATACTATCTATACTTATCACAGAAATATACACTCCCCAATGCCACATAAGCAGTAAACTTTCCATACAACTGTATTTATCGCAGTTGATTTGCATTTAGCAGTGAACCAATGCTATGTTTGTTTAGGGGATAAAGAATGGAGTAGATAATTATCCTTAAAAAATAAAATAAATCTCATCTTCATTTTATAAGAACTTGGGATTAAGGTCATTAGTTAAGACTTGAGAGATTAAAAAGGACAAAAAATGACTTGTTAGGGAGGATTAAACAACACCTCAAAGCAGGTATTGGAGAGAATTATATAGTGTTATAGGCTATAACCTATCGTGAACGAAACAAACATGGGTTTAGAAATCAGGACTAACAATCGAAAGAGTAACAGTAATGGGTATGCATTATAATCATTGGACTATAATACTCTCAGACAAAACATTGCTTTCAAGGGGTCTGTAATAAAACCATTGAGAACTCCATAACATATAAATTTACACACACACACACACACATATGGGTTCATGCTGCAAGAATTGATTTGTAAAACACAAGTCATCAAACTTAAGACCAAGAATTAAAATGTAGTCTTTACAACATCCACCAAAATCAAAATAAACAAGAGTGTGATCATATAATAATAATAATAATACATTCAATATCATGAACAACGTCTTGTATGCACCATGTATGTATATACAAACCGAACAGCCAATATAGAATAAACTAGAGCAAGAGATATTGTGAGTACCGTTAATGGAAAAAGACAAGTGCGCTCCCCAAATAAAATAATAACAGATACTCCAAGGTGTTTTGTACAGTTTTTTAGCCTAGCTCCCAAAAAAAAGGCAAAAATTATCCATTTTAATTAATATTAATTTATGGGTTTAAGTTCAGTAAATATTAGTTTCAAATGGGTGGTGGAGTCAGGAGTGGACTCCAATTATTATAATAACCTTTTCTCTAATATTATTAGTAAAATCTCGAAAATAAACTATCCTCATTTTTCATATTAATGCAACTGCATTTATCCTTGAACCCAACTGAAATACCTTTTAACACAATCATATCTTCCAATAACAAAGTGATTTAAATCACTGATTAATACCGCAATTTGACATTAAATTTGATTGTGATACACTTATAATTTGAAGCACTTAACACAGATTAAATTTCTTATAAGAAACTTTGACATTATGCAACAGATTTATAAATCATCTATGTTAATTAGATCAGTATTTCTCCAGTACACCTCTGTTGATTCTTTGTGTGAATCTTCTCCGTGGCCATCAAAATCATCTGCCAAGATCTTGTCCAATGAATCTGATAGGTTCTTTTCCCATAAACCTAGACTACATACTCGTTTATAAGTCTCGTAGTCTGCAGCTCTTAGGCCTTCTGAGATCAAGTTGCTTAAAGAATCGCAATTGATCCCTCCAGACTCCATTGCTTCCAGAAACTTCACTGATGAATCAGGTTTCCAAAATGCGATGACTGCAGAACTCTTGTCCACCATCCGAACATCAAACTCGTCCAAGAATGCTTCATGAGAAGTCAGGAGTTGGGTTCGCAGCATTCTTGCTGATGTTCCGACAGTAAATCCCCAAATGAATACTATATTCTCGGTGCTAACTTTTTGCGGATGGTCTGTTGAGATTCTGACATCCTCCTCGATATGGTCATCAGAGCTAGCAGAATAGGGGTTGAAGATATTTGCATAGCCGTCAAGAGCTGAAGATGAGTCTTCAACAGTTTCCAGACTTATTTTCAGTACAGAGCATATCTTGGCAAATAACTGGCTTATCCTAAGAACATCGTACCCGTGATTCTTGCTTTCACCACCCTCAGCTGGAATAGACAAATGCAAATCAGGTCATTTATTGCAGAGGAAAATGTCTCGAGCAAATAAATAAGAGGAAACAGGTCAACTAACAAAAAATCAATAGCCTTATTCGAATTAATAATAAATACAACAAAATGATCACCAGAATGCTACGTATTCTTTATCCATATGTTGTGACTTTAGTTTTAGGGATTATTGTAGAGTTCACTACAGTATCAGGTTCCATATATAAAAGAATTTGTCTATAGTGTGAAAGAAAATAGTAGACAGAAAACAGTGCAGACGACTTGCCATGTTGAGGAATTTCCATATCTACAGGAGCGAAGAATCGTCGTTTCAAATAGGAAGTAGCTGCAGATACAGTATTCAGCTTTCTTAAAGGACTAATTTTATCCATCATATGACTTATATCAAGAAGGCAAGGAAAGACCAAACGTATAGAGGTCCTGAACTCATCCATTATAGGCGGGAGTGGACCAAGGAATTTTGAATGAATAAGCGTGAACTCTGCATGAAGCAGGACAAATTATATAAGCTACCAAACAGTACTAAACTGGTAGTCGTAGACAGTCTAACACGACAGAAGATTTTTTCATAGAAATGGACCATTAAGTGAGTTCTGGGCAACAACAGGTTTCCGAGAAGCTGAAATCAGATCGATCACCTCGCGAAAACCACGCCCGAGCTTATTTTCATCCTCTTCCTTATCTTGTTGTTCCTTCTGAAACCCCGAGTACAAATTGTTTAGAAAAAATAAAAAAACACTAGATGATTTTAGTAATTATTTACATTGTACCTCAAACATATCCTTGTCTTCTTTAGAACTTGTCAAAACAACTTGAACAGCCTGGATTCCACCTCCCTTTGCTCGGATTAACATAGGTACTACATCAGCAAATTCCTTTAGCATCTACATTCCGAAAGGTAACCTAATATTAGATTTTAATATGTTTTCACTGATACGAGAATTAATTCAAATACCATTTTGTCAATAATATGGCAGACCAATATACCTCAAGTGCAAGCTGCACATGCCGCTCGCTGCACACATCAATCCTCAAACATGGCCTGGATCCATACTCCTCACTTCCTACCATGAGTCTTCTCAGAGATCTAATCAAAGCATCTGTGATGACAATAATTAAACATAAAAAGAAATACTGATCATAAGAAGTAAAACAACAATTTGCTCACCTTCACTTCCTGTATTTGATTCTTTACAGTCAGTTAACCAGCTTTTAACCCGAGACTGAATTCTTCCTACAAATAAAGTATCAGCTACTGAATGAGCTGAAGAAGATTGTACTAATTTACTAATCTCTGGATTTCCTCTTCTATTTTTTGCAATTGATTCTTGTGCTCTGGATAAGTATGATATGCCTGTCACAAGGAACAATGACGACTCAAAACCAATGACTAAGCCACCAGTGTAAGACATTATATTAACAGTTAAAGTGTCAAACTATAAGTGATAACACAAATGACTGTCAAATACTCAAATCTATGCTGGGTTATAATGCATGTGATCCAAATCAACAGATATACATATTATCTTATGTTCCTCGCAAATGGGGCATTAATCTGTGTGCATAAAATTCCCAGACTTAACGTACTCGGGAAATAGTTTGTTGTGTAGAACACACGAACACTGGTTCATATCGCCCTTGGCTGAGTTTCGGCTTACAGCAAGAGCACTACTACTTGATCTGCGAGACTGTAACATCATATCTTCCGTGGCTAAATGACATTTTTCAAAGTTTACGTACCAGTCAAATCACACATTATACCACGAAGCAAGATTTCTACTAGTGCTTAGTAAGAAGGATGTGACACATATTTTGGACTGGACACATTTCCTTTTCTTCTATTATTAATTTGTATGTACTAATTATTAATATATCAATCTTCAGATAAAAGATGTGGGGATGAGAATGGTGGTCTGACAGCAGAATTGATAAAATAGGCTAGGTCAGACGTGGGATTGCAGGATTAGAAAAGACTGCGTCATCTGTTGTTTCAAAATAAATCTAGTACAATTGGCCAGATTTGATGTTGCAAACACTAGGAAGCTACAAATAACTGTCTTAACCTAAATGAAAAAGGCATCACTTAGCTTATTCTTCCGAATAGTAAGATCTGCACAAACTCTAGATATCCTGCATATCTATCTCTCTTCTTATTTACTCCAAAAAACTATTTCTGGTTTTCTCTCTCTTTGATGAATTAGAGGTAGGTTGCATTTCCTTTCTTTCTTTTCCTCCTCTCTAGAAATCTTTTGGGGGCTTGGGGCCTGAGGGTGAGCTACTGGTAGCACTCTAATTAAGTACATGAGTTGTTCACTGGGACAATAAATATTACCTCTGATCAATAATTCCTGATAGAAACCATCCATGTGGAGAATAATCGTTAAGCGCATTTCAAACTCAACGTCTTTTATGGTGTTTGGAAGAGGAGAAATAGGAGAAAATAAGAGGTTTATAGTTTTTTTTTAATTCAAAGTTTATGGTATTCTTGCTAAATTTAATTTTTACCGAAGGTACCATTTTAGTAAATCATAAATACACTTACATTGACTGAATATTTGATTTTATAATCTGCAAGGTATAAGCTCAATGCTTACAGAAGCTTTTAAAGGCTCCAAATGTATTTGAATTGAGTGAAGATTCAACACGTCAGTTAGCCTATTTTTCCATATGGATACTACTGGCAGGTTCTCAATTTTGGATCTGAAACATTAAAACTTATTCCTCATTTGCCAGTAATTTAAGTTGCATTTCAGAAACGTGCTCCGCTGGAAAAGCACGATGGATGTGAAGTTTCCCTGCGAACATCGTAGAAAAATTCACTGTCTTCATTATGTGAGGGTTAAATGGCAGTTTTGTCACTCAACTCATCACTAACTTGCAAGTGAATCATCCAACTAAAAAAACTTTCAATCGAATCACTAAACTAAAAATATATTGCAATTAAGTCATTAAACATTAAAAACATTTCATGGCCGTTAAATCGCCTTTGACATTAACGGAAGTCCGTTAAATATTAACACATCAGCTTCCAATTAGACTCCACCTTATAATACTATCCATTTAACTTAAATCCGACCCATCCCTTTAAAAAATCCTATCCAGAATCTTCATGCTTACTTCCCTAATATAGATGCACGCCACATATACAACCTCAATCAAGAACATAGGATTATAGGAATATGCATAAGAAAAGCTAAAATCACAAATGATGTAACACTTGTAACATACCTCCAATAACAACATTTTAATCCATACAAGAGTCAAGACTCAAGACACTAGCTTAATAGCTTTACAACAACAAAAATAAGCTGCCTCAAATTTCTCATGAACCCATCTTTATATCTTTAGTTTTGTAAACGGAAAATTGAAAGATCCAATCTTTTTGGTATTACGAAGCTAACAAAGTTGGCGATTGAAGAGAAATTTAAGGGATGAGAAAAAGTGTTTTAAGAACCCTAATCCTAGAATTAGAAATATGAAGTTAAATAGAGAGTTTGAAGCTAGGGGTGGGTATATTATTCCCTCATCTTTTTATACATTTTAGAGTATGTGTGTCTGTATTCATATGTGTATTCTAAATTATTTACAAGATGAGTTTGGTGAGAGGTTTTGAGTTGTTATGAGATCTCAGATTACTAAAAATATTTATATGGTTTGTTATAGAAAAGAGAGATGAATATATGGGTTCTTTAAAGAGTTGGGTCGGATTAAGAGTAGTGAGCTATACATGCTACATTGGATAAAAAATTAGCCATGTCAGCTAGCCCATTCAAACATCCGTCTAATATTTAACGTAAGTAACGATCAGTGATCTGATTGAAAATTTTAAATAGTTAAATTAGTTAAATGCAAGTTTTTTTAGTGGAGTGACCCACTTGCAAGTTACGGATGAGTTGAGTGACCAAAATGCCATTTAACCCCATTATGTGACTACTCAACTCGGTATAATATCGAGTCTCCATTTATTTTCATTGGAAACAGAAAACAATAAGTTAGCTTCCTTTCGAATTCCAAGCAAGGTCATGAACCGACTATACTACCATACATAATTAATGTGATTAAGCAAAAATATAACATGATATACGTACACAACAAAAGCAAAAATATAACTTGTGGACCTACCTTCATTTATGCAGGCATTAAAATCAAATCCTTCATTACCCATGGAGGTCAGATATGAAGATTGGCACATAAAACTATAACAAGGCATTCCTAGTTTCATGTCATCCCGAGGAAACAAATGAAAATTATAACTGCACAAGCAAAAGAACAAATTCACTCCTCAAATTGTCATCAAATCAACAAATACATTATTAAATCCAAAACATTCACCCATTTACACCTAAACATTATTCAAACTTTTAGAGTGAAAACATCTTACATAGCTTAAACATACAATTCAATATCAAATTAAAGAACTTCCAACATTTACTAAACAAAGATATTACATATAAACAAACATGATTCACTACGTGTGCTGTTAGCCTACAAACTTTACGGAACTCTCCTATTCGTTAACTAAACATGCAAGATTTACTAAGCCTCCATTTGTTTGGTGTAAAAGAATACTATTAGGCAAAAAAAATAAGATATTTGCAAAAAAAATTGCCAATTTTTCGAGGTGCAAATATTATCCTCACTTTCCATAGTCCTTTTTTTACCTGCAAAAATTTTTAATTCGACTGTTTTTTTCTAAGCAAGCAAACATAGAATAACAAACAAGAACCTATTTAGCAAAACATTCTAAATTTGGTGCTCCAACAAAATTAGCCTAAAATTCAATAATACTAAACCTGAGCCCAATTTTTCAATAACACATTTTATGCCAAAAACAAACGAAACATAAACATACAAAGAAAGGGGGCTTACGGGTGCGCGATGAGCTTGGAATCCCTAACAGAGAAAGGGCAAACAGCAAACTGAAAAAGCTGAAACCTTTCAGCTGCATATTTAGCTTTGAAATAAGCTGTTTCTGCTGTATCAAAAGGCAATGTTCGGTGCCACTGAGCTGAGTGTGAACCAGTTTTCTTTAAAGACACTGCTATATAATCTGATTGCAAGATTTGATTTTTAATGTTTTCAAGGGTCTCTGAAAAATTGGATTTTGAGACTTGTTTCACACACCATTTTGGGTTCTGGGTAGTTTTTGATGTGGGTTTTGTGTGTGTGTTAGTGGTGATGAAGCGCCGTTGCAACAACCATGGCACCCGGCGACTGCACATTTCTTGGCTGTTTTGGTTCTGTTTGGCTGGGGTTTAATGAAAGGTTTTTAGGTTTCATAGAATTTTTATTTTCTAATCATAAAAGCTCTTAATTTACTATATATATTTTTTTTATTTTTTTCACTTTTGGTAACACCAATTATACATTAAAATCAATTCCAAACATACCCTTAGATAGGTTTTTATAATTTTCATGATTTATGAGTTTTTAATTTAACTTTTTATTTTTATTGGTTTTTATAATTTATAATTTTCATGATTTGTGAGTTTTTTATATAATTTTTTATTCTTATTTGTATTAAATTGAATTGTAAATACTTTTACCAAGAGACTAGTAACTAGTAAGATTGAAATAATCCATTACACATTGAACAGATGAGTAACTCTCTTTTATCTTTACTCTTGTGACTTGTTCACGCTTGTATTTCTACTAGAACTCCAACTTCCATTATCTTATTATCAAGTGATCCTTGCTACTATAAGTTACAAATAGTGTTTAGGCAAAGAAGAGAAGCTAAAAATGTATAGTCATCTCAAATTCATTACAGTATAGTTTCATATCTTCTTGCCATCTAACCAACGGCTATAAAATTCTAATGCCTCCTTCGGTTTGTCTGTCGCGGCCATATGACCAGCTCCCTGCAATAACAAACATTATAAGAGCAACTACATTTTTTGTGAGCATAAATGCAGATGAGAAAATGGAAGAGGAAGAAGAAGAAAAACAAGCAAACCTTAACGGTGAGGAAAGTAAAATTTTTGTCGTAGCCTTGAATGTACCTGCAAAAATCCATATAAGTTTTTTAGAGTTGTGCAAGTCTCAAGGCAAAAAATGTCTTTGAATTGTTGAATCAATCTGAAGTTTAAACTAACATATATTGAATAAGATTCATACCCGGCAACTTGGTGATCATGTACATACCAAGGCCTCCACTCATCCACAATTTTATGTCCTACTGATCTTGTCCATGCTTGAGTTCCAATAAAAGGAACACGCATATCATGATCCCCGCTGCCAGTAATACAAATATTCTATATACGTTTAATTTTGTTCTAGAATTAGGCTTCTGTGATAATGAACCAAAATGCACAGTGTGTGAGCAAACATCACACAACTAAACATTGTAAATGCAAATTTACCTGTATATGAGTGCTCGAATACCAAGGGAAGTGAGGTGTTTATGATATTTGATCATGCTTCCAGAATCTGAGACATAATCAAGTTCATCGCATAACATCCACTTACCAGCCACGTTTTCCTGGTGTTTGTTCAAGTAAAAAATATCTTTACATTACTGCTCAACTTATTCAAAAGATTCTGAAGATTAAAATAATAAATCTTACCTTTTCAGCATGAAGTGCTTTCCTCACTGCTGCATTGTTTAGCCATGCTGTTGCCACTTCATCCTCCTTCAGGTCAAATTCAAGTTGTGAAATGTAAAACTAAATGATGTAACAGTACAAGATGCAAAACTGTATCATGTGTTTGTGCCCACATTAAGTTTTTGTCCTTAAGTTCAAGGTTTCGCCAGGACTCTCTACACTTTCACAATACAAAGAAAAACATTAAAAAAATACTTTGCATTCTAGTCGATAATTAAATTTTGATGCTGCAATAATAGTGTCCCAGTGGCCATTTGGGATTCAAGAGCATCAAAATTTGCAGTACTGACTGTATTTTGATAGTTTGTGGATCAAAGAAGAAACTCAACAGGGACACAAAACATAAAGGGAAAGCCTCACATTCTTAGCAAAAGGTAACTTAAGAACTTACTGCGCACTTGACAGTCCTTTTATGAAGTTTTGGCCAAGTAGGGACTGTTCTGTCTGTTACCCGGATTATCGAAGGCCATGTGCGACCACCCATTTCATTTCTAATAGGCAAAAGTCGTTCCATTTTGTCTATATCTCTCAAGCTTTCTGATAATTCGCCGGTACCATTTGTAATGTTATCTTCTTGTCCATGGAAGCAGGGTGTTAAAATATTGGATGGGTTTAAATCATCAAGAACCTGGATTTGATTATAAAAAAAAAGAACCTGGATTTTGTTAAACTTGAAAGTAAGAAAGAGATGCATCTATCTTCTTCTAGAATAATTAATAATTAAAATTGTAATAACCGGTAGCATACAAGATTAGCTTTATCGACTTTGCTTTTACATGTATCTTTAAGGCTCCCAAAATAGATTCCATTACACTCAACAACAAGTTCCTACATCAAAATGCAACATGAAAATTAAAAAATTTATTAGGCATTGAAAAAACTTAATAATGTTTAGTTCTAGATATGATGCTTATTATAAATAAGGCTGAAATACTTTTGTTAGCTTTTAAAAATATTGCACACATATCCTCAAAACTGCAGGATTATTATAAGCTTATGAAACAGATAATTGCGTAAATTTTAGTTTACAAGTAACAAACGTATTCCAAGGTCATTAAAAAATCAACCTGATAGAGATCATCTGAGATGAGACCCATGCCATGGGCAAATGACATAACAGAATTGTGATCAAACTCTGTTTGTGTAATACCATTCCCCACCATGTATCCCTGTATGAGACAAATTTATTTTAGTATAAAAGTTATTGACGCATGACAAGGTAAATGTGGTAGATGACATACCTTAAAATTAATCATGGGCTTTACATTTGCATCAATGCCTATAAAAGATCTAGAACTTAATATGAAAAAATTGTGAAAAAGAAAAGATAAGAAAAATTATGAGCAGTTATACAGTTTAGACTATCAGAGAAAATACCTTCAACCACTTTGGAAGCCAGACCTGGTGCAAACACTCCCCCATATGACTCTCCAGCAATATAAAATGGGTTTTTAATGAACTCTGGGTAAAGCTTAAACCACTAGTCACAAGAACAAAGTGTGAGGAGAGGCATTTATAAAATACGAAGTCATAAAGATTTGACTTTCCACTTTGATAGTTATGATCTGTTCTCTTTTCTTTTTTTTGTAAGTTTAGATGGTACCTTGAGGAGAAATATGTGTGTGTCAGAGGCGGTCTGTCTGTCTCCAGTGCTGTAATCTGATTTGTTATCAGAGTATGAATATCCAACACCCGCAGGAGAGTCTAGATATATAATGTTGGAAACCTGGAAAGAAAATGCACTGTCCCTCAAAACTAAAAAGATTTAGTAGAACTTTTATCAAAATTTAAAGATTTTGAAAATATTGCATCCCCATTTTCTTGCAAGAAAATTATATGAATATTAGATTCATGGATGGAATATAACCTTGGACCAGCTGTATTTGTTGAGATGAAGTTTAGGCATGCTTCCTCTTGGCTTTACCTTGTCAAAATTGAAGGGACCTGCAAATTGTACATGCAGTGGCAGAACCAGAAAATTCAGGGGGGGGGCATAACAAGTTTCAGAATGTCCTAAATTTTTACTACAATTTAATTAGTTTTACAAACTTCCATGCACTTATTTTCGGATGGTTTCAGAAAAATACTAATCATCATGCTTAATGAAAACGATAAAGTAGAGTTGAATTGGCTCAAATAATATGGATGCTGAGCAAGACTTGCTATATACTTCAGAATGTCACAAACAAACCCATGTTAGGGGATGTATAATGATGGTAAATACCATGCTGATATACAAATGAATCCATGCCAGAGCAACACGGTCCACCTTCAAGGAAGAGAACAACTGGATCATCTGATGGATTTCTCTCAGAAACAACAAAGTAGTAAAATAATTTCTTCCCATTACTTCCAGAAATGGGCACATACCTGTAAAACCATATTAATATAGATAAAAACTTATTAACCAAACATGAAGAAAAAAATACAGGAACGTAACGATAAAAAATTGCAAAAATGCTCAGTACCCAGAGTAGTGTTTGGAAGTAAGAGTGGCAGTTAAGCCAGGAAGCTGTGTGATCAAAGCACCTTCAGGGGCAGATTGTGTTAAATCAGGTATAAGCAAAACGTATATTAACAGTGTTGTAATGAATAATGGAGCATTATTTCCCATGATCAGTGAGCTTAATATGTTTAATGGTGGAACAATGGGAGCCTTGGTTAAACTTGTACCTATTTTACCAATGGTGCTTCCTTTATATAATAATGTAACTATGTCACTTTCTGATACCTGGAGATGGAAAATATTGCAACTTTGTCACTTACTGCTTTCAACGTTATTTTAAATTTTAAGCTAGAAAAATCCAGCACAGTTTCTATTCATAATAGATAGTACATTCATTCCAATTAAAGAGTACATTGATACTCCATCCAAATGTTGCCTATTGTTAATTACAGATGAGTTTCTTAATTAACGATTAATATCTAGTTCTGTTTATGTATCTATATGCAGGAATAATAATTTCTTCTTCCTACTTTGCAAAAATATATTAAGATTTGAAACCGCAAAATGATGTATGTTCTTCCTATCCCACTTATTTTTTTCATGTATATACATTTTAGAATGTGTATGGCAATGCTTTACCCTTTTGAAAATGACAAAAAACAACTCTTACTATTGATAGGTTCCATGATCTGCACATATTTTGTGCCTTTGTTCTTAGTGCCTAGCACATATGTAAAGTAATTGAGCACAAATCAACGGGGTACAAATTATTGCTCATAGTCATACAAATAGCCTGCAGTTTACTAGTGATAAAACTACAAACCATTAAAATCACAAGACCATGATAAGTTCTCGGCTTGCATAATAACTTGATTTTTTTTGTAAACAAGTCTATAAATAGGGAAATGTTACTTCCGTTGCATTTTTTTATTTTCAGACCATGATGAGTTCTCGGTTTGCAACTTTGTATAATAACTTTACTTCTTTGATTTGGTAACAAGTCTATAATAGAGAAATGTTATTAGTAGCAGTTTTTTATATATTTCAAACTGGAACTGTGTGTTCCATGTCTATCTGGGGAGGAGTACATAGCTCAACCTACTCTGAAAATAAAAAAATTACTCGTCAAAATAAAATTATCCTGTATATATTAATATTAATTAGTGCAACTAGTTCTTTCTTTACTACAGTCTTTTGGATCAACGAATTTTACAAATATGAATCCCGAAATCTCCTCATCTCACAAAAATACTGTTAGAAAATCAGAATTAAAATTAGGAATGAATTATGTAACTCATACCATATAATTAGTGATCAGTATCTGAACTCATTTGCATCCCACACAATCTTTTTTCTATGTAAACTAAACATTCTGCTTCAATCTTTATGCTGTTTTTTTTATTTGTAACTTTTAAATGTACCTCAAGGAGAAATATGTGTGTATCAGAGGCAGTCTGTCTATATCCAGTGCTGTAATCGGATTTGTTTCCTGAGTACGAATATCCAGCACCAGCTCGAACCCCTCACCGTATGTTTCCTGAACCGTATTATTTAACTCCTAAGGCTCAGCGAGCCACGAATGTAACTCGATAACTAAACATGACGAACAAAAACTACAGTATGATATTATTGACATCAATTTGCAAAAACTTTCAGTTGAAAGAAAGAGTGGCATTTAAACCAGGAAGCTGTTTGATTAAAACACTTTCAGGGACAGATTGTGTCAAAGCAAGTCTAAGCAAAATGTAAATTAACAGTGTTGTAACGAAAATAGTAGCATTTTTTTCCCATGATCAATAAGCTTAATCTGTTTAATTGCATAGCTTATAAGTTATTACAAATACCAAAAAAATGAACGATTGACAGAGATGTGTTCTTGGCAATCAGGTTACTGAAGTTGGTGAATGCTTGCCTCCAGTGACAAAGACATATGTTTAGCATTATATATGACTTGTTTTCATTATATATAATAACAATTGCACCCATTTAACAGTAGTTAACATAAATCAATTGTTTGCTACTAATCTACTACAGAAGATTAATCATGTATAGATCAGTTTTGTACATTATTGTAAGTTTAAAAAGAGAATTAGAAACATCTCTTGTGACTTGTATTATATCAGCACTTTTATTTTGTTATAATAATATCAGCAAATTTACTGTCATGGGTTATAGATACTGTGTATTTTACGAAATTAGTTTACTAAAGAAGTTGTACTTGGTCTCTCACCACCACTTAAAGATAGAAAACAAAGCAAAACTTTACTACATTCTTTTGTATTAACTAACAAATAAATCTATAATAAAACATCACCTCATATCAGAAATACTGGTGGGTAATCAAAATTCTGAACTCATATACCTAGGAATAAATATGTGTAAAAGCAAATATATTAGCTCATACAATATAAATACAAAACAGCACTTGAATACAATGCTTCTCTTGATCTTTGTTCCGTGTAAAAAAGCAGAGCCTCTTACTTGACTCCCCTGCTCAGCTATGACTAATCTATTGTGTAAAGCATGTGTATCTTGTAAAAAGGTTATGACTTGAGAACAGCAAAAAGAATTACAGATGCAACCCAAATAGTCCTCGTTGCCTTGAGAATGGGTGGTGCATCGGAGAACTTAAACCTGTGAGCTTGATCCCTATATGAGAAAGAAATAAAGTTCAAATAAGATAAATAACAAGAATGATGAGGAAGATGATGATTTTTTTTTTCTTTTTTTGCATACAGTTTGCATTGTCCGCTTTAAAGATAATGTTGTTAAGGTTTGATCAGGGAGCCAAAATTAGATATGTTGTATATATGTTAACCTGCTGTAGAAAGTTAAAAGGTTAAGAAAGGCTTTACTTTTGCAGGGAGGAAAGTAAACCACAATAGATAGCATTGTCTGGCAGAGGAAGCTCAGTTTTCTCCGTGATTTCTGGATTAACCACACTAATGTAAACTTCTTGCCCGAGATACCAAGAGTCGAGGTTCTCTGCCCGTAGATTCCAAATACCAACATTATCAAGTGATACTAAAATTGCCGTCCAGGCTCCAGGAAATACCTGCAGGCATTACAAACAATTGAGGTTGGTGCATAATTATTAATGTTTCCAAAGAACCTTTACTATAGATGAAGCCATAAACTGATAGACGTTAGCAGCAATGTAATGGAACGGGAAAACTCGTTTCACGGGAAGGGTCTTTCCTTGAATGAATTACAATATACATTTTATTTCAAACCATCATCCATGTATTAAGCATGTACACATCAACCACTAAAATCATATTATGTGGCATCAGTGTTATTTCAATGGAGTTTATTTATACATTTGCAAGAGCTGTCTAACTACTTAAGTTCCTTCATTTTGGGTAAATCATCTTAGTACATAAGTTTTATATTCCATGTCCTCACTAGTTACTGTATACCAATGCAACAAGGAAGCTTGTACAAACTGGGAGGGTCTAGGGACAACTGAACCAGCCACTATCATGTAGTACAAGGACTGGATTTCCCATGTATTTCATCGATAGGTACTAGGTAGCATCTATGTACCTTTTTACATTCCACGTTTCTGGTAATCATGGGCATAAATTCACAAACAAAAACAAGAAGCAGAAAGAGAAGAAGTAAATATGACTGAGGACTTGGGAGTTAGAAAACAATTGATGTTAACTACACACCAGGAGGTGAGAAATCAGAGCATTCTGATTTTTGCCGCTTTTTGGCTATTAAACGTAGATGACACCACAATTCTGGATTTTTTTAATCGGTTCCATAAGTTTTCTTCCTCAAAAATCTTCAAGATAAAAATAGAAAAGGCTAATATTACCTGAGTCGTAGAGCGAGCAACTCCATCCCATTTGTTGTAAATGCCCCTGCTATTATCTGTCCACACCCCATAATCCATCCTGTGTTGCATAAAATAATAGATAACTGATATTCTAACTAATACGCAAGGAATTAAGGGCTATCAGAAATTCAAAACCTAAGGCTTACCCTACGACAAAGAATGCATAACCATCCAAGTGGTAACTCTGAACAGTAGTATCACTGTTCTGTAATATGATTTCAATAAATCCTCTGTATGTACCATTAATCAAAGAAGTGTCAATTTTGGCAGGTCTGTTCATCAGTCTACTGGGGAAATCAAGCTTGAAAACACCAGGAATTTTAAATTGCTGAGCAAGCTTCAGTGGAGTTTGAGGTGCTAAGTGTGAAATACCATTGAGAGTAGTACGCCATCTTCCATCTATAAGCTCAGCAGGTCTATTAAGAATCACATAGAAATCTGTCACAGTTATCTCACCATATCTGAAAGATCCTTGAGGATTTGGACGAGCAGCACCAGCAGAAACATTCCATCTACAGAAATTAAGTAGCATTCACGTTTTAAAAATAAAATTATAATAAAAAAGGCTTCTGAATTGTAAACCAGCAAACTGATCAATGATCATTATCAAATTAAAACAACAGAATAGAAGTGCACTAGAAAATGGAAAATAATAGAAACCTTCTAGTGTATCTGGTGGAATCATTGCCTCCCCAAATTATAACTCAAAGGGGATATTTACCCAACATTCAATTATTGTATCAAATTTTGAGAAACGGAACACCCTCAAGATAGTTAGGAGAGTCTAAAGTTACTTCCAAAGGACGATAGTTCATGTTGCATCAATCTAAATGGGGGAAACTACAAGCAAGGTTTCTAATGTAACATAGAAAGATACATGAGCTAACTACAACCTTATGGATCTTGCTTGATTCATTGAGAAAGAGGTGTCATTTTCATTAGGGGGGTCTGGAAGAGGACCTGAAGCAGGCCCCTGAGAATTAGAGTAGTGCAAGATAGCAACTCCTTTAGCTCTAGCCCAAGCTGAGGAATTCACAAACCGAGAACTGGCCACGATGTAATAATCACTGGTAGCATTTTGATCCATTGTAACGAGAAAGGAATATGATTGGCCAACATGAATATCCATGTTTGTGTAGTTCTGCTGGACTGTATAAGATCCTTCGGTCTCTACAAGAAGCAGGTTATGATTTTGAATTCTAAAATTCACACTAGTAGAGATACCAACATTGTGCACTCGAAGGCGATATGTATTTCCTGTCAGAAAGGATTCACCGATTATTATTTATGATTTGAGATACATATCAGCAACAAATATACCAGACAAGTAAGCAACAAAATGAAGTTTCAAAATATAACATTAAAGATTATGTTTGTGCATTGGTATGTCTGTAAACTTTTATATGTTATGGTTATAGTAATAAGTATAGAGATATTATAACCATAGAAGAATTTATGTTATTCAAAGGTGGCTATTTGTGTGATGTGTATCCGATTCAATCATGCTTGGAAACCTTACCTCGAATAGAGTCTAAAATTGTCTGAAAGCTTTCTCTTAAAACTAATTTGGGAATAAGTTATTTGGTCTCTCATATTGTGGTGAAGAGACACTCCTTTTTTATTCAAAAATCATCACCACTCATCTTGTACAATAAATTTAATTAACGGAAATTATTACACTAGGTCCAGTCATATGCCGGACTGAAAATGCACACACACATTCTGAAGTCTATATATCATAGCATTATGCATCACATAATCATTTAATAATTTTACCTGGTTCCACATTTAATGCCAGAAAATCAATACTATCAGGAACTAGTGCAGTAGCATAACGGTAAGGACCTCGTCCATTAAATAAGATTCCGTCAGGAGCACCAAGGCCAATACCATTCTCAATATCTTTCCTAAGATCCTGTTTGCCATTAACTATGTCAATAACTGATGACTTACCAACTACAAACTTAAATCTCCTAATAACCGCAAAGACTGAGCAACATAAAAGTTACACCAACCTTGTGACTCTTTATATACCAATCACTAATAAAGAGTGTGATATCTCCATCTGGCGGTGCAAAGGGAACTGGAATTACGTCTCTGTTGTTTATGATGATACCTCCATATCCACCAACAGCTCTCTGGAAATTCAGGGAAGGGAAGTAAAAGAAACTGCCTATCTGATCTTTAACCTGAAAAACATATGTCCAATTCCAACCAGAAGGAATTGGACAATTTGTTCCTGCCACACCATCTTGCCACGAGTTCCTTCGGTGCTGAATTCCATTCCTGCGTATACAATAGAATCATTACAAGTAGCATTACATGCATAGCTTATCTCCAGAAAAGAGTAAATGTGAATACCATGTGAGAAGCAAGGGCTCATCAAGATTGTTTTTGACATTGACAACAACATTCCAGTTTGTTGAAACTTCAAGAATGGGTCCCGGAAAATTTCCATCAATTGCAATCACCTGAGACAGATGTACTATCCATCAGTCAAAAAACTTTATATGAACATACAATACATGTTATAATAATAACCCAATGTTGTAGGGAAAATCAACTCAAATCAAGAAATGTCAGACTATTTTTTTGAAAAAGAAAAACCAGAAATTAGTTACGCTTAAGATGAATTGTATATTCATATGTAATTAATCAAAATGAATAAAAGTAGCAAAGGACTTGCCTGTTACAATGTGGTTGTAATATTTGTTAAGATCTATCACGAAACTAAAATTCTTAATAATCATACATATATAATAAATTTGCTCCCATAAACAATTTTTGTTGTTCTCAATATTTGTGTCTTATTATATAGTTTGCTGCAAAATATAGGATATAACGCACCCTATGTCTTCTCATCCTCTCTCACACAATGCCACCTAGACTTCTTAGGGAAGCCATAGTATTTCTTCTTTGACTTGCGAGAACTTGGTGACTGAAGGTACACACCCAATGCACCATCTCATTTCAAGTATAAGATCCATTTAGTGGCTTTCCCTAGCACCTTTAGGTTTTGGAAAACTTGTCAAGGGCCTTTTATAAATTAATCAAGAGGCAAGGTGTTGCCCATAGTAATATAAAGAGAAAATTTTGTGTGCAATTTTTTTTTTTTTTGAAAAAAAGAACACAAAAGATTAAAGAGAATTATTTTCTTTAAAAAGATTCTAGAAAAACTTTAATATATAAAAAAAGGGGGAAGATATATATTATCTAGAAAAAAAACATACAAACGAAGTAAGATTAATATGAGACATACAAAAAGGGAGAAAATAAGAGAGGACAAACCCCCCAGTCTTGAGTCTTGAATTGTAACTTCATTTGCTCAAGATTACTCTAAATTGATTGCTGGATTTTATGTATTTTATCTCATTTTTTATTTTATTTAAAAGTAAAGGACAGAAAGTAATAAGTTTCACATAGTAACGATTAATCAATCACCCCACTGTCGCCTAATCGAGAGTAGGCAACAAAGGTAATCACCTCTTTAGGGTCGTCTTGCCTTGCCTCTTAATTAATTTGCCTTTAATAACGTTGGCTTTGGCGCACCGCCTTCAATCAATATGCCTTTAAGCTCTTTACGTACATTTTACAAATAATTTCCAAGTGTTGAATGACATTGCCTCTAAAGTATCCCAAGTCCCAATCTATTCTTAGATGCACAAAAACAAATGACTCAATTCTAGAACCTAATATTGTCATTCAACAATTGCAAATAAGTACCAAGATTACAATCTCAAGGATCATTAAGGAGCCAATCCCACTAACTAGAAGTCATTCCAAAGTTTCACACACATCCATTAGCCAAAAAACAGTCAACTCCAATGCCAATGCTAAAACAGTAAAACACATCTAGCCATTGCTATTTCATAGCACCAAAAAGTGAATTAACAGATAGCTATTGATATTTTATAACATCACTTGTAGCATTGCATCGGACATGCTCTCCAAAACACAAAATACCAAGGTGCACTATCTATCAGAACTTGCACTAACCCAAGAAAGAAGGAGTTACCAATTTAGATCTTTTCAAGACCCCTTCAAAAGCTTAAGTTGATTCCAATAAAAAGAGCAATTACAAGAAATACCCAACTAGCAATAATACTCATTTAGTACAATACACAACTTCATATACAGATCATTCAATTACTAAGATTAATCTATCAACCTATACATACACACACATACATATATAATATTGAAAGAGAAGTAAAGATCTAAGGTAAAACAAAAAAGACATACCTTTTGTTTAACACCAAGAGGTGAAGCAGTGGAATAAGAGACATCCCAGTCATAAAAAACATATGGGTCTCCTCCAAAAGCACATATTATCAATCCAATAACCAAATTTAAGTACAAAAGAAACCAAGAATCTGGTAAAATACTAAAAACCCGCATTCTTGCACGCGCGCGCTCACACACACTTGGTGCCTATGTATTCATATATGCCTATAACAAGTCACTGTCAGCAATGTTTATAGTAAGCGAAAGAGCATTGAGATCTTTGATATAGACTTGGGGTGATGATTTCAAGTGTAGTGTGAAATGAGTTCGTATGCTGACTTGCTGTAAAGAAAATCACATGGTGCTTATAAGAAATGAAGAGGTTGATGCTTTTCAAGTGTCTTTGTCTTTTTGAATTTTTTTCTGACCACTGCTGTTATGTACTTATGTTATGCAGTGAATAGTTGTATTATTGGTGATAGATTTGGGCAGTAATAAATCAATGATTAGTTACCATCAACTCTGAAATGAGGGGTCTTGAGCTACTTTTTCCCACCATTTCTGATACGATTTTGTTAGGAGGAAAAAAAACAATCGAATGATTTTTTATTGTAGGCATATATTTAAAGAATTTTGTTTGCAGACCAATTTGTATTAATCCATGCTCAATAAAAGAAAAACAATAACCATGATATTCCAAAAGTAGTAGCTGGAGTACTACAAGAAAACAGACAAGATTCTAATAGTCTAAGGCATCCAAACAATTCTGAAAACACACACGACTTTCGTGAAATTAGGAACCAAACGATAGATCATCTCCCACGTATCCATACGAATTTGCAATTCTTGTAATATAATTTTGAAAGTCAGTTGCATGAAGGTTGCAAAGTAGGGACTGTGAAAATCAGAGCTCTTCTATATTGTTCATTACTCGGTTTCAACCTCGGTCATAGGGGTTTTGATAAAGTTATTCACTGTGGTGCACAACATTGTCAGCTTCATTATACAAAACTTCTTGTTTTGGGTGGCAATTAAGTTGTTCTGAGTTCTTATTCATAATCTGATGAGTAGACATACAAACTCGTAGTCGACTTCAGTGCCTTGCCTGATCATTGCATGTCCTTCAACTGGAGCATCATGCACCAACTTGTACCATCATGTCATTGTCTACAGCTGCTAGTCTGCAGAAGCTGCTGCTATATGAGGAATCATGTTCTGGCGCCATGTTGTCACAATGGTGGCTGTTAGAGAGCCACCAAGTAAGTAGCTTCTTAGAAAACTACATCAACTTTCTTCTTTAAATCCACTTGGTAGCTTCACATACTTCAAGTTACAGAATGGATAAGGAGAATTTACAAGAAAGTCAGGAATCGAAGTAAGTGCCTTTATGGTGTCCAAATCAAGATTTGGAATCTTTGCACTACAGAGGCTTGGTAACATGAGTGTAAAGCGTCAAAAATATACTTTCGACTCCTTCTGCGAGAAGTCCAGCCAACCCCGTAATTTTCTATATACATTGTCCAGCTTAGAAGCTCCAAATGTAATTGGAAAGATACCAACAGAAGTGAAATTGCTGAGTTTTGGTGCCAAAACCACGATCTTGCCCTTAATAAATCCTTGCAGTGGTAGCCAATCTTAGCCTCGAGCTCCAGGTTTACCAATTGAGGAAAAGGTATGAAACAGTATTCTTTAATATACATCCTGTCTAGCGTGAGATTTTGTAGACTGACAAGTGCAGCAAGTGTGTCACTCATATTCCCAGGAATTTTACGTCATAGAGCCTCTTACAGTTTTTAAAGCAGGGAGATTCCAAATTTTTTTGGGCACGGAGATGGAGAGTTGTTAAATCAGGTAAACTAAAATATAAAGACGATACTCTATAATCCCATAATGTAAGATGCAGAGTTCTTAAGGAAGGCAAAGAGGTCAAACATCGCACATGTAATAGCTGATATACAGAACCAGTATATAGATGCATCAAGTGTAGAGTTGTTAGAGAGGGTGAATCCCAAAAATCTGATCCCGACACAAGATCTTCTAGTTTCAGTCTCAACTCAAGATATCGAATTGAATTAGAGCTGAAGTTAGATAACTTGTAAGGTTTATGTTTCTGTCGAAAACTAACACTCAAGTCTTGAATATGATGAGAAATAGCATACTCAATAAACTTGTCATTTAGACCGGCCTAGAGGCTAGAGGGAGATACGCGAGCTCCAAATTAGAAATCTGGGATTCCGGTGATTCAAAACATGACGGGTAAAGTTAGTTGTGTTTTTAGAGGAACCATGTTCATCCCAACTGAACTTGAGGACAGGGAGAAGAGTCCATACAAATTTCCATCATTTAGAGAGAATATATGCTCGTTTGCACTGCCAACTTAGCATCTACAAACTTGAGAATTTGATGAATAACATCATCTGTCGATATGCTGATCCTGCCTTCTCCATTATATTCACTAGTAATTCTCACTTTCTTTTCTTTCTTCAAATGATGATCCATTCACAGTCTAGGAACTAGGATGTAGCCTAATTTCATTTCAATGAAAGAATAACAGAAAAATATTAGTATTGAATCATTGATAAGAACATGGATCACATAGTGTGTTCACAAAAATTCGAGACACACAGGCTACCCAAACTACATTGACGGGATTAGAATCTTGATTTGCCTATTACTCAACTTTGGTCTGATTCCGTATGAAAATAGTTACTTGGTGAAATTATTTTGATTGTGTTTGGAAACAATAAATATCTCTTGAAAATTCACTCATATTTAAACTGTTGGCATTCTCTTTGTATGTGTTGTCCGGAAAGAGCACCTAAACGATTATACGTTCACCCGAACCAGAACTCCAGAAGTAAAAACTTTGGTAGATAAAACAATCACATCGACTTGTAATCAGATACAAAAGTTCTATTAAAGTGGCAAATAAAGAGATAACCTCCTATATTGATGATCGAAAGAAAGCATAATCCGTTATGGTGGTGTGTGAGCAGAACAAGTGTACCGTGTACGTCCTGACAATTACGACGAGGGAAATGAATTTGAAAGTATTTAATTTAAATACCAGGATCCAAACGGGCCACTAGGTACAGGATGCATGTTTGACGTTAAGCACCTGATGGTTCCTCATTTGTAAGCTTCATAACTAACGACATTTTGATCCCCATAAAACACTGCACAAGCAACTCTAATACTAATATCGAATTGAGCTTGTACTAAGAGTGTTGAATTTTATTAATACATGTCTAGTGATTTATATGAATATGTGATCCGAACTGGCATTTAGGGACGGATAATATACTAAGTTAGAATCATTTTACTCTAAATTTGAGGATTTGTGTTAACAGAATCGCTTTGTACGAATTGTGTTTACGATTAATCACTATTAGAAAAATCATCCGTGTTTTAACAACGGTCGCAAAAACCACCAATGTTAAAAGTCTTTTTAACATCAATTTTATTTAAAACGATGTCAAAACATAACCCGATATGGTATGTTCTGTTTTAAAAATTAAAAAAAAATACAGTCATATTACTTCCCCCTTATTAACCAAATATTTCCCCTTTACACAAAATATACTCCCGAATATTCACACCTACTCTGTCAACACTTTGCAACTCTCTCTCGATAGTCTCTCATCTATCTTGCAACTCTCTCATCTCGCAGCTCTCTCTCACTATCATCATCTCTCAAACACACTTAAATTCAACATCGATCTCACCATCTCTCTCTCGGTAACAATCCCTAGATTTTCAATTTGTGATTCTCTAAACCATCTCAGCTTCTATTTGTAAATTAGCTGAAATCTAAACTCAAATCCCAGCTTCTATTTGTTATTCTCTGTAAATGTTTAAATATAGTACCTAAACCAATTTGCACTAACAAAATCTCAATTTTTGTTCGTCACAAAACTAGAACATCATCATACTATTTGCGTTTCTCATCGATTAATAGCTAAAAATTCAATTATGTATGTATTAACATGGTGATTACGAAAAATAAAAAGAGCAAATAAAAAGAGCAAAATCTTATGTATGGGAACAACTGCCTCTTAGAGGCCTTGCTCTAAACTCAGTTACGTTACTTTTACAAAATAAAGGACGGTACCAAAAAAGGGTGAAATTCATTTGCTATGGCCTGTGAGGATCTTGGATTGTAGTAGTTGTCTTTATTTATAAATGAAACGTGAAAATGGATCGATCTTGGAAATGTAGTGGCCGGGTATATATAAATGGAATCTTGATGCCATGTAAAAACAAATAAGGGTTCATGGTTGGTCACTTTCATAAGCAAGCATGCACTCCATTCCCTTTGTAGTGGTCACTGCATTTCTGCTTTCTGCATCCAGTTTACCGATTTGTATTTGCTTGCTCATAATCTTATGCATATAGTTAGGAATTTGAGAGAAAACAAATTAATTTCTGAATATCTATCGAAAATTTCGTATAAATAACTTGTTTTAAATAATCTTGTTCGACATTGCAATTTTACAAACATGCTTGTGCAGTTGTGCTAATTAGTTACGAATGTGTGGTGTTTTGGTGTGCAAAAAGTAAGATAATTAGAAATAAGCAGACAAAAATTAGCACCATATCATATCATATGTAAAAAAACTACTCCATGTTGCCTGTTAATGGGGATGAATTGTAAGTTGATCAATATTCATGCCTTAAGCATGCTAGATGATATGACTAGTTACCACCCACAAACATAAATTAATGTATTCTTAAGTTTTGCCATAATGCACGTTGCATGTTTCGCACAATTGAAACCGAATGAATAATATAGTACATTTCAGTTCTTTCCAGCTTAGTTAATAGTTGAAAGTTGAAACTAAGCTTAAGCTTACGTTATAATGCTATATAAAGAATCTGATAGTACCCTTTCTTGATTATGCATGGTGGGGGTAAGAGCAGGCAAAGGTACTCATCCACTTGCGAGGGCATGTATATTTGTATCATTTACATTCTTATTGGATTTTTTTACGATCAATTCTTTGAAAAACGTCGATTTAGATTACAAAATCATATATTTTTGAAAAATATATATAGAGGTGTCCACGATTATTTCTTTATGAATGCTAAGATGTAGTGTCAATGTGTCATGAATTTACATATATATCATTTGGCTTAATATATAATTAAGATCAACGTACATACAAATGGTGTAAAAATTGAAAAATTCCAAGTCAAAGAGTTGTGTGAAATGTTACATTTGCTCTTTGCTGTGCTGGTGTATAACTGTGAATGAACAATGACAGGACAGATTAACATGGTCTAGTTGGCTAATATTGACAAAATATACACTTGCATAGTTGCCTTGCAATATCTAAACATATAAATACCATCCAAATAATTATACATACATAGGCCCCAGATAAAAAAACATTCAAACATGCTGAAACAAATTATAAGCAGAGAAGACGTCAATGACAAAATTTATAAATATCATCAAGCCAGCCTCATTTTCACATGCCTTTCCTCTCATATAACTATAAATTATTTCACCTTCTCTTGCACCAACACACATTATTATACATTGTAATGTATTGTACAATCATTTTCTTCTGCCGCATATTTTATTGTCATGGAGCCTTGCAAACACTCTTTATTTTACTATAACTAACCTTTTGTGTAACGGGTTATTTGATTTTGTAATGCAATAGCCTTGCTACCTATTGTTGTGTGTCATTTCGGGGCCTAAATAAGGACTAGTTCAAGAATGCGTCGATCCTCTCGATTAATCTATTATATCAATTTCAACTTTATCTTGAGTTGCATCTTAATTTTTGAATTAAAATATATACATGTTTTTTAATTTATAAATAAATAATTTATGATAAATTCCAAATACGATCAGAATAACTTTATCATGCCTTTTTGGATATAGGAAAGTAGAATTATATTAATCTGATAAAATGTTTTTGTGAAATGAATTATGAAATGTAAATAAAAATTATTTTAAATAATTTTATGATCCTTTGTATAATCCGTTTTAGAGATTGACGATTTAGTTTGTACTCTTATTTTGAGGGGATCATGGCCCTTTGTACTTGAAAGTATAATTTTATATATATACAAAGTTAACACTTATATATACACAATTTTTTATATAAAAAAGTCAAAACACCTCATAAATGAAAAATAACGCCACGAAAGAGGAATTAAAGGTCCATGTATTAAAAAATAGAAAGATTTAAATTTATTATGTAAATGAAATATAGAAAATAGCTAGAACTATCACTTATATATATATAATGAAAAGAACAAAACGACACGGTTTCTCTATATATTTTTAAGTTAAGTATATCTACAACTATCACAAAAGTGCAAAAAAATATTCTTCAATACTTATCACAATTTGGATAAATTCAAATGGAAAAATGTAACATAACATTAGATAATGTTAGAAAAAAGATGAAAAATCACATGATAGATAAATCTTATCATTCTACAAATATCTCGTAGTTCCAACACTATCCACTTGGTCAACTTTGAAATGTTTCAAATGATTTAATATTACAACTCGATCTTTCCATCTAAAATAAGAAATAAAGACTCCACCCAATAATTTCATTATATTATTGACAAATAGGTGTACATATTATACAAATAGTTAGAGATGAAAGTAATGTATGAATTCTTTATTGCAAAATCGAGACATAACGGACATCTTGCATTTTTATTCAAATTTTTGAATAATTTAAATTTATAGTTTGTTTAAGAATTCGAATTTTATATGAAATTTTTAATTTAGTTAAATAATATATTTAAATAATAAAAAACTTAAATTTAAAATATTCAAATGTTAATAAAAATTTGATAATTTAAAATAATAATTCAATCTATATCATTTAAAATAAATTACATTAAAAAGCATAAATTTAAGGAGATTTACTCCCATTTTTTAACACTTTTAACCAGAATATATCCATACAATCACAATAGCCTAAAATTGTATATTTAAAATATTATTAAAAAAAACCAAAAATTAAATTGTTTTGAAACCTACCAAAAAATTACATTTTAAAAATAAAATAAAAATCTTATCTTAATACAATTTTCAATTTACTCCAATAATACCCTCTTGTCAACTTCTAAAATTCACATTATTTTTCACACATCACAACAATACTGTGGTGTATATATACATCATACTTTGTTAAATGTTATATATAGAAAACAAGACCCCGCATTGAGTACCAATAATTTATCATTCTCCTAATCCGCATCCCCCTCTAAATTCTTGCAGCCAATACTCTCCCTCCTACTCCTACTCCTACTCCTAATACTAATCTCCTCCCCCTTCTTCAATCTCTCTCTCTCTCTCTCCCTGTTAAACCCTCACTACTCTAAAAAACCCATCTTTTTTCTTGCGCCAAAACACCCCCAAATCGCTAAAATGGCCCATCAACTCAACTTAAACAACCCCCTGTTGTTCACAATTGTAATAGCTTCATTCTTGTTAATACCCACATGTTCAAATTCACAATCAACAATATATGATGTACTAAAATCACATGGATTACCCAAAGGCTTACTCCCAAAAGGTGTTAAAGATTTCATCTTTGATGGTTCTGGTAGATTTGAAGTTCATTTAGATGAAGCTTGCAATGCTAAGTTTGAGAATGAGTTACATTATGATCAAAATATTTCTGGGAATTTGAGTTATGGTGAGATTAATGGGTTGTCTGGTATTTCAGCCCAAGATTTGTTTTTGTGGTTTGCTGTTAAAGAAATTAGAGTTGATGTTCCAAGCTCTGGTTTGATTTACTTTGATGTTGGTGTTGTTTCTAAGCAATTCTCTTTGTCTTCTTTTGAAACCCCAAGAGATTGTTTGGCTGTTAACTCTTTGGATCTGCAGGTCTTCTCTGACAGGACCTTACCTACACAACCTGCTTTTAAGGTGTGTGTGTGTGTGTGTGTGTGTGTGTGTGTGTGTTTATTTGTGTTTGTGTTTGTTGAAGTTGTTGACTTGGTGTTAGGCTGTGTTGGGAGCAAGAAACGAGTGCTGTTTTTTGGATTATTTGGACTCTAATGCTAATATTAGCTGGTAAATGTAGGGGTCAGTGGGTCATGTTTATCATTAAATTTTGTTCTTGTGATCTTGCCATGCTTATGATATACTTGGAAAACAGAATTTCAAGTATTATGATATTGTAGATATAATTCAGTATGATTCTTGTCAAGTTTGTTTGTATACCATAAATTTTCGAGGATATAGTATTGCTTGGCAGTGTAAAAAGATAAGGTCTTTTTGTTTATCTGCTTTTGTTAATAATTTGTATACTTGGAAAAATTTCTTCCATGGAGCTGTTTCCGTGTTGCTTTGAGTTTGTGCTGAACTAATATTTTGGCTTGAGCTAATGAGTTGTGTGTTTGGTCTTTTGTTAGTTTAGTTGAATTTTATGGTGCTATATCAGATTGGTAGGTTTTTGGATGATTTATTTACTGATTGTTTTGTGTGCAGACTTCATCTGGAAATTTCAGATACCAACTTGGTTACAAAGATTTGGCAATGGCTACATTATGAATAGTTGATCCGATTAAAACATGATTCAGGCACAATAGCTCAATCGAGTAATGCGGTATTCCGATTCTAGTATGTTCATGTCTCCAAAGAGTCCGGTTTAGCAGGTCTTGCGCTTCATTCTAGTGTGTGCTTGCTGGTGGTTTTTTGTGTAGTGCAGAGTGTGCAAACTAGTGTCACAGACTCCCATTACTTTCAACAATTTCGTGTGAATTTCAGGATGCAGCATACAAGAATATTGTTTGTCTTGCAAGGTGTTAAAGACTGCAAAAAACATGGATGGGATCATCATCAGGTGATAAACCTGCTGAAATTTGTTTCCTGTGTTGAAATTATCATGGATATAGACATACATTTAGTTGAATCAAATATCTTTTTGTAGTACAAGTTCACATGACATACTGCATAACTCCCTTGTGGGAGAATCAATAAATGGAATTTATTTTTCGACTTTTGAATCAATAAAACTTATGTTCTTTTTTCCTGCTCTTATTTTTGTATTTTCTTGGGCCCTCAGCTCACTGATAAAATTTCTGTCATCTATTAGTGTAGTGAGTGGAATAATTGGTATTAGAGCTGTATTTGTTGCTGTCTTTGACAGGCATAATGTTATATTCATACTTAGATGTAAACCTCTTTATACGGCTGATTTCAATTATTGGACAGCTACAATAATAGTATTTGATCACCAACATGTAAAACCTACTATAGAAAAAGATTTCTCAGCTAAGTTGCTGGATGATGTGGTTGTTACTAGTTAGACAGCCTGTTCCAATTTGATATAAATATATAAGGTGTTGTATGTATGCATGTATGATTGAAGCAACTACAAACTAATTTTAGCCTACAAATTAGTTGTGCGGATGTATTAGTATTACAAATCACCGGTCACAGTACTACACGGACACGTATTAAATATTACAAATCACCGATCACAGTAGTAAAATATCACCATCACAGTACTATGCGTGTTTTAATACTACAAATCACCGGTCATCAGAGTACTAGAGTCGCAGGTTAAAAATGCATTAGGATTCTGGTTTTGTTGGATATTGCCGTGGTCAAAATCACTGTGATATCACATTCTTGAAGATGAAAAAGGTGTATGGGGATCATTTGAATTGGTAGCTTTACCAGCTAGTTCAGTACTGGTGACAGGTGAGTGGAGAGTCACAAAAGTTATATCCAATTGCAGTAAATATAAAAAAAAATGGCAGGAGTGCCTTTTACCATTATTTTTTCTTTTGTGAAGTACTAGTAGGGAGTTATAGGAAGAGGAGCATGATCATCTCTTTTTGAATGCATCTGCAATCTGCATCAATGTTTAACAAACAAACAAGATAAGCTGTAGTACAAAAGCAATATGCCTTTTATGGGGTCCTTTTACAACTTTTCATACTTAAGAAGATGTCCTCTTTTGTACAAATGTGATATTATTGTACAGTCCTCTGGTTGATGGTTCAAGCATTTCTGAAAGATGGTGGACTTTGATTTAGAAAGGAAGAAAAAATAAATATAAAGAAATACTCTGTATTCAATTTTAAAAAGTGGTTTCACAACTAAAAAATAATTCTCTGTTTTTAAAAATATAAAAATAATTTTCACAAAACAAATATGGTGTTCGATATTATTTTTAATAACAGTTTTCAGAAAATATGAAAATGTTGTTTTCTGAAAATGAACAGAAAATAAACCAAACACCACCTAAATTACCTCATTTATTAAAACAGAAATTAGGTTGTAAGTTTTCAGAATTGGTTTTGGGATAAATATTCTGAAAAATACGAGTAAAAATAATACTTGGGTAAATCTCACTCTCCAGAAATTCTTTTTATTTTTTAAATGAGAAAAAATGTTAATTATTGGATTTAATTTTGTTATGCAAACAATTATCACTAAGTTTTGTTAATTTTGAATTAAAGTGTTATTGTTTGAAAAAAAAGGGTTTAGAAACTGCTGGAGCTCCTGCAATTATTTATAATTTTTAGTTCTGGGCCGGGTCACAGACTCACATGCTGTACGGATATTGGATCAGTAATGGTAGGTCCAAGGGGCAGGCCCGTGTTATATCCGGGCCATCATTAACATGGAAATAAATGAATATAACTGATATATATCAATCAATCAATATTCACTCCTGCATTCGGCATTCCACTTCCAGTAGCGACGGGACTTTGAAATTATTGTAAATAATAGTAAATAATTTTTTAAAATTTGAAGAAAATTTACATATATATATATATATATTGCATTTTTATTTATCTGTAAATATGTTTATAAAATCGTTCTGTAGCTGATATTGCTGATATATAATAGAGTCTGGTACTCTGGTTCGTTTAAAAAACATGATTCGACAACCTACCAGTAGCTGAACTAAGGACCTGTTTCTTTTATTATATAAGTAATTTATAATTTTAAATTTATGAATTATTTATTATAGACTAGTTTATACCCCATGCAATGTATGGGGTATCCTTTTTTATAATAATTTGACAGTCAAATTTTTAAATTTTAAAAAATATATATATATTTATTCAGTTTTAATATATTTTCTTTTAAAATAATAATAAATTAATTATTAATATTGATTGATAATCGAATTTTAATCATTTTATTTAACAAATAATGTTTAAGAATAGTATCAAGTTTTTTTTTTGACAAACAATTGAATTTTATTAACTTGCATCAACCAAAATTACAGACTTAATTCCAATGGGAACAGAACTCCCATCGAAAATCTGATGTGGAAGAGACATGCAAAAACACAAATCACAGTCAGGACAAACCCCTCAGCTGACACTACAACCTGAATGGAAACAACTAAACGAACTAAACAGATAGCCGCTTGTGTTTTCAGACTGTTTAACATAATGAATTTTGAAATTCTTTGAATTAAAAAAGATTAAAATGGCTTCTCGATTTATCAAACCTGCACCAATCCTGGAACCAGTAATATCACAAATAACCTTCACATACGCACCGCCTGTAGCCCAATGTTCAGAAACACCTCAGCTATCTACATGTCGAAAACCAACTATAGACATGCCGAAGGTGAAAGATCGCATAAGATGAACAAATTTTAGTTGTGAAAAGTAAGCTCTTGCAATATCAAACTCCAACCCAAATCCAATGCACGAATCACAGATCTCCCACAAAACCACATAAATCATTTTCAAAGTAACCAGGAACAAAATGCATACCAATATCAAAAAAACATACCTTAACATCCCAATAAAAAGGTAAATAGTCAGACACACGCCAAAAGGCGAGACTAAAACCAAAAATTCAATGACCTCGGAATGACACCAAATTTTGGTATGATGTTAAAGAGGAGGATTTGAATCTAAAAGTATTTTTTATTTGCGGAGACGGACTCAAAACCAAGATAGATCTGAGAAAAAATTCTAGATGTTTGGTTTTGGTTCGATTTTTATTGAAAAAGACTGGAACGGGTTTAGATGATTGAGAGGGGAACTGGAGGATGGTTTGATGGGGGAAACGAAGTTGTAGATGGAGAAAAGGGGCGGCGGCTATGGTGACCTAGGGGAGTCGACTCTCATCATAGTATCAATAATCACCTTAATTAATTAGTTAAATTATTAAAATTTAGAAATTTACGGTCTGTTCCTTTCCGGTTTTAAAGGTTAGTTTGCTCATTCGGACCCTCATGTAAATGTAAATTTAGTGAAGTTTAATTATTATTGCCAGATTCCGAAGGAACTCTGATGGATGGTTGGTAGAGCTTTGTGTTCTATCCAAACTTGTATACTACTGTCTTTTATACGTATAATTTTTAGAGAAAAGGCCCTATATGTCACAATTTGAGGTGGAAATGCCCTAAATGGCACAACTCGTAATAATGGCCCTAAATAGCACTCCAAAACGCTACATAGTGTGGCGTGCTGGAAAAAAGGTGAAAACGCTGTTTCGTGTAGCGTTTTGCACTTTTTTTTAATTTTTTTCGGGGAAAAACGCTACTTCGTGTAGCGTTTTGTATTTTTTTTAATTTTTTTGGGGGGAAACGCTACTTTATCTTGGGTTTTGGGCTAAAAAACGCAACTTAAAGTAGCGTTTTTGGGGAGATTTTTTTTTTTTTAAAACTCTACACGATGTAGCATTTTGGAGTGCTATTTAGGGCCATTTTTTCGGGGTGTGCCATTTAGGCCATTTTCTCCCCAAATTGTGACATATAGGGCCAACACCCTAATTTTTACTAGTTTCATTGTTGTATTCATTCAAAAAATTAAATGCATGCCTTTTAATTTTGGACAATTAGTCTTTTTAAATAGAATTAATTTTTGAAAATAATATCTCGTTAAATTTATTTGTAATTTTATATGTGATAGGGTTAAAAATATTGTTAAACCAATTATTATGTATCAAAATAATAACATTATTGATTATTATATGTCAAATTATTTTTTATTTTAAACCTGTTTGTACCAAAAAAAAATTGAGTATAAATATTGCCCCTTCTCAATTTTCTAGTTTTTCAATCCGGCTCTTTGTAATTCATGAAAGTTATTTAATTATAAGGCAACAACAAGTTTTTAATGCTATCATTGAATCAAATTGCAAAATAACTATTAATTTGTGTTCAAGCTAAATCTCGTCGCTATGGAATTTTGTAGTCCTTATCAAAGATATCAAATCAATTGCATCTGATTTTAGTATAATTCTCTCCTCTGTGCCTCATTGTTACAATTTGTGCTCATTGGATTGCTAAACAAGCTCTCTTTGCGATCCTGGTCGCCCTCGCATAGAAGTTGTAATATCAAAATGTTGAAACAAGTGGAGTACAAACAAAAAGACATGCATTTGATCACATTAATACAAATTACATCTCTCAGTTATTCACATATACATTTGCTTTAGCACAGCTGCATTTAGGAACAAATCAATTTCATATGAAGTACTAATATGCTATATTCACTACGAAAAATGAATAGATAAAAAAATCTATAGACCCATGGCAATTCCACAAAATAAACAATCCTCTTTTTTCTTAATTGTTGCAATACTAATCTGTAGATGACTCAGAAGCAGTGTCATCCATTGTCGAGTTTGAAATAGTCTCTGATAAGCTTCCACTCTCACTATCAGATGATGCGCATGGCCTTTCTTCGGTTGATTGGTTCATATACCAATACATTATGCTTGCTGTAAGGGTTAGGATCATCTTTTGATTCACCTGATAAAACATATCATAAACATAAAGTTTATATTGAAGTTGCGAGTGCAAGTAGCATAGTATTGATTTTTCATAAAGTTGTCATCACTGCAGAGCTTGTACTAAATATATCTGATTAATCAAAAGCTTAATATGTGAAGTGAATAAAATTTTCAATCTGAATAATATAGTAGATATAGCGGTAAGGAGTGAGAAATGTTACAACATTACCTCAATAATGTCTTCAGGAAGCAAAAATATAGAACATCCGAGCTTTCTTGCAATACTGATAATGTATGTTGCATTCATCTTCTTCTCCTCCTCTACAAGAACCCAAAAGTTGAAACGATACAAGGTTCAGGTGTATCTTCTAGGTAAACAATTCATAGAAAGAAAACAAAAGAAGATAAATGAACACTGTGACGAGCATTTATGAAGAGATTTGCAAAGTACTGTGAAAAATAATCTTTGTGGTTATAGCTCCGTTGAAGGTACTCTAATTCAGTTTCTTCACAAGTGAATGTTGGTTACAAAATTTCTACATCTCTAACCATTGTAACTATCTTTAACATGGCATGATGCAAAGTGTTGTAAACTGACTTCATGCAAAGATAATATCAACAATAATTGTCAACTGAACTTGATTAGTACTTAGTAGCATAGGGAATCATACCTGTTTCTCCTTTTGTAACAAGACTCCAGTTAACTACTCGAGGCTGTACAGCACTAAGGAGCTCAAGGAAGAATATGCCGTCTGATAGATTTTTGTCCTGTAACAATAAAATTATTCTTCAAGCAAGAACTAAAGAAGCAACAAGAGGAACTGGATCCAAGGTAAATAACTAAAAAAGCAAGTCACCCATAAGACATATTTATTTAGTTTATTATCGGAATGAATCCACTACAGGTAAGGTGGTGAAGGAGTCAGATTTTAATATTGCTTGCAAGTAAGGTGTTTTTCGCTTTGGCTTGACACACATTAGCTGGTAAAATGTATACCATTTAGACAGAGGGAGTGAGGGTGTTCTCTATTTATATATAAAATCCACTGAACCAACATATAACTACTCCCATATTACGAGGAAAGGTAGGATCCCGACCAGTGAGTTTACTTCTACCACAAGAGCATACTTTAAGCAGAAAGCTAACATTCTGGGTACGTGATAAAAAAAAAGGCTAAGAAACTAGGTGCGAAGAAAATACTATGCAAACAGTAGGAGTCGGTATCACTTGTGATAGACTGGTCTATTAACGTAGTTGCCTTATAATTTATGAAAACCATTATAACTGGCTTAGATTAGATATAAATATATAATACCTTGAAATTCTTCATACAACTCTGGGTTCCTGAATTTCTCACTTTGGTATTAGCCCAATCTAGAATGTCTGCATCATTGATTTCCTTTCCGTTTGAATGAAATCTCAAGTTCTTCAGGAGTTGAAGCATGTTACATCGCATAAGCTGCCACATGTAAGCTGAAAAAGAAGAAGTTGCAAGGTCTTTACTCTAAGAAGCAATAACAAACTTCATTCTCCAACGACATCAAGAAGAACACGTAGTAGATTGAACATACCCAATATCAATTTCTTATTTCCCTGCACAATATCATTTCCAGCAATATTAACCAGTGAAAACTTCAACTGTTTTCCAATTTTGACTACTTGGTTACAATTTTCTACTTTTCTGAATGGCAACTTGATAGGGGGCTTAGTTGCCATCTTCCAATTAACTATCCCTGGTGACACCTTATCAAGGGTTTCTAGAAGTACCCACCTGCAGAATAACAGAAACAAAATTAATTCACAATGACTAGAAAAATTTAAAAAGTTACAATCAGCATTCATAGTGGTAAAAAATAGCTTAATATTTGTTAAAAACTGGACTTCATATGGTTTTTTAATTTTGCAGTGGTACCTAACTATTGCACTATTACTCATAATTGCAAATCAGGTATCATGTAAACTGCAGAAAGCCTGAAGGTAAGCTTTATATGTGCTGATTCGTGTAAAAGTAGTACAACATAATGTAGTTAAGATAATACTCACCCATTTCTAAGGTCTTCAAAGACATTGTTGATATAGGTTGAATGCCCAAAACTATTTATCCAAAAGCGAAATGCACTCTCCTCTCTAGAGATTTGGGCGTCATCTGGTGAAACCTCAAGAAATGATATTTGTTTTGTTTGAGTTGAGAGCCCATTTCTGTAATAAAATCATATGTTATTCGCTTTCTAGTGTGACCACGGATATCTTTATCAAAATTATCAGAAATCACTTGCAGTAATTAAGGATGCATTTTCACAGAAGGTTATGGACTATACAAAAACTTGTATTAATATCAATATAAGTTGCTGGTCATCACCTGTGCTGGAATATATGTGCCACAAATGCAAGGTTAAGATTAGGAGAACCTTCAACAATATCTTTTGCTGTTAAATATCTCTTGCAACCCATCCTGTCAGCATGTTCAAGAACTAACTTTGCTCTTTGTAGCTGATCTTTTGCATTCAATGCTGATGGATTACTGTGCTCAGGAGCAAGAACATTTAATAAGTGAGCATAGGCAACTCCATCCTGCAAAGGAGAGAAAAGTACTTTCATTGTTACTCATTTGGGAGCATATGTTATGCTAAAAATTATATTCAGGATACAATTTTACTAGAAGAACAAACAGAGTCCAATCTTGCCAATGCATCTTCTCACAAACCTTAAGCTCTTGTACTGCGGGCATATTATCACTTGCCAAAAAGTTATTTAAATCAAGCTTAATACATTAACAATGGGATCATTATGCTAAATCATAAAATCAATGTAAAATAAATTTTCACCTTGACATCAGAAGAAAAGTTTGTCACTGTTTTCTTGTATGCTGCCTTTTTTAGCTGAAAATTCATCCACCTAAGCAAAATCTTTTCTGGTGCTAGGCTCATCAGCTCCTCCATATCCTGTTAAAAAAATTAATACGATTACATCTGGTACATTGTTATTAGCACGTGCTTCTTTAGGAGCTAGGAAGTAAAGCCTATTAGATAGAATGCATCTTTACCTTGCTATCATCAACCAACTCCACTAACTGAGGCGTTTTCTTTAGATTGAGGTCCGCTAATAGTTGAATCTGGATAAGAAGATTAATTAATCCAACTTTACAGTTACAGAATACATAAGCTTCAGAAATCTAATAAGGCGGATAGATCCAAGATCTATTATGCTCTTGCTAAATTTGTAAATTAACATTTATACATACTCCTTAAAAAAATTCAAAATTTGTAGCAATGCCTTCTGTAGTTACCTTAATGATTTGAGATATCACTCCTAGCACAAGATGCCTCTGGGAATAGAACAAAGTAGAATTTTTAGAAAGATGAGGCTAAAATTATTTCTATATGAAAAGATCATGGGCTCAGATCATGTAATTCAACATAATCAATTCTTAGAACAATAAGCATGTCAATATTAGAGACACCAAACATAATCAATTCTTAGAACAATAAGCATGTCAATATTAGAGACACCAAAGAATTTGGATTGACTACTTAAAAAACATCTTGATAATAGATTGGATTGGCTTCACTTTCGTTCACCTTTACAATTTCAGTCAGTTGAACTAAAGCTAAATATAATAACAAGAAAATGATATAAGCTTTCAGAGTCCCCGCAGATAATTCAAGAAAATGCAAGCTGATTCAACCTAACTTGTTAGTCGCATTAGATTGAATATATAAACAAAAGTTATAACTTCGCACGAGCATCCCTTAACAATTAAATAAAGTTAGAGGTTTTAGAGAGATTAATAATTCGAGTTAATTGTTAAGAGGCAAAGGTATGCCACACAAACTGAAAATTGTCCTTCTTTAATTCAAAAACGGAGAACCTCATACACTATCATAAAAAAAATGTGTAGCAGACTGCCTAAATTAAAGCATGTTTGCTTTCGGACAATCAAGGCTGACAACAACTAATTCATGTTCCATAGAACATTCATTACGTTTAAAAACCAATAATATGCGTAGTTAGAGATACTAAACTGATAAATATACATAATTCTATTGCTATGAATGAAAGGTTGCAACAAACAAAAGGTTGTGCTTCTCTAGTTCAATGCGGGAGAACCTTATCCAGTAACATAAATAAATAAATAAATAAATTGTGTAGCACACTGCCTAAAAATGCAAACACTACAAGTCATTTAGGCCCTGGGCCTGAACACCAGGTAAGCATATCAGATCTTGTTAACTTGAAAGAATTCATATTAGTACGAATAAACCTCAATTATCAATACTGCTTTCTAAATAAAATCCAAGTAACAAGGCAGAAAGAGCAATACAACAACATTGCATAATATCTAAATTTCTTTTTATGTTAGATTGGAGGTATATGTCATACCCTTCCTTCAATGAAGTCCTGATTCCCAATGTTGACAAGAGTACAACCAATTGCCTTAGCTGAGTTGAGGCATAGAGTGTGATTTTCATTCCTTTCCCATGGATTGAGGATTCTTTTGGTATTAATTGCCCTTTCATCAATTGTACCCGGGACTGCCACATTTATAAGCTTGCTGTATCCAGATAGCCAGATAGGATGTTTCAAATTATATATCCAAATTAAAGTCAATTTGCAACTATTAGAAAATAAAATTGATGTACACATTGAAAGGTAAAACTATAATACATATAACTTGTTATGATAAATTTTATCTAGTTCACAAACTTACAATAAAGTAAGTCATTTCAGTTTTGAATTTGCAAAATCGCAAATTGAGTTTATAATGTCAAGATATAAGCATAATTGTGAAAATGTGTTATAAGCATATAAATTGACACTAGCTTATGACAAACTCTCACCATATGAGGACTCCATCCTTTGCAAGCTCGAAAATATCATCAGTCGAAGGATTTAATGGTAGGTACTTGTTTAGGAACTCATCTTCACCAAGGTAGTGATTGATATGTGCGACATAGGACGATTTTTCAGATTCACTAATTGTGTGAAGCAGGGTAGAAGTTGGAGATTTTAAGAAAGCTGATGAGTTCTTTGCACCAACTCCTGTTTTTGTGGATGCATGTGATTGAAGGTTCAAATAAACCTGTCACAACACAATCATGTAAGCACACTCCAGGCACATGAATAATCTTCAAACCGACATAAAAAATTTGATAAATCGTACATATATAGGTAGATCAATGATCTGCTATGCAAAATTAAAAGCAATTGCAAATATGATAAATGAAATGAAGGTATCAGGGCCGATCATGCTTTAAAATAGATCAAATTATTAAATTTAAATTTATATGAGAAACATCTGTGTACATGGACAGAAAAGTGATCTATTACCCGAAGAAACAGTTCGAAATCAACGTGATCCTGAAAGCTCTTATACGATTCCCGTAGAAACAAAGCCATGTCTTCCTCCGTCAAATTCTCTCCGATTTGCTTCATTCTCGACATCTTGGAAGGCAAATCCGCAAGCGTGAGAGCTCCACTTTCTCTCTTCAACGTCGAAAACTTGACATAAAAAAAAACAATTAGTTCACCAGTGAGGTTTAATCATGCCACAGATAGATCGCGATCCTATGTTTCCAAATGCAATCAATTAACATAAATAAATAAATATATGACCAGTGATTTGTATAGCCGAGACACCACGGCTATACAAATCATCAGTTCTCGGTTCTCATTTGAGCACAGACCTGTATATATATAACAAATAATAATAATAATAAAAACTTACGTAAGTTCTCAAACTGCGAAGCTCGACCTGAGTGAATTGATTCTGGAGCCATGGATCGGAAACAAGGACTCCGACATACCCGGCCATATCTCGCGGTGTTTCTTCTCTCACAAAATTAGAGAGACGAGAATGGCAAAACACAGAGTGTGGGTGCTGAGGAGTTGAAGATGTAGATAGAAAGGCAAGACAACTAGTAGCAGTGACATTAACAATGGGGACGGAACAGAGCTGTCAAAGAGTAGCTTTTTTAGATATTATACTGCTGCTACTTGTTAATTCAAATTATGACCATTTTCTCCCCTATCTTCCCTCCTCCTAACTGTCACTTTTTTGAAATTTTCAAGTTGAAGCAACGGTTAATTTATTACCGGTGCTAATGAGAAGGATTTTATAAAATTATAAATAATTTAATTGTTTTTTTTAGAAAAAGAACTTAATTGGCTATCATAAAATCAAGATATATTGTCCATCTAAATATTATTACATGAGAAAATTTCAAAATCTATTAATTAGGTTTATTATTAACATCTTTGTTGAGTTATAGGCTTGTAGTGTTATAATTCAATAAAATTATTCAAAATAAATATCGAAGATAGATAGTCAAATTGTGCGTGTTTTTTATATAACTAATTTAGTGTATTTTTATAAATAATTAGGTAATAAATCATGCCTAAATTCTACATTTTCATAGAAAAGTTCATGAAATGAACAACAAAACTCATTTCCAATTCGTAATGTTAGGACTTACGAATCAAATAATTTAACTAATAAAGTGCATTTTAAATTATGCAATAATGGCTCACAGACATGTGCATTCTTTCTATTAAAAATTTTTGCTAAATAAACATAATTTCGATGGTCGGACAGATTTTAATACTAATTATTCGAAACACGTACGATATCATGATTTTCAGATTGAGTGGAGTATGCAGTAAAACATAACTTTGGAAAGTTTTGAATTTTAGTCTCAAAGTTTTTACAAGAATTTGAACGAAGATGCGTGTATTTAAAGGTTTGGTGGGGTTGCTTTTTTACCTCACTAGGAAAGAGTTTTATGTAGTAGTGTATTTAATAAAAATAAAACAAACCACAAGCTCACGTGGTTGTAAGCTCCAAAGGGCTTAAAAGATAATAGTGGGGGGAGACAATCGAAAAGTTAGACGGTGCAATTGTGCTGTGCACTGGTCCAAGCACAAGACTGCTTTATGCAATTTTACCATCCTTAACTTGTTTTCCAAATTCTTTTAATGTTTAATTTGTGGTGGAGACTAGGGAGGGTAATTTTGGGTTTCGAGTCAGGTTCGGGTTGGATTGACAGATTCTAGTCAAAATTTCAACTCAATCAGAACCCGACCTGAAATTTTAATGGGTCAGAATACTCAATCCGAACCCGACCCAAATTATTCATGAGTAACCCGAACCCGACCCAAAATAATTATAATTTATTAATAAATATATTTAATAAATTAATAAAAATTATTTATTTTTATCATAAAAATTATTTTTAATAATATTTAAATAAAATATATAATATTTACATAATAAATTAATATATAAATATTATTAAATATATTTAATTTATATTATATATATAATTTCGGGTGAGTTTCGGATAATTCAAAATCAACCCGAAAATGACCCGATTTTTTCGGGTCACTTTAGGGTCAACCCGAAATTGACCCGAACCCGAAAAACTCCAATCCGAATTCGTATTTTTTGGGTCGGTTTCGAGTCGGGTCGGGTCAAAATTGTCACCCCTTAGTGGAGATGTTAACTTTAAAAATGAATAAATAAAAAGATTAATATATCAAATGTTATTTCTCTACGCCGAGATCGTACATTTGCTTCTCCGGGGAGAATTACCAATTGTTTAATCACGCAAATACCTCCCAACAGCTCCATCCCATTTACGGGTTAAACAAAAGAGTAGAATTAAACTTTCAACATTATCAATTAAAATATTCGTACTAATTCAACAATATAAAGCTATCCTCCCCTAAGCCTAGTTGATCTTCCAACATTATGATCAAATTTCAATTATGATTAGCCATGAGCTAGCATGTGAGTTGTGAGTAGTGTTAGTGTTACTAATATAAGTTTCTATCAACTAAAGAAGTAGGGTCCAACCTACACATGGAAGGGGACTTCCATTTCTTGATCTTGTTCTAATTTTGTTCCAATTTTCATCATTACTGTTACAAGTGCCTAGTGATTGGACATGGGCGAGAGGTACGATCTAACTAATGTCTAAAACAGCTAGGAGTGTATTAAATATTTTTGGGACCCTGTGCAAAATATTAAAATTGGACCCTTTATCTGCTTTAATATATATTAAAATTATTAAACTATAAATTTTTAAATAAAATAAACTATTAAAAGATATTGTAAATAAAAAAAAGAGTAAATTACAGTTTGATGACCCCAACTAAAATGTTTTTGTAACCTGATGATTGATGTATTGGACTCAACACTTTAATAACTAAACAAAATATTTTAAAACAAGATAGGACTTTTGCTCGAATTCACACTAACGAAATTGACGACGTTAGTTCTTTTCTTAAAAAAAAATTCTCTCTATTTTTTAATTTCTTCACCCACTCTTCTTCTCATACCCTCGCACCCACAACAACCACCTGCACCATTTCCTCCGTTCCTCCTCTACCATTCCTTTTTCGCCCTTCTTTCTGCACCAACACCAATGCTTTTTCGGTGACTTCCCTTCTCAGACCACTTTTTTCACTTTCTCTCTCCTTCTATGGTATCGTCCCTCTCTCCAACAGTCATCAAATCCTTCAATTCATCCCTCATTATCCTTATACAATTGCCACTTTCTCCTTTCCATCCATCTTTAATCGTCATCGACTTCTCTCACCTCCCAATTTAAATAATATTAATTAGATATATTTTTATACAAAATTAGTGTTAAAAGACGTTCTTGTCCTTATTTTTATAAAATAATTACCGACACCGTTAATCCATTCAGTATGAATTCGAGCGAAAATCCCATTTTGTTTTAAAATATTTTGTTTAGATATTATAATATTGATTCCAATACACCGGCCATCAAATTGTAAAAAAAAATTAGTTTACACCACCAAACTGCAATTTATTCTAAAAAAATTAAGGTTAACAAATTGGATTTTAGTTATAATATTTTCAATATTTCTCGACTTTACTAATAAATCATAATTTTTTTTGTTACAAATATCTATCAATATATATATGACCCTATAACTTTAGGGATCCTAAATTTTTGGGGCATGTGCGATCGCTTACCCTGCGCTACCCCAACCCTCAAAGACAGCTATAACAAAAACCCTTTATTCATAAATAATGCATGCTCTTATGTTTTCACATTTTTCAGTATTCCATCCGTTTTAAATTAATTACCCATTTTAACCTTTTTCCGATCAATTAACTACATTTTGATTGGGTAATTATGTGGAATATGTAAAATTTACTCTGCTCAAAAGATCAGTTTTTACCTCTCAATAAGAGTAGAGAAAGAAAGTACTGAGTTGTATGTGTTTTCTTTAGATTCGATGTGTTGTCAGGTTTTAAAATCACTTAACCAGCCTGAGTCCTTTAGCAAAATAATGTTGTTTTTACACCCATTTACAATGCAACAGTCTATGTGTTTATCACGTGTGATGGAACTCATTCTATTCAATGGTTTTTCGATCGATTCTTGTTGGATTCTTTGTACTTATGATGTTATATTTTTCAGACATCATATATCAAAACCCCCTTGATTTGAAGTTATATATATATCTCAAAGAGATCTTTCCTTGTGATTGTTTGTTCAACTCGATGATGGCTCGTTCGTAACTAAGTTAGTAAATAATTGGACAAATTTTTCATTAATATTGGTTGATGTTTTGTATTTTTATACTGATTTGTGATTTATGTATAATAATTGTGTGTATTTACTCCACAATTGAGGTATTCTCTGTGAAACTCACAGAATTATCATTGTTTTATTGAATTCTTAAATGACTTTAGTGAATTGCTGAGATGATATTGTGTTCATAATTGTGGTTCTTGTGGAATGACAGATCTCTCAATTCATGTTGTTATTGCAAACATTGCCTGATTTACTTTGGATTTGAGGTGATATGTATTGATTAGTGTATATGCATCATTTGTTATTAAGATAATAAGACTCATTCTGTTAGATATATATATATATATAAATATATATATAAATATATATATATATATATATATATATATATATATATATATTTTGCCATACATTCTGTTAGATATTAGACATGTGATTATTTGTTTTATAGTTCTTGTCACTAATCATTAGGAATAGTTCACGAACTTTACTTTCTCAGTATAGTTTTTCAGATGTTTATTTTAGTTGTTTATTTTAATTTTGATAATTGACTAAATTTTAATAATTTGTATGCCAATAATAGAATTTTCATTAGCGGTCATATATGATGGGTTGATTTGTACTTTTTAAGAGTAATTTAGGGTCATAGATTGATGGCTGATATGTGTGGAATTTTTTAATTGTGATATTGTTAAAGAGTAATTTTGGATCATAATTGATGGCTGAAATGTACTTGAGTTGTAGTTGCCAGTTGTGTAATTTCATTTATGATAATTTTATGATTGACTCTCATTTATGTGTGTATTAATATGTATTAATTTGCATTAATGTGACAACTTTGTTTAGACGTTTTTCAAAATATATTAATTAATTTTTAAGTTATGACTTTAGTTTACATTTACTTTTTTGTCTATTGTTTAAAAATACTATTGTTATAAATGTCATCTTTTAATTTTATAATGAGTTTTGAATATATACTTTTAATTATCATTTTTTAAAATATAGATATTGATGTTTTTAATTGTTGTTGTATTTGCAGGTTTGAATTTTAAATAGGTATTTTATATATTAAAGGTGACATAATCTTTTGCATGTTTCACTCTATCATTTTGTAAAATGAAATGTGGTTAATTTTTTTAAATGATAATATTTAATTTCCATCTATTAGTTTTAATTATATTAAATGAGACCATTGAATAATCAGTTATAAATTTGAACGCGTAATTGACTCCTTAGGTTTTAATTCAAATTTAATTTTAATTAATTAATTATATATATATATATATATATATATATATATCCATACTTTAATTAAAGTATTTTGTGTTTTAATTAGGTTTTAAGAGGGATTATAGTTAATGAGTTGGTTATTATTTAAATGAATGTTTAATCGTGGATATATATCTCTGTGCTTTGTATCTTATTTAATAATTTTTGTGTCATGTTTGATGACTTTTTGTGCCTATACAAGGGGGTGTTATGTTTGTTGGTTTTTTGACCATATGTGATGGTATATTTTGTGCCTTTAAGAGGTATTGTAGTATCATTTATGATGATTATTATATACCATATGTGAAGGTAGTTTTTAAAATTTTAATTTTAAATTATTAATAATATTTATAATTATTATATGATATTTAATCATTAAAATTAAATATTTATAGTAATTATATTAATCTTTATATTTTATTTAATTACTGTCTAACTAAAAGATTCCCTTTAGTTCGAGTTTACATTTTGACCAATATATGATATATTTATTTATTATTATATTGTTATATTATTACCGCATATAGTATATAATGTCAAATTTTATAATTATATATATGTAAATATATATAATTATATATATTCATTTTCTCTTATTTATGGACTAATATATTTTTTGTTCATTTTTCTTTTTTTCAGGATGTTTTGATAAAATGAGTGTTTTCTTTTTAGACACTAAAATTTTATTATCTAAATTTCTCCGGTCATCTTTGTATGTCCGGTGGTTAGATAATAACTTCTTGTTCCGGAATATTGTATCTCGATACATCTGATATACAAATTTCGCATGTCTCGTTAAAAAAACTACATTTTGATTGAAATTTATATACTCCCTGTCCTGTTTTAACTGTTTTTGTTTTTTTTTTCAACGTAACTTAATCACATCTAAACATAATTAAATTTATAAAATTTATATCAAATAAAAGTTTAGACTCTAAACTTTGATTTGATATAACATTAAAATTTTGTGTGAAATATAACTATTTTTTTTACAGCTTGATATGAGTGTTAAAAAGTCAAATATCACTTCTGTTATCAAGAAGATGTAAAGCTTTATTAAACAAATAGAGCTCTAATTTGTTAGTATATTTTAAATTATTTTTAATTTCAATTTTATTTTTTGATTTTACTTCTTTGAACAGATTAATGGTTCGCAACATCTTTCTGACTTCATGACCGGTAAATAAATTTTATATTAATTTTAACTTCATTTTTATGTGATCTGAACGCCTACGTTCTTCGTGTTAATATTGTTTATGTAATGCATATATGTATTTTGACTATTTTTTTTTAATTTTCAGTTTCAAGTTATAATTTTATTTTGTTAAATATTTCACCACTTATAAGCGACTTTTCAATTTTAAAATTTTAAATTTTGAAGTTACAATTTATGTATATATTTACCATCCTATTATTTTTGAAATTAAATTTATAGTTAGGAATTTTGTTTTATGCACGAACATTTATTTTGTGTATTAGCATTACAACCAATCATGTCATTTGTAATGGAACTTTTACACTAGAATCAACTCATTTGGTACAATTAGGACCGAAAAACTTCGTCATTTCTGGTCTAAGTCTTAAGTTATATATATATATATATATATATATATATATATATATATATATATATATATATAAACTGTTGAACAAAGAAGAATACAACCACGTCCACGTGTGTTCTTAATTAACACGCTGTTTCGAAATTTAAAATTTTGTTTGCTCAAGTACCTTACTATCTCACTAATGAACAAAGAACCCAGATAGCATATAGCATCTCAAGTTCCTTATTCTTTATAAATTTATAAGTTGTAACATTCTCTGGATATAAATTCCGGAGGCAAGGCTTGTGCAATTTTCTTAATGTTGGAATTTTAGATCTAAAATTTCAAGCCAATATCACGATGCTATTTATCATTTTGTTGAACCTTACTTTCTTGATAATAAGATGTGACCAGAGTGCATGTATTCACAAATTAAACGTGACAAATGTTATATCACTTAATTACGGAAAACGTTTTGGTAACAAATTCGGGTTACCTAGCGGGTAACAAATGTCCCTTATATGTTTTGTAATTGATATATATGAATTATATGGGATTGCTAAAAATTGAAAAATAGCAATAGTTAAACAAAAGATGAATTTAGAATAATATTTTTAAATTTAAATGGGTCTATATGACAAAATTCTGAAGGAAATATGTATAATCCACTATCACTCGTTAATAGCATATTAACTTTTAATCTAATAAATTGTAACAATAAAATTATCATGTTTAAATATTTGCTTAATTTTGAATTAAAATTGAGTTGGTTATATAAATGAAAAGAATAAACCATACAAGTAAAATAAAATATAGATTGATTTCTTTTTAAATCAAATTCTTTGTTATAAAAAAAATGAAGGTAAAATTCCTTTTTGGGGCTACTTATCATTCTGGCCTCCCTATGCCCAAGTTATCCAGGCGCGGAGAAATATCAATAGTTAAACAAAGAAATGTATTTCAAATTAGTTTTTTTTTGTAATCAAGAGATACATTACGTGTAAGTGAATTACATCTGAATACAATGGCTCGAGTAAGGAATTTCTTTATTCAAAAAAGTTTATCATCTAATCATTGAACATGCAAAGACTGAAGACATTTAAATAATAAAACTTTAATGTCTGAGAGAGAAACACTCGTCTTGAATATTCCATGCAAGCACTTTGAAAATAATAAAAAAGATTAAAAAAAAACACATAGTTGATGAATATAACAAAATATGAATATATAAATTTTTTTAAAAACTGAAACAATATCCGATAATAAAATTAATAATATATATACATGAATATATGTGTATACGTAAAAAAAATATGGAATCCAATCAAAGGGATTACTTTGATTAGACACTTTATTTAAATAAAGTATAAAAAGTGATAAAATTATTTTAAATATTTATTTAGATTTCGTACATGTTACAAAATAAACTAATAGTCACATAAAGTTACATAAAATATTCATTATTAAGACATAACTACCATCATATATGGTAAAAATTCCCCAAAAAACTCATAATAAGTGAGGTCACATAAAATAATATAAAATCTTCATTATTTGACTTTAAATGCACGACTTCGTGTGTCACGACAACACTTCCAACTATCACAACGGCCATAAGAAAAGTTTTTGTTGTAAACGCCTCGACACAATTTGAAAATACCATAAATGAAGCTGCACTGCTGGTAAACGCTTCTTGATCATCATGATGACAAAAAATATATTTTTCCATGATTTAAATTTTTGTAATGCAAATCTAGGTTGTCAATTTGATATTCCTCCGCCTCACTCAAAGATCTTCTAGCAAGAAACGTCTTCGTCCTTGAACAATTGCTTGCGGGTGTCGACAATTCTTTGTGTGACGTTGTTGTACAATACATGGATATTGTGAATGTAAAGCACCGAAAATTTTTGTGTTGCCGGTGGGTGTGGGAGGAATGTGATTCTCACTCCTCCCATATCATTCTCAAGGTTAACTAATTTTTTGTAGGGGTATATATGTCCAGCCCGATACCCCTTCCCCTCTAAAAATCTAAAAATCGCGCGAGGCAGGGTTCTCCATCTTTAGCAACAAACATCTTTCCGTGTAGGAGCCAGACCTCGAAGACGTCATGGCCTACGTCCAACTTATTAAATTTTAAGTGTTTCCAGCCCTAGTACTTGTGTTGGCCCATAGACGAATATCTTTTTTTAGAGACCTCCAGTATGTTGCAAGTTGTTGTCTCAAACGATGTTTGACCTATAAGTGAGTTTGGCGATGTGCCGAAGGAATAAGTGAGTGAATGTTAAAACCGTCTTGCCTGTAAAGGATGTCAAGGGCAAGACCGGCTTGATCGTCGGGGCGGTAAGAGGGAATGTATGTCATGACCAGATCATTGGAGTCTAGTTTAGTGTATAGTTTAGTCATCTTTCTTTTTCTACTAGGGTTGCTGCTGCACAAAATGTAAGCAAAGTAGTGACTCAATTAACCACATTATGCCCAATATTTGGACATGGGTCCTAGGCAGACCCAATGACATAAGGTGGACGGCCCACCTCGCATCTGGGCTCACTTGGCTTCAAAGCCCACATCCAGCTCGCATCGTGCTAAAAATAATAAAATATTCTAAGGCCCTTGGCCTAGCGTGAGGTCGCATCGCTAGCTCACCAGCCTTGAATTTATTCAGCATCAAGAAGGAAGAGAGAGGAGAACCGGCCTTCAGCCCGGTTCGCTTCTCATCACCTCCCAGGTCGCATGGACTTGACAGAGAGGCCCTCAGTCCGGCTCGCTTGGCCCGACTCACTGCCTCCGGATCAAAAAAAATACCAAATAGTCATCAAATTTTTTTAACAGGGCTTTTTTCGCATTAGATCAGTTTTAAGCAATAATCTCAAACGGACGTTTAAGTTTAAGTACTAAAAAACTTCAAATATAAATACATCTATCACTCAAATAAAAGCCCTAAAAGAAACTCAGCATCTATATATCTACTCGATTAAACATATAAACGTTTACTAGTGAATAATGACATTACCCGGGTCCTTTTGATTCTGCCATGATTCACACCCCTTTCACAGCCTACATATAAATTAAACAAAGAAACAAAATAAACAAGTAAAGTGTAAGTAAGTAACGATGTGTGTACGTGAAGGGTTTTTTAAACAATGAATAAAATAATGTTAAACCCTGATTGAGCTGTACCTCTAAGCTGTACGTTTGAAGGGGAAGGGGAAGGGGAAGGGGAAGGGGAAGGGGGGAGGAAGCTACGCTGCTACTGTGGGGAAATAAAGTACTATCGGTATATTTATTTTAAAAGTTGTTGTAATAAGTAAAGTGAGTAAGTGAGGTTGATGTTTTACATTTTTAAAGCTTGTTTGTTTTTAGATTCGAGAGTATATTGCAAAATTTAGTAAAAATATTCGGATAATACTCCGTAAATAATTTTTTTAGTCTCGACCTTCTTTAACTCTCCAAATTGGATATTGGAAGTTTAACTTCTAACTAGCTTCTAAACCCGTATAAGGCGCGGACACGTTGTGATATAATAATTTTTTAAGTATTATTGCATACGTAGAATATATTTTGTAAATGTCACACATGATATGCTTATAGGTATAGGTTGATTCTAAAAGTATAGATTTATAAATATTATTTTATACTCAAAGTTTTGCACTAATTATCGGTTGATAAAGAATGATGATTTGTTCTTATTTTAGTATCGTGATTGGATATACATATATTTTTATTGCGGTCTCAAATTTATTACTCTCTCCGTTCCAATTCAAGTGACTTATTTGATTTTTGGTGGTCAATTTGACTAAACTTTGAACAAAGATTAACAATTATTCTTTTACGATTTTTAAAAATTAAAAGTTACACTTTAAAGTAGATATAATATATTTTCTAGTGATATTATTTTTTTAATTTTTTACAATTATATCATATATATAATTTTCGGTCAAAACTTAGTCAAATTGACCTCCAAACAAGACACTTGAATTGGGACGGATCTCCTCTAACGGATGACTAAAGAAGAAAACTCGAGTTTTTTTTTAATCGCTCTACCTCTTGATCTTTTCATGCCGTTGGGATAAACTTGACTATATATTGATTATAATATAATATATATAAATTATACGTTAGTTTAATGGCAAAAAAATTGATTAACCAAATTACTAAAATAATGGAAAAGAAGAGTAATAGAATGATGTATGAATTATTAGAGATGTGATGCGAAGTCGTGGAAGGTTGAAAAGGGGTATGGAACAGTCACAAATATATACAATAAATATCGATAAATAAATATACTCATAAACGAAATTATTCATTTACTATGAAATAAATAAAATGTCTATGTTAATTTGGTATCGGAAAAAAGTATTTATTTGACAAGATTATCTATTTAATCAAATATTCGTCTATCAAGATTCTACGTATTCATCTATCGAGATTGTACTGTATATGTATTTGCACATTATATCCTATATATACAGTTAGTCTAATTATCGATTGTTCGAGAGATATCCTTTGTTTTTATTATAAAATCGTGATTGGATATACACATGTTTTAGTAAATAGAATAATTTTCTTCTTTAAATCTCGTCGATTCAAATATATTATTTTCTATAATCTGCTCTCACAGATGATTAAAAAAGAACATGATTCATTTTGGTATCACATTGCCCCCTTATTTTTTTGTTCACGTCAATATAAATCTGATTGTTTATTACTCTCTGTTTAAAAATAATTAACAATTTTTTGGCACACAAATATCAATTATTTCTAAACTGAGAGAGTATAACACACCTACCAATTATGTGTTAGTCGTAATGGCCTAAAAATGACGTCTGAATTAAAGATAGGCCGGAAGTCGTGTAAGGTTAAAGAGGGGTATGGAACCGTAACATATATCTTATATATTAATCCCATATACAATTAATCGAAATGCGTTAACAAAGTTTGGTTGTCACGGGTAAAACTTAAATTCTAAAATTGTTATGATTAGAAGATCAAACCTATGCGTTACTAAGACAAAGTCATTTATGTTACATATGAAATTTTGGTTTAAAAATATCAGCACAAATGATTAAGTTTGTAAAAATGTTGGAAATAAGAAAAAATTATTAGAGTCATCTGGTAACAAAATTTATTATTAGAATAGTTTGAAAACAAAATTTATGAAATTTACGGCACATGATTTATAATTTTTAATTTTATAGTAAAGTATTATGAAAACATTAAATTTAATGTACACACGCTTAATCTTAAATTTGATGATAAAATTCTGCATTACAAATACAAAAAATAATTATATAATAAATATAATTGACATGGGCAAAAATAACCCTGAGTAAATAATAATAAATATAGCATTTATTATTAGACCTGTTATGGTCCAAAGGCTTGGACCCTCAAAATGAACTAGGAAAATAAATCCTCGGATCAACTGAACTTGTAAGTCTAGCCCACAAGCTCTGTTGAAGCCATAGGCCCATTAAGCCTTTGTTATTAATAAATTTCGTAATTAATAAATAGAGGCTCAATAAAGGCCCAAGAAGTCTATTGAAGGCCTTCATCCTAGAAGGATCTAGAAACCCAAACGTGGGAAGAGTCCAACAAGGACTCTCATTCCTATAAGGTTTTGGATACCCCTGCTGCTAGGAGACTTGGCCCCCAAGTCTCTTAACCCTAATTTGATTCCAAGGCCTTCATGTGCCTATTTAAAGGGTCTAACCCCTCAATATTAGAACTACGTTTTTGGCTTGATTCTCATACGAACTGAGATACGTAGGCAGTTAACGAGGACCTGAGTTTAGTCACGAAACGTTAGTGCAGCCATTAAAGCTTGAAGCTCCCAAAACCCTAGCACTAATTACGCATTAAAGACACCTCGTTTTTGATCCGTAACATTTGGCGCCGTCTGTGGGAATGAATAGTAACCATGGCAAGAACACGAAGTACCGCAAGCACCCTTGAAGGAGAGATCCCTGGCGCCGCTGTCGACACCACTGTTCCCCCTATTACAACTCAGGAGCAACAAGCTGTTGTTCCAACCACCTCTGTTGAGGACCCTGAAGCAAGCACCCGGCGTGCTGGACCCCTCAGCATCGTCGTTCATCCTTCCAACCCCGATGTGTCAATTCATGCTTCAGCTCCTCCGCTCCAGGTAATTTCACCCCTTCATACTACTTTTGTTGCTCCTCCTACTATGCAGGTCCCGTCTGCTATAACTTCCGACCCTCGTTATGGGCTCCCAAGGAACTATGAGCCCCCTTATGAGCAAGGGCTGTTGCCCCACTATACCTCACAACGAAGAAGTCGGGACTTCTCTGGACCTTACTCAACTGATGACGAGAAGTCATCTGACGAAGATGTTAACCCACGAAGGAGGCGACCTGGTAAGGAGCCCCTTGGAGGGAGGAGTACCCAGCCCCGAGGGCCTCAAAATAATGACTCCCTGAACCTTCAGGAAAGAATACGCGCTCATGAAGCCGAAGCTCAACGACTAAGGAAAGACCTGGAAAAGGCATTGGCAAGGCGACAGCACCCCATAATGGAGGGTGCTGGAGAGTTGATGAGAAACGCCTCTGTAATAGATTTGGATGAGCCCCCGAGGCAAATAAGGACAAGTCATGTTAGGGCTGATCCCCAAGACTTACTGCCGCTTGGAGATCCTGATGATCCTACGCCCCCCTTCACAGAGAATATTATGAATGAAAAGATATCAAGGAAGTTTAAGATGCCAACAATCAGGGCCTATGATGGAACGGGAGATCCCTCAAATCATGTGCTCACGTTCTCTAATGCACTGTTGCTGCAGCCTGTAAACGATGCCATTAAGTGTAGGGCGTTTCCCCAAACCCTGAGTGGCATGGCTCAGCGGTGGTTCAGTCGTCTACCACCAAACTCTGTTGGGTCATTCAAGGATCTGAGCAGGGCCTTCATTGGTCAATTCATTAGCAGCAAAACTCATGAAAAGAGCTCAGCTTCGCTAATGAACATGCACCAGGGGAAGAACGAAACCTTGAGGGATTACATGAATAGGTTCACAAAGGAAGCCTTGAAGGTCCCTGATCTAGATCAGAAGGTCGCTATGATAGCCTTGCAGCAAGGAACTTCTGACAAAAATTTCAGAAGGTCGTTAGCCAAGAGGGCCCCTGAAACTATGAATGAGCTCCAAGAGAGAGCAGGAAAGTATATCAAGGCTGAGGAAAGTATGAGGAAAGCTCAAGGGTTTCAGGCCTCGAACGCCTATCCTAAAAAACGATCCAGCGATACCGAGTACACTGTTGATACCAAGTATGCGAAGAATGGTGACGCCAATGACTCCAAGAAGAAAGGAGGTGCCAGGTTCACCGAGTATGCAAGGCTAAACACCGCCCGTAGCCAGATACTAATGGACATTGAGAAGGGTAAAGACCTTCGATGGCCAAAGCCACTAAGGACTGATCCTGAAAAAAGAAATAAGAACGCATACTGCCGGTTCCATAGGGATGTGGGACACGACACTGATGACTGTCGTCAGTTGAAAGACGAGATCGAATTTCTGATTAGAAGAGGGAAGTTGGAAAAATACACCAAGGATGGTGCTAGAGATGATAGAAGGAGCGACAAACGAAGGGACTCAGACCCCAAGGAAAGAAACAATCAGCCCAGAGGGCCTGTGATTAACGTAATATCAGGAGGGCCAACTGCAGCAGGCAACTCCCGAAACTCCAGGAAGGCGTATGCCCGGGAGGTAATGAGCATTGTAGGAGAACCTCCTAAGAGGGCAAGAACTGAGATCTCGTTGTCCTTCGATGACTCCGACCTAGAAGGGGTAAAGTTCCCTCACGATGATCCCTTAGTAATCACCCCCACCATAGGGAATTCTCCTGTGAAAAGAGTCTTGGTAGACAATGGTTCTTCTGTTGACATCCTATTTTATGATGCCTATGTGAAAATGGGATACAGTGATTCACAGCTAACCCCCTCCAACATGCCCATATACGGTTTTAATGGAGTGGAGTCTCGGATTGAGGGGATCATACAACTACCAATGACTATGGGCGAAGAACCTCGACTGTCCACTCAGATGCTGAATTTCTTAGTTATTAAGGCAAGCACTACCTATAATGCAATCCTTGGGAGGACAGGGTTGCATGCCTTCAAAGCAATAGCTTCTACATACCACTTGAAACTCAAGTTCCCTACCAGGAATGGAGTGGGGGAAGAAAGAGGAGATCAGAAGATGGCCATAAGCTGTTATGTGGCTGCTTTGAAGCCTGATGGCACTGGGGGGCAGGTTCTCCCCATTGAAGATATGGATATTAGAGATCACGAAGAGAGTAGGGGGAAACCTGCGGAGGACTTGGAGTCCATCCCCCTGGATCCTTCATATCCTGAGAAAGTGACATATGTTGGGGCTTCACTCCCCAAGGACCTGAAACAACAACTGACACAGTTCCTGCAGGATAACAGGGATGTTTTCGCTTGGACAGCAGCTGACATGCCAGGAATAGACCCCGAACTTATAACACATCAGTTGAATGTAAATCCTGGAAGGACAGCGGTCAAACAGAAGAAAAGAAGTTTTGCCCCTGAAAGACAGGAGGCCATTAAGCAGGAGGTGGAAAAATTGCTAGAAGCTGGATTTATTGAAGAAATTCAATTTCCTGAATGGCTGGCCAACCCTGTGATGGTTAAAAAGAGCAATGGGAAGTGGAGAATGTGTGTGGACTTCACTGACTTGAATGATGCATGTCCCAAGGACTGTTTCCCCTTACCAAGGATAGACACGTTAATAGATGCCACAGCTGGGCACGAGATGCTTAGCTTCATGGATGGTTTCAGTGGCTATAACCAAATTAAAATGCACCCCGATGACATTCCTAAGGTATCATTCATCACTGACTTTGGTATTTTTTGTTATCTGGTTATGGCTTTTGGACTTAAGAATGCAGGAGCCACATATCAAAGGCTTGTGAATAAGATCTTCAAACATCTCATTGGTACGACCATGGAGGTCTACGTAGATGACATGTTAGTCAAAAGCTTAGACAAAGCCGATCATCTTGCGCACCTGAGTGAGGCATTTGAAATTCTGAGAACCCACAAAATGATGTTGAACCCGGCCAAGTGTGCCTTCGGTGTAGGGTCTGGAAAATTTCTAGGCCTGATGGTCTCCAAAAGAGGCATTGAGGCCAATCCCGATAAAATTCAAGCAATCCTGGACATGGAGCCCCCCAAGACTGTTAAGGAGGTCCAAAAGCTCACTGGAAGGATAGCAGCCCTGGGGCGTTTCATATCCAAATCTGGAGAAAAGTGTCTGCCGTTCTTCAAGGCCCTCAAGAAGGTCAAGAACTTTGAATGGAATGAGGAGAGCCAAGCAGCGTTTGAAGAACTAAAAAAGTACATGGCTGAGCCGCCCTTGCTTGCCAAACCAAAACCAGGAGAGGTGCTATTCATGTATCTGGTTGTCTCAAACTCAGCCCTGAGTGCAGTACTTGTGAAAGAGGAAGCTAAGGTTCAGAAGCCCATCTATTATGTTAGCAAGATTCTGCATGGTGCAGAACTGAACTATTCAAAGATTGAAAAGATTGCATTAGCATTAATAATGGCTTCGAGGAAGTTACGCCCGTACTTCCAGGCGCATGTTATTGAAGTCCTGACAGACCAACCCCTGAGAAACATACTACATAGCCCCAAGGCCAGTGGAAGGCTAATCAAATGGGCCATTGAACTTGGAGAGTTCGAAATCAGATACAAGCCAAGGACAGCCATCAAAGCCCAGGCTCTAGCTGACTTCGTGGTTGAATGTACCATTCCAAACCAAGAAGTCGGGGTGCAAGGAGAGGATAAAGAAGGTAATAAGAAGAAAGAGGAAAAAGAAGAACTCAAAGAATACTGGTTGCTCTTTTTTGACGGAGCTTCAAAAACAAAAACTAGTGGAGCTGGACTAGTTTTACAAAGCCCGGATGGCTTCATTGTCGAATATGCAATCAAATTGGACTTTCCGACTACAAACAACGAGGCGGAATACGAAGCTTTGATAGCTGGACTTGGTCTGGCCAGGACCCTGAGGGTGAAAAACATGAAAGTATGTGGTGACTCAAGGTTAGTAATCTCTCAAGTAAATGGGGAATTTGAGACCCGAGACGCGACTATGGCCAGGTATTTGAGAATCGTTAAAGCTCAAGCCACACAGTTCGAAGAATGTCACTTTGAGTACATCCCGGGAGAGGAAAACACGAAGGCTGATGCCCTGTCCAAATTTGCATCATCAGAAATTGAAAGCTACTCGGGCAGTGTTTATTTTCAAGTCTTGAAGACCCCAAGCATTGATGCAAAACTAATAGCTCCTATTGGGCCAGGAACGTGTTGGATGGATCCAATCAAACTCTACTTGGAAACAGGAAAAACACCTGCCGACCCCTTGGAAGCTCGCAAACTGTCAGTAAGGGCCCTGAAGTATGCCCTCATAGAAGGAATACTCTACAAAAAATCATACGTGATACCCTATTTGAAGTGCCTGAGACCTCATGAGGCTGAAGCTGCCCTGAAAGAAGTTCATGATGGTGTATGTGGCCAACATCTTGGAAGCAGGGCCCTGGCTCATAAAGTTATAAGGCTAGGATTTTATTGGCCTGAGATGCTTAAAGATGCCAAGGCATATGTTAAGAAATGCGATCGTTGCCAAAAGTTTGCACCCCTTGTTAGGCAGCCCCCTGAGATGCTGACATCCATCAACTCTCCGCTCCCCTTTGCCATGTGGGGAATGGATATTCTAGGCCCGTTCCCTATGGCCAGCGCACAAAGAAAGTTTCTCATTGTTGCCATTGACTACTTCACTAAGTGGATAGAAGCCAAGATCGACACAAAGAACGTAACTCAATTTTTCTGGGAGAACGTTATATGCAGATACGGGCTTCCCCGAATCCTAGTGACGGACAACGGAACTCAGTTCAACAATAGGGACTTTATGGAATACTGTGGGAATTATAATATTGAACTACGCTTCACTTCAGTAGCTCATCCGCAGTCAAATGGGCAAGCTGAAATTGCTAACAGAATTATCCTAGATGGACTCAAGAAAAGGATTGAACGCTCCCAAGGGACTTGGGTTGATGAGCTACTCCCAATCTTATGGGCGTATAGAACTACTTGCAGAACATCAACATGAGCCACTCCATTCCAACTAGCCTATGGGGCCGAGGCAGTGGTACCCGTTGAAGTTGCTCAGACATCACCAAGGATTCAAGAATTTCAAGTCGACACCAATGAAGAAGGCATGAAACTGGCTCTAGACCTAATAGATGAGCTGCGCGACGAAGCTAATGCCAGAATAGTAGAAAGCCAGAAGAAAGCTTCGTTCTACTACAACCTGAGAGTCAAAGAAAGGTTCTTCCGCGAAGGAGACTTAGTCCTGCGAAAGATCGAGGCATCTGGAGTTGGTCCCAAGGGCAAGTTAGCCCCAAACTGGGAAGGACCGTACCAAGTAAAGGAAGTCACCGGGCAAGGAGCATACAAACTCCAGACCCTTGAAGGGATTGAAGTCCCTAGAAGCTGGAATGTTGCCAACTTGAGAGTTTATTATGTTTAAATTGTTAGTTTTTATTGAGGATATTTAATTAATGACTTGTTCAAGCCTCGAAGGCATAAGTTGTTTCTTTTTATACTAAATTATAAGTTTCGAGAAATGCTTTCTGTTTTCCTTATATGACGTTTGTCATTTTTACTTAGTCTTTTTACAAGCCTCAAGAGTAGTTGTTGTTTATGTTCAAGATAAACACAAAAAATAAAGCAAAACTAAGGCAAGAAGTAAAAAGACAGGAAAGTAAAATACATAAATAAGAACCCAAAGGCTGAATGTTTTTACAAAACCCCTGGGGGCAACATAAATACAGGCAAAAGAAATCCTATCTATGTTTCTTCCTCCTCTTCTCCCTCCTCCTCTTCTCCCTCCTCCTCTTCTCCCGAAGAATCCTCGCCGCTTGAAGACGAACCCTCTTCACCTTCATCAGATTCTTCTTCTCCAGAGGAACTGTCTTCTGTCGGGGCTGGAGGAGTTGTCTTGGAAACTGACTGCGGGGGAGATGGAGTGGGGCTAGGCTCATTAACCCTTTGTTGCCTAACATCAGGACTGCTGTCCCCCTCGGCTTCTTCCTGAGCCGCAATCAATTACTTTAGAGCTTCAGCCGAATGGGGACTCTGAAAGTCCACTTTAGGGTCAAACAACCCCGGATGCTTTGCCAACACCGCCTTCAAAGCCTCATTCCAACCAATTGTGTAGTTGGCCGGAAAAAGAAGATCGTCATGCTGCTGAATCAAGTCTTGATACTCCTCCGAGCCCAAATACTTGTCAATGGTTGCGTTCTGATCAGCCCGGAGCTCTACTATCTCAGCTTGAGCCCGCTTTACTATATCCTCCTTTTCCGCCAGCTTCTCCTCCAAATGCTTTATTTTGGCGTTGGCCTTAGTAAGCTCTTTTTTATGCTTCCCCGCTTGAACTTTCCACGACTCCGTCTGGTGGAGGGAAGCCTGAAAATAGGCGTTGGCCTGAAAAACCAACAAACCACGTTAAAACACATCAAAGACCAGGAGTAGTGTGTGCAAGTGAAATGCAAATTGGATAAGTTAAGAAATTTACCGACGCCAGTGCTTGTGCACCCAAAGCTTTGGTGCTCTCCTCGTCCCGTCCCAAGACGATATCCTTGTAATCACAAGGAGTTAAAGAATGGAGGGACCAATCCCTAGCGTGATCCGTGCAGCCGATCACGGTATCCGACTTCCTAAATCCCCAGCCTGGTTTATAAGCCAGGGATTTTGGTACTCTGACAGTTTCACTGCCTCCTGCCTCAGTTGGCTCAAAATGAGGTTGCAAAAAGGCCGGAGGCTCTTTCCCCTGTCTGGGGTCGTTCATCAGCTTTAGCCGCTTCATACGGCCAGTTTCTTCCACGGGTGGAATGGTCCACTCGTTGATTTGCGCAGCAGCTGAAAAAACGAACAGAATATAAGCATGACAGTAAAACAATCCAATGTGCAGAGTAAACAGACAAATCTAGGTAAAAGCGGCATACCTTTATTTGAGGCCCTCGATAGGCCCACTGCCTTTAGCCTACGCTCATCAAGAAGAGCCCAAGAGACTTCCTTGGTCTCCGCTTGAGTAAGCGCAGCATAAGCATTCTGCTCCTCCAAAGAGAGCAGGATTGAATCGGCGCTCCCATCTGCGACTTTTCCAAAAGTGGGCCTAAAGAGAGTACCCCAGTCTCCCCCCTCCCATGAAATTTGAACGAAGTTTTCCTTCCAGTGAAGATTATTGTCGTGAATTGAAGAGTTATCGAAAATGTGAGGTTTATTTGGCCTATGGGCTATGTGAACCCAGCCAAGAGAAAGGCTAGAGGAATTTTTGAATTGAAAAATTTTACGAAAGAGGGGGACAGTCATTTTTATTTTCTTTTCTAAACAAAGGACCATAAAACAATGAATGAGCCTCCATCCATTGGGAACGATTTGAGAAGGGTGAATTTGAACGTCAGCTAAAAGTGTGGGAATAAATTCATGCAAAGGAAACCTAAGCCCCGCTAGCAGGGCATCTATGTATACAAATAATTTGGAAGGGTGCCAATGGCAGGTCCTGTCGCCAGGCTCTGCCAAAGAGATGGTGAAGCGAGGAGGAAAATTGAAAAGACGATTATACTTTTCTACCAAATCAGACTCAAGAAACTTATTACTACGACTATAAGAATCTAAATGGGACAAGCTAGGATACTCGTCCCCCCGTTGGTTTATCATATCGATTAATGACATGTAAGGAGAGAAAATGGGAATTCGTCGAAGAGGTTTACCTCGCTTAGCAGACCCCACGTTCATAGCTGCCAGTCTTGAATTCTTCTTGTCAGCCATTTTCGAGCTACTGTGTATCCTCGAGAGTATTAGAAGCTGGGACTACTTGAAGACTTGAGAGCTCGAAGTTGTAGAAGACTTTGAGGATTTGAGAATTGAGAAATGAGAGGTGAGGGAAGTGAAGCCCCTCACTTCACTCTTATACAACCCTCGACCGGTCACCAACCCGTTCAAGTTCCACTTTCTATCGGCGTTTCAAAGTCACATTACCGTTGGAGGGAATATTAACCGGTACAACAGGTAAAAGGCCTCATACGATAAAGCCCACGAATGAAAGCCCACTAGAAGAATAAATAAAAGGAAAGGAAAAAGAAGCTTCTAGAACCAGGAAGAAGAATCTAGAAATTGGGCCAATAAAGGCCCATGGTCAATAAGCCCCAAGGCCCAATCACTAAAGGAAAAAGGCCCGTAAGACCTAAGATACTAAAGGCCCATGATTTAAGACCATTGGAGGTCCATAACCCAAGAGCCTATAAGGTTCCACTTAATCAAGTTTGCACAGCCAGGAGGCCCTCGATAACTTCGACCTCAAAGGGTTTTGAGGTCTAATTCGACTTCATTCCTAGTCGAAGGATAGAAGGCCTTGAGGCCCAAAAGAGTTTCGACCTCAAAGAGTTTTGAGGTCTAATTCGACTTCATTCCTAGTCGAAGGATAGAAGGCCTTGAGGCCCAAAAGAGTTTCGACCTCAAAGGGTTTTGAGGTCTAATTCGACTTCATTCCTAGTCGAAGGATAGAAGGTCTTGAGGCCCAAAAGAGTTTCGACCTCAAAGGGTTTTGAGGTCTAATTCGACTTCATTCCTAGTCGAAGGATAGAAGGCCTTGAGGCCCAAAAGAGTTTCGACCTCAAAGGGTTTTGAGGTCTAATTCGACTTCATTCCTAGTCGAAGGATAGAAGGCCTTGAGGCCCAAAAGAGTTTCGACCTCAAAGGGTTTTGAGGTCTAATTCGACTTCATTCCTAGTCGAAGTATAGAAGGCCTTGAGGCCCAAAAGAGTTTCGACCTCAAAGGGTTTGAGGTCTAATTCGACTTCATTCCTAGTCGAAGGTTATAAGGCCTTGAGGCCCAAAAGAGTTTCGACCTCAAAGAGTTTTGAGGTCTAATTCGACTTCATTCCTAGTCGAAGATTAACAGGCCTTGAGGCCCTCAAGTGTTTTCGACCTCAAAGGTTTTTGAGGTCTAATTCGACCTCAATCGAGGTCGAAATCGAACCGAGTCTCATTTTTGACCAAGTAGCCATGAAGGCTGATTCGATCTCAATCGAGATCGAAAGAGACACCCTTATTTGTTTCGACCTCGAGGAATTTTGGAGCCTAATTCGACCTCAATCGAGGTCGAAATCGACCTCATGCTCGTGTTTCGACCTCAAGGAATTTTCAAGTCTAATTCGACCTCAATCGAGGTCGAATTCGACCTCAAATCACATGATCGACCTCAATATAATTTTACTGGTATATTCGACTTCAATCGAAATCGAATTCGACTTCAATACCTCCTATCGACCAGAAGGCACAATTTATGTTATTCGACTTCGATCCAAGTCGATTTCGAGCTCGACTCCAAGAATCGACTTGGAGTAGAATTCGAGGTCATTTTCGACCTCAATCCAGGTCGAAGGGGTCAAAATGACAGAAGCCCAAAATCGACCTCAAATCCCATCGACTTGGAGGGGGAATTGAGGTCGAAATCGACCTCATTCGAGGTCGAAATAGTTTGGATCTTAAAAATTCTCATTTTTCTATAAGTTTGTTAAAAATGATATCCTTGGGGGACCAATTTATAAGATGTTGATTCTTTAAAAGAATACAAGGCCTGAGCCCAGAAAATAAGGATTGATTAAAATAAGTCAAAAGCCCGGTAAGGCACTTAAAGCCCTTTGTGAAACTTTTACGAAAACTCACGAAATTTTCCCAAAAGTTGGGGGGCAAATGACATGGGCAAAAATAACCCTGAGTAAATAATAATAAATATAGCATTTATTATTAGACCTGTTATGGTCCAAAGGCTTGGGCCCTCAAAACGAACTAGGAAAATAAATCCTCGGATCAACTGAACTTGTAAGTCTAGCCCACAAGCTCTGTTGAAGCCATAGGCCCATTAAGCCTTTGTTATTAATAAATTTCGTAATTAATAAATAGAGGCTCAGTAAAGGCCCAAGAAGTCTATTGAAGGCCTTCATCCTAGAAGGATCTAGAAACCCAAACGTGGGAAGAGTCCAACAAGGACTCTCATTCCTATAAGGTTTTGGATACCCCTGCTGCTAGGAGACTTGGCCCCCAAGTCTCCTAACCCTAATTTGATTCCAAGGCCTTCATGTGCCTATTTAAAGGGCCTAACTCCTCAACATTAGAACTACGTTTTTGGCTTGATTCTCATACGAACTGAGATACGTAGGCAGTTAACGAGGACCTGAGTTTAGTCACGAAACGTTAGTGCAGCCATTAAAGCTTGAAGCTCCCAAAACCCTAGCACTAATTACGCATTAAAGACACCTCGTTTTTGATCCGTAACAATAATCTCGTTGTTGCGCACAAGAATAAAGTTTTTGAGATAATTATTGATTTGAATATATTATATTAACTACTTATTACTTATTTTTCTAATTTATAAATAAAATAAATAATAAATAAATGAATAGAGGTTGTGATTTAGAAAAAGTATTCCAAAATTAATTTCAAAATTCTTATTCTTAAAAAGATATATACGTAGTATTTTTTTAGACTTTCTGACGATTTTCTTGACAGGGCAAATGCGAGATATTAGGTGATTCAGAAAACTTCAAATATAAATTAAAAAATTAAAAGATTAAAAGTTTTTAGTTCTACTATAAATACACAATTAATCAAATATTTTTAAATTTATTTTAATAAATTAAATATACATATTCACATTCTTTTTTAAAAACAAACTATTATAAATGAGAAATTTCTAATTTTCACGAAATTGTATTATAATAATTAAATATCTCAATATTATTTTAAATAATTAAATACATTCTATATATTTCACCCATATGCGTAGCACGAGCAAATTCCCTAATTTTATTATAAAAATCATTATTTTTATTATAGAAATAACTAAATTATATATTTTGGGTTAACTAAATTATATATTTTGGGTTAACAAAAAATAATGGAAATTGTCCGAAAAATGAAAGTCACCCCGGAATATAACACATATGCTATGTAAACTGATTGATGAGATTTTTGAGAAATGGAGAAAAATGTGTTAAAGTTATATTTGAAAACTGGTTCCTTAACTAACGTGAAAAATCAAATTAAAAACGGAAGGATTATGTGAGATTGTGTGTATGAGTGTGTATTTGATTTGTATGTTGGTGTCCTGCCATTAGATTATATTAAATATGTGGTTTAAATCTTATTTTCTATTTTTTATTTTAAGTTATTTTTTATTTGATTATATATATAATATTAAAATTTATATAAAATAAAACAGTAAAACACAATTTTAATACCCCACGAAGCGGGCAAAAAATTCTAATTTTTTTTATCAGTTTGAATATAAAATCATAATTTTATATTCCAATCTATTATATTCATCGTAAAAAGAGTTAGTCAAAACTTAGAGTATTCAGGTCTCCGGTATCAAAGATATTATCCACTAATCGAATCGAAGCACTTAAGCACTAGTTTACATTAAAATAAATTTACTAATTTATGTCAGGTATATATTTAAATGGCAAAAAGCCAAAAACACTCATGCCTGCCTGGTCGATAATAGCTTTGGCTCCATACTCTTAACAAACTTTAAAAAATAATAATAAAAAAGATACTATATAGAGTACTATTCAGTACACTTTAAACGTGGCAACTGGCCTGGAGTACGAGTGGGTAATTTTAAAAACTCAACTTCAAAATTAATTTCGATCGATGTTCTTTTCATAAATATAGTTTTATTATGTTATAAAATGTAAGTTGCTTATGAATTATGATGTATTATGGTATAATTATATATATATTTATCAAACATACAGTTTGAATAATAATTCTTGAATTCGAAAATGTTTATACAAAATGATTTAATTTCGTTTAAATCTCAAATACAATTTCATTTTTAAAACAGAAAATAATCCTGATAAAATTTGATTAACCTATTCGAATTAATTTATAAGTTTAATTTATCAAATTGTATTATGGGAGTATTTGACTCCCCATTTTTTCTGAAAATAAGCCCTTATTTTTAGAAAAAGTAGGTATGTATTTACTTTTTTCTGAAAATAAGTAACTTATTTTTTATTTTGAAGATAATATTTGGTTTTAAAATTTTAAAATAAATATTTATCTTTAAAAAATATGAAAATATATAAATAAATATGAAATAAATAACTTATTTTAAATTTAAGAAATCAACGACCACGATGAGAATAGTGTAAAATGTAAAGCATATTTGCACTTACAAAGTCACAAAATTAATATTTAGAAATTCGATTTCAGAGTGACCATCATATTACTATTTTATCCCCACCCCGTGGCACCTTGAGTAATAAAAAGCAAAACAAAAGGGCTTTCTTGTCCAATACGACTCGTCAAAAATATCCTTGAGTAATAAAAAGCAAAACAAAAGGGCTTTCTTGTCCAATACGCATACGCCCGTCAAAATACCAAATCTACCCCTACAAACCCCAAACGGTTCCGCTTCTCCAATTCTTTAAATATCCCCACACTATCTCCCACTCATCACATCTCCTGCATTTTCATTTTCATTTCTTACTTTCTCTCTCCCAGGGTTTCACTTTCTCTCTCTACAATCTCTCTAATGGCGGAAGAGGCGGTTAAGAACGGCGACGCAACCAACGGAAGCTCCAAGGCGGTGACATTCTCGGCGGTGAAGCCGCAGCTGTTCGTGGAGGCTCCGAAAGCGAACGACGCCGTTCAGTTCTATAAGGCTGCTTTTGGTGCCGAAGAGGTTAGTCGTGTGTGGCAGCCTAAGAGGAAAGCTGATCAGGAGCTTCCGCTCGTCATCTCGGCGGAGATTAAACTTGGTGGAATTACTCTCATCGTCTCCGATCTCTCCGATGTCTCTTCCGCTCTGTAAGCTCGCTAATCTCTTTTTTGTGCCTTGTTTTTCTCGAGATCTGCGCCTTTAATATTGATTTTGTACTTGTCTATATGTTTTTACTCAAGGCTTTTTCGTTTTATCATCGTTAAAATCATCTGATATATATTATTGTGTGTATTATGATGATTGTGTATATTTCTTGTATATCAACGTATTGTAATTGATCTGCATGTGATTTTGTCTGTTGCGCTTTTTCGGTTTATTTAGCGTACGTTTCGGTTTTTTCGCATTTATGCAACTGAAAATTTGACTATATTTTGTACTGATTTCGTTAAGCTTCGTGAAACGACAACGTTTTATATATTCATTTTTTAAGGAATATAATTTTATATGTAGTTTTGAGCTGTTGCTCTTGTATTTTTGTATAATCTGTGTTTTATCTACAATTTTTGCTTTATATTTGTCTGTATATTAGCTTTTCACGGTTGCTTTTGAGTCTATTGTATTTTTACTGCTGGTTTTGTATCTATTTGGTGATATGTATGTATATATGTTTGTGTGTAACACAGAATCAAGAGCGGGAGTGGAAGTGTGTTCTGTTTGGAGACAGAGGAGATTGATGCTGCTGTTGAGAAGGCCGTCAAGGCCGGAGCTGTGAAGGAGGGAGAAGAAACAGAAGCTGATGGTTGCGCGTGTTGTGGCGGTCGCGTGGGGAAAGTGAAGGATCCGTACGGCAACATTTGGATGATCTGCTCCCCTGCTGTTAAGAAGGTTGCTGATGACGTGGAGGCGTGAGAGTCGTTAGATATATTATGAGATTCTCTGGTTTTTAACCGTTTAGTTTTAATGTGGTGGTTAAGCATGTAGTCTAGTCTAGTAGTCTTTTGGTGGTAGAGGAACCGACCGTTTCAGTAATTTGGGGGTTAGATGGACAGCTAACTGTGTGGATGTTTTTGCAATAAATTTACCGACTTTGCTACTTTGTTTCATCCTTATTTCTATCATCTTTTTTATATTTGTTTATTTAGCTTATTTACTTTATTTAGACTAGTGCATCCAATATTGCAATTGGCTTCAACTTTCTTGGACTTGTGAAGGTTAAGCATGGATTGGATTTTTCATTGTCTTATGTGCAGGTGATGTTTTTATTGTTATGCCTCGTTTATACACACAAACCTTTGACTACTTTTTTTGTAAATAAAATCGTACTCTATTACTCCTGCAATGTGTGCTTGCTTTGAATTTTGACGAAACATTGTGGCCACTAGGAATTTTTTTGGCTGTGAGGTGTTTTAATGACCTTGTTTTGTGTTTGGCTTTAAGTGTTGTACTTCTTAAAAATAAATTACAAGTTTGTTTTTTATTATACCATAAAAATGACTGTGATTAGTGGTTTTCAGTAAGATAGTGCAGCTGATATTGTTGTACTTGGAAATAATTATTGGGAGTTGTGATTTGATTAAAGAAGTGAAAGTGATGTCGCGGCAGAAAAAAGAGGGAGTAAAGTGAGATGAGTATCTATATAATAATTGTATTTGAACTAGTTCGTCGGTCTAGATATCATAAAGAAGTAGACGAATCGACAGTCTTGGCAAATTAAGGAAGCCCATTGCCATCCACATGTTGTTTCAGGGGCATCTTTGAAAACCCCACCAGTTGAAAGGAGAGGCAGAGAACCACAAAATACTGTTAAGAATCATGTTGGATGGTAATAACAAATTATCTAGAATTGTAATTTTAAACGTTTAGGAATCATGTTGTATGATAATAACAAACTATCTAGAATGGTAATTTTAACCTTAATTTTGTAGTTGATCAATGGATATATGATCTATAAATATCCATTGATTAGAAAACCATTTATCAGTTGAAATTGTTAATCAACAGATAAACTTCAACTGATAAAATGGATTGCAACAATGATTTAGAATTTCTTATATTATCAATTAATTATAATATGTCGATGGATGTGATCATCTAATCAAATGGTGTTTATTGGTTTCGATTGATAGCTCATCAACGGATGTGAAGAATGTCTGACAAAGTGTAAATATTACTTAGAATTATCTCAAATGAAGTGATCAGTGGATAAATGAGTCAATGAATATGGATGATTAATCGATGAATAAAAGTCAAATCAATGGATCTCCATCAACGGATAAAAATATCAAGACAATCAACGGATAAAAGACAATCAATGGATAAGGGGATCGATGGATACTCAAATATCCATTGATACATTAATTAATTGATCAATGGATAATTTATCCATCGATAGATAAGCAAAGAAGGCTCAACTGATAAGTTTTGCAATAATTATTAGTTGATCCAAGTTTCTCAAAATAGTTAAAGGCAAATGAAAGCAATCTTTGCAGGATTCTAAATTAATGGAAGACAGTCCTGTCACGGCAGGAGGGTGAAAACTTTCGAGGGAACACATTTTTCAAGGAGAAAAATAAGACAAAGACTTGTCCAGAATAATGCAAAGACCTATGAAGACTGTGAAAGTAACTACACTATTTGAGTGCAAACTTTGAATAGTGTAATTTGTACTCATATTAGTTGATAGAAAATAGATGTAGGAAATGAGCTGCTATATATAGTTTAGCCGTTCATAGTAGCAATAGAGTAGGAAATCGAACAAAAAAAGCACAATAGAGAGATATAGAATTATTGCAATGTTTTTTTAGTTCTATTCATATGTTGTAAACATTTTGGTTCTATGACCAATGTTTATTGAAAGCAAAAACATTCATTTGTAGAAAAATCAATCCGCTAATAATTTTAATAAGATTTATTTTCAAGTTTCTTTTTAATTCTTCTAGTTCTTTCTTTTTGTTTAATCTTTCCAAACACTCAAATATTATTGTTAAACAAACTTAAATCCGTAAAAATTTAAAATAATTTTTAAGTTTGTATTCAACCCCTCTACAAATTTCTTGTACTTCAGAGAAATAACACATACGCAAGGAGTTTATTCATGTACTTGTGGAAAACCACCGTCAAATCTTGTGTTTATAGCAGCAATAGTAAAGCAAGTCAGTGACTCAGAAACAAGTCAGTGTTGTTGGCTATGAATATCGCAAATAAGAATATGCGAGTATTCAAGAAACGGCACCTACTCTCTCCATTTTTTTACAAGTCACTTTAACTTTTGATACATATATTTAAGTGTTTTGATAAGATAGTAAAAATCATTATTTTTAATTTTTTTTTGAATTAAGATATGGAATCAATATTTTTATTTAGAAAAAGAAAATTTTAAAAATAATGATTTTTATTATCCGGTCAAAAAACCTAAATATGTATGCTAAAAGTCAAAACAACTCATAAAAAAACGGTAGTAATATTTTCCGCTCTTGTGTGACACAGCCCTGGTCGTTCTGGGGTCAATAAGAATATTTATTGGCATAAAACTGCTACCAAATATGTTGAAGTTAAAAGCAAGTGGCTTACGACTAAATTCTGATCTCTCTCCTCAGGGAAAATATAAGCCCAAATCCAGGATTGTACAACAAACAAAAACTGCATTGGGGGTGGTGAGTGAGTGTATTTGAGCTAATTGAACAACTTAACTTGCATCGTCAAAGGTGAAATTGAATAACTTAGCTTGCATAGTCAAGTTGCCATCCAGAAATTGCACCGAGATGAGGTTACCTCAAAATGCTCTCCCTGTGATTGATCTAGGAACCTATATGGTTCAAAGTGTTGAGTCATGGGTCCTAATATTTAGAAATCACTGAGTATGGAGTCTTGTTTACTCAAAATTGTGTCTTGATTCTTCGTTTAAAGTTCGGCCAAATTGTGTTGGGGTATGCTATGAGACTTTTAAGTACCTTTTTCAAATAGATGTGGTGACATGGAATGAAGGGATTGTTGGAGATTTAAAAAGATGTCATTATTAGGTTGTCTTTAATCAATTTCTCTCATACACTTATCTTGCATTGTCAAGTTGCTATCATTTTCTTCCTCTATAAATTGGATAGCTTAGCTTGCATTTAGACAAGCTTCCCCACTTCCTCTAAGGAATTGACAGTGTAACTTGCATCGAGTCAAGTTACTCCTATTCTATAATCCTCATCTCTGATTCCTCTTCCAATCTATTTCTTCAAATTCTTCTTCATTTCTAGTCTTTCCTTTAATCTTCTTCTCTTGCCTTTACAATTTGTCATCTTATTTATTTGGTTTGTTTTTGGTCTTTGCAATTACTATCACTTTTGCACTGGTGTTCAACATCAGTCCATTATCTTCAAGGTAAGAGCTCCTCATAGTTCCCAGTCCTTAACTTGAGTGTTCAAGAATAAATATAATTATTATTGTTGATATTTTTCTATATATTCCAAGAGATGTAGCCACCGTAAGAGCATAAGTAAGATGTAGTCTTCTAAATTTCTCCTATTCTTTGTTCCTGCATTGCTTCTTACTTACACAAATATGGTACTTACAACTTATGATTAATAAACTTATCAGATGATATATGCTATGTGCTTTATGTGTTGTTATATGAAGTTCTACTTTGTCCACTCTCAGATTCAGCAAGTATATCCGGATTTGTAGTAGTAATAAAGGGTGTAAAACTGGTCATACGCGTACAAGCATAGCCTTGGATAGTGTTCTACTGTGAAAAATGTAAATCCCAAACTAAGGATTTAATGTTTAATCAACCACTTTTATTCTATACGATCATACCACAGAACCAAGTACAAAGTTTAGGTTCACTTGAAGCATCAATACACTTATAATATTTAACACAATTTCACACTCAGTGCCTTGAGATCTGCAAGAACGCAAGCATATATTTTAGACAGATGTATGTGATCGATAAACAGACACAGACACACAGTGTTGAATCATTTAAATGGCGTCACATTTTTTTTCTGAATCAAAATATATTTAGTTACCTACGTGTCAGTCTTTAACAGAACCTTAAAACTTTCCAGTGAGCTTGAAATAAAAACGAAAATATGAAACATGGCTTGCATGAGACAGGAATGGAAGTAAATTAAACCTTAGCAATTTGCAGGAGGGGTGAGATTGCACTTGGAAGGAAGTGCCATAGCAAGTTCAGGATCAATACCAAGAGAAGGCAACACCATTGAGTGCCTGTAAGAGCACAAGCATGACAAATCTGTTCCCATGAGAGCCGCACAACACTCTGCTGTCGGAGCAGCCGGTTCTGGTGCTGTCACTGCCGGCTTGCACGACATCAAACCATTCTCACTCATTTTACACAAGTCCAAGCCCTCGACGATCATCACCACCATCACCATCATCAGCACAACCAACTTCAAATTTCCCATTATTATGTATAATCAAGAATGTGTTTACTATATATTGCTAGCTAGCTAAATGTTCCACTTCAGCAAGTACATTCAAATGTGTTTCAGCTATATATAGAAAAATGGGAACATTATTTATCCATTTAAACTTATTTATATATTTCATTTGAGGTTCATGATTGAGTGAAAGGTGACAAAACTAAGAAAAGCTTAATAGAGTCCCGTGAATGAGAATTGGAAATATTGAAATGTACAGGTCACGGGTGGTGTTCAAATCATTTTATTTGTGGTACAGATTTTTTATCAACCATTAGTTTGGTCTGGTGGGGGCTTTGGGTTTGGGCCCTTGTATAGTTTTTTAAACTAAAGTTTCAATTTTAAATGGATATTGGTCAAATAATATTTATGCTGAAATTTAGTACGTGGTTTGTTGTGTGACTCGTGTCGGATTGCGGTTTCTAGGAAGTAATTAAGATATTGAATTTATAATTAATATAATAATATTAAATATAATATTTAATAATATTATATTAAAACCTATATTTTTGTTAATTGAATGTTAAATTCTGTATTTGCATAAAATAGTTGAGTCATTATTAATTTTAAGATCTAAATATAATTTTATAATAAATTTAAGGGGTAAGTTAAATTATTACAAAATATCAATTTTAATTGAAATGTTTTATAATCTTGTGTAAATCCCAATTACCCTTTCACCACAAATCTATCAGTATACTGTGTACACAAAATTTTTTCATTTTTCTCAATTTAATTAGGATCATGTTTCACCACAAATTTTAAAATTCAACTAAATAGTCCAATATCAACATAAAATGTACTAAAAATTAATTTGAAGATTCACCTCAAAAATAAATTATATAAATAGTTTTATATTTACTACAAATAAAATTATCATTTTAGATACAATATTAATATAATAAGTCTATAATTCATCAATAGTAATAATATTTTACAGTTTTTTAATATATATGATAAAATTTAATTATATTTATAATATAATTAAACTAGACTTTCGATACCAACACGGAGTAACAACACATTCAAACTAAAGCCCATGTGTGCATATAATTGGGCTTCAAAACCAATCATACTAGATACATTTTGAACATTATGTAAAACAGGTGAGCTTCTTTTATCATAGTTGAGCCCATGGGCCATGACTCTAGATTAATAATAAATCCTAGTTCTAGTTAGAAAAAAGATGAAGAAAAAGAAAGACCCTAATTCGTACAAAAACTAGTAGACCCAAAGACATTGCAAAAGTGCAAATAGTAGAAGCATGGTTTCCAATAAATTTGACTCACAATCACCCTAGCTAGGTTTCTTGTTTGAATACAAATGTATGTATACTGTATAGGCACCTTTTCTATGTAAGCCATTTGTCTACATCAGTCAACTGTATCACATTGAGTTGTTGCGCATTTGGCGGTCCAGTTCGTAAATACTTTATGCTTTCCATTCTTTTTCCTAATTAAAACTCATTGTGTTTCTATTGCCAATATTTTCTGAGGCACTGTCTATTACAAATTTCAAACATTATGTGAGACAATATTGGATTCTACTCCCCCTATACTTGTACGTGTCCAAGACCTAATTTCTTCGAGTTCATATTAAACTATCAAACCCACAAGAAATAGAAATATAAAATGAACGATCAAGTTATTGTGTGTTACTAAGTAAACTCAACAAGGTTTTAAAGAGCATATAGGAAATAATAGTTACTTAAAATATAGGAAATAAAAAAACTATTTCACTCTAATGGTATTCTCTGTATCGATTCTCTATAATTAAAAAATAATATTTTGAGAAGATAAGATAATGAAAAAAAATATGAGAGAGAGGGAAAAAGTTTTAAAAAGAGAAATATAGGAGAAATAGGAAATCCCCAAATGTAGGTAACATCTCTCCTCCCCTAAAATTTTTAGGCTAGTAGCACCATCGTTGGAGCTCAAACTTAGTGTGCATTCCTATTTTCCTCCATGTGGTGTAAATATTGGCAATGCTTTTGGCCCTTGGAAATGTTGTAAGGTGATTGAAACACAAAAATTACATAAATTATTCTTTTAATAAGGTAGTTTAAAATATTATCTATACCTTTACTCCTTTCGAAAAAGAAAAGGGTGTCACACTGTCCGTTATTCCAGAAAATATGATCCAGCAGCTCCAACAAGACAAAGTGGCTATAAAACATCAAAAATTGCGGTTGGTATCATTGAACAGACAATATATATTTCGAAGTATTGGTGGAAAGAGTTGTAGTAACATGAACAAGGAGCTACTTGTTGATTGAATAGGCATAGTCAAATCTGAATCGCTGCAACTTATATGTTAACAATAGTCAAAATCTTGTGTAAGAAGACTACTAGTCTATGTATAAATCTCTGCATGCATGTCTGTAAAGATTAGCTAGCTAGTGACAGGTCGTTGGGAAGAAAGTCCGTTGAATTGATTCAATCTCTTGCTTGCTATTTAATTTAATTAATTTTCTTAGGTCTTCCTATCTATCAACAAGAATCTGGACCTGTTACTACAATTAGTAAACTATTATACAACTGTATTTTTTTAAAAATATTTTTAATGATCTCTTTGTTCCTTTGTGGATCATCTCAGATCTTGCTTACTGTACACACACAGTCATCGACGGTGCTGCGGCAAACCCATATCATACACGATACTACTCGATATTTTTACCTAGTTTTTCATATATATATTTTTGAACCCAGAGATTCATCCCCAGCAGTCAAGAAAAAAAAGGACCACATTTTCGAAATTTACAATTATTTCGACATTATGTACTTGATGAGTTCGATGCCAACATTCCACTGCACCAAAAAATCAATTAATATATGTAATATTATATAGTCGGACCAATTTTCTCATGCCCAGATCCAATATATGGCAGAAATATTGCAGGGAGTGAATAGAGTCGGTTCTTGTATAGCAGCACAAAGCACCAAGTCACTGAATAGACATCATGTAGGGTTAAAAAGCCATTTTTACCTTTCAAACTTTTCCCCATCACATTTAAATATAACCCCTGAAAATGTACAAAAACTCAGAGAAATGTGAAGGTAACTGCAGAGCATCAGAAGTAAATTGAAGAAAAAAAGGAAGGGGATTCTTGTTTATTTAAATGGGGTATAACATTGGAATATACAAAAACTGCGAGGGTCAGAGACAAACAAGGAAAAGGGCAATAGACCCCCTGATAAAAGTCATAAAGAAATCCCCCAAATAAAGTAAAAGTCATTCTTCTCCTCTCTATATACCCGTCTGCTACTGTAAAGGCTTGGATATACGGGCTTCTCTTTTTTCTTTCTTTCTCCCTTGCTCTATTTCTGCATGCAGGTGAATGAATCAATTATCATCTACAACTCCATAACTTCAGTTCACAACGCAGGCACATTTTATTTTGTAAGATGCATTTAACATGAATATCGTGAGAACACCCCAAGAAATCAAATGAGGCAAGTTGGGTGGAATTTCGAACTGATTTTTATTAAATTTGATTTTTGAATTGAGTTTGTTATAGATGAGCCGAATTTGAACTGTCCACGAATTGAGAGCAACATTTGAATCGAAAGAAATATTCTCAAAAACTTATATTTTTAGTAAAATATTAGCTACAAATTTGGCCGTCTAAAAACATATCTAAAATGAGAACTTAGACTCAAAAACTTACCATGCTTGTATATCTTTTTTTTCAATTGATCTTGACAATCGATTGTTGCTAACCATTTATCTGTTATAATTTTTCGTAAATAAGAAAAACTAGAACATCTACGATAAGTGCGGATAGCCGACGTGATCACGTGAATTCACAAAAAATTATCATATTAAATTTATGCGCGAAAATTTATAGCGGATAAATATTTTCGACCGGTAATTGTCAGATTGAGACTCATTTTTTTAAAGTTAAATATAAGCATTAGTTTATCACTATTTCAAAAAAAAAAAATCAATTGTGCATGACTATACAATGCATTAGTGTAAATCAAGTTGTATATTCAACTTTAAAAAAATTGTGGTGAAATTGTGACTCCCTTTGGAATTTGTATCTTTTATTTTTAAGATTCTTAGGCTTTTTCTTTAACCCTACCCTCCTTTCCTTTTAAACCCCACCAGTAAAAAGAGATTAACAAAGAATTAAAGCAACTCTGTTTATCCCCATTTATTAAAAGAAAAATATATTTAAATAAAACCCTCCAACCACCATGAAATTCCCTTATAAAAAGGCACCCCACGCCCATAAACAAGCAAGGAAAAAAAGTAAGAAAAGAAAAGAAACCACCCTATTTTCTAAAGTCTACAACACGTCTCACAAATCACTCTCCAAGATTCACTCCAACAATCAACTCTACCCAAACATGGATGTTGTAAGTTCTATTATCCTTGTTATAACCAAGTACATACATATATACATGTGCATGTACAATCTTCTTCCTTGTACATGCAATTAAGTTCTTGGATCTGAAAATTTGTTGTGGTTTTCATATGATTTTATTTTTGAAAAAAATGTGCAGGAATTCAAGAAAAGTCATGTCCCAGCATTTGGAAGCTGGGATTGCAATGATGATCTTCCATTTACTCAGTGCTTTGAATCTGCAAGACAAGCTGGACTTCTGCGTTATAGTTACTCTCAAGATCGTGATTTGTATGTCACTGGTGACTTGTACCAAAATGATGTTGTCACTCCGGCTATGATTGTTGTTCCCCGCCGTAGGGTAATTCTTTGAATTCTTGTACTTTCCTTTGTTAAAATGTGTAAGGCATGACTTTATTATATGCATACTATTCTTGTCTATTTCATGTATAGTGTTCTTGATTTTTACCTGTATAATTCCTTGGTCACTTTTTTCTTTTAGTCTTTGGTATGTTTAAACTCTTCCATTGATATGTTTTGACCTCTTTGCAAGCAAACTGATGTTCATTTTAGCCTTTGAGGGCTATTATATAAAATAAACTGCTGAGATTGCTTTTTGTTTTTAAGACCCCATAACTTGCAATTCCAATAAGGTTTAAATTATTTAATATGTAGATTTTCTTGAGTTGGTGCATGTGGGTACTTCTCTAGGAGAGTAAATTATGGATCTTCTTGATTAATTAATGCTTTGTTTATATTTGTTTTAGTAATACATATGTATGTAAAATATATGATGTACAGGCAAAAGGAGGTTACCCACATGTGAAAGAAGGTAAAAAGGAAGGGTGGGTGGTGTGTGAGTGTGAATGTGAGTATGAATATGATGTGAAAGAACCACCAAGTCCTGTTCCTCATGCTCCACCAACAAAGGCACCCAAAGCTGTGGATGAAGATTTATACAAGATCTCCCCTGACCTTCTTTATGCCAAATCCAAAAGGGTATGTATACATTGCAATGTCTACACTTTCTAGTTCTTTGAATTTTGCTCTTAGCTCAGTTTCAAAGATCGAATCTTTAAGGATTTCTGTAGTTATTTAAAGAAGGGTATATCTGCAGCAATGTAAAGATTAAATATCGCAACAGTTCCAAGTCAAAACATACAAGTCAGATTAGTTTTTTATATATAGTTGCTCACAGTTATCAATGCACTACTAGTATTGTGTCCACAAAACTTGTTTTGTTTATGTATATTGAGTGTTTTGAGGTCATAACTAAACAAAATTCAGACTTATGAGGTTTTCATATCACTGATTTCTTCAAGATTTGCTTTGGAGTTTAGTGTAGCAAATTACAAAAAGTTGTTTTTTAAATTGAGCAAGAGGTAGACTTTTTGTCACTTGTGTAAGTAATAAATATAGTCAAAATATTTATTTACTAATTATTACTTTGTAATTATTTGTTGACAGAAGAGGGGATTTGGCCTGTTTTCATGTTGCTTAAGGCCATCTTGTGACTTGTGAAACCAGGGAGTGCTCGGAAGACTTGTTGAGATGCATCATGCATAGATGGAAATGGAAGGAATGATGACAAAGATGATATATATAATATTAGTACATATATGCAGTGGACAATGTTTGTCTACTTTTTGTGTTGCTACCTAGTAATGAACTGTTGACATCAAAAGCTAAGCTAGTGCTATTTGTAATTTAGTACTATATAATATGATAATGATGGATGATTTTCTCTCTTTCTTATGTATCTCAATATCTCAATATTTTGGTAGGGTTTGATATTTTTTAAATTATTGTGTAATTTTCCAAATCAGAGAGGGATCAGTTGTGTTGGGACTTGTGAAATGTGATCTACCAATACATCAGTTTTAGCCAATGTTTGAGGTTACTTATTTTCTAATTTATAAAAATGTATATATTTATTGTTTTTTAAAATTATTTATAAAATAAACCGCAATGCTTAATCGTGAAAGTTTCTTTCTTAGAGAAGTGGAGGCCCCGTTTTTTTCTTGCTATTATCATTCATGGCATATATGACTTATCTATTATAGAAATATGATAATAAAAGTCTCTGACTCCATAAATTATATGTTCTTTTAAAATATTAAATATTTTAATAATTTAAATTAACAGAACCATCATGTACTTTATTCAAAAGTAAATATTACATAATATTTACATGAAAAAATAATAATAACCCTACCCACGGGTAGAAAACGTGATAAAGCAATAGGCAACCTCCCATTTTTTAGTTTTTTTTTTATTGTCATCTATAAAGTTCACTCCACTAATTATGATGCATAGAGCATGATGATAATAGAAAAACAGAGCATGGAGCTTTTATATTTTTATGTTTACTTTAGCAATTATTAAATAAGTATTAAAATTTGTTTCCACCGAAAAGGCTAGGGGGACCAGGGCAACTTAATGAATTTTACAGCTGAATTTCGAAGAGTTAACATTATAAAGGTGGTGGAAAAAATGAAGAGAAAAAGATGAAAAATGAAAAGTATAGATAATTTTGGTCAATATAATAAGTACGTTAATGCTTACAAACCAAATTAAGTTAACATGAACTTAAAAATAACAGCACAATCTCCTAGCTTCCCCTCTAACCAGCATGAACCTGCTTTGATTTGTACATGCTCCAACTCCGCCGAAAAAATTGAGTACTACACCCTGTTGTGCTTGATAAGCTTTATAGCCCTCCCATGAACAAGCACTGTAGCTCGCTTTTAATAGTTTTAAATACTAAATAACTAGTATTTCACTATTTCTTGTAAGAAGTTAAGTAATTTTTATATACGGGCAAACAAACACTTAGGCACGAAAGGAGTTGTCATGGGCCAAGTCCATTCGGCTCTAAGGCTGTCATGGAATTGTAGAGTAAGGAGTTCTCGTAGAGAGTCTGGCGCGATATGACCTCGCAGGAGCAGCATGTAGAGGTGACCATGAACGGATCACTTGATGAGATAAGAGCTCATGGGGCTAACTGTCTTCAAATAGATAAGTATGTTGAGATATTACCCCATGGGTCTTCTATAGTCTTCAGATTAGCAAATAATATCAAGTGAAGTCAGTCTATGAGGCTAGGAGCTTTTCAGCTATTTATGAGAAATTCGTGCTAATTACTCCGAGTTAGCGAAGCGACCCAGACAGAGCGGTCCGGACGAACGACCCGGGCTGTGGTCCATTTTCTGTCAGATCAATGCGATCTGTAAGAGAGGTGATGGGAAGCGAACCTGGCTGGGGGCCAGTTCGAATAAGTCTAAGGCCGGAGGGATAGCGTTGAGACCTCACGCTAGGCCAAGTCCCTTAGAATATTTCAGGCGCCAAGTACTCTCGGCTAGCTGCAGCTATGAGATCCGGGTTAGAACCATGCTTCTAAGAATGCTATGCTAGCTGAGAAGATAAAAGTAGGAACCGGGGTAAGGCCGATTCTCTTCTCTTCATGTCCTCGATATTGATAGGAGATAGTGAACCGGGATGAGGTCGGTTCTCCTCTCGTCTCACCCGGTTCTCATATTGTCCTGGTCGGCTCTCATCTCCTCTTGCCCGACTCTCCTCTCGTCCCGTCCGGCTCTCATCTGCTTCTGCACGTTTCTCCTCTCATCCCGCCCAGCTTTCATCTCCTTCCCGGCTCTCCTCTCGTCCCGCCCGGTTTTCATTTTGTCATGCCCGACTCTCCTTTCCTTCCGGCCGACTCTCATCTCTTCCTGTCCGGTTCTCATCTCCTCCCGACCTTGAGATTCAGATTGAAGTCTTTTTTAGGATAAGAGAGTGAAGCGAGTCTAAGGATGGTGGACTAACGTTGTGACCTCATGCTAGACCAAGTCCCTTAGAATATTTCTTCTTGTTCTAGCGAAACAAACTCAACACGGCCATGCATGCTAAGTAAACCCATTTATGATATGGGTTTGTCAATAATAATATTGGGCATGTATAGGACTCATGCCCAAATATTGGACATAACATATTTTTATTTCAATGTTATTAAAAGTTTAAGCCTCGACTACTTTTAATCCGGTTCCTTTACCGATTCTAAGCTGATATATAATATACACTGTTTTATGTTATGATTTATGAACACTCTACATGATGCGTCTAGATCCATTATACTGTAGGATAAACTTTATGGAGTTTTTTCCCTTTAATGATACAGTTTTGTATAAGATTATCAAGGAAGAAATCTTGTGCTTTGTCAATTTCTATTCTCTGATACTATATGCTGTCATTCGATCCACTACTGTTCATGTTACTTTAATCTTTTTAATCTGTTGATCTGGATCGCATATTAATATACTACAGGCTTTATACATGCATGTTAATGTCTTCTTTATTGTGCCTACTTAATGCAAACCACTGCCAATCTGCCATGGCTGTGTATTCTCAACAAACACTGTGTTGCATGGGAAAGGCACGTAAATCGTAACAGCATCCAACTGGTTTCTATTTACTACAGTACTAGACTGGATGCAGTAGATGTTAGACAACTGCTATTAAACACAACTCAAAAATAGGAATATACTGTAATATTTTACTGTACTATTTTACATCCATTTTTAAGATTGCATTGAAATACCACGCTTAATTTTTGATGCAATTATATAAATATAGCATCACTTGTAATATTGCATTGAACATAATCAAAGTGGGGAACCTAAAAATATAATAAACGGGTCAAGGAAATTTATAGCTGCAATTGATTACAAATTCTAATATGCATAATAATTCATCAACCAAAGCTAGGCAGGAAAGAACCCTTGGTTCCGCCACAGGACATAGATCTTAAACAAAAAACAAAAGCTTTTAGACAATGTGAATTATTGATCCTGAAAGTATGTACTTTTGTACACATCAATTCTTAAAAAAAAAGAGAGTATGATTTGTCCTTTAATTTTTGTACATTTCAATCATATTCTCCATTTATCTTCTCAAAATAACCGTATCAAATTCTGAAAACAGTCCAATACTGGAATGAATTTTGTAGGTATCTTCAATTAAATCACATATATCAACATCATCTATTATAAACCTAATTTTATAATCTAAGAGAAAAACTACAAAACACACTAATAGAGTAATAGATAACATTTGAAGCAGTATATTCCAACAGTCTTTAAGATACAAAACAAATATATAATACTCTCTCCGTCCCAATTTATCTGTCTTATTTGACTTTTTACGATCAAATTGATCAAATTTTGACCGTTAATTAAAAATTATTAATTTATAATTTAAAAAAATTGAAAATTGCATTTTAAAGTAAATTATATATACTTTCTAACAATATAATATTTTATAATTTTACAATTATATAGCATATGTAATTTTCAGTCAAAATTGAGTCAATTTGATCGTAAAAAGTCAAACAAGACAGATAAATTATGACGGAGGGAGTACTATTATTTATATGAACACATGTGTGTATATATATATATATAAATGTATACAACTATATATTTATGTATATACTTTAAACACACTACAAAATATTTTAAAATCACAACTGAAAAACCTGCTTAATACCCAAATTGATTATGTGATTCTTGAAAATTCTGAACAAAAATAGCTCTCACAATCCGAAAAGGCATTTTTGGAAAACAAATGATGAGAAGGGTCAAACTGCACAAAAACCAAATTTAATGTGCTAAATTGAATTTTTTTTTTTGGGGGGTTCATTTGTACAGACGGGCATACTTCAGGAGCTACTCCGTAATATATTAATAACCCAATTGCCAAAGATGCATGTATTACTCTACATGTGGGTTCTTAAATTTAACATGGGCATTGTGCACACATATTAAACTTAAACTGTACATACAATCACACTGCGTGCCTAACTAAATCATCACGCTGCTAGTCGTCGAAACGACGAGTTTAAAAGAATAGGCTCTGTACTGGAGTTTAATGCATTTTCATGTCATAGGCAATTTGAAGACGATAACGGAGTTCATACGAAATGCAATTTCCTTTTCCCCCTTGGAACAACCTGGATTTAGAAATTGATAAGATTGGATGATTAAGATGCTTGCAATGCTCTGACTCGTGCAGTAAGCTCTCGTACTTGATTCCTAAGACGGTCGGGATTACAGAAGAAATCAACAAAGACCTGCCTCTGAAGTGCTATTTCTTGCGAATGATGCTTTACAATCTATAAATAGAGAACATAGAAAAGATGGAAAACAAATGAACATTCAATTTAAAAAGCAATATTACTACTATCTCACTGCCACGAGCTCAAAGAAAACACTAAATACTTTTAATCTGAATTTTAATTTCTAACCAGATGAGCATATGTTCTAGATTCCATATATTAAGTGTGGTCACAGCACCATTGTGGATATAGCATATTTGGGTTGCAACTACATTCACTCGTAATATGCTTGTCATATATAAAAACTAAACTAAAGCAGAAGAAAAACAACATTGTACATACTTTGTCAGTTTATATATAACATGAAACAATGAGTGATATGATTTACATTCTGAACTGTCAATGTACCGACACCACAATTATCTATATAAAAAGGTTAAGTATTGAATACACTATGAAATTTGTACCTCATTCTTTTTGCAATGCTCGAGTGCCACTTCCTCTACTGCTGCAGATAATTTTGCATTTGCCTTTTCCATCTCATCTATCTCTTTCAGTAGTATCTAAATAGATCAATTGTTACAGGATCAGTGGTTAAAAATACTATTCAATTTATCATGTAACAAGAGGACCAGAATTCAAGCCTCACAGAAGGCATGGGCATGTGCGTATTTAAACTTCTGTGATTAGCCATCTCCAATTAAGGTGATATTTTTTAATATATTTCTTAACATTTGATTTGTTAAGTTTTGTATAGGAAATCTTTGTCTGGCAGTATTACCCTTGAGCTCTTTACACGAGCTCAAGAGTTCAAGACTTGTCAAAGACAAAAAATGTGTGCGAGTATGTTTAACTAGCAACAAAAAAAAATCAATGATCAAAGTTAGAGTTAACTGTGGTCTCCAGATTTTATTAAAGTTATCCTGTATAATGCGAACACCAAGAGAAAAGCCACATGATATAAAATTTGTATAAACAAGAGAAAAATGTTTATCACGGGGAGTAAGTATTAAGTAGAGTACAGTATGTACAGGGATGAACTACTAGAATAATAAAGGATTGTACCCGAGGTGACAAATTTGGTTGTGCAGTTGTTGATGATGCAAACAGTAGTTGCTGCAAACTTTGAATAAGGGTGCATCTACATAATTAGCCAAAAAAAGAAGGAAATGTTTTTCATAAGATAGCAAGCACAGATTCAGCGGGAACAGTCTAGTCAATAATAATAATTACAAATTGTGGTTAACTGAAATTAAGATCTCCGGAAACCATACATCTACTAAAGATAGTTGATCATCAGAAGAGAAACTCTAGCAAAAATGCATTGCTCAAAAGGATGACTTACAGCTCATTTATACATCTATTTCTGTCTTCAGGAAGGGCATGTTCTAGGTCGGACTGCAGGACCATCAGGTCTGAATGAAGGCCAGATATCTGTTGAGCAATGCCAGGAGCCGATACATATGTTGATAGACTTGCTTGCGTATCTGAGGATACAGTGAATTGTAAACATAAGTTTTTTTTAAAAAAAGCATACATACTAGCTTTAGTACAAATGGCCATTACTTGAATAAATACTAAGAAGATCTCTAACACCATGCAAAAATGTATCTCGATCATCCACTGCCCCGTGTTCTTGTACATCAGATGCTGCTTGAATCAATGCCATGCAACGATCCTGTATGATTCTTATCAGCATATATAAAGGACAGAATAAAATGCATAAGCCAGTTTTTCCACATTTAATAACTAAAGGAAGTTGCATCTCAAGTCGTGGTAAAAGCTACTCTATCTTACATCGAGTTCTTGTCTAACAAGCACGTGGTAAATGAAGTACTACTATAATTACAACATAGTAGCAGTGGACAAGAAAAAAGCACTGTGTATTTAGGTAAGAAAAATGCAACATTATCCCAATTTGGTAAGAAATGCGACAACTGATTAAGTACCAGTCTGCCCTCTGTTGCTGACAGATATCCTTGCATCTCCAACTCAATAACTTTAAGCAGTGAATACGCTTCAAGCATGTTCTTCTTTTCCAACTGACATGCTATTTTTAAAAACTGATGTCTGGCGAGCTGATTAATCAGATGCCCAATAAACTGCACAGTTGAATCTAGAAATTAGGGGCTCTGATAAAACTTGAAAATGCCAAAGAAGGTAGATTTAGTGCACGTGGTTAACTTATAGGAACTGATTTTAGCTCAACTTTGAACAACTTCATATGCAATATAACAACATACATAATCTACAATCGCTAGTCGGAATTTAGCTTAATGTCAGTTCTGAACTGCAATTTTGTCAGCTTTTATCAACATCTCTGAACAAGAAGCGTATACATACCAACAAAGCATCATAATGGAGCAATACATACCACTTTTTGCCGATTAATGTAGTGTTCTTGGCGCATGACTTTCAAATCGTAATCTCCTGAATGCTCAAAAAGTGAAATAATATTACCATTGTCTATCATACATGTAATGGTCATATGCTTTGAAGTTCAAACCATAAGAAACATTATCTTTACCTTGCAGAATGTATGTGTCTTGCAGCTGAGCCAGTTCCCAACAAAGATCAGGGATTGTCTGTAAAAAGGAAGTATCTCAGACTAACAAGTTAAAAAAATTGATATGAAGCACAAGTAATGACAAAACAAGAAAGAAGTAACCCTAAAAGCCTATTACAGTGCTAAAACATTATGTAACATCCAGAAAGTGCACAATCTATGAAGAGATGGTGACACAACTAAAATCTAGGAATCTTTTTGTATTAGCTTGCTGGAACTCTTTATTGGGTATTTAAGGAAGGCAGGAGTTTTTGCCATAATTCTATATGAATTTGGTAAGACAACTGGGAGTGAGAGCTAGTCGGAGAAACCAAATCACATCTGTAACATCATGGTCAATTAGTCTTCATAGTCCCACATCGAGAGAAAGCAAATCACATCTGTAACATCCCAGTCCCACATCGAGGCACATTGAGACATGTGGGACAATTTGTTCAAAGCAAGAGTACTATTTCCAAGTGTACGAACAGATCTTTCGAAGGCTTGTGGAGTATCTAAGTCGTTGCATTTGGGCTAATATGCTTCTCCTTATCTGTGATAGATAAGGATCAGGGGCATGACCTCATTTCAAAAAACGCTCAGGATTTGACCCAGGTTGTCACATATGGTATTCAGAGTCAACTCTCAAAAGTTTGATATGTCAAGTTGCGGAGTTGGGGACACGAAATCTAGTGGTATTATCTCACAATGACAGAGTTACAGAGGTGGGAACACGAAGCCAACTGGTATCATCCCACAATGGTTAGAGAGGGACAATTTGGGCCTATGGGGTTATCTGTCCTGGTTAGTTTATTTTTATGCAGGATCACATCAGCAAATTTCCGATAAGGCAAAAAATGATATAACGTCATTTAAAGGAGGGATAAATCAACAAACAAAATGGCACATGCAGTAAACAATTTCAGCTTTAGGGGCATGATAATGCAGGTAGAGGACTAAACGGCTGGATTGTATAACATAACTATGTACTTATAATACAGTTTACAAAATGTTAATACGCGCCAAGAAGAACATGATAAAGTCATCACTAGCTGCAGGTACAAACCTCAGACAACAACTTTTCTTCTTTATGATAAAGGTTTGTAAGTTCTCCAGACAATTCAGCATGCTTTCTCCTACAAAGGCGAAATGATAAATACAAAGTCAATATTTACATAGATCAGAAATAATAACAAGTTGCACACATTCGCCTCAAATTGGATGTGTCATTGTCTTCTGATATATTATATATGATTTAAAATCTTAGATGATGTTACCACGATATTGCTATCACGATTCACGACACTCATAGTTAAGATATGACGATCTTCAATAATCTCCAACAGTTATACAGCAGTATTAGTGAACAATCAAATATGTAAAGCTTGAAACCATATTTATCATATCTATAATTATAAAATAAAGAAAACCAGATACCTAAGAGAATGGATATCATGATGAATGTGGGCTTCATCGGATGTTACTTGAGCTTTTAGAGCCATCAGGATAGCTTGCTGCTTGGCGTTATGAACTTGAGCTTCCACCCATTGTCTTTCACTTGTTCCAAATCTGTTAGTTTAGATAATTAAACAAAGCCAATAACATATCAAACCACAAAGAAGCAATCCAATAGTACATGCCATCCATATGTTACTTCGGTGAAACCAAAAAGTTCCCACAGCATTTCTTTAACCTAATCATCTCTTATTAAGTCCCCTTCTATTCCAATAGTATATTTTATTTTTCAAGTGAGATGGAGCCATGGAGTGCATGGATAAAATATGTGAAGAAACAAGAGGTGGGACCATGGAAGAGATGGATGTAGGAGAGAAGAGTGAAGACAATTGAGTGTAATTTTTCATTATAAGATACTTGAAGCCTTGAAGGATATGTAGGAAGAAAGGCATGATAACTAATTTCTAACATGGTGGGGTTTGAGTTCTAGTTTACACATGTAGGAGGAATGGAAAGGATGCAGGTTCAAAAAAATTAATAAATATCCCCAATATAGTACAATTCTCATCCTTCCAAGTTATAAACAACCAGAGGGCAAACACGAAATTTTTTCTTTAGCGAGGAATTACTGCCAGCACACAACCCAAGTTCTAAAACCAACCATGTAACACATGTAAGCTTATATACCTTATAGTCTTATTTATTAAGGTCTTTAGTCTGGATGATATTAATGTATCCCTATCTTGAGAGAACATAGAGTATAATAATCCCAGTAAGTCGCAAACAAATTTGCATAATGTCAATACCCATGAATGGCAATGACTTTAAGAAAAATAACATACAAATATAAAATTTACATACATGGAGCGAAGCCTTTGCAATTCGGATACACGCTGATGATGTGATTTTTCCATATCTGCTGCATCCATCAGCACAATAATGCAAGTCAAATTATATCTCACATTCAATGTACATATATAATTAGAGAGATAATAAGTTGAGTATATTGGTGCCTCCAAGCATTCCTGGACGTGTTACTCTCTAAGTTAATTTCCACCTAAATTTTTTTTATGCAATTCTATTGACTGCAAAAGTATCTTTAGATCCATTTGCTTAAAAAAAAGGTAAGACAATCATAAGAAAACTTTTACAAGAAACATTAAAGTTAAATTATCTTGATTAAATATAAAGGGATTTTTTTTCCCATATAAGTATACAACTTATTGTTCGCCATATATAAAATTATTAGTTTAGGTGATATAACAGAAGATGAGCACTGGGGGGGGGGGGGGGTTCTGAATGACACAAATGTATATATAATGTACCAAAACTTAAAATGTATAGCACCCTAAAGCTAACCCTAGTGTATGACTAGAATTAGGGGTGTAGCAAGAACTTGGTGTCAGTAGGGTAAAAAAGCAATAAATTAATTTGGAGGGTCAAGATTTTAGATTAAACGGGATTAAAGTTCAAAATGAAGTATAATAATATATTTACTATTACAGATATGCGTATAAATTTGCAAGTCAGTGGGGTCGATAGCTCCCACAGTTACAAAGGTGGCTACACCGCTGACCACAATAAATTTGGGAGAATATACTGTAAATTAATTATAAACTTAAGACACCTAATTAGTGAAAAAACTAGCTATAAGGAGGAAACTGCTGCGTTCCATTACAGGAAAATTATCTTCTCGGAAAAAATTGAACAGCACAAACATGAAAATTGTTTGCCATCCCATATTTAAATTACTTTATGTGTGGAAAATGAGAGAGAGTAACATGAAGTAGCTATGGAAGAGAGTACTAAAAAATATCATTTGGCATCGCCATAAAAGAGTACCTTGTACTAAAATATTTGATGTGTCATCAAAACTCACCCAAGAACATTTTGATTTACCCTCTTCCGCCACTAACCGAAATGGACCCTGAATCAAAATAGGACCAGCTCAGAAATATATTTTATAAACAATACTACTGCAAGTATCAATTGCAAGGAAATATACATATAATCAATTGAAAGTAAGATAAAAAGAGAAAATGTATAAAATAAAGTCCAGACTTGAAAGTCAATCCTGATTAACTAACTTAAAATTAGATGCAAATACCAGACCGAGAAAGGTTAGAGATGTTTGATAGATTTTTTTTTGAAATGACATGACTTCGAAGACTGTAAAGGCTGCATGATAAGTTATAGATTTGTGTTCATTGAGTTAAAAAATCTCAAAAGTTTATTCATTTACCTTTATTAAACGTAGAAATAAGTGAAATAACTTGACAAAAGTATGAAAAGAACAAGTCCAAAGTCAAACAAACATATACAAACACACACATTCACACTTCTGGAACTATCACTCAAGAAACTTTTCAAATCAAACACGCACATGCACACTTCTGGTTTTGAGAACTTGGGGGTGGGAGGATGCTAAAAACAAGAATGAAATTCCATTTCATATAAAAGAGAGTATTTGGAGGAGGAAGACAAATAGTTCTCTCAGGAGGTAGAGGTACAAATGAGAAATAAAGAAAACGTAATGAAACACCATAGAGTTTGATGGTAGATAAACCATAGAAAGAGTTTGTGTAATTGACAGCAGTCACAACACCAAATTTGCCAGTTTTCCAAAAACAGTAAGTTGCATCTCATTCCTGGGTTAAACTTCAAGTGTCACAATAAAAATTCAGATCTTTAATCATTAGAAAAATGAAAAATGAGAAAACAAAGATAATTATTGAACACAGGTGCACACATACACACACAACTTAACCACAAAAAAAATGCGGAAAAATATACACAACACTGATTCTTAGTAAATCACTGATTCAGCAGTCATTTACCGTGTCTAGTTTATTAGCAAACCACTGATTCAGCTCTTTCATATATGATGCATCCATGAGCAAGTACGGATGAAAGTCAGAATACGATAAGTAAATACCATTTTCTGCACAAAGAACGCAAACACCTATCAGAGAGACAAAACTATAGCATTATAAATAAATAAATAAACCAATTCAAGTGAAAAAATAAATTACAAATCCTAATAGGCGCTATATCTATTTTAAGTTTTAGATTTAACTTTAGATCTCCTAATCAGTGTCCAGAACATCAACCCCTATATGACATCTGCCTTTGGGCACAAGTGATTATGGAAGCAAGATATCCATGTCATACGAATGGTTCCTAACTTCTTTATTTTCGTGTATCAATCTTAATGAAGCGCAAGTGCCTACTGCAACCGAAAATATATTCTTGTTCTTGTATACTTTTAATGTATGCGGAAAGCTATAACTTGGCAATTGACGTTGGCCCTTTAGTAAACAGTAGTAATACTATTAACATGCATTTTAACATAAATTTTCAAGTTACACTGAATTTGACGTTCAAACAACCATGCTTCATGAAAGTGCATATAATGCAATCTTCGTCATGAATTGAGATTTCATCCAGTTCAATCATTTCAGGATCTTTAGAAAATAAAATCTAGTATGTTAAGTTTTTTTGATTTGAAGACTGGAACAGTGACCCACCAGTGATTTAATATATGCTACACAGTTCGTTTTACCTGCAAGTTCATATATATATATATATATATATATATATATATATATATATATATATCCTACCATATCAAAGAATATGGAAAAAACTGAAAAAGATATCTAACCTAATGAATGGAATAATACCTTCTCCTGAATGATAGTGAGACAACTCTTTAGCTGTGGAGGCAATCCTTCCAAGAACTGTATTCATCTGTGACAAAAAATACAATGAAAGTTGTAGTAAAATAGTAATGCACCATAAATATTGGTATTATATGTTAAAAAACATGTATAATACTTATTAAATATGCGAGCAATGATATGCTAACAATGTATAAAGCAGCAGGACAGATATGGTGGGAATGAGATGTGTTGTCATGTACAACTATAAGCATTAACTCTTAAATTCCAGCAGGAGATTTAGTTGAACTCGAGACAAGCTTCAATCTGTTCGACAATGTCATATACTATTACAAGTAACAAGATTATTACACCTTCCAACAATAGAGTAAGGGAAATAACTGAAACAGAAAATATGACTTTACTAGGATATTCTAGTGTTCAAAAGTAATTAACTGGTGTTCTCTAGTCGCGCTACGTGAATGCTAGTAAAGATACAATAACACAAATATGCAGGCCGGGTCATAATAGACAAGCACAGCTATGAGTAAAAAAAATTAGGATACATAATAAATTACTAAACTATAGTAATTGAAGACACAAAAGGACGAGAGAGAAGAAAAGAGACGATTTAGGGAAGAGGAATGAGATATTAGCAAAAATGTTTGGGAACTGAGAATGAAATAGAATTAAACAAAGCAAATCAAATCGCAGGTGGCTGAAAATAGGGATATGAAGTTCTCGACATATAAGGGGTAAATATATTTCTAAGAACTGCATGCAAGATAGGTTACCTAAGCTGCATTATTTCGTTAGTGTATTGTATGCGAATGCAATTTTTATGTTAATAAGATATGTTACTTCCACAATTATAGTACTTAAAAACAACGTATTATATCCTTCAATTAATAGATCATGCACGTGAAGTTGGCAAATTTCTATCAGTAGCAACGAGGAGGTGTGCCTTATATCACCATCAGTTCCTACTTTAATGTAATCTAGCCAAGAAGTAGACACAGTCCTCGTTGATCTAACTTCAGAAGTCTCGTCCAATTTAGAGAAACAGCAACAATAGAGGGATATATACATGTGGCACATAAAATACAAATAAGATGAATTTTTAAGGACAGAGTATATTATAGCAACATGCTACCTCTAAATTTCTTGCAGAAAGGCTATCCTCAATGTTAGTTAGTTGTCCATTTACAGTAGATGTAGCTGCAACTCGTGATCTTCTTCCTTGAATTATAGCCGAGGCCTGCCCAGTGAGCATATCATATTGAGACTGCAGATGCTTAAGTTGTCTCTGCAATTCCAGTGCTTCAGCTTTATGTGCAGCTGTAGCATCCCTAAACCGTGCACATATTTCATCAATACGTAAACCAAGGGACAAAAATATATCATTTGTATCTGATTATAATTAGATGTACTATCTAATAAATAAATAGAAGTGCTGAACAGTTTTGTAAAATATAAAACAAAACGGTATATTAAAAGCCTGATTTCGACACAGTGAAGATATAGGACAAATGCAGTATTGCAGTTATTGCGAAATTACAAGAAGAATTAAGTTGGAGTTCATGAGTAAGTCTGAAAATATATTTGTGAACATGTGCAAGGAAATTAGAGAATTGGTGGTAGAGATTCTACCATTTTACCTGATTGCAGGATAAATAAAGATGGCCAGAGATGTCACGAAATGAAACTAGGTCAATTTACAGTTTATCTACTTCAGTGGTTAACTTCGTAAGAAGTGCATAGAGCGAGGAAGACTTTTTTTAGTAGAGTGGTTAACTTCTATTGAAAGGAAAATCAAAACAAATATACTAGTGTCCAGGAGCTAATCTAGTATACATAATACATATATATGAGTGGATGCTCAAATGAGAACCCAATTAAAAATGAGAACAGAGACCAAATCTCAAACCTCAATTTTATAATGACATCTTTTAATCTGAACCACACAAATACAATACAGATCCCATCGGGTGAAGGAGGTAAATAACTTTTTTTATACAAAATTGATGAAAATAACGATTTTGGGGAAGAAGGTTAAAAATAACGGATTGAATACGCATTTATGAAATGGGTATTCAAAATACATATGATACGCATTTGTGAATTGGACATCTACATGTGATACACATTTGTGAGATGGGTATCATTTATGGGATACCCAACTCACAAATGTGTATTTATATATTTTTTATATTTTTTTTAAGATACACATTTGTGAGTTAGGTATCTCATATAAATGGCATGCCCAACTAACAAATGCGTATCCCATCCAGTAAAAATTGTATCCCATCTAGTAAAAATTGTCACTCCACCCGAAGATTGTTATTTTTATTAATTTTGCTTAAAAATTTGTTATTTTTTACATTTTTCACTTTTATCCTTCATCTCCGTTATTCTACTGCAGCACCTCTCACTACCTCAGATCTTCTCTCCGTCTCTTTTTTATTGCAGAAATAGTTTGTGATATAAATATGGTTAGTAATATATATTATGTTTCTTCTTCACACTACTTTCCTCACCATCGTACACCACCATCATTATCATCACTGTTGTACAAGTCACCGCCATAGGCATCATCCACAATCGCCACCAAATCTTCAGATTCGTAAAATATCATTGTCGTATTATATTTCGTCATCAAGATTGATGATAGCGGTGTGTTGGAGAAAAACAAGCGATGTGGATAACGTTACATATGAAGAAGATGAGGCATTCATATCTGAATATTTTTGTTAATTTTGATTTCAGAATTTTTGGTGATTTGCATTTAAAATTTGGTGATTTTCATGTAATTTTTTGTAATTAGGTGATTCAGGGCATAAAATTAGTGATTCAAAGCAGAATATTGATAATTTGGAGTAAAAAAATTAGTAACTTGGTCTTGTATTTATTGGTACTTTGCATTTATATTTTAGTGATTTGCGTTTTGAATTTAGTGATTTGTGTTTTGATTTTGGTTATTGTGTTCGATTTTCGGTGATTTGTGTTTGAATTGGATGCTAGTGATGAAATTTATGAAAGTGTTCATTATGAGAGAAAGAAGTATAATTATAATGAGGAGATCATAATGAATAGAATGAAGAAGTTTTGAAAATATGTCATAAAGATAAAGTAGTGTTGTGGTAATTAGAACGAGGACGGCATTTATCCGGAGCAGTGTGATCGTAGCCATGGCAACATCACTTAAATGTAGTAAAGACTATAATCATGTAATTACAGTAGGCATGTATATAATAATTTAATTAAAAAAATAATTTTATGATTTAATTTAATTACAAAATTATTTTAAGTTCTTAGTTCTCATTATAAGAGGTTCTCATTGGAGTAACCCTTTATATATATAGAAAAGTGATATGGAGACCCCCTTTTTGTTTGGAGACCCCCTTTTTGTTAGAAACATCCGAGACCAAAATATATTTTGCAATATTCTGAAAGGAGTATATATATGGTCTCAGACAAAAAAAGGTCTACATATAACTTTTCTCATATATATATACTATATTATTAAAACCAAAACATTAAAAGTTTTGGTCGGTCAATCAATACTTAGCCATGGGCCTAAACTGTATATATATAAAATAAAATTTTACTTATTATAATGCGTGCCCAAACTATATACATATCTATTTTAAATAGAATTTTATTTATTATAACACTAGACCAAACTATATACATATATATATATATATATTAGATAAATTTCTACATATTTTAGCTAATTTTTCGGGGTTTACACAATATAAATATGTATCCATATTTATTAAAATTCTACTTATTATACCTAACTTTTAATTATTATCAAAATAACTCTACTAATTAGTTTATTATCACCCGCCTTTTTAACAAATTTCTTTAACCTAAGAAAATATATCATATGTATTAACATAAATTCTCAACCCTACAAAAATCTAATATAAAAATTTTCATATCTATTATCTATTATCTATAATAATATAATATAAAAAATCTATTTACTTACACCTTGCTCTCGAGTTTGGGAGGAAAGCAGATGAAGAGGGCAAGTAATGTAATTTGCATTCCTATTCATGCTTGCAAGTAATGTAATTTGCATTCCTATTCATGCTTTCGAGTTTTTTTTAAGAAGAAAAACAAGTGAAAAGGAATTAAAATTTTACATGCTTTCATCCCAAAACTCACCCCAAAAATGGGATGAAACGGAAAGCAAGTGGTGGGTGTAAATTAAGAAAGACTTGATATTACCAATATATACTTATGATCTAATTCTCACTTTTTAAATCCAAAGATAAAATTGTAATTTGACAATAAATTAATGTTTTCCTTCAAACTCAAGAGCAAGTTGGTGAAACTTGTTACACTTTCTTTCATTTACTTTCTTTTACATTTCAAAATTTCCACCCTCAAAAAACTCGGGAGCGGGGCTTTAAATATTAGTGAACCCGTGCATCACATGAGTTATAAGCTTGTATGTATAAAGTATATTATTAGGAAGAATTGTCCAAGTCATGAAAAAGGAATAGAAAGACCAGATCTAGAGGATTTGAATGAGCCAAAGGTAATCCTTAAAAAGGGATAAAAATTATTGTGATGAGCCTGCACTATTACTTTTGAAATCTGACTTATGGGCCACTAGAACAGAATAGAAAACGTAATTGGCCAGTTACCTTATGTCTTTCACACTTTCTTCAGTTCCGAATACTGCCTCCTGATTGTCTCTCCTTGTTGAAAATGCAGAAATACTTTCATAAGCAAAATCCAAGTCTTCACCCTGTTAGTTCGATACATCCAAGAATGAGTATATCTTCTCAAAGTGCAATTAAAAGGAAAGAAAATGCTTTAAACAAGGAAACTGGATATGCAATTATTTATTATCATAGATGCACCCGGAAAATGGATTCCAAATTTCCAACAACAAAATGAAATAAGTAATTTTTTTTTTAAATCGGAGTACAAAAAACTTTCGGCCCCCCAGAACCTTGTTTGATTTAATTTCAGAAGTAAAGCCATATGGCTATATAAACTATATTTTTCCCCAAAAATGCTCACAAGTTGCTTTATGCATATGTGTGTGTCTGTGTGCGAAAGTCACATATCAATGATACCTCTAACAGTTTCCCCTGTTGTAAAAATTGTTCATATCTGGAAAGCAAAGAGGAGAAAACTATTAAGAAGGACATTATTGAAATTTGCCAAGCCAAAATGTGGTAAGGAAATACTAAGGATAAAACATAGCACTAAATATGCACTAAAGGGTTGATTTTCATATCTGACAGCAGAAGGTACTTCATATGTCGTCACAGCTCTATTTATATTGAATCTTTTACCATTTACATATGACTCCCCATAAAATTAACCAGATTGTACTTTCCGTATCTACTATCTCTATTAACTACAAAATGCCTCAGGGTAATTTCTCGCTGCACTAGCAAAGGTTAAAGTGAGGAGGGATGTGGCTGATATTATAGGTTTATACTGGTCAACTAAAGCTTTAAAGTAGTTAACAATTTGACCTGAGAAATTTTTTTAGCAAAACACTTTTGATCAGAATACAGGGAGGCATGCAAAACACAATTTCATAAGGTACATCATTGTTTAGTGTCAGTATAAAGACCACACCGTCGTCTAAGAACAAAGGTAGAAACATTTAAATCCCAAGTGCTTTTTATATATGTATTACCATCCTATACGTTCACAAAAAGGGGGAAACAATCATCACTGATGCTACCCCTCTATCTAATCAGATTCAGTAAAGCACATCTCAACCGCCCTATAGCCAAATCAGATTACACCAGGACTGAAATCAAAGAACAGACCATAATATTCAAGACTAAAATTGGTAAAGTTTGTAGAACAAGATGGTTTGTAGTGGAAGGTAAACACGAAAACATAAGTATAAGAGAAGAAAATAACTGATTGAGGTGGGAAGGGGAAATAACATTGGAAGGACGGAGACTAGAACAGAGCCAATTTAGAATGGGGCGAGCTTCTTCATACTGAAATGGCCATTCTAAACTATCTGGGTCCAGTGACCCTTGTTCTTCATAACCCAATTCACACAGTAATTCACACAATTCAGATCCACTCATCATTAAACCCCCTTTCCCGATTTACGAATTTCTACTCTAATTTTTCTATTTCTGGGTTTGATCTGGAGGGAAATATCATGCTACATTATAGACAAGTGAGAATGGAATATAATTTACGTTGTCTTCTCGAGTTTAGAGAAAAAAGAAAAAAAAATTGAGTGTTTTTTATTTCTCTTTAATCTTTTTTTAAAAATAGAGACATTTTTGGAATAAACTATATAAAAAATTTCACAAGTTTTTGTATCAGAATTGCATCCGACCCGGTTTTAAAGTTCTACTCCCTGTCATCCCGATATTCTCATGATTTATCACAATTTATTATGAACACGGAAACAAAATTAAAACCCAAAAATAAATGCTTATTATCACTCTCAACCCATAAATAAAATTTCAAATAAGAAGAATGTTAGAATAATATAAGATCAACCTTCTTAATACCTTTAAAATTTTAAGAAAACTGGTAAATTAACAGTTTCAAGCTCGTAGGTACTTGTTCCCAATCTTTTTACTCGCACACGAGCCATTTCTCATCAAAAGAAAATATAATAGTGGACAGGTTAGTGTAAAGTGCACAAGGTTAGTGTAAAGTGTAAACAAAACCAACAGCAAATTACACAACCATATATTCTAATAATGTCAAATTTTTGTTTACAGCATTTATGGAGTGCAACTATAAGAGCCAACAACTTCCCCATCTCATTTAACAGCAACAATCTCCATTGTCTTGGGATCCGAACTTGAACTTCTTCAACTGCTAAATAACATCTCCTTAGTAGACCTCTTGCTATAAATCTCTGCAAGTTCAAATGGTATGAGCAATTAAATGTATATTCCACAGTTTCCTATAGTAAACTAAGATACACTCAGTCACAGCTGTCAGGCTCAGAGAAGTATCTTTGAGCATCTAAGGGTTGATTTCTTGGGGGTGCATCGTCTCTTACAAAACCACCTCTGTAAGTCATAGGAGCAAAGGCTGCAGAATAGAGAAAAATACAGAAATGAATTAACTCAACAAAATAGGCCGTTAATAATAAGGATATAACAGAAAACCAAATATTCACATATACGCCTACTGTCACACAACTCAACAACATGATTTTAATTTCCAACAGTGTCAGTCACTATCCAATTTCCAACAGGGTCCATTCTTGCTCATGAAGTCTACACAAATAGGATCAAAAGTGAAATTCTGATCCATATTCGACAATGAAAACAACTTCAACCAAGACTTTACTTTTCTGTGAAAGATCTTTTACTGTTTAGCAAAACTTGAGGCTTCAACCTCTACCTTCTCCTTACATTTTCGTGGCTAAAGACATCAGATCATAACATAATTGAGGTGTATAAAACAATCTAACTCAATTAAAAAGGTAACTGTAACAACCTTTTTCCCTCATTCTTTTCTCCCTATCGAATTCAAACTTATCTCGGATTTGGCTCGCCTTTTGCCATACATCATCTTGCCTATTTCTCCCAAAAGTTTGGTCCTGCATCACAGAAAGCAACAGCAAAGGTATTCATCACATTATCTGTGTATTATTATCTTAGACATCGAATCAAATATAGAACACAAATAAAAACTAAAACACTTTTATTTAATACCACCAATTGGCAAGATGATGACGTGAATAACCAAACTAAAATAGGCCTAGATAGAATACAAGTCAAAGTCATAAAGCATATACAGGGTATATAAGAAAATAACTGCAAGGTAATTTTCACCTAATACATGAGAATTAAAACAGGGAAGATTGATGTCATTCATTTCGGCCGCTGCCATTTCTCTTCCATTAAATACCCTTACGATGATTGATGAAGATTCTATTGCATAGGACAAACTATTAAAATACATAACACAACCCACACCCACTATGAGATAACAAGGATTTACGATCTCATTTCTCGTTTTCCAAAAGACTGGATCATATATATTTTATATATTAATCCGTATAAAGTTTTGATAGATATTGCCATGTGAGTTTCGAACAAGAAAGTAATCTACAAAAAGCATATCTATTAACATATCGGAGGTACAAAATCAGAAAATCTATTACCCTAACCCTAAAAACAAAAAGTATATAGAGCATAACTGGCCATAGACACAAAATTTCAAAAATTAGGTTTGCTAAGGAACTTTTGTGTAATGTTGTCAGTCAGAAAATAAGGTCTGATTGAGTAGATCAGACAGAAACGAATAAGTAACAACGGAAGGGAAGAAAACAGCAAGTCTTACCAACTAAATCCACTTTTTCAAAAGAGATATTTGATCAACATATAACAGTACGAGTATCTGAAACTACCTTCATTTCAGCATGTGGCGGTTTCTTCCTGAAAAGCAAAATAAAGAAAGCAAGATTAGCAGTACACAGTCGCAAAAACACAAAGAAAACTACAGACATGAAAACAAATTCTGATTTTACTTGCGTCATTGACATAATTTGACTTAAAAACTTTAATCATCTAGGATTCTAGATAAGTTCTGATAATTATACACAACGATATGCTAAAAAAATAACTCAGAAGAAACAGACTAGTAAGTTAATCTCAAAAGCAGATGTACCTGTATGGCGAAAAATCCTGGTCATCATCTTCAGCAGAGTCATATTTCGCATGATCCTGACCAAGTTTCTTAGAATAACCTTCGTCCCAGTACAACCTCTCCCAATTCTCTCTAAGCTCCTGATACAATTCCATGTACCTTCTGCACCACGGCTCGTGCTCCTACAAAAACAAATTCATAACAAACGCACATCTACAAAAATACATCTGACACCAAAAAAGACGAGATCTCAATTTAACAATAATATAAAACACAACTATTCGTATTTCGTTTCACAAAGGCTCAATACATTAATGAGGCAGACAATTTCCACTAAGTCTAATCTTCCGAAATTAACTAACTTAGTACTCGTCAATCTGGTAATTACCTAAAATCGGTATATAAATAAACATGAAATCATAAACATAACGAAATGTATATTCATTTACAATAACAAAAATTCTATTACTTATCGAGATTATTAATTTATCCAAGTAAAAAAGCGAGAGAGAACAAACCGATTCTTTAAGAACGAGTCGAGTGCGGCGCATAAACTGGTCGCGAAGCTGTTTACGACGCTTATTAGGTATATTATCTCGAGGAATCACAAATCTCTCTCGCGGCGGCACGTTCTCTCCTATTTCATGCATTTCGCCGTCAATCGCCCACCATTCAGACTGCTCCTCAGTCTTTTTCATCGTCGCCACCGCGTGCTTCGGCCGCCTTCGCGGCGGAGGTGACGGTGATGAACCGGCGCCGGTTCGGAAGTGACGAGCGGTTTGAAAGAGGGTTTTGTGAAGACGGTTCGCCATTGAAAGCATCGCAGAGTTTTGATGAAAAATGTAAAATTTGGGGGCTCCTACGATTAACAGTGTTTCATATGATTATTTTTTACTATTAAATTAAACTAAAATTAATTATTTACAAAAGGCCAAATAATAATAATAAGAGAAATTACCCAAATTACTACTTTTTTAAAATTATTTTCAAAAATACTACTACTTTTAAAAATAATTCTAAAAATACTGTTTTTAAAGTTTTGTTTTCAAAAATACGATCGGCAACCTTTGTAACACAAAATGCAAAAGTTCCTGTTATTTTAATTGTTTAATACTATTATATATTTACATTTTTTTATTTAATAATTATACTATGCTGACTGTGCGCCACATGGCAGGTGAGCCCCACCCTGCTGACGTGGCAAGTGGGTCCCACCCCATGCTGACGTGGCAGGCTGTGTGGCAGCTGATGTGGCAGTGGGCCGGCAGCAACCTTAAATGCAACCAAAAGCAACTAAATTTTAAAGTTGCATTTGTGTTTGATTTCGGTTGATTCAAGTTGCAAATATGGTTGCAAAGTTGCAAATCGTATTTTTGCAAAAAAAAATTGAGAAAAAAGTATTTTCGCAGTTTTTTTTTTAAAAATTCGTATTTTTGTAAAAAAAAAATAAAAAAAGTTAGTATTTTTGCAAAAATACTTTTATGCTTAGGTAGTTGTTTTTGAAGTTTATTAATTTTTTTTACCTATGTAGTTGCATTGAATTGTTTAGCAAGTATTTTTAAAATCAAAGTTCAAAAGTCATTATTTTGTAAAAACTTTTACAAAGAACGTATTTTTAGAAATAGTTTACATAGTCTCGGTAGTTCTCAAAAAAGCCCTAATAATAATATTGTTAAAGTTTTGAGGTATGTCATTTTTTAAATGGAAACTTTCTTTTTGGGCTACAACTCTGCAAAAAAAAAAAAATTGAATTGGGGGAATTAGGGAGATTTTCATTTTTTAAGAAGTGTTTCACCATGTTTACATTTGAAAATAATGGTATTTGCATCAAGGTAATTGAGGAATTTGTTTTGCAAGTTAACGTTAATTTTTTCTTTATAAAAAATTCTAAACCTTGAGATTGATTGGTCGAATCTCATTAAAAATAACGGATCTCATGTATACATAAAAATAGCGTAAATAAAAATAGCCATTAAAAAAATATTAAGTTGGGAAAATTTTTGAAAGCTTTTTAAAAGATAAATGTTAATTATCCCAAAAATTGTTCATAAATATTTTTGTTTTCCTACTTTTTTATGGGAAAACATAATGAACTTTTCTTCTTCTTTTTTTTTTTGTCTGAAAAACTTTCACGTATGTGAGTTATACCGAAATACAATCCGTCATGAAGTTCTTTCATTTAAAAAAATTTATCATCTAATCAAAAGATGTGCACAGATATCCCTCAAAGTTTGGACAATAAAATATTAAAATACAACACATGCAATAGAAAAACCAATAAAATAATTAATACTATCTGAAAATAAGAACATAAAAAGATGAGCAAAATAAAATTTAAGGATAATACAATATTATTTGAAAATAATAACAAAATAAATTACAATATAAAATCTAACCAAAAGGTTGAAGCAAAAATAATGATATACTTATATATTCAAAATTGTTTATTAAAATTTCATGGTATAGCATTAATACAAGTTTATTAAGATAAGCTATCAGATGAAAGATGTAAATTTTGAGCTGATGTATATTGGCTCTTAATAGCCCATCCCAAACTCCCTCGATTACTTTGCGCATACTTGAATTTTCTAACTTTGTTTCAGGATAATTTTCTTTTACCCTTAAACACCATAAACAATTTTCATTTTTTTTTTGATAAGCAAACCAACTTCAATAAAACGAGAAAAGGGTAAATCCTTAGCATTCTGAACAGGACATATTTGCGAGAAAAGAACTAGAGAGGACTACAAAAACCTATGCCAAGGAAAAGCAGTTTACAATAACTAAGCTGCAGTGAACACTAACTTCATCTACTTGACGCTAGACGGCTGATGGAAATCCATAGTTAACTCCTCCTCGAGCTTAGCCATTGCCAAAACCACTTCTTCAACGTCCATGAGGGTATCTAAATTTTCAAGTGTCTGCTCTTACTCTGGTTGACCCTCACGTTTCTGCAGCACCATTGTTGCCTTTGCGCACAGAAAATTTCCCAGCGATCCCTGTACTGCATTCTCCAGGATATCTTTGACACAGATTCCTTTGTATATCTCCTTGTCCAAATCTGGTGTGTGTTTGCCAAATTCATGTGACAAGCCCAAAAGTGTTCCATTGTCTAACAACTTGACTGCATCTTTACTGAATAAACCATCAGCATTAAACGCGAAGTTTGCATAGAGTTTGTTCTTACCTCGTGAAATGGCTTGTGGCTCCACTGTTTGAGATGGGGGTGTCCTCGTGTTGCCATCACCAATACATATCTGCACTTTAACTAGAACATTATTCTTTGGTGAAGGTGTATCATCTACTTCGCCCATATCCAAAGATACCTGCGAGTCAAGGTCTATTAATGGATAAAAACTTGTATCCGCAAGGGGAGGTTCTGCATCATCTATTTCCCCATTTCCAAAGTTAATGGGTATGATCATGTCTGGAAAGGGCATAGCTAATCTCATATCTCTGTCAATGAAATGCTGCAGGTTGCCAAATATGCCCGGAGTTTCCACAAAACATGACATATTTTCCATCCCATACGTTGCCATATACTTTGTCCTATTCATTTCATCTGTTATCAATGATACTTGTCGAACCGTGACGCTCTCTTTGAAATGATTGGCATGTAGAGTGTTGAACTGTCGCAGTACTTCCTCAAGCTCTTCCCCCCAAAAGATTTCATTCTGAAATTTGACTATTTCAAAAGCCTCTTCATTGCTTAGCTCTACATGTGTCTTATCCTTCTTCATTTTGTGAGCTTCAACCAACCCAACATGTACACCCCATAGCAGTGCCTGAACTTCAGTCATATTCAGCATTGGGCCCATCGCACCCCAGAGCTTTTCTCCTTTTTAATCAAGTATAATGGCACCCACTTCGTTAGCATTTCCATTTGGTAACGGGTTCTCTACTGTGACACAAAATACACTGATCTTGACCAACTCATTTGTTGGGGGTATCCATGCGTACTCCATTGCTGACTAGAAGAGAACAGATGAGTTGAGAGATGAATGTAACAGTGATATGATGCACTATATCTTCAAATCAACTAATACATGGATATGTACATCACAGTAATTGCTTGGAGTGAAAAGTTGTGCTTTGGAGATTACAACACACTTCTGCCCTGTGCGTATTCCCCATGCAAAAAACGGCCAAACCCTCTATCCATCATTAGCCTCTATGTATTATCCCATGCATGCTGCCTGCCTTTTGATTTTCCCAAAGATACTCTGCTTGCTATAAGACAAAATTTTCTAGTTTCTATCAAAATCTAAACGGGTAAAATGGCTATTTGGTCATCAAAGTAAAGGTCAACTTGCAATTTCATGATCAAACTAAAAAAACTTGCAGTCAACTTATTAAACATTCTCGACGTTTGCTGAAAGGTGATTGAACGTAAAGAAAGTTTTCACGGCCGTTAAATATCGTTGACTTTAACGGAACTCCGTTAAGTCATACTAAATCATTTTAACCCGAAATAGAACCGACCCAGTCCAATAATAACGGATATAACCATATAATCAAAATGTAACCCACTTATATCAATCCTAAACTGAAAACCTAATTCACAAATCAAGAAAAATCAATAAAGATGATGAAGAAAGAAGTGCAACGATCAGGAGGGAGGTTTATTACGAAAATCGAACATGTAAGCATCATTCTCTTCATCAATACATACTACCATTATGTTCTGCAACTACATGCTCCCAAACTTCTAAGGCCGAATTCTAATAACATGGCTACATCCAAGTTTCCCAACAACATGCTTGAATTCCACGTCTACAATACACACCTCGTTCAATCGATTAGGAATTCGAAATAAGTTTCTGGAGTTTAAACTTGAAGAACTCATGATTGCAACCTTAGATGTGATAGAGTATATGAAATGAGAGATATATAAAACATATACGTAACTTATTAGGGGGTGAGTAATTGATAGATGGGTATCATATTCTGGTATTAATTGATATTATGGATCGACGAGTCAGCAAGCCACATAGCAAATATTGTACACATAAGCTGTACAATAAGTTTTCCATCCATCTTTTAACTTTTTAAACGTCCAAAACCTAATTGAAAGCGTAATAATAGTTTGATGAGTCGACTGTAAATTTTTTCAGTTTGATGATGAAATTGCAAGTTGGCCTTCACTTTGATGACCAAATAGCCATTTTACCCAAATCTAAACACATGGGATTTTCTTTACAGCAGAACTTTTAAAAGATACTATCTTTTGCATTTCGATCTAGCCCGCCATAATGACACTCCCATATTACATTACACCCCCATATTTCCAAATATTTGAAAGATCATGATTAAATCGGGCCCTGGTAAGCCCAAAAAACCACTGCAAAGAAAAACCACTACAGGCCACCGAAAGCACTATTTAGGCCCAAAAATCCGAGAGAGTGGGTCTATTGTATCCCGTCTTTACTAGTATGTCTGCTTCTTCATTTAAATCCTGAGGCACATAATTCAGAATGAATGTTTTACCTAAAGACTCCTGTAACAGTTTTGAGGTAGATTGATCTATAATATAAATATGACCACCTTTGCGAATTGTATCAATAGCCTCTTGAGAGTCCGATCATATTACTAAATTACCCCAATTCAGATTATTATTACTCACCACCCAAACTAAATGCAGAATTGCCTTCACCTCCGCCTCATTTCACTGGAAATCTTCACTGGAAAATTGCGTAATCTCTCATTTCCTAAACCAAGAAAGAATGCATGCAGACTCGTTTCTTTTAAAAACACAAACTTCTAACCCACAGACTTAGATCCTAGTATTAAATGAACATTACCTACAGTAATGTTTACAATTTAAATATATTTTTTAATTTTTCTTGAATACATTTTCTTCATATATATTTTTTCCTAATCAAAATTTTAATTTTTTCTCGTATAACTTCCTAATTTTGTCCCAATTTTCATTTCTTCTCAAATACGTCTATAATTTATTTAAGAAAATGTTCGAGACTCCAAAAATTTTGTCAAAATTTTTCCAAAACTGACGGTGTCACGTATGTAATTGATAAGTTTCCTAATAAGAATAAGAATATAACCCGCGTACATATATATGGCACATGAATCAAAACGTGTCATATGTTATATTATAAAAATTTTGAGAATATTTTTGTGAACTCAGTTATTTATTCACTTGTTGAATCATCTAATTATTAAATGAATTATTAGTAAATACGTTACAAATAAGGCAGTCACCAAAATTCAAAGATGGGTGAAATAAAATTCTTGAACTGTTATGGTTCTCTGAGTACCAATGTTAAAAAGAAATTAACACAAGCAATTAAAGAAAAATCCAATATGGGCAGTTGACAACAATAAACTTGCTAATGCTCAACTACCCTAGCTATGATCCTATCTACGAGCAAAGAAAATATTAATTCGGGCTGTTGTAACTTGTAAGATTTTAAGGTAACATAATATATATAGTTTCTGCAGTTGGTCCATATGCTGAAAAAGAAACATGAAAATCAAAGAAAATTCTAATCCTCAATGTTGTGATCAACAACAATAAACTATTAATGCTAAACCACCCTTTTTGGTATTTATGAGGAAGAGAAATTTTCAAATTTCAGCTAGTTCATTTTATCTATGTTGCCGAATATATTTCCTTTTCGATACTAAATCTGCGACACAAAATTAAATTGGAATAATCTTTCACAACTCGATACTTTCGCATGATGATCAAGGCAGGTTCCCTTGTACACTTTCCAGTTTCCAGCACCTTTGTGTTCAGTTGCACTTCCTCATAACTCATTACTCATATAAGACACTAAAGGGAGGCCCAAGGATAATTAATATATATGAGAAAATAATTACAAGGGAAAGGATGATATATGGGAGAAGGGTCTAATAAAACAGACTAGATTGTAATCCATGTGTATGCATCTTCATTTTTCCGTTGGCTTGTGTGACACTTGTTCTATCAATTTTGAGCTAATTACGGTAACGGAAGACAAGTCTAGGGGATAGCTACTAGGTTGTGATCCATGTATCTGCATTGTCATTTTTCGATTATCTTTGTATTTTGAGCTAATTAAGGTGATGGAAGACAAGTTAGGAGAGGTTAATAGCCGAAAGGGGGAGAATAATAGTCGAAAAAGTAGTATAAAGACTAAATCAACTATGGCTACTTACATAAAGTATATGATGAAACAATTGGGGAGAACGAGGGCACTAGCAAAAGCGAATGGCGTGGAACACACAATAGAGAATGTTGGAAAATGTGGGTAGAAGCCTCACATTGTCAAGTCATTTTAAACCTAAGTTTGAATGCTTCTTGATTGCGTGCGCGCATCAAGTTATGGTTGAAGTACGTTCGTCTTCGAGAGAGCTTTCCAACGCATATTTAAGTATTCAAAATGATCAAGGAATGGATGAGATATGATTATCCAAAGTTGGTACCTTGAAAGTGAAAATCTAGAAATGAGAACTTGAATCCCACATTGAATTGGAAAAGTGTTTTCCATGCCTTTATATAGTAGAACACTTATGTAGTGTTTAAGATGTGTTGGTATGGTATTGCTCCACCACCCACGTGCATGCAGGGGTGGTGCAAATCATGGGATTTCGAGGACAAATACGTGGCTCCCCAGCCTTTGGGGTTTCCGGCCCAAAATTTGGGGCGAATAAATCCAGACCAGTTTTGCAAAGTTGCTGTCAAGGAAGTCTTGACAGTAAACTGAACAGTGAACTCGGTTGCTGTCAAGGCATGACCAGTGACAAAGTTGCTGTCGAGTCCTGACAATAAACTCGGATAAAGTTACTGTCACATTTCCACTGGGCTATAGTTCGTTATTTTGTTTTAATAATAAGTGTTATTATTAATTCAAAATTGATTACGAATTTAATTTTGACAACCGATTACCTTTATTATTTAACGCGTGATTAATTAGGTAAACGCGTGGTAATTAAGGAAATTGTGTAGCGCACAAGTTTTCCCAGCCTATATATTCATCTTATTTGGTCTTAGGATAATATCATAAGTCATTCTTCTTCCCTAAAACCTAAACACAGCCGTCCCCCTCATGGTGATAGTTTTCTTGCTCTGTTCAAGCTCGCTGAAGGTGTTGTTCTTCGTGACATCATCGTGTTCTCGTTTTATCCTGGGAGGCTATCGACTCAAACAGACGGTGAGAGGCGAAATAGCTTTAAGGAGACAGTTCCGCACTGGACTCGAGACATTCTCCGTTTCTTATACCTTCTCTTTAACAGTTTGTTTATAGCCATACAGTATTCTGTTGCTTGCACACACAATCACTTGTGATTTATTATTGTGTTTTTGGCAGATTGTTTCACAGAGAATATAAATGCTTGGACAAAAAGATATTGGCTAGAGTTTGAGCATCCACATCCCAATAAATAAAGCAGGCATGTTGCATGTTCTGATGCTCCCCTTCATATCTTTTGGAATGGTAATGTTTCAAACTGGTTACGATAACAATAACCCATAGAACAACCAAACACCTTACACAGTTACACTTGATCACCCATACGATAACAATAACCCTTCAAAAACCGACCATATTACAACCATGCAATAACAATAAGTCAATAATCCTTCAAAAACCCAGCATATTTCAAGATCTTAAAAGCAAAGTGAAATTAAACCACAAGTACAGCACTTCAACATCTTAAAAATGAAACTAAATCACTCAAATTAAAGAAAGATGCTTATAGCCTATAGGCTATTACGACTACTGACAAGTTCAAGAACTGTGTTGATCAGATGAAATTTTTTCAGAACTAGGCTCTTTATCTTTATTATTAATGCTGGTATTATCATCAGTATCACCATTTTGGTTGGACAGCGTAACGGGGTATTTAATGGCATTGAGCTTAATCTTTCGGAGAGCAGCTTTCCCAAGATCAACCCCGCAAATATCAGATAACCTGACAAGATATAGCAATACATCTGAAAGTTCTTCACCAAGATGTTCTTTCTCTCTTTCTTTCCAACCTGGTAGTCCACTTGGAACCTCGCCTTTCCACTGAAATATCTCAGACAACTCTCCCACCTCCCCTATCTGAATATATAATAGATTAATAGTTGTAGTGCTCGGCTAAAAGTTTCGATTATAAAAAGTTTTATTAAAATAATTCGATACAATCAAATTCTATAAACTAAATCTTAGATTAACTGCAGACTCTGACCTGACCACAACAATATTCCTCCTCTTGCATTTTAAGAGGTTAATCGTAAGTTTAATTTCCGGTCAACAATACAAAATTTGGCGGAGGGGATGCAGTTATCCTTTGTGACTATGCAACTTCAACTCTAATGGTGAGCTCTTGAGTAAAATTTTGATATTGACAAATTGAAATTGGCATAATTAATAAAATCTAAAAATCTATATATACTTTAAGGTGGAATCATTAAATTAAAACTGGAGCTGTCCAAGGCAACTGATTGCCCTAGAACGTTTGGGGACAAACTATATTCATATGCATGTGCCTTGTCTGTTAGTCAGTCTTATAGTGGATTGTAGATAAAGGGGAAATTTTGTGGCCTTTACAGAGGGCAAGAACGAGAGGGTAGGTAGATTTGTGAAAACAGTTAGCTAAGGTTATATACATTTACCATATATATAAATATAGTAAGTACTACATAACTGTATTTACATAAGATTTTTTACATTTATAAAAATATCATTATTTTTTTTATTAAAAATATATTCTATCCTTGGATATAATGAAAAAATATAACAAAAAAATAATTAACTATCAGAAGTTACTCTAAGAAGGGATAATATTCATTTTTGTGAAGTCAAATCACAAAAATAAAAATAAATAAGTGAAATAATTACACAATTTCCAAGAAAACAAAACCAAACCAAACCAAAGCATCATCAACATAAATTGATGAAAGAAAGTATCCGATCATCATATAACTAATAAGTGTCCAAGAATAGTAACAGAAAGTGTACAAGCTAGTAATAATCAAACTTATGCAACTGAAAAACAATGGAAAACAAAAATAAATAGCAGGATTGATTAAGATTACCATAGCTAAAAGAAGGTTTCTTGGGCTGTGATATTGTTCCCAGTGTCTCTCCTTGGCAAAGTCAGCCATTTTCTTCTTCAGAAGATCAAGTGTCACACTTCCTTCATCACCTTCTGTAAGTGTAACTCCACTCATCTTTACTATTTGTATCTCTGCTCAACTATATATACATACAATACTTGTGTATCAACTAATTGCAGAGAGACTCAAAAGAGGCCAGAAAAACAACAAATGTTTTTCTTTTACTTTCTGTAGTCTACTTGCACTATTCTGGTATTTTAATAGTATTTCACAAGAAAGCGTGGTCCGGCCATTATTTTCATTTTATATTTATTATTTGAGAATAAAGGATGGGCCCGTTTAATTTATTTAATAATAAATAATTTATAAGTTGATAAATATATATATATTTTCAACTCAGGTTATGTATACAAGGTTTTGAGTTCCGGGCAATATATTAGTATATTTTTTTATTATTTTTTAATAACCAAGGAGATTAGAATTATAATTTTGATGGGAATGAGTAATTTACCACTTTTAAAATATCATTTTTATATTAACTCTAAAAACAGACGGATAAATCTGACAAAATATACGGGTCATATTAATCCACGACTATTCTTTATTTGGAAAATGACACGTGTCAGTTAACACCATTGATTCCGTATGATCTGGAAGAAATTGCTTTTTGATTTGTTAGGTTGATCACATGTGATGCTTATTCTATTGATAACAATAAGAATATTGTTCTCCTGTTTTCAAGTTAGGGATTTGATAAAAAAAATCAGCGGCTCTAATATTAATGTTTACTCCCTCCGTTTCGATTCAAGTGTTTGCTTGACTTTTTTTCATTAATTTGACTAAATTTTGACCGAAAATTAGAAATTATTCTTTTATAATTTTTGAAAATTAAAAGCTAAAATTTAAAGTAGATTAAATAAATTTTCTAATGATATTATTTTTAACCTTTTATACTCCTTTCGTCCCATTTTAATTGGCTTATTTGACTTTTGCACACATATTTTTTTTAAAAAAAATTATCTCTACTTTAACAATAATACTCTTGTAATTGCATTAATGTATAGTCATAAAAAAGGAGTTCTTGCCTTGAATAATATAAATAATATATTATCAATACATAATTAATAGAGATATGAGTGAAATTTAAGTCTATATTAAAGGAAAGAAGATAGGCTTTTGGGACAAACTAAAATAGAAATCCAACCCAATAAAATGGGACAAAGGGAGTACTTATATAATACGTGTAATTTTCAATCGAAACTTACTCAAATTGACCTCTAAAAGTCAAATAAGACAATTGAATGAGGACGGGGGGAGTAGTGGTTAGTGGATTGAAATAGCAGTTTGGATTCAATAAACTAATTAAAAAAAAACTACTTTAAGGAGTTTTTTGAAGTAGATGATTGTTATGTATCTACTTAAAATACAAACAGTTATTTACAAAACGGTTTTATTCAAAACAATCAATTTAATTTGTTAGTCAAAATAGCTAATTTAATTAGTCAGTCAAAACAATTAATTCAATCCGTTAGCAGCTAACTACTAACCGCTAATTGCCAAATAAAGCCGGTAATTTGTAAGTGATTTAGTGTTTATTTGATTAATAATAGGAAGTTATTTTGTATGTGAGTTATATTTACTATGGAAGTTGAAATTAACAGAAAATAGAAAATTGTGTTTGGTTGATATGTGATAATTAATTTCCTATATGAAATGTAAGTTATTAAGGGGGACTAGATAAATAACTGCCTGTGATATATATGTATTGAAACTTCTCATGAACTTCTATTTCCTTTATTAATATTAATCAAACTATATTTTTAAAATCCACTTCCTAGATATTTGATCTTCTCAAGGGCAACTAAAGCACATCTTAGTGAATATGTTTTATTCTAAAAAAATATAGAGTTGCGCTAATGAGTAGAATGATAGTATTATAATATTTGCACTCAACTATCATTGTGAAAGCTCTGCTTTAAATAATGTTTATATAATTCAAGTTAATATGCTATTCTAAAGAAAAGAAAGGTGCATTCTTTTCGATACCTATTAGTTTTGATAATACTGTATTATTTAGCAATTTGATCATTTTTAATGTTGTAGTTTGGCAAAGCGTGAAACATAGTAGTAATATATATGGAATGGTGATGATTAACAATTTGAAAGCAATTTACATGGAAAAATTACAAGTAGGTTTTTTCATCCGAATATAAATTACAAAGAGAAAAAAATCAAACATGTGAATGATTGTACCCCTCCATCCCATTTTATTTTTAACATTTTCTTTATTGTGTGTGTCATTTTTTAGAAAATGTTAAAGATAAAATGGAACGGAGAGAGAGGAGAGTAGTAACTTACTCTTTATTTTTATCATTATGTTATGACCTCATTTTACATTAAAGATGAAATAATTATTATACTATATTATACAATTGTGGAGCAATTTAGTTTCATATATGTAATAAACCTATTATATCCGAGTTTAGTACTACCATTGTAGGCTAAACTATAAATAAGAAATAAGAAAATTCATTTAGGAACTGAAATGTGTAATGTACGAGTCACATATAGATAGTATATTGGTCATTTTGTTAAGTGTTTTTCAACTTTTTACTCTCAAATGCCGGAGAGTGAGCTGCACTCTTAGTATCTCCGATCAAAATGGTCGGATTTATAATCAAGTTGTAAATAATCTTTGTTAAAATAGTGGAAGTATACAAAACTTTTGACGACGAATATGTATTTCAGACCAAAACTCGATGACTACAACCTTATATGTAGATCGTGTCCATCTTAATTTCTCTGAATATGGCAAAGGCCAAAATACTGTAAACCCAAACGAAGGCACACAATTAACATGAACGTTACAAATCGACACGAATTTTATCCCCCATCAAGACATAACAGAATAAAAACTTGCATATGATATAACAAGTGTTACATCGTTCTAATAATATTTTATGGTTGAAGAGGACGTTAATCTCAAAGTATATATCTTTAATTTTTATATATAGACATCATATGATTTCATAATTTTTCATTTTTTTCCTTTCTCACCGTAAGAAAGCAGAAATTTCTATAGGCGGACCGAAAGTGATATTAATCTAACCTTTTGTACATTTTATTTTCAAAGACATTATACATATGATTGTGTGTACATATATCACACATTTGACTAACACGGGCTCTCATCCATCAAACTCTGGTGTGTAAAGTATCTGGACAGACTTCAGATCGAATAGAAGAAAATGTGAAAAGAAGAAAATAACAACTTTATTTCTGGGAACTAAAAAAAGACATCTCACCAAGATTAACAAACTAGTAGACATGATATAAGGCACCCAAAAATTTCGAATTATTTTTCTTGGCCAATTATATCATGGTCTTAAAATGATAAATAATGTTTGTTGCCTTTCAAAGTAACTAATTTTCAGACATAAGACAGATGGCTACTTTTATCGAGACACAAATGACCAAACTAAACCTTAATATGTAGCAATACTAAACTATATTTAAATTTATAAGTTATTTATTGAGTTTAAAAAAATGGGACCTATATAAACATCAAGTGTAACAGCCTGACTTTTCGGACAGTTATCTAATAGCGGAAAATTCAAAAACAAATCTAGATATCATTAACTGCGATAAGAAAACAACTGATAATCCTGATAAATTTTAACGTCTAAATATCTGAAATGAAAATACTGATAAGTCTAAAATCAATTAGCATAAGTCTTCCTAGCGATCTAATTAAACTGAAATTACGGTTTGGGTAGCGCTCATCACTCTTTCCACTTTACCCCTGAATACCTGCGGAAAGAACATAATACGAGTGAGTCAAATGCCCAGTACAAATATATTTTAAAAGGAAGATATTTTTATATAACTGAATATATTGTGTCTTACCAACACAAAGAAAGACGCACAATAATAAGTACGGACAGAACAAAACGAAATAGAATATATGGCTGAATCACAATTAAGGTAGGTATCCTTAAGGGTCTCTTACAATCATATACTCGCATAAAGCAAGATACAAAACAGAGAATTCTTCCTCGGTAATCCATAAGAAGAAAACACATGAAATGCACAAAGCACTCATACAATACAGAGAATCCTTCCTCGGTAATCCAGAAGAAGAAAACACACAATAACGATCACGATCAATACACAATCTCATACTCCAGAGATGCGCCCGTATACTCACAACACCGATACGAGTAAGTGCCGAGTTCACCAGACCTCCAAACTCCATGAACTCGTCTGTGATTTGACCACACAGATAGGTTTAAGAGCCCAATATATAGGTTACAAAAGTTGCCGACTCTTTAATCAAAACAGAACAATGTCGCAATAAAAATGCGAAACGAAACAAATATAGAAGAATCAAGGCAACAATAATTCCAAAAATAGGGATAAGAAACAAAACTGAGAATGTATACTAACAAGTATACACAGAGTACAATGGGGTCACAATTTTAGAAAAATATTCGACAATAAATATAACGAGTAAACAATATTTAAAATTTAGAAAACAGGATCAGAAATTTGTACTAATAATTTTATTACAAAACTGAGGAAAGTATAGAAATTCGCACCTGGAATGATTACTAACTTAATCTGAATTATGTGAAACGCTCAACTAGAACTCCCTATCCACACAGCAATCAATTTTATTACAAACTGATTAGTATCTGAATGTGTCAATCTAAATTTTATAAGCTTTAAATAATATATTAATAACAATAATATAAATAAATCAATAGGGGATACAGAAACATGAGTGTAAACATGTTAAATGGGACCTTTATTGATCGTAATTTATTTAAATTACAAATGGTCACGAAGAGCAGCAAGACAACAATATATATATATATATATATAATTATTATTAAACTAAATTAAATATTAGCTAAAATATAAATAATACACGTATACATGGATTCAAGTAATAGTCAAACATAGATATACTATAATGCATGTAATTCTAATTCTGTCAAACTGGAGTCATGCATGGATGAGTCACACGTACCTTTCATGACAATATATGTACCACTTACTCAATTTATTAAATATATTAATGGCTAACTAATAATTATGCTTGAGGGCAAATAGGCAAGGTAACTAATGCGTAAAAACGAGAATCGATCTTTAATGCATAATTAATGCTAGGGTTTGGGGGAGCTTCGAGCTTTAATGGTTGCACTAACGTTTCGTGACTAAACTCAGGTCCTCGTTAATTGCCTACGTATCTCAGTTCGTATGAGAATCAAGCCAACAACGTAGTTCTAATATTGAGGGGTTAGGCCATTTATATAGGCGCTTGAAGGCATTGGAGTTAGATTAGAATTAGGAGACTTGGGGGCCAAGTCTCCTAGTGATGTAAGGTTGTTGTAACCTTCAAGGAATGAGAGTCCTCGTTGGACTCTAGCAGGTGAGGTTTATCTTCGAGATTGGGCTTCTAGAGCCTTCCACAGATGATGGGTCTCGTAGGACTCTTCAAGCCTTTAATTGAGGTTTTATTAATTAACTACAAAATTAATTAATAAATAGGGTTTCTAGATCCTTCTAGGATTAGGGCCTTCAACAGACTTCTTGGGCCTTTACTGAGCCTTTATTAATTAATTACGAAATTAATTAATAACAAAGGCTTAATGGGCCTATGACTTCAACAGAGCTTGTGGACTGGACTTACAAATCCAGTTGATCCTTGGATTTATTTTCCTTGTTCGTTTCAAGGGCCCAAGCCTATGGACCATGCTAGGTCTAATAAATGCTATATTTATTATTTCCTTAGGGCTATTTTTTTACCCATATCAGTAACACATGTGCCTGCAGATATATTTACAACGTATACATGGATTTTAATAAAATAAATCTATTTAGCATTTAAACGCAATCTAACAATTTATTTATATATGTGCTATCACTAATAATTTAATAACAACCAAATAACCACTCCTAGTTAGAAAAATAATTCGACTCTAAGAAAAATATACACTTTATCAAGCACAATTATACCCACATGTATCAGTTTAGACTCAATGACATTTATCATGTAATAAATATATTTTCACGTAATTAACAAAATATCATGGAAAATAAGGTATAATAAATGTTAATATATACCCGATATCAAATGTGAATATCGAATGCCGCTAATAAAAAGTAAATAATCGATTCAATGTATTTCTATATATAAAATATATAAAAATATTAAATCAAAATAATAAATCTTTACATACAATTATATACTATATAGTAGTCAAACATGTTAGGAATCGTGAATCAAAAGAGCTTTAATAAGGTCTTAACTTTATAATACATCCGCGAATGATAAAAATTCGAAATTAATTTTTACTTTAATAGAGCCTTCAACAGACTTCTTGGGCCTTTACTGAGCCTTTATTAATTAATTACGAAATTAATTAATAACAAAGGCTTAATGGGCCTATGACTTCAACAGAGCTTGTGGACTGGACTTACAAATCCAGTTGATCCTTGAATTTATTTTCCTTGTTCGTTTCAAGGGCCCAAGCCTATGGACCATGCTAGGTCTAATAAATGAAATAATAAATGCTATATTTATTATTTCCTTAGGGCTATTTTTTTACCCATATCATTTGCCCCCCAACTTTTGGGAAAACTTTGTGAGTTTTCGTAAAAGTTTTACAAAGGGTTTTTAGTGTCTTATCGGGCTTTTAACTCATTTTAGTCAATTTTATCTCGACTTTTTGGGCTCAGACCTTCTATTATTATTTCTTTTAGAGAATTAATATTAAATAAATCGGTCCCCAACGGAATTTTATTCGTAGCTAATTTGCCAAATAAGGTTCTCGCATTTCTGCCCCAAATCGACAAGGATTGAGGTCGAAAATTGACCTTAAAAACCCTCGAGGTCGAATTGATGCCCTGAGGTCGATTTCGATCTCAGTTTAGGTCGAATAAGGTCTCAAAGACCTTCGAGGTCAAAACCTGTATCTGAGGTCGATTTCGACCTCGATTGGGGTCGATTTAGACTTCAAAATCTCTTGAAGTCGAACTGCATGATTGAAGTCGATTTCGACTTGGATCGAGGTCGAACAGGGTTCTAAAACACCTCGAGGTCGAACAAAGTGACTGAGGTTGGTTTCGACCTCGATTGAGGTCGAACAGGGTGACTGGAATCGATTTCGACCTCGATTGAGGTCGAATTAGGCCTCCAAAACCTTGAGGTCGAAACACCCATTTGGAGTCGATTCGTCCTCGATTGAGGTCGATTTAGGCTCCAAAATGCCTTGAAGTCAAAATCTTTGAATGAGGTCGATTTCGACTTCGATTGAAGTCGATTAGGGCCTAAAAAATCCTTGAAGTCGAAACATTGTACCGAGGTCGATTTCGACTTCGATTGAGGTTGAATTAGGCCTCAAATATCCTTGAGGTCGAAATACCTGGGGGCCTCAAGGCTTTGTAATTTTCGACTAGGAATGAAGTCGAATTAGACCTCAAAACTCTTTGAGGCCGAAATCTCTGAGGGCCTCATGGCTTTATCTTCGTTTCGACCTCGATTGAGGTCGAACTATACTTAAAATGTACATCCATGTCGATTAGCAATTGAGGTCGATTGGCCTCAAGGCTTTGGCTTCACTTTGACCTTAATTGAGGTCGAATTTCATGATTTTGTATCACCCACAAGTATTTTTGTATTTTTTCCAAATATTTTGGGGATCATATGCTGCTCACAAGTATTTTTCATAATATTCCTAATAATTTTAGAAATTTTTATGTACCCACGGGTATTTTTTGTAATTTTTCCAAATAATTTAGGAATTTTTTTATGTACCCACGAGTATTTTTCCTAAGAATTTATGAATTATTTATGTACCCACGGGTATTTTTCCTAAGAATTTAGGAATTTTTTCTATACCCACGGTATTTTTCCTAAGAATTTAGGACTTTTTTGTGTACCCACAGGTATTTTTCTTAAGAATTTAGGAATTTTTCATGTACCCACATGTATTTTTCTTAATTATTCCTAATAATTTAGAAATTTTTTTATGTACCCACGGGTATTTTTCCTAATATTTTAGGAATTTTTTATGTACTCACGGGTATTTTTTTCTAAGAATTTAGGAATTATTTATGTACTCACACGTATTTTTCTTAATTTTTGCTAATATTTTATGAATTTTTTATGTACTTACGGGTATTTTTCCTAATAATTTAGGAAATTTTTATGTACCTACGGGTATTTTTCTTAATAATTTAAGAATTTTTTATGTACCTACATGTATTTTTTTATGTACCTACGGGTATTTTTCCTAATAATTTAGGAATTTTTTTGTGTACCCACTAGTATTTTTCCTAATAATTTAGGAATTTTTTATGTACCCACAAATATTTTTCCTAAGAATTTAGGAATTTTTTATGTACCTACGGGTATTTTTCCTAATAATTTAGGAATTATTTGTGTACCCACGGGTATTTTTCCTAATAATTTAGGAATTATTTGTGTATCCACGGGTATTTTTCCTAATAATTTAGGAATTTTTTATGTACCCACAGGTATTTTTTCTAAGAATTTAGGAATTTTTTATGTAACCACGGGTATTTTTCCTAATAATTTAGGAATTATTTGTGTACCCACAGGTATTTTTTCTAATAATTTAGTAATTATTTGTGTACCCACGGGTATTTTTCCTAATAATTTAGGAATTTTTTTATGTACCCACGGGTATTTTTCTTAAGAATTTAGGAATTTTTTATGTACCTACGAGTATTTTTCCTAAGAATTTAGGAATTATTATGTACCCACGGGTATTTTTCCTAATAATTTAGGGAATTTTTATATAATTTTTCCATCAGGGATCAACTTGTAATTCTGCAGGTTTTGATATGTCAATTTACAAACTTCAGGGAGAATTCGTAAATTTATAAACTTCAAGGTAGTTATCGTCAGTTTTAAAACTTCAGGGGGGCGTTTCGTAAGTTGTGCGAAACTTGGGTGACCAACTTGTAGTTTGGCCACTTTTCACGTCGAAATCGGCTTCGCCGAGGTCGAATTAAGGAGTGTTTTTTCGTCCAGGTCGAAGCCATCTTTGAGGTCAATTTCCGGCCTCATTCGAGGTCGATCAATTATTATTATTATTATTTTTTCAAACTTTCCCAAATATCATTAATAAATAATAATATTTATTTTGGAATAATTTGATTTTGAATTTGGAGGTGTCCCACTCGGATAAAATGGGGTGTCACACTCGGATAAATTTTATTCAAATAAAGTCCAACCCTGATATTATTATTATTATTATTAAATAATAATAATTTATATTTTTATATTCTTGTAAACCTGGATTGAGGGGTCTCATGCCTCATTTGGGTGACTTGAGGGGTCTCAAACCTCACTTGACAGACTTGAAGGGTTTCAAACCTCGTCTGACTGACTTGAGGGGTTTCAAACCTCGTTTGAGCTGTAGGTCAAATAGACTTGGATTGAGGTCAAATAGACCTGGATTGATTAGCTTGAGGGGCCTCATGCCTCGTTTGACTTGAGTGGTCTCAAACCTCGTTTGACAGACTTGAAGGGTTTCAAACCTCGTCTGACTGACTCTAGGGGTTTCAAACCTCGTTTGAGCTGTAGGTCAAATAGACCTGGATTTAGGTCTAATAAACCTCAATTTCAAGCCCAGGTCGAATTTGATTAGCTTGAGGGGCCTCAGGCCTCGTTTGACTTGAGTGGTCTCAAACCTCGTTTGACAGACTTGAAGGGTTTCAAACCTCGTCTGACTGACTTGAGGGGTTTCAAATCTCGTTTGAGCTGTAGGTCAAATAGTCCTGGATTGAGGTCTAATAAACCTCAATTTCAAGCCCAAGTCAAATTTGATTAGCTTGAGGGGCCTCAAACCTCGTTTGACTTGAGTGGTCTCAAACCTCGTTTGACAGACTTGAAGGGTTTCAAACCTCGTCTGACTGACTTGAGGGGTTTCAATCCTTGTTTGAGCCGTAGGTCAAATAGACCTGGATTGAGGTCTAATAAACCTCAATTTCAAGCCCAGGTCGAATTTGGCTTCCAAGGGGCTGAATTGAGGTCGATGTGTCCTTCAAGGTTTGACCTCCCATAGACCTGGACCGAGGTCGATGAGCCTTACAGGGTTTGACCTTCTATCGACTTGGAATGAGGTCGAACTAACACTCATTTTTCCTCCCAGGTCAAAATGTCTTACTGAGATTGTTTTCGACCTCATTTGAAGTCGAATTAGGCCTCAAAATCCTTTGAGGTCGAAATGTCTTGGGGCCTCATGGCTCTGTAATCTTCGATTTGAAATGAGGTCGATGAGCCCTACAAGGTTTGACCTCCCATCGACTGGGACCGAGGTCGAAGAGCCCTACAGGGTTTGACCTCCCATCGACTTGGAATGAGGTCGAACTAACACTCATTTTTCCTCCCAGGTCGAAATGTCTTACTGAGACTGTTTTCGACCTCGTTTGAAGTCGAATTAGGCCTCAAATTCCTTTGAGGTCGAAATGTCTTGGGGCCTCAAGGCTCTGTAATCTTCGACTTGGAACGAGGTCGATGAGCCCTATAGGGTTTGACCTCCCATAAACCTGGATTGAGGTCGAATTGTGCTTCCAAGGGGCTGGTCTGTCAAGACCTCAATGTCGTGTGCCTAAGAGTATAGACGTAGCTTTTCCGTTTACTACCCGTGTTGGCCATTCATGGCTTTTATCTTTTATTCTCGTACCTTGAACCCCTTCAATACTCGGCACTCTTATTACGTTCATGCATTCTCTTTTGGATTTTTACGTTATGTGCATTGGTACTACAAAGTTGTTTTCGTGTTTAATAATAACATAACAAGAGAGTTCAAGGATACTAAATAAACTTTCATTGAAATATCTTGAAGTATATCTTCATGTCCAAGAGGGTTCTACCCTTACATAATAATAAGCTATTTCCCACTTGAGGTAACAACTTCTTGGTTCCTAGTGGTTCCATAGAACCTTATTTCTACTTAACAATCCTTCTAAATATAACTCCTGAAGGAGTTGTCTACTACTTCCACGTATCCGCGCCTTCGATCGGGAGTACTTGCCCCCCGACTCCGTCGGACCTTAACGAGGCTACATAACATTTCCTTGCCATCTTCTTGTCTCCTTTTTCCTCACCAACTCCATTCCTAGTTGGAAATTTAAGTTTGAGGTGGTAAGTTGAGGCAACAGCCTTGAACGCATGTATCCCTGTTCGTCCGAGGATCCCATTGTAAGAGGACACAGCCTTGATCACGAGGAAGTTCAGCATTTTAGTGGACTCATGGGGCACCTGCCCTATAGTGAATTGTTCCCTCCACCTTAGACTCGACTCCATTGAACCCGTATATAGGCATGTCAGAGGGAGTCAGTTGAGAGTCGGTGTACCCCATTTTGAGATATGCATCATGAAACAGGATGTCTACTGAAGCTCCACTATCCACCAGGATTCGTTTCACTGAAGAGTTGCCTATCACAGGTATTATGACCAACAGGTCATCATGGGGGAAGTTCACCCCTTTCAAATCAGAATCATCAAAAGAAATTGATACTTCACTCCTTGCACTCTTTGGTGCTTCCCCCACAAGTTGTAGAACTTGCCGGGCATAAGCCTTTCTCGAGTTACTTGAAGTCCCAGCCGCTGTTGGACCTCCAGAGATCACGTTTATTACCGGGCCTCGAGGCTGTATCTTCTTATCACGGTCATCATAATCCCTTCGTTGTTCATTATAGTGTCGATTATCATTGTTGTTTCTATCATCTTTTTTGATAAACTCTCTGAGTTTTTCCCTTCTGATCAAGAACTCAATCTCATCTTTTAACTGCCTACAATTATCTGTATCATGCCCAACATCCTTGTGAAACTTGCAATACAAATTCTGATTCCTCTTCTTAGGATCAGTCCTTAGTGGCTTCGACCATTGAAGTTCTCTGTCTTTCTCAATGTCCAACAGGATCTCACTTCTTGGTGAGTTTAGCCTTGTATACTCAGTGAACCTAGGCCCTTGGCCAACCGTTCTCGAGGTATAGTCAGAGTCTTTGTTGGTTCTAGGAGACTTATCCTCAACATCATACTCATCATCGATATCATACTGATCTTGCTTACGCTTTTTGCTACCCCACTCGTTTCTGAACGAGTTGGTAGTCTTCTTCAAGCTTTCCTCAGCCTTGATATACTTTCCAGCTCTCTCTTGGAGCTCATTCATACTTTCTGGAGCCCTCTTGGCTAAAGACCTCCTGAAGTTCTCGTCTGAGGTCCCTTGCTGTAGGGCTATCATAGCTACATTCTGGTCTAGATCAGGGACCTTCAAGGTCTCTTTAGTGAATCTGTTCATATAGTCCCTCAGGGATTCATTCTTTCCCTGATACATATTCATTACCGAAGCTGAGCTCTTCTCATGAGTCTTGCTGCTGATAAACTGACCAATGAAGGCCCTGCTTAGATCTTTGAATGACCCAACAGAGTTACGGGGCAGACGACTAAACCACCTTTGAGCCATACCACTCAGGGTTTGAGGGAACGCCCTACACTTGATGGCGTCATTGACGGGCTGCAGCAGCAGTGCATTAGAGAACGTGATAATATGATTTGAGGGATCCCTTGTTCCATCATAGGCCTTGATTGTAGGCATCTTAAACTTCATTGATATCTTCTCATTCATAATATTCTCTGTAAAGGGGGGGTGTGGGATCATCAGGATCTCCAAGTGACAATAAGTCTTGGGGGTCAGCCCTAACATGACTTGTCTTTGTTTGCCTCCTTGTCGAGGGCTCATCTAGATCTATCACAGATGCATTCCTTGCTGATCCTCCAGGCCCCCTCAACTCTCGGGCGTTGCTTCCTTGCTAACTCCCTTTCTAGGTCTTTCCTTAGTCGTTGAGCTTCAGCCTCATGAGCTCGTATCCTCTCCTATAGGTTTATGGAGTCAGTGTTTTGAGGCCCTCGGGACTGGGTACTCCTCCCTTGAAGGGGCTCCTTTTTAGGTCGTCTCCTTTTAGGATTAACGTCCTCATCAGTCGTTTCATCATCATTCGAGTAGGGTCCAGAAAAATCTTGATTCCCCTGACGTGAGCTATGTGGGGGCAGCAACCCTTGCTCATAAGAGGGCTCATAGTTAGGTGGAAGCCCATATTGAGGGTTTCTAGGCAACACCGTAGTGGAGACCTGCAATGGGAGAGGAGCAAAAAAAGTAGTATTGAGGGGTGAAATTACCTGGAGTGAAGGGACAGAGGCATGGATTGGCATGTCAGGATCGGAAGGTTGAACGACGATGCTCAAGTGTCCCGTACGACGGGTTCTTGTTTCAGGGTCCTCAACGGAGGTGGTTGGGACAACAGCTCCTTGTTCCTGAGTTGCGATAAGAGGATCGTTGGTGTCAACAGTGGTGTCAGGGATCTCTCATTCGAGGATGCTCGCGGTACTTCGTGTTCTTGCCATGGTTGTTATTCATTTTCCCACAGACGGCGCCAAATGTTACGGATCAAAAACGAGGTGTCTTTAATGCGTAATTAATGCTGGGGTTTGAGAGAGCTTCTAGCTTTAATGGCTGCACTAACGTTTCGTGATTAAACTCAGGTCCTCGTTAACTGCCTACGTATCTCAGTTCGTATGAGAATCAAGCCAACAACGTAGTTCTAATGTTGAGGGGTTAGGCCATTTATATAGGCACTTGAAGGCCTTGGAGTTAGATTAGAATTAGGAGACTTGGGGGCCAAGTCTCCTAGTGATGTAAGGTTGTTGTAACCTTCAAGGAATGAGAGTCCTCGTTGGACTCTAGCATGTGAGGTTTATCTTCGAGATTGGGCTTCTAGAGCCTTCCACAGATGATGGGTCTCGTAGGACTCTTCAAGCCTTTAATTGAGGTTTTATTAATTAACTACGAAATTAATTAATAAATAGGGTTTCTAGATCCTTCTAGGATTAGGGCCTTCAACAGACTTCTTGGGCCTTTACTGAGCCTTTATTAATTAATTACGAAATTAATTAATAACAAAGGCTTAATGGGCCTATGACTTCAACAGAGCTTGTTGACTGGACTTACAAATCCAGTTGATCCTTGGATTTATTTTCCTTGTTCGTTTCAAGGGCCCAAGCCTATGGACCATGCTAGGTCTAATAAATGAAATAATAAATGCTATATTTATTATTTCCTTAGGGCTATTTTTTTACCCATATCAGTAACACATGTGCCTGCAGATATATTTACAACGTATACATGGATTTTAATAAAATAAATCTATTTAGCATTTAAACGCAATCTAACAATTTATTTATATATGTGCTATCACTAATAATTTAATAACAACCAAATAACCACTCCTAGTTAGAAAAATAATTTGACTCTAAGAAAAATATACACTTTATCAACTAGAAAAATTTACTGATCCTGATATTATTAATTTATAGAGGTTTTACTTCCACTATTAATTCTTTTAATATACATCAGTTCTTTTAAGACAACTGTTGTCCTAGTCCTTTTTAGACATCGACTAGGAACCGATGTTTAAGGTGTTTACCTTCTCTGTACCGACAAAGACATCGGTCAATTTTTAGAAAGACATTTGTTTTTAGCCGACATTTATTGCAATTTTTCTAGTAGTGGTCGGGGAATTTTAAATATTCACTTACACTTTGTTAAAAATAATAAATATTTATGAAATTCAATTACTCACAAACTTCGTTATAAATAATAGATATTTTCGATGAACTACAGTATGACAAAAAAAAAACTCCGTTAACCGTGATTCATAGTGTTACTGTGAGACTTGTGCCGTTTGAAACTAGTGATAGGAAACAAGTCCGGCAGAAATAGGCCTTTGCTAGCCCTGAAAATAAGGCCTAATGAACATGTAAGTCTGCAATATGTACTATGTCCACTTTCCATGAAGGATCAAAGAATGTCAGTGTACCCTTCTTTGTTAAGTTACTCCGTATATAGTAGCAGAATAGGGAGGAATTAGTCAGCTTCTGAAAGGACAACCCAAAGAATCCAGCAAAAGGTAACTTCATTGCAGAGGCGGCCCAAACCCTTTACAATATTCTTTCAGTCCATAATTATTTGAGTTCACCATTTCTATGTTATATTTTCAAACATATTGTTTTACTTTATAATTTCTATATACAAAAAATCCAGCATGTATATTGTGTAAAAGAAAACAAGAAATTGTGTTCAATGGACCATATGAAATTGGGTCCTCTCCTAGTTCAAAGATGCATGTAGTCTGCTACTTTCTGCAAATGGTGAATTTGAACAAAAAGTCCATGTGACACATTGGTGACTTACGCGCATAAAATTTGGGACCATTTTTGCATGTGAAGCTTGCAGTGCAATTTCAAATGGCCAGGATTATCATACAATATTCTTTGTTTTTTAACTTTAAGTGATTTAATTTTGGCTTTATTTAGACAAAAAGAAACAAAGCACAGAGGTAACCCCCACACAACATTGAGCTTTGCTCTTTTCCAATGCTCAAATATTTCTCAAATGGTGTATTTGCAAGCTTAAGTTAAACTAACTGCTACCAATAGTAATCTTTTTCCTAAAACTTTCATGGTTTAACGGTACCTTTTTCTCTGAACTAAACTGTGAATAATGATTTCTCGGATGAAAATGATAAACCAAATCAAACATATCGCGTATATTCCACTCTAATAGGTGAGAGACTGAGGGTAAGATGTAGGCGGAACTTACCTTCAGTCCAAAGAATGGAGGGTTTTGTCTACAAAGATGTAGATGAAAATGGTACAAATCCATAATCTTACACTAAGAATGCCAAAACATTATAAGTTTAAAATACATATATTTTAGCTAAGCTTAGACACTGAAGAATTACTTTTCTACTTGTACTAAACAACTTCTTGTAAATAGATTTCACGACAAAACTTACGCCAAGAATTCAGCAACCACAAAACATGTCAATTACCTATGGCAAATACATTTGTAATGGTATGCGCTGTTCATCGGATCATTCCCTTCAACCGGAACTTGCTCAGCTCTGCACCTGTACCTGCATCCTCTGCATTCATTGTAAGTGCAAGTTGGAGCTACCGAACCAATCATCAACCTTCTCGCATTACTGTGGATCCACTCTTTGCTATGAACCTATAGATCGATAAAGAATGAGAACAATTATTTAGTAAAAGGAAATTAGGACGTCGTGCACGAAGAGTGATTAATAGCAAAGCACATAATAATTACAGTTTTGTGATAATATTAGATTGAGACAGACCTTAACTTTCTTAACAAAAGCTACATATTTGCACCTCACCTGCAAGTCATTATCCGGTGCTGCTGAAATGTGATGAACATTCTGAGGATGAGGATTAAGTAGATGAGTACTGAACCCTGTTACAAAATTTGAAAATTTTAAGATAAATGACTGTTTAACAGCGAATATATTCGTACTTCTAAATATAAAAAAACTCGAGTGTTAAGCATTTGTAAAATAAGTTTTCGGCTTAAATTTCAGGAAGCCTGGGTCAAATGAAATCACACACACTTTAAATGAGATTTCAACAAAATAATAAAAATTTGAGTTATAAATAGCAATTAAAAATTTAAATCTATGTAGAAAAAAGCCTTCATTCTTGGTGTTTTTCAATGCAGGAGTGGAAAAAACCCAGCTTAGCTACATTATGCAAGTGCAATCAGCAACTAAGCAAAAATGAATTTGTACATGGTCGTACGCATGTATATGCACACACATTTACATGTTGAAGATAAGATAAAGTAAGCATATAAGTATGACCTTGTTTAATTTGTGCTGCACAAATTAAAATGAAGAATAGGAAGAGCGAGTTAAGAATTTTAGAAATGGTCATTCTTGGCCTTTGGTATAGTGATAAGTTTGCAGGATAAAGAATTGGCAACTTTTTAGAGAATGTAATTGATAGAGGGAGAAAAAGTGAAGAGCTTGTGGTCTGGATAAGAGATAGCCTACTGGTGAAATGTGCAGCATCTCCTGAGACAAGCACACCAAAGAGGTCCATATCAGACAATATCACCTTGAGCTTACACTGCAGGTTAAATTACATAACTAGCCCCTAGATAAATTGTAAATTGGTACATGAACTTTCTTCTCTGAGATTTCGCAAGGGATATTTTGGGGTTTTCGGATTGCAAATTTTGTTAGAATGCACTCAACTTGGCATAGATTCTCACCCTCTCCAACAAACTGGATGGACAAAGATATACAGCGTGCAGAGAGAGAGTCCTAGAATATTGGGGAAACCATGAAAATCTGACAGTTTCACATACTGTTCTACTTCTATCATCAACAATTCAATAAATTTATAGCACAACGTATAATTACAATAATTCAACCATCCAATACAAAATGGCAATGGCACCGATCAAATTTGCGCATTATTGTTGGTTCTTTATGATATTCGATCTGCCCTTTCTTTTCTTTCAATCTTTATTGAGATTAACAAAGAAGGATTTTATTTAGTGACGTACATTATACCGAGTACTAATTGGAGACCAATATATCCCGCATCATCATGTTCTGCAATAATAAGTTTATAATATATTATTAGCACAACATATAGGTCTCTCTCTAATTTTTGTCTAACATAGAAAGTACACCTTCACCATGGTGTTAGCTAGATTACGGCTGAAACAAAAATTATAAACACAATCATTGGCCTATGTTATAACCAAAAAATTACAAGTACAATTTTGTATTGACGAGTGATGACATTGTTGACGACTGATGGAAACTTGACAGCATAGTTGATGAGTAGAAGTTTATTGGACGACTAGCAAGTTAAATAATAATATTATATATTATTATTCTGTGAATAATTCAATATTCATTGGATTATTTAATTACGCAAGTGAGAATAATAATTACATTAATATTACAATCAAGGCCCAATAAAATAGGAATGGCTAGCAGCTGACGGATAGACTAAGTCTCGACGGGTAAGGCTGAAAAACACATGACGGATGAAAATCAAGGAAGTGATAAGAGTCCATCTTCAACTACAATTCAAATACATGGAAAGTATAGAGACAAGCATCCATGATATCAAGGAACGTGATCATCAAGTAGCTCCATGGAAATAGGATCGTGGGAGGCTGTTACATCATAATATAAATACAATCATAAGGGGCTAAGGAAAGGGAGATTGAATACTATCACAACAATACATACACAATATTTGTCCGACGAGTACAATACATGTTCGACGAGTAGCAGCTTGTTGTAGTTTCATTCATTCAAATCACTTGTAAACAATTCTTATCAAACATAGTGGATATTCTTGGTTGGGTACACCCCACCAGCGATTTTTAACCTTTTACAAGGGTTTTCCTTGTCAAACAAAATTGTCTTGTGTCATTCTTTATTTTCAGTCATCGAATATTTTTTTCTTATTAATTCTACCCGTCCAAATATCAAAATACATTTTATAAACAATTTAACAAATAAAGAACTTAGTTATTGACCCATCAAATTTTGGCTAAAACAACCTATTTGCATTCTTTAAAACTACAAGCTTATCCCGTGCTTTCGCACGGGATGAATGACTAATGTTTAGGTTATGTAAATTTATTTTTTATATTATATTTTATTGATATTTACTATAAAATTTTATAACGTTGAGAATTTATGTTAATATAATATAATATTATCCATGAGAAGTTGTATAAAAGGAGGACTATTGGGGTCAGAGTTGTATGTTATTATACAATGATATTTATATATTAATATTAATAAACTTTAATAATATATTAAATAAAAATTATAGGATAAAAAAGGTTGTTATAATAGAAAATATAGAATATAATTTAAATATAATATAATATTATCCATGAGGAGTTGTATAAAAGGAGGATTATCAGGGATTATATATATATATATATATATATATATATATATATATATATATATTGTGAGAGAAATTTGGTTACAACACTATGGAGGCCCTTTACTGGAATAGCGGAAAGAAAAATAACAGAAATTGACCAAGAAACATAAATTAGAGTTTCATATTCTGCATCATTATTGGTAGCTCTGAATGAGAAGTGAATGGAGCTTTGGAGGCGATACCCCTCAGGGCTATTGAGTTCAATTCCGACTCCTACTCCACTATTTGTTTACTTCCCTATCCGTATACAGGTTCCACCAAGGTGCACAATTCTCCTTAGGTATCACAGAGTTACCAGGTTTAGGTGCCGGATGCATGACTTCCACCTCCATTTCTGATGGAAACTCTAGTATAAAGTCAGCTAAAACTTGACCTTTAATTATTGTTCTTGGCTTGTAATCAATATCAAGTTATCCCAACTCTATTGCCCATTTCATGAGTCTCCCAGAAGCTTCCGGCTTATGCAAGATAGGTCTCAAAGGATATGAGGACCTTACTTCCACTTTGTGGGTCTGAAAATATGGCCTGAGATTCCTAGATGCCAAGATTAAGGCATATACCAGCTTCTCCATGCTTGGGTACCTGGTTTCTGCATCCAAAAGTCTTTTACTTACATAATATATCGGATATTGTACTTGTTCATCTTCCCTTATCAGTACTACACTGACAGAGTGTTCTGAACAGCTATGTACAATATGAGAACCTCTTATTCCAAGGGCTTGGATAGCAATGATGGGCTTCTCAACTGCTCATGTATCCATTGGAACTCCTCCCCTTTTTTGATAGCTTTAAAAAACTCATTGCACTTAACTGAGCTTCTAAAGACAAACCTGTTGAGAGCAACTATTCTCTCTGTCAAACATTATATCTCCTTAACATTTCTCGGGGATCTCATTTCCACCAAAGCTTTGATTTTTACAGGATTTGCCTCAATTCCTCTGTGATTCACAATGAAGTCTAGAAACTTTCCAGATTTCACCCCAAATACACATTTTTGTAGATTGAGCTTCATCTAGTACCTCCTTAATATGTCAAACATTTTTTTAAGGTACTTTACATGATCAATAGCTTTCTTATATTTGACTAGTATATCATCCACATAAACCTCCATTATTTTGCCAATCTGCTCATGAAACATCATATTCACCAACCTCTGGTAGGTAGCTCCTGCATTGAGCAACCCAAATGGTATCTCCATATAGCAATATAGGCTTTTATCCGTAATGAAAGTGTTATGCTCTTGGTCAGGTTCGTACATGAAAATCTGATTATAGCCTGAATAAGCATCCATAAAACTGAGCAAGGCATGTCCAGCTGTGGCATCTACTAGCTGGTCAATTCGTAGAAGAGGGAAGTTATCCTTAGGACATGCTTTGTTCAAGTTTGTGAAATCTACACAAGTCCTCCATTTCTCATTAGGTTTTTTAACCAATACCGGGTTAGCCAACCATATAGGGTAGAATGACTCTCACCGGCTTTGAGTAACCAGTCCACCTCCTCCTTTAAAACGGAAGCTCTTTCTCCACTTACAGCTCTTCTTTTCTGTCTTACTCTTTCTTTTTAGGATCAATATTTAGAAGATGACACATCACTTTGGGGTCAACTCCAATCATGTCTGAATGACACCAGGCGAACACCTCAAGATTCAGTTTCAGGAACCTAAACAACATCTCCTTTATACTAGGTTCCAAGTGCTTCCCAATAGTTATTACCTTTGAGGCATCATTGTCATCCATCACCACAACAATCGTATCATTAGCTGGTCTTGTCTTTTCAGTGGTTTCAGACATTCTTGGGTCCAGGTCTATTTCAACTTCAACATCTGGAACCTCCTCTATAGTGAGAGTTTATGTTGGTGCAACTTCCAACATTAACAATCCTGATGGTGCTACCCTTGGAAAAAAATAGAACATCTAGAAGAGGTTCCTTGTCAGTCAACTCCACAATTCTGATTCCATTACAAGAACTTTTCCATTTTTCAACAGGTTCCTGGACCAGTACATCATCACCTTCTTTCTTTATTGCTTGGAAACTCCCATTTGGCCTTTCTACTACTTGTATTGCTTTGTTGTAGCACTCTCTAGATTCATATTGACAGCCTCTAACACATTACACCCCATTAGGTGTGGGGAACTTCATGGTCATGTGGTAAATAGAGGTCATTATCTTCATATCTTTCAGTACCAACCTTCCCGAAATCGCATTGTAAGAAATATCCTCATTTACCACCATGAACTCAGCCATCTGGGTGGTCACTTTAGGTTCATCTCCTATAATGACTAGGAGGTTTATCTTTCCAAGGATCCTCACCGAGTTTCCAGTAAATCCATACAATTCATTCTTGATGGTACCCATATCTTTATCTAGCAGCCCCATCTTTTGGTAGGTGGTGTAAGCCAGAATATTCACAGAACTCCCATTATCAACAAGGATTCTATGTATATTTAGACCTCCAGTTATGACAGTTACCACCAAAGCATCATTGTGGGGATAATGCACCCACTTTGATTCCTCTTCATTAAGGGAGATTTGAGCAATTTCCCCTTTGAACAACTTTCAGGGCCTTTCTGGTAGATTAAGCACATTTGTCAAGGGTTTTCCTTTAGCTTTCTGGGCATACCTATCCATGGCATTTTTGCTGGAACCTGCCGAATAGGGACCTTCAATGATGGTCCTGATGCTTTCTGCCCTGATAGTCCTTGTGGCACCTGATTGTTCAGCTTCATTGGCTGCCTTCTCATCCCGGAACCCTCTGGCTTCTCTGGCCATAAATTCTGAAAGGTGTCCACCTCTTATCAATTCCTCAATTTGGTCTTTGAGGTATCTACAATCTGTCGTCTCATAACCATTGATGTCATGAAGGCACAATACTTTTCCAGATCCTTCCTTCTAGGGGAACCTACTCTGTATGGCTTTTTAAACATTCATGTCTTCTCTGTAACCTCATATATGTGGCTGATAGAGGTGTTGAAGGGAGTATATTCCTCAAATTATGAGAACCTGTCAGCAGGAAAAAATCTCCTCACATCATAGGACTTGTCTCTGTTAGCATTTACATAGATGAGTGTTGTTTTGTCATCTCGACTGTAGGTCCTTGAATCAGATGTTCCCCTATTAGAGGTTTTTTTCTCAACATTCATGTCCTTAGGGCTGTAAGAGCGATTCCTTTTATTCCTGCTCCACTCCCCAATGCCTCCTTGGTTAACATTCTTTGACAGTTTAACCAATGATTCCTCCATAATCTTGTGAGGTTTCACATTTGCATAAAAGTCAGAAAGGGTTTCAGGTTCCCTTCCTTGGAGCACCTTCCAAAAGTTAGTTCATGGCCTCACACCTGCAATAAGGAAGTTTTTCAGGGTTTCATCTGAAGCTTTTCTCACCCTGGGAACCTCTACATTGAACATCTTAAAGTAGTCCTTTAGAGTCTCATTGTCCACCTGTTTGATATTTGTCAATGTATTGGCAGGTGGAGCATAGGCCATGAAAGCTCTAAATTGATCTACAAACAGGCCCCTCATCTACTCCCAGGATTTTATAGAGTCATCTGACAACCTCTTGAACCATTGGTGAGCATTTCCTGTGAGAGTGAGAGCTAGCAGCCTGCACCTGGTGAGAGGTTCCACCCGGTACACCTCAATTTATGTGGTAAATCGACTTAAATATTCCACAGGATCTGAGCTTCCATCAAATTTGAGGTCTCCGTTCATTCTGTAGAACATGGGTAAAGGAGATTGTTTTATCCTTTTTATAAAGGGGGAAGCTATGGCCAAACCGGATTGAGACTTCTTTTCAGCTTGGATTCTGTCCAGAACCTCCCTTAATTCCTCAATTTTAAACTTACCAGGTACCTCATCAGTGAGTGGTACCTCCTCCTCAAGTTCTAGGGCATGTTCAAGTTTTTGAACGAGTCTCATCTCCCTTCTGACTTTTGAGACCTTCAGCCTTGGAACCTTCATGTTAGCCCTTCTCAATTGCCCTTTTGATAGACAACTAGTGACGAAGGTCCCTTTCACTGGCCTTGATTTTGTGTCGAAGGTCCTGATCACTTAGCTTGTTTCCCAACTTATCAAACACACTGATAGTGGGGCTAAAGAAACGTGTAGGTTCCTGATTTTCCTTTTCAACAGCTTCTTCTGTTTGGGACCCCCCTTGGTAGCCTCATCCTCCAATTTTTTCTCTCTTTCCCCGCTTTCAGAATCAAACACCAACTATTTGGGGGTTACGCTTTTCTGCTTCAATTTCTTTCTAGAAGAAGCCGACTTGAACCTTTTTCCCCCTTCTTGAGAGGTTTCTTCTCGAGTATTTCCACTATTTCCCCCTACTATTTCATGAAGCCCAAGACATCGTGCAGAGTAACTTCAGGTTGAGGTTCTCCTTAGGGAACCTTTTTGCCATTCGATAGCGTTTTCTCATTGTCTGAGTTGTTAGACATCTTTCCTTCCTAAAGATGAATTAAAGCCCTCCTTCTAGCACCAAAATATTGTGAGAGGAATTTGGTTACAACACTATGGAGGCCCTTTACTGGAATAACGGAAAGAAAAGTAATAGAAATTGACCAAGAAACAGGTTCTTGATTGAGTTTTCACTGAGGGTGGATAGTGATTTGTATAATCCTGAGATTATACAAGTCAAGCACCTCAGAATAACAAACAATACTTGAGTTTTCTACGTGTTCTCTCTCCTCTAAGTATTTTCGAACCGACCCTTTGCTAGTTGCCTACATACCCTATTTATAGGGATCAAGTCCATATGTAGTTCTTGGTTGTTATGACTCTTGTTGATGAGCGATCAACTGAGTTTTGATAAGGTTTGTCCTCTATTTTGATGTATATCTCAAAGTGGTTGAGTTGAAAGGAGAGTCCATGCCGGTTAGGACTCCTTGGAAACTCCTATCTCTTGTATAATCGAATTGATATATTAATATATGTATTTTCCTAATAATTATCCTCAATCTGATGAGAATAATATGGTATTTATCTTCAATAATCGTGGATAGATTGTCTCCTAAAAATCAGGTGTAATAGTCCACATAGGACTACCCTGCCAGGAGGTACCAAGCAGCTATCCCGGAAGCTAGGTTATGGAACCTGTCCAATAGGACCTGAAACTTGTTCCTTGGAAACAATAGCACATTAGGACCTCCACTTCACTAGACTCCTTGAACTCTTTAAATTAGGTTACAACATTGATATAATGGAAGCTCCTTGGACAGTAACTCATCTGCCACACTATGACCTTTTCTCCTAGTAGTTCTTCATCCTTGGATGGACTTTCCACCTTCTGAACCTCTTTGGCAGCTTCCATGACTCATTTGATCACCATATAACCTCCCTAACATCCCTCATTCTGGCTTGGGCCCTTTTTAGAGGACTAGTTATTTAGTGAATTAGACCTCTAACAATCTATGGGTCCAAATCCAGCTCATGTGATATTTTGGGTAAAACAATATATTTTTTAAATATAATATAATATTATTCATGAAAAGTTGTATAAAAAGAGGATTATTGAGAGTTATAGTTGTATGTATGATATATATTATTTTTAAAATTAGATTTTATTAAAATTGAATGGTTAAGATCGTTTCTAAGATTTATCTAAAATTGAACGGTTATGATATTTTCTGTGATTTACCTTAAATCAAAATTTTTAATCTTTCAGTTATAATAATGTAATATAAATATATAGAATTGTCTAAAATTATTAGACTGTAATCACGATTATATCTGAACTTTCACCATAATCTCATATACATAACAGATTAACTGTCGATGACCATATATATCTAATTTATCGAATTTGTAAGGTAAAATTATACGATGTGTATAGTGGAATGATATATCGAATCTTCTAGTTATATGTACCAACGACATGTAATAAATTCAACTGCTACTGTGATTCCGATGAGGAAACCATGAACATTATGGAGTTTGTTGCTTATAATAAAAACATTTGTCACCACGTACCTTCTTGTTTCACTGGGAATTTCATGGTCTATCTATATATGCAAAATTGATGTGATGTTAGATATAATGTCTAATAAGCTTTGTACATTTGATGTGACGGTCGTCACGCGGTTGTTACACATAGATCTTCCCCATTTTTCTCAGTTACGTTCTTTTAGGAATCTATTTCCTACAAAATTTCTTATTAGTTTCTAACGTATTCTTGTTTGTGCAACACTAGCAAATTATTTCAATAAATTAGAGAAAAAGGAAATATAGGACCTTGAACATTTTGATGGACCATTGCTATGCTATTTAGGTGTCCCAAGATTAACAAACACCAACGGGCTCAAATCATGCTGCATATTGTACACTATAGTTTACAATGATATAGATTTGTCCCTAGCTATCAGATAATTAAAAAATGTTACTCTTTACGTCAAAAAAGAAAAAAGAAAAAAAGAAGCACATGTTAATCTTGACTCTCAAACTAGTTTCACAAAATTTGAATGTAATTCAGATCGGAATATATGTTCGGGGCGAATCTAAGTATGGGGACCCGTGTCTCTACTATTTTTTTATAAAAAAAAAGATTTCATTACTAACATTTTTTTTAAAAAAAATATCACTATTAAAATTAAATTATACAAATTTATTTTTCAAAATTAACGTGGTGTCCCCTTAAAAAATTCTTTTAGATCCGCCCCTACTCGTACAAATTTTATTTTTTTTTGAAGATCATCGTCACATCACTGACAGTAAGGAATTATAAATATAGTTGGTAAAATATACTGAGTGCTCGTACAAAACATCCATAATGGAAGCAACAACTTTGTGAGAAAATTTTGATGATCAATCAAGAATAAAAATATTCAAAGAAAAGTTCAAAATCCAAATCAATAAAAGCAAATAAATATAATACAACTATACAAGTGAGTTCCCGAGTCGTGACTATGCATCGAAAACAAATACAACTACAATCTTCTGAACATGTCCATAATCATCGTCGAAACAAAAATCTTGTACGATTTGTCCATAATCATCGTCGAAACAAAAATCTTGTACGATTTGTTTTAAAAAATATGTGTGTTTTTCAAAATATTGGTTGCACAAATTTTCAATCACAATATATATAGCTCACACAATTTTTTGGATAATAAAATATATTTCATGCATGACAAATAATATATGTGATTGTAAAAAATAAAAATAAGAAAACTTATCTCGTATTTTTGTCAGATGGATATAATGTGTAGATATTGTGCTCTTTTTGATGGTGAGAGTCCTAACACCATGATTTGCATATAGTAGTCTACTCATATTTTTTATTCCTTTTTATCTTGTATTTTATTCAAACACGTCATATCTCCATCATTCGGTTCCCCGTTGAAGTTATCCAAAATCTTTTTTTAACTCTCCATGTGTATTGTGTTTGTTTGATATGTCATTTGTTCTCCACAAACGAAAAATAACCCCTCCTTCTAGCGCCAATTGTTGTTGTAGGAATTTCGTAACAACGGATTTCAGAGGTTTTTCTGGAATAATAGAGTTAAAGGTATAATAATATGATCCCTTTTGCCAAGATGTCTGCGTACGTATTTATATACGATCAAACTCACGCAGTTATGTTATAATTGCATATATACCCGAGAGACTTTAGGGATATATTTATTAAATATGAGAATTAATTGATTTTATCTAATATATCTTGGAAATTAAGCAATTGATTATTATTGAAATTAATACTAAAAATAAAGAAAAACAAAAGCATTATGCCAAGAATATGGCATAACAAATATAATTCTTCAATCCTTGCACTAAAAAATATCTATACATGTTTACAACTCGACCAAAACTTAAATCCTCATAAAATTTGAAGTGCTCAAAGTGGCCCTACTAGAAAACATCTAGCAAAAATAGCAAAAAAAATAACAAAAGTGGCCCCAAGTGCGTGATATTATTGGTCCAACATACAAGAAAAATGTATAGCGCAAAAATTATAAGATATGAATTATTGTTAGCGCTTAGCATGCAATGCACAATGCAGAAAAAGAAGAGTGACCATATGAAAAGGACTAATTATGAGCCCCTCACCCCTGTATGTATGTGTTGTATAGGCATGCTGCAGCCTGCATTCATGCACGGATGCACCTCTTGATAAGTTGATGTTGAAATTGTTCACAATGTGGTGCCTCTGTTTCTATTTATACCAAGGTTTGTGCATTTTTTTTCTACAATTACATAGTAAATATTGGGCTGTGTTATATCAGATAATCTATTCGATCCAGAGTTAAAAGATGTCCAATGTTCATTGGACTGGTTACTCGATCAGTCGACAATAATTATTCAGAGTGCATGAAATGATGAATAATTTTCTTGATTTTAATTGGGTTTTCTACAAGTTCCTAAGTTGTGCCCTACCTACTATTCCAAATTTCCAATTTATTGGACTAGTTTTCCTTTCGTCTTGGAAAGATTAAGCATATATGATCCACTTCCCTAAGTTGTTTAGCTGTCCGGGATGACTTTCACTTTTACTTTATTGAATAATTTTTTTGATTTGATGAATTATATAAATTAGATTACTCACCCACACATATCTCTGTTTAGACTCGAACTTGACAGAGGATATATATTCCGTTCCAATGTTAGGTGTTCTTCGCGTCTCTACTGAGACTCGAATTCTCGACCTTTTGTTATTTAATAATGGTATCTGTTAGGTTACAATACTAGGTATTATTGTTGGTTTTTGTACTGATTAAATTCAACTTGAGGAGGGTGAAAGGTTGCAGGAAAGCTATTCAACTTAATTGATCACTTATCTGTCATGGTCGACCCCTAAACTTTTATTTTTGTTAGCCTTCATAGAAAACCATTTATATTTGATAATATGCTACAACTTCAGGATTTTTAATAATGTGCAATGGCAAACTCAGGGTACCTCCTTTACTGTTAGCTTGGTTTCTACTTTCTAGAAGATGTCATGAGAATTCTATTGAAGTTTCTTAAATGTGCTGAATAATCCAGCGGGAACTTACACCTAAATCTCACTACTGAGTAAATATTCCTAGAGCTTTACTATCGGTTCCAGCCAGTTCCTCTTAGATACCTGCACTCGTACCGTTTACCTAAACAGTTGAATTAGAGTATTTTATCGATCTGAACCATATATCTTGCTTCTTATCTCCTGTTAACAATTTAGTTTGGTTAGATTAGTTTGACTGTCGAGGGAATAAAGTTGAATTGTAAAAAAAGAAAAAGAAAAAATGTATCAGAATACACGCATACAAGATTCTCTCGAGTTTGAAATAGCATACACGTAGTGAAAATGTCAAAGAATATATTTGAATCAAGAGCACGCCTTCAAATAATACATATTTTTTGTGATTTCTGAGCTGCTATCAGGGGCGGAACTAGGGGGGACTGGAGTGAGCCCGGCCCCCACCAAATTTTCAGATTTGAATGATCCAACATCACTACTACTCATGCATTGTTACGCAGGCTCATTTTATGCTTAGACTTGCATTGCTACATAGGGAAGAATGTGCACAAGGAGACGAGAAATTGGTAAAAGTATGAACTTGTCACCATGTTTTTCGGATCTTGGCACTCTTGTTTTAAGTCAAACTTCTCTATCCAAGTAGAGAGGCACATAACTAACTAAAACGTAAAGACTTTGTTAGTGGAGGCAGTATGGTAAGAGCTTACTAGTGCAGGATACGTGGAATGCAAGAGTTAATCTACAAAACGATTGTGTGAAATGCAAAGCTTAAAGTGTGCGCTATTTTCCATTTCAATTGTTGTTAGCAGGAGTCATGTTTAAACTATTTCTTTATGATGAGGGCTGAAATTTCCATACTTGAATATTTTAATAATTGAAAATTAGGATGCTATATTTTTAATATCTATTTAATTTTCCGAAAAGCTTGTCGATTAGTCTTCTCATTAGGAGAAATATAGGCGTTGGAAATCAACTGAACCCCTTGATTTCATGCAAAATTTGTGGCCAGAATATTTGCAGAGATGAATAACATACAACTAACACACGGTGTGATCTATTTTATTTTAAGGGTTAAATATCAAACTCGTCACTGAAATTGAGTGAAGAAGAATAATGTTTTGCATGTAATTTGCTTTGTTCACAGTCAACTTGTCAACATATGATTTTCCTCTTTCTAAACATGATTTTCATTCTATAGATGCACATTTCTATCGATGCTCATTTTTATGAATAAATTATATCCCTATATTATATGTTACATGAAGTTACATCTGGTCTGCATAATGTTGTTATAAATTAAGCATATTCTGTATCAGATTCAACAGACTGGATTTATACTTGCTTGATGTACTTGATTTTGCTTATGAATATCAGAGAACTGTATCTTGTGAATATCAAGCTGCAAGCCTGCCGCTGCATTTTTTAATACTGTTATGGTCTTACGGATAGAAACCCACTTATAATGCTAACTTAATACAAGATGCAGTTTGTATTCATAATTAAAGCACGTACGTTGATGCCATACCTTGTCTCCTACACTTTAATTTTGTAGTGCGGCTCTGTCTCCACGCAGGCAACCGTTGTGACTTTCTTATCTTTCTCTAAGACCACAATTTATAAGCTGTAAAAAAACTTCTTGTACAATCTCCCATTTTCTTGCAAATAGGACGTCTTTACCAACATCCCTTTATTATATTTAAAACATGCTTCACAACAATCAAGCGATTTAGATTTCTGTTTCTTTCATCACGGATTGTTTCTGCGTAATTTTCATTCCTTACTCTATTCCATTCATACTAATTTGAACTAGAGCTCCAAGCCACCCGAACGAATGCACATTTTCCTTTTTACTTTCTTCAAAATCCTCATTATAAAAATCGCACTCGCAATCTTTCAGTTAGATTTTTTCACTCAACCCTCTTCCCTCCTCTTTAACCTTTAGCATACACTTTATTATTCTATTCACCATCTTGGGTTATCATGGCTGAGTTAGCTGGTAGCACTATTGACACTACAATCTCATACGGTCTTTTAGATACGGATGCAACCTAGTAATCCGATTGTTGGTGCTAAATTGTTCTTAATGGTGATTCAGTGATCGAGAACTGATGCTAGCAATAATAAAATAAGAGGTAATTATTGGACATACATGTCATGACAAAACTTCAACATCTGAAAAAGTTTATTAAGAACTCTTACTGGCAAGCTCTACCTACAGTCCATATCAACTGTCCAACAAACAACAGAACCCTTGGGTCTACGTGTGTGTGTGTGGACTTGGACAACCCCATGTCCTAAACCCCAAAGGTGTTAAGAGGATAAGAATCGAGAAACACAAAATGCCATTGATTTGAAATCTCTCACACTCTTCTCCTAGGCAAACATCACCTCAAGCCTCTCAATTATTTTGTGCCTAGTTACTAGATGCATGTATGTGACTTTTTTCCTGCAAGTGTTCTGTTAGTTATAAATACAAGTTCAAGTTCTTTTAGACCACACTGTATTGCCAACAAACATGGAGATGGAGAACTATGGTGATGGTGGTAACAGAATATAATGTTGCTTGGCAAAAGTTTTTAGAGAATACTTGATCAATAAAGTGATAGGTAACATTCTGGATCAGACCACATCACCATTACCATTCAAAGAGGCTACATTTTTTCTATTCCCTTCCCACCCAAATCCTCAGCCATTCATTCCCACAAGCACCAATAAATAATTCAAGGTGGACAATAATTTTTTGGCTTCATCCTCAAATGGGGCCAAAATCTAAGCAAGAAACACCCAAAACACAATGCCTGCTCTTCTACTATAAGTTAAAATTTAAGAAATATCTAAGCCATGTGGTGGAATATGCCAGATGATGCCATGGACACAGTCACAGAGAAGATAAGATTTGATTACTTGGTACAAATAGAATTAGGATTCTAAAAAATAAACTATTTGGTTGCCGCTAAGTTAAGGAATTGCCTTCTGGTATTTTAACTGAAGTTGTGATGTACCGAGTCATGCATGTGCAGAATGTAGTATAAAATCTTTTAAATAAATAACTATTTCTTCTTAATCTTTTCATTAATACTACTGTCAAGTACTGATCAAGCAATGTATTAAAAAAAAGGCATGTGCACAAATTATTCGATAATATAATACAGTATAATCAATCCTATACTAGATGAAGCTTATATTCTCCACGGTTACTTATTTACAGTGACTATAACTTTATCAACCTGTAATTGAAACAACTCAAGAAAACATAATTTACAAAATTTAAGTTGAGAATGATTGCAACATACCCTGGTAGGAATAGCAATGGAGACAACAGCCATACTACGCATAATTTACAGATTTGGTTATAAGAAAACTGTTGTATCGCATCATGCAGTATGTGTGATATTCATGGCTCTATTAATTCTCTCAAGAATACCGCTAGCCTTCCTCTTGGCCCTAGAGGTGCCATTTCGAGCAACCTGAGATATTGTACCATGTGTATTTTCTTCCTCTCTTATTTCCCTCCATTTGGTCCTGTCATTGAAACATATAGTATGGAGGATTGCTACGCAATTTTCCGTGTTCCGAGCACATGAATTCTCTCTGGTAATACCGAGCAGGCACGAAACTCCTTCAAGTTCCCCTAATTCTTCGACAGCCTTTTGATTGGTTGACAGCATGGCAAGAATGGCTAGTAACTCATCAACACGTGCTCTGTTTGAGAGTTTATCAAGGATCACTCTTACTGCACCGCCCCTCACAGCCCTCATTTTATTTTCATGAAGAATACAGAGGTTAAAGATGGCTGAAGCGACATCTCTCATTGCTAACGGGTGGCCATCTTCTAAAAGATCAATGAGTGGTTTTAGAGCACCAGATTTTCCGATAAGTGATTTATTAGAGTCGAGAGCGGATAATGTAAAAAGAGCAGCAGCTGCATTGCTTCTTGTTTCAATTGTTCCTGATCTCAATGCTTCCAGAAGGAGAGGAATAACCATCGGTGTTTCTGCAACGAGCTTCTTATTGTTATCATGGATAGAAAGATTCAAAACCGTAGTAATCACGTCTTCTTGGAGATCAAAGTGAGCTTCACTTCTCGACTTGTTTTGGGAGAGAGGATTTAGTAATTTAGGGATGGCATCAACAGATTCCCCAAAAAGTGCACGGAATGAGGGTGATCTCTTAGTCAACAATCGCAATTCCCTGGCCGCTTTCTTTTGATCAGACAATGATGAAGACATCTTCTCCAGCAAAGAGATAAAATGATCACAGTCTGATTTTGTTAACCCATCCTCATCAGAGCATTGGTTAGAATCTGGCAACTGCACACCATGGCCCTTGCACCATTTTGATATCATGTCCCGAATTAAGTTATTTGGGGTAAGAAAAGTGTGGCTAAGAACTTGTTGCGTTTGAGGGCATGTCCTGTTACCGGATTTTAGCCATTTCTGGATAAAAGGTCTATCGTACGTCTGCAAATCCAACAAACTACTATGAGCTAAAAAATCAACAATATATCTATGCAGATAACATATATGCCCAGTAAAATAGGAGGGAAGTCTAACTCTAATTCTAGCAATTTAGTTAAGGCATTTGTGAAATTCCATTTATTAAATCATCAAATTTCACATATGCTAATAGTCTAATGGATCTTAAGTAAAATTCTGATAAGTGATAACATTGCTAAGTGGAACAACATTAATAATAATTAACAAACCTTCAATTATGAGAACAAGGACTCTATAGAAGAGAAAGGAAAGAAAAAAAAAGTAGTTACCTAAGCCAAAAAAAAACAGCCAACATTCAAAGTATCTGTTAAAAACAAACACAAAAGCTTAACCTTTACCAACCACCACAGATTCAATCATGATTCAACTGTACACAATGTAAACTTCTTGATAAAAATCCAAAAATCCCAACTTTATCAAATCAAATCCAAGAAAACTTATCAAAACATTAACACCAAAGTAAACAAACAAAAAATACACAGTCACACACTAAAAACCCAAGAAACAGAACCACCCCAGATCAAAAAACAAGAGTATGTACACACACACACACCTGACCAGTAGACACAATAACAGGATCACACATGAGTTTCTTAGAAATTGGGCAGCAAAATTCTTGAGGAAAATCACTCAAAGACTCGATCTTTTCATCTTCTTTTGGTGGCATTAAAATAAAAGACAATGATTTTCTCAACTTCAAATCTTTTAATGCAGAAAGCAAGTGATGGGTCTGATCAATTGCTCCTAAACAAAACAACTCATCATCTGTCTCTTCAACAATTGTTTTTACAAGTCTCTGTATCTCTTTTTTCAACTCAGTTGCCTTGGCTACCACGCCTGGATCAGCCTCTAATACCCCTGTTTTTGCCATACCAATATATATATTCAATCATAAAACTGCCTATGCATATATATGAATATATATGTATCAGTGCAATGGCATATACATATAGACACAAATTTATGAGCAGGGAAAGAGAAGAGGGAGAGTGTTTATGCAGAGAAAAGTGGGGTCATGTGGGTGGTCCACAATGCCATCACGGGTCCATGGGTCCACCACAATACACAGCTGCCACTTTGTACGCGTAAATAGCCACCAAACTACTCCTCCGCAAAACGCTTTAACCGATTCAATTTTGATTATTTATTAAATATTATTGATTTATATTTTTATAAAAATAAAAATTAACTGTAATAGTTAATGTAATATATTTTTTAATGATATGTTTTCATAATTTTTATTTCTAACAATAATTAATATAAAATAATTAAGAGAAAATTATATGTAATTATCTTGGCTTTGCTTAAATATTAAGGTAAAATAATAAAATTAAGATTGAATAAATCTATTAAGATATGCCATTTATTACAAGATTTCTTTTTTTGTTAAATGCTATTACAAGATTTCATATATTAATACTGCCATATATTTTACAACCAACTCATGTAAAAATAATTTTTAATTTATAAAGTTCTTATGAGTAGTGTTGAAGGTATTTTATTGTCAGTTTTAGTTATTTATATTTAAATAAATATAAATTTTATTATATTTAAGTATATCATAAATAATTAACATATATTATATGACATGAAATTGTGAATTTCTAGATGTTCTTCTCTGAGTCTTTGTCACGGAGTATTTGGAAAAGTTATGTGATGGATAGTTGTTGTAAAAAATTATGTTTGAGGACTATTTCACATGAAGTTGCTAAAAGTATTGATAGAGTTTCAGTGTGTGTGCGTGTGTGTTTTTTAATGTTGTGATAAAGAAAATATTCGAATCTATTATTTCAAAAATTTTGATTTTTTTTTGAGAAATTATATTCCCAGCAAGTTAAGTTAGCTAAAATGTTCAAGGAAAGACAATATAATTAATTTATTGTTTTCTTTTCTATTTCTGATCAATTGATTACTCCCACATTTGAGATTTTTGCACAAGAATTAAGGTATTTAAGCTCTTAGTTTTCAACCGTCTTTTGTTTATCTAATCGAAAAATATTTAATTATTTTTACCTAGAACAAAGTACAATATATCTTTCTTATTCATTTTTATATGCATAATTATTTTATTTATAATATAATTAAAATTAAAGTTTAAATATAATATTTATTACAAAATAGCCTATATAGATTATAAATAGGGTTAAAATAAAATAAAATTTTAAATCCTTTAGATTTTTAATATTCAAAATAATTGAATTATAAATATTTTTACAAAGAAGTATATATATTCATTTATATGAATATATTTATGTAAACATAATTTTTTTTATTTTTTTATTTTCTGCATAGTCTCTCTTTTATTTGTTTTAAAGAGCATGACTTTTTATTTATAGCATAATTAATATTTAAATTTAAATATAACATTTATCATAAAATAGATTAAATACGAGTATATTATAAATAGGTTTAGAGTACCATAAAAAATTAAATAATTTAAAATTTTTAATATTCAAAGAGATTGAACTAGAGAGAAATTTTACAAACAAGTATATATGCATATTTATATGAATATGTTTATGCAAACATAATCATTTTAATTTCTTTTTTTATTTCCTAGCTAGCCTTTTTATTATTTATTTTGATGTGTCTAACTTTTTTACTTTTGTATTATAATATTCATTATAAAATAACTTATATAAGAGTAGGTTATAACTAAAATTAAGGTAAAATAAAAAATTAAATGTGTTTATATTTTTGATATTCAAAATAGTTGAACTAGAGATATATTTTACATTTAAGATTAAAGATTTTTTTAAAATTTATTTTTAATTAAAATTTAAACATTTAAATATTATGTGTCATTATTTATATTAGTTTTAACAGAGATGTAACACTTTTTTATTATAAATAGCGTAAAATTGTTATATTTAAACAAAAATGGATACTCGTATTTATAAAACTATGAAAAGCAAATTCCATACTCGTAAAACTCTGAAAATTAAATGAGAGAGTAGTAGAAGTATATAAACATGCATTTACACTTTTGTTGAAATTAACATTATTCACGGTTATCGATACATTATTAATACAAATCAGTCTTGTTTAAAGTGAAATGACTTATACTATGGACCAAACATAAACTCCTTAAATGTCTTGTATAAAGGACTAGAGGGACTAATTTATTACTTCCTTCGTCTCTTTTACATGTCTTTTTTATAATTTTAAAAAATTAAAAAATACATTTTAAAATTGATTATATATAGATTTTAATAATATAAATTTTAATTTTTTTAATTATATATTATTTTTAAATTACAATCAAAAATTAATTAGTGGACGGTGGGAATATATTTGATATGACCAAAAAGATGAAACTAATGACTTAATTAGTGGCGAATCCAAGCCTAAGTTTATGAGTTTCCGACCTTTCGGTCTTAATAGGTGTACCGCTGTACCGCGGAAAGATGATTGATGATAGTGTAGTGCAAAAGATTAAAAGTTGCAAAGTTAAAAAAAGACAATTCCCACAGATAAAAAAGATCGAAAGGCCCAATACAAATTTGCTTGATGTCCAGGTTGCAAAATAATTACGTACATCATTAAGGTCTATTTTTTATTATAAGGAATTATATAAATTATCTTCTTTTTTTGTGAATATTAATATTAATATTAATATTTATGTGATGTTGTTTTTTATTTTTATGTAATTTGTTTGATTATAATATCTTATCTTTACTAATATTTTATTTAGAATTAACATATCAAAATTAAATTTTAGTATATTATTAGTACGATTTAAACTCTAAATGTTTGTAAGTGCTTTTAGAAATAAGATTATTAAGATTCTATTCTTAAGTTTATGTTTATATTTTTAAAATTATAGATATCAGATTTAAAAATATTATTAATAAGTATTGAATATTTAATATTTAGTAGTATTTAAATTAATAAATATCAAACTCTTAATTTGTGATGATATTTATATAAAACTTCTTTATAACTTATTATATCCGTGAGACGGTATTATAAAACATAAAAAATTATTAAATGATATAAAAAATAATAATGCATTCCACATCTCTTCCAGATCAATAAAACTAAAAAGAAAGAATTAAAAATTATAAAAAAATACTTCTATTCCAATCAATGAACTTAAAATAATAAAAATATAATTATACACGATATTAAATAGAAATACATATTATAAAAAATACATTTAATAGAAAGTAAAACATTTAAATGTAAATAATAGAATATTAAAAGTAACCTATTTTATAAGATATAATAACGTAACACACCTCACACGTTATATCAAATTGAATTAAAAATATTATTGAAATAATAAAATTATATATAAAATAAAAATAAAAACAAAAACAAAATAAATATAAAAACTTATAAATTATTAAAAGATGATCATGCCTTGCAATGGATATATCCGCCAGTTATATATAAATAAAATATACACTGTGATATAAATTAATTAACTCAGCCGCCTAGTGCAGGCAGTTCACGAATTGTACTCCCCAACAAACAAACAAGAAGTAATTTAAATATTTAATGTATTTACGAAAGGGACACTTCTTGTTCCCTCCCTCTCCGCTAATGTGAAATTGTACAAGTGTATAACAGTGATGTAGGACTTAATAATTATTTTTTGAATTCATTTAAATTATAATAATTATTTAAGGTGAAGTTCTTTTCTTATAAAATGAAGTAACGATTAAAGCAATTTGAAAGCTTTTATAGTCTAATAAATATTGCTCCTCTCATTGTTTATAGAATTTGGAAATTTACTCGACAAAAAACGAATTCAGAATTTAAATTTTGGCAAAGGCAGGTACGCTTTAATATTTAAATTTCTAATAACTAAATTCGTATATTAAAATTTAATATAGGATTTATTTTGTTTTTTTGAAGGGGAGTAATGCTTTATATCATCCCATACCTAAAAGCATCTCTCTGACGCATGAGAGTTTTTGTTAAAAAAAATTGACCAAAATATTCTCCACACTTGTAATTTTAGATGGTAGAAACTTTATATTTTAATAACTAATTTAACTTTTTAAAATGTGTCACATCATCTATAAATTTATTTTCATATTTAATCATACTACATATTGAAATATGAATAAAGAATATATCACAAATATTAATTAAATATTAGTCCATTTAAAACTTAGATAATAAATATAGGTATTAGGTAATCTCATTAGAGTAAAATAATATTTTACTTGCTTATATTATGAGTAATTATTATTTTAAAAAATTATTTTAAATAAATACATTGGAGTTGCTCATAAATTGGGTGGAAATAAAGTTGCACAAGTCCCTTAAGAAATATGATTAAATTATAATAAAATTATTCTGAATTTTTTTTATAAGAGAGTATCATTCCAACTGTCCAACCATCTTTCAATTCAAATCTATCGAACAAAAAAGTTAAATTATCAAATTCAATCTCCGTCCTCCATTTCTCGTCTCGCATCGGCCATCTCAACTCTCAGCTTTTCTCCTCTATGGCTCAATTGCTACTCTGCTAATTAGGGGTGAGCAAAAAAATCGAATTGAAACCGAAATCGAACCGAAACAAGTGAAAACTGAACCGAAAAAACCGAAACCGAAACTGAACCGGCGGTTGCGGTTTTTGATTTTAAAAAAACCGAACCGAACCGATCATTAAAATAAATAAATTTATTATATAATATATATATATATAATTTAAGTATTAAATTTCCCTAGAACGTAGTTTTTTCAATTATATTTCATATTACAACATCAACTATACTAATATTGAATGTGGGAATATGACAACCCATTTACAATATTTTATTCATCTATTTTCCAATTAAAAAGCATATAATCAGGAGTAAACATCATTAGACATGATTATGTGCTTTTTAGATTGTATACTACGATAAAGGACATTCACATTTTGTTGATTCAACCTTAAAATTTGATTGTTAAAGTTTCTTACCTTTCTTTTGTAGTGTTATTATGATAATATTTGATTGTATAAAATTTGAATGTAAAAATATAATGATTTAAATTATATATATTTTTCATTTTTATTTATCCGGTTTTTTAACCGAAACCGAACCGATAAAAACCGAACCGGTCTTTTTAAAACCGAAACCGATGGTTCGGTTGCGGTTGCGGTTTTCAATTTTTAAAACCGAAGATATGCGGTTCCGGTTCTGGTTTCGATCAAAAAACGAACCGAACCGAACCGTGCTCACCCCTACTCCTAATAGCATCGTTAATTTCTCAGGCTGCATGCTAATTTATATATCACAATTATCAAAATGTTCTTCTGGAAATTTGCACATACCATCAATTATTACTATCTGTTTTCCTTGTCATTCTAATATTCCATCCTCACTCGTTTTCCTTGTTCATTTTCAGGTCTATAAACAAAGTCAAGGTCTTAAATATTATATATGTAATAAATAAATAATATATTAATATAATTAGCTAAAAATTAATTATTTTACATTTAACTATAATAACTTTCTTTTATGATAAAAAATTAAGATACCGCTTTATCAATATTTTGAATTAAAATATATTAGAATTTCATGTAAGTCTTTATTTCATTAAAATATGAAAGTAAAAAGTTCAAAATAAAAAAAATTAGATTTTTTATCGATCTCGTATAGCATGGAACATTCAAGATTCTTATAAAGAAATTTTGAAATTGTGATTTCATAATACTTGAAAATATTACTCATAATTTTTAAATATAATAATTAAATTATAAAAAATAAATTAAAGTCATAGTTCGAAACTAAACCAAACCGTTCTTATATGATTTCTTTTGGCTTGGTTTTAAATTTTATTAATACGGTTTGATTTTGAATTTTAAAAAACTGCTTTTATCAGTTTGGTTTGAAAAATTGATAAATTCAGACACCAAAAGAATTATATACATATATTATATATACATTTTAAAATTTTATTTTCTTAGAATTTTAAAGAAAAAGGACATTATTTCAAAATTTCCTTTAGTCCACCCAAATCTCTGGGCTGGTCCAGATCCGGACAACCCCAACACCCCTAATTATGCTTACATTTTCTCGAAAATTTAGAACTGTCATCTGGGCTTAAGCTATTACGATTTACGAATATGTCCTTTGGATTTTTTGTTTTTTTGACAAGGTCCTTTGGATGTTTAATTGGTTAGTGCTACAAGGCCTAAGCCCAATCTCACAGGTTTAATCGATGATTTTCAATTTACGTTCCAAAGATTTCGTTTTAAGATAGTGCATACGTGACAAGTAACTCAAACGTAAAATAAATATATAACAAAAACAGTCAATCACAGGATTTGTAAGAAAAGACTATCTAAGGATCATATATTTCTCGAATTCCCTTGGTTTCTGTAACATGTAAGATATTTATTTTTTAATTATTCAAATATATTATTTAACCAAATTTAATGTATTATATGAATTTCAAATTTTCAAACACACTCTAAATTAAATTATCTAAAGGATTGTTAGAGCTAAAATTCATCTAATATCTCCATTTGAATGGAAAATCAGAAGAGAATAAAATGTGATATATATTCTTATATGTTATAATTGGGAAAAAATGTTTAAAATTTGTATTCATTTACTCACTTTTTGTTCTTATAGTTTAAATTAAAAATCTAATCCATCAATATTTTAAAACATACCTTATTTTCTTTCTAGTTCATTTTTCCTTTTAACCTTCATTAAAGGAAATTACTTTTTCATTTTTCCATTAATTTATCATATTTTTAATAAATTATTTCTAACTTTTCATTCAATACTTCCTTACCTTGATTATATTCCTTTTAATATTACCCCTTGACTTTATATTACTCTCATTATCTTCCTTTAAATTTTATTCATTTAATTCCATTCTCCCGATGAAACCCAACATAATATATGAAATTAGTACTGCGAGAGCATATATAGGGGGTGTTTGGGGAAACTTTTTTCCAGAATAAGTCAACTTATTTTAAGACAAAGTTAGAGATTCCTAACTTTTTCCTGAAAAAAAGTTGACTTTTTTTTGCAACTTATAGAATCTCAAATATACATTAAATACTTGTATAAAAAACATTTATCAAAATATGAAATTTTTACGCGAAAATAAGTCCAAAAAGACTTATTTTTAAGTCCAGCCAAACAGGCCAATAAAGAAAAATATCAGACCAAGTCCATAACACGTAGGAAGAGCATCGAAGCATATTCCTTCAATGGAAGGGCACCCCCACCAGAACAGTCCCCGGAATATATATGTAGACCGACACGGCCACCCCCACCACTTACTGGCACTCCAAACTCCAAAGGACACTACCAATTTTTGCCCTTCCTACGTCAACGATTTTCGCCCACTCCTCAACGATTTTCTGGCTCCGTCACTGATTATTTTCACGATTTGCTGCAGCGGATCACATTTTCCAATATAAACCCTAGGCAATGTTTGTAGCAACTGCTCGTACCCATTGGTCTGTCTCGCAATTTCAAATTCAGCAGAGAAATGAAGATGGATGAAATAACGAGTCGTTTTTCCATCATCAGATTTGAACACGTCTATCAACTCGTAATTTCCAGCATTGGAGAAGTCTCCCATTTTGTTTTACAAATTCCAGCATTATTTTATAACCCTCGCTTCGTAAAAATATGTGCCATGACATTTCTCCTCTAAACGATTTCACCAACCACAACATCTCCATCGCTTTCGAAACTTGACTTGCAACTACATTATTTCTAAATCGATCAATCTCTTCCTTTCTTAATATCTCAACATCGACATTGTTTATTTCACGATCGATGTTTTCACGATCGATATTAATATAAATTAATATAATCACTTTTTATTAATTTTTTTCTTATCTTATATATAGTTATATATCCGACATCTTGGTGATGGACATTTGTTTTTCTTTCGAATATATTTTTTATTAAATATCATTTAACTATCATAACTCATATTTTTTTATAATATTGTATCTCTTATTGTACTTAATTGATTTTTTTTTTGAAATGGTACTTAATTGAATTAATTAAATATTAATATATAAAATATTATGTTAAAATCCAGATTGTCATGAATATATATCTGAAAATTTTCAAGTATCCGAAAAATTCGATACAAGATGCGTGGCGATTGAGAAATACGTTGAATGATCGAAGAAATTGTAATTATTAAGTGTATAAACATCATAATAAATAATATATACATACATACATATATATATATATATATATATATAATTAATTTAAAATGATTAATTTAAAAAAATGATATCATCCTATCATGCATGTAACTAATTTAAATTTATACTATATAAATTTTATCAAATGTAAAACTTTAATTGAATAAACCAAATGTTTTTTTTGGACTAATTTGGCTTATAGCCTTACAAACGAGTATCTGTTCTAAAGAAATTCTCGACTTGGGTTATCCAACCCAGGATCTGGGACGAGAGAGAATAAACCAAATGTTGATTATATATGTTTGTAAGAAATCAAAGTGATTATACAAATCCTAAATTTAAGGGGTTGGGAAATAATAAGTAAAGGAAAGTGTCAAAATGCAGATCGAGGAGAAAAGAGTGTATGTATGTAGCGAGAGTTACGAAAGAGAGACAAGAGCAACACCACAAATGTTCCCGCACAAAACGGGTTTTTATTATATATTTTGTGTTCAAACTTGAACGTACCTCTGTTCACAAACTAAAACTTGCCTCTCTTCTCTTTTATATACCTACATTTAATTTATGATATATTATTATCAATAATAATCATACTAACTTATTCTCCTAATTAATCATGGCTGATGAGAATGCAGTGAAAAAAGAACATATAGAGGCTGTTGTGAATGAAGTTAAGAAGGATGAACACGTCAAGGCAGAAACTGCTGCTGCGGTGATCGAAGAAATTAAAGAGCAGGAAACGAAACAAGAAGAAAATAAAGAAGAGAAAAAGGAAGAAGAGAAGAAAGAAGATGCCAAGGAAGAAAAGAAGGAACCAAAAAAGGAAGAAAAGCGAATGAAGGCGATTCAATACACTTCATATGGTGGAGGTGCAAGTGCTTTGAAGGTAATTATCCGTTTGCATTCTTCGTAATTGTGTCCTAATAAAAGAGTCGTGTTTAGAAGATTTGAGAATGTCCTTGAATCCAAAGAATCATCAAGATGTTGTTAATAGGATCTTTCTGCCCATGGTCACACACTAACAACTACTTATTGATGAGTTGAGGATTGTTGTACATACATGGGGGGCATCATTATTAGTGTAATGGGAGCCAATGAAAATTTGACAATTCATCAATATGTAGTTGTTAGTGACCGTTGTGAATATTATGACATTTTTCTAATATGTCGGTCTCTACTAAGGTTTGCGTATTTGTTGCCACACTAACTGTGACTGGTTTGTCTGAGTTTGATTTTGATGTAGTTTATATGCACATGCATGCTTCCAAAAGACATGTCTATTATGCAGGAATCATTAAGTTCTAAGGTTAGCATGATCAGATACTAATATGAAGGGTTACTAATATGCCTTTGCAGCATGTTGAGATTCCTGTCCCCACTCCAAAGAAGGACGAGATTTTGATAAAAGTACAAGCAGTTGCAATCAATCCTGTTGATTTGAAAGTGCAAAACGGTGCATTTCGGCCTCTTTACCCAAAGGGATTTCCCTGTGTACCTTGTGAGTACACCTCTTCTGTACTCTGTAATCATTTTCTTGTAAGTTTCATTACAATCAATAGATGGCATGCTGAACTTTGAATTCATTTAAATTTCGTTGATACAGTATTTGTCAGCAGTAAGTAATCGCGAAGTATTAATATATTTCAACATGTCATGAGGTTTATCAATAGTCATTTGACAGTAAAAAGTTAAAATGATACTGTCTGGACAGTAATAACTTTTCTGTTAGTAGGTGTGTTATTGGTTTTTTTCAACATGAAGATTATTTCTCAACAAGTGCATTAACTTCAACCAAAGCTTTGTCTGATCTCACTCTTATGTTACAATTTACAAGTTACTAATAAGACTGCAATGTATAGTAATAGCTTTTAAAATGAATTTGGAAGTCTCAACTTATAATATCGGTTGGAAGTAGATATAACATTTTGAGAATCTGATGCTCCAATTCTTTATTATTCCGTTTGTTCAGTACTACACGGATGCAGCTGATCACAAGCACCTTTTATTTGTGTGTCTGCGATAAGTATATAACATGCCCTTTTTAATACAATTCTTCAAGTACTGCTGGAGACCCTAAGATACAGCAATCGAACTTATAAGTTTGACTGGCCGACTGCTTTGAATCCAGATAAGACTGAACTTTAAATCTCTGCGACATATGATGATTTTGTTTATCTTGTATTACTCATTGTCCAACCTATTGACGTTGTCATGGCAATGAGATGGAGATTGCTATTGCTACCAGACACAATTGTCACTTGATCACATTCATCGCATGGTTCTGAATCTGTGAATGACTCAGCTTGTGGCACTGCCTTCTAACTAATGATGCATTTATATATTGTTCCAACTTTTTTAAGAATTTCAGAACAGTGGATGTCATTTCGTGTATAATACTAAAGGATAATAGCAATGAGTTTTATGTTATGACCACATTTTGGACTGTCTCTATCACAGTGTTTTCCATAAGTATAACATTTTATGGATCGAGTATTTACTTACTTTCTGTTTAAAACAGCGAGCGATGTAGCAGGAGAGGTTGCTGAAGTTGGATCTGAGGTCAAAAACTTTAAAGCTGGTGACAAAGTAGTGGCAATGCTTAACGCTTTTGTAAGAATTATACTGTGTTGTTCTTTTTATTTTATATCTCATTTTGCTTGATATATTTGTTTCTGATCTTCTTCACATATTATTTAAGCTGTCGAAGGTAAGTTTTATAAGGAAACTATTGGAAAAGGGAACATCTTTTGTGGATATTTATGTGTAACTTAATTTTTCCCTCAAAGCTTAAAAATTCTGCCTAATCTTCCAAAACCCCAGCCCTTTAGGTTTATGTGTACCGATTTCAATACAACTACTCTATTATTTGATGCTTCTCATTAGCATTTATGATTTACATGACAGGTAGGAGGTGGACTGGCTGAATATGCCATCTCAAAGGAAAACTTGACAGTTCAGAGGCCACCTGAATTGACACCTGCTGAAGCTGCCGGCATGCCTGTTGCAGGTCTTGCAGCTTACCAGGCTCTGACTGTACATGCTGGAATCAAGCTCGATGGAAGTGCTTCGCAGTCAAATATTCTTATCACAGCTGCTTCAGGAGGTGTTGGTCTTTATGCAATTCAGTTGGCAAAACTAGGAAACGTACACGTGACAGCAACTTGTGGTGAAAGGAACATGGAATTGCTTAAGAGTCTAGGAGCGGATGAGGTTCTTGATTACAAGACAACAGAAGGAGCATCTTTAAAGAGCCCATCAGGCAAGAAATACAATGTTATCATTCATTGTGCTCCTAACATTGCCTGGTCGACTTTTTCTTCCAATTTAACTTCTCATGGAAAGGTAATTGAATTGACTCCCGGACCCAAGGCATATTGGGCTTATGCTGTGAAGAAAGTTACCTTCTCTAAGAAACAGATAGTGCCAATGTTCGTATCTCCTAAAGGTGATAACTTAGCCTTTCTTGTAAAGTTGATGAAGGAAGGGAAACTTAAGACAGTGATTGACTCAAGACATCCTTTTAGCAAAGCAGAAGAGGCTTGGGCTACGAGTGCTGCAGGACATGCTACTGGAAAAATAATCGTCGAATCTGAATAAAAAAAGTTCAAATATAATTATTCATGAGTGGTATGATAAGAGTAGTTGCTATACAGATATTTTAGTGAATGATTTGATATTCTAATTCCCATTTCTATATCTGGTGTAGATACTGGCTAAAGTTGAAGAATGTGGTTTTGAATATTTATCTGATATGGAAATGTATATTAAATCTTATTTGGAATGGTTTAGCTTTTAATATACACATAATTTTATTGTTAGTTTGACTGCATTTGTTGATTCATCAAAGATAAGAACTTGCATGTTTATTTTTGTTATTGTCTTTTACAAATCACATACTAATACAACGGGATGGCAATAGGTTCGGTCAGATTTGACAAAATTCAAATCCAAATCCGAAAATTTTATCCAAATTCGAACCCGAAAAACACCCGAAATTTAAAATCCGATCCGACGAATTTCGGATCGGATTCGGATATACCCGAAACCCGAAATTCAAAGATAAAATCCGAAATTCGAAAATCTGAATCCAAATCCGAAATTCAAACCCGAAAATTAAGTAAAAAATATCTTTTTATGTAAAATATACGATAATATTATATTATAATATCTTATAAATAATGTATAATATATATATATATATATATATATATTATTCGGGTTTTTTGCAGATTTCGGGTTCGAATCGGATGTGGATCGGATTTCAGATATCGGATCGGATTTCAGATCGATACACCTCAAATTCAAATCCAAATCCATAAAATCGAGTTCGGTAAATCCAAAATTTTAGGTTTCGAATCGATATCCATGAAATCCGATTTTTTTTCCTTCCCTAATACAAACGTGCCTCCACAAAGGCTTGAACCTCAACCTCTTTATACTCCTATAACCTAAGGAAAAGAATATCCGCTAGGTTAAAGCATTGCAGATTGAATTGCATGAGTGTGGAATATGGAATGCCGAATGCATCGTCATTTTGTTACTATTAGTTGTCTTCTTCCTTCCGATTAATGCACATTTACTATCAATAACCGAGTAAATTATTTTTTAGGGTAAACAGGAAAAAATCAAACAGATATATAGCAAGTCTTTAATTTAACATACAGTTAAAAATATACCATCACTACTGCCTTTGAAGGAGTAACGGTGTATCTACTAATCCTGATTGTTAAGTTACTCATTCTCCTAAAACCTTAGGGTCTTAGGAAGATGATTTACTGGGATCATATATCATTATATTCTTACACTGATATAAAGCATACTTTGGAGTGGAGTAAGCACAATTTCTAATGGTTATTTTCTATGCACAGTTGTCCCTGCTGCTTCAGTCATATTAACTGATCTGTTCATGGGAGTGGTCAAATTAAAGCCCAGAAGTAGAGGAGCTAGAGCTAGAGTTAGTTGCACCATCTGCATACTGGTTGTTATTCCGGGACACGATCTGCTAGGAATGAACTCAAACTGCTGACCTCTTACATCAACTCCTGCATGACTTGACAGAAATATCTATGGCTGGAATTCGTAAGGGTCATTTTATGATCCTAAGTCTCGATGGAGTTTCCAAATATTGACCAACAATTGAGTTCCTTTCGGGACATAATGACCTGATATCGTGCAATCCTCTAAGGTCTACGAGGCACGGATAAGGGACCAGCACTGTAGCTAAAGCTGTACAGATTCTTTGACAATGGCCTGAAAGTATACTAAAATTTTGATATCCGATTTTTCTACCCATCGTTCTTTTCCGATATGGGTGTCAAGCTCTTGTTGGGCTCTGTGTAACACTTCCTTATATTTTAAAATTAATGCAATTGCCCATGTCAATGTAACCGAAGAGGCATCTGCTCCTGCAAAAATAGTAGTCTGCAGAAAAAAACAGTCTTTTATTTATTATTAGAGTAAATTGCAAAGTGGTGGCCGAACTTTACACTCATTTTCAAAAAAGTGGTCAGACTTTCAATTTTGCAAAATAGTGGCCATATTTGCCTTTTTTCCTTTCAAAAAGGTGGCTGGAGGCGATTTTCAGCTTTTTAGCAGGGGTAAAATGGGAAAACAATGCTAGAGACCCTAAAAATTATTCAAAAAAATTCTCAAATTAATACGTGTCACCATATGATTGATTATATTCGTAATAATAATTCGCCTTCGGCCACCATTTTGTAAAATTGAAAGTCTAGTTAGATTTGTCTTTTTCCTTTCAAAAAAGTGGCTGAAGGCGATTTTCAGCTTTTTGATAGGGATAAAATAGAAAAAAAAAAGTTTTTTGACAGGGGTAAAATAGAAAAAAAATGCTGGAGACCTCAAAAATTTTCCAAAAAAATCTCCAAATTAATGTGTCACCATATGATTGATTATATTCGTAATAATCCATTTTTGGGATTATTATTATTATTACGAATATAATCAATCATATGGTGACACATATTAATTTGGAGATTTTTTTGGAAATTTTTTGAGGTCTCGAACATTTTTTTCTATTTTATCAATCATATTGTGACACATATTAATTTGGAGATTTTTTTGGAAAATCTTTGAGGTCTCGAGCATTTTTTTTTCTATTTTACCCCTGTCAAAAATCATTTTTTTTATATTTTGCCCCTGTCAAAAAGCTGAAAATCGTCTCCAACCACCTTTTTGAAGAAAAAAGACAAATTTAGTCAGACTTTCAATTTTACAAAATGGTGGCCGAAGGCGAATTATTATTATTATTACGAATATAATCAATCATATGGTAACACATATTAATTTGGGAATTTTTTTGGATAATTTTTAAGATATCTAGCATTGTTTTCTCATTTTACCTCTGCTAAAAAGCTGAAAATCGCCTCCAGCCACCTTTTTAAAAGGAAAAAAGAAAATCTGGCCACTATTTTACAAAATTGAAAGTCTTACCACTTTTTTGAAAATGAGTGTAAAGTTCAGCCAACACTTTGCAATTTACTCCTATTTTTATTAAAAGCAGCACACTAGTTAAGCAGTAAGGTTTTTTTGCAACAAGAAATAAAAACTTAGTATACAGGCCTTCAGAATAGTATTTATAATTTACCATGACAGAAACCTAACTTAATAACATTTGCTTTTATGTGTTTATATACAAAACCATTAGATTCTTACAAATATCATCTAATCAATGAAAAATCAATCCTCTTTTGACTGGCCTCTACTCTGAATATGTCATCAATTTAGGGCTGTTAAACGAACAGAGCTTTTAACGAACAGCTCGAGCTCGGCTCGTTAAGGGCTCGATTCGGCTCGGTTCGTTAAGGGCTCGAGCTCGAGCTCGAACATGATTTTTGTTCGTTAAGCTTAACGAGCTCGAGCCGAGCTTTGGGGTGTTCGGCTCGAGTTCGGCTCGTTCGGCTCGGCTCGTTAAAGCTCGAAAAAATGCATATATCCTGAATATTTTTATATTTTTATATATAATATAAAAATTCCCAGAAAATTCACAAATATTCAGAAAATTATTCTTTATCAGAATATAATTTTTCTTAAATATTTATTATTAATAAATAATTTTGGAGAATTTCTAAATGAATTTAAATATATGAAATAAATTAATAAATTGCTTCTAAATGAATTTTTATTTTTTAAAAATTTGGGAATATAACTAAATTAGATATATCTTGACATCCGTACAGTTGGATCATCAAGAAATATTTTTTAGAAAATAGAAACAACAATCCATGACAAAACACTAGTTACTTGTACTAGTCTGAATAGTAGTGATCTACTGAGATCTCCAACCAAATTATTTTTTTTTTTGAAAATTTGGGAATACCAAAAAATTATATATATCTTGACATCTGTACGGTTGGTTCGTCGAAAAATATTTTTAAAAAAATAGAAACAACAATTCGTGACAAAACACTAGTTACTAGTACTAGTGATAATAGTAATAATCTACTAAAATCTCCAACCAAATTAATTTTTTATTTTTGGAAAATTTGGGAATATCAATAAATTAGATATATCTTGACATCCGTACGGTTGGATCGTCGAGAAGTATTTTTTAAAAAATAGAAACAACAATCTGTGAAAAAGCACTAGTTACTAGTACTAGTGATAATAATAATGATCTAATAAGATGTCCAATCAAATTAATTTTTTATTTTTTGAAATTTTAGGAATATCAATAAATTAGATATATCTTAACATCGGTACGGTTGGATCGTCGAGAAATATTTTTAAAAAATAGAAACAACAATCCGTGACAAAGCACTAGTTACTAGTACTAGTGATAATAATAATGATCTACTAAGATCTCCAACCAAATTAATTTTTTATTTTTTGAAATGTTGGGAATATCAATAAATTAGATATATCTTGACATCTGTACGGTTGGATCGTCGAGAAATATTTTTTAAAAAATAGAAACAACAATTCGTACGGTTGTATCAAATCTTATTTTTTGTATTTATAATTAAATAACTTGGTAATTGCTTGTTAATATTTTATTACAATATTAAAAAATAAATTTAATAATTTAACACGGCAGTTCAAACTAAATGATTTCTCATTTATTATTATTTTTTTGACTTATAAATTATGAATTAATTTAAAAATATATAATATAATTGTTCGCGAACAGCTCAAGCTCGGCTCTAGCTCGGCTCGGCCCGAGGTTGTTCGTGAACAACTCGAGTTCGGCTCGGTTCAGTCAAAACTCGGCTCGGTTCGTTAAGAATTCAGCTCGGTTCGTTATGGTCAAAGCTCGGCTCGGTTCGTTTAGGTCAAAGCTCGGCTCGGTTCGGTCAAAGTTCGGCTCGGTTCGGTTCGTTTAACAGCCCTAGTCATCAAGCGAAAACTCACAAAGAAGTCCAACTCCTTGCCATCGTTTTTATGGCCTTTCGATCTCCTTGCAAATCCATCCATTCAGTAAATGGTGTCGCATTTGACAGTTGAAAAGCTCCAACTGAAGAAGAAAAAAAATGTCCAAATGCGTTTTTGAAGTGCCTCGATTCTATTTCTGTCTCACCGTGGCCAATACTGCTATAATCACTTGTTGCAGCCATGTCAAAAGTGGCAGAAACTACTAACTCATTTTTGCAGCAGAGTGAGTTCAACTTCTTGATGCATGTAATCACTTCAGAAGCTCTCACAGGTTTGAGTAGCTCCAGGCGGCTGTTTGATAGAACCTCAAAGGTGGAAACTTAGTGCATTTTCAACCAAAAAGGACCATCAGTTTCTAAATTTAAATTTGATAACCCAGTCGACATGAGTTTTAAAACTTATATTAATATTTAATAATCCATAGTATGTAACTCTTTATTAAGATGCAAACTGATATAGTATATGAACCTTCCTATATGCTCTGGTTTTAATAACAACCCACAGCACTCCATTTAATCATTAAGGAGTACTTGTTGCATGCTAAACCCTACAATATTTTTTGATTTACTATATAATTAGGTGAGAAGTTGATTAGTTTTCCTCTTTCCATTATTTTGGTCTCTTCTTCGTCATGACCCCATGGAATTTCTACTCCAGTGGATGTCCTTATCATTCAGGTTGGTCGATACTCGATATGATATTTATATTGTGATTGAGAAGCAATCTTTATATTGTATTATATCTTTGCACCCCTAACATTGTAGACAAATCATTCCTAACCATGTCCACTCCTTTTCAGCAGGGTTACCTTTGAGGAATTGAACCAACTCCTGCAGCCTAGCTAGGATTGGTTGATCAATGGAGGAGGTTATGGAATTTTAAAGAGTCTGCAATTGTTTTAACTTTTGAGTTGCCTTGCTTGACTAGTGGGCTATGCACCTTTTAACTTTATAGTTGTCTTCTTGCTATAAAATCTTATATTTAGCAAAGAGAGACAAGAAAGACAAAACCAACTTTTGGAAGAAAGACAAAACCAACTTTTGGAAGAAAGACAAAGTAACTTTTGAAAGTAGTACAAACATAGTATGAAAAAATCCGTGATTTGCTACCAACTGACATTTCCATTGCCCCTGGAATAATCAAATGGATTTATAGAAATTCACTTATTTAACATGCAATCATAAACACACACAAGCATCTACTATGGCCTTTGCCTTGGATGAAGTTCTGATGGTGTATATGCTAATCCTGGTAAAGCCTACTTGGGAGGCGTGGAGTAAGCACAACTTCTAATGGGTATTTTCTATGCACAGTTATCCCTGCTGCTTCAGTCATATCAACTGGTTTGTTCATGGGAGTAGCCAAATTGAAGCCCTGAAGCAGACGAGCTAGTGTTAGTTGCATCATCTGCATACTGGCTGTCACACCAGGACACGATCTCCTTCCCGAGCTAAATGGAATGAATTCAAGCTGCTGACCTCTTACATCAACTCCTGCGTGACTAGTCAGAAATCTCTCTGGTTGGAATTTGTAAGGGTCAGTCCATGATCCTGAGTCTCGGTGGAGTTTCCAGATATTCACTAACAATTGAGTCCCTTTTGGGACATAATGACCTGATATGGTGCAATTCTCTAAGGTCTCACGAGGCACTGAAAGAGGACCAGCAGGGTAGAGTCGTAATGATTCTTTTATGATGGCTTGGAGGTATATTAAATGTTTGATATCCGATTCTTCTACCCATCGTTCTTTTCCAATATGGGTGTCAAGTTCTTGTTGGGCTCTCAGTAACACTTCCTTATGCTTTAAAAGTAAAGCAACTGCCCATGTCAGGGTAACTGAAGTGGCATCTGCTCCTGCAAAAATAATGGTCTGCAGAAGAAATACATAGTCATCAACTTTTTTTTAAAGAAGCATATCAGTGGAGCAGTAAAGTTTTTTTTCCTATTAATACAAAGAAAAAAGGATCAAATGGCATTGAGAAAAGTACGTGTAACATACCATAACAGTCCCCTTGATAACATCTGCACTTTTGTGTCCATGTACAAAACCGTCAGATTTTTCAAACAACGATATCATCACATCAATGAAATCGCGATCCTCTTTTAACTGACCTTGTTTTCCCTTGCTCTGAATATGTTCATCAAGCCAAGAATTCATAAAGAAGTCCAACTCCTTTGCCGTCCTTTTCATGGCCCTACGATTTCCTTGCAAATCCATCCATTCAGTGAAAGGAATCACATTTGACAGTTCAAAAGATCCAACCAAGGTAAAAAAATCTTCAAACGCTTTTTTGAAGCGCTTGGATTCCATTTCTGTCTCACCTTGGCCAATACTGCTATACCGCTTCCTAGCAATCATCCGTGTCATCATATTAGTAATAACTTGTTCCAGCCATTTATCCATTTCAAAAGTGGAGGAACCTACTACCTCAGTTTTGCAGCAGAGTGAGTGCAACTCCTTTATGCATGTTGTCACCTCCGAGGCTCTCACAGGTTTGAGGAGTTCCAAGCGACTGCTTGATAGAACCTCAAAGGTGGAAATCTTGCGCATCTCTTTCCAAAAAGGGCCATAAGGTGCTAATCCGAAAAGTGCACCATTATAACCCATGTATTTCAGGGCTAGAGTATTAGGACGAGTCATGAAAATGAGGTCATTATTAGTGAAAATCTCGGTCACTGCTTCCTTGCTACTCACAACCAGGGCGTGCTGCAAACCAAGCTGAATTCTAAATACCGGACCGTATTTATCAGCCATTGCTCCTAAAATCTTAAAAACAGGTTCAGTTCCTCCAAGTAGCGGCAGGTGGCCTAAAATTGGCCAGGCTCCCTTTGGTTTTGGAGCCTGTATTTTCTCATAATTTCCTGTTCTTGATAACCATAAGCTATAAAATAGAAGTAATGCAACAAAACTTGCAATGACTTGTAGTATGAGTAATATCTGCATCGCAAGTGTTTTGCGTTTATGTGTTTACTACTTTTACTAGCAAATCAAGAATGACAGCATATATATAGCACAAGTATTATCGTAGGAAGTCAATAATGTACCACTGCATTCTCCCTGGACGTTAAAATAAGTGGGTTTAGAACATAATTCGAGTTGTGTTTGCAATATTTTCCACGTTAGTGTTCTAATTTGTGGCCGAGGCTGATGTGCACATTAAATCAAAATTGGTTGTAATGAGGCTTACTTGAGGCCCGAGGGCAAGCTTATTTTATAACCGGCCGGCGAAGCGTTTGGACAAAAATAATTTCTTTTATTTAAAAAACAAACATATTTAGTAATTAAAATATGAGAATAAAATTCCTGAAATTACCTCGTAAAAATTACATAAGGTACTCGTGTTTTTTAGTGTGGATATTTTTGTAATTGTATATGATTCTCAGTAATTATAATAACATATATTTATATAAGAGTTTTTTTTAACCTCAGAAAAGTTACGTGGTGTAATCTCATTAACATTAATCTCTTAAAATATAATATTTTTATAATAAAATTTTAATATTTTATTGATAAAAACATTATTTTTAATATTTTTATTTTCAAAATATTTAGTAAATTTTACTTATATTTTACTGCATCATCTTATATTATTATTTGGAGCATTTTACTGATTTGTATAATTTGTAACTTAAAAAATTTATATTCGAATACGATCCTCTGTATCATGTAGTTCAGGCACTAACCTTGGAGTCTCCCAAAAACTCTTAACACACTCTTAAATATAATATAAATTATTGGTTTTTAGTGATTTAGTGTGCATTCATCTCTAGCAATACTCTTTATATTTATTTCTCAATTAATTTTATATTATTAAAAATAATTTGGACCCAAAAATTACAAAAGAAAGTGGATAGAAAGAGAGTATATCTTACAAATTTATTATAAAATATTATTTAAAAGTGGGAAAGAGCTCTTAAAAATGAGGAGAGAGATGAGACTCCTAGTGATTTTAAGAGGGGCTTGGAGTCTCTTAATCTCTTATAGAGCCACATTTTCACCATCACTTCTCAAATATCAAGTTAAGAGCCAAAATAAAAAGTCTCTTCGAGAGCATCTCCAACAACTAAGTCAAGATTTGAGGAATTTTTTTTTAAAATCAAGTACTTAAGAGCCAATTTATTTTCCTCATTTTTAAAACTCTCTCTCCTCTCCTCTTCTTCATTTTATATTAATATGTATCTAAGAATTGATATTTAACAACAAAATTAAAGAGGTTGTCGAAGATGACAAACACGAGGATGTCTTAAATAGCTAGGAGTTAATATTATATATTGACCATGGGCACAGTCTAAAAACTACTCTCTCCGTTTGGTTTTATTTGACGTTTGACTTTTTGACATACATCTTTAGGAGATTTGACTGCATAGTTAAATTTATTATTTTTAATATTTTCTTTTTTTGAATAAAAATATTAAACTAAAATTTTTATTCATAAAAAGAAAATTTAAAAAATAATAATTCTAACTATGTAGTCAAAACTCTAAAAAGAGTGTGCCAAAAAATCAAACGTCAAATATTACCAAATATAGGGAGTACTTTTTTATGAGTTGATAAATTTTTATTGGTGAGAATTTTTGTGCATACATGAGGGGACATTATTATTGATAAAAATGGAGTCAATGAAAATTTGTCAACTCATATGAAAAAATAGTTGTTAATGTGTGCTCATGTGCACAAACAAGAAAAACCCTTATTTTTAAGGAGCATGTTTAAGATATTGTTGAAGATGCTCTTAATACAGTTTAAATTGTCCAATGCGACTATGAGTTTGTTTAGCTAAACTTAAAATTGTGATTTATGACTTAAAGTGGCTTAACGTAATAAATCGGGAGTTTAAAATGCATGTTTGGGTAATTTTGTATTATGAGTAATTTATGAGTTTTTTAAAATATAATAATAAAAATAAAAATGTAAGGTTTGGTTTTGCGAAAGATGGTTTCAACCCATTTGAAAAAACGGGAAAAACATATAGTGTGTGGCCCGTAATAATTGTCATTTATAATCTTCCGTCTTCAATGTGTATGAAAAATCTATATGTTTATGACCAGTATAATGTCAGGTTCAGATAGTGTTAGCAAAGATATTAACGTATATCTGAGGTCTCTCATTGATGAACTGCAAACATTATGGTGTACTGGAGTAGAAATATATGATCAATCTACCAAACAAAATTTTACAATGAGAGTGGCACTTATGTGGACTATTAGTGATTTTCACGCTATGAGTATGATAAGTGGTTGGTAGTGTAAAGGGAAAATGGGATGTCCGGTTGTCTTGGAAGTGTACAAGACTTTCAATTAAACCATTTTGGTAAATGTTGTTTCCATGACACAAATCGAATATTCCATGAACCAAATGATCCATTACGCGAAAAAAGTAATGTGTTTGATAGTATTGAAAAAAATTGTTTTGTGGTCGTTTGTCCAGGGAAAATGTGAATGATTTACTTGATGGTTTAATCTTTCCACCACCTGGAAAGATATAAGGAAGGATTTGGATTTGATGAGAAAACTGGTTATTAAAACATTGTGTTTGTTAGAAATAATTTCTCCTCCAACATGGTTTGATTTGATGGAACACTTGGTTATACATTTAGCATAAGAATGTAGACTCACAAGACCTATTTATTAGCATCGGATGTATCCAATTGGGCGTTTATTAGGAAAGTTAAAACAAAAAATTTGTAATAAATCACAAGTTGATGGTTCAATCGCCAAATGATATATGGAAGAGTAAATTGTTAATTAATGTCCATTCTACTTTGCCTCTAACTCCATTCATAATATAAAAAAAACGTCGAAATGAGATTACATTTGACAAGCATAATTCATAAAAATTAGAAGTTTTTAAGTATCCAATTCAACCTCTTGGTAAAGAAGGTACTCGATATATGAATGATGATAAGCGACTGCTAGCAGAAGAATATGTTCTTTTGAACTCTCCGAAAATTCAATCTTACCTAAGGTACCAAAATATTTACCCTAATTAATGTTTGTATTTTTATATTATTAAAAAGTATTAATTATATATTGACGTATTTATATTTTCATATGTTGTAGAATGTACCAAAATAGTGTTCTTCGACAACGTCCGATAACAACGCCATAAGAATTAGATCATTATATCAAGACTCAGTTTAAAATTGGTTTTAAAAAAGTTACTTTACTAATTTGTATTAAATTTATCATTATAACATGCTATATTCTATTGTCTAATTTAAATATTCGAGCACAGAGATATCGTTAGTCTAATTTAAAATCAAATCACAAAATGAAAAAAAAAGTACGATTCTCAGTATCTTCCTACAAAAAATTAACAATTAATTAGGCTTCTATTGTCTTTATTTATACAGTGGATATGATATCTGGATACAGATGTATTGGTACAGAAAAAGAAATATCCCTAGCTATATATAATGTTTACGAATCCTGCTTTATTGACCATCCAAGAAATAGATTAATTATCTGAAAAAAGAAAGGAGAAAACTAAAAAATAAAAGGACAAAATCGCATGCATTAAAAAGAGCAGACTACAGTTACGTAGAGCGAATGGATTTAATGAAATGTACTAAAAATAGGATACTTTTTGCATGCATATATTTAAGACCCTCGTCACCCTCGTAGCTAAACGCTAATTTGAATCAAACGCAAGCAATAAAAGCTTCGTTGAAGATAATTATCCCCTCCCCCCATCCTCTATCTCTCCTCCTGTCTCTCTCTAAATCTCTCTCATTTAATGAGATTTTGAGAGGCAGATCGGAGGGGAGATTATCCAGCATTTTTTACTTGTTTTTTATATTAATTCAGCAAATATTACAGAATAATAATCTCATCTTTATACACACACATATATATAACTTTGTTGAAGAGTGATCAGATATATATATATATATATATATATATATATATATATATATATATATATATATATATATATATATATATATATATATTGTGTGTGTGTGTGTCAGTGTGTGTGTTTAAAATTTTCACATAATTAAAATGGGGAAAAGGAGGGGATCCTCTGCGTCTAACAAATTGTGGGGGTGGATGAGAAGGCAATCGATGTTAGTGAAGGTGATGATGGGATTAATGGCTGCGGTTTCGACCTTGGCGGCACTGAGGATGTTTGTGAAGGATCATAATCACTTCTTTATTGCTTCTGAAGCTATTCATGCTGCTGGAATCCTTGTTTTGGTTTATAAGCTCACCACCAAACGAAATTGCTCCGGTATTTTTATATCTCATACTCCATCCGTCCTTATTTACTTGTCACTTTTGACGTTTTTACACATATTTATACATAAAAAGATAATTTTACGAATTATTTTTTGATTCAAGAGATGGAATTTATTTTGTTTCAATTTAAAGGTGTGGATTTACATTTCTGTGGGTTTAAGGGGGTTATGATGAGTTTGGGGTAGGGAGTTACATGCTTGTGAATTCTAATTAAGCTGTTCTTTCTGTTTCGAATGAAAAAATAAACAAAAAAAGGACATTAAAAAAAAACTGATCTATCTTTGAGCTGGTATAGTGACAGGATTTTAAATTTTAATTCTCCTATATATAGGCTTGTGTTTCACATATAATTGCTTGGTGATTTTAGCCTATGAATGTATATTTGCTAAATGGTTCTGATTTAGTTTGAACTAGAACTGAATGTTTTGTGACTTGCGTAGGACTTTCTGTGAAGACTCAGGAGCTTACAGCTATATTCACAGCTGTAAGATTGGGTTGTAGTTTTTATATGGAAGGGGATATTCACACCGTGCTTGATTCGCTAACACTTGGGTTTACATTGTGGGTTATTTACATGATGAGGTTCAAGCTCAGGGCCTCATACATGGCTGAGCTAGACACCACTCCTCTGTATTATGTGGTAAAAACTTGTTTCATTGTTCTGTTTTAATATTGCCTTGCTTGGTCGATCCGTTTCACATTATTAGTGCTTGAGCACCGTCTTGGCACTGACAAACTTAATCTTGTTCATTTACTAATCTGATCTCATCTGAAACCTTCCTTGAGATATGTATGTTGTATTGCAATTGCAATACATTGATTTGTTCTACCTGAGAGATTGTCATTGAAGTTGCCAAATTTACTACTGCTTTTAACATTTATATATTCGGTCTACAGGTAGTGCCTTGTGCTCTTTTAAGCATATTTGTACACCCGTATACAAAGCACCCATTGTTTACCCGAGTTCTTTGGGCATTCTGCGTGTACTTGGAATCTATTTCAGTGTTGCCTCAGCTTCGTTTGATGCAGAAAGCAAAGGTCAGTTTCCCACTGTGTAATATACAAGTATCTGCGCTAGGCACATTTCACATTCCAAAATTCCAAACTAAACAATCTGTCCCTAATGCAGCTCGTTGAACCATTCACGGCCCGTTATGTGTTTGCTCTTGGTATTGCTCGATTTTTGGGATGCGCCCATTGGATAATCTCGGTGAGTTCCTATCGCATGATCTTATATACATCGTTTAATCGTTATATAGTGATGTGATTCGTTCTCCTACCGTACTAGTATAACTTTGGACTTATGGACATTGTTGTAGGTTTATGAGACTGCTGGAACATATTTGTTCTTGTTTGGGAGCGGATTGTTTTGGCTACCAACAGTATTGCTTTCTGAGATTGTACAGACTTTTATTTTAGCAGATTTCTGTTACTATTATGTTAAAAGGTTAGCCAACAAATTTTCTATGAGTAACCATAGTCTTGCATTTTATATCGATTTTGATGCTTATTGATTGAGTTTTGATTTCTGATTTGTGCAGTGTTGTGAATGGCCAGCTTCTAATCAGCCTGCCTCCTGTTTAAGAAATTTAGATTTCTTTTCTGACAGTTTTCAGTGTAAAAATTTCAGTTAGATTACAGATTTTTTACTAAGCCTTTACAATTTTATAAAGTTTCAGCAACCGGTTGCCTGCAGTTTTGTTCATTAATTAAATTTTCTTTTTTCGGTCCCTGTTTCTTGCTGGCTCGACTTTACATACAGTAGTTGACTGATATATATAAATTTCGAGTCGAGTGTTCTTTTATTTCTGTTTCTCAATCTTATTAGTTGGTTCTAACGACTAGAACATTGTGTTTACTCCTATGAATGAAAAATTATTGAGAAAAAAAGGATATGGGAATAATAAAAAATAAATATGAATGACTAAAATTTTTTTATAACGAAAATTGTTGGTGAAATGATAATGAAGAATTGATTTTAAGACGCAGCGGAATTATGGTTGAGTATTTGATTGGTCAAAATCAAAATGAACCGAAAAAATTAATCCAAAAAATATGTTTTTAGTCAAAATTACCTAATTCTAGTCAATCATTCACTAAAATATAAAACAAATCATCACAATAAATATAGCCCATCAGTGCGGTGATAAAATGATATATAGCCTCTTAATAAATCAATTTTCCAAACCTTCAAATTCAATCTCCATTATTCTATTTCAGATTTTAGAGTAAGAGAGATATTATTTAGAATTCAAGATGATCCGATCATTGGAATTCCGAGAATCGGAAAAAAAACAGTTGATTTAACCAAAAAAATTCATGCAATTTTTCACATCAACACCAGAAACTAACACAACTTTTTTTATCTTTACAAATATTTAATATAATTAATTGTATTGAAATGAAAAGTAAAAAAAAACTCATAAATATTATTTTTAGAAAAAAATTACAAACGTCCATCTCATTATTTTCCGATGTTTTATGACATACACTTTACTTTTACAATTGAGAGATGCCATTTTCCTATCTATCCACACGATTATAGATTTAAAATCAAATTTCTTACTCGGTACTTTTTTTTTTTTGAAACATCTTAGTTGGTACTTTAAAAATATCGAACACTCGATAAATTTTTGACATGTACAAAAATTAAATAAATTCAAAAGTAATACATTTACAATTAAAAAAATAAATAATTTATTGTCCGAAATTAAATAAAAATAAAAAAGAGCACATGAAAAAGGCTTTTATAACTGAGAATTGGCAGCCCAAATTCAAGATCCACCAGCCTCTCCACCAAAACCAAAAACCCTAGACTACCACTACACAATACATACACACAACTCCACAGATAGACACAATAAAAGCTCAAGCTTTTCCGTCATTCTCTCCGATCGATCTACACCGTCCGATTATATCTCAGGTATGCTTCACTCGTATTCAATCTCAGATCTTATAAATATATACAAATTGTTGTGTGTATTTGTGTTGAAAATTTAATTAATTTTGCGGAGATCAATCAGCGATGGCGGTGGTTGCTGACGAAGCTGTGTTACCTGCTCCTCAACCTGTTCCTGCTTTCATGGTATACATACATAAACGTATACGTATATGTTTTATATATATATATATAATTAGAGATCAAAGATTGAGTCTTTTTTGTTTGTTGTTTAGTTGTTGTGTTAGTTAGGGTTTGTTTTTTGTTTTTGTAACTGATTTTGTTTGTTTGTAGATTGGCAATGCTTTTGTGACACAGTATTACCAGATACAGCACAAAACGCCTGCGCTTGTTCATCGATTTTATCAGGATATCAGCAAATTTGGTCGGCCTGAGGATGATGGAACCATGAGTGTTACTACCACTATGAAGGTACATTTGTTGTCGTTCGAGTTAATGTTGGTTGTACAAACATGTGTTTTTGTTGTTGTTCGAGTTAACTAACGTTTGTTTGGTTGAAGTTGTGCGTTATTGAATTTTTAGAGTTGTGTTAGTATGTTAGCATTATATGAATCTGCGTATACATTTTGATTTGGCTGGTTCTTTTGTCATTGATGTAGTTTTATGAAATTTTGAGTTTTTGAATTTTGTTTTTTTGTTTGATTTGAAATGTACAGGCTATAAATGAAAAGGTCATGTCGCTTAAGTATGAGGATTATAAGGCTGAGATTAAGTCTGTTGATTCGCAACATTCCTCTGAATTGGGAGTTCTGATCTTTGTAACTGGGTACATGACTGGAAAGGACAAAGTAGAGCGGAATTTCGCTCAAACCTTCTACCTTGCTCCACAAGAGACTGGGGGATATTTCGTGCTCAATGACATGTTTCGTTATGTAGGCAAGCCCAACGTACCTGAAGGGGAAAACCAAGTTTTGTCTAGGGAGGTTGATATTCCTTATGATGCTGAGCAAGGTAAACAATTATCATAGGAGATGAGGTTTTCTGGATTTTATTGCGCCATCTATCTGACTGAGTCTCATGTCCGTTTAATATATTTCTCTAGTGCTTCCAGAAGATGCTTCGGTGCAGGATGATTATGTAATCGAGGAGCAGGCCAATGTCGTGGCAGAGGATGATAGTGGGGAAGAAGTCCCCATTCTCTCTATGAATGGGGAAACAGAAGTTGTGGAAGAGGAAGAACCAGTGGCTGAGGTCGTTAATGAAGTGCCTGATGTATCACAGCTGGTTGTTGAATCAAAAGCCAAGATTGAAGAAATGCCAAAAAAGTCTTATGCTTCAATTGTAAGTTTCAATGGGCTATAGACCTATAGTATTGTGTTGCTTAACACCCTGTTCTGAGTATAAAATAAGGAGGAAAGCATATGAAGAGGAAGTAAAATAATAAAATTTGCATTCCTATTGGTGCTAACGAGTATGTTTTTTAAGAAGGAAAACAAGTGAAGATGAATGGAGATTCTATATGCTTTCCTGCTAGTACATCCACTCAAAAAGTGAGATGCAAAGGAAAGCAAGTGGATGGTTAAAATTACAAAAGAGTTAATATTACAAATATACCATTACTACTTCAATCATCACTTTTAAATTTTAGGGATGAAATTGTAATTTAACAATTAAATAATGTGCTTTTTATTTCCAATTCCGGAGGATGTAAATGAAAGTAGTTTCACTTTATACAACTCAGGTTGAAACGAGTAAAACTTTTTACATTCCACTTCATTTACTTCCCTCCTACATTCCTCTGCTTTCCAAGACCAATGGCTTGGATCTTAACATTATAAAGCCTAATTGTCACCTGATGTTTACTTCTGAAACTACTTGTTTAACAAGAACTATACTTGTGATATAAATACTATAGTTAGTAACACATTCAGATTTTGTTATGTTCTCAACTGTTAACTTTATTTCCCATCTGTATACTTGTCTATCCAGCTAAAATTTTCTAATTATTATCGCTATGAATAAAAGAAGATTTTAAATTAACATCTTTACAATCGCTGCTGGTTGTCTATATGGCATTGTTTATCAGGTGAAAGATTTAAAGGGCAATTCTCTTCCTTTCTCATCTCCAACACCTGCCCCGCGTAAAACTCCAATAAAGAGTCAAGAACAAGTGAACATTGCTCCACCAACAGCCTCATTGCCTGAAGTATCAGGTTCCAGTGTAGGTGCTCCTGAAATTGTGAAAAGCCAAGATGCTGAAGGTTTGCAAAGTCATATTCATGGATGCGTATTGGCATTTTTTTGCCTCTTAAAGAAATTGTTTAATTTACTTTTCTTTGTTCAGCTTCTCTACTGTGTATGTACATATAATTTCTTTTGTTTTTGGGCAGCAGATGGTTACTCAGTTTACATTAAGGGTCTTCCATATGATGCAACACCTGCTCTTCTCGAGAACGTGTTCAAAAAATTTGGCACCATTAAGAGTGGTGGCATCCAAGTTAGGAGCAAGGTATCCATCAGCTTTCTCATATTCATAATCTTGTGAGATGCAACATTATTTATTATTAACATTAACGATATCTTTTACCATGCCAGCAAGGTTTCTGTTTTGGCTTCGTCGAATTTGAGGAGGCAAGTGCTGTGCAGAATGCAATCGAGGTACAAGTGTTTTTATGTCCTACTGAAACATTGCATTGTGATGAATATGTATTACCATAGACTCACAATATTTATTTAAGTAGCTAATATTAATGTTGTGTTTCAAGTACTTCAATGTAATAAGATGCATGAACATACAAGTAGAGAAATGCATTGGTTGAAGTATTGTCATATAAGCATAGTTAGTTATCAAAAGCGCGTTTAAGCTACACGAGACCCCTTACGCTTCGCTGCGCTTTTTGCCTTTAATAACACTGCATATAAGATTGTGCACCTAAAAATGCATTATTTACCGTCTTCTAGATGATGAATACAGTGAGTGATTTTTTTGTATAAATTTCATAATTTGTCATCTGGTATGTATAGTTGAATCCCATATAGGTGTTGACGCAGCACAATAAGAAGATTAAAACTATAATAACAAAATTACGACTTATAATGATAACAACAAAAACAGTGATTATAAACCCTTGGGAGATTGAACCGAAGTCCAATCTCTACCCCAAGCTATCCCGTATTGATAACTCATCAATATCCGGAGAAAGTAAGATGTTGTATATAATCAAAGTCTGCCTCTATAAGAAGCTAATACAAGCATATAAATAGGCTGTTTGCAACCAAACAGAAGGGTAAAATTAATATTTGAGCTCCCAACTAAATACTCCCTTCATCTCACAATATGTGTCCACTTTGCAAATTTCACATATATTAAGGAATATTTAATGTCATACTTTGTTTATAAATTTATTCATGTAATAAGATAAGAATACAACTACTTTCTTATAATTTGATGTGTGAATGTGTGACTAATTCTCATTAATTACAAGTATGAGTTCTATTTTTACGTGAAATAGAAAGGGTTTTCCTTGATTTCTTCATGTGTGTTTAATTTAGTTAATATTGGAAATATAAAAGAAAGAGTATTTTAAGAAAACACTTTAAATATTTGCTTTGGGATAAATAACAAGACACTTAAAATGAGATTTTCTCTCTCTCGAAATGGACACATAATATGAGATGGAGGGAGTAATAAAAGATATCTAGCTGCAACTACCAAACCTAGATAGTACACTAAGTTAAGTACATAAGTCAAATAACACTAATAATAATAACTCTCTTAAATGGAGAAGTCAACATAAAACCCAAACAGGATACACACTATTGTTCCCTATCAGGTGTTTGAAATTTCTTTTTTAGTAGCAAATCATGTCACCTTAACGGTCAGTAATGGTTATTACAACTTGATTGGAAATCTTGAATTTAGATTTATTGTTTTTGTTTATTGCTGCTAGAGACTATGTTTCGGACACTCTGACATGGACACTCGGACTTGGATACTTATTTTAGGCCAAAAACATGTATATTTTTTAAAATGTTGCCAGAGTCCGATACTTGGACACATATCCATGTTGGACACTTCTAGCCGAGTCCGAGTAACATAGGCTAGAGATGTATCCTTCTCCATGTTCAATTAATTTTGGAGTCATCTTTGTTCTGAAACAAAAGAAGAAAAGTCAATAACATAATTTTTAATATAATTTTTTCTGTCGATGACTAAATTAAATGTTTCTCTATTCTATTTTAATGTACTCAGGCTTCACCACTCTTATTGGGCGGACGTTCTGCAGTTGTTGAGGAAAAGAGGTCAACCAACTCGAGAGGTATGCTGTTACTATTTAACTCATAACAAGAGTATGTCAGTGTCTAACATATCTGCAGAATTAGAGAGTTGGGGGTCAATTTTTAAATCTGAGGACAACAACATATAAACTATATAGTTCTAGAGAATTGAACATCACATTATTACCCGGTAAAATGTGACTATGCTCCTTATAGTTTAGCTGGTTCGGAATTACCACACTAATAAATTTTTTGGGACAAGTACTTGTTGCCCAATAGTTGAATAGGAAGAGCAATTATTGGTATATATAAACTCGCAGGCTATCTATGATTTGGGATTTTAGAATGGGTTTAGAATATAATACTTAAAAAAAAATACTTGAGACTATAGTCCAGTGATTAAAAGGGGATTAAGAAAATGACTTGTTATAGTGAATTTTTAACATCTCTTCCTGGTTCCAAGTTCCAACCAGGTATGGAAGGGGAGTTGAACAGTCCTGTCCTTTATTGTGAACAAAACAAACATGGATTTATAATTATTTGAAGGACCAGTAATCCAAGAATTAGTAGTGATTAGGCTAGAATCTGTGAATTATTATCCTTGGTGTATAATTCCCTTAAAAATAGTCCAAGATTTTTTCCAGTGTTGTGGTTGATAGCTCGATAAACTATTAAACTATTCTTTTAATTGCAGGAAACAATCGGGGAAGGTTCCCAGCTGGGAGGGGGGTTGGTTTCAGGAATGAAGGTGGATTTAGGAATGAGGGTATGAGAGGACGTGGTGGTTACGGGGGTGGTAGAGGATACAGCCGGGGGGAATTTAATGGCAGGGCAGAGTTCAGTAACAGGAGCAACAACCGAGGAGGTTCATCAAATCGTGGCGGGGATGGTTTTCAGCGGACCGAGAATGTGTCTGCCAATGGTGGTCGTGCAACCCGTGGTAATGGAAATGCCAAAAATGTGTCACCAAGAGTACCTGCCTCTGCCTAATGAAAGCTAGAATAGAATTTGTTGATGAAAAATTTAGTTATCTTTTTCAGTTTTGTAGTGTTAAAAATGCTGGGACCAACCAGCAAAACAGAAGAAATAGAAGACTTTGGCTGGATGTCAATTTGGTGATCGGCTTCTGATTCTTTAGAACTTATTAGATGGTGCTGTGGAATTTTCTAGAGGGAATTTCTTTTCACGGTGCATTCTTTCCCATAAAGGGTGGTAATAGATGAGTAGGTGGATAGAAAGATTAAGCATTTTTAATGAAGTATACTGGCTTTCTGATGAGATTTCTATCTAGCGACTTCTATTTATATATGTTTTTGTGCTTGATTTTCCCCCATGTATTTGCTTGTGGCTTCCTGACTTGAATAATATTGTTATTCACGGCCAATATATCATGTTTTTTGTTGCTACTATGGTTGAGCTTCCGGAGTTGCATTCGAAGCTCTGATTTTATTAATTTTTTTTTTTTTACAAATAAATTAGTGATTACATTCCCTTAAAACAAGCAAAGATTCAGAATTACTTTACGTACCAAACAAAAACCAATGGTATGATGGGATGGAACTGTAGCTGATACATACAATTCATTTTGCACTAGTCTGCTAATAATCCAGAATCTTTGGTGAGCAACTTTATTTTACTTGTGTAATCGTGATGACAAGAAGATTGAAACTCAAATTCCAGGCTAGATGAATAACCAACAAATTGTTACTAAACAGCAAATATCAAGAGGCATTAGGATTTTAACACTTGATGGTAGTACTAAGACGATCAACATGCAGCACACATTAATCTGTAAAACCACAGCTTACATGACGAGAGTATGAGTATTTTATTTGCAGAAAACATTATCAAACAGTTCAGGAACGTACTTAAAAGAGAGAGTGATATATGAGACCATTTCATTTGCAAATATTATGAATCAATTCAGGATCATATTTTCAAAATTTCTATAATTGGTGCATAACTACACTGAGAGTTTGAAATGTGCAGAATCTGGAACAATCACCAAGGTACATGCAAGCATAAGCAATGGTCAAAGAAGCTTGCAGTACTATGAGTTCTGACCACGAATCCATGACTTTCAACCATCAATACTTATCAGTCCAGAATTGCAAGCATCTCATTATCAAAATCAACATAATTTGTCTAAAGTGGGTTAAACCAATTCATAGAAACATCGAGCCATGATTTCATGTTGCCATTGAAGTGCACTACTGCTGCATTCTTAATCATCCATGTTTATGCTCGGATAATAGCCAAACCCCAAGACATGCCAAAATTATCTAATGTAATCATCTTTACTAGTAATGGTGATAAAAGAAGGCATTGAAAACACCACTGAAAAAAAAAAAGACGGTCACAAAAAAGTCGTCAGAGCTTGCAGTCCTATAGCATGGACAATGCTATTTAATTATGAGATAAACATTTTGCAAAGTTTAATTTTCCAAATCCATAATACTTGGAAAAATGTCTATGCCAAGAACATATCACAATCCCTAATAAACTTGTTACATAACAGAAACCAAAGTCTCTACATTAGCAATCTCATGACATAGACTTCTTACAGACACTTGTGACTAAAACAAGAGACCTGTAACATATTGGTGATCATACCAATTACTGACTTATTCTGACATCACGGGCTTATTTTCATTTGCCTTTGGCCGCTGTTCCTTTGGCTTCTGTTCCTCAGTTCGCCTAATTTAGCGGGTAAAAAGAAATAAAATCAAATGAAAAAATTGCGACAAGATAATGAACATTTAGAACCTTCATAAATAGCAATAAGCAAACAATGTACCAAAGAGCTACAAATCCAGTCAGGGCCCGGTAAGTAAATTTGAGATCTAAGAAAAACAAATCAATTTGACGAAGACCAAAGCAAAGCTAATAGTAATCATGTGCTATAACATCAGTACATCACAACCAAAGTCTTATGGATAAAACCATGTTAGCAACCTCATTCTTGATAACAAAAGAGAATCTTAATATTTTTAACTACTCTTCAGGGATGAAGTACCAGTCAAGCAAGAATAAATATGGAAAAATTAACTGATCACATTGACGTAATAAATTTACCGTTTACGCTTCTGGACTGGGATTTTCCAATGGCATATATTGTAAAACCAAAAACGGGTAAACTTGAGTATGACAATTGACAAACACCTTTCCCACAAATGCACAAAAAGCATTTCATATTTATCGTAATTAACTGGGCAGTAGTAATGTTTTGCATTTTATTCTTTTTATTTTACCATGTCATTAAAAAGAAAGGCAGTTAAATCATATCACAAATGCAAAAAAAGCATATCATATGTATCGCAACAATTCATATGCATCATATCATATCATATGTTTGCATTTGAACAGATAAAATACCTTCTTTTTTTTTGCCACGAAACAGATAAAATACTTAACAAAAAGCTCTCAGGTATTCTCATAAATACAATCTAACCACGGAAATAAATTTTAAAAAATGATAATAATAATAATAATAATAATAATAATAAATGAAGAAACAGCATTAGCTTGACAAAGATACATATAGATTATATATGTATGTGTGTAAAGAAACCTTTTGTCAGAAGAGCCTCCTTTCTGGCCAAGGAAGGATCGGAAGAGAGGAGAATTCACGTCGTAGATCATTTTTATTTCCCCAATTAACCAAACCCTAATTTTTAAGTCTACAATTTCTGTTGCCCTCTTGTTTATTGGGCCGGGTCAATTTTGGAGATGAGTGCTCTTGTAATGTTAAATGGGCCTTGACTAATTACGATCCCTATTGGGCCGGGTCATTGCGGATGGTACTAATAATGGGGTGTTTGGGGGAATTTTTTTCCAGAATAAGTCAATTTATTTTAAGACAAAGTTAGAGATTCCTAACTTTTTTCTGAAAAAAGTTAACTTTTTTTTGCAACTTATAGAATCTCAAATATACATTAAATACTTGTATAAAAAACATTTATCAAAATATGAAATTTTTACCCGAAAATAAGTCCAAAAGGACTTATTTTAAGGCAGACCAAACATGCCAAATATTACCAAATTTCTATTTATTAATTTAATAATAATATACAATAATTTACTAATTAATTTACTATTTTATCATCTATAGAGTTTAGTTGACAATATCATATGAATAAAATTTTATGTATGAATTCAAATCAGATAAAATAGAGCTTGTGTATTAGAAATTTGATTAAATATTATTATTAAATATATTTTGCTAATAAATATATGTTTATCATATTATTTATTAATAAATAACTTATACTTATTAATAAAATAATAAAATATATTACTCACATATTTTTATTTCAAATTTATTATTAATAAAAAAATAATTTCCAACAAAATTTTGTGATAGATATTAAATATTTCTTAGCGAATAATGTACGTGTCATCATTAATGATGTTTTCATTTTAAAATTATTGCTATATCTATTATGTTATAAGAAATGTATGTTATGATTAAATAATATTTTATATCACTATTTTTTGTGAAAATAATATATTAATAGACTATTAAGGGGAACATAATATATTTTAATATTTTATTAATAAATATAGATTATTTTATGTAATAATAAAATATTATAAAACAACATATATTTATTATTAATAAAATAAAATACTATATTATTTTCTCTTAATAATGAAATAAAATATTTATATAATAATTAAACACAATTAATAATAAAATATTATGAAATGAGAAAAGCGTTAAATGAAAAGTATCCTCAACTCAACAACATTTTTTCTCTAATTTTATATATTTATCTCTAGAAAAATGATACGTATTACGAAAAAAATTAATTGTACTTATAATTAATTAATTAATTAAAGAGAAGATGAAAAAAAATGAAAAGAGTGAAAGTGACAAAAACAAAAGGTGTTAGATGCATGAGCAAGTACAACAATCTCTCTTAAAACTCTCATAGTACTTTCTTGTCCCAAAACCACAAACCCCTTCCGCCACCACCTTCATTTTCTCTTGTAATCCCCCATCTTCACTTATAACTAATACCCATAACCAATTCCTAAACCACCAATTGATTTCTACGCGCACCCATTTATTTTATACCAAGTTAAGGTATATATACATACATAGTCATGATTATGTTGTTGTGATGACCATCTCCGGGTTTCTTGATACTCAACTACGAGTACAAATGGACTTGATCATTCCCTTGTTTGATATGTGGGGCATTCTCTTATTTGTGTTGTTTTGGATACTCTTCTTGTTTTGGGTTTGGGTTTTGTTGTGTGTCTTTGTGTTTGGCCTCCTCTTTAAAAGTTGGTAGTAGGTTGGTGGGTTGACTTTATTTTCCACAAGTATTGGGCATTGGGGAATGGGGATTCCTAGAATGTCATGCGTTTATCTTTTTCTGTTGCGAGTCTAATTATGACGTAAAGTTTGTGTACATCTTACTCTTACTCTAGTAACCCACTAGACTATCCTCTGAGAGTTCGATGTACCATATATGTTTGGTTTGGTTTAGCACCAGTATTGTGGATTTTACTTTCTTTGATTGTAAAGATGGCACATTTAAGTTTTACGTGCAAGGATAATTGTCACCTTGACCATGTAACCAATTTAGTCATCAAGAGCTCTAATCTTTTCTCGTTGATCAACAAGTGAACATGATTATAACATGATTTTTGTCTTATTGATATGCAGATATGGTTTGAAAATTGTAAACCTTTTAAATTGGTTCACCAATAATACTTTGTTATGAACATTGTTATAAGTCTAAATGATTTGTAACTGATTATTTCTCCGAGAGCATTACAACCCATTACACTATTTTGGTGATTTTTTCACCAAAATGGTGTAAAAGTTACAATATTATATTTAAAATATTCTCCAACCTATTCACACCGAATCTAATATCAAAATAAATCTTTTTTGTACTTTAAATATTACCTTATTGTTAAAAGTACAAAAATAACAAAGTCGTTAGGACATAGATTGAATGAATTTGTTTTACTTAATGAGTACAAGGGTAATGTTGAAATTTCAAAAAACTCTAAAAATTAGACTGAATTTTGGTGTTGCATCAAATTTGGTGTCACACCATTTTGGTGCAACTTTTAGAGTTTCATTGGAGGGAACTTTTACACCAAAATGGTGTAAAAGTACAATTTTAGAGTTTGGTTGAAGATGGTTTGAATGGAGCTTACGAGTAATGAGGGGAAGTATATGAATTGTGAATTTTAGCTGCAGCAATTTCTCCTAAAGTTACTAACTTTAGTGTTTATATGATGCCCAAGTTAAGTTATCAAAGCAAGTAATTAGATGACATTTTGGCTTCCATCATGCATAGATAATGTGCTTTATATAATCTCTATATCTGCTATTATTATAGGGGAAGGCTATATAGAGAATTTTTCTCAAAATCATTTTGCAGGCTCTGGGTTGCAAAAAGTATCATTTGTCTTCATTTAAAGGTTTCTCATATTGTTGCATATATTTTCTTTTGTAGCCTCGGCTGTTGATAATTATTGTTTTGCATTAGTGCAGAGCTTTAGAAGCTCGTAGATTTATCTGCACATATCAAATGGCATCAAGAAAGCCCATTGTTAATTCACTAAACTGATAATCTCTGTAATGCTTGTCTTACCTTTTGCTATTATTTATTGGCTTTCTTCCAAACTGGTCTAATATGACAGGAATAAGCAGCCATGGTGAGCATTAGAAGACGCAGACTCCTAGGACTATGCCCTGGTATGCTTGTCAAGACAAATTTAGCTTCATTGTACTTTTGAGTATAACTTGAAGGTCCTTAATAAGTATAAATTCTGTAAGTTGGATATTCATACTTCTTGGCCTATTGTATATGACAAAATAAACATGTCTGTTGTGTAAAACCATCACTGATCCTTCTGATTTGTACATTTAAATATCATTCATGATATCCGATGTGTCTTGTAGGAAAAAGTTCATTCGTGGATCCACTTCCTAAAACATCTGATAGTGGACATACTCCTGAAAAATCTATGCAAAACTCAAGACCGTTTAGTGTGCATCCTGTGGCTTCAATTGATTCTGACCAATTTAAGGAGGTAAATATGGACTGGTATATAGCACTTGTATGTCAAGTCTGTTATAATATGTATCAATACGGCACAATTCTCTTTCCATTGCTGAGGTAAGCTTATTCATGAGCCTCCATGAAATAAGTAAATGCTACATTTTTATATTGATGAATGTTTTTTTTCCCTTATAGGACTATATTCTATTAAAATTTAAAAACTGAAAGTGGATTAACTAATATTATACCATGCAATGGTGCTTTAGGTTTTGATGGGGTATGCATCTATTGCTACATTACATGCAAATTGCATATATTACCTTCAAGTGTAATATTTAAGTAAAATTTTCTCTTGTCCTTGTATTGGGATATAATAAGCCTCCAACCTTCAATACAGATCCACGTCCATCCCAGCTACTCATGGCAATGCCTTCTTTCCGTTTAACTAGTCTCTTGCAGCAAAAGGTTAACTGTCAACCTGTTCAGGAATTAAAAGAATTAATATTGAATAGGACTTTGCTTACTATCATAAGGCCTACCTTGTCCAATACAAAGCCAATGAAATGCAAAGTTTTCTGGTTTTGCACCAGAATAACTAGTTATATATGCATTCATAAACTGGTAGCTCTATCTATGAAGTTTTATTTGTCCATAATTTTCTTTATTATTAATAGAAGCATCATCCTATAATTAAAGTGATGTTCCAATAATCTTTCCTGTGCATGGTGACTGTAGAATAACATCTCATATTTGTGCAGATCTGTTTCATTTTCATGCTACTATTTGTAAGGCAGAGTATTTCATTTACTTATACTCTAATAGATATCTTTTTGGTTTGTTAAAATGAGGCATGGACTCTAGCACTTGGTATTTCAAATAGTCACTAGCTGAAAATGCACTGCATTAATGTGCTTAATTATGTTTTGTCAGCTAAATCTGCCATAAGTCATGCCTATCTATGAGTTGACTAGTCATGTTATTTATCATGTTTCTCAGAATGGTATATTAAAAGTACACTCGGGTTCATCAAATGTGTCCACTTCTAGCTCATCAAAAGAGCCACACCGTGAAAAGTTTTCAGGTCTGTGTTTTCATATATGTAAAACATGCATATTATTCACTTCTTGTTTATTGTTTTAGGAAAGTACAGTTAAAAATTGACATTTGCATCCACTAAAGAATTATTATGGCGGTATGAAAAAAGACTAAAATTCAATAAAAGTACATTATATTAAGATTTTATAGTACTCCAAAAGTTGCATGCTAGTGAGGTGTTTCCGCACCTCACTAACCGGTTCTAGAGAAGTTGTGTGACGTAATTATATATTTTCTACTGTTTTTGATTAGTCGAGATGTGCTCTTAGCCTCTACCTCCCCCTCCCATTCCCACTCCTCAAAAATTTGCGGAGCTGCTAGAAGAGTAGCAGGAAAATGCATGTTTGTATATTAGCTAACCATCAAGTAAACAAAATGAGGACAAGTAGAGTTGGAAATTATTTGCAATGTAGAAGAGTAACTATCTCTGTCTTTAATGAAAATTTTGGTTCATATAAATGTCAGAAGCTTCGTCGTATTCACATATATCTCAGTTAGAGAAGACCAAAATGATGTGTAATTGTTTTGGCTGAATGTCGAGAAGACCAAAATTATGCTAAGAGGTTTTGTTATTTATATTAACTGCCATTCCCTAGAGAAAGAAGTTATTGTTTATTCTTTTTCCCGTTTTTAGTTTCCTTGTGCATTTGTACTTGTTTGATTTCCACAGTTACAGAATTCAAGTGCAGAAAGCGATACAGGAGGAAACAATTTGAAAACCAAGAACCTTGCATGATGCGAGGTGTCTATTACAAGAATATGAAATGGCAAGCAGCAATAAAAGTTGAGAAGAAGCAAATCCACTTGGGGACTGTTGACTCACAAGAAGAGGCTGCTCGGTTGTATGACAGGTGCTAATACTTGCCTGTAAGCTAATATTATAGCTGTCAGCCTTAACCCCTGCATTTGTTATTATCGAAACCATAAAAAAATTTGATAGTTTATTTTCACAATAGCTATACTTCCATCTTGATATAGACCATATTTTCGAACCTTTGATCAAAATAAATGCATGGTTACTGTCTAACCTACATAAGCATTTTGTTTACCCTGCCAATAAATTGTCTTCTTATAGAGAAGACTGGATACAAGAATAGAAATAGCAATTGTCTGGAGGCAAATCACTAATAATCTTTCATTGTTTTTTTCTCCCTCCATTTTTTCATTATTTTAGTGGCATAGGAAGGGGTAAAAGAGTAGGTAGTACATATAATTAGATGAGAAATGAATGTGAGATATACTTGTAGAGCTGAACAGTGATTGCAATAATTGGTACTCTTGTATGATTTATTTCCTCCCTGTTATCTTTCAAATGGTAAAAGGTAACAAGTTAAATGAAACAGTTTAGCTAGAGTAAATGTTATTTATTCTTTTACTTGCCAAGTAGGTCATTCTATCATACTGATGTAGAGATATGTACTTTAAGTAGATATATACACATGATTTCTTGAATAGAATGGATTTGCAAGTTGGACATTAGTAAGATAGGAATTAAGTCCTAAATTTCAGATTGGATTGTGGACTCAGCGTGTTATAATGTTTTTCTCTTCACTTCAGTAGGCATGCACTTATTTAAGTCAAAGTAGAGATGAGTTTTGCATTTCATTAACTAAAATGTAGGGGGACATGGAGTTCAAGCTTAGAGATAAACAAAAGCTGGAGTCTTTTTACGTAATGAAAGTGAATAAGATATAGCCCGGGAATATAAGACCACTTTATGACCCGGTGTTTGTTACTCTCTCTAAGAAGACCCATAAGTAAAGAGTAATAATTCACACATCATTTGACGGTTGAGCCTGGGCTTTCTATAATTCATCATTGCTGTAGTGAAGCTATATCGCCCTTGTATGCATATTTGTTATTAAATTTTTCATATACGCAGAGCCGCTTTTATGTGTGGAAGGGAACCCAACTTTGAGCTCTCTGAGGAGGATAAAGAAGAACTTAGGAAACTGAGCTGGGATGAATATTTAGCTATTACTCGTTCTGAAATAACTAACAAAAGTAAGAAAAGAACCTTAACTTTTAATCGTCGTTAAATTTATCATGTACATACTGTTGTTTTTAACGGTAGCTCCTATGAATGCAGGAAACCAGCGAAGAACTAGGGTTGATTCGAGAAGAAAGGTTGAGGCTGTAGATAATGGCTACTGTGATGTCGATGAAGGAGGCTTTTCGGGCAAAGAATAAAAAAGACATCTCAATCCATGGAAGCAATTTTTTTGAGGAGCAGTGCTAAAAGTCGGGTTTTAGCGTTCTACCATTCTTAGACTTCTTGTAATTTTATGTTAGCTAGTCATTTAGTATCTATCTACTGGTCACCTTGGCTATGCTTCAATAGCGCTGTTAGAGCAGATTTCAGTGAAGTTTAAGTATAGTTTTGTATGTATCAAATTATGGTCAGATATTTAGCCAATCATTTAATTCAATATTTAAAACATTAAATTGAATTTCTTCCCAGCAGAGAGGAGCAACAAGCGATAACATAAAATGACTGCATTAAAAAAAAAAAAAGGAACAAGGCATCACACTAGGATAACATAATCACAAATTCTCATTCCGTGGGATTCAAACATGTAACCAAGAGGATGATACTTCTCTCTTTAACCAACAGAGTCAACCCTCGCGGGCCTATCCTGAGCTCTCTTGGAGTTGGATCATTGAGAAAAATGCTGTTACTTGTTGTGTGTTCTTTGCTGCCTACATTATACATCTATACAGTCATACAGAAAGCATTCTTAATTCCCCGTATATTAAGCATATTTGTGAAGTTCTGTCAAGTGTTTCATTTCTGATATTAGTTATATTTCATGTAATCCATTTGGCTTTATATCACAAACTATAAATTGTCAAACGATTGTATAGTTTTCAGAATGTTAGTTATATTTCATGTATTCAACTTATTTGAGAATTCTCATGCCCAATTATCAGTTATTAATATAACTACATTACCTGATTTTAGTAACACACCTGTTTTACATAAATGAACCAAACTTACCCGAGTAGAGGAATTGTAAACTACAATCCGACTACCTGAATTTTTAGGTTACATAGTACGCAGATTACATACCATTGAAGCTAAAACTCAAGTTTTTTAACCAACAGAATATGTTAATATATTTGTCCACTATCTTCAAATACTTCCCTGATGCGCACAAGTATTCTCAAGAGAGCAGAGACACAAGAGAGACGAATTCCAGTGTTACCCTGCCCTTCGACCTAGTGTTGATGACGAAGTGTTCAGGGTACTTTCTCAGTAACATAAGCAATCCAAACCAGGGTTTTCCCTTGGCTTCAACACCAGGATAATCCTCAGAAGTGAGGTATCTCCTGACACGGCTATGATGCCAGACACTGCTGTACTGTTCCAATAACTGCAACAACAAATTATAGTATTGGTATAAGGCTATAAGCATAAAAAGATCGGTGCTATAAGCATAGGTCCTCTAACAGAGAAACAGGAATAAAAGCAACGAGGGAAGTGAAATCCATGATCTAGTTATCTAAATCAACTAAAGTAGGGAAACGGAACAAGCATTATGGAGGTTCCTAAGAGATGAAAAACTCAACAATCTTAATTACTCTAGAACCATGGTAAACATGTTATACTCTGGAGTTCCTTTCTTGATACTTTTGTGTCATTAAAAAGGTGTAGTGTAGAATTGAAGGGGAGATACACTAAAATTTCCATATCAAAATCTGTACAACTGACTAGTGTAGATCAAATACAAAAATCCAAGGAGAAAAACAGTTTACTTGTAAGTTTTAACTAATGTAACAAAGAGACAGAACCCCCATCTGTCTTGTCACAATCTTAACTATTTCACCACAAAATGCAACATATGGACTCTGAAGAATGGAACTGTATGGAGGCTTTGAGCATCTAAAATGGAGATACAACTAAGCTAAATACCGGACGATGCACACCTGTTAATTTAAAATTAGACTTGAGATCAAAAAGAAATATCAACTCTCTATGATGCTTAAAAAAATAGAAGAACGTGTGCATATCTGTTTTTGATATGGGCACTGGATATAAGTTTGAAATAACTTTACCAACCAGGAAAAAGCACAAAGTAGTGCTACTGCCCTGGTACTGGACAGAACAGAATGGCTGATTTTCTGAGACAATAATACCCTTAGGAGGATAAAAAGAAGAATCAACTAATATCCAGCCTAGATACAATACCTACTTTAGGGGGAAAGGGAGGACCGGAAACTTATATCTATTTATTCTTCACCTATAAGCAGAATATTGTTGTCCATAAGATTCTAAACCAATTTCCTTTAATTCATACTCTGATCTCCGATGTGACAACTCCAGGAGTCCTAATTAAACTTGAATCCACTCAAATCAAGTTCAATTCTCTGTAACCCCAGTACAGCACCTGTCTACATAATATATGATTTTTTCCACTCGAATCTCTACTTAAATGGGGTAAAATACTTCAGTAGTACTCAATTTATGTTCTTGCATTGGTTTCAATTCAGATAAAAACTAAAATAACATAAAATAGGTATTCGTCGCAATATCTACAAGAATTTCCAATCTGTACTTGTTCCTATTTGTATTTGTTCATTCAAAACATAACGAACCTCTGTGGAATCCAAGCTGAGTATTGGTACACTTGTACTTGAATTGCTACTTAGTTGCTAGAAACTTGTGTGTGTATGTGTAAATCCGTACTTGTACACCTATTTTGTCAACTGTTTGGGCCGAAATACTGAAGCACGCTGTGTGCATCACTGTTATTCATTCATTAGACTTTGATCCTTATACCCTAGTTTCTTTAATTGACTCATATACTTTAGGGCCCATTTGGTTTGAGGTATTATTCTATCCCGGTGATGGGAATCATAAATATATTCTGTTCCAATGTGTCAGTGTGTTGTTGACGGGTTTACTTGATTGGAAAGAGGAACTCATTCCTATTAACGAGGTTCATTACGAATATACCCCATGGGAATTTACATTATTATTCCCATTTTCCTCATTCTCTCTGCCATTGCCAGTCCCATCAACAATCCAAACGCCCCCTAATAATTTGCACAGCACATCCATCAAATTCATATATTTATTTCACTCCAATTGTGAGTATCAATACTTAAGGTTGCATGGATCATGGAATAATTGAAATGCTGTTGGATTATATGAAGGGATTTACAATACAGAAGGATATGAAATCAACTCAAGAAATGAGTATTCTTGGAAAGAGGATACGAGTTATTCTACATCAAGGGCTGTTTAGGAATCCAGGTCAAGGCTCATGCTGAATCTGAGAAGCAGAAGAATTTAATAACACCTGTTAATCAAAAAAGAGGCAGCTGTTGCATGCAAAAGAGTTTCAGAGGCAGCTGTTGCATGCAAAAGAGTTTCAAAGTAGAGCTGGAGGTTCTAATCTTAGTTTACAAGATGTCATTGAGTGGTTATAGGACTGTCAAGTATATATTACTATCGTTGTTCAACCATCGCATGTCACGGACCAAAACCCTTAGATTATAATTTGGAAAATGAGAAAAGGTACTCCTATATAAAAAATAACCCCGAATCCCCTCTCTCTATATGCTTTCTTTCTATAGACATCTGGAGACTCTATGATTCTCTCCCTACTTTCTACCCTGGTTCTCTTTCTTTTCACTCTAGATCTGCATCCATATCTACAACTATATCACTCTACCCTGCAATTCCTGACACTCTGTGTGCTTCTTTAGGTGCTTAGGCAGGGGCGAATCCAGTATTTTTTTTCTCAGGGGGACCAAATAAATAGGGGAAAGATGTGTCCACCGTTCCCCTTCCTAGAGCAGCCTCTGTGCTTGGGTCAAGTCTGGGAGGAAAAAATTTTATTTTATAAATTCAGGTACCGGCTTCAAGTATTGTCTATACACTGATTTATTATCATTAAGTGCATGATAAAAGTGGGAGATAGAGAAATAACTTCTGATACATGCAGACACAAAAGTGCACAAGAATCCACATCCTAAGCAAGATACATAAATCAACCAAAGCATTCACTATAATATAGTCAACAATTAGCACCAACCTCAGCATGAAGTTTTTCCATTGGCATCCACTCCCCAGGGCCACAAAGATCAGAGAGCACAGTAGCTACAGATGATACCACATCCTTTTCTTCTAATTGCATGAGCTGCTGATTGTCAGTATCACGGTCAATCCTTGACCGGCCCTCACCCTTTTTATCTGCAGGAACAACGGAAAATGTTGCTTGAGCATATCCAATTCAATTCATATACTGCCACCTTGATGTTAGCAATTGTAACACTAACAGATAGTAAAATATGTATGTCCTGTGATATTAAGGAATAATTTGAATTGAAAACATAATGGCAGCTAAAAATATTAGGGCATATAAAGCGAAAGCTAAAATTGTCATGCCACATTCAAAGAAAAATATTATAGCTCCAGGTTAAACGAACATCTCAATTCCATAGACCACAGCATAGAACACACAGACAGAGAGAGAATGTTGATCATGATGCACTTTAAAGACATAATACTACAGAAACAGATTAAGCTTTTACGTCCATTGCACATAATTCCTCAGAAAAACCATTAGCTGTGGGGTGGTCAGTTTGCTAAATCAATTTATACGCTCTTTAGTCTTTCAAGTCCAAAATTTGCCAAAAAATAATAATAAAAGATATCAGTACATCACACATTTTTGAAATATAGTTCACAAGTAAACATAATAACCTTCTAAGCCACATCACTATCCAAAACAAAAAACAACAGCTATCCAGAATAAAAGATAACAAAACATAATATCCTAAAGTTGTGTAGAATCAATAAATTATGAAGGAATGAGCAATATTATTATTGAATGGTCAAGTTCGCATAAAATTTCTAGCTAGCAATATTCAGCAGAGTCCAACGATCAAACAAATGTTCAGCTAACGCACACTAAGATCAGCTAATGCACATATTTCAAAGGAATGTTATAAACTATTATGTCTTTTTTTTTGCTTCAATTATGTCTTATCGGAGATTGACATATGGATTCTCCCACAATTATTTTGAAACTTGTTGATAAATTATTATATCTATCCTATGTATAGATTAATATATATATATATATATATATATTATTTTTTATTAAGAAGTGTTCGTAACTCTTCATCATTCTCTTTTATCAATTCTATTCATTAAAAACTTTATCTAGTATACTATTTTCAAGGAAGTTGCACTTCTTCTCTTTGTTTCCCATCTTCTCCATCTACATACAACATCTTTTGGAGAAAACATACAAAATCATTATTGATGTTTTTGCAAAGCTATTTCTTCCTTTTTCTTCTTCTTTTGGGCATAAGTTTGTATAAACTCAAAATCTCACCCAAGAGTGCACTTGTATATACAGTGTTGAGTTAATGTTAGGGAACCAAATCGGTGAATATGATTTAGCACCCCAATTATGCTGCATATCATTTTCAAGTTAATGAAATTTCATTGCCACGGGTCAAAAAATTCTTACTCTTTATGTGTTTTTGCTAATCTAGTTTAGTAGCATTGAAAACCCTTGATATTTCCAACATGAAGGATTGAATGATACTATGAGTACGCCATAAAAGGAACACATACATGGGAGAATCAGAATCCTAATTACCAATCATCCAAAATAATGAACAGATCGGCACCCACCCACTATAGCTGAAAATAAACATATATACCATCATGATACTAGCCAAGGTGGCAAGGCGCCACCAACGAAACGTTCATTACGCAAATCAGGAGCTAGATAAATATACATATTGACAATTATGACAACACGACGAAAACAACACACAACAATTCAAACCAATAGTAATCAAAATTCAACATAAAAACTAATAAAGAGGCACATATATACACATTAACAAGTACAAGCACAATAACATAACAGTAAAATCAATAGTCAACAATCGAAACCATAAATCATCAAAATCCAATCTTAACATACCAAACTGGCCCGACAATCCGGGCTTGCCACCGGAGCCCGACCCACCATACTTATTGGCATTCCCATCCTCCACGTGGTGATCCTGATCCTGATCCTGATCCTCATACTCCTCCTCATAACCTCTCCCCCTCTTGAAACCCCCCTGATGAAAAGTAGAAGTGCCACCACCTCCACGTGGCACAATGGGCCCACCCAAAATACTCCTAACAGGCAACAGAAAATAAAACTCCTTATCCCCAATCTGAAGCAAATCTTGGGAATCGAGCTTGACAGGTGGGGTCCCCGGGAGATGCAAAACACCCTCCACAGAACAGCCATTCTTGCCAAGAACCTCGAGAGCAAAACGACGTCGTTGGAAGTCGTAGAAGATGCGAGCGTGGTGGCGGGAAATGTTCATGCCGCCGCCGAGAGAGGAGAGATCGACGTCGACGGTTGATTTCTTGCTGTTACGGCCGAGGATAATAGAGTACGTTTGCATATAATACTCGAAGTCTTCTCCTTGAAGCTTAGCGAACCCTGCTTCTACGTCGTTGCCTTCGCCGCTGCTTCCCATCGCCGCCGGTACGCTAGGGACTGTTTGGCATATAACTACTAGTGTTATTATAATTATACAAATTTATATACAATTATAAATAATAAAAAAAATATTATTATTATTTAATTATTTAATTACCTGGGTTGTATTGGGCTCTAGTCTATTCTACAACAGCCCAAAATATGTTTACTCTCTTTTTCCCAGCCCATCTATATTTACAAGGATCCGTTTGGTTTAGATAATGCCTGTAGCCAAGAAGCAAAGCTAGCAGGAGAATTACAAAGAAGAAGATGATTATACCAGTCCGTTGTTTCACTTGTGGCAAGGTACCCTTAAATCTTGACACCCCCTTTTTCATATTTTCTTCGTTCTTGATCTTATATAATTACCCCCCTTTTTTAATTAGGGCTTGAAATTTTTTTAGTTAGGGTTGGGGATATGTTTTTAATCAGGGTTTGTTTACTTTGTACTATAGGTGATTGGAAACAAATGGGATACATATCTTGATCTTCTTCAGGCTGATTATGAAGAAGGGTTGGTCTCTTATCTCTCTTTACAATCTACAATAAGTTTGCCTGTTATATATGTATGTATTGTTATTTCTTGTAGTAGATGCTTTGAAAGTATCTGTCTTTGATTTATATATAATATTTTGTACGCTTTTGTATTAATTCTGTAATGAGTGCTACTTGTAAGCCATATCTGTAAGCATTGGTTTTGGAAGGATGGTCTTTTTGTGGTAATTGGTCTTGATTGTCACTGACAACTCGGGCCTTTTATAGTTACTAGAATATGGACAGTCGTAATGTCCTTTTTCCTTCTTTTTAAGTTTGTTTAGTATAGGTGGGGAATGGGTGATTGGTGTTTTGTTTCTGTTAATCACAAAAACATGAGTTTGCACTTTGCAATAATGATGTAGAAAATGTTCGTTTTTTATTCATGTTTATAATCGTGAGCTACAGGAAGTGCAACACAATACAACCTTGCTTCCTTTAAGTGCATGCTACTGAATCACATGTGAGTGCCCAAGCTAATTGATAGCCTTTTTTTGTCTTGTTCAGAGATGCTCTTGATGCACTGTGTTTGGTTCGTTACTGCTGTAGGAGAATGCTAATGACTCATGTTGACCTCATTGAGAAGCTTCTGAACTACAATAGTAAGTGCTTTATTTCTAAGTTTGTTCACATTAGTTTTATGGGCAGATCACCGTATATGGCAACATAGGCTTCCATTCTTCACTATATGTGTAAAAAAATTCTGCTAGGGAGTTTAACAAGGCCATCAAATCATTCGATGAATATGTTTCAAGATTAGGGAACAAGCTTTTCTGAACCTTGTTTTTTTTGTTAGTTTTAAATTACAGAAAGTTGGACGGTGTACCTTTACTGCACTTTTGGCAACTTTTGATGTCATAAAAAATATCAAAAAAAAGAGTACAATGATTTATTTGTAATGCAGTGAGCTTTCATTCAGTTTCTTTCACTAACTACTATTCTCTCGGCATACGGAGTGTGTAAATGGGATCTGCTGCAATAGTTGTGTTCATCTTATTTGTTATCATATTATCATCTTCTGTTAATTTGTTTTTCCTACTTGTTTCTGTTCTTTTTCTTTGACCAACATGGATGTTTTTGCATGGTTTTGCAGCTCTAGAGAAATCCGAGGGAAGTTGAGCCTGAATTTCTGTCGGATGTTGGATGTTGTGGGGCTTCTGAATTTGTCATGTTATTTGAGTAGACAACATTCACCGTAAAGATGGAAGGACCAACTACTATGTAAAACAATATTAAGATGATGCTCTTTTGTGAGAATTGTGTAAAGAATTTATTAAGTATTGAATACTCTGAGCTGTCCCTGTTATCTGAACATTTTCACTATTTTCCTTGTTATTGTATGCAATTTCATACACTTTGCTTGCAATGATAATGTCGTAGTCTTTATGTTCTTGTTAGTTTTTGGAGGCCTGAAGCCATATCTGATGATTAATGATTGGTGTTTGCAACTGGTGGCTTTATTGTTCAAGCAGCAATTCGGTCAGATCAGTTAAAAGATTATGTGTTACTGAGTTGATGCATGAGAAATTATATGAGTTAGTGACACCTAGAGGTGGCCAAACAAGCGGGCCACTGGCAGCCGGGCTGGTTCGCCGGCGAGCTGGTTTGCTCACCTCGTGACTTGGGCACGGCATGCGCTGTGGGCGAGCCGTGACGAGTCGGGCCGGTTCGAGAAATGTTCAGCTTGTAGCTCGGTGGGGTTTGATTTTTCTTTTTCTTTTTTTAAATTTTTATTCCATTAATTGCGTTGCAGGCGAGTTTGTTGCCCCGCGACAGTGACAGGGATGAGATGATCGAGTATAATATGACTATTCTGATTTCTGATTGAGTATAATATATTAATATGACTAAAGTGATGGTCCATTCCAAACTTGGAGATAGATTATATTATAAGTGCTCTATCACTGATGGACTGATTGATTGATTACATCACATTTTCATTCCAAGTTTCTCGAAACCGATTGGCCGGTTTTATTTCATTTAAAAAAAATAATTATACTAATATTTTTGGAATAAAAGAGGATGGTACATTTATAAATTTTATTAATTAAAAGTATTTTACAATTAATTTGAGAGCCCTCCTTTTTAAAAAAACGGAACAAACCGTTTATACATAATAAGCAAATTAAAACAAATAAAATTTAAAATTACAAAATAAAAATATTCTATCCACTATTTAATTTATACAAAATCTTGTTGTTGTTCGCTAATTGACGTGCCCGATTCTGATGAACTATCCATTATCATTCACATATTTATTTTCCCGTCTGAGTTATCTTTTTGCATAACACATATCTTTCATGCGTCTGACGGAAAACTTGATCTATTCTCGTTCAACACTCTTCTACTTGCACTAAAAGCAGGCTCGGACGCAATTGTAGAGGCATGAACTACTACTAGTATGTCCCTTGCAATTTTAGCTAAAATCGAAAATTTGTTCTCATGATTTTTCCATCACGTTAGTATTGAAAAATTATCATTTAACTCATAATTATAAGAAAAAAACTGGGAGAGTGAGATTGAGAGAGTACAGAAAAGATGGTGGGACTGGGAGAGAGCAGAGAGTGATATTTATAGGAGAAAATGGAGCCTGGAGATAGAGATAGCCGTCGATGGACAATGGACATAGCCGTTGGTGGAGATAGTCGTTGCTGCAGTAGGAATGACAGGTGACAGACTACAGGTAGCCGTTGGGAGGCTTCCTTGCATACTTATAGCATATGATATATACATAACATAACAATATAATTATAAATATTACAATTTTTTTAGTTAACAAAATACGAATATACAAATAAAATGTGTTACAAAATAAATAATAAGTATATAATAAAATACCAAAAAATCAAAGAAATATTATTATAATAATAACAATAGCATAAAGAGATATATATACATATATGTATATAATTACTAATACATAATATTAATATTAATATTATTTATAAAATAAAGCAAAAGAAAAATATAAATTAAGTATACAAATATATTATATAAAATAAATACATAAATAAATAAATTAAATAAAATATACAGAAAAATTATATTTAGAATAATAACAATAACATATTTATATATAAATATATATTATTATTATTATCATTAGTAATACTATTAACAAAAAAAATTAACTATACAAAATAAATAACATAAATAATAAGTTAATTAAATAGATAGGCATAATAATTTATACATGAATACACAGTAGCATTGTAAGTGCCGGAGATGCGGGCCGAGGCAAGTCAGCAATTCACACGAGCAGATGCGGTTTGATGATGCGATTCACATGAGCCGTACCGTGCCGGTTCAATTCATCGCTGTTCGCGCGGGTTTGCCGTGCCGGTTCTGGTTCCAGTTTCTTCCGGATCACCCGTGTTCGGTTCGTTTTTTTAACGGTTCGTGCTGGTTTTTGAACCGGCCCGGTTTACGTGCAGCTTCCACCGGTTCTCAAACGAGTAAACCCACCCGTTTGGCCACCTTTCTGGTGACACCATATCTCCATCATATCTAATATGCTGGGTAGATCTGTAGATTAATCATTTGCATTTGTGTTCTCCCACCAATGTAGTGGAAGTTGAATATATCAATGATAATCTGATTTCTGATATAAAGTCTCCATCTCTCGATGAAATTGAAAACTAATGTTAAATCGTGTTTTCCTGAAAAATTCGTATATCACATTTTGTGTTTTTATGTAAACTATATTCGTTCGAAGGGGTTGTGTATTCGCTGGGCGCTATCTTTTAGGTCTTGTTAGAAATAAAATTGACTGTTAAATTACTCTTAAATGAAATTCGTACCTAATTATTGTTGAATGAAATCCTTAAGTAATGCATTGCCGCCCTTCTAATATTTGCGATTGAATAACTTAATTGATTAGGGTTTATCCTCTGTTGTTTCTGGATTCGACATTGAGTCTTGAGATTTATTAGAACATATATTTATTTGTAAGTGTATACTTATAAATAAGCCTAATTATTAAAAAAAGAAAAACTAACTTAAGACTATATGCTTAAAGAAAATAAGTATTTATTTCGATGAATTATTTTAGATTTGTTATTTGACTTGATTCTCACCCCACGGACTTGCCCATTTTCTTTCTATAACAAATACTAATATTTTTTTAAAATAAGTTGCTTTATCTTTTAACTATAAATTATTGTACACAAGCCGCATAGAAAGGAAACATGAAAGTATACAATGCTGATTTACTAAGAATGTCTAGAAGATGAGGAAGAGGAAGAGAGAATGTTTACAATAAAAATCTCATTTACTTGTCAGCACACATATCAATGACAATGACAGCATGCACAGTCTGCTTCCGTATACAAAGTCTTCATTCATTGCTATCTGCGCATAACAAATAGCTTGCTTGAAGCACATATTTCAAGTCCTTGCCCTGGACTATCTAAAGCATGGAAAATAGCTGCTCCAAGAGAACTGAAAATCAAAATTTATAGAAAATAAGTAGGTGTTAGACACCATGCATAAAGTAGAGGAGAGAAATCAAGTTTTTTAAAAAAGATTTATCATCATGACATATTATGCAGCAGAACCTTATTTTTGTTGTGATCATTTTCCTTTCGTCTAATTGCATAAGCTTGGTCCGTACTCTTGTTTGATACCCTGGGGTAGCTTGGGTTCTTTTCCTGTCGCACTTTGTTAAATTTTTCGGTGAAATTGTTGGCTGATGAAGGATCACTCTCATTCCACCCGCCAAATCGTGGGACTGCAGCACCTTTATCAGGCTGAAAATGGAAATAAGAAATTGAAGATTGATCATAAAGCTTGTATAATATATGTTGGATGACCATCCGTCCCAAAACCTTGAATTGTTGGTAGAAATTGGTATATTCTTTATCAGAAACACTCCTTCAATTGTCTACTGTATAACTTACAGGAAGCATATCTACCTAGCATAGGCCTACTATCGAAACTTTGTCGTTTTTGTTGAAGACTCTAATGATATTAATATGCACTATATTTTGTGAGCATTGCAAATGCTGAAGTTAGAAAATCGTGTATCTGCCATACGTGTAGGTATAGACTTATCTCCATCATTTCTTTTGTTTAGGAGAGAGATTTCTAAGATGCAGATGCTAAGTAAAACTGTAACATAGTTTAGAATTATATTTGGAGGTATAAATATCATTCTAGAAAAGCCTGACTCCTTGAGATAATAAAGCTAAAGTAAAATTATATAAAAACACCATTTATAAGTTAAAAAAAAGTCATGATAGCACTATTAAATTATTAATACATATCAGAAAAAAGTGGAAACTTACAGATTCAACTCCTGTATAAACTGTCTGCATTCTGGATCTTCCAGTTGTGCCATGGCTATTATCGTTTGAATGCCTACTTTCCCAAGAAGAACCACTACCTTTTCCAATTATCTTTGCCTGGAACTGTGGATGGAGTGTTGATTGGTCAACACTGTGCTCTGATCCAGCATTTTGCCTTCTAGGTCGACCAGAACCCGATCCATTGCGTCCACGGTTCTGATTTACTGAGCCAGTACCACTTTGATGGCTAACATTATCATTACGTAGTGGACCTTCAGTGAACTTCATCCGATCAGCATTTTCGCTGCTTGATTTGATGTCAAATGTTTTTGGTCTAACTGCTTTCCTTCCTATTGGTTCTTTGGGTGCATTTCTAGTTGTAGAAGGTGTTAGCTGGGCCAAAGGAGGGAACATGCCTGGATTCTGCTTGGGGTCATTTGGATTTATCATCTTCCCATCATTTTTACCCTTCCTAGCTTTCTCAAAGAAGACTGTGTAAGGAACATTATTCTCAGTATCCCAGTTGCCAAACTGTGGTACAACTGGACGTTGCTGCAACCAACAAGATAGTAAGTTATCCTTCCAATTAATCAGTCTACATAGGCTGTTGATAGTACTAAAAAAATCTTTATCTGATAATTTATATTGATTCTCAGAATTCATAATAATAGGACATATCACCCTCAACTGCAATAGATCCCCTTATATTCTTAATCCATGGCTTTTTCTTTCATTGACAAAATTTTCATCTGAAGTAATAATACATCACTCAAAACATACAATAAGTCATATTTATTGCTAGGCTTAGTTTTGATTTGAACACAGTTCCCTGTAAAGATGACAAAATTGGGAGTGGCCTCCAGAGGTTTTTAGGTATAAATAAATAAGCCATATATTAACTTCACGAGGACTTAAAGAAGAAATAGGTTGAAAACTGGGCAAGTACAGTTTAAGTATATATCTGTTACCTACAGTTGAACTCTACGTTCTCTCTTTTCCCAAATTGTTCTGTTTACATATACTGTTCTTGTTCAGATATTTTATTTTCTGCAATCTCTGCAAGCCCTATTATTCTATCAACTTATAGACTCCATCCATAACCTTGGAAGAAAGAAGCAAATATGTACCCTTATTTAGACCCGGTAATTTTTCATACGACACGAAAATTTAGTGTTTGTTTTTCAATTGTAAGTACACGTCACGAAAATACACGAACACGAAAATACATGAACGAGATTTAGTGTCGGTTTTGTGTTTACCTACACGACACGAGGTACACGAAATAAATAAATAAATATTATATATATTATTACATAATAAATATTATATATATAATATTATATATATATATTCCGTATTCATTTTTAGGTACTTTGGCTTATGTTTAAACTAGAATTTGAACAAAAAATGTAAACTTTGATATTTAGTGTACCAAATCATTTACCGGTTCATATTTATTTCGTGTACATTTCATGTTTTTTCGTTTTCGTGTACCAAATCGAGTCATTTCGTTTTCGTTTAATTGGAAAAAAAATCGTGTACTTCAGTTCGTGTCGTGTCGGGTCGTTTTTAAATCGTGTCGTGTTCGTTTCCAGTTCTATCCATCAAGTACACGAAAGTACACGACACGAAAGATTTGCCAGGTCTACCCTTGTTCATTCTCCACAGATCAGAACTTGTGATTATTTAGATAGTTTACTCCCCATGACTATGTATACAGCAGAAACTATGCAGAAAATATTGTAATGTACTAGTTGAGCCAAAAGTCAGTGGGAAAGATTGAATTAACCTCAACAACTCGTCATACTGGCATCAAAAGTGAATGAAACTCAGACATGCCAATGAATAAAACCCATCTCCATGGCATGACTGACACATTTTCTGGAGGTCCGGGTCAGTTGGGCCTCTAAATTAGTGACTTATTGGTTTGTATGATATATTGAAAGGATAAAATGAAGCTTTTATCTGGGATTGTGCTAATGTTTTCTACTTTAAGATGATTTTCCTCACTCTAATTTATCAGGCTTCCTATATGTATTCATTGTCTACTCTTGCAGAACCTAGAGTTTGATTTGACAAGAAATCGCCTGATCTGTTTAGATATATAACTCCCCGTCCTCTTGGCTTCCATTGAAGAATTCCTTGTAGTTAAGTTCTTTGATTATTTGCTACCACAGCACAAATCTATCAATTTCAACATTAAGAACAAGATTTAAAAGATTACTGAGGAGTCTTGGATGCTAATTTTCCTATCGTCGATCTATCATTTCTGCAAAAAATATTAACCTATGACTTTGACCTCATAAATGATCATATGAAAAAGCTTCTGCTCCCAGAATATGCAATCAAAATATCAAACAGGCATACTTCTTGTCTATAATATTACTAATTGGTTATTGATCCAACGGATATATCTACCGTCTAGACAAACAAAAATCACACCCTAAAGCAGACCAAGCAAGTCTCATGACAGTAAAAGTTAATAGTCAATCTTTGTAACTAATATGATCCAAGATGAGAAGACAATCTATAGATCCAATCATGCAAAATGAAAAATTATAAAAAATCTGCACTTTATTCGGCTCTGAGTTGGCACTCCAAACTCGCAACTTGGGCGTGATCTATGATCAGCAAAACTCTAAAATGAACCTAACCCCTATATTTCAAAGACTTGATTACTCATAAACACAAACTAGTTGACATGCATTGATATTCGATATGGTAATAAGAGTATACAATCACACACGAACTTTATCGAATCAAAACAATCCCACGAGGCCTTGACATTCAACAATGAAAACATAGTTACTCTGAAAGCAGCCTACATGCAACCCCAGTATCCTCCAGCTAAACAAATAAAAGAATAACTAAGCATGCAAGACCAAGAACAAGTATCTATTTCGAAAAAAGTACAATGTGATGAAGTTCAGAATAACTTACGGCCATTTCTTTACACCAACTGGCAACTGTAATGAACACAATCGGGGCTTCCAAAAAAATGATATCTTCAAGAAAATTCTTAACTTTTGAGATCAAATCACTTGAACTTTATTTTTAGGCTAACAGAGCACACACGGTTCTTTTACAAAGAATCAGAAGAGAGAGGCGGAGAGCAGAGGGTTATGTAATGTAAATAATAATAATGTAATGACCCAGTCCAGCAGCTCATGTGTTGACTGCACTGCAGTTTACTTATTTTCAACTTGCTTGCCTTGTAATTTCTTGATGATGTTTCTACCAAACTACCCTACATGCATGTGCCAATCTAGGAAAAGGATTCGAAGGTCAGAAGAAAAAGAAAAAAATATAGGAAGAGGCTTCGACACTTCAAAATTATCATTTTTTAACGTTATTTATCATTATAATTTTAATAAAAATATTTCGTATCCGCATGAATTTAGAAATATATATAATATTTCTTATTTACTCTATTTTCTAAAAAGAAAAACCATTCATTCACACCTTATGATTTGATAAAATAAACATACGAGAAACCGCTATAACCTCGCGCGTTTACATAAATTTAAACTATTTTACTCCTCAAAAATACTTCTATCCAAATCGAAAGATTACAAAAGCTTATTCAGCGCAAAATAAATACGGGATTATATATAAATTAATTTTTCAGCCGTGAAAAATGGAGTAATAACTCAGCTTATATTCAAGAATCGTACGTACAACTAAATGAAGTCTAGTCAAACCTCAAATACAACTCCTCCACCTCTTGAAACATTTGTATTGACTTTGACTTTTACAAACCTTTTTTTTTTGACAAGTGACTTTTACAAACTTGAATTAGCCACTAATAATTTTAAGCTAGTAGTTAATCACAAGTTAGTGGCACAGCTACGATTACAGAAAAAAAAAAAGAGTAATGCAGATAATCAGTTTTATTCTGGTATTTGTAATTGATAATTGTGGTGGAAAGATTCAAGTACTAGGATAATAGCCTATAGGCTATAGGTGACCCTTGAATACTTTGGAAATAAAATAAAGACTTTTTATTAATCATATCTTAAACAAAAGGAAAATATTTTAATTACACTATATACCAACATTTTATGTTTTTCTTGACAGAGCCTGCGGTTCCCTGTGATTACAAATCTAATTTCTATCATGTCCTCCACTACTTATTTTCAAAATAAATAGTTCAAAATGTATTAACAACGAAACCAAACTTTTTTTAACCGAACATCTGTTGAGTGTTGAATAATAATATGATGCAATTAAACACTTAAAAACCGGTAACTTAACAACATTATACGATTATATGTTCAGACTCTTAAATATGATCATTCCATGCACTAGTTAGTTCAAGATTCTACAAACTTTCCAACTTGTGAGTTTTTCTTTTTTATCTTCCCCGAGGGAAGAGTGCATAGTCCTATAGGTTTCCACAACACCGCAACCAGCAGGTACATTTTACTCCTGGTTTGGCTTATGGTAGGCTGCAAAGAATTCTGATTAAGGAGAATAGATTCTTAGATTATCCGGATCGATATGATTCAACAATCTTTTTTTGCTGGATACCCCTATTCCTCTAATAACAAGAGGTCGATGGAGCCTCGGTGGAAGCATGTGAGTATTTAGGTTTTCGTAATTGGCAATTATAGAGCACGATTGGATAGACAAAGTGATCAGGACTTATTCTCTATCATCCGGTTCCGGTTCCTGGGTTTCGATTCTGACTCACCCCGAGATTTCTTAGAACATGCACTCATTTTTAAGGCTATAAGCCTATTTATTCGAAAAAAGAACACATCATATTTATAACCACATTCAACACTTTAGTTGTCTTCTAGTTGTCAGCGCCTAGTGCCGTTGAGCTGCCAGTTTTAACTATTTCCAGTTCATCTATCTGTTCATATAGAATTATCATTTCACCAATATTTTCGAATATATAAGCAAATTTCAGTGCACGTTAACAATCAATGCCTCTATGAGGCAATACATGCAACATCCTGCGAGCAACTTTTGCGTCATCAATTAATTCTTACAAACAAGGATGTTTGGCAATGAATCTTCTGTCTCTACAGACTAATTAAAAGACAGACTTCAAGTCTTCAGCTCATTAAACCATTAAATTTATATACGATCATGTCAGAACTCAACTCAAATACATAAAACTTGTGCATTGAAATGCATTTTACTCTTAATTCCGTTTGGGCGGAGAAAATGATATGAAAATTTGTGATCAAAATTTAAGGGTGACAAAGCATGCAGGAGGATAAAGTAATCAATGAATGTAGAAATTAAAAATATCACAACTGGTACAAATTTGATTCCATTTCGAACTAAATACATTTTCACCAATCAAACACATAAGAGCAAGTCCAATGTTAATGTTAAAATAAATGTAGTTATTGTTATAATATGAAATCAAAAAATACATTTTAGTGCTAAAATAGATTTCATGCTCCAATGCATGGTTTTAAAATAGAACCAATAAATATAAAATTAAGTAACTTTTCAACCAACAATGTAAAGTATACTATTAAATTTAATAAAATAGATGTTTTTATATTTATTTTCCTCCAATTTCTCACTTGCATGTCTATGTGTCAATTATAGCTACATCTATACTTGATTCTAAATATAGAATCAAGTATAGCATTTTTCTATTTTAACACCTCCTGTGACATTACATTGGAGTGTTATATTCTATGATTGATTTTATATTATAGAAATAGCACCCAACAGCATTGCATTGGATTTACTCTAATAAGTATTTTATGTAGGTGCTAAAATGAGACAATTTACTGGCCTTATTCTTAAGCGATCTTTGTCATTTTTCTTTCTAGAAAAGAAAATAATACAAAAACCCAAATGAATTAGAGTATTTGCTAGGGGAATCACATTCCATTTTGCAGAATTGATAGATTGTGCATAAAAGCTTTAGTGGTTAGTGGGAACTCAACTTGCATGCTGACTCTATGTTCTCTGCTTCAGGAGTAAGTCTCTTTTTTCATTCCTTTACTTTTAACAAGCGTGACATCAAAATTCCACTATAGTTTGAGACTTCCCTTACTTTCAAATAACAGTGTTTAGAACACTTACTTGGAACTCTTGATCATGGAAGACATGAAGAAGGCGCCTATTCCAGGGAAAAGAAACATGCTGATTACCAGTGCTTTGCCTTATGTCAATAATGTCCCTCATCTTGGCAACATCATTGGCTGTAAGTTCAGTATATGTTTTGATCTAGATCATATACATATAGATGTATGCCCAAAGATAGAAGAAAGTATGCAGTATTTATCTAAGAAATTTCAAAAGTTCAATGAATTCATTTGATAGCAGTCAATAAATATGAACTTTTGTGAATAAAAGAAATCCTGGATTTTAGGATTCTGGATACTTTGCGACTAAGGGAACCCACAACGTCTTAAGATTCTGATTAAACTCTCTATGGTAAACAGGAACCTGGTTGCAGTCGCTTCTGTTTTTTTTATATGTAGGAGAGATTTATTAAACTTCCAGTATTTTTTTAGTAGTTGATCAATGTCTGTTTTCTCACTCTTCAGGCGTTCTTAGTGCGGATGTTTTTTCTCGCTTTTGCCGTCTCCGTGGCTACAATGTGTTATACATATGTGGGACTGATGAATATGGGACAGCTACAGAGACAAAAGCCATGGAAGAAGGCTTAACCCCAAAGGAGATATGCGAAAAGTACAAGTTCTTTTCTCAGCACCTGTTACAAATCAATTCATAATTAGCCTATTTTTTGTCAAAGTAATATTTTTAGTTTATTAATTATCATCCGGTGAAGTCCAAAAGTATATTAGCTCAAATTAAAAACGATAATTTGTTCAATTTTCCAGTCGTAGTGAGATGGGAATCTTTATATTGTCATTCGTACTGTAATGTGTTTAAGTTACATATTGTCCCCTGGACTCTTCTTAAGATTATTTACTCTACAGATTTTACCTTTATCACCTCTTTACTGAATGAATGCTAAATAATTTATTAAGGAGTTTGCAAAAGAAAATTTGTGCCTTATTCATTGTATAGCGATTATTATTTGTTTATTGCGAGATTTGCTATATGGTTAAAGCATATGTTGTTAGTGATTTAAAAAGATGTTTAGACTTGAAGTATGCCATGATTTATTTTCACTTTTCAGTAGTTGCTAATATAATTCTTGCAATTTTGATTCTGATCAACAGTGCGTGTGCATTTGGTTGATGATCCAAATCATTTGGTGTAAAGATTTGATATCTTGTATATGATCTGTGCTTCATATCTTTGTAGATACCATGCTATACATAAAGATATATACGATTGGTTCAACATAAGTTTTGATGAATTTGGACGTACATCAACACCTCAGCAAACTGAAATTTGCCAAGCAATATTTACAAAATTATTTGAGAATAACTGGATTTCTGAAAACACAATGCAGCAGGTACATTATTATATTCTGCTAAGCCCTTGTAGCATATTCATAAATATTTTTGTTGTTTTTTGTTAATTTTTGTGACCTATGTTAATGTTTTAGTGTTCACAAATCAATACAGCCGTTTTGTGACACTTGCCAACGCTTTTTAGCTGACCGGTTTGTTGAGGGTACCTGTCCAAGGCCAGATTGCAGTTATGACTCTGCCAGGGGAGATCAGTGTGAAAAGTGTGGAAAGCTATTGAATCCTGCTGAGCTGAAGAATCCTAGATGCAAGGTGAACCATTTGATTGACCTTATGCAATGTGATGATGAGGATTATATGTTCAGAGATATTTATGTTTTGTTTGGCCATTCAATCTACTTTCTTTCATTAGCAAAAGTTGCTTCCCAACAGGTCTGCCAGTCTAGTCCGCGAATCAGAGACACTGATCATTTGTTTCTAGAGCTACCATTGCTAAAAGATATATTAGTCGAATATGTTAACAAGATGTCAATCAAAGGATCCTGGAGTGAGAATGCTACCAAGGCTACACAAGCATGGCTTAAAGAAGGACTTAAGCCTCGATGCATTACTAGAGACCTCAAGTGGGGTGTTCCTGTTCCACATGAAAAATATAAAGATAAGGTAAGATTGGCCAAAAATATTACCGCTTCCTCGTGTTGGTCTCATTTATTGTTGTTAATCTTGTGGAATTTCCCCATGCATTGATACACAAATTTCTTATAATTGAAATTCATGATTATCTTTCATTGATTAAATATTTATAGGTTTTTTATGTGTGGTATGATGCACCTATCGGGTATATATCAATTACTTCATGCCACACGAGTGACTGGGAAAAATGGTGGAAAAATCCTGAAAACGTCGAGCTCTATCAATTTATGGGAAAGGATAATGTACCATTTCACACTGTAAGATATTTCATCTCAGACAATGCATATGCAGGTGTGCGAGTCTGTATGCGTAAATGATATGTACTTACACACACGCTTACTTTTATAGTATATATGTCCCTTCTTCAGGTAATGTTTCCTTCTGCGCTTCTTGGAACCGGAGAGAAATGGACCCTGATGAAGAGCATTAGTGTGACGGAATATTTGAACTATGAATCAGGTGTTCTTCTTGACAGGGATACTAAACTCTGGTTGTTGAACCAGACTACTGAGGCTTTTGTTAGTTAAATCTATATTTTTGTGATATTATTATAGTTATGCAGGAAAGTTTTCAAAGAGTAAAGGGGTAGGAGTGTTTGGGAATGATGCTAAAGATACAGAAATTCCGGTCAAGGTTTGGCGATATTACTTGCTAGCCAATAGGCCTGAGGTATGTTCATGTGTATTTGTTAGTATAAAATATGATGGTTACTATATGTCTACTATAATTTGACTTGTTGATATGAGAATATTAACATTCATATACAATTACTAGGCATCAGATACACTATTTACATGGAAGGACTTGCAAGCAAAACTGAATTCAGAGTTGCTGAATAATCTGGGAAATTTTGTTAATCGAGTCTTGTCCTTCATTGCGAAACCCAAAGGTTAGTCCTTAACTTGTTTTTCGTAAGAATTGCAAATGTCAAATATCAAGTTCCTGAAAAAACTTAATGCAGCGAACAACACCCTTCAAAGGACAATGATACTGACCTGTGATAAGATATCAAATGGACATTATCTTAGGACATGCTAAACATTCATTTTCACAGGAAGCCTCAACTTTGTTACGGTTTTATCAACTTTCTTTCGCTCATTGACAGGACGAGGATATGGATCTGTAGTCCCAGATGCTCCTGGGGCAGATACTCATTGCTTGACAAAGACACTGGCAGAGAAAATTAGTAAATGTGTGGAGCAATACTTGGAGGATATGGAGAAGGTAATAGTAAACCTTGACTAATGAACTTTTGACACGTTACAGCCAACTTATTTTTTATGTAATCCAGATCAAATTAAAGCAAGGACTTAAAACTGTAATGAGCATATCAAGCGAAGGAAATGCTTATCTGCAAGTAAGTCTTTCTATAAGCTGTTTTTGCGCTATGTAAAAAACCGTTAATTCTTTACATCGCTCATGAAAGTTCTACGTATTTTGCAATCTGTGTATGTAGAATACTGAATTCTGGAAGCTGTACAAGGAAGATGAAGGTTCATGTGCAATCGTTATAAGAACATCGGTTGGACTGGTCTATTTAATAGCATGCTTGTTAGAACCTTTTATGCCATCATTTACTATGGAGGTACAAAACACTACAAAATCTTTCATAGTTGCATATTTCTCACTTCTTACCTCTATTCTGAAAACTCATTTAGGTTTGTCAGTTTCAGTCTCATATGTTGTATCCTACGAGGCTATGACAGTGCTATATCATAATGCTATATTTTCTCTACCATTTTCTGTGTAATACTACAGGTACTCAAGCAGCTGAACTTGCCTCCTGAGAAGATAATTTCACTCTCTGACGAAAACGGAGATCTAGGAAAAGCGAGCAGGCCCTGGGAACTCTTACCTTCTGGTCATGTTATTGGAACTCCTGCTCCTTTATTCAAAGAACTGGTACTTAAAAAAAATTGTCATGCTTGAGATTTTGCTGCTGCATTCACTGTGCATGTTCCGTTAACTTTTATTTTTGTGAATATTTCTTTTGTAGACAAATGAAGAAGTTGAGCATTTTAGCAAGAAATTTGCTGGATCTCAGGCTGACAGGGCTGTAACATAAATAAATGCCTTCATGATTGTGATAAATTTGTCATGCTTTGCATATGTTTGTAATTTAATTAAACAACGAGGAGATATGAAATTGAGATTTATAAATGGATTATGGTTCGTTTATTATTGATCCCTTTTAGTACAATAATATATTTTATAATATTCGATTTTCATAAATCTCAACTCATAGATAGGTGTTGTTTGTATTTAAACTGATTAGTTAATATCCCGTGAAAAATATAATTTTTTTAATATATATTTATTAATAGAGAATAATATGCCAAGAAGACACATTTGATAAATGAGCAAGGTCAAGTTGTGTTGGATTCTCTCAAAAATTTCTAATCATAAAAAAAAACGTAAATAATATAATTGTGAGATTTAATATTTATGGCACATTATGTACGAAATGTCACCGAGGGCCATGGTGTTTTTCCCGCATTGTCTTTGATATCTATTATCGATGTTTGTTATATACTCCATTGGTTCATTATATTGGGCCTTTAGAGTTTTGCATAGGAATTAAGGTATTTAAAATTTAATTTTTCTAATATGTGTTCATGTACACATGCTAATACATATTTTCTGATTAGTTGTCAAGTTTTTATAATTCCCTTATCCCTAATATTAATATCCTCTATGCATAAAAATTTCACCGATCAACATTTCACAACACAGAAAGTAGTTAAAAAGACCCTTTAAAATTTCATAGCGTTTCTTTGTTTATCTTATCTAAATGTAATTAATTCTTTTGATCTAGAAAATTGTACTAAATATCTTATACTCGTGTTTGATATTGGATTCATGTTCTTGAGATTATTTTGAAGTAACTTATATACATATCGCATACAAAAATGTAAGAGTATTTTAAATTATAATGGACAAAAGGTATAAAAATAAATTTATTATTCTTATAAAATCTTAAATTATATCTTATAATTTAAATTTAATAAAGTTACGTTTTGTTAAATTTTAGATGAATATTACACGTAATTGTTTAAATTTTTTTCGTTTTTAAAAAACTTGACACACACACACACACACACATATATATATATATATATATATATATATTTAAGTTGAGTTATATTTAAGTTGAGTTATATATTTTTTAAATATTAATATGAGATATATATTTAATGTTTAAAGATAGATATGATATTTTAAATTAATTATATTTAAAATTTTATATTTTTCATAATTTATATAAGTTGGTTGTGTTAATTTATTAAAAATAATCTTAAATAATATTTTTGCTAATAGCTTGAAAGTTAAATGATAAATATGATATTTTAACTTAATTATGATTATAAATTTTACATTTTTTACTATTTATGCAAGTTGATTGTGTTAATCCACTAAAAAATAATATTTTTTTACTAACAATATCAAAGTTGTTAGTTTTTTGTGTGATTAACTCTAATAAAAACAAAAACAATTTTGACGCCTTCTTTTATTTGGTGCTATGAAATCCTGACCGTATATTCACCTCAGCAAGCTCGGCATTGTCAATATCCAACGGCCTAACGAGCACAAATTAAATCTCGTCACCAATAATAAAATATTAAAAATAAAAATATATATATTCTGCGGCTTCTCGATTCTTCTGCACATTATTATATATCTATCTATTCTTCAATATACAAACGCACCCATCTTTTATATTATCATCTTCATCATCTTTCCAGTTGTTTCCCCTTCATTCTCTCTCTAATTCAACAGGTACTTTCTCTTCAACTCTATTTATATATGTGTGTATATATTTTGTCAGATGCTATTGTTATTTTTAATTATTTATTTTGTTCATAAATTGATGTGTTTTTCTATATGTAATTTTGTTACAGGCTCTTAAAGCTGTTGTAGATTGAAAATTAATTCTTGGGCTCTGTTCAAGAATCAAGAATGACTCATATCCTTTATGATATGTTTCTTTTCTCTGATTTTAGATCACCCTTTTCATTCTTTTGCACAAAAAACATTAGGGTTGCTTGAAAAATATATATAAACAATTAAAGATTTGGTTTTTATGGGAAAAGATTGGATTTTTATGTTAAATTCACTAGCAAGATTGAAACTTTTTTCATATGGGTACCAAGATTTGTTTTATATGTTAATAATGTTCACATTGGATTGAATGTGATTGTGTGTGTGTGTTTATGTGCGGGTAACTGTTTGGGCCTTAATTTAATTGCACGGGGGAATCAAAGGGAGAAAGATCGTGAAAGGGCTCAAGCCAGAGCTGGCAGTAAGGGCAAGGCAGGCAAGGATGATGGATTAACCCCTGAACAAAGAAGAGAGAGGTACTAATATGTTTTTGTATATGTGTAAATTTTTTGGTTATGATTGATTACAAAAAAATTTAATTTAATTTAATTATGTACTCGAATTCTTATTATCCTAAGAGGGATATCTACTAGGCTAAAACTTTGAATGTGTGTGTGTGTTAGTAATGATAATAATGTGGGTTGTTTGATGATTGATGTGGTTATGGTGCAGGGATGCAAAAGCACTTCAGGAAAAGCTAGCAAAAAAGGCAGCACAAGGTGGAGGAAACAACAATGGAGGGGGTGATTTAGCTAAAAATAGCAAGAAGAAATAATGAGGTGTATGAATTAGATGGATTGGAGAATGTTGGATTTATAGATCAGATATGGGTTATGAATATGGAGGATCATAATATCATATGTTGTGTTTCTTACGTGTGTTGTGTACAAAAAAGAGGCTGTGTTTGTGAACTTTGTACTCTAAACTCTAATCTGATATATAATAGTGCAATTTCCATGTTTACTAAGATCTTGTTTTTGATTTCTGGTATGTTGTGTTTTTCTGGTTTTATAAAGTACTATTCTGGAGGCATACAAATATGCTCTTTCTATATTTGTTACTGAAATTTGATGTGAACCGTGTTCTTATGTAAAACCGATACAATGCATTGATGCCTTGAATTTTTTATAGTGTCGTTAAACATGTGGTCTCGGACCTCTTGGTTGGTGTGGATGTTGATGTTATGTTGTTGATTCAAGCGTGTAAATGAGTTTGTACATTCGAAGTTGGAATTGTGCTCCCTGTTCACATCGCATAAACCCGTCTAGACTGTACTATAAAATACGGTTTTTAATGTTTGTGATGCGGTTTGAATTTTTTATAAACCGCGGTGTGGGTCCTGGTTTGAAACTTAAGTCATAAGTAGTGCGGTTAAAACTGCAATGCACCGTAATTATATATATTATATTATTTTTTATACTGATTTTTTATACGTATATTTACTATTATATAAAATCATATATGTTTCCCGTTGTCTGTTCAAATTTATATTTGCTTTCTAGTTTTTCATATTTATAATTTAACTTCTAAAAATTCTCTAACTTTTATTTTTTCACTTAAAATTTGTTATTGTTATTGTAACTTTTAATTTTGCAATTTATTGTAACTTCTATATTGTATTAACATTGTTAGATCGCACAAACCGCATCGCACCACACCACATTTATGTGGTGTAGTTTATGCTGTTTTTGAGTTACGCGGTGTGGTTGCGGTTTTGAAATTTAACCAAACCATATGTGCGGATTGGTTCGTGATTTAAGAGAAAAATCACATTGCCCACACTATAGTAATACTCTCCATCCATTAATATTTTTTACAATTTTTACTACGAACGGTCAACGGGTGTTCATCAAAACCTAGAAACAGAGAAATAGCAATCACAATGTTTTGTGTTATTTAGAGCAAGTCCAACAATATCATAAAATGATGTCATTAATTAAAATTTAGGGTACTTTGAGTGAATGTGTGTTTCAACAATATTTTAGTGGTACTCTAAAATACTAAAATACGAAGGCTCATTTGGTATTCCTATTGTAGACAACTACAACAGTTTTTGCTGAAAAACTGTCAGAAAGGTGTTTGATAAATTATAAAAATTATTGTGTGGAAAAACGCTTTTAGTCTAAAAGTTGTTAGCAAAATCATGTCCCCGTGCTTTTGGAAAAAGCTGCTTTCAATTTTTGCAAGAAGTAGCTATCAGTTTCATCATCAAACTTTTTCAAAAACATTATTTTTATATATTATAACTCAAAATATGCATAAATCAAAAAAAATACCAAATAGTAATCTGATTTTCTTGACAACACTTTTTTTACCAGCACTTTTTCTCACAGCACAACAGTTTTTAACAGCACTCCCAAACGGAGCCTAAAATACTAGAACAACCATCGCATTCCTTATTAACAGGGCACCACTACACATGCCAAATTTCATTTTTATTATTAAAATATTCACTTCTCTCCTTTTTTTATATTTTTTCCCTCATTTTATCTTTTCAAATATACTATTATTTTAATAATAGGCATGACAACGGGACAAATTGTTTAATTAGTTGAATCTTGTTTTATAATCTGTTCACGATAGAGTACAGATTTCTTTTCTCGATCAAAACTGGTCAGTTAATGAAACTTTGACACGATAGAATATTCTTTCCGTTTTTTATAAATAGTTTTGACTTTTTAAACACATATTTTTAAGTGTTTTGATCGTTTAATAAAGTTATATGTAATCTATATTTTTATTCAAAAAAATAAATTTTTTTAAAAAATAATTTTTATTATGTAATCAAATCACTTAAAAATGTGTGTCAAAAGTCAAAGCAACTTATTAAAAAAAAGGAGGTATTACTTGAATTTCTTTAATATTTGTGAGCTCTTTCTTACATATTTGTCTTTGACAAATGGCATGCGTGCGTGTTGAAAATTGACCTTAATCAAATTACATATGTGAATTAATGTACGACTTCAATCAAATTATATATTTAAGGTGGCCAACTGTCCGGGTTGGGTCAGTACAATCGAATCGGTTTGTTAAATTATTCATTAAATTCGGCTTGAACTGGGCCGATTTAAAACTTGTACAACCCATTTAAATGTTAGACTTATAAATTACTAAATGAAGGAAATTAAATATAAGGTGATTATCACCGATTTATATAATTCATATCCCAACAACTAATACGATGATGACTTGATTACCGAATTTCTGTCAGAATTAACATCTACCGTACGTGACATACTTGATTGTTTTGCACATGCTACTAAGATTTTTTCTTATTTTTATGAATCAAATGTACATCATGTTATCATTGAGTGTGTTAATATTATTACTACTTTATGTGAATATGAAAATAATGAATATTTTAGTTCAATTATTTTTTATACGAAAGTTAAGCGGATAGAATACTCTACAGATTTTCCCTATATTTATGGTATTGCATGTCTTCTTGACCCTGGTGTTCGAAAAGAAGGTTTACAAAACATGTTAAGAGCATTATTATGATGTGTTATGAGTTTCATATAATCATGTTTCATATGTAAATAACTGTTTAGACTTGTTGTATTGTCTTGTAGATATGTATGCTCTCAGAACTCAAAATGTTATATCACCTAGGACTAATACTGTCAGTATGTTTAATAGTAGTATTTCATCTATATTAACCAAAAAATAAAATGTAAAATTTTCACTACGGCTTCTTCTGCTTCTATTATAATTAAGGAGTTTTTTTCCTTATAGTTATGAGTTAGATTAAAAAAATTCAATACTAACGTGGTGGAAGATTCATGAATTACAATTTCCGGTTTTAGCTACAATTGCAAGGGACATATTAGCTAAAAAGATTTATGTTTGCAAAAAGGATTGAGATCAAGCAGAAACAACAAGGTAGAAAAAAGACGACTCGAATGATGAAAACGGTCCATGGAGTTCATCATAATCCGGCACCTCAACCAACAACAATTATAAATGAATAGTGGGTAGAATTTTATTTTATTTTTTGTATTTTTAAGATTTGTTTGGTTTTAATTTTTCTTAATGTGTTGATGCGGTTTATTTCATTTTCTTAGAGATGAGTCCTCTCGAATTATTTGTAAAATATTTTTTTAATTTATAAAATTTATACAAGGTACCGTCCTCTTTTAACTTGTCCAAAAAAATTCATCATTTTTTAAACAAAAAAAATCGTCTAATTTTAAACAAAAATAATTCGGGGGCAAAATTAAACAACATAAATTCATACAATTTCAAACAAAAATAATTCAAAGAAAAGGATTTTAAACAACAAAAATAATCGTCAAAATTTAAATATAAAAAATAATGTAACCCATCAAATCCTGAACCCAACATGCATAGCCCGTGAACCGTCTCGTGCCAGTACCCATTTATACGGTTCAAGCCCGGGCTCGGCATAGCTTATTTCTACTCAGTGTCGGTTCACGGCCCGCACAACCGGCTGACAATTAGCATGCGTGCGTGTTTAGACAGGAATTGTGTCACTAATACCCTTAATTGCAACCTTGCAGGTAGATCACAAAGTTTTGAAAAAGTTATATATATATTTTTTTCATTTTTGTTCTAAATTATATAACATACATATTTTTCATTTAAAAAAGACTTATAAAATATTAATTCTAACTATTTTTTAAAATGTTTTGAAATACGTAAAAAAAAATTAAATGATACATAAAACAACATAAGTATATAGAGAGTCAGAGTTTCGCTTTGTCTAAAAATATGTACGAACGTCAAAACAATATAAATAGGCAAGAATTATAGAGAAGTTTAGAAAATATAAAAAATTGAACGCGCCAGGTAGGGGTCGAACCTACGACCTTCTGCTTAGGAAACAGACGCTCTATCCACTGAGCTACAGGCGCTTCAGAATTTATTCATCCTTTTACTTATATATAGTGTTCAACAGAGGTCCCCACGATTCATTTGCAACCGTATACACCACCTACCAAGTGGTGGTGGAATGACAGCTAAACTATATATTTTTTATCAGTAACTTTTATTTATACTTTACCAAATTTTTTGAACATGTCCTACAATGAAAAGAACAATAAATTATTTATTGCAATCTATTGCATCCGTCCCAAGCACAAATTTCAACTACATTATTTAACTTCTTTTTTTAGTATTTACTCATAAAATTAATATTGTTTTATTATTTAATTCACAATAAACGCAAGTTTCAACTCTATTTAAAACATTATCTAATTTGAGACGACTTCATACTTACTTATTTACTCCAAAACATTATTCACATCAACATACAATTTTTTCAAACTCCTATTGTTGGTTCATCATCCAACGCTTACCAAATCAAAACCACTTTGTTAATTATTACTTCCATCTAAAATTACATAACCCCTTAATTTTCAGCACACGTATTAATATATTAACGTACATTGATCAAATAATTTTGTAAATTATTTTTTAATTTTTTTATTAATAAAAATATTTAATTTTTTATTTATAAAAAGTAATTTAAAAATTATATAATAAATACATATTAATATCAAAGAGACATTTAATTTTAGGCCGGTAAAAATATCTCAATTAATTAAAACACAAGTTGTGACCAGTTGATTGATAAAGCTAAACAAAAAGTAATTAACAACGTGATTTAGAGCCCTCTGATTAAGTTTAAAATTGTGACTTATGATCTAAACTTCTAAAGTGGCTTAAAATGATAAGTCGGGAGTTTAAAATATATGTTTGGGTAATTTTGACTTTTAAGTGACTTATGAGTTTTAAAAAATATAAAAATAAAAATAAAGTGAATTATGAGTAATTTATAATATATAGATAACTTCAAAATAGGAAGAAGAAAAAAGTCACTAAAAAGAGTACATAATATGTATTTATGATTTTAAATTTCTGACTTATTTCTAATTTTAAATTAGTTTCTGATTTATTACTCAAAACAACATTTTTGAGTTTAAAATCAAAAAAAATCGTACGGTCATTTGACCGAACAAGCTGTTAGCCCCCCAAACTGTAGCAGCCTTGTGACGGTGAGTTGTACAAATCAGTTTATTGTGTGTGGTCGTGGTTTTACATTGTCCATAAGTCTACCTTGTTAAATTGGACTCTGATTTGTACTCGTGCATATACTATGATAATAACATAAAATTAATACCTGTCAGAAAATACAAACAAGCGTGTAAATAAATTTATTTGATTCCAATGGACTGATTGTATTATTTATCATTAATTATATTTCCATAATTAATTTTTCAAAAATTATAAATTGTAAAAAATCAGAATTACAGTCCAATTTATCAGAGAAACTCATTTCTCATAAAAATTAGTAAGTTGTCTAATGTTGAAATTATTTTACCTTCTAGTTGCATCATGCATGGTCGCATGGATTATAAAATAGGTTTTTTCCCAATCGAGAAAATTAAAAAACATAACATCATTAAAGAGAAAAGTCAAAAGGTAGACTTTTTGGGGGGAAATAAAAAGAATAAATAAAAGCAATAGTTTAAACTTTAAAGGTTAAAATACAGAGTTGAGTAGCCGTTTCATCTTGCGTATATAAAATGTGAACCACTTGATTGTGTTGGTTTTGGACTCACCAAACCCACTCTCCTCACATCTCACCTACCCCATTTTCCCTCGAAAATCCAACTAACATTTTTATGATAGATACATGTATGATGTATGTATGTACGTAATTAATACTAATGTATATTGCACGATTTACTTAAAATAAAATATGAAATTGATTTATTTAACTAAATTAGATTATATTTGTATATTAAGTGAATATGAGTTTAAATATAAAAATTTATTAAATTAGTAAATGAGTCCGAGTCACACTTTATCTCGAGATTAATTCAAATTTGACTTAAGCTTGTTTAGCTAACTTGCCTCATAAAATTTATATATTTTGTAAATAATTCAAATATTTTATATAAAAGTCAAATTTCAAAGTATTATTCTATAAGTTAGTATCAATATATTATACTATTATAATAGTATTAATTAATTTTATATATTTTTAATTAATAATATTAAAATTTAGCATTCACCTGAAAGAAATTAATTTTTCAATGTTGAAAGTAAAGATTTGTTTGATATAAGAATCTTATTTAAAGTTTGTTTTCCTTTTTTATAAATAATTTATAAATTATAAATATATTTTTTTTATAAGAAAATCCAAACACCACTTTTACTGTACTAAAAAAGGAACATTATTAGTCTATAGATAATAAGATGTAATAAAAACTAAAATAAGTATATCAAAATATAATTCCAAAGTCAAAATTAAGTATCTTTACAATTTGACATAAAATATTATTAAAGAAAATAATAAGTATAATTTTAGCGTGAGACTAATTATAATTTGGACTTAATTATGAAAATATATAGAATTATTAATGAAAAAATTGATTCGTTTTACTGAAGTTTAACTAAATTCAATTTAATTTGGTAAGAGTTGTCTAAAAAACCCCAAGGGACTTCCACTAAATTTTTTCTTGTGAAAAACCCCAAATCCTTAGTTTTTTTTTTCATTTTCGTTGATTTCGCTTTCCTTTTGGAGTGTTTGTTTGTCTCTACTTTTGGGTGTTTTGTTATGTTTTTGTTTAGTTATATTTGAATTTATTCAGTGATGGGTTTTTTGAGAATGATTTTGTTTATATTTTTGGTGATCTAAAAAGTCCGCATCGAAGTTGGGGCAGTGATAATTATTGTAAGAACTCATCTTTCACAACCAAAGATTGTTCATTCTTCGGGGATTTCCACTTTCGACATGTTTATAGCCGGTATCCGGTATGTACATAATTGGGGTGTCACTTCTCTGATTTATGCAGTTGGGGTTTTTGAACACCGGGTTAACAATGACTTTTTATGTAATAAGGTCAATTGTAATGTTGCTGTTTTTTGGTGCAGTTTGGATCGTTTGGGATGTCTTCAATTTCGTTTTTAGCTTCAAAAAATTTTAAATTATGTTTGTTAAGCGATCAGGAAACAAATCAGGTAATTATTTTTAGTATGTTATTTATTTTCCAACCTGATTGTATCGGCGGTTGGGGGTTTGTCCGTGTTCTATTCTATTTAATGAAAATTGTTATTTGTTCGTTAAAAAAAATTCAATTTATTTATATTCAAATTGTTCATATTAAGTCAAAATTTAAACATCACTCCTATTCTAATTAAAAAAATTAGCTCCACTCAATTAATTAAACTCAAACTTACTGGCTCTATTTGTTTTGTGCTCAATTTTTGGAGCATGCACTATACTAGTATTTCTATTAATCATTTTAATGTTTTCGTATTTGGACGCGTGGGGATGGGGATGGGGATGGGGATGGGGATGGGGATGGGATTTAAATCACCTAGGATCAAAGTAGTTAGTAATAATCTTTTTATTGATTATCAAGATTAAATCATTTACATTAAATTTATACTAAATTTTAAGAATAACATAAAATTGTATTGGATCTTATGTCAGTGTTTAAATAATACTAATATGCTTTTCACTTCTTACCCATAGTTTAAAATGCATAAAAAATTATATAATTTATTTTTAAAATTTATACCTTTTATATAAAATTTAATATTTAAGTATTTACTTAAAAGAGAAAAATATTAAAAATAAACTATAAAATTATCTTTTTTACGTACCTTAAAGTACAATAAAAAAGACATGTATTTTGAAATGCACGAAATAATATTCAAAAACTTTTTAGTTATAAAATACTTTTTTATTATATAATTAAAATTTGATATATAAATGTTCTCCAACATTTTATTTTATAAAATAATATATAAATCAAAACTAAAAATATATATACTATATTAAATTTTAAAAAAATATTTATGTGTTTAATCAAATGTGGGTGCATTTTGAAGAATGAACTCACATGATAATAATGATATAAAACGGCAGACTCTCACATTTGAAAATTAACTCCGTCTCACCAACTCCGTCTCTTACCTAACTCACCTATCTCCCCATCTCTTCCAATCACATGTATATGTGTATATATACACATATCCTATCTACCACTACCCTTGAACTAAATATAAACAAATAATACGCTCCCCTATTACATATACATCATCTACACACCCCTCGTTCTTATCTCAATAATACATAGCCAAAAATGATGGATTATGTTTTAGTGGAGAAGGCCCTGCTGGGCTTGTTCATTGCAACAATTGTAGCCATCACTATTTCTAAGTTACGTGGCAAGAAACTCAAACTCCCACCTGGGCCTATCCCAGTTCCTGTGTTTGGTAACTGGTTACAAGTTGGTGATGATCTTAATCATAGGAACCTTGTCGACTATGCTAAGAAGTTTGGTGAAGTGTTTCTTTTACGTATGGGGCAGAGGAACCTTGTTGTTGTGTCCTCCCCTGATCTCGCTAAAGATGTTTTGCATACTCAGGGTGTTGAGTTTGGATCACGCACCCGTAACGTTGTTTTCGATATCTTTACAGGTATGTTACACCACACCCTTATCTTATAATTACACTAGAATGTCAACAGGCCCAGCTAAATTTAATTTTGCATTTTTTTAAAATTTTGAATTTGAATGCTGCAGGCAAAGGACAGGACATGGTGTTCACAGTCTATGGTGAGCATTGGAGGAAGATGAGGAGAATTATGACGGTCCCTTTTTTCACTAACAAAGTTGTGCAGCAGTACAGGTTTGGGTGGGAGGATGAGGCTGCCCGTGTTGTTGCTGATGTCAAGGCCAATCCCGAGGCTGCTACCAATGGGATCGTGTTGAGGAAGCGATTACAGTTGCTCATGTACAATAATATGTACAGAATTATGTTTGATAGGAGGTTTGAGAGCGAAGATGATCCTTTGTTCTTGAAGCTTAAGGCATTGAATGGGGAGCGGAGTAGGCTTGCTCAGAGCTTTGATTACAATTACGGAGATTTTATTCCTATTCTTCGCCCTTTCTTGAGAGGCTATCTTAAACTCTGCAAGGAGATTAAGGACAAAAGGTTGCAGCTCTTTAAGGATTATTTTGTCGATGAGAGGAAGTAAGTACTAGTAATTCACTATTACTAAATACCCTACTGTTCAGTTCAATATTCATTACTTTGCCTATTATATATTATTAACACATCAATGTTACTGCTACAATGTTAGACCTATCATTTTAGGCTTAAACTGTTGTTTATAGAATATATATTCCCTGAAATCGTGGCTACATCACCCTTCCTGGCTGAACTTGTCTCCAGATTCTGAATCTCAAATTTGGTTGTTTCCCCCCTCACTATGAAGCTGCTAAGCTAGAATTTGTAGGCACCCGCTCCCCCTCGGGCTGGTTAATTGAAATTCAAAAGGTGTCTTTGTTTTGTCTGTAGATGTGCTCCTTGATTAAGCATTTTTACCTTGTTACTAAAATAATAGGATAATTTTTACAATTGCCAGTAAATCTTCCCAACTGGCGCAATGAGAATGGGTAAAAGATTTAGTTGGGTGAGTCACACCCAACTGAACTTCCCCTTTGACACCCAACAGCCTGACAAAAAGAACAATCACCATTGTTTTTATAAGACCCTTCAAATCGCACAGCCCACCTGTTGCTCGATTAAGGGGGGTCAAAACTCTATGAAAATTGGGCTCTATATGTATCTACATGAAATTGGTTATACTATCTTGCAACTATTTGTTTTGGATCTGGAAATCGATTTCAGCAAGTCCGACTTTAACTTCTGCCATTTTTTATTTATTTTTGCTTTTTGCCAACATGAGATTAGTAAGTCTAATGTTTTGCGAAAATGTTACAGGAAGCATGAAAGCGTAAAGAGAGTAGATAATAACACCTTGAAGTGTGCCATGGATCACATCTTAGAAGCTCAACAGAAAGGAGAGATCAACGAGGACAATGTTCTTTACATTGTTGAAAACATCAATGTTGCTGGTACGTTTTCTCCTTGTCTTTTTTCTCTTCGATGGTGTGTCCAAAGTAATTAGTAGATTGACAAATAGGCAAACAAGGAAAGACAACATTTTAACCTCACTTGTTAAAAGGTTGCTGTTGATAAACAGAGATGTTCTTCAAATCGTATATATTAGTCAACATGGCATGATGAGCTATTGAATGTCTTAAAATCCAATGTAGAGTAGAAATGTACTGCGATCCTATATGTGTGTAAAACTTTTTAAAGTTGTTACTCGTCATTTAGCAAAAAAAAAAGGTTGGTTACTCATTGTCTACACCTCATTAGCTTAGCAGTTTAATAAAAGAAGCAACAGAGGTTCATTTTAGTTTACCTCCTCCACATATTATTTTTAAGTTGTTCAGTGTTGTATCGGATTGCTAACTAGTATCCATTCATTTCATATCAAAAACAGCAATTGAAACAACACTATGGTCAATTGAATGGGGCATTGCCGAACTAGTTAATCACCCTGAAATCCAGAAGAAGGTGAGGCAGGAGCTGGACACTGTGCTTGGGGTCGGAGTTCAAATCTGTGAGCCAGACATTCACAAGCTCCCTTACCTTGAAGCTGTGATCAAAGAGACTCTTCGATTTAGAATGGCCATTCCTCTTTTAGTCCCTCACATGAATCTTCATGAAGCTAAGCTTGGAGGTTATGACATCCCAGCAGAGAGCAAAATCTTGGTCAATGCATGGTGGCTGGCCAACAATCCTGCACAGTGGAAAAACCCAGGAGAGTTTAGGCCAGAGAGGTTCTTGGAAGAAGAATCAAAAGTTGAGGCTAATGGAAATGATTTCAGGTACCTACCATTCGGCGTCGGAAGGAGAAGCTGCCCTGGAATTATCCTTGCATTGCCTATTCTCAGCATCACAATTGGACGTTTGGTGCAGAATTTTGAGCTCTTGCCTCCTCCTGGAGTGTCTAAGCTTGATACATCGGAGAAAGGAGGACAGTTCAGTCTACACATTTTGAAGCACTCCACTATCGTTTGCAAGCCAAGATCATTTTGATAATATTCGTCTCTTCTTACGTTTACTTTTGATTGTACAATTGGGTGGACTTGAGAACATTTTGCTACAATTTCTTAATAATTTGTGTTGTAAATCTATGAACTTGTTTAATTAAAGTTTCAGTTTCAAGTGTCTTCCTCTCACTCCCACACAACATTTTCACATCTGCGCTATTAAATTGGATCAGTCAAACTAGATCAACTACGGGGTAATGTGGTGAGGTGGGGGTTGGTCACACAGGTGACATTTAAACTTGAAATGTCACGCGGTAGGTGACATTTTACCAACACTTTAGTGTAAAAGGCGAGAGCAAGTGTAAGTTAAAATAAAGTAGTTTCATTTTCAGTCTTATGTGTGCTCTCGAGTTTTTAATAAGGAAGAAAGTAAGTAAAAGTGAAGGTAAACTAGACAATATATTTTCCCTCCAAAATTGGAATTAAAGTACTTTAGTTCCTCTTTACTTGATTTTCTCGGCTTTTAAAACTCGGAAGTAAGGTTTAAATGTGTGATTTCTATCCAACCCAACAAATCATCTAATGAGTTTACATTCAACCAAATTTAAGATTTTGATTTCAATTGATATGAGTTGAGTTTAAAGATATCTAGCGAAAATTATTATGTATTATTAATACTAATATATAAGGAAAAATTATATAAATACTGTTTTTTATCGAAAACTTTGAAAACCACATATATATCACAAGTTTTATAATATTCTGTAAGCAATATATATAATCTCTTTGATATCCAAATAAACCAACCTCTAACATATATGGAGTCTATAAACTATGAATCATCATTTAAATTTTTATTATTAGTATTTTTTCCAAATTTACATTTTTAATAATATTTTAAATTTTATTTAATATCAATGATTAAATTATATAATTTTAATTTTAATAAATAGGTAAATTCTAAGATTTTATATATTTAATTAATTATTTAGCCAAACTACTGCACTTCTTGCCTCCAATCTTTCAAATGAATCCACTTGAAACAAATTGAAGCTTATATACTTGCATATTATCATCACAAATTAAATTCACAATTGTAGTTAAATGATCTGAGGTCTATTTACAAAAAGATTTTATAAACGGATATGCTTGAGCTTGCTGATGACATTGATATTTCAGTAGCAGTATGTGGCATAGGACTAGTCTAACAATTACTAGACACCAGGTAGTTCCTGATGAGGAATTAGGTTCCTAGTATGATTTACTAATTGATGATCCACCAATTATCAGGCGTGCTATCTGCATGACCACCTGATTGAACAAATGATTAATACTTGTCAATCTCATTCATCAGGTTTAATTAATGTCTTTTGATTCTTCAGAGGTTCATCTAGTCAGAATGTTGAAAATACTAGGAGAGTTTCAACAAGATCAAATACTAAGTATATATCTTGGTCCACTGATACCCGAAACATATCTTGAGTTGACGACACGAAAGTATACATGAATCTCGAGATTTATTCTTTAAAGAGGCAAGAACAGGAGGGGAACAATTTTATCCATTGTGAAGTTTATTAGATATTAATGCAGATCATTAACGAAGTGACTTACTGTTCCCCCTTTTTGGATTTACTTTCAGAACTTTAAAACTGTTCTTCAGTGTTATAGAAGATGCTTATTTTAAACATGGTGAAAAGGATGTCCTTAGATCTTGTGTAAAAGCTATAAACTTCTGTTCTTCTGAGAGCCATGGAGAGCTACAAGACTTTGCCCAAAATAAATTAAAGCAACTAGAAGATGAGCTGATTCTAAGCTCAAATCTTCTATAAAAGAAATTGCGGTATGCTCTACAGGACTGATTCCCTCTCCCCTTTTGGCCATGCAAGTAGAGCTAACAATTATTTTTTTGTAGGATGGCGATGGCAATGGCGAGTACTCAATTCTTGTAAATCTGAAAAGGCTGTATCCTGTATGAGCTTCAACTGGTGAGGCCTGTACCAATTGACAGTCTGTATGAAGATATTGTAAATACTCTCGAAAATTTCAGAAACATGGACGATGAGGTCTGTATTGAAGAGCCTCTTTAGATTACCCATCTTTTATTTTTTTCCTATTGCCTCCTGAGCGCTTATTCCAACTTTGGTCATTCAGGTTGTCAGTTTTTTACTTCTGAATATGTACTTTCATATTTCCTGGTGCTTGCACTCGATTGTAAACAACAAGACCATCCCTGAGGCATCTATATCTTCCCTTGTGACTAAAAGGACTGCCTTGTTTGCACAACTTGAGCATTACCTACACCCCTTATCTCAAGTTCAGGAAGAGGGTAAATGCGGAAATCTTCTAGCCTGTCGAGTGAGTATACTTTTGACAAAATACCATGTAACAATGACAAAATATATGCTGAATTTCTTCTATTTATGATTTGGACTTCACTGATGTTATCTAGAGTATGGGACTAAGAAGAAGATGCTAAGAAAGAGTATGTTGATGAGACCAACAAGGATGCAGTCATGATTGCTGCTGCTAAGTTGATTGCTATTGATGCAGTTCCCAAGGTATTTGTTGCATCTTTCTTGATGTACAAATTCGTAATAGGTTTCCTAGAAATCATATTGTAGGTAGTAAGCGTTCAAAGTTCTAGGGTACAGTATAGGATGTTTCATGAATATTTGAGCAGTTTCCAACATTTAGCCAAACATTAAAGATATTCGCCATACAAAACATGCCAAGTTTGCTGCTTTGCATGACTCTAAATCGGTGTTTTTCTTTATCTTTATAACGTCTTGTGACTGCAGGAGTATCTTGGCCCAGAAATTGTTTCTCATTTTTTAGTCATATATTTTAGTGTTCCATTACTTTCCTGGTACAGTGAGTCTGCAAATTGAATTTTGTAGTTAATAACAGTTCTTCATCTTTACATAATTTTAGAAATATTCATATATAAAATTGGTATATATTCAAGAACATTTAACTTTGCAAGAATAGGTAATTATGCAGAATGCTTCGAGTAATTTCTTTTTTTGTCAAGATGGATATTTGAGTAGAGAACTCTGGAAATATACATGACACTGGCTAATGCCTTAATTTACTTATACATAGAACTTATAAACTAAAATCTTCTGCTAATAGTGTCAGATTTCCTTTAGTCTTGGGCCTATTGTCAAATAAAAATATAGGCAGGCTTAATAACTGGGTCCGCCATGAGATATTTGAAATTCCAAGCGGGAAAAAATTGTGCACAATAACCGAACAAGAAAAAATATAAAAAGTAGAGCAACACAAAATTACTATCAAATACATACAACTTATTACTTTTGAAAAATTATTTTTCTAGCTGTTTTGCTAACAAAATCATTCATAACACTCACATAATCAAGATTTGAAAGCATGTCTTTTTCAATGGATGTCATGAATTATTTATTTTGATTTTTTTTAAAATCAATATATGCTCCTAAAAACTTTTTTGTGCCTAAATATTTTTAAAATTTTGTTTGCTCCATTATATGTAGATAAAAATATGTGTCCCTAAAAACTTATTTTTTTTAGTGCTCTCATTCAATAGATTGCAAAGATCTATCTGTTCGACTTTCTGGTACTTTTGTTGGTGCTGCTCGATGCAAACATAGATCAGATATTTTGAAAATTGTGAAGGACGGTATTGACTTTGCTTTTCTGGATGCTCCAAAGCGTTTGCCATTGATTGTGCTGTGAGTTTTGTTTCCAAATTTCGTCCTCCTGATATTCTGGACATGTAAGGGTTTCCCTTTAGCACAGATTTATAAATTTTTTTAACTATTTTAGTAAGGGGAGTTTATGCTAAATTGTTTTTGCAATTAGTTTGAAGGATGTCCAAAAATGAACCGAGAATGTGTATACACAGACATAGATCCCAGTGGTTGGCGCCCATACCACATATTTAAAGACAGCCTGCATGAGAAGTATTTTTAAAAATGAAGATTCAACCACACATGAAAGAGAATAACAAAGATTGCCATCTGTCATTTATTCGCAAGGGGATAGACTGATGAGCATGATTGAAATTCCACCATACAAAAATTCACCAATTAAATGATCCTGTAATAGTTTGTTAACAATAATGAAAATGGTGAAATGGGAATGCCCACTGAACTAGGGTAATTGCTCTGAAAACTCCGACTTGTATACATTTCTGCTAAACCAACAAGTTCTGATTTCAATATAAAGTCATTGCTTTCTTCCCCGTCCTTTCTTTGCAGGTTGTGCTTCTGCTTGTTCTTTTCCAGCTACTTCATTAAAATCCACTGCAAATTAAAGAGTGGAAGATGCTTCCTTGTTAGATTGACTTACGGAATTGTATACCCAAGTACAAGATCTTAGATTTCACACAAAGTCAATGCCCGAATAGAAAATTAAAAATTGCAAGTTCAGATGATAATAATGTTCCGACTCTACAAGTGTTCATTACCAATCAGGGAAAGTGAAAATATGAAATAGAGTGCACACCTAGTTCAATCAACATTAAGCAAATACATCCTTTAAAGAATTTATTCAAAAAACTTTAGTGATTTAACTTTGTGCTTTTTAACTATGAAACCACCAACTGCTTTGAATCACACAATTGTTTAGCATTACAAGCTGAATCATTATATCGGTAGCTTAGTTTCTTTGAATTAAAAGGCTATGCTGTAAAGCTGAATCATTATATCGGTAGCTTAGTTTCTTTGAATTAAAAGGCTATGCTGGCAGAATTCCTAGCTACGAATACTTGAACAATGTCTTATAAATTGGTTATATTTCATGCTAAATTAACATTTGCTAAATGGTCAAGATAACTTCTCAAGTTCAAACCATACCTTCAGGACCACGAGCCATCAAAGTAAAAAATATGTTATTGAGCTTCTCCATCTTCTTGGCATCTTGAGCCTGGTCTGTCTTGAACTTGAGACACTAGAAAATACAAACAAACAAGACATCATTACAAGGAAAATTCACATGATAAAGCTCAGATTTAGGATATATTATCCAGCCTCAATCGGGTCAATATATTTTGTGGCAAATTTTAGCATTGAAGAGGCTACAATGTACATCTGGTAAACAGAAGAATACCACAAGAAAGACCTCAGAGTCCTAACTTAAGATGCATTATCTTGACTCAATAACACAACCGACGACAATACATTTTATATAATAAGTTCTAAAGTTGAGGGGATTACAACGCACTACACATGAAAGACTTGAGAGCTGAAAATTTCTAAAATAGCCAACGTAGCCTAGCATATTTTTTTCTGTGCTCTTTTGGAGGGTAATGGACCAACTTTTACGAGTTGATACTAGAGCCCATTAGCCCAACTTTATTCATATCCAAAGTGCAGCATTTAAGGTAAAAGGTAAAGAATATAAGCTCCATTCACCTAGCTACCTCCACAGACTTATTAAAGAGCAATATTCAAGTCCATTTAGCAGTGGCAAAGAATAAACGCACGCGGGGGGCGGGGGCTGAGGAAATTAGGTGCACGAAAGAGTTTTCTTCAAACATGGATGTGTAGAGCAATAGAGTACTTCCAAAAAAAATTCAATGGACAACATGGTTTTCTACCTATAAAATTCAAAAAACCTGCAGCCAGAGTTAAGAAAAGGGTAGGTGGCACTCTTAAACTCGGCTAAGCATAAGGTCAATTGCATTTTGCATCAGATATTTCAACCCATAATGCTACTTAGTTTATTATAGTTATAAATGATCATTGATTATCTGTTTAACTTATGGGAGTGGTAAATACAAGGCGACAGCAGGCAGAAGGATAAAACATCAGACATGACGATCATAAATGAATTGGCCTAAAAGGGCAATAGAGCCTCTGATCAAAATAAATATTTTTTGTGGTCACTTAGGAAACCCTCCGGAACACCCCCCCCCCCCCCCACCCCACACCACACCACACACACACAAACGCATATTCATGCAAGGGACAACTTACCTCAAGCTTGCAATTCCAATAACCAGGCAAGTTGTATGGTAGGACAGTTGATAAAAGATTGAGCATTGTAATAGTTTGACAACCTACTTCCATATCGATCAAACACAGTCACACAACAAAAACACTATAAAAAATCACACTTCTTTCCAAGCCGAAACAAAATTATCAACCTAATTGTACTCTAACACCAACTTCTACCAATAACATTAACAAGTTTAAATTCCGATAGCAAACTACCAACTACCAAATTACGAAAATGAAGATTCAAGCACTTAAAATTCCAAGCACCAAATCGCAATTAACTCAAATAATAATGATTACGCAGTACGAGAATGAATCTAATTACCTCTTTGTCATCAGTGACTTTGAGTACCAATTTACCATCACAATTTCTGTATTTCATCACATAACGTGTCTACCAATTCAATAAACAAAAAATACAATATCAATTCATAAATAAACACAATTAACAAACTAAAAAAATATAAAAATATAAAAATTAAAACATATGATTAGTTACTTTGTCTGGATGGGTACGAAACAAGTGGACTGATCGTTCTACAAAGTCATCCCATGATGTAATATAAACCATGTTGTATATGTATGTATATACAGAGATGTGTATGTAACAACTAGTATGTCTGATTATGGGTGTGTGTTTGGATCCGTATGATTCAGAGTTTCATGACATTGGGACAAAAATATTTGTCAGTAAAGCTTAAACGTTGGGTTCGGGTCGGGTTTGTAGTTCGGGTATTACTGACCAGTTTGTTGCTGTTTTGGGCCTAATTCAAGTCCAATAAGGGGCTTGGTTTTGCTTTCTTGGATCTTTACCAAAATTTTACTATTTTAAATTTTAAAAAATAATATTTTTTGTTGCATATTAATTTAATAGCATCCCCAATTGTATTTTAATTTTCTAAATTTTTTATCTAGGGATAATATATTTTTCTTTGGTCTCTAATTCATATATTAACAAAATAATAATTTTTAATAATTCATAATTTTATGAAATATAATTTCTCTTCAAAATTTTATAATTTATCATATAGTGTTTAAATTTATTCTATGTTGCTCGTGAAATTTAAAACCTTAAATTGTAATAGTATAAACATAGATCAATAATTTAGAGATTAGCATAAACAATCATTGAATTTGTTTCTTATTTCCATTATCGTTGAACTTTATTTTTTTTATATTGTGGTTACTAAATTTCAATTTTTATTATCTTATAGTTATTGTTCATAGAATTAAAAACTTAAATAAATAGAAAGTACAACGATTAATTAATTAGAAATTTGGATGATATTAAAAAAATATAATTTATAATTAAAATTGACATATAATATATTTATAGTAAAATTATATATATATATAAATATTTATATGATTATAATTAATGTCTATATTAATTAACAGATATTACCAGTTAAAAGGCGGTCATTATTTAATTTTTCCTACAATTTATTATATTTATGATATATAATGTAGGTATATTTTGACTCGCCCACTGCTAGGTTCCCTCTTCGAGTACCCTTTTTGTTAGTTTGTATAAATTAATAAATATTAGCTTATAACCCGTGCACGGACAAATAATAGCTTAAAAATAGTTCTCTAGTTTGATTATAATAATATAATATAGTATAGATAGTATAAATTACCTATAATTAATATATACTAGTTTATAACTCCTGCAAAGCACAAATGATTTTAATAAGACATATATTAATTATTTAATATGATTTAAATATTTAATTTAAAATTTTCTAATATGTCATTTATAATAATACAATAATAAAAATTATTTAATATAGATAAAATAATAACGTTATTCTAATATTCATGAGATTTAATTAATAAGTTGTAATTTAAATAATTTAAAGAGTTTGAACGATGTTATTTAATTTTATATAGATAAAATAATAAAATTTTAATATTTATAAGATTTAATTAATAATTTATAATTTAAATAAATTAAAGAGTTTGAGTGTTGATAGAAGTGAGATATGGTAGTGATAAAAGTGAGATATATTAATTTACAGTTGTACAAAAAGTGAACTGACCAATGATAAAGTTGTAATTAAAATATATATTTTTAAAAATTAGATGATAATTATATGGTTGCACAAAAAGAGTTTTTTAATGTATAAAAAACTTTTAATAATATTATCCGGAGTTAGAGTTGTATGTATAATTATATTATTTTTAAAATTAAATTTTATTAAAATCCAATGGTTAAGATTGTTTTTATGTTCACCTAAAATTGAACGGTTTTATGGTTCAACCCAGTACCATATCGACCGACCAAAACTTTTAAATTTTAGGTTATAATAATATAATATAGATTACCTATAGTTATATATATGACCGTAATCTCATAAATTTTGTCACTGATTTTTTTATACATTTTAAAGGGTACTATAAACATATTTGCAAAAAGTATTAGAGCTAATGTCTATTCGATGTGGGATATTACAAACATCTCATCTTATTGGGTCGACATCCTTATCGAGTTCACACACAAATTTACGGAAATCGGGCAGTGACTTAGCACTTCCGGCCGGGTATGGCTCTAATACCATTTATAACAAATCAAGCTCATAACTGAATGGATACTAGGCCCAACAACCCACCATAAATCAGTACATAAAACCTAGCAATTTTTTATATGCATTAGTTATTTATTTGTCCTTATAAAAACTCCAAACATATTCTTTCTATTCCATCTGGAATGTTACCGTTACACACTGAGCTTAAAAAACAATCTTTATATAATTAATTAAACAAACAAAACAAGTGGAATCTAGCTATTAGACGCGAGCCAGATTTTTAGAAGAAAATTGAGAATTATATAATCCCTCCCTTATTTTATGTGTCTCTTTGAATTTTTCACGCATTTCAATATATTTGGTAGAGTTGCTTGTGAATAATATTTTTTAATTTTTTTTATTTTGTATAAAATTTAAAATTGAAACTTTTATACAAAATAAAAAGAGAAAACTTATCTTAAGGATGACATTGGATAAGTTTTCTAAGGTTATAATAATTTTGCACGTAAAGTTGAGTGACATTTTTGTAATAATAGAATATTCCTCTTCCATTCACAAAAATATCCCTAAAGTGCTATTCTTTTTCATTTTAACCTTAAGTAGTTACTAAGATCATTCTTAGGAGTATTAATCTCAAACAAAAAAAGTTAAAAAAAATATTATTTATAAGTACATGTATCCAACGCATTAAAATGCATGCATTAAAATATGGGTTCACGTAAAATGGGACGAAGGAAGATGAAATTTTCTAGTTCTAAGCGTTTATCTGATCGAATATTGTACAGTGCCTCACTTTTGAGGTTAAGTTATTCCAGGTTCTAACTTGTAACTCACTCGTTCGTTTGATGCCATTCACACTTGTAATAAATTCCTCCTAATCATGAACGTACGTCGGTAATTTCAACTTGATAAATTAATTATGTAACAAGAAATTTTATAAAATTCTTTATTATTGCATAAGTAGTTGGTATATATGGTTAATAGATAGGTTTACAAACTAGTAGTAGTCTTACAAGCACCAAATTATATGGTAGCACAGATATAGTCATACAAGCAGACCCTAGTTCTATACTTGTTAAGAAGAGGACGTATCTTCTCGAGAACTGCTATGTTATTTTTAGTGCATTGTTCGAATCTCTGTAACCTGAGTCCGATCTGCTCATCAACAACCTGTGATCCCGTCTTCTTTTCCAAGTAGGCCAAACACATCCCCTGGTCTAATATGGAAAAGGTTATCCACTCATTCAGAGTTTCTGTGAACACCTGATCATCATCTCCTGGGCCCTTGGTAAGCAAGTTGGCTGATTCGTTGAGTTTGCTCACTGCATATTTGAGAAGAGTGTCGCAAGTGGTTAGGGGATCAAGTGTTAGTGGGTCTTTAGACTCGGAGATTAAGGTTCGAAGAAATGAAGAGCTGTGCTTGAGTTGAGAAATGGAGGTGTGAAGCATGAGGAGTATCGGGTCATGTGACTTGGTTGGTTTGTATGGGGTTGGGACGTCAGTGAAAGAGACAGTGAAGGTGGTGTAGTAAAGTAGTAAGCCATAGACGCCAAGCAGAATGAGAAAAGAGAGTATAATATCATCTGTGAAGGTGTCGCGATTGAGCTGCTTGTGCTTGTCTTGTGATGCCATCTTGGCTTCCGGTAAGAGATTGTGAAATATTTGGTGTACATGTAATCTGAGTTGATTAGTTTTGTGCAAAGCTAAGCTGGATCAGACTCTTCTATTTTACTAAGTTTGGTATTCTTGTTCTCACCGGGCAACAAATTAAGAAATTGATGTTGAAAAAACTTAATTAGCAACAGCATTGGGTAAAAAAGTTATAAAAAGTTGGAATTTGTTGTAAATCTTGTATAATATTACCGAACTTTAAACAAGTAGTAAGAATAGAACTATCTTTACAAGTTTTCCTAAGGAAGTTTTGTAAGACTTCTTAGTTAAGTATTACAAATTTTTTACAAATCTTCTCAAGTAAGTTTCACAAGTCTCTCTTGATAAGTGCAAGTAAGTTTCGCAAGTCTTTCTTGATAAGTGCAAGTCTTCCTCACTAAATTTTGTAAAACTTACTCGGTAAACTTTACGAGTCTTCCTCGTTATATTTTTTACGATCACTTTATTTACTTATATTATAATAGAACGTAAGTTTATTAAATATTAAAAAGTGGGACAGTCCCATAAGGGGAAGGGGATTCATTCTTCAGCCCCATCTCATTATTATAACACTGTATTGCACGTTCCAGCAAGTTTTGAGTAGCATTTTTTATTTCAGTTTTCTAGGTTGATTATAGAAATTAAATAAGCATGTACATATTTGTTCCTAATTATACTTTTACTACTGTGGCATATAAGTGGGGCTAAAAAATTGTGGAATGTAGGACGACTTGGTGCACATACGCAAAGATAATATAAAATTTTAAGCCAGCGATGAGAAGATAATACCCGTAGAATTGAAGAAATGTACACAAACTTGCTGAATTTATTGTTCATCTTCCTTTGTCACTATTGTCCGAATAACACACTATTAGGAGAAATTTATCTACTTTTCAAACTGTGAAGTTTGTTAAATAGATCAGAAATTATTCGAAACTGAGCCCCTGGATGAATTTTATGTATTTATTGCCATTCTCAAAGTAAATTGGCAACAAAGAAATAATATGGTCACAAGTGTGACACAAAAATTTGATTCCTGGTATCATACTATTATTCTAACACAGTGATTGATCCACTAGATTCACTCCATCTTTGCCATTCTACAGTTGCAGCAGCGTAGAATGTTATGTTTCTGGACTTGCTAGGATAAAGTTGAGCCAAAAGATCCCGATTCATGAGGAAGTGGTATCTCTTTAGGATCTACTCCAGCGTTTAGAAATTGGTTAATTGGTAAAGATACATGGAATGGCCCAGCCCGCCTAAGAGCGCTTATGTCATAGGGGAACTCATGGCTGGAAACAAGCCTTATGGTTTTGATATCCTATCCGGTAGGAATAATAAGAATGGAAAGTCCAGGTTCTTTTCACTGAGCAGCCCCTTGCCTAGCCAAGAATCTATGTTTTGCGCAGAATCGGTACCAGCAATAAATGTCGCAAGAGGCTTTTCTTACTCTGGCAACTGTCATCGGTTTTCCTGGAAGAACAAATTAGAGATTAGCCCTTCTTTTACAGACATGTCTCTACCCTATTCCCCTTCATTCCTTCAGCTTCACACTAATCGGTACAACAAAACAATCTAAAATAACCAAACTAGAGATACTAATTTGGGGTTGCTATAGATTTATTTCTACAGATATAATTTTTTGGTGTTTATTTTTCTTGTTTAGCTTATCACTTCACACTCTTGTCTATCTTATAAACTACAAAACTAGTTTAAAACCTTTAAATGCTTCAAAAGCTGTCCGACTACTACATATAGAGGTGTTACAACGATTATATGAGCAAGATCCAATGATTGGTTTACACTCTCTCAAGTATTCTTTCCTTCCATCATGACAATTTCTTTATAAATTAGCATGTGGCGCTTGTGCATATAAACTGTTATGTGTGGGTCTATAAGATGTATTACAGAAATTCTAGCATGATTTTCCTGCATAAACACACACTAAAAGAAGCAATAATTACAGTGCTCTTTGCTTGCATTCTTCAAGAGAAGTCCCTTATCTATCATAGGTAGAGTATAACATACCTTTTTTCCAATCCCCCCGTTAGGTGCTTCCTTTAGCACATGCACAGACAATAGTTGAATCGCATAGCTTTCAAGAACCATCCCCTGGGAAGATGAATCGGTGATGTTCTTTTGCTTCTTACTTTCCATATCTCTTTCTTTAGGTCCTGACTCTTCTATATCTGTGTTGAAAATGATTAGAAGATAAACTTCATGTTAAAGTAACCACAAAGGATTAATAATCTCACTCACTCCAAATATGCAAGACAAATGCTCCTTTGATTTTGAGCAGATATTATCATATTGGCGGGTTTGAGTTTTAATTTGAATTGGTAGGAAAGCAAAAAAGGAAGAAATGAAGATTGTACAATGTTTATTTACAAAATAGTATAAATTTCATTAAAATCCTACCCAAGTTCATTCCTCCTAACCTTATGGAGCACAAGTAAAAGCAAAAAGAAAGAACAGAACATTATCAACCTTTACACCTATTTTGAGATGTATGACTTTGGACATTTTTCTGATAGCTGGAGACAATATTATCCTCCTTCCTGAAAAGAATTAACGGGTAGAAATATTGATTTCATAAAAAGAATCCGGAAGTCGATATTTAATTTATCAAGCATACGTTTCCCCCCTCAAGATCACTCTCAATACCTGTCCGGTGCCTTCAAGCCCTTAATTGATGATGCATATTCTGCTTGTTCTGGAGAACATGTCTCTCTGACACCATCCACTTCTTGACTTCTATCTTTTGCAACATTAAAATGACTGCAACTATCTCCAGCATCTAAGGCATCCCCAATATTTTTGTTACCTGAGGACAAACAATTACTCCCATCACAAGCATCTTCCTGAAGCTCAGATTTGTCACTATCAGGTTCCAATACTTCCAACTCCTTTTCCCTGTTTAGGCAATTTCTTTCACAGAGTGGAATATCTCCCTCACAAACAATACCCCTGAATGGATACCGAGCACCCCCTCCACTAAATACTGGAGATGAAGTTGACTTTCCTGACCTGGAGCTAATTTTTGGGAGGAAACTGGTTTCACTGGAGTTCTTACGATTATTAGGTTCACAGCAATCCAGTTTCCCCATGCAAAAGGGAGAATGTTTGGCTTGAAAATCACCCCGAGAAATTCCAGAAAATAATTCAGCATCAACTTGTATTTCAGGAACAGAATCTACATAACACATATCTGCATTCCAGTGCTGGAAACTCGAAGGCCGACTATCTTCCAAGCCTGAAGTGTGGCAAAAAGATCCTAAACCTGAATTTCTACTGTCAGTAACATCTTCATCCTCAAACAGCCAATTCTTATGTGGAACTTTTCTTTTCTGGAAACAAGCGGTCGGTGTTGGATAATTTCCTGATTCATGTATATAATCCCTGTGCTGGAGATTTTCCTGCTTTGTGCAGTCTAACTCATGGCTATATTTATTCTTTACACCTGTCTTTCTTACTGGGCAGCAATATTCTGAGCCATGTGCTCTCATTTTCTTTCCCAATAAATCTAATGGTGGGTTTCCAACGGCTTTGTACCATACTACATAGAAATTAAATGGGAAGATTGTTGGAAGAATTCTACAGAGTTTGTTTGGTGGGGTGGGGGTGTTGAGAAGATGTCATACCTGGACTGGATGAGCAGGAATCTTCACTATCAAGGTTTTTAAAAGGTGCATGAAACAAATGAGATCAACTTAAATGGTAAAAAAGATGAATAAATCATATTCAACTATGTAACGAGGCAAGTCAAACAAATGTTCAGGAGAAACTATAACCTCAGAAAACTCAAACTCTCTCTTTCATCTTCAGTTTCAAAACAGGGCCAAGCTGGTTGGTTGATTACAGATCTAACAAAAGAAGTTCTTCCTAAATCTGGATACCTGAGACATGCAAATTCTATAAGAAATTGTTAATGTTACACACAATACACTCGGCATAAGTGATATACCAGGTTCCTTTTGAATTAGTAAAGTCAGGATGATTTTCAGATAGTTGGTGCTTGGCATAAGGAGTAACTGGATCTGATTAAGCAGGAAGAATAGAGAATAAATGTCAGAAGAGTTGCATGCCAAAGTTCTCCAAAATTACTATTATGTTGGTAAAATGATAACTGATATAGTGATACATTTTTTGACATATAAAGGTGGAAAATTACATTGTGTTTTCAGCTATTTCTAATCTCTATCTAAATAATAATTTTCGCAAACAATTTCATCATACATGTATACTGGGGATGGACATATAAGAGCTTAAATCTAATTTAATATAGGCATTTAACATCAGCCAGTGATGCTGAATGATAAAATTCCGGCTGCACTTCCCCTATCCCAATTTTAATCACCCAAAATTTGCCCCATGTTATACCTCGTAATCAGATTAAAAAGAATAATTTTTAAAAAATATAAATTGGGAGATTCTGAAGGTCAGCATTCATTTGTAAAAAGAAGAGATAACTTTTCCTTTTTCTTTTCTCTACTCGTTATTTGCCAGGACAGGGATTGGAAACCCTTCAAAAAGCTTCTTTATGAAAAGAAAGAATAATGCTATGGACATCGAGACCACTAGACTCTACTAATGCAGGAGCCTTGTCCTTGTGCACTGAATATGACCTTTTATTCATCTATTACTGAGAGATGCTACATTATTATATAATATGCAAACCACATACACTGACAGTTCACTGTCTCAAGCGGAAAGGAGTAGAAGTAGCAAGAGAATAATTAGAAACACAGAGAGACCATCAGTCATTTTTCATCTTGTCACTCGTAAATAAAAGAACAGAAGTCATAGTAATCAGAATTTTGCAACATACTGGAGATGAGCATTTTCTTTTTCTTTTGATTAGAAGGGAGTAGCCCTCACTTGGCCGGTAAGCTAACACTTTAAATAAAAATGTAATAAAACAAAAATATTTACTCAAGGGTTCATACGTCTAAATCAGGTATAGTTTTCTCCTTCCTGATATGCCAATTAATTTAGATGTTGTAGCTTCCTTTTCCACTTTTACTAGAAAGTGACTGAAAGCCATTAATGAATTTTATGATGGAGAAGGTAGATTGAATGACAGTAAATCTAGTTAACTATGAATAAAAAATGGAAGGCCCCATGGTGTAAAGCTTAAAACTGGCAGCTTTAATGGAGGGATTTTTAGTTTTCCAAAAGAAAAATAATAAGAAAAAGCAACTTCAACTCTAAAAATATGAGAAAAACAAAAGTTTCAAGTTTGCTGAAAGACACACCTAAGATATCAAATGTATTCATCTCTTGTGTGCACCCCCTGCACATGAATAGCAGCTTCATCAAAAAGTTGAAGAGATATACATTTTGTAAAGGAAAAAAAAGGTAGAATTGTAAAAAGACACCTGTTCATATTTCTGCTGGTGCATTGAAATGCAAAGCCATTTTCTACATGATTTTCAAAATTGAAATAATCTTGAGAGTTTGAATTTATTTGATAAGGCTGGGTCTTCCTAGATGAATAACACTTGCTCTTACAAAGAAAGTCATCGTCTGGTAGGGTAGAACTCTCTGCAATAAAGTTAATAGTCAGTGGTGGATGCCGAACTTTTTTGTAGGGGGTCCAGATTTAAATATAGATATATAATATTTAAAATAATAATAACAAATAATAATATACACATATATTAATTCAATTCAAGTAAAATCATAAAAATAAAACACCACTTTCTAAACTCGCTCAAAGATATGCATTCAAAACTATGTTCCCCATCTCCTCTCACCCAAATCTTAAAACTTCAGATTATGAAGATATAGTTGACTATCAAATTCTGTTATTTATTTGAAGATTTATTACTTTAATATAATATAAAGAGTAGTAATTCGGCCAGAATTAGAAAGATAGTTCAGTGGTGGCTGCCGCTGAAGGGGGGACCCCGTGGACCCCACTAAATCCGTCCTTGGCCCCCCAAAATCCGCCTCTAATAATAGTAGATAGTGTATGTAAGAGCTGAAAGCCAATTCAGAAATTGAGCTAGCAAGTTAAAATTATCTGCAATATTGTTATCAACTTTTGCTTAATCAACAGACAAGAATTTGCTAATACACCGAGTAATGACCATATAGAATATGCGTTTGAAAAAAAAACAGTAATGAATACCCATGAACTAGCACCTAGCATAGTGTTACACATGTATGAGACTAAAGAAGTTTTACTGACATTCAATGTCACTATTTTGACTACCATACATATTTCTGCTGGACAAAATTTGACACTGCATGCTAGATAAGTTGTTACTCACATCAGCCATCACAATTGCAGAAAGTTTCACTTGTACAATATTTTAGAACTAAATGAAATAAACCTTCATAATTCTACGAGGAACGTGGAAATAGCTACAGGAGAAAATAGATGACTCTAATGAAACATATTAATCAGTAGAAAGAAGTTTGAACTTTACCAGCCCACAGGTTATCATTTTCATATTCATAGTTGAAGATGTAATCATTTCCAACACCATTCTTTAAATAGGAACCCTTATCAACAATTTGTAACTGCCCTTTGCCTGATACTTTCTCGTGTTCAGAGTAATTAAAGGAATCCATGATAGATCTTGAAGGCAACTTGCTTTCATGATACAAAATATCATCATCTTTACCCAAATAGTCCTGCATCTTTATCACAATAAACATGTACAGAAAGATTAAACCTGGTAGCATAACTGGTCCAATAAGATATCATACAAGACAACCAAATTGAATATAAGAAGATCAGCTTTGTCCTATATTTCATAATTTTCAACTGTAAACATCACAAATCAGGCATGCACACAAGGCCCCTACATAAAACAAGATAACTAGAGTCTTGAGAATTAGTTATTTTACAAATTATGTGATCTAGTGACAAGAGCATTGATATAAAAGAGTTTGCAAATGTTCTAATATGCTATGTGTTAGCACCAGCTAACAAGTTCATAAAAACATAATGCACATCAGCCAAATTTAAGAATGCAAGTAATCCCCATTACAGCAAGATGTTACCATCTGACCAAGATGACTAAACACATGATGCTTCAAGAAATAATTACTACACACACAATCCTCTTTACCTGAGTACTAGAATCTTATAACCCTTTTAAATCCCCCTTTATTCTATCAATATATAAATGCACAAGACCTAAAAAATGCCATCCTTTTACCAAAAAGGGAATGAAATTGTTGTGATCACCCGGAGCCTAAAAGGAGTGCTAATAAGGAATAACAAACCTCTGGGGGCCTCATAACCATTTTCATCATTCATCAACTCTTTCCAAACTCTCCTACATTATCATCCCTTCTACGCAACAGCTAACTACTTCTACATAAACAAATTTTCTAGTTGTATTATCCAGTTTTCTTTCACTCAGTGCATTCGGTTTATCACTTACAAAACTACTCACATATATACAAGTGAACTCTTTTTTTAGCCTTGCAAATTGCAATTACATTTTGCCTTACTACACTAAGTAGCTTAAATATAATGTGACCCAATCAACCCATTGTGTCGAGATTCCAACACTAAAATTTATTGTACAGAAAATGTGAAAGACTCACTGACCAGTTCAGCCATTAAAACACAAATTGTTGTACAATGGTAAATCAGATGACAGATATTTCTTAATTATTTATAAACTTGATATCTTAACTGAAACATAGATATGTAAACTATTATGAAGTAAAAAATTAGAAAAAAATAGAATTTCATGTTATTTACAATTAATATGATGTCACAATTCATGGTACTAGCAGATTATTTATTTTACCATTTTAAGTAGATTGTAGTGTAATGATATATCTACAAAAGGTTATCATTTTGCAGTTATTTTACACAATACTTATCGAGAGTCTTCTGAAAATATTGAAAAATTTAAGCTTCTAGTTACATATATTTCCAGATATAACTCGTGTAGTATTTTTGCTTCATGCATATGTACTAGATACTAGGGAAAATCTTGGCAGGGAGTATATACAGGCATTACTTTAGATTCACAGATGCGGTCAAATTTCTAATTTGTCTCGTGCAGACTGCAACTTTCACATTTCCAAAAGCGTGTTGCTTTTGAGTTGCATGCAAATAACACCCTTCCTAGATCATCCGTCATAGCAAAGCTTTCTAATAATAAATGTAGCAAATACTTTAATGCATACCGAAAAGAAGCTAAAAATGGGAGGGAAAAATTATGGGGTGAATGATGAAATTTAACAATGTACTCACCGTAGCTGCTGCAAGGTCATCCTGCCTGCTCAAAAAAATTTTGACTGGGCGAGTATTTTCTGTACCTCTTGACAAGGAGCAGCCATAATAGAAGTCTCTGTTACATAGTATTTTACAGAAGATCTCATTAATGCTAGATTTCAGCCTCTTCTGGTAATAGATTTAGATCGGCGCAACTAACAATAAAAGTAATCTAGAGTGAACTTTGAGAGGTCTAAGGTTCGTTTCAAATATATGTCACCTCTTTGTAGATAATAATTTATTGTTTAAAAATTTCAACAAACCATTATTGGTTCACTGATCAGGATTGACACATATTTGATTCCTCAATTTCCCCTCATTTTTTCCAAAATGCCCTGCCCAATAGTCAATAATCAGAGTATGGTAAAGTGTAGAATACTTCATTTTGGTTTAGAATTTTGCAAAATCAAGGAATGCCTTTTTTGAATTCTTTAAAGTACAGAGGTCTACCAGACACAGTTAAACTGTTTTATGCATATATCAATTGGATTATTACATACTGGTTTTTTCCCTTCTACTTTGCATTTCACAAGTAACTCTGAAATGCAAATTAACTAGTTATAAATCAAACCGATCGTCTCAACTCATGTGCTAGCTCTGCGGAGAGCTAGATTTAATCAACATCTGATCTCTTTTCTTCAGCATTCCTTTATTGGCTTCTGCTATTTCAATAGTTTATTTGGTTTCTTTTGAATAGATGTTACTACTCTACTCCGTTTCATATAGTATAAGTGATCTCATTATTATGTATTCTAACAAAACCGTCCATCAGAGCCATCGTTAACCACTGGCCGCTGAGTCCTATTTTCAAAATACCTATATCGACGGCTGTAGCAACAGAGGCAAGACTTGGTAATACACATATCTAATATCTCCATATATTACCTGACAGGCCGGTGTGGTGAATGAACTGGTGTTTCCATTTCTACTTTACCTAGACCTGATACCAAAACCAGAGTTAAAATTTTATCCATTCAAACAACTTGCAAGAATCTAGAGTATCTGGAAAATGAGAAACCACAAATGCTACAACCTTGCTATCATGTTTTTCTAGAAATTGCAATTAAACCAACTGCGTAGTATGCCGTATAAGGCAATCAGAATCCAAAAAGTGAAAGCAATAATTTTTAGAGAGAGAGAGAGATTCTCTTTTATCAAAAATGTATTCATTCAATATATTAAACCATCAGAATTATAGATTAAGAAATATTCATTCCACTACTACTTAGTTATGTCTGGATTCTGACTTATGATTAGTGCATGCAGTAGCAGTTCCGATAAGGTTTGAAATGTAAGCTAAAAACTCATGGGAAGGACTCTAATCTGGGAAAAGCACGGTTTCTGGAGGGACGACGGCATTAAATAAATCAACAATATGAAACTTTACCTTCGACGGCAAAAGCAACATGGGCTTCATGTAGTGAATTTCCTTTTAAATTGCTATTTGGTCCATCATCACCAAGTAAATCAAGAACAGATAGCTCTGGGTAGAGAAAGAAATTATTCAAATGACTTGGATATTACCTAAGAATAATTAATCCAAATTTCACTAAACCAGTCAAATTCAGATAAAGAACCATACAAGGAAAGAAAAAATGCACTGATTTAATTAACAACCACAATAACAGAAAAGGAAATAAATAAGCTGAAACAATTGGAATATTATATGTTCAAAAAATTTAAATATTAACAAGAGATGGTTAGTCCAAATTTACAAAATCAATCATCAAATTCAGGTAAAGAACCATAAAGAGAAAGAAAAGCTGCACCAATTATAGCAGAAAACAGAATAGAGAACCTGGAACAATTGTACTATATATAGTTTATATACTTTAGAGCAAGTCCAATGGACTCTCGATTCACTTCTTAAATATATTATATGGCTCTTAGTAACTTAGCACTATGTGTACCCTCACTCCTTAAATATTAAGTTAGGAGCATAACCAGCTAGTCCATTCGACTTGCTCTTATATATATACAAGGAGCTAGAAATATTAAGAATTTGAACTTCTGAGTTTCCTGGTACTCACGCAAGTCATTAGACATGTCTAATTGTTCCACTTTTCCACTTCCCCTCAAATCTTTGTAGCGATTGCCATGGAAATTCATTGATTCCCTAAAAGCATCAAATATAGTAATTTTTCACAATCACGGCAAGAATTAGAAGAAAAATATGTCCTTCTGTTAAGTGTTCACATTTATGACAAATATGTTCTGTAGAGCTTAAAATGACTTTAAAAGACAATTACGAGTAATTTAAGGCTATACAATGCCATTTAGGATTTGTCGAATAGGAAAGACAATGCAAAGTTGCTAACTGGAAGTGCGTAAAATATCAGTGCATGCTGATGACCAAACAGTCTCACGTAATGAACTTGTAGTACATAATCAGGCACTTACCTTTCTGGGTCCACGCTCTTCCATTGGTAGGCTGATGATGAATTTTTAACATAACCATGCACACAACATCCCAACTATAAACTTTTGGAGGAGAAATAACAGGAGATAGCTCACTAGTCTCATTACAGAATTGATGCTAGTTTAAGGAAACGTACACTCTCCTCTACATTCAGTCCGACTGGCTGAAGTTACTTGTGAAGTTTGCATCTTTGGGAGCTCTGGTGTAGTCTGACAGTCCAATGTCAAAACGTCGCCATCCAAGCTCTCTTTTGCTTACATGGTTGTGAAAAAAGGAATTCAGGTAAAAGGTTTTTCAATGTTACACACTGTTGAAATATGCTAACCATATAACAACATTAATAGTAATTAACAAGAAGCATCGAGAGCAAGACTCCTTCAATGAATACATATAACAACAAAATATGTTATCTGACATGTATCCCAACTTCTCTAATAGTTCAAGTTCTCTACAAGTGTGTATGCACTTTTGTAGAAGGATAATAGCAATTTTATTGTAGTGCTACCTATAAAGACAAGTGCGAAGAAGTTGTGTGGAAAGGCAGAAACTTTTAATAAACATCAAAAAGATAAATATACCATTGTGGCAAGTAGATTTATGTTCCTGAGCAACAGTATTCAAATCTTGCAAACTGAGGATATCCAATGATTGACTATTTATAAAACGTTGGGTGCATGTGTTTATTCTATCAGAAGAACCATCTTTCTGGGCTGATTCTTGTTGCTGATGTTGCTTCCTTTGCTCAAAATACTGTTTTTGCCTGTGAAATCAAACAACTCATGAATTATTGTCAGATGGGAGGAAATGACTACTAAATTATTACAACACTTTAAACTTAGAAGTAGTTTCCAGCATAATTATTATGTTTAAATAAGAACTTGAAAAAGGCTTTTGGTACCTCTTGTGCGTTGATTTCCTCGACTAAAGTTTCCTCATCCCAGGTCAATTCAAGGATGGTACAAAGACAATGAAATGGAAGGATGATTAATTAATATATGAACTAAGAAAAAAAACAAGATGTTAGGAGATGCATCATAGTATATCATTGTAATATACAGCTCATACTGTTGACAATGCACATTTTCTTAACAAGATGTAGGAAAAGAATTGTGTATTGATTATTAGAATTATAAAATGAGTGACAGGTTCAAGTGCATGGAATGCAAAAAAAAAAAGAGAGAGAGAAGTGCAAATATTTTCTAGCCGACCAATCAAGCTGTACCAGTCTGCTCTTATTCTAGAGATAGTCGCATCATAATAGAAGCTAAAAAAGGTTTAAAACCTACGTTTAGGGGATACTGATGGTAGTAATGTTGAAATATATAGAACATCGAAAATATCCTCTAGGGTGTCTGCTTTTTTGTATAGCAACCAGTCAAAGACCACTAAAATCACATTGGATCAGACATCCTTTCATAAACTTAAGCTCTAAGATTCCTGTTTAACTTTTTAAATATGGTTTAATTTCATGATAGTTTCACATACGAGCCATAATGTTTATATCAGTTATGCTTTTCCATTGATTGCATTTGTTTAAAGCTGTGGATTTTACCAAACTAGTTTTTCTAGAGTTTCAACAAGTTTAGCTTTCCGAGCAATAATTTGACACTAGCCGAGACCCGACATGAAAAAACAACGAAACATATTAGCAGTAGAATTACATGAATTATAAAATATGAATAGTTTTCAGTTTTAAAGCAATCGCTAAAATGAAATTTGTGATACTTAACAAGCACAAACTGCTCGTAACAGAGAAAAGTGAAGGAACACTACCGCTGTCACCTTCCGCCTTGAGCCTCCCATCCACTGTAACATTATGAGATATATAAACTCCTCCACAGCATAAAATAGTCTGAACTGTAATGATTCGCCACGTCTCTGGAAAAACAAACAAATAGCATAAGAAAGTATTAGATTCTTCATGGGGAATAAATACATTTCATCGCAATTCTGCCTCTTAACTACTAATGTTGCAAAATTTTACTAAATTTCTAAAGTTCACCTAGAACATACAGCTTGACCTAAAAATAATCACGGAATGTAAGGAAGAACATCACAATTTCCGATATTTTAGCTGCAATTTCTATTAAAAAAACGTAGCAGCAAAACGACAGATTTCTCAATTAACCTGCAAACGCATAATGTATTAAACCAGATAACATCATAGCGAAAACAAGTTAACAGCAAAATTGTAATGTTTCGACGCAAATTCAAAAATCTCGTGACAGATTGCAGCACTAACAGCAAAGAGACATAATCATCACTACTAAACGTCGCATCGCTATCTATCTATACCTCGGAATTTCGTAATCTAAACTCACAATGTGCAGTTAAATCCTAACATCAATTGTTCACATTTTCAAAATACATATACAATCTCTGTTTTTGATTAAACATTTCATCGAACAATACGAAGGCGCAACATAAGTTGTAAAACACACAATCAAATTCACGTTTCGAAGCAAGACGATCAACATAGAGAAATTAAGTAGCGAATATAAGTGAAGTAATTGCCTAGATATTCGAATAGGTTCAGTAATTACAACTGTTGTGATTTTAAATTACAACAGCAATTAGAGTATAAAAGTATAGTAATGCGTAAATTGAATAACAAACTGAAATTGCTAATAATTATCCAAATATCACCGTGAATCGATTTTGTAATAATTACACAATATTATATACTAACAACTATAATTATTATTAAAATTTTTAACTATAATTTTTCTTAAACTCTATTATATATCTTAATATTAGATAAATTTAAACTTAAAAAGCTATTTTAGAGTTAAATTAAAAAAATCGTAATTATTTTGTTATTTATCCGGTATATATTGTTTGGCTCATATTTTGAGTTTTAGAGAATCGGACGATTTTACGGCTCACGCGAAACTTACAAAATTATCTTTAATTCAGAGTTGGTTTAACATCCAAAATCCAACTAAAACAGCCTGTAATCTAGATTGAAAAGACAGTTACGAATTTTTATCAGAAAATTTTATTCCGTTTAGAAAACCTTTTTATAATTGATTTAAAATATTAAAATACTTTTTATATTAGATTTATAGAGACATCATATATCAGACATTATTATTATATTATAGTAGAAATAGTATTAGGGTTTTACATAAACTTTATATGGAGAACCAATTACACTTACATTAGAAATTATTATATTTAGGACTCAGAAACATTATTAATTCATTGGGTTGAATCAAATTGAAGAAATTAAGTTTTTTTTTTAAAAATAATTATTTGAGTTCCTCGACTAAGAGTTCAATCTTAGCTTAGATATCAAACACTTATTATTTTTTGTTACTATATTGTATATAATACTATATCAAAAACACGTTATCACATACTCTGAATCATGTTATTTGATAAATAAAATAAAATAAATTAAAATTAAAATAATATAAATTAATAAATAAATATAAATAAGAGTCCATACAAAGGTTTAAATCTGGTGACAATTAAACCCACAAATCCTAAATAAATTTATATTATGTTGAGTATTTATTAACTATGATAATTTATTACTTCTAAATTTTTCATTAACTTATCTTTTTATATTTTAATTTAAAATTTATTAACTCTAAAATATATATTTTGTGATTTTTTTATTTTAAATTTTTATGCCAGCTATATATTTTTTTTCTCTATCGACTCTAACATATATAATTGAAAATAATTTTAAAAAAATATATATAATTAAGTTTATTTTACATATTTAATTCACATCTATACTATTACTATATTATTATAACTAAATTAAAAACAAAAATTGCATAATTCTCATAATTAAATATGTTTGAATATAATTGTATTTTAAATAACATCATAAGACGTATTACCATGCCGATTCAGAATGAATCAAAATTACAATATTAAATATTTATCTTTATGATTTTATGTTGATTTGGAAAGTATTTAATGGAATAATATATTCATTAAAACTGATTTATCATGTTGTAACTCTTGATTAATGTTTTAATTATTTTTTTCTCTTTTAAATTTCGACCCTGATTAATACCAAATAATTTTTTTTACATAAATTTTGTAATTAAATATGTTTGAGTATAATTGTATTATAATTATCTTTATAATTTCATACCGCTTTGGAAATCATTTAACATAATATATTCATTAAAATTGATTTATCAGGTTATAACTCTTAATTAATGTTCTAATTAATGTTTTTTTACAAATTACTGATTATTAATTCAATAATTAAAAAATTATAGTTTAAAAAACATCAAAACACAATTATTTTTCTAAATTCTATTTTCTATTTATTTTTATTTTAAATTTTTTGTATTGCCTACTTATAAGTAAAAGTTGTTTATTATTAGTTTCTTACTAATGTATAAATATTACGAGAAACAATAAGAATATATATATAAAAAAGTATCAACAAAATAAACCATAATTTATACTCATGCAACTCAAGAGTAGTAATAACTTTCATACAAATAAAAAAAATTATACCTTTTGTTTATTCAATAGTTTTGTCTTCTAATAAAATATGAATACCACCTGGTGAAGTAACACGTGAAATAGCAATATAGAGTTGACCATGATAGAAGATAAAAGGTAGGATTGAGAAGATACAAACCAACTTTTTTCATAAGGGATGAGCATAAAATCGATTTAAAACCAAAACCGAGCCGAAATCGCATAAAAACCGAAACTCAAAAAACCATAATTTTTAAAACCACAAAACCGCTCAAATCATATCAATTATACGGCTCGAGTTTGGTTTATAAATTTTTTAAAACTGAAACCGCACCGAATATTAATTTAATATAAAATTATTAAATATAATTTTTAATTTTATATTATCATTGATCTTATTTATATAATTACTAATATTGTACTTAAAGTTTTAAATTACAAAGGTTAGTAATCAATTTATATTTATAGTAAAATGAATAGATTGGACTTAGTATTTTGTGTACAGAGTTCTACATCCAATTAACACTCCCAAGTTTATGGTCAGCCAACTAGGATCTTAACTTCTTATCATTGATCTGTTAGACTCTATCTTTATGTCTCACTGTTTTTGTAATTAACTTGTAAACTCTGAAATTTTCGTATATCAAGAAATAATAAATAGATATGTGATATGTTTACCTTCATTGGCCTGTTGTACTATAAATTTTATATGTCTTAGAAATTTTTGAGTAGTGGGTATAACAATCAAACTAGTCTAAGTACCATGCACTGCAGTACTATAAATGTGAATTTGAATGAATGTTTAATGAGTATATATAAAAATTTATGCTCGAATTCTTGTTGGTTTTTAAAATCGAACCACATTATTTAAAACCGAAACCGCACCTATAATGTTAGGGTCGATTCTGGTTTTCAATTATGGAAACCACACCCTTGCAGTTGCGGTTTAAGATACAAACCGCACCGCATCATGCTCATCCCTAATTTTCATGAATTGACCTTGAATTTTATTAATCATCATTGAAAAATAAACTTGTAATGACAATTGTCTCCTCTTAAATATGAAAGACCATTTTGAGGAATTGTCACATGGTGTTGAGGTAAACTTCGGAATAATATGTGTAGCTCCAACATCACTTACAGTAATTATCTCGCATTCAACCATCCACTTGAATAGTTTTTTAAAAATATCTGTGCGTCGTTGCAAAGTCCAAGAACCTGATTTATATTATTTATTAACATGAGTTTCCTGCATTTAATAGGCACATACAATTATTAATATAAAATTGTATAAGTATGATATGAAGAATTAATGTGTATATGTGTGTATATTACTTACGCCATCGCAGAGGAAGATCATATTTATGCCTTTAACTCTCTCATATTGTCATTAACGCTAGACCACATTATGGTCAAAAGTATTTTAATCTTCTAAATCTTGTCTTTTGTCAAATCACTGATTTGATTAAATCGAACGCCCTACATTATGTAATATGTATACGAAAAAGTGTCTCTTCAAACTGTATGAATTTTATAGAAAGATGTCTATAAGACTCAAGGAGATATATACCGACTTATATATAAATATCACATAAGCATTAACATTAAATATGACAATGATTATTTATAATGTCATTCAAAATCAATTTATGGCTACGAATATGCGTAATATTATTAAATTTGAAAATTGAATATACTCGATTTTTAAATACCAAATCGTTTTTTTTATATATTTCCATAAATAAGTAAATGGAAGTTTACATTAAACAAAACAAATATGTGTAAATGTAATACATGCATATTATCGATCAAAATCAATTATACATATTTATTTAGCTTGCCACAGTTGTTTGAAAATTTTTAAAATTTAAATATATCCAAATTTTAAATACGTAATTATAATGTATCTATCTCTATCAGTGTATAATTGCAAACTATTAAAAAAATCTGTAATTCAAATAAACTATGGATCACATGTATCAATAAAATTTCATCCCCATGTCTTAAGCACTAGAGTGGAGTATTGTAATAAAATGATTAAAATAATATAAAGCATATATATCATGATAATTTGTTTCGGTATAAAATTCTCGATAGATTTATTTCGGACCGAGTTTTCACCGATTTTGATTACAAACCGCAGCTCTCTGCTCGGCAACAAAGGCATCGTGTTTTAAAGTATGGGCAGACAAAAAGGAGACGCAGCTAGAAGTAAAGCACGCCCCTCTAGCAGCAGGTACATATAATATTTTCTTCTACTTGTTAGAATCAATTGAAATGATGAAAATAGGATTATTTGTATGTAATTTAACGATATGTATTGATTTTTTGTAGTTTGGCTGCTTCGCTTTTGCCGTCTGGCGGTGCATCTGTTGGTTTTGGAGGTTATGTAGGCACCACACGTCTCGATACGAATCAGCAAGCTGCTGTTCCTCGTGTGGTATGTCATTTGTGTTGATGTATTTGTCGTATTTGAAATTCGTTAGTTAGTTAAGTTTGATCGAATGCCTTTAAAGTATTAATGTGTACCGAATTTGATACTATTTTTGTTAGTTTCAGTTTGTCGCATTCGGAATATTTAAATAACTTCTTTAGGGTTTTAGGGGTTCTATTTTGAAAAAACTCCCTAGTATGGATCATTTTCACCTCTTCGATGTTCGTTATGAAGTTACTAATGCACTTAAGTGTATTGATCTCTAAATTAAAAAAACGCCAAACAGTACTTTGGGTTGTTTGGTAAAAGTAAAAAACTGAATGATTAAATGCTGATTTATCAAATGCTTGTATGAGAATGATGTTGAATAAAGAATGTTGCTAATATGTTGTCTGAAACATTATGATCACATGTATTTACATTTTAGGTTTTAATAATCAGAACAACTTTTTATGCTTATCTCGTCATAACGCAAACCAGGCCCGGTGCAAGGATACATTTGATTGAAATCCAGAGGCTTAAGTGCACAAATTGTTCAGCCTTTCTAGTTCTAGATTCGGTTAAGACTGGCAGAAATGAGTTCATATTGACATTGGAGACATGTTTGACTTGCGACACAAGCTCCTTCATGTTATATGTTTTCAAATAATAAACAAGAACTTAGAAGCATGTATGAAAGTTTTAGTTGGCTTACTGGAAAGGAAGTCTCAGGTTGCCCCTTCAATTATATTAATTTTTTTCTTTTGGATTGCTTTGTAGTTCAGTAGAGCTCACTTGACAAACTTGAAGGAGTATTAGGAACCTCGTAATAATTTCAATCGCTTCGAGGAAGGAGGTATATGCAAGGATAATGCTATAGAAATGAAGCATCTTAGGCATTATTTTTGAATTTTAAGTGAGCCAAGGGATGCCTTTGAATAGTTGAGAGATTGTGATGATTTTTTTTTCTTCCAATTATGGAGTGCCAGTCCAAAGAAAAAGCAGTAGAAGATTCTGGTAACTCTGGTTAACACTTAACAGGCATGGACGATTCCTTCTTTCAGTCCCTTAGCTGAAATTACTTGAGTTATCACTTGGGAGCAGTTAGATTTTCTTCTAAGGATAGATTGGAAATCTAGATACAAAGCTAGTGGCGGACCTAACGATACTGCTGAGGGCGGGACAAAATATATATAATATATATTTTTTTCAATTGACGCATCAAAGGAAGTTCGATTTATTAATTTTATTGTTTAAAATTACTATGTTTTTACCTACTTAAAAGAAAAAAAATGATTTTTTGAATGTTATACTTCATTATTAAAATAGATTATTATTAATTAAGAAATTATATTCATAAAAAGTTAACAAAAAGTTTCAACTTAGGTTAGAAATTAAAAAGATATGAAATAATAAAACAAATTGAGTAACAAAAAGAAAATAGTGGAAGCCTCGAGTGTTCTTCTCTCTTCAAGGTCTTCTACTTTATGCAAAGAAGGGAGACTAGTATTACAACGACTCTTTGTTTTTCATTTACCATTACTGCCATATATATAATACTAAAATTGCCAAAAGACCACGTGTATGGATTGGACTGGACTGGACTGGAGTCACTGGACTGCTTTTATTGGGTTAGAAAAATAAATCAAGCCTTCTAGATTTTAGGGTGGGCAGAGACGCGATACCTACTCTTGGCCCATGAATAAGTCTGCTACTGTATGTAGCTAACTATAATATACCTCAGTTAACAGAAACAAAACAAGCTGGGGATGTAAATCATTACTATGCTAATATTGGAAAGTTTAGATGTTAAGCTATGATATGATGCAACTACCAAATTTAGTAAAGAAATATCATACAAATTTTGGAAAGAAATATCATACAGACAAGTCTAAAGTCCAGTTCAGAGATAAAAAAGAGAGGCAAGGCATATAGATCGACTCTTTGAAGCTTGGAGTCTAGAGCATCTTTTTAAGCGGGTTAGAATTTATGAAATGTCAGTGCAATCCAACGGCTAAAATATGTTTATATCCAAATACCTATAAGATTCCTTACACTACAAAGTTTATGACTGTTATCGTCGAAAGACTCGAAACAAGTTATTTGAATATGAGCTTACATCGAAGGAGTTGGATAAGCAATACTATGAACTTAAAAGGTTCGAAAAGAAGTAGAAAATTGAGCTGAGAAGAGAAAGTTATGGACGTGATAAGGAGAGACAAGAAAGGATTCTTGAGACTCTTACACCTAGAGTCTCAACTTCTTATTCATTTGGAGAATGTGAAAATAGTTGGAGGGGATGAAAATGCAATGAAAATCGAGCATGTTGAAAACACAAATACGGGAAATTAGTCGAATGAGGATACGTGGTTGTTTAGGATTCTTAATGTTGCACGGAAGATGATAATGGAGATGTTTCTCATGAAGATTCTCATGTGGAGATAGTTTTGCTTGTTCAAGAAAAACAAGTTAATGATGATATTACTGAGGTTGAGCATATTTACTTTATCATTCCAGAAAATTTATTTGGGCCTCTTTCACTTGTCTTTCTTTAACATCTTTTACAACTTTCAAATTTTTTTCTCAAATTCTAGTTTGATATATTTAGCAATTGATTGTAATATAAGTGAGAGTGCAATTTTTTTTTATCAAATGGACAGTTCAAATTTAATGTTACTTGTAATTATATATCACTTAATTACGTTTTTATATAGTCATATTGAATACTGTGGACAATTGACACTGCAGGACGTTGACAGTGAAGTGGATCAATACCTGAAGAGGCTTGCGAGGAAAGATCCTACAACTAAGGTAATTAAAGTGAATTTCTGGTGGACTTTCTTCTTTTTCAGAAGTAGATTTCTATAATAAGCTCATGCCTTCCTTTTTAATACAATAAGTCTTTTCTACTGTGTTTGGATTTGATTTAAAATTTATGTTGTATGAATGTGAGAACATTGTGAAGTCAACATTCTATGTGAAGATATAAAGTTTCTAGTGTATTATGTGAGTGTTGTTTGGATTATTTGCTAAATTCTCCCATTAAAGGAAGGAACTAGATTGTCCAATCTGGGATGCAGGATTACTAAACATAATAGAAAACCTTAACCATCTTAGGTTTTGATACATTTCCCATGCCTAACGTGTAATTGTCCAATGTAATCTTACCTAATTTAATTTTGATGTAATATAATCCACCAGTATACATTAATTATTGTTAATCTCTCTTTGCATGAACAAAATAATTCTATTAATTTATAGTGGTTTCTTGGCTCATTCTACAAGTAGTTGGGATCGTTGCAAGTTCAACCAGTGGTTGACTGTAGATTCTGACATGTATATATTTTTGGTGTTAATCTTGGAATTTTAACTTCTTACAATTCTCGCTGCTTGTTTCTTCACCATGTACCTCTATAGTGAATTTAGGTTAGCAGTCTTATTTCAATGATATATGCTTCCTGTGTTGCCCATGTTTCACTGACTCGTGTTTAAAACTATGACTTGCTTTTTTCTACAGCTTAAAGCATTAACATCTCTTTCGAGGCTGATGCAGAAGAAATCTCCAGAAGAAGTATCACCGATTATTCCACAGTGGGTATGATATACATAACCGCATGTGCTCCTGTGCTCAATTCAATATTTTAATTCCAATATTCCACCTAGAATGTCTCCTATTGATTTTTTTACGTCAGATTATCAGTTAATGGCTTTTTAAATTTCAAAAACTGATCTGAATAATATTCTTTCTTATTAATGCTATATGCGAAGGTGGAAAATAAAAAGAATTACGATAACCAGAGCTGAAATTAGTTTGGGGTTAAAGTGTTTGTTGGGGTTTAAATTATTATTAGTTTGGGGGTTTGTTGGGTTTACCTAAAAAAACAGATTTATATTTGGATTTCGGAGTTTATTCTTTCTACTTTCTTCCCTTGCTGTTATTGTTGATTTCTGCTATGTTCTTTTTACTCCGTTCCCTGCTATAAAACCTGGATATTATATGTTTTCTCTTTTTCATTTTTTCATTTTTCTGTTGTTACTTACATTCTTCCGAATCTTGTTTCCTATTTATTCGTTTCTTTTGTGGAATGATTTACTCTATTTGCTGCTTGTTAGTAGTTTCAATTGCATTGCTCTATGTTCAGTATGGAAAATCGATATAATTGTTTCTGTAATGTTATATAATAGAGTTTGGTCTTCTATAACTTTTGTTTTTGTAATACAGGTCATTAAACTATCCATTTATTCATCAACTAGTTGCAGTATCTAATAAGTAAAATTCTTTATAAAAAGCAATTCATGTTAAAACAACGCTTCTGATTATGATTAAGCACTACTTTGGAAGGAGGAAATAGCACTTGCACTCTTTTTGAGCAGGTGGATTCCATAAAAACACACACACTGGTTTTAGTTCTAGTTTATTGTAGGTGGGTATTTAAGCTTGAATATGGTACCCCTATTATCATTTTAGTAAGCAAAACATTAATTTAGATGTGGATTAGTATCATAATTTGTTGACCATTTGTGTTTATCATATTTTAAGTGTTAAAGAAAAGCCAAGGGCCTGTTTACTTCATTTGTTTTTTCAGAACCCAAACAGAAAATTAGAGAACTGGAAAACATGGTTTTCCAAATCATAACTACAATTTTGAAAACTCTAGGTAACTACTTTGGTATGTTTTCTAAATCCGGAAAATAGAAAACACGGGTAAATATTGTTACAGAACTCAATAAATCCATAGTTTGAATCTCTACACACAAAATGTTTTGCTTGTAAAACACAACATACCCACAGTTCACCAAAAAATAAACCTAATGAAGCAAAAAAATAGACTACGTACTATTAATAAATTATTGCATGTATGTGCAAAAATATATGAGTAACCTAATTATTGATAGAAAAATATATAGTAATTAGATAATGTATATAAAATTTTGCTTTTTCTACAAATTACTTATAAAATCTCAATCTAGGTTGTTATTTAAAGTTTAAACATAGCTGTGATATTATGCATAATGTGAGGTAAGGTATACTATACGGCAAGCTTGCTATGATGTCAACCATCTGATGACATATGGCATTTTTGGGGCTGTGGATCCTTACGAGCATATAGCATTCAACTCGGCATAAGGATGACGGCTAAGACACTATTATGGACGGCACATGGGGCCAAAACCCTATGTGGTTCAGACCCAAACCTGTACTTCGTGGATTTAAGAAAAATAATAACAAAATGAGAAAAGAGATGGCTGCATCTCGTTTCTCTGGTTCTGATTCAGCGCTTTACTTTAAATTCTCTCTTTTCTCATTCTCTCCCGTCAATTGTATTTAGAATGCATCGAGTGGGATATTCTCCTCCCTGTCCCTTTTATCTGATCATGGTATCGCGAGTTTTTCACTAATAATTATGCCTAAATTGTTAGATATATATGTACTCTACTACTCTATGGTTCACTGTAATTGCAGATTGTATATGGTGCTGCAATGATGTCAGATGCTAGTTTCTTAGTGAGTTCATGGGTAATATTATTATTTATATGGAGATATAATATTGCTAACTAGTACTTAAATAAGATAGATTGATACATGAAAATTCATAATCAATATATTATGCAGTGCCACGTGAACAAGATGGTATGCACCACATATATGTATAAATGTCAATGTCCATGCTATATGTGAAACTAGGGATATATTACGGAAGCCAGAAGAGGCTTAATGTGAACACAATGTTCTATATTGTACTTCAAGCATGTTTTAGATATATATGATTCTTGTTATATAGAAGGGACATATGGTTAATTTCTACACTTAATCATCCAAGTATCTTTGAATTTATAAATAGCTGAGATATCTAACAATACAAACACTTGTGATTCAGGCATTTGAATACAAAAAGCTGCTTCTAGACTATAATAGAGAGGTTCGCCGAGCAACTCATGACACCATGGCTAATCTTGTCACTGTTGTTGGGTTAGATATTTTCTTTTGTTATTTTAATATATGTGGTTTATTTTAATAACGTGAATCTTCAATTAAATTGCTTTGCGACACTGGCGTATGACTGCTTATAGAATGGCTTCTTCTTTCTTTTCTGCTAGAATACTTAAACAATGCAAATGGGCAAATGTTTTGGAATTTCTTTTGATTTCAACTAAGCAAATTCTTTTGTAATATATATGAAGATGCCAACTGGATTCAACACATACATCCCACATTATTTCCTGTAATTAATATCCTCCTTTTTACATAATAATGGCCTAGTATATTATTCAAGGTTCTTTCCGGGGTAAATGTATGCCAGATGATACTGTTAAAATTGGATTCAAATTTTTTCCTTTGTATTTAGTCTGAATTATATATACACAAGAGATACACACATCATGCCACAATTATAGCCTAATTATCTTCTTAGAATCTGCTAATTACTATCTCTATCATAACTGCTATTTACAATTGATTAGTATCCCTAATTACAGTCAATGAATCTATTAGTTAGCATTTCCTAAAATATATTATGTAATGCTGAATAAGGTAATCCACTAACAGATACTTGCTCGACTTCTAGAAGACTTGCTAAGAACACTCTTTTTTTCATGAGAAAACATGGAACATACCTTTTACCTGCTCACTGCAAGTTTTCTATAATAAATTAATAATGTTTTTAAGTGCTTGCAGCTGGTCTTTGCTTGAAAGCCTGCTTTGTTTATTGTGAAAGCTACATTAAAAGTCTTGTACCTCAATCTACTGTTATTTATCTCAAATTCTTGAAATACTTATTTCGTCGTATGCAAGTAACGTCTTGGTTTATTCTCTTCAGTTTACGTGTCTGTGTTTTTGTATATAATATTTTCCAGAAGAGCTTTAGCTCCACATCTGAAGTCTTTGATGGGACCTTGGTGGTTGGCTCAGTTTGACCCTATTAATGATGTTTCCCAAGCTGCAAAACAGTCACTACAGGTTTTATATTCTTCAACTGAAGTTATGGTTTCTCTCCACTGATTGGTATAATTTAGAGTATCATAAGGAAAGGCTAGTGATGTAGTTGGACATGATTTACGTTGAGGATTAAAATGCTTAGTCATCCTCAGTGCTAAGTGAACATTTGATCGAGCTTTTGTAGGATAATTCATTTCTCTCCTCCTAACTGCTCAACTATGTATAGAATAACAGTGCTTTAACTGTTTTCTTACAGTAGCACCCTCTCATCAGTCACTATCAAAAACTGTTTACAACCCATCAAAGCTGATCTTAACTTACCCCTTCTTTTGACACAATGTATGTACTCAAGGACTAATATCGTTGGCCAGAAAATAGTGAGCTTTTTTATGCATCTTCTTTCTCACGTATTTGATGCATCTTTTTGCCTTTCTCCGGCATCAAATATAAATTTTGGAGCTTCCCCTGCAAAAATTGCAACACAACTGAAGAAAATATCTGGATAAATGTAGGATATACAATAGCACGTCAAATTAATGTTACTCAAAGATGTTCTTTGTCCCAAACGCTTATTTCCTTTGTGTAATCTGTCAAATTAAAAGCATCACGAATATATTTTAAGCATAGTTTTGCCCTTCTGGCCATATACTTCTGTATCAGGCACAAATATCTAATAGAGTCTTGCAAGCTAGCATTATAAGTTTAATTAAATAATCAAATTAGTGCTCAATTCTCTTCAAGAACAGCTTGCATAGTTTTTACACTTATTTGTAGACAGATATTGTACATTAAAGCTAGAAATTGTATTATGTTAAACAGGCAGCCTTCCCAGCACAGGAAAAAAGGCTAGATGCTTTGGTGTTATGTACGACTGAAGTTTTTATGTATTTAGACGATGTTCTTAAACTCACTCCAAAGACTATGTTTGATAAAGAAGTTGCTTATGATGAGGCAGAAGAGACACACCATCAGGTTTTCTGAATAAAGTTTTAATCCTTCCTCATAATATTTTTTCTATTGATGATTTTTGTTTGGCGAAGTCCTTGCATCTATATGTAAGATGAATACTTGTTTCATAGAAGCAAGCCGTGTCTAAAATTTTCAAATTATTAATATAATATATGCGTCAAATCAAGTGCCAATTTTTAAAAATCTCGAAATGCCCTTCCAGTTCTGGGGATAATTTGCAGAGAAGTTAGTGTCTAGTTCAAAGTTATGTGAATTTGTTTCTTCCAAATTTGGGGCTGTGGAATATATTATGGGGCAACTGGTATTTAGCCTTGCGAGGAATGGTTTCTTGTTCTGTGACAGCAGATCTGGGGAAGAAAGAGTAAACATAGAATGAACCGTGGTAATAAGTGATAAGCTGATCAAAGGTATCATGCAAACAAGCTATAGCTAGTACAAATGAATAAAATTGGCCTAATTGTAAACAGAAATTCTACTACAGAATGAGAAGCATTCGGAAGTTGATAGACATAGAATATATCCATATTAATTTTATGCACGGTATTTTATACATTCTTAATTTTTTTTACTTGCCAAACAATGTTGTCTATAACCAATCAATTAGATGGACCTAAGAATATATGAAATTTTATGGAACAAAATTACAATGATAATTTTATAACAAGTTGTTTCAAGGCCTTTGATTAAATCGACAATAAGAGGTTGAAGTTCATGTCAAAACCAGACATTCTTAATTTAGGCACAGTATTTTATACCTTTTCAATTTTTTGTAGTTGCTAAAAATATTGTCCATAACCAATAAATTAGATGGACTCAAATATTATATGATTTCTTATGAAATAAAATCGAACTGATAATTTAATAACAATTTGTCTCGGTAGATTACAGCGACAACACGAGGTTGTCGTGTCTGGTTTCAGCATGAAGGATCAGACTTAAATCACTTAGCCACACTCATGTCTTGTCATGTCCTTTATCAATCTTAAACATAATGAAATTGGTGTTTCTGCTCTTGCACTGGTAAACAGTACATTTAGTTTAATTTAACCTTTTATTTACTCTTGACATATTTTCTTACAGGTGATTTCATCAGCACTTCTTTCACTGGCGACCCTTATCGATGTTTTGTTAAGTCCTGAAGCCAAACGAACTTCAAAAGCTAGAGAAAAAACAATTTGGTGTGCTCAGAAACTACTTGTAACTCATAAATGTTTTATCGGGTTCCTAAAATCAGCAAACCCTGCTACCCGATCATCCACATATACCGTGTTGAGTAGTTACCTAAAAAATATTCCCCAGGTTTTAGATAAAGAAAATATACATATTCTTTCTGGAAATATACTTGGTGCTTTCCAGGAGAAAGATCCTGCTTGTCATTCATCAATGTGGGATGCAATCTTACAGTTTTCACAAAGGTTTCCAGATAGTTGGAATACTACAAATCAGAAGAACCTACTAAATCAGCTATGCAATTTTCTTAGAAATGGGTGTTTTGGGTCCCAGCAAGTTTCTTATCCAGTTTTAGTTTTACTTTTAGATGTTTTGCCTCCTAAAGCAATCCAGGGCGAGAAATTCTTTCTCAATTTTTTCCAGAATCTTTGGGCAGGAAGAAGTCTATCCCACTCCCTGAATGCATGTGTTGCACTTTTTTCAGCAATCAGAGAATGCTGCCTCTGGTTAGTCAAAAATGCATCAAGGTTACATTATGCTTTCTTCCATTTATATTTATATTTTCTTCCATTTATATTTATCTTTTCTTCCATTTTGTTTCTTTCTTGTATCGTTTTCCTGCTTAAATACACTTTTGACCCTGAAGTAGCACCTAGCACTCCTAGTATCCTGATGTTATATTTTACCCTAATGGTATGTTTTAACTATTAAACCATAGAGTCCACATCTTTTATAATAAAATGTGGCCATAATCTGCAATTTTGGATTAAAATATTAAGTCCTCATATGCTAGCACCTTAAGATGTGTGACGTTCTGGCCTGAAATTAACTTTATGTAGCATTGAGCAGAAGAAAATGGCTTTTCCTCTAGCTTTTAAAGCAAGTTTTGCATTAGGTCTTGTGCTACTGAAACATGGTCCATCAAACACAATGTGTTGTGCTCTTAAGTCACTGTTTTTGGCCTGAAATCATCTAAAGATTCACAGATTTCTGCCATTTTGTCTGGTTAAGTGGGCAGACTAAAAAATGTTAATTAACATACTGGTTTTATTGTTGGTGCTCCAGTAGTACAATGTGCTAAATTTTAGGCTCAGGGATGTATTTTATCAAATAAAAAACTATATACATTTATATTTACTTTACATAATGTTTCCTAACTTATTCTGTTTGTCTTCCTTTCAATTCTAGATTTTGCGATGATGGAGCAGATGCCATTAATCAATTCCTATATACTATCTTTGAGAAGATTATTTTGAAGCTTGTCTGGTATGATTATTTGAACTTCGTCAGCCCAAACTATCAGGAAAGAGTCGTCTCCAGGGATTCCAAGGAATTATCTGGATTTATTAAGGACAATTTTGAAAAAAAAAATATGGAAGGGTTGGACAGGAACTATCCAATGGGATTTGTGGAAGAGTGGGGAAAATGCATGGTTGAAATTCTTTCAGGTTTTTATTCATTAAAAGTTGATCTCCTTGTGTCCTTTTGCGCAACATTTGAAGAGAATTGCATATATATTTTTAATCAGACAGCATCAAATAAATTACCTGGAAGTTTAGAAAGAGTAAACGAATTTCTATTGCTGGTGGATGAACATGCAGTACGGAAAGGTGAAAGTTGGCCCTTAGTTCATTTAGTGGGACCCATGCTAGCTAAGTCGTTGCCGCTTATAAAATCCCTCGTAAGCTGCTACCAGTTGAACTTCTGTACATCATGTTATCTTTCTAGTTCCCTGTTTTTAATCTAAATCTATCTTTCCTTCCGTGTCTGTTTATTGATCAAATTCGGGCCTGTGCAAGTCTAACAAGCTCTTCCTAATATACATCTAGTTGTGTTGTCTTTTTCCAGCATGTTTAATCTCTGATGTTACCCAACTAATGGTTCATATGTGTTATTTCAGGACTCTCCAAATACTGTGCACCTTGTACAGATTGTAGTCTCCATATTTGGATCACGCCAGATAGTTCAAAAACTTACCTGTGGTCATCAAGCTAACACAAGTAGCAAAGAACTAAACTTGGATCAGTTTCTGCAATTTTTTGAAGAAAATTTTGTTTCCTGGTGCTTGCAGGAAAGTAGTTACTCCACATGTGCTCGCTTAGATCTCCTTCTGTCATTGCTTGATAATGAATGCTTAACTCAGCAATGGGATATCATTATAAGGCATGCGGCTAGTGTTAGTCTTGTTGCATCTGATTCTCAAACACAGATCTCCAAGCACATTGCTGTGTTGGCCCTTCTCCTGGAGAGAACAAAACTGACAATTAGAAAGAAGAAGCTTGGAGTAGATTTTAATAGTCAGCTGGGATCAAACCCTAATTATTGGCATCATGAGCTTCTAGATGCTGCCGCCATCACAGTTGCACGCTCGTATCCTCCTTTTGGAAGTTCTGACACTCGATTTTTATGGCAAGTAAACTTGAACTGTTTTTGTTTGCTTCTTTTGCATTATTCATATGATTGACAGTAAGCTTTTTTTAATAAAACCAAATGAATCGTGTTGAATTACCTAGTATTTTAGTCTAATATATGTGCTGAATGAACAAGTTTTATGGTTTGCATGGAAACATGTTTAAGGACTAATATAATATTAGTCCTTCCCTGTAGTAATTTAAGTAGTTGTAAAAAAATAATATTGTAATTAAATTCATATGATTGATACTTGATCATCAAACCACAAAATGTTTGTTATCTAATATCACAAGCTAGTAATGTCATGTTAAACAGTTAAACCAGATAGAGATTATTGGTTTACTGTTAATTGTTTTCAATGTTCCAAATTCACAGGTCTGGTCAAGGACTAGGCTACAAAGTTCTTTAATAGTGCACATTGTTTGCTTTTAGTTCTTTAAATTCGAATTTGATTTTTGGCGTGTTGTTTGCTTTTAGTTTTGGGTTTCTTCATATTAGGAATACAATAGTTTCCTCATCAGATTGCATTTATCGTCTCAAAATCCATGGCTAAGCTTGATAAACAGTTGAACACAGTGAGGTTGCTACTCCTGAATTGAATCGTGCACCATTGCACTATAGCAAGAAGTAATAGCCATGCCTGGAGGCGCGCAGAGGTGGAAGAGAAGCAAGTGGATACAGGATGCATACCTGTTCTTAAATTTGTTAAAAGTTTGACTTGGCAGTTCTTGAACTTTTGAGCGTGCTTCAATTACCTTGACTATTGAAATGTCCTCAGATTTTATTATAAAGATAATAATAACAGGTCTACTAAACCTGTTTGAACCTATAGAAAAATCAGAGGTATTACCACGCAGCTGGAGATGCAGACACTACCCACATCTCCCTCCCGCCAATGCTTCACCATAGTAGTCGTTGATTGAGTAAATCTATAATATGATATAGATACTAGAGCACATGATTGTAGTAAATAGAGAATGGAACTTGCGTGTTCAATCGAAAAAATTATTTTACTTTAATGACCTATCTTCAGGTAAAAGAGGAATATGTTAAAATTAATATATGAAATTATGAATTAATTTATTATGTTTTATTGTTTACAAATTAGAGTTGATTCTCTGCTGATTTATTAATTTTGTTTCAAGCACAGTAGCATTGTATAGTAATTTGTTTCCTTTTGCTAGAACAAGCTTTTATATGTTAGATTGTTAGGTCCTCATTTAATTCTTTATTTTTGACATCACCTGACTTTTTCTTTTGGTCACATTGCCACAGTGCTGTTCTTGGTGGTTCAGAAGTGGAAGATCAAACTATCTTTGTGGCAAGAGAAACTTCATTCTTGATATATAATGAGCTTCTTCGGAAACTGCTTTTATTCATGAAAGACTCTATCGTTATATCTGTTAGGGATGTTGGTAGATTGTTAATTGCCGAAGAACATGATTCTAGACATGGATTTGAATCTTCGTCGAATAAGCTTGCAGTGGCTCAATTCTCTTTAGATGTACTTGAAGGTAGCTTCTTCGGTTTAGGTAATTTTATGGAGGAAAGTGAGCTAGTTCCAAGCATTTTAGCTGCTATCCTTGTGATTGATTGCGAAAGTAGCTTAGCAGCAGTTTTTGGGGATGAACAAAATGATGAATCAAAGCAAGAACTCAATGCCAGATTGAGTTTCTGTCAGAGTGTGCATGCTTTTCGGTGCAAGATAGAGAAACAGTTCTGTAGAAGCCTAAGCGTTAAAAATAAGAAGCTTTTAGAAAGTATTTTGGTTCAATTTGTCATGGGTTCATTGTTCAAAGAAGTTATGTTAGAGATTGATCAGATTGCACAGTTATGCTGCGTCTGGATACTCGAAGTTCTTGAAATTTTCTCACAAGACCAAGCAGAGGAGCAAAATATATTAGACCAGTTTTTGAATGAGGGTAAATTTTTGTCTCTGCAGATCTTACCTGTAAATTTACAAGTAAGTTTCTTAACCTTCAGTTCAAGTAACTTGTCTAATGATGTAGGTTGAGTTGAAGTTGTTCTTGATGACATCATTTGATTAGTATTTTTGTGCACCACTGATTTATTGCAGCCTATAACATAAGCAACTGATATGTGCATCATGTAGGTCTGTATTATTTGGGACTCGTTAGTCTCCTGCGGTTATATTACCGTTGGGGTTTGCTACATGCATATATGTGTGTAATCAATTCTGACATCCCTACCAATTATCAGTTGAACATGCAAGAGGACAATATCCTTAAATAAAAGGAAGATTTTATCATTTCTATCAGTAGCTCCTTAATTTCTTTATGATTAACGTATATTACTTGAATCAGGTTTTATATATTAAAGTTGCGAAGGCAGTTGCTCCAATTTTTTTTACTATGATCTAAGTTATCTAACATATATGTATGCAAGTAGGCACTCTTGTTGCATGATTTGTAATACCTTTTGATGTCAAATTGGACCATCCTGAATATGAAAGACATGTCAAAATGTCAATTCCAAATATGCATGGAGTTTACAACATATTTTACAGTCACAAGAAAATGACAGTGGTTCAAGTATATGTTAAAGAGGCTTTCACATAATATTTCTCAGTTGGGGCCAAGTGCTTTGCATTATTGCATATTACCAATGGTCTATTTATATTTAATTCATTTATTTCTCTAAACACACATAGAGACAGATATATGTATGTGTATAATCACATGAAAAGTATCATAGTTTCGCAAGCGGAGTGTTTTAGCATTTGTTCTTTTCGTTTACATTATTAGTCTTTTATGCATAAGCATGTGCATGTGCAGTTGGGTGTGTAGAGTAAGGTTGACAACTATTCTTCCATTTTCTGCTACAATACTATGGTGAATATGGTTTTTATCTCGTCACTTATATTTGGTTAAATTTGAAAAATCTTGGAATTTGTTGGTTCCGAAATCATGACTGCTGACTTGTGCTATGTTGAATGTGCAGGAACTCATGAATCTGAAGTTTGTTGCTTTAATTGACCAACTTATAACCAAAATGGGTTTTGATAGGGTTTTTACAGGACGAATTTCACCAACTTCATCTCAAAGTAATGAACCGACCGTCGAAGCCATGTCACCTAAAACACATTATCCACATGCATGGCTTGCTGCCCAAGTGTTATGCACGTGGAAATGGCCAGGTGGTAGTGTCTTGAGCTCTTTCTTGCCTCAGTTAACTGCCTACGCAGAGCACGAAAATCATTTCCTTGGGGATAATCTGCTGGATTCCATAGTTAATATATTACTTGATGGTGCTCTTTCCCAAGGAGGCAGCGGTGAATCAAGTGCATCCAATGTATTGGCTGCTTCATGTGAAGATTTTGAGAGTATCAAAGAGCCCCATCTGAAAGCTCTTGTTTCGTTGTTTAGTACACTTTTTGAAAAGAATATATGGGGTGTGGAAAAGGCTGCATTTTACTTTAAAACACTCGTGAATAGACTTTCCATTGGAGGATCAATAAATCTGGATTGTTTAAAAATACTTCCCCCAATTATAGGTATCATTATAAGCCCACTATGTGTGAAATGTGATGAATCCAGAGTTGGTGTCAAATCTGATTCTTTTTATGGCATTCAAATTCATGAAACGGTTGAGGATTGGCTCCAAAAAACCTTGTCTTTGACTTCTTCAACTGCATGGCAAACAGGTAAACAAAATTCATGTGTTCTTGGGTTTAGCACAAAACATTAAACGGTGATTTTTTAATTGATGTTTACCAACATTTGGAATCTCTGATGAAAAGAACAAAGACGTAATAGCAAATCCATCGCAATTTTGCAACCGTGTAATTAGAAGTTCTAACTCATGCATGATAAAATTTAAGAAAGAAGAACGTGTTACTGTTCTGATAGAGCATCATTCCCGAAGTGTGTGTCCGGTGTTATTTATGTACAAGTACTGTTGGAAGATTTAGAATAAAATTGCGGTTTTATATGAAGAAAATATAAACAATTCTCACTACTGTATTTGACATACATGTGTATACTTTTTATGTCCTAGTCATAAACTACTCTATCTTAAAATTAATAACCCGGTATCTTTATCATATAAACATATACTTTTGATGTTTCTGAGAAATATAATGTTTGATAAAGTGCCTGCATCGCGGATCTATGCTTTCATTCCCTACTGCATTTTAGCCGTTATTTAGATGTCCAATTCAAAATAGCTATCCACAATTGCATGTGGAATTTGTCAACTACGTAGATGGAATATAACTTGAGTATGTGCATTTATGCTGCAGTGCTGCTCAGAAGTTTTAATCCAGCTTTATGGGCTTATTATCTTTCTAATGCAGAAAAAGCTTACCTTACCTTTCCATCTTTCGTATTTTTGTAGATATGGACGACTGGCTCCAGCTAGTTATATCCTGTTACCCCTTCAAAAACATGGAAGGAACCCGAGCCTTGGAACCTGTGAGAGAGATTAGCTCTGTGGAGAGAGCTCTCCTAGTTGAATTATTTAGAAAGCTGCGGCATATGGTTGGTGCGTCACCTGCAACAAAGAAGCTGCCAACGGTGCAGATGTCACTGTCAAAGCTAATAGTAGTTTTAGTTGGCTACTGTTGGAATGAATTTAAAGAAGATGATTGGGAGTTTTTGTTGTATCAGTGTAGATTGTGGATTGAATCATCGGTTGTAATGATGGAGGAGATGTCTGAGGATGTGAATGATGCTATTACAAATCTATCCACTGCTAACAACTTGGAAGTTACTTTAGAGAAACTCAAGCAAGCTGTTTCACATTTAAACCTTTCCCCTACGATATATGCAAGGAACGCACTGGTCTCATTTTCTATCTTTTGTAAGCTTGTTAAACTCCACATGACAGAAGATTTAGATGGTTCAGCAAACTTGAAAAGTGATAAATGGGACATCATCATGCACCGGATAATTGAAAGTATACTTCGTTTATTCTTTTCAACCGGTGTTGCAGAGGCCATTGCAAGTTCGTATTGTTACGAAGCTTCATCAATCATAGCTTCAGCTCGTCTTGATCATTCTCACTTCTGGGAGTTAGTTGCATCGTATGTTGTTGATTCCTCTCCACATTCTAGAGAAAGATCTGTTAAATCAGTTGAGATGTGGGGGCTGAGCAAAGGACCCATTAGCTCATTGTATGCAATTTTGTTTTCCTCCAAACCAGTTCCTTGCCTGCAGTTTGCTGCTTATGTCATGCTTTCATCAGAAACTGTCTCACAATTGGCTTTTGTGAAAGAGAACCCATCACCTCCGGTGGATGACGGCACAACCGATACCCATAACAACACACATCTTAAATCATCTTCAGAAGATAATGATCTCTTGAGAGAAGAAATTTTTTTTATGCTAATAAGATCACCCGATGACATTCTTGATAGCGATTTGATGGCAGAAAAACGGGTAACTTTTCCGTAAAGATTTATCGTTCTTGCATTAGTTGTTATTATTGAACCTATACTGATTTCTTCAAGTTTACAGGTGAATGTGTTTCTTGCCTGGTCTTTGTTTTTATCATATTTTCTGTCGTTACCAGCATCATCACCGGCTAGAGAAAAATTGGTCCAGTATATACAAGACTATGCTCATCCAGCTATATTAGATTGTATTTTCCATCACATCCCTTTAGAATCCTGCATGCCTCGTAGCCTCAAGAAGAAAGAACTCTCTGCTGCATTATCAAGTATTGGACCTGCAGCAGCAAGTGCCATCACCACAGGGTCAGCTATGTTCTGTGTGGAATCACTCTGGCCCTTGGGGCCAGAGACAATGGAAAAACTTGCTTGTACGGTGTTTGGATTAATGCTTTGTATTCTTCCAGCTTATGTGAGAAAGTGGTTTGATAATATACGCAATCGCTCCACATCAAATGCAGTAGAGTCTTTTACAAGAGTTTGGTGCAGTCCTCCATTGATAACAAATGAGCTTTCTCAGGTGTGTGGCTTTGATTTGAATCTTGTGATCAACAATTTCTAATGATTATTTTTAATATCACTTGAGACTTTGCTTGTTCTAACCAAATTGGTTTGCGATCAATTGTTGATTTTTAACAAAAAATCTCAATTAGTTTAAGTACACACACAGAACTGCCCGTTTCCTCAGGTGTGTGGCTTTGATTTGAATCTTGTGATCAACAATTTCTGATGATTATTTTTAATATCACTTTGAGACTTTGCTTGTTCTAACCAAATTGGTTTGCGATCAATTGTTGATTTTTAACAAAAAATCTCAATTAGTTTAAGTACACACACAGAACTGCCCCTGTCCCCCCCCCCACAACCTTTCTCTCATTACCTTCTATCTTATATATTAATTTTTCAAAAATCACTCTGCAGTGGTATATTGCTAGCATATCAGAAACAGGGCACAGTGTGAATTATGAAACATTCAAATATTTGTGATGCCAATGATATTCGTTGATTTGTATGAAAGATTCATTTTCTATTTCTAGGTCCGCTCTTTCTGATAACTTCAGTAGATATGTCATTGGCATAATGGAGCCAACTTCAAAAGTACTTTTGCTTGTCCTGAGTTACATGAACCTTAATGGAGGTGCAGGTTGGATATATGTTACATTTGATGCTCTATGAGTGTACCCAAATATGGTTACTTGTACTGTTATACAATATTTCTAATTTTTGAGCATCAAGTGTCAAACATAGATTCATCAGCGCAAAATGGGCTTGTATAGCTTTTATTTGTGTTATCCTCCCGTAACCCTCAACTTGGAGATATTAAACAAATACGAGGTACTAGGCACATTTTAGAGCACAATGTGTTCTGTGATATGCTCCGTCTTCTCTGTACTATTGAACATGTAATTGTCCGGAAGAGAAAAGAGATGATCTTTTTAAGCTTAATTACTACGTCTTAACCAGATATTGATGAATTTATTACTTTTTGACAATGAAATCATCAGAAAACTTCTTGCTAGAAACCAGTGGAGCGAGGTCTGTTATCTGATTTTTAAATTGCTTATGGTCAAAACTTTAGAATACTCTCCTTTTCATGTTATTTTGGTATCTTAGGAATTAACTAGGAAAACTTCGTTGTGCATTGTTTAATCTTGTTTTATAATTAAATATATTTCTTTGTAAAATCTGACCCCACCCCCTTCTGAAATGAAAATACCATGATAGTTACATTTTCCTTTTCATTTGCAGATCAACAAGGCCAATTATTCTGATGAGAATTTTTCGGTGGTGGTAAACAAATCTGCGAATGAGGTGGTTGCTACGTATAAAAAGGATGAAACAGGAATGGATTTAGTGATTCGCCTTCCTGATTCTTACCCATTGAAATTGGTGATTGTCAACTGTACGAGGAGCCTTGGCATAAGTGAAGCGAAACAGAGGAAATGGGAAATGTCTATGATGTCATTTGTTCAAAATCAGGTATTATATAGCGGCCTCTACTTTAGTTCATTTTTTTATTTTATGGATTGTATGAGTTTTCATGCTTTGAGTAGAAATATAGACACTTCTTGGTGAAAGAGAGAAGGTACAAGGACTCCTTTCCTGGTTTGCCCCCATTTTGGGGTTGGTTTTCCAGTGTACCCTATTTAGTTCAAACATTTCCAAAGTACCCTACGTTTCTTGTTTGTAAAATATTATTTTTAACATAACCTACTTTTTCTTTTTTAGAGTCTTTACTCTTTAAACTATTACCTTAATATGTTATTAGTGTTAAATAGTGGAATAATAAGAATAATTGCCCTAAATACTCAGTTTATTATTATTGTTGGGCCTATTTACCTGTTATTAGAAATCTAAGGCCCTTTATACCTACCCGCCCTTTTACTCGGACTCTCCATTTTTGTGTTTATACCCGTGTCCACCAGACATGACATGGGTATGGGATCTGAGTCGGATCTTTCTTGTTAGAACCACACACTTCACCTTGTAGCATCCCAGTTTAAATTGAAATATTAAAATAAAAGGTCTCCTTGCAACTTGTTTATAAAGAGCAAGATTTATTAATGAGTTGTTTCTATGTTATCCTTTTGATTTTATGCTACAATTTAACATAAATAATTAAGTGTATATGATTTGTGTAGTAGACACTATTTTTATGAATGCACAATCAATCAGTCTATTTAAAATATAACCTGTGTTAAAGCTTACATGCGAGTCCCCACACCCGTGTCCATATCCAAGAATCCTAATTATTTTAAAACTAAGAATCTGACTCTTGGATCCACACCCACCCGTGTCCGACACCCATACCCGAGTTCAGGTAACTTAGCCTACCCGATCCGCATTATCAGGATGCATATCCTGATCCAACCCAACAATTCAATGCAAACCCTCTTTATCATTCTCTTCAGCCGCTTTACTCAACTTCATCTCTCTCCCTTTGTCTTCTTTCTTTTACTTCACTCTGCCTTGCCTTCTGTCACAAACACACCCACACCCCCCCCCCACACACATATATGTGTTATGTATATATCTAGATCTGTTGCTTTTGTAGTTTAATTTTATAAAATTATTTTTAGGGAATTTTTTATAACATTATTATGCTAGCATGAAGCAATTTTTAAATTTAAATTTGTTTTAATGGATTCGGCTCTCCGATCCATTTATCCTAGACCTTAGTAGATTGAATATGAGTTGGTTGTGAAAAAATCCGACACTTGATCTGATCTGACCTGGGAAAATTAAATGGATATGGATTTAGTGTAATCCGATCCACTGATAGGCCACCATGGCACCATCCTCAATTGAAAGAAAGTTATTTTATCTTTAACCCCTTGGGGATTGATTACTAAACTTACATGTGTGGTTGACCACATAAACCCCTGAAAAGGGCGCAAGTGGCTGATGGAAAATATAACTTCCAAGTTATTACGTTATGTAATATAAGCTTAGTGTGTGTGTATTCTTCTTTTGACATTGTATTTTGTTGGATTCGTTTGAATTTATAGAGTTATCTGAATGTAGAAATTAAATTATTTGTGATTGACAGAATGGAGCTCTGGCTGAAGCAATACGCATATGGAAGAGAAATTTTGACAAGGAATTCGAAGGTGTTGAGGAGTGCCCTATCTGTTACAGTGTTGTTCACACTTCCTACCATACCCTTCCTCGTCTTGCTTGTAAGACTTGCAAGCACAAGTTCCATTCAGCTTGTCTATTCAAGTGGTTTTCAACTTCCCACAAGTCAACTTGTCCACTGTGCCAGTCTCCATTTTAATCTATTAAGGAGCGGATCTATGCAAGTGGGGAATATTTCATATTAATGTGGAGGAGCAACATGTATTCTGTTGGTGGTACCGTGTGGGATCTGATGAGTAGGCTAGTGTTGTACAGGAGTATCTTAATATAGCAACATATTACAACGAGGGTAAATATGGGTGGCTCATTTACATGTAGTATCAGTCTTCTGTCAATGAGATTTGACGGAGATTAGTACTGTATAAGACTTGTGTTATCACAAGCAGATTTTGCGTCCATCAAAATATATTACAAGCAAAAGCCACTAACGAAGCTCTCAAATAATCCACCAAACACTCTGTAGTGCACATAATATTTGAAAATTAAAGCAACTTTAAATTCACTTTGCATTGTCATTGAGCAGTCAATAATTAAATCTTGCTGTGATCTTATGAGTTGATTATTTATCATTATAATATACGAGATGTTTGATTGTTTATGAGAATGGTATTGATTTGATAGGAGGAGCAAATGAGAATGAACTTGAGCCATGATTCTAGCAGCAACGTATCGATTTCTTGGTAAATGGAAAAGCATTATGGATTCTGATCAAATAAACATCAATACAAAAATGACATTTTAATTCACGGAAATCAAGTTTAATAGGGAATTTGGACGTGTGTTTGAATTTGGATTTGAATGAATTTGATCAAATATGTTTGAATAATTATAAAAATTTGAATTAAAAAAATATTTAAATATGAATATAAATTTAAGAATTCACAATAAAAATTTAATTTCTATAATTTGAAATGAATTATATATATATATATATTAAATACAATTTTAATGTGAAACGAACTAAAAGACTTCCAAGTTGTAAAACACCAATCTATAATTTAGCATGTTACATCACAATCATGTAAATTTAATATATTATTATACGAGGTTTTGTTTTAACTTGAATTCTTTTGAAATCCAACAATATACATAAAATCCAAAAATATTTAATTAATTTATTAAGATGGTCAAAGTAATTAAGAGGCAACCACCAAGAGCTCAACCAACCATGTTGGTCATGTTCCAATGAAATATGATGCTTCGACCGACCTTGACCACCCAATGGCTCATTTCATTATTTATATAAATATATAAATATATATTCCCATTACAATTTACAACACAACACGGAGAGTGATTAGACACAAAAAGACATCACAACTCCCCAACTGAACCCGTGTTGTCTTCATTAAGTTAGCTCTCACTTGCCCCCGATTCCTTTCTCCATTATGCAAACATTTTTTTTAATCTATTAAATTTTATTTATTTCTCAATATTTCTATTCATTATAAAATTTAAATTTAATTTCTTTACACAACAAAATATTCTAAATAATAAATGTAAAAAAAGTGGGAAGTGTACTTTAACTAAGGATCACGCAAGTGTATGGCCCCATTACTCAAAACTTGAAACAATTTCAGAATTTTCCGAATTCCGTAAGTATTTAAATTTCCGTAATTGACTCGTGACCAGAATCTTAAAACCATATATAATTTTTGTTGAGAGATATGAGATAGGAGGGTGTGTTGTATGGAGATGGAAGGAGGAGAAGGATCACAAGGCAAGACTCATGATAATATGAAAAGGAGAAGCTCCAGAAGATCAATCTGCATATGCATAGCTACAACAATATCAATCCTCCTCGTACTAATCCTCATCATATTAATCTTAGCTTTCACTGTTTACAAAGCCAAGCGCCCCGTGATCACTGTATCCTCAGTGTCACTCGATCACTTGAATTTCGATGTCGATTTGCCTCTCAAAATTCACCTCAACCTCAGTCTTGATGTTGATCTAACAGTTAAAAACCCGAACAAAGTGGCATTTCGATACTCCAATGCAAGTGCATTGCTTAAATTTGAGGATCAGGTTATCGGTGATGTTCCTATTCCTGCTGGCAACATCAAGGCCAGTGGATTTACTCGGATGAATTTGACTCTGACTGTTATGGCGGATAGGCTTTTAGGTGATTCGGATGTTTATTCTGACGTGTTTCGATCAGGGACTCTTCCGGTGTCTACTAGTACCAGGATTAAAGGCAGTGTGAGGATCTTGCATTTGTTTGATATTCATGTTGTATCGTTTAGTTATTGCGATATTAAAATTAGTATACAGAGTACAAGTATTCAGGAGCAGACTTGTCAGTATAAAACCAAGTTGTAGTGCCTAGTGCATTTAGATCTTTGCTATTGTTATTTATCGTTTCAATGTTTTTATGTTGCATACACGCATTTAGTGTGATTTTCTAAGGTCTCTTACTGTTCCTTGATTATAACATGATTATTGTGATTTAGTACTCCTATTTGTTTGTGTAGCTTAATTTACACAAATCAACGTTTTCTTTGCTTTGTTATTAAAGATTAATGAATTAATTATTGGAGTGTCATTCTTCGAGGGCAATGTTCAATCCCAGTTACCAAATTTCTTTGTATTGTTTGATATTGGGGGTATTTTGATTGGAACTAGATACCTCTGGTATCATCTCAGTTTATCGATTTTTTCAAAACCTTGAGGTGTTATTAGATAGGGCATATAGAACAAGTCGCATACTGTTAATTTGTTTTGTATTCATTGCTGATGCTTTGGGCCGAGTAATAGATCGAGTATTGTATTACAGTTAGGGGTCTACTTTGAATAAATGTAGCTTTTGTTTCAGAACCAGATTTTTATCATTGCTAAACTAATATTGTCATCAGTTAGACCTTTATATAAAAATTGTCACCGACTAAGAACATTAACTCTATTGTAGTAGGTTTGAAATGATTTAGTTTTAGTTTGTAGTTAGTACTGCTATGTTTTCTAATTGATAAAACTAGTGGATCTATTGTCAAAGTTGTTAAGATAGTTGCTGAAATTCTCTGCATAATGATATATGCTTGTTACTCGAAGTCAAGTTTTATCAAACTTTAAGTTAGGCACCATCACTTTCCATGTTTTCTTTTTTCTAATATCACTTTCGTAGAATCGTAGGATACATGTTTTCCCTCGTAACTTTCTTCTTTTAGTACAGTAGTAGTACCTATGCAGGCTGTTAAGATAGTTGCTGAAATTCTCTGCATAATGATTTAGCTCTGATATCTCGAAATTTGCAAATGTTTCGGGTATGTATGTGTCTTCTTACTGATTCCTAGATGAATTGTACCCTCAAATTCAGGACAATGAAATTGTCTGTGTTTCCCCCAGCATCGTCTTCTTCAATTTCATTGTGACTATACTCTTCGTCTTCTTCATCCTGGTCATACAAGTTCCATTAGTAAACCCCAATAGGGATAAGGTGGATATCAATATCACTGTTGAGAAAACTTACTGAACCAGGATAGATAGAGTTCCTCTTCATAAAACTCCGACTATCCACAGAAGCATTGTATTTTTCTCCACAAGGACCATCACCGCTAACAGATTTGGTACCATTCTCACCATTGAAAACCTGTACCCGCTAAATCTGACATTGATTCGCTCTCCCATAGATAGTCACCACCACAAATTGAGTGTCATGTCTCTTGACTGATGTGCTGCCTTTGCCTTGATAACTTAATTATTATTTTGAATTGTTGCGAGAACAATTTATCCAGACCCCAAATAAACTTGAAAAAATAATAATGTAGGAGTTACCCTTGACAAAGTAAATTGATTTAAAGATAACATCTCTTCTGCTTTTGTGGCGACCACTGTATAAAATGATCTGGAGAAAACTGCGAGCCTTTCAGTAATTGGCCAATTGTTTATAAAAGAATGTTGTCGTCATGCCAGATGTTATTATCGTTAAAAAGTAATTGCCCCCAACTTCAAATTCATACTTGAAATGGGTTTATGTTTAGAATGTTTCCTTTTAGAGCAAGAATTTTCCCATGGCTTCGTGGCCGTTGCACATTGTCTGGGAGATCAGAACTCTGTCTAGGTAACTCATTTCATGCAAGGGCCAGAACCAGGTTAATGACTAATTAAGCACTATGATACTGTACCTAGTAAACCCACTGAGTAGTTTCTTCAAACAATTTTTTTCTCCTCCCTACATTAGTTATTACAATACCTTCTGAACAGCCCAATAAGTACAAAGTAAATAGATGCCATGAAGCACATTTTGCGAGCTGGTGAAAAGTGAAAACAACAGAGGCAAAAAGGAACAGAAGTCAGAACAAGAGGAGCAGCACAATGGCTTGTGTACATCCATTGCAAGGCAGGGACGGCATGAAGTGGACAAGCTCTTGATCTTGTATAATCCTTTAGTTTTTGAACTACATGTAGCAGAGACAATGGTCAAAACTTGGAGTAGCTTTTCACTAACTGAAACAAATCAAAAATCGAAGTTTCAAGGAAAACACAAGAGAGATGGTAGAAAAAAGAAATATACTGCCAGGAAGCAGCGCAGACAGGCAATCAGTTTAACTTGCCTGCAGCAAGTAACAGAGAAGAAAGAAAAAGAATTTTACAGCCAAGATTGAGACAGATGTATCTAAACAGACTCGCACAAAGAAGAAAATATGATGACAATGACTACAAGTGGCCCAGCATTGGCGAAACTGCTCCTAATACTGGAAGATGTATACAGTTCGATTATCACTTCTCAGCCTTCGTACTTAACAATCGGAAACGTTAAACCAAAAACAGCTTGGTTTGCTTGCAAATTACTCCATATGCTATTGACTTGCTATTAATTAATGATTAAATTATATCAAGACGCGTTTACATGATGCTTCTTCAACTATAATAACTGTCAACTACGTTTACAATAATACTTCATCCGTCCTACGCTATCCTATTTCCAATGTAATTTTTTAGTTCAATTTCTAAAATACCCTTTGACTAGAGTATTGGTATTTATACTAATGATCAATGAAATAAAATTATCATTCAAATATGCATGGAAACTATCTCAACTAATGTAATTAATATGGACACAAATGGAAAATAACTTTTATGTTATTTTCAAAAGTGACATGTATAATGGGACGGTGTGAGTATATAATTAGTCGTGTGCATGTCATATGTTGTTTTTCCATAAAAAATGGAGAAAATTGAGGTTCATTTACGAACATCAATCTCTGTCCCTCTCTTACTCTGACTCTTTCTCTCTCTTGTCCGACAAACTGCTGCTGCTGTTGTTATTTTTATGGTGGTGGTGGAGGCGGTCAACGTGATAAACAGATAGAAATATTAAATAAAATAGAGAAACAAGGTGTATGGCATATAGAAGAAGGCAAGGGATCACGAGGGCGTGTACATTCAAGGAAGATGTGCACAATCCTCCTCCGCATATTGACACAATAAGTAATGCTACCATCTCCTCTTCTCCCTCTCCTTCTATCACCGCTCAGGCCATCAAAGCTTCTTCCTCTGGTCGTGACTCTTTTTACTATTCCCGATCATCATCTCTGCAGGTAAACCATATACTTATGTTTCCAGTTTCATAGCTCTAAGTTTTCTGTTAAAATTTACTTTTCTTACCTCATTGGAAAGGTGTATACATATATAGACCTTCCAAGTTCCAATAGTAGAGTATTTTTCTACTTACTTTCCTTATATTTCATGTGGAATTCATGCCATGACAATAATGTCAGTTGGAGGAATGATATATAGTGTCTTAGTTTGTACCAACTCTTTCTGTGAAAAACTACTACAGTAATTTTGTTGAACACGCGGATATGGATATGATGCATAGATTATAAACTTGCAATACTATTTGCTTACAACTTTTTTGCTTCTTCGAGCTGAAAGTACAGGATTCACCGCTTTTGTACCATGCCTTGTAAATTTTGGGGACCAAAATACTTATGTACATAAACTATCAGAAGATTTCAAGCACTCGCAAAAGTGACCCGTTATGTGCTTGTTTCGAGATGTAACTATTCAAAGTTTATATGTTTATGTATCTGTCAAACTTTATGGAAACAACTTTTGTACTTTGTTCGAACTCCAAAGTAATCTCTGATATTAATTTCTACATTAATCAGAACGAACAGAATTCATTTTGATCATTTAAGATTTATCAAACTACTTTATTACAACTGATATTAGTGGCATTTGGCAAAACTTAAAACATTGATTGTTTGCAGTAAATTTTAGACCAGTACGACCAGTTTTCTTCCACATGATCATTTAGAAGCTGTAATAATCACCCTTATCTTTGGATTTGTGACAGGGCTCTGCTACCTATGATTATACATCGTTAAAAACAACAAATGATCAAGGAGGGCTCTGGGGCGTGGTAGCAAGGAAAACAAAATCAGTTCTGGATGAAGATAACATGTCTGAACAATTTGTGAGCCCTAATCAGAAGCCATATTATTCTACTTGCTCTACAAATGACCAGGTGAATAATATTTTAGTGTTTCTGACATAAAAATATTAAAACAAATTATTAGCACATTGCAAAGCCATCGATTTGTATTTAATAGCAAAGTTTATTCATCACTTCATCTAGTTTTTTTACCATCTCTCATTAAACTGATCCCCTTCCCCTCATTCTTGTTGGATCTCAGTTTCATCACCCGCACGAATCAGTTGAGAGCTCGAGACCAGTGAACAATACTGCTCTTCGGAAAGGCTTGGATGTACGCACATCTACAACTGGAAATGACCTGGAGGTAAACATTGGAAGCTTAGACAATACAAGTTTCACTATTGGGTCATATGTTGTGTTTCTGTCATATTTTTAGTTGTTTCATTGGGCTGATCACAGAGCCATCTACTCTTAGTTTCTAATGTTGCGAAACATAAACAATCTTTCTCCTATATATCTGCTTGTAGGAACGTCCAAGTATGGCGGAAACTAAGACTTCAGACATCCTTCAAGATACACGAAAATTGCAAATTAGAAAAATGGGAACCAATCAAGGTGAACATATTCATGTGTCTGGCATACGTATGCCACTGCCGGAACCTCCAAATTCTGCAAAACCACGAATGCAGGCAAACCAACAAACTCAGCTCAAGGCCTCTCGCGACGTAAGGTTTGCTAATGTGCCATTATGCTTTCAGCCCCATCCATTTTAGAATTTAAATAGTTCCACATAGTATACTCTGCTTTCCCTCTTATCTTAACCAGGTAAAATGAACATATAATTTAAACAAATTATTTCGTGATGGTCTGTAGTAGAATTTGTACTGATGCTGACTGGCCATTAGATGGACAGCCATTTCTTGGTTTTAGGGAGAAGAATCAAGACCCCTGATTAGAGCTATTTGTCTAGGTTAGAGCAGGTCTTCATGTATGGGTTTTTATTAAAACCATATACTTGGGGTTAATCAATGCACCCACCCCTATCCCAAATTCCCAATGCATCCCCTTATTGGATACTCGGACACTTGGGGATACTTGGATACTCACTCAATTCCAACAATTATTTTTCTTTTTACAATTCGTAGTTATATAAAAAGTACTGATGTTTATATATTCATTACTATACAAATAAAAATTTTAACTTGAATTCTTGTGTTGTAGATGCTTCTGTTATGCATCTGATTCGATTCACATAAAGCTTGGTATCGTTAATAGATTTTACCATTCATAACATGATATATTTTTATATTAATATTATATATGCCGTATAGTCGTATACCCCTAGCTGAACCTAAATCTCATATTTGTCGAATCCGTGTATCCTCGCACTAAGCACCTCCATCCTTGTACCCGCATCCTTGCTTCTTAGCAATTCGTATCATCAGTCATCTTGAGAACCACCAACTTTTGTTTCTCCTTGATGGATAAATGCATTATTAAGGATTTATTTTGGCTTAAAGGTGGCAATGGCGACAGCTACCAAGGCAAAGCTACTACTTCGAGAGCTAAAAACTGTCAAAGCAGATCTAGCTTCTGCTAAACAACGGTGTTCTCAGCTAGAAGAAGAAAACAAAATCCTTCGAGAGGCCTATGGAAAGGGTGATCATCCCGCAGATGAAATGGTATACACATGCTTTACCAATTATATATGTTTGCTTGTTTATAGTATACTATTTTATGAGGCTTTAATTTAAAAGGAAAATGACACTTCACAGCCCACAGCCATAGGCCTGGTCTGGTGAATCTTTCTAGCAGTATGATGGCTTCGATGATATAACTCCGACTTATTTTGATGTTCTCTCCTAACATTAATGAATGTGCTTCACACACATTAACTCACAACGTTTATATTGTATGATATATAGTGCTTTGGATGAGTAGTTGGATGATGTCTTATGTTTATTGACAATATTGAAGATATTATACATTTCAAATTTCAGATTCGTCTTCAACTGGAGACACTTTTGGCGGAAAAGGCTCGTTTGGTCCATGAGAATTCTGCATTTGCACGTGAGAACCGCTTTTTGTGGGAAATTGTTGAATATCACCAACTCACAATGCAGGATCTTGTGTATCTTGAGGAGGGAATCGAAGAGGTTCCAGAGGATTACTCCATACCTGATTTCTCCAGGATATTCTCTATTTCCCCAGCATCGCCTGGATCCCTAGCTCCTCAGAAATCACCATCTAGAAGCTCTGCAGTTGCTCGAGAAGGCTTACATGCTCCTCCCCCAGTGCAAACCAGATCTTCTCAACCTGAAACTATTCTTGCTCCTGACTCAGCCCCGGCCCAGCTGGAAACACAATCGCAAGCTATATTCCCTGACACCGCTCTTGCTCCTGCCCAACCGCAGGTTACAGGCGATGTTCTAAAGAATGAAACCCCAACAAGTTCCTCTAGTCCAGTCTCCTCCCCAAAAACTGTCAGAGGGCAACCAAATTCTTCTTCTGACAAACTTTAGCTTCTTGTAATTTGTAGATTATAAGCTGTATAGTTTAGTATATCTTATGGGCGATGGAATGTGCTTGAGATTTCTTTTAGCTGGTTCATTTTTAGAAGATTGTGTTCAAGTGATGGTTTTTGTTAGCCTTTTATGTCTATCTATTTTTCCCTCAGCTAAATTTCTTGTCTATAATTAAAGAAAAGAGACAGAGGCTGGCACAGTAACTTTTTCTTGTAACCCACCCAATTCAACAACTATCATTACTTGACCAAAGAAAAAAGAGAACAGAGACAGAGAGTCTTTCTCTTACAGAGTTTGAAATATAGGGTTTTGGGGGGGGGGGGGGGGGGGGGGTTATATCAGGATTTTGAAGGACTTTTAAATACATTTCTAAATAAGTGACTTGGTTTTTAATTTTATAGATTTTATAATGAAGTTTAGTGCTTGTTTGGAAGCATTTTCATTACAAGTCAAAATTACTCTAGTCAACTAACAGTTAGTTTATGCAATCAGAACCCTCTTATCTTCATCTGTGTATACTTCTCACAGTTAGTAATCTGAATTTATTATAACCTGCACTTTCCAACAAAACGGATCCCATTTTTGTAACAATCCCAGTGCCTCGTGTACACGAAATGATATAGTGGATAGGAACAAGAAGCTGATGTTCAAGTCTCCACAAACGATTCCTTGCAAGGTGATGAGTAGCGATTACTGAAGGCTATTTATATTTCTTTAAACAGCTTTTAGTTATTTTAAATTTTTTATTTATAAGTGACAACCTTCCTAGTTACTTCGAGTTTTGCCCTTCTTCCCACATCCACAAGTACGCCTCCAGTTTATTTGAAGTATGTAGGAATTTAAGAAATGCTTGTCACATCATGTACATCGATAAAACTGAACAAGTATTTACGATCAGGAGACACTGAAGCAAATTTCAAGCTCAATGCACCCTAAACAATAGTATACAGACACAGTTGATCTTCTCATAATATAAGGACTGACATTGACATATAGTCCAACTATACTACAATATACCAAGCAACCTACAACAGACTATCTGTACAACTGAATATTTGTACAACACTTCAGGCCACTACATGATGAGATATTGGGAGAAGGGTTATTTGAAGTAAGTCAACTGAAGGATAAAAAGTTTCCTTTGGGAACTGGCAATCAGAATAGTTGAAAGAACAGACTTGTGGATCCATCACCAAATGATCTAAGGTCTGCAGATTTCACCAAAGCCCTGCATAGGGGACACGTTCTTTCTCTCTCAAACCTGGAACAGAAAACAGTGCGCTTCTGCTCAATTTTTTTTTGGTATTATATTCATTAAGCATATAATGGTAACTAATATCAAGAAAGGCAGCACTTCTGTCCTATAATGTGCAAGGCAATTGAACATATATATTTTGCTGACTAACAATAGTATACATGAAACTAAAGCAGGGGTAATGTGATCGTCTGAAAACTCAAAAAAGGACAAAGAACTAGGTATTTTAAACACGTTCTTAACATCTAAAGGTGCATTTAATGGAGATCTAAATATGAATTTACAATCCTTCAAAAATAAATAAATTACAAAGCTTTAAAACTAACCACTCAGACACACAGTCTTCGCAAAATATGTGTTTACAACGTAGTAAGATTGGGGCATGCATCTTTTCCTGACAAATAGCACACAAATCTCCAGCTTCGCTGACCTGCATTCAGTAATAGTCAGCCTAAATGCATTATTAAGTTGTGATTTTCCATTTGAAAGGGGGATTCTACAGTGTAGACAAGTAAGGAATAGTAATCATTGTTATCATAACCAAACAATCAAATTTCCTCCACTCCTCAAGTTCAGCTATAAATATAATTGTTCACAACTTATATATAAAGAAGGTGATAAAGTTAATCAACCTGTTTCGAGAAAGAAAAAAAAGATTTAGGAATAGAGCACTTGGCTGTGGCAAACAGGTGAAAAATAGTTATGATGCAAAAATGCAGGTAACTTCATGTTCAGAGGTATAAGCCTGATTTAAGATTGAGGCCAGGTGAACATTAGGTTTGATTCTCACCGACTGCATACCTGTTAAAAAAAAATAGTATAAGATCCATTTGGGCCTCTCTCTAACGCCTTAAGGTTTTAGATGATCTTGTTCGTAAATCATCTGTGCTAAAGTATAAGAATTGAAATGAGATACTGGTTTGTAGCTATTATCTAGCATTAGCAGATATAGCTTCGGTTCAAATGATAACCACCTTAGTGTGAGAACTCATGGGAATCACTCGTTCTGCATTTTTTTAAATTATTTTTTGCAATATTTAATATTAAAATATCATCGAAATTATGGAGGATCCTTTTATTGAGCGTGATAAGGAACAGATTCAAGCAATTCCATTGAGAAGGAGCTCAGAGAAAGATAACTGGTACTGGGCCAATGAGATTACTGGTATATATTCAGTTAAGAGTGCGTAACTACATATAATCCAAGTGTGGCAAAATAGATGGAATGAAGATGGTGTGTAGCAGTTTTGGGAAAGCCTGTGGCTGCTAAAGGTGCCTCCCAAAGCATAAAACATGGTCCGGAGAGCAGGAGATAATTGCCTCCCTACTTTATCTCAACTGAAAATTAAGCAGGTGGATGTGGTGGATAGTTGTCCATTTTGTTTAACCCATTCAGAATTCAGAATTCAGAATTCATTATTCATGTACTTGTGCTATGTGAATTCGCAAGGGCGTGTTGGCAAAAAGTTGGGATAATTCAAATCAATAACCAGGGTATAGAGTTTATTAATTGGGCTGAAGCACAGTTTGCCAGTGGACCAGAGGAAAAGCAAAAGAAAATTGTTGTGGTGTGTTATGAAATTTGGACTTTGAGAGCTCGGAATGAGAGAGTTTGGAACAGGAAAGAGGTGTCTATACAGCAGGTTCTTGTGCAAGCAAGTCAACAGTATACTCAATGGAGTAATGCCGAAATTAGAAACAAAGCCAGTGTTGAAAGCATAGAGAGTGATTCTAGATGGATGGCACCTGTTGGGCTGCTGGAGATACCCTGAAGGTTAACGTAGATGGAGCCATGTTTAGTGAATATATTAAATGGGGGTTTTGGGATGATAGCACGTAACAGAAGTGGAAACATGATTGAAGCTCTGGCTAAGTTTATTCATGGAATAATGCAGCCCTTGCTGGTTGAGGCGATAGCAATGAAAGAGGTTCTTAGCTGGATAAAGGAGCACCGATGGTCGAACGTTACCTTGCAAATTTTATTTAAATTTTCGTCAAAATTTAATGTAGTTTCTCAATAAATAAATTCGATAACATTTGGAAGTTGGAACCATATATTGCATAATGCAATATACAAGTGCAGAACAGGTGTTCTCACACTAAGGTGGTTCTTCACTCAATCAGACTCGAGCAGACATATAATGTTAAAGGATGTCAGTATTCTAACAAACAAGATAACGAAGTGGCAAGAAGATATATACTGCAGCAAGGATTTCAGTATTGTAACAAATAAGACAACAAAGTGCCAACTAGTTTTCGAAACCCAGTATAGGGGGTCTTATGCACTAAAACACAATGGCGCACCTGCTCAGATGTTACATAAGTTCCACACTTTATCTCGGTATGAGACAAAGCCTTCAAAGAAGCAAAGAAATTTTGAACCTGAAGAATATTCAGAGGAGTAAAAATACTTCTGTCATTGCCCAATTTTATATTTTGAAGATTAATTATAAATTATAATCAATTATAGGGTGATATGATGTAATCAAAAGATCACTGAATATATTAAAATTCACAGAGAACCATACCTTCTCAACAACTGATGTGAGTTTGAAAATCAAATACAGCCCAGTAATCAGAGATGAAAAGAGCCTTCCAAAGTCCTTGTTATAAAAGAAACGATACCAAACTGGAGCTGGCAGTAATGCACGGTATAGCAGCAGAAAATACTCAACAAGAGTTAGCAGTTGACCCTTGAAAAACATTTAGTTAGAATGGAAATTAATTCCACAAGGATGTAACTGGTGGTATGAAATGTAATTTTACTTTTATCGTGTGGTTTTACTAGTCTATATTTCCTCACCTGCTTACGATAATTTCTTCCCCTGCTATTTTTGTAGTATATTAATATACTACACTTGAGAACCATTGCTGCCTGACGAACTAACGTGTCTGAAATAAAATGAATTTCATGATATTATATCAAGCCAGCAGCATAATGAGGAATCGATTCTATTAACAGAGCCTATGGTGTAGCCAACACACACAATGCCTTGCATTTCATTTTTCCTTTCAATCGGAGAAGAGAGAAGAAAATAAATGAAGACCACAAAATAAGCATAGTCAAAGTTATATACAATTTGCGAGAGATACCAAGAAATTTACATGTTGTTTTAACATAGTTTAGATGCTTAGATTTGGTATAGAAGTAGGCAGACACTAGAAGTACATGTTTTCAGTAATTTAAATAAATAAGATTCCTGTGAGCTGATGGGGTAGGACAAACAACAGTATGAAATTAAGTTTATTTGAATTGTAATGCTATTTATTTCAGGAAAGATATTAAGTGTGCTTGGTTGGATGGAAATAATGAGGTTGTAATGCAACAAGGTGAAGGAAATTAGAAGTGGAAGAAAAGTATCAGAGGTGAGACCAAAGAGTATGACAGAATGCAGATAACTGATAAGTTTTGTGAAGGATGTGTTGAGAGTAAGGAACGGTCAGTCGGTCACTGATTTCAATATTGGAAAGAATAGACGCTACTTTAGATTATTGGAGAGGAATGAATAAACGAAAAAATATTATGATTAACTATCCTCAAATATAGTTTACATTTCATTCCATCCCATCCAACAGAAAACCACCTAATATATTCCTGCAACTCTATGTACAAAATGCTGGCATACTGGAATTCAGTAGAGAAGTTTGACCTGCAAATTAATTTTTTTGCCCCTGTTTAAAGAGTTCAAAAGAAGAGATTCATAAGGAGAATTCGAAAACATGTTCCATGCATGAAACAGAGACGTAGCACTGATCTCTATATCGTGCCTTATTACATGTGTATTAGAGAGCACACTAAGACTCATTTATACTCCTAATACAGTACGAAAAGGGAGTAAAAAGGTAAAGCTTTGTAAAGACAAACCATAGAGAACAAAGAATGCAGAAATATATCAGGTAATTTAAGAATCTCAAATTACTATAGCATACAAACCTACTTATTCAACATTTAAGAGTTACGAGACACTTTACTTCGTCGCTATAAAAAGATCACAAGCTACAAAGTTTTCAAATTCTCCTCAACTTCTTGGGGGCATTGAATTAGTCTAAAACAGTAACAATTGTGATGTATACAGTAAGGAGAACGCACCATTTACCACGATGATGAAAATAGCATGCCAAAAGGGTAATATAGCTTTTGGGGGAATCATGACTAACAAATACAGAAGGTCAGTCTGATACCACCAATATACGCTAATCACATGAAGAGTGAACACAAGAGAGATGCCAAAGAGAGTTGAATGTCTCCTTTCTCCCTGCAGACCACAGTTACTTCTAAGATAAATGTTACAAATTTAGACAGATTGGAGGGCTTATCTAAACAAACGTGCTCCATATGTGAAGGGATACAGATGTCTTCTGGACCTTTAGAGCTGTCTGCTTTCGTAGAATGTCATTCGACTTGAACATGAAGGCTGCAACCCAAATTGTAAGAATAAATCCTGCAAGCCATTTTAGTAAATTTGAAAACTAATAGATTATTGGAGACAATCATCTACATATGTAAATAGAAAAACCTTTAACTAGAAACACTTATTAGTGTAGGAAATATGCGGAAGCTCAGTGGAATAATTCAAATGAAAAGGGAAACAAAATGTTACATTGAACCAAGCATCCAAACTGACAGTATAAATCTATTTAGACGGCAGGGAAATGAAGCAGAAGAGAGTACACAAAAAGAATACCTTGCAAATGCTGGCGAATGAATACAAGTAATAAAAGCAAGGAGAATGGAAGGAGTTGCTCAATCCATCTGGCAGCTTGTTGTATATCATATCTTTGATAAGAAGAAGAATCTCTATTATGATAAAAGGCAGCCGAAGTACCATTGCGTTCTGCATTATTACTTTCATTCAGAGATAGATGATCATGCTCTGGGGATGAATTATGAGCCAGAGAATGTGTGTGATTCTCCTGCTCACCGAATGCATTAATAATACTAATAGAAACTTCCTCCTGACTACTACTTCTAATGTTGGGACTTATACTACTAATATTGTTGTCGCCTCTGTTTCTTCGTGGCCAAGATATAGAATCATGTAGGCGCGGGGTGGTGGGGGTATGAGCATGATCATTAGCACCCGAATGTGGACGATCATGAGTGTGCAGAACACCGGAATATTCCAAGAGTGAGGAAAGAGGGGAATGAAAAAAATTGGAAGCAGAAGCAAACTGGAAGGTAGAAGAAGAATTACTCGAAGAAGAAAAAGAAGGGCAGTCTGAATTACGAGGAGAGGCTTCCATTATCAGGCAGATATCATCAAATTAATCATGTAAACAAAAGAATATCATCAAGATAACCAAACATTTGGGTGATCATAGATATTCACATATATAAAAAATATGTATGGACAAAGAATTGGCTCCAACAATACCAAACAATTTTTTCAATGATTAAATAAAAAGAGAATTGGCTCTTCAGAAAGGAAGAAGCCTAACCACTTTTTCTTAGTTGCATGTGATTGCAATATATGTAACATATATCATAAGTTTACAACTCTGTCGAAGTCAACACAAATTATTCATAGAAAAGAATATCATGATATCTTGTCATAACCAAACTGGAGCTGAAAATAATTGTATTTATCATTGTAGAATATGTCTATGCATGAATATGTATACAAATGTATATAATAAATAAAACAGATGCATTAAAAATATGGAGGCGACGGTGACGGAAGGAGCGAACCTTATTATTTCTCTCCAGACCAGACAGAGTTGCTCACAAATGTAGGAATATAGTATATGATATATTTAAAAATCAATAATGAACATCAAAAAAATAATTTGGTCCACATGTCATAAACCAACAAACTAATCAAATATATTTAAGTGAGATTACATTTTTTCTACCAACTTATGTTAACAACTTGTGGCAAGTAAACAATAATCTTATATCAGAAAGAGACACTTTGGAAGAAATCCAGAAAAGCTAATAAAAAGAAAATCAAACACAAATTCGTTATGACGTGTCTGAAACACTATCTTAAGAAGTAATTTCATCCTGACATGTTGCTCCCAAGATTTTACAGACAAATCCTTCAAAATGTGCACTCAACTCTAGAGGATTTCGGAACTGTTTCCGATCATCGATTGTCAGCAATCATCTGTGTTTTTTTTACGGCGGATAGAAAAAAATCCTATATCTTCTTCCTACGCGCGGACAGAGTGACATAAAATATCTAGAATTAATTCGTCCCCTATAAAAAAGAATTTAACAATTGATTGTCAGGAGCGTCCTCAGAGTCACAATATTAGATACTCAAATCATAAAATAAGGGACACGCACTTTTATTGTACATAAGGGCATTGTGTTTATACAAAAGGGAAAGAACCTAACCCCACACAAAAACGTCTCTATTCACAAATATTTATAAACAAACAAAGGGTAACTTGAGAACAACTCAAGAGACAACCCACAACCCCAAAAACAAAAGATATAAAATAAAAATACAATATTTTCGACAACTTGTAGCAAAGACACCCTTATAGAAAAACCGTCACAAGTCATATATTAAAAAATTATCAGTCAAGTGTGCATTCTCTTGTGCTCCACAAGGCGTATGTGCACAATGACATTTGAACAATGGCTCATGATGTATCTGGGGCTGAAATTTTTTCGCTAGTGTCTGATGATTAGTTTGGCCTTGACAACAGTTGATTCTGATCGTTTGTTGACTGCAGATAAGAATTTATTATAAACATGTTGTGCTTGCAAAGCAGATGATCGGCATTTTACATGTATCTTTGACGTTAGTCAATAAGTGACTATGAAAGGGGTTAACAACCCAAACAGTAGTAGGTCTGAAAATTACATAGGATCATAGTAACAATACTGAAAAAAATAAATTACACGAAATTTATTTAGCTTTGTTTCGATCACTCACTCTTATTTACGAAAGAGAATACTGTAATAAAATATTTTGTTTGATAATTTTGCTAATTTTTTTTATATAAATTGTTCTTATTTTGTTTTTGAAAAGAAAAAGAAAATCTTATTCTTAACATACAAAAATTTGGAAATATAGGCAAAAGATTTTATTGATTTTCTGCAATAAATTTCATGAACACAATCTGGTCTTTGTACTAGACATGCAAGTTTCTGCTATCACTTGATGCATGCTCGCGATGAATACTGGTGAGATGTCCAGCTCGCGCTAATATCGAAGATAATGAATTGGCCTATAAAAGTGAGGATCTGGGCCTTGGATAAATCTATTCACTCTACGTCTCTACCCTCGTCCCCAGCTAGAAAAGAGAAACGAGACACGCGACTTCATAAGAACACATCTGGTTAAACAAATTAATCATCTACAATTTCAGGGAACAGCAGTTATGCAAAATGAAACTCCACACTTGGAAATATAGAATGGGAGTAAAACATAAGTACCATTTTGACCGTGATTCATGATTATCCATCACTGCTTCAAGAGACTTGTGTGCATACGTTTCTTTCTCAGAGCTATGCGTCACTGTCAACCTTCAACATCATCACACAATTAAATCTGTAAGAGTTCCATATATTACCCAGTAGTTACCTCACAAAAGGAAAGAAGAGCGATGAAACTTATAATAATATTCCAAAATATATGTTTTAGCTTACTCACAGTTCATCACTAATGGAGAATAAGTTATCTCAACTGAATTAGGAGCACTGATAAGAATTGCAAGGGTTCCGGCTACCTATAGTTCATTTCGTATGAACGTAACTAATACAACGAACCATGCTCTAGTAAACCTACATACGCCAAATTAAGCCAATGCTTCTTAACTCTGTCGCAATATTACTTTACATCCTGCAGTAACTCTGTGAATAAATTCAGTAGTTTGTCAAAATTCAATATGTTTTAAATATCTGAAGTTCACACATGTTTATGCAGAGTATAAAAGCTCTCATATTTATATTAGATATGTTCATGCATAGAAATTGTATGAGAACCTTGAGTAGGCATGCATATCTCAGATAGAGAGATTAATGCAGCAATTAGATACTGGTAATGTAGGAAAGGTATCCTAAACAATTATGTAGTTACAATTTAGGACTTCTGTGTTGTAAGGTGAGGCTGGAAAAGATAAAAATAAGCATCAAAACAAATGACTTTCTGGTGAGCCACCATCACTTCATGTGGAGGCCTTCCTCTTCTTCACCAACTTGTAGTAATTTGTATAGCTGGCCCCAGCAGCACCAGCTATACAAATTACAACTGTCTGAATCAATTAGTATCAGATTCCAAATTCATATGACATTAAAACACAACAATTTTTTTTAAAGAGCCAAATGGTGTTACTACATATATAAATATGTCAACGAATACTTCTCTTAGCTGCACCATATCTTTGACATCATACACTTACATGCAGGGCGCTAAACTCGCAGGTTGCAATGTTCATTCTGTCTAATTGTGCCGGAAGTATGAATGCAATATACACTTCAATAATGAGCATATACAGTCAAGCTGATGACAAAAATAATATTAAAAAAAAAATTATGCATATTCGAATAGGCATAATGTGAGTCATAAAAAAACAAGAATAAATATTGTGTTTCACTTTGATGTAATAGTAGATACAAATTACAGTACATAATTGATGAAAAGCCTTAAGAAATTGCAGAATTACTATTTGGTGAAATAAAATACAAGACGAGGAGTAATTTTTACGGCAAAAAGGCACTATTAAGCACATTGCCATACCGCCAATAGGTTATCAAGCCATAACAAGTGTAACTCAACGCCCTTTTGGGTTCATAATCTGAGAGAAAACAGCACTTGGTGTCAAGCCGTCTGAGTCTGTACTCGCTAAGCTCCGGCCACCAATGCTCATAGACATCCCAGTGCTTCTTGAATCTGTAACATTTTCATCAAATCCTAGGGATGAATCAGGATCCTTCTTTCCTTTACTGATCACATCAAATGTGCCCTCTTCCATGTCCAATCCAACAAAACCTTTACCACTCTCCTCAGCACTCTCTTGAAGCTGCAGAGCAAACTCAAGGTTCCACAGGACATCACCCATGGATGGCCTGTCAATTCCCTGATCTCCCACACACTTTACTGCTGTTTCTGTTACCTTCTTTAGACACTCGGGAGCAATCTTACCCTTAAGATATGGATCAATAATCTGATCAAGATTACCCTTCTGATGGCAATGGAAAGCCCACTCTGCTAAACTCACTTGCTCCTTCGGAAGTGTTGGGTTTAAAGCAGGCCGAGCACACAAAATCTCAAAAAGAACAACTCCAAATGAGTAAACATCGGATTTTTCCGTCAGCTGCTGCCGCCTGAAGTACTCGGGATCGAGATAACCAAAACTACCTTTCACTACTGTACTGACATGAGTGTGATCCAATGCAGGACCTGTTTTCGACAATCCAAAATCAGAAACCTTTGCAACCCACTTCTCGTCCAAGAGGATGTTCGTTGTCTTGACATCACGGTGGATAATAGTATGCTTAGCACCAGTGTGAAGATAATGCAAACCACGAGCAGCACCAATGCAGATCTCAAGCCTCTGCTTCCACGGCAAAGGTGGCTTTTGGGTCTTGTAGAGATGCTCACGGAGGGTTCCATAAGCCATATAATCATACACAAGGATCATTTCAGAGTTTTCTTCGCAATAACCAATCAATGAAACTAGGTGCCTGTGTCGTAGTTTTGAGAGCAATTCAATCTCAGTTTGAAATTCGTGCACACCTTGCCCAGATAGTGCGTTACCTCGCTTGATTGCAACCATAGTTGTACCACCATCAATCTCACCTTTGTACACTTTGCCAAAACCTCCCACACCAAGGATCAGTGCTTCATCAAAATTTTTGGTTGCAGCCTTGATCTCAGCAAAAGAAAAGTGTCGACAAAGGGTTGAAGGTAGGGAGGATGCATAGCTTCCTGTAGTAGTTGTCTTTGAGCCCGAGGAATGTGAATTTCCATAAAGAGAAAGAGGGAGCCACCCGGAAGGTCCATCACTTGCACTCGAATCCTTCCTCTTCCTAAGTCGTCGAACAAGAAAACAAACAAGTAAACCAACAATAAGTAATACAGCAACCGTACCTCCAATGCTGCCACCAATCACAGCATTCTTATTATTTGAGTCACCAGAACTAGAAGAAGATCGATGAGGTGATGGATCAATTCTGTCCTGTTTTGGTGCTGGGATAGGATTGGGACCCGCAAGAATTCCAGTGGAACCATTTATCTTAAATATCTCAACCCCATTTAGAATTGCGTCATTGTAATTAGATTTCGCTTGAAGATTAGGATGCAATGCAAGCCAAAGATCTTGCTGTGGAGGCCCAGGGGGAACAATTACCACATAATCCTTGTATATCGGAACTCCATTGTTCACAGTCCAACCAACCACATCTGCATCACCGTCTGCAGTTCTATTGTTAATGAAAATTTCAAATACCCTTTGGTTGATCTTAGTTATGCTTTCAGAAACCTCACAAAAATGGAGCCTAATCAGGTAATTGAATCCTGAATCAACTGAGAAGACCCAAGTCAAATTGTAACCAGCATTAATTTCCTGGTTTGGACCCATAGTTCTAGCAGTTTTATAGATATCAACCGGCGCTACATAAGTAGGCATGTCCGACGGGTACTTAATTGTCATGTTTGAGTCAGCAATCTGTGAAACCCCAGATGATGCCCCAAATATGTAAAGCATATCATCGTACCAGGACCTAAAGAGACCAGTATCATCTGAGGGAGAAATGGCATTTCCACCTACATTAAGCCGATAAACATTCTCAATAGCAGTGAAATTATCAATGCTGAACTGATTACTTAGCCCGACTATACTGGCTTCATCTGTGGTATAGATGTCAGGGTGCGACACGACCTCGATACCATTCACAAATGCATAGGAGTCAGGAGCATCTGAAGCTGGAGTGAAGGTAATGTTCACCATTGTGGATAGAACATTTACAGAATACTCTTTAACAATAAAATCATAATTAAGAGCTTCAGTGGTTTGCGCTGCACTAAAGTTCTTGAGAAGGGTAAAGGGGCCACAAGACACTGAGAAAATGGCCTTTGAGGCATTCAAACCTCCGTAAGATGCTGGATAAAAATGGAGGCGGACAAATTTACGACCAGAAGCAACAGGAATGCTGTAGGTGTACTCGGACTGGAAGACACGGGCAGTCATGTAAGGAATCTCAGGCACGGAGGGTTTTTGAGTGTCAGCAGGGGATGTTAAGGACTTAGCACCTGCCAACACAAATTTTGACCCATTATCTGTAGTCCATTGTCGACCATCGACTGTTTGAGAAGGACCCCCACAGTTAACAAGATTATTATCAGCTGGGAGATAATTGGCAGCTGAAATTTTGCCGACAACATAGGCAAGCAATAGGAAACCAAGAACTAAACTACAAGCACGAAACCGACTTGAACTCCTCATCGAAGATATCTATCTATCAGTCTATAGAGGATAATGCTTCCACAAAAAGAGAGAAAAACATAAAGATTGGCTGCAAAATGGAGCAATAAAAACAAATATCAATCTCAAAAGATCTACAAAGTCAATCAAGAAACATAAAAAGGAAAAAACATGAGAATTACTCAAGTAAAGAAGCCATAGTATGATGAAAATTAATGCATAATGGTGAAAACATAGTATAATATACATATATACATACAAGAAAATGAAAAGCAAAAAGGTGAAGGCATTTGATTTAAGCAAGGAATGTAAGCATACACAAAAGACTCATAAAGATATACTAACATACAGTAATAAGCAGATCTGCAAGAAAATTAAAGCAAATAATAAAGGCTAAGAAGTTGAGATAAATTACCTTGCAAAAGAGAAGCAGATCCAACAACATAAAAATGCCACCTTTAGCTTCAAGCCCACCCACCCACTTGAATTTGTTGAAGAGAAGAGAAGAGAGAGTCAAATTATGTTGGGAGAGAGAAATGAGAACACAAATGCACTATGAGAGAGAGAGGGAGATGGCTGAGGCCAATGTAAGTATATTGTACTATATATATGAATATAGTGCTCGTCATTAGTATTTCCTTAATAGGTAGGCAGCTGTCTGGTCTGGTCTTGCACATCATAACTACTCTCTCCGCGCCACCATTTGACCACCGAGAGTGTTGGACACATATTTTAATGTGTGTATAAAGTATAGTTTTATAAATTTTTTTAATTTTTTTTTTAAATAAAAATTTAAACATTCAATTTTTATTCAAAAACAGAAATTTATAAAAATAAATTATGAAACTATACTTTATATTATATGCATCTTAAAATGCAGTTATGCGCACTCTCTCCAAAATTCCAAAATGTAAAATAGGACGAGTTTTATTGTGTTATTACATCATCTTTTATGTGCCTAATTACATACTTACAGCTACTATTAAGGGTCGTTGGTTCATAAATTTTAGGTATAAATTTTAAGTATGTTTTCTCCCTTTTCAATCCACATATGGTGTTTGTTGGAATATTTTTAATTTTAAAACTTATAACTTAAACTCATAGAATAGAAAATCAAATCAAAATTTTATTTTTTATTTTTTAAAATTACATGTTAATTTATAATAATGTTATTTAATATTTAATAAACAATATTGATTTATTTTTCAAATTAATTACATATATTCTTTTATTTATTTAAAAATATTAAATTATCAAATTCATTTCACCATTTCACCAAACAATAATGATATTTCATTTCATACGACCAAACATCAATGATATATCATCTCATATCATCTTATCCCGATTTCTGACTCCTAAGTTATATAGTATTAACTATGGTTATAAAAAAAATAATTTTTTGAAAAAATAAAATCGACCTAATTAATTTTAATTTTAATTTAACTTTTAAAAAATAATTTCTTAATTTTTAATATTTACTCTTAAAATTATTTTAATTTTTTTCAAATTCAGATATTATCCATGATTATTTTTGAACTCATTTTTTTGAAAAATATTTTCAAATTCGAATGCAAACTGAATATGAATTTAAATTAAGATACTTATAACTCTGAAATACATGTTTGATAGTTTTATATTTAGCACTATTAACAAATGAGTAATGCTAGGGAACAAACAAAATTTCCAAAATATTTTCCCAAAATGACGTGTCAGTAGTGACGTGGCAGAATAGAAAGTTTTAATTCGTGTATTAATTTGAATGCATAAGGGGTCTATCTCATTTATTGTTTTGATAACCAGTTAAAATTATACAAGTATTTTTTGGGAATGTTTTTGGGAAATAATTTTGGGACTCTAGGATATTTCATTAACAATTCAGAATTATTACTGTTGTTTATTTATTTATTTATTAGGAGTCATTTGTTGATGATAATATGAATTGGTGTAGAGAATGAATGATTAAATAATGTTAATGAAGATAAGAATAATTTATAATATTAAAGATTGAGTTTTTATTAATGAAAATAATGTTTTTGTCTAAGCACATATGTTTTCTCAACCAAACAACAGTATATCATAATTTAATTTTAATATTTGTTAATCACACTCAATCTCATGAATAATAAATAACCTAAAATAAAATGGAAGTGTATAAAACTTGATAAATCACCAGAAACTATAGAAAAATAACCTTTTCATTTTAGATTGAATTTATATACATCGTTGACCTAAATAGGAGACGTTTACGCACCTGGCACCACGCCGAATAGATTATCATAATAATAAAAGAATTTTTATTTTCTTGTTACCATTTCATGAGCTGCTAATGAGCATGAAACAAAAAAAATATATACTATAATTTTGTATGTCGAAAAAGAAAAGGTAGAACAAATTTAATTTAAGATTCTAGTGCAACGAACAACGCGGTTGGGCTCCTCCCACTTGTATACTACTCGTTAATCCAACTGTATAAACATCACTTTATCATCCCCACTCGGTTAGTGGCCCCAAGAAAACACCTTAACTTCATGGTCTCGTCTGTCACCGACCCATGACCTTTTTTTATAACTAATTTTACTAATTTTATAACCAATAAAGGGTGATTTCTATGAAACCACCGTATTCCCTGAGAAGTTGAGTTGTCAAATCCCCGCATCAACCGTCGTAAACAACAGAAGTAGAATCCATAATAGCTTACAAATTTTAGAACTCATGAAAATAAAGTCTTAACAAAGCAAGAAAGGAAATATATCTTACTACATATTTAATTAACATATAAAATGTACATACTACATATACACAACTAAAATATCACAATATTTTTGCGTATCATAACCGAAATGACATAACATGTGACGAGTTTCACTTATATATTCACTCCATCTCGTTTTTGAGTGATATTTAACTTTTTGACATGTATATTAAGGTGTAAAAAAATAATAATTATATTTCACCCAAAATTTTAATTTTTATATCAAATTAAAGTTTAGAATCTAGACTTTTATTTGATATAAATTTTATAAATATTAATTATGTTCAAATGTGCTTTTTTTAACACCTTAATTTACGTGTTAAAAAAATCAAAATCAATTAAAATGGGACAGAAGGAGTATCGTTTAACCACATAAAAATTTTACGTATGCACCGTAAACCCCCCTATCGTATGCCAATTATTGTACGATAATATTCTGAAAATTACATTAACAAAATAAATTACACATTCAAAAAATGTACGTCTATAAGACTAGGGGTGAGCGCGGTTCGGTTCGGTTCGGTTTTTGACCGGAACCGGAACCGCATATCTTAGGTTTTAAAAATTGAAAACCGCAACCGCAACCGAACCATCGGTTTCGGTTTCGGTTTTAAAAAGACCGGTTCGGTTTTTATCGGTTCGGTTTCGGTTAAAAAACCGGATAAATAAAAATGAAAAAAATATATAATTTAAATCATTATATTTTTAAATTCAAATTTTATACAATCAAATATTTGATCACATTCTGCATAATAACACCTTTAACAATCAAATTTTAAGGTTGAATCAACAAAATGTGAATGTCCTTTATCGTAGTATGCAATCTAAAAAGCACATAATCATGTCTAATGATGTTTACTCCTGATTATATGCTTTTTAATTGGAAAATAGAGGAATAAAATGTTGTAAATGGGTTGTCATATTCTCACATTCAATATTAGTATAGTTGATGTTGTAATATGAAATATAATTGAAAAAACTATGTTCTAGGGAAATTTAATACTTAAATTATATATATATATAATAATAAATTTATTTATTTTAATAATCGGTTCGGTTCGGTTTTGACCTATAACCGGAACCGGAACCGAAAGTCTCGGTTTTTAAAAATCAAAAACCGCAACCGCCGGTTCGATTTCGGTTTTGGTTTTTTCGGTTCGGTTTTCACCGGTTTCGGTTCGGTTTCGGTTTCAATTCGGTTTTGCTCACCCCTATATAAGACTATAACCTACTATGTTGTTAACAAAAAAAAAATAGATCTCTAACCGACCATATTAACATTATAACTAGATAAATATCCTCTTATTCTGATAACAAGTATTTCACGTCAGGTGTGTGCATATATAACTTGGTTATTATGTCGGTAACATGAAAATCTATTCCTCCATAGACATGGAGATAAATTATATATTTAAGAAAAATTACGGGCAGATGCATGTGAATGGTGTCGTAGAAAAATAAATTGAGAATTGAACCATCAAAGTCGTTACGAAGAGTTGAACGATAGATTTTTTGACTTTACATCTAATTATAACTTGTTTTTTTAATTATAAGTACAAGAACAATACTTATATTTAATTTATGTTAAATTTAAGGTTTGATTTTTAATAAAGAATGAGGCCAATACATTGGACTGCAGAAGCACTCACCTCATATACACAATCAACTATCAACTAATTGATTATTGATTACAGAGTCGAACAGAAAACCCAACGATACATGGGCTTAAAAGAGGTGACAAGTTCGAATAATGTGTACCTTAGATGGCCCAAACCATATAAAGTCATATATATATAGAAGCTTTAAGTGAACCATCTTTGAAAATTGGGAAAAGAATTGAGCAGAGTATTATAGCAAATTCAGAGTTTACTGACTAGAATTCAACTCATATAGATTTCTCTTGAAATTACTATGATATAAATCCTATAAATTAAACTACAATTTGAATACAATGAATTATTAATTCACAGAATTATGCACGGTCACAATATATGTCTATACCATAACAAAATTAAAATCCAAAAGATTTAATCATGCATTATTCAAGTTTTGTGTCAATTAACTATAACTCTCTCAGTATTATAATTAACTCTGTAACCTACTATAAATCTATAATTAATCAGACAATAGCAATAATTAACAAGAATATCACTTGAATGAACAAACTGTAAAACTGCACGTATATAATACTACTTAACAAAACACCAATAATCCCATTTCAGGGTTCCATAAAAATCCCAACTCTATAAAAGTTGGTTTATAATGAAAATCTCAAAATCAACCAAGAGTAGATAACACATATTCATGATGGAAAAGTTTAAAGAAAAAATTCTAAACAAAAAGACGAAGAAAACAAATCCAAGTGAATGTCAATGGTGAGATCTTCTTCCTCTAATTTGTTGTTCTTTCTCTGCTTTTGTGCCTCCCGTACTCTCTCTCTCTCTCAATTAGGTCTGAATAATATCTTCTATATTTCTAATAAAAGTCTTTTTAATGATTTAATAGAAAAATAAGGAGTTTCCTAGTCAAAATAAAATTTCAATTAAAAAATTTCGTAATTGACTTTTTAACCCTGATTCTGGATTGATTGGGCTCGAATTAAATTTAAAGGTCACCTCTGAATTAAAGATCTTTTCTTAAGATTTCCGTGCACTCTTGAATCGTCTGAAACGGACTTCTAGAACTCAAGTTATGGCTCAAATAGTGAAAACTGGGCAAACTGTCCATGAAATTTGAATTTAATTTAAATAAATTTTCAACTCTTGTTTTTTTAAGCTCCGATCCTTTTTTTATTATAACTCCTTAATTCCTATAATAAAATATTAAAATTTATTAAATAAAAATTCAATTCAATACAAAATAACTAAAATATATGGATAATATTAAGAATAAACACACACTTATCATTATTTAAAATAAAATAAAATATAAAGAATTGAATGAAAAATTCAAAAAAAAAATGTACAAGCGTGAAGTATCGAAGGGGAGATAGGAGTATCTTTTACTGCCTTGATTTTCTTCCGGAGGCGATTCTTTAAATGATCATGTACATTCTTTCCCATTCGAAATTCACAATTATTTTATTTTAACAAACACTCGAACATCCTTGTTCACCACATTATGGCATGCCATCTCTCATTTCATACACTTCTCTATCAAAGGCTACCTTGGTTCCTGTCTTGATTGTTTAAATTGATAGACTAAAAACTGAAGTCAAAGTAATAGAAACTTAAAGCCGTTTGTGCGGGCTTAAAGTTCTAGCCAGTGATTTTTGTGCAAGTTAAAAAATGTGCGAAGTTAAAAAGTGATTTGAAGTTAAAAAGAGTAGTTTAAAGTTAAAAGTGGGTTTGAGATATTTTTTGAATATTTGTTTTTGTTTTCATTATTTTATTTGATAAAAATTTATATTATCATTCACATATATAATTTATAAATTTTATTTTCATTTTTATATTTTTAATAACTCAATAATTACACAAAACAACAAAATTATCCAAATAAATACTAACTTAAAATTTCTACTTTTCACTTCTAACTTTAAGTAACTTTAAAACATAAATAATTTTTTAAATTTTACAAACAGCCTCTAGTTTAATCCACTACTTATAAACTTGTTCTCCATCACCAAAAAGCACAAACAACTCAAACAACTCAAACTAGTGTGATTATCTCAATTAATGTGACATTTGTTAAATCAGAATTATTATTTATGAATAATTATTATTCCTGAATGATTAATAATCTGAATACATATATAATAAATAAGATTGTTTGGAAAAAATATTTTTTTAAACTATCTGAATGAGATATTTATCAATTTTAAAAACAAAATTTCAAAATTATTAAATTTATAATTTTTTTTAAAAATGAAGTAACAATAAAGGTAAATAATGATAATAATAATAATAATAATAAACAATAGTAATATAACAAATATTATTGTGTGCTTATTTTATTAAATGAGTATCTATCTTTTATATAGAAAACTAGTCAAGTTATATAAATTATAAGTAAATAATATAATAATAAAAAATATGGACCAATATTGACGTCAAATAAGATATCACAATATATATAAGAAATTAAGGGCAAGTGCCCATGGCAGCTAGCAGAACCATTCTGCGCGAGTTTTCCATCTGAACGATTAGCCTTTTTTGAATGGTTGTAGCATTATTTACTATTTCGTTTAGAGTACCCAAGGGAGTATTTAGACTATTTTCGGGAAATGACTCCTGTCATACCAGATAAAGATTTGAATCTATGACCATGATTATGAGTTGAACGCGTACCTAACCATTTGATCAACTGAACTCCTTAATTTACTGTGTCGTTCTGTGCATATATATGATGCATAATAATGCAAGATTCTAAATCTTACAACTCACGTTTAATTCGTGCAATACTAATCTTATTGATAGTGCCCATCTTAATTTTGTCTATTAATTAATTTCATTCTATAAATTGAAGTGTAATTTACAACAAACTAATAGAGGTACAACCACTAAGGAGGTTACAAGTATAAGAAGATAGAACACAGAATATAATACTAAAATAGAAAGAACATGATTACTGAAAGAGAAAAGAGCACACAAGTTTATTGCTTAGAAGATATTGGCTAAGACTAGGATGTCTTAAACCATTACAAATGATCTCTATTTATAATAGTCTCGAATGAGACAACTAGATAGAGAGAAATCTTATAAGTCAATATAAACATGACATGTGTAATGATATTTTATCACAAATGATAAAATTATCTTTACCGAATTACAAAACACTTTTACAATGCCAAGTGTAAAGAATATCTTATCTTGTAAGATAAGAATATATCTTTTCCACTTTTACTTTATTTAATACACACCACACTCTTTTATTTATTACAAATATAATGATTAAAAAATATATTCCCTTTGTCTCCTCTTGGTGAAAAAGGGTCATGACTTCATATCCTCTTCGTCTTCACTTCCGGAAGATACATGAACACTATATTTAAGACCTGGAAGATACTTGTAGAATCGTGGACGAATCCTTTTATGGAGCCTGAAATCTGGGTCATCCAAGTCTTTTTTAACAGATTATAGACTTAACTTTAAATGATAGTCTTGAATGTCCGCCACATAGTCTTGAGGAAGGATATTTGGTTTCTTCCAGTACATGTTTGGGAGTCCTGGAGGAACTTCAGTGAGTGGAATATTGTTGGCTTCACATAACAACTCCTTATGCTGCTCGACTGGCCTATTGGTGTCGTATATTGGATTATGATAGCAAGTATTCCAATATTTTCTTTGAATGATTAGCTTATCGCCCTCAATGGTAATGATTCTTTGACAGTTAAATTGGACAAGAATGTATCTTTGATCCCGAACTACATTGCTACTATTTCCCTCTGGTCGTAAGTTTTCACGCCAGAAAGTTGAGTCTCCAAATAAGGTTAACCATTTAAAAAGCTGTTTGTACTTCTTTTTGCATGGTTTCATGTCAGCTACAGCGAGACATTGGAGCAAGTTTGTTTTATCAAATATGATACCAAAAGGACAGGTTTCCACAAAGTACCATAGGAACATGTATGCTTCTTTAAAGAAACAAAATGTGAATCTTCCATTGAACACCATGATTGTCAGGAAATGATAGGTAGGGTGTAAAGGAAGATTGGCAAGTGGCCCCTCAGACAAGCTATATCACCGAATATAAATTTTCTAAAAAGCAATCAAGTGAGACATAGATCTTTTCTGCAAGACAAAATAAAGTACCTTATCTTTTATATGAGGTGGAAGTCCTCTGTCTGAATAGAGTATATTAATGGGAATACTGATGATATTGTCCTTTGAGTTCTTGATGAGAAATCTGGAAGAAAGTTGATTTTCCCTTTAATGTGTCTGACTTCAAATTTCCATTATGAAAACCAATTTTCCCATCTGAGAAGTTGAGCTTGAGGCAACATCTTTTGCTTGAACTGTAACATTTTTGGAAATGCCGACATATCCATCTCGAGAAGAAAGTGTTGTTCTATCAAATGAAATTGGAATTTTTTGATCCCTCTTTTTACCGCCAGAATTTCTTTGTAAGTTGAGTGATAATGAAGTTCTCCACTTTTAAATGCTCCACTTTTATATCCACAGATTTGTGTTTTCCCATTTTCTTCTTCAAGAAGGACTGCCCCCCAAAACTTATCACTAACGTCAGTATGCAGAATCCTTTTTCTAGCAGAAGGAATCTTTAGTGATGGCAATGTCTTAGTCAGTGACTTTAACCTTTTAACCGCTTCCTGACTCCATGGTGTGGCATCTTTTCTTAGCTAGTTGATGAGTTTGACTAGATCATGTATGAAATCTGCCATGTAGTTTACAATCCCTAGGAACTGTTACATCTGTTTGAACGTGAGATTTTCATCTGGAAAATGATCCAACTGGGTTGCAATATGAGGCTGAAGCTGATATTGACCGTCTGAGATATGCATTCCTAAAAAATCAATATATGTTTCACCAATGATCATTTTCTTTTATGCTAGCATGATTCCATAACTTTTGACTAAGTCATGAAACTTAGATAGAAGGTCATGATGAGAGTCTATGTTTGGAGAGAAAAGCATAATATCATCGATGTAGACCAGAGCACTATCCATAATGGGTTAAAAAAATCTTTGACATTGCCTTCTGAAATCGAGATGGGGCCGGTTTCAATCCAAAAGGTACCACAGTCCAATGATAATGCCGCCCTGATATGCAAAATCCAGTTTTTGGCCTCTCATCTGGATGTATACCCAGTTGCCAAAATCCTGACTTGAGATCAAACTTTGAAAATATTTTGGCTTGAGGAAGTTTCTAGAATAATACTTCTCTTTTTGGCAAAGGAAACTTATCATCTTCTAGGAAATGATTCAGAGGCTGATAGTTTATTACCAACCTTAATTTTTTCCGGTCTTGCTCTGATATTTTATTGACATAAAAGGCTTCACAAGCCCACTGAGATTTAGTGTTCTCTATAAGCCCTTCTTTCTGTAATTGATCAACTTCTTTAATAGCAAGAACATAATGGTCCGGATTCATACTTTTGTGACTTGCCTTTGTCAGATTAATGTCTTCATTCTTCTTAAAAGGCAAATAAATAAAAAATTCCGGATTTTTCCATAATGGATGATAACACTTTTGAAAAAATTCTGTATGAGTCTCTGCACAGGAGGTTCTAGCAATTTCTTCCTTTATTGGAAATAAGATCTCAACGGGGTACAAATGCAGCGTCTTTGTCCAAGGCAGCAGATAGTTTTTATGCTTGAGGCCTTCCTTACTCCATGACACTCTTTTGAGATTATGCAAGATATCAAATCCAATTAAGAGATCTTTTTCAGGCAATTCTGATTCATAAACTTGATGTTTGACCACATAACCTGAAAATAGTTGAATATTGATAGGTTTGCTTATGAGAGTAATCACAAATCACCATTAGCTGCACGAAATGACTTGTAACATGTGTTCCAGTATTCTTTTGGCAAAATATCAGGTTTCATGATTGAAGATGTAGCTCTCGTATCAAAAAATGCTATTACTAGAATCGGTTTCTCCCACTTTCTTGGAAAAATATGAATCTTGGCTGACGGTGATGGCTGACATAGAAAACTGTCTTCAGGAGTAAGAGTATATATATCGTCAAATAGAACCACATCATCATCAGATTCATCCGTCGAGTCAGAAAGTTTTGCTCTTATAGCTAGAATAGTGTTTGGACCTGGTTCTTCATCAAGAGAATATAGTGACTCTAGATCATCATGTTCGATGTCTTCAACTTGAGCAATCTTTTCTACGAGTCTAGAGCTCTTCTCCTTGTTGGGACATTCTTTAGCAAAATGTTCTTTCTTTCTGCACACGTAGCACCTGGAGGATTTTATATTTCCTTTCTTTTTTCTAAGGAATTTCCACTTCTTTTTAGAAAAATAATTATTCCCTCCCTTCTTACGGTATTTAGAAAGTTTATCCTTCTTCTTTTGACATCTACAAGAGCTGTCTTTCCCACATTTGATTTGGAGTTCATTACGATCATAGGCTGAGCCGAGGTTTTTACTTTGCTCCTCGATTTGCTTGAGAAATCTCTTCTGGTTGCATAATTTCTCTAGGGCAAGCATCACATTTTGATACAATTCTCCGAGAGAAGTACTGTTAATAGGAAGATTCTTGAGCTGAAGAAGTCTGGATGTCTCATTTCCTAACGGCTCTGGAAGAGAGTTTAGGAATGTCTGTTTTAAGTTGACGTCATCAATACCGTTTATAGCATAGAATCTCCTGGACATCCTTTCATAGTGAGTTTCCAAATCTTTTATTTTATATGAAAAATATCTCATACTTAAGTATTCTTCACGAGTTTGAGTTCTATAATGATCCCATGCTCCAAGAAACTCGTTGTGGAAATGCATAATCAAAGCATCTACATTTGGGATTTGCTTAACAATCATTTGTCTATAAGTTCCAAGTGCAATCCACCACTGCCTTAATCTTCCATGAAATTTTGCCATAAATTTATCTGCTACTGAAGGCATAAAAGTTCCTGGTTGAAGTAATTAAACTATGCACCACACATGCATTTCATAGATTCTGTCTCGTCAATTTGAAGGAGAAATGTTGTCAAATGAAAAACCTTTTGAAGGGTCATTTTGAAATGTGCTTGGTTGCTCAACGTCTGGATAGCCTTGAGTAAAGTTTTCTTCATCTTCTACAGTTGGTTCATCCGCAGGTGGGTCAGCCATGAAAATTTCAAGAGACATGGTATCATTATTAGAGTCTTCTTCACAAGTTTGCCATAAAGGCATTTGCTTTTTCCGTGACTGAGATTGGGTTGCCATCTTTGTTAGTAAAGATGATATTGGATTTTCCATCATTAACTGAGAATATGGCTGATGAGATTCTCTAGTAGGAGACTCTTTTGTTGGTGATTTTTCTGGCTTTCTCTTTGATGACTGTGGTGCATCGTGCTGCTTTATTGGTAAGAAAGCTGCACTATTAAATGGATTATGATCATATGGAGAAAAAGTGGATATAGGTTGTGAATAAGTTGGCAGAGGTGGCAAATATGATGAAAAGGATGAGGAATCATAATAACCAGTATATGGATTCTGAGTTTGAATAGAATGAAGTTGGGCTTTTAAGGCTTTTAGTTTGGCTTCTTTCTGAGCTAGAACATGTGAGTTGAAAGATACGGTTGAGACCAACTGCATAAGCTCATGATGCAGGGTGTCAATCCTATTCTGGAGTTGAATCGTGGTGTTCAAGATTGATGAGAAACCATGATCAAGCCTTTTTGTCATTGCCTGCTGATTCACCATTATTTGCTTTAAGACTTTGTTTTTTGCCACCTCATTTTCAGACTGCCAATTTAGGGTAGCTTCAGCTGGAGGAATCTGTTTGCTTGACCCATCAGGATTCTTTGTAGTTGAACTTTTGATTTTCCATATGTGGGATGTCCTGTCATGCTCGAAATCTAATGGTGGAAAATCATCTTCATAGGATGCTGGCTGCATCATATTACATTCCTCTGTTCTTTTAGGATAAAGGACATAATAATCAAATTTAGCTGATGCTTCTCGAAGAAGGCCAACTTATGGATCTCCCTTTTCATATTGTTCTTGAAGCTTTTTCTGCATAAACTTCTTTTTATTCTTTCTCCCTTTTGCATAATCATCATCGTCATCATCCTATTGATCCTTGAGGCAAGCTTCACAGTTGCATATGCCCCAAAAGATATGTCCATCTTCACTAAATTCATAGATGGGTTTACTACTGGAGTCGAAAGAATGTATGGGAACATTTATGGGAGTTTCATCTATCAAATTTATTTTTGAAGAGAAAATAGATGTTTTAGAGGATGATGAAGAGTCGTCTTTCTTAAAAACAATTTAGATAGGGGCTCTTGATTCCGAACATGATTCCACATTCTTCTTTGCAAACCTTACTTGTAGCTTCGATTGTAATGCACTAAAATCTTTATAGACTAAGACAATCTTTTGTAGATTCCACATCCTTGAATAGATGTCAACATCTTTTATTCTCCACTGAGGCATGAACATGTTAATGAACTTCTTCCAGCGAGCTTCAAGTCTGTAGATGATCCTTTGATACTTTGTCTTAACTGAACTTTGTGATCCAAGATTTCTGTGCACCTGCATATTATTACATGTCCTGTTCTATTGTTGAGTTATCATCAACCATTACATAGAGATTACATTTAGCATTCCTAGTACACATGAAAGTGCAGTGAGTTACTTCCCTTTACTCCTATCTCCCCTTTCAATCTCCCCCTATTTGGTTGATATGGAATAGCAATCAAATACTATTTCCCTTTACAATCTCCCCCAAAAGCAATTAAATAAAATTAACTACTAAAGGATAACTCAACTAACATACAAGAAATAATTAAAGTACTGGACATGAAAATAATATACAAAAGGTTCTGGAAAGATATAATCAGTTAAATCCAGATTTCCTAAGTTGCTGAAAATGAATGATGAATTTCTGAATTTCATTTTCCTTTAGCTTCCTCCACTTCAATGTTCTTCAAAGATGGGGTTCTTTCAATAAAGAAACAAATCATTAGTAAAGACTTCTAAACAATCATTCTTGTTCATCTTGCAATTCGAACTAGAACATACAGCTCTCTATGTTCCCCATAAGAGGTCAACTCATTCTCCCCTTAAGGTTGTTCTCTCTTAGAATGAAAGTCACTTCCTCTTTTTCTTTAGGATGTTCTATTTCCAAGAAACATATTTTTCTTTCTTCCCTGCACTACTCCACTGACTTCATCTATCACTGAAACAAGAAATAGAACACACTTGGACACTTTTCAGATGCCCCTTGAAAATCTCCTTCACATTCTTCTTTACCCAGAAAACTTCTACATAGCAAAAACTCCCCCTGAGTTGATACTCTTCAAAGAAATCTTCATTTTCATTCATTGATCGTGCTAGAAAGAATTCTTCTGCCGAACCTCTCCTAAGAATGTTCCAAGGACAGATCTTCAAACAAATAGAGCAAAATCCCTTAGATATCTTTTCAGAATAAGATATAGCATTGCAAACCAAGATGTTAAGATTCTCCATAACTTCTCCCCCTTAGTACGACAAGTAACTTCTTCCCATTTGACAAAAAATAACTTCTCCACTTCAGACGGAAAATCAGTTAAATCTACAATACCTTTAGGAATTAGGCTCCAACCAATTACTAAAAAACTCCCCCTTAGTAATTCCCCCTTGCATCACTAAGGTTTCAATTTTATCTAATTCTCCCCCTTAGTTCATGCAAGCTGCAATCCACCCTTGTGTATTTAGATATCCTCTAAGTAACCTCCACAAGATAGGATTGACAGATCTCGTTTCTTGTAGATCTCGTTTCTTGTATCACCAAATTCTCCCCCTTAGTTGAGAATATCCTTTAAAACAATAAAAGTATTATCTACATCCAATCGAATAAAAAACTCTCCTCCAATTGAACATAAAATCCTCCTTAGGTCTAAAAATTTATGTCTCCCCCTTTGAGATTGAGAACAACATGAATTAATAGACCCAAAGGTAATAGTTTGGACATTTCCACTAAGTTTCAGCTAGACTCTTCTTCAGCTTGTCTTCCAGAAAAGAATCTATTCAACATTCTAGAGCTAGAAAATTCAGTAACAGGATTCAAGCATAATAGCAAGGTTAGTGTTTGGTCTATGGTTTCCTCACTTCTACTACGTTCTGTTGGTGTTTACACTTTCAAGCGTAAGTGTTCCACTCATTTCTCTCCCTATTTCTCTCACTCAAGAGTATCACTCCCTCACTTCACTCAAGTGTTTCTCTCCCTTACTTGCACTCATTCCATTTATAGCTATTTGTACCTGCAAGTAAATCCATGCTAGTCTCACCAAGATATTATGGATCGTTGACTGTAGCATGTTGTCGATCACTAAAGATCTAGGTTCTGAGATGGAATCTCAGACAGGGTTCCAGTTAGGCCGTCACCCAACTCACCATGAGCAAATCCATGCACACGTGGCTCGTCGTCGGGGAATAACCCTTCTGAAATTGGAATCTCCTCCATTCCAGGAGTGACTGAAATCCCAACACCCTGATCCTCAAAAGACTCATCAAATTGGTAAACCAACTGAATCATAGTCTACGAGTTGTTGCTCAGCTACTTTCAGCATCAACAATCTCCCCATATGCAAATCCATGCACTGGATCATTGAATGTGGTATGCGTACTAGCAGCTATCTAAGCATCAACCGACTCCCCATATGCAAATCCATGCACTAGATCGTTGACGGTGATATGCCTTTAAGTTTTGAGCGATCCATGTATTCCAGAATTTAAATTCCTGGGAGAATAGACGTGTAAAACATCTCTCTCAATCACCTGTGAAGATGAATTAACTCACTATTTTCAGTCATGGAAAACTGTTAGTGATTGCCTCTCAACATCAACAGATTGCTCTGCGGATGTGAAATCCCGTTAGGGAACTAGGACTGTTCTTCCTAGGAAGGTTGACAAGGATTCTAATATATGGCAAGAAATCCAAGTTTCCCTCAAATACCTGTGAAGGTGGCTCAACAACCTCATTCACCATGAATGGTAAACAAAGAAGTTTAGGGGTTTTACCTATACCTCACAATGTGCACTTCTTGCAATGTGTCCTCACAATTGTTAGTCCCAAGAGAGGCTAGAGAACTGTTAAGTCCTATAACATCCCTTAGAAGCAAAAACTTTAGGATTACCATCAGCATGAATACTTTTGGTGTGCTTGACTCATTACAAGGTGCTCTGGCTGACGAGCGAATTTTCAATGAAATCACCATGTTGAGAGAGTTCATTCAGAAACGGTTGAATTGCCTTTTCAGCTCTGCATCCTTTTGAGAGAATACAGATGAGCTACAGTTACCTCAATTTGTATACTTCTTTCCTTCTCGAGAGGTAGAGCTGTGGGTGCACTTCTGACACATCCTTATTTGCTGCATCAAGTGCAGTTTCTCCCTTAACAACCGCTAATCTACATAAGTTCCTTATATCACCAAGGGTTGAAAGTTTGAATTAGAATGATAGTGTTTGGTACCAAGGCCTTGGTTAGAAATTGATGGATTATTCAACTTCTAGACCTTCCCCTATAGCCACTAAGACCAGGCCATTACGGCTAAATAGATAGAGTTGATCAGAGCTATATAAAATTTGGTAGAGTATGATTAAACTTATTCTCTATTCCTTCTCAGAAATATAGCATCGGAGCAATGTGTCCTCAAGAAACAATGCACCAGAGCTAAAATGTGGGAATTAATAAAGAATAGGTAAAAGAATATTAAGCCAAATTTCATAAACTCACAATTTTGAAAAAAAAGTTTAACAGATTAACAAAAGTGTTCTTTTGAATTTCTCTTAGACAAATATCCAATTGAAATTCAACTCTTTTAGCAAAACATTTTGATTAATAACTCAAATCTATTTCATCTTGCTCACTGTATGTTTTCAGAAATTGTTTTGCAATTCATTCTTATCGGATATTATCTCCGACTTAAAACATAAATCATTTAAAAAAAATCGAATGAATGCTTTAGTCATACAGTCCAAGGCACTAATCCCAAAGCAAACAACCATTGTTTTAATACTACAGGTCAATGTGAAACAAACATTAACAAGAGTTTTGAAAAATGTTTTACCAATAGTTGATACCTTAAGATCAAAACAATTTACTCAAATAAAATAGCCTGATACCATGCAACATAAGTTACAAGTTATCAAGTAACTTTATTTAAACAAATCGTGGAGAGAAAACAGTTTTCATTACAAAACATTTAGAGAGAGAGAGGATATATGATTTTGAAATAGAAAGATAATTCTCAAGAAATGTTCTCTTTCAAAGGGAGTTTTTTTTTTTTAAATTTAGTGGCTTTTCATTCTCTGGTAAATGAATGCATGTTTAGATAAAACATTTTTCACAAGAAATAGACAAGACATTTCTTTATGCATTCAAGTTCTAAAGAATGAAAAACATATGTTAATATTAATGAATTATCAAAGATATGAATGACAAGACATTCAAAAGTACTAACATCATTCAATCATTTTGTAATAAAATGCATCTTACTATAAAACAATCAAGCACATAAGATACTTACATTATGCTAGACAATTACCATTTGTCACTTGAAACAAACACATATTGCAATATAGATCATGGTAATTCTAAAGCATAAAACATAAGCATCCGCTAAACACTGAACATATATTGACTGAATGACAGCATTTAACTTCTTACACTACATCTCAACAATTATCACATAAGCATATTGAAAATACTCATGACAATCAGAATGTATGTAAGCTCGAGGTACTAGTTGCATCAGAGATCAAATATCTTTAAATATTAATGCTAAAATTTATGATCTTTGACAACCCCTCGCGATGTAGTAAATTACTTTCAATATCAGTGTTTTTAAAATAATCTTTTTGTCACTTAGTGCAGAAATTCTAAGTGACATCACTAATATCAAAAGAATGACAACTAATATTAATGAATTTTGCAAAAGACATGAATTACATCACTTAAACTACATATTAAGTGGTTCCATTAATATTAGCAGTAAATAATTAAAAGTAAATAAAATTACAATTAATTAATATATACAAATACTTATGCTGAAACATTTGATACATATAGCATGAATAACATATGACAACACAAAGTACGAGGTCCTGGATATAAATTGACTATACAAAGAGATGCTACATTGTTAGGTCCCTAGGTCCCGGGTGATCATAGGTAATCTCATAGCGATAATATTGGGTCCCGGGTGGTCACAAGCCAAACATTAATCAGTTCCTAGAGATCGTAGACATCTAAATAGCATGAACACTCTCTATAAACATTACATTTAAATAAATCAATATTAGACTAGAGTGACATACCTTAGTCAATAGAGCTTTTACTGGTGTATGATCGTTGAATGAACAATTACTCCTCTTTGCCCTAGAGATCGAACGTTTACTCCTTTCGAGATCGAACATTTACTCCATTTGGACAGGAATAAATTTTCAGCTACCAGTTAACATTGTTCCTCGAAACAATACCACACTCATCCAGACGGAAACTGCATTACCTTCAACACCCAAATATTTCCTTGTAGATATTGGTCTTGGCAGCAGCTTCACTAAACTCAGCACTCTAGAAACCAGTAGTCTTGACACTAGCAGAGTAGAACCTTAAAAAAAACTCTGAACTACCCTTCAGCTTCTGTATCAATACCAAGTCTTCATGTGGATTGATTCCTTGTGCTAAGTGTATCTGCCTATGGTTCAATTGAGTTAGTTCCTTGATTCGAACCCTACTCAATCTTGATTAGTTAGTGCATCTTCAGTCTTCATTGAATTCACTCAGAAAAACCAATGAAATACTCTTATACATGCACGACCAATCACTATTCTACTACCCAGATTCATCAAGAACTGACTCTAGGAAATGTTGTTACACAAAACCCTTTGTCATGACAGATGTGTCCTTAATGTTTCCTTAGATATTCAGTGGGTAGAGTAGTCTTCTTCAAATATGATTGAGATCATCTTGCATTATCTTTAAATTGACAATTTCCTTTTTAATATGCAATCACTCAATCTGGATCACTCAGTGTTCCTAAGAATCTCAACTCTTACTCAATGAGCACTGCTAGCCTTTGAGCATCAAACACGACTAGTTGTTCCAACTTACTGATGCTCCCCCTGTGATGCTGCTTGCAGTTTTTCTTCATCTGGTGTCATCTGATCTTGAGCCCTAAACAGGATGTCAACCTTTAGAAATTCAAAGCTAAAATCAAACGAATGCTAGGGAGCTTGAAAATGATGTTCACTGCATCTAGATCATCTTAAATCAATCACAGACTCTGTGTAAGCTCTTAACTCCAAATAAGGTAGCCTTCCATCACACCATGTGACTTCAGGCATGATTAATCTTACTTGATGTCTTCTCTTTACATTTGCTGATTAGACTTGCTGTGTCAACTGATTCAGCCGTAGTGAATAGGAAACCTTAACTCTATCCATTATCCTTGTAATTCCACTCAAGGTCTGGATTTCCCTATCAACTCCTCCATTTGGTCATGAGGTCCGGAAACTGAACTTTACTCTAGAATACTCCTTTCAGTGCAGACATAACATAGAACTTCGTTCGTCAACAAATTCCATTACCTGCCCTCAAAGTGTTCTTACAGCAATCTGCCTAATCCTTTGAATGTGATTAATCACTGAGATGCTTCATCTATCGAATGCACGAACAAACACCAAAACTAAACAGGGTAGTCTTTGACTTGACTTCCCTTCAACTGACATACTTCACTAATGTCCTTCTTAAAAGAATTTCATTAGAAGTAGTCCTTTCTCACAAACTTCATCTTTACCGTCGAATTCGTTATCTTGATAAACCAAGTATTAGTTGATAAACCAAGTGTGAGAGCATCACTTGTTGTTGCAGCTAACTCCATTCTGATAAACTTCAACGAATAGTTGACTTCATCATAAGCATTACATTTTGTGTCAGCAATAACCTCACTTCCAGTAGAGTGAGCTTCTATTTCTCTTGACCCCGATCAATACTGTTCATCCTCGAACTGATATTAGGAAACCCTTCGCAAAGAATTCCCTAGGTCTTCCTTAATATTGTGCTTCAAATCATTCAAGAAGAAAATAGGTAACCTTGCTTAACCATTTGAATACCAAAGCAAAAATAGTTACATGCCTCGAACATGAAAATGTCAGAGATAAATAACTTGTACATGTTGAAAGATACTCTGCATTCACAAATGATTAAGACACGTGGTCCTCAATTTTGATTGAGTCCAAGGGTTAGAGATATTTCTAAACATAGTTAACAACAAAGCATTCAAGTTCAACGTGCTCATTCTTATCTGACTGATCACTCCTCATCTATATCAGCCTCAACAAGTAGTCTTGGCTATGAGCTCAGTGATCCCAACCTAACTTAAGGTGGACTAACAGTCTATAAGAATCATGTCATACATATATGTAGTCATAGAAGAATCAATCACTCAGATTCCTAATTCTTCTAAATTACCTTTGTTGTTTACTTTAACATTATATTATCTCTAATTACCTGAGTCAATTTAAATTTAAAAAAAAATTAATTCATGGTTTAATATACTGACCCCTAGGCAATTCCCAAATTAGAAACAAACTCATCTTAACAAGCACATGATCAGATATAACATTTAATACAACCATGCGAGTATAAACAGATTATAGACAATGTAAACATCAAGGCACTTAGCATGCAGCAAATACTCTTTCCGGTAAATGTACCCCTACAAATACCTAAGACTCTATATGCTAACATGATCAATTATCGTAAAGCAAGCATTAAATCACACAATATCTAATCATGAAGTCAAATACTGATAAACAAGCAACACTTAACAAACTAGCATAAGTTATCTAATTTATATAGAAATCAAGGTGAGACATGCATTACATCAAACTTATAATATAATGCAGTTCAGCGCTTAATACTCTATAATTGAATCAAACAAGTATAAACTAGTTAGAAAGTATACCTGAGCGATGCTTAGCATTCCATCTCGAGTGATAATCAATTGATCCAAATCAATTTCCATTCTACTGACACTCATGGAAGTATCCTTGCATTTGACCTCAATAACAAATGATGTTCCTGCTTCAACCCAAACTGATACCTGATTGTTCTGCTTAAAGACCCCGACATAGAATGTCTCATGTTCTGCTTGAAAAGATCACTCTTCTTTGTATGTGTAGCAATAACCCCTTGATTATCATATGTCAGTGATAATCAAACCTTGTGTATTTCTGCCACTGATGTCCTTTAACCAAATCTTCAATTGTTATTTTGGTTCTTTGACCGATAAACTGAATTCCTTTTCAAAATCCCGAATTCTTCAGATATTGATTCGAAAACCACTAATCGAAGACTCTTCCTTAAATGAACTAATCCCCTTTCAATAACCAAATGATCCACTGAGTAGACCGATGTAGAAATACATCTCCAATGGTAAGATCAGGTCTCAACTCCATTAGAATGTTCTTCAGTCAGTTCGTTTGTCCTCAACGAACGAAGAATCAACTCCTGTTGTTCCGTTTAATAAAACATTTTGTTCAAACAGAAGTATTTAATTTTTTAGGAATTTAAATATTCAAAATAAATTGAAAATGCACTTTTTGATAAATAATAATTAATTTCTCAATTTCAAATTATAAATAAAATAAAATAATTCGAAAAGAAAGTTTTGATATAGAGATAACAAATTTTTCAAGGTATATTAAATAATCCTGAAAAAGAAATTATTTCAAATCAAAATTAATTTCCAAAGAATTTTATAGAATTTATAATTCAAAACAGTTTCAATTATAATTAAAATAAAACAGATTGAAAATATAAGTTTGATATAAAAATAATAAATTTTCAAGTCATCTAAGATATTCTTGAAAATAAATTATTTCAACCAAAATGATTTTCCAAAAAATTTTATGAGATTTATAATTAAAACTTCCAAGCTTAAATTATAATTAAAATAAAACAACTTGAAAACATAATTTTGAAATAGAAATACTAAATTTTCAAAACATTTGAAATGTTCATGAAAATAAATTATTTCAATCCAAAAATATTTTCCAAAGAGTTTTATAAAATTTGTAATTAAAGTTTTATGAAAAATAAATTATTAAATCTCAAAAATAATTCTCAAAATACTTTTAAGAATATTAAACTCAAAAGAAATTAAATTGGATTTTAAGATTAATTTTAGTTTTCAAATTAATAAAATTCTTAACTAAGAATATTAAAAATATAAAATATTTGAGTCTAAAATTTAAAAGAAAATAAAATATTTTCCAAGATGTAAAATAAACTTGAAAAATAAATTATTTAAATTTAAAAATTATTTCCAAAATATTTTATATAATTAAATTCAAATTTAATTATTAAATTAATTATTAAACTAAAAATAATTTGAGAGAAAAACAATTTTTGTTTTAAATAAAAGTTAAGCTATGTAGCCATGTGTCATGTAGAAACAGCCTTCTAAATAGAAATTCTACATAGGAATGTTCTACATAGATTCCATCTCGAACATCCTATCTCGAACATCCAAGTCGAACATCCTATCTCGAACATCCAAGTCGAACATCCAAGTCGAACATCCTATCTCGAACATCCAAGTCGAACATCCTATCTCGAACATCCAAGTCGAACATCTTATCTCGAACATCCAAGTCGAACATCCTATCTCGAACATCCTAAGTCGTATATTCTAACTCGGACATGCTAACTCGAACATGCTAACTCGAACATGCTAACTCGAACATGCTAACTCGAACATGCTAACTCGAATATTCTAACTCGAATATTCTAACTCGAATATTCTAACTCGAATATTTTAACTCGAATATTCTAAGTCGAATATCTAACTCGAATATCTAACTCGAATATTCTAAGTCGAATATTTAACTCGAATATTCTAAGTCGAATATCTAACTCGAATATTCTAAGTCGAATATTTAACTCGAATATTCTAAGTCGAATATTCTACATAGAAATATTCTACTTGGCTATCTCGAACATTTTGTACTTAGAAAAATTCTGGGCTTCAAAAAAAAATTCTGGATGCCCAGTGAACCAATTGTACCCTCTTTAATCTCAAAAATAAAAATAGATCCAATCGATTTGTATGTCAATCGAGTAGCTCTGATACCAATTGTTGGGTCCCGGAAATCGTAGAGGGGGGGGGGGGTGAATACGATTCCCAAATTAAAAATATGACTATTAATTATTTTTGGGACAACATAAAAATTACTTTGGTTCAAACCCGGGTACTGTTCAACATCTTCTTCAACCTCAAGAACACCATTAAAATAACCAAGACAATGAACGGTAAATCATCCAAAACACACAACAAGATCCAAGAATATAACTTTATATTCATTGAAGTGGGGTAGATGCTACAAACAAGTTCAAGAACATAAGCTCAAGAACACAACAAAGAAGTAATTTTTGTCTCCTCTAAAACTATTACATTTTGTAGATCTAGGAGACAAAAATCAGCCCTATCTTCTATACAAGATTTAGCAAGTGTTTTCAATAGAAAGATAGAGGAGTGGTATAGATAAAGAAAATCATGGCCCGAAAATATTCAAGATCCAGTTCGGCCATAAGGGAGAGAAAATCTTTTTCTCTCTCTCCCCTTTTCTTTTCTTCTGCACCCCCCTCTTCTTGAAAAACAAGTATGGAAGACTTTTATTCAAAGTGAAAAAGGTTACTTTTTCACTTTTTCTCCTTTTGCTCATGTCCACCCAAATCTTATCTTCAAAGTCATGTGCCAAGCATGCCTTTGGAAATATTTAATGTAAAAGTAATATTTAATAAATATATAAAATATAAATAAAGAATATCTTTATTTATAAAATATATAAATAATTAAATAAATACTTTATTTAATTAAATTAAATATTTCTATTCCACTCTTCAATTTGTGTAGACTTCCTTATCCAAATATTTGGCCCCGTATACGTGACTCCACCACGTCCAAGTATTTGGCCTTCTAATCTGTGAAACTTTAGTAAGATCCAATCAGGTTGTGCTGTCTGTCCCTTATCCATTAGGCTGACATTTCTCCAACATTGATTTACCACCTTTGTTGATCTTCCACATGACTCAAGAAAACCAACAACTTTAGAATGATTAAAACCATATTAACCGACGAGAGCTTGCCTCCAATGTCCTGACACTTGATGCAACGGTCTGGTTCATAAGTGACTAGTCCTGATAGGGTCTCTTGATTCCGAACATGATTCCACATTCTTTTTTGCAAACCTTACTTGTAGCTTCGATTGTAATGCACTAAAATCTTCATAGACTAAGACAATCTTTTGTAGCTTCCACATCCTTGAATAGATGTCAACATCTTTTATTCTCCACTGAGGCATGAACATGTTAATGAACTTCTTCCAGTGAGCTTCAAGTCTGTAGATGATCCTTTGATACTTTGTCTTAACTGAACTCTGTGATCCAAGATTTCTGTGCACCTGCATATTATTACATGTCCTGTTCTATTGTTGAGTTATCATCAACCATTACATAGAGATTACATTTAGCATTCCTAGTACACATGAAAGTGCAGTGAGTTACTTCCATTCACTCCTATCTCCCCTTTCACAATACATGCATGTGAATATTGCTGGAAACGTGTATCCAATAATGTCATCCTTGCTACCACTGGTAATCATTTTCTTCCATGCATAGTTAAAGTCATTCTTACAGCACCAAAATGAAGATGATAATATCCTTTAGTATGTCATTGATCTGGTAGGGAATCTCCTATCTAAATAGGAATTATCTGTTCTGCTTCAGTGGAATGGATATGAACTTGTTCCAATCTTGATGCTAAGACCAACTCTTTAGCTTCTAGCGTCTTGTTTGACGAGAGAACATGTTTAACAACTCGTGAGACATGATTGTATTTTTTGGTGAAAGTTCGATATGGGTTAAGTAAAGGAAGTTTGGTAATTGGGATTTTACTATCTTCTCGATGATAATCAACAGCATAAAGAAAATCATTATTTTTTAATTTTGAGGAACTAAGGGAATTTCGGGAAGATGAAAAGGAAGGAGAAAGAGTAAGATATCGAGATTTTCCGTTGGTGGTAAGATGTCTTACAAACACACGAAGCGTCTAAACAACCATGAAATCATCATGATAATCTAAGCATATACCCAAAGCCGCACCATCATAGCAACCACAAGAGCCACAATCCAAGATTATCACAACCATTTCATTGTATGTTTTTAGTCGCCAGATTTCTGGTATGGAGGATCCCTAACAGGGCAACCACAAAACATACTCTCTTTAGCACCGTCGGGTCGTCGGGAGGAATAAGGGAAATGGGTTTAAGCTTTCATGGCTCTGATACCAAATTTACAACTAACTAATAGAGGTACAATCACTAAGGAGGTCACAAGTATAAGAAGATAGAACACAGAATATAATACTAAAAAAGAAAGAACACGATTATTGAAAGAGGAAAGAGCACACAAGTTTATTGCTTAGAAGATATTGACTAAGACTAGCATGCCTTAGACCATTACAAAGGATCCCTATTTATAGTAGTCTCGGAGGAGACAACTAGATAGGGGGAAATCTTACGAACTAATATAAACATGACACGTGTAATGATATCTTATCACAAATGATAAGATTATCTTTACCGGATTATAAAACACTCTTACAATGTCAAGTGTAAAGAATATCTTATCTTATAAGATAAAAATATATCTTTTTCACTTTTATTTTATTTAATATACACCACACTCTTTTATTTATTATAAACACAATGATTACAGAATATATTCCCTTTGTCTTATTTATATAATCACACTCCCACAAAAACATCGATTCACGTCAAAAGTTGTATGGTTTCATTACTTCATGTCATTTACACATACGCGCATATATATTATATACATAACTAGTACTATGAAGTTGATACATGACTCTGCACATCATGCAAATTAAGCAACCCAACAGATCCATCTCAATTAGCAGCGAGCACATTAGCTTAAATCCGGCCTGGTGTCCATGTGGAAACAGTGTTATTGGTTAAATCGGCATCTTTGCCGGTTAATTTTCAATAGTTGTCAACCAAGTGAATTTTATATGAAACCTTGTCTTGTCTTTCCACTCTACTATATATACATTATTTAGTAACCAGTGGAGTATTAACATATTATATTGTCTATCTTATTTATAGTAAGTTTTTCTTAAATTTAACAAGAAGCATGTTTGTATTAACATTTATTGGTCTTCAACATTATAGTTGTTGGCCCCAAGCAAAATTTATATTCGGACATATTTCAAAAGTTCTAATCCTAATGGAGTTGACTGCTTATATATACAAGATTATTTTCTCTTGTACTTAGATCGACACCATCAAACAATTTTCCCCTCAAACCATCCACCAATTCTCACATCACAATATTAGGAAAACTTTCGACACAAGGCTTCATAAATTTTTTCCGTGTGTTCACGAAAGGCCGCCCACATCGAACAACCGCAGCCCATAACCCCTAAAATCCATCTCCGAACCTTAGATTTTGATATCACTTATTGGGTCACAAACAAGTTTTACCTCCACAATAGTATGATATTGTCCGTTATGAGCCAAACCCGCATGAATTTAATTTTGGGCATATCCCAAAAGGTCTCGTAATAATGGAGTTAATGACCGCTTGTATATAAAAGTATTTTCTCTTATTTCCTCGATATGGTACTTGAGTTGACACCACTCAATAATATATATATATATATATAAAAGTGGTACTCACTGCACAGTAAAAAGGAATAGTCGGCGTTAGTTTAATTGTGAATTAGCTACTTTAAAGGTGAGATCAAATGGGTTGATTATTGATCGCATAAGCAGCGAGTTGTACATACACACACCCAAATATACGGGACAAACTATGTTTTTTCCTAAATATACACGAGACAAACTTTTGGGAAGCAGTTTCAGAGGTCGAATTATAAATTTTTTGATTCCAAGCCACTCAAATTTGTCAATTTTTAGTCAGGTTAAGTTTATAATTCATAGCTTCAATTCGAGTTCAAATTTTAATCTAGTTAATTTTTTTTAGCCGAATTCAAACTTGTGTCTAATCGTGTTCGATTCAATAATTGTACGTGTTCAGTTCAATTCTACTCAATTGCAACTCTAATTAAATATATTTTATATAGATCCTTACTTATATTATAAAATTTATCTTAGAATATGGATGCATGATAAGGGAAAAGATAAATGAAGCCTTCTTAAATTGAGTATTATATGTTGTGCAATATATTTTACTTAATACATATGACACAATATATTATAGAACATATATAATACTCTATCTAAGATATTTCGCTCAATAAAAATCCTATAAAATAAATCGACAGTTATACATATTATTAGTTAGTACACTGTACACATAATAAAAATAAATAGTGAAATGCCACGAGACATTCCTGCATTTTAAGTTTTTGAGGAACTTCAATATAACATGACCACATTTACATAAACTTTTTAGAATTCTAAATGCGGAACTTTTACATTTCGATTGAATACACCCGTTAAACAATATGCATCTTTATTCCACCTTTAAGTCTGTAATGGTGCAACTGAACTTGAAGAGTCAAGTAGAGAAATCCTATGGACCACTTTTTATAAAGTATTCGAAAAGGTTATATGTTGGTTTGCTCGTGGTCACGGTCACCTGCATGGTACCCAACAAACTGGGATGATTATTGGTCTATCCGGGATTAGAAAGTATTATTCTCGTCATCAATATTCGAATTCAAAATAAATCCTTAATTTTAAAATAATTCTTGCTCATCTTGATTTCTAATGAGAACTATTTTGTTTTCCCATCATCATTTGGAATGGAAACTGAGGATATACACCAGGAATATGGGGATGATTCGTAATTGTTCGGTAGTGTGTAATTAGATTATAAAATTTTAAAATTCGAATCTCACCCATAATATATTAAAATTTAATATTATAAATGTTATTGAGAAAAATAAAATTGTTGAATTTGAATCCTAATAATATTATAAATTTTATAATTTATAATATTAATTAGTTTTAAGATAGAAATAAAAGTTTGGGGTTCGAGTCCCAGCAATTAAATATTAAAATATAATAATTATACTATCATTTAAGCTTATACTAGAAAAATTTCACGGTACAAATTATAACATATTAAAAATGAAAATTGTACAAAAAAAGATTAGATAATAAAAAGTATATTGAGTTTTGTTTTATTGATTGAGGTAATATTTTTTTATTAATATAATTTTTTTATAATGTATAACAATATGATAGATTTATTTTTAATATTATAAATTAAACTACCAATTAACTAACTAAAATTTTCATAATTCGCCTTTAATAATACTAGGTATATCCAGTGCGATGCCCAAATCATTTTTTTTTAATTATCAATTCATTTCGGAATCTAAACACGGTTACAGTGATTATTTGATTGTGGGTATTGACTTGCATAAGAAGTTATAATATTCAAATATTTAATATTTATATAAATTTATAAAAAAAATTAAAATATTGTTTAGTTCAAAGGAAGAAGTTGTATTTGGAGTGTAAATCACCATGAGAGTTTCTACATTACAGGGGTATTATAACTTCCAATAAAATATTACTTCTCATAATATTTAACCAAACAACTTTACAAATAATCACTTCTTGGAGCAAATCCAATTCTAGATGTCAAATATATATTATTATTATTGTTATAATATACCATCAAAAAATGTTTTTTTGGTGATAAAACAAAAGTTCCACTCTAATACTAGTTTCATAACTAGTGTCAAATTTAACTGACTTTTTTAACTTTAACCCATTTTAATATATTTTTGGTATTTGAGGATGTACACAATAATTGTTTAATTTTTATCCTCCATTTGTAGTTATTGATTATATAGAAAGAATGGAGATTTCAAATATAGAACAAATGATGCATTTATGCATACAAATATAAAATCTCTTTGGAGTTGAATTGTTTTATATTTGGTGCTATAATATAGCAATACAACTAAATATAGTATTGTATTGGACCTATTCTTAAATTTTTCAAATTCCTATGTATACATTAGGGGTGATCGCGGTGCGGTTCTTTTCTAAAACCACAAATCAAGTAACATATGCAGTTTTATCAAATTCTTAAACAGCATTCACTCCATAAAATATTGAAATTGCGTAAACCACACCATGAAAATGTAGTGTGATTTACACATTCGATAAAAATAATTAATTATATCCAAATATGTATATGAATTCTAAATATGTATATGTATATGTGGTTGCGGTTTGTTAAAAATTCAAATGACAACCGTATCATAAAATTTAAAAACCACGGATTGTGGCGCGGTGTAGACAGTTTTATGGTCACCCATAAGTGATTAAATAAAATAAGTGCCGTACATAACTTACATAATAAAATATAGTAGTCCATAATAGGGGGTAAGGTTTTAGGCAAAATTCCCATTTAAACTTTAGCAGCAATATATACGGGCTAAAGTATATACATGGTATAAGTATCAAGTACTACTATAATAATAATGAAGTAAATAAAGTAGTAGTTTATATAAGTAATACAATATATACTCCAGATACAAAGGCGCGACCCCTAGGAATGCCTAGGGATGTGTATATAATTCCTAAATACATTACAACTTTCTTCCATGTTCCCATGCGTTGTTCCTCTGTGTTGTTCTACCACTTTCGAGTGCCACTCACCCCCAAACACACCCTGCCTTTCAAGATTTTAAGGTTTGGAATCCACCAGATATATGTACGTACATACTACACACTATACTCTTAAGTAGTCCGATCTCACCGACAAAAACATACACTGAATTTGAAACACGTACATATTTTGTTACTAGCTAGCAAGCGTGAATCCACTTAATTAGTCCATGTGCGCTATGGATGCATCTCGAGGTGTTGGTAATAATGAAACTAGTATTTTATCAGATGAACTAGTTGTTATACAAGGAGCTGCTTTTCACCATGAAACAACATTCAAACCGGTCACACTAGAAGAAGATAAACCCTTCCATGGACTTCTCCGACGACTCCCCGTCAATGAGGTTCGTATATTTTACACCTTTTCTTCTCTATTTCCACGTGTGTGTGTGTGTCTGTGAGTGTGTATATTATATTCATGCATAGGAGTATATATCGATATCTTGCCATTTTTTGGACATGATTTAAGGAGAATAATATTAATTAGTTTTGTTCGTTTAAGCACTTGTCAAATAGTAATGTACATAAAATCTTCTAATATCTCAAAATTCTCCTGTATTTTTTATTTACCGTTTCCAAGGAGTAATTAATAAGTAATTTACGTAAGTTACTCGTATTTGTTGCATGTGATGGAGAAAGATCAAGCCCATCTTTCAGTGAAAATGGTAACTATTAATTTAATAATGCATGTGTAGCAATATATATATATACACACACACTCTAAGTGCTTATTTAGTTGAGATGAAAATATCCAGGAACTTAAACTTCCTAAGAAAAAAAAATATGTGAGATTGTTTGGTTAATACTAGTGTGGTAAATAGAAATGCCTTGAAAGTATAATTTCACACAAAACATGAAAAATTGTTTCTGCACCCTCCCTTAGATAACTTACACTTTCCATGAATTACATTTCCCTACTTATCAACCAAATTTTTTTTATACTTCCTAGAAATTTCATAAAGGAATTTAGTACCTAGTAATTACAACTTCCTATGAAAATTACTTCCTATAATTAATCAAACAAGCACTAAATAAATAAGTTAAATTTGCTTTAAATTTATGTCATACATTGTTTGTTACAAGTATAGATGGTTACTATCTCTTTTGGTCGATGATGTGATTGTTAATAGATAATGAGCTTTTTAATTTTGACCAAAATTCAAGCATGTTTTGGAAGGTTAATTTTATGGTCATACATATCTGGAAACTCATACTTGTCCTTTGGTATATATTTTGTCTGATTAAGCATCTTGTCACCAAATTTTAACTTTCCATCTTCCATTTACATTACCATTTCCGGTTGCATGTGTTACAATGTTCTATATACATACATATACATCGTCATGACATTTGTAAGGGAGAGTGGATAGAAAATTCTACTTCTATCTCGATCATTTTAATTCACCCCCGTAGTGTGTGTTTGGTTCATGGAGAGTAGTTAATCTTTTAAGGGATTGTGGATATAAAATTCTACTGTAGTTTTTTAGTATTTTTTTTAGTTAAGTAAAATTCTACTGATTCTTTAGATTTTCGTTAGTATTGACACACGAGGTGATACTTCACAAGTCAATGTTATATTCAAACAATTTTGTTACATTCCCTAGAACATGGAAGTTTAAACTTGGAAGGATTTATATGAAATTTGTACGACATTCGTAGGATTTCGAGTACAAATTTGTTGCATTTATCAAAAAAAATTTGAACGTGGCATCGAATTATTATGGTTTTTCTGAAATCAAATTTAACAAAATAATCTGATTCTGTCTAATTTACAATAATATATTTTTATTACGTAGCAGATAATTGATCAATCGGGGTTCAATTCTTCTAATAAATCACCTTCTAGTTTATAATTTTATATTTTTACACCTGTTGTTTGTAATTAAAAATAAAATTAGTATCATTTGACAGCACGAAGTTGTTTAATTAAAGCGAGTTTTGTCAAAAACAATCGACTCCTGTTTTTATAAATTCATATTCATCATATACACACATGTTGTTTGTTGCAAACAGTTATAACAATTTTTTGCTGAAAAACTGTTAGAAATGTTTGGTAAATTATAAAAACTATTGTGTGAAAAAGCACTTTTAGTCCTGTTAGCAAAAACATGTCCCCCATGCTTTTGGAAAAAGCTGCTTTCAGCTTTTGCAGGAAGTAGCTATCAGTTTCATCATGAAACCTTCCCAAAAACATTATTTTTATATATTATATCTCAAAATATGCATAAATCAGAAAAATTACCAAACACTCATCTGAATTTCTTAACAACACTTTTTCTACCAACACTTTTTTTCACAGCACAGCAGTTTTCAACCGCACTCTCAAACGGAGCCTAAAACTGCTAATTTATTAGACCGAATTTTATTTGGGCGGGTGTTCATGAATCTTAAGGTATTTCTGTAAAATAACACCCACTACATATCTTTTTCCACGTTTTTATAAAGCGCACACACATAATTATAGGATGCAAGTACGTATTAAATTAGTTAATTATGTAGTTATGTAATTAAATATCAATGTCTGGGCCATCTTTTCGGTGTTGGAAAAGATTCTCAGAAAGGTTCGGTTCCCGGACCACAAAGCTTCATTATAGTTGGTGCTACAGGACTTGCAAAAAGTCGCAAGATAAAATAAAACTTTGCTTACTCAAATGCACTTTGATCATATACTAGTAGTATTTTGAATTATGTTAAGCTTGCATGTAAGCTTTTGTGGTAGGTTTAATCAATATTTTGATCTAACTTAGGAGGCGCTTAGTGTAGAGCTAGGGTAGGGATGATCAATAATATGCAGCCTAGAGGCCCTAGACCCCAGCACAACATATATTTTTTGGTTTATAATAAGGCAGCTCAGAACAATCGATGATCCGGATAAATGACGTGATCCCTGGATTCATAAAAATTTCTCGTGTTAATGCTATCCGCGAAAAATGTGTTAATGCTATCCGCGAAAAATTATAATAGATGGATGATTGTAATAATCGTTTATCAAGCACCTAGACCCTATTAATAATATGGGTCAAGGTTCAGGGCAAGGCTAGCTGTGGACTTGCACTGTGTAACTGTGTTGACAGATATGCACACCATTATATTTCGTTTTGCATGGTTTTACGGATAATGCATGACTTGCTATGTAAAACAGATCTACTTCGCAATAACATCATGTTATTCGTATGTAGTTTGAAACTATAAATAATGTATATTTTGTGTATAGTATTTTTTTTTGCCTAGTGAATTTATATTATTTGTTTGTGGTGATGTAGGCTGCAGAGGAATTGACAAGGCTAGGAAAATTAACATTTCCTGTGGCAATGACAACTCTTTTTATGCACTCAAAGTCCATTATATCTATGATGTACTTGGGTCACATGGGCAAAGTTGAGTTGGCTGGTGGCTCTCTTGCTATTAGTTTTGCTAATATAACTGGTTATTCTATCATGAAAGGCCTTTGCATGGGAATGGACCCTATTTGTTGCCAGGCTTATGGTGCTAAAAGATGGTCACTAGTTAGCCAAACTTATCTCAAAACTTTCCTCCTCCTCTTATTCACCACCATTCCCATCTCCTTGTTATGGCTAAATGTTGAGATACTGTTTAAACACTTAGGTCAAGACCGTGCCATAACTAAAGTTGCCAAAGTGTACCTTCTATTCTCTTTACCAGAACTTTTAGCCCATTCGAATCTACATCCTCTGAGATCGTTTTTAAGGACACAAGGCTTAACTTCTCCGGCTACCCTAGTTGCTACCGTTGCTACTATCCTCCATTTCCCCATCACATACTTCCTTGTCACATATTTGAAACTTGGAGTAAAAGGAATTGCATTGGCTTCTGTTTGTCACGCCTATAACATGAACATTGGCTTGATCATCTATCTTTTTGCATCGAAAGTGTCCATAAAACCATGGGTAGGGGCTACTGTCATCTCAGCGTTTCAAGGATGGCGTCCCCTGTTAAGCTTAGCAATACCAAGTGTTTGTTCTGTTTGCCTAGAGTGGTGGTGGTACGAAATCATTCTTTTCTTGAGTGGCTTGATGAGCAATCCGGAATCTAGTGTGGCTGCAATGGGAATCTTGATTCAAACAACTGGTACAATTTATGTGTTTCCTTATGCTCTCAGCTTAGGCACGTCCCAGCGTGTTGGCTACGAGCTAGGTGCAGGACAGCCTGCACGTGCACGCTGGGCAGCTATAGTTGGTGTTAGTGTTGGATTTACTTTAGGGTGCTCCATTTTCGGATTAGCCATAGCATTAAGATCAGCCTGGGGTAAAATGTACACTAATGAGCCACAAATTCTCAATTTAATCAAAACTGCACTTCCTTTATTGGGTATGGCTGAAATAGGGAATGCTCCACAAACAGCAGCAAGCGGAGCTCTCACTGGATCAGCGCGTCCTAAAATGGGAATACGAATAAACCTGGCAGCATTCTATTTGATTGGTTTACCAGCAGTAGTTGTCATAGCATTTAAAATGAAGATTGGTTTCAAAGGACTCTGGATGGGGCTAGTGGTGTCGCAAGCAGCATGTTTGATAATGATGGTCTACACATTGATAAAAACCGACTGGAAGCATCAAGCCAAGAGGGCTGAGGACCTAACTGTGGCTGCTGGACAAGGACACGATGAAGATACCGGAACAAATCTTGTTCCATAGCAACGAATTAACCACCAATCACTTTAGCTTAATTACTAATTATTTGAGAGGCAGTAGCAAAATTCATTTGTGTAAATCAATTTTATTAGTCATACAGGGGGGAATGGGGTAACCTAAAGTTTAATCAGGAAAACTTGTGCTTAAGAAAACATTAGTTGCAAAGTAATCAGCCAAGATGCAATCTTATTCTTTTAATGTTGAGATTGGGTGAAAAAAATGTATAGACTCTGTTTATTTATAATTATTTTCATTATAAATGTCATGGTCTCCCTCCATGTAAATTACTGTACAAAAGTGTGATCATAATGCGAATTAAAATCCTTATTTGTATAATCTTTAATATGATTGAACTAATCCAAAATCAAACTGATGCACAATTTATAAGTTGGATTATATTTTGTTAGAATTCTCTTGTTAGTCAGCTGTAAAATGTCATCTTTTACCAGTAGACTAGTGTCAAGTCAACATTGTTGGATCCTAGTTCTCAAAACTATGCACCTGATCTCACTATAAGAATAGATAGTTCAGGTGAAAACCTTTACAAACGAAAATAATAACTTGCAAGAAAAACTAGTAATGAAAAACAACAAACACACAATTTCATATTAACATAATGTTTTTATCAATTTGGGTTTGGATTATTACAACTGGACTTGAGAAATCCAGCTGCTTCAACTTTCTTTCTCTCTCTAAAAAATTGAAAAGAAAACTTGCTTCTAAATCTGTTCAAATTACGCTGAAAATACAAGAGGCCCTATATGTACACAACTATTTAGATTTGGAACCAAGTTTTTCCTAATACTATAAGACACACTAAGAGAAAAGGTTTTGTAGGGAGACTATCCTTGTATCCTGCTGATAACTTCGCTCCAGCTCCATTCTCCAGACTACAGATCTTCCACTCTAAAAAACTGTAAGGGCCATTCCATATGAAAACCTTTACAGAAATTATAAGGCCCTTCAAAATTTCCAAGACACTGGCATCTTATGTACCTCCATTCGCCCAGCCAAATATCAAGCAGATAACCACTACCTAGACAATACCTATATGATATTAAGAAGATATAATTATAATATAAATTTGTAATACTGCTAATCATAGACTCCTATTGCATGTTTTGAACATGATTCATGAAACTGGAAAAGGAAAAGATATGCTGCATGGACTAAAATTTAATGTGATAGAGAGCTACGAAGTAATATAGAAAGGCGACTAACTCACACAATTGTCAGTCATATTGAACCTGTACTAGAGAAACGCCAATTGAGGTGAGAACTTCTACACGCGTAGAATGAGGTCTTTCCTTACCGGCCTGCAACAATCAATGGAAACATATATGAATAAATAGAAAAATCAAAGAACTATTATTCTCTTTCAAGCAATGGTACAATGTTTTCAATCATGCATAGTTGTCTGTTTCTTTTGTTTGCAGTTACCTGTGGTCTGTTCTTCTGTATTCACAGTATCATCTAAAACAAGCCTCTGCAGACGATCCCCAAAACACAAAGCTTCTGAACACGCTGAACGTAAATAAAGGTTCTCTCTTCTCAAGTCCTCCACTTCCTTGCTCAGTTCAACATTTTGCTCATGTACATTTGAATATGCCAGAAGTTGCTTTTTCAAATATTCAATTTCATTCATGAGATCAGCATTCCTCTTCGGCATACTATTGGAATCTTCCAAGACATAATCTGTAGTATCTAAGACATTCTCCTCATCCTTCAAATTAAAAAAACTGAAATAGATGAACATTTTCTGAAAGAATATAGGATAGAAGAAAAGGTTACATGAATAAAAAAACTCACGCTAGAAAGACTTATCGTCAAATTTACTTCTGTTACACATGGATTCTTTTCTGGCTCTTCCTTTTCACCATTGTGTGATGCGTCACGCGATTCAGCACTATCTATTGACACTATTGATACACATGCACTACAAGATGCCCTTAATTGTCTTCGAATATCTTCGCAAGTCTCATCTACTAATTCCATATCAGATTCAGTTCTCCTTTCAACCACCCTGTCCTCTGATTCATATCTACTGCTAATGTGATTCCCCTGTTAACCAAAATAATCGAAATGATGACTTAAAGTAGATAATAACATCATATTGAAGTCATGGATATAGTAACTGTTGTATTAGTTGTTCAATAGACGGCTCAAATAATATTTACAGCGGATACTCTATTTAGTAAGTTTAAAGAAGACTTGCATTATCATCTGAAACATTTGGAAAAGGGGAATCTGGGATATTTATTTCCACGCTTTCAGCTTGTCTAGATATTTCTTGAATTATATCAATTTTAGACTCCTCGGAGGTAATTTTAAGCTCCCAGACTACCTGATAAAGGAAAATTCATTAGCACCATAATGGTAAAATACTAATAAATTAATCATGATGACAGTATATTGATGATAACAAGAAACCATCCCATCTATGACCAATATCAGCATTTATGAACAAAAAGGCCACCACATATCGAGCTGCTCACCAATGGTTGACAAATTATATGCAGTTGACAACATGTAGAAGTTCTGGCACCCAACCGTTCCTAGGCATGGCAAAAAACTTAAAGGGACAACTCAATTTTTATTGTAATTTACCTGATTAATACTGAGTTCTTGAAACTTCAAACTAAACCCTTCTCGCAATGAGGACTTAATATTTCCCCAATGGCATACACGAGGGAATGTGAACACAGTCAGTAAAGGCCGAGCAAGATCAATGTGCTCATAAGACCATACCTGTAGACAATCACGCATAAGTTAGCTAACAAAACTAAGAACACAAGTTAAACATAAAAGGTACTCATTGGGTCTGAAGAAAGAAAGAAAATAGTTTGAGTATTGTTGGACCACAGAGCATCCAAGTTCGTACACAAATTTATCAAAATCTAATTCTAAACCACCAAATTCAATTAAATGATATAAAAAAGAATTGTCAGAAGTCTTAACTTACTTGGAGAAATATAAGACAGCCTCCAAGGCATTGTGCATTTGTCTCTTTTCTTCTAGTTAACCAATATACTACATCCTCAAGAACAGCTGCTCCCCAAGCAAAACTACTTACTTTATCCAAATCATTGAGAAAATAGAGATAACGGGAATCTACTTTTCCATTTGTGTTTGGAAAAAGAAATATGCCAAATGTATATAACAAAAATGACCTAATGAAATCTTCATTATCTGCCTCACCAAGGGAGTCAAGTCTATCCTCAATTGATGCTACTGTGATTTTCCTGTTCCATAAAGCAGCACCATATTCACTCTCTAAATTTATAAAAGGTGCATCTTCTTTGAGAATTACGGGTTCACCTAACACACGTAATCCTAAAATCAGCGCCACGTCCAAAAGAGTCATCTTAATTTCTCCCGGAAGAAGGACAAAAGCTTGCTTCTTACAACTCCACCTATCCATTAACTCAACTAAAAGGTTTCTCCTTAGAATTTTATTACTTATGCAGAGTAGACTTCCAAATCCCATCCTTGACACTGCATTTCTCTGGTTAGCTGTCAGTTTGTTTACTCTTTTAACAAAGGTTGGCAAGGAAAATTTAGTATTAAAGTTCCTGACCTGTGAAAAGAAGAATATACAAATCTTTCTTGTTATAATATAAACAAATCAAGATATTTATTTTTTATAGAATGACATTTGAAAGAATCATCTATAAATATTTAAAATTCACTACACTGGTTATTTATATACCACATTGAGATACATGTGGCAAGATGTCATTTTATCCCCCATCATATGGGAAACATCATCCACGTAGAGACTCTCTAATATTTGATAACTAGTAAATAAGCTCCAGCATGTAACCATTTATATGCATTGTATGATTTCGCAATTTCCTAAATGTTGTTCCAAATATACTAATAAACATACCATCGTAAAGTCTCTTATAGGCTATAATTATAAGTTAAAACTCCTAGCAATCCCCTTTTTCCCTAAAGAAGTACAACAAAAATGCTTTCGACAGACGCAATAGAAGTACAATTAGGTACACAACTAGTATCTAACCACATTTTTACTTGCATAATTTAGACTGCTGAGGAAAACAAGCCCTAAGAAAGTGAGCATAGACACAATGCAGAGTATACAAAACATTAATTCCTCCTAAAAAGGTAAATAATAGCAAGAATCAAGATAGAGAATGTAATACTCAAGTAGATGAAAAAATAAAGATGACCCACAAGTAAAAAACAAAACTTGATAAGAAAAGATAGATACAAGATAGATACAAGCTTGTAAACACACCTCTTTGGGAAGAATGGAAGATCTCCTAGTAGATTTTTTGTTTGCATCCATATCTCCAGCTTTATAATCTCTCACCCCAATTCAAGGTATCAAAAAAGATACAATATTGATTAAAAATCCGTATGTGTATTATATTTTTTTTTATATATGAAAAATATTTTTTGTGTGGGGAATATGAGAGGCTTGTTCAAGAAGCTGTATGGTTTAGGGCGCCAAAATGAAATTTGTGCTTTTTGCACCTGCACACAATACTTTAAAGTTTATGAGGGTCTGTCTATAATTAGTACTCCCTCCGTCCCGGCCAAATGTTTACATTTGGTCCGGGCACGGAGACCAAGGATAGTGGGTGTAATAGTGATTTTATTGTTAAAATAAATGAAATAGTGGGTGTAATAGTGTAAAGTGTTGAAAAAGTGGAGTGAAGTAGTGGATGTAATAATATATGTATTGTTAAAAGTTACTATTTTTAGTAATGTAAAGAATTGGGTGGGACGTCCCAAAAAGGAAAGTGTAAAGAATTGGTTGGGACGGAGGGAGTATTTATTTTTTGGTGTTGATATGATGAAAATTATGGTTGATTTTAGTTTGAAATTTTGTAAAGGAGTTAAATTTAACTTTGGAGGTCATCAGAAAAAAAATTTATTTATGACTTAATTTAAAATGAAAAATTAAAATTAAAAGTTTTAGTTATTATTTGTTTAGATAATTTATTGTTACATATAATTTATAATTACTAAAATATAAAAATAAAATTTATAAATTTATGTATGAATAATAATATTAATTTTTATTATGAAAATTACAAAAAATATAAATATATTCCTATCAACTTTTAATTTTATACAATTGTATTGATTGTGGATCATTTTTTTAATATATTACATAAATACAATACATTTTAAATTTAAAGCCAAAAATTATTTTAAGTCTCTATCTTAAAGCGAGATTATAAGTTATTTATAAAACATTTTACCAAAAAAATTATTTATGATTTGTAATCAAATTAAATTTTTACTTTCATCTATCACTATTTAGATGATTAATTATAATATACTAGAACTTGTTTGTCAATGCTATGTCGCGGGTGTCAAATGTATGAAGTTATTTATTCGAGGGTAAATATTGATATATATTTTTGGTGTTTTTATTTTGTATCCATTTCTTAATTAGTTAATCATGATTAAAATAGATTATATTATTATGTTAAAATATATATCAAAGAAAACATGTTATAATATATAATAAATAATTAATTAATTTGGCTGTAGTTTTAGCGAGAAAAGGAAAATTTATATGTGTTAGAATAAAAATTCATATTTAATAATTTTTAACAATGAATTTGTATGATAATGTTGATAAAATGATAAAACTAAAAGAAGTTTTATTTAATTATAATAGGTGGGATATTATTATCGGAGGATTGAGGATTACTTCATTTATACATGCATCAAGATTTTTGGCAAGTTTGTCCCAAAATATTATATCTACCACCAACCAGTACAAATATGTTTTTATCAATTAATATGAATCTAATTTATGTAACTTAATTTTCACATGGTAATAGAGAAAATTTATTACCTTGGTATTGACTATAGCTTTAAATATATCCATGACTACATCAATGATGTCTCTTTAAAATAATACTGGGATACAAATTGGAAAAAATTGTTACATATTTGTAATTTTCACCTATAAGAAACATATCATTTTTTTAGGTTTATAGCATCTTAGAAATCATAAAAGTCAAACATATTTTTTTCCCATGAGCAATCGTCATCCACTTGTGTAATTTTGATATTGTCTGATAGTGTGATTGTACATCACAACGAACAAATTTTTGTATGTAATCTTTCACATAAATTTTTTTTTATGATATACACATTCCCTTCTATAAATTGTTTCCCTAAACCCTCAATATTACTTAAGTAAATAAAAACAGAAATGCGAGAATGCTACATAAATAACATGAAATGTATTATTAGGATATATATATTGTATATGGGTTTTTGATGACATTGTATTACATATAATGAAGATATAATGAAATGAAATGATACTTTGTAGGAAAAATGCATACCTTATTATCTTAAAATATTAAATTGGTGATTACTGTTGGCTTGTAAAAGAAAGGCAAACTATTTGCAATTAAACTAATGCAACTATTTAGTTAAGAAACGCCTAATTTACAATATTTTAATTTATTGCATCAATAGATGTTAGTTATAAACTTCATAATATTTATTGAATTATTAAATTATGTTATATATTAATAAAAAAGATTAAAAATTTAGCAAAATTTTATTATTTTGTAGTGTATGTTTTTTAAAAACTTGTGAATTAATAGTATAATAATGAGATATAAGAATGAAACTTGGTTTCCAATTATAAAAAAAATAAAAAATAATAATAAACTTTTATTAGTTTGTATTATATGTTTTCTTAAAAACTTTGTGAGTTAACAGTATAATAATAATGAGATACAAGAATGAAACTTGTTTTTCCTTTTTGAGAAATGACCCGGAAAAGACCAAGTTAGGGTATTAATTTTTGAAATTGAAGTTAGAGTTTAAAATCATTAATTTTTTTATTTGTGAGAAAAAAGGTTTAAAAAATTAGGCACTAAATTGTTATATATATATATATATATATATATATATATATATATATATATATATATATATATATTTTCAATGCATAAGCTATTTTTAGTTTATGAATTTCTTGTATTGTCATATTTTGTTTGATTAAATATTTATTTTATAAATGAAAGTTGTTTTTTAAGTCCATAATAGTATATTTGAGATTCAATTAAATTAAATTTCTTGGTTTTCATTTGTATTTTATGAGTAGATATGTTTTATAATACGGTTGTGTTTTTTGTATTAACTTATTTTAATTTATGTTATGATTGGCTTGTTAATTTTTATTTGTGTTTTATGGAATAGGTGTGTATATTTTTTCATGCCGAATTTTGTATTTTGCATATATTTTTGGTTTGTTTTAATTTTAGATTTTATTAGCATTAATTTATATTTTGTAGTTTTGTTTTGTCCCCAAGAGTTTTGGACTCTAGATATTGTATTTATTTGTTTTGTTTTAATTTTAGATTTTTTAGGTTTAATTTAAGTTTTGTAATTTTCTTTTAAAGCACTGTTGTTGGAGTACTGGTCTACTAAATTTATCAGACTTATGAATTTTGTATTTATTTTGTTTGATATAATTTTAGATTTTTTTACGGTGTAATTTATGTTTTATAGAGTTTTTAAAGTCGGAAAGATTTTAGACTTTTTAAGTTAGTGTTGTTGGAGTACTCCCATCTAAACTTATGATGTCATAATTTCAAAATTCAATATATTAATGATGAGTTGTTAAAGATATGTAACTAAAATAATTTATAACTTATACATATTTACCAAATTAGAAAAAGTGATAAAACATATTTTAAAAAAAATTAAAAATATTCATTTTCAAACTTTAAACAGAACATACAATTAGAAATGAGTATTCAATATAAAAAAAGTTAAAAAATATATATTTAATTTTTAGGTCGAATTTTGGTGTCAACTAAATATGGGCCGCTCAACGAGTCAGTGCACAGTCGTCATAAGCAGCTCAACCATGACCAGCTTAACATAAATTTGTTCTCAGCATTCACATAAAATTTCATATTAATAAAATTATTTGATTACTTATATTTAACATAATATATTCTATATCCTAATCCTACATTAAAATATGAAACTTAAATTAAATATTCTCTACATTAAAATTTTCTAAGCTTAATCCAATTATTCAACAACCTTCCCCCTGTTATGACAAAAAATTATATTCATTAAGGTCCCATTTATTTTCTGAATAAATAATTCATAAATTAAATTTTTTATATATTTTTAAAATTTTAAATTATTATAAAATAAATCAAACTACACCTAAATTTGGAATCCGTTTATACATCAACTAGAACTCAAAGAAGACCCTAGATTCCGTAAGACAGGGGTGACAATTTCGGGTTTTGGGTCAGGTTCGTGTCGGGTCAGATTGTACCTGGTTGTTTCGGTTTGATTTTTTCCTAATCTTAACTCGTACTTATCGGATTTGTGTTAGGTTTCAGATCATTTCGGGTTTCACCACTTCTACTATTTTTTCAGAATAATTGGAAATATATACATATATTATATACTCCATCTGTCCCGATTTATATGAATTGATTGTTTTTGCAAAAAATTTAAGATAAAACAGTTTATTTCTCTTTAATTGCATGTGAAAGTTACAGTCCAAATGTTTAATATGTATTGTACCCACTTTTGTCAGGTGTAAAAAAAGGCAGGACATGTATAAAATATTTTTATTATTATTAAATAATTATGAACCAACTAACGAGTTTCTATCATTGCACGTGAAAGTTACTTTATTGTACTTAAATTTAATTATTTTAGACATAAAATATTTCAAAAGTAGGGTTATAAATAGAGGGTTCATTAATTTTCAGGTTTCGAGTTCGTGTCTGATTGTACCTGATTGTTTTAGGTTGAATATTTACTGACCCAAATTCGTATTTTTTCGGGTTGGGTTCGATTCATGTTTCAGGTCAGTTTAGAAATTGTCACCCTTACGCTAAGGCTAATTCAAATTCAACTAGGGGGCGTTTGGATTATATCGAGGAAAGAGAAAGAAGGATAGAAAGGGAATTAAAGAGAAAGGAAAGGAATGAGATTGAATTATTTTTCTTGTTTGGTTTTGATCTGGAAATGAAATAAATAATTATTTTTTAATAAATTATTTTATGCATATTATTATTTTTTAGATTAATATAAAATATAATTATGTAGAATATAGAAGTGGAAAGATGTATGAGAGAGAAATAGAGATAAAAGAAAAGGGAAAAAAATATCTTGAAAGAGGCGGCGAATGAAAGTAGAGTACTCAAAACTTAAAAAGATCAAAGACAATAATTGTTTTTATAAAACAAATAACAACAAAGAGAATAAATATGATGGTTTCTCTTTCTCTTTTCTCATTAACCCCAACTAAACGACCCCTAAACCCCTCGCATTCGGCCTTGAGGAATCAGGACCATTAGTTTGACAATCCTTTTTATTCTACTTTATCATTTTTTTAATGAGATTGAAGATTCTGAGGTCGAACTCACATAATTTCTTGAAATTATACTCAAATCTCATATTAAAATAGAAGGGTGTTATTTTAATTTCAGAATATTATGTATAATTATAAGTTAGTTATTCTACCCATTCAAAAAAAAAGTTAGTTATTCTAATTTTTACCTGTATTCATTTTCAGCCATCCACCTTATATTTGAACTAATTAGTCAATAGAAACCGAGCCATAATAATTAGCTAGGAATAGAAACACATCACAGCCAGCCTTTGACTGTTGCCTACTTCATCCCACCTTTCCTATCTCACCTAAACTTTTTTCCTTATCGACTTAATTTAACTACACTTCTAATTTAGTTTCCTCACATGCTATGTTTCATGTACAATTAGAACCGTTTGTTATCATTTTTCTTAGACAGACAATTTTTCAATTAGAAACAGCAATAATTTATTGTTGTTTTTAGAGAAGACACGGCTAATCAGACTCAAGAAAACTAATATAACCAGCATAAGTTGGCCGAACAGAGTCATTTCATGTAAACCTCGTGAAGGAACAACAATACAACATCCTGCAAACCTCATGAATTAGCTAGCTAGTTACGTTTCTTTCGAAATTAAATTAAACAAATTCGAACGGGTTCGAAACTTCTTACATAAGTAATCAATTGTTAAAGTTAAGTACAATATATATACCTATAGAAAAACAAGAAAGAAATCTCAAAGATTGATTGAAATATACAGGATTTGATGAGGGGTTAGATATGGTTGATGCTGTTTGTTTCTTGGAGATTTGACATGAGCTAAAAAACTTCATTCCTTACCAGCAAAAAGGTTGATAGCAATCTGCTTTATAGGTATAAAAAAAGTTTGGTATTTGCCACTTGGCCCCAAAACTGATCAACTCTAAAGATTTTTCTGCACCAGTACCTATCAACTTAATAGTTTTTTTTTCTTAATTAACATAATTACATTGCTCTTTTCATATCACAAGCTAATCCTCACCAACTAAAATATTGCACAATCACTCAAACAATACCTTACTATATAGTAAAATGCATGTAACTGGTTTTCTTTACTCATATACAGCTGGAGATAACTTTTGATAAGTGTGTTGAAAAAGTATTGATTTTGGATGATTAGGTACTAGGATTTCAAATTTAATTAATATTAATCAAGGATTTAATAATGGTTGTTTAGCCAGAGCTGTCATAGTTATAGATATTACTTGCACCTTTTGTTGATCTTAAAGAATCTGCTGGCATTGAAGCATCTATGTAAATATCTTATAGCAGGGGCATAACTGCAGAACCAGAATACAACTCAATTCACTTCTATATACATCTCTCTGTCTCTTAACAAATTTTCAGCACACAGGTTTCTTGTTTTACATATTTGTTAGGTTATCGATCGATAAGTTTCATAGTGTCACAAAGAAAAGGACCATTTCTTGACTTTAAAGTTCGAATATTGCATCCCGAAAAAATTCCCTGATCCTCTGAACAAGTTACCATTTCTTCTTCTTATCCAAAACCCAAAAGTAAGATGCTCTTGAATGTCTTTTTCTAGTTGGAATCTTCACAACACAATATTAGCTTCACCTCAAAACACAAGGGGAACCAAAAACATTAAACACTTTCTCTTTTGTTGGTAAAAAATCTTTGTAATATCCCAAGAAAATGGTTCATTTACGCCGCCTTCTTGTCGGTGCTGAGCAAAGCATGCCACCAGCCAGTGACAATTATATTGGACAAAAACATTACACTAACGAGGCGAAATTTGACACAAACATGGTGATCATATTGGCTGCTTTACTATGTGCACTATTATGTGCACTAGGACTGAACTCAATAATTCGTTTTGTACTACGTTGTACTCATAGGTTTGGTACAGAGACACCGGAGCAAGCTGCAGCCCGGTTAGCTACTACAGGAGTAAAAAAACGAACTCTTAGAAAGATTCCGATAGCAAATTATGGATCAGAAGTGAAGTTATCAACCACTGAATGTCCTATTTGTCTAGGGGACTCTGTAGAAGGAGAAAAAGTTCGAGTTCTGCCAAAATGCAATCATGGTTTTCATGTCAAGTGCATAGATACATGGCTGGAGTCACATTCATCGTGCCCAAATTGTCGTCATTCGTTGCTTGAACGTTCAACGTCACGTGTTGCTGATGAAAGTTCTGTGGCCCAGCCACCAGAAAATAACAGTTCCGGCCAGCAGCAACCTATTACTCTTACTGTAGTGACACAAGTTTAAGGATTTAGCGTTACGACATTCATGTATGACACATTATATCTGTTAAATTTAGGCACTTCACTATAGGAATTCAAAGCCTAAATGAAAATTTATTGTGGCTGTTCCAGATGACGTAGTAGTGCAGAAGAAGATCATAATGTCTTGATTAATGATATTACCTTGAGATTTATTCACTCAAGTTTTCATTTCTTCATTTTATCTCATAATTTATATTTTGAGTGTTAATAATATATTATAGAGATAACAATCTTGATTTAGTCTATTATAAAAATTTGCAAGCAGGCAAACGTGCCCGTATCTACAGACTACAAATACTCGGACTAAAGTTGTACAATAAATTCTATCTTTAGATATGATGATTGGTCTCTATCCAATTTATTTTATAGGCTCGAATTCAATTTGCAACTTATTGTGTACAATTGGTTTAACTGTAGATCGTAATGATTAGATCGACTCTGCTTTAGCTAAATGGACTATATCTTGACGCCAAAATTATGTTCTTGTTTCTCATTAATATGGGGCTATAGAGTTTTTTTTACCTCTGATAATCTCATCCTTTTAAAGTAAACACTCCAGTAATGGATCAAGCAACCTATTATAATGTGTTCCATTTGAGGCATATTTGGAATTAATTTTGTTGAATAAAACTTGGCTCCTATTCTCTAAATCGTCATACATCTTCGAAGTGTCTTTCTTAGCCTTTTTCGTGTTTTTTTCCTTGTTAGACATTAATCGATACATTCAAAAGCAAACAAATAACTGCGTCCAAAGTTAAGCCCCTAGTCAGTGATAGGTTAATTGTTAGCAATTAACGATCGTTAACAACCATCTATCCGCCATTTTTTACAGCGGATAGTAAAAAATTCAGAAGCCTGCCAAAAAGCGCGGATAAACGATATGATATCCGGGATTTTAAAAAATCAAGTATTAATGTTATCCACGATAAAAAAACACGGAGGAAGTGATGATTAGGACAAGCGATTATCAGGACCCGACATTTAAATAATGTGAAATGATATTAATCGTGTCTAGGTACATGATGAAGTACAATATTAAGATCTAAGCAATAGAAGGGCATGCGGCACGCCTACTCAGAGGTCTTGTTTACCTTCATAGTAATGATCCATCCGGACCGGTGAAGATTTTTAGGTTATATTTACTCGAATGCCATTTTTTAAGCCATCTATCTCATAAAAAAATATTAAATAACTATCCAATCTTCACGACGACTCATTTATACTACTAAAGTTTCAAAATATATCATCCGTTTAAAAATTTAACGATCAACATTAAGACCGTGGATTGCTAATTGGACAGGTTATGTGGAAAAAGGAAAAAAAATAATTAAGTAACACAACATTGATTAAACAATTAGAAAAAAAATATATATATATATATATATATGTTGTTATGGTAAAACACATGCATTATAAATTTCGAAATTCATGATGTCCGCAAACGAAGATTCATACCACAATTTCAAATTATACCGGTACGCTCCATTTAAACAGTTATATACAACTAGTCTATGTGCCACTTGCGTAGACACCTGACACGTTATCGCATTTTTAACGTTAATCGCCAATTTTTTTTAAAAAAGTTAACGGAGTGATATATCTTAACAGTTTAGTGACTTAAATGAGTCGCCGTGCAGACGAGGTAGGTATTTGATATTTTTTTGTGAGATGAATATTGAGTTTGATATAAAACCCATTTTTTAAGTTAACTTCTCAGATTTTTATTCAGTTTAGTGTGTGTTGGGTCCAATAAGCCCAAAGTGTTAATAGCCAATAAATATAAAGCCCATAAATAGGGGCCCAAGATATTTCCTATATATAGAGGACCTTGGCCGGACATGCCGAGGGATTGACAAATTGTAATATTGAATAAAAACTCTGAAAATAGTATAAAGAGGATTAAGGAATGTATTAATAATATCTTCTGCATATTTACACTTAACAGTGTGCATTATAGAGCTATTAGTAACTTGAGAATCAATTGTTGAATGCATGCAAGTCAATCATCAGGCGTAGCAGAATTCATGGCATCCGAACTCTATGAAGAGTTGGAGAGGAATAGAATGAGCCTGTAGACGCATACTCATTTGGTTGGTGTATTTGAGAGATGCATATATCTGAGTTTCTGTATAATGCTCAAATGTAGCCCAAATTTACTAGAAAGTGATTTTGGCAAGTATGAATGTTAACTTAATTTATTTTATAAAAATTGTTGCGGTTTCTCTACTGACCAATACTTGGAACAACAAAAATCTCTTGGTGCATATTTGTGACATAGGAAACCTACCAAAAGCATTATAGAAGATTGAGGATGTTAAAGCTCAAAAGTTTGTTGGAAAATGCCCGGAGAAAATATGATATTGAGAATTTTATCATGTCATTAGAGCCCGATTAGGTTAGATAAAGGAGAGAACAAGTGAGAGAGAAAACAATTTTTGAGAGGAAAAATAAAATTATATCAAGAGTTCGGTGAGAGAAAAATTCTATAAAAGTTTATGAGTGTGAGGAAAAAAAGGATATTCATAAGAGTTTGTAGGTGTGAGAGAAAAATTCTATAAAAGTTTATGAGTGTGAGGGAAAAAAGGATATTCATAAGAGTTTGTAGGTGTTAGAAAAAAAATTCTTTGAGAATGCGTAAAGATAAATAGAAAGATCATGAGACAATCTAGTGAGAGATGATAATAATGAAAGTGATGATATAACGATGAAGACAATAAAACGAGGAAGAAGGAAAAAGAAAAAAGAAAAACCGGGAGACAAACCAAAACAATTTTTTAATTTCAAATTGGGTATTTAAAATTTTCATACTCCAACTTGAAGGAAGGTATTGAAATATATTAGAATATTGGTGAAATATGATATTAGTATGATATGTTTTTATTATTAATAAGAGATAGTAACTTATAACCCGTGCTCGGACGATATTAATAAACAATTACTCATATATTAATTATTTTATTAAAATTTTAATGTTTTGGTTACAATAATATAACATAGTAATATAATTTGATTAATATAGATAAAAAATATTATTTTAATATTTATTATATTTAATTAATAAATTGTAATTTTAAATAAATTAAAATTTCCAAGCGGTGATAAAATTGAGATATGTTAGTTGATTGTGAGTACAACTATATTATATTGTAAATAAAATTCTTAAAATAAAAAATTTAGTCTATAATTTAGATATAATATAATATTATTCATGAACAGTTTGTACAAAATGAAGATTGCATCAATGATAGAGTTTTATATAAAATATACTTATTTTAAATATTATAATAATATATTAGAGTTTTTTATAATATATAATTATTAATTTTGTAACCAGAGGGCCAACTGTCCAAACAAATTTTATAATATTATAATATAATAAAATTTAATTAATAAGTTTTAATTTTTATTGAGTTAAAGAGCTTGAGTATTGATAAAATTGAAAAATGTTAGTAGATTTTATTGAGTACAACTATGTTACATAAAAATTTTATTATAATAAGATTTTTAAAATATAAAATTTAGGATATAATTTAGATATTAATAAATATTATGTTAATTAAAATAGTTGAATTAGAATAAAATATAAAATATTTTTTAGTAATAGGTGTAACGATTCTTATCTATATACTTTAAATGTAACGGTTAGTATTTTTTTATGATTAAAAGGTTTAACCAAACCAATTACAAAATATTTCAATTTCGATTATAATATTATAGTATAAATTATTCTTATTAACCAAGTTATGTTGAATATTTGATTATATATATATTAAATTATTATGAATAAGAAAATAGGTCATTGATAATTTTATCATCAAACGATACTTCCTTGCCTCAATCTAGTTTCCTCTGAGATGCCACGATTATAATATAGTAAAGTATGTGTACATCTCTAGAGCATTGGCATTTGGGACATAACCCCATTCTCATCCCTAAATTATAGGAAATTTGCCTAAAATTTCTCTAAACGTGCTCTCCATACAAATTCGAAAATGAGATTTAGTTTTAGTCTCTAAAATTAAATCTCCATGTTTAAGAATTCCCTATTTTCATCCTTATCTCATTAAGTATTTTTTTTTCATATTTAAAAAACAATTTAAATAAATAATTATTATAAAATATTTTTGAAATTTTACTTTTTTATATATATAAAGATTTGAATATTAAATGTAAGTATATATTTTTATATTTTTTAAAATATGTGAAAATTTTAAATGTGCATAAAATTATAAAACGGAAGAAATATATAATAATAAAAAGTTGGTAGTTAAAATTGTTACAAAAAAGGAGAATGAGGATAGAGGTGAGAAATGGGATGTAGGAATTTTTTTAAATATATATAAAATTTGAAGGTAATTTTAGAAAATTATTATTTTTAGTATAATTTTGGGATGGGGAAAGTAATCTCAATAAGAATGTTGTCGTAATCCTAATTAGGGGGAGTAAAACCGAACCGAAACCAAAAAACTGAACTGAATAGTGTAATTTTGGTTTAGTTCGGTTTATTTTTTAAAAAATTTCAGTCAATTCGATTTTTCGGTCCAGACTGAATTAAAGTTTCGTCTGGTCCGGTCTTTGACAAAAAAATTTGGTACAGACCGAATAGACCGAATTATATATTATTTATTTTTATTATATATATAATATATTTTTATTATTATATATTTTTATAATACATGTTCGATAAATACAATTTTGCTCTAATGTCATAGAGCCAACTTATTTATTACCCCCTCTGTCCCAATTCAAGTGACTTTTTTTGATTTTTTTAGGTCAATTTGACTAAATGTTGATCGGTGATTAGAGATTATTCTATTATAATTTTTAAAAATTAAAAGTTACATTTTAAAGTAGAATAAATATATTTTCTAATGATATATTTTTTAATTTTTTATAATTATATAATATATGTAATTTTTGGTCAAAACTTAGTCAATTTGACCTCAAGAAGTCAAACAAAATACTTGAATTGGGACGGATGGAGTAATTAATTTATATATTTTATTAGTTGGAATCATGCAATTTTAATATACAATTGTTTTGTCTCGATATATATTCGTAGAACTAATATTAATTATTATATTGTTGATTTATTATTTGGCTTCTATATGAATCTACTTGGTTTTCTTTATGTATTTGTATTCATGTTCTCTTAGACATTCCTCTTATTTGATTTTCATTTTTTTTAAAGAAATGGGATTGAACCGTACAGACAGAAATAATTCAGTTTAGTCTAGTTCGGTTTGTAATAAAAATTCGGCCAGTTTAGTCTAGTTCGGTTTGTAATAAAAATTCGGTCGGGTTCGATTCCCAAAATATGTCTATTTGGTTCGATCCAGAACCGACTAAATGCTCGGCCCTAGTCCTAACTCCCAGTTGTGCAGCTAGCTTGATGATCTTTTGTGTTAAATCAGTTATAATTGTTACTTTCTCCCTCTTATAATAAGTGTTCTATTTAATTTTTTCGTGGTCAAATTGATTCAACATTGATTATAAATTAAAATTTATTCATTTACATCTTTTAAAAATTGGAAAATATTTTATAAAATTGATTAGATATATTTTTTAATAATATAATTTTTGAACTTTTTTAAAATATATATTATGTGTAATATTCGATTAAAAATTGATCAATTTGACTGATAAAAATTAAAACAAGACAATTGTTTTGACACGCTAGAAAGTATAATTATCAATGTAATTAATGAGGTCTATTACGATGAGGTGAAGCTATGAACATATATTTCCACTAACAAATTATAAATCTGCAAGGATCTACATGCATTTCTGATGTTTGATATTTGCAAAACCAATTCATTCTATTAAATAAAACATTAAGACATGGCATAACTCGAGCATGGCAAAGCTGTTTCAGGCTCTTTTACAATAATCGAAGCCAAAGAATAGACAAGTAACAACTAAATGTATAAATTATCAATGTGTTAATATAATAATATATATGTATACTTTTATTTTGTGCATGGGTGGCCAATACTAATACTTCGTTACATATTATATTTTTTTATTTTTGTTCTTAAAGCGAAAACAATGACCGGATTTCACGCAATTTGTTTAGTCCCCTGAATATATATAAATTATGAAAAATGCTAGTAATTTAAATATAATTAAAAATTGTCAAATAATTGTTTATAAAAAAATATATTTGGAATAATTACTACTATTGTATTATATTTTTGTAATAGTTTGTTTAATTTGTACCACTAAGACATAGGATAAGAATAATATTTTTTTTCTTTTAAGGTTTTAACCATAAAATTAGAATATTCAATTAATCATATGCTTAAATTGTAGAAAATCATATTAAAAAGTAATATTCACTTTTTATTTTTATGACTAAACGCCTGAAAAACAAAAATATAGTTAATTAGTGACTAAAAAATTATACATCTATTTTTATAATTAAATATCTAAAAAATAAGAGCATTAAATTTTCTTTAAGATGTACCTAAATGACCCCTATTAACCAAACATTTTTTGTAAATGCAAATTTAAGTACTCCCCCCGTCTCTAAAAACTTTTCCTGTTAATCATGTGCACGTTTGCCAATACATATTTTTGATCGTTAATATCTTTAATTTCGTATTACTATTAAATATAAAAATTTTACTGTATTAAAGTACTCACAAATACGAATCAAACAAAATCACTCATGACTATATTTTATCTTATAAATTATGTATAAATTAGTAGTCAATTGCTTATAATAAACAGTACAAAAAGTCAAAACATGAAATGTATTTCGAGACCGAGGGAGTACTTAATAGTTAATTCTTGTTGGATGTTATTCGGTGACCGCGAGTCTCTTTTTGCGGCGAAATGATGTGCCTAGCTACCAATTTACAGGCAGGGGATTTAACATGTTAATAGGGATCTCATCATCTATTAACCCTAAAAAGGGAAGGAATATAGATGGTAATTTTAAACAAATTGTATGAAAGCATTTAATATGACTGGAAGAATTCATGATTTAAAGAAATCTATAATCTCAACCAACAACAATATTATGATCACAACAATAATATTATACCAATATTATAAATAGTAACCATTAATTCAGAATAATACCTTTGATAGTATTTTAAATCACCGTAGCTATCAACCTATCCTGGCTTCTTCTTCCCTTCTTTGGGTTACAGCCTGGCCTCTGGGATTGCTTCAGATATCCTCCAAAATACTACTATGATATTATCTAAATTAATAAATACTATATATAATCTTAGTATAATACTCTTGCTGTATTCATAATATTTTCTTAGTTAAGATTATAGATAAAAGAGTGTTTAGCTAGACATAATGTTTTAAACTGAAGATTTTATTGCTGAACTTCTGATATCCTTTTATTACAATGAGGGTCTTTATATAGAGTTCCTCAAAACTATTACATCATTGCTTACATCATTACTTGAAATAATTAAAGCTCTATTACATCATTGCTTTCATCATTAAATCTGCATTATTTTTTAAAGCTGCATCTTCTTTTATCATCTTCTGTCTGCCACAAAACTTTTTCTTCTGTCTGCCACAAAACTTTTTCTTCTGTCTGCCACTTCTTTCTGCCACGAGCTTTTACATCCTCCATGTTGTATGATTTATTATATTAATATAGATCTGTAGATTAATCTACATTTGATCTGTAATATAGTAATATGAACTGTTTTGTAGTCAAACTACATTGATTTATTTGAAGGGATCAGAAGATCCTTCTCTTTTTGATATTTTAACCTCAGTAATATTTTTCCCATTATTCTTGATTACAGGTCTTTTTCTTTGACCTGCCAATTCATGATATTGTTCTATGGTAGATTTTGCATGAGTATGTTGTAAATTAATAATTCTATTATACATCATTTCCAGTTCTGTAGTGTCTTGTATCATGTTCTCATTATCATAATATAAGGTAATTATTTCTTCAACTTGAGCTCCTCTGCTTGTTCCAATAATATTAGTTTTTCGAGCTCTTAACATGTCTTCAATCTTTCCCTTTAAAGTTAACAGTCCAATTGCTCTTTTAGTAGATATCCATTCCTGGAATTTTTCTATAGTACATGGGACTGCCAGCTTCAAATCTTCTTGATCTCCATTAATATTACTATTTTTTCCAGTCTTAAAGAGTTGACATATCACTATAGGTTTGCCAACCAAATCCGTAGAAGCATCAAATATCTGTATTCCGTATACTCCTTTTCCAAAGGATTCCATCATGGCTTTAGTAGATTCTATTATTAATTTTGGTAATTTTGATATGCTATACATTGTATCGGTTACTATGATCTTATCAATGAAACCATATGTAAATAGTTTCTCAACAACATCTGGGTTTGCATCTTCACTACATAAATATCTTGGATACTTGCTAATTTTTGAACTCCTTAATATTTCAGGGTTAGACTTATAATCATAGAATTTGATAATTTTTTCATATGCTGTTATGGTTTCAGGTGGATATTTGAGTTTATCACTCATAGTAATAGAGGGTGATATTTGTGCTGAAATGCTTGGTGATGGCATGGTTGCAAGTCTAGATGAGAAAGTTTGTAGTTTTGTAGAGGCTATAGTAGTAGGGTTTTGTAAGGTTTTTGCTATTTGCTTGTCTTTTATGGCTTCTTTCAATTGTTTCAAATGGTGTGAATTTTCTTGTACTATTACTTCTATCTCCTTGTGTAGTTGGGCAATTTTTTCATGGTTCTTTGTAATAATATCTGTAATATTTTTTATATACTCATCAAAATTGTTAGCTGTCATTATTGTACCTGCTAAGAAAATCAGCCAAGACATTTTTAGTTCCAGATATATTTTTAACAATAAAATCATAACAACAAAAGAAAGATTGCCATTTTCTTCTTTTATTTAATTCTGGTAATAAATCTATTTTATTAGTAATAAAAGCTTTTACTTGGGTATTATCAGTTCTTACTATAAACTTTACTGGTAACAGGTGATAATGAAATTTCTTAATTCCAAATTTTACTGCTAATAATTCTTTTTCATTTATGTGATAATTCTTTTCATTTGGTTTCCATGTTCCTCCTCCATATCCACATATTAGAGGTTTTTCTTTATCAATATCACTATGTTCATATGCTATAAGGACTGCTCCCCATCCTATATCACTTGCATCTGTAAACAATTCTAATTGATCTGTTTCTATAGGTATTCTATGTTTTGGTAAATCCATTACTTTTTCTTTAAGTAATTTAATAGTTTTATCATGCTCTTCTTTCCATTCAAAAGGTTTATTTTTTGTTAATTCTTGTAAGGGTTTCCTTAATTGTGGTAGATCTTTTATATGATCTGCTGCATAATTAATTATTCCTAAGAATTGTTGTACTTCTTTTTTATTTTCTAATTTATCTTTAAAGTTTTGTATTTTTGATACTATATGGTTTTGTAATTGTAATCCATCTTTATCTATAATATATCCTAAATATTCTATCTTATTTTTAAAGATTTCGGATTTCTTTTCAGAAAGTAATATTCCATGTTGTTTTACTAATTTTATAAATTGTTCTAAATGATTTATATGCATTTCTAAATTCTCACTATATATTAATATGTCATCTACATATACTATACAAAAATCTTTCAATTCTCTAAATACTTGATCCATTCTTCTTTGAAATATTTGTGGTGCATTTTTAAATCCAAAGGGTAATACTATCCATTCATAATGTCCTTGAGGGGCACTAAATGCTGTTAATGGTATGGAATCTTTTGTTAATTTTATTTGCCAAAATCCACTTTTACAATCAAATTTACTAAACCATTTCTTATTTCCTAATCTATTTATAAGATTTCTTTTATAAGGTAGAAAGTATCCATCAAATATTGTCTTTTTATTTAATTCTCTATAATCTATTACCATTCTAGCTTTTCCTCTTTTCTGTTCACTATGTTTTCTTACTAAAAAAGCAGGACTACTATGTGGACTTTTACTTTCTTTTATAATTTTTAAATCTAATAATTCTTTTATTTGATTTTCAAATTCTTTTTGATCTGTAGGACTATATCTAATTGGTTTAGATCTTACTATATCATTAGAATTTATCAATTTTATTTCAGCATATATATTCTCTTTATCCCATAATTGTATAGGATTTTCTCCAAAGTTTGGTTTTAATAATTCAATATATTTTTTAGTTAATTCTTCTAAATTATTGTTTCTATTAACTAATATTTTATTTACTCTGGTTATATTTATAGGTAATATTCTTTTTAATATTATCCATTTATTACAAGGTGTTTGCAAACTTAAACTATCACAAGTAATTACTTGAGTTTTAAAATGATCTAAAAAGTTATTTCCTAATAATATTGGTTGTTTCATTTTATTTTCTTGATATATTACTGGTATTTTAAATACTGTTTTATTTAATACTATTCTCATATTTTCTGCTATTATATCTAATTCTTTTCTTTGTTCATTAAATCCGGTTACTCTAGTTTTATAAATATTAGATTTTTTCCATTTATGTTGTATTATTACTTCTTTTTTAGTTAAGCATAAATCTGCTCCACTATCTATAAATATTTTTTGTTTTATTAATTTATTGGGTTTATATTCTACATATGCTTCTATATAAATGGCTACCATTATTCTGAACTATTTTCACTTGATAAATTTTTCTCAGATTCTGATTTATTACTAGATTCTTCATATTTTATATGCCTTTCATATTCTGATTCACTTTCATTATCAGTTTGACTTATATAAAATTCTTCATATTTATACCATTTATTATTATCTTCTTCTATTTGTTCTAGATTCATTATAAATTGTGAGGTATTAATATATTTTATTCCTTTTTCTTTTAATTTCGGGCATTTATTAGCATAATGTCCTTTTTCTTTACAGTTCCAACATGTACATTCACTTATTTTTCTATTATTATAAGGTTTCCTTTTAAATTTTCTTTTATACCTAAATTTCCTTCTATTATCAAAAGTATTTTTAAATTTTTTAAATTTTTTCTTTTTAAATTTATTATAATATGGATTATAATTTTTATTAAAACTATTCTGGTTTTCAAATCTTCTGTTATAATTTTTCCTATGTTTTTTATAAGATTTTCTTATCTTTTTATCATCACATCCAAATACTAACCTTCTTTCTGTAAAACCACATATTTCTCTTAATCCTAATTTTTTATCTTTTTTAACCTTTTGTTGTACTCTATACTCTTCACATTTTCTCATAAGATATCCTCTTAATACTCTTATTCTTTCTCCTAAAGTGTTTTCTCTTGGTTCTAATTTATTATATTCTTTAGTTATTTCAGTATTATACGGATCTGGTAAATGATCATAATATAATTGTTGATATACTAGACTTTCTTCTGGTTGAAATCTAGCTTCATAAAAGAATTTTGTAAAACTTATAGTATATTCTGGTAATTTATTTATTTTACAACATTTCATGTTATTTAAATTCATTATTATTTCCATTTTTCTTTCTATTAATACTTGGTCTCTAGCTACTATCCATGGTTCTCCTAGAAATTCTCTTTTTAATATCATATCAAATATTTGTAACATAGATTTCCAATCTCCTGCATTTCTCATTACTTCTGTTTTTAATTGATAAGCAATAGATTCTATCCAAAATGCTACCTTTCCTATTAATGTTTTTGATATTAAATCATAAGTATAATCTAAATTATTAATATGTGGAGAACTCATTAAGGCTATATAAGTTCCAAGATTCCAATCAGTTATTCTTCTATTAATTTCTTGTTCTTCATATACATTATCTAAATCTAAGAAGTATCCATTAAGGTTAACTCCTTGTGACATTGATCCTACAAATTCTTTAAATTCTGCTTGTTGTCCTATTGGAATATGTTTAGGTATTTTATTATTATTTCTTATCATTGCATCTAAATTTGGATCTATTAATTTTTCTTCTGGATAATCATTTATTTCTTCATTCATTAGATCTTCTGTTTCTATATCAGTTCCAATTGCTTCTTCACTTACTGATTCTTCTTTTATAATTGCATTTACATTATTTATTTTTTTCAAAGCTTGCATTATGTGGTGATTTTCTTCTTCAATATCTGAATTTTCTTTAACATCTGATTCTTCTATAAAATTTACTCTTTCTTCTTCAGACCTAGAATTTTTACTAGAACTGCTACTAGAATTATCTGATTCATTACTATTTATTTTCTTTTCTTTATTCTTTAATAATTTTATTTCTTCTTCTAGTATATCTAGTCTTGTTTTAGTTTTTTGTAATTCATTTTTAATTTTTTTAATCTCTCTTCTTGCTTCTTTCAATTCTTTTTTAGTACTTTTATATTTATCTTTATATTTTTTATACTTTTCATACCATTCTTCATTAGTATTGAGTTTAAGTTTATAATTATTTTCTTTTAATTCTATCATTTCCTGCTTCTGCTTTTCTAATTTTAATTGTAAATATTCTATCTTTTCAATTATATCTTCTCTAGGTTCCTTATATTCTTTGTATTCTTTTTTTATAGGTTCATATTTATAACTATCTTTTTCTATTATTTCTTTTCCATGATTTTTAAGAAATGTTATAACATTATGTTCTTCTTTATCCATTAAAACTTTCCTTTTTTATGTAAGGATGATAATCCTTCTAGTACTTTATCTACAGATTCTGGTATATTAGGTTTCATTTTACTAATATCTATCATAATAGGATCTTTAGTTCTTTTCCAAGCATTTATAGCTACTATTTCTGGTTTTAAGATTTCTTCTTCTTCTGTTATTACTTGTTTATTTTTTTCCTTCTCTTCCTCTAATTTTGCTAATTTTTCTAATATTATCTTGAATGTTGGTATTTCAGATATATTCCATAAATTTGTTAATTCTTCTCTTATTATCTGTCTCAAATGAATTTGTTCTTTTTGGATTTCATCTATTTTCATTATTAAAATATTTATTTTTTCTTTTATTATTAATTCTTCCCATAGAGCTTGTATTTTTTCGTTATTACTAGTCATTTTTAGATATTCTTTTTATCCATCCATTTCCCATATTTATCCATATTTTTTCAGAGGGTTTAATCTTTATTTCCTCTAATTCTTTTATATCTTCTTCTAATTTTTTCTCTTTTTCACAATATTCTAAATATTTTATTTGTGAATATATGCCTTCCTCTAATGCATCTTTTATCTTTTGTAATTTTTGTTTTTTCTTTTCTATTTTTTCTTGAATATTCATATTTTTTCTATAAATCTTACTTTGCCTTGATCTGTTATTTCAATTCCTTTATTGTTAATCTTATAATTTATCATAGTTAAGAAATCACTTCCTAATAATAATTCATTAGAACTATCATACTCTATTACTCCTATATTTATATTATATTCCAAATCTTGTATTTTGAATTTTAAATTAATACTTTTAGTTATTATTATTTCCCTTTCATTTTCAGGATAGTTATAAGTTTGAGGTTCTATCTCACTACAATTATTTTCATCAATTTTACTAACATGTATAAAACTTTTAATAGCTCCTGTATTTATTTCCGTAATACATTCTTTTGCTGTCATTCCATCAAATATTATTACTTTTATTTTTAATCTATCAGTATTTATATTTATTAAGTTTATTTCTCTAGGATAGTTATACAATATTCTTCTAGGTATACTAGGTAAACTATTTTGTCTTATCATTATAGGTTCTTTTCTAAAACTTAATCTTGATCCTTCCATTCTTGGTATTAATTTATTAGGTGGTTCTAATATTCTATCATTAAAGTCTATGTATATTTCTTCTGGTATTGTTATTCTTGAACTTTCTTTATGTTCTATTTGTTCTAATATATCCTGATATATTTTTGGTACTAAAATACTTGATTCATGTTGCTTAGTTACATGATGATTTCCTGTTAGTGCATATATCATTTTTGTTTCAATACTAATAACCTTACTTCCAGGTGGCATTTGTATTCCATCTAATTTATAATATAGTGTTAAAGCTAATTCTTTATGTTCATCTTTTAATGATATACTAAAATCTGGTTGTACCGTAAATTTTAATTTTTGATAAATTAAATTTCATTTTATTACTGATATTAACGCATCTTGTATATTTCCTAATATTCTGTCATCCAATATATATATCTGTATAGGTGTATCTATATTTCTTTGAAAATATGCTTTTATAGTAAATTCTACTCCTCCAAAATATATATTTCTATATTTCTTTACTTCCTTATTAGATAATTTTCTTAGTTCTCTTTTTATTATTTCATCTGTTATTAAACTTATTTTTGCTCTTCCATTTATACTAGTAGTATCTATTATATTTTCATGTTTTTGTGCAATATATCTTATTTCTTTATTTCTTTCAAACCAATTTGTTTTAAATATTTTCTTAACTGTTAATTCTTCTTTTTCACCTTGTATTTTTTGGTAAGTTTCTGGTTTAAAACTTAAATTTTGAGAAGTTCCTTCTTCATATGTATCCATTTGATAATATGTTTTATTAGATTCTTCCACTACTTCTTTTCCTTTATCCATAAGTATAAATCTCTGAGTCTCTTCTTACTTTATTTTTTAGTTTCTCTATATATTCATCAATTATTTGAAGATAATTTATAGATTCACTATTAAGATAAGGTCTTTTCATTATCCTTTCTTTGTGTTCTTCATATCTTATTATTTTTTCAAGTCTTCTTTTATTTTTATTCTTTACCAATGGTTTATTTTCAAAATAAGATAACGTATATCTTTGATTTTCCATTTTTTTATCCGTAAGTATATATTTCTGCATCTTTCTTAGCTTTGTGTTTTAATTTTTCTATATATGCATTAAGCATTCCTTTTACTTGTATTGATTTATTATTTTGATATGGTTTTGCTATTACCATTTTCTTATATTCTTCATATTGCATTATTTTTTCAAAATTTCTTTTAACATTATTTTTTACCTCTGTTTTTCTTACAAAGTAAGATGATGTGTCTCTTTGATTATTCATCTTATCCAGTTAGATTAGATTCAATTAATAACTCTTTTCTTCTCCAATATATATTATTATTATATATTCTATATAATGCCATTAACTTTGCTATTTTACAATTATTCTATATAATTCTATATAATGGAAGATTTGAAAACCAGAATAGTTTTAATGATGTGCCTAGTGCCTACCGACACACAATCGAATACAATATATTTAACTCTCCTGGCGATGTAATTTCACAGATTCTTCATTTTCTTTCCCAAGCAAAGAATATAATGAATACATTTCGCAATTTATGCAACAACATGTCAATCACCACCACACCGCATATTCCCTTCATTATATAATCATAATCGACTTTTTTCGCATATTTGTGTATATAAAATATAATACTCCCTCAAAATGAGACAAGAATTATGGGACGGATGGAGTATATACTTAATGGGTTAGGTTGAATGAGTAACTCCCTCATTTGAGTAACTGACAAACCTAATATCAAATATAATTATAGTACAGATGAAAAAATAGTTGAATATAAAAAAAATTACAGAACACAAAAAATAATCACAAAACAAACAAAATAACAAAAAATAATCATAAAACAAACAAAATAATTACATAACATACTAAAAATATAGAACATAAAATTACAGAACACTATTGAGCATTAGTGTTCTGTAATTTGTGTTCTAATTTTTTTTTTATATTATGTAAATTTTTTTGTTTATTTTATAATTATTTTTGGTGTTCTATGATTTTTTATATATTCTACAGTCTTCTATAATTTTTTATTAATCAAATTCTTATAAAATAGAAATCGGTTCATCAGTTACTCAAATATCAAATGAGGAGTTAGCCATACTCTCAATTATATATATCATATGACATGTACATGCATTCAAGGACAGTTCAGGGACTCAAAGAAACTCAACGTCCAATATTCCTGACATGCTAAAAAGCTACGTAAGTACAAAAAAAATTGTAAGCTTTTTCGTCCTCTTCAAGTAACTTTAAATTCTCGTAGTTTATGCTAAATTTGATTTTAAATTTTTGACTGACATACACATCACGGATAGCCGAAATGATAAAGACGAGTGTATGATTAGGTGTAGGGTTTCGGTTCGATTTTTCATGAAAATAATTCGTATTTAAGTGGACGGTTTTGTTGGTGGGTTGAAAAAAGTTTATGACCGATGTGCACCATCTTTACATTAAAAAAAAAAATCGGAAGATAGTGGTAAAACTAGAAAATTTTGAAACAAAATGCTAAAAATCTGAAACTTGTTATCAAGATGGTCGGGTGTCGTTTTCCGGATAGAAATTTTGCCAGTCCCCTCTGCACGTGTGAAGGATGAACCAACATGGCACCTTTTAATTTTGTGTATCATATCCCCATGTTTCGTCTTTGACTAGTATTTTTAGCTTAATTATTTTACCCGGACCCTAGTTAGCGGGATAAACTTGGTATAATTTTCAGTTTTGTTTAGAAATGTTAACGGAAACCAGAGCGAGTACATGGAATTACGACTTGTTACGGATAAGAGATAATCATAGTGTAATTAACAATAGATTTACACACAAAAATCAAGATTCTTAACATATAAACTATGGGCAAGTCAAAACCACATTGGTTATGAATAATGAACAGATAGGTAGCCAATTGCAGCACAGTGAATACAAGTGCCGTGGCATGACTGAACTATTTTAGTTTCAACTCTGACAAACATGCAAATGTTTAAATTTTTTTGCTTTTAGTTACATAGGAGCTGAACATTTCTATGTGTTTGATGTCTGCGCATATATAGAACAAAAACACTACATTGTCTTATACAGTACCAGGAACCTAGTTACAGGAACCCATCTCTAAATAATTACAATTAAGGATTGTATGTACAATGTACAGCAAAGATGAAAGCTTAGCTACTGAATTAAGTGAACATTAAGATGTCCCAAGCAAAGACTCTTGATGATTTATTTATGAACCCTCACTGAAATACTTCATATTCTTAAACTTAATAACAGTAATCTCAAACCATATTTGCTTGAATGCTCTGATAATGAGGCCATGATATTTATCAGAATTGAGTGACAAATAACATGCAAGAAGATCTTCCATGTCTTCTGATGTTTTTATGTTGTTCTCAATTATCATCTCCACCATTGAATCCTTGAAATCTTTATGAGGGTCTTGAGATGTCTTCACAACTGCAAAACTCTCCGCCAAGTTCCTTCGTGCTCCGCCAGAGGATGCACTTTTTCGGTGATGGACCTGAAGAAATCTCTTGCTTGCTGTTCTTGGAGAATCAGTCTTCAGTTTCAAACCTGTTGAGTTAATATTGAGTGACAACTTTTTAATAGAATTTTTACTCTTCTGTTCTTTAGAAGAAGAGTTTGAAATTCTTTCATCATTTTTAGCTGAGACAATCCTGGTCTTACACACTTCTTTATCAATTTTCTTAAGTTTATTGGACTTGGTAATAATAGGTTTGAGCTTAAACTGTGAAACTGGATCGAAGTTGTCACATTTAGAATCTTGGCTCATGGTCATGGCAATAGGAATATCACTTTTGGCTCTGCAGTGACAAGAAGAAACCATTTTATGAATTGGTTTGTCTCCATTTTCTGACCACATTTCAGGAAAAACAGAATAATCATCTTCAGAATAGGAGCTATCTATAGGAGGGTAATTCTGGTAACCCTCAAGGCTAGCTCTGCAGCTACAATCAGCGGAAACTGAGGCGCTTGAAAGGAGCCTTGCAGATGTTGCTGATCTGATTAATGGCCTGTTTTTCTTGATGCTGATTCTCTTTCGTATTGATTTTCTTGGTGATTCTGAAAGCTGAGAAGCTGAATTGTTATCTGGAGTTGGTGGAAGATCTCTTGCGAAGTGGTAAGACTTTCTTCGGTGGTGAGGCTGGGGCGACGACGCCCCAACCCCTCCAGAAGATGATGATAATGATGAATAGTATGTTGGAGATTTGGTTATGGCATGATTATTTTTCTTGGGTTTTTGCATGAAGGTTTGGTTCTTGGTTGTACTAGTGGTGTATTTGAGCTTGTGAAACCAGGCATTTGGAATCATATCTGACAACTTGAACCTATATTTACCCATCAGAACTCCCTGTTTTGGAGAATGTAGAAACTAGTCTATGTATTTTTCTCCCATCTGTTTTGTGTAATTTGCTCTATTGGCTGGGAGTATCTTTGTGAGATATGTAGGAAGAATGGAATGGACTTTTATGGGGTAGGGGTAGGAATAGGGGTAGGGGCAGGGGTGGGGTCAGAAAGAAGGAAAAAAGTTGACAAAGAAGCAGAAGAGGATGGTGGATCTGCGGTGCGGGAGAGCTTAGGATCCTTATATGTTGCCTTGAAAGTTTGTAAGCAGTTTCATCATTGACAAGTAATCGGCCCGTGACAATTAGCGATTAGCATAAATCAATGGATTGAATTAACTGTTTTGATCGATTAATTTGATTAGTTGGGTCAATTATTTAATTTAACTTACTGATTGTATAAAAATATTTGATAAATAACGGCTAGTTTATAGTTATTTGAATATGTAAAATGACTAATAAAGACAAAATAATCCAACAATTATTGGGGTTTAATTTTAGCATAAAATAATAATTTTATTAAATTATCTCATTCATTTAATTGAAAAAAATCTAAAAAATAGTTTTTTCAAAATTACTATATTCATCTCAATCAATTGTTTCAATTTGTTAACAATGAAAACACTCATAATAAAGGATTAATTTGGTCAATACTCTATTTTAATCCAATCATCTAATGTTTTAACAAACTTGTAACTTACAAATAGGTTGATCAGATAGTTTTGATAAATTTAGGAATCATATTTAGATATTTTATATTTTTGAAAATATAATTTATAATTAGTACTTATTTTTACTTATTATAAAATAATTAAATACTCCTTTCATATTAAAATAATAGTACTATTTGACTATCCAAATTGACGGAAAACTATACATATTGTATATAATTAACAAATTTAAAAATCATATCATTACAAAGTATATTTAATTCACTTTAAATGTATTTTTCAATCAAAATGACCACTTAAAGAGTCAACTAAATTTTTTAAGAGTATGAGAATAATTAACTTATAAATAAATTTTAATTTATAAATTATTTATTAAATAAATATGACTTTAATTACTTCGAGTTCTGAGCCCAATGATATCTTGATATTAGTGGTGCATGATAAATGGCACAATTCATATATATGTAACCGTAAGAGTCATTTTTGTGGAAAAAATAATAACAAATGAAGTAATTATAATGAAATAATAAAAAGTGAAAAGTGAAATATATATATATATATATATTCTCATTTTATTAATGTTTGTTTAAAGTATTTGATGAAATGTAATCAATTATTAAAAGATAAATAATTTATTTAATCTTTTTATAAAAATATTATAATTTAAATTATTAAAATACAATCAAGTCTAAATGGTAATGTGGTGACACTTTTAATCCAAAAAGTCATGCATCGTAGTAAAAAGAATCGGTTTTGTACTTTTGTCATTAAAAGAGACATTCTGCTACTAATTCACATTAAATCGCTGATATAGTCGTGCCCATAGGAGTATAGGTTAACGAAATACAGTACTAATTTGAAATAACAAATTTCGAATTATCACTAAATCCGTGCTAAGTTAGCACTAATTATCACTTAGCACGGATTATCTGCTAGTGCAACTAAGTACTATACTAAGCTGGACTCCTGAATACTTGATGGGAAATAATTGTTCTCCATTCAAATAAAATAAGAAAGGCCCCATTTAAGCACAGCTTAATAGCTTATGTCCTACTTAATCATCATGTCCCAACTGGTTTCTTTCACAGCTTCTATTCATGATTTATAATTCACTAAGAACTAAATTTATTTCTAATAAACACCGTTGCAATGTTCATTCTGTTGACAATAGAACTGCCAGTTCCTGTTACAGTATAATTTAGCTGATTGGTATTGTATTTAAATCTGAATACGACGACCATTGCTTTTGTCTTTACTGTTGCAAGAATGACTTCTTTACTCGGTGATGCATGACCTTGTACCTTTATTCTCCCCGCTCTAACCCCTCCCAAAATATATAAATTATTACTATAGCCAGGCCAATATGATATGTAGCACTTTGATCTTTCAAAGCCTAAATTTTCAATCTATCTCAATAAATAAGTTTAAACTGGTAAAGAGCTTATCCGTTATCCTGATTTCGATCACCCCAAGATTTCTTAGAACCGATAAAAAAAAACAGTTGCACATATTGTGATGGACAATGACTAAAATACGGGTGCTATCATATAGGCTCTGGTTAGACTTCCCAAAACTAGTCATATTTTCTTATAATTAATAACCTCGCAAAGTTTTAAAAACTTGTCAAGCCTTTTCTAGAGCTCCTATCGAAAATATTTTAGCTCCGGATTTTTATCGCATTTAGAATTAGGATTTTAATGTATTTTTTCTTACTCTTAATACTGGTGTAGGCATGCGGTGCTGCTATCTGTGGACCATCTGCTTACCGAGAAATGACAACTCTAAACAACCTAAACGTCTAAAAGATGAAAAGCTTTATTTTCTTTCACACCACAGACACTGATTGATAGATAATGTAGATAAAGTGGCGATATTAAACTTTTCTTCTGTGAGAAATATTTGAGACGATGAGATGAAAGTCTCTTTTCTATCTATATTTTACATGAACGGGTCGATTTTACAGCCACAACTCAATCGAAAATTGTTTTAGCCACAACACATCTTTCACCGTTGATTTGTGATATTACGGGTCTTTGCCGAAAAATCTAGAGGAGGACATGATGGCATAAAAAAGTAATGTTAGATGTCCCAGATGTTCTTAAAATATTTTCCTAAATAATGTGATATTGTATAAAAGAGTAATGTTAAGGATCACAAATGTTCTTAAAATATTTTCCTAAATGATGTGATATTGTTGATGTTAGAGAATGAAAAGTTTTATTTAGTAATGAAAATAATAAATAAGATGGACCATCATTAAAACTTGAGCACGACCAAACCAATTAAAACTTTTCATTTCGCCGTATCAGCACTTTCACATTATTCTCAAAATATTTTGAGAACAAATTTGAGATCTCTAACATTATTCAATATGAAAACACATCATTTTTCATATGATTTCAATTTGAATCAATCAGGATTAAATTTAGGAAGCTTTTTGAAGTGCCATAAGTAGAGAGCCAAGATAAACATGTTGGGTAAAGTGATAATCAGAAAGGAAGACCAGCTATTCACTTATTTAGTATGTGATTTTGACACTAATGGAATGTTGCTTCAAATCAATCATCTTCACAAATGGTCATTACCACAGAGAAAATGTCGAGTAATATACAATTCCTTTTCAAACTCTTAACGTTATGCATGATTACATTACGTTGTAACTGAATGTATTACAAATTTACGATGCATAATGCATTCGCATGTCCAAACAAATTAGCTAAAAGACTTGCACGTCTATCACACTCTTCAATTTATTGCGAACCCCGTATTCTTTTTCTTTATATTTTAGTTGTCTAGATTATTTTCTTGTCCCCGTTAAGATCCAAGCTCTAGATATGCAGATCTACCTTTTGTCTTATACCCCAGTTCAATACTACATGTGATACAGAGCATTAAAGCACCTCTAAAGTTGTATTTAATTTGAATACAAATGACCCGAAAGTATATCGGCTATTCGACTAGAAATCTAGAATGGAATCTAAACTATAATGATACATTGTAGTGGAAGCAGAATCAGACGGCTAAGATTTTCCGTGTTCTAAAAGAATGGCTACTTGGGATGAAACAAGGTTGTCTTAGTTTGAATTGTTGAATTTGCTTGAACTCTATTGCAAAGGAATAGATTAAGCTTCCCTTGATGAAGTAGCTCAGAAGTAATTATGGGCATATATGTCTTGGTAATCAATTGGTCCCCTGATTACCTAGTTCGAACATATCTCATAAAAATGTTGTCTGGTCTATTCACACACGTACTATGGGGACCAAACAATATCTACATTTTTATTATATATGTATTATGTATATAGCTAGCTTTCACGTTACGGGATTATAAACACACCATGAATCCGATAATGAAACCTTTGGGTATGGCCAGGGGCACTGGATTGGTACAGTAACAGTTTGTTTAGTTGTGTGTCAAGTTGATTATAACCTTAACGATCATACATAAAATGCATAATAAGTTACCCGACACTGTTATGATCGAATAAAATTGAATAAGAAACGAGAAAGATGTACACTTGAATACATTGTATTAATAATAATGAAGGATATTACAGGTTCTTCTGGTCATCTGGGCAAGTAGCAAACTGAAATCTAATCTGGTATGGGTTGTCTAATGGTCCCCAGTTTACTAAGCTCTTGAATAGCACATGCAGAACGACTAGTGGAGACGGTGCGTCGTGTACAATAAGTACTTCTATCAGGAATGGTGCTGATTAAGATGCATCTACCTAGCTAACTTGTTCATATCTAGCAAGCTACCAGCTCCAAGATAGTAGATAACTGCTTGTATGCCTCAACACCGGACCACAAAAATGTGCCTACGAATCTTCGTGACAAAATATATACTGTCCAGTTTGTACCAATGCATGATTCACAATCGAGTCAATCTCCGATAACACACAGTATAGCAGGTCACTACGTGTCATCACAAGATACTGCAGAGGGACGAGAGGCCAGTGTTTAACTGTTTAATTTAGGACAACAGGATATACACCGATCTCGTATTGGCTGGGATTGGTCATACTTCTTCAGATTTCAGTACTTGATGGCCACAACGATAGGACGTTGCATTTAAATTAGTGTAAGAAGATGCTTGGCTTTGAGATGATTTTGAGGTCACTCTAACATTTGAAGATTTTAGTGTTTGAAATAACTTCTGGAACAATACAAGTTCAACAGAATGATAACAACTGCTATATCCTAATAGGTTAACTAAAGGATACTGTCCATTATCAACGTGGCTTGCATCATTCGAATGTGTCATTTGTTATTTCTAATTTCCTAAATATTCCTTTTGATTGTAAGAAGATTTATGCCAAATTCTAGCACCAAAATCAAATGAGTAGATTAACAGTACATGTGTGTGATAGTGTAATGTTTTTGCTCCATAATAACTTAAGAAGAATGAATATGATTCCCAATCTTGTTCCAAATTATATAAGAAAAATCATGAGTAGCAAGTAGTTATAGATAATTATCTCTATGATTGAAAAATACTATCACGAACTTCATATCTGAAACATAATTTACAATTTGCAAACTTTCAAATAAAAAAACAGTATCATCTTGCTGATTTTCATGATATATTAGGCCATCCTGTTTATCGCATATTCAAGATGTAGAAAGCTCAATGGTTTTCTACTGCAAGTGCTCACTGCACATTTGCTTTTGGGGAATTACATGCATGGAGGATGGTGCATATGTCATTTGATTCTATCAAGTGTTCTACGTTTAGAAGAATCATAGGACCGTATTCAAAGACTATTCTCTTACACTGCAAAATATAAAAAAGTGATAATCAGGTGATTTTGAAAGAAGAAAATGTGAATGAGGTAAAAGACGTATGTAGGCGCATATGAGTTGGGAATAAACTCTATATTTCAAGGAGTCTACAAAGCCTGAGAATTCCAAATGACGGTAAAAGGGATGCTTAAATTGAAATAAACTACCAACACAAGTTAACAAATTATAGATTATTGCAACCTTTTTCTCATAGCTCTTCACAGTTTGACATGCTTTCAGGAGTACTTCGATCATCTCCAACTACAAGAAAATCAAAATGAGCAACTACTTAATCATATACTGATAAACTTGTAGAGATAACTAAAACTTGCGCAAAGAAGAGCTTTTTAATTTACTCTCAACAGATCTTAAACTCTAGCTTCTACAGATTTCAAGGATATAATCATCAGCTATATACTTAAATGCACTGATTGCAGAAACATACCTCTGTATCAGGATCTTTCAATTTCAACAAAGCTTCTGCAATGGTATAATGGCAAAAGTCGCAACTGTTTCTACTAATATTCTGAGATATGAGAGCCGCTTGTTTGCAGAGGTTCATTTTCTGACAAAAATCTCTTGGTTGTATGGAGGAAATCTCCTCAAAGAAAAGAGGAATATAGTAGTGTACCAATACGAGGCACTGCCAGAAGACAAACCAAAGAACAGAAGAAAATGAGTGCTACAACGAGAAGTTTCTTTATTTTGTACCAAAATAAAGTTATTTAAAAATTTGTCCTTCTGTTTGAAAACCTGCCAATTTCTCACCTATATTGATCTTTATTAAAGTTTTGGCAACAGCTTCATATTATGTTGTAATATAAAAACAAAAAGGAACTTCTTTGCAGACTGCAGGAAAGATTTATAGCATTCATATAAAGGCAGATATCTCTGATTCTCTGCACTTGAGCAGCTCCATTATGAGATTGAAAAATGTTCACTGAGCACTCTGATCCATGAATAAACACACATAGGCAGAAGGAGATTACACAACGCTGGATACTATTTTTATAACTGATTCTAGGAAAAGTTTCACAAATTGTGACCATATTCTAGTACATATAAATCGTTAAGAATGTTGTCGCACATGTGACATGTTCATTCTTGCTGAGAATGTGATAATGGATAACCTAACATGTTTATCTTTGTGGTTCTCGAAAAACAAAATCAGTGTTTGCATCTACCAATCAAATTACCTCTTTCTTAAAAAAGTGCAACTTCGAGCAAGAGAAGTAAAGAATATCCTTGATCTCTGTTTGTGTTCTGTTTGCATTAAGGTATGTCAGTGCATCGGCAGTAAATTCTTCACACAATGTGCAAACATTCTCTTTCTTGTCTACTTCTTCGTCATTTTTCGTGTCTAGGTTATTTACCTGAAAAACTGCTGCAACAAAACTTGCTTGAGTTTTACCTTTAATTAAATTCGAGAGAACTCCGACTAGAATCAAGAACTGTCTTAAGTATTGACATTTGTTCCACTTAATTAAAGGTACTTGTCAGAAATTAGGCAGGGGACCCTACAGTTTAAAGCAACTAATATGTGATGATTACACATTAGATATCTATACTAATTGAAAATCACTTTGTCTACTCCAAATACGTTGTGTGGAACTTGTGCCAAACATATTCAATCAACAATTATTAGAATTCAGATGACCAAAAAGATTAACAAAGATGAATTTCTGAAATTACCTGAATTCAAAGGAATCTGATCAGTAGCCCCAGTTAAGAGACGACTAGTCTGCAATTCTCTAGGTTCACCCGACCAACTGGTTCCCAAGATAAAGAGGATTACTAGCCCAACTTTCACACCCATGCTGCAAGAACAAGATACCAGTCAATCATAAGTAGGAAACACAAAAAATAAAATAGTAAAGCGACTTCAATATCTCTAATATTGAAATAACTATATACGATTATATATCAGTGATAGAGTAAAGATCACTAATGGTCGCATTTAAATGACTTCAATACACAGAGAAAATATCTAGTAGTAATCGGGAATAAGGAACTTAATAGTTCAATGATCATAAGCAAGCACTTAGATTATATACATAAAATTTTGCTGCTGAAAAAGCTTTCTAAGTTCCACTTTATACCAACTTGATAAGAGAGAAATACTGACCCTGAAAATTAACTAACTAAAAATTGATAGAGTATACCTTGAGAGAAAAATAAAAATCTCGAAGTTATACGATGATCTTTGAGAGAAAAATGGGAGGAAGAAAGGAGCAGAAGAGTGAATCTTTCATTATTAAAACATTTAGTAATAGAATGAGGAGTAGATAAAAAGATAAGATTTAAAAATAAGGTCGTTGAAACTGATGTTTAGTGCAATTTGAACGCTAGTTAAAGGTATATTAATCCATTAGTCTAATTGTTAGTCCACCAACCAACCATTCAAGACAAACATCAGAATATCACTTGTACAATGTTCTAACTGAGTTCGACTTCTTTAAAAGTTTCAGTCTCGTTCTCTAAATTTTTGGACTCGGAGAATGTGCACAAGATTTTCAACTTCAAAATCAATATTATTTAGTATTCGATTACAGTCTTTACAACTCAAAAATGAGTTTACATTCAACTTGTTTTAACTTTCAAATCAATGCAGACGATCATTTACGGCTTAACTTTCAAGTCGGACACAAACAATTTTTTGCCAAGTCACTTGGCAAAATACCAAATTACTCACAAATCGACTCATTTCTGAGTTACTCACTAACCAAATCATTGAAGCCCTACAGGCTACATCCATATATGTTATATTTTTATTTTGTTTCATTGAAGAAAGTTGTTACATCTGTCCTCGGTCTTCAAGACGTCAACAATGCATCCCTTCAAACTACTACTAATACTGAAACAAAAATGACACCACACAATTTGATACAGGGTTTCTAGGCCAAATGCCCCCTTTCAGGAAACCTGGGAAGATTAAAACCATTAATACCCATTGTATTACAAAGTTAGCACTAATTTGCACGAACTAACGAACAGCATAGACCTACGACAAAATTTCGAAGATTTAGATAAACATCTAGTTGGCGATCTCTATCAACTTATCTACACTACATTCTTCCTGCATCTCATTTTAAATATCTTTACAAGAGCTTAAAAATGTACAAAATAATAACTCAAGATCTAATTTTTCTATCAATGGATGACCAATCACCAGTGCAGTAACGCGTCTTTATCAATGTATCAATAAATATCAAAGATCCAGAGTTTTGTTTATGAAAATAATAATAGATCTGAAGTTAAATAAATATTCATGAGATTATTAACGGCTTTCCAAAGAAAGAATATGGACTATTTTTTTCATTGATTTTTTTTAATTCTTTCGAGCTTTAAATTGCACAATTTTTTACAAAAGAATATGTAATTTGTAGAGTTAACTCTAGATTTAATTATTATGGCTAATTTCCAGACTGTTAGTGTCCAGTTTTTTACAATGTAAATATGATGAGCTATGAAGAGCAATGGATGACTGAATATTAATTATAAAAATTTAAGTCTCCGGTGCTTTCAAGCCAAGTTTTCTTCACTGATTATGTAATCTAAGACAAGAGCATGAATACATACAGATTCCTGATATCATTCCAACTTGAAATGACACATAATACTGACTATTTGTTTAGTTGTGTGTGAATTGCATCCCAATTCGCATGCATGCATTTAGAAGATAATTATAACCTTTAGTTGCACATAACAAAATGTGTTAAATAACATGATCCGATCCTGGTAAGCCCGCTTCCTATGGTAGAATCGGTAACTTAACATGGTATCAAAGCTCTGGTTGGTTGTAGGAGGTTTAGTCCCAAAAGGGGACGAACTACCTAGTGATTCACTCTTCGACCCATAATGAACTGCCAAGTGAGGGGATGTTGATAATATGATTGATTATGGTAATCCTGCTTCCTAAGTCCTCACACCTTAGTAACTTAACAGAATGATATTATAGGTGGTCAAAAAGTTATGATCATATATCGCCACTGTTACGAATAAAATTGGATAAGAATACAAAAAAGATGCACACTTCAATACTTTGTATAAATAATACTAAAAGACATAACTATCTCATCTGGCCATCTGGGCAAGTAGCAGACGGACATACGTAGAGTAGTTCGATTGGTTTAAACTGAATTTTAATCTTCTATCGGAAATGGTGCTGATTATAATGCATCTACCTAGGCTCCAAGATATACTTAACTGTCTGTATGCAGTTAACTTCGGACCACAAAGCTGTGCCTACTAAAGGATACGTCCGGTATCAATTCCAATTCTCAGAAAACTGAAATCACTAAGCCAAGTTACATACTTATTTGAAAAGTTTGGAGTCTCTTGCATCGTTTAAATGTGTCATTTGCTATTTCTAATTTTCTGGTTATTCCTTTTGACTGTAATAAGGTTTGATGTCCAATCTTGGACCAAATTCAAACAAGTAGATTTACAGTATATGTGTGTCAGTGTAATATTTTTGCTCAGATCCAAACAGGTATCCAAGCATATAATGAATTTAATCTATTATTGATCCAGACAGATTTTTTTTAAACTAACACTTGCAGAGATGTGGAAAACAATAACGATGAAAGGCTCATAATTAGATATTTATTTGGCAGGCTAGCTATACCAGTTCCAAGTTTCATATGGGGAGCTTGCAAGTGCTTGATATGTGGACCATACATTTAATTTTATAAATAAGTTTAGAGAAGAAAAATGTGATTCTATCTCAGGTTATTTTGGTTATAGACTTTTATTGTGCGACTGAGAGTATGCAGGTTTAACATACTCAATTACTTACATTCATGGCTTGTTTGTATTCATGAAATAGCATGTACAAGATAATATATATGTGACTTCATCATCATTCAATTTTTACATGTCCAATTCCTGTGAACAAACAAGACATCTAAACTATTTCATGTTGTAATTCATATCCTTCATGACATTTGTTCTTTTACTTTATGCGAAAGGCAAAAGTTGTTTGTTGTTCATAGTTCTCTGTTCAAGATGGAAGCACAAAAGAGCACCTAGTATTCCCTTCAATCTAATAACAGTGTTTGATCTGAAGTTTTCCAGTAATTGTATTACTTATTGCCGCTCCCTTACATTGATTAATCAGTATCCAGCATCATATATCACTATATCAGGCAATCTTTTTTATAACATTGGATAAAAACTTGTGATTATAATTAGATGGAGAAAATCCCCCTTACAGATTATCCATTGTCATCTTAGGAGAGTGAATATAATCGAGCTGCTCACCCACACAGAAATATATGAATTCCCATTCTCACCCAGGTTATTTCCCATGCCGCAGAAGTTTGTCTCTCACCATATGTAGATGCTTGATAGCTACACCAATCTCAATGCGTTCGTTTGGGTCTTCGACTGAACATAATATTCCTACTTCAAATATTGATGTGAGGCAGACTTCCATGATAGCCTTGCTGAATGACTTATTTACGGTCAAGCTACTATCTCTTTGTTCTAGTACAATCCGTGGGTCAGCAATGTCCATCACCCTTTGTGGGAGTGCGTTTTTCACATAATCGTGAAGATTATAAGCATTGATCAACAGTATGCTGCTACATGTAGGTTGCTTCGCGGAGAACATTTCAAGTAAAAGAATTCCATAACTATAGACATCTCCCCTTGCAGAAACCTCTGCACCCAATCCATACTCTGCAAAACTAACAGGTCAAATTGGCAAAAACAAATATGTTTTACCATATATTATATCCCTCCGGTCTAATCCATTTTTTAACATTTCCTTGTATAATATATTTTTCTTTACAAAATTTAAGTAGGTTTCACCACCTAAAACATATTTTCTTCTCTTTTTTTTCCCTTTTCTTTACTCTTCTTAATTTCCATTCCCAACCCAAATGTTTTCTTTACTCTTCTTAATCTCCATACCCAACCCAAATGTTAACAATTGGGTGACACGGAGAAGGGGTATGTCTCTTAATTTGAATATACACATTACTTGAGATCTCTAAGTATAATATAATAATCGTGTAACTAAATAACCGTACAACATTGCTAAAAAATATTGGGAAAAAATAGTATTACTTATTACCTGGCGGAACATATCCAACTGTTCCACGAACACCAGTTGAACTCGTCTGAGCATGATTGTTGTCACTTTCAGTAGCGAAGGAGAATCTTGCCAAACCAAAATCACCAACATGAGCAACAAATTCATCATCAAGAAGAACATTTCTTGGCTTTATGTCGCAATGAATAATACGTGTGTGGCTGTGATGATGTAGGTAATCCACTCCCAGTGCAACATCAATTGAAATATTTAGTCTCTGGAGTAGAGTCAAGTTTCTTTCATTTCCTCGATAGGAGGAATGACTTGAATATAACCAGTTGTCTAGACTTCCATTTGCCATGAACTCAAAAACCAATGCCTTGAAGTCATTGCCTTTAAAATCAGTGCTAGAGCATGCTGTGATGATCTTAATGAGATTCCTATGACGAATATTTCTTAATGTTTCACACTCTGCCAAAAAACTCTTGTTGGCTCCACGTACCTTAACGTTTAAGACCTTCACAGCAACAACTTGTTCCGGTGCTTTGAGAGTTCCTTTGTAAACCGAACCGTGTCTTCCCTCACCTAGCAAATTGTTTTGAGAAAACTCCTCAGTAGCTAGTAGGAGATCTTGGTATGAAATCCTGGGGTATCGGTTTTCTTACAATACCGGGACATGAACAGTATTCATCCTTTTAGACTTTCTACGCAGATAAATAATGAAGGCAATACAAACTAAGAAGACAGCAAGGGTGAGAAACACAATAAGCATTACTCTCTGGACATAGGCTTTTTTCTTGTTCCTTGAGGTTTTATCAGGACAAGCTCGCAAGTGCAATGCTTGAATACCTCCACAAAGCCGTATATTTCCAGCGACTGAAAAATGACTAACGTTTGAAAACAGGCCATCTTTAGGCCTTCTCCCTCAATGTTGTTGTGTGACAGATTGAGGAATATAATTAGACGAAATCCATCTAAAAAACTTGGAATAGTCCCCCGACATATTATTGTTTGAGAGATCTAGAAATTCAAGACTTTTTAAAGCTTTGAAAGAAGCTGGAATTCTACCTTCAAAAAGGTTTTCTTCCATTCCTAGCTGCTCCAACATCACACAATTACCGAGAGTAGTAGGTATGTCTCCTTTTAGTTTGTTGTTTGAAACATAGAGATAAACCAATTGATTCAATCTTCCAATGTTGGATGGTAGTGGCCCTGTGAATAGATTTTGATCCAAATAAAGGTATACACAAGAAAGTTTGACAATTTGCTCGGGTATTTCACCTCCAAGGCCGTTGTTACTTAGGTAGAGTTTCTGTAAAGTTGAGATAGTAAGCAATCCAGTAGGTATGCTTCCCTGTAGCATATTATTTTGTAAACTGAGAACACCTAACTGAGTGATGTTTTTAATGGAAGTTGGAATCACCCCCGAAATGTTGTTATCGCCTAAATTTAGTACACCCAACTTTGACATCTCTCTGATTGATTCTGGGATGGTCCCTCTTAAAAAGTTGTAATTCAAATTAAGTTGTATCATGTTCACAAGTTGTCCAATTTTCTGGGGAATGCTTCCGTATATGATGTTTGCAGACATATCTAGTATCTCTATAGTGGTGGAAAGATTTACAATGGAAACTGGAAGCACCCCTCTTAAATGATTCCCGTATAAGTGCAACTGACGTAAATGACTACAGTTGACGAAAGAGTCAAAGAAGCTCAGGTCATCGGGTGGTTGATTATCTCCGAGTAGATTGGCACCCAGACCTAAAAGTTCAATCTTAGGAAGGCTTCCCAAATTTATTCTTACAGGGCCAGTAATACTGTTTTCTGTTACGTCAAATATATGACAAGATTGGACGCATTACTTATTGATGGTGGAAACGGCCCCGAAATTCTGTTCCCTCCAATGTAAAACCGTTGCAACTTGGGAAGGGTAACCCAAATCTGGTGGAAGCGTTCCTTTGAACTCATTATAGGTTAAATCAATACTATAGAGGGACGAAATGTTATAAAGCGATAGGGGGGACATACCTGACAGTCTGTTTAGTGCCAATCCAAGAATCTCTAATTTTGCAAGCTGAGCAATTTCCAAAGGTATCCACCCTGTTAGATTGTTAACGCTTAGATAAAGTGAACGAAGAGACGATACATTCCCTATTGAAGGTGGAATTGATCCAGTAAAATGATTGTTTCCAAGACTAAACCTGTAAAGCTTAGACCAACAAGCAAACTCAGTAGGTAGTTTTCCTTCAAGATTGTTGCTCGGCATACTGATGTTTCTGATGTCTGCACAATGACTCGAATTGGAAGGAAATTCACCTTGAAAAGAATTGTTACCTAGATAAAGATGTTGTAGGCGAAATAGTCGACCAATTTCATTTGGAATTGAACCGTGAAAATCATTTCGATGGAGGTAAAATTGCCTTTAGAAAGGAGAGGTTTCCAATATGAGAGGACAAACTGACAAAGTACCCCCCAATTGTTGCGAGGAGAGGTTTAATGCTATTACTCTATGTCTCATGCGGTTGCATGTAACACCTTCCCACTGACAGAAGTGAATGGAATTGTTCCATGAGCTCAGCACACCTAATGGGTCAGCTTTTATCGAAGCCTTGACAGAAAGCAAAGCTTGTTGATCGGTGAAATTGTTTGAAAATGCATTTACAAATATAGAGGCTTGGAATACCAAAATTAAAAGAATGATAAAAGTGAGAAATCTAAAAATCATGATTGTACTTGTGAAATTGAATTAGATACTTAAGTGAATGCATCCGATGTTCTCAACTTCAAAATTTGTACTAGCAGTGCACTGCACTGCACATACACCAAAGCGCATGTCAATTGCTTTTGTCCAGCAAGCGACGACTGTTGGTTTATTTTGGGCCCTGGACGACTCTATAGTCTTTACAGTAAGTCAGGCAAAGTTGGCAGGGTATTGGAAATCAATGGACTGAAATAGATCTACTTTTCACGCAGCTGAGACATAAATGAAGAAATTGAAATTTTCCATTTCATTTTCAGAACCATGAAGTTTCCAACAAGTCAAGACATACAAATTAAACATATATAGACATTAAGTGCTTGTTTGATTGATGATAGGAATTAACTTCCATTAGAAGTTACATTTCTTAATAAAATTCTTAGAAAGTGCAAATTCTTGTTTAGTTCATATATAAAAATTAGTTGCATTTCATGGGGGAGAAGGGTAGATAAGCAACTTCTCGGTTCTCATTTTATATGTGAAATTACACTTTCAAATTATTTTCATTTTCTATGCTACAAAGTATTCTCATGGGAAGTGCAAGTCACCAGATCAGTTTTTCTGTTAATTAAATTTGACAAAGAATCCCGACTAAGATCAAGAACTGTCTCATGTACTGACAGCTTTTTCACTTGAGTGAAGGTACTTATCAGAAATTAGGCAGGGGACCCTACAATTTAAAGCAACTAATATGTGATGATTATTCATTAACTTGTGCCAAACATATTCAATCAACAATTACTAGAATACAGACGATAAAAAAGATTAACAAAGATGATTTTCTAAATCACTTGAATTCGAAGAAATCTGATCAGTAGCTCTTGTTAAGATACTACTAGTATGCAACTCTCTAGATTCATCGACCAACTAGTTCCAAAGATGAAGAGGATTAGTGGATTACTAGCCCAACTCTCACACCCATGCTGCAAGAACTAGGTACCAGTCAATCTCAAGTACCAGGAAATACAAAAACATAAAACAGTAAAGCAACTTCAATATCTCTCTAATGAAACAACTTTATATGATTATTCATCAGTGATAGAGTAAAGATCACTAACGGACGCACTTAATCCTCACGAATTTCAGAATCTAATTACGTAACAGCCTATTAATACCCATTATATCAGTTAGCACTAATTTGCACCAGCTAATGAAGCATGCCGACATTGACCTACAAAAAAAAAATTGAACATTTAGAAAAACATCTAGTTAGTGATCTGTATCAACTTATCTACACTACATTCTTCCTGCATATAATTTTAAATTTCTTTACAAGGCCTTACTAGTTTTATATTGTCTTCGGTAGCTTACTCCACTCTCTATAAGAAGATATCATCATGAACTTAAAATGTACCCAAAAAATAATTCAAGAACTATTTGTCCTATCAATGGATGACCAATCACCAATGCAGTAACAAGTCTTTATCAATGCATAAATTAATATCAGAGATTATTTATTCCAAGACAAGAACATAAAATTCATACAGTAATCGATTCCTCAAATTATTCCAACTTGAAATGACACATAATATGACCCACCTGGTTAGGACTTTAGTTTGGTTTTCACTGTTGGGCTTGGAGTCTTGGACCATTTGACACTCAGAATGGCATTACAGCATTACAGTCAGCATGGTATATCGATCATCATTTGTCCAAATTAATTTTGATTTTTTTGACTGGATGCAAAGGCCCATGGTCTGATGTCCCACAGCAAATTTTAAAAACCTAGCCTAGATCAGGCCTCTCGAGTCTCATGTACCGAGCCTCAGCAAGTATACTACTGCAGTATACTTGCCGAAAGTTCAAATCATATCAGACATGACATTGGTGGCGGGCTCTTGGATAAGGCGATCACTGAGGTACCACACTTTCACAACTTTATATGAAAAGTAACACCATTTTAAAATTTTGACTGAGACACTCAAATCTCTAGGACCGGCTCATGACAGTGAATCTTCAATGTAGAATAAGGATGATACTGTATGTGCAAATTTTACGTCCACTTTCACGCATATAATTTTTTTTCTCGAAAATACTCTGCTTGAATAATATAATGACAATATAAAAAATAATAGCAATAACTTGTAGCATGCATGTAAAAAAGTGAATGATAGTAAATAAATAAATGGTTTATAATTTTATATAGTATTAACTAGTAATTGAAATTGATTTCTAATTATATCATGCAATAAAAAGTAATATATCAAACAATAAAATGTAGATGTATACACAAGGAGTCATAAAACAGATTTGCTAAGAATTAGTATATAACTAGAGTAAGACACTAAGACATATGTGACACACAAATATGGAGAGAAGATATTATACAATAAATACACACATAAGAAACAACTGCAACCTACTTGCAAAACATCCGTAAATGCTTTTCTATGCATAAAAATATACACAAGACGTCAGGAAAAATACACAATGAATGAAGTGATGAAGACCACTCAATTGTGTTAAATTCAGACACACAATGATATGCACACACTTTAATTCAATAGACATTCATTATGAAGAGGGGCCATCGGATAACGGTACCGTGCATGGACCACAACAATAGTGTACACCATGCAAACATGTCACCCCCGTTTAAATTTCCTAACCGACTATACAACCACCCATGTGGGGAGGTGCTTAATTGTGCTTGTTTTGTGCTTCCTATTTATATGGAAATTATTTATTTATTTTTGTCTATCCAACCGAAAAAATAAAACAATAGTCAATAGATGAGTTTAAACACACTATATAATATGCTGATATCAACATATAGTTTTTGGTTTGATGAAAATTTAAGCACTATTTCTTTAAAAAAAAAACTAAAATTCAGTTGTGCTTTGAATAACTCATTGGAAAAAAAAATGTTTTTTTCTTATCATCTAATGGTTTATATCAAAGCTATCGGGTTCTCAAGTGATTGTCCACTTAATTCAAATTTATAAATATATTTTAAATGGTAAAATTTTGAAGATATACTAATAAATATAATATATTTCAAATTATAAAATTTTAAATGGCAAATTATTTTTCATGTATTTACATATTATTTGGGATTTCTTTCAAACGAAAACTCATATTATACTTTAGTTCGACTATATAATTTTGACCTGGTTATTCTCTATATACTATCTATAATATTATTTTATTCAAAATAAAAAATCATCTTTCTAACTCAATTTTATATGATATTTAAAATACTATATTTAAATCTTATTATTTTATTTTGATCTGAAAGACAAATTGATCCACATTATATATTATATACAATTTTAGTTTAAAGTTATATTTTACATTTAAAATCAGACCAAAATTCAATAAAACTTTTTTTATATTATTTTAATTTAACTCCAACAACTGACCAACTACAGTAGTAAAAATGTAATAAAACACAAAAGCCGATCAATTATCAAAGATATAAATACATATGTTGTAAGCTATTCATATGATATTTTGATCGGTACATAGTAATAAATGTCAAGATCTTCTAACAATAATCTATAAGTTTCGTTTATTAAAAATGCTAGAAATCTGAAATTATTTTAAAATAATTTCCAAATATATATGTGTTATTATATATTAATTGGTTGCATTTCTAATAAAAATAATAAATTCCATATATACATATAAATCCATTAATTAAAATTTGTCGGCTCATATTTAAAAATAATTTAACGAAAAAGTTAACTTCAAAACGTAATAAAAGAATGTTTAAACTACCTTATATTATTAAATAACCAAAAAAATTAGAAATCGAAGCAAAAAGAAATTATAATTTTATTCTGGTTGTTGAGATACTAGTATTTAGCCATGGTTCTATCCTGACTTGATTGCCCTATAAAACATAGATGGTGGGGTTCGTTGTAAATGGACAAATGGTCATCATCATGCATGTGAAACATATATATTATATTAAATTCAAAGTATCATTTTAATTATATTTTGCGATACTGCTGCATTTGTTCTACTTAATTCTTTAATGGTCTGCCCAGTTCTGCACTATTTCCTGCTTACCTACCCTAAACATCGGTATGTACTGCTCATTTTAAATTTGGGAAAATAAAATAGAACTACTAAATGTATTTTTGGAATACAATATTAAGTGACATCAAAAGGTTACACCAATGAGGAACTCAAACCAAATTTATTAAATTTAAATTTTAATAAAATTGATTCGAGCTTTCGAATCGAGTTTCGAACTTGAAAATTATGGTTCATATAACCGAGGGTGGTTAGGGTTGAACCAAGAGAGGCAGTGTTATAACTAGCTACACTCGTTTATACCATATATCGAGCGGTATATGTAAATTCCAATTTCAATCACACTGAGCATGAACTTGTAAATAATCCGCTTTTGAGAGACTTAACATCAACAAGCAAACTCGATCAGTTGCTATTTTAGTTAAAATTATTATTCTATCAGCACTGTAATCACCATCCTGCAGGTAGATGCCCAACACCCACTAGCTCACCAAAGGGTTAATATAGTCATTTGGCCATACAGAAAGAGTGAGGAAAGAGAGGTAGAATATTATATCGTCATCAATTAGTTGATGCATGAATGAATAAATAAACAAGTACCCCTACTTATGACCTATAGCCTAAGTAATTAACTTAACACCCTCTATAAATATCCCACATTGCCAAAGTAGACAACTTTGTCTTGAAACCAACTTGAAGATGTTGAGAACAAGCAAGCCAGATTTCTCCCATCAAAACCCTCTTTACCAAATCAAACAAGATGACAAGTTGTTCACCAAACTTGTCTCCAAAGAAACCTCCATTGCAAATCCATCTTTTAGAGGTGTTTCAGTTGCTGTTCCTTTTAAGTGGGAGACTCAACCTGGAACTCCTAAGCACAAACTCTTCCCTGACCACTCTTCTCTTCCTCCAACTCTCACTCCACCACCTTGTTACTACTTTCAAAACCCTACTAGTTCTTCCAAAAAACACTCAAAGGCCAAACTACTCAACATTTTGTTCCATCTCAACAAAGGTACTACACAAATCACAATGTCACCTCCTTCTCCATCATCATCATCATCATCTTCCTCGTCGTTATCATCTTCATCAATGTCCTCCAAGGGTAATAGCAAACGGAGGCGGCTTTTAAGCATGGGATCGGTATTCGATGATGATTTTCAAGTTTCGGTTCCGAGATCTTTTTCCAAATCATTATTGTGTTTTAGATCATGATGAAGTTGTTGAGGTAATGCAATTGACTGCTTAAGTAAAGATTGAAGAGGGAATTAATTAGTACATGTTGATGATCTCTACACCAGCTTCAAAATTAATCGTAATATCTTGTTAATTATTTGTGTTGGAGATGTGTACTAGTAGAGATATTTCAAGTAGTTACGTAGTAATCTTTCATGTTTAACGAATTGACTGTGAAAGTCAACTACGTACCGAAAATGGCATCTCAATTGTATCGCAATTATGAATATAATTGTTGTTTGTACCAAGAAATTTAACTACGTAATGTAAATCACTCTTTTTAATCTCCGAGTGATCATTGCAAGTTGGACTGTCCCAAATCACTATAGCATCTCTTCAAACAATTCCTAATCAATTTTTTGATTACGTTAATTATTAGTCTTACAAATTTGCAAGATACCGCATACAGAACATGTAATTCACTCTCCATAATCTATTTTTCGGACAAAAATCGAATTCTTAACACCATGACATGAATTATGAAATAAATCTAACTCGCAAGTCGATGTAAATATGTAATGGTGCTAGGTAAGACACCTACGTTCTAAGTTATAAATTTTAAACATAGGTGATTATTGATCGGATAAGGAAAGAGGGCTACTGCTTCCTTTCTGTCTCCAGATATATATAATTAAATTTTGTTACGTACACAAATCTAGATCTGTACTAATCCAAGTAGTATTTTATATGGCCCTAGTCTCTCTTTTGGTGTATACTTGATTCAGAGAAAGGAAGGTTCTCCTTGTATTTAATATATGTGCAGTGTAGCTCATGTACCTAATTACAAATCAGTGATCTGCACAACCACCCTGTTGCTGCTGTTTATGTTCGGTCTCTGTTTACAGTTTACACCACTACTCGTATCATTTACCTTTTCTTTTCTTTTCTGAATAATCTTTTCTAGAAAGAGTTAACTCACTCTTGACATTTTCGATAAACAAATTCTTTAAATTTTAGTAAGATGTCTATTTCCTTGTACATAGAAATATACGTGAGTTTGTAATATATAGCATATCTTTGTTTTTAATATTATAAATTAAAATCAAGTAATCGGACAAATTTTCAATACTTCGATTTTAATAATATAATATAAATTTTTAAAAAAACTAATATAAATAAAATATTATTATTATTAATATTATAATATTAATGAAATTTAATGTAAGTAATAATTTATAATTTAAAATGAATTATATAAAAAAAGGAGTCCGGAGGGGACAATTTAGATTGCAACTATGTTATCCTCGTTAAAATCATAGTGTCATATTAAATTTTAAATAGGATTGGAAGTATAATTGTATAATTGATTGAGTTAACAAAAAAATCCATTCTGCTATTATTGCAAGTTACGAAGTTAAATATTAAAAATATTTTACATTTTAACAAAATTTAATATAAATAAAAGAATTTTTTGAAACCAATGTATATAAAAGAAATTATAATATTCATGCAATTTATTTAATGAATTTTATTTTTAAATTAATTAAAAAATTTGAGGGGTGCTGAAATTGAGATGTGTAATTAAATTATAATATTTGGTACAATTATATTAGAAATAAGATTTTTAATATAAATATATACATTTTAAATTATAGTTTATATATAATATAATATTAATATTATAAACTATTGGGTTGAGAGTTTGGAATAGATTTCATTTTGTGCGAGTTGAAAAACAGTATCTCATTCAAAGGTCAGGTCGATTAAAGGGTATGCCGTATGCAGATTGCAGAAAGCGTGGGAAAATGTCGCATAATGTATTTAACCGAAAAATCAATTATGCTTGTGCGGGATTATTTATGCGTTACAGAATTTATTTATTTTTTTTGTCATCAAATACGAGAATGTATAATGAATTGAATTGTATCAGAATAAATAACTGGAGTAAGGAGTTTCTTTTATTCAAGAAAATTTATCATCTAACTGACTGATCATGTAAGTTGGCCGCAAACATTTAGATAACAAAGTTTTAATGTCCGACAAAAAACACCTGTAAAGTTCGTTCCTAAATCCTGTTGCAAAATCCCATAATACACCTATAAATACAACAAGAAAGTTATTAGCCTATTAAGTATAAAAATAATACTATTTTTTGACAAATAAAATAAAACTGTTTAGTATACAATTAAGCTAACAAAAGGGGATCCCTTTGGTTAAACCGTCAAAAACCGTAAAATGTAATCATCTAGTTATTTGTATTAATACATATGTTAGGAACAAATTAGAAATAAACACAATCTAATCAAAAATACTATTTGATTAGATACCTAGATAGTTCCTCTTTTCACTACTAGCCTCCAGAGACACCACACCTTTCCTGTGTTCTTACAAGTTACATCACAGATTACCATCAAATCCCCATTTAGAAAATTAAATACAGAGCAATTCACCACTACACTGAAGATGCTTAAAACAGTTTTATTACTAACTATACCATAATTTTCTAGTAACAGAATTAACATTTAATCAATAAAGAATCATTTCTACTAACTCGAGGAATAGCCTAATACATATGCTCTTATACTGACCAAGATAACAATCATTTAAACAACCAACTTCTTGAATTTTAATCAAGAAGACATAAAATACACTCAACCTCTAAGGTTATGCTAGAAACATTGATTATGTTGATATTGTTTTGTCTTAATATCATATTCTGCCATTATTGTAATTTGGTACTTCGACACCAAATATTTGGAAATAGTATTTGACCATCTATCCCGTGAGCATTGGTGATTTGCATAATATAATTAATATAATGCCTACTTAATTTGGAGTGTCATGTCTCATTCCACACACTTATATAACACTGTCAGGCACCTGTTGAATGATAAATAATAAATCCTCATACATAAATTTAATTATAAATACTACATTGATATATTTTTAAAAGTCATGAAATTTTTGTTTAAAGAGCGTCTGATGTTACATTACAACAACAAAAACAGATGATATGTGCTGCGAAGATAAATAAGATAAAAAGAATATTGAAGATTTGTGCATTCCCTGCCGTGACCTACTAACATAATATATTATTTTCATACACTTACATCTAGCACAACCAATCGAAAAACAGACTATATTTTCATACACTTTACATAATTTTAGTATCAAAAAAATGTGAATTTTTTCATAGAGTAAATGGATGATGATGATCGCTTCTTCTGCCGTACGAAAATTCCTAATTATAACTATCCTAAATAAAACAAGTCCTCATTTAGAATAAAAAGTTTGGGATTAACTAAAATCAAGAATTAATTAAAAAATGTTGATATAATTAGATATTTGAGATTAATCAAACCGAATATAAAAAATCTCAAAGTTCAGTTAACCTGTGATGCACTGATTTATTTATATTTAATATAAATATATATGTATATAATTTAAGCTCGGGTTATAATAAATAAGATTTTATTTAATATTATATATATATATATATATATATGTTATGTTATGTGTCTGCATGTATATTAATGTAAAAAATGTAAAAAAAAATATTTTTGTTAGTAAATATTTTATATTTGTTAAAATTATATTATATTTTAAAATTATATCAATCACAGTTGAGCAATTCAGTTGTGCCAAATCCCAAAACTAAAGTAGGAACTAGGGACCATGCACTACATTAAAGTCTGAATATGTGGACTATCAAATAGTCACTGGGCTCTACAATCATCGAGTGTGCCTTACTGGAACGCAGCAATAAAGAAACTCAAACGCTTCTGCTTCTCAGACTTGAAGAGTGTCTGTGCATGAATGTATGATACGTGTATTGCACTATGCTTTAGATGTATATTGTGTAATTTACTCCCACAAGCTTGGGCAGTCATTCTGTCTTCCTGTAATAATTTTTTGATTGAATTTATTTTTCTGTTGGCAAGCCAAATTATGTTTAAAAGAATGTCTAAAATATCCTTAATTTAATCGGGGTTGAGGGTCCAAAATATTACACCGTGCCTATATGGGAAATGCTGATGAATCAAAAGTTTAGGATGTGAAACAATTAAACTGTTCTAAATTTGTTCGAGTTCGACTCGGTTTGAGTGAAAAAATATGTTCGACACTATTGTTGAACATTGTTAGATTTATTTACGGTCATGTGCAAATAAATGGAGTAGTTATACGGGCTCCGAAAAAATTCTAAAGTCAGTGCATGTACCTGTGTTTTTGGGCATTCATCCTAGTATACAACACTTGAGGAACATCATAATCTGGCATAGTAATTGTAGATTTTCGACCTATATATTGCGTTTATATTAGGCAAACTGATTTTGAATTCAAATCCTCTATGCTGCTTTCTGATGATCAAATTATAGATATGTACTGTTGCCACATGTAATGATCTGACTAATATCGTACTCGTATTAGATACTAGATAGTCAGATGACAATGAGCTGATAATTGAAAGCTTGGATATTGATTTTGAAACTATGGACGATAAAGAATTCCCTCCATTAAAAAGAAGAACCAGAATTGACTTGAACACCTGGGCTGAGAAGAATTCCTCTCAGAAGTCGGTAAATGCTGCAAATTTAAATGTCCAGGAGGATATGAAGTCCCTATCAATAAGTGATGAGGAGAAACGTCTGAATTGTTCGAAGTGAATTCATCAGGATATGGATTCTGAGCCAAGAAACCTTGTGAGCCGCTATGTGCCTCGTGCATACAGTAATCCAAAGATCACGAGGGCAAAAGAATTAACAAGTCATCCTGAGCCAAGAAACTACGTGAGGCGCTATGTGCCTCGTCCATACAGTAATCCAAAGATCACGAGGGCAAAAGAATCAACAAGTCATCCTGAGCCAAGAAACTACGTGAGGCGCTATGTGCCTCGTCCATACAGTAATCCAAAGATCACGAGGGCAAAAGAATCAACAAGTCATCCTGAGAAGCAGGCTGTAATCAACCCATTTGATATCTGCACCTGTTATAACAGTATATCTTCCAGGAACATTGGAAACCGCATTGATACTGAATATCCCATTACAGAAACAAAACAGATATTGAGACCAGGAATGGTTCTTCTTACAAATTATATTCCCTTGCTTGAACAGGTACCGTGTCAGGCATATCTTGAAACTTCACTTTATATTATAGTCGTATGTTAGCATACCGTTCAATTATTTCCTTGTAGTCGAATTTCCTCAAAGCTTATGATGACTTCTTTGAGACTTTTAATTGTTGTAGGTCAACATCATTAATAAGTGCCGTGAATTAGGTCTTGGGCCAGGGGGCTTTTACCAACCTGGTTACCAAAGCGGAGCAAAACTCCGCCTGCGAATGATGTGTCTTGGTAAAAGGAGGGATCATGAGACAAAATATGAAGAGAACTGTATAAGCAATGTCCCTAAAACACTTGATATTCCTGCTGAGTTTGTTTCATTAGTCAAGAAGGCGCTTTCTGATGCACATCTCCTCATCAAGAAGCAGGAGGTATTGAAGGATGAAGATGAGATGCTTCCTGGGATGACCCCTGACATATGCATAGTCAACTATTATACAACTAATGGGAAACTTGGTCTCCATCAGGTTAGAATTAAGCTGGCTGCTTACCTTTGTATGCTTTTTATCATCGTTATATTTTAAATGAATTGGATGGTTTGGTTGCAACTATTGGATGAAAAGAGATGCGTTCCTTTGTAATATCAATCTTTTCAATGACAGGATCTTGACAAAAGTAAAGACAGTCTTCGCAAAGGTCTGCCTGTCGTTTCCTTCTCTGTTGGGGACTCGGCAGAATTTTTTTATGGAGATGAAAGGGATTTTAACAAGGCACAGAGTGTATTGCTGAAATCAGGAGATGTGCTGATATTTGGTGGTGAGTCTCGACACATATATCATGGTGGTGAGTCTCGACACAAAAACAGCTCCTCCAGCCTTGTTGAAAAACACAAACCTCCGTCCTGATCGCCTCAATCTTACGTTCAGGCAATTCTGATGAAGTATTAAGTTGTCTTATTGCAACTGTCAAGCCTGTCTTATGTTTTATCCTTATATGTTATACCAGTGTCTAGTACTCTATTTCACTTGTTTTCTGTCAGACTCGATTACAGAAGAACTTAAATACAAGTTACAGTGCATTAGTTAAGGAGAGTGTTAGCGTGCAGAATTTCATAGTTTTAAGTAAATTTCATTCAAAATATTACAGTAGTACAAAATTTTTACATTAGTGCAAAATTGCAGGTTTCATATTCCGTAGGTTTCATTTTTGTATTAGTACAAAATTGCAAATCACCTCTTCTGCAAGTGCATTTTGGATGAATAAGACCATTCCCTATTCAGAGTAATGCACTAAAATAGATAAAAGATAACTAAATTCAGTAACCCATGTGACGCACAATAAAAAAATTTACATGTATGCGCGTCTTCTACTAGATGCATATTAATTGTTTACTATTTTCAATATTAAAGAATTATTTTTTTGATAAAAGTAACTTCTTGAATAGTATCGAAATACAATATTCGGAGTTGAAATATAATATTTCCAATATTATAGATATTTATTGCGTTAGAATGCTCTTTTTTTTTATAAAGGAAATGATCATTAGCTTAAACAAAATCTGCAGTTCAGACGGGACTCGACAAGAACTGGCCAAGCGAGCTAAGTATTCCGCTTCTTTGTTCCCGGATTGCTTAACAATCTTAATTTAAACATTACCTATACTCTGCAAGAGAGTTAATCAAAGATAATCACCCCAAATGGGGATGAGATATTCACAGAAATCTGTGGGAATTCTGTTTAGACAAAGTACATAGATATTCTGTAGAAAACTGTTCTTTTCTTACTTCATTAGTAATCACTTGTTTAGGACAGAACAGTTAAGACCAAGATTACCCGACTCTCAGATAAGCAACTAACAAAAAGTAGGATGTTAACATTCTCTCCACCTACAAGTGTATGCTCTTGGTTTTGTGCAGAGAACACCATACTAATTATTTTTTTTTGGAATTATAAGAATTTAAGCTGGACAACTAAGCATGGAGACTCGATTAAAATGTAATAGAAATAGCTCCAACATACACCAATTACAAGTTCCCCCCATAATAAAATGTCATACTATTTGTACAGTTCTCCGTCAGCGAATCCTAATAATATAGAACCAACAAGTGATCTTACCAAACAATGCCTCCAGAATATTAAGCAAAAAACACAAAATAAGTTGGCCACTCTTATCTACCAGATCGGACTGCTGCAACCCGATCTTGAAAAGCAAAAGAGAAAAATAGACTATGTTACACCATATCGACAATGTTCACATTGCAAACACACAAGATAGCCGGTGTAGGAAGAGGAGAATACACATCACTTCCATCCGCCTCCCATACTTTGAGTAGTTCCTGATAAACTAGGGGATGTGTTATTTGTCTTGGACCTTCCATCTCCATTTCCGAGCACATTTAGATCCTCAAACAATCTGTATGTAGGAACAAAGGTCTTTTGTCCTACCGCAGGAGCATTACCTGTTGGCCTCGAGCTCAATTGTCCATCTCCAGCAACATATGTACCAGGAGCTGAGTTTAACTGCTGCAATGATCCAGCTCCTTGCATTGGCCTATAAGCTGCAGTATTTAATTGTTGTCTAGGATTTGTGTAATAACCAGGAGTTGCAGCCCATGGTGGGGGCGGATAGGCCGATGAATATTGGGTAGTTTGAACCTGTGCTTGAAACTGTGGTTGTTGAGGTTGCCCTTGTGTTTGATGTTGTTGTTGAGGTTGCCCTTGTGTTTGATATTGTGGTTGTTGAGGTTGCCCTTGTGTTTGATATTGTGGTTGTTGAGGCTGACCAGGTGGATAGCCAGAAGAAAACTGGGGAGACTGAGCCTGTGCTTGAAATTGGGGTTGTTGAGGTAGACCAGGTGGATAGTTGGAAGAAAACTGCAGAGGTGCTTGATATTGTGCTTGTTGAGGTTGACCCTGTGTCTGAGGTTGTGGCTGCTGCTGAGGTGGAGGTTGTTGATGGAGCTGCGGTTGTTGCTGGAGCTGTGGCTGAGCCCAAGGAGCAACATAACTACTGAAGGCTACCTGCCCCTGGTTCCCAGCATATGTTTGCGGAGCGTATGGGCTTCCTTGGCCACTCGGTGAAACAGGTGCTTGCTGCATGTTTTGTGTTGCTTCTGGAGCACGAGGAGAAGTGCCTGTGGTTGATAAGGCAAGACTTAAAAAGTCAATCATGTCTTGCTCCTTTGTGGTCTTTACAGGAACAGGAGGATCAGATATAACCAATGCATTGCTCAGTGAAGGTTCCGTTTCACTAGCTCCAGCAAATGTGTTTTGTGATGTGGCTGAATGCGTTTTGGAATGCCTGTGGTAACAAAACATATGGTCAATGGACTGGAAATAGGAGACTGCTTTCAGAATCAAAACATACAACTGTGGATCCATCCAATGGTTCTGTTTAAAAAACTAACATCCTTTAAACTCCACTGTCTTGGAAGTGGGAAACAAGGATCCACTTTTTTTCTTCAGTGTAGGTACTGAATTTATTGCAGGGGTAGATAAAAACAACCAATAAAACAAAAAAATTATTGCATGAAGCTTCAAGTATGATCCACAAAAAACCAAAAACAAATTTTCATACCAAATATCATCCCCAGAAAAAATGCTTCGTATATTTGTATGTTTACTAAACTATAACTGTTCACACATACAAGTTTGTATCATGCTTATAAATATGCTTTCACCCAGTACTCAGAGAACAATAACATGAAACGTTCAGACACATTGATAGTATAAGAAAAGGATTTTTATGATAAGATCAAGGAAAGATACATGTTCCAGTGCATATGCAATGTGTGATTGTAAAACGTGTTAGTAAGACTAACCTTCTAGCTAGCTGTGCAAATTCATCTTCTTCTTCCTCGTCTTCAGCTGTAGCATTTATCACCACAGTTGAAGGTGCAGAGGATACCACAGTTGAAGGTGCAGAGGATACCACAGGTGAAGGTGAACTAAATTTGTTACCTTCGTCACCTTTCGGGCTAAAACTAGGCACTTCAGTTAATTGAGGTTTGGGACTCATCACTTGAGTTGGCAGCGGGTGCCCAGCAGCTATAGCATCATGTTTAGCAAGCTCATTTTGTATGCCATCATTTAATTCCAGTCCTTTAGCTAGAAGTTCTTCGTCCCTGCCAGTAACAATATATTTTTTTTTTCAGATATAATCATGTGAAGTAAGAGCAGCATTTTTACATTTAAATTATACTAGAGAACTGAAAAGCATTTTGCTCATTTCCATGTGTTAATTAAGATGGACAAGTAAAGGCCAAATACACGTTGGAATAAAAGACAATGCATAATATAAGGATGGGAACTTGCCCGGTTGTAGTTAACATCTGCATTAATTTCTTATGATTGGAACGGCACCGGTCAACTAGATCAACAATGACTTCGTCCCGTATGGCCTATAAGCAAATACAAAGATAATAATATCAAATAACCTAAAAAGGAAGTATAAAACGTATAGTAAAAAAGGAAGTATACTGCACATACCATGCGGTCATTTGGATCCACAGCATGAAGCATGGCAGATAAAAGATCCAGAACTTCTTGCATCGAACTTATGCTTGACAAGCTTAAGTTTAAACAAAAACAAAAACAAAAACAAAAAAAAAGAGTTGGTGTGGTATAGCAGCAGGGGAGTATGCACAAGACATGTATTGTGTTGGTAGTCACCTTAAAGTTTCAATTTCAGATGCCATAGCTTCATCCAGCCTTGTAGAAGAATTGCTTGGCATCCCATAACCTGCATGTGCACGTCCAACTGTTGAATGGGTTACAGGAGGAGTAAATATCAGTGCTGAATCTGATGCACGTTGGGGAAATTCAACTCCAGAACGCTGCAGCAAATAGTACATCAAACATTAGTATCCATTAGTTATTACAAGGAACATACTCTATAAACACTAATGTAAAATACTTTCATTTTGAATAGAATATATCTTTTAGCTGAAACAGATAGAAAAAAATTCCAACAGACTGGTTTATAACTAACACATATATCATGAAATAAATTCTATTTGAATCACATGGGAGATGCTTCAAACCATTGGATTATACTAAAAACAATGATAATTGTGATTCGAGTACAAAGTGATCATAATTTGTGTTTTCATTTGTGATCAAATAGAAACTACTAAAACATATAAGAGATAAGAAACAATGGTAACAGCTCACAGTTTTTCCAATATTCTCAAATAGGGTTGTAATTCGAGCCGAGCCGAGTTCGAGCCTTTTTTTTATCGAACTGAGCTGAGCCTAAAAATAATAGAGCTGAAATGTTTGTTCGAGTTTGGCTCGATTATTATACGAGTCGAGTTCGAGCCGTTCACGAGTTTTCGAGCTTATCGAGTTTTTTAATGAGTTTTCGAGCTTATCAAGTTTATCGAATTTTTAACATGATTTCGAGTTTTCGGGTTCTTATCGAGCTTATCGAATTTTCGGGTTCTTATCGAGCTTGTCGAGTTTTAGCTTAATATTCGTAAAAATTATCTAATTATTTTTTTCAACTTAAATCTAAAAATATTTTCCCTTCTATTAAAAATGATAAATAAAATTTTAAAATAATACACTTATATTATGTAAAATAACATATATTCAAATAAAATTTGGTTGTATTTGTGAGTAAATGTCAATAATATTTTGATAGTTAACTTTTCAAATAATCTAAATAATGATTTGAAATATTTTAATAGTTAACTTCTTAAATATTTTGATAGTTAATCTAAATATTTTGATAGTTAAATTTTCAAATATTTTGATAGTTAACTTTTGATAGTCATCCACCGATACACTCATACTTAATATCACTTTATTTTTGTAAGTTGTATATCTTAAATATATGATAACGAATAAATAATGATAATAATAATATGATTCTCTTTTTTTGGGAAATAATACAAAAAAAATGTACGTTATGCAATAAGTACCAAATCATTAACAATTATAAAAATTTTAATTTTAATTTAATTGAAGTATAGCAAACTACGATACTGTGATTTTAATGTGTTTTTGACTTGGTGTATTTTAAAATAGAATTGAATAAATTATATTATTGTAAAATTGAAAAGGTATCCATTAACAATTAATCACAAATTCACAAGTGATAAATATAAAGTATTAATCAAAATAATAATCAAAAAAAATAATATATTTTTTAATAATATAAATTATTAAATTATATTAGTTGTACCTCTATAACTGGATTTGTTGTATAATACACTCTTAAAGAATAATTTATAATGATCATTTTTTTAATTTACATAGTTATTTTTTATTTGTCTTAGAATATGGTACATGCATGTGCATGTTTATAAGAGTAAGAAATATAAATATACAAGGCTATAAAATGATAAAATAATTAAAATATATATATAATCGAGCCAGCCGAACCAAGTTTGAGCCTTATGTAAAAACCGGGCTCGACTCGAGTATTTAGTCGAGCCCAAAAGTTTGTTCGAGCTCGAGCTCGATAACGAATTTGAGCCGAGCCGGGTTAATCGAGTCGAGCTAATGATCTACTCTTTGGTCCGAATATGGGCCTCCAAGTGTGGGAGAATGTTAAAAAAGATATAACATCCATATAGTGGCCTTCCCCAACACCTCAGGTTCCGGGAGAGTTTGTCATCTAATAGAAATGATGCAAAATCTCACATGTCAAAAGAGATTTCCAAACAAAGTGTCATTTACTATAATTTTTCTTTATAGCGAAACACGAAAATCAAGCATCAGGATACTAATGGTTAAGAATACTTGTAGCAGGCCCAAATCCTAAAAATTGAAGTGGTAACGATGCCAAATTTACCCAAATGGATCGAGCTAAGACTGGGGAGACCAAATTGTTTCCACACATTTAATATGAACATTTATGTTGACATGTAGATCAAGAAACTGGGCTCAGGGAGGTTCACTCTTAAGCTATGAAGATGGGTGCAGCACCTAGGTGGTGCACTGCGCACCAGGTGCCGCTGCCGTACGGCAGGGTGCACCACACCCAGCGTATCCCTGTATTTCTGAGCTGGGATTCGGTGGGGGTGGGGGAGGGGGAGTTTATGTACTTTTTTCAGTCAACTTTTTTTTTAGAAACTTCAAACAATCTGATCGATTTCTTCTTCCTTCTTCCAGTTCAATTGGGATCTGTGTGCATCGATTTTATCTAATTGATCTGTCACAGCACATGTGTGTGTGTGTGTATGACTGTGTCTGTACGTATATGTATATGCATCGTCATGGACTGATTTCCTATTACTGTATGTAAATCAGTATATGTATATGCCAATTGACTTCTTCTTTGACTGTGATTTTTCTTTACAATTTGTAATTTTTATTTTTGCTTTTATTGTTTATAAACTTAAAACTTCCCATATTATTATGTTTTATGCATTTGACTCTATAGTTTAATTTGATTATCAAGTATGTTAATTATTTAGTTTAAATTAAATGCATTTTTTGTTATATATATTTTTACAATATTTTAATAATTGCCGAATCCCCAAATTTTTAGCTATTAAGCCTAAAAGTGGATTTACCCTATGGCACGAGAGAAGTGTTTGTAATGTCCGCATGTCCGGCATACATAAAACAAATCTTATATATTTCATATATAAGTGCAGCCATTGCAACCCAGAAGTCATCCCAGAGCTGTTACCAATTTACAACTTAAGACCTATACTCTCATAATTGACCGAAGTATATATTTGACTCAAGGTGGATTACTATATTTGTTAGTGTAACAATCAACCATCAAAGGAAACTAACTGTAATTACAAAAAAATACACTAACCCTTAGTTCTTCGTATGCCCAGTAATATTGAGGATATTTTCCACCAGCTCCGCCAAATGCTTGCTGCCAAGAGTCCAGTAACACCAAAATCTTCTCCCTAACATCCATGTTTGTCTGCAAAACCATCCAAAAATATATTTCATATTATATAAATGGATATAGTAAACATCAGGTATACCATATATATACAGGTATACCATATATATAAAGTATAAACAAAATAAATATGAAGGCAATTTACCATTCCGGCTGATGTTTACAGGGTTAATAAGGAACTAAACTTAATTAGACCTCCTATGCAGGATAGTATTAAAACAATTAAAAGTGTGCAGCTTGGTTGAATAAATCGCAACCCAGCCACTACTGAGTACCCCAAGTATTGTGGTCTTATTACATGTATTTTTTATAACTTCCTAGATAACTAGACCCTTCAAATAAATATTAAGTGTAGTAAATTTCTCTACACTATATCTATGAACTACTTGACAACATATATAAAAATTTACTTTAATGTTCACACTGCATAAAACGATAAAATCCCCCGTCATCCTTACTGGTCATTCCAGAGTTCAAAAACTATAGCATATCTTGGCTTTTAATAAAAAAATTCAAATAGCTTGGCAGCTTGCAATGGTTCTTTCCAGTCAAGCAGCTGCATGATACAATGAAATGCCAAAACAAGTATCACGATTTTGGCACACAGAAGACAGACTCTTGCATTTTTTTTTTACAAAAAATAAATTGGAACACTATGTATCTATCCACAAAATTAGAATTATAGAATTACATAAAGACTAACCATATCAGAGGGAAGACAAAATTTAGTAACAAGATAAATGATTTGAGCTAAAACATCTCTGAAACATAGAATTGTTGAATCATAGCAAAGATCAAGGAACATAATGTTTGTCGGTTTAAAGGGGAAACTTGCCTTTTTCTTGACAATCTTAATCATGTCCTGCAGTATATTCCTCTCGATGATTTGAGAATGCACAGGTTCACCACAGTTCTTCACCATTGTCTCCAAAAGCTAAAACACATACAAAACATATAAGGAAATACTACTGATGGAGGCATATTCTGTGTCATTGTAGGGATCCAAATCACGGTGAATCAGAAATAATGTGCCATAGATACATTGCATATGATTTGTGACCGGTCACATGTAAGTAGAACGTCAAATCTCTTTCCAGTTGTCATGCTATTATTTAATAGGCCAAGTATATAGTACAATCATAATATATTCGCGGGATTGTATGATACCTCAAATTTTAGACCATGCTATAACTTTTACATACTAGTGAACAGTAGAGAAATAGTTGCCTAACAGCATAACAAATACGCTAAAAAACACGGTATTGAATGCATTGAGGAAAGATACCGTCAAGGCGAGTAGGTGAACATGAGCATTCTTGTGTTGCAACCTTTTCTTCAAAGCTTTGACAATATCTTTTGCTAGCCTGTCAAAGTTACAATGCAAACATATAATTCCACAATTAAATCCTACCAGCTGCTCCTATATTCAACAATCAAAATAGCAACAACAAAAATTTCAAATTCTAACAACAAAATTCCAATTTAGCCAAAATTATCGAGATTTTTCATCACCATCAACAAATCAAATAATAAACACACCCATCCCTATCTTAAAAAACAACAATAAATAACATCATGAACCAAGAAACAAAGAATCGAAAACCCAAATCAAAACATGCATGCATAAACACATACACATCTCTACATCCACACATATCGACCAAAAAGCAAAACCCATGAATAAAAAAGCAAACTTTTCATCTTCTTGTTTGTTTTTTCTTGAAAAGTCAAGAAAAAAAAATTAATAATTGGGTTTAAAGTACAAACCAATGATTGAGATTTATAGCATCACAAATATCAATATTGAGGGTCCAATCTGGGCCGTTGAGAAATTCACTTGTAGCTTTTTCAACCCGAACAGAAGCTGAATTTGAAGAAGATGAAGAAGCAGAAGATGGATACATCATCATCTCTCCTTAATAATATTAAATACCCACAAACAAAAGCTTGATTTATATTCAAAAAATATATATATATGAGGCTGTATGTATATGTGTAAAGACAACAAGTTGTATGGTCTGGGTTGATAACTTAAAAACAAGATTACTAGGAAGAGAAGAGAGAAAGAAAGAGGACTTTTTGTTTCCAGGAAAAAAAAACAGAGCTTAAAAAGAAAGACAAATTGATATTCTTATGGAAACTAATTTATAAATTATTATGGAAATTATTAATAGAATTATAGAAGTGGAGGGCGACTTTTTTGTTGTTTTTTTCTTGTTTGTGTTATGTTATTCTTTTTTGTATACTTTAGGCCTCTATTTATTTCCTAGTTTTGGGTATTTATTTAATACAATACAATAAATGTACCAATGTTCAGCTTATTAAGCTATGTAGATGTGTAGTCATGTGATTGGGGGCGACGTGTGTTTTCAAATTTATGTAATGATCTTGATCTTGTTGTGCAATATTTATTTATTTATTTGAGTTGTGTATAAAAATTAGAATAGGATAAAAGATTTAGAAAAAAAAGGGGTAAAATAATATAATTTATTAAAAAAGTTATCGAAAAAATATTTAAAAGTGAACATATTTTTACAAGGAAATTATTCAAAAATAGGTGAAGTAGAGAGATTATTTATTTATATGGAATTAGTTTGGCATTACAATTATACATTGGTTAAGGAGATAAGCCCCGTATTTTAAAAAGACTCAAATAAATTTTTAAAATTTAAATTGTTAGGTGAATATAACCCCTCTAATTAGTTTTTACTTAACTATGGTTAGAAATATCATTAAATATTTAATTACATTAATATATATATAATATGCTATTAATTATTAATTTTTTATTAGTAACTATTATTTATAAATTAATATATTTTTTATATAATTAAATTTTATTATTTAATTCTATAAAATATTAGATAAGTTATTAAATTACAATGCCAGTATTAAAATACATGTATATAACATTTAATTTTTTTTTATATTTACACTTTATTTTATAATTTTTAAACATTTATATATTAGTTTATATTTTAATTTAAAATTTTCATTAGTCAACAAAAATTTACATATTTTAATAAATAGCTAAATATGAGGTAGATTTTAATATTAAATCATAATACATAAATATATATATACACACAGACACGCAAACTTGTTTACAATTCGTATGATATACGATTTTTTTTAATATTTTACTATTTCTATTTTAATATTATATTTATATGATTTGAATTTATTTATAGTCTTAATAAAAAATTTAGGTGTTATATATATATTTTTTTATATTGGTATGACAAGTTAACAACTTATCTAATATTTTTTGAAATATAGAATTACTTAACAAAATTCAGTTATATATAAAATATATTAATTTGTAAATCATAGTAGCTAATAAAAAAATAATAAATAAATAATATATGATATATATGTGTGTACATATATATTGTTAGGGATTGTGGTGTAATCAGCTAATATATTTAGTTTAAGTTTAATAAACTAAGTAAAATATATTGTCATGTGTATATTGACAATATAATTAGTAGTCATTTGTAGACAATATACTTAACAAGTATTAGTTAGGTGACAGTACATTTGAAAGTAGTTGTCTTGTACAAAAGAATAAATATGAGTCATCTAGTAAAAGTTTAATAAGTGTTCACACACAGCATGATTCAAAACTCAGACAGCAACATTTTAAGTACTCGAGCTTATGACATACATTACAAGTGACAGCACAATTGAAACATATGCAACAACTATTCCATTGACAGTAAACTTGGCGAAGAATGAAGATTTGAAAACAGCAAGTTTTAATGACGTCAACTTTAGCGGAGTAGTTGACCGCAACATTGACGGGGATAGTTGACATCAACTTTGGAGATAGTATGTTTCATGAATTATCTAGCTTGACAGTAAAGTATGCGAAGCCAAAGATACTATCACCAAAAGGAGCTAAAAGTTGACAATACACTTTTAGTGAAGTGATAGTCTGTTTCAGGTAGCAGGCTGGATAGTGAAAATACAAAAAATGAATTTGACATTACTATCTAGTCTGCCAAGTATACTACTACAATTTGGGAGAATACAAACAAAAGATAAAGCATACTCAAAGAGTCAAAGATTTCTACATAGCTGCTTTATCTACAAATGAAATGAAGACAAATTTGAATAGAAAAAACAAAGTTTCTATTTCAAGATTTGTTATAGGAACAAGGAAAAATATACTTGTAAGTGGGATATGTGTTTTAGTATAAATACACATATCTCACAAGTATTTTCTCTAATTCAACTGAGCTAGAATTTCTTAAGTATAGAAATGTTAGCAAACTCATTGTTATTGTATCTATCGAAAATGGATTGTTTTTCAGACAGTTGTAGCAAAATAAAAATTAATTTTTGAATTTTAAACACTGTGTTATTTTATCTACTTAATTTGTTTGCATCATTTACTTGTTAATTATCATTCTTATTTGTTGTTAGCGAGAATCTTTCATAATTAATCAAGTTGCATTCAACCCACGTTCTGCAACACTTATCTTAACTAATATATATATATATATATATATATATATATATATATATATATATATATATATATATATATATATATATATATATATATATATATATTAATGTAGATAAATATTTAATAATATTTCTAACCATATTTAAGAAAAAAATAACTAAAAAAAACTAAAAGGGTTATATTGAAATAACAATTTAGATTTTAAGAACTTATTTAAGCTTTTTTAAATATAGGGGTTTATTTGCTAGGGGAGGGGGGGTTCACAACCTATATTTTATACATCCATCGTTTGGTTCATAAAATGATATCGGGTTGAAATTAGGAATCGGGTTAAGCGATATGAAGATGAAATATTATTTCTCATAGTATGTATTTGGTTGAATGGTGCAATGAATTTGTTAATCTAATATATTTTTTAATTAATAAAAATATATTCAATTAATATGAAAAATAAGTCATTGTTATTTATTAAATATTAAACAATGTCATTATAAATTTTTTATTTTAAAAATTAACATGTAATTTTATAAATAAAAATAAAAGTAATAAAATTTTGATTTGATTCATCATACCCCGGTCCATACACACCTCCCCTAAGGTATTAAAAATTTATATTGTATGAGTTTAAGATATGAGTTTTAAAATTAAAAAAATCAACCAAACATCATGCATGAGTTTGAAATGTACAAAACGCTTACCTCATACTTAGAATTAATGAACCAAATGATCCCCAAGTTACTGAGTTAGATTATATTTATGATTTATGTTTGTTTTGAAAAAAGGGCTGGTGGAAAAAATGTTATTAAAAAAATTAGATGACTGTTTGATTACTTTTTAATTTATTTATATTTTGAAATATAATATAAAAAATAATATTTTTGGAATGGTTTCATAGTGAACTGTAGTTACTTCCTGCAAAAATTGAAAAACAAATTTTCCCCAAAAGTATGTGTGATCTACTTTTTCTAAAAACAATTTTTAGACCAAAAATATTTTTCTAAAAAACTATTTTTAAAATTCAGTTTTTCCAAGTGCACACAATAAAAAATGAGTTGTCAAATTTTAATTGAATCATACTTATTAATGATAATAGACCACATGTGTGCACAAAAAACCCCACTAATAAAAAAAAGCCATCTCACGAAAATATTATAAAAATAAGTGAGTGCTCATGAACATACAGTATAAAGATTCTTTAAAATTTATCAAACACATTTTCATCTATTTTTTAAAATAAGCTGATGTTACCGGTTGTAACATCAATCTCAAACTCACCGGCCTCTCTAGATATTTGAATTTCTTAGAGTACTTTATTTAGTTGCATAATTTTTATTATAAATAAAATAATATATAGTGTCAAGGTATTTATAGTTATTCTGAATTAAGAGAACCAATTTCCTAATTTAGTCATAACAAGTGCACATTACACAACTCATTTAATTAAATTTGTTAAAATTAATTATGTTATTTTACATTACATAATATTTTTTGACGAACAAATATCAGTTTTCATTAAACTAAACAGAACACAACCCGGACAAACCCCCAATTGCCGATACAACCAGATTGGAAGACAAATAATATACTAAAAACAATTAGCTGATTTGTTTCCTGATCGTTTAACACACATAATTTAAAAATTATTGAAAATAAAAACGAAATTCATTCTCAAAATCCCCAAAATCCCCAAAATCCTCAAAATCATTCTCAAAATATCCACCACCGAATAAATTCAAACATAACAAAACACATCAAAAGAATAGACAAACAAATACTATAAAAGAAAAGACACACAAACACTGAAAAAAATGGATTTTGTTGAAAAGAAATCGACGAAAATGAAAAGAAAAAAAAATAGGAGTCGGGGCTTTTCATCGGAAAAAACTCAGTGAAAACCCCTCGGCTGGTTTGAAAAAAACACAGGGAGCGGCTCTTTGGATGTTACATTACATAATATTTAATCAAATATTGATAGTTTAATTTGATTTTAGTTTAGTTATGATTTCTCGCACAACTACAAAAGTTATTATTTAACTTTATTTTTTTTCATAGCTATGTAGTGTAACTTGGTTTGAGATATGTCAAAATTCCTCCCATAATAAGTATTGATATTATTAGAGAGAAGTATTATTATATGTGTAATTATCTGAATTTATTTGATCAACAATAATATATAAGCGTCCAATCTGACTAAAAATTTACTATGTTTTTGTATTTCAGTACACTATATTTTAGCTAACTGAGAATATCTTATTGTTGAACTTAATAAATTGATTCAGCAGTCGATAAAAATTGATAATAATTACCTATAACACATATTCACATAACCCTCTACATGTGCATTTTCAAAAAGTATTACGGGTTAAATAGGTTAACATTACTTTTCATTAAAATATAAATTAGAATACTATTTGTTTCAAAATAAATTATCTCAAAATATAATAAGATATGAAATTTACTTTTTCTAAAATATTTTTTTTCAACACTTACTAAGATTAACTAAAAAATTGTATTTTACGGTAATAATAATATTTTAATTTAATAAAAATTATTCTCTTTCGTATATTTTTCATGGGAAAGAAGTATATCAAAGAAAATAACTTCTATTACTATAAAATTTAGACTTAAATGCATTTTGTAGATTTGAAATAAAAGATTTATGTATTTTATATTATCAATTGTGTACTTTTTTTACCTGAATTATGTAAAAATAAATATTTCATATATTATCTTTTTTTGTTCATTCAAATTTAAACTATCAAAACTGAGCAATTTTTTTACTTGAAGTTTGGAAAAACAATTTAATATACATATTAAATAAAACGTAAAAATAAATATTTTATAAAATAATATAGTATGACAACAATTTTTATATAAAAAATATTTTATATATTTGTCTATTAATTTTACCATTTTAATAATTTATAAAGATTGACTTTTTATATATTTTTAGAATTACACAACTACACTATTTTTATAAAATTTACTATTATCCTTAAAAACTACAACAAAAGAATTTTTCAAATTTATTTAAAATAGAAATATATAAATAATGAATATAGTATTTGTATTTTAATTTATTATCTTACTCTATATATAATTTATAATTATTTTTGAATAACAATTGTTCAAATTTTTATTAAAAATATAAATTTATTATTTGCATATAAAGTTCGAATACGATTATCTTTATAAAGTTCAAACATACAAACGTAAGTTAAAACTCAAATACATAAATCAATTAACTTTATAAAATTTAAGCACATAAAATACATATTTAATAAATTAAATATATAAATTATAGAAAATATATATTTTACATATACAAAAGGTAAATTAACTCTATAAAATTATAATGAATTATTCTCCATAAAAACTATGTAAGAAGCTTACGTCTTGCTCCCTAGTTTTTTATGGATAAAAAACAGAGGGAAGTAAAAGAAAATAAAAGGAAATAAGTATAATAAGTTTCATTAACTTGCTCCTGAGTTTAAAAGTTAAAGAATGAAATTAGTTTCATTAGTTTGCTCCCGGGTCGAAAGAAAAGCTGATTGTTAAATTATAATTTTATTCTTATATTTAAAAAATAAGCATTAAACAATAGGAGTATATTGATAATATCAAATCTTTTTTAATTTACATTCATCACTTGTTTTTCCTTCTAATCTCATTTATGGAGTGAAAGTTTTGAAAGGAAAATTTATAAAATTTTCATTAACTTACACTTTATTTATTTTTAAAAAAAAACTCGGGAGCATGAAGAGAAATACAAATTGATTTCCTTTTCATATGCTTTCTTTTATTTTTAAAACGAGCAGGAGCAAGGCCTCAGGGTGAAATTACGATGTACAAACACTGTAGGCCGATAATTAGGTTGATGATGAAAAGTACGCCTACTCTTGTAGACCGAATACTATTTTTAGGAGATGATTATCAATAATTTCGAGATTAATGGGTGTAGTAGGGTGCGTGATTAAATTATTTGCCACGACTATTCATGTAATTACCCACTAACTAGGTTCTGGTGCTTGGGCTGGTTGTTATCCACTCATAAAGAACTGATTCTATGTGGTTATACTTTTTCTGTTCCAAGTATAATATAGACTTGTCTTTAGAATATAACACTATGAGTCTCTGATAAATTATACTGGTATTAATTAATTTAAGTATGTTAATTATTCTCAGGCTTGTACTTTTGGTTAAAGCCAATTGTTTGTCTGAGAATCAGTTAGAACTTAGAACATACCTGCAGCTTTACTATAAACTACTTCTCTTTATATTTAGATCGAACATTAAGATTGACAAATAAAAAACAAGTGATTAAAAGTATAGGATCAATTAAAATTTAAGTAAACTATAATAAATTAGAAAAGTGGACTAAAATAGTGGATGCCAATTAATTTTGTTAATTATTAAAATTTTATTATTTTTTAAAAATGTTAAAACTTGAAAACTTCATTTCAAAATAAAAAAACATAAACAATTGTACGAGATCGAGACAAGTACGAATATACACACAGTTTGATCGTTATTAACTTTCAGAGAATTATAGTACTATATTTTTCCTCGTCAAAGAACCAAAACACAAAAAATAGTCTGCCTGAAGGCCGTAAATGATTTGTTGAATATATATCATATCTCACATTGAATACTTGAATGTATATCATATCTCACCCGATACTCCTTTATTTAAAAATAATTGATATTTGATTTTTTAACATATATTTTAAAAAAAAATTGATTACATAGTAAATATTATTATTTTTAAATTTTTATTTCTTTTAAATAAAATTTTTAGTTTAATATTTTTATTCACAAAATATTAATTTTAAATATATAATCAAAGTTTTAAAGTGTGTCAAAAAATTAAATGTTAATTATTTTCAAACGGAGTCAGTAGTATATTCAAGTACAAATTTCGCAGAAAGTTTAAACGAAATTATTTGCTGCATGATTAAGCAGGACATCTTGGAATACAAATTTCTAATTTACAAAATGCAAATTCAATAAATTTTCAAAATTCATCAACATTAATGTAAAAGTAAATATATCGTAATTACACATATATTAATTATATATTCTGAAAATAAAATAAAATTATATATTGTTCAACCAAAATGTTATCATTGTTCATCAAATAAAAATGTTGTTCACGATTTTAAATTATAGCATGGTTATAAAAATTGGAAATCATACTATTAATTTGAGCTTAATTAAAATAATAATTAAATATGTTTTTAAATATAGTATGTTAAGTTTTTTTTTATTATTATAAAACATGTTCCGCAAGAAAAAATTTATCATCTCTTCGTTTCGAGATATATATCCATTTCTAAAATTTAATCATAAAATATACATAAATATAAATATGTAATTAGTGAATTGTTCAAATGAATTTTTTTACTGATATGAAACCACACATACTTATTAATCTTATCATCTTCATCTCTTATCAGCAGCCCACCTCCCACCTCCCACCTCCCACCATAACTTCCGATCAAACTCACTAGTAACCTTCGTCCCGTCACATCTCTCCGTCGTCGACCACCTCTTCATTTCGGCGAGCCCCTCTCTCTCTCCGTCCCGGAGAGTCGTTGTTGCTCAGCTCCGATGAGTTTTGTACATCCAGATCTGCAGTATTCCGGTTATGCGCTCAGATTTGCGGTATTTCTGTTGATTTTTTGATTTTTTGACTCTCACCGGATGATTATGCGGATGGTGGTGGTGTGCAAGGTGTGCAAATGGTGTTGGTGGTGGTGACGGCGGGGGTGATGATTGATGGCAGTAACGATGAATTTTGTATTTTTATGATGATATTTGCTCGGTTCTAGTTATTTTTTTACGATTCTAGTGATATGCAGGTTGTGGGTGGTCGTGGTGCACTGGTGCTTAAAGGAGGTGGTTGTGCGATAGTTTTCTTGTGGTGATTTTGTCATGACATCGGTGATTTTTAACTGGTGACCGGTGATGGTTTTAACGGTGGCCGGAGAATGGTGTTTGGTGGGGATCGGAAATGGTGATAGATGATGAAGATGTAGATAAAATTAATTAGTGGTGAGAGATGTAAATAAAATATTTAAATGAATGACTAGAATTATATCTCACATCCCATGACAGCATCGAAATATCTCAATCTATTTTTCTCCTAAATTATATATAGGGAGTGTTTGGGGGAATTTTTTTCCAGAATAAGTCAACTTATTTTAAGACAAAATTAGAGATTCCTAATTTTTTTCTGAAAAAAGTTGACTTTTTTTTGCAACTTATAGAATCTCAAATATACATTAAATACTTGTATAAAAAACATTTATCAAAATATGAAATTTTTACGCAAAAATAAGTTCAAAATGACTTATTTTTAAATCCAGCCAAACAGGCCAATAGATTGTAACTCAACTTATAAATCAACTAAGCGTAAATTCACATCGCACACTTTCTTAGTTGTGCTTACTATATTCATCATAATTCTATTCATTTAAGTATTTGTTTTTTTTTATACATGGACTCTTCATTTTGTCTCGGGTACTCATGTCGAGTGAGACACTCGACATTTGAACATGGTATGAACTTTTAGACATTTATTTCAAGTTAAAATATGTAAAAAAAATTAAAAATTATTGAGTCCAGCACTTTAACACCTAGTTGAACACTTTTCAGCCGAGCGCGGGTAATGTAGTTGTTCCAGGTTGCCGATTGCATTCATTGTTAAGTTCGGCCGGAGTTGTATATATAATATTGTAGTAAAAGTTATTTCTTGCTTGATTCTCATCCCATGCAATATATGACTCAGTCAATCACAAACGCACACAATTATTGTGGTTTTGAAATGTTTATTCATGTAGTTTTGCAGAAACCAGCAGAAAAATTATTGTGACTTCTCGTACCAGAATATTTATTTTGATTCTAAGAGCAGGTTCTTATATGATACAACAATACATATATACATAATACATAGTTCACATGGCTAACACAAGCGCCGGCAAGTATCGCTTGAAAAGGTCAAACCATTGAACCTAATGGTTATTGCACAGTGTGCCAAGTGTGAAAATACTCCCGAGACTGAGTTATTGCACCATTGTTCACGGTCCACACATGCACCCAATATACCTGCACCTTCATATCCTTCAACGATAATTCGATCCACAACTCCGGCAACTTTTTTAGTGTTAACGCTCGCTAAAGTTCATCGACGGTCGCCCTATTTATTTCATTTAATTTGGATACTGGCGACATAGCATCCATTCAGGGTAATAATTTAATTAGTGCATACTAGAAATGATAAAACTAGCTAGCTTAATATGATGCAATTGTACTTGTAGTTGTGCTACTTAATTAATTTGCACTTGAAGAATTGCTCCCCGAAACTCACTGCTTGTTTGGTATTAACGCAGGGACCAGATAATTATTTAAGGAATTGTAAATGCACGAGCTGAATTTTAAAATTATAAGATTACCATTAATATTTATAATACACCGTTATAATTTCAGATATGTTTTGTGAGAATGAACTCGGAAACATTTTTCTCATTATTTAATACAAATCTGATGATATTCGCACGCATCAAAGCATTGGGGAAATTACAAACATTCGAAGATGACATTTTATTTTAATTTTTAATATTAAACATAGATGTAGTCTGGTTATAGATGATAAAACTCTCGGAGCACAGCAAGAGAAGGGCTTTGCCATGGAGAAATTAAACTCTGCATGACTGCATCCGAGTAGAATGATTTTAATTTTTTTTTTAACCATGTGATTTTAATTTTTACCAGTATGTGTTCAACATATATAATTCGCACGGCATCAAAGCATTGGGAAAAAAAGGGAAGCAAAAAATAGGTTATAATTTTGTTTGGCTATAATAAAAACAAATTTTTGTAACATTTAGCTTTAGCGTCATTAGAAAAATAGTATTATCAATTAAAATATAAATATATTCGACCCCGAATAGCTAATTAAATGAGGCACTATTGGAATGAGTTAGCTTTCGTGATATCTAGTCTCGTCATGTTAATTTGCCATTTCATGGGTCGTGTGTCTGAGGGTGTGCGGTAGGGGTGAACATAACCCGACCAATACAATTCAACCTGGCCCTTGTTTCGGCCGAACAAATCGAACCGTCCAAAACCGAGGGTTGAACGGTTTAATTTTTCAAAAACCCGTATAAATTGGGTTGGGTTAGGGTTTAACATATTTTGACTCTAATCCAACCCGACCAACCCGTTTACACATATAGGCATAGTCCATTAGACCCATTTAGTATGAGTTTCTTGATAAAGATAAACCAAACTGATTTAATTATAAGGGAATGTTCTTTTTTATTTAATCCAGGCTCATAAATGTTTTCATTTTTTGTTTTAATTTTATAAGTGACAAAAATAATATTGACATTGGTGCATCGAAGGAGATACTCAAGGTCAATGCTATCAATGTTATTGATGATTGATTCGTCACAAAAAATATTGTTTTATTTATTTTAAACTAGCCAATTGTTATTGGACTATTTAATGTTTTGAGTTAGATTTTGGATTGTATTTGACTATTTGGTGACTATTTATATTTTAATGTCACACATTTGGACTATTTATTTGTTATGAAAAATTGGCATTTGACAGAGGTAAACTATATTAAAGTTATGTTCAAACTTATTTACAGTATTGTTGCTTGAAGAAGAGGGTTTAACCCAACCCAACACAACCCAACCCGAATTAATTGGGTTGGGTTACATAAAAAAATTTATATTAATGGGTTCAGTTTTTATCCTAATTAGGTTGGGTCGTTTTTTAGTTAAAACCCGCCCAACCCGACCCGTGTTCACTCCTAGTGTGCGGTATGTCAGTTGTTCGAGTGTACAGGGTCCTTAAATATATAGGACACATTTGTTTTTGTAAATATATATATATATATATATATATATATATATATATACATATATATATATATATATATATACACATGTATACTGAAATGGAAAAAAATGGCCAAAAAACAATAATTTTTATTTTAAATTTTAAAAATTGTAAATAAAAAAAATTGGATATTGAATAAGTCACATAAATTTTAGACACGGTAATATAGAAAACATTTCAATAGAAATAAATATTTGAATCGGGAAGCTCTCCTTTAATGAGGTAAATTACTAGTTTTAATGATTCCATTAAAGTTAATTTATTTAAATATGTATACTAATTTTTTTTATTGACAATATATACAATATTATATCATCAAGTGATTCAACTTTTAGGTTATTTATTTATTTTAAATTATATCCATTTTTAATGTATATATATTATACGAAACAATTCAATTTAAAAATAAAATGAATTAGATAATGAGTTTATACAATAATACAAATTTAAACGAGTTTACATATAAACTAGTTTTTATGTGATTATTTTTTATTAATGTTATATCTTATTTTTTTATTACAATATAATATATTAATATTTACATTTATAACTTATTTTTTTAGATAAATTTCTACTTAACGTTCAAATATGTATTAGTAAGTTTGCTTCAAAAAAATGCTAGAAGATCAATTTTCAGATAATTTATATAAACTATGTACTTATTTTATTTCTTTACAATTTTTAGCTAATTTTCATTATGTAATAAGTTTATTTTACGCATTTTAATTGTTGATTTTTTAAATATAATTTTTAATTAATTTTTATTATTTAATGTATTTTTTTTAATTATTAGGGCATTTTTTTAAAATTTTGTACAGGGAACTCAAAATCTCAGGTACCGCAAACACTGATAAAAAAAATGATTAGTTTAAAACCACGTTTAATTGCAAGGTAACGTTAGTCAATGATCTAACTTAAAGCGGTAATTTAAAATTATTAAATTCATAGTTTTATTTTTAATTTAATTTAATTTAATATAAATTATGCATTAAAAGAAGAACTAGGAACAAAAACAAGTCAAACTACTTATGGATTTTTGGAAATAATCAAGCTGAATTCAAGCCTAAACTAACTTTGACCCATGAACTTACGAGTTTAATCAAATATTTTATTTTATTAATAATTATGCATCGCATATATTAATTTTATATGTATTCTACCTAATCAAAACAAAGTTATGATGAACTTATCAAATTCAAATTTTATAAATATGAAGTATAATTAATTCAAATTTCTTGAATTTTTTTTGAATCAAACGTCTAATTTAGGATTTATTCATTGATCGAATTTGTATTTGAGGTTAAAATTTTTAATCGAGTTCAACTTGAGTCTTGTATCTGATTCAATTCGATTATTCAGTTGATTCAGATCGTATTATAAGTTCTATAAACAAAACATAAAAAAATTCAAACGTTGACACGTATTATTATTTTATCAAAGTAAAATTTGTAACTTTTTTAACAAAATACTACTTGCAACTTTTCGAATATTTTTTTATAATTATTTAATTGTAGTTAAAGTAATTTTATTTGGAGTAAATTTCACTTTATATCCTATTATCATTGTTTAAAAACAAAATGGGTTCATTTTTTTTTAATTTTTTATCCATGATTATGTTTCCTTGTTTACTTTGCACCACTTCCACCAAATCCTTTATGTCATACCCGTTAATATTAAATTATAAAGTTATTTAAGTAATTATGGTCTATGTATCAACAATTACACACTATATATAATGAATAAATTTTATTAAAAGTAATTAATTTAGGTATTTTTATCAATTTTTGGAGTGTAATACAATAGCCTGTAAATATAAAATTCTAATACACTTCATTAATTTCTGATTCAACACTTTTGGGTTGTAATTGTTTAATATTAACAAGTAACAATGAGAACATGTTTGATATAATTACGTACAAGTTAATGGTCATTTGATGCATTATATTAACTAGTTCTAAAGCCCGGGACACGGGCACGTTCGAGTAATAGTTTTATGAGTAGTTATATTTTTTTAAGAAATAAATTTTTTCTTGTGTAAATTTATTGATAAATATAATCAATAAAATAAATTTTTATAGTGCCATGAAAAAACATTTATAAATAATTTGAAATAACATAAAATGCATAAACTATATGAAGAATGACGTTTTTTTGTTATAGTAACTGTATTATCTTTTTATTTATCTTTTACTTCATTCATTTAATTAGCACTCTCCTATGAATATCAATGTTATGAGTATCAATTCATAATAAAGTGATGAATTTTTTTTATAATTATTTAATTCTAATTAAAATAAGAGAAAATGATATACTAGAAATCTTTCAAATTTATATATTTAATAATTATTAATATTAATTTTTAGTGGATAAAAGAGGAGTAAAATTAATACTTTATTAATATTAATTAGAGTATTATTATGAAATATTGAATTAGAAAATTAGATATAATTATAAATGTTAATTAAGTAACTGTAATGCAGGTAATAATTAGGAATGAAGTGGGATAATTTTTTTTATAGATATTAATGAATGTAATAATGATATTTTGCAGATATTAATTGATATATTAATAATAGTTTAGAGATATTAATGATTGTATTAATGATTAAAATGACTCAAATGGACTATGTGTTGGAGCATTATATATGTAATAGATGTTGTTACTTTCATAATTTTCTACTCAGAGGTGACTAATTTTTGACCATTTTGTTTAAAATATGGTATATTATTTGGTTATGTGGTCATATTTTATCATTTTGTTAGAAAAAAACTATAAAATGATATAGATATCAAAATTAAAACACCAAAAAATGACTAATTTAAGTTTAGCATAATACATATCAAAACTTATTTTCATTTTCTTTCTCCCAAAATATGTAGTATAAAATTAATACGTTAATTTTATTTTATTTTTAATAAAAATGACACTGAAAAATGACTAAATTAATTTTTTTAATAAATCAAGACATAATAGATCAAGTTTGATAATATATATTACCACCTGGCGTTCTTCACTTTTTTTAACACCAACATAATTAACAAGAAAAATTTAGGAAAATGATGCAAAGTGAACAAGAAAACATAATTATGGGATATAAACTGTTTTTATTATAAATATTGAACACATTATGTTTTCAATTGAAAATAATAGGATACAAAGTGAAATTTATTCCTTTAATTGAACTATAACTTGTGTATCTTTGCCGGTTAATGTTGTACTACCTGATTTGACAGATTTCTTCTCCAAGCTGTCACTGGTCCAAGCTTCCAAGGTCAGCTTCTTCACCATTTTCAAATGAGAAAAGTCCCCTTTATACCTTTCTTCAGTTCCCAATCTGCAGACCCAACCATCCTTCTCTCTAATCTCACAAGTCATAACTACACCCCAAAAAGAATTAAAAACACTTATTGGTTGGATATTTTATTTAAAAAAGTCTCGATTCTCATCTATGTATAATTATATTGAGAAATGAAATGTAGCCGACATTTATTTGACCGCCTTGTTATTTTTCCTTTTTGAACAAGTAAATTTATAAAGAATCGAAACTAGAAAGTTGAGATAACATTGGATCTCCGATCGCATTCGACCGCTTCCCGCTTAATCTTCTTAATAAGCCGCTTTTTAATTTAAAAACATTTAAATTACATTTTGCTGCCTTGAAGCAAACATAATCGATGGATGCCTCCGCACCCTCCCTTCCCTGAGACACAAAAATGGTTTTTTTATTGTAATACCAGGTGTCCCAGCCAGCTTGCACACTCGGTAGGTGATCACCAACCACTGGCAACGCTGCCTGGAAGTATTAGAGAGCATTAAAATCCCTGCTCAAGACGCTTAATCATGCCACACTATCATCCAATTCTTACCAGTTAAGATGAGTTTCTTACACGAGTTTCTAACACCTGCAAAAACATTTCCTGCATCAAAGTTTGATTTCACTTAGCCCCTTCATTAAATTTCTGATTATCCTCTATTTAAATTAGTGAATATCATTGGCGCGCTATCCTCCCAACTACAAGTAGTTTATACTAACATCTGCAAAAACATGTGTTTAGCTGAAGATATTGAATGCCAAACGTAGTAAAATTGTGGACAAGTCTTTAAAACGTAATAATAACATATTTAATTAACAATGCATCAGGCATGGTTACAAATTAATTAATCCAATGAAAATATTTGATTAGCAACTGATCTAGTAATAGTATCATACCACTACAAACCAACACAATTTCTAGACGAAGTAACTCCACCATCTACAACAAGATTATGACCACTAACATATCTGGATTCATCACTAGCAAGATACAGAGCTGCCTCTGCTATATCTTTAGCTCTTAAAGTTGGACCCTTCAGATTAGCCAACCCTTTCACAAACTCCTCCATTTCCTCTACTTGTTTCTCATTAGGCCCTGTTCCGAAATTCATCCCCATGTCTTCATCTTCCCCATCATCGTTACTCCATGCACCAACAAGCATCGATGTTGCCACTCCGAAAGGAGAAATGCAATTAACTCTAATACCATACTTGCCTAATTCACATGCAGCGTTCTTAGTTAATCCAACAATGGCATGTTTAGAAGCTGTATAGGCATGTGGACCAAGACCTCCCATCACTCCTGCAACACTAGCTGTGGAGATAATGCAGCCACCGCCTCGAGGAATCATGACACGGGCAGCATGCTTCATTCCCAAGGCAACACCCTTAACATTCACATTCATGACACGATCGAATTCATCAACATCGAAATTGACAATGCTTTTGTGCTTGGATTGATTTCCAAGCACTCCAGCATTGTTAAAAATAATGTCTAGACGTCCGTATCGAGAAATTGTGGAATCAATTAAGTTTTCAACATCTTCTTCAATGCTGACATTACAATGTACATAAGTAGCAGAATGGGTTAATGTGTTGGCGAGTGCATTTCCAAGTGTATCCTCAACATCTGCTATGATAACTTTAGCACCGTGTCTGGCAAAAAGTCTTACCGTCGCCTCACCAATACCTTTAGCACCCCCTGTCACAATTGCTATCTTTCCCTCCAACCTATACAATAAGGACAGCTTAATTTAGTACAAAAGTAATACCAAAAATGCCAAAATGCCAAAAGTAATACCAAAAATGCAAATCAAGCAGTTAGCCATGACATTGTCAAGTTACTAGTTCCCTTAAACCTCAAGATGTCAGTAAACCGAGTTACCAGAATCCCATATTATATTATTCTAAGTTCTAATACGCATAAAATATGTTTAAACATAAATATTAGCTTATAACCGGTGCAATACTAAAGTGATGGTTAGCAAGCACCTTTTGTGAGATCTCTGGGAATAGCTATCCATTCTCGAAAGACGAATACCTTGAAGGGTATTCTCGGGCACCACTTGAGCAGTCATGTTTAGACTAATGAGAAAATAAGTATATGTAGAGTGTGAGATATATAAACAGAGAGAATTCAAGGAGAGCTTGAAGAAACGATGGTGGTGTTTATATGTGAGTGGAGAGGTATATATAGTGAAGCTGGTGGGGTCAAGTTGTTAACAAACTATACTTCAAATTTTTGTTTGCCTCGTCATGGACGAGCGAGTAAGTTTGACCAGTAAGATGAAACTGTTACCGACACGTCTAAATTTTGAGAGATGATGCCCACGGAATTATTTTCTACTACGGGTCCGCGAATCCCATTATTATTATTATTGCTTTCGTTTTAAAATAATTATTATTTTAATTTTTAACACGTAAATTAAAATAAAAAATATAGTTACATTTATTATTATATTTTATATTAAACAAAAATTTAGATTAACATACTTGTTTATAAATTTAATTATATTTTTTCACATTAACGTAGTGCTTGCTAAAAATGAAAAGCACCGTTATTTTAGAATGAGAGAGTATTTTTCTTTTTGGTACTAATGCATTGTCTTTGACAAACTCCAATAAGAACACGACTTGAAATGCGAAACCACCGCCCCAATATTAAGAATAACTTGGATTTGTTTGATATACTACTACAAAAAACTGTACATATCGTACAAGATACCATTTTTTTAACAGAAATCATAAATTACAAATATAAATTAGATAAATCATAAATATAGTTACTTTTCAATTCAAAAGATGAGTCCAATATTGTATTTACAAACATTATCGATAAATAAGCACGTACATATTTTTTGAAGTTACAACGAAAACGAGTCAACATGAAATCAACAAATAGGCATAAATTTCTTTGCCGATTACAAGTCAACATGACGACTATTTGTGTCTCGTCATTTCACTCGTTAAGCGTGTGAGTTTAATTTTGCAACATTACTACAGTATTTCCTTATTTCATTTAATTATCCAATCGGGCACACTATTTCGTGTTAAAATGGGCTTAAAATTTAAGAAACCTAATACTGCCAAGTACAGTAATTTAATATTTTTAAAGGGGATTATCTGTGTTGACGGATATTCTTAACCAAATTGAGATTTCAATAGGATTTGTAGAATTTTCACCTTCTCAACAGGATATTATTTTTTAAGTTACTAGATTCTTGTTTTTCTGCGCTACAGACTGGATCCCTTTTTCAACCAAGTTGATTGTTGAAAATAAATAATTTAATCGGATACCAACTTGTATCCGCAATCTAATATTCTGGGACACTTACCCAGACTAACTAGACTCCTTGACAGCATAATGGTATATATTTAATACAAATTGGTTTCTGAGAATCGATTATTAATTATAATTACTCCGGATTTCAAAAAATTATTATTATTCCGCATTTGTATAATGAATAAAATTTTTAAAATACTTGTCCATAAAATGATGACCTATATATTCACATAAATTTTTTAATGTTAATTCATTTTACAATAAAAAATCATGAATAAATAATTATATCAATCGTTTAAAAGGACTGATCGATACCTTTAGACATATAGGTTTTGGTGGACATAATTTGCTGGATTATGCATGCATTCAGACGCTGTCTAGCTAATAGCTATCAATCTATCATACAATCTCACGTTCCACATGGGTGAATAATCAGAATATCGATGTTGAGATGTGTATATGGTACACTAGTACAATAATATATATATATATCCTAATTAGTTGGACCTGCACCTAGCTACGTACTATCCTGCAAAATTAGTACCCCTAATCGTTTGCGTTTTGATGATTATTTAAGAAAATGGTGGTGTCTTGGTTTATTTAGTGCCATTTGTGTGAGCCACACTGAGTTGTTATACAGTATATGTTGAGTGCATGCAATCAACTTGGTGTTAAGGTAGCATTAAAAGGTTGTGTTGACAATTTTTTTATCAACCCCGATCAACCAAATAGTTGTACCTTTGTTTTGTGGAGAGTAAAAGCCTACCGAGGAAGCAACTACGAATCTTCCTGTCACATTAGTACTCTACAAGATTTGTATAAACCGTGTGAATGTCGAATTTCTTACAAGTTAAGAGTCGAAAGTAGAACACTTTATAATGTAGTGTAGCATGACTATACTTTTATTGAGTCAATGTTCAACTGTCAACGTTCACATTTGAATATTATTCTCATCGCAACTTTTTATCTCTAACTTTTCGGTCCTCAGAATTAATTAATTAATACTCATACCTACCTCTGTTCTTTGCGCCTCCGCTACTTTTTTGCACCATGTTATGGAGTATCTGTGCTGTATAATTGTACTGTATTCAACAAATTAGTACTCTATGTTAACCAAAATATTACTCTAGCTATTTTAATTTAATAATAAATGAAATTATGTAATTTTTTTCAAATCAACATACCTGTCAAAAATGATAGAAATTCAGAAAATAATATATAATTTAGCAAACACGTGTTATTTTTAACAAATTTTCAACACTTAACTCATAATTAAGCTTTTTTTATTGTTTTTATAAAATTTTAACTCCAAATGTACTTAGAAGGAGTGGATATGTAAATTAAGCTGATTATGTCCAAATTTTAATTTTTATTGAATATAATAATTGACTATTATTAAAGTAGTCTTTTGCGTCCAATATAATTACTTATTATTTTCAATCTGACAAAATGTTGTAACAAGTTATTATGTTTGCAATGCATTATAAAGTAAATTGCATTAATCAAATTCAAACTTTAGTTACGATGGTGTACGTTATATTCACTTATCAACTTAATAAGAGAATATATTATTAATCAAATATAATTCTATTACAACTAAAAACGACTTTGTTATTAACATAAGCAATTTGAGTAAAACAATTTCATGATTTCCAAATGCTTTCTTTAACAAATTTGTCCTTCTTGAACCTGAATTACTCGAGCAAACCATTTCTCGAAAATACAATTAATATATATGATATAATGAGAAGGAAGTAGAATTTTAGACTCATGCTAACCGGATATGTTGACTAACCAGCTTATTTAAAAACTCAAAATGTTAGGAGACTAACTTACTATAATTTTATATTATTCTAACATTTTTTTTGTTATACTCTATCTTGACAGAGAATTTATAGTATTACGGTATTAATTATATTTCGTGCAAAACATGTTAGTACAAGATAAATAAGAGGTTATTATAAAACATACAATAAATGTTAAATTATAACAAATTTATAACTTTCTATTATGTGTAATTATCAAAATTTTAGAATTTACTAATTAACAAACCTATAATTAAGTATATTTTATTTTATATAATTAAACAAAATTTTAATTCTCAATCTTCAAGTTCTTCACGTAAACTCTATTCTTGAAATTCTCCGAATAATCTAAAAATTCTGAATAAAAATGATTATTCTTGTAATCATATTGTTAAAAACTATTTTTGTGTTAGAATTTCTAATTATTCTTGTATTCTTGTAATCATATTATTCTAATTATTCTTGTATAAGCCAAATTAGTCAAAAAAAAAAAAGAACATCCGCGCCCCAAGGCTTGTACATCTGCCGAGTATTTAGGAAAATCTACATGCTACTTTTCAGTTTTGACTTTATATATTTGACTGTATTATCTAATTTGTTTAGTCAAATTAACATGTTCTCGCTTGCTTCACGAGATGGGGTACCACCGTACCACTACAATGATGCAAGAAAAAATCTTGGTCTGTTTTCTTTAGTTAGTGTTCCTAACCAATTAACTTTTGTACTTGAATTTAATAGTTGGACAAAATAAAATATATATTAATACAATTTATATCATCTACAAATTTTATACATTTAATTTTTGTTATTCTTTAAACAATGTCAATATTTGTAGAGGGGGGTGAATACAAATATTAAAACTTTTTGTGTGTTCTAATATTTGTTCTTGATGTTTGATAGAATAAGAGAATAAGTTCGAACAAATTAATGCTGAAAAATAAAACTGAACAAAGAGATTTAAAATTATTGATGGATTGATTTTTCCATCAATATATATTTTTGCTCAATGCTCCTAGGTTAGAAGAAACCTAGTTTTGTTTTTACAAGATTAGAAAATAAATCAACTGTTCTTACACAAGTGCTCTCAAGCTTGAACAGTTGATTAAGAAATATGTCTATCTTATGTGTATTTTCTAATAATGCTACTACACTTGTTTATATACCACAAGTGTTCTTTTACAATTCCTATTCTAGGATTGTTTCTACCTGCCTTTCTTTTACCTTTTTCTATTTTACAAAAAGGTTTGAAAGACAGCTTCTGATTGAGTCTTTACAGTCACTCTAGACTGTCTTCCATAGGTGTGCTTTTGTTCTCTGGATCTTCAACAGATATTCTTTCTGTGTTGTCACACTCAATTGATAATTTGCTGTTAAGCATATCAATTGATCCATTCTTTAATCCATCAACTGATGTACTTCTTCGATTGATCTTTATATCCATCGATTGATAAAAGATGTTTTATCGATTGATAGATGTTATCAATCGATATATCAGTCGATGGGTCTTCACATCAGTTGATGGTCTTCAATGCTTGACTTGGCTTCTTCGATTGATCCTTCATCCATCGATGCTTCAATATCAATTGATCATCCTTCACTTGTGCAATTTCCTGTCTTCACATAATTACAATTTAACAGATTAATTTACACATCAATTGATGATCCATATCAATCGACTCTAACATCAATTGATGAACAAAATATCAATTGATTTACACCTTATCGATTGAAATAGACTAAGTACACCTATGATACAATCCAAATTATCAGTTGATTCATATAAACACTTCAACTGATAAATGGTTTCCTGATCAATTGATATTTATAACTTTCATATCAATTGATCAGTTACAACAAATAAAATTTCTATGATTCTAAGATTAATGTTATCATCAAATCACATGTAGATTCCTAACAATCTCCCCCTATTTGTGTCTGTGTTATTAACAGGCATAAATCTACTTGATGATAACAAAAACCCTTAAAAAAATTTACATATAGATAGAATCAAGAAACTTAATTGGCACATTAATTTTGGAAGTACCAGATTGATAGATAACTCCTGCAAGCAGCTTCAATGTCTTCATAATTTAATTTAGTTCCTCTTCCTCCTTTTCTCAGCATTTTCCTTTAGTTGCCTCATGAAAGAACTTCTCAATATTGCTTCATCCCTGTCAGTTTCTCCAAGTTGCCTCATAAGGTAGTGTATTTCTTCATCTGTGATTTTGTCCAGATATTTGCATATATCAAAGAACTTTGTGTTGCCCTCTATATCTGTAAAAATCATAGCATATTTTGGCTCCAACACCACCTTTTTGACCTGTGACTTCCATAGCTTTAGAGGTGAATCAGGTTCAGCTTCTGCCTTGGATCTTCTTAACCTTGAAATTTGTTGTTGTATCTCCTGAGCAATTGTTGTGTTGAGTTTGTACTTTCTGTTGAGTAGAGGAAGAATAGTCTTTAAAACATTGTAGCTTTGCTTCATTATCACCTTCAATGAATAGATTGTTTTCACTCCATTTTCATACTCCAACCTCATTGATTCTTCATGGTTAGAGGTTGCAGGGTGAGTCCTTACTCCAATTAATCCTTTTTCATTGATTACTGGTATTCCCTTCAAATCATATCCTTCAATTGTGACCTCCTCCTTGATTTCTTCTTGTTGACCCTGGAGGTTTTCCTGAACCACTATTTCTTGAGTAGAACTTGACCTTTTCTTGGCCATAGAAACTTTTCTCCTTTTTCTCAATGGTTGCTCTGCCTGTAGCTCTTCTTCCAAATGCCATTGCATTTCCATCTGTCTAGCAATCTCTTCATTCTCCCTTTCTCTCCTTGAGGCATCTGAGATTCCTGTAGTGATGGCTCCTTGAAGTAGCTTTTGACTTACTGGTTCAGTCTCTTTCTTCTTCTCTTCTTCAATCACTATTGCTTTCCCTTTCTTCTTTTCTTTAAGAGCTTCAATATCCAATTGAAGAAAAGCTTCTGTATTTGAGTTTCTTTCCTTGGCAGCCTTTTGTGCATCTTCATTTATTTTTCTTGTTTGAGCAATGAACTCATCCAAGTCTCCTTTTTCTACTGCCTCTTTTACTAACTCAGTGCTTCTCCTTAGATCTTCAATTCTTTTGTTTTCCCTCTCAATCATTAATTGAGTTTCTTTCTCCCTAGAAATTCTCCTAACTTCAGTATCTTCATCAAATTTCTTGTATTCTTTCTTTTTCTGTTCTAAATCATCTTCTGGAGAATTAGATGACTTAGATTTCTTTGAAGATTGATTGTCCCTGTTACTTCTGCTTTTATATCTTTTGTGTGCAGAACCACCAATGCCACTTGACTTATCCATACCAGAACCACCTATACCACCATTTCCACTGCCTTTGCCATCACCACCATCATCATCCTTCTTCTTTGTATTCTCCCCCTTTTTGTTATCATCAATTGGAGGGGGTGGTGGAAGTCTGTCAAGAAACTTTTGAAGAATAGAAGCATGAAGATTTTGACCTCTGATAATATCATCCATCTTCTTTTCTAGAGAACCTACTCTTGTCTCCAAAGATGTAAAACTTTTGGATTCTTTGAAAAGCTTGTCTTTGATGCTATTCATGGTGTTGAATGGTAGCTTCTCATCCAATCTCCTGTCCATTGCATCCTTGTTAGATGAGATAGAGTCCTTAATCCTCTCCAGTTCCCTCCTTACTCCTGTTACTGTCATCTTTTGAATTTTCATTGATTCTCTCATATAGTGAGCAATTCTCCTTTGAGTAGGATCTTCAATTTCTCCTTCCACCATTGTTCTTCTATATTGAGAGAGAATTTCAGTCTCAGCAGCTTCTAAGGAACCATCAATAGTGCTCATCCATGGCTCTTCATCAGAATCACTCTCCAACTCTTCAGGTGCCATATAACAAGTGTCTGTTGTATTGACAATGCTTTCCTTCAGATTCCTGGTCCTTTGATCTGTATGATCAATGCCCAAGAGTTGTTCTGCGTTCCTGTTACTTAAAGTAGCCAACCCTTGATATTGTGGATCAGGATGAATGAAATTCTTTGGATCCAATTCACCAGCATCTATTTCCTCTTCAAAGTCTTTAGCAATTCCACTCCCACTAGCTTCAGCATTATTTGCTCCCCCTATCTCCTTTACTCCTTCTTCTGCCATCAGTTCAATTTCCAATTCCTGTGCAAAAAGTAGAATGTTTTTATCACTTTCACTCATCTCTCTATTTTGCATCAGGATCTCATCCTGGAATCTCACCTCTCCCTCACTCATTTCTTGTGCACCTACTAAGGTGGGGCCCTCAAGTATTTCACTCTCATTCCTGGAAGAAATAGGAATGTTTTTACTCACTTCCTCTCCTTTTGCCAGGTTACAATCCTGCCTCTCACTCAACTCACTCAATCCTAAGAGTGTTTGTGCAACATCAATTGATTGAGCATCAATTGATGTATTGACATTATCAGTTGAAGTGGTGTTTGGGATATTCATCGATTGATGCATACCCATCGATTGATCTTGAGTATCGATCGATGGCTTATCAGTCGATGGCTGAATATCAATTGATGAAGGAACATCAATTGATGGAGAAGAAACAGTTGAGATAATTTGTGAAGTTATGTTTGAGATGATATTGGAAATAGAATCCTGAAAATTCTGAGAAGAAGATTCAGGAGAGAGTGTTGGCTTCTCCTTGAAAAACAAAGAAGGAGAATCTGAAAATGTTCGATAATCTATCAAAACATTTTCTGAAGAAGTTTGAGATGGGGAAAGAAGAATAGAAGAGATAGGAATTGAAAGAGAATGGGGCTGCATCTCATCATTTATATGAGATGCATCAAGCAGACTTTGTGAAGGCTCCTCCACAGTTTCCTGTGGTTTTGCAGCGTGTGATTCCCCAAGTGCAAAGGTGACTTTCTTTTCTCTTCTTTTGTATGGTGTTAGTGTTTTGGCTTTTGTGTCCACAATTTGATTCTGTGCCCCTGGTTGTGGGCTATTTTCAATATTGTCATCCTTTTGAGAGAATGGCAATAGGGATGTGGTATTTTCCATGTTAACATCCACAGTCTTTTGGGAGACTATGGAGTGGCTAGGTTGAGGTTGCACACCCTCACTCTCCTTATCCTTCTGGGTTCTTTGATGTTCCCCAGTTCCCTCACCACCTACATCCTCCTCTAATCTATCTACCATACTAGTTGATTTTCTTTTCTTGGTTTTTACAACAGCAGGTTTTTGAGAACCTGTTGAGGTTGGTTTCTTAGATTTGGATTTAGAGATTGGTTGTGTGGCTTGGGTAGGAGGGTTGGGGTCATTACTACCACCCTCCATAGTCACAGAAGGCAAAGAAGAATTAGGTTTAGAAGAGTTTAAAGTAGAGATAAATACCTGAACAAAAGGGGGATAGATCAATTCCACATTGCTGTGAAGATTGATCCTAACCAAGTCTTTAAAGACCCTTTTGTTTTGAGTCCAGCAATCCAAAATTTCTGTATTCCTGTCAATCTCAATATCCTTGACAAAGTGGTTAATAATAATCATAATAAATCTTGCATAATAAATATGATTAGATCTATTTATTTTATTCCCCAATTTGGCAGACATTTCATTGAGTAACAGGCTTCCTAAATTATGATATCTATCATATAAAATGTTATACCCTACTTGTTGCATACTTGTTGTTATTGCATCAAAATTACTAACCTTACCAGAAAAACACTTTATTAAAGCATCAAAGAAATATGACCATTCTTTTCTTAGATTCTTTCTAACAATACTACCTAGACTAGCATCAGGAGCAGTATAATTGATTTCCCTAAGCATGTTTCTAATATCTGTGTCAGTGGGTGCATTTTCGGTATTATTTGCAGGAATATTTAAACACCCACCCAAGACCACAGTGGTTAGAATATACCTTTGTCCTTTGCATTCAAAGGAGATCGTAGAAAAATCATCTGCTACTTCTGCTGTTGTCCAGAATTCTTCAACTAGATTGCACACTATTTTTGGTGCTTCTGAGAGGGCCTTTGCAATTTTTGAACTCCTTAGAAATTCCATTAGGGGATGAAATTCTGTTGGGGCTTCCTCCACCATAGTGCAAGCAACGAAGTTGTTGAGCTCATAGTAGAATCCAGATTGTGAGATTTTCTTTGAAGATGCCATTATCGAGTTTGAAGATTTATAATAGAATTAACTGGCAAACTTGTTAGTAATTATAACAGAAACAATAATTAGACAGTAGTAGATTAGGGTTCTTAGCAAGAGATAGATACAGAGTAAGTTCGAAGATTGAGAAAGAGAAAGAGATAGAAAAATCGATAGTAAAAATGCAAGTAAGAATTAAAAGAAGTTTTAATCTCACTATTTATATTTACTGATTTCCCAAACAATTTCTTACTCAAAATAGAACTAAATCGACCGTTGGAAGAGTATTGATAATTAAAAGTTACCAATTTTGGCAATCGATTGTTATACATACAGGAATGTACGTATTAATCAATTGATAAAATAAGTAATCAACGGCTAGATTTTTGTACAGGTCGATTGATGACATGGACCCCTTTAAATTCTAAGTCATCGATTGATATTTTGTTCATCAACGGGTACACTTATCCATCGATAGCTAAAATCATCAATCGATAAGTAAATATATCATCAATTGATATATTTATCTGTCGACTGCTTCAGTAATATCCATTGATATGTAAAATGTTTATCAGTTGATTATTGAAGAATCAATAATTTAACATAGTCAATGGCTACAAGTAATATAAATACATAACTTGTCAGACATTTAAAGGATTAAATATAATTAAGCATACCTAAATCACAGACCAATCTATTGAAGGTAGATTCATCTAATGGTTTGGTAAAAATGTCTGCAAGTTGTCTTTCACTAGGGACAAAATGTAATTCAACTGTACCATTCATTACATGTTCCCTAATGAAGTGATACCTTATGTCAATGTGCTTGGTTCTGAATGTTGCACAGGATTTTCTGTTATAGCAATGGCACTTGTATTATCACAGAAAATAGGAATCTTGTTCAAGTTGAACCCATAGTCAAGTAGTTGATTCCTCATCCATAATATTTGTGCACAGCAACTTCCAGCTGCAATGTATTCAGCTTCTGCAGTAGATGTAGACACTGAATTCTGCTTCTTGCTAAACCATGAAACAAGCTTATTTCCTAGAAATTGACAGGAGCCTGTAGTGTTTTTTCTGTCAATTCTGCAACCTGCATAATCTGCATCTGAATAACCAATTAGATCAAATCCAGAATCTCTAGGATACCAAATTCCAAGATTTGGAGTTCCTTTGAGATATCTGAATATTCTTTTTATTGCAATCAAATGAGATTCTCTAGGATCAGCTTGAAACCTAGCACACAGACATGTAGCAAACATTATGTCTGGCCTACTTGCAGTTAAATAAAGTAATGAGCCAACCATACCTCTATAACTTGAAATGTCCACTATAGTTTCCTTAGTGTTCAATTCAAGTTTAGTTGCAGTGGCCATGGGAGTTTTAGCAGAAGAACATTCACTTAAATCAAATCTCTTTAATAAATCAGAAATATATTTGGTTTGATTTATGAAAATACCATCTTTAACTTGTTTGATTTGCAAGCCAAGAAAGTAGGTTAGTTCTCCCATCATGCTCATTTCATATTTACTCTGCATCAACTTAGCAAACTTTTTACAAAGTTTTTCATTAGTTGAGCCAAAAATAATGTCATCTACATAGATTTGAACAAGAATCATAGAACCATTTACATTTCTATGAAAGAGAGTTTTATCAACAGTACCTCTTTTGAAGTGATTCTCAATCAAGAATTTAGACAATGTGTCATACCAGGCTCTAGGTGCTTGCTTCAATCCATAAAGTGCCTTGAGAAGATAGTATACAAATCCAGGATGAATAGGATCAATAAAACCAGGAGGTTGTTCTACATATACTTCTTCTTCTTGTTCTTCATTGAGAAAAACACTTTTCACATCCATCTGATACACCTTGAAATTTGCATGAGCAGCATATGCTAAGAAGATTCTGATTGCTTCCAACCTTGCAACTGGTGCAAAGGTTTCATCAAAGTCTATGCCTTCTTCTTGTGAATAGCCCTTTGCCACTAATCTTGCTTTATTTCTTGTCACTGTACCAGATTCATCCATTTTGTTTCTGAACACCCATTTTGTACCAATGATAGAATTGTTCTTTGGTTTGGGCACCAGCTTCCATACCTTGTTTCTTTCAAATTGATTCAACTCTTCTTGCATAGTAATTATCCAATCAGGATCATTCAAGGCTTTTTCAATCCTTTTTGGTTCTTCTTGAGACATGAAGCTACTATACAAGCATTCATTTTGAGTTGCACTTCTAGTTTTGACACCATCATTTGCATCTCCAATTATTAATTCAAAGGGATGGCTTTTTGTCCATTTCCTTTGTGATGGTAAATTTGTCCTTGAAGATGATGCTTCACGATCATTGGAAGTGTTATGATCATTGTGATGTGATTGACTATTTGAGAACCCTCCCCCTGAGATGGACACTCTACTTGAAGATTGTTGAGTAGAGTTGATATCCATCGAATGATTATCAATTGATGTATTATCAGTTGATTGATGATTGTCAACTGATAAGTTATCTGTTGATGCATTGACATCAATTGATGGGAGGATTCTAGGTACTTGAACTCTTGTGATTTCCACATCATCATCACTATCTTCAATATTACTTGTGGATTCATTTTCAAAATGCAATAGATCATGAAATCCTTCACCAAACAACCCTTGAATTTTCTTGTCATCAAAAACTACATGCATAGATTCCATAACAATGTGTAATCTAAGATTGTAGATTCTGTATGCTTTGGTTGTTATTCCATATCCAACAAATATAGCTTCATCAGCTTTGGCTTCAAATTTTCCTAGATTTTCACCTTGATTTCTCAGTACAAAGCATTTGCAGCCAAAGACATGAAGAAAGTTAACTGTTGGCTTCTTGTCTTTCTTTATCAATTGAAATGGAGTTTTGCCTTGAAGTTTATTGATCATGGAAATATTTTGAATGTAACAAGCAGTATTAATTGCTTCTGCCCAGAAGTATGTAGGAAGTTTTGCTTCTTCTAACATAGTTCTAGCTGCTTCAATCAAGGTCCTATTTTTCCTTTCAACTACTCCATTTTGCTGTGGAGTTCTTGGAGCAGAGAAATGATGAGTGATACCTTTTTCTTCACAGAATTCTCTCATGGTTGAATTCTTGAATTCAGTACCATTATCACTTCTAAATTTCTTGACTTTCCATTCAGTGCCATTGTCAACATTCTTCACATGATTGATAATTAATTTGCTTGCCTCATCCTTAGAATGTAAGAAATATACCCATGAAAATCTTGTGAAGTCATCCACAATTACTAAGGCATATTTCTTTTTGGCAATTGACATGATGTTGACTGGACCAAATAAGTCCATGTGCAATAATTCCAGAGGCTTATCAATTGATGATTCAGACTTTGACTTGAATGATGTTTTTCTTTGTTTTCCCTTTTGACAGGCATCACATAGTCCATCCTTGGTGAATTCCATATGTGGAATGCCTCTAACCAGATTCTTTCTAACCAATAAATTCATGGCTTTGAAATTCAAGTGGGCTAGTTTCTTGTGCCAAATCCAACTTTCATCTGTATTGACTTTGCTAAGTAGACATGTCATTGAATTGGCTTTTACAGAGAGAAAATCAGCCACATAGACATTTCCTTTTCTTTCTCCAGTTAAGAGAATTTCACCAGATCCTTTGTTGGCTATGATGCATGATTCAGTTGTAAACCACACACCATTACCATTATCACACAGTTGACTAATACTGAGCAAATTGTGCTTCAATCCATCAACTAGTGCTACAGATTCAATGATAACATTTTCTTTTGCAATTGAGCCATATCCCAGAGTAAAACCTTTGCTGTTATCTCCAAAAGTAACTCCTGGGCCAGCCTTTTCCACAAACTTTGTGAGCAGGGACAAATCTCCAGTCATGTGCCTTGAACATCCACTATCCAAATACCAGAGATTTTTCTTCCTGTTTCCCTGCACACACATAAAACAATCAAGTTGCTTTTGGTACCCAAGTTGCCTTGGGTCCTCTTTTATTAGTTGCAGCTTGAGCCCCTGTTGTCAACTTAGGTTCCTTTTGTTTTGGTGGGTTTAAATCCACTTTATCTTTGGGAGTTGACTTTTGGGGCTTTGACACCTTAGAACTCATGGCAAAATTTCCATGGATTTCATCATTTACATTAGGCATGTTCCATGGCATACCAGGCATGTTCATATTAGGATATGCAAAGAAGGGATTTTACATGTATGGAACTTGTGTATAAGGTATATGAATATTAGGTGCAACCAAATTAGAAGACATGGCATTCATGAGCATAGGATTGGTAAACATGGCATTTGCAGTCATGACATGTATATTTAAATCATTTGCAGATATAGACTTCTTTTCATTCTTGCATTGCATGGACAAATGATTTACACTACCACATTTAGCACATACCTTTCTAGGTGCATACATATCATGAGAGTAGTTATTGTGCTTATTTATGCCTACTTTACCATTCCTATTCTTTTTCTTTTTCTTAGACTTAGATGGAGTAATTTCCACAGGTGCTATCTTTTCTAATTTTTCTTTTAATTGTTTCTTGGATAAGCTTCCTATGTTGATCTTCTCAGTCTCAGTCTCAACTTGATTCTTGGTTTCCTTAACAAACTTAATAGGAGTGCTAAATTTGTTCTTTTTATTAGTCATTGATGATTTACTTGTCGATGGATGCTTATCGATTGATTCAGCATCAATCGATTGATAATCCTTATCTGTTGATGAAGGATTAGCAGTCGATTGATCTTTATCCATTGAAGTATCAGCCAATGACTTGCCTATTGATTTGGGGAGTTCTCCTAGAGTATCTACACCCTGAACATCAATAATTTGTTTGACAGTTTTAGCAGACCTATTCCATTTGCTAATGGTTTCAATTTCTTCAGTTAATTGTTCTTTCAACAATTCTTCTCTTTTCAAACTGTTTACTAGTTCATTCCTAGCATCCTTTCTTTCCTGCTTAAATCTTTCTAAACAAACAAGTTCATTTTCAAGAAAAATATTTCTCTCAGTTAAGGCATCAATGGTGTTCTTTAACTTGAGATTTTCTTTGTTTAGAGATTTTAGAGTGACATGCAAATTGTACAGTTCATTAGACATTTCATTAATAGTACTATTGCATTCCTCGGATGTAAGCTCAGAAAAGTTGGTAGCTAGTACCTGATTAGATGCTGAACTAGCTTCTTCATCTTCATGATTGGCCATTAATGCAAGATTGACATATTCTTCAGAATCACTATCCTCAGCAGCCCAGTCCTTCTCCTCAGTTACAAAAGCCTTTTCTTTTTGTTTTAAAAGGTCAAAGTATTTCTTCTTATAATCAATACCCTCATATGACTTTGCCTTTTCTTGTTTTGGCTTCCTGCACTCACTTGAGAAATGACCAGCCAATCCACAGTTAAAGCATTTGAATTTAGATCTATCAACCAAATTTTTATTTTGATTGTTGTTTCTAAACTGGGATCCAGGCCTTTGAGCATATGGATTCTTCTTGAATTTTAGCTTTGAAAATTTCCTTGTCAGAAATGCAAGGTGCTCATCAATCTCATCCAAATCATCCTGAGAGCATGTTTCAACTTCTTCACACTTGCTCTTTCCTTTTCTCTTGAATGATTCTTCAACAGCATCACCAGCCATCATGACTGACTCTTCTTCATAGCCATTTTCCTTCTTCTCTTCATTTCCCTTGACTACCAAAGCCACAGTTTTCTCTTTTCTTTGATTCTTCTCAATCTCTTCATCTTGTTGGATTTCCAACTCATATGTCTTGAGAATACCATAAAGTTTCTCCAGTGTAAAATCCTTGAAGTCCTGAGATTGTCTAATGAAAACAGTCATTGGTTTCCATTCTTTTGGAAGAGATCTAAGAAATTTTAGATTTGTATCCTCAGTTGCATAAACCCTACCATATAACTTCAGTCCATTTAACAACTTCTGAAATCTGCTATAGGTGTCATTGATAGATTCTCCATTCTTGAAATGAAATGATTCATATTTTTTAATCAAGAGTTGCATCTTGTTTTTCCTTACTTGTTCAGTTCCTTCACACAGAGTTTGAAGTGTATCCCATACTTCTTTTGATGAAGTACAGTTTATAACATTGTCAAACATATCTTTATCTAGACCATTAAACAGAATGTTCATGGCCTTCTTGTCTTTGAGTACTTCTTTTTCATCCTCTTCTGTGAACTCAGAAATAAGTTTTGGAACATGTCTGTCAAGTGCAGGAGTTCCATCAGGGTTTACACCTGTGACTAGCTTCATGGGAACATGAGGACCTTTTTCTATGCAGTTAACATAAGAAGGGTCGAGAGAAAGAAGATGTAGATGCATTTTGACCTTCCATGGAAAATATTCATCTTTCTCTAAAACTGGAATTTTCACACCTGAATCTTTTTGACCCATATTGACTGTTCTTGATCTTTAAACTTTCTGTATGTTGAAAGCCTGCTTTGATACCAATTGTTATTCCTTAGAACAATGTCAATATTTGTAGAAGGGGGGGTTGAATACAAATATTAAAACTTTTTATGTGTTCTAATATTTGTTCTTGATGTTTGATAGAATAAGAGAATAAGTTCGAACAAATTAATGCTGAAAAATAAATCTGAACAAAGAGATTTAAAATTATTGATGGATTGGTTTTTCCATCAATATATATTTTTGCTCAATGCTCCTAGGTTAGAAGAAACCTAGCTTCGTTTTTACAAGATTAGAAAACAAATCAACTGTTCTTACACAAGTGCTCTCAAGCTTGAACAGTTGATTAAGAAATATGTCTATCTTATGTGTATTTTCTAATAATGCTACTACACTTGTTTATATACCACAAGTGTTCTTTTACAATTCCTATTCTAGGATTGTTTCTACCTGCCTTCCTTTTACCTTTTTCTATTTTACAAAAAGGTTTGAAAGACAGCTTCTGATTGAGTCTTTACAGTCACTCTAGACTGTCTTCCATAGGTGTGCTTTTGTTCTCTGGATCTTCAACAGATATTATTTCTGTGTTGTCACACTCAATTGATAATTTGCTGTTAAGCATATCAATTGATCCATTCTTTAATCCATCAACTGATGTACTTCTTCGATTGATCTTTATATCCATCGATTGATAAAAGATGTTTTATCGATTGATAGATGTTATCAATCGATATATCAGTCGATGGGTCTTCACATCAGTTGATGGTCTTCAATGCTTGACTTGGCTTCTTCGATTGATCCTTCATCCATCGATGCTTCAATATCAATTGATCATCCTTCACTTGTGCAATTTCCTGTCTTCACATAATTACAATTTAACAGATTAATTTACACATCAATTGATGATCCATATCAATCGACTCTAACATCAATTGATGAACAAAATATCAATTGATTTACACCTTATCGATTGAAATAGACTAAGTACACCTATGCTACAATCCAAATTATCAGTTGATTCATATAAACACTTCAACTGATAAATGGTTTCCTGATCAATTGATATTTATAACTTTCATATCAATTGATCAGTTACAACAAATAAAATTTCTATGATTCTAAGATTAATGTTATCATCAAATCACATGTAGATTCCTAACAATCTCCCCCTATTTGTGTCTGTGTTATTAACAGGCATAAATCTACTTGATGATAACAAAAACCCTTAAAAAAAATTTACATATAGATAGAATCAAGAAACTTAATTGGCACATTAATTTTGGAAGTACCAGATTGATAGATAACTCCTGCAAGCAGCTTCAATGTCTTCATAATTTAATTTAGTTCCTCTTCCTCCTTTTCTCAGCATTTTCCTTTAGTTGCCTCATGAAAGAACTTCTCAATATTGCTTCATCCCTGTCAGTTTCTCCAAGTTGCCTCATAAGGTAGTGTATTTCTTCATCTGTGATTTTGTCCAGATATTTGCATATATCAAAGAACTTTGTGTTGCCCTCTATATCTGTAAAAATCATAGCATACTTTGGCTCCAACACCACCTTTTTGACCTGTGACTTCCATAGCTTTAGAGGTGAATCAGGTTCAGCTTCTGCCTTGGATCTTCTTAACCTTGAAATTTGTTGTTGTATCTCCTGAGCAATTGTTGTGTTGAGTTTGTACTTTCTGTTGAGTAGAGGAAGAATAGTCTTTAAAACATTGTAGCTTTGCTTCATTATCACCTTCAATGAATAGATTGTTTTCACTCCATTTTCATACTCCAACCTCATTGATTCTTCATGGTTAGAGGTTGCAGGGTGAGTCCTTACTCCAATTAATCCTTTTTCATTGATTACTGGTATTCCCTTCAAATCATATCCTTCAATTGTGACCTCCTCCTTGATTTCTTCTTGTTGACCCTGGAGGTTTTCCTGAACCACTATTTCTTGAGTAGAACTTGACCTTTTCTTGGCCATAGAAACTTTTCTCCTTTTTCTCAATGGTTGCTCTGCCTGTAGCTCTTCTTCCAAATGCCATTGCATTTCCATCTGTCTAGCAATCTCTTCATTCTCCCTTTCTCTCCTTGAGGCATCTGAGATTCCTGTAGTGATGGCTCATTGAAGTAGCTTTTGACTTACTGGTTCAGTCTCTTTCTTCTTCTCTTCTTCAATCACTATTGCTTTCCCTTTCTTCTTTTCTTTAAGAGCTTCAATATCCAATTGAAGAAAAGCTTCTGTATTTGAGTTTCTTTCCTTGGCAGCCTTTTGTGCATCTTCATTTATTTTTCTTGTTTGAGCAATGAACTCATCCAAGTCTCCTTTTTCTACTGCCTCTTTTACTAACTCAGTGCTTCTCCTTAGATCTTCAATTCTTTTCTTTTCCCTCTCAATCATTAATTGAGTTTCTTTCTCCCTAGAAATTCTCCTAGCTTCAGTATCTTCATCAAATTTCTTGTATTCTTTCTTTTTCTGTTCTAAATCATCTTCTGGAGAATTAGATGACTTAGATTTCTTTGAAGATTGATTGTCCCTGTTACTTCTGCTTTTATATCTTTTGTGTGCAGAACCACCAATGCCACTTGACTTATCCATACCAGAACCACCTATACCACCATTTCCACTGCCTTTGCCATCACCACCATCATCATCCTTCTTCTTTGTATTCTCCCCCTTTTTGTTATCATCAATTGGAGGGGGTGGTAGAAGTCTGTCAAGAAACTTTTGAAGAATAGAAGCATGAAGATTTTGACCTCTGATAATATCATCCATCTTCTTTTCTAGAGAACCTACTCTTATCTCCAAAGATGTAAAACTTTTGGATTCTTTGAAAAGCTTGTCTTTGATGCTATTCATGGTGTTGAATGGTAGCTTCTCATCCAATCTCCTGTCCATTGCATCCTTGTTAGATGAGATAGAGTCCTTAATCCTCTCCAGTTCCCTCCTTACTCCTGTTACTGTCATCTTTTGAATTTTCATTAATTCTCTCATATAGTGAGCAATTCTCCTTTGAGTAGGATCTTCAATTTCTCCTTCCACCATTGTTCTTCTATATTGAGAGAGAATTTCAGTCTCAGCAGCTTCTAAGGAACCATCAATAGTGCTCATCCATGGCTCTTCATCAGAATCACTCTCCAACTCTTCAGGTGCCATATAACAAGTGTCTGTTGTATTGACAATGCTTTCCTTCAGATTCCTGGTCCTTTGATCTGTATGATCAATGCCCAAGAGTTGTTCTGCGTTCCTGTTACTTGAAGTAGCCAACCCTTGATATTATTTAAGTAATAACATATTATTATTACTACATTACAACTTACAAGTAAGGACGAAGTCAGAATTTCCATGGATGGGGATCATTTTAAACTAAAATTCGAATCTAAAACACAAAATAAAAAAATAATAGTGTACACACACACATATTTATTAAAACCGAACAAAACATATATTTCATAGTCCATATAATTACTTGAGTTAATAACCACTGATTTATATAATAACAAATAAAATAAGATCTAGAAAAACACAAAAATAATGTTCTAACATAATTAAAAGTAGAAAGATAAAAAAATTAAATAATAATATTACATGTTAATATGCCGAATTTGTACTTAATATGGGAATAAAAAAATATAATTATATTAATAAATAAATAAAATATATACATAGAGCCTTAAGGCCACCTCGATCACACCCCTAACTGCATCCTGATTACAAGTTTAATTAATATTAAAAAACTTCTATAAACTTGAAAGGGTCGTTCTTAAGGATTATATAGAGTCTCTTTGCGGTAATTTTAATTTATTGTTCACACGCTTAAAGTTGTTATCGGATGTGTTTATGTTCAATTATACTTTTCAATTTAAATTTAATTTTAGTTCAAAAAAATTAAATATTTTGAGGCACTTTTTTTTTTAGCTTTTTTCATATTAAACTCTAATATAGGTAGACACATATAAAACATTTTTTGACTATATTATTTTTAACTTAAAATAAATAAGGGGACCATAAATAAGTTATGTTTTAAATTATAAAATAACTTTATTTAAGATAACTCAAATAGTCTAATAATTTGTTGTAACACAATTTCAAATAACTTTTATATCGTTAATCTTTAAATCGAGTTGAATTTTCAATGATGCACTTACTAGACAAGAAAATAAGGTCCAGAATTGTTTTTATAAACAGTAATAAGAGCTTTTTTTGTAAAAAAATAGGTAAAAATGGAAGTGTTTGATAAACTTTAAAATCAGCTTTCCACAAAAGTGTTTGTGGCTTAGAAACAGTTTTTAAGGAAAATAGACTCCCCATTTTTTTTCAAAAAAAATGTTTAAATAACTTCAAGTTTCACTATCAAATTTTTCCATTTTTTTTAAATTATATATTAAAATATACACAAATAAAAAATATTACTCATCCGTCTCATTTCAATTGTCTTATTTGACTTTTAGAGGTTAACTTGACTAATTTTTGACTGGAAATTACATATATTATATAATTATAAAAAATTATATAAAATATATCATTAGAAAATATATTTAATCTACTTTAAAATGTAACTTTTTATTTTAAAAAATTGTAAAAAAATAATCTCTAATCTTCGGTCAAAATTTAGTCAAATTGACTACAAAAAGTTAAACAACCCACTTGAATTGAGACGGATGGAATAACAAACAGACGTTGATTTTTCTAAAAACATTTTTTACGAATATTTTTTTAACAATTTTAAATAATAATCTCAAATGAAACCTAAAATATGAACGTGAAGATTGGATTCCAATAACCCTCATTTAGGTCTTTTTGCTCGTGAACGGTGGTACATTCTCTTATGCTTTTTACGATTTTCTCTTCGTATTCCATCTTTGTGTCCTGATGTTAATTGTGATTTATGAACCAAGATAAATACTAATTTTATTGAGTAGTCACAGGGAAGAGTATGGGTCGGTTCTACTCAATTTTTTAGTAAGATTGAAATCATATATCTTTAGTTTTAAAAATTGAAAATAGGAATCGGATTCCAACCATTAATTTCGATTTTAAAAAAGCCGGTTTAGCTTTTATTAATCCGATTTCAGTTCAAAATCGGATAAAATAAAAATGAGAAAAAAATTCAATTTAAATAAATAAAATACCTTACATACATCAAAGTGTTTAACATAAACGACATTGCATTACAGGATAGACTTTTCCTAAACACACGTTGCAGGAACTTGGTACAAACCCCTCCCTGGATATTGACCAGACGGATTAATATTAATAAAAAAGTGTTGACAATCTAACAATTGATTATTAAAATCCTATCTCTCTTCTCTCTGCGGCCGCCCCTTTTTTCTTTCTCAAATATAGCCATTAGGGTTTTCACCGATTTTCTCCGGTGAAAAGTCATAATCTCTTAGTTTTTTTTCATTTTTCTTGTTAATTTTATTATTAAGGTTTGATTTCTATCATTTTTTTTTAAAATAAAAATAAAAATAAAAATTCTTATATCAAAAATCATCGGAGTATCCGTATTTTTTGTATTCTCCGATCAAGTGGGTGGTTATTTTGTTTTGAGGGGTCCAATTTCTCCTATTTTTGTGATTTCGTTTTATAGATCTAAGGTTTGCTTTTAGTTTATAATTTTTATTTTATAATTTTAGTTTTAATTTGCAATTTCAGTTTGGTTGTAGCCTCTCTTTGATGAACGTTTTGTTTTTTCTCTCCTTTATTGTTTGTGAAAATATGATTTTTGATTTAGTGATAAAAGTTCTTAGGGATTGCAATTATGGTCGATAGCTCAAATTAGATTAACTCCAACCGGATATGGTAAAACGGGTACATGTAAATATATCATTTTCAACAAATGGTATGATTGTATCTAAAAAAGAATGGATTATGTTTGTTCCATACGACTATGTTGGTAAATGTCGTGTGACTTTTAATTATTGAATTAATTCCTACTAAAAAAAAGTATTGACAATCTACAAATATAATAATGAGATATAATTTAATATTTACCATCTTCTAGGTTTTTAAATAGAAGATATTCTTCTGGTTCTTTGCTAAGTTAAGTTATATTTCCGGAAATTCTAAACCAATCTTGACTGCAAACCAACCATTGAGTTATTTTCGGTGAAAGTGAACTCCGATAAGTATCAATTGTTCGTCCCCCGGTGTTAAAAATAGCCTCCAAAGTAACAAAAGAAACCAACATACCCAATACATGCTTAGCTAATTCAGAAAATATTAACAATCTTATTGAATTCATCTTCCAACATAGTAATATATCCAAGACTTCGCTTTTTTTTTCCACTTTCAATCGAATAAATACCAAGTTCTGATTTTTCCTCTTTCAATCGAGTAAACATCAAGTTCTGACATTTCCATTTTTCAATTATCCCGATTCTTCATAAATTTTTCGTAATCATCTTCTCATGTATCGTCAGGTTGGTTTGTCTTGGAACTAGAAGATAAATCTACATTACCTGCTACCAGGTTCTTATTGTGCGGTAATAATTCTTTGTAAAGTTGCAGTCGCACAGCTAATCACATATAACCTATAGCTGAAGTATTTCAGAATTGGTTATTTGACTGATTGAGCTGGACTCTTAGTCTGTTAGAGAGTAGTTCACTGACCTTTAAGTTAAAGCCCAATTTTTATTATTATCAGCCCAAGTTATGTTAGGCTTAAAATTTAAACTTAAATATATTTAATTTTTTACTCTCACACACACATATAAAATATATTAATTTAAAAATGGTATTTATAAAAAATACTACTTTTTTATTTTTTATTTTTTGATTTTTTACAAAAATACGGCCTTCAACTAAAAGTAACTGTAATTTTTTTTATATACAATTTGTAACCAAAATGCAATTGAATGTAATTATTTTTTTGAATTTGAGGTTGATTTTAGTTGTATCAATTTGTATTGTTGCAAAACCGTATTTTTGTAAAAAGAACTTAAAAAATCATATTTTTTCAAATAAAAAATAAAAAAACGTATTTTTAAAAAAATTGGTATTTTTCAAAAAAGCTCATTTAAAAATTGTATATAAATTGTATATAATATTTTTTTTATTTTAATAATCAGTTCAGTTATTCTAAAAATTAATCAAAAAACCAAACTCTGGTCCAATAGCCTACTCTACCTAGGCCCACACATTAGATATATCTGACGTGGACATGGCCCATCTAGAATACTAAAACTGTGTTCTACTATACAACAAGAATCAGCGCTCCAAAACAGGACAAACAACAAAAGACAAAACTCAACTCAGCTGTGCTCAACTTTAGCTTCCCAACTTGTATGTATATGTTGTATCTATAGATTTGTGCTTAACTGATAAAAGAAGGATTAGGGGGTGAGGGACATATAGGTAGGATGGGAGATAGTAGTAGTAGTGGGAGTGAGAGGAAGAGCTTGGCTTTATCTCAAGTTGTGTCTGATTGTGTGAGGCGTTGGTTTCAAGAAACACTTAAAGAAGCAAAATCAGGGGATCTTTCTATGCAAGTTTTGGTTTCTCAGATGTATAATACTGGTTATGGTGTTCCTATGGATCCCCAGAAGGTCAATTTTATCTCTTTAGTGTGAAAATTCAATCTTTTTTCATATATGGTTCTTGTTCATGTCAATTTGCTTTTTTAGGTAGTTTATATGTGGTTATATGTAATTGTATGTTCTGTGGTTTAATTCTGGTGTTGGGAATTTGTGGTGTGTTAGTAATTTTTCCCTTTTCTGTTGTTATTATCATCCGTAATTGAGTATAAAAACAACATACTTGAGTTTATAGAAGTTGGGGCTATATTGAGATCTTACCGTTCTTAAAGAAACTAGGCGTCTTTTTCTTGAATTTGGTGAGGAAGGGTGGGGGGGGGGGGGAGCTTTTAAAAATGTGAATGCACACTTTAGGGGAGGGGTGAAAAGGCGTTAGAACTGGCCTTATTTGATAACACGTGGAGGGAGACATGGAGTTGATGAGGTTGAGCTCTGATCAAATGAGCTGTTGATATTGTTTGTATTACCTACTATGTCATACCTAATTAAGATAGATAGTACTTAAATGGTTCACCTCAGTATTTTAATCAAAATGATTATGCAATCATTGTTAGGCTGCTAACACACCTTAACTCCATGTTATTGTTTGCTTTGGACTAAGCCTGTACAAAGTTGTTTTTGAGCAATTCCCAAAAGGCTTCATACTAATGGAGATACTAAGTTTATGCTAATAGAGATACTAAGTTTACAAGGTGCTTATAAATCAACACACTGCCCTGTGATGTAGGACAACTTGAAAAAGACAAGGATATTATTAAATAAAACAATAATAAAAAGAAAGAACTTGGGTAGATTAACCTAAAAAAAACCTACTACCCCAAGAAAATTCCCAATCGCGAAAATAATGGCTCGCAACCCAAAGAAGTAAAGAACACACTCAATTCAATATCCACTAATATCTCAACAATCAAGTCTAACTAATGTGTGGGGAGTTATATATAGAATAAAAAACTCTATTAATAAAATCTAATGGACTAATGTCAATAAACAATTGAGCTTATTATAAATAAAATACTATTTAAATAATCTACCAGCCCCACATATAAATTGTATATATAAATGCACTTTAATCTTTACACTAAATGTATTTAAATTAATTAATAACACATATAACAATTCTTCCCTTTCGTTCCCCATCACCCTGCCCCTTCCACTACTACAACTAATGTTGGACAAACCTAACAATTTGGTTTTTCACATATCGGGGTTCGAAATTCCACCTTCATAGTGCGTGACCCTCTAGGTTCATCTTTGAAGGTCATCTGGCTACCCTTAGAGCATCCACAATGATGCAAAACCCATTTCCACTTCTACGGGCCCATTTCATGCCAACTCATTCAAAAGTGGGTTTTTGAAAAAAGTGGCCAAAGTCACCCAATGATAAGTCCACTTGCCACATTTTGTAGGACCTTTTATATACATATTATATTATATTTATAATACAATTTAATAATATTAAAATTGTAATAATCAAATTAAAGTGAATAATTTTTTTAAAAATATATTAAAATAATAGACATGTCCCGTAATAAAAATGCATCATATTATTAAAAAAAGATAACATGGAAAACATTACATTTAAAAATCACACAAGAAAATCATTAAATTTAAAACATTACAATATAAAAATTAACGATTATTACAAACAAATAATGACAAACATATATCGAGTATCTACATTATTTAAAAAGAAAGAGGCAGTACAGTGCATAAGATAACATTAAAAAATTAAAAAGTAACGAAATGGCTCAGCCCCGCTGGTGGGACTGACCACTTTCCTTCATATTCATGCAATGACTTAAACCACTAAACTAGCAGCCCATTTCTACTTCTCGTGGCCTGATGCAGGAAATGACCCCCCATTGGGGGTGCTCTTATGGAAGAGCCCACATAGCTCTTCCTATGGGCTGGTGGGACTGACCACTTTCCTTCATATTCATGCAATGACTTAAACCACTAAACTAGCAGCCCATTTCTACTTCTCGTGGCCTGATGCAGGAAATGACCCCCCATTGGGGGTGCTCTTATGGAAGAGCCCACATAGCTCTTCCTATATATATTTTGGAAGCCCATGTGGAAATCGTTACAACTTCAGCTCTTATACCATTTGTTGGACCACACCAACGCACATTAAATCCACAATAGTATAATATAATCTGCTTTGGGCCAACCCTTTTGACCATTCCACTTTCACAACTGATGTGATAGCAACCCAACATTCATTGTGATTCAAATGAACCATTCATATTTAACAAATGATCCTTAATATAGCTTTTATAAACTTTCATAGCTAGTGGTCAACTTTTTAGGTTCGAAGCTGCTTAATGAAAATTTAGGTTCTTGCTTAAATAAATTGAATAACATTAATGCAATGAAAAATAACTAAGGTTGAATATGTAAAGATTTAGAAAACAACTATTCTTACTAGGTTTGGGTTGCAAGATATCTACTCTAATGGCTTATCACTAAGTCCTACCCCAACTTTCTATAGGATTGTATTATTAAACTGTTAAAAGATAGTATACTAGTTACAACTTAATAATACAACTCGCTGAAATTCCTTAGCCATGAGTATGTTAGACCACTTAAAATATCAATATATGTAAAATTTTGCACTATTTTGGACCGTTAATTACGACATTTATCTGATAATTTAATAAAGAAATAATTAGTTTATATTAGTTAAACAAAAAATGCAGTTAAATACCATATCTTGAAAATATACTAGTAACTTGCAATAAAATTATTGGAACAACCGGACACAAGAAGAAGAGTGAGCTATGGAGCTACAAAGTTCAACAAGTAATGATCGAAGCAATAACCCAAGTCAAGTTTTCCAAATATTCTTAACGACTATATCTGATTTAATTAAGGAACAACACAATATAATTCTAAAACCAATTCACGAAATGAACAAAAGCATTTACCAAGCAAGAATGGATATTTTGATAAGTTCTATAGAATAAGTTAATGATTTCTAATCCTATAATATTTACTACGATCGTGTTACTATGATATTTAATATTTGTTAACAGTGGCCCCTACTAAAGGATCAGGAAATGCACAAACTCAGAGAATGATTATTAGTGCATCAACCTTAGGGGTGTGTATGCATTGTGGAATTATACGCAATTACAAGCGGGTTCAATAAGTTCAATAACAGAATATGTTCTATATTTTATTATCTAACTATTTTTCCAGTAAGATACAATAACAGATAAATTCTAAATACGTTACTTGATTCGAATTCTTATGTAACATACATAATTTTAAGTGAAACAGTTTTTACAACATATACTATTTCTTTTACCCAAAAAAATTAAATATATAATATAAATAAATCTAACAATGAGAGTTTAGAGAATGATTGGGCTCAATGTGTGGAATATTAAACTTAAAATAAATCGTGAATAGTCAAATAAAATTAAAAGAAAAAGTTCTCCAATTTTCTCTCTATTTTTCCGTCCACAATCTCTTGTTCCATTTTCTTTTCTGTTTTCTCTTTACTCTTCTTTCTAGTCATGCTTGTCCCACAAATTCTGATATATGTTTTGGTTTTCTCTTCTTTTTTTTTTTCTTTCTAAATCTCGCTGGTCTCTTTTCTCTTTTCTTTTGTATTATGTCTTTTTTGTTTGTTGATCAATCAGGTAACCTCCTCTGTTCTTTATCCAAACAAGTTGAATGCCTGAATATATGGTCGAAGCTTTTTTTCCCTCTCACTTGGTGACTTTTTTTACTCATTGATAACCTGTATTAAATCAAGTCAAGAATGTCAAAAGTTTCTTTTTTAGCTCTTTTTAATGTATCACTGAAATGTCCAAATGTACAGGGTACAGTATTAAAGATATGAATATGATGTTGTGACTTCTTATTGCTGCAATTAGTTTTACTCTGTTTTAAGTCCTTACTTTCATTTACTCTTAAGATAATTGTTTGTTATAATAATTTCATATTCTGTCAATCAGGCAAAGTTATGGATGACAAGAGCTTCTAGAGTTAGATCTTCAGTTTGGAAAGTTAGCAATAAACGCCCTGGTAATCTAGATTTCTGTCTCTATAATATTGCGTGTTCATGGCCTCATATTCATGGTTACATGTTTGAGTTTGCAAAGTACTCAACCACCTTTGATTGCATTTTTTAGGTTACAATGCAAGTGATTCTGATTCAGATGAATTGTTCGAGGATTCTTGATCACTATTGAACATGGTACCCTCTCAATTTGTACTGAAGTTATGTTTTCACCTTAAAGTACTATATTGAAGTATATTTACTTCATTTGCGGTCAGTTTTCTTTTTTCTTTTTCCTCATAAAGTTGAGATTTTGCATCAATCATGTCCTGTGGCTTTGGTATTTCCATTACAAACATGCCAACTACATTGTTAGTTCAGTGCAGCTTTATGGGTTTTAATATTGTAGAAACACTGGTAAGAAGTTTGTATTGATGTGGTTGTGTCTTATATTTCAACAAGTACTCCATTCCTAGTTCAAATATATCATGGCCCTGTTTGGCAGACAATTAGCGGTTAGCTGTTAGCGGATTAAATTAGCTGTTTTGACTAGCTGATTGAATTAGCTATTTTGATTAACGGATTGAATTAACTGTTTGGTAAATAACTGTTGAATTAGCTGTTTGTATTTTAAATAGATACATGACAATCATCTAATTAAAAAAGCTCCTTCAGGGACTTTTTGAAAATTAGCTTATCGAGTCCAAACCGCTATTTCAATCCACACTAATATTAGAGGATTCATATGCTCAAACCTCTCATTTAGCTCAAACCTCTAATTTTATCCCAAACTTCTAACTTCCAAACAAGGCCCATATTGCTCTTTTTGGCACTTAAAAGTGTCCAAGTAAAAGTTTCTTCAGGATTCCTTTAAATGCTTTCTTTAAAAAGTATCTCTCCCTTTTTGTTGGCCCATCATAGAATATTTATTGTGAAAGAGAGAGAAGACCTCATCATGTCCTTCAAGCAAAATGAGTTTTGCTGATGCTTATACATTTCCATTATGACGGTGTTTCCTGTAGTAATGTGTACCAGCAAATACAGAGTATGAACTTACATTATGACAGTGTTAGTGAAGGTACTGGCAACACTTCTTTCGAGTTGGCACATGTGTGTATATGGACAATTCATCTTAAATTTGGAATATGATAGGTCTAAGAAGTTTCTGTCCATTTAGACATGGAAACACTTGAATGGGCAAGTAGCATAATCTATAACACTGATAAATGTGTTAATGCAATGCTTGATTATTTAGGTAAAGTCACATAATTGGAACATGGCCTTTCTATTAAAGACTATAGATATTTGCTCTCAGGATAAGTTTGCCTTGTACAGTGGTAAAACTTATAAGTTGAGGTTCAGAAGAACCACAAGACATGCATTTTTTCACCGTAAAGACTATATATATTTGCTCTCAGGATAAGTTTGCATTTAATATATTTTAACAAGTACATCTTACAAATATATGTCAGTCTGTAAAGTAATCACTCTGTTGAACAAAGTACATCAGTTGAGGAGTGAGGCTATGAGTAAATGTGGTGGAATGGGCAAGTGTCTTAATTTTCTTCTTATTGATTACTGCTTTATGTAGGGCAGTAATCTACTCTCACCGGCTATTCTTTATCACTTATAAGCTTCGTGCAGTGTACTGCCACAATTTTACTAGATATTAGAGTATAGGTGACTTTTTTCAAGGTTTAGCCTTGATATCGTTCTGCAGATTGCTCCTGGATTTACATGGTGATTGTAATTATTTAAATCAGCCAGCATGAGGTTGACTGAGAAATAATATATGTCTGAACATGTAGATTTTTTTAAAATATTGTAATCCAAGGATTAAATGAGCTACCTAGTTGTTGATGGCTTTGATAGCCCTGCAACATATGCATAATGATAGGGAAGAACTGGACCACTTGTAGCCTACATATGTTGGTATACAATTAATTTTTTGATTTGCATTTGCTACTTATGAGACTCATCATACTACCCAAGTAGTTAATACAACTATTCAAGGGACACGATGGTGAACTAAATATTGATGCAATGACTCCAGAGAGTGTAAAGGCTATGCTGATACATCTAATATTTGCCGATGGTGAATTGGACTTTGTCTTGTATCACGTATTGTCGAATGTCTATAAGGTTGAATTGTTATATTGGGATTCAATTTGATAAAGGGAAAGTACTCTAAAAAGAAAACATTTGGACTTGTAATATCTGCAAAAAAATAAATTGTGTTAATAATATTGGCTATTTCTGATGGTTTGATCTGATTACCTCTTAATTGATTTGCAGGTCTTTTCTGTATTCTCATCAGTCGGATCAATTGAACCAGTAAAGATCTTGATACTTCTCATTAGATAAAAGTTTATTGTTTTATCAGATAACATAATATGTAGAGGATCAATTGCTGTTTTCTTCTATTGATCTTTAATTAATGTTGTGACTGAATTCATTTAAAGGGTTTTTCCTCACTACAAGAGTCAAGAAATCTTGGAACACAATAGCTGACATTATTGATTAGTGATTACAAGTCATCTTATTTTTCCAGTTACTGCAGGGAGAACTAAATTTACTAGCAAGTACATTTGGACTAAATTGTGACATATATTCAGCTTTTCAATTTTCTTAAAATTATAAATAACCAAATAATACTAAAATGAGATCATTTGAATAAAGCATTAAAAAAAATTTAGAATTGACCCAAATGTTATAGATCAGTTAACTGAGGGTGTGCACTTATTGCTGTTTTTATCTTAAAAACACGTAAAAAAAATGTTTGGTAAATTTTGGAAGTAATTTTTTTAAAAAGTGATTTTATTCTAAAAATTGATTTTAAATAAAGCAGGGTTCTTTCATGTATTTTGAAAAAAAAAGCTGTTTTCCGAAGTAATTATGAATTTCATAATTTGAATTTTTTGAAAATATTATTTTTTATATTATATTAAAAAAATGTATAAATCAAAAATATTATTCAGCATCAAATAATTATCTCATTTTTTTGATAATATTTGTTCTAATAATACTTTTTTTCAGAGTACAATTATTTTAATCAGAAATTCCAAATGAATTCTAAATAAAACACTTAAAATTGAAGTAGAAATTTGACTTTTTTATTGCATAAAATAAACAACTTATATAAACTAGAAACTATTTTTTGGAAAAAAATATAAATTATCCACCTCTATAAATAAACAAGAAAAAAAATAGAGAAGATGCACTCAAACCAAATGAACCCACCAAAGAAGAAAAAAACAAGATTCTCGCGCGCGCGCGCTCTCTCTCTGTCAATTTGCATTTTGCCTTGTAATAAATATTATATATATATGCGCTTGTACGTATACAAATATTACATGCACAACAATACATAACATGTACATTGGAGTCCATACATGTAAAGTCAATTCCGTTCTTATCAGGTACTACTAGGACGATCATTATTAAGTACGGTCTTACGTCACCCATTACCATTTAACCATATATTTCTTATAATATCTTTTCCTTTTTAACTATATCTCTCAATTCTTACTTGTAATAATATTACTGTTTTATTTTTATTTTTTCATTTGGTAACAAATACTACACCAAACTAAATTTTAAATCTAATATTAATTCTAATCCATACCAAAGATGCAGAATGAAATTTAGAATATTTTTAACTTTTAATTTGTTATTTTTTTAATTTATAGATAATATTAATGACCCGCACTCAGATATGTCCTTCCCCGCATAATTTCTCCACCAAATGAGATGACTCCAATGGGTCTTCGTTCAGACCCATCTCCAAGGGATGGTGACCTTCTGCTTTTACTATTATACCCCTCTATTTCCGTCTATTTACTGATTACCCTTTTTTATTGTTGTACATGTAACATCTTATCATCATTATGACCTTAATACCCTTACTTATTTAAGATTTTTTTTATGAAATTTAAGTACTCCATCCTGTAATCGTTTTTTATTTCATATGTAATCGTTTCCTATTTAATTTTATTTTTTAAACCTTAGATTAAAAAATTAAATTAAATTTATTATCATATTTTTTTATATTAATATAAATTCTAAATTTAATATATTTTTTAAACTTTAATATATGCGTCAAAAATTAAAATAATTAATTAAAAACATGCTGTATTAAAATGAAATGACTAGAATGGTTCTAATGATAATGAAGATTACATTAAAGGGCAATAGTGTCATTTGGGGTGAGGATATAGATCTGACCAAACTTTGAGGAAAAGCATAAAGGGTAAAACAGTAAATTCATATTATTCTCCTTCCTCCTCGTCACTCAGTTGTCAACTCCACCAAACTGTATTTCCTGTCAACTGTAACTTGACAATAAACATTCCCATATCAAACCACTTACATATCCATCTATCATAGATACGATACTTACAATATATTCACATATATCACCTCTTCAATATCCCCACACCTCCATTTTTAGCTGTAATTTCTTTTTACACACATATACAGTTCCATATATATTTTTTAACCTTTGTATTTTTAGGTACACAATTTTAACGTCCGGGTCACCTCAAAATCCATAAAGATTGAAACTTTGAAGCAATGAAGAAGCAAAAGGCAACCCCAGAATCAAATCTCAATTTATTTGGACTTCTTTCTGAAGAAGTCATTTTCTTGATTCTTGATCATCTAAATGACACCCCATTTGACTCAAAATCATTCTCTCTTGTCTGCAAATCATTTCACAATCTTGAATCTTTACACAGAAAGACCCTTAAGCCTCTTCATTCAAAGCATCTTCCCAAGATTTTGAATAGATATCCTTACATTACTCATCTTGATTTGTCTTTATGTCCACGTATCAGTGATGATGCCCTCATGGGTGTATCTATAATTTGCAAGGAGAGGTTGAGTTCTATTAATCTTTCAAGATCAAAGTTTTTTACTCATCTGGGGTTGTCTAGTTTGGTCAAGAATTGTACTAGTTTGGTTGAGATTGATTTGTCTAATGCTGAGGATTTGAAAGACTCAAGTTTGGCTGCTTTGGCTGAGGCTAAGAATTTAGAGAGATTGTGTTTGGCTAGGTGTAAATTGATTACAGATATAGGGATTGGATGTATTGCTGTTGGGTGTAGAAAATTGAGGTTTGTTAGTTTGAGATGGTGTTTGGGTGTTGGGGATTTAGGGGTTGGTTTGATTGCTGTTAAATGTAAGGAATTACAGAGCTTGGATCTATCTTACTTGCTGGTAAGCAATGATTTGGGTTCTTTAGCTAATGAATATTTTCGCAAATGTTTGAGTTTAGTAGCATGCTTAGTAAATGGTCATCTTTATTTACTCTTAATTCAAGCTTTGGTTGAATAGATGAGTAGAAGTTAGATGCAATTGTCATATTTAGGCATTGTTACCTTTCTGACAAATTCAATGATATTGCACTAAAATTATTTCTATGTTTGTCAAGAAAAGAGCACCGGAAGTTCTCCAAAATAATAGGAAAAAGTTGAATTGAATGATATTTAATTATTTATGTTGTAAACTGTTAGTGTCCTATTGTCATCCTGATAATTTATTTCCATGGCAGCATGAGTTGCATCATTAGGTCAGTAAATTATTATACGTCTGTCTGATCTCGTTACCTTGTGCTGGTAGTCACATTTTGTGCTTGTTTCCTTCTGGTGCAGATCACAGAGAAATGCCTACAGCAAGTTGGGAAATTAGAACATCTGAAGCATTTGGTTCTAGAAGGATGCATCGCAATTGATAATGACAGTCTTGCAGACCTTAGACTTGGATTCAAAGCAATCAAGGTAAGCTTATTATTAAACAGCTTATTTTCCGTGCAGTATTTCTCCCTAAATGTGTTGTGTTTCAATTTTGATATATATATATATATATATATATATATATATATATATATATTACGTGTTTACTATATGTGTGTTTATTTATGACTCTAGATATAGTCCATTTGTATATTCTCTTGACTGTTTGATATCTTGGATAAGGCATCTTTGTTTTCTCTGACAGACCCTGAATATTTCAAGTTGTGAGCATGTAACTCATGTCGGTTTGTATTCGCTCATTGATGAACCTTTACAACAACTTAACTTGGCATATGGCTCGCCTGTAAGTGTTTGAATTCTTTATCTATATTGTAGGGGTGAATGATTTACTTTCAGCTTATACCTTCCTTTCGTTGGTGGTTCAGGTGACTTTTGCTCTTGCAAATAGTTTGCAAAAATGTTCTATGTTGCAGTCAATCAAATTAGATGGTTGTCAGGTTACATATTGTGGACTTAAAGCCATTGGAAATTGGTGTGCTTCATTGAAGGAACTAAGTTTAAGTAAATGCACGGGAGTGACAGATGAAGGTCTCTCATTGCTTGTAACAACACACAAAGACCTAAGGAAACTAGACATTACATGCTGCCGCAAAATAACTCACAAATCAATTATCCAAATTACAAATTCTTGCTCCTCCCTTACCTCGTTCATGATGGAGTCATGCACTCTAGTTCCAAGAGAATCTTTTGTCTTGATTGGACAGCGTTGTCATTTTCTAGAGGAACTTGACCTTACAGATAATGAAGTCGATGATGAAGGTTGGGCCTATGTCTTATTGTAGTTAATGAAGCATTGAAGCATATACATATGGCAGACTGCTCACTTTATATGTCTTTGCAGGGTTGAAATCCATCTCAAGGTGTTCAAAACTATCCAGCTTAAAGCTAGGAATATGTCTCAACATAACTGATTATGGGCTTGCACATATTGGCATGAGTTGCTCAAAACTTACAGAACTTGATTTATACAGGTCATCACTTGCAATCATAATTTTTACAGTTTAATGTTAACTTTAATCACAAGTGTGTACTATTGTTTAGTGATATGTGAACTCCAATTTACCATCTTTATAGCAATGATCAGTAGTAAATATTTCATCACTGCAAATCATCTGCTTTTGGAACATTTAATAATATCTCTTTAAGTTTGAAAAACTAGCACTATTAAACTAAGCCAAGACATTCTTTACACCAAGAAAGACTAGAAAAGTTTTTTCATTGCAAATTCATGACAAGTGCTTTCTAAATTAGTATGAATCCCCCATACTCCTGCATGTTGCATGATTCATTATAATTGCTTCAATGCATTGGTTACTCTATCTTTACCTAATTAATTGAAATTACCTCTATGATCATTTCAGGTGTGCCGCAATATCAGATAAGGGTATCTTAGCAATTTCCAATGGTTGTACTGATCTTCAAATGATTAATATAGCCTATTGTAACAATATTACAGATATCTCCTTGATATCAATGTCCAAGTGTTCGAAGATACACACCTTTGAAAGTCGAGGATGCCCTCTTATTACATCTTTAGGTCTAGCAGCTATAGCTGTGGGATGCAAACAACTCACAAAGCTAGACCTTAAGAAGTGTTACCAAATTGATGACTTTGGAATGGCTCCACTTGCTCACTTCTGTCAAAACTTGCGACAGGTAAACATGTTCTCCAGTCTGATCCACACAATAACTGATTGAAAAAAGAACTGTGCTGTCTAACAATGGTTGTTTTATTCATATATTTGCAGATAAATTTGTCATATAGTTCTGTAACTGATGTTGGGCTCTTGACATTAGCTAGCTTATGCTGTTTACAAAGCTTAACTATATTACATTTCAAGGGTTTGACCTCAAGTGGATTAAGTGCTGCACTCCTGGCATGTGGAGGGCTGACAAAAGTAAAGCTCCATGCATCCATCAAATCATTGTTACCACAACCTTTTTTTAGATATCTAGAAGCTCGTGGATGTTCTTTCCAGTGGAGAGATAAAGAATTCCAGGTATATGTTTCTTCACTAGCATTACTTTCATTTATCCCACACCCTTGACTTATATTCCTTAAGGAGAAAATACTTCTGTTCATAAAGATATAATTCCATGTGAGATGGTCCAAAGAAATCAATCACTTGTGTGAATCGAATACGGAACCATGTTCTATTGTTCTGTGAATAACCAAACAGAAGACTTATACTTTATTTAGTAACTTCTGAAACTTTTTGTTTACGGTTGATAGGCTGAACTGGACCCAAAGTGTTGGAAACTAGCAGGGGAAGACACAGAATAGCGGTTTCTAAACTTCTGTTGAAAAGATCAATCGAGCTCTTATTGTGCTGCACACAAGACTACTAAGATGATAAACACAATACTTTCTGAGTCTAAATCAGCTGAGCTGTTACTCCTAACACTGTAACACGCCGAAGTCAGGGAAGAAAGGTGCAAGTCTGTCTTCCCAAGTTCCTGGTGAGTTGTAGTGAAAAGAGAAAAAACAAAGGAATATTTCTTCTAAACGGCCTTCGTGCACCGATCCTGTTATAATTTGGGATGAGTTTTCTTTTACTTTAGCATATGAGACTAAGGTTTGATTTGAGGAGTTAATGGAGATTGAAGGTGTAGGCTACTTCAACTTGTTGTGAATACATAATGTCACATAATGACAATATGTAATGACATCAGTTATGTGGAATGAATGATGACAAAAGTCTGCATCATAATTTTACATCAGTTGAATGATATGTAAGAGTCAATACTCTTATTGTTGCTAGTAGTATTTCTGGTATATATACACACCCATTTTGGTTTAATATTTTAAGAACTTAATCGGTTGATTAGGTAGTAGGTATTAGGAGTAATGAATTTATAAAATTATGTAGTTATTAGTAGCTGTACTTTAAGAACGTTCATGGTTGTTCACAACGTGTTTCAAGCGACTTAATGCAATGTATATAAGATTATATCACATCTATCATAAGAACAATCATATAATACAATGTGAGCTTATACTTGAGACCATTGTACATACAAGTTAGATAAGCAATGTATCTGACAAGAAGCAGTTAAGAACTGATAGGTTTATATATAAGAATAGGTAGAAAGTTTGTATCCCGATACAAGGGCTGCAAATGCAAGTGCGAAGAATGCCAAGAACGCCATGCTAATAGCTGATGATGAGTAGTCTGTAAATATGTTGTCAGCTCCTTCTCGCATCCTGTTTGTCAATGGCACTGCCGATGATGCTGCTGACATCAACAAGTAAGCCACAATCTGCATTTGATAAAAAAATTAAATGTTGATGTGTTAATCATTCAGTTAAATAGCTGCTTCTTTTCTCTTGGTAACAAAAGTTTGTTTGTCTTAAAAAACTAACGTGCATAAATTTTACAAACCTGATCACCAACGAAATTAAGGAGCACCAACATTCGAGAAGAAAGAATTTGTTTCCCAGTACGAAGCTCCTGAACTTGTCTGCAAACTTGTGCTCCTGTATAAAGCGTAGACAAAATAGCTATTACTGTAACAAATTAATACATATTCAACAACAATGAATCCATGTATCTACAAACAATACATATGCATAATACACATAAAGGAAGGGAGTAGGAGAATTACTGATATTCTTCATAATTGTCAAAGTCTTCCCAACCTCCATGTTTATTACTAGCCATGACAAGAAATGAAATCAAAGAAAATAACAAGGCGATTCCACGTAACGCCAATGACCCTCTTTTTAACTTATCGTCTCTATTCCACTTCCTGACAATCGCCGCTACCCCAAATCCCCCCTGTTCATGAACTGCTGCGCTCTGGTTCTCAACATCAACAGCCCCCGGTGCTGGACCAGCAGCTGGAGTTTGCATAGGTGGTGATGCACCGGCCTTTCCTTGAGAAGACTCTTCCATATTTGACATCAATTTGTTGCTCAAACACAATGCACTCTAATTAATCAAACACTTTTGTTAAGAATAATTGATTGGAAGTATTTTAGGTAAGTATGTATTTAATACAAATGTTATGATCCTATTTTTGCAGTTAAAAGCTGGCATACATACAATGTAACAAATGTTTGTAAATAAATGGTCACGAAATATATCTAAGTATATCTATAGAGGATTAAATGAGAGGCCATGATGCATGATTAGTTGGCTAGATTACTAACTAACTTCGGTTGATGCGGTCATAGGTTGTCTGTGTACCAGTAGTAGTACTACCTCCTACAATGTTTTATAAGATTAACATATATTAATTTAACTCTAATACAGTATTATTTTTTTTGACAAGAATTCAACTCTAATATTAACATATGATCAGAATCATGTAACATAAGAACATATGATACTCCATTAAATAGTGTAAAGCAAGGTAAAGTTGGGTCTTAAATTATCCATATCTATAAATAATACATAGAAATGAGATTTAGCAAAACAAAAAGAAATAAGGGAGAGAATTGTATTTACCTTAGAAAGGGGAAGAGAAAAAAGAGGAAAGAGATAGGCCATTTTGAACAACAAATTCTTTGTTGTCATGGCCTATCTGCTACCTAAAGGATCTCTCTTTTAACCCTTCAATTTTGATTCAAGTTACATGAGCAGCACTTCCATGATCCAAACAAGATATAGGTACAAATTTTGTATACATACATATTTATATGTGTTGCATGTTTGTTTCTGATTTTGTTTTTTTTTAAATAGTTCTGATGTTCATTTCTTGAAGCAAGAAATTCTCAAATTAGTTACCTTTTTCAAAAAAGATTCAATTTTGGGTGGTGAATTCATGTGGGGTCTTATTTATTTTTGATTTAAATTGTTTTGCTCTCTTCAGTCACCAATATTTTTGAGGAAAATGGGTGCATGTTGTTCATGTCATATTGGAGTTGAGAAATTTGATGGGTACCCAGTTGGGGTCCACAATTTGGGAGAAGGAGAGATTCATGGTGGCAGTGATGTAGCCCATGGAGACTATGGGGCAAGAGTGAGGCTAAAAGGGTCCTCTAAATATATGTCCATGTTTTCTCAACAAGGTACTAAAGGAAATAATCAAGATGCTATGACAGTGTGGGAGGTAATATGACATGATTTATCTTTTCTCATAATGTAGCAAGTCACGTGTATATCTATATTCACACTTTCACAGTATTGTGTATAAAATAGCTAAGAAGTTGGAACTCATACATATGAATGTTGTTTTTGCTGCAAATCTGCATTGAGGGTAATCTCTAGTTTTTAATGAATAATGATTTGCTGTTGGTCGAATTTTAGCTGTCTGTGGTTTCAGAGTGTAGATATCTTATTTTCAAGATTGTAAAGTTTTTTCCTTTATATGATGTGATCATGCGATACATGTGGCAATATTCATGTGATCTATGACTTACGAGTAAACAGACATATAGAGATGTATATTGTTGTTAATATATTCATTCCCTTTTCGCAGAACTTTGGTGGTCATAAAGATGCAACATTTTGTGCTGTGTTTGATGGACATGGTCCGTTAGGTCACAAAGTGGCACAGAATGTGCGCGACAAATTACCCTCGAAGCTTTCATCAATGTTAAAGCGTACACCTGTTAGTCGAATCAATCACAGTAGCATAATGGACGATCTTAGCATCACTAACTCTGATGAACATATTCATCATGATTCTATCTATAATTCGGTTAAGAAAAGTATAATCAAGTCCTTTGAAGGTATGGATGAGGATCTTGAAATTGATGATGTGATTGACAGCTTCTGTAGTGGTACAACAGCAGTGACGGTTCTTAAAAAGGTATGACTTAGTTTGCATCCACGCAATCTTTAGCGTTGAGGTATAGGTAGCAGATTTGTGCATTGTTTTCACTTTCTTTGTTTTTTGAATTTTCCAGGGTAGGCATTTATTGGTTGCAAACTTAGGGGATTCTCGTGCAGTTCTTTGCACAAGAGACGACAAAGATCAAATCAGTTCTGTCCAACTCACTGTAGATTTAAAACCAAATCTTCCGAGTATGTTTAGTAAATTACTATATCAATATGATCAAGAAAGAAATATTTATGTAACAATTTCAGATGTTATGTGTTGAGATAAGTATATTGTTCTCAGGTGAATGTGAGAGAATTAGGAAGTGCAATGGTAGAGTTTTCGCAAGGGAAAAGGAATCAAGCATATTTCGAGTATGGATGCCTGATCAAGATTCTCCTGGTCTTGCCATGGCAAGGGCTTTCGGAGATTTTTGCTTGAAAGATTTCGGGGTAATATCAGTTCCTGAAGTCTATTACAGAAAGCTTACAGCAAAAGATGAATTCTTGGTCCTAGCAACAGATGGAGTAAGTGTAGCAGTATCTAAAACTACTCGAATATTTGATTGACATATACTTTTGAACAACATTGCCAAACTTGTGTTCTAGCTTGATTTAGAAAGTACTCTTACTAAGTATTTTTTGTTCAAAATTGTAACTAAAAATTCTCATTATTCAGAGAACAACCATTGTATTAAGGCGTGTTTGTGCTGTTTTCAGATTTGGATACAAGTGACTTGACCACATGATAATAACTATTGTTCAGAATGTAATATAGTATGACATGCAGTAATTTCGTTACAGTCTTCTAATCTTTTGATCTGTGTTTTTGCCTCAGATATGGGATGTATTATCAAACGAGGAAGTGATTCGGATAGTTTCCTCAGCAAGCAGGCGATCCATTGCAGCAAGATTATTAGTGGCACACGCTGTCCGAGCATGGAGATGCAAATTCCCAAAAGCCAAAATAGACGATTGTGCCGTTGTATGCTTGTTCTTCAAACGTGAGGTACCTACCAAATCTCTGTCGGAAAAATCTCAACTGAGTCTAGACAATTTACAACTTGGTCCGGATCCTGAACCTGGTGACACGGCTACTGAGGATGGACTTGAAACTGTATTAGATTGTGAAATGCCAACAAGAAGAGACCCGAATACTCGCCTTCACCTGGAAACTATTCATGAAGATAATTATCCTATTCAGGATTATAATTCTGCAGATGGCTTCATTCTTGGTAGACCAACTAGGGATTGTATCACTGAACAACTGGTTTAGTCTCTTTAAGCATGATCAATGTGGATATGAAGTAATCACTAGATAAGTGACACCCTAAGAAATGTTGTGCTCTACACTGTTTACCAAAAATATAAACACGCAACACCAGGGGGCAGGGGGACACTCAGCAACAAAAGAGAAAAAGGGAGCTAGTCTTTTCTTAGTAAAAAATCAATCGTTTTTTGTCCCTCATTTTTCCAAAAACAGTACTGCCTGTATATATATGGCCTACTGATATATACCAACATCAAGCTGGAGGGGACGACATTTGGCAGTTTTTTGTCTCTCATTTGCCAATAATGTCAGTTTTTTGTCTCTCATTTGCCAAGAACAGCCCCAGCTATATATATGGGATACTGTTACATACATGATAATAATAAAAAAATTACGTTTTAAATTTTAACTCCCACCCCAAATGAGTTAATCTGTGATTTTCCAGTGAGTATTCTCATGTATTGGTAGCCTGAACAAAATAGAAAGAGAGATGAGACACCCACATTTGTAATCCCCTTGAAGCAGCCAAGTATTAGGGCGAAATACATATCCATCAACGTCTCAACAATTTTTACAAAAGCATAAACATCAAAAGAGCATTAAACCAAAGGAGCCTGGGCAACCTTGATGCTTCAGTTTATACATAGCAACAAGAAACAAATATTAGGTAATAAGTAACACTACAGAGAGCTTAACAGATGCTGCATGCTCTACCAGCAGAAGATCTAGTCGCCATGATCCTACACATCTGCTTGCTCCCGAAAAATATAGTTTGTTTACTGAGAGTTCTTGATTGTCTAGGTCTCGCTTCTGGCATTCATGAGTGAGCATTTGCACATTTTTAATGTTACGTAGTGTTATTCTTAGAAAGGATATATCCTTTCTACATTCCTCCAAAAAAATTATCCTTTCGTGACAGGTAAGGATATATCACAAAATACCAAATTTGATCAAACTACTTTTGCTGGTAAAAGATATACTGTAATATAATTTCCTCTCTAATTTCCCTATCTATATGATAAGAAAGCAGAAAATTTGCATAGAAAAGTGCATATTCATTATTCAAACTGCAAACTTTTACAAACAAGCAAGAGATACAAAGAGGGACAAGAGCATATGACCAAACCACCGTTTTTGTGACTGCTTAGACTTACATACATAAAGCATCAGAAAAATCTACGATAGACATAGATAAACACTCCAGTATTTAACAGCTTGTTCTTCCAGCAGAGACCAGACTAATCCTCGCGATCCCAAACATCTGCTACGCTTCGGAAAGGCCCTTCAGTTTTGTTCACAAAGAGTTCTTCACCATCTAATACTCGTTTCTAGCAATCATAAAAATACATCGTTAAACTCATATACTCGTAGTTTGTTCATGTCTAACATCAATGATCAGTGCTATTGACGGACAAAAAAACCATTTATATAAAATTTACCTGATCAGTTATGTTGCAAAGGACCTGGAAGTCCTGTTCTGGAATTTCCCAATCAAAAACCATTATATTTTCTTTGATCCTATCAGGATTTCCCGACTTAGGTATCACACTGGTTCCTCTCTGAATAGCCCATTTCACAAGAACCTGCCCTGGACTCTTGTTCAACTTCCCTGCTATCTTTTCGACAATAGGATCATGGATAAGATCTATACCTTCTTGTGAACCCAGTGGTGAGTAAGCCTAGACATTTCAAAAGTTGAAAAGTTGTGATTTCATACTGCTAATTTTTACACTGATACTAACTACTAACTAACGGTCAATACTATCATCTTGTTCTCACATGCCTAGAAAGAATATTCAAAAACCATCTAATAGAATTCGTAAATGTATGTGCATATCTTACAGTCACATGAATCCCATTCCTTTTGCATGCCTCAAGGATCTTATCATTTCTCCAGCCTGGGTGCATCTCCATCTGTAGTAGCAAAAAATACTATAGTCAGGACTTTTTTTCTCTCTATGTTTAGGATCCTCCTGTCGGACATTGACTTAAAACCAAATAAATATGTTGGGATTTAATCTAAAACTTGTTTTAGATAATAATATTTGTATTTATTTTATGTTGTCTAGGAAGTTAGCTGAGTGACATGGTGTTGCATGTTAGTAGCAGTTTGATCAAATCGTGCGGTCAGTTGAGTAGTTTTAGGAGTAGTTTCAAGTGAGCGGAGTAGTGGAGATATAATAGGAGATTGTTGCATATTTTTAGCTAGCTTTTCTTTATATATTTTGCATGTACCCAGTTCAATTTTAACAACCAGAAACAATAATACAATGTAGTCCTTAGAGTACTCCAGCTTGTACATATTAGCTTCAGTTTTTCTTCTTGTTTATTCTTCATTTTTATTGTTCTAGTTATGATTATGTTATATTTCTTAGTTTCAACAAAATATGCATTGTTGAGTTCATCATATTCACCTGACATACAGAAGGCATAGTGTGTGCAAAGCTTAGTAGCTTGTTGAGTTTACAAAGTAAAATTGCAGATACCAATATCCCTAACAAGTTTCTCCATTTCTCTCCACACCCCTTTCATGTCAAAATCCAAAAAGTCCCCTGCCTTTGGAGGTCAGCCAGCACCCTCTTTTAAGCGAAAAGGCCAATGTATCTGCCAGTTAGATTAATATTATTTTCTAAATTACCTGTAACAAATAGGCGGTTGGGAACAAAATTATAAATTGCCAGGATTATAGTACCAAGTACAGATCAAGGTAATCAAGTTTCAATTCTTGAAGTGTATTCATCAACGCTGGACGGACTCTATCGGGTGATAACTCAGTGCACCTACAGACACACACACACATTCCAATTCATCACAAATAATCATGTGATGATAAGCAATTATGTGAAAATAAGCAAGCCTTCAAAATGATTCAAAGCAAAGACTAAACCAGCAAAGCACTGGAGAGGAGTTTCTGAATATTTTATTCATATTTAATCAAGAACATTATAATTGAACATCAATTGCAGCATGCCAATTGCCAAATACCGTTGCATGCTTTATTATATCCAACTGCATGCTTAGTATCGAATATTATATATCAAAGAAAGTAAAGAACGTTGTAGTATGTAAAACGTTCTTTAACGTTGAAATTGTAACAGTTATAAACCTATATGCATAATCGGAATATAAGAACATAGTTACCATATCTTAGATGTGACAAAGAGATCCTTCCTTTCAATTCCTGCTTGCATAGCAGCCTGGAGAGATTGTCCCACCTAAGATTTTGAAAGCTTAATTAATAGCTAACAGCATAATATCATGAATCTAATTGAGTATATGATTTCAGTAGTATCGAACCTCAATATTCGATCACACCAGTTGGTCATAATAATTACGATAATTAGATCAATATATGCTTCATGTTTAGCAAATGATAATATCATCATTTGCCAAATCCGAATATTAATGTCAAAGTTTACAAGATTAATGCAACATCAATCGACTTGCAAAAGAACAGTCATTGAATTAACAAGAACAAATGCTAATAATTGGTAAAAATATACAGTCATATAAATAAATTTGTATGAGCTGAAACATCAAGTTATGGAGAGAACCTCCTCTTGAACTCCATACTGCCAAGCTGTATTAATGTGTCTGTGCCAGCCTGTTGCAAAGCATTTAAAAATCATAACAAGAATAAGATCGAACTTTTAATAAGTAAGAGATGATAATTATCGTAATAAAATAAAATCTGAAACATATTATACAAAAAAAATAAAAATAAATTCTAAACAAATCATTAAATATTTAATTTGAAACATATTAAATTTAAATTTAAAAATGAAATTTAAATTCTTAACAAATCATTAAATATTTTAAGCATGTGATATTATTAAGAAATATAATTTTTTACATCTGTTTTTTTAACAAAAGTTAAAATGGGCCGTGGGATACTAATTTCAAGTGATAACGGTCCGTTTGTCTTTCTTAAATTTGAGAAATAAATATTTATATCTAAAAAAAATATGTAAAAATTAATTTTTAGAAAAATAAATAATAAGATAATATTTTCTTAACATCAACAATTAAAATTTTAATTCTTTTAAAAAGGTTGCTCAAATCATTTTTATGTGTTGTCATTTCACGTTAGCCTTTCTTTTTTCTTATATTTATGAGAAAATGTAATTGTACTCAACATAAATTGATCTCTTCTCATTACGTACGAGTTAAATAGAAATAATGTGTTACTTTTTATATGGAAATTGTAATACCAAGATAAAGGAATTTTGTTTTAAAAAATATAGGAGCCGTCATATCATCACTCCAATACTTTGCTATTATATATATATAGGGTCCTACTCAAATAGAAAATAATTTAAATGAGAAATAGAAAATACCCGACCCACATATACACCTGTAACTTACCCGTACACTTTACCGCTGACGCACACCCTCCCCGCGCGTGCTGCACTCCCCTCCCCCATGACTTTGTTTTATATTTTTTATTGTACACTAAATAATTTATATTTTAATTTTAAATAATAAATATAAAAAAGTATATTTTCATTATAAAAACTATAGTATAAAAATCAGTAATTATATTACATAAATTAGTAATTAATATTATATAAATTAGTATTTAATATTATAGAAATCAATATTTAATATTATATTTTTATTATTTAAAAGTTATGTTTTTAAATTTAAATAATAAATATAATATAATATATTTAGATTATAAAAATTATATTACATACATCAGTAATTAATATTCCAGTAATTAATATTTAATATTACAGAAATTAGTGTTTAATATCTGAACTTCAATCACTAAATTATATTACAGAAATCACTAATTTGTATTACAGAAATCATTAAATTATATATCCTGGGTTCAGAAAAAATAATGGAGGTCGCCGGAAAAATAAAAGTCACCGAAATATAGCACATATGGTATGCAAACTGATTGTTGGGAGATAGAGAAAAATTTGGTGAAGTTAGATTTGGAAAAAAATTCACTAACTCATGGGAAAAATTAAATTGAAAACGGAGGGATTATGTGGGATTGTGTGTGCGATGGCCTATTTAATTAGTGTGTGGCTGCCCCTCCTTGCTATTAGATTAGATTGAATATGTAGTTTAGATCTTATTTTCTATTTTCTATTATAAGTTATTTTCTATTTGATCACTTGCATATATAGGGTCCTGCTCAAATAGAAAATAACTTAGAATAGAAAATAGAAAATAAGATCTACACCACATATTCAATCTAATCTTATGGTAAGGGGGTGCATCCACACACAAAGCAAATACACCCTCATACACCCAATCCCACATAATCCCTCCGTTTTTAATTTGATTTTTCCCGTTAATTAGTGAAGTTTTTTTCAAATCTAACTTCACCACATTTTTCTCCATCTCCCAACAATCAGTTTGCATACCATATGTGATATATTCCGGTGACTTTTATTTTTTCGACGATTTCCATTATTTTTTGTGAATCCAGGATATATAATTTAGTGATTTCTATAATATAAATTAGTGATTTCTATAATACAAATTAGTGGTTTCTGTAATATAATTTAGTAATTGAAGTTTGAATCTGATAAGTGACGAATTTATTTTAATTATAAATTATATTTGCCGAAATATAGCACATATGGTATGAAAACTGATCGTTGGGAGATGAAAAAAAATGTGGTGAAGTTAAATTTGAAAAAAACTTTGCCAATTAACGGGAAAAATCAAATTAAAAACGGAGGAGAATAGATGAGATTGTGTGTGTGAGGGTGTATATAATTTATGTGTGGGTGCGGCAGATATAATGATAAGGTTTTCTATTTCTCATTTAAGCTATTTTCTATTTGAGCAGGACCATATATATATATATATAAAAGATCGGTACACTTTGGGAAGTGGAATCACAAACGTGTAGGCAACAATAAGTACAACAGTTATTTAGCAAAATAAAATAATAATAATAATAACAAGTACAGCAGCCACTGTTACACATTATGGTCAGTTGGTCACTAAAATTTGGTGTACAATCAATCAAACCAAAGATTTCAAACAAAGTACTCCTGTTGTCCATAAACAACTCGTTTTTATGAACAACTTAAAATGATTATAATATTCACCCTGTTTGGTTGCACTTATTTTTTGGAAATAAATCCTTATTTTTGAAAAAAAAATAGAAATGTGTATATTTTTTCTGAAAATAAGTAACTTATTTTTTATTTTAAAAATAATATTTGATTTTAAAATTTTAAAATAAATATTTATCTTTAAAAAAATATGAAAATATGTAAAAAATAAAAATAAAATAATTAAATTATTTTAACTTTAAGAAACCTAAACGGAATTTGAAGCTTTATTTGAATCAAACAAAATAAAAATGACTATCGTAGAGGATAGAACAGCTTATACATTTACGCAGTTAATAACATGTAGTACTCTGTACCAGTGTCTCTGCGCCTGTCATTCTTGTTTCACACTTGAAGTTATTTCTACGCTTACCCATTCTCATCATCTTTTTCAGTTTTATGTTTGATACGAATATACGATGCATCGCCATCAACAATATTTTTCCATGCACACCCAATAAAATTCTGTCTTTAATCGTACTCAACACAATTATCATATGAAAACTCCAATTTACTTTACTAAAATTTCTCATTTTAATTTTATCATAGAGTACACGTGTAATTTGAGGTTCTCCAATTAAATAATTCTGCATAAAATTACCTTACCATTCTTTACCGTATAATGGTGGAGTTAAAAAAAGGTTAAAAAGTGAAAGGCCATTTTCAAATATCAACATTTCCGATATCCCTACACAAGACTTTGGGCAAAAGTACCTGATCAGATCTCCACAAATATATTCATAGCAACCTTCCAAAACCCAACCCCAGGCTCCAGTCAATTTTACCATCCTTGCATTTTTCTCTCTTTACTCTTTTCCATATCCCAAAAAAAACAAGCTCTACACCACTTTTTCATGTACCATACAGATGTGTAGGCATATATGTGGGCACTGGGCAGGCATACATGTGACTCTTTCTTTCTTTTTTTCTTCGCAATAACATTACTTGATTTTATCAGAAATGTGAACAAACACTATCAAAATTTCATCGGCTTTTTTATAAATTATAATACCAACACATTAGTTTTACTAACAAGAACACCAGTACAAGTTATTCATTACATTATAGTATATTAGTAATTCAAAGCATAGCAATAGCTGCAGAAGATGCAATACCAGCACATACATGTAACTTAATGGCATTTCGAAATTAGGGGAACAAACTAATACTTGATCAAGATGACCCAAATTCAGATTGATGTCAATTCATAAACTAAAATCCAGAAGTTGATTTTCGGACAACATATCGGTAAGCAGCAACCTTTCGTTTGCGAGAGGCTGTGTTATCTACCGATAACACCATTTTCCCAGCTTCTTTTGATGTGAACGAGTTGTGCACAGCCTCCTCAGCAGCAGCCATCTTCCTGGGCTTCTCAACCGCAATAGTGTAGCTACCTTCGGCAATAGGTACAAACTCAGCACAGTATTCTAGTTCCCAACCTCCCACCACAATGTCCCACGTTATTGTTGCACCAGCCTTGCATACACAACAAAAGAACAAGACAAAGTATAGGCATTACAATGTGCCGTTTGATAATCAGGTTTATAGTCTGATAACAACAAATGCAGAAGCCATTATATAAATAATGGTACCAAACAAGACATACCAATATTGTCCATCATACAAGTTTTCTAGAAGTAGAGGTCATTTACGTAGAGACAAGACCCTGACTTCTGAGAAAATGTACACGAGAAGTTGACTGACTATTTAGAAGACGGTAATTTAGTAAAAACCAAATTTATACTACATTATGATTGTTGTGCGTTCTTTATTCTGTTTGCGTGGTCCTCTATGATTATTACATTGCATTTCTATTTTATAAAATTTACATTGCAATTCAAATTTACACACAGATTACTAGTCAATAAAGAAATTATGCTTTATGTAAAGATTAACAGCATGATCAAGAAATTCCCTATGGGCTAACAGATAACTTTTGGATTAGAGAATTAGTGGTGCAAACTTTAAGCAAAAAAGTGAGAGCTAACAAATTTAAATTAATAAAACCTCAATTCCCTCTATTTGAATGTTCACTTTCTCTCCTCCTTTGACAGTGAACTCAGATGCTGGTTTTGATGGACCGTTCTCCAAATCACTGAGTCGACTCAGTCCTCCATACTGAACTGGAATATTTTCTGGCCTAATGAACCTGAACAGTACATAAAACCCCACATCATGAAATCCCCATAAGATTAGCCTAGGCATTCAAGAGTAACAGTCTTTAGATTTTACAAGCAACATCATGTGCATTAAAGATAAATAAATGCAAAGAAATAAATACATAGTAACCAAAAACATAACAGAACAAAAGCTTACGTGTAAAGAGTCTCTGCAACATTTCCTTCCTTGGAGATCACAAACTTGCTCTTAGTTCTCTGAGTTAAAAATGGACTAAACACAGAATACAACATACTGAAGTACCATGGCACATTGATAAATATCTGCACAAACCAAACAGTATTTTCAATTCAAAATGAGTTATAATCCCAGATCAAGAAACAATGTTATCATAAACACACACTGACACACACACAGATGTATGTATATATAAAAAGAAAAGATTTTGAGCACCTTTCTAGCAACCATTTCAGGATAATTATCTTGGAAAAGAGAAAGAATGTGATTAGAAGCCACCCTTAATTCTCTTTTAGGCATGTCTTTAAGATCAGTAACTTGAATAATTGAGTTGATCCCCCCAGGCTTAAAATGTAACAACTTGATGCCCCTTTCAAGAACTTGAATCCTCCACCTCAAGAACTTTTCTAACTTGACATCATCCCCAAAAGTCTTGTCATACAATTCTCTGTCTTTAAATACCCCATAAGCATTATAACAAACAGGATGGCCTTCTTTATCATACCCATTCATGTAAGCCACAACCCCTTCAAGTTCTTTAAAACCCAAGTCCTCTTCAACTATACTATCAGCCTCAAAATCTTTCCTCCACTCCAAACATTTCACCAACATTTGAAGTGAATCTTGAACCCTAAAATCTCTAGCTCTCAAGAACTTCAGGAGAATCACATCAGCTTTTTCATCACCACTTAAAAGTGAAACACCCCACATTGAAACAACCCCATGAGAAGCCTTGAGTTTCTCTTTAAGTTCTTGAAGTGCCTTCTTTTCAGATGACTTTAAGTTAGTAATATAGTAAGTATCTTCTTTAAAAGAAGGTGTTCTCAATGTTGTTGCTTCCATGAAAGAAGCAACAAGGCTTTTCTTGAAGGGTTTTGGGGAAGATTCAGCAAGTGGGGTTTGCAGAACTGGTAGAAATGGTGAAGATGAAGACTCCATTTGTGACATGATTGAGGAAAATTACACAAAAGACTCAAACTTTAGATACAAGGAGTAGAAAAAAGAGTTGTTAAAAATGGCTGGTAGGCTAGGTGAGATAGTGCGAAGAAGTTGAAGTACGATGAGATGAAACAAAAAGAGAGGTTTTGATATAGACTGAAGAATGGGAGGGAGGGTAACAGAAGAAACAATGAGAAAAGGAGGGAGAGAGAGAAGGGAGAATGGGGAGTTGTTGTAGATGATGGTGTAGTACTTAATAACTTTTTCTTGGAGGTTGAAGTGACATGATTATTGATTACTGTGCTCAGTAGCTCTATAGCTACAGTTATAGCCGCGAAACTAGTTTCAAACCTGCTTTCTGTCACTGTATATATAATACTCGACTCATTCCACCCAGGCACCAATTATATATTGAGAATAAGGATCTCCTTATGATATTTTTACGAACACAACCACCTCCCTCGTTCCTTAAATATAACATAAAAATTAGTTTATGATAACTTGTATAAATTCTAACAGCATCTCTAAATAAAATTCTAAACTAAAAAATAGATAATATTATATAAAATATAACTCCAATAATATTCTATTGATTTTTTAAATCACTAAAATATTTTAAATTTTACAGTCATGTCCTATTAGTAGGGATCCTCTATGATATCCTAGTGAATAAAATGTGCATTTCTCTTTTTTTTCTCACATCATTTCTCTTTATTTTTTTCTTTTTCCTCCTTTTTAAGACTAATTAAATTCAAATTTATTATTATTATAATAATAGGGAATGAATATAGGAAATATTGTTGGAGTTGACATGTAAAATAGATTATATAAATCACTAGAATCCATTATTTTATAATATTTACAAGGAATCAACTAAGACGATGTTGGATTTGCTCTTATGACATAGATAACTAATTGCATCTCCAACAATGTTACTTATCATCATTCCCTATTTAATATTTTATTATTAAAAGTACTATTTATCATTAAAGTATAATATGTAATAGAGAGAGAGAAAAAAAGTGTTTATAATAAAATATTAGTTAAGACAAAGAAAGGGGTTTTTAAAAATAACAGAGGAAGTGAATGTCCTTGAGAAATCATTACGACACTTTTGGAGCACTTTTTTGTCACATTCTTTAAATTTTAATTTAGAAAACCATTTAGAGAAATTTTTGGACTTGTTCTAAGATCACAATAAATACATATAAATCAATGCACCTGATCTTTTATTGTTACCATTTATTTTATATTATTAATAAATTAGGAAAGTAAATAATTAACTTATTAATATAATACACTTAAATCAATCATTATCTTAGGAACTTTCTGTAAAATCTACCTTATGATCCTTGTTCTCTTATATATTACTTCCTCCGTCTCTTATTACTTTTCCTGTTAATCATGTGCGCGTTTGCCAACACACACTTTTTGATCGTTAATATCTTTAATTCCGTATTAGTATTAAATATAAAAATTTTACTGTATTAAAGTACTCACAAATACGAATCAAACAAAACCACTCATGACTATATTTTGTATTATAAATTATATGGAAATTAGTAGTCAATCGCTTACAATGAACAGTACAAAAAATCAAAACATGAGAAGTTTTTAGAGACGGAGGGAGTACATTGGAGTATATACTAATATTATATGTAACTGTAATATAGGGGAAGTAATTATATATTAATATCATCTGTTATTAAATTAAATTATTACTATTAATTAGCTCACAGATATTTAATTCGAATTTTCAAAAAATTTACCTTATTTCAATACGGAAGGTGGGTTTTCTTTCAAAACAAATATAGATGGCGGGTCCCAAAAAAGTTATTGTTCATAATAATTTATTTACATTTTTTCGTAGATAATAAAAAAATTTAGAAGTTGACGTGACTCGGTGAATTTATAAAAAATTTCTATATTAATATTATTCGGGAAAAAATCGCACATGAATGGTTGGAATAAACGAGCACCCATAGATATCTCTGATAAGTTAATAACTGCCAAGTAGCTAGTTTAACAAAAATATTATAAGCTAGGTCTAAAATATCTTATAATATTTGAAAGTGTATTGGAAATGGAAAAAGCTAATAATAAATAATTTTTCAGTGATTTTTTTTAAAAAAAATATGCATCCGTGTGCTTGTTTTGTCATTTTAGTAAATCATATATAAATTTGTTTTGTCATATTAGTAAATCATATATAAATTTATTTATTTTAGAGAGATACAAATCTTTGTCTTTTTTGAAGAATATTTAGGGAGTGCTATGTTTTGACATAGTGCCTTGTTCAATTATTTATCAAGCCATGTTTGTTCTTGTTGTAAGTAATTTAGAAGTTAATTATTCTTCTATTTTAAAATACTGTTTTTTTAAAGAAAATCATGTATCTTAAGAAAATTAGTTATAAAAATTGATATACATATTTATAATTAATAAAATAAAATTTATATTAAAATGATAAAATAGAAGAAGAAATTTAAAAAATATATATTAAATATAAAAATGAACAATTATTATATAAAAAAACACTGATATTTTAATATGGAAAAAGTACCGGGTAAGTCAAATGACTCTAACAAATATATTTTTCCAATTTGTTTTTACTCTAACAACCATATAAACCATGTGAAAAATACAAAACTATACAGAGTATATAACCGTAAAACAATGCTGAGAAAACCGTGAGTGTGGGTGAGGGCAGAGTAGTTTGGTAAGGTAAAAAACAAGTGTCCGTGATTCACCGTCATGTTTGTAATTGTTTTTTATATGTGGGACCTATTGGGCCAGTGCTGCTGATACACGCTTCCCCTTTTTGTCTACTTCCATATCCCTACTTTTTCAGCTTCTCAATATCTCCGTCTCTATTCTCCATTTTCCCGCTTCGATTGGTTTGCATATGCATTTTTTGGGATCGCCAATTTCATCTGATCCCGCTTTCGATCCGTGAATTTAAGGCATATTGATTGCCTGTTTGGCTGGACTTAAAAATAAGTCCTTTTGGACTTATTTTCGCGTAAAAATTTCATATTTTGATAAATGTTTTTTATACAAGTATTTAATGTATATTTGAGATTCTATAAGTTGCAAAAAAAAATCAACTTTTTTCAGAAAAAAGTTAGGAATCTCTAACTTTGTCTTAAAATAAGTTGACTTATTCTGGAAAAAAGTTTCCCCAAACACCCCCTGAATCAACATCTGATCTAAAATTCAAAATATAATCTGTATTTAAACAAAATTAAATTGAAACCCCCCGCACATTTGTTATTCAACTTCTTCTACATAGTAGACTACCGCACTAAATAGAATAATTTTAAAATCCCGAATTTATTTACTTAAAATAAAATTTACTAAAAATTCAATAAAGCAATATAATTCTTCAAAATCAGCAACTCGCACTCTTCTCATAAAGTAGTCCACTTAACCACTCGGAGGAAATAAAGAAACATAGATCGGCAGTGAGCGAAAAGATCATACAGATATAAAATTATGCAAAGAGTACAATGATTAGAACGATGACACTATGAACAAATAAAATATCTGAATAAAGAATGATGAAACAAACTGAAAGAAACAAAAGATACTGGTCATACTTAACTCACAATATAAACAAATAAAAAGACACGATAGATACTTATCTTACAATTCCAACGCATATACTTTTTAAACACAAATATTCTTACTCTTACTCGTACACTTATTAGTCACGTATTATAATGACCAAATACTGAAATTCAATTTTACTAACCGATATGAGAGACAATCTTACACTTACGGGATTTCCTACATTTCGGTTCTCCAGAATATGTGGTCATCAAAACTTACAGGAGTTTGCATAGAATAAATCAAATGTTACCCAAAATCTTACAAGGGATTGCACGGTACAAAACACAATACTACCCAAATGACCAAAATAAACATACACAATAGTCATGATTCTACATGTCTCATAACTCCGATGACAGCTCATACTGTTTAAATACACTATATAGGTGGTGCAAAACACGAGATTCTCTCCACTCCTGACAGAGTCTTACAATATCTCCCAAATCATACATATATCACAAAAAGAACGAAAATATCTTACTCAAAATATCACATACGCCAAATAACATTTAATACTGATTATTAAAATAAAATCAAAAATGACAATTCTGGAAAACTAGCAATTTATTCTATCAGGATGACTTCAAATGAAAAAGTACAAAATACGAAACTTGTAGATGATTCAAAGAGCTTTCCAGAATGATAAAATTCGTCAAAAACGAAGAAGTATTGAATCCATAAATTAAACAAATACGGGTTGGTAGAACATAATCAACACCCGATCACAGTGGTAATTTAAGATTTAAGACCACAATATCACATAATTTGACTATGGAATGTAAACAAAGAACGAAGATCTCGAAAAGACATTTCTAGAATGATATTACACATAATTATTGAATAAATAGTCAAATTACTATGAATTTTAGAAGTTACAGCGTATGAACCTGAATAAACCATCAGATCATACAAAATACAGATTTTGACATACTTACGAACCGAATTACAGAAAACGCAACGGACGAAAGTTATTAATAATTGAAATACCTTTCCAGGTAGTATAAAATCACAACAATCCGATGAACAACGAATGAGATATGAATTTTACAAGAATCAGAATGGTTATAAACTATACTCAATACCATGAACCATCATTTTGAACCCTTTCTTCTTCTCCTCTTCTTTTTCCCCCTGATAGAATATATTTTTATATATATTCTATATGATTTTTATTCTCATATTTAATAGTATTTTGCATTAATTGGATATTTATTTAATAGATTTTAATGTTTTATTGCAGAAAAGTTAGAATTCCTATATTTGGAAGGATTTGGGTTTAAAGAGCTAATTTGGAGTCAAATTAGAAGAAAATTCGTATTTATTGGGCTACACGTGCTGCATACACTGTTTGGGCCATATCTCGAGTTCCAGAAGTCAGAATTGGACGATCTTACAGTCCATACGAAGCTTATCGAATTCTCTTTAATTCAGAAGTGGTCCAACAAGAAGAATCTAACTGGAATAGCCCAGAAACAGAGGAGCAAACAGAGCTACGAATTTTAATTAAAGAATCCTATTCAATTAAGGAAGCCTATTTGTATTTGGTTTTAATTCATTAAAATACTATTATTATTAGAAATAGGAATCAGATTTTATTTTTAGAATTAGTTTTTATAAGGGGAGACGATAGATACATATGTACGTACCTTTACTTTCACTTGCTAGCGAGGGTTTTTCTTCATCTCTCTTCCATAGCATACAGTTGTTCTCCATTAATATAGTTCAAGGTACTCTTTTATATTCTCTTGTTTTAATATATGTTTTACATGACTTTTTTCATAGTTTTTATTGTTTTTACTTATAGCATGAGTGAGTAGTTTCATTCTAGGGCGCAAAGGGAAAGCCATGTTTACACCATAACTATGTTTTATTTTTATTAGTAGTTGAATGGGTTATGGGTAATTCTAATCGATATGTTTAAATATTTAATTTGTGTAATTAGCCAATATCATAGATTGTTTCATGCAAATAAGAGTAATGGATCGAGAGATTTTACTCATTAGAGGCATACATACGATTAGCAGAATGAATATGAGTGCGAGAGCATCATTGGATTTCTGAGAGCGTTAATGCTTGAGAGAGATTAACAATTGCTCTAGTTATTTGACCCATTGAATTGCTATATTAATATAACTGATTTTGGTGTAAGCATGGTGAACCTGAATTGCCCTAGACTTTTAGTTAACTGAATTCATATAAATTTAATTTGCATTCTTTAGTTAGTAAAAATTCTCGATAATCGTTTTTCTCTGGAAACAATTCACAATAATTAGATTAAATTTCTTAGAACCCGTCTCCTTGTGGATTCGACCCGTACTTGCCAGTCTTTGCTAATAACAGACACCGTGCACTTGCGGTATTATATTTTAAAACGCATATTATATTTTAAAACGCATCACCCCCTCTTTCTCATTTTCTTTCCACTTCTCCATGACTGTCCAACTCTTCTCATGTACCTAACTCCTTTTCCTTTTCTTTTTATTATATTCCCTTTTATTTTCTATTGTTGCTAATAATATTTTCTAAAATATTTGAATAATAAACTAAATATAAATATATGTAACTAATAAATCAATAACAACCAACTAATATTATTTCTAATATTAAGTAAAATAACTAAATATATTATTAAAAAATACGAAATATTACAGCAACACAACTGAGATTTTGCGAGTTTTACCGCAACTTTAAACTACGAGTCTCCCTTTAATCAGCCAGCACGAGTTAAACGACCACATACTGACCCCAAAAATAACCTGATACGTCACATATACACACACACACACACATATTAGAATTAAATAAAAAAGTTAACTTATTAGCTAGTAAAAAAAAGTTTAATCAAACTTTGTTCAATGAAGTTGAGAAATATAAAGAGTACTAATCCATTTTTGATACTTTTAAAATTAATTATATTTTTATAATACATATACTTTATTTAAGTATAGAATTTTAAAATATCGCACAGGTCTGAATTTTTTTGCTACGTCCCTGCATAAAATCATTCCAAATGGAGTTAAGACCACCTACAATGCTAGCCAATTGCACGCATAAAACTGCGTGAAATGGAAACTGGTCTGTCCATTTTAAAAATCAAGCACCATAATAATTTAAAAGAAGTGAGCATGCCCACGAACGCGTCCATGACCGCTTGCTGCACATTTTTTTTTAATTTCTTTATCTAATACCCCAGCTATATTTCTTTATTTGTTTGTAAACTGGTCATTGGAAGCCAGTATTTTAATTTAATATTTTCTAATGTAATTTGTTTTTATTAATATGATGATTTTAATTATATAACATGTTATTTATTTAAATTATATTTTTTTTAATTTTTTAATCATTTTAATTTGATCATTAAAATTTTAATATTGTTAAATTAAATTAGCATTGAATTATAATTTATTAATTTATTTTAAATATAATTATAATGTGTTATTTGTTTATTTAAATTCAATTATTATATAAAAAGTATTGTGTAAGAAAATAAAATAAAATTAAATGAGATCCAATTATAAGTAGAAATAGGTTTGTGCATGGGAGGAGATTGACCATTTTTTTTTGAAGACCACTTAATGATTAGTTGATAGAAAAATAACCTCCCACGTGGGTTGGACACTAGCACCGGAGTATACACGGATAAAACTAGTCGAGAAATGACAAATAAGAAATAAGTGATCGACACTTTCGTTATCAGTGCGACAATGGAAGCATAGACTATACAGGATGAACTTGCATGACAAATTAGTGGCCGTCTTTTATTTATGAATTGATGAAGAAAAAGGTTTTAAATAAGTTGGTCGTTATCGAGGGGAGAAAACACATAAGTAAAGTTTAATGAAAATTTGATAAATTTAATATATTATATAATAAAAATTATTATTTTTACTTTTCAAATAAAATTATCTAAATTAATATATTTATTCATAAAAGAAATTTAAAACTAATAATTCCAACCCTTTGATTAAAACATATTAAAATGTGTATTAAAAAATCAAAAAATATATATTTTGAAATGAAAAGAATAAATAAATCTATACTATCTATAATATATTATTAAAACCGAAAGATAAAAAATTTGATAGTCGGGGTCCTTGGTCGGTATTTGGGCCGGATAATTATTATTGGACTTGATTTTTAAACACTAATCTGCTAACTAAAATACATCTCACATTTATATTATATTATTAAGATCGAAATATTAAAAATTTGGTAGTCGGTGGTCCTTAATCGGTATTTGGGTCGAATAATTATTATGAGGCCTAATTTTCAAACAACTCGAACTCAGATAGGATCGTGCGTGCCAGGCTAATAAGAAATACCTCTTCTTCTCTAATCTCCTAACTAAAATGCATTAACTTAAACTCTTAAATAAAATATATCTCTAAACAAAATACACAAACATTATCCTATTAAAATACAAACAAAGTATATAAAAAATTATATAAAATATATAAACATAACATTAAATAAAATTTAAATTATTATTATAAAATTTAAAATATATTTAAATCTTATATAAAAAATTAAAACAATTCAATTTTTGCATCGTACGAGATATAAGCTAGTATTATTAAAGCCGAAATATTAAAATTTTAGTAGTCGATGGTCCTTGATCGGTATTTGGGCCGAATAGTTATTATTGAATCTAATTTTTAGACACTAATCTCCTAACTATAATAAATCTCACATTAATCATTTAAATAAAACACATCTCTAAAGAAAACAAACAAACATTATTATATTAAAATATAAATAAAGTATATAAAAAATTATATAAAACATTTATATAACATTAAATAAAAATAAAAATATATTCAAATTATATAAAAAAAATATTAAAATAATTCGATCCGTGTAGTGCATCATACGTGATATAAACTAGTATAATATTATTAAAATTTACATGGTATCCTTTTTTTCTCAATTTATATTCTCTTTTTTCATTTTTTCTTCAAAATGCATTTTTACTCCATAAATTACTAACGTAATTAATTCAAATTGACGGAAGATAATAAAATATAATGAAATATAAACATTGATAGTTCAAGTACTCTATTTTAAGCTAAAATATTATGTATAAAATAGTATTTTGAGTAAAATACGAGAACACAAAAGATATTTTATTTTTTAATTAATAATACGGTTGGGCCACCCATCTCCCCGGAACTAAGATCGACTGTGGGTTGATCAAATCCACCAAACCGAATCCCTGACCCTTTTTTTGTCGATTAAATTGATTTAATAAAACTCAATATTTAAATAGGTTAAAAACAATTTTAAAATATTTTAATAGATTAAATATGAGTTATATATATTTTTAATCAACCCAACCCTCGATTTTAAATTAAAATTTTTGTTAGACAATCTCTATATATATATATATAATAATAATTATATATTATATAATTTTATTTATAAATATATTATTAAATTTTGGTATATGTATATATATTTTATTATATAATCTATTTTATTAAAATTTTAATGATAAATAAATTGAAAGATTAGTACTGCATTGTAAATTATATACAAATAAGTTATGCGTACATTTTATTGAACGTTGCAGGTTGATTAATTAATTCGAATATTGGTTTATATATATATATATATTAATAATATATATTAATAATAATAATATATCAATTAAAATTTATAAATTATATATTTACTATAACAAGAAACTTTTTATAATTTGTTTTTAACTAAAATATTATTATATATTTAATAAATAATTAGAAAAAATATAATTTAATAAAAATTTATAAATTTTAATTGAATCTGAAAAATATATAATTACACGAAGGGCTTTTCATTTCCGCCATTTTAGGCACTCGGACAGACTCGTGTTGCCACAAAACTAGAGTATACACTCTACTCTTGTATATATATTTGCACATTACACACAAGCAGTTACCGCCGATCAGTGAAGGTCTCTCTCTCTCTCTCTCACACACACACACACAGAGCTATATAATGTTTATTGATTAGAGTGTAGGAGTGATTTCGTGATTATTATAGGTTTGTTATGTATATATTTAACTAAAAGTACATGTTTACTTGCTTTTTATGTAATTAAATTAGTTGCTAAGTGCATAGTGTATTTGTTTTTGTCATTTCAAGTGTGATTGCTGCCCTAAGATATTGTTTTCGTGTTCTTATTAAACTTTATTCATGTGATTTTTGCACAAATTGTTAGCCTACTGTGCGTGACCTTTCAATTTAGTTTTCGATATTGTGTATTTGTATTTATGTATAATTATGCATATTCGTATTTTTTTTAAGTTATGCGCGTCAAATGTATGTTTATATTACTTGCTTGTTCTACATTTACTTGATCGTTCTTACCGATGGAATGTAATTGATTAGTTTTTGTTTGTATGTGTACATATTCATACTTTTTCAAATTTTTTACATAAAATAAAATAATAAAATTGAATGCGCATATTGCTAATGTATGCAGGTTGAATGTATATAGATATGTGCTTAGGGATCTGGAAGGCTGTTTTATGTCTATACTTACTTGATCCTTTAAAGAGATGGAATATAGATGATTAGTGTTTGTATGTATACATGTTTATTTTCCGTTTTTACATATTTGCGCCTAATTTGTGTATATATATATGTACATGCCTAAAATTGTGCTTAGGGCTCTGGATGGTTGTTCTAGATGTACACGATCCTTTATAGAGATAGAATATAGATGATTTTCCATTATATATATATGGTCGCCTAATGTGTATAAATAAGGCCTATACTTGTGCTTAGGGATCTGGAAGGCTTTGCTTTTTAAGAAATTCGGTTATATCATTACTGCAATGTAATCCTATTCATGTTTACTGTTTTGTTAAATGCTAACGTTTGTTTATATGGCCCTCAGTAAGGAGAATGGGGGCAGGGAGGAGAACACAAACCTACATACCGAATGATAATAAATTTCCAGTATTTAACCAAGTGGTCTCTCCTAACAAGGCATCCTCACAATTTGGTTTTAGGAATTTGGGGAAGACTCAACTTGGTGGTGTTATTTTTGGTTGCAAGCATACAACCATGACAGAATGTCTTAATAATCAACTCTTTGGTCAGTCCTTTTCTTGACTAAGTTTAACCATTTTTTAAAAATACTTTGTGGCCTTAAATTTCTATCTGCCAGATAATAATTTTGTTTTCTATATGTTTACTACTTTTGACGCCTCAAACTCTTGTTCTTTAACTCGAACAGGATTACCAGCTCCTCACATTTCATATGTTAAGAACATTGATCCTGGCTTGCCGCTATTTTTATTCAATTACAGTACTAGAAGACTTCATGGCATTTTTGAAGCTGCGAGCCCTGGGAAATTGAATATTAATGCATATGGATGGACTGCTGATGGTTCAGAAAGAACATCATATCCTGCTCAGGTATTATTTTATTCTCTTATTTTATCAGAACTCAGGGCTCTGGCACCTAAGTGCACAAGAGACTGTTCACTGCAACCATTTTTAATTATTCTTATGTTACTTCCCTCAGTTACAACAAATAGAACAGCATGCATTATACCTACTACGACCACTATTCTCCCTAATTTATAACAACTCTTAAACATTAGACTGTGAACATCTTGAATGCATCCGGGCTTTCCTCCTCTTCAGCCTCAACATTCTTGTTAACTCGCCCGCAAACACAAATTTTCAACTTGTAGCCTGCATTTTTGGAACTCCCCACCACCACCGCCTCATTTCAGCTCGAAGTTGAAATCACCGCCTTAATAGCACAGCCTTGACCTACCTTATTTTAACCTCAATTCAGTCCTCTTTGATTTTCCTATAAACTATGCTAGCGGTTACTAGTCCACTATATTACCAAACCAAGTTGGAACTAATCTATCAGGACTCCAAGTCGATAAAATATCTTGGTTTTAGTTTCCTTGGCAAAGATTCAGAATTGGAAACCCTGGTTAGGCTTTAAAGTTAAACGTGTCTTGCATAGCAAGCCCAAATAGTTGTCAGTGGTTGCTTGCAGGCCCCGTTCGAACTTATCAGTATTACTACTACTTATACAACTACAATGGCTACTATTACTATTGTTTGTTAATTTTCATCAAGTTCTGTCAAGGTTCGTTTCTTAGTCTCTGGTACTTGATTAACGTAGGTCCAGATCCGTGTGCGTCTCCAGTGCCAGTCATTGCATGAAGAGCAGTTCAAGCCTATAATTCTAGACAATTACTACAGTTCAAAGCATTTCTGGTTTGAGCTAGACCATGCTCAAACAGACAAATTAATATCTTTACTATCATCCATTGTAATTGCTCCAAGTACATCTGCACAACAACTCACAAAAGAAAGAAAAATCCCCTTAACTTCCAAACAGAGGGGGGTGGGGAATGAAGGCTTTGACACTGCAGTTTCAAATGTTGCTTTTGCTCGTTCCTCTAGCTCATATGGAAGTCTGGATGATTTGGATGCTGACTGTAATCAGTCATTTGAAACTTGCTTGGATAGGAGAACTATAGAGGAAAGTGAAAAGGACATTATATACATGAAACTCAAAGAAATGGCCCTTAATCGCAAGGGATTAGATCCATCTTTAGCGGTTGATGATAATGTGGTTATAGATGGTGAGAACTTGGAGCAAGAAGGGTTGCTGGAGAAGCAGATAATATCAGAAGAGAAACTTGAAATTGCATCAGTTACGTCAACCGACGATCCCTCTGGCATAGCTCAGGTAATTGTTGTTTTCTTATCCATTATCTCTGTACTCTCTAGAGAGTTTTGTTTTGACCTGCATCATGCACACATATATTTCTAATTATGCTTGTGTTTTTGTGCAGTTAAAAAAGAGGATGGAAGAGTTCAATGCTTTTAAAGCAGAGCAGAGTCAGAAGATGGAATATTTTCAGCAGAAGCTGGTACTTCTTGTCATTTGTTAAATCTATATGTTCCTGTTTTATACTTGCATCAAAGTGCTACTTGTCAGATTCTCACTTAGATCTCTAAGGCTCTAAGCATTTAGGCTTCTTTTCCTGCTCATATTTATGCGGTTGTGAGATTCAGATGGACTATTAATGTTAGGGTGTTATAAATTTCTAATCAAGATATGATATGAGGTGGAAGTCTATTTAAACATTATTTATGTAGCTCATCTCAAAAATAGCCTTCTTCAGACTTTTCTAATTGTCCAAGTCTAAGGAATAGAGACGCATTCACACAATAGTACACATGTTTGTCTAAAACTGCATTTCTTTAGGCCTCTGAAGCTGCCTTGTCTTAAACTACAGAAATTATGTTAGTAAACAAATTACAAGTCTGTACTTGTGGCACTATTAGCTTAAAAATTCACTCTTTGTCATGATCTGTACTATGATAGTGTATCCTAAATACGATACAATATATACTTCACTGATAATTTTACTTTTATTTTATTTCAATTTATAGTTATCAAACATAGACAAGTTTTCATTTTTGTCATGGAGGCATCGAACCTATTTTGCTGGAACATCCTTTAGAACACCTTAAAATATTTGCTTGTATTCCTCAGATACAGGCTAAAGTCATATTCATGTATTCTTTCTTATTACAATTTTGGCATCTCACTTTGTACGTCAGGTAGATGCAGAAACTGAAATCCAGCTCCTGAAAGACCGGTGTATGTTTCTAGAATCTCAATCCAATCCTTATGTAGCTATTGGTAATAAAGCAGCAAGCAGAACTTCTACTGAGCTTAATCGAGATATCAATGAGTTCATGTATTTGATTGGAGGATATGATGGAACCCAGTGGTTGTCATCTTTAGACACCTACTCACCTTCACTGGATACTGTAAAGTCTCTACAGCCAATGAACTCTGCGCGTTCTTACGCTTCTCTTGCGAGATTAAATGATGAGATTTACGTATTTGGTGGTGGAAATAGTTCTGTATGGTATGACACAGGTCGTTGCTCATACTTCCTGCTTACTATCTCCACTTTTTCATTTACCCGGGTGTATGCCACTAACTTTAGTCCTCAAATCTTCAGTTGAAGCGTATCAACCATCTAGCGATAAATGGACTTTACGCCCCTCCCTGAATAAAGTGAAGGGAAGTTTGGCTGGTGCTGCTGTAAACAACAAACTTTTTGCACTTGGAGGTGGGAATGGGCATGAAAGTTTTTCAGATGTTGAAATGTTAGATCCAGATGTTGGACGCTGGATTCCGATGCAGTCCATGCTGCATAAGGTAATTGTTTTATTTTTGTAGCTGCGTTTTTTAGGTCCCTGCAATTTCATAAAATTTAGCGTCTGTGAGAAAGAGAAGATACAAGATTGTGCATAATCAATTAAGTTGGATAGTAATGTCTCTCTCACACACATGTGCATACCATATATAATCAGGAGTTCTGGAAGTTGAGTAACTACTCACAACCAATGTTACCTCTAAAGAGAAGGAACTGCACTCTAATTTTGGAACTATAATGGAAAATAATTTTTTATTTAATTCGGATGCCAAGTCAGTGACGAGTTGAATTGTCTATTAGCCACTCACTTCCCTTTTTCTCTAATTATACATCTGTTATACTTTCATTTTGTCCAGCGATTTGCTCTTGCTGCAGTAGAACATAATGGGGCTATCTATGCTGCTGGTGGATATGATGGAAAAGGTTACTTGAAGTAAGATAAAAAGTCATCTTTGAAGTTGTTCCTCCTGTAATATTGACATGCTGCACATGCACTCATGCTCCTTCACAAAGAATGCATTAGTTTAAGACTGTCTATATCTTTTCTTTAATAATATCAACTATTGTGGTGCCCATTTTTTTTGGTTGATGTAAATAATTAGGGTTGGATTATATTGAGGTGTATATGGTTTTAATAAAAGAGATACTTGTGCCAAGCTATTAGCATGGGGATAAGCTGATAAGATTCACAATAGTTATTTACTCATTTCGGAGGGATTGGTCCCTAGTACAAAGAAGCCTGCAACTTTTAAACTTTTGAAAACCATCCTCATGAAAAAATGCATTCTATTGAAAACACCAACTGGATGTCCATGTTTATCCATTAGATGACGTTTCTGATTAATGTCTGTTACAATTGTTTATTTTCTCAGATCTGTTGAAAGATATGACCCCAGGGACCGCTCATGGACCGAAATTGCGAGCATGAACACTCAGAGGGGTTGCCATTCTTTAATTGTTATGAATGAAAAATTGTAAGTTAATAATATTGTTTAAAGATAATTCTGTTGTTGATCAAGTATATAATTGTTAATTTGTGCTAAAATTACAATGTTCTAGACTTCTGCCAATTAAAGCCCAATCGAACTTGTTTATGTTCATTAGAGGAATGTAGAAAGTACTTTGATTCATTAAAGTAGTTGGAAGAAATACTTTCCAGAGGAAATGATGTACAAGTGAATTTTAAACTGCAGCTATGCAGTGGGTGGTTATGATGGTAGCGACATGGTCAGGAGTATAGACATATTTGATCCACGTGTTGGGTCATGGATGACTGGTGAGCCAATGAACCAACAAAGGGGCTATGCTGCTGTTGCTGTATTGAAGGAATCTATATATGTCATAGGAGGAGTCGTAAGCGAAGTCAACATTGTAGAGACAGTAAGTTCCGATTCAAAATCTTGAATAATTATAAATTTCCTATATTCAGTTGTTTAACAATCATATCTTCCTCATGTTTATTTGGTGACAGATTGAATGCTACAAGGAGGGACAGGGTTGGCAATTAACGAACCTAAAAGCAATTGGCCGCAGGTGCTTTGCCTCTGCTATTGTTTTATAGTATGATTACGACCCACTTGAGTTTGTAGCAATGCAATGTTTTTTGGTTTTGAGAAATGGAGCACATGATTTGTCAAGATCGGCTTTTCCTGTGGTTGTAGGGGAGTTTTTTTATAACAGTTTTAAGATATGTGTGCTGATGCAAGGACTGTACAACCACTGATGCGGATACAGATATACTCACTGCTGTAAAGATCTGAAACCCAAAGCTTTTCCACAAATTTTGGAGATCAAATTATGATTTGATCGACATCATGATAATATTAATGGACAATTGAAGCAACATCATTCTTTCAACTCAAGTACACATCCAAAAATGTTGCAATTCCATTAATTCGAACTTAATTCACATTAAAAACTAGGATGAGATTACCGTCTCATAATATTAATGAAATTTAATGTAAATAATGAGGTGTAATTTTATTATAAATGTAAAATGTAAAATGAGGAATTTGAGCACATGATGCTGAAATGTGTAACCGGATTGTTAATCCGCACCTTATCATTAGCTTTCTTTTCTAACTATGTTATTGTTGTTGACGAATGTTTCAAGGTTATTGTCTTGTTCTTCCTATCCTTGACAAACTTTAGAACTTTTTTTAAGGGTTAAATGGCTAAAAAATAACCGAACTCAACTCCAATTTGCAATTGGATCATTAAACTCAAAAAACTTGCGGTCAACTCATTAAATTGATAAAAACTTACATTTAGAAGATTACCGTTAAGAGATAATAGCGGAGGGATGTAAAATTGATGCGGCAAGCTTATGTATAACATCTGATCCTAACTCAGCTCACCCAAACTAATATGCGCTGACCCGATCCATTTGAAATAAACAAATCCACCCATTTGAAACTCATTTTAATAATCTGTTTCCTCTCTTTGCTCCACCTTTAATTCTTCAAATTCAACCCCAATAAACACTGTCCCTTTCATTACACTCTCTCACACAAACACACAGCAACCCCGCAACCCCACCCCACTGCCATGACGCGTCGGCTAAAATCCCACTAGCTGTGTCAACTCCGACTGCCCCCTTCTCGACAACACACAAACTCCACACACCATACTTCCTTAAAACATTCATAGTGTTAATCTATATGTTGAACTGATGAAATGGGTCAAGATTAAGTGGAGCAGATCAGGTTTTATCACTTACGTGGCAGCTTATGTGGTTCTTCATTTACCAAATTTGACGGACTTCATTTAGCAAGTTATTTTATGTTCAGTGTCTGACATGCAAGTTTTAATTAATCTAATAATGTAAAGTTTTTGAGTTTAATATTGCTTTTAGAAATATTTATAAAAAATATTAAATTTACTTATAACTTTAAATATAAATATTTGTTTTAATAAATCCTGGGATGAGTAAGAATTGGACTTAGAGAATCTGGGAAATAGAGAATAAACCCTTCCTACTGTACAATCGTGCTTTTATAACCTTAAATATAAATATTTGTTTTAATAAATCTTGGGATGAGTAAGAATTGGACTTAAAATCTGGGAAATAGAGAATAAATCCTTATTACTGGACAATCGAGCTTTTGTAATTTAAATTTTTTTGACTATATAATTAAAATTATTATTTTGGCAAATTAAAATATTACTTGAATATTTATATATATATGAATATTTAAAAAAATTATTTTTTGAATTAGATGCAAAAAGTCAAATATTAGTTATTCAAAAATAGAAAAAAAATAATGCACATTTAAATATCAGATTAGCAATGGCAACAAATAAAAGAATATTGATTTTTTATATTACACATTATGAGTGAGATATCTTATACAAATGTGTTGTACGCTTGTTAACCAATAATAAGTTTGCGGAAGAGGTGATGAATATAAACTTAAACATTTCTTGAATATTTTTAAAACTTTAAACTTAATCTGATTATAAAACTAAGAAACAATATTTATGAAAGAGATTGAGATAATGAAGAAATTAAAGTATGAGACGATAACCGATGGTTTAAGGTAAATCGACATATGTTTTTATATGTTGTTCTTGAAAATTTTGTGTCAAACATTATATAATATTATATAATTTTTAAGGTAAATCCACACATGTTTTATATAATATTATATGTTTTAATTTTTATTATATGTTTTAATTTTTAAATCAACATATAATATTATATAATATTATATGTTTTAATTTTTAAATCAACACATGTTTTATAAAAATATTTTTAATTTTTATTATATGTTTTAATTTTTAAATCAAAATATAATTTTTATATAATATTATATATTTTAATTTTTAAATCAACATATGTTTTATAAAAAAAATTTCAATATTTTTATAAAACCGTTAACTCTCAACGTTCTTACTTATTTTTACAATATTTTCTTAAGGTTTGATGATCATAAGGTCATTCTCAGCTAATTATTTGAGGTTATAAATTTTTTTAATATAATAATGTGTGCCCGTGAACATATACTAACAACTATATTTTGATGAATCGATAAATTTTCATTGATACCGGTATGCACAAAAATATATAGTAATATATACTCTCGTACTAGAAAGACCCTACGATATATAATATATACTCTTACACGAACTATGAAGTTAGTTGTATTTAATAGAGTATCAGGTATTACACCAAAACTACATTTAATAGATTTTCATACATTTAATACAATAAAGGATATAAACATAATATTGAGTAAAATTGAACTATATCTAGCAACACCCTTATGTACATATAGTGTACACCAAACTCCTACTCATCGTTGTGCTAGATTGTGATCAAAGATCTTGAGCAGACGATCCGACATGACAACTATTCTCTATAATTTTCTCTGACGCCACCGTGCTCTCCCTCGCTCTATATCTATCTTTATCAGTCGATCTAGTGTTTCATCTCGGTACGTTTATATAATCATGTATAAGTATGTATTTAATCATTTATATGTGTATATATTTATGTATATGATTGAATATTTTGATATGTAATTTCAATTTTATGATTGCAGGCAAGATTTGTGATTTGACTGATTTAGATTATACGCTTTGTCAATTGTTCGACTTAATTTAATTTTTCGATTTTTGAATTTTTAAATTTATAGGATGTTTTATTGTTATTTTTAAGAAATTTGAATCATATACAGGATGAGCATCTTTTGTCATGTTCGATCTCGATCTAGTCCACACTCCAGGTAGGGTGTAGATATTTCGAGTATGGGGCGGAAACGTGGGAGATTTTATAAAAAATTTGGGGCATAATTTCTTTCCGATCCACATTTGTTGATCCTAGATTTAATAAATATTATATTTTTATATTTATATAAAATAAAATATTAAAGACAAATTCAACTTGTGTTTATTGTTATACTTTTAAATTTTAAATCCATTTTATTAATTTATAATTTTTATATTATAATATTAATTATCATAATAATTATAATTTTATCCTTTATATATTATAAATAAATGTTAATTAAATTTAATACTTAAAATACTATATAAAAATAAAAATTATATATTATAACTTAACAAGTTATTTTTTATATAAAAAGTATGATAAAATATAATATATATTAAGGAAAAATATTCTTCAATTTTTTTGATGAATCCTCATTTTCTAATCGGGTCGAAGATCAAATAGTAACATAATTCTCATTTTGGGATTGAGATATGTTTGGAAATGAGATTCAAATTCAGATCGAGGGAGTTATATACGACCTCGAATGATCCGATGAGTATACACATATATATGATTTTTCACTATTATGATTTTTAATATTTATAATGCATTTAATTATATTTTTGTACTATTAAAGCCTACTCGAAAGAAAAAATTCTAAAAATATTATAAATTAGTTTAGAAAATAATATCAAATATGAATTTTCATTACTTGAAACTAATTTATAATATTTAACAACAAGAACATTATTTAGTTAAGTCTCCATCCATTTCATTCACTAAATTCACTGAATTTGAAAATTCAATACTAATTAACTTTGTTAAAAAATTTGAACCATTATTATTTTTCAGTCATATAATTTCTATTTAAGAATAATATGTTTGTTCATACTATTGAATATATTATTATTTTTTATTTGTCATCAAGGTATTCAAATTATTTCTGAATAGTAATTGATTTTTTTAGTTAAAAATTATATCATACATATAATATGTATAAAATAGATTTTTATCAACTTTTATCAAAATGTGTGTAATTCAATATTTATTAACAATATATTTATAATTTAAAAAATACTAATGCATATTTAATATTTAAAACTTATTAATAACATATTAAAATTAAATATTCAAACTCTAATAATACTAATAAATATTTTGGATTTCAATTATATCAACAATATTTTAAAATTTAAAATTTATATTATTAATTTCATAAATACTAACATACATCATCCAATTTTATAAACTACAATTATTTATATCAACCAAATTAATAAATATATATATAAAAAATTCGTAATTTGTAGAAACAGTAAACTCATTAAAATTAACTCATTCGAGTCTTTTAAAATTCAAATAATCCTAATATGTTCCCTACCCTTGTTGTTTACTCCATAAAAAAAACAAAACTAAGGTCACGTCATTTACACCATTTTGGGCAATGATAAAAAGGACTCGCTCAATTGTGTTGCCACACAAAAATGTGTACACACACACACGCGGAGAAAAAGTGGGAAGAGTAGCAACATGATTGAAATATAGCGCCGATCAATGAAGGTACCGGACACACATAGTTATATTATGTTATGTTCATTGATTGGAGTATCGGTGTGATTTCATTATGCATATATTTAAGTATAAATACATGTTTACTTGCTTTTTATGTGATTAAATTAGTTGCTGAGTGCATAGTGTATTTGTTTTTGTTATTTTTAAGTGTGATTGCTGCCCTAATACATTGTTTTCCTGTTTTTAAAACTTTGTTCATGTGATTTTTGTACAGATTGTAAGCCTACTGTGTGTAACCTTTCAGTTTAGTTTTCGAGATTGTGTTGTTTATTTCGGTGTCAAGTAATTGGCAGCGCCTAGTCGGTTAATGCTTGTCTAATTGATTAGGTTGTTGTATATTTACTTGATCATTTATACATATGGAATGCAGACGATGATCGGTGTTTATATATACATGTTTGTTGTTTTTAAGCTAGCTATGTGAGTTGAATGCTATGTTACTCCATAAGGACTCGAAAATTCTGAAAATTGGGAATACGGGAACATAAAGGGACGGGGAAAAGCATGGCAAATAAGATACTTTAACGAAACTTAATCATAAAACTAAGATTAAACAAATTGGGTGTCTTCCTTTAGTTTTTTTCTCATTTCTAGTTATTTCTTTCTTCTCGTATATTTATTTTGCATCGCAAGTTTAATTTGTATGTGGTCTTTAAGTTGGTCAGAGTGTACACATTTCAGTCAAAGAATCCGACACAAAATAAGTTTCGTGTCCGGCATGGGTATGGTGATTGAAACACACGAATAGTAATAGCATAGGTCGAATGTATATGATATTATGATTACGTGCTTACAGGTTACGGTTGTGCCTAGTGCCCTGGAAGCTTGTTCTGCATTTTACTCTATCCTTTCTGATGGATGGAATGCAGATGATTGGTGTTTTTATGTATGCATAGATATACATATTTCTCATCTTTTACGTATGTGCATTGAATGTATATAAATGTGTGCTTACAATTGTGCTTAGGGCTCGGGAAGGTTGTTTTATAATTACTCGGTCCTCTATAAAGATGAGATGATTTCTGTCTGTATTTGTATGCATACATATATATTTTCCATTTTTACATGTGTGCCTAATGTATATAAAATACGTGCTTATAGTTGTGCTTAGGACTCTGGAAGGTTATTCTACATATACTTGATGCTTTATAGAGATGGGATATAGATGATTTTCCCTTTTTTATATATGCAAGCCTAATGTGTATATACTTGTGGTTTGGGCTCTGGAAGGCTTTGCTTCTTTTAGAATTTTGGTTATGTCATTACTGTAATGTAATTTTATTCGTTTCTACTGTTTTGTTAAATGCTAATGTTTGTCAATATGGCACTCAGTAAGGAGGAGGATGGGGGCAGGGAGAACACAGCCCTTCATACAGAATGACAATAAATTTCCTGTGTTAAACCAAGTGGTCTCTTCTTTACCAAAAAAAGCATCCTATTCAAGTTTTAGAAATTTGGGGAAGAGCCAACTAGGCGGTGTTATATTTGGTTGCAAGAATGAAACCATGAAGGAATGTCTCGCTAATCAACTCTTTGGTTAGTCCTTTTTAGCAAAGTTTAACCAAAATATTCCATATGTACTTCTTGCTTATAAAGCTTCCGAAGTAGTTGCGGATTGAAATTATATCATAATACTTTTAGGCCTTAGCTTTCTATCCATTAGATTATGATTTTGTTTTCTTTATGTTTACTACTTTGGATGCCACAAACTTTTCTTCTTCAACTCAGGATTACCAGCTTCTCACATTTCATATGTCAAGAACATCGATCTTGGCTTGCCCCTGTTTCTATTCAATTACAATACTAGAAGACTTCATGGCATTTTTGAAGCTGCTAGCCCTGGGAAATTAAACATTAATCCATATGGATGGACTGCTGATGGTTCCGAAAAAACACCATATCCTGCTCAGGTATATATTTTTGTTTATTTTTATTTTTTCTTAACTCATATGTGTGTGTATATATTATGTGTTATTCTATTATTTTATTATAACTCAGGGCTCTGGCACTCAAGTTCACAATAGACTACTCACTGCCACTTTTAATTATTTCCGTGTTACTTCCCTTTTACAACAAATAAAATGTCATCCATCATACCTACTATGACTACAATTCTCCCTAATTTAAAACAGCTCCATAATTCTTAACACTAGTGACTAGACTGAACATCTTGAACGCAGCATGGCTGCCTTCCTCTTCATCCTCAACACTCCTGTGACTTGCCTGCGAACTCAAGCTTTGAACTTGTGGCCTGCATTCTTGGGAATCCCCACCTTCGTTGCCACATTTCACCTTGAAGTCTAAATGTACAACTTCAATGCACAGCCTTGACCTACCTTATCCTAACCTTAAGCTTAATGTAGCCCTCTTTGATTATCCTATAAACTAAGCTATGGGTTACTTATCCAAATATCCACCATACTACCTGACCAGGTTGGAGCTAATCTATCTGGACTCCAACAAGTCAAGGATATCACTATATCATGGTTTTAGTTGAATTTTTGGTGAAGATTTTAGAATGACGACCTCGGTTATGCCTTGAAGTTAAATGTGCCTTGCACAGCAAGCCCGAATAACTGTCAGTGGTTGCTTGCAGGGCCCGTTTGAACTTATCAATACCACTACTACTACAACTACAACTGCTACTATTTTTTGTAAATTTTTCAAGTTCGGTCATGGTTAGTCTCTGGTACTTGATAAATGTAGGTCCAGATCCGTGTGCGTCTCCAATGTCAGTCATTGCATGAAGAGCAGTTCAAGCCTATAATTCTAGACAATTACTACGGTTCAAAGCATTTCTGGTTTGAGCTAGACCATGCTCAAACAGCCGAATTAATTTCTTTGCTATCATCCGTTGTAATTGCTCCAAGTACATCTGCACCACAACTGACCAAAGAAAGAAAAATCCCCTTAACTTCACAATTGAAGGGGGTGGGAACTGAAGGATTTGACATTGCAGTTTCAAATGTTGATTTTGCTTGTTCCTCTAGCTCAAATGGAAATCCGGATGATTGGGATGCTGATTGTAACCAGTCATTGGAAACATGCTCGGATAGGAGAAATATAGATGAAAGTGAAAAGGACATTATATGCATGAAATTAAAAGAAATGGTCCTTAATCGCGAGAGATTAGACCCATCTTCAATGATTGACGATAATGTGGTTATTGATGGTGAGCACTTGGAGCAAGAGGGGTTGGTGGGGAAGCAGATTATATCAGAAGAGAAACGTGAAATAACATTAGTTACATCAACTGATGATCCCTCTGGCATAGCTCAGGTGATTGATGTTTTCTTATACATTATCTCTGTCCTCTGAAGTCTTAATGGAGTATTGTCTTGAGATGTATCATTTATATAGTTTTTTTTAATTATGTTTGTGTTTTTGTGCAGTTGAAAAAGAGGATGGAAGAGTTCAATGTTTTTAAAACAGAGCAAAGCCAGAAGATGGAACTTTTGCAGCAAAAGCTGGTAAATTTTGTCATTTGTTATATCTTGATGTTCCTGTTTTATACTTGCATCAAAGTGATACTCATCAGATTCAATTTGATTTCCTAGCATTTAGGCTTCTTTTCCTAAGCCTATTTATGTGGTTGTGAGATTCAGATAGACTACTTATATGTTAGGGTGTTATAAAAAATGGCAAGTGATAATTAAATATGCAGCAGAATTTATTTTGCAAAAATTAAAAAGTTTAAGACCAAAGGGAAAAAACTTGGCCAACACCGAAGTGAGTACTCAAATTCTTACTCTACTCACTTTTTCAACACTCTCCAAATCTCATTCCAAATTTAAAAACAATCACCACTCTAGAATGATCACAATGTACAACCGAAACTTCGTAATCTCTTACGAAATTTCAAAGTTCCTAACCCAAAGTCTCTTTGAAGTCTTAGAAGAACTCACTCCTCTTTTCCACCATAGACCGAATAGACCGAATAGACCGAAACTCTCTTCACATCAATATTCGAAATCCTTTTCGCGAGTACTATTTGCAGAATTTCGCGGCTTCGAATACAATTTCAACTCATTCAAAACCCTAGAATGATCACAACCACTAAAAATTTACTTCTCTTGATCATCATCATTATAACAGACGCCTCGAGCTTCGCATCCGATGACCTATTAGGTTTCATGACCTCGTAATCAATCTCGTGATTCCTTTAATACTGACAGAGATTTTAAATTGAACTAAGCCGAGTTCTCAGAGGTGGAAAATGAGCATGACAAGTATCGGGAAAGTTTTCGAGATCATTATCATTTGGTTTTGTGCTTTTTTATCGAGTTTCGAGAAGTGATTCGAAGCGAAGAGGCGTCCTTCAACATTTTACAAGACAAATATCAAATATTGAGATTATTATTATTAGTAGTATGTATATGAATGTGGTTGTCTAAATTAGGGTCTGAAATTGGTGGATCGAGTGGTGATTGTTTTAAATTTGGAATGCGATTTGGAGAGTGTTGAAAATGTGTGAATAAAGGAGTAATAATTTGAGTACTTACATCGCTATGATTAGAAGTGAATCGTGTGATTAGAACTTGGAAGTGAATTTGCCTTTTAAGTATGTATATGATTACGAGATTTGGAAGTGAACATGGTGTTGACGGTCCTTAGTCCATTAGATTATATTGATCTGGTTTTCTATTCATATATAAGTGATGTAATACCTACGTATCAAGAAGACTTAGACTTACTTATTGAAAATATGATTGAATATTAGAAAGAATTTAGTGTTCTCATGGGTTGCGATCCATAGTTTTCTCCCTTACGCAGTTGGGAAATCCTTGGGGTAGTGGATTTTCTGCGGTTTTCACCAAGTTATATCTTATTATCATTTTTAGTTTGTATAATCATCTCATCAAATCCTGTGTTGCATCAAGTTTTTACCCGTGTTTGTCTAAAAATAATGCATCTCTTTAGGCCTCTGAAATTGCCTCGTCTCAAACTACATATATTATGTTTGTAAAGTATACAATTTTGTAGTGTTGTTCCACTATTAGCTTAAAATATTTGCTCCGTCGTAATGCAATATGATAGTGTATCCTAAAAAGATACAATATATTCTTCATCCATAGTTTTACTTTTAGTTCATTTCAAATTATAGTTAATTGAACGCCTGCAAGTTTTTTGTTTATGCCATGCAAGCATCGATCCTATTCTTGTGGCACATTCCTCGGAGCTCCTTGAAATATGTAGTTGTATGCCACAGAAACCGGCTAAAGTCATATTCGTGTATTCTTGCTTATTACATTTTTGGCATCTTACTATGTACATCAGGTAGAAGCCGAAACAGAAATTCAACGCCTGAAAGATCGGTGCAGGGTTCTAGAATCTCAATCCAATCCTTGTGTAGCTAATGGCGATGAAATGGCAACAGGAGCGTTTACTAAGCTTAATCCAGATATTAATGAGTTCATGTATTTGATTGGAGGATATGATGGAACCCAGTGGTTGTCAGATTTAGACTTCTACTCGCCTGCACTGGATACTGTAAAGTCTCTACAGCCAATGAACTTTGCACGATCTTATGCATCTGTTGCAAAATTTAATGGCGATATTTATGTAATTGGTGGTGGAAATGGTTCTCTATGGTATGACACAGGTTGTTTCTCTACTTCCTGCTTACTATATCCACTTTCCCATTTTCTCGATTAATATCCACTTTCTTATTTACTCGAGTGTATGCGACTAACTATATTCCTCAAACCTTTTAGTTGAAGCATATCACCCAGTTAACAACACATGGACTTCATGCCCCTCCCTAAATAGGGCGAAGGGAAGTTTGGCTGGTGCTACTGTAAATGACAAACTTTTTGCACTTGGTGGTGGGAATGGGCATGAAAGTTTTTCAGAGGTTGAAATGTTAGATCTAGATGTTGGACGCTGGATTCCAACGCTGTCCATGCTGCATAAGGTAATTGTATATTTTTGTAGCTGCGTTTTCACTAGGTCACTGCAATTTCATAAAAATATAGTGTGTGATGAGAAAGAGAAGATACAAGATTGTGCATAATCAAATAAGCTGGGGAGTAATCTCTGTCTCTGTCTCTGTCTCTCTCTCTCTCTCCCTCCCTCTCTCTCTCTCTCTATATATATATATATATCATAATTCACACACGCACATAACATATATAATTAAGAGGTTCTGGCAGGTGAGTGACTACTCGCACCTCAGGTTAGTCAGTACCTCTAAAATGAATGAACTACACTCTAACTTTGGAACTATGAAACATTGGGAATATAATTTTTTTTCTAATTCGGATGCTAAGTCACCGACGAGTTTAATAATCAATTAGCCACTCACTTCCGTTTTTCATTTTTTCTTTAATTATACATCTGTTATACTTTCATTTTGTCCAGCGATTTGCTCTTGCTGCAGTAGAACATAATGGGGCTATCTATGCTGTTGGTGGATTTGATGGAAAAAGCTACTTGAAGTAAGATAAAAAGTCACCTTTAAAATTGTTCCTCCTGTAATATTGACATGTTGCACATGCACATGCGCTCGTGCTCCTGCACAAAGAATGCATCCATCATGACTATCTATATCTTCTTTTTATAATATCGACTAATGTGATACTGGTTACTTCTTTTCTTAGTTAATGTAAGAATCTAGCGTTAGGTTATTTTGAGGCTTATATGTTTTTTTTAATATGAAAAGGATACTGGTGCCAATATTTTAGCATGGGGATAATCAGATAAGATTCACAATAGTAAATTTTTTGAAAACCATCCTTGTGAAAAAAATGCATTTTATTGAAACACAAACCAAATGCTTATGTTTCTGCATTAAATAATGTCTCTGATTATTTCTGTTGTACTATTTTCTCAGATCCGCTGAAAGATTTGACCCCAGGGAACACTCATGGACCAGAATTGCGAGCATGAACACTCAGAGGGGTTGTCATTCTTTAACTGTTATGAATGAGAAACTGTAAGTTAATAATATTATTTCAGGATAAATCTGTTGTTTATCAAGTACTTAATCGTTAATTTGTGATAATTACAATCTTCTAGACTTCTGCCAGTTAAAGCCCAAGAGAACTTATTTATGTTTTTCAGAGAGGAATATTGAAAATTCTTCTATTCATGAAAGTAGTTGGAAGGAATAATTTTCCAGGTAAAATGATGTTCATAAATCTCAGCACCTCCGTGATTGTAATATGTGAATTTTCAACTGCAGATATGCTCTGGGTGGTTATGATGGGAAGGAAATGGTTAGGAGTACTGAAATATTTGATCCACGTACTGGGTCGTGGATGACTGGTGAGCCAATGAACGAACAAAGGGGATATGCTGCTGCTGCTGTATTGAAGGAATCTATGTATATAATAGGAGGAGTCATAAGCGAAGACAACATTATAGAGACAGTAAGTTCTAATTCGAGATCTCGAATCATTATAAAGTTCCTATATTCTGTTGTTGAACAATCATATCTTCCTCTTGTTTACTTGGTGACACAGATTGAATGCAACAAGGAGGGTCAAGGTTGGCAATCAATGAAACCAAAAGCAATTGGCCGTAGGTGCTTTGCCTCTGCTATTGTTTAATAGTATGATTACGACCAACTTGATGATTTTGTAGTGATGTTTTTTCCTTTTGAGAAAGGAGCAAATGATTTGTCAGGATTGTATTTTCTGTGATTATAGGGTAGTACTTGGTATTCATCAACTGCCAAGACTTTTTAAGAGTTTTAAGGTATGTTTCCAAGTAGCAGAAAAAATGATTTCTCATGCTTACAAGGTATATATAGAACTAGGTACAAATTTTTTGATGTTTATCGTTTAATTTATACAGCGATAGCCAACCGATTGTTATACATGCTTATGATTCTAATGTTGTGTTTGGTTGGGATGAATGAAATTGGAGGGAATGGAATGAAATTTTAGAGGTAAATGTTCAAAATCTTTATTCTTACCCCCATTCCATTTCTAGTAACATAAATTCTAACTCAAACCCCCCAATTTGGGAAAGAATGCTCCATTCTTCATTATACTCTCCACTATACTCATTTTCTTCACATTTCTTATCATAACAAATTTGCTTCTCATTTTTATCAAATATTTCCTTAAATCTCCATTGTTTCTCTATGTTACCCATTCAATTCATTTCTTCTCAAACAAACACAAAATAAGATGTGCACGGGTGCAAGGACTCATTTTACTACAAGCACAAGTATGCACTCGTAGTTCCTGTGTTGTGTGTACTGACTGCTGTAAAGACCTGAGTCCAAAGTTTTCCAACAAATTTGCAAAAGGTGGGGTTTGTGTGAGGTGACAATGTTTTGACATGAACTCCGATTCAATTTCTTCAATAACATACAGTAAAATCAAATCAAACTACTCAGATCTCTCAATTTAGAGGTCTGAGGAGAGGTAATATATATGCGTTGGGGAGACCGGGAGAGTATGGAGACTGTTCTCATTAACGCATGACGAAATCAGCAACTTCATTATATTAATTTATTTACACATCCAAAAATGATACAACTTGATTAATACGAATATAATTTGCTTTAAATATTTTTAGACTTATATTTGAATTTTAATAAATATATATACTAAATTATCCTAGATAGGAGGCGATTTATTTATTTTTAAACAAAGAGTATCCCGAATTCAGAGGAGAAGAAACATTGCATCGACGATGGTCCTCTCTAAGAAATATCTACAACATATTAAGTCCCCGACTGTCAAAATACTACCTTCTCCCTTTTTTTGTCAATCATTTAGAAAAAATATATATACATATTATTTATCATCTCTTTATATAATATAATATTTTTTTATTAATTCCAATATGAATTATTCTTGATAAACATAAAATAATTTAACAATTATGAATGAAAGTAAAAATAATAATTTTTTAATATGTATACATTTTTTGAAGTGGATTAGTAATTGTTTTTAATATGTGTACAACTTTTAAACACATATAATTAATTTCATTTATAATATAATAACATAATAGTTTAGATCGAACACAATTGATATTTCGGCCGGGTAATTCATTAATTATTAAACTTAATTTTTAAACATTAATCTCCTAATTAAAATATACCTCTAAACAAAACCCATGTATTTTATCCTTTTTCAAATACAACTAATATTAATCTCCTAATTAAAATATATCTCTAAATAAAACTCACAAGCATTATTATTTGGGTAATTAATTAATTATTAAACTTAATTTTTAAACATTAATTTCCTAATTAGAATATTTCTCTAAACAAAACCCATATATTTATCCTTTTCAAATACAACTAATATTAATCTCCTAATTAAAATGCATCACTAAATAAAATTCACAAACATTATTCTTTTGAAATACAAGTAAAATTCATATAAAAATATTTACACACATAATATTTTAAATAATGTTATAAAAGAAAGATAGATTCAAAACCATATAAATAAAATATTAAAAAAATTAAAAAAAATGCAATCCTTACATCCACGAGGTATATTTAAATTTTTATTCAGGTTTTTTTTAAAAATAAATTATGAAACTATACTTTATATACACCTTAAAATACGTGCCGGACATTTTCTCTGAAACGTTAACAATTGGTGGGACCGAGGTAGTATAAGTTAGTTACAATTTTAAGAACAAAAATGTATAACTTCTAATTATCCATATCCATATACATGAAACAGGCGTAGAGTATGATATATACACGTCACGCGTTTTGTCAACGTCCACATATTACTTACAAACCAAGAATCACAAACATTTCTCACAATATAATCGCCTCAAATCACCATGAAATTACCTGGTAGACCCACCGACTAAGCAACAACAAAATTGAGCATTATACGGCTAATTTGATTTTTTAATGATTAAATTTGATTAAATATTACATATATTATATAATTAAAAAAATTATAAAATACATATTATTGAAAAATTTATATAATTTTCTTTAAAAAGTATTTTTAGATTTTAAAAATTATAAAATATATACTTTAATTTTTAGTCAAACCTAATTAAATTTGACCATTTAAAAGCCGGAGGGAGTAATAAATTTATAAATAAATTTAAATCATCTCTAAAAACACTACTACTACATCTGCAACACAAAACCCTACTTCCCAATCTCTCCCAGATCTCAACAAAACCTATACATACAAAACCTTATACGTATACATCAAACCCTAATTACAAGCCATGTCTTCTCAATCTCAACCAGCGATACTTCCGATCACCAATCCCCAAACCACCGCCGTCGAATCACAAGCTCCGGTGACGACTCCGGCCTTCCGAGCATTCATCTCCAACATCTCCGAAACCGTCCGTACAGGCCTCGCCGCTCGTCGCCCGTGGTCGGAGCTCGTGGACCGCTCGGCGTTCTCCAAACCGGACTCAATCACCGATGCGACGACTCGGATCCGGAAGAATTACACGTATTTCAAGGTGAATTATCTCTCTGTGATCGCGATTGTGCTGGCGTTCTCTCTCTTGACCAATCCGTTCTCTCTCATCATCCTGCTCGGTTTGTTAGCGTCGTGGCTGTTTTTGTACCTGTTTCGGCCGTCCGATCAGCCGTTGGTTGTGTTTAATCGGACCTTCTCGGATCGCGAGACGCTAGGGTTGCTGATTCTGTCGACGATCGTTGTGGTGTTCTTGACCAGCGTTGGATCGATCTTGATCTCCGCGTTGATGATTGGATTGGCAATTGTGTGTGTGCATGGTGCGTTTAGAGCGCCCGAGGATTTGTTTTTGGATGAGCAGGATCAGACTAATACTGGATTTTTGTCGTTTATTTCCGGTGCTGCTAACAGCGCTGCTGCTTCCGCTGCTCCAATTATCGCTACTCGTGGTTGAGGATTTGGATCGGATCGGGTTAAGTTGCGGTAAAATGCAATGCAGATACTTTTCGATAAAATGAAATGGTTTATATATATGCTATGTAGGTTAATTGAGTATATTTGTGTTTTTTGGTGTTGCAAGAACCGAAGAACTGACGTTTGGTGGAGGCGGTGGTGGTGTATTTGTGAATTGCACAATTTCAGTTTATGATAATACTTGATTTGATATTTGACTCGTTATTTGTAAGACATTGATTTCTATGTTTCAAATTAACTGTTACACCAGTGTTGAAACATATATTCATTCAATTGGTACAATGATTAATTTTTAAGATTGATTTGTGAAGTGAATAATCTGTATTATATCGAGATATTACTTCCCAGCTTGTTGACAGACTTTTGGTGTTAGTTTTCTTGTTTTTCCGAGTGGAAGCCTTAGATTTCTTGCATTGATGTTATCTGATCACATACTTCTTCGTTTTGTTTGAAACTAATTGGCTTACATATCATGTTTATTTATATGTTTTGTAGGTTAATTGAGTATATTTGTGTTCTATTGGTGAGGGAAGGAGTGAAGAACTCTGGACTGGTGATTTATTTGTGCGCAATTCAGATCTAGTTGATAATTGATCAATGATTAATTGTTTGCAAGTCATTGATTCATAAGTTGCAAATTACGTAGCATATGTTATGCTCGTGTATGATCGTTTAAAATAGAAAATGTTGCAAGTGTATCTTGAATTAGGATGAGGGAAAATAAAGACATACTTTATGTACTTGATATGGTTAAAAAATTTGACATCGAGAATCAATTTATATCGAAATAAAATGACTCAAAAGTCAATTTTAAAAAAAGAAATAAACCCAAAAAGTTAAACAGTGGGAGAGGGAGAGAGCCTATTGGTGTCCTTGAGTTTAACTATATATCTATAAGAGTCTATTTTACTTAATTAGGAATATAATTATTCTGGTTGTTGTCTTCGTTCACTACGACTTCGTTTTATGTTCCTTGGCTTTAGTTGTTTCGTCCACTCTACTGTTGTTGTAGTCGATGCAATCTGTCATGCTGTCATGTAACTCCTCGTGTGTGTACTCCTACACACAGTTGTGTTCCTACATCTCCTCCTCTCCTCGCGGTTGCTTTTCTGCATCTACTCCTTTAAATTCCATCTGTGTGTTTGGGAGTGTTGCACTCGAGGAAAATGGGAACATTTAATGAAAGAGTACGATATGTTTGATCATGAAATATAGTTTGATCTAGAGGCGTTTTATGGAACGAATGTTCCTACACTTCTTTCCTACACTTTGTTCCTACACTTTGTTCCTACACACAAACATATGAACAAGGTAGGTGACATGGTTTCAAAGTTTGGTAGGTGGATCTCATTTGATGAAACTGTGACCGCAACTTGTGAAAGTAACAACCTTGGTAAGATCTGATGAATTTAGAGAAATCGATCCTTAGATTGGATCCATGTACCAAATTTGGAAACATGTCATCTACGTTCTTCATGTATATTATCCCAAGGAACATGAGTTGGATAGAATGTCTCCAGATCGAAATTCATTTGATTCAATCTATTCAGAAGACATATGACAGGATTCATTTGATTCAATCCTCGATGTTAAATTTACAGTCCATAACTAATATATAAAGTATGTCTCTTGATATAAATTATGTCCAAGACTAATTGAGTATATTTTTGTATTTTTGGCGAAGGTAGAACTGACTTTTGCTGGTGGTGCTAATGGAGTGATGGTGGAGTATTTGTGAATTATGCGATTACAGTTCTATGATAATACTTGATTCGGTATTTGTTTCTTAATTATCTTTTCGTCATTGATTTAGAAGTTGCAGAATATAAATTACTCTAGTGTTTGATTTGGTTACGACATTGGTTCATTTTGAAGATCTAACTTTGCGAGGCGTGTTACATCCATAGTCCATAGGTCATTGTTTAGTAGAGACTAGCTCATCTCTTCTAAGCTCTATAGACCTGACTTGCTTTCTATGCACTACAGTAATGCTTAATACTACAAAGTACAAAGGTTATAGTGGCAATGAAACTTTGGTGTTTGAGAATCTTGATTGGTGAAGTATGGGGGAACCAGCTATTCTCAAGAGTCAAGTGCACGTTAGTTATGGGGAACATAGTTAGTTATTCTTGCTTTGTCAGAAATATCACATTATCTGGTTTTGCAGATGCAGTATATGCGAGTATGTGACCCCACGGCCCTGCCCCCAAAGAAACAGCATACGTGAACCCCCTCAATAGTTATCATTTAATATAATGAATATAGGTGAATTAAAATTGTAACAAGGTTGAAGAGCTGGGGTTTACTTGAGTGTAGAAAGATCTAGTTCAATAAGAGGCAAACTTTTTGCGGCTACGTTTAACACTCTTGACAATACACAGGGGGCAAATTATTATTTCAAGTAATTGGGGGGATGATCAAGAAATTCTGGTCTATGATAGCTCGAAAATGCTTTTAAAGCAAGAATGCCTTGTATGAGAGCCTTCTGCAGTGTGGTACATTAATGAACTATTAGACATGACAAAAACTACGATTATGGTGTATTGAAAAGTGAGAGTGGACAGGTTATCCGATCTAAATCCACAAGGGGGAGAATTGATGATGGAAGTCAGGAATTTGCTAGCGGATGTAAATAATTTTGAGAAGCTTAAAATGGAAGTTTGTATGGATGACTGTGAAACAAGCCGACAATGTGATCTTAGTCAGTTGAGAGTGTATGATGAAGATCCCCTGTACTTGAAAGACCCTAGGAAGTTTTATGTTGCAAGAGTCCTCATTATGGCTCAGAAATACTAGTCACAACTCACGACTCACGAACAGTAGTACTTCTCCAGAGTATGATATTTTGACTCGTTCCTACTAAACTTGATGTTGATTGACACCTCAGCTTAGCCTTTTAAACCTTGATATTTTTTTTGCTAATTATCTTTTCTCGATTTTTCATATTTAGAATTGATACTTCAGATTCGATGCAAATTATTGGTTGCTATTCAAAATCAAGTTTGAAGAATTCGAATTACAGATGTATTGTCATATGAAGTCTTTGTGAAATTAAAGAGAAACAGGCTAATACATTTGAAATCACATATTAAAATTATTAATGGAGCCTACTGTAAAGCATCACATCTTTACGATGCCTGCATCCAGCCATTTAACCATATGATTATTCATATTGAGAGCCTTGATACTTGTGGAGTTATGGTTTTCACAAAAAATTATTCTGTAGTCTTTACTAATGAGAACTCACATTTGGGAACTTGAAATACACATTTTCAACATCCAGGATATATGTAATTCTGTATATTGAAGAAAAACAGATGGGAATTATATTCAAAATGCACATGTATTATGTAGTTAGTAGTTACTAGAGCTACCCAAAAACATTACATTCTTACATGAACTCCACTTGTAAAACTTCTGATGAATCCATGTTTTGTAACAATAATCATATATGATTCACACTATGCATATTAACTGTTTTCACTGTTGTTAAGCTACATATATTTGAGGAATCGCGGTGAAATCATTAGAACCACCAACTTGATATGAATTTGTCTTTTCTTTGAACAATTCTTGAAGCTCGGTGTGTTGGTTACTCTGCAAAAAATCGGTCCAAGCCTGGATCTCAGAACTGGAGGACTGAAACACAATGAAATGGCCGGCTGTTGTTGGCATAGAAAATATCAATACAATCATAAATCACAACATTGAAATGTTCCAATATGGGAAATCTAGTATGTGCTTGTCTCCTAATTAATTCTTAATTCATGTCCCATATGTTTGTTAACAAGTAGTTTACAAAGAATATGCTACATGTACAAAGCGTTGCAAGTGTTTTGTGCACAATTTATGCTCAGAATAGTTCTTGTAGAACTATTCATAGATTCCTTAACTGTACTTGCGGTCTTTCAAGTGATTTAAATTTTTAGATAACTGAGAAAAAGTCCAACCCTTTGCTCCATATACCAGAGAACAAAAGGTATCTCTCTGTGGCTCGACCTGCTCATATAAAAAGATTGCATTGATAGAATAATTACTAGTATTATAACATTGGATTTTACATTAAGTGAACTTGCATACTTGTCTGTTTACCATTTTACCTTCTCTCCATTGTCTTATACCTTGAAACAATTAACTTGAGTAAGAGTAATTATCTTACTAGCTTAACTTGACAATGACAACAAAATTTGTCAACTGTAATAGTAATCAGTACCTTTAGCTATCCCTTTCAATCATAATACTGTCATTAATCAAAATTATGCTTATAAACTATCTATTTTTGTCTCTAAAATTTTTATATCGATATTGCATCTCTTGTTTCATCCGGTGTCAATATCAAAAGAAATAAAAATAAACGATAACTACTAATAGTCGTACCGGTGCACAAACTCTCGCATTAGCACATGGTGAGGAAGATCCAAATACAGGCAACATTGTGATTATTATAGACAGTGATTTAGTATAATAACCATTAACTGATACCAAAGAAGTGCAAAGCTACATTGCTTAACGGAAGATGTATGTTAACTGGTTGCATTAAATTAAAGCTAAAAGTTGCTAAATTATGTATACGTACCCCGAATGTAGGTGTTCTCCGTGTAATGTGGACAGCAGCAGAGTATGAAAAAATCCAGGAAACTCAGGATGGATAGCGCAACAGATACTGATAACACATATACACATGCAGAAAGAGACTGAATGCATTCATCTCTTTCCATGGCGCTATCCCTCCTGAGCTTAACAGATTTTGTCATACATTTTATCAAATGTAATGAAACTAAACAAAGACATAAAATGAAAATAGACACAGTAATAACATGTGGGGAGAGATTGGAACTAAAGAGAGAAAGGGGGTTGTATTTATAGCTGCTGCCTTGTGTGTCTGGTGTTTAATTTGTGCTTTTATTTAGGAGAGATTGCGCGTGAAAATCCCAAAGGATGTCGCTTTGTTTAACCAAGTTTGACTAAAGGCTTTAATGTCTTCAAACTAGTAGCCTTTCTTTCTATGGTTTGTTTATCCATATCTTTAAGTATTTTGATTGCTTAATAAATTATTATTTTTTTTGTTAAAAATTGTAACATATAAAAAATAAAAGGAGTAATCATTTACTATGAGTAGCGAGTATTTGAACATATATACTTATAAACTCTAATGGATGCAAAAAATTCTAATAACTTTATTAATATTGACTGTACATTACTTAAATCTCATCAAATCTCTATATGAACTCAAAAACTAGCATTTTATGGAGAGTATAAATACGACAAAAAAACAGATTTAATAATGAAATCAAAGGGTTATATTATCATTTCCAAATTTTACTCATTTAGAACTATTTTTATATTTATTATTTTCAAATTTTAACTCATTTAAAACTTACTTGTATTCTCATTTTTCAAGATATAATAATTAAAAATATTTATAATTTTTTTATTATATTGACCTTTTTTAATAAATATAATTTTTTTAAAATATTCACATATATAAGGAGGGAGTAATATATTTATATATTAAGTACCTACAAAACAACCTTCATATTTTTCTATAATAAAGATAAAAGCAGCATAACATGTTAAGAAAAAAAGAAGATAAAAGCAATGTAACTTTTTTTTATAAGTGGAATATATAATATATGTTTCATTTTATTTTATATTATATTGGAAATATTGTGATAAAAAAATCTAAACATAAATTTGAAAGTACGCTATGTCATGCGATCAATTGTTAAATAAATTAGTAATTGAATAAATATAAAAATAGTTTGATAGTTGGAACTTAGAAGTATGTAAACAAAATTAACAAAAAGCCAACTAGAATATACTACAGGTTCACAGCTAGCAAAATGACTGTAACTTGCCGACTACGGCGCATTTGGTCTTGAAAACTTGAAATACGGGACGGTGTTGGCTGGTACATCTCATGCATGATTACCAATGCAGCAATGCTTGCTTTGGTTACAATTACATAATTCATATGTATGAAAGTAATGAATTTGATTACAACGATATTGAAATTGAGAAATAATTTCTTTATTTGACATCTCTAAAATAAAATATTGTTAATCTTTTCCAACTTGTCATACAAATTTGATTTTTTGAAGTAAATTTCAAACATCAAATTATAACTCATTCAAAATGTAGGTCATTTACCATGCATTTTGAATAACTAACACATAATCAATATGCTAATTGAAACGATAAAAATTCAGAGTCGTAGCTCCACATAATCAATAACTAACACATAAGAAATTCCTTCAACCAAATATGTCTTATTCAATAATTGCCATAAATCAAGTAGCACGAAAATCTGCAAGACTCACATCCTTATTCAATCCAAAGTTTAACAACCTGAAATATGTTAAAAACAATGAGCTGCATGCCCAAAAGTAACTATCGTTCGACGATTCAAAATAATATACTTTCGAAAACAATTCTTAAACTTTCAAAACGATGCTGAAATCTAAATAACTTATTCAAAACTTAATCCCACAGTCCTAAGTTACGGTCACACTATGTTAGTGACACGGCTTCTATAGTTCGATGAGTGCTAGTTTACGTCCCGCGTTAAGACAAACAAAACCTAACTCAACAATGTATCTATGTGTTCTGGAACGTGCGTAAACTAGTTCTATATGTCACACTATCCCAGTGACCTGGTTCTATGATTCGATACATAACTAAAACTAGGGAATTTTGAAGGTCTTTTCAATTTTCTATTTTCGATAATCAAATCAATCATATATTTCGAGAATAGTGTAACTGAATCGAATAAAAAAGATTTAATAATATAAGTGAGCAACAAAAAGTCACGTACCTCGATCTCGATGTCGTACCCTGAAAATAAAATCACAGATAGGCCTTAGGTATTACTCTACAGTTAGGTACAGAATTAGCCACCAAACAACTCGACAATATTACAAATACTAATAATACAGCCTCTAACAAATATAATAATAACAACAATAATCATATATACATTGCAACAATTTATAAGCTAGACCAGTTCAAAAAATAGTAATTTATAATAAGTAAATGACAAATTCTGAAAAAATTCAAAACAGGAAAGTTGTAGAAAATTCCGATAGTTTTTCAAAATGGTAAGTCTCATCAAAAACGGAGAAGCAGAGCATACGGAAAATAAATAAATACGGGTTGACAGAGCAGAATCAGACCAAAATCAGAACTGAATTTTGAGGTTTTGGATCACAATATCACATAATTTGTTAACACGATGTAAACGAAAGATGTAGATTTTGAAAATACCTTTTCAGAATGATATTACTCATGAGTTTTGGATAAAAACTCAATTTACTACGAATTTTCAAAGTTGTAACACATCAACTCGTTTTAACACTAACAGATTTGATAAACGGAAGATTTTGACATACTTAAAAGCCAAATTTTAGAAAACTCAAGAATAAAAGTTGTAAATAAATAAAATATCTTTCTAATGACAGTAAAATCATGATAATCAAATAAATAACGAATGAAATACGAATTTTGTAAAAAGACATAAAAAGCACTACAGAATATACATCGATGATCTGAAAACTAAAACCCTTGACTAGATCCGGTAATCAAAAGTATCTATACATAAACATATATGCACACAAATCAAAACAATAAAAAGTTATAAAATATCATGCAAGACTCATATAATATATCTATACACATAATATTCGATAATCATTCTATTAGCATGTAATAAATCAATTATACATATTCTTATATACATACATACATATACGAACAATGTATGATTATCGATACAAAGAGTGTTCTTGATGAAGTGGGTCACAACATAATCTCCAGATCTCCACTCTTCCTCTCAGTTCTTATATTCTTTTCTAATGATATGTATGCTTCATAGGTTTTGTTTTTTTCCGTGTAATACAAAGTCTAGGTCAGTTACAACTTATTGCAATACTCTCGTAACCATTCCATTAATTACTAATTCTAATCAATGCTATTATTATATTAATATTTACCGATTTCCAATTTTAAAACATTCTCAACTAAAATAAAAAAGAAAAAAAAGAAAAGACAAACCTCTTAACAATTCAAACGCCATATAATAAACAATTAAACTATTATTTAAAATTAAAGTCAAAATATTAATAATAAATTTGACCATATAAAATTGGGGATATTACACTAGACATGTGACGACAGATGATAAATATTTTGGTTATCCAATCGTGTTCGGAATGTTGTTAGAATATACATTTATGTGTGTTAGAGAATATGTGTAATATCTATTTAGGGAGAGATAGAATATCCATTTAGGGAGAGAGATGCTTAATTTTGATGTTAAAAATAGTTTTTTGTGAAAAAAATTTAGGGAAATATATAATGTTAAGTGTTTAAAAGTAATAAATTTATCCCACGTGTTTGCGGGATGTTTGCGATGAAATGAAATTCAACAATATTCAACCATTGTAATAGAATTGAATGTGTCTGTAAATGATTCATTCCATTCCCTTCTGGTCAGATTCATTCTATTTTTATCAAGTGAACACAAATTAAGTGAGAGGAGTTAGTAGTTAACTTCCGGTGTGAAGTTAAAATACTTTAAATTCCAAAACAATTCCAATTTCCAAGTCAAACTAATAGTTCTTTTTTAACTTTTCGTGATCAAATTGACTAATTTTTGACTAATAATTAAAAATTGTTCTTTTATAATTTTAAAAAACTAAAAAATATATTTTAAAGTAGATTATATATATATTTTTAACAATATAAAATTTTAATTTTTTTTCAATTATATATTATATTTAAATTACAGTCAAAGATGAGCAAAGTGGACAACTAAAAAGGAACAGAGGGAGTACTTGTTAAAATTGATTAGTATTTTTAGTACCCAGTACTCACAAAAGTTTTCCTGTTGAGAGCAAATTTAAATGTACAACCATGTGACATATTACAATTTACAGCTTACAAGCAAATTTATGGAATCATAGCAATACCACACCCTCTGTCCGAATCCTGTATTACAGAAAAACAAAAATTAGAGAAAAAAATTATTGAGAAATGGATAATCTTTCCTGAAAATTTTGATTACTGACCTCTGAGAGTCCGAGTGCAAGTTTCTCTTCTCCATGATATCTGAACTATTTTTTTACAACAAAATATTGGCTTTTACAGAAATTGGAATAGTAATTCATTCCATACATCTGGCACACCTGGTAGACACCAATGTATGCAATCAGAGTAACTTGAAGGGTTTGCCAACTGCTCAGGCGTCCGTGGCTCCCAAAACTTCCGATATATGGAAGGGTGACCATCTTTTCTATACTCGGACAGCTGAGTAATGTTAAGAACAGAAACCTTTGAGCCCAACCTGTTCAACACCTTCTCCACCATCTGCATTGTGGGCAGGTCTGAACCGCTTCCCCAGTAGCTTGTGTTGTCGATTAGGCTTCTCTGATTATAACAGTTCCCTTTGCCTTCCGGTTCCCATTCTTCTCTCCTGTATATTTATTATTTAAACAACAAATGCCACAAAAACTCAAAGACAGGCAACGGAAAAACAAACTGAGGTGATTATGAAAAGAAGTTTAACAAGGAAAACTTTATTGTACATAGTAGTCCATTGATAAATTAAAACTTCATTAATACATTTTCATTTTTAAACTCTGTTGTAGGAGCCCATATTTAATTGATATCTTTAGCTTAAATTGCAATATAGAGTTGCAGACTTGAAGTTGCAATGTAGCAATACACTACACAAACCATGCAACAAGACTGCTTTCAATCCCACAAGTAAAAAATATCCGATTTCTACTGGAGGTAGTTTAGAATTAATAAAAATTTCAAAAACTCAACAAAGAATTCTTTCACTCATTTCCTCGAAAGATTATATAAGAAGAGCAATGAAGCCACAAAATCTTCATTCTTTCTTTAGATTAAATTATTTATAAAGCCACAAAATCTTCATTCTTTCTTTAGATTAAATTATTTATACACGTAGGTGAAAGCTAGCTGAAATTTTGATTTACCAGGTAACAAGACACATATCACCAAGTGTTAATCCTATAACGGAACTTCATTTTACAAAATTATAAAGTAAGAGGACAAGAGGTCTATCTAATGTAACTAGTAATAGATGTTGATGAAATTTTAATATCAACATTTGAATATATGGATGATAGTACTCACAATTGATGTGTCGGCGACATGGTAACAAAGAACACCTTCTTTTTAAGGGGATCAACATTAGAATCTATCCAGTCTGCCAAAGTCTCCATGGCCAACTTCATGCCTCTCAGCTCATCTATCTCTTGGCAAACACCATATCTTTCCGTACTCCATCTGGAAAAAACAATGGGCTGTGAGACTTTGAGCTATGAATACATCATTCCTCCTGAAAACTATTCTCTTTGATTCAAAATGGAGACAAAAACCAAATTAGTTCATACTAACAATAGCTTAACTGGACCCTGTCTCCACCATAGGTACGAATTGAAGATGAGTATATCAGCATATTTCCATTCAGATGAGTGCCTGAGGAGTGAGTCTGGATGCATTATTCGCTCATCTAATCTGTGATCTACAGGATCATCAGAATTGGATTCAACAAGTAAAGGGGCCCAGAGAAATTCCACGGTTGCATTATACTCCTAAACACACAAAACCACTCACATTTAGAGGCATCCACAATGGGGAATTTCATATCCAGTCATAGAAAGTAATACAAGAAAACCACGCAATAGAGATGAATGTAACCTCTGCTCTAAAAGTGGTAAGGTGAGCTTGGGGAGTTATTGACCTCTTGTCAGCAGGAATTACAGACTGTAACAAACATAACATTGATATCCATTGCCCTCTATTTAGCGAATCCCCCACAAACATCAGTCTCTTCCTACGAAGCTTCTCCCATAGTTCGGTTGCATTCCATCTATACCAACAAAAGTTCAAGTTGTTGACTCTTTACAAATTTACTTTTAAATAAATAATAACCTAATTAAACATTCTTCCCAAGCTAATAGTAATTAAGTTAAAAGCAAAGTAGCAGATATACGTACACACACGGTTAAAGATATATGATCCATTTAAGCCCACATAAGGTAGTGTGTTAACATATAATATATGCATGACATACATATTAAATCCATCCTTAACACAGTAACACCCCAAGGCACTAGTAGAACTTGTAGCTTAATATGCTATCAAAGCAGGTTTACAAGAGCCTCCCGTTTATACCCTCATGTCCCCCAATATTCACAAAAAAATAATTTAGACACTTCAGTTTAAATAAGGTTTTAGCAAAATCGGTAACTTAACACATACACGCACACTAACATAATAAAATCACAACATTGCAGCTAAGAAACCGAAGTACCTCTTCAGATCACAGCCACGGGGTTGCCATCTCCAGTAATGGTAATCAAAATCAGGCCTTCCATGCTTGTGACAAGCCAATTGGTCAGACATGTAAGGACAATCAGACTCATTATAAAGTGGATACGAAGTGTTATCGAAAACCCACTTCCCAGCAAAAACATCACACCTCTCCAAACTCTCCCTCCTCCCATTAGCCTCCTTGTTTCCCACAACCCATTTACCTTCCTGTCCACTATATTTCACAGTTGATTCACACTTGCTAGATCTATCCAAAACCACTACAATAACCCCAAAAAAGGCATAAAGAAACCAACTTTATTAATCAAACAGACCAACCAACTAAAATTACCACCAAAGATTGCAACTTTACTTAATCAAATCAGATGTACATACATTATACATATGTAAGTATACAATGAGCACCAAACTGACCTGGATGAAGCTCTTGAAGGGTATGATTGAGAGGATAAAAAGGGTTATTATCAACATCATGATGAACATTATTTGGGGTTCCTTGATGAATTAGCTGGATGTAACGTTCATTATAATAGATTGAACATAAAATGAAGATGACAAACACAAGTGCTAAAACAGGGAACTGGGTTCTTTTCTTGAGCCATTTCTGCATCATTCTTGGATGAAAAGTTTAGTTTTTGAACATATTAATGAAGTAGTATATACGTATAGATCACTGTGTATCTGTCTCGTGTACCCCTTTGAGGTTTTGACCGGACAAAGACGACAAAGACCGCTTCAACTTTAAAATGTCAGTAAAATGACTAAAATAATCCTCTTCACTGTTTTTAAATATTAGTATCACTTCATATTTTGGTTTAAAAATTTATTTTTTTATTTATAGAATAAAATTTTTAAGATAAATTTACCTTAAAAATTTTATACTATAAATAAAAAAAATTACTTATATATCAAATCTCTTTAAAGTGTAAAAAAAAATTAAATATCAATTTAAATAAAATGGGGAACCATCACCCATCAGGGATGTATAACAAGCTTGTCAGACTGGGGCAGGACAAAATAATTTCAATTCAGTCCGTTTACTATATTATATACTAAAGTCAATTGTAATTTGGTGCTGCTGAGAGTAGAAATATACTTGTAATATAAATGTGTTCTGAATTTATGATATCAAGTAAGAGAAAATTTTGAAAAAAAATTGTGGGATATTATTTATATAAAAATGTGAAAGTTTCTCATCCTATTTTTAGGGGAAAAATTTGGGTGATTTTTTTTCTCTACTTTTTTCTTTAATTCGAGAGTATAACCAGAAGAAAATTTTAATTTTTTTTCTTTATTTCCCTTTCTGTAATTTTTTAAACTCAAGAACACAGTATAAATTCAAATTAATTTTTAAATTCAATAAAAAAACTCAATTTTGACTTATTAATTTCAAATAAAATTTCGTTAATTTGTTTAGTTTCATTAAATATTTACGTGTTATTAGAATTATTAACTTATTATTATTTTTCCATATAATTGAATTTTATTTTTATATTTATTAAATTATTAATCTATCACCACTGTTTTAAATTCATTGCAAACTATGACTCTTGATTTGTAAATTTCAAATTATAACCAAAATTGATGCAAACTTTAGTTATTAATTTATAAAATTTAAAATATAACTATTATTTTAAAATTTGGTGCAAACTCGATCCACTAAATACAATTGACTCATTATATTATTACATTTTCCGAGTGTTTAACTATGATTAATTAATTTATTTGTATTTCTTGAAGAGGTGATTTACATTTTTAGAATATTTGTTATAGTGTTTAAGATACAACAATTTGATTTTTTTTCTTCTCTCAAAATAATGATAAAATGAGCGGTTATTAATGCCAAAGAAGGTAAAATACTTTCTTTAATTTTAATGGATAAATAAAAATTATTTACTTAAAAAAGTTTGTGATTATATTAATACAAAAATTAAAATTTTGGAGCTTGTCAAATACTTTATACACTAACAGTAACTACTAGACCTGACAATTCGGAAAATCGAATCGGTTTTAGATCGGATTAACTTTTGATTATGATATATTTTGAGTATTGTTCGGATTGGATCGGATTTAGTTTGGATTAAAATTCATTGAATTTTAGATTAAAATCAGATTAAATTCGTTTTAGATCATTTTAGATTGAAAAGATACAGTCTGGATTAATCACGAATTAGTTTTTAATTATAGTAAAACTAAAATAAAAGTTGTTAAAAATAATAATTTATTCATTATCTTTCTGCTTCTGCTTTTTAATCCATGAGACTTTAAAAAAATCATTTTATTAAATATATTAGTTTCAATATAAAATAACATAATTTTTTAAAAATTTGATTGTATAACCATTTTCATTTTTGAATATAAAATTATTTTAAACATAAATTTTGCTTAAGAATATACTGTATTAATTTAGTGAATAAAAAGTGGGTTAATATATATACTATAAATTATGACCCATTAAAATATAACTATTAGATTAGAATTCAATTTATCTTTTTTCTAATTCAATATAATTCATATTCATGTACTTCAAGTCATATTCGGTTTAGATGATTGTGTATTCAATTTTAATCGGTTCTAAATTATTATTAGATATAATATTTCAGATTATTTTCAATTAAATTTTTGGTTCGGATCAAATTGGTTTTCAAATATTTATCAAATTATATAATTCGGATATAAAATGGTGAAAATAAATTTTCGAATATTTATCAAATTATGAATTCGAATATAAAATCAAATTCGATTTCATGAATTTTGGTTGGATTTTTCGTCCATTGATCCTAAATATATATACACTAGACTTGATAAAAACGTAAATTTATTCTTTAAAATTGTAAATGTGTTGTGCTTGATTGTAATGTATTTGAAGTTAGCACGTGACGCAAAGAAATGACTACATGCGAGCCAAAAAAATTAGACCAGGGAAATCAGAGACCTGTCGAGAGTGGGAGGCATGGGCTTAAAATTGATGCACTTTAGTTGAGTTATTATATTAAAAAATGTTAAATACCTAAAAAATTCTCATAAAAATTATCTCAAATATTGAATTAACATGTATATAATTGATAATTATTTTATAATAATATGAGATTTGTTTGCATATATATGCATTCACGAATTATTTTTAGAGTACTTTTAGGGTACACAGGATTGCTCTTCCATATTTGGTTGTTATAGATAACCAAGTCAACTTCGTAGCGCAATCTTGGCAATAATTTCTGCAATATAACATCACCACCACCTATATTTACTATATATATGGTATAAAAACAAATAATATCTGAGAGCAAAATACCACTTATTCTACAGCATTTAGTTCCCACGAGAGATGAACTTTTCTACTACCCAATACTTCACACAATGAAGCTTAGGCATACAAGTATATAATACCTAATTATAATCCTAATAAATATCTTGTACAGGGGAGTGTAGCAAAGAATAAAATTCGGAAAATGTCCTAATAAAGAGATTATTTTTCGTAAAGAGATTGTTTTAGTCCGAACACGACTTAGGGGGCTGTATTCAATTCAGATTTAGTGTGTGATACGTTCTGAACGTTATTTGAACATTGCAATGAATTAGTGAAGATGATGTTAATTATGTGTTAACGCTAAAATATTTTGTAACTAAATGGAATTGTACATGCTAATCAATGTTTTGTATGCTCACAAGTAGTGCAAAATGTATGCATAAAGGAGATGATTCCAAACATCAGGCACTCCTGGAAGACACCAATGTACACAATCTGAATATCTAACTGGATTTGCCAACTCCTCTTCGGTTGGGGTCTTCCAGTGCCTTCTGTAAATGCTAGGATGACCTTCTTTTCGCTTATCTGATAACTCGGTTATATTTACATATTGTACCTTTAATCCATTGTTTTGTAGCTGTTGAACTGCATTTTCAGCTAATTTCATCATTGGTCGCTCTGATCCACTCCCCCAAAACCCCTTCTTGAGGATCGGCTCAGTTTCATTGTAACAATTTGTATTAGCACCTTTTCCCCAATCCTCACCCCTGAATTTTTTCCAAATAAATTCATAGTTTCTACATTTACTACATGTATAGAAGAAAAGTCTTGATAAACAGAAGTTCATTAAAATTTAAAGGTCAACGTTATTAGTAAACTTACACTTGATGATAAGGGGAGAGGCTCATGAAGAACAACTCTGTTTTGGTACGGTTGATATTCAAATTCAGCCAATCTGTCCATGTTTTTAAGGCCATTTCATAGCGACGTGCTCTCCCTACTTCTTTGTAAATATCAAGTGAATCTTCGTATGATCCCCACCTGATCAAAATTTCCAATTTTATCAATCTTAAATTATCTTGTTTGATCGAAAAGTTGTTACTACAAATGGTCCAAGGGACATACTTACAAAACAGTTGTGTTTGGAGACAGCCACCACATGAAAGAATTGAAGATGAGCATGTCTGCATCTTTCCAATGTATAGAATGGCTTTCAATTCTCTGGACTTTAATAACTCTTTCCATTACATGATGGTCAATTGGATCATCGCAGTTCGATTCAACTAACATTGGTTCCCAGTAAAAATCAATGGATACATCATATACCTAAATCATATTAACAATCAATCAGATAAAGCCTATATTAATTAACAAACTAACAAGTGTGAATACATAAAATAAAATATTCACTTACAGATGCCCTGAAGGTCATCAAGGAGCCATGCCACTGTTTGAGTCTTTCTGCTGGAGGTACAGATGATTCCAGTAGGCAGAGAAGTGATATCCATTGATTCTTGTTCACCGAATCCCCGACAAAAATCACCCTTTTTCCTCTTAGTTTCTCCAGAAGTGTTGTGCCATTGAACCTTAATAATCGACACAAAGTTCAGTAAATCTATATTTTCTTTTGTAAAGCTTAAATACATCTCTTTGTTAATGTGTATGCATGTGTGTAAATTTGAGCACAAAAATGTACCTGGGAAGATCACAATCATGAGGCTGCCACCTCCAGTGCTGATACTTGGAGTCTTTTCTACCATATTTTTGACAAGAATAATCATCAATCATGAATGAACATTCTTCTTCTCTATATAGAGGAAAAGACTTGGGATCATACACCCATGTTCCAGAAAGCAAATCACATCGTTCCGACGACTTTTTTTTTACTGGCAAATCTTCACCTTCATATGTTGCATCTCTTGACAAAAAAACAGAACCAAGGAGCAAGGTCATGAGAGAAATGCCTAACACAGAATGAAACTTGCTTTGTGTCCATGTTCCAAAAGTCCATTTCTGTGCTTTTTCCATGTACTTGAATTGTTTTGGTCTTGTTTAGTGAAATGAAAGAGAGAGAGGGAGAGCTAAAGAACCGGACTTTTATGTAGCTGGTCTACTTGTAGCACAAAAGTTTTTTGAATACGTAACATATGGTTTAGTTTTGTCAACTTAACACCTAATTCTATGGTTTTAACAAATGGCTCATTTTTAATGAACATAAAGGATGATGTGTTAGTGTATTAAAATCTACTATGAACATAAATAATCAAGAAGTCAAATGCAACAAATTCTAAAAATTCTAAACACAAGGGTTTAGGTAAATCTCTTTCTATCTACCATACTAATAGATTAATAAGATTGGAAAAAAAATCATATAATTAATTAAGAAAATCACGAGGTCATGAATGAAGTTAGTTAATGCGCACACTTGTGGACATGGAATTCTGTTAAATCGAAATATAAGGTGCTTACAAATAGGATCTAAGATGCTTCTGTTCCCTACTACAGTATAATAATATACTACTAAGAGGTTGGGGTGGTTCACTTATCCATATGCAGATCAATATCTTAATGTATGTATGTGTATCTGCATTATTTATGCGAATTTCGAAATATATAAATATAGTAGAAGATTTATATAGTCCTTGATCCTCTTCAGAGCCAAGAGTTGAAACATATAGCTCCATTACTAAAATTATGCAGCTCAAAATTTTATTTACAGCTAATTACTATCTAGCATCATTTAACAATATTTGTTGTAGTGTAACAATAGTAATGATTCAGCTGACATCATACTTGTGTAAATGAAAGATTTATATTTAGTTGTAGAACTTCATATTGTCAACAATGTACGTATGTTCAAGTAGTACACGTACACATTGTTTTTGTTATGAATGTAGATGTTTATTATTTACAAATTTCTTGCCATTCTAATCCCCGGTTTTTTTTTTTTTGGCAATGGTCATTTCACAGAATTTTTATGTGCTAACTCATGCCTCCACCGAAACATGATGCCTCGACGTCTTGCTGCTAAGTAGACAAGAGAAGTATCCACAATGGTACAATATGCTGGGTAATCTTTGCTCTAAGTGATGAAGTGAACTTCTATTGTCAATGACACGCTGTGTTAACATTTTTCAAATATTTGCCAGGTTACATTTTATCTCATCGAAAGATCAGCCTAGCAATGACACTTTTTCACATAAACAGGCATCAAATGAATCTTGATAATATCAATTTTCAAATTTCTCAAGTATGTATATACTCTACTCATGTATACTGTAATATGTATGCATAAAGAAGTTGATTCCAAATATCAGGTACTCCTGGAAGACACCAATGTACACAATCTGAATAGCTACTTGGATTTGCCAACTCCTTCTCAGTTGGAGGCTTCCATTGTTTTCTATATATACTTGGATGAGCTTCTTTTCGCTTATCTGACAACTCTGTTATATTTACATATTGCACTTTTAGCCCTTTACTTTGTAGCTGTCTAACTGCATTTTCAGCTACCTTTATCATTCCTCTGTCTAATCCACTCCCCATAAATCCTTCATCCAAAATTGGCTCAGTTTCATTGTAACAATTTGTATTAGCACCCTTTCCCCAGTCTTCACCCCTGCATATATTCAAAATTTTCATAATTTCAGCATTTAATTTATACTAGACACCTCTTCAAGAAACATTCTATATGTATCACATTCTATTGATCAAACTTTATTGCGTTTTACTTACGTGTGATGATAAGGGGAGAAGCTCATGAAGAACAACTGTGTTTTGGTATGATTTACGTGCAAATTCAACCAATCCGTCCATGTCTTTAAAGCCATTTTATAACTCTTTGTTCTATCTACCGCGTTCTGAATTTCTACCGAGTTTTGAGATGATCCCCTTCTGTCAAACTTTCATGTTAAATACTAAACATTTCTTCCAAATTATTCAGGTGGTAGAACTAAGACCAATCAATGTATTAGATAGACTTAGTCTATCATTACTGCTTAATCAATCTCAAATACTATTGTAAAATAATAATTAAACTACAGTGAAGATGCTTACAGAACTGTCATCTTCGGGGATAACCACCACATAAAAGAATCAAATATGAGAATGTCTGCATCTTTCCAATGCATAGCATGTTTTTCAATTTTCTGGACATCAATAACTCTTTCCATTACATGATGCTCTGCTGGATCATCACAGTTCGATTCAACTAACAATGGCTCCCAGTAGAATTGAATTGATACCCCATCATATTGCTAAAATTAGATAGCATTAAATTAATGCAAGAAAAAGTTGGGAACAAAACCTAACCAGTTGGGATTTTATTTGAGCAAAAAAAAAAAAGCTTCACTTACAGAGGTTTTAAAGGTGGCTAAGGAGTCATTCCATAGTGCAAATCTTTCTGATGGAGGAATGGATGATTCAATTAAGCAAAGAAGTGAAGTCCATTGATTCTTATTCAGTGAATCCCCTACAAATGTTATGCTTTTACCTCTAAGTTTCTCCAAAAGTGTTGTAGCATTGAACCTTACATTACAACACAAATTTCAGAAACAGGTTTACGCAGCAATGCAAACCTTTTATAACTGTTAATCATGCGCAAACAGGGTTTTGACAGTACAGAGGAAAATAACATGTAGAAGCTCAATACTAGTTGGTTTGATATTTCCCAAGGTACATAAATCTTAGATACACAATGATGGAAGCCTAATACAATGTCTGAAACCAAATACGAAAATAAGTACAAGTACCTTGGAAGATCACAATCATGAGGCTGCCATCTCCAATGCTGATATATAGACTCATTCCTACCAAATTTCTGACAAGCATAGTCGTCAGTCATGAATGAACATCCTTGTTCATTATATAAAGGAGAAAACTTGTGATCGTAAACCCATTTTCCAGAAAACAAATCACAGGGTGGGGGCGACTTCTCATCAATTGGCGAATATTCATCTAAATTTGCTGCATCCTTTGTCAAATAAACTGCAGCAAGGAGCAAGGCCATGACAAAACAGCCTACTACAGAATTGACTCTGTTGTGTGTCAATGTCCCAAAATTCCATTTCTTTAGGCTTTTCATTGTCAGATCTTCTTTGTTGAATTGACAAAGCTAAAAAATCCAATTTATATCTACTTTATTTACTTGTTGCAAACTTGCAGTCTTATAATAGAAGTGTTTGAATATAATATGTATTATATGGTTTTGGTTAGCTAACTTGTACCTAATTCTATGGTTCTAACATACGGTTATTTTTAGTGATCACAAAGAATTATCTCATGCGGGTTCAAAAGCAACTTAATTGGGGGATCACTGTTCCTTCGCAGGAAAAAGCACTGCAATCAAGTCCGTAGAATAGAATAGTCTCGCGCGTGCACCAACTTAGCATCATTAACCAAGAAAAACCAACTTTGGAAACTCTTATCGGGTGGGCTTTTGACAAATACTTCGTATGTAAATTAGAAAGTTAAAGTGTATTTAAATGTAGCTAAATTGAATGTGCACTAAGGATTTGTGGCTTTTGGTACTGTTTAACTTATCAACCTTGCAAGATAAATCTTTTCGTGATATGAAACAAAGCTAAAATGAAATACTGAGCAATAAACAAAATTCTTTTTGGCAAATTTCATCAGAATTATTCTTGTCATTAGATATTATGTAAAAATGTAAGCATATAGGAGCTCATTCTAATCATCAAAAACACTAGGAAGACACTGTTGGAAAATGTGGGTATAAGTCCCACATTGTCAAGTCATTTTGAGTCTAAGTTTGAATACTCCTTGGTTGTGTGCGCACAACAAGTTATGGTTGGAGTATGTTCTCCTCCGTGAGATCTTTCCAATGCATATTTAGGTATTCAAAATGATCAAGGGATGGATGAAATATGATGATCCAAAGTTGGTCAATTGAAAGTAGAAAATAAAGAATGAAAACTTGAATCCCACATTGAATTGAAAAAGTGGTTTCCATGACTTTATACAGTAGAACACTTATGTAATATTTAATTGTGTTAGTATGCACACATTAACACTTATTATTATATTGTTGTGTTTTTGCAGATTGATAAGTGATTTTGATCGGTACTACATATACTAGTACTATTATTAGTTAACAGTTCTTCAGTTTATGATAAGTGATTTTGATCGGTACTACATATACTAGTACTATTATTAGTTAACACTTCTTCAGTCCGATCATACACCCTCCATTTTGCAGTCGAAATCGATGAAACCAATAACAAATATGGTAATCAAGAATGCTGTTGAAGACTGTAATATATAAAATTGTAGGGCTGCAAACGAACAGAGTCGAGCCGAGTTTTGCCCGAGCCGAGCCGAGTTTGACTTTTTTTTTAAACGAACCGAACCGAGCCGAGTTTAACTTTTTTTTAAAACGAACCGAGTCGAGCCGAGCTTCCTAATAAACGAGCCGAACACGAGTTTTTCGCGAACAAATCGAGTCGGGTCCGAGTCGAGTCGAATTCGAACCGAGTCCGAACCGAATCGAGTTGTTCGCTAACAAAACAAATATTTTTTACTCAATTAAGTCCAATTAATAAAAGTAACTTTTACGGATTGTTGTTTCTATTTTTTAAGAAATATTTCTCGATTATCCAACCGTACGGATGTCAAGATATACTTAATATAATGATATTTCCAAATTTTAAAAAAATAAAAAAATAATTTGGTTGAAGATTCTAGTATATCATTACTATATTAACTACTTGACTAGTACTCGTAACTAGTGTTTTGTCACGAATTGTTGTTTCTATTTGTCTAAAAATATTTCTCGACAATCCAACCATATGAATGTCAAGATATATATAATATAATGATATCCCCAAATTTTAAAAAAATAAAAAATTAATTTGGTTGGAGATCTTAGTATATCACTACTATATTGACTAGTACTTGTAACTAGTGCATTGCCACGAATTGTTGTTTCTATTCTTTTAAAATATTTCTCGACAATCCAACCGTACGGATGTCAAGATATATCTAATATAATGATATTTCCAAATTTTAAAAAAATAAAAAATTAATTTGGTTGGAGATCTTAGTATATCATTACTATATTAACTAGAATTCGTAACTAGTGTTTTGTCACGAATTGTTCTTTCCATTTTTTTAAAAATATTTCTCGACGATCCAACCGTACAGATGTCATGATATATTTAATTTAATGATATTCCCAAATTTAATGTATTATATTTATTAATATATATATATATATTATGTATAATAATACAAATGTAACATATTTAATCATGGTCAATTTCTCTATGTGATCGAAGTTGAATAGGTCATAAGTTGTTTTTTTTAATTCTTGATGTTGAATTCCAAATTTCATATTTGTGTTGTGACTTGTGAGAAAAATGGCATGGTTTAATCAATTTTTTAATTTTGACAAATTAAATAAAATTGATATTCATTTTCTAAAATGACAAAAATTATTTTTGGGCTTTTTATTTTAATTAAGGGGTAATTTATCTTTTAATCAAATTAAAGCCCTAAGATTTTCCAAAAATATAAATAATTTCAAAATCTTATTAAAAATCATAATTTACTAATTATAGTAATCTGAGTTGGGGAAGATTAAAGAATTAGGGTTCTAGTGTTCTTGAAGATCAAAGGATCATTTGAAGACGTTATCGGAGTCCAATCTTGACGTGCTAGTAACCGAAACGAAGTTTGTGACATCACCTACTCGATTAGAGTATCATTTTCAACTCAAAATCCCTCAAACTCGATTTAATGATTAACTGCTTATTTGGTTAATTTTTCGATTGGTGCTTGGTTAAGTGTTTATTTAATTAATACATATGGTTGTGTAGATCGTTACATGTTGAGCAAGATGGTATTTTTAGTTGATTTTTCTGAGCATGTTTTCGTGTTCACCGGATTTTGAAGCTCCGGTCATCTCTGTTACTTTTCCGAGTAGTTGGCTAATTGGTTGTATATATGGATGATATATATGTGTTCCCTGTGTCATAAGCATCGATTTAATAACAGTTTTACTAAGTTGTGATTTGGGTTTGCTTTGCTTCGTTTTCCGATGACCGGATTTTTATCTGAGTTGATCGGAGAAGAGGTTGCAGGCCCTGTTCGCGTAGGCTGATGTGTGGGTGATGTTGCTGGGTCGATGTGGAGTGTGGGTATGTCCAGACTTTCGAGTTTTACTGTTGTTTGGTTGGTCGGAGTTCCGGTAAGTGACCGGAGTTTCTTCGACTTAACCGGAATCGGACCTTCAGTCCGTTTTGATGGCAACTGTGATTGTTGTGAGTTCATAAGTGAACTATAGACATGCTAGGCTGAGGATTGAAGCGATTTGGGACTGTTTTGCTGTCGCCGGAAACTGGCCGGGGTGACCGGAATCGGTGCCGGAATCTGGGCTCCCCAAAAATCCGGTGGCTTGTTCTTGAGTCTCCGGCCAGTGTTCTTGGCCAGTCTCTGTTCAATCTTTAAAAGCCCTAACCCTCTTTGCAATAGTGTTCTTGAGCTTTATTTTCAAACTATTTTAAAAATTATTCTTTAATTCGAAAAATGTTTGGGAATTGGGAGGCAAATGCCTGAATCTGATTCTTAGCATCCGTAAAACAAACAAAAACCACATGTATAGTATACACTTATTCTTTTTTTTTTTAACAATATATATATAATATGAATAATTTCATATAAACATTAATATATTAAATATGATATAAATATTTAAATTATTCATAATATTTTTTTATTTATAATATATATAAATTTATCCGAGCCGAGCTAGACGAGCTCGAGCCGAACTCGAGCCGATCCCGAGCTAAACGAGCCGAGCTCGAGCCGAACAGGCATAAAGCTCGGCTCGGGTTCGTTTACTAACCGAGCGGATTTTTATGTTCAAGATCAGGTTCTTTTAATAAACGAACAGAGTCGAGCTCACTTAAACGAGCCGAGCTCGAGTTTTGTTCACGAACAGCTCTATTCATTTGCAGCCCTATAAAATTGCATTATTGAAAACGACCTAGCATACATGTGGGCAGGACTACCTGACAATTTACTAAATTTTACACCAAAATAATCATTCTTTAGCTGAGCTCATGCCAGTGTCAATCCTAACAAATTTAAAACCCCAAGCGAATCAAAATTTTGTGCCCAAGTCACTAATTTTTTTTTACTTACAAACAAGATTATTTTTGAAAAATTATCATTCTAGCGGTTTTGCTAGCAAAATCATTCATAAGTATTTCATAATCAAGATTTGGAAGCATATCCTTCTCAGTGGATATTATGAACAATCCATTCAATCTCTCTTGTGACATACTCGAACGAAAATAAGACTTGATCAACTTTAATTTTGAAAAACTTCTTTCCGCGGAAGCCACTGTAACGGGTATAGTTAACAGAATCTTATAAGCAATAGTGACATTCCGATAGCATTCTCCCATCACTTTCAAATAATTTAGCGTCTCAATAGCTTTGTTAACTTCAATTGATAAACACTCTCTCAGAATTCTTAACTCAAGAAACAAGATTTCTGCGTCAATACCAGATACATCATCATGCTTCAGAAAATTTTCAAGAACTTCAACTTTTTCAAGATTAATAAGAAGAGGAAGCGTTAGTTTTTACAAAATATGGAGATTGATATCTAACATTTACATATCTTTAATTTTATTGTGCTTCTTTACATAAACAAAAACAAAAAAAATTATTTTGGCCCTAATTATTATTATTATTATTTGGTTCTTATATCTAAAAAAATTTTGGTGTTCTTTTATAAAAATATTGTGCCCCTAATTTTTTTTTTGTGCCTCTACATATATTTTTAATATTTTTTCCCACTCTTTTATATATAAAAAATGGGTCCCTAATTTTTTTATTTTTTTGATGCCCCATTCAAGAGCATAAACCGCTTGGACTCAGGCCTAGCTCAGGCAACGCTAATAATAGTTTTTGGGTTTGAGGCAAAGATGGTATTTTTTATGCAATGTCACACCATGATCATCTTCAGTGTCTATGTCTTCCTTCTTTATTCCAAGAGGGAGTTCCCAATCAAATGCATATAGCAGGTTTGAAATAACAAGCTCCAGGGTTGTAACGGCCATATTCATTCCAGGGCAAATTCTGCGACCGGTCCCAAACGGGATATATTCGAAATCATGTCCTTTATATTGGATGTCACTGTCCAGGAATCTCTCAGGCAAAAACTCATCTGGATTTTCCCAAACCTGAGGATCCCTATGAATGGCCAAAACATTCACATAGACTACAGTTTTAGGATGTATTACATATCCATTAACGATCAACCTATCCAACGATTCTCGCGGAATAAGGGGAAGAATGGGGTACATCCTCATAGACTCTTTGATAACTGCTTCTAGATAAGGAAGCTTTAAATTTTGAAGTTCCTCTTCATGTATTCTCTCCTTCCCGTGCATCACATTCCTCACTTCTTCTTGTGCTTTACGCATTACTCGGGGGTTCTTTATCAGGCTTGTCATGATCCATATTATTGTGTTTGCTGTTGATTCTGTTCCAGCAAAAAATAAGTTCTGCATCAAAACAAGTAAATTAACTGTTAAATTAGCAAATTGTAAATATACATATGGAACTTCGTACGCCAATACTAAGCGCGGCTGTGTGTGAGTGATAAAGATTGTATTTTACCATTATAACTGCTTTGATGTTATTAAAAGTGAAATCTATTGAAGAAATCTGGCCATCCTTCTTCCACTGAAGTAAGAGGTCAATGACATCACCCTCCATTGAACTTGGCCTAGACGGGCTCAGATGTTCATCGAGTATTTCTTGATAGAAGAGATCCATGTCATTGAAACTTCTTTCCAGGCGAGCAGAAGATCCACTTAACCTATCCAGCCATCCAAACAGAGGAAAATGATGAGAAAAGTAAAACGTTGCCATTACAACCCCTAATCTTTCAAGTAATCCCTCGAATCTTTTCATGTGAACTTGATCAAACTTCTTTCCAAAAGCAAGTCTACAAGTTATAGTGTTTGTAAGCGGCATCATGATGTCACTCAAATTTAAGATTTCATTTCAGCCTTTTTAGAAATTTCATTAATCATCGAAAAAACTTCTTCTTCGCGAATTGAACGGAAAGATTGTACTCTTCTTGAACCAAAAACATGAACAGTAAGAATCTTTCTCATTTCCATCCGATACTCGTTATATGGCGCGAAAGCAATATCAGTGCCATTGTACGAAACTGTTCTCAACCCGAAGAAGTTAGGCCTGCTACAGAAAATTAAGTCATGCGTTTTCAACAATTGTTTAGCCATTTCTGTTGAAAAGATTATAAGAGCTGGTAAATAACCAAGCCTAAGATACAAAATTGGGCCATATTGTTTCGAAAGGCTCCATAATTGATGTGGAAGGATGGAGATATCAAGCTGATGCAAGTTTCCGAGAAATGGAAGTCCCCGTGGACCTGGTGGATGTCGCAGTTTTGATCCATTATTACTGAGAAGTTTGGGAATAAGTATCAACAACAGCAAGATAGAGATAATTTGACAGGGCCATCATTTTGTTCGTTCAGTTTTGGTGTAACTAATTACTCTTCAATAGATAGATTTATGATCAGTCTCCTGCTACCGGATAAATGTTGCTTTCTCCGTTGAACTGAATGATACAAAAAACCAAGAAAAGAAATATAAAAATAGAAGCTGCCTTCCTCTTGCATTTCTCTGACTTTTATTTTTTCACTTAAAATTTGTAATTATTATTGTAACTTTCAATTTTACAATTTATTATAATTTTTATATTGACATTGTTAGACCACGTAAACCGCACTGCACCACACCGCATTTATGTGGTGTGGTTAACACGATTTTTGAGTTACGCAGTCCGGTTACGGTTTGAAAATTTAATTAAACTCCATGTGCGGATTGATCTGTGATTAATATGGGCATATGCATATGCTCTGACGTGATTTTAAGACCCAAATAATACTATAAAAGGTTCAATTTTTTAAAAAACAACAGTTTTTGAGCGTTGTCTTTGCGAATATAATCTGAGGCCTATAACGCAACACTTTTTAGTTCTACTGTAACAGAGCAGTTGTTGCCTTAGAGGCATATAGCAACATTAAATAAAATAAATGTAATAACAAAAAGCGTTGTCTCAGTTCTAAATCAAAATAATATGAGAGTCCAGAATATGGAGCCCGCATGTCACATGAGTAATGGAACCCACATGCCATGTCAGTAGTTATGGGTCTCACATGCCACACGTCAGCTGTGTTGAGGGCCACGGTCTTTTCTTGTTTGTTTGCTTTTGTAAAATTGTGTATGTGTGTACGTTTGATGATGACCTTCTGAACATCGAGGCTATGAACAAGAATGTAAACAGTAGTTACTAACAGTGGGGTTAAGCCCTTCAAGCTGAACTGTGCTTTTATTTATGTTATATGTACGAGTTCATATGCCTGCAACACACGAGTTTCCTTTTTAATAATAATTTTATAATTAATATTATTCAAAATATCACTTGATTGTCTACGCATCAAGACTAGCGATTTGATTTATTTTATTTTTGTTCGACTCGATCATTTTTGTAAATGTCATATGACATTTTATTATTAAATTAAATCCATTTTTCTTCAAAAAATTAATCTTTATACTTATGAAGAATCGAATCTTAGTCAATTACTAAATAACTAATAATAATTGTGCATTTACACTTTTATTCCTGACGACCAAACTATATTAACTGTCTATTTTCAAGGGGATAGAGAAAATAATAAAAGACATATAAATATATAAGAAATGTAAAATGGATATCATTTGTGTAAAAAGTATTAAATACTAGAACTAAAATAACTACGAAAAATGATGCCAAAAATATTTCTGGAAGGTTGCAAGGGGGAAGTCATTCGGAATCATTTTAAATGTGAGAGAGTTAAATGATGCATCCATCAACCTTAGCTTGCACAAATGGTATTCATAGATTATACTGTTTATGGAATTCTTGAAAAATTTAGAAGATAAAGATTAATAAGTTGCCCAATTGACTGAGTTTTCCAAGTAATTTGATTATCTGATGTTAGCAAGTTTTTTAATGACAAACATCCTGTAAAATTAAAAGACTTCCGGACATTTTATTGTCATTAATTAAGGTTCAAATTTTCTAAAAATCGTTTAGAAATTGGGTAGAGAACCTCGTGGATAATTGTTCGACAAATCCAATGATTTTAGGATTTATTTGCGTTCAAAACCTTTTGTAGATATCCATTCAACTGATTGGAATCAATTTTCAATTTCGTGAGAAACAAAAATAGACAATTAGAAAGTTGGGATTCTTCTCTTACGTCGCAGTGTGGCGATTCTTCCTTACTCTTCCTTCAAAATAATGTATCCCGATATTTAATTACTTTATAATCAATGTTCTAAAAATTAATGATTAATCACGATTAATCACCGATTAATCCATGTTTGATACTTTACCGAACTGATTAAATTCCTGATTATTCAATTAATCATTCCGATTAATTCTCGATTTATTCCGATTCGCGTTTTTTAAAACACTATTTATAATACACAATTGTGTTATTGGATAAATATTGTATAAATTGTTAACGAGAATGAATATTTGATTATTTAATTTAATTTAAATACAATTTTTGAAATATATATAATATATTTTTTTAATATTTGTCGAATCACTCTACACTTAAATTCCCATATTTTTGAATTTATCGAATTTATGTATTTTAGTATTGCATGTCCACTTTGTTAACGCAGGAATTTGGTGATAATAAATTCGGAGAGGGTTGCTGGAATTATAGCGGTGGTTGATGACGTTGAACGGCGTAGGTCGGTGGAGATGTGGTTTTTTGGGGGCTGAGATTGCTGAGGGCGAAAAGACTTAACACACAAGAATTAGTATTTTTGTGTACCACTGACTACTCGGGTCCCTAATAATGTGCAGTAGCCTTTATATAGGGATCAAACCCAACGTAGTTCTTGGATAGTAAGAAACCTAATAGAATTAGATTTCCTATCCAATGCGGATTTGAACCATCATCTCAAGCGCACCTGGGCTCAGGCTGTTGAAGCCCAGTTACGTATAAGGAATGTGGCGACTAGGTGGTCGGCTTGATTCTATCGTAAACCAGCCTAGACCTGTCCCTATCATAACTGTAATAGGCTGGCCTTCCAGAAATGTCACTCAAAACGATGTAACTAGACTCTCCTAACTGGGCGAGAACCCAATTAGCCTGGATGGAGCCTAGCCTTCAGCAGCAATGAGTCTCTGACAAGTAAAAATATTAGGCGAGGTTGATGATAAAGGCGAGACTCAACTTCTTGTTCTTCTAGAATATTGATGTACCCAAAGAGTGTACATGTCTCCATCCTCCGCAAAGTAGGCGATGTCTATTTAAAGATGTGCCTGAACCTATTACTCTTCTAAACCAATTGCTATAACAACGACGAGGCCTCATTCATAGAGGCAAGGTCTTTATGTTCCATGGGCTTAAGTCGATTAATTCGGGCTAGACTTACACTTTTGGGCGAGGTTAATTGAGCGGACGAAGCCGTACAAGTGAACGTGCGATAAGAACGACGAGCGGACAAGGTCGGACGATGCCGCATGAACGGACGAGATTGGAGGAAGCCGCACGAGCGGACGAGGTTAAACGAAGTCGCACGAGCAAATATGCGAACGAGGTTGAACGAGGTCGCAAGAGCGGACGAGGTTGGACGAAGTCGCACGAGCAGATATGCGAACAAGGCCACATGAGCGGACAAGGTTGAACGAGGTCGTACAAGCAGACGAGGTTGGACGAGGCCACACGAGCGGTCGTGCGGATTAATGTCAATACATCCAGGAGATGTTCATTCTTTCAAGCGAGGTTGATCCTCTGGGCGAGGCCTAATGCCAAAGAATCAATGTATCATGAATTACGTATTCATTCATTACTTTTCTCCCCTTTGGACGAGTCTATGTTGAAATGGTGAAATCTTTCAATATTAATGGGTCTAGGTCAATATCAATAGGCGAGACTGTTTGTTAGGCGAGATTGCCTTAAATACAAAGAATGCAGATTTTGCTTATATCACACTTCGTACTTTTAGTGATGGGGTTTATTTTTAAATATTCAGAATTTTTGTAAAATAGCTCGAGGCAACATATAAAGAGAAGATGAGATCTTGAAGGTTTCCTATGAAATTATTATGGCTAATATCAGCGATATGCGAATTAGACAGATAATCGAGTGTGGAATTCGGAAGCACGACATAGGGATTTAAATTAGTGATATATCATAACACCAAAACAGCTAAGTATTCAACCTTGCAACATGTTGCAGTCAAGATCAATATAATGCACATGGGCGGATTGAGAGGGGGCATGTGGGGTCACTTGACCCCACTTGATTTAAAAAAAAATACCTATATATATATATTCAATGGAGTTTGATGATGTTAGACAATATGAGTGTTGCAGAAGGGGGGGTTGAATGCAACTTGATAATTTATCACTGTTTTCCTAACAACAAAACAAAACAATAGAGATAATACCAAATACTAATGCAAACAGCAATAAGCAGATTAAAACACAAGTTGATATACTTCAAAAAATTAATTTTATTAATTTTTTGTTGCTACAACTGTCTGTAAGATATTTCCAGCTTCAATAGAAAACAATAACAAAAGAATGCTAAGGTTTTCTATGCTTGAGAAAAGTTAAGCTCAGTTGCATAAGGAAAGTGTTTGTGAGATGTGTGTTTTTATACTGAAACACACACCTCACTTACAAGTGTGCTTTCCCTTGATTCCTGGACAATACTTGAAATAGAAACTTCAATTTTTATTCTCAAGTCTGTCTTTATTCTATTTGTAGATAAAGTTGCTCTGAGAGGATTTGACATTCTTGACTCCACGAGCATGCTTCACCTTTTTGCTTACTTTATCTCAAGTTGCAGTAGTAGTCTTGACAGACTAGGTAGAGTTGTCAAGATCAATCCATGAAAGACCTTTACCTAGTCTGCTTCTTGAAACAGACTGTCAGCTTCACCAAAAGGTTACTGTCAACCTTTTGCTTCTCTTTGGTGACAGTAACTTCGTCTCCGCATATGTTGCTGTCGATCCTGACATTCTCCTTGAACATACTGTCATCTAAAGTTGCTGTCAAGGATCCCGCAAAACATGCTGTCGACTATCCTGATAAACGTGCTGTCAAACAAAGTTGCTGTCAATTCTTCCGCCAAACATACTGTCAACTCTTTCCGCCAAAGCTACTGTCAGAAAACTTGCTGTCTTTGATTCTTCAATTTCCGCCAAATTTACTGTCAAGAAATAGTTGTTGTCGTCTGTTCCAACAGATACTGTCACTTGAACATGCTGTCGTAGGCTTCAGTTTGCAGAAAGTTACTGTCAATAATTTGATCCATACTATGCATGAACACTGTGTAAACTTCTACTTCATAGATCATTTTATTACATTTGTACATGACAGTAACTATCTAAACATGCTGTCACCTACTTGGCTTAAGAACATACTGTTTATAAGTGACAATTAAACATACTGTCAATGTATATATGACAGTATGTTTTACTTAGTTAATTACTAATTAATCTAAGTAATAATTAATTGATTACATTGATAGAACTACAATCCCTAACAATCTCCCCCAATTTGTTTTTATGATGGATAAAGACAAATTTAAAAGAAAATTGCAGATGCTAACTCAACTAATAAAAGTAGAAGTGTTTGTACAGAAAATAAACAACATTACAAGTACAATCTTATCTCAAGTATGCTCCTCTAGACTGAGTAAATCTTCAATTTAGTCTTGAGCTTCATCTTCACTTCTTTCCTGCTATCATTCTTCCATACAGTCCCTTAAGAGCTTTCAGTTCCCTCTTCTCTTCTTCTGTCTTGGCATGATCAGTAACACAATCTAAGACTAGCTTCACCATCTTGTAAGAAATATTCTTCAACTCCCTGTAGGTGTAGTAGTTCTCAGTTGGTCCTTTGGATATGCAGAGATACTTCATTCCAAACATGTCTTTGACAAATCTTTCTTTTATAGAAGAGAAGATCTGTTTCACCCTGATTTTGTCAATAGACTCATCCTCTTCTTCTCTGGACTCAATGATTTGCCAGACAACTTTGCTTAGATCTCTTTCAAACTCCAAGAATGAGCCTGTAATCATTCTGAATATCTTCCTTAAATTTTCATTATTGAGCACCCTGAAATTGACAGCCTCCACTTCAATGCTATCAACAATGATTCTCAGGGACCCACACAGGACTGGAGAAACATAGCTGGACCTTTTAGAGAATTGATCATTCAGCAGAGCATGCTTCATGTCAATCTCAGCCTCCTTGATTCTTTTGGAAATTTGTTCAACTTTCCTCTTTGCAGCTTCAACTTCATCATCAAACTTCTTTCTTTTCTCCTTCTCCTCCTTCCTTTTAGAGTCACAGATCTCCAGTGCTCTATTTTTCAGATCAAAAATCTCATAGTTTGTGATATTTAGCAGTTGCTTCTTGATGAGCTCAATGATGTGAGGGTCATTCACAGCCAATTTGTTTAACTCCTCAAAAGTGATTTCTTCTGCAGAACCACCAATATTGTAGAAGATAACTCTGTCAGGATTCCTGAGAAGACATTTTGTGTCCTCTCATATTCAAACTTCTTCTCAATCTCCCTCTTCTTTTTGGCTTGAATAACTCTCAGAACATTTGACATGTATCTGCTCTCCTCAGGATAAGGATATCCTTCCAACTGCTTTATCAACCTTTCAAGTAGATCTAAATTCTTGTCCTGTAGAGACTCTGTGCTCCAAAATTCTTTGATTCCATCTTCACCCTCAAACATTACTCCATCATAGTAAACAACTGTTTCAGGTTCTTCAACATCATTGAAATCTAAAGGATGAGGTTTGAAAGAATCCATTAACTCCATGAGCTTCTTTATCAACAGACTCTTTATTAACTGTGTTCTCATGTCTGATCCTTGTTTTATAATCAGCATTCTTCTGACCAGAAAGTAGTTTACTTCTTTCATCTCATAACTCAATTCTTCAACTGTTCCATTTGAAAACAATAGAATTATCTTACTTAGAGTATTTATTCCAGACCACTCAACTTTCACATTCACCAAGGATTCTGCTTTTGCTTTTGCTATGTTGTTGATGGTTGGCCTCCTAACATCCAGACAATCCTCATGAAGAATTTCATACATAAGCTTCCACCCTTTTCTGCTGGGCCTTCTACTTGAATGAGGCTTAGGTCTCTCTGCCCTTGCTTTTATGCATTTCTTAGATGTAGAAATATTGCTTGACAACACCTTTTCCTTCACTTCTTTTGACAGTAGCTCTTGACAAGTTACTGTCACTCCATGCTCGACAGTAGGTTCTGTGACAGTACCTTTTGTGATAGCAGGTTCTGTGACAGCACCTTTTGTGACAGCAGGTTCTCCCTTATCACTCCTGACAACATCTTTTTCATCATTTTCACCTCCAAGTACCACTGTCTTCAAAATTCTCCCTTCTACACCATCTCTATACTCCTTCTTTTCTTTCTTCTTTTCTTCCTCCACCTTATTTCCAGTTCCAGATGACCCTTCTTCATTGTTGTGTTGGCTGGAACTACCTGCACCTCCATCAGGCTTTTCTTCATCATCTCCATCTCTTTTCTCCTGTGCCTTCTTTACATTCCTTTTTAACTTCAAATCTTCAAGTCTTTTCAGTTCTACTTCCAACACCCTCAACACTTCAATTCTTTCTTCATTCATGGGCAGTTGCTTGAAGTGGTCAAAAGCTTCTTTAACAGATTTAGGCCTACAGTTGCTCACTCTTTCTAGATTCATAGACTTGTAGTTTCCATCTATGGAGCAACTGAATTTAATGCCCAAGGGATTTTGAGTTACTTCTGGCAATTTCTCAATTACCAGCTTCTGCAAAGTTTTTTTCAAGTTTTCATTGAGCCATGACTTATCTGTTTTGATTTTGAGTTTGATTGCTTCAATAACTGTAATCTCTTGCCTGCTTAGATAAGCCATGCTCACACACCAGCTGTAGCCTCCTTCAGTTCTGACAGAGATCACCCACTTGTTGCTTTTGGACACCATCACAGCTGCTCTTGTGGTTGACTGTCTCATTGAATCAGAGAATTTCTTGGGGTCCCTGTTAGATGAGGCTCTCAAATCATTGATTCTCTTGTTGAACTTTGTATCCTCAAATACTCTGTTGTTCTCATTTTCATCCACCATAAGAATTGAAGCTTGTTCATCATCAAAATCTTCTCTCTATTCCAATACCCAGTCATCACCTTCATCCTGGAAGAGCTTCTCTTTTCCTTTTCCTGCAACATGGACCACAAAATCTTTCTTCACACCTCCCTCCTTTATCACTACTCATTTCTCCTTTGGTCTCTCCACCTTATTTCCTCCAAGCTGTGTAGCAATCTCAGCAGCCACACTAGACAACAATTCTAGTTGACTCTCCCCCTGAGATGCAGCTTGAGTTTTCTCCTTGACTGCCACCTTATCACTCCTTTCTACATCTGCAACAAACACTTCAGCCTTACCACTTTTCACCCCCTTAGTTGAGGTAGCAACTGCAGGGGTTGAAAATTGTGCTTGAAATTCCTGAAGCTTATCAAAGATAGCCTTGAACCCTTCATTCATAGTCTGCTCCAAACTGGACATCCTGTTCACCAGCTTCACCTGATTTCTGCCCACTGTGTCCAAGTTCTTTGATAATTGAGTAACCTTGTGTGAAAGGGATTTCAACCTTTCAGCAGCTTGTTTAGGTGATTTGGAGGCTGTGGTGGTTCTCACACTCTCTTGTTTTTTATGAGTGATCTCATCACTCCTCACCAACTCACTCTCCAGGCCTAATGCCTTTGATTTTTGGGCTCCCACATCTTGTTTTTTATTCTGGCCTTGCTCAGGGCCCTCTCTTTTTGCCTGGGATTTTCCCAGCCCCTCATTTTTATGCTCACTTCTCTTTTCTTTTATCTCTCTTTTTCTTTTCACACCCTCACTCATCCTAGGTGCAAGAGACTGAGCAGGTACATCTTGCACTGAAGTTTTAGATTTTACCTTAAGTAGGGTAGAAATTGGAGCAAAATCTTCATCACTTAACTGTTGAGAAGATGCAGCCATTTGAGAGTTGCTGTCTTGGATTGGAATGTTGACAGCATCTTTTGAAAAGTTACTGTCAGGAGGATTGACAGCAACTTTGTCATTAACAGCTACAGAGGCTGTGACAACAATCTCTTCCACCCTTTGAGTAGAAGGTTCTTGTGGATTGCTATGATCAGTTGCATTCAATTGTTGGAAGAGTGCATCAACATTTTGATCTTCAACATTGGCAAAGAGTGATGCACTATAATTGAATGAATTGTGTTCCACATTTTCTAGCCTTATAGTGTGTGTGTTTTCAAGTGTGGGCTCAGGTTGAGTGTGTTCAACCTGTTGTACAGACTCTTTACAAGATGCCATGGGTGACTGGCCAAGTTCAATAGATGCCCCTTGTTGAGAGGAGACATCTAGGGATGTGTTTTGATCCCTATTAAGATCTATGCCCTTTTGAGAGGACACAGTCTGGCTTACAAAATTTGATACCCTTGCCTTCTTTCTCTTAAGCTCACCAGGGCCCTCTGTGGGTTCTATGTTCATACTACCAACCTTATTTGCTACATCTAGTGCAGTTTCACCACCTACCTGTGGAAAGGTTTCTATCATAGTGTTACAGAACAAAAACGAGGTGTCTTTAATACGTAATTAATGTTAGGGTTTGAGAGAGCTTCAAGCTTTAATGGCTGCACTAACGTTTCATGACTTAGCTCAGGTCCTCGTTAACTGCCTACGTATCTCAATTCGTATGAGAATCAAGCCAAAAACGTAGTTCTAATGTTGAGGGGTTAGGCCCTTTATATAGGCGTATGAAGGTCTTGGAATCAGATTAGAAGTAGGAGACTTGGTGGCCAAGTCTCCCAGTGTCAGGGTTGTCTAAACCTCTTAGGAGTGAGAGTCCTTGTGGGACTCCTCCCGTGTTTGAGTTTCTAGATCCTTCTAAGATTAGGGCCTTCAACAGGTTTTTCGGGCCTTAATTAAGCCCTTATTAATTAATTACGAAATTAATTAATAACAGAGACTTACTGGGCCTATGGTTTCAACAGAGCTGATGGGCTGGATTTACAAATCCAATTGATCCTAGGACTTATTTTCCTAGTTCGTTTCAAGGGCCCAAGCCTTTGGACCATACCAGGTCTAATTAATGAAATAATAAATGTTTTCATTTATTATTTCCTCAGGGTTATTTCTACCCATATCATTTGCCCCCCAACTTTTGGGAAAACTTCGTGAGTTTTCGTAAAAGTTTCACAAAAGGGTTTTCAGTGCCTTATCAGGCTTTTGACTCGTCTCGGTCAATTTTATCTCGACTTTTGGGCTCAAGCCTTTTCATTATTAATCCTTTCAAAGAATTAATATTATAAAAATTGTCCCCTCTAGGGCTTAATCTCTAGCCTCTCTATCAAGGAGAAGTTTTTCGTAGGCTTGCCCTAAATCGACCTGGATCGAGGTCGAACAGGGGCTCGTTTCCACCTCCAGGTCGATGGGGGGAACTGAGGTCGATTTCAACCTCGAATGAGGTCGAATTATGACTAAAAACAAATCGTGATCTAATTGAGTCGACCTCAATCGACATCGAATGGAGGTTTTGAGGTCGAATAGATCTTCATGGCTTTTAACTCCATTGTCGACCTCGAACGAGGTCGAATTAAGCTTAAAAATTACATCGAGGTCGAATTAAAAGCGAGGTCGATGGTTGACCTCAATTGACATCGAATGGCGATTTTGAGGTGGAATAGGCCTTCATGGCTTTGATTTTCTTGTCGACCTCGAATGAGGTCGAATTAAGCTTCAAAAACACATCGAGGTCGAATTAAAATCGAGGTCGATGGTCGACCTCAATTGACATCGAAGGGCGATTTTGATGTGGAATAGGCCTTCATGGCTTTGATTTCCTTGTCGACCTCGAATGAGGTCGAATTAAGCTTCAAAAACACATCGAGGTCGAATTAAAATCGAGGTCGATGGTCGACCTCAATTGACATCAAAGGGCGATTTTGATGTGGAATAGCCTTCATGGCTTTGGCTTCCTTGTCGACCTCGAATGAGGTCGAATTAAGCTTCAATTTACCTCCCAGGTCGAAATGTTTTGGGGCCTCATGTCTTTATTATTTTCGACTTGGAATGAGGTCGAATTAACACTCAATTTACCTCCCAGGTCGAAATGTTTTAGGGGCCTCATGGCTTTATTATTTTTGACTTGGAATGAGGTCGAATTAATACTCAATTTACCTCCCAGGTCGAAATGTTTTGGGGCCTCATGGCTTTATTATTTTCGACTTGGAATGAAGTCGATGGGCCTTTGTCTCTTTTAGACGACACCCTAGTCTGGGCCTTCAAGGCTTTTCGATTTGGGAGTTGGGCTTTATTGTTTGGGGGGCCTCATACTTCCTGAGACCCAAGTTCTAGATCCTTCTCAAGAATTATAGAACATGGGTAACAGGTGTTATTATTCGTTTTTATTTTTCAAACATTGGGCCTTTCAACCATGGGCCTTTAATCATGAAGTTAAACGGTCATTTGACCGACTGAGGGTTATATAAGAGTCGTGTGATGGGCCTCACTCCCCACACTCTTCACTTCTTACTCCTCACATTCCTTGTCAAATAATCGAGCTCTCTAGCTTTTAGCGAATCCAGCCCCTACTTTATTTAAAAGCATTTAAGTAAGTCGAAGACAGGGATGGCTGATAAGAACGCTTCAAGATTGGCCGCCATGACCGCGGGATCTGCAAAGAGAGGTAAACTCCTTCGCCGCATTCTCATTTTTTCTCAGTACATGTCTTTACTAGATATGATAAACCAAAGGGGGGATGATCATCCTAGTTTGTCACACCTTCACTCCTACAGCCATAGTAGTAAGTTTTTTGACACTGACCAGGTAGATGAGTATAATAAACTGTTTAATTTTCCCCCTCGTTTTACCCTTTCCTTGGTTGGTCCTGGTGACAGAACTTGTCACTGGAAGCCCAATAAACTATTTATATACGTAGATGCACTATTAGCGGGGCTTAGGTTTCCTGTTCATGATTTCATACCCATCCTTTTAGCCGACGTACAAATCAACCCTTGCCAGATTGCACCTAATGGATGGAGATTCATCAATTGTTTTATGGTTCTTTGTCTGGAAAAGAAAATAAAAATGACCGTTCCTTTGTTTCGCAAAATCTTCCAATTTAAGAATTCCTCCAACCTTTATTTGGGTTGGATCCATATTGGCCATAGGCCTAACCAGCCTCACATTTTCGACAACTCGTCCATTCCTGACAACAATCCCGGTTGGAAGGAAAATTTCTTGCAAATAAAATGGGAAGGGGGTGACTGGGGGACTCTCTTTAGGCCCTCTTTTGGGAAGGTGGCCGATGGGAGTGTCGAAACTATTGGGCTTTCTGGGACGGAGGAAGCTGCATATGCTGCGCTTACCCAAGTCGAGTCCTTGGAGGCGTCCTGGGCTATCCTGGATGAGCGCAGGCTAAAGGCCGTGGGCCTTTCCAGGGCCTCTAACAAAGGTACTAACTTTTAACTTGGATTTTCCTTCTCATTTTCACATTGCCTGGTTACTAACCTTTTCTGGGTTCTATTTTCAGCCACGATGCAAATCAACGAGTGGACTGTTCCACCAGTCGAGGAGACGGGCCGTATGAAGCGGCTAAAGCTGAAGCAGGATCCTAGGCAGGTCAAGGATCCATTTGATTTTTTAAAACCTCACAATAAGCCTACTGAGGTTGAGGGCAGCGGGACTATCAAAATTCCCCGATCTCTATCCTACAAACCAGGATGGGGATTTAGAAAATCCGACACAGTGGTAGGGTGCACAGATCACGCGAAAGATTGGTCCCTTCATTCTATTACCCCTTGTGATTACAAGGAAATTGTGATGGGACGCGACGAAGAGAGCACTCAGGCTCTGGGCGCACAAGCATTGGCATCGGTAAGTCCTCTTGGGCTATTTCTAGGTCCGTTTCTGGTTTGTTAGTTTTCCCATAACTCACCTTTAACTTAATGACCTTGCAGGCTAATGTTTACTTCCAGGCCTCCTTGCATCAGACTGAGCTGTGGAAAACTCAAGCAGGGAAGCATAAGAAGGAGCTTTGTGTGGCGCATGCCAAAATCCAGCATTTAGGGGAAAAGCTGGCCGAGAAGGAGGAGCTATTGAAGAAGGCTCAGGCTGATGTGATCGAACTCCAGGCTGATCATAACGTCATTATCGACAAATACATGGCCTCAGACGAGTATCAAACCCTGATAGAAGCTCACGATGATCTTGTTTTCCCAGTCAACTATACTATGGGGTGGAATGAGGCCCTTAAGGAAGTGTTGGAGAAGCATCCGGGCCTGTTTGACCCGAGGGTCGATTTTAAAAGCCCTCAGTCAGCCGAGGCATTGAAGCGGTTGCTTGAGAATCAAGAAGAGGAAGATACTGACGAAGACGATAGTCCTGATGTTAGGACAAAAAGGGTTCGTGAGCCTTCTCCTACTCATTCTCCTCGCCGTGTTGTGCCAAAGAAAGTTATTCCTGAGGCAACCCCTCAAAAATCGGCAGAGGAAGGCACTTCCGATTCTAGCCCTTCTGATGAGGAGGAAGAGGAGGCAGAGAAGGAAGAGGAGGAAGAGGGGGAAACTCGCAAAGCTGATGCGGAGTCTTCGTCCATCGAGGAAGGCTCTTCTGAAAGCGAGGAGGAAGAAGAGGACAAGTAGCTAGGATTTTTATGTTGAGTTTTATATTGGCCCTCGTGGCTTGTAAAAATATTTGGCCCTCGGGCCTCTATTTATGTAGTCGTGTTTTTCTTTATTTGTCTTTTACTTCCGGCTTTGTTTTGTTCGTTTTTCGTGTTCGTCTTGAACATAAACAAAAAATATTCATGAGGCTTTGTAAAAGATTCAAGGAAAGTAACTGACGGAAAACATTCTTTTTAGAAATCACCAAGTTGTCAAATGAAATTTTCAACAAAACATGTCTTGCCTTCGAGGCTAACAAACCGACACATGAACGTTTTTGAAAATCAAAATCAAAGAACTAAATATAATAAATTCTCAGGTTGGCTGCATTCCAGCTTCTTGGAACTTCAACCCCGTCGAGGGTTTGGAGCTTGTAGGCGCCCTGTCCCGTGACCTCCTTTACTTGATATGGTCCTTCCCAATTGGGGGCTAGCTTGCCTTTGGGACCAGCTCCAGATGCTTCGATCTTTCGCAGAACTAAGTCTCATTCTCGGAAGAACCTTTCATTGACTCTGAGATTGTAGTAGAACGAAGCTTTCTTCTGGTTTTCTGCAATTCTTGCATTGGCTTCATCACGTAGCTCATCTATCAGGTCTAGAGCCACCTTCATGCCTTCCTCATTGGTGACAATCTGAAACTCCTGCACTCTTGGCGATGTCTGAGCAATTTCGGCAGGCACTACTGCTTCAGCCCCATAGGCTAGTTGGAACGGTGTAGCACCTGTTGAGGTCCTGCAAGTAGTTCTGTATGCCCATAAGATTGGGAGCAACTCGTCAACCCAAGTCCCTTGAGATCGCTCAATCCTCTTTTTAAGTCCATCCAGGATAATTCTGTTGGCCACTTCAGTTTGTCCATTTGATTGCGGATGAGCTACTGAGGTGAAACGTAGTTCGATGTTGTAGTTTCCACAGTACCCTATGAAGTCCTTGTTGTTAAACTGAGTTCCGTTGTCCGTCACCAGGACTCGGGTAGCCCATATCTGCATATAACATTCTCCCAGAAGAATTGGATCACATTCTTAGTGTCAATTTTGGCCAAGGGCTTGGCTTCTATCCACTTGGTGAAGTAGTCAATGGTGACAATGAAGAACTTCTTCTGTGCACTGGCCATGGGAAACGGCCCTAATATATCCATCCCCCACATAGCAAATGAGAGTGGGGAGTTTATGGATGTCAACATTTCAGGGGGATGCCTAACGATGGGCGCAAATCTTTGACAGCGATCGCACTTCTTAACATAAGTTTTGGCATCTTTAAGCATTTCAGGCCAATAGAATCACAGTCTCATGACTTTGTGAGCAAGAGCTCTGCTTCCTGGGTGCTGACCACATACTCCTTCATGAACTTCCCTTAGGGCAGCTTCAGCTTCATGGGGTCTCAAACACTTCAAGTAGGGTATCACGTATGATTTCTTGTAGAGTATTCCTTCTATGAGGGCATACCTCAAGGCCCTTACTGATTTCAAGACTTGGAAATAGACCCTGCTAGAGTAATTCTCATTCTCTGACGATGCAAATTTAGACAAGGCATCAGCCTTCATATTCTCCTCTCTTGGGATGTACTCAAAGTGGCATTCTTCAAACTGTGTGGCTTGAGATTTAACAATTCTCAAGTATCTTGCCATAGTTTCTTATCGGGCTTCAAACTCCCCATTTACTTGGGAGATCACTAACCTTGAGTCACCACATACCTTCAATTTTTTCACCCTCAGGGTTCTGGCCAGACCAAGTCCAGCTATCAAAGCTTCATACTCTGCTTCGTTGTTTGTAGTGGGGAAATCCAACTTGATTGCATATTCAACAATAAACCCATCTGGGCTTTGCACAACTAGGCCAGCTCCACTAGTTTTTGTTTTTGAAGCTCCGTCAAAAAAGAGTAGCCAGTATTCTTTGAGTTCCTCCTCTTTTTCCTTCTTCTTTTCAGTTTCTTTATCCTCTACCTGCCCCCCGACTTCTTGGTTGGGAATGGTACATTCAACCACGAAGTCAGCTAGAGTTTGAGCCTTGATGGTCGTTCTAGGCTTATACTTGATTTCGAACTCTCCAAGCTCAATAGCCCATTTGATTAGCCTCCCACTGGCCTTGGGGCTGTGCAGGTATGTTTCTCAGGGGCTGGTCTGTCAAGACTTCAATAACATGCGCCTAGAAGTATGGACGTAGCTTTCTCGAAGCCATTATCAATGCCAAGGCAAATTTCTCAATCTTTGAATAATTTAGCTCTGCACCGTGCAGAATCTTGCTAACATAATAAATGGGTTTCTGAACCTTAGCTTCCTCTCTTACAAGGACAGCGCTCAGGGCTGAGCTAGAGACAGCAAGGTATAGGAATAGCACTTCCTCAGGTTTTGGTTTTGCAAGCAGAGGTGGCTCTGCCATATACTTCTTCAGTGCTCCAAATGCTGCCTGACTTTCGTCGTTCCATTCAAAGTCTTTGACCTTTTTGAGGGACGTGAAGAATGGTAGACACTTTTCTCCTGACTTGGATATGAAACGTCCCAGGGCTGCTACCCTTCCTGTGAGCTTTTGGACATCATTTATCGTCTTGGGAGGCTCCATGTCCAAGATTGCCTGAATCTTGTCGGGGTTGGCTTCAATGCCTCTTTTTGAGACCATCAGGCCTAGAAATTTCCCAGACCCTACGCCAAAGGCACACTTGGCTGGGTTCAACATCATCTTGTGCGTTCTCAGAACCTCAAATGCTTCACTCAGGTGTGCAAGATGATCGGCCTTGTCTAGGCTCTTGACTAACATGTCATCAACGTAGACCTCCATGGTCTTACCAATGAGGTGCTTGAAGATTTTATTCACAAGTCTTTGATACGTGGCTCCTGCATTCTTAAGTCCAAAAGCCATAACCAGATAACAGAAAACACCAAAGTCAGTGATGAATGATACCTTAGGGATGTCATTGGGGTGCATCTTGATTTGGTTGTAGCCACTGAAGCCATCCATGAAGCTAAGCATTTCGTGCCCCGCTGTGGCATCTATTAACGTGTCTATCCTTGGTAATGGGAAACAGTCCTTAGGACAGGCATCATTCAAGTCAGTGAAATCCACGCACATCCTCCATTTCCCATTGCTCTTTTTGACCATCACGGGGTTGGCCAGCCATTCAGGAAATTGAATTTCTTTAATAAATCCGGCTTCTAACAACTTTTCTACTTCTTCTTTAATGGCCTCCTGCCTTTCGGGGGCAAAATTTCTTTTCTTCTGCTTGACTGCTGTCCTTCCAGGATTCACATTCAACCGATGCGTTATGAGTTTGGGGTCTATCCCTGGCATATCGGCTGCTGTCCAGGCAAAGACATCTCTGTTATCTTGCAAGAATTGGACCAGTTGTTGTTTCAGGTCCTTGGGGAGTGAAGCCCCAACATAGGTCACTTTTTCAGGATCTTGAGGATCCAGGGGAATGGACTCCAAGTCTTCTGCGGGTTTTCCCCTCCTTTCTTCGTGATCTCTGACATCCATATCTTCAATGGGGAGAACCTGCCCCCCAGTCCCGTCTGGCTTCAAAGCGGCCACATAACAGCTTCTGGCCATCTTTTGATCTCCTTTCTCTTCTCCTACCCCGTTCCTGGTCGGGAATTTGAGCTTCAGATGATATGTAGAGGCTATTGCCTTGAAGGCATGCAGCCCAGTCCTGCCAAGGATTGCATTGTAAGTGGTACGTGCCTTAATAACAAGGAAATTCAGCATTTGAGTAGAATGTCGAGGTTCTTCGCCCATAGTCAAGGGTAGTTGTATAATTCCTTCTATCTGAGATTCCACCCCATTGAAACCATAAATAGGCATGTTGGAGGGGGTCAGCTGTGAATCATTATACCCCATCTTCACAAAAGCTTCATAAATTAGAATGTCTACAGACGATCCACCGTCTACCAAGACTCTTTTTACTGGAGAGTTTCCTATGACAGGGGTGATTACCAAGGGATCATCATGGGGGAACCTTACCCCTTCTAAGTCAGAATCGTCGAATGACAAAGAGACCTCAGTCCTTGCTCTCTTTGGAGGTTCTCCTACGATGTTCATTACCTCCCGGGCATATGCCTTCCTGGAGTTTCGGGAGCTGCCTGCTGCAGTTGGTCCTCCTGAGATTACGTTAATCATAGGCCCTCTGGGCTGATTGTTTCTCTCCTTGGGGTCTGAGTCCCTCCGTTTGTCATTCCTTCTATCATCTCTAGCACCATCCTTGGTGTATTTTTCTAACTTTCCTCTTTTAATCAGAAATTCGATCTCGTCTTTCAACTGACGACATTCATCAGTATCGTGTCCCACATCCCTATGGAACCGGCAGTATGCGCTTTTGTTCCTCTTTTCAGGATCAGTCCTTAGTGGCTTCGGCCAACGGAGGTCCTTACCCTTCTCAATGTCCATTAATATTTGGCTACGGGCAGTATTCAGCCTTGCATATTCTGTGAACCTGGACCCTCCTTTCTTCTTGGAGTCATTATCATCATGCTTAGCATACTTAGTATCGGCAGTATACTCAGCATCACTAGGTCGTTTCTTAGAGTAGGTGTTCGGGGCTTGAAACCCTTGGGCCTTCCTCATACTTTCCTCAGCCTTGATATACTTTCCATCCCTCTCTTGGAGCTCGTTCATACTCTCGGGGGCCCTCTTAGCTAACGATCTTCTGAAATTTTCATCAGAAGTCCCTTGCTGTAGGGCTATCATAGCTACCTTCTGGTCTAAGTCAGGGACCTTCAAGGCTTCTTTTCTGAACCTGTTCATATAGTCCCTCAAGGATTCATTCTTCCCTTGATGCATATTCATTAACGAAGCTGAGCTTTTCTCGTGAGTCTTGCTGCTGATGAACTGACCAACGAAAGCCCTGCTTAGATCTTTGAACGACCCAACAGAGTTTGGTGGTAGACGACTGAACCACCGCTGAGCCATGCCACTCAGGGTTTGGGGAAACGCCCTATACTTGATGGCATCGTTTACAGGCTGCAGTAACAGTGCATTAGAGAACGTGAGAACATGATTTGAGGGATCTCCCGTTCCATCATAGGCCCTGATTGTCGGCATCTTAAACTTCCTTGATATCTTTTCATTCATAATATTCTCTGTGAAGGGGGGTGTGGGATCATCAGGATCTCCAAGCGGCAATAAGTCTTGAGGATCAGCCCTAACATGACTTGTCCTTATTTGCCTCGGGGGCTCATCCAAATCTATTACAGAGGTGTTTCTCATCAACTCTCCAGCACCCTCCACTCTGGGGCGCTGTCGCCTTGCCAATGCCTTCTCCAGGTCTTTCCTTAGTCGTTGAGCTTCGGCTTCATGAGCGCGTATTCTTTCCTGAAGGTTCAGGGAGTCATTACTTTGAGGCCCTCGGGGCTGGGTACTCTTCCCTCCAAGGGGCTCCTTACCAAGTCGCCTCCTTCGTGGGTTAACATCTTCGTCAGACGACTTCTCGTCATCAGTTGAGTAAGGTCCGGAGAAGTCCCGACTTCTTCGTTGTGGGGTATAGTGGGGCAACAGCCCTTGCTCATAAGGGGGCTCGTAGTTCCTTGGGAGCCCATAACGAGGGTCAGGTGTTATAGCAGACGAGACCTGCATAGTAGGAGGAGCAACAAAAGTTGTATGAAGGGGTGGAATTACCTGGAGTGGAGGAGCTGAAGCATAAATTGATACTTCGGGGTTGGAAGGATGAATGACGATGCTAAGGGGTCCGGCACGCCGGGTGCTTGCTTCAGGGTCTTCAACGGAGGTGGTTGGAACAACAGCTTGTTGCTCCTGAGTTGTAATAGGGGGAACAGTGGTGTCGACAGCGGTGTCAGGGATCTCTCCTTCAAGGGTGCTTGCAGTACTTCGTGTTCTTGCCATGGTTGTTGTTCGATTTCCACAGACGGCGCCAAATGTTACATATCAAAAACGAGGTGTCTTTAATACGTAATTAATGCTAGGGTTTGAGAGAGCTTCAAGCTTTAATGACTGCACTAACGTTTCGTGACTTAGCTCAGGTCCTCGTTAACTGCCTACGTATCTCAGTTCGTATGAGAATTAAGCCAAAAACGTAGTTCTAATGTTGAGGGGTTAGGCCCTTTATATAGGCGTATGAAGGCCTTGGAATCAGATTAGAAGTAGGAGACTTGGTGGCCAAGTCTCCCAGTGTCAGGGTTGTCTAAACCTCTTAGGAGTGAGAGTCCTTGTGGGACTCCTCCCGTGTTTGAGTTTCTAGATCCTTCTAAGATTAGGGCCTTCAACAGGTTTTTCGGGCCTTAATTAAGCCCTTATTAATTAATTACGAAATTAATTAATAACAGAGACTTACTGGGCCTATGGCTTCAACAGAGCTGATGGGCTGGATTTACAAATCCAATTGATCCTAGGACTTATTTTCCTAGTTCGTTTCAAGGGCCCAAGCCTTTGGGCCATACCAGGTCTAATTAATGAAATAATAAATGTTTTCATTTATTATTTCCTCAGGGTTATTTCTACCCATATCACCTAGGGTGTGTGGTCCTCATCCTTTTAGAAATCTGGTCCTTTTGAGAGGAACCAGACCCTTGGCTGATATTTTTGGTGACTCTAGAAGGCCGGACTCCTTCAAAAGGTTTGGAGTGTGGGTTAGGAATGGAGAGGTCAACACCATTCTCATCACTCAAGGAGAACACATTGTAGTCCCCAACAATTTTTAAATTTAATCTATTGATGGTTGAAAACATGAAATCAGTTATAAACAGACTCAATTCAGTGTTAAGTGGTTTACTGGTTAACAAATAATGAATGTTTTTCTTTAATGTTGGGGACTCCATGCATTGAACACTATCTAAATTAATTATGCCTACAACAGAGTTAATTATAAGCATAAAGAATCTAGGATAGTAAATTACCGGTTTTCTGGCTTCTTTCTTTCCCAGGACCAGCTTGAACAGTGGCATCAGGAGCTTTCCAATATCAATCCTATAGTTGTGCACCATGGAATGCACAATCTTCCTGATGTATGCTGGCACTTCATTCCAGCCACTAGTTTTACTGGACATGGACCTTGAGACAGCATCCATCATCATGCTCCATTCTTTATTTAGATATTTCCTGTCCATTCCTCCCGAAGGATACCATTCATCACTATCTGCATTGAGCTTGGGTCCAGCATACCCGACCATCTTGAAGAACTTCGCAAGTTGTTCTTCACTTGTAGGCTCCGTAAATAGCAAGCCTTCAGCCTCTTCCACATGAAGAGCTTTGTTGATGTGAGAGGAATCAATGGTGTAAGAGGTACCATTGATTTGGAAAGAGATAGAGCTCGCATCTTACTCCCCCTCACATACTGCAGAGATCCAGAAATGAGAAAGTCTAGGAATTTCCAGGTGGGGACTTGCAGTTAGGGCATATGTTATGTATGAGTTGTTCATGAAGCCAACAAGAGGTTTGAAGGCTTCTCCAGCGACACCAATTGAAGCCATGGTAGTGAAGTTGGTTTGGGCAAGAGAACAGATAATTTGGGGTCCAGACATGGTTACAAGAAAATGGTTTAGATCTAGGTTTAGAGAGTTGAAGAACGGTTTAGAGAAAAAGTTGCAGAGAAAGTAGATGGTTTTTAGGGCGTTTGAATATTTGAAGATTAAAGAAAAATAAAGAATGTTAGAGATTTAAGCTATTTGTATATATACGATGTGAAAAAGATACCGTCAAGAAAGAATTTTAAACGATTTAAAGTGACAGTTGTCTTCAAGTTCCATTCTTTGACAGTAACTTCTGCGCTAGAAATCACAAACAATCTTGACAGTAACATTATAGATTAGAGAATATATATAATAAATGAATACCTCTAATATTAACTGGTGACAATATGTTATGCGGAGGTTTTATAAAAACTGTACTGTCAAAGGATATTGACAGTAAGTTTCATTTCCGCATCCTATACTGTCACTATTTCTCAACTCTTTGACAGTAGGTTTCATAGGATTCGACAGTAAGTTTTAATCCCGTGAAACATACTGTCAAGACTTCTTAAACATGTGACAGTAAGTTTTCACAGATTTTGACAGTAACTTGTTACCATATGATAGGTATAGATAAAACATATTGTCAAGAATTTTGACAGTACTTTTTATCAAGTTACTTAAAAATCAATTAGTTAACCTTTCAGTTAATTATCATCATGTCTTATCACTGTGATAGTAATCAAAACACCTCTAGAGGCCATTAATTCACAGTGAGATCAGTTAACTAAAATTTTGATCAACTAAACAGAGTTACATCAACATGTTAAGTTTAACATACCCAATTCACTCACTAGCCTGTTGAAAGTCTTTTCATCCAATGGTTTGGTAAAGATGTCTGCAAGTTGCTTCTCTGTGGGCACATAGATTAGCTTGATTGTGCCTTCCTCCACATGCTCTCTAATGAAATGATGTCTGATGTCAATGTGCTTAGTTTTGGAATTTTGAACCGGATTCTCAGAGATTGTTATAGCACTTGTGTTGTCACAAAATATAGGAATTCCTTGCAATGTTAACCCATAGTTCAATAGTTGGTTCCTCATCCAAAGAAGCTGAGCACAGCAACTACCAGCTGCAATATATTCAGCCTCTGCAGTTGAATTTGACACTGAATGTTGCTTCTTGCTAAACCAAGAGACCAATCTTTCCCCCCAAAACTGACAACTACCTGTTGTACTCTTTCTGTCTATTCTGCACCCTGCATAGTCTGAGTCTGAATATCCAACCAAGTCGAAACTAGAATCCTTAGGATACCAAAGGCCTAAGTTTTGAGTGCCTTTCACATATCTGAGAATTCTTTTCACTGCCATTAAATGTGACTCATTTGGATCAGACTGAAACCTTGCACACAACCCTATTGTAAACATTATGTCAGGCCTGCTAGTTGTTAGATAGAGGAGAGAGCCAATCATTCCTCTATACATCTTGTTGTCCACATTCTTTCCTTTTGGATCCTTGTCAAGTTGAGTTGCTGTTGAGATTGGAGTTTTTGCAGGAGATGAGTCTTTCATATCAAATCTTTTCAAAAGATCTTTAACATACTTAGTTTGGCAAATAAATATTCCATCTTCTTTTTGATAGACTTGAAGTCCAAGAAAGAATACTAATTCACCCATCATACTCATCTCATATTTGTTTTCCATTAACTCTGAGAATTTATTGCATAACTCTTCATTTATTGAACCAAAGATAATGTCATCAACATATACTTGGACTAGAATGATATCATTTCCATGCTTTTTGTAGAAAAGAGTTTTATCCACAATCCCTCTTGTAAAGTTATTATCAAGAAGAAACTTGGAAAGAGTATCATACCAAGCCCTTGGTGCTTGCTTTAGACCATACAATGCCTTGAGTAGTCTGTACACAAAGTTTCTCATCTTTGGATCTTCAAAGCCTGGAGGCTGTTCAACATACACTTCTTCTTCTAATTCTCCATTGAGGAAAGCACTCTTAACATCCATTTGAAAAACTTTGAAGTTGTTGAATGCAGCAAAAGCCAAAAAGATTCTTATTGCCTCAAGTCTGGCAACAGGAGCAAATGTTTCTTCATAGTCAATCCCTTCCTGTTGACAGTAGCCTTTTGCCACCAGCCTTGCTTTGTTTCTTGTGACAGTTCCACAGTCATTCATCTTGTTCCTATAGACCCATTTGGTGCCTATAATAGATTTGTTCTTTGGCCTAGGCACCAACTCCCAAACACAGCTTCTTTCAAATTGATTCAGCTCCTCTTGCATAGCATTAATCCAATCTGGATCAGCCAAAGCTTCTTCTAGAGTTTTAGGTTCTGTTTGAGATAGAAAACAAGAGTACATGCATTCATTGGCAACATTTCTTCTTGTTTTGACTCCAGTTCCTGGATCACCAGTAATTAAATCATTAGTGTGATCTCTGTTCCATTTAGTTCCTCTTAAAGAGTCATTAGAGTCTTCAGCATTTTGTTGATTGACAACATCTTTTGTTCTTGCACTGTTGACAGCATCAATTTCTTCAAGTCCACTATTCATTAGAACATTCCCAGAAAAATCAGTTGTTTGGGCAGTTCCTTCATGTTCTCCAGAATTGTTAGGAACCATTGTTGGACCAGAAATATTGTGATCAATACTTGGTGAATTCTCTTCAATATCTTCTAGATAGCCTTGGTTTTCAAAGACTAAAGCTTCTATTTCTTGACTTCCTTTAATTCCAGGAAATTTAGTTTCATCAAAGGTGACATTTATACTCTCCTTCATAGTCTTGTGATCAATGATGTAGACTCTATAGGCAGTCCTGTCAATACCATATCCCATGAAGATTCCTTCAAGTGCTTTAGTATCAAACTTTCCTTTGATCTCATTTGAGTCTTTCATGAAGAAGCACTTGCTCCCAAAGACATGAAAATAGTTGACAGTTGGTTTCCTTCCTGTAAGCAATTCATAAGGTGTCTTCCCATAGGCTTTGTTGACTACAGTCCTGTTTTGAGTGTAACAGGCTGTATTGATTGCTTCACCCCAGAAATAGGTAGAGAGTTTTGCTTCACTCAACATTGTTCTTGCAGCCTCAATAAGAGTTCTGTTTTTTCTTTCCACAACACCATTTTACTGAGGTGTTCTTGGTGCAGAGAATTATTGAGTGATTCCATTGTCTTTGCAGAAATCATTCATGATATTGTTTTTGAACTCAGTACCATTATCACTTCTCAAGGTCTGCACTTTGTACTTGGGATTTTTGTCAAGAACCCTAACCAAATCAATAATTTCTTGTGCAGCTTCATCATTGGATGTTAGAAACCTTACCCAAGTGTATCTTAAGAAATCATCAACCATTACCAAAGCATATCTTTTTCTTTCCAGTGATTGCACATTCACAGGACTAAACAAGTCCATGTGAATTAGTTGAAATGCTTCATTGATTGAACCACTAGGAGTGCTTTTATGAGCAGCTCTCCTTAGTTTCCCTTTCTGGCAATCCTCACACAATCCTTCTTGACAGAATTCAAGTTGAGGTAGCCCTTTCACCAACTCTCTCTTCATTAGATGATTCATTGCTTTGAAATTCAAATGAGAGAGCTTCTTATGCCACAGCCAACTTTCAGTTGAAGAGGCCTTACTGTAGAAACAGTAGACCTTGTCTTTCCTTACAGAATCCAAGTCAGCAATGTAGAGGCTTCCTTTCCTTGCACCTTGAAGAACTTCTTCTTGTGTCTTTTTGTTGATAATGGAGCATCTGTCTTGATCAAAACCAACCTTGAAACCTCTTTCACAAAATTGAGTAACACTCAACAAATTGTGCTTCAAACCATTTACTAGAGCAATTTTCTCAATTTTCAAGTTTCCAACTTCCAGTATGCCATATCCCATTGTGAAACCAATGTTATTATCACCAAAGGTTACACAAGGGCCAGCCATTTCCTTGAACTGTGATAGCAGGGCTTTATCACCTGTCATGTGTCCTGAGCATCCACTATCAATGATCCACATGATTCTTTTATTTTTCCTGTTGCCCTGTAAAGCAAAACATCTCAAGTTGCTTTTGGTACCCAACTTTCATTGGGTCCATTTTGTTTAGCTAAATCACAGTTTGAAGTTGATTCAGTTGTATTTCTTTCTTTTGCTTTTAACAAGACTCCTGTAGCTACCCATTCAGTTTTGAATATAGGTTTGATAGCTTTGTTCTTAGGTGGCTTGTCCATCCTAACTTTAGGAGGACTTGGAGTCTTTGCCTTTTGAAAGGCATATGACTAGGCCTATTTGTAATAATTAGATGACAACTCAACTCTAGCTAATAAAGAGAAATAAATAATAAGCACCAAACAGGAATCAAGACGAAGACAGTCAACTAATCACAAAGGATCCAAGTATCAGAAGTATTTTTATGGGGTTGCTACTCAACACTGGAAGAAGTTCATTTTTATGTTCAAGCGTCAGTGAAAATAATCAAGTAGTAGTGGTTCTATATTAAACAGAAGATATAGAAGATTTCAAATGGTTACTACAAGTAGATTCCAGAACAAGAATGAAGACAGTGAAGCAGAAGAAATGACAGAATGCCTCTAATTTAAAAGTTATTAAAAGGAGAATATTTATTAGTATGACACAAATGAACCAGACAGTACATTTGTGTGTCAACTAAATATAAATATTTATTCTTCATTTAATCAAGAGGTTTCAAGATCATAAGGCAAAGAAAAATCAAGAAGACTGCAGTTTAAACAAGATCTCTATAATATGTTAATTCTACAATCCAAGTAAGTTAGTTATTTAATTTATTTAATTAAATTAATTCAAGATTGAATTTAATTTAATTTATAAATTATTTAATTAATTTAAATAGAATTAATTTATTATAAAAGAAATGATTAAAATGACTTATTAATAAGTCATACCGAATGACTTATTATTAAGTCATACCGAATTATATATATATATATAATCAGTTCGAATGACTTATTAATAAGTCATACCGAATGACTAATTAATAAGTCATACCGAGTTATATATATATATATAAAGAATAAGACATACCGAGATTTCAATGCTCAAAAGGTCATGCTGGACTTATTTTTATTTAATTAAAAAGTCATACCGATTTTTTAATTAGTAAAATAAGTCATACCGACCAAGAATAAGTCTTACCCGGGTTTTTATAAGTCATACAAGTGTTAAAATAAGTCATACAGACTTATTTTCTTGAAATAAAGTCATACTGAAAAAGGTCATAGCAGCCTTTTTCAAATCTCTATAAATATGATATCAGCCCTTCATTTGTAAGTGTTCAATTGTTAAGAAATTAGAAAATCAGTTCAAATTCAGAAATTTGTCTGCATTGTAATATTCACAGATTTCTGTGCAAGTTTGAATATAATTGATTAAACTCGAACACTTCATGTCGAATTCGTTCTAGATTAATATATCAGTTATTAAATCTAATCTTCATATTAATTGTGTAATACTAATCAAGTTAAAATTATATCTTTCACTTGAACAGTATTTCATTATAATTAATATTTCGCGAGTAATTATAATATTTTTTTATCCAATTATTCCGTGATTAATTTTCAGATATTGTATTCAATCTCTCCTTCTACAATATCAGGGACCAACAATTGGTATCAAAACTGGTTGATATAGTTAATATCAGATCCAAATCAAATTCCGCGAACTCATACAGATCACAAAAACTATTTTAAATTCAAAATAATTTTTTATTCGAAATAATTTTTTTTCTGAAAAACTATTTTTGATCAAAAATTGTTTTAAGTCAAAAATTAAAATATTTTTTGGAACACTTAATTTTTAATCTTATTAAAGATGAGTACCCAGAAAGTGACTAGTATTAAAATTCCACAGTTCGACAGAGAACACTACAACTTGTGGAAACACAAAATGCTACTGTTTATCGGGATTGCAAATCCCAAGTACGCATTAATCATGGCCAAAGGTGTAGAGCCCCCTATATCAGTTGTTCTCGAACATACAGTAGATGGGGTCGTAATTCCACACAGACAGTTTCCTAAAAGTCCGGTAGACTATACAGATGAGGAAACAGAAGCTGTGTCCCTTGATAATAACCTGAAGCTCATATTAATTGAATCCCTTGACTACATCATGTACAACCAAGTAGTCAACTGCAAGAATGCAAAACAGATCTGGGAAACAATTGAAATTATCAATGAGGGAACTGAAGAAGTTAAGGAGAATAGACTGGAGATCCTGACGACCCAATATGAGCAGTTTAGATCCAACCCTGGTGAGGGTATCTCTGAGGTGTTTCAGAGAATAAACAAATTGATAAACGAGCTAAACATGAATGGAAAGTTTTATCAGAACCAAGAGGTGAACAGTAAGTTTTTGCTGACCTTACCAGAGCATCTGGAGCACAGGATTGCAGCCATCCGGGAATCTAGGGACATGAAAGAGGTAACCCTAGAAAGACTCTACGGAGTTTTAAAAACTTATGAGCTGGAATGAATCCAAACCAGAGAGATGTACGGAAGAGGTAAGGTACTGAGTTCCTCCAAGGCATTAATGGTAGAAGCACCAGAAAAAGAAGAAGTGAAGGCTGTTGCACCTTCTAACAGTTCAACAGAATATGTGGTTCCAGAACTTGGACATACTGCTGACAAACAAGAAGATGGTGATTTCTACTCACTGGAAGAACTAGACCAGCTAGAAGATGAATCTCTAGCTATGGTTGCCAGGAAGTTTGGCAACATGAGATTCCGAAGAAACTCCTCATTCATAAGTAAGCCTAATTTTGGAAGATTCCAAAAAGGAGGTTCTTCGACAACAGTATCAAAAAGCGGCTACAAGACCGGCTTAGTTGATAGAAGCAAGTTTCGTTGCTTCAACTGTAATGAGCTAGGCCACTTCGCAACTGAGTGCAAGAAGCCTAAGCAAGGGAAGAAGAGAGAGTCTTACGAAGAGCTCAAGGAGAAATATGATGCGCTCGTGAAAAAGCATCAAGGAAAGTCCTATCTAGCAGCAGGCAAAAGCTGGGATGACTCAGATAATGATGATGAGGAAGAACTGGGAAATCTTGTTCTTATGGCTTCATCAGAGGAATCACTGTCTCCCACCCGTGACAGAGGAATAGAGGTAAATCCTTCTTGTCCTAAAATGTTTGCATTGCTAGGTAAAGAACTAGATGGCGAAAGAGATAAGGTTAAGAAACTCAGACTCAAAGTCAAAGAGTTAGTTGATGAGACTAAAGTTTTTAAACAGTTAAAAAGAAATCATGACAAGTTGACTGTTAAGTTGACTGAAGACTTAGCTGTTCAAGTCAGTAAAGTCAGTTGTCATGTTGTAACAGAAGCTAATCTCAGAAACCAGATAGAAGAAGAAAAGAAGAAGTGTCTTGCATATAAGAATTCCTCATATATTGTAAAGAACCTAGTTGACCAACAAGAAATAAGTCGTAAAGTTGGGATAGGCTTCGAGTACAAATAATCTGTAGGAAAGCCAAGCAACATAACCCCCTTTAGAAAAAGTGTTGTAGAAAGGGGTATCCCACATGTTGTTAAAGACACACCAAAACCTCTCTTCATAACACCGATAGCTGAACATATCCTTGAGAGCTCTGTACTGATTGCATATGAAATGCAGTTGGAAGATCTTGAGGAAGAGAAGAAGAGAGGAGAATAGGTTAAGGACATAAAAAGAGTTAATGTCCAGAAAGAGAAGTGTGCACCAAAGACACCAGTGAAAGATGTGGGAACCTCTGATTCCCGCAGACCTGGTATAGGTGTAAAAGACTTAAAGAATAAAATAAACAGACCCAACATGTTTGTTAACAGTAGGAATAGTAACAATAAATTCCATTCTACTGAAAACTTCAAAGATTCTGATAAAATTGAAGTAGAATCTGTTAAGCCCTCTACTGTATTAAATAACATGCCTACTATTGATGCTTTCCATAAACCTTGTGGTATAATGAATTGTATGTTATGTGCTTTTAATGCTATGACTGCTTACTTTAAACGCATGATAGCTAAGAAAGATAACATGACACCTAGACAGCATATCAATAGTAAATTTGCTAAATCCAAGACTGCGACTCCTTCACCTGAAAAGAAGGAATCATATATTCCTAAGTCTAAACAGAAATTTGTTAAGACTGTTTTTAGGAAGGTAGGAACAGTCAAGGAAGAAAATGATGTTATTCGAAAAGGATCTGTTGTTAAAGCAGACAAAGGTCAATTCTTTAAGTATGCCGGGCCCAATCAATTTTGGGCTCCGAAGACGAATTAATCCGTTTGATATGTGCAGGGAGTTAAACAGGTAAACCGAGTTATATGGATCATGGACAGTGGATCTTCAAGGCATATGACCGGAGATAGAGCCCTGCTATCAAACGTGGTTGAAAGAGCTGGCTCAATAGTCACCTTTGGAGATAGCAACAAAGGAATGACTACGGGCTATGGCAAGTTAAATACTGGAAATGTTATCATTGAAAACGTCTCTTTGGTGGAAGGACTTAAGCACAATCTACTCAGCGTCAGTCAATTCTGTGATAAAGGTTACAAAGTAAACTTTATCAAGGAGAAGTGCTTAATAGCTCATTCTAAAGAAGACAGACTAGCCTTGCGTGGAGTAAGAAAAGGAAACTTGTACGTAGCTGATTTCAACTCGAGAACTGAAGCTGAAGCAAACTGTTTTTATTCAAAAGCTTCAACAGAGGAAAGTTGGCTTTGGCACAAGAAGCTCTCACACCTAAATTTCAAAACAATGAACTCTTTAGTCAAGAGAGACTTGGTGAGAGGACTGCCTCCAATGGAATTTACACAAGAAGGCTTGTGTGAGGCATGTCAGAAAGGGAAGTCAAAGAAAGTAAGTCACAGAGGCACAGACACTACAAACATCACTGAACCACTACAACTCTTACACATGGATTTATTTGGTCCAGTAAATATTTTGTCTATGTCAAGGAAGAAATACGCCTTAGTGATTGTGGATGACTTCACAAAATATACTTGGGTTTTATTCTTGATCTCTAAGGATGAAACTCCACATTTGGTGATTGATCATATAAAGCTGATTGAGTTAGATTCAAAGTTACCTGTCCGGGCAATCAGATCAGATAATGGAACAGAATTCAAAAATGAAGTTCTGAATAATTTCTGCTCAGACAAGGGAATAGCAAGGCAATTTTCAGCACCAAGAACTCCGCAACAAAATGGAGTTGTAGAAAGGAAAAATAGAACTCTGATTGAAGCTACAAGAACAATGCTAAGTGAATCAAGGTTACCTATCTACTTCTGGGCTGAAGCGGTAAATACAGCTTATTATACTCAGAATCGAACTCTGATCAACAAAGATCATATGAAAACTCCCTATGAATTAATGGCTGGCAAGAAACCTACTCTCAAGTACTTTCATGTATTTGGAGCCAAATGCTTTGTGCTAAAAGATGGAGATGAACATCGTGGCAAATTTGAGGCCAAGGCACATGAAGCCATTTTTGTCGGATATTCAAAAAGAGCATATAGGGTATACATAATTGATCAGCACCAAGTAAAGGAAAGTGTCAATGTAACTTTTGATGACACTAAACTCCCAAGTATCCAAACTGAAGATTCTTCTGAGTCATTAAAATTTGATAATTATCCAGACTCACATTCTGATGACGAAGAAGAGCCTGAGATTGCAGCAGGAAATGATGACAACAATGATGGTAATGATCCAGGTAATAGTGGTGGAAACAATGGTAACACTAGAGATACTACTAATACCAGTGGTGGATCAACGAATCATCCTGGCAGCAACTCAGGGGGAGATGAAGGATCAACTGGCACAACACAACATCACAATAAATTTCAAGGCGAATCATCAAGATCAAACCTACTGAGGGAAAGAATATGGAGTAAAGATCATCCCTTTGAATTGATCATAGGTGATCCAGATGTTGGGGTTAGAACCAGAAGTGCAACTTCAAATGAATGTTTATTTTCAGTTTTTCTATCTCAAGAAGAACCAAAGAAGATTGAAGAGGCACTAATTGATCCAGATTGGGTTCTTGCCATGCAAGAAGAGCTCAATCAGTTCGAAAGACAAGAAGTCTGGACACTGGTACCCAAGCCTAAAGATAGATCTGTTATTGGCACGAAATGGGTATACAGGAACAAGTTAGACGGTGATGGCATTGTTACAAGGAACAAAGCCAGACTGGTTGCAAAGGGTTACTCTCAGGAAGAAGGAATTGATTATGACGAAACCTACGCACCAGTTGCAAGACTTGAAGCCATCAGAATATTTCTGGCATTCGCAGCACATTCCAAGTTTAAAGTCTATCAAATGGATGTGAAGAGTGCATTTCTGAATGGAGAGCTAGAAGAAGAAGTATATGTGGAACAGCCCCCTGGTTTTGAAAATCCAGATTTTGCTGATTTTGTGTACTTTCTTTTCAAAGCTCTCTATGGACTCAAGCAAGCACCGAGGACATGGTATGACACTCTCTCTGAGTTTTTACTTGAAAATGGTTTCACTAGAGGTGTCATAGATAAAACTCTCTTTTATAAATTACATAATAAAGATATGATATTTGTCCAAGTCTATGTTGACGATATTATATTTGGTTCTACTAACGAAAACTTGTGCAAGAGATTTGCTAAGTTAATGCAGAGCAGATATGAAATGAGCATGATGGGTGAGCTGTCATTCTTCCTTGGATTGCAAGTAAAGCAAAAGGAAGATGGGATTTTTATTTGCCAATCAAAGTACGTAAGAGATCTTCTCAGAAAATACAGTCTAGAAGATTCTTCACCGGCAAAAACCCCAATGCCAACAGCCACGAGGCTTGACAAAGATGAAACTGGTAAGAAAGTTGACATCACAAGCTACAGAGGTATGATAGGCTCATTATTATATCTAACTGCTAGTAGACCCGATATAATGTTTGCAACATGCTTATGTATTTAGCTATTTCCTCATTAGCAGCTAATATGCTTGTATGAATATTAAAAATTTCAGAACTTAGACTCTCAACAATTTTCTTATACTGAGATGTAGTCATATCAACAGTAGTAAGAAAAGGTACCTGACTTGATGAAGAAAACTTGCTGTCTTTGATTCTTCAATTTCCGCCAAGTTTACTGTCTAGAAATAGTTGTTGTCGTCTGTTCCAACAAATACTGTCACTTGAACATGCTGTCGTAGGCTTCAGTTTGCAGAAAGTTACTGTCAATAATTTGATCCATGCTGTGCATGAACACTGTGTGAACTTCTACTTCATAGATCATTTTATTACATTTGTACATGACAATAACTATCTAAACATGCTGTCACCTACTTGGCTTAAGAACATACTGTTTATAAGTGACAATTAAACATACTGTCAATGTATATATGACAATATATTTTACTTAGTTAATTACTAATTAATCTAAGTAATAATTAGTTGATTACATTGATAGAACCACAATCCCTAACAGATGAAATTATTATTCTGGCCCTTTACGATCAACTTGATAATTATATTATAGATATGAAAAGCCACAATGATTTTATTGACTTAAAAGGAGTATCTGATCTAGCTCAAAAAATAGTTTAAAAACAAAAAAAAAATGTGATTTCCTTTAATTTATATGTTGCTCAAACTAGCGTTAATCTTATCTATTGCAATTGCGACGATTGAAAGGGCATCTTCAGCTATAAATCTCATTAAAAGTGTACTTCGGAATGCAATGGCAGACACCTGGTTGAATGACCGCCTGATAACTTATATTGAAAGAGATATTTTTGAGATAATAAGTAATGAAGAAATTATGGAGAGATTTCAGAAAATGAAGAAAAGAAAAATGCTATTGTGACAGATAAAATTAATAATATTGTATAAGTTCGTATATAAAAACTTTGACAAACTTTTTGCAAGGCCAACTTGATCCTCTTTCCCAGAGATCCCAGATGAGGGACACCCTGTACTCCAGTCCTGGCTCCGCCACTGATGATGCAATTTAAAAAGAACACCAAGCCGACGTGGAAGTACAGCTCTTGAAAACTAATTATCTTAAAGATCAAGGTGACAAGGTGAGCTAAACTAGCTGGAGAAGGAAGTGATCGAATAAGTGATGAATGGAGGAAGAGGGCTAAATCCGAAAGTATTATATAAAAAGTAAAATGGATATCGTTTCTGTAAAATATTAGAACTAAAATAATTATGAAAAATGTTTCCATCGTGGAACTAAAATATTTCGTATAATAAAAGAAAATATGATCATGGAACTGGAATGAAATAATTTTCTATTTTATAAAAGTAATAAATATTATAATTTAAAATAGGACTTTTTAAAAAAATATTAAACTTTTATTATTTTTTGCAAAAATACATTTTTTTTATTTTGCAAAAATATAACTTTTAAGTTTTTTTGCAAAAATACGGTTTTGTAACCAATACAAAATGATATAACTAAAATTAATCTCAAATGTAACTACATGCAATTACGAACAACTACGAACAATTTTAATTTTTTTTAAAAAAAATTACATTCAATTATATTTGAGTTTGAATCTCCGGCTCCCCTTCGTCCGTCCCATACGACTGGTATTGCTACCGCACAAGAGAGTTAGCATACAAGACTATAGGCTACTGCGTGTGATTAAGCAAAGGTTGACCGCCCTTTCAGCAGTGTCTACTATATATATTCTATAATCTATATGATTTTATTCTCATATTTAATTATATTTTATATTAATTAGATATTTATTTAATAAATTTTAATATTTTATTGTAAAAAAGAATGTATTACTAAATTAAGAAGAATTTGGGTTTAAAGAGTTATTTTGGAATTAAAATAAAAGGAAATTCGTATTTATCGCTCATTACACTGTTTAGGCCATATCTTGAGTTTTAGAAGTCAGAATTGGACGATTTTACAGCCCACGTGAAGCTTATAAAATTATCTTTAATTCAGAGATAATTTAATAAGCAAAAGCCAACTGGATCAACCCAGAAAAGGACGAGTAAAGACATCTACGAATTTTACATGGAGAATTCTACTCGATTTAGAAAACCTACTTGCATTTGTTTTAAAAGAATTAAAATACTTTTTATATCAGAGAGATATGATATATTATTATGTATTATTAGACGCAATATGATTATTATTAGATTAGATAGAGTAGTTTATTATTAAGGTTAGAAGGAGATGGAGGGAGGCCATGACATTTTACATGTGACAGGAAGAAATGAAGGTTTTCTTATCCAAATCTTTTCTTTATTCTTATTAGTTTAATTATGTTTCCTTATTGTATTAGTTGTTTAACTTGTTTAACGATTAGTGAGTAGTTGCTTCTAGGGTTTAAGGGGAAGCCATATTTGTATTATAATATTAGCATGATTTTCACAGTGATTTAATTGATTATGGTTAATTCTAGTTGATTATGTTTTAATTATTGATTTATATAATCGGCTGATATCATGAATTGATTTTATGGAAATAGGGGTATGAATCGAGAGATTTACTTACTAGAGGCACAAATACGATTACTAGAACTGAATTTGAGTGCAAGAGCATCATTGGATTTCTGAGAGCGTTGATGATCGAGAGAGATTAACACTGCTCTAATTACCTGATTAATTGAATTACTAAAATTGTTAATTGTGTAAACATTTTTCGAGAGTGTTAATACTTGAGAGAGATTAACAAACTCTAGTTATATGATCACTTTAATTGCTTTAGTTTAGAAGCTACCTACTCAAGCGACAATCAATACACATTCAGGCAATCAATACACATATCATTTTTTTGATTGAAAAGTGGATCACGGACACCCATTTTTTGGTAACCTGAGCTTTGATACTATGTTGAGTAACCAGCTCATCTAAAACCTTAAGATGTTAGAGAGAGACTCAAATAGATCTTATACTATTCTTTAATATTATATATTCCGTATTTTTGTAAAAAAAAATAAAAGATAATAAAATCGCAAAAAAATAAAAAAGTAGTATTTTTGATAAATATCCTTTAAAATAATAATTATCCATAAATATAATAATGGTGGAGGATTGGGAAAAAAATGTAAAAGTACGTGTTATTCGATCAATGCAATAAAGACGACGAAAAATGCGACTACAAACTCACTTATATATACGTAACCTTGGCCAAAGAACTATATATGTCTAGACGGGACGCCACTGCACAACCTGTTACAACTTAATTAGTGACACAAGTCACACAATGATATTAATAAATTATAATTATATTTATAATAACAAGTTTTTCAAGTTTATAGTCTTTTTAAAAATTAAATATATGAATGTACGTACGTACGAAATATTGCAATTTGAATCTGTACCTAGCTCCCTCGGAAATTATTTGGATCAAGCACCGGATGTGCATCAGTGCACGGAGGATTAATTCAAAGAAAGACCAGATACACAGGATCAGGTTTCATGTAAACAACGAGATACAGGCAGGCCACTTGCAATATGTGATCAAATTTTTATAACCACTAGTCCACTGGTTGGTTTAATTTCTGGCTATAATTAAAGTTGGTCAATATTTTCGTAAAGCAAAAAACAAGAAATTAAAGAAGTATAAAAATAGAAGCCTCCTTCAACTTGCATTTCTTTTGGTTAATACTTTGTCGTATAATAATGGATGTGTTTGCCACATAATTTACATATATATATTACAGGCCAGCTGAAGCTTCTAGTACTGTAATATAATTGTATGTATACATTGAACAGAAGATGCAAGTTGCCCAACTTGTCAAGTTGCAAAATACGTACAGTAAAGAATAGTAATTGTAATTGTCAACAAAACAGCTGCAACAGCTAGCCAGTTGGTGGACACAGATTGTCAAGTTGCAAAGCAATGAGTTCGCTGTTTATTTATTCTTCCCATCGCCCACAACACATTTAATTATGTGCGCTTTGCAACAATCCAATTGTATGGCATGCATATGGTGTGTTAAGAGTAAAAAAACTTGTTCATTGATTTCTACTATTGTTTCGAGAAGTATTCGAAGCGTACGTCAAAAGATGTGCTTTAGAGTTTAAACCATTCACCAAAGATGAATTTAATTACAAGTACAACATAAAAAATAATAATTTTATTAATTAGTGCTTATTATTCTTATTTGGTTAATTTCGTTAATTAATGCTTATTCGGTTAATCTTTAAATAAAAAATAATTTTACAAATTATTCCTTGCAAGTAACAAACAATAATTAGCCGTAAATACAATAAAAATTAATGACGTACTTTGTTTGCTAGAAACTTCGGGAAAAGTAGAATAAAGTAAAATTTTATTTAAAAAATCTAAAAGCATGTGGTACTCGATCGATACAATAGAACTACCCTGCCTTTCCTTATTTTTCTGATGCAAGTTGAATTAAAAACATATGTAAACACTGTTTAACAGTGCAGAGTAACTGTCCCGAGCTACCCAAGTATCTGGATATTTTTGAACCCGTCCACAACTTTCATTCAATCTCGTGCCCCATCACAAATTACTTTTTTCCGATTCACAATGTAAATATATGCGCGCGTACATGCATACACTAGCTTCCTATCTTAATCTACATATATTTAGCATGTATATTCAAACTTTACAATGAAAACATTTAAATTTGACTAGTCTTTCGCGATCGAATTTAATTTATTCATATCGATATATATTTTTAGAGATGAATCACTTAATTACCAACGAAATGTCGAAACGATATAACAATTAATTAAAACATCAAATAATGAATTAATCATAATCGAAAAACCGGTCAACATTGCCTATACAATCGCAAGCCAAGTGTTATATATAACTGATCACAAATGAACAATTAATTAACAACGGCCACATGACATTAGGTACCTAAATTATGAATGTGTGTGTGTGTGTGTTTAGTTTCGTCTCGATAATTTGTTGGCGATCCGAGTAAGAGACTGAAGATTGCACTTAACAATAGTATCAACAAACACACAAGTTTCTTCTTTTGTATTACCTGGTGGAATATCAACAACATATGATTCAACAACCACTGTTCCATTCCCTGATGGTGCTTCATGTAAAGTTGTCACCGATCGATAATTAGCTAGTCTATGATCCCCACCGACCACGCTGAAGCTTATCACGTGTTGTTCCTCGTCTAGTATTTCGAGCCTCTCGGTGCTACTAGCGGCTGGGAGGCCGGAGATAACGTGGACTTGCCGGAGTGTACCCACTTTACCGTCCCCAACTAGGAGGTGACAGCTCTTGACAAAGTGTTTGTATGCTTGTGGGTTGTCGAAGCGGCCAACGACTGACCAGATGGAGGAGACGGGGGCGGAGATTTGTTGGATCACGGCGGAGCAACACTGACCAGGGCCCACTTGGTGGTTGTGGTAGACGGCCACGGAGGTTGGGATTTGGTGGGTGCATGGTAGAGGGTTGCACCGTTGATATTCTTTATTGGGGGTAGTAGTGGTAGGGGTAGGTTTAGGGCTAGTGTTGATTCTTTGGAGTAGAATAGATGAGGATCTTTGTTGATTGGAATGCATTGTGTTTTGTTTTAACTCTTATTTGGGAGAGAGCCTAAAGAGTTTGCAAGGCTCTTTTTAAGTTGGGGGATGGTATGTAGGAGTGTATTATGTATATATATTGATTTTGTGTGTGTTTTCTATCACTTTCTACGTAGCCTTGTTTAAAGATGGTGGCCAAGTTAATTAGAGGTGTATTTGTAAAAAGGAAAAGGAGGTGGAGGAGGAGACAAGGATGGTTAGTTGGTTGGGTTTTGGATCTATTCAAACTTCGAAGATGATCAAGATGATGGGTTATATGGGAATTCACGTGAGCTTCATAATATACTTCCAACTTGGTTTACTTTAAATTACCAAAAAAACCCTTGCTTTTGCAAATTACAAACTCTAATTTGGTTTAATTTGAGGTTGTAGTACAAATTCATTTATATATGTATACATGCAGTACACAAAAATATTCCAATTTTGTGTCCTTTTCTCACATATATTTATATTTATTCTGTGAGTTGATATATATCAGAAGTTTTGAGTTGGATTTTTGTAACTCAATCAATTGCAATTATAAACGCAAAGCATGCAATTTCCTATATAACGTGTATCTATTTGTTTAAAGCTTACACAACAAATCAATTAAAAGTATTTAGACATGATTTAATTCAAACAAGATTTTATTTATTGATCAGCAGGCAAGTTTAATTGGATTCAATTAAAGAAGAAAGCGCAGCTGTTTTGATATGAAAGAAGCATATCATTATTTGGTTATTTATAATAATAACAGCTCGTGGAGGGTTAAGCAGCAAGTCAATTCATAGAATAGAATCCGTCCTTCCACTTCCACTTGTATAAAAGAAGAAGATGCAAATAGGGCTCTCAACTGCCCGCAAGCAAAAAAAGAGAGCCAAATTGCAAAGATAATATAAAAGACAAGTCTCCTCTCCTACCCTCTCTTCACGCCCGGTATTTTTATTAAGTCAAGCAAGCTGACCAATTTTATTTTCATGTGCCTTCCACTTTCTTCTTCTTCTTCTTTCTTTTCCTATTTTAATATCACCACTTGCGATGTATATATGTATTATACAATATATATGCATATCTTACAATCTATTCAAAATTTTCGAATTGAACCAAATGTTTCTAAAATTTTTTAGTTTCGTTGATGGCTCGAGACTCGGATCAATTGTCAAATATGATGAATCTTTCAAATTCCAATTTTTTACTCCTAGGATCCTATGTGCACTAGCTTATTGTAATTTTTGAAATTTCGAATCAATTTTAGAATCAAATTCAAATTGAACTAGGCCGTCGTGACTTGATCCTAAGATTTATATTTTAATATAAAATAATTAAGATTAACAAACGTAACTAATTTAACACTTGAAATTTTGATGTAGGAATGTAACACATTCAAGCTTTCATCCTTGAGATCACCTGCTTTTATCCCAAGTTGTAGTTCCACCCCATAATCTGCATCACCTAGCTAGCAGGATCCGCAGCTAACTCTTGTGTGCCTTTTAGATCCTGTGTAGAATTCATGTTCCTAGGGGACTGCAGCACTTGATTAAAAACACTTGGTTATAGCACTCTAAGTATGACCTCCTTGTGGTGAACGTGCTCCTGCGTACGTTCCAGTTTGTTGTGGCACAACACCTTATCGTAATTCAAAACATCTGGAATAGATTTTCACAGGGCAAAACATGCTCTTGTGTAACACCACCACCGATCAGCCTAACACAATCCTTAATTTCCATCCATATAGAAACAACAACAATTTCAACAAGCACCACTAGCCCATCAGCCTGGCTAACTTGACATTTATGCTTAATTATAGTCTTGGGTTTGTAACATGACAGAATATTCAATATCACAAGAAGTTTTGACTAAGTGGGTGTATTCATTCCAGATTTTAAAGTATTATTTATAATTCATTAATTTTGATCGATTGTATTTGATTCAAGATTACACGCAGAGTCGATAGATTATATACATAATTCATAGAGTCTGTGTTGAATCCAGTAGATTATCTCGTACTGGGGAAAAATTTTGAAACATAAAAAATATATAGGAAAATCCAACATAATCCATATATATTTAAAATCCATCAGTCTTAATAAATTTTTGAATACCCCTAGATTTTAATTAATTAATAATAATTCATGTTGAATATCCCAGTAATTTAAATCATTGATTAAAATCCTAATTGAATACCCCGGATTTTAAAGTACAGTTTAAAATCCTGATTGAATATCCCCGATTTTAAATTATTATTTAAAATCCTAATTGAATACCCCAAATTTTTAAAATACAAAAAAATACTGCAGAATCAGGATTAAATACACTCTTAAATAAAACCATAGTCAGCCAAGTGATACGAGGATAATGTGAAGAGAACTTAATTGAAAGCCTGGTAACTTGCCATTTATCCCACCAATGACAGCCCTATTGGACCAACCTTGTTCAATTAAAGCCGTCCAGACTAACGTTGGCATGAGCATCTTGTGTAGACCAACTTGGATAAACTGCTCATAGTTACCTAGAACCTGTTCCTGCATTGGTGTATGATAGCATAGTTCTTGTCGAAAGCTCATGTGCCTGCAGCAAAAGAAGCTGCACAAACAGCCTGCATAAACAGAACTGAAGCTGGGAGTTGCAACACAAACATCCAGTTGCAACTGAAGCTCAGTAACCCAAATACACATGTCGTGCAGCAGTCCAGCAGAGAAAATTCGACAACTTTATGAGCAAATAGAACCTTACCAACAGAGTAATAATAGGTCATCTTGCAAACACCATAATTCGCAAAGACCCTACATAGTGGAGCCAAACAACCACACTAGGAGCATCTCCAAAGGTGATATGTAAAATTGTTAGTTAAAATGGTCTTTTATAATTATTATGTAAAATTTTAGCTAATGAGAAGGGCATTCACTCCAACGGTATTATCTATAATAATCATCATGTAAATTATACATAAGAGGTTTATTGGTTCGACAAATATACGACAAATATAAAAAATCAAATATGATTATCTATAATATTTTGCTAAGGGGAAGACGGTTGGAGTACATCAATTTTTAGATATTCTCTAAAGAGTGACACATATATGTCACCTATGCGCTACGTAAATAATTACACTAACAAGTTTTCACCCTTGGAAATGCTCTAACGACTTCACGAGCGCAATGAGTACTTGCTAAATTTGAAAACAGAGCATCCTGAGTCGTGAGTCCAATCAAGGGGATGACTTCTTGCACAATTATGATCCAACAAATGAATAGTTTCAAATTAATAAATTATTAAATAATAGAGCTTAGTACTTAAAAAAAAATATTAACGGAGTATCTTACATTTATATCTCTGAGGCGCATATTAATTTAATTTTAGTAGCAGAAGTGTAAATTAAATTTGTTTGCGGGGGAATGTTTCTGGTCCCAAAGGTTCTATTAACAAACGTGCATGCAGACCATTGTAACAAGCCAACAATTACTGAATTACATATATATAAATATAATGTATCTGTATGATATTATCTTTAATTTATTTTAAACTTTCAAAGGCAGCTATAATTTAGTCTTGCATGCAGTTATCGCCCTAGTGAAATATTATTATTTTCACAAAATTGGCGCCATTGTATCGTCAGATTTTAGAGCAAACAGAGGAATATTAATTTTAGATTTGAAAGTGACAATACAATTATTGAATATTATCATTAATGGATCAAATATTTGGCAAGGTGGGTGCTTATTGGTTTAATCAAAAAGCCACCAAGGAGCTTGGTTCTGTAAGCAATGAAATCAATGTAAGATTAATTATCAAAAATAATCCTGAGCTTGTTTCTTATTATTCTTGATTATCCCCATCTCATCAAAATGATATATGTGTGTGTTTAGATTTGATTTCTATAGGATTTTGTTACATAAAGATCTTCTTGCTTACCCATCCATGACAAAAGATATGTGTGTATCAATATATTTGTTAAATTACATGGAAGATGTCTTCAAAACAAATCGTGCATGCAAATTGAGGTTTTTGGTTATGGAATTTTTCTGGTCTGTGTATTAACATGGAGAAATTCGTTGTAATTATCATTTATATGCATCACATATCTAGCTTTCGAGAGATGATTGATATCTTTGAAGCTTATGGTTTAAAGCTTCAGAAGTTCGATTGACCTCATTAAAGCTTTTGATATACCTTAACTCGTCAAGAATTCAAAATGGAGTTGGATAGAATCGTAGGCATGAGATAGCTAACCCGAACTTAACCATTTAGGCACATTACAGCTGTGCAATACTCTGGACTGGACGCTTCCTCATTTCACAATCTGACTTCACCAAAGAAGAATTAGTGTAAAATTCTATAAAATGAAATGGGCAACAGTCTAGACATAGCTATGTGGATAGATTAAACAGGGGCTTAGTAACAATTAGGGAATGCGTTAACTGAGGGATGTCTGACCTTACTGAAAGTAACATCACTGATTCCCTCGAATGTTCCTACAGATCGATCCTATTGAGGTACATATATGGTAGTGAGAATCAAAAACCAAGCCAACATTTTTCCAATCTTACCACTTTGGCTTGTTAATTGTTATATTTGAATACATTACAGACATGAATAGCCAAAAAATGAAGTAAATATAGGGAGTGTGAACTAATTGCAATGTGCTTACATTATGACAAATTATTCTTGCTGCTTGGAGTAGTTTGAATAATAAAAAAGTAGTCAAATTCTCTTACACAGATTTAAACAAACTATCCACAAATTTGTTTTATATAATGATCTCTTCTTCTTCTGTTAGACGGTGTCAAACAATATTGAAGATGGAGCCAAATGGTTAGTCGGCAAAGTAACAGGTACAGGATGTGCAATCTTTCTCAGACATTTACTTACCAGAACATATTACCAGAATATTTCAGACATTTCAATAAATGATCAAATTGTCCATTTATACATGAGTTGAAACCATATTTTGAGATGCTTATCAAGGCAAATTTTCCTCTACAGGTAAAGTGCAAAAGCCATTAACAGAACTGCTCAAGGAGTACGACTTGCCAATAGGTATCTTTCCTATTGTTGTGACCAACTACGAGTTCGATGAAGGGACAAAAAGATTAGAAGTGCGCGTACCTACAATCTGTGAAGTAGGTTACAAAGACTCATCAGCCTTGCGGTTTTCCACCACTGTGTCTGGATATCTGGAGAAAGGAAAGTTTACAGATGTAGAGGGGATGAAAACAAAGGTGATGATTTGGGTAAAAGTAACATTACTAAGCACTGAAGGATCAAAGCTCCATGTCACAGCTGGATTGAAGAAGACAAGAAGTAGAGATGCCTATGAGGTTCAAAAGGAAGGAGTTGCTGTCGATAAATTCTAAGTTGGTCAGGATTACTTGTATATATCACAATATTTTTAACATCTATTTAAGCCCTCTGGATCCTTTTCCTTGTTTTAAGTGTCACTATTATGATTATACAATTGTAGACAATATGTTTGAAGATCGTAATCTAGAGTTTTGAAGTTCACCAAAATTTTCTGATCATGAAGTCTGAGGTCTTTACCTCATTCATAGAATGCCATGATGAGATAAACGAAATTTTAGGTTAACAAAATACATCCTAGCTCAAAACTTCTCACCTTGGTTCTGGATGTGAGACAGAAAAGGATGACAGGCGTTCATGAAGCAAATGCATACTAGCCATTAGGCATCTATATAGCAGTTAAAGCTAAAAAAAAGTACAAAAGAAAGTACTTTATGTAACCATTTATAATATGGGATGATGGGGTGGTGAATGTAATTGATTTACAGCATTTTTACATTTCTCCGAACCCCATTTTCCCCACATAATTATTGAGATTATCAATGGCCAGGTGTTACAAAGTTATATTTGACCTATACTTCAGCAAGTATAAACAAGAAACTCAACTAAGCAGATTGAAATTCGTTTTAGCATATCCGACTCCCCCCACCCCCAACTTTCAGTCAATCAGGCTTGTTTGCCATTCAGTTCTTTAAAGAAACTCTTGGCGGCTTCATAAGTAGACCAGCATATTGCAGCAGCAGGTGCATGAAAAAGAATTCTCGGAATCCAGCCTCTCATGAGCCCAACATATCCATCCTTCTTCACAATGCTTTGTGTAACATTACCAATCGAACAACTGGAAAATCGATCACATCCACAGACACCCTGTTTATTTAAGAAACATTTACAAACTATGATTGTAATTGTACGTACATAAATTTTTACCAAACTGAGAAATCAAGGAATATCTCCTTGGGCACTCCTATAGGTTGAATGTTAACAGGTTGTCTGGAAATGGTTGTCAGGTGCCCAGAATAATTGGCCACCAGTTATAAGCTGTAGGCTCATCGAAATTAACAATTTTTTGAGAGCTTATCCTGACTAATTTGAGAGCAATATTTCTATTTAAATTGATTTCATGGAAAAATCACTAGCCATAAGAATTTAAAGCATTTCGATGCAGATTTTAGTGCTTAAAATAGGAGAAAAAACATTGCTCTTAAATAATGAGCACTGTTAAGGACTACTTACAGTTGGAGTATAATTGCAGCTACAAATGAACTCATATTCCCACTAGATTTAAGTAAATCCTTTAATTTATGTAATCTAACAATAACTCTTCTTTGCTTTAAAATGTTAAAAGTGAAAGGAATGGCATACAAGTTGCTAACAAACCTGAAAGTGCTAATATAGAACACGAGTATAAACAGATTCATCTTGATTTTAATTCTTAATTACCTGACACTGAAGCCGAGTTTTTACAACATCCAGAGGAGTTGTAACAGCAGCAGCCAATCCACCAGCAGCAGCGCCAGCTGTTGCATGAACCAACAAAGTCTCATCATCAGCTACACTATCCGGCGAAAGCTCCATCAACCCCTTTTTAGCAGCCTCATATGCTGTAAAATGAACCGCCGTAAACGGAGCATTCATCAAAACAGTAGTCCTATAAGACACATAGAAAGCTCCAAATCCTTCTTCAAACAGAACCTTTTTCACACAATCCCCTACACCTTTATAAGGACTGTTCTTCAACTGCAATCGCTGTTTCACAACATCCATTGGTGTGATCACTGCATCACTAGCAACAGTAGCAAAAACACCAGAAACAGCATGAACAGCTGAATTATTAGGGCTTCCATGAGCTAATAAAGATTTCTTGAAAGTCTTGTAAACAGAAAAATATACAGCATGTGCTGGCCCTGCACCGATACCCATTGAAGCAATGCCCCTGTATAACCCTGCAGGACCTTCGATCCTCAAAATTGAGATGAGAGATTGCCGAAGATTAATCACTGGAGCTGAATAAGAAGTTGAAGATGATGACCCCATTACTTACATTCTTGTTTTTAAGGTGTCTATTGAGAACATGGCCATGTGTTCCACCGAACCAGCAACTGAGCCAGCAACCATGAATTGCCAGAATTCAAGGCTGTCATGGGTCGATGGTGAAACAGCAATTTCTGGGTAGTAATCAGCAGTGGTGACTGGTGGCCATGGTAAGAACGAACAGAAGGGTGATGGTTTATATAAATAGTGGGGGAACTCCTGTCACTCCCCTTTTTTATGTGGTTTTTATGCAAATGTTTTATTACTGTTATTTGCACTGTCAAAAACAGAAGTCTCTATGGAAGAGGCGTACGTACATTAAAATTATCTTGATACTCTCTACTCTATGAGTAGATATACCGCAATTTAATTATCTTCATACTTGAGATACACTGGATATGTTTACTTTATTTTTTAATATCGCTTTCCGACTGAATTGTAATGGCTTGTTGCCATTCATAAGAATGCATGAATTATTATGGGGAGAATGTGGAGAAGAAAGAGACTTAAATGAGTGTTACATATAAAAAAGATGGGAGTAGAAAATAAGATTGAAGTTGTGGAGATGAGCGTTTTCATTCTCATCTTTTGGGAGAGACAAATAAAGATTGGATTTTGGATATGAAAACGAAACAACCTTTATACCATTATCATTTTTCAGTAGGTGTATCAGTTTAGTGATCTAGCTCAAATGAGTATGCAGTATTTGGATTTCAACTTATGTTCTTGGGCAACCGAATTATGCCTTCATTCTTTCTTTCGTGCTTTTACTATTTTCATTCTACAGTTATACAGCTCTGAGAGTGTAACTAAGTAGAAACAACGAACAATTACACAATTTTATGTTTATAAGTAATTCTGTAGACTTAAGGATCTGCATCTATCCCAGAATTCTAGTTGGATACCTCACGTCTTCTCGTAACAAGAGATTAAAGGTTGGAATCTCGGTAGAAGTACTGAGCCGAGTATATAATTTTTGACAATTGAGATCTTTACCCCAAAAAGAAAGAGGAAAAACTAATCGTCCAGTTAGTATTTTTTGTGGAAAAAAAGACAGAGAACGGATGAGTATCAAAGATAATACAGTTCCTCTAGGTAGAATATGTGCTAACCACAAGCCTTTACTTAAAGTAAATCATTGTCCACACAACTCTTGCTATCACAAACAAAAGAGCTCCATCTCCCATCACAATCCCCCTCTTCACTTTCAGGACAAAAGTAAGAAGTCAGAACTTTGCAGCATCTTCGAAGCGTGGTGGCCACAAGTCCCTTCATTCTTGCAATTATCTCCCGATTGAAGTAGTAGCAAGTAGCCTAATAACCTCAACATCATGGATACTAGAGCCGAAAACATGCAGCATATGAGCAAAGTAGTAATTGACCGGGAGATTATTATTGTCCTGATAGTAAAAAAATAACTAAGGTCCCTCAAGAATTGAACTGTCAATGCATGTTGTAGCCTATAGAATTGGACAAACTAGCTCGAGCAAAGTACACTCTAATGAGTAGATTCTTCCCTTGCGTAAAGAGTGAGAACTGTGAATCTTGTCTGCTGGCTACCACAAGTTGTGAACTTGTGACATCAACCCCCCACCCCCCCCAAACATCATCACTATGCACAAGATAGGAATGGAAATGAAATCATATCCAAACAGCTAGTTTCAGTGATGTTTAAGCCTTTCAAGAAAGTAAAAGTACATGCATTATCCACTTCATTAGCAAACATGAACTTCATAACTCTTCACAAGACAAAAAAATGAAATCATACTCAAACAGCTGCTGCATCAGTCATATCTAAGCCTTGCAAGAAAGCATGAGCAACATATACACATCAACTTCATTAGCAATAGTTACAATAATAAAAATAAAAAAGCAAGCTAGTCAATGGCTAAATCTTTGACCCATTTACTCTTGTGATAATATTTACAAAAGCTAAGGAATAGCTAACTAACCCTAGAGGTTACCAGATGAATTATTGACAACTTCTAGTGGAAGAAGAATAGTTGTCTGCCAATCTGCCATAATTATCAAACACTGCTAATAGCAAGTAATCAGCACCACAATATAGCTATTTTGAAATAATGGAAGTAGATGGCATAAAAGTAGAAAATTCAGGACAGGAAAATTGAGAAGTTATCTATTTCTAACCAAATTCAATAGACAGTTTTGACCAAATTTGCAACTAACAAAAAATCTTTCAGAATTTGCAGAGTTCAACAGGGAACAAAACATAATTTCATAAGCATAAATCCTAAGGTAGCTAAATAACCACCACCTGCACGTAAAATTAGCAGATAAAACTCTGCTAAAATTGTTCACACAATTTATGCAGTTGTAGCAGCCTGGGCAGCAGTCCTCTTCCTGGCCTCCTCAATAATGGTCAATTTGATACCCTTGCCCTTGGGAAGAGACACCCATGGCTTGGAACCCTTTCCGAGGGTAAAGACATTTCCTAGGCGAGTAGCAAACTCATGACCAAGTGCATCCTGAATGTGAACAGTCTCAAAGCTCCCCTTATGCTTCTCCCTGTTCTTTAGAATTCCAACCCGTCCAGTATTCCTTCCTCCAGTCACCATGACAACATTGCCAACATCAAACTTAATAAAGTCAACAATCTTGTTTGCCTCCAAGTCAAGTTTAATGGTATCATTAGCTTTGATGAGTGGATCAGGATAGCGGATAGTTCGCCCATCATAGGTGTTGATGTATGGAATACCTTTCTGACCAAACTGGACTGATCTCACTTTGCACAGCTTAAACTGTTAAAGATAAAACCAACTATTTATCAGCCAAACTGGTCAAACAAGTCTACAATATATCCTTATCAACTATGTTAACATTCACAAGGACATGGAATACCAAGGGAAACATAACCATGGTAAAACAAATAATGGAAACAACGTTAAAAGAAACACTAATACTGGCCAAAATACAACATTTCACACTGTTAATCGTTCAATTAGATAAAGATAATCTCACGACTAGCTCTTCCTTTTCATAAAAATGAAAATTACTGAATATAGATCAGGTGAATGGACATACCTTTGACTCCTCATCTCTAATAGAGTGCAAGCGGAATCGGCCTTTGGTGTCATAGAGGAGACGGAAGTTCTCATTAGTCTTGGGGATTGACACAACATCTGGGGATGAAGTACATACAATTTAGGGTAAACATCTTACACCATGATCACAACATACATATTCAAACTGTTCTGTATTGTGTATCACTCCCTCCATCCCATAATTTTTGTCTCGTTTTGACTTTTCAAAGTCAAATTTATTTAACTTTGACTAATAATTTAAATATATTTATTTATAATTTTACAACTTTACAAATTGATTCATAAAATAGAAGAGTTTTATTATAATATTTTTTCAAAAAATATATTTTATTATATAATATGTTTAATTTGTAGGTCAAAATTGATAAATTTGACTTTGAAAAGTCAAAATGAGACAAAAATTATGGGATGGAGGTAGTACATGTAAATTTGCTGAAAATATACAGGTGATATAGCATCATATGTTACAACTGAGTACAATATTCCAACCCAAAACAGTTGTCAAGCAGAGCAAACTAGTTTTTTTTTAACAGACCATCACTAAAGCCTCCCGTTACAAAAGGAAATATTTGTTCACTAATGTAATTAGATTTAACGGACAGATAACATTCAACCTGCTCTAATACAAGTCTATAGTACATTGAATAGCTCATGGATATAAACTACTCCAAAAACACTACATTTCTTAATGATCTAAGACTTTGTATTCAATCAGTTCGTCTAAATAATCTGGAAAAGAATATAAGCCTGCCAATTAGTATTAAGGTGAATAAATGTGCATACCCATGAAGCCAGCTGGGTAGGTTTTGTCAGTCCTAACCTTGCCATCAACAAGGACATGACGTTGCATCAAAATGGATTGGACTTCACGATAAGTGAGAGCATACTTGAGCTTGTTTCGCAATATCAGAATCAAAGGCAAGCATTCCCTTGATTTGTGGGGTCCAGACGAAGGCTTAGGAGCCTGAACCAAAAAAAAATCAATATAATTAAAATCAACAGTTCAAGTATATACAGAAAAATAAAAACATAAAAATTGAGTTCAAAATTACTTACAAAAGCACCACCGAGTTTATCAAGCATCCAATGCTTAGGCGCATTGAGCCTCTTCAAATGCTTCTTAAGACCTCTCGCCTACATCACACCACAAAAAATCCCGAGTCCATTTACAGAAACAAAATAATAACAATAAAAATGATAACTTTGCCCGCCTACTACAATAAACAAAAATGTTTTAAAAACATAAGTTTCTAAAATTTCATATCCCTATATATCTCACTCATACACTTCCGATATTTCTTTCCAGTGCATCAAACACGTAAACTACCAATGCAAACAAAATTCATCAACAGGAAAAGCTTTCGTAAAAATCAACCATACCCCTCACCAATCCCTTCATCTTTCAACATAAACCATTAAAATTATACATTTATCGACATAAATTACAACAAAAGTTCCTTAATTTATTATTACTTGGCATCATCATTGTCAGTTAAAGTATCAAAATTGAATACAGATTTGCATACAATAGACACACACGCATATATAAATGCACACAACATAAATTACAACACAACCTAGTGATATGAGATTTAATAAAGTTGAAAATCAAGATTAAAAGCATTAAGATCAGTGATTATATAAACATGTATGTATGTAGAGAGATAGATAGTGACTGACCATGTTTGTATAGTTTGATAGAATAAGCTGCGAGTGCGGCTCCTGATGTGTGTTTGTAAATGGCTAAACCCTAGATCACACTTTCTTTGTTTTTATAATCAACCCTCTCCCCCACAACTCTTTATTTGGGTACGTATGTGTTGGTTTGGTTGGGTTTTAATTCTACTGGGCTTCCTTTTCTTCGGCCCTTTACTTTTTCCACCCATCTTTGTTTACCTGCAACCTAATACCCACTTTAAACCCGATTCAAACGTGTTAATATATATATATATATATATATATATATATATTAGGGATCTAGAGAAAACTTTTTAGATAAAAAACTTAGAGACCATCATCTACACCGTTCATTATATAATTAACAAAATTGTAATAGTTTCCAAATATATGTAAATAAATGTCAAACAACTGAGAAGGAAATTAATATTCTAATTTAATAGTCTAATTTAATATGAACCATCATATCAATTAGAAATCAACGGTTGATAAAAGTACCTTAGTTTTCTCCAAAATATTAGTTTTCTTTTGAGCATTCCCCTATATATATATATATATATATATATATATATATATATATATATATATATATATATATATATATATATATATATATATATATATATATTAAGGTTGTGTTCACTTTGTGAGAATGGAATGGAGAAGGAATGGAATGAAAAATTATAAATAAATTATATGAAAAAAGAATAATGTATGAGTGAAGTTTTAAATGAACATAAAAGAATCTAAATTTTCTATGATGAGGATTGCAGGGAAAATAGTGAACAAATGGAATAAAGCATTCCTTCTAAAACATGTGGGTTAAAATTTTGGTATAAATGATTTGGAATGGAATGAATGAAAGAATGAAAGAATGAAAATTATAAACATTTTTCCTAATATCAACCAAATAAGAGTATAAATTTCATTTCATTCTCTCCTCATTCCATTGAAGTGAAGTGAACACAACCTAAGTTCTTATGTGTGCTGATTTTTTTTTAATTACAATCTAATTAGAATTAACAAGATATTTATGGTGTTTATTATTACTCTTTTTTCTTTCTTAAGTTCCGTACATTTTCAAATACTTTGTTGTTGGGTATTTAAGAAAAAAAATATTTTAAATTTCTTTTAAATATTTTAAAATATGATTATATGTGTGTGTTATATATGATGGTGAGATGTTGAGGAACTTTAATTTCATTTGAAATTTTCGATTTTTTCAAATTACATGTTTGGATAATTAAAAAAAAATTAGATTTAATTTGAAATCCAACACATTCAGATACTAGTATAAATTTAAGAATTTGAAAATGACAACTCAATTCATGTCATTTCAAATCTATCATTTAAAATAAATTTCATTTCCTCAAACATTATCTAACATATTTTGTCTATTCCATATTATTTATTATAAGATTCAACATATTTGTTTTATTGTTTCTTATGTTGTGTTCGGATACATTTCGTTATTGTGTTATTGATTAGATACATGGAATACTATATAAATTTTAAAGCTGATTATGCAAGTTTGTTCTTATTAGCATGTAATATGGATAAAAATTATATCTAGCTATATATGCACTATTTTACTAGTTATATACAACACTACTTCTTATATATAATTGGAAGTCAATCATATATGTTTGTTTTTATTTGCACGGGTAAGACTCATATTTAGCTACACACTATTTTACTAGATATATACAATACTAGATTACTAGTTCATATTTGTAAGATACAGTCGACTGTTTATGCTTTTTTGTATTAATATACATTATATATAAGACTCATCTATAATATGCATACCGTGTACGGGAAAATCAATTATATATGCTTGTTCTTGTTAATATGTAATATTGATAACATTTACCTTAACTATATATACACTATCTCACTGGTTCTTGTTTGTGATTAGTTAAATTTGATTATGTATACTTGTTTTTTAACGTGCAATATGGATAAAACTCATATCTAGCTATACATCATTTCACTAGATGCATACAATACTACTTCTTAATTATATGAAAGTTAAACTCAATTATATATACTTGTTTTTATTAGAATGGATAAGGCTCATTTTTAAGTATACACTAGCTATTTAAATAAATGTATAACACAAATTTTTATTAAGTTAAAGGTGATTATGTATACTTGTTTTTATTAGCATGCAATATGGATAAGACACATCTCTATCATGCATGTAATACTAGTTCTTATCTGTAAGGTAAAGTAAATTATATTGTTCATATTAGCATGCAATTATATGGATAAGACCCATAACTATCATTAATGCAATATTGCATGCAAATAAGTACAAGCATGCATAATTGATTTTTTCTTACAAATAAGAACTAGTAGAGTGGTATTACTTCTCAATCCAATTTATTCTCATTGGGATTGGTTCTTGTTTGTACATCCTTATTCTATATTTTATCGAATTCCCATTTTGTAGCTACTGCGCAACTTCTTATTTATGTGGGCCCATAAATATTTTTAATCATTTTTGCTGTGATGTTCATGAATGATTTTGAATATTACAAATATTTTCATCTTTGCACCGTTAGGGCGGAGTTACGTCGATGGTTTGTAAAAATCAATTATGCATGTTTGTTCTTATTAGCATGCAATATTGATAACAATCATTTCTGGCTATATATTCATTATCTCGTTAGATGCATATGTTACTAGTTCTAATCTGTACGTTAAAGTTATCATATATATTTGTTCTTATAAGAATGCAACATGGATGATACTACCAGTTCTTATATGTAGGTAAAGTCAATTATGGTTGTATTTGGTTTAGCAACAACAATATCTTAGTTAAGAAATAGGTAAAAAAAATGTTTGATAAATTTAAAAGTAATTTTTCTCGTAAGTATTTTTTAAATTTATTTTCATGGTTTTTTTAGAATCAGTTACATGTTTTTTTTATCAAATCTCATCAAAAATATTACTCCCTCTGTCCTACAAAAATTAGTATTTAATAAAATTTAAAAGTCAAACTAACTCAACTTTGACTACTGATTAATAATTATTGTTAAAAGTAAAAATTATGAAAAATATTAATATAAATTATATTTAATATATTATTAGACTTAATTTTTAAATTTTTAAATTTATAAAATTATAAATTACTAAGGTATAATTTGCGATCAAAGTTAAATATGTTTGACTTGTAAAAATTATGAATCGACAATATTTCCAGTACGAAATTTTATATTATAACTTAATACATATACATATAAAAAGTATCATAAAAAAATCATCTTATTTTTCAAACAATAATTTGAAAAATGATACCAAACGATCATATGTATGGTTCAGTTTTATATCAAACAACCCACCCATTTTTAAAAACAATATCAAGTAACTACTCAAACTCCACGACGACTCATTTACACCACTAAAGTGTCAAAATATATTATATGTTTGAAAAATTGACGTGTACGTTAAGATCGCGGATTGACCATTAATATGATGATTGGACAGGTTATGTGAAAAAAGAAAATTAAATAACACATTATTGATTAAATAATTAGAAAAAACAAAAAATAAATATATTATTATGGTAAAACACATGCATTATAAACTAGAATTCTTCGACGAGATGAACATTCATACCACAATTACAAATCATACCAGTATATTCTTATTTTATCGATGATGTCTACGACATAGTAGATTTATGATTTTTTTTAATTATAAACGAATATGATATATATATATATAAGAATAATTAAAGAGTTATATACAATTAGTTGTTATGTGCACATGAGTAGACATTTAAAGCTTATCGCATTTTTAATGTTAATCATCAATATTTTCTTAAAAAAAGTTAAGGGACTGATATATCTTTAAAGTTTAGTGGCTTAAATAAGTCACCGTGGAGATGGAGTATCTACTTGATATTTTTTTGTGAGATGGATGTGCAGTTTGGTATAAAACTCAGGTCAGCATACAATTTGACCAAGGCTCATAAACGTATATGAGTCATTTTTTATAAACTTATACTTGATAATTACACGTGTGTTAATGATTTATGTATTTTTAAAATATTTTTTTTATATTTATGACTCCATTATTTTGTTGTATTGCATCAACTGCTTGTACAAATTTATACAACTCGATCATTGAATTCATAATTTTGATTCACCATATAAGTGTACATATATAGGATTTAATTCTACCAATACTTTGCATTTTTCAATATGGATTATTAATAGTACAATATTAAAGTTACTTTCATAATAATATTTACTGTCAAAATAGGCAATATTGAGACATATTCTTCGTTTTTATATAAAGAAAAAAAATATGTTAGTATGTTTTAGTGTTTTACTACATGGCAAACATAATTTTTGATAAACATAAAATTATTTTCTGGATCAATTTAAAACACTATCAATATATATATATATACACACACACACACACACACACACACACATATATATATATATATATATCCATTTTTATGAGACTTCAATTACATTAAATTATCAATCAAAATGATATATTTTTATTTTTCTAAAACAATTGTGTAAAAACATTTGTTAAGTAGTTATTAATTTTAAGATTTTTAAAAAATAATTATATAATATTTATGAAAATAAATAAATTACCAAACACCGGCTAATAGTATTTTTAAAATTTATAAATGAGGGCATTATTCAATGATTTGATTTATATACAAAGATGCGATACAATTCAAATAATAATAAATCTGACAGAATTTGCCATAGATAGTCTAGTAAGGACACTTTAATCCTAATTAATATAGTTATACTTATAATCTATAATATTTTTTCAAGGATGTGACATATTTCTACAGGCTAGACAGTCATATGACTCGCAAGACATTGTGTGATATAACATTTTCCCAACAATTATTGGAACATCCCGACTTTTTGGAATATTAAACTTATATCGAAAACCCAATAAAAGGAACAATGCATATTTATTGACGGAAAAAGACAAGTCAAAGTACAATTGAAGGTCAAACACAAATTGAAGTTCACAAATGAGAGGCGCAGCTCTCACAATAAACAATACTGAAATTTAGAGATAAAATTAAAATGTCTCATAGCATGCTTGAGACGTCTTTATTCATCACAAATATAGAAAGGAGTGAGCTACAAAACTCAGCAAGTAACTAATCTCGCCACTAGTCTGGTCAAGTAAGTACAGTAAAAACAAGTATTGAATATACCCATTAGAAATGATTTTCGATGTGCAATACAATAACAATATTCGATACAAAATCTGAAAACACTTTTATCCCCACAATTTAATACTCAGGCCACTTACCCGGTGACACGGTCCTTAACACAAAATTGCTAATATTGTGCCCCTTACTAAGGTATCGATAAAAGTGCACATCCCCGAAGGGTCTCAAAGTGGTGCGCCCTAGTAAGGTATCGAAAGCTAGTTCCGGAACTATAACGCATGTACTAATGGGTCCAATAAAAAGACTAAATTGGGATACTAAAATCTTACATTTTAACGATAAGAAATTAAAATAATACCACTTGACCATATTTTAATAAAGTAAAATATGGCACATAACAAATAATTTTCAGAGTTTAAACGTATAAATATACATTTCGAAAACTAACTAAATGTCCGGAGAGAAACTTACCTCAATCAACAATCAAGCTATTCACGAAGAGATCCTAAATTAATCACATATTCAACACAAACAATAATGAAAAATAACATATTAGTATTGTTGACCAAATCCATTGACAAATATATGTGCTACAAAACTACAACTAAATGATAAAATCAATAAATATAATAATATATAAAAGATGTGTTTGATATAAAAATTTGTACTAACATAATGACAATATAATAAAATAGTAGTGACATATTAAAATAGTACTGATACAAAAATATAATCATTAATAAAATTTATAAAAATGGTTTTGATCCAAAATGGCTAAGATACTACATATTATACAGGAGAGTATGTAACACCATAACCATTGATAACCTATACAATACAATTATACAAATAGGGCTCTGTCAATCTTTACATTGTAAATAAAGTCTGACATAACCCAATCTTAAAAGAAGTCAAAATTACTATATAATATACAGGAGAGTAGGTAGCATCATAGCCATTAATAATATTAAAATACAACTATAAAAATAGGGTTCTGTCAATCTTTACATTTGTAAATAAAGTCTGACATAACCCAAATCTTGAGAACAAGTATAAAAACCATTGATGTGTAAATGAATTAATACAATATACATACATATACATATAACAAAAATACTGTAACAGAAGTGTATATATAAAAACTCAACGTAATATATATGAATTATATATCACATCAAGAAATTGCTACGGACATAAAAATATTGCTAGAAAAATAAGACAATACTATAGTGAAAATAATACTCTGACTATCTTTGTGTGTGCATTTTTTCTTTAACCAAGACCTCTATTTATAACATTTATGACCATTAACACAATCTCTAATTGATGTCAATTAAAAGCTCATAATATTAGTATAATATTCTAACAACCAATTCAAATTTCAAAAATTTTCCAAAACAAAAGATAGTCATTTCTATTTCAATTAAAACAAAAATAACTATTCTAATACTTTTATAATCATATCTTTAACTATATATAATATATAAAGTCACACACACACATATATATAATTTAATATATATATATATATATATATATATATATATATATATATATATTCAATAACTAGAATTAATATTAAAAAATGAGAATATTACATTCTACCATCCTTAAAAAAAATTGGTCCTCCAAATTTATAACATGACAAAATTTCTCACCACCACACAAAAGATCAATTAACACATAGTTGCACATAGTCACACATATACAACAAAAAATTCATAAAAATAAACACATTGGCCCTAAACTATTAATTATAACAAAGGTCAAAATATACACGGCGTTCAAGAACGCACCCTAGGGAATATACTAGTCTCATACCTAGTAAACTCCGAAGGAAGCCTGGCTCTGATACCAACTGTAACAACCAAAGCCCATAACTGAATGTATATCGGGCCCAACAACCCACCACAGGCCAGTCCATAAAAGCTAGCAATTTTTTGTATACATTAGTTGTTGACTTGTCCTTATAAAGGTCTGAAACATACTTTAACTATTCAATGTGGGATGTTACAACTATACTTATAAGACATGAATTTTAAACCACCAAAACAAATGTTAATTTTTTTTTATATACAAACTATAGTTGATGATTTTAGTTCTCATCCAAAAAATACAACGTTTTATTGTTTTAAGTGAGCCTGACACTGCATTACCGTAACAAGGGCTAAAACGAGGCTTTACGGCTAATTGAGGAACCTCGGTCTCATTCTTGAGAAGTTTGGGAAACACAACCGTTGCCGATTTAATAGCTTCTAATTATGCATTTGTACAATGTGCAATGAAACGTACAAAATCTCCGTAAGCTACTCTCGTCACATATGATATCACTCACCACATAAATTGTTCATCTGCAATGAAAAACATAAAGATCAATCTTCTCATATGACTCTATCACCATTTTGGCGGTGATCAAATTAACAAGCATTAAAAGTTACCTGGTCATAGAATTGCAGCAGAGAAGCCAATGACGTGGCAAAAAATCATATTTACTGGAATGAAAATTTATAAATATAAGACACGGGTATAAAAGATTTTGAATGACAAATATATTAATTACATGGTTAAGTCAAATTATAAAGAACACAAATTAATGTTTGCACGATATAATGGGCTCAATTTAAAATCTATTATCGGTTCAAATTAAAATGCACTATAAATTCATTGGAATCAGGTGTATTCATGGTCGATGCATTGACTACGCCGAAATTTCAAAAGTTATAAAATGATTTTATGTGGAAGAACTAAGAAACCAAGTGATTTTTTTGGGCAATACAAATGGTTACATTATAAATACATCGCCTAAAAAATACCAGTGATATAATATATAATTGTCAGATGTTTACTTACCCAGGTGAGTCCCGTATGAAATGTGTTGGGTTTGGAGTATCATCTTCATTGTTTGAGAAATAAAAACAATATTTTGTATTATCAAATTTTTGTCCATGTAAGTAAAACCTGCATATCAAATCATCATGAGAAAAGATGTCAAAATAAGATAATTAAAATTGGACACATCTTTCAAAATATCATTACAATTATAAAGATATGAAATTTGTTTAATTCAATGTGAGTTTATACCATATATTATAGATCTATATATAATAAGTCCATTTAACCACTATAATATGATTATAGCTAAATTTTTATTATTATATCTAAAATGGGAGCCGCCTAAACCGTGAAAACGAGGTAAATCAAATCTATACAATAATATTAAAAAAAACACTTACATGAATTAATCAGAACAATCATATCAGCAAAAATCTTGTTATAATTTTTTTTCATCCACAATCGAATTTTTTTGTATTATAAGGGTATATATGTAGATTGTATTTAGATCAAACAACATAGAGGACTCAATTGCCGATGATAAATTCTGATTAATAAACAAAAATACATACTATTGTGAAAGATTATTGAAAACGAAGTCGAATAATTTATGAATATCACAAGATTATGAAATTCTAAGAAAAAGAGATGAAAAGAGAGAATTAAAAAAAAAAGAAATGAAAAGATAGGAATTAATTTCTCAAGCAGACATGGTGTAACTCTATACCTGTATAGATATGAATATATATAGTCATAATATATTAAATATATGCTGAATACGGACGATATTACCCTTATAAATTATAATTTAAGTAAATAACTCATTAAATTTGAACCATTCGATTAAAGTTCATCCAAAAATCACGGTTACGTGATTCCTTAGTAGTTAGTCCCCAATTTAATGTATGACATTGGGATCAGACTTTTTTCTTTAAATCCAAAGAAGAAATTTCATTTAAAATTCAAATCCTTAACAAGTACATCAATAATTAAAGAGGGTGTAAGGAACCACTCTTCACGACCAGACATAGAACTAGTTGAAGGGTTTCAGGCATGAAAACGCAGCGGAAGTAACGTAAAAAATAATAAAATTCAAAACTCCATCGCAGGATCTGTGTATAATATATAAATAATTATAGTGATGAAATCTGTACCTTTACAAAACTTTTCGTATGATATTTAATGAAGGTCCAGAAACGATGAATCATAGCCGCCCTTTATTGCAAAGATCTGCTCTCCAAAGATGTCCACACGAACGTCCGATCGTCCAACGATCACCGGAGTCCGTACTAGCCGAATAGCTTCTCTCTCTCTCTCTATCTATCTATCTTTCTCTAGCGTTTCAAACTGTTGAGCAGCTAGGGTTTTTCCTGAAAAACGAAATTATGACTTGTTACCCTAATTTTATACATCATTATGTATATACAGGGGAGAGAGAGATTTTGGGTCTAGCCCTAATCCATGTGGTTTCCAAAACCCATTATGATTTTGGGTTATTATTATTAAATCTGAATTTTAATATAATTAATCAAGTCCCACTTAACTAATTCAATAATTAAATTCGAAATAATAATAAAATATCTAAATTCGTAATTTAAATAAAGCTCCATTTAGACGTTCTATGTGTGTGACCCTTTAGGTTATTATTACGTTGGTAATAATTTTATTATCTAATAATAAACATATAAACAATGAGCGATATCTAGTAATACATCATTGTTACCCAAATAACAATAATAATTGATGATTCAATTAAACCTTTCGTGAATAATGTGCAATGTAATATAATCCATTTAACCTTATATTATAGATCAAACTCGAGGCATGTATAGTGTCATCCTCTTCAACGTTTAATCTTGGTTTCCTTGATCAATGAGTAGGCTATTTAAATAAATTAATATTTGAGCATGACCATGCATTTCATAGTCTCACTCAATCAAGAGGCCAATAATATCACTCCTAAAATCGGAGGGTTAAATCTATTAATCAAGAGGCCAATGATATATCTATCATTCATATTCCTCATACGATTCATAGCATACCCAATGTCCACCTTTATCATTATCCGGTTAAAGGTAACTTTGAGTGTAATCAAAGTATATTAATTCTCGTATAGAAATATAATGATTCCAAGTCAGAGGATCATTACATCATTATCACAGTGAGAATTCCTTATGACACTAATTAACATGTAGAATATCATGGCGGGTCTTTCCAGTATCATGCATTGAGACATGCACTTATGTTCTTGACTGTAGTATCACCATACCTATGACCAATGAGATGCGGTCATCTGTCAACAAACATACTAGTGTTATTGCATTATTATTGTACTTAAATAATAATACTCGACTAGGGAATTTTAAGAATAAAATACTATTAATATAAACTCATTTTTAAGTCACATACTTAAAGATATATAATTCGTATTAATATTCCAAGAACATTTATTATGCTTTCAATTTATAAAGCAGTAAATAAAAACATAAAAAATATTAATTAAATAATCAAATAAAACATAATTCTCAATTATTTTCAATAAAACATTAAAATATTATCTCTAGGACATCAATACTAACAATTTATAGCATGAGCTTCGCTGATCTCCTTACAAAGTAGACATAATGGGACCTCAAATCCTTTAAAATTTCCGAACAATATGCTATTATAGCTCCGAAATAAGAATCATCTTTGATCTTACTACGAATGGCTTCGACCACATTGACGCTGTCATATATGTCATTAACACAGAGTCGTTTCATGGCATAAGTTTGTATTAAATTAAAAATATATATATTATATATGAGGGAAAGTTAAATATAAAATATTAAAAAATTAGAAATTATATTTCTCCTGTTATATTATAAGCGAACATGAGTGTATTTTGTTGGTTGACATTGTGTACAAAAGAATAGAGATTATTAGATTTTCAAGTAAATACATTAGAACCGTTAAATATAATACTAAAAAATATTTTAGTATCTAATATAATATACTTTTTTGAGATTATACTATTAGTAATATATTATAATTTTAATAGAGTTTAAAGAGTTTGAGTAAGGATGAAATTGAAATATATTATAATTGTGTTAGATCTATACTACCATACTATTATATTATAAATGAAATAATTATATGTATTTTTTTGAAATTTTAATAGGATTTTCTAATATATAATAATTTATAATTTTAATAGAGTTTAAAGAGTTTGAGTGGTGATGAAAAATAATTTATAATTTTAATAGAGTTTAAAGAGTTTGAGTGATGATGAAATTGAGATAAGTAAGTCAATTATATTTATTAGAATTGTGTTCGATCTAACTATTATGTTATTATATTATAAATGAAATAAATTATATATATTTAATGTTTTTTAGAAAGCATTTGCAATTTTTTTACCAAATAAATTCATGTTTGTTTATAATACTATAGTATAAATCAGATAATTGTTAATCATATACTAATATTAAACTAATATTTCAACTCATGCAATATATTATATGTGGTTATTTAAATCATTTATAATTTATAAATAAAACTTATGATTTATACACATGTTAGTGTTAATGATATTGAATTTAATTACATTTTTTATTTTTTTAAATACCTGAAATAAACCCAATCAAACCCAAAACTCCATTTGAACTTATTTTTAACCCAATCAAACCCAAAACTCCATTTGAACTTATTTTTAAAACCCAAAGATATTCGAATTTAAATAACTAAAACTTGACCGAACCTCGTCCCATATTGCATGCTGAGGTTACTATACATAATGGTAGCAAAAATTTGCCTTGTACAAATTATTTGGAGACCTTTAGATGTACTTTGCAAACTGAAATGATTAGAAACTCTTCCCAAATTTGATTCTATAAAAACTGCCCTCAAAAGCAACTACTAGATCCAATACATTATACAAAAGTACTGTATCTGCAATTTTACATCAACCCAATAGTGATATACAAGGCTAATCACATAACATTCTGTAACAGTTTCGATATGGATATGAAAACATATATCCAGGCCATGTTTGCCTGAGATGATCAAAGATGCAGATGCTTAAAACCTTAAACCATTAGAATTCATCCGCCTAGAATTTCCCGACATTACACTTACGATTTATTCCTTTCCTCCCGAATCTTTTTGCGTCTTTCAAGCCTGTCAAAATAGTCAGCTTCAAGATTCTTCATAAAAGATTTGAAACCTGGCATTGCTTCCTTCAGTACACCCACTAATTCATCATTGAGGTTTACAAAACATTCAAAAATTTCCTGCATTTACAAGTTCAAGGGAAAAATGAACATATGAGCTCCGATTAAGGCATGCACAAAACAATCTCCTGCATGGTTGTTCTGAATATAAGCACAGCCACACAGGATTGTTTTAGAGATAATGGGCAGAAAACAGGATGACAAATACTTTATCCAGTATCAAAAAATTGTCAACAAAGAAAAGTACCTCGACTTCTTCATTCCACAGTTGAATGTATGGTGGACCAGTAGTGAAGGAACCAAGCGGCTCACGGTACCACTTACCACTATAAGTTATCTGATCCATGGCTTGTTCTACACTTAGAACTTCCCATGGTCTTAAACCAGGTATAGCTTTAGCCAATTGGAGCCTTTTCAACAAAAGAAATGGTAAGGATTGCATAAACAAATTAGAACAGGTGATAAATTTATGATGCATCAGGACTTCCAAACATAAGGAACATAAACTTAGAGAAACTAATGGCTATTGATTCGAATTTCTAGTCCTAAACAAGTTTTGAGTTATGCCCGAGTGTTTTAAGTTTTAACGTACATGTATTAAAGAAAGGTAGAGCACTGTAAAACTACCTGAGATCTTTGGGAATGTATTTGTTTGGCATGTGATCGTTTTCCAATATAGATGTGAGCTCAGAACCACTGGCCCAAAGAAATAGGGCATGGCTAGGAATTCTTACTCCAGGCCAGACACCATCATTAGCTTCCAGTACAGTCAAATCACGTCTCTTGCTCTCATAAGCTTCATCTTGGAGCTGCTTATAAGATTTCTTCTCAAATCCCTTTAAAGGCACCCAAGGAGGTATACCTTTCTGCAGTTTGTGCAGGAAAGCTGTTGCAGCAGCACCTAGCCTAACTGGAAAATTAGCATAACAAGTCAAGGATCACAGAGACAAGAACATGAACATTACATTCTGCACAGACTTCCTATCGAAGAAATGGAAAAAAAACAGAAAAAAGGGTAGACGGAGTAAATTAAAGAAGTATAGTCCAAAAATCTAATAACTAAACTTGGTTCAACAAGTTGGTCTAGTTGCTCAAGTTTATATATGAATATGAAAAAATTTATGGTCAGTACAATTGTTCCCAACTTCAAAATATCTTAATAGAGAAATGAAAATTATAATTGCAGATAACATATATTATTCTTTTAAAGAGAAAATATAATTCCCTACAAACCTTCCCATGTGGCAACTGCACGTTCCATGCCATAAATCATGCCAATAGGTGCCCATTCATCCATATCCTCCCCCCAAACAAAGGTGTGCTTATCAATGATTCCAGCACCCCAGGCAGTCTTAAGCTGGATAAGTTCCATCGGACCTCTAGTACGGCCCAGCCGGTCCTTGTAAAACCAGCCACCGGTCTTCATGATAACTACAATGATGACATTATATTGTCATCAGTAAACCAGGCGTATCAAAATATACAGCCCAATGAAAGAATAAAAATAATCAAAACATCTTCTCAAACACAACTTGAAAGTATTGATACTCATGGAGGTAGAAACTTCTTATCAAACTGTAAAAGCACAGAACTATGGTTCTGCAAAACCTATGCATGAGGAATGGAATGTGTAAAGAATGGACTGCAAAATTGTAAACAGAAATAAAGGTGAACAATACTTATGCAAGAGAGAAGAGTGCTCATTTATATAACGAGGTTTGTCAAGAAAATGAGCATCCATTTTAGATTGGTGGGAATCGGGATTGAGTCTAGCATATAGTTAAATGGTATGGAATAGAACGAATGAATGAAAATCATGAATAAATACCACTAAATAGTAGAAAATTACATTCACTTCTTACCCTATTTCATTCCTCCCAACAAACAAATTAAATGAAATTCTACTTTGACTAAATAAAATTGAAGATACTACTTACAGAAAATTATACACTTGTGACCTGAATTAAGCTACACGACCATATGCTCCATACTCAATATCAATCCACAACTTTTGGAAACAAATTATGTCTAGCAAACAAGCAATCATCTTAAATTCTTTATACACATTCAATTTTGTTATTAAACAAACTAACTTCCATCTATTGGCAACTAAAACATTAAAAGTTATAACGAAGACAACAAACATTCAATACGATATAAATTGAACAAAAACTCACAATCATAATATCGTTTCTCGAGTCTCTTATACCCAATAGCTTGTGCAACATCAATAGGCTTCCCAGGCGGATACGGCCTTTGCTGAAACCCCCAAAGTCCAAAAAAGAACTGCTTAGTAAAATCCCAAAACTTATCATCAGCCTCCCTCTGTGTCTTCAATGCCTTTCTCGGCATTGGCCTTCCATCGAGACCAATCACACGTGGAACATCATTCCAATACTTCTTATCCTCCTTACGATACGGACTCTCATTTGCCTTCAACTCCATCTCATTAAGGGTATCAGCAATTTTTTCAGCCTGAGCTAAAAACTGCACAACCGGGCTGTTTCGAAACTCATTCCACCACTTCTCATTCTCCTCAATCTCTTCCTGAGTTGGGTTCTCTTTCTTTTCAAAGACTGGGTCTTCATACATCAGCCTATCAATTTCCGGGTGGTTTCTATAATCGGGTCGGTTCTCACATTCCCAGTAGAATTGGTCCAGCATTTGCCTGTACTTTCCGGGTTTTTTCTCTTCCGGGTCGGAGTTCGGTGGGTTTGAGGCAGTGATAGAGGCAAAAAGGGGGGATTTGGGTTGGGGTTTAAAGGGGTTTAGGGAATCAAGAAATGGGGTAATGGGTTGAAATGGGTTGGGTGGTTTCTTGAACCAGTTTTCACCAAATGGGTTGAAATTAATTGATGCCATTGTTTTAAAGATTGAAGCTTTTTTAGAGAACAGTGATGAACAAAGCGGAGATGCTTAAGGTGTTATGGGTAAACAAGTGTGGTATTCACTTCGAAATTGATGATAGATTAGATACAGCAGGCCAGCAGGGTTTATCGTACTGTGAACAAGCCATTTATCTAACATAACATTATTTTTTTTAATTTTTGACTCAAAACTAAAATAATTTATATTAATATTTTTTTACGAAATTTTATATTAATGTTAACATAATGGTTTTATAACTAAAATATTATAACTTCTAATTTATATTAATGTTAAGATAATGGTTTTATAAATATATTATGTATATTATTTATAGTTTTGATTTATTAAAAATAATATTAATTAATTTTTACTTGTAAAAATTTAAAAGTTTGAAAGATTAAAAAAATTAATTAGAGGTAAAAAAGTTAGAAACAAATATTATTATATTTTACCTTAATTTGTACCTTATCCAACTTCATTATACTATATAATACTAAATAAATAAATAAATAAAGAATATTCTAACTATGCTAAATTCGAAGCATGTTATTTTAGTGGGGATACGTGAACTTCTTTTCTTGCCAAGTGATGGGAAACCTTGCACTGCTTCGGGACAATCCAAACAATTCATTTCTGCAATTCAAAATTATTCTGGAGTACAGTAGTTGTGTAAAAGGAATGGGAAGAAAGAACCTTTTCAAGTGTGTCACAATGTCAAAGTGTACGCATGATCAATTTTACCTAAAAAATACTTGCACCCACATATATAATTTTCAAATCAAATGAATAATCTTTCAAGCCATTTGGAGACTTGAACCTGTTTTCCAACGTAATCTTACTTGAACAACATATTTTAGAGGACAATATAACAACTAAAATTTCAATTCAATGTCAGCATATATGGAATGGAAGTATGGAACCAATAAGAATAAGAGTTCAAGAGTTGGATTGAACAAAATCATATACAAGCTGGAAACTTGGAAATCCATAACACCTTTCGGCGAACAATTTTTTCAAGAATCAAATTCCAAGACGGAATCCATGATCTATGCTAATCCGAACAAGGATACAAGGAGCTTCTAACACTGATGCAGAAGTGTCATAATTTTGAAATTGTAAACTGGTACTGATTTAAAGTAAAAAGAGGTAAGAAAGCCTCACAGAATTACAACACACCCGAGCTTAAACAATTCATTACATAACCATAATACTGCTGACTTTATATGCCTTCTGATGGAAGAAGGGTACAAAATTAATTAAAGATTTATCATCTTCCATATGTGATTACATGTATCATATTGTGACATCTTCAGGGGATCAAATTCAAAGTTCTGAACTACTTTCTTTTCTCTTTCTACAATATCTGTAATTAACGAGATTAAGGAAAACTATCCAATTTAGGATACCATGAAACAACAAACTACATATAATGTAAGATGTAACATTAGAGACAAGAAAAGAAGGTTAAAGGATACGGCCTGATATAGTAGACTGCTGCTCATCCAACTTTGGAAGGACATTGGTGACGGAAGCATACATTGAAAGCTTCATCCTGCAAGATATGGGAAATGTTTAACTCCAGAGATATAAACTAGGATGCTTACCGATTTCAGAAATACGTTAAATATCATAAATGATAAAGCAGATAATGACACCTCTGTGCAACAGGAAAAAGGAAAAAAAAAGTATCTTGGGTTTTTTTTTTGTGAACAGTAGAAAGAGGAAGTGCATTTTATGGTTTCAGTTTAAAAAAATGTTAACTTGCAACTAATTCCTAAGGATGCTACATGCAGACTTCCGTTACAATTTACAACAATTAGCAGATGCAAATCCCTTGCCAATTGTAAGCTACTTGCTTCAAAAATCAATTATTTAATAAAATCTGATTCTTGTAGTGAGGTTTTATGTGCACAAGCTTTTATTCATAGTTTTGCAAGGCCTTTGTAGAGATATTGTTAGTTAAATGGTAGGAGAATAACAAACTAGAGTGAAAGTAAAAGCTTGCAAGTCAAATTCTTCTCTTTATAGTTAACGTAGTAAAAACAAATTAGACGCAGTTTGGTTTTGATAATAGTAAATAATTTTGTACAGCATTTCATCCCCTAAATAACCAGTTTAATCATCCAGCACTCGTATGTTAATCCATGTCAACCTTGAATATGTAAATTCAGTACAAACTATATGGACACTCCAAATAACTTTTATTTACTTATCTATCATTTTGCTAGCTAAATATTTGACTTTCTAAAAATTATTAATGTCCTGAGAAATTAAAATAGCAGTGCATACTAGTATTATTATATAAAATATAATTAACAAGGTCTAAAAGAGAAATTACATTACAAATTTATGATAATGCATGGCATAATCTGAAGATCAGAGATCATATACGATATTTGTTTAGGAACTCACTGTGCTCTTAGGTCATGTTTCTCAAGTTTCCTCAAGCTTTCTCTTCTTTCTTCAATAAAAACCCTCTGATGTTCTAGATCATCGATGTCACTGGTAATCACTGTGTGGACGTAATCGGAAGATAACCCACCAATCAGTAACCTTTGCATAAACCCAAATCAACAAACATGCTACTTTGATAAAGAAATACTTATCTAAGCTCGTCTTTAAGCAAACACTCTCTCTCAAGTTCTTCTTCTAACTCTTTCTGAAGCATATGAAGTTCTGAGTCTGCAGCAACTTCAGATTTTGCTGCATCTATTTTCTGATTGCACAAATCTATCTTTTTCTGATAATCTGGCACAATTTATTAGCACAGAGCCGTTATCCAAAAAAACTTGGAAATATCTTTTTAAAGCACCATACACTTTGATACTCTAATATTGCATGTAATTAGCTCCTTGAGAGAACAACAAAAAAAACATAGAGGATAACAAAACCAGGGACGCACTAAATATTCATGGCGCGCTTCTACATCATGGTTGATTAAGCTTTTAGGCAAAGATAGCCAATTGAACTGATCCCACCAGATAGTTTCAGCCATTTGAACGTGTTTCGAAGGCCTAGAGAATTGTAGTGAGGAGCTATCCTGCTCACATTTATCTATTAGTCTGCTTAATATAATTGGAGGTCTTTCTCTTTTGTTGAGTACTTGAGTCTTGTATTGTTTCTTCCCTGAGTTGCAATGAGTTCATAACAAAAAACAACCTAAAAGTCAAACTTGATCCAAGTCCCCCACCCCACCTATGTAATCCGGCTTTAGTTGCCATTGCCAAGAACTTTTATGTATTTGGGGGGCTAGTAAAAACAGATTTCAACAACTCCCCATTGGCCAAGTTTCTAGACACGAATAAGCCTAAATGTAAGCAAAAATGCAAGGGACTAAAGTTTGCATCGTATACTGTTGTGTACATCGTATAGAAACTCAATAATCTAAAGTTTATTATAATTCTAAAATATAAATTCATTGAGTCGGTAATGAACACTGGTGAAGGGACTGATCCTGAACCGGACGATAGCAATGTCATCCCAAGCATGTCATCAAAGGAAGCATTTCAAGCAATCAACACTTTGAACAATTACTTGTTACAACACGGCAAAACATACCAAGAGTTATTTATGCTTTACATAAAGTCAAAGTCAAGATGAGGTTAATTTTGGCTTTGGTGGAAAGAAGAAACAAGCCAACTATATATTCATATTTTAAAAAAAATTGAATTTTGTAACTCATATACATTATATATATATATATAATTCTGGAATTATTACTTTACATATTACTTGGGCCCTTAATGACTTTCTAATTTTTTATTATCTTATGCTTTTAACGAGAATATTAATTTACAATATTGACCCGAGTTGGGACCGACGAAATTTATTACTTAAGCGAGGTTATTACTTTATCGGATATTACTTAATCGAGGTTTAACTTTACTAAGAATCATTCTAAACCTCAAATCTACGTACGAGTTAACCGTGCAAAACTACACAACAATTGCCTCAAAGCTACATACGAATTAACCAGTGAGAAACTACACACTACTTAAATTCACTAAAAAAACCACCAACACATATCTATCCATTCCGTAAAACAGATAAACATAAACTTAAAAACACGAAAAACAAAACTATTACCACAAACACAAGTAATACACTATTAATCCACCCTACAACATAACAAATCAACAAACATAATCAAAGAATCTAAATTCAACAAGGTGAGATTTTTACCAATTATCGAGCTCTCTACGCAATTAAAATCAGCATAAGATTGCGAAATAAGAATGTTTGATTGCTCCAAAAACTTGTTCAAGTTAGCACTATCTCTTTCAGACTTCAATAGCTTGATTAAATCGTCACTGTAAGAGATCAGATTCTTCATCTCGAAGTTTCTAGAAGCTTCTGCCATTGAAAAATGAATCTACTAGCTGTAGCAATATCTAGGGTTGCAAAATCACTAACCTTTTCTCAAGCACCAATACACAGATCACACAAGCACATACACATAAAAGAGGGAAAAACAGAAATGGTTTTCAAATTAATGGAATGATAAATTTGAATTTATATTATTTAAGGAAATTTGTAGAATTTGTCGATATGTCCGAGTGGTTAAGGAGACAGATTTGAAATCTATTGGACTAGTCCTGCGCAGGTTCGAATCCTGCTGTCGAAGTCTTTTGTGTTGGGCTATGTGTTAGAGAAGGAAATTTGATTTTGTTTTTTTTGTTTGAAATCGAAAATTTACTAAAAGTTTAAAGTTGATTTGGTATTAATGTTTCAAGATTTGAATTTTAATGTAAAATAGTTATTCACCGTCCTCAATGAGACAATGCTAAGTAGTAATGCACAAACAAGCCCAAAGAACCATTTATCTTGATTCTCTACTTTTTTTTCCTTTACAAATGTACGAGAACAAGGCAATACAAAATGAGATCCGCCAGAAGGTCCAGAACAAGGCCATATAAAATGAAGCCCAACCCCTTATCAAGATTTGGGAATTATAATTATTTGGTTGGACCTCACATGGTTGGATAAAATAAACTTTTATATTAATACAGTAATAAACTATATATATCAACTATACTTCATTTAAGAAAATATATACATAATAACAATCATACTTGAGCTAAAATAAAAAATAGTTTAAAATTTATCTGTTTTAATAAAAAAAATTAATTAGCTATTAACAATATATAATTGGACTAAAGCAAAACATTAATTAGCTATTAAAAAATATATAATTGTACTAAACCAAAACATAGACTATGAAAATCTAACAGATTTATATATTATACCCTAATATAATTGGGTTAAAATGAAATGTAAATTATTAAAAGTTAGTATAATTAGTACATAATACACATGTATTATATTTTTAATAATTTTAAATATATTGATGCATGAATTCTGTGAGATTTGCATATGAAATAAAAAAAATTAGTCAAAAGGTCATTTATATATATATGACATTATTGTAAAGAGTAGGGTACTGAAGAGAACTCTTTAATTTTAACGTAAAATCTCATAAATTATTCTAAAATTAACTATAACAAATATAAAAATTGTGATTTTAATATAGAATACTAACCATATATAACTTAAACAAAAAATTTAATATTTAAAAATTATGCGATAAATCTTATTTTGAATTTGGTTCTACTTAATTATTTTGCACGATCTGATTTTGTTTGGATTATTTCTTTATTATTATGAGTGATTTTCAGTTAAATAAATTTTTAAAAAAAGTTATGTAACTTTTTCTTTTTTTTGCTAAGTGTGTAACTTTGTTTTTAATTTGCTTATACTTATATTTGATAAATAATGTAATATATATTGTGTGTATATATATAATTAGACCTAGTAATTCGGGTAAAAGATTCATTTTAGATTAACTTCAGTTCTGGTATATTAATATACTACTTGGATCGGATTAGATCGGTTGAAACAAGACGACTTCGGTTTAGGTCAAATTCATATTAAATTCTGTTTGGATCTTTTTATTTCGAATCGGATTTTGTCGAATTGAAATAAAATAAAGGTTGTTAAGTTAATTTGTCAAACTAGAGTTAAAACTTGATAAAAATGATACCCAATAAAGTAATAATCTCATTTAAATAATATATTTATTCAATCCCGACTTAGACAAATGTGATAAAATAATATATTTTTTTTGTTAAATGTGTATTATAGTAATTTTATAAAAAATCTTGAGTGCCAAATGAAAAATATATTATAATATAAATTTTATATGTATATATATAATATATAATATTTAATTTTTTAAAAAATATGAATTTATATTGAATTTTTTTACTTTCTAGAAAATTTAAAATAACTATTATTTTATTTTAAAAATACATGTATTATATGTGTGGATTATGTATAAGTAAAGTGTACATGGTATTTGTGAGTGTAATAGGTCGTAAGATTATATGTCCCTTAGATTTATAATTTGATTTGAATCATTTTCAGTTTGGATAAATTTTTATTCAGATTTAAACAGTTTTGAGTAATTACCGAATTTAATATTTCGATTTATTTTCGGTTGTAGGCCATTTTTAAATTGGATCGCATCAAATCGGGTTTCAGATCATTTTCAAATTTAATTATATTGAATTTAAATCAAATTGTTTTGTATTCGATTATATTTTTGAATTATCAAATTCGGATAAACGATTTTATACTCCGATTCAGTAGTTAGGATCTATACTCATTTTGCTAAATCTATATATAATAATAGTTATCTTTTAAAAGAGTTATTCATAAAAGGTTATTCTATATATATAATATATTTAAAATTTTATCCTTTTATATAATTAACAATATACAACATATTATATCCTATTTATATATATAACATTAGAAATAATGTATCGGTCGTCGTGTAAAATTTATACAACTCTAACATTATACACAAAATATAATATATAGTATTAGAGAATAAAAAATTTAAAACTGATCTTAGATATATAACTTTCACTTAATAAACTAACTGTGTTTTAATAATTATGATATTTTAATATATACTATATTTATAGATATTATTTTGATTTTACATATTAAAATCTCATAATTATCAGAACACCATTATTTTATTTATTATTTGAGGTAAAATTATCTAAAATCAATATATCTTAGATTATTTAATACTATGTATTTGTAGTTAATTAAAAATTTATTTAGAAAGTGGGAAATCAAATCTGATAAAGAATATTCATTATGCAATATGAAAAATTAGATATCCTAACATCAACAAGTACCAATTTTAATATACTATTACTATACTCTAATAAATTTAAAAAGAAATACAAAAATAAGAAATTAAATCTAATAATTAAAATATGCACTTAAGAAATAGAGGAGAGCAACACGCATGTTAAAATAAAAAAAAATAAGTATAAAGAAATATCATAAAAATAATAATTATCCATAAAATTGTGCGGTATATATTAATAAATCTATACTATCTATACTATATTATTATAACCAAATTAGTGAACTTTTTTTAAAACACTTGGAACATAGAAAAGATTTTAACGGTTAGGTGAACCATAAAAACAACAATCGTAACCATCCAATTTTACATACAACTCTCTCCCCCGATAGTTTTTCTATACAACTTCTCTCGGATAATATTACTATATTATATTTAAATTATATTCTATATTTTCTATTTTAAAAATTCTACTTATCCTATAAGTTTTATTTCATATATCATTAAATTTAATAATAAAATAAATTATCATATTAAATGAAATATTTAAATTATATAAAAATAATTAATATATAATTTACTGATAACATCCGTACTTTGCACATGTTATAAGCTATATAAAGAATAAATAAGATTTTACTTATAATTTATTTTTGTATTTGGATAAATTTACATATAAGTTCAGTAAAATATTTGGTTAATTATTAGTTATAATTTATTTATTATATAAAAAGGACTTTTATTTAGTTTAAATAAAAAATTTGGCTAATATATAAATTTTAAGATTAAAATCCAAAATTAAAAACAACTTTTTAAAAATAAAAATTAGTCAAAACAAATCAAATATGTAAAAATTGATAAACAATAACGTACCAAAATATTTATACATTTATACTATATTATTATAGCTGGAAAATTAAAAATTTTGGTTCAAGGTGAACCATAGAAAAAATCCTGACCTTGATGAACCATATAAATGATCTTAACCATTCAATTTTAATAAAATCTAATTTTAAAAAGAATATATATCATACATACAACTCTAATTCCGGTAGTCCTACTTTTATACAACTTCTCACGGATAATCTTACACTATATTATATTTAAATTATATTCTATATTTTCTATTTTAAGAAATCTGTTTATCCTATAATTTTTATTTAATATATCATTAAATTTTATGAATATTAATATATAAATATCATTATAAAATAACATACAACTCTAACCCCCGATAGTCCTCCTTTTATGCAACTCCTCATAGATAATGTTATATTATATTAAAATAAATTCTCAACGCTATAAAACTTTATAGTAAATATCAATAAAATATAATATAAAAAATAAATTTACCTAAATATTAGTCATTTCCTGTGTCAGAGCACGGGTTATAAGCTTATATATACTATTATAAGAGAAACAAAGTTTTATCGTTGATTTGGTGGGTTTTATTGTTGGTGTGATATAATAGTTTGGTTGGTTAATACTTTTCAAAAAAAATAAAATACCTTTTAGAAATTAAAAACATATTATTTATTCTTACAAATCTCAACTACTCTTAATCAACTAAATAACCTTTTTTTTGGATACCTCCATCAAATACCTTTTTAAAAAATTAAGCCCCTTACAAAATTAAAAATCTATACTATTACTCTCTTAATTAACTTAAAAATCTCTTTTTTAACGTCAGTACTACTCCTTCGGCATATATAACAAACAGCTTTGAGCCAAGACATTTGCAGAGCAGGAATATTGAAAAGCCAAACACTTTCTAAAAAGATTTAAAATGCTTTCCCAAAAAACACATACATATTATTTATTTTAAAAAATAATTAATATAAATATATTACGTGATATTTGAAACTTAAATAACTTCTATTTACATAATCCAGTTTTTTTACCACTCACATTCTTTAATTCATCTAAAATAACAACCAATTAATTAAAATTATATACTAAATATAATCTATACAACTCAATTTTAAAAATTTAAAGAAATCCACGCAATGCACGAGTTATAAGCTGTTGTAAAGAGAAAATGAGAGCCACCCACCAATCCACCATGCAAAGGAGTAAAGGACTATATATATGCACTATGCACACACATATAGAATAGGTGAAATGTAACGTCAAGCTTCAAGTGGGATCTACAAGTTGCTTGAAAACGAGACAATGCTTACCCCTTGACCATAATAATATTCAAATCTTTCGAATAATATTCTCCTTCAGCAACCACATATGCAAGAATGAAACAGTATTTATATTACTCATATTGATATATAAAATGAAGAATTGAAAACCTAATAATACCAATCAAATCTTAAACTTAAAATCTTGGATTCAGGACAAAAAACCGTGTCACTAAAAAAACTCTTTCCGCATTCCCTTCCGGAAATGGTTTATCCATGTGCCGGAGGCCTCTTCTTGGTTTGATTTTGTTTTTCATTCAATAATATTACTCATCTTTGGGTGATGTATGTTTTCTGTATCCAACTTTTTGGATTGTTTGCTTTATCTCTTCGTGAGAGTTTAGTATGTCTTGTTATGTTTTGAGTTATTTTTAATTGAAAATGATTTATATGTTGTATTGGGGATCTTGAATGCACGCATCGAAATAATGTGGAATAGAACGATGATGGAAATGGAGCTCACATTTCACAACAAATGTTTGTTCATACGATGGGGACATGTGTACCTCTGATCTCAGTTAGTACGACTAATGTAGTGAACACTAGCCTACATCTAGATATAATTATGTGAAGATTAATTGTGATGTTATTCATTCAGGGAATACATTGAAAATTTGTGTAGGTTGGGAATACATTGAAAATTTGTGTAGGTTGGATTGCTCGGAAACCATTGAATTTATTTTTAGTTTCAATAATATTTGTATTAACTATGTTAGTGCCTAATTGTTTAGCTCGTTTATTTGTTTTTCAACCTGTTTGCATAGTTGGTTGGAAATTTGTTCCGACTAGTTCCATTCAAGTTAATGAATTTTGCTTTAAATTTTAAAAAAAACAATACGAATCGAATCGAATTTGATATTAATTAAAACCTATAATTATATAATTAGAGTGTGGATTCTCTATTCTCTTGCATGCTCTCTAATATGTCTCTTTTTATCAGTTTTGTCTTACTTATATAACATATAATTATTTATATTTATATAAAATATAATTATCTACACTTATATATATTTTTAATCATCATATATAATATATAAATATATTGCACACATAATTATACATAATATAAATAAAACAAAATTAAGATAATAAAATGGGGACATATTGAGGAATATGGAAGGGAGTAAATGATCCTGACTCCTATAATTAACCGTACAAAATGTACATTAATCCTAAATATGAATATGGGACGAGAGAAAATAAACATCTTTCCACTTGATTAATGAAGCATTTGTTTCTGTTGAATCCTAGTCATTCAGTTAAGTATCAATTTATTTCACTAAAAAACAGTTAAAACTTATGGCATAAAATTTTTTAGCTTTTTTTTTCAAAATTGATTAATAATTTTCTGCCAGCAACAAAATCAATAGGTTAGAATAATTTGTGGGGTCTTCTAAATTTATAAACACGGTACACGCGAGCACTATGTCCTATACATTACATGATAAGAAAATTTAAACCTACTAATTTTATCATGTATGAGTTTTGGTATGAAGTTTGTCTATTCCAAACATATACATGTTATTTAGTTGAAAATTTTAAATTTTAAAATTCATATCTGAACAAACTCATAAATTATGAGTTTCTGATGTCATAAGACAGGTGAGGGGGTGAGTATGAGTAATTAAATCAAAAAATTATTACTTTTATTTATTTATAAAATTACATGCTAATTTTAAAATAAAAAATTATAATAATTTTGTTTAATATTTAATAAATAATAGTGATTTATTTTTTATATTAATTATATATATATATTATTAAAAAATATATTAAATTAATAAATTCATTACACCATATATCCAATTAAACACATAATACTTTATCCCGTACCACTTAACCTGATATCCCTCAATGAATTAAACGACACCTTGGTTTTATTCGGAATAGGTCATATAACCCATTCTTTACATCTTAACTCTCTTTTTAAAAATTTGTTTTGGATGATCTAGCAATATTTTGAGTCAATCATGTGCGCCAAAGCTGGTGATTTTAAATTTATTTGCAATGAATTAAAATAAAGAAATCATTCCAATATCATCTTTCTTACCAATATCGAGGGGATATGATGAAAAATGTATGGAAAATAACTATAAAAAAATTCCTTTTTTGAAATGTATTCGGTGCCCACATAAGTAGGATATGAAATCATAGTTTCATGAAATAATTAAAAATGACTCTCAAACCAAAAGAATCAAATTATTTTAGAAGCCATACTTTTACAAATTAAAAAAAACAGCATCCAAACTCACTATCTATCGCATGTGTTAAAAATTCATTATTTTAAGAAAAAAATAATTACACTCGAAAAAAAAAACTAAAATGGCATCCAAATCCATAACCTACGTTGTATGTTAATTGGTAGAAAATATAAAAGTGTAATAAAAAATATAAATCAATCACTTTCGTCTCATTTACATCAAACCTTCAGTTTCATCATCTCCTTCGAGATTCGTTCCATATTATCATCTCATTTACATAAAACCTTCATTTACTTAAAATATAAATTGATTATGAAAATCGCAAATCGATTATAATATTATCAACAGGGTGGTTCCAGACTTACCAGAGGTTCCGGGACAAAAACTTAAAATGGGCCCCTTAAAATTTTTTATCGCAACTATAAAAAAATTCGTATAATATAGTCCATAGAAAATAAATAACAAAATCTCATTAATATCAGTAATATAAACAACAACAAAAACAATAAATTTTATCAATCTGTTTGCAATAAATCAACCATTTTCTATCAACGACTTCTTCATTATGTAATTTTCTAGAATAATAAGCATATGAGAAATGCCTAGAGATATTATCCGAAGGAAATATAAGATTTGGTTTCTTTATAGACCATTTTTCAACTATGATATCTCTTGTTTTATTGTCCAAATTATCCCAATTTCTAGGATCATGAATATTTAAAAGAGAAATTGGTTCTTCTTCAAACTCAAATTTTCAATATCAGCTGAATTGGGTAGAGTTTCATCATCATTATCAAGAGTCTACCATTTTTATAACAAAATTATGCATATCTCCCATTTGTGACTCTTCTAACTTATCATATCGTTTTCTTTTTTTCCTCTTTTCACATCCAAATAATTACTTTTTAGGTAACATCATATAAACACAAAAAACGACTTATAAAGAAATAATAACATCTAGATCGAGTCCAAAATTCACATTGAAAGTCTAAAAAAGAATGAATCGGCATATCAAAATAAAGAAAATATATATATGTCTATTTAGGTATTGAGCCGTAAAGCATAATTTTTAAAGACAAGTTTTATCTGATTAGAGATTTTCAATCCTTGCACAATGTTTCCATCAACCCTGAATTGTAATATATTAATGTTTTGATATAATATGTATATAACCGAATACGAGTTTGAACTCTATTTTTCTTTTTTTAATAATGAATTGTCTAGTTTTTTAGAACACATAAATATATATATTATATATATACATATTCAACTAATACTTATTTTTAGTTTTTATAGAACCTATAATAATATGTATATATATTTTAAAATAAATTTTAAAAAAATGAATGGCTTTATAATTACTTTAACTAAATGATATATATATATATATATATATACTATTTTTTTTAAAACAAATTGTGCCCCCAAAATTTTGAGCCCCTCACAGTCGCCTCCGCCTTCATTATCAAGATTCGTTGCATATGGACCATATTATCTTGATTCGTTTTCCTTGACGGGGAGACCCGACAATTTACTATACAACACGACACGAAAACTGATAGAATATATTTTATTCTCATATTTAATTGTATTTTACATTAATTGGATATTTATTTAATAGATTTTAATGTTTTATTGCAGAAAAGATAGAATTCATATATTTGGAAGGATTTGAGCTTAAAGAGCTAATTTGGAATCAAATTAGAAGAAAATTCGTATTTATTGAGCTACACGTGCTACATATATTGTTTGTGTCATATCTCGAGTTCTAGAAGTCAGAATTGGACGATCTTATAGTCCATACGAAACTTATTGAATTATCTTTAATTCAGAAGTGGTCCAATAAGAAAAATCCAAATGCAATAACCCAAAAATTGAGGAGAAACAGAGCTACAAATTTTAATTGAAGAATCATATTCAATTTAGGAGGCCCGTTTGTCTTGGGCTTTAATCATTAAAACATTATTATTATTAGACAATATTAATTAGTTTTTATAAGGAGAGACAATATAGATAAATACGTACACTACTTTTACTTTCACTTTCGAGCTAGGATTTTTCTTCATCTCTCTTCCATGACATACAATTGTTCTTCATTAATATAGTTCAATGTACTCTTTTATATTCTCTTGTTTTAATATATGTTTTACATGGCTTTTTTCATAGTTTTTATTGCTTTTACTTCTAGCATGAGTGAGTAGTTTCATTCTAGGGCGCAAAGGGAAGCCATATTTGCATCATAACTATGTTCTATTTTTATTAGTAGTTTAATGGGTTATGGGTAATTCTAATCGATATGTTTAAATATTTAATTTGTGTAATTGGCCAATATCATATATTATTTCATGCAAATAAGAGTAATAGATCGAGAGATTTTACTCATTAGAGGCATACATACAATTAGCAGAATGAATGTGAGTGCGAGAGTATCATTGGATTTCTGAGAGCGTTAATGTTTGAGAGAGATTAACAATTACTCTAGTTATTTGACACATTGAATTGTTATATTTATATAACTAATTTTAGTGTAAGCATGGTGAACCTGAATTGCCCTAATCTTTTAGTAAATTGATTTCATATAAATTTAATTTGCATTCTTTAGTTAGTAAACAATTCTCGGTTGTCGTTTTATTCTGGAAATAATTCATAATAATTAGATTAAATTTTTTAGAACACGTCTTCTTGTGTATTCGACCCGTACTTGTCGGTCTCTACTAATAACAGACACCATGCACTCGCGATATTATATTTTAAAACGCATCACGTACGACACAAAAATTTAGTGTTTGTGTTTGCATTTTAAGATATGACACGAAAGTACACAAATACGAATGTACACGACTGAGATTTAGTGTTGGTTTTGTGTTTATCTTTTGGGTACACGACACGACACGAAGTACACAAAATAAAATAAATAAATATTATATATATATAGGGTCCTGCTCAAATAGAAAATAACTTAGAATAGAAAATAGAAAATAAGATCTACACCACATATTCAATCTAATTTAATGGCAAGGGGGAGCATCCACACACAAATCAAATACACCCTCATACACCCAATCCCACATAATCCCTTCGTTTTTAATTTGATTTTTCCCGTTAATTAGTGAAGTTTTTTTTCAAATCTAACTTCACCACATTTTTCTCCATCTCCTAACAATCAGTTTGCATACCATATGTGATATATTCCGGTGACTTTTATTTTTTCGACGATTTCCATTATTTTTTGTGAACTCAGGATATATAATTTAGTGATTTATGTAATACAAATTAGTGATTTCTATAATACAAATTAGTGGTTTCTGTAATATAATTTAGTGATTGAAGTTTGAATCTAATAAGTGACGAATTTATTTTAATTATAAATTATATTTGCCGAAATATAGCACATATGGTATGAAAACTGATCGGTGGGAGATGAAAAAAAATGTGGTGAATTTAGATTTGAAAAAAACTTTGTCAATTGACGGGAAAAATCAAATTAAAAACGGAGGAGAATAGATGGGATTGTGTGTGTGAGGGTGTATATAATTTGTGTGTGGGTGCGGCAGGTATAATGATAAGGTTTTCTATTTCTCATTTAAGCTATTTTCTATTTAAACAGGACCCTATATATATATATATAATTTTTATTATAGGTATATGTATATTTATTTATATAATTATACATAATTTTATAATCTTGTATGTAAATATGATGTGTGTGTGTGTATATATATATATATATATAATATTTATAGAAATATTCTTAATATTTTAATATATTTATCTATTTATTTGTGTATTAATTTTTTTTGATATAACACGAAAACACACGACACGAAAAATAAGAAAGTACACGAATTCTAAATGGGTGATGTTTGAATTTAATATTTTAGTACACGACACGAAAGTACACGAACTAATTTAGGTCTACTTGACTGCGATAAGCTGCCATATGTCCATTGGATCTACTTCTAGTAATATAGGACGATCTCGGGTAAAATTGGCATCATTCTAATTTTAGTTTAGTAATATACACAGATAAATTCTACCCATCTTAATCAATAGAAAGTGGTTAAGCGAATATGAAAAATTATTATCAGTATCATTGTCCTTTTCCAGTAAATACTTTAGGTCATACATACCTCCTTAATTAATTAGATACTACTAATATATTCCGCAATCCGCATCAAAGAAGAAGGGGGAGCTGTAAGCAAATAATACTGAAGTAGGGTTGGCAGCATAATTCTTCAACTTATATTCTATCAATTATAGTGGTTAAAATTCTAATCTCATAGTATTATTCTGTAGCTTTTATATATGTGTGTGTGTTTACCACCTCCAATTTTAAAATACGAAGCAGTTGGAAGTGTACATTGTTCTATACATAGTAGATATAAAAATCGATTCCTGATCACATGCATGTATCATCGAATGTTATGCATGTAATTATCACACACACACACAAAAATCACTATTTTATACAGCGATTATATATGCATATGAATGTATAAGAGGACAGACATGCTAATTCTCGAATTGTGCTAGATCCGCATTAATAGGCACACATATTCCCATGAAAACCCTAAAAACAAAAGTGTAGTACTGCTGGGGGTTGACTTCACAGATTTAGAGTTGTAGTGAATCTTTACAGACTAATGTCCTTGTATTTTTAATAACTAGTGTGCTTGTCATCTTGGTTGTGTCTTCTCTCCTCCTTTAGGGTTTACATTTCTTTATCTTTTAGATAATCTTTCAAGTGTCCTATTATATCTTTGTAGTACTATTAATGGTTATATATATGATGGGTCCATAATTAATACATCTTTAATACCTATTTTATGTTTATTTTCGTAATTTTATTAGTTAATTAGTTATTTTTATTTTGTTTTGTAGGAAATTAATTAAAATCAGAATTGTAACAGAAAAAGGAAAATACAAGGAAAGATGTGGAGATTACTTGGAGGAAAAGAAAAAGGAGATAAAATCGAATGCTTGTTGGAGAAGAAAAAGAAATAGAAGGAAATATTTAGAATTCAATTTGTAATCGATATAGAAAACCTACATTATTTCCCCTATATATATGAGTCTCCTCTCTTGTATTTCAAGACCTTAGACCTAGACTTTGCACCTTAACTTTAACTTTAGTTTTCAATAATTAAAAGTAGGAGTAGAGTACTTTTATTTTCTTGCTCTTTCAATACAAACAAGTTTTTATCTCTCAAACACTTTTTATGTTATTTGTTATTTACATGTCTTATATTAGTTACTTTGTTTTGTTCTTCAATCATGTCTAGCTAATTCTCTTGCCCTAGAATGAAGATGAAGTTAGTTGATTATTTTTAGTATTTGTTTGTTCCTATTATTTGATTCTCATAATTTTTCTTGGTGCTTAATTATTTGATTAACAAAGTGATTTTGATATATTATTGTTACTGAATTTATTTTTCATAGCCTATGCTTGCTCCATGAAGTTTTGATGGGTTATTGTTAGATAATAAGTTTCATAGTATATGCTTGTCTCGTTAATTGATATTTATTTGTTGAAGAAAGAGAATTGATTTTTAGGGCAAGTTGGATATTAATTGTGATTAATTGATGGATTCGGATTCCTAGGTTTTCCATATTTATTTGATTTTATTTGCTTATTAGGTTAAACAAATCTCATCTCAACATTATTTGTCTAGTCTGCCTGATTTATTTATCAGGGTTTGGAAATTTCATAGTCTTTGAGGATCGATCTGTGATTGCTACAATTAACCACTGTGCGCTTGCTGTATTTTTAACACATCAAGTTTTTGGCGCCACTGCCGGGGACTATTGGGATTTATGAAGCGGAGAAAAGTTTGGACAAGAAGATAGTTACAAGGCATCGTTGTCTCCTTAGAAATTTTTGGAAAGCACTTTTCGGTATTCCGTATCACCTCTCTAAATTTTGTTTTTTCCACAAATATTAAAAAAATCCAAAAAAATTAAATATAAAAAAAATCAAAAAAAATTAGTTAGTTATTTGTCTTGTTAAAAACCAATTTGTTGCATCATTCATATCTCACATAGGAGCACATCATCTAGTTTTTCTTTATTATATTTTTTTTCTTTCCATCTTATAATTGTGGTGATTGCTGAATGAAAGAGGTACGTACAATTTAGATTATTAATTCACGTAGTGTAGTGCATCCATAGTTGTTTATTTTCTCTTTATTTGTGTGTTGCATTCATTTAATCAATCTTAAGGGTGCCACCCAATTACAAGATAAGGTAAGAGATTTCATCACATTTTTCTTGGCCCACAAATCACTAAAACTTCATCTTGCATTCCCTTTACCTTAATAAAATCAAGTAAACGTTGGCCCCTAGGATTTCACGCTCACTTAGGAAGAGAACCTAAGAAGAAACAAATCTTTACGTATTCTTACTTTTGGTGTCTAGGAAAGCGAGAGCTTACCTGGCCAATTTGGATTGGTGTCTAGAAAGGTGGTTAGCCTCTTGGCAATGCTTCCATCGGCCTGGCCAATCGGTTTGAATATTTCTAGATTTGTGACTCTTAGTATTATCTTACAGTTAAGAGCAGGTCTAGAATTTCTCTAGGTTAACATAGACATAGGATTTTTCTTTTGCATTTTTTTAGGTGTTTACTTCTATCTCTTATCTGCTACGTGCTTACTTGCTTACTTATAAGTCATGTCTATTCCACTTAGAGACCGTTGTTATCCCGCTCATTCCGCCCAACCCTCATGCATAGTCCTACCAACAGTAAATGGTAATAATTTTGAAATCAAATCTCATCACATTAGCATGTTACCTAGGTTTACTGGGGTAGAGGGAGAGGATCCATATCTTTTCATCCGAGAATTTGAGAAAGTTTGTGCCCTACAGAAAATTCAACAATTGACTGATGACTCCATTAAATTGAGACTTATCAACTTTGCTCTTAAAAAAAATGCTAAAAAATGGTTATATAGTCTACCCATTAATTCTATTTCAACTTGGGAGGGATTTATAAGCATATTTCTAAAAAAATATTTTCCAAACCATAAGGCCAATAAACTTAGGAATGAAATCAACCAATTTCAACAAAACCAAAATGAGTCTTTTTAGAAATATTTTGATAGATTTAAAAATCTGTTGTCCCAATGTCCTCAACATGGTATAGAAAAATGGAAACTTTATAAAATTATTTATGAAGCCTTAGATAGTCCAACCACTTCTTTGTTAGAGTCAATGTATCAAGGTAAATTCATGGATAAAAATGAGGAAGAAGCTTGGCAATTTTTTAAAGAGTTAGCTGAAAAAATGATGTTGTGGGAGTCAACTAGGGAACCAAGTCAGGAAACTGAAAAACCTAGCTCATCTAAGGGCATACATGTAATTGGTAATTCTATTGCAACTGAAGCTAAATTAGCTACACTCACAAGAAGATTAGAAGCCTTAGAAACCAACAACGTGTCTTCACAAGTGTTTGTCTGTGCAAACTGTAACTCATCTAATCATGTGACAGAAAATTTCCCTGAAATTCAACAAGCTAATGCCATGTTTCAAGCGAGAGTTATGAATGATCCCTTTTCACCCACATACAACCTTGGTTGGAAAAATCACCCAAATTTCTCATGGAACCAAGGTCAATACAATCAGTATAACCAACCATCTCAACCTGCTTTTCAAAAGCCCCTTTCTGGTCCATATCCAACTCAAAATCCCAACTCATTTCCTGCTCAAAACTTTGGCCCATATCCAACTTCTGTTTCAATTCCTTCGAATCCTCCTGGTTTTAATGAAACTGATAAGAAAATGAATTTCTTGGAAAAGAGTATTGAGGCGTTATTGAAATCCCAAGCTAATATAACTCAATCTCAACAGGCTTTCATGCAAACTATGACCCAAGATAGGCAGTTACTAAATTCCAATACTCAAGCCATATCTAAACTAGAGGTTCAAATCAGTCAGTTAACCAACACAATCAGTGAGAGAAAGAGAAACCGATTTCCTAATCAACCTGAGGTTAATCCTAAATTTCATCCAAACCAAAAAGCTCCTGAAAATGTGAATTCCATCATCTCTCTTAGGTCCGGTAATCAATTTAACAATCATGCTAGTCTCAATACTTAAGAGGAAGAAAAACTCACTTCTGAACCAAATCCTTTACTCTTAAATCCTAGTCCTGACCAATCCTTGTTTCCTAAGAATTCTGAAGTAGTAGTGCAATCTAGTGAACCTTTCAAATCAGATCAACCACCTTCAAAACCCATCTCTGAAAAAGTCTTCAAGCCAAAAGACCCATTTCCTCAAAGGCTTACTTCAAACAAACAATCTGCTCAATTGGATAAGATTTTGGAAGTCTTTAAACAAGTCAAGATCAACATTCCTCTTTTAGATGCAATTCAACAAATTCTCTCTTATGCGAAGTGTCTAAAAGATTTGTGTAGTCATAAAAGAACCACTCATGTTCCTAAGAAAGCATTCCTAACTTCTCATATTAGTTCCATCATATCGCATCAAATCCCTGTGAAGTATAAGGATCCTGGTTGTCCTACAATCTCTTGTGTCATAGGTGATACTTTTATTGACAAAGCGTTACTTGATCTAGGAGCTAATGTGAACCTTCTTTCATTATCTGTCTATCAAACTTTGGGTTTAGGTGAGCTTAAAAAGACTAACGTCACTCTTCAATTAGCTGATCGTTCTATCAAAACTCCTAAGGGCATAGTGGAGGATGTGTTAATTAAGGTTGGTGACTTTATCTTTCCTGTGGATTTTGTTTTTCTCGAGACCGAACCTGTCAAGAATTTCAAAAATCAAATTCCTATCATTTTAGGAAGACCTTTTCTTGCTACTTCCAATGCTTTGATCAACTGTAGGAATGGTTCGATGAAACTAACTTTTGGAAACATGACTCTAGATCTTAATATTTTTAATGTGGGAAGTCAATCCAATGATCTTTATGACCAACCTGTAGGAGTTAATTTTCATTGCTGACGTTGTGTCTTGGACGAATCTTGATGATAGTTTGATTGAGTCTTTTTTTGAACATGATGTTGTGTTAGAGTATGAGAGTAATAGAGAACTTCACGAGTTGTATCGAAATTTCACTTCTGATGAGATGTTAGATGAATTGAATATCATTTGTTCTAAACATGAAACCCAATTGGAGGATATTTCTTTTGAGCCTAGGTCCATTGTTAAGACTTCTGTAGGTGAGTCACCCCCACTTGATTCAAAACCTTTTCTATCCAGTTTTGGTCAGTCCTTTGTAGGTTTTAATGATACTCATCATGCTTTTATTTCTAATGACTTAGTCCATGATCACAAATATCAAGTAAACAATCTGCTTAAACAATTTAAAGAAGCGTCTAATTGGATTATGGATTATGTTCGTCATATGAGTTTTATCTTGTTGCGAGATTGTATATTTCTAGTGGATAATGTTGTTCTTGAGAATGTGTTTCAACAGTGTGCTTACTCTACGATGAAAGAAGTTTTTCCTCGATGTGGTGTTGGTTAGTAAGCTTTCTTCTTAATTGTCTCCCATAGTCCAGTGTAGGTATGGGGGAGTAACTATGTGTGTGTGTTGTATAGTAGTTCCTTTTGCTTCCTCCATCATGCTTTTATCAGGTATTCTCGTCCTTTTACTTTGTCATTTCTCTTCTTTGCATACATTGAGGACAATGCATGATTTAGGTATGGGGGAGGGAATTAGTAGTATTATAAAAAATTCAAAAATTCAAAAAAATTAAAAAATTAGAAAATCCAAAAATAGAGATGTTTTAGCTAAGTTTTTCACTCTTGTACTTTGATGTTATTTGGTGTTAATAATTTTTTATAAAATTATATATATGTAATGCCTTGAGATAATTCGAACGTAGTTGAGTAAGGTTTTCTTCATGACACTTGTGTCGAACAAATTTTTATTTAAAAGTCCAAGATGAAACTTATTACACAAGGACTTTGTTGGAAAGATTGTCTAGGGAAGTTTTCGATACCTGAGAGAAAGCCCACATGTTAAAACAATGTCGAATCAAATGTTTGTAGAAAAATATATAAAGCATCAAGTACTCCTTTGAGATCAATGGGTGGCAAATACAATGTTATATGAAAGGGACGACCCATGTACATGTGCTGGTATTAAGTGCGATTGTATGAGAAATAAATTTTTCTTGGTGACTTTCGCTGCCCTTGGTTACTGGAGAATTACTTGACGAGCTAGGATAAAAGTAGTAATTGACTAGTCTTGTTTTGTGGCCTTTGTTACTCGAGTAATTAAGTCCGTAGGGGTATTTTGAAACCTAATGCCCTAAGACCAACTAGTTTGGGAGTCATTGACCCAAAGCTCGCTACATGGGTAACATAGAAAGCCTAAAAAAATGGACATTGCACAGTCAATTGAAAAAAAACTGTGAAGTTTGGCTAGATACTTGTTTTGATAGAGATTGGATCAGTTCAATATTGGTTGAAAAAAAGAAAATGTACTTATTCAGTTGATTCTTCATAGACCTATTTTCACAACACACCTTGGGAGTTTTTGCAAATGTTTGCGTCGATATAAGTGGATTTTAGATATCGACATCTTATCTATTATTAGAAGGGTCTTTAAGGCATGTATTTTCCAAAAAATCTTCTTTTGTTGACACCGATGAACGTTATTGATAGAATGGGATACTTGCTAGAATATTTCACGAATTTATGGGTATATCTTCTATAAACCCTTAGGAGATAGCACTCCTCTGGTAGAGATCGTCTACGAGTTTATCGGGTTGGTAAACCTAAAATTACCCGTCACGCCTACGAAAAGGAGCATAGGACTTTTATAATATTTTTTCTTTTGATTTTTCTTGAGGACGAGCAAAAGATAGGTATGGGGGTATTTGATGGGTCCATAATTAATACATCTTTAATATGTTTATTTTCATAATTTTATTAGTTAATTAATTATTTTTATTTTGTTTTGTAGGAAATTAATTAAAATCAGAATTGTAACAGAAAAAGGAAAATACAAGGAAGGAGGTGGAGATTACTTGGTGGAAAAGAAAAAGGAGATAAAATCGAATGCTTGTTGGAGAAGAAAAAGAAATAGAAGGAAATATTTAGAATTCAATTTGTAATCGATATAGAAAACCTACATTATTTCCCCTATATATATGAGTCTCCTCTCTTGTATTTCAAGACCTTAGACCTAGACTTTGCACCTTAACTTTAACTTTAGTTTTCAATAATTAGGAGTAGGAAGAGAGTACTTTTATTTTCTTGCTCTTTCAATACAAACAAGTTTTTATCTCTCAAACACTTTTTATGTTATTCGTTATTTACATGTCTTATATTAGTTGCTTTGTTTTGTTCTTCAATCATGTCTAGCTAATTCTCTTGCCCTAGGATGAAGATGAAGTTAGTTGATTATTTTTAGTATTTGTTTGTTCCTATTATTTGATTCTCATAATTTTTCTTGGTGCTTAATTGTTTGATTAACAAAGTGATTTTGATATATTATTGTTACCGAATTTATTTTTCATAGCCTATGCTTGCTCCATGAAGTTTTGATGGATTATTGTTAGATAATAAGTTTCATAGTATATGCTTGTTTCGTTAATTGATATTTATTTGTTGAAGAAAGAGAATTGATTTTTAGGGCAAGTTGGATATTAATTGTGATTAATTGATGGATTCAGATTCCTAGGTTTTCCATATTTATTTGATTTTATTTACTTATTAGGTTAAACAAATCTCATCTCAACATTATTTGTCTAGTCTGCCTGATTTATTTATTAGGGTTTGGAAATTTCATAGTCTCTGAGGATCGATCTGTGATTGTTACAATTAACACATCAATATATTTTCCACACTTTTGTTTTTTGCCATTTAAGTATATAATATTCATATTTAAAGGATTATTGTTGTAGTTTAAGAGGTCGTTTGATTGACGGTAGGAATTTCAAATTTCTGGGAAGTGAATATTTGTAATGTTGTTTGGTTAACAATATTAGAGGAAGTACGTAGTATTTCCAGGAAAGTTCCAATATCCACACAATGTAGGAAGTTACTTACCTACCCCTCTCATGGTCACCTATTTGTTATCGCTACCGCAACTCTTTGGTATGCAAACTCTGCGAATTTCTGTGTTAGTGGATCTCATCCTTCTGATTTAAATTATCAACAACGAAAGAAGTTTTATCATGATACTAAACAATACTTCTAGGATGATCCTTTCTTGTATCGAAAGTGTGCTGATAATATCTTTTATAGATGTATCCCAGAATTTGAAGTAAATGAAATTCTTCGACATTGTCATTCCCTTGCATGTGAAGGTCACCATGGTCCTTCTAAAACTGCTGCAAAGGTACTTCAGTCTGGTTTTTATTGGCCTTCTTTATTAAAAGATGATCGTGCTTTCTGTTTGGCTTGTGATGCATGCCAAAGAACGGGTAATATTTCTAAACGCCATGAGATGCCACAAACCGGTATTCTAGAAATTCAAATATTTGACGTATGGGGAATTGATTTCATGGGACCCTTCCCAACTTCTTGTGGTAATAAGTACATCTTGGTTGTTGTTGACTATGTATCCAAGTGGGTTGAGGTTATTGCATCACCAACCAATGATTCTAATGTTGTTATGAAGCTCCTCAAGAAGATCATTTTCCACGCTTTGGTGTTCCACGGACTGTGATAAGTGATGGTGGTTCGCATTTTCACCAACGTCAATTTCAAACTCTCTTGAAGAAGTATGGTGTTACACAGAAGGTTGGCCTAACTTATCGTCCTCAAACAAGTGGCCAAGTAGAAGTTTCAAATCGTCAAATTAAAAGTATCCTAGAGAAAGTGGTAGAAAAATCTCGAAAAGATTGGTCTCTGAAGTTAGATGATGCTTTGTGGGCATATCGAACAGCCTATAAGACCCCTATTGGAACTACTCTGTACAGGTTGGTCTATGGTAAGGCATGTCATCTCCCAGTTGAACTTGAACATAATATTTTTTGGGCTATAAAGGAGCTTAATATGGACTTAAAGGCTGCGGGAAAGGCAAGACTTCTTCAACTTAACGAATTAGATGAGCGTCGCTTTGATGCTTATGACAATTCTAAGCTTTACAAAGACAGAACGAAGAAAATGCACGATAAAATGATCCAAAGACAAGATTTTCATGTCGGTGACAAGGTCTTGTTATTTAATTCGAGGCTTCGACATTTTGGGGCCCACCTTATGGGGTCCACCTCATCAGGGCCCACCTCATGGGTTCCACCTCATCAGGGCCCACATTGTGGGGCCTTTTACAGAAAATAATTCTCTACAGCAACACAAATAAGATGTTGCTACAGAGTACAAAAACGTTGTCGTAGGGGTCTATAGCAACAAGTTTTAGTATGTTGCTTTAGGTTACACGAACGTTGCCTTAGATACCTATAGCCACGGCAAAATATCTAACCCCAACAAAGTGTTGCCATAGCATGAATTTGGGCCTACGGCAACCTTTTTGGGGCCTGCAGTTACATTTGGTAGGGGTTGCCTAAAGCCATCTATGGTGTAGTGTCTGGATGGTCTAGACCCTTCACTATCACTGAAGTTGAATTCCATGGTGCTATTGAGATCATGGGGCAAGATGGAACCAAATTTAAAGTCAACGGTCAACGCCTGAAATTGTATGTAGATGGAGCATTTGTTGGGAGAATGGAGGCGATTCGTCTCAACAATCCCACTGTTGCGCTTTAAATCGAGGTACAAAGTCAAACTAATGACTTTAGAATAGCGCTTCTTGGGAGGCAACCGAAGGTAAATTATTATTATATATTTTTGTATTATTTTTTAGGAAGTTAGATCTTTTTTTTATTATTTTTTACTCCCACAAGATGCCTTGATAATTTATTTGAAGTGTTTCAGGACTGAATTATTTATTTGGTGTTGAAAATGCAATTGAAAGAAAAAAAGGGCAGTAATTTAAAAAAAAGTGGTTAATTAGGGTTAAGTCAAGATTTTTGTCACTACTGTGACAATTATTTGGCACTGACATGCAAATTTTCTGAACCTCGCGCAAAGTCAAGGGCTCGGTCTTCTTCTATCGCGGGCACAGTTGTTTTTCACCACCGTGACAATATGTTGTCATTGGCGTGCAATCCCAACATTTCTTTAAAAAGAAAAAAAGGCGAACTATAGGGATTTGACCCCTGGACCAGTAGCTGCAATCTGCATTAAGGTGCCAATATCAGCCACTTGCACTAGCTGAAGTTCAATATTTAAAGTGATTCTGCAACATAAATTTGTTAAAAAGGAGGCAACATTTCCCAATTATTTTTCAAGCGGCACTTCATGCTTAAGCATTTGGGGAGTATTTCTAACCTTTCTTTGTATATTTTTTTTTCTTTCTTTATTTGTATATTTTATTTTTAGAACTCTTTTAGTTTTTTTATACATAATTATTCATTGAGGACAATGAACCGCTTAAGTGTGGGGATGTGTTCTTAATGTTAAAAAATTCCAAAAGAATTAGAAATTTTCAAAAATCTTTTGTATATTGTCTTGTCTCAATGTGTGTTAGCAATGATAAGTACACATTTTGTAAATTTATTTTACATCTTTAGTTGATATGTCATCTCTTATATTCATTTGATATATGATGATTCCTTGTATGTGCTTGCGAAAATTCTAAGACTTGAAATACATCTTTGTTAATTTTAATAAGTACTGAAGCATGCTTTCACCTTGTGAGATCTTGAGCCTAATTTATGATTGATACATCTTTATATCAATCAATTTTCCTTGTTGTGTGTTGCTCATCATATAACATGTTGTTCTAGAACTTGTTTTAAACCTTATTAAAATTACATGATATCTATATGCATGAAAATGATAAAGGCACTAGGATTAACCATATTTATCCAAACAGTACCCATGAGTTATATCCTTAGTGAGCCCCTTTGAGCTTATATTCATTTTATTTAAATATCACCACTCTAAATTCTTGATCCTACTTATTTATTCTTGTTTCGATTTACTAGTAGAGCATTTTGATTTATTTGAGGGTTAGCGAATATCTAGTGTGGGGATTTCTTTGTTAAAGTGTGATTACTTGGTGGGAATTGATATGGAGAGGAAGAAAAAAAATCTTCTCAAAGAAAAATAAAGTCAAGAAAAAAAAATAGTGCTCCTTTGAGATCAATGGGTGGCAAGTGCAATGTCATATGAAAGGGACAATCCATGTACATGGTTGGTATTAAGTGGTACTAGAAATTAAGAATGAGATTATCTCTTATTTTTTTATTTCTTGGTGACTTTTCACTGCCCTTGATTACTTGAGAAATACTTGAGATTGAAAAAAAAATGAGAAGAAGATGATTCGAAGAGAGTTTTTGTTCATTGTTATTACAATATGGAAGTGGGAAAGTACATTTGTGCTTTGGGGTTTAATGCTTGTGAAAGCCTGATCAACTTTTACATGATCTAATTTTCATGTTGAGTTCTTTAATTAATAATGAACACTATGCTCTATTAGTTTGTCAAGTTAGCCACTTGTTAGCTTTTTTATTGATTTCCTACCATGTACCTTATCCTCGTTACAACCTTTAACAAAGACCTTTTGATTTGTGCATGCATATATACAAAGTAGTAGAAATTTGGTGGACAACCAAGCTTATGGTAGCACATGTCTATATTGATTGAACTTGAGTGATACACTTACATCTAAACACTTGTGTGATTTGAGAGATATGTGAGCTTTCTATCCACAGCATGTTACTTATTAAATGCGACATTGATGTTTATTTCATAATTCTTTTGTCTATCTAGACAACGTGTGCATACTTGGATAATTGTGTACTAATGATGCTTTAAGTAGAAAGACTTATTTTTCTAAATTGTGTAATTGAGTTTACATGTGTGGTGTACTATGATATGTTACATGCTTGAGACTTGGTAGAAAAAAATGGACTTTGTGGGTAGATTCACTATAAACCCTCATAAGACAAAACTCGTCCTACTAGGGCTGCCTAGAGGTTTAACGGCTTGTTGCATATGCTCAATGCAATCGTGTCATCTACGAAAATGGTGTTAGTTATTTAGTTAGGATTTAGTTTTTGGTTCTTTTATTTACCGAGGACGTATAAATATTCAGTGTGGGGATGTTTGATAAAATATATTTATATATATATTCTATCTTATTTTTATTCTCATATTTAATTGTATTTTACATCAATTGGATATTAATTTAATAAATTTTAATGTTTTATTGCAGAAAAGATAGAATTCCTGTATTTGGAAGGATTTGGACTTAAAGAACTAATTTAGAGTCAAATTAGAAGAAATTTCGTATTTATTGGGTTACACGTGCTGCATACACTGTTTGTATCATATCTCGAGTTCTAGAAGTCAGAATTGGACGATCTTACAGTCCATACGAAGCTTATTAAATTCTCTTTAATTAAGAAGTGGTCCAACAAGAAAAATCCAGCTGGAATAGCCCAGAAACTGAGGAGAAACAGAGCTACGAATTTTAATTGAAGAATCCTATTCAATTTAGAAAGCCTATTTATCTTGGGCTTTAATCATTAAAATATTATTTTTATTATTAGACAATATTAATTAGTTTTTATAAGGGGAGACAATATAGATACATACGTACACTACTTTTACTTTCACTTTCGAGCTAGGATTTTTCTTCATCTCTCTTCCATAGCATACAATTGTTCTCCATTAATATAGTTCAAGGTACTCTTTTATATTATCTTGTTTTAATATATATTTTACATGACTTTTTTCATAGTTTTTATTGCTTTTACTTCTAGCATGAGTGAGTAGCTTCATTCTAGGACGCAAAGGGAAGTCATGTTTGCACCATAACTATGTTCTATTTTTATTAGTAGTTTAATGGGTTATGGGTAATTCTAATTAATATGTTTAAATATTTAATTGTGTAATTGGCCAATATTATAGATTATTTCATGCAAATAAAAGTAATAGATGGAGAGATTATACTAATTAGATGCATACATACGATTAGTAGAATGAATGTGAGTGTGAGAGTATCATTGAATTTCTGAGAGTGTTAATGCTTGAGAGAGATTAACAATTGCTCTAGTTATTTGACCCATTGGATTTCTATATTTATATAACTAATTTTGATGTAAGCATGGTGAACCTGAATTACCCTAGACTTTTAGTAAATTGATTTCATATAAATTTAATTTGCATTCTTTAGTTAGTAAACAATTCTCAGTTGTCGTTTTATTTTGGAAACAATTCATAATAATTTGATTAAATTTCTTAGAACCCGTCTCCTTATGGATTCGACCCGTACTTGCCGGTCTCTGCTAATAACAGACACTGTGCACTTGCGGTATTATATTTTAAAACACATCACGTACAACGCAAAAATTTAGTGTTTGTGTTTGCATTTTAAGTATATGACACGAAAGTACACAAATACGAATGTACACGACTGAGATTTAGTGTTGGTTTTGTGTTTATCCTTTGAGTACACGATACGATACGAAGTACACAAAATAAAATAAATAAATATTATATATATAATTTTTATTATAGGTATATGAATATTTATTTATATAATTATACATAATTTTATAATCTTGTATGTAAATATGATGTAAATATATATATAATATATTTATAGAAATATACTTAATAATATAATATTTTAATATATTTATCTATTTATTTGTGTATAACTTTTTTTTGATATAACACAAAAACACATGACACGAAAAGTAAGAAAGTACACGAATTCTAAATGGGTGATGTTTGGATTTAATATTTTAATACACAACACGAAATGGTACACGACATGAAAGTACGCGAACTAATTTGGGTCTACTTGACTGCGATAAGCTGCCAAACTGGAAGCCGCCATATGTACGATTGGATCTACTTCTAGTAATATAGGACGATCTAGGGTAAAATTGGCATCATTCTAATTTTAGTTTAGTAATATACACAGATAAATTCTACCCATCTTAATCAATAGAAAGTGGTTAAGCGAATATGAAAAATTATTATCAGTATCATTGTCCTTTTCCAGTAAATACTTTAGGTCATACATACCTCCTTAATTAATTAGATACTACTAATATATTCCGCAATCCGCATCAAAGAAGAAGGGGGAGCTGTAAGCAAATAATACTGAAGTAGGGTTGGCAGCATAATTCTTCAACTTATATTCTATCAATTATAGTGGTTAAAATTCTAATCTCATAGTATTATTCTGTAGCTTTTATATATGTGTGTGTGTTTACCACCTCCAATTTTAAAATACGAAGCAGTTGGAAGTGTACATTGTTCTATACATAGTAGATATAAAAATCGATTCCTGATCACATGCATGTATCATCGAATGTTATGCATGTAATTATCACACACACACACAAAAATCACTATTTTATACAGCGATTATATATGCATATGAATGTATAACAGGACAGACATGCTAATTCTCGAATTGTGCTAGATCCACATTAATAGGCACACATATTCCCATGAAAACCCTAAAAACAAAAGTATAGTACTGCTGGGGGTTGACTTCACAGATTTAGAGTTGTAGTGAATCTTTACAGACTAATGTCCTTGTATTTTTAATAACTAGTGTGCTTGTCATCTTGGTTTTGTCTTCTATCTTTTAGATAAGCTTTCAAGTGTCCTATTATACCTTTGTAGTACTATTAATGGTTATATATATTTTCCACACTCTTTTGTTTTTTGCCATTTAAGTATATAATATTCATATTTAAAGGATCATTCTTGTAGTTTAAGATGTCGTTTGATTGACAGTAGGAATTTCAAATTCCTGAGAAGTGAATATTTGTAAAGTTGTTTGGTTAACAATATTAGAGGAAGTATGTAGCATTTCCTGAAAAGTTCCAATATCCACACAATGTAAGAAGTTGCTTACTTACCCCTCCCATGGTAACTTGCACTTTCCGGGAAATACAACTTTCTCCTTTCAACTAAACAATTTTTTTAACTTTTCATAAATTTTATATATGTATTAAATACTCAGATATCATAACTTCTTAAGGAAGTCAATACCGATATGCAACCAAACAAGTACTAAGATTTTAGAATGATCAATAATTTCTTTGAAAAACAAAAGAATTTATAATACAAATTAAATTGAGCACCATTGAATATCTTAAAGGATTATTGTTGTAGTTTAAGAGGTCGTTTGATTGACGGTAGGAATTTCAAATTTCTGGGAAGTGAATATTTGTAATGTTGTTTGGTTAACAATATTAGAGGAAGTACGTAGTATTTCCAGGAAAGTTCCAATATCCACACAATGTAGGAAGTTACTTACCTACCCCTCTCATGGTCACCTATTTGTTATCGCTACCGCAACTCTTTGGTATGCAAACTCTGCGAATTTCTGTGTTAGTGGATCTCATCCTTCTGATTTAAATTATCAACAACGAAAGAAGTTTTATCATGATACTAAACAATACTTCTAGGATGATCCTTTCTTGTATCGAAAGTGTGCTGATAATATCTTTTATAGATGTATCCCAGAATTTGAAGTAAATGAAATTCTTCGACATTGTCATTCCCTTGCATGTGAAGGTCACCATGGTCCTTCTAAAACTGCTGCAAAGGTACTTCAGTCTGGTTTTTATTGGCCTTCTTTATTAAAAGATGATCGTGCTTTCTGTTTGGCTTGTGATGCATGCCAAAGAACGGGTAATATTTCTAAACGCCATGAGATGCCACAAACCGGTATTCTAGAAATTCAAATATTTGACGTATGGGGAATTGATTTCATGGGACCCTTCCCAACTTCTTGTGGTAATAAGTACATCTTGGTTGTTGTTGACTATGTATCCAAGTGGGTTGAGGTTATTGCATCACCAACCAATGATTCTAATGTTGTTATGAAGCTCCTCAAGAAGATCATTTTCCACGCTTTGGTGTTCCACGGACTGTGATAAGTGATGGTGGTTTGCATTTTCACCAACGTCAATTTCAAACTCTCTTGAAGAAGTATGGTGTTACACAGAAGGTTGGCCTAACTTATCGTCCTCAAACAAGTGGCCAAGTAGAAGTTTCAAATCGTCAAATTAAAAGTATCCTAGAGAAAGTGGTAGAAAAATCTCGAAAAGATTGGTCTCTGAAGTTAGATGATGCTTTGTGGGCATATCGAACAGCCTATAAGACCCCTATTGGAACTACTCTGTACAGGTTGGTCTATGGTAAGGCATGTCATCTCCCAGTTGAACTTGAACATAATACTTTTTGGGCTATAAAGGAGCTTAATATGGACTTAAAGGCTGCGGGAAAGGCAAGACTTCTTCAACTTAACGAATTAGATGAGCGTCGCTTTGATGCTTATGACAATTCTAAGCTTTACAAAGACAGAACGAAGAAAATGCACGATAAAATGATCCAAAGACAAGATTTTCATGTCGGTGACAAGGTCTTGTTATTTAATTCGAGGCTTCGACATTTTGGGGCCCACCTTATGGGGTCCACCTCATCAGGGCCCACCTCATGGGTTCCACCTCATCAGGGCCCACATTGTGGGGCCTTTTACAGAAAATAATTCTCTACAGCAACACAAATAAGATGTTGCTACAGAGTACAAAAACGTTGTCGTAGGGGTCTATAGCAACAAGTTTTAGTATGTTGCTTTAGGTTACACGAACGTTGCCTTAGATACCTATAGCCACGGCAAAATATCTAACCCCAACAAAGTGTTGCCATAGCATGAATTTGGGCCTACGGCAACCTTTTTGGGGCCTGCAGTTACATTTGGTAGGGGTTGCCTAAAGCCATCTATGGTGTAGTGTCTGGATGGTCTAGACCCTTCACTATCACTGAAGTTGAATTCCATGGTGCTATTGAGATCATGGGGCAAGATGGAACCAAATTTAAAGTCAACGGTCAACGCCTGAAATTGTATGTAGATGGAGCATTTGTTGGGAGAATGGAGGCGATTCGTCTCAACAATCCCACTGTTGCGCTTTAAATCGAGGTACAAAGTCAAACTAATGACTTTAGAATAGCGCTTCTTGGGAGGCAACCGAAGGTAAATTATTATTATATATTTTTGTATTATTTTTTAGGAAGTTAGATCATTTTTTTTATTATTTTTTACTCCCACAAGATGCCTTGATAATTTATTTGAAGTGTTTCAGGACTGAATTATTTATTTGGTGTTGAAAATGCAATTGAAAGAAAAAAAGGGCAGTAATTTAAAAAAAAGTGGTTAATTAGGGTTAAGTCAAGATTTTTGTCACTACTGTGACAATTATTTGGCACTGACATGCAAATTTTCTGAACCTCGCGCAAAGTCAAGGGCTCGGTCTTCTTCTATCGCGGGCACAGTTGTTTTTCACCACCGTGACAATATGTTGTAATTGGCGTGCAATCCCAACATTTCTTTAAAAAGAAAAAAAGGCGAACTATAGGGATTTGACCCCTGGACCAGTAGCTGCAATCTGCATTAAGGTGCCAATATCAGCCACTTGCACTAGCTGAAGTTCAATATTTAAAGTGATTCTGTAACATAAATTTGTTAAAAAGGAGGCAACATTTCCCAATTATTTTTCAAGCGGCACTTCATGCTTAAGCATTTGGGGAGTATTTCTAACCTTTCTTTGTATATTTTTTTTCTTTCTTTATTTGTATATTTTATTTTTAGAACTCTTTTAGTTTTTTTATACATAATTATTCATTGAGGACAATGAACCGCTTAAGTGTGGGGATGTGTTCTTAATGTTAAAAAATTCCAAAAGAATTAGAAATTTTCAAAAATCTTTTGTATATTGTCTTGTCTCAATGTGTGTTAGCAATGATAAGTACACATTTTGTAAATTTATTTTACATCTTTAGTTGATATGTCATCTCTTATATTCATTTGATATATGATGATTCCTTGTATGTGCTTGCGAAAATTCTAAGACTTGAAATACATCTTTGTTAATTTTAATAAGTACTTAAGCATGCTTTCACCTTGTGAGATCTTGAGCCTAATTTATGATTGATACATCTTTATATCAATCGATTTTCCTTGTTGTGTGTTGCTCATCATATAACATGTTGTTCTAGAACTTGTTTTAAACCTTATTAAAATTACATGATATCTATATGCATGAAAATGATAAAGGCACTAGGATTAACCATATTTATCCAAACAGTACCCATGAGTTATATCCTTAGTGAGCCCCTTTGAGCTTATATTCATTTTATTTAAATATCACCACTCTAAATTCTTGATCCTACTTATTTATTCTTGTTTCGATTTACTAGTAGAGCATTTTGATTTATTTGAGGGTTAGCGAATATCTAGTGTGGGGATTTCTTTGTTAAAGTGTGATTACTTGGTGGGAATTGATATGGAGAGGAAGAAAAAAAATCTTCTCAAAGAAAAATAAAGTCAAGAAAAAAAAATAGTGCTCCTTTGAGATCAATGGGTGGCAAGTGCAATGTCATATGAAAGGGACAATCCATGTACATGGTTGGTATTAAGTGGTACTAGAAATTAAGAATGAGATTATCTCTTATTTTTTTATTTCTTGGTGACTTTTCACTGCCCTTGATTACTTGAGAAATACTTGAGATTGAAAAAAAATGAGAAGAAGATGATTCGAAGAGAGTTTTTGTTCATTGTTATTACAATATGGAAGTGGGAAAGTACATTTGTGCTTTGGGGTTTAATGCTTGTGAAAGCCTGATCAACTTTTACATGATCTAATTTTCATGTTGAGTTCTTTAATTAATAATGAACACTATGCTCTATTAGTTTATCAAGTTAGCCACTTGTTAGCTTTTTTATTGATTTCCTACCATGTACCTTATCCTCGTTACAACCTTTAACAAAGACCTTTTGATTTGTGCATGCATATATACAAAGTAGTAGAAATTTGGTGGACAACCAAGCTTATGGTAGCACATGTCTATATTGATTGAACTTGAGTGATACACTTACATCTAAACACTTGTGTGATTTGAGAGATATGTGAGCTTTCTATCCACAGCATGTTACTTATTAAATGCGACATTGATGTTTATTTCATAATTCTTTTGTCTATCTAGACAACGTGTGCATACTTGGATAATTGTGTACTAATGATGCTTTAAGTAGAAAGACTTATTTTTCTAAATTGTGTAATTGAGTTTACATGTGTGGTGTACTATGATATGTTACATGCTTGAGACTTGGTAGAAAAAAATGGACTTTGTGGGTAGATTCACTATAAACCCTCATAAGACAAAACTCGTCCTACTAGGGCTGCCTGGAGGTTTAACGGCTTGTTGCATATGCTCAATGCAATCGTGTCATCTACGAAAATGGTGTTAGTTATTTAGTTAGGATTTAGTTTTTGGTTCTTTTATTTACCGAGGACGTGTAAATATTCAGTGTGGGGATGTTTGATAAAATATATTTATATATATATTCTATCTTATTTTTATTCTCATATTTAATTGTATTTTACATCAATTGGATATTAATTTAATAAATTTTAATGTTTTATTGCAGAAAAGATAGAATTCCTGTATTTGGAAGGATTTGGACTTAAAGAACTAATTTAGAGTCAAATTAGAAGAAATTTCGTATTTATTGGGTTACACGTGCTGCATACACTGTTTGTATCATATCTCGAGTTCTAGAAGTCAGAATTGGACGATCTTACAGTCCATACGAAGCTTATTAAATTCTCTTTAATTAAGAAGTGGTCCAACAAGAAAAATCCAGCTGGAATAGCCCAGAAACTGAGGAGAAACAGAGCTACGAATTTTAATTGAAGAATCCTATTCAATTTAGAAAGCATATTTATCTTGGGCTTTAATCATTAAAATATTATTTTTATTATTAGACAATATTAATTAGTTTTTATAAGGGGAGACAATATAGATACATACGTACACTACTTTTACTTTCACTTTCGAGCTAGGGTTTTTCTTCATCTCTCTTCCATAGCATACAATTGTTCTCCATTAATATAGTTCAAGGTACTCTTTTATATTATCTTGTTTTAATATATATTTTACATGACTTTTTTCATAGTTTTTATTGCTTTTACTTCTAGCATGAGTGAGTAGCTTCATTCTAGGACGCAAAGGGAAGTCATGTTTGCACCATAACTATGTTCTATTTTTATTAGTAGTTTAATGGGTTATGGGTAATTCTAATTAATATGTTTAAATATTTAATTGTGTAATTGGCCAATATTATAGATTATTTCATGCAAATAAAAGTAATAGATGGAGAGATTATACTAATTAGATGCATACATACGATTAGTAGAATGAATGTGAGTGTGAGAGTATCATTGGATTTCTGAGAGTGTTAATGCTTGAGAGAGATTAACAATTGCTCTAGTTATTTGACCCATTGGATTTCTATATTTATATAACTAATTTTGGTGTAAGCATGGTGAACCTGAATTACCCTAGACTTTTAGTAAATTGATTTCATATAAATTTAATTTGCATTCTTTAGTTAGTAAACAATTCTCAGTTGTCGTTTTATTTTGGAAACAATTCATAATAATTTGATTAAATTTCTTAGAACCCGTCTCCTTATGGATTCGACCCGTACTTGCCGGTCTCTGCTAATAACAGACACTGTGCACTTGCGGTATTATATTTTAAAACACATCACGTACAACGCAAAAATTTAGTGTTTGTGTTTGCATTTTAAGTATATGACACGAAAGTACACAAATACGAATGTACACGACTGAGATTTAGTGTTGGTTTTGTGTTTATCCTTTGAGTACACGATACGATACGAAGTACACAAAATAAAATAAATAAATATTATATATATAATTTTTATTATAGGTATATGAATATTTATTTATATAATTATACATAATTTTATAATCTTGTATGTAAATATGATGTAAATATATATATAATATATTTATAGAAATATACTTAATAATATAATATTTTAATATATTTATCTATTTATTTGTGTATAACTTTTTTTTGATATAACACAAAAACACATGACACGAAAAGTAAGAAAGTACACGAATTCTAAATGGGTGATGTTTGGATTTAATATTTTAATACACAACACGAAATGGTACACGACATGAAAGTACGCGAACTAATTTGGGTCTACTTGACTGCGATAAGCTGCCAAACTGGAAGCCGCCATATGTACGATTGGATCTACTTCTAGTAATATAGGACGATCTAGGGTAAAATTGGCATCATTCTAATTTTAGTTTAGTAATATACACAGATAAATTCTACCCATCTTAATCAATAGAAAGTGGTTAAGCGAATATGAAAAATTATTATCAGTATCATTGTCCTTTTCCAGTAAATACTTTAGGTCATACATACCTCCTTAATTAATTAGATACTACTAATATATTCCGCAATCCGCATCAAAGAAGAAGGGGGAGCTGTAAGCAAATAATACTGAAGTAGGGTTGGCAGCATAATTCTTCAACTTATATTCTATCAATTATAGTGGTTAAAATTCTAATCTCATAGTATTATTCTGTAGCTTTTATATATGTGTGTGTGTTTACCACCTCCAATTTTAAAATACGAAGCAGTTGGAAGTGTACATTGTTCTATACATAGTAGATATAAAAATCGATTCCTGATCACATGCATGTATCATCGAATGTTATGCATGTAATTATCACACACACACACAAAAATCACTATTTTATACAGCGATTATATATGCATATGAATGTATAACAGGACAGACATGCTAATTCTCGAATTGTGCTAGATCCACATTAATAGGCACACATATTCCCATGAAAACCCTAAAAACAAAAGTATAGTACTGCTGGGGGTTGACTTCACAGATTTAGAGTTGTAGTGAATCTTTACAGACTAATGTCCTTGTATTTTTAATAACTAGTGTGCTTGTCATCTTGGTTTTGTCTTCTATCTTTTAGATAAGCTTTCAAGTGTCCTATTATACCTTTGTAGTACTATTAATGGTTATATATATTTTCCACACTCTTTTGTTTTTTGCCATTTAAGTATATAATATTCATATTTAAAGGATCATTCTTGTAGTTTAAGATGTCGTTTGATTGACAGTAGGAATTTCAAATTCCTGAGAAGTGAATATTTGTAAAGTTGTTTGGTTAACAATATTAGAGGAAGTATGTAGCATTTCCTGAAAAGTTCCAATATCCACACAATGTAAGAAGTTGCTTACTTACCCCTCCCATGGTAACTTGCACTTTCCGGGAAATACAACTTTCTCCTTTCAACTAAACAATTTTTTTAACTTTTCATAAATTTTATATATGTATTAAATACTCAGATATCATAACTTCTTAAGGAAGTCAATACCGATATGCAACCAAACAAGTACTAAGATTTTAGAATGATCAATAATTTCTTTGAAAAACAAAAGAATTTATAATACAAATTAAATTGAGCACCATTGAATATCTTAAAGGATTATTGTTGTAGTTTAAGAGGTCGTTTGATTGACGGTAGGAATTTCAAATTTCTGGGAAGTGAATATTTGTAATGTTGTTTGGTTAACAATATTAGAGGAAGTACGTAGTATTTCCAGGAAAGTTCCAATATCCACACAATGTAGGAAGTTACTTACCTACCCCTCTCATGGTCACCTATTTGTTATCGCTACCGCAACTCTTTGGTATGCAAACTCTGCGAATTTCTGTGTTAGTGGATCTCATCCTTCTGATTTAAATTATCAACAACGAAAGAAGTTTTATCATGATACTAAACAATACTTCTAGGATGATCCTTTCTTGTATCGAAAGTGTGCTGATAATATCTTTTATAGATGTATCCCAGAATTTGAAGTAAATGAAATTCTTCGACATTGTCATTCCCTTGCATGTGAAGGTCACCATGGTCCTTCTAAAACTGCTGCAAAGGTACTTCAGTCTGGTTTTTATTGGCCTTCTTTATTAAAAGATGATCGTGCTTTCTGTTTGGCTTGTGATGCATGCCAAAGAACGGGTAATATTTCTAAACGCCATGAGATGCCACAAACCGGTATTCTAGAAATTCAAATATTTGACGTATGGGGAATTGATTTCATGGGACCCTTCCCAACTTCTTGTGGTAATAAGTACATCTTGGTTGTTGTTGACTATGTATCCAAGTGGGTTGAGGTTATTGCATCACCAACCAATGATTCTAATGTTGTTATGAAGCTCCTCAAGAAGATCATTTTCCACGCTTTGGTGTTCCACGGACTGTGATAAGTGATGGTGGTTTGCATTTTCACCAACGTCAATTTCAAACTCTCTTGAAGAAGTATGGTGTTACACAGAAGGTTGGCCTAACTTATCGTCCTCAAACAAGTGGCCAAGTAGAAGTTTCAAATCGTCAAATTAAAAGTATCCTAGAGAAAGTGGTAGAAAAATCTCGAAAAGATTGGTCTCTGAAGTTAGATGATGCTTTGTGGGCATATCGAACAGCCTATAAGACCCCTATTGGAACTACTCTGTACAGGTTGGTCTATGGTAAGGCATGTCATCTCCCAGTTGAACTTGAACATAATACTTTTTGGGCTATAAAGGAGCTTAATATGGACTTAAAGGCTGCGGGAAAGGCAAGACTTCTTCAACTTAACGAATTAGATGAGCGTCGCTTTGATGCTTATGACAATTCTAAGCTTTACAAAGACAGAACGAAGAAAATGCACGATAAAATGATCCAAAGACAAGATTTTCATGTCGGTGACAAGGTCTTGTTATTTAATTCGAGGCTTCGACATTTTGGGGCCCACCTTATGGGGTCCACCTCATCAGGGCCCACCTCATGGGTTCCACCTCATCAGGGCCCACATTGTGGGGCCTTTTACAGAAAATAATTCTCTACAGCAACACAAATAAGATGTTGCTACAGAGTACAAAAACGTTGTCGTAGGGGTCTATAGCAACAAGTTTTAGTATGTTGCTTTAGGTTACACGAACGTTGCCTTAGATACCTATAGCCACGGCAAAATATCTAACCCCAACAAAGTGTTGCCATAGCATGAATTTGGGCCTACGGCAACCTTTTTGGGGCCTGCAGTTACATTTGGTAGGGGTTGCCTAAAGCCATCTATGGTGTAGTGTCTGGATGGTCTAGACCCTTCACTATCACTGAAGTTGAATTCCATGGTGCTATTGAGATCATGGGGCAAGATGGAACCAAATTTAAAGTCAACGGTCAACGCCTGAAATTGTATGTAGATGGAGCATTTGTTGGGAGAATGGAGGCGATTCGTCTCAACAATCCCACTGTTGCGCTTTAAATCGAGGTACAAAGTCAAACTAATGACTTTAGAATAGCGCTTCTTGGGAGGCAACCGAAGGTAAATTATTATTATATATTTTTGTATTATTTTTTAGGAAGTTAGATCATTTTTTTTATTATTTTTTACTCCCACAAGATGCCTTGATAATTTATTTGAAGTGTTTCAGGACTGAATTATTTATTTGGTGTTGAAAATGCAATTGAAAGAAAAAAAGGGCAGTAATTTAAAAAAAAGTGGTTAATTAGGGTTAAGTCAAGATTTTTGTCACTACTGTGACAATTATTTGGCACTGACATGCAAATTTTCTGAACCTCGCGCAAAGTCAAGGGCTCGGTCTTCTTCTATCGCGGGCACAGTTGTTTTTCACCACCGTGACAATATGTTGTAATTGGCGTGCAATCCCAACATTTCTTTAAAAAGAAAAAAAGGCGAACTATAGGGATTTGACCCCTGGACCAGTAGCTGCAATCTGCATTAAGGTGCCAATATCAGCCACTTGCACTAGCTGAAGTTCAATATTTAAAGTGATTCTGTAACATAAATTTGTTAAAAAGGAGGCAACATTTCCCAATTATTTTTCAAGCGGCACTTCATGCTTAAGCATTTGGGGAGTATTTCTAACCTTTCTTTGTATATTTTTTTTCTTTCTTTATTTGTATATTTTATTTTTAGAACTCTTTTAGTTTTTTTATACATAATTATTCATTGAGGACAATGAACCGCTTAAGTGTGGGGATGTGTTCTTAATGTTAAAAAATTCCAAAAGAATTAGAAATTTTCAAAAATCTTTTGTATATTGTCTTGTCTCAATGTGTGTTAGCAATGATAAGTACACATTTTGTAAATTTATTTTACATCTTTAGTTGATATGTCATCTCTTATATTCATTTGATATATGATGATTCCTTGTATGTGCTTGCGAAAATTCTAAGACTTGAAATACATCTTTGTTAATTTTAATAAGTACTTAAGCATGCTTTCACCTTGTGAGATCTTGAGCCTAATTTATGATTGATACATCTTTATATCAATCGATTTTCCTTGTTGTGTGTTGCTCATCATATAACATGTTGTTCTAGAACTTGTTTTAAACCTTATTAAAATTACATGATATCTATATGCATGAAAATGATAAAGGCACTAGGATTAACCATATTTATCCAAACAGTACCCATGAGTTATATCCTTAGTGAGCCCCTTTGAGCTTATATTCATTTTATTTAAATATCACCACTCTAAATTCTTGATCCTACTTATTTATTCTTGTTTCGATTTACTAGTAGAGCATTTTGATTTATTTGAGGGTTAGCGAATATCTAGTGTGGGGATTTCTTTGTTAAAGTGTGATTACTTGGTGGGAATTGATATGGAGAGGAAGAAAAAAAATCTTCTCAAAGAAAAATAAAGTCAAGAAAAAAAAATAGTGCTCCTTTGAGATCAATGGGTGGCAAGTGCAATGTCATATGAAAGGGACAATCCATGTACATGGTTGGTATTAAGTGGTACTAGAAATTAAGAATGAGATTATCTCTTATTTTTTTATTTCTTGGTGACTTTTCACTGCCCTTGATTACTTGAGAAATACTTGAGATTGAAAAAAAATGAGAAGAAGATGATTCGAAGAGAGTTTTTGTTCATTGTTATTACAATATGGAAGTGGGAAAGTACATTTGTGCTTTGGGGTTTAATGCTTGTGAAAGCCTGATCAACTTTTACATGATCTAATTTTCATGTTGAGTTCTTTAATTAATAATGAACACTATGCTCTATTAGTTTGTCAAGTTAGCCACTTGTTAGCTTTTTTATTGATTTCCTACCATGTACCTTATCCTCGTTACAACCTTTAACAAAGACCTTTTGATTTGTGCATGCATATATACAAAGTAGTAGAAATTTGGTGGACAACCAAGCTTATGGTAGCACATGTCTATATTGATTGAACTTGAGTGATACACTTACATCTAAACACTTGTGTGATTTGAGAGATATGTGAGCTTTCTATCCACAGCATGTTACTTATTAAATGCGACATTGATGTTTATTTCATAATTCTTTTGTCTATCTAGACAACGTGTGCATACTTGGATAATTGTGTACTAATGATGCTTTAAGTAGAAAGACTTATTTTTCTAAATTGTGTAATTGAGTTTACATGTGTGGTGTACTATGATATGTTACATGCTTGAGACTTGGTAGAAAAAAATGGACTTTGTGGGTAGATTCACTATAAACCCTCATAAGACAAAACTCGTCCTACTAGGGCTGCCTGGAGGTTTAACGGCTTGTTGCATATGCTCAATGCAATCGTGTCATCTACGAAAATGGTGTTAGTTATTTAGTTAGGATTTAGTTTTTGGTTCTTTTATTTACCGAGGACGTGTAAATATTCAGTGTGGGGATGTTTGATAAAATATATTTATATATATATTCTATCTTATTTTTATTCTCATATTTAATTGTATTTTACATCAATTGGATATTAATTTAATAAATTTTAATGTTTTATTGCAGAAAAGATAGAATTCCTGTATTTGGAAGGATTTGGACTTAAAGAACTAATTTAGAGTCAAATTAGAAGAAATTTCGTATTTATTGGGTTACACGTGCTGCATACACTGTTTGTATCATATCTCGAGTTCTAGAAGTCAGAATTGGACGATCTTACAGTCCATACGAAGCTTATTAAATTCTCTTTAATTAAGAAGTGGTCCAACAAGAAAAATCCAGCTGGAATAGCCCAGAAACTGAGGAGAAACAGAGCTACGAATTTTAATTGAAGAATCCTATTCAATTTAGAAAGCATATTTATCTTGGGCTTTAATCATTAAAATATTATTTTTATTATTAGACAATATTAATTAGTTTTTATAAGGGGAGACAATATAGATACATACGTACACTACTTTTACTTTCACTTTCGAGCTAGGGTTTTTCTTCATCTCTCTTCCATAGCATACAATTGTTCTCCATTAATATAGTTCAAGGTACTCTTTTATATTATCTTGTTTTAATATATATTTTACATGACTTTTTTCATAGTTTTTATTGCTTTTACTTCTAGCATGAGTGAGTAGCTTCATTCTAGGACGCAAAGGGAAGTCATGTTTGCACCATAACTATGTTCTATTTTTATTAGTAGTTTAATGGGTTATGGGTAATTCTAATTAATATGTTTAAATATTTAATTGTGTAATTGGCCAATATTATAGATTATTTCATGCAAATAAAAGTAATAGATGGAGAGATTATACTAATTAGATGCATACATACGATTAGTAGAATGAATGTGAGTGTGAGAGTATCATTGGATTTCTGAGAGTGTTAATGCTTGAGAGAGATTAACAATTGCTCTAGTTATTTGACCCATTGGATTTCTATATTTATATAACTAATTTTGGTGTAAGCATGGTGAACCTGAATTACCCTAGACTTTTAGTAAATTGATTTCATATAAATTTAATTTGCATTCTTTAGTTAGTAAACAATTCTCAGTTGTCGTTTTATTTTGGAAACAATTCATAATAATTTGATTAAATTTCTTAGAACCCGTCTCCTTATGGATTCGACCCGTACTTGCCGGTCTCTGCTAATAACAGACACTGTGCACTTGCGGTATTATATTTTAAAACACATCACGTACAACGCAAAAATTTAGTGTTTGTGTTTGCATTTTAAGTATATGACACGAAAGTACACAAATACGAATGTACACGACTGAGATTTAGTGTTGGTTTTGTGTTTATCCTTTGAGTACACGATACGATACGAAGTACACAAAATAAAATAAATAAATATTATATATATAATTTTTATTATAGGTATATGAATATTTATTTATATAATTATACATAATTTTATAATCTTGTATGTAAATATGATGTAAATATATATATAATATATTTATAGAAATATACTTAATAATATAATATTTTAATATATTTATCTATTTATTTGTGTATAACTTTTTTTTGATATAACACAAAAACACATGACACGAAAAGTAAGAAAGTACACGAATTCTAAATGGGTGATGTTTGGATTTAATATTTTAATACACAACACGAAATGGTACACGACATGAAAGTACGCGAACTAATTTGGGTCTACTTGACTGCGATAAGCTGCCAAACTGGAAGCCGCCATATGTACGATTGGATCTACTTCTAGTAATATAGGACGATCTAGGGTAAAATTGGCATCATTCTAATTTTAGTTTAGTAATATACACAGATAAATTCTACCCATCTTAATCAATAGAAAGTGGTTAAGCGAATATGAAAAATTATTATCAGTATCATTGTCCTTTTCCAGTAAATACTTTAGGTCATACATACCTCCTTAATTAATTAGATACTACTAATATATTCCGCAATCCGCATCAAAGAAGAAGGGGGAGCTGTAAGCAAATAATACTGAAGTAGGGTTGGCAGCATAATTCTTCAACTTATATTCTATCAATTATAGTGGTTAAAATTCTAATCTCATAGTATTATTCTGTAGCTTTTATATATGTGTGTGTGTTTACCACCTCCAATTTTAAAATACGAAGCAGTTGGAAGTGTACATTGTTCTATACATAGTAGATATAAAAATCGATTCCTGATCACATGCATGTATCATCGAATGTTATGCATGTAATTATCACACACACACACAAAAATCACTATTTTATACAGCGATTATATATGCATATGAATGTATAACAGGACAGACATGCTAATTCTCGAATTGTGCTAGATCCGCATTAATAGGCACACATATTCCCATGAAAACCCTAAAAACAAAAGTATAGTACTGCTGGGGGTTGACTTCACAGATTTAGAGTTGTAGTGAATCTTTACAGACTAATGTCCTTGTATTTTTAATAACTAGTGTGCTTGTCATCTTGGTTTTGTCTTCTATCTTTTAGATAAGCTTTCAAGTGTCCTATTATACCTTTGTAGTACTATTAATGGTTATATATATTTTCCACACTCTTTTGTTTTTTGCCATTTAAGTATATAATATTCATATTTAAAGGATCATTCTTGTAGTTTAAGATGTCGTTTGATTGACAGTAGGAATTTCAAATTCCTGAGAAGTGAATATTTGTAAAGTTGTTTGGTTAACAATATTAGAGGAAGTATGTAGCATTTCCTGAAAAGTTCCAATATCCACACAATGTAAGAAGTTGCTTACTTACCCCTCCCATGGTAACTTGCACTTTCCGGGAAATACAACTTTCTCCTTTCAACTAAACAATTTTTTTAACTTTTCATAAATTTTATATATGTATTAAATACTCAGATATCATAACTTCTTAAGGAAGTCAATACCGATATGCAACCAAACAAGTACTAAGATTTTAGAATGATCAATAATTTCTTTGAAAAACAAAAGAATTTATAATACAAATTAAATTGAGCACCATTGAATATCTTAAATGATAAGGGTTATACTCGTTCTGGATTGAGTCTTGGTTACTCCGAGATTTATGAAATAAATTTTTCTTTTCAATTTCAATTTCAATTTCAAATTTATCGATCATTTATCTCAATTAAAATTTATATGTTTCCACCTAGTATAGCTAATTTTCCCTTACAAGAAAAAGCGACTGATCGGCCATATATGTCTAACAAGTTGTGTTTGGCATGAGGAATGACTTGTTCCACGATAATCCAAACAACCACAACTTACCATATATATATATATATATAACGACCACAAACTAATATGAGTATATCAATTTATTGAAGACAACGGTCAATCCCCGATCCATTAAATATACAATTCCAAGTTCCATCTAAACAACAAATTACGAGAGTCACTAATTTAAAAGGTACACTTGTAGCCACACATATAAAATTGGTTGGTTGTATAACCCAAGAAGCTCGTGAAAAAACAATGTTACTGTAGTACCATTTTAACTTTCATGGCTTAGTTGTCGTCAATCACATGTCTGTCCAATATGCCATTTATTTACACGAGCGACTAATGAAAAAGATTTCAACTTTACAACCGTTTTAAATTAGCTTTTCACCTCTTAATAATATTCTCATCTCGTGAAGATGCGATTTATTTTCTTTCTTTTTCGTAATGTAATTTTTATGTACATACATCACTCGTGTGGACGTTGATGCAGAGACTCGATCGATATATACAATTTGTGTATGAGTGTATGCATGTACAGGAATTGGGAAGATAATGTGAGGTGGCAGGATTAAGAAATCTGGACCCCCTGTTAGGAACAAGACCCGTGATTCCCGACGTAAAAGAAGCTGCATGAGATTTCCTCCATTCGAGTTTGGGTCACAATCAAAGACAGCAAAGCATATTTACCCTTATATACACAAGCGCGCACACATGCATAGTGACAAAACACAGTAATGATTAAATAATCGTTGTTATACACTGTGCTTCAATGTTTGCAAATCTGAAAAGGCATTTTATTTTCCTTTCTCTAGCTACCAACTGATCTGCTTTCTTATAAACAGATGTACAAAACTAGAAATTCTCAATTTCCGCAAAAATAAAAAATAATAGAACAGTGACACTAAGATACCAACAGTTTCCCTGAACATCAGTGTTTTAACTGGAAAAAAAAAAAGAATTAGGGTTTAATTGAATCCGAGTTATTTGGTTCGAATCGGATCCGACTATATAAGCTAGTCATATAAATAACTACTACCTAGCTTGTAGAAAAATATAAACAAGTTTAAATCCGAGTTTGGTGCTACTATTGGAAATAACACCCAACAACCCCTTTTTGCTAAAATAAATATAAAAAAATATTGATAAAATAAAAATTGATTTTGTGAAAAGACGTTTTTAATTTAAAAGATACTTTAATTAAGAGAAAGTATACCTCATACTTTTCCAAAAAAATTGCTTTCTAATTTTTGCATATAACATCTCTCTAAAAATATTATTTATTATAATATTATATCTCAAGATATGTCCAAATCAAAAATATTACTTTTTCGTTCCCAAATAATTGTCTTGATTTTTTATGTTCAATTTGACCATTTTGATTGGGTCATCTAATCTTCTGACATAATTTTTTAAACATTAATAATTTCAAACGAAACCTTAAATTAAATAAATAAAAGTGAATAGCTTGAAACTCATCTCTCAAGACGAATCAAATATGAACATTGGTACAATTTTGAGTTGAGTTTGAAAAGAAAAACATAAAAAAGATTGATTTCAAATTCGGACGAATGAATATTTTTAAATTCAAGCTAAATCAATCGTATTGTTATTTACACTCGTTCGACCGGAAAGAATGCACCAAAAATCTATGTATACACACGTAAAATTATGGGTTTATATTATAAATTAATTAAGGTTAGCTTTGTTATTTCTATTTTATTTTTTTAATCAAAAGGCAACTATGAGAGCCTACAAAAAAACTACGCACTATGTTCGCAATACGATTAATATGATTGAACAGATTAAAAAGCAAGCCTATTTTTGTGATCTTTGTTTTTGTGACAACATACCTATTCAATTTAGTTAATAATATTTATCCCACATACATATATCATCACGCTATACATGAATAAAAAATATTCTGCTTTTAACTAGTATTTTTTTTAAGTAGCTTTCAACTAGTATTATGATCAAGTCTAATACTGAAATATATGTAATATAAACCAGTTGTAATATATATATACTCAATTCTAATTCTTCAAATTGCACTGATGCAACATATATAGAATGCTAGATTTATGTTTCATGGAGTATTGAGGATGGGTTGGTGGTCCCGAAAATTTGTAGATATTTAAATTTTTTTTCAATAGAGAGAAGAAACAGGCAAGAACAAAAGTATACTTCCTGAGCATATTTGGACTAAATTTTTCTTGGTATTCACAGTTTCAACAATATTAAATAAAGGTTTTATTTGCTTAAGTATAACTGATCGCTCTAAGTTATTTTTTTTTACTTTAAGTTATATATATATATATATATATATATATATATATATATATATATATATATATATATATATATATATATATATATATATATATCTGTTTGGCTACTTTTAAATAAAGTTGTATTTTAAAAATAAATTTTGATTAAAATAATAAAAAAAATAATATATACAACAAATAAAAAGTAAATTAAAAAATGTCTCAAATGTGTATGTAAAGAAAATAAGATGGAAAAAAGTACACCAAAGATATTTAAATTTTTTAAACTAAAACTAGCTTTAAATTAAAAATTTTAAATATATATAAATACTCATTTCATCTTAAAATAAGTGTTCCGTTTGAATTTTCAATGATTAAATTAACTAAAATTTGACTGTAAATTAAAACTTATTCTTTTATAATGTATAAAAACTGAAAAATATATTTTAAATTGAATTGGATATATTTTTTAAAATTATATATTACATATAGTATTCAATCTAAATTAATCAATTTAATTAATAAAAATTAAAATAAGATAATTATTTTTTTGTCATAAAAATAAGATAATTATTTTGAAAAGGAGGTAGCACATTAAAAAAAAACTTGAAATACATTGGGACAACTTAAACTTACCCCAACCAGGCACATTTATCTTTTCCCTTCTTTAACACTATGCGCGTGTACATGCATTTATAAGCATGTGAATGGTATTACATCTTTATGACCAGAGCTGCAATAAAGTTGAAACGACAACTAATTGCTTACAATAATACCCTCCTACAGAGAAAGAGGAAGCACTATTAATTTCTTCATTGTTGTGGTCTAGGGTTCAACTAATTCCAAACGGTTAATTGGTTACGTATATATGATTTAATCGCAAGTCATCATCTCCTTACTCTCTCTTGATCAAGGTTCTCATATCTACAGCCAGGCCTCCTCTACTCAGCTATGTGCCTCTTTATTATTGGAGTTCATTAAAATAGCCCTAGCTAGCAATAGGGGAGAAACCCTAGCTAACACAATATATATGGATGGAAGCAGTAGAATTGAGACCTTCAAAGCTTGCCCATCCCTTGAGGAATACGAAGAGGATGAAGATGATTTAAGTACAGAGAACATTAGTAAGGCAACCGATGGAGTTGCTGGAGGCTCATCAAGCAACAGCACAATTGAAGAAAATAAAAACAAATCATCTGTCCGTCCTTATGTCCGATCCAAGACACCTAGACTCCGGTGGACACATGACCTGCATCTTCGCTTTGTTCAAGCTGTTGAGAGGCTTGGTGGACAAGAGAGTAAGTTTTAGATTAATTTGTACAAGGTTTTTATTTAATTGATAAGTAAAACCCCATCTAAGTATTTCGATCTCTCCATGTTTTGCTACTAGCTAGCTATATATGGTTAATTATTACCCTTTAATTCATCTATCTGTTTCTGTTATTTGGAGCAGGAGCAACACCAAAGTTGGTTCTTCAACTAATGAATGTCAAGGGGCTTAATATAGCTCATGTCAAAAGTCATTTGCAGGTTTTGATCCTGTAATTTGATCAACTTAAACACATCATCAACTGTTATATATCAATTATTTTGTACCTAATTAGTTTCAATAGCAATCTATTACCGACTGATACAATATGGGTAGATCTTTGATTGGTAATTATGTATAAATTTATGTATGGTGTTAACTTTATTTTTTGTCTTATTTCGATCCTAATTACTCATATTTGCTTGCTTCATTCTATGGTGTTACTCAGATGTATAGAAGCAAGAAAATTGATGACCCTAGTCAAGGTATGTTGCTGTCTTGCTTTCAAGTTCACGTGCATTAACTTCGATCTATTTAACGATATTCTTATGGTCATAGCTATAGCAGATAACAGAAATCTTGAGAATTGTGGAGATCGGAACATCTACAACCTAAGCCAACTTCCAATGCTTCAAAGCTATAACCAGAGTTATAATCTGGGTACCTTCAGGTATATATCACGATTCGAAAAGTATATAAATTGAGTGTGCATAATTATTTTCCTATTTTTTGCAAGAGTTATACGAGTACTACCAATTAATATGGTCGATCATATAAAAAAAATATGCAATTTTCTTTTTAGGTTTGGAGATGCTCTTTGGAATGCTGGCCATGGTAAGTGGATGCAAAATGTTTATAATATGTCCGGTCGGAATAATGAAATTGATTATAAGGCAAGCCCAAGATTTTATTCTTCAGTTACCGAGAAGGTATCGGGGAGAAACTCCATAAACAGTGAGCATAACATTAATGTTTCATCTTTGAGTCAATTATCTACATGGAAAGCTCATGAAAACAATGGTGGATTCCTTCGACCATTGAATGATCAATTTCCAGTAAAAATCATGGAGTTTAAATCATCGAACATACGACAAGAAAAATTTGAAGCTCTGGATTTGGAAATCACAAGCTTTACGCCCGCTAAAAGGAAGGCTTCATCTTGTGAGCTTGATTTAAATCTAACTCTCGGGGTAAAATCAACAAATGACGAAAGTGGAATAGATTTGAAGGATGAAGACGGAGAGTACTTATCGTTGTCATTGTTCTCGCCATCTTCTTCGAAGAGGACGTTGAAAATGGTTGATAAAGAAGATATTTATGCAGAAAGGGCAAGTACTCTTGATCTGACTATATGAATGCGACAATATTCTAAGTGAGATCTCGAAGTACTTCTTCCTGGAAGTGCATTTGCAATTTGTCTTGTACCATTCAAGGTAAAAAACTAAAAAGACCAACGTCCCACGAGTACGTACTAGTTTATATGTATGGATTGCTTTTGCTGTAATTTGATCACTCAGTTTAAATTGTTCACACACACCACAATAAAGAGGTGCTTCGGACAAAATGTGAGAAAATTCCATGTGCATATTAGTATATTAGAGATTGTTAATGCAAACAACTTCAACATGTTCCTATAATAATATGTATATATATTAACATATGTACATAACATATGGATACTACATTTGCAACTTACAGCTCTAGAGAGACTAGTAAATTATGTATGGTTAGAGAAAGAGTGACTAAAATCTATTGCATGAAAATCATTGTGTTTAGTGTACATTGAAAAACCCGACCAAACATTGTTTTTCAATAGAAGATAAGTTTGTATTTTTCTTAGTTAATTGAATATTCAGACCTGGATATTGACAATGGAATCAGTTGGTCTTGCACAAGTTTGAAGTTGTATAAACTGTACTTAATCTTACATGCATGTTTATCAATATATATATATACACGCAGTACTGGCCTGTGAATATCTATGAACTGTTCTAATTATCTTTCTTAAAAATATATGTATATCAATGTTTAGCTAGCTAGCTAGTAATAAATCTAAAGAAATCTAATTGTTAATGTAGGAAAATGTTTGATACTCAAAGCTCAGTATATTTAATGATATTACTTTTGATATCACAAGTATTTAGTGAGCCTTTTCGGTTAATGAAACTTGTTAAAAAATAGTATAAGATCAATTTGAGTCTCTCTCTAACACCTTAAGGTTTTAGATGATGGTATCAGAGCTCAGGTTGGCAGGAATGTTAAAGAATAGTATAAGATTCATTTGGGTCTCTCTCTAAATGATCTGGTTACTCATCAAAATTTGGATGATATAGTAGCTGATCAGTTGCTACTTGCTAGCTAGTAGGGGCTTTCTTTGGGGGCACACAGCATGACAAAGTGCAAATTCAAGTACTGCATATATCGAACTCAGGATCTTTGTGATCAGCTTCTTCTAATATTATAAAAATCTAGCTCACAAAGTGCATAGTATTTTGTTTTATATGTATAATTTTCTCTAGTTTTATCAACTTCCTCGTTCAAAAAATTAAACACATACTTTATAATTTTGAACGGTTAAACGTTTTATAAACAACACAAGATGAGTTTTTCTTAAAAAAATTAAAATTAATTTTTAAAAATACAGTCTCTTTAAATTTATTTGTGATTTATATGTAATAGGATTAAAAACAATGATAAATCAACTATTATATATGAAAATAATAATATTATCAATTATTGTAAATAAGAACTCCCTGGATCATTATATGAAGAAATATGTCTTAACTATCTACTATTTATTAAAGTCTAAAACCTGAAAAAAAAAATTACTTATTAGAATTAATAATGAATAATGTTACATGTATCAAATTTGTTTTCAAAATATTTCTAAATACCAGAAAATAATAAAATGTGTAGGTACATTCATTTTGGGCTTCTATTAGCGGTATATTCTTTTACAAGTGTAGAACTAAAATTTACTTATTTGGGCTGAATGTTACACAAGACCAAGCGATTTCGGATCTGTCAACCATTTGATATTTAGGCTCCGTTTAGATTGTTGTTCAAAACTCCGTGGAAAAAAAAGTGTCCGTGGAAAAAACGTCTATCAGAAAAAGTTGACTGTTTAGTAAAAAAGCAAAAAATAGTTTTTTCTAAAAGTATGAGACATTATTTTCTCTAACAGCAGTTTTTAGATAAAATAAAAGTTGATGTTTCGGTTTGAAAGAGCAAACCGCCCATAATAGTGAGTGAGTCGCAAATCGCAAGCACAAACAAGTACAAATATGGGAAAGATAACATTCGGATGAGAATTTATTTATTATAAAAATTTATAAATTATATTTATTTATTATTCTTTCTAAAATCTCTTTCATTATACATAATTTTTTTACTTACATAAATTATATATAATTCTCAAGTATCAAATACATCATTTTTTATTAAAATATATATTATTCTTTAAGGTGTTTCGTTTAATTTTTTTTTACTATATTTAGGAGTACATGTCAATTTTTGTGCCCTTATTAACCAATCAAACTCGCATTCAAGAAATGTGTGTAAGAGTTTGAATAAATAACCACTTGCCCCTCTTGACTAAACAACATATCTCTGCCTCTCATTATTCATGCCGCAAATCTCCAACAACGTATATACATATTTATACTCATCATACATCATCTTCAAACTCAAATTTCTACACTACCATAACTTCAATTATATATACAATTGTAAATTAAACTAACCATATGAGTAGTGCGTTGTCGGGTTCTTGTTCAAGAAATTTCAATTTCGTGTTTTGGGGTTTTCTTTGATTTGTGTTCTTAAAGGGTAAGAACTTGTATGTATGTAACTATAATAAATTAATCTTATTCCTTGTATAGTATTAGACTAGAATTTGGCAATGAGTTTTGACTCTAAATACTTGTAATTAGTATAGAATTCTGGGATTTGTAATCAATGAAAAATGGAGAAATAGCGCTATAAAAGTGATGTCAACTTCGGTCCTGTGTATGTGTGCTCGATACATTTTATGGGTGAGGTACGTTATACCGTAACTTACAAGTATAGACTGACTACGCATTTAACAAATGCGTACAGATCCACGCATTTGGCACATCTTATAAGAAAAAATGACACAAAACACGGGTCTTCACATTCAAGTGATACCCTACGAATTAAATCAAACCAACCTTCGCATCTTTGTGATGCCAATACTGTAAAGTAAATTGTGGAAAAGTAATGACATAACACACGCATGTCGGGAATATGCATAGAGAGTGATATTTTGGTCATCTCCAGCGCCAAGTGATATTTTGGTAAGGATGAGATAAAAAAATGTTATAAAGGGTATTCACCCTTTACGGGGTTAAAAAAGTGAAATATTTTTAATTGATATATAATTATCATTTAATTGATTAGTATTTTGTTTAAAAAGTATTGTATATATAATTTTGATACATTTTTTATGCAAGAAAACAATTAAAATATGTACATTAATAATAAGTAATTTTAAATTAATCACAAAAATCAATCTTACAATGATCCATTATTAATCTTAAAAATTTTCAATCGCGAAAAAGAATAATAAAATCAAAGTAAGGGGATTTTCTTTTTCTATTGAATGTTTCAAAGGGTCTTCTTTCTCATTCGAATCTCTCGATCCCTTAAGTTAACTGAATTGCTAATAAAAGTTATAAATAGAATATAGGTAAGGACTCGGAGTCGACTTTCGTATCATTTTCTCTCTATTTTCTTTCTCCATTTTCTTTTGTTTTTCCCTTTGTTTAATCATAGCAGTCGCCACCTCTGTTCTTTGCCATTCACCTTTGTCACTATGCTTCCTAACCATTTAACTCTTTTTTCGCCAGATTCATCATACTCTGATTATGATCTTAACTCCGATCTATTAGTATTTTGGATAACCTTATGGATTCTTCCTCTGAAGTTGTTGACGAGCGGTCTCCCTGTAAGGCAAGGCTGTGGTTATACAAGAGGGTGGAGTCTTAAACTCCAAGAACAAAGAGTGATATATATGATGATGTTGGAACCTCTGATTGTTAGCCATTCACAAGCATGATCTTGGATTAGTTTTTTCTCAACCTCTTTTGAATCATTCCCTACATGATGTTGGCTCTTCTTGGAAAGAAGATAGGTCCTATAAGAAGCTCCTCTAATCAGTTTCAAATCCCAGGTACCTTCTTTGAACCGCTCTCAATATAATTCTCCCTTAGCTACTTATTTTAAGAATAGCCCACATAATGCTGATAAAAATGAAGTTATTGATGTTGTTCAGTTAATGTTAATGAATAAGCGTGCCTTAATTGATTTTCTTGTTGGAGATTTTATCCATATTGCAATTCTTAATGATCTTGGCCGGTTGGACTAAATTCGACCTTATAAGCATAAGTTATAACTCTAGTGACTTTTCTAGCTTGGCCTTCCGTCATAGGCTGAGTATGCATTTAGTCTTGTGTTCAAAAACAGTGTCTTTATTGTTAAACTTTCGAATCTTAGCTTGTACTTTTGTTATACAAAAGCCATTGCTAAATTTATTTAAGTTACCATGATTTTATATCCATGGGCCTTTTTAACAAAACGAGCGTTGAATACCTTACGAACTTGATTAGTTATATGTATGCTATGGGCCTGTCTATGGTTGACATTGATTATTACTTTGTTGTAACAATATTTATTGAATAGATTTCTGGTGACAAGTCATCCCAACTATGGATTCCCTTATATGGGGACGGCAATGAACTTCTTGGTGATATTCTTGTCAATCTTACCTATGTGTCCGCCTCCTCTATCCCTGATAGAATCTCTATTGTTGATTATAACCATTTACTCTATGCTTCGACTACCTTCTTTGAATTGGGTGCCCTGTTACTTGGATAGTATTGGTGACAATAATGAGCAAGTCGTGCCAAGTGTTGCTCCAATGGTCTTCACAGCCAGGCCTAGAGGTAACGGATGTTTTGTAGGTGGAGGAGCTTATGCTCCTATTAATGAAGAGAGTATTCCTATACAGGTACATGATCAGGGGATGGGTAATATCACAATAGTGTAGAAGAGAGGCCTAGGATAACATGTTGGGAAAAGCTTTGTGTAGAATGCGGGAGTCTTCGCTGGAGCTGGTGCAGCTATTGACTAGAATGATATAGCTGATGATGAGGAAGATTGGTGTATAGATATCACGAAGAAGAGAATGGTTATATATTATATAATTTTTGAAAATTAGCTTAGATAGATGTTGAATTTTAAATGTCTTTATCTTGTCAAGAATTTAGAGCTTGCTCTCTCATAATTTGTAATATTAATTCAGTAGTCCCACCAGGAACTACACTTTTAATTCTTAATTGATAAAATATAAAATATAGCTAAAAATGAATATAGGTAAGATAAATAAATATGTTTTCAATTCTTATTTCTTGTGTAATATAACATAGTACTTACCTTTTTCAATCGGAAGAGAAATTTATTCCGTAAAATGAAATTTCATTAATAAGAATGAGAATTCAATATCTAATTATTATATAGAGAATCACTACAAATAATGAATAGATTGGTTTTGATGCATAAATGAACGTCTTTCACATTCAACTATAACAATTAGTAATCTCTTAATTTTTAAATGATAAACACATGTGTAAGATGTCTCCGCACTTTAGACAATAAAACATTAAAATTTTAAGAATAAAATACAGAATTATAGTTATAAATTATAGTTATAATCAAAAAGTCAACAACTTTATTAACACATATACTATGCTTTTCACCCCCACTTCAATAGAAACGTTATGTACTTAAAAAAACAGCATACAAGAGAAAAATTAAAGGAATCGTCTCAATAAATATAGTCCAATTATTTTTTTAAAAATAATATCCTATGTTACCAAATAATAATCTAATCAAATAATCCCTTTAATTAGATACAAAACTAAATTTTCATTCTATTCTTATCTTTCGACTGTAATATATATAATTGATTTTGAAAAAAAATATCTAGTTAAATATCTAAAATTAGTCATCAAGTAAATATTTATTATAAGAGACAAGTCGTTTTCTCTTTTTACCTATCATATTATAAAATATTTCGAATAAATTATTTTTTATATAACATAATTAAATTTTACAATAATTATTATTAAATTTATTTCTAATAGATAATATGAAATATATACAAACATATATTTAAATTTTTCTATTCTGCATTCTCCTTACATTTTGAAAAAAACATGTTTATGAGTTTTATTATTTAAATATCAATATATAAAGAAATGATTTGTTGTAATGTTTCAACATGTCAAATTTCAACTCCATAAAAAAAAATTGAAAGAAACATGAAAATTTTGATATGTGTAATTCTCAATATCTTGTTTTCTCCGAAAAATTAATATGCTCCACCAATATGCTACTTCTTCTGTATCTATTTATATGTTAATTTAATTTTTTTAAGAGTTAAATTGACTACTTTTTGATTGAAAATTAAATTTTATTTTTTTTATAATTTTAAAACACTAGAAATACATTTTAAATTAAATTATATATTTTTTTAAAAAATATAAAATTATAACTTTTTTAATTATATATTATTTTTAAATTATATTCATAGATGAATTAATCTAACTACATAAAAAATAAAATAGACATATAAATAGTGATAGAGTATCAAACTTCTTATATTCCCTAATATTCTTTCTCTCTTCTTTTTCAGTCTTAATACTGAAAACTTCAACAATTTAATTGTTTTTCAACGATAAAAACACACTCACTCACCATTGTGATATACATGTCTAAATATTTTGTTAAATAAGAATAAAAAGAAAGTCCGACAAGATCTTATTTTCAGAGATCATCCGTTTGGAAGGTCAATATCTGTATCAACTAAAATCAGATAGTGTAAGGTTTTTTTAATAATTTATTTATAATATTAGTAAGTTAATTTTAATATATATGAAAAAATTTAATTACATCTTTTCTAATAAAAATTGAATTTTAACTCTTTTAAATTATTATGTATTGAGTAAATTTATACTAAATTATAAAAATCAAAATATTAAAAATTTGATAATTGATTAACGTTAGGGTGGATCGGTTAGTTACTTAATAATTGGGCTTAATTTAAATATTAATTAAAACACGTCTTTAAACAAAAAATATAAATATTATTTTAAAAAATATATATAAATTAAATATATCAAAAATTATATAAGACTATTTTTACATATAATATTAAATAAAATTTTAATTATTATTATAAAATATTATAATAAATTCAAATTATGTAAATAAAATATTTGAACAAGTTTAGAGGATGTATTTGTATTAGATACATTTTGAAGTAAATATAAATATAAGATTATAAGGGCTTCTAACTTTCAAGTCTTGAATCCATGACAATGAAATACACATATGTATTACATACATGTCAGCTAGCTAGTGCCTAGCGGCATGTGCAAATTTATTAATATAATTGTGTTTAACTAACTATCTTTATAATATTAGAAATATAAGTGGCATAATGCTCTAAGCCTGGAAAAATGTAATATGAACATGCATGTATAATACAATTATACAAGCAGCTTATTTTGTATAATTTTCCATCAACATAATAATATTGAGAAACATTGAAAGCCACCCATTAATACAGAACATAACTTTATCAAATAGATCGACTTACATTTTGATACATTCTCACACTCTCAAGTCCTAATACACAAATTACATATTTGAGTGGCGAGCTCTACATGAGCAAATAGCAAGAGAAATTAGAAAAATCACAAAACCAACCACAACACTAATCACCATGATCTTACCATCCAAAGCATAACTGGGATCTGCAGAAACAACAATATCATGTTCGACAGGCCCAGGACTAGGAGAAATGGAAGAATGCATTGGCTATTTAATATTAGTTCTGCACTATGCAATGACTTGCACGGTTTTGGGGTGAGTGAATAATTAACTACGTCTTCGGGTTATGTGTGTATATATATATATATATAACCATCATTACTATTTTGTGAACTTTGTGGCATCTCATTTTGTCATAGAATACTTAAAAATAGAAAACTTGTAACAACTATTCATTTAGCTAACAACTATTGTATTTTTAGTTAAAAAGGGTACTATGATTTTTAACACTTCAGCTAACGTGTAAGGTTTACATTTGAGCTTTTATATTTAATGGACATAAGAGAGATGATGATAAAAAGTAGATATGTTATGCTCAAAATATGAATAAAAAAAAAAAGATAACTACGAGGTACCATGGTGCAATATGGGATAAGGTCCAAAATCATACATAAGTTGGAAAAGTCTCGATTTATATATCTAAATATAGATAGAGGATTAATTATGAATAGAGAATTATTTGTCATTAAAAAATGAAAATAGGTGCAGTGTTTTATATAGAATTTTTCAAAAAAATATTATATATTTATATTTATCGATATGTTTTAGTAAGTTAATATAAATTCGTGTGTGTATATATATATATATATATATATATATATATATATATATATATATATATATATATATATATATCAATAGGTCCCGGTCCCACATCCACCTTTCCTCAATATTTTAATATATTTTATAAAACAAATTATTTTTTCAATATTTATAGTATTTAACATATATATCTTGCCAAATAAATCTATAAGATTCAAATTTAGTCTTACAAATGTAATTATTTGAAAATTTAATTAGCATATTTTATAAGATTATTTTTTCTAGAATAACGTGGCAAAAACTATTGTGTGGTGACTACCAATTGCTTATATTTTAGCATGTATACAAAATTACATGTAAAACCTACCAACAAATTTTGGAGTTAGGATTTAACTAGATCGTTGTGAATTGTGATTAAACTTGATGAAGTCGCTACAAATGTCAATCTAACCAAAATAAGGGTAATTTTGTAATAATATAAATACTACATAAAATGAAAAGTCTAAAATTAATTTTCCAACAAATTTAAATTCATTGATAAATTCAGGGGGGAAATTCCTCATTTTCTGAGACTAATATATCAATATCATCACTAAAAAAAATATATAGACCGGTTTTCATCACTAGATAATAAAAAACGTACACTTTATTTAAAGTCAAAATTTTCTATTATTATACTTTTTGGGTTAATATTTGGGCCAAATAGATGTATAAATATGTTAAATGGTTAATGTAGATTTTATTAGTCTGCTTAAACCTTTTTAGGGAAAAAAATTACGCTTTACATTTAAAGTTATTGGGTTGGTTTTGCCGAGAATCAATTTTGGGTTGGTTTTGACTTTTGCCGACAGCGTATCAATTTTGTTCTTACCCGGATGATAATGTGTGATCCGATCTGAAAACATAATATGAATTTATTAAAGAAATATAATTTTGGGTTAGGATTTTTCGAGCTCGGTTAAATTTTGGATTGATTTTAAATTGAACTGAAAAAATTAACTCATTTTCGGGTTATGCGAGACTACCTGAAATTGTATATTTATTAATATATTTTATAGTATATATTAAATATATTAATTTATTATTTAACATATATTTGTTTTATTTAAATATCATTTAAACTAATTCATATTTATTAATTTATTATTTATTATAAAAAACTATAGAACATACAAAAAATTATAAAATATTAAAAATAATTGTAAGAAAACAAAAAAATACATAATATAAAAAAATATAGAACGCAAATTACAGAAAACTAAGCTCAATAGTGTTCTGTAATTTTGTGTTATATATTTTTATATGTTATGTAATTTTGTTATGTAATTTTGTTATGTAATTCTATGTTCTGCAATTTTTTTATGTTAATAAGGAGTTCATCATTGAACTAAGCATATATATATTTATATATATATATATATATATATATATATATATATATATATATTAATACATTATAATATTTTGAATAGGGTATGGATTATTCATAAATAATTTGAGCCGGTTTGAATCGAATATTATGACCCCGTTAAAATCCCAAATCGGATGTGTTATAGGGAGAAATTGGTATAACAGTAATTTGGAGGTTTGCTGGAATCACGGAGCAAAATATGATGATTTTGCTGATGAACTTGATGAAGAACGCGAAGAACACGGGAGGAAAGTGATGGATTTTGGTAGCTGATCTTGTTGTTGATTCGTTAGAAGGTCAGAGAAAATATGTGTTCTCTTGCTGCCAACTGTTGTCTCAACTGAAACAAGAGGCCTACGTACCCTTTATATAGGGGTTCAAGCCATACGTAGTTCTTGGAGGACAAGTTACCTATATGGGCTAGGTATTGGTCCGGTCCATCAGGCCCAAATCCTTAGACATGCTGGGCTTTGGCCCAAGTCTGTGCGGATGTGGAGGGCAAACTTCCCAGATGTCTGTAACTACCATGGCCCAAGCCCGTTAGGCTTCGGGGGCTGTCATGGAGTTGTAGAGCAAGGGGTCCCCGTAGGGAGTTATGCGCGATATGGCCTCGCGGGAACGGTTGTGCGTGATGTGGCCTCACGGGAGCAGTATGTAAAGGTGATCATGTGCAGATCCCTTGATGAGATGAGAGCCCGTGGGGCTAACTGTCTTCGAATAGATAAGTATGTTGAGATATTACCCCGGAGGGCTTTCTGTAGTCTTCAGATTTAGCAAATAATACCAAGTGAGGTGGGTCCATGAGGCTAGGAGCCTTTCAGCTAGTTATGAGAAATCCGTACCAAGTACTCCGGGCTAGCGAAGCGAGCTGGAGGTAGTGAGTCTGGCCAAGTGAGCCGGGCTGAGGGCCTCTCTGTCAAGTCCATGCGACCTGGGTGGTGATGAGAAGCGAACCGGGCTGGGGGGCCGGTTCTCCTCTCTCTTCCTTATCGAAGCCGGATGAGTTTAAGGCTGGTGAGCTAGCGATGCGACCCCACGCTAGGCCAAGGGCCTTAGAATATTTTATCATCTTTAGCACGATGCGAACTGGATGTAGGCTTTGAATCCAAGTGAGCCCAGATGCGAGGTGGGCCGGCCACCTTATGCCATTGGGTCTGCCTAGGACCCATGTCCAGATATTGGGCATAACAACTACCCCCCGATTCCTCCTTGCCATTAGCGATGCGAGGTGGAATCAGACGAGAACCGATACCACGGTCCTTCCATGCGAAGCGATCTGCCAGGCCTTCAGGATTTAGTGAAATATTTCCTGAGAAGTACCTCAGGCCCCGATCCGGGATCCATGCGAACCGAGCTGACAGATTTATGGACTTCCCTGATTCATCACATTCTTCGACCCACGATGTTAGGTCCCGAAAGTATCGTAGAAGGGGGGTTGAATACGATACTCACTAAATCAAAAAATTCTTTCGAATCTTTTGCGGATATGTGATTTAGAGTTCGGTCAGTGGTTCGTGTTTAGGAGTGTTTAGGAGTCTGGCTTACTAATTTTCTGTGTTTAGGATTTAAACAATAATGATCTAGAAAATTAGCAAGTAATTAAATGCGAGACAGATTTCGGGGAATAGTACTTTCGTATTAATCCCTGAGGTTTTGCTACACCCAGTTAAATTAATAACTGGCTTCCAAAGAACTGATTCGTTCTTTGCTTCTAGAGAGATAAAGCTAGATCCCTATTACAATGTTTGACAGTATTTAGTAGTAACTGGAATCAAGCTAACAGTGAGTGTTTTACAATAGCCCTAAGTATTTGTGACATGTTTGACCGGCTAGATTGTAAAACCCATGAGAAGAAGGTATAGAATTATCATGGTGACTTCTTCTTCTCCGGCTTCGAAATATCTCACTGCCTCTCTCTCTGGTTGGCTGTGTCTCCACCAACCATATTAAACAAAATGAATAATTCATTTTATTTAATATAGTGTAGACTTTTCAAATCAATTAAATTGATTTGCTTCACAATTGCTTAAGTCCTGAGTGGCGCTTGTAGAGTGAATGCACTGTGTAGGCGCCACTTGAAGCTGTGTTGCGCCAATAACCTGAGTTGCGCCTTGTTCATGTGAGTTGCGCCTATACAGTGGTTTCCCTGTATAGGCGCCACTCATGCCTTAGAAACATTCAGCTGTTTGTATATCATAGTTAGTTGCGCCTGTAAGAACTTGAGTTGCGCCTCTACTCTTGCTTCACTGTGATGGCGCCACTTGCTACTTAGAAACTTTTCCCTTGCACCAATAGATGTTTGTTGCGCCTATACAGTGGTTTCCCTGTATAGGCGCCACACAGACTTTGCCTTAGTATTTCTTGTGCCTTGGATAAGATATGTTGCGCCTATACACTGCTTCCCTTGTATAGGCGCCACTCCTGATATAGATACTAAGTCCAAGCAAATTCTTGCGCCTTGGTAGATTAGTTGCACCTACACTCTCAATGCACTGTGTAGGCGCCACTTAACTTTCCCTTAGTCTTTTTCTTGCGCCTTGGAATATAAGCTGCGCCTCTCCATTGCTTCAAGAGTATTAATGTCCCCAAATGCAGTAATACTTGCCTTAGCATATTTCTTGAATTCTTCAAGTAATTACCACTTGGTTTCACTCTATTGGCTTGGCTTGATCAACTGATTTTCTACTGATTAATCAAGGTAATTCTCTTCTTGTCGTGCTGACGCTTAGTGCACTGGTCTGGTTCACAAACGACTAACACTGAATTGAATTCCCTTGATTTCTTTTCTGTTTCAGCTGAGTAAGCTAGGACTGTTGCATTGCTTCAAACACTGACTGTTGATAGACACTGTTATTTCACTAGAATCTTTTCTGGTACTTTGACAATGTCTTCATTACTACAATCCTGTTCAAGACTGCAGCTGTCTTCTTTAACCTTTGTCTTCACCCTTCTGGATTCCTATGCTTCGAACACTGTCTGTCTTCAATCAATGCTACTACACTGAAATCTATTAGTGGCACTGCAATACTGAATCTTCAACACTTATCTGAAACCCTGAAAGTCATTAAACATTGTTCTTCACTGAGGCATGAACAAATAAATGAACTTCTTTCAGTGACCTGTAGTAGACTCCAAAACTTCTTCTAATGTCTTGATTCGCTGTATCTGCCTTGTCTTCATGTAATGCTGATTTCTGTGTAGGCGTAGTATTATTTACTTGTCCTGTTCTAGTGTTGAGTTATCACGATTTCTATTTATACAGCTTCGTAATCTCCAACAATCTCCCCCTATTTGATTGTTAAACCTTAGCAAACAAATCACCTAGGGAGGATAACTCAACTAACAACTAGAAAAAGTAATCGCCCGAGACTTGTAAATAATGCTACTGGTTTTTCTGGATCAGATAATGCATTTCCAGAATTCTTCTGTAACTGAAATGAAAGATGCATGTTCCTCTGACACTGAACTGATATTCAAGTTGTATCATCTTCATTTCTGTCTGTTTGAGCTTTCTCCGTTTCAAAATCCTTCATAGTGTAAACTTAAAGAACTTATCATGAACAGAGCTTCATAAGAATCATTATTCCTGGGTACGTCTTCAATCAATACTGAACATAGCTCAAAAAAAATGTTCTCCCCCTACGAATGTGATTCTCCTTCTTATTCTTCATCTCCCTTTAGAAAATAAATGGAATAGTCATTTTTGTTCTTCCAAGTATAGAATACAGCTTCTTGATTCTCCCATATATCTGTTGTTTCCCCTCAGGATCAGAAGATAAGATTTTCTTCTTCTTGTCTAAAATCTCCCCCTAAGGCTATTAACTTCTCCCAAGGATACGAACCCCTTTTTCCAAGGATCTCCAGGATTGATCTTCCAGGATCCAGGAACTTACCTTAAGAGTCCAGGATACGAACCCCTTTAGGAGATTAACTCTTAACTCTTCCGAAGGATACGAAGATAAGACTTATTAACTTCACCTTTTTCTCCCTATAAATTCTCCCCCTTAGTTGAGGAATCCTCCAATGGCCCATTTTTAAAGATAGCACGATATTGATAGGTCCACTTTTGAATGGTTTGTCTTCCAAAGAAGGTTCTCGTCTGACGGTGATCGGGAAAAAAAAAAAATATAGGAACTTTTCTTTCAGAAGTAGCAAGTAGCAAGGGTAAGTGTTTGGCTTGTGGTTTCCTTACTTCTACTACGTTCTGTTGGTGTTTACACTTAAGTGTCGAGCACTTAGAAGTGTTTCACTCTTTCTCTCCCTATCTCTCACTCAAGTGTATCTCTCCCTCACTTTCACTCAAGTGTTTCTCTCTCTCACTTTCACTCTGCATTCCAAATTTAGCCTTCTGTACCTGCAAGTGAAATCCGTCAATTCATTTCTATTCTTATCACCTGATTCATCAAAATGAAATGAATCACTATCAAGTGGAGAATTGCCTCGTTGAGGTGTAGTTGATCTATCATGCATAAGCACTGTCTCACACCAGACTCAATAGCATTTGCTAAATCACTGTCTAGTGGAGCCTCACCTCTTTGAGATGGGTTATCCCAAGATTTTAAAATCTTTTTGGGAATCCTGCCTTGTTCTATCAAGGAGTTGCCTCACACCTTCTCCGTAAACGGGAGGTGGACGTTCCTTTTCAGGATCTGGAAATGTTCCTTCCAGGAGGGGCGACGTAGTAGACAATGTAATGAATGGCAAATTAGAGTCTACGTTTCCCTCGTAACCCAATGACGGGTGTTTGTTAACATGCCTATACCTCACACTGTGCACGCCTTGCAATGTGTCCAATTGTTAGGCCCCTAGTATAACTGTTAGGATTGTTAGGTCCCAAAAATTATATAAGGTTCCTAGTATATATCTGTTTAGGCTTACCATCAGCGTGAGTGCCGGTGGTGTGCTTGACTCATTACAAGATGCTCTGGCTGACGAGCGAATTTCAATGGACTCACCCTATTGAGAGAATGATTCCAGAGACAGTTTTATTGCCTTTTCAGCTCTGCATCCTTTTGAGAAGATACAGATGAGCTTACAGATACCTCAGTTTATATACTTCTTTACTTCTCTGGAGGTAGAGCTGTGGGTGCACTTCCGACTTCATCCTTATTTGCTGCATCTAGTGCAGTTTCTCCCTTATCAACCTCTAAGTAACATTTGTTCCTTATAACTCCAGGGGTTAATATATGGAAGTGGATGAATCAGTGTTTGGTATTCAGGCCTGGGTAAGAGATTGATGGGTTTTCAACCTCTTGGCCAGCTTTTGTAGCCACTGGGGGCTAAACGGATAAAATCATTTAAATAAGATAAAACGAAATAATCAATTAACATTCCAAAACATATTTTTCATCTCAAAGAGAAAGAAAAATATATGAAGGAATGGTAATTGATTGCGTTAAAGCAATTTTAATAAAAGAGTTTTGCCGGTTCTAAAGATTTGACATTTAAGAGCATGACATCAATAGAAATTTTCTTTAAAATACTTATCCCATAATAAAACGCGGGAATGTGTATCAGAGAAAAAATCTATTCCTATGAATTTCTTATAAGGCAAACTTCCCATAATAAAACGCGGGAATTTACACCAAATAAGAAGTTCCACTCTCTTACTAAATTATATCTCAATAAAATGACTCTTTTCCATTAAACCTAAGCACTGTATGTTTTAAAAACAGTTTTGCAAATCATCCTTATCAGATAGAAGAAAATGATTTTCCGACTCATAATGCAATTATGATTTACATCATTTTCGTCTGCCTGATAATATCCCCAACTTAAAATAAAAACATGACAATTAGGATTAGGATGAATGCTTAACATAACAGTACTAGGCCTTCAAAGCAACAATCACTGTTTTGGTACTTTGAATCAATGTGAAACATATATTGAAACAAGTATTTGAAAACAAAGAATTTTACAAGTGATTGATACATTGAAGTTAAAACACATTTAAAAAAAAAGAAAAAGAAAAAGCTTTGTTAGATAAAACATTTAAAACAAGCTTTTGGGAGAGGATAAAATTTCGAGAGAAAAGAAAGATTATCCTTAAGAAAAGTTTTTCAAAAGAGAAGTTTTGAAAAAGAATTCTTAAGTTTTCTCAACTAAAACTGATAGAGAAAATGAATGTATCTTTGAATAAAGCATTTTGAAAAAGAAATAGACAAAAATTTCTTTTAAATACATTCAGGATCGTAAACCAGTCAAAGAAAGAAAACTAAATATATTGATACCAATTGTTGCTAAGGATAAAAACTAAGTAAATCCATTAGTATCAATATATCACAATTATTTTGCAATAAAATATTATTCAATTATCACAAAGTAATAAAAGATAATACTTGTACTACAAATAATTATGCTTCGAATTTATTTTAATTTACTTAAATCATGGAACAGATATTTCACTGAATTGTTTTATATCATCATGATTTAAATAAACCAAAATAAATTAAATACTTATGTTGTACTAAGCAATTGTCAATCACATGCATTTATATAAACTATACATGACAATTATTTAGTAGAACAATAAGCATATATATTTTTACTATTAGTGATTTCAGATAAACAACTTGTATTATCACTAATATTAAAAATATCACAATTAATTGCACGCTGATACCAATTATTCGATATTTATCAATAATTTCAAGATGCAAGAAATTGTGCTTCTGTTATTTTATCAAATCAAAATTATGAAACTAATAAACATTGAATTGCTTCAATTCATAATTTCAATAAGATAAAATAAATTCGCTAAATACTAAAATATTCATTGGATTGAATATTAGCATTTAACTTCCTACGCCATATCTAATAATTGTCACTTTGCACATTGTAAGCATGCTCATAACAATTATTAATTGACATACGTAAGCCCGAGGTATTAGTTGAAAAGAAATTCACAAGTCATTTGAATAGGGAACAAATAATACTTGTGATTCTAATAGCAACTCCTCGCAAACAAACTTATTTTTAGAAATATTTTCTAAGTATATCAAATATTGAGCATTTCATACACATAGCTTAGAAAATACTTCATCTTTTAATATTAGTGAGTTTTAAAATATGCATTATTATTTAGAACAGAAATTCTAAATACCATCACTAATATCAAAAGTATCACAATTATTTGTAATAAAATATTTAAGACTATCAGAGTAAAATATCAGAGCAATTAAGCAAGATATCATTGACTAATACTCATAAAATATTTAAACATACAAATAATTATGCTTCTTACTTATGCTAAGTAATTTAACTACCACTCATGCATAAAACATTATAAGCATGATAATTAAACTAATAGCAAAAAGTATGAGGATCTGGATTTCAAATAAATTCACAAGTCCTTTGGATAGGGAAAAAGTAATACTTGTGAACTCATTTAAGAATTCCTTACAGATGGGATTTTCAACAAATATGCATATAAATAATATCCCAAGTTTACTAACCAACTTAGATAAAATAAATTCATCAAGTCATTTAGCAAAAATCTGCAAGTTATTCGACTATGGACAGCTCTCAAAAGAAATGATACCTGGTGTCCATGCGTTTGTTCCTTCAGTGGTGTTAAGAGCTTCAACAGAGTTGCTAGAATTTGACAGCTTCTAGGAATGACTTCCCTGTCTTTCGTACAACCTGCGTTATCTATATCTATATAGCCAATTAGGTTAAACCTATTATCTTAAGGGTCCAAGATTCCAAGAATTGGTAATCCCCTAAGATATCTATCAATTCATAACTTAGCTATAAGATAAGATTCTCTAGTATCCACTTGGAAACTTGCACATAGGCATATCGAGAATTAAGGTATACTTGCACATAAATATATATAACAATCCAAGCCCATAACTGAATGCATATCAGGCCCAACAACCCACCACAGGTCAGCTCATAAAAAGCTAGCAATTTTAGGTATACACTAGTTATTGACTTGTCCTTATAAATGGCCCAAATACACTTTATCTATTCGATGTGGGATGTTACAAACACCCCACCTTATTGGGTCGACGTCCTCGTCGAACCCATGGACAAACTTACGGAACCCGGGCAGTGCCTTAGCACTTCCGGCCGGGTATGGCTCTGATACCATCTATAACAACCCAAGCCCATAACTGAATGCATATCAGGCCCAACAACCCACCACAGGTCAGCTCATAAAAAGCTAGCAATTTTAGGTATACACTAGTTATTGACTTGTCCTTATAAATGGCCCAAATACACTTTATCTATTCGATGTGGGATGTTACAAACACCCCACCTTATTTCATGATTTAACAGAGATATTTCAGCGAGATATTGTTAGACTTCGTGGTGTGTCTTTGTCGATAGTTTTATACAGGGATATGAGGTTTACTTCACATTTTTTTTGAAGGGATTTCAGCAGGCTTGGGTACGAGACTTAATTATAGTACAACTTTTCACCCACAAACTGATGGACAATCAGAGAGGACTATTCAGACGTTGGAGGATATGTTGAGAGCTTGTGCTTTGGAATGGTCTGGTGATTGGGATAAATATTTGTATCTTGTGGAGTTTGCGTACAATGATATTTGGCAAGCGAGCATTGGCATGCCGCCATTTGAGGCGTTGTATGGTAGAAAATGTAGAGCTCCGACTTGTTGGAATGAGGTTGGAGAGAGAGTCATTGAAGGACCAGAGTTGGTTCGAGTAAATAACGAGAAGGTAGAACATGCTAAAGAGAACTTAAAGGAAGCTCAACCGCATCAAAAGAGGAAGTTTGACGGATTTGAGCCTCGTGATCACGTGTTTTTAAAAGTATCTCCTTGGAAGGGTGTTAAACGTTTTGGTATGAAAGGAAAGCTTAGTCCAAGATATGTTGGTCCTTTTGACGTTATAGAGAGAGTGGGGGAAGTTGTTTATAGAGTAGCATTGTCACCACAGTTATCTCATGTGCATAATGTGTTCCATGTGTCTGTTCTAAGAGGCTACAAGTATCATCCATTATACGTAGTTCAATATCCGTTACAAAAAATTAAGGAAGATCTTTCTTGTGAGGAAGAAGCTGAAACTATTTTAGCTCGAGATGAACGAATTATGAGGAAGAAAACTATTTCATTTGTTAAAGTTTTGTGGAAGAACCATTCTGAGAGAGAGGCTACTTAGGAGTTGGAATCTATCCGTGAGAAATATCCGCATTTATTTGATTCAGGTATGAGTTTTAGTTTCGTTAGATTCCGGGGACGGAATCTTTTTTAAGGGGGTATATATGTAATATCCGTAATTATTTGTTTATTATAATATTAATTAGAATTAGATTTAGAAAAAGAATATCATAGTAATAATATTTATATTATATTTGATTTAGAAAAAGAATTGGTAATAACATAGTAATTAGATTAAGAATAGAGTTTGTAATTAAATTAGATTTATATTAGAAAAAGGATAATAATTATATTCTATATATAAACAAGTCAATCACAAAAAAAAAAAAAAGTTATGTTATTAGATTAAAACCCTATTTTGAGAGGCTGCAGAGAAGGGCGAAAAAAAAACAGAGGAAGGAAAAAAAACAGAGGCGCGTCTGGATTAATTACAAGTTTTAGTCTAAAAGAAGAACACAAGAGGTAAAGTATGGTTTCATGTCATTTAAGAATTTGGTTATTAGGATTGGCTGCATAACTAGTTATATCATGATATTGGATTGCACAAACTGCACATGTATACACACATAATATTAGATAATAGACACTGCACACATATGGCATGACATGAGTTTATATTATTATTTAATAATTTTTTTTCCCATCACAAGTGCATGCTTGTTGAGTTTGTCAGGAGTATAAACTAAAGTACTACACTAGTTTTACAAGTATAAACGGAGGTCCTTGAGTTGAATAACATGAATGCATTAGTCAGGTTTTATTGTTTATTTTTTTAGTTGCTGTCGCATAGTCAGATGGTCAGATCATGTTTTAGGTATTAGTGGTACGGTCTAGTGTAATGTATAGGTATTAACGTGTTAGTTTTAATAATAATGATAATGATAATAATAATAATAATAATAATATTTATTTAAATACCGTGCTAATAGTTGATTAATGTATAGAGATTTTATTTTTTTTTAATTATAAATTATATGTTGTGATTAGATCGGGAAACGGGAGTTTAACGGGTCATTGCGGATATTGTTAGTGTTTGTGATCGTTATATTCGAGGTACGGATTTCGTCCCCTTTCTTTTCTGTGCTACTCTTTTTAGGATTAGTTATATTTAATTCGTTCCGTTCGTAAATCTATTCCTTTCGTTATTATTCGTTTTAACTGTTTTGATTCTCCGAAAGTTATTTTAAAGTCCGTTTCGAAATATTTAAATATTTGTCTCTGCGATTTTCGAAAATTATATATGTTACATATATGCGTAGAATATTTGAAACATCTGCTCAGGTGATTTTAAAATTGTGAAAATTATTTTATTTGAACCCTTAGAGTGATATTAGGGTATACCGATTTAACCAGCTGTAGGGGTACTACAGCCATGTCATTGCGGCACCAGTGGCATGACACTTCCGTGGCAGTGTGATTAGTCACGGCGTATCCTTCTGATAGCTCAGGTGGTGAGCTTTGCGCATTTTGATATTTGTTTGAGGATACGTGGGTGCACCCAGAGTCTGATTTGATTTGTGATTTGTTATTTGACGGTGACGTTGTATATGCCGTACACGTTGTCCGGTTTGTTGCACGCATTAGGTACCCTATGATGTGTGTATCTGTTATCTGTTCTGTATCGGTATGAAATATCCTAACCCTTCGTTGCTTCAGCCTTGTTTTAAAAATTAATGTTTATTTATAACTGTCAAACTATATATCTTCTTTCTGTTTTATTAAATTGTATTCCAATCCGTACTGGGCATTTGGCTCATGCCGTATTCTTTCTTCTGGCAGGTACTTAAGGGGATCTTGGGATGTGTGATGGAGAGCTACCCTTACTTCATTTATTAGGATATTTGAACTTCTCAGATTATTTTAGTCATTTGCATTATTAGAGATTTTGGATTTATTCGTATTTATCATTTTGAATTATTTTGGAGGTTTTAGTATTATTTTGGAAGACATTGTTGGACATATTTATTTATTTTAAGGTGGATTTTAGTACTCTATATACAGGTTTGTGGTTTGGAAGTAACCCCTCATCTCATTTTGGGAAGGGGGTGTTACAATATAACATTGTGTGTGCTTAGCATTTCTAGAGAGATATGTATAACAACTCTAATGTAAAATCATTTTTAAGTAATTAACAGTTAGATAGTCATACCATGTCCTTGACGTTTTGCTTGAATCCTTTACCTCCGTCATAGAAAAGCTTGCGAAGAGAATGATATACAAATTGTAATGGATCTGCACCTTCATCTTCTAGCTCACCATTCAGGAGTGCACTTGTTCACATTCATCTGTTAGATCTTCATGCTTGAATGCTCCACATGTGCTAGGGATACCAATTGTTTTGTCCTAATCGTTGGGTCCCTGAAAATTGTTAGGTCCCCATTGATGAGTCCCAAAGGATCAAGTCTCGTCACTGGTGCTTACTGCTTGATCTAGAAAGTCCCGAAGATTCTGTTTCCGTCATCGTCGATACCTTCTGCTTTAAAGTCCTGTAGCAACCAGTTTGGCTTTGCCCCTCATAACAATGCCAAATAGTCATCCAGTTTCTGTGAACCCTTACTGTACCAATTTCAGCTTCGACTTTAGTGGTCTGTGGTATGGGTTCCAGCTTCATTGTTTTCTGCCTTGGAACTGATTGATATCACCTTGCATTGTAATCACCCAATCTGGATCAATCTGTGCTTCTTCAGTATTCTTTGGGATACCAATTGATGGGTGATATCAATTGTTAGATACCAATTGTTGATACCAATTGTTCGTTGACAATTGTTCTTTCCCAAATGGTCCCGAAAAATATATGATCATTTCGATTAGCACTCCTAGCCTCTGCACAAGAATCCGGATCACTAAGAACGAGACTCCAGGATAGAATTTGACTTCAAACCTTTTGTCCAGGCAGAAATGTTCTTAATGAAATCCTTTGATCTTCATTGTTGAGCATGACTAGTAGATCCTTCTTTTATTTGCTCCCCCTGAGTTGCTGCTAGGATGTATTGAAGATCCTTCACTTTATACAGCGGATTTCCACTAACAGGATCTGAATCATCATAATTGTCATTGATTCCTTCTGCAACCTCAGCTTCTACATCAGTATCTGAATTTGTCAAAGATTCAGAATAGTCGTTCACTTGAATGCCTGGGAGCTTGGTGTAGATATTCATTACATTCAGACTTTTGATCACCTATGAGTAGCCGATGAGAATTGTTCCATGAGCCTTAACTTCTTGTCAAGATACTCAAATGAATCTTCATTAAAAATCAATTCCCTCCAAACACACGAAAGAGCTTCAGTGTTTGCTTCTGGTTGGCCATTAACTCAAATGATGTCTTTTCATGATCTTGTTGATTAAAGCAGCATGCTGTGTTAATTGCTTCAGCTTCAAAATACCTTTTTCAGTGCAGACTTCATTTAGAACTACACTCGCGAAATGCAGTTCCAATATCTGACTTCAAAGTTCTCACAGCTTACCAATTGTTTCCAACTTGATCTTCCTTATATGATCAATCACCATTGTGATATTTTGTCTGTTGAATGTTTGAACATCACCAATTTGTAATTAGGGTTACCAATTTCAATCACCACTTAGCATATGACTTTCATGACTTTTCTTCAGTGTGATGTTTCCATTGACTTCCCTATGTGACATACTTCAAAATGTCCTTCTGGATAGAATTCCATATGAAGCAGTCCTCTCACCAATTTCTTCTTTATTAAAGAATCCATTGCCTTGCTGACTAACAAGTAAGAGAGCTTCATTTGCCATAGCTACCTCTTCATTGATGAAGCTTTCCTGAAAAGTTGACTTCACCTTTGCATCCAAATTCCATGTCAGCTACGAACAAATTTTCTCACTCAGATTAGAGTAAGCTTCCAACCTTCTTGCTTGAGATCAAACACCTTTCCAGAAAACCCTTGACGAAGAATTCCCTAGTGCCCCTTAAATAGTGCTTAACTCCTTCCACAAGAAAGATGCTTCTACTGATGACAGTTCTTAAAATATGATAGCCATATCCCTTGTACATCCTTTGCTGTCATCTCCAAAGGTTACCATCGGGGAGGCTTTCTCAACCAATTGTGATAGTAGAGCTTTAATCTTAATTATATGCCTCGAACAATAAATGTCACGAAGTCACATAACTTTTGACTTTTGTTACCTACTCTGCAATCACAAATGATTAAGCGTCTTGGTACTCAACTTTAATTGAGTCCAGATGGGTTAGAGATATTATCAAAGGTAACAACAGCTTCAATATGCATATTAGAAAATTCAGTACTTAATTTCCTAAAAGCACATGGATAGAAGAACTAACAAATTAATTACTAATTCTTTCTAATCCATTCTGTCGTTGTCTAACATATTTTACTATCTCTAATTACCTAAGTCAGTTTTGGATTAAGCTTCGAATCTACATGACTTACTGACTACTTAGATAATTCTACCATCTTTTAACCATTTATCCTTAACAAGCAATACATGATCTGATATAGCATTTAAGTGCACCTATGTGAGTGAGAGCAAATCATATGAAAATAAGCACATAAACAATTTAAGAATATGCAGAATATTTGAATAAAACATTATGAGCAATATCAAATTCTACATACACTCAACAAGCCATTTAAGAACAAATATTAAATATATGATCTATGACCTGTTTGTCTATTAGCAATTTTCACAACATTAGCAGAGGTATTAAATCACATAAGATTTAACTCAAGTTCCAGCAAATGTTTAGGGATACACCTAACCGTCTAGAACACCCTATCTAATTCTAGATATTCATTTTACTGCAAATAAAATTAAGTATGAAATGTACTAATTAAACTCATGAATCCTAGCATGCAATCTCATTCTTAGCAATCAATTAAGCATTTAAGTCCTAAGATGCTAACATGCTGACATGAATATAATACATTTCAAAACTTAATAAACATACAGTTCTGAATTAGATAAACGTATACTAGTTAGAAAGTGTACCTGTGAAGTGCTTAGTGATTCATCTCCAGTGTTGGTCGTTGATGCCAGATGTCCATTTGGTTCATCACTGTCACTGATAGAATCATCCTTGCATTTAACTTCATCAACAAATGCTTTCCCTTGCTGCATCCTCACTAATGCTTAAGATTCCTTCTTCAACCCAAAATAGTGTCGTCATCTTTTGCTTGTACAGGCTTCTTCAAATTATGTAGCAAACCCCTAATCTTGTCTTTCAAATATAAACCATCCCTGACTTGCAACCGCCTCTTGAACTGATCTTGAAAATCTCCTTCATGGAATCTATAGGTAAGGACCTTAGATTTAGAATTAGGATTCCGTCTGAATCTGATGTCACTGAACTTCCTGTTGCCCTGCAGGCTTGACTTGCAGTCCAGTTCTCAGGTTATTCCAAAGTGTAAGATTCACTTATAACACCTTGACCACTACCTTGAGCTACAACATCTTCAATTCAGCTTCTTGGATCATTTCGTTTCTGTTCAGAGGTTCTCAACCTTGACTTCAATCAATTTGGTTCCTGGGTCACAAATACAGTGGATATGCTAACAACCTGCTTTACCAAATATTATCTTCTTCAGCTCTTGTTCTAGTTCATAGGCCTTCAGCACACAAATAGTTCATCTAAAGATAATGTAGTTGTACCCTTAGATTCCCTATGGCTGTTACCCTGTTTACCAGATGATCTGCAGTGTTAGCACGAACTTCCTGTAACCTCCCTGTAGAAAGAAAACTTCAACGCTTGTACAGAGATGCCAGGTAGTCCAGTCTGTTCCCCTTCACAACTTTTAACCTCCAAGATTTTCCATTCCAAAAATTCAACTTGAATCAACCAAAAACTGTACCCAAATTAATCTCTTCTTTTCCAGCATTCGAATAAACAGTGGGATCCTTTGGAGTAAACCTCTGAGGAAATTAATACCACTAATTCTTCAGTCTGTTCCAGAATCAACTTCATTGGATAATCTTCAGTCAATCTTTGTTGTCTTCAAATACCCAAAAAAAACTTCATCTACTAACTTGAGCACCTTCAAATTAGTAACCGCGTCCTGCTGCTTCCTTTGAGAGATGAGCCGAATAATGTTTAATAAATTTAAAAGATAAAATTTAATATTTAAAATTTATAAAATAAACTAATTAAAATTTATAACACAAACTTATTAAAAGTTTATAAAATAAATTTCATAAGAGTTCATAAGATAAATTTTATCTATAATTTATGAAATAAACTAATTAAAATTTATAAACCAAACTAATAAAAGTTTATAAGATAAATTTTATAAGAGTTTACAAAATAAATTTTATTTAAAATTCATGAGATAAACTAATTAAAATTTATAAACCAAACTAATAAAAGTTTATAAGATAAATTTCATAAGAGTTTACAAAACAAATTTTATTTAAAATTTATAAGATAAACTAATTAAAATTTAAATCATAAACTAATAAAAGTTTATAAAATAAATTTTATGAAAGTTTATCAAATAAATTCTACTTTAAAATTTATAGAGTGAACTAATTAAAATTTATAATATCAATTAATAAGAGTTTGTCAAACAAATTTTATAAAAGTTTATAAAATAAATTTTATCTAAAATTTATAAAATAAACTAATTAAAATTTATAAAATTAACTAATAAAAGTTTGTTAAACAAATTTTATAAAAGTTTATAAGATAAATTTTATCTAAAATTTATAAAATAAACTAATTAAAATTTATAACATAAACTAATAAAAGTTTACAAAATAAATTTTTATAGAAGTTTATAAAATAAATTTTATTTAAAAAGTTTTTAAAATTAAATTTATTTAACACGGCCTCCATTCTGAGTCAACACAGCTTCGGCACGGTGAGCTTCACTGAGATACGGATCTTGATTTGTAACTTCAATCAGTCTGCTCTGATACCAATTGTTAGGTCCCGAAAGTATCGTAGAAGGGGGGTTGAATACGATACTCACTAAATCAAAAAATTCTTTCGAATCTTTTGCGGATATGTGATTTAGAGTTCGGTCAGTGGTTCGTGTTTAGGAGTGTTTAGGAGTCTGGCTTACTAATTTTCTGTGTTTAGGATTTAAACAATAATGATCTAGAAAATTAGCAAGTAATTAAATGCGAGACAGATTTCGGGGAATAGTACTTTCGTATTAATCCCTGAGGTTTTGCTACACCCAGTTAAATTAATAACTGGCTTCCAAAGAACTGATTCGTTCTTTGCTTCTAGAGAGATAAAGCTAGATCCCTATTACAATGTTTGACAGTATTTAGTAGTAACTGGAATCAAGCTAACAGTGAGTGTTTTACAATAGCCCTAAGTATTTGTGACATGTTTGACCGGCTAGATTGTAAAACCCATGAGAAGAAGGTATAGAATTATCATGGTGACTTCTTCTTCTCCGGCTTCGAAATATCTCACTGCCTCTCTCTCTGGTTGGCTGTGTCTCCACCAACCATATTAAACAAAATGAATAATTCATTTTATTTAATATAGTGTAGACTTTTCAAATCAATTAAATTGATTTGCTTCACAATTGCTTAAGTCCTGAGTGGCGCTTGTAGAGTGAATGCACTGTGTAGGCGCCACTTGAAGCTGTGTTGCGCCAATAACCTGAGTTGCGCCTTGTTCATGTGAGTTGCGCCTATACAGTGGTTTCCCTGTATAGGCGCCACTCATGCCTTAGAAACATTCAGCTGTTTGTATATCATAGTTAGTTGCGCCTGTAAGAACTTGAGTTGCGCCTCTACTCTTGCTTCACTGTGATGGCGCCACTTGCTACTTAGAAACTTTTCCCTTGCACCAATAGATGTTTGTTGCGCCTATACAGTGGTTTCCCTGTATAGGCGCCACACAGACTTTGCCTTAGTATTTCTTGTGCCTTGGATAAGATATGTTGCGCCTATACACTGCTTCCCTTGTATAGGCGCCACTCCTGATATAGATACTAAGTCCAAGCAAATTCTTGCGCCTTGGTAGATTAGTTGCACCTACACTCTCAATGCACTGTGTAGGCGCCACTTAACTTTCCCTTAGTCTTTTTCTTGCGCCTTGGAATATAAGCTGCGCCTCTCCATTGCTTCAAGAGTATTAATGTCCCCAAATGCAGTAATACTTGCCTTAGCATATTTCTTGAATTCTTCAAGTAATTACCACTTGGTTTCACTCTATTGGCTTGGCTTGATCAACTGATTTTCTACTGATTAATCAAGGTAATTCTCTTCTTGTCGTGCTGACGCTTAGTGCACTGGTCTGGTTCACAAACGACTAACACTGAATTGAATTCCCTTGATTTCTTTTCTGTTTCAGCTGAGTAAGCTAGGACTGTTGCATTGCTTCAAACACTGACTGTTGATAGACACTGTTATTTCACTAGAATCTTTTCTGGTACTTTGACAATGTCTTCATTACTACAATCCTGTTCAAGACTGCAGCTGTCTTCTTTAACCTTTGTCTTCACCCTTCTGGATTCCTATGCTTCGAACACTGTCTGTCTTCAATCAATGCTACTACACTGAAATCTATTAGTGGCACTGCAATACTGAATCTTCAACACTTATCTGAAACCCTGAAAGTCATTAAACATTGTTCTTCACTGAGGCATGAACAAATAAATGAACTTCTTTCAGTGACCTGTAGTAGACTCCAAAACTTCTTCTAATGTCTTGATTCGCTGTATCTGCCTTGTCTTCATGTAATGCTGATTTCTGTGTAGGCGTAGTATTATTTACTTGTCCTGTTCTAGTGTTGAGTTATCACGATTTCTATTTATACAGCTTCGTAATCTCCAACACACGAGGCAACCGAAGAATTGGCAATGCGAAGCGATCAGGATATAGCCGTCGGAGGAGAGGTTGCACACGCTTACGGTGTGGTCGCATGCACCAGATCGAGATGGGTGACCGAGATTGTGCCACGTGTCGCCTTGTTTCTCTCTCCTCATATGCCTATAAATATGTGGACTTTCCAATCATTTTCAAGAACATTTCCAAGAACTTTTGTCCGAGAGCTCAAGGATCAAACGAAGTTTTCTGCCGATTTTTTTATGCCAAGAATCCAGGTGCGAACTAGGTTTGTTCATCCACCTTCATCCGAGTCTTCTAGCGAGGCCAGCCCCAGTCAGCACTCTTCAAGCGATTCGAGCCCTCCTTCCCATAACAAAGGTAAAGATCCGAACTCATTATTTGTGTCTTCGTTTTGTCTTGCATTCATGTATAGAGCATTCATTTAATCATTCATGCATATGAACTTCACGCGATGCGACCCAACTCCCCGGATCGCATCACCTCACACACCCTCACTTTTCTTCGCGTCGCATTCTCGACCTTAGATTTAGGACCGGCTCGTGTGCGATGTGAGGACACTTAGATTACTTTCAAATTTTCCTTTCTTCAATATTAGGGCGCACACCTCAATTGATTCACCATCTATTTCAGATGTCGAGCGACTCGAACACGAGCACGTCCTCGCCTCTCAACCATTATCCCAAGGAGCTGCGTGGTTCGGCTGAATTCCAACGCGAACTGAACCAGATCTCGGGAAAGTATCGCCATCCGATTATCCCGGGGACAGAGATCAGCGAGGAAGCCGCCGCTAATATAGCTCGGGTCGAGCAAACGAGCTCGGACTCGTTTATCTTGAATATGGACCCGACCTGGTCGATTGAGGATTCGCCTCGCAATGGCGATCCCAATGCCTGGAAGCGGAAGAGGCCTGTGGTGCCGGGCCCAATTGATCTATCCTTCCTGAATCGCGGGCCGACCCCCTTATCAAAAGAGGCAGCTGAGGCCGAAATTGTCAGGCGGATCGCGGAGCGAGCTGTTCAGGATCAGGCTGGTGAAGAGCCTCTTCATCCTTGCTGAGCTATTCCAGTCCACAGCGAATCGAGCTGGAGTGAGCTCGGGAGTGCATATTATGAGCCCCGTGACCTGAAGGGCAAGAGGGTTCACACCGAGGTCGATCTTGACCTAGAGGATGAAGCGACCTCTCATTGGGTCGAATCCTCAGACAGCGAAGATGATGATGCTGTGACCAGGTCGATCGACCTGGAAAATTATGATTTTGTGCCGGAGGAATCTGAGGGCGAGGCCTATGCTCCTCCTGATCAGCCCGAGCTGGAAGGACCGATATATCCGGGCGCGAAGCCGTTGACTGACGAAGCGAGCAGCTCAACAACGAGGCCATCTTCTCCTCGTCACTTTGCTGCCAAAGACATCTCCACCAGCTTAACTTCGGAAACTCTGGCCGAGGTGGTGGATCAGTATAGGTTGGAGGGTCGCATCATCCTACCCCGGCCTCATCAGAGATGTTACAGATTTAACCACCCAGAGAATGGCGGTCGCATTCCTCGGATGGTTTTGTCGGCCTCGCTTCTGAAAGTTGGGATCGCATCGCCCATGCACCCGTTTGTCCAGGATGTATGCAAGTATTTTCACATCGCTCCCTTACAAGTAAATCCAAACAGCTGGAGGTCGGCCATCGCCCTGTTTCTTCTTCACAAGAAATTAAACTATCCCGAACTCGATGCGAAGACCATGGGATACTTTTTAAATCTCAAATCTTCCGGCAAAAAGGATTTCAGGTACCTTTACTTGTCTGTCTGGCCGGAGTTCAACGGAAAAAATCTACTGCACGGCGCCCCGAGCAACGTGGGACACTGGAAGAATCCCTTTTTCTATGTGTTCGATGCGACCCGGGTTCAAACCCACTTCAATTACAAACCAAGTAAGTGTGACCAACCACTTCGCTTCTCCCCGATTTCTTTTCACATTCCTGAGACTGACCTTAATTTATTCGTTCTTTTTCTAAGTTGCTCCTCCTCGTACTCCTCTTACTGGCGAAGCCAAAGAGCGAGTTGATAGCATTCTACAACTTGCGGTCGAGGAGAGAAATGTGAAGAAGTTGGTGACGACCTCGAACCTGGTCGCTCACGGATTTTTGAAAGAAGGGGCGAGGCTGACTCCAAAGAAGGGAAAAGCCATCGCGAGCTCAGCCCATAAATCTTCTGCGAAGCGGTCCCGGACTGAGTCCGGTATATTATCTACATTTTTAACTTCGCATCGCATGCATATATATCATGTTTGCATTTTTCTGCATTGTTGTCAACTGCTTTCTGACCGCTTCGTATGTTGCATGCAGATATGTCTAAATCTAACATCGTTCCTCCTCCCTTCACCGAAGAGGACGATGAGGTCGCTGTGATTGCTCCTCCTCCAAGGCCAAAGGACATGAAGGCCTCGGGTAGCAAGCCTCCTCGGGACGACTCAAGGAAAAGGCAGTCGGACGCTGAGGTCGTAAAGGCGGATCAGAAGAAGCAGCGAAGCGAAGTTGTGGCCGTTGTTCCTCCTCACCCTGCTGCGAATGCTTTTGCGAAGCTGGGCCACTCTCATGTGTCCGAGAGCGATCTAAACTTATGGGCCCAGTCTTCTATCGAGGAGAACAATGCTGCTATGACTCGGGCCGCGGCTGAGCTATTTTATAGGCAAGCGAGCCGTCATAAGGAGATGCGAGCTCAAGCTCAGCAAAATGCCATCCTTCACTTCAAGGTCGAATCGATGAGGGCCGAGAAGAAGAAGCTGCTCGAGGAGCATAAAAAACTGAAGGATGAGCTCGGCCCGCTGAAGAGGGATCTTCGGTCCGCGAAGGACAAGGCCAAAGAGTTGGAGAAGAAGCGAGCTACTTTTGACGAGAAGTTGAACGAGCTCCAGACTCAGATCGCCACTCAAGAAGCTGCGATCTCTGCTTTTGCTGGTGAGAAGGAGGCAGTTTCTGAGGCTTCGGCTCTTGGGCAGGTCAAGTTCATGAAATCTTTTATGAAGAAGGTTCCTGACTTCGACTGGGGTTTGCTAGGCGAGGCAACCCGGGTCTATGCGGAGCAGCTTCGCAAAGAAGTAGAGGAAGAGACCTCTCAGCGAGCCGCAGAGCTCGAGGCGAAGCGGGCTGAAGAGCAGCAGCGAGAGGAGGCTTCGTAGTTTGTTTTTTCATTTGTAATTGTTTTCTTGAACAAGTACTTTGTGCTCGCTTGCGAGCTGAATTTGATGGGTTGCGGGCACCAACTATGCCTCGCATTTGTACTAATTTCACAGTTGCCTTTTTATGATATTTATTACATCTTCTATCTGTTCGCATCGTTGTACTTATATGTGCTTTTCTGTCCTGCTCTCATCGCATATCATATTTTCATGCTGCATATTTTCTTAAAATTTGCATAACTGTTTTGAGATCGCTTTGACAAGCTGAATAGGACTTCACTTCGCGAGGCTAGTAGTTTTTTTTTATCACATGCTTTGTCATTTTCTTGCATATGCAAACTATCCCCAGATCGCATCAAACGAACTCGCCTTATACGGCCTCGTATGTTTATGGCCTCGCATGGGGGCCTGATTCGTATACCTTAGAACCAAATGGCCTCGCACCGATGCTGGCCTGAGCTCGTCCCCCCGGGGCCCGTGGTTATGGCCTCGCATCGCACGTATATGTGGCGAAGGGGCCCCACGTCGCGTCGCTTGGCTGGCCGCTAGGCCTCGCCTAGCGTTGCAATTTCTGGCCGCGCATTGTCATGTATATTTCTCACCTTTTCATATTTTCAAAATTACCAACTGCTTCCAGGTCGCTATCCGTGAGTTTGCTTCTCATTCGCCCAATTCGATCTGGCCTCGCACGAGGGGGCCTTGTCTAAGCACCTTCGAACAGAAATGGCCTCGCATGGGGGGCCCGGTTCATATGCCTTAGAACCGAGTGGTCTCGCACCGATGCTGGCCTGAGCTCGTTCCAACGGGGCCCGTGGTTATGGCCTCGCATCGCACATTGATGTGACGACGGGGTCACACGTCGCATCGCTCGGCTGGCCAACAGGCCTCGCCTAGCTAAGCAATTTCTGGCCGCACATTGTCGTTTCTCGACCCTAACTGCACGAACTTTCATGAATATTGATACACATTACACAAAATTTGAAAGAAAACCATGCATATTTCTTGAATAATTGAAGAACATAGGGCCAATAGAGTCATTACATCAGCTCGGAAGGGTGTTTATATAACAGTACTACCCCCCGAGACTTAGGATGATTTATTCATACGAAGTCTTGAAATAAATAATACTGCCGGTTACATGGGCAGCTAAGGTAAATACTTTTTGAGATGTTCCGCGTTCCAGGCTCGCGGAATGGGCTTGTCCTTGAGGTCGGTGAGGTGATAAGTGCCCTCCCAAAGAACAGTCTTGACCTTGTAGGGGCCTTCCCAGTTAGCGCCGAAGACTCCATGTGCCTGAATCTTGGTGTTTGGAATGACCCGACGTAGGACTAGATCTCCAACTCGGATAGGACGGGCTTTCACTTTCCCATTGTAGTGTCTAGCTGTCCTCTGATGGTATGATGCTAGACGGGCTTGAGAATCTGCCCGGGTCTCTTCAATCATGTCGAGGTAGAGTCGGTGGTTGACCTCATTATTATTGGGGTCAAAATGATCTCGACGGAATGACCCGGAGCCAACTTCCACAGGTACCATGGCTTCACATCCATATGATAAGGAGAATGGGGTCTCACCAGTAGTGCTCCTCGGGGTAGTGTTGTAGGACCAGAGGACCCTAGGGAGTTCTTCGGGCCAGTTGCCCTTGTTTTCATCCAGCTTAGCTTTCAGAGTATGCTTGATTATCTTGTTTACCGCCTCTGTCTGACCATTTGATTGAGGGTGGCAGACGGCTGAGAAATCCTTTCTGATGCCCAAGTTGTCACAGAATTCTCGCATTTCCTTAGAATCAAACTGCTTTCCATTATCAGAAATGAGCTTGTAGGGGATCCCAAACCTGCACACAATAGCCCTGTACACAAAATCCTTAAGCTTCTTGGCGGTGATAGTGGCTAGGGGCTCGGCCTCGGCCCACTTAGTGAAATAATCAACTGCCACCACAGCATACTTGACCCCTCCCTTAGCTTTCGGCATCTCTCCTATCAAATCAATCCCCCACATGGCAAAGGGCCACGGGCTCATCAGAGAGGTGAGTGGAGCAGTGGGGATGTTGCTGAAGTTAGCATATCTCTGACACTTGTCGCAAGATCTGGCGAATTCAAAGGCATCGTGCTTGAGAGTAGGCTAGTAGTAGCCTTGGCGGAGAATCTTGTGGGCTAGAGAACCACCCCCCGTGTGGTTGCCACAAATACCTTCATATACTTCTCGAAGTATATAATTGCATTCGGCCCCATCAACACACCTGAGAAGTGGGATATTGAAGCCCCTCATATAAAGGACCTCATCATAAATAACATACCGTGCAGCCTTGTACTTGATTCTTCTAGCTTCATTCTTATTTTCAGGTAATGAACCCATTTTGATATAATCCCATATCGGAGTCATCCAAGTTGGGGCCGGATTTTCAATCTCAATCTCCATTAGCTCAAGTGATGAAGTTTTCTTCTCATTCAGTTCCTCAGGGACACTGGGCCTCCTCTGGATTTCAAGGGGAATGACCCCCAACAGAGTGGCCTCGCGCTGAGAGCCGAGTTTGGCCAGTGCGTTTGCATGGGCATTTTGACCCCGTGGGAGTTGTTCGATTTTGACTTCTCTAAAGAGGTTGAGGAGCCGTCGGGAGCAATTAAGATATAGCTCAGTACGAGGACCCCTAGCTTGGAACCCCCCTTTTATTTGGTAGACGACCAGCATAAAGTCACTGAATATGTTAAGGTTTTCCGCCTTCATTTCTAAGGCTAGTTTGAGGCCAGATATGAGGGCCTCATATTCAGCATCGTTGTTTGTGGCCTGAAAGGTGAAGTGGATAGCTGTATTGAGTTTGTGTCCCTCCGGAGTCACAAGCTCTATCCCTGCACCTGCTCCTTCATTATTCACTGCTCCATCAACATATAGGGTCCACCAAGGAGCGCTGTTTTCGTTGATTTCTTCTTTTGTGGTGCTCGAGACCTTAGTGGGGACTTGTGTGCTCTCGTCACTGTGAGGTGGAAATTCCAGAATGAAGTCTGCGAGAGCCTGCCCCTTTATGGCACTGCGGGGATTGTATGAAACATCGAATTGGCCTAGCTCAATCGCCCACTTCAATAGTCTGCCAGATGTTTCTGGTTTGTGCATTACTTGCCTTAGTGGATAGGTGGTTCTTACTTCAATTTTGTGAGCCTGAAAGTAAGGTCGGAGCTTCCTTGATGCCAGAATGAGAGCATAAACTAACTTTTCCATGTTAGTATATCGGGTCTCTGCATCAAGCATCCTCTTGCTCACGTAGTACACAGGAAACTGAGTGTCTGCTTCTTCTCTAACCAGAACAGCACTAACCGAGTAGTCTGAAACAGCAAGATAGAGAATTAAAGTCTCCCCTGCTAGAGGCTTGGATAAGAGAGGTGGGCTGCCTAGATGCTCTTTGATCTGTTGAAAAGCCTCTTCACATTCAAGGGTCTACTTGAACTTCTTCCCTATGCTCCTGATTGCTTTGAAGAACTCTTGGCATTTGTCAGATGATTTGGAGACAAAGCGATTTAAAGCTGCTATCCGCCCGGTTAAGCTCTCTACCTCTTTGACATTCCTGGGTGACCTCATTTCTATTAGAGCTTTGATCTTGGCCGGGTTGGCTTCGATCCCTCGGTGATTAACAATGAAGCCTAGGAATTTCCCGGATTCTACTCCGAAGACACATTTCTGGGGGTTGAGCTTCATCCGGTATTTCCTCAAGATGTCAAACATCTCGGCTAAGTGGCCGATGTGATCCGCGGCCTCCTTAGACTTAACCAGCATAACATCTACATATACTTCCATGGTTTTACCAATTTGCTTCTCGAACATCATATTGACCAGCCTCTGGTAGGTGGATCCTGCATTGAGTAAGCCGAAGGGCATTCCAACATAACAATAGAGACCCCTATCTGTGATGAATGCTGTGTGTTCCTGATCGGGCTCATACATGGGAATTTGATTGTAGCCTGAATAAGCATCCATGAAGCTAAGTAGTGCGTGACCAGCAGTTGCATCCACTAGTTGATCAATTCTTGGTAGAGGGAAGCTATCTTTGGGGCAATGCTTGTTTAGGTCAGTGAAGTCTATGCAAGTCCTCCACTTCCCATTTGGCTTTTTTACGAGAACCGCATTGGCCAACCATGTGGGATAGAAAGCTTCCTTGATGAGCCCAACCTTGAGGAGCCGATCCACTTCTTCCTTGAGAGCTTCAGCCCTCTCTCCACTGACAGGGCGCCTTTTCTGCCTCACCCCCTTTTTATTTGGATCAATGTTGAGGTGATGACACATAACTTTAGGGTCAATCCCTACCATATCAGCATGAGACCAGGCAAACACATCCAGGTTACTTTTGAGGAAGGAGACCAGAGAGTCTCTCATGTTTGGGTCGAGATTAGAGCCAATCTTCAGCCACTTAGAAGGATCATGTGCGTCCACCGGAATCGTGATAGTATCTTCGGCTGCCCCAGCTCTTTCTACATGAGCGGGCATACGTGGATTAATATCCATCTCGAAATCCTGAGTCATACCTGCTTCTCCCACTTCTTCAATAGAGAGCACTTCCTTGTTTTGATCCTCCAATGTGTACCCCCCGGGTCCGCCCGGACTGACTAATCTTTCGGTGATGCCTGTGATTTCACGAGAGAATCCGTTGAGGAGATCTATCACTGCTGAGGTCTCCTCTGGAACCCATTTTCCTTTACTGAGTCTTTTTGCTAACTGCTCTGGGGTTTCCTCATCATCACTAGCTTCTTCCACAATTCCTTCTACCAAATTTTGAACTGGCTGGGAGGGCTCCATCATGAGTGCCCCCGGTACCGGCTCTACTTGAATTCCCATGCTTTCAAAATAATCTTGCGGGAGCTCTTCGACGGTGATGGTGTTGCACATAGCGTCCTCTATTTTCGGTGTGATCATGGTATCACCTGAACTTGGCTTGTAATCGTCTACATTGATGGCTTTTACCTCTCTACTTGTCTTCTCGGCTGACTTGAGGGCCTTGTTATAACATTCTCGAGAATCAAACTGGCAGCCCTTGACACATCCTACCCCCTTTGGAATGGGAAACTTCATTGAAAGGTGGTAAATAGAGGTCACCACCCTCATTTCCTTCAGTATGGGGCTGCCAATTATGGCATTGTAGGCAGAGTGCTGGTCTACCACCATGAAATCAGCAACCTGGGTGGTCATGCAGGGCTCCTCCCCTAGAGTGACGGGGAGTTTAACGAGGCCCTTGACGCTAACCGAGGCCCCGGTGAATCCGTAGAGTTGGCCGATAGTAGGTGTGAGATCCTTGTCAAGGAGACCCATCTTCTGGTAGACATCATAAGTGAGAACATTAACAGCGCTTCCATTATCGACAAGTACTCTGTGCACATTCGAGGATCCGATCTTTATTTTAACTACCAGGGCATCATTATGGGGGTGATGGACCCATTTGGCATCCTCTTCGGTAAACATAATATCAGTTTCCTCTCCCTTAAACAGCTTGGGAGGTCTCTGCGAGAGGTGGTGGATATTAGTGAGGGGACGCTCCTTGGCCTCTCTGGCATATCTCTCCATGGCTCGTTTGCTATCTCCACCAATATGAGGACCCCCGATGATAATATGGATGCTGCCCTCTCTAGTACTGCCAAGCCCAAGTCTCTCTTTATCCTGCGGAGCCTTATCTTTCGAAGGAGGAGGCGGGACGCTATGATAATCACTCCTCTGATGTCTCTTCACTTCTCTTACCACCCATTCAGTGAGGTGGCCGTTTCTGATGAGGTCTTCAATCTGGTCTTTCAAATGTCTGCAATCGGCGGTGTCATGGCCCGACTGCTCATGATAAGCGCAGAACTTCCGAGAGTCCTTTCTACCGTAATTCGTCATTGGTGGAGGCTTCTTGAAGATTCCTTTAGAGGCATTAATTGCGTAGATGTGCTCAATTGGGGCCACTAGTGGGGTGTGGCGACTGTATTTCGGATAGGGCCTCCTGTCCTCTGATCTATCGCTCTCAAGGGACCTCTCTCTTTCCCTTTTGTCATACCTCTTCGGGTTGGGGCTTCTGTCTCTACAGCCCCTGTTTCTATTATTCGGACTCCGGGATCCCTTGCGTTTGTTATTCTTTCCCCGGCCTCCATTGTTGTTACTCTTCTTTAAGTCAAGCATAGATTTCTCCACCCATTTAAAGGGCTCAGCCTGCCGGTAAAACTCAGACAATGTTTCAGGTGTCTTAGCTTGTAGGCTTTTCCAGAAGTCAGTTCCCTCCTTAAGACCCGCTATCAAGAAGTTCTTTACAACCTCTTCAGTTGCTCCTCTAACTCGGGTACTTCGGCATTAAACCTCTTGAAGTAATCTTGCAGGGTCTCTCCTTCCCTTTGCTTAATATTAGCAAGGGTCGCCACAGGTGGGGCATAGAGCATGGAAGACTGAAATTGTTTGATGAATATATCTGCCAGTAGTTCCCATGAGTCAATCATAATGGGCCCGAGCTTGGAGAACCACTGTTGGGCACTACCCCTGAGAGAAGCGGCGAATAGCCGGCACCGGGCTAGGGTGGAAACCTGGTAAACTTCCATCTCAATATTGAAGCGGATTAGGTATTCGGCTGGATCGGTATCACCATTAAAAGTGAGATTCGGATTGTTTCTGAAGATGGCGGGCAGAGGTGCGACCCGGATCTTATTGGTGAAAGGCGACTAGGTGGAGATAGGATTTGGAGCAGTCTTCTCCTTCTCCATGCGCTCTAGAAGCTGCCTAAGATCGTTCATGCGGAGGTTTCCCAGCCTCTCCTCGTTATTATTTTCATTGCTGGCTCTATGTGATGGGGGCGGTGCATGTTCACGCCTTCGGCCTCCACCTTCTCCACTTATCGCGGACTGAGCTTCCTGATTCTTTCCCCTGGGAAGGGGCCTCTCCGGTACATGAGCACGATATGGGGACCTGGCGCGCTCGCGATGGCGAGGGGGTCCATCTGTTTCACGTGCTAGACTCAGGGGCCTTACCTCAGTGTTTTTAGTTCGGGCTCTCTCCAGCTTTATCCTTAGATCATGCTCTGTTAGTCTTCTCCCGACCCTGTCAAAAACACTGGTTGCCTTCGCCTCAGAGGGGGCTGGGCCATGACACGACCTGTGAGGGGTCTCATGGGCCTGCCGCGCCTGACTGCGGGGCACCTCATCCCACTCTAATGATTCATCCTTCCCTACATCTCCGGCTTCATCATTAAAATCATTCATGAGGTCACGAGGCTTCACGGTCGACCAGGGCCGCTTAGACTTGTTGGCCCTCCTCATTCGTCGCCGGGCGCTCGCGCTAGCCTTCTTTGAGGCGCCTCTCCTCTCCATCCGTCTCATTCTTTTATTGAACTCGAGCATCTGCTGGCCCATCTCATCCAGGAATTCCAAGAGTTTGGGGTCGGTCTGAGGCGGGTTCTCGTTGGCATGTCTCGGGGTCTCATCACCCTCATCTCTATCACTTTCTGATGAGTTTCCGGTTCTCCTAGAGTTAGACATCCTTCTCCCTCAGATGTCAAGTCCCCTCCTTCTAGCGCCAATTGTTATAGGGAGAAACTGGTATAACAGTAATTTGGAGGTTTGCTGGAATCACGGAGCAAAATATGATGATTTTGTTGATGAACTTGATGAAGAACGCGAAGAACACGGGAGGAAAGTGATGGATTTTGGTAGCTGATCTTGTTGTTGATTCGTTAGAAGGCCAGAGAAAATATGTGTTCTCTTGCTGCCAACTGTTGTCTCAACTGAAACAAGAGGCATACGTACCCTTTATATAGGGGTTCAAGCCATACGTAGTTCTTGGAGGACAAGTTACCTATATGGGCTAGGTATTGGTCCGGTCCATCAGGCCCAAATCCTTAGACATGCTAGGCTTTGGCCCAAGTCTGTGTGGATGTGGAGGGCAAACTTCCCAGATGTTTGTAACTACCATGGCCCAAGCCCGTTAGGCTTCGGGGGCTGTCATGGAGTTGTAGAGCAAGGGGTCCCGTAGGGAGTTATGCGCGATATGGCCTCGCGGGAGCGGTTGTGCGTGATGTGGCCTCACGGGAGCAGTATGTAAAGGTGATCATGTGCAGATCCCTTGATGAGATGAGAGCCCGTGGGGCTAACTGTCTTCGAATAGATAAGTATGTTGAGATATTACCCCGGAGGGCCTTCTGTAGTATTCAAATTTAGCAAATAATATCAAGTGAGGTGGGCCCATGAGGCTAGGAGCCTTTCAACTAGTTATGAGAAATCCGTACTAAGTACTCCGGGCTAGCGAAGCGAGCTGGAGGTAGTGAGCCTGGCCAAGTGAGCCGGGCTGAGGGTCTCTCTGTCAAGTCCATGTGACCTGGGTGGTGATGAGAAGCGAACCGGGCTGGGGGGCCGGTTCTCCTCTCTCTTCCTTATCGAAGCCGAATGAGTTTAAGGCTGGTGAGCTAGCGATGCGACCCCACGCTAGGCCAAGGGCCTTAGAATATTTTATCATCTTTAGCACGATGCGAACTGGATGTAGGCTTTGAAGCCAAGTGAGCCCAGATGCGAGGTGGGCCGGCCACCTTATGCCATTGGGCCTGCCTAGGACCCATGTCCAGATATTGGGCATAACAGGATGCAAACTAAATTAAAATTTTGACCTGAATTTACAACTCAACTCGAAACTCCAAATTACCACCTCCTCCTGCCACTATTCTAATTGTTTTTAATTAGTATACAATCTAGGGCACACATTTCATATACAACAAAAACGATGGATGAACATAATTATAAGATACAAGGGCTTATGATGTGCGTGACACCACTGTGGGCAATAAAACTATCAATAAATAGGGTAAGTCCAGTACTACATGTTAAGTATTTATTGCTATTTTCATAATATTATATTAAAAAAAAATTGATAGTAAGATAAAAGTTGTATTACAATGTTAGTTTCATAATTTCAAATTTGATTAACTTCTTTAATCTTTACCCATTTCAATATATTTTTTATATTTGTTGATATACAATATAATAACGAATTTTCTAATATGCCCATGAGCACACATTAAAAATTTAGTTGTCAAATTTTTATTGACTTTCTAGTCATTAGTAATGATGACGTGCACAAAAATCATTATCAATAAAAATGAACAAACTCAACAAAAATGATAAAAAATTAGTGCTTAGAGTGCACCCACCAGAAAGACTCATACAATAATTGTTTAATTAACTCTTACCCTCCTTTTTAGTTGATGACGTGGTAACGATGAATGGATTAATCCTTGATTTCAAATATACAATCAAATATAGAATCATGATGCATTTATGCATGGATGTATCCAAATATAAAATTCTTTGGAGTTGATTTTTTTTTTATTTTTAATGCTATAATATAACAATAGAACGAAGTATAAAATTACATTGAACTTACTCTTTTATGATATGTGTTAATTTTAATTTTTAATTTTATTGTTGTTATTTATTTGAAAATCACGTTCTCATAAATCCCGGTTCAAACATACAAGAAATATTCTCTCTCAATTTCACTAAGGAGTATATGACTTAGCAATTTTTACTAACACAAAAACACTTTCTATCCTATAAAAATTAATATATATTTTTATTAAAAATAATGTGTTTTTAAAAAAATTAACTATTTTGTTAATAAATACATGCCACCGTTTAAAAGTTTACATATAAGTCTCTTATTAGGCCACGCCTATCTTTCTTAATTTTTTGGAATATATAATTAAACCTAGAGCGAGAGAGATTTGTGTAGAGCTAAAAAAATTCAAAAGAACTACTGAGAAAGGTACTTTCAAACCTCAATCTTTTTTCACCACAAAGAGGTAAAAACTCATGACTTTTGTGTCATTAACGGTCATTTCAAACCCTAATGAATAGCCTTGTTTGGACAAATGTTAAGAGTTGTAGATTCATCTGCCAAATGTACTACTACCACAGAACAGACTCTTAGACATGCACAACAAATTTTAATGTAATAGATAAAGGAGGTGTTTGGGAGAACTTTTTTTCAGAATAAGTCAACTTATTTTAAGACAAAATTAAAAATTCCTAACTTTTTTCTGAAAAAAGTTAACTTTTTTTTGCAACTTATAGAATCTCAAATATACATTAATATTTGTATAAAAAGCATTTATCAAAATATAAAATTTTTACCCGAAAATAAATCCAAAAAGACTTATTTTAAGGCAGGCCAAACAGGCCAAAACATATTCTAGGTTTTGGGTTTCCTTTTGAGATGGTTTATATATATATGTTAACTAGTCTAGTACAAAGTCTAATTCAGTAGAGTAATTTTGCTTTTGTTTGTACTCAGACATTGTACTATATATCAACTACATTTGTGACTGATAGATGACTGAGTAGACAATGAAAAGCAAAATTGGTAATTGCAACAAGTTACAATATAATGATGGTTCGTCCTGCCTAGCTAAGCTGCACAGCAGCGTGTAGTAATAATTTTCTTTTTAGCTTTTATTTTAATTTAATTATAAATATTTAACACCTTTTTTAGGTATTATTATCAATAGATAATTTTAGTAGCCAATTTTTTTATGTATTATAACCAAAAAATTAATTCCTAGGGCAGATTGCACGGTTTATAACTAAAATGATTAATCAAAATATGTTTTAGTATTGTATTATTAAATTTATTAGTTTATATTGAATTAGATTGTTTTTTTATTACTCATATACACTTACAATATGGATATAAAACTATCATATAATAACCTTCTAAATATTTTTTAACTATTATATTAAGATTAATAGATTATAGGTGAAAGCATGATATAACGAAATTTTAAATCAGTAAAATATTTTTATAGTCATTAATTGGACAATTAATTGGCTTTGCGGGAGAGACAGGAAGAGAACCTAGCTAGTCTAACAACATTGAAGTCAGGCAAATTGGTACACGTTAATTTATTTTGAGCTTTTGCTCCCACACCAGGTAATTAAGCAGGCACAACCTTGAATAAATTAAATACAAGTATAAAGTACAAATATATATAACAAATAAAAAATAAATTAAAAATGTCTCAAATATGTGTATTTATATTAGTTTGATGTAAAAAAAAATGAGAAAAGATCCTATATGTCACAATTTGGGAAGAAAATGCCTTAAATAGCACAAGTCGTAGCACTCCAAAGCGCTACATACCGTGGCGTGCTGGAAAATGGGTGAAAACGTTATTTCGTGTAACGTTTTGCACTTTTTTTATTTTATTTTTTTAAAAATTCCAGGAAAAAACGCTACTTCGTGTAAGTTTTTAATTTTTTTAATTTTTTTTCGGGGGAAAATACTACTTTATCTTAGGTTCTTGGCTCAAAACACAACTTAAAGTAGCGTTTTGGGGAGAATTTTTTTTCAAAACACTACACGATGTAGCGTTTTGGAGTGCTATTTAGAGCCATTTTTTTTGTGTCATTTGAGGCATTTTCTCCTCAAATTGTGACATATATGGCCAACACTCAAAAAAAAATGAAAACAATTATCTTAGACGTATTTAAATTTTTAAAATTAAAACTAATTTTAAATTAAAAATTTTAAATATACATAAACACATCAAATAACAATTTAAAATAGTCCCCCCTTCCCTCCTCTCGTATATTTTTCTCTTATACTTCTCTAAACCCTAGTTCCAAATACGTCCTTTTTATATTAATGTTTTATTTTAGATCATAATTAATTATATAAAAAAAATATCATTCTATCAAAACCGCTATTTTGTACTATTATGAAATCTTTAGTCCTTTTAAATATCCAGTTATGTTTTCATATCTTTCAATCTGTTTCACATCCTCTGTAATACCTTTTTTGTTTATGACGTTTTTATCGGTGGTTATACAGTGTTTATGATGATTTTATATCGGATAGTTTTTTTAATCATTGTTTGAGAATTTTATATTACAATTTTATACTATATTTATTTTATATTTATATTACATTCATCGATTTATTTGTCTTTTTTAATTTATTTTATTATTCTTTAAATTCATTTTGAAAGAAGAATTTTGATATATGCGTACTTGTGTTTATGTAACATATTATTTAAAGGTGTTTATGAAAGTTGTATTTTAAAATCCCGAATTATTCACTTAAATAAAATCTTTTAAAAAATCCAATAAAAAGTTACAATTTCTCAATATCCAACAACTTACAATTCAAAAATAAAAGTACAACTCATTTATCTAAATTCAAATCTAAATTTAAACTTTACAACTCCTCAAAGTCAGCAACTTGCACTCTTTCGAAAAGGTAGTCCACCTAATCTGCCGAGGGAAATCAAAGAAACATAGACCGGTAGTGAGCGAAAGGATATAAAATTATGCAAAGAGTACAAGATTTAGAACGATGACAATATGAACAAATAAAATATCTGAATAAAAAATGATGAAATAAATCGAAAAAGACAAAAGATACTCATCATACTTAACTCGCAATATAAACAAATAAAAAAACACGACAGATACTTATCTTACGATTCCAACATACATACTTTTTAATCATAAATATTTTTACTCTTACACATATTCGTAGCACTTACTGATAATAATATCAAACAGATTAAAAGTGAACTTACTTACGGATATGGGAGATAATCTTACACTTACAGGATGTCCTACATTTCGGTTTTCCAGAATATGTAGTCATCAAAACTTACAGAGGCTTGCATAGAACAAATCAAATGCTATCCAAAATCTTACAGGGCCTTGCAAGACACTAAGCACAATGCTACTCAAATGACCAAACATAAACAAATTAGTCACGACTATACGTGTCTCATAACTCCAGCGATACGCCCATACTATTTAAATACACCGCATAGAAGGTGCCAAAGCACGAGATTAATCCACTCATGACGAATTCTTACAATGTCTCGCAAATCAAAATATAATCACAAATAACCTATGTAAGTGTTACATAAAACTTACTCGAAAAGAAGTTTAATAATAATACATATATCACAAATTAATTGAAAATAATTTACTCGAATATTACCAACCCAAATATCATATAAATTAGATTATATAAAATACAATCAGACTTGACCAGTTCTAAAGAAAGCCAATTAAATTTATTAATATGAATTCAAATGAAAAGGCACAAAACACAAAACTCGTAGAGAATTCTGAGGCCTTTCCAGGATAATAAGACTCGTCAAAAATGGAGAAGTAACGAATTCGAAAACAATAAAAATGCGAACTTCCATAACAAAATCAGGCTATGATCATAGTAGTATTTTGATATTTAAGAACTCAAGATCATAGAATTTGACAGCGGAATGCAAACAAAGAACGAAGAGCTCGACAAAACTTTTCCAGAATGACATTCCTCACAAAAATCGAATACAATTTCAGTTTACTATGAATATTTAAAGTTACAACATATAAACATGAATTAACACATCATATTACACAAACGGCAGATTTCAACATGCTTATAGATAAAATTTCAGAAAATACAAACAACGAAAGATGTAGGTAATTGAAATAACTTTCCAGGTAATATAAAATCATAACAATCCAATGAATAACGAATGAGATATGATTTTTACAAGATTTCAGCATGGATACAAACAACTACACATGAATATACAATATACTTACGATTTCGAAGCAACAATAAGAATTTCAAATAATGATACGAATACGAAGACAAATAGTAAAGAAAAGATATCAGTACATTAACAATACGATAACGAAGAGAGAGAGTGCAGAAATATTCGTACTTTAGAACTCAAAGAATATGAATGAATCTCAAGAAATCTAGATGATCCGATTACATGAACCCTAGTTCAATACCTTAACCCATTCTCTTAAGTCTTTCCTCCAATTCTTCTCTTTTTTTTCTCTCTCTTTCTCTTTTTATTTCTTCCATGGCTGGTCCTACAAAACTTACGTATCCCTTGTTTTTCAAAATCCTAACTCATTTTCCTTTTCTTTTTATCTATTTTTTTCTTTTTCTCTTATTGCTGATAATATATTTTAAAATATTCTAATAATAAAATAAATATAACTAATAAATCAATAATAACCCACTAATATTATTCCTAATATTAAATAATATATCTAAATATATTAATAAAAATACAAAATGTTACATGTATTGTCCAAACTTTTGAAGAAATCTTTTTTTTATGATAATTGTAATTTAAGTTACGGCATAATTTTCCATTTAATTAGATGATAATTTTTTGTGGATGAGAAAAATCTTCACAATTTCTAAATTTTTTAAAATATATAATTTAAATTATCTATTAATCGTCTTTAAAAAAAAAACAACTTAAAACGAAAGTGCTCCAAACTGCCCCAATGTAACATTAGCTGCAGGTAAATGCAGTTAATGTCATTCTAAGTTCTAACCATTCAATAGGTCTCCGTGCCAGCAGACTCTTAACCATATACAGTAGTACTGTACTTAACGTTATCTTTATCGATTTCTGGGTTCCTAAATGTTGCAGTCACTTCATGGTTAAGATTTGGTTACCTGGTCCAAAAACAAATAATTTCACCAATGTTCCTTCTCATTAGATGATTTAATATTAACTTCATACACGGATTCCAATATGTGATAGTCCTATCTCGACATTTCATTTGTAATTTGTCTAGACTAATTTCACTGTATTTACATGCATAGTTACTAAAATAAACTTTTCAAAAATGAGTCTCATCAATCTGCAACATTAATACATGCCATTAAGCCTCACATTCATCCTCTCTGCCGTGTGATGTTAAGTTCTCCTCTTGATAATGATACCTTAAATTATGTTGGTTTAACTTGATTAAAAATGAGATTGAAAGTATAAACTTCTACGATTTAGTTGTGAACATGTAATTCATTTTTAAATTGAATTAATTGAGTTATCGGTTTAAATTATTAAATTTATGTTTACATTTAAATGTATTGGCATTGAATTAATTAAATCAAAATCTAGCTTTTTATATCAATTGTCCAAACATCTCATTAAATTAAAAATTTCAAATTAATTCAAAATTCCAAAACAAGCCATTAATATAAGAAAAATGTTAGCTACCCAAAAATTGTCCAAAATACTGAATTATAATTAGTAACTTTTCTAATAATAATATGAGACTCATGCATATGCACTCGCCAATCAAAACAAGTCATGTATTATGACATTGTTATTGAGAAAAAAAATTAGAATTATTTTTGGATATCTTCTTAATATAATGGAATTGGTTAGGTTAAGGGGCTCACATGGATACTAAAAAATATATACTCCATTATGATACATTTTTTAAATTGATTAATCATAAAAATGTAGATAGACAACTTACAGTGTTGATTGATTGAACGTTATGTAATAAATTTTCTGCGTTGATTCAGAAAACTCTATGAAAAGCAAAAACTTAAAATTTTCCTAGGGGATTCAATTGCTCACTACTAGTACTAGATACGTACCAAGCTAGCTAGGTTAGATATAAACTCGTATCCTGCACAAGAGATTGCCTGTACTTGTATATTCTTTCATCATTTACTCTAAACTCTGTGTAGTCTAGCTATGCACTTTCTCTTCACTTGCTTCTAGCTCATTCTATATATACACACTTTCATTCCATGATTTTCTTCTCCAAGTCTTTCATCTTTTCATTCTTGAACTAAATAAAACCACAAATAGGCACAAATCAAGAAATATCCATATTTACATCTATATCTACATAGTATATAATCTATATATAGTCATTATAAGAATGGACTACTACTTTGTAAATGGTAACAATAACACTAGCTACAACAATAATGCAATGCAAGCATTGGAGAAGAAAAAGAGCAAGAAAAAAGGTAAGAAACAAAGTTGTGGCAGCAAAGAGGCGAAGCTATCAACGGATCCACAAAGTGTGGCCGCGAGAGAAAGAAGGCACAGAATCAGTGAGAAGTTCAAGATTTTGCGAAGCTTAGTACCTGGTGGATCGAAACTAGACACTGTGTCCATGTTAGAAGAAGCTATTCTCTATGTCAAGTACCTCAAAACTCAGTTATGGTGGCTTATTCATCATCCTCATCAATTTCAATATGATCACAACAATATCGATTTCGACAACAATAACAATATTAATCATTTGGTTATTGATGAGCATGTGCAGGCATCGGCCATGTTTAGTGATGTTGATGGACTTCACTTGCAGAATGTTAATGACTATGATCAACAAACGATGCCACAACAAGCACATGGGTTTCAAGAATCGTGGTTCCAAAATGAAGCTGCTCAACAAATTATGAATGTTGATGATGTATGTTTGGAGTACTCTTGGTAGCAGGATTCTTTGGTTCTTGATCTTCTATTTTAGTCTAAATTAAGAACAACATGTATTTGCCTAATATATATTATGGTTTTTATTCGATTAAGAGACGCCATATTTTACATTAATATTAAGTGATTATACAGGGATGCTGCGTATATATACTACTTCCTCAGTCCCAAATGGCTTGTTTGACCTTTTACAGTTAATTTGACCAAATTTTGACCAAATTTTAGAGATTATTTTTTTATAATTTTTAAAAATTAAAAATTATGATCTAAAATAGATTAAATATATTTTTTAATGATATAATTTTTTAAATTTTTTATAATTATATAATATATGTAATTTTTAGTTAAAACTTAGTCAATTTGATCTTAAAAATTTAAACAATACATTTGAATTGAGACGGAGGGAGTATATTATTAATAATATAACTCAAAATATTATAATATTTACTAGTAGGACCGTTCATCTAAATTATATACTCTTTCCTTTTTTTATAAGTTGCTTTTAATTTTAAAAAAAATTCAAAAATAATGTGTCAAAAGTTAAAACAATTTATAAACAAACGGAGAGAGATTAAAGTCGTTAACAAACCGAATTTAACTTCTTTTCTTTATTATCTAGTTAACTTGAGTTCAAGTTTTTCTTATCTATTCGAGTCACGCTCATTAAATTTATTTTCTATTCAAACTCATTAACAAAAAGTCGAGTTCCGGTTATTAGCAAACATATCGAATAGTCGAATTCGAGTTCCACATTCACCTACACCGTTTAATTAAACATATTTTTTTATAAATATTTTGGACTTGTTTAATTAAACTAAATTAATTGGATAATTAATATTTAATTCACAAAAGAATAGAGTATGATATATTTAAAAATTGGAACATATTGTTTGTCATAAAAATTCATAGTTTATCGATTCGAGTACTATAAATTTAGAATATTAGGTAAAAATGTAAAAAAGAGTGGAAATTTGATGATTAATATAATAATAACTATAAATTTATACAGTCATGTAATATTTAGATGGGCCTACCCCATCATTTCCTCTTTAATTATAATTAGTTTTTCTGACTTGTTTGCATTTTTTAAAGAGTTTATTGGATTTTTCCATGGAAAATTTGGCTGAATGGTTAATATTTTAGAAAAAATGACAAGTATATTATCTATTTTAGCTAACAAGTTTATATTAAATGAGTGTGTCATAAGCTGGATTATTCTTTTAATTTATTTATATGAAGGATTTAAGTAGAAGTGCCACTTCAATTTTCTTAACTATAGTTAAATTATAAAATTGCTTTATAATTAGAGTTTTTTTTGTTTATTATATGATAAAACATAGTTGAATGATTATTTTGCAAAATATTGATAAATTTAATACCTTTTTTTGTTAATAACTCTAATTTATTACCGTATCTTTTCCCACCAAAAAATTGTTAAATTATAAATTTTTATATTTAGAATATTCTTGAATTAACACTACTTTCTTCAAATTTGATATAAAATATATGAGTCTGAATCCTGACAATCAATTAATACTTAAATTTTATTTATGGTTTTTAAAATTTTCTTAAATTCAATACATATTTAGTGATAATTATTTTTGATCAAACTAGAATCCCGTTTCTCAAACTTAATACAAACCTCAATCATCAATTTAAAAAATTCGAAACCAGGGTCACTAATTTGAACTGCATTGTCCTACTTTAATCTTCTCTCCCACTCGGTCGCTATATTTATATTCTTGCATTTGCAAATTTTTAATGTTCATCTTACGTACATGTTCACTAGGTCTATACGATGTCAGCGAGGCCTGTAAAAATCTCAATTTTTTGCCCACATTTTGTTAGCTTATATATGGTGATTTTTGGTACCTCTTTGCAGTACTGAAGTAGAGATGCTCGATAAAGTTCCGCACAGAATGTAGGTTCAAGTATACTAAGTTGGGAATATATAAACTGGTACATGATCTCTAGCATGTGTGAGAAGGAGCGGGTATAGTTATGCATGGTCACAGTTCGTGAACCGCCGGTTCCGGTTCGTGAACCGCCGGTTCCGGTTCGTGAAAATCTTGAACCGGAACCTGAACCTTAACAAAATATAAACCGCCGGTTCCGGTTCAAACGATTCAGGTTCAGGTTTGACCCGGTTTTGACCCGGTTCAAGATTCGGTTCCGGTTCCGGTTCCGGTTCGAACCTTATAAATAAAAAAATAATTTATATAAGAAATATCGTTAAATTAATTCATATTTTTTTATTAAAAACAAGTAAATATATTACAATAAATTTTATATGTTTTACAACTTATAAGAATACAATAAACCATATAATTTATTACAATAATATTTATAACATATACTAACTCGATCCACCCGATTCGGAGGTGGTGAGAATTGTTGTAGGATCTCCACAATATTCGTCGGATGAGGATTGTGTTCTTAATTCTGCTCTTTTCCAATCATTCACACAAACTTGTGTTTCTAAAGATTCGGGAGTCAATCTTGATCTCCTTGGATTCAAAATATTTCCTCCTATGCTGAATGTTTGTTCCACCACAACAGTTGATCAGTAGACATGGCCACGGGTCGTGAACAGCGGGTTCCGGTTCGTGAACCGCCGGTTCCGGTTCGTGAAAATCTTGAACCGGAACCTGAACCTTAACAAGATATAAACCGCCGGTTCCGGTTCAAACGGTTCAGGTTCAGGGTTTGACCGGTTTTGACCCCGGCCGGTTAGCCGGTTCCGGTCCGGTTTGGCCATTTATAGGTATAGTAAGGGGCACACTTGTCTCCTAACAATTTTTTTGTCAAATTTTCACTATTGAATTTTAGGAAATTCCTAATAGTACCATTGTACTATTGGCTTTTTCAAATGGCACCAATCATTATTTTAGACTTCCAAGTAGTGACACGGTACTTTTGACTTCATCCATATTATAACACTCCGTTAGCTGACTGTTAGTCAAACGTTATAAAATTACAATTAATTAAAAAAAAAATCCTAATAGTACCACCGTACATTTGGCTTTTTCAAATGGTACCAATGATTGTTTTGAACTTCCAAATGGTAATACTGAACTATTAACTTCATCCACATGGTAACACTCCGTTAGTTGTACGTTAATCAAACGTTACTCTTGATAAATTTAAGACATGTTTGAATGTTTGCTCACATTTTATAATTTTTTTCAAGAAGTCATAGTTTCAAGAAGTCATCAAGTCTAGTCATTCGAGAAGTAAGTCATTCATAGACCAATCGAGTTGTTACAGTCAGTACTCAATCGAGAAGTCAATCTCTATGACTTCTCGAAATAATTTAAACAGAGTACTCGACTGCACCGCATACTTTACTGTCAGGTTCACCAGTCTTCTAAAACATGCTGTCATCCAAAGGTACTGTCAACCATTCCGCTAAACATGTTGTCGATCATTCCTCTAAACATGCTGTCAACTCTCCCCGCCAAAACTACTGTCAGAAAACTTGCTGTCTTGAATCTTTAATTTCCGCCAAATTTATTGTCAAGGGATAGTTGCTGTCAATAAAACTTGTTGTCATAGAGTCTTCATTCTCCGTCAAGTTTACTGTCAAAAAAATAGTTGCTATCGTCTGTTTCCAAAAATTGTTGTCACTTGAATATGCTGTCGTAGGCTCCAGAATGTTACTGTCAAAAAATTGATCTATATTGTGCATGAACACTTTGTGAACTTATACTTCATGGATCATTTATTTCATTTACACATGACAATAACTATTGATACTTACTGTCACCTACTTGACTATTTGAGCATCTTATTACAAGTGACATTTTAAACATACTGTCAAACTATATATGACAGTATGTTTTACTTAGTTAATTATTAATTAATCTAAGTAAATATTAGTTGATTACATTGTTGGTACCACAATCCCTAACAAATTTTAATCTTATTATTTTAAAGATTTTAATCAATATTAAAATTAGTCGATTTATGAAAATTATATAGGGAAATTCTTAATGGTACCACTATAGAATTGACTTTTTCAAGTGGTACCAATGATTATAACGTTTGACTAACAGATAGATAATGGAGTGTTAGACGGAGTCAATATTTCGGTGTTACCACTTGAAAGTTCAAAACAATAATTGGTACCATTTGGAAAAGCCAATAGTACAATGGTACTATTAGAAATTTCCCTTCAATCTTTTATAAAAATAAGAAGTGACCCCACTAAAATTAGTATTCTTAAAAATAATCCGGTACCTCTCTTAAATTTTTGTGTTTAAACTAGGATTAGATTTGTTGTTGTAAACAAATTACGCAAGCATAAAAAATTGTTCTAATTCATTTCTAGATTTGAAGCTATACAATATTAGATACGAGAAGGCTGAACGGAAAAAAATAAACAAAAGTAATATGAAATTTAAGGTGTCTTGTTGGAAGAAGAGGAGGAACTAGATGAATAAAAATTTGGTGGTGTTGAGGTATGACACATGCATTTTGGATCATGCACGACAGTGTTCCTCAACATGTCTAGTTTTGAACAGAGCAAACAGTACCTTCCCTTAAACGTTGTATCTTCCTTTGTCCGGTCTTCCTCGTCTGAGTATACTGCATTGTATGTTTCTTGACCCTCTTCCACAACTTGATAGCGAGTGCATATTATTCCAAAATTTTGAAGAATGATATGTGCGAGCTTATCAATACTGTCATCCAACCAATGAGTTCCTTTCTGGAAAAACAGAAGAGGCCCTAGAATTATGGCTGTTCCCACTCCGAATCCCATGCCAGTGAAAATGAATTGCCAATCAAAGGATGACGAGCTGAAATCTGCTTGACCATTATCTCGTTCTGAGGATGGTTCAGTTTGAGATTTAGGACATGTTCTGTTCAATATTTTCCCGCATAATCCTGTGTTCCCTCTAAAAGATTCTTCTTCAAAGGTGGAAAATTGAGACCCAGTTGGGATGCTTCCAGTGAGTTCATTGTATGACAAGTTCAAAAATGAAAGGAAGGTTAGTTTTGCAAGCTCCACTGGGATCCTTCCACTTAGCTTGTTCACTGAGAAGTCTAAGGCTTCAAGTTGTTTCAAATTTCCAATTGATGGTGGAATCGAGCCTGTAAGTTCATTGTTTGATATATTGAGAAGATAGAGTTTTTTGAGTTTACCCACATTTTCTGGTATACTTCCTTCAAACTGATTGCAAGATATGTCAATGGAGTTGAAGATTGTTAAGATCTTCACAAGCTGTACCTCTAGCCCTTTGCTTGTTACTGTCACAGTATCTTGATAGTAGAAGTTATTAAGCTTTAATACCTTAAAGCGCAGGTGATCGATCTCTGATTGTGCATCATCCTCGTATCCCATCATTGCTTTCCAATTCAAGAAACAATTCTCTGGTACCTTGCCTGTAAATCCATTAGAAGCTATGTCGATGATTTGAAGGTTTGGCCAATGGCTCTTTGGCTCTTCACACTTAATGTCTCCATGGAATCGGTTGGATCGCAAAACAAGGACCCGCAAATGAGAGGAGTTTTTTAAGAAACATGGAAAGGTATCATTTATCTGGTTGCTCCCCAGGTTCAACACCTCTAACATTGTACAATTGTCCAGAGATTCCGGAACATTTCCTCGTAAATGGTTTGCATGCAGATCTAATGTTTTTAAACCACAGTTCTCCATGAATGTACCTTTAATCTCTCCACTCAAATTGTTATTTCCAAGATTCAGTACAACAAGAGATTCACTCTGTCCAAGTAAACATGATGGTATCACTCCACTAAAAGTATTATTGGACAAATCAAGGACTTGGAGATAAAAAGCTTCACAGATGGAATCAGGGATGGTTCCTGTCAACTTGTTGCTTGAAACAGAAAAGAAATAAGAATATTTGAGGTTCTTTCCAATATCCAAAGAAATTGAAGAGCTGAAATTGTTGACAGAATAATCTACATATGAAGCAATTTCAGGTGGTACTGGGATTATTCCAGTCAGTCGGTTAGAGTGCAAGTCAAAGACACTTAATAATCTAGGAATATAATAAGGTTCTTGGAGACTCTCTAACTGATTCTGAGAAAGATTTAAATAAGTGAGAGATCCATTCCCAATTCTCCAGGTCCAGTTTGGTATTGCTCCGGTAATCTGGTTGTCCGAAAGGTCTAGTACAGACAATTTTAATTGGTTTCCCAGATAAGGAAAAGATTTTAGCTTGCATGAAGCTAATTTAAATGTGCTGTACTGAGGGAGCAGCGTCTCGTTTGAACTGTTGCGACTTGTTTCAATCGACAAATTGTTGAACGACAGATTAAGATTGGTTAGATTTGCAAGCTTATGAATAGTTTCTAGCTGCAATGAGCCAGTCAACTGGTTAGAGGACAGAGAGAGAATGTTCAGCCATTTGAGTTCAAACCAAGACGATGGAATAGACCCATTTAAATTGTTGCTACTCAAATCAAGTGTGTCCAACTGAGACTGCGAAGCATCTGAAAAATTAGGCAGTAAACCACCAAACTGATTTTGGGAAAGCTTAATCTGTTGCAGTGATCGGAGAGCAAACAAAGATGAAGGAATTTTCCCATTGAACAGATTGAATCCCAGATCAACATATACGAGATTTTCAAGTCCTTTAAAGTATGTAGAGAGAATTGTACCTGATAATCTGTTATGAGAGAGATCCAAGTATGTGAGGTTCTTGGACTTCTGTAACAATGGGATATTGCCACTGAGATTGTTGTATGAGAAATCCAAATGAATAAGGCTTGTGAGGTTTCTCATTGAATTTGGGATTATTCCACTGAAGTTGCACTTTGTTATGTCCATCCTAGACAAGGACCCCAGATTACCAATAGACTCCGGTAGAACACCTGAAAAATTTGTAAAGCTGAGCACCAATGTCCGAAGGGATCCATTTTGGGGCAATTCTGGCAAAGAACCCTGCAGGTTTTTGTTGTTTGTCAAATCCAGAACTTCCAATGCTGGTATTTGTAAGATCTTTTGGGGGAACATCCCCTGCAGATTACAAGAACTGAGACGCAAAATCGTCAAATTTGTAAAGTTTGCCAAAAACTCTGGAACTGTGTCATTCAGAATGTTCTGATCCAAATACATCTCTGAAAGAAATTGAACCCTTTCCAGGGAAGGATCAATCGGACCTGAAATATGACTATTTTTCAAGCTTAGCTTTCTCAAATTAGGGAGTGATGATATCGCCTGAGACCAATTCTTTGCCTGAGTTGTCATGTTGACACCATCGAAGTACAATTCAGTAAGCTCTTTGAGATTTTGAACAATCATTTTTAAATTTGGATTCTCAATTTTCAAAGAAGCTTTTCCAGATATAAAAGATGTGGATAAATCAAGAATTTCCAACCTTGTCATTCGTGAAAATCCTTCCGGAATTTGGCCAGCAAATCCACAGTTTGACAAATTCAGATATGTCAAACTTGTAAGATTAAACAACCCAAGTGGAAATTCACTAGAATTGAAGTTGTTGTTGGCCAAATTCAGTGTCTGAAGATTCCGAAATTTGTATAGACTACTTGAACTGTTGATTCCATCAGTAATTCCCTCTCCATCAAGTTCAAGGCCAGTAACATAACCAGAACTGTTATTGCAACTCACACCTTCCCATTTGCAGCAATCTTCTCCGCTTTGATTCCATTTCCCAAGCTTGGTTGACCCCAAAGAATTTAAACCACCCTTTAGCTCAAGCAACAGTGATCTTTCATTCTCAAGACATTGACCATGAACACAAGTTATATAAGCGATCACCAAGATTTGGAACAAGGGTATCAAGAAAACCCAAGAAAAGTCTTGATTTTTCATTGGACACTATAAGGATAGACACCCATAAGCCTCAAAACATGATACAATATATCTGTATCTACACTTAATGATTCTATACAGGTAGTATTAATCAGGCAGAGAAAAGATGAGAAATAATTGGTCATATGATGAGGTTGTGGTCAATGTGAACTTGTGTGTGTGTTTTGGATATGTTTACTATATTATATGTGTTTTGTTATTGTACGTTATGTTCAAGTCTTAGACGCGTTGTTTTTTTTTTCTAGAGCTGTGGGCGATATGGAGCCATTTTTAGATTTTTTGTTAGGAGTGACTTGATGTATTATTGACTTTGCTTTATATTTTTTTTTCTCAGAGACTTTGCTTTATATTTAAATTACTTCTCGCTTCTGAAAGTTGTTCATCTACCATTAAAAATACAAGACCAAGGGGGAAAGTATGTTTCTTTTGTAACGCTGAGAGAGTGTAATCAAATATATCTTATATATTTGTGATTATAATTTATAAAGATTGGAAGTGAATACCAAAACAAAAAAAAAAAACAATTCATAAAAAAAGTAAATACCAAACTGCTATAGCCATTTCTTTGTATTTATAAAAATAAATAGGGGTGGTAGTTTCGGATCATAATAATATTCGTGAATGGATTAATTTCGTGTCATTTTAGTTTGATTGGACCATTTTGTGTTATTTTCAAATTTTGTCAATATAAATCATAACACGAATCAAATCAGGTTGGAGTCTTGTTTCATGTGTTTAATATTACCTTTCCTAACAATAAAATTGATAATTTGAAGTTAAGCACCGTTACATATCTATGTTGTTTTTATCTTTGAAGACTTAACGCCAGAAAGTATATAAAGATTCTTTGGAATTATATGTTTAATAATTTAATTTATTTTTTGTTTAAAACAAAGAGAAAAACATGAAAGTCAAATAGCAGCATTTGGTGTAGTATTCACTGAATTAAGTATATATTGCGTGTCTGATGTATTATATTTTCGATATTTATTTTACTTCGGTACATTATACATCACAAGAATCTTTGACAGACTGAGTAATTGTTCTACTATTCTGCATGAAAATTGTTTTAAAACATATTGTCTGTATTTTAGTTTTATTTTTATAATTTTTTTTACATTTAGCCTCTCAACTAAAAGAAAACAATAGGTGTAAACTACTGCCAACAAAAGCTTTTCTACTGACCTTTATTATGCTCTTAATGAACAAGAGTTTAATTTGCATTTTTACTCTCAACTAACACCTATTGATTTATATGTATGCTAACTGTGTTCACCTGAAAATTTATTTATGTCCATTTGACGAATATTTTTGACTACTCGTTATCATAATTTGAAATACTGATACTTCTTGCGGGTTACATGCACAGCGGAATCAGAGCCTAAAATCACATTTTAAGTCACGGCATCTGCCATTTATCTTAATCCATACTGTCATTGTTCGAATGCCGAATTTTCTAGAAGGATTTTTCATCCGGTAGCTTTTTAGGCCACTTCTCAGTTTCTCCAATTTCAACCTGATCGTCGAGATTGTACGTCATTTAAATCTGTCGTCTGTCGTCTGTCGTCCTCTGCATGTTACTTTCTCATTTAAATCTAATATGCAATGCCTGTCATTATTTATCTCTTGATCTGCTTGTAATGTGGTACGTTGAGCTTGCTTTTCATATATACCTGTTATGTTTTGATAAACTTTTTCGGGTTTTAGTGCGAGGAATCCCAGGGATCATCCATCCAGACCATCCTTGTACTACTATCTTCCAACCAACCATGCTCAACTTCAAAGTTATGATGGGATTTTGTGCACCAGTGCTGGTCGCGCTTAACTTTATTTACCAGTTGATTACTACAATTTTCTTCAGTTTTGCTGCAAAATCTTATCATTCTACAACTTGTTTTCTGCTAATGTTCATTCTTATCCTTGTTTGCATCTCTAAACATATGAGATATCCTCTGTGAATGGCATTCTTGTCCAAAAGGATGATGCAGAATAGGTTACACAATCTGAGGAATATTATAATAGTAATATTTACTTGAAATGAAGTGAAACTCAGGTGGTTGCCAAATTTATTTTTATATACATGTGCTATTTATATATAATGAAGAATGACATGGTCACGTGTATGGAATCACTCTCATCCATTAACTTCAAAACCTCCTCCTCCATTGAGAACCACAATTCACAAGCAAGAAAATTTTCTATTTTGAGTTTACTGATATTCTCGTGAGGTGATTTTCAGTTGACAGATAATGACTTTTGGAAAACTAAAGAACGTGTTTCGATTTTAAGATTACTGATATTCTCAAACAATCTGTTAATGTGCAATCTTTTTTTCATGGTCCATGACGACTTCTTATATAGTATTCCATTTTGAAAAATTGAGGCCTTGGTAAGGAATGCAGTTCCTGTGGTTTACTAGAATAAATGTTTAGCAATAGAGGACTTGTATATGCGCATGAAATGTTTGTTTAATTAGAGAGAACTTTAAAAAAACAGATCGTGTAGTTATGGAACCCTTGTCTGCATTATTCATTCATGACTCATTATAGCTTACATCCTTCCTCTACGAGTTTGAGTTCCATTACCTCTTATTTGCCCCTGATTTTTTCTCTTTTGAGACAGCATTTGTAAAATCGTTGATAGAGCTTGATCAACATGTCCATAATAGTATCTTCTCCATTCCTCGTAAAACAATAGAGGGATTACAACAATGCCTAAGCCAACAGAGAAACCGATTTCGGCTGATATCATTTCCCACTGAATCTTGTCACTAGAATACTGTTCATTTTCTGACCCTGATGATGGCTTCCTTTCAGCTTCGACACAAGAAATGTTTAATGGTTTCCCGCATAATCCCTTATTCCCTCTAAAAGATCTATCTTCAAAGGTTGAAAATTGGGACGCCTCTGGAATTCTTCCAGTCAGTTGATTATAAGACAAGTTTAAAAATGAAAGGAAATTCAGACTTGCAAGCTCCATGGGGATTGTTCCATCTAGCTTATTTACTGACAAGTCTAAGGCCTCAAGTTGTTTCAGATTTCCAAGTGATGGTGGAATTGAGTTTGTAAAAGCATTGTGTGATAAGTTCAGAAGGCGGAGCCATCTGAGTTTCCAAAACATGTCCGATACATTCCCATCAAGCATGTTGTTTGAAATTTCAATGATGTTGAAGATTGTTAAAATCTTAACGAACTCTATATCTGTCCCTTTGACTGTAAGTGTCACAGTATTAATATATATTTCTGATGTAGAAAGGTAACCAGTCTTTAATTGTGCATTATCCTTGCCATCCATCATTCCTGTCCAGTTGACAAACCAATTCAGGTAACTTGCCAGTGAATTGATTAGAAGCTATCTCAATAATTTGAAGGTTTGGCCAATGATTCCTTGGCCCAGGACATAAAATGCTTCCGTAAAAACTGTTAAATCGTAAAACAAGGACACGTAAACTAGAATAGATTTTAATGAAGCATGGGAAAGTACCACCTAAATGGTTGTTCCCCGGGTTCAGTACATCTAACATAATGCAATTAGCCAGAGATGTTGGTATATTTCCTTCCAATTGATTTGCATGCATGTCCAAAGTTTTCAAACCACATTCTTTCACAAATGTTCCAGAAATATTGCCAGTGAGATTGTTATTTCCAAGATTCAATACTTCAAGAACATTGCTGTTTTGAAGTAAACATGATGGTATTTTCCCACTAAACTTATTGTGGGACAAATCAAGAAATGCAAGGTTCATGGCATTACATATGGACTCAGGGATGGTTCCTGTCAAATTGTTTCTTGAAGCAGAAAAGAAAAATGCAGCACTGATATTATATCCAACATTGGGAGGGATAAAAGCACTGAAATTGTTGGAAGAGTAATCTGCATATTCATATATTTCAGGTGGAATTGGGATTTCCCCAGTCAAGTGGTTAGAGTGTAAGTCGAGGTAACTTAATTTAGGAATAACATAGGGTTCTTGGAGACTCGTTAAGTGGTTGTGAGAAAGATTTAAGGATAATCCTGGGCCTACATTCCAAATCCAGTTTGGTATTTTGCCACTAATTTGATTGTCTGAAAGGTCCAAATAATGAAGCTCTGATTGATTTTTTAGATTAGGAAAGTCTTTCGGATTGCAAGAAGCCAAAAATAACTGGTAGATACGGGGAAACAGTGGTGTGCTATGAGAAAGATCAAGAGCTTGGAGTTTTTCAAGTTTCTGAAAGCTCTCCAGTTGTTGTTTTCCAAAAAGGTTGTTATTAGACAGGGATAGGGATTCTAATTTTTTGAGATAAAAAAAGGACGCCGGAATAGGTCCACTGAGCTTGTTGCTACTTAAGATAAGTTCTTCCAACTCAAATGATGAAGCACTAGAGAAATTACTCAGAATGCTCCCATTGAACATATTGAAACTCAGATCAATATGTACAAGATTATCAAGGCCTTCAAAGTGAGTTGGGGGGATTAGACCAGATAACTGATTATTAGATTAATCTATATATATCAAGTTCTTGGAATTACCAAATGGTGGAATTACACCAGATAACTGATTGTTAGATAAATCTATATATGTCAAGTTCTTGGAATAACCAAATGGTGGAATAATACCTGAAAATTTGTTGTATCCGAAGTACAAATGAACAAGTTGTGTAAGCTTGACCGTGGGATCTTACTCCTGAAATTGCTTTGATCTAAATCTATCTCATACAACATCGCAAGATTACCAATAGACTCTTGTAATCCACCTGAAAAGTTGGTATCGTAGAGGAACAACTCTCGGAGGGATCCATTTAGAGGAAATTCTGGCAAAGAACCCTCGAGCAGTTCATTGAATGACAAATCCAGAGCCTGAAGAGTTGGTATCTGCAAGATCCTTTGTGGAAACGCTCCACTCGAATTACAAGAACGAAGACTTAAAACTGTTAAACTGCTCAAGTTTGCGAAAGATTCTGGAAATGGAGAATTCAGATTGTTTTCGTCTAGTTTGATCACTGAAAGAAACTGAAGTTTGCCAAAAGAGTAATCAATAGGACCAGTAAGATGACAATTTGTCAAGCTCAGAATTTTCAAATTAGGCAGTGAAGATGATATAGCTCGGGACCGATCAGATCCTTGGCTTGACATATCTACATAATCAAGATAAAGTTCAGCAAGTTGTGTAAGATTTTGAACAATTATGCTTAACTTAGAATTCTCTATCTTTAAGCTGGGGTAATAACAGGACAGATCCAGAACAACCAACTTTTCCATGCTCAAAAATACATTTGGAACTTGACTGCGGAATGAGTTTGACAGGTTCAGATATACTAAACTGGTGAGATTAGACAACCCAAATGGGATTTCTGTATGATTAAAACTGTTAAAGGCCAAGTTCAATCTTTCAAGGAACTGAAGTCTGAATAAAGTGCTGGAACTGTTTATTTCACTAGTGATGCCCTCGTTTTCCAGGTCTACACCAATAACATGACCACTAATTTTATTGCAAGTTACACCTTGCCAGTTACAGCAATCTTCTGTAGTTTGATTCCATTGTACTAGCTTCGATGATAACGAAGAATGAAACGTTAAACTCTGTTTAAACTGAAGCAACAAGCTTCTTTGAGAGTCTAGACATTGGCCAGAAGCCAATGCACATAACAAGCTGATTTGGAACAAAGGTGTCAAGAAAAGCCATGAGAAATGTGTAATTTTCATTGGATATAGACCTGGGATAACTGGTAATACTAATGACTCTTAACTGAATTATTTGCACAAACATACACATATCTCTGGAGGCTGTGTTTGAATATTAAATGAATTTTGGACGGGCATAGCAACAACCGCGTAAGTCAAAGGCAAAGACTTGAATGTTATTTTAGACCGTCTAAGTTATGGCCAATGGGTTGGCTGTAAAAAGAAAAAGAAAAAAAGAAGAAGAATGAACAAGTAGACAAGTATGCATGGTGTTTGGCCAATAAACTCGTTAGTTTTGTGATTTTAGACCAAGTTTAAGTTATGGCCGATGGGTTGTCTGTAAAATAAAGAAAGAAGAATGGACAAGTAGTAAAGTATGTAAAATATAATATACAAAAAAAATACTAATTACAAAACTAATATACTTGTCAAAACAAGGCCGTGTAGTAACTTTTAAGTGAATGATACATTATGTGTGAGAGGACTTTTTCATGACTGACCTGAGTAGTTTAGCATTTTCCTCACCACTATGGATAGCGTCAACTAGTGCAGTGTAGTTCCAGTTCTTGATCACACTGTATAGTCCATCTTAGATCTCACATTGTACAGTGCCTGCTCCATTTCCAATTTTAAATTAGAAAATTGTAGTTCTATTAAGTTATTTGAAGAGCTTGTAAAAACAATGTGTATTACAGTATTAGCCAGCTTTCTTTAAAGCTTTTGCTAGCAAAACATGACGCCACAAAGGCACGAATGGCTCGTCCTCGTATATTTGTACAGCAATTGTCTTGATTTCTCCTTGTTGATTTTTGCATATCTTCTACAATTGTCCTGATTGTCTGCATCTCCGTCGACATTCTTTCTGTGGTCTCTGGATGATTTGCCTTCTTGCAGTGACCTATTTCATTTTTTTCTTTTGAAAAATTGTTTGGATTGAAAAGCTCTATTTACAAAAGTTTCAAGCCTTGTAAGCATCTAAGCCTCTAATGAATTTTAATGTTCGCAAAAGTAATACTTTGCATATGCTTAACATTCTCAATGAGGATATAGTAGCTCCAAATTTTCAGGAGTTGTAACAAGGATTTTTTTGCATCTTTCATGCCTTATATCTCAAATTTTCTAATTAAATTCAAGACTTTCATTCATTTCATAAACACTAGAGGTACCATGACATTGAATGAGTTCTATGAAGTCATAGTGAACTTTGTGTAGGCTGTTTTGTTTTATGTGTAGCCAGGTAGGTAAAGTGTTTATGCACTCTCAACCTCACACGGCCCGCAGGAAAATAATTACGCGACAGCTTTATGTGTAGGATTGTTATTTGACTAAAATGAAACTTTACAAGACCAAAGTCTCGTAACAACTTTTTATTTCAACACTCCATCAGCAGCTCCTGATTTATTTTCTTACAGTACCATTGATATGGTTGGTCGTTCCTCAGGTTCAACATCGTGTGGGAGTGCAATTTGTTAAAAATGTTGTCAAATTTATTTATGTCCATCTGACGAATATTCTTGACTACTTGTTATCATAAAATGAAATACTGATATTTCTTGCGGATCATTATAACATGCACGGCGGAATCAGAGCCTTAAATCACATCTTTAAGTGCACGGCATCTGCCATTTATCTTAATCCATACTTTCATTGTTTGAATGCCGAATTTTATAGCAGGATTTTTCATCTGGTACCTTTCTAGGCCACTTCTCAGTTCTGCCGATTTCGAACCTGGTGATTTTCAGTAAAGAGAGATAATGACTTGAGCTACAAATCTGGGAGATGGATCAAATGATTTTTGAAAAACTAAAGAACGTGTTTCGATTTTAAGATTACTGATCTGTTAATGTATAATCTTTTTTCATGATCCATGACGACTTCTTATATAGTATTGCATTTTGAAATATTGAGGCCTTGGTAAGGTTACTAGCATGAAATTTTAGCAATAGAGGTTTTATATATGGACACGAAATGTTTGTTTAATCAGAGAGAATTAACAAAAAACACAGATTGTGTAGTTATGGAACCCTTGGCTGCATTAGTCATTCATGACTCATTAAAGCTTACATCCTTCCTGTACGAATTCGAGTTCGAGTTCCATTACCTCTTTTTTGCCCCTGATTTTTTCTTTCCTGATAAAGCTTTTGTAAAATCTTTGATAGAGCTTGATCAACATGTCCATAGTAATATCTTCTCCATCTCTTGTAAAACAATAGAGGCATCACAACAATTCCTAAGCCAACAGAGAAACCGATTTCAGCTGATATCATTTCCCACTGAATCTTGTCACTGGAATACTGTCCATATTCTGACACTGATGATGGTTTCCTTTCAGCTTCGACACAAGAAATGTTTAATGGATTCCCGCATAATCCCTTATTCCCCCTAAAAGATCCTTCTTCAAAGGTTGAAAATTGAGACGCTGCTGGAATTCTTCCAGTCAGCTGATTATATGACAAGTTCAAATATGAAAGGAAATTCAGACTTACAAGCTCCATGGGGATTGTTCCATCTAGCTTATTTACTGACAAGTCTAAGGCTTCAAGTTGTTTCATATTTCCAAGCGATGGTGGAATTGAATTTGTAAAAGCATTGTGTGATAAGTTCAGAAAGCGGAGCCATCTGAGTTTTCCAAACATGTCTGGTACATCCCCTTCGAACATGTTGTTTGAAATGTCAATAGTATTGAAAATCGTTAAAATCTTTACAAGCTCTATCTGGAACCCTTTTACTGTAACTGTCACTGTATCCAGATAATTTTCTGATGTTGAAAGGTAATCGACCTTTAGTTGTGCATCATTCTTGCCATCCATCATTGCTGTCCAATTGACAAACCAATTCTGAGGTACCTTATCAGTAAACTGATTAGAAGCTATGTCGATGATTTGAAGGTTCGGCCAATGATTTCTTGGCCCTGAACATATAATGCTTCCATAAAAACTGTTAAATCGCAATACAAGGACACGTAAACTAGAGGAGCTTTTAATGAAGCATGGAAAAGTACCACCTAAATGGTTGTTCCCCAGGTTCAGTACCTTTAAAGTAGTGCAATTAGCCAGAGATGTTGGTATATTTCCTTCCAACTGATTTGCATGCAGGTCCAGAGTTTTCAAACCACATTCTTTCACAAATGTTCCAGAAATATTGCCACTGAGATTGTTATTTCCAAGATTCAGTACTTCAAGAACATTGCTCTTTTGAAGCAAACATGATGGTATCTTCCCCCTAAACTTATTGTAGGACAAATCAAGAACTACAAGGTTGACGGCATTGCATATGGACTCGGGGATGGTTCCTGTCAAATTGTTTCTTGAAGCAGAAAAGAAGTATGCAGCACTGATATTATATCCAACATTGGGAGGGATAAAAGAACTGAAATTGTTGGAAGAGTAATCCGCATATTCATATATTTCAGGTGGAATTGGGATTTCCCCAGTCAAGTGGTTAGAATGTAAGTCGAGGTAACTTAATTTAGGAAGAACATAGGGTTCTTGGAAACTTGTCAAGTGGTTGTGAGAAAGATTTAAGGATAATCCTTGGCCTACATTCCAAATCCAGTTTGGTATTTTTCCACTAATTTGATTGTCTGAAAGGTCCAAATATTCAAGCTCTGATTGTTTTCTTAGGTTAGGAAACTCTTTCAGATTGCAAGAAGCCAAAAATAACAGGTACATACCAGGAGGCAATGGTGTGCTAGAATTGCTGGGACTTGTTATTATTGACAACCCGCTATAAGAAAGATCAAGAGTGTCGAGTTTCTCAAGTTTCTGAAAGCTCTCCAGTTGTAGTTTTCCAGAAAGGTTGTTATTAGACAGGGATAGGGATTCTAGTTTTTTTAGATTAAAAAAGGACGCCGGAATAGGTCCATTGAGCTTGTTGCTACTTAAGGTAAGTATTTCTAACTCAGATGATGAAGCACTAGAGAAATTACTCAGAATGCCATCAAAGTGATTAAAATGAAGCAAAAAATTCTGCAATAATGGTAAAGCAAACAAAGATGATGGAATGCTCCCATTGAACATATTGAAACTCAGATCAATATGTACAAGTTTATCAAGACCTTCAAAATGAGTTGAGGGGATTAGACCAGATAACTGATTATTAGATAAATTTATATCCGTCAAGTTCTTGGAATTACCAAATGGTGGAATAATACCTGAAAATTTGTTGTATGCGAAGTTCAAACGAACAAGTTGAGTAAGCTTTACCATTGATTGTGGGATTCTTCCACTGAAATTGCTTTGGCTTAAATCTATCTCATACAACATGGGCAGGTTACCAATAGACTCTGGCACTCCACCTGAAAAGTTAGTATTATAGATGAACAACTCTCGGAGGGATCCATTTCGAGGAAATTCTGGCAAAGAACCCTTAAGCAATTCATTGTATGACAAACGCAGAGTCTGGAGAGTTGGTATCTGCAAGATCCTTTGTGGAAACACTCCACTCAAATTACAAGAATGAAGATTTAATACTGTTAAACTGCTCAAGTTTGCGAAAGATTCTGGAAATGGAGAATTCAGACTGTTAAAATCGAGTTTGATCACCGAAAGAAACTGAAGTCTTCCAAAAGAGGAATCAATAGGACCAGTAAGATGACAATTTGTCAAGCTCAGAATTCTCAAATTAGACAGTGAAGATGATATAGCTCGGGACCAATCAGATCCTTGGCTTGACATATCTACGTAATCAAGATAAAGTTCAGCAAGTTGTGTAAGATTCTGAACGATTATGCTTAGCTTTGGATTATCTATCTTTAAGCTGGGGTAATAATAGGACAGATCTAGAACAACCAACTTTTTCATACGCGAAAATACATTTGGAACTTGACTGCTGAATGAGTTTGACAGGTTCAGATATACTAAACTGGTGAGATTAGATAAACCAAATGGGATTTCTGTATCATTAAAACTGTTGAAGGCCAAGTTCAATCTTTCAAGAAACTGAAGTCTGAATAAAGTACTGGAACTTTTTATTTCACTAGTGATGCCCTCCGTATCGAGGTCTAAACCAATAACATTGCCACTATTTTTACTGCAAGTTACACCTTGCCATTTGCAGCAATCTTCTGTAGTTTGATTCCAGTGAACTAGCTTCTTTGATAACGAAGAATCAAACGTTAAACTCTGTTTGAACTGAAGCAACAAGCTTCTTTGAGAGTCTAGACATTGGCCAGAAGCCAATGCACATAACAAGCTGATTTGGAACAAAGGTGTCAAGAAAAGCCATGAGAAATGTGTAATTTTCATTGGATATATACCTGGGATAACTGGTAATACTAATGAAGTAATGACTCTTAACTGAATTATTTGCACAAACATACACATATCTCTGGAGGCTGTGTTTGAATATTAAATGAATTTTGGATGGGCATAGCAACAACCGCGTAAGTCAAAGGCAAAGACTTGAATGTTATTTTAGACCAAGTCTAAGTTATGGCCAATGGGTTGGCTGTAAAATAAAGAAAGAAGAATGAACAAGTAGTCAAGTATGCATGGTGTTTGGCCAATAAACTCATTAGTTTGTGTTTGCTACGTTTCTTTTTCATCCCAAAGTCTATACTATGAGTTAAAGAATTTTGAAAACACTTTTTTATATAGAAGTATAAACATATGAGAATGACCCTTATGTCATTGTTTGGGTGTATATGTTGGTTTACATTGTAATTTTTTATGATAGATAAAAAAGTAATTATACAACTTGTATTTTCGATAATTTTTACAATAAGATATGAAATATAAGACTGATCCACATTATGTGTGAGAGAAATTTTTCTTGACTGTAGTTTAGCATTTTCCTTCAACATTATGGATAGCATCAAACAGTGCAGTGTAGTTCCAGTTGTTGATCACACTGTATAGTCCATCTTAGATCTCAAGTTGTACAGTGCCTGCACCATTTCCTATTTTAAACTCTGAAAATTGTGGTTTTATTTGAAGAGCTTCTGCAACCAGTGTGTATTACAGTACTAGCCAGCTTTCTTTAAAGTTTTTTTCTGGCAGAACATGATGCCACAAATGACTCGTCCTCGTATATTTGTACAGCAATTGTCTTAATTTCTCCTCCTTGTTTTTTGCATATCTTCTACAATTGTCTGCAATAGCTACACCTTATGTATCTTTTCTGTAGTCTGTGGATGATTTTCCCTTCTTGCAGTGACCGCATGGTGGATAAGTGCCACAAAAAGAGCTGTTATTGTAATTGCCTTGACCTATTTCAGTTTTTTCTTTAAAAAATTGTTTGGATTGAAAAGCTCTATTCACAAAGGTTTCAAGCCTTGTAAGCGTCTAAGCCTCTAATGAATTTTAATGTTCTGCAAAAGTGATACTTTGCATATGCTTAACATTCTCAATGAGGATATAGTAGTAGCCTCCAAATTTTCAGGAGTTGTAACAAGGATTTTTTGGACTATTTTTTACAGAATAATTCGTTCAAAAAGTCAATATAAAAGTTATAATAAATTACAAAATTGAAAGTTACAATAACAATTACAAATTTTAAGTGAAAAAATATAAGTTCAAGAATTTTTAGAAGTTAAATTACAAACATGAAAAACTAGAAAACGGAATATAAATTTGAAAATACAACCGGAAACATGTATGATTTTATATATAATAGTAAATATATGTATAAAAAATCAATACATTAAATAATATAATATAGAAATTATATTATATATATATAATTACGGTGCGGTGTGGTACGGTGCAGTGCCCGGTTTGAAACGCACTACTTAAATATCAAACCATAAACCACACCGTGGTCTGATGAGCACCCCTACTAACCAGGTTGGTAGAGTGGTTATGTATTCTCAACCTCACAGGACCCTGAGGAAAATAATTATGCAATACCATTTTTTTGGTTATTGAACTTGCTAAATGAACGATATTAAATAAGCTATGGAATCGAAAAAACTAAAAGCAGTTATTGAATCACTTGATCTCAATCCATACAGCAACATACAAACTGAATCGATCTCAATCAGGAAAATACACCAGAAGTAATTTGAAAATAACTTACCTACACCTAACAGCTTAAAACATGCCGAGTCCTAGACTAGGATTGTTATTTGACTAAATTAAAACTTTACAAGACCAAAGTCTCGTAACAGCTTTTTATTTCAACACTCAATCAGCAGCTCCTGATTTATTTTCTTACAGTACCATTAATATGGTTGGTTGTTCCTCAGGTTCAACACCATGTGGAAGTGCAATTTGTCAAAGATGTTGGCACAATTCCTTCCAACTGACTTGCATGCAGGTCTAGGGTTTTCAAACCGGACTCTTTTAGAAATGTTCCAGAAATATTGCCAGTGAAATTGTTATTTCCAAGATTCAATACTTCAAGAACTTTGCTCTTGTGAAGTAAACATGATGGTATCTTCCCACTTAATCTATTGTAGGACAAATCAAGAACCACAAGGTTTTCAGCATTGCATATGGACTCGGGGATGATTCCTGTCAAATTGTTCCTTGAAGCAGAAAAGAAGTATGCAGAACTGATGTTATATCCAATGTCAGGAGGGATCGAAGAACTGAAGTCATTGGAAGAGTAATCCGCATAGTCATAGATTTTAGGTGCTATTGGGATTTCCCCAGTCAAGTGATTAGAGTGCAAGTCAAGGGTACTTAATTCAGGAAGAACATAAGGTTGTTGGAGACTTGTTAAGTGGTTGTGAGAAAGATTTAAGGATGAGAGAGATCCTTGGCCAACATTCCAAATCCAGTTTGGTATTTCTCCACCAATTCGATTGTCTGAGAGATCCAAATTTTGAAGCTCTGATTGGTTTCTTAGATTAGGAAATATTTTAAGGTTGCAAGAAGCCAAATATAACAAGTAGATATGGGGAAGCAGAGATGTGCTAGAATTGTCGCGGCCTGTTATAATTGACAACCGGTTGTGGGAAAGATCAAGAGCTTTTAATTTGTCAAGTTTTTGAAAGCTCTTGAGTGGAACTTTCCCAGAAAGATTGTTGTAGGACAGGGAGAGGGATCCTAACTTTTTTAGACTGAAAAAGGAAGCTGGAATAGTTCCAGTTAGCTTGTTGCTACTTAAAGTAAGTGTCTCCAACTGAGATGATGAAGCACTAGAAAAATTATTCAGTATACCATCAAAGTGATTGAAATGAAGTAAAAATTTCTGCAATGATGGTAAAGCAAATAAAGATAATGGAATGTTTCCATTGAACATATTGAAACTCAGATCAATATGTACAAGTTTATTAAGGCCTTCAAAGTGAGTTGAGGGGATTGGACCAGATAACTGATTATTAGATAAATCTATGTATGTCAAGTTCTTTGATTTACTCAATCGTGGTATAACACCAGAAAATTTGTTGTATGCAAAGTTCAAACGAACAAGTTGAGTAAGCTTTACCATTGATTGCGGGATTCTTCCACTGAAATTGCTTTGGCTTAAATCTATCTCATACAACATGGGCAGGTTACCAATAGACTCTGGCACTCCACCTGAAAAGTTTGTATTATAGAGGAACAACTCTCGGAGGGATCCATTTCGAGGAAATTCTGGCAAAGAACCCTTAAGCAATTCATTGTATGACAAACGCAGAGTCTGGAGAGTTGGTATCTGCAAGATCCTTTGTGGAAACACTCCACTCAAATTACAAGAATGAAGATTTAATACTGTTAAACTGCTCAAGTTTGCGAAAGATTCTGGAAATGGAGAATTCAGACTGTTAAAATCGAGTTTGATCACCGAAAGAAACTGAAGTCTTCCAAAAGAGGAATCAATAGGACCAGTAAGATGACAATTTGTCAAGCTCAGAATTCTCAAATTAGGCAGTGAAGATGATATAGCTCGGGACCAGTCAAATCCTTGGCTTGACATATCTACATAATCAAGATAAAGTTCAGCAAGTTGTGTAAGATTCTGAACGACTATGCTTAGCTTTGGATTATCTATCTTTAAGCTGGGGTAATAATAGGACAGATCTAGAACAACCAACTTTTTCATATGCGAAAATACATTGGGAACTTGACCGCTAAATGAGTTTGACAGGTTCAGATATACTAAACTGGTGAGATTAGACAAACCGGATGGGATATCTGTATCATTAAAACTGTTAAAGGCCAAGTTCAATCTTTCAAGAAACTGAAGTCTGAATAAAGTGCTGGAACTCTTTATTTCACTAGTGATGCCCTCGTTATCGAGGTTTAGACCAATAACACTGCCACTATTTTTACTGCAAGTTACACCTTGCCATTTGCAGCAATCTTCTGTAGTTTGATTCCAGTGAACTAGCTTCGTCGATATCGAAGAATCAAACGTTAAACTCTGTTTGAACTGAAGCAACAAGCTTCTTTGAGAGTCTAGACATTGGGCAGAAGCCAATACACATAACAAGCTGATTTGGAACAAAGGTGTCAAGAAAAGCCGTGAGAAATGTGTAATTTTCATTGAATAGTTTTGATAAAAGATGACAATGAAGTAATGAGAACTTACTGAGGTTTTTGTGCAAGTCCTAGCCAAAGACTTCACTAATAAAGACAAGGGTACGTACAATGTGGTTCTAAAAGATAAGTTCAAGATTGGTGTACGTGTTTCTAGATAAACTGAACTAAGATAAACTAAGATAAATGTACGATTTGGCCAATGGATTGGAAATAAAATAATAAAGAGGGCTGCGCAGTGCGCACCATCTTTGTCCTGTTGTATTTTAAGTTGCAACTCGTGATCACAAAGGCACCATCCTTTTAGGGATAATAAACATGTTTGCATGGCTACTAGTTTTAATTTGTGTTTGCCGCAATTCTTCTTTTAAAGACTAAATACAAAGTTTAGCAATTTCTAAACATTTTTTGCATTATATAGATTAATAAATACAAGCATATGAATATGACATTTCTGTCGTTGTGTGGGTGTGTGTACATTTTATAAACCTTAGAGGGATAAACACGCATGCATAAATTTGAAAGGCAAAGAGCCAAAGAGAGAGGTCAGCATGTTGAACTTGTACAATATGGGTCATGCTTGAATATACATTTCAAAGTAATGCTGGTCCACATGCAGTAATTAAGTAACATATCCGGTGTATCCGACTCGTAAAAATAAACCAACGATTCGGAGGGTAATATATACGCACTAAAAATCCACAGCATGCTTAATAAGGATTCTAAACCTTATCATTATTGTGTAAATGTAATTCTTTAATGCTTGTCAACAATAACAGTTATAAAAGCGACCTGTTTTTACATTTTATTGTTTATTCATTGAAATAGAAGAAGAAACACCCGTGTGCGTGTAGTGATGTGCTTGCTAGATTAGGTAGAAGCATAAAAAATTTACTTAGTGGGTGGTGGAACACAACCTGAGATCAACTTGCAAGTTTGAAGTAAAGTGAAGCCCATTGATTCATGTGAATGGTGGATTAGTGGGCTGCTTCTGGTTTAATTCAGGATCCATTTGTGCAAATGGTTTTTCTGTCCCGGAACTATTCCATTTGTGTGTTCCTGCGTGGTAAAAATATTCTGCGGGGGAGTATTATAAATTGAAGTTTCTTATCATCAAATTTCTCCCAACCACTATTTTAATGTGACTAACATAGCAAGAATCTGTATTCTACTGTATTATAATTCATAAATAATGAAAATTTGATTTTAGTCTCCCGACCACTGTTTTTGTTACGGAAAATGCGAGAACTCCTAAATTAATTTTTAATTTTTTTAAAATATCATTTTTCTCATTTTAATTGATTACAAAAATAATAATTAAGATGGACTTTTTTACCTTCATTTCTCATTTTATTATGTCATCGCATTTTTTTAGAATAGTTTTGTCATTACTAGTTCGGAGGAAGAGATTTTTTGACTTCACCTTAACTTTGAAAGAGGGACATACAAGAAGAGCCGACAAAAATGTTTGATTTGCATCACTCAGTGGCTCCTGCCTCTTAGGTATCTTCACATTTTACTTTGTTCATAATTGATATGGACTAACTTAACGTATTCCAGCTATAAACCTGTAAAAATATCTTGTGGCACTAATGTATTTCTCAGAATGATCTAGGCTTGTCCAACTCAAGCCACTCAACTTGGATGCCATCCACAACTTTTCAAGTAGGCTTGTATTGCATCGGTACATGGATGTAGACATTCTAAAAGTTAAAAAGGGACAGTTAAGTTGGCATTCAATTCCTTGGTATTATTCTTGATGTCCCCAAAAGTTCAAAACAGTACAATCAAGTAGGCATCACTATTTTTTAAACATTTTGGTGGCTAATTAAGAATCCAAAGCAAAAAATGTTTATTATCACATTAAGATGCTAATCTGATCATTCGTACAAATACAAATATTGATCACAAAAAGAATAGCTCTTCACCTTGTTACTAAATTCGTTATTGAGATGGTGATAGTTCAAGGAATTATATGTTTGCATGAAAGCTCGAGTTATTACATAGATGAAGACACGTATATATACAGAAACACTGAATAGTAATTGGAAATGTTACCGTAGCATCTATACTAATTTTCACCGAACAAAATTAATAACTCCGTAATTAAGAAACTTAATCCACTCGGCAAAGTTCAGCGTATAATCATACTCCATCCACATTGCAGCAACAGAAAAAGGTCTACTGGGGGTTTGGTGGGCGGCTATTGGCAGCAGAGACCCGAGATCCCCACTCGAGCAACTCTTTGCTAGTATCATCCTTGTGGCAAATCACTTCAATGAAGCAAAGACAATCTTTCTTGGCTCCGGTTGCTGTCTCTATTGCTTCAACAAGATCCTCCTCACAGTGGACCTGAACAACAATCCAAGAGACAAGGCGGTGTCGGTGTCGATAATTTTAACAATATCTCAACCTTGCAAATTAATAATCCATTATGTAAAAAGTTTTCTCGACTGACCTTGGTAGTCCAGCATTTCCCTTCACCGTTGTGGATCGCATCAACAAGTGCAGTGTAGTTCCAGTTCTTGATCACATTGTATGGTCCATCATGGATCTCAACTTCAATGGTGTAACCACCATTGTTTATCAGAAAAATGATTTGATTCTGACCGCATCGCAACATGGTCGACACATCTTGAGCAGTAACCTGCAATAAATATCAAACTTGTTAATAAGAAATAGTAAAGATTTCACTTCAGGTAAAAATGGAGGAATTCTTAACAGTTTCACCGTATAGTATTTGAAGATTTTTAAGGTCAATTCTTGTAGAATCCACAATAACTTGAGATGAGTTACCTGGAAGCTTCCATCACCAATGCAAGCAATTACTCGCTTATCCTTAGCAGCCTGTGCATACCCTAGAGTTGCACCAACTGACCAACCAATGGATCCATACTGCATTTGGAACTCATACCTGCATTATCAGACCTACATTAATATATGCAGAGACATTACATATATATAAGGGGAATTATCTTGCAAGGGGATGCTCACCCGCATCCTTTTGGCAATTTCAGCTTCTGGCAATTGAACCACGAGTCCCCTGTCTCAGCAATAACAGCAGTATCACCAGACAACATGTTCTGTATATGCTGGAACATAACATTGACCCTTAATGGCTCCTTGGGTGCACATTTAAGAGGGTGACCTTCTGGAACATAAATCCTGTGGTAATTCTCATAGGCAGTAGTGTTGCACTTTAGCCTTTTCGCTAGGGCTTGAAGGAAATCCTTCATCAGAACACACCCAAATGTTGGACCATTTGCTATTACCACACGATCGGGCTGCAAGATGATAGCCTTCTCCTTCTTGAGAAGGAGTGAGTACCCAACAGAGCTGTAGTCATTAAAGATGGGTCCAGCAAACAAGTAAGCATCAGCTGATTCCACAATCTCTGCACAAAAAGCAGTGCTCACCGCACCCCAATACGTCCCAATGAAATGTGGATGATGTTCAGGCACCATCCCTTTAGCTGATGGCATAACAGCAACAGGATATCCACAGACATCTGCTAATTCAACAAAAGCATCACAAGCCTTGGCCACACGCATTTTTGGACCACCCACCATCACTGGCTTAACAGCCTTATTCAGGAACTCTGCTGTTGCCTCCACAGCAGCTTCCAAACCCATCTTATTACTCAAGCTGCAAAACCCAAAACCACATTCTTAATCAAACAGCACATGAAACTATAAAAACATACTTATAATTAATCCCAGAAGTCAGATCAGCATTAACCAGATACAGCATAATATTATGAAATGGAAATACTTACTTGGGAGAAAGTGAAAACGGAACTGGTTCGCGGCTAAAAGTAGGATGCGGTATCGCTGCCAAATTACATCCCACACTTATATAAACAGGTTTGCTTTCTTTCAATGCAGTAGAAATCGCAGTATCAATCAGTTCATGAGCATCCTCTAGATTATTCACCAGAGCCTATAAAACCAACACAGTTACAAAACTAATCATAATACAATAACATTTCTAAACTATAATAACAATCATCAACACTAACATACATCACCCATTTTCAACAATAGATCTACAAAACACAATAACATCTCTAAATTACCATAGCAAAGATCAATAATAACATACATCAAGCATTTCAATAACAGATCCACCCAAAAAACCACCATACAACTACAAATTCACAATAACCTTCATATCATATTCTATTTTTTCAAAGTACCGAATCAAACACTAAAATATTAATAAATTCATGTCTATAATAATAATTCCTCACTATTTTCCTTAGATCCGTTTTTATACTATTACATACACATGATCTTAAATTCTTAATAAACACAAACTAACATATTATACACACACACACACACACACACTACATACACCAAATTAAAATCAAATCTTACTTTACCTAATTAAAACAAACAAACAAACATACATGCACTGATAGATACAATACATACATATACATAAAAACACACACAGAGAGTTTATAGGAATACCTGAAAGCAAGTGACAGTTTGGAAGCAACGAAGCTCCTGAGAGAAGTCAGGCAAGCCAATAGTATGATGAAGCACTCTATTCGTTCCATAATCATTACTATTTGGTCCTCCTACTATACATATCAACGGCAAATTCTCACTATACGCGCCTGCTATCGCGTTTATCACACTCAATCCTCCTACCGTGAACGTCACCACACACGCACCTACGCCGCGTGACCGCGCGTATCCGTCCGCCGCGTACCCGGCGTTGAGCTCGTTACAGCATCCGACTAAGTTGAGCCCTGGCTCCGCTAGTAGATGATCGAGAAGCGTCAAGTTAAAGTCGCCGGGAACGGAGAACACGTCGTTCACGCCGATCTGAACGAGACGTCGCGCTATGTGCCTGCCGAGTGTAGCTTCCGATGAGTTGAAGCTGATCGGAGTGCTGGCGATTGATGAAACGGCGTGGCGAGGTGCGGCGATGTCGTTGCAGGCCGCCGCGCAGGCGTCTACTGCTCCGATTTTAGTGTCCATAAGTCTGTGATATAGATACAGAAAGTGTGTGTATAATTTTGAAATGATGATTGTTGTTGTATGAGTGCTTACAGAGACAGAAAAGTGTAAGTATAGAGTATAGTTGGTGTGGAAAAGAGGAGATATTTATAGTAAGGGGTTTAGAGAGGGGTAAATAAGGAAAGAGAGTGGAGGAGGAGAAAAGAAATACCAGGGGCGGTTTGGACTCACGAGGACTCCCAGTAATTATTTTATTTGTTGCCGCTGTTATGGAGGGGAAGTGGGGTTAGTTCCCACTTTTTACTGTGGGTAAAAATGTTTTGGTCAAATTTGCATTACCGGTGATTTGTGCTGTGAAATTTTATATGAAATTTTAAAAAAAATCAATTAATATAATAAAATTATAATATTACAAAATGGCCTAAGAAAGAAAAAATGCTTATTGATATAATCTCACTAGTCAAAATGTATAATATGTAAATAGTCATAGTTAGAGAGTTCGTATGTGGTTTAAAGACGTAGTTTGCAGTTTTGGTCTTGGAGTTGGCCAATTTGATTCAGGCTGTATGTACAACTAAAATGGTGGTCCAGCAGCTCCACATTTTCTTCTATTGGCGCCTATGCATTTTCTTCGAACCACACCTCACTCAAATTATATATTCTCCTCTTTTGCAGATGATAATAACAATTTTAAATTTCGCTGAATATAATTGAAACAATTTTTAATATAAGATATACCAAAATATTATAAACATAGCAATCTTATGTAGCAAAATCATAACTTTTTAAGGAGAATCACATTATTTCTCCTCTTTTTCTCTCTCTTCCTTTACTTTTTTTCCCAAATCCTATTTTCTCCCTTTCCATTCTTACTGATTTTCCCTCTTCTTTTTTACTGTTCCTCCCATACTTTAACCTCAGTCCTAATCTCTCGGTGTCTTTTTAATAAGTTAAAATATAAAATTAAATAATAATTTTTAAATTTAATCTAAAAATTATATTAAAAATAGTTTTTAAAAAAAACTCGTGCAAGACTTTTACGCTAGTATATATGTATATTTTGAGCAGCCAACATGTTTTGCCATCCCATAGTTAGAGTCAATTGTCGGTTAAGAAGAATAAATTCTGAGTATACGAGTTTTAAAATCATAGGGAAGCTTTAAAATTTAAAATCAAATGGCTAGATAAAATTATAAGTTTGTAATTCTTTCTCAGTTTCTCGTAGGGGGTTCATGATTCATCACCCCTTCTAGCAACTTTTCACTCGCTCTTATTTGACGTTACTTATAAAAATTTATAAGCAGAAAAATATATACATTTATTCAGTTGGAAGAAAATAATTTTTGATTATAAGTTCTTATAAAATAAATTAAACGGTCCAGGACTTCGGGTGCGCTCCTCTTTTAGAATAAAAAAGAATCAAAAAGGTTGTATATTTTTCAAATACAAGTAAACTAAAAATAAAAGAATCAATCGGAAGTAGCTGTGGAACCAGATATTAAAAAGTTGAGAAAGTGGCGAAATCAGACAATGATTCCACTAGAATAATAAACACGTCTAAACATGCATATTGGTCGTTTGTATAATAGTGCAACTTTTGAGTGTGCGGGGACTTTATTGTAATATTAAACTGATAAGCTGTTTTCCGGTTTTCAAACTCTTCTGACGGTTTTGACTTGTTGACGACTTGTTTCATTGTTTGTCACTGTTCTGCGATTTATTTATTTTTGGATTTTAGTCACCGCTATAAATTTCATTATTCATTTATTTTCTTAGAGCAAAGTCCTAGTATATCTATTAAAAATAAAATAAATGATATGATATGATTCGTAATGATTTAAAACATTCTTTTATATGTTAATTTCAATAATATTCTTTTATTTTTGCTTCTTCTTATTATTATATTTTTATATGTAATCTTAATTATGTATTTGAGCTAGAGAAATGTAGGGAAATAAATATATATTATAGAAAATAACTCTAGATTTTTCATAAATACATAACGAAAGGTATATCCTGAACTTTCAAGAAGTCATTAAAATATTATTACAACACTATTTATACTGATTTTCTTTTAAATTGGAGATAAAAGTATACTGTCCTAAAGGGTTGACATACTCTTCTAAATCGTAACTCAAATGATAGAAAAATTCCTATCTGTATGTATAATGAAAGATATATGAATGTTCTTTTTTTCTGCGACAGAAATTTAGAATTTCAGGGTAATTAGATATATATATATATAACAACATTAAAATTTAGTTTTTGTATTTCAATTTCGAGTACACGAATATAAAAATATAAGATCTAGATTTAGTGTCGTGTTTATGTTATCTATACGACACAACACGAAAGTACATGAAATAAATATATTTATATTTAAATATTAATTTTTATTATTGATATATGTATATTTATTTATATAATTATTCATAAATTTTTTATCTTGTATGTAAATATGATGCAAATATATATTTTTCATATATTTTTGTAAAATTATACTTAAAAATATAATATTTTCATATATTTTTATTTAATATTACACAAAAATACGATATGAATGTATACAAACACGAAAATGCATTAATTCTAAATGAGTCGTGTTTGAATTTAATATTTCAGTACATGAAATATGAAAATACGAGTTATCGGGTCTACTTATTACGTGTATCGATTGAAATATATTTTGAGAAATGAGCCGAAAGAATGAATATTTTCTCAGCAGGAATGAAAAATTAAAGAATCCCCCTTTTCTATCCCATAACTTAACTAAAGTTTCTCCATCACGTTCATTCTACTCAGAGATCATCCCAAAGAAAGAAGCGTAGTGTTCTAGAAGCTAGCAGCTGATTGCATAGAATAGTGCATAAGATGCAGTGACCGAAATATGGGAGAATGCACGTTACACCACATTTTGAATCAGAAGAAAGATTTCAAGAAATATCTAAGGACGCGATATAATAAATTATTGTATGACGACATGTTTTCAAAAAACAATTTATATTGATTTATTCGTATCGTGTACTTTTCGTATCGTATTTTTGTGTAACATTAAATAAAAATTTATATATAAATATATGAAAATATTATATTTTAAAGCATACAAACATGAAAATACATTAACTCTAAATGAGTTGTGTTTGAATTTAACATTTCAGTACACGAAATATGAAAATACGAATTGTCGGGTCTACTTATTATGTGTATCGATTGAAGTATTTTGAGAAATGAACTGACAGAATGAAAGTTTTCTCAGCAGGAAGGAAAAACTAAAGAAACCCCTTTTTTATACTCTAACTTAACTGAAGTTTATTTTCATTCTGGTCAAAGATCATCCAAAGAAAGAAGTGTAGTGTTGTAGAAGCTAGCAGCTGATTGCGGAGAAGAGTGCATTAGATGTAGTGACCGGGACATGGGAGAATACGTGTTAAACCATAATTTTGAATCAAAACAGAGATTTGAAGAAATGCCTGAGGACACGATTTAATAGATCATTGCATGACATCATGTTTTCAAAAAAAATAAAAAAGACAATTTATATCGATTTATGCAGTGTTATAATTAATACGTAGGTACCAATAAATAAATGTTCAAACTCATAAATAAATTTAAGAAATTCGAGCTCTAATATTATTATAATAATTTTAATCCATAATTTAATGCATACCAAATTCAATAATTTACCATAAATTAGTTCAAAAAATTAATAATTTTAATATATATTAATTATTGATTCATTCTTTTAAAAAAAATAAGAAAAATCTCTAGCATCTACAATGGCTTTACAATTTTTTTTCTTTCAATTTGATTTCAACAATCACGTTTTTTCTATATGTATTTTACCAATAAAAAATTAAAAATTCACCCGATCCACATGACCACCACCTAAACAGTTACAGGTGTCCCCGCAATTCTGGTAGACTAAAATAAATAGTATTATCTCTATTAATTACTATAAAATATTCATGGCTCTATTTGCAAAAGCATTCATCTAAAGTCTAAACCGCTGTCAAATACCGTCTTCTAAAACATGGGGCAGCAGGTAACACCGTTACACAGACAAGAAGCCCATGCTGATTTTGCAGCTTTCAATTAACTTGTCCAGAATACGAGAGCATGTGCGAATATACTTGCTGGAATATTTATTCGTTTTATACTATATAGATACTGGTTTATAGATATTGTAAAATATAATTGTTTATACATATTATTAATTTAACATTAATATAAAACTTTATGTATTAAAATTATTAGGTTAGTCGTAACACAGACAACAAGCCCGTAGTGATTTTGCAGCTTTCAATTAACTTGTCGAGAATACGAGAGCATATACGAATATGCTTGCTGGAATATTTGTCCGCTTTATACTATCTAGATATTACTCCTAGTTTATAGATAAATAGCTCTAAACCCGTGTAAGGCACAGACAAGTTCTAGTAATTTTTTTATATATTTTTAATAAACAATTTTTTCCTAAATTAACTAATAAATGTAATGAGTAAAATGGTTTATTGTATTGTTACTGTTATGAAAAAAAATATAAATAATTTGAAATAACATAAAATCCATGAATGATGAGAAGATTGATGAGATTTTGTGTTATAGTGACTCTATTGCCTTCTCACTCGATTATTATTTATAAATAATAATAATAATAGATATTAACTATGAAATGCGAAAAATATTATTTAGTAATTTTTTTATAAGTATACCGAATAAAACTGCTTTTTGTGTTGTTAGGGAAAAAATTGAAAATAATATAGAAACGCATAGATAATGATAAAGTTTGATGATTTTTTTTGTTTGTATTATCTTCATTTATTTTATATTTCAGTCGTTTAGATATTTATTATTTCAAATTCAATTATTTTTTTAAAATAATAATATTAGGTACTAACAATGAGATGAAATAAATATTTATAAATAAATAAATTAAAATTGTTTAAATATATTTAAATAAACCTTTCCAACCATGATTTTTTACTCAGCTATAAGTATTAATTAATTATAAGGTGATGAAAAGTTTAATAATTATTCAATTTTAATTAAAATATTAGGAAATGATATATGAAAATTTTCTGAATGTAAATATAAAATAATTATTAATATTATTTATTAGTAGATAAAAGAGGGGCTAAATTAAAATTTTATTAATACTAATTAGAGTATTAATGAATAAAAATGTTATATATAATTACAAATATTAATTATATAACTATTAATGTATGTAATAATGATAAAATATAAATTAAATAAATATTTTATAGATATTAATGAAAATAATGCATGTAATAAATAAGAGAGAAAAATGGTTTGCAAATATTAATGAACGCATTAATTATTAAATTGGCTCAAACAAAGGTCATGTTGCAACATTATATATATATATATATTAATAGATGTAAAATATATTTGTTTATACATATTTAGTAATTTAACATTAATATAAAACTTTATGTATTAAAATTATTATGTTACAATCCGTGTAATGCATAAATTCATCAATAACAGGACTCCCTCGTTTATAAAATAAGTGTCGTTTTGATTTTTTTTCACGTGATTTAAAATGTAAAAAAATATTTACATATATTATTTTTCTGTTTTATTTTTTAATAATAATTTAAGCATTATATTTTTATTAAAAAATAATATATATATATATATATACATAACTCTTTTTTTACACTCATTTATGTGCAGAAAATCAAAAGTTAATTTATTTTGAAAGAGAGGGAATATTCTCTTGACGCCGCAAATAGCCAGGTAGGTAGACATTGCCACTTGCACTCATAGAACCCAACCACGTGTAGTGCATGCAAGCGTCCATCTATTGGACCTAACGACTAAATTTTAGGTAAACTGGATCATGAATATGTCCGGGGTGGGCTTCACGCGATTTAGCAATGGGACAAAAGGTCTGGTTTGTGCTAGATTAAGGTAATGTCCAAAGCCCCGTGTAAAGGACGAGTTTGTTTTATATTTATTTATTAATTTAATATTAACATAAATATTTATATATTACTTTTTTTTGTATTTTTTAAACTTGTAAAAAATTAAATCATCTATTTTATAATATTTTTAAAACTATACGATGAGAATTAAAATTTTGTGTTATTAATATGATTCTAATTCTAAATTTTTATTAATAATTTTAAAGATAATAATATAAATTTTAATATGTTACTGATGGAGATTTGAAACTTTACATATAAAGATTAAATTTTAATATATTATTCATCGGATTCATATTTTAAATTTAAATTTATATTTATGTCCATAGCTATAAATAATATATTTGGATGTATTATTAATAAGTTTCAAACTCCTAATCTTTAATATTAATTTGAATAACTCTTTTTACACTTAATATATATAGTATGTAATTTGATCAATATAAATAGAATTAAAAATAACAGAATAAAATTTAAATTTTACTCTTTATAAATATTTAATAATCAATAAATTTTTATTTCATTCTTAACAATTTAAATTAGTGCTCGAAACCTTCAATTCACAAAAAAGTATCGAAATTTCATTATAGATGATATATACTTCCACATTTTTTTTCAAATCTTCTTCTCATATTCATATTTTATATAATTTAATTCACTGCTTTATTATTTCTAATCAAATATAACATTAATTTTCAATTCAATCAACAAAATTTTATTTATATATAAATTAGATGTGTATATGATTTAGATCAATAATTTCAATTCGATTAAATGTTAAAATTATATTTAAATGTATTAATATTTCTTTGCAAATATTAAAATTAATTTATATTCTTATTAATCGATAATTTATTACTAATCATATATACTCTATCCGACAAGACACCAACTCTTTGTTATCTTTCTCGTTGCCATGCATCATTTTATTTCTGAATTTAACTCCTATGGATAATATATCAAAAAGCATTTTGCACAAGGGATGGTAGCTTCCTGAGAGCGCAATTAAGGCATAATCATAGTGTATACAATTTGATGAAAACTGGTGTGAAAGAGTGGGATGAGGATGTTATACGCGTTCTGTTTGACGACCGGGAGACGAGCCTAATAATGAAAATTTCACTTAGTGTTGGTGTTCTTAGTGTTAAAACATGGTTTAAAGAGGTCTCGGGCTGTTATACAGTCAAAAGTGCGTATGTAAACTTATTCAAGCTAATCGAGGCAGATGGTATACGAGTGATAGCTCTGGATTTTGGAGGAAAGTGTAGAACCTGAAAATATCACTGAATGCAAAGAATTTATCATGGAGAGCAGCATCTAACTGTTTGCCTACTCGTGTTGGGCGTTGTGGAATGCTCGTAACAACTGCGTTTGGAATAAAATGCACCTTGAATAATGGACACAGCCTCAATATGATGTTTTGAAGACTTCATGTGTGCAAGACAACAATGGAGCCAAAACTTGGACCAGACCTCAAACGCAATTTACATCTTTGGTTTTGTAGCAGTAGCCAGAAACACAGATGACACCTGATTGAGGCTGTATCGAGAAGGTGGGAAGGTGCAGCTGATCCAGAGATGGCAGAAGCTATGGGGGTCAGAGAAGCATTAATGTAATATCCCCAACTTATAAATTTAGTAATTCATCTAAATATTATATATATTTAGAAGATTTAGAATATATTAATTATGGAAAGAATAGATTTTTAATTGCGTTTTTAGAAAATAATTGACTAACTTATGTGAGACTTGAGAGTTTAAATTTGTCAAATTTAGAATTTTAGTTTTGGTTAAGTTTATTTGAAGCTTTGAAAAAAAGGAATTTATTACATATTCTTTTTTTGAGATAATTACTTTTTCGTGTATTAAATTCTAATGTGTAATAGAATGTAGGATAGTTTTAACTAAATTTACCCCATACAGCTTATGCATATACTAACGTGGCAACCAAATTACTTCACGCGTCACAGAGAATAAGAGCAGGAGATTTATATCAACACAAAACCCATTTGCCACTAAGGAAAACAGTTGGTATAAATAGAACAAGATTATTTGATGTCGCGTGATAAAACTAATTGCATTTTTGGAATCCTTGCGGAAAAATACATAGAATAAATTCTTGAATCATGTTAAACGGATGAGTATTGAAGGAGATATAGGCGGTCAAACATTGGCCATGTTCATGTGTGTTTGACTTCGAAAAGAGGGAATTAGGGAAAAATCAGTTTGGGTTGGAGAAGGAAATGATGACGTGACGAGTTTTGATTCGCTAAAATATTATAATTAGTTTAAAATTTATTTGAGGAATTTAATGAAAGAATTACGAAATATGTTTAATATGAAATTTTAAGGAAATAATTTTCTGGATTTAATGGTGAAATTGGATTTTGGGTTTGAGTTATTGGATAGTTAATTTAATTTCAGGTATTTAATAAATAATAGAAAATGGGTCATTTTGAGGATAAATATCTAGGCATGTTTAAAAATTATGAAATTTTTATAGGAAATATATAATAATATATGAAGAGGATTTGATATTATTTAATGGCGAAAATGTTAATTTTGGATTGGTTTTGAGAATATTATATGATTGTAGTATTTAATAATCAGTATAAATAAAAGAAATGCATAATATTGGTAATTAGGTTATGATATATGAATTTCTTATTTGTGATAAGGATTGAAATACGACGATTTTGATTTATGATGGATTTAAATATTTCACAAGTAAGGTTAGAACAAGGTTTGTATTATCGGGGATAAGAATAATACAAAAATGTTAAGCGATTTATTGTAAGTATAGCTAAACCAATTATTTGGCTCGTCGAGATCTCAATATTTGGACGATGGAATTTATCATGCTTGCATGCTCAGTTTTCGATTTGTTATTACTATTCATGTATCATGATTTATTGATAATTCTTTTTTTGAATTTTTTTTATTATGAATTGAATTAAATATTTTTTATTTTTTTATTAAATAAACTCAGTTCACTCTACAATATATGCTTGCTGAGCTTTATACCCCACTCTTTTATCTTATTTAACTCTTTATGAAAGAGTTTTGGAGAAGGACCTTCTAGGAAGGGTAAAAACGCGATGCTCTAGAGAGCTGGTGATGTAATATAAGGCATGTATACTATAATATATGTTGTTGTATAATAAACTTATCTTTTGAAGTTCATAAGTGAACTTGTGGTGTGTAATAGACTTTTGAGGTAGAATGAGATAAAGTTGTAAATATTGTTTTGAATCTAAGTTTAAGTTAATATAAGTTTGTTTTGGTAAATGTAAGAGTTAGTATTTTTGGTAGATCCTCGGATCGGGTTCTCGATGTTAACCCGAGGTCGGGGGCACCACAATTAAGCTGGTCTAGTATGATTGTTGAGTCAGACTGCGGTGCGGTGGTGTAAGTGATTAGAAGTAGTGTGACTATGCAATCTTCATTTTATTTGGTTATTAGTGATTGTAAGAGTTTACTTTCTCCGTTAAGGTCTGCTTAGCTTAATTTCAATTACCGTTTTGCTAATAGAGTCGCCCACTAGCCTATTTGGAGACTCATATTAGTATCTAGAACGCACAATTAGTAGTAGGGGTGATGTTCATGTTAACTTGCTTGATATGTTGGTTGCTGATGATTTTGATTGAATAAAATTCTACTGTTTGATTAAAAAAAAGAAGAACAATGTGTAGATTTGCATTATCTATTTGCAGGATTGCAGATATATATCAGGACGCCTTTTACTTTAGTCAATCTTAAAAGGTCTCATCCTCCTAAAATATTTATATTTGTCGAATAAAAATTTAATTTGCATTTTGATTTCCTTTCTTAATTAAGAAGCTGTTGAAATTATTTGAATTTTATTAAGTTATTAAAAATAAAATTTTATTTATATAAAAATAGACGTTAATAAAATTTTAATTATAGTTGAAAAGGCTAGTTATTTTAAACTAAATTTCAAGCGTAATTTCACAATTATTTATTAATATATTGATATTTTAACAACATGTAAATTAAATGAGTTACTAATAATATTTCTATTTTACTTTCTTGAGTGTCTAATCAAAATGAACCCCTTTGACCAGTTTTATTTATATTCTAAATAATATTACTTTTTATTAATATATTTCAGATTAGAAACTTTTTATTGTTTTGTGTATAAGTGTACAATTTGGCTATTCGCAGAAGAAGAGTATATATGAGATATGTCTCTACATGCATTTTTTTCCGGATATTAAAATTTTATTGTCTAAATGTCTGCGTTCATTTTTGCATGACTAGTCAGTTAGATGATACACTTTCTTGAATGAAAGGAACTCTTTACTCGGCTTTTGTATTTCGATAAAATTTATTATATGTATTCGTGTCTTATAATAAAAAAGTGATAAAATGTATTTTAATATTTTCAATTGACACGTATTATCAATTACTAGCCATTTAATCATAGTTTACTTACAAAACGATGCATTAAATATGAACTTAAATAAATTAATTTATTTTTCAACTCTTCTTGTTGGAAATATTATTATCTAAACACAACAATGGACAGTTATATGATGATAATTAATAAGAACAAGCAGATACCAATTACGAAACAAACACGAATGCGAATAAAATATGAATCAGTAACTGTAAAGATGAGAGAAAAGATAGAAAACTTAGCTCTAACAGAAGCTTTATGCATATACTAATAGAACTAAAATGAACAATTGAGTCGTCAAATCTTGCAAGAAGTCTTGACTGTTCTTGTAGAGATAATTGCCCCACTATAATTATAATGTATTAGGTTGCATCGATATCACTTTCAAGATAAAATAACACATAGTACTTCATCCACAGATACGTAGCACTTAACAGCTACTAGCACTTCATTTCGCCCAAAAACTTATGCAACTTTATATGTATGCGAGATAGAAGAAAGAGGCACAACTCAATTTGCCCGACAACCTATGCAATTTTTATTGTATTCAAGGTACAAAAAAGAGGCACCCCTAAACTAGATGTGCATACCTTAATATATAGGTTTTGAGACCTAAATTAAATGTGCATATATAGAGTTTTTCAAAGAAATAAAGTTTTATTTGTTACTTATATTATTCAGATTAAGTAATATTAATATCGCAATATATATTTAGAGTCTGATTATTGAAATAATCCTTACTCAATATACTCAATATAGTTAATGCTAATATTAAATAATCAATATAAATAAATCAAATAAACTTGTACTTAAAAGATAGAATTCTCAATAACACCTTGTCACATAAACATTCCACTTATAATAGTAGTTGTAAATAACACTAACACAAGATGGTATATAAACTCATTATCTTTAGTTAAAATATCAATGTGGGACAAATCTCACACAACCCATTTCAAACTAGCAATTTCAACTCAATTTATTTAAGGATTCCACTAAGAAAATGTCTTAGATCCAAATATGAAAGTTTAAGTCCTCATAGTAAGGAACAACTTTTATTAGTTAATTTTCGAAAATTACATCAAGAGCATATATAAAACATGCCTTGAATTTTTCATTTTCTAACAGTTCTGAAATAGACATTTTATCACTGGAAATTTTCCATTTTGAATTAACGCGAATAATGTTGTAGGATGTTGATCTTAGCAAGTGAGTTATTAAAAAAATTAATTAGTATTCTGAATAAAAGTGTAGAGTGTCTATATAGGTATTTATAATTTAGGATTGTATCATTTATCTCAAATATTGTAACAAAACAATACATTAGAACTACTAGTTATCAATGCTTAAACTTCAAAAAATGAATCTAATTTAGATTTGTTTGTATCGGATTCTATAATGCATAATTTTTTTATTTGCTATAAGACTGCTAGAAAGAGATATCATGTGTTTTAATCTATTTGTTCTTTCCATCTGAGTGAATTTTTGATTTATTTATAGATATATATTCTAGTATGATGTTAAAATAGTTTAGTCATATATGTGGGAAAAGTTTGACATCAATTTATCTGACAAGATACTTAAAACTGCATTGTTGGTCAAATAAGAAAAGCAGGGAAAGATCACGAGTACAAGTTACATTTATACTTTCCAGACGTTGGAGGGAAAATGAATGCCGAGTTGACCAAGAGAAAAAATCATCAAAATTTTAAAATGACCAAGTGAAAGTTTGCAAAAATTTATGTCATTATTAGTGTACAATTAAATTTTATGTAATTTATAATTTAATCTTAGTTATTTTAATTCTTTCAATGTATTAGTGTTTTTTCGGTTTAATGAATTTGATTAGGAAATATCTTTAAAAAATACTATCAATTGATTTACAAAATGACAGGCTCAAAAAAGTTGATCTAAAACATCATATTTGATGTAGAATGGTGTTGACTTCTTCTACATGATAAATTGAAATTTGGAATAATAAATATTTGGATAAAATGGATGGACTGAATTCAACAAGCTAATGAAGATAATAAGCGTGTAAGTAAAATTGTGTAAATACTTTATCGTATAAATCTTATGCCAACACCTCAAACGCCTCTTACAAATAATGATTCAAGTGCAGATTTGGGTAGTTTCAGAATAATTTACATATTGTCTCGTATTTTTTAGTTAGTGTTTGATTTTTATAAATTTGCTCTTTATGGACTATTTAATTTTGTACATTTTATATTTTACTTTTAAATAATGAAACTAAGTTTTATTTTTATATATTAGCATAAGATTTACCTATCATTATAAAATATGTTATACTACTATAAAATACTAAACTACCATTTGTGAAATAACACAGAGATCAATCACGAAATACCACGTGGAGTAATAAAAAAATATATTTGATAATGTGAGTGAATTAAGATGAGACATATACACTAATGACGAAATCGACCGTTCACGAGATATCATGTGTATCATCCTTAGGTATCACATAGTCATGTTATGACATATTACAATAACTAGTTTAGTTCTTGTGCAATGCACGAGTTATTTTTAATATATAATTTTTTAATTTTATTTAGTACTTTGTGTGATTGTATTATCATATTTTTAACAAAATAGGTTATTTTTAATAATTTATTATATGTATTTTGATATTTTATTTTATATTTAAGTTTTTTTATTTATATTTAATTTTGTTCTCTCGCTAATATTTATATTAGTTTCTAATATCTTATTATTTTTATCTTATTATTTTTTTTCCAAATTTATGTTTATCTTATTCATTGAATAATATTTTTATTTCTAGTTAATATCATGTAATATATTATTATATTTTATTATTTATATTTATTTTTGTTCACTTAATAATATATATTTAATATCATACATGTTAATATAATTAAAATTTTATTATATTAATTGAAATAGGTGTAACATATTTCTTATTAATTTTTAATATATTTTTCAAATATTTAATATCATACATGATTGAGTTTAGAATTCTACTGACATAAAAATTCGTCAGTAATTAGTTAGCAAACAATCCCCCAATATATATTTGTACAGTTACTCGATAATTCCTCCGTATGACTATGATATTATTTATAATAATTAAAACTTATAGTTCAATATATGCTAGATCAAACAATTTATCATAAGTTAATGTAGAGTTATTTTAACATACATTAATTTTTATAAAAGTTCCAAATTTACTAAACCTCATCAATGTGCAATGTTACAGAGTTATCCCACAAATTGATGCATATTGGATCCAGTAATCTATTACATGTTAATTCGAAAAAGTTATCAATTTTCATATATATTAGTTGTTAACTCATTCTTATAAAAGTTTTAACACTTCTATTTTAAGCAATTTTGGACGTTTTATCACCCTTTTATCCTTTCTAAATTGAATTTCAACTATCGAAAATAGAGTGAGATATTAATATATACAATTTATAAGCAATTCTTAAGAATACATATTTCTTTTACCTATCGAGCAACCTTAAAATGATTATGATAAGGTCTTTAACAAATATCATCTAACTCCGTAAATTCTCAAATAGCGTTCGTTATAATCAATCGTTAATAAGAAGATTTTAATAAATGATAAATGTTCTTTCATTTATCGAGCACACATATATTTTTAATAAAGTCTGTTATATATAATTTTTAATAAAGAAATATAGTATAATAAATTTTTTTCTCAGATATTTTATTGAATTTAAATTAAATTTAAATTTAAATATTTAATTCAAATTAAAGTAAAAAACTCAAATGAATTAAAACAATCAAAATGTATTTCATTTTTAAAAATTAATGAATATATCCACCTTTATTATTTTGAAATAGATCACTACTACAAAGTACAAACATAAAAATAAAGAAAAATTCATACACAATTAAAACACTGAGGAAATGAGAATGGGGGTTAAAAGTTGCAGCAGCAGGAAGGAAGCAGAATATACACAACTCATCAAACCTCAAAGCTTTTCACCCCTTTTCTTTACCTGTCTCTACTAAAACTCTTAAAAACCTTCATCAAATACTCAATTCGACACACACACATATTCTCCGATACACAACACATCATTTCGATTTTGCTCTTCAATTTCATCAAATAATCTCACTCTAATACTCCACCGATCTGTAATTTGACACAAATCATCCATCTCATTGCTTCTAATTGAGGCGATTGCTATGGCGCTCACACAAGCTGACCTACCTGCTATGTACACACTTCTCTCCAATTCACTTAGCGGCGATGATAGCCTGCGTAAGCCTGCTGAAGCCGCTCTTTCGCAATCCGAAAATCGACCTGGTTTCTGCTTTTGTCTACTCGTAATGCCCTCTTCTCTAGTTATTTTTGTTATATGTTTGTGTCTCTTATGCTGTTTTTAGGGTTTAAGAGTGTTGATGTAGTGTTTATGTGATTTTGGTGTGGAATGATGCTTTCGTTATGCATTTATGCTGTTTTCGATGATTGCACAATATTTTGTAGGGCGATGATGGGGTGAGTATGTAGGTGATTGTGGGATTTGGGAGTGGAATGATGGTTTCGTTGTGCATTTTTATTGTCTTCGAGGAATGTGCAGTATTTTCTAGGGTTTTTGGGTGCTAATGTAATGAATATATATGTGGTTATGAAATTTGGCGCGGGATGATGCCTTTGTCCTGAGTTTCTATTCTTTTCGAGGAATAGACATTATTTTTCTAGGGTTTTAGGGTGGTAATGTATATGTATATTTATATATGATTTTGGCGTGGAATGATGCAGGAAGTGATTACTGCTAGTGATCTGGCCGGTCAGACAGACGTTCGTTTGCTTGCATCGGTGTATTTTAAGAATAGTGTTAGCAGATACTGGAGGACTAGGCGTGATTCCTCGTAAGTTGCTACGTCTTATGATTATATATTGATTCATGCTGTTAAATTTAATAACCCCGGGCTTGATTAGCTAAAAGAAGCAAGTATACTGTGATGTTTTATACTGTCTTGGATATAATCTGCTATTGGAAGCTATGATCACTATCTAAAATCAAACTTAAGAAAGAAAATAAAATGCAGTACCCTTTGCATTGCTGCCGTTCTGTGCATGTTATGCTAGCTTAATTAGGAATATGAATATGATGATACTCAACTTTTATGTCCTATTAGTGATTTAGTTACTGTTTGGGGGTTCAACTAATGCAAGGTGGCTTGTGCAACTTTATGCATTGATACCAGCCTTTTTTCTTCTAACTGCTTGCAGTGGAATTAGCAATGAGGAGAAAATACATTTGCGACAAAAACTGCTGTCTCACTTGAGAGAAGAAAATTACCAGGTAAACATCCATACCTTACAAATATCCACATGTCCCTGTTGTAATGTTCTAGTTTCACAGGAAAAAAATGTTTCTTTTACATACTTTTCCTTCCTGTCATTTAACACCTTATACTTGAGCAAACTATCAGATCCTTGTGCTGTATTTAAAAATGGTTGCTAGTAATTGCCACTTCCGTTTCTTCTTTGTTAATTAACCATAATGTATTATTGACCTGGAAGAAAAATTACACTATCCCACTTGTTATTGGACAATTAGACGACAAAAGTTGTGCTTGCTGGTATTTTGTTATTATTGATGTTTTTCTATGGCGTGATGGTGGTGTCTTTTTCTATTTTTTTGGTGCTATGCAGATTGCTGTTACATTGGCTGTGCTCATCTCAAAGATTGCTCGGATTGACTATCCTAAAGAATGGTACGTGGCATATTCTGTTATATATGCTTTTGATATTAATTATATGCAAGAGTAACAATAAAATAATATAAAGTCAATTCTAGGCAACTTGTACGTGTTGAACTTGAACATGGAGGTTTTAATGCATTTAAAATATAAGACTCCTCAGTCACGTGCATGAAATCTTTAAAAACATTGCAGAATTTTTTTTATTACTTTTATGTCATTTTGATGTCACCTTAATATTGTTATTACTTATTAGGTCCAACAATGTAATAAATATATACCGAGTAATGCGCATCAAATTAGTTTGGGAATAAGTTGCTAAAGGGAAAGGGAAAAAGAGAAAAACAAAAGGAAACTCTATATCTAAACCCACCCACAACGGAATCTTTACCACAAGTCATGAACGCAAACTCTGTCTTTTTGCAATCCACTGTATTTTCAAATTGTTTAACTGATCGATTCATTCATGGTTAGTCCTGTTGTATCAATAACTGCCAACTATGGGGCTCACTAGCTCATACGATGCAGGGTAAGTGAATGCAAGTATTGTTGGTATATAGACTATGCCGCGCAAGTTAATTTGGTACGAGAAATGAGGGTGCCGATACTAGAATATTGTCCAAATCTAATTGATTATTTCAGAAAATTATATGTTTATTTGCTTTTATGTACAAGGTGTTCTCTTAATATCCTTTGTAACTGATGGAGTGACCTTAAGATTATACATTCCAATATAGGCACCTTTTTTGAACATTAAAATAAGCTTTTGATACCTCACTGCTATGGCATATTATCTTTCTATATTTCGTGGTTTTTGAGTTGTGATGATTTTCTCAAGTATATGTTTTTAATTGGTTGAGACCTAGTTACCAATCACTTGTTGGATCTTATTCAGGCCAGAGTTATTTTCTAACTTGTCCCAGCAACTTCAGTCAGCGGATGTTCTTACTTCACATAGAATCTTTATGATCCTCTTCCGGACATTAAAGGAGTTGTCCACGAAACGTCTTGCTGCAGACCAGAGGAATTATGCTCAGGTATACACTATATACCAAGAGTATACTTTTGATTCTTCAAAAGATATGGTAAGGTAATGTACTCACTTATCCTGCTCGAGGAGTAGATTGTGAGGAGGGTAGGATGTACACATCCTTACCCATACTCAAATGACTAGAGAAGCTGTTCCTAGAAAGTGACCCCCAACATGTCGGATAAGACATGACCATTTGGTCATGAGTTGGGCACCTTACCACTAGGCCAAGTGGCCTACTCGACTTCCTATCCTTTTGATTCTTCCAATAGTTTATTGTTTTTCTCTTTCCCATCGCGGGTTTGCTAGTTCCGGATTCTGGTATATAATACAGCTTGGAGACAATGTTGTGAAATGCCAAAATCATATAAAGTGCGATTAAGCACGTTCGTAATTGCCCAAAAAAAACAGCGGAGATAATTGATATTTCTGAATTATATATACTCTTGGTGGGCAGTGTTGCTGGTAAAAAAGTTTGACAATATAATATGTGGCATAGTTACAAAACATAACGTAATTTGCTCACAAAATATAGTAGGAATTGCTCACAGAACATCAATCTACTAAGTTTAACAACTCAAATGCTTTAAAGTTAATTAGTTAAATTTCAGACCCCCAAATTCTCTCTTCCTCTTTATCATCATTGTGTATGAGTGTTGGAGAAGATCCATGGGCTGCGTTCGAGTTAGATGGTTTATTTGACCAGCGAATAATACGATAAAATGGTTCTGCTAGCAATACATACAGCGTCCCAACAGAGGCCTTTTCCTTCACGCTTATACTTGATGTCAACATCATCATCGATTACATCTAAAGCAGTTTGGTCTTGTAACATGATATCTACACTTCAATGCTCTATAATACTTAACGTGGAGTAGATTTATTGGCTAATTGCTGGATTGAAGAGAGGCAGGCCGATGATCTGCTTATCTTATTGCTGGATAATAGAGAGGCTAGTTGTTCAAGTTCGGGTTCTTTTGGGCTCTGTTTTTTTCCTTATCATGGGCTGTTCAGTCTTTATACATAATACGCGATTTTTTGCGAGTTTTGCTAGTATTTTCCGGTTGATTGCGCTTTATTGTCAATTTGAAGTCTTGTGCTTTGCTCGTGAGTAAGCACCCTTTTACAACAGTGTTAGGAGGTGTTGAGTTTTTGTATTAGCAGTATATACATGTTATAACAAGTTCAAACGTGTCAACTGTTTCCTGTTTATATTAGAGTGAACCTATCACTGATCGGCATTCTTGGTGCATGATAACAAATTTTAAAAGGAAAAAACTAAAAAGATAAGTTTGTGAATTAACTACAACAAATTTAGTAGCCATAAGTTGATATGAATTAGATTCCTAATAATCTACTTATCTAATTTAATTGAACTTTGTTATAAATTGCAATTATATTTATCCTTAATAATGATATAAAATAAATACAGCTAAAAAGTTTTAATTCCTTGCTCAACATCAATCCTCCTACGTAACCAGAACTGTATTCTCTTCTACATTATGTTGGACCCTGGCTATGGATTTGAAACCATTAAGGTCCCTCTATGTATTGAAGATATTCTACAACACTTCAACCATGATAAATTTGGTGTTACTTCATTTAATTTTATAAATTTCTGTTCAAAACTCAATGTAATTGTAGAATTATAATTTCTTTATTGGCATCGTTGCAATACTTGTGATTGTTTAGGTAGCAGATTTTCGTGTCTTGTGAGCAGGAAATTGTTTGTGACAGCATGACTCTCGGCAATTATCAGTGGTTATGCATTCACCATATAATATGCATATTGACCGTTTATTTTCCGAATTTTATGAAATATTTATGTTTAGTTTCTTTTACTCATTTTCTGATATTTGTTTATGTTGACGTTTTTAATTTTTAATTTAAAATTTGATAATCCGTTATATATATACTTCGTGTGATGTGTTTGTATCTGTTTTCTTGTGTCACGTAATGCATTTATGGATGTGAAAGCTGTAGCTTGTATATAAAAAATCAACATAAGTTATACACTTTGGTCGTAGAATTTATATATTGATCTCCATATATATATATTAGGAGATTTTGATTTGAGACTTAAGGTCTTGGAAGTAATAATGCTTTCAACTGCTTTTGGCAGTATAGTAGTGATGGAGAAAAATGATAGCTACGCGCTTTAATGCTATTCATGCTAATATTGTTTATTTCCTCTCTTCAATTTCCATTTTCTTCCATTTATCTTCCGTTGCACTGTTCCTTAACTTGGTGCTTCGACTAATTTATACGATTCAGCCACTGTTACTATTTATCTTGTTATATACTTATAGCACCTGGTTTCCCGAATTCTCTCCTTGACAGATATCGTCCCAATTCTTCGATTATAGCTGGCAACTATGGCAGAGGGATGCACAGTCATTACTGCATGGGTTTTCTGCAGTTGCTCAAAGTTTAGGTGCAGATGCTTCAGAGACGCATAATGATCTTTATTTAACATGTCAGAGATGGTTTCTATGCTCAAAGATAATACGCCAATTGATTATCGCTGGGTTCCCGGGTGACGCAAAATCTATGCAGGTACCCATGCAGTTAAACTTGTTGTTCTTGGGCATCATATATTCATCACACAACTAGAAAATTTTCTCGAAATTTTATTAATTCAAAACACGTTCTTTTGTTCTTTCAGGAGGTTCGACCTGTCAAAGATGTCTCTCCTTTGTTTTTGAAGGCCATCGAATCATTTCTACCATACTGTGAGACATCACCGTTGTACATTTTTTTTTTGTAGTTTATCATAATTTATAATTGATCATTTAGCATGTCTATGGCCACATGATTATTCTTCTAATAATTTGCATTGAAAGAATTCAGAAACCTAAGCGCAAGGCACTTCTGTAAATCTGTAATGGTAATAAAGTTGGGGGCAATTGTGCAATATCCTAAAATTCTTCTATCTGGGGTAAAACTTATGTTTTTTTACTGATGAAAGTAGTAAACATTACTTCTCTTCAGCTTGACTGGATGTACGTCACCAATTGCCATCCTCGGAGCAATTCCAATTAACGTTAAGATACTTCATAGGTTCTTATTCACACTTGTTGTATAGTATTTCCTATGAAATGTTTCCATCTTGTAAAGGAGAACTCTTTTAGTGACGTTCTGATTAAAGTATTGATTGTTTCAAGGAATAGATGAAATAGCTTTTGTTTGGCTAATTGCTAAAGCTCAACGGATCATACACATCATGGATGTTTGGAAGAAACAGATACTTTTGAGTTATTTAGTGATAGTATTGTGTCTTTGCATGGAAATTCAAATATCACAATTATCCTTCATTATTATGGTTTTGTGCTGATGAGCTGCTGTCATCAATGCAGATTCATCTTTTCGGGAGAAACATCCCAAGTTTTGGGAATTCTTGAAGAAATCGTGTACGAAGTTGATTAAGATTTTAATCACAATTCAAAAGTGCCATCCTTATTCCTTCGGTGATAAAAGTGTACTTCCACTTATCACAGACTTCTGTTTGAATACGATCATAGATCCTAGACCAGAGCTAATGTCATTCGAGCAATTTCTTATTCAGTGTATGTCAATGGTGAAAACCATTCTTGAATGTAAAGAATACAAGCCAAACCTGACTGGTCGCGTTATGGGTGAAAATGGAGTTACGTATGAGAAGATGAAAGAGAACATGTCTAGTTTTGTCGCTGGTGTGGTTTCTTCACTTCTGTCAAGTGACCGAGTGGTGATCTTATGTAACGTATTGATAAGGAGGTATTGGCAATTTTTCTCTTTCTTTACTTGGCAAACAAAAAAAAAACTCTTTGGTTTTTTGCAATTTTCCAACATAAATGATGGAACTTTGTCGATCACTTTGCCTTGATATCGTCATTTTTTTTCTAAGCTCAAATCAACGCTGTAATTTTCTAAGCTTTCCAAAACTCACCTTGTCAAAATGGATCTTATTTGCAATAATCTTTTCAGATTTTTCATAGTTGTCAAGTTTGTAATTTTTAATGTGGTTACATTTCTCCATCTTTTGATAAATAATGATGTGCCTCCATTGTTATTATGTTGTTTCTTAGCTAAGTCTGCCACTCGTAAAACAGGTATTTTGTACTGTCAGCAAGAGATGTGGAGGAATGGTACCAAAATCCTGAGTGCTTTTACCATGAACAGGATTCTGTTCTGTGGTCCGAAAAACTGAGGCCATGTGCTGAAGCACTATACATTGTTTTGTTTGAAAATCATAGTCAAGTATGTGGACGTATTTATTTGTTATATTATCATCGGTTTTCTAACCATTTTAATTTTTTGACAAGTTTTTCTCAAGAATGGAGAACAATAAGAATCGTATCTATTCAGCTGCTAGGTCCTGTTGTGGTTTCTATTCTTCAAGAGGCAATGAATGGGTGTCCCTCTCCAGTATCTGAAATTACCCAGGGTCTACTTCTTAAAGATGCTGCTTATGGTGCTGCTGCATATGTGTATTATGAGCTATCAAATTACTTGAGCTTCAAGGACTGGTGTGTTTATCCTCTTTTATCTGCTTATATATAAGTTTCCTTCCTTATTATGTCATCCAAATTTTCATTTGACTGTTGTTTCGTTGCTTGAAAGTTTATTTTGGATAAGTTTTTAGCTTGAATGGTGATTGCAAGCCATGAAAAAACTTATGTATAAGGTTTCATGTTGCAAAAGTGATGTTTGGACCATACCTGAATTGTAGTCAAAACATGTGCCTGCCAGTGATGTTCAGATATCATATAGATTTTTTTTTTTAAATAATGGACTGTGGGGAGGTAAGATTCGAACTCAACATCTTCTAGAACTGGGACCACCTTTGCCATTGCTTGAGCACTCCTCGACTTTCAATGGCATTTCATTTTTGCTACTATATGAGTGTATAAACTTCTATTATGATTTCTGCATCTAGCCTCTCCTATTTAACTCTTAAAATTTCTCATTTTGGCCTTAAGTAGTGTATTTTAGATTGTAGATTCCCCCCTCCCCTCCCATTTTGTTTTATAAAAGAACAATAAATCAAATTATATCTAGTTGAGACTGAAACCTTGCACCATCCAGCTGGAACATCTGGCGTCCACTATCAGCAGTAAATTTGATATCAACTTATATATGGCCAAGTGCCAAAATGACTACTTAAATTTATTGAGTTTTGGTACATTTTTCTTACATTTCAACAACTTCTGGTGGACTCTTATTCTTGAAGTGGATGGAGTTATCTCTGTTTGCATTATATCCCTGCTTGGGTTCATATGCTGGCCGGTATATGAATATTTTCCTTTGGGTAATTTTGTTGGTTTATGAGCTAGGCATGATCTCTAGTCTCTAGGTAACATTGCATGTACGTAAAATTCCTAAATTAGTATATCTCCACCTCTAAATTCTAGTCTTGACCAGCACGTCGCTTCTGTTCTCTGGTGATCCAAAAAAAATTGAATACCCACAGTAGACATGAGAGGGAAGAGAGAGTAAGCTATTAGTTTGGGTTTGAATTACTTGGAGCCAATTTACCGTTTGTCTTAACTTATAAGTAGCTTATAAATTGAAAAATACATACATTTTTCTGCCTATAAGTTACTTAAAAGTTAAGCCAAACGGGTAATCTTTAGAGGTTCCAAGTGATTGCTTTGATTTATCGTTTTGTTCTTTGTATAGTGTCAACTTGTCTGAGGACTTCAAACATTTAATCAAATACTTGTGCTGTCGTGTTATTAAGAATTATATCTTAGAAAATGTACATATTAGTTTGTTGAGAATTCAAAGTTCAAGTTGACCATTATATCCTTGTGCAAAAGCGTTGCACATCCTAAATCAAGTATAAACGTAATAGTATGCTTTATCACCAAACAGAGTAGGCTGGTAAATAGTAGGAAGTCCTTTATGCTGGAGATGGACACGCCCACACATATCATCTGCCAATTGATTGGAAGAAGATGAGTGATTGATCAGAAGAGGTCAAGAGGATGAGTTATTGACTAAGGCCTTTGCTTGAACAACATTTTCCATTGACCTTTTTTCCTAAGCAAACAAACATAGGAAGACTAGGAAAATAGTTTACCATAAATATTTTTGCACCAAACAAATAGAGCCTTAGCATACATGTTCAATGATTCAAACCTTTGATGAAGATCTAGTTTACTTTGTAAATTGTTTTTGACATCTTGGTAGCTTTGATTCGCCATCGGAACATATTGAAATTTTAATTGATTTATCACGAATTTGTTTTACTCTCAAGTGGGTGCCTAACACAGTCTCCTCATTGATACTCTTGTAGGTTTAATGGTGCATTATCACTAGAGTTGTCAAATGATCATCCTAATATGCGAATCATCTATAGAAAAGTTGCACTTATTCTTGGGCAGTGGGTCTCTGAGGTATATTTATCTATGAGCTGGTTCGTGAGGATTCAACAATCTTTGCGTTATTCCCTAAAGTATCCTGTATGCAATATTGCACTGTCTATTATGTACCCTCTTCAACTTCCTCAGTATTAGTATTCATGCATCTAAGTTTTGACAACACTTGTCTTCACATATATAATTATTTCTTTTTTTTTTCCATTTTTTTCTTTTGGTGAACAAATACATCTATAGATATATTTTATTATTATTTTATTGTCATCAGTGGCTATGTGTTTACATAACTTGAGTTACCATATGAGGTATACCACATGTATGATGTATAATGACCTTGATATAGATCACACTTTTAAAAAATTTGAAGAATAATAATGAAACTCAACTATTACCATATCTGATATGAAAAAAATTAACATGCAAGTAGTTTATAGCATATGTATTCAGATATACAACAAACCAAAATACAAGAATCGGAAAGGGAATAAAAAACACAAAAACACACGAAAAGCCTGCCAATTTAAATTGTGTGGGTTAGAATTTAATAATGAATGAAAATGTAGAACACATAAGATATTAACGAAAATACAAATTATTTTATAAAACATAGACAGTGTACAATACATATTAAATTATAAAAAAAATTACTTACTGAAAAGTATGCGTTTGGTTGCTTCTAGAAATCTTTCTATTTTTTTAGTATATTGATTGTATTTCAAGTTAATGTGTATATTAGTCTATTCATATATATATTTTTTGTGGAGGGAAGAATTGGCAACTGCATATATATAGATAAAAGTATGCTTAGAAAAGTATATCACAATTTTTTAATACATAACATCAAATTAGTTACAAAAATGAACGAGGACAGAAGGACGACTAAGTATGTGATTAAACATATGTATTACATTAGATATCACCATATACTAATATTTCTGTCTATATTCTGAGTGTTGGGACCATTTCTTGGTTATGACATGTGGGTAACATTAATGCGCCCTATAACTAGCATGAGAATTCTCTAATTCTGGCTAGCTTCTTTACAGATTAAAGATGACACCAGAAGAGCGGTTTACTGTGCTTTGATTAGATTGCTTCAGGACAGTGATTTATGTGTTAGGGTATGCATAGATCAAATCACATTCCAATTTCCCCCTAGTCCCTCTGACATATTGCCCCTTAAATCCTCATTGCTTGCTAAAGCTGTTTTTTTATTGTTATTTATTCAACCTTTTCAGCTAGCGGCGTCTCGGTCATTGTATTTTCATATTGAAGATGCAACTTTCTCAGAGCATGAGTTTTCTGATCTTCTTCCAATGTGTTGGGACTCGTGCTTTAAATTAGTAGAGGAAGTTCAGGAGTTTGACTCAAAGGTAATGATTGTTTCTCTTGGTTATGGTCAATTGCAGAAAATTAAATTTTAACACATGCCACCACTGAGGTTTCAACCCTCGGCCTGTAATTACCAACTGGAGAGGGGCTCCGTTACTCGGATTCTTTAACTTTTCCCTCATACTCATGAGTCATGTTGAATACAGAGCCTTCATATAAAAACCAAACACTTTACCTTGAACTCTTGAAGCATTCTAATTTTTTTACTTGGAGCGGAAATAAAACTGTGTTATTTAAATATGGGGGTGCATCCCTTCACTTCCATTGACTCTGTTAATTTATATCCCAACCTTTAATACCATACCTTTTTACCAGACATAGTATGAATGTTCTCGGGTCTTTTCAAAGTCTCATCAAAGTTTTCACATATTAACAGTTAATGGCTGAAGTCAATCAACTTGTTTCCAACATTATTTTTCATGTCAAAACCCTGGGAGCAGGTGTAACTTTCCTAGTATATAATATGACATATGTTGTTGAGTTCAAAGATATTGTGGCTGAACCAAGTGGAATGTATGGATTTGTCATGTATTAACCTACAAAAGTGATCATTGTGCGGAGTTGGTATTATATGAATAGGCAAAAGCAGTCTGTCAGTTACCGTTTGGAGATACTCCGGAAGAATTTGGGTGATAACTGTTAATAACATTATATCTTTTTTGTGGCGCATTTTTTTTAATATTAACATGCTGATTAAATAAAACTATAAAAGTGGATGCAATTTTGTATTAGGCTGCAGTTTATACTGGCTTTGAATCTTTAAATTGTTACAAATTTACCACCTGTTATGAATGAGGTTTATTCCACAATTTTGTTTCAGGTTCAAGTTCTTAATACAATCTCTGCTTTAATTGCACATGTCAATGGGGTCACTCTGTATGCCAACAAGTTGGTGGAATTCTTTCAAAAGGTATAAGTGTAATTTTCAAAGATTCCCTATCTCGATATTTTTTTTTTGCTGGATATGGCAAAGACACTTTCGGAGCCTAAAAGGAGTTGGTAATTCTGTGATGAATTTTAAGTTTCTGTCTTTGATGCTTAGATAACCTGTCATCCTTTTTATGAGAGCTGTTATCATGAACCTACTGAGGTAATCAGTGTCATTTGAAATCTAATTAGTCAATGCCAATACTTTACTACCATTTAGCTGTTGAAGCAAACTCATCTAGAGTGTGTATTTGAGTGTTCGTTTGGTAGTACAACAATTTGCTAAATAGTCAAATTTTTTATGTAAGATGTGTCTTAAATACTTGAGAGATTGTACCTGTATTAATTTTCCTAAAAGGATGCTTTTTGTGGCACTTCTATAAGCTTTTAGGACTTGTACGGAATGTACAATAGATTATATTGGCTTTTTTGTGAGTCAGAAAAATGCTAAAGTAAGAGTTCTGATCATTTGTGAGTTGCAAAGCTGATCCCATAACAAATGTCCAAGGCTCCAAGCTGGATACAGATGATAAAAAATTCTTCTCGATCAAGTAGTTAGTATAATTTATTTCAATTTGGGTCTGCTAGAGAAGTCATTATAAACTTTTGAAGGCTTACAAAATAGGCGCAGAAAGAAAAGATGTGTATAGCTTTAGTGCCTATACAATTATTCCCGGATGTCTTTATTTTTTTTGTACAAGTTCGGGGAGCTATCTAACTTGTCTATTTGGTTGGGGAATTGTAAGGGCAAAGTTTAGTTGTTAAACTTCCCAGTATGTAAAACGATTTCTTTAAATAGTGGCAGAAGAGGAAGGATGTGGTGTTGATGTAGGACAGGGATGAGAAAAGGGTAAAAACAAAGGATAAACCTATCTCTCCAGAGAATCGACAAGATAATATGTCCTCAGATTTAATGCATATAATTCAACTCTAATTAATAATGATGATTACAATTGTATATATAGATGTTCTAATACTTAATAAAATAGTAAGACCCTGAATGAATAACTCAGGAAACTAATTCTAATTGATAACTATAACTAAATACTTATCTACTACCATAATTAATAACGGATATAGACTCTGTCTTTGGGTGATAACCTTCTTATAAATGGAAATTAATGGTGTAGAACCATAATTTTATTTCCAGAACCATAACAAAAAGTTTACGTGAAGATTAATTTATTTGCAGAACTTCAAATAACTTGACATGAATAAACTTAGTTTTGTAACAATAATTTTGGAAAAAAGTTTGGTTCTGCAAATTCGTATTAACAAAAAGTTGTTGGTTCTGTAAATAATTAACTTGAACATATTATATGTATTAAAAGTTTGGTTCACATAAACATAACTTAAAATACAAGCACAAATAGAATATATGAAAAATTATATAAGAATATTTTTACACATGATGTTAAATAAAATTTAAAGTATTGTTGTAAAAATAAAAATAAATTTAAATCATATAACATTATAATTTATAAATATTATAGTAAAACAAAAATAATAAAATATTATGAAAAATTCTATGCATCCATGGGATGCAAGCTAGTATATATATGTATGTATTAATAAACAATAAATTGCATAATTTTGTGCTCCGCATCAGGTGTTTATTGGGAATTAGGGAAGAAGTCAATCTTTTGAAGCAATGTAAAAGGGCATGAGGTGTCAAATTCAAGGCCATTGTTTTAGGTGGTGATGCCTGGTGTGATCATGTGAGGATAAGTCATGGTGTCTAGTGAAATGATAGAAACTATACCTAGCATATTAGGTGAAATAAGTTGCTATGTGCTGCTTGTTGTTTCTGGAGGACAGATGAATTGTATATACTTCTCTGATCACATTTTTTTTAATTTATAAATTCTAAAAAGTATAAGTGTCATTTGTTTAGTCCGCCTATATGAGTAAGGCTCAGCGAGAAACTCCTTATTTGAGTAATTGATGAACGAATTTCTATTTTATAAGAATTTGATTAACAAATAACTATAAAAGATCACAGAACATACAAAAAACTATAGAACACCCAAAATAATTATAAAACAAATAAAAAAATTACATAATATACAAAAAATTATTGAACACAAATTACAGAACACTAATACTGAATAGTGTTATGTAATTTTGTATTCTATATTTTTCGTTTGTTATGTAATTATTTTGTTTGTTTTACCATTGTTTTTTGTATTCTGTACTTTTTTCTATGTTTATCAATTTTTTCACGTGTTCTGTAATTATTTATATTTGTTGTTGGTTCCTCAGTTACTCAAATAAGGGAGTTCCCCATTGAACCTAATATATATATATATATTTATATATATATATATACCAAATTCTTCATTGTACTGATTGAAAGTCACACTCCATTCCTAGGCATGGGAAGAATCTTCTGGTGAAAATCTTCTGCAGATTCAGCTTCTCACTGCTCTGAGGAACTTTGTTGTTGCACTGGGTTTTCAGTCACCTTTGTGTTACAACATGCTGCTGCCCATTTTGCAAAGTGGACTCAACGAAAATAGCCCAGATGAACTTCTGGAAGACAGCATGCTGGTCAGGCATTTCTATCTTTCATTAAAAAATTATTATTATAATAATTGTGACTTTTATATTGTACAGTAATGTGTTGATTCTACAGGTATGGGAAGCTACAATTTCTCATTCTCCTTCGATGGTACCTCAGTTGCTAGGACTGTTCCCACGTCTTGTGGAGATCCTGAATAGAAGTTTTGATCACTTAAAGGTTCAAACAGATTTTTTTGTAAAGTCCACCTTACACTAATAGCCAAATTATGTTTAATGACGAGGCTTGTTATTTGAAGTGTAGGTTGCTGCCAATATAACTGAGGGATACATAATATTGGGTGGTACTGAGTTTTTAAATCTTCATGCTTCTAGTGTTGCCAAACTTCTGGATTTCGTTATAGAGAATAGCAATGATAAAGGGCTGCTGTCACTTCTTCCAACTGTCGACCTTCTAATTCAGGTACTTTTAAAAAGAGAAAGAACTCTTTTGAGACATAACAGTTTGTCAGTTTTGTTGCAACATTTTACCCAGTCAAAGGACAAAGATGCAGTAACATATTCCCAGTTTAAATATCCTCTTTTCCTTTTTTAGATTTTTAAAGTTAATTGTGAGTAATAAGTAATAACTGTAGACAATAGGGCTCCCATAGCTTAAGCAAAGCATATACTGTACATAATAAATATTAACACAATTCAAAAGCAAGTAACATTGTCCAAGACAAAAATAGTTAAAGTAGATACACAACATGATAATTATTAGTCACCTGCAATGTAAATATCCAAATCTACTGCACAAAATATGAATTTATAGGTTGTACTATCAAATTGTTATGAGACAATATATTTATTTAAAAATTGTGCACATCTATTCATTAAATAATATTTTACTCCATAATTTTTAAATGTTGAAGATTTTTTTTTATTTATAATTAAGCATTTTATATTTGTAGATATATATTGTACAATATATGTAAAAGCCCGCCTTTTCGGACTATTACTTTCAATCAAATATCCAAAATAAACTGAAATTTTATAAATCTCTAAAACAATATCCCAATGTATCGTCAAAATCAAAACCAATGTATTCTCAAATTTATAGAGATGCAGCTCCACAGATAAAAATCTAGTAACTAAATTACTCCAGTTTATTTGTCCATCTCCAAGAAGAGTCCAAAGTTAAGGCAACGCTAACACCTGAAATTTTGTAAGTAATGAGCTACACAGCCCAGTAAGAAAACTAACTACACACTAGCAGAATCAAGTAGGTTTCGTATAACATATATATCTTTCAGAATCATATTCAAAGAGATAGATCGAATTTCAAATTCAAAATAATTAAGTCATACTCTTTAGACAAATTATCCCATTACGCTTGGTCACATTAGCCGGTGACACGATCCAAAATTTTAAATGCTAATAAACGCGCTACCGTTGCTAAGGCCCAAAATAATGCACAATCTTCGAAGGGCCCAAAAGAAGAAGTGCTCCCTAGTAAGGTCCAAAGTCTAGTTCCGGAACTATACGCAATTTACTAACGGTTCAATACGAAGCGAAGGGTTCTAAAATCCTCTTTCTTAATTCAAAATTCGAAGTTCAAATAACTCTTTTGTTCATAATTTAATCCAATAAATTAGCATACATGATCCAATTTAATAACAAAATTACATATGTATAAATGTAAAATTTATAAAATAAACTAATGTTTCGAAAGTTTACTTACCTCAACCTTGCAAACCAATAATTAACAACATCCTAGAACATATATTGAATCCTTAACACCCAATCGAAAATATCACATCTCAAACGTCGAACTTCTTCATAACTTCAATTCTGCCCAGATCTGTATTTCACCTTTTTGACCCTCTAAACGATGTTTTCTGGAAAAACTTAAAACACGAAAATCGTAGAGAACGAAAAAATCTTTCCAAAAAATCCAGAATCACCGAATTCCGACTTACGATGAATTTACTACGAATTTTACAAGATTGCTGAGTTGCGTATGAGAAATTCTACGAATTTTAATAACAAAGACGAACAAAAAGAATCAAGATTTGTGTCGAGAGAGATTTATAACTGTTTAGTCTTGGTGGCTCGAAATGATTATGAAAGAATGAGGAGGTCTCAATCAATATATAGAGTTTTAAAACCCTACAACAAAACCTACTACGATTCAAATCCTACCAATATTCAAAAACCTGTTATTCTGATCCAATTTTAATTCCTAATCTCTATCCAATTTTAATCCTTTTTCTATTATTATTAATCTATTTTATTATTCTAAAAAATATGGGATATTACAATATATTATAAGTTAAAGTCTATGATATGTGAGTATATATAAACATGATTTTATTAGTGTACATTTTAAATTTGTTATTTATGCATATATTGCGCAAATTAGTGTTTGTAAGATATACTGATGAGAAAAAAGAACACACTATGTATATATATGTGTTTTTGGTTTTTGTGAGCGATGAAGAGGAAATCAGTTGCTTTTCTGGGCTTTACTTGAGCACGTTTCTGACAAGTATAATAATAATATAATTTTTCTAATTCAATTTGACTAATACCTTCAATTTATTGAAAAGTGTATTGAGAAGTGAAATTAAGATGCATCGTCTCCAGCATTATAAAAGTGATTTTACAAACAAAGAGTGTATGTGAGAGGAATAAGTTTAGAAAAATTGGGACATATTAAAGATCAATAAGTGATCCTGTCAGAATATTCAGCTGCTTGTTTTCTTGCAGTGTTTCCCAGTGGAGGTACCCCATTTGATTAGCAGCACTCTTCAGGTAATTTCTGTACATCTATACGTACTTAATTATCTTGTACCGCTTGCATTTTCTGCATACATATACACTTTCACCGACCTGTGTTTCACTGAATATGGTAGAAATTGATTGTTATTTGCTTAATTGGGGGAGACGATCATGATCCCTCCAAGACAGCAGTGAAAGCATCTTCAGCAGCCATTTTGGCAAGGATTTTGGTAATGAACACCAACTACCTTGCACAGTTAACAGCACAGCCACCATTATTGGTACTCCTCCAGCAAGCAGGCTTCCCTGTTGAAGAAAACATACTTCTTTGTCTGGTTGACGTATGGCTTGACAAGGTCAGTTGGTGCAAGAGTTGTTGCAATCTCTCTTTAAGAATCTCTAAAATCTTCATATCTATTGTCATAATAATACTGCACTTAGTTGTATGCAATTCTTTTATACTTTCTGCTTAATTGCAGATGGACAATGCAATGTTGATTCAGCGAAAGACATTGGGTTTAGCCCTTTCTATTATATTGACAGTAAGATCGCCTCAGGTGCTTGACAAGCTTGATCAAATATTAAGGTATTTGTTAAGCTTCTTATTTTGTAGGCGTTTGAGTTAAGCATAGAAATAATCTACTTTTTGAGTTGTTATAAAACTTTGTTGCATTTTAAATTGTAAAATATATGTTTAGCTTCTTACTTCGTTGACATTTGCATTCAAGTTTAGAAATAAGCTTCTTGTTAAAAACCGTTTTGCATCTTGAATTTAATAGTGCTTGTACAAGTGTTATACTGGGTGGAAGCGAAGACTTGGGTGAAGAAGAGTCCAGGTTCGATTAATTTGAAAGTATTAACTATTTGATGAAATTTCGTCTTAGTTCTTATTGGTATAAATTATAACTAAAATCTGCCTTCTTTTTTTCTCAATTTATATGAACTTAATTAACGGTAGCGACAATATGAGCCTTACTGGATCTCAGTTCCCCAGCAAAGAGTACAGAAAGAGACAGGTAGATCTTCAACATTTTATACGTCAGAATATACATCTCGTGTAATCTATGGACTTTTGGGTTCTTTTGTAGATCAAACTATCTGACCCTGTACATCATTCATCACTGGAGAACTCTGTGCGAGAAAACCTTCAAACATGTGCTGCCATTCATGGGGAGTCCTTCAATTCCGCAATTGGTAGAATGCATCCTGCAGCTTTTGCCCAATTGAAGCAGGCTTTAAATTTGACATGAGCTAGAGCTGATATACCAGACCATTGATGGTTTGTGTTTTGTTGTCTTCAATCTCCAGTTTTTTTCTCATCCTATAAGGGAGTTCATATGGGGGTAAACTTTCTTTCCTCTTAATAATCTTGTGTAAATATCTTTTTCAAAAAGCTTAAGATTTTAGACAAATACTGATGTTTTAAGTTTCACATTGTTCCTTTTTGCAAAATGTTATTTATGGTTTTAAATTTTCTGGAAATCATGGGCCTGTTTGGGTAAAACAAATAAGTTAACTTATAACTAATAAGCAGTGTTCCAAAAAACGGGAATCGATATTAGTCGGTGAAGGCATCTTGTAGTGAGAAATCGAAATGATTAATCGGGGATAATTTATTTTAATCAATGATTATATTTATACACCAGTCGTAAGATTTAAAAAAAAATAATCACATGTCTAAGTATTTCATGTCAAAGTGGTTAGTAACTATTACTCCCTCCGTCCCGACCAAATGTTTACATTTGGTCCGGGCACGGAGACCAAGGATAGTGGGTGTAATAGTGATTTTATTGTTAAAATAAATGAAGTAGTGGGTGTAATAGTGTAAAGTGTTGAAAAAGTGGAGTGAAGTAGTGGATGTAATAATATATTTATTGTTAAAAGTTACTATTTTTAGTAATGTAAAGAATTGGATGGGACGTCCCAAAAAGGAAAGTGTAAAGAATTGGTTGGGACGGAGGGAGTATTTACTAGTTAGTACATCCTAAAAATTGAAATAAAGTTTTCACCCCTTATAGTCTTCATTCTACAAAAGTAAAATTCACTACACATAACAATTCAGTTAATATAAACATACAACATTGTCGAAATCATCTTTAAGAACAAATATTTTTTAAGAAAATAGTATAGCCGGGAACTTACTGAATTTCTAAAAACCAAAAAAAAGTTTCACATTTAAATACTATTAGTTTTTTCCAAATACTATTATCCGTCTGTCTAGTGATTAATCGGAATCTGATAAATCACCGATTTTTAGAACATTTCTTATAACTTGAAATCTGCTTATTTGTGTCTGTTTGTATAATAAGTAAAATGACTTGTACTTGACTATAAGTTGAATTATGGAAAAGTAGAGTACTTATTTTTAATTTTGCAATTGAACTTCATAAAAATGTACACAATCTGTTAAGAAAGTAACCTTTAGTACTCTCCGTTCCATTTTAATTAATATTTGACTTTTTGACATGTATATTATAGGTATAAAAAATTCATATCTGTATATAATTATTATTATTAATATTAATATAAACAAAAATCTAGAATTTAAACTTTTATTTGATATAAAAATCAAAATTATTTATCAAGTCCATGCATGTTAAAAACTCAAAAGGCAGTTAAAATGGGACGGAAGTAGTACTCTATTGTTATATTATTAATTGTTATATATAGTAAGTTATAAAATACTGATAAATTTATCTAACTGATAATAACTTATAAGGGAAAATTTTCATTTTACTTATAAGTAATAAAATACTTCTAAGTAATAAAATACTTATAAGTGAAAAGTATCTTTTTTTAAGGTAACCTAAACGAACCCAATAGTGAGTATGCTATATGCATTATAATACTATATTTTAACCCATGCAAAACACAAGTTTTTTTTATGCATGTTATTAATTAAATATAAATATAGATATTTATTTATTGAATTTTTTTATGTTTTTTAATCATTTAGATTGAAATTATTTACCTATGTTAGTATTTTGGGACTAATAATATGAATATTAAATTTAGTATATTGTTCATACGATTCAAATCCCTAAATTTTGTTGGTATTTTTTAGAATTAACAATATAGATGTTAGATGTTAATATGTTGCTGAATGTGATTCCAACTTTAAAGTTATGTTAATATTTTTAGAGTTATAAAGAGTCATTTGGTTCGGGGGTTTCCGGAATGAGGTATGGGTTTAGAATGGATAAAACCCATACCTGTTGTTTGTTTCAGTTTTTTTAAATTTCTAACCTCATACCTCAAACCCATAAGGCATGGGTTTTTGATACCTAAAGGGGGAGGTGGGTACGAGGGAAGGGGTATGAGTATCAATTTTAATATTATTATTTTATTATTGATAATTAACATTAATAATAATAATAAAATAATAATATATACAATCAAACATTACTAATAATAAATAATTATTTATATAATAAAATAAATTTATCTAATTATTAATTCAATAATATTTTATATTAAATAATTTCATTCCAGAACTAAACCAAACAAATGATATCAATAATGAAATTTCATCTCCATACCACCCTAACCATTCCTGATACCAAACCCATACCGCCTCATGAACCAAACGACCCCTAAATTTTTTGTTAAAAAGTATGGAACCTTTGAAATTTAATAGTGTTTTAATAAAATCTCCTTATATTTATTATATATAGTATATAATATGAACATTGGATATATATATTTAAGCATATAAATATTTGTGTGTAATTAAAAACTTATTGTGAGTAATAGCATAATAGCACTTTTTCAATGCATTAACTTTATTATATGTTGTGTTCTTATTTATTATACTTCTAGCTATACATATATATTAATATTAATCCTTTGAACCATTATTTTTAATTATATTTTATATTTAACATCATATTCGTAATATAAATATTAAATTTTAATATGTTCTTGACCTTTTAATAGTATCTTAAGAACTTATATTATAAATTCATATTTGTATTTTGAGTTTAGACTTAAAAAATTATTTTTAAATCTCATGATATAAATATTATATTAAATATTTCATGCATGAGAATTTAACATTGACCTTTGGTAGTAACTTGGATAAATTTTTTTTTTTGCTTATTTATATGTAGGATATAAAACTAATAATACAAATATTCACTTTTAATATATTGTTGATGGAACTTAAATCCTAGTCATCTAAGAGTAGTTTATATATTAAAATAAATATAATTTACTCATATTAATATTAGATCTAATCGTTCTTATCTATTTAGTTTGAAATCTAATGGTCATTATTCATTATGTGTATATTGTCGCTCATGGCCAAAGTTTTGGAATAAAATATAATATATTGATATTAAATTCAACTTTGCACAATATTTAGATGTGTTTGTATCATTATGCGCAAAAATTATAAACTATTATTTAAATAAAAAGATTGCTACTTATTTACTGCAGTATGATATGACTAAATATATACTTTGTATATAGGGTGGGGTAAATATTATTGTATCCTATATATACAATTATTTTGTAATCTAAATTCTTTTGTATTCATAAACTTATTTGTGTTATTCAATCAAACTAAAGATAGTTATCGTATTTGAAGAATTATGAATTAAGAATAATGGTGTCTTAGCGTGCATAGATAAAAACATAAACTTATTTGTGTTATTCAATCAAACTAAAGATAGTTATCGTATTTGAAGAATTATGAATTAAGAATAATGGTGTCTTAGCGTGCATAGATATTAATATATTATTAATATGATTTAAAATTTAAATTTTTATTAGTATTTTTATAACTAATAATATAATTATTAGATTTTAATATACTGTTAATGAGATTTGAATGTTAAATTTATGCTATGAAGTTGTAAATATTAAATTTTAATATATTATTGATGAGTATCGAACAATATCCCATACAAAGCATGGTTTCTTTTGTAAGTATATAGTAATGTTATATTATTATAAATATTTATTGATTAATTATTTTTATTAAATAAAAATTTATATATGTGGTTATTAATATAATGCTTTTATAACCTCTTTTATTTACATTAATTAAATGTAGCAGTCACTTATCAAACAATATTTTTACTTAAAAATAAATATTGTTTGTTTATAATTATTTATTTTAAAATCATTTATCTTTGTTAAGAGATAATAAAATAAATTATTAAATTTAATATGTTGGTAATGCAATTTAAATATGAAACCTATGAAAGTGTTCTTAAAACAAATAATATACATATTAAATTTTAGTATGTTGTTGATAAGATTTGAAAGTTAAACTTTTATACATATATTCACTTGTAACAATACCTTATAAATGTTAAACTTTTATTAGCATTTTTAGCATTTTTAAAGTTATAAATATTAAACCTTGGTATTAATTATAACTTACAAATAAGTGAATAACTATATAATATTATATAGTTATTAGTAATAGATAGGTAACCTTTAGTAGTAATGTAGTATTCAGATAAGATCCTTTCAACGGTTATTATATTTAAGATATAATATAATTAAATTTAATAATTTTTATTTATTTATTTTAAATTTAAAAGATCTAGTCGTCTTATATTTTCTATCACTAACATGTTAACTAAACTACTAATTATACATATATTCACTTGTAACAATACCTTATAAATGTAATCTTGATATCTATTCCTAAGTTCTTAACATTGTATTTTATTTAGAGGAACTCTATTGTTCTTCACATTGCACCATAATCATGATTGACAATATACGCTATCACTGGTAATTTTATGACTAAAATCAGTTTTGACAGTTCCATCACCGACACAAAAATAATTTTGTGACTAAATATTTATGAGTATTTTTTCGGTTAATAATATAAATATTAAATTTTAGTATGATATTGATAAGAATTGAATCTTAATTTCAAGTTAATGTATTTGGATATATGTGGAGTTATGAATATTAAATTTAAATATGTTGTTAAAAAGTATCGAACCATCGACATTTAGTAGTATTTTTGATAAGATTTGTTTTACACTTATTATATATAGAATATAATATAATCAAACATACTAGCTGTCCACTAGTCAGCTTGAAATACTCGGGCATCGAGCTCGACACCCGACTTGGCGTCATGATAACCATGATGCCTGCCTTGGCGTCGTGATAACCATGATGCCCGACTTAGCGTCGTGATAACCATGATGCCCGACTTCGCGTCGTGATAACCATGATTATGGTGTACGATTGCCCGACTCAATCAATTAAAATACACAAGACACGAAAGGGATGGAAATTACATATTATTGAGATGGATTATTTTGAGGGAAAAATATCAAAGTTCTCATTTTTTAGGATGAAATATATCAATATCATCACTAAAGAAAAATCCGACTCATTTTCATCAGTAGATAATAAAAAGTGTACACGCCGTTAAAGTCAAAATTGAATTTAGTCAAATTAAACATTTTCCGTCTCACACTTTGTTAGTTAGTTGCTTACTCAAATTGTTACTTTTAAGTTATTATAAATAGTTATAGGTTGCATTGCTTGGTCTTTATCAAGTAATGAAGTAATGATTCTACAACCGGAAACAACCACCATGCTTCTTTCTGTATTCTGGATAATTAATAATTGTTTGTGTGCATGTAGAGACATAAAAAGAGCTGTTAATGAATATTTAATAATTTTGACAGTTAAATCCAGCTTTTAATTTAACATGTGTACATTTTTAATTTTCTAGTGATCAAAATGAGTCGAGTTTTTCTTTAGTGATGATAATGATACATTTTATCCTAAAAAATGAGGACTTTGATAATTTTCCCGTTTATTTTTGTCATCACTTGTATTTTTATTTCATTTTATATGTTATTCCCTCCATCCGAAAGTACTAGTTTCTTTTGAAATTGTTTTTTCCCCCATAATAGTTGTCCATACCTACATCCAATTCAAAAAAATTCAAACTTACCATGTTATTTTGTCATTTCCAATGTAAACTCTACTTCAATTGCATATAAAATTAATACAATAATATGAGTATTAATGAAAAATGTTACACAACTAACTTTTATTAATATGTGTGATTTTTTTCAAAAGAAACTAGTAAAATGGGATGGAGGGAGTATTATGTACTCCTTAAGTTTCATTTGAACTTAGTATTCAATTACTTTCAATTTAAATTATGAAATTGATATGTTTAACTATATTAAATCTAGTATGTGTGTGTGTGTATTTGAACTACTTGTCGACTTTTTGTGACTAGTAGGATGTCTTGTTTGACTAGTATTCTCGAATGTACACGGGTGTCAAGACTCTGCTTCAAGTCGTGGCGCCGTCATAACCATTGATATTTAATGGTTATTACATTGTTACTTTCCGAGTCCATCTCAAGCTAAGAATAGCAATCCATCTAATAAAATATTTATTTTACAATTTTACCAGGTGGCAACGAAGGTTTTTTTGGTTTGGGCAAAGGTTTGCCACAGTTTTGGATATTCGTGAAATGGTTGGTCCGAGGCTTTTTTCTTATTTTTTGTACCATCGACCAAAGTTGCAATGTATGTACAGGTAAATCAATATATTGTAAATAGTGTTGTCCTTTCATGGCATATTTTTTTAGGCACATGGGGATTTGCACAGCTGAGTTTCTCAAATTTTATACGAGTGGAAGGGTACAGCCGTTGAGTGTATATGGTCCAATGATTAATTTCATGATTTTTGTTGTGCAATTATGTACTTGCAACAAAATTGTTTTGTTACTGTTGGAAGCTAAAAGGCAATGAAATGATGATTTAGCGTTTTAAGTTTTTTATGATGTGATTTGCTTGTTTCTGTTTTGTCATGAACACACATAATGTGACAGATAGCTATACAGGAGGATATAACGACACCACGCTTACATCCTAGTTCAACAGTAATTGGTCTCCTGTAGAAAGCTGATTTGTCTTTGGTAGCAAATGTTGCAATGTAATAAGCGTGGACAAATAATCTTTAAAGACCCGGGAAAAGAAAAAATATCTTACATCTTTATATATATGGTGAATATGCCACATTTCACCACATGGAATCATTTCTCATCTGTTTGACTGGGCTTCAACGCAGTAATCTATCTTATGTAAATCTTTGGGCCTCCTAATCAAATCTCAAATTCTTGGTTATTACAGTTTGTTACCAGGACGGAGCAGACAATTTTAAATTCTGCCATCTAAGAAGAACAATAAACCGAACATCTGAGAGCCAATTTTACTCTACCATAGTGATTAATTTCGTCCATGTTACTCAAATTCTAGTCAGATGGCATCTGATTTTTTGTAATGTCTTTCAAAACCAATAAAATTTAACTTTGTATATCTAGGCAGTTCAGGTACGGTTGGGACTCGGCGTTACATTACCAACTAAAATAGCCTATAGGCACCAAAACCAGGTACAGTATGTGGCCACGAGGGGGGGGGGGGGGACAGAAATTACAAAAGAATAACAAAACTTATGTCTTCATTCCTGTGGTGCACTGCCATTCCTTGGAGCATTAACTGACCCAGTCTCGGCTGAAAAAACAGAAATTACAAAAGATTAACAAAACTCATGTCTTCATTCCTGTGGTGCACTGCCATTCCTTGGAGCGTTAACTGACCCAGTCTCGGCTGAATCTTCACCTTTTTCACTCTTCTTTCCTGCATGGTGGAAACAATAATAAATTCTTAGTTCACACTAACAACGCATCTATCTTTCAATTCTAGGATATTGATTTATCTTAAGCCGAGCGGAAAGTAAGTAATGTAATACTCAGACTCAGTTGAAATGGAAGATAAGTTTTCGATATGATTCGCATATATTCATTATTCACATTGAACTTCTTTTTTATACCTTTCTTTTTTTTCCCACCACCTTTCTTCTTTGTTTTGATTCCCAGTGCTAACCAGGCTTTAATTTCGGGATCATCTATAGCTTTAGTAGGTTCCAACTCCTGTAAAGGGTGAGACGTAATCCGGTCTGATCCATTTGGCATCAGCAAAACAGTAAACTTGATATGAGCAACATAATCGCCTGCACATTAGGAAAAGCAAGAATTTCATCATTATGGAAAAATACAAGAGACTGAGTTATCTTACAAGGGTATATTCACCAACGATGTGTAACATCAGTCTTATAATAATAATAATAATATATTACCTGGTTTCTCGTGAAGAACAGGATATGGCTGCAAAAGATCATGATTCACACATTCCACTAATCCAAGGCGAGCTCGTTTCTCTTCCAAAGCTCTGTCAAATATCATTTTAGGGCTCCACTAGGTAATAATGATGACGTCTCAGAAAACATGTAGGAAAGGTGTGAAGAGACCAACCTTGCTGTGAATGGCATAATTGGAAAATTCTGACTTATTTCACTAAATATAAACCTTGATGCTTTCATTTTTAAGTGATAATTCTTGTCCACAGCTCGTTTATAAACAGTTGTCTGCTTTTCATCCAGTAACTTGGGCTGTAATGTTTAGGCAAAGAGCAATAAGACTACTTTCTTCTCACTCAATTGAAAGTTGAAGTTGCATTTCTAGAGCGAATAGATACTATAGAGTATAGGATAATATTACTTTTAGCAAAAATACTCAACGAGTAGATTTAATTATATCAACAAAAGACAAGATAGGGACCTATCTAAAATTGTGGTATACACAGAAGCAAAAATTAAAATTAGAAGGCAGTTAGCATATAAGTAATACTACTTTTTACTCCAATTATAAGAAGGTACATTTCTAGAGAAAATAACTACTACAGGATTACACTATTTTAAGCAAAGACACTCAACAATTAAGTTTAATTATATCAGCAAATGACAAGATACTAAGATAGGAACCTATTTAAATTGGGCAACATTTTAATAACTTCATGCATTTTATAGACAATAAATAGATCTGTTTTTTCCTATCTGAAAAGTAATAAAGTGGAAGTGGTATATAGTTTACCAATATCAAGTACTGAGAGATCAAATCTTACCTTCCCTTCTCCTGTGCTGGTGACTATATCAATGGCGTAAACTTCGTTTTCCTCAAACTCCGCATCATCAACTCTTGTATCAGGGTTTGAGACACTCAGGACAACTTTGTTGCCATCAATCACAAATTGTTTGAGCTGATGACTAAGAACTCCTTCAACAATTTTACAGTCATACACAGCAGCAACCTTCTGAACGGCTTCCGTCACATCTTTGTTCTGCCACACAGGAAAGAATTAGCAAAAAATGACTAAAAAATAAAAAATCAGGGAACCTTTTACTTCAATACTGGATTGATTGAACCCTTTGAGAAGTAGCATAAGCAAATCATCAAGTATGTAAAGGAGCTTAAAATGAATCAAGCAACTAGAATTCTAAGAACTGATGCCCAGAGTTGCTCTCCAAGAACATAACCATCAACAATCGGAAATAAACGAAAATGTGTCTGCACCCAGATATTTTATAAAGCCAAACCAGAGAAATAAAATGTAGTAACTACTCCATATCTGACAAGTCATTAAAGCTCCTAAATGTCACTTATGATTCCGGTAAGACAATTTAAAGCGACTTAAAAGGAATTCAAGTGCAAATTTGGAAGATTCAGAATAATTTACATATTGTCTCGTGTTTTTTAGTTAGTGTTTGATTTTTATAAATTTGTTCCTTAGAGCCTATTTAGTTTTGTACGTTTTATATCTTACTTTTAAATAATAAAATTAAATTTTATTTTTATATATTAGCATAAGATTTACCCATCATTGTAAAATATATCATACCAATATAAAATACTAAACTACCACTTGTGAGATGTCACATAGATCAATCACAAAATACCACGTGGCTCAATAAAAAAAACATTTGAATTTGTTAAGGGAAATATGTGGGTGAATCAAGGGGAGACATGTAGGCTAGTGACGAGAATCCACTTAGACTGTCCACGAGGCACCATGTGTACCATCCTTACGTATCACGTAGGTCATGTCATGTCTTATTACAATGATTAATTATAATTAAAATTAATGGAGCCCACATAAAAATTACCTACCAGATATTTTATAAAGCCAAACCAGAGAGATAAAATGTAGTGACTACTCAATATTTGACACATTCATTAAAGCTCCTAAATGTCATTTATGATTCCGGCAAGACAATTTAAAGCGACTTAAAAGGAATGCTGCACGTAAACAATAACACATTTTCATAATCTTTAAAGCATCTCATGCTGACATTCTAAAAGATTACTATGTAACTGAAAAAAAAGTCAAAACTGTTTTCATATAAGCAATGGATATTAACAAAGTATCACAGAAAATATTACATGTATCATTATGGCCTGGTAATATAAATCATTCATTAATCTTTACTGATAACTAAAAGGAGGGTCCGATACAAATCCAGATAGAGGAGATGTGAAGCAGGATATGAAAGCCCAACACTAGGCCCAATAATAAGAATTCTAGAAGAATTAGTTATGAGGATTAATCTTAGCTACATTAATTATCTTATTATAATGATCAATTAATGTAGATGAGCAATACATATTGTCAATATGATATCGACTTCAAGTAGCGTTGGGAATCAATTTCACATCTTATAAATGTTGGTTGAAACCAATTTTTATTAATTTACAAATAAATATGATTCGTTTTGGAAATTGTTGACTTATAGTCTTATTCTCAAATGTTAAAGAGTATTTAACCACTATCAGCTTATGTGAGTTATTCATCATTTAAAGAAGCCTTAATGAACTAAGAAAGAACAAGCATAGTTCATACATACATCGGCTCCCTACAAATATCAGAAAGAAGCTTGCACAGTTGCACCAAAAGATTTCGAAGACACTATCAAGGCCAGGTATGTACTGCACAGGTGGGTGATAACTTATCTTATATTCTTATTAATAAAAACATTGATAACAATACAGGGCAATTAACAAGTTACATATGCAATGCCAGTTAAGCAGTCAACAAAATAAATTCCACTTGGTATGAAAATTGCTATTGCTAACTACTTGGAAAAATGATAAAAAGAGGCAAAACGAGTCCTACAATTGTCCATCCATTACCTTCTTCCCAGGCCTGACAAGCCTCAAAGCAACTTCAGCAGCAGTGTTTGCGGCAGCAATAGCATCAGCTTCCTTACCAGTCACTTTCCCATCCCGAAGAACATGAGTGTGTGCAACTACAGCGATGAATCCATCAACATGGCATCCCATATCACTGCAAACATTTAACTCGAATTTCAAGACTAGCTCAGGGTTTAGAAAAACAAAAAACAAAACATGAAAGGTCCAGGTTAACAGTCAACACTTAACTAAAGATTCAAGAACACTCACATTTTCAAAACATCACCCTCTTCCAACACTGCCTCATCACTAGCCAGAGGTGAGAAATGACAGACAGTATTATTAACAGAGACACAAGTCGGAAATGCAATGCCCTTCTCAATCTTCTTCTTCACATTCTTATACATGTTCCCAGTATGCCTACAATATACAACCCACTTTATACACAAAATACCCCTTACCAAGAACAAAAATAACACACATAAAACAGCTAAAAGTTACTCTTTAATAAAGGCATCCCCTTTATCACAAATGTCAACAATCTTTGCTTTCGGCTTACATGCTGCCAATACTAATTGCAAAGCCTCTGCACATTCATCAAAATTACTTCAAAACAAAACCCAACATAACTTTCTCCGTACATACACAGACACACAATAACCCCATAATTTTTTTTAAAGAAACAAACGAAAAAAGTCCCAAATTACCCATTTCCAGCTTATTAAGCTTCTGCACATTCATTAACAACTCTCAACAAAAGAAACCCATAAAACATCTCTATATCTACATATAGACACAATTAACCCATAAAAACCCGAAAACAAGAAAGCCCACAAGGCCTTAAGTACCCAATTTCTGCTTCATTACATCTATCTACATCAGAGAAAAATTAACCGTAAAATTCTCAGCAACCCTATTTCAGCAATAATATCAGACACACACATACATAAACATAAGTGTATTTAGAGGAGGGAGAGTAGGGAAGATACTGTTAACAGTCTCAGCAGCAAGCTTGTATTTTGTGACAACTTCAGGGGAGGTGAGATCAAGTTCCTTTTCATCATCAGACATGGCTCTCTTCAATTTGTAATATAAATATATTCAGATCAACCTGTAAAGACAAGAACCCAAAAAACATATATCATATAAGTGAATAAAACAAGTTTGTAATGGCAGATTAGAAAGTGAAAAAGGTAGAATTGACGGTAAAAATGAACCTTGAAGTGAGGAGCTGTGAAGGGGTGTGTTAGGGTTTGGGGGTTTTCAGGGTCTGATAAGAGGCAGGTTGTGCTCGGGTTATATATGCAATATGCAGAAATCAATGTATGGATCCTTCGGCAAGTACTTTATTTTTTTTTGGGTTTATATTAGTAGGCATGTTTTTTAGGAGTCCAATAATTAACCCGATCGAATTTACTCAGCAGGTAAGGTGAAATTATAATTATACAAATTTATGATCAAGTGGGGTGATCGAGGAATGATTATCTATACTATATTATTAAAGACGAAAGATTAAAAATTTTGGTCGTCGGTATGGTACTGGGTGAACCATAGAAAAGATCTTGACCGTCCAATTTTAAGTGAATCATAAAAACAATCTTAACCGTTGAATTTTAATAAAATATAATTTTAAAAGAATATAATCATACATATAATTCTAACACCAGTAGTTCTCCTTTTATGCAAACAACTCATAAATATTATAATTCTAAAGAATATAAACATTACTTTTATGTAAGAATATAATTCTGTTGATATGATAATATTATATTATATTTAAATTATATTCTATATTTTTTATTTTACGAATCCCAATTATTCTATAATTTTTATTTAATATATCATTAAAGTTTATCCAATAATTTTAATTTAATATATCATTAAAATTTATGATAACATTAAAAGTTTGATATTTGGTCGATATTTGGGCCGGATAATTGATTAATTATTGGGCCTAATTTTAAAATATTAATCTTCTAACTAAAATACAATCTCATATTAATCTTCTAACTAAAATATCTCACATTAATCTCCTAAGTAAAATAAATCTCTATACAAAACAAACAAAAATTATCCTATTAAAATATAAATACAAATAAATTATATAAAAACATATACATATAATATTAAATACAATTTAAATTATTATTATACAAATACAAATAAATTCAAATCATTAAAAAATATTAAAAAACTAAAAAAATTCATCCGTGCATCGCACGGGATATAAGCTAGTATAAGTAAATTTACATCAATATAAACTATAAATAACATTTGTAACATTCCGATTCTTTTTTTTATTATCGAGAAATTTATGATAAAGAATAGAACACGATTTGTTTTGTAAAATTCTGTCGTTCCATTTTTGCAGGAGCAGAGAATCCGACGATAAAAAAAGTTTTCGTTTTTTAGTCAAATCAGTATATATTTTGTTTAAATATTTGATAATCAGTATCAGGAAGAAAGAGTTAGATACAAAATTATCTATTTTTGAAATCGAAACATCAAACCTTACTTTTGTGAAATATCTAGGTTCAAGTTTATCAATCCATTTCTCGAAGAGTCTCATTCTTTGTCTACTCTAGGTGCATCAGAGATGCAGAACTTTTCTTATGGGTCTTTACACTAATAAATTGAGGATCGAACCTCGATAGTTCATTAAAAGAATAAATGAAGTTCGAGGGAAGACGACTATACCAACAATCGCATCAATAACCCATATGAATAAAAATCATTTTAATAGGTATGAACGCATTTTTATGAATTCCAAAAAATCCTCATCAACTACTGTATCAGTGACTACTGTATTAATGGTCGGAATTCACAAACAATATATTTATTTTAATAAAACAATCATACTCCATGTATCAACTCACTTTTACATTACATGAAAATAATCAAATATACACTTCTATGACATAATTTTTTTAAAATAAATATTTAACAAATTTTCAAAATGTCCTTTTTAGTGTATCATTCAAAACTCAATCACTTGTCGTACCATTACTATACAGATCATCATAAAATTTTGAAATCAAATTAGCTCTCATTTCATCTTTTCATTACAAATCAAATCACTTCGATTTTTTTTCTTTTTCTCCCCATTAGGCACCCATCGATCAAGCCATTAGGTTTGAACCGAAATATAAATCGGTTTGGATCGGTTTTTTAATAAAAAAATCGGTTTAGATCGAAACGATCGAATATAAACCAGGTAATGTATATACATCTGAGTCCTAACGGTCTACGACTCCGAGATATGTAAAGTACTAGAATACTAGACTACAGTAATAGCTATGCATTGGGGTTTGTAAGTTGCGTGTGGATATGACACTCAATTGCAGTTGTCCATGATTTAAAAATTAAAAATAATTTAATGCATGCAATATATTACTGTATATAATTATACTCCCTCCGTCCCCCTAAGTTCTTTACATTTTAAAAAAAATTCGACACACATTTTAAGGTATATTTTAAGGATAGTTCCATGACTTATTTTTAAAATTTTTTTTTCTATAAAAATAGGATAATCCAATTTTTATACAAAAAAAAAAAATTTTAAAAATGTGTTATGGAATTCTTCTTAAAATGTACCTTAAAATGCGTATCAATTTTTTTTTAAAAATGTAAAGAAATGAGTGATACAGAGGGAGTATCATATATGTATGTGGGTGTCGTACATATAATAGATAAGTAGTACACACTAATAATACTATCTTTTACTCTTCCTCACCTCGCCCATCACGCCAAACTCCATTACCATCCATCCTCTTCCTATCAGATTATTCACAAACCTAATAAACTCAACCAAAAAATTATAGAACTCCAAAATCATGTTAGTTGACATCTATCAACCCAGTAAGTCACAGCTCTTTCAATCAAAAGTTTAGCAGAACTTTGTTTCCGTTTTTTTTTACCCCAACTTTGTTGTCGTTTAAAACTTGCGAATTTTAGTTGTTCACCTCTACAATTTTCATCTTCCTAAAATATCTAGTATCCATCTTCTTCTTTTCTTAAAAAAATTTAAATATTTCATATAATAATATTTGAAAATCGGTTTATTCGTTAACCGAACCGAATTAACCAATTTTTTCCGATTCGGTTTCTATTACCAAATCGGTTCGGTTTATACTTTTATGAGAATTTGGTTTTTGGATTTTTCAGATCGGTTCGATTTTAGACCGAACCGACCTTTTGCTCACTCCAATAGATTGTAATTATAGCTTAACAGCGCCTTTAAAAAATTGGATAGTAGTATGTGCTTTGCATTGATCTTTTTCCAACAAAGACTCGTTACCATAAATTAGTCTCCAACCTTATCTGTCTAACAAAACATCATTAAAGACTAACAAATTTTTAAAACCCAAATCGTTAAATCATTTTGGATAGCCTAATTTTTTTTACATTTCCTCGAGGCAACTTTCTCTTATCACCTTTTTCCCCATGAGAATTTTGATGCTTCGCTTGAATGTCATGTAGATGGATGTATGAAGTTTATAGTCTCCCATCAAACATACAGGTTTTGCCTAAATAACAATTTTGAGAAGAATCTATTTTCTGACTCGTGAAAGTAGTTTTTCCTTTTAACCCTCAAGTTTTTTCAAACCATATCAAGCAGAGCTCTAAAGACCACTTGTTTTGAACTTTGTGCTATATATAGTCTGAATCTCGAGGTACTTGTCATGCTTTTGCATTTGGCGCATCTTTAAAAATTCAATCAATTCATTTTTTCTTGTTGAATGACTCACTAAAAGACATTTCTCACTAATCATAATTTATTTTCCAACTAAAAAAATGCTTCATATTTGTTGTAAATATGAATAAATTCTGAACAGTTACGACGATTGGATCTAGTAAATAACTGACTGTTATCTACATAGTATAAAAGATGTGAAATCTCCGAACCTTTTAGGCTTGCCTGGACTCCACGAACCTTTTTAAAAAATTGGGTCAAGTCCCGCTTTGAATCAGCTTGGATAATCAAAAAGCCCACTATAGACTGTTTGAGTCTTGAGATGATGACTTGTCAATGCACTTGGTAGTAGATGTTAGAGAGGATGGGTCCGAGCCCGATCCAGGTTCAAAGGAAAAACTATTCATAGTCAAAATACTTAGGTCCCGTTTGGTATTGTTGTTGTAAACAGCTATAGCAGTTTTTTACTGAAAAGCTGTCAGAAATGTATTCGGTAAATTCTAAAATCTGCTGTCTAAAAAAGCGCTTTTGGTCTAAAAGTTGTTATTAGCAAAAACATGCCCCCCGTGCTTTTGGAAAAAGCAGCTTTCAGCTTTTGCAGGAAGTAGGTATCAGTTTCTTTATCAAACATTCCCAAAAATATTATTTTTATATATTATATTTTAAAATATGCATAAATCAAAAAAATTACCAAACAGTCATCTAATTTTCCTGAAAACACTTTTTTCACCAGCACTTTTTCTCACAGCACAGCAGTTTTCAATTGCACTACCAAACAGAGCCTTAGTTCTAAAGAAAAAATTCGAGTTAAATGGCTAATACATAATCAGACTCACACTAAACTTGCAAGGGAGTCACTGAACTCAAAAAACTTGCATTGACATAATTCAAGTAATTAAAACTTGCATTTGGGTAACTGTCGTTAACATCGCTAACAAAATAAAAACCAAACTTGCAACTTACAAAACTGAACTCAACCCCAACTTGCATTTACATTCCTAGATTAATAAAAACTTGCAATTGGGTTACTGAAAAAAATAAACTTGCAACTGGGGTACTGAACAAAAATAAACTTACAACATACAACATACAAAACTGTATGGCTGTTAAAAAAGTTCGAAATATCTGATATCCGTTCGAAATATCTGTATCCGTATTCGAAATAAATCGAATATTATCCATATTTGAAATAAAGCGAATATTATTCGTATCTGAATAGTCGGATTCGGATACGAATATGGATATGTGCATATTCGTATCCGATAATATCTGAATCCTAATTTATATATATTATGTAGAAATATATATATAATATATATTTTTTCTTATGTTCAATTTATAATATATATATATATTTATTTATTAACTAATATATTTTTAATAAGATATATATAATTATTATATATATATTTTTTCTGGATATCTCAGATTCGGATACAGATTCAAATTTTTGGATTCAGATTCCGAAATTACTGTTCTCCCTACAACACTCTATAAATGAAAATATGTGATATTTTATAACTTTTTGACTTCGATTACCCAGTTGCAAGTTGAGGATCAGTTCAGTTAGTTGATTGCAAGTTTATATTAATTCAGTTAGTCGATTGCAAGTTTATATTAGTTCAATTATTCAACTGCAAGTTTTTTGAGTTCAGTGACTCACTTGCAAGATGAGTGTGAGTCTGATTATGTATTAGCCATTTAACCCGAAAAAATTCTTTCTGAAAGAAATATTTAGGCTGATTTATTAGAGGTAATTATTTAAGGGGACTATATATGAACTGCTTCCCAACGAAATTATGTTCTTTGTTGGGATTATAATACCTTATCATGATATGGACTATAACATGCATTCAAGCCCATTCAAAGTCATTAAAATCATCATTCATTGAGGGTTTATGATGGTGGGAAAAATCCTATTTTTATATGGAAACTACAAAATAGGAGAAACTCTAATAGAAACATGTAGACTTTATTATCAATATATAAAGATACGTAGGACCTTGAGAGGGATCCAAGATTCCAAGCCTTTGAGAATTGTAGAGAACAAGCTCTGAAGTGCAGTTTAAAATTCTCACCAACCAAAACACTTTGTCAAGTTCTTTAAGCAAGAAACTCTAAATCTCTAAAGCTGGGTAATGAGAATCGGCTTCAACAGTAGTACTTATACTTAAAACTGAACAAAATGCCCCACATGTGAGAATGGGTTGTAAGATGTGAGAATGAGTGTTACAAATTCCCTCTACCACTTAAATTCTTGGCGTCTTCGTCAGACATGAACGGATAGTTCAGTATGTCCCGAATCATACCACTCTAGCTATTGTGGGATAAAATCGGCTGATTTTGTGTCCCCACCTCCAAACCTTTGTCCATTATGGAATAATATCATTTGCCTTCGTGTTCCCACCTCTGCCAGCTTAACTTATCAAGTTTTTGAGAGTCGGTTTTGGTACCATATATTGGTCAAGCCCTGCTTCTGAATTTGAATTAAATTGAAGTATATTGACCTAAATACAACAACTTGATTAATTCACAAGCCCGCTATGATTTGTTGGTGCATTTGGTAGTAATATATATGCTTATAAACCGAAGAGAATGCCCACATGCCTTGGTATGAGATTGGGGTGTTACAAGGAAAGAATGACAAGCCATTGCACTACAAAAGAACGAGTATTAAAATGATATATGGAAGACATTGTGAGGGAGGATGTTGGTGGACAGCTGATCCTTTCGTGGAGGAGTATTACGTGAAAAGGCATGCACGTGGGGATATGTTCTTCTATGAATGTTATACTTATCTGAGTCCTAGTTTCAACACATTAGTTTACTTGAGTCCCGATGGGGGTGCTGTTGGGAAAGTTTTGGATGGAATGGATGTGTTAGAGGCTCTTGAGAGTGATGATGACGATCACGTGGGGCCTGCTAAACCTGTAATCCTTGTTGACTGTGGGTAGCTCCATGATGGTAAATGTTTGGAATATCTCAATTTAAAGACCTATGGACCAAAATATCACAATATGACAAAAGGATCTAAATACAGCATAAATACGTGCATAGATCAGAGAAAGGGATCATACCTCCTGATTGGTTTGTCGAGAAAGATCCTAATCAGAAAGCAAAGTTCCCACTTTGGTGATACTTATTACTAAGTAGGCTGTCAAGCATCATATGCTGCGGATTCAAAAAATATATATTTTTGCGATTAAATGGAGCCTTGGAAATAAACTCTTTTAGAGGTTGTGGCATTTTCAGTTTTCATTGATTATGTTGCGGCTTCTGTCCCTTGTATTTTGATTATCGTTCTGTATCTATTAGGCTTAATGCCCTATGCCTTTTTGACATTTATAAGATGAAACAATGTCAAGGCAAAAAGAAACTTTTAATAATATTTAATTATGTGCTCATCTTACCCTCTCCACATTTTAATCTGGGTACGGAATTTACAAAGTCATTTCGTTTTGAATTTTTACGATATTAAAATTTAGAGGAAAAATGAGGAGATAAATTATTTAATTAATAACTGACTGAATTGGCCTACAAACGGCCTATTCTATTTTTATTCACTTGCAGTAATTTTTTGCAAGTGCAAAGTTATGGCAATATTAGATGTTGTCTGGGCCACAATATATAGATCCAACGTCTGAAGTGAACCCGATCTATGTCCCTGATTCTGAAACCTGAATAATGAATACTTCAAGTTGAACTATTTATATGTCATTGTTGCAGTTAGAGATTCACCACACATATGCCATAATTTCTGGAGATAATCTGAACATAACCATTCCAGAAGTCATATATATGAACAGCAATTAGCAGTGAATAGTTGTGTTGATCTCGGGAAGACCTCATGATTGAGCCTGACCATACACAAATTGATCTACTTGAGCCTTGTGGAAGCATGGCTACCAGGTTCTGAAGGGCAAGGTGTGGCGGTTTCTTTTTATCGTGATTTTGCATTCATGTGAAGGGTCTAATGGATATTGAGGATTCACATTTTCATCTAGAGAAACAAAGATTTATAACCTAATCAGTTGCTTTTAACCTGCAAGATGAATCTCTTGCCACAACACTGGTATATGGCTGCTTCTGGCGAATCCCTGCCACATGACTTTCGTGCTCGTGCGCTTTTCGTTTATAACTATTTCTGATTAGGGTAAGAGGGTGAAAGAAAAAGAGTTTGTTACTTGTCAATTTGCAGTAGTAACTTAATGTTAAAGATCGTAAGAAACTACTAGAAGTTTTCATCTGCTCTTGTCACAGATATATTAATGTTGGTAGTGTGCTTCAAGGCTCCATTTGTTCTTTTCAGAAATTCTGATTTTCCTGTGTTGTTTTCTACGTTTCTTTCCCCCTATTTATTCTATGTTTCTCAAGTCATCAAGTTTGACAGGTGTGATTATGTGCAGATGAAAGTCTAGATAACATCGTAGGGAGTGCTACTATGTACATCCAGAAGTTCTGCATTTATCTTATGAAGTCGAGGCTGACATTACATTATTTGAGTATTGGTGTAATTGCATATATTCTTTGATGTGCCTTTTTAACTATCTTGACATGCCTTTGGATATGATAAGCTATAGGACTGTAAAAGCATATATATATATATATATATATATATATATATATATATATATATATATATATATATATATACATAGAGAGAGGGTGTTATTCTCTAATAGAAACAAACTTCGATTTTTAATTTGATTTTTCCCATCAAAGCATATATATATATATATAGAGAGAGAGAGAGAGTGTTATAGTCTAATAGAAATCAACTTTGATTTTTAATTTGATTTTTCCCATCAATTGTCAAATTTTTTTTCAAATCTAATTTCACCACATTTTTCCCCATTAATTTGCATACCATATGTGCTATATTGCAGCAACTTCAAAATTAATCACAAATTTATATTACATATGTTATCAGATCAAAATGCAATCACTAATTTATATTAGATATATCACAAATTTGTACTATAAAAATTACTAATTTATATTATAAGAATCACCAAAAGCACCAGTTTTGTTAAATAAATATATATGAAGATTGCCGGAAAAATGAAAGTCACCAGAATATAATATGGTATGCAAACTGATCGTTGATATTGAAAAAAGATTCACCAATTGGCGAGAAAAATCAAATTAAAAACGGAGAGAATTAGATAGGATTGTGTGTGAGATGATGTATTTTAATTGTGTGTGGTGCCTTCTAAGAGTCATTAGATTAGATTAAATATGTGGCTTATAGTAGTTTCTGATTTATATATTTTACTTATTTGTATTTGAGCATTTGACCGTATATTTATGTCCAGAGAAAGGCGTCATTAGGGTTATCTATGTCATTCTGCTTCCTAAAATTTGGTTTGGGTTTACCAATCTCGTAAAATGCTTCAATTAGGAATTAGGATAATTATTTGAAAGAAATTTAGAGTAACATAACAAATAAGCAGAAGGCAGCAGTCAAGTCAAGATAGTTGTAGTTTTAACTTGTGCTATTAAGTCATTAACTTTTAGGTTTAAACTATCAACTCTCTGCCATTTGAAAAAAAATCAGACCCTGTAGATTAGAGCTATGTAATGCACAGTAAGGTAAGAAGATGAATTGTTGATTTGTTGGTAAGCAATACCACGTTTAAAAGTTGTATGTACTCGTCTTGACTTCATTCATTTCCACCCAAGTGTGCCTGTTACAACAAACTATCTCGGTTCAGGAGGAACTTTATATTGATTGATATTTGAATGTTGATAAAAGTCATAATAGTGATTTTATATTAATCAAGTTTATGGATAGAATGCAGAGATATTTGGAAAACGATGCTTACTTCCTTTTAATTCATAAACTCCATTAATTTGTAAATTATAAAACCAGTTATATAGGCATACATCAATGTACAAACATGAATGAAACAACCTTGATATCAATATATCAGTATACCACCACGTATCTTAAATTAACCTTGCGAGTATGTCTGCAGACCAAAATGCAGACACATGACAAACAAAATGCATACGCACTCGCATGACATAAAAAAATATATTATTTACTTGCATATTACCCAACCGTGCACTGCGCGGGTTATAAATTTATAATTAATTAACAATTAAACATGATATCTTAAATAGTTTAACTTTATATAGCAAATGATCCCTTTTAAATTTCTAATATTGCTCTTACATAGTCAATAGCATGATAGCACTTTGACATTCCATATCAAATTTAGTAGTACCAAACCAAGCTATTATATCTGTGCCAGAAATATATTTGGCTCCTGGTCACGAGTCAAGAATTTTAAAATTCTGAGTCTGGCTTTGTTGAGTACGTTTTTTTTTCTTAAAAATGCTTATAACCAATCAGTATGTAGAAGTAAAGAGATGCAACCGATTAATTCTCGTCATGCATGTCAGCAACGTGATAGTGTGATAAATATGATGAAAGCTGCATCTCTGGCCGGCCGCTCAAAAAAGCTTACTAATTATAGGCTTCTGTTTTCTTGACTTTGTATGTACTCTGATTATTAATTTAAACCACGACTTTTAGACTAAACAAAACTTTTCTACTTGACTATTATGCAAGTAGAAAGTTGTGGTTTTCATCATATATATACTCAACTTTTCAACTAATATATTTTAATTACATTAATTTAGATTTAGGTATCTGATAAAATATTAATTAGGGAGGTTTAACAGACAGAAACAACTATAAATTGCGTTTGTCTCATAATTTGTTATGAATTGAACGAATTTTAATTTAATAACTTTGATTTGGATACTCTATAAACATGTCAGTTATTTGAAGGTACTCCGCTTTTTCTGATCGAATACATATGCATAACTTGATATAATGAACAATGTATCATAAAGTAAACTATAAGTACACCAGACGACTTGAACAAATTAAATACACAGGCACCATGTACTTATTGGGTATATTAGACAATTCATAGAACCCGAGATATCTCAACGAGGGCTGGTTGGCGGGTGCAACAAACTAATAGTAGTAGTACTTGAGCTATACTGTTCAGAGTCAATATTCCCAAAATTATTGTAAGAACTTAACTGAATTTCATAAAGATCTGAATGCTGAATCTCACTATGACCTATTGAGCTGGTGTTATCTGCATTGCGATGTTGATTTGCCCAAGGATGCTTAGTATATCTTTTCAAACTTTCTAATTCCATTGTAACTTTCTTCATTGTAGGTCTTTCCTCACCATTAAGGCTAAGGCATCTCTTCACAAGTTGAGCAGCTGTTTCGAGTTGCTCTAGTGCCCCTTCCTTCATCACTCGGGGGTCTAGGATTAGGAAAATATGATTTTGTTTCACAGAGGTGACAAAATATGTAGCTAGGTTTCTGTCCTCAGGGGCTCTCTCGATGCAAATTGGTTTTCTACCTGTTAAGAGCTCTGCAAGGACCACTCCAAAACTATAAACATCACTCTTGTCAGTCAGTTGGCCAGTGTGGAAGTATTCTGGGTCCAAGTACCCCAAGGTCCCTTGGACTAATGTTGTCACTTGGGTTTGATCCAGAGGTACAAGCCTCGATGCTCCAAAGTCTGCAATTTTGGCCACATGATGATCATCCAGTAAAATGTTAGCCAACTTGACATCTCTATGAATGACGGGTATGGCAGCTGCCGAGTGAAGATGTAACACCCCTATTTCAAATATATCGAAAGTACCATAAATCGCCAAATATATCATGACAACTGAATTTATTCTGAAAACTCCACAATTCAAAATATTTTCAAAACCTAAATAAATCTTCGACTTAAACAACTTCTAGTAAAGTCACAATGACACAAGTTACAATGAAACTCCATTGCACTACTTTGAAATTGAAATACTAAAAATAAGCTGAGTCCATAGCGTCATCTAGGAAGAAGGACAAGACATCTCTCATCACACATTCCCATGATCCCCATGAAAATCTGCCGTGAAGAAAGAAACGGCGTGAGCCAAATGCCCAGTACGGAGGAATACAAACGAATCGAATATATTTATATGCTCTGAATAATCACAACTCAACAACAATATTAAAGAACGAAATGCAAATGTAAGATGAAGATAGGAGAGCTCAAATAACGATGTATCAAAATAAGTGAATACTTAATCGAATCAAATCAACTGAATAATCAAGTGACTAACTGAACAAATATACCGAATCATCAAATTTATTCACACATCAGAAGGTTATTATAACCTCATGTCATATTGACAACAAAACCACGTAGGCACATACAATGGACTTGCAGAATCCAATTGTATAACAAAAGTAGAATGAGTGTATGACACAAACAACTTCATCTATTAACTGAATATCACTGAAAAAATATTCTAGGGTCGACCCATACGCCTCCTATAAATATTAACTGAAACTCACCCACGAGCTAAACTGAAGCTAGCTGAAGCTCACCCACGAGCTACATATAATTCTGAACAAAAGGAGACGTCGTGACTAATCACACCGCCACGATGGTGTCACGTCATTAGTGCCACAATAACATGCCTGTGGTACCCCCACAGGTGGTTATGCTCGGTATAAAATTTCTGAAGTGTTGTCCATGACAAACACTAAAACAAATCTCAATCATAATTGAATATTTAGGGGCAGAACTTAGAACTCAAATACCACTGGTACAATAACAAAATTTGAACTTGATCTCAACTGAATATTATAGATAATTTAATAAGCTTTCTAAATTGACGAAGCTCTCGAAAAACAGAATTATAACGAATAAGTTGTGGCCAAAACACTTTAGGATTTCCAAACTAAAACCCCTGCTGTCCAGAAAATTTAAAAGACAATTTATACCACTATAAAGGATGGCTTTAAACATGATTCCACCTGATTCATAAAGAGGGTTTTAAGAGCTTTCAAAATTGTATAATTTGATGAAAAACGAATGGAAAACGAGTAAGTTATGAGCAAAACAATGTGTAAACATAAAACATGGCAGATTTATACAACAGCTTTGAAACTTAAGATGTCAACTGATTTAGCTGGACATCATAACAAAGAAAATACAGAGGACTTTAAGAGCTTTCTAAATTGACCAAATTCATGCAAAACAGACTTATAACGAACACGTTATGAGCAAAACAAAACGTAACAATAAATTTGTCCAAGATTCTTTAAAACAGTTTTTACCCCATGAAAACAACCAAAACAAGGCCCGAGTATAACTACAAAAATATAGATGTTTCCATGATGTTTCCGTATTGACTAAAATCGATAAATTTGGAGTTATAATGAACAATTTATGGGCCAAACAAGTCATAACGGCGAATCTGTCCAGATTTTATAAAAGTGATATTTATCCCATGATGACAACCTAAACATGGTCTGAATTCATTCTACCATTATAAAGGATTCTAGTAGCTACTATTACTACCGGGCCATCTAATATAATTGTTGGGCAGATTTAAATATAAATATATATTATGAGCCCACAATTAATTAAATGGGTAATATATATATATATATATATATATATATATATATATTTATTTATTTATTTATTTTCGGGGTTTTACAGAAGATATGCAAGGGCCCCAGAAGATTCAGCAGCAATTCTCAGCCGATTATCCCACGACAACCATGACATGCCTCCATGTGTATTGTGGACATGATCGAATAAGGTACCATTTGAGACGAATTCATAAACCAACAAAGGTACCTCACACTCTAAACAACATCCCAGAAATTTAACCACATTTTTGTGGTTAACTTGTGTAAGAATCACCATCTCATTGATAAATTGCTCAATTTGACTTTTATCTATTATTTTAGACCTTTTTATAGCAACTACACGTTTATCAAGCAAAATTCTTTTGAACACTACTCCATAACCACCTTGTCCAAGGATCCGATCAGAGGCATAGTTATTTGTTGTTTTCTTCAGCTCCACATCTGTAAAAAGTCTAGTCGACTCAATTGTAACACCCTCTTTTGAAATACTTTGTTGTTTTAACAGGAAACCACCGTTTTGCCGGAAAAACTTGTCTCTTAATTGAGCGTGTTTTCTTTTCTTGATGACGCAGTATAACCAATTAGTTCCAACGAACAAGGAGATGAAACCGAATGACATACCTGCATATGCAACTCATAATGATATGGGTAATGAACAAAGACAGAATTTAACATTTTGCCAATACTTGCTAATTAGTAATGCATTAACACTACAGTTCATTAGCAGGATTTCTACTATGTTTCAATATCATGTTATCATTTGGAAGTGAATGTTTTCTCTTCTTCTGTCGAAGTATTAAAAGAAGAGCCAATCACTCCATCCAACCCAGATACCTATGTCTGTGTGTGTACAAACTGAATTAGTTAGGAGAATTTTTGAATTTCAAATAACTAAGCATGATTACCTGAGAGAAACACGTTCACCTTATATATGTATCCACAAATTATGGTTTGTGAAGGAATATTACCTATGATTAACTTGGTCACCGGGAACTTGGACCTTTCAGCAACGCAACGACTGCCATTTTTCCTGCCATCACCGTGAAAACCACGTGGACAAGAACAATTATAACTCCCTGGAATATTAATGCAAGTCTTCCAACAATCATTTGTGGCTGGATCTGCACATTCATCTACATCTAGAAAAGTAACGATTCATATATACCACATTAGATTAAGTACTAAAATTTTGTAATGATAATTTAAGCAGATGAATATGAAACGTAGAATTTACCTTCGCATCCCGGGCTGAGATATGGATTACCCTCGTAACCTTTATTACAAATACAACGGTAGCCACCAGAAATTGCATCAGTGCAAGAGCTATTTGCATATTTGCAGGCAAAAGAATTAGAGTTTTGAGCTGCTTGAGCACAAGTTATATTCTCAGCAATAACCCAGTTCAGTACTACAGGGACAGTAGCTCTAGTCCTTTCCCTGAAGACTTCATCTTTAAGATCCGAAAGACCACGAAATTTGAAGCTGTCTTTCTCACCCAGGGTTATAAGTCATGTTACTTTTATGGTTGTCATAGCTATCGAGGTAGATATCAAAGTACTTGCGAACATTTACTGATACCTGGCAACAGCCGGTGCCAGAACACTCGTTTTTAAGGACTTCCTCAGCATTATGGCATGTAGTACTGCAACCTTTAGGCAGAATATCGTCTTTCGCCTGGTAGATGTTTCCATAGTCATCACAACCAACAATAGTGAAAACATTTGCGTCAGAAAACGTGTATGTTCCTGCCAAATTATACCATGCATAAGTTTCATTGTAAATAGAGCCAGATTGATCATAGCACATTCGAGCAATGAAATTTCTAGTGCGAAATTGGGTGTCTGATATATCAAAAATCTCAATGTTACTATTTTGTAAGAAGGCCTTTGGAGGGTTGGTAGAAGTGCTGCAGGTTATAGCTAACCAGTTATTTAAAGAACAGTTTAATCCAATATTGTCCCCTTCTGATATAATCCCAAACGGATATGGTACAGTGAGGTCTCCACATTTGGTCTGACAACCCGGCTGGGCAATGACTCCAACCTTCATAATAGTGTGATTGTTATCGTTTTGAATGGCGGTGTTATTATATTGAAAAGTGGGAGCTGACTCCAGTGCTTGTAGCCCCCAAGCACAAACAAGCAACACGAGAAGCAACTGCAATTTTGTTTTCATTTTAAGGAGTATAAAATATTTGAAAGTTTATAGTATTGTTAACATTTTGGAGTCAATAAGATAATCAAATCTTATCTTTAACACTGTTCTTGCTAAATGTTGTTCGTTGAAGTTAACTGGAAAGTTCTTTATCTTGAAAACATTTTAACAACTAAAGGAAGACTTATTTTAGTGTTGCTTTTCGGTTGATTTTATTGCAATCGAGCCATTTTTGACCAAACTTTGATGTTTGATTTGAAAAACTAACTAGGTAAACAAACTTTGGTAACATTTCAACTATTAATACCATTTTTGTTGAATTCTGGTTTCCGTAAAAACGAAAATGAGCAACTCAAGTGTCTATAAAGTAAATCATAAGTTAGATTAAAATGTTAAATGTTTAGAAAATGTCCACAATATCATAAATAACATTCTGATTAATTCTGTGATATTTAACCAGGAAATTCACTCTGTTAGGACCTAGGATACAACCCACTACATCTCTATGTTCCGCCCCTGCTCAAGAGTTCTCAGCAAATACACTTTTCGGTGTAAAATATATATAGAAATTAGACATAGATCATTGTCTAAGCAAAGCAAAGTCGTTTGTAGCAGCACAACTTTTGAGTCTGTTGTAAATCTCCTTTGGTGAGTTGACGTCTCGAGCATGATCGATAGGTTATTCCCCAACCAAAGTCCTCCAGCTAATAAAAATCCTTCCATCTTCTCCGTATTTCGATAGTATTTAGATTGTCCAATAATCACTGGACAATATCTGAAGATTGTCCAATAATTATTCTCCCTTGTCAGAAGTTATTTCCAGGTACTTTTTCCAATACCTGTAAGTGTTAACACTTGAACCTCTATGTCCATTTCCCAGCTATACAGCTTATAGCTAGACTATTCATCACACCTTGTGATCTTTTAAAAGTTTCCAACAAAACAACTGCTTGATATATGGTTGAAAGATAAAGAAAGGAAAAACTTGCGTATATGTTTCCATCGTAACTTCCTTCATTGTAGGTCTATCTTCACCATTAAGGCTAAGGCACCTCTTCACAAGTTGAGCAGCTGTTTCGAGTTGCTCTAATGTCCCTTCTTTTAATACTCGACGCTCTAGGATTTGGAAAATTCGATTTTCTTTTACAGAAGTTATAAAATATGTAGCTAGGTTTCTGTCTTCTGGGCATCTCCCCATGCAAAGTGGCTTCCTACCAGTCAAAAGCTCCGCAAGGACCACTCCAAAACTATAAACATCACTTTTGTCCGTTAACTGGCCTGTGTGGAAGTATTCAGGGTCCAAGTACCCCAAGGTGCCCTGGACTAAAGTAGTGACTTGGGTTTGATCCAAGGGTACAAGCCTCGACGCTCCGAAATCTGAAATTTTGGCCACATGATGATCATCCAGTAAAATGTTGGCCAACTTGACATCTCTATGAATGATGGGTATAGATGCTGCCGAGTGAAGATATGCGAGGGCACCTGAAGATTCTGCAGCAATTCTTAGCCGATTTTCCAAAGATAACCATGACATGCCTCCATTTATATTGTGGACATGATCGAATAGAGTACCGTTTGAGACAAACTCGTAAACCAACAGAGGTACTTCACACTCTAAACAACACCCCAGAAGTTTAACCACATTTCTGTGGTTAACTTGTGTAAGAATCACCATCTCATTGATAAATTGCTCTATTTGTCTAGTATCCATTATTTTAGACCTCTTAATTGCAACTATACGTTGATCAGGTAAAATCCCTTTGAACACTATACCATAGCCACCTTGTCCAAGAATCCTATCTGAGGCATAGTTGTTTGTTGCTTTCTTTAGTTCTTCATCTGTGAATAGTTTTGTTGATTCAACAGCACTGCTGTCGTTCGACATGCTTTGTTGTTTAAACAGGAGGCCACCGTTTTGCTCGAAGTACTTCTCTCTTAATCGAGTATGTTTTCTTTTATTGATGCTGTAGTACAAGAAAGTAGTCGCAACGACTGAGATGCAACCGAATGTTGTACCTGCATGAACCCATAGTAATTTAGTATAATGACCAGTTTTCTTATACTCTACCTAACAAAATATCTACACTATCATCAATTAGCAGGATTATTACCTAAGATGAACTTGAGCAGAGGAAAATTGGACCCTGTTTCTATATATGTAGCTGGAATAAAAACTTGTGCAACGCAGCCACTTCCCTTTTTCCTGCCATCGCCGTCAAAACCATGTGGACAAGAACAGTTGTAATCTCCTGAAATATTAATGCAGGTCTTCTCACAATCATTCTTGGTTGAATCTGCACATTCATCAATATCTAGAAAGGAATAACAAGATTGATTTATACAACAATTTATTAAGTTGCTATACTAAAATCATGTATGATATGTACCTTAAAAAAGTGAATAAGAAATGTATTATTTACCTTTGCATCCTGGGCTAAAATATGGATTACCCTCGTAACCTTGTTTGCAGATGCAACGGTAGCCACCAGAACTTGCATCAGTGCAAGAGCTATTTGCATATATGCAAGCAAAAGAAATAGAGTTTTGAGCTGCTTGAGCACAAGTTTTGTTTTCAGCAATCACCCAGTCGAGTACTATAGGGACGGTAGCTCTGATCTTATCAGTAAAGGATTCATCGTTAAGATCTGAAAGACCACGGAATTTGAAGCTGATTTTCTCACCCAAAAATGCATAGCCACAAGGGTTATAAGACATGTTACTTGTATGATTGAAATAGCTATTGAGGTAGATATCAAAGTACTTGTGAACATTTACGGATACTTGGCAACAGCCAGTGCCAGAACACTCATCCTTAGGGACTTCTGGTAGATGTTTCCGTAGTCATCACAACCAATAACAGTGAGCACATTGGCTTTGGAAAATGACGTGTATGTTCCCCCCAAATTAACCCACGTATTTGTGACTCTAGAAATAGAGCCAGATTGATTATAGCACCTTTCAGACATATGGTTATCAATGCGCAGTTCAGTGTCTGATATATCAAATATCTCAAGGTTACCATCTTGTAAGAAGGCCTTGGGAGGATTGGTAGAAGTATTGCAAGTAATATCAAACCATTGATTCATGGAACAATTCGGACTATTCTGCCCTTCTGATATGATCCCGAACGGATATGGTACAGCGAGGCTTCCACATTTTCTTTTACATCCTGGCTTTGCAAAGTCTCCCACCTTCATAATAGTGTGATTTGTGCTGGTTTCAATTGCGGTGGTATTATATCGGTAAGTGGAATCTAGTGCTTCTATCCCCCAAGCAGAAACAAGTAACACGAAATGCAACTGCATTTTTGTTGTCATTCTACCGAGTATAATATTTGGTAGTCTATAGTATTGTATACAGATATGCCTAGCGCAAATTAGTGTGATGATGTTTCATTTGAAGCTAACTGGTTTTCGGAGACTTTTCAGTTACTGAATTAGTCGAAATAAGAAGAATAAGATGAATTGTGAGCAGCTGCCATCAGCCACTAGTTACTAGTAGTTATTATGTTGGTTGAAGGACATTATAAACAATAAAGACGATAATTGGTTGATGCATTTGGTGGATCAACATGCTGCTATTGGTTCATTATAAGTAACCTTTATAAGATCAACAAAACACTGGTCACTGGGGACTTCCTTCGCGTTGTGACGTGGCACTGCATCCTTTAGGCAGAAAGTCGTCTTCAGCTTGGTAAATGTTTCAACGCTCATCGCAGCCAATAACGGTGAAAACATTGGCGCTAGAAAACGTGCATGTGGTTTCGCTTATATCAACAAATGCAGAATTTTTTCTGTAGAGAGAGCCTGATTGTTTATAGCACTGTTCAGCCACAAAGTTCCGGACACGCAGTTCAGTGTATGATATGTCAAAAATCTGAAGGTTACCCGTCTTTGTAAAGGCCTTGGGAGGGTTGGTTGTAGTGTTACAGGTAATATCAAACCAAGGATTTATGGGGCAATCTGGACCACTGGGACCTTCTGATTTGACCCCGAACGGAAATGGTACAGTCAGGTTTCCGCAATGGCTTTGACATCCCGGTTTTGTACTTATAATAGTGTGATTGGTACTTATGATTTCACTGGCGAATACTGGTGCTACTAGCCCCCATGCACAAACAAGATGTACAAGAATCAAGTGCATTTTTGATTTCATTTCAAGGATTGTAATATTTGGGAGTCTAGACTACTATTGTATATATACTCCTACTAGACATGCTTAGCTCAAGGCCTCTCATTTATAAGATACTCAAAACTTGCCAGGTCCACAACCATTAAGTTTTAACTTTCTCTATTAAATATATATTTTATTTTAAATTTATGTATCTAATAATATAAGTTACTTATCAGTAAAATGGCTAGATCAGTTACAAATTATTAGTGCAACTTGGTAAAATATTATAAATTATGTTTACTATATTTGGTAGGAGTTGGCACTTGGCACCAATTGTGTTTTAATATTGTTGTTCCAGTGTTACTGTTTATGCAAGTTGTTCATCAGAGCCACATTTGGGGATATACACATATTTCCCCTCTCTGTTGGAAGATTTTACAAGGCGTAGAAGATTAGAAAATCTTTACAAAAATTAATATCAAGCAAGTATTAATATCTATGTATTAATGCAAATATATTTGGAGGAAAGACAAACGCAAATGCTCATGCATGTTGCACTTTGTACTTGTTGTCTATGTAATTTATGCAAATCACAGAACATGATCTATCTATTATCAGTCAGGTCTCAACGAGGGCGGCTTGATGGGAGCAACAAACTAGTGGTTCCCGAGCTATATTGTTCCGAGTCATGAACAATATTATGATAAGAGCTTAGTTGGATTTCATAAAGATCTGAACGTTGAGCCTCAGTACTACTCATTAAGCTTTCGGTTTCATCATGGCTATGCTGATTAGCCCAAGGATGTTTAGTAAAATTTCTTAAACGTTCTAGTTCCATTGTAACTTCCTTCATTGTAGGTCTTTCTTCACCAATAAGGCTAAGGCACCTCTTCACAAGTTGTGCAGCTGCTTCGAGTTGGTCTATTGTCCCTTCTTTCACCACTCGAGGCTCTAGAATTTGGAAAATCCGATTTTCATTCAGAGAGGTGATGAAGTATGTAGCTAGATTTACTTCTTTGGGAGATCTCTCCGTGCAAATTGGTTTTCTCCCTGTTAAGAGCTCCGCGAGAACCACTCCAAAACTATAAACATCACTTTTGTCGGTCAACTGGCCCGTATGAAAATATTCAGGGTCCAAGTACCCCAAAGTCCCTTGGACCAATGTAGTCACTTGGTTTTTTTCCAAGGGTACAAGCCTTGATGCTCCGAAATCTGAAATCTTGGCCACATGGTGATCATCTAGTAATATGTTGGCTAACTTGACATCTCTATGAATGACGGGTATGGAAGCTGCCGAGTGAAGATATGCTAGAGCGCCAGAAGATTCAGCAGCAATTCTCAGTCGATTTTCTAATGATAACCATGACATGCCTCCATCTATACTGTGGACATGATCGAATAAGGTACCATTTGAGACAAACTCATAAACCAACAGAGGTACTTCACACTCTAAACAACACCCCAGAAGTTTAACTACATTTCTATGGTTCACTTGCGTAAGAATCACAACCTCATTGATAAATTGTTCTATTTGACCCTTATCCATCAATTTTGACCTTTTAATAGCAACTACACGGTGATCGGGTAAAATTCCTTTAAACACTATGCCATAACCACCTTGTCCAAGGATCCTTTCAGAGGCATAGTTATCTGTTGCTTTCTTTAGTTCTTCGATTGTGAAAATTTTAGTAGACTCAGCAGCAATTCCCTCCTTTGAAATGTTTTGTTGTTTTAACAGGAGACCGCCGTTTTCATGGAAGAACTTCTTTCGTAATTGATTATGTTTCCTGTTCTTGATGATACAGTATAACCAATTAGTTCCAACGATTACGGAGATGCAAGCGAATGCCATACCTGCATGCAACCCATAATAATTTGGGTAATGGATAGATAAATTTTGAAATTATGCCAATATATTTCATATTTAAGTATTTGCACCATAATCAATTAGCAGTATATCTACTATGTCCTTTTAATGCTATCTTGTTGTTATAATTTTTTATTTTCTCTTTTTTTGAATTAAAAAAAAAGTACAAACCGCTCCGATAAATATATCCGAATATGAAATGAAGTGATGATAGAATTTTTCATTCATAAAAACTAAGCAGATTGTGTGTGAGACGAGGTCATTGATTAGTTATTTTCTATATATAGACTCAAATTCTGACTTGAGAAGGATTATTACCGAAGATGAGCGCGATCATACGTAACTTGGACCTTTTAGCAACACAAGGACTATTTTTCCTGCCATCGCCATTATAACCACGTGGACAAGAACAGCTGTAATTCCCTGGAATATTAGTGCAAAGTTTCTCACAATCATTCTTGTTTGTATCTGCACATTCATCCACATCTGCAAAAGAAATCATTCATACCAAGTGAATTAATCAGGTGAATTTATATAACATAGCGTATGATCGTTACCTTTGCATCCCGGGCTGAGGTATGGATTACCCTCGTAACCTTGATTACAGCTGCAACGGTAGCCACCCAAACTTCTGACTGGTTCAATATCAATGCAATGGCTATTATCATATCTGCAAGCATAAGAATTGGGGTCTTTCTTTGCTTGATCACAAGTTTTATTCTCTTCAATTACCCAGTCGACTACTATAGGGACAATAGCTCTGTTCTTATCCATGAAGGTTGTATCATTAAGATCTGAAAGACCACCGAATTTAAAGGCATTTTTTTCACCCAAAAATGCATAGCCGCACGGGTTAAAAGAGTAGGTGCCATTTGTATGGTTGTTGTAGCTATAGAGGTAGGCATCAAAGTACTTGAGAACATTAACAGATACTTGGCAGCAGCCAGTGCCCGAACACTCGCCTTCACGTACTTCCTCTGCATTGTGGCATGTGGTACTGCATCCTTTAGGTAGATAATCGTCTTCAGCCTGGTATATGCTTCCACGGTCATCACAACCAACAACGGTGAACACATTGGCATCAGAAAACGTGTATGTTCCTTTCCCCAACTCAACAAATGTATAATCATCTTTGTATAAAGAGCCATTTTGATCATAGCAGCTTTCAGCCAGAGGGTTATCAATGCGCAATTCGGTGTCTGATATATCAAGAATCTCAATGGTTTTCGTTTGTAAGAAGGCCTTAGGAGGGTTGGTAGAAGTGTTGCAGGTTAAGCCGAACCAGTAATGTAAAGAACAATTTGATTCATTGTCCCCTTCTGATATAATCCCGAACGGATATGGTACAGTGAGGTCTCCACATTTGGTCTGACAACCCGGCTGGGCAATGACTCCAACCTTCATAATAGTGTGATTGTTATCGTTTTGAATGACGGTGTTATTATATCGGAAAGTGGGAGCTGACTCCAGTGCTTGTAGCCCCCAAGCACAAACAAGCAACACAAGAAGCAACTGCAATTTTGTTTTCATCTTACAGTACTAGTATAATATTTTGTAGTTTATAGTAGTATTGTGTATGGATATTACTAGTGTGCATGGCCTCTCTTTTATAACCTACTCAACTTGTCTAGTCCACTAGTAAAGTCCAAGTTTTTTTGAAGACTTTTCGACAACTGATCAAAGTGCACGATCTATGAATCAAGAAGCTATAGGAGATGAGTGGTGAACTAGCTTCCATCGTTGGATGCATTAAAGGTGAGCTAGTCTTTATTGAACTCCCACGTAGATCAAGTCTACAAATCTCACAATTAAAAGGCACGAAGACCAAGTCATTTTAGGAAGAGGCCAAAGAATGTTAATAACCATCTCTAGTAGTTTTGACATTGTACCCCACACACAGTCGCATAGACCTCAGGTCTACCAATCCGACAATTGGGCCTTTAAATAAAAGGAACAAGGACCCAAAAGTCACTCTACTACAGTTTCGAAATTAAGTAGTGTAGCATTTTTCTACGTATGAAAACACAACAAAGTTGATTAGTATGCTCATCTCTATTTTGTGGTAGGCAACAGAAGTGTTGGAGCTCATTGTCCAGGCAGGCAAGCATGTCTAAACGCACACGCTAAATAATCTGGATGGGACGCAAGGCAGAATCAGACTGGATCGAACCAAAATCTAATTTTACTTGGTCTTTAAAAAATATATTTATTTTTTATAAATCATTACCCCACGAAACTTCAATTTTATCCAAAATTTTGAATTCGATCAAAATATCATATTTGGATTATGAAAGGAATTTAAATATATATTTTATCTTCAATTTAAAGACATTCAAATTTTTGTTTATTTTTTTTATCAAATTAACTAAGTTTTGATTAAAAATTAGTAATTATTTTTTACAAATTACATTTTAAAGTAATTAAATATATTTTTAATAATATATTTTAAAACCTTTTTACAATCATATAGTAATAGTTTACATCTCGTTATTATATGATTTAAATTTTAGTTTTATTATTGTAATAATTTTATTTAATATTATTTGTAAAAATATTTTTATATAAATTTCATTTATTTTATTTGCAGTAATATGTTTTTAAACATTTTTACAATCATATAATAATAGTTTACATTTCGTACGACAACTTTATTTTTAATGTTTTATTATTTTTATTTTAATACTTAATATTTATATGATTTAAATTTTAGTTTATTATAATAATTTTATTTAAAAATATTTTTATATAAATTTCATTTATTTTATTTTTTTGAGATAAAAAATATTTTTGTGCTTATTTTAAAACATGTTTTAATTAAAAAGAACTAATGTTCAAAGATTAGTTCTAGTTAGTTACTGATTTTTTTTATTGGTAACAACTTTCACGTTAATGAGTTGTATCGAAATACAATCTCATAAGAATCGGAGTTCCTTTGTACAAAAAAGTTTATTATCTAACCAAATGATACGTAGAGATATCTTTTGAAAATTTAGACAATTAGACTTTAATGTTTGAAAACATAACACCGTTACAGAAAAATGAAAAAAATAATTAGTATCCATCTGAATAGGAAAAAAAAGACAAAAAACATAAATTTTTACAAAATACATAACACAATTATTATTTTTATAAAATAAAACAAGATAAAATCTAACTAAAGAGGGTTCTTTTGATTAGATACTTCATGATAATTTGTAAAAAAACCCTAACATTTATACAAAATAATACTTTAAGGTTTTACCATTCTCCATTTCTACAAGATTAATCGAGTAAAGCTCTAACCGAAAAAGAAAACTTATGTAAAATTAGTATAATGAAAACACCTAAATTTGTTTGTCACCGTCTTTTAAGAAATTTTTTTAATTAGAACAAAAAGGAGAATAAATTTAAAAGCATATAAAAAGTCATTAATGACACATAAACACCACCTTATATCATCAACAAGCCATCTTATATGGCACTTGGCACAAAATGTCATCATATATGACACACAACTCGTTAAATAAAGTAAATAACATCCATATAATTAACAAAAAGCAAAAAAAAATTATCAATACAAATTTAGCATATTCGATCAAAATAATTAACTGCCATATCTATAAATACTATCAATATTGTCATTCAAAATTGAAAAAAGAACAATAATTTTTGTCTTTTAAAACCATACCCGACTATTATTACATCTCTGCAATTAAATATTGCATTTGAAAAAAAGTACAAACCGCTCCAACCAATCGATAAATACCCAACAAAGCAGATTGCGTGAGACGAGGTCGTTGATTACATATACCTCTATGGCTCTATACATCAGGGTTGATTTATGCTCCTGACAAATTTTAGGACACATTACTATTTTCTGGTAAGTCATAAGGCTCTACATCAACAGTCAGACTGAAATTCGCAGATGAGCTCATAGAAGTTGAATGAAGGTCCCAAGGGCTATATAGGTCAGTTACTGCATATTCAACCTCTTCATAGTGCTGTTTAGTAGTTGATAATCCATGTGACAATCTAACATTGTCTAGCTCCGCTGCAACTTGTTTCATGTTTGGCCTTTTCCTCCCGTTCAAGTTCAAGCATCTATATGCAAGTTTAGCAAATGCCATGATCTCTTCTTTCCCACCCTCTTTTGCAATTCGCGGATCAAGAATATCTAGTACACGGTCCTCTTCCATTGCTAATATAAAATGTGTTGCTAAACTAATTTGTCCCTCGTTGTCAGGTCTAGGTGCCACGATTGGTTTTTGTCCTGTCAAGAGCTCAACAAGAACTACTCCAACGCTATAAACATCACTTTTGTCGGTAAATTGGCTTGATTGGAAATATTCAGGATCCAAGTAACCGAATGTGCCTTGTACTCCGGTTGTCAAGTGAGTTTGATCAATAGAATGTGTTCTGGAAGTTCCAAAGTCAGCCACTTTTGCACTGTACTTGTCATCCAAAAGTATATTTGTTGACTTGATATCTCGATGATATATTGGAATCGATGCTGCAGAATGTAGATAGGAGAGAGCTCCTGCAACTTCTGTTGCCATACGTACACGAATATCCCAGGTAAGTGGAAAGTCTTCATTATAGTCATGGATATACCGGAAAAGTGTTCCATTTGGGATGAACTCGTAAACCAGTAAAGGGACCTCTGTCTCCAAGCAGCATCCATGTAGCTTTACAACATTCCTGTGGTTTATTTGCGATAAAATTACTACCTCATTGATAAAATGTTTGATTTTGCTTTCATCTTCTATCTTGGACTTTTTTACTGCTACTATTCGTCCATCTGTCAACATTCCTTTATAGACAGTACCTTGTCCTCCTTGTCCAAGGATTCGATCTACATTATAGAAATCGGTTGCTTTCTCCAGCTCCTTTGAAGTAAACAATTTGGTTGCCTCAACATTAGCTTCACTAGAAGACACCTGTTGATGTAATAGCAGACCACCATTTCTCTTAAAAAACTTCTGCTTGAGTTGACGTATTTTTCTTCTTTTCATTACTTTGTACAACCACAACGTAGCGAACATTACCAATAACACCCCAAGACTAGAACAAGTGGCTGCAGTATCAATATAATGAACAAGTTAGCATATCAAAAGAGGTACATAGATGTTGAAACTTGAAGCTTACCCAAGATTTATTAAAGAAATGAAAGGGTACATGTTGAAGATAGTCATTTACAGAGCGTTAGATGCCACCACTTTAACAATCAGTAACTGAGAAGGCTTACTATAAACACACACATAAATAAATAAAATTACATATGTTACCAACTTCATGTCTAGTTTTCTAGTAATAGGTCCTGAATATTAATGATAATCTTCTTAGTAATCTTGTCCTGCTCCTATTTGGAGGAAAGACAAACGTAAATGCACATGCATGTTACACTTTGTACTTGTTGTCTATGTAATTTATGCAAATCACATAACATGATCTATCTATTATCAGTCAGGTCTCAACGAGGGCTGCTTGATGGGAGCAACAAACTAGTGGTTCCCAAGCTATATTGTTCCGAGCATGAACAATATTATGATAAGAGCTTAGTTGGATTTCATAAAGATCTGAACGTTGAGCCTCAGTACTACTCATTAAGCTTTCGGTTTCTTCATGGCTATGCTGATTAGCCCAAGGATGTTTAGTAAAATTTCTGAAACGTTCTAGTTCCATTGTAACTTCCTTCATTGTAGGTCTTTCTTCACCAGTAAGGCTAAGGCACCTCTTCACAAGTTGTGCAGTTTCGAGTTGGTCTATTGTCCCTTCTTTCACCACTAGAGGCTCTAGAATTTGGAAAATCCGATTTTCATTCAGAGAGGTGATGAAGTATGTAGCTAGATTTACGTCTTTGGGAGATCTCTCCATGCAAATTGGTTTTCTCCCTGTTAAGAGCTCCGCGAGAACCACTCCAAAACTATAAACATCACTTTTGTCGGTCAACTGGCCCGTATGAAAATATTCAGGGTCCAAGTTCCCCAAGGTCCCTTGGACCAATGTAGTCACTTGGTTTTTTTCCAAGGGTACAAGCCTTGATGCTCCGAAATCTGAAATCTTGGCCACATGGTGATCATCTAGTAATATGTTGGCTAACTTGACATCTCTGTGAATGACGGGTATGGAAGCTGCCGAGTGAAGATATGCGAGAGCGCCAGAAGATTCAGCAGCAATTCTCAGTCGATTTTCTAATGATAACCATGGCATGCCTCCATCAATATTGTGGACATGATGAAATAAAGTACCATTTGAGACAAACTCATAAACCAATAGTGGTACTTCACACTCTAAACAACACCCCAGAAGTTTAACCACATTTCTATGGTTCACTTGCGTAAGAATCAAAACCTCGTTGATAACATTGACATATCTTTTTCACCCCTTTTAAAATATCTTAAATAGTTTAACTTTATATAGCAAATGATCCCTTTTAAATTTCTAATATTGCTCTTACATAGTCAATAGCATGATAGCACTTTGACATTCCATATCAAATTTAGTAGTACCAAACCAAGCTATATCTGTGCCAGAAATATATTTGGCTCCTGGTCACGAGTCAAGAATTTTAAAATTCTGAGTCTGGCTCGATTATTGTCCCATCAAATTCAAAAACGTTAGGCTCAGAGATAAACTTGAAAAACTTTATTTACAATTGTACTGTATGATGAAAGCTACATACATTTGTCAAAAAAAAAGTTAGTATAATACAAGTAGCAATTTTGTTATATGTTATAGTCCGGTCATGTTTTGTTAGAGCATCAATTATGAAGACTTTGGTGTGAATAAGTATGTTCATATATATCAATCTCACATTTCACTTTCAGATTCAAGTTGCAAGTAGAAAGTTATATTCACCTAATGCAGTGGTTTTCATCATATATTAATTAGGGAGGTTTAACCGAAAGAAACAACTGTAAAATGTGTTTGTTTCGTAATTTTTTTTTAATTTAATGAAATTAAATTAGTAACTGAGATTAATGTACTCTTGGATTACAAGCCAATTATGTGAAGACACTTCACTTCTTGATCGAAAGCATGCATAAGTTGATATAAGAACAATGTATCATAAAGTAAACTACAAGTACACCAGAGGACTTGAAGAAATGTGTATATATTAGACAATTCACAGAAATATTTCATATATATTAACGGGGGATGGTTGACGGGTGTAACAAACTAATAGTAGTACTCGAGCTGTACTGTTCACAGTCAATATTCCCAAAATTATTGTAAGAACTTAACTGAATTTCATAAAGATCTGAATGCTGAGTCTCACTATGACCTATTAAGCTGGTGTTATCTGCATTGCGATGTTGATTTGCCCAAGGATGTTTAGTATATCTTTTCACACTTTCTAATTCCATTGTAACTTCCTTCATTGTAGGTCTTTCTTCACCATTAAGGCTAAGACATCTCTTCACAAGTTGAGCAGCTGTTTCGAGTTGCTCTAGTGTCCCTTCCTTCATCACTCGAGGGTCTAGGATTTGGAAAATATGATTTTGTTTCACAGAGGTGACAAAATATGTAGCTAGGTTTCTGTCCTCAGGGGCTCTCTCGATGCAAATTGGTTTTCTACCTGTTAAGAGCTCTGCAAGGACCACTCCAAAACTATAAACATCACTCTTGTCAGTCAGTTGGCCAGTGTGGAAGTATTCTGGGTCCAAGTACCCCAAGGTCCCTTGGACTAATGTTGTCACTTGGGTTTGATCCAGAGGTACAAGCCTCGATGCTCCGAAGTCTGCAATTTTGGCCACATGATGATCATCCAGTAAAATGTTAGCCAACTTGACATCTCTATGAATGACGGGTATGGCAGCTGCCGAGTGAAGATATGCAAGGGCCGCAGAAGATTCAGCAGCAATTCTCAGCCGATTATCCCACGACAACCATGACATGCCTCCATGTGTATTGTGGACATGATCGAATAAGGTACCATTTGAGACGAATTCATAAACCAACAAAGGTACCTCACACTCTAAACAACATCCCAGAAATTTAACCACATTTTTGTGGTTAACTTGTGTAAGAATCACCATCTCATTGATAAATTGCTCAATTTGACTTTTATCTATTATTTTAGACCTTTTTATAGCAACTACACGTTTATCAAGCAAAATTCTTTTGAACACTACTCCATAACCACCTTGTCCAAGGATCCGATCAGAGGCATAGTTATTTGTTGCATTCTTCAGCTCCACATCTGTAAAAAGTCTAGTCGACTCAATTGTAACACCATCTTTTGAAATACTTTGTTGTTTTAACAGGAAACCACCGTTTTGCTGGAAAAACTTGTCTCTTAATTGAGCGTGTTTTCTTTTCTTGATGACGCAGTATAACCAATTAGTTCCAACGAATAAGGAGATGAAACCGAATGTCATACCTGCATACGCAATTCATAATGATATGGGTAATAATAAATATTAGATGCCTATGATCTTAAAAATTAAATATATAATAATTAACTAACTATTAAACATGTAATATTTATTATTATTATTGGACCCAATAAAATATCATAAACAGTTGAACTTTATATAGCAAAACCGTTAATTAAACTCGTCTACGCAACCTTATTAATTACTTGGGACATTGACATGTCCTTTTTAGCCCCTTAATATTATAAATGAATAACCATCTTCTTGTTACTATGAGTATATTTGACTGATCTTGTAAATAACTTATAAATTGAAATTTTTTTGTACCGTACCTATATTTTACTCTACAGTCTTAACATATACTGTACTTTAGAATCTTTAATTGCAGTTACAGCATTATCGAGTAAAATTTCTTGACGTATAAGTTGTTACTTGTTGCTTCACTTTGTTCACTTGTTCCCCTATAAAAACTTTTGTGGACTCAACAGTGCAACTCTTCTTACAATTATTGCTTTGTTGAGTACGTTTCTTTTTCTTGAAAATGCTTATAACCAACTAAACAAAAAAAAGTGCTTGCAACAAATCAGTTGGTAAAATTAAAGAGAGGCAACCAATTAATTCTCCTACATGCACGTCAGCACGTGATACCTATAAATTATCAACACTTGAAAAACTTTATTTACTACTGTACTGTATGATGAAAGCTACATACATTTGTCACAAAAAAAAAATAGTTAGTATAATACAGGTAGCGATTTTGTTATATGTTATGGTCAGGTCATGTTTTGTTAGAGCATCAATTATGAAGACTTTGGTGTGAATAAGTATGTTCATATATATCAATCTCACATTTCACTTTCAGATTCAACTTGCAAGTAGAAAGTTATATTCACCTAATGCAGTGGTTTTCATCATATATTAATTAGGGAGGTTTAACCGAAAGAAACAACTGTAAAATGTGTTTGTTTCGTATTTTTTTTTTAAATTTAATGAAATTAAATTAACTAACTGAGATTAATGTACTCTTGGATTACAAGCCAATTATGTGAAGACACTTCACTTCTTGATCAAAAACATGCATAAGTTGATATAAGAACAATGTATCATAAATTAAACTACAAGTACACCAGAGGACTTGAACAAATGTGTATATATTAGACAATTCACAGAAATATTTCATATATATTAACGGGGGCTGGTTGACGGGTGTAACAAACTAATAGTAGTACTCGAGCTATACTGTTCAGAGTCAATATTCCCAAAATTATTGTAAGAACTTAACTGAATTTCATAAAGATCTGAATGCTGAGCCTCACTGTGACCTATTAAGCTGGTGTTATCTGCATTGCGATGTTGATTTGCCCAAGGATGTTTAGTATATCTTTTCAAACTTTCTAATTCCATTGTAACTTCCTTCATTGTAGGTCTTTCTTCACCATTAAGGCTAAGGCATCTCTTCACAAGTTGAGCAGCTGTTTCGAGTTGCTCTAGAGTCCCTTCCTTCATCACTCGAGGGTCTAGGATTTGGAAAATATGATTTTGTTTCACAGAGGTGACAAAATATGTAGCTAGGTTTCTGTCCTCAGGGGCTCTCTCGATGCAAATTGGTTTTCTACCTGTTAAGAGCTCTGCAAGGACCACTCCAAAACTATAAACATCACTCTTGTCAGTCAGTTGGCCAGTGTGGAAGTATTCTGGGTCCAAGTACCCCAAGGTCCCTTGGACTAATGTTGTCACTTGGGTTTGATCCAGAGGTACAAGCCTCGATGCTCCGAAGTCTGCAATTTTGGCCACATGATGATCATCCAGTAAAATGTTAGCCAACTTGACATCTCTATGAATGACGGGTATGGCAGCTGCCGAGTGAAGATATGCAAGGGCCCCAGAAGATTCAGCAGCAATTCTCAGCCGATTATCCCACGACAACCATGACATGCCTCCATGTGTATTGTGGACATGATCGAATAAGGTACCATTTGAGACGAATTCATAAACCAACAAAGGTACCTCACACTCTAAACAACATCCCAGAAGTTTAACTACATTTCTGTGGTTAACTTGTGTAAGAATTACCATCTCATTGATAAATTGCTCAATTTGACTTTTATCTATTATTTTAGACCTTTTTATAGCAACTACACGTTTATCAAGCAAAATTCCTTTGAACACTACACCATAACCACCTTGTCCAAGGATCCGATCAGAGGCATAGTTATTTGTTGCTTTCTTCAGCTCCACATCTGTAAAAAGTCTAGTCGACTCAATTGTAACACCCTTTTTTGAAATACTTTGTTGTTTTAACAGGAAACCACCGTTTTGCCGGAAAAACTTGTCTCTTAATTGAGCGTGTTTTCTTTTCTTGATGACGCAGTATAACCAATTAGTTCCAACGAATAAGGAGATGAAACCGAATGTCATACCTGCATACGCAACTCATAATGATATGGGTAATGAACAAAGCAGAATTTAACATTTTGCCAATACTTGCTAATTAATAATGCATTAACACTACAGTTCATTAGCAGGATTTCTACTATGTTTCATATGGCTTCTATCATATCATGTTATCATTTGGATGTGAATGTTTTCTCTTCTTCTGTCGAAGTATTAGAAGATGAGCCAATCACTCCATCCAACCCAGATACCTATGTCTGTGTGTGTACAAACTGAATTAGTTAGGAGAATTTTTGAATTTCAAATAACTAAGCATGATTACCTGAGAGAAACCCGTTCACCTTATATATGTATCCACAAATTATGGTTTGTGAAGGAATATTACCTATGATTAACTTGGTCACCGGGAACTTGGACCTTTCAGCAACGCAACGTTGCCATTTTTCCTGCCATCACCGTGAAAACCACGTGGACAAGAACAATTATAACTCCCTGGAATATTAATGCAAGTCTTCCAACAATCATTTGTGGCTGGATCTGCACATTCATCTACATCTAGAAAAGTAACGATTCATATATACCACATTAGATTAAGTACTAAAATTTTGTAATGATAATTTAAGCAGATGAATATGAAACGTAGAATTTACCTTCGCATCCCGGGCTGAGATATGGATTACCCTCGTAACCTTCATTACAAATACAACGGTAGCCACCAGAACTTGCATCAGTACTGCAAGAGCTATTTGCATATCTGCAGGCAAAAGAATTAGAGTCTTGAGCTGCTTGAGCACAAGTTATATTCTCAGCAATAACCCAGTTCAGTACTACAGGAACAGTAGCTCTAATCCTTTCCCTGAAGACTTCATCTTTAAGATCCGAAAGACCACGAAATTTGAAGCTGTCTTTCTCACCCAAAAATGCATCGAGGTAGATATCAAAGTACTTGCGAACATTTACTGATACCTGGCAACAGCCGGTGCCAGAACACTCGTTTTTAAGGACTTCCTCAGCATTATGGCATGTAGTACTGCAACCTTTAGGCAGAATATCGTCTTTCGCCTGGTAGATGTTTCCATAGTCATCACAACCAACAATAGTGAAAACATTTGCGTCAGAAAACGTGTATGTTCCTGCCAAAGTATACCATGCATGAGTTTCATTGTAAATAGAGCCAGATTGATCATAGCACCTTCGAGCAATGAAATTTCTAGTGCGAAATTGGGTGTCTGATATATCAAAAATCTCAATGTTACTATTTTGTAAGAAGGCCTTTGGAGGGTTGGTAGAAGTGTTGCAGGTTATAGCTAACCAGTTATTTAAAGAACAGTTTAATCCAATATTGTCCCCTTCTGATATAATTCCGAACGGATATGGTACAGTGAGGTCTCCACATTTGGTCTGACAACCTGGCTTGGCAATGACTCCAACCTTCATAATAGTGTGATTGTTATCGTTTTGAATGGCGGTGTTATTATATCGGAAAGTGGGAGCTGACTCCAGTGCTTGTAGCCCCCAAGCACAACAAATAAGTAACACAAGAAGCAACTGCATTTCTTTTTTCATTTTTAGGAGAGTATAAATTTATTTGGGAACCTCGGCATGCCTAGTTCATGCCCTCTCATATTTTATAAGATACTCAAATCCGATTGTCTTGTACTCCTTACATTCCGCAATATTAGTTACTTTTGTAAAAAAAATTGTCTCATAATAATTGTCCATTTCTATTAAAGCGTACATTTTTTTTTTGTCATTTCTAATATAAAACTTAATTTATTTAGTTTATAAAATAATCATAATAAATATGATACGCACAGAAAATTATTGTACAACTAACTTTTCTTAACATGAGTTATTTTTCCAAAAAAAACCATTAATATGGGACCGAGTGAATACATGTTTGTAGTTTACAAACCCAAGGTCGACTTTGAATAACTAGGTTCGTGGTATTACTATAGCATACAATATTTTTTTTATAGATATAAAACGTGTTTGTTAAAATTTAAAAATTATTTTTGATAGAGAAAGGACGGTCATATTTTGAAAAAAAAGATTGCTTTTCAATTTTTCCGCTAAATACCTACAAATTTTATTATCAATTTTTTTCAAAAATATTGTTATTTATATTATAGCTCAACACATCAAATTTATAAGCAATTATCAATTTTATTGTCAAACCTCTTTAAAAACATTATTTTATATATTATATATTAAAATATGCACATATCAAAATTATAAGTAACAATCAATTTCATTATCAAATTTCTTTAACAATAATAATTTTCTTATAAGGGTCACAAAATGGTATCAAAATTATTCCCAAATTATATATGACTTAATTTTATTGATAAATGTACGCGAATTCAATGTTATTTATGAGTAAATGACCAACAATAAATTGATAACTCATTTAAAAACGTTTTAGAAACAAATTTACTATATTTACTATTTTTCTTTTAATATTATATCCAAAAACATACACGGATCAAAATTATTACCAAATGAATATCAAATTTTTCTATTAACATTTTTTTTCAAAATACAAAATTTTGAACGCAATCCTAATCCTAAACGTTCCCTTAGCCACTAAATCAAATCGATCATTAAAATAAAGCTACAGCCCTATTGCGTTTAATTAATGTTTAAAAATGATCTTCATCAGTTTGAGAACCAGTCCAATCTAGCTATCTATTGCGGTTTAATTTTGAGGTCTTTGAAATTATTCCAACAAAGATAAAATGCTTCTAGTCTTCTTAAAATTATTTTTAAATTGTACACAAAAGTTTTACGTAATATGATTTGATTGATTGTATCCTGAAAAAGTAGAGGATTCTTGTGTACCCATGTAAATATCACATTTCAAATAATTTTGAGATTTTTAGTAGTTTTACTTTTCAAAACATGTGAAAAAATTGAAAAAAGTAAAAGATTAATAACTCGATAGGCATATTATTCTAAAAATGAGTGATTAGTCACGATTAATCACTGATTAATTCCTGTTTAGTAATTCACTGAACTAATTAAATTTTCGATTATTTAATTAATGATTTCAATTAATGATCCGATTAATTCTTGTTTCATACCTTTACGACCTAAGTCCGATTTTCATTTTTTACAACAATGGATATGACAACTATATTACGAATGTTGTCATTATATTCTATTTTCTTAGGGAATATTCACATGGATTCAAGTGTTCACATTGATACAAGCGGCTAATAATTAGTCAATAAAATTTTAGCTTAAAACTTTTTGGATTTATATAGGGTCTTTCATCTTTGGATCATATATTTAGAAAAGAGGTTTTATGTCAAATATATGAGACGTTACAACAAATTAAAAAAAATCATGTGTTAATATAAAATGATTACATATAGAACCCCTCCCTATAAATTTGTTAGTCTTATAAATTTTATAAATCATCAAAATTCATTAATATTGACACGCGATGTACTAAAAAATATAATTAAAATTTTTAAGCCTATAAATTTAATTTATTAAAAGATAATAGAAGTAAAGAGATGCAACCGATTAATAACTTTGATTTAGATACTCTATAAACATCTCAGATAACAAGCCAATTATTTGAAGGTACTCCACTTTTTCTGATCGAATACATATGCATAACTTGATATAATGAACAATGTATCATAAAGTAAACTATAAGTACACCAGACGACTTGAACAAATTAAATACACAGGCACCATGTACTTATTGTGTATATTTGACAATTCATAGAACCTGAGATATCTCAACGAGGGCTGGTTGGCGGGTGCAACAAACTAATAGTAGTACTTGAGCTATACTGTTCAGAGTCAACATTCCCGAAATTATTGTAAGAACTTGGTTGAATTTCATAAAGATCTGAATGCTGAATCTCACTATGACCTACTAAGCTGGTGTTATCTTCATTGCGATGTTGATTTGCCCAAGGATGTTTAGTAAACCTTTTCAAACTTTCTAATTCCATTGTAACTTCCTTCATTGTAGGTCTTTCTTCACCACTAAGGCTAAGGCATCTATTCACAAGTTGAGCAGCTGTTTCGAGTTGCTCTAGTATCCCTTCCTTCATCACTCAGGATTTGGAAAATATGATTTTGTTTCACAGAGGTGACAAAATATGTAGCTAGGTTTCTGTCTTCAGGGGCTCTGTCTATGCAAATTGGTTTTTTACCTGTTAAGAGCTCTGCAAGGACCACTCCAAAACTATAAACATCACTCTTGTCAGTCAGTTGGCCAAGTATTCGGGGTCCAAGTGTTAGTGTAGGTGCCCCAGAGGCAATACAATGTTCCTTTTAATAGAACTTTATGTCATTTGATTATTTAATAAACGTATTTATTATGACTTTAATTACTGCGATATATTTGTTAGCATAATAAATGTCCTTAGAATCATGATACACATTGTATAGTTTATGTACATGACTTGAACTTGAGATTATATAATATATCATATTCTTAAAAGGTCTCTAGTCGAGTATTATTATTATAGGACAATAATAATACATAAATAGACTAGTATGTTGTTTGACTGATAACCACATCTCATTGGTTATAAGTATGGGTATACTAAAGTCAATACATAGGTATATGTAGGAGTACATGATACTGGACAGACCCACAGTGAGATTCTTCATGTATAATAAAGTCATAAGAAAGACTCACAGTGATAATAGTGTAATGATCATTTGACTTGAGATCATTATATTTCTATACGAGGATTAATATACTTTGACTACATTAAAAGTTACCTTTGACCGGGTGATGATAAAAGTGGACATCGGGTATATCATGAGTCGTATGAGAAATATGAATGATAGATAAATGATTTAACCCTCCTATAATTAGAAGATATATTATTGGCCTCTTGATTGAGTAAGACTATAAAATGCATGGCCGTGCTCAAATAATGATTTGTTTTTCATAGTCTACTCATGGATCAAGTAAACTCGGATTAAATGTTGTAGAGGATGACTAAATATATGCCTCGAGTTTAATCTATAATATATATGGTTAAATGGATTATATTACACGGAAACATTAATCACGAAAGATTTTATCGAATCACGATTTAATTATTGTTTAATTGGGTAGCAATGATGTATTACTAGATACCGCTCATTGTTTATAATTTTATTGAAGAATAAAATTATTGCTAATTAAATAGCCTATAGGGTCACACACATAGAGCACTTAGATGAATAGTTAATTTAAATTATAGATTTAAATTAATTGATGATTATTTGAATTTTATTATATTAATTAAGTGAGACTTAATTAATTAAAATAATATAAATTCGAATTTGAAGAGAATTTCTGCCCATAATAATTAAGTATGACTTAGTTATTAATTAAATAATAGAAATACGTTTTTATTATTTAATCCTATACCTACATGAGTTAGGTTTTGCTGATTGGGCCTCTTAACCAGTATTATAAATAGATAATGATAGGGTTAAGAGAGATTACGTTTTTGAGAAACAAAATCCCTAGAGGCAGCAAGCACAGCAAGGCAGAAACAAATTCAAAATCATCAAAAGGAGGCTAGTACATCCATTCCGTAATCAAGATCGTGAGACGTTCTTGAAGGTGTTCGTGTGGATACCTGTTTTCGAGAGGAAGACACAAGTCGTGAAAGCTAGGATCTCCGTTGAGTTCGTGAAAGTCAAAATCATCAAAAGGTATAATTTTGTTTCACCATAATCTGTCCAAGCTTATACATGATCCTGAGTTAGGGTTTCGAAATTTTTCGTTATATTTACGTTTAATCCGCTGTGTTTTATGCCTCGGAACCCAACACCAAGTACCCCAACGTCCCTCGGACTAATGTTGTTACTTGGGTTTGATCCAGAGCTACAAGCCACGATGCTCCAAAGTCTGAAAATTTGGCCACATGGTGATCATCCAGTAAAATGTTAGCCAACTTGACATCTCTATGAATGACGGGTATGGCAGCTGCCGAGTGAAGATATGCAAGGGCCCCAGAAGATTCAGCAGCAATTCTCAGCCGATTTTCCCACGACAACCATGACATGCCTCCATGTGTATTGTGGACATGATCGAATAAGGTACAATTTGAGACGAATTCATAAACCAACAAAGGTACCTCACACTCTAAACAACATCCCAGATGTTTCACTACATTTATGTGGTTAACTTGTGTAAGAATCACCATCTCATTGATAAATTGCTCAATTTGACTTTTATCTATTATTTTAGACCTTTTTATAGCAACTACACGTTGATCAAGCAAAATTCCTTTGAACACTACACCATAACCACCTTGTCCAAGGATCCGATCAGAGGCATAGTTATTTGTTGCCTTCTTCAGCTCCACGTCTGTAAAAAGTCTAATCGACTCAATTGTAACACCCTCTTTTGAAATACTTTGTTGTTTTAACAGGAAACCACCGTTTTGCCGGAAAAACTTGTCTCTTAATTGAGCGTGTTTTCATTTCTTGAAAAACAGACGGAATTATAAAACCGTTGTCTGAAGAAAGGTCAAACAAGTGTTTCATAAACCGTTGTTAAAAACAGACAAGTGTTTTTTTTTTGTTACTTAAATGGATTTCACACAACAGTTTGAATAAACACTTGTCTGATTCTAACAACGGTTTACAAAACCATTATCTGAAGAAACTTCAGACAATGGTTTTGTAAATGAAAAAATATATATATTTACACAACGGTTTGTAAATGAAACCGTTGTCTTCGTTGAACTCACACAACACAATTTCAGAGAGAACCGTTGTCTGTTTCATAGAAGATGACAAAAATCACCTTTTCATAATAAGACGAAAATTTATTTAAACACATTTTATTAGTTTAGTTAAAAAAACACATAAAATAAATTTTAAAAATTTTAGTTTTTTTTATACAGAACTAAAACCAAAAAATCTTAACATCCGTACGGTTGGATCATCGAAAAAAATATTTTAAAAAATACATTATGTGCAATCGGGATGAGTCGTGTTAAAGTTAGTACTTTTGAGAGATTTATAGTATAAAAGAATGCAAGATTAATTTGGAATTTTCTGATTTTTTGTGCACATCACTCAAATCAATAGATCTTAACATCCGTACGGTTTGATCGTCAAAAAAATATTTAAAAAAATACATTATGTGCAATCGGGATGAGTCGTGTTAAAGTTAGTACTTTTGAGAGATTTATATTATAAAAGAATATAAGATTAAATTGGAATTTTCTAATTTTTTCTACACATCACTAAAATCAGTATATAACATCATCCGTACGGTTGGATCGTCCAAAAATATTTTTAAAAAAATAGATCATGTTCAATCGGTACGACACTAGTTAGAGGGAGTAGTACTTTTGGCGGATTTATATTATAAACACGTACAAGAACGATTTCTTTTTTCCTAATTTCTTGTACACATCACTAAAATCATTAGATATTAACATCTGTACGGTTGGATCGTCGAAAAAAAAATTAAAAAAAAATATTATTCCAAAATTATACTAGTTTGACCAAGTAGTACTTTAACAGTTGACCGTTAAAATATCATACATGAATGATTTGTTTTTTTCTAATTTTTTCTACGCATCACTAAAATCAGTATATAACATCATCCGTACAGTTGGATCATTAAAAAAAGAATTTTAATTTTTTTTAAAGATTTCTAAATTATAATAAATTTAAAAATATTATATTATATTATTTATAAAATTTATAAAATATTTTAAGTATATCACTAGTATTATATTATTTGTAAAATTATAATAAATTTAAAAATATTTTTAAAGATTTTTAAATAAATTTTTAAATATTTATTTATAAAATAATTATGAACCATTGAATGGATTATTATTAATTTTAATCTTCAACATTCATTTTCACCCAAATTCACTTCCCCCCGATTCCTTTTCCCCAAATCTTTTTCCCCCTAAAATCTCCAAATACCGGCTTCACTTCCCCCTATTCACTTCCCCCCATTCATTTTCACCCAAATTCATTTCCCCCAATTCTTGTTACCGTCCCTCTCCCCCAATTCCAGAAACATTTGAGCACTTAATAAGAAGTACTTACTGGTTGGTATCTTCTCTCTCCCTCCTCTCTCCCCTTTCCTCTCGGTGAATATGAGTTGTTCCGCCCTCAATTGCTTCAATCCATGGAGTCATTAACCTTTTCGGAGTATCTCCCTAACCTAAATCCCGAATCCATGGATCTTCAAGCTCTGGTCTGCAATCATGTTTCAACGGGCAGTGATAGACAAAACAAACTTGAACCCAAGTGAAGTGGGGGATATAGTTGTCGGTACTGTCTTAGCTCCTGGTTCTCAGAGAGCTATCGAGTGCAGGATGACAGCCTTCTATGCTGGTTTTCCTGGTACTTTCTCCTTACTTTATTCAACATATTAGTTATATATAATCAATATCGATGAATATATAAGGACTGTTATTTTAAATTTTGATCCATTGAATTTATATTAACTTATCTTGCAGATGGTGCACTGACAGCCGTTCAAACTTTGGCATCTACTGCAATATGTGATATAATACATTCGGTTGTCGGAGGTTACCCATTGCTTATATTAGGTGTTGCAGAGCCGACTGTGATAATGTACACCTTCTTGGGTATGCGTTTGGACAGCAGTCTTGCTGTTCTTTTTAGCTATCTTGGGAGCGCGCGTGTTCAATCATTAATAGGTTTACACGTGTGGCTGGTGAATTATTTGGCTTGCTGATTGCAAATACCCAGTGGAAGTGTTCCAAAAGGGATCCCACGATGACTTTTCAGCCCAAATCCTTGGTCGCCTGGTGCTTATGACAATTGGACTGTGATCAAGGTATGGTTATAAAATACTTACAGCTTATATATTGAGACTCTCTTGTTAGTAACACAGCTGCAAGTTAATCTTAAATGTTAAAATACAACCTTTATAAACTTCTAATCTGAATTTCAGGATATGCTAAATGTGCCCATTCTCTATATAATTGGAGCTTTTGTTCCTGCAACAATGATAGCAGTGCTTTACTATTTCGACCATAGTATAACATCTCAATTGGCTCAGCAGAAAAAATTCAATTTAAGGAAACCATCTGCTTATCATTATGACTTGCTTCTTTTGAGGTTCTTGGTATATCTTGCATCTCCTGTTTTTTAATTTCATTTTTCCTCTTAGGGTATATGGTCTATCTTTAATTTATCCTTAAATTATATGATTAAGTTTCTCAATCTTATTGGCAATGTAGCTTCAGCCATAAAAACATGATTTTATGATATAGGTTAGTTTTGTGCCTGGATTCATTGTAGTAGTGACTTCATGTGTGAGTTTAGCCCCATGTAATTCATTGTTATCATGAAGGTATTGCTGCTGGACTGGAGTCCATGACAGTTGATCAAATGGGCAGAACTCGAAAAATTAACCCAAAAGTGAGTTTATGACCTTTATTTTACCAGAATTTGTTTGGTTCCTCCTGAGGAAGCTGTCTTTAACACTATATAGTAATAAATATCAATATATTGTCCATCAACAGGCAGAATTGTTTGAAAAAGCCATAGACTGTCTTCTTCTAATGGGAATTACATCTGAAAATGTTGCACATCGTTATGGCGTGACACGTGAAGATGGCGTGACACGTGAAGAACAAGATCATGCTGCAGTGAGTCCTTAATATCTTTTTGTGTAGTTAAACTTATATATGCATGAAGTGTTTGTGTTTGGTTTCCAGTGCTGTGATTTCAGGGGGAAAGAAGTATGAGTTGCTAGAAAATGTAACCTTCTGAAGACTATATAGAAAGTGATCAACAATGAGCATGTAGAGAGTATGTGTAATTTCAATTCTTGTAGTTTAGTTGAATTGTAATTTCAATTCTTGTAGTTTAGTTGAATTCTTGTAATTTTATTTGAATTGTAATTTCATATTCATTTTTTATTTACTGATAATCTATATTTTTATTATTTTTATATTTTATAATTTCAATTTATATTAGGTAATTTAATTTTAATATAAATAAAAATATGGCTTGTTCTACTATTTGTGTACATATTGAATATATAAGTTGCATATAATAATAATAATAATAATAATAAACAATTGTTGATTTGTTTGTCAGACAATTGTTTCTAAAGAAAACAATTGTGCAAGTCAAGAATAGAAAATAGTTTTTAGAAAGGAAACCATTGTGTTAAACTATTAAGACAATGGGGTTGTTCTACTAAAACCGTCGTAAATATTTAGATCACACAATACTCTTTTGGATAATAAAGCCTTGTCTGAAAATTAAAACAACAACATTTGCTAGTTAATAAACAATTGTTGATTTGTTTGTCAGACAATTGTTTCTACTTGAACCGTTGTTGTTCTCGCGTTTCAGACAACATTTTCTAAGACAAAAACCGTTGTCTGTAGGGAATCAGACAACGGACGCGTCCGTTGTCTGAGCTGCGTAACAGACGGCAGCTCGATAGACAACGGTTTTCTAGGGCATCAGACAACGGGCAAAAAGCCTTGTCTGATTCAATTATTCTTGTAGTGAAGGAGATGAAACCGAATGACATACCTGCATATGCAACTCATAATGATATGGGTAATGAACAAAGACAGAATTTAACATTTTGCCAATACTTGCTAATAATCCAATTGTCTTGTACATATTGTTTGTAGTTTAGACAAAGTAGGTCCCCATAATTCTAAAAATTTAATTGTGTGATTCATGACACACCTGCATGCAACTCATTGTAAATTGGGAAATGAAAATAGACGGAGTTTATAATTTTTCTAATATTCCTTGATAATGTATAAGAACTATAGTTAATTAGCAGGTATTCATCTGTATCATGGTACTATCTGGAGTTGATATATTTAAAGTCTGAGAGAAATATGTTCAACTACTATATACATGTACATCTGCAATTTGTTACCTATGATGAACTTGATCACTGGGAACTTATGCCTTCTAAAAACACAACTACTGCCATTTTTCCTGCCATCGCCGTCGTAACCAGGTGGGCAAGAACAGTTGTAATTTCCTGGAATATTAATGCAAGTCTTCTCACAATCATTCTTAGTTGAATCTGCACATTCATCCGTATCTAGGAAGGCAGTGATCATACGTCATTAAATTAAGTACTTAAATCTTGTACAAATTGTTGGAAACGTAGATGGGTTTTATACCAAATATATTGATATCAAACCACTTTTGATATATAAACTGTATACTAGAGATTGATAAAACAAATACTCAAATATTATTTTGATTCACAAGACTATAAGGCTATTGCCCTTTTTTTCTTTGACAACAACAAAGAGCTTCGTCTCTATATTATCTCTCAGCTTCCTACTTCTTATTTCTCAAACTTGGTACATATTACAAATGAAACAAGGCAGCCTATTTATAGACTTTCATCGGACATACTACATCATTGCTTACATATACTACATTTAATACAAGTCTACAATCTATGACCGACCATTATTTCTTCTTTTCATACTAACCATTCCTTGCTTCACATGCAGACTGCCTACCTTAATTCTAGGATTCAAACTTGACTAATATCTCTTTCACAAACTGAATTTCAAAACCTATTTAATAGCCACCTTTTTTCTGCATATTAAAAAACTAGCTGCCACCTTTTATTGACAGAGGGTTTGAATTCTAACACTCCCCCTCAAACCCGACTTTCCATTCCGAGCTTTTTTTTCATTTTATGAAACACATCCGGCTTCAATGGATTTGTAAATATATCCGCCAAATTTTCTTCTGTCCTGCAGTGCACCAGCTCCACGATTTTATCGTTCACCTGTTCTCGAATAAAATGATATTTAATATTGATGTGCTTGCTTCGACTGTGGGACACTGGATTTTTCGAGAGTGAGATAGTAGATTTATTATCCACATAGATTATAACCGGATCATCTTTTGCGAGATTTAACTCGCCCAATATGTAGCCTAGCCACATAGCTTGACATGTGCATGCTCCGCCTCACATGTTGAGAGAGCAACTGTTTGTTGCTTCTTTGATGCCCATTAAAATATTGCCGAACCGATATGAAAAACATATCCTGAAGTGCTTTTGCCGTCATCCAAATCTCCACCATAATCACTATCTGAGTAGCCGACTAATTTTGAATCTTGAGAATGAGTGTAAAATAAACCATTATCAAGTGTACCTTTAACATATCTCAAAATTCTTTTAGCTGCCATGAAATGATCTTGCTTCGGCTTCTCCATGTACCTACTAACCAGTCCAACAGCATACATAATATCTGGACGAGTGAAAGTTAGGTACCTCAGACTTCCAACCAAACTTTTGAACAATGTCGGATTTACCGACTCCCTCGTTGAATCAACTCTGAGCTTTATGCTTGCTTCTGCTGGCGTGCTCACCGGCTTGCATTCTTCTATTCTGAACTTTTTTAAAATCTGCTCCGCATATTTTTTCTGGGACATAAATATTCCATCTTTGCTTTGCTTCACTTCAACTCCAAGAAAGTACGACATTTGACCAATATCTGTCATCTCAAATTCATTAGTCATAACTTTCTTGAATTCATCAAACATACCAGGGTTGTTGCTGGTAAAGATCATGTCGTCCACGTATAAGCACACGACCATAATATCTCCTTCTGAATTTGTTTTTGTGTAGAGTGCATGCTCGTACGGACTCTTCACAAAACCATTTTTCTGAAAGTATTCATCAACCCTTGTGTTCCATGCTCGCGGAGCTTGCTTCAAACCATACAAGGCTTTCTTCAGTCTGTAGACTTTATTTTCCTGGCCTTTCTGAACATATCCGGGAGGCTGCTCAATATAGACTTCTTCTTCAAGATAACCATTCAGGAATGCTGACTTCACATCCATCTGATAAATCTTCCACTGATTCTGAGTTGCAATAGCTGTAAGAAGTCTGATAGTATCAACTCTTGCGACTGGAGCAAATACCTCATCATAGTCAATCCCGTATCTCTGCTTGTAGCCTTTAGCAATAAGCCTCGCCTTGTGTTTTTCCACTTTACCATCCTGATTGGTCTTTGTCTTGTAGACCCATTTGACACCAATTGCTTTGTGCCCTTCTGGAAGATCTACCAGCTCCCAAGTATCATTCTTCTTGATTGCACCAATTTCTTCATCCATGGCTTTGTTCCATTTGCTTTCTTCAGAAGCTTCCTCAAATGTCACTGGATCACATTCCCCCATTAAACAAAATAATGAATAATCAAATGTGGTTTGTACCGGACTTGTTGCATCATAGATGTCATTCAGACTCCGCATTTTTCTTGGTGCTCCCCCTGAACTGTTGCTACTGCTACTTCCTGAACTCGATGGTGTCGAGACAGGAGTTTGTTGAGTTGGACTTTGTGGAGGAGTTGGATCATCATCTTCATCATTTTCAATGTTGGAGCCATCACCATCATCATCATCATTAAAGAACAGACCTGCAACTTTTCTTTCTTCCTCGCTCCATCTCCAGTAATCTGATTCATCAAATTCAACATCACGAGAAATGATTAAATTCTTTGTTAGTGGATTATAGAGTCTGTAGGCCTTGCTCCTTTTGTTATATCCGGTAAAAATGCATTTCTCGCCTTTATCATCCAGCTTCTTTCTTTTCTGATCAGGAACATGTGCATATGCAATACACCCAAAAATTCTGAGATGTCCAACTGATGGTTTGCTACCACTCCATGCTTCATTTGGAGTTTTGTGTCTGACACTTTTTGTTGGACAACGATTCAGCAAATAAACTGCACATAATACGGCTTCAGCCCAAAAGATTCTTGGCATGTGCTTTGCTTTCACCATTCTTCTTGCCATGTCAAGAATAGTGCGATTCTTTCTTTCTGCAACGCCATTCTGTTGTGGAGTATAGGTTGTTGTCAATTGATGATTAATTCCATGTGCTCGGCAAAAGCTTTTGAACAGATTTGAAGTATACTCGCCCCCTCTGTCTGATCTGAGTACCTTCAAATAATGACCACTTTGTTTTTCTGCCAAAACTTTGAACTCCTTGAATTTATCAAGGGCCTCCGACTTTTCTTTCAGAATGTACACCCAACTTTTTCTGCTAAAATCATCAATAAATGTTAGGTAATACCTATTTCCACCTAGTGATGGAATATCAAATGGACCAGCAATATCAGTGTGAACAATCTCCAATGGCCTTCTTGCTCGCCATGATTTTCCAACGGGAAAACTTTGCCTGTGTTGCTTCCCCTTGACACATGCTTCACACAAATTTTCTGGTTCGTTGATTTCTGGCAAACCGTCCACCATTTTTGTCTTTGACAATAATTTCAAGCCAGAAAATCCAAGATGACCAAATCTTAAATGCCATAACCACGAGTCATTTTTAATGACCGACTTTAAGCACTTATACACCTTCGTCTGCATATCAAGCGTGAATAGACGATTCCTTGACATCTCCACATTGGCAATTAATTCTCGAGCTTGATTTATGATAATAAGAGAATTATCATGCATCTGAATATTATATCCTTTCTCCACGAGTTGGCCAAGACTGATAATATTAGTTTTCAAAGCAGGTATATAATAAACATCATTAATAGATTTCTTATCACCATTTTTTAACACAATCATAATGGTACCTTTCCCTTTGACTGGAATTTTTGACGAGTCTCCAAAAGTAACTTCTCCACTGACTGTATCGTCTATCTCTGTGAATAAATCCTTGTAACCACACATATGATTGCTTGCTCCCGAGTCAAGATACCAAATATTTTTCTTGCCTTCTTCATCTCCTTTGTAAGTGAGAAACATAGCAGTGCCAACATCTTTATCTTCTTTTGCTGCTGTAAAATGACTACTTTCTTCCACCTTCGGGGATCTACACTCATAACTGAAGTGACCATATTTATTGCAATTATAACATTGAAATTGAGACTTATCACCTCGTTGTTGGAATCCGCCTCTTCCTCGTCCTCTAAAATTTTGACGACGACCAGATGGCTGATAGCCTTCATTTCTTTGGCCTCTATTGAACGGTTGCCTTCCACATCCTCGTCTACCTCGGTAGCCTCCTCTAAAGCCACCTCTTCCACGAACATAATTGCTACTGCCTGAGCTTTCACCGATGGACACCTTACTTTGCAATGCCTTTTCCAAATGACTTGTATCATCATATTGGTTCATCCGGGACTCATGGGCTTGAAGAGAACCTACGAGCTCATCAATTGAAATTTTAGACAAATCTTTTGACTCCTCGATTGATGTAACAATATAATCAAATTTTCGTGTTAACGAACGTAGAAGCTTTTCCATCACCCGAACATCATCGAGATTTTCGCCGTTCCTTTTCATTTCATTTGTCACCGTTTTCAAACGCGTAACAAATTCTTCAATATTTTCTGAACTTTTCATTTTCAAATTTTCGAACTCGCCGCGTAGTACCTGGAGCCGCACCTTTTTTAACTTTTTCGACACCTTGGAATGATTTCTGCAAAATCTCCCATGCGTCTTTTGCTGTTTTGGCTTCAGAAATTTTTTCAAAGGTTGATTCGTCAACACCTTGAAAAATAGTAAACAACGCCTTTTTATCTTTTTTCTGGGACTCCTTTAACACCGTCTTCTCGGCATTCGGAAGAGCTGCTTCTGCGGTAGCATCTTCGGGCTCGTTGTATCCACTTTCAACAATATCCCAGTTATCGTAGGAACCGAGTAACACCTTCATTTGAATACTCCAATTTCCATAATTTGTAGTCGTTAATTTTGGAATTTGGGGTTGCATCATATTCGCCATTTTTTTCGAACAGAACCTGGCTCGGATACCACTTGTTGGAAACGTAGATGGGTTTTATACCAAATATATTGATATCAAACCACTTTTGATATATAAACTGTATACTAGAGATTAATAAAACAAATACTCAAATATTATTTTGATTCACAAGACTATAAGGCTACTGCCCTTTTTTTCTTTGACAACAACAAAGAGCTTCGGCTCTATATTATCTCTCAGCTTCCTACTTCTTATTTCTCAAACTTGGTACATATTACAAATGAAACAAGGCAGCCTATTTATAGACTTTCATCGGACATACTACATCATTGCTTACATATACTACATTTAATACAAGTCTACAATCTATGACCGACCATTATTTCTTCTTTTCATACTAACCATTCCTTGCTTCACATGCAGACTGCCTACCTTAATTCTAGGATTCAAACTTAACTAATATCTCTTTCACAAACTGAATTTCAAAACCTATTTAATAGCCACCGTTTTTCTGCATATTAAAAAACTAGCTGCCACCTTTTATTGACAGAGGGTTTGAATTCTAACACAAATAATTATTATAACCAGATGAATAAACAAGGATTGTAATATTTTTGAAGGATTATTAAACAAGATGTACAAGAATCAAGTGCATTTTTGATTTCATTTCAAGGATTGTAATATTTGGGAGTCTAGACTACTATTGTATATATACTCCTACTAGACATGCTTAGCTCAAGGCCTCTCATTTATAAGATACTCAAAACTTGCCAGGTCCACAACCATTAAGTTTTAACTTTCTCTATTAAATATATATTTTATTTTAAATTTATGTACCTAATAATATAAGTTACTTATCAGTAAAATGGCTAGATCAGTTACAAACTATTAGTGCAACTTAGTAAAATATTATAAATTATGTTTACTATATTTGGTAGGAGTTGGCACTTGGCACCAATTGTGTTTTAATATTGTTGTTCCAGTGTTACTGTTTATGCAAGTTGTTCATCAAAGCCACATTTGGGGATATACACATATTTTCCCTCTCTGTTGGAAGATTTTACAAGGTGTAGAAGATTAGAAAATCTTTACAAAAATTAATATCAAGCAAGTATTAATATCTATGTATTAATGCAAATATATTTGGAGGAAAGACAAACGCAAATGCACATGCATGTTGCACTTTGTACTTGTTGACTTGTTGTCTATGTAATTTATGCAAATCACATAACATGATCTATCTATTATCAGTCAGGTCTCAACGAGGGCTGCTTGATGGGAGCAACAAACTAGTGGTTCCCGAGCTATATTGTTCCGAGTCATGAACAATATTATGATAAGAGCTTAGTTGGATTTCATAAAGATCTGAACGTTGAGCCTCAGTACTACTCATTAAGCTTTCGGTTTCATCATGGCTATGCTGATTAGCCCAAGGATGTTTAGTAAAATTTCTTAAACGTTCTAGTTCCATTGTAACTTCCTTCATTGTAGGTCTTTCTTCACCAATAAGGCTAAGGCACCTCTTCACAAGTTGTGCAGCTGCTTCGAGTTGGTCTATTGTCCCTTCTTTCAGCACTCGAGGCTCTAGAATTTGGAAAATCCGATTTTCATTCAGAGAGGTGATGAAGTATGTAGCTAAATTTACGTCTTTGGGAGATCTTTCCGTGCAAATTGGTTTTCTCCCTGTTAAGAGCTCCGCGAGAACCACTCCAAAACTATAAACATCACTTTTGTCGGTCAACTGGCCCGTATGAAAATATTCAGGGTCCAAATACCCCAAGGTCCCTTGGACCAATGTAGTCACTTGGTTTTTTTCCAAGGGTACAAGCCTTGATGCTCCGAAATCTGAAATCTTGGCCACATGGTGATCATCTAGTAATATGTTGGCTAACTTGACATCTCTATGAATGACGGGTATGGAAGCTGCCGAGTGAAGATATGCTAGAGCGCCAGAAGATTCAGCAGCAATTCTCAGTCGATTTTCTAATGATAACCATGACATGCCTCCATCTATACTGTGGACATGATCGAATAAGGTACCATTTGAGACAAACTCATAAACCAATAGTGGTACTTTACACTCTAAACAACACCCCAGAAGTTTAACCACATTTCTATAGTTCACTTGCGTAAGAATCACAACCTCATTGATAAATTGTTCTATTTGACCCTTATCCATCAATTTTGACCTTTTAATAGCAACTACACGGTGATCGGGTAAAATTCCTTTAAACACTATGCCATAACCACCTTGTCCAAGGATCCTTTAAGAGGCATAGTTATCTGTTGCTTTCTTTAGTTCTTCGATTGTGAAAATTTTAGTAGAGTCAACATCAATTCCCTCCTTTGAAATGTTTTGTTGTTTTAACAGGAGACCGCCGTTTTCATGGAAGAACTTCTTTCTTAATTGATTATGTTTCCTGTTCTTGATGATACAGTATAACCAATTAGTTCCAACGATTACGGAGATGCAAGCGAATGCCATACCTGCATGCAACCCATAATAATTTGGGTAATGGATAGATAAATTTTGAAATTATGCCAATATATTTCATATTTAAGTATTTGCACCATAATGGCAGTATATCTACTATGTCCTTTTAATGGTATCTTCTTGTTATAATTTTTTATTTTCTCTTTTTTTGAATTAAAAAAAAGTACAAACCGCTCCGACCAATCCATAAATATATCCGAATATGAACTGAAGTGATGATAGATAGAATTTTTCATTCATAAAAACTAAGCAGATTGTGTGTGAGACGAGGTCATTGATTAGTTATTTTCTATATATAGACTCAAATTCTGACTTAAGAAGGATTATTACCTAAGATGAACGCGATCATATGTAACTTGGACCTTTTAGCAACACAAGGACTATTTTTCCTGCCATTGCCATTATAACCGTGTGGACAAGAACAGATGTAAGTCCCTGGAATGTTAGTGCACAGTTTCTCACAATCATTCTTTTTTGGATCTGCACATTCATCCACATCTGCAAAAGAAATCATTCATACCACGTGAATTAATTTAGTTTCTATACTAAAATCAGGTGAATTTATATAACATAACGTATGATCGTTACCTTTGCATCCCGGGCTGAGGTATGGATTACCCTCATAACCTTGATTACAGCTGCAACGGTAGCCACCCAAACTTCTGACTGGTTCAATATCAATGCAATGGCTATTATCATATCTGCAAGCATAAGAATTAGGGTCTTTCTTTGCTTGATCACAAGTTTTATTCTCTTCAATTACCCAGTCGAGTACTATAGGGACAGTAGCGATGGTCTTATCCATGATGGTTGTATCATTAAGATCTGAAAGACCACCGAATTTAAAGGCATTTTTTTCACCCAAAAATGCATAGCCGCACGGGTTAAAAGAGTAGGTGCCACTTGTATGGTTGTTATAGCTATAGAGGTAGGTTTCAAAGTACTTGAGAACATTAACAGATATTTGGCAGCAGCCAGTGCCCAAACACTCGCCTTCACGTACTTCCTCAGCATTGTGGCATGTGGTACTGCATCCTTTAGGTAGATAATATATGTCACATCTCTCTTATGCCGGCCTGTGAATTAATAAGCTTGTCAACTGAAGAAAACTAAGCTTTATAAACAAATGCATGAGCTGTATGAATTGTATCGATGACTTATTTGGCATTGTATTTGTACAGATCCGTGGAAAGAGGACTTGTAGTTGTTGCCATTTTGCATGGGCCAAAAGTTTGGTGCCAAATTTGATTATTGCTAGACCTCGAATTTTTTAAATTTGGAGCAAGTTGGTCAAAAATGCCATTGACTTTATATAAAAAGGTTGCGACAGTCATCATCATTCTACATTCTAGTGATCATTAAATTTGAAAGACCATCTGAAGATAAAATTAAGAACTACAGGAAAAGGAGGAATCTCCCTTGATGAAAGCCCCTTGGACGGCTTTCTCATTTGTAAGCACATAACATTAAACCTCAAAATCAAAATGTCACTAAACTCTTATAACAAACGGTATACCATAGGACCTGCACAAAATATTTGCCAACGCACTTGCTTATCATGTATGTTGCACAAATCACAAAACCTGAAATATCTCAACGAGGGTTGCAGGTTGACAGATTCGACAAACTGATAGTACTTGAGTCATACTGTTCCGGATTATTTCTAACTTTTTTACAAGAACTTAATTGAATTTCATAAAGATCTGAACATTGAATCTCAGTATGACCTATTAAGCTTGTTGTCTCTTCATTCCCATGTTGATTTGCCCATGGATGTTTAGTAGGTTTTCTCAAACTTTCTATTTCCATTGCAACTTCCTTCATTTTTGGCCTTTCTTTACCATAAAGGCTAAGGCACCTCTTCACAAGTTGAGCAACTGTTTCTAGTTGCTCTAATGTTCCTTCCTTCACCACTCGAGGCTCTAGGATTTGGAAAATCTGATGTTCATTCACAGAGCTGATAAAATATGTGGCTAGGTTTCTGTCTTCAGGGGATCTCTCCATGCAAATTGGTTTTCTCCCTGTTAAAAGCTCTGCAAGTACAACTCCAAAACTATAAACATCACTTTTGTCGGTCAATTGGCCCGAGTGGAAGTATTCAGGGTCCAAGTACCCTAATGTCCCTTGGACCAATGTAGTCACTTGGGTTTGATCCAAGGATACAAGCCTCGATGCTCCAAAATCTGAAATTTTGGCCACATTACGATCATCAAGTAAAATATTAGCCAACTTGACATCTCTATGAATAACGGGTATGGAAGCTGCCGAGTGAAGATATGCAAGGGCGCCAGAAGTTTCCGCAGCAATTCTCAACCGGTTTTCTAATGATAACCATGACATGGCTCCATCTATATTGTGGACATGATCAAATAAGGTACCATTGGAGACAAACTCATAAACCAACAGAGGTACTTCACACTCTAAACAACACCCTAGAAGTTTAACCACATTTCTGTGGTTAACTTGTGTAAGAATCACCATCTCATTGATGAATTGCTCTATTTGATTCTTATCCATTATTTTAGACCTTTTAATTGCAACTACACGTTGGTCAGGTAAAAATCCTTTGAACACTATACCATAACCGCCTTGTCCAAGTATTCTATCAGATGCGTAGTTATTTGTTGCTTTCTTCAGTTCTTTATCCGTGAAAAGTTTATGTTGACTCAACAATAATACCCTCCTTGGAAATACTTTGTTGTTTTAACAGGAGACCACCATTTTGTTGGAAGAACTTCTCTCTAACTTGATTATGTTTTCGTTTCTTAATTACACAGTATAACCAATTAGTTCCAACGATTAAGAAGATGCAACCGAGTGACACGCCTACATACAAACCATAATGTACTGGGTAATGGAAAAAAATGATAGAATTTTACATTTTACTACATTCTACTATATTCTGGTTATGGCTTCTTTATATATCATAGTGCTATCTCCCTGTAATTTTTTCCTTTTCAATTTTTTTTAAAAACAACTGTTCCAACCCATGCATATATGTGATTACCAATGACAGTACAGTAATTGTAGAATTGTCAATTCTGAACAACTATTAGCATATTACCTGAGGCATAAAGTTCACCGACTACAGATATTATACATATATATGTACCAATGTATTCAATTTCTGACTTGTGAAGGATTATTACCTAAGATGAACTTGATCAGGGGGAACCTGGACAGCCTTTTAGCAGTGCAACCACTGCCACTTTTCCTGCCATCACCGTCATAATCATGTGGACAAGAACAGTTGTAGTCCCCTGGAATATTAATGCAAGTCTTCTGACAATCGTTCTTGGTTGGATCTGCACATTCATCGATATCTAGAAAACAAGGAAAATAAATGATTCATACCACATAAATTAAGTTGTACTAAAATTTATGTACAAGGCAATGTCTTGCTGCCTTAGTTTTTGGGATTTGGCAATTAAATAATAGCAGGATGTTTTTTAGAGTGAGGAGATGCTTGTGATTGCTTCTTTGGCCATGAACATGGTTAGGATGTGTTATTGCAGCATAATCTAGGTTTATCTTTGGCCCATGCTACTTTAAGGAGACTTTGGAAGATAGCTTGGTTGGTTTTCATATCTTTTTTTTGGGATCTTGTAGCTGGTTGCTCCCAATTAGGGAAGCCATGAGTTACTGGTCTGCCTTGTTAGCAGGATTTATATTTTCAAATTAAAGTGACCAATAACTGTAAATCATAGCACTTATTTACCTTTGCATCCTTGGATGAGATATGGATTACCTTCGTAACCTTGTTTACAACTGCAACGGTAGCCACCGGATCTTATGCCGGCATCAATGCAATAGGTATTTGCATACCTGCAAGCAAAAGAAACAGAGTTTTGAGCTGCTTGAGCGCACGTTTTATTCTCTTCAATCACCCAGTCGAGGACTATAGGTACAGTATCCAGTATCTTATTCTTGAAGGATGCGTCTTTAAGATTTGAAAGAAGACTAAAATCGAAGCTGTTTTTTTCACCCAAAAATGCATAGCTACAAGGGTTAAAAGACGAGATGTTATTTGTAGTATGGTTCTGATAGCTTTGGAGGAAGATTACATAGAAATCGAGAATATTTATGGATACTTGGCAACAGCCAGTGCCAAAACACCCATCTTTATTTATTTCCTCTTCATTCAGACATGTGGTACCACATCCTTTAGGCAAAGAAGTGCCTTTAAAGATGTCCACATAGTCATCACAACCTACAACTGTCAACACATTTGCTTCAGAAAACGTGTATGTAGTTCCGTCCAATTCAGTTGATACAGAATTATTTTTATAAGAGCCGGATTGATCAAAACAGCTTTCAGCCACAACGTTACTAATGCGCAGCTCGTTGTCTGATATATCAAAAATCTCAATGTTGTTCCAAGATTTTATGAAGGCCTTGGGAGGGTTGGTAGAAGTGTCACAGAGAATTTCAAACCTGTAACCTATTGAACAAATCGGATCATCTTGCGCTTCTAATTGGATGCCGAAGGGATATGGTACTTTCAGGTCTCCACATTGGTTTTGACATCCCGGCTTCGCGAAATCTCCAGCATTCATAATACTGTGACTGGTGGTATTGTATCCGGAAGTGGTAGCATCTAGACCCCAAGGACAAACAATCAAGACAAGAAGCAAGTGCATTTTAGTTTTCATGGTACTGAGTATTACCAGTCCGTAGTTTATAACATTAAGTTAACCGGACAGTCTTTTCAATGGATGAACCATTTTGTATTGCTTGTGGCCGGTTACAATGCAATGGAGCCATTTTTGACAACACTTATTCGTTTGAATTTTCCAGTAAAATATAGTTAATCTTTGCTTAACATACAGCAAATGTCACAAGCATATATTAATTTGCGGAGAAAATTATGAAATGGATGAAAATGACCCATACTCTCGCATATATATGATGAGTTGAGGATGGCAGCAATTTTTTTTACGAAAAATACAAACGTATTGCTAATAGAGTTTGTCACTTGACAATATGCAGTAGTAATTAGAAATTATAAAGCATTGCTTAATATATGTGCATATAACTACCTCACCAGGACGGCAGGACCTCTGGTTTATTTTTATTTGAACTGCTTGAATATTTCTTGCGTCGCTTAGATTAATTCTTTTTAAGTGATGGTCATTTTCCATGATTTGTTTCATATTCCATTGAATCTTCGATACTAGCTTACAAATAATTGTGTTTCTCAACTGCAATTACATTACATTGATTCATTTACTCCATACATATTTTACATCACTTACAAGCTAATTATATGATAATACAACACTTTGTATCATATACCTATGCAGATAAAGTATATATAAGTATACAATTCAATAAGACCTGCACAAATTAATTGCATGCACACCATGCATGTAAATTATGCAAAAGCTTGATATATCTCAACGAAGGCTGGAGGTTGACGGGTGCAACAAACTGATAGGACTTGAGGTAAACTGTTTCGAGTCATAAGAGTCCAAGTGATCCCCAACATTAGCATAATAACTTGGTTGAATTTCATAAAGATCTGGATGGTGAATATCAGTGCGATCTGTTAAGCTCGTGCTCTCTTCATTGCCATGTTTATGAACCAACGGATGTTTGTTAAATATTCTCAATCTCTCTATTTCCACCGTAACTTCCTTCATTGTAGGCCTTTGTTTACCATAAAGGCTAAGACACTAGGAAGCACGGACTCGGATACGGCGACACGGGACACGGGTACGGTGACACGGGGACTCGCCAATTCTCAAAGAGTCCTGGATACGGGACTCGGCAAATAAAAAAATTTTAAAAAAATTATATTGTTACAATTGTTACATACTTCCATAGTGGAAAATTGGCATCATTGTCTTCTCTTCTGACCCAGTGTTGCTATCAGCACTTGAACCCATTGAACCAGTCATTGAATACCCAAATATATATATACACACACACAAGAACACAAGAACACGCAAGATGTATATATATATACAGTGATACACACACAGGACAGATAATGTGTGTGTGTGTATATATATATATGGATGTATGTATATATGAGAAGATAGATAATAGATAATATGTATGTATGTAGATGGATGTATGTATATATATGGACGAGGAGAACAAGGGTATATAGCTTATCTCTTTAAATTAGGTTAAATATGTGGGCTGAGCTTTTTTTTTATATGGGCCGAGTCGGTGGCGAGTCGGTGGCGAGTCCGGGATGAGTCGGTGACGAGTCCGGGACGAGTCGGTGACGAGTCCGGGGCGAGTCGACAGACGTTTTTGCATCGACTCGCCACCTGGCGAGTCGGACACGCACTCAGCCGAGTCGGTGCCGAGTCGCCGAGTCGGCCGTGTCCGACTCGCATACGGCAGGCTTACAGAAGAGTCCGTGCTTCCTAGCTAAGACACCTCTTCACAAGTTCAGCAGCTGCTTCGAGTTGCTCTGGTGTCCCTTCCCGCACTACTCGAGGCTCTAATATTTCAAAAAGTCGATGTTCATCCAGAGAAGTGATAAAATATGTAGCTAGATTTTTGTCTTCAAGGGAGCTCTCCAAGGTAATTGGTTTTCTTCCGGTTAAGAGCTCGGCAAGGACCACACCAAAACTATAAACATCACTTTTTTCGGTCAAATGGCCCTTGTGAAAGTATTTAGGGTCCAAATACCCCAGAGTCCCTTGGACTAACGGAGTCACTTGGGTTTGATCCAAGGGTACAAGCCTTGATGCTCCGAAATCTGAAATTTTGGCCACAAAATGATCATCAACTAAAATGTTGGCCAACTTTACATCTCTATGTATGATAGGGATTGAGGCTGAAGAGTGAAGATATGCAAGGGCACTTGAAGATTCAGCAGCAATTCTCAGCCGATTCTCCAAAGATAACCAAGACGTGCTTCCATCTATGTTGTGGACATGATGGAACAAGGTACCATTTGTAACAAACTCATAAACCAACAAAGGTACTTCACACTCTAAACAACACCCAAGAAGTTTGAACACATTCCTGTGGTTAACTTGTGTAAGAATAACCATCTCATTGATAAATTGCTCCACTTGACTCACATCCATTATTTTTGACCTTTTAATAGCAACTACACGCTGGTCAGGTAAAATTCCTTCGAACACTATACCATAAGCACCTTGTCCAACAATTCTATCAGAGGCATAGTTATTTGTTGCTTTTTTCAGTTCATTTTCTGTAAAAAGTTTAGTTGATTCAACAGCACTACCGTCCTTTGAAATGCTTTGTTGATGTAGTAGGAGACCACCATTTTGCTTGAAGAAGTTCTCTCTTAATCGAGTATGTTTTCTTTTCTTGATGATGCAGTATAAGCAAGTAGTTCCAACGATTAAGGAGATGCAACCGAATGACATGCCTGCATGCAACTTATGATAATTTGAGCAATGAATCAAGAATAATTTTACATTCTGCTAAATAATTTATCTTCCTATCAGTATTGCACTTTAATCGGTTGACAGGATTTTACTCTGCTGGTTTATATATAGGCTTCTGTCATGGTATTATAAAATCTGTCTTCATATATATGTCTTGAAGGAGAAATTGAACAAGTCACTATCTCCAAAAAATTCCTTGCAGATTAATTACCTGAGAGAAATATTTTCACCTGAGTGTATACAGGTCCTGAGATATCATCTTAGACTAAAAGCAAAAACTTATATACAAATTACCAGTTAAAATACTGTGATACAACTTACCAGGCTAGTAGAACAAATCACTTGCAACATTGGATTATTTATATTACCTAATATGAACTTGATCAGGGGGAAGTTGAAACTTTTAATAACACAACCAGTGCCATTTTTCCTGCCATCACCATCATAACCATGTTGACAAGAACATTCGTAACTTCCTGGAATATTAATGCAAGTCTTCTCACAATCATTGTTGTTTGGGTCTGCACATTCATCTATATCTAGAAAAGAGAAAACAAAAAGAACTGATTTATATATATTAATTAATAGAAAGCACCAGATAAGCAGGAGAACGTAATATGTAATATTTAGTTACCTTTGCATCCTGGGCTGAGATATGGATTACCCTCATAACCTTGATTACAGCTGCAACGGTAGCCACCAGAACTTTTACCTCCATCAATGCACTGGCTATGTGCATATCTGCAAGCAAAAGAATTAGAGTGCTGAGCTGCTTGAGCACAAGTTTTATTTTCATCAATCACCCAGTCGAGTACTATAGGCACAGTAGTCTTGATCCTATTCTTGAAGGCTTCAATATCTTTTAGATCTGAAAGACCACGAAAATTGAAGGATTTTTTTTCACCCAAAAATGCAAAGCCACAAGGGTTAAAAGATGAAATGTTGCCTGTATGGTTGGTATAGGTACCAAGGTCGACATAATAGTATTTGAGAACATTAACGGATACTTGACAACAGCCACTACCAGAACACTCATCTTTCCGAACTTCCTTCTCACTGTGACATATAGAAGTGCATCCTTTAGGCAAATCTTCGTTTGCAGCCTGGTAGAAGTTTCCCCAGTCATCGCAACCAACAACAGTCAACACATTTGTTCCAGAATACGTGTATGAAGTGTTTCCCAAATCAAGTGATGTGTAATTGTTTCTGTTACGCAAGCCAGAAAGATCATAGCACATTTCAGCGCCAAGGTTACTAATGTGCAGTTCAGTGTCAGATATATCTAGAACCTCATAGTACACATCATTAAGTTTTATGTTGGCCGTGGGATTGGCAGTTGTGCTGCAGGAGATATCAAACCAGGGATTCATGGAACAATTCGGACCTTGGGGCCCTTCTGATACGATTCCGAATGGATATGGTACTTTCAGATTTCCGCACTGGCTTTGACATCCTGGCTTTGCAAACACTCCGACCTTCATAATAGTGTTATTAGTGCGGGTTTCAGCTTCTATTCCCCAAGCACAGACAAGCAAGACAAGCAGGTGCATTTTTGTTTTCATTTTACGGTGTACAATATTTTGAATTATAAAGTTTTTTTGCTAACTATTACTACAATTTATAAAGTGTAAAGTATTGTATATATATAGAGATGTCCCTAGTAGCTAGTGCATGGCCTCTCTGCAAGGCACTCAAAAGTCAAAACTTTCCCAGTGCAGTGCTCTTGCACTTGCTATATTGAATCTGTGACTTCTCATCTCAACAAAACTTACTGAAGACTTTTTAACAACTGAACAAGTAAAAGAAGAAAACAGGAACGCTTAATTGGCCGCCGACGGCCAGTAATTAATTAATAAAATTAAGTGCATGGTTACACGCACACTTCTAATGTACCGTACTACTGTCTTTAAATAACGCCACAACATCTATTAGGTAGGGCTCATCATTTGGTTCGGTAAACCGAAATAATTCGGTTTTAAAAATTTGTGTTAATCGGATAACGTCTTGCGATATATTCTACTTATAATATATTATAAAATTATTGTAGAACATAATATAGGATATATAAAACTTCAATTAGTATTTCATTCAAGAGTACTTTATAGAAAAAAATCCATGAATTTTATTTAATAATGTACTTTGTATTAATTGGAGGTCCTTGTGCAATAATTTTATAATATATTATAACGTTAACATACTCCCGAATATATAAATGTAATATAAGAGTGTTCTATCAGTTATAAACTCTTACGTACCTACTTATATTAAGTGCATAAAAAAACTTACAATAGGAGTAGGTGCTTAATTATATCTACTTCGAAGGTACGTACTACAAACTATTTAGTCTATGACGAAATTTCTATGCGATATTAATTAACAAGTGACTATTAATAATTTTTGTTGGAGCATCAATTATGTAGATTTTTTTTAAACTCTCAATTATATATGTAGACTTAAAGTAAACATCGTTTTAATAAATTAATCATACATTTGATTAATTTCGGATGGAAATTGCAAGCAGAAAGTTAAATTTCACCTATTACAGCAGCTTTCATTGTATTCTGACTTTTTAAATAAGAATATTTTAATAACTATGTACGTACATCTATTTAGGTATATGATAAAATGTTAGGTATGTTTTGAACTTATAAAACATGTGATTAGTTTGATTTTAGTTTGAATAATAATATGGATTTGGTCCTTCTGGATTAGTTTTAACTATATTTTGGTTTGACTTTTCATATTTTTTTTTGGAAAAAGCCTTATAGTTTGCTATATATATTTTATGACTCTTGGTATCTCTCAAACCATTTTTTTATCTCGTAATAAATTTTATAAATTGAATTAAATTTTAACTTCAACATAGATAAAGAATTAAAATTCTATTTCATTATATATACCTCTTCTCAAATATTTGTTTTTTAAGATTGTTGTACAGAGACCAATATCTCATTTATATTCTAAATACATATTGGTGTAGTTAATTTTTTATTTATAAGAAAATTCCTAATAATTAAATTATTTATTTAAATATAATATTTATTATTTTATAGAGATATAGTTAGAATTTTAACATTAATTATACCTTAAAATAAAATAAAAAAAATATTTTGAAACAAGTCTATTTTTCTAAAAAATCACATATCCAAGAACAGTGGGAGTCCCAATTGAGCTTAAACAAAAGACAGAAAAGAAAGAGGGAGTAGAAGGAAAAAAAGATACAATACAAAGTAGTTGAGTTAATAATAAGAAAATTCAGAACTTTGAATAACACTTGCATGTAATTTGACACACATGTTGGTATAATGATATTTCAAAAATAATGTGACCAATATTTTATATTAATAGATATATATTATTCTCCATTTAAATGAATATTTTATATTAAATATTTATTGATTTTATAATATTATATATTATACACATATATATATACATTGAGAGTTACATATATTAGAGATTTTATTTTTATTTTAATTATTTATAGTGATTATTCATGATGTGACTTTATGTGTGATGAGTTACAATTGAGATTACTTCATCTTCTTTCTTGAGAGTTATATATGCAGATATATTATATATATATATATTGAGGATATACACCATTGAAAAGAGACATAAACTTTTCTTTCTTTTGATTTTATTTTTGGGCACAAGTTTGTATAGGCTCCAAAATATCACCCAAGAGTGCACTTGTGTGAGAGTGTTGAGTAAACTTTAGGGAATGGATCGACGATACGATTTAGCACCTCGGTCGCGCCGCATATCGTTTTCAAGGTAGTGGATTTCTTGCCACGGCTCAACGATTTCTTGTTCATCAATTTTGTTGATTTCAATATTTTGTAATCATTAAATATATTTTTCCTACAACACATACATACGTGACATGACTATTCTATCAGTTTTACTTGTTAATATTTTTCGATTATCTCATAAAATGCATATTGCCAGTATATTTATTGTTGATAGAAAAATCTGGTAATCAACAAAGATTGAGGTTCTTTGCCGGAAAAAGATCTGACGAGGCTGAGATGCAGTGGAGCGTGGTGGTTTGTATGAGATTGGGGGCTGAGATTGCTAGGTTTCAGAATAACTAGAGCTTTGTGTTCTTTGGCGGCTGTGAACTCTAATAATTCCGACCCCCAACAATATGGACTGTAAGATCGTTCAATTCTGACTTCCGGAACTTGAAATATGACCCAAACAGTGTCTGCAGTGCAAGATCAGGGTGCGCCCTCTTCCTCAGGGAGAACCCTCTTCAGGGGGAGCCCTCATCCTCTTCTTCCTCACTAGGGCGAGCCAACTTCAGGGAGAGTCGTCCTCTCCCTCTTCCTCAAGGTGAACCAACTTATTCAAGGAGAGTCGTCATCTCCCTCTTCCTCATCTTCATACCAGGGCGTGCCCTCTTCTTCAGGGAGAGCCCTCATCTCCCTCTTCCTAACTAGGGAGAGCCTTCTTCTTCATCTTCCTTAAGGTGAACCAACTTATTCAGAGAGAGTCGTCATCTCCCTCTTCTTCATCTTCATACTAGGGTGCGCCCTCTTATTCAGGGAGAGCCCCCATCTCCCTCTTCCTAACTAGGGAGAGCCTTCTTCTTCCTCTTCCTCATTAGGATGAGCCAACTTCAGGGAGAGTCGTCATCTCCCTCTTTCTCAAGGTGAGCCAACTTATTCAGGGAGAGTCGTCATCTCCATCTTCCTCATCTTCATACCAGGGCGCGCCACTAGGAGGAGGTCGATTCTAGGAGAAACCCGACACTAGGAGAAGGTCTATTCTAGGAGAAGCCCGACACTAGGAGGAGACCGCTCCTCCTTCCAAGAAGAGTCCAACTCTAGGGGAAGCCCAACTTAACTCCAGGCGAAGCCCAACTCTAGGCGAAGCCCGACTCTAGGCGAAGTTCGAGTTCAGGAGAAATATGGGCATAACATTTATCAAGGATGGAGACATTATTGTATCTTCTGAAATGGAACTTTTGAGCTTGGATTTTTCAGCCCGGACAATTCCAAGAACCGATATCTGCAAAGCTACGACAACTGTGGTGTGGTTAGCTAATAGGTCCCTGTCTGTTCAGAATCCAGTAGCTGAGCTTCAGACAAATTAGAAATTTGTTACTAAGTCTACGTATTGGTAACAAAACTTACACTCATAAAGTGGTTGTTACTAGGAAATTGAAGAGGTGTACTGTATATTTCAGGAGATCAGTAGCTCAATATTGAGCAGCGTTTTGATATGGGTTCAGAATTTACAGAAATGGAACCTTTTATATGTGGCACCAGCTGATAATTGTGATAATTATGACATGTAACATGTGTGGTGCTTATAGGTAAATGATACGGAGGACTAGTATCCTATCACTAAGATCCAATTTGAAGAAAGGTAAGATAAGTAAAAGAAAACAGCCTGTTACACAACAACTGATCTACTTTCAAGTTTGAAGCTCAAAGATCACAGTCTAATTCCACAGCTGTCAATTCCTTACTACTCCCTCCATCGCAAATTAGATGTCCCCTTAATTTTTAACACGTATGTTAAGATGCATTGACCACATAGTTCTTTAAATTATTTTTAAAAAGTTTTTGTGTAAATAAAAATTTGATACTTAAATTTCTATTTACAAAAAAAAAATTACGGAACTATCCGGTCAATGCACTTTAACATACGTGCCAAAAGTCAAAGTGGATGGACAGAGTAATTAATTAACTTTGTAGCATACTGATTCATATGCAAAAGAAAAGTTACTACCATGCCAATATTAGGTATTCCTATACAGGTGTGAAATTCAAAGGAAAAAAACATTTCAGCCATATCCCTGTACACAGAATTAGACCTGGCAAAGTAAACAATTCGGTTTCGATATACGGTTCGGATTTGATCTAATTCGATTCGGGTTGGATCTAATTTCAGTTTTACATAATCAGATGGTTTCAGTTTGGATCATGATCTTGGTCAAAATCGGAAAAATCAGATCAAAAAATGGATTAAAAAATAGATTTAATTCAGTTCGAATCTTTTCTTATTTTGAATTGGATTTTGTTTAGATTCGAAAATTTCAATTGAAATTAATTTGAATTATTAGCAAACTGAAACAATATATGGACGTTAAGTCGTAGTCGCCGTTGAGTTCTCCACTCGAATTGCTCTGTTGCTGTTTTATTCTGGAAGTGATATCGCAGTTTACCAACACAGATAGGTGAGACGACAATCTCTTAAAAACCAGTCAAATTCGACCAATCTCTTCTTCTAATATGATAGGTGGAACTGATATTAATAGTGAGGATACTGGCTTTGAAAAATGACGTGTATGTTCCCCCAAATTAACCCACATAATTGTGATTCTAGAAATAGTGCCAGATCAATTATAGCACCTTTCAGCCATATGGTATCAATGCGCAGTTCAGTGTCTAATATATCAAATATCTCAAGGTTACCATCTTGTTAGAAGGCCTTGGGAGGATTTGTAGAAGTATCGTAAAGTAATATCAAACCATTTATTAATGGAACATGCAATTCGACCAATCTCTCCTTCTGATATGATCCTGAACGGATATGTATCGAGGCTTCAACATTTTATTTTACATCCTGGCTTTGCAAAGTATCCAACCCTCATAATAGTGTGATTGGTGTTGGTTTTGATGGCAGTGGTATTATATCGGTAAGTGGACTCTAGTGCTTCTATCCCCCAAGCAGAAACAAGTAACACAAGAAGCAACTGCATTTTTGTTTTCATTCTGCCTAGCTAGTATAATATTTGGTAGTCTATAGTATTGTATATAGATACGCCTAGCACAAATTAATGTGATAATGTTTCAATTGAAGTTAACTAGTTTTTCGAAGACTTTTCAGCAATATATAGAAGTAGTCGAACGAAGAAAAGTAAGATGAATTGTGAGCTTCCATCAGCCAATAGTTACTAGTAGTTAATATGTTGGTTGAAGGACATTATAAACAATAAACACAATAATTGGTTGATGCATTTGGTTGATCAACATCCTGCATTTGGTGAAAGAGATAGAACTTATCACTTGAGACAGTATGCAGTAGTAAATTAATATTAGAGATTATAAAGCATTGCTGGAAGTTTTTGTTGTGTTTTAAGCTAAAACTCATGTTTCCTCACTTTCACTCTTTTGTCTCACATTGACAAGGAAAAGAAGCACTCACCTTCTCTCACCTATAAATAAGTCATTTCCCCTTCTTTAGTAAATACACCAAATACTCTTCTCTCCCTCATTTCTTAGTTTATAGTATTGAGTTCCGTGGCATAAAACGCAGCGGATAAACGTAAATATAACAAAAAAAATTCGGAACCCAAACCTAGGATCCATGTATAAGATTGGACAGATTATGGTGAAACAGAATTATACCTATTCGGTTCTTGACTTTCACGAACTCAACATAGATCCTAGCTTTCACGACTTGTGTCTTTCTCTCGAAAAACACCTCTATGGTATCCACACGAGCACCTTCAAGAACGTCTCACGATCTTGATTATGGAATAGATGTACTAGCCTCCTTTTGATGATTTCGAATTTGTTCTTTTCTGCCTTGCTGCTGCCTCTAGGGTTTTCCCAAAAACGTAATGGCCACTTAACCTATCATTATCTATTTATAATGACTGGTTAACGAGCCTATTCAGCAAAACCTAACCCATGTAGATATAAAATTAAATAATAAAACGTATTTCTATTATTTAATTAATAACTAAGTCATACTTAATTATTATGGGCAGAAATACTCTTCAAATTCGAATTTATATTATTTCAATTAATTAAGTCTCACTTAATTAATATAATAAAATTCAAATAATCATTAATTAATTTAAATCTATAATTTAAATTAACTATTCCTCTAAGTGCTCTATGTGTGTGACCCTATAGGCTATTATTTAATTAGCAATAATTTTATTCTCCAATAAAATTATAAACAATGAGCGGTATCCAGTAATACATCATTGCTACCCAATTAAACAATAATTAAATCGTGATTCGATAAAACCTTTCGTGATTAATGTTTCCATGTAATATAATCCCTTTAACCATATATATTATAGATTAAACTCGAGGCATGTATTTAGTCATCCTCTACAACATTTAATCCGGGTTTACTTGATCCATGAGTAGACTATGAAAACAAATCATTATTTGAGCACGGCCATGCATTTTATAGTCTTACTCAATCAAGAGGCCAATAATATCTCTCCTAATTATAGGAGGGTTAAATCCTTTATCTATCATTCATATTTTTCATACGACTCATGATATACCCGATGTCCACTTTTATCATCACCCGGTCAAAGGTAACTTTTAATGTAGTCAAAGTATATTAATCCTCGTATAGAAATATAATGATCTCAAGTCAAAGGATCATTACACCATTATCACTATGAGTCTTTCTTATGACTTTATTAAACATGAAGAATCTCACTGTGGGTCTGTCCAGTATCATGTACTCCTACATGTACCTATGTATTGACTTTAGTATCCCCATACTTATAACCAATGAGATGTGGTTATCAGTCAAACAACATACTAGCCTATTTATGTATTATTATTGTCCTATAATAACAATACTCGACTAGGGACCTTTTAAGAATATGATATATTATATAATCTCAAGTTCAAGTCATGTACTTAAACTATACAATGTGTATCATGATTCTAAGGACATTTATTATGCTAACAAATATATCGCAGTAATTAAAGTCATAATAAATACGTTTATTGAATAATCAAATGACATAAAAGTCTATCAAAAGGAAACATTGTATTGCCTCTAGGGCACCTACACTAACATATAGCTGCTAGATAGTCCATCTAGTAGGAGACTTACATTGTGGTAGTTTCAAGCAGGTCAGGATTGGGGGCTCTCGTTCTACTCTATTCTTCCGTTTCGGGTGGGTTAGTGTTAGTGTTTGGTCGGGCTGTAGTTGTCGGGTTTTATCCTGCTACAGCATTAGGAGTTCGTCCAGCTGTTGCAGCCGCAACAAGGGGAGTTCGTCCAGGTTATCTGGTTAAGTACCGAAGGAATAGGGAATCATTGTATTACTATTCAGGTGTGCCTCAAGTATTACTCTGTAAACTTGAGAGAGAATATTGTAACCATTATTATCATTATAGTGAAAACATTCGGAGCTGGTCCCGTGGTTTTTACCTCTTTGCTTTAAGGGGGGTTTTTCACGTATAAATCTTGGTGTTCATCTGTCTTAATTATTATTAATCTGTTCTTATTATTGCCTGTGATAACTACTAACTTCAATTTATGCAAAGACGAGGAAACGAGAATTCCTAACAGTTTTCATCTGCCCTTGGCACAGTTCGACTCTCCTTTGGCTACATGTTGACAGTGTGCTTCAAGTAACTCAATAACTCATTGTATTCAATTCTTTTTAAGTTTCATTCATTGTTTTTGAAACCCTGGTTTAAAAAGGTCTTGCTAAGTACATCACTTATTTACAAGCTAATTATACAATAATACATCACTTTTTATCACATACGTATGCAGATAAGTATATATCAGTATACAATTCTATAAGAATGCACAAATTAATTGCACAGGCACCATGCATGTAAATTATGCAAAAGCTTGATATATCTCAGCGAAGGCTGGAGGTTGACGGGTGCAACAAACTGATAGGACTTGAGGTAAACTGTTTCGAGTCACAAGAGTCCAAGTGATCTCCAACATTATCATAAGAACTTGGTTGAATTTCATAGAGATCTGAATGCTGAATATCAGTGTGATCTATTAAGCGTGTGGTCTCTTCATTGTCATGTTTATGAACCCATGGACGCTTGTTAAATGTTCTCAATCTCTCTATTTCCACCGTAACTTCCTTCATTGTAGGCCTTTCTTTACCATAAAGGCTAAGGCACTTCTTCACAAGTCGAGCAGCTGCTTCGAGTTGCTCTAATGTCCCTTCCCGCACTACTCGAGGCTCTAGTATTTCAAAAAGTCGATGTTCATCCAGAGAAGTGATAAAATATGTAGCTAAATTTTTGTCTTCTAGGGAGCTCTCCAAGGAAATTGGTTTTCTTCCAGTTAGGAGCTCGGCAAGGACCACACCAAAACTATAGACATCACTTTTGTCGGTCAAATGGCCCTGGTGAAAGTATTCAGGGTCCAAGTACCCCAAGGTCCCTAGGACTAACGTAGTCACTTGGGTTTGATCCAAGGGTATAAGCCTTGATGCTCCGAAATCTGAAATTTTGGCCACAAAATTATCATCTAATAAAATGTTAGCTAACTTGACATCTCTATGAATGATGGGGATCGAAGCTGATGAGTGAAGATATGCAAGGGCGCTTGAAGATTCAGCGGCAATTCTCAGCCGATTATCCAAAGATAACCATGACATGCTTCCATCTATGCCGTGGACATGTTGGAACAAGTTACCATTTGTAACAAACTCGTAAACCAACAAAGGTACTTCACACTCTAAACAACAGCCAAGAAGTTTGACCACATTCCTGTGGTTAACTTGTGTAAGAATAACCATCTCATTGATAAATTGCTCCACTTGACTGGCATCCATTATTTTTGACCTTTTAATAGCAACTACACGTTGGTCGGGTAAAATTCCTTTGAAAACTATACCATAACCACCTTGTCCAATAATTCTATCAGAGGCATAGTTATTTGTTGCTTTCTTCAGTTCATTGTGGGTAAAAAGTTTTGTTAATTCAACAGCACTGCCGTCCTTTGAAATGCTTTGTTGATTTACTAGGAGACCACCGTTTTGCTTGAAGAACTTCTCTCTTAATCGAGTATGTTTTCTTATTTTGATGATGCAGTATAAGCAAGTAGTTCCAACGACTAAGGAGATGGAACCGCATAACATACCTGCATGCAACTTATAATAATTTGAGCAATGAATCAACAATAATTTTACCTTCTGCTAAATAATATATTTTCCTATCAGTATTTGCACGTCAATCGATTGAGAGGATTTACTACGTCGGTATATAAATAGGCTTTTGTGATGGCCGGTATTATGAGAAATCAGTCTTGATAAAATAGCAGATTAATTACCTGAGTGATATTTTCAGCTGAGTGTATACAGGTCCTGTTCTACTAGATATCATCTTAGACTTGAAACACTAACATTAATTATATTGAAATTACCAGTTACAGTACTGTGATACAACTTAATTCCAGGCGAATAGGGCAAATCACTTAAACCATTGGATTATTTATATTACCTAATATGAACTTGATCAGGGGAAACTTGGAACTTTTAGCAGCACAACCAGTGCCATTTTTCCTGCCATCACCATCATAACCCTGCTCACAAGAACATTCGTAACTTCCTGGAATATTAATGCAAGTCTTCTCACAATCATTGTTGTTTGGGTCTGCACACTCATCTATATCTAAAAAGGAGAAAAGGAAAAGAACTGATTTATATTGAATAGAAAGCACCAGATAATTAAGCAGGTGAATATGTAGCATTTAGTATTACCTTTGCACCCTGGGCTGAGATATGGATTACCCTCATAACCTTGATTACAGCTGCAACGGTAGCCACCAGAACTTTTACCTCCATCAATGCACTGGCTATGTGCATATCTGCAAGCAAAAGAATTAGAGTGCTGAGCTGCTTGAGCACAAGTTTTATTTTCATCAATCACCCAGTCGAGTACTATAGGTACATCAGTCTTGATCCTATTCTTGAAGGCTTCAATATCTTTAAGATCTGAAAGACCAAGAAAATTGAAGGATTTTTTTTCACCCAAAAATGCAAAGCCGCAAGGGTTAAAAGATGTAACGTTGTCTGAATGGTTGGTATAGGTACCAAGGCTGACAAAATAGTACTTGAGAACATTAACGGATACTTGACAACAGCCACTACCAGAACACTCATCTTTCCGAACTTCCTTCGCAGTGTGACATATACTAGTGCACCCTATAGGCGAAACTTGGTCTGCAGTCGGGTAGAAGTTTCCCCAGTCATCGCAACCAACAACGGTCAACACATTTGCGACAGAATACGTGTATGAAGTGTTTCCCAAATCAAGTGATGTGTAATAGTTTTTGTAAAGTAAGCCAGATAGAACATAGCACGTTTCAGCGCCACGGTTACTAATGCGCAGTTCGGTGTCTGATATATCAACAACCTCGTAGTACACATCATTAAGTTTTATGATGGCCTTGGGATTGATATCTGTGCTGCAGGAGATATCAAACCAGGGATTCATGGAACAATTCGGACCTTGGGGCCCTTCTGATACGATTCCGAACGGATATGGTACTTTCAGATTTCCGCATTGGCTTTGACATCCCGGCTTTGCAATCTCTCCGACCTTCATAATAGTGTGGTTTTCAGTAGCGGTGCTATTATATCCTGAAGTGGCAGCTTCCATTCCCCAAGCACAGACAAGCCAGACAAGTAGGTGCATTTTTGTTTTCATTTTACAAAGTACAATATTTTGAATTATAAAGTTTCTTCTTCTTTTTGTGCCAACTACTATAATTTATAAAGTATTGTATATAGAAATATCGGTAGCGCTAGTGCATGGCCTCTCAGCAAGACACTTAAACTTGCCTAGTCCGGTGCTCTTGCTAAATGTTTTATAATCTGGGGCTTCGCATCTCGACAAAACTCAATTATCTGAATACTTTTCAACGACTGAATAAGTAAACGAAGAAGAAAGGAACGCCCAGCTGCCAACGGCCAGTAATAAATAAAATTAGGTGCTTGGTTACACATACAGTTCTAATGTACTGTTTTTCAAGTACACCCCGTCTATTTGGCACTAGTGTAAAAGCAGTTGTGCATCACGGCTAAACTGGTCCTAATTACAGTAGTAGTTAGTTAATGGCAACTTCTCTGTCCTATGTGATAGATTATAGAATTCTACTCTAAAATGCCAAATAAATTTACGTATTTCATCAGCCTAAAGCACTTTTTGATCAACTACATTTGCGTAACTTGATTTAAATACACATGCAAATATGCACATGTTCTTGTTATGTATATTACACAATTTACAAAACCAGAAATATCTCATCGAGGGCTGTTTGACGGATGCAACAAACTTGTAGTAGTACTTGAGCTGTAGTGTTCAGGGTCATGAAAATTATTGTGAGAACTTAGCTGAATTTCATATAGACCCGAATGCTGAGTCTCAGCATGGCCTATTAAACTCGTTATCTCTTCGATGCCATCTTGATTAGCCCAAGGATATTTAGGAAACTCTCTCAATCTTTCTATTTTCATCATAGCGTCCTTCATTGTGGGTCTTTCTTTACCATTAAGGCTAGCTAAGGCACCTCATTACAAGTTGAGCGGCTGTTTCGAGTTGCTCTAATTTTCCTTCTTTCACCACTCAAGGCTCTAGGATTTGGAAAAGTCGATTTTCATTAATATGTTGCTAGGTTTCTGTCTTCTGGGGATCTATCCATGCAAGTTGGTTTTCTCGCCGTTAAGAGCTCCGCAAGACGCAAGTACAACTCCAAAACTATAAACATCACTTTTTTCTGTCAACTGCCCATGTATTCAGGAAGTATTCAGGGTCCAAGTACCCCAAGGTCCCTTGGATTAAAATTGTCACTTGGGTTTGATCCAAAGGTACTAGAAGATTCTGCAGCTATTCTTAGTCGATTTTCCAAAGATAATCATGACATGCCTCCATCTATACTGTGGACATGAATTGATAACCTTGATTACAGCTGCAACGGTAGCCACCCAAACCTCTGCCTAAGTCAATATCAACACAATGGCTATTATCATATCTGCAAGCATAAAAATTGGGGTCTTTCTTTGCTTGATCACAAGTTTTATTCTCTTCAATTACCCAGTCGACTACTATACGGACAGTAGCTCTGGTCTTATCCATGAAGTTTGTATCATTAAGATCTGAAAGACCGCCGAATTTAAAGGCATTTTTTTCACCCAAAAATGCATAGCCACACGGGTTAAAAGAGTAGGTGCCTTTTGTATGGTTGTTATAGCTATAGAGGTAGGCATCAAAGTACTTGAGAACATTAACAGATACTTGGCAGCAGCCAGTGCCCAAACACTCGCCTTCACGTACTTCCTTTGCATTGTGGCATGTGGTACTGCATCCTTTAGGTAGATAATCGTCTTCAGCCTGGTATATTTCTCCCCGGTCATCACAACCAACAACGGTGAACACATTGGCATCAGAAAACGTGTATGTTCCTACCAAATTAACAAATGAAATACGACCTTTGTAAAGGAAGCCAGATTGAAAGCACCTTTCAGCCAGAGTGTTACGAATGCGCAATTCGGTGTCTGATATATCAAAAATCTGAACGTTACCATCTTGTAAGACGGCCTTGGGAGGATTGGTAGAAGTATTGCAAGTAATATCAAACCATTGATTCATGGAACAATTCGTACTATTCTGCCCATCTGATATGATCCCGAACGGATATGGTACAGTGAGGTCTCCACATTTGGTCTGACAACCCGGCTTGGCAATGACTCCAACCTTCATAATAGTGTGATTGTTATCGTTTTGAATGGCGGTGCTATTATATCGGAAAGTGGGAGCTAACTCCAGTGCTTGTAGCCCCCGAGCACAAACAAGCAACACAAGAAGCAACTGCAATTTTGTTTTCATCTTCCAGTACTAGTATAATATTTTGTAGTTTATAGTAGTTTTGTGTATGGATACTAGTATAATATTTTGTAGTTTATAGTAGTTTTGTGTATGGATATGACTAGTGTGCATGGCCTCTCTTTTATAACCTACTCAACTTGTCTAGTCCAATAGTAAAGTCCAAGTTTTTTTTAAGACTTTTCGGCAACTGATCAAATATATTTTAAAAAGAGATAAAACTCTAGGATTAAAATAAATACAAAAATTTAAAGATATAATAGTAAAATGGCACAAAAACTAAAATCAAATAAAATTTAAATTATAATAGTAGAATGTGACAAAAACTAAAATTAAATAGAATTTAAATTGAGGTAAAACTCTAGTGAAAATAAATAAATAAAATTTAGAGAAATAAAATCAAATAAAATTTAAATTGAGATAAAATTGAAAATAAATAGATAGAATTTAGAGATATAATAATTATAATTTAAAAAGTATTGAAATAAAAATATAAAAAGTAAAACTAAAAAGTATTTAGATAATATAAAAAAATTAAAATCAAATAGAATTTAAATAAAGTAAAATTGTAGGGTAAAAATAAATAAAGAATTTGTGAATAAATAGAATTTAAATATAAATAGGACTGAGAGGTAAAATTAAAATTAGAAAATAGAATTTAAATATAAATAGGACTGATAAACCAAAATAAATCTAAATAAGACTGAGCGGTGAAACTAAAAAATAGAATTTAAGTATAAATAGAACTAAAGAATGAAATCAAAATCAACTTCTGATCCAGTAAAATGATTCCTGTGGAGTCGGACACTGTTGTAATTAAGTATCGGATCATTTTATTTTTAGTGTATTCAGATTGGGGTCTGAGATCATTTTATTCGGGTATAAACCGATATCGGGTATTTGAGGTTCAGATTCAAACCGAATATGAGTTAATACCATATTTTCTATTTTCTATCCGGGTAGTTTATGATCTATCGAATATGATCCACTAACATTAAGTATCATTTTTTTCAACTATTCAAATAATTATCATTTGGTCTAAAATAAACATGATACTATAAAAATATAATAATTACGAATTAAAACTTATATATATGATGATAATTAATGCATGATCACAGTGAATAAATCATATTTTACGAAAATTTAAAATTAAATAAGATATTAAAAAATTATAAAATGATGACTATTTACCTACAAATGTAATATGTTAAAAATATTATCCATATATGAGTTCGAATCGAATACGAACCATGGATCATATTCCGGTATTCGGGTAGGATCATTTTATAAAAAATAATATGAGAAGTAATTTGAACGGGTATTATGAGTGCTCATATCCGGGATCATATTTTATCTGATTTTAATTTTTCCGTCACATTTGAATCATTTATGAAACGGATATGAGACATGTATCATATTTTCAAACCGAATATAAGCCGAAATAGCGGATAAATTTACAGCCCTACATCTGGTGTTATTTCTTCATGAATATATTTGTCCCAAATACCAAACATATTTGCTGAGAGGGTATTTTTTTTCATTTTTAATATTTAATTTATGTATCTAATAATATAAGTTGCTTATCAGTAAAATGGCTAGATCAGTTGCAAACTATTAGTGCAACTTGGTAAAATATTATAAATTATGTTTACTATATTTGGTTGGAATTGGCACTTGGCACCAATTGTGTTTTAATATTGTTGTTCCAGTGTTACTGTTTATGCAAGTTCATCAGAGCCACATTTGGGGATATACTGATATACACATATTTTCCCTCTCTGTTGGAAGATTTTACAAGGTGTGGAAGATTAGAAAATCTTTACAAAAATTAATATCAAGCAAGTATTAATATCCAAGTATTAATGCAAATATATTTGGAGGAAAGACAAACGCAAATGCACATGCATGTTGCACTTTGTACTTGCTGTCTATGTAATTTATGCAAATCACATAACATGATCTATCTATTATCAGTCAGGTCTCAACGAGGGCTGCTTGATGGTAGCAACAAACTAGTGGTTCCCGAGCTATATTGTTCCGAGTCATGAACAATACTATGATAAGAGCATAGTTGGATTTCATAAAGATCTGAACGTTGAGCCTCTGTACTACTCATTAAGCTTTCGGTTTCTTCATGGCTATGCTGATTAGCCCAAGGATGTTTAGTAAAATTTCTCAAACGTTCTAGTTCCATTGTAACTTCCTTCATTGTAGGTCTTTCTTCACCAGTAAGGCTAAGGCACCTCTTCACAAGTTGTGCAGCTGCTTCGAGTTGGTCTATTGTCCCTTCTTTCACCACTCGAGGCTCTAGAATTTGGAAAATCTGATTTTCATTCAGAGAGGTGATGAAGTATGTAGCTAGATTTACGTCTTTGGGAGATCTCTCCGTGCAAATTGGTTTTCTCCCTGTTAAGAGCTCCGCGAGGACCACTCCAAAACTATAAACATCACTTTTGTCGGTCAACTGGCCCGTATGAAAATATTCAGGGTCCAAGTACCCCAAGGTCCCTTGGACCAATGTAGTCACTTGGGTTTTTTCCAAGGGTACAAGCCTTGATGCTCCGAAATCTGAAATCTTGGCCACATGGTGATCATCTAGTAATATGTTGGCTAACTTGACATCTCTATGAATGACGGGTATGGAAGCTGCCGAGTGAAGATATGCTAGAGCGCCAGAAGATTCAGCAGCAATTCTCAGTCGATTTTCTAATGATAACCATGACATGCCTCCATCTATACTATGGACATGATCGAATAAGGTACCATTTGAGACAAACTCATAAACCAACAGAGGTACTTCACACTCTAAACAACACCCGAGAAGTTTAACCACATTTCTATGGTTCACTTGCGTAAGAATCACAACCTCATTGATAAATTGTTCTATTTGACCCTTATCCATCAATTTTGACCTTTTAATAGCAACTACACGGTGATCGGGTAAAATTCCTTTAAACACTATGCCATAACCACCTTGTCCAAGGATCCTTTCAGAGGCATAGTTATCTGTTGCTTTCTTTAGTTCTTCGATTGTGAAAATTTTAGTAGACTCAACAGCAATTCCCTCCTTTGAAATGTTTTGTTGTTTTAACAGGAGACCACCGTTTTCATGGAAGAACTTCTTTCTTAATTGATTATGTTTCCTGTTCTTGATGATACAGTATAACCAATTAGTTCCAACGATTACGGAGATGCAAGCGAATGTCATACCTGCATGCAACCCATAATAAATTGGGTAATGGATAGATAAATTTTGAAATTATGCCAATATATTTCATATTTAAGTATGAGAAAAAGGAACATGAGGTCTCAGGAAATTTTGTAAGGTAGTAGGGTGTTTTAGTATAATTTTTTATTTTCTCTTTTTTTCAATTAAAAAAAGTACAAACCGCTCCGACCAATCCATAAATATATCCGAATATGAACTGAAGTGGTGATAGAATTTTTCATTCATGAAAACTAAGCAGATTGTGTGTGAGACGAAGTCATTGATTAGTTATTTTCTATATATAGACTCAAATTCTGACTTGAGAAGGATTATTACCGAAGATGAACGCGATCATAGGTAACTTGGACCTTTTAGCAACACAAGGACTATTTTTCGTGCCATCACCATTATAACCATGTGGACAAGAACAGCTGTAATTTCCTGGAATATTAGTGCAAAGTTTCTCACAATCATTCTTGTTTGGATCTGCACATTCATCCACATCTGGAAAAGAAATCATTCATACCGTGAATTAATTTAGTTGCTATACTAAAATCAGGTGAATATATGACATAGTGTATGATCATTACCTTTGCATCCTGGGCTGAGGTATGGATTACCCTCATAACCTTGATTACAGCTGCAACGGTAGCCACCCAAACCTCTGCCTAAGTCAATATCAATGCAATCGCTATTATCATATCTGCAAGCATAAGAATTGGGGTCTTTCTTTGCTTGATCACAAGTTTTATTCTCTTCAATTACCCAGTCAAGTACTATAGGGACAGTAGCTCTGGTCTTATCCATGAAGGTTGTATCATTAAGATCTGAAAGACCACCGAATTTAAAGGCATTTTTTTCACCCAAAAATGCATAGCCGCATGGGTTAAAAGAGTAGGTGCCACTTGTATGGTTGTTATAGCTATAGAGGTAGGCATCAAAGTACTTGAGAACATTAACAGATACTTGGCAGCAGCCAGTGCCCAAACACTCGCCTTCACGTACTTCCTCAGCATTGTGGCATGTGGTACTGCATCCTTTAGGTAGATAATCGTCTTCAGCCTGGTATATGCTTCCACGGTCATCACAACCAACAACGGTGAACACATTGGCATCAGAAAACGTGTATGTTCCTGCCAAATTAACAAATGTATAATCGCCTTCGTAAAACGAGCCAAATTGATCAAAGCACCTTTCAGCCATATGGTTATCAATGCGCAATTCGGTGTCTGATATATCAAGAATCTCAAGGTTACCATCTTGTAAGAAGGCCTTGGGAGGGTTGGTAGAAGTTTTGCAGGTTAAGCCGAACCTGTAATGTAAAGATCGAACAATTTGATTCATTGTCCCCTTCTGATATAATCCCGAACGGATATGGTACAGTGAGGTCTCCACATTTGGTCTGACAACCCGGCTGGGCAATGACTCCAACCTTCATAATAGTGTGATTGTTATCGTTTTGAATGGCGGTGCTATTATATCGGAAAGTGGGAGCTGACTCCAGTGCTTGTAGTCCCCAAGCACAAACAAACAACACAAGAAGCAACTGCAATTTTGTTTTCATCTTACAGTACTAGTATAATATTTTGTAGTTTATAGTAAGTAGTATTGTGTATGGATATGAGTCATATGACTAGTGTGCATGGCCTCTCTTTTATAACCTACTCAACTTGTCTAATCCACTAGTAAAGTCCAAGTTTTTTTGAAGACTTTTCGGCAACTGATCAAAGTACCGGGTATAATTAAAAACTACACGGCAACTGTAGGGCAATTTTATGAATAATTAACAAGAACAATCAGATTAAATCAATTAACAAAACAAAACACTAAGGTCAAAACAAGATATAAAAATCAGTAAAGACAAGAGAAAAGATAGAAATCTTAGCTCTAACAGAAACTGTAATCATTCATTGATAGAACCAAAGAACAGCTGAGTCGTCAAGCCTTTCTAGAGGTCTTAACCGTTCTTGAAGAGATTATTGTCCCACTACGTTGTATTAGGTTGCAGCAATATCATTTTCAGGATAAAACAGCACATAGTACTTCGTCCACAGATACGTAGCACTCAACAGCGACTTGCACCTCAGTTCCCCCAGAAAACCTATATATGATCTGTATAATATGAATATGGAAGATACAGAGTATGACTGCTAGGATTTTCTCAAACTTGTGTCAAAATTCGTCCCTTCTATCTCCAACGTTTTTATGTATATATAATACAATAAAACGTAACAGATAAAACATTAATTAAAATAATTATTATGACTTAAAAAGCAGTTAATAGAATATATATCAGAATCAGTAACAGTCATCAGAGTTTACTGTCAAATACTGACAGTAACTTTGCATTCTCTGACAGTGACTTTATAAACACTGACAATAACTTTGTATACACTGATTCTGACAGCAACTTTGTATACCCTGATCCTGACAACAACTTTGTACACACTTATCCTGACAGTAACTTTGTATTCATATTCATATTAAAATAATATTTAAAGTCATAATTAAATTAATTAATCATGTAATAAAACTCATCGCTTAGGTCGCCTCGCGTACGCGAGACGCCGAGACATTCGTCCATCGACCTGAGACGAGGCAACGGCGCGTGTGTGTGCGCGAGCGCACACAATTACACCATGCACACTCACATGTCTTAGTATGTCTTAGTAGTTGACACTATCCTAGCACATATATGCATATAAAGCACTCACACTCATATTACATTATATATATGGGACAATCATATTTAACACATTTCAAGCAAGCATCTTCTACTCAATTTATTTATGGATTACACTAAGAAAATGTCTTAAATCCAAATTTAAGTTCTCATAACAAGGAATAACTTTCAATAGTTAGTTTTCGAAAATTATATCAAGAACATATATAAAATATGTCTTAAACTTTTCATTTTCCAACACAAAGTGCACGATCTATGAATCAAGAAGCTATAGGAGATTAGTGGTGAACTAGCTTCCATCGTTGGATGCATTAAAGGTGAGCTAGTCTTTATTGAACTCCCACGTAGACCAAGTCATTTTAGGAAGAGGCCAAAGAATGTTAATAACCATCCCTAGCAGTTTTGACATTGTACCCCACACACAGTCGCATAGACCTCAGGTCTACCAAATCCGACAATTGGGCCTTTAAATAAAAGGAACAAGGACCCAAAAGTCCCTGTACTACAGTTTCGAAATTAAGTAGTGTATCATTTTTCTACGTATGAAAAAACAACAAAGTTGATTAGTATGCTCATCTCTATTTTTTGGTAGGCCTTTGATATGACACAAGTGTTGGAGCTCCCCTTGACTTGGTAAATCAAGACTTGAATGTCCAGGCAGGCAAGCATGTCTAAACGCACACGCTAAATAACCTGGATGGGACGCAAGGCAGAATCAGATTGGATCGAACCAAAATCTAATTTTACTTGGTCTTGAAAAAATATATTTATTTTTTATAAATCATTACCCCACGAAACTTCAATTTTATCCAAAATTTTGAATTCGATCAAAATATCATATTTGGATTATGAAAGTAATTTAAATATATATTTTATTTTCAATTTAAAGACATTTAAATTTTTGTTTATTTTTTTATCAAATTAACTAAGTTTTGATTAAAAATTAGTAATTATTTTTTTACAAATTACATTTTAAAGTAATTAAATATATTTTTTAATAATATATTTTTAAACTTTTTTACAATCATATAGTAATAGTTTACATCTCGTTATTATATGATTTAAATTTTAGTTTTATTATTGTAATAATTTTATTTAAGATTATTTGTAAAAATATTTTTATATAAATTTCATTTATTTTATTTTGTGTGTGATGGATAATATTTATGTGTTCATTTAAAAGAGTGTTTTAATTAAAAAAAATTAATGTTCAAAAATTAGGTCTAATTACCGACCTACTAATTGAGCTCAAATAACAAATATCAAATTTTTAATATTTTGATTATGATCATATAGTATAAATATGTAATTCTCAATTCAAATTTAATCAATTTTTCAACTAATATTTAATCAATTTAATCACATAGAAATTAAATTATAAATCATGAATTTTGATGATAACACATAAATAGAAAGTTACTAGCTTGTTATAACTTGATATGTTCTATATGCTTAATAATGGCCTCCTATAATGTATTGTGCTAACATGTTTGACATGATTTATAATATATAAGCGGCTTGTTATGATAAAACAGTCTAAGTCAAGTAGAAACAAAACATTTGTCCAGAAATTTGTACTACATTTAAGAATATTCTATTAAATTCAATTATATTTATATAATATATTTTTAATATATAACAAGCTCAACATATATATTTTTAAACGTTTACTATTTTAAAAGAAGTAGTTGTGTTCGATTTAAACTCTTTCAAATAGCAACTACTTATCCTCCATAGTGAAGCTCTTTAGGTTTTGATGATCACACTGTTAGCAAGCTGAAAATTTATATATGATATAAAATAGCAAGCTGGTATACATGTACTAATATGGTTTTGCAGGTATTAGCTTACTAATATGATTTATCAGTATGATATGTTCAAAGTACTTTAACAGCAAGCTAACTGCATGAAAACAGAGTATCTCAGCAAGCTGGCACTGGGAACAGTTTTGTGCAGAATAAATTCTGGAGTTCAAGTTCAACAAGATTTATTATGATTTTAAGTTGTTCGAACTTATCTAATATAAATATATATATATATATTTTATTAGAGCTCAGAATATTATTTAAAACCTATTTTATCTATGCAAAACGTTTTTCCTAATTTATAGGGATTTGTTACTTATCCTTAAAACTTTATATCTTTAACAAATCCTTATCTAATTCAAACTTATATTGAGGTTCAAAATTCAAACGTATTATCTTTATCTATCCTCAATATTCGTGGCTTTTAACAAGTCTTATTTGAATTATCTTATCTAATTTTTTAAACGTTGATTGAGAAGAACGTTGCTAAGATTAAGGTTGTTAGTTCAAGTATACTTGTTATATATATATATACTAAAGTATGTATTCTCTAAAAAGGGAACCAAGTGAAGAACACTGATATATACACATGTTTTTTTTCAACTCAAAGCTCTCATATCTATATCTATTTGAGCTCTAATATTATATATCTTATATTTATACGTGAAGAGTTCTTAGTTTGAGTTGTATCTTTTATTCACTTCTAATCATTTGATTGTAATCAAGTTGTGGCTGGATTGTTAGGCTTGTTAAACAGGGTTCAAGGGAAATAGAGGCTAGAGAAGGCTATACTATGGTAGTATAGTGCTTAGAGGGCAAATTAGTTCAGTGGAACAGAGGTTTCCGCAAGTTAGGATCAACTACAAGGGATGAAGGGTGGAATATTATTGTAATATTTGATCATAATTTGATTTGATTAATAATATTCTCTCTTACCAGTTGGTAGGGGAGCAAGATGTAGACCATAGGAGAATAGGGGTCGAACCTGGCTAAAAGATCTTGTGTTATTTATTTTTTCTATATTGCATTGCATATAGCAGCTAGCTGACAGTGTTTGTTAATCTAACTTAGTTAGCTGACAGGTTAATCAACTCGGTAAAATTAAAATCGGTCATTGTTAGTCATAACACCTATTCACCCCCCCCCCCTCTAGGTGTTCATTTTCATTTGGTATCAGAGCTGGCTATACTAATATCTTCTATAACGGGAAAATATAGAACAGATGGCTGACAAATATCCAATGGGAAGCTCTGGTTCGAGGGCACCTCTTCTACTTGGCACAGAAAACTACAACTGGTGGAAAGGTAGAATGAAGCAGCACCTGGTCAGAGAACCCATGGAGTGGAGAGTTACAGAAAAAGGTCATTTCAAGTTTTTTTACTATAAATGGTAAAGAAAAGGAAATAGATGAACTCACTGCTGATGAGCTGGTCAAGTTTGCTTACAACAACTGAGCTATCAACACTATCATGACTGGTTTATGTCCTGAAGAAAGTGACAAAATTTCTTCATGTACTTCTGCAAATAAGATGTGGGACACTCTTGAATTGTGTCATGAAGGTTCGAAAGTTTTAAAGAAGGTTAAACTCAGCAAGCTGATGAACGAGTATGGTAATTTCAAGGTCAATGAAGGTGAATTTATTAAGGATGCTCAAGCTAGGTTCCAAGTCACTATGAATGGTCTCACTTTACTTGGCAAGAAAATTCCACAAAAAGAGATCAATATGAAAATCATTAGTGCTGTTTCGTGGATCTATGAACCAAAGGTCACTGCCTTAGAATCTTCTCCAACAATTGATACAATGGACACTCTAAGTGTTTTTGCTGAATTGGAACAGTTTGAAGGCAAGATAAATGCTAGCCATGCAAATTCTACTTCTGATCTCACATCAAAGATGAAGAATTTGGCACTTCATGGTGATGACAGCAAGTTGGAATCTGATGATGAATTAGATGAGGAAATAACTTTCATGTCCAGAAAAATCAGAAAGATGATCGAACAGAAAAATAAGATGAAGAGAGAAATGAGAAGTTCAGGCTTCTCTAAAACCAAGAAGTTATCCAAAGATTTTAAAGGAGATTCAACATGTTTTGAATGTGACAAACATGACCATTTCATGAAGGAATGTTACAAGCTAAGAGGGAAGCATCAAGCTGGATACAAAGACAAGAAAAAATCTAAAGTTTTGCTAACCTGGAGTGATGATGAAGAAGACATCTCACCAAGTTATAGTGACAACAATGATGATATGGTCAACCTTGCACTAGTTGGAATGGAGGATGATATTGTTCGAGACTTAACTGAGGAGATCATTGTTGAAAGTGATTCTGATAATGATAAAAGTGAGGTAAACTCATTTAGATTTGATATTTCTTCTGATAATATTATTCTAGATGAACTAACCATGCAGGATCAAGATAGTATTTCAATAGAGGAATATGTAACTCAGTAACGACAGAAAACAACAAGCTGTCATAGAAGAATGCTCTAAAAAAACACTTTATAAAACGCTAATGGGCCTTGGCGCCTTGCCATTATTGTACGTTAACGTCCATAGTTTCTTCTTTATTTTAGATAGCAAAATGATGTTCGATATGTTTCTATGCTTCCTTTCAAAAATATGATAACCTTTTGTAGATTTTATTTATTAAGAGTTGTAAATCAGACCATAAAATGAGCAGCACTTACTAATTTATACTTTTCTAAGTATACGAATTTATATACCAATATGCATTGTAATAATTGTTAAATAAAGAGAATAGAATAAAAATCTGAGACATAAAAAATAAGTTCGGGTATCCCATTATGTTAAATGGGTCAAAATTTTTTTTATAAAATTGCTCTATGAAGGAGAGCTCTAATTAATTTGCTGGCACTGAATTCAACTAATTTATGAATTTTGAAAACAAATAATAATAACAACAATTCCAATTTAATCTTAGTGAAGCTAATACCTGCATGCATGCAACCCATAATAATTTGGGTAATGGTCTAATGGATAGACAAAATTTGAAATTATGCCAATATATTTCATATTTAAGTATTTGCACCATAATCAATTAGCAGTACATCTACAATATAATGGTATTTTGTTGTGGTTATTATTTTCTTTTTTCTTTTTTTAAATAAAAAGGACACATTACTATTTTCCGACAAGAGGCTCTACATCAACAGTCAGACTGAAATAAGCAGATGAGCTCATAGAAGTTGAAGTAAGGTCCCAAGGGCTATATAGGTCAGTTACTGCATATTCAACCTCTTCATAGTGCTGTTCAGTAGTTGATAATTCATGTGACAATCTAACATTGTCTAGCTCCGCTGCAACTTGTTTCATGTTTGGCCTTTTCCTCCCGTTCAAGTTCAAGCATCTATATGCAAGTTTAGCAAATGCCATGATCTCTTCTTTCCCACCCTCTTTTGTAATTCGCGGATCAAGAATATCTAGTACACGGTCCTCTTCCATTGCTAATATAAAATGTGTTGCTAAACTAATTCGTCCCTCATTGTCAGGTCTAGGTGCCAAGATTGGTTTTTGTCCTGTCAAGAGCTCAACAAGAACTACTCCAAAGCTATAAACATCACTTTTGTCGGTAAATTGGCTTGATTGGAAATATTCAGGATCCAAGTAACCGAATGTGCCTTGTACTCCGGTTGTCAAGTGAGTTTGATCAATAGAATGTGTTCTGGAAGTTCCAAAGTCAGCCACTTTTGCACTGTACTTGTCATCCAAAAGTATATTTGTTGACTTGATATCTCGATGATATATTGGAATCGATGCTGCAGAATGTAGATAGGAGAGAGCTCCTGCAACTTCTGTTGCCATACGTACACGAATATCCCAGGTAAGTGGAAAGTCTTCATTATAGTCATGGATATACCGGAAAAGTGTTCCATTTGGGATGAACTCGTAAACCAGTAAAGGGACCTCTGTCTCCAAGCAGCATCCATGTAGCTTTACAACATTCCTGTGGTTTATTTGCGATAAAATTACTACCTCATTGATAAAATGTTCGAGTTTGCTTTCATCTTCTATCTTAGACTTTTTTACTGCTACTATTCGTCCATCTGTCAACATTCCTTTATAGACAGTACCTTGTCCTCCTTGTCCAAGGATTCGATCTACATTATAGAAATCGGTTGCTTTCTCCAGTTCCTTTGAAGTAAACAATTTGGTTGCCTCAACATTACCTTCACTAGAAGACACCTGTTGATGTAATAGCAGACCACCATTTCTCTTAAAAAACTTCTGCTTGAGTTGACGTATTTTTCTTCTTTTCATTACTTTGTACAACCACAACGTAGCGAACATTACCAATAACACCCCAAGACTAGAACAAGTGGCTGCAGTATCAATATAATGAACAAGTTAGCATATCAAAAGAGGTACATAGATGTTGAAACTTGAAGCTTACCCAAGATTTATTAAAGAAATGAAAGGGCACATGTTGAAGATAGTCATTTACAGAGCGTTAGATGCTAATATATGCACTTTAACAATCAGTAACTGAGAAGGCTTACTATAAACACACACGGAAATAAAAAATATTACATATGTTACCAATTTCATGTCTGTTAAGTTTTCTTGTAATAGGTCCTGAATATTAATGATAATCTTCTTAGTAATCTTGTCCTGCTCCTATTTCAAAAATCATCTTAGACTTCAATCGTAAGGTCAGATTGATTTTTATACCGTTTACACTAAATAGAAAACGTGAAAGTAAAGCTAAAAATATTGAAAAGTATTAATCAATCCTTTGTTGGGTATAAGCTAATGGGGAACTGAAGTAATGGCAGAATTTTTCATTCATAAAAACTAAGCAGATTGCATGAGAGACAAGGTCGTGGATTAGTTAGTTTCTATATATAGACTCAAATTCTGACTTGAGAAGGATTATTACCTAAGATGAACGCGATCCTTGGTATCTTGGACCTTTTAGCAACACAACGACTACCGTTTTTCCTGCCATCGCCACTATAACCACGTGGACAAGAACAGATGTAAGTCCCTGGAATGTTAGTGCACAGTTTCTCACAATCATTCTTGTTTGGATCTGCACATTCATCTACATCTGCAAAAGAAATCATTCATACCACATGAATTAATTTAGTTGCTATACTAAATTAACATAGCGTGTGATCGTTACCTTTGCATCCCGGGCTGAGGTATGGATTACCCTCATAACCTTGATTACAGCTGCAACGGTAGCCACCAGAACTTTTACCTCCATCAATGCACTGGCTATGTGCATATCTGCAAGCAAAAGAATTAGAGTGCTGAGCTGCTTGAGCACAAGTTTTATTTTCATCAATCACCCAGTCGAGTACTATAGGGACATCAGTATTGATCCTATTCTTGAAGGCTTCAATATCTTTAAAATCTGAAAGACCATGAAAATCGAAGGATTTTTTTTCACCCAAAAATGCAAAGCCGCAAGGGTTAAAAGATGTAATGTTGTCTGAATGGTTGGTATAGGTACCAAGGCTGACATAATAGTACTTGAGAACATTAACGGATACTTGACAACAGCCACTACCAGAACACTCATCTTTCCGAACTTCCTTCGCAGTGTGACATATAGTAGTGCACCCTATAGGCGAAACTTGGTCTGCAGTCTGGTAGAAGTTTCCCCAGTCATCGCAACCAACAACGGTCAACACATTTGCGACAGAATACGTGTATGAAGTGTTTCCCAAATCAAGTGATGTGTAATAGTTTTTGTAAGTAAGTAAGCCAGATAGATCATAGCACGTTTCAGCGCCAAAGTTACTAATGCGCAGTTCGGTGTCTGATATATCAAGAACCTCGTAGTACGCATCATTAAATTTTATGTTGGCCTTGGGATTGGTATTTGTGCTGCAGGAGATATCAAACCAGGGATTCATGGAACAATTCGGACCTTGGGGCCCTTCTGATACGATTCCGAATGGATATGGTACTTTCAGATTTCCGCATTGGCTTTGACATCCCGGCTTTGCAATCTCTCCGATCATAATAGTGTGGTTTTCAGTAGCGGTTCTATTATATCCTGAAGTGGCAGCTTCCATCCCCCAAGCACAGACAAGCCAGACAAGTAGGAGCATTTTTGTTTTCATTTTACGAGAGTACAATATTTTGAATTATAAAGTTTCTTCTTCTTTTTGTGCCAACTACTATAATTTATAAAGTATTGTATATAGAAATATCGGTAGCGCTAGTGCATGGCCTCTCAGCAAGACACTTAAACTTGCCTAGTTCGGTGCTCTTGCTAAATGTTTTATAATCTGGGGCTTCGCATCTCGACAAAACTCAATTATCTGAATACTTTTCAACGACTGAATAAGTAAACGAAGAAGAAAGGAACGCCCAGCTGCCAACGGCCAGTAATAAATAAAATTAGGTGCTTGGTTACACATACAGTTCTAATGTACTGTTTTTCAAGTACACCCCGTCTATTTGGCACTAGTGTAAAAGCAGTTGTGCATCACGGCTAAACTGGTCCTAATTACAGTAGTAGTTAGTTAATGGCAACTTCTCTGTCCTATGTGATAGATTATAGAATTCTACTCTAAAATGCCAAATAAATTTACGTATTTCATCAGCCTAAAGCACTTTTTGATCAACTACATTTGCGTAACTTGATTTAAATGAACAATTTATCATAAAGTAAAGCTTAAAGAGCCATATGCAAATATGCACATGTTCTTATTATGTATATTACACAATTTACAAAACCAGAAATATCTCATCGAGGGCTGTTTGACGGATGCAACAAACTTATAGTAGTACTTGAGCTGTAGTGTTCAGGGTCGGTCATGAAAATTATTGTGAGAACTTAGCTGAATTTCATATAGACCTGAATGCTGAGTCTCAGCTTGGCCTATTAAACTCGTTATCTCTTCGATGCCATCTTGACTAGCCCAAGGATATTTAGGAAACTCTCTCAATCTTTCTATTTTCATCATATCGTCCTTCATTGTGGGTCTTTCTTTACGATTCAGGCTAGCTAAGGCACCTCATTACAAGTTGAGCGGCTGTTTCGAGTTGCTCTAATTTTCCTTCTTTCACCACTCGAGGCTCTAGGATTTGGAAAAGTCGATTTTCATTAGTATGTTGCTTGGTTTCTATCTTCTGGGGATCTATCCATGCAAGTTGGTTTTCTCGCCGTTAAGAGCTCCGCAAGACGCAAGTACAACTCCAAAACTATAAACATCACTTTTTTCTGTCAACTGCCCAAGTATTCAGGAAGTATTCAGGGTCCAAGTACACCAAGGTCCCTTGGATTAAAGTTGTCACTTGGGTTTGATCCAAAGGTACTAGAAGATTCTGCAGCTATTCTTAGTCGATTTTCCAAAGATAACCATGACATGCCTGAAGGGTTTCGAGCATAAAAAGGCAGCGGAATTAACGTAAAAACAATAAAAAAATCGAAACCCAATCGCAGGATCCATGTATAACATTGGATGATTAAGGTGAAGAAGTCTGTACCTTAACAAAGCTTTCCGTATGTTGTTTAATGGAGGTCCAGAAAGATGAATCACAGCAGTCCTTTGTTGCAAAGATTTTCTCTCTAAAGAAGTCAACACGATCGCCCGATCGTCCTACGATCACTGGAGTCGGTACTAGCCGAATTGTTTGTCTCTCTCTCTCTCTTTCTCTAGCCTCTCTTGATGTTGAGCAGCTAGGGTTTTTCTCTAAAAACGAAATCTGATGATTAAACCCTAATACTATACATCATTATGTATATATAGGGGAGAGAGAGATTTTGGGCCTAATCCTAATCCATATGATTTCCAAAACCCATTATGACTTTGAGTTATTATTATTATTATTAAATCTGAATTCAAATATAATTAATCAAGTCCCACTTAGTTAATTCAATAATTAAATTCAAATAATAATAATACTTATTAAATCCGAATTCTAATATAATTAATTAAGTTCCACTTAATTAATTCAATAATTAAATTCGAATAAACAATAATATATTTAAATTCATAATTTAAATAAACATCCGTTTTGACGTTCTTTGTGTGTGACCCTTTAGGTTATTATTACGTTGACAATAATTTTATTATCTAATAAAATTATAAACAATGAGCGGCATCTAGTAATACATCATTGCTACCCAAGTAACAATAATAATTGGTGATTCAATTAAACCTTTCGTGAATAATGTGCAATGTAATATAATCCCTTTAACCTTATATTATAGATCAAACTCGAGGCATGTATAGTGTCATCCTCTTCAACGTTTAATCTTGGTTTCCTTGATCAATGAGTAGACTATTTAAACAAATCAATATTTGAGCATGGTCATGCATTTCATAGTCTCACTTAATCAAGAGGCCAATAATATCACTCCTAGAATTGGAGGGTTAAATCCTATATCTATCATTCATATTCCCCATACGATTCATAGCATACCCAATGTCCACTTTATCATTACCCGGTTAAAGGTAACTTTGAGTGTAATCAAAGTATAATAATTCTCGTATAGAAATATAACGATTTCAAGTCAGAGGATCATTACATCATTATCACAGTAAGATTTCTTATGACACTTATTAACATGTAGAATCTCACGGCGGGTCTTTCCAGTGTCATGTATTGATACATACACTTATGTTCTTGACTTTAGTATCACCATACCTATGACCAATGAGATGTGGTCATCTGTCAACAAACATACTAGTTTTATTGCATTATTACTGTCCTTAAATAATAAAACTTGACTAGAGAATTTTAGGAATAAAATACTATTCATATAATCTCATTTTTTTAAGTCACATACTTAAAGATATATATTACGTATTTATATTCCAAGGACATTTATTATTCTTTCAATTTATGGCGCAGTAAATAAAGACATAATAAATATTAATTAAATAATCACATAAAACATAATCCTTAATTGTTTTCGATAAAACATTAAAAGTATTATCTCTAGGACACCAATACTAACAATCTCCCACTTGTACTAGAGCCAATCTCTCATGTATCTAATACCCATGGAACTAGTATGACCTTCGTGCTTCTGCTGCGACAAAGCCTTAGTCAGTGGGTCTGCATTATTCTTATTAGTATGCACTTTACATATATGTATATCTCCTTGATCATTAATCTCATTAATTAGGTGATATCTCTTAAGTACATCCCCAAACAGCCTCCTTGGCTGCTTCATAAGCATCAATATACTCAGGTCTATTATAGAATCAATAACTGTCTCTGCTGTGAATCATTCCAGCATACAACATCTCCATTTAGACAAAACACAAATTAGACTGAGAAATCGAATCATCCTTGTCTGTTTGGAAACTAGCGTAAGTGTAACATTTTACAACTAGCTTATCTTCTCCTCCATATACCAAGAATTGATCTTTAGTCCTCTTCAAGTACTTAAGAATATTCTTGACTGTTGTCCAGTGACCTTCACCTGGATTAGACTAGTATCTACTCTGACTTAGGCCGATCATTCTTCTTGATCTATCTCTATAGATCTTGATACCTAGAATGTAGGATGCATCTCCTAAGTCTTTCATAGAGAAGTTGCTCCCTAACCAAATCTTAACAGCCTTAAGAGAATGTATGTCATTCCCCATTAGTAGTATGTCATCAACATATAGTACTATGAATGCCACATGGCTCCCACTAACCTTCTTGTAAACACAAGGTTCATCTTCGTTTTGAACAAAGCCATACTCTTTGACTGTTTCATCAAAACGGATATTCCATCTCCTAGAGGCTTGCTTCAATCCATAAATGGATCGATGTAATTTACATACCTTGCTAACATTCCTTGGATCGATAAAACCTTCAGGTTGTGTCATGTACACATCCACATCCTCTTCAAGGCTTCCATTAAGGAAGGCTGTTTTGGCATCCATTTGCCAGATTTCATAATCATGAAATGCTGCAATAGCAAGCGAAATCCTTATGGACTTGACCATAGCCACTAATGAGAAAGTTTCATCATAGTCAATACCATGAATTTGTTTGAAACCTTTTGCAACCAGCCTTGCTTTATAGGTCTGAACATTTCCATCCATGTCAGTTTTCTTCTTGAAAACCCATTTGCACCCTATGGGTTTTACCCCTTCAGGTGGATCAACCAAAGTCCATACTTGGTTTTCATACATGGAATCCATCTCGGATTTCATGGCTTCTAGCCATCTCTTAGAGTCTGGACTGTTCATAGCATCTTGGTATGTGAGAGGCGCATCTTCATCTATGAGCATCAAATCACCACATTGAGTCAAGAGAAATCCATATCTCTCTGGCTCATGGCGAATTCTACCAGTTCTACGAACAACCTGTGTTTGTTGAGCATTATCATTATCCTGCTCTTGTTCCACTTCAGGTTCAATGTTATTTTGTGGTTCTCGATCTTCATCGAGGTCTATAGTTCTCCCACTGTTTCTTTTGGAAACAAAATCTCTTTCCATGAAAACAACATCTCGAGCAATGAACACTTTCTGCTCAGAAGGACTATAGAAATAATACGCCTTTGTTTCACTAGGGTATCCCACTAAATTGCACTCTTCAGATTTAGGTCCAAGCTTGTCAAATACTTGACGCTTCACAAACGTCTTGCATCCCCAAACTTTCATAAAGCTCATGCCCGACCGTTTCTTCTCCCATATCTCATATGGAATCTTTTGAACCTTCTTAGTAGGAACACGGTTGAGTGTGAAAGCCGCTGTCTCTAGAGCGTAACCCCAGAAACTAATTGGAAGATCTGCATGACTCATCATCAATCACACCATGTCTAACAAGGTGCGATTCCTCCTTTCAGAAACTCCATTCCATTGTGGTGTTCCAGGAGGATTGAATTGTGATACAATACCACACTCTTTTAATAAACTCTTAAATTTATGGCTTAAGTATTCACCTTCACGATCAGATCATAGAGTCTTAATACTTCTGTCAGTTTGCTTTTCTACTTCAGCTTTGTATTCTTTGAACTTTTCAAAAGAATCGGATTTGTTCTTCATAAGATACACATATCCATATCTACTGAAATCATCAGTAAACGTGATAAAGTAGTAAAAACCACCTCTTGCCATAGTACGCATAGGACCACATACATCACTATGTATAAGTTCTAATAGTTCAGTGGCCCTTTCATCTTGTCCAGTAAAAGGAGCTTTAGTCATTTTTCCAATGAGACAAGGTTCGCATGCTTCGTATGATTCAAAGTCAAACTTATCCAAGTATCCATCCTTATGTAATTTGGAAATGCGCTTCTCATTTATATGGCATAAACGGCAGTGCTAGAGGTATGTTTGATTTGAGTCATTAGTTTTAAAATGTTTGTTATTCACATTATAGATAGGAGTGTCTAAATCAAGAACATATAAACCATTAAATAAACGTGCAACCTCATAGGTAACATTATTCAAAGAAAAGGAACAACTATTGTTCTGAATTAAAAATACAAAACCTTTCTTGTCCAAACAAGAAACTGAAATAATGTTTCTACAAATTGCAGGCACGTAAAAAAACAGTTCTCAAGTTCTAAAATAAGCCCAGTGGGCAACGTTAAATAATAAGTCCCTACAGCTAAGGCAGCAACCTTTACTCCATTGCCAACTCGTAGGTCGACCTCTCCCTTTGCCAAAGTCCTACTCCTTTGCAGCTCCTTCACATTTATATAAATGTGAGAACCACATCTAGTATCCAATACCCATGATGTAGAAGTAGACAGATTGACTTCTATAACATAAATACTTGAATCAGAAGCTTGACCAGCCTTCTTCTTATTCAGATCCTCCAAATAAGCATGACAGTTTCTCTTCCAATGACCTGGTTTACCACAGTAGTGACAATCACCCTTTACAACAGCACCTTTAGGCTTTAAAGCCTGTTTGGGATTAGCCTTTGGCTTGGGAGCAGAATCAGATCCAATCTTCTTCTTTCCCTTCCATTTACATTTCCCTTTAGCCTTACCTTCCTTGTTCACCATCAATATGGGAGCAGGTTCGGCCTTTTTCATGTTGATTTCAGCAGTTCGTAACGTAGCCAACAATTCAATAGGTGTTTTATCTATCACATTCATATTGTAGTTCATAACAAAATGAGTGTAGTTCTTGTTCAATGATTGTAAGATTAAGTCAATCTGAGCTTCCGGACCGATCAAAAAGCCCAAAGTATCAAGATACTCAATATAACCTATCATCTTCAGAACATGTGGTTGAACAGGTTCACGCTCTCCCTGCTTGCAAGCGTACAGTACTTTGCTCATGTCGAACCTTTCTTGACGAGCCTGTCCTTCAAACAACCTTTGAAGGTGTTCAATCATCTCATAAGCATCCATATGCTCATGTTGTTTTTGAAGCTCAGCACTCATGGTTGCAAGCATGAGACACGCAACATCATTCGCATCATCAATATGCTTCTGATAAGCATTTTGCTGAACACGAGTTGCATTCTCAGTAGGAGAAGCAGGTGAAGGAATTTCAATGACGTGAAGCTTTCGCTCCTGCCTGAGGACAATCCTCAAATTCCTATACCAATCAAGGAAGTTAGTTCCTGTCAGCTTGTCCTTCTCAAGGGTTGCTCTCACAGAGAAGTTATTTGTGTTGTTTGCCATTAAATATCTACAATGTTTAAAAGCACAAAATAAACATTAGATTGTCTGAGTTATTTATTATGTTCAAATGATTATGATATATTCATAATATATCTCCCACTATTTTTATCAAATTAATAGCCCTTACTATTAATTTGGAAAGTATATCCCATAATTCTTTCTAGTGAGCCAAGATCCATATTTCGTCATGTCTTAAGTCAACCACTGGAAGTCCTTAAAAAATGATTATTTAGGTAGACAACAGTTGTCAATTATATCATATATAATTCTTGGATAGTTTGGTGAACAACGATTGATCTTATCTATCTAATAGACTTTTAACCAAACTCTATGCTTCTAAGTTCATAATGGTTGAATATAACCGTTTATTTTTACCTTATTATGCGACTCAGTTAAGTTAGACCCAATGATACAACGGCCGAATATAACCGTTTATATTCGTCGCATCTCACCACGATAGATAGGAGTCCCCTGCCACTGACAGTCTTTCCCCTAATCGATCTAGGATTCGATGAGTGTTCATTCATTGGAAAGCATCCGAGTAAAACTTAATATTTTGTTAAGGGGTTTAGAAAATTTACGACGATCATGATCACATCATGAAGAGATCCTCAATTTTTCCTTGAATCAAATATTTCAAATTGACATCTTAAATTGTTCATTTCCCAGGTAGATGGAGAATACCAGTGGTCACACTTAAAACCCATCAGCCTTACGAATACGCATATCCGCTTTTGTCAGAAAATCCCAGTTATAGATATCAAAAATTCATATTTAATTCCGTGTTTTTAAAATCCATATTCCATAAACACAAGAATCTCATGATCGTTTGTTAATTTTAAAATCTTAAATCGTTAAAGATTTTATCTTTCTTAAGCAGACATGGCATGAGTGTCGTATCTAATACATACATCATTCCAACACATACATATCTACCAATGCATTCATATATATATATATATATATATATATTGTGCATAAATTAAACGTGTTTGGTTATGGCCCCATCCTATGTGATATTTTTCCAAGCTAATGGAATTATCAAGGTCAATCTGTGATGGTTTCAAATACTACACTATTACATGTCTTTATCTTCTTCATTGCTCCATCATCTGGATCGCCTCCTAGCTTCCTTGCTTCCAAGTCTCCATTGAACAATTACATTGAATAATAAATAAATCTATTCTAATGAAATTACAAGAAAAACTCGAGTTACATTCGAGATTAACAATTACAATGAATAAACGACATGCAAGTCGTATTTAGAAACCAAAACCATAAAACAAAACCACTATCTTATGGGTCTTTAGGCCATAACCATCCACCATGTTATCATATAACACATGTAATATATTTCAGATTATATAAACATATCATATAATCATATATAATAAATTTCAAAATTTTAGAAAATCAAATAAATTTCAGAAAATAATAAATTGCCGTTTCGGGGCCTGTAACATCGTCAAACGGCTTACAGACGCGAAGCTACTTATGTCAGTATTGCTCAGTGATACGATTCTAGTCAGAAAACACATATCGTTTGTGAAAATCGGACACAAGACACAGATTTCAGAAAATCTACCGAAGCCGTTTCAGAATTCGTATCGAATACGATTTCCATAACAAGAACAAACATGTATCATATACATACAGCAATACACACAATCATCCCATGATTATACAACAGATGAATATCATATATTCAAAATCATATAAAACATATATATCAATATATAGTCATGGCATATCATATATATGTTTACATACATCGAAAAACTGTTAAAGACATAACCAAATCATCCCATTATACACGTAGCTCTGATGCCATTGAAGGGTTTCGAGCATAAAAACGCAGCGGAATTAACGTAAAAACAATAAAAAAAAATCGAAACTCAATCGCAGGATCCATGTATAACGTTGGATGATTATGGTGAAGAAGTCTGTACCTTAACAAAGCTTTCCGTATGTTGTTTAATGGAGGTCCAGAAAGATGAATCACAGCAGTCCTTTGTTGCAAAGATTTTCTCTCTAAAGAAGTCAACACGATCGCCCGATCGTCCTACGATCACCGGAGTCGGTACTAGCCGAATTGTTTGCCTCTCTCTCTCTCTCTTTCTCTAGCCTCTCTTGATGTTGAGCAGCTAGGGTTTTTCTCTAAAAACGAAATCTGATGATTAAACCCTAATACTATACATCATTATGTATATATATGGGAGAGAGAGATTTTGGGTCTAACCCTAATCCATGTGGTTTCCAAAACCCATTATGACTTTGAGTTATTATTATTATTATTAAATCTGAATTCAAATATAATTAATCAAGTCCCACTTAATTAATTCAATAATTAAATTCAAATAATAATAATACTTATTAAATCTGAATTCTAATATAATTAATTAAGTCCCACTTAATTAATTCAATAATTAAATTCGAATAAACAATAATATATTTAAATTCATAATTTAAATAAACATCCGTTTTGACGTTCTTTGTGTGTGACCCTTTAGGTTATTATTACGTTGACAATAATTTTATTATCTAATAAAATTATAAACAATGAGCGGCATCTAGTAATACATCATTGCTACCCAAGTAACAATAATAATTGGTGATTCAATTAAACCTTTCGTGAATAATGTGCAATGTAATATAATCACTTTAACCTTATATTATAGATAAAACTCGAGGCATGTATAGTGTCATTCTCTTCAACGTTTAATCTTGGTTTCCTTGATCAATGAGTAGACTATTTAAACAAATCAATATTTGAGTATGGCCATGCATTTCATAGTCTCACTCAATCAAGAGGCCAATAATATCACTCCTAGAATTGGAGGGTTAAATCCTATATCTATCATTCATATTCCCCATACGATTCATAGCATACCCAATGTCCACCTTTATCATTACCCGGTTAAAGGTAACTTTGAGTGTAATCAAAGTATATTAATTCTCGTATAGAAATATAATGATTTCAAGTCAGAGGATCATTACATCATTATCACTGTGAGATTTTTTATGACACTTATTAACATGTAGAATCTCACGGCGGGTCTTTCCAGTGTCATGTATTGATACATACACTTATGTTCTTGACTTTAGTATCACCATACCTATGACCAATGAGATGTGGTCATCTGTCAACAAACATACTAGTCTTATTGCATTATTACTGTCCTTAAATAATAATACTTGACTAGGGAATTTTAGGAATAAAATACTATTCATATAATCTCAGTTTTTTAAGTCACATACTTAAAGATATATATTACGTATTAATATTCCAAGGACATTTATTATTCTTTCAATTTATGGCGCAGTAAATAAAGACATAATAAATATTAATTAAATAATCACATAAAACATAATCCTTAATTGTTTTCGATAAAATATTAAAAATATTATTATCTCTAGGACACCAATACTAACAATGCCTCCATCTATACTGTGGACGATCAAATAAGGCACCATTCGATATAAACTCATAAACCAAAAGAGGTACTTCACACTCTAAACAACATCCCAGTAGTTTAACCACATTTCTGTGATTAATTTGTGTAAGAATCACCATCTCATTGATAAATTGCTCGATTTGAGTTGTATCCATTAATTTAGACCTTTTAACTGAAACTACACTTTGATCAGGTAGAATTCCTTTTAAACTACACCGTAACCACCTTGTCCAATGATCCTATCAGAGGCATAGTTATTTGTTGTTTTCTTTAGTTCTTCATCAGTGAAAAGTTTTGTTGACTCGACAGCACCATTCTCGTTCGACATGCTTTGTTGTTTAAACAGGAGACTGCCATTTTGTTCGAAGAACTTTTCTCTTAATCGGGTATGTTTTCTTTCATTGATGATGTAGTACAAGCAAGTAGTCGCAACGACTACGGAGATACAACCAAATGTTGTACCTGCATGAACCCATAGTAATTTAGTAATGAGCATTTTGCTTATATTTTACTTAACAAATATCTGTACTATCATCAATTAGCAAGATTTGTACAATGTTTTTGTTATGGCTTCTATCATGGTTGCATTTTGTTTTAATTATTTTTTTTCAAATTAAAGAAATAGAGCCTCCCCTCCATAACCAACCCATGCTGCATTACATATACTTCAATATATAAAAAAACACTACCTGTAGTTAAGGTGTATTATAGGCATATGGTAATAACTATAATGAACTTACAAATAAGTCTACTTCTCAACAGCAATTACATTACATTGATTGTCTCGATACATAATATTTTACATCACTTATTTACAAGCTAATTATAAAATAATACATCACTTTTTTTCACATACGTATGCATATAAGTATATATCAGTATACAATTCTATTGGACCTGCACAAATTAATTGCACAGGCACCATGCATGTAAATTTTACAAAAGCTTGATATATCTCAGCGAAGGCTGGAGGTTGACGGGTGCAACAAACTGATAGGACTTGAGGTAAACTGTTTCGAGTCATAAGAGTCCAAGTGATCTCCAACATTATCATAAGAACTTGGTTGAATTTCATAGAGATCTGAATGCTGAATATCAGTGTGATCTATTAAGCGTGTGGTCTCTTCATTGTCATGTTTATGAACCCATGGACGCTTGTTAAATGTTCTCAATCTCTCTATTTCCACCGTGACTTCCTTCATTGTAGGCCTTTCTTTACCATAAAGGCTAAGGCACTTCTTCACAAGTCGAGCAGCTGCTTCGAGTTGTTCTAATGTCCCTTCCCGCACTACTCGAGGCTCTAGTATTTCAAAAAGTCGATGTTCATCCAGTGAAGTGATAAAATATGTAGCTAAATTTTTGTCTTCTAGGGAGCTCTCCAAGGAAATTGGTTTTCTTCCAGTTAGGAGCTCGGCAAGGACCTCACCAAAACTATAGACATCACTTTTGTCGGTCAAATGGCCCTGGTAAAAGTATTCAGGGTCCAAGTATCCCAAGGTCCCTAGGACTAACGTAGTCACTTGGGTTTGATTCAAGGGTATAAGCCTTGATGCTCCGAAATCTGAAATTTTGGCCACAAAATTATCATCTAATAAAATGTTAGCTAACTTGACATCTCTATGAATGATGGGGATCGAAGCTGACGAGTGAAGATATGCAAGGGCGCTTGCAGATTCAGCAGCAATTCTCAGACGATTATCCAAAGATAACCATGACATGCTTCCATCTATGCCGTGGACATGTTGGAACAAGTTACCATTTGTAACAAACTCGTAAACCAACAAAGGTACTTCACACTCTAAACAACAGCCAAGAAGTTTGACCACATTCCTGTGGTTAACTTGTGTAAGAATAACCATCTCATTGATAAATTGCTCCACTTGACTCGCATCCATTATTTTTGACCTTTTAATAGCAACTACACGTTGGTCGGGTAAAATTCCTTTGAAAACTATACCATAACCACCTTGTCCAATAATTCTATCAGAGGCATAGTTTTTTGTTGCTTTCTTCAGTTCATTGTCGGTAAAAAGTTTTGTTAATTTAACAGCACTGCCGTCCTTTGAAATGCTTTGTTGATTTACTAGGAGACCACCGTTTTGCTTGAAGAACTTCTCTCTTAATCGAGTATGTTTTCTTTTTTTGATGATGCAGTATAAGCAAGTAGTTCCAACGACTAAGGAGATGGAACCGCATAACATACCTGCATGTAACTTATAATAATTTGAGCAATGAATCAACAATAATTTTACCTTCTGCTAAATAATATATTTTCCTATCAGTATTTGCACGTCAATCGATTGAGAGGATTTACTACGTCGGTATATAAATAGGCGTTTGTGATGGCCGGTATTATGAGAAATCAGTCTTAATAAAATATCAGATTAATTACCTGAGTGATATTTTCAGCTGAGTGTATACAGGTCCTGTTCTACTAGATATCATCTTAGACTTAAAACACTAACATTAATTATATAGAAATTACCAGTTACAGTACTGTGATACAACTTAATTCCAGGCGAGTAGGGCAAATCACTTAAACCATTGGATTATTTGTAGTACCTAATATGAACTTGATCAGTGGAAACTTGGAACTTTTAGCAACACAACCACTGCCATTTTTCCTGCCATCACCATCATAACCCTGCTCACAAGAACATTCGTAACTTCCTGGAATATTAATGCAAGTCTTCTCACAATCATTGTTGTTTGGGTCTGCACACTCATCTATATCTAAAAAGGAGAAAAGGAAAAAGAACTGATTTATATTGAATAGAAAACACCAGATAATTAAGCAGGTGAATATGTAGCATTTAGTATTACCTTTGCACCCTGGGCTGAGATATGGATTACCCTCATAACCTTGATTACAGCTGCAACGGTAGCCACCAGAACTTTTACCTCCATCAATGCACTGGCTATGTGCATATCTGCAAGCAAAAGAATTAGAGTGCTAAGCTGCTTGAGCACAAGTTTTATTTTCATCAATCACCCAGTCCAGTACTATAGGGACATCAGTCTTGATCCTATTCTTGAAGGCTTCAATATCTTTAAGATCTGAAAGACCATGAAAATCGAAGGATTTTTTTTCACCCAAAAATGCAAAGCCGCAAGGGTTAAAAGATGTAATGTTGTCTGAATGGTTGCGATAGGTACCAAGGCTGACATAATAGTACTTGAGAACATTAACGGATACTTGACAACAGCCACTACCAGAACACTCATCTTTCCGAACTTCCTTCGCAGTGTGACATATACTAGTGCACCCTATAGGCGAAACTTGGTCTGCTGTCGGGTAGAAGTTTCCCCAGTCATCGCAACCAACAACGGTCAACACATTTGCGACAGAATACGTGTATGAAGTGTTTCCCAAATCAAGTGATGTGTAATAGTTTTTGTAAAGTAAGCCAGATAGAACATAGCACGTTTCAGCGCCACGGTTACTAATGCGCAGTTCGGTGTCTGATATATCAACAACCTCGTAGTACACATCATTAAGTTTTATGATGGCCTTGGGATTGATATCTGTGCTGCAGGAGATATCAAACCAGGGATTCATGGAACAATTCGGACCTTGGGGCCCTTCTGATACGATTCCGAATGGATATGGTACTTTCAGATTTCCGCATTGGCTTTGACATCCCGGCTTTGCAATCTCTCCGATCATAATAGTGTGGTTTTCAGTAGCGGTTCTATTATATCCTGAAGTGGCAGCTTCCATCCCCCAAGCACAGACAAGCCAGACAAGTAGGAGCATTTTTGTTTTCATTTTACGAGAGTACAATATTTTGAATTATAAAGTTTCTTCTTCTTTTTGTGCCAACTACTATAATTTATAAAGTATTGTATATAGAAATATCGGTAGCGCTAGTGCATGGCATCTCAGCAAGACACTTAAACTTGCCTAGTCCGGTGCTCTTGCTAAATGTTTTATAATCTGGGGCTTCGCATCTCGACAAAACTCAATTATCTGAATACTTTTCAACGACTGAATAAGTAAACGAAGAAGAAAGGAACGCCCAGCTGCCAACGGCCAGTAATAAATAAAATTAGGTGCTTGATTACACATACAGTTCTAATGTACTGTTTTTCAAGTACACCCCGTCTATTTGGCACTAGTGTGAAAGCAGTTGTGCCATCACGGCTAAACTGGTCCTAATTACAGTAGTGGTTAGTTAATGGCAACTTCTCTGTCCTATGTGGTCCTAATATTATTTTATATTTTAATATCTATATTATTTAAGTGATTTAAAATTTGAATTTATCAAAATCAAAATTAAATATTTATGTTATTATTAATAAAAATATAAAAGTATTTGAATCTTATATATTATTTTATTTCAATTATTTTACATGTTTGATGACATTGTAATAAATAAATAAGTTGTAATAATTGAGATAATACAACAAATTTTTTCTAAATGTATTATAATTATAATATCTATATTAATAGTAGAAAATGTTATACCTTGTTAAACAATAAATTATAACAACTAAAATAGTATAACCATACTTATAATAAAAAATTATAAATATTTAACAAATTTGATAATACAAAAGCATGATTAATGTTTTGAGAATCTTAATATAAGACCGATTTAAATAATAATAATAATAATAATAATAATAAATCAATTCAAATTTTATTGTTTTCAATTCAAAAATTTTAATTTGAATTTATTAATATTCAATTAGAATCCTTTCTGAATTGTAGATTATTACTAATAATAAATTCATATTGTAATTATAATATATTATTACTATCCCGAAAATATATAATTTTAACTAATAAAAAATATTTAAACTAGCTTTATTATATAAATTAATAAATATAACTAAAAATATAATAATAATTTATGTATCAAATTAAATTAAAAAATAATAATATATCTAAAAAGTAACAAAAATATAATAATGCTTTTATAAAATATTCATAAAAACCTCGGCAAGATAATAAACTTGTACTAATAAAATTTATAAAAATGTCCGGTGCTCAGGTTAGAAGCCAGCTAACAGAAAGCTAATAACTCACCACAACTATCTATCATGGATTAACCAACTATTTTCTCATAGACCACGCAATTGTCTCTTGTCTTGTGTATTTTATGTTGCGTGGTGTATTTAAAATCTCAAATTTATATATGGTATGAAATTGATTTGTGTCGGTCTGTGTTTGTATACTTTTTTATAATAATTTTGTATATATATATTTGAAAAATTATTAATATAATTTAATTAAAAATATATTAATATTTTATATTATGCATATTTTTATAAAATATTTATATTTATATGTACGTGCATTACGTACAATTTTAATAAAACATGAATTTTATAAAAAAAATAAAACAAATATATAATTTAATATATAAATAAAATTCTACAAATTTATTTCGTATACTCTTTTATGTTGTATACAAAAAATGAAAATCAGTACGACATTAAATAGGGTCATGTAATTTCATATTTCTGTACTTTAATGTTTTATATACCAAAAGTTAAAATCCATATATGGTTCACAAAATTACGTGGTGTACTTTTTTCTCCTCTAGTCATGTTTATAATGTTAGGGGGGGGGGTTTAATTTATTTGTTCAAAAGAAATAATTAATATAATAAATTAAATGTTAAATTTATTGTTATTAATTTTATTAATATGCTGAATAAAATATGAAAATTTAATCGTGAAGAGGAATTGAAGTATTATAATTAACGGCATGTGATTTCTATATATGTTAGGGAGTTGATAACTTTATATGTAGCCGTGTAATTGTATGAATGTATCGATAGTTCGATTGTGGTATTCAATTTTTAAAATCGAAAATATATGGTTGGGTTCCGGTTTGAGTCGATTAAACCGAACCGCGTTTTACTTAAATGTAGGGGAAGAAGTTCCCTAGCTGTACTGAGCTATATGCCTATATGTGTTTGTTTCCGTTACAAGTAGTGTATAAGTTGAAAAATACATAAATATTATATACTATATATGTGTGGATGATAATAATTACCTAGGATGACCATGGTCGTAGGAAATTTGGACCTTTTAGCAATGCAACCACTGCCATTTTTCCTGCCATCACCTTCATGACCAGGGGGACAAGAGCAGGTGTAATTTCCCGGAATATTAGTGCAAGCCTTCGCAACACAATCATTCTTGGTTGGATCTTCACATTCATTTGTCTCTAGAAAAAAGAAAACTACAATATTATATTATGATGCATACGAAATTTACTTTAAGTTGTTACAACTAAAATTACTTTAAACTAAAAAAAAGAAGTTGGATATTATAAAGCAAGTTAACATTAAAACGTAGCATCTATTACCTTTGCATCCTGGCTTGAGATATGGATTACCCTCGTAACCTTGTTTACAGCTGCAACGGTAGCCACCCAAGCTTCTACCTAGTTTAATATCAATGCATTGGCTATTATTATATCTGCAAGCATAAGAATTGGAGTCCTTTTCTGCTTGAGCACAAGTTTTATTTTCTTCAATCACCCAGTCCAGTACTATAGGTACATCAGACTCTATTTTATTCTTGAATGCTGTATCGTTAAGATCTGACGCTCCACTGAAATTGAACTTGTGTTTTTCACCCAAAAATGCATAGCCGCAAGGGTTAAAAGACGAGACATTAAATACTGTATGATTGCTATTAGTACGGAGGTAGGCATCAAAAAACTTCAGAAGATTAACGGATACTTGGCAGCAGCCGGTGCCAGAACACTTGTCTTTAGGGACTTCATCCCTATTGTGACATGAGGCCATGCATCCTTGAGGCACATGATACTCTTCAGCATCGTACATGAATGCAATTTCATCACAACCGACAACAGTGAATACATTGGCATCTGAGAATGTGTATGTAGTGTGGTTTAAATTAACTTCTGCATAAGTCGATCCATAAAGAGAGCCAGATTGATTATAGCACTTTTGAGCCACAGAGTTACCGATACGCAGTTTTTGATCTGATATATCAATTATCTGCAATGTAAAATTTTCATTTTTTATGAATGCCTTGGGAGGGTTGGTAGAAGTGTCGCAGGTAATACCAAACCAGTCATTCATGGAACAATTTGGACCTTTCTTCCCGTCTGATATGATCCCGAACGGATATGGTACAGTAAGGTCTCCACATTTGCTCTGACAACCCGGTTTGGCAAAGACACCAACCTTCATAATAGTGTGACTGGTATCAGTTTGAATGGCGGTGGTATTATATTGGAAAGTGGCATCTGACTCCAGTGCTTGTAGCCCCCAAGCACAAACAAGTAACAAAAGAAGCAACTGCATCTTTGTTTTCATTTAAGAATTTAGAAATTGTAAAATTAGTGAGTTTATAGTACATACATATGGCTAGTGCACGGCCTCCCTTTATCAGGTACTCAAAACTTGCCTGTTCCAGTGGCCTGGTATGTAATTATGCGCCAAAGGGTGACGTATAACTATACAGTTGGTAAGTTGTCGACGTAGTTCATCAATGTCAGGTTTTTCTTTTGTCATTTTGAAGACTTTTCAGCAAATATAGAACAAATGAAGAAGAAGATCAAGTATGAGACACAAGTTGCTAGTACTAGTATTTATTATGTTCGTTGAAGCAGGTAATTATAAATGTATAGCTAATAAAGACACGCATTTGGTTGGTCATAATTAATGTAGCATTCAAAATCATTTGGTTTGGTGTGCGGTATCAGGGGAACATATATATCCGATGGGGCAATATTTGAGCTTTTGGTACATTATCTTAAATATTAATTTTTCTTTTTCTTAAGCGTACATGAGTATTATCTTTTTTTCGTTTATCAAATACTTGTTTACTACCTATTTCAACTAATTCACCAGTTTTGTTTTAACCCTGAAAGACACGCTACAACTCCAAAATGACATTAGGAGCACAAAACACATACACTAAAGGAAATGATAGCATGTCATGCTTCTGCGTTGTTTCGACTCCTTAGGGGAATGGCTGTGATCAAGTCTGAAACTCGATCATGCTTATATAGCGGAAGTTTTACTAGTATATTTTACTGGTTTTTCCATTTTGAAAAACTTGCTCGTCGTTAATTTGGACATTGAAAGAGCCTGCATTTAATAAGTTTGCAAGTAGACATATTAGATGCATGTACAATATTAGATGCATGTTGAATTGGTGGGGAACTAGGAGGAGGCTAGGTTGAAGTCCTCTTTAAGTCGGAAATTTAGTAATTTTATTCATTTTCGTTTATTGTTTGTCCTTAAAAATCGATAGATTTTTTCAATTGAGTCTCGGCAGATTTTGCATAATTAGTAAAAAAGATACTCTTATTTTAAATTTTAGTCCCGGATGTTTTTGCATACTCGATAGTATTGTAGTTGCGTTTGGGTTTGGGTCTCTTGAGATCATGAGGACTAGGATGATTGTGGCACCCGGAATTATAGCTATTTGAAAATGGGTCATAATTATGTTCGTTGACGGAGTTAATTATAAATGTATAGCTAGCTAGTACACGCATTTGGTTGGGAAGAAGAAAGGTTTTTTCCTTATAGAGTATTCCCGGAAACAAATTTAATGGAGACGGCCGGGATGGGACCTGTATCTCTGAGAATTAGAACACATGACTACGAATTACGGTGTCCAGTTAGGAAAATAATGATGAGATTCCTCTCCTCATTAGCTCTCCAGATAGATTTTATGGATCAATCCATCAGGGGTGAATGCTCATTTGATAGTGGAACCTCAGGCTGTTTTTCACCGAATTTGGTGGAACCTCTGCATAATTAAACCCCTTCTTCCTGGTTAAGAGATACTTGGCAGCAGCTGGTGCCAAACCATCCATCTTTATCAACTTCCTCTACACTCCGACATGGGGTACCATATTCTTTACGCATATCAGCGTCTGCTACAAAGTCTACAAAATCATCACAACCAACAAGTCAACATATTGGCACTAGAATACGTGCATGTAGTTCTATCCAGTTCAGTTGATCCGCATTATCTCTGTAAACAGAGCTGATCGATTATAGCACATTTCAGTCGCATTATTACTTATACACAGCTTATTGTCTGATATCTCAAAAATCTCGATTTTCTTCCAATATTTTATGAAGGCCTGGGAGGGTCTATCAACAGAAATGTTGCAGATAACATGAAACCCGTAATTTAGGGAAAAATTCAAATATTTGTGGCCTGAAACTTGAATGCCGAAGGGTTATGGTACTTTCAGCTTTCCACACTGGCTTTGACATCCCGGCTTTGCAAAGTTTCGGACATTATAATAGTGTGATTGGTGTTGGTATCAATGGTGGCCGCTTCTAACGATCAAGCACAAGCAAGCAAGACAAAAAACAACAGCATTTTGGCTTTCATTTTAAGGAGTATAAAATATTTGAAAGTTTATAGTATTGTTAACATTTTGGAGTCTATAAGATAATAAAATCTTATCTTTAACACTGTTCTTGCTAAATGTTGTTCGTTGAAGTTAACTGGAAAGTTCTTTATCTTGAAAACATTTTAACAACTAGAGGAGGACTTATTTTAGTGTTGCTTTTTGGTTGATTTTATTGCAATCGAGCCATTTTTGACCAAACTTTGATGTTTGATTTGAAAAACTAACTAGGTAAACAAACTTTGGTAACATTTCAACTATTAGTAACATTTTTGTTGAATGAGAGTTTTCCGTAAAAACGAAAATGAGCAACTCAAGTGTCTATAAAGTAAATCATAAGTTAGATTAAAATGTTCAATGTTTAGAAATAACATTCTGATTAATTCTGTGATATTTAACCAAGAAATTCACTCTGTTAGGACTTAGGATACAACCCATTACATCTCTATGTTCCGCCCCTGCTCAAGTGTTCTCAGCAAATACACTTTTAGGTGTAAAAAATATATAGAAATTAGACATAGATCATTGTCTAAGCAAAGGAAAGTCGTTTGTAGCAACACAACTTTTGAGTCTGTTGTAAATCTCCTTTGGTGAGTTGACGTCTCGAGCATGGTCGATAAGTTATTCCCCAACCAAAGTCCTCCAGCTAATAAAAGTCCTTCCAACTTCTCCGTATCTCGATAGTATTTAGATTGTCCAATAATCACTGGACAATATCTGAAGATTGTCCAATAATTATTCTCCCCTATCAGAAGTTATTTCCAGGTACTTTTTCCGATACCTGCAAGTGTTAAGCACTTGAACCTCTATGTCCATTTCCCAACTATACAGCTTATAGCTAGACTATTCATCACACCTTATGATCTTTTAAAAGTTTCCAACAAAACAACTGCTTGATATATGGCTTGCGTATATGTTTTTTTGTGTATCAATGGGATCAAATAAAGTAAGATCTTTCAATTAAACAAACAACAATAGAGACATGTGAACAGAGCAGACTGCTGTGAAAAGGAATGATTTACTTGGATTCAATTTCAGAAGAGGAAATGAAGAGATGTGCACTTATTTTGAACTTTCTAAACCAACCTAGCTATTAACCCATAAACAAGCATAAAGACTAGAATAACCTAATCCAAGCACAACACCTGGTCTTCACTCTACAAACCACCCCTAAAGAAGATATGACTCTGAAATATCATAGTTTATTGCACTGATTACTAATTACAATCTTCTACAGTTTTACAAACTAAATGTACATGCATGTTGCACCATAAACTTAAAGTCTATACAGAAAATGAAAGCTAAGACACTTGATTTACCTATTTCAACGAGGGCTGCTTGATGGAAGCAACAAACTAGCAGTACCCGAGCTATATTGTTCCAGGTCTTGCCCAATATTATTGAAAGAGCTTAGCTGAATATCATAAAGATCTGAAAGGTTATTGCCACTACTTATCAAGCTTGCAGTGTCTTCAAGGCGAAGCTGATTAGCCCATGGATGCTTAGAAAATTTTCTCAAACTTTCTATTTCCATCGTAACTTCCTTCATTGTAGGTCTATCTTCACCATTAAGGCTAAGGCACCTCTTCACAAGTTGAGCAGCTGTTTCGAGTTGCACTAATGTCCCTTCTTTTAATACTCGACGCTCTAGGATTTGGAAAATTCGATTTTCTTTTACAGAAGTTATAAAATATGTAGCTAGGTTTCTGTCTTCTGGGGATCTCCCCATGCAAAGTGGCTTCCTACCAGTTAAAAGCTCCGCAAGGACCACTCCAAAACTATAAACATCACTTTTGTCCGTTAACTGGCCTGTGTGGAAGTATTCAGGGTCCAAGTACCTCAAGGTGCCCTGGACTAAAGTAGTGACTTGGGTTTGATCCAAGGGTACAAGCCTCGATGCTCCGAAATCTGAAATTTTGGCCACATGATGATCATCCAGTAAAATGTTGGCTAACTTGACATCTCTATGAATGATGGGTATAGATGCTGCCGAGTGAAGATATGCGAGGGCACCTGAAGATTCTGCAGCAATTCTTAGCCGATTTTCCAAAGATAACCATGACATGCCTCCATTTATATTGTGGACATGATCGAATAGAGTACCGTTTGAGACAAACTCGTAAACCAACAGAGATACTTCACACTCTAAACAACACCCCAGAAGTTTAACCACATTTCTGTGGTTAACTTGTGTAAGAATCACCATCTCATTGATAAATTGCTCTATTTGTCTCGTATCCATTATTTTAGACCTCTTAATTGCAACTATACGTTGATCAGGTAAAATCCCTTTGAACACTATACCATAGCCACCTTGTCCAAGAATCCTATCTGAGGCATAGTTGTTTGTTGCTTTCTTTAGTTCTTCATCTGTGAATAGTTTTGTTGATTCAACAACACTGCTGTCGTTCGACATGCTTTGTTGTTTAAACAGGAGACCACCGTTTTGCTCGAAGAACTTCTCTCTTAATCGAGTATGTTTTCTTTTATTGATGCTGTAGTACAAGAAAGTTGTCGCAACGACTAAGGAGATGCAACCGAATGTTGTACCTGCATGAACCCATAGTAATTTAGTATAATGACCAGTTTTCTTATACTCTACCTAACAAAATATCTACACTATCATCAATTAGCAGGATTATTACCTAAGATGAACTTGAGCAGAGGAAAATTGGACCCTGTTTCTATATATGTAGCTGGAATAAAAACTTGTGCAACGCAGCCACTTCCCTTTTTCCTGCCATCGCCGTCAAAACCATGTGGACAAGAACAGTTGTAATCTCCTGGAATATTAATGCAGGTCTTCTCACAATCATTCTTGGTTGGATCTGCACATTCATCAATATCTAGAAAGGAATAAAAAGATTGATTTATACAACAATTTATTAAGTTGCTATACTAAAATCATGTATGATATGTACCTTAAAAAAGTGAATAAGAAATGTATTATTTACCAAGCAAAAACAAGTAACAAGAAATGCAACTGCATTTTTGTTGTCATTCTACTGAGTATAATATTTGGTAGTCTATAGTATTGTATACAGATATGCCTAGCGCAAATTAGTGTGATGATGTTTCATTTGAACCTAACTGGTTTTCGAAGACTTTTCAGCAACTGAGTTAGTCGAATGAAGAAGAGTGAGATTAATTGAGAGCAGCTGCCATCAGCCACTAGTTACTAGTAGTTATTATGTTGGTTGAAGGACATTATAAACAACAAAGACGATAATTAGTTGATGCATTTGGTGGATCAACATGCTGTTATCGGTTCATTATAAGCAAGTGAGCAAGTTTTAATATTTGAACACATTAATCCACTCTTGTTTTTTTGTTAACCGCAAATGTGCACTTATAGAAGATTAGGGCTGTTTCCCAAAAGGAAAATAAATTTTCTGGTGCTTAAAAACGTTTCAATAGTTACAGTAGTAGTAATTGACCAACCTTTTACTACTTTTTATAATTTTATAATTTTGAAATATACATCTTATAATTTGTAGATATACTTTTGAACAATATAATTTAGTAATTGTATTCAACTATATAATTATATAAATTTTAGATAAAGTCGATGAATTTGATAAAAAAAATCAAAATAGGTGAAAATTTTGGGAGAAAAGCCCAGTCAATGATAAGGTTATTAATACTTTTCACTAATTGTAGTAGTTAATAAATAAAAGTAGACTAATTTACATTTTTTTCCTTTTGGGTTTTGAAAAAATTGCACTTTAAGTCTCATAATTTTCAAATCAACATTTTGCATACCAGAACTATTATATTCGTCTCACTTTACATTTAATATTTTTGAAAGGTGTTTACAATTTTTTTGGAAATTGTTATCAACCAACCAAAGTACCAAACTACCAATTATCCCCTATTTCTCTTATAATAGTATAGTATAGATAATACAAAATAATTCATACAAATATGCCATAATTTATATCTTCTGAAAAATGTGTTTTGATTCAAAATTTAGTTTTAAAGATAAATTATATTTAAATTTTAACTTTTAAGAAACCTTTATAAGATCAACAAAATTGAAAGTTTAATTGTACAATTCAAGTGTCACGAAAAGTAAAATACAAGTTCAATATGGAAAAAATGTCCCAAATACCAAACATATTTGCTGAGAGAGTATTTTTTTTTCATTTTTATTATTTAATTTTTGTATATAATATCAAATACCAAATATATTTGCATTAATACTTAGATATTAATACTTGCTTGATATTAATTTTTGTAAAGATTTTCTAATCTTCCACAGCTTGTAAAATCTTCCAACAGAGAGGGAAAATATGTGTATATCAGTATATCCCCAAATGTGACTCTGATGAACAGAGCACTTATGAACTTGCATAAACAGTAACACTGAAACAACATTATTCAAACACAATTGGTGCCAAGTGCCAACTCCTACCAAATACAGTAAACATAATTTATAATATTTTACTAAGTTGCACTAATAGTTTGTAGCTGATCTAGCCATTTTACTGATAAGTAACTTATTTAAAGTTGTAATTTATGCAAATCACAGAACATGATCTATCTATTATCAGTCAGGTCTCAACGAGGGCTGCTTGATGGGAGCAACAAACTAGTGGTTCCCGAGCTATATTGTTCCGAGTCCTGAACAATATTATGATAAGAGCTTAGTTGGATTTCATAAAGATCTGAACGTTGAGCCTCAGTACTACTCATTAAGCTTTCGGTTTCTTCATGGCTATGCTGGTTAACCCAAGGATGTTTAGTAAAATTTCTCAAACATTCTAGTTCCATTGTAACTTCCTTCATTGTAGGTCTTTCTTCACCAGTAAGGCTAAGGCACCTCTTCACAAGTTGTGCAGCTGTTTCGAGTTGGTCGATTGTCCCCTCTTTCACCACTCGAGGTTCTAGAATTTGGAAAATCCGATTTTCATTCAGAGAGGTGATGAAGTATGTAGCTAGGTTTACGTCTTTGGGGGATCTCTCCGTGCAAATTGGTTTTCTCCCTGTTAAGAGCTCCGCGAGAACCACTCCAAAACTATAAACATCACTTTTGTCGGTCAACTGGCCCGTATGAAAGTATTCAGGGTCCAAGTACCCCAAGGTCCCTTGGACCAATGTAGTCACTTGGTTTTTTTCCAAGGGTACAAGCCTTGATGCTCCGAAATCTGAAATCTTGGCCACATGGTGATCATCTAGTAATATGTTGGCTAACTTGACATCTCTGTGAATGACGGGTATGGAAGCTGCCGAGTGAAGATATGCGAGAGCGCCAGAAGATTCAGCAGCAATTCTCAGTCGATTTTCTAATGATAACCATGGCATGCCTCCATCAATATTGTGGACATGATGAAATAAAGTACCATTTGAGACAAACTCATAAACCAATAGTGGTACTTCACACTCTAAACAACACCCCAGAAGTTTAACCACATTTCTATGGTTCACTTGCGTAAGAATCACAACCTCATTGATAAATTGTTCAATTTGACCCTTATCCATCAATTTTGACCTTTTAATAGCAACTACACGGTGATCGGGTAAAATTCCTTTAAACACTATGCCATAACCACCTTGTCCAAGGATCCTTTCAGAGGCATAGTTATCTGTTGCTTTCTTTAGTTCTTCGATTGTGAAAATTTTAGTAGACTCAACAGCAATTCCCTCCTTTGAAATGTTTTGTTGTTTTAACAGGAGACCGCCGTTTTCATGGAAGAACTTCTTTCTTAATTGATTATGTTTCCTGTTCTTGATGATACAGTATAACCAATTAGTTCCAACGATTGCGGAGACGCAAGCGAATGACATACCTGCATGCAACCCATAATAATTTGGGTAATGGATAGATATATTTTGAAATTATGCCAATATATTTCATATTTAAGTATGAGAAAAAGAAACCTGAGGTCTCACGAAATTTCGCAATGTAATAGGATGTTTTAGTATAAATTTTAGTGGTAAATTTGTAATTATACATAATATTCTGAAATTATAATAGCATCGTCGTGTTTTAATATGAGATTTAAGTATAAACTCACGAAAATTATGTGTGGTCGACCTCAGCATCCTCAATCTCTTTAAGGGGTCATTTGGTTCAGGTGATGATATGAGTTTGGTATCAGGAATCGGGTTAGAGTGATACGAGGATGAAATTTCATTATTGATATTATGTGTTTGGTTTAGTTCTGGAATTAAATTATTTAATATAAAGTATTATTGAATTAATAGTTAGATAAATTTACTTTATTATATAAATAATTTTTATTATTATTAGTAATGCTTGATTGTATATATTATTATTTTTTGATTATTAATAATGTTAATTATCAATAACAAAATAATAATATTAAAATTGATACTCATACCCACCTCCCCATTTGGATATCAAAAATCTATGTCCTGTGGGTTTGAAGTATGGGTTTGAAATTTAAAAAAAATGAAACAGGTATGGGTTTTATCCATTCTAAACTCATACTTCATTCCAGAAACTCCAAAACAAACAACCTTAAGTATTTGTACCATAATCAATTAGCAGTATATCTACTATGTGGTATCTTCTTGTTATAATTTGTTGTTTTCTCTTTTTTTGAATTAAAAAAGTACAAACCGCTCGACCAATCCATAAATATATCCAAACAAGTTCGCACGGGATGAATGACTAATATTTAGGTAAATTTATTTTTTATATTATATTTTATTGATATTTATTATAAAATTTTATAATGTTGAGAATTTATGTTAATATAATATAATATTATCCATGATGAGTTGTATAAAAGGAGGACTATCAAGGTTAGAGTTGTATATTACTATACAATGATATTTATATATTAATATTCATAAAATTTAATGATATATTAAATAAAAATTATAGGATAAGTAGGATTCTTAAAATATAAAATATAGAATATAATTTAAATATAATATAATATTATCCGTGAGGAGTTGTATAAAAGGAAGACTATCGGGGGGTTAGAGTTTTATGTATGATATATATTCTTTTTAAAATTAAATTTCATTAAAATTGAATGGTTAAGATCATTTCTATGGTTCATCTAAAATTGGACGGTTAGGATATTTTCTATAGTTCACCTTGGACCAAAACTTTTAATTTTTCAGCTATAATAATATAGTATAGATATAAACTGAAGTAATGGTAAAAAATTTTGTTATTTATTAGTTATTTTCTATATATATATATATACATATACATGTGACGCTCTAGAGAGAGACACTTTATATAGAGGCCGAGAGAAAATCATTTGATTCTAACGTAGAATCTCATAAATAATTTTAAAATTAATCATATTTATAATTAATAACGAATAAATTTTGATTGTAATGTAACATACAAACCATGTATAAGCTTTACAAATAATTAAATAGATCGTACGATTTGAATATAGGTCTTCACGGTCTCCACTGAACCCAACTCATCTATACTATATTATTAAAACTGAAACATTAAAAGTTTGGTAGTCGGTCGGTATTTGGGCCGGATAGTTATGCCGGACCTAATTTTTAAAAATTAATCTCCTAATTAAAACAAATATCAAATTAATATCCTAACTAATACATATTTCTAAATAAAATACACAAATATTATTTTATTGAACATTAATCTTCTAACTAAAACATATCTCTCATTAATCTTCTAACTAATACACATCTCTAAATAAAACACACAAAAATTATATTATTAAAATACAAATACAAAAGTATATGAAAAATTATATAAAAATATATACATATAATATTAAATAAAGTTTAAACTATTATTATAAAATTTAAATTCAAATTATATAAACAAAATATTAAAATAAAAATTATTTGAAATATTAAAATAATTTGATCTGTGCATCGCAACGATATAAGCTTAGTATATATACACAAATTCTGACTTCAGTGATGATAGAATTTTTCAGTCATAAAAACTAAGAAGATTGTGTGTGAGACGAGGGCATTGATTAGTTATTTTCTATATATAGACTCAAATTCTGACTTGAGAAGGATTATTACCTAAGATGAACGCGATCATATGTAACTTGGACCTTTTAGCAACACAAGGACTATTTTTCCTGCCATCGCCATTATAACCATGTGGACAAGAACAGCTGTAATTCCCTGGAATATTAGTGCAATGCTTCTCACAATCATTCTTGTTTGTATCTGCACATTCATCCACGTCTGGAAAAGAAATCATTCATACCACGTGAATTAATTTAGTTGCTATACTAAAATCAGGTGAATTTATATAACATAGCGTATGATCGTTACCTTTGCATCCCGGGCTGAGGTATGGATTACCCTCATAACCTTGCTTACAGCTGCAACGGTAGCCACCCAAACCTCTGCCTAAGTCAATATCAATGCAATGGCTATTATCATATCTGCAAGCATAAGAATTAGGGTCTTTCTTTGCTTGATCACAAGTTTTATTCTCTTCAATTACCCAATCGAGTACTATAGGGACAGTAGCTCTGGTCTTATCCATGAAGGTTGTATCATTAAGATCTGAAAGACCACCAAATTTGAAGGCATTTTTTTCACCCAAAAATGCATAGCCGCACGGGTTAAAAGAGTAGGTGCCATTTGTATGGTTGTTATAGCTATAGAGGTAGGCATCAAAGTACTTGAGAACATTAACAGATACTTGGCAGCAGCCAGTGCCCGAACACTCGCCTTCACGTACTTCCTCTGCATTGTGGCATGTGGTACTGCATCCTTTAGGTAGATAATCGTATTTAGCCTGGTATATGCTTCCACGGTCATCACAGCCAAGAACGATGAACACATTGGCATCAGAAAACGTGTATGTTCCTGTCCCCAACTGAGTAGCTGTAGAATCATATTCGTATAAAGAGCCATTTTGATCATAGCAGCTTTTAGCCATATCGTTATCAATGCGCAATTCGGTGTCTGATATATCAAGAATCTCAATGATACTCGTTTGTAAGAAGGCCTTAGGAGGGTTGGTAGAAGTGTTGCAGGTTAAGTCGAACCAGTAATGTAAAGAACAATTTGATTCATTGTCCCCTTCTGATATAATCCCAAACGGATATGGTACAGTGAGGTCTCCGCATTTGGTCTGACAACCCGGCTTGGCAATGACTCCAACCTTCATAATAGTGTGATTGTTATCGTTTTGAATGGCGGTGTTATTATATCGGAAAGTGGGAGCTGACTCCAGTGCTTCTAGCCCCCAACCACAGACAAGCAACACAAGAAGCAACTGCAATTTTGTTTTCATTTTAAGGAGTATAAATTTTGGACACTAAAGTGATGTATATGGACATGCCTAGTAGTTCATGCCCTCTCATTTATAAGCCAGTAAATCATTTTAACAAAGAGATAATGCTACTTGTTTTCATAAATTTATTTTAAAATTGTAAACAAATGTCGTACTTCATATAATTTCCTACTAGTTTGCATAAAATTATTTTAAAATCGTAGGTAATATAAAATTGTTTGTAATCACAATTTTTTGTTGAAAATGTGTAAAAATTTATTTAATAAAAATTAAAATAATTTTCTGAAAAAGTGTTTTTAGTCTAGTAATTATTTTTTAGGTTTTGCATAAAATAACTACATATTTTACTATCAAACATTCCTAAAAATATTATTACTAAAAACATATACAATAAAAAATATTACTACTTTCGTACCTAATTAATTGACCATTTTTAACTTTACATACATATTTTAAAGTGAATTGACCACATACTTTCATAAATTATTTTCTAAATTATTTTTTAAATAAAATAATTAAATTAAATTTTTATTTATAAAAAAATATGTAACTATATAATCATTACACTTTAAAATCAAATTTAAAATCAAAAAATAAACAAATAATTAAAGATGAAGAGAGAAAATAAACAAATAATTAAAGATGAAGAGAGTATTAAACAGATTATCTGCTCTTTTCGATTACTACTTTTATTAGTTTTGACCTACAGTAAAACCTCAATTAATTAATTAATAATTGCATTCAGTTGCAGTAAAATCGTACTTTTATAAATTAAAAAAATAAAAAATAAAAAAGACATATTTTGTAGGAAAATTAAAAACTTATATTTTGTCAAAAAAGCCCATTAATTATTATTTACCTGTAAATTGTTTACTTATTTATACGATAAAATTTTAGCAGAAAATAGCTACATATTTTACTATCAAACATTCTTAAAAATATTATTACTAAAAACATATACAATCAAAAATATTACTACTTTCGTACTTAATTAATTGTCCATTTTTAACTTTACATACATATTTTAAAGTGAATTGGCCACATACTTTCATAAATTATTTTCTAAATTATTTTTTAAATAAAATAATTAAATTAAATTTTTATTTATAAAAAAATATGAAACTATATAATCATTACACTTTAAAATCAAATTTAAAATCAAAAAATAAACAAATAGTTAAAGATGAAGCGAGTATTAAACAGATTATCTGCTCTTTTCGATTACTACTTTTATTAGTTTTGACCTACAGTAAAACCTCAATTAATTAATTAATAATTGAAAAATTAATAGTTGCATTCAGTTGCAGTAAAACCGTACTTTTATAAATTAAAAAAAAAAAGACATATTTTGTAGGGAAATTAAAAACTTATATTTTGTCAAAAAAGCCCATTAATTATTATATACCTGTACATTGTTTACTTATTTATACGATAAAATGCAACCCCCGATCGATTACATTAATGGATTTATGAGTCTGCGGGTCTTTAGACTCTTTCCTCTGTGAACCTGTATGTTTGTGTGTTTTGACTTCATTTTTTTATTGCTAGAATACCACGCATAATTTTAAAAGAGAATAAAAATTGATATATGTCACATCTCTCTTATGCCATCCCTATGAATTATTCAAAGATATATGTTGAATTACAGTTACGTATAATAGAATATATAAGTACAAAAATATATTAACATATACTCCCAGTGTCTCTATTTATATATTTATTTTAATTTTTTAAGTCAAATTAACTAATTTTTGATTAACTAAAATCTCAAATATACATTAAATACTTGTATAAAAAACATTTATCAAAATATGAAATTTTTACCCGAAAACAAGTCCAAAAGAACTTATTTTAAGGCAGGCCAAACAAGCCATATATCTTTTCAAACTTTCTAATTCCATTGTAACTTCCTTCATTGTAGGTCTTTCTTCACCATTAAGGCAACGGCATCTCTTCACAAGTTGAGCAGCTGTTTCGAGTTGCTCTAGTGTCCCTTCCTTCATCACTCGAGGGTCTAGGATTTGGAAAATATGATTTTGTTTCACAGAGGTGACAAAATATGTAGCTAGGTTTCTGTCCTCAGGGCTCTCTCGATGCAAATTGGTTTTCTACTTGTTAAGAGCTATGCAAGGACCACTCCAAAACTATAAACATCACTCTTGTAAATAAATTATATTCTAAATTATTTTGTAAATAAAATAATTAAATTAAATTAAATTTTTATTTATATAAAAATATGAAACTATATAATCAATACACTTTTAAAAATAATAATAATTAAAGATTAAGAGAGTATTAAATAGATTATCTGCTCTTTTCGATTACTACTTTTATTAGTTTTGACCTACAGTAAAACCTCAATTAATTAATTAATTAATAATCGATAAATTAATAATTTACAATAAATTAATATTTTTAATACATATTTTTTATCCCAACAAAAGTAAATATTTTACCTCGATTAATTAATAATCTCGATAAATTAATAAAATTTGAAGGTCCCGACATTATTAATTTGTAAAGTTTTATCAATAAAACCTTTATAAATTAATAATCTAAAATAAATTAATTTTTTTAGTACAGATATTAGATCTCAACATAATAGTAATAATACATCTTTTATTTTGATTAGTCAATAATCTCAATAAATTAGGAAAATTTACAGCCCTACCATTATTACTAACCAATGGATAAGAATATTCACAATATTCTATTTTCTTATTCACATTGATACAAGCGGCCAACTTGTCAGTAAAATTTTAGCTTGGAAATTTTGAATTTATATGGCCTTTGAATCATATATTGAAAAATGTTACATTAACCTTCTTTAAAATAATAACTTAAGATCAAGGAAAACATTATTTTATCAAGTTTATTAATTTATCGAGAATAAAAATGTACAATTTCTATTAAGTTGGAATCGGAAAAAATATTATTTTAATAAGATTATTATTTTATCGATTATTACTTAATCAATGTTCAACTATATATGTCAAATATCTGTAAAATTAGTTTAAAACAAAAATAATGTGACTTGTTACAACAAATAAAAAGAAATACATGTGTTAAGATGAAATGATTAAATAATTAATTATAGATAATTATTAAAATATTATTTTTTAAACTTTTTTTCAGATTTTACTATCTTGAATTTTTTTTATAAAAATACGATTTGCAAGTAAAAGCAACTAAATGGAACTTTTTATATACGATACGTAATTAAATGTTGAATGCACATGTATTTTGAAAAAAAAAATTGTTTGTAGTTGTATTTAATAATTTGATGTTTATTTTAGTTATATCCGGTTGCATTGGTTGTAAAACCGTACTTTTATAAATTAAAAAAATAAAAAATAAAAAAGACATATTTTGTAGGGAAATTAAAAACTTATATTTTGTCAAAAAAGCCCATTAATTATTATATACCTGTACATTGTTTACTTATTTATACGATAAAATGCAACCCCCCGATCGATTACATTAATGGATTTATGAGTCTGCGAGTCTTTAGACTCTTTCCTCTGTGAACCTGTATGTTTGTGTGTTTTGACTTCATTTTTTTATTGCTAGAATACCACGCATAATTTTAAAAGAGAATAAAAATTGATATATGTCACATCTCTCTTATGCCATCCCTATGAATTATTCAAAGATATATGTTGAATTACAGTTACGTATAATAGAATATATAAGTACAAAAATATATTAACATATACTCCCGGTGTCTCTATTTATATATTTATTTTAATTTTTTAAGTCAAATTAACTAATTTTTGATTAAAAATTAAAAATTGTATTTCGGAATTAGCTAAATATTCTCGTGTAATCAATGTCTTTTATATATTATTTATAATATATATTATATATTAAATCTATAATATATTATTTGCTGGTCCCATGGGAATAAATCTGGGGTAATACTTGTTAATTAATGTACATCGAGAAATTGCAAGGCCCCGGCAACTGATTTGAAATGCGAGGATAATCAATCTAGCTTGTAGAACTGGTAAATCATATACACTACATAGTACTACTCCACTATATACATATATTCTTTATATAATTAATGCACTTAGTTAGTTGACTCGTAAACTAAAACAACTATCAAAATTAATATACATATTGGTGAAAGATATGAAAGCAAGAAACACGAGGATATTGTTTATTCTAACGAACAAGATAAAATTGGCATCTAACTTATATTGAGAAGTACTACTACTTACGATCTTGAACGTATAAATAATAGTCTTTCAACCCAATTCTTAATGTTTCGGAGAGAAGGTCCGACATATTTTAAGTTGGATATAAAGTATAATTCCCTAAATTTCTTTTAAATTTTTTTTCTAAATAAAAATTCAAACATTAAATTTTTATTCAGAAAAAAAATATAAAAATAAGTTATGGACTGTGTCGGTCTCTCTCTCCGAAACATTAACGAACGGAGGTAGTAATTATTAAGATATATATGATATATGATTGATGGGTAGTGAGTGCAGGTGGAGCGAAGGAATAATCACTACTGCGAACAAATGCAAATGGTGGTAAATATATACTCCCTCCGTCCCAACCAATTCTTTACACTTTCCTTTTTGGGACGTCCCATCCAATTCTTTACATTACTAAAAATAGTAACTTTTAACAATAAATATATTATTACATCCACTACTTCACTCCACTTTTTCAACACTTTACACTATTACACCCACTACTTCATTTATTTTAACAATAAAATCACTATTACACCCACTATCCTTGGTCTCCGTGCCCGGACCAAATGTAAACATTTGGCCGGGACGGAGGGAGTATTTTTTATTTTCAATTTAAAGACATTCAAAATTTTGTTTATTTTTTTTATCAAATTAACTAAGTTTTGATTAAAAATTAGTAATTATTTTTTACAAATTACATTTCAAAGTAATTAAATGTATTTTTTAATAATATATTTTTAAACATTTTTACAATCATATAGTAATAGTTTACATTTCGTACGACAGCTTTATTTTTAATGTTTTATTATTTTTATTTTAATACTTAAATATTATATGATTTAAATTTTAGTTTATTATTATAATAATTTTATTTAAAAATATTTTTATATAAATTTCATTTATTTTATTTTTTTGAGATAGAAAATATTTATGTGTTTATTTAAAAACATGTCTTAATTAAAAAGAACTAATGTTCACAGATTAGTTTAGTTAGTTACTGATTTTTTTTGTCAGTAACAATTTTTACATTAAGGAGTTATATCGAAATACAATCACATAAGAAATAGAGTTCCTTCATACAATAAAGTTTATTATCTAACCAAAACATTCTTTGGAAATTTAGACAAATGTTTGAAAACAGAACACCGTTACACAAAAATGAAAAAATAATTAGTATCTGAATAGAAAAAGAAAGACATAGAACATAAATTTTTATAAAAGACATAACCCAATTATTATTTTTATAAAATAAAATAAGATAAAATCTAACAAAAGGGTCCTTTGGTTAGATACTTCATGATAATTTGTAAAAAAAAATATATCATTCATACAAAATAATACTTTAAGGTTTTACCATTCTTCATTTCTACAAGATTAATTAAGTTAAGAAGAAAAATTATGTAAAACTAGTACAATGAAAACACCTAAATTTGTTTGTCACCATCTTTTAAGGAAATTTTTTGATTAGAACAAAAGTAAAATAAATTTAAAAGCACATAAAAAGACATTAATAAGACGTAAATACTAGGTTAACAAGTCATCACTCCCTTAACCATCATATATTATACATATATTCTTCATATGTATATTCTTATTGCTTATAGAACTGGTAAATCATATACAGTTTGTAGTACTACTCCACTATATTATACATATATTCTTTATATACTATAATTAATGCACTTGGTTAGTTGACTCGTAAACTAAAACAACTATCAAAATTAATATACATATTGGTGAAAGAGATGAAAGCAAGAAACACGAGGATATTGTTTATTCTAACGAACAAAATAAAATTGCATCTAACTTATATTGAGAAGTACTACTACTTACAATCTTGAATGTATAAATAATAATCGCTCAGTTACACCCAATTTTTAGTTTTGATTACTGTTATAGGGAGAAACTGGTATAACAGTAATTTGGAGGTTTGCTGGAATCACGGAGCAAAATATGACGATTTTGCTATGAACTTGATGAAGAACGCGAAGAACACGGGAGGAAAGTGATGGATTTTGGTAGCTGATCTTGTTGTTGATTCGTTAGAAGGCCAGAGAAAATATGTGTTCTCTTGCTGCCAACTGTTGTCTCAACTGAAACAAGAGGCCTACGTACCCTTTATATAGGGGTTCAAGCCACACGTAGTTCTTGGAGGACAAGTTACCTATATGGGCTAGGTATTGGTCCGGTCCATCAGGCCCAAATCCTTAGACGTGCTGGGCTTTGGCCCAAGTCTGTGTGGATTGTGGAGGGCAAACTTCCCAGATGTCAGTAACTGCCATGGCCCAAGCCCGTTAGGCTTCGGGGGCTGTCATGGAGTTGTAGAGCAAGGGGTTCCCGTAGGGAGTTATGCGCGATATGGCCTCGCGGGAGCGGTTGTGCGTGATGTGGCCTCACGGGAGCAGTATGTAGAGGTGATCATGTGCGGATCCCTTGATGAGATGAGAGCCCGTGGGGCTAGCTGTCTTCAAATCGATAAGTATGTTGAGATATTACCCCGGGGGGCCTTCTGTAGTCTTCAGATTAGCAAATAATACCAAGTGAGGTGAGTCCATGAGGCTAGGAGCCTTTCAGCTAGTTATGAGAAATCCGTGCTAAGTACTCCGGGCTAGCGAAGCGAGCTGGAGGCAGTGAGCCTGACCAAGTGAGCCGGGCTGAGGGCCTCTCTGTCAAGTCCATGCGACCTAGGTGGTGATGAGAAGCGAACCGGGCTGGGGGGCCGGTTCTCCTCTCTCTTCCTTATCGAAGCCAAATGAGTTTAAGGCTGGTGAGCTAGCGATGCGACCCCACGCTAGGCCAAGGGCCTTAGAATATTTTATCATCTTTAGCACGATGCGAACTGGATGTAGGCTTTGAAGCCAAGTGAGCCCAGATGCGAGGTGGGCCAGCCACCTTATGCCATTGGGCCTGCCTAGGACCCATGTCCAGATATTGGGCATAACAACTACCCCCCGATTCCTCCTTGCCATTATCGATGCGAGGTGGAATCAGACGAGAACCGATACCACGGTCCTTCCATGCGAAGCGATCTGCCAGGCCTTCGGGATTTAGTGAAATATTTCCTGAGAAGTACCTCAGGCCCCGATCCGGGATCCGTGCGAACCGAGTTGACAGATTTACGGACTTCCCTGATTCATCACATTCTTCGACCCACGAGGCAACCGAAGAATTGGCAATGCGAAGCGATCAGGATATAGCCGTTGGAGGAGAGGTTGCACACGCTTACGGTGTGGTCGCACGCACCAGATCGAGATGGGTGACCGAGATTGTGCCACGTGTCGCCTTGTTTCTCTCTCCTCATATGCCTATAAATATGTGGACTTTCCAATCATTTTCAATCATTCTCAAGAACATTTCCAAGAACTTTTGTCCGAGAGCTCAAGGATCAAACGAAGTTTTCTGCCGATTTTTTTTTATGCCAAGAATCCAGGTGCGAACTAGGTTTGTTCATCCACCTTCATCCGAGTCTTCTAGCGAGGCCAGCCCCAGTCAGCACTCTTCAAGCGATTCGAGCCCTCCTTCCCATAACAAAGGTAAAGATCCGAACTCATTATTTGTGTCTTCGTTTTGTCTTGCATTCATGTATAGAACATTCATTTAATCATTCATGCGTATGAACTTCACGCGATGCGACCCAACTCCCCGGATCGCATCACCTCACACACCCTCACTTTTCTTCGCGTCGCATTCTCGACCTTAGATTTAGGACCGGCTCGTGTGCGATGTGAGGACACTTAGATTACTTTCAAATTTTCTTTTCTTCAATATTAGGGCGCACACCTCAATTGATTCACCATCTATTTCAGATGTCGAGCGACTCGAACACGAGCACGTCCTCACCTCTCAGCCATTATCCCAAGGAGCTGCGTGGTTCGGCTGAATTCCAACGCGAACTGAACCAGATCTCGGGAACGTATCGCCATCCGATTATCCCAGGGACAGAGATCAGCAAGGAAGCTGCCGCTAATATAGCTCGGGTCGAGCAAACGAGCTCGGACTCGTTTATCTTGAATATGGACCCGACCTGGTCGATTGAGGATTCGCCTCGTAATGGCGATCCCAATGCCTGGAAGCGGAAGAGGCCTGTGGTGCCGGGCCCAATTGATCTATCCTTCCTGAATCGCGGGCCGGCCCCCTTATCAAAAGAGGCAGCCGAGGCTGAAATTGCCAGGCGGATCGCGGAGCGAGCTGTTCAGGATCAGGCTGGTGAAGAGCCCCTTCATCCTTGTCGAGCTATTCCAGTCCACAGCGACTCGAGCTGGAGTGAGCTCGGGAGTGCATATTATGAGCCCCGTGACCTGAAGGGCAAGAGGGTTCACACCGAGGTCGATCTAGACCTAGAGGATGAAGCGACCTCTCATTGGGTCGAATCCTCAGACAGCGAAGATGATGATGCTGTGACCAGGTCGATCGACCTGGAAAATTATGATTTTGTGCCGGAGGAATCTGAGGGCGAGGCCTATGCTCCTCCTGATCAGCCCGAGCTGGAAGGGCCGATATATCTGGGCGCAAAGTCGTTGACTGACGAAGCGAGCAGCTCAACAACGAGGCCATCTTCTCCTCGTCACTTTGCTGCCAAAGACATCTCCACCAGCTTAACTTCGAAAACTCTAGCCGAGGTGGTGGATCAGTATAGGCTGGAGGGTCGCATCGTCCTACCCCGGCCTCATCAGAGATGTTACAGATTTAACCACCTAGAGAATGGCGGTCGCATTCCTCAAATGGTTTTGTCGGCCTCGCTTCTGAAAGTTGGGATCGCATCGCCCATGCACCCGTTTGTCCAGGATGTATGCAAGTATTTTCACATCGCTCCCTTACAAGTAAATCCAAACGGCTGGAGGTCAGCCATCGCCCTGTTTCTTCTTTACATGAAATTAAACTATCCCGAACTCGATGCGAAGACCATGGGATACTTTTTAAATCTCAAATCTTCCGGCAAAAAGGATTTCGGGTACCTTTACTTGTCTGTCTAGCCGGAGTTCAACGGAAAAAATCTACTACACGGCGCCCCGAGCAACGTGGGACACTAGAAGGATCCCTTTTTCTATGTATTCGATGCGACCCGGGTTCAAACCCACTTCAATTACAAACCAAGTAAGAGTGACCAGCCACTTCGCTTCTCCCCAATTTCTTTTCACATTCTTGAGACTGACCTTAATTTATTCGTTCTTTTTCTAAGTTGCTCATCCTCGTACTCCTCTTACTGGCGAAGCCAAAGAGCGAGCTGATAGCATTCTACAACTTGCGATCGATGAGAGAAATGTGAAGAAGTTGGTGACGATCCCGAACCTGGTCGCTCACGGATTTTTGAAAGAAGGGGCGAGGCTGACTCCAAAGAAGGGAAAAGCCATCGCGAGCTCAGCCCATAAATCTTCTGCGAAGCGGTCCCGGACTGAGTCCGGTATATTATCTACATTTTTAACTTCGCATCGCATGCATATATATCATGTTTGCATTTTTCTGCATTGTTGTCAACTGCTTTCTGACCGCTCCGTATGTTGCATGTAGATATGTCTAAATCTAACATCGTTCCTCATCCCTTCACCGAAGAGGATGATGAGGTCGCTGTGATTGCTCCTCCTTCAAGGCCAAAGGACATGAAGGCCTCGGGTAGCAAGCCTCCTCGGGACGACTCAAGGAAAAGGCAGTCGGATGCTGAGGTTGTAAAGGCGGATCAGAAGAAGCAGCGAAGCGAAGTTGTGGCCGTTGTTCCTCCTCACCCTGCTGCGAATGCTTTTGCGAAGCTGGGCCACTCTCATGTGTCCGAGAGCGATCTAAACTTATGGGCCCAGTCTTCTATCGAGGATAACAATGCTGCTATGACTCGGGCCGCGGCTGAGCTATTTTATAGGCAATCGAGCCGTCATAAGGAGATGCGAGCTCAAGCTCAGCAAAATGTCATCCTTCACTTCAAGGTCGAATCGATGGGGGCCGAGAAGAAGAAGCTGCTCGAGGAGCATAAAAAACTGAAGGATGAGCTCAGCCCGCTGAAGAGGGAGCTCCGGTCCGCGAAGGACAAGGCCAAAGAGTTGGAGAAGGAGCGAGCTGCTTTTGATGAGAAGTTGAACGAGCTCCAGACTCAGATCGCCACTCAAGAAGCTGCGATCTCTACTTTTGCTGGTGAGAAGAAGGAGGCAGTTTCTGAGGCTTCGGCTCTTGGGCAGGTCAAGTTCATGAAATCTTTTATGAAGAAGGTTCTTGACTTCGACTGGGGTCTGCTAGGCGAGGCAACCCGGGTCTATGCGGAGCAGCTTCGCAAAGAAGTAGAGGAAGAGACCTCTCAGCGAGCCGCAGAGCTCGAGGCGAAGCGGGCTGAAGAGCAGCAGCGAGAGGAGGCTTCGTAGTTTGTTTTTTCATTTGTAATTGTTTTCTTGAACAAGTACTTTGTGCTCGCTTGCGAGCTGAATTTGATGGGTTGCGGGCACCGACTATGCCTCGCATTTGTACTAATTTCACAGTTGCCTTTTTATGATATTTATTACATCTTCTTTCTGTTCGCATCGTTGTACTTATATGTGCTTTTCTGTCCTGCTCTCATCGCATATCATATTTTCATGCTGCATATTTTCTTAGAATTTGCATAACTGTTTTGAGATCGCTTTGACAAGCTGATTAGGACTTCACTTCGCGAGGCTAGTAGTTTTTTTTTATCACATGCTTTGTCATTTTCTTGCATATGCAAACTATCTCTAGATCGCATCAAACGAACTCGCCTTATACGGCCTCGTATGTTTATGGCCTCGCATGGGGGCCTGATTCGTATACCTTAGAATCGAATGGCCTCGCACCGATGCTGGCCTGAGCTCGTCCCCCCGGGGCCCGTGGTTATGGCCTCGCATCGCACGTATACGTGGCGAAGGGGCCCCACGTCGCGTCGCTTGGCTGGCCGCTAGGCCTCGCCTAGCGTTGCAATTTCTGGCCGCGCATTGTCATAGATAATTCTCACCTTTTCATATGTTCAAAATTACCAACTGCTTCCAGGTCGCTATCCGTGAGTTTGCTTCTCATTCGCCCAATTCGATCTGGCCTCGCACGAGGGGGCCTTGTTCTGAGCACCTTCGAATAGAAATGGCCTCGCATGGGGGGCCCGGTTCATATGCCTTAGAACCGAGTGGCCTCGCACCGATGCTGGCCTGAGCTCGTTCCAACGGGGCCCGTGGTTATGGCCTCGCATCGCACATTGATGTGACGACGGGGTCCCACGCCGCATCGCTCGGCTGGCCAACAGGCCTCTCCTAGCTAAGCAATTTCTGGCCGCACATTGTCGTTGCTCGACCCTAACTGCACGAACTTTCATGAATATTGATACACATTACACAAAATTTGAAAGAAAACCATGCATATTTCTTGAATAATTGAAGAACATAGGGCCAATAGAGTCATTACATCAGCTCGGATGGGTGTTTATATAACAGTACTAGCCCCCGAGACTTAGGATGATTTATTCATACGAAGTCTTTAAATAAATAATACTGCCGGTTACATGGGCAGCTAAGGTAAATACTTTTTGAGATGTTCCGCGTTCCAGGCTCGCGGAATGGGCTTGTCCTTGAGGTCGGTGAGGTGATAAGTGCCCTCCCAAAGAACAGTCTTGACCTTGTAGGGGCCTTCCCAGTTAGCGCCGAAGACTCCATGTGCCTGAATCTTGGTGTTTGGAATGACCCGACGTAGGACTAGATCTCCAACTCTGATGGGACGGGCTTTCACTTTCCCATTGTAGTGTCTAGCTGTCCTTTGATGGTATGATGCCAGACGGGCTTGAGAATCTGCCCGGGTCTCTTCAATCATGTCGAGGTAGAGTCGGTGGTTGACCTCATTATTATTGGGGTCAAAATGATCTCGACGGAATGATCCGGAGCCAACTTCCACAGGTACCATGGCCTCACATCCATATGATAAGGAGAATGGGGTCTCACCAGTAGTACTCCTCGGGGTAGTGTTGTAGGACCAGAGGACCCTAGGGAGTTCTTCGGGCCAGTTGCCCTTGTTTTCATCCAGCTTAGCTTTCAGAGTATGCTTGATTATCTTGTTTACCGCCTCTGTCTGACCATTTGATTGAGGGTGGCAGACGGCTGAGAAATCCTTTCTGATGCCCAAGTTGTCACAGAATTCTCGCATTTCCTTAGAATCAAACTGCTTTCCATTATCAGAAATGAGCTTGTAGGGGATCCCAAACCTGCACACAATAGCCCTGTACACAAAATCCTTAAGCTTCTTGGCGGTGATAGTGGCTAGGGGCTCGGCCTCGGCCCACTTAGTGAAATAATCAACTGTCACCACAGCATACTTGACCCCTCCTTTAGCTTTCGGCAGCTCTCCTATCAAATCAATCCCCCACATGGCAAAGGGCCACGGGCTCATTAGAGAGGTGAGTGGAGCAGTGGGGATGTTGCTGAAGTTAGCATATCTCTGACACTTGTCGCAAGATTTGGCGAATTCAAAGGCATCGTGCTTGAGAGTAGGCCAGTAGTAGCCTTGGCGGAGAATCTTGTGGGCTAGAGAACCACCCCCCGTGTGGTTGCCACAAATACCTTCATGTACTTCTCGAAGTATATAATTGCATTCGGCCCCATCAACACACCTGAGAAGTGGGATATTGAAGCCCCTCCTGTAAAGGACCTCATCATAAATAACATACCGTGCGGCCTTGTACTTGATTCTTCTAGCTTCATTCTTATTTTCAGGTAACGAACCCATTTTGATATAATCCCATATTGGAGTCATCCAAGTTGGGGCCGGATTTTCAATCTCAATCTCCATTAGCTCAAGTGATGAAGTTTCCTTCTCATTCGGTTCCTCAGGGACACTGGGCCTCCTCTGGATTTCAAGGGGAATGACCCCTAACAGAGTGGCCTCGCGCTGAGAGCCGAGTTTGGCCAGCGCATCTGCATGGGCATTTTGACCCCGTGAGAGTTGTTCGATTTTGACTTCTCTAAAGAGGTTGAGGAGCCGTCGGGAGCAATTAAGATATAGCTCAGTACGAGGACCCCTAGCTTGGAACCCCCCTTTTATTTGGTAGACGACCAGCATAGAGTCACTGAATATGTTAAGGTTTTCCGCCTTCATTTCTAAGGCTAGTTTGAGGCCAGATATGAGGGCCTCATATTCAGCATCATTGTTTGTGGCCTGAAAGGTGAAGTGGATAGCTGTATTGAGTTTGTGTCCCTCCGGAGTCACAAGCTCTATCCCTGCACCTGCTCCTTCATTATTCACTGCTCCATCAACATATAAGGTCCACCAAGGAGCGCTGTTTTCGTTAATTTCTTCTTGTGTGGTGCTCGAGACCCTAGTGGGGACTTGTGTGCTCTCGTCACTGTGAGGTGGAAATTCCAGAATGAAGTCTGCGAGAGCCTGCCCCTTTATGGCACTGCGGGGCTTGTATGAAATATCGAATTGGCCTAGCTCAATTGCCCACTTCAATAGCCTGCCAGATGTTTCTGGTTTGTGCATTACTTGCCTTAGTGGATAGGCGGTTCTTACTTCAATTTTGTGAGCCTGAAAGTAAGGTCGGAGCTTCCTTGATGCCAGAATGAGAGCATAAACTAACTTTTCCATGTTAGTATATCGGGTCTCTGCATCAAGCATTCTCTTGCTCACGTAGTACACAGGAAACTGAGTGTCCGCTTCTTCTCTAACCAGAACAGCACTAACCGAGTAGTCTGAAACAGCAAGATAGAGAATTAAAGTCTCCCCTGCTAGAGGCTTGGATAGGAGAGGTGGGCTGCCTAGATGCTCTTTGATCTGTTGAAAGGCTTCTTCACATTCAAGGGTCCACTCGAACTTCTTCCCTATGCTCCTGATTGCTTTGAAGAACTCTTGGCATTTGTCAGATGATTTGGAGACAAAGCGATTTAAAGCTGCTATTCGTCCGGTTAAGCTCTGCACCTCTTTGACATTCCTGGGTGACCTCATTTCTATTAGAGCTTTGATCTTGGCCGGGTTGGCTTCGATCCCTCGGTGATTAACAATGAAGCCTAGGAATTTCCCGGATTCTACTCCGAAGACACATTTCTGGGGGTTGAGCTTCATCCGGTATTTCCTCAAGCGGCTAAGTGGCCGACGTGATCCGTGGCCTCCTTAGACTTAACCAGCATATCATCTACATATACTTCCATGATTTTACCAATTTGCTTCTCGAACATCATATTGACCAGCCTCTGGTAGGTGGATCCAGCATTGAGTAAGCCGAAGGGCATCCCAACATAACAATAGAGACCCCTATCTGTGATGAATGCTGTGTGTTCCTGATCGGGCTCATACATGGGAATTTGATTGTATCCCGAATAAGCATCCATGAAGCTGAGTAGTGCGTGACCAGCAGTTGCATCCACTAGTTGATCAATTCTTGGTAGAGGGAAGCTATCTTTGGGGCAATGCTTGTTTAGATCAGTGAAGTCTATGCAAGTCCTCCACTTCCCATTTGGCTTTTTTACGAGAACCGGATTGGCCAACCATGTGGGATAGAAAGCTTCCTTGATGAGCCCGACCTTGAGGAGCCGGTCCACTTCTTCCTTGAGGGCTTCAGCCCTCTCTCCACTGACAGGGCGCCTTTTCTGCCTCACCCCCTTTTTATTTGGATCAATGTTGAGGTGATGACACATAACTTTAGGGTCAATCCCTACCATATCAGCATGAGACCAGGCAAACACATCCAGGTTACTTTTGAGGAAGGAGACCAGAGAGTCTCTCATGTTTGGGTCGAGATTAGAGCCAATCTTCAGCCACTTAGAAGGATCATGTGCGTCCACCGGAATCGTGATAGTATCTTCGGCTGCCCCAGCTCTTTCTACATGAGCGGGCATACGTGGATCAATATCCATCTCGAAATCTTGAGTCATACCTGCTTCTCCCACTTCTTCAATAGAGAGCACTTCCTTGTTTTGATCCTCCAATGTATACCCCCCGGGTCCGCCCGGACTGACTAATCTTTCGGTGATGCCTGTGATTTCACGAGAGAATCCGTTGGGGAGATCTATCACTGCTGAGGTCTCCTCTGGAACCCATTTTCCTTTACTGAGTCTTTTTGCTAACTGCTCTGGGGTCTCCTCATCATCACTAGTCTCTTCCACAATTCCTTCTACCAAATTTTGAACTGGCTGGGAGGGCTCCATCATGAGTGCCCCCGGTACCGGCTCTACTTGAATTCCCATGCTTTCAAAATAATCTTGCGGGAGCTCTTCGACGGTGATGGTGTTGCACATAGCGTCCTCTATTTTCGGTGGGATCATGGTATCACATGAACTTGGCTTGTAATCGTCTACATTGATGGCTTTTACCTCTCTACTTGTCTTCTCGGCTGACTTGAGGGCCTTGTTATAATATTCTCGAGAATCATACTGGCAGCCCTTGACACATCCTACCCCCTTTGGAGTGGGAAACTTCATTGAAAGGTGATAAATAGAGGTCACCACCCTCATTTCCTTCAGTATGGGCCTGCCAATTATGGCATTGTAGGCAGAGTGCTGGTCTACCACCATGAAATCAGCAACCTGGGTGGTCATGCAGGGCTCCTCCCCTAGAGTGACGGGGAGTTTAATGAGGCCCTTGACGCTAACCGAGGCCCCGGTGAATCCGTAGAGCTGACCGATAGTAGGTGTGAGATCCTTGTCAAGGAGACCCATCTTCTGGTAGACATCATAAGTGAGAATATTAACAGCGCTTCCATTATCGACAAGTACTCTGTGCACATTTGAGGATCCGATCTTTATTTTAACTACCAAGGCGTCATTATGGGGGTGATGGACCCATTTGGCATCCTCTTCAGTAAACATAATATCAGTTTCCTCTCCCTTAAACAGCTTGGGAGGTCTCTGCGAGAGGTGGTGGATATTAGTGAGGGGACGCTCCTTGGCCTCTCTGGCATATCTCTCCATTGCTCGTTTGCTATCTCCACCAATATGAGGACCCCCGATGATAATATGGATACTGCCCTCTCTAGTACTGCCAAGCCCAGGTCTCTCTTTATCCTGCGGAGCCTTATCTTTCGAAGGAGGAGGCGGGACGCTATGATAATCACTCCTCTGATGTCTCTTCACTTCTCTTACCACCCATTCAGTGAGATGACCACTTCTAATGAGGTCTTCAATCTGGTCTTTCAAATGTCTGCAATCGGCGGTGTCATGGCCCGACTGCTCATGATAGGCGCAGAACTTCCGAGAGTCATTTCTACCGTAATTCGTCATTGGTGGAGGCTTCTTGAAGATTCCTTTAGAGGCATTAATTGCGTAGATGTGCTCGATTGGGGCCACTAGTGGGGTGTGGCGACTGTATTTCGGATAGGGCCTCCTGTCCTCTGACCTATTGCTCTCAAGGGACCTCTCTCTTTCCCTTTTATCATACCTCTTCGGGCTGGGGCTTCTGTCTCTACGGCCTCTGTTTCTATTATCCGGACTCCGGGATCCCTTGCGTTTGTTATTCTTTCCCCGGCCTCCATTGTTGTTACTCTTCTTTAAGTCAAGCATAGATTTCTCCACCCATTTAAAGGGCTCAGCCTGCCGGTAAAACTCAGACAACGTTTCAGGTGTCTTAGCTTGTAGGCTTTTCCAGAAGTCAGTTCCCTCCTTAAGACCTGTTATCAGGAAGTTCTTTACAGCCTCTTCAGTTGCTCCTCTAACTCGAGGTACTTCGGCATTAAACCTCTTGAAGTAATCTTGCAGGGTTTCTCCTTCCCTTTGCTTAATATTAGCAAGGGTCGCCACAGGTGGGGCATAGAGCATGGAAGACTGAAATTGTTTGATGAATATATCTGCCAGTAGTTCCCATGAGTCGATCATAATGGGCCCGAGCTTGGAGAACCACTGTTGGGCACTACCCCTGAGAGAGGCGGCGAATAGCCGGCACCGGGCTAGAGTGGAAACCTGGTAAACTTCCATCTCAATATTGAAGCGGATTAGGTATTCGGCTGGATCAGTATCACCATTAAAAGTGAGATTTGGATTGTTTCTGAAGATGGCGGGCAGAGGTGCGACCCAGATCTCATTGGTGAAAGGCGACTGGGTGGAGATAGGATTTGGAGCAGTCTTCTCCTTCTCCATGCGCTCTAGAAGCTGCCTAAGATCGTTCATGCGGAGGTTTCCCAGCCTCTCCTCGTTATTATTTTCATTGCTAGCCCTATGTGATGGGGGCGGTGCCTGTTCACGCCTTCGGCCTCCACCTTCTCCACTTATCGCGGACTGAGCTTCCTGATTTCTTCTCCTGGGAGGGGGCCTCTCCGGCACATTAGCACGATATGGGGACCTAGCGCGCTCGCGATGGTGAGGGGGTCCATCTGCTTCATGTGCTAGACTCGGGGGCCTTACCTCAGTGTTTTTAGTTCGGGCTCTCTCCAGCTTTATCCTTAGATCATGCTCTGTTAGTCTTCTCCCGACCCTATCAAAAACACTGGTTGCCTTCGCCTCAGAGGGGGCTGGGCCATGAAACGACCTGTGAGGGGTCTCATGGGCCTGCCGCGCCTGACTGGGGGGCACCTCATCCCACTCTAATGATTCATCCTTCCCTATATCTCCGGCTTCATCATTAAAATCATTCATGAGGTCACGAGGTTTCACGGTCGACCAGGGCCGCTTAGACTTGTTGGCCCTCCTCATTCGTCGCCGGGCGCTCGCGCTAGCCTTCTTTGAGGCGCCTCTCCTCTCCATCCTCCTCATTCTCTTGTTGAACTCGAGCATCTGCTGGCCCATCTCATCCAGGAATTCCAAGAGTTTGGGGTCGGTCTGAGGCGGGTTCTCGTTGACATGTTTCGGGGTCTCGTCACCCTCAGCTCTATCACTTTCTGATGAGTTTCCGGTTATCCTAGACTTAGACATCCTTCTCCCTCAGATGTCAAGTAGCCCTCCTTCTAGCGCCAATTGTTATAGGGAGAAACTGGTATAACAGTAATTTGGAGGTTTGCTGGAATCACGGAGCAAAATATGACGATTTTGCTATGAACTTGATGAAGAACGCGAAGAACACGGGAGGAAAGTGATGGATTTTGGTAGCTGATCTTGTTGTTGATTCGTTAGAAGGCCAGAGAAAATATGTGTTCTCTTGCTGCCAACTGTTGTCTCAACTGAAACAAGAGGCCTACGTACCCTTTATATAGGGGTTCAAGCCACACGTAGTTCTTGGAGGACAAGTTACCTATATGGGCTAGGTATTGGTCCGGTCCATCAGGCCCAAATCCTTAGACGTGCTGGGCTTTGGCCCAAGTCTGTGTGGATTGTGGAGGGCAAACTTCCCAGATGTCTGTAACTGCCATGGCCCAAGCCCGTTAGGCTTCGGGGGCTGTCATGGAGTTGTAGAGCAAGGGGTTCCCGTAGGGAGTTATGCGCGATATGGCCTCGCGGGAGCGGTTGTGCGTGATGTGGCCTCACGGGAGCAGTATGTAGAGGTGATCATGTGCGGATCCCTTGATGAGATGAGAGCCCGTGGGGCTAGCTGTCTTCAAATCGATAAGTATGTTGAGATATTACCCCGGGGGGCCTTCTGTAGTCCTCAGATTAACAAATAATACCAAGTGAGGTGAGTCCATGAGGCTAGGAGCCTTTCAGCTAGTTATGAGAAATCCGTGCTAAGTACTCCGGGCTAGCGAAGCGAGCTGGAGGCAGTGAGTCTGACCAAGTGAGCCGGGCTGAGGGCCTCTCTGTCAAGTCCATGCGACCTGGGTGGTGATGAGAAGCGAACCGGGCTGGGGGCCGGTTCTCCTCTCTCTTCCTTATTGAAGCCAAATGAGTTTAAGGCTGGTGAACTAGCGATGCGACCCCACGCTAGGCCAAGGGCCTTAGAATATTTTATCATCTTTAGCACGATGCGAACTGGATGTAGGCTTTGAAGCCAAGTGAGCCCAGATGCGAGGTGGGCCGGCCACCTTATGCCATTGGGTCTGCCTAGGACCCATGTCCAGATATTGGGCATAACAATTACTACCTTTATTAGTTTTGACCTACAGTAAAACCTCAATTAATTAATTAGTAATCGATAAATTAATAATTTACAATAAATTAATATTTTAAATACAGATTTTTTATCCCAACAAAAGTACATATTTTATCTCGATTAATTAATAATCTCGATAAATTAATAAAATTTGAAGGTCCCGACATTAGTAATTTGTAAAGTTTTTTCAATAAAACTTTTATAAATTGATAATCCAAATTAAATTAAATTTTTTATTACAGATTTTAGATCTCAACATAATAATAATAATAATAATACATCTTTTATTTTGATTAGTCAATAATCTCAAAAAATTAGGAAAATTTACAGCCCTACCATTATTACTAACCAATGGATAAGAATATTCACAATATTCTATTTTCTTGGGCTTATTTACAATTTAAACCATGTGTTATTAAAAATATACAATTCAAACCCTCTTTTAATAAATTTAACCCTACGTTTTTTAACTATTTACAATTGAAACCTTTTTTAAAATAATTACTAAAATTTTAAAATAATTGGTAAATTTAACCCTATGTTATTTAACTATATACAATTGAAACCTTTTTTAAAATAAATAGTAAATTTAACCCTACGTTTTAAAATATTTAGTAAATTTAACCTTGACTTTTTAATTTTGGAATAAAATAAAAAAGTATTTTTGAAATAAAAATAAAAAAGTATTTTTAATTTTAGTAAAGTATTTTCGAGAATATATTCACCGAAGAGTATTTTTGAAAATAAATTAAATTCGGTGATGAACATTCATGAATATATTGAGCGAGAAGTGTGATGGCAAGATGGAATAATATAAACACATATTAAAATTTTATTGAACATATATAATATATTATACATATAAATATATTAATATAGAAAAGAACATCTAAATATTAATTATAGATAATTATTAAAATATTATTTTTAAAACTTTTTTTCAGATTTTACTATCTTAATTTTTTTTATAAAAATACGATTTGCAAGTAAAAGCAACTAAATGGAACTTTTTATATACGATACGTAATTAAATGCTAAATACAACTGTATTTTTAAAAAAATTAAAATTATTTGTAGTTGTATTTAATAATTTGATGTTTATTTTAATTACATCCAGTTGCATTTGTTGTAAAATCGTACTTTTATAAATTAAAAAAATAAAAAATAAAAAAGACATATTTTGTAGGAAAATTAAAAACTTATATTTTGTCAAAAAAGCCCATTAATTATTATATACCTGTAAATTGTTTACTTATTTATACGATAAAATGTAACCCCCGATCGATTACATTAATGGATTTATGAGTCTGCGATTCTTTTAGACTCTTTCCTCTGTGAACCTGTATGTTTGTGTGTTTTGACTTGCGCAAGTAAAAAAAAATTTATTGCTAGAATACCACGTATAATTTTAAAAGAGAATAAATTGATATATGTCACATCTCTCTTATGCCATCCTGTGAATTATTAGGGATGTTAACGAGTCCGCTTGGTCGAGTTTTAGTTAAATTCAAATTCAAATTCAAATTTAGATATTTTCGGATTATCCAAATTCAAATTTATCAAATTTTTGATCGGATTGATTTTTTTTTATTTTCAAAATTTTATTGTAAAATGTAATAAATTCAATATCTTCAATACAAACGGACAACAATAATTACATTTATAAAATTACAAGTGATTAAATTTCAAATAAGATAATTAAATATAATATATTATACGAATTGTGATATTAATTTATCATTAATATACAATTAACAGTTAGCTAATAGTTAATATATTGATAAAGATGAAAAGTTTGTATAATATAATACTAGTAAAATTTATTATACGTTGATAAATGAAAAATTAGCTCACGAAATAAGTATTGACTATTGTGTAAAAATGAAATAATAAAATGAACATATATAAATTATTTATCTTATCTTATATATATTATTATATATAATAAGTTATATTTATAATATTATATATATATATATAAATATATCGGTTTTTTATCGGATTTCGGATTTCGGATCGGGTATGAGTTCGTTATACCTGAAATCCAAATCCAAAATTTGAGGTTTGGTAAAATCCAATCGGATCAGAATGAATCGGGTATTCATCGGATCGGATTATTTTGTCATCCCTATGAATTATTCAAAAGGTTATATATGTTGAATTACAGTTACATATAATAGAATATATAAGTACAAAAATATATTAACATATACTCCCCATGTCTCTATTTATATATTTATTTTAATTTTTTAAGTCAAATTAATTAATTTTTGATTAAAAATTAAAAATTGTATCTCGGAACAAGCTAAATATTCTCGTGTAACCAACGTCTTTTATAATTTTAAAAAACTAAAAAATATATTTTAAAATAAATTATATTCTATACTTTTTGACAATATGACATTAATTTTTTTAATTATATATTATTTTAAAATTATAATTAAAGATAAATCAATTTAACTGCAAAAAATAAAGTGAACATTTAAATAAAAGAGGAGGGTAGCAGTATATTCAAACATAATTATCATAATTGACCACATGTAATCGGTTAAAAAAAGTTTAAGAACCGTATAAATAGATGCGCTCTCGCAGGCCTGTCCAGGGATTTAAATGTCCTAGGTGAATTTAAAAATAGTACTCTTATGGTTTAAATATTTTTGCATATATATAGTTAAAATATTCCTATAACATACATATACATAAGAATTGATTAAAAAATATATTTTATTTTGTGTAATATGAGTTTTAATCTTAAATATAATAAATTATTATTTTTAAGAAAACTTATTTAAATAAAAAATAATAATTGATACTACTTCAAATTAATGAGTTATGACCAATTCTTTACACTGAATCGTCATAAATGGATTATTTATAATGGAAAAAATCGATCAATTATAATTTAGTCAAAAGTTTAAAATTATTTACAATTTAATCATAAGTTAATTTCGTCACAAATTCACAATTAATCACAAGTTAAAACTTCTATCATAAAATCAAATTGATATCGGTTTGAATGGCGGTAATATTATAGCGGAAAGCGGGAGATGACTCCGATGCTTGTAACCCCAAAGCACAAACAAGTAACGGCTCCATTTCTTTACTGGGACAGCAAGGATATTCAACTTCAAAAATGGGACAGCCAAGTTCGTTGTTGCAAAAATAGGACATCCAATGGCCTTTCTCGGCGGTCATCAACAGCTGGGAGGTTTGTTAATTTGCAGTTATGACCGCCATGCTCTCTGGCGACTAATAATGAAACAAAAACTGCATGACCGCCATGATAAATGGCGACGTTAAACATCTAAAAATATGTGATGACCGCCCTTTTCCGTGGCGGTCATAACATAGAAGTGAAAAAATATTTTCCGCCAAACCTCATGGCGGTTACGACATATTTTAAAAAATATTTTATATTTTAAATTATTTACGTTAGAAATCAATTATGTTATCTTATCTGAAAATCTGACTATATGATTTATCTTATCTGAAAATCTGCTTTTACCTGAAATATCTGCATTTTCTATTTGTATATTATCCTAGATTTATCCTATATGTACCTGCATTTGACATTCAATCCTTGTAATCTATTCTTCCGCTTTGCACACTCTGCTCCTTGTTCTAGTTGCTTTGCTGCTGCTTCTTTGAGCTACTTCTTCAGATTGCTTAATTCTTTGACATTCAGATTTGGTTAGGTATGATTTAAAGAATTTGATATAATATTACAATTGTCAATTTAATATGTTGTGATTATATGTTATTTTTTTATTATATATTGAAGTATGTTAGTTTAGAATTAATTCCATGTAAAAAAATGTTAACGTCATTCCTATTAGTTTAATTTTAAATTTGAGTTATATAAATCTGATTAATGTTATATAAACTGGCTTCAAATTTGAGTTTAATTTTGTACAATTTTGTAACTGCATGTTAGTTCAGAATTAATAAATAATATTTTTTCGTGGGTTGCTTTGTAGTTTTCGTTACCTCTGATTAGGTATGATTTTATAATTTTGAAATAATATTACAATTGTCCATTTAATATGTTGTAATTAAATGTCAGTTTTTATTATATATTAAAGCATGTTAGTTTAGAATTAATGCTATGTAAAAAAATATTAACGCCATTCCTATTAGTTTAAATTTAAATTTGAGTTATATAAATCTGATTAATGTTAGATAAATTGGCTTAAAATTTGAGTTTAATTTTGTAACTGCATGTTAGTTTAGAATTAATAAACAATAATTTTTATTATAATTATTTATCGTATTAGGAAGGAACATATGTTAGTTTATATTTGTAATTGTTATTGTGAAGTAACGCATGTTAAATTATGAAAAAAATGTATTTTTGGTGTTGAAAATAGGAAAAATGGAAGATTACGTAAACGTGAATTTCTTTTGGGGTGGAGAAATTATCAGACGAGATGATGATATAAGATATAGTACTAGAGACCCTAAAAGAATGCAATATATTAAATGGGGAACTTCTTATGAAGAGTTGAAGGAAGTGGTGTATGGATTAATGAATATTAACAGTTCATCTTGGAATTTGAAGATGAGTTTTAAATATCCCCAATTAGGTGTAGGTAATTTGGTGTCTGGATACTATATCGCTGATATGACATGTGATGATGATGTACGGAGGATGCTCAGTGTGCCTAGACAGATGCAGATGGGAATGGGTGATGTTTCCTTGTATGTAGAGGCTGAAAAGATTATTCCGAACGAGGTTTACATGTCTGACCAGGGTTGTTACTCACAAACGACGCATGCAACATGTGAAACAATGTATGGTTCGAGCCAATTACCTGATTATGGTTCGAGACAGTATCCTGAGTACGACACTCCAGGTTGGTCGGACTACTATTTTGGTGGAGGAGGTAACCCCGAAACGTATGTTGGCGGTTCAAGCAGCCAAGTAAATGCTGGTGGTTCCACAAGTAGGGCCTTCGAAAATCGATTCCCCCATGAAAATGTTGATGCTTATGTTTCTCCCCCACGGGATACAACTACACTAAGTGCTGGCAGAGACTTGGCCCTAATCCATGAAAATGAAGAATTTGATGCACATATTTCAAGTAGTGAGGATTGGGATGAGTACGAGGATGATAGCGATAACTCTATGGATGACGGGGATGAATTAGAAGAAGTCCCGACGCATATACATCAAGCCCACCATATAGCTGGTGCACCTTGGTTTGAAAATGAAGAGTACAACCCGATTGTGGTGCGAGATGAGTATGGCATGTCTAGTGGTTTCGATCTACAACATTCAGAATTATCAGTTGGTTGTATGTTTCGTGATAAGGAAACCCTTATAGCAGCGGTAAGGGGGGTTCATATCAAGAGTGACCGGAACTACCAAGTGTTTAAGAGTAATCCAACTCAGTTCATTGCAAAGTGTGTTTACGGTTACTGTCCATGGAGATTAAGAGCTGCTAAAAAGGTGAAACACGGTATGTTTGAAATAACAAAGATGAGGGGTAATCACACATGTTTGAATAATGAGCCCATGCAGGATCACAGGAAGATATCTGCAAAATTAATAGCTAGGCTCATTAAACCTCATGTAAGTGAAATAGAATTGTTAAATTAATATGCTGTTGATTGATTTAGTATTTTAGTTGATGTAACTATTTGTTAAATCTGTAACAGGTCATGGAGAGGCCTAATATACCCATCATGACTGTTATTACAATGGTGAATGATGAATATAATCATCGTGTGAATTATCTGAGAGCATGGAGAGGGAAGCAGTCTGCAGTGGAGGATGTATATGGAAAATGGAGTACAACTTATGCTGATCTGCCAATGTTTTTTACGGCAATGGTACATTCAAATCCTGGTAGTGTTGCTGTGATTGATGCTGTTAGTCATGAAACCCAATCCGAGTCCTCGGTATGCAAGCGTATTTTCTGGTGTTTAAAAGCAATGATGGATGGTTGGGAGCATGCCCGTCCTGTACTTTCAATTGATGGTACGTTCTTGAAGGGAAGGTATAACGGCAAGTTACTTATTGCTATGGGTGTGGATCCAAACAACCATCAATATCCTGTATGTTATGCGTTGGTGGATGAGGAGTCAACCGAGAACTGGTCATGGTTTTTAAGACTGCTGCGCAAACACGTATGTAGGGAAAGGTATGGTGTTTGCATAATTTCGGACCGGGCACCGGGTATTCTTGCTGCAATGAGGGACTCAAGGAATGGATTTACACCACCTTTGGGCGTGCATAGACTTTGCTTGTTTCATGTGCGAAGTAATTTTTCCTCACACCACCCCGGGGGAGAGCTAAAGCATTTGATGTGGTTAGCTGGTATAACCACCCAGGTAAGGAAACACGAAGCCTACATGAAACAAATCGGTGATATCTCACCTCCTGCCTTACAATACCTACGCAACATTCCACCTGAATTGTGGACCTTAGCACATGACACTGGTGGTGCTCGTTTCGGCCAAGCTACAACAAATATTATGGAAGGTTTTAATGGGAACATTAGAATGGCCCGATTTCTACCAGTAACGGCGATGATGGAATACTTGTTCTATAAAACTGTGAAGATAGTCAATAACCGGCGAAACAGTGCCGAGGATAGCATGCAAAAAGGCGAGGAATTATGTGCTAGGAGTACTGCAATGTTGGCGAAAATTGAGAAGAAGGCAACTGCACATAAGGTGGATACCTTCAGTCGACAACGCGGCATATTTTCGGTGATGACACACCGATATCGGTTGAAATCAATGTGGAAGGGTGGTCACAGGCAGAATGTTGATATACGTACATTTACTTGTACTTGTGGAAAATGGGAGTGCCACCACATGCCTTGTTCACATGCCGTGGCTGGATGTATGCAACAGAACATTAACTGGAGGCAATGGATAGAGCCTTACCATTATACCATGAAGTTGCAGAAGTTGTGGGAACCTTTGATATTGCCTTTACAACCAACTGAGTATTGGAATTATGTATTACCGAGGCGTTGGCAGCAGTATGGCACATTAGTACCCGATGAGAGGCTAATGAAGGTTAAGAAAAAACGCGGTGAGAAGGGGGAATCAGTGAGAATTCGAACAGAGATGGATGCGCCTAGGACAGGGAAGAAGTGTAGTCGGTGTGGTCAAGAAGGACATACAAGGCGCAGTTTAAGATGTCCACAACGTGTTGATTAGTGTGTGATGTTCACAATAATATTTGTATTGTATGCCTAATTTTGTTTTTTTATTATATGTATGACTGTCATGAGTTTTGGATTATTCCAAAATGGATTTGAAAATTAATAGTTAAATTAAAGCTGCTAGAGTTAAAGTAATAGTAAAGTGAAATTAAAGGTGTTAAAAGTTAAAGTTATTTTAAAGCTGTTACAAGTTAAATGTTTTTTTAAGCTGTTGAAAGTGAAAGAAAGTTCTCCCCGGTTAAATTCAATAAAGTTGAAAGTTAAAGTATATTTAAAGTTCTGCAAAGTTATATTTAAGCTGCTGAAAGTGAAAGTAAAAATAAAGTTCTGCAAAGTTAAAAAAAATTTCAGCGAAGTTAAATGCAGTAGTCAAGTTAAAAAAGCTGTGCAAAGTAAAAGTAAAAGTAAAAGCAAAAATTCAACCTGTGCAATGTAAAACTTAAAGTTCTGTAAAGTGTAAGTAAAAGTGAATGATATGTAAAATCAGACCAACCAAAGTTAAAAGTACGGTCATCAATATTGATAGTTGTTTCCCTATAAATGTGCATTCTTTTAACGATTTCCTTACCCAAATATTTATTATAAGTTGTTGTAGATAAGTTGCATCAAATGGATCGGGGGAAGAAACCAATGAATCCTGAAGATGTGCGTGAAAGGGTTGCTCCTAAGAAGGGGAAGAAAGTAGGCTTCTGCGTTCCAAGTCTTGATCCCCATGTTGATGAGCATGAAAAGAATTTAGATATTTTATTGAATGTAGTGGAGCGGGAAGAGAAGTTGGAGTTTGAAAGAATGGAACGAGGAAAGTATTGGTTGATAAACGTTGTGGAAGATTTGAAGAAGAAGGGGCATCCCATAATGGAAGGGGTACATTACGAAAAACAAAAATACCCACCTTGGAAGAGTTTTCTAGCAGGGATTGATAAAAAGAAGTACAACAAAATGGAAATGATCCAACTACAGTTGTCTTATAAAAAAAGGTATTATTACCAATGTTATCGTGCTGGGGAAATCTCTAAGGATGAAATGAACACTGCTTGGGCCAAACTCGATGCTTCATTTGAGCATGTAATGAAGAGGGCTGATGACAAGGCATTCGGTGAAGGGCAGAAAATGAAAATTGTTGAGTCTGAAAATGAAGATGATGATGGATATGATGATTTGACACAGGCCGTTGATCTTAGTCTCCCATGAAAGTGGATTGTAAGATGTTATTTTAGTTTGTTATGCTTCTTATGTAATGTTTGTATGTTTGTTTATGTGTGTTTCTTCATTATATAATATTAAAGTTAAATTATTGATTGGAAATTGTTGGACTTGTAAAATCTACCTATAAGGTAGCTTACTTGACTAATATTTACAAATTCGAAATGTAATAAAAAGGATTTAAAACGCACATTTACTTTTATTAAGATCCATAGAACATAATACAGGAAAACAGTACTATTATAAAATAAGCTACCAATAAGATACCTTTAAAAATATTGTACTTTCAACAAGCAACCATATAGAAGCTCTATCAGCAAACATAAAATAATGTTTTGCAATGTTAACTGTGTAAAGTTAAAGCTACGTCCTACAATGTTGTAGAAGTAAAAGTAAACGTAAAGTTCTGCAAAGGTTAAAAACTCGATAGGTCTTGTCAATTATCCACAACAAGGACTAACAGTGCAAAATAATTCATGCAAAGTAAAAGTAAAGTTCTGCAAAGTTGAAAAAATTGACACGTCTTGTCAATTACTAACAGTGCAAAGTAATTCATGTATGTTATCACATGCAAACCGAAGTTATGTTTCTTATTTCTCTATAAATAATCATATCTGAAATCATGTAAATGTACTTTTATAATTATAGCACAACGAAATGGATAGGGGGAAGAAACCAATGAATCCTGAAGATATGAGTCAAGGTAAGAAGGGAGTAAAAGGATAAGTGAGCTAATGGTACCCTATACTAATCATTTTGAGAGTTTCAGAGTTTGAATATACTTGTACAATTTCTTACTAATCATTTTCATAATATATTGTAGGTATGATGCATCAAATGGATAAGGGAAAGAAACCGATGAATCCGGGAGATGTGAGTGAAAAAGGGGGTGATAAAGCTATGCTCAAGAAATTTCTGAGTCTAACTGGGGTTACAAGCCTGAAAAGTATTGTGCAGTCGGTTGGGGGGATCTCTGAAGCTGAAAGGGAGAGAAGAATGCAGGGCTATCGAACGAGGAGTTTGGAAAAGAAAAAGGCCCGAGTCATGAAAGCACGACGAGAAAGGATGGGTAAAGACTGGGTACCAACCCAGTTAGAATATTGGCACTTCCCTGCTGACGCGGGTCCTATAATGGATGAGAGTCTTAATGCAAAGTGGAAGGTGAATGCTGATAGAGATGCGAATCGCATCAGTGAAACTGAAAGAAGAGCAGCGCTGGACAAAATCCATCAAGACTATCGCGTCAAATATAAGGAAATTGAGGAACGCGAGTTTGTTGACTGGTGGGCATCTCATCCACATGGTGAAGATGAAGATGACAGTTCTGACTAATGATTTACGAAGATGCAAAAAATATCCTGACATTTTCATTTTAATTTAATTTCTGTTGGGTTTATGTTGATTGTCTTCTGTGGCTTTCATGTATTCTATGTACCTTTCATGAATTTCCAATGTTTATGTTTATGGAACTTTTCAAGCATTAATCAGTAACTCACTTTTCAAATTTTTTAGGTCAAAGTTGCAATGACTAATCCTTAAAAAATGCGAAAAATAACAACTTTTTCATATTTTGCGTGTTTTTAAAGCCCTTTTTAGGGGGTTTAAAAGTGCTTGTCAACAATTCTAACTATAAACTTTCTCGTTGTTACTAATATTTTGAAATGCCTACTTCAGTAACATGTTATGAAATGGAAAAGATAAAGTCCACAAGTTTTAATTATTAGTCCCTAAAAACGGAAGAAAAACAAGATTTGCTTCGAATACAATTTATCTTAATCATCATTCAGTACACAACTAATGTTTTAGGGACAGTAAGTGGAAAAATAATGCAAACCTACAATATATGACTGCCTGTAAAACATCTTCTACCTCGACCTTTAACACGTCTACCTGGTTGTTGTCTCTGTTGCACTTCATCGTCATGTGTTCTTCTACCACCGGACTCTGGAGATGAGAATGCATTACTCTGAGATGCAAAATCTGCAAAACCACGAACAGGCGTGTCGTAACCATGTGAAGAAGCAGGCTGTGGCACAGGGTCATGTGTCTGTGTACCCCAACCCCCAAAACTAGCAGAACTGTCCTGTATCCAAGAATCCCAATCAGCTGCCTCCGTCTGAGTCTGTACAGGGTCATGTGTCTGTATAAAAGCATCCCAACCAGTACCTGATGACGTGCCCTCTGTCGTACCTCTCCAACCGCCATCATCACCCATCTGTGACTGGTGATATGAAGGACCCCCTGTCCAAGCTCCCCATCCTCCTACTGAGTGCGTGGGCGATGCTACTGGAGATCTAGGGACATCTGAAGACCCGGGTCCTCTCGTGACATGATCATAATATGTCCCAGGCTCAGGATCAACATGTACATCCTTCGGTCTACCCCTAGGTCTACCTGTAGCAGTGTGGCGTCGGGTACCACGATGACCTCTATCCAATGCTGGAGCCTGCGGAGGCAGTGTGTGCCGGTACCTATCATAACCAGTAGATGTCATGCGCTGGCTCAAAATGGTACGTGCCTCATCTACATGCGGATCACTAGGGTCAATGGCATGATAGGCTTGTGAAATCCCCTCAACCTATATAACATTTCACAAGTCAAAAACATTAAGGGAATAATATGTACACAAACAATAAAGAAGATACTGTACTACAAACTATGAACAACTTACATAGTACTGCGAGTAATGGTGTGAACCCTGAAAGCCCTGCTGCCCGGACCAGTGCCTAGGATGTAATATGAATCGCCGGGTCACACTATCATACCAAGTCTGATAATCTGGTGTCACTCCAAGTACACCCTCCGTAATCGCACGGTAATGGCCGGGACTGAGTGATTGACTAAGTCGTGACTCCCAAAGCTGAATGTAATCACCACGGATGAATAACCAATCTACTCTCGCATTGACAGTGTTATGTAGTCTCTGATGGTTATCCTCTGGCGATAACCGGGGTATGGCCTGCTGGAACCCAAACTGCCTAGTCACCCTGTCCGTGTAGCACCACTCCACAATCTCGTTGCATATCAGTGGACACCTTGATGACCACCGTCTCCGCTCAACAACAGATGGGAGAAGTCGAGAACTAATACCTCTATAGGGCCTCCACAATATATAGTCATCTGTACCCATGCAATCCAGCTCATAACGAAAAATACGCGCCTGTGAACGAGGTACGCTAATCATGCTCAACCGTACCTTCCACCTGAAATATATTTACACCACATATAAGACATTACATAAAACACTGACTACAACAAAATTAGTTATTAACTGCATTAGGCTTAAATAATACCTCATGCTCAGGGGAAAATCCATATATACATCATCCCGGGGTGAAGGGGCTAGGGATGGAAAACGCTCCCAAATCCATACCTAAATGCATGACACAATAATATAAGTGCATAAATACTGCAAACAAGGAAATATTCAAAAAGAAAGTTTATTCTAAGTACCTGCAACAATGTCATACACCCGCATATGTCTGCTTTGTCGCCGATAGAAGCAGAACACATCCCCCTGTATAAATAGGCAAGTGCTGCACTGCCCCAACTATAAGTGTGAATCTGTGTATGATCCCGTACATAGTGAAGGAACTGGAACGGGATACGGTTCCCTGATGAGTGCGGAAATACAGATCCGATAATGAGAAGCATGTGAGCCCGTGTGTGGAATAACAACTCCATCTCATAATCATCGGAATCCATATCAAGTCGCTCACAACTAGCAAAGTGATCAACCAACCATCTAATCTTCAAGCCGTTTCTATTCAATTCTTCTGCCGTGGGGTACACACCCAATACCTCACCATACATGCGGCACTGCTCAGCTATACTATGCTCTACAAATGTGTGAATCACAGGAGCTCCACCAGTAGGAAGCCCTAAGATATGATAAACATCCTCAAGAGTAATGGTAGTCTCTCCAAAACGGAAATGAAAGGTATGAGTCTCAGGTCGCCATCTCTCCACAAAGGCTGTGATCAATCCCCTATCATGTGTCAATGCCCCTATCTGATATACTCCATCAAAACCAGATGACGAAATAACTGCATGTATCTCTGGTGGCGGTGGGTACTCTCTAACGGTATCCCAATACTTATTAAAGTTCACCCGCAAACGCAAATCAACAAGATCCTGCAGTTAATATACATATATATATATATATAGAAATTAATATACATATACATATACACATATATTTATATTTATATATATATAAACTACCTGTCCATCCCAATGCAACTGTGATCGATGCTCGGACTGCTGAGTAAGTAAAGACTCGTCTATAGGACCAGGGTGATAATTAACTGAATCCATATTTTTTCTGCATTTAATTTAAATCAAATAATCATTAATATTAAAGTTACTAACTTATTAATAATTATCAACTCAATCTAAATCAAAAATTATATGTATATGTTATTAATTTTTCTATTATAATCCTCTTATAATAATAATATTCACTTTTCGAATTTAGAATTTCAAATAAATTATTATTTTTTAGTATAATAATAACCTAATAATATATATATAAAGATATATATTAAACATTTTATCAATAAATATAATTCATTTATCTACTAAATATAATTTTTAAGATATAATATTATATAAAATTAACACAAAATTAAATCGATAAAATGAAGTTGAAACTAGAACCTAATTGCTAAAATAAACTCATTTAGATATTTGATTAAACAAACAACTACATGTATTAAGTAAAAAAAAAGCATAAAAATTGAATCGTAAAGCATTTAAACAACTAGCACTCCATTGCCATTTTACAAAAAAGCACAATCATCAGAGTCAATTACAAAATTGGATTAGAATTAATATAATCCTCTTTTGTTAAGAAATTTAATATTATTATCATAATTTTAATATTATAATATTACTATTAAAATAATATATCTTATAATATAATCCACTTTTAATAAAAATACTTTTCATTTTATTAAGAAATTGAATATAAATATATATTACAAAATCCTCTTTTAATAAATATATTTATTTATATTATAAATAGTATACTCCTCTTTTAATATTAATATTTCTATAATAATATAATTTATAATATAATCCTCTTTTAATAAAAATACTTGTAATTTTATTATAAAATTTAATATTATTATCATATTTATAATTTTATAATATTAATATTTCTATAATAATATTAATATTTGTATAATAATATAATTTATAATATAATCCTCTTTTAAATGAAATACTTGTCATTTTATTAAGAAATTTAATATTATTATCATAAATACTAATAATTTAATTTATTTTACATTTAATTTAATTATATTAATAAATACTATATACAAATATCTATATACAAAACTGTTATTCCAAACAAAAAATTACAATTATTAATGTTAATAAAAACTGTTATTCCAAACAAAAAATTATTAATGTTAATATTTGATCGATTGAGAAACATTACTAGTCCATTAAAGTTTCAAATGAATATTTTTTTTTTGAACAGTTTCAAATGAATAATTATTTTATATAATTGTAGCATTGCATTTTTCAAAAGAATCGAAAGGCTCAGATAATACATATAATGCCATAATGGGTAGATAGGGCAGCTCCGCCATGGCTGCAAACCATCCGGGTTGCCCTGCCAAGATACGGGTCACATTCACTAAATACCCACAACTGAGAAAGCTATAGTATATATTTATCATCACAGCCTCATTAGTATCATCTTCTATTCTTCTTCTTTATTATTGTTATTATTATTTGTGTTGTGTACTTGTATGAGTAGAGTTGCAAAGACAAAGAACCAGAAATGCGCGCACATACACATATATAAATACATGTATAGACACAACTCACAAGGGTTGTTGCTTTGAAAAATTTGAAATCATAGGCTGTGATAAAAAGATCATGGGGTTCAGAGAGGGGCAACTACCCTTAAAAACATCCCTTCTCTCTGCAGCCTCATCTCTTCTTTCTCAGTTTTTTTATGCCCTATTCTTCTCGCAGTTTTTTTTATAGAGATCGGGTCGGGTCGAGGAGAAACAGGGTGTTTTGGTCCTTTAACCAATTTCTCAATTCGTCTGGTTGTTAATTTAATTCCATCAAGCTGCAACGATGGTTTAAACTAACATGTTTAAATATCAAATTACGAGCAAACTAAAAAAATATATTAAACAACGACTGCCTTCAGTATACATGTATCTTGAACATTACTATCAAACAGGCATGAATATATGAAACCGATACAAATCGAATTAGGAAGAAAGAGGAACTAGATGATACCAGCTTATGGTTGTTCAGGTTGATGTTGTGTCGGTTACCCCTTTCGATCGATACACTGCAGCAACGGGTGCACAGTAACAAGAGCAGTAGCCGCCACTTCCTGCGGCGGTTTTTTAATCCAAATGTGGGTATAAATTCTATTGTCTAGGTTTTTAAGTAAACACAATACCTACCTAAACGCTGTCGTTTTATTTGCATGCCACCGCCACTTTGTGTGGCGGTCATTACTTCAATACACTCAAGCATGCCCGCCACATTATGTGGCGGTTATAATGTTCTTCAGTAATACTTAGACCGCCAGATAACATGGCGGTTATTATTATATTGTCACCCCAGTCTCTAGCTTCGATGACCGTCACGATAGGCATTTAGCTGTGCCATTTTTGAAAACATGGATGAGGCTGTCCCATTTTCGAAAAGGAACTCCCCTGCTGTCCTAGATATGAAACGGAGCCAACAAGTAACACATGACCTGCATTTTGGTTTTCATCCTACTGTACGTACTATAGTAATAATAATATATAATGCGTGGTTTATAGTAGTATTGTGTATGGATAATTGGATATGACTCGTGTGCATGGCCTCTCTTTTATAACCTACTCAACTTGTCTAGTCCACTTTACTAGTGGATCAGTAGAGAGTATAATCAAAAGTTTTAATAACAGCAAAGTTGATCAGTAGAGAGTATAATCAAAAGTTTTAATAATTGAACTCACACACACACACAGTCGCAAAGACCTCAAGTCTACCAATCCGACAATTGTAGTAGTAGCATTTTCCCATTAAATAACAGCAAAGTTGATTAGTAGAGAGTATAATCAAAAGTTTTAATAATTGAACTCACACACACACACAGTCGCATAGACCTCAAGTCTACCAATCCGACAATTATACTAGTAGCATTTTCCCATTAAATAACAGCAAAGTTGATTAGTAGAGAGTATAATCAAAAGTTTTAATAATTGAACTCACACACACACACAGTCGCATAGACCTCAAGTCTACCAATCCGACAATTGTACTAGTAGCATTTTTCTACGTATGAAAAAACAACAAAGTTGATTAGTATGTTCATCTCTATTTTGTGGTAGGCCTTTGATATGACAGAAGTGTTGGAGCTCCCCTTAACTTGGTAAATTAAGACTTGAATGTCCAGGCAAGCATGTCTAAACGCACACGCTAAATAACCTGGATGGGACTCGAGGCAGAATCAGACTGGATCGAACCAAAATCTAATTTTACTTGGTCTTTAAAAAATATATTTATTTTTTATAAATCATTACCCCACGAAACTTCAATCTTATCCAAAATTTTGAATTCGATCAAAATATCATATTTGGATTACGAAAGTAATTTAAATATATATTTTATTTTCAATTTAAAGACATTCAAAATTTTGTTTATTTTTTTTTATCAAATTAACTAAATTTTGATTAAGAATTAGTAATTATTTTTTTACAAATTATATTTTAGAGTAATTAAATATATTTTTAATAATATGTTTTAAAACATTTTTACAATCATATAATAATAGTTTACATCTTGTTATTATATGATTTAAATTTTAGTTTTATTATTGTAATAATTTTATTTAATATTATTTGTAAAAATATTTTTATATAAATTTCATTTATTTTATTTTGTGTGTGATGGATAATATTTATGTGTTCATTTAAAAGCGTGTTTTAATTATAAAAAAAACTAATGTTCAAAAATTAGGTCTAATTGTTGACTAGCTAATTGAGTTCAAATAACAATTATCAAATTTTTAATATTTTGATTTCGATCATATAGTATAAATATGTAATTTTCAATTCAAATTTAATCAATTTTTCAACAAATATTTAATCACACATGAATCAAATCATAAACCCTGAATTTTGATGATAACACATAAATAGAAAGTTGTTAGCTTGTTATAACTTGATATGTTTAGTATGCTTAATAATGGTCTGCCATGTTTTACGGGATTTATAACATATAAGCGGCTTGTTATGATAAAACAGTTTGAAGGACAAGAAATAGTGGACCAATGAAGAAAAACTAGAAGTCCTCAAAGATGCTAAGGTAAGGAATATATTGCATAACAGTCTTGACTCTGTGATGTTTAACAGGGTAATTGCATGCAATATTGCTAAAGAAATCTGAGATGCACTAGAGGTTCAATGCCAAGGAACCAAGTAGATAAAGAAGAATAGAAGATATGTTCTAATTCAAGAGTATGAATACTTTGAGGCTAAGCAGAATGAGTCTCTCACAGATATCTATGACAGATTTCTAACTTTGTTAAATAACCTAGCTTTGGTGGACAAGGTGTATGATAATGAGGATTCAAACACCAAGTTTCTAAGGGCTCTTCCTGAAGAATGGGATCTACAAACATCCTTAATAAGAGGTAGGGCTGATTTGGACGAGATGTCTCTAGATGAAGTCTATGGAAGGCTGAAGACTCATGATTTGGAGTTACAGCAAAGAAAGAATATAAAAAGTAGCAAGGCAAAGTTTGTTGCCTTGAATGTTGAGACAAAGATTGAAGAACCAAAAAAAAAAGTTTTAAAAATCTTAACAAGAAAAGGAAAAACTGTGATGATTAAGGAAAACTGTGAATCATAGTTTGCCGTGATGATTAAGGAAAACAGTGAATCAGAGTTTGAAACAAACTCTATTGTAAATTCTGATGACTCCACAGACCCTGACATGATGGAGATGGTTGTTATGATTGTTAAAGACTTCAAGAAAATGAAGTATATGAAGTACAGAAAGCAAGGAAACTTCCAGAAGAAGCATGGAGAATTAGAGAATAAAGATAGATTTAGAAAAAGATAAGATAGAGATGGCAAATCAAAAACTCTTGACAAATCAAAGGTCAAGTGTTATAAGTGTAACAAGATGGGGCATTTTGCTACTGAGTGCAGAAGCAAGGAATCTGGAAAAGCACTCATCAAATCAAAAAAAGATTGGATGGATTCCTCAGACTCTGAAGAAGAAACAAACTATGCTCTCATTGTTAGTAATTGTGCTCTAGAGACAATACTTTTTATATTTTAAGGAAAATGTTTCTTATTAAGGATTATGTTTTATTGATTATTATTTATTTATTATATTTTATTTACTACATAATAAATTGAAAGCATAATAAATATCCTTGAAATTTTGATATGTATTATATATCTTTAAGTATGTGACTTAAAAATGAGATTATATGAATAGTATCTTATTCCTAAAATTCCCTAGTCGAGTATTATTATTTAAGGACAATAATAATACACAAAGACTAGTATGTTTCTTGACAGATGACCACATCTCATTGGTCATAGATATGGTGATACTAAAGTCAAGAACATAAGTGCATGTCTCAATGCATGGCACTAGAATGACCCGCCGTGAGTTTATACATGTTAAATTAGTGTCATAAGTAATTCTCAGTGTGATAATGGTGTAACGATCCTTAGACCTGAAATCATTATATTTCTATACGAGAATTAATATACTTTGATTACATTAAAAGTTATCTTTGATCGGGTGATGATAAAAGTGGGCATTGGGTATATTATGAATCGTATGAGAAATATGAATGATCTAGATGAGATTTAATCCTCCTAATTTTAGGAGTGATATTATTGGCCTCTTGTTTGAGTGAGACTATGAAATGCACGGCCATGCTCAACTGTTGATTTGATTTTTAATAGTCTACTCATCGATCAAGAAAATAAAGATTAAATTATGAAGAGGATGACACGAGAAATGCCTTGAGTTTAATCTATAATATCAAGATTAAAGGGATTATATTACATGGAACATTATTCATGAAAGACTTAATCGAATCACCGATTTATTATTATTACTTGGGTAGCAATGCTGTATTACTAGATACCGCTCATTGTTTACAATTTTAATTAGATATTAAAATTGTGGTCAACGTAATAATAACCTATAGGGTCACAAACAAAGAACGCTTGAAGGAGAAATAATTTAAATTGTGAATTTAAATTAAATAAGTAATTTATTTTATTTATGATATTAATTAAGTATGACTTAATTAATTATATAAATAGAATAAATGAATTATTTAAACTAATTCCAAAATTAATAATTAATTAATTAAGTTAGATTTAATTAAATAATTTAGAATTTTGGATTAGTATTAATTATAATTAGAAAACTTATTCCTCTCTCTATATAATCTCTTTATGGGCTGATTTAATAAGTAGAGATATATTTTTACTAAAACCCTAGCCATTTTGAGAAAAGAGGAAGAGAAAGAAAGAAACAGTTTTCGGGTGCTAGTACACATCAATTCTTTATGAAAAGTGTTCGTGTGGATACCGTAGAGCGTAGATCGCGAGAGCGGGATAGGTGGTGATTAAACAAGCTTTGGACCTCCATTAATCTTCCATTAATGAACTGTTAAAGCTTCTAAAGGTATTTATTTTTTATCTCTGAATTAAATCTTTTGTTTTCGCATGGATCCTGAGGAGGGTTTCGTTATTTTGATTTATTTTTCGCGTTTATTCCGCTGTGTTTGTGCCTCGAAACCCTTCAATGGCATCAGAGCTACTTGTGAAACGTTTTAATTCGGTTATGTTCTTAATAGTTTTCGATATGTAAGCATGTATGCGATCTATCATGATTTTGTATTGATACAATATGTATATGTTTTTATATATTATGAATATATGATATTCATATGATGTATAATCATGTGATGATTGTGTGTATTGATGTATGTATATGATACATGTTTGTTCTTATTATGAGAATCGTATTCGATACGAATTCTGAAACGGTTGCCGTAGATTTTCTGAAATCTCTGTCCGTTGTCCGATTTTCACAAACGATATGTGTTTTCTGACTGGAATCGGGTCACTGAGAAATACGCTCTGCGTCTGATTTATTATTTTCTAAAATTTTGAGTATATGTATGTATATATTATGAATATATGATATTCATGTGATGTATAATCATGTGATGATTGTATGTATCACTGTGTATGTATATATGATATATTCTTGTTCTTGTTATGGAGATTGTATATGATACGATTTCTGAAACACCGTCAGATTTGGTGAAATCTGATTGCTGTATCCGATTTTCGCAAACGATATGTGTTTTCTGACTGGAATCGGGCCAATGAACAAAACTGATAGTTATTCTATCATTGACGGGTCTATAATGCGTTTGACGTCGTTAAGGGCCTTGAAACAGCGATTTATTGTCTTCAGAAATCTGTTTTTAATTTTCTGAAATTTTGAAAATTGTTATATATGATTATATGATATGTTTATATAATCTGAGATATATTATATGTGTTATATGATAGCATGGTGGATGGTTATGGCCTAAAGACCCATAGTATAGTAGTTTTGATTTATGGTTTTGGTTTCTAAATACGACTTGCATGTCGTTTATTCATTGTAATTTAATTATCTCGAATGTAACTCGAGTTCTTCTTGTAATTTCATTAGAATAGTTTTATTTTTATTATTCAATGTAATTATCAATGAAGACTTGCAAGCAAGGAGGCGATCCAAAAGGGGATGATCGAACAATGAAGAAAGAAGACATGTAATAGATAGTATTTTTAAAACCACCATAGACTGACCTTGATATTTCCATTAACTTGGAAACATCACATAGGATGGGGCCATAACCAAACACGTTTAATTTACGCACATTACATATATGTATATGATTGCATGTATTGGTATGTATGCGTAGATATAATCGAGATGCATGCTTAATATTGATTAATCATGTATGTATTAGATACGACACCCATGCCATGTTTGCTTAAGAAAGATAAAATCTGTAACGATTCAAGATTTTAAAATTGAACAAACGATCATGAGATTCTTGTGTTTATGAACACGGTATTAAATATGAATTTTCTTTTTCTGATATGGGGAGATTTTGTCAAAAGTGGATTATTAATTTAATTCGTAAGGAAGTTGGGTTTTAAATGAGACCGCTTGTGACTTCTCCGACGACCTGAAAATCAATCCATTGACGAATATTGAAATGAATTATTTGATCAAGGAAAATTTGAGAATCTCTTTATGATGGGATCATGATCGTTAAAATAAACAATAAAAATCCCTAAATACATATTAAGTTAATCGGATGTCTTCCAATGTTTAATACTCGTCAAGATCTAGATTGAGAAGGAGTGGATTTGCCAAAGCAAGGTGCATTTATCAATCATGGGAAGACGTGATAAGTAAGTGCACTTAGTTTGTTGAAACATTGGGTCTAACTTAACTAAATCATCACAATAGGATTGTGGGTTTAGAGGCATAGAGTTTGATGAGATTTATTGGATAAATGTGTACAAAGGGTTGTTCCACCAAACTTTCCAAGAGTTATATTTGATATAATCGACAAATGTTGTCTACCTAAATAGTCATGTTTTGAGTGTATTAGCCAACGCTATCTTAAAACATAGATGAAATATGGATCTTGGCTCACTAGAAAGATTTAAAGAAATGTTTTCCGGATTAATAGCTAGGGCTATTAGTTTGATAAAAATAGTGGGAGGTATATGGTGATATATCATAATCACTTAAACATAATTAATATTAAATTTGCAATCTAGTTTATTTTATACACTTTAATATTGTAGATATCAAATGATAAACATAAACAACTTCTCTATGCGATCAGTTCTTGAGAAGGACAAGTTGACGAGAATATATTTCCTTGACTGACATAGGAGCTTGAGGATCGTCCTCGGACACCACGATGTTAGTCAAATCTCTTCCCCTGCTCTTAAAGTTGAGAATGTAACATGTGAAAATCATAGTGCTTATTGGAAGCAAATTGATGTTGCGACTGATGTTTCATGTCTCATGCTCGTAAATATGTGTGCTGAGCTTAAGAAGCAACACGAGCATATAGATGCTTATGAGACGATTGAGCACAAGATATATTTGAAAATAAAAGGGCACTATACACTTACAAGTAAGGAGAGTGAGACCCAGTTACACCACATGTTCTAAAGATTATAGGGTATAACGAGTACCTTTGATATTTTGGGTTTCCAGATTGGTCTGGAGACTTAGTTAGATTTGATCTTACAATCTGTGGACAAATATTATTCTTAGTTTGTTATGAACAATAAAATGAATAAGATTGGTAAAACACCCATTGAGTTGCTAAGCATGTTGAGAACTGCTGAAAGCAATATGATAAATGCATGAACTACTACTATATTGATGGTTAACATAGGGAATGCAAAAGGGAAAGGAAAATAGAAAGGCAAGGGGGAGATTTGATATAGTTCCGTTGTCAAACCAAAGTCCAATACCTAAAGCAGACTCTAAAGTCTGAATGAGGTGTTGATAAAGAAGACGATTGTCGCTTCTGTGAAAAATTGGGAGACTGGAAATTAAACTGTCATGCTTATTGGAAGATCTGATAAAGATGATCAATAAAGGTCAAGATTCAGGTATTGGGTTAGAATTGGAGTAAAAGTAGTTGCTCTGGTTAGAGGAACTTGTTACTTAACTTTTAGCTTATAAGGAAAATTTAGAACTTGATAATTGTTATATCGTGCTTACAATTGGCAGAGACATTATTTCAGTTTCTTGTTTAGACAAGAAAGGCTTTTTCATTTAAATTAAATAACAATAGTTGTTTATTCTATTTTGATGATGAGGCTTATAATGTTGCACAACTAATTAACAATTTATGTGTTCTAAATTGACTCAAATCAAATATTACCTTTGGCACTGTTGTTGAGGCCATATTAATGAGAAACGCATTTCTAGAATACATAAGGATGCATTCATGGATAAGTTGGATTATGAATTATACAAAAGGATGTGAATCTTGGTTTATTTGGCAAAATGACTAAAGCTCCTTTTACCGGACATGGTGAAGGGGTCATTGAACGAGTATGACTTATACATAGTGATGTATGTGATCATATGTGTACGATGACAAAAGGTAGATTTTATTAACTTCATAAAATTTACTAATTATTTTAGTAGATATGGATATATGTATCTTTTGAAGAACTAATCCGAGTCATTTGAAAAGTTCAAAGACTATAAAGATGAAGTAGAAAATATCAAAGAAAAGTTTTTTTTTTATAAGAGGGATCACACCTTGTTGGACATGGTGCGATCAATTTTGAGTCAAGAAATCTTCCAATTAGTTTCTGGGGTTGCACCCTGGAAACGGCTCCACATACACTTAACTGTATTCCTACTAAAACGGTTCAAAAGACTTCTTATGAGATATGGGCTGAGAAATGTCACAGCATGTCATTTATGAAAATTTAGGGATGTGAAGCGTTTGTGAAATGTCTAATCTCTGACAAGCTAGGACCAAAATCAAACAAATATAATTTTGTGGGATACCTAACTAAAACAAGGGGTTATTCTTTCTATAATCCTTCCGAGAACAAAGTGTTTGTTACTTGAACTGCTATGTTCCTTGAGAGAGTTGCTCTCTAAGAAAGACAGTGAAAGGATAATAGATCTCGATGAATTTCGAGACCCACATGATAACATTGAACCAATGGAGGAACCTAAGCAGAATTTATAAGAAGTTTAGTGGAAGTCATGTGGCATTCCTAGTATTATATGTTGATGAGATATTACTAATAGGGAATGACATTCCTTCTCTATAGACTGTGAAGACTTGGTTGAGAAATAATTTCTCAATGAAAGACTTAGGTGATGCGACCTATATATTAGAGATCAGGATCTATAGAGATAGATCAAGGAGATTGATCGGCCTAAGTTAGAGTACATACATTGACAAAGTTTTACATCGATTTCGAATGCAAAGAGGCTAAAATGGATATGTCCCAATGTCTCAAGGGATAGTGATCTCAAAATAAAATTTGTCTTAAATCATTGGATGATAAGGACCGCATGAGTAAAGTTCCATATGCGTCAGCAATTGGTTTTATAATATATGCAATTATATGTACTCGTCCTGATGTCTCGTATGCTTTAAGCATGACGAGTAGATACCTGTCTAATCCAGGTGAAGGTCACTGGACGGCAGTCAAGAATATTCTTAAGTACTTGAAGAGGACTAAAGATTCATTCTTGTTATATGGAGGAGATGTGAAGCTAGTTGTAAGGGGTTTCAGTGATGCTGGTTTCTACACAGACAACGATGATTTAATGTTTCTGTCTGGCTTTGTGTTTTATCTATTTTTATCGAGATGTTGTATACTGGAATGGTTCACAGCAGAGACAGTTGTTGATTCTACAATAGAACTTGAGTATATTGATGCTTGCGAAGCAGCCAAGGAGGCTGTTTGGGCATGTACTTAGGAGATATCACCTAATTAATGAGATTAATGATCAAGGAGATATAATATATGAAAAGTGTATACTAATAATAATATTACAGACCCACTGACTAAGGCTTTGTCGCAGCAGAAGAATGAAAGTCACACTAGTTCCATGAGTATTGGATACTTGGCTAATTGGCTCTAGTACAAGTGGGAGATTGTTAGTAATTGTGCTCTAGAGACAATACTTTTTATATTTTACGGAAAATATTTATTATTAAGGATTATTTTTTATTGATTATTATTTATTTATTATGTTTTATTTACTGCGTAATAAATTGAAAGCGTAATAAATGTCCTTGGAATTTTGATATGTATTATATATCTTTAAGTATGTGACTTAAAAATGAGATTATATGAATAGTATCTTATTCATAAAATTCTCTAGTCGAGTATTATTATTTAAAGACAATAATAATGCACAAAGACTAGTATGTTTCTTGACAGATGACCACATCTCATTGGACATAGGTATGGTGATACTAAAGTCAAGAACATAAGTGCATGTCTCAATGCATGGCACTAGAATGACCCGCCGTGAGATTCTACATGTTAAATAAGTGTCATAAGTAATTCTCACTGTGATAATGGTGTAATGATCCTTAGACCTGAAATCATTATATTTCTATACGAGAATTAATATACTTTGATTACATTAAAAGTTACCTTTGATCGGGTGATGATAAAAATGGACATTGAGTATATTATGAATCGTATGAGAAATATGAATGATCTAGATGAGATTTAATCCTCCTAATTTTAGGAGTGATATTATTGGCCTCTTGTTTGAGTGAGACTATGAAATGCACGGTCGTGCTCAAATGTTGATTTGATTTTTAATAGTCTACTTATCGATCAAGAAAATAAAGATTAAATTATGAAGAGATGACACGAGACATGCCTTGAATTTAATCTATAATATCAAGATTAAAGGGATTATATTACATGAAACATTATTCACGAAAGGCTTAATCGAATCACTAATTTATTATTATTACTTGGGTAGCAATGATGTATTACTAGATGTCGCTCATTGTTTACAATTTTAATTAGATATTAAAATTGTTGCCAACGTAATAATAACCTATAGGGTCACACACAAAGAACGCTTGAAGGAGAAATAATTTAAATTGTGAATTTAAATTAAATAAGTAATTTATTTTATTTATGATATTAATTAAGTATGACTTAATTAATTATATAAATAGAATAAATAAATTATTTAAACTAATTCCAAAATTAATAATTAATTAATTAAGTGAGACTTAATTAAATAATTTAGAATTTTGGATTAGTATTAATTATAAGTAGATTATAATTAGAAAACTTATTCTTCTCTCTATATAATCTCTTTATGAGCTGATTTAATAAGTAGAGATATATTTTTACTAAAACCCTAGCCGTTTTGAGAAAAGAGGAAGATAAAGAAAAAAACAGTTTTCGGGTGCTAGTAGACATCAATCCTTCATGAAAAGTGTTTGTGTGGATACCGTAGAGCGTAGATCGCGAGAGCGGAATACGTGGTGATTAAACATGCTTTGGACCTCCATTAATCTTCCATTAATGAACTGTTAAAGCTTCTAAAGGTATTTATTCTTTATCTCTGAATTAAATCTTTTGATTTCGCAAGGATCCTGAGGAGGGTTTCGCTATTTTGATTTATTTTTCACGTTTATTTCGAATTAACCCTTTTAGTAGAAATGTTAAAAGCAGTCACAAACAAAAACAAACCTAAAAAGGTGAGGAGGAATAGAAATGGCAAAGTATGAATTACTAAGGAGAATGACTATAAGAATATTTCTGATGCTCCTAGAAAAACATGTTTCATATGTGGTAATTTTAATCACCTTGCTATTGATTGCAAACAAAACAAAAAGAAGGAACCTGAGAGACCTAGTTCAGAGGTTATAAAATAATCTAGATATAGACCACAAAATCCTTGTTTTCACTGTGGTAGTTTATGGCATTCAATTTACACATGTGAAGAATATCATAGTTTGTATTTTAATTATTATGAACTATTGCCTCATTTGAATAAATCTCATGTCTTTTCTAAACATACTGTCAAACAAAAATATGTGATAAAAGAAATATAAACTCTGATAGTATAAACTCTGAAAATGCAAACTCTGATAATGCAAACTCTGTTAATAAAAACTCTGATAAAAATACTTCTATTGTAAAAGTTAACAAGTTTCAAAAGAAAAGATGTAAACTTGTTTGGATCCCAAAATCTACTAATTAATTTGCATTAATTGATTGCAGGGAAACAGGAAAAATATCCTAGTGATTGATAGTGAATGTTCTGCACATATGACTGGAAACAAATCCCTGCTTTCAGAGTTTGAGGAGAAGGCTAGCCCAACAGTATCTTATGGAGATGACAACATGGGAAGAACACTGGAATATGGCAATATTGTGATTGAAAATGTCATCATTGAAAATGTAGCTTTGGTTGAAGGTCTCAAACATAATTTGTTAAGTGTGAGTCAAATGACAGACAGAGGTTATTCTATGGAATTTCATGAAACATATTGTGAAGTGAAAAGCAAAAAGGTTGGCAAAGTGATTCTCATTGGTCACAGACATAATAATTTATTTGAAGCAAGCTTGGAGGTAAACTCTGATGGTCCATTAACTTGTTTACTTGGAAAGGCATCATCTTAGGAAAGCTGGAATTGGCACAAAAAGTTGTGTCACTTGAACTTTGGAAACATAAATGAATTGGTGAAAAAGGATCTAGTTAGATGTCTTCCAAAAGTTCAATTTCATCCTGATGGACTCTGTGATTCATGTCAAAAGGCCAAACAAAACAAGATATCTTTCAAGAGTAAAAATGAAAATTCTATTGATCAACTTTTTCATCTATTGCATCTTGACTTATTTGGTCCTGTTAACATAATGTCCATTGAAAAGAAGAAATATGTTGGGTTTCAAGGCATAAAATGCAGCGGATTAAACGTAAATATAACGAAAAAATTTGGAACCCTAACGCAGGATCATGTATAATCATGGACTGATTATGGTGAAACGGAATCATACCTTTGTTTGGTCTTGACTTTCACGAACTCAACGAAGATCCTAGCTTTCACGACTTGTGTCTTCCTCTCGAAAACACCTCTATGGTATCCACACGAGCACCTTCAAGAACGTCTCACGATCTTGATTACGGAATGGATGTACTAGCCTCCTTTGATGATTTCGAATTTGTCTCTGCCTTTTCTATGTGGCTGCTTTTCTAGGGTTTTCTTATAAAAACGTTAACCCTTATTAACCCTACATCATCTATTTATAATGGTTGGTTAATAGGCCCATAATAGCAACCCATAACAGCAAAGCCTAACCCATGTAGGTTTAGGATTAAATAATAACACCGAATTTTATTATTTAATTAATAACTAAGTCACACTTAATTATTAATGGCAGAGTTCAAATTCGAATTTATATTATTTCAATTAATTAATATAATAAAATTCAAATAATCATCAATTAATTTAAATCTATAATTTAAATTAATTATTCCTTTAAGTACTCTATGTGTTTGACCCTATAGGCTATTATTTAATTAGCAATAATTTTATTCTCCAATAAAATTATAAACAATGAGCGGTATCTAGTAATACATCATTGCTACCCAATTAAATAATAATTAAATCGTGATTCGATAAACCTTTCGTGATTAATGTTTCCGTGTAATATAATCCCTTTAACCATATATATTATAGATTAAACTCGAGGCATGTATTTAGTCATCCTCTTCAACATTTAATCCGAGTTTACTTGATCCATGAGTAGACTATGAAAACAAATCATTATTTGAGCACGACCATGCATTTTATAGTCTCACTCAATCAAGAGGCCAATAATATCTCTCCTAATTATAGGAGGGTTAAATCCTTTATCTATCATTCATATTTCTCTTACGACTCATGATATACCCGATGTCCACTTTTATCATTACCCGGTCAAAGGTAACTTTTAATGTAGTCAAAGTATATTAATCCTCGTATAGAAATATAATGATCTCAAGTCAGAGGATCATTACACCATTATCACTGTGAGTCTTTCTTATGACTTTATTAAACATGAAGAATCTCAGTGTGGGTCTGTCCAGTACCATGTACTCCTGCATGTACCTATGTGTTGACTTTAGTATCCCCATACTTATAACCAGTGAGATGTGGTTATCTGTCAAACAACATACTAGTCTATTTATGTATTATTATTGTCCTATAATAATAATACTCGACTAAGGACATTTAAGAATATGATATATTATATAATCCCAAGTTCAAGTCATGTACTAAACTATACAATGTGTATCATGATTCTAAGGACATTTATTATGCTAACAAATATATCGCAGTAATTAAAGTCATAATAAATACGTTTATTGAACATTGACATAAAGGTTTATCAAAATAAACATTGTATTGCCTCTAGGGCACCTACACCAACAAAATATACTCTGGTGATTATAAATGATTACACAAGATTTACCTGGGTGTACTTTTTGCATAAAAAGGATGAAACAACTGAGATGATTTTTGATCATATTGCTATGATTGAAAATGGATCACCACAGAAAGTAAAGAATTTAAGGAGTGATAATGAAACAGAGTTTAAGAATTCTGCAATTGAGGAGTTCTGCTCAACAAAAGGAATCATTCAAGAATTCTCAACACCAGTTACACCTCAACAAAATGGTGTAGTTGAAAGAAAGAACAAAACATTCATTGAAGCTTCCAGAACAATGTTAGAAGGAGCAAAGCTACCTACTTACTTTTGGGCAGAAGCTGTGAATACTACATTCATTACTCAGAATTGCACTTTGATAAATAAACATGAAATGACTCCATATGAAACAATGAAGGGAAGGAAACCAAATGTGAAATACTTTCACATATTTGGAAGCAAGTGTTTTATTCTCAAAACACATCATGAACAATTGAAAAAGTTTGAACTCAAAGCAGATGAAGACATTTTTGTTGGATATGCAACAACTTCTAAAACTTCTTCAAGGGCATTCAAAGTGTTTAATCTAAGGACCAGGACAGTCATGGAATCTATTAATGTCTCTTTTGATGAAGGAAAAATAACAGGATTATTTGATAAAGATGTTCAGGAATCTCTGAGTTTTAAAAATGAATTGCAGGATAAAAACTTTGATGAGATAAACACTGATGAGTTAAATACTGATAAGTTAAACACTGATTCCTTAAACTCTGATTCAGACATAATTGAAACAGTAATTGAAGATTCTGCACATGTTGATGGGGAGCAACATCAATAATTTACTGAAATTAGAGAACCAATCTCAATTATTGAAATTTCAGAGTCTGACCAAACTCTGACAAATACAAACTCTGAAACCCTAAACCCTTATCCATCAAACTCTGATCACTCTAACTCTGATCATTCAAACTCTGAGCATTTAAACTCTGATTCATCAAACACTGAATGAAGCACATCTTCAGGGGGATGATTAGCATTTACTGAGAAATCATACTATGAAGGCACAAATCATGGGGAAGCATCTAGTTCAAGAAATCTTCCACATCCAAGAAAATGGACCAAAGATCACACACCTGATTTGATTATTGGTGATCTAGAAAGTGGAGTGCAGACAATGAAAGCTACTCAAAATGAATGTCTATTCCATAGTTTTCTTTCTCAAACAGAACCAAAGAAAGTTGAAGATGCTTTGAAGGATGCAGATTGGGTTACTGCAATGCAGGAAGAATTAAATAAGTTTGAAAGAAATGAAGTTTGGACCCTTGTTCCAAGGCCAAAGAATAGATTAATAGTTGGCACAAAGTGGGTGTTCAGAAACAAGACAGACTCTGACGGAATTATAATAAGGAATAAAGCAAGATTAGTTGCCAAATGTTACTCTCAACAGGAAGGTATTGATTATGATGAGACCTTTGCACCTGTAGCTAGACTTGAAGCAATCAGAATATTTCTTGCTTATGCTGCACACAAGAAATTCAAGGTCTACCAGATGGATGTTAAAAGTGCATTTTTGAATGAAGAACTTGAAGAAGAGGTATATGTTGAACAACCACCTGGCTTTGTGAATCTAAAATATCTAAATCATGTCTACAAATTGGATAAAGCTTTATATGGACTCAAGCAAGTACCAAGAACCTGGTATGAAACTCTAGCTCAATTTCTACTTGAAAGTGGTTTCACAAGAGGTACAATTGATAAAACCTTATTTTACAGAACTCAAGGTAAAGATTTATTACTGGTTCAAATATATGTTGATGATATTATATTTTGTTCCACTAATGAGAAACTCTGTGAAAGATTTTCAAAGTTAATGCAGTCCAGGTATCAAATGAGCGTGATGAGATAAATGAGTTATTTTCTAGGGTTGCAAGTAAAACAGACTGATGAAGGTATTTTCATAAATCAATCCAAATACACAAAGAATCTACTCACAAAGTTTCAAATGTAAGACTCTGCATCTGCTACAACTCCAATGGCTACTGCAACCAAGCTTGATCAAGACACTGGTGAGCCTGTAGATATTACAGCATACAGAGGCATGATTGGATCACTTTTCTATTTGACTAATAGCAGACCAGATATCATGTTTGCAACCTGTCTATGTGCTAGATTTTAGGCAAATCCAAGGGAACCTCATTTGATTGTCGTTAAGAGAATTTTTTTAGATATCTCAAGGGCACCATAAATCTTGGCTTATGGTATCCTAGAGAGTCTGACTTTAAACTAATAGTCTATTCATACAGTGATTTTGCAGGATGTAAAATTGACAGGAAAAGCACAAGTGGGAGTTGTCAATTCTTAAGTGGAAGAATTGTCTCATGGTTCAGTAAGAAATAGAAATCTATCTCAACATCAACAGCAGAGGCTGAATATATAGTTGTAGGAAGTTGTTGTGCACAGATTTTATGGATGAGAAATCAACTGTTAAGCTATGGTTTGAACTTTTCAAAAATTCCTATTTATTGTGATAATCAAAGTGCTATTGCAATGACAGGAAATCCAGTTCAACATTCTCTGACAAATCACATCAGTATCAGATATCACTTCATAAGGGAACATGTCATAGAAGGAACAATTGAAATGTATTTTGTTCCTACAAATCAACAGTTAGCAGACATATTCACCAAGCCTCTATGTGAATCAACATTTACAAGGTTGGTTTCTGAATTAGGAATGGTGACAAGTGGCTCAACTCAAGATAGCAAGTAGCAGACAATCAGAGTATATGATAAACTCTGTCAAATTATGTGGCAAACTCTGATAGAAACTGCAGTAAACTCTGATCATTGGAATATCTAATCTCTGATTACAAGCTATCAGTGTTTATGGTAAATTATATCAGAGTATGTGGTAAACTCTGACAGTGAATGCAAACTCTGATTACTATAAACTCTGAGATATTATTTATGACATCATATTTAATTTTGTGACATCATATTTTTCATTCTCTGATTGGAGTAATCATTAAGGCGCGTGTATTTCACAAACAACGATTCTTATCTATACACGAATACACACACAAATGTTGTATTTTGAGAATCGCACTACTCATTACTCTGTCACTCAAAAATTACCACGTGTCCCACTAAAAAGTATATGCAAATGAGGGGGAATAGTTTAATTCATATTTTCACTTTGAATTATTCACCTGCATCTTATTATTCTTATTTGTCTCTCTCATTTTCTAAAACCCTAATTTCTCATATCTTGTAAATCTCTATTTCAATGGCATCAAAAGGACTCTCTTTCTAAAATTACACATTCGATGCTACCAACTACAACTCTCTGTTAAACAAATCAGATGAACCTCAAGATTTTCATGTTTTTCAGGATTTTATTCTACAAAGCAATATTGGGTATGCTCTCCTGGAACCCAAGGATATCTCTGCTCAATCTCTAATTAAAATATGGTCCACAACAAAGTTTAACAATGTTGGTGATGATGAGGAACCAATCATCACATTCAACTGCAATGGCAGTCACTCAATCACTCTTAAGGTCGTTCGTCAAGCCCTTCACCTTCCTGAAGTGGCTAAATATGATGATATTGCTGATGATGAACACATCAAGGATTTCTTTAAATCAATAGGCTATGGATGCAGTCTATCCAAGTTGGGAAGCCTCACAAGGCCCAATTTGAGAAGTCTCTACGCCATAAACGGCCTAATACAATACTTTTAGAATGCAATACTCATTTTCCGTTACATTAGCCTACTTTTTTTTAGCAACTGCAATACTACAAACAAAGCGTTGCATTATATTAGAAAGTTGTGTTGCAGTTCAATTGTAGTGTTGCACCTTGCAACACTAGGGCAAAAAGCGTTGCATTTGGTGAACAATTAGGATAAAAAATGATGATGTGGCATGTGGGACCCACATTTGCTGACGTGTCACTGCTTACGTGACAGGTGGACCCACACATGCTGACGTGTCTTGTGTGGGGCCCACGTGTGGGGGCCACATTTTGCTGACGTGGCACTGTTGACGTGGCAGGTGGACCCACATGTGCTGACGTGGCATGTGTGGGGCCCACGTGTGGGACCCACATTTTGCTGACGTGGCACTGCTGATGTGTCACTAAAACGTTGCATTTGGTCCTTCAGTGTTGCATTTGCTCTTGGTGTTGCATTTAAGTTTTTGAGGGACCCACATTTTGCTGACGGGGCAGTGATGACGTCAGCATGTGGGACCCACTTCTGCTGACGTGTTATGTGTGGGGCCCACGTGTGGGATCCCCATTTTGCTGACGTGGCAAGAAAGCGTTGCATTTGGTCCTTCAGTGTTGCATTTGCACTTGGTGTTGCATTTGAGTTAGTAGTACAAGTCAAATTAATAGTTGACTACAAAATGTACCATCTAAAATAATTTTTTATTTTTTAAAATTTTGGGAATATCACTATATTAGATATATATTAACATCCGTACGGTTGGATCGTCGATAAGTATTTCTAAAAAAATAGAGACAACAATCTGGGATAAAGTACTAGTTAGTAGTACAAGTCAAATCAATAGTTGACTACAAAATGTACTATATAAAATAATTTTTTATTTTTTAAAATTTTGGGAATATCACTATATTATATATATATTAACATCCGTACGGTTGGATCGTCGATAAGTATTTCTAAAAAAATAGAGACAACAATCTGGGATAAAGTACTAGTTAGTAGTACAAGTCAAATCAATAGTTGACTACAAAATGTACCATCTAAAATAATTTTTTATTTTTTCAAATTTTGGGAATATCACTATATTATATATATATTAACATCCGTACGGTTGGATCGTCGATAAGTATTTCTAAAAAAATAGAGACAACAATCTGGGATAAAGTACTAGTTAGTAGTACAAGTCAAATCAATAGTTAACTACAAAATGTACCATCTAAAATAATTTTTTATTTTTTAAAATTTTGGGAATATCACTATATTAGATATATATTAATATCTATATGGTTGGATCGTCTATAAGTATTTCAATTTTATTCTATGTGATTTTATACTAGTAAAACCGGTCAAATTAGACTTTCTCTGTAACTAGTGTTGTGCTGAATGCTGAATCTATTTTTTTTAAATTTCTTTTTCGACAATCCAATCATACGGATGTTAATATCTAATGATTTTAGTGATGTGTGAAATTTATAAAAAAAAATCAAATTTATTCGGTGTGTTTTTTTAATAGTCAAAGTAATATTCTAATTAATTAGTTTTGTCCTGAATGATGATTCTATTTTTTTAAATTTCTTTTTCGACGATCCAACCATACGAATGTTAATATCTAATGACTTTAGTGATTTGTGAATTTCTTTAAAAAAATTCAAATTTATTCGGTGTATTTTTTTTAATAGTCAAACCGATCAAAAGTATACATTCCCATTTGTTTATACTATATTAATAATTTTTTTAAATTATATTTTCATTGAACCATATATTTTCTTAAGTGATTTACAATACTAATTAAAAATATTAAATTTTGTTATATTATATAAATTTAATTTTATAATAAAATAATCTTGAATTTTATCAATATTTTTAATAAAATCGAATAAAAAACATTACACTGAATTAATTTTTACAAAGTACTAGTTAGTTTTTTATCATCTAAATTAATTTTTTATTTTTTAAAATTTTTCAAAATTTTTAAATAATTATAAAGCAAAATTTTTAAAATATTATATTATATTATATGGAAATGAAATATTTATAATGTGAATTTATCAAAATATAAAATAACAAACCCACTCACATCCCACCCCTTTCCAAACTCAGCTCGGTACTTGTTTACTTGTTGAGAAAAGAGCAGTATTTTCCCCCCCTTTCCAAACTCAGCTGAACATCTCATCTCATCTCTCCCATCTCATTGATCTCTTCCAAACCCACTCACATCTCTCACCTGTCATTCGTCTCTCACATCTCTCATCTCTAATCGTAAGTGTTCATCCCCTGTCATTTTTATGCATACGTAGCGAATTTAGGGTTTGCTCGAACATACATTAAGTGTTCATGTTTGGTTATGCCACATCTGGATTAAGTGCTGCTTAACAGTTGTAGCCATACGAGCTGGATTTCGTGGTTGGGATAGGCCTAGTAGCATCCAATCCCACTTGTTATTAAACTTAAATTGCTTCTCTAGCTAACTCTGTTTATCAGTTTCTGACATATCTCCATTTATCTCTTGTTTTTTTCTCTAATTAACTCTGTTTTTTGCTCAAATGTTTCCATTTTGTTGGTAATTAAAAGTTAGGGTTTGCAAAAATTAGGGGTTTTGAATTGGAGCTTTGAATTAAGGTAACGGGGGCTCACATTTGGTTTTAGTTTTATGTTGTGTGTATTTCGTATTTCGTATTTGTAGGGTTTCGTGACACAAACGCAGCGGAATAAACGCGAAAAATAAATCAAAAAAGCGAAACCCTCCGCAGGATCCATGCGAAAACAAAAGATTTAATTCGGAGATAAAGAATAAATACCTTTAGAAGCTTTAACAGTTCATTAATGGAAGATTAATGGAGGTCCAAAGCTTGTTTAATCACCACGTATCCCGCTCTCGCGATCTACGCTCTACGGTATCCACACGAACACTTTTCATGAAGGATTGATGTGTACTAGCACCCGAAAACTGTTTTTTTCTTTATCTTCCTCTTTTCTCAAAACGGCTAGGGTTTTAGTAAAAATATATCTCTACTTATTAAATCAGCCCATAAAGAGATTATATAGAGAGAGGAATAAGTTTTCTAATTATAATCCAATTATAATTAATACTAATCCAAAATTCTAAATTATTTAATTAAGTCTCACTTAATTAATTAATTATTAATTTTGGAATTAGTTTAAGTAATTCATTTATTCTATTTATATAATTAATTAAGTCATACTTAATTAATATCATAAATAAAATAAATTACTTATTTAATTTAAATTCATAATTTAAATTATTTCCCCTTCAAGCGTTCTTTGTGTGTGACCCTGTAGGTTATTATTACGTTGGCAACAATTTTAATATCTAATTAAAATTGTAAACAATGAGCGGTATCTAGTAATACATCATTGCTACCCAATTAATAATAATAAATCGGTGATTCGATTAAACCTTTCGTGAATAATGTTCCATGTAATATAAGCCCTTTAATCTTGATATTATAGATTAAACTCAAGGCATGTCTCGTGTCATCCTCTTCATAATTTAATCTTTATTTTCTTGATCGATGAGTAGACTATTAAAATCAAATCAACATTTGAGCACGGCCGTGCATTTCATAGTCTCACTCAAACAAGAGGCCAATAATATCACTCCTAAAATTAGGAGGATTAAATCCCATCTAGATCATTCATATTTCTCATACGATTCATAATATACCCAATGTCCACTTTTATCATCATCCGGTCAAAGGTAACTTTTAATGTAATCAAAGTATATTAATTCTCGTATAAAAATATAATGATTTCAGGTCTAAGGATCATTACACCATTATCACAGTGAGAATTACTTATGACACTTACTTAACATGTAGAATCTCACGGCGGGTCATTCCAGTGCCATGCATTGATACATGCACTTATGTTCTTGACTTTAGTATCCCCATACCTATGACCAATGAGATGTGGTCATCTGTCAAGAAACATACTAGTCTTTGTGCATTATTATTGTCCTTAAATAATAATACTCGACTAGAGAATTTTAGGAATAAGATACTATTCATATAATCTCATTTTTAAGTCACATACTTAAAGATATATAATACGTATCAAAATTCCAAGGACATTTATTATGCTTTCAATTTATTACGCAGTAAATAAAACATAATAAATAAATAATAATCAATAAAACATAATCCTTGATAATAAATATTTTCCTTAAAATATAAAAAGTATTGTCTCTAGAGCACAATTGCTAACAATCTCCCACTTGCACTAGAGCCAATTACCCAAGTATCCAATACTCATGGAACTAGTGTGACTTTCGTGCTTCTGCTGCGACAAAGCCTTAGTCAGTGTGTCTGCAATATTATTATTAGTATACACTTTACATATATGTATATCTCCTTGATCATTAATCTCATTAATTAGGTGATATCTCCTAAGTAAATGCCCAAACAACCTCCTTGGCTGCTTCACAAGCATCAATATACTCAGGTTCTATTGTAAAATCAACAATTGTCTTTGCTGTGAACCATTCCAGCATGCAACATCTCAATAAAACACAAAGCCAGACAGAAACATTAAATTATCGTTATCTGTCTAGAAACCAGTATCACTGAAACCTCTTACAACTAGCTTCACATCTCCTCCATATAACAAGAATGAATCTTTAGTCCTCTTTAAGTACTTAAGAATATTCTTGACTGTCGTCCAGTGACCTTCACCTGGATTAGATCGGTATCTACTCATCATGGTTAAAGCATACGAGACATCAGGACAAGTACATATCATTGCATACATTATAAAACCAATTGCTGACGCATATGGAATTTTACTCATGCAGTCCCTATCATCCAATGATTTAGGACAAATTTTATTTTGAGATCACTATCCCATGAGACATTGGGACATATCCATTTTAGTCTCTTTGCATTTGAAATCGATGCAAAACTTTGTCAATGTATGTACTCTAAATTAGGCCGATCAATCACCTTGATCTATCTCTATAGATCTCGATCCCTAATATATATGTCACATCGCCTAAGTCTTTCATTGAGAAATTATTTCTCAACCAAGTCTTCACTGTCTGTAGAGAAGGAATATCATTCCCTATTAGTAATATATCATCAACATATAATACTAGGAATGCCACATGGCTCCCACTAAACTTCTTGTAAACACAAGTTTCATCTTCATTCTGAATAAAGTCAAACTCTTTTTGACTGTTTCATGAAAACAAATGTTCCATCTCCTCGAGGCCTGCTTTAATCCATAAATGGATCGACGCAACTTACATACATTTCCAGCATCCTTTAGATCAATAAAACCCTTAGGGTGTGTCATGTACACATCCATATCTTCTTCAAGGCTCTCATTTAAGAAAGCGGTTTTGACATCCATTTGCCAGATTTCATAGTCATAGTAAGCAGCTATAGCAAGCAAAATCCTGATGGACATGATCATAACCACTGATAAAAAGGTCTCATCATAGTCAATACCATGAATTTTCTTGAAACCTTTTGCCACCAATCGTGCATTATAGGTCTATACATTACCATCCATGTCGGTCTTCTTCTTGAAAACCCACTTGCACCCTATAGGTTTTACCCCTTCAGGTGGATCAACCAAAGTCCTTACTTGATTAGTATACATGGATTCCATCTCAGATTTAATGGCATCCAGCCATCTCTTAGAATCTGGAGTGTTTATAGTATCTAGGTAGGTGAGAGGCTCATCTTCATCCACAAGCATCACATCACCATCTTGAGTCAAGAGAAATCCATATTATCTCTCGGGCTCATGGCGAATCCTACTAAACCTACGAACACCTGTGTTTCTTGAGTAGTATTATTTTTCTTGTACATTCTACTCAGGTTCCTCCACTGGTTCAACGTTATCATGTGCGTCTCAAACTTCATTGAGATCTATTATCCTCTCACTGTCTCTCAGCAGTTCGAGCAACAAATACTTTGTTCTCGGAAGGATTATAGAAAGAATAACCCCTTGTTTCAGTTGGGTATTCCACAAAATTACATTTGTCTGATTTTGGTCCTAGCTTGTCAGAGATTAGACGTTTCACAAACGCTTCACATCCCCAAAATTTTATAAATGACATGCTGTGACGTTGCTCAGTCCATATCTCATAAGGAGTCTTTTGAACCAATTTAGTAGGAACACAGTTAAGTGTATGTGGAGCCGTTTCCAGGGTGCAACCCCAGAAACTAATTGGAAGATTCATTGACTCAACATTGATCGCACCATATCCAACAAGGTGTGATCTCTCCTATCAAAAAACTTTTCTTTGATATTTTCTACTTCATCTTTATAGTCTTTGAACTTTTCAAATGATTCAGATTAGTTCTTCAAAAGATACATATATCCGTATCTACTAAAATAATTAGTAAATTTTATGAAGTTAATAAAATCTACCTTTTGTCATCGTACACATATGACCACATACATCACTATGTATAAGTCATACCCATTCAATGATCCCTTTACCATGTCCGGTAAAAGGAGCTTTAGTCATTTTGCCAAATAAGCCAAGATTCGCATCCTTTTGTATAATTCATAATCAAACTTTTCCATGAATGCATCCTTATGTATTCTGAAAATGCGTTTCTCATTAATATGGCCTCAACAACAGTGCCAAAGGTAATATTTTATTTGAGTCACTTTAGAGCATATAAATTGTTAATTAGTTGTGCAACATTATAAGGCTCATCATCAAAATAGAATAAACAACTATTGTTATTTAATTAAAATGAAAAAGCCTTTCTTGTCCAAACAAGAAACTGAAATAATGTCCCTGCCAATTGCAAGCACGTTATAACAATTATCAAGTTCTAAATTTTCCTTATAGGCCAAAAGTTAAGTAACGAGTTCCTCTAACCAGAGCAACTACCTTTACTCCAATTCCAACCCGATACCTTTAGCTTGACCCTTATTGAGCATCTTTTTCGATCTTCCAAATAAGCATGACAGTTTAATTTCCTGCCTCCCAATTTTCCACAGAAGTGACAATCGTCTTCTTTATCAACACCTCATTCAGACTTTAGAGTCTGCTTTAGGGATTGGACTTTGGTTTGACAACGGAACTAGATCAAATCTTCTCCTTGCCTTTCCATTTTCCTTTCCCTTTTGCATTCCCTATGTTTACCATCAATATAGTAGTAGTTCATGCATTTATCATATTACTTTCAGCAGTTCTCAACATGCTTAGCAACTCAATGGGTGTTTTACCAATCTTATTCACTTTATTGTTCATAACAAAATAAGAATAATATTTGTCCAAGGATTGTAAGATCAAATCTAACTGTCTCCAGACCAATCTGGAAACCCAAAATATCAATGGTATTCATTATACCCTATAATCTTTAGAACATGTGGTGTAACCGGGTCTCACTCTCCCTACTTGTAAGTGTATAGTGCCCTTTCAAATATATCTTGTGCTCAATCGTTTCATAAGCATCTATATGCTCGTATTGCTTCTTAAGCTCAGCACATATATTTGCGAGCATGAGACATGAAACATCAGTCGCAACATTAATTTGCTTCCAATAAGCACTATGATTTGCACATGTTACATTCTCAACTTTAAGAGTAGGGGAAGAGATTTGATTAACATCGTGGTGCCCGAGGACGATCCTCAAGCTCCTATGTTAGTCAGGGAAATATATTCTCGTCAACTTGTCCTTCTCAAGAACTGATCGCATAGAGAAGTTGTTTGTGTTTATCATTTGATATCTACAATATTAAAATGTATAAAATAAACTAGATCGCAAATTTAATATTAATTATGTTTAAGTGATTATGGTATATCATCATATACCTCCAACTATTTTTATCAAACTAATAGCCCTTACTATTAATTTGGAAAGTATATCCCATAATTCTTTCTAGTGAGCCAAGATCCATATGTCGTCATGTCCTAAGTCAACCACTGGAAGTCCTTAGAAAATGATTATTTAGGTAGACAACAGTAGTCAATTATATCATATATAATTCTTGGATAGTTTGGTGAACAACGATTGATCTTATCTATCTAATAGACTTTTAACCAAACTCTATGCTTCTAAGTTCATAATAGTTGAATATAACCGTTTATTTTCACTTATTATGACGACTCAGTTAAGTTAGACCCAATGATACAACGGCCGAATATAACCGTTTATATTCGTCGCATCTCACCACGATAGATAGGAGTCCCCTGCCACTGACAGTCCTTCCCCTTATCGATCTAGGATTCGATGAGTGTTCATTCATTGGAAAGCATCCGAGTAAAACTTAATATTTTGTTAAGGGGTTTTAGAAAATTTATAACGATCATGATTGTTGGGTTCCGAGGCATAAAACGCAGCGGATAAACGTAAATATAACGAAAATTTTCGGAACCCTAACGCAGGATCATGTATAAGAATTGACGGATTATGGTGATAATCGAATCATACCTATTAAGATTTTGAATGCCACGAACTCAACGGAGATCCTTGCTATCACGATTTGTGTCTTCCTCTCGAAAGCACCTCTATGGTATCCACACGAGCACCTTCAAGAACGTCTCACGATCTTGAACACGGAACGGAAGTACTAGCCTCCTTTGATAGGTTTCGAATTCTCTCTGCCTCTTCCTATGCTGCCTCTTCTGCTAGGGTTTATACCAAAACGTGTAAGCCATTTAACCTATCATTATCTATTTATAATGATTGGTTAATGGGCCTTTTTAGCAAAAACCTAACCCATGTAGGCATAGGATTAAATAATAAAACATGCTTCTATTATTTAATTAATAATTAAGTCACACTTAATTATTATTGGCAGAAATATAATTCTTCAAATTCGAATTTATTTCAATTAATTAAGTCTCACTTAATTAATATAATAAATTCGAATTAATCATCAATTAATTTAAATCTATAATTTAAATTAACTATTCCTCTAGGTGCTCTATGTGTGTGACCCTATAGGCTATTATTTAATTAGCAATAATTTTATTCTCCAATAAAATTATAAACAATGAGCGGTATCTAGTAATACATCATTGCTACCTAATTAAACAATAATTAAATCGTGATTCGATAAAACCTTTCGTGATTAATGTTTCCGTGTAATATAATCCCTTTAACCATATATATTATAGATTAAACTCGAGGCATGTATTTAGTCATCCTTTTCAACATTTAGTCCGGGTTTACTTGATCCATGAGTAGACTATGAAAAACAAATCATTATTTGAGCACGGCCATGCATTTTATAGTCTCACTCAATCAAGAGGCCAATAATATCTCTCCTAATTATAGGAGGGTTAAATCCTTTATCTATCATTCATATTTCTCATACGACTCATGATATACCCGATGTCCACTTTTATCATCACCCGGTCAAAGGTAACTTTTAATGTAGTCAAAGTATATCAATCCTCGTATAGAAATATAATGATCTCAAGTCAGAGGATCATTACACCATTATCACTGTGAGTCTTTCTTATGACTTAATTAAACATGAAGAATCTCACTGTGGGTCTGTCCAGTACCATGTACCCCTACATGTACCTATGTATTGACTTTAGTATCCCCATACTTATAACCAATGAGATGTGGTTATCTGTCAAACAACATACTAGTCTATTTATGTATTATTATTGTCCTATCATAATAATACTCGACTAGGGAACCTTTAAGAATATGATATATTATATAATCTCAAGTTCAAGTCATGTACTTAAACTATATAACGAGTATCATGATTCTAAGGACATTTATTATGCTAACAAATATATCGCAGTAATTAAAGTCATAATAAATACGTTTATTGAATAATCAAATGACATAAAGGTTTATCAAAATAAACATTGTATTGCCTCTAGGGCACCTACACCAACAATCTCCCACTTGCACTAGAGCCAATCACCCATGTATCTAATACCCATGGAACTAGTGTGACCGTCGTGCTTCTTCTGCGACAAGCCTTTGGTCAGTGGGTCTGCAATGTTATCATTTGTGTGCACTTTACATATGTGTATGTCACCCCTTTCATTAATCTCTCGAATGAGGTGATATCTCCTGAGTATGTGTTTGGTTCGGGAGTGAGCTCTAGGTTCTTTAGCCTGTGCAATGGCTCCATTATTATCGCAGTATAGATCAATGGGATCTGCGATCGATGGAACCACTCCCAAATCAGTAATGAATTTTCGAATCCAAACAGCTTCCTTAGCCGCTTCACAAGCTGCAATGTACTCAGCCTCCATTGTAGAATCAGCTACTGTTTCTTGCTTTGAACTCTTCCAACTTACAGCACCTCCGTTTAGACAAAACACAAAACCAGACTGTGATACAGTATCATCCCTGTCTGTTTGGAAACTTGCATCGGTGTAACCTTTTACAACCAGTTTTTCCTCTCCTCCATACACCAAGAATGAATCTTTAGTCCTTTTCAAGTACTTTAGAATATTCTTGACAGTCGTCCAGTGACCTTCACCTGGATTAGATTGGTATCTGCTCGTCATGCTTAAAGCATACGAAACATCTGGGCGAGTACATACCATTGCATACATGATGGATCCAATTGCTGAGGCATATGGAACCTTACTCATGCGGTCCTTGTCATCCAATGATTTCGGACACTGATCTTTAGAGATCGTTATCCCTTGAGACACGGGGACATATCCCCTTTTTGCATTTTGAATACCAAAACGATGCAAAACCTTATCGATGTATGTACTCTGACTTAGACCGATCATCCTTCTAGATCTATCCCTATAGATCCTCATTCCTAGAATGTAGGATGCTTCACCTAAGTCTTTCATAGAGAAGTTGCTCCCTAACCAAATCTTAACAGCCTTGAGAGAAGGTATGTCATTCCCCATTAGTAGTATATCATCAACATATAGTACTATGAATGCCACATGGCTCCCACTAACCTTTTTGTAAACACAAGGTTCATCTTCGTTTTGAATAAAGCCATACTCCTTGACTGTTTCATCAAAACGGATATTCCATCTCCTTGAGGCTTGCTTCAATCCATAAATGGATCGACGTAATTTACATACCTTGCTAACATTCCTTGGATCGACAAAACCTTCAGGTTGTGTCATGTACACATCCACATCCTCTTCAAGGATTCCGTTAAGGAAGGCTGTTTTGACATCCATTTGCCAGATTTCATAATCATGGAATGCTGCAATAGCAAGCAAAATCCTTATGGACTTGACCATAGCCACTGGTGAGAAAGTTTCATCATAGTCAATACCATGAATTTGTCTGAAACCTTTTGCAACTAGCCTTGCTTTATAGGTCTGAACATTTCCATCCATGTCAGTTTTCTTCTTGAAAACCCATTTGCACCCTATGGGTTTTACCCCTTCAGGTGGATCAACCAAGGTCCATACTCGGTTTTCATACATGGAATCCATCTCGGATTTCATGGCTTCTAGCCATCTCTTAGAGTCTGGACTGTTCGTAGCATCTTGGTATGTGAGAGGCTCATCTTCGTCTATGAGCATCAAATCACCACATTGAGTCAAGAGAAATCCATATCTCTCTGGCTCATGGCGAATTCTACCAGTTCTACGAACAACCTGTGTTTGTTGAGCATTATCATTATCCTGCTCTTGTTCCACTTCAGGTTCAATGCTATTTTGTGGTTCTCGATCTTCATCGAGGTCTATAGTTCTCCCACTGTTTCTTTTGGAAACAAAATCTCTTTCCATGAAAACAGCATCTCGAGCAATGAACACTTTCTGCTCAGTAGGACTATAGAAATAGTACGCCTTTGTTTCCTTAGGGTATCCCACAAAATTGCACTCTTCAGATTTAGGTCCAAGCTTGTCAGATACTTGACGTTTCACAAACGCCTTGCATCCCCAAACTTTCATAAAGCTCATGCCTGACCGTTTCTCCTCCCATATCTCATATGGAGTCTTTTGAACCTTCTTAGTAGGAACACGGTTAAGTGTGAAAGCTGCTGTTTCTAGAGCGTAACCCCAGAAACTAATTGGAAGATCTGCATGACTCATCATCGATCGCACCATGTCCAACAAGGTGCGATTTCTCCTCTCTGAAACTCCATTCCATTGAGGTGTACCTGGTGGAGTGAGCTGTGATACAATACCACACTCCTTTAAATAATCTTTAAATTCTGTGCTCAAGTATTCTCCTCCACGATCAGATCGTAAGACTTTAATACTTGCGCCTCCGCCAATTTGCTTCTCTACTTCAGCCTTGTATTCTTTGAACTTTTCAAAAGAATCAGATTTATTCTTCATAAGATATACATATCCATATCTACTGAAATCATCAGTAAATGTTATGAAGTAGTAGTAGCCTCCTCTCGCCATCACACGCATTGGGCCACATACATCACTATGTATTAGCTCAAGTCGTTCAGTGGCCCTTTTACCCTTACCAGTGAAAGGGGCTTTAGTCATTTTACCAAGCAAACAAGATTCGCATTCTTGGTATGATTCAAAATCAAACTTATCCAAATATCCATCCTTATGTAATTTGGATATGCGTTTCTCATTTATATGGCCTAGACGACAATGCCAGAGGTATGTTTGATTTGAGTCATTAACTTTAAGTCGTTTGTTTTCTATATTATAGACAGGATTATCTAAGTCAAGAACATATAAACCATTAAACAAACGCGCAACACCATAGGTTAAATCATTCAAAGCAAAAGAGCAACTGTTGTCCTTTATTGTAAACGAAAAACCTTTCTTGTCCAAACAAGAAACAGAAATAATGTTTCTGCGAATTGCAGGCACGTAATAACAATTCTCCAGTTCTAAAACTAGCCCAGAGGGCAAAGATAAATAATAGGTTCCTACAGCTAAAGCAGCAACTCTTGCTCCGTTGCCAACTCGTAGGTCCATTTCTCCTTTAGCCAATGTCCTACTTCTCTGCATTTCCTGCACATTTATACAAATGTGAGAAGCACATCCGGTATCCAATACCCAAGATGTAGAAATAGACAGATTGACTTCTATAACATATATACCTGAATTAGAAGCTTGCTCAGCCCTCTTCTTCTTCAGATCCTCCAAGTAAACTGAACAGTTTCTCTTCCAGTGACCAGTTTTCTTACAGTAGTGACATTCACCCTTAGCGACCCCACCTTTAGGCTTTAAAGCCTGTTTAGGACCTGACTTTGGCTTGGGTGTAGAATCAGAACCTGTCTTCTTCTTACCCTTCCACTTGCCTTTCCCTTTGGCCTTACCTTTATTGCCCACCATCAGTATGGGAGCAGGTTCAGCCGTCTTCATGTTGGTCTCATATGTTCTCAACATAGCCAACAATTCAGTAGGTGTTTTGTCAAACTCATTCATATTGTAGTTCATAACAAACTGAGTGAATTTGTTGTTCAAAGAATTCAAGATTAGGTCAATACCAGTTTCCGGACCAATCGGGAAACCCAAAGTATCAAGATACTCAATGTAACCAATCATCTTCAGAACATGTGGGCCAACTGGTTCATTTGCCCCTTGTTTGCAGTTAAAGAGTGACTTGCTCGTGTTGAACCTTTCTTGACGAGTTTGGCTTGCAAACATGCTTTGCAAGTGCTCATTGATAGTATATGCATCCATATGCACATGCTGTCTTTGAAGCTCAGCACTCATAGTTGCTAACATAAGACACGCAACATCAGTTGCATCATTCTCATCCTTTGTGTGGGCCGCTCGTTCCTCAACAGTAGCGCCCTCAGGAAGGGGACCTGCCGGAGGAATATCAATGACATGAAGCTTGCGCTCCTGCCTGAGGACAATCCTCAAATTCCTCTGCCAGTCTAGGAAGTTGTTTCCTCCTGTCAGCTTATCCTTCTCAAGGACAGATCGTACGGATAGTGTGTTTGTGTTGTTTGTCATTACTTGGTATCTACAATGATAAAAGCACAAAATTAAACATTAGATTGTCTGAGTTATTTATTATGTTCAAATGATTATGATACATTCATAATATATCTCCCACTATTTTTATCAAATCAATAGCCCTTACTATTAATTTGGAAAGTATATCCCATAATCCTTTCTAGTGAGCCAAGATCCATATTTCGTCATGTCTCAAGTCAACCACTGGAAGTCCTTAAGAATGATTATTTAGGTAGACAACATTTGTCAATTATATCATATATAATTCTTGGATAGTTTGGTGAGCAACGATTGATCTTATCTATCTAATAGATTTTAACCAAACTCTATGCTTCTAAGTTCATAATGGTTGAATATAACCGTTTACTTTCACCTTATTATGACGACTCAGTTAAGTTTGACCCAATGATACAACGGCCGAATATAACCGTTTATATTCGTCGCATCTCACCACGATAGACAGGAGTCCCCTGCCACTGACAGTCTTTCCCCTAATCGATCTAGGATTCGATGAGTGTTCATTCATTGGAAAGCATCTGATTAAAACTTAATATTTTGTTAAGGGGTTTAGAAAATTTTACGACGATCATGATCACATCATGAAGAGATCCTCAATTTTTCCTTGAACTAAATATTTCAAATTGACATCTTAAATTGTTCATTTCCCAGGTAGATGGAGGATACCAGTGGTCACACTTAAAACCCATCAGCCTTACGAATACGCATATCCGTTTTTGTCAGAAAATCCCAATTATAGATATCAAAATCCATATTCAATTCCGTGTTTTAAAAATCCATATTTCATAAACACAAGAATCTCATGATCGTTTGTTGATTTTAAAATCTTGAATCGTTACAGATTTTATCTTGAGTCGTTACAGATTTTATCTTGTTTAAACAAGCATGGCATGGGTGTCGTATCTAATACATACATACATACATACATGATTAATCTAATTAAAGCATGCATCATTCATACATCAATATGTAAAGTGCAGTATATAAACGTGCTTGGTTATGGCCCCTTTCCTATGTGATCCTTTCGAGCTAATGAAAGGATCAAAGTCAATCTATGGTGGTAAAATATAAATACAATTACATGTCTTCATTCTTCTTGTATCCACTAGTGCCTGCTCCTCTTCTTGGATCATCTTTCAGTCTTCAAGTACATTACATGGAATAATTGAATACAACCTAAGCTAATGTACTTACATAAGAAAACTCGAGTTACATTCGAGGTTAAACAATTACAAGAATGAAGAAAACGAATCGCAAGTCGTATTTATAAAACCAAAACCAAAAACCATTAATCTAGGGGTCTAAGGGCCATAACCAGCACCATGCTCAAGTACACAAAATAAAATATTGCGGGGGTCCGGGGGCGGCAGCCCCTGGGCGGGGTCTGGGGCGGCGGCCCCAGGCGGGGTCTGGGGCGGCAGCCCCAGGCGGGGTCTGGGGGCGGCAGCCCCCGGCTGGGGTCGAGCTGCCAGGTCAGCTCGAAATCAGAAAATTTTTTTTATTTTCGAAGACCAGTCCTATTCAGAAATCATCAATTTCTGAACTACAGATCATATCTGTTGGCCCTTTTTCCCACTGCATCTTATACAGTTTCAGAAGCATGTATCATATACATACTTATCATATCCCAGTTAACAGATCATGTCCAACATAATCTGTCCACCAGTTTATATCACTATACAAACTGACCCTCATGCATAATATACAAATCGCAATATGGCATATAAATCAGTCATGACAAATCATTAACATGCTATTAACATCACCACATATTACAATTCGAATATACATGAAGAACATAGCATGGCAGAAGCATGGCAGTAACAAAGCAGTAGCATGGCAGTGGCATGGCAGTCACCAAAACAGGCATATTTGCATCAAATACAGTTAACACGTAACCAAATCAGTCCCTTATACACGTAGCTCTGATGCCATTGTTGGGTTCCGAGGCATAAAACGCAGCGGATAAACGTAAATATAACGAAAATTTTCGGAACCCTAACGCAGGATCATGTATAAGAATTGACGGATTATGGTGATAATCGAATCATACCTATTAAGATTTTGAATGCCACGAACTCAACGGAGATCCTTGCTATCACGATTTGTGTCTTCCTCTCGAAAGCACCTCTATGGTATCCACACGAGCACCTTCAAGAACGTCTCACGATCTTGAACACGGAACGGAAGTACTAGCCTCCTTTGATAGGTTTCGAATTCTCTCTGCCTCTTCCTATGCTGCCTCTTCTGCTAGGGTTTATACCAAAACGTGTAAGCCATTTAACCTATCATTATCTATTTATAATGATTGGTTAATGGGCCTTTTTAGCAAAAACCTAACCCATGTAGGCATAGGATTAAATAATAAAACATGCTTCTATTATTTAATTAATAATTAAGTCACACTTAATTATTATTGGCAGAAATATAATTCTTCAAATTCGAATTTATTTCAATTAATTAAGTCTCACTTAATTAATATAATAAATTCGAATTAATCATCAATTAATTTAAATCTATAATTTAAATTAACTATTCCTCTAGGTGCTCTATGTGTGTGACCCTATAGGCTATTATTTAATTAGCAATAATTTTATTCTCCAATAAAATTATAAACAATGAGCGGTATCTAGTAATACATCATTGCTACCTAATTAAACAATAATTAAATCGTGATTCGATAAAACCTTTCGTGATTAATGTTTCCGTGTAATATAATCCCTTTAACCATATATATTATAGATTAAACTCGAGGCATGTATTTAGTCATCCTTTTCAACATTTAATCCGGGTTTACTTGATCCATGAGTAGACTATGAAAAACAAATCATTATTTGAGCACGGCCATGCATTTTATAGTCTCACTCAATCAAGAGGCCAATAATATCTCTCCTAATTATAGGAGGGTTAAATCCTTTATCTATCATTCATATTTCTCATACGACTCATGATATACCCGATGTCCACTTTTATCATCACCCGGTCAAAGGTAACTTTTAATGTAGTCAAAGTATATCAATCCTCGTATAGAAATATAATGATCTCAAGTCAGAGGATCATTACACCATTATCACTGTGAGTCTTTCTTATGACTTAATTAAACATGAAGAATCTCACTGTGGGTCTGTCCAGTACCATGTACCCCTACATGTACCTATGTATTGACTTTAGTATCCCCATACTTATAACCAATGAGATGTGGTTATCTGTCAAACAACATACTAGTCTATTTATGTATTATTATTGTCCTATCATAATAATACTCGACTAGGGAACCTTTAAGAATATGATATATTATATAATCTCAAGTTCAAGTCATGTACTTAAACTATATAACGAGTATCATGATTCTAAGGACATTTATTATGCTAACAAATATATCGCAGTAATTAAAGTCATAATAAATACGTTTATTGAATAATCAAATGACATAAAGGTTTATCAAAATAAACATTGTATTGCCTCTAGGGCACCTACACCAACAATGATCACATCATAAAGAGATCCTCAATTTTTCCTTGAACCAAATATTTCAAATCGACATCTTAAATTGTTCATTTCCGAGGTAGATGGAGGATACCAATGGTCACACTTAAAACCCATCAGCCTTACGAATACGCATATCCGCTTTTGTCAGAAAATCCCAATTATAGATATCAAAAATCCATATTTAATTCCATGTTTTAAAAATCCATATTCCATAAACACAAGAATCTCATGATCGTTTGTTAATTTTAAAATCTTGAATCGTTACAGATTTTATCTTGTTTAAGCAAACATGGCATGGGTGTCGTATCTAATACATACATGATTAATCAATATTAAGCATGAAGGGTTTCGTGACACAAACGCAGCGGAATAAACGCAAAAATAAATCAAAATAGCGAAACCCTCCGCAGGATCCATGCGAAAACAAAAGATTTAATTCGGAGATAAAGAATAAATACCTTTAGAAGCTTTAACAGTTCATTAATGGAAGATTAATGGAGGTCCAAAGCTTGTTTAATCACCACGTATCCCGCTCTCGCGATCTACGCTCTACGGTATCCACACGAACACTTTTCATGAAGGATTGATGTGTACTAGCATCCGAAAACTTCTTCTCTCTCTATCTTCCTCCTCTCTCAGAGCGGCTAGGGTTTTGTAAAATCTCTTTCTTATTAAATCAGCCCATAAAGAGATTATATAGAGAGAGGAATAAGTTTTCTAATTATAATTCAATTATAATTAATACTAATCCAAAATTCTAAATTATTTAATTAAGTCTCACTTAATTAATTAATTATTAATTTTGGAATTAGTTTGAGTAATTCATTTATTCTATTTATATAATTAATTAAGTCATACTTAATTAATATCATAAATAAAATAAATTACTTATTTAATTTAAATTCATAATTTAAATTATTTCTCCTTCAAGCGTTCTTTGTGTGTGACCCTGTAGGTTATTATTACGTTGGCAACAATTTTAATATCTAATTAAAATTGTAAACAATGAGCGGCATCTAGTAATACGTCATTGCTACCCAATTAATAATAATAAATCGGTGATTCGATTAAGCCTTTCGTGAATAATGTTCCATGTAATATAATCCTTTTAATCTTGATATTATTGATTAAACTCAAGGCATGTCTCGTGTCATCTTCTTCATAATTTAATCTTTATTTTCTTGATCGATGAGTAGACTATTAAAATCAAATCAACATTTGAGCACGGCCGTGCATTTCATAGTCTCACTCAAACAAGAGGCCAATAATATCACTCCTAAAATTAGGAGGATTAAATCCCATCTAGATCATTCATATTTCTCATACGATTCATAATATACCCAATGTCCACTTTTATCATCACCCGGTCAAAGGTAACTTTTAATGTAATCAAAGTATATTAATTCTCGTATAGAAATATAATGATTTCAGGTCAAGGATCATTACACCATTATCACAGTGAGAATTACTTATGACACTTACTTAACATGTAGAATCTCACGGCGGGTCATTCCAGTCCCATGCATTGATACATGCACTTATGTTCTTGACTTTAGTATCCCCATACCTATGACCAATGAGATGTGGTCATCTGTCAAGAAACATACTAGTCTTTGTGCATTATTATTGTCCTTAAATAATAATACTCGACTAGGGAATTTTAGGAATAAGATACTATTCATATAATCTCATTTTTAAGTCACATACTTAAAGATATATAATACGTATCAAAATTCCAAGGACATTTATTATGCTTTCAATTTATTACGCAGTAAATAAAACATAATAAATAAATAATAATCAATAAAACATAATCCTTGATAATAAATATTTTCCTTAAAATATAAAAAGTATTGTCTCTAGAGCACAATTGCTAACAATCTCCCACTTGCACTAGAGCCAATTACCCAAGTATTCAATACTCATGGAACTAGTGTGACTTTCGTGCTTCTGCTGCGACAAAGCCTTAGTCAGTGTGTCTGCAATATTATTATTAGTATACACTTTACATATATGTATATCTCCTTGATCATTAATCTCATTAATTAGGTGATATCTCCTAAGTACATGCCCAAACAACCTCCTTGGCTGCTTCACAAGCATCAATATACTCAGGTTCTATTGTAAAATCAACAATTGTCTTTGTTGTGAACCATTCCAGCATGCAACATCTCAATAAAACACAAAGCCAGACAGAAACATTAAATTATCGTTATCTGTCTAGAAACCAGTATCACTGAAACCTCTTACAACTAGCTTCACATCTCCTCCATATAACAAGAATGAATCTTTAGTCCTCTTTAAGTACTTAAGAATATTCTTGACTGTCGTCCAGTGACCTTCACCTGGATTAGATCGGTATCTACTCATCATGGTTAAAGCATACGAGACATCAGGACAAGTACATATCATTGCATACATTATAAAACCAATCAAATAGAGGGAGATTGTTTGAGATTACGAAGCTGTATAAATAGTAATCGTGTTAACTCAACACTAGAACAGGACAGGTAAATAATACTACGCCTACACAGAAATCAGGAAGAAATGAAGATAAGGCAAATACAGTGAATCAAGACATTAGAAGAAGTTTTGAAGTCTACTATAAGTCACTGAAAGAAGTTCATTAATATGTTCATGCCTCAGTGAAGAATAATGTGTAAAGACTTTCAGGGTTTCAGAAGTGTTGAAGATTCAGTATAGAAGTGCCACAAGAAGATTTCAGTGTAAAGACATTGATTGAAGATAGACAGTGTTCGAAGCATAGGAATCTAGAAGAATTGAAGACATGGTAAAGACAAAGGATTAAGAAGACAGCTGCAGTCTTGAAGCTATACTCACTGAAAGAAGTTCATTTAAGTGTTCAAGCGTCAGTGAAGAACAGAGAATGAAGTATTCAAGATTGTGATAATAATGGAGATGTTGTCTAAGTACCATAAAAGATTCCAGTGAAGTTACAGTGTTTATTGACAGTCAGTGTTCGAAGCAATGAAGTTGCTGCAAACTTAACAATGCAAATAAGGCTATAATACGAACACTTGGATCGAAGTTAGTCGTCTGTGAACCAGACCAGTTGCACTAGGCGTCAGCGGTTTGTGAAAGGAATCTGAGTATTAACTATAGAAGAATTATTAAGTTGAAGAACGTACCTGGAAAGAACGGTTATTTATTAAGGTACGAAAAAGTGATTTGTAAAGGCTACAGCCAAACAGCTAAACAGCTAATAGCCAAACAGCTAAATAGCTCAAAGGGTGCAGGGTGCAAAGTGTCACAACCTTGGTACGAAAAGTGAAAGTTTCTGAACTACAGTCGAAGAACGGAAACAGCTCAGGGTACAGGGTGTAATGCGACAAGACTTTGATACAAGAAATGGAAGTTGGGGAACTTCAGTCAAGCAATCAAAAGAGGGTCAAAATGCAGTGACCAACTTGCACTTTGACCATGTTAAGTGTTATTCACGCGCATGACTTGAATTCTCCCAACAGTTTTCATGGCGCCACTTATTCTGTCACAGTGAATGCAATGTTGCTGGCGCCACTTAACTTCACCTTGGAGCAAATTAGTTTTTAAGGCGCCACTTGATTTCTCACAGGGTTATCACAGTAGCTGGCGCAACTAAAATATGACTTGGTTAATTCAGCTAAGGCAGAAATTTACTGGCGCCACTACAGGGGATTCACTCTACAAGCACAACATAAATTCTAAGGTGCAACAAATATTTCTTGGACCCACACATCCCTCAGCCAATCAAATTCAAGCAGTCAACTTTATTTGATTTAAAGTCTACACCAATTAAATTGAAGAGTCGTCTTCTCCAACAAAAACAAATGTAGAGAGCAGCCATGGCCGGAGCAAGAAGATATAATTTATACTCACCCATACCTTGCTCCTGGTCAGATATTAGGACCCGGTTCTTTAACGAAAAATGCTCAGGGCTCCTAGATATCACTCCCTACGGACTCAGTTTTTCCTTATACTAATTTAGATATATTTGTATAGGAACTGAGCCTAATATTTTTGTGTTAGTAGCAAAGAACTAATTTGTTCTTTGGAAGCCAGTTATATTTTTAACTGGGTGTAGCACCCCTCTGGGTTTATATATGAAAGATATATTCCCGGAAACTTGTCTCCATAAATTACTTGCTAATTTTCTTGAACATGATTGATTTATCTGGACACACAGAAAATTAGCAGGCAGTTCACCTAAACACTACAAATGACCAAACCCACTCTGAAGCAATAATTTATTTATCCGCAAATTCAGTAAAAAGAATTTAAATTATTGTGAATATCGTATTCAACCCCCCTTCTACGATATTTCGGGACCTAACAATTGGTATCAGAGCCTGCTGATTGATATACAAATCAAGATCCGTAACCCAGTGAAGCTCATGGTGTCGAAGCTGGTTGGACCCTAATAATTAGAGGCCTTGTTAAATAAGTTTAATTATAAACTTTTAATAATTTTATTTTATAAACTATTATAAAATTTGTTTTATAAACTTTTACAAATTTATATTATAAATTTTATTTGTTTATATTATAAACTTAATATTAAATTTATTTTATAAACTTTTATAAAATTTGTTTTATAAACTTTTATTAGTTTATATTATAAATTTTAATTAGTTTATTTTATAAACTTAATATTAAATTTATTTTATAAACTTTTATAAAATTTGTTTTATAACATTTTATTAGTTTATATTATAAATTTTAATTAGTTTATTTTATAATTTTAATAAAGTTTAGAGTTTAAATTTATTAAACATCGGTCCATTTTAGCTGTGGTCCATTTATACACTCGACCATGGGTGAATAGGTGACTAGCTTGCACGCGCGGAGATCTAATCAATTTTGTGCATGTACACTGCATATCCAGTAGTGGCGCCACGAAGGAAATGCACGCGCGGGAAGTTTTTTTTCTAAGGCATCAGTTTTGTGGCGCCTCTCCTCTCATGCCCCTGTGTATAGCGCCACCAAACAAAGGAAGAAAAAAAAATTTCTAAAGCAATTGTGTTTGTTGCGCCTGTACAGGGAATACACTGTACAGGCGCCACAGAAATGCTAGGCGCCACTAACTCAAAATATCAGTTTGGTACCCCAAGTTTCGTACCCTTTAATTTTTATTTTAGATTTATTTATTTTTTCAGAAAACTTAAAATTCTTGAAAACTAAATTTTTTCTTAAATATTAATTTACGATATTTTAATTTTTAAGAAAATTCGAAATTCTTGAAAATTAATTTGTTGTATATTTTTATTTTTGATTAATTTATTTTTTAGGAAAATTAAAAATTCTTTAAATCTAAATTTTTCTTAAATATTAATTCGAGGGTGCTCAAGGGTTTGTAGATGAAGATTTTTCCGGGTATTAAAGACAACTAAAATTGACTGAAGATTATCCGATGAGGTTAATTCTGGAACAGACTAAAGAAATAGTGGTATTAATTTCCTGAGAGGTTTGCTTCATAGGATCCCACTAATATTTTGGAAGCTGCAAAAGAAGAAATTAATTGGGTACAGTTTTTGGTTAATTTGAATTGAATTTTTGGATGAAAAATCTTAGTGGTTTTGAAGTAGTGAAGGAGAACAGACTGGACTACCTGGAATCTCAGTACAAGCTTTAAAGATTATTCTACAGGGAGATTACAGGAAGTTCGTGCTAACACTGCAGATCATCTGGAACACAAGATTACAGCCAACAGGGATTTAAGGATACAACCACATTGTCTGTAAAAGACCTGTATGTGCTGAAGGCCTATGACCTAGAACAAGAACTGAAGAAGATAATATTTGGTAAAGCAAGTTGTTAGCATATCCACTGTATTTGTGACCCAGGAACCAAATTTGATTGAAGTCAAGGTTGAGAACCTCTGAACAGAAACGAATTGATCCTAGAAGCTGAATTGAAGATGTTGTAGCTCAAGGTAGTGGTCAAGGTGTTATATCTTACACTTTGGAATAACCTGAGAACTGGACTACAAGTCAAGCCTGTAGGGCAACAGGAAGTTCAGTAACATCAGATTCAGACCGAATCCCAATTCTAAATCTAAGGTTATTACCTATAGATTCCATGAAGGAGATTTTCAAGTACAGTTCAAGAGGCGGTTGCAAGACAGGGATGGTTTATATTTGAAAGACAAGATCAGGGTTTGCTACACAGTTTGAAGAAGCATGTACAAGAAAAAGATGACAGACACTATGTTGGGTTGAAGCAGGAATCTCAGGCATTAGTAAGGATGCAGCAAGGGAAAGCATTTTTTGATGAAGTTAAATGCAAGGTTAATTCTATCAGTGACAGTGATGAACCAAATGGACATCTGGCATCAATGACCAACACTGGAGATGAATCACTAAGCACTTCACAGGTACACTTTCTAACTAGTATACGTTTATCTAATTCAAAACTGTATGTTTATTAAGTTTTGGAATGTATTATATTCATGACAGCATGTTAGCATCTTAGGACTTAAATGTTTAATTGATTGCTAAGAATAAGATTGCATGCCAGGATTCATGAGTTTAATTAGTATATTTCATACTTGATTGTCTATGCAGTAAAATGAATATCTAGAATTAGATAGGGTGTTCTAGACGGTTAGGTGTATCCCTAAACATTTGCTGGAACTTGATTTAAATCTTCTGTGATTTAATACCTCTGTTAATGTTGTGAAAATTGCTAAATAGACAAACAGGTCATAGATCAGATATTTTATATTTGTTCTTATTGTGATAAATGACTTGATAAGTGTATGTGGAATTTGATATTGCTCATAATGCCTTATTCAAATATTCTGCATATTCTTGAATTGTTTATGTGCTTATTTTCACATGATTTGATCGCTCTCACATAATTGCACTTAAATGTCATATCATTTCATGTATTGCTTGTTAAGGAGTAGAATACTAAAAGATGGTAGAATTATCTAAGTAGTCAGTAACATTTGTAGATTCAAGGATTAATCTAAAACTGACTTAGGTAATTAGAGATAGTTAAAAATGTTAGACAACAACAGAAATGGATTAGACAGAATTAGTAATTAATTTGTTAGTTCTTCTATCCATGTGCTTTATGCATATTGAAGTTGTTGTTACCTCTAATAATATCTCTAACCCATCTTGACTCAATTAAAATTATGTGACTTCGTGACATTTATTGTTCGAGGCATATGATTAAGATTAAAGCTCTAATATCACAGTTGGTTGAGAAGGCCTCCCAGATGGTAACCTTTGGAGATGACAGCAAAGGATGTACAAGGGATATGGCTATCATGATTTAAGAACTGTCATCAGTGGAAGCATCTTTCTTGTTGAAGGACTTAAGCACTATCTACAGGGCACTAGGGAATTCTTTATCAAGAGTTTTCTGGAATAACATTGAAAAGGAAAAGTGTTTGATCTCAAACAAGAAGGTTGGAAGCTCGCTCAACTGAGAGTGAGAAATCTTGTTCGTAGCTGACATGGAATTTGTATGCAAAGGTGAAGTGAACTTTTCAGTAAAGCTTCATCAGTAAAGATCTATTATGGCAAAAGAAGCTCTCACACTTGGTGAACAAGACAATGGATTCTCCGATAAAGATGAAATTGGTGAGAGGACTGCTTCATATGGAATTCTATTTTGAAGGACATTTTGAAGTATGTCACATAGGGAAGTCAATGAAAACATCACACTGAAGCAAATTATGTCATGGAGAAAATATTCTTAGTGGTGGTTAATGATAACCCTAGTTACAAATTGGTGATGTTCGTGCATTCAACAGACAAAATGTCATAGATGGTGATTTATCACACCATGAAGATCAAGTTGGAAGCAAAGTAAGCTGTGAGAAATTTGAAGTCAGATATTAGAATTGAATTTTGCGAATGAAGTTCTAAATGAAGTCTGCACTGAAAAGGTACTTTGAAGCTGAAGCAATTAACACAGCATGCTGCTTTATTCAACAAGATCGTGAAAAGACATCATTTGAGTTAATGGCCAACCAGAAGCAAACACAGAAGCTCTTTCGTGTGTTTGGAGGGAATTGATTTTTAATGAAGATCTATATGACTATCTTGACAAGAAGATAAGACTCAAGGAACAATTTTCCTCGGCTACTCATTGATGATGGAAAACCAGAAGGTGATTAAAAGTCTGAATGTTTCGACCTACTACACCAAGCTCCCAAGCATTCAAATGAAAGTCTATTCTGAATCTTTGAAGTTTGACATCCCGTCAGAGTCAAATTTAGATACTGATGATGAAACTGAGGTTGCAGAAGGAATCAATGATAATGATGATGATTCAGATCCTATTAGTGGAATTGGTAGTGAAACTACACAACTCGTGGACTTTAACAGAATCCACTGAAAAAGGTGAAGGATCTTCAACACATCCTAACAGCAACTCAGGGGGAGCAAAATAAAAGAAGGATCTACTAGTCGTACTCAACACAATGAAGATCAAAGGAATACATCAAGAACATATCTGCCGAGACAAAAGGTTTGAAGTCAAAGTCATTCCTGGAGTCTAGTTCTTAGTGATCCGGTTTATTGAGTAAAGGCTAGAAGTGTTAATCAAAATGAACATATTTTTTTTGGGACCCAACAATCAATATTTGGTATCCCAAAGAATAGTGAAGATGCACTGATTGATCCAGATTGGGTGATTGCAAACGCAAGGTGATCTCAATCAGTTTGAAGGCAGAATCTACTGAAGCTGGAACCCAGACCACTAAAGTCGAAGCTGAAATTGGTACAGTAAGGGTTCACAGAAACTGGATAAAAATTGGCATTGTTATGAGGGACAAAGCCAAACTGGTTGCTACAGGTTACTACAAAGTAGAAGGTATCGATGATGATGGAAACAGAATCTTCGAGACTTTCAAGATCAAACAGTAAGCACCAATGACAAGATTTGATCTTGTTTGGGCCTAAAGATAAGGACCTAACAATAGGATATTCCTAGCACATGTTGAGCATTCAAGCATGGATATCTATCAGATGAATGTCAACAAAGTGCACTCCTGAATGGTGAGTTAGAAGTTGAAGTTGATGTACAACTCCTGGACTTTGAAGTTGCAGATCCATTGGAATTTGTATATCATTCTCTTCCCAAGCTCTTCTATGACGGAGGTAGGGATTCAAGCAAATCGTCAAGGACATGGTATGACACTCTAACTACTAATTACTTGAAAATGATTTTGGTAGAGTCGTTATACACATATCTCTTTAGAATACAAGGCACACAAACAATGTAATATATGTGCAAGTATACCATGATCATATTATATGTGGGTCTACTAATAAAAATTTGGCAAGAGATATTTGCTAAGTTAATGCAGAGTAGGTACAACATGAGCATGTTGGAAGAGTTGCAATTCTTTTTGGATTACAAGTAATTCGAAAGAATGATGGCAATTAAAGTAAGTCAAGGATCTTTTGAAGATGCGCAATTTGGAAGATTCTAGACCTGCCAAGACTTCTTGCCAACAAACCACTAAGCTTAGTCAGTGCAAGTCAGGTATATGAACTGAAGTGACAAGCTATAGAGGTAATCAGCTCATTACTTATTCAAGTGCATAAAGACCATATATTTTATTCTCGATATGCCTATGTGCAAGTTTCCAAGTGGATACTAGAGAATCTTATCTTATAGCCCAGTTATGAATTGTTAGATATCTTAGGGGATCACCAATTCTGGAAATCTGGGACCCTAAAGATACTAGATTTAACATAATTGGCTATATAGATATAGATATGCAGGTTATAAGAAAGACAGGGAAGTCATTCCTAGAAGCTGTCATTATTTCCAGCAACTCTGTTGATCTCTTCACACCACGTATAGAACAAGCGCATGGACACCAGGTATCATTTCTTTTGAGATTATCCTTAGTAGAATAAATTGCAGATATTTGTTAAACAACTTGATGAATTCATTTTGTCTAAGTTGGTTAGTGAATTTGAGATATTATTTATATGCATATTTGTTGGAAATCTCATCTGCAATGAATTCTCAAATGAGTTCACAAGTATTAAATTTTCCATATTTAAAGGACTTGTGAATTTATTTTAAATCAAGTTCCTCATGCTTATTGCTATTAGTTTAATTATCATTATTACAATGCAATATACATAAGTGGTAGTTAAATTATTTAGCATAAGTTAGAAGCATAATTATTTGCATGTTAAATATTTGATGAGTATTAGTCAAGATGTCTTGCTTAATTGCTCTGATATTTTGCTCTGATATTCTTAAATATTTTGTTATAAATAATTATGATACTTTTGATATTAATGACAGTATTCAGAATTTCTGTTCTAAGTAATTAATGCATATTTCAAAACTCACTAATATTAGAAGGCGAAGTATTTTCTAAGTTATGTGTATAAAATTCTCAATATTTTATATACTTAGAAAATATTTCTAAATTTGTTTTTGTTGCGAGAAGTTGCAATTAGGAACACAAGTGTTAAATGTCTATATTTAAAGGACTTGTGAATTTCTATTCAACTATTTTCTCGAGCTTACATATATCAATAATAATTGTTATAAGTATAATTGTAATATGCCAGAGTGACAATTATTAGATATAGTGTAGGAAGTTAGATGCTAATATTCAATCTAATGAATATTTTAGTATTTAGCGAAATTATTTTATCCTATTAAAATTATGGATTGAAGCAATACAATGATTATTAGTTTCATAATTTTGATTTGATAAAATATAAGAAGCACAATTTCTTGCATCTTGAAATTATTGATACATATCAAATAATTGGTATCAGCGTGCAATTAATTGTGATATTTTTAATATTAGTGATAACACAAGTTGTTTATCTGAAATCACTAATAATAAAAATATATTTAAATGCTTATTGTTCTACTGAATGATTGCCATGTTTATTTGATATATATGCATGTCAATGGCAATTGGTTAGTATAGCATAAGTATTTAATTTATTTTGGTTGATTTAAATCATGATGATATAAAACAATTCAGTGAAATATCTGTTCCATGATTTAAGTAAATTAAAATAAATAAGAAGCATAATTATTTGTAATATAATTATTATCTTTTATTACTCTGTGATAATTGAATAAGATCTTATTACAAAATAGTTGTGATATATTGATACTAATGAATTTGCTTAGTTTTTATTCTAAGTAAAAATTGGTTATTGAAAAAGCCGTTAGTATTAATATATTTAGTTTTCTTTCTTTGACTGGTTTACGACCCTGAATGTATTTAAAAGAAATTTTTGTCTATTTCTTTTTCAAAATGTTTTATTCAAAGATACATTCATTTGTCTATCAATTTTAGTTAAGAAAATTTAAGAATTCTTTTTCAAAACTTCTATTTTGAAAAACTTTTTTTTAGGATAATCTTTCTTTTATCTCGAAACTTTATCCTCTCCCAAAAGCTTGATTTAATTGTTTTATCTTTAAAAGCTTTTTCTCTCTTTTGAAAATTTATTTTAACTTCAAGGTATCAATCACTTGTAAAATTATTTGTTTTTAAATACTTGTTTCAATGTATGTTTCACATTGATTCATAGTACCAAAACAGTGATTGTTGCTTTGAAGGCCTAGTACTGTATTGTTAAGCATTCATCCAACCCCAATTGTCATGTTTTTATTTAAAGTCGGGGATACTATCAGGCAGACGAAAATGATGTAAATCATAATTGCATTATGAGTCGGAAAATCATTGTCTTCTATCTGATAAGGATGTTTTGCAAAACTGTTTTTAAAAAAACATACAGTGCTTAGGTTTAATGGAAAAGAGTCATTTTTATTGAGATAAAATTTGGTAAGAGAGTTGAATTTCTTCTTTGGTATAAATTCCCGCGTTTTATTATGGGAAGTTTGCCTTATAAGAAATTCATAAGAAATAGAAACTTTTTCTCTGATACTCCCGCGTTTTATTATGGGATAAGTATCTTAAAGAAAATTTCTATTGGTTTCATGCTCTAAATGATAAATCTTTAGAACCGACAAAACTCTTTTACTAAAAGTGCTTTAATGCAATCGTTTACCATTCCTTCTTATATTTTTCCTTCTCCTTGAGATGAAAAATATGTTTTGGAATGTTAAAGTGATTATTTCGTTTTATCTTATTTAATTGATTTTATCCGTTTAGCCCCCAGTGGCTTCAGAAGCTGGCTAAAAGGTTGAAAACCCATCAATCTCTTACCCAGGCCATAATACCAAACACTCATTCATCCACTTCCATATATTAACCCTTGGAGATATAAGGAACTTATGTAAGTTAGAGGTTGATAAGGGAGAAACTGCACTTGATGCAGCAAATAAGGATGAAGTCGGAAGTGCACCCACAGCTCTACCTCTAGAGAAGCAAAGTAGTATATAACTGAGGTAACTGTAAGCTCATCTGTATCTTCTCAAAAGGATGCAGAGCTGAAAAGGCAATAAAATTGTCTCTGGAATCATTCTCTCAACAGGGTGAGTCCATTGAAATTCGCTCGTCAGCCAGAGCATCTTGTAATGAGTCAAGCACACCACTGGCACTCACGCTGATGGTAAGCCTAAACAGATAAATTTAAGGAACACATTACAAGGCGTGCACAGTGAGGGGTATAGGCATTCAGAGGAGATACGGACTCTAGTTAGCCATACAGTACATTGTCCAATGTATCTACCTCAAACAGAAGTTAAACTTCTGCATCCCGAAAGGGAGATCTCTTGTTCAGAATTATCTGGGCTTGAGAGGCAACTGCTTGACAAGAATTCTTCGGATGAGTCAAGTAGGGTATTTATACAAAATTCCCGTCATTGGGTTATGAGGGAAACGTAGACTCTAATTTTCCATTCATTACATTGTCTACTACGTCGCCCCTCTTGGAAGGAACATTTCCAGATCCTGAAAAGGAATGTTCACCTCCCGTTTACGGAGAAGGTGTGAGGCAACTCCTTGATAGAACAAGGCACGATTCTTAAAAAGATTTTAAAATCTTGGGATAACTCATCTCAAAGAGGTGAGGCTCCACTAGACAGTGATTTAGCAAACGCTATTGAGTCTGGTGCTGAGACAGTGCGTATGCATGATAGATCAAGAACACCTCAACGAGGCAATTCTCCACTTGATAGTGATTCAGTTAATTCGGATGAATCAGGTGTTGGGAATATATATGAATTGACGGATTTCACTTGCAGGTACAGAAGGCTAAATGTGGAATGCAGAGTGAAAGTGAGAGAGAGAAACACTTAAGTGAAAGTGAGGGAGAGATACACTTGAGTGAGAGATAGGGAGAGAAAGAGTGAAACACTTCTAAGTGCTCGACACTTAAGTGTAAACACCAACAGAACGTAGTAGAAGTGAGGAAACCATAAGCCAAACACTTACCCTTGCTACTTGCTACTTCTGAAAGAAAAGCTACTATATTTTTCCCGATCAATGACAGACGGGAACCTTCTTTGGAAGACAAACCATTCAAAAGTGAGCCATTGGAGGATTCCTCAACTAAGGTGGAGAATTTATAGGAAGAAAAAGGAGAAGTTAATAAAGTCTTATCTTCGTATCCTTGGGAAGAGTTAAGAGTTAATATCCTAAAGGGGTTCGTATCCTGGATCCTGGAAGATCCTTGGAAAAAGGGGTTCATATCCTTGGGAGAAGTTAATATCCTTAGGGGGAGATTTTAGACAAGAATGAAAAAGAAAATCTTATCTTCTGATCCTGAGGGGAAACAACAGAATATGGGAGAATCAAGAATTTGTATCCTATACTTGAAAGGAGTTGTCAAAAGAGGATTCGTCATACAAGTGGGAAGAATAGAGAAGAATTGACACTTCCATTGATTTTCTAAAGGGAGAAGAAGAAAAAGAAGGAGAATCACATTCTTAGGGGGAGAACATTATTTGAGCTATGTTCTATGTTTAACAGAAGACGTACCCAGGAATATTGATTCTTATGAAGCTCTGTTCATGATAAGTTCTTTAAGTTTAAACTGAAGGATTTTGAAACGGAAAAAGCTCAAACAGACAGAAATGAAGATGATACAACTTGAATATCAGTTCATCGTCAGAGGAACAAACATCTTTCATTTCAGTCACACAAGAAATCTGGAAATGCATAATCTGATCCAGAAAAACAAGTAGCATTATTTACAAGTCCCGGACGATTACTTTTTCTAGGTGTTAGTTGAGTTATCCTCTCTATGGGATTTGTTTGCTAAGTTTAACAATCAAATAGGGGGAGATTGTTTGAGATTACGAAGCTGTATAAATAGTAATCGTGATAACTCAACACTAGAACAGGACAGGTAAATAATACTACGCCTACACAAAAATCAGGAAGAAATGAAGACAAGGCAAATACAGTGAATCAAGACATTAGAAGAAGTTTTGAAGTCTACTATAGGTCACTGAAAGAAGTTCATTAATATGTTCATGCCTCAGTGAAGAATAATGTGTAAAGACTTTCAGGGTTTCAGAAGTGTTAAAGATTCGGTATAGAAGTGCCACAAGAAGATTTCAGTGTAAAGACATTGATTGAAGATAGACAGTGTTCGAAGCATAGGAATCTAGAAGAATTGAAGACATGGTAAAGACAAAGGATTAAGAAGACAGCTGCAGTCTTGAAGCTATACTCACTGAAAGAAGTTCATTTAAGTGTTCAAGCGTCAGTGAAGAACAGAGAATGAAGTATTCAAGATTGTGGTAATAATGGAGATGTTGTCTAAGTACCAGAAAAGATTCCAGTGAAGTTACAGTGTTTATTGACAGTCAGTGTTCGAAGCAATGAAGTTGCTGCAAACTTAACAATGCAAATAAGGCTATAATACGAAGACTTGGATAGAAGTTAGTCGTCTGTGAACCAGACCAGTTGCACTAGGCGTCAGCGGTTTGTGAAAGGAATCTGAGTATTAACTATAGAAGAATTGTTAAGTTGAAGAACGTACCTGGAAAGAACGGTTATTTATTAAGGTACGAAAAAGTGATTTGTAAAGGCTACAGCCAAACAGCTAAACAGCTAATAGCCAAACAGCTAAATAGCTCAAAGGGTGCAGGGTGCAAAGTGTCACAACCTTGGTACGAAAAGTGAAAGTTTCTGAACTACAGTCGAAGAACGGAAACAGCTCAGGGTACAGGGTGTAATGCGACAAGACTTTGATACAAGAAATGGAAGTTGGGGAACTTCAGTCAAGCAATCAAAAGAGGGTCAAAATGCAGTGACCAACTTGCACTTTGACCATGTTAAGTGTTATTCACGCGCATGACTTGAATTCTCCCAACAGTTTTCATGGCGCCACTTATTCTGTCACAGTGAATGCAATGTTGCTGGCGCCACTTAACTTCACCTTGGAGCAAATTAGTTTTTAAGGCGCCACTTGATTTCTCACAGGGTTATCACAGTAGCTGGCGCAACTAAAATATGACTTGGTTAATTCAGCTAAGGCAGAAATTTACTGGCGCCACTACAGGGGATTCACTCTACAGGCGCAACATAAATTCTAAGGTGCAACAAATATTTCTTGGACCCACACATCCCTCAGCCAATCAAATTCAAGCAGTCAACTTTATTTGATTTAAAGTCTATACCAATTAAATTGAAGAGTCGTCTTCTCCAACAAAAACAAATGTAGAGAGCAGCCATGGCCGGAGCAAGAAGATATAATTTATACTCACCCATACCTTGCTCCTGGTCAGATATTAGGACCCGGTTCTTTAACGAAAAATGCTCAGGGCTCCTAGATATCACTCCCTACGGACTCAGTTTTTCCTTGTACTAATTTAGATATATTTGTATAGGAACTGAGCCTAATATTTTTGTGTTAGTAGCAAAGAACTAATTTGTTTTTTGGAAGCCAGTTATATTTTTAACTGGGTGTAGCACCCCTCTGGGTTTATATATGAAAGATATATTCCCGGAAACTTGTCTCCATAAATTACTTGCTAATTTTCTTGAACATAATTGATTTATCTGGACACACAGAAAATTAGCAGGCAGCTCACCTAAACACTACAAATGGCCAAACCCACTCTGAAGCAATAATTTATTTATCCGCAAATTCAGCAAAAGAATTTAAATTATTGTGAATATCGTATTCAACCCCCCTTCTACGATATTTCGGGACCTAACAGTGTAGCAATGGACGATGATTATACAAGTTGGATAGGATTTCCGAAATATAGTAAAGAATATTTAAAGGGGATAACCACATTTTTGGAAAATGCATTTCCCATTTATGCTAAAGGAGAAGAAATGAGGTGCCCCTGCAAAATATGTGTAAATCGTAATTGGCATTATCAAAATGTCATTTATGATCACCTAATTTGCCATGGGCCTTCTCCTATACATTTGAAATGGATTTGTGAGGTTTCATGTACCAAAGTAGACGATAGTTCTGAATTTATGGATTATGAAGCAGGAATGGGCTTTGAAGACAATCTAGATCAGATGTTTAATTGTACGGGTAAGGGGTTTCAAGATTTAGAAGACAGTAGTGATGATATAGCAAATGTAGAGGCTAGAAAGTTCTATCAGCTTGTTAGAGACGGAAAATAACCACTATACCCCGGTTGCTCTAAATTCTCTCGATTAAGTTTTATGATCAGACTTTATCATTTAAAGTGTGTTCATGGAATTACCGAGTCTGCCTTTGGCGACTTACTAGGATTAATGAATGAAGCTTTTCCTGATGCCCGCCTACCTTTGTCTTTCAATGCTGCAAAGAACATGATTAGGGATTTAGGTCTCGATTATCAGAAAATACATGCATGCCCAAACAGTTGCATGTTATACTGGGCTGAAAATAAAGATAAACAAGAATGCATAAATTGCGGTGTTTCTAGGTGGGTTATACAAGAAAAAAAGGCATTGATGCGAATGATGATCCACAAAAGTCGACATACAAAGTACCAGCAAACGTGATGAGGTACTTTCCGCTGAAACCAAGGTTGATGTGTCACTGCTGACGTGGATGTTGGGGCCCAGTTGCTGACATGGCAGTTATGGGTCCCACCTTTTGACCCCATTTAATCAGTTTTTTTGAAAACTAATGCAACGCAATCTACTGTTACCTTTGGCCAATAAAGCGTTGCATTAGGGCCTTAATGCAACACTTTTCCTACTATTACATTTGAAAACTAAAGCGTTGCATTAGATAGCAAATGCAGCGCTCGCAGATGCAATGGCAAAATCGCGTTGCATTAGGCCTAATGCAACGTAAAATGGGTCAAATGTAACAGAATGACAGTGTTGCATCAGGCCATCTATGGCGTAGTGAGAGAATGGAGCTTCTTCTTTGATTGTATAACAAGGGCCTTAACTGTCAAATGCACCAATTTTGATGCAATTCCTCAACTGTCACAATAAATTGGGTATTCTCTGACCCATAACTTAAATTTTAATTTTCCTTGTTTATTAATTAGGCAGATAGCTAGCAAAATAAATGATGATGCACATACAGTATATTTTGCTAGATTTTTACAGTTGATTTTTAGCTATCTCTTGCCTAATGTTAGTTTTGAGAATGATCAGAGTTTAGTTAATTTTTATATGAACAAGAGGATTTTTGCTGATCTTACTAGAAAAGATGCCAAGAAGGATAATGAAGGTAAATTGTCTAATGTGTTTTATCCCACATGGGTCAGGTTTCTCTTAAATCAGAGAATGCCTACTGTGTACGGGAGGGATTTTCTGTCTGTGACTACGAATTAGAGTTTAGTACCCTCTGATTCTAACCCAAGTCAGTCACTAAACACTAATCCTCAAACACTGATGCCAACCTCTGTTATATCCCAAAAGACTACAGTTGTAAAACAAACCTCTCAATAAGGGTCAAGCATGAAAAGAAAGGGAAAGTCAGTCTCAGAGTCTTCTCCAAGAAAAAGAAGATTAGTTGATGAACCTACAGACTCTGATGAAAGTAATGAAGGGTTAGTATTTCCTGTGAAGAAAAAGGTTAAGAAAGCCTCTGAGATTCCTCCTGCTCTATTTATGAAGCCATTGCATGTCAATCACATCTCAGAGCCTACAAAGAAAAGAAGAAGATTAGAAAAGGCTATAAACTCTGATGATCTGTTAAACTCTGATGGTATGATTAAGTCTGATGGTGATGCTGAAAAAAAGAAAGCAACTGAAGAATTGGTTGCAGATCCAGCTGTTCCGGTTATAATATCTGATTCTAATGTTCACTCACCAAAACAAATAATTAAGGAGATTTCTTATGAAAGAATGAGAGAGCTAGCTGAGGAAGTCAGAAAGGAAATGGTTGCAAAGAAGTCTCAAACATCTCCAGCCACTGGTAGTTCTAAGCTGTTTACCAGGAAGAAGAAGAAGCAAGTTTCTTTTGGCCAGAATACACAAAAACCTACCTCTCAAAGTGAGGTAGCAATCTCTACATGGTTAGGCCCACAAGAACCTGTTGATCAAAGTTCAACAGAAGCCACAGTTCTAGCAAGTGAAGCCAGCATGGATCAGGGGTACAACCCACAAGAACCTTCAGCTCAAAGGGTTGAAGAAGTTGTTAAGGTCTCTGTCACACAAGAACCATCCAATCAAAGTTTGGATGCAGGCACTTACACAATGCAAGAAGATTCTGTTGTTGCTGATGCTGAAGGCCAATCTCTAGCAGAGTCAAGCCCATAAGAACCTTCACCTCAAAGTGGTGAAGCAGCTGCTGATATGACTCAGGTCACACAAGAACCAATTACCAACTTTGTGATTGCAGACCAAGCAATGAAGATGCAGACAAACTCTATTTCTACAAACTCTAATGCACAACCATTGGTAATATCTGATGCAATTCTAGTGCAACCTATTTCTGCACAGCCTTGGGAAACTCCATCCACTTCCATAACTACTCAAGGTATAAACTCTAACTTTTCTTCAGAATTTCTATTCTCTGATAGTATAAGCTCAGAATTTATATTTCCAAATTTTTCTGCTGGGATGACCATGAATAGTCTTGTAAAGGGTACCCTATTCATGTGACCAAAGATCTCCTTTCTCAGTCACCTCTTATTTCTGTAGGACAATGTGATTTGAGCCTTTCTAGTGAGCCTGAGGTAAAATGTGTGAAAAACGGAACTAACAATGAGAGGCAAACACTGGATCTGGCAAAAGAAGAGGTAAAATTGAGAAAGAAGTTAGTTACTTCTAGTAAGCAAACTCTGACTATTACAAGTCATGATATGTGTAATGTGAGAAGTAATGAGATTACTTTAAAAGAAAAGAATGATTTAGGGTGTTCTATTATTTTTACAGGTACTCAGAGTATGACTGGTTATCAATCCTTAAATTCTGAGTTGCCAAACTCTGATACTACTGCAAACTCTGATAGTGCAGCTACATTCTCTGATGAGCCAATTTTTTAGGATGAAGAAGTCACAGATCTATCAATTTCATTCACTCAAAGGTAGAACTCCAAGAAGTGGCACGTTGATGCAATTGATGCCCATGAGAGATTGAGGATGAAATATCCTCATTATCTGACTGTTGAAACCCTCAAGGGTGAAATTGAACCAGCTTTGGATAAAGAAGGAGTAAAGAGGGATATTAGTGCAAAGGGAGAACCATCTCATGAAGATCTTTACAACTCTCACAGACAATCCATCTGGGATATGTCTTGGAAATTTCTCAATGAAGAGATTTCATTGCCTCATGTTCATGAACTGATTCAAAAGGTTGATTCTGAAATAAATTCTGAAGAGATGAAGATTGTTTTAAAAGCCACTACTATGTTGACAAAGGGTCTTCACAATGAAGTTTGTGATTTGAAGGATTCTGTTAGTAAAACCACTGCATCCTTTCAGACTTCTGTCACTACTTCTCAACATGCTTTAGCTCGAGAATGTTTCTGCAAAATAGGATGCTTTGGAAGTCAAAGTTGATAATCTTTCTACTGCTGTCACCTCCATGCAAACCATGTTGCATACAATTGCGGACATCTTTACTATCAAAAAGGGGGATGATGTCAAAAAGGGGGAGAAATTCTCAAAAGACAAATGCAAGGTGGATGCAGCAATAAACTCTGATAAACCTTGAGAAGGTGATGGTAATGGTAGTAGTGGTGATAAAAGACAAGGAAGTTATATGTTAGTATTGGTGTCCTAGAGACAATACTTTTAATGTTTTATTGAAAATAATTAAGGATTATGTTTTATGTGATTAATTAATTAATATTTATTATGTCTTTATTTACTGCGTCATAAATTGAAAGAATAATAAATGTCCTTGGAATATTAATACGTAATATATATATCTTTAAGTATGTGACTTAAAAATGAGATTATATGAATAGTATTTTATTCCTAAAATTCCCTAGTCAAGTATTATTATTTAAGGACAGTAATAATGCAATAAGACTAGTGTGTTTGTTGACAGATGACCACATCTCATTGGTCATAGGTATGGTGATATTAAAGTCAAGAACATAAGTGTATGTATCAATACATGACACTGGAAAGACCCGCCGTGAGATTCTACATGTTAATAAGTGTCATAAGAAATCTCACAGTGATAATGATGTAATGATCCTCTGACTTGAAATCATTATATTTCTATACGAGAATTAATATACTTTGATTACACTCAAAGTTACCTTTAACCGGGTAATGATAAAGGTGGACATTGGGTATGCTATGAATCGTATGGGGAATATGAATGATAGATATAGGATTTAACCCTCCAATTCTAGGAGTGATATTATTGGCCTCTTGATTGAGTGAGACTATGAAATGCATGGCCATGCTCAAATATTGATTTGTTTAAATAGTCTACTCATTGATCAAGGAAACCAAGATTAAACGTTGAAGAGGATGACACTATACATGGCTCGAGTTTTATCTATAATATAATGTTAAAGGGATTATATTACATTGCACATTATTCACGAAAGGTTTAATTGAATCACCAATTATTATTGTTACTTGGGTAGCAATGATGTATTACTAGATGCCGCTCATTATTTATAATTTTATTATTAGATAATAAAATTATTGTCAACGTAATAATAACCTAAAGGGTCACACACAAAGAACGTCAAAACGGAGGTTTATTTAAATTACGAATTTAAATATATTATTATTTATTCGAATTTAATTATTAAATTAATTAAGTGGGACTTGATTAATTATATTAGAATTCGGATTTAATAAGTATTATTATTATTCGAATTTAATTATTGAATTAATTAAGTGAGACTTGATTAATTATATTAGAATTCAGATTTAATAATAATAATAACCCAAAGTCATAATGGGTTTTGGAAACCACATGGATTAGGGTTAGGCCCAAAATCTATCTCTCCCCTATATATACATAATGATGTATAGTATTAGGGTTGAATCATCAAATTTCGTTTTAGAGAAAAACCCTAGCTGCTCAACATCAAGAGTGGCTAGAGAAAGAGAGAGAGAGAGAGAGGCAAACAATTCGGCTAGTACCGACTCCGGTGATCGTAGGACGATCGGGCGTTCGTGTGGACTTCTTTAGAGAGCAAATCTTTGCAACAAAGGACTGCTGTGATTCATCTTTCTGGACCTCCATTAAATAGCATACGAAAGCTTTGTTAAGGTACAGACTTCTTCACCATAATCATCCAACGTTATACATGGATCCTGCGATTGGGTTTCGATTTTTTTATTGTTTTTACGTTAATTCCGCTGCGTTTTCATGCCCGAAACCCTTCAATGGCATCAGAGCTACGTGTATAATGGGATGATTTGGTTATGTGTTTAACAGTTTTTCGATGTATGTAAACATATATATGATATACCATGACTATATATTGATATATATGTTTTATATGATTTTGAATATATGATATTCATGTGTTGTATAATCATGGGATGATTGTGTGTATTGCTGTATGTATATGATACATGTTTGTTCTTGTTATGGAAATCGTATTCGATACGAATTCTGAAACGGCTTCGGTAGATTTTCTGAAATCTGTCTCCAGTGTCCGATTTTCGCAAACGATATATTTTTTATGACTGGAATCGTGTCACTGAGCAATACTGACAAAGTCAGCTTCGCGTATGTAAGCCGTTTGACGACGTTACAGACCCCGAAACGGCGATTTATTATTTTCTGAAATTTATTTGATTTTCTGAAATTTTGAAATTTATTATTGTTGGTTTCCGAAGCATAAAACGCAGCGGATAAACGTAAATATAACGAAAATTTTCGGAACCCAAACGCAGGATCATGTATAAGAATTGACGGATTATGGTGATAATCGAATCATACCTATTAAGATTTTGAATGCCACGAACTCAACGGAGATCCTTGCTATCACGATTTGTGTCTTCCTCTCGAAAGCACCTCTATGGTATCCACACGAGCACCTTCAAGAACGTCTCACGATCTTGAACACGGAACGGAAGTACTAGCCTCCTTTGATAGGTTTCGAATTCTCTCTGCCTCTTCCTATGCTGCCTCTTCTGTTAGGGTTTATACAAAAACGTGCAAACCATTTAACCTATCATTATCTATTTATAATGATTGGTTAATGGGCCTTTTTAGCAAAAACCTAACCCATGTAGGCATATGATTAAATAATAAAACATGCTTCTATTATTTAATTAATAATTAAGTCACACTTAATTATTATTGGCAGAAATATAATTCTTCAAATTCGAATTTATTTCAATTAATTAAGTCTCACTTAATTAATATAATAAATTCGAATTAATCATCAATTAATTTAAATCTATAATTTAAATTAACTATTCCTCTAGGTGCTCTATGTGTGTGACCCTATAGGCTATTATTTAATTAGCAATAATTTTATTCTCCAATAAAATTATAAACAATGAGCGGTATCTAGTAATACATCATTGCTACCTAATTAAACAATAATTAAATCGTGATTCGATAAAACCTTTCGTGATTAATGTTTCCGTGTAATATAATCCCTTTAACCATATATATTATAGATTAAACTCGAGGCATGTATTTAGTCATCCTCTTCAACATTTAATCCGGGTTTACTTGATCCATGAGTAGACTATGAAAAACAAATCATTATTTGAGCACGGCCATGCATTTTATAGTCTCACTCAATCAAGAGGCCAATAATATCTCTCCTAATTATAGGAGGGTTAAATCCTTTATCTATCATTCATATTTCTCATACGACTCATGATATACCCGATGTCCACTTTTATCATCACCCGGTCAAAGGTAACTTTTAATGTAGTCAAAGTATATCAATCCTCGTATAGAAATATAATGATCTCAAGTCAGAGGATCATTACACCATTATCACTGTGAGTCTTTCTTATGACTTAATTAAACATGAAGAATCTCACTGTGGGTCTGTCCAGTACCATGTACCCCTACATGTACCTATGTATTGACTTTAGTATCCCCATACTTATAACCAATGAGATGTGGTTATCTGTCAAACAACATACTAGTCTATTTATGTATTATTATTGTCCTATCATAATAATACTCGACTAGGGAACCTTTAAGAATATGATATATTATATAATCTCAAGTTCAAGTCATGTACTTAAACTATATAACGAGTATCATGATTCTAAGGACATTTATTATGCTAACAAATATATCGCAGTAATTAAAGTCATAATAAATACGTTTATTGAATAATCAAATGACATAAATGTTTATTAAAAGGAAAAATTGTATTGCCTCTAGGGCACCTACACTAACAATCTCCCACTTGCACTAGAGCCAATCACCCATGTATCTAATACCCATGGAACTAGTGTGACCGTCGTGCTTCTGCTGCGACAAGCCTTTGGTCAGTGGGTCTGCAATGTTATCATTTGTGTGCACTTTACATATGTGTATGTCACCCCTCTCATTAATCTCTCGAATGAGGTGATATCTCCTGAGTATATGTTTGGTTCGGGAGTGAGCTCTAGGTTCTTTAGCTTGTGCAATGGCTCCATTATTATCGCAGTATAGATCAATGGGATCTGCGATTGATGGAACCACTCCCAATTCAGTAATGAATTTTCGAATCCAAACTGTTTCCTTAGCCGCTTCACAAGCTGCAATGTACTCAGCCTCCATTGTAGAATCAGCTACTGTTTCTTGTTTTGAACTCTTCCAACTTACAGCACCTCCGTTTAGACAAAACACAAAACCAGACTGTGATACAGTATCATCCCTGTCTGTTTGGAAACTTGCATCGGTGTAACCTTTTACTACTAGTTTCTCCTCTCCTCCATACACTAAGAATGAATCTTTAGTCCTTTTCAAGTACTTTAGAATATTCTTGACAGCCGTCCAGTGACCTTCACCTGGATTAGATTGGTATCTGCTCGTCATGCTTAAAGCATACGAAACATCTGGGCGAGTACATACCATCGCATACATAATGGATCCAATTGCTGAGGCATATGGAACCTTACTCATGCGGTCCTTGTCATCCAATGATTTCGGACACTGATCTTTAGAGATCGTTATCCCTTGAGATACGGGGACATATCCCCTTTTTGCATTTTGCATACCAAAACGGTGCAAAACCTTATCGATGTATGTACTCTGACTTAGACCGATCATCCTTCTAGATCTATCCCTATAGATCCTCATTCCTAGAATGTAGGATGCATCTCCTAAGTCTTTCATAGAGAAATTACTCCCTAACCAAATCTTAACAGCCTTGAGAGAAGGTATGTCATTCCCCATTAGTAGTATGTCATCAACATATAGTACTATGAATGCCACATGGCTCCCACTAACCTTCTTGTAAACACAAGGTTCATCCTCGTTTTGAACAAATCCATACTCTTTGATAGTTTCATCAAAACGGATGTTCCATCTCCTAGAGGCTTGCTTTAATCCATAAATGGATCGACGTAATTTACATATCTTGCTAACATTCCCTGGACTGACAAAACCTTCAGGTTGTGTCATGTACACATCCACATCTTCTTCAAGGCTTCCATTAAGGAAGGCTGTTTTGACATCCATTTGCCAGATTTCATAATCATGGAATGCTGCAATAGCAAGCAAAATCCTTATGGATTTGACCATAGCCACTGGTGAGAAGGTTTCATCATAGTCAATACCATGAATTTGCTTGAAACCTTTTGCAACTAGCCTTGCTTTATAGGTCTGAACATTTCCATCCATGTCAGTTTTCTTCTTGAAAACCCATTTGCACCCTATGGGTTTTACCCCTTCAGGTGGATCAACCAAAGTCCATACTTGGTTTTCATATATGGATTCCATCTCGGATTTCATGGCTTCTAGCCATCTCTTAGATTCTGGACTGCTCATAGCATCTTGGTATGTGAGAGGCTCATCTTCATCTATGAGCATCAAATCACCACATTGAGTCAAAAGAAATCCATATCTCTCTGGCTCATGGCGAATTCTACCAGTTCTACGAACAACCTGTGTTTGTTGAGCGTTATTATTATCCTGCTCTTGTTCCACTTCAGGTTCAATGCTATTTTGTGGTTCTCGATCTTCATCGAGGTCTATAGTTCTCCCACTATTTCTTTTGGAAACAAAATCCCTTTCCATGAAGACAGCATCTCGAGCAATAAACACTTTTTGCTCAGAAGGACTATAGAAATAATACGCCTTTGTTTCTTTAGGGTATCCCACAAAATTGCACTCTTCAGATTTAGGTCCAAGCTTGTCAGATACTTGACGCTTCACAAACGCCTTGCATCCCCAAACTTTCATAAAGCTCATGCCTGACCGTTTCTTCTCCCATATCTCATATGGAGTCTTTTGAACCTTCTTAGTAGGAACACGGTTAAGTGTGAAAGCCGCTGTTTCTAGAGCATAACCCCAGAAACTAATTGGAAGATCTGCATGACTCATCATCGATCGCACCATGTCCAACAAGGTGCGATTTCTCCTCTCTGAAACTCCATTCCATTGAGGTGTACCTGGCGGAGTGAGTTGTGATACAATACCACACTCCTTTAAATAATCTTTAAATTCAGTGCTCAAGTATTCTCCTCCACGATCAGATCGTAAGATTTTAATACTTGCACCTCCGCCAATTTGCTTCTCTACTTCAGCCTTGTATTCTTTGAACTTTTCAAAAGAATCGGATTTATTCTTCATAAGATATACATATCCATATCTACTGAAATCATCAGTAAATGTTATGAAGTAGTAGTAGCCTCCTCTAGCCATCACACGCATTGGGCCACATACATCACTATGTATTAGCTCCAAACGTTCAGTGGCCCTTTGACCCTTACCAGTGAAAGGGGCTTTAGTCATTTTACCAAGCAAACAAGATTCGCATTCTTGGTATGATTCAAAATCAAACTTATCCAAATATCCATCCTTATGTAATTTGGATATGCGTTTCTCATTTATATGGCCTAGACGACAATGCCAGAGGTATGTTTGATTTGAGTCATTAACTTTAAGTCGTTTGTTTTCTATATTACAGACAGGATTATCTAAGTCAAGAACATATAAACCATTAAACAAACGCGCAACACCATAGGTTAAATCATTCAAAGCAAAAGAGCAACTGTTGTCCTTTATTGTAAACGAAAAACCTTTCTTGTCCAAACAAGAAACAGAAATAATGTTTCTGCGAAATGCAGGCACGTAATAACAATTCTCCAGTTCTAAAACTAGCCCAGAGGGCAAAGATAAATAATAGGTTCCTACAGCTAAAGCAGCAACTCTTGCTCCGTTGCCAACTCGTAGGTCCATTTCTCCTTTAGCCAATGTCCTACTTCTCTGCATTTCCTGCACATTTATACAAATGTGAGAAGCACATCCGGTATCCAATACCCAAGATGTAGAAATAGACAGATTGACTTCTATAACATATATACCTGAATTAGAAGCTTGCTCAGCCATCTTCTTCTTCAGATCCTCCAAGTAAACTGAACAGTTTCTCTTCCAGTGACCAGTTTTCTTACAGTAGTGACATTCACCCTTAGCGACCCCACCTTTAGGCTTTAAAGCCTGTTTAGGACCTGACTTTGGCTTGGGTGTAGAATCAGAACCTGTCTTCTTCTTACCCTTCCACTTGCCTTTCCCTTTGGCCTTACCTTTATTGCCCACCATCAGTATGGGAGCAGGTTCAGCCGTCTTCATGTTGGTCTCATATGTTCTCAACATAGCCAACAATTCAGTAGGTGTTTTGTCAAACTCATTCATATTGTAGTTCATAACAAACTGAGTGAATTTGTTGTTCAAAGAATTCAAGATTAGGTCAATACCAGTTTCCGGACCAATCGGGAAACCCAAAGTATCAAGATACTCAATGTAACCAATCATCTTCAGAACATGTGGGCCAACTGGTTCATTTGCCCCTTGTTTGCAGTTAAAGAGTGACTTGCTCGTGTTGAACCTTTCTTGACGAGTTTGGCTTGCAAACATGCTTTGCAAGTGCTCATTGATAGTATATGCATCCATATGCACATGCTGTCTTTGAAGCTCAGCACTCATAGTTGCTAACATAAGACACGCAACATCAGTTGCATCATTCTCATCCTTTGTGTGGGCCGCTCGTTCCTCAACAGTAGCGCCCTCAGGAAGGGGACCTGCCGGAGGAATATCAATGACATGAAGCTTGCGCTCCTGCCTGAGGACAATCCTCAAATTCCTCTGCCAGTCTAGGAAGTTGTTTCCTCCTGTCAGCTTATCCTTCTCAAGGACAGATCGTACGGATAGTGTGTTTGTGTTGTTTGTCATTACTTGGTATCTACAATGATAAAAGCACAAAATTAAACATTAGATTGTCTGAGTTATTTATTATGTTCAAATGATTATGATACATTCATAATATATCTCCCACTATTTTTATCAAATCAATAGCCCTTACTATTAATTTGGAAAGTATATCCCATAATCCTTTCTAGTGAGCCAAGATCCATATTTCGTCATGTCTCAAGTCAACCACTGGAAGTCCTTAAGAATGATTATTTAGGTAGACAACATTTGTCAATTATATCATATATAATTCTTGGATAGTTTGGTGAGCAACGATTGATCTTATCTATCTAATAGATTTTAACCAAACTCTATGCTTCTAAGTTCATAATGGTTGAATATAACCGTTTACTTTCACCTTATTATGACGACTCAGTTAAGTTTGACCCAATGATACAACGGCCGAATATAACCGTTTATATTCGTCGCATCTCACCACGATAGACAGGAGTCCCCTGCCACTGACAGTCTTTCCCCTAATCGATCTAGGATTCGATGAGTGTTCATTCATTGGAAAGCATCTGATTAAAACTTAATATTTTGTTAAGGGGTTTAGAAAATTTTATGACGATCATGATCACATCATGAAGAGATCCTCAATTTTTCCTTGAACTAAATATTTCAAATTGACATCTTAAATTGTTCATTTCCCAGGTAGATGGAGGATACCAGTGGTCACACTTAAAACCCATCATCCTTACGAATACGCATATCCGTTTTTGTCAGAAAATCCCAATTATAGATATCAAAATCCATATTCAATTCCGTGTTTTAAAAATCCATATTTCATAAACACAAGAATCTCATGATCGTTTGTTGATTTTAAAATCTTGAATCGTTACAGATTTTATCTTGAGTCGTTACAGATTTTATCTTGTTTAAACAAGCATGGCATGGGTGTCGTATCTAATACATACATACATGATTAATCTAATTAAAGCATGCATCATTCATACATCAATATGTAAAGTGCAGTATGTAAACGTGCTTGGTTATGGCCCCTTTCCTATGTGATCCTTTCGAGCTAATGAAAGGATCAAAGTCAATCTATGGTGGTAAAATATAAATACAATTACATGTCTTCATTCTTCTTGTATCCACTAGTGCCTGCTCCTCTTCTTGGATCATCTTTCAGTCTTCAAGTACATTACATGGAATAATTGAATACAACCTAAGCTAATGTACTTACATAAGAAAACTCGAGTTACATTCGAGGTTAAACAATTACAAGAATGAAGAAAACGACATGCAAGTCGTATTTATAAAACCAAAACCAAAAACCATTAATCTAGGGGTCTAAGGGCCATAACCAGCACCATGCTCAAGTACACAAAATAAAATATTGCGGGGGTCCGGGGGCGGCAGCCCCTGGGCGGGGGTCCGGGGGCGGCAGCCCCTGGGCGGGGTCTGGGGCGGCAGCCCCAGGCGGGGTCTGGGGCGGCAGCCCCAGGCGGGGTCTGGGGGCGGCAGCCCCCGGCTGGGGTCGAGCTCGAAATCAGAAATTTTTTTTATTTTCGAAGACCAGTCCTATTCAGAAATCATCAATTTCTGAACTACAGATCATATCTGTTGGCCCTTTTTCCCACTGCATCTTATACAGTTTCAGAAGCATGTATCATATACATACTTATCATATCCCAGTTAACAGATCATGTCCAACATAATCTGTCCACCAGTTTATATCACTATACAAACTGACCCTCATGCATAATATACAAATCGCAATATGGCATATAAATCAGTCATGACAAATCATTAACATGCTAGTATCATCACCACATATTACAATTCGAATATACATGAAGAACATAGCATGGCAGAAGCATGGCAGTAACAAAGCAGTAGCATGGCAGTCACCAAAACAGGCATATTTGCATCAAATACAGTTAACACGTAACCAAATCAGTCCCTTATACACGTAGCTCTGATGCCATTGTTGGTTTCCGAAGCATAAAACGCAGCGGATAAACGTAAATATAACGAAAATTTTCGGAACCCAAACGCAGGATCATGTATAAGAATTGACGGATTATGGTGATAATCGAATCATACCTATTAAGATTTTGAATGCCACGAACTCAACGGAGATCCTTGCTATCACGATTTGTGTCTTCCTCTCGAAAGCACCTCTATGGTATCCACACGAGCACCTTCAAGAACGTCTCACGATCTTGAACACGGAACGGAAGTACTAGCCTCCTTTGATAGGTTTCGAATTCTCTCTGCCTCTTCCTATGCTGCCTCTTCTGTTAGGGTTTATACAAAAACGTGCAAACCATTTAACCTATCATTATCTATTTATAATGATTGGTTAATGGGCCTTTTTAGCAAAAACCTAACCCATGTAGGCATATGATTAAATAATAAAACATGCTTCTATTATTTAATTAATAATTAAGTCACACTTAATTATTATTGGCAGAAATATAATTCTTCAAATTCGAATTTATTTCAATTAATTAAGTCTCACTTAATTAATATAATAAATTCGAATTAATCATCAATTAATTTAAATCTATAATTTAAATTAACTATTCCTCTAGGTGCTCTATGTGCGTGACCCTATAGGCTATTATTTAATTAGCAATAATTTTATTCTCCAATAAAATTATAAACAATGAGCGGTATCTAGTAATACATCATTGCTACCTAATTAAACAATAATTAAATCGTGATTCGATAAAACCTTTCGTGATTAATGTTTCCGTGTAATATAATCCCTTTAACCATATATATTATAGATTAAACTCGAGGCATGTATTTAGTCATCCTCTTCAACATTTAATCCGGGTTTACTTGATCCATGAGTAGACTATGAAAAACAAATCATTATTTGAGCACGGCCATGCATTTTATAGTCTCACTCAATCAAGAGGCCAATAATATCTCTCCTAATTATAGGAGGGTTAAATCCTTTATCTATCATTCATATTTCTCATACGACTCATGATATACCCGATGTCCACTTTTATCATCACCCGGTCAAAGGTAACTTTTAATGTAGTCAAAGTATATCAATCCTCGTATAGAAATATAATGATCTCAAGTCAGAGGATCATTACACCATTATCACTGTGAGTCTTTCTTATGACTTAATTAAACATGAAGAATCTCACTGTGGGTCTATCCAGTACCATGTACCCCTACATGTACCTATGTATTGACTTTAGTATCCCCATACTTATAACCAATGAGATGTGGTTATCTGTCAAACAACATACTAGTCTATTTATGTATTATTATTGTCCTATCATAATAATACTCGACTAGGGAACCTTTAAGAATATGATATATTATATAATCTCAAGTTCAAGTCATGTACTTAAACTATATAACGAGTATCATGATTCTAAGGACATTTATTATGCTAACAAATATATCGCAGTAATTAAAGTCATAATAAATACGTTTATTGAATAATCAAATGACATAAATGTTTATTAAAAGGAAAAATTGTATTGCCTCTAGGGCACCTACACTAACAATTATATCTGATTATATGATATGTTTGTATAATCTGAGATATATTACATGTGTTATGTGATAACATGGTGGATGGTTATGGCCTAAAGACCCATAGGATAGTAGTTTTGTTTTATGGTTTTGGTTTCTAAATACGACTTGCATGTCGTTTATTCATTGTAATTGTTAATCTCGAATGTAACTCGAGTTCTTCTTGTAATTTCATTAGAATAGATTTATTTATTATTCAATGTAATTGTTCAATGGAGACTAGGAAGCAAGGAAGCTAGGAGGCAATCCAGATGATGGAGCAATGAAGATAATAAAGACATGTAATAGTGTAGTATTTGAAACCACCATAGATTGACCTTGATAATTCCATTAGCTTGGAAATATCACATAGGATGGGGCCATAACCAAACACGTTTAATTTACGCACATTACATATTGATGTATGAATGTATGTGTAGAGTAGAAGATGCATGCTTTAATTAGATTAATGATGTATGCATGTATTAGATACGTCACCCATGTCATGCTTGTCATGCTAAACAAGATAAAATCTGTAACGATTTAAGATTTTAAAATTAACAAACGATCATGAGATTCTTGTGTTTATGAAATATGGATTTTAAAACACGGAATTAAATATGGATTTTTGATATCTATAACTGGGATTTTCTGACAAAAACGGATATGCGTATTCGTAAGGCTGATGGGTTTTAAGTTTGACCACTGGTATCCTCCATCTACCTGGGAAATGAACAATTTAAGATGTCAATTTGAAATATTTGGTTCAAGAAAAAATTGAGGATCTCTTCATGATGTGATCATGATCGTCGTAAATTTTCTAAACCCCTTAACAAAATATTAAGTTTTACTCGGATGCTTTCCAATGAATGAACACTCATTGAATCCTAGATCGATTAGGGGAAAGACTGTCAGTGGCAGGGGACTCCTATCTATCATTGTGAGATGCGACGAATATAAACAGTTATATCCGGCCGTTGTATCATTGGGTCTAACTTAACTGAGTCGTCATAATAAGGTGAAAATAAACGGTTATATTCAACCATTATGAACTTAGAAGCATAGAGTTTGGTTAAAAGTCTATTAGATAGATAAGATCAATCGTTGTTCACCAAACTATCCAAGAATTATATATGATATAATTGACAACTGTTGTCTACCTAAATAATCATTTTTTAAGGACTTCCAGTGGTTGACTTAGGACATGACAAAATATGGATCTTGGCTCACTAGAAAGAATTATGGGATATACTTTCCAAATTAATAGTAAGGGCTATTAATTTGATAAAAATAGTGGGAGATATATTATGAATATATCATAATCATTTGAACATAATAAATAACTCAGACAATCTAATGTTTATTTTATGCATTTTAAACATTGTAGATATTTAAATGGCAAACAATACAAATACTTTCTCCGTACGAACAACCCTTGAGAAGGACAAGCTGACAGGAACTAACTTCCTGGATTGGTATAGGAATTTGAGGATTGTCCTCAGGCAAGAGCGTAAGCTCCATGTCATTGAAATTCCTTCAGTTGCTCTTCCTATTGAGAATGCAACTCGCGTTCAACAAAATGCTTATCATAAGCATATTGATGATGTGAATGATATTGCATGTCTCATGCTGGCAACCATGAGTGTTGAGCTTCAAAAACAACATGAGCATATAGATGCTTATGAGATGATTGAACACCTTCAAAGAATGTTTGAGGGACAAGCTCGTCAAGAAAGGTTCGACACGAGCAAAGCACTGTATGCTTGCAAACAGGGAGAGCGTGAACCTGTTCAACCACATGTTCTGAAGATGATAGGTTATATTGAGTATCTTGATACTTTGGGTTTCCCGATTGTTATGGAAGCTCAGATTGACTTAATCTTGCAATCTTTGAACCGCAACTATACTCATTTTGTTATGAACTACAATATGAATGAGATAGACAAAACACCCACTGAATTGTTGGCCATGTTACGAACTGCTGAAACCAACATGAAAAGGCTGAACCTGCTGCCATGTTGATGGTAGATAACAAAGGTAAGGCTAATAGGAATGGCAAATGGAAGGGAAAGAAGAAGATTGGATCTGCTTCTGGTCCCAAGCCAAAGGCTAATCCCAAACAGGCTTTAAAGCCTAAGGGTGTTGTTGCAAAGGGTGATTGTCACTACTATGGTAAACCAGGTCATTGGAAGAGAAACTGTCATGCTTATTTGGAGGATCTGAAGAAGAAGAAGGCTGGTCAAGCTTCTAATTCAGGTATTTATGTTATAGAGGTCAATTTGTCAACTTCTACATCATGGGTATTGGATACTGGATGTGGTTCTCACATTTGTATAAATGTACATGAACTACGAAGGAGTAGGACTTTGGCTAAAGGAGAGGTCGACCTACGAGTTGGCAATGGAGCAAAGGTTGCTGTTTTAGCTGTAGGGACTTATTATTTATCATTGCCCACTGGGCTTATTTTAGAACTTGAGAACTGTTTTTACGTGCCTGCAATTTGCAGAAACATTATTTCGGTTTCTTGTTTAGACAAGAAAGGTTTTGCATTTTTAATTCAGAACAATAGTTGTTCCTTTTCTTTGAATAATGTTACCTATGGGGTTGCACGTTTATTTAACGGTTTATATGTTCTTGATTTAGACACTTCTATCTATAATGTGAATAACAAACGTCTTAAAATAAATGACTCAAATCAAACATACCTCTGGCACTGTCGTTTAGGCCATATAAATGAGAAGCGCATTTCCAAGTTACATAAGGATGGATACTTGGATAAGTTTGACTTTGAATCATACGAAGCATGCGAACCTTGTCAAATTGGAAAAATGACTAAATCTCCTTTTACTGGACAAGGTGAAAGGGCCACTGAACGATTAGAACTTATACATAGTGATGTATGTGGTCTTATGCGTACTATGACAAGAGGTGGCTTTTACTACTTTATCACGTTTACTGATAATTTCAGTAGATATGTGTATCTTATGAAGAACAAATCCGATTCTTTTGAAAAGTTCAAAGAATACAAAGCTGAAGTAGAAAAGCAAACTGGCGGAAGTATTAAGATTCTATGATCTGGTCGTGGAGGTGAATACTTAAGCCATGAATTTAAGAGTTTATTAAAAGAGTGTGGTATTGTATCACAACTCACTCCTCCTGGAACACCACAATGGAATGGAGTTTCTGAAAGGAGGAATCGTACTTTGTTGGACATGGTACGATCGATGATGAGTCATGCAGATCTTCCAATTAGTTTCTGGGGCTACGCCCTGGAGACGGCTGCTTATACACTTAACCAAGTTCCTACTAAAACGGTTCAGAAGACTCCATATGAGATATGGACTAAGAAACGTCATAGCATGTCATTTATGAAAATATGGGGATGTGAAGCGTTTGTGAAACGTTTAACTTCTGACAAGCTAGGACTAAATCAGACAAATATAATTTTGTGGGATACCCAATTGAAACAAAGGGTTATTCATTCTATAATCCTTCCGAGAACAAAGTGTTTGTTGCTCGAACTACAGTTTTTCTTGAAAGAGAAATGCTTTCGAAGAAAAACAGTGGGAGGATAATAGATCTCGGTGAAGTTCGAGGCCCACAAGATAACATTGAACCAATGGAGGAACTTGAGCAGGATGTACAAGACCACAACACTGCTCAAGAAACACAGGTTATTCGTAGGTCTAGTAGGATTCGCCATGAGCCTGAGAGATATTATGGATTTCTCTTAACTCAAGATGGTGATGTGATGCTTATCGATGAAGATGAGCCTCTCACCTACTAAGATGCTATGAACACTCCAGAATCCAAGAGATGGCTGGATGCCATGAAATCTAAGATGGAATCCATGTATACTAATCAAGTATGGACTTTGGTTGATCCACCTAAAGGGGTAAAACCTATAGGGTGCAAGTGGGTTTTCAAGAAGAAGACCGGCATGGATGGTAATGTACAGACCTATAAGGCACGATTGGTGGCAAAAGGTTTCAAGCAAATTCATGGTATTGACTATGATGAGACTTTTTCACTAGTGGCTATGGTCAAGTCCATCAGGATTTTGCTTGCTATAGCTGCTTACTATGATTATGAAATCTGACAGATGGATGTGAAAACCGCTTTCTTAAATAGGAGCCTTGAAGAAGATATGGATGTGTATATGACACAGCCTGAAGGTTTTGTTGATCCAAAGAATGTTGTAAAGGTATGTAAGCTGCGTCAATCCATTTATGGATTGAAACAAGCCTCAAGGAGATGGAACATTCATTTTGATGAAACTGTCAAAGAGTTTGGGTTTATTCAAAATGAAGATGAACCATGTGTTTACAAGAAGGTAAGTGGGAGCAATGTGGCATTCCTAGTATTATATGTTGATTATATATTAATAATAGGGAATGACATTCCTTCTTTACAGGTTGTTAAGACTTGGTTGAATAAGAATTTCTCAATGAAAGACTTAGGCGAAGCGACCTATATTTTAGGTATCAAGATCTATAGAGATAGATCAAGAAGAATGATCGGCCTAAGTCAGAGTAGATATTAGTCTAATCCAGGTAAAGTGTTAGTAATTGTGCTCTAGAGACAATACTTTTTATATTTTAAGGAAAATATTTATTATTAAGGATTATGTTTTATTGATTATTATTTATTTATTATGTTTTATTTACTGCGTAATAAATTGAAAGCATAATAAATGTCCTTGGAATTTTGATACGTATTATATATCTTTAAGTATGTGACTTAAAAATGAGATTATATGAATAGTATCTTATTCCTAAAATTCCCTAGTCGAGTATTATTATTTAAGGACAATAATAATGCACAAAGACTAGTATGTTTCTTGACAGATGACCACATCTCATTGGTCATAGGTATGGGGATACTAAAATCAAGAACATAAGTGTATGTATCAATGCATAGCACTGGAATGACCCGCCGTGAGATTCTACATGTTAAGTAAGTGTCATAAGTAATTCTCACTATGATAATGGTGTAATGATCCTTAGACCTGAAATCATTATATTTCTATACGAGAATTAATATACTTTGATTACATTAAAAGTTACCTTTGACCAGGTGATGATAAAAGTGGACATTGAGTATATTATGAATCGTATGAGAAATATGAATGATCTAGATGGGATTTAATCCTCCTAATTTTAGGAGTGATATTATTGGCCTCTTGTTTGAGTGAGACTATGAAATGCACGGCCGTGCTCAAATGTTGATTTGATTTTAATAGTCTACTCATCGATCAAGAAAATAAAGATTAAATTATGAAGAGGATGACACGAGACATGCCTTGAGTTTAATCTATAATATCAAGATTAAAGGGATTATATTACATGGAACATTATTCACGAAAGGCTTAATCGAATCACCGATTTATTATTATTACTTGGGTAGCAATGATGTATTACTAGATGCCGCTCATTGTTTACAATTTTAATTAGATATTAAAATTGTTGCCAACGTAATAATAACCTACAGGGTCACACACAAAGAACGCTTGAAGGAGAAATAATTTAAATTATGAATTTAAATTAAATAAGTAATTTATTTTATTTATGATATTAATTAAGTATGACTTAATTAATTATATAAATAGAATAAATGAATTACTTAAACTAATTCCAAAATTAATAATTAATTAATTAAGTGAGACTTAATTAAATAATTTAGAATTTTGGATTAGTATTAATTATAATTGGATTATAATTAGAAAACTTATTCCTCTCTCTATATAATCTCTTTATGGGCTGATTTAATAAGATAGAGATTTTACAAAACCCTAGCTGCTCTGAGAGAGGAGGAAGATAGAGAGAGAAGAAGTTTTCGGGTGCTAGTACACATCAATCCTTCATGAAAAGTGTTCGTGTGGATACCGTAGAGCGTAGATCGCGAGAGCGGGATACGTGGTGATTAAACAAGCTTTGGACCTCCATTAGTCTTCCATTAATGAACTGTTAAAGCTTCTAAAGGTATTTATTCTTTATCTCCGAATTAAATCTTTTGTTTTCGCATGGATCCTGCGGAGGGTTTCGCTATTTTGATTTATTTTTGCGTTTATTCCGCTGCGTTTGTGTCACGAAACCCTTCAATGGCATCAGAGCTACTTGCGAAACGTTTTAATTCGGTTATGTGCTTAACAGTTTTTGATATATAAGCATGTATGCGATCTATCATGATTTTATATTGATATAATATGTATATGTTTATATATATTATGAATATATGATATTCATATGATGTATAATCATTTGATGATTATGTGTGTTGATGTATGTATATGATACATGTTTGTTCTTATTATGGGAATCGTATTCGATACGAATTCTGAAACGGCTGCCGTTGATTTTCTGAAATCTGTGTCCGTTGTCCGATTTTCGCAAACGATATGTGTTTTCTGACTGGAATCGGGTCACTGAGCAATACTGACATAGTCAGCTCTGCGTCTGTAAGCCATTAGATGTCGTTACAGCCTCCAAACCGGTGATTTATGATTTTCTGAAAATTATTTGATTTTCTAAAATTTTGAGTATATGTATGTATATATTATGAATATATGATATTCATGTAATGTATAATCATATGATGATTGTATGTATCTCTGTGTATGTATATATGATATATGCTTGTTCTTGTTATGAGAATTGTATATGATACGATTTCTGAAACACCGTCAGATTTGGAGAAATCTGACTGTTGTATCCGATTTTCGTAAACGATATGTGTTTTCTGACTGGAATCGGGCCAATGAACAAAACTGATAGTTTTACTATCATCGACGGGTCTGTAAGGCGTTTGACGTCGTTAAGGGCCTCGAAATAGCGATTTATTGTCTTCAGAAATCTGTTTTTTAATTTTCTGAAATTTCGAAATTTGTTATATATGATTATATGATATGATTATATAATATGAGATATATTATATGTGTTATATGATAGCATGGTGGATGGTTATGGCCTAAAGACCCAAGGATAGTGGTTTTGATTTATGGTTTTGGTTTCTAAATACGACTTGCATGTCGTTTATTCATTGTAATTTAATTATCTCGAATGTAACTCGAGTTCTTCTTGTAATTTCATTAGAATAGTTTTATTTTTATTATTCAATGTAATTATCAATGAAGACTTACAAGCAAGGAGGCGATCCAAAAGGGGATGATGGAGCAATGAAGAAAGAAGACATGTAATAGATAGTATATTTAAAACCACCATAGACTGACCTTGATATTTCCATTAGCTTGAAAATATCATATAGGATGGGGCCATAACCAAACACGTTTAATTTACGCACATTACATATATGTATATGATTGCATGTATTGGTATGTATGCGTAGATATAATTGAGATGCATGCTTAATATTGATTAATCATGTATGTATTAGATACGACACCCATGCCATGTTTGCTTAAACAAGATAAAATCTGTAACGATTCAAGATTTTAAAATTAACAAACGATCATGAGATTCTTGTGTTTATGAAATATGGATTTTTAAAACACGGAATTAAATATGGATTTTTGATATCTATAATTGGGATTTTCTGACAAAAGCGGATATGCGTATTCGTAAGGCTGATGGGTTTTAAGTGTGACCAGTGGTATCCTCCATCTACCTGGGAAATGAACAATTTAAGATGTCGATTTGAAATATTTGGTTCAAGGAAAAATTGAGGATCTCTTTATGATGTGATCATGATCGTTATAAATTTTCTAAAACCCCTTAACAAAATATTAAGTTTTACTCGGATGCTTTCCAATGAATGAACACTCATCGAATCCTAGATCGATAAGGGGAAGGACTGTCAGTGGCAGGGGACTCCTATCTATCGTGGTGAGATGCGACGAATATAAACGGTTATATTCGGTCGTTGTATCATTGGGTCTAACTTAACTAAGTCATCATAATAAGTGAAAATAAACGGTTATATTCAACTATTATGAACTTAGAAGCATAGAGTTTGGTTAAAAGTCTATTAGATAGATAAGTTCAATCGTTGTTCACCAAACTATCCAAGAATTATATATGATATAATTGACAACTGTTGTCTACCTAAATAATCATTTTCTAAGGACTTCCAGTGGTTGACTTAGGACATGACGAAATATGGATCTTGGCTCACTAGAAAGAATTATGGGATATACTTTCCAAATTAATAGTAAGGGCTATTAGTTTGATAAAAATAGTGGGAGGTATATGATGATATACCATAATCACTTAAACATAATTAATATTAAATTTGCAACCTAGTTTATTTTATGCACTTTAATATTGTAGATATCAAATGATAAACACAAACAACTTCTCTATGCGATCAGTTCTTGAGAAGGACAACTTGATGAGAATATATTTCCTTGACTGACATAGGAGCTTGAGGATCGTCCTCGGGCACCACGATATTAGTCAAATCTCTTCCCCTTCTCTTAAAGTTGAGAATGTAACATGTGCAAATCATAGTGCTTATTGGAAGCAAATTGATGTTGCGACTGATGTTTCATGTCTCATGCTCGCAAATATATGTGCTGAGCTTAAGAAGCAATACAAGCATATAGATGCTTATGAAACGATTGAGCACAAGATATATTTGAAAGGGCACTATACACTTACAAGTAGGGAGAGTGAGACCCGGTTACACCACATGTTCTAAAGATTATAGGGTATAATGAATACCATTGATATTTTGGGTTTCCAGATTGGTCTGGAGACAGTTAGATTTGATCTTACAATCTTTGGACAAATATTATTCTTATTTTGTTATGAACAATAAAGTGAATAAGATTGGTAAAACACCCATTGAGTTGCTAAGCATGTTGAGAACTGCTGAAAGTAATATGATAAATGCATGAACTACTACTATATTGATGGTAAACATAGGGAATGCAAAAGGGAAAGGAAAATGGAAAGACAAGGAGAAGATTTGATCTAGTTCCGTTGTCAAACCAAAGTCCAATCCCTAAAGCAGACTCTAAAGTCTGAATGAGGTGTTGATAAAGAAGACGATTGTCACTTCTGTGGAAAGTTGGGAGACTGGAAATTAAACTGTCATGCTTAATTGGAAGATCGGAAGATGATGATCAATAAGGGTCAAGCTTAAGGTATCGGGTTGGAATTGGAGTAAAGATAGTTGCTCTGGTTCGAGGAACTCGTTACTTAATTTTTGGCCTATAAGGAAAATTTAGAACTTGATAATTGTTATAACGTGCTTGCAATTGGCAGGGACATTATTTCAGTTTCTTGTTTGGACAAGAAAGGCTTTTTCATTTTAATTAAATAACAATAGTTGTTTATTCTATTTTGATGATGAGCCTTATAATGTTGCACAACTAATTAACAATTTATATGTTCTAAAGTGACTCAAATAAAATATTACCTTTGGCACTGTTGTTGAGGCCATATTAATGAGAAACGCATTTTCAGAATACATAAGGATGCATTCATGGAAAAGTTTGATTATGAATTATACAAAAGGATGCGAATCTTGGCTTATTTGGCAAAATGACTAAAGCTCCTTTTACCGGACATGGTGAAGGGATCATTGAATGGGTATGACTTATACATAGTGATGTATGTGGTCGTATGTGTACGATGACAAAAGGTAGATTTTATTAACTTCATAAAATTTACTAATTATTTTAGTAGATACGGATATATGTATCTTTTGAAGAACTAATCCAAATCATTTGAAAAGTTCAAAGACTATAAAGATGAAGTAGAAAATATCAAAGAAAGGTTTTTGATAGGAGGGATCACACCTTGTTGGACATGGTGCGATAAATGTTGAGTCAATAAATCTTCCAATTAGTTTCTGGGGTTGCACTCTGGAAACGGCTCCACATACACTTAACATTGTTCCTACTAAATTGGTTCAAAAGACTCCTTATGAGATATGGACTGAGCAACGTCACAGCATGTCATTTATAAAATTTTGGGGATGTGAAGCGTTTGTGAAACGTCTAATCTCTGACAAGCTAGGACCAAAATCAGACAAATGTAATTTTGTGGAATACCCAACTGAAACAAGGGGTTATTCTTTCTATAATCCTTCCGAGAACAAAGTGTTTGTTGCTCGAACTGCTGAGAGACAGTGGGAGGATAATAGATCTCAATGAAGTTTGAGACCCACATAATAACGTTGAACCAGTGGAGGAACCTGAGTAGAATGTACAAGAAAAATAATATTGCTCAAGAAACACAGGTGTTCGTAGGTTTAGTAGGATTCGCCATGAGCCCGAGAGATAATATGGATTTCTCTTGACTCAAGATGGTGATGTGATGCTTGTGGATGAAGATGAGCCTCTCACCTACCTAGATACTATAAACACTCCAGATTCTAAGAGATGGCTGGATGCCATTAAATCTGAGATGGAATCCATGTATACTAATCAAGTATGGACTTTGGTTGATCCACCTGAAGGGGTAAAACCTATAGGGTGCAAGTGGGTTTTCAAGAAGAAGACCGACATGGATGCTAATGTACAGACCTATAAGGCACGATTGGTGGCAAAAGGTTTCAAGAAAATTCATGGTATTGACTATGATGAGACCTTTTCGCCAGTTGTTATGGTCATGTCCATCAGGATTTTGCTTGCTATAGCTGCTTACTATGACTATGAAATCTGGCAAATGGATGTCAAAACCGCTTTCTTAAATGAGAGCCTTGAAGAAGATATGGATGTGTACATGACACACCCTAAGGGTTTTGTTGATCTAAAGGATGCTGGAAATGTATGTAAGTTGCGTCGATCCATTTATGGATTAAAGCAGGCCTCGAGGAGATGGAACATTTGTTTTCATGAAACAGTCAAAAAGAGTTTGACTTTATTTAGAATGAAGATGAAACTTGTGTTTACAAGAAGTTTAGTGGGAGCCATGTGGCATTCCTAGTATTATATGTTGATGATATATTACTAATAGGGAATGACATTCCTTCTCTACAGACTGTGAAGACTTGGTTGAGAAATAATTTCTCAATGAAAGACTTAGGCGATGTGACATATATATTAGGGATCGAGATCTATATAGATAGATCAAGGTGATTGATCGGCCTAATTTAGAGTACATACATTGACAAAGTTTTGCATCGATTTCAAATGCAAAGAGACTAAAATGGATATGTCCCAATGTCTCATGGGATAGTGATCTCAAAATAAAATTTGTCCTAAATCATTGGATGATAGGGACTGCATGAGTAAAATTCCATATGCGTCAGCAGTTGGTTTTATAATGTATGCAATGATATGTACTTGTCCTGATGTCTCGTATGCTTTAACCATGATGAGTAGATACCGATCTAATCCAAGTGAATGTCACTGGACGACAGTCAAGAATATTCTTAAGTACTTAAAGAGGACTAAAGATTCATTCTTGTTATATGGAGGAGATGTGAAGCTAGTTGTAAGAGGTTTCAGTGATACTGGTTTCTAGACAGATAACGATAATTTAATGTTTCTGTCTGGCTTTGTGTTTTATTGCTGGAATGGTTCACAGCAAAGACAATTGTTGATTTTACAATAGAACCTGAGTATATTGATACTTGTGAAGCAGCCAAGGAGACTGTTTGGGCATGTACTTAGGAGATATCACCTAATTAATGAGATTAATGATCAAGGAGATATACATATATGTAAAGTGTATACTAATAATAATATTGCAGACACACTGACTAAGGCTTTGTCGCAGCAGAAGCACGAAAGTCACACTAGTTCCATGAGTATTGGATACTTGGGTAATTGGCTCTAGTGCAAGTGGGAGATTGTTAGTAATTGTGCTCTAGAGACAATACTTTTTATATTTTAAGGAAAATATTTATTATTAAGGATTATGTTTTATTGATTATTATTTATTTATTATGTTTTATTTACTGCGTAATAAATTGAAAGCATAATAAATGTCCTTGGAATTTTGATATGTATTATATATCTTTAAGTATGTGACTTAAAAATGAGATTATATGAATAGTATCTTATTCCTAAAATTCCCTAGTCGAGTATTATTATTTAAGGACAATAATAATGCACAAAGACTAGTATGTTTCTTGACAGATGACCACATCTCATTGGTCATAGGTATGGGGATACTAAAATCAAGAACATAAGTGTATGTATCAATGCATAGCACTGGAATGACCCGCCGTGAGATTCTACATGTTAAGTAAGTGTCATAAGTAATTCTCACTATGATAATGGTGTAATGATCCTTAGACCTGAAATCATTATATTTCTATACGAGAATTAATATACTTTGATTACATTAAAAGTTACCTTTGACCAGGTGATGATAAAAGTGGACATTGAGTATATTATGAATCGTATGAGAAATATGAATGATCTAGATGGGATTTAATCCTCCTAATTTTAGGAGTGATATTATTGGCCTCTTGTTTGAGTGAGACTATGAAATGCACGGCCGTGCTCAAATGTTGATTTGATTTTAATAGTCTACTCATCGATCAAGAAAATAAAGATTAAATTATGAAGAGGATGACACGAGACATGCCTTGAGTTTAATCTATAATATCAAGATTAAAGGGATTATATTACATGGAACATTATTCACGAAAGGCTTAATCGAATCACCGATTTATTATTATTACTTGGGTAGCAATGATGTATTACTAGATGCCGCTCATTGTTTACAATTTTAATTAGATATTAAAATTGTTGCCAACGTAATAATAACCTACAGGGTCACACACAAAGAACGCTTGAAGGAGAAATAATTTAAATTATGAATTTAAATTAAATAAGTAATTTATTTTATTTATGATATTAATTAAGTATGACTTAATTAATTATATAAATAGAATAAATGAATTACTTAAACTAATTCCAAAATTAATAATTAATTAATTAAGTGAGACTTAATTAAATAATTTAGAATTTTGGATTAGTATTAATTATAATTGGATTATAATTAGAAAACTTATTCCTCTCTCTATATAATCTCTTTATGGGCTGATTTAATAAGATAGAGATTTTACAAAACCCTAGCTGCTCTGAGAGAGGAGGAAGATAGAGAGAGAAGAAGTTTTCGGGTGCTAGTACACATCAATCCTTCATGAAAAGTGTTCGTGTGGATACCGTAGAGCGTAGATCGCGAGAGCGGGATACGTGGTGATTAAACAAGCTTTGGACCTCCATTAATCTTCCATTAATGAACTGTTAAAGCTTCTAAAGGTATTTATTCTTTATCTCCGAATTAAATCTTTTGTTTTCGCATGGATCCTGCGGAGGGTTTCGCTATTTTGATTTATTTTTGCGTTTATTCCGCTGCGTTTGTGTCACGAAACCCTTCATAAAGGTCACTGGAAAACAGTCAAGAATATTCTTAAGTACTTGAAGAGTACTAAAGATTAATTCTTGGTATATGGAAGAGAAGATAAGCTGGTAGTAAAAGGTTACACCGACGCTAGTTTCTAGACAGACAAGGATGATTCGATTTCTCAGTCTGGATTTGTGTTTTGTCTAAATGGAGATGTTGTATGCTGGAATGGTTCACAGTTGAGACAGTTGTTGATTCTACAATAGAGCCTGAGTATATTGATGCTTGCGAAGCAGTCAAGGAGGCTGTTTGGGGATGTACTTAGGAGATATCACCTAATTAATAAGATTAATAATCGAGGGGATATACATATATGTAAAGTGCATACAAATGATAACATTGCAGATCCACTGACTAAGGCTTTGTCGCAGCAGAAGCACGAAGGTCATACTAGTTCCATGGGTATTAGATACATGAGAGATTGGCTCTAGTACAAGTGGGAGATTGTTAGTATTGGTGTCCTAGAGACAATACTTTTAATGTTTAATTGAAAACAATTAAGGATTATGTTTTATGTGATTATTTAATTAATATTTATTATGTCTTTATTTACTGCGTCATAAATTGAAAGAATAATAAATGTCCTTGGAATATTAATACGTAATATATATCTTTAAGTATGTGACTTAAAAATGAGATTATATGAATAGTATTTTATTCCTAAAATTCCCTAGTCAAGTATTATTATTTAAGGACAGTAATAATGCAATAAGACTAGTGTGTTTGTTGACAGATGACCACATCTCATTGGTCATAGGTATGGTGAGACTAAAGTCAAGAACATAAGTGTATGTATCAATACATGACACTGGAAAGACCCGCCGTGAGATTCTACATGTTAATAAGTGTCGTAAAAAATCTCACAGTGATAATGATGTAATGATCCTCTGACTTGAAATCATTATATTTCTATACGAGAATTAATATACTTTGATTACACTCAAAGTTACCTTTAACCGGGTAATGATAAAGGTGGACATTGGGTATGCTATGAATCGTATGGGGAATATGAATGATAGATATAGGATTTAACCCTCCAATTCTAGGAGTGATATTATTGGCCTCTTGATTGAGTGAGACTATGAAATGCATGGCCATGCTCAAATATTGATTTGTTTAAATAGTCTACTCATTGATCAAGGAAACCAAGATTAAACGTTGAAGAGGATGACACTATACATGCCTCGAGTTTTATCTATAATATAAGGTTAAAGGGATTATATTACATTGCACATTATTCACGAAAGGTTTAATTGAATCACCAATTATTATTGTTACTTGGGTAGCAATGATGTATTACTAGATGCCGCTCATTATTTATAATTTTATTATTAGATAATAAAATTATTGTCAACGTAATAATAACCTAAAGGGTCACACACAGAGAACGTCAAAACGGAGGTTTATTTAAATTACGAATTTAAATACATTATTGTTTATTCAAATTTAATTATTAAATTAATTAAGTGGGACTTGATTAATTATATTAGAATTCGGATTTAATAAGTATTATTATTATTCGAATTTAATTATTGAATTAATTAAGTGGGACTTGATTAATTATATTAGAATTCAGATTTAATAATAATAATAACCCAAAGTCATAATGGGTTTTGGAAACCACATGGATTAGGGTTAGGCCCAAAATCTCTCTATCCCCTATATATACATAATGATGTATAGTATTAGGGTTGAATCATCAAATTTCGTTTTAGAGAAAAACCCTAGCTGCTCAACATCAAGAGTGGCTAGAGAAAGAGAGAGAGAGAGAGAGAGAGGCAAACAATTCGGCTAGTACCGACTCCGGTGATCGTAGGACGATCGGGCGTTCGTGTGGACTTCTTTAGAGAGCAAATCTTTGCAACAAAGGACTGCTGTGATTCATCTTTCTGGACCTCCATTAAATAGCATACGAAAGCTTTGTTAAGGTACAGACTTCTTCACCATAATCATCCAACGTTATACATGGATCCTGCGATTGGGTTTCGATTTTTTTATTATTTTTACGTTAATTCCGCTGCGTTTTCATGCCCGAAACCCTTCAATGGCATCAGAGCTACGTGTATAATGGGATGATTTGGTCTAATTACCGACTAACTAATTGAGCTCAAATAACAATTATCAAATTTTTAATATTTTGATTCCGATCATATAGTATAAATATGTAATTTTCAATTCAAATTTAATCAAATTTTTAACAAATATTTAATCAGTTTAATCACACAGAAATCAAATTGTAAACCCTGAATTTTGATGATAATACATAAATAGAAAACTGCTAGCTTGTTATAACTTGATATGTTTAGTATGCTTAATAATGGCCTGTCATGTTTTACATGATTTATAACATATCAGCTGCTTGTTATGATAAAACAGTCTGAGTCAAGTAGAAAGACAACGTTTGTCCAGAAATTTGTACTACATTTAAGAATATTTAATTAAATTCAACCTTACCTATATAATACATTTTTAATATATAACAAGCTCAATATATATATATATATATATAGTCCTACTTAAATAGAAAATAGTTTAAATGAGAAATAGAAAACCTTATCATTATACCTGCCGCACCCACACACAAATTATATACACCCTCACACACACAATCCCATCTATTCTCCTCCGTTTTTAATTTGATTTTTCCCGTCAATTGGCAAAGTTTTTTTTCAAATCTAATTTCATCACATTTTTTTTCATCTCCCAACGATCAGTTTTCATACCATATGTGCTATATTTCGGTAAATATAATTTATAATTAAAATAAATTCGTCACTTATTAGATTTAAACTTCAATCACTAAATAATATTACAGAAACCACTTGTTTCCCAGAATAATCAATCTATTACAGAAGGGGGTTGAATGTAATGGTGCCTGTAAATCGATTATGAACACAAGTATACAGAATAGAATACTGTTTTGTATTATTAATGATCTCGAATACAAAACTCTCTCAAGAAATAATGTTCTTAAGAGCTGCTAGGTTATATAACTATTGCTTAATGAATTCAACATTGAATTATAACCTATCTCTGTGTTTATATAGACACAGCTACAAATACAATTACAAAACAGATTATGATAAGAATAGCTTTAATAAGGTAATTAGACTTGCACTTGAATTCCTTCTTACTATCCAAATTAGACTCTGATTTGTTTGTTTCCTTTTCTGGTAGACTCTGAAGCTAAACTCTGTCGATCTGTCATTCTCTGATTTGAGTATTCTCTGTTAGAGTAAACTCTGATTGAGTATTCTCTGATAGAGTAAACTCTGACCGACAGCTTCCTTAAACTCTAATGACGTCAGCATAAACTCTGTTTAGTATTCTCTGACAATCATCAGTGTTTGCATTCCTAACAATCTCCCCCAATTTATGCTTTAAGAATTAAAACATAAATTTCACTTATGATGTCAGAAATACAAGACAAATGCATCAGAGTTTGTTTACCCTTTTTTTTTTAGACTCAGATTCTTCTGTAAGAGAAGTCCTCTTTCAGAAATTGACTTAGGAGCTTTTCTTCAGCATCTTTCAATAAATCAACAAGCTTCTCCTTCAATTCCCTCATGTTCTCAGAAGAATCATCTATTTGAATTATTGCAGCCCTTAGAGCATAAATTGATGACCTCTCCATACTTTCATCTAAGGCAATGCAACAGGTCTTCATACCATCAGGATTTAAGATTAGTGTAGGAATTCCTAACACCATTTTGACCTTTGCATCCCCTTTTTTCATTGCTCTTTCTGTTCCATCTTCAAGTATGTATCAGGCTCATATTCTTCAGAGTTTATCATCAACAACCTTTCACTCTTCTTCTTCTCAGCTATTATTCTTTCAACAATCTTCCTCCACCTAGAAGTTGCTTCATTTTCATCATTGAGCAGATATAGAACATGTTCAAGTTCTTTAGATGCTTTATCAATCAGACTTTCTTCAGCAATCTTCAAAACTCTCCCATCTTCTAAAAAATAAATGAGCTTTTCCTTAGCTTGAGCACCATCAAAGATATCCTTCACCACATTTACAGAGATTAATTTATCCAGATGTTCTTGAGACAGCTCTTCTTCAGGTTTATCTTTCAGTGAATAAGGATCTCTGAAGATGTTTGCTTCACCTCTGTAGACCTTAGCATGTGTATCACCAATACCACCTTTATTTTTTCCAAGTCTGGCATTGAGAGTCAGAGTTTGAGTTTTTGTCCACAAAGGATCAGACATTTTCTTTCTTATCAGAGATTGTTGTTCTTCTTCTTCCTCATCATCAAAACTTGAACCACCTGGAAGAAAAATTGTTCCAGACATAGTGAAAGGTTTCTTTGGCTTAGCTGGAGCTTTTGGTTGAATTCTAGAAGATGATCTTGTTTGAATTTCTGAAACTGGTCTTGATTGAGCAACTGGTTTGAGAGTGTCAATAGATTTAATTTGAATAGGCTTGGATTCTGGTTTCTTCTGTTGAGCAGCAGTCTTTTTCTGAATTGGACCTTTCTTTACACTTCTTTTCTTTTTCTGAACTTGAGCACTAACAGCTCCAGATTTCTTCAATTCAGCTTCTACTGCAACTGGATCCATTCCTGGATGTTCTTCTTCAAACATTTTCTTTGCCAGTTTAGCATCCTTCAAGTTTTGTTCTTCAATCTTCTCTGGCTTATCTTCATCTTCAAGTTTCTTTGCTAATTCTAAATCAGCATCTATCAGAGTTTGCTTATCAGAGTTTATCTCAGTCTTTGATGTCATCAGAGTTTGTTCAATCAGAGTTTGCTTCCCATCCTTATGACTCTCTTGATCTGCATCATTAGGTTTGTCAGTGTTTAAAATTGCATCCTCCTTCCATTTGTCTGCTGAACCCTTCTCCCCCTTTCTGACATCATGCCCTGTTTTAACAGTAAGAAGCTCGACAATTGTATGTAACATGCCCTGCATAGAACTAACAGAATTAGAAAGATGAGTCATTTTAGTTTCCAATGCATCCTGTTTAGTGGAGACAGAAAGAAGTTTGGCTTTCAGAGAATGTTGAGAAGTGGAAACAGCAGTTCCGAGAAGAACAGAATGTTAGGTGACAGATGCCTTTAAATCAGAAACTTCATGTTGAAGGCCTTTGGACATAATAGTAGAGGCTTTCAAGATTGTCTTCAATTCTCCAGAAGAAATTTCTTTGTCAGCTTTATTGATTAAGTCAAGAACATGAGGCTAAGAAATCTCTCTCTCAAGAATCTTCCAAGAAGAATCCCAAATGGATTGCCTGTGAGAAGAAAGAAAATCTTCAGCAGATGACTTTGCTTGGAAACTGAAATCCCTTCTGATACCCTCTGCATCAAGATCAGCTTCAATACGTCCTTTAAGATCTTCCACCACCATGTAGTCAGGATACTCCATCCCTAATCTCTCATGAGCATCATGTGCATTAATAGGCCATCTCTTGGTGTTATATCTTTGAGTGTAGGGAATGGATAGATCTGTGACTTCTTCATCAGCAAAAATCACATCATCAGAGTCTATGTCCTTCCCATCAGAGTTTGAAACATCAACAGAGTTTGGCACAGCATCAGAGTTTGATACAGGTAAACTCTGAGTACCTGCAAAAGTAACAGAACAACCTAAATCACTCTGATTTTTTAAAGTAATCTCATTACTTCTCACAACACACAAATCATAACTTTTAAGAGTTAGATGTTGCTCACTAGAAGTAACTAACTTCTTTCTCAATTCTACCTCTCCTTTTGCCAGATCCTGTGTCTACCTCTCATTTATTCTATTTTTCACACATTTTACCTCAGACTCACTGGAAAGGCTCAACACACAATGTCCTACAGAAATAAGAGGTGGCTGAGAAGAGAGATTTGTAGTCACATGAATAGGGGTATCCTTTTCAGGACTATCCATGATCATCCCAGCAGAAAAGGTTGGAAATATAAATTCTGAACTAATACAATCAGAGAATGTAAATTCTGAAGTAGAGTCAGAGTTTATACCTTGAGCATTTGTAGTTGCAGTCTCCATAGGTAGTGTAGAAATTGATTTCTCACAAAGATCATTAGAGTTTGCCTTTGGATCTTCATCAGAATTTTTCTGTTGAATGGGAGAATCTTGGTCTGCAATCATAAAATGAATGATTGGTTCTTGTGGGACCTGAGTCATATCTACAGCTGCTTCACCACTTTGAGGTGAAGGTTCTTGTGGGCTTGACTCTGCCAGAAATTGGCCTTCGGCATCAGCAACAGCAATGTCTTCTATAATTGTGTGGGTGCCTGCATCCAAACTTTGATTGGATGGTTCTTGTGTGACTGGAGCATTAACAACTTCTTCAACCCTTTGAGCAGAAGGTTCTTGTGGGTTGTACTCCTGATCATTGCTGGCTTCATTTGCTGGAAGTGTGGCTTCTATTGAACTTTGATCAATAGGTTCTTGTGTGCCTGGCCCTTCAATGACTGCTACCTCACATTGAGAAGTAGGTTCTTGTGTGTCCTGGCCAAAAGAGACAGACATCCTCTTTTTTCTTGAAAAATGTTTTGGACTGAGAGATGCTGAAGATGATGTTGATTTCTTGGCTTCCATTTCTCTTCTTACTTCTTCAGCCAGTTCCCTTGCTCTTTCATAAGATATCTCCTTTATAAGTTGCTTTGGTGACTTTGTAGGAGAATCAGATACTTGAACTGGAGCAGCTTCACTAGATTTTATTAATTCATCAGAGTTTATCAATTTCTCAGAGTTTATCACTTTAGTGTTTAAAGGTCTTTCAGAGTTTGGCCGGTCAGAGATTGGAGCGTCAGAGTTTATCCCTTCAATCTTTGCAGCCTCAAAGTTGGCAATCTTGACTAATCTTCTTTTTTTCTTCTTCTTCTCAGGAATTGGAAGAACTGTTGCTTTCTGAGGAGAAGTCTGAGAAACCTGTTCAACCGTCGTTCTCTTAGCAAAAACGAACCCTTCATCAGAATCTGTATCTTCATCAATTAACTTTCTCTTTTTGAGAGAAGATTCTGTCACTGAATTCCCCTTCCGTTTGCTTGAGCCCTGTTGAGAGGTGTGCTTTGCAACTACAGTCTTTTGAGAGACTGTAGAGGTTGGCAAATGTGTTTGGGTGTCAGTGTTTGGAGGGTGACTTGGGTTTGAATCAGAGGGTGCTAAACTCTGATTCATAGCCACTGAGAGAAAATCACTGCCATACATGGTAGGCATTCTCTGATTTAAGAGAAGCCTGACCCATGTGGGATAAAAGAGAGGAGAGAGATTACCTTTCTTAGCATCCTTCCTAGCTAGGTCAGCAAAAATTCTTTTATTCATACAAAAACTGGCTAAACTCTGATCATTCTCAAGACTTACATTAGGCAACAAATAATTAAAAATTAACTGAAGAAATCAAACAAAGTATACAGTGTGAACATCATCATTTATCTTGCTAGCCAACTGCCTAATTATTAAACAAGGAAAATTGAAATTGAGATTATGGGTCAGAGAATACCCAATCTGTTGAGACAGCTGCGGAATGGCATCAAAATTGGTGCATTTGGCAGTGAAAGCCCTTGTAATGCAGTCGAAGAAGAAACTCCATTCTCTTCTTAAATGTGGTCTTGTTAAACTTCCCAGTTTAGATAGGCTACCTCCATAGCCTATTGCTTTGAAAAATTCCTTGATTTGATCATCTCCAACAAAATCATCATACTCAGCCACTTCTGGAAGATGAAGAGCTTGTCTCACCACAGCAGGAGTAATGGAATACTTGCCATTGCATTGAAATGTTATTATCGGCTCCTCATTATCATTAGCATTATTAAACTTTGCAGTTGACCAGATTTTGAGCAGAGATTGAGCGGAGAAGTTCGTGGGTTCCTTAAGTGCGTACCCAATATAACTGTTCTGCAGAAAATCCTGAATCACATGAAAATCCTGAGGTGCTTCATCCTTAGATAGAAGAGAGATGTAGTTTGTTGCAGCAAAAGAATAGGTCTGAAAAGTAATACCCTTAGACGCCATTGAAGTTTTGAGATATGAAATGTGAATAACAATTAGGGTTTGATAAAACAAGAGAGAAAGATAGAATAAACGATGTAGATGAATAATTCACAGTGAAACAAAATGAATTAAACTATTCCATCTCAATTGCATATACCCTTTAGTGGGACACGTGGCAAGAAATAATTTGAGCAGTAATGAGTAGACCAAGTATCAAAATACAGCAAGTGTGTGTGTGTTGTGTAATAATAGGAACCGTCATTCGTGAGATACACGCGCCTTATTACAAGTCCAGTCAGAAATTAATAATTATGATGTTACAAAATGAAATATGATGTCATAAATATGATCTCAGAATTTGCCACTTAATCAGAGTTTACAGATCAGAGTTTATATGAGTCAGAGTTTAGTATGTACTGTCAGAGTTTACCACATACTCTGACAGAGTTTACCATAAACACTGATAACTGGTGATCAGAGATTAGATGCTACAATGATCAGAGTTTGTTCCATTTTCATCAGAGTTTACCCCATACTCTGACCTATACTCTGAGTGTCTGAAACTTGCTAAGTTGAGCCACTTGTCACCATCCCTAATTCAGAAACCAGTCTGTTAAATGTTGCTTCAGGCAAGGGCTTAGTGAATATATCTGCTAATTGTTGATCTGTAGGAACAAAATGTAATTCAATTGTTCCTTCCTCCACATGTTCCCTTATGAAGTGATATCTGATACTGATGTGTTTTGTCAGAGAATGCTGGACTGGATTTCCTGTCATTGCAATAGCACTTTGGTTATCACAATAAATAGGAATTTTTGAAAATTTCAAACCATAGTCTAACAATTGATTTCTCATCCATAAGATCTGTGCACAGCAGCTTCCAGCAGCTATATATTCAGCCTCTGCAGTTGATGTTGAAATGAATTTCTGCTTTTTGCTTTGCCATGACACAAGTCTTCCACCTAAAAATTGACAACTGCCACTTGTGCTTTTCCTGTCAATCTTGCATCCTGCAAAGTCAGCATCTGAATAGCCTATCAATTTGAAATCAGACTCCCTAGGATACCATAAGCCAAGATAAGCAGTGCCCTTGAGATATCTGAAAATCCTTTTCACAGCAATTAAATGAGGTGCTCTTAGATTTGCTTGAAATCTAGCACACAGACATGTGGCAAACATGATGTCTGGTCTACTTGCAGTCAAATAAAGTAGAGAACCAATCATTCCTCTGTATGCTGTAATATCAACAGGTTCTCCAGTGTCTTGATCAAGTTTTGTTGCAGTAGCCATGGGAGTTGTAGCAGATGCAGAATCTTGCATTTGAAATTTAGTGAGTAGATTCTTTGTGTATTTAGACTGATTAATGAAAATACCTTCTTCAGTCTGTTTCACTTGTAGACCTAGAAAATAACTCAATTCTCCCATCATACTCATTTGATACCTGGACTGCATTAGCTTTGAAAATCTTTCACAGAGTTTCTCATTAGTGGAACCAAATATAATATCATCAACATATATTTGAACCAATAATAAATCCTTACCTTGAGTTCTATAAAACAAGGTTTTATCAATTGTTCCTCTAGTGAAACCATTTTCAAGTAAGAATAGAGCCAGAGTTTCATACCAGGCCCTTGGTGCTTGCTTTAGTCCATATAGAGCTTTATCCAGTCTGTAGACATGATTTGGATATTTTGTATCCATTAGAATTAATATCCAAGCTAGCTTCAAATAAATTGTTATGTCTGTGGCCAATAAGAACTATTTTTCCATTTTTCTTGCTTTTCACTTCACAATGAGTTCCATGAAATTCCACAGAATAATCTTTGTCTGTCATTTGACTCACACTTAGCAGATTATGTTTGAGTCCTTCAACCAGAGCTACTTTCTCAATGATGACATTTCCAATCACTATGTTGCCATATCCCAGTGTTCTTCCTATGTTGCCATCTCCATAAGATACTGTTGGGCCAGCCTTCTCCTCAAACTCTGAAAGCAGGGATTCATTTCCAGTCATATGTGCATAACATCCACTATCAATCACTAGAATGTTCTTCCTATTTCCCTGCAATCAGTAAATGCAATTTAATTAGTAGTTATGGGGACCCAAACTAGTTTGGGTCCTTTCTTTGAAAACTTGTTAACTTTTGCAGCAGAAGTTCTTTTGTCAGAGTTTGTGTTAACAGAGTTTACATGATCAGAGTTAGCATTTACAGAGTTTGTACTGTCAGAGTTTACACTCCTTTTATCAGTCTTTATCACATATTTTTGCTTGACAGTATGTTTTGGAGAATTACTCATTTGAGGTTGTGGTTTGTAAGAATTGTAATACAAATTATGATAATCTTTGCATTTATAAATAGAATGCCATAAACTACCACAGTGAAAACAGGGATTTGATCTTGTTTGTTTTCTAGCCTCAAACCCAGGTTTTTCAGGTTCTTTCTTTTTCTTTTGTTTGCAGTCAATAGCAAGATGGTTAGAATTACCACAAGTAAAACATGTTTTCCTAGGAGCATCAGGGATATTCATGTAGTTATTCTCCTTAGTAATTCCTACTTTTCCATTCCTATTTCTTTTCACCTTTTTAGTTTTATTAGTGACTGCCTTCAACTTTTCTTTAAGTTGCTTCTGTGAAAGTAATCCTATATTTATTTTTTTAGAATCTGGCACACCATTGTTTTTAGAGCATTTAGGGAGAGTTTTCTTATAATCATTAGCTCTAACAAACTTCACAGGTTTAGTCAATGTTCCTTTTGTGTGTGAATTAGTGTGAAATTCTTTATCAGACTCATAACCTAGGGCAGATGTCCAATTCTTTTCAGAAAGCATTTGTTGAACTTTCTTACCAGAGTTTGTCCAAACTCTAAAGGTCTCTTTTTCCTTAGCTATCTCAGTTTTCAAATATGTGACTTGTATTTCCAACTGAGTTTGCATGTGTATAGCATTCTCACAGTCTTTCTTAAAGCTAAGCATGTGTACAAGTTCAGTTTCAAGAAAGTCATTCCTAGCATTCAGAGTCTGTATCTCAGATTTTAATCTTTCATTCTCAAGAGATTGTGACTTAAAGCTAACATGTAGATTTCTAAGAAAAGACTTTAATTCATGAATATCTTCAGTATCAAAAGTGAAAACAGAGTTTGGTACCTTTTCAGAGTTTAAGATGGGAGACTCAGAGTTTGCCATGAGAGCATAGTTAGTTTCTTCTTCTGAGTCTGAGGAATCCATCCAATCTTTCTTTGATATGATGAGAGCTTTCCTAGATTCCTTGCTTCTGCACTCAGTAGCAAAATGTCTCATCTTGTTGCACTTGTAACACTTGACTTTTGATTTATCAAGAGTTTTTAATTTTCCATCTCTATCTTCTCTTTTTCTGAATCTGTCTTTCTTGTCTGACTCACTATGCTTCTTCTGATAGTTTCCTTGCTTCTTAATTTTTTTTGTATTTCTTGAAGCTTTTGACAAACATAGCAAACATCTCCATCATGTCAGAGTCTAAAGAATTATCAGAGTTTTCATCAGAGTTTGCCTCAAACTCTGATTCACTGCTTTCTTTGATTACAGCTTTTCCTTTTCTTGTTGAGGCTTTAAGGGCTTTTTCTGTAGGTTCTTCAATCTGGGCCTCAACATTCAAAGCAATAGATTTTGCCTTGCTACTTTTTCTGTTTCTTCTTTGCTGTAACTCCAGATCATGAGTTTTCAATTTGCCATAAACTTCATCTAATGATATCTCATCCAAATCAGCCCTGTCTCTAATCAAGGATGTCTGCAGATCCCATTCTTCTGGAAGAGCCCTCAGAAATTTGGTGTTTGAATCTTCATTGTCATATACTTTATCCACCAAAGCCAAGTTATTCAACAGAGTTAGAAATCTGTCATAAATATCTGTGAGGGACTCATTCTGCTTAGCCTCAAAGTATTCATACTCTTGGATTAGAACAGATCTTCTATTTTTCTTTATCTCCTTGGTTCCTTGACATTGAACCTCCAGTGCATCCCAGATTTCTTTGGCAGTTTTGCATGCTATTACCCTGTTGGACATTACAGAGTCAAGACTATTATGCAAAATATTTCTTACCTTTCCATCTTTCAAGACTTCCTGTTTTTCTTCATTGGTCCATTCTTTCTTGTCCTTTAAGGTGTAATACTCAGGGATTTGTCTTCCTTCCACAATCGTAGATGGCACTAGTTTGGTTGGTAGATACTGTCCTGTATGAATTCTGTCCAAATAATCAGGATCAGTTGCTTCCAAGAACATCATCATCTTCACCCTCCATGTAGGATATTCAGCCTTCTTCAATATAGGGATCCTGATGCTTTCATACTTGTTACCAAACATGATTATTTGATCTTCTTAAGTCGTAATTAACTGCCTGCTCTGATACCAATTGTTTCCCAGAATAATCAATCTATTACAGAAGGGGGTTGAATGTAATGGTACCTGTAAATCGATTATGAACACAAGTATATAGAATGGAATATTGTTTTGTATTATTAATGATCCCGAATACAAAACTCTCTCAAGAAATAATGTTTTTAAGAGCTGCTAGGTTATATAACTATTACTTAATGAATTCAACATTGAATTATAACATATCTCTGTGTTTATATAGACACAGCTACAAATACAATTACAAAAAGATTATGATAAGAATAGCTTTAATAAGGTAATTAGACTTGCACTTGAATTCCTTCTTACTATCCAAATCAGACTCTGATTTGTCTGTTTCCTTTTCTGGTAGACTCTGAAGCTAAACTCTGTCGATCTGTCATTCTCTGATTTGAGTATTCTCTGTTAGAGTAAACTCTGATTGAGTATTCTCTGATAGAGTAAACTCTGACCGACAGCTTCCTTAAACTCTGATGACGTCAGCATAAACTCTGTTTAGTATTCTCTGACAATCATCAGTGTTTGCATTCCTAACACCACTAATTTGTATTATAGAAATCACTAATTTGTATTACAGAAATCACTAAATTATATATCCTGGGTTCACAAAAAATAATGGAAATCGCCGAAAAAATAAAAGTCACCGGAATATATCACATATGGTATGCAAACTGATTGTTGGGAGATGGAGAAAAATGTGGTGAAGTTAGATTTGAAAAAAACTTCACTAATTAACTGGAAAAATCAAATTAAAAACGGAGGGATTATGTGGGATTGGGTGCATGAGGGTGTATTTGATTTGTGTGTGGATGTTCCCCCTTGCCATTAGATTAGATTGAATATGTGGTGTAGATCTTATTTTCTATTTTCTATTCTAAGTTATTTTCTATTTGATCACTTGCCTATATATATATATATATATATATATATATATATATATATATATATATATATAAACGTTTCCTATTTTAAAGGAAGTAGTTGTATTCGATTTAAACTCTTTCAAATATCAACTACTTATCTTTATCCTTCATAGTTATAGGAGCTGCTTCTAAACGTTTTTCTAAACCTTATCTCATATAATTATGTCTTAGTTTGAATTATTTATGTTCTTCGACTTTACATCTATATCTAATTCAAACTAGTCGTTGTTCATATCTTGTATATAACATGGATAAACTTTTCATTCATTTTTAACAATACTACAACTTATATTTACGTTCTTGAAAATCTTTATTATATATTCTCTAAATAGAACTTGATATATATTATATACGTGATATATAAAGAATACATTTGAGTTGTAATCTTTCTACGTTCTATTTGTATTGTTCAAAGTGTACTGAGAGTTGCTGAAAAGTGGCAAGAGGGTCTAGGTTAGATCAAGGGAGTTGGGTGTTATAGTATACACAAGTTATAAGGGTATTGCCAAGGAAAAACTGTGGTGTGCTAGTAGTTGATGGATAACGGCAAACCATTTTCAATAATCAGGAAACATGGAGATATATTGTTATCTTGTAATTGGATTATCATTGATTAATAATATATTATCTTACCAAGTTGGTAAATGACCAGGACGTACACCATTAGAACTAGGGGTTGAATTTGGCTAAACGTCGTGCCTCTTTTACATTACTGTTGCATTCCATACATAATACTCCCTCCGTCTCTAAAAACTTTTCTTGTTAATCATGTGCGCGTTTGCCAACACACACTTTTTAATCGTTAATATCTTTAATTTCGTAATAGTATTAAATATAAAAATGTTACTGTATTAAAATACTCACAAATACGAATTAAACAAAATCACTCATGACTATATTTTGTCTTATAAATTATGTGTAAATTAGTAGTCAATCGCTTACAATGAATAGTACAAAAAGTCACAACAGGAAACGTATTTTGTGACGGAGGGAGTAGTTTGTTATAACATTTTGTCATATCGAAAATAATAAGCCATTATATTAGGCACAGCAGACTACTTTAATAACATTCAGTTATTATAGTTTCTAAGTATTAAAATTGGACATAATCAGCTCCTCTATGTACATTTACACAAACAAGCAACCTAATTTTTTATGATTAAATTTTAATTGTAATTTAAAAATTATTTTTTATATTTTTAAAAATTATATTTTAAACTAGATTATATATACTTTTAATGATATAATTTTTAAATTTTTTTTACTTATATATATATATATATATATATATATAATTTTCAAATAAAATTTGGTTAAATTAATTGAAAAAAGTTAAAGAAAACAGATAAATTGAGACGGATAAAAGTTAAATTATTTTGATAAAAAATTAAAATAATATTTATTTAATTTTAGTTAAATGTCAAAATAATAAATAAAATGAAACCTTCAATTCATATATTATATTAATACATGAATTAAAACACTTTCCAGTATTATCACATTATTTATAAAAATATTTTTGGGATCTCCAACCTTCTCCTAAACAAAAAATAACGTTCCAACAAAAAAGGAAACAGTTTTAATAAATATAAATTTGTTCATAAATTGGAAGAAAATGGTGATTACACACAATTAAACAAGTGCACTATAAAATCAAAAAGTAAAAATATAAGCGCATATTCCAACTCAAAATCCACCGATATTAGAGCATCCCAAACGGTAAGAACTTAACAATAATATCTTAGATGACACAATTTTTAATTATAGATGTATTCCAATAACATTATGTAAAAGAAAATTCTTAACAAAAAATTTATATAATCTCTTATGGATGCTATATATTGTCAATGTCTAAAACCTGATAGCAAAACATATATAGACAATGTTATCTATCTTTTAATCGATCACCGTAAGCAACCAATATAGCGAACAAATATACCCAACATGGTGATGCTCTAAAAAACACTTTATAAAACGCTAATGGGCCTTGGCACCTTGCCATTATCGTACGTTAACGTCCATAGTTTCTTCTTTATTTTAGATAGCAAAATGATGTTCGATATGTTTCTATCCTTCCTTTCAAAAATATGATAACCTTTTGTAGATTTTATTTATTAAGAGATGTAAATCAGACCATAAAATGAGTAGCACTTACTAATTTATTCTTTTCTAAGTATACGAATTTATATACCAATATGTGTTGTAATAATTGTTAAATAAAGAGAATAGAATCAAAATCTGAGACATAAAAAATAAGTTCGGGTATCCCATTAGATGGGTCAATTTTTTTTATAAAAGTTTTAAAATTGCTCTATGAAGGAGAGCTCTAATTAATTAATATACTGGCACTGAATTCAACTAATTTATGAATTTTGAAAACAAATAATAATAACAACAATTCCAATTTAATCTTAGTGAAGCTAATACCTGCATGCATGCAACCCATAATAATTTGGGTAATAGTCTAATGGATAGACAAAATTTGAAATTATGCCAATATATTTCATATTTAAGTATTTGCACCATAATCAATTAGCAGTACATCTACAATGTAATGGTATTTTGTTGTGGTTATTATTTTCTTTTTTCTTTTTTTAAATAAAAAGGACACTACTATTTTCTGACAAGAGGCTTTACATCAAAAGTCAGACTGAAATTCGCAGATGAGCTCATAGTAGTTGAAGTAAGGTCCCAAGGGCTATATAGGTCAGTTACTGCATATTTAACCTCTTCACAGTGCTGTTCAGTAGTTGATAATCCATGTGACAATCTAACATTGTCTAGCTCCGCTGCAACTTGTTTCATGTTAGGCCTTTTCCTCCCGTTCAAGTTCAAGCATCTATATGCAAGTTTAGCAAATGCCATGATCTCTTCTGTCCCACCCTCTTTTGTAATTCGCGGATCAAGAATATCCAGTACACGGTCCTCTTCCATTGCTAATATAAAATGTGTTGCTAAACTAATTCGTCCCTCGTTGTCAGGTCTAGGTGCCAAGATTGGTTTTTGTCCTGTCAAGAGCTCAACAAGAACTACTCCAAAGCTATAAACATCACTTTTGTCGGTAAATTGGCTTGATTGGAAATATTCAGGATCCAAGTAACCGAATGTGCCTTGTACTCCGGTTGTCAAGTGAGTTTGATCAATAGAATGTGTTCTGGAAGTTCCAAAGTCAGCCACTTTTGCACTGTACTTGTCATCCAAAAGTATATTTGTTGACTTGATATCTCGATGATATATTGGAATCGATGCTGCAGAATGTAGATAGGAGAGAGCTCCTGCAACTTCTGTTGCCAAACGTACACGAATATCCCAGGTAAGTGGAAAGTCTTCATTATAGTCATGGATATACCGGAAAAGTGTTCCATTTGGGATGAACTCGTAAACCAGTAAATGGACCTCTGTCTCCAAGCAGCATCCATGTAGCTTTACAACATTCCTGTGGTTTATTTGCGATAAAATTACTACCTCATTGATTAAATGTTCGAGTTTGCTTTCATCTTCTATCTTAGACTTTTTTACTGCTACTATTCGTCCATCTGTCAACATTCCTTTATAGACAGTACCTTGTCCTCCTTCTCCAAGGATTCGATCTACATTATAGAAATCAGTTGCTTTCTCCAGTTCCTTTGAAGTAAACAATTTGGTTCCCTCAACATTACCTTCACCAGAAGACACCTGTTGATGTAATAGCAGACCACCATTTCTCTTAAAAAACTTCTGCTTGAGTTGACGTATTTTCTTCTTTTCATTACTTTGTACAACCACAACGTAGCGAACATTACCAATAACACCCCAAGACTAGAACAAGTGGCTGCAGTATCAATATAATGAACAAGTTAGCATATCAAAAGAGGTACATAGATGTTGAAACTTGAAGCTTACCCAAGATTTATTAAGGAAATGAAAGGGTACTTGTTGTCTATGTAATTTATGCAAATCACATAACATGATCTATCTATTATCAGTCAGGTCTCAACGAGGGCTGCTTGATGGGAGCAACAAACTAGTGGTTCCCGAGCTATATTGTTCAGAGTCATGAACAATATTATGATAAGAGCTTAGTTGGATTTCATAAAGATCTGAACGTTGAGCCTCAGTACTATTCATTAAGCTTTCGGTTTCTTCATGACTATGCTGATTAGCCCAAGGATGTTTCTTCATTAAACGTTCTAGTTCCATTGTAACTTCCTTCATTGTAGGTCTTTCTTCACCAGTAAGGCTAAGGCACCTCTTCACAAGTTGTGCAGCTGCTTCGAGTTGGTCTATTGTCCCTTCTTTCACCACTCGAGGCTCTAGAATTTGGAAAATCCGATTTTCATTCAGAGACTCAGAGAGGTGATGTAGTATGTAGCTAGATTTCCGTCTTTGGGAGATCTCTCCGGGAAAATTGGTTTTCTCCCTCTTTTAAGGAAATTTTTTGATTAGAACAAAAGTAGAATAAATTTAAAAGCACATAAAAAATCATTAATGACACATAAACACCGCCTGGTCAACAAACCATCATATGGCACACAACTCGTTAAATAAGGTAAATAACATTCATATAATTAACAAAAAATTAAAAAAAATATCAAACCAAATTTAACATCTTCGATCAAAACAATTAACTGCCATATTTATAAATACTACTAGTATTGTCATTCAAAATTAAAAAAGAACAATAATTATTGTTTTTTAAAACAGTACCCGACTTTTATTACATCTCTACAATTAAATATTGCATTTGAAAGAGATTAAAACATTTAATTCAAAAAAAGAAAATAAATGATGACAATTAACTACAATAAATAACATTTATGGAATTTTAAATGACTTGGATAATATACAAAAACGTTACAAATAAAATTAATCAGAACACAAATTAAGGTTAGAAACATGGTAATGATTTCAAAAAAATTACTAAAAGAAGCTACGAAAAATATGTTATAACAAATAGAAATAAACAACTAATTCCGTATCGAAAACAATTGAAAAAAATTGAAATGACATAAATATTTAAAATAAATAGTAGTTACCAAAATGAAATAAACAACTAAATTAAATGAGTATTAAAAACTATTGTTACAAAATATTTAAATTAAATGTAAATAATAATAATAGTCAACTATCAAAACATTCAAAACTTCCACACTTGCAATTTCCAAAAATAAACAAACGAATAAATCTCTAAATTAGCAATTTGGTAACAACTTTTATTACACAACAAACATGATTTACTAAATATATGTACTTTCTTATTATTGTCAAAAAATTGTGCACCAAATACTTACAAAGTTACTAAAAAAATTGGAGTTTAACTATTAAAAATGAGTTGAATCAAGAACAATGAAAACATGATGGAAGAAGCAGAATAGGACATATCAAAATCACTAAAATTTGTCCTTTTTTAATGTATTTACCCCTCTGAACCGGGGGGTTTTGATGCATTCAAGTATTTTTTTAACACATTAATACACACTCATGCAAAACAATAAGAAGATGACATTAAAATTAAGCTAATATCAATATTAATCTCGCAAGAAACCAAGATATGAATTTGGGATAGATTTATATGTTAATCAAGATTAAAGGGTGAATATATTATATGAAACAGCAAACACAAAATCAGTACATATTAGTAAGAAATGAGAGATTTTACCAATTTTGTGAAAAGAAAGTAAAAATCAACAAATTTGATTGAATTCATTGGCTGCATGATACCTCAATTTTCTGCATTTGATACTCTCATCTCCACTTTGTTATACCTTATGTCCTAAACCATACTATACATTAGAGCTCAAGAAAGAAAAAGAGGGAGAGGGTGACAATGACGTTGAGGAGGGAGGGAGATCTTGAAGGAGAAGTCGACGGTGCTAATTGCATAAATTTATGATGAGCGAAATGTCAGAAGCCTTCCGAAAGCCACCCTGTAGGTTTGAAACATCACCTTCCCCGCAAATATTTGACGCTGCAAAAGCTTTATGCGCAACACCATTAGCTGGTTTCACTTTTTTTAATTTGTAGACAGTTAGTTACTGATTCAAATAACAATTATCAAATTTTTAATATTTCATTATGATCATATAGTATAAATATGTAATTTGCCGCTAAAATTTAATCAACTTTGCAACTAATATTTAATCAGTTTAACCACACAAACAATCAATTAAGCAATTTAAATTGAACAATAAAACTCTTTTCATTTAAACTTTAAATTACGTGTAATTCAGTGCCCCGTAAAAAGAAGGAAAGAAAATACTAATCTACAGAAAGAATTAATGCCTATGCATTTAATGAGCTAAACAGATCATTACGGATGCACAGATTATAGTATACTTCTTCCGTTCTAAATTAATTATTTAATTTAATTTTTTTATGATTAGATGGATCAAATTTTAACTGTAATTTAAAATTTATTTTTATAATTTTTAGAAACTAAAAATTATATTTTTAAATTAAATTATATATACTTTTAATGATATATTCTTTTAATTATTTAGTCATATTGACTGAAAAATTAAACAAAACAGATAAATTGAGATGGAGGGATATATGAAAAATATTAGAGATTTTAAATTATTTTGATAAAAAAATTAGAATAATATTTTTAAATTTTAATTAAATATCAAAATAATAAATACAATGAACCCCGCAATTCATACATTATATTAATATATGAATTAAAACACTTTCCAATATTGTCACATTATTTATAAAAATATGAAAAAAGTTTGAAACCCAAAATTATCCCAAAATTTAAAATCACGTTCCACCAAACAAGGAAACAGTTTTAATAAACAGAAATTTGTTCATAAATGGGAAGAAAAAGGTGGGTGCACACAATTAAACAAGTGCACTATAAAATCAAAGTAAAAACGTATACGCACTGCTGTATTCCAACTCAAAATCCACTAACATTAAAACACTTTATAAAATGCTAATGGAGCTTTTCATTATTGGCTCGTTTGGCTAAACTTATTTATGAAAGTTAAGTTTTTATTTTTGAAAAAAAAAATACACATTTACATACTTTTTTCTGTAAATAAATGCTTATTTCTGAAAAACAAATTAAAAACTAAACTTATTTTTTGAAAAATAAAATTTTACTTATTAGAAAAAGTACACATTACCCCATTTTTTTCAAAAATAAGGACTTGTTTTTATAATTTATTTTAGATTGTAAAATGATGTTCGATATGTTTCCATCTTTTCTTTCAAAAATTTGATAACCTTTTGTAGATTTTATTTATTAAGAGTTGTAAATCGGACCATAAAATGAGTAGCACTTGCTAATTTATTTTTTTTAAGTTAGTATATGAATTTATATACTAATATGTTTATGTATCTTTTATATATATAATAGTTGAATAACCATGTCCTAATTCCAATTCTACACTATCTAATTCCAAACATACAAATATTCATGAATATTTTCTCTTTATGGAAACATATCGAACATCATTTTACAATCTAAAATAAATTATAAAAATAAGTCCTTATTTTTGAAAAAAATTTGATAAATTTTATTTATTAAGAGTTGTAAATCGGACCATAAAATGAGTAGCACTTGCTAATTTATTTTTTTTAAGTTAGTATATGAATTTATATACTAATATGTTTATGTATCTTTTATATATATAATAGTTGAATAACCATTTCCTAATTCCAATTCTACACTATCTAATTCCAAACATACAAATATTCATGAATATTTTCTCTTTTAGACATTTTCATTAATGAATTATAGGTTCGTTTATTTCAAACCTATTTATTTAACCCATAATCCATAATTAATTTCCTTATTAATTTTATCCATGCTCCATTTCATTATTATTTCATTTTCTCATTTACAAATTCTACCATGAATGACTTATAACCCAATATCTTCATATATAATTTTTATTTATTTCATGATTATAATTTGAATAATATTTAACTAAATTATATTTTTAAACTCTATTTATTTAATTGTTATTTTATTATTTTTTTAAAAATTTAATTAATTAGACATAATTTTATTATTATAGACTTATAATATTTTACTCATAATCTTTATTATTCATTATAAATTTTTAGTTATAAATGTTGTTCTTTTTTCCAAACCATTATAGATGGCTAAAATTTAATTTTTAATTTAATTTTATTCATGATTCAAACTTATATTCCATTTTTTATTCAATTCTAAATTTAACTTATTAACTTGTATTTAATTATATGTTATTTTATTACTATAATTACTAAGGTTTCATTACAAAAAATCAATTATATCATAAAATTTTAAAATATATATGAAATTATTTATTTGAAATAAATTATTAAATAGACAAAAATTATATGTATACATTTACATAATAATTATTCAAACAAAACCTATAAAATTAATATACTTAGAATCACAATATTTGATTAATTGGATAAGTATTTATTAATCAATATTTATTAATTTAAATAGTCAATTTAAATAGAATCCTAACAAATATTTCATTATTTTAATTTCTTTCATTTTTGAATTACAAATCTATTTACTTATCATTCATAATTATAATATATAAATAAAAAATTTACTAAATTTGATTTTCCAAGTTTATTTATTTAATTATTATTTTATGATTTTGAAAAAAATTCATTAATACTTTGAATTTTTACACATTATCGAGTCTAATTTATAAAATTCATTTTTTTCTTTTTGATTTTGGAAACATCCCGTTCGACATCTACATCAATGAATTGAAAGGTCCAAGTGATCAACTCTAGAATCAATAAATCTTCAAATTGTTCATTTGAAAAAATTAAATCTCTTTTAATTTAAAGTATTTTATATTTTTCAAGTTCATTATTATACTCTTATAATATGTGAAATTTATTTTACTCTTCCAAATTTAGTTTTAATATACTAAACGACTCTTTATTTTATAGTTATATATATATATATATATATATATATATATATTTAAAAATTAATTAATCAATAAATTAATATTTGTTAATTTAAATAGTCATTTTAATTGGGTCTAATAAATATTTTATTATTTTAATTTTGATATTAAGTTTGTATACAATCATGTATTAATAAAAATTGATATATATTATTTTAGTAATATTTATTATAATCAATATTATCACAATATGATTAACGTTTTCATATATATAATTTTAGTTTCCTTCATTTTTGAATTACAAATCTATTTACTTATATTTTATAATTATATTATATAAATAATAGTTTTTCTAAATTCAAATTTTCAAGTATATTTATTTAAGTATTATTTTATTTAATTGAAACAAATTAATTAATGCTTCATATTATCACGTATGATCGAGTCTAATTTATCACGTATGATCAAGTCTAATTTATAAAATTCCTTTTTTCTCTGTGTGTTTCGGAAATATCCCTCTTCATATGTTCGAGATCTACATGTATGAATTAAAATGTTCGAATAATCAACTTTGCAATATAATCAATAAGTTTTCAAATCGTTCAATTGAGAAATTGAAATCATTTTAATTTATAGAATTTTATATTTTTGTAGTTCATTATTATATCCTTATAATATTTTATCATCACTCAGTCAAATTTAATATACCCTTACAAAATGCATTAATAAAGATATATTTTATTAAAATGATTGGATAAATTAAATAAATATCTATAAAATGATAATAATTTATTTGTATATGTTTTTTAATTTTTAATATTTTTTGAACCCGGGTATGAATAATGGGCAAAGTACTAGTTGTAATAATTGTTAAATAAGGAGAATCGAATCAAAATCAGAGACATAAAAAATAAGTTTGGCTATACAAGGTAAAAATGTTGAGTTATTTTAATCTTAAAAATGTGTGAGTCATTTTATTCACTTAAAATGACTATTTTATCCATTTCTAAATTGACTATTTTATCCCTTTACAAATTGATTTTTTAAAAGTTTACTGGAACCTTCTTCGAGCCGCCTCCCTTTCTTTCTTCTTTCTCAAATATAGTCGTCGGGGCTTTCACCGGTTTTTTCCGGTGTAAAGCCCCAATCTCTTAATTTTCTTTCATCATTCAATAAAACTTCTTAAATAAAAAATCATCGGAGCATCCGGATTTTCTGTCTTCTCCAATAAAATGGGTGATTTTTCGGTTTCGAGGGGGTCGGTTTCTCTTGTTTTCGTGATTTTGTTTTTTGGATCTAAAATTTGCTTTTATTTTATAATTTTAGTTTTAATTTGCAATTTCAATTTGGTTATAGTCTCTCTTTGGTGAGAGTTTTGGTGTTTCTCTCCTTTGTTTGTGAGAGTATGATTTTTGATTTAGTGATAAAAGTTTTTAGGGTATTGCAAATATGGTCGATAGTTCAAACTAGATTAGCTCCAACTAGATACAGTGAAACGGGTACGTGTAAATATATCATCTTCAACAAATGGTGTGATTGTATCTCCAAAAAAATGGATTAATCAGCTATTATTTTCGATTTATGTTTGTTCGACGCGACTATTTTTGTAGAAGTCGAATGACTTTTTATTATTGAATTAAAACTTAATTAAAAAAAAGTTTACTAGATTTTAAAAAATATATATAAGTGCTTATTATAATAACAACAATTCCAATTCCAATTAGTGACTCTAATTCCTCCGCTAAAGTGTAAGTACTTCTCGACTTCTCGCGGTTATCAGTGCTGGCTGGACTCTAAAGAAACTGCATCGTGTGTATCAGATATATTGATCTTTTAGTAGATTTATCAGTTATCACTGAGAACTTAGCCTATGTTTGTATATATTTAAGTAATTTGATTTTGAAAAATATTTTTTTAGAAAGAAATTTTAAAAGTTTTCTTTCTTTTCATTATATCATTTTTAAAAATTATGAAAAATGATAAAAAAAAATATTATCAGAGAAATGAAAATCAAACTATACTTTATCCGATATCAAATTAGAACTACGAGCAAATAAAAAATATCAAAAATATTAATGTCATAATCGTAATTGCACATGTACCAAATTATCATATTAAATTTTTTATGATCACTTTTGACTGAAAATAACTTCCGTTAAATAAATTCAAAACAAACACTTTATACTCTCCTAAACTTTCTCTCAATTATAAATAGAAAAATCTAAATTACTTTATATCATCCTAAACTTTCTAATCAAATCAAGTTATCATCTTAATATTTTCTTAAGATTTCCCTTCAAACTATTAAAAATTATAAAAAAAAATCTAAATTACTTTATATTCTCCTAAAATTTCTCTAAATTATAAAAAAAAATCTAAATTATTTTATACTCTCCTAAACTTTCTCCAAATTATAAATAAAAAAATTTAAATTACTTTATATTCTCCTAAACTTTCTCCTCAAGTCAAGTTATCATCTTAATATTATCTTAAAGTTTCCTTTCAAACTAAATTACTATCTTAATATTCTCCTAAACTTTTTTTTCAAATAAAAATTACCATTTTAATATGCTCATACACTTTCTATTTTAATATTCTCTTAAAATTCTCATCAATTTAAATTATCATCTTATTTTTTTAAAATCAAATTACTACACTATTATTCTCTTAAAACATACTTTATAAATTAAAAATACTAACAAGATAGTAAAAATTAAATTAATTTTAAATTTTATAGATAACGTAATTTGTTTATGTTTAGAAAATTCATTCTGAGAAACCTATTATTTATAAAATTTGAGAATAGCGAGAGACGACTCAATGAAGATAAACAAGTCCAACGAGAATCGGCTCAATGAGCCGCCGCGAAACGCGTATAATTTGTTTAGTAGATTCATTTTGAGAAGCATGTTATTTGTAAAATTTGAGAACAACAAGAAACGTTAATGGTCATGTATCGATCCTGTTCGTCGAATGTTTCAAGAAATAACCATTTTCTCTGATTGCGACCTCACAATTACATTCGCTTAGCTGGGCATCTCCAAAGATGTACTACAATTATCTCGTCATATGACTTGACCCCATTTAGAGTTCAAATAACTCTTGCTATACAGCAGTAATAGTACCTTTTAGGTTTACTAGGGATAGACTCAAATACGTGAGTATATAATAATATAGTAAATGTACTACCAATTCATTCTCACAACTTGTTATTACCATATTGAATACACTTCAAGGGATCTCCTCTCATGTGTATTGGGTTCCCGCTGTTGATGAATCAAAATGGGTTGTCAGACTCATCCCTAACCTAGACTTAAGGACAATAGCATGCTCAAGTCCCTTAGTCAAAGGATCGGCCAGATTATCTTGAGTTCCAATAAACTCAATAGCAATGATCCTGTCAGACACCAAACCCTTTATAGAATTTAGTTTAAGCTGGATGTGTCTCTTAGTTATCACATTGTACTTCTTACTGTTTATCTTGTCAATAGTTGTACGACTATCACAATGAACAGCAAGAGCAGGAAGCGGTCGGCTTACTACAGGAATCACAGACATAAGTCCATGCAACCATTCAGCCTCTGACCCCGTGGCATCTAATGCACGCAACTCAGCCTCAAAACTAGAGCGAGTTACAACAGTCTGTCTAGCAGACTTCCAAGATATTACGCCACCCACAAGGGTAAACAAATATACAGTCACTCCATTGGAACCAGATTTATTAGCTATCCAACTTGCATCACTATATCCCTCTAGCACTCCAGAAAACCTCATGTAATGTAAACCAAGATAGATGGTGCCTTTCAGATATCTAAACACTCTATCAAGAGTATCCCAATGAGTGTTGTTTGGACAACTTGCATATCTAGCTAATTTAGACACAGAATATGAAATATTTGGTCTAGTACCATTAGCAAGATATTGTAAACTCCTAATAATATGAAAATATCTTAACTAAGACACATGAACGCCTGACTTATTCTTAACAAGCACAACTTTTGAATCATATGGTGTGCTAGCGATTTTATAATTTGAATAACCATACTTCTCAAGTATAGATTTCTCTATATAATGAGATTATGACAATGTTATTCCATCATCTGACCAAGTCAGCTTGATACCAAAAATCACATTAGCTGCACCCATATCTTCCATTTCAAAGTGCCTTTTCAAGAAATTTTTTATCTCGTTAATAATCTCAATATTGATTCCAAACAATAATATGTCATCCACATATAGACACAAAATTACATTTTCATTTCCTTTAACTTTATAGTAGACACACTTGTCACTTTCATTAAAAACAAAATGGAAAGCTAAAACAATTTTATTAAACTTTTTGTGTCAGTCTCTAGGAGCTTGTTTCAAGCCATAGATATACTTGACTAACTTACACACTTTCCTCTCATTGCCAGAAGCAATAAATCCCTCAGGTTGATCCATATAAATCTCTTCAAGATCACCATGAAGAAAAGTTGTCTTTACATCCATCTAATGGATGATAAGACCATGTACGGAAGCTAATGCTATAAGCATTCGAATTGTTGTTATTCTTGTAACATGAGAGTATGTATCAAAAAAGTCAATGGCTTCTCTTTGCCTAAAACCCTTAGCTACCTGCATAGCCTTATACTTGTCTATTGAGCCATCCAGGTTCATTTTTCTTTTGAAAATCCACTTACATTCTATAGTAGTATACCCAGGAGGGAGATCAATCAACTCTCATGTTCTATTAGAAATAATAGATTCGATCTCATTCTTTACAGCGCCTTGACTCCAAAGAGTCCATGGCCTGCCGGAAAGTCAAAGGTTCGTTCTCAACATTGTAAGTGATTCAACATTGTAAGTGATAAAATCACTTCCAAAGTCCTTGACCACCTTTGCACGCTTACTCCTTCTAGGTTCCTCTACTTCGTTAGGAGTAGAGCTACTAGTAGGATTCACCCCTATATTTGTCATCCTTTCCACATGATCAGGAATGAAACTCGATGTGCGAGTGAGATCATCATCAAATATACCCTGAGATATACCAGTCTTCATAGGGACACATTCTCAAAGAATGTTGCATCACGAAACTCAACTATAGTGTTTGCCACTATATCATATATGTCAGATTTTAACACTAAAAATCTCATAGCGGTAGTGGTTTCAATATAGCCCAGAATGATGCAATTAACAATTTTCGGCTTCAGTTTCTTTCTCTTATGTTCATGGACAAGTATCTTTACAAGGCATCCCCACACACGAAGATACTTTAAACTACTCTTTTTGCTTTTCCATAATTCATAAAGTGTCTTGTCCATATGTTTCAGAGGGACCATGTTCAGAATATGACAAGCCGTATTCAGAGTCTCTCCCCACATGTACTTAGGCAACTCAGAATTAATCAGCATATTGTTAATCATATCTTTAAATGTCCTATTCTTTCGTTTTGCCACCTCATTAGACTCAGGAATGTATGGTGGAGTCACCTCGTGAACTGTACCGTTGCTTTTACAAAATTCATTAAACAAGGTACCCATATACTCTCCACCTCTACCAGATCTCAAACATTCAAGTACTTTACCAGTTTGTGTTTTAGCTTCAGTTTTGAATATAATGAATTTTTCTAGTACTTCATTTTTATATATAAGTAAATAAACATAGCAATATCTACTACAATCGTTTATAAAGGTAATGAAATATCTTTTATTATCCTTAGTCACAATATCACTAAATTCATATATGTCTGTGTGTACTAATTCTAATACATTTGAATCCCTAACAACATTATGAAAGGGTTTCCTAGTTTTTTTTAGCATTCACACATACTTGACATTTAGCTTTCTTTTCAATAGCATACTTTGGAATCAACTCTAAATTTATAATATTCTTTAGAGCACCAAAATTTAGATGATCAAGACGTGAGTGCTATAAATCAGATGATTCAACACAATTAACAAAAGGAGCAACATTATCATTAATAAAACTGCCAAAAACAGGCTCAATATTTATTAAAAATAATCCATCAGACAAGTAACATTTGCCAAAAAATACACCAGTATGTGTAATGACTACTTTATTACATTTCAAAGAAAGTTCAAAACCATTTCTAACTAAACAACTTCCACTTATTATGTTTCTACGAATGTCAAGAACATGATACACTCTAGTAAGTGATAGAACACGCCCAGAAGCAAACTTCAAGTCCACGTTTCCTACTCCAAGTACTTGAGCAGCACTAGCATTCCCCATCGTCACCGTCATGCCTTGAATCTGTTGATAAGATACAAACAGAGTAATATCAGCACAAATATGTACATTAGCTCCGGTATCAATCAACCATTTATTTAACAAATACGTGGTCCAATCAATGGTGGATGCAGCAACCCCAGACCCAAAACTAGTAGCATCAACAACAGGAGTTTTAGTTTCGTTAACCATATAGTTAATTACAGTATATAACAGATTATCTCTTCAAGATTGTTGGGAATATTAATATTTAAACATAATAATGGGCAGTTATATGATGATAATTAACAAGAACAAGCAGATACCAATTACGAAATAAACAAGAAGGCAAATAATATATGAATCAGTAATTGTAAAGACAAGAGAAAAGATAGAAAATTTAGCTCTAACAGAAGCTACTGAGTCGCCAAACCTTGCAAGAAGTCTTGATTGTTCTTCAAAAGATAATTGTCCCACTACGCTGTATTGGGTTGCAGCAATATCACTTCCAGGATAAAACAACACTGATCAATCCGCTCACAGAAACGACAATGATCAACGACTAGTACCTCAGTTCGTCCAAAAACATATGCAACTTATTATATATACGAGGCAGGAGAATGAGGCACGCCTCAATCTGCCCGGCAACCTATGCAATTTTTAGGTATGCAAGGTACAAGCAAGAGGCGCACATGAACTAGATGTGCACATCTCAATATATAGGCTTCTTGAGTTCCTCTTCTCATATTCTACTCGATGTAGAATATTGAGTTTTACAAAAAATTAAAGTTTTGCAAAGAAATGAGTTTTATTTGTTACTTATATTATTCAGATTAAGTAATATTAATATTGCAATATATATTTAGAGTCTGATTATTGAAATAATCATTACTCAATGTATTTAATATTAATATTAAATAATCAATATAAATCAATCAAATAAACTTGTATTTTAAATATAGAGTTCTCAATAACACCTTGTCACATAATCATTCCACTTATAATAGTATTTGTATACAACACTAATACAAGATGATCTATAAACTCATTATCTTTACTTTACAATATCAACGTGAGACAAATCTCACATAACCTATTTCAAAATATCAACTTCAACTCAATTTATTTATGAATTCCACTAAAAAAATGTATTAGATCAAAACATAAAAGTTTATGTTCTCATAACAAGGAATAACCTCCATTAATTAGTTTCCGAAAATTACATCAATAATATATATAAAATATGTTTTACAATTTTCATTTTCTAACAATAACATCATCTTCGTGACAGGAGGCTACCATCTTCTAAGCATATTTCTGCCGATGAGTGCCAAGATAAAGATGTAAAGTTGGGGCATCATGTGCACTTTGTACTCATTTTATTATTTCTCGTCTTGATGAATTGGATGCTCTAATTGAATTAAATTTTTTGTTTAATAATAATTTAAAATTAAAAATATATAATTTATCATTTGTGAAAAAATCTTATTCTAACAGTTTTGCTATCAAAATTATTTTTAGTTTTTCAGAATCATTTGAAGCATATTATTCTCAATTGATAATTAAATTTTATGCTCTTTTTTATAATACAATAAAATTTTACCCCTGAATTTTCTTCCTTTTTTTGATTCTGTATATTTGTAATTTTTGTTTTGCTCTCTTAAAAAAAGTTGTGCCTTTATAATATTTTATTTATTAACGTCTCATTTAATTATATAAGTTGCTTGTTCGTTTTATTATTTGTCTAAAATACCTAAATTTAGGGTTGTAAACGAACATTTACAAAAATAATTACATTTTATTCGATTTATAAATTAGCCAAATTTGAGCACAACATAATTCGGTCTCATATTATAATGTTAATGAACTAGTTCATTAATATAGTTTGAGAACGTAATTCGTAAATATAAGTCGTGAATATACTCATTAACATAGTTCGTGTACCTTACTAAAAAAAACATAGTTCGGGTACAAATTCAATAAGTTCGTGAATACGTGTTCATAAAAATCTACAATGAATAGTGAATAATTGTATATATAATTTTTTACTATTTATTTTACTATTATTTTTACTCATTTATTATTTGTGTTTAGTATTTTATATAGATGTAGTGAACTTATTATTTTGATAGATCGGAAACATCTCTTTTCAATTTTTAATTACCTAGTTCATATCTTTGTTTCGTGGACTCCCTGAAGGAATTAAATCTCTTAAATTTAGTGGTACTGCCTAATTAACTGCGGTCACAAAAGGAATTAAATTTCTCAAATTTAAGCAAACAATTTAAAATAACTCCGGTCATGGAGTAGAGTAAAATTAGTCAGAAAGAATGAGTCTGAGACTCTGAGGTCGATCAGGTCGGACGACATATAATTCTAAAATATAATTATATATTTGGACGAAGTAAGCGTAAGAACAGACTTGGCTCTATTTGGTAAATTTTATGAGTCAGAAAATACATACATTTTTTAACTTATAAATTATTTATAAGATAAGTTAAACGAGCCTCTTATTCGACTTATATATATATATATTTATATTAACATAAGAAACTTAAAGAGTTAGGTTTGTTTATGAAAACAAACTCGTAAACTCGTGAATTATAATAGTAGGATATTTGTGAGTTGTAGTTCATCATTCGTAAGTTATTTGTGAACAATATTTCTTACTAATTAATGAATTAAATTTAAAGAAAATATTTGATTGAATAAAAATTCGAGTTTAAATTCAAATAATTAAAAAAAATAAAGATAAACAATCTAAAATTCAGTTTGATTCCAACTCATTTACACCCTACCCAAATCCAGTAGAATTTATTGTACACGAAGCGCAGAATAAATTTGCAACTTCATGCATTTGGCTAGGAATATTTTCTATAAAAGCATGATTCTTGTGAAATGCTATCGATTGAGGGCCAATTAGATGCTCCACTTATCAAGATATAAATGATCAGACACACACCACTTGTGAATGAGATTCCTGAATCCAACAATAGTAAAGAACTCAAAGATTTTAGGACCATTTGCAAAACTTATTCTTCCCTTTGTAGTCAGCATGTTCCTTTAGTTTTTACATGTCAAAAAAACCAGAATTGTTCTATTCACTAGCACAGCATGGATTTATTAGTCCTTAATATACATGGATTTCAAGAGGATCTATTCTTGTCCAAATTCATGAGTAATGCAATGTTAAAATCTATATAATGTGTTTTTCTTTAAATCAAACTAAAAATAATATGCAAGTAACATGTTGGCTTTAGTCCATATTGGTGCCCTATATTTCAGGAATATACCATATATCTCGTTATTTCTATTGATATACTAGCTTATATATAGTTATTTTTTATTAAGAATAAAGTTGTGATAATGATATCATGAAAATCAATCAATATATACATATATATAGTATATAAAGAAGAAGACGGAGACAGTTAGTTGATGCTCCCAAATCGTCTCAATGTATTTTTCTAATTTTTTCAAAATTTTGAATTAATAAATATTAAAAATTATAAAATTTCTCTTCAAGTCAAATTAAGTTACCATCATAATATTCTCATAAACTTTCTCTTCAAGTCAAGTTACCATCATAATATTTTCTAAAGGTTTCCCTACAAACTAAATTACTATCTTAATATTCTCCTAAACTTTTTTTCCAAATCAAAATTATAATTTTAATATGCTCCTACACTTTCTATTTTAATATTCTCTTAAAATTCTCATCAATTTAAATTATCATCTTTTTTTTTAAATCAAATTACCATACTATTATTCTCTTAAAACATAATTTATAAATTAAGAATACTAACAATATAATATAAATTATTTTAATTTTAATTTTTTATATAGATAATGTAATTTGTTTATATTTAGGAGATTCATTCTGAGAAGTCTATTATTTATAAAATTCGAGAATAACGAGAGAAAGTTTAATGGAGATAAACAAGTTCAACGAGAACGGGTTCAATTAGTCACCGTAAAACGCGTGTAATTTGTTTAGTAGATTCATTTTGAGAAGTGTGTTGTTTTGAAATTTGAGAAGGAGAGACAGTTCAACTGAGAGAAACAAGTTCAACGAGCTAGAGACGCCTCAATGCCCGCCACGAAACGCGTGTAATTTTTTTAGTGGATTAGTTCTGAGAAACGTGTTATTTATAAAATTTATTTAGTAGATTCATTCTGAGAAGCGTGTTATTTGTAAAATTCGAGAATGACAAGAGACAATTCAATAGAGAGAAATATGTTCAGCGAGAGACAGCTTAATGGCCGCCGCGAAGCGTGTGTAATTTGTTTAGTGGATTAGCTGTGAGAGCGTGTTATTTGTAAAATTTAAGAACAATGAGAAACGAATCAATGGAGAAAAATAAGTTTAATGAGAGACGTTTCAATGTCCGCTGCGAAACACGTAATATTTGTTTAGTGAATTCATTTTAATAAATGTGATATTTGTAGAATTGGAGAATCACGAGAGACCGCTTAATAGAGAGAAACAAGTTTTACGAGAGATGGTTCAATGACCGATACGAAATGCGTATTATTTATTTAGTGAATTCATTTTAATAAATGTGTTATTTGTAGAATTGGAGAATCACGAGAGACCGCTTCATAGAGAGAAACAGGTTTTACGAGATACGGTTCAATGGTCACCGCGAAACGCGGCTTAGTAAACTATTATCTATGTAAGTATTTTTTAATATAAAATAATAATGACATTTTAGTAATTGTATATAATCTTCTGTAATTATAATACTATCATCGTATATTTATATGATTTTTTTTAACCTCGGGAAAGTTATGTTAAGTAATCTCAGAAACATTAATCATTTTTTATTTGTTCTTTCTTTATTATTATTATTATTATTATTATTATTATTATTATTATTATTATTATTATTATTATTATTACTTCATTATATTTCTTCCCCCCTTTGTTTTATTGATACATATCTTTTTATTTTTAATACCATATATATTCTCTCCATTCTAAATTATATATTACATTAATAAAAAATATATCTAATTTATTATGTAATTTTTAATTTTTTTTAAAATTATAAAGTAGTATTTTTGAATTTATTTTAATAAATCTAAGTATAAAAAATAAAAAAGATAATTAATTTGTGTGAAGATAATTAATTTGTGTGAGAGAGTAAAAATATTGTAATACTATTGCATATATGAGGGTTTTTCCCCCTAACATGTCCCATTTTAAAAACTGATTTATTAATATATCTTATTTATAATTGTATTTATAAAATATCCTATATTCAAAATGTTTACAATTTTAAAATAACTATGGTTAACTTAAATAATTTATTAATTTTAAATGACATATATAACTTTTTTACCAACAAATAAATAAAATAAAATAATTTTTTATACATTATAAGTTACACAAATTATTTTCATATATCATGTGAACAGGAGTCTAGTTAAATCACATTTACTCTTAAACTAGGTACAATTTATTCATCATGTTTTCGTTCGAAAAATAACTTAGAATCCGCTGAATCAATTACAAATAATTCATCAAAATCATTATCAGACAACAATGACACAATACCAACATTAGTTTTTGGAATATTAGAAAAATTATCTGTTAACTCATTATCATCAGCTATAATTTTATGATTTGTTAAAATAGAAACATTACCTTCAACTTCTTTCTCATTATTCTCATCGACATTCCTGTTTATCATTCTAAAATGATAAAGAAACTCATTTCAGTCTCTATCATCTTCACAATCACTGTACATAAGTGGTTGACTTAATGATTGATCTTCATGTTGACAATCATCTTCATCAAAATTTTCAAGATGCATAATTGGTTCTTTAATAGTACTAAATGCATATTCAACATAATTAACTTTTTCATAAACCAAGTTCCATAAATTCGGACCTACGCCATCAATATCTATATTCACAGAAATTTGATTACTCGTAACATGAGATTCAATAGGATATCTAGACTCTTCAATATGATTTTCAAAATCCAGTACCATCTTTAAAACACTTTCCCTTAGTTTTTTTCAATCAAACATGAACTTATGAACTTTTTCTGGGAATGTATGTCGTGAATGATTGAAAAATCAATTTTTTAGGTATTGCATACAAACTATTTAAGTTTAATTTGAATCTATGTCACAAATATCAAATGACAATTAAGCAATCAAAAATGTTATATTTGAAAAAAGATAATAAGAATAAAAAATCGAAACCCCATTACTCTTAGGATCGGAGGAATTAATATCTTATATTTTCTTCATATAATTCTGGGAGGAGTGAAAATAATGAGCGGGAGTTCACACACGTAATCGAAATAATTGGCACTAATATTTTACATGATCTTTTAAAACCTAATTATATATTGTATTATGTGTATTCTGGTTATATTTAATAGACAAATATTAATATTTGTAGCTTATTATATTTATATAAGTTAAACCTGACTAAAAATTTAAATATGAGACATATTTATAATTATCGAATAAAAAAGGATATATTCATAAAGTAACTCATTAATATAGGGCATATTATACAAATTTCCTATATATAATTGGAACAAGTGAGTTAACATGGTTTGGTCGTCATGGCTAAAGACATAAATTTTTAAAATTAATGGTTTAGTTAATTGATTAAGTTCGATTTTCCATGAATACATGAATTAATTAAATAATATTTTTAAATATTATTTATTAATAAAATGATTAAATTTTAATTATCAACTAATATTAATAATTAATTTAATATAATTTTAGGAAAAAATATATTAAATTTTAATATTAAAATTAAAATAAATATAAATTTTTAAAAAATTAATAAATTTAACTATAAAATTATTATAAAATATTATATAAAGAGAAATCATGTTTTGCATTTGATATAAGCTAGTATTTTTAATTTTCCTATTAACAACAAAATTTGAAAGTATGTTTTTAAAAACAGAACATGTCTACATATTTTTTTACCGGGGTTTAGGATATGTGTAATTTTGAATGTTGAACTTGGAAAGATACCTTAATTTCTCTCATGTATTGTAATTTTTTAAATGTTTATTATGTATCTCATTCATAGGAAAATAAAATATTACTCAATTCGATTAGACTGGATTCACTTAATAGGAACGCCATAAATTTTGGTAAGAACGGATGACAATTTCAATGGAATCAAAATTTTATAAATTATTTGGTTAAGACGAATGAATGAGATGGACCATTCTCATTCTCAGATCATTTCATTTCATCAAAATTATTGAATTTTATTTCATAAAAAACATGTGAGATAAGATGATTATTTTCAAACACTTCACACCATATTATATATTCTTTCTTATTTTTTTACAAGGAAAATATCTTTTTAAATTTTAATATTAAAATTACACACCTTTCTAATACACAGGTAAATATATATTCAACATATCACTATAGTGCAGTGTTTCATCGTAAACTCTGTTGTAAAGGACGGAGATTAATTGGGATTAATCGATATTCAGTGACTTTCCGAACTGATTTTACATTAATAGGGTTTTGTAAAAATCAGTCAAAAATCGAATAAATCGATCAGAAATCGGTCTAATCGATCAAAGATCGAAATTAATCGATTAAAATTTTGAATATATATATATATGTGTGATTTTATAAAAAAATTCAATTATTTAACTTGTAAATTTGTTATCTCTTATTTTAAAATTTTATTATATAATTCCTTAAATCTATATTATGTATAAAAATAATTATATATAAAAAAATATTATTAAATTGATCCGATTAATGATCCGATTAATTATTCCAATTAATCCCCGATTATCCGATTAATTCATGTTCGGTGCCTCCACCTGTTAGTTTCGATTCTTGCTTTTTATAACTGATCGTAAATCGTAATATGTTGCTAACCATTTAAAATTACATAATTTAGAGATAAAAAGTATAACGGTATCCCGGCTCATGAATAATGAATATTTTCTCTTTTTTTAAATAGTAGTTTTGTTTAACTTTTTATAATTAAATTAGTTAAATAATTGAAAAAAGTTTTAAGATTTATATCATTAAATGATATATATAATTTATTTTAAAATATATATTTTCAATTTATTATATTTATTAAAAAATAATTTTTTCCAATGAAAAATTAATAAATCTAATTATGAACTACTTAACCATTAACCACCGACGGAGAGGACCGAGTATGTACTACTAGTACAAGTTGGATCGTAATTAAAAATTACACACAACAATGAGGCAGTTATATAAATAATTAAACAAGAACAGACAGATTAAACCAATTAACAAAACAAATTACGAATGTAGAAATAAGATATGTAAATTAGTAACTGCAAGGACAAGAAAAAAATAGAAGTCTTAGCTCTAACAGAAGTTTTATTCGCATACACTGAAAGAACTAATTGAACAGCTGAGTCGCCAAGCCTTGCTAGAAGTCTTAACTGTTCTTGAAGAGATTATTGCCCCACTACGCTGTGTTGGGTTGCAGCAATATCACTTCCAGGATAAAACAGCACATAGTACTTCGTCCACAGATTCGTAGCACTCAACAGCGACCTGCACCTCAGTTCGCCAAGAAAACCTATGCACAGACTGTATGAATATATTTGTAGGTAATACAGAGTATAGCAGCTGCTAGGGTTTTCTCAGATTTGTGTTAAGACCTCCGTCCTTTCTATCTACAACGTTTTTATGTATTTATAATACAATAACACGTAACAGCGGATAAAATATTAATTAAAATAATTATTATGACTTAAAAAGCATTTAATAGAATATATTCCAGAATCAGTAAAATAACAGTTATCAGAGTTTAGTTTCATTGGCCTATCATAGTTTATAAACTCTGTCAGTCTATCAGAGTTTACTGCTAAACTCTGACCAGCACAGTCCATCAGAGTTTACTGCTAAACTCTGACCAGCACAATCCATCAGAGTTTACTGCTAAACTCTGACATGCTCTATACTCTGATCTGACCATCAGAGTTTGTTAAACTCTGAGTTAGTCCATCAGAGTTTGTTAAACTCTGACCCAGCTCCAATTTTACAAACTCTGATCAGACACAGAATATATATTCTCTGACAGTTACATACTGACTCAATATTCATATAAAAATAATATTAAAGTCATAATTAAATTAATTAATCATGTAATAAAATTTCTCGCTCAGGTCGCCTCGCGTACGCGAGACGCCGAGACATTCGCCCAAATCGTCCTTCGACCCGACCCGACCCGAGGCGAGGCGAGGCGAGGCGATGCGTAGCGTGGCGAGGCGAGGCGGCGGCGGCGCGCGTGTGAGCGCGCGCGAGGGCACACTTTTACACCATGCACACTACATGCCTTAATAGTTGACACTACCCGTGCACATATATGCATATAAAGCACCAACACCCATATTACATTATCTATGTGGGACAATACTATAAACCCATTTTAAACTAGCAACTTCTACTCAATTTATTTATGGATTACACTAAGAAAATGTCTTAGATCCAAACATGAAAGTTTAAGTCCTCATAGCAAGGAACAACTTCTAATCGTTAGTTTCCAGAAATTACATCAAGAACATATTTAAAATATGTCTCAAACTTTCCATTTTCTAACAATCCCCCACAAATCCATACAGAAATGCATATCAGGTTCTACTCATGACTTACTTTTCAGAGTTGGTACCGATCAAGGTTTGAACCCTCCTAAGTCCTCTACTTCGATGGCTACCGGATATAGATGGAATGTTTCACCTTGAATCTTTATCCGTTTGTGTGTAACCACACTCCATAGACGACGACAAGTCAAAGGCTATGGTGCCGATCTACGGCTTTGAGACGTTAATGGTCATGTCTCGATCCTGTTCGTCGAATGCTTCGAGGAATAACCCTTATCCTCTAATTGTGACCACATAATAACATTCGCTTAGCTGGGCATCTCCAAAGATGTATTGTCAACATCTCGTCTCACGACTTGACCCCATTCAGAGTTCTTAAAACTCTTGCTAACTAGCAGTTACAGTACCTCTTGAGGTTTACGGAGGAAAGACTCAGATACGTGAGTATCTAGATATTTGTAGTAGAGGTACTACCGAATCACCCTCACAACTTGTTATTACCACATTGAATACACTTCGAGGGATCTTCTCTCAGGTGTATTGGGTTCCCGCTGTTGATGACTCAAAATGGGTTGTCAGTCCCATCCCCAACCTCGATTTAAGGACAACAGCATGCTCAAGTCCTTTAGACAAAGGATCAGTCAGGTTATCTTGAGTTCCAATAAACTCAATAGCAATGATCATGTCAAACACCAAACCCCTTATAGACTTTAGTCTAACTTGGACGTGTCTCTTGGTTTTCACATTATACTTCTTACTGTTTATCTTGTCGATAGTTGTACGGCTATCGCAATGAACAGCAAGAGCCGGAAGCGGTTGGCTTACTATAGGAATCACAGACATAAGTCCATGCAACCATTCGACCTCCGTCCCCGTGGCATCTAATGCACACAACTCAGCCTCAAAAGTAGACCGAGTTACAATAGTTTGTCTAGCAGACTTCCAGGATATAGCTCCACCCGCAAGGGTAAATACGTATCCAGTCACTCCATTGGGACCAGATTTCTTAGCTATCCAACTTGCATCACTATATCCCTCTAGCACTCTAGGAAAACTCCTGTAATGCAAACCAAGGTAGATGGTGCCTTTCAGATATCTAAGCACTCTATCAAGAGCATCCCAATGAGTCTTGTTTGGACAACTTGTATATCTAGCTAACTTAGACACAGAGTATGAAATATCTGGTCTAGTACCATTAGCAAGATATTGCAAACTCCCAATAATCTGAGAATATCTTAACTGAGACACAAGAACTCCTGACTTATTCTTGACAAGAGCAACTTTTGAATCATATGACGTGCTTGCGATTCTACAATTTGAATAACCATACTTCTCAAGTATAGATTTCTCTATATAATGAGACTATGACAAGGTTATTCCATCAGCTGACTGAGTCACCTTGATTCCAAGAATCACATTAGCAGCACCCATATCCTTAATTTCAAAGTGCCTTTTCAAGAAACTTTTGTCTCGTTAATAATCTCAATATTGATTCCAAACAACAGTATGTCATCCACATACAGGCACAAAATCACTTTTTCATTTCCTTTAATCTTGTAGTAGACACACTTGTCACTTTCATTAACTAAAAATTCCGAAGTCAAAACAGTTTCATCAAACTTTTTGTGCCAGTCTCTAGGTGCTTGTTTCAAGCCATAGATAGACTTGACTAACTTACATACTTTCCTTTCGTTGCCAGAAGCAACAAATCCTTTAGGCTGATCCATATAAATCTCTTCTTCAAGATCACCATGAAGAAAAGCTGTCTTTACATCCATTTGATGGATGATAAGACCATGTACGGAAGCCAATGCTATAAGCATTCGAATTGTTGTCATTCTTGCAACAGGAGAATATGTGTCAAAGTAGTCAATACCTTCCATCTGCCTAAAACCCTTAGCTACCAACCTAGCCTTATACTTATCTATTGAGCCATCAGGGTTCATTTTTCTTTTGAAGATCCACTTACATCCTATAGTAGTACACCCAGGAGGGAGATCAACCAACTCCCATGTTCCGTTAGAAATAATAGAGTCAATCTCACTCTTCACAGCGCCTTTCCAATACCTTGACTCCGAAGAATCCATGGCCATCCGGAAAGTCAAAGGTTCGTCCTCGACATTGTAGGTGATAAAATCACTTCCAAAATCCTTGACTACCTTTGCACGCTTACTCCTTCTAGGTTGCTCTACTTCGTTAGGAGTAGAGCTACTAGCAGGATCTGCTCCCACATTTGTCATCCTTTCCATATGATCAGGAATGGAACTCGATGTGCGAATGGGATCATCATCAGAAATACCCTGAGGTACACCAGTCTTCATAGGGAACACATTCTCAAAGAATGTTGCATCACAAAACTCAACTATAGTGTTTTCCACTATCCTATCTATGTCAGATTTTAACACTAAAAATCTCATAGCGGTAGTGGTTTCAATATAGCCCAGAAAGATGCAATCAACAGTTTTTGGCCCCAGTTTCTTTCTCTTGTGTTCAGGGACAAGTACTTTTGCAAGACAGCCCCACACACGAAGATACTTTAAACTAGCCTTTCTGCCTTTCCATAATTCATAAGGTGTCTTGTCCATATGTTTCAGAGGGACTCTGTTCAGAATATGGCAAGCCGTATTCAGAGCCTCTCCCCACATGTACTTAGGCAAACCAGAATTAATTAGCATACTGTTAATCATATCTTTAAAAGTTATGTTCTTTCGTTCTGCCACCCCATTAGACTCAGGAGTGTACGGTGGAGTCACCTCATGAACTATACCATTGCTTTTGCAAAATTCATTAAATGAGGTACCCGTATACTCTCCACCTCTATCAGACCTCAAACGTTTAAGTATTTTACCAGTTTGTGTTTCAGCTTCATTTTTATAAATAATGAATTTATTAAGTGCTTCATCTTTATGTTTAAGTAAATAAACATGGCAATATCTATTCCAATCATCAATAAAAGTAATGAAATATCTTTTATTATCTTTAGTCAAAACATCACTGAATTCACATATGTCTGTGTGTATTAATTCTAATACTTCTGAATCCCTAACAACGTTATGAAAGGGTTTCCTAGTTAGTTTAGCAGTCACACATACTTGACATTTAGATTTCTTGTCAATGGCATACTTTGGAATCAACTCTAAATTCATCATATTCTTTAGAGCACCAAAATTTAGATGATCAAGTCATGAGTGCCATAAATCGGATGATTCAACACAATTTACAGAAGGAATAATATTTTCATTAATAAAAATACCCAAAACAGGCTCCACATTTATTAAAAATAAACCATCAGACAAATAACCTTTGCCAAAAAATACACCAGTATGTGTAATTACTACTTTATTACACTTCAAAGAAAGTTCAAAACCATTTCTAACTAAACAGCTTCCACTTATTATATTTCTACGAATGTCAGGAACATGATGCACTCTAGTAAGGGATAGAACATGCCCAGAAGCAAACTTCAGGTCCACGTTTCCTACTCCAAGTATTTGAGCAGCACTAGCATTCCCCATCGTCACTGTCATTCCTTGAATCTGTTGATATATACAAACAGAGTAATATCAGTACAAATATGTACATTAGCTCCAGTATCAATCAACCATTCATTTGACAGATAAGTGGAAAGTAGTGTAGGGTTGTAGGTAACATACCCGTCATTGGTTTCAGAAGCAACAGCCTCACCAACAACCATGTTAACCATAGGTCCACCAGTGGTAGCAAGCACAGTATTAGTTTGTGCTACCACATTAGGTTTCTTCGCTTTCTTAGCAGGACAGTCTTCGCTCCAGTAACCAATATGGTTTGTTTGCCTTTGGTTTCTTAGCCTTGTTCTTGTCATTTTTAGGCTTGTTATTGTCCTTCTTAGTGACAGACTTTCTTTTCTGTCCTACAGTCACTACGTTCACCTTCGAACTCCCATGTTCAGCAGGCATCACATGTCCCTGTTTGGACTTGTGTTGTTCCTGCACAGAGATGTCTAACATCAAGTTAGTCCAGGTGATCTCTCATTTCTGTCTTTTCAGGGAGAGAGCAAACTCTTCCCAAGACTTCGGGAGCTTTTCAATCACCGACATAACCTGAAACTTCTCATGAAGGTCCATTCCAGACTCCTTCAAAGCATGTACCAACATCTCAAACTCATGCACTTGCTCCGTCATGGATTTTGTATCCATCAGTTTAAAATCAAGAAACATTGCCACACTATACTTTTCCAGACCCTGTGAGTCAGTATTGTGGGTTTGGTCCAGCTTTCCCATAAGAGTTTAGCAGTGAAGGCATCTGATGAATAAACATCGAATAGAGTGTTCGCTAAAGCTGCCAAAATGGCAGCCCTTGCCACTCCATCCTTTTCAGCCCACAGAGCATAAACCTTAACAGAGTCAGCATGCTCTTGATTTACAACAGGAGGATCATACTGCACCACCGGCCATAGACCCTTAACCGTTAACCACAACTTCATCTTTTTCTGCCAACGAGAAAAGCCAGCACCACCGCTAAACTTATCAGGCATACCAGACAGATCAATAGGTTGTGGGAAACGGTACGTAGCCCAATCAATGGCAATAGCAGTAAACCCAGACACAGAACCAGTAGCACCAACAACAGGAGTTTCAGTTTCGTTAACCATCTTGTTAATTAACAATATATAACACTAATAATCTCTTCAAGATTGTTGGATCGTAATTAAAAACTACACACAACAATGGGGCAGTTATATAAATAATTAAACAAGAACAGGTAGATTAAACCAATTAACAAAACAAATCACGAAGGTAGAAATAAGATATGTAAATTAGTAACTGCAAGGACAAAAAAAAATAGAAGTCTTAGCTCTAACAGAAGCTTTATTCGCATACACTAAAAGAACTAATTGAACAGCTGAGTCGCCAAGCCTTGCTAGAAGTCTTGACTGTTCTTGAAGAGATTATTGTCTCACTACGCTGTATTGGGTTGCAGCAATATCACTTCCAGGATAAAACAGCACAGAGTACTTCGTCCATAGATTCGTAGCACTCAACAGCGACCTGCACCTCAGTTCGCCCAGAAAACCTATGCACAGACTGTATGAATATATTTGTAGGTAATACAGAGTATAGCAGTTGTTAGAGTTTTCTCAAATTTATGTTAAGACCTCCGTCCTTTCTATCTACAACGTTTTTATGTATTTATAATACAATAAAACGTAACAGCAGATAAAACATTAATTAAAATAATTATTCTGACTTAAAAAGCATTTAATAGAATATATTCCAGAATCAGTAAAATAACAATTATCAGAGTTTAGTTTCATTGGCCTATCAGAGTTTATAAAATCTGCCAGTCTATTAGAGTTTACTGCTAAACTCTGACCAGCACAGTCCATCAGAGTTTACTGCTAAACTCTGACCAGCACAGTCCTCTATACTCTGATCTGACCATCAGAGTTTGTTAAACTCTGAGCTAGTCCATCAGAGTTTGTTAAATTCTGACCCAGCTCCAATTTTGCAAACTCTGATCAGACACAGAATATATATTCTCTGACAGTTACATACTGACTCAATATTCATATTAAAATAATATTAAAGTCATAATTAAATTAATTAATCATGTAATAAAATTTCTCGCCCAGGTCGCCTCGCGTACGCGAGATGCCGAGACATTCGCCCTTCGACCCGACCCGACCCGAGGCGAGGCGTGGCGTGGCGGCGGCGCGCGTGAGGGCACACTTTTACACCATGCACACTACATGCCTTAGTAGTTGACACTACCCTTGCACATATATGCATATAAATCACCCACACCCATATTACATATTCTATGTGGGACAACACTATAAACCCATTTTAAACTAGCAACATCTACTCAATTTATTTATGGATTACACTAAGAAAATGTCTTAGATTCAAACATAAAAGTTTAAGTCCTCGTAGCAAGGAACAACTTCCAATCGTTAGTTTCCAGAAATTACATCAAGAACATATTTAAAATATGTCTCAAACTTTCCATTTTCTAACACAAGTGTCACATCTATATAAATGAATAGTTTGTTAATTTAGGTAGGGACTTGATTTGAATTATGCAAAACAACAATAGCTTTGTATTACTAATGATCTGCTTAGTCACTACTAAATTAATCAAACCAATCTTCACTTTGCTACCTTTTTAGGTGAATGGTGGACTGAAGTAGAGAAATTAGTTTTTTTAACATGATACGAAGTAATAAAACATTCAAACATAACATGTCTCGATTCAGAATTTTTATATTAAGCGACAAAGTAATTAAAAAAAGCTAATTAAATGATTAAATATTACTTTACTTTTACCTCTTAAAAAGTCACTTTTGTGTTTTTAAAGTGTAACTGTCAATTAGCTGGTAGATGGGCAAGTGTTTTAAACGGGAAATTTCCTAAATTTTGATGACTTTTTTACATAATTTTAATAGATATTTTTATATATTTAATTTTGTTAAATAATAATTTTATTAATTGGAAGAATATGTGTACAGAATAGTAGAAAAAAGAAAATTGTGATTATTTTATTATAATCGATCATAATGCAAATTATTGATGTTGTGCCTCGCAATGTTACTAAAAAAAGTGATTATAAAAAATAGCCACTTGTCCCACTTAAGTCGCTACTTGATTAGTGCATAATCTAAACTCTATCCTCTATATTTTTTGGCCTTTTCTTCTCAGTAATCCACCTCCTTTAGAAGTTCAATATGTCTAATCTTTCATTGTCGAACGCTAACCAAATGTTACATGCATATCAAAAGGTAAAACTTATTTAACGGATCTTCAGACTAAATAATTTGCGATTATTATGAATAAACTAGTTTACTTTATTATAAAGTAAGTTCAAATAGTAGCTTCAAGTGTTTTGAAATCAAAATTAGGTCGAAGAATAACTTCAAATATCTGAAAATAACAAGTTATGTAATTCAATTTTTAAATTATGCAATTTAAAAAGCAACTTTTATTTTTTTTCAGTTTCAAATAGATGCTTGTTGGAATATACGAAAACAATTCATATCATATATAATAAACACATAAATCTATATAATTATATTTTGACCACTTGTTTTTTATGATACCTGCCCGATTGATATATATATATATATATATATATATATATATATATATATATATATATATATATATATATATATATATATATATATATATATTATATTATATTTGATATTAAATTTTTATGCAGTTGAAAGTTTATATTAATATGTACGATATTTTTAGGGGGTTTTCCAAAAATACCTAAGGATAAAATTGTTCTTGCAAAAATACTGACTTTTTATAAAAATATTTTGTAAAAATATGATTTTTTTTGATTTTTTTTGTAAAAAATACGGTTTGCAACTTTGCAACCATATTTACAACTGAAATCAATCGAAATCAACACAAATACAACTTTAAAATTTAGTAAAAATATTTATTTTTTGGTTCTTGCTTAACAAGTTGCACGATTAAAATCAAAATAAAACCAAAAATAATTTCAATTATATTTCAGAAAAATAGAAAAATAAGTTGCATGTGCTTGCTTTAGATAGCAAACCGTATTTTTGCAAAAACAAATCAGGTAAAATCGCAAAAAAACTTTTAAAAAAATTGTATTTTTGGTAATTTCTCTTTTTTTTATATTGTAGATAAATTTTGAAAGAGGTTCGTTTTAATAAATCACAATTTTTATTTAATATAAAATTGATTATAATAAGTAGAATTTTATCTAATATAAATGTATATATAATTTAAATCTATATAAGTTAGTTATATAAGTAGATTTTATTTAATATAAACATATATTTTAAGCTTAGTTTTGAAAAAATATTTTGATATTTTAATTTTAATAATATAAATAGATAAATGTAGGTAAATATCTAATATTATTGTATTTTTGTAAGCACTTTCTATTTTGTAAAAGATATTAATTCTTTGCTTGTGAGTTGTGCCGTTGTGCACAATATACAAACATTATTATTTAAATTTCGCTAGGCATGAATGAATGTAAAATACAAGCCTAGCCAAAAATTTAAGAATTGCGAAATAAATTATCTACTACTAAAAGATAATGTACAACATACAGATCAATTCCACGTGTGAGAAGAGTAGAAGATTTTGTATCGATATATATATCATCAAACAAACTTGACCACCAATCATTTTTTAATTACGGTCCCATGCAACTAATGTTGTGGTCCTTATATAAAAAAAGTTGATCACGTTTTTTTAATAATATGGTGAAACTTTAAAGAAAAAACATGTTGACACACAAACTTTTTTTTTTGTCAGGGATACACAAACTATATTTAAATGAACATAAATCTTTTGAAAAGTAAAAAACATAGATCTAGGACTAGTGGTTTTGTAAACAAATAAATAAATTATAAACAAATCAAAAATTGAAACCCACCGAATTTTTATAAAAGGGGTTTCTAAACGTGGCAACTCTTATAAAAAAGTAATTATCATAGTATAATAAATATATATTTTTGATAAAAAAAATAAATTTCAAAATAATGAATTTAAAACGTAATTATTATAGTATAATAAATATATAGGAGTAAAAAATAAAGATCTAATAGTGAAAATATAATTAACATAATTAAAGCACTAATTACTTTGCATTAATCTCGAGGTGAGTTACGAACCAGGGATAGCAGAACATAAACCCTCATTATCCAATCTTATTCTGAAATGGTGATTTATTCATATGATTAGAGTATTAAACTAGTAAATGCCTTCATTACTTAAGATTTAGTATTCCAGATAGCGAAGAGAATCGTGCTCGACTGTATAATGTTTTTGTTAATTTTAGAAGCCTGGAATAATAAAACTGATATATCATTATATCGGTTTTTGTTCCATAGGCAACCTTAAAATGAGTATTAATTGAAAAAAATATATATCTTTTATGCACGAATTTTCTTTAATATTGTTGATTTTTTTATTTGAATTAAACTGAAAATTTTAAGACACGAATTTTATAGGATGAAAATTTTAAGTGATATGGTTTGATTATATATACAGACCAAAGATAACTGGTTAGTAATTATAAGTATAGGTTAATATAAAATAAATGAATTGGGTTTCAGAGTTTATTAGTGAATATAAGTTTTTTATTTATTGCTTAAAAATTTCATTATAATGTTAAAATATCACATTGATATCAAAATTTTTTGCAAGTGGCGTAATTTCCTATTTTTGTCTTTTTTAAAATAAAAATATATATATTTTAACTATTATTTTCAATTATTTCATATTATAATGCTATTTCTGACATTTTTCCTTTACTAAAATAAAAAATAATATCTTAGTTTATAAGTGAATACCAACTTATATCCCGTGCATCACCGATCAAATTATTTTAATATTTTTTATATATGATTTGAATATATTATTTAATGTTATATGTATATATTTTATATAATTTTTTATATACTTTATTTCCATTTTAATAAAATAATGTTTGTGTTTTTTTAGAGATGTATTTTATTTAAAAAATTAATATTAGATGTATTTTAGTTAGGAAATTAGTATTTAAAAATTAGACCCCAAATATCGACAAAGCACCACCAAAATTTTAATTTTTCAAATTTAAAAATATAGTATAGATTATAAACCGCATGACATATATGTCAACAATTAGTACTCAATTTTAAGCTTTTCATATTACTTTTGACTCATCATAAATAATAAAAAAGTAATTATAAAACCTAGTGTATGGTAATATCAATGAGATGAATTTAATACATTAAGATTTCCTAATTCCAATTATAAAATATCATTTACTCTTACCGATTGTCTTTTTATACCCATGACAAATTATATATTAAAATGTTGATAATTATCATATTAAAAGGGTTCTAAAAATAAATGCTAGACAGATGAATTGCTACTCAAATAAAAGGAAATTGAATAAAAATAATTGAATAAAAAATAAGTAAATATCAAATTAATTTCCGGTTAATAAATTAATAACTAAAAAGCAAAAAGAAAGAGGAATAAAAATGGCATAAGCGAATAGTAAGGAGGTCTACAAATACCAAAGTTGTAAATACACATCTCATCTCTCTTCCCAATCTCTCCCTCTCTCTCTCTCTCTCTCTCTCTCTCTCTCGCGTTCTCTCCCCCCTTCAACTACATTTCACTAGGGTTTATATACACACCTATACACACACAATACATACATATCCGTCTATATTACAGTACACACGCAGAGAGAGAATATATATACATACAGCTATGGATGCATACTCTATGCATCTAGCTATGGCAGCACTAGTAGGAGCATCATTTGTAGCCGTATCTGCTTATTATATGCACCGCAAAACCCTAACTCAGTTACTCGAGTTCGCCAAAACAATTGATAGAGACAGAGAAGAGTTTGAAGACGAGTCGACTCAGCATTTGAGCAAGTATGATGCTAGTAAGAGACGCAATCAGTTTCGAAGGAGAGGTAGAAATGCTCATTATCGACGCGCTTCAGCTTCGTTTCCTGATGTTAGGCAAATTACTAATGGCGGCGGTGAGGTTTATGTTGATGCTATTCCACCTGGTTTGCCGAAGTTGCATACTCTTAGTGAAGGTACTAGTTATGCCTAATTTTCGTAAATCTCGATAAATTATTACTACTTGTTGATAAGTTAGAACTCAATTAATTATCGCAGCATCAATGAATTAGTTGCTTCTTTTGATTGATACATTTTGTGGTTATAAGAGATATATTGTATTTTTTGTTTTACCTCAATTAGGTGATAGCTTGTAATAATTAATATCAATCTCTGATTTCTGATGTTATTAAGTAAGAGAGGTTTTGTTGTGTGTGTATGTATTTTAGTGATCGAGGTGTTGGTGATCTGTGAAGTGTTTTTATGGCTGTGCTAGACTAATTGCTATGTTTTTCGTGTATTAACTTATTTTATGGTGTTTATGTATGTGAAGTTGAACCGTAGAAATGATTTATGGCAGTTAGAGTGATGATTAAAGGGGGCTGTGTGTATGTAATGCAAAAATGTTCAATTTTCATCTTCTTCTTCTTCCATGAAGATTCAGAAAAACTGAGCTTTGGTGAATGAATATCAATGAATCTCGAATTGAGGGTCGGAATGAATGTATAACAAGAACTCTTTGAAGTATAAAAGACTTTTTTTTTATATATATAAAAGATTTATCATTTATTTATATTATTTTCTGAAAGTGAAAAAATGGCCTGAACATCGTATTAACTGTGTGTTTGTTCAATATCAACTGAATTTTGACGTGTAGAAGATACAATGGACATTTTTGCATTTGTTTTGTTTTGACATGCACTTTATTTCAGGAAAATCTGCTGGGCATAATAGTTTAAGCACAAGAGGTGGTCATTTAATTAGACCAACTTCTCCGAAGTCACCTAGTGCCAGTGCCTTTGAAAGTATAGAAGGGTCGGATGATGAAGATAATATGACCGACAACTCTAAAGTAGACTCAACATATCTTTATACCAATGGAGATTCTGTAAGTTGTCTATGTTCTGCTGTATTTCCTGCTCAAGAAAATTTTAAAATGTCTTTGTTTTTTGCACATAGATGGTGGGTTAGGATGACAAGAATACAAGATTGGTTGTTTAATATAAGAAATTAAGTAAATTTGATACTTACCATTTTCCCATTTCATGAGCAGAACCTAGACACAAGTCTATATCAGAATTTACCGGAGAATGGTAATGCAAGTGGAGAGCCAAATATCGCTGCATCAAGTATGATTCGCTCCCATAGTGTATCTGGTGATCTTCATGGTGTGCAACCTGACCCCGTAGCAGCAGATATTCTTAGAAAAGAGCCAGAGCATGAAACTTTTGTTCGACTTAAAATTTCTCCTAGTGGTATTTGGTCCTGTTTTCCCTTTCTTTTACATTATTACTTGCTCACCTGCTCGCACATTGAATAATTTTGAACTTGTTGGTGTTGGAGAAGATTGATTATAAATTTCTTACTAACAGTCAAGGAATAGTAACTGATAGAATAGGATATTGGTTGAAAAGATCCAATATATAATTCAGTTGAGAGTATGGTACATGTACTTTTTGTAGTTGACAAGGCGTTAATATAGATTTGAGTCATTTGACATCATATTCTCATACTTTCTAGCACAATAAAGATCATTCAAATAATAATCCATGCTTCACAGAGTATTTTGAAGATTAGGCTTATGCAAGCGGTAGGAATGAACTTATTTATCTTTGATGAAATACCTTCTAAAAGAAAATTTGGCACTATTGGACATTGAAATTTGTAGCTAGAAGAAAAGGAAAATCAACTTGTCAACTCTGGAGTTGTTTTTCGATGAATCTGTTGGTGGGCCACTATATTTAAATATGTAGTTGCAGCTCAATTTAAAATATAATTTATGTTTAACTTTTCAATATAATCTTTTTCAGAGACGCCTTCAGCAGATGAAGCAGAAGTCTATCGGACTATTCAACATTGTCTTGGACTGAGAGAACATTATATGTTCAGAGAATCTGTTGCTCCATGGGAGAAAGAAATTATAACTGATCCTAGTACACCAAAGCGTAATCCAAATCCATTTGATTATGCCCCTGAGAAAAAAACTGATGTGAGTTTGTAGGTTTTGTTACCTCTTCAGACTTTTACTTAATTTTGTTGGTTCAAACCCTGATTTTAGAGGCTGTCTTTCCATGATAATATTTATGTTAAATAAAAAAAAAATTCTGCTAATTTTACTCTCTTTTTTCTCTGCAGCATTATTTTCAAATGGAAGATGGAGTGGTTCATGTTTATGCAAATAAAGATTGTAAGCTGTCAATATTACATTGTCAATTTGGAGTGGAATCACCATACTTTTCTTGTTTTTGAATAGATAATTTTCTTTCTACTCAAGTTCTTACACCTGTTTTTACTGTTTATTCCACAGCAACAGAGAAGCTCTTTCCAGTTGCTGATGCAACAACCTTTTTCACTGACCTGCATTATATCCTAAAAGTTATAGCAGCTGGAAATATCAGAACACTGTGCCACCATCGTTTGGTACTTCTGGAACAGGTGTAAATTCCGTCTTCTATACATCAATTTATGGTTATTTTATTCTAGAGATTGTGAATTTTCTTTATTCTTTAAGAAATATTGTTTGACATGGTCAGTCTCTGAACTTTCATTTCAGAAATTTAATCTTCATCTGATGCTAAATGCTGATAAAGAATTCCTAGCTCAGAAAAGTGCACCACATCGTGATTTTTACAATGTCAGAAAAGTTGACACTCACGTTCATCACTCAGCATGCATGAACCAGAAGCATCTTCTGAGGTTTATTAAATCAAAGTTAAGGAAGGAACCGGGTGAGGTAATACTTTGGATGTGCATAGAGATGCTTTATCACTCCTTTCTTCTTATTTCTCCCATTTCTACTTCTTAAATCTTATATATAACAAAATTGGATCATCGCCACATTAGTAACTTTCATATATAGCCTATTAACTTTGTTCAAATATCATCTTTAGTTTCTCAGTCTGAAAATGAATTTTCATGCATATCTGTAAGCTTTCATTTTATGGTATTCAGGTAGTAATATTCCGAGATGGAACATATCTCACCTTGAAGGAGGTTTTCGAGAGCTTAGATTTAACTGGGTAATGATTTTTTTCTTCTAAGAGAATATATCACTATATCAGGGTCTTCGAATCCTTATTTTAATCATTTTTATCACCTTTATCCTCACCAACATCATATTGTTCTCTTTTTAAATTAGGTACGACCTGAATGTTGACCTTCTAGATGTCCATGCTGACAAGAGCACTTTTCATCGTTTTGATAAGTTTAACCTGAAGTACAATCCTTGTGGTCAAAGCAGGCTCAGGGAAATCTTTTTAAAGCAAGACAATCTTATTCAGGGTATGTGCATCTTTCTAATAGTATATTGCACTGCTAAAGCTGCGATCTTGCAAATATAAAAACAAATTATTTCACTCTACGGTATCCTTTTTGCTGGTTATAGTGCATATTTGAGCTATGTGTATTTCGGTAATCATTTTATTCCAATCGTAGTTGAGTGTTAGTCATTCTACAATCTACAGTTACTAAAATTTCTTACTCAATGATCTTAATAACGTGTTTTCTATTTATCCCAAGAAGTTCACTCTATGTAACTATTTTCTTAATCATTTTCCAAATTTGACAGGTCGTTTCCTTGCTGAGGTAACACAGCAAGTGTTCTCAGATCTTGATGCAAGCAAATACCAGGTGCGTGCTTGAACCCCTTATAAATTTATGAAATTTGAATATACATGATATGCATTATTAATTTCTGCGGATAGACCTCAATACCTCATGGTCCATTGGTTTTTCGTATCTTGCTGTAAAAGGAAACCCATCCAAACTAGCAAAAAGGGAGAGTATTGGTTATACATTGTATGTTATTATACCTTGGTTTGAAAGTCTCAAATAATATCAATGCAATATTTCGAAGCATCTGGAGATGTAATATTGAGTGATTCTGTTTGATCCGGAGATACTTTCAGAATAGTAGAGCATATGTTTCTGTATTCAAATTAAATGATTATTTCACCCCAATGCTTCTTTCCTCATTATGAAAAGTGTTATCCTTATTGGTCCCATCACGGCGTCCACTATACTGATATGTGATATATGTATGATGAAAATATTGTTGCTAGTACAGATGGCTGAATACAGGATTTCGATATACGGGAGAAAGCAAAGTGAGTGGGATCAACTTGCAAGTTGGATAGTAAATAACGAGTTATACAGCACCAATGTTGTTTGGTTGATTCAGGTCGTACTCTTATTCAGAATATTTGCCTTTTTTAGGTTCTTATCTGCTCTGAACATATGGAATTTTTTAGGTTGGGGACTATTGGTTAAAATCAATGTTTGTATTATATTTTGACCTAATGTGCATGCATTTTATATCATTTTCATAATATAATGCATAGTTGTCATTACTTAAAACTTACACGAACAAACTAGCAAAAAAATCAAGAAGAAAAATGAGGACTCACAGTAAGATTGATTTTAATTCTAAGAGGGAAAGATAAATGATACTCTTTGAAGTTGTATTATGGAACTTACTTTTGCTTGTAAAATGTGGATATTATATGTATGTAACCCATAATGTTCCGTCTTGCAGCTTCCTCGTCTGTACAATATATACAAGGATATGGGGATTGTAACATCATTTCAAAACATTCTTGACAATATCTTTCTTCCTCTGTTCGAGGTTACTGTAGATCCCGAGTCGCATCCCCAGTTGCATGTCTTTTTAAAGCAGGTACATGCTCTTACATCTATACTTTATAATTTCCATTGTTGATACAATGCTTTATGCTTGTTTATACACAAGTAAAGAGATAATACAATTGTCTAATTTCGGTCTGCTTTAGTAGTTGCTACAGTAAATGTTAAACTCAGGACTGCTGCCGAACTTGTTAAATAGACCATCTTTTTTGAAGTTTAATTACTAGCACCTGCATTTTATATTATTAGATAGCATCTAAACGATGTGAATAACCTAAGAGCATCTCCAAGAGAAACCCTTATTTTGGTTCCCTAAAATATAGTAAATTAATAGTTACTTAAAATATAGGGAATCAAAAAGTTGTTTTACTCCAATGGGGTTACCTATATTCATTACCTAAACTTGAAATATAATATTTTAGATATATTCGTTACTCATATATTAATAGGTGGCATCGTTGGAGATGATAAATTCCTATATTAGTTACCTATATTGATGACATGACAGATATAGGGGAGCAAAATTGGTTCCCTAAATATGGGGATTGATTTTCTCTCACCTAAAAATTATAGGTAAGGAAGGGCTCTCAATCTCTCACGATTGGAATGTGTTTTAAACCAAAATTCCTAAATTTGTCCATGTGGCAATAATATGGGTAAGGGCTCTCATGCATTGGAGGTGCTCTAACAACTCTTGTGTCCATGAGCAGAGGAACAACGTCTATCTACACCATTATTTTACATTTTTACATGTAAATTAAATATTTAGCATACTCAAGAACCAGGAGCTTTGATGCCATGTTGCACCACCAACTTATCTTAATGTTAATTTGTTCACAAGGTTTCCCCGTTGCACAACAACGTACATTGAGTCAATACTTTACTTCAAGTTTACTGTTTACTTAGTGATGTTACATGTATAGGTGCAGATTGACATCATTTATGAATCAATCATTATCATTTGAATATCATAGGTTGTTGGTTTAGATTTGGTGGATGATGAGAGCAAGCCTGAAAGACGTCCTACAAAACACATGCCGACACCAGCTCAGTGGACAAATATATTCAACCCTGCATTTTCATACTATGTGTATTACTGCTATGCCAACCTCTATACATTGAACAAGGTGGGTATTAATATGTATGAAACTCTTATCTGGATTTCCTTTAATTTCTCACTCGTAAATTTAGATCTAGGGATATGTAGATAGATAAAGGTAAAAAAGAAGATTAGCATGTATGCTTTTTTAATTTTCATTTTCACTGGCTGTTTTTACAAGTGTCCCAACTTATAATAATGATATATCCATTAAGGGTAAGATGATAATTCTATACTGTGTATTACTCTCAATGCGTGTTGGCTTGCATGTAAAAGGGAGGGGAGGGTGGGTTGGGGGGGGGGGGTCATCTTACAGTCACAGGGGGTTTGAAGTTAGTTAGTGCTGGAAAAGAATAGCACAGAAATAGATATACTCCCACTTGTACCTTTATTAACAAACTTGTTCCCAGGATAATCATCCGGTTTGGACATTGAACCTTTAAAGAGCTTTATGCTTTCATTAGTAAAACTTGTACTATGTCGCTTTTCTACATGCTTAGCATTTATGCAGTGCAACTAAAGTGCTTTGTAATAAGTTGTTTACTGTCATCTCAGCTCCGGGAGTCAAAGGGAATGACAACCATCAAATTCCGCCCTCATTCTGGGGAGGTATTCATTCAAATACACTTTCAGCTTTCTTTTGCTACCTGCAGTTAATTCTTGCATTGTTCATGTGGTGTTTTATATGTTCAGGCTGGTGACGTTGACCACCTTGCTGCAACGTTTCTTACATGTCATAATATTGCCCATGGAATTAATTTAAGAAAATCTCCCGTTCTTCAATATTTATATTACCTATCCCAGGTATGAACAAATGCTTTAAATTGACTGGATTATTAAAATTATCATCTTTCAAACTGTGATGATTTGATGATTAATAGATTGGTTTGGCTATGTCTCCTCTGAGCAACAACTCCCTATTCCTGGACTATCATCGAAACCCTTTTCCTATGTTTTTTCTGAGGGGCCTTAATGTTTCCCTTTCCACTGATGATCCATTACAAATTCATCTAACAAAAGAACCACTGGTTGAAGAATACAGTATAGCAGCTTCAGTAAGTATTCTCTATATTTTATATGCATTAGAACATGAGGTGATATTTATTTGACAATGGAATTTGTTTTTTTCCTTCTTCTTACAGGTGTGGAAGTTAAGCTCATGTGATTTATGTGAGATTGCACGTAATTCAGTCTACCAATCAGGTTTCTCCCATGTTTTAAAGGTACCAATTTATATTGAGCTTTTCCAAATTTATTCCTGTATATTCAATATCGTGCGGTATGGTTGACATGTTAAAACAAGATAATTAAAAAAAAACAAAATCTTGGATGAAAAAGAGGTTGGGTGGTAGGGAGTTCTAATATGATGTTTATGTTTCTAAAAATGATAGTAAACTGTAATGATGCTTTCTGGTTCTTCACAATTTATTCTGAAATCTGAAGAGCTCTGCTATATCAAATTCTTTTATAGTCTCACTGGATTGGAAATGAGTACTACAAGAGAGGACCAGATGGAAATGATATTCACAGGACGAATGTGCCTCGTATTAGGCTGGAATTCCGTGACACGGTATGGTGTTTGCTTTTACAATTTTTCTCTTTTTTTTCTACAGAAGCTTAATTAGTTAATTGTACCCCTCTTTTATACAAAATTTTCAATTTCACCGGGACTGATTGCATCTGAGAAAAACTCTAATCTATATATTCAAGAATTTTATGTAAGGGCACCAAGAAAGAAACTACATGCTTCAATCAGCATGGACATTTTTCCCTGCCTGACTTTTTTAGTTGACAGAATAAATGCCAACAATATATGATATGACCACATTAACATTTTTGCTACAGATCTGGAGAGAGGAGATGCAACAGGTTTACCTTGGCAAAGCCAGTTTTCTGAAATACATTGAAACCTAGCAAACTTGGTGAATGTTTTCCTGTACCTAAATTCTATATGTTTCTCAAGGTACTGCTTAATAAATCGACATCTTTGGTATATGAGATTTTGTCTATATATATATATATATATATATATATATATATATATATAAGTCTCGAACTAAGGAGGTGCTTAATTTTGCCAACAATTAGGGGGGGACAAAAGTTGCAGCAGTCCCTTATGCTAATGTACCATGATAAAACGAGAGTGTACAAGACAAAATTGCTCCAAATGAAGACCCTTTAATGATGTATTAAGGGCATCATATGCCTGAGTAAGTTCAAGTGCAAGATTGATATCGGTTTTCCCACAAGATCTAAACTCGGGATAACAGCCTGTAACATTCTAATACCCTTGTGCCATTTCTTATACAATACGTGAATAAAGAAAACAACAGTAACACAAGTGCTGCTCAATAGTTTATGGATAAATGAAATTTGTACACTTACTGATGTTATAATATTTTAAACAATTTTGTGCTTCCCAAAGGCGAGGCAATAATATTCCCTGCTTAATTTGTTATATGTTCTTTTAAGAGAGAGTGTATTTAATAATGGGGAGCTATGGATATTTCACTTGTGTTGGTGATTTTGTTAATGGTCTTGCCTCAGTATCCCCCAGGTGATTTTGTCCAATTACTGAAGGCATTCATTACATCACTATGTTGTTTCTCGTGGACATTTTGAAATACTAGATTTTCGCAAGTTGAGGAAAACATTTTGAAAATAATTACTGGATTTTAACAGGTTCAGTGCTTAATCTGCTCCATGTTCTTTTAAAAGTTTGAGTTTAATGCAAATGGCTAAAATATCTTCTGCTTTATATGATAATCAATCAAATAAAAAGTTATTCTATGTACCAATTCTTACATTTCCTACTACAGGTACAGGGGGTGACTGGTACAGGGGTGACTGCTAGTTTTGGTATGTTGGGAGATATCATAGTTGTCGAATCTGATGCCTATATTGCATTTGCGGGTAAAAGAGTAATTGAACAAACATCGAATAAAATTGTATCTGATAATGGGGAAAGTATGGATGTTTCAATTATGTTTGGTGATTTGTTTAAGGTCTTGCCTAATTTTGAAATTAATTATTAGATTTTAACAGGTTTGGGGAACAATTCTTATATCTCACCAATTCAATGTATAACAACGAAATGGGTTCTGTCCTGACATGAATCATCTTTCTTGTTTTTTTTAATGTGGTTAATTAGTGTAATATATTTGGGTGTTGGCCCAATGTTTTACAATTTGAAGACAAAATGTCCAAAATTACACAAACCGGAGAAATATCCCTAAATGGCATCCTAAAATGCTAATTCGTGTCATGTTTACTCAAAACGCTACATTGTGTAGCGTCTTGAGCAATTTTATTTTATTTTTAAAGTTCAAAATGCAAGATGAAGTTGTGTTTAAGGGGCAAAACGCAAGATGAAGTTGGGTTTTAGCCTATAAACGCTAATTCGGGTAGCGTTTTCGACAATAAAGAAAAACAAAACACCATGTGTTATACAGTGACATTTTGGGTCATTCCATCCGTGAGTGCCATTTTGGATATTATGTAATAAAATTGTGTAATTTTGGGTCATTTCTCATATATTTGTCATTTTTACATTTAAAAAAAAAGTTCGGGTTTTTTGGAAGTTTTATTTGTTAATAAAATATATTTTGTATACAATGATAGTAGTACATTTTTTAAAAATGAATGCTAATATTAAATTTTATTTTAGGATTATTTTTTATTATTGTGTAGAAGTTGAAAAACGTAGTTTAAGCCTCTGACTTTATTATTTTGAAACTGGATGTAGCATTTTTTTTTAAGAGTATGAACATAGAGAAAAGAGTTGTAAAACTTTGCAAATGGAATCGAGTATTATAATAAGACCAACAAACAGACAAACACGACACAGTTTTCCGGTATATTTGCTTATATAATCGTCAGGTCTCCAATAGGACCAATAGACTAGCTTCAGCATGTATTATCTACTAGACGAATACAATCTGGATAAAAATTGAAGGAATTCTAGATAAACATTTAAGGAATCAGAGTAACCTTCAAGCCAGTTTTATAAAATGCAAATTCCTAGAGACCAACCATTTAGTTCAGTTCATGATTATTCAAAATATACCACTTTCACACTGCCTGCTACACCATATATTAGTTTAAATACAAGTAAAAAGTGACGATACTGGATTACAATGACTTGGCAGACAGCTCCCAAAAGATTTACAACAGGTAACAAATCATCGTCAATATAAAACAGGACTGAGCCATCCATTTAAGTACTGTGCAATACTACCGAGTAGGAGGCTGCATGAAGAAATAAGCATCAGTATACTGTCCATATTTAAAAGATTAAGTACTGTGGTTTCTATATAACCTGGGAGCCTTTTGAAATATCCTTCATCATTTCAACCATTTCTCGTCTCTTCTCAACAGCTGCAGAAAACAAACACTTATTCAGAAACATCCTCCCACACCCAAAAGCTAAGAACTACCAACTGCAAGACAAACCTTTCTCAGATAGTTCTTGAAGCTGCTTCTCTGTTCTCACTGCAAATCTTTGAAATGTACGGCTGACAAATCATAGACGCAAATATTAGAAGGGCATATAACAGTTTTGCTACACCAACAACAGAAGGTATGAGTAACGAGCAGGAATATACAAAAAAAATGTGTGATTATATATTTATGTATTCAATAACGCAAAAATAATTAAATATACTGCAAGGCATCACAAACAATTTATAAGAGTGTTAATGTTCTTGATGAAGAGTACAATAACGGATTAAGAGAGAAATTAAAGAAGTATAGCAACTCGCCTACATACCCCCAGTTGTTTGTGAATAGTGATTTGGTTGGAGGATGCGATATAATGTCCTGAATACATGAGAAGGGAGAACTTGCTAGTTTGTTAAAGTAGACTAGTAGATGATTGTTCTGTAATATGTGTTTGTGAAATTGTTTTATATACTTCTATTCTTAATTTAAATTTAAAATAGATGACAGTTGCCGTTTAGTTTATAAAATTTCGCATCTGGCATCCTTTAAAACATCGACTTGTTTGCCTACACCTCAAGTTCAAGCATTTAGAATGTGATTTTGTATGTCATAAGTTCACCATAGCTTATAACTGATGTGATATTCTGAGAACCATCTTTCATTATTTCATATTCTCTGGGCAAACTGGATACTAGGTAACAAATGAATGAGAGTATGCAGCATGTTAACTGTTTTATGTTTTAATTAGAGTTGATTCACTTAGATAATAGTAATAATAAAATAAATAAATAACTAAAGCAGGTGTGTTCTGTTTCCATCATCTACTATTAAACTGACAGTATAACATATTTATGTATTCAAACTTCAAAGCACACAAAAAAACAGGATAGATCACATAGAAAAGGTTAGCCGATGATAATAATTAGGGATATTATAGCAAAAAAATTATTCACCCTGCATGGAAAAAGGAGAACATCATATATTAACAAAAATGATGAAGTCTAAAACAACCTATAAAACAAAACAGAGGGAGTAATATTATGAAAAATGTGATACTAATATTCTTAAACTGACACAACAATTAATCTCCTATTCAGCAGAGCAGCCTACCTACGATAAGCAAATCTATGTTGAAATCGTAGCGATAGTGAAAGTTTCAAACAATACTACCTAGCTACAATAAGCATTGTATTTTCAAACAATATTAAACTGTACTACAGATATAATAAAAATAACACTAGGAGTTGGGGTGCTATATAAAAGATCTTAAGCTTAATCACAACCACTGCTTTGACTAGGTTTCAGCTCTAACATGAAATTATGACACCAATTCTGTCTTTAAAAAATCCAACGCTATAGATTATCAGTATTATATCTAAAACACAACAAAACAGAGAAACTAGTATTTTCAACGAAATGCATAACAAGCTTCTATAATAATTTGAGTTTGTATCACAAATAAACACCTCTCCCTAATCATAATCATTCCACACCAAACAAGGCCACACACACATACAAACCCTAACTTCATGGCAATACATAAGCACGCCTATGTATCAAGATCATTACATCATTCATCTCGAAAAATAAAAAAAACATAGAATAAACACATCAGGTGGTGTTTGGTATTGTTTTCTGTTTTCACTAAACAACATTTTCATGTTCTCCAGTTAATTGTTTTCTTAAAACTGTTTTTAAAAACAAGACCAAACACCACATTTGTTTCGTTTTTACGAAACAGAAAACAGTTTTTTAGTTACGGAGCCAAACAGGCACATACTTTCTGCGAACCAGGAAGAACATGTTTTCTTCGAGTTTCGAAACAGAAAGAATGAAAACATAATGGATTTATTCTCTTTTGTCCCAGGTCCTGTACGAGAATTTATTAGAACACACCATAAGCCTAAATATTAAAAAAAATAAAAAATCAAAGAAGACATATACGTACAATTAAAACATATGAGTACCTATTAGCAAGGCCTTCAACAACGAACTGATTAATCACGTAAGATATTGCTCTGTGCAAAAAATTCCCCCCAGCCATTTCCGTATTTTATCTGATCAATTTCAAATTACAAATCATCGCAAATTTAAAATCATAAATATATATTTATACTTGTAGCAGAGGAAGAGAAGATTCTAGAATACCTGAGAGAAGAGAAGCTACCGATTTGAAATTGACGATCCCTCATTTTCGACTACTACTTCAATTTACATTTATATAGGCCGGAGCCCTATAAATGTACAGGCCCATATCTAAAGAACTGGCCCATTTAGCTAAGCCCAAATAAGCAAACCGGGTCATGTATATGCAATGTAATCAACAAAACACAACATTATACAATCAACTTCTTCGATGGCAACTATCAATTCATCTTCCCTACATAATGCTACTAATCTTCTTTCTCTACCCTCTTTTTCTTCTTCCCAAAATGCCCCTACCTTTTCACTTTATTTACAATCCAAGCCATTCTTCACTTCTCTCTCAACATCTTTCACGCACACAATCAAGTCTAAGCGTTGGTGCCGAAACGTCGTCGTGTCGGCGTTGTGTAAGATTGCTGAATCCGAATTGATTGCTTTTCCGGCGGAATCTGAGGGAATCTCCGGCGTGTTTCCGGCGGAGGCCGGCGTTTATGCTGTGTATGATGAGAATAGTCAAGTTCAGTTCATCGGAATATCGAGAAATATAGCTGCGAGTGTTAATGGTCACCGCAAATCGGTGCCGGAGCTTTGTTCTTCAGTTAAGGTAATGTCTCTCACTCTGTGTGTAATTGTATATATATCTCGCACTTTTTAGATTGTTTATGTTTATTGTAACAGCCCGATTTCTCGGACTATTATTTTCAATCAAATATCTAAAATAAACTGAAATTTCATAAATCTCTGGAACAAAATTCCAATGTATCATCAAAATCAAAACCAATGTATTTTCAAATTTATAGAGACGCAGCTCCACAGATAAAAATCTAGTGACTAAATATTACTCCAATTTATTTGTCCATCTCCAAGAAGAGTCCAAAGTTAAGCCAACGCTATGAGCTACACAGCCCAGTAAGAAAACTAACTACACACTAGCAGGATCAAGTAGGTTTCGTACAACATATATATTTCAAAGTCAAATTCAAAGAGATAGAACGAATTTCAAATTCAAAATAATTAAATCATACTCTTTTAACAAATTATCCCATTACGCTTGGTCACATTAGCCGGTGACACGACCCAAAAGTTCAAATGCTAATAAACGCGCTACCCTTACTAAGGCCCAAAATAATGCACCATCCCCGAAGGGCCCAAAAGAAGTGCTCCCTAGTAAGGTCCAAAGTCTAGTTCCGGAACTATACGCAATTTACTAACGGTTCAATACGAAGCGAAAGGTTTTAAAATACTCTTTTTTAATTCAAAATTCGAAATTCAAATAACTCTTTTGTTCATAATTTATCCCAATAAATTAGCAAACATGATCCAATTTAATAACAAAATTACGTACATATAAATATAGAATTTATGAAATAAACTAATGTTTTGAAAGTTTACTTACCTCAAATTCGACAACCACCTTAACACTGCACACGGATCAAACCTAATAATATATAAAAGTTTAACAACCGTCAAATTAATACAATGCAACACCAACTCTTATTCATGCAAGCATGTATGTACCAAAACCAACTTTAATAAAACTATTATAACCTTGTTATAATAAAATAATTACTAAATAAACTCGCACTGATTGAATGCACCGATCACCTGGCAAGCAACAATGTTATCACCGTGACCACAAATTAACACAAAATTAAATAGTAATTAACAAATAATAAATTTGGTTAAAATTCTTACTATTTTAAATCCAGAGAATATTAAAATGGAATCAATTCACTACACTTCATGCATACGTGCTATACATATTTTTATTACTGAACTCATATTAATGGTTAAATCATGAAATTAATGAATATTAATAATACTTTGTTTTAAAGCACACACAATAAAACCTACGGTTTTATATCGCATGCATGAAATCACAATTTAATTATGCTGGTGACTTTATTAGCCATAAGTATACACATATACTATATAGATTTAATGTAGTATTCATGAAGTTAACACGGTAACCACGTAAAATTATATAATACGAATTAATACATACCTGAAGAGCTTAAATGGTTTTGTGGCTCCCTCTCCCAACTTGATGAACACTTCCTTTAGCTACTTGTGTATTTTTTCTTTTGTTATTCTCTCCAGTCGATTTATAACCGTAAGAATATGTAGTCATTAATTATTATCTGTAATATTCTAATCATTATCTGACATAGATAATGATAATCTTATTTGAACAAAGTCTATCTCAACACATAGATTTCACATAGGACTCTTCCATTAATATGCACATTATATATTTATTATAAACAAGTAAATCTATAAATAATAAAATATTTACAATAAAATTTTCAATGATTATTAATATAAAATTTTGGGGTATTACATTTATTGCGAGCTGGAGTTGTATTGCGATAACACGAGTTTATGATTGTGTAAGATATATTGCTGTTTTGTGCTAGTAGCCAAGTAGTATAATTATGCCGAAATGAAAACTTTAATTAGTTTCTTTATGTTTTTTTTTTTTTTGAAAATAAGTACTTGCATTAATTTTCATCCAACTTCAAATTACAAGCAATAAATTCAGGAGCATTTATATGCCACTCCCGAAGATCAGACTCGGAATACGCAACCTGTGCTAATGTATGGGCTACAGTATTCGCAGATCTTGACACAAACACAACTAACACTTGTTCAAAGTGTTTAAACATCTCAACACAATCGTCAACAATTGTGTCAAAGTAAGATTTACCACGTGTACCATATACAGCATCCACCAATAGCTTAGAATCCGTCTCATATATGCACTTCGAACTCGTCCACTCTTTACTCCAAGACAAAGCCTCCTTGAGGCTTAAGGCTTCTGCCTCTCTCGGTTGGAAAATCCCACGCACTGTACTACAACGAGCTCGAACAAATCTTCCTCTATCATCCCTTACAATGCACCCAAGACCAATGTGTGCTCCACCGCGCTTACAAGCTGCATCTGTATTAAGCTTTATCCAGCCTTCTGAGGGTCTGCACCATCTCCTAGTTCCCGTAGAGTGTCTTCTATGATCAATCTCCTTATCTCTTAACATTCGGCTCCATTCTGTAAGCAGGTTCAAGGCCATCGACTTCACACCAAAAACAGACATATTAATTCTCTCCCATATCCATTTATTTCGACGACACCATAATCCCCAGCAAATCAGACCTGTCAAAACACACTGGTCAGTAGTCCCAGTATTGAAGATACGCTTGAAAATGTCCATGACTGTTTCTTCATTTGAATATGTAACCATCTGATGTAAACCCACACTTTCCCATACCTCCTTTGCAAAACAACAGCCAAACAGAACGTGAATAGTGTCTTCACTACCAGCTTGACACCAACGACACACAGACTCCACAGTTACATGTTTTTGTATAAGTGCCACGTTCGTAGGTAACACACCACAACAAACCCGCCATAAAAAGTTCGTAATTTTGCCAGGCACCTTTAGACTCCACACCTTTCTCCAGAACCCTCTGTCAACACACTCCACCTCTCCGTGGATTTGCCTATAACAGCTCTTCACCGTAAACTCACCTTTATCATCCCATAACCAAAACCAATCATCCTTCTTACTTCGAGTAGGAATAGGCACCTGCAGTATGAGGTTACGATCTCTATCATTACACAGGTCTTGCAATATTTCCATGTCCCATCTTCTCTGATCTGTTTCGAAAAGATCACATACCATAGTATGTTGTAGCTCTGCAGGCATCTCAGTAGTCAAATATCCATTCTCTTGACAGGGCAACCACGGCACCTGCCAAACCTTTGTACTTTGGCCATCACCAATTCTCTTCCTACAGCCTTGTTGAATAACATCCTTGGATTCAAGAATGCTTCTCCAGATATAGCTAGGATTAGGACCTAAATCTGCATTCAGAAAATCTGTGTTCGGAAAGTATCTTGCTTTCATTAGCTTTGTGACTAACGGATTGCAATTGTTTATGATTCGCCAAGCCTGTTTCCCAAGCATGGCTTTATTAAACTCTCTCAATCTCTTAAAGCCCAATCCACCAGCCTCCTTTACTTCACATATTCTGTCCCTTCTTTATGTTTTAGGAGACTCTAGCTATGTGAAGAATCACATCAGCTAAAACATTGCCTTGTCTTGGACTATGATCCACTTTTTATTCCCATCGGCAGTAATTTTTGAACTACTTTTATGATATGTGGCATACAAACAACATTGGTCACTTGTGCAAGAGTTAAATGAGTTGACTCGGATTATAATTGATCTGCTTACGAAATTCAAAATAACTAAGAACAAACTATGTTTCTTTGACAAGGTTATTTGAAGACCGGACCTCGTCATTGCATCACCATATTTATCTTACAAAATCCAATACTAATATGTCCGTTTGACCATGAACCATCACCATCGGCTTCATAATCATCTAAAGTGGTCTACTAGGGTTGGCACAAGAGAAATTTTAACACAGATTAAAGGCATTGTGTCATTATGTACTACTATCAATAGTGTGGAAAACTTATTATTGTTAAATTTCCAAATGGAAATCCTGTGGTGAACTAGGAATTACTATTTTAATTTAGTTAGATTTATGCTAGGAAGCCGGGATCCTTGATTTACCCAACGCACCCCCATAGGCCATATTGGATATCAAAATTTAGATCCCCATATTATCATATTTGTCTAATGTGTGGATCCTCGCACTATGCACCTGCGCCTTTACTATTATCATATTTCTTACAGTAGGATTTATGGCTAAATTGGTAAATATTTCAATCAGTGAAAAAAGTAAGCAACTTGAATAATCTTCTAATATCATACTGAGGTTGTCTATTGGTCGTCCTGCACTTAAATTGGCAGAATCCTCCAATGAAAAAGTTATGACAGCTTTTGAATATATCAAAACCTTGTTTTTCTTTTAAGTTGATTGCTAAATTTTTTGTTTGGCAGGTAGGGGTTGTAGAAGAACCTGATAGAACAGCTCTAACCCAAGCATGGAAATCATGGATGGAAGAACACATAGCAGTCACAGGGAAGATCCCACCAGGAAATGAAACTGGGAACAGTACATGGGTCCGGAAGTCACCCAAGAAGAAGCCTGATCTGAAGTTGACACCTGGCCGCAATGTCCAACTTACAGTTCCTTTGGAGCAACTCATTGACCGGCTAGTGAAGGAAAACAAGGTGGTAGCATTTATCAAGGGATCAAGAAGTGCTCCTTTATGCGGATTCTCACAGAAGGTAGTGGGGATTCTTGAAAGCGAAGGAGCAGATTATGAGAGTGTTGATGTTCTTGATGAAGAGTACAATAGTGGATTAAGAGAGACATTAAAGAAGTATAGCAACTGGCCTACATTCCCTCAGGTGTTTGTGAATGGTGATTTGGTTGGAGGATGCGATATATTGTCCTCGATGCATGAGAAGGGAGAGCTTGCTAGTTTGTTAAAGTAGACTAATGGTATATGATTATGCTGTAAAATGTATTTGGGATATTGACTCGTATATTTCTGCTCATGTAAAATTCCAAACAGATGTCTATAGATATTGATTCTAGTCACTGGAATTATTGAGTTGCATATAATCTATCCTTCCTAGAATTATATATAATTGATAGAAAACAAAATTATTTTAAAAGAAGAAGAAATAATCGATTTGTCTCTTAAATTTTTTCTAAAAACAAATATATAATAATTAGTAAATATGTTATCCTAGTTCCTGATAATAATGATAACAATATGCTAAAAAAATATCTAAATAATTTATTAAATGGCCTATATTAAAAGAAAAAAAATAAACCTTACGTAACTAATTTGTAGAACCTTGTGTCTTGTATCTTGTGTAATACTCTAATTTTTTTTCCATATTAAAAAAAATAAAATGTATATACTTCATTAAAATATATATATTTGTAATAAAAAATAATATTTAAAAATTAGATTCTCGGATTGTATGGTACTCATTTTGTGGCCGTTTGGGGTTCCTTAAACTTAAAATAAGTAACTTATTTTATTTTCATTTTTTACATATTTTCACATTTTTTTAAAAGATAAATATTTATTTTAGAATTTTAAAACCAAATATTATTTTCAAAATAAAAAATAAGTTACTTATTTTCAGAAAAAGTACATACATCCCTACTTTTTTCCGGAAATAAGAGCTTATTTCCGGAAAAAAGCGGTGGTCAAACAGCCCCTTTGTAAGGCGTGAAAATTTTGCATAAGAGCATCTCCAACACTCGGCTCCTGTTAGCTATAAAGTCTATGTGACAGTATATATAAGCTGCTCGTGTTAGCAATAGTTTTAGATGACATAAAAATAGCATGCTCCATTTGTTAAATGTCATCTTCTAAATGTATCCGGGTCATCTCCAGTTCAAAAGGTATATGTTTTACTCTATTTTGTTTAGTTTTCAATTTTATTATTTATTTATAATATATGAAATAATAGTTTAAATTATTTTTTTAAAATTTGAAATATATAAGGCATTTTTAAAATTTATATTATATATGTAATATATAATATATATTACAATATTAAAATATATATATGTATATATGTATATATATAATATATAATTTATATTATATATATATATATATTATTTTAGTATATTACATGTTTATAAAGATACTAATATAATATAATATTTTCTTAATTATATGTTTATTAATATATTATTTATTTTTATTTTAAAATATTCACATACGTATAAAAATATTATAATATTATCATTAAATATCTTTATATTAAATATATTTTTTATTTTTACTTGTATTGAATAAAAAAATTATTAATTTTAATTTATAATATTTTCTTTTATGTATATATAATTAATTACTTTTAAAATATAAATGTTGTAATATAATTATTAGAATTTGAAAATAATAATAAAAATTACTTTTCCAATATAGCTATTGATTATAATTAATACAGTTGAAGTGGATTTTTTCAGAGGTTCAATTTTTTTTAAATAATATCTATTTTAACTAATCATTTTAACTCTCCGAGATGCTCTAAATAATAATAATTTTTATTTTTAACTTACAAAGGATCCACAGAAGGTTATGATCAGAAATTTAGAATATATAGCCACGTAACAGAAGTTTGAGGACACATAGCCAGAGCAATTCAACCAAAGCAAACCGGCGACGAGAGTTAAACGTAAGTAATGCTCTTTTATTTGTGTGTATACTAATTTGGAAAGAAAAGCATTTTTATTCTCTACCTCATTTTTTTGATGCTATTATTACCTAGTGCCCCATGTCATTTCTTCATTATAAGCTATGTATTGAGCAGGTGGAAAAATATATGCTCATCTCTTTCTCTGGTTTTGATCTTTAAATCTGTTATTGTCATCAAACCAGAATGTCGAACTATATAACAGGTCATTTATATTATTATGTTATATAGGGCTATAGGCTCAACTAAGTTGAATAGGCAAAAGTTCGAGCTCGAGTTTTATAAAACAAAAACTCAAGTTGACTTGGTTCAATAAGAGTAATCTCGCCACCCAAAGGAACCCAACCTAAGGGATAAGAGTATGAAAACGAAACTCTTTTAACACAAAGAAGTATCTGAATTGTATTTTCCGATGCATTTTCACGGGTGAAAAAGTCTATATATACTTGGCCAGAAACATCCCTTCTGCCATAGGTAGATGCAGTGTATTAGGAATGAATGCTAATCTTGTACTTTCTAGACTTGGGGAACTGATAAATATACTTAATACCATTCTCAGGAACTTTTCAATACATTGAACTAGCTTTGGAAATGATTAAAACAAAAAGAGATTCTTAATTCAATAACTTCTTGTAGAAAATGTATATTTACGAGCTGTAAATTTTTCTAGAAACTAGATTTCAATGCCTTTCCATTGGTATATCATAATGCTTCTAGAACCCTTCAGATCAGAACAGTTTATTCTTCCAAGTTGGCTCAGAAACAGCTTCAAAATTTTGATTTTTCTGCGTCACTCACATACACATATTATGCCAAGACAATTAATTGTTAATATTGAAATGGTCTATTTGATAACTAATATGACGAACACTAACATTTACTCAATTTTTGTCTAAAAAATCTAAATATAATCTAGTTAATTTACTAGTGTTGTATTTTATAAATACATAAATTGTAGGACATAGACTTTGAAATATCAATTAAATCGTAAATACGGTTAATTTAGTTTTTTTATTGCTAGAAAATCTATTTGTAATACATCCTGGTCAAGGAAGGTGGCTACTGGCTACAAACTCTGACTTGCTCTTCTTACTTGTTAGTTTGTCTAAAAACTAGTAAACACAAAGAAGGTTTCTGTTTCACGACTATAGGCTCCACTACTTTGAAAACATGCATTGAATCAATATGTCCTTCATTTATGCATTACCTCTCAATTACATTCGGTCCCCTGTCTTAAATTCTCACCACTTTTGAACAACTATTGTGCCTATATATATTTGGTGCTTTGCTTATTGATTAAGAGTACTGCAACATACTTTTTTGGAAAAAATACCACTGTTTTCAAAAGTTTCTGTCTATCTAATAGAATTTCTTTCGAAACCTTATAGAAATGGCCGAGGCAGTGGTCTATTTTGCTGTTAAAAGACTTGGAGACTTACTAGTCTTAGAAGCCGAAAATTTATCTCAAGTGGAACACCAAATTTACGAGATTCAACATGAGCTGAAACGAATGCAGTGTTTCTTGAAAGAAGCTGACAAGGAACAATATCGAGATGAAAGAGTACGAATATGGGTGACTGAAATAAGAAAGCTTGCTTTTAAAGTAGAAGATGTTATTGAGACTTTTGCATTGGAAGTTGAAACAGAACCTGCAGGGCTCAACGGGATATTGCGAAAATTTGCTTCCACCTTGAGCGAATTGGTAATAGGCCACAACATTTTTACGGAAATAAATGATATAAAAGCTAAGCTCACTTATTATACTACAAGTCTACAGACTTATGGCATTACAAAAGGTCCAGCAGAAGAAGAAACCTCAGGTTCGCCAGTCAATTGGAAAAGCGAGAGGATATTATATCCTCATGACATTGAAGAGGATTATGTTGGCATGGAGAAGCTAATTGATAAAATGATCTTTGATTTGAAGCGGAAAGACAAGTGTTGTGAAGTTGTTTCGATTTATGGAACAGGAGGACAAGGAAAAACAACCCTCGCGAAAAAACTTTATAATCATCCTGCATTTAAGGATCATTTCAAAGTTTGGATATGTATCACTCAACAATTTCATGAGGAAAAAGTTCTTCAGAATGTCCTCCAGCAACTTCTCCCTCGTGGTATGGAGAGAAAAGTTACATGGATGGACAATGCAAAACTGTTACAAGAACTCCACAAATTTCAAACTGAAAATAGCTGTTTGATAATTATTGATGACATCCGGACAATTGATTTTTGGAGAAGCCTGGAACGTGGATTTCCAGTTGGAAAGACTATTAGTTCTAGCAGAATTCTACTGACAACTCGTGATGTGAAAGTGGCTGAAACAGGTTCCTTTTATGAAATCCCAACTTTGACAGAAGGGGAGGGCAGGCAACTACTTTCTAGGAAAGCAAGAGTCACTCACCTTCAAGGTAAGTTTTGCTGTGACATTCTCTTTTTTGTGCTATGTACCAATATAATGGCAAATGCATATACATGAGGGCATTAGTATATTATGTCAAATTTCGAATGAATTTTTACAAGTAATACAACAAATACACACCTGCTATGTAGAATTGTACTTCAACTCAACATAAGATATAAGTTCATTGCACAGGTCGAGAGATGGTATTAATAAAATGTTGTGTGCAGAAAAAAGGGTGGCCTCTGGGATGGAAAATATAGGAAGGAATATGGTTAAAATATGCAAAGGTTCACCGCTAGCTATATCATTACTTGGAGGAGTTCTCAAAGGCAAGTCGTTGAGCGAGTGGGAGAAAATATACAAAGTTATTTCATTTGACTTTGCCAAGAGTGAAGCGGACACTCATGATAATGACTACTATGCGATTACACACGTTTTAGCATTGAGTTATGACAATTTACCTCTGCGTTTGCGACATTGTTTTCTTTGTTTTGCCAATTACAAGGAGGATGAAGAAATCAAGACTGAGGAACTGTACCTGATTTGGATGGCAGAAGGTTTGATATCAGTCAAAGATAAAGCACCAGGGGAGATGATGTTGGATGTAGCCGAACGTTATTTGGCTGAATTAGCACATCGAAGCCTTGTTCAAGTTGAAGCAAGTAAAGCTGATGGAGCATCCTGGTCGAAGTACAGAAAATGTCGTGTTCATGATCTTATACGAGACTTTTGCTTGTCTAAAGTTAAGGAGGAAGAATTTCTAAATGTTATACATTTACGAGGCAAACATGACAATGAATCCACAGCAAGCATAGTACGCAGATTGTGCATTCGTTCCAATGAGCACGGGGATGAATCAATGTTAAAAGCTTATGATCGACATGTGATTTCACATATTCGATCTCTTTTGATTTGGAAAGTTCCCTTCAGTACTATTATAAGGTGGCCAGACGAAATTCTTAGTCTCCAGAAATTTAAGCTGCTCCGAGTTTTTACAGCAAGTGGATATAAATTCAGTAATCATAATATAAGGATCATTACTGAGCTAACCTACCTAAAGTATCTGTGTTTGCTTGACTGTCGGTTGGAAGAGGAATTGCCATCATCGATAGGTAACCTGAGAAATTTGGAAACCCTTGATCTAAGGGTGAGAAATCCTATTAGAATTCCAAATGTTCTCTGGAAGTTGAAGCAGTTAAAGCATTTGTACCTTCCAATTTCACAATTACACAATTACACTGATACACAATCTGGTATAGTTCCACCATTTGGTATAGTTGAGAAGTTGAGATTGGATGGGCTGAATGAACTAGAGCTGTTACACAATTATGGCTACAGGTATTGTGAAGCTCTAGATCTTATTCAATTACCCAAGCTCAAAGCTTTTCGTGGGGATATATTGCTCGAGGACAACCTTACAGAAGAGAATGTTATTAATTTCATCAAGTCCAGAGAAATGTGCTACTCGTATCTTAATATTTCAGGAGGACGCACTCGTTGCGATGAAGGAGTAGCTAGTAGCTTGGTAATATTATTAGACTGTAGTTTCATTGATGCCTTAACCTTAAATGCCAAGATATGCAGATTTCCAGAAGAGTATGACCACACTCGTATTTCTTCTGGGCGTTTCACCAGGATATCATTGATGTATTGTAAAATGGAGGACGACCCGATGATATTATTGGAGAAACTTCCCAACCTACGCATTCTCCACTTATATGATGCGTATGTGGGAGCGGAGATGGTATGTACCGCTAAGGGTTTCCCAAGACTTGAGGAATTAAACCTCTCTTCATTGCCGGGCTTAAGAAAGTGGAGGGTAGATAAAGGTGCCCTGCAAAATCTTTCTTCCATATGGATGTATGAATGCCCTGTTCTGGAGATGCTCCCGGAAGGGTTAAAATACCTCAGTGCCTTAGAATCCCTGTATATTGCTGGTATGCCTCGTACATTCAAAGATAAGGTTAAGGGTGAAGATGGTACAGATGGTGAAGATTTCTACAAAGTTCGTCATGTTCACCGTGTAACAGTATAAAATAGACCTTGACTACCAGTCTACCACTAAAATGTGAAGTTTTTCCATTTGATTTGTGTTCAACTGTGTAGGAATGATGTAAATACATTGTTTCTTTCATTTATTTTTTATATGTTTGTTCTGTTTGTTTGTTATTTATTGTTAATAATGTACAATTGTACATGTAAATCTTTTACACACACATTCTGCAAAGCTAGCAATCTTTGGTTTCTGTACCTCTAGCAGTTTGAGTTTTCTCCATCACCATTGTCAAATATCCTTTTCAAGTCCTAGAAAAAGGTCCAATGAGTTTTTACAAACGTTGTACAGATTTCGTTAACACTAGCAGAGCTTTTAATTTAGGTCATGTTTAGGATCATTCTATTTGATGAGATGGGTTCAGCATACATTTCACTCGTTTTGGATCTTTACTGCCACGGATCCTACTTCCTAGTGAGTATTCCACATTTTCCGGATTCCCTACTTCCCCATGTCATATTTGTTCTCAGAGTAGGATATACTAGATGCCGCTTGGTTTCTGGATCATTTTTCATTTATAGCAGAGGGAAATTTAGTGCCCCGCATGTACTCTGTAAATGTACTACTTTCGTGTCAGTCTGTGAACCATGGTCATGGCTTCTGAGATTGTTTGCAATTTTCTGCTGTGAAATAGGAACATAATACCAATGTGGGTATAAATTCAAATACAAGTTTCACAAAAAAATAGTCAATTAGGCTTATATGCCTTATAAGTATCTATTCTAACAAATCTCAGGGTGAGCAAAAATCGAACCGAGAACCTATGACAAGTCATATGCTACCCTCTGATTTTTAGCATGAACCCTATCATTGCTGTAGCGTATTAATTTCTCATAAATATGTCAGTCTTTAATAAATATGCAATCGAACCCAAGCTAAAAAATAAATTATATCAAAACGAGATTTTGCTTCAAAATGCCGTAAATATCTACCATTTTTCACGCTTTATATGTTGCCATTGTCTTCCCTTCGAGTTAAAACTTGTGAATTTATTATTTTCTGCTTCATAGAATAAACATACACACATTATTTGTCTCGATGGAATCATCGTATGTAGTGAAAATGAGCTTGATGGTGAGTCTAGTTTTCGTGATGTCAATCGGGGTTTCAACGGGAGAATGGTATAGAGTTGGTGATGAAGCTAGTTGGACAAATAAAGGGCATGTAGATTACGACAAATGGGCTGATTACAAGAACTTCAAAATCGGCGACACACTTCGTATGTTAATTACTTATTATTTGCTTAGTTGTGCTAATCTATTTGTTGGAAGAAAGAATGCATTGAAATAATTGTTCCGAATTAAGATTCTTGTAATCACATCTTGATGTACTATGCTTAGTTATCCTTCACTCGTTTACTTCTTGTGATCGTAAATGATTGCAAATTAGCCAAAACACAAGCGGACAGTCAGATTATGTTATAGTCTAATAGATTGTCCTAAACACAATAACATTAGAAAAGTGTCAATCAAAATAAATCCATAACAAAATAATACATAAATTGTGCAAAAATTAAAGATGTTCTTCAAAAAAAAAATCAGAATTTGTGAACAAGAAAGGATTCTTTGGTGTACTAAGAGTGACGTGCAAGAACTACAACGCATGCAATGCAACATTTCCATACTCTATTAGTCTATTTCCCTCACTGGAAATGATACCTACACCATCAAGTATCCTGGCCACTTCTACTTCATTTGTGGCCGCATTGGCCACTGTGAAATCGGACAAAAGCTTTCACATACGTGTCCGTGCCAACAACACTTCTCCTACCTCAGCCGTATTGCCTCCACCACCAATTGAATGGTCTCCGCCTCATCATGACAATTATAGTCCTGCCCCGTTGCCTCCACCTGTGGATCGGGGTATTAACAGTCCTGCTCCTGAAGTAGTAACACCGCCATCACCATCCCCATCCCCATCCCCATCCCCGTTCCCAGGTGGTGGCGAGGTTTGGTTGACATCAGTGGTCTTATTGGCGTTTTGTGCTTGTGGTTTTGTGTTTTAAGAATTGGTAATTGGCGATAATACGAGTTTATAATTGTGTAAGATATATTGCTGTTTCGTGCTAGAAGCCTAGTAGTATAATTATGTGGAAATGAAAACTTTAATTAGTTTATGTTTTTAGGAGACTCTAGCTATGTGAAGAATTATCGCCCCCTCACGAGTTTTTTAAGGAGGAAAGCAAAATAATGTAGGAAGACGTAAATGAAATAGAATGCAACAAGTTTCACTCATTTGCTTGTGATTTTAAAATTAAATATATTGTAGGGTGGATGGAACTACTTTAATTTCATTTATATGAGAAGGGAAGCATATAATTAGTTGTTAAATACATAAGGCTTGCCTGCCGCTTTCATTTACTGAACAACTGTATTAAACACACAATTGATGTATTTCATTCCCTCCTACTTTGGGGTACTGATTTGACCTTTTTTTAGCGCTCTCTTTCTCTAAAAGCTGTGTTTAGGATTAGAGATTTACTCCCTCCGTCCCACCCAGTCGTTTATATTTGGGTTGGATACGAAGGGAGTAAATTAACAGAAAACGACAACACTTTCTTCATTCATACGAGGATATGTAACCCAAGGCAATACGTACTCTGTACGCTTTCTATTTATATATATTACTAGGTTTTAGCACATCTCTTTACAAGCATGTTTATGCCAGTAACAGTCTCCCTTCTTTTCCAGATTAACACAGCACCAACAACCTTTCCAAAACTTGCATAGGAAAGGATAACAAAAGCTAACTTTCTTCTTATCAGACATATATCTTAGCTTTCCGATACCAGTACGATTATGACTATCACTATGCTGGATGATTCCTGATATGTTTACTTCCGCACCTAGTTTAAAACAAATACAAAAAACATAAGTATGTATGCATGTGTGTGTGTGTGTGTACCCATATAGATTAACACTAGGGATGATGAACTGCTTACATTCAGGTGTTGCAAACTGAGTAAACAGAACCAGATGAAAGAGTACCAGAGCTTTAAGAAGTCTTGCAGTTGCCATTTTATTTTGTTATAGTTGTCACCGGAATGAACTCAATTTAACAGACTGGTTCACAATAAATGTAATCAATGCCAACTATAACTTGAACATCAAAGTCAACCCAAGTATCTACACATTTTTCTTTTGCTGCATTCTAATTTCTATCTATTATGTTCGTCATTTTTCCATTCAGAAGTCAAGAAAAGCCCAAATTTCTGCTCACCTATCTCATATAAATATTAAAACATGCGAGTGATATGGGTAATGACTAGTATATCCAAGGTTCAGTTTTTTTATTTTCATTTCAAAAGAAGCTCATCATTTTTATATGTAAAAACCTAGAGACATTTATATATAAAGATAAATATTAAATAGTCGGATAAAAATCCTACAAATGGTCAGGATCCAGTTCCTAGAGATGTAGCATTAGATTAGTTGATTTTTATGTAGGTCCCGAGGGATTCAGCAGTCGGTAGTTCTGGGGTGAGGGCCTAGGGGTACATGAGCGTTGGAGGGGCAGGATTCTTAATGGGATGTAGAATTTGTTTGCTTTGTTAGCTTAGTTTAATGTTCTGTTTTTCTATACTAGTTTTTCTTATTGCGTGCATAGTAGTTTGCATTGTTATCATGAAGACGACCCGTCGTCGACTAGTCGACACGAAAGTACCCGGGTCGAGAGTTTTCAACGCCCGACTTGGCGCCATGATAACCATGATTATGATCATGGTGTACAATCGCATGATTCGATCAATGACAATACACAAGAAAAGGATAGAGTTGAATTTAATATTAAGATAGATTATTTTGCTTGATTTTTGTCATCACTTGTATTTTTATTTGCTTGGACATGTTTAATATTTGGTATTTGGTATTTGCATGTTATTATATAATAAATATGCTTCATTTGATCTTGTTACTTTTGATTTAAATTGTGAAATTGATTCGTTTAGCAATATTATTTATTAAAACCAGTAAATATATGTACATGAACAACTTGTTGACTTTTTATGACTAGTCGAACGACTTGTCAATTAGTTTTCTCAGCGTCAAGACTCGACTTGACGCCGTAATAACCATGACAGTTCGCTTAAAAGTTATTGTCTCTCGTTTAATTTACAATGTTATTGTTTAGGTCACCTTATGGGAGTAGACTCTGCACTTTGTTCATCCAAATTTATCTTTTCATTGTTTCCGGTACTTGTGGTCCTGCATCACTAAGGTATTTTAACCGCTTAAAAACCATTAACTTTGGGATTCTTAACTGCACAAGAGAAGAATATGTTTGAATCGCAATTCACTAGAAGTGAACAATCTCAATTTCGGTAATTTTAAGTCTAAGAAAAATTACATCTCTTTTTGGGAGTAAATTTCTATCTCGGACAATAGGAAACTAGTCTTAGTAATTATCTAGATTCCTAATAAATAACTATTACCATATATCTAAATTCTGAAAATATTCTTAATATCTTGTCTAATATGATTAAACTTCATGATATATCACAATTAACTTTGTTCCTAAATAATTATATCAAATAAGTACAAGTAAATGGTTTTATTCCTTGCTCCGCAACATGTGCCCATCGAGTAGCTTTACCATCACCTGTCATAGAGTACGCCGACATGTATCTGAAATCTAATGCTTCATTACTCGTAACAGCATGAACACAAATCACTTGTTTGGGGTTGTGTTCAAAGACTGCAAAGATAGATGCAGGGTCGATATACGTTGTGGAGAATGGGCCTAATTCCGAGTTGGGCTCTATGTGTTGGTTTGGGGGATCACAAATGAAATTGTATGAGGTTTGGGTCTGTAGAGATAAGAAAGGTTGGTTTAAGAAATTGCATGGCCCAGTATTCCTTCTACCCATCCAGAGGCAATGTATCTTATCTTCTTGATAAATATAGGATTGACAATTCAACCTGTCGGTTTATGCATGCCTGGACCCATTAGCTCTTTATATATGAAGAGATTAGGTTCGAACTTCGAACCAGCCACCAAATACTAATAGGCAACTAGCTATTTCCTCCCTAGCTTAGCTTGTTGCATAGCCAGCAAGTCAACCTAGCCTGCTTTCCGGTCTGTCAATTCAATTCCTTGGTTCGAATTATGGAAAGTCCTGATTTAGGATTTTGGTCAGATCTAATTTTCAGTTTATTGTGAATACACTTACAGTCTTGTGATTAGCAACATATCATCTATATATACACGTACTTTTTATTAATAATCGAAACCCCTTATTGATGGTACTTTATAATACCAATTTTGTCTCGCCTCAATTTCGGTTCAATTCTCTACTACTATATCATGAAATGATATCTTTTTAATATATCTATACTTAACTACACATTAAAATAATATTTATTTAGTAATTAATTATTATTGATTAGAATATTATGCGTTCACCATACCCATACAAAAACTATATATTATTGTTGATTGAAATTCTGTTCGTTTACGAATTATCATACTATATACAAATCATATTGATTAAAGTTGAAAAGCTTTTTCGCTCGTATCCCATTATAGTCGTATTTTTAGTCCCACTATTTTTAATTTGTAATTTTCTTTTCTTATTTTATCTTACAATTTTTTTATACTTTTCATATATTTTTAATTAATTACAAATCTATTACAATCTTTAACTAATAAACAACTTTAGAACTATCATAAGAATATATTTAAACCTTCAAGTATGCAAACATTCAAGTATGCTTATATTATCTACTTATCTATTTTTTTATATTTTAAATTTGCAATTGTAAGTATTCCTTTAATATCAATATAATTGTTTACCAGAGTGTTGTTTTTGTTTCAAAATAATAGAATTTTTAATAATTTGACGAGATAATAAATACTCACATTCAACTCTACATTTATCAACACCACCCACTTTTTTGGTGAACTCTTATCAACATCATCCATTTTTGCCGTTATAATTTATGGGTATATGTTAGTCAGATATTAATCATCGTGTAGGATTCTAAGAAGGCTTTTGTACTAAAGCAGAGTAAGTATATAGTCATGTTTATTATTGAGATTTATTAATATTATTCAATATATATTAAAAATTGTAATTAGTCTCTGCCTGTGCTAGCATGCTAGTATGCATAAAAGTAGAACCGATGAAACTCAAAAGCCTTGATTTTAGATTTGCATGGAAAATAAAGAATTAAAATAATATATTAGCATGTACTTGTAATGTATGCATCAGACTTCATTATGTAGTTGTCCTGGAAATTTGTTATGACCTTTAAGGAAGCATCATATATTATATACATGCCTGTGCTTGTTGGTTTGGCTATCCTGTTGTCTGGCCTTATAATTGAAGTGATCAATTTGGCAGAAATAACTGCAGTAGATCAATGCTTTTTATGGTCCTTGGCTGTTCAAAATGTCATTTTGTAATAATTGTCATTGTACAAAAATTCAAATTACTAATTGAGATCTTCAGAAGGGAAATTTTATGTATAACTGCATAATTCTTAATTTCTTATATTTTGGGGTACAACTGGAAACTTTTCCTTTACAGATTAATTATCTTTGTAGCTAATCAATGATGCCACCCTTTTGTAATGTGTTCATGCAAATTAATTAGATGAAATGTTTATCTGTTTTAAAATTTAGAAGTTTTATTTATATGTCAAGTTGTCATTGTTACTTCATCTCTTTAGTTTCCTGGAATGTAAACATGCTTAAGGTGTATCTTTTAATATTTGCCGACAGAGCAACTTGAGAGCTTAAGAGAAAGAATGGCCAAGCATCATCCTGATTTGAGTCCGATTATGCGAGAAATGTGATGGCAAGTGTGTAATATGTGATTCATATGTTCGTCCTTGTACCCTTGTTCGTGTATGTGATGAATGCAACTACGGATCTTTCCAGGGGCGGTGCGTTATATGCGGAGGGGTAGGAATTTCTGATGCATATTACTGCAAAGAGTGCACTCAGCAGGAAAAAGACAGAGATGGCTGTCCCAAAATAGTCAATTTGGGAAGTGCTAAAACAGATCTATTCTACGAAAGGAAGAAAATATGAATTCAAGAAGAGATAATTCTTGGCAATAACCCTTTTTTGCTAAAAAAAACTAGTTTTACATGTACGACTAGTCTTATGTGATGCACATGAAAAGATGGCTCAGCCATAAGATTTTGCTGAGGCTCTTTATATTTGCAATAATTCCATTTAATTTGGTCAACAAATTCGAGTTTGGCAATGTTGCAGCACTCATTTTAAACTATATATCTATGTTAAGGTACTTCAACCAGCCTTGTGTGAACTGATTATGAGCCCTGTCTCGGGAAGCTAGTCAATTTTGTTTACAGGGCCATGCTCTCTCTTCATCTTTATCTTAATCTTACTGGATGGAGTAGTTGAGGTTAATGTTAATACAGGAAGCATGGGTAGTGATAGCACACATCGTCTATAATGTCAGTGTTTGGAACTCTTTTCAATAGCTAATGATGTCAGAATCTGGGACTCTTTTCGATAGCCAATGCGCTTGAGGACAAACATCTGGGCCCACTGATAACCAAGTTTTTTGAGTCCGTGCCGCAGTTGTGATTAATCTGCCCGTGCCTGAGCAGTAATTCTTGTCTTAGATTTTTTTGTATGGATACTAATATTTTAAAAAATTAATATTTTTAAAATTTTCTTTTATTTTTAGGCAAAAAAAATTATATCTTAAACTTTTATAAAAACAAAAAAATTTTAAAATATCAAATACAAGTATGTATTTTATACATATTAAAATATGTGAAAAAATTTAACTGCAGTAAAAATTTTGAGACTCAGAGAGTACTAAACTTTGGGCTCTTTAACAAAATTAGTTTCATTACTGAATTGGTTTCAAATAGAAGAACATAACTACTTGGTCAAAATTGGTTTGCAAGCAGGATAAGGATAATACGGTTTGTACTCTACCTCATTAAATTATTTTTTAATTCTCCTTTTTAAATAAAATAGACAATAAATCTTGATATAGGTGTTAAAAATTAAACGATTATCTATTTTAGAAGGAAGGGTCAAATAATTTAGAATGGAGGGAATATTATTTATTATACTCATACAAAATATTTATTCTATTTTTTGTTATTTGACGTTTGACTTTTGGTCACACACTTTTAGGAGTTTTTGACCATATAGCTAAAATTATTATTTTTCAATTTTTTTCTGAATAAAAATATGTAATCAAAATTCTAATTTATAAAAAGAATTAAATAAAAATAATAATTTTCACTAGTACATCTCAATATATATGTTAAAAGCCAAAACGATAAATAGAAAAACAGAGAGTACAACAAAACATATTATTAATTATTAAAAAATTCCCTCTCCCATGTCTTTCGAGAAAATGAAAAGTACTTATCATTCTCCTTCTTAAAAAAGGATTTTGAATATTTTTTTAAAAGTTATCTTTGTATTATTATTTTCAATATTTAATTAATTTAAATATATAAATAATTCAATTTAATGTAATTGTTAAGAATAAATAAGAAAATAATTTTAAAAAAAAAATACATGCAAAATGGGACCAAACGGATGAAAAAGTTAATATTAAAAATTGAGAAATTCTACGGAATTAAAAAACCCTCCCATTTTTTTTTCCAAATATCACGTGTCTTGTTATGATTGATTATTAAAATAATTAATGAAATGAATCCCTCAACATTCAAATTAATTATAACAATTAAAACTTCTCATTTATACCATATCCATATCCATATCGTTATGCCATATTATTTTAGAATTTTTTTTATAAAATTTATTTGATTACCTGACATTACTCGAATTGAGTAGTCAAATATTAAAGTCAGTTGCAAAACTGGAAGTAATTAAAATAATGGCAAAGTGTATTAATGGTGTTGGCATGTGGCAATTCCTAAAAAAGTTGGTAATGCATGCATGCTTACATTTGTCATCACACTTGTCATCCCTCACAAGCTCTATACCTTCCACTTGCAAACAATCAACCGTCTACATTTCTGGTATCTTCGCAATTAATATGTCATGTAATATTTTTGTGTTTATATAGTGAACAGCTTCATATGCAATACTACCCCCCCCCCCCCCCATCATCATACTCATCTATAGCTAGCTCTCAATGTCTTCTTCTAACAACTCAGCAGCAGGGTCAAGTAACAGTAACAATGTTTCCTGCTCTAGAGCCTTTGAAACATTTCTTCAAGGCTGGTTAAATCGCCAACACCATTTCCATCAACTACTCCAAACAACTCTCGAAAATATTCAGGAACACCAAGAAGATGATCTTAATGTTTTAGTCTCTAGGGTTTTATCTCACTATCATCTGTATTATGCGAGAAAATCAGAAATGGCTACTCAAAATGTTTTTCTTGTGTTTTCTCCAACTTGGTTCACACCATTCGAGAAAACTTTCTTTTGGGTCGGTGGGTTTAGGCCTAGCTTAGCTTTTAAGGTCATGGAGACGGTGATTAAGAGCGATGAAATGACAGAGCAGCAACGACAAAGGATGAATATGTTGAAGGATAATGTGGCAAGAGAGGAGGCTGATGTAGCTAAAGAAATGGCGTCTACTCAGGAGAAAGTGGCTAGTGATCAGGCGATTATGGAAGCTGTCAAGAAGATGGAGCATCTGGTTGATGGCGAGATTCTCGAGGTTGATACAATACTGAAAGGATTGAGGGTGGGTATGGAAACGGTGTTATCATGGGCTGATTCTCTGAGAGTTGCAACGGCAGGGAAGGTGACTCAGATATTAAATCCTATTCAGTGTATCAAGTTCTTGGCTGCAGCTACTAAGCTTCACCTCCGAGTTCGGACAAGAGGAATGCAACTAAACGGTAGCGACTAGGTCGTGAAAATTCCAAGAAATTAAAGATCTCAAGTTTGTATCCGGGGTCAATTCAGGGTATTTTCCTGTAGTAAAAGTCCTTTTTTCGTAGACGTGTGGGTTTTGGGCGAACTATTTTGGTGCAGGTGTGTTGGTTGTGAAGTGTTTAATTTGATGTGTAATGTGTTGCTTGTTCTTTGTTATATGATGATTTTCTTGCATGACACTTTCGCTGTACACACCCAAGTTTTTTCTCAATCTTTCTTCCCTCTAGACTAATGAATTTTGTTCTGTTTTTTAATGTAAATTTGTACTTTTCTACGGTCTACCAGACTGATTAGTTTTCTTCATCAGTGTTTCTGAAAGAAAAATGAACATGTATGCAAAGTTATGCCAATTGACAAACATCATTTTCCATTCGATGATTTTATTGGGGAGAATTGGGAGTACAGTGAGAAGTTTTGTGGGATGATTTGAAGAATTTTTGGTAGTGTTTGAAGATTGTGTTGGGAATTTGGTAACATTGTTTTTGAAGAAACTTTCTGGGGTTCAATTGAGAGGATGAAGATAGTTAATGTTATTATAGTGATTGTTAAGAATCAGATTTTATTTACAAAAAATTGGATTTGTTTTTCCATTTTAATGAATTGTTAATTCAAATGGATGCAAAAGATGCAAGAGAGAGTAATTTGATTAATAACTTTAGTTTGCACGCCGGCTGGATCAGGTCAGTTGGGTTATGATTGGGTTAGACCCGTCATCACGTCATATCAATTTTCCGTCAGTTGCATTAATGTGAGTTAACAGCAGTTTGTGATTGCATATTGTTATGGATCAGTTCAGTAATCTCCAAATCACAAGTCAGTCAAATATATTTTAAACCACTGTTTCAGCATGTATTCCATTAAGCACTATACTCTTGGTAGTAACAGTCAGAAATCACCTTATAGATGCCTCCAGTGAGGTGAACTCCATCCCAATTCATGTACTGAGACGGGACAGTACACATGCTCCAAAAAAATCAAAATTTAACTCTCCACCTCCTGATCCACAGCAAACTTTGTACAGCTCCTAAAAACTATACTTGGGGGTTCTTCATTACCGTGCGATAAGGTATTCGAAATTCTTGATCAATGGAGGAACAATATCACCGTTTTTGTTCATCCGATATCATCTGTCATCATCTCCAGAGAGATACATGGAAAATGTGAGACACCCTGTTGTAGGCAGGCCTTGGAGCCGCTTGGACTACAACATATTTGGCACCCTTGTTGAGCAAGGCCTGTATTCAACAGCAATAGGTAAATTCATGTCCATATAATATGTTTTGTCAAATATTTTGTTGACACGTAATATCATTGATCTTCTCTGAAACCCTTTTCCTTTTCACAGAAATACACATTCGGTTATGAAGACATAAATTGGCAAATAGGTAGTAGCTGTTTATTTAGTGGTTGATAAGAACTTACTACGTAATCTATAGGATAGGAGTCTTTTGGACTTGGCAAGAAATATTAGCTAAATCGTAATGTTTATGCTTATTATAGTCATCTTTCAGGAACAGGGGAGTACCAATTATGGATTATATTTTAGATACATATAATCGATCACATCAATACAAAATACACCCCAAGGAGTCATTACAATGAACCGTAATTCCATATGGATACATATAATGATTCGACGCTGCCTTGCACTGATTTGACACTGTAGTCATGTTAACACACCCTTGACCCGCCAAGGTCAACACCCATCCAACACATATGATAAAAGGAAGTAAAAGAAAAAGGGTGAAAATTGGAGTGAAACAATTCCAACTCACTTGCACCCAGGTTTTTTTAAACAGAGAAACTACTTTCATTCGTGTGCTCCAAATTGGACGCATAACATATAATAAAAGAGGACACAATTATGTAATCCTTACAATTGTAATGTAAATATAAAAAATAAAAATAAGACTATCCTGGTAAATTAAGAGTTTAATTTTACTCATGAACCTTCCTTCCATTGCATGTCTTGCCACGCTTTGGTTCTTATAAACAGAACTCAAGTATGAAGTTGAGTAAAAAATTTATTACTTTCTTCTCATCTACTTTCCACGAAGTTAAAAACTTGTGATCTTGATGATAAGCACAATATGCACATATCACATAATCATACACATGGAGAACAGAGGTCTAAATTATCCACACGCTCTTAGTGTCTGTCTAAATTATCCACATGCTCTTAGTGTCTGTGTACAAATTACCCTCAAACCGAGTCAAACATGTGCGAGTAGAGAGCAAGAAAGTCTAATGAAAACTATACATAATTGATGAATGTAATCATATTACTGGATGATAATTTAACAGAAAGGGAACCTAAACAGAGTATATGGAACCTTAACGCAAGAACAGCTGAAGCAAACCAAGTAACATACTAGAGTGTTAGATACTTAGGCATAGAGGTATGTCCAAAAGTCAAATACTGATGTGGATCCTGGGGAGTCCTGTAATCAATTAGCATAATACCACTTGCTAAATTTGCAAAAATTCCAATATATTTTAAAATCAGAAATCTTGGTTACCAGCTTCTCAACTATCAGTCAGGTTAGATCTTACAGAAGACCTATCTAGATTCAACAAGTAAAACCCAGCACAGACAAACATGATACATAACATCCCAAACAAAGGAATTATTAGTAATTACCGTCTCCTTAACACTTGATTCAAAAAAAATTATTAGTAATTACTGAATATTACTACCACTTGACTGTGCCTTTGACTCTACAAAAAGCCTTACAGTTGAGAAGATGAGTGACAGTTTAGCCATGGCACCATTCCCAAAATCACCACAGGCAAGCCTCTTGGATACAGGTGGAATCAGAGAAATCCCGAGTTCGTCAACTGACATAAGATGCTTTTCTGTGTGAACATTGTTCCACATGTAGTTTTCATAGAGGGGACCACAAAGAGAGGTTTGGAATAGTCCCATGCTCGCACAATGCAAGTAAGCAGGTTGTCACACAATCCATTAGCAATCTACAGTAACAGAGCAAAACGAGTATTGGCAAGACCTACTCAAAGTCAACTAGAAAAAAGTAGGTCACTAGATCAAATTGATACAAACAATGCGCTGACAAGGGTAAGTATAAGACTAACGTATTACATATAAGACAGATTACCTTTCCAAGTGTGTTTGCTGATAACGGAGCAATCACCATGATATCAGCACAATGCTGGAGCTCAATGTGAAGGACACTATCACCAATCTTTGACCAAGTAGACCATTCATCATCATCTGTATATAGAGTGATATCTTTAGGTAGTGATGCTCTATCAATGAAATGTAAAGAAGCTTTAGTGGCAACAACTATTACTTCAGCCCAGTCAGAGAAACTACTGCAAAGGTTGCCAAACTTTATGGAAGCTACACTTCCACTGGCCGCAAGTAAAATCCGAGGTTTTCTTGGAGCACCATTTGGTTCTGCCATAGGCTAATATCAGACACCAACTACAGTAATAATCTGATAAGAAAGAAAGTACAGGAGAAAAAGGCCAGAAATCTCAATAAAAGTTCGTTAAACTGCGCACAGATAAACTGATTGAAGATTTCAAGGTCTTCTGCTTTCAAAGCAGAGCTCTTTGAGGTCCACTACAAGTCATGAAATGAATTAATGCCCAGTTTGGGAACTTGGTTTGAAATTCTCTTTGGATAATCAAAAAAATTTAGATGGGGATATCATCTGAATTCCAAGACATTCAAATATAAGTATAAATTTAAGAATTTGAAATGGCAACTCAATTCCTGTCATTTGAAATGAATTACATGTTGCCAAACACAATATAACAGAATATATAGATAAGCACAAACGGATGTTTATGACATAATATATGGTAACTAGCCCGATATAATATTCCTTACCTTGCATGGAATGAAATTAATAAAACAGAGACCCAGACCTACAGTTTGTATGTACTTGTACCTAGCACATGAAGGAAACAAAAAGAGAATTTAAAATAAGTTCAGTTGAAGGATCTTGTTGTTGGGATATGAAAAGAGGTTTTAAAAAAGAAAGAACTACTCAATTGTGAAGTAAAATATAATTTATTACGAAATTGAACAATTTTTTTTGTAAAACATTAAAGAAAAACGAAAAGAAAATTTAGAATATGATTTATGCGAATATGATAAGAAACTGGTCAATATGAAATTTTCATTTTATATGAATTTATTCAATTTTGATGAACTGGTCGATTTCTTTGTAACACCTGAAGGAAACGAAACGTGTATCTAAAATAGGTACACCATAAGGAAATTGTTGGAAAGTTAAGAGTTTTTTAAAAATCTAGCGCTAATGAATATTTAAATTAATTTAAACTTCATTACGAATTTGATAAACTGATCACTTTTTTAAGAAGTCAAGAAACAAAAAGAGAAAATCAAGAGAATTTGGATTAACTTTATTAAAAGGAACTTGTAGAAAATGAAAAGACTATTTTGAAAAATCAAGAGCTAATGATTTTTTTTAGTTCAAATAATAAACTGATCGAATTTCGAAAGAAATGAAAAGAGAATTCGGACATTAAAAAAAAACTTGTAAAAAATGAAAAGAGTTTTTTTTAAAATATCAGTAGGCTTTTCAGTAGTCAAAAAAATTAAGAATTTTTTTGGTTAAAAAAATATTACAAATTTCATAAATTGATCGTCTTCATTGTAACACATGAATATGGAAAGGAGAAAAGAATTAGAAATAAGTTTGTTAAAAGAAACTGATAGCAAGTGAAAAAAAGTTTCAAAAATTTGGTAGCTTTCAGTGAAGGTAAGTTTATTACGAATATGACAACCTGTTGACCTATTTGTAACCTAATAAGAAGGAAATGAGGACCGGATTTAAAATAAGTTTACTAAAATAAACTTTTAGAAAAGAAAGAGGTTTTAAGAAGTAAAATAATAATTTATTACGAATTTTATAAATTGGTCGACTTCTTTGTAACGCATTAAGGAGGAAACTAAATGAAGAATTTGGAATAAGTTTATAGAGAGATTGTTTTAAAAAAAAAAAGGAGGTTTTTAAAAAAGTCAAGATATGAAATTTTCATTTTATATGAATTTATTCAAATTTGATAAACTAGTCGATTTCTTTGTAACACGTGAATGAAACGAAACGTGTATCTAAAATAGATACACTATAAGGAAATTGTTGGAAAGTTAAGAGTTTTTTAAAAATCTAGGGCTAATGAATATTCAAATTAATTTAAACTTTATTACGAATTTGATAAACTGATCAATTTTTTAAGATGTCAAGAAACGAAAAGAGAATCAAGAGAATTTAGATTAACTTTATTATAAGGAACTTGTAGAAAATGGAAAGATTATTTTAAAAAATCAAGAGCTAATGAATTTCTTTAGTTCAAATAATAAACTGATTGAATTTTGAATGAAACGAAAAGAGAATTCGGACATTAAAAAGAACTTGTAGAAAATGAAAAGAGTTTTTTTTTAAATATCAGTAGGCTTTTTAGTAGTCAAAAAATTTAAGAATTTTTTTGGTTAAAAATATATTACAAATTTCATAAATTAATCGACTTCTTTGTAACACATGAATAAGGAAAGGAGAAAAAAATTAGAAAAGTTTATTAAAAGAAACTGATAGGAAGTGAAAAAAGGTTTCAAAAATTTGGTAGCTTTCAGTGAAGGTAAGTTTATTACGAATATGACAATCTGTTGACCTATTTGTAACCTAATAAGAAGAAGGAAACGAGGACCAGATTTAAAATAAGTTTACTAAAATAAACTTTTAGAAAAGAATGAGGTTTTACGAAGTAAAATAATAATTTATTACGAATTTTATAAATTGGTCGACTTCTTTGTAACGCAATAAGGAGGAAACTAAATGAAGAATTTGGAATAAGTTTATAGAGAGATTGTTTTAAAAATTAAAGGAGGTTTTTAAAAAAGTCAAGATATGAAATTTTCATTTTATATGAATTTATTCAAATTTGATGAACTGGTCGATTTCTTTGTAACACGTGAAGGAAACGAAACGTGTATCTAAAATAGGTACACTATAAGAAAATTTTTGGAAAGTTAAGAGTTTTGCAAAAATCTAGCGCTAATGAATATTCAAATTAATTTAAACTTTATTACGAATTTGATAAACTGATCAATTTTTTAAGAAGTCAAGAAACGAAAAGAGAATCAAGAGAATTTAGATTAACTTTATTATAAGGAACTTGTAGAAAATGGAAAGATTATTTTGAAAAATCAAGAGCTAGTGAATTTCTTTAGTTCAAATAATAAACTAATTGAATTTCGAAAGAAACGAAAAGAGAATTCGGACATTAAAAAGAACTTGTAGAAAATGAAAAGAATTTTTTTTTAAAATATCAGTAGGCTTTTCAGAAGTCCAAAATTTTTTAAGAATTTTTTTGGTTAAAATTATATTACAAATTTCATAAATTAATCGACTTCTTTGTAACGCATGAATAAGAAAAGGAGAAAATAATTTGGAATAATTTATTAAAAAAACTGATAGGAAATGAAAAAAGGTTTCAAAAATTTGGCTGATTTCAGTGAAGGTAAGTTTATTACGAATTTGAAATAAGTTAAGAATTTTTTTGGTTAAAAAAATATTACAAATTTCATAAATTGATCGACTTCATTGTAACAAATAATAAGGAAAGGAGAAAAGAATTAGAAATAAGTTTATTACAAGAAACTGATAGGAAGTGAAAAAAGGTTTCAAAAATTTGAGAGTTGTTGGAAAGTTGAGAGTTTTTAAAAAATCTAGCGCTGGTGAATATTCAAATTAATTTAAACTTTATTAATAATTTGATGAACTGATCAATTTTTTAAGAAGTCAAGAAACGAAAAGAGAATCAAGAGAATTTGGATTAACTTTATTAAAAGGAACTTGTAGAAAATGTAAAGGTTATTTTGAAAAATCAAGAGCTAGTGAATTTCTTTAGTTCAAATAATAAACTAATTGAATTTCGAAAGAAACGAAAAGAGAATTCGGACATTAAAAAGAACTTGTAGAAAATGAAAAGAGTTTTTTTTTAAATATCAGTAGGGTTTTCAGAAGTCCAAAATTTTAAGAATTTTTTTGGTTAAAATTACATTACAAATTTCATAAATTAATCGACTTCTTTGTAACGCATGAATAAGAAAAGGAGAAAATAATTTGGAATAATTTATTAAAAAAACTGATAGGAAATGAAAAAAGATTTCAAAAATTTGGCTGATTTCAGTGAAGGTAAGTTTATTACGAATTTGGAATAAGTTAAGAATTTTTGGTTAAAAAAATATTACAAATTTCATAAATTGATCGACTTCATTGTAACAAATAATAAGGAAAGGAGAAAAGAATTAGAAATAAGTTTATTAAAAGAAACTGATAGGAAGTGAAAAAAGGTTTCAAAAATTTGAGAGTTGTTGGAAAGTTGAGAGTTTTTAAAAAATCTAGCGCTAATGAATATTCAAATTAATTTAAACTTTATTAATAATTTGATGAACTGATCAATTTTTTAAGAAGTCAAGAAACGAAAAGAGAATCAAGAGAATTTGGATTAACTTTATTAAAAGGAACTTGTAGAAAATGTAAAGATTATTTTGAAAAATCAAGAGCTAATGAATTTTTTTAGTTCAAATAATAAACTAATCGAATTTCGAAAGAAACAAAAAGAAAACTTGGAAGAAGATTACTAGAAAATTGTTGTAAAAATAGAAAGAGGTTTATGAAAAGTTCAGAACTAATGAATATTTGAATTAAAATGCATTGGCTGTTTTGACTTCTTTTATGCAACATGTAGAGGAAACATTAAGAGAGTTAGGAATTATTTCCCTATAAGGAACTTGCAGACATTTAAAAGAGGTATTTAAACAGTCAATGACAATTGATTTTTTGACTTAAAAGAATATTAATTACGAATATGCTAAATCCATCAACTTTTTTGCAGCACATTAAGAAGGGAATGGAAAATGAAATCAGTATGATATCATTAAAAGACAGTAGTATAAGATGAAAAGGGGTCATTCCAAAGTCAAAAAAATTATGAATTTTTGACTTGAAATCAAGAACATATGAAATTTGAGTGGACTGGTGAAATTCTTTGTAACACACGAAGAAAACATAAAGAGAAAATGTAATAAGTTGCAGATAATGAAAAGAGACCTTAAAGAAGTCAATTTATCCAAGAGACCACCATGTAAGATGAAATTACATCTACTATTCAGTCTAACAAACATCATCACAAATCTAACAAACAAGATCAATCATCATCATAAAACAACTAACTTGATCAATCATCATCATGAAATAATAATCTAAAGGAATGAGTAACAGTAATTACCTTGCAATTAGGTTGTACACCTGGATGGGTCGACCAGCAGCAACTTACACCCAAATTCAGTTGAAGAAGCCAAGCCCTAGATTATTTTATATCATCATAAAACAGAGACCAAACCCTAGGTTTCTTTAATTTAAGCACGAGGCTAGACAGAGAATCAAGGAATGAAATTAATATAAGAGACCTGCACTTTGTATGTATATATAGTTTAGTTTCTACCTCGGGGACCAAATTTTACCGTTGCTATATGATACAGGCGGTGAATTTCTTAGCTTTCATTTTAAGCTTTCTCTTTCCTGTCTTGTTTGTTTTTTCTATTTCTTTCTTATAATTATATATAAACTCAATAAGCAGATTTTTTTTTACCAATATAAAATTCTTTTAAAATTATATGTTAGTTTATAAATATATTTTCAATAAATAATATAATTATTTTTATATAAATGTGAAATAAAATTAAATATTTTCAAAATAATGTAAAAAATATATATATATATTAATCTAGAATCGGTCAGTTTTTTCCAAAATCAAACTGAAATATTTTAAACCGAACCGAAATTAAATCCAAAATTTTCAATTTGTTCGTTTCATTTTTAAACATCGAAATCTAAAATCATATTATTATTTCTACCTTTTATATTTATTTTCATTTATAAATTTATTTAGAAAGATAACAATTAGAATATATTAAGGTATAAATTGTAACACTTTAGTTCTGTTTTACAATGATCAAAGGTCTAGAATTCGGACGCGAAATCAATCACTATTATCTCTAGTATAATCCGGATCTATGATTTATCTGTTCGGTATTATGAGAACATTAGAAATTTAAGTGAAAGAGTTTGTAACTGTGAAAATTTTAGTTTAGCGTATATAAAATGGAGTTTGATATTCGACACAGGAGATTAGGACAGATAAATTAGCGGTAGGGACCTTTCCAACCAATAAATTTGATAGTGTACCAACAAATCTTGGTGTTTTGATAATAGTAAAGATCGCGGATTAATTAAGTTATTGATTTATGATATGAAATTTAATTTAATTTTGAAAAAAATATATTAAAATTTGATCCAGATTATTACACAAATCATTAAATATAAAATTTTAAACATAATTTGAATAACCAAACCATCAATACATATAAAATATAAACACATGTATATATATAATATGATTTGATCAGTTCGTTTTAAACCGATTTTTTTATTTAAAACCAAATTAAATATCAATTTAAATCAAATCGATCAAATATTTAAGAAAATATAACTAAATCAAATCGAAATTATCTAATTCAATTCAAATATTTGGTTTCGGTTCGATTTTGCTCATCTCATATAACCCAATACCAAAATTATTTTTTTTAAGTAAAAAAATAAATAGTTATTTATAGTAAAGTAATAAAAAAACACGATTCTCATATAACTTTTCTCTAATTGATCACATACCGGGACATAAGTAAACTAACAATAAATTCAGGGGATTTTAGAAAAAAAATCTTTAACAATAATTTAATTATTATTTAACTTCTAGCTTTTATAATTAAATATATACTCTTTTAAAATATGTGACAAGAGATTAATATTAATATAAATGTGTTTAGTTATATATGTATATATATTTTCTATTTTGTAAATTATTTTACAAAAATTTATATTCTAATCTATTTGTCATCCGAACTTATATTCATTGCCTTAAATTTTGAGTTTGATTCTCGCTCCATCAAAAATTATTCAAATAAATAATAATTAATTAGTTTATAAACTTATTAGGAAAATATAAACATAACAACGCTTTTAAAATATAACAAAAAAGATCACCCCTTTTTACTAAATAGTGAGAATATTTATTTTTAATTTGTTGGTCATTTTTGCTGATGGAATACATATTTTACACCGGAATATATTAAATTATTAATTTTAGAAAAAAATTTTTCTTAAAAACATACTATTTTTTTAAGTGATTCTCCGTTTTACGTGATACACATTCACTAGAGACGTATTCTCAAATGATTTTTGTAATATTTTTTCCTTTTTCCCTTTTTATTTTCTAACATGATAATTGATGCACATTTATAATTTTGTACTAGAGCAGTATTACTGATATTTAGACAAAAAATATTATATATTTAATCAAAAATTTTAATATGAATATGTCTTCAACTTTTGCTTTTTCCAGGAGCTATTTTCATATTTTTAAGGAAAAATGAGTATTTATTAATCACTTATCAAATAATTTAAATATTTTGTAGCAAAATAAGTTTAATAAAATTAATGATAAGTGTGAATTGCAATTTCGAATAATATATTTTATATATTATGGATTATATTTTATATACATAATCGATCACATCACTACAAAATACATACTCCCTCCGTCTCTTATTACTTTTCCTGTTAATCATGTGCACGCTTGCCAACACACACTTTTTGATCGTTAATATCTTTAATTTCGTATTAGTATTAAATATAAAAAATTTACTGTATTAAAGTACTCACAAATACGAATCAAACAAAATCACTCATGACTATATTTTGTCTTATAAATTATGTGTAAATTAGTAGTCAATCGCTTACAATGAACAGTACAAAAAGTCAAAACAGGAAAAGTATAACGAGACGGAGGGAGTATCAATTGCCAAAGAACTACAGAAAGATACCAACGGTTGTAGGGTATTATGGACTATGAAATTAACCATTACACTGAACCGTAATTTCAGTCACCAAGGAGCCTTCAACCGTGAATCGCATGCGGGAATTGAATTGTATCATTTTTAGCATCGTGTTGGTCTTCAGAGTGTATTACACCATATTTTCCTTGAAGACCATTTTCGTACTTGCAGAATTCAGGTTTTAATAAACAATACAGACATTTGAAAAATAGAAGCAATAAAGGATCTTAAGCACTCTACTCTATCGGATATCTCTTTTCTTTTGGTAATAAGAGTTGGAGGGTTCAAGAGTCGGTAGAGGCACATTTGTGTGAGTATTAGAATAAGTACTCCTGCTTGCATGTCAAAAAAAGATAAGTTGAAGGTGAAATACCTGGACAAAATTTGTACTCCTCTTGACTTAAGCTGTTGAAAGGTATTTCCAGGGATAGTAGATCCAATAGTATATGCATGGTCATTAGCACCGATTTCGCCAACCCAGATCAAGGCCTCATCAAACGCTGCCTTGCACTGATTCGACGTTGTAGTCATGTTAACACACCCTTGATCCGCCAAGAACTTTTCAAACCAGTACAAATGTAATGTAAATATAAAAAATAAAAATAAGACTATTCTGGTAAATTAAGAGTTTAATTTTACTCATGAACCTTCCTTCCATTGCATGTCTTGCCACGCTCTGGTTCTTGTAAACAAAACTCTTATTACTTTCTTCTCATCTACTTTCCACGCAGTTAAAAACTTATGATCTTGATGATAAGCACAATATGCACATATCACATAATCATACACATGGAGAACAGAGGTCTAAATTATCCACACGCTCTTAGTGTCTCTGGATAAATTACCCTCGAACTGAGTCAAACATGTGTGAGTAGAGAGCAAGAAAGTCTAATTAAAACTACACATAATTGATGAACGTAATCATATTACTGGACGCTAATTTAACAGAAGGGGAACCTAGACAGAGAGTATGGAGCCTTGACGCAAGAACAGCTGAAGCAAACCAAGTGACATACTAGACTGTTAGATACTTAGGCATAGGTATGTCCAAAAGTCAAATACTGATGTTGATCCTGGGGAGTCCTGTAATCAATTAGCATAATACCACTTGCTAAATTTGCAAAACTTCCGATACATTTAAAAATCAGAAATCTTAGTTACCAGCTTCTCCTCGGCAAACTATCAGTTGGGTTAGATCTTACACAAGACATATCCAGATTCAACAAGTAAAACCCAACACAGACAAACATGATACATAACATCCCAAACAAAGAAAATACAACAGTAACGGACTACTTCTTGTCACCTTAACACTTGATTCAAAAGAAATTATTAGTAATTACTGAATATTACTACCACCTGACTGTGCCTTTGACTCTACAAAAAGCCTTACAGTTGAGAAGATGAGTGACGGTTCAGCCATGGCACCATTCCCAAAATCACCACAGGCAAGCCTCTTGGATACAGGTGGAATCAGAGAAATCCCAAGTTCATCAACTGACAGAAGATGCTTTTCTGTGAAAACATTGTTCCACATGTAGGTGTTCATAGCGGGGGCCACAAAGAGAGGTTTGGAATAGTCCCATGCTCGCACAATGCAAGTAAGTAGGTTGTCACACAATCCATTAGCAATCTACAGTAACAGAGCAGAATGAGTATTGGCAAGACCTACTCAAAATCAACTAGATAATAGTAGGTCATTAGATCAAATTGATGCAAACTATATGCTGACAAGGGTAAGTAAGCATATTAAATTCAGTGTGAAGCCTGTCCAAAACAATTGAGGTCTAAGAAGCCTACAATGACCGATTAGACTTCCTTTTGTTTTGTTTTGCAAAGTAACCTTTTCTCTTGTTCCAAAAAATCAAGCCAACCACATTCTAAAAAAGTAAAGACCAACGTATTACATATAAGACAGATTACCTTTCCAAGTGTGTTTGCTGATAACGGAGCAATCACCATGATATCAGCCCAGCGCCGGAGCTCAATGTGAAGGACACCATCACCAATCTTTGACCAAGTAGACCATTCATCATCATCCGTATATAGAGTGACATCTTTAGGTAGTGATGCTCTATCAATGAAATGTAAAGAAGCTTTAGTGGCAACAGCTCTTACTTCAGCCCAGTCAGAGAAACTACTGCAAAGGTTGCCAAACTTTATGGCAGCTACACTTCCACTGGCAGCAAGTAAAATCCGGGGTTTTCTCGGAGCACCATTTGGCTCTGCCATGTGCAATTATCAGACACCGACTACAGTATTCACCTGACAAGAAAGAAAGTAAAGAAGAAAAAGGCCAGCAAATATTAATAACAGTTTGTTAAACTGCGCACAGATCAACTGATTGAAGATTTCAAGATCTTTAACTTTCAAAGAACGGTTGAGGACCACTACAAGTCATGAAATGAATTAAAGGCCTGTTTGAGAACTTGGATTTCATTTAAAATTCTCTTTGGATAATCCAAAAAATTTAGATTCGGAACTCATTTAAATTCCAAGACATTTAAATATAAGTATAAATTTAAGAATTTGAAATGACAACTCAAATCCTGTCATTTAAAATCCATCACGAAATGAATTACATGTTCCCCAACACAATCTAACAGAATATATAGATAAGCACAAAAGTATGCTTAATATATGTTAACTAGCCTGATATAATACAATTTACTTAATCCTGTAGTGCAATCAACTCCACAGCATTGAAAACAATTTTCAATCTTAAAATACCATTTTTGTAACACCCTTGTACTATGCCATATAATTAACTAATTCAAAAAAAGTTATAACAATATTTTCCCAAATTTATATAAATTAAAAGTTTATGATAATACATTTACTCCCTCAGTCCCACCCATTTGTTTACGTTTCGGAGAGAAGGTCCGGCACGCATTTTAAGGTGCATATAAAGTATAGTTCCATGACTTATTTTTAATTTTTTTTTCTAAATAAAAATTTAAACATTCAATTTTTATTCAAAAACAAAAAATTATAAAAATAAGTTACGGAACTATACTTTATATGCACCTTAAAATGCGTGACAGACCCTCTCTCCGAAACGTAAACAAATGGGTGGGATGGAAGGAGTATTAGATAATAAAATTCTTTTCTATTAAATCACAACAGCCTTTATCTGGTCTTATACAAACATAACTGTTAATACAAACATTCTACATCATTACAAAATTCTCAGCTACTATATATATATGCACGTGCCAAGGAGGAGTCTGGAGCATCAGTCGGCCGACCTGTACTTATTCTAATATCTACAAGTCCAGATTCGTATATATAAGCCATGCAACTATTATCAAAAGATCTCAGAAAAATGAGCGATTTTTATGAGTCGCAACTCAATGAACAATAACCAACCTAGATTATACTCTAGCAAATTTCAAATATATAACAAGCAAATACATAATATTATAATATATCAGAAGAACACAAAAATGTCACAGAATCAAGTAATCATATTACTACGAATATATGCAACACATGCATGAGACTCTCTTTTCCATTTACTTTTATTTGTTGTGACCGATCAAACAATTTAGCATCATCCCGGGATTTCACGTAGACCTTATAGGCCAATAACCACAATTGCTTCACGTAGACCATAAAAGCCGATAAATCTCAATAGTTTCACGTAGACCACAAGGGTCGATATACCACAAATATTTCACGTAGACCATAAAGGTCGCCTATAGATGCTATAATGTTGACAGTCACAACGCCTTTATTTAATCCTTTACACGTATATGATATGCACATACATTATCACAATGTCATAACCATATCCCTCTATTCATTCCAAGAATATATATAACCGTGTAATGTACCCATGTATCCTTCATATTCATGTCACTTTGCATATAATCAACTTTATGCTTATAATGATTTCTGATAATCACATAATCACAATAGTCTATGTCAGTATCACAATCATAACTATTTCATTAAATGGATTCACGTAATCAGATAACTTTCAGTTAACAAACATATCATACAATATACAACACATAGAATACATAGAGCAATCATGGGATTAATGTTTACCTTTCACTCGCCCCAAACTTTAAAAGTATGTTACTCTTGGTTACGAAACTCAATTCCTTTCCGAGAACCTAAATCGATATAAACTATAATTAACAACTGAAAGAATTTAACCATTATTGACAATATATGTATGATTTTATTTATTAATGAATATATAGATGAACAAATAAACTTTAAAGATGTTATCGGCAACTATGCAATTTTCCGGCAATCTGCTACTACATCACCAAAAGAACCATAACTCTCAATCAGTATAGTCAAATCAATTGATTCCTTTTTCTGGGTTTTCTAGACACATAGGGCTACACCATATCCAAAATTCATTGCAAAATCAGTCCTATACAATTCCCAGAATTTATTTGAAATTAACTCTGTTTTCTGCAACACGACTAGTGAAATCAGCCCCATTCCAGAGCCTATAACTTCTGTTGTAATTATTCAATTTATTCAATTATTTTTCCTGAGTAAAGTAGGCAGTCAGGGTTATGACATATCCAAATTTCATCGTATTTTATGAAATTTTCAATTTACAGCATAATTTGAAAGTCTGTTACATTATGCTGCCTATTCTGAAACAGCCTGAGGTACCCCACAAAAATCATCTTTAAAACATAATCTGCAGGTCTGGTAAACACAATATTTTACAGACATAACCTTGAGACATAAATCTATAACTTCCGTTATCTGACCATCATTAAATTATTAATGCAAGAGGGTGAAAAGACAGCTTCAAAACAAACCAAAGCTTCTGAAATTTGCAGAATTTCATAGGTTAACGTCAAATCTAATGTTGTAACTCACACCAATCACCTCTAAAAATTACCATATTCAATAGGGTCATAAGGAACATCATTCTTAAAAAGTTGTCTGCCTTATGTATTGTCGAAGTCTTTATTTAACTATATGTAAATATTTTTCCAAAACTGGGCAGTTCAAAAACAGTAGATTCTTGCTTTTATGTACTCGTTTAAACTTATACTCTATTTGTACATAAATCGTAAAATCCACTGGGCATGTTATGTCAGCTACATCTCTCTTTAACTAATATACATAATAATATAATATAAATATGTAGTAGGGATAACCCATGATTCGACTAATTTAACCTTTACCGTTTCCGAACTTGACTAACATTTTACAATTATGCGGTCTCAACATGAAAGTATGTGTCTGGTTCCCTACGACTGAGATGTATGTTACCTCTTTATATGTCTTACGACATCATGAAATCTGAAAGCTATCTAATATCCAATAATAATTCCAACTGAATAAAGTTACATGTTCGATTTGTATAGTCTCTGTACTGAGCTGAACAAGGAATCTAGACAACAATATCATGTAATAATAAAAGGGAATTACAAACCCTAAGTTAAAATATACCATATTCATATATACACGTATATATATAACAAACAGAGACACTCTAATACAGTAGCTATTAGGAGAAAATCAATTGTATAATAGAATTACTTACATGGATTTCATGGGCAGTTAAGACGACAAGAATTCTCTATGCTACCTTCTTCTAATACTGATTCAAATGAATCCTTAGTCTAAATGAGTCAAAGTAATTTACTAAGATAAATAATATAAAATAAAATTATGAAAAAGTTAAAAAAAATGTGACTTTTTTTTAATTCAAATTTTTTACAAGCGGGTTGAATTACAATAATCACTTTTAATAAACAACTATAAACTAGTTTTAATATCTTTAATCGTGTAAATTTTGTTTAACATAATAGTTTAAATAGATATATTTTAATTTAAAATAGCTTTATATTTAGAATTAGTTTTATAACCTATTAATTATTCTTGAGTTAAATTAAATACGAATAATATATGTCTTAATAATATAAGATAAATATAGGTTATGTAACAATTATATATACATAATATTATAGAGATGTGTTTTGAGTTTTTCTCGTAAAAATAGGTAGTTAAATATTAAAAATGGTAATACTTATATGACCAAGTATGTTAAGATTAGTGCGCTAATGTGAATATGTGAATAATGAAATTCAAATAGTGAAAGACTAACAAATTTTGAATTTGAAACAAAATTTATTATGAATTGATCAATTCTTTCCCATAAACAAAAATAGAATTGGTCTGATTTTTTCAAATGAAAGTAGTATAAAACATCGCTAAGTTTTTTTATCGGTAAAAATTTTAAGAAATTTTTAGTTAAAAAAATATTTTGAATTTGATAGCTTGTTGACCTATTTATAACACGAGGAGAAAAGGAGGAATTTTAATAAGCTTGTTAGAAGAAACTTTTTTTTTGGGGGGGGGGAAATGGGATTTTAAGAAGTATTAAAAACTAATGAATATTGGAGTTAATATACACCCATTACCCATATTATGAATTAAATGACATGCGAATATGTTTTCAGAATAAAGTAGCAGTGGTATGAATTTCGAAATGAATCATATTGTTAAATTTTATCAAGAACAAAATTACAACATATATAAATAGAAGGCATGTGCTCGTACGTGAATTTCTTGTATCACGGGATCATTTTAATTGCATACAATATACTGTTTCTCAAAAAATTTAACTACACACCACCTCTATCAAATGTTCTATCTCAGTATGTAAAATACATATCGGGTTAAGAATAGAGCCAAGTGTTTTTAATTGTAATGTCCTCAAAAGTGATCGTCTCACCAACAACCGGAACACCTATGCATCTTCTGGGATAATAGTCATTTCTCTAAAAGTTAAATGAAAGAGGTCTGTTTTCGCTCTTTGTCGCTCCGTTAATACGAAAACCAAAATGTCATTTTGCATTACCGAACAAGAATTTAAAAATGTCCCAAAACCTCATTATTATATTATTAGACACTATTGTAGTGGTTTAAATCTCTATTCTCCAAGTGTCGATATATTTTAACGAATTTGTGAATAATTCTCAAACCATATCGGAATACTTCTATAATGAGCACTACTAACGGATCTATGGGACCATAAAAATTATCCAACATATCTAAAATTCACAAATATCACAAATTTTACGATATACATCCCAAAATTCAAAATTCACAAAATTTACCAAAATTCGACAAAATACATGCATAATTCGAATATAATTCAAAATTTTAATTTTTACAACAACATAAACATATACGCATACACAAATTTCACAATATATATTCAAAAATTCATATATAAATCAAAATTTCAAAATTTATCAAATTTCAACAAAATACATATACATGAAGTAATTCGAATATGATCAAAAAATCAATTATTATAACAACATTACATACATGTATACACAAAAACATATACACGTAAAGGATATATATTAATACGAATATACATACACAAATACACGATTATATACATACAAATATATACATACAAACATACATATTCGAATTTATACATAAATAGACGAGATTAAACTCACTTGATTTTCTAATTTGATAGTTAATACACATTTACAAAATTTGTATCAGTGTGTGTATTATTGATATTTAGATAAAAAAATATATATATATCACATTGATAATTTTGACCAGAATTTTAAATGTAAATATTTTGTATTTTTAAAAAAATGAATATTTAATACGTAATATCAAATAATTTGAATAATATTGTAACATAGAAAGTCTAATAAAGCTAATGACTAGTATAAGTTATAATTTTGAGTTTGAGGTTTATTGTATTTGATCCTATTTTTTGATCAACTCAATTATGAAAATTATTAAAATTTTAATCTAAACCCTATGTATTATATATTTAATAATATGATCTATTTTGACCTACAAATTAGATAAAATAATTAAAATAATATAAAATATAATTATAACTTAAAATATATTAAAATAGTATGGATTATATAGTTTGAAATTCAGGTATTTAAAACTCGAAATGAGTCCAATATTTTCCGGGCACCCAAATTTATATTCTCCCATGGTTGATACTTGATACCGGGTTTGGGTGAATGTCAAAATTTGCGGTGAGCAGTAGTATAATTTACGTGAACTATCATCATTCACTTGTTTACTCACTCATATACTAATCATTTATCGATATTCTAAATACAAAATACACTAATTCTATTCTATGTTGGTTTAATAGTGTAAAAAATTGAGTATTAATTTATGGAGGCCAGATTTCTCATGAAAACATGTGATTTCAGGTTAATTTGACTCGTTGAATATATCGAAACGATTTTGGACTCTAAATTCAGGTATGTATGATATATGTGTGTGTGTGTGTATTTCATAGGGATCCAATCTATTTAAGGATTTGATACCTTGTTTGGATTGTATTTGTAAGGAGGATCTGATATAGCAATGCATTGATGGTAGCATAACATATAAATAACACTGCCTTGTTTCAACCTTAACAACGAGACAAGTATGAAGAAACATTCCAAATGTTATTCGATCTCTAAAACAAACATGGCCTATTCTTGAATTATAATACTAGTTAACAAGCTTCGGATGAATATACAATATTATCATCTACGTGATTGTACATACATCGGAAATGTGTCAGCGTTGACAAGAATAATGGCTTATCGTAAATTTTCTTGCTTTGCTCCCAGCTCTTGTCAAAAGTCTTCTGCATTACAACTCTGTTTCATGTTATATTTTGGGAAGCTGTTTGATTTTAATTTCAATATAGGCTCCTGTAGTAACAAGTGTAGCCTTTTTTAGCCATGCCCATATCCTCTCTTAAGCTCTTTAAACTTCTCTCTGCTCATTTCTTGTTGGTACTTTCTTTCTCTCTGCTGTTTTTATTGTGTGAAGAGAATATAAAATGGATTATTGTGTTGTACAAGGAATTACTATGCTGTTAATGAGGTGTTTTCTGTTGATTTTTGGACTTTGCTGCAACAACACATGCAAAACATTATTGGTTGCATAGTTGAGAACTTGTATTGATAAAGTATCGGTTCTTTTTGTGCAAGAGTTTGTGGTGAGAAACAATATAGTTGTGGCTCAACACTATCGGTTATTGTTGTGCAGGAGTTCATATACCGTCATGTTGTGGAACTTTTCAGCTCTCTATGCATAGGTGTCTATCAATTTTGAAGTCAGATTTTAGTAATCCATAGATAGATTTATCACTGCATATTAGCCTTACATTTGAAGTTATCTCTTTTGGTTATATGGAAATTGGGGATCTAGGATACCCATTAAATGGGGTCCTTTTGCAACTTTTTAAACTAAATTCCAAATTATTTATCAGAATAAAAGATTAGAATGTTGATAAATATTGTTAGTTAAATTCACATACTAAATATTTAATCTAAAACAGTTATTCACATACTGAATTACTTAGTATATACTCCGACTAAATATATCTCAAGTTCAGTTACATAGCCTAGTGGATACTTCTCTCCTTCTGGTTGGTGATATGAGGCCTTGGTGAAGGCATGTGTACATGAGTTACTTAGCCCGGTAGATACTTCTCTCTTTTTGGCTGGTGGTAAGGCCTTGGTGAAGGCATGTGTACATAAATATTTAAATTTTGTAATTAACCTTTGCCAAAAAAATAATAAATATATAATTTTTTTTTACATCCGTCCTTTAAGAAAAAGGGTGATTTGTTGTAGTAATTTTCACATTTAAATAAAGAATGTGTTGGGTTCAGATTCATAAAGTTCTCTCATAGTTGAAGGTAGTTCACCTAAACTGCTTGCAGGATTTGATCCTTAATAATCTATTTTCTAAGAACATTAGTTGCCATTGAACCAAATAAACGAAAAGTTAACATATACTCCCTCTATTACAAAATAAAAATAATAGTCATTTGACTTTTTGGCACACATATTCAAGAACACAAGTAAGTAGTCATATTTTAAAATTTAAATTTTTTTATTTAAAAAACTTGGAATCTAAAATTTTATTTGATATAAACTAAAAATTGGAATTGAATATAATTATTTACTTTTTATTCATGAACATGCTTGCCAAAACGTCAAAAAACTATTATTTCGAAACAAAGATAGTGATACAGTTGCTCTAGGAATAATTGGGTTCTGGTGCGATCACATACCCCTTAGTCCTTGCTAAGTGTTGTTTAGGAGAACTAGACTGCTTAATCCTTTCTTCTTGGTTGTGTGAAACCATCTGTGTTTTGCCTGGTGTTAAGGTGAAATTCAGCCTGCGCACAATGTGCAACTCAGTTACTGTAGTGTCCGGCCTTCTTTTAAAATGAAGTTGTCTTTCCTCTTGTTTGGTCATCTGCACTTAGAAAAAGATCCAAGTGCTCATGTTTTCTCCTTGGAAACTCACTGTAATCTATATTCCTTATTTAAATAGGTTGGAACTCTTACCATCATATCACCTTTCGAATTTTTTTTATTATCACATTTTGTAGCTTGAATATAGATATATGTTCAAAAGGTTGGAGACCCATGTTTGCATCCCTTTCTATTTATATATGAAAATTGTCCGCGCATTGCAGGGTAGTAGCTGGAGTTTTAGCTTTAGCCTGCAAGCAATGTGTGGCTCATTGATTATGCAACCCAGTCTTACCTTGAATTTGGTTACTTTTCTTTACAAGGTGTGGGCTTCTTCACATAGAAAAAAGGATAGAACGGTGAACCCACGCGATTCCTTTCCTTGGAGGCGCGTTGTAATCCGTTTCCCTTGGCTTAACTAGGTTGGAATTGCACCATCATCATCTTTGCTGAAGTTGAATTTAAGTTTTGTAGTTAAAATTATATGTTTTTATATATAATTGAACTAATTTTTCAACCGCCTTACTTTTAAAAGCTCAATCATTTGTCACCATTGCTTGAATAATTCATTTCCATCCATTTTAACTTGCATGCCTATGTGGCAATTAAAACAACATTTGTATAGAACCAAGTATAGCACTTTTCTATTTAAGAACCAAGTATGGCATTACATCGGAGGAGTTTGTGTTATAATTGATGTTATATTATAGACGTATCTCTTACTACAAGTACAATGCATAGCTATAATATAGAACTAAAACTACAAAAATGCTAATATAATGCATATCTATACTTGGATGCAAAAATGCATAAATGGATAATTGGTTCTATATTTATAACAAAAGGTGGCTATAGCCATTTAGCAAAAAAAAAAGGTGGCTATAGCCATCCTTGCCAAATCATCAATCAACTATAAATGGAGTGCAAGTTGATCCACTTAATATGAAAATTAAAAGAGTTAGATAGTTAAATTTGGAATTAATTGGTTGCAATTTACAACTAACATTGTTGTGCAAGTTCCGTTTTAGCACAAAAAACACTTCTTGGTGCCATATTATAGCAATAGCTATAGTCATTTTGCATTATTTAGCATTGGACTTGCTCTTATGGCATTGCATTGGATATGCAAAAGTATGTTGTCTTCTGCTTTTTTCTAAATAAAAATTATTGTGCTTGCAGATATTTATCTTAATATTCACACTGTTTTTTTACTTATATCCAATTTTCCTATTTTCCAGAAAAATAATAATTATATGGTCAAATTTTCAGCATCTCCGGAAACTTCCCAAATTTTTTCTTAAACATCAGGAGTTTTTACAGTGAAATAGCCTCTGCAAGGTCTACGCACAGTTCCTACTTCTCAACAAGGTATGTGTACATCCGAGTATTAGACACTTCTACATCATACTGTTGGGAGGGGGACATACTAAGTCTGTATGATTTGGTAATTGGAGGGGAAGTTTTTCCTGTCACGGGAAATAATTATTAAAAAGAATGCAACAGATTTTACTGATTCGGACCAGAAATCGTAATTCTTAAACTGCCAATTTTGAGTTAGAATTTGAATTAGGCTATTTATGAAGAATTTACTGAATTCCTAATATTTTGAGAAAGCTAAAGGACAAATTTCTCTTAGAAACTGGCAAAAACCTCCCTTGTCCATCAACTCTTTAATTGCAGACTAAGTAGTTACAGATTTAATAACTGATTTTTTAATTGGTTAGTTATATTGATTAGCTGTATTATTAAGCATATTTGAATATTTTGAAAACGCCTATCAATTGATTAATCTAAGGGTTTTGTGGTGCGTTTTTTTTCTAAAATCCCAAACCAACCCGGGCATGCAGTTGGTCAATTTTTCAAACTACACGTAACTCAAAAATCATGTAAACTGCACCACAAAAATGCAGCATGGTTTGTGCGGTTTATACATTTTAGAAATATTTATTTTTAGATAAAAATATAAATAAAATTTAGATAATGTAAAGGTAAAATAATTATTACAAAATCGAGTTATATAATATTTACAATTTCTGATATACACCAGCTATATAAACAAATTTCAAAATATACACTAGAAAGTAGTAAGATAATAATGAAGAAGACCGAGAAGGTTTATAATCGTAACATGTGTTTTCAAAAAAATATGATGGAGGACATGAATTAAAACAAATAAAAGGATTTTTTTTATAAAAAATAAAAAGATATATAATTGTAGATTAACCGCAGAAAACCACAAGCATAAGGTGATCCAACCGCAGAAGAACCACTACCCCTAGGATTTCTTAACCGTGAAAGAGAGGAATTTGCATGGATCACAACCCATAACAAGAGTTAATCAATTCTCGATTTCAATATCAATCAAATTCTTCCAATAATAAAATATTACATCTCCCCATATATGAGTAAATCCCTAAACTTAGCCACCAAGTAAAATCTTCATAATAAAGGAAACAAATCATTTTCTTGTTCTCTACCATATTTTAGAATATTCCTAATAATATGTATATGTATATATACATATATACAATTAAACATTATATTAAATTACAATTAAATGTATTCCTAAATAATAATATAAAATAAATACAAACTAATATTTTAATTTTCCATTCTGCATCATTCTCCTCACCTTTAAAAAAAACTTGTCCACGAGTTTTATAAAATTTTAGAATCAGCTAACAAGGAGGTTATTTGTAGTAGCACTTGAAGACATCCATCCAATCCCAACTCCATAAGTATGATCTTTGGAAGCAATAAAGAAAGAATATGATATCTTGATGTGTTAGCAGTTTCCGGTATAATGTCATCGCCAAGAAAATCAATAGGCTCCACTATGATATCAATTTTCTTGCACAATTTCAATTTTAGACACATCATCATCTCCACGGTGGTTAATTGGTGTTCTTTGCACTCTTTCTCCATGAAATTCAGCAACTTGAACTTTCACATTCCTTTGATCACCATTAGATTGATGTTGAGTCAGGGATGGAGTTCTCGCAGGTGGATGACTATGTTGTATACTAAGTTATCCATAATTATTCTCAATGTTTCCTGCACATCTTCAGTTTTATTCTCCAAATCTCGTAATCTCGTACTGTTTTGCTCCATAAAAACGTCAAGGCAGTTGTTAAGCATCATATCAGCAAGCATCTCTTTTATTCTATCCATGAAAGCTGTTTTTTCTATGAGCAGTACTCAAGTGAATAGTTTTGATGACCAGTGCCCGGAGATAGTGCTGATGAATAGTACCTGATGATCATTTTTTCTACAAAACCCTAAATCTTATTACAATTAAGAAATTGGTGTAGAAACCTAAGCTCTGATACCACTTTAATGCAGGACAGGAATTAAAACAAACAAAAGGATACAGAATCGTAGATTAACCACGAAAAACCCACGAGCCTAAGGTGATGCCCCTAGGATTTCTCAACCGCAAAAGAGATGAATTTGCATGGATCATAACCCATAACAAGAGATAAATAATTCTCAATTTCAATATCAATCAAAGTTTTCAAATAATAAAATATTACATCTCCTTATATAAGAGTAAATCCCTAAATTTAGCCATCAAGTAAAATCTTCATAATAAAGGAAACAAATCGTTTTCTTATTTTCTACCATGTTCTAGAATATTCCTAATAATATGTGTATATATATACAATTAAACATTATATTAAATTGCAATTAAATACATTCCTAAATAATAATATAAAATAAATAAAAATTAATATTTTAATTTCTGTTCCACATCAAGATATATATAACATTATTGATAAATATTAACCCCAGTCTTTTTTTTTAAAATGTAAAATTATCATAAACTACTTGTAAAGGTAAAATAAAAATATATATAACAAAATTATAAGTAATATGATTTCAACTTGTACCACACCGCGCAGTGTGTCAAAATTTCAACCCCCGCTACACCGCAAAAATTAAAAACCACATTTTAAAGTTGTCTTTTTTTGCGGTTTGATAAGCACCTCCAGATTAATCTCTTTCCATTAAAACAACATGCAATGTTCACACTAACATGGCCAAATACTTTTTGGGCATTATCATGCCACTTTAACAAAATATTATAATGTTGCATTTGTATCCTAAGTTCTTGAAATCCGTTTAGCTTATATGTGTCATAGATTGTACAAGTTGGTAAAGAGGTTGGACGATCATCCAATGTCTCCTTCTGGGTTCACCATGGTCCAGCTGAGCCAGTCTGCTAAACATAGATTTTTTTGGGTAAGTGTTACTTTCATGTAGCTTTTCAGTTTGTGTCAATCAACATAATTGTAGTTGTTAAATGTGCAACAAACACGCAAGTGCAAAAGCATCCCGCAGCAGAAGCAGTGGAACGTGCACGTATCTTGAAGAAAAGTGTGTTGTTGTTTTAAGCCAAAAATCATGTTTCCTCACTTTCACTCTTTTTGTCCCACATTGATAAGGAAAATGAGCATCCACCTTCTCTAACCTATAAATAAGTCATTTCCCCTTCTTTAGTAAATATACCAAACTCTCTTCTCTTCTCTCCCTCCTTTTTTAGTTTATATCCGTCTAGTAGGGAACTTACCTTGTGGTAGTTTCAAGTAGGTCAGGATAGGGGGCCTTCGTGCTATTCTATTCTTTTGTTTCGGGTGGGTTAGTGTTAGTGTTTGGTCGGGCTGTAGTCGTTGGGTTTTGTCCTGCTACAACATTAGGAGTTCGTCCAGCTGTTGCAGCCACAACAAGGGGAGTTCTTCCGGGTTATCATGTTAAGTACCGAAGGAATGGCGAATCGTTGTATTACTATTCAATTGTGCCTCAAGTATTACTTTGTAAACTTGAGAGAGAATATTGTAATTATTATTATCATTATAGTGGAAGTATTCAGAGTTGGTCCCGTGATTTTTACCTTTTTGCCTTAAGGGGGTTTTTCACGTATAAATCTTGGCGTTCATCTGTCTTGATTATTATTAATCTGTTCTTATTATTTGCCTATGATAACCGTTAACTTCAATTTATGCAAAGACGAGGAAACGGGAATTCCTAACAAAGTGCACACCAAATATTATTAGGTGTCAGTATGTGTCTTTATTGATGGTGACCCCGATATCTTATTCAAATCTTTTTGGAGTTATTTTTATGTTGCAACTAGATCTAATCTCGCTGCTACTATGAGTCTGAGCAACTTTTAATATGATTGACGACTTGTTAGTTAAAAATTATGACATATTAAAGCTTTAGAGTTTCCTCCATATCTCCAACGAAGGTCGTTCATCCAGAATATCATAAATTTTTATTTAATCCATCATAGGTGCGGGCTTCTTCTCTTTTCCATTCAGGACCTTCACCAGTTCTTACCTAGAAGATCCTTACTCAGCGTTGCTATAAACATCTCCTGTCCAGTTCTATCAAACATTACAATTAATGTGCTTGCCATCCTTTCAAATCAAATCTTAGTATCTTAGCTCTTATACTGGTTCTTGATACTATGAGAAGCCTACATATACAAATATTAACGACATAATTGCAGAAAATCATCAAAATAAGAAATATGTAGTGGTGCAATTTGAATACTATACTACTTTTAATAAAGAAACTTTTGGAATATTTTATATTATAAAATTACAAGAAATGTAATTTTATAAATTAAAAAAACCCTGGAACAAGTTGAAATATAATTTTCTGAACAAGTAAAATCATCAAGCCAACAACACAGCCATATAGGTAACTGCTCATACTGTGCACCAACCCAAAATAAAATCTCTTAAATATAATGATTCATAGATATGTCTCCCAGAAAGAACGAAAAATTTACTTATTCCTATATTGCAATTTCTGCTATGCACTATTAATGGCTGTGAAGATGTGTTCTGCTAATATGTCCGGTTGTGGTTTATTTTCTCGTTGTATGTTTATTCAGTGTTCTATTTATATTTGTCCTTGGTCATGTGCTACTTACAATTATATTAATTGCTGATTGTAGTACTTTATATTGATCTGTTTGTTGCACTGTAAGAGAGGTGTGTGTGAAGGATGATGTTGACGCTGCTTATAAGCATTTTAAAACGTTCTTTCAAAATTTCTCATACAGACATGAAGCTATGGGTGTAGATTGATGAGGGCCGGGGGATAAAAATGTCAACGATAAAGGATAATTTAGCATATTGATGGAAACAGGGCCCATAAGTAAATATATCATTTATTCTTTCTGAAATTTAAATCATTAATTTGCAATCCAATAACAGTGATAAAAGATAATTTAGCATAAGGGTTGATAACAGATCTGCTCCCCTGAAAGTCTAGTTGCCATAAAAGCGATGTTTGCTTCATTTATTTGGATTTTTTATTCTTGGAGTCTGAATCAACAACGGGGTTTTTGCTAGTGGAGCAGAGTTCACGAATTTTCTGCACAAACTGCATTTTCAGAGCTTCATTCTCAACAATTAGCTTCTGAGCTTCCTTCTTAAGCCTTTGATTCTCTTTAATAATTTGAAGGTTCTTTAAGTAAAACTCGTTGGTCTTGTCCATACTGGAGTGCTTGTTTTTGCCTGAAAAGAAATAAGAGAAAAATAATTGTCAGGCATACGGTTATCAAAACTAGTAAAACATAGTATCTAATCAGTGAAAATGTGCGTCTGTTTGTGCACACTGGAGATTATAGTCTGTGATGGAATAAATGAATTGATGTGGGTTTGGAAGAGGGATGAATTTGTAAACCTTTTCAAATTTATTGATGATAGTATGCTGTTATGAGCTGAGATGTCCTAGGAATGTATGTAAATGCCCCTATATATAGGCATGTACGGGCGGGTTGATCTAGGAGGGGCATGAGATATATGTGTGCCAAATTTATTTTTTATTTGTTTTTTCATCTTTGAAATTTTTACAAAAAAGAATATATTGTGCCCTCTTAAAATATTTCCGGATCCCCCCTTGGCATATACACGTATACTACATGGATAAGTATGGAGTAAAAGTGTAATTGAAGTTCATGATTATAATTTGTTATATGCAAATAAAACATGAGGCATCATGACTTCATAAGGTTATCCCAATACCAGCAAAAGCTTATCTGGACAACCCCTATATTCATAAAGAGTTGATACAAAAACGAGAAAATTAAGCTTCAAGGCAAAAATATACCACCTTTTTTGGAGGATTGCAAATTAAAAATGCATTTTTGTTATTTAAAAGCATGTAAAAAGAGAGTTGCGGGGGAAACAAAACAAGGGGCGGTGGGATTTTTGAGATGTATAGAGCATATATCAGAGAATAACAACAATAATATGTAACGGACAAAAAGAAAAAAAAGAATTAGGAGTGGAACCATATTCAGATAAAAACTACTCAAGTAATTGTCACAATAACAATTTAAAAGGATAAAAATTGAAAAAGAAAGAATTCATGGCTTTATGAACACGGGATGAATTTATGATCCCACCGTACATGCCTGATTTTGTTACGGTGATGAATTTATAATCGTTTCAAGTTTTATGGGCCCCAGCTTTTCTTATTGGTAATTATAGAAAGGTGTTACAGTTTTCAAAATTATTTTTGATATGATGAGAAAATTTAATTGATATGATTTGATTGGACATGCATTTTAAAAATGAAGAGATCTCCTTATATATATATATACAAGTTTATATCTAGTGCGATGCACTAGTCAACTAATATTTAAGTAAATATTTTTTTTATGTTCTATTTATTTTTTCCCTCAAATTTTTATAAATTATATTGAAATTTTAAAATACATGTATACGAGGTAAACGGGCAATAAGTTGTGCCACAAGTCCCCATTGAATTGCAAATCCTATTCGATGAAATACATATTCAGTTGAACTAGTATATATCATATTTATATTGGTATTTCACATGAATCTTTCTATATTAGATTTTTGTGGGGTTGAGAACTTATGTCAATATATATGATATATATTTTCTTGTTTTATGTAAACTTGTTAAAGAGGTGAGTGAGAATAAATTAATTTAAAGAATTATTTTGATAATAATTAAAAGGAGGTGAAGGCCCTATATAACTCAATTATAATAAATGTAGTCCTATATACTCACCGTTGAAAAATTGGCCTCATATGCCGATTTGATAAGCAAGTACAAGTAACGTATCTTTTAAATACACTTAATCGTCTAACATAACTTGAGAGTTATGGATTTTTTACATTTTGTAAGTCAAAGACACGCTAGTGTGGATGTCGTATCAAAGAAAAACGTAACTATGAATAACGTGTCTCACAACGAACACGCTTTAGTAACGCACGCATCACATCAAAACGTAAGTTATCATCAAGTATCTTGCTCTAGGATGTAGTGTTTAGAGAGATAGTAATAAAAATATATACATTTTCTCTTTCTTTAAGATCACTATGACACTACATGCCATTATTTTCGTAATCTTGGTAGTCCTATATATATGCATCTAACTCTTTTTTTATATAGTTTACAGCCTATACCAATAACATGTGATTCAAGGTGCTTGTAAAATAATGATTTATTTGGACACAAACACAAGTGTATCACAACATTTATAACACATACATTTTATTGACCTAATTGAATTGAATCTTATATATATATGTGACTATACAATGCGAATATTTAAATGTTATGTATATGATTGATACACAACATCAGTTAGTGTATATGATAGGTATATAGGGCCATAAATGCGCTTTCGAGTATATCGGGCCATAGGTTAATAGAAAACAGGTATTTTAGTTATTTTCTCATTAAAAGTTAGGAATAATAAGTAGAATTCTATTTAATATAGATATGTATATAGTTTGGGCACATGTTATGTTATGATAAGTAAAATTTTATTTAACATTGATATGTATATAGTTTGGGTCCGAATTAGAATTCTATTTAATATGTCTATACTATATTATTAAAGTCGAAATGGCCAAAGTTTGGTTGGTTGGTTGGTAGTTTGGTATAGTCAGTTATATTATAACCGTTGGATTTTTAAAAACAAATAGATGAGAACCGTTAAACCAGATGCTAAAGAATATTTTATATTTTAATATCTAAAATACTATCAAAGGTTTATGGTTCCAATCCCGTTAATAACATATTAATTAAATTTTAATATTAGTAGTTATAAAGATACAAACAAAATATATCATTATATTATATGTTAATTAGAAATTATCATTTATTATGTACACTAGAATTTTTTACGACCATTATAGCTTAAAGGCATTTTTTCGGTCCATATTAATGTATTATCCTGACCCACAGTGATTTGTTCATTATATCACCGATCTAGGTCGGATCGAATTTGGTCCCCGGAGTACCTTATCAGTTGACCAGGAAGTTAAGGTAGTTAGGATGAACCACTCGGTATATTATTCAAGCAGATAAAATGAATATAAGAAAATTATGTAAAAGTATTGATAAATTTTGTCCCGAAGAAATCGTCGAAAATTTATGCATATTAAAATATATTTTTTTGATGCATGTCATGTAATATGCATTTTAAAGGTATGTCAGCTTTAAATTTTATAAAATATATTTTATATGCATGCCATATAACATTTATAAATTATGTAAAAGTATTGATAAATTCCTTGTTTTATGATTTTTTTCTATCGCTTCTTCTTTCAGTTTTTCTTTACAATTTTTCTGCTGGTGTATATTTCAACACCAATTATTGTGAATTGCTTGGCCAGCAACTTGTGGCATACATACACTAGTGCAGCAGCTTGACTTGTATTATTCAGCAACTTTAGCGATTAAGTATAGCTGTCTGGCTTGGTATTTAAGAAAGTAACTTCAATCTTCACTCCCATGTATATAATATATACCTGCATAGGTATAGTAACGTAATGTAAAGCTTACAGCGAGTTTTGTGTTTACTTCTTTACTGCTCTTAATCCGCTTCCCTTCTCTCTTTTTTCATCACCAATGCTGTTGTTTCCTTAATTCCTTCATGCTGTATTTTTTTCATCATCACAGTTCACATGGGCCTCCTATGTAGAGGAATTTTGTTTCCAGATTTTCCTTGCTCCAGGTGCACAGCATATTCCTCTCTTCTGTTTTTTCATTTATTTGTTTTCTTTTTTCTTGATTTGTATTGGATCAAGCCTTCTCCATTTTGTACTAGTGCTACAAATTTGCAGTAAAAATGAGCTGAAAACCAGTAAGGAGGTTTCAGTATACTACAGTAATTCTGTAGAAAGTTTACTTCCCAACTCTCTGTCCTGTAATTTTCTTTTTAATCTTCTTGTTTCCAGAACTCCAAGCAAAATGTAATGAGCAGATCAATTTTCTTCCAATATAAACTCAATTGTGCTTTTGACTGCTTCACTTTCACGATCCACGTATTTCATTTCTAGCTCCAGACCATTATTTTTTCCTTTGTTCTCTGCTAAATCTGGGCCCCATACAAGATGCTCTGCTACTATTTGTTTTCTTTCTTTTGTGCTGAACTCCTGCAGCTTCTTATATTTCGACTTGTACATATACACAATAGCTTAGGTGAGCTTTATTATGCTTTCAATGTGCATTAAGTTTCTGGCAACCTATGTGTAGTACTCCGCCTGTTAGACTAGTAAAAGTTTACAAGTATATTATGTATAGAATCTATGTGATCTATGAAGGATTAGAGAAAATGTAATTCATGAAATTCTCGCAACCTATGAACCAAGGGGTTTTATGTCAATAATGGTGTTCAATTTTAGATACAAATAGAGATCAATACATGAAACAGGACATCCTTAATATAGAGGCACCTCCGGATATTAAACATTCCTGTTGGAATCCAAATTAACACTACTATAATATAGATATGAATGCCTGACTTCGATTAAGGCTTGAATGTGCAATTCTGCCATGTTCAAAATTTCAGTACACGTACATTGATCTGTACAATTATATAGGCTAATTGAACGGAGAAACAACAAAAGAAAAGGAGTCGCATCCCTAAAAATTTCTATCGGTTAAGGTGTGCTAGAAGTCCAGTAGATAATGAAGAGATTGACCATTTTTAAGATATTACTGAAGTCTGAAGTGTGGTTTATGTCCACGATGGATCCAAACAAACAGCTGTCATGAACTTAAGATTAAACTGATATATAAATTGAGGTCTAACAGAACTTCACACCAGGATAAGTTATCAACCTTTGCAACTAGAAAGTCGGCCAAGATTCCATTTCCGCCAAGTAACTCCCTTCCAAGGGAAACCACCTCCCTTGCCTTCAAGGTAATCCATGACTGCATAATTTAGTACAAATTCATCATCAAGCAAAACAGATCCACTCAGTGTATCAGTGATATATTAGAAAGTGAAGAAGATTACCTTTCCTAAACTAGCTTGGCCAGCAGTCATTTTACCTGCCTCATACAACTTGCAAAGGCGCCAACCCATAAGGATCATTGCCTGAACATTACCCAACATGAACACTAGTTTCTGTTGGCTTATTTGGAATGCTGCCAATGGAGCTCCAAATTGCTTCCTCTCGTTTAAGTACCTTTTAGTTTGACAAAGATCAAACATATATATTATATAACATGCATTAGATAGTACACAATAAGCCAACATCTAATTTAAGTTCTAAAGCTTACAAAAGTCATTAATTACAATCACATCAACTCGAATCCAGGCATTTTTTACTTCCATAAATCTATCTAATATCATCAAACATTCTTGTTTCGTCAGTTCGTTTGTTTCTTTTCTTTTTGGTTAGCAGAACGAGTAAAGCTGCAAGGGATTGAAGCTTAAAAATCGCAATGACTTCGAAAATTTAAATTTATCTGGTAAAGCTAAAGCCGTGTCTGTGAGACCGTGACATCTTTAAGAACAGGAAACTGGACACCCTAATGCTGACAAAACAAGTTATTCCTAATACTTATTGCCTACAAACAAATTTAATTTTTACAGGTAGCAGCTATAATATCCAGGAGTTGGACACGGGTATGGATCCAATCATCGGATTCCGCAATTTGAAAATATTGAAAATCTTGGATATTGATCATAATCGGAGACAAGTGTGGGGACTTGGTATGGATCAGGAATTGGGCACAATTTTGGGGACTTTGCACCAAGCTTTACACTTAAATTTTAAAGTAATATTAATTTATTGTACATTTTAAAACAGTGTCTACTTTAATAAATGTTTTAATTCTATAAGACAAATTAAGAGCATGAAATCAATGAGAACTTGGAAATATGTCATACACGGACCTCTCTTTATAAAAAAGTTCTCAAGGGGCCTTGCATTTCATTTTAAACTAGATTGCGATAGACTGAAGGTGAAGTGTCTGGTAACAATATTAAGAATCACACTCGACTCCTATACCTGTACTCATGTCATGTCAATATGGCTACAAGGACAAAATCTGAGGGTCTGAGTGAAACAGGGTACCAGAAAATGCTACCAACATGCTTATTTCATAGTATTAAGTATGAAGAAGGTACAATACCTATAGCACATATCGTAGACACCCATTGGCATTCCAATTGGTTGCCAGGCAACCATTACTCGTGAAACGGCAAGCACCTGTGACCAAGTTATGGTGCGTTTAGATGTAATACAACACGTGCGGAACTTGGTATAAAAAAGACTCAAGGCTGGTAGAAAGATTTACAGCTAACTAAAAGAAAAAGTATAACAGAAGTACCCTGAAATAATATGGATGTTTTGCAGGCAATACACAGAACCATTTATTTTTTAGCTGGTCCCATTCCAACTCCTTAAAAATTAACCCACACATTTGCTCAGCTCTATACAGGTTATAACGGAAGAACTAAATCGTAGAGATAAAGCAGAAAACAAAGGCACAGAAGATACGGAGTCTTGCTGTGGAAAAACACAAATTGTGGTAATTCCAGCTATGAACTGTGGCGGCGGATCCAGGAAGTTTTGTACGAGGCGGCACAAAAAATTTAAATAAATTTATTAATATAAAAAAATGTATTTAATAAGAGAATTTTTTTAAAATTTCATATAAAAACATATATATTAATATTAAATTAATAAATATATATAAATTAATAAGTACATGGTATAAATCTAGTAATAATAATATTCCCTCCGTCCCTATTTACATGTTTATTTTATTTTTTCTGCAATGAAATTGACTCCTTTTTTACTCTAATTTAAAAATAATATATAATTGGGAAAAAGTAAAATTTTATATTGTTAAAAGGTATATATAAACTGTTTTAAAATATATTCTTTTATTTTTTTAAAATATAAAATAATAACTTTTAATTAATTTTCAGTCAAAAAATAATTAATTTAACTTTTAAAAAGTTAAAATGAACCTGGGAATAGGGACATAGGTGATAATACATGTAAATAACCGGTTTTTATCATGGGTCTGCATGTTTACATTTAGTTCATCTACAATTTATTTTTTTATATGAGCATATTACATACATATATATAGGCCCTGTTTGGAAGTTAGAGTTTTGATAGGTTTGACTATGTGAATCATCTATAATTGGTGTTTGGTAGTTAGCGGGTTGAAATAGCGGTTTGGACTCAAAAATCTAATTTTCAAAAAGCTACTTTGAGGAGATTTTTCAATTAGAGGATTGACATGTGCCTAGTTAAAGTACAAAAAACTACTCAAACAGCTATTTACCAAACAGTTTCATACGAAACAACTAATTCAATCCACTAGGCAAAATAGCTACTTCAATTTGCTAGTCAAAACAGTTAATTTAATTCGCTAATAGCTAATTGACAAACAGGGCCATAATAAATTTAATTTTTTTTAATATTACTGGGGCACGTGACCCCAGGGGTCCCTTCGTGCATCCGCCTCGGGCTGTGAACATATAATGCATACTTAGAGGTTTTATGTATTTGCTGAATTTATAAGCTATATCATATCAACATACAATATTACTACTGTTAGCACAGTTGTTTTTCATGGATGCTAGGAGATAGAGTGGCCCCTCACGGGCTCACATCTTAGCGATTTACTAAAATCTACTCATTCATGACTTACGATTACATAGGGATACAATGACTAATATAGATGACCAAACAGAGGGGAAATTGTTAGAAGAAACCACTGCGGAAGAATTTACGAGAGGTGTAAACTAGGCAAATGACAATAAGAGTTGAATTAACGGGAAAAATTTCAGATATTGCATTCTTTATCGTGACACGGAATAATATGATATGGACAGAGAGAAGGAAAATGATTGAGCTGCAAGTAGCTTCCTATAAGTCAGAAGTACCTGATATTAGGTAGTAAATATTACCCTCCTAGGCTCCTATAGAAAAATTATAATGAAGGTACTTCTCAATCATTAAAGAAGGACATTATCTTCTATGCTTCTTTTGGGTCAAAATTAAAGTGATAAAGTATAGAATAACTTTGAAAATTAATCCAATTTTAGCGAATAGACATAGAACACAGTCAACTACAGAAAACAAAAAGCCTTGTCTGCTTGAACAGTAAAACTTGACAAAAAAATTAGTATACCTTGTTCGTATCCTGAAAAGAATTGACACCTGGTAATCTGTCTGCATCAGGGACAAAAACCTTCTTTAGAAGAATATCTCCATTTTGAACCATTCGCAGGCCAATTTTGTTTTCCATTTTTGTAGCTTGTAGTCCAGGTGTATCCTTCATTACTAAATATCTGTAAAAGTGATTATATTTGGACATTATATGAAGTTTAGTTTACACAGGACTCACTAGCTGTGCATTAGAATATTGAAGATTTTGATGACTATTACCATAGGACCCGATGCTTAAAACATAGAATAATCGAAAATAAAGGTTTCACAAGTCCTTCAGTACAGAAACCTTTAATATTTTAATGCTTTAATATGCTACAAGTTTATCATGTCCGTGGTGTTTCAGGTACCCATATAACAAACTCCTTACACAATTATATCTTATGGTAATGAGATAACCTTACTAAATAAAGGGATTTCTATATCTGATGTGCTTCAGGACTTGGCAGTTCACATATTCTGTACTGCAGGACTTACTAGCTGTACTTTAGAATTTTGAAGGTAATCCTGATTATTTCCATAAGACCCTACCCTCAGAATATAGAACCTTTTGACACTAAAATCTACTGACAACATTTCAAATTTAAGAACTTTTCAATCACTATAATTTCCAGGTTGATGGAATCTTGGTTGAAGTTACTATTAATCTTGGCCTGCATTATTTCTTTCTTAATAAAATGTATTTTCTTTTCTTTTGGCTTTCTGGATGTGAAGTACTATTTAATATTTCCTTTCTACCAACACTATTTCAGAGAACTATGATGGAGAGAAATGCAAATTCAGTTTACTCAAAGGTCATGTAACATAACTTCTATATATAAGAGATTAAGAGAATAGTAGTTGATTTTTACAGTTTGTATAATTTTTACCCACTAACTTATAATTTGTTACTTGATTACTTGAACATCTTTCTGGTTGTTACAAACACATTTATGAGGTTAGTTACTTACGCATTTATCTGGTTTGTTGACGTGTTCCTGGCAAAGATAACCAGAACATCTGCAAAGGTGCCATTTCCTATCCATCGCTTTTGACCTTCAAGGATCCAACCGCCCGCAACCTAATCATAAATGGCCACACCAGGAATACACATAATAGTAAGACAAAATCTGATGTTTATAAAAATGACTATGATATGTGCAAAATGAAAGAACAGAAGCTAAGATTAGAAACCTTTGTTGCTGTTGTTCTTAAGGAACTTGCGTCGCTCCCATAGTCAGGTTCAGTCAAAGCCTAACATGAAAGAAAGCAGAAGAAGTTATCTGGACGCAGTAAAGGTGCATCTATATAATAGCATAATCATGTATGTGTCTCCATGTGTGTATACATATTGATATAACTTAACTCCGGAATGAAGATGATACAGAAAGCAGTTTCTTACCCAACAACCTATGGCTTCCAGTTTTGCTAATGATGGTAGATATTTCTCCTTTTGTGCTTCTGACCCACACATTGCTATTCTTGACAGACACCAAGTATCAATATCTGTATAGTATCTTCGAACCCAGTAATTAACATAAAAATATGTGTTATAGTTCATACCAATAGTGAGCATTGCCAAACAAGAGTGCACTGTAATGAAAGTTGAGCAACTTGCGTCAACTCTAGCCACTTCTGCATTTGCTATAGCACTTCCAATAATGGAAAGACCAGGACAACCATAGCCCTGAAATCCAGAACGTAATAGATTTAATACCATTTCACTATGATACACCACTGGAAACAGAAGCACAAAAAAATCACCTTGATTGTGCTGCCAGCAATGCACAGCGCACCAAGTTTCGGAACAACTTCAAATGGGAATTCTGCCTTCTCCCAGTACTGCCATCAAATACACGGCCAAAATAAACTATAAATAGTTAGCATTTGAAATGCATCAAAGATATATCTTGAATTCTTGACATTTCTGAATCATACAGAAAGATAAAAGCCTAAGAGTTCCACTAACCAATCTTCATGTCAACACTCCTTGAGCTCGTCATTATAAAAGCTAACATAAGAAAATTACCTTGGTCATTATTGGAGCAACTTCTTTCTCCATGAACTCTCTGACTTTTATTCTAAGGGCTTGGTCCTCAGGAGTCAACAGATCATCCAAGTGGTAGTTGTCAGAAACTGCAATTGTTCAAGTGCAAAGACTATTGGTGAGGCTCTTGAGGGACTGAACATGGATAGAACCTATTTGTAATCCACAGTCATAGGGAAATTAATTTATCATATCCCTAATGTAAAAACCGGTATAAAAGAATTCCTTTTGTTAGTCAGAAGTAGCGTCAGCTTTTTAAATGATACCATAACGAGGAAAAATGGATGCTGGAGTGGCTTGGGGAAATGCAATAGAAACATCCAAAGCTGGCGATTTGAAATAGGAAGTCCTTGCATCCCTGGACTGATCATCTGCGAATTTGGAAAATGTAATAAAAGATAACAAGTAAAGTTGAAGTGCAGTACAAGTTGAATATTCTACAAGATTACCTGTCATATGTAATCATGGCTACATATAAGCATCAACAAACTGGGATCATTATGTAGAAAACATAAACTCCGACTCTCTTTATAATGCCTATAAGAAATTACAACCAACTAGCTACTAACATTCAGTACAAGCCAAGTAATTGACTGCATGCTGCATTTTTACTACTTGAGCAGATACATAACCTTCTTCTTATTATCCTCCCTCTCTTAGTAACTGCCTGTAACTCGACGTACTTGTTGCCCTCTGTAATGCTTGAACGAAGAAGACGATAAAATGTAAAATGTGTATTGTGTTTTCAAAATTGTTTACAAAACTATGTATATATACAACTCTAGACTAGCTTGTTCTCCACTATTCTAACAACCATTCTGTTATAAGTCTAACTAACTGTATGAGCTGTACATGCTGAGCTGGAAGTGCAGAGCTGGATTATATAAGTTATATATACATTATGTAATTGTTCCAACACCCCCCTCCCCCCCCCCCCCCCCCCCCCCCCCCCCGCAAGTTGGAGGGTAAGGAATGTACTCCCAACTTGGACATGATCTCATTATGTTGTAGACCAGTTAAGGGCTTTGTAAAAACATCTGCAAGCTGCATTTTGGTAGGGACATAGGACAATGAAATGAGACCTGAACAAAGTTTTTCACGAACAAAATGACAATCAATGTCAATGTGTTTAGTCCGTTCGTGATAAACTGGGTTCTTTGCAATGTATATAGCAGCTTGGTTGTCACATTTGACGGAAATAGGAGTGATGTTGGGGACATCAAAATCAGCTAATAACCTGGATAACCAAGCAAGTTCTGCAGTTATCCTGCGTAGAGATCGATATTCAGCCTCTGCAGATGATAACGAGACAGTATGCTGCTTCTTTGATTTCCAGGAGATAAGACTGTCACCAAGCATTATAACAAATCCACTGACAGACTTTCGAGTGTGAAGGCAAGCAACCCAATCAGCATCACAATATGCTGTGAGATTATAATCTGGAGAAGAACTAAAGAACAATCCTTGCTCAGGATTGGTTTTAAGATATCGAAGAACATGAACAGCAGCATCCCAATGAGGTTGTCTAGGAGAAGACATAAATTGGCTTAGATGTTGAACACTAAAAGAGATGTCAGGTCTTGTGTGTGTGAGAAAATTTAGTTTGCCAACTAGTTTCCTGTAGATAGAAGGATCAGGCAGCAAAGTACCTTGATCGTGAAATAATTTGTGATTGTAATCCAAGGGGCTAACAACTGAATTGCAATCCAAACAATCAAAATCCTTGAGAAGATCGAGAGTGAATTTCCTCTGATTAACAGCCATACCAGTAGGAAATCTGTGAAATTCCAGTCCTAAGAAGTAGTGTAAAGGACCTAAATCCTTAATTTTGAATTTAGAATCCAAAAATTGTTTAACAGAATTGATCTCATCCATGTTATCTCCAGTGACAAGAATGTCATCGACATACACTGCTAAGAAAACAATGGAAGTACCTGATCTTTTGTAGAATAGACAACAATCATTTTTGGATGTTTTGTAACCTCTTGAGAGTAATGCTGAACTTAGCTTGGAGTGCCATTCTCTAGAAGCTTGTTTAAGCCCATATAAAGATTTTCCTAGCTTGCAGACATGACCAAAAGGTACTGACAAACCAGGTGGGGGCTTCATGTAGATATCTTCATGGAGATCCCCATGAAGAAAAGCATTATTAACATCCAATTGGGTCAAATCCCATCCCTTTTTTACAGCAACAACTACTAAGCTTCGAATAGTAGTCATTTTAACTACAGGTGAGAATGTTTCAGTGTAGTCAATACCTTCTTTTTGGGTGAATCCTTTTACTACCAAACGAGCTTTATGTCTTTCAATAGAACCATCTGCATGATATTTGGTTTTAAAAACCCATTTACATGATATAGATTTCTTTCCAGGTGGTAAGGGAACCACAGACCAAGTGTTGTTTGCTTCAAGTGCGGAGAATTCAGTAGCAATGGCCTGTTGCCATTTAGGATGAATGGATGCTTCCTCATAACTGTGAGGTTCTGGAACAGGGGAATAAAGTGGTGTGTTGACAGTGCAACAAACAGATGAAGAGTAGTTAAAGTGAGGAGATTTGTCACATAAGGAGGTTAGGGTGCAAGAACAGATGGAATCAGTACAATGAGCTTGTAGGGGATGCACATAGTCCTCAAGATAGGTTGGTAATTTAGAATTTCTATTTGATTTTCTTATGAGAGGTGGTTCTACAGATAAATGCTGAGCTGATGAATTGGGCTCAATGTTAGTGAAAGAATGAGGTGAAGTGTCAACACTAGTGATAATGTTTGGTGTATCAGGTGCTGGTACAGGACAGAAATAATCAGGAGAAATCTTGACAAAAGGAAAGATATGTTCATGAAAAATAGCATCCCTGGATATTCTGATTTGTTTGGTTTCTAAGTCAAGAAATTTATAAGCTTTCTTGCCATAGGGATAACCTATGAAAACACAAGGAATGGCTCTAGGTGAAAACTTGTCCCTGTGAGGTGTGGGAGTGGTGATGTAACTAAGACAGCCAAATGGTTTCAAAGTGGAGTAATCTGGTGGTTTTTCAAATAGAATTTCATAAGGAGAATGTCCTTGCAAAACATTTGAAGGGAATCTATTAATGAGATAGGTTGCTGTTAGAACACACTCTCCCCAAAATTTCTTTGGGAGGTTAGATTGAAATAATAGAGCTCTTGATGTTTCTAAGAGATGTTTGTGTTCTCTCCACAACACCATTTTGTTGTGGAGTGTAAGCACATGAAGTTTGATGAGTAATGCCTTTGGATGAGAAGTAGGCAGAAATTTCATGACTAAGCCCCAATTCTAATGCATTATCAGTTCTTACAGTTTGAACAGAACATGAAAATTGGGTTTCAATCATTGTAATGAAAGTTTTAATGAAACTGAAAGCATTACTTTTATGAGTTAACAGGTGTGTCCAAGTAGCTCTAGTAAAATCATCAACTATAGTTAAGAAATACTTATAGTTGTTGTAGGTAGAAGTTTGATAAGGACCCCATGTATCTATGTGAAGAAGTTGAAATTTTCTAGTACTGTGAATTTGACTTTTAGGAAATGGCAATCTGTGTTGTCTTGCTTTAGCACAAACAGTACATGGAAGATCTGTGACAGAGTCACTACAAAGTTTCAGAGTTTTCAATTTACTAAATGGTAAATGCCCTAATCTGGTATGCCATAACAGTAAAGATTTATTACAAGAAGAAGCAGAATTTGAAGTGTGTGTGATCATGGAGGATAATCCAGTTTGAGCATGAGAAGAAAGCAAGTACAAGCCTCTATGTGATTTACCAAGAACCATTGGCTTCTTCAGAGAAGAGCCCTGCACATAACAAGTGTCATTAGTGAAATGTACACTGTATTGCAACTGGTGAGCCAATTTACTGACAGACAACAAATTGTAAGTGAAACTGGGTACATATAAAACATTTTCCATGATAATATTATGAGAAATGGGGACTGTACCAACAAGTGTGATTGGTATAATATTGCCATTAGGAAGAGATATATTCAATGGTTGAGATAAAGAAGTGAAAGAAGTGAATAATTGTTTGTTGAAGCACATGTGGTCATTTGCTCCACTATCAATAATCCAGGCAATAACATTTGAAGTGCTTAAACAAGCAATGGACGGATGGAGATCAAGAGAGTTACCAGCAAAATTAGCTGTAGAAGGAGATGGTTCAGAAGGTTGAGCTGATTTGAGAAGATTGACAAGCTGAGTATACAATTCTTGAGTCAATCCTGTAGAGGGAGGAACAGCAGAATGTGCAATACTATTATTATGTTGAGGAATAAGGGAAGTACCATCTTGAGGAGAGCTGGATGAATCAACATTTGCTGCATACTTCTTTGTCTTTGTGAATTTGAAATCATTAGGAAAGTCATGAAGCCTATAGCACTTGTCTATTAGATGACCAGCCTTCTTGCAGTAAGAACAATGAAGAGATGACTTGGTTCTAGTATCAGTCCTTGGTTTGTACTGTGATGGTTGAGTTGTAAGGTTATTATGAGTGTTCCTGTTAACTTGGACATTTAGAGAAGCTGCATCTGTCTGGAAAGTAATGGAAGAATGAATATCCCTCTGAGTTTCCTCTTGAAGAAGCAGACTATAAACTTGACCAATGGAAGGTAGAGGAGATTTCATCAAAATCGAGCCTCGCATGACATTGTAGGTTTCATTCAGCCCCATGAGAAACTGGATAACTCGTTGATCCTGATGAAAACCAGATATTTTTGTAGCTGCTCCACAAGTACAACCACAAGTACACACAGGAATGAGACACAATGAGTCTATATCATCCCATAGCATCTTGAGTTTGGTAAAGTAATCAGCAACATTGTTATTTCCTTGATTAATTGCATTGAGTTCTTTATGAAGTCCAAAAAGCTGAGCGCCATTAGAAACACCATATCTTACTTCCAATTCTTTCCACATTTCATGAGCAGAGTTTGAGTAGATCACACTACGACCAATCTGTTTTGATAAGGCACTAAGAATCCAAGAAATTACCATATCATTGCATCTAGACCAGCTCTTAAAAGTTGGAGAAGTCAAGGCTGGTTTAGGAATTGAACCATCAATAAAACCGAGCTTATTTCTAGCTGAGAGAGCAATTGTCATAGATCTTTTCCAATTACCAAAACCAGTTCCATCGAAACAATCGTTTACAAGTTTCATACCAGGACTATCAGAGTTTTGAAGATGTAAAGGATTATCTTGATCAAAATGAAGAGTTTGATCAACAGATGATGAAGATTGAGTCATTTGATGTTAATTTGTGTAAACACTATATAGACTTGTAATATGTATAGATGTATAGATGTGAATGAAATCAAGATAGGTACTATAGACACAAACTATAGATACACATAGGTATGAAACACTTATGAGCTGTGCTTGCAAGACACTGTGAACTAAGAAGTAAGAAATCAAGATTATGAACTAAGATCACTATGAAATGACATTGAAGACTATAGTGAGTTTCTACAATATTACGCAAGAGATCACCGTAAAGGAGATGGACGTCGATGAAAGATCGGCGGAAAAGTGAGATCGCCGGAAAAGTTGAGATCAAGCTGAGATCGCTTGATGAATCGCCAGTGAAAGCACCGTTTGAGATCTAATCTCCAGTGTAACAATACATCTTTGTAAACAAAATAGATGTTCAATTAAGAAAAGTAGGGTTACAAATCGTTTGCTTTGATACCATGTAATGCTTGAACGAAGAAGACGATAAAATGTAAAATGTGTATTGTGTTTTCAAAATTGTTTACAAAACTATGTATATATACAACTCTAGACTAGCTTGTTCTCCACTATTCTAACAATCATTCTGTTATAAGTCTAACTAACTGTATGAGCTGTACATGCTGAGCTGGAAGTGCAGAGCTGGATTATATAAGTTATATATACATTATGTAATTGTTCCAACATCATTGTATATCAGTGGTCTATATACAAAATACTACAGTGGCCTAGCAAAGTAGACATCATTGTATATCAGTGGTGACTGAAACTTCAGAAACTATATTTAACATACATTAAAGACAACATCAATAAATACATAAACTTTGCGGACTTGCGGGCTTATAATAGCCCTATTCCCATCAGTTAGAGCACCTCCGGTGGGTGCCTGTTTTTGACATTGATAAACTAAAAAATGGGCAGGGCAGGTTATATGCATTGGAGGAGGTCAGAAAAAAAGTGTGACCCTTGTGCAGGGCTGCCCTCTTTCTTCACTTTGTTCACTTAGAGGAGGTTTTGTTTACTCTTTATGCTTATGTGACACTGACGGCAGGATATAAAAGTTATAGAAAAGGCACACGCATTGCATATGCTCTTAAAACCCCCTAATCTAACATTCCTTCACAAAATTAAAAGCACATCCTCCCTCAGACCATGTCCAACCGTAATAGTGTTATCTTGACATTATTTTAGTGTCAAACTTACATAATTTACAAAACAAATCCTAGGAGTTTTGTTGGTACACTTAGCAGTAGTATAATTTACTTCCGAAATAAGCCAAAGTATGCAACAACTTGGGTAATCCACAAGACCATCACAGGTCTCAAAAGATCATGATTTGTTGGTACACTTAATAGTATTACTTTTTTGTACTTATATACTGAACCAATTATCTCAATCTATTCGATGTGGGACTGGGGTGTTACAATAAGGAATCTTTTACACTATATTCTACGTTATAAGAAATCTTTTACTTATTAAAATAGTAAAGAATTAAGTTTTGAGACTTAAAAGGGATAAATTTATTTTTGTTAACAAATATGAGGGTATAGTTGAAATATTAGAGGACACCAAATTTGGTGTCAAGATGACACCAAATGTATGTGTGACATCAAATTTGGTGTCCCTCCAATTATTTAGTGTCATCTTGATAATATTTTAATGTCTCATTGGAGTTGATTTTACACTATTTAATAGTGTCACTGACACTATTTTAATGCCCCATTGGAGATGCTCTTCGTTACCCCCAAAGTACAGGTAATGAGCTTAACAATAAAGCTAACAAAGTGCCAGTTTGGCAACACTTTTTTCCCGGAAATAAGTCCTTATTTCCGGAAAAAAATAGGGATGTATGTACTGTTTCTGAAAATAAGTAACTTATTTTTTATTTTGAAGATAATATTTGATTTTAAAATTCTAAAATGAATATTTATCTTTAAAAAAATATGAAAATATGTAAAAAATAAAAATAAAATAAGTTACTTATTTTAAGTTTAAGGAACCCCAAACGGCCCCAAAGAAAAAAAATTACACTTCAGTTTAGCCCAACATTTTCTACCACAATTCTATTCCCAATTGTATTACCAGTCTCTTGCATTTCATGCATCAGATATAATATACAGGCTTAGGTTCAAATAAGGATCGATTAATGTTGGGGAACTCGGGGAACCAATATTTTATGTACAGTAATATAATTATATGTTGTGTTCCGTAATATTTGTTACCAAAATTTTTGTATTTGTAATTTTTTTTCATAATAAAATAGTTGTTAAAGAACACATTCATTTTCGTCGTACAAGATCGAACACCATTTTTACTCGAACAAGAATTGTGTTCATCTAATGTGGTTCCGTAGAGCCCCCGACTCATAACACGTACACGTATAACTAAAATAAAACATTGGAAAGTATAACATATGAAAGTGATTGAAATGATGAAATAGAAACAGACGACAGACCTTTAGTTTTGGAAGATCCAACAGGCATGGTGATTAAAATTTTTATGATCAATGAAGACAACTCGATCACGAAACTTTATTTATATATTTGTTGTCAATACCACGCATGGACAAATGTATTTATGTACATTATTAAATTGTTAGTATTATTTTTATTTTATTTGTGTATATTATTTGTTATGAGCTGTGTTTCCAAAAAAACGAATGAGGGAAGTTTTGGCATTAGTGGTAAAATTAATTTAATTAAGATAAAAAAAAAAAGGATGATAATAACATGAGAGAAGAGTGGAACTCTACAGAGAAGAAAATTTTGAAGAACACTTTTTATTTTATAAAAATCATCACTTTTTTTTTTAAATACAAGCATAGAACATATTAGTTCACCAGATAACTAATTCTCATTTGAGGCTAGCCCCAGTAGAGAATAATGTTTCTACGGTAGTCTTATATATGGTACATGGATCATTTTAAAGTATAACGACTTAACGAGCATTTCTAATATTTTTTAAATATAATATAAAATATTAATTTTTACTAATTTAATATGTCTTTACTTTTAATAATATTTTTTATATTCATTCTGTATTTAACTTTTTATTATGAAAGATATATTAAATTTATAAACATATAAAAAAAGGAGGAGAATAAGAAATTGTTTCTACAACACTCAACTAAACACCTAACACCTACTATGAGTAATGATACTGAACCCATATATATCAATGCACTGCATATGAATACAACCGACTGAAATCAAGAAATAGAAACAGACCTTTAGTTTTGGAAGATTCAGCAAGCATGGTGATTAAAATTTACGAATGAAGACCTCTCCGTTACAAAACTTTATTAATTTACTTTTGTATTAATACGTAGGATTTACTCGTATGCACAATTTATAGGAGTAATTTCTTATGTATATAATAAAAATAAATGTATTAACAAAATTATATATTCAGTTTTATTATTATATAATTTTATACATATTTTTAGTTAATAGTTAATACAAATAAATTTATTACTTGTAATATTTTATGTTTTGATTATTTAACTATATATATAATTATATCTACATTCCCAGATCTTATATTTTAAGCATTAAGCTAATAGTATTTATATTATTATAATTAAGTTTTTTAATAATGTAAGTATTTTCAAATTTATAATATTAATAATTTTATATATTAAATTTATATTTAATATTATCATATTAACATTGACAGTAGTGTATAATGTTTTTTTATATAATTTTGTGGACCTAGTGATATTTTTATTATATTATCTTATGCATAATTTAAATGTTGTAGTTCTAGAAAATAATAATAATAATATTTTTCTTTTGAAGCGTATTTAAAAGTATTATTGATTCAAAACTGACATTTAAAAATAATATGAAATAAATTATATTGGATTTCAAGTATGATTACACATTTATTTTTCAAAAATATAATTTTTGATTTAAAATATTTGTTATCTTATTTTTTTTATATGTATTTTTTAAGGAAAAAATATTCCTCATGGTAACATCAAGAAAGGTTAGAAGGAGTTTGTATGTAAATATTAATGACAATTTTGTTATATTCTAAAAAAAGTATTTGAAACATTGAGTATTATATAACCAGGAAACCGCCTTTTTATTATTTATGAATTTTGATGACACCTGCTCATTTTAAAAAGGTAACCGACTGGTAGTTACTCACAACAGATGGTTAGAAAGAGGGAGTTAAAACAAGTTTACTAATAAAACTTGTTTTTCCATCGTTTTCTCCAACTTATAAATTATAAGACACTCTCTTCTGGTAATGCTTCCTTCTTCAACTCATACAATTTTGTATCCATGCATATCTAGTATTGTATATTTATACTTGCACTTATACATTGATTTTTAATATAGATGATCCTCACTTGTTTGTGAAACATATATGTACTCTCGAAATTAAGTGGCACCATAATTTCTAAGTTCGTATTATTGAAAATTATGTGTTGTGTTGAGAGACTTTTGGTCATTAGTAATTGTTAGGGAATATATTGGTTCCTTTGTGTTTGTTATTTCACTGCAAATGTGGAGATATTCTGTTTCTGTTTATAATTAATGATTAAAAACTGTTAAGTTGCCCCCTAATCTTGATCTCTAGTGGCGTGTGTTCCAATATTCTGTTGTGTTTACAATATGTTTCTGTTTACAATTGCCCTGTTTGGCCATCATTATTTTCCGGAAATAAGTCCTTATTTCCGGAAAAAAATAAGTATGTATGTATTTTTTCTGAAAATAAGTAACTTATTTTTTATTTTGAAAATAATATTTCATTTTAAAATTCTAAAATAAATATTTATCTTTAAAAAAAATATGAAAATATGTAAAAAAATATATGAAATAAGTAACTTATTTTAAGTTTAAAGAACCTTAAACGGCCACAATATGTTTGTTTCTGTTTACAATATTATTATTTCAATACAAAAAGTATTTCGAATCTCATTTTCATTAATAGAGTTGAAATATCATCCTTTGAAAAGCCACTTAGACTACAAAGTACATAGGTCGTATATTATTTTGTATTTTAAGTTTGTATTTCGTGATGAATTTTGTTTCTGTATTTAGTGAGTTTTGTACATTTATATAATAAATCTTGCAGGTATTTGGTTTTTAGTAGAACTTGACATTTCATTTATGTATCATTGTTTCTGATACTTTTCAAGATATGTACAATATCTGGACATTTTGACATTGTATTGTAGTGCAATGTTAAACTACAATTTTAGAAACAGGATCCTCCTTTTTGTTGTCTCCTGTTTTGAGTAAGCTTAAATTTAAGTGAATTTGAACTATACCTCCAAAAAACACTACTGGAAAAGATTATGTCCGGGTACTTGTGATAGAGGCCAATACCTTAAGATAAAATCAATAGAGGAAAAAGGTTATGTACTTGCAGATTCTACATGTACAGGTGATTCAATGATTGAACACCAATTCGGATGCTTTAAAACCTTCAAAGGTTCCTTGGATACCAAAGTTTTTGCCTATTTATTCCATGGCTCCTGCTAATCTAGTAATCTTAGACTATGCTTGTTTTTTTTAAGATTTTCAAAAATATAACAATCTTCATATTCCGCAGGTGGATGTATTTGCAAAGAATCCTGACAATTAGACCATGCCAAAGTATAGCAGAAATATAAGAGACTCAAAGGGCACTGTACCATGTGAACCGAAATCAATAATTGATGCAAGTTCATCGCATAAATCATGTGGTACTTCAGGTTCAAGATGTTCATCAAAAAAGTTTAGTGCCAAAAAGCAGATTAATGATTCAGAATGGACTGGTAAATTGATTGGGTGTCCCGTGTATTACCCTTCAGAAGAAGAATTTGAGGACCCCTTGATATACCTGCAAAAAATTGCTCCAGAGGCTTCAAAATACGGTATCGCGAACTGAAAGTCTTGTCTCTCATTTGTTATGCTTTGAATTATAATGTGATGAAAAGGAGAGCAAAAATTGGGAAATGTGTATTGTCTTATCTTGTGCTATGTTTTTAACTACAAAAAATATATTCGACATCAAAATTTACAAGTATTTTAACAGGAATTTGCAAGATTGCATCTCCTTTGAGTTCTTCAGCTGCAGCTGGCACGGTGCTGATGAAAGAGAATCGAGGCTTTAAGTTTACAACTAAAGTCCAGCCACTTCGGTTAGCTAAATGGGATATGAAAGACAGAGTCACCTTCTTCACCAGAAAAAAGTAAGGTCCACAGCACTATATAGTCTACTGTTTTTTTTTTCTTTTTGGATCAAAAAAGATACATACTGTTTACTTTTAATTGTTAAGGAAAGGCATTACGATTACATACTAAAACTATACAGATAAATGTTTTAACTTTTTTAGCGAAATGCGTACAAATTTGTTTTGTCTTAAAGCAATATGGTTATTGTAGATATTTTATGAATCTTCTTCAAAACTCCAAGCAATTTTACAGACATGACAAATTTACGATCATAATGTTTCAGAAACTATACCATTCGTGATTTCGAGAGCTTTGCATGCAAGTCAATGGCTAGCAGGTATTGTATTTCAGGATGCCTTCCTCCAGATTTCGTGGAAAGGGAATTTTGGCATGAGATGGGATGTTCTGAGAAGAGAACAGTTGAGTATGGAATTAACATTGAGGGTAGTGCTTTCTCAAATAATGCCAGTGATCAGCTAGGAAGAAGCAAATGGAACTTGAAGGTTCAGCTTTATCTTGTTTCTTTCTCTAGATGTATCTTCCTGACATCTTTCCTAATGTTCCTTAATGTTTATAGATTTAGGCTTCTATAATCATAGTCCAGCTAATATATTTCAACTTCCACAGATACCAAAATAATTATCTAAATTTTCTTTATATTTCCAGACACTTCCACACCTGCCAAGATCCACATTGCGTTTACTGAAACATGAAATTCCGGTATGATACAAACTAGAACTTTGCTACTCTACATTACAAAAACACTTCCAAAACTGTGTCTTATATGTGAAGTTTTTCTTCCAGGGGGTATCAGAACCTATGCTCTACATTGGAATGCTCTTTAGTATGTTTGCATGGCATGTGGAAGATCATTATTTATACAGGTCTCTACTCTGTCTACTTTTTAGCATCTATATTGCATTGAAGCCTCCAATCATTTTTATTTCTGTGTTTTAGCATCAATTATCACCACTGTGGAGCACCAAAAACTTGGTATGGAGTTCCTGGTCATGCAGCTGTTGATTTTGAGAAGGTTGTCCGGCAGTACATATATAACCGAGAAATACTATCATGTAATGGAGAAGATGGAGCTTTTAACTTGCTTGTGGAGAAAACAACTATGTTTTCTCCAAAGATCTTGCAAAATCACAATGTTCCTGTTTATAAAGCTGTGCAAATGCCAGGGGAGTTTGTTATCACCTTTCCCAAAGCATATCATGCAGGATTTAGTCAAGGTTTGATACTTTGATTCTTAACGTTTGAGGATCTTTTGCTCCATGTATTTCTTCTTGCATCAGTAGGCATTGTTTACAGAAAGTATACAGGGAAACATTACTAAAAGTTTGTATATATGTCCTATAAAGAGTTTACTTTTCTGCATGATACTTAGGCTTCAACTGTGCTGAGGCAGTAAACTTTGCTATTGGCGACTGGTTTCCATTTGGAGCTGCTGCTAGCCAACGTTATGCTCTTTTAAGAAGAATGCCTGTTGTTCACTTCGAAGAACTTCTCTGCAAAGAAGCAATGCTTCTTTCAAAGCATTCAAGTGATGAAGACATGTCCTCAACAGATTTAGTTTCTGTGCGTTCTATCAAAATTTCCTTTGCATGTTTAATAAGGTTGCATCATTGTGTGCGGTGGTGCCTAATGAAATTACAGCCATCCCTCAGCTCTTCTTCAAATTTAGAAGGAACCAAATTTTGCAGTATCTGCAAACGAGATTGTTACGTGTCACACATAAAGTGCAGCTGTCATACTGATCCCATATGCCTTTTCCATGGTATTTAATTCATGAATTCTGCATTATTTCTTTGTACGTTAAGGTATTCATAGTAAAGGCCCTTTACATTGTATCAACATTACAAGTTGCTAATTTTGGTTCATGTCACAGATGTTGAGGCATTCAAATGCGAATGTCAGAGTAATCGTGTTCTTTATTTAAGTAGGGAGATATTGGATATGGAAGCTGTAGCAAAAAAGTTTGAGCAGGATGAAGAAATACTACAGGAGGTCAAGAAAAATAGTAACCAGGACATTGACTTGTTGATACAGAAGACAAACCTCGGTGTCCAAGATGAGTATATCCCATATTCAAAGGTATTCTCTGATAAGAATTTGATATGTTGATAAAATTACACGACGATAACACTCACGGGGTGCATACAATGATACAAAGGACCAAATTTACTTATAAATAAATTATTTGTAGTTGGGTCTTATACATGAAATTCGAAATATTAACTCATCAATATCTTCTTGCTTGGTTGGTTACAAAAATTGATGTTCAAAGAGGTGATTCAGGCATCAACACGTCAAAGCCCCACAAATAAATCTTGTGTTTAGTCGAAAAATAAAATTGCGAAGAATGTTGCAATTCGAAAGTTCTCAGAAAAACTGGTGTGGTACTTGTATGGGGTTTGTTTATTATGATTATTTATTCACTATGCCAGGATAGCAATTGATTTTTGCAATCGACTTGCATATTACTGTTATTTCAAGCATTGAGCAATTGCTTCTGCACGTAATCTGTTGTGGTTTTATTACAATCACCTGAGAGTTCCTGAGGGTTGTATAGGTTTGTCGTTTAGAATGTAACTGGATGAAACTTTATTATATTGTGTTATCAGCATCTTGTAGTAAAGCACGACGTCAATTTTCATGCTTCTCAGATCAGGTCAGTTGAAGAACATATTAGTGACATTAAGACATCTGGGGTCAAACACGAATCTTCTGCAAAGTCGAAAAAAATATTCGGCAAGAATACTGCTGCTGCAAAATTCCCAGAATACAAGGTACAGTTTATTATATATAAGAGAATGTTTTTAGAAAGGGCACCAACTAGTGTAGCTTTTTCTGTAGATGTTTGCAATTTTATATATGTAACGTAGTTGTTCGCAGTTTTATATATGTAACTTGGTAAAATGTCTTGAATTCATTTGAAGATAATAGTTACTACGTCAGAAGAGCTCTGTGAAGCATGCATGCACGCACACAGACACACATATACAAAATGTGTGTGTGTGACACCATGCGGAAGTTTTCAGTTTTAGAGGGGCTTTTTAAGGCTAATTGCCTCTGCTCCATCACATGTGTACATACTAGCGGATGCATTTACATTCTCTAGCGAATTACTAATTGTCCAGAAGTATGTTCTGTACATTATTGGAGTATTACGGACCAAAATTACAAGTTTATATATAACATAGTAACCTTTTCTTTGAATAGGTTCATGCAAGGCCGAATAGAACTGAACTTGGACAAACTGTAATTGAAGGGAAAAAGAGGCCTAGACAACTGCAGAAATCTATACGGAAAGACAATTTGCAACTTGATGTGGGAAGTGGATCGCAGAAAACACCTAATGCTAGCAAGCAGATGACATCCAATCGTCTTAATGTGTCAGATAAGCAAAGATCATAGAAAACTTGCCACCAGAGGTGCAAATGTGCAATGGAAACTGGACTTCGCTCCTCGGATCTCAAGCATAGCAGATAGTGATCACAGTTGAGGTAGCACAGCTGCTCAATTGTGTCAAATTTCCACCAAGAACCAATGGTTCTTTTAGGCAATGCAGACTTAGTATGGGATCACTGTCTTCGTTTTATATTTTACAATCCATCACATTCACTCTCAACATCAAAGTCTGATTAAGCGTATAATTGTATGCAATTGAGGTCATTGATGCACAGAAACTGTAAATATATTATGATAATAGTACACCAGCTTCGTAGTATATTATAATAGGATATACTGATATATAGACTATACTATAGTATGTTTTCCAACATCATAATATATTACAGCTGCAAGTGATGAAATCATGATAATTTGAAATATAGCTTAAGTTCTAGACAATTATTACGGTTTTGAATCAGGAAGGTCAAATATAGAATAGCATGTCCTACACATTGTAAAATAAAATTCTTATACACGTCAGTCAATTGGTATGATCTATCAAGAGAACAAACAAAACTAAGCCAGCACGTATAATTTCTACCAAGATGAGTGTATCAAAGTTGTATACTTTGATCTTTCACCTGGGGCCAAAATGTGTATCTTATTGAGGCAGAACCCTATAATCTAGTAGATAGTAATCAAGTTCAGGACAAATCATCTTTCCAGTTGCAATTGACGATCCTTTGTCAGCAACACTATGACCAGACAGCTCCACCAAAGCCATCTACAACTCTTGAAGCACCAATCTTCTTGCCTACAAGATCCTTCAATTCAATCTCACCTGGAAATCTATGCTCCCTCAGCTTCGAGAAAACCTACATTTTATGGTACACGGAAAGTCAAAGAAAGCAGTTTAGTAAGAAAGGGGAGTGGAAAAGTCACTACAGTCAATTAAGAGCAAGACAGTAAAATAAAACTTCTTGACCCATGACATTTTGTTTTTCTATTTAATTTTTTTTTGCTGAAGTTGAGGGATGCAACAATTTCAATGCCTAGATTAACAGATCCATATGAAATACTCATTCACAAACCAATGTAAATTAAAGCAAATCCTATCAAGGACAACAGATGAGGCTAGAATGGTACAATACAGGCATTATTCAAAAGAGCACAGATCAAATTTATATGTTTATTGAAGAAGGAAGAGAAGGTCAAAAACTGCAAAAGTCTATAAAATGCATGAGCACACAACACCGACACAAGAGATAAAAATATTAGACTACTAAAAGCAGGCAGGCTAAAATCGTGTTTTCATATTTGTGTCTCCCCGACATGAACCATAGGTAGAGAAGAGTACTGCACCTGTTCACCATTAATAGAGACTTCAAAAGCACCCGTGTTTTGTAGGAAGGATTGAAGGAAATTTCCAAGGAGCCATGTGCTTGAGATGGTTCCAAATCTATTTGCACGCAAGGAGTAGTACCATGGAGGTGGTGCTACAAATCCTAGCCTTGGGAAAATTTGTTCCCCGGCCATGACTATACCAATCATCCCGAACTGTACTACAGGTACCACTTTGCTCAACAAACGTTTTGGAAGTGGAGGGGGGTAGTTTGCAAGAACAACATCAATCCCAGGAAATGAAGATTCCAACATATTCTTCATTGTCACTGCATTCCCTCTGTCAAAAACAATAAGATGCATTAACTACATATCAACACTTTCTGGCGTAAAAACTAAAAACTTAAAGTCGAATATAGCTGCATGCATCTAAATATCTAATTGCTCCCACTCCCGTTCCCAAATAGGCAAATACCCATATTTACAAAAGTATATTAATAAAAAAATATTCATAATTGGCTGTCATCAACATAGATTAAGCACAAAGCTAAGGAGATGAGAAAGAAACACTAAAGCCTATTTCAGCTTGCCGTAGCTATATAATATAGTTTTCTGCAGAAATTTCCATCTTCCCAAATCAAGTATTTACCACTATATGAACCTTCATAAAATTTTGACAAAAATAAGGAAACAAGTACCTTACACTAATTAACTCATTTAAAAGGAAATGTGGAGTATGAAACTTTTGAGTAAAATTTCATTACCAAACCCCTAACCTTTTTGAAAGATCAAGCCAAATCCAAGAAAAACATCATATAATAAAATCACTTAATCGTGCATCATCTCTCCATATGCCGATTAATCATGTCTTTAACACCTTAAGAATAAGAATTGAAGCCAAAATGTAAATTGCTAATGATATGTGATCCAATTAAGCTTCTCTACTGAACATTTAAATTTTTTGAAATTATTACATAATAGTATGAGAAGTCACATCCTTTCTAGTATTCATCAACACCTCAGGAATAAGTATCGAAGATTTGGGTAACTTGACATGGTATTAGAATACAGATTGAAGAGGGGTGTCAACTCTTAAAGGTGTAAGCTTTCGACCCCAACTATTCTTAAAATAAATTTAATGCGGACACTAGGATTGAAAATATAAATAATAGATGGACTCCTACTACTTCACTCTATAAATATGGGCATTTGAGAGTGTTTTCTTTGGGAGGGGTGGGGGTGTAAAGATATATTATGCAATTTAAGCTTAGGTTTTTAGGAGATTTGTTAACTTAACATAGAACATAACTATTTAATATACAATACAAAAGGTCAAAAGGATACACCCCAATTCAGTAAAACATATTAACTAGTAGTTCTGGAAGAGACTCAACGGCCTTCTCCCTGAAAACTCAAACCCCAATTCAGTGAATACATATAACTTATATATTTTGTCTTAGGTTTGCATTCTTGATCATGTGAGGACTGAGGAGTGCTTAATTAACATATTGGAGTTGGTTTACCCAACTCATTTGAAAAAAAACAGCAAATACAATTCCCAATTAACTCGAAAGACACAAGCACACATATACTACTAATCACCAAAAAATCTGAACTTGAGATATTGTTTGTAAGAGTAATACATAAAACAAGAATCACTAAAACATGAATAAATAAAAGTCACTAAAAACACAAATTTTCAAGAACATGAGCCTTAAGGACTGAAAAGAAACATACCTGTAAGAACAAGAAGAGCAAAAGTCAATGTTGACCGTATTCCCTAGACCAATTCCTCCGATACCACTACTAGCTTTCTACAATCACAACATATCAAATAAAGGGCCATCAAGATTTGAAAAGGGTGCATCAAAAATGAAAGAATTAATATAAAAAAGTGAACCTGGGTAGGAAACTGAAGAGTTTCTTGAATGACAGGCGATGAAGATTGGATTTTGTGGTGATTGTGATGGTTGTGTTGGGGGGTTTTGGTTGGTGGTGGTGGAGGACCCAAGAGATTAACTATGTCTGAGCAGAATAGAAAGAGTGGTAGCCCTACTAGCAGAAGCTGCACCCGATCCATTGCTAACAAGATCTTTTGTGTGTGTTTTTACTGTGTGTCAAGAATGGAGTGAGTGAATAGATACACGCAAGGTGTACGTATATGGTGAGCTAATAGGAACCAAATCTACAAGGACATCAAAAACATAAGAGAGTCTTCTGTTTACGCCTAAAACCTTGGTTTTCATTTTTTTCTGAAATATATAACAATTTATTTATTTATTTGCTATTATAATTATTTTTTATAAGAGAAAAAGCAACAATGTTTTAAGAAAATATATGTTATAAGATATATTCAAAGTGCCTAATTTAAATTATATGAAAATAACTTGAAATTTAATATTTTCCCTATTATATAAAAATTTAAATTTGTTAAGTACTTTATATAAATATCAATCAAACAATTTTACAAATTGTTATTTATAAATTATTATTTTTTAAAAAATATAATTTTTTAGGTATAATAAAATAAATAAATATGTCAACTAAATAAATAATAAAATAAATTTAAATTCTAATAAAATTTGTTTTCATGTCAGAATCATGGATCCGTAGAATTTTCATAATTTTAGCTCATTGATGAGTTATATAGACTTACAATTACGGTGGATTTTTCGAGATACGTTTGAATGAAGCAGGTCAACATATTTTACACGATTACAATGTATTACTATTAGATTTAGCGAAATAAAACCGAAATCGATAAAAATCGATGAAAATCGATCTGTATAAAATCGAAACCGAAAAATGAAATCGAATCAATGGATCGGTTCCGGTTATAGATTAAAACCAATCGAAAAAATCTGAACCGAACCGATAATTAAAATAAATAAATTTATTATATATAATTTATATATATATATATATATATATATATTTATTTATTAAGGTGGTCTCAGACAAGTTATTGGGCTAAACCTTATTACTGAAAATATGGAATGTTTAGGTCTCTTTTGAGTTTTGAGTCTCTGGCCTGCAAAGTGTAAGTGTTCCAGGACTCTACTACAACATGACTACTACAACTCTACAAGTCTACAACATACTGCATTGCATTAGTTATTCGTGAGCTATACATCAAATATTCGTATATGATTTGTGTCATTTGACAAGTGTTTTGAAGCTTGGACCGATGACATACATTCTATGTATTATTGTGAATATTTATCCGTCTTTAATTATAATGAATGGTTCTTATTTATCAATTTTTATTATTTAAATTGTAATTTGTTTTTATATCATTTTTAATTTATTCGGTTTTACAATCGAAATCGAACCAATATTTTTAAAACCGAAAACGATGATTTGATTGCGGTTACGGTTTTCAATTTTTAAACCGAAGACATGTGATTGCGATCCGGTTTTATTGAAAAACTGCCCGATCCGTGCTCTACCCTAATTAGATTTTTCTTTCAAGAAGTATGTATATTTCAATGATAAAAGTGAGTGATATTCCGCAGCAAAAGATCTCCTCAATAAAAATATATAAATTTGATCAATTCTAATACGTGCTCGTTAAATTTTAACTATTTTTATAAATATCATATGAACTTTTTATCAATGAAATGTTTCAGACTTCAAAAAATAGAAGTAAATCCTCTTTACTCGTTTACTTTAAAATTTCAAACATAATAAATATTACTATTTCACATCAGATTGATCTTGTTGTGTCTGCCGTCCAAAAAAAAAAACGGAGTGCAAATTATTTGCTTTATAGTACATCAATCATCAACCTCACTACTACCTTTACTAGGATGGTGCTTTCACTTTTCAAAGCATACACACCACCGGCCAATTATTTGAGTCTTGTTACATTTTAAAATGCACTTTTCTAATTCTTGTTTGACATTTTTTAATATAATATTATTATCAAACATTTTTTACAATAATTATATGAAATTGTATTAATGTTTAAGAAATATAATTTTTAGAGAATCAGTTAAATGACACTATTTTAACTCTATTTGCTAGTTACATTACATATAGAGAAACTCTTGGTTCAACCCAAATTCAAACTCAAATAAATACTATAGATATTTATATCCTAAAAACAATCATTTTATATCTATAATATTTGGTAGATATAAGAAAATATTATTTTAAATGTGTATAATAATAATAAAAAATACTATAAAATATAATATTGGAAAAACAGAATATACTCTTTCACAAGTAAAAACAGAATATACTATTTGATAAATCCATACAATTTGAATATATAATAATTATTTTTTACCAAGTAAATTATAAATATGAAGAAGTTGACTAGAAAAATATCTGCCTATATATATACAGCTATATTTGATCTGATTTCAGACCTACATGTTCCAAATCAGCCTGATTTCACAGGACTGCAATCTATCTGTACTTACATATTGACAAACCTTATTGTTATCTTTCTTTTGTCATTTTCTTTTTAATTCTTCTTTTGTTTTTTATTTTGATTCATCTTTCTAGGTTTAGAAAGATACATAAATTAATTCTTGAATAAAATCTCGAATTGGGTCTCTAATGGCAAGTTGGGTTTTATCAGAACGAGGGTTTAAGCCTCTTGCTCCAATTTTTCCTCAACCCAGAACAGGGTTTATCTCTAACTCACCAAAGATTGGATCTTTACATATGAATACTAAGTCTATTGCTTTAAATTTGTGTTATTCAAATGGGTTTTCAAGAAACAGACTTTTTGTCCCAAAAGTGACTGCTCCATTCAAGATTGTTGCTCCTTTAGAAGAAGAAGATGAAAAAGATGATATTTTTAATGGGGTTGTAGATCAATTTGAGGAATTTGATCCTGCTGCAGTGCCTCCATTTAAATTGTCAGATGTTAGGGCAGCAATTCCAAAGCATTGTTGGGTGAAAGATCCATTGAAATCTATGAGTTATGTTGTTAGAGATGTTGCTGTTGTTCTTGGACTAGCAGCAGCTGCAGCTTATGTAAATAATTGGCTTGTTTGGCCTTTGTATTGGGTTGCTCAGGGTACTATGTTTTGGGCTCTTTTTGTTCTTGGTCATGATTGGTAATTACTTCTTCCACTATGTACATATTTGTATTATATAGTCATGTTCATTAGATATCTTGCTGCTTGATTTAGATACCTTTTTGCTTGTTTTTGGTTTGTTTATGCTTTTTTTTTGTTTCGATTTTTCAGTGGTCATGGGAGTTTCTCAAACAATCCCAAATTGAATAGTGTGGTTGGACATATTCTGCATTCTTCAATTCTTGTGCCATATCATGGATGGTATGCTCTTGATAATTCCAAACCTACTTCTTTTATTGATAGACTAATATCTTAGAGCGCTTTATAAGCAATCTGTATTATCTGTTGAAGTTGGAGGTTTAAACATTTATTTGATTAAGAAAAAGCCCTACAAATTTTGTCGATTTTGCAGGAGAATTAGTCACAGGACTCATCATCAGAATCATGGGCATGTTGAAAATGATGAATCATGGCAACCGGTAGCTGTTCCTTCTCTTCTGAGCCATATTTTGTTATCCGTGCTCCAATTGATTCATTTTTGAGCTCAAAGTATTCATTTTGTTTTATTTGCAAATATGTTTGCAGTTGCCTGAGAAGCTATATAAGAGCTTAGATATTGTAACACGGTTGCTGAGATTCACCGTGCCCTTTCCCATGCTTGCATATCCTTTTTACCTAGTAAGTTTGCTGGTTCATAAATTACTAAATATGATGTACAAAAGTATAATATGTTTTATGACTATTGACTATCATGTAACAGTGGGGTAGAAGTCCAGGTAAGACCGGTTCTCACTTTGATCCAAAAAGCAACTTATTTGTGCCAAATGAGAGGAAAGATGTGATCACGTCAACTATATGTTGGACAACAATGGTGGCTTTGCTTGTTGGAATGTCCTTTGTACTTGGTCCAATTCAAATGCTAAATCTCTATGGTGTTCCATACTGGGTACAGTTCATAGTTTGTTACATTGTTTTTCATATATCTTCTGATTTGTACCTAATTTATAAAAAATGAGAAAAAAATCAAAGTTCTCTAACCAGGGCCTCTTCTTATTTGACTTGTTCAGGGTTTTGTGATGTGGCTCGATTTTGTCACCTATTTGCATCACCATGGTCATGAAGAGAAACTTCCTTGGTATCGTGGGAAGGTAGTAACTGCAATATTAAATTAAACTTTTCTTTTTTCCTTGCATCACCGTGGTTATAATTTAATTCAGTTTGTTTTTTATCTAATAATCAATTAGATTCTTGCACCATTATATAAAAGACAGTTGCATCAGTCTTGTATGGTGTCACTGAGACTTTATTGATGATTCCATATTTTTCTTCTTTGCGACTCGTGATGTTTGTAAATTTAAAATTATCTTATATTTTTTATATATAGGAATGGAGTTATTTGAGGGGAGGACTTACCACCGTTGACCGTGACTATGGATGGATTAACAACATCCACCATGATATTGGCACCCATGTGATACACCATCTTTTTCCTCAGATCCCCCATTACCACCTGGTGGAGGCGGTTAGTATATTTTGAATTATATAATTTCTTGAGAAATTAAGTTGCATATTTTATCATGAAAAATTAGGTGTATAATCATCATGCTTCCTTTTTTATAATGAAATTGTACAGACAATGGCAGCTAAGCCTGTGCTTGGCAAATACTACAGAGAACCAAAAAAATCGAGTCCTCTACCTGTTCACCTTATCGAAGATTTAACTAAGAGCTTGAAACAAGACCACTATGTTAGTGATACTGGGGATATAGTATACTATCAAAGGGACCCTAAACTTAGCGACTCTACTAAATCGACATGAAGCTAAGCTCCTAAAAATTTGGCTCATGAAGTTTGAAAGCAGATCATACCTTAATATTGATAAAGACTGGGATTTTAATTGCTAATGCAAAGAGTTGGTAGAGCGAATAGAAAAATTATAGCATTATGCTTCTTTTCAAATTGAAAAGAAGATTATTTATTATTTGTTGTATTCCATAAAGTTGTGGCGCAATAGTCATAGAAATATGTATACATGTTCTTGTTGGCAATATCATTCAGACGAATATTGTGCACTAAATCAAATTCTTTTGTGTACTAGACAATTAAAATAACATGATATTATTGAAGCTATTTTACTCTGTTTCTTTGTTATGAGAGTGGACAACATGAATGAGAAAAGCGATCAGTGTTCATGTGGTCTAAACAGTAGAAGCAAAGGGCAGCCCCAACAAATTTGCCTTCAAGCGTATAGACCAAGTTTTTATCTAGTATTTGTTTGGTTTAATGCACCATAGTTTGTAATGAGAACATAAGAAGGCATTCAACTTCGCTGTTCACATGTTGAGCATCCTTCCTTGCCGTTAGAAAAGCATTGATCTCTCTTACATGACTCTATAATGATGATACACGTTCTACTTTCTGTCCCTACTTTGTTTGCCATACAAGTTGCAATGTGATGTTTGAGAATTTATCTTTTTCATATCAACTAAAATTCCATAACATTTTTTTAGGCTGATTATGCTGAGTTGTTCACTATGCCTTTTTTAATGCGAGGATGTGAGTATAGTTGCACACAAATTGGATTTTTTTTCCATGTACATTTGCTCCAAAGAGGATATAAATAACCACTTTACAAGTGTTGATTAATACATGCTAGCTAAACTACATTACAACTTATACTTCATTTAGAACTTTTTTGGAGGAAAAAGAAAGCAAATTGTCTGAAGTTGGAACTCTGGTTCACATATTTCCAAGATGAGCATGTCACATATTGGGGTTGGTTATTTTTGTAAAAAATGAAACAAGGTGCATCTCATGTGCAAGACCCCTTAAAATGGCTAACCCTATCATATTCATGCCTCTCTTTTTTATTGGGATTCTATCAATTTTTATAGAATTTATTAGTTAATGGAGAACTTTAAAATTAAGGAGATTATTCGTGCATTGTACTTGCAAACGTGGGAAGCTAAAATATCAGTAGAGTTTGAGAAAATAGAATAACGTTAGAGAGAGGACAGAACGCAAAAGGTAATAGTTTAAAACAAGATTGTCTGTTGGTATAGCGATAGCAAATAAATAATTTAATTATGATAAATAATTGTAATATGTTATCTCTTTTCATTAGTAAGCAAGTAAATGATTCGATTTTTACAAATAAATTACTTTTTGTCTATATGTTTTCTAGTTCTGCAATATGTTATCTCTTTCACCATTCTTTAACATGGTTTTTCATATTATTTTGTATTAATTTTTTAAAAAAAAATTAACTTTCAAATTTAAAAAATATAAAACAATAATTTATAGTTTGTAGACAAAATTTATTAAATTTGACTATTAGAAATTAAAATAAGTTACTTTGAATAGTACAAAAGAATTACAGTATTATTTTTATTATCCTGTGGTACTACGGTACAAATCATCTAAAAATGAAAATATATATATTAATTGTATTATTTTATGTTATCCTGTATTACTATAGTACGGACTTTCTCAAAATCATGTGTGTGAGACTACTTAGTAAATGCATGGCCTGCATATTTTTTACTTTTTATAATATAACACACAAATTTAAAAACTAGATACGAGTATTACTTACAAGAAAAGTTACACTCATAATTAATCAATGTGGTGAGACATATAAATTACTGTTTTTTTAGTGTGAGCACACGTTAGAAGTTTAATGGTCAAAATTATATTGGTTTCATTTCATTAATAATATAATGGACTTCTTATATGTAAAAAAAATCACCAATTAAAATGAAACATACCCTTAAATTAGTATTTAATGTGTACTCATGGGCACACACTAGACCCTATAAATTATAGATTTTAGAATTTAATTATTATAAATTAATAAGGACGTTCTCAACAATCATAACAAGTTTCATAAATTTTCTCTAGAATATATATATTTATATTTATATTTAAAAACTAAAAGCAATTCACCTAAGCTAGAAACATACTAAAATAATAATAAAATGTGGATACTTTTTTTGAAATCAAACAATAAAAAACTAGATTTTTTTAGAAGATACCTATTAGACAAATAAAATTTAATATGCTAAAGTGTATATTATGATAATTAAAGAAATAAAAATAATTTATGAATATTTTTCATGTATTAATATTTTTCATATATTATAATATTTTTATATAATATATAATCATATATATTAATATATTAATTTTTTTTCATGTATAATTTTGTTGCATAATCAATAGGAGAATGACATATCTGTGACATATTCAGCTTTGGTGATGTAGAGTACGGATTTAAATTAAATGAATATTATCTAATGTAACACGTACTACACGGTACGGATTAGTCCTTGCTGTTTGCCTTGTTGGAAGGTTTGAAACCTAAATTTGTACGGTATAATTTATGTAATAAAAAGGTATATAAAATATTGGTCGAGAATTTATTATTCTTTATTTATAAATATTAAAAATTTCCCGCTGCCCTATTAAAACAAATAAACCCTAACGTGGACCACCACTTAAGAGTTAACACTATCAAAATGACCCAAGTAATTTTTGATCTATGTCGAAGATGGAACTAGCCATCTCAATTTTTTAGAAATTTTGTGTTACATCTTATAACTTATAACTAATGGATCAAATTAAAATATTCGAGTCTGATCCAAGAGTACATGACATTACTCAGTATAATAGACAGAGAGTTAAACCTTTGCAAATACATTTTCAAGATTATCAATAAGGTGTTGCTGAGTCGATCTTGGCTTAACCATGTTGTAGCCTTACTTTAATTTCAGACTGAATTGTCTAATAATGTAGGCATGAATCTTTGTCGCTCTAGCTAGTTTAAAAAAGTTGTTAATCGAGTTCACTAGGGTAAAAGTTTATATATTGGTTGAACTAAACTCATATATATATATATATATATATATATATATATATATATATATATATATATATATATATATATATAATTAGGATACATGTTAATTATTAGTTTTATGAAAGTTATTTCCTCTGTTCCATTTTGGAAAAAAACACACATATTAAGAAAATATTAATTACATAACTTGATTCCATAACTATCCCTTATAATTGCATTAAATTAGTTGAATTGTTTGTATATTTGAATTAGTCAAACATGGAAAATTGTAATATAAGGATAATATTTGGAAAAATCTTTATAAAATTGTTTTAAAAAGTGAGAAAAACAATTAATCAGCGACAATTTTTTTTATAAGGGACAATTAAGGAGAGAGTATATAACAAAGAGTGATATGTTTTGAGTACTCTGAAGTTGCTGTGTTCTATTAGTTAGAGCTTTCTAAAGTCCAAAATCAGGAGATAAAATTATTGAAAATCATCATGGTGATCAAAAAATAGAATTGGAAGAATGTAGATTTTTGAAACAACCCCTCTTATAATCTGATGTAAGAAAATCTCATTTATGCTCATCTAGTGTAGCTTGTAAATTTGATCAGAAGTAGTGCAGATATCAAGGCTCTCTTTTTACCAATTATTCGATCAATTTAATTTATTCACTAGCTAATTAAGAAAAAAAACCAATCAGCTGGTTCTATTTTGTGACAATAATATCTCTTCACTTTATCATATGGTTAAGCTAAAATTTATATACAAGAGATGCTATTGCAAATGTGTATATATATCATGAGAAGCTAATCATCTAGTTACAATATTGTATAGATTTTATGGATGCATATTACACATGCATGTAGCTAGTACCTAGCTAGAATGGAAAAGATGTTAATTTAGGCATTTAGCCTTGTGCGACTGAGAACATAAAATAAACAAATGTCATCCTAGTGAACAGATGGTTGAGATACGAAACTCTAGAAACAATTAAGTAATTCTAACTATGATCTTCTCTCATAAGCTTGTTTAAAAGTGTATCCATCAAAACATCCCTTTTCTGAGCTCTGGCTTCTTCTCTCATTCTCCATTCCTCTTCCCTTTCTCTCCATTTCTTTTCCATCATAATCCTCTCAGTTTCCAAAGCTTCCATTCTCTGTCTCCATTCCAGTTCTCTCATTTTCCTTTCTTCTTCTGTTGCCTCCATTGCTTTCATCCATTGCATTTCCATTTCCTTTTGCTGCTTCATGAAATCATCCAAAATCTCTTTCACATCATAATTGTTGGTATTACTACTAATACCCTTTCCCTTCCTTTTTTTCTTTCTCTTGCCCTCTTTTTTGTCCCCGCCGATATCACTATCTTCATTTTCATCGCCTTCATCAGAAGAAAGATGAGTCACCTTTCTTTTAGAACCACTAGCTCCACCTTCTGCTTCCATCCAAACCATTCTCTGCATTCTCGCTCCAAAAATCGAATGTAGTTCGTTGTAGAATGGGAATTGTTGCCTCATTTCTTCTGTCCCCATTGTTTCACAACCCTGTATCAAACCATAAAAAAGTTTAATTAAGTACCGTCCATAAATATTGTTTATACATGACTCACGTTTAACTTATGACAGACATGTTTGTGTGTGTACGTGTATAGGTAGGTGAACAAATAGGTACCTTATATCGAGTAACTAAATTTTTCCATTTGCATTTGCACTGATCAGGGCTTCGATTATAACCTAGCTGATCTTTCATTCTTGTGGAAATCACTTCCCAGAGAAGCTTGTTGCGTTTGGTCTCCATAAATTTCTGATCTAGCTCGGCTCGAATCATTAAGAAATCTCTGGTCTCCTGGATACTCCATTGGGGAAACCTATCACCCCCTGCATCCACACTAACACTAATTTGTTGGTGAGGAGGATAATATAGTTGCTGCTGCTGCTGCTGCTGCTGATGAAGAAGATGATAGTTTGCATCCATCGATATGTATATAAAGATATATTGAGTTTATAATATAAATATAGATCCAAACAAGTTAATTTGATGTTAACTAGGTAGAACCTGACATGATTTAAGAAATGAGGAAAGATGGTTTGAGAAGAAAACCGGCCAATATATATGCAGGTGGAAGGTACGTGGTGTGAAAACTAGGTGTGAATTGTCAAATGAGAATGAAAAATTAAATAATGATACTTGATCTATTTATTGCGAGTCAAATGTATAGTACATGGTACTATTGTATTAAAGCATTAGTTATTCTCTTCAGGTTATCATTATATATTTAATGAAACCAAAAATCTGTCCAACTATCTCTTTCAATAATCTTTTCTGCTGCAGGGTCTCATCTCCCTACGCGCTAACTGAGTCACTCTTTCTTCATTTCTTCTTAATTGCGTCTCTACATCTACTACACAACCATAAAATATATATACATATATTGGGTGATCAGTATGTTATACATATTACAATAAATAAAATCTTTTGTTGCATTCCCATTTGTTCCCACAGCAAAGTAATTAGCTCTGTAGAAGGCCCGGTGGGTCTTCAAATATTCGCAGCTGTAAAAGCTTTTTTGATATTACAAGTCTTAGTTTCTAATATTTCAATATTAATTATGTCATGTAATATAATAACTATAATTTAATTAGTAAACAAATTGGTTCCCTTATCTCTTATCTATGCATACATATACCCCATTAAATATGATATTCTGCAATTAATTAGCTTCACCGGGATAAATATTTGACCATCATTTTTGTCTTCTATTTTTATTTCTTGGTCAATTCTATTATAGTAGTATATGATATCCGGGTTGAATTAGGAACTTTTAGGTATATATATATATGGTCCAAATATTTTTCAACATCGATGTAGGTATGGTACGTAAGAATTCCATATATACGATAGCATAGTCAATTTTACTAATTCCAAAACAAAATATCTCTAATATAATAAAACAATACTTTACAGTATATTATAAAATAAAAATTGACGATATTTTGTATCTTGGAAATGATCAATCGCAAAACATTACTGTAAAAGAATAGTACATATTAATTGGAATTTTAATAGAAAAAGTAGGATATACAAAATTGAAAAAGAGTCAAATACTCCAGAGACACACGCATGAGAAGTGGGGTAAGGAGACTTGTTAACTTTTGGAAGATCTGTGTGCATCGCTTTTCAGTTGTTGTGGGCTTTATTTTTAATTTTTATCTTTTGAAGGTGTCAATGGAACGCGTTATTTCATTGTACAGATGTAATTATTTGCCACGTGGCATGCATGCATGCCCAGACTTTTTGAATGCTGTGGACCCACCATCTTCATATTCACACTACAACGTAAAATGACTTGAAATGCAATTGATGAGTCGACTATGAAAACATGAGCAACCGTTAAGTTAAAATAATTTAAAATTAAAAAATAGAAGTTGATTGAAGGTATTTTTTAAATAACTTTTTCATTTTTATAATTTTTTTAATTAAAATTAATATTATTATTCATATATATAATTATAAGTTTATTTTTATATTTTTAATAACTTATAAATTTCATAAAATAATAAATTTATTTAAATAGATCTCAACCAAGGTGAGCCTACTTTTCATTTTTATCCCCTAATTGCTTAGACTTCTGTTTTAAAAAGTTGAGTGAGGTTCAGTATTACATATTTCTATTTTTTATAAAAATAAAATTATTACCTCCTCTTTGAAGTTATCTTATGTTTTTATTGGACTTAACATGCGACTTAGGCACTTAACTCTACGTCTCTCATTAAATTAAAAATATATTAATTTGATCTAAGAAAATAATATTTAATTGGCCTCATAAAAACTACTAAAATAAGAAAAAAAATTAGTAACAATGGAAAAAATAATAATTTAGTTTTAGTGATCAAACATAATAAATCATATTAAAAAGCTTAAAAATCAATTTAAATGTAATCTATTATTTGTTTGGGATAGTTTATATTTTTCTTTTGTTAAAATTACATTCTTTAGTGCACATTATTTTTAACTTTAAATCTTGAAAATGAAAATACCAGGAGTGAATTTACTTAAGGAAGTGAATGTCATTTTTTTAAAAGTGAAACACCAGGATCCTCAAATAAAATGGAGATATCCAGCTCTTTCTGCATCAATTAACCAATCAATTATAAAAATGGCAAAAATCATAAAAATATTAATCAATTTTTACATCAAACAACTAACCAATCACAAAGGATGGTAAAAGTTAGTTGATCATCATGAATCAAAATACACAATAAATTTAAATATCCAAATAAATGCAGTTTTTTCTTCTCCAACTAAATTACTTGTGAAAATCCATTAATTCTAAAACACTAAGCAATTTTAAAACCAAACTTATTATTTTTACCTCACTACATTTGTTTAGGATATGATTGAATGTAACTTTATTGTATATATATGGGCGGTTTGATTAAATTTATTGTTTGAAAATAAATATTTATTTTTAGAAAAAGCCATATATTTATATACTTGTTTGTGAAAATAAGTGATTATTTTTTAAAAATAAATTATAAATTAAATTTATTTTTGAAAAATAAGTACTTATTTATAAAAAAAGTATTTTTTTAAATAAATTTGTATTTCTAAAATTTAAGAAAAGGCCGGTCATAATCATTCCTACAAAAATGAGGTGAATACAAGTTTAATTTTTATATTTATACAATGTGGTAATTAGAAACACCTCAAAAAAACACACAAAAAAAAGCGCAGAATCCTCTGTGGCTCTTTTTTACATATAATTTGTTAATCTTAAAATATTGATGATGATACACAAAAGTTTGATATCACAAACAGATAATAAATATTAAGATTGATAATAATGTTAACATTTTATTAAGGAGCTCTTAAATATATTGAAATATCCCATAAATCTTATTGTCTAATAAGCAGTTTTCTTGGTCTTCTAAAATTTATATACAATTATCATTTTTACCGTCAAATTTTGTTTATAAATTTCTTATGACCAAGCTTACTGTCAATCCAAATATTTGTTTAAAATCCTTTTATCATTTTTAAATGTTAAATTTATTGTCACCAAGCCTTCTGCTTAGTAAAATATGCACAACAACTTGAAACATTTTATCGGGGAGTTTTTTAAGTTATTGCATTAACATACTAATAAACTTAATTTAATTAATAATTATACTAAATCCTACACAATATAAATTATTGATAAATTTATTGTTATCTACTACATTCCTAAACTAATTTACGGTTTAGGTAAAAGTTATTGTGGATTACAAGAAATACTCTTTCTATCTCATCCAATTCTTTACACTTTTCTTTTTGGATGTCTCATCCAATTCTTTACATTTCAAAACTTTCTAAAAATAGTAAAATTTTAAATTATAAAATTTACTCTCACTCACTACTTTTCTCCACCTTTTCAAATCTATCAATTAAATATCAATTGACCCCACCACTTTACCCACTTTTTCTTCTTTTTCATCCATTTTTCCTTCTCTTTTATAATATTTTATATAATTTTCTTAACCTCCATACCCAACCAAATATAAACAATTAGATGAGACGGAGGGAGTATTTAGTACGACAAGTCCTTCATATATGAGAAAACGGGTCATCAGATATAGCCTATGTCAGACCGGACGGTATTGCCCATTTAGCATATCCTTTTTAACACCGCAACATACATCATGGACAGAAACACATCCAAAGATTATTTTTGATAAGTTAACACAATCAACTTATATAAATTTGTGAAAATTTTTAAGCATGATTAGATTAAAGTTTTATATTTGTCATTCAACTTTCATATTATTAGCAAAAAGATTTTCAAAATTATTTTTAACAGAATAATACAACTACATTTTATAAATTATTAAAACTAAAAAATAAACCATGATTATATTAAAATATAATATCTATAAATATATTTAGTATTACAAATATCATGTGTATTTTGTATTATATATTTTAAAAATATAATATTTAATTTATATAAATAAGCATGTCTACCGTGTAATATTCACTTAAAATTTAACAAATAATATATATATATATATATATATATATATATATATATATATATATATATATATATATATTCTTTTCTTATATTAGATAATTAGAATTAATATATCTATTATATATTTGTGGATAAAACTATATTTTAAGAAAAAAATATGATCATTTAGTTAATATAGAAAATGGTTATTTTAAATTATAAAGGACAAAAAAGTATAAAATTAAATTTTTTATTCTCATAAATTCTTAAATTACATCTTATAATTTAAATTTAATAAAGTTACATTTTGTTAAATTTTAGGTGAATATTACACCTAATTGTTTAATTTTATTACAGTTTTTAAAAAATTCGGCACATACATATTTATTTAAGTTGAGTTATATATTTTTTAAATATATAATATGAAATATATATTTCATGTTTAAAGATATATATGATATTTTAACTTAATTATAATTAAAATTTTATATTTTTCATAATTTATATAAGTTGGTTGTGTTAATTTATAAAAATAATCTTGAATTATACTTTTGTTAATAATTTGAAAATTAAATGTTAAATATGAAATTTTAACTTAATTATCGTTAAAAATTTACTTTTTTCACAATTTATAAAAGTTGGTTGTGGATCACGTCTAGACAAATAGAGCAATGACATGAAATGCACGCCGCGGTGGAAAAATATGGATAAGTATATTTCCAGACAAACCGGTTACAGTAAAATCCGTAGAAACACGTATGGGTTCATAAAAAGGATCCCTTGAATATTGGGTAGCAGAAGCCCAAGTTTATGGAATTGTTGTTGTTAAACCATGTCGAATACTTTATGAAATGAGTGGAGTAACAGAAAATACCAAAAATAATTTTGGATGATTTTTTTGGTTAACAATAAGGTTTTTTTGTGCGGCTATAGAAGAAAAGTAAATATGTTTACAAATACTGAACCTTGCCATATTCATAATAGATATTGATAAAATACTGAGTTTATAATTTGTATTGTATATATTCTGTGTGTATATGACGTATATGCAGTGTGATGCGGATGAGTGAAATAAAAGAGAAAAATATGAGAGATCGGGGTAAAACGATTTGATGCAGCGTTGAAGCAAGGACTATATGTACATCATGTTACATATTTTGTATACTAGACTAGAAGTATTATTTCAATTGTTTAATATTAAAACATATTTTCTGTGTTATATAAAAATTTAAATTTATTATTTTTTTACGAAACACAAACATGGAAAAATAATATTTACTATTGTTTTATATATTTTGAAATTATAAAAAAATTAGGACATTTATTTTGAGATAAAGAGAGTATAATTTAAATTATTATTCCATCTAAATAAATGGACAATCGACATAATTTCTAATAATTTCTTTAATTTAATTTTTATGCAAGTAAAAACAAATATAATGAAAATGACAATTCAACTAAATAATTATTAAGTCAAAACAATCTTTTTTGCACGTGGACCAACTGTTGACGTGACATGTGGGCCCGTCTGTTGACATGGTATGTGGGCCCCATCATTGATGTGTAATTTATGTGATCTAGTTCACTCTATTATAATATCAATTTTGTGTTACATTTGTTTAGAATAATGTTATAATATACATTTATTATAACATTTTTAACAGTGTTGCAATAGATCTCAAAAAGGTTACAATAGATACCTATTATAACGATTTTATTCGCAATGCCCCATCGATGTTACAATAGACCTATAACAATGTTTTTTGGGCCTATTATAACATTAAATGAGCATTACGTATGCCCATCTATGGCATATCGATACTTGCATGGTAACATGTATCAAAACCAATTTTAATTCTTAAATTTTCCACAAGCTCGAAAATAAATAATATTATTCAGCAACTGCAATGCGAAGATATCAATGTAATTGGTTGTTACGGACAGGACATATCAAAAGTAATTGACACATTTACAAACACTTTCAATCTAAACTTAAAATGTCATAAAAAAGATATGTGCAGGGGTTTATAGGTTAATTTAATTCTCTGAAAATCAAAAATTGGTTCCGGTTCAATCATAGATAAATAGATAATCAATTAATTTGTAGTAGCAATTAGCAAACAACATAAAGTGAGTCTTTCGTGCTCTTTTTTTCTCTTTTATAATTCTAATTTTTCATTTTCTTCTTCTCAACTTTTCCCTTCTCATTTCTATAATTCCTTTTTTCCCGATGAATCTTCCTCTATTTTTTCAAGGAATCTTCCTTCCCAAAAACTAAAGCCATTTATGATAATACTCGATTTTTTTGGAAGATTAATTCAGTCAATCTTCAATTTAAAAAAATCTTTGTTTGAGTTTATTTAAACGACATTTAATACACATGAACTTATTCCCCAATCTATGGACATCTTCTTAAAAATATTTGTTTTGGAGAATGATGTTTGGAAGAGCAAGAAAGTTTTCTTAACAATTAGAACCACTAAGACGCTTCCTCGTGGAGGAGGAAGCTGTAAGACCTCACGATTTAAGTTTGTTAGCCCGACTTCAAAGACTTGCAAAGACCATACTCATGAATCTGATGCAGTAACAAAAACTCATCGGGACACTTTTCAAACCCTAGATATCAAGAATGACAAAACCAACCTTATCAAGCGAACACGAGTGGAACACCAACATGTTTATCCTTCTAAATACATAAGTTCACATGTTTTAGACACTGAATCTATTAGGATATGCAGTGTGCTAATTAAAGCTCATGGCGTTATATGTGTTAAGCCTCCGATTGATTTCCTCCTCGATTTCTCCCTTATTTGGAAACCATATTGTCTTGGTTATAGTGTTGTTTTTGTGTTTAAGTTAGCTCTTAAAATGTGTGGGTCTGTTGGTCTTACTAATGTTCTGCAACACCGTTGCGAGTATATTTTGTTTAAACTTAAGAGATATGGGTCAAGTTTATTAATGTTTTGTTTCTTCATCGAAATGTTAATGGACTCTTTACCCTGCCCAAATTTACATATGAAGTTGCTTTAAGCTCTCTACATAATTTTATTATGGTTAGTTTGCATAGCAAAATTAATGAGTTTTTGGCCAAGTTGCTCATGCTTGATGCTGTTATTAAAGAGGACAATGTGGTGCTGGATCTTGTATTCCGGTTGTTGATATATTTTCGGATCTTTGGTTGGTCTTGAAGGCGAATATTCAAGTACCAATCCATATAATTCTCTAAAAATATGGGATACAACAGGAGCCCCAAAACACCAACACCATTACTCACAACCTTACTCCACACAACCACATAAGGCATAAAATTATTAAGAGGTTGACGTATGAATGGTAAGTCTATAGTAATCCTCATTTTTGCCATATCACTCGGGGGCAGCGAAGGTATGTTTAAGGGCATATTGAATTGTGTTGTCATCCTTTCCGAAAGTTGATATTCAACAATCTCATAAAATATAAGTGATACATGAGCTATCCTGACTATTCGAGCCCTCTCAAAATGGGGGTCATACATGCGATAAAATCGAGTATATGGCTTCCAAGAAACCCAACTCGGACCAAAATTATCAAATTACCCACGGTAGGCATCAATGTTGAGATGGATGTTAAAGTACTTGGATTTCCCCTTACCAACCGGATTAATCGCCCATGCTAAGGCCCTAGGCCATTATGCTCTGCATTCATTGCGATCATAGGTTGTCCCAAACGCAACCTTTCACGAGCCCAAAGCATCAAAACTGTCATGCATCTAGTAATTGACGCACAATCCTTATGACTTGCCTAACACAAGTTCCTATACGAATAAGTAAGAACTCTTGTACCCCAAGCATATCCATTTATCTTTTCTGTATCAGCTAATAATGGAATCAATTTACGGTGAACAATATTATTAGACTTCATAGGGAACAATAGCGCCCCCACACAAATAGAAGACATACCCCTGTGTATATAACTCTAGCAGCTAAGGATCCGTCTCTGAAGGGCATTCTCCATATCGCTCCCTCAAAAAACTCAATTTCACGCCACTTCTAAACTAAACCAATTCTTCGTTTTTGATTGAATAATCTGGATTCGGCCAACCGTATAACTAAGTGTTCTTCATAACTATGATTTCCAAAATAGTTTTCGGCTCTCCAACAACCAGAAGACCCGTCAATATATAAACATCTTCAAGTGTCACTATCATCTCCCCGAAAGTGAAATGAAATGTATTGGTTTCTGGCCTCCAACGCTCCACTAATGTTGTAATCAAAACCACATCATTCTGCATAACGGCTTTAGGATCAACAAGCATCCCAAAACTCCACCGCTGTAAGAGATGAACTTGTAGCGACTGTAATGCCCATTGACCAAGGAAAGACGTACTCTGACGGATTTTTAGGTTATCTCGATGAATTCCATTCCATATACTTTAATCAATATAATTCTCTTGATCGGTAAGCAATGGAGGATTAACATGGTCGTAAAAATCATCCGACATATCTGAAAATCAAACAAAAATTATGTAAATTTAACAATGTCGATGAATATACAATACGTATAAATTAACAATGCCAATAAACTAACAATATCCAAACATCCAACCCAAAAATTCAAACTATATCAAAAAGCTCAAACAAAATTTGAAATTCAACCCAATATTACTAAAATCATCCAAAAATTGAATTTAATCGAAATGCACAATCCAAAATTTTGAATAAAATTTGAAATTCAACCCAAAAAATTGAACTATATCAAAAATATTAAAATTCAACCTAAAATTCAAAACCGAACCCCAATATTATTAAATCATCAAAAAAATCAAATTAAATAGAAATGCACAAACCAAAATTTTGAATAAAATTCGAAATTCAACCCAAAAAATCAAACTATATGGAAATTTTTTGAAATTCAACCTAAAAATTTGAAATTTAACCCAAAAATTCGAAACTCAAACCCAATCTTATTAATTCATCCAAAAATTCGAACTTAACTCAAAATACACATACACAAATTCGAATTTTAATTGAAGTTAATTCAAAAAATTCAACTTTAAATCACATCCACAGGCATATACACACGTATATACATTCATATTAGCAAAAAATCAAAATTTAATCCACAAACATATATACATGTACATACACACATATAAACACATGATACAAAATATAAGTGCAAAATGAAGTAAAAACGATATAATATTTACTTGATTTAGTTTGGATGATCGGAAATTGGAGTTTGGATGATCGATTTTGGCTAGGTATTGGCTGGGTGTTGGTTAGGTTTGTGATATATTGAATGTATTTGTTCTAAAACGGGCTGTCCAATAATAGGAAAATAGGTTTTTTTTGAAAAAAAACCACAACCGCTATATTATATAACATATCTTTTTTTCTAAAAAAAATGGATACGTGGCAATTGCAGGGGCAAAAGGGAAAAAAATTGAAGCATACGCTGTATAATATATCACTATATTATGGAGTATATTATAAACTTTTTTTTTAAATCCTGACTATTCATTTATTTTTTTAACATTGAGAGATGAATTGATTTGATTATGGATAATATCCACCTTGAACAGCAGAACAGAATCCTAATATAAATATATTAAATAAATAATATTTTATTTATGATTGGATCCATAAAAGAAATTGATATCCTAGTTTATAAAATATTAATTTTTGACATCTTAAATTGATATCTCATATCACATCACTTCACTTAATGTTTATTCATATTTCCATAATTTCAACATAGTGTTAATAAGGGTCATGTCATGACAATTGTATTGACATTCTTTGTTCGAGTTACTCTTATATAAAATTAAATTCGAATAGATATGTAAATGTACATATTTGAGATCATATTTTACTTAAATTCAAATTTTACATTAAACTTATAATATTTATAAAATAAATTTAATATATATATTATGTATTTAAATTGAATATAAATTAAGTTGACGAATAACCCGTATCAATTTTCAACCGTAACTCTTGAGCAGCCTTAGATTCACGAATTAAGTCTCATTTTTAATTCTTTCTACCAATCGAAATAAAATACGTACCTTTGTTTACAATTTTGTATGGACCCCATCTCAGCAGTACAATTAAAAACAACCCAAACCATATCTATTTAGCCGCCTGCAGCAGATTTTGTTAGAAAAAATTATATACTCCATTGTTTTAGATAAAACAATACTTACAAATATATACATATACTTCTAGCATATTACTGTACGCTTAGAATTAATTAAACATTCAATACTCTTAAAACTTTTCCAATCTCACCATCCCATTTCTTAATTATTATTATTATTTATTAAAAATTTCGCTTGCCCAACTAAAAAGGACACATTTTTATTTTATTTCTTGATTTTCTTTCTTACCCAACTTTCACTTAAATGGTACTTGGCATTTTGATTCTTTAGCAGTTTTAGTGTTGTTTGATATGAATAATTTAGCGGGGTTACTGTTTAAGTGATTAAGGTTGTGTTTAGTGTTTATATTTGGTTAAATCTGGAGTTAATTTGATGGGTAATTGTTTCTTGATTGTTGATTTTAAAGCTCTGTTTTTGTGATAAAATTCAAGTGGGGTTGCTGGATAAGTTGCTAAGGGGGGGGGGGGGGGTTCATTTTGGTTAAATCTGTGTTTCAGGTGATAAGTAATTGTTGTTATGGTTGTTTCTTGATTTTGGATTTTGAAGTTCTGATTTTGTGAAAAAATTTATTGGGGTTCTTGGCCAAGTTGTTAAGGCTTTGTTTGGGGGATTTGATTGGTTGTTTTTTGGAGTTGATTTCATGGGTAATTGCTGTAGATCTCCTGCTGCTGTTGCTAGGGAAGATGTGAAATCTTCAAATTATTCTGGAAAAGATAGTGGCAGGAAGAATAAGGCCAGTGTGGGAAAGAAGGTGATAACTGTGTTGAATGAGGTTTCGAAAGAGAGTATTGAAGATAAGTATATGGTTGAGAATTGGGTAGGGGTGAATTCGGTGTCACGTATTTGTGTATTGACAAGAGTTCTAGGGAAATGTTGGCTTGTAAGTCGATTTCAAAGAGGAAGTTAAGGACTGAAGTGGATGTGGATGCCGTGAGGCGAGAGGTTCAGATAATGAAGCAATTGCCACAGAATTCGAGTATTGTGACATTGAGGGTGGCTTGTGAGGATGAGAGTGCTGTACATATAGTAATGGAGTTTTGTGAAGGTGGGGAATTATTTGATAGGATTGTTGCCAGAGGGCATTATACTGAGCGAGCTGCTGCTGTGGTTGTGAGGACTATTGTGGAGGTTGTGCAGCTTTGTCATAAGCATGGAGTCATTCATAGGGATTTGAAGCCGGAGAACTTTTTGTTTGCAAATAAGAAGGAGAATTAGCCTTTGAAAGCTATTGATTTTGGCCTATCAATATTCTTCAAGCCAGGTGAAAATTGTTGAATAGTATAAGTGAGCTTTTGTCAAGAACAAACATTTAAATTGCATAACTTATACCAAGGACTGCATGCTAATATCTAGTATATTAAGGTAGATTGACCTGCATGCTAAATGACAGGTGTATGTAATTGTGGTAGAGTGGATCTTCTGCTAAGAATTGGTCAATGGTTATCTGCTTAGCAGTTTTAAAATATATATAATTTTTTTTGTAACTATAGTTCTTTTGGCTAGAAATTCTACTTTCTCAAAGTTCTTTTTTCTTTCCTTCTGACGGATGGATTTCTCATTGTTTGATGCCAATATATGTAGATATGTGGCAATGTCTTTCCTTTTATGGAACCAACAACCACAAACCATTAGTTATATTTACTTGTTTTGTAACTGTAATAACCATATCACCGTATAATAGCTTGTCTCCTTAATGGCATCTTCAACCAGTTAACTCCCATGTATATAGAGCATACCTTTTCACTAACAGAAAAGGAAAACAATGAAATAGATTCTAGTATTCTACAGAAGTAGTTGCTATTTGTAAATTTTTAGCATTTATCTGCTTGAGATATCACAAAGAAAGCCAAACTCTCAGGCCTTAATAGCAGTCAGTTGCATGTGTTGATCACCTTGATGTTGGTTAAGTGTGACCCATGGTTGTTAAGTCGACAAGTCGAGACTCGGCGTCCGAGTACCTTGGAATTGACTAGTCGACAAGTCGCTCGACTAGTCGTAAAAGTCGACAAGTAGTCGATATACATATATTTTTAGTAATTAAAATATATAATATAGGTTAACACTTAACACATCAATTTCATAGTTCAAATGAATATTAATAGATAATAAGTAGTGGAATCAATTAAACAAACACAATCATGCATCAAAAGTCATCCATCTCGAAATCATCTCCGCCTCCATATCCTCCTCCTTGAGTATTCTCCTCGGGTGGTACACCATAATCATTCTCCACTTCCTCATCATCGATAGGAATATTGTCTTCATCTCCCGCTTCTCCATCAACCATAGGATCTTGAGTCGAACTAGTGTTGCGTCGAGAATAGATAAGAGTATAATCACCTATAGACTCGATCATTACCTCATAACTCCTAGAATTTGCAGCATTGAAAGGAATCCCGCATTCATAGAAAAAATTGGCAATATGCATATGGACTCTTTCTTTCTCTTCTGGCGTCCTTAGGCAATTTTCCAAAGTTGTCTGACTTGCTCCTTTAGTGTGCCGATCTTCGACAACCTGTTCTGGGGTCTTCATATACATCGTTGAAGCAAGTGACTTGTTACTAGTTGGCTTTTTGAAATTAAAAGGCTGGGCAGCAGCCTTGCCTTTGTTTACAGTATTTGATTTTGATCTTTGAAGAGTATTGGAGGCTGCCGTGGAAGGTATCTCTTCAACATCATCGCTATCCTCTTCTTCAATCTGTACATTCTTTTTACACCTCTTCTTCTTGCTTTGCACAAAATCACTCATTTCTTTGGAAATCTCTTTGTTTGTTTTGGGACATTTAACAATGTCCGGATAGCCTCCAATCAAGTGCTGCTTAAATCGATTAATCCCTCCGTGGTTTTGATTCCCGCAAAGAACACATTTAATAACATCTTTATTAACATCCGGCATAGAATAATATGCATATTTCCATCCCGGATCATTTGATCTATTAGCTTTTCTTTTAGGATCTTTCGCCAACTCTCTTCGAGTACTTTCCGTTTCAATCTCCATTTTTTCTGCAGAAAATCAGAAGTACAGGTGCAGAAAATCAGAAGCAGATTTTATGCAGCAGAGTAGTGCAACAGAGTAGTGCAACAGTGTGCACATGTGCAGAAGTGTGTACAAGTGCAGTAATATTGCAGGTGAAGCAAGCAACAGTGGTGTTAGTGTAGAGTTGCAGTGAAGACAGAAGATTGACTGAAGAGTGAAAAAGACAGTGCTTTGATATAAATTGTATAAATAAAAATTGAATACAATGCTTTGATTACAAAATTTGATTATATGTAAAATTTGAATACAATGTTTGATTGATTACAAAGTTTGTAAAACAAAAGAATTATATGTGAAAAAACGTTTTATGTGTAAAAGAATTATTTAAAAATAAAAATAAATGAAAAAAATGGGTAAAACAATGTTTTAAGTGCAAAATAATAATTAAAAAATAAAAAGAAATGAAAAACAATGAGTAAAAATATGTTATGTGCAAAAGAATAATTTAAAAATTAAAAGAAATAAAAAAAATAATGAGTAAAAAATGTTCTGTGCAAAAGAATATTTTAAAAATTAAAAGAAATAAAAAAAATGTGTGAAAAAATGATTATTGTATATATAAGTATATAGTTAAAAGAAATAAAATTAATATAAAACTTTTAAAATAAAAAGTAAAAAATTGTGTGTATGTATTATATATACATACAAATCAGATGAGAAGAAATCAAAACAAAGACAGAAGATGAGAAAAACAGAAGATGAAAAGAAATCAGAAAGAAGAGATGAAGAAAATAAGAGGAGAAAGACTTACCGGAGATGTGCTGTCGTCGCCGGAATAGCTGACCGGAGATGTGCCGCTGCTGTTGTGAAATCGTTGGAGATGAGTGGTTGACACTTTACCAATGTTTGATGGGCTGCTGCTGCTGTGAAGTTCTGATCGGGTATGTTTTACCTAAACAAAACCTTATTTTTTTAATTTGGGCTGGTTCATGGATCGGGTTTCAGGCCGGTTTCCGGGTCGGATCCGAGTAAAACCCATGGACGCCAAACTCACCCGTCGAGACTCGACTAGTTCCAGAATAGCGACTTGTCGACTAGTCCGTAACAACCATGGTGTGACCATTAAGCTATTAGCAAATTAGATGTTTAGTTGGAGTGATATCTCACGGGATAGAGGCATAGAGCCAAATAGAGTAGGCACTCTAATATTATTTTACGTAGACTTTCCCCTCAGCTTGCATAGACCACGGATATTAGCTACATATGTGCGCAGGCCATGTTAGAATATAATATGATCCTGCTAAGCCCGCTTCCTAACACCTTGAGGTTTTAGGAGAACTGGTAACTTAACATGGTATCAAAGCTCCAGTTGGCAGGGGTCTAAGGTTCGACTCCCTGCCACCCCAATATTCTCATAATTAATTATGGACACGAAAGACTTGTTATTGCCCCAAAGATGGGCGCCCGTGATCCACTCTCGACCCATAAATGGGCTTTCGAGTGAGGGGGAATGTTAGAATATAATATCATCCTGCTAAGCCCGCTCGCTTCCTAACACCTTGAGGTTTTAGGAGAGCTTCCTAACACCTTGAGGTTTTAGGAGAACTGGTAACTTAAGGCCATCTGCATGACCATAACCATCACTATAACCAGAAATTAACAGCTTTCTCTTCCTCTATTGCTGATTGAATTCCTCGCTTGCCTTTTTGCATATTCTTCCCATACAATATGAGCAGCAAAGCCATCAAATATATATTTATATATAGAAGGAGAGATCAGTGGATCCTTTTATTCAAAACTTTCCAAGCTTTTGAAGTCTCATTCAAGCTTCATTAAAAGATCTGAGAACCTTAACAAAAGGTTTGAGCCAGCCCTGAGGGATGAGGATCCTTTCGTTCTTGGTGGTACAGAAATTAGAAATTTATCTGATAATATAAATTTCATTCAAAGACGCCTAACTCTAACTGTGATGGGGTGACCTTAGCTGAAAAAAGTTGCCCCACTTTGCTTCATTTATTTTAAAAAAAATGTAGTCTCTATTGTTTATAGTTTATAGTTTATACTTAATACTTTGTGAATATTAAACTTACAGAGCTTAATTAGAAGATGTTCGCTACTGGCAGGGGTCTTATCTGTCAAGCTATAGTTTTAAAAACAACTGGACCTTTGAAGTATTTAAATCATTTGAAATACACTGCAAGTACATTGATGGTTTTGAATGATAGTGTGCCTTCATTTATATATTCATACATTTGAACATTGTGATTTGCAGTCAGGATTAGGTCATTAGCTATACTTGTTTTACCTTGAATAATTCTCATCATGCAAGTTGGTTGACTTTTGATTAGGCCAACTTTGCTTCTAGGGTGTGCTACTCAGAATGTAATCCCTGATCTGTAGTCATATATTGACCTATGATAGCTGGCAAGCATAGGGGTGGACTAATATTTTGAACTGCAAAACAATACAGAGATAGGTTGCAGTTTTTGAATGTTATGAATAGAAGGGATATGCACTTTGAACATGTATGGGGATTATGAGAATATTTATTTTGTATAAGTTTTTCCTATAAGAAAAAATGCATTCCTTTTATTTCTTACTAGGTAGATATGGAGTATGGCAGTCAGTAATACAAATGTTGTCCATTTATTGTTAGATTTCACTATTCACACCTAGGTCCCTGGCTTTGGTTGCTTGGCTGGGGATAGAACGGTGTTAATTGTTTAAAATTTCTGTATCATGCGAAACCATATATTTTTCTCTTACTGTTTGGAGTGATGTAATTCATAGCTTACTATTGAATTCTAGGTGAGAAGTTCTGTGAAATTGTCGGAAGCCCATATTATATGGCTCCGGAAGTGCTCAGGCGGAACTATGGACCAGAAATAGATATATGGAGTGCTGGAGTCATTCTTTACATTTTATTATGTGGAGTGCTCCCATTCTGGGCTGGTACATTTCTTGTTTCCTATCTTCTCTCCCCTCCCTCCCCCTTGCATGCAGATGAAATGTATAATCCTGATATTGTTAAAATGTATGTTACAATCTTGTCTTTTTTATTATTTCAAATGCTGGACTAGTTATTTTGAGGTTCAATGTTGACATCTGCATGCATTTATCTTCTGACCGTTAACATTGCATAGTTTTGAGGGTGCTTATAATTCAATCCATGCAACTCATGGAGAATAATAATTGCAGAGTCTGAACAAGGGGTTGCACTGGCCATCGGTGCCAAATTGATTTCAAACGTGAACCCTGTCCAAGTATATCAGAAAGTGCTAAGAGTCTAGTTTGCCAGATGTTGGAGCCAGATCCAAAGACCCGCCTAACAGCCAAACAAGTGCTTGGTAATTTTTTGCATCTTATAAACTTTCTTCTCTGTCCCTGTCAGTAGTCAGGACCCTTGCATCGTATTGGATGCATTTGGTTTTGTATTAATTGAACAATTGGTGCTTTTGCATTTCGAAAATTAACATCCATATTTGCCTTTTGAATATGTTGATTTACTGAAAGATTTTAGCAGAGAACGTAGTTAATTATAAAAGACACCAGCCTCTAAAGGAATAATACATGTTCAAGTAATATCCTATTAGCAGACCAAGATAGTAACAATGAATTTCTGCCTTGTCAGTTGACATACTTGTCATCTGGCATGTTGGAATCGAAGCTTTCTTATTCGTATTGGGTTGTACTTTATGATACCTCTATCTTGGATTATTAGGGATTACATTGTTTACTATTTGTTGTAAATATTTGAGTTTTCTGTAGGATATAAAACTTTTGAAACATTTAGTTATATTATGATTGTAGTGAAATTGACGGTTACAGAGATGGCTCGGATATGTTTGGACCGGTAAGATACTATAAAATAATTTGATCATCATATTCATTAGCCAATGTCCACAATTTCCAATTTGGAATACCTCATCTACTTGATTAATTCTACATTGTTAGTGAAAAGAATGAAAAAGAAATCCTAATTTAATATGGATTTTAGAAATAGATAAATCAACAATTAAACACAGAAATTATAGATGCGTGGTTGTCAAAAACATAAGCAGAAAAAGGAGAATGTTAGGCATTAGGTCATTATGAGTAGCAGTAGCATGGTAGTCTGTGGATGAGGGTCACTTAGCTGATAGCTGGTGTATTAGGGAGATGCATTTTGCATTAATAGGATGAGAAAAGTTCTGGCTGAGTGACAGTAGCCAGCACAAAGCATAGTGAGGGACCCATACCATTTTAAGAAGCACATAGGCAGGAGATATTAATGAAATAATATCACATTTGGTGCAACATCTTTGTAAGAAAACAGGTTGCAACATTATAAGGGATGCAAGAAAATGTTAATGTAATGAGATTGTTAACGTAATTCCGTTTTATATAAAGCAAGAAAATAGGGTTTTAAATTGTTTATGCTAATATATTAATTTGGGATGATGTATATTTTTAAAGCTAAACATTGGAACCTATATATAATGACAGTAAAAGGGTTTACTGACCTAACTCCTAAAAAATTTAAAACCCCAAACCATACAAATCCTAAATACTCAATTGGACCTTACACCACCCATAAGCCACTACTAATACCCATCAGAAACCACCCTAAATCTTCAAATCTTAAAGTGAAACCTGTCGCTATTCTGACCCGAATTCCAGCCTGTTATTGCTCTACCACACTACTTTAATTTCGACCATACTCGACTAACAATTGTCAGGTACAACCCATACCACCATCATCTCCATGAGGAGGAATCAAAAAAGAGAAGAAGCTGAGAGGAAGAATGTAATTTAAACCTGTCGAAGGATGCTGCTACCGTCGTGCAACCGTCGTGCAACCGTCGCCATAGTTCCATCACTTCCACATCTGCCGCCATCGCCGTTTACGTTCATCTCCATCATTGAAACTTCAAAAATAGCTGTCGTTGTTGTTGTTATGGGCAACATAACCCTAATTTCCCATTCCTTGCTCCCAAGTTTTAAAAACTAAGGAAAGCAAGTGAAGAGAAAGTAAAGTAATTTCATCCCAATTTTGGTGTGAAAGTTTTGGAGTGAAAGTATGTTTAATTTACCTTCACTTTCACTTGCTTTCTTCCCTTTTTAAAACTCGGGAGCACAAAAAGTAGTGAAAGTGAAACTACTTTACTTACCTTTCACTTGCTTTCCTCCCTTTTTAAAACTTTTTAAAACTCGGGCGGAAGGTGTTAGTGTTTTGTTTTTCTTCTAATTTCATTAATACTTCTACACTTTCAAATTATTCACATAATACTAACCAGAAAATTTGTTAACTTGTTTTATGCATGTATTATGTATAATTTTAACACCTTTTAAAACCAGTATATCATAATCCTTTTCCTAAAACTCATATTCGTTGATCTATTCCGATTATTGCTTAAATTTTAGGAATTAGTATCTATGTTTCTAACTTTATTCTCTTTTATTGCATAATGAATTAATAATTCCGTATTAATTGCTATGACTTTGTGTCGTAGACTAGTGATATCATTAGTGGTCTACTCATAATGTAGTTAATTAATAAAGCTTTAGTCTTATCTTAGCTTTGCATTCATTCACACTATGCCCAATCCAATACTCGTAGCGCACACACTGCACATAACCCATCCTTTGAGCTGACTATGGCTCAACCACTACAGAGTAAACCCGAGTGTAACCATGACCATTAAATTTGAAAGTTTCAATGATGGTGTTGAAACTTTAGATGTGAGATTCAACACACTAATGATGTTGATATTTAGGATAACAAGTTAGTCCCACAAGATTATATTTGTGAGAATCCCGAAGTATTTATTTGTCGGAATGAAGGAGGTCGTGAGAGGTAGAGTCAAGGGATGCCCCAACCGAGTAGGATGCTATTATGCCTATAATGATTGGGTGGGATGGCTATTAGGCACATGGAAAAAAGGTGTCATGATCATAAAAATCATGATAGATATGAGGAATAAATATACAGAGAATCAAAGTATCAAGGTAGATGCACCAATCAAGGTGTCGTGGGGGATTTAATTCCGACATTTTCTCGGATTAGACAATTGGTTATCAAGTATATAGTATCTCACGTCAAAACACTAAGGCATCCACCTTTAGTTCTTAGTACATTTCCCATCTCATAGATATCATGATTCCTATAATTACGAACTCACGAAACCCTCGTCGTCCGTACAACCATCATAGACATAATGGTCATCATATACCTTGTATAACTATTATAGGCATAATGGTCAGGGTGGGAAATTCCTACGGTCATAATGATGCATGAGAGGTTCTCTCTCCAAACTCTACCTCCCCACAACCTTCTTTTTACCTTTGAATGATCAACTCGGGGTTCTCATCCATAACCTCGTATCATAGGTCTTCCTCTTCATCCTAAATATCAACATGAAGGTGGTAAATTTGGGTTTCTAACATTTTTCTTGACCTCTGACCCCAAGGCTTTAAGCCATTAACCTTCTCATTTAAAAATTCAAATTAGTGATGATGGTTGCAGTTTATAATACTTTTTCTGAGGAGGTGCTGGGCATGGTGTGATTGAATGCTAAGTTGAAATAAGACTAAAATGTGATATAATTAACTAAATTATGAGTCAACTACTAATGTTATTAACTAAATTATGAGTCGACCAAAATGGTATAACGAGTTGGGTTGGAGTTGATTATTAAACTAATTTGGTGTAAAAGTGCATCAATAGAGTTGGGTTGGAGATGACCTTAGGCTGGTTTATAATTGCGGTATTGATGAAGTTTCATGGGATAAATGTGCAAAACAACTTATTTGGGGATCTAATGAAGGGTTTATTATCTTTTAATGTTTCTAGGAGTGATCACCAAACTGCATGCACGACATCACACTCGTGGTGCAGTTGTGGGTTGAATTATTTACAAACCACATGTGTGGTTTACAATTTTATTAATGACATTCCCCGCACCGCAATTTAAAAAAATATATATATATGCGATGGATAATTATTAGAGTTTTAGTAATTTTTTAGTTTAACTCACTAGACTAAACATGTATCGTGTTTATTTCATAAATTACAACATGAAATTCATTAAATGTGGTTTGGAATTTTCGCGGTGCGGTTGTGGGTTGAATTATTTGTAAACTGCACGTGCGGTTTAAAGTTTGATTAATGCGGTTCAATCCGCACATCATCACACTTGATAAGAAAAACATATTTAATATATATATACTATATTATTTAAGCCGAAGTGACAAATGTTTGGTCGGTCATCTGATAATAAAATAATAATATATTAAAAATATACAATATATTATTATAATATTTAAAACAGATATAGTATACATACAACTTTATCACCGGTGTAGTTCTCCTTTTATAAAACTTTTCACGGGTAATATTATATTATATAGTATACATACAACTCTTCACCGGTGTAGTCCTCCTTTTATCACCGGTGTAGTCCTCCTTTTCTATTTTAACAATCCTATTTACACTATAAATTTTAAGTAATATAGTTGTATTTACATTCAACTCAATTTCATCAGCATTCAAATTCCTTAATTTATTTAAAATTATAACTTATTAATTAAATCTCATGAATATTAAAATCAAAAGAATAATTATACATAATAATATATTAACAACATTGCATAGAAAAATATAAAAAGAAATTAATGATAAAATAAAATAAATGATCATATTAAATTAAATATTTAAATTATATAAAATATAAAATATATAATTTATTAGTATCGCCCCGTGCAAAGCACGGGTTATAAGATATATATATGAGTAACATTTTAGGGAGAACTTTTTATATAGAGTTTAAGAGAGAACCTCCATATATACACATAACACGTATATTTTTGAATTTATTCATTAAATACATATGTAAATAAATCAAAAACAAAGTTACACAACTTTTTTTTGAAGAATTATTGACAATCACTCGTAATAGTGAAAAAATAATCCAAAATGATTCTACAGTAGAATGAAATCGTCCGGAACGATCCTACAATATAATCAAATACAAAAATCAGATTTTTCGCTTAGTTTTGAAGAATCAAATTTTTGGTAAAGGTTATATATGATTAGTATTTTATATTAAAATCAAAATTTATCATCTTATAAAGTATAAATATGGTTAGTTTTAAAATTATTTATGAGATTCCATATTAGAATCAAAGGGTTCTCTCCGGAACTCTATACAAGAGGACACTCTAGAATAATGGCCTATATGTATGTATGCATGTATGTATGTATGTATGATTATTAGTATTTTAGTAATTTGTTGGTTAAACTCAATAGACAAAGCATGTATTGTGTTTACATCATAAATTACAACATGAAATTAATTAAACATATAGGAATGAACCTTTAGTCATATAATTCTAAACTTATACTTCTGTCCAACATTGTAAACTAACAATAGCAATACTAATGCTAGCCAAATAACAGCTCAAATGCACATACAGAATACAATCATTGAATAATCTGATGTTTCAACAAATATTAACATAATAATAATAACACTAAATTGAAGTTGAAAATTTATATTCTATGTCTTGGTTGAATAAATAGTAAGTTGGCTTAAACCAAACAAACTGCAACACATTTTTTTGGTGTGGTTTATCCGGTTTAAGAATTGTGTGGTGCTGTTGCGGTTTGGGAAAATATCCAAACCGCATGTGCAGTTTTGTTTGTGGTTTTGGTCAAAACCGCACTGTCAACTATCTGTGGTGCTCATTATTAATCATGAGAAGGTCTTGATCAAAACCGAAGTTGTTTTTCTGACTTAACATGCTTCTTAAAATCTTGTCTTGAGCTTCTAATTATGTCTAACTTTTTATGCTAATTTATACTTTCTCTATTACAGAGCATCCCTGGATCCTAAATGCTAAAAAGGCTCTGAATGTTCCTCTTGGAGATGTTGTCAAGTCGAGATTAAAGCAGTTTTCAATGATGAATAGGTTCAAAAGAAAGGCCCTGAGGGTAGGTTGGTTACTTCATTATTCTATCAGAAGTTTAGATAACATGGCAGATTAATAATGGCTTTTCATGTATAGGTCATTGCTGATTTTTTGTCTAATGAAGAAGTCGGGGATATTAAGGAATTATTCAACAAAATTGACACTGATAATGATGGTATTGTTTCGGTGGAAGAACTAAAAGCGGGTCTTCAAAAGTTTGGTTCCCAGCTTGCCGAAGCTGATATACAGTTACTTATTGAAGCAGTGAGTCAATTTCTAACTCGCTCAGTAGTCTACATTTTATATTTATTAAACAATAATATTGTTTTGACTCGGAAGAATTCAACTTATTCACTTTGCTTTGTTTTATACGAAGCAATGGTTTACAAGTGTCATTCTCTATGTAAGCATGGCCTACATTTGCAGCTTTATAGTAAGATATATTGTTATTAGTTTGAGAATAGGATATGTAACTATCTCTGTGAACTGTCAGCCAATCAATCATATTAAAGAACCTTTATTAGAAAGCGGGCTAGCAACAATAGCCACCGCATCGTTTTGGTCTTTTTAAAATTTTAATATACCCACCCATCAAGAATGGGAATTCTATTTACACAAGTTATTTTCATCCAAAAGTTATGAATTTCATAGAACACTCTGAAGAATATTTGATTTTCTTATTATATTTATTTATGAAATGCTCTTCACTTCCAAAATTTCAGATGCATTATGACTATTTTAGTCAATTTGCAATCCAATAATTGAAAGTTGATAATTAAATAGATCTAGTAAATATGCTGCAAGCCTGCAATTGTATAAAATGTAAACTGTAAAAGCTACTAGAATGTCCTTTGGACTTTTTTCTAGCACACCCTAAATCTTGAGAAGGATGTTCTGTTTATTACATGAGCAATACATGTAAAACTTACAATCTTGTATAGATTTCTAGCCGCTTAGTGGAATGATTGCAAAGATTTTTGGGTAACAGGTAGATATTAATGGGAAAGGTACTCTCGATTATGGGGAGTTCATTGCCGTTTCACTCCATCTGCAAAGGATGGCGAATGATGAGCATCTTCACAAAGCCTTCTCCTCTTTTGACGAAGATGGTAACGGGTATATTGAGCCTGATGAGCTTCGAGATGCATTAATGGAAGATGGAGATGATGATTGTACAAATATCGCTAATGACATCTTCCAAGAAGTTGACACAGACAAGGTAATGATGAATATTTTTTAGTTTGCCTTCAGTCAGCTCCATATTAAGAGAAGTCATTCTCACCTTATCGTGCTGTAATGTAGGATGGAAAGATCAGTTATGAAGAGTTTGCAGCCATGATGAAAACCGGAACAGATTGGAGAAAGGCCTCTCGACAGTACTCAAGAGGGAGATTTAACAGTCTAAGTGTCAAATTGGTAAAAGATGGTTCTGTTAAATTTGGGAAGTGAGTAAAGTTATAACCAACTACTTGTAGGCATGGTACATTTTCACAGCATTCAATCATCCGTACAAGCACCATAGTCCATTGAAATTTTTCTTGTCTAAGTTTGTGATTATTTCGGGGGTTCCATATATTTATTAGATTTGGTCCCTTTTGATGTTAGCGTACGAGGATCAACCATATTTAGGCGAGTGCATATGGTACGTCATCAAACTCTTTTATTTGCGAAAGTTGGCCTTCTAGCTACGTTATGTAGGACTTCACTCTTTCTTCTTGACATTGTGGAAATGTGGAATTAGTGTTTCATCTGTAATCATGTCAAAATGGAAACTGGAAATAGGTAAGAAGAGGTGATCCTGTCCGTGCAAGTCTTTTGCTTATATGGTCTTATCTATCATTTTAGCTTGCATCTGTTACATATTTTATGGCTAGAAGTGGGAATTTGGGACACATAACATGTCAATTTTGTGTCATCCAAAAATTATTGGAATGTAATTAGAAAAAAGTAAATTATTTTAGATGAATATATATAAGCTTAAGATATTTATATTTTCAGTTTACAAGCAATATTTCATTTTGAAATTTCTCATTGTAATCGTGTAAATAATAGGGTTAGTTTATGGAAATTGCCATCTCGTGTCAATAATAGGGTTAGTTTATGGAAATTGTCATCTCGTGTCAATAATTGAGTTGGGTTCTTGGTCATGTGACACACATTGCCAGCCGGGATGCTGCTTTTTCTTTTTCTCCTACTATACCAGGCGGCTGCGGAGTGGAACCTTTGGTCTGACCTAAGTTGCAACATGTTTCACTCACTCAGTAGATGAATATTATTTTATACCAGCAACTATTTGCTTAAACAGCCTTAAACAGCGATAATAATAGACTATCATGTAAAATCATATAAGCAGAATATATTCATTGCGAGGCATAAACATGTTGGACATCACTGCTTGTGCAAGAGCATATGCTGGAAAAATAGTTGGAAATATGCTTTTACATTCGGAGTACTGTCTTTGTGTAGCTTAGGATAAGCTTGGCTTGTAATTCGAACCGAGTTGTTTGCCGAGCTCAGTTCAAAATAGTTCTGCGCTCAATCAATTTTGTTTTGTCATGTTTTTCTTTAACTCCCATATTAACATAATGATCAACTAAAGTACCGATTACAAAGATGAAAGATGTACAAGTATAGTGTAGATGTGCATATATATCTTTTAAAAATAAAATAAAAGATTTTCACTTTTATTTTACTCAATCCAGACGATCAAAATGTCAACATTAATACACAGGCCCCTCTATGAGATAGATGAACACTCTGGTATGTTATACTCCGTATATTGACAAATTCCATCGACCAATCTGCCTGCTTGTATATATATGGTGGCGAAACCAAAAAGCGTATCTACATTCCAATCTTTGTATATATCAATTCACTTGATTAAAAATGTAGTAGTTTGTTGATAGTTACATGGAGACCACTTCTTTCTCCAATAACGTTCTGGCCATGAGAAGCACTTAAATATTTTGCATATGGGATAATCTGGATTCTAGAAGCCGTGAAAAACCAGCCTTCAAATTTTACCATGTGGAGTATTCAAGTTATTTAATGTAGTGGATTAAGTTAAAGATGAAAAATACAGTATAGTTTTGTCTGCCTATATATCCTTCTTTAATTTGGGTAGAGTCGTGGTAATTTTGTCAAATGGAAGCTTCACCGAAAGGGTAAATTTTATTCTAATTAAGGGAAAAGAGAAAGGGATTAGGATTTTAAATCACTTCATTGTAATTTGAATGGAGAAAAGATAAGTATTGCACCAAAACAAGAAATTACAAGACTTTTAAATAACATAATTTAAAATTTTGATCATTTTCTTAAACAATCACAAAAAAATATAGCCTAAAATTCTAATACATAAAGAAAACACAAGTAGAGATTATCTTAAATAAAAAAGGAATAAATTTACAGAACATTTAATAGTGTCCCAACTTCAAAGCATTTTACAATGAAACCACCCACTTTTTTGTGTCAAATAAAGATATACATACACACACATATATATATAAACTTCATATTTTATCTATAAATAAGTTCTATACTATAAATATTGTAAATAAGAATTTAGGCTAATCTTCGAATACAAATTTTTTTATAGTGAAGATCATGAAAATATTCATTAAATTCTGTATAATTATAATAAAATTGGTAAATAGTACAGAACCATGATTTTATTTACAGAATCATAATAATTTTTTTTATCTAATATTAACTTATTTGCATAATTTTAAATAAATTTAATACTTAAAAATTTATAAATTGTCATGAGAAAATTTTTTCACTAAAATATTATCCTAAGAATTTACATGATGATTTAATGTAGAATTTTAACATATGTGACCTATCTAGATGAGGGTTTTAAAAAAGACCTTTTGTTTGACTTTTCATTGTGCAATATGTGAACTGGCTGGAGTGACTGTATGAAGATTACAGAACATCTTCCACTTCATATATTTAAAAATTATGGTCTCAATTAGGCGGGCATTAGTTTAAGTAAAATATAGTTCGAGAACATGCATATGGCAATTAAACTATAAATTTATAGATTCTACCGTATCCTATTGCTGGTAAATAAGACAACCCTTTAGAATCAATGGAAACAGAAAAGACTAACAAAACTACAGAAATATGTACACACATGGATACATACATAGCTAGAGAATCTCTTAATAATATAATTTTGTGTACTCTATATATACACACATGTTTCAATCGGGAAATGCATGATTATGATCGGTAGAAAGCACTAAAGATATGGCCATCCTTTTAGGTATACATTGTCATCATCTTAATCTTTACAAGTGAGAGAGTGGGTGTGAACCACGATATACATATTGCATGTGGGTGTATAGCATATATATTTATGTATATATAGGGGTGTGAAAACAATCAACTGCATAATATGTGACCCAAGTGATCTTAAAAGTTATGGTTTACAACAAGCATGTACGTACACCAACGTAGAAAAATAATATGCATACATCTATACCTATACCTACACCTACATCAAATAAAAGGGTAAAAGTGTGGAGAAACAGACAGTTCCCTACCCTATTAAGCATAGAAAGTGTTAGCTTCACATTTATTTGATGTATTTCTTGTTATATATAGATGACAAATTTTTTCATTAATCTATCTTATCATCAATGAGATATTCTTTAAGTTGTGGATGTGTTAATTTGTCATATAAAATGATGAATTAATTGTATGGATAAAGAACTAAATGATCATTATATATAAATAAGTTTCTAGCTATTACCAATATTTACTCTTTATTCCTTGCTTGAATATATGGATGAATTCCTACTAGAATTTATATTTTTTAGATTTTTAATTTCTCGATAGAATAAGTATATAATTGACATGTAAGAGGTTACGTCTTTTGATATATTCAAACTACATTATTATATATTAAAATGAAATAAATTATTTTATTTAAGAATCAAAACAATCATTTAAAAAAATTGCAAACTAATTACATAAATCTATGTTCCATCATTAGTTATAGTAGGTGTATTTAGCTCATCGAACTGATTAAATTCCTGATTATTCAAATAATTATTCTGATTAATTCTGATTTATCCGATTAATCTCTATTCTGTGCATTCACCGACTAAGTCCGATTCGCGCTTTTTTACAGTACCATATAACATACATTATAATATTACTAATATTGATAAAAGTACTGAATAAATAATAATATTGACAAATATACTACTTACTACATTGATATATATAATATACAAAAACTTTAATGATTGAATTTATATTTAAAAGTAAGAACTAGTTATAAATTTGTTGGCAAGTATGTTACAGGCGTAAATGAGTTGAATCAAGCCGAATTTTAAATTGCTCATTTTAAGTTTGTTTAAAATTTTCCGAATCCGAAGTAGAATTCGAATTCTCATCGAACCAAATATTTTGATTGAATTTGACTCATTAATGTTCACGAACAACTCATGAATACATGTTCGTGAACAAACTCACAAACATATTTTATAATTACTACTCATGAACAACGCATGAATATCGTTCACGAACTTGTGTTCATGAACACATTAATTTATAGACTAATTTTCATTAAAAATTTAAGAATATTTTTAAAAGGTTTATTTTTTTATTTCATGAATACAAAAACAGCACATAAAAATATAAAAAAATGCCAATTAAAATAAATAAATTTAAATTCTAATATCAAGATAATGAGTTAAATTTTTTTTCTCACATCTTCAGTTCAAGTCCAATAAAATATAAACTTGACAATTAATAATTTATATCAAAAATTAGAAATTAATAAATAAAAATTAGTACAAAAATCAAATAATACATGAGTGTAAAAATTATTAAATTAATTTGTAAATAAATATATATACAATTATTTTATAATTATAGTAAATATTTATGAATAAGTCTTCACGAACTTATTTCAAACTTGTGCAAGAACTTATTTCGAACATGTTCATGAACATATATATATATATATATATATATATATATATAATCGAACTTATTTGGAATTTGTTCACGAATATTATAATTTTTATTTTTTATATATCATAATATATATTATATACGTAATATACATATTTTTAAACATATTATTATATATATACGTAATATATAACAATTTACTCATTTTATGTATTCGTTAGTATTTCGTGTATATTTTGTATATATTTCGTGTATTCGGATATAATCGTTTCGTGTTATTTCGGGTCGTTTCGTGTAAACAAAAAGTATACAAAAAATTCGTGTACTTTTCGTTTCGTTTCGTGTAGACACGAAATATTTCATTTCGTATTCGGATCAGTTAAACAAGTACACAAAATGATTTTCGATCGTTTTCAATTTTAGTTATGAGTACACGAAAGTGCACTAAACTAAATTACAGGAAACGACACGATTGCCGACTCTAATTGTTGTCAACCTATACAAGTATTAAAAAATTCATTTAAATTGTTCCTTGAATTCAACATGTTTTATACAGTATTGTCTGCTATAACATCCTAGAAACTAATGTACCAAAGGTCTCAAGTTGACAACTTGAATTATAAGATGGAACTTTTCATTGTAAAAATAATGCATGTAATTGTTAAACTTAAAATCATAATGTAAGCATGCTTTATTATAAAAACATTATGTACCCATCAAATATTAGAATTATAATAGCTTGATATCTCAAATGGTTTATTATTTTTATAGCATTAGATTTAAAATTTTATAATATTTGTAGTGCCAAACTATCTTTTTATACTGTATTATATATATATACTAACTTATAAACTAATATTTAAGTAAATTAAATTTTTATTAATATTTTTATTGATACTTAATATAAAATTTTATAATATTAATAATTTATGTTAATATTATATGTTCTCTTATTTTAAATAAATTTATTCCATTTAATATAAATATGTTATAATTTGGACCCGTGTTATAATAAATATATAATTGGGTCTAAAAACTAAAATTTTAATTAATATAAATACCTTGTATTATAATAATTAAAATTATATTAATACATGTATATTTTTAGGCCCGTACCAAAACTTTTAATTTTTCAGCTAATATAGTATATATAAGGTAAAAGTTCTATGGAAAATATTATATGAAGTACTAATTGAAAAACATATATGTTCTACATTATATTCTCGTTATATGTTCTTTAATTAATACTCCATAAGTTCTCCATTTTAATTTAACCCTATATATATAATACACTATTATAAATATAATAATTGGCATTAATTGACAACCTTATGTCAATTAATCAGGGGTAATTGGAATAATTAATCGGAGTATTAATCGAATTTATTAAAATAAAATATTAATAATTAATTTGTTAAACTTATAATATTATTTTTAAAATATATGTAATAATTAATAGGATTTTAAAAGTCGAATTGGAAGAACACCTTCTAGTTAGTCGTTAGATGGATGATTTTTAGAACTATGATAAAATATAGTAAGCTAAATGTATATCATAATGAATATATTATTTTTCATTTAAAATATTTTATAAATTTGTATCATATATATAATGAAATTAATGTCATATTTTCAAATACCTATTAAATACATATTCAATTCATTGTAAATTATTGATAATTTTCAAATTAAGTATTCTACAGTACCAAAAAATGATTATTTTTAACTATCATCTAAAATGAGTCAATGAATTTGTATTAATCAATTACGGAGTAGAAGTTATAGTAAAGTTGAATGAAAATGTCTAGACTGTATAGGATAGAAAGATTCACAATTACAAAATAGATGAAAATGTATATAATTGCATGACATTTGCACATTATACAAAAATGCATAATTTCAACTACCTAAAAAGAAAAAAGAAGCTACAATTATAATATTGTCTTGCATTGTTTACAATGCGATGAAAAGTATCTTCTTATTAATTATTATGGTGGCTTGTTCCACTTCACAACAAGGTTATCTTAGACTTTTATTATAGTACACCTCGATAACCATGGAAGCTCCCCTGCAATTTTCAGAGCCCTTCATGATGAATATCATCGTTTTATATATTTTTTAAAGAAAATTGTAGAAATTAAGACGTACGTCAAATGAGAAAGGGAATAGATAGTCGTTTTCTTTGTCTTTTTATGATATGAATAACATATATATATACTTCTTTACTAAATATTATTACTCTATATAAAGTACATATAGGATACAAATTGTTTTTCAAAATGTTAAACATTAATTTGCATGAAGTGGCGTTTGGAAGTGGACAATCTATATTTCAACAAAAAAAAACGTTTTTGTTATTCTGAAATGGCATCTCAGTACATTGTCTAAATGCGGACAAATCTCATTCAATTTATTCGCGTACATATATCGTTTGCATCATAGCATCACACACACACACATATACGTATAGACTAGCTAGAAGCTGCAATATTGCTTGAACTTCTTGATCGAATAGACATTCTTAAGTTCATGATAATTATAATTACATACTTGAAGTAGTACTAGTGTTCCTAACAAAAATGATAAATGAATACGATAAATCTTTTGGTAAGATTTGTTTCTTAGCAACTTTCATGAGAATAGGCATCTTATTCAAGAGTTGTTAGATCCGCATAGTTATTCTAATGTAGTAGCGCACCCATTCATGTGCAAATGAATCATAATTATGTAATTATCATGGTTTGTCCTTAAAATTTTGGTAATTGTTTCTTAATACCTAATAATCAACAAAACTTTGTGGGTTGATACTTTGATTGATTATGATCTAATTTAATCATATTATCACTGCCTAATTAAATTGCCAAACTTGCCACTTGCATGTGTACGTTCGGCCTACATTGGGACATAATCTCGAATAATTAAAATTAAGTGCTTGCTTAGCAGCACCAAAAAAAAAAAGAAGTTGAGTGCATGTCATTTGAAGAATTTTATATACGATTCTTTTTCCTTATACTATAGTAACGATAACCTGTTTATAATTAGAAGGATGAAGAAACCATACATTTTTTTCTTTTTTCTAATTCGAATGTACCGACATTTACTTACACGCATGCAATTAAAATGCTTTCGTTATGCTTCAAAAAAAAAAATGCTTTCATTAAACTATATATTCGCACGTATCATTTTTTGCCAATTTGCATGTAACATCTAAATAACCTTTCTTTTTAAACTATCCCAAATGTAAATGCTAGATTCATTCAATGTGTAGCACGTAGTGTGTATATATTTGTTTAAGCTTCATGCATATAACAAATTTCTAAATGTTGAGACGGAAATTTCTTCCTTTTTTTCAAATGAGTCAACGGTTCAACATTCAATTTAAGGAGAGCGATTATTAGAATTCATTCATAAACACATCAAATTTGATCGCGGAAAATTTTGACTCGAAAGTATGTACATAAACAAAATCTTAAACATCTGGCCAAGTAGATTTGTAAATATAGTTCATGAACAAGTTCAATAAACAAACTCCTCAGCAAATCTAATAATGTTAATGATCATGATCATTAATATAGGTTTAAATATTAAATTAAAATTTAAGGAAATTTGTAATAATGTTAAGGGATCATGCTCATGAATTTAGCTTTAAATATTAAATTGTAACCCATACATATATAGAGATCATATAAATCATGTTACTTTTTTTAAATAATTTGGCTTATAATCTTATAAATTAGTATTCTTTCTAAGAAATTTTCTGAGATAAAGTCAAACTCAGGACGTTAATAACAGATAATAAGTTTTAACATTTGAGTTACCCAATCGTACTAAAAAATTATAGTGTATGTCATATTATGAAACTCATTGTTGTTGGAACTTATATTTATGTACTTGGTTTACGAATATTATGTCCCTTTTATTTTTTATTTTTATCATTTACTTATATTTGTAAATAAATTAAATGAACAGATCTATGAGTCGTGAACAAAATAGTCAAATGTTCACGGATTATATTATATATATAGACCATGAATAATATGTTTTACTAATTAGTTAAACTCAAATAAAAGTTACTAGTATACTGTATTTATTAATTGCACTCAGCAATTCCACTCAGCAGATTCAACTTGCTTATTGAATGATGATGAATAATATACAGAAAATCAGGCTAGGGATATTTTGGGTATCAATCATGATCGATATTAGATACGTGAAGCATATTTGGTTCAACTAAATTAAGGACTGTATTACTTTATTACTTTATAAACTTAAAACATAAATAGATCCTTTAGATATCCGTCATTATCCTTACAAACCAAGTAATAATTTCAATTAAGGGAAACAACACATAAATCACATCTCTAGATCTGCGCGTGTATATATATATATATATATAGGCAAGTGATCAAATAGAAAATAACTTAGAATAGAAAATAGAAAATAAGATCTACACCACATATTTAATCTAATCTAATGGCAAGGAGGAACATCCACACACAAATCAAATACACCCGCATACACCCAATCCCACATAATCCCTCCGTTTTTAATTTGATTTTTCCCGTTAATTAGTGAAGTTTTTTTCAAATCTAACTTCACCACATTTTTCTCCATCTCCTAACAATCAGTTTGCATACCATATGTGATATATTCCGGTGGCTTTTATTTTTTTCACGATTTCCATTATTTTTTGTGACCCCAGGATATATAATTTAGTGATTTCTGTAATACAAATTAGTGATTTCTATAATACAAATTAGTGGTTTCTGTAATATAATTTAGTGATTGAAGTTTGAATCTGATAAGTGACGAATTTATTTTAATTATAAATTATATTTGCCGAAATATAACACATATGGTATGAAAACTGATCGTTGAGTGATGGAAAAAAATGTGGTGAAGTTAGATTTGAAAAAACTTTGTCAATTGACGGGAAAAATCAAATTAAAAACGGAGGAGAATAGATGGGATTGTGTGTGTAAGGGTGTATATAATTTGTGTGTGGGTGCGGCAGGTATAATGATAATGTTTTCTATTTCTCATTTAAGCTATTATCTATTTGAGCAGGACCCTATATATATATATGTATATGTATATGTATATGTATGTGTATGTATATGTATATGTATGTATGTATATATATAGGTACTTTCTACATGAATAAAATTAAAAATCAAATCAACCCATCTCCTACCATTAAAAAAATAAATAAACGGTCAAGATTAAAAAATAAATAAAGTTTACGCTAGCGTATAATTTTTATTTTTTTCTCATTTATACCCTTACTTGCTATGAGATATTTATTTTAAAAAAAAATACATGTACACTCTATAATGGAATATATGTCATTACTACACTTCTAGGACCTCTTACTCCTGGTCTCTGAGAAAAAGAATTATAATGGCATCTGAAAGTTGACATCGATGAGTTTGTTTATCTTTGTTATAGACTAGTTTCTGAAATGAAGAATAGGTGAAAATTTATCAACAAAATTTTCTATTAAAATAGAAGCAAAAACAACACATGTAACTTGAAGATCTAGCCAGTCCAATTTGGGCCGGAAATACCTAACTGAAAATTATTATTAAATCTTCAACATCTATTAAATCTTCTGAAAGTTTCATGCCTAATAGCTGCTGATAATAACCCAAGGCATATATCATCAAGAAACAATCTTAACACAATAAGCAATATAACAAGCAGTGATCAGAACACTAAAAGCAATGATGTCGAAAACATTGAAGCAGAAATGAATTATGAAATGAGAAAAGTTGAAATGGATTTTAGAAAGCTCATAGAATTTTTTTAAAAATGGTATGATAAAAGAAGAAGCGTGTTTCTAAGAGATAAGAGTGTGCATTTTGGAGAGACATATAATAAAACGTAATTTTAAAAGGTAAATTGAGAATTAAGAAAATATGTTCATACGCTCTATAATAGGGCACGCTCTATAATAGGCGTGGACATATTTTTTTTAATCTCATACGTTGATTTGTTTTTTAAATGATAGGAGATGGGTTGATTGCATATCAAAAAATATTCAACTGTGACCCGTCAACAATTTCCTCTCTCTATATATATAAAATGCTCCTTTTATCTTAAGTTGAAATATATAGAATTCGTAACACTATTATAAATAGACATAGAAGAAATATCGATGCATGCAAGGTACACCCAAATAATCCAATAAACAATTGACACGATCACAAAAAAATAATTAGTGTTTGTGTATGCATATAGCTAGCTGTAAATTAAACAGTTGACAGTCACACAGTGATAACTAAAATTATCACGTGTCGATAATGAATATACAATGTTTCACATTTTATAACGTATCACGGCGCCGGAACTATCTCGCTCGTTTCAACTTTCAAATGGTCCCTAGCTTATTCCCTGTCACTCATACGTATATGTTTTCTATTTGTCTCCGTCGTTTACAGTACAGAAAAAACAAATTGTACGTATAATAAAAATTGACATATTTAAATTAGTACTAAATTATTTACTCTTACATTAATTATGGTATAAATAAATCTATATTTTTAGTTGTAATTTGAATATTTTCTGTATGTAATATATTTAAATGAATCATTGACAAACTCAATTTACACAAAGTCAATAATTGTGATTTAAGTATAATTATAATTACGCGCTGCTGACACTACCAATCTTCTTACAAGAATAGAGTACTTTTCTTTGGTGAAAGGTCAACTTCGTATCACTTAATTGATGCCGTTTTATCACGTATTGTAAACCACATATCTCATACAGACTATATATGTAGTACGTATACATGTGTTCTCTATAGACTATTATAGAAATTTATGTTGTAAATTAATCTCAGATCATTAAGCCTTATATATAATACTTAAAATTATAGATTAAACCCACATAAGTATGATTAAAAGTTGATTATGTAATGGACATGTGACAAAGCTAGCTCGGCCACCCGGCCTAAGCTTCTATATATATATATATATAGGTACCATGCATGAACCAAAACATAAACATCTCCACTCCGATCCCCCTTGACTGTCTATAATTTCTCTATCCCCAACCACACATATATATATATATTTTTTTTAATCATGAACTGCATAAAGAGTTGGCCTGAACCAATTGTCCGAGTCCAATCTTTATCGGACAGTGGCATACAAATAATTCCGGATCGGTACGTGAAAAAGCCTACAGACAGGCCTTCACTATCACTCCTCACTCCAACGGCTAATCACACTAATATTCCCATTATTGATCTCGAAAACTTGTTTTCGGAGCAGCCCATGTTACGTGCGGCCACGGTAGCTGCCGTGGGCAAGGCATGCAAAGAGTGGGGATTCTTTCAGGTGGTGAATCACGGTGTCAGTCACCGACTGATGGCGGACACTCGAGAGGCATGGAGAAAGTTTTTTCACCTTCCGGTGGAAGAGAAACTGGCTTATGCAAATACACCCGCCACGTATGAAGGTTATGGAAGTAGGCTTGGAGTGGAGAAAGGAGCCAAATTGGATTGGAGCGACTACTTCTTCCTTCATTTTCTTCCTACTAATCTCAGGGACCAGAATAAGTGGCCCAAGTTTCCTGCCTCGTGTTGGTACGAAAATTCTTATAATTAAACATATATAATACATAATTCAAACGAGCAAAGTGTGAAAACTAAATGTGCTGTCGCACCCACAAAGTGCAGAATATTACTTAATTTGTTTGCTCAATCCTTATATGTATGATGCATAATAAACATGCATTTTTGTGTACCTCATGTACTGTAGAATTAAAGTTGATCCGAGTCTAAGTACTGAATCGAGTTTCACGTGCCTGCATGGATAAGCATAACATTTTTGTTTTTGACAGTAGTTAAATAAACACACACACACACAGATCGAGAAGTACCAACTCATGATTAGTAACCATTTTTGCAGTGAATTGGTGGAAGAGTACAGTACAGAATTGGCAAAACTTGCTGGAAAACTAATGAAGGTTTTATCGACAAACCTCGGATTAGATGAAAAGCAGCTTCAACAAGCTTTAGGAGGAGAAGAGGTCGGTGCTTCTTTAAGGGTGAATTTCTACCCCAAGTGCCCACAACCAGACCTCACTCTGGGCCTTTCGCCGCACTCGGATCCCGGTGCCTTAACTCTCCTCCTCGCAGACAATAACGTATCAGGTCTTCAAGTACGGAAAGGTGACAATTGGATCACTGTGAAGCCTGTCCCTAACGCAATCATTGTCAATATTGGTGACCAAGTTCAGGTATATTAATTATATCCAAGTATTTCTAACATGTGCAAATATAAACATCATGTTTTCTAAAACTTACTGCTTTTAACGCATAATTTTGACTTAAATTCCTTGTAAAACATGATATATAACCTAGATACTTATATTAACAAGTCCCGCTCCATCAAGATGACGACAAGGACCACAAGCACACACACATCATGCATATGTCTACATATACACACACACTGACTCAATAATTAGATTTTTCTAACAAGAATCAGTAGAATTTTTACTAGGACGACGGTTAAAAATTACGTATTTATTAAGACAATATTATAGTTATTCGTAATAATCTAATTAATTAATTAAAACAGTTTTAACCAAGCCCCATGCATGCATGCATGCACATTATGCAGTCATAACCTGAACCACAATATTCTTTAGGCAATTGGTCGTAAACAAATTATAATCTATTGATTTGTTATCTGCAGGTTGACATTCATAGTAATCTCTCCGTCACATATTTACGTTGAGTAAAATAAGATTAATCATTAGTATTAGTAGAATTCATCTGAACACAGAGAATTAACAGGCCACACCATATAGTCAAAAACTAACAAATTTCACAATTACAGATATTTCTGCTTCTGCTTTAGATTCATGGTACCTGAAAGTCTGAAACTATTACGCAGTACTTAATAATTAATATACAAGAATTTTAAGTCAATGAACACCACCTAACAGAACAAACTGTACGTGAGTACACCGACAAAATATAGGAGTTTTCTTTTAATGGCAAACATATAGTTTTTCATGTACACCTTATATTCACGCACACATTTATCTACTAAAACTCGAATCATTATTATTTCGGGTAAATTTATCAAACACAACTATATAATTGGGAGAGTATTTTTTTTATTTTTGAAGAGATCGATCGAATTAGTAGAGTATTAACTATTTATACTATTGTACCTAGCTAAATTTTCATTAATTTAAAGCTAGTGTTTATAATGTGTAACTAATTCTGTATGGATTTACACATGCAGGTGCTAAGTAATGGAAATTACAAGAGTGTGGAGCACAGGGTGATAGTGAATTCAGCTGCAGAACGAGTTTCTCTTGCTTTCTTCTATAATCCCAAGGGAGATAAAACAATTGAACCTATCAAGGAGCTCATTACAGAGAGCGCTCCTTCTTTATATCCCCCCATGACTTTTAATCAATACAGAACTTTTATCAGGACAAGGGGACCTAGTGGAAAATCTCAAGTTGAATCACTCAAGTCGCCGCGATAATATTAAGCAAGCATTGTTAAGGTTTATTATGAACGATTAAGTTAATAAAGAAATGCAGTAATTAAGAATGATTTATATAAGTTAATAAAGAGATGCCATTTTTATAAATGTGATGATTTACGAGTACTGGTCTATCAGGCATATTTATATGACGATTAAATTATGTAAGATTTAGCAGAAAGATGAGGAAAATGTCTATGGAATTTGTTCATGTATGTTTTTTGTGTATTGGAGATTATAATATAATCCCCACCCCACCCCCAATTTCCGTCTCATATTTGATATTTTATGCTCTCAGAATTTGGTCAAAAAAGTAAAAAATATAATTAATTTACTTTAATATATAATTTATAAACTTATATAAGAATAATTTGTATTTGTTAGTTAAATTATGGTCAATCGGACCATATATAATATGTAATGGATAAAATATATATTTTATTTATCTATTGGGCTTTATGAGCATCGAATATATATATATATATATATATATATATATATATATATATATATATATATATATATATATATATATATATATATATATATATATATATGATTAGTGGTTTTGCTCTTAGACAATGCAAATTTACAAGAATAAAATGTTAAAATGGGTAAGTCTAAAGATGCAGGCATAATTTGTCACTTTTTAATGTTTGAGTACTAAAAACGTGCTACACTTAGATGTTAGTTAATCTGCCCTAAAGAGAAATTGACATGTTGGCCGTCACATTTTTCTTGCTCTAAAAGTTGATATCATTATAATCACTCGCACAAAAATGTTTTTTTATGCAAAGGAAAATACAATATTAGTCCCATATCTATGCCAGTCTTCAAATTGCACCCAATAAGAATTTTTCAAGATAAAGGGGAAACATTACAACAAGAAAAAAAACATATTAAATGATTATAGAACAATACCAGTCATCTAAGCTATTTTAAACTCTAAGTAAAAAACACTCAGTCCTAGTCCTAGGCCAGTGACCCTGGTCCATACAGAGATAGACTAGGAATGTGTAGAGGTCTACCACGGAACCAAGATACCGGAACAACTAGGACTAAAAATATGTAATGTAAAATTTTAAAGTTTAGACAGGGGCTAAAAAAATTGTTTCTATTGATTTATAGAGGTTCATGTTGTTTTGATATAAAAAATCTATTAGTTTTAGAAGGTCCCCTGATTCTATTATGACCAAGAGTAGAATTGATAATTAGTTTTTATTTGAGAATAAATTCTGATCCACATTAGCAGTAATTAACAACATGCACATCTGCATGGAAACAACCCCAAATCCCAATGATGTGATTAGTGTGCTATTGCAAGCCTAACACAACTTGATATATAATCAAGCACAAAATGTATATGTAATTTGAGCTTAATATCAAGTCAGCTAGATCTTATTAAATGCATTCTTATATAGAGGTAAAAAAAAAAAATCATATTTCTGCAAGCTGACCGCTGAACTGCAACCCATGTATCTACAAAATGGAGGATATTATGGCATTAGAAGTAACTAGTAACTAGCAGAGGAATAGCTAGTTATCTCTAATGCCATAGTATTTGACCTGCTTATAAATTCCTCTACAATTCTCTCAAGGAACCTCCCCTGTGCTTGGACTTTCACTTTCAGATTCCTTTGAACCTTGAAAAAATATATATTTGAAAATATTAATGCTTAATTAAATTTTCATTATTGGGTGGGTGTATTTAAGTAAATAAATGGTACCTCAATTTGATCACGTCGCCTCTGCACTCCTATTTGCATCTTCATGAAGCTGAGCACCACTACATAGATGAAGATGACCATGGTAAAGATATAAGTGTGACGACCCGAAATCCGGGGATTAGCGGATTTGGCCCCAGTATCGAACTGTAAAACATCCCATCACAACATTCTGGCCGTAAAACCATTACATCTCCACAAATATAATAATATTACAATCTCACACTTAAATTCTGAACATAATCTCAGAATATTAAACAAAGTCTCAACCTGACTATCCAACAATAAGCCAGTGCAACATAAAAATATAATAACTAGTTCCCGGCAACTCAACAACAGCTCTAAAACTTCCCCTTACCCTTAGTTATCTCGCACTCTGTAGGGATGTAAACATAGGGGGTGAGCGAATAAAACAAAACTCAGCAAGTATAAATCGAGGATTAGATAACAGGGTGTCACGACGAAACAATAAATATCAAGATCAGAAATTTAACCAGGGCAAGGAACTTTAACGGTAGGGAACTTTAATAACAAGAACAGAACAGTGAAGCCAGTTGAGATGAAACTTTAATAATAAGAACTATCTCACAAAGATTATCATTGCTAAAAAATACACCATAAATCTCAAAATAGATGTTAAATCTATTTTGAAAAATATAACCAGGAGTATCTCCAAATACTCATCATTTTATAAAGTAATAGTGACAATAACTGAGACGAAATCTTTAATAATAGAAAATATCTCAAAAATAATACGTCACTATTCAAATCATGCTTTAGCATTTCAATGCTTCAAAATATAACATTTCAAATTCAACTGGTCTTCCATACACTCACGATACTGAATAGGGAGATCAGCGCCAGATACCGCTACCAGATACCGCTACCAGCTACCGATGATAAATCGCAGTTTGATAACTACAGTTACCAACTGGGAAGCACGGACTCTTCTAAAACCCTGCCGTATGCGAGTCGGACTCGGCCGACTCGGCGACTCGGCACCGACTCGGCTGAGTACGTATCCGACTCGCCAGGTGGCGAGTCGATGCAAAAACGTCCCCCGACTCGCCCCCGACTCGTCCCGACTCTCCCCCGACTCGTCCCGACTCTCCCCCGACTCGGCCCGACTCGGCTGACTCTCCCCCGACTCGCCCCCGACTCGTCCCGACTCGCCCCCGACTCGCCCCCGACTCGTCCCCGACTCGTCCCGACTCGCCCCCGACTCGTCCCGACTCGCCCCCATACAAAAAAAGGCCCAACCCCACATATTTAAACATATATATTATCTATTATCTTCTTCTCCTATATATACATACATCCATATAGTGTGTGTGTGTGTATATATATTACCATATGTGTTCCTCTGTGTGTGTATATATATATATATTACCATATGTGTTCCTCTGTGTGTATATATATACATACATCTTGCTAGGGTTCTTGTGTGTGTATTATAGTTTAAGTGAAATGAAACTATTAAGTGTTTGATGCATACAAATCCTATATATAAATATTTTTTTATTATATTTTTATTTGCCGAGTCGCGTATCCAGGACTCTTTGAGAATTGGCGAGTCCCCGTGTCCCCGTACCCGTGTCCTGTGTCGCCGTATCCGAGTCCGTGCTTCTTAGGTTACCAATTAATATTACCCAGCTTTCAGGGAATCTTTCACCCCAAGGGAAAACTATTTCATCTCTGGGCTCTTACAACCCTGGTACAATTAAGTACCAATAAATTAAGTGCCCGAAGGCGAATGCGATAACTGACCAGAGTTTTCAATAATCATCTCAAAATATACTTTTTGTATATCTCAAAATATTTCACGTGCATCATTATGCATTTCAAATCCACTTTCAAAATAATATCTAGTTGACCTCACGTATAAAATCAACTCACTCACATAGGAAGCCACAATTAATTTATACACTTTAATCTCGAAAAGAATAGCTTTTGAAATAAAGATATAATACTCCTATAAATAGGGGAAAATTACCTCCATAAATATAGGTTTTGAGTTTCTCGGGATTTCTCAAAATAATATCTTATAAATAAAATAATTGGAGATTTAAAACTTCATACGGAGTCTTTGAAAATATATGCAAAATCATTTTAAGAATAATTTTCTAAAATATCAGAGAGAAACGAGAGTTTAAATATTGAAAGAGAAATATGGAATATTTCTGTATTAAAGAAATGAGTTTTTATTTGAAGTAGAAAAGGAAATAACTAAATATTTAATATTTTGAAAACAGGTCAACGACGTTAAAAGAAAGTGAGTTTCTAATTTACATAAATTAGATACTCTTGCTTGGAAATAATATTTTAAAAGATGCCAAGGATTGTGTTCCCAAACAAGGCTCAACACAAGACTAGAATTAGAATATAACAATTCTAATTCATGATCACAAAAATTACTCGATCTACATAATAATACTCCAGAGACTACGTCTCAACCAATAATATTTGATTGCAACAATATTGCATGCTTCCAATCAATCATACCATAGAAAAATAACAAGCTCGAGAAAAGAAAGTAGAAATATACTTGCCTGAAAGGAGGCAAGCAACAACTATTAATAAATACTGATTTAATCTTTACCCTTTACCCTTTGGCTCACTCCGAATCAAACCGAATCAAACCGGGTTCCACTATTTTCAGTCAGATGCTCTACAATAAAGTAGAATAAATATTTAATAACCAACAATATGAAATTTAAATTAATTTCCTTCAATAATCCACTAGTTCCGATTTCTAATTAATAGCTCTAACTAATACAATTATTCGGAATATCTATCTCAAATTTAATTCACTAAAATAATTTAAATACCCAAATCTCATAAATAAAATAAATTGGATATTTAAATCTAGTCCAAAATAATACTCAAGTCCGTCTAAATTTAATCCCAAAATTAAATAACCATTCTACTATTTTTAATCCCAATATTTTTAATCTCATTTTATTCCTCCAAAAACAATTACAGCAATTAAACAATAAAAATCCAAATTTCTTTTCTGGGTGGGGCCCACTGCCACCACAACCTTCTTCTTCCTCCTCTCCCCGACCTCTCTCCCTTCTCGGCTCATCTCTCTCTCTCTTTCTCTTCCTCTTTTCTTCTTTTCTTTTCTTTTCTCCTTCTCTTTTCTTCTCCCCTTATTCCTCCTCTCTCTCCTGCCTTTGTTACATCACTGACCACCACCGCCGGTTGGCTCCATTGCCATGGTGGTGGCTTCTGCCATCTCCCAACACACACACACACGTCCAAACACACACAAACACATATACAAGGTTCATTTACAAAAACCAACTCAACCATTACAAACCCACATCATCTCCACCTTGTTTCTCCATTTTCTGACCACTACCGAAGCCAACTCCAGCCATCCATCACCAATCTCCGATTACACAATCCAATCTCCAAAACACAAAGCCAATTCATTTACATATCCAATTAATCCAAATAAAATAATTAAATAAACTTCCCCAAATTACAAGTCAAACCCTAATTTTTAAATCAAAAACCCCAATTAAATAAATAACTCATCTCCTTTAATAACCAATTAATCAACTAACTCAATTACTCAATTAATCCATTTAAATCAATATCCCCAAATTAAAAATATAAAAATCCTAACTTTAAACTAATAAAATCCAAAACTCAATAAAAATCAAATCTCAACTCCAAAAATATCAAAATATATACCTTGCTATACATGGAAACTAACACTTCAAGAATCCAAGTTTTCCTCAAACTTTCCCAAAATAGAAACTTGATTGATCGTCAATTTTCTTATATCACCACAAAGCTCGCAACACCACGATCTCAAATATACAATTGCATGTTGAATCCGATCACCGAAACTCCAAGTAGATTTGCCAAGTTTTCACTCTCTCTCTAAACTACTTGTTTCTCTCTCTCTAAAAGGAAAGTGATGATGTATAAAATGATTTTGGGCCACTTAAAAATTAATAAGTCCAAATAATAAGTCCACTAACTAAAATAATAAGTCTTGACCCATTTGCAAATTCTTGCCCAAATAAATTATTTAAGTCCAAATTCCATTTACATATATCATTTGTCTCATTTTATAATTATCACCGCTAATAAATAATGAAACAAATAAATAATATATTCAAAAATAATTCTCTTGTCAAATATTAAATCCCATTTCGATATTAAACCTTAAAAATATTCTCTTACCAAACAATAAATAATAAGAGTTAGAGAAATGTAACAATTAAATAAAAATAATTAATATGAAATTCGTGTTCGTTACGATAAGAACGAAAAATTGACTAGAAGCCTTGAACTAAACCACCAGAAGATGAACATGATAAAGATTTAACAAAGAAAAGATTAACTAGAAGCCTTGAATCACATGAGCAAAAAAAATATAGCAACTCACGCAGTTGCACTGAAATTTGGCAATATGTATGAATTGCTTCTCTCAAACTTGTTTTCTGCATTTACACAAAATTTATAGAATCAAATATAGAGACTTGCAAAATGAAGAACTATTGCTTTTGATCCTCAAGAAAGAAAAAAGATTAATTCAAAACTCACTATTCGGTGTTTCTGGAATAAATTTGGACATCCAGTGATTCTGAATACCGAAAAGAAAAACAATAACCCTAATAAATAGATGATTCAATCTGACTTGTTTGAAACAAAGTAAATCTATGTTATGCAACCAAAAACTTCTGTGAATAAAAATTGTGCAGCATTATACAAGACAAATGCTAAATCAGAATGACAAAAACTGAATCAATAATTAAATTTGCAAAGTCATGCTCAAAGCCAGGCCTGCCGTATCTAAAAACAGTCACTCCTAGAAAAGATCGTGTCACATTCCCAACAAAAAAAAATTCCAATGTCTGGTACAACACGAACAGGTGGAAACAAACGGGCAGAAAAAGGTGGACATCACATACCTGTAAGTGACTCTTGACCTGGTAGATTGTTAGGCCAGGAATTCTCATAGCCTTCGAGATACCCTTTGGTGTCTCTCCTGGAAGAAATATTTTCTTTGTTACTTTATAAATGATAACTAATTTATGGTACTAAAAGGATTATGAATAATAACTTAGGAAAATTACAGGGAATCATAGCATCAAGTTCAACATTTCACTTACTATCAGGACCTCCAAGCTGATTAACTGGTTTTTCAAAGAGGTTGTGCAGTTCTTGCGTCCATTTCAATCGCGCTTTTCCTGAACCACCAAATCTACTTGAACCCATGTTGAAATTGCAAACTCACTTAGGTGCCCCGGAAATCACCCAGTATATAATCTATGAAGATGATAACCCTACAAATAAGCTGACATCCATCAAACTTTATTGAAGCTACAGGTACTGGGGTAGAACAATTTTTTAGAGATTCCAAAAATTGGACGCGGAACCAAGCAGAGACAGAATCCATCGTTTGCAAACTAAGTTCTCTAGTTTCCTTCACCTGGTGAAGATAAACAAAATAATGACCTGAATTTGGATTTTATAAAATTGGCAGCCGTACAGAATGGAGTCAGTAAAGTTAAAATAAACCATCTGACTATCTGTTTAAGTAAGTAAGTGAACTTTAGCATGTACCCGCATCATCTGTACCCAGTAATGGAACAGAGGAAACTCCACAAAGGTGCATACTTACTTAAGTATCCCTAATAAAATTAAGCATTTTGTTCAGAGGATATGCACTAATTCTTTAGCTACGGGAACCAATGCATCAATCAAAAGAGTTGGTGCTAATTTTACGTGCTTGTGCAACAAAATTCTGGAGTCTGACTTGCACCTGTACTCTATGGAATGCACATATGCTCCGCAAGTGTGGCAATTAGTGGTTTAGTGAAGTATATCCATAAATATATATTTTATTTGATTTTTTGGCTGATTCTTTGGAAAGCCTGAATTCTTTTGATTATGAATTCACTTGGAAAATTGAATGATGATGCGGAAGATCTTTCTGAGATTGGGAATATTATTGAAGAAGTTAAATTGATCAAAAATATTTTACATCATGTTGTTTGTCAATTCATCTAAAGAGATGGCAATCAATTGGCTCATATTTTGGCTAGATATGGCAATCATATTGAACACAAGGTCTCTTGGTTTGATGTTTGTCCTCAATTCATATCAAGTGCTCTTAACGAGGATTGTTCATGATAATTGTACTGTTGTAATCAACGTTGCTCTACTGCTAGAATTTTCAATGCTTTTAACAGTATTTATGTACATGTGGAATGGCGTGTATCGGATAAAAGTATTACTATGAATTGGAAGGCAAAAAAGTCTGTAGAAAGGCAAAGTATATTGCACTAGATACAAGATTTTGTTCAATTTTTGTACTGTTGTGTTGGATGATTAGCATTTTTATGGAATGCGTCCAATATTCAATCAGACAATCAGTATAAACCAGACCTAACTGTTTTGCAATCTGTTCAGGTTACGTCTGCATCTATTCACTGTCAAGTGCCAATCCACATAGTTCCGCTGGATAAGCTGTTTGTTATGCGTCGAGTCTATCCTAATCGACTCGTTTCAGGTAGTATACATTCAGCGAATACTACTTATTGAGCTGTTCTGACATGAATGTATAGTACTATGAAACATAATCAGGATAGCTACCTTATTTAACTGAATTTTATATGGATTACATAGTAGTATACATTCATGTCAGGTGATTTTACTACATTTTAGATTACGGAAGGCAGAGAAGCTCGCAAGACATTCCCACTTAAAGCATCCCTCGTGAGGAATATCAAACAAAAAGCTCTGCCTCGAGATGTTCTTCAAGTAAACGTAAGCATATATAATATATCATCTCTCTCTTAGGCACTTACCCCTTCACCCAAATATGTATAACGGTGGACAAGGTGTGGCAGAGTTGTGCGTTGTGTAAGAGACAATGAGGTGATTGCAGGCAAAGATGCATGTGGAAGAGAGCACTAATATATTATGCTTACTATTACTTGAAGATTAACTTGAGGCAGAGCACAGATATTCCTCAAGACAGGATGCTTAAAGGGATAGAGTCGATATGGAGGTGGCGGGGAAGGCACAGCTGTCAAGTGGTTGGAGGAGATTTTATACCATGTACGTACACAGGTTTGTTGTTTCTCAGGGGTTTGGCGTCTGGTAGATGTTCCTCTATATAGTGTAGGTCTAACACAAAATTATACAGTTACGGATGGCATAGTGGTGAAAATGTCAAGAATGTAATAAGGTTGTTCCATAAAATAAGATGGGGTGATCTGAAACTTTGTTGAGTAGTAGTTAAAATTTCAAGTCCAAGGTTATCGATTTTTACTAGGCATGAGTAAAACCGAACCGAAAATCAAAACCGAACCGAAAACCGCATGAAATCGAACTGAAAAAAATGAAACCGATTAAAACCCGAACCGAATAAAAACCACACCGATATTTTGGTTTCGGTTCGGTTTTTTAATTTTTACGAACCGAATAAAAACCGAACCGAACCGCACTAATATTTATAATACATATTATTATTATATATATATAATATAATATCGTTATATTTGAATTTAAATATTTTTAACTATAGTAGAACCTCGATAAATGAATACGTTTGAGACCAGAAATATATATTCATTTAACGAGATTATTTATTTATAGATAAATGAATATAATATTTATTTATCAATAAATGAATATAATATTTATTTATCAATAAATGAATATTAATTCATTTAGATAATATTTTTAGACTTTTTTCTTAATTGTATTATTTTATATATATTATGTTTAAATGTACTTAGAATTCACCGCAGTTATAACTTTTATGTAAATTTTAATTATATTCATTTTTTTAAAATTCTAGATTAGTTGTAATGTACATGCGTGCATGAAATAGATAAAGTGCGCAGTACAATGTATTATACAAAATTAAGGATAAGATGCATTTTGGTGGAGGGAAGAAACAAAAACATTTTAGAGACATTTTTTTGAAAAGATATGACTTATTAATATATTTAGAAATTATTATTGGATGAAATTTACTCATATATTATATAAATAAAAATATATTATTTGAAATAGAGTGATTATTCATTTATATTTACATAGGGTCTATAAAGACTACATTTTTATTTATTCGTTTATGCATTTAGCGAGTTTATTCATTAAGTCCATTTGCCCAAATTGGGACTGAATGAACTTATTCATTTATCGAACATTCATTTATCGAGATTTTACTGTAATTATACAATGTAAATACTAAATATATAATATTATATCACATCAATACATAATATAATTGATAAGCTGCTAATCTAATTATTTGAACCAACTCATTTACTGTGTAAACCGAGTCTATATACACTCCAACAAACACACATAATTGAATCATCTTCTTACTAAATACTAATTGAGTATATGTTCAGTTTTTGTGCTAAACTGAATAAATTGAATGCACTTTCTTTTCATTTTCTTACAATCATAATAAAATAGGTTAGTAGTTTAAGTGACCACTAATTTATTTTTAGTTCCTTTTTTTTGAAAAAGAATTATTTTTAGTTCCTTGTTTTATGAATCTGGGATTGAATTTGATAATAAATTTATTTTTTCAAATTTTAATTTATGTAAGATGACGAGTATAATAAAATAGTAATGATTTTAAAACCGAAATCGAATCAATTGAAAACCAAACCGTATTTTTTAAAACCGAACCGATTATTTTTTATTCGATTTTTGATACTATTTTTTAAAACCGCAAATAAGTGATTACGATGCGTTTTGCCAAATTTTTAGACGATCAACATATATCATTATAATACAATTTTTTTATTTATAAAAAATTGTACTGTATTGTAAACACCCCCACCCTCTATGCATCAAAACAAACAAACAGACAGAAACCAGCTCCAGCCTGTTCCAAACTTCCAATACAATTTTTACCCCTAAACTTCCCTTTAAACCCCTATACAACCACTAACACACCTCAAATATTCCCAACTCACCCCGAGGGCAAAACCGTCATTCCACTCCTCTCCAGCCGGAGCCATCTCTCCTCTCACTCTCTCCCATCTTTTGAAACCCCCATTCATATATTTTCAGATCTACCCAACAAATTCAAAACACACACACACACACACACACACACAATCTCCGTATAAAATGGGAGATTTCAATCTGGCACTAGTACTAGTAGCTATAATCGTGTCAATACTAGTGTTCATCTTCAATATCTACCTATTAATCAACTATCAACACCCTGATGATAAAAACCAAGCTTATTTCCCCAAATTTGTTGTTGTTTTTGGCCTCACTGTCGCCTTTCTATCCATTCTCATGTTGCCTGCTGACGTGGCTAATAGACAAGCTTGTAAACACGCTATTTATAACGGTGCTTGCAATTTGACTCTGCCTATGAAGGATTTGTGGCTTGCTATTTACATTGTCGATGCGATTCTCGTGTTTTTTGTTATTCCTTTCGCTATGTTTTATTACGAAGGCGATCAGGACAAGTACATTTCTAATCAGTTTTCGAATTAGTGTGTTTTGTAGTTTCTCATTGTGTGTGTGAATTGCTCTTAGTTTCGTGAATGTGTGTGCAGGAGTGTTGGTAAGAGGATGAAAAGTGCCTTATGTTGGGTGATTACTACTGCTATTGTTGTTGCTCTTGTGCTCGGGATTTTATACGGTTAGTTTGTTTAGCTACATTATGGTTGATAATTTGATTTGTTTTATAAGTATGAGTACGTTATTCTTAGTTTTTCGTGATTTGCAAGTTTACTTTAGCTACAATGAGCTTGGTTTATGGATTTATGTTAAGTTTTAACTCAAGCGGTAAACTTCCAATGCATTGGTTTGTAAATTGTGGGTACTTAGAATGTCAGTTTTGAAGTGTCTATGATCACAACCTACGATGAATTTTGATTTTTTCAATCTTGTAAATGTTAATTGTTCTTGGTTCACGATAAGTTGTTGTATACAGCCTCTTGCTTAAATTGATTATATATTTTTTTAATTAACCCTTGAGTTGCTTTTTATGTGCTTATGACTCCTTTCTTTTCCACATGATTAGTATGTGTCCCATTTAAATGTGATTATGTGTAGTTAAAGGCATTTAACGATAATTAGGGGGGGAAACATTTAAAGAAGTTGTGTCTTCTTTACTATCCATATAGAACAAAGTAAATGATATAACGATATTGTATTAAACTTTTTTCCATATTATTATATATTGTCCATTGCATCTGTATATGGCATTCAGGCATAGTGTAGGAGATATGTTCCCTTGTTGGACTGTATACCGATGTTGTAGTGTTGTGTGAGATCTGTCTATACTATTTCTTTTTTGGGCATATTGACTTGGCATATCTGATTTCCCCTAGTAAAGACTCATGTTCACATACATGTCAATATTTCACTGGATAAGGGGTTAAGTTGGTCAGCGCATTCAATATATCCTATATAGGAGAGGATACTTACAATAAGATTGGTTTAATGATCTAACACAACATTGAACTAGACCTTAATCCACAAGAAGGCCGGTGAACTTAAAACGCTTTGAGTTTCATCAACGAATGAACAAATCTTGCATTACTCATTTAACTAAGAAAATGTTAGTTTTGCTGAACACCGTATGCAGATGAGTGTATTATATAATGTAATTGATGGGTTGTTTAGGAGAGAAGAGAAAGTAAAGCCATAAAGGATTAGTGTGAAGTATTACTGTCAGATAGGGAGCTCTAGACTGAAAAATCATCTTTATGAAAATCAAGAATTTTTTATACAGATGTTCATTCTGTTGCGCTTAACAGTAATAAAAAAACTTAATTTCTTTTAAATTCAATTGCCAGTGCCAGCTTCAGTGACATTTCAATTAACTTGGGTAATAAATGGAATATAAATGTTTGCAAATACAAGTTCAATTATGTATTTGCAAAGTTACTCGCTCACTTGTGAAACTACAAGCTTATCAGCTTAGTGACTCACTTGCATGTTCATGTCTTGTTCAATGACATTTTAGATTACTAACCTTAATAAGCTTGCTCTGTACCGAGTACTATATATATACGTTTATTATCACTTCTGTCAGTCACCACAGACGAGAAAAAGGGAACTTGCATTCTCTGTACTATATGTCTATATTGAATTGTGTTCCATGAATGATGTTTGCATTTCTTTTAAGATGGTAAATGGTTTGATCGAGTAATATTGCAAAGAAATATGTCATTTTTACATGGTTGTGTACTTGTGTTGATAATTGTTGGATTTTACACTCCCATGTGATTTACCAGGTCTTGTTGGAAAAGTGGACTTTACTGTTAAACACCTCTCTTCTGAGACAACTCCCTTCACAAATAATTGGTCAAGTTTCACGAGTGGCCAACAGTGTATTGGAAATAATGCACGTCAGGTTGAGGAAGAGTTAAACTAGTTCTCTCTCTTTTTTATTATGTTTTCCCCCTAGTTTGAAACTTACGTATTTATATCTCTTCTTTCTCCTCTCCATTTTTATAGTGTTCTGCATTTACTGCAAATTCTTCGTCAGAGACAACTTGGACACAGCGTGCCACTTTTCCGGAATATGTCGTCGCTCTGGCCACAATTGTTGGCTCTGTACTTTTTTCAGTATGTTCGATCTTAGTTCCTTTAAATTAATTATAAACTCCTACATGTGTATGCTGCAATTTGTATGGGTATGATTCATTTCTTGTTTGATACGCTTTGGAGTATCACATATGGTGTTACATAAGGCTGGGGATTCCATTTTCTTCAAGGTGATGTGGTGAAGTTTCCATGATCTTGTTCCTCAGTCCTCGCACTTTATTTCCCAAAAATGTTATATTAATGGAGATGTACTTCTCACTATTACTTGTCAGTACTTATATTATTATCAGAGAAAGCATGAAGTTTCTAACCGTGATCTTTATTCTTTTTTTTGTTGAATTCGTAAGAAATGACTTATTTTTGTTTTGATAGTTTTTGCAAGTTTGTTGGGGCATTAAACTGTATGAACAAATGTAATATAATGTCATTCTGCCTTTTGCTTGTTTTCCTAAACTTCCAATGGTTTATGTGTCAGGCTATCTGCACCAACATTTTCTGTTAATTCCCCCCCCCCCCATTTTGATAGATTTTCCATCTACGCTGTCTCTGTTCAGATATTTGGCGGTGTCGGGATTGCTTGTTTACCACTGGGACTTATATTTTCCTTTATTAGGCGTCCAAAGGCTGTTATAACTCGTTCACAGTATATTAAGGTATATATATATTCAACTTTTATGTATTTCGGCAAAGATAACCGTGTAGGAATCTTTTCATGGGGTGTTTAAGTAATTGACTATATCTCTTAAAGGAAGCAACGGAACTAGGTAAACAGGCAAGGGAATTGAAGAAAGCTGCTGATGCGTTGCATCAGGAAGAAAGAAGTGGATCCAAAGGAAGAAAATGGCGTAAAAATACCAAGGCACTAGAAAAGGTATATTGATCCATACATAATTGAACTGCTAAATACTTATTTTGGAAAGTATATCTTAAATGTGACAATTAGAAGGTTTCCTAGACTTTGTATGTTCAGTGGCAATTTTCAAATTCTGTGCAGGAGTTGCTTCTTCTGGAAGAAGATGTCAAGGCATTAGAAGAAATGTGTCCTCAAGGTGAAAAGGTGATAAATCCACTGTTTCTGATGACTTTTCGTGTTTGTTTTTAGATAACACATCAGGTAGCAATATTAATTTGGTACATTATGTATTTCAGGCTGAGACGACGTGGGCTTTGACTGTTCTTGGTTATTTGGCCAAACTTGTTTTGGGGATTTTGGGGTAAGTGATCTTAGCTGTTTCATGCCGTCTCTTATACTATTTGAGTATTATTGACAGAAAGAGTGTAGAAACTAGCTTTTTCCCGCATAGCTAATTACAAAATTATACACAAAAGAGTTGTCATTGTTTAATTACTTTTTAAAAATTGTGGAATTTTGTGTGAACCTGAGTTGAATTTCAGGGTACATTTTAAAACTTTTGAATACTTTTTCCTATTATTCGACCTTGCTGAAACCCAATCTATTGAGTACAAATGTTGAAGTATTTATAGTCCATAAAAATATATAAATGATTGATGATTAATGTTGTGGGTGAATGCACAATAATCTTTTGAGGAAAATATAACTTGTGTACTGGTCTTCTGGATGAAGCTATATTATCACACTGTCCACACATGATGATTTCATTACAACAAGGTTTAGTGTGACGTATGCACAAATGCTACAGTTGGCTGTGATAATGTATAGTTATGCTCGCTTTTACTTGTCTTATCTACTGGTAACTGGTTATATACTTATATTCCTCTTAGATATGGAGATTAACTTGGTTAATATCTGAAAAATTAAAAAGATAAATCAATGCGGTGGTTTGTAGTTCCACAGGCCCCTTAAGTACTATTTACTAGAGGCTGAGGGATTGGGGCCAGTAGAGGCACTATGTGCATGTGTACTTAAAATCCTGTAATTGACCATTTTCAAAATAAAATTAATCTTTTAATAAGCACATAGGGTCATGTTGTCCTTGTTTTTATAAATTTTCAAGCATTTATAAATAGAGTGGCTCTGTGGCTTTCTCAATCTTTGAGAAAAATGATATATTTATTGCAAGATGTTCATTAATATTCCCAAACTTTTTTTTAAAAGATGATATATTTGTTGCATGTTACTAAAGGTATTGCTTGTGCAATGTATCTCATGGTTGATGTAAGATAATCTCACTCTTCCAACTAATTGTATTTGTTTTTACCATATAGCTCTTTCTGTGGTTGTGATTGTGCTTTGTTCTTCTCGTTTGCCTGTACCAAACTGTTTACTGAATACCGAATTATGCTCATTTGGCATCTTTTTGACAGGTTGGTGGTGTCAATTGCTTGGATTGCACATATTGTGATATATCTATTGATTGATCCTCCACTTTCTGCATTCTTGAATGAGGTTTTCATCAAGTTAGATGATATCTGGGGTACTTGAGAAAATTTTACTTCTCAGTTTTAAATTATGTTCCCTCCTTTCGGTTAAAATTGAACTCCAAGATGTTTAAAATGAGATCTTTCTGCTACTCAGGTCTGCTCGGTACTGCTGCATTTGCATTCTTTTGCATGTATCTCCTTTTTGCAGTGATTGCTGGAGCAATGATGCTTGGCTTGAGATTGGTTTTTATCACTATTCATCCTATGAAGTAATTAAATTTGTTGCTCTTGTAGTTTGTGGAGTTAATCTGTTATTGTATCTATAATCTAATGATCTATATTATCAACTGCTAATATAATGTTTATTTTATCCTTCCACATTTTGTCAGGTGGGGAGCAACTCTCATGAATTCATTTCTGTTTAATGTGGGGCTCATTCTTCTTTGTTCTATAAGGTTGGCATTTATTAGTACTTATAACTCTCAGGTTCAATTTAGTTATGGTACATTAGTGCTAGCGTATTATCATCTGCATAGAATGTTTCAAGTTGATTTACGTTTCCAGTTATTGTGATTTTTGGATGCAAGTGCACTGCAGAAGCCTGTATAGTCAAATCAAATTGCAGGAAAAATGTTATAATATTGCAGTTTAGGCCATTCAAGTACAAAGTTTAGGCACCCTTATATGGGCCCAATAAAAAGCTCTTTTTTTACTGATTAAATTATCACCTTACCGGGCTGGCCCCTACAAGTATACCATATATTTTTTATTTTGAGTTTTGAGATAAAAATAATAATTTAGTATTCCATAAAATTATTGTTCCTGTTCTTCCTTTCAGTGTTATTCAGTTCTGTTCCACTGCATTTGCCTACTATGCTCAAGCTACTGCTGCTCAAGAAATATTTGGTCACACATTGCAATCTCTCCGTGGGATCAAATATCTATACAAGTTGGTCAACTTTCCTTGGCATATTTTTCTTTAACATTTAAAATTACTCTCGTGATATTACTAAACATTGAGTTTGCCTGCAGGTATAATGTGTTCCAAATTGCATTTATTGTTCTGGCCGGTTTAACTTTTGTGTATTATGCAGCCTTCGTAAGTGATCTTTAACTTCTATTAAATACTACTAGTAGAAAATATTTACGCTAGGATTCTTGCACAGAGTTTCAAACTTGCAATGTTAACTCTTGGTATTATTTCTAGGGATGGAGAAGAAAAAAGCCCAGTGGCAGGTTTCAACTTTCCAATTGAAGTTCTTTAATTGTCTCAACTATAATTCTTTGATGGAAGTTCCCGTTCTAAGTGTTCAGTGTATCTGACATCAGATGTAGTAGGTTGGTATTGGTGTGTATACTGTTATTGTGAAGAGACTGTACTTGCGATATTTCCTTGCGGGGAAATACCCTATAATGAGCTGCTTCAGCTGTTGCTACTGTTTTTAGTTCTGCTCACCTTTTGTATCATTGTATGTATAAGTGCTTTGTAATTTATTTTATTTGCTCAGTTCGGCTTGTGAGAATGCAGTGGAAACGACTCCCGGTGTAATATACAGTTTGATGTAATATATAGTTGAAGGAAAAAAAAGAAATTAAGGATCTGTTTGGATGTGCCTTTTTTATTTCCAGTCCATATGTGTGTTTTAAACGTTTATGTTGTGTTTGGTTGAGGATATTGTATTTGGTTGGGAAGAATGGAATGGGTGAAAGTAAGTGGAAATAATGGAGTTGGGAGAGAGGATACTAAACAAAAATGAAGGAGAGTAAAATTTCTATAATGAGATTTCGGAAGCAAAGGTGTAATAGAGAGAATGGAGCGTTCCAATATTAAATTGGTGGGTTTTATTTCTATTTTAAATTGTTATGAATGGAATGGGCAATAAATGATATGGCTCAAATCTCATTCCATTTCTTTCATATTCCTTAATTCGAACTAAACACAATATTAATTTTATCCAACTCACAACTCACTATAACGTTTAAGCGGATGGGCACCAGATATTTTAGACTAGAGAAAGGAAAAGCGGTAATAACACGAGTGAGTGATTAAACAAAATGTATATATATGGAGCTTACTAAAAATACCTCATTAATTTTTTAGAAACGTTATAAGCAAGTTTTTCTTTTATTGACAAATCGTTGCATACAATTAAAAATTCTTGTAATCGAGTGCAAACAGAACTCTAGATTCACAGTACAGTTTGCTGTCACAACTCAAAGATCTCAAACCTAGTTATGGTTTTCTAAAATTCAATAGAAAAAGAGCCGTTTATTTCTTGATAATTCTTTCTAGTTTAAACAGCAGGTCATAGTACAGCACTGTAGCATGCCCTAAATATTATCATTTTTCAGATAATAAATTAGAAATGTAAATATTAAATTGCATGAGGACAATACGCATTCTGTTGAATAAGTAGAACAATAACCAACCACAATTTATTTATTTTTTTAAACATGGACAGATGGTCTACGTTTGAATAAACCTAAAAAAAATACCCGACAATAAGTAGAAATTAATATTTATAAATTGTACATATTGAAAATGATATTGATTTCTATTAAAAATTAAAAAAAACATATATAAATAATATAAAAAATGAGCAATAAATATTCCACAATAATCATTTGTCAAAATATAAACCCTTGCCTATTGATATACTTCCTCCATTTTAAATTATTAATATAGTATATTAAATTGTTATTTAAAAGATAAAAATTTTAAAATAAATTATAGAACTACTGATACACATTACAATAATGTTTTTTGTCCTGATTTCTGTTTTCTGGCGCCAACAGCTATAGAAAAAAAAAACTAGATACATATGTGTTCAGTCCTCCAGTGATCGATCAGTTGTTACATTGACAGTCAGTCGTTTAGTGAGTTGAATGGTTACAATTACAAGCTGAAGAACCACTACATTAAAAGACTAAATTCATAAGTACCCAGAAATGATTCATGTACTTGCCTAAGTTTAAACTTCAATAATAGCCTTACATATATAGCATATACTCACAGTTGATCTGATCTTTTTCTTCTGCATTATTTGAAAGGACCACATATTTCACAATTATTTTACATTTCAATAGAATTTGATAAAGGAAACTTCCTAGAAATTGTTTGTACATGTACCTAGGGTTTGGCTTCGATCAAACATGCATGATGTGGGACAAAATTAGATTTGGTTATTTTTCTCTATTATTAGTTAGTAGATAGGCATAGATGGGGATATATCTATACACGGGCTACATTATAGTATGGGAAATGATTTAACTTAATTGATTGTAATTTGTTATCTCTAAACCCCGTCGTCCTACGGTTTTATGCAAGTGATTAGAAGGAATTACTGCTCATCAAGTTAGATTGCATGTTACAATCATTTTAATTGAAGCTGTGTTGCTTCAGAAATATGATCTCTATCATGATAAATTTGATTTGATCAGTACCCATTTTGTAGAAGCCTTTCGCATCAGTACCCATTTTGTACGTGGTGTATTGAAGTTAAACACCTTGAGGCAGGTTTGTTTGACGCAGTTACTTCGGATTGGTGAGTTTGGTAATTAAAGGATTATTATTTTTTTCCATGGGAATTGAAGATGTGAAACCTTGGTATATACTATTGCAGATCAAGTTCATATATGTTTAATTAGTGACATGTAGAAAATTATATTTACTTGAGAAGTATAATTTACGACCTAGGAGAGGATGCATATGCGAAATATCATACTCTAGTCTCTACTAGTACAAGAAGCTAGATTAATTGTCATATCCATAATTTATTTATTTAGATATTAGTAATTAGAAATAGAATTAGATTAGAATTTGTAAGATTATTTTCTTTAACCATAATATTTATTATATTGAATTTGATTAGAAATAGAATTTTTAATAAAATAGATTAGTAATAATAAAAAGGATTAAAATTAGATAGAAATTAGGAATTAAAATTGGATTAGAATAACGGGCTTTCGAATATTGGTATTTGAATCGTAGTAGGTTTTGTTGTAGGGTTTTAAAACTTTATATATAGATTAAGATCTCCTCATTCTTTCATATTCTTTTCTGTCCACCAAGATTAAAGAGATGTAAATCTCTCTCGATACACAAATCCTTATTCTTTTTCTTCATCTTTGTTTGTAAAATTCGTAGGATTATTCATACACAAATCAGCTGTCTTGTAAAATTCGTAATAAATTCATCGTAAGTCGTAATTCATTGATTCTGGACTTTTTAGAAAGATCTTTTCGTTCTCTACGATTATTGTGTTTTAAGTTTTTCAGAAAACATCGTTTAGAGGGTCAAAAAAGTAAAATACAGATCTGGGCAGAATTGGAGTTACGAAGAAGTTCAACGTTTGAGATGTTTGAGATGTGATATTTTCGATTGGGTGTTAAGGATTATTTTATTCAGTATATATACAAGACCCATGTATACACAACCATGAGTTTTATTAAACCTTAAAGTGGAGTCCGCGTAAGAAAGAAATACAGATGCGCTATTTGGTACTTTGGACGCATTGAATTGTCTTTATCAAGAAGAACAGATCGTGAACCAGAAATTTTGTGGGTCTATGCAGTTTTCGTTAGTGTCCGAAATTTCTATTTCGAGGTACGGATTTCGTCCCCTTTCTTTTCAGCGCTACTCTTTTTAGGATTAATTATATTTAATTTGTTCCGTTCGTAAATCTATTCCTTCCGTTATTATTCATTTTAACTGTTTTGATTCTCCGAAAATTATTTTAAAGTCTGTTTCGAAATATTTAACTATTTGTCTCTGCGATTTTCGAAAATTATGTATGTTACATATCTGTGTAGAATATTTGAAATATCTGTTCAGGTAATTTTAAAATTGTGAAAATTATTTTATTTGAACCCTTAGAGTGATATAGGGTATACCGAGTTAACGAGCTGTAGGGGTACTACAGCCATGTCATTGCGGCACCAGTGACATGACACTTCCGTGACAGTGTGATTAGTCACGGCGTATCCTTCTGATAGCTCAGGTGGTGAGTTTTGCGCATTTTGATATTTGTTTGAGGATACGTGGGTGCACCCAGAATTTGATTTGATTTGTGATTTGATATTTGACGGTGACGTTGTATATGCCGTACATGTTTTCCGGTTTGTTGCACGCATTAGGTATCCTATGATGTGTGTATCTGTTATCTGTTTTGATATCGGTATGAAATATCATAACCCCTCTTTGCTTCAGCCTTGTCTTTAAAAATTAAAGTTTATTTATTATTATCAAATTATATATCTTGCTTCTTGTTTTATAAACTGTATTCCAATCCGTACTGGGCATTTGGCTCATGCCGTATTCTTTCTTCTGGCAGATACTTAGGGGGACATCGGGCTGTGTGATGGAGAGCTACCCTTATTACAGTTGATTTAGGAAGTTTGGACTTCTAGCTATTATTTAGATACTATTTATGATTTGATATTTTTTTTATTTCGCACTTATAGGTTTGGATTATTTCAAAGATTTAATATTGTTTTGGAGATTTATTGGACCTATTTAATCAATATAAGGTGGATTTTAATACTCTGTATACAGGTTTGTGGATTGAAAAATAACCCCTCGTCTCGTTTTGAGAAGGGGGTGTTACATTAATAATGATCAAACTACTAATTAACTTTATTTAAATTTATATTATCTCTTGCTATATCATTGAGCTACGTAAATTTATTCAGATAAAATTCAGTCATCATTTCAGTTAAATTTTACTCCAATAAGAGTACTATAATATTATCAAGTGAGAAGATAACTATCCAAAATGAAACTAGAAAGTGACAAAATCTTATTCATAAAATTATTGTAAAAATTAGATGTTGTAAAAACTATAAGCATGTCTGTTGATTAAACTCTCCCGCTACATATATAATATACCGCTCATATCGTGGACAAATCATGGGTACGTGAAGCCACAAACACAATACAAAATTACCAATACTTATCTACGTACCAGATTGGAAACTTCTCGCCACTTTCGTTTTTTTTGGCTTCTTCGAACCCTATAATTCTTGCACGATTTTTTCTTAATATGTGGTTTTCTTAATGCTACTAATCCATCTATTAAAAATGATTCATTTTGAAATTTCACGCATATTATAGAAAATTAATTTTTGTAATTTTATGTACTCCACTTTTACCGTATTATTTAATATATATAAAAATTAACATTAGACTTTTTTTTGAATAATTAGACTTTTTACAAATAATGATCGGTTCTAATCCCACAACCCAGACAACACAAAATAAGTTTTTTACCACTTGGATTATACTCAATTAACATTAGACTTAATAAAATAAAAGATACTAATATTGAAAAATTGTTTTAAAAAAGTGCAATGAAAAGATGGACACTCATAATAGACAGAAAAAATTCTAGAACTGAATTATTAAAAAATTATGACGGAGAGAGGAGAGGGTATATCATGAGTTCATAATTTCTTGTATTTGTGATTCAAATAATAATATATTTTTTTAATTCAATTAATTATTTTTTTGATTAATTAATTGATTTATTAGTGTAGAAGAGTGTCATTATAAGTTTGACTTGAGACCGGTTTGATGCATGTCCATAACAAACTCTTAACTTCTACGTTTTGTTCTATAATTTAATTTTACCACTTTAATTAAAGAACATGTTAATTAAGTTCTGCTTTTTAAGATGAAACAAAAATACTCATTAATTACTTTCTCCTATATATTATCCATGTACTGTATATTTCTTTGTCACGTTCCTACCTTATATTTCCCTAGCCAAAAAAAAAAAAAAATCATAGTTAAAAGAATACTATGTAATACGATCAATTATAATAGGTTACGTTCTTCTAATGAGAACCATACAACTATACAAGGCTATTGACGTGCCCCCAAGAACTTTTGTTTCGTATAATCTTGTTATCAGAAGAATATAACCCATAACTATATGGAGTATATATATGTTTGGTATTCGTAGATTCATGCTCAAATATAAATTATTCCTAAGATATAAATTAAGGAAATTCGTATTTATTTTTAATTAATTGTACTTACATTTTAAAAAATATGACGTATACTAATAATTAAAAAATATAAAAACTATACAACATGTTTTTATAAAAGAAAAATATTTTTTAAGTTGTACTCGTGAACTTAATGTGAGAATAAAGTGTCTGAGATTATCTCACGGAAATTACCTAAAATGCAAGTATTTTTTGTTATAAAATAGTAATAGTATTTTTGTAATTATATATAATTTCATGTAATTACAGTAACACTCTCCCTGTCGTGTACGTATTTATATAAGATTTTTTTTAATTTAAAAAAAATTATGTAATATCAAACTCATGAACATTAATTAACCTCGAGAAAATTGTACTCATGAAATTAATTATATGAGATTATAAGTATTTTTACATATAAAAATGGGGGAGGGTGTTTGTAAATTTATATTTAAACAGCTCTAAAACCCGTGTGAGGTACGAGCATGTTCTAGTAATAGTTTTATAAGTAATTATATTTTTTTAGTACATAAGTTCTTTCTTGTGTAAATTAATTGATAAGTATAATCAATAAAATAATTTTTTGTATTGTCATGAAAAAAAGTTATAAATAATTTGAAATAACACAAAATGCGTAAATGATAAGAAGGATGACTTTTTTTTTTGTTACAGTAAATGTATTAGTTTTTTATTTATCTTTTACTCCATTCATTTAAATGGCACACTACTATGAATATCAATTCAGAGTATCAATTCATAATAAAATGATGAAAAGTTTTATAATTATTTAATTCTAATTAAAATAAAATAAAATGATATATTAAAAATCTTTCAAATTTAGATATTTAATAATTATTAATATTAATCATTTGTGGATAAAAGATGGGTGAAATTAATATATTTTATTAATATTAATTAGAGTATTATTATGAGATACTGAATTAGAATATTAGATATAATTATAAATATTAATTATGTAACTGTTAATGTAGGTAATAATACTTAGGAAACAGAAGTGAAATAAATGTTTTATAGATATTAATGGATGTGTTAACGATGTTTTGCGGATATTAATTGAGTCCCCTCATCTCAAAATAACTGGCTTCCTTCTATTTTTATTAGTCAATTTGACCAATTTTTGACTGAATATTACACATAATATATAATTAAGAAAGAATTAAAAAATATATCATTAAAAAATGTATCTAATAAACTTTAAAATGTATTTTTCAGTTTTTGGAAAATATAAAAGAATAATTTTTAATTTACCCTCAAAGTTAGTTCAATTTTATCGCAAAGAAATTATGAGATGGAGGGAGTAATAATTTAGAAATATTAATGGTTGTATTAATGATTAAAATGAACTATGTGTTGCAAATGCAGTACCCTTATACGTTCTTATATTCAAAATGTTTATAATTAATCTTTAGCCAACCAGTATAGTATATAAATATAAACAGAACCTTCCTAGAAATTTCCACCTCATATACATGTACATGTAGTATAAATATAACTGAATCGAATATAAACGCCGGGTATTATGTTCGCTAGATGATATAAAAATGGCAACAAGCACTACCAGGGAGCCATGGCTAATGGAGAATGGAAATGTCAAGGGTCTGACAAGAGAGAGGCATGGGCCTGGCCGGACTGCACACAACATGTCTTCTTCTTCCCTTCGCAAGAAGTCCGATATGTCCCTTGTTTCCAAAGTCCCCATAAGTTTTGTTAGGAAGTTTTTAGCTAATCTGCAAGAGGTTATTCTGGGAACTAAGCTTTCTGTCCTCTTCCCAGCTATTCCTCTAGCCATTATAGCTCATTATTTTGGCTTTGAAAAAGTAAGTTAACTAGTATGTTGCTTCAACATGCTGCATACTGCATGGCTCAAATAGCTAATTAACCGAATGAATAGCACTCTAGCTAGCTCCAAGATGCTCTAATGATTGTACTTGCAATATGTTTCGCATTCACTTATGTAAATAAATAACTTAAGTGTGTTTTGTTTTCAACAGCCGTGGGTTTTTGCTTTGAGCTTACTCGGCCTCACTCCACTTGCTGAGCGAATCAGTTTCATGACTGAGTAAGACAAATTGCTACTCTTGATATATGGATACGTTCTTTTTCATTTTTATCTTGAAATTAATTGAGTTATTTTCTGTATGCAGACAAATTACATTCTATACTGGGCCAACAGGTACATATATATATATATATGTCATCTATGTATATCATCTTCATCAGGGAACTATAATCCTAATTACATACTAACTGCATGTAAATTGCAGTGGGAGGGCTTTTAAACGCCACATGTGGAAATGCCACAGAACTCATAATAGCATTGTTTGCTCTGTGGCAACGCAAAGTAGATGTTGTCAAGTTTTCACTATTAGGATCCATTCTTTCAAACCTCCTTTTGGTTCTTGGAACCTCTCTTTTCTGTGGTGGCCTGGCCAATCTACACAGTGAGCAAAAATACGATAGGGTACGTAATAATGCATCATTTTTTTCTGAACTTTTTGTTTCTAAAATTTACAAAATTATTATATGAATTAAACTTGCAATATACTTGAATTAAACAGAAACAAGCTGATATCAACACTGTACTACTTTTACTGGCATTGCTATGCCACATTCTACCACTAATGTTCCGATATGCTGGTGATGACACGGCTTATAGTCCAAATGACACACTCCAGCTTTCAAGAGCTAGCTGCATAATAATGCTGGTTGCATACGTTGCTTACCTTTTTTTCCAGTTGTGGACTCACCGTGAATTTTTCGAAGCCCAGGAGGTACTCTTCTCTTCCCTTGTAATGTGTCTAGGCTCTAGCAATACATGTTCACATAAATTAATATAAAGATTTTGGAATAAATAATATATTAATGGACTGATCGACTTATTCTAATGTTTAATAGGACGAAGATGATGATTTCGTTTCCGATGAAGCACCTGTACTTGGATTCTGGAGTGCATTTATTTGGCTGGCTGGGATGACTGTTGTTATAGCAGTGTTATCTGAATATGTTGTTGGCACTATTGAGGTAACTGAAACTTATATAGGAGCTAGTATTAATTATATACTTCCAAATTTGCCTTCAATACTCTGCAATTATAGTACTGTAGACATTTGGTGATTTGGATTATAAAAACTTCCTCTTAACAGGAAGCATCGGCATCTTGGGGAATATCCGTAAGCTTTATCAGTATCATCCTATTACCAATAGTTGGAAATGCAGCTGAACATGCTGGAGCTGTCATTTTTGCTTTTAAGAACAAGTTGGATATTACTTTGGGTGTTGCTCTTGGTTCTGCAACTCAAATTGCCTTGTTTGTGGTAAGTCATGCTGATTCCGGTGATATTAAGTTTATTAAATGTTACAATACGTAATTCCATGATATTAAATATTTTTGCAGGTTCCGGTGAGTGTAGTTTTCGCTTGGGTATTGGATATAAACATGAATCTTGATTTCAACCTTCTTGAGACTGGTTCCCTTGCTCTCTCAGTTTTAGTGACAGCATTCACTCTACAGGTAAAAAAGATCTTGACCTTGTAACTATAAGCATGTGAATGCAAGAATATATGTTTAAATTTGAGGTTTATATGTTTAAAGGCTTTTTTAACATTTATTTTATATGTAATTCTGTTGTTTCTCAGGATGGTACTTCTCACTATATGAAAGGATTTGTGCTTCTACTGTGCTATGTTGTCATTTCTGCATGCTTTTTCGTATCAAACGGTTCAACAAGTAAGCATATACATACAAATTCTTATACTTTAAATTGAACTTTTTGAGCATTATTGATTGTACTTGTAAATTCTAAATAATATATGTTGCAAATGTTTTTAGCTAATAATGTAAATGGCTTGAGACTGGGACTTAATTCATCTAGTAAATGACTCTTCAGGATCTGTGATGCCAGGTAAATATATCTTTTACTCATAATGTGTGTTTTATTACCTGATGAACCAATTATCTAAGTTCTAAGTTTTAGTGCAGATTTGAGATTGCCAGATGCTAGCTAATTTCAAATCAAGTTCGAAGAAAAAAGGCATCAGTGTGATTCTTTCTTCATTGAATTCTTCCTTGAGTCCTTGTATCGGTTATATATTTGGGATCTAAAGGAGGCACACTCAGAATCACATGAACTTGATAGGTTATCGTTCCCTTGTATACATTGGATTTTAAGCATATCTATATATACATGAAGTTGTATCTTTTTATCTAAGTACGTGATAGATGTCATGCATGCTTGGCCATGATTTTGTTATTTAATTTTCTTTCTTCTACATTGTGTTCGGTGATCGACCATTTTCTTCTGATGACCGATGCAGTTGAGCATTTCACCTGAACAACATACTACAGATTTTAAGAAAAAAAATGCAGAATTCAGGTTGAGGCCATTAACAAAATCGATTCTTTCTTAATATAAAGTGAAACCCTTGTCCAGGAAGCAGTTCCAACTTTATTATAATTTCTGTATGTATAATTATTCATTGATTATTAATATTAAGGAAGAATAAAAAAAACAGTATTAAGGAAGAATCTGACAACAACACTAACCGTAAAATTTGTATAAACGGGGGTGAGACCGACCCCGTCCGACCCCTGACAACTTCCCCGTAGAAATTTTAATAAAATAAATGAGTAAATTTGTAAGTAAAATTTGTGTTTATAAATTCTTGAATAAATTTGTAAGGAGAGCTGAGTATTCAGTAATAACTTAATCGAATTATATTTCGCCAATACCGAATAGAGGAGGAATTCATTACCGAATTATAAATCAAAATAATTTCGATTATTTTATCCAACTAAATTATTATTTTAATTAAAACCGAATACTGAAATAAAAAAATTTGTAAAAAATTAAAAATAAATATATAATAACATTAAAAATATTTTTTATCCTTCCTTTATATATATAATAGGAGGTCATAGAATAGGTTTGAGTCATTCTAATACTGAAAATGTCTGCGTCATTTTATTCAAGTGAAATAAAAATTATAACCTCTAATTAGTGTTAAAAAATCATACTATTCATCTTATTATCTTGATTATCTAAATTGAATACATGATCTCCAGATATTAAATGACTTTAGTCCAGGTATAAATCATATATGATTTATTTTATAATCCCTTAATTAATATTATGCAATGATAATTATTATATAATATCTTTATTTATAATAAAATAATTATGTTACTCATGTCTCTTATATAATATATAAAATTTATATTTATTGACATATATAATTATATGTTATTAACTCATTTATTCGAATATTGTATTTTAACTCCGGATATTGTGTTTTGATATTATTCATTTATGAAAAAATAATTTTTGCAAAAAAGTAAATTATATTTTAAGTATTAAAAAAATTATATATATACAAAATTGAGTATGTTATCTCTGATGGTTAATTTAGATATATTTTAAATCAACTAAAATATATAATTAGATTATAAAATAAAATTTTAAAATAATTAAATAAAAAATATAATTGAAATAAAAAATATGATAAAATAAATTTAAACTAGGTTTGTGTCTCATAGTAGTTATATTTAATAAAATAACACATATAATATGTTATATTATATATAATATATTTTATAATTATATATATTTTGATTAATTCTTTAATTTCTGATAATTTGATTAAAAAATCGAAATAACCAAAAAAATCAAATAATAAAATTTTATAATCTAATTAAAATTAAATTATTTTAATTTGATTAACCAAACCTTGGGTATTCAATTTATCAAGTCAAATGTTGAGCCCTGTTCGTAAGAAATGCTATAAGAACCATTTGTGAATAATATCTTTATCTATATCTTTAAAAAATGGTTTCCTGATTCCAAAATTAAACATATCCAACTTCAAGCCTATAATATGCATGAATATTTCTATTTTTAAATATTTTCATTAAATATTATTTATAGATTCGGTTATTCCAAATCCACTAATTTTTACTCATGACCCATTCTAAATTAGGAAAAATTAGTTTTATAATATTACTCAAAGTTATAATACATGATTAGTTCCCTTATTTATAATTATTATGTATTGACTACTTTTCTCATTTACAAATTTTACCATCAACATGCTAGAATTGATTTTTTTTAAATTACAAAATTTTCTAATTAGCTTTTATAATTATAATATTTGAATAATACTTATTTAAATTTTATTTTTCAATTTTTTTATTTAGTTATTATTTAATGTTTATGAAAAAAAATTATTTAATTAAATTATCCAAACCCGATATTTTATCAATAAACAAATGTTTTATGAGGAAACATAAAATTTTGTGTTTGCCCAGATGTATAATCTATCACGGAAGCAGGTTGAATGTAATAGTACCAATTAATCGATCAAGAACACAAGTATGTAAAGGAAATACTGTTTTGTATTAATAATAATGAATGAAATACAAAACTCTCTCAAGAAATTCTTTGTTCTCAAGAGCTTCTAAGTTATGAAAGATATGACTTGTAAAGATTCAATTAAGTTAACATATGTATGTGTTTATATAGACACAGTTACAATTTAATTATAAATCAGATTAAGAAAAGAACAGATTTAATGTGATAACCCAGATATTTTCCAAATTTTATTATTATTATTTAAATACTTTATTGTTTTTTCTCAAAAGAGGAAGAATAAAAAATTTATATTTTATTCTAGTTGGATGCATTTTCATATTTTAATTTTTATTTTAGAAATTATTTTCAGTTCAATGGGGCTGAGTTCGATTTAAAATTTTTATATTATTTTACTGTTTTATATTATTTTACTGATCGGGTCAGTATCTCGAGTCAGTATTTATCTTCAGGTGAAAATTTTATTTTGAGTGAATTATTTGAATATTCAAAATTTAGTATTTTTATATTTTTGAATATTCGAAATATTTAAATATTTTAGAAAGTTATTGTTTTTAATTAGTTTTTTAAAAAATATATATATATTTATTGTTTTTACCCAAATTTTTTTTATAAAGAATTTAGTTTTTAGAGTTTGTAAACGTTTTAAATAATAATAATAATTTATATTTATTTTTTCTACCTACCCCTGTCGGCCTACCCTGTTAAACCCTGTTCCCTTCCCCTAGTTTGTTTACTCCCTTCAGCCGCCCCTCTGTCTCTGTATATATACTGGTTTTTCTCTGTTTTTTTTTTTACTCAGGCGCCCTTCTTCTTTCCTTGTAACAAGCGCAACATATCTCTCTATGTGGTCCGCCTCTGTCTCCGTTCTTTTTCTACCGTACGTGTTTTTATCTATTTAAATCTTTTAAAATTCATTACTTACAAATCGTTAATCCAATCTTCGATATCTATCTATATATATAAATGACCAGTGTTTTAAGGCATACGCATGGATAAAAATTTGGATAAGTTTTGAGAAGATTATTTTCTGGACAGGTTTCGTTTTTAATTTATTTAGGAGTATAGAATGAAGATTTAATGATGGTGATCAAGCTAGGAGGCAGTACAGAACGTGTATATGCATGGGTATTAATCTCGGATTTTTCTGGACATATTTTCCGGTCATCAGAAAGGACTCATGGGGTGTCCGTAATTGATCTTATGGTAAGACTTTTAAGACCCTGACTTGACGCTTGTAAATATTCAGGCATGTTAGTTTATATATATTAATTTCATAATTTTTCGGGATTATTTTTATACTCCGTAAAGTTCCCTGTTGACCAGATTTTTGGATTTAGGTGACTGTGTTTCTCGTTTATAGTAATTTTATATGTATAGATAAAATTTATTTTGTGGATTAAATTTGTTTAAGCTATTTTAGCATAGTTGGATTGTATTGTTTGGGATTGATTTTGAAGGACTGTGATCCCGGGAAAAGTTCATTTTACAAAGCCTTTATTTCGAAAATTTTCCTTGTAATAAAATATTTATTTTAAGTTTCAATTATTATTTGATTAAAAAATATTAAGTAGTTAATAATTTTGAAAAATAATTTATTTTAGAATGATTAATAATTCATTAATTTGAATAATCAGTTGATTAAATTATTAATTAATTTATTCTTATTAATTAAAAATTAATTATTTATTTATATACGAGTCTCGAGGATTACCTGTTTATTTATATTCGAGTCTCGATGATTAATTTTTTTATTTATATTAGAGTCTCGAGGATTAATTATTATTTTATATTCCAGTCTCGAGGATTAATTGTTTATTTATATTCGAGTCTCGAGGATTAATTGTTTATTTATATTAGAGTCTCGAGGATTAATTGTTTATTTATATTCGTGTTTCGAGGATTAATTATTGTTTTATAATCGAGTCTCGGGGATTAACCGGTTGTTTGAGGATTAGTTAATAGTTAAGTTTATATTTTTAGTTATTGGTTTTTGGGTTTGATGTGAGTTCTTTTGTTAATAGGAGTATGTGTGAGATAAGTGTATAAGTATAGGTAGGTTATAAACGCTCGTAGAATATAGTTCATAGAATATAGCGAGGTACTTCAAGGACTAAAGTACCATATTATATTTGACTATAGATGTAGACGCGCGGACTTGATCTCGATAGTTCAGACTCGTAGCAACCGCAAGAACGTCGGATTGAAGAATTATTAAAAGGTGATATGGTGAGACGAGCAGTGTAGTCGTCCCATTCCAGTTTAGGACAGTCTCTACATCAGGCAAGTATTTTCTCCTTGATAATCTTAAACACTTTTTTTTTAACTGTTTCGATTATTCATATCATGATAAATAGTTATTGTGCAGAGCTATTTATGATTCCAATTTTATTATGTGCATCACAGCTACTTGTTATTCGTACTCTGAATATTGGAAGATGATTATAATAAACTCATCATATCCAGCGAATTATTGTATAAATAACGAGGATATGGTCTGTAGTTGAAACTAAGCATACCTTATTTTATTTGGGGTTGCTCTATTGGATTGGAATTCTAGTGTGAGAGGCTCTGAAATAATAGCCCAGCATTTATTGAGGAGAATATGGTAACCAATCCATCTTTCTATAGGCTAACATTACTTGCCTATTTTGGTACCTATATTTTGAGAATCCTTGTTATAACTACGGGTATAGAAATGTACCGGTAGGATATAAAGAGGTCTTATTGCTTTTAGACTGATTAGGGAGCAATATTGTTTATTTGTGTTGTATCCAATCCATATTGTCTGTGTGGCTATTATATATTGATTTTGAACAGTTGATTCATTTTGATGACATACTGCATTGTTTCAGTTTGAGATAAACCGTGATTTATTTACTGTTCAGTTTTTATAATAAACTGTGTTATATTCCGTTCTCTATACAGATTTCATATCTTGATTTAATTTCAATTGTTTATATACTTGCTGAGCATTTCTTTGGCTCACTCTTGCTTTTCATCATACACTTTTCCAGACAGGATGAGAAAATATTAGCTTATCAGAAAAAGTAGATTGACGAGATTTATCCGCGTAGCTCGGAAGAAGAAAGTAAGATGTCTTTACGAAGAAGTTTTTGAATCCAGAACGTCTGTATCTGGAGTAAGTTTTATTTATATATTGATATATTATATATTATATATATTGCTTGGTATAGACCCGTCCTAGCTACTGGTATACTTTTTATCGAAGTTATACTGGTAATATAAGATTGGTTTAAAGAAATTGTTGAAATCAATTGTGGAATTTTATGGATGGGGTCACAAACGAGATTTGATTTGATTATTTGAGGTTTATAATAATTGATATTTGTTTTTTTTGGATTCTTGTTTCTAGAACTATAATCTAAAAGATCTCGGTAATTGGGGTCGTAAATGTAGAATTCAAATATTGAATAACTACAGGTGGTGTAAAAATGTTATTAAATATGTGAGTTTATATTGAGGTTTTTCACGTGACGACCAGATCCCTGACCCCGGATTTGGGGGCGTTACATTTAAATAAGGAAATAGACTTGTATTAGGATTCCTTCTCACTATCCTAATCAAACTCTGATTTGATTGCTTCCTTCACAAACTCTGTCGGTTGAATATTCTCTGATTATAGTATTCTCTGATAGAGTAAACTCTGATAGAGTAAACTCTGACCGACAGTTCCTTCATTCTCTTATGACGTTGGCATAAACTCTGATTGGTATTCTCTGACAATCATCAGTGTTTGCATTCCTAACATTTTGGGAAGTTATTCAAAATGCTATTTTTTTAACATTATTTTCAAAATTATAACTTTTAGAAAATATTTTAAAAGTTATATTTACAGGATATGTAATTTCATTTTGTTTTATGTAAGAGTTGATTTTAATGTTGATTCATATTTGTATATTTGGTTGCAAATCAAATCAACTGTGAAAAAATTATTTTAGGAGACAAAAAGTGCATATTTTATTTTTGAATTTCATTTTAAAAAATTGGATGCAAAAGTTAAATTTTAATAATTATATTTTTCTTAAAAAGTTACATTTTAAAATACAAAAGTTGTAGATTGTATTTTTTTAATTTCTTTTTCAAATTTCTTTTAAAAAAATTAATTTAAAATATTTTATATTTTTCAAGTTCATTATTATACTCTTATAATATTCTAACATGAGTCAGTCAAATTTATTTTACTTTTCCAAATTTAATTTTAATAATGTCTCTTTATTTTATAGTTAATTAATCAATAAATTAATATTTATTAATTTAAATATTCATTTTAATTGGGTCTAACAAAAATTTACTATTTTAATTTCGATATTAAGTTTGTATACAATTAGGTATTAATAAAAGTTGATACATATTATTTTAGTAATATTTCTTATATTCAATGTTATCATAATATGATTAACGTTTTCATTTATATAATTTTTAGTTTCCTTCATTTTTGAATTATAAAATTTATTTACTTATATTTCATAATTATAATATATGAATAATATCTTTTCTAAATTCGATTCTTCAAGTCTATTTATTTAATTATTATTTTATATTTTTTCTTTGTAAGTTTCGGAAGTATCCCCATTCATATGTCCGAATTCTACATCTATTAATTAAAAGATTAGAATATTCAATTTTGTAATTAGTTGTTACAATCAATAAGTCTTCATATCGTTTATTTGAAAAAATGAAATCTTTTTAATTTATAGAATTTTATATTTTTAAAATTCATTATTATATTCTTATAACATTTTATCATGAGTCAGTCAAATTTATTATCTATAAAATAATAATAATTTATTTATATATATTTTTTGAACCGGATGCCAAGTACAAGCAAAAAACAAATATTCTTTAAAGATTTGAACTCAAATAATCGGGCTCAATTGAATCTTGCGAATTTGATAAGATTTTAATTGAACATGAGTTGAGATGGCCTCCCGAACTCATGTACCCGATACCGGTAACCGGTGTAGTATACTTTACATGTAGAAAACTACCGCCCAACAAGCTGTTTGGGCCACCCAAGTCTTTTAAGGTTTTCTGGGCCGGACAGGCCTAACCTATATTTTCTATTTTCTTTACATACAGAAAACTACCGCCCAATAAGCTGTAACGTGAATATTAAGTATATTATTAATTTTAGAAACAAACAAAATATAAAGTTTAAATCCATCAACCAAGTATTAAATTTAAAATTTTATATTACTAATTCTGTAAATACTAAAATTATTCGTAATTGAAATCCAATTAATATTGATTTAAAAATTTAATTAATAAAATATTACTGTTGACAGAAAATAAATATTGAAACTAAATAAATATATAGTTCTATTAAATAACATTAAATAAAATGTACATAATCTATATGTACCATATAATAAATTATATAAAAATTATTTTTGCACCGCACAGATTATAAAATAATATAAAATATAAATATTTTTTAAAAATTTATATCTCAATTGTTTGGCGTACAATTCAAAGTATTTTGACCGCCAATTAATATTAATATTTTTAAATTTTTTCTAAATTAAAAAAATATAAATTCAAGTAACCAATTAAAATGTTTAAATATTATGTATAAAAAGATTAAGTGACTTATAACTAGTTTAAAAGAAAGAAATAAATAAATATTAAAGAAAGTGACATCGTCAGTCGGCAAAATATAAAACATATATCGGACCCAAGAAACAATTATTGTATGGAAAACGCTATTTGTATGTCTTTTCCATCATAATTTCTTTTTCCTTTTTTTTATCAGAAAGAACGAAGAAACATTTTATTGATATATAATATTTGATAATACATTATAAAGATAATAAAAAATTATTATTTAACCGAAATGTATACTTAACCAATACATTGGTCGAACGACCCATAAGAAAGAGATTTTTTCGGAAGTTTATATAACAAAAAACATTTATATGTGACAGGGTCTCGTTAAAACACCATTTAAGTAAAACTTACGGGGGAAATCTCAAAGAGAAAAAAAGAGTGTCCTAGAATGATAATAAAAATATCAATTTACATAGTGACTAGGTGACTCCTAACACAAACACCGAAAATTCTTGAAACTTTATGAATCCCCAATAATAATAAAAAAACTAGCCACGACTTGTTGATTCCGCCATTAAGTCCAAGTTCCTGTCTTCATCCACCTTCTCTTTATTATTCTTCCCATCTAAGTGAGTTTAAAAAATCACTAAACCAACCACAAAAACTGAGTCAAATTAACATTATCAAAATATTAATTAATATCTATTATGTTCGATATACTTAATAAATAGAATTTTACATATATCTAACCTAAATGAGCCATTTGGTTAGACACCTAAAACTCTCAGTACTCATAAACAAATAAAAATCTACTTCCCTTTTATTACTTATTTCAACCATCATATATTTCTTCTTATTTTTATCAATTCTCGATTTCTCATAATAGACAAAGAAGTCATCTAAAATGATAGATTTGTCAACTGACAACAGATAATACACACCAACAAATGGTCCAAAAGGCCAACATTTATAGCACACCCTTAATAGGCACAGAACTTCCATATAAAATGGCACAATCTATAATTTATTAAAACTTTAAGAACCTTAAAAATAATATAAAACGTAACCACTCAATCTTTATGATATATTTAATTAAGGAAAAAACGTTACAAATCAACACAATTATAGGAACAGTTTTAAAAGACCATTAAAAAACAAATCATATTCAACCAAAATACTTTATTTTCTAAAAAATTTACCAGATCTGCCACAATATCCGCTTCCTTCTAAACATCAACACATTTAAAACAAAACCCTAAAACCCTAAAAACGCCCATTAACCAAAGAAGGACAAAACTTATACAAGATTAAAATTTAGATATGCAACCAATACTACATAAAATTTATACAGCCCACAAAAAAACTAACATTCAATCTCGGTATACTCATTACCATCGAGCAAAGATAAAAAAGAAATACGAAATTTTTGAATTTAAAATAAAGAAACCGAGAGCACAAATACATCTTAACACGCAACCAAAATCAGTAACAATTAAAGTAACTAAAAACAACAACTAGCAATTATAACTCATCAACATCACAATCCAGTCACCGGCTCGCCGGAGTTCATCGCCGGCGAAGACAGGTTTTTGTAAGTGAAACCCTTTACAGGTATCACACCACTTTAACCTGCCCCAATATCACCGATTTCATCAACACCATCACAATTACAACAAAAAAAATCAAAACCACTATCCCTTCTTTCATTGATAAAAACTGACGTGTGCGTGTGTATATAATTATACATACATACATGTAAATGGAGTAAAGAAGGGAACGAATAGATTGAAACCGAAAATAAGGAAAGAATATACTCTTTCCTTCTCTCTATCTCTCCATCATAATTTCTTAAAAGTATAAATATATTTGTCTTTTCTTCACTTTTGTCTTTAGGGTAACTGACAGACCATTCCATATTTTAATATAATAATTTAGTGCTATCATGTACGTTCAAACTTGTCCATTCCCAACCCCAACCCCAAGTCCCCAACCCCTTTAACCTTGACTCCACATGATTTTTATAATAGATAATCATGTGGAGAGAGTGTTATATGACTGACTATGTTTAATTTTAATATTTATTGTCTCCAACCCCAATTCCAACCCTAACCCCTACCTCAACCCCTTTAACCTTGACTCCATATGATTCATATAATAGATAACCATCTACAGAAGAGTGTTATACAGCTGACTATGTTTAATTTTAATATTTACTAACTACAAGCAATTTGTCGTGTCTTGTATAATGACTTATTATTTTCAATCTGTTAATGTGTTATAACAATTATTATGAATGTAATATAGTAAACAGTAAATATTGGTAATGTAAATTATGAACAAGACGTTTAACCAGGTTCGACCCTTATGTTTAATGGTTTACGTCTTTGTCCCTTACCAATTTGATAAGAGAATATATTATCAATCAATGATAATCCAATTACAAGACAATAGTATATTTCCTTATTTCCCAATCACTGAAAATGGTTTGTCGTTATCTTGGCAACTTGAATGATCAGCTACTAGCACACCATTGTTTTATTCCTTGCAACCTGATCCTTGAACCTTCGAATTCTTTGAGCTCTACTACTTGAATTCCTTTTGTTCTTGATCCGCTTACACTCTAGAACCAGTGAATTCTATAGCATTAAGCTTCCTTGATCTAAGCTAGACCCCCTTTCCACTTTTCAGCAACTCTCGCAATACAATGTGAACAATATAATAAGAATATGAAATTGATTACAACTCAAACGTGTATTCTCTATATAGCACGAATAAAATATATATCAACCTTGATTTAGAGAATTGAGAAGAAAGTTTTTCAAGATATTAAGGTGAGTTGCAGTATTTTTAAGTTCTAGTGAAAAGTTTAGCCAGTGTTATATACAAGATATGAACAATGGCTAGTTTTAATTAGATATAGATATAAAGTTAAAAAACATAATTAATTCAAAATAAGACATAAATATAGGAGATAAAGTTTAGAAAACGTTTAAGAGCAGCTCCTATAAATATGGAGGATAATGATAAGTAGTTGTAGATTTAAAAGAGTTTAAATCGAATACAATTATCTCCTTAAAAATAGAAATACCTTTAAATATATATATATATATATATATATATATATATATATATATATACTTATAATAAAAGTCATATTCGAATTATATATCTATCCCTTGAAATTCTAGGCAAAAAATTGTGTTCCTACTCTACTCCGTAATGGTATGCCGTTTTGTCATAACAGCGTGTTGTTAGAGCATCTTCGAGACTACTCACCTCTTAGCAAAAATAATGATGGGGCACTACCTTTTACATAATATCGATAATTTTTCAACTCCAACTCTGTTAGCTAAAATTTTACCTAACTACTTCTTTATTCTCTAGATTTAGATCATATCTATAAATTATACATAATATCTAAAATATGGCCTATCCACTCATATCATGACACATGATCAATCTCGTGTGCTCTTATGTATATTTATTAATTAAAATAATTATAAAATATTATCTTTAAAAATATAATCATTTAATATAATTAATTAAAAATAAAATTTTACTTAATTTTATTAGAATTAGAATTATATAAATATATTCATGTACAATAAATTACTAAAATTTTAATTTAATATTCTAAATATATGATTACACATTTACGATCAATCAATGTTAATATTAATAAAATTTAATTTTTATTGGAAAATCATTATTCAAAATATAATTATTTTAAATTATAACTAATATTATACTCATTATAATATATTATATTACTCAATTAATTATTCAAAATAATAATAAAATATTACTTTTAAATATATCTAACTATTATAGCTAATGTCAATTGCCACCGGCGTAAAGTCTCTTACAGGTTTGACAAATTTTTAACTAATCATATTTTAGCTACCAATTTTCACTAATGCCATTGGAAATGCTCTTATGTTGATATGTTATAAATCCTGCAAAACATGTTAGCACAATACTCTTTATGTCCGTCTCAAGTCTTTACATTTTCTAATTTGGGATATCCCTTCTAATTCTTTACATTTCTAAATTTTCTAAAAATAGTAAAATTTTAATAATTAAAAAAGTCAAATAAACCCACTACTTCCCACAAACTCCAACTAACTAACTAATCAATTTATATTTTATTAGTTGGTCCCCATATTATATCTACTTTTTACTCATTTCCTCATCATTTTTCAACCTTCATACCAAACCAATCGTAAAGAATTGGGAGTGACGGAGGGAGTACAGTATAGCAGGCTATTATTATGCATACAAAACATGTTAAGCTCTAACAAGCTAACAGCTTGTTTATGTGTTATCGTCAAAATTTAAAATTGAGGATTTACATATATATAATTTATATAGACAAACCCTTAATTTGTATTTATATATAATTATGTGTTCAAGTTTTATCAAGTTGTGTCATATTTAATTATTTCATATAAGTTAATAGATGGTTTTTATTAAAATAAGAAAACATCAGTAAATACATGGATATTTTAGGAAAAATAGTTCTAAAAATCAAGGTCCTATTTAAAGTTACTGATAAATAATTTATAAATTAAAAATATATTCATTTTATAAATTATTTATTCAGAATTCTAAATGTACCCTAAATATTTATCTTCTTCCAGTAATAAATTTTAAATTTATTGTGTACATTATATATGTATAAAAAACATTTTTTTTTATAAATAACAATTGAGTACAACAATCAAATGTAATAGTGTAATCCGTTTACAACAATTAACAAACATGAAATTTTAAAAGGACATTAAATTTTGTTTAATAACGAGAAAAATTACATATACACTTTTATTAGATAAACTAGCATAAAAGCATGTACAAGACACGGGCCGCTAGTTTAAATTTTCTTTGTGTTATATTTTTTATTTTGGTTGATTTTTTTTAAATTTTGATTATCTTCTTTATAATTCACATTTTCTTTTTAAAGATTAAAAATTCACTTTTTAATCCAATTGCAAATTTAATTTGAATTAGAGTTCAACTAATTAGATAATGAGATATCATTGTAATAACCTAATCTCACCTCGAAACATGGTAGATTATGTTCCTAATCATTGTGAGATAATACCGATCAATTTTGTTTTCGCACTTTCGAACATTTGTTTATTATAATACAATATCACCAATTTTCGTGTATTCATATATTTTTAAAAATTAATTATATATTTTAACCAATACCAATATCAATATACATATTGAAATCATATAAAATATTGTATGCATTTTATTTAGTTATAACTATTATAAATTACATAATAATTATATAAATAACATATATTTATATTGACTAGTGTTGTAAAAAGCGTAAATCGGAATTAGACACTGAAGACACGGAACAAGGATTAATCGGATGAATCGGACATTAATCTGAATGATTAATTGAATAATCATGAATTTAATCAGTTCGGTGAACTGCCGAACAGAGATTAATCGGTGATTAATCGATTAATCACCGATTTTTAGAACAATAATATTGACTAAATATTAAAGATATCTATTTAAATTTATATTAATTTTATTAAAATTAGAAGGTCCTATATTTAATACACACTATTAATAAATCAAATCACATTAATTTACATCATTTAAATAATGAAAGGTATAATTATAAAATCTCTTGAATAAAATGACTCATCATTTTTTTTTGAATAAAATGACTCAACAACATCCTCTTATTCTTCTATTATATATTATATATATAAAGGATTTGATCAATTTTGTTTTGTTATGAAAAAATTATTCAATATGTGGAGACATTAAAGTTTTATTATCTAATTTTTCGGAAACATTTTTGCATGTATTTTGGTTAAATAATAAATTTTTTTGAATGAAAGAACTCCGTTTTTACGGGATTGTATTTCGACACAAATCATTTACGTGAAAGTACTTCTGACAAAATATATATATTATTCTAGACGAATTATATTAATATTAGTTATAAGGATTATTCAATATATTTAAATTGTACTAATATCAATTCAATATCCTTATATTATAATCCCATCGTCAATACCATTCACTTAAATTCGAATTATTTACATAAAATATTATTTAAATTTAAATTATTTACATGAAAAATCAAACTCAAAATCATACATCTAATTACACAATCCCGCACTGCCCTAGGACTTGAATTCCCCGGTTCTTTTTCAATTATAACGACAACAGATAACTTCATAATCTATTTTGGTCCAAGTGAATAGAAGAAGTTGGTTGACTAATAGGTATATATTAAAAAAATTTACATAACGAATTATGCTTATTCTTTTATAATAAAATTTAGAAGATATTAACAAACGTCCTCATTAGTAATCAACCAACTAATATTATATTTAGTCAATTTTAAATGAAGTTTAAAAGTAGTGTACCAACATGTCCAATGTTCATGGTCTCTGTAGCAAGTTTAATGTCCCCTAATTTATTAAAGTATATCCTATTTCTGTTTCATGTAAGTTGAGATGTGACTACTCTCCTTAATTAATTGTTTAAGCTCCCATCAAAGAGTGTGATTACATATCTTCTTCCGACTAATCCCAAAAATAATTAAGAAGTTTAGCTCATATTTTTCTACATTAAAAAAAATCATTATTCAAAGTGTCAAATATATTAAACTTTATATATTGTATTTTACACTAATAAAAAAATCATTTTAAGAACTTAAAAGATATCAATTTATAAATTTAAATTAAAAAATTCAATATATTATCTAAAAGTAATTTACCACTTAAATTAATTTTACAAATTTGAAACTACAACTTTATCACCAAAATAATATTTACAATCAACCATGATAAATACTACTAAATAGTCATCAACACACATAATAATTTTAATTTATTTAATTTTCTATAAAATATATAATAAATCGATATATAACCATAAATAAAAAGAAGAAAGTTAATAATTATCTTCAATCTGCTCTGTCTATCTACAAAATCTTGTGATATAACAAACATCTGTTTGTATAAAAAACGTGTACTCCAAGCGAATACACACACTCAGTGTGTGTGAATGTGTAATAAACCACCCCCACCTAGTCATCACGATCTCCCGTAAAACCCCACTTACACACACCTAAATTTTCTCAAAATATACTTGTTTTTTTAAGGGCAAAGTGATAGAAACTGTGTCTTTATTTATTTGATGATATGGGCTTTTAGGGTTTGATATTGGGTTTGTAAATCGGTGATTATTGGGGGGTTTGTGAAGGTTTTGGTGGGAGTTTGGTGTTGTGAAACAAGGGAGAAAGAGATATGAGAAAGTCTTTTAAAGATTCACTTAAAGCCATTGAAGCTGATATACAGCATGCTAATACTCTGTATGTATTATGAATATGGGGTTTTGTTGATATTTGTAATATTGTGTTTTTATATTTTTATGGCTGTAAGTCTATCACTATTTGTGTTTTTGTGAGTGTGTGTGTGGGTGGGTGGGTTTTCTTAGATTTTTTTAGTACTTTGATGGTTGATTTGTAGCTAGTTTGTTGGCTTAAATAGTTTTGCAGTGAAAGATAACTCTCTCTCTCTCTCTCTCTCTCTCTCTCTGTGGTTTGTGTTATGTCACTGAAACATTTGGGTTGATTGCATTATTTGGAATGATTTTGTGTTTCACTTTGTACCGAACATCTGTAATGTTTTGGGTTGACTGCATGATCTAAAGGGATTTTCGTTATGTTAAGAAAAAAATTAGGTTTTAGTTAATTTTAAGTTGATGTTGCAAGCTATGAGTAGTAGTTGATTAATCTTGTTATATGTGATGAAAACAGACATGATTATGTAGTAGTTGAATCAAATTAAGAATTGAATGCTTCAAAAGTTAGGGATATTTGTTTTCTTTGAATGGATATGCGAGTTTGAATGAGAGCTGTCAGAGAAATTGTTCCCTGTTTTTTGAGCTTCAATTTTGAAATGCAGGGCTTCTGATTATCCTAAGGAGTATGATGGTGCATGTCTACAAATGAGATTGTCTTACAGTTCTTGTGCTAATATATTTCTCTTTCTTGTTCAATGGAGCGACTGTCACCTTGCTGGCGCCCTTGGATTACTCAGGATTCTAATTTATAAGGTTTTTTCCTAGATTTCTGAATCTATTGTTTTGTCAATTGTGGCCTCCTCCTCTGAAGCATATGATGTTTAATTGGTCTTTTACAGGCATATGAGGGTGGCAAGACATCAATGTATGTCCATGAGCGGAAAGCTAGTATAAGAGAATTTTATGGTCAGTAAGCCTTGGAAAAAGATATTGAGATTATGTATGCATTTTTTTATGTTGTTACTCTACTTCAGAAGTGTCTGTGGAATATGGATATCACTATTTTGTTTAGTAATTTTTTGCATTTTTGTTGGATACTTTACATGTGAAATTATAATTAGCTTCAGTCCTCACATTTTCTGACCATGGGCAGGTGTAATCTTCCCTTCCTTGTTGCAACTTCAAAGAGGGATCAGTGATGTTGAAGATAGGAAACAGAAAGAGCTTTGTGCAAATAAGTATAAGCGAAGAGAGGAGTTAGACAAAGATAAGCTGAGTGAAATTGAAATAGAAAGGGAGGAGGAATGTGGCATTTGCATGGAGATGAACAGCAAGGTTGTTTTGCCCAGCTGCAATCATACTTTGTGTATGAAGTGCTACAGAGATTGGTAAGGAACTGTTCTATTACTCCCTTTGTTTATCAATGGTGGTTAAGTTCTTCAACATTTCTTGCACAAACTTTCAAGTGATAATCATTTGATGCGCAATGCCATACTTCATTTTAAGAGGGTACTAAGCTGGAATACATCTACATCTGTGTGCCCTTGGTACATATATTTTCACATTTTCTTGTAAATGGCTACCTCCTACTTCAGCTTGCCTATTAAATGTTGCCTATTATTCAATTTTTTCCAGACCCGTGTGTGGCTGTGTGGGTCGTCACCGAAGCAGCCACTCAACTTTTTGTGGCAGTGTACATCTCATTCTCCCTTTCTTTTGAGTAGAAAATCCTGGGTATGCTAAATTTGGTCTGGGCGGTTTGGATTGCCACCTGTGTCTTTTAAGTAAACGTGTCCCATGAACTCCTGGACTTTGGAGCTATAGGGAGCAAGCTTTGATATCTTAAATTCCGTGTCGCAAGATGCTATTCCCTGATCTGTGAAAATAACATCAGTATATACTGTGTTTCTTTTGGCCGACTAGTTAGATGAAATTTGATTTTCCAATTTGTCTAATACTGGTCTATCATTGGAACCTGAGTTCTTATACATGAATGCTTGCTCCTTGTTAAGAACACAGGCATATCTATTACACACCATTTCATGAATGTTCTACATAGTATATATCCCATGTTGAGGATGTCTTAGTTGTGGTAATTAATTGTTGCATCACAAGAGGGTGATACTTGGTATTACAGCCTATTAAATTGTACTTATAGGATTTTCCTTAAAATTTTCTTTGTTTGCTGATTACATGAATAACCTTTTCAATGTCAAGAATATCCTAATTTGTTTTCTTTCTGCAGGCATTCTCTCTCTCAGTCATGTCCATTCTGCCGTGACAGTCTTAAGAGAGTAAAGTCTGGTGACCTTTGGATCTATACTAGCCCTTCTGACATTGTAGACTTGACTGATATAGCACGAGAAAATATAGAGAGACTTATAATTTACATCAAGAAGTTGCCTATGGTTGGGGAGCCGGCAATAGTTTCGTATAATTCTCATTTTTGATTAGGGTTCCTCGGCTGGGCACAGATATTCTGTAAATACACTAGATGGTCTTTTAGGATTCTATTTGGTTTGTTCGAGTACATTAGGACCTATATAGTAGTTGGACATAGTCGACAGTTTTTTAGATGACGTGCAGAGCCATCTTATTATGACAATAGAATTATGAAAATACAAAGCATTCTTTCTTGTCTTCTCTTCTCTTGTTAAATAAATATCAACTATTCATTTCTTATTTATTTCAATCCCATAATGAATTTTTATTGGGAAGATTATTGGAATAAACAGGGATGCTATGAATCATAAGATCATAAAAAATCAAAATTGTCGGTAATTTGGCCGTTTTCAAAAAAAAAACTTGCTCAGCTCGGAGTAACATTACAGAAAAATTCAGCAAGCTCCAACATTTTTTAGATCTAAAATTCAAAAACACCAACAGAGTCTTGACATTTAAAGCTACGGTGACATAATCTTGGATAAGATGCTCACAACTTGAAAAAACCGCACAACTGAAAGCTAATAGCTGTAGACAAGATGCTCCTGAATCCTGAACTACAAAATTGGCGCTATGAAGAGCATGAAGAAACTACGATATGCAAAAAGGTTATAGACTCGCTTTATAGAAAATCAAAATCAGAAAATACTATGGTCGTGTTTATTACATTTTTTTATCTTAAAACATGAAACAATAATTAGCAAAAAACATGAAACAATATATGAACATGTTCATTACAATTTTGATTTTAAACATGAAGCAGAATATGAACGCAAGATATCCATTCTAGACGCCTTGCATATCCATAATTCAAAAGTAGCACGAGTCTAATCATCATCTTCATCATCCTCTTCCTCGTCATCATCCTACATATGAGACAAAACCTAAGCATTAGTTCTAGATTTTAAGATCATATTACATTTCTTGCTTTCTAGATGAGACGGCATGAGAATAAACCATAGATAAATACCATCAGCTAAGCAATAGAACTATTATAAAAAAAACAGAATTTTGAATGCATATACTATCATATTAGAATGATAATTTCAAGTTTTCATATCGAGGCCAGGACTACCTGTCCACTTTCTTCATCATCATCATGTATTTCAGATTCCTCATCACCGTCGTCAGCCATGCTTTCCTGTTTTTAAATTTTAATGAGCCAGCAGAAACCCAAAGTACTTGAATAAAACAAACTCTCCCTTCCAATAATTTAAACCCAATGTAAAATATATATAAAGTGGCTTACCTGCTTCTTATTGTAAGCAGTTATAAGCTTTTGATACTCTCCCTTCCTTTTTGCAGCCTTCGCTTCATATGGTGCTTTTTCCTGCAAGAAGCAGGGTAATATAAGATCAGACAGAAGCAAAATTAGGCTTCTTTCACCAGTTGGCTTGCTACCAGAAAATATAACACAATGTATGCTCTACCATTCCATCTCCCTTAATTGGCAAAGTCATTTTTTGCAACGTATATGCCCACACAATCTATCTAATCTCAACCAGATTCTTCGAAAGTTGATACATAAGTTTCTCTTACATTAGTTTGTCTTCCTCTACTTTCTTTTATATAGCTGCGGAATGAAATTTGTACTCAAAAGAGTATTATCTACTCTTTGCTTCTCTAACTATAGTACAACTCCCAATGCATTATGTCAGAGATTAACAATATATGCTACTTTCCTCCATCAATATATCACTAGAAACCTCCTTATCATACCCATTCTCAAATCCGTCCAATATAAATTTAAACAGATATTTTGCAAGTTTTTAGCAGAAGTCAAAATATACATATTAGTAATGTCTAATGATTCTACTCAACCAAGCCAGATAAGCACCAAAATGAAACAATGAAATTAATCTTGAGTACTTACAGCTGCACTCAATGACTTCCACTTCTCTCCACCAGCTTTGCCAACCTTCAAATGAAGTAGATGAATTAATTATACCTTTGCATACTTATTCAATATTAAAATATCTGATATTACAACTAGATCATTAAAAAGATTGATAGTGGTCATTTTTTTCAGAGTGAACTAGAAACTTCTTTTTATAGTTATTGATATTTTAGTTAACTAAATAATGGAGCTAAGCAGAAAGTATATCCTTGGAAAGATTGCTAAGATGTACTTACTGCTGACACAGCCTTCACATTAGGATTTTCCTTTTTGAATGTCTTTCTAAACTCCTCACTGCGAAAACCACATGAAGAAAAACTAAACAAACATTCATTTCACATCGGATTTCAATCACTAGTTCCAGGAATGACACATACAGGAAAACAAAAAAAGCACTTGGAGGCCTCTTTGGTTTGTTAGGGTCCTTGGCCAATTTACCCTTCTTAGCCTTGCTTCCGCTTTTATCTGCTTTCCCAACAGCCTTTCTCTTCCCAACCTTTCTGTAAGAACAGCACAAGGTTTATTCATCAAAGGTACGCCCCATTAACACAATACCTAATAACTCATAACAACATAATAAAATTACAGAATCAACATCAGCATAAACAGAGAGGAAGAACCACACCACCGAATTTTCAGAAAACTAACAGAGCATTCCTTAAAAGCAATATGGAACAAAAAAAACTTCACAATCATTTTATAACACGCAAATGAAACATGAGAAAAGAATATATGATCAAGATAAAGTGATTACTCGTCATCAACAGGCTTCAAGGTTTCCCTTTTAGCTGCTCCCTTGCCCTTAGCAGTCTTCATAGTACTTTCTACTTTAATATCTTATACCTAAAAATAGTAAAGATCAAAACACCATAATTCAGACAACAAGCTTGAATTAAAAGTTTATGGTTATTGAAGTTACCAGTGTGTGTGCATATAAAAAATTGTGCTAAAAATATTACAAGCAACTCAAAATCTGACCATTAACTCACACACACACACACACAAGATAAACAAAAGTCAACCCACTGTTAGATTCTCTAAGCAAAACCAACCCTTGGAAAAAATTCTTGAAATCGTAAAAAAATAGGCTTATTTACAATTTAAACCCTATGTTATTAACAATATACAATTCAAACCCTCTTTTAATATATTTAGTAAATTTAACCCTATATTTTTTAACTATTTACAATTGAAACCTTTTTTAAAATAATTAGTAAAATTTTAAAATAATTAGTAATTTTAACCCTATGTTTTTTAACTATGTACAATTGAAACCTTTTTCAAAATAAATAATAAATTGAACCCTACATTTTAAAATATTTAGTAAATTTAACCTTGACTTTTTAATTTTGGAATAAAATAAATTTTATATCGAAAAAGTATTTTCGAGAATATATTCATCGAAGAGTATTTTTGAAAATAAATTAAATTCGGTGATGAACATTCATGAATATATTGAGCGAGAAGTGTGATGGCAAGGTGGAATAATATAAACACATATTAAAATTTTATTGAACATATATAATATATTATACATATAGATATATTAATATAGAAAAGAACATCTAAATATCCATTTTATAAGAAAAACAATAATAATTGCAAATATCTATTATGCTTATATAATATCTATACAAAAAAATTGACAATAGTGCATTTGACGAATATTTATTCAAAATTTTGTCGTAAAATTTATTTTATTCCGAAATTAAAAAGTCAAGGTTAAATTTACTAAATTTTTTAAAACGTAGGGTTAAATTTACTATTTATTTTAAAAAAGGTTTCAATTGTACATAGTTCAAAAACATAGGGTTAAATTTACTAATTATTTTAAAAAAGATTTCAATTGTAAATAGTTAAAAAACGCAGGGTTAAATTTACTAAATATATTAAAAGAGGGTTTGAATTGTATATTGTTAATAACACAGGGTTTAAATTACATTTAAGCCAAAAAAAATATTATCCTAAAAAACAAATGAATAAAATTCTATATCAATCTAGCTATCAAAATCAAACTAAGAAAAAGAGATCAGCAGCTCTAAATTCACATATAAACTTAAAAATAGTACCCATACACCATAAAAGATTTAGAAACAGAACAGTGAATACATAATTACAAACACTGATGTGCAGTAACATGTAGAGATACACAAATATATGTAACAAATATATACATACAGATGGTGTTACATGAAGAAGATACATACCCAGATGTAGAAATATGGATCTAGATGAGAAATAAAAGAAAGCTTGTAAAAATGATAGGGCAAGTGGAGACTGACAAAAAGAAATCAAAGCCAGAAAGAAGAATCAAAGCGAGCGTGTGACAAAAGTAAAAAAGTGAAAGTTAATTCGAGTAGAAGAATCAATCCGACCGTGTGACTTGCACTGACTATTTTGTTTACTAGATTCTCGAATCTACAACAGTCAGTAGACTATTTTTATTTTTACCATATGCATGATTTTTTATTTTTACCATATGCATGGTTTTAGAATTTTTTTTGACGGGACTAACTTTTTCATTCATTAATTGTGAAAGATACAATGCCGAGGTTCCTTTCCTTTTAAACGTTTATCATCTAATCAAAAAAATATACAATCAAAAAATATACAAGATATTTCTCAAAAATTATATAATAAACAAAGCGTGTCTGCCATCAATATCCACTCCAAGATATTTTTATATGTCCAAATAATTGATATTAGCTTATATAGATTGTTTTAATATTTCAAATAATTTTTATTTTAATATTTTCTTTATATGATTTGAATTTAAATTTTTATAATAATAATTTAAAATTTATTTAATATTATATGTACATATTTTTATAAAAAAATTCATAAACTTTTGTATTTGTATTTGTATTTGAATTTTAGTAAGATGATTTTTATGTGTTTTATTTAAAAGATTAATGTTCAATAAGATAATATTTGTGTGTTTTGTTTAGATATATGTATTAGTTTATAATTTAATGTTGAATAAGATAATATTTGTGTGTTTTATTTATAGATTTGTATTAGTTAAGAGATTAATTTGTGATTTTTTTAGTTAAGAGGATTAATTTTTTAAAAATTAGACCAAATAATAACTATCTGACCCAAATACCGACCGACTACCAAACTTTTAATATTTCGGTTTTAATAATATAGCATAAATTATGCACCTGAAAATCACAAGTAAATCCTAAATAAGTCAAAAATTAAAATAAAACCAAAATATTATATATATATATTAGGTCACCCACGAATGGTGCAATTTTTTTTTGTCAATAAAATGGTACAAAAAATTTAATTACCTCTTAAAAGTCAAAAAAATTATCAATTACGACACTAATACATGATACAAAATATTAGCATGAAAATCCATTAACATTCAAACCAGCGAGGTAGTGACCATTGACAATTGACAAATACAATATAATATTATTCAATTCAATTAAGTTGTTAACATATTGTACTTTTATCAAAAAACAACTCTCTATATCACAAATCCAAGCATATTTATCCATAATATCAAAAATCATTCAAATACTCAATTAGAATTTAGCAATTTTATAAACAATCGCACCGACAATCTAATACTTTATAATTTATGATTATGAATTATCTCAAATGGAGAATATGTCCTAAAGTTTTAAGAGAAAAAGGTCTTCCAGACACATGGACATATATTATTCTAAAATTTTCCGATAAAGAAAATTTATGAAATACAAAGCAAGACCTACGAGATAATTATTATTATCCCAAAACTCGCAGAAGAGTAAAATAACTAAAATACAGAATAGGTCTTTCAAATTAGATAAGTTACGATGATTTTAACCTCTTAAAGTGCAACCTAATAGAATTAAGCTAGCTAGTTAACAAGTTTGGATCATGTAATTCCTGTTTGGCAAGTCCCATAGGGTGAGTCCACGACCGCCGATCTTAAGGATTGACCGTCTAACATACTCGTTCCGGTTTATGTGAGCTGATCCATTTTACACAAAGTTTAAGAAATCAACAGGTTACTTGTTATTTTCTCAAATGTGACAGTTTGATAGGTGACGTTAAAAAAAAGGCAATAATATTCCCTCATTTTTCTCAAATAAAAAGGCTTGTTTTTCAAAATGGGTATGTGTTTTTTATGTACATTGATTTGTTTATTGGCCTTATCATGTGCTATGAAGTTAATGTTCAATATTACTTTTAGACATTATGTAAAGTACTATAAAGATGTATATTATAATATTAAAATTATTTAGGATAAATAATTTTAAAGTAGCTCACATAAAATAGGATGGAGGAAGTAATTTATTCCAAAATTTGAATATAATAATAAGCAACGAACTCGACCTGTCACCATATTAGCTCGTACTTAAAACATCCTCTCTCCTATATGAATAATCCATGTCAAATTTTGGACATAAAATACATTATCCACAACTCTAACACAAACTCGTAGTAACGACTAGAACTGGTTTCTAGATAGGCTGAGTGATGATCACTGGTTTCTAGATAGGCTGAGTGATGATCATCCACTCAATTTAGCAATATATATATATATATATATATTAGCAACTAGATCAAGCTTAAGATATTTATAATCAAAATTACCAGGGTTTGAATTACTTGAAACAAAAAAATTACAAATAAACTCAACATAGTTATATATGCAATGTTAATAATTAGGCTATAAAAACCTTCACTTCCATCCATCCATATATATTTTTTGCTTTAGTATCCCCAACAAAAATCATTTTGTAACTCTGGGAAATCAGCATTGCCACCAGCTCTGTTGTTGCCACGCAACTGCTCCTGATTGAATTGACCACCGCCAATACCTGATGGGCCACCATTTTGCCATACATTGCTACCAGAATTACTTGGGAACACTGGAAGAAAAGAATTCCCACCAGCACTGCTGAAATTAGGGTAGATATGGGAATTATTTTTTTCAAGACCAGCTGCTATTAAAACAGTTGAGTTTTTCATACTTGTCGAAAAGGAAGCCGAGTTTCCATGATTAGCCAGCGTATAGCCTTGTTGTGGCACTTGATCTTGCGGAAATGCAGAGGTAGGAGCACTTGAAACAGCAAAGAGTCTGTCATACAACACATCTATATCAAAATATTTATCATCACTGGAGAATTCACTCATGAGTTGGGCATTGCAGGTATTTCCAGAGTCAGTTGCGGTGATTTTCCTAAGATGATACGGATTTGAAAATAATGCCGAAGACTGTAAACTAGGACAGGCAGAGGCCTGGATGGTATTTTGTAAATAAGGGAATAAGTTGGTGCTGGCAGTAGTCCGGCCGATATTGAGAGCAGGTGTGGTGGTGGGATGTAAGCAACAACCATCAGAGATATTCGGTTCAAATAAATTTCCGAGACTCGGAAAATTATTTTCCATGGAAAATGATTGCTGGATCAGTGCATCACAAAGTGTCCGGTGAGTTCTATAACTGTCACGCCTGTAACAACATCTTAAATTCTCAGAAACATATAAAATCAGAGTCAAATTAATATAATTGATAGCAGATATCTTTCATGTAACATCCAGCTCTCCCATTACACTTTTAAAATTTTAATGATTTTTATTTTATAATAAAAATCAAAGTATATAATTTATATTTTTATTTATAATAATAAGGATAACTATTTTTTTCACATCAATATAAATGCCAAACACATTAGGAAGTAAAAAATAAATATGATCATAATCAAAAGAATATATAGGAAGTTAAATATTGAAAACCACAAAAAAATTATAGAAATCATAAAACAAAACTGAAATATTTATGGAGAGCTACAAATCATTAATATATATGTGTGTGTGTAATGTGTAATTATCTTGGATGGAAATATATATTAAAATCCACAGCCATAAAAGCAAAACGTCTGTAAGTAAGCGGCTTATTCAGCTAGAGATAAGAACCAAGGACAGCATGCATATAATAACAAACATGCATGCAAGCGTTTGTGTATATATATATATATACATACAATATGAGGATGGAAAATTATTATAGAATAAAATTGAGCCTAGGAAGGAAATGTAAAATTAATTACCGTCTCTTTATGCAAACATGTTACCATATTTTTAATTCGTATGATATAAATTATGTATATTATACATACATAATTAATGGTTGTGAATGAAAAATAATATGTAGTTTACCTTGACAAAACAGCGCCACAATCACACTTGTACTCTTTGGTGCCACAAGTCTTCAAGTGAGCTCTCAGATCAGCTTCAACTGCATACTTCTTGAAACATTTGGGGCAGCTAAATGTTTTTTCACTGTGTTTTCTTTTATAATGTTTTTTCATGCTCGTAAGATCTCCTAATGCATTGCATCGAATATGATTAGCACAAGTTGTTTCGGGACACACATATACCTTTGGCTTGTCATCTTTATTTTTAATGTCATTCTTAAGGGTGCATGGTAAATTGTGTGCTCGCCTGTGTAGTTGCAGGTTTTGTACTCTGTTAAAACTCTTGCTGCAGAACTCACAAGTGAATTGGGTCGCCTCGCTAGTTATCTCCTCTACTGATAGTGCTATCACCTCTACTTCATCATCATCTGTGCGAAAAGGGGAAAACGATTAGTTCATCAAAGATACGGATAAAAGTTATTAGAAATTACTTGTATGCAAATTATGTTGAACTTATCAAGTGATTTGCCTGTAATTTCTGGGCGCTTTCTTTTCCTCCGGACAGGAGGAGGTGGAGGTAGGCTTGAAGAATTAGCAGCCACGGGTGCATCTCCAAATAAATAATTCTGCACGGGTTGATTCATTTTCGCGGTTGAGATCGACTCAGAAAATAATGTTTGTTTGTGTGTGAGGGGGGGGGGGGGGGGTGTTTACATTTTTTCTGCTCCTCTTCAAATTGAAGTTCAAATCTATTACTTCTGCCGGATGAATTCAATTTCTCTTTAGTTTGTTTTATATGGAAAAGAATGGACTTCAAAAGTAGAGAAATATGACATGAGCTTTCTACAGATAACATCATAAAGGGCCTACCTTTCAATCTAATCTTTCTTCATGCAATTTCTTACTAAAGTTAGAGAATGAGAGGGAGGTGTCGTAGTGATATTTGCTACAATCAAGCATGTCATGATCTTATGCGGCTAACGGACTGCTTCTCCGAGTACTCTTTTAATATCAGCTCTCTCAGACGTGTATATAGGCAAGTTTTTTTCCTACTAAAATTTAATGACGATAGTATAAAAAATAGGGGTTGAATTCAATGAAATACTCTTAAATATATACAAATGGGAGAGCTTCTCCGCTAGATTTTGCAATATTTAAAGCGTATGTATGTTTTCCTTTTGCCAAGTGATTGAGGATCCGTTTGCTGTTTGCTATTTGCTATTACAAACCGTACCAGTAATTTTTTTATTAAAAATCAGGTAAAAAGGTATTTGATAAAATTTAAAAGTAACTTTTTGAAAAGTAGTTTTGATCTAAAAATGAGAAAGTAGGCCACCGTTTTTTCATAACATGTTTCACATCAAATATTTTTAAAAATATTAATTTTTTATATTATATCTCAAAATATATTCGAATAAAAAATATTACTAAATAATCATCAGATTTTTTTAACAATATTTTTTCCGCTAACACTTTTTCTCAAAATACGACAATTTTTAACGGTAATCAAAAGACCACTTTTCATTTTTGTCACAATTCCGATCAAAATAATCATAAATTGCACAACTAAAAAAAAGTCAGAAAAAATATTACAAAAACAAATTTTTTTGGATAAAATTGACCAAAATAATAATATTTGACTGTACACCACAATTTTAATGATTCAAATACACATTTATCATTAGAGTATCTATCCCATTTATATAGGACATTCTATTTACAAATGTATATTGGAAGAAAAAGATTAAAAAACAATTTTTTATAATATATATTTATCAATGCATTTTCAAGATTTGTAATTTCGTAAATAATTTCCCCAATAATTAGTCTTAATTTAATGTATAATATCTTTTATTTAAAAGTTTGTACTATTATTATATATTTATGCCCCTATTTTTCCCTCGCAAAGAACAAAAATGAGATATAAAAAAGAGTCGACATATATGTTGATTCTATTGTAATTCACAATATATCTTCAACCGTGGTCTCGTAATGTCTTTACTGCTCCATAACTGTATTAATAATGAGTAAATAAAGTTAACATAAATTAAGTTGTGAAATGTTAAGGGATGCATCAGAATTAAATTTGTTAATGAAATACTATTGTTTTTACTGATTTTAAATATATTATAAAATCACATATATCAACTATTAATATTATAAAGAGAGTCGAAATTCCTATACATAATCAATTCTTAAATAATTGATCAGTTACTAATATTGTTGTTGTTCTTTTTTTTTGAATAAAAGGTGGACATGAGATGATAAAGGATAAACCATTACCCTTGAGTTATTTAATGTTTTCATTTGAAAGACTTGAACGGTATTAAAAATCAAATGTACATTTCAGAATTTTTAGTATAGTGTTATTCAATATTATTTCTCACACAAAATAAACTAAATATTCAAAATCCAAATATTGATAAAATAAAGAATATAAGTATTTAAATTTATTTAATCAATCTTCAAATACATATATTTACGTTATATTATTAAAATCGAGACGTTAAAAAAAATTCGGTCATACGGTAATTAGGCGTTAAATGATATAAATATATATATATATATATATATAATACATGTATTCATAACATAAATTATTAAAATAATTAAAATAATATTTATTTTGAATTTGCTGAAAAGTAAATATAAATTCATATTTTAAATATATTATATATTATATATGTACATATAAAATTTATTAAATTTTATTTTATATTTTCATTTGGCACTCAAATTTTTTATATTAAGTATTTAGTGAAAATTTTAATTTATCACGTTGGCCAAAGTCGAAGTTAGAAAAATATAATACTTAATTAAAATTATTATTTTATTAAATATTAATTTATCGAGTTTTAACTATAATTTGATAAATTTACTTAATGATATTTATTTAAGTTCGACGATAATTCAAATTAATCATAACCGAATTTTTGAATAAAATAAAATCTTGTTCAAAATGAGAAATGGTCCAAACCAAATTTAATCCATTTTATTAATTTGAAATTTATCCGATTATGACCCAAATCGAAATCGTCCTGAAGCGAAACCGATATATAATTTATACAAAACTGAAATTGTATCCAAATTAAATTAAATCTGATCCGAACTATATATAAATATATTATATAAAAAAAATGATCAAATCCGAAGCTGAAATATTTATCCGAATTGTCATCGGGTCTTACAATATTTGTATATGTCATTTAACATGATTACTTAAATAAAAAGAGTTATATTTGCACACTTATATTTATAAATGCATATTTTTTTATTGATATTAAGATTAAATTATCCGCTCATATAAATTAAATAAAATTAATAATATTTAATATGTATAAAAATAATTTAATTTCAAAATTAGTAAAATATAGACCATTTCAATGGGTGTGCAAATCCGATTTTGATTGGGCTCAATATCAGACCTCAATTCTAATAACTGGTCAATCCGATTATGATCTTAATCCAATGTGGGCCACACGTTCTCGGTATGATGCTGATATATATTAGTAACCCTTCAAAATATGCTTCAAATTTAGCATGACGATTGTATAATTTGTATCTATAATACACTTTCTTGTACAACTTTTGCATCGCCTAATTAGGTAAACTTTCTCATTTGGGTTCATCTCAATTTTCAATTTTGTCTTGTAAATATCAAATCTTTACTAAATTATTATTTGGCTTCATCTCAATTTTTATTTCTGTTTTACTCCCTTTTTTATTTTATATTTAATTTGATTATAGATATGGGGAGGCTTTTTGTTGAATCTCTTGAAGGGAACATCTATTCTTGCAAGCATTGCAAAACCCATTTTGCTATTCTTGAAGATATTGTCTCTAAGGTTCTCTCTCTCCCCCCCCCCCTCTCCCCATATATATGCAAGTATGTGTGTTTAATTAAATATGATGAATGAGTTGATTTTGGTAATGATCACTCTTGGTTAATGTAGTAGATGAGTTATTTTTTGGGTTTATTGCTCATTGGGGTGTGCAAGTGATATTGGATTGTATATTTTCTGTTCTCGATCTTGATGGTTGGTTGATTAATTTGTGCTTTTATGGTTAGTAGTCCCTGTATTTGGCGGGAGGAGTCGTATTTAGTTTGTTTATGATTGTCAGAGGTCATGGTGTGCAAGTGAGTATGTCCTTTTTCCCTAAGTCGTATTTAGTTTGTTTGTTGCATGTTTGTGGAACCCTACACTTTAATTCGGGATATGAATTTTTTTGAATTTTTTTATAACAATAACTTATAAGGTTAGTAGTTTATTGAGTTTTGCATGACAATGAACAACTAAATTTATATCAGAATCAATCATAAGTTTTGCAAATGTAACACAGCGAAATTTAAATGCACTCCTATTGTGGAATGGAGACGGTAGGAACTTGGCGTTATTATCTCCTTTACATTGTAAGTTTCTTTTATTAACATGTTTTTTAAAGGTTTATTTATTCAACCATATCACTTGGTGGACTATAATATATTCTTTGTTAATAAGGTTCGTGCGAGGTTTAGAGTATGATATCATGATCATTAGGGTTTGTAATATTTTCCAGAAACTGGGTCAGAGTTTTATATTTGAACCACTGACCCTCCAGAAATATGATCTCTTACACGACAATGTAAAGTGGCATTAATTTATTTCAACAAGTTGATATATTTTTCATTTTCCCAATGGAGCATGTATCATGTATTACCCTTCATGCATCAGTTTTTCCCTTCTTATTCTAAGACGGCTTTCTAACCAGGAAAGTTTCTCTATATATTAAGAATTATGAGGTACCATTATGAATTCTGTATCTGTTTGGAGTTGAAATTCCTTTGGGATATGATTTATTACATTTCCAGAGTGATACTTAATCTTGGGAACAAAGTGTAACAGTATTATTGAGTGACATAGAATCACATGATGAAAAGCATTGATGCATACTGAGATCATCTTTGTTACTATTATATTTTTGTTTAGTTATAAAATGCACTTCAACCTTAAAACTCGCATAGAAACTTGCTGAAACTTTTGAGGTTATGGAGAAAGTCTAAGTTGTCCCTAACAGGAAAAAAACATATATTTAATTGCGTTCTGTCTCACTTGCTCCCCAAAACAGAACCCTAATATATCCTGCCTCACTTTCTATCAGCTCCCTCCCTTCATTGAGATGATGCATATATTGTTTCCGGTATTGAGAACTGTTTCGTCATCACAGGCGGTTGAAAATAGCACATATATTTAAAACATAACTGATGGAATTCCAATCTCAACTCTTGTAGATATAGATGATGTTGATGATGTTGATGATGAATTGATGATGATGATAAGAAAGAGTTTTTGAGGCCTCCGAGATCTAGCTAAAGGGTTTTTGAGTGTTGTAGACTTGTAGTTAACTTATTTGATTGATGTATAGTGACTTATTTCCATAATGTTTGAGACTATAAGTCTATGATATAGCCAACATCAAACTCAGGAGGTTTATTTATATTAGACTTGTTTTCACTAGTTCTCTTTTTTTTTCTTTTTCCTTTTTTTTTTCCAAAAGTGAACATTTAGTTGCGCATCTCAAGTTTCTCTTTATATTCGACTCTCATGTATTTCGTGAGTTTGCGCCTTTCACAACACTCTACATGATTCTATGATAAAAATAGTATTTTTTCCCCCCATATATTCACTCTTTCAAAAGTAAAGCCTTTTCGCGTCTATATCAATGTTGAAACCTCTTCATTGTCATGGATAGCTTTTATGTTAAGTTCTATATATGAAACTGAACTCTGAAACCCGATATAATTGTTGTTTAGTATTTCTGTTCAGTAATTCCTTGTGTGTATTTTAAAGTTCTTTTGTTTTCAAGTTATCCTTTAAGGTTACCCAAGTTTTGGAAGATCTCAGTAGAAAAGAATATAAATAGGCTCTTGCAATTAATTCACCTTTTTTAATCAGATAAAATAGCATTTATGTTAATTAAAACAGATTTGGGCAAATTCGTGGGATTTAGTTTGTTAGTCACCTGTATGAACAATCTTCAGAATTCACTTCTAATTATACAATTGAAATATCTGTACAGACTGCATATAGTTACTCCAGGATGCTGCATACGGAAACATATTGGGTTTCTGTATATCAATTTATTATTCCTGCAAAATTTCTCTAGATTGGACGATATAACATTTTTTTGTAGAGGCAGCAGAGTGGGGTAAAATATTTTATTGTTTTCTACATTTTCCAGGCTTCCAGGAGTAGTTGCAAAGGAATGTCTATGGACCTACTAGAATACTACCTGTTTTGTGATGTCTTTGTTCACGCTTCGAAGTATTTCATATGAGTTGACAGCCACATTCCTAACCTGTTATATGCTTATGCTTTCAGGCTTTTCATTCTAGGCATGGGAAAGCTTATCTCTTCCGTAATGTGTAAGTCTTCTTGCTTAGTTTTGTAAATTATTAACATATATTCCATTTCGATTGGAAATAAGAAGATATTCGTCTAGCTGGGGGAAATAGTTTCGATTCATAAATTGAAATTCCCTTTCCTGTTGATAATCTGTCTTCTGCTGCTTCAATTTGGCTGCTGGCTAGTCTTTGGCTAGGCAGAACTCTGCTATGCGTAAATGGAATTGGATTCCAGTTCAAAAATTGTTTTTTTGACAAGTCTTAAATGCATTTTATATTAGCATATATCACAGAATGATAAATAAGACTGATTAAGAAGGCCAGGTGCACAATCGCTCCCTATATCTGCCTACCGCTGTTTAGAACACTAAGGAATTGTGTCTGAACAAATTTAAAAGGCACTAGTGTACTTTTTGGCTAAATATTACACAATTGCACCTCTATGCATACTGTCCATTTTGGCACTGCAAGCAAGTGTGTTATTTTTTACTGTGTTCATATTTTATTCTTCATAGTGTGAATGTTACCTTTGGGGAGAAAGAGGAGAGGACGATGATAACTGGAATGCATATTGTGGCTGACATATTCTGTGTGCGCTGTGGATCGATTGTCGGGTGGAAATATGTAAGCTAAATTTTCATCAACTTAATAGCTTGATATTATATTTTGAACTTCATTTTAACCTGGAGTTCAATGATGTTTTTCCAGGAGTCTGCATATGAGAAGAGCCAAAAATACAAGGAAGGGAAATTCATTCTTGAGAGGTATCTGTTGAAATTATGCTTTGATTTTTAAATTATTTAAATAATTGGTCAATATTGACCATATCTGCAGGATTATTAGTTTAGAATTAGTTTTTGAATAATTCTGAATTGTAGTAGTTTTTTTTAGGAAGATAGGATATTTCAGTTAGGGATTAGGCAAGTTCTTGCCTATGTGATTATAATAGTAAATTTAAGTCCAGGTTTTTTTTTCTTTTCTTCATAATGATATATACATATGTATAGATATAAACCTAATAATGGTACAGTAGAACCTTGATAAATGAATACGCTTGAGACCAAAAATATATATTCATTTAAAGAGATTATTTATTTATCGATAAATGAATATAATATTTATTTATCGATAAATGAATATTAATTCATATAAATAATATATTTAGTTTTTTTTCTTAATTATATTATTTTATAAATATTATTTATTTATCATTATACCACATGTGTCTTCAAAAGAAGTTTTTCAAGTTCTCGTCACCATACAAAATTACTTGCTGCAACATGATCGAAATGTTCCATATATATTACACAAAATTAAGGATAAGATGCATTTTGGTGGAGAGAAGAAACAATCAATTTTAGAGTTATTCTTCAAAAAAATATGACTTATTAATATGTTTGAAAATTATTATTGGATGAAATGTATTCATATATTATATAAATAAAAATATATTATTTGAAATATAATGATTATTCATTTATATTTACATAGGGCCTATAGCAACTACATTTTTATTTATTCGTTTATGCATTTAGCGAGATTATTCATTAAGTCCATTTGCCCAAATTGGGACCGGAGAAATTTATTCATTTGTCGAGATTATTCATTTATCGAATATTCATTTATCGAGGTTCCACCGTAAAGCCCTTTTTAAGGGACCTGTGTTGCACGACCCAAACACCATAACCAAAAACTATATCCAAATAATCATAACCAAAAGTTATATTCAAAAATCATAAATCTTGGTTATATTCAAATCATGGAAAACAAATCCTATAAATTTACAAAATTTGCTCTAAAAGTATTTGATGGAAACAACTATCATCTTTGGGCAGTCCATTGTGAACTAATCCGTGAAACCTTTGTTTGAGCAGGTTCAAGGTATTGGGTCCTGATGGGAGCACCTACCAGGGAATCCGACAAGCTCAGCCTGCAGAAAGCGATGCTGATGAAGAATGATACTTGATTACTCTGTATTGTTTAGGCTAAATAAACTCGTATAAATATGATTAACCGAAAATAACTGTACATCCTTTAGATCACGTTGCTTACTGGCCATGGTGGTCGTTGGCTAGTTATAGTCTGCATAGCGTTACAGACCAGTTTTGCAGGAAAATAGGATGCTCCTGTCATCTTTACAGTTCGGTTTTACATATTAAGCTAAGCATTACAATACCTAAGCACCTAACATTATATTATATGTCCTACATAATTTCCTATTGCTAGACGGAATTTAGTAAATGCAGTAATTATGTCACCAGTACATAGATTTTTTCGATGTTGTTGCAATCTTGTTGTGAGCCTTTCAGAAATAAGTCTATCAAAAGACTTTTTTCGACTTGTATTTTTACTTTGTACACTAAACTTAATGTTGTGCTCCATTCATCGGCTCCAGCCAGTTGATCAATGTGTGAAAGTTAGTTCACCAAGGTTTATGCTTGAAATCTAGAAGTTCCAAGACTTTTACGTACTTTTCTTCCATTCGTTTATGGTGAAAATGTTTGAGCAGCAAGTAGAGAAACTTTACGTACTTTTCTACCACTTGTTTATGGTAAAAGTGTTTGAGAGAAGCAGAGGTGAAACGTTACATTATTGTCTTTACTCTCCTTTGGGTCTCTCCTTGTAAAGGAAAAAAGCGAATTTGAATTGAAGATTCAGTACTCATTTAATGATCGTGCATCCGCTTACCTTTTTTTTTTTCTTCCAGGGTAAAGGTAAAATATTAATAAATAGAACTAGAATTTAAGATTACAAAGGCAGATAACTCTCTAGGATATAATTTATTCAACATTACTCGTCATCAACAGGTATAATTCTTGCTAAATTATGAGCAACCTTATTCCCTTATCTCTTAACATGAAACCAAATGACAGACTCGAAATTAGTGCTATCTTCTCTATTAACATGAGACCAAAGTTAAGAAACCAAATGACAGACTCAAAATTAGTGCTGCTAAATACAATATCACGAAGTACTGAATCTATATCTGAAGAACTGAAGCTGTTATATATTTTGCTACCAGAACTTGACAATCTGATTCCAGGATCACATGTCTACGCTCAAACTCCTTGGCCTTCTTCGAACCCAACAAAGCTGTTGTGCATTCTGCTGCTACTCGACTCCATCTAGCCCTGCATCTTCTCACCGCAGCAAAGAGACCTTGATTATTCCGTGCAACAGCCCCATGCTGATCCGCCCACCCATCTAGTGAATTCGCTTACTTTTATTGTTATATATGTAGTGCGTAAGATATATAATAAAACAACACGAATGAGATAAATGTCCTGATACTATTAAATTAGTTGAAATATTTTAGCATTCATATACTGAAGGAGACTATTGTGTTTGTGTTGCATTCATTTGTCGAAAGTGTTACAACTTACAAAGAATTATTTAGTTAAAATATTCTGATTAGAATTTTTAAAAATAATTTAAACTTGCCAAAAGCCTATAATATACAAAATTTTGAATTAAAACATTTTGCTTTGGAGGCTCATCCGACAAAACTACCTAAAAGGTAATTGCTAACAGAACATACTTTTTACTAATGTATCAAAATTAATAATGTTGATGTTGCGCTATTTGAAAGAGAGGGATGTATGGTGTTAGTGCAGTTGCTCTTAGTGATGATAGTGGAGCACATATTCAAGCTCGTTGCTCCTCTTATACTGAATGTTTGGATGCTGCACCAGAGGAGGCCATGGGTATAATTATAAAGGAATCTCTGAGCTGGGTAAAAATATCAGGTTTAGCAACAGGTACTAATCGAAACGGATAGTCAAGTGAAATTAAACTCCGTGAACTTACGGTTCAAGGCTGTCAATGTTTACTTTCTCCTTCAAAATATGTCAATTTAATTTTTATTAGACGATCGTAGCACACTTTGTTGCTAGAAATTGTCGTGTCCTTCCTGATTGTAGCTTTGATGCCAGCTGATCTCAATGCCCTGATGTATTCAGATTGCATGATATATTCAAGTAAAATATCAAGATGTTGGTAAAAAAAAGTACTATCAAAATAAAAAATTTGGACAAAGTAAGGAATCGAATCTCAAACCATGTTAAGCATCAACATGACTCTACCATTTGAGATACTTCCCCACTTAATATTTAATACTAAATATAATAATAAATAAAATTAAGAAATTATAATTGAAAGTGGTTTTTAAAAAATACCATTAGAATTTTTTTCAAAAATATCTTTTAATTCTATTTTTATAAAAATAAATAATCTGTCAAAGATACAGTTTACAATTAGATACGCCCGATGACTCTAACGGTTTTCATCACAATAAAATTAACCACAAATATAATTTTAAATTATAGAATAATTGAAATTTGTATTTAGTTTTATAACAAGATGCGCTCATTAGTGCATCTCCGATGATAACTTTAAAAGTACAATTGAAATCTCTCAAGAGCATCTCCGACCATTGCTATCTCTAATTTTATATATGAAGTAATTAACTATTGAAGTTCAAATTTGGAGTAATACTGTACAGATGAAGTAACATATAAAGCAACATATGTTCAGTACAACACAATTATTTAACATATAATTGCACGTGTCTCGAGATACATAACTATATATAATATATTTGCATGTGTGATTGTATCTATGATGTGTGATTATATATATAATTATGTTTGAAGTGTAATTTGAAGATAAATGATTGGAGGTGGAATAGCAGTATGAAGTAGAAAAGTTAAAAATTTAAAGAAAAAGTTGTTTTAAAATGAAATTGGGGTCGGAGATGGTCTTAGAGCATCTTCAACAATACTATACAGAAGACTAGCAAAAATAATATATATAATTGAATAGTTGCGGTGCGGTTTTACCATGAAACACCATGCTAAAACACAAATGAGGACCGAAAATAAAAAGGAACAGGAGACCTTTTACACGGACTCTCATACATCACACAGAAAAAGGTGGACCATATTAGTATTTACATTTAACAGCGTTCAAAATAACATCTTGTTCTCTGTTTATTGCACAACATTGAAGCCAGTATATCCAAGGCAACAAAATAATAGACAGGGAGGATTTCCCCAGTTGTTATTATCTGTTTTCATACTCAAAGAGAAAGTTAGCAAAGAGTTTTTGCAATGTGCTTAGACCCCATCGATTATCGCTTTCCAAGACGAGATCATATGATTTGGGATTTTGCTGACCTTCATCTTCAGCAAAATGTGAATTTTCAACCTCGACATGTTGATGCTGCTCTTTGTAGTCATTATCTAAAACTTGCTCGAATTTCAGCTGCAATCAGTTCCGTTCTCTCAGTATAGCGAAATAATAAGATCAAAATACAACTAGTGTTTGTAATTTGTGTTTTTCTCTTTGTTGGAAAATTGATCTGTTTCTGGTAGAGTTAATCCTTTGTTTTACAGTTGGTTTTCCAGTTACATTGTTTAATGGAAACATATTATATTGCAAAATGTGGCTTTAGGCGAAGTCTTGATGCTCCTGTTTTAAAGTTGAAGTCGAATCTGTGCTTGGACGAACTGATATCATTTGTAATGCTAGTTGTTACATGTGAATTTCAGAATGGAAATTAAACATAATCTAAAGCGGATTGCAGACATGCATACTATGTCATATGAATTGTTCAACTTGCATACAAATTATGTCCTGCAGCTCACAGTTCACTGACATACGAATTGTATTTCGAAGATAAGAAATAGTGCATCTCTTTTCTACTGCGTTTTAAAAGATAATTTATTTATATGAAAAGATACATTGAAAATGTGATCCGCTTTAGCAGCTAGAACTCTCTTACCTACATCATCTGCTGGATGTAGAGCCGAATCATTTTTGTAATAAAATGGGAAATGAAATGCTGCGGGTTAAGCATTTACCTCTGGCATATTAAGCTCCTTCAGTTTGTCCGCTTCAATAGATGCATCAGCAAATATATTTTTTTGAACTTCTTTCGGGACTTCCTCTTCAGGTTGAGTTGTCGGCAGTGGATCCAAGCCTGGTACCAGAAGAGGCAGTCCTTTCATTGATAGCGTCTCATCTGTAGTGAGTTCTGAATCTTTAACATTCATCATGCTGCCATCACCTCCGAGCATTAGCATATTAATATCTTTGTCCGAAATAGCAGCAGGACTTTCCTTTAGGCTAACCAAACCTCTACCATGTATTGTGTTACTTTTATCAATGTGAACTTCTTTTTCTGGGTAAGTGATTTCTTCTAAATAAATGATAGACTCTTCAATCTGATGAAAGGTCGGTTCCTCCTCTATGATCTTCTGACAATCAGCACTATCCCAATCTTCACAAATTGTTACTGTGTTCTCTGTCTCCCACGTTTGAAGAATTCGGTCTGGTCCAGGCTGCCATATGATATTTTCAGGGCCTTCTTTAAGTATAATCTTGAACTTGATACATTTGTCCATGGGAACGTCCTAGTTAAAACAGTGAAAGCATCATATAAAGTAAGAATATTGCATGTTAAATAAATTCATGCTTCTATATAAATTATTATTGCCAGTTTTGTTCATTCTTACCAGCTCGGTAGTTGTCCACACATGTCCGTCTGACCAGTTGAATGGCACAGCCCCTGTCGGATCCCATTGTCCGAGCATTGGATCGTCTCCGACAATGTGAAACTGCTGCCCAAATGAGCATTCTCTTTGCAGCTGGAATCTCACACGAACAGTTTTTGACTGACCTGTTAGAAAATTACATGATATGTTGCCATGTTGGTGAGATGAAACATTGTTCAAAATAAAATATATAAACTATTATTTAATACCTACTTATATCATAAGCCTCTGTTTCTTCATCTTGGATGTCTAGCTGCATCTGCAAACAATAAGACCACAACAAATCAAAAAAAAAAAATCTCTCTGTCCTTTCATAGCATTTCTTGGGTATATTTTGTAGTGCATTGCTTGAAATCATATTATATATGTGAGAGACTGAGAGCTACGGCTAAAATTAACATGTGTGCATGGGCATTCGAATTTAATGTAATTTAGCATAAGACTACAAAATTAACTGAGCACACACTGCGACCAAGGATTAGTATAACAAGGTCCTATATATTATATGGAGGGAGAGAGAGGGAGGGAGAGGGAGGGAGGGAGGGAGAGAGAGAGAGAGAGAGAGAGGGAGGGAGGGAGGGAGGGAGGGAGGGAGAGAGAGAGAGAAAGAGAGACCTGCTGTGTATCTGAGGATGACAAAGAAGAAAGTGGGAAGATGGGTCTCTTCTTGTGGAGAGGCTTAGATACTGAGAAACTAAGATTATTAACATGTTTATGAGGAAAAGAAGGTGGCCTCAAGAGAAGTGGTTCTTTTCTTTTGTAAGAAAGCCCTTCATCTGCACAATACTTTTCTGAAAACAACTTGAATGCTGGTGATAAATAAGCTGAGCCCCTCAAAGCTTCCATCTTTCACTTGTATTCTTTCTAAATTCTCACACACTAAACACACAGTGAGTGTGCAAAAGAACAGAGGAAAACAGAGAACAGAATGTGTACAGGATTATATGAAATGAGTATTTTGTAATGTGGTAATGGTATATCTAAAGTTTGTGGCTTGGAAAGTGTATATAAAGAGAATGGAGTGTGGAGTATGTGGGTAGTAAATACATGTTTTAGTGTGCGTAGACTGTAAAGTAGCGGATCAAGAAGCAGGTGTCATATTTGACTCATTTATTTTTTATGTTGCTTTAAATCACAGCAAACAGCAAAAACACTAAAACAGAGAGGATCTAACGGTTTATTATTAACTACGGAGTGAATTCTTTTCGGACCGTCCAAAGTAGGCTATTAAAATACTAATTTTGTAAGATGGTATGAAAAGGCCAGAGGCTTGGTGTTACGATGTTGTCATTGCTTTATGATTTTTTTTCTATGGACAAATCATTGTTATATTTTTTATACTCATCATCCTATTTCTAATAGGCTCATTTTTTAGTCTGTTTTTTTATAACTAATTTATTTGTTTATGATAACAAGAGTATGTAGATCATATACTCCCTTCATCCCTTTTTACATGTCTTTTTCGACTTTTTATGATCAAATTTACTAGTTTTTGATTACAAATTAGAAATTATTCTTTTATAATTTTAAAAAAATAAAAAATATATTTTAAATTAGATTATATATAGATTCTAATAATATAAAATTTTAATTTTTTTAAAATTATATATTATTTTTAAATTGCAATCAAAAATTAATTAATTTGACTACAAAAAACCAATTGGGGACGGAGGAAGTATTTCGAAACATTGGTTTTTGCATGTAAGAGAAAGAGGTGAGAGTTGATCATTATACAAAATCACTAATTTATGAACCGTTGAATCTTGTTCGAATTATCTCAAAAAACAGAGATAAACAATAATTGATGTGAAAGGACATCACAGCTACATTCAACATGACAATAATTTTTCGACAAAAAAATAAAAATAGAATAAGAGGAGGAGGAGGAGGAAAAATATAAATATTACTGTACTTGGTTGTTGAATATTAGACCTTAGACAATTTGAAAACTACGCAGTATCTTCTCAAATTGAATAATTTTTAATTTTTGATAAGTTTGAAGTATTTCACGTGAAAACATTGGGCCTCTCAAATAACTGGTCCCCACCGTCACGGCATCTCAAAATTCAATTCTTGTCGGTCCTATAGGCACCTTAATATTTTTCTGAGCTGCTGGGTCACTTAGTTTGGGTGATTCTAGCATGTTATCAAAGTTAAGAGCACACTATATGGACCTTGTTTCCGAGGCCTTGTAAGACTATATATTTTGCAACCTATGGGCCTAGTATGTAAACAAATATTGGATTTATGTGACTTATATCAAATGAAATCAATTATACCCGATATATTCTTTTTAGAGTAGGATTTAAAGTGGTTAAAATGTACGTGAAAAAAGTAAAAGTAAAACAACATATTTATGCCGAAAACTATTGCATAAATTAGATTCCATCCTAAAAGTCAATTCCTAATAATTACGTGATATTCCATCCATCCTAATTTATTTGTACTTTTTGTAGTTAAATTACTAATAATTAAAAATTGATAGTTTGTAATTTTAAAAAATTGAAAAGTGTATTTTAAAGTAAATTACATATATTTGTTAATAATATAATTTTGTAATTTTTTACAATCATGTAATATGTGTAATATTCAGTCAAAAATTAGGTAATTTGACCGCAAAAAGTTAAATAAGACAAATAATTTGGTACGAACTATTATCTAATTATTTATAAGTTTAGGGAACGAGTTCTAATAATTAAATAATATTATATAATTATTTGAAAACTAATACTATAATAATAAATTTTTTACTTTCGAATAATATCAACAATATAGTAAAATTTAATATATATATATATATATATATTAATTTTAAACCACTTTTATAGGTTACAAATTTAAATTATATTATCAATATATTAAAATTTAATATATACCAATATTTTATATTTTTTATATGATGTAATATTTATATATTCTATTATATTTTGTTTTAAATAAGTACAAAAAATATTTTATTAACAAAATATTTTAGTTTAATATTTATAACACTAAGATTTTAAATATAAATTTAATATTTTAATATTATCAGTCTCATATTAAAATTTAATATGTATATTATTAATTTTAAAAATACAGTTTTACATATACTAATAACATAATAAATTTAATCATTCATATTATTATTTTAAATATAATAAATAAATATAAATAAGAGCACTTGTTAAAGAAAGAGAACAACATGCTGATGGGAAAATATAACTATTATTAGAGATTTAACGCATGCTCATATTCAACGCAACACTGTATAGTCATATTGCTTTTATTTAATATTTAATTTTAATTAGAATTTAATATTATTATTAGACTTTAATTAGGATTTAGTTTTAAAATCTTTATATCCCTATATAAACAACCTCATGATGTATTACTTATTATTTTTTGATTGAATTAAAAACCTTAATAATTTTCTACTTATTTTTCTTTAATTATTATTACTAGGCTAAAATACAATTTAAATTATATGTTATTAACAATATACAATTAAAACCCTCTTTTAATATATTTAGTAAATTTAACCCTACGTTTTTGAATTACATACAATTGAAATATTTTTTAAAATAATTAGTAAATTTAATCACATGTGCTTAACTATTTACAATTAAAACCTTTTTTTAAAAATATTTAGTAAATTTAAACTTGACTTTTTAGTTTTGAAATAAAATAAAACTTACCCAAATCTGGTTCAATTTAAGGCAATTATAGAAGAATATTTTTGAAAATAAATTAAATTCAATGATAAACATTTATAAATATATTGAGCGGGAAGTGTGATGGTAAGGAGGGAATAATATATTATACATATACACATATTAATATAGAAAATAATATCTAAATATCTATTTTACAAGAAAAAAACCTGATATATATATATATATATATTATGCTTAGAGATAATATCTATACAAAAAAATTAACAATAGTGCATTTGATGAATACTTATTCAAAATTTGATCATAAGGTTTATTTTATTCCGAAATTAAAAAGTTATGGTTAAATTTACTAAATATTTTTAAAAAAAGGTTGAAAGTCATATGACTAGTCCTATTTGTAATAAGTAGATGACAACTCAACTCAGATACAAAAACGAAGTAAATAATAAATATGGAATAAGGAATCGAGACGAAGAATGTCAACTAGACACGAAGAATTAGAATATCAGAAGAATTCTGACAAGACTGCTGCTCTACACTGAAAGAAGTTCATTAATATATTCAAGCGTCAGTGTAAAGTAAATGAGTAGTATTTCAGAAGAGTTGAGAAGATACAAAAGATTTTAAGTGCCTACTACAAAAAGATTCCAAGAAAAGAAGGCAAGACAGGACAAGACAAGACACAAAGACCACTACAGCAGAAATGAGAATCAACATTGTAGTTAGTCATCCGTGAACCAAACCAGTGCACAGGGTGTCAACAATGTCAGTGAAGATTCATCATCAAAAAATTCAAGTGGTTAGAAATGTTATTGTTAAAGAACAGAATAGTCTTATCTACATCAACAATAATCCTATAGTCAAGACTTTAATTTAATTCTCTATTAATTAATTAGTTAATTTAATTAGTAAATTAATTCACTTAGAATTAATTTATTTCTTAAATTAATTAAAGGATTAATTAATTTATAATTATTTTAGAATGAAGAAGACAGAAGACAATGAAGACATGAAGACTCAAGTCAAATCTAGAAACTAAATTAATTCTACTATCAAGAGTTAATTAATTATTTAATTTATCTACTTAAATTAATTCACCTTGAATTAATTTATAAATTATTTAATTAAAAATTGGTGGAATTAATTTAGTTAAAAAGAGCATTTTATTTAATAATTAAAGAAAATTTTGCTGCATAATTTAGAAAGTCTTACCGAATCTGATCAACAAGACTTTCAAAAGTCTTACCGAATTAACTCGTCAAGACTTTCTAAAAAGTCCTAACGAATTATCTCAGCAAGACCTTTTAAAAAGTCTTACCGAATTAATTCAATAAGACCTTTTAAAAGTCTTACCGAGTAGATTCAATAAGACATTTTAAAAAAGTCTTATCGAGTTTTTCAAAAGTCTTACCGAACAGAAAAAGTTTTGTCCAACTTATTTAAAAAGTCTTGCAAGCTTATTTATAAAGTGTTTTGATTTTTTAAATAAATTTTATTCAAAAATCTTGTCAGCTTTCACCTCTATAAATATGAATTGGCTTCATTTTTCAAAGAGTAGAAAACTTTCAAATTCAGTAATTTGTCTGCAAAGTTATATTCATAGACTTTCTGTGCTGGTTTGAATTCTTAATTCTTTAATTAGAACAATTCATGCCAAATTTATTCTAAGAAATTAAGAAATATTCTACCGAATATTGTAACACAAATTCAAGTTTAATATACATATTTAACTTGAATCTTGTCTACTTACTTGCTAATTTTCTATATTTTAAATATTTTATCATGAAAATAGAAAGCTAGTAAGTCAGCCTCCCAAATATTACAAGGACTCGAAATCTCAACTAAATCAATAATTTAATTCCACAAATTATGAAAAGAATTTTAAGTTGTTGTGAATATCGCATTCAACCCCTTTCTACGATATTTCTGGGACCCAACAAGGGTTTTATTTGTAAATAGTTAAAAACATAGAATTAAATTTATTAATTATTTTAAAAAAGTTTCAATTTTATATAGTTTAAAACATAGGGTTAAATTTACTAAATATATTAAAAAGAGGTTTTAGTTGTATATTCTTGAAAATACATGGATTAAATTGTATTATTTTTGTTTCAGAAAAAAACTATGTATTATTTTGATTTTCTTTTAATATATTTCTTTAATTCAATTAAATATATATATATATACACACACGCATAAAATTGTGATAATAATATTACGTAGTAAGATTTCATGATATAATTTTCAAATTATAGAAATAAATTTATTAATATTCCATGAAAAATTATTAATTAAATATGAAATTAAAATATTTTAATATTACTTTAATTATATATATAATTGAAAATATTTAAAATCGTGTACGAAACATGGGTAACCACTAGTAAGACAAAAAGATATTTTGATAATTACAAAATTAGTATAAATTCAAGAAACACAGCAATTATAATCCTTGGAAGGCATCACATGTTAAAAGGAAAAAGAGAAGAGTGCACGTCTCAGTTATTAATTTACAAAAGGCATTAAAAGATTAAATGAATGGATGAATATTTTCCGTTAATACATTGTGATGTGATCATTTTTAATTTGCCCTCACAATTCAGATAACTGGATTGGATTCAATCGGATCGGATCAACTTTCGATTCTAATATATTTGAAGTACTGTTCGAATCGGATCTGATTCAGATCTGGTATGGATTAAAATCGGTTAAATTTTGGATTAAAATCATATTAAGTTCGGTTCGGATTAAATTCAGTTCAGATCATTTCAGATCAGAAAAATACCGGTTAGATTAATTTTGAATTAGTTTTTAATTATAGTAAAACTAAAATAAAAGTCGTTAAATATGTTTGTTGAAACAATAACTTATTCATTATCTTTCTTCTTCTATTTTTCAATTTGTAAAACTTAAAAAAATCATTTTATTATTATATATATTAGTTATAATATAAAATAACATAAATTTTTAAAATTTTGATTGTATAACCATTTTAATTTTTTGATATAAAATTATTTTAAATTTGAATTTTGATTAAGAATAAATTAATTTAGTGAATAAAAAGTGGGTTAATACTATATACTATAAATCATTAAAATATAACTAAAAATTTAGATTAAAATTCAATTTATCTCTTTTCTAATTCGTATTTGTATTGAATCAGATTCGTACTTCGAGTCATATTCGGTTCAGATGATTGTGTATTCGGTTTTAATCGGTTCCAAGTCATTATCAGATTTACTATTTCAGATTATTTTCGGTTAAATTTTCGATTCGGATCAAATTGGTTTTCAGATATTTATTGGATTATGTAATTTCGGATATAAAATCGGATTCGATTTGATGAATTTCGGTTCAATTCTTCGGATACAGACCCATTTTGACAGGTTTAAATTAATAAATTCCTATATATATATATATATACTCACAATGAGGAAAAATCCAAATCTGGTTGCTCAACTTCTTGCCTGATTTTTCTCCCCATATATCTTTAATAACTTCTTGCGAAACATACTGTATTAAAAGTCTCTTTCAGTTGAGATATGCTTATCTAGTACTCCTAATTAATATTTTTCCGCAGCCAAGGATTTTAATTAAATGAACCCAGATTACAAACTTTGATTTTTATTTAGCTCGAAAGAATTTTCTTAGAATTTTATCGATTTTTTAGGTTCGAAGATAAGGTATTTCGATCTCTTGCTATTTATAAACTATGATTTTTATTGAACTCGAAAAAAATTCTCGAATTTAATATGAATAATCATTGGTAGCTGACGAGTTAACAATTTAAAAAATAGACCTATAACAAACACGTCGCTAACAAGAACATTCATATATGATATAAGTTGATCAAAACAATAATAGTGTTTCTATATACACCAAATAAGAATTTACAATCTTAGAAACATGCAATTGTTTACTAGAAATCTCCTCCAAATGTTTGATTTTTTTCACTAGTCCTATAAAATTTCACCAAACATGCTGCACATTCATTATCATTCCATCCCTGCTCTTCAAATTTTTGTCCCAAAAAGAAGGTCCATTATGCATCAACAGGATAAAAAAATCGATTTTCGGCTTCTTCGACGATTTGATCGTGTAAAATTGAGATTTTTTTCAGTTCTTTCATGTCTAGCTATATGTTTTCTTGTCATTTTTGGAGATATATATGTTGATCAAGTGAAGTTGCATGACACAAAAAGTACTAGAAAGGTGCTAGAGTCAGTTTCAATAGCTGTCCCAGAAAGAGTGTCACCAAAAGAAGATGTTGAGGAGAATAAAAAATGTAGTAAAGATTATATTAGTTTGGTACCTCCAGTGAACTTATCTATAGAAGAAAGAATTGCCTGGTTTAAGAAAATGTTGCCTGATTTTGAGATATTTCAGTCAACTCCAAAGTCAATGCAGTTTGAAAAACGGGCTAATGAATTTTTTGCTGGTGATGATGATCATTGCAGAACTAGGTTTTTTATGACATGGATATCTTCAGCAAGATCATTCGGGGAAAGGGAGGTTCTTGCTATGGAGTCACTTTTTAAATCCAATCCAAATGGATGTTTGATGATATTGTCAACAACATTGGATTCTGCCCAAGGTTTAAAGATTCTAAATCCTATATTAGAACATGGTTTTAAGGTTGTTGCAGTAACACCAAACTTGCCTTTTCTGTTCAAGAACACACCAGCTAAGTCATGGTTTGATGAAATGAAGAGTGGAAACAAGGATCCAGGTGAAATTCCGCTGGCACAAAATCTTTCAAATTTGATCAGGTTAGCAGTTCTGTACAAGTATGGCGGGGTTTACTTAGATACAGATTTCATAGTTTTGAAAGACTTTTCGGGTTTAAGAAATTCAATTGGAGCACAAAGTATTAATTCTCATGGACATTGGACAAGGTTAAATAATGCAGTACTGGTATTCGACAAAAACCATCCACTTCTGTACAAGTTTATAGAAGAATTTGCATTAACTTTTAATGGAAATTTATGGGGACACAATGGACCATACCTTGTTTCTAGAGTTGCCTCTAAATTTGCAACAACAAAAGGTTTCAACTTTACAATCTTGCCTCCTACGGCTTTTTATCCGGTTTATTGGAGTCGGATTAAAGGGTTCTTTGTGAAACCAAATAATCGGGCTAGATCAAAATGGGTCGAAGCTAAGTTGGTTCAGCTAAGCGGCGAGACTTATGGGGTGCACTTGTGGAACAGGCAAAGTAGTAGAATAAAAATTGAAGAAGGAAGCATCATGGAGAGACTTATTTCCCAACATTGTATACTCTGCCAGCATATATATAATTCTTGATGAATGCAGCATCTTGGGTTACTACAAGTTTTGCCTTGGTAAGCTTTGATTATCAAGATTTTCTTTTTTACATGTTAAGAAAGTTATCCCTATTACACTTGTATACAAAAATTGTTGTAGGTAAGTAATGTACAACTAATTCTTGAACCGAAACACATCGTGTACATCCCTCTCGTAGACCAGGAATAAGAGTGAAAATGTGAGTTTCCAGTCGATATTCACTTCTCTCTCAATATGTTTCTGTTTTGTGTCTCATTGAGTGTCAAAAAAATATGTTTTTCTCAATATATTCTACCACAGATCAGGATACGTATACGTCTCAACCTAAACCTGAATCTAAAACCTCTACACGTCCATTGAATAAATCTTGGCAATCTTCTGAAAGTCTTTGTTCTGTTTAACTTGCGCTTGCGCCATTTGTGTCTACTTTTCTGGTAGGCGAACTCTCTAACGATGAAGCTGCCTTCTGAAGCTGATCCATAAGGACTATTAAGATCCTTGAGAGTTTCAACTTTCTTATATTTCATCCAAGGATCATCACAGATTCCATCATCTGTATCACTGCCCCATAAAAGAATAGGCTTGATTATAGGTGAGCCACTGTATTCCTTCATATGAGTTGCCAAACTAGTATGCTCCATGTCAAATAATCGTCGTAAAGATGTATTTCCTCCCTTCATCAACTCTAACAAGCTACTACTAGTGCGTGAAGAGGCAAATGAAGAACATGAAGCAGCTGTCGAAGAGCAAGATGATGATGCAGACGACGAAAAGTAAAGAGATTTCTGGTGTTCTATAATCTGTCTTATCTTGTTTCTATGAGCTTCTGTTTTGATAATAAAGCAACCATCCTCGTCTTCCTCTTCCGTAATTTCCAATGCCATTATGTTGGAAACAATGTTTTTGGGGTCATTGATGAAAGGAATTCAATATTTTTATTAAGAATTAGAGGGAACCATGTAAGGAATCTAGAAATACATGAGGTGGATATTAACTAAAACTCTATGCAAGTTAATCCAAAGCCGGCTCCAAGAAAATACTTTACAAAAGAAAAGGACACAAGTTGAAATTTACTAGTATTAGACTACACAGAAATGTGCCAATGACTAAATTTTGGATTGCCTCTAGGACTCTAGGTAGTGGTGTAGCCAGCATAAGTGTTGAGAGGTCAAATTGCACTCAGAGTTTTTAAGGGGACGGGGGACAAAATTAACTAAATAAGTTGAATTTTTTTATTTACATTCCAGGACTCTGGTACCCCAACTCTTTATTTTTATCTTTATATTCGTGTCTACCAGATTTGACATGGGTGTGGTATGGGTATGGGATGTGAGAGCTGGATCCTTCTTATTAAAACCAGATACTTCATCTTGCCATTCCAAAACGAAAGAAGTGGTCTCCTCACAACTTATTTATAGAGAACAAGGTCAATAGATTACTTGTTTCTATGGACCAACTGTAGGAAGCCCCGATGTGTGTTTAGAAAGCTCAACTTGAAGCCCTTTCGAAACTCATCATATGATTAATTTATGAAGTATCTTATAATCATAAAAGATATATGGAACTGACTATATTTGTTCATGCAATTCGAAGAGTAAGGGGTTGGCTATCTGAAGCCATGTGTTATGGTTGTGTATCAAATACTAGATGGCGTGGAACAGATTAGAGGAAAGAAGATAACAACATGGAGCGCGAAGCAGATTTATAACAAAGGTTTAAGAAAGAAATGATATGCTAACCAAAGATACATTATGCAAATATATCATCGACTGTGTTGAGTAACCAGCTCATCTAAAACTTTAAGGTGTTAGATAAACACTCCAAATCTCTGATAACATGTTGAGTAAACAGCTCATCTAAAACATGAAGGTGTTAGAGAAAACTTCAAATGGATCTTATACTATATTTTAACAACTGCACCAGAACCACATTTCTGTTTATAACCCAATAAAAATATCATTTATATTTTAGGGGCAAAAAAAGAAAAGATATCGCAACTAATTTCGACAGCATAACCATAATCCTAAAGAAACATTTTGTTTAAGATCAATTCCAAGAAACAAACACAAAAGATATCTAAAAGAATTAGCCAGATAGAGTTGTGAATTGCATAAAAAAGTATGCTTGAGTGTTAAAATGATGACAAAAGACACATCTATGAATGTTATAGAACTCCGTTATTTTAGAAGTACTCTCGTTTTATGTCCTTGGACAGATTCATTCATTAAACAAAGAGCTCATAAGTTTCACACGAGTTGAGATGATAGCACCATCGGCCAATGCCAGATGCTCCAAAGCAATGCAATTTTAAATACTATATCACTTTATATGTCTATGAAGACTTGTTGTGTCATAGAAATTTCTTCCTTAAAATTTTAATTTCCACTTGATTTATATATGATGAATTTAAGCGGAGTTATCGAGTTTGAACTCAAACTTTTATCAAACAACTCAATTTTTTCACCATCGAATAATAATTAAATCGTATTTTTTCCTCGAACTTAAATTCAAACATTTTTTTAACTAAGCAACCAAAACTTGATGAACTTGACGAATAAGCTTTTATATTCAAACTCAAAGTTTTTATCTTATCAGACTGAATCGAATCAATTTTATCAAGTTCAATCTCGAAGTTCTTGTTTAACAGCTGCTGAGGTCGTTTACCTTCAATCTGCATGGAAACTAAAGTTTAAAGAGGACTCTCTCAAGGCCCAACATGAGTTGGTCAGTTTCCCCTCTGTGAAGCATGACTCAAGTGTGTATACAATCTGGGGTTAGATACTTGGATATTAAGCGTGATGTGTTCTGGGTTGGGGCCGTTGGGCCATTTCGCCCTAGCTTGAAAATGTTTTTAGTTTTTTAAGCGCAGCAAGTAAAATTCGGGAGACAAAACAGAGTGACTAGAGTCTTGGGCACGAATTTTATACGCAGGACTCCATAAGGTTATTAATTTAAATAAAAAAAATTAGCTTTATTTTATTTTTAAACCAATTCGCTTTAAGAATAAGACTCAAAAAATGACGTACTGTGATAAAAAAATGTTGCGGAAAAAAGTGCTATCATATAAATCGAATCAATTAATTTGTGCATGTTTTAAGATATAATATTTTAAAAAATAATGTTTTTGAAAATATTTGATAGTGAAAATGTAATTGCTTCCGTAAAACTGTAAAAGATTAAAACAGTTTTTTTATAAAAGTATATGGAGACATGTTTTCTCTTAAAATAATTTTTAAATCAAAAATACATTTTCGACAAACAATCTTTTATCTGTTTTTCGCAAAATAACAACAATAACAACCAATGCCTAAATTATTTTGATTTAATTTTCTTTAAACCATATTAATGCTGATACTAAAATCAAACTGATAAGAAAAAGATATATAGTTAAACTTAATAATTTAGATATAAATCGGGGAAATTAATAAATATTTTCCAGTTTTTACTAAATAACAGGATAGATTTTTTTAATCTGAAATGATGATTTAAATACAAATTACTAAGTAGTGTATTGAATTCAGATTTTAGAAAATAATAATAATTTTAGTTATATTTGTATATGTAAAACAATTTGTAATTATATTTGTAGGATAAGTTTCTACGGAAACCATGGAGAATCCACCTAATAATTAATATTTTTTATAATGTAAATATATTCACCACTATGTTCAGTATTATATTATATAATTTATATTTTATTATGCTCTCCTGTTATATATTATTATAATTTTACAAAACATATTTTAAATATTTTTATAAAATTATTAATATGTATTACCATTATATATTTGTGTAAGTAACAGGCATATACACCCATACATTTTACATATACATTCATAGTGGATGAAGAAATGAAGATACTCATGTTGATGAATACACTTGGCCATGTGAGAGTTTGAAGGAGAAGATATGGGGAATATACAGGGGAGAAAATAGTGGCACATGACATTTGAGGTGAATGAACGTGTAACCCATGTGATCGGGTCGGGTCCACGCTCCCACCAAATTTAACACACAAGAAAGAATCTATGCTCTCTTTGCATCTCTAAACTTTAGATCCAACTCTGTCTACGTATTTAATACAGAGTACAAAATGAAGGTTAGAGTACAAGTGGTGTACAAAAATGCGATTATAATTGACATTAATTTTATTTAATGTAATAATTTCTAATTTATTTATACAAACCTCATCAATTAAAAAATTTTAAATTGACATATCACATGTATCATTTGGGTTCAAATTTTTGTATCCAGTTTTGTACCCCTGTCATTATTTTTTAAGAGGTCGTTTGGTTCATGGAATAGTATTAGTTTGGAATCAGGAATCGGGTTAAGGTGGTATGAATATAAAGTATCATTCCTGATATTATGTGTTTGGTTGAATGGTGGAATGAATTTGTTAATTTAATATATTTTTAATAAACAAAAAAATATATACATTTAATATGAAAAATAAATCACTATTATTTATTAAATATTAAACAACATCATTATTAATTTTTTATTTTTAAAATTAACATGTAATTTTATAAATAAAGATAAAAGTAATAAATTTTTGATTTGATTCTTCATGTCCTCACCTCATACTCACCTCCCCCTAAGTTATTAGAAACGCATAACTTATAGATTTGATGTATATGTTTTAAAATTAAAATTTTTTAACCAAGGTATGAGTTTGGGATGGAAAAAAATCATACATAATACCTAGTTACGAACCAAACGACACATAATACACTACTAATCTGTAACGGGTATTTTAATCGATGCCAGATTTTTAACACACGTCTAATAATTCTTAAAGTATCCGCTTGAATAATATTTTATAAATGAACAAAAACCGAATCCAAACATTAATATAAAAATTATTATTTCTTAAATTTTATCATTTCAATTGAAATTTAAAAGAGTACGGCGAACATTTTTTTTTGTTAACAAACAAAATGTTAATATTTTGAGTTTCTTATTGACAAATAAGCAGTGTTATAAAAAATGCCGGACTTAATCGGTGAAGGCACAAAACATGAATTAATCGAATAAATCAGGGATTAATCGAAATGATTAATTAAATAATCAAGAATTTAATCAGTTCGTTGAACTACCGAACATGATTAATTGATAATTAACCATACCGAACATGGATTAATCAATAATTAATCATAATTAATTACCAATTTCTAGAACAATACAAATAAGTGGTGAAATCAAGTGTCTTAGTTGGAATAAAATAATAAAATTTTATTTTTTAATTCTCATAAAATTATAAAAATTAGTGTATTATTTATTCCCCATTAAAATATTTATATTAATTCACAGATAATGACCGTCCTAAATAATGACGATCACATAAAATATGAACGAAAACATAATATAAAATTTAGCTCATGCTTTTGTAACAAAGGAGTCATCACAACTCAACCACCCTATTTGTTTAACTAATATTGTAAATTTAAATAAATTAAAAAAGAAAAAAGAAGTTGCATATACTAAAAGAGGGATTAAATCCAGCACGTAAGGAAATATTTGATGCCTCCCATGTATATATTACAAAATATGCAGAAACATGAGTTTGGTCATACTCTGTTGAGTTGAAGCTAGCTAACTCAGTGTTTTTGTGCTGGTGGAGGCTTGCACTGATAGCACTTTGCAAATAGTCCAAACGAATCAATTTGCCTCACAAAGTTTGTCACGCTTGCCCATCCACCAAAACCAAATCCTACTACCAAAACCCATACCACAATGAAGGTGTTAATCACAAACATTGCCGTCCATCCTGGTAGGAATTTCGGAGGTTTCTCCACTGCATTCTGCAATCATGTGAAAAATCGATTAAAATAATTCTCGGTATTGTAAACTAGTCGATATCACTCGATAAGGGGCCGAGGGTTCGACTATCAACAGCCCATGAATAGTGAGTTAACAATGTTAACTCTATTATAATAAACAAGTTGTAGGTTCAGTCTTTTTGTTGGGCAGGTTTGAGTCAACAAAATGTAGCATATAACTAAATGAAAACGACTTGCCACCAATCACCCTTTTTATCTACACAAATATTTTCCAAATCCAGGCCTTTATTGCTATTGCATTATCAGTATTCCAGGAATACTCTCATACATAATAGCCCCCAGTCTCGTGATTTGCCTCTGTATTTTATAATTAATAATGTTGCGAAATCTGGGATAAATTAGAGTATATGGGATGGTCCGTACTTTGTAGGAGAATTTTTCTCCATCGATACACATAGATTAAGGTCAATCGAGTACAAAACTTCACAATGCAGGAAAGGAAAAACAAAGATTTAGAGATAAGTTACCTGTCTAGCAGAGGCTTTCCTGTAGGTGAGCATATGGGCTAGAGAAGGGATGATATACACAGTAAAACTAACCAAAAGAGCCCCAACTGCGGAATTAATGGGCCCGAAAAACGGAAATATGATAGCTAAAAACCAAATTGGTATCACCACTGGCAATCTTGCTAATGCCCTCAGACAAATGCTCTTTGTGTCATGCATTCCTATTACTTTCTCCCACACAAAGTACAAAGGTGTACATGCAAATCCAAATGTTATGAACTGTATCACAAAAAAAACATCTTTTAATCAGTCTTGATGTGTAACAAATTAAATAAAAATGTATGCAGGAAACTGTAATTTGATGACATGACAACGAAATTGACCTGATGAATGAGCATAAGGACAACAGCAGCGTCACGCCATCGAGTCTTGGGGAGGAGGGAGAAGGCGTTTGAGTGGTTGAGAAGCTCATCGCCAAAAGCCCAGTACATAGTAGAAGCCGATGGGAGTGTCAATGTGAAAACATAAGCTGTGGCTATCAAGTATATGTATTTGAACTTTTGCGGTTTCCACATTGCATGCATGATTTCACTGTAAATTTGAAACTTATTATTCAGTGAATAGAAGCAAAATATATAATGTGTGTTCAAATGAAAACCAAAATTACAATGGTAACTAATTAAAAACTTACCTCGGATCATGTATGATCCTATGGTTTAAGTGATTTGTCGTACCATTGTAATGGGTGATTTGTATTATTGTAACTGATGATTTGTATATATTGTTCTTACCGGTGATTTGTATATATTGTTCTTACCGGTGATTTGTATATTAGTTCTAGGCCAAGATGGTCTCTAATCTCTATTAAAATACGTATGTATACACATTAAGCCAAAGAACATGTGATCATTCAAAGTCAAGAGAATATCTATGATACTATAATCCAAGCCCATGTTAAAATGTTGACATGAAAGAATGGGATAAATTTGTTGCCTTGGCAAACAAAGGGAAGCAGTTTTCCATAATTATGTTTCCGATTTCAAACCCTGAGGTAAGCGGCAAAAGCTGCAACTAGAAGCCGTGTGTGTAGAAACAAATAGAAGAACTAGAAGAAGATGATAAATTTGTTATATTTTTCTAAGGATTAAAAAGCTTACACAGTGACAGCATGGCCACCAAACGTGTATAGTATATTGGTGGCGCCTGTAAAATAGAGCACTAGCTTTGTCGGTGCTGAATGTTCCACATTATCGACCTGCATAGATTTAAATATTTCAAACCCATTAATTAAATAAACAAAAGAAAATATCAAAAAAAATGATTCTCGATAGATCACTTCTACTCTTTATAATAAAAAAAATTACTTTAGACATACAGTATTCTAAAGTTATGATTAAGTACACCTTCCGGTTTGTTTTAAAATTAGAGACAGTTTTTGCTTTCAGAAAAAAACAATATACAGTTTCTAGTATGTCATCTATGCAAGACTGTAAGTCACATATTTGTAACTTATAGCTAACTTTGTAGGCTAGTGACCGGATTTCCCTTTACTTTTTGGTAATAATAAGATTTAAGGTTGGAGACTCAGCGAAGACATGGTCACACCGCTAAGTATTTAATCCTATTTATTACTCCCTTTGTCCCATAATAATATTCTCTTTTGGGAAGAAAAAAATTCTCATAATAATTGTCTATTTCTACTTTCAATGTAAAAGAATTCAAATTTACCCTCTTTTTTATCATTTCCAATATAAAACTTATGTTATTTAGTATAAAATAGTCATAATAAATATGATACGCACGAAAAATTATTATACAACTAACATTTTTTAATATGCGTTATTTTTTTTTAAAAAGACTATTAATATGGGACAGAGGGGATAACTTATAATAGAAACTAATACATATTTGTGATCTAAGAAAATTAAATATAGAAGGGACAACCACCTATACATACAGGTAGTCATGGAAAAAAACGAGTATTATTTCTTATCGTGGATAATATTCGACCCCTCATTACGGATGATAACAGCTTCAGGGAGCCGGACCCATATGTATATATGTGAGCCACACACAAAGACATAGTATAATATGCAAATACGAATGGATGTAAGAGGGTGTTTGATTTCCTTGTATCCCGTAAATAAGTGTTTACCTTCGGAAAAAGTACACATTTACGTGTTTTTTACTGAGAATAAGTAGTTATTTTTGAAAAATAAGGTAAGAGAAACGGGCTCCAAATATACATGTAACTGTTAGATCACCTGGCCGTGAGCAAGAGCTGCAATGGTCATGTACCAAGCAGTGTAAGTTGTCATGCCAAGGCCAAGAAAAGACCAAATCCGGTAGTTATGAAAGGAGGGTATGAATACGGTAGTTGCACAGCAAGCTCCAAATATATAGGTCCACGTCCTCTTGTCCAAATGGTCATTGATGTAGTATATATTACTGTTTTCATTTTTTATTTTTTGTGAACAACCAAGGAAAAAAAGTCAAAAACTTTATCCAAATTAAGATTGAAATTTAATACATGTATGAATATACAAATAACCTACCTTGCACAGCCTATAAGTTGGATGACAGATCCAAAGAGAAGGAAAGTACAGTTAAATGCTAAACCAACAGCTTTCCAGTATGGACCCAATAATCCATCAAGAACTTCAAACCACTGAAAAAAACAATAATATTGTTTTTATTTGAATTACTAGTACTGGCTTTCGGGAAATAATTTAGGGTTGAATTATTACCTGAATAACATGGTTCTTGAAATTGACATTTTCCTTCTCTTTTCTGGTTCGGTACTCAATGTAAAGAACACTAATAAGGTAAGCTGTCCAGCTACCAACAAGTCCATAAAATACTTGTAGTATTATGCCTGATACCATTCCAAGTTGAGAAAATGAATATGGCAGTGTTAATAGCACTTGAGCTACCTGCAACAGATATCATCATCAATACTGCACCATAAGGATATATTTGTATATGTATAGGAGTGCAAATAGTACATACTTGATTAGAAGCACAGCTGAACCAAGCATCCCAAACAGAACCACCATGCCAGAGGAAGCTTTTGACATTGAAAAGAGATTGATCTTCTGAAGATTCTTTATGTTGATCACCTCTTCCTTCAGTTTCTGTTTCATTGAAGTTGGAGACAATTGCCTCCTCTGCTTGCTTTTGGCCCAACATTGTCACTGATATCTACTTAACACAATATGTGTAATTCTATCAGATCTGAAAACACACAAAGAAAAAAATATAAATAAGACAGTCAATGAGACAAAAACAAGTATGTCTATCACCCCAACCAAGAACAATCCCCTTGTCCCGAAAAACAAAAGCCAGTACAAGTCATCCAACCCCAGATCCAAAAACTAAAGAAAAATGAAACAAAAAAGAAATGACAAAACTTTATAACATACCTTATGTGAGAAGTCACTTTCTAGAGCCCAGATCTTGATTTTACAAGAGTGTTTGATATATGACTTTTTGAGTTTGTTATCGGACACAGAAGAGGTTGTTAGAATTAAAGCAGAGTTTTAAAGAAGATTGTTCATTCCAAGATTTGATAAAGCTTAAAATTAAATGCTTTCACCAGAAATAATGCAAAAGCAGAGCTGCATCAAATCTATGAAGAATCAATCAACTTAAATGCATATGTTCTTGTTAAATATACACTGGTACTATATACTGCTTTGCATGAAAAAATAATCTCAGTGGAGTTGAACAAAAGGCGGCTAGAGAAGCCTCAAAAGCTGGAAAAGGCTCTTGTAATGGCTATTATGTTCAGAAGCTACTAATAGTATAGCAGGCCTTTATAAATGAGTAACAAGAAAAAATAAGTACGTTTTCATCTGCCTGTTCAGTGTTCAAGTACACATATTTTATAAACAAATTACACCAGTAACTGTATATCTCTATGCATCTGTATCTATAGCTCTATACATATTTTCTATATCTTTATTAATTATACCATTTTGCAAGGTCTTTTAGAAAAAAGCTCCAGATAAATTATTTTTCAACTTTTTTAAATAAAAATACAAACAATAACTTTAGTTAAAAAAATTTTAAAAAATTATAAAAAAATTCGAACAAATAAAAAGAAACGTAGGTGTATATTATTATTTTGGGGTGGAGAGATTATAAAAAGGAAAATGGAACTTAAAGTCCAGTTCATGTATTCCACATTTCCACTAATGATTCGATTCTTGTTTGAGTTGGGGCTTTCCGATCGAGAGATTTCAGCTGACACAAACATGGTTCCTGTCACTCATATTTCACCGCTCCGTGCGACTCCACCCGCTTTCCTAATGAGCTCCTTAAATTAATAAGTTATTTTTTATTTTATTTTATGAATTAAAAATTAATTTCCTTCCTTTTTTCACATCTTTTCTCTTTTTTTCTTTTTTCTCATTTTCAAGAATAATTAGATTCAAATTTATTACTATTATAATAATAAGAAATGAAAATAAGAAAGATTGTTGGAGTTGACATACAAAATAAATTATCTAAATTACTGAAACTTATTATTTTATAATATTTATAAAAAATCAACTATGACACCATTGGACTCGGGCCTTCTATTTTATCGAATGGATTATTTAAAATCTACGAGTACTACTATTTGCAAATATTTATTCTTTCATGCCGGATGAATTTAAATTGACCTGCTTGGCTATCTATAAAACTTAGATCTCGATTTTGACTAGGATTAATATTTTAATTAATTTTTTTCTTGATGGAAATGATCTATCCATAGACTTTATGAATCACCAAAGAAGAACATTATTATAATATTTTAAACAAATTTTATTTTTTTTAATTCAATAATAAAAAAAATTAATTTATATTATATTATTAAAGGCGAACATGTAAAAGTTTGGTTGGTTGGTGTCCGTCCGATAAGTTCTCTTTTTATCGTCCGTTAAGTCGCATTTTTATACAATTATGATATAATTATAATTTAATTTTAAAACATATATATTTTATATATAAATCTATTATCGGTGAGTCTTATTTTTGTATAACAATCTAATAAAATATCTCACTAATATTACTGTCTAATAAAATATCTCACTAATATTACTGTTCAAATTCTTTAATTTATTTGAAATTATAATTTATTAATTAAATCTCATGACATTAAAATAATAATATTATTTTATTTATATTAGATCATTTATATTATATATTATATTATTATAACTAATATATTAAAATAATTTAAATTATATAAAATAATTAACATATAACTTATTAATAGTGTCGCCCCGATTATAAAATGTCTAAAATAATCCGTACATTTGTATTCTTTTTAACACGGAAACAGCTTAAGCCAAGGCATGACATGGACCCACTCACCGAACTTAACACACGCGCCATCATGACCAGCTTTTTACCTGCCGACCGGCCGGCGTAGAAATGATGGGGGAAAAAAGAGGAACGATTGGGCTCTCAAGTCTCAACCATGGGTGAGAAAAAAAAAACCGATCGAACCGGATTGGACCCAATCGGTGGAACCGCAATTTTCGATTTTTTCCAAAGGTTTGGTTCGGTTTAGATTTTATTTAAATAAAAATTATTTTTTCAGGTTTGATTCGACTTTTATCTCTAAATCGACCTTTTAAAACTGAACTAGACTGTTTTAATATATTTATATATTAAAATATTTATTATATATATTATTTATTTTAATTTATGTCCATGTTTTATATTTTATTAGATATATGTTTTTGTGTTAAATAAACCCTAGTTTTTAAATATCATGAAACTAGACGACTTTAAAATAAAAGGGAGGGATTGTAAATATGCTCTCTACTATACTTTTTTAATTGCAATTTTAATTCTCCTGATAAAATGTTAATGCTGCTTCTTTTTTATGTCTATTGACTTTGCAGATTAAAAAAACTGACCAGGTCCTATTGAATATGAAGTAATACTGGAGTGGATGTTTGGAAAAAAAAATTATAAGGACTTTTAGATTTCGATGATGTGTGCCACTAAATACATATGATTAATTAACAAGTTATTTATCTTTTAACATTTAAGATATATAATTTGTTTATAACTATGCACTATGTGGTATCAAGCATGTATGAAATTTAACACTAATTTTGTGCTATTGCAATTTTATTCATTAATTGTATTTTGTTCAATTTTTTAAAATAATTAGTGTTTAGTGGTTAAAAATCGAAACCGACCAAATTAAACCGTTTAATTATGATTTGGTTTAGTTACAATTTCCTAATGATTTGATCAGATTTGAAATATAATGAAACCATTATATATGCACAGACCTGGTCTCAACCCCACCAGCCAAACACTCCACTACTACCTACTCGTATTTCTTTCTTTCTTTCGGTTCACTTTTGCTAGCTATTTTTGTCAAATTTCACAATTTTTTTATAAGCTACTTTATAAAAGAAAAAGGTTCGTGCGTGCAATTTCGTCTAAATTTCTTTGTAACACGTTTCTTGTTTTTCACAAAGTATTTGGGTGCTCAACTGCATATATATATTCCACATTTTCAATTACAAAATTTGAATTACATCATACACATCTTCAATTTACAGAATCAGAACATAAAGACAATTACTGTATATTACAGCGTCTTGCAACATTCCAAATTCACGTTGCGACTTACATACAACAGTATATAATTAACAAATTCTTCATTATTAGATAATTTGAAGTTATTTTTACTATAAATAAATTAGGTACAAAATTTAATACTTGTATTTTTATAAATATTATCTATAAGAATATTAATTACTGATTGTATAGTGGCATATTATTAATGAAACCCTTTTGGATTTTGATGATCACTGTTAGCAAGCTGAAAGCTTGTATATGATATAAAATAGCAAGCTGTTATACATGTACTAACATGGTTTTGCAGGTATTAGCTTACTGATATAAATTGTCAGTATAACATGTTGTAATATATTGACAGCAAGCTGAAAGTAGGAAAACAGGGCGTTTCAGCAAGCTGACAGCAGGAAATATTATGTCTCAGTAAGCTGTTACTGGAACGCAGAAACTGTTGGATTTTGCAAGGAAGTCCGATTTTCTTGGAGAAGTTATAGGATCTTACTTGTACAAGTCTATCTAATATATATATGGTTATATATTATATTAGAGCTCAGTTTTAATTAATTCAAACATATTTTATTATTTAAAATAGTTTTCCTATTTAATAGGAGTTGGAGTTTGACTAAAACTTATCTATTATTTAACCAACTCTTATCTATTCATTCAAACTTATATTGAGGATAATCTCAAACGTACTTATTATCTTCTTTATCCTCAATATACGTAATTTCAAATATCTATATCTTAACAAATTTGAACGTTGTAATTCTAACGTTCATTATCCTTGTTAATTCGAATATAGATATAAATACAAGTGTGTATAGTTTTTTCTCTTTAACCAAGTGGAGATCTACTGATTTGAAAAATACATACACACTTCTTCTCAAACTAAAATCGTTCTTAGAAAGTATCTCGAGCTCTAGTATTCTATATAGTTATATATTTACAAGAGAGCTTATAGTTTGAGTTGTAATATCTTTTTCACTTGTATTTGTTCAAGGTGTAAATGGTTGTAGCTGGATATTGAGCTTGTGAAACAGGGTTTGGGAACTAGAGAGCTAGAGAAGGCTGTACTAGGGTAGTATAGTGCTTAGAGAGCTAGAGAGTTCGATAGAACAGGGTTTCAGCAAGCTAGTATCAGTTGCAAGGGAATATGGGAGGAATATTATTGTAATCTTGTAATCGTGGTTGGTTTTGATTAATAATATTCTCTCTTACCAGTTGGTAGGGGACCAGGACGTAGACCATAGGGGATTAGGGGTCGAACCTGGCTAAAAGTCTTGATGTTATTTACTTTTTCTGTACTGCATTGCATATAGCAGCTAGCTGACAGTGTCTGTTAATCAATCTTAGCTAGCTGACAGGCTTAATAACTCGGTAAAATTAAAATTGGTCTTTGTTAGCCATAACACCTATTCACCCCCCCTCTAGGTGTGCATTTTCATTTGGTATCAGAGCAGGCTATACTAATATCTTCTGTAACAGGAAAGTATAGAACAGATGGCTGACAAATATCCAATGGGAAGTTCAGGCTCGAGGGCACCTCTTCTACTTGGCACAGAAAACTACAACTGGTGGAAAGGTAGAATGAAGCAGCACCTGGCCAGAGAACCCATGGAGTGGAGAGTTACAGAAAAAGGTCCTTTCAAGTTTCTCACTACAGATGGTAAAGAAAAGGATATAGATGAACTCACTGCTGATGAGCTGATCAAGCTTGCTTACAACAACCGCGCTATCAACACTATCATGACTGGCTTATGTCCTGAAGAAAGTGACAAAGTTTCTTCATGTACTTCTGCAAAGGAGATGTGGGACACTCTTGAATTGTGTCATGAAGGTTCAAAATCCTTAAAGAAGGTTAAACTCAGCAAGCTGATGAATGAATATGGTAATTTCAAGCTCAATGAAGGTGAATCTATTAAGGATGCTCAAGCAAGGTTCCAAGTCACTATGAATGGTCTCACTTTACTTGGCAAGAAAATTCCACAAGAAGAGATCAACATGAAAATCATTAGTGCTGTTCCATGGATCTTTGAACCGAAGGTCACTGCCTTAGAATCTTCTCCAACAATTGATACAATGGACACTCTAAGTGTTTTTGCTGAATTGGAGCAGTTTGAAAGCAAGATAAATGCTAGCCATGCAAATTCTACTTTTGATCTCACATCAAAGATGAAGAATTTGGCACTTCATGGTGATGACAGCAAGCTGAAATCTGATGATGAATCAGATGAGGAAATAGCACTCATGTCCAGAAAAATCAGAAAGATGATTGAACAGAAAAATAAGATGAAGAGAGATAGAAGGAGTTCAGATTTCTCTAAAACCAAAAAGTTCTCCAAAGATTCCAAAGGAGATTCAACATGTTTTGAATGTGGCAAAACTGGCCATTTCAAGAAGGACTGTTACAAGCTAAAAGGAAAACAGCAAGCTGGATACAAAGACAAGAAGAAATTTAAAGCTTTGCTAACCTGGAGTGATGATGAAGAAGACATCTCACCAAGTGACAGTGACAACAATGATGATATGGTCAACCTTGCACTAGTTGGAATGGATGATGATATTGTTCGAGGCTTAACTGAGGAGATCATTGTTGAAAGTGATTCTGAGGATGATACGAGTGAGGTAAATTCATTTAAATTTGACATTTCTTCTGATAATATTATTCTAGATGAACTAACCATGCAGGATCAAGATAGTTTTCCATTAGAGGAATATAACTCAGTAAGGACAGAAAACAGCAAGCTGTCAGAGAAGAATTCATATCTTAGACAGATGGTTCAAGATTTAATGGCAAAGGTGGAATCACTAATTGAAAGCAAGGAACCTGTCCAAGCAACAAATGAAGTCAAAATCAAAGAGCTTGAATCAAAAATTGAAGATCTAGAAGGTTTCAACAAGATTCTGTTAAAAAGGAACAATGCTCTAGCTGATGAGATTTCTGATCTAAAGGCTGACATAGAGGCAAGAGATGCATGTCTTGAAACATTTAAACTCAGAGAATCTTCCAAGAAAGAATCATCTCAGCCTGATGAAACATCATCTCAGCCTGCTGACAGTACATCTCAGCCTGCTGCCACTTCATCAAAGCAAACAGAAAGAATTATTTCCTTGGAAAAAGAAGTCATTAAGCTCAGAAAAGGCATGGGTACTTTTGTTCAAGGAGAAGAAGGTCTCAAATCAATGATGAAAAGCATCAAGGTACCTTTGGACAAGGAAGGAGTTGGTTTGAACTTCAACAAAAGGGCTACTGCACTAAAGTATGAAGGCAGACAAGGAAAGCCATACAAATATGCTATGCCCTGGACAAGCTGCAAGAAATGTGGTGGTAAAGGTCATTTAGCTCAAAATTGCAGATCTCAGCGAGCTACCAGAATTTACCAAAAGGAAGTTGACAGGAAGCCAGCTTACTGGAACAAACAGACAGCTAGCCGAAATGGTTCTGGCAGGAAGAAAAGAACAAAGAATTCCTTTCCCAAAGTGGTTCAAATGTGGATCAAGAAATCTGAATTAAATGTTCTTTATATACTTGCTACTAACCAATCAGGACCCAAACCAATATGGGTACCAAAAGGTTAAGTGTTGCTTTTGTTTGTTTTGTAGATATGTCTTGCTGCTAAGATCAAATCAAAATCATGGATCATTGATAGTGGATGTACAAGACATATGTGTGGAGACAAAGCTCAATTTATTAATCTCAAATTTAAGAAAGGTGGAGGTGTCACAATTGGTGATAGTAAGACTCTTCCTATTCTAGGTAAAGGTAAAGTAGGTAATGACACAACTTTTATTGATAATGTTCGTTATGTTAAAGGCTTAAAATATAATTTGCTTAGTGTAAGTCAGTTGCATGATGATGGTCATTCAGTTGTTTTTGATAAAGATAAATGTGTTATTACTGTTGCTACTAACCAGATTCTTCTAGTTGCTAGAAGGGAAGGCAATGTGTATGTGTTAGACTTTGAATTGCAGGAAACAGCTTGCTGCTTAGCTGCTATTGACAATGATCCAACAATCTGGCATAGAAGATTGGGTCATGCTCACATGGACTTGCTCAACAGACTATCTAGCAAGAAGTTAGTGAGGGGTTTGCCAAAATTGAAGTATGTCAAGACACAAGTTTGTGATGCATGTCAATTGGGCAAACAGATTCAAAGTTCTCACAAGGCCAAAAAGGTTGTATCTACTACAAAATCCTTAGAATTATTACATCTAGATTTGTTTGGTCCAGAATGTTATAAAAGTATTGGAGGTAAACAATATGGTTTTGTTATTGTTGATGATTATACACGTTTTACTTGGGTTTTATTTCTTCGTACTAAAGATTCTGCTTTTAAAGAATTTGAGAAGCTAATTAAGGTTCTTGAGAACAAGCTGGACACAAGACTTGTAGGTATAAGAAGTGATCGAGGTGGTGAATTCAAGAAAGATTTTGTCACTTACTGTGAAGCAAGGGGCATCACTCATGAATTCTCTGCACCTAGAACTCCACAACAGAATGGAGTAGTGGAAAGAAAGAACAGGTCTTTGGAGGAAACTGCTAGAACTTTATTGCAGGAAAGCAAGCTGCCAAGGAGCTTTTGGGCAGAAGCAGTAAACACAGCCTGCTATGTTCTTAACAGAGTGGTGATCAGACCTATTCTTGAGAAAACTCCCTATGAGCTGTTGAGGAACAAAAGGCCTAACATCAGTTACTTTAAAGTGTTTGGTTCAAAGTGTTTTGTCCTCAAGAAAATCGACAGGGATGGTAAATTCGATGCTAAATCTTATGAGGCAATATTTCTTGGTTATTCTTTAACTAGTAGAGCATATAGAGTCTTTAATTTAAAGAAACGCATTGTTGAGGAGTCTATTGATGTTATATTTCATGAACCTAACAATGATCTGTCAAGAGATGAGGAAGATGATGCAGGTGATGAAGCTGGAAGCAATAAAGCTACTGCAACGTCAGGTAGTCAGCAAGCTGATAAAACAAAGGAGCAAGCTGCTACAACATCTACTGCTCAACAGTCAGACAGTCAGCAAGCTGGAACAGCCAATCAGCCAGCTGACACTGCAATCTCAGTAGATGATACTATTGAACAGTTGTCTAAACTCAATCTAGGAGGGTCACAAACTCCTATAGCAAGGACTACAACTTCGGTTAGAACTGTTCATGAAGAGATATCCCAACATTCTCTCCCCAAAGCTACAAGAACTGTGAAGAATCATCCACCAACACAAATTATTGGTGATGCTTCTGAGGGTGTCAAGACAAGAAGAGGGAAAGCAAACTTCTGTGCTTTTGCAGCTTTCCTAGCTCAAGAGGAACCCAAAAATGTTCAAGAGGCTTTAGAAGATGAAAATTGGATCATGGCAATGCAAGAGGAGCTGAATCAATTCAAAAGATGTGATGTGTGGGAACTTGTGGAAAAGCCTAAAGATGTTTCAGTCATTGGTACTAAATGGGTCTTCAAGAACAAAGCTGATGAATTTGGTACAGTTACAAGGAACAAGGCACGGCTAGTTGCACAAGGCTACAATCAACAAGAAGGAATTGATTTTGATCAAACTTATGCACCTGTTGCAAGGCTGGAGTCTATAAGAATGCTACTTTCATTTGCATGTTACAAGAAATTCAAGCTTCATCAAATGGATGTCAAAAGTGCATTTCTTAATGGCTATCTCAAAGAAGAAGTTTATGTCAAGCAACCTCCGGGCTTCGAGCATGAAAAGTTTCCAAATCATGTCTACAAACTAAAGAAGGCATTGTATGGACTAAGGCAAGCTCCTAGGTCTTGGTATGAACGATTAAGTGAATTTCTACTTAAAAATGGCTTTATTCGAGGTAAAATTGATCCAACCTTATTTCTTAAATTTGATGGTAAGGATATTCTTGTTGTTCAAATTTATGTGGATGATATTGTTTTTGGATCAACTAATGATGCCATGTGTGAGTGGTTTTCAAAGTGTATGCACAGTGAGTTTGACATGAGCATGATGGGTGAACTCAATTATTTTTTGGGTCTTCAAGTCAAACAAACAAAAGATGGAATCTTTGTGCATCAATCCAAATACATCAAGAATCTACTCAAGAGATTTGGATTTGAAACTGTCAAGGCAAAATCAACACCAATGAGTCAAGCTAGCAAGCTGACAACAGATGAAAAAGGTGTAGATGTTGATATTCGTAAGTATAGAGGTATGATTGGTAGTTTACTGTATCTTACTGCTTCTAGACCTGATATTATGTATGCAGTTTGTATATGTGCTAGATTTCAATGCAAGCCTAAAGAGTCTCATTATAATGCTGTTAAGAGAATCTTTAAGTATTTAAGTGGTACTATCAATTTGGCTTTATTTTATCCTATCACAAATGCATTTGATCTTGTTGGGTATAGTGATGCAGATTATGCAGGTTGTCACACTGATCGAAAGAGTACAAGTGGTGTTTGTGCATTTTTAGGTCAGAGTTTGGTCACTTGGCAATGCAAGAAACAGAACTCTGTTGCTTTATCAACAGCTGAGGGGGAGTACTTGGCAGCTGGCAGCTGTTGCTCTCAAATGCTGTGGATGATACAAACACTAAGGGATTTTGGAATCAAATGTGGAAGGATTCCAATATATTGTGATAATACAAGTGCTATCAACATTTCAGAAAATCCTGTCAATCACTCAAGAACAAAGCATATCGATGTGAGACATCATTTCTTGAGAGACAATGTGGCAAAAGGGAAGATCAAGCTAATTTTTGTGCCTACAGAGTATCAGTTAGCTGATATCTTTACAAAGCCATTGGCAGAAGAGAGATTTTCTATTATTAGAAGGGAACTTGGCATGTGTAACATCTAGTCAGCAAGCTAACACCAGGTTTTTCTAGATCTCAGCTTACTGATTGATTAACTGCTTATATGATCTTATTGTTTCGCTTGAAATTATTTGATTTAATATATTTATGTGTTATGTGTTCCGTGCTAAGTGTGGAAAAGTCCACTTACTTGTTATCCGAGTATGTCTATTCAGTTTTCAAGGCTAGTAATTAGTGCTTATTTCAAATTTTAAACTAATTTCTGTCTTTTATTATATACCATGCTTATCTGTGGTTTTTGTTTTAATTAATAATTGTTTAAAATGTTTAAAATTGTAAGGGGTAGAGTTTTATCTAGTTTTTATCCTAAAAATACTCCTTTTCAGTCAATTAAAATAGGAATAGTTGAGGTATTTCATACACGGCTCTTCACATTCTTATATCCAAGGCAATAAATCAGATCTACTCTCTTCAAGCTAGCTTTCAACCGTTTTTCTCTCTCAATTGGGGTTGTTCTTTCAATCATCAAAATCATGCGTCAAACAAGGAAAATGAAGGCCGCTTCATCTGGTCAGGGTTCCAAAGTGAACAAGCTCAAGCGCAAGTTAATCGATGAGGATGATGATCATGTGGAACAAGTGTTTCTGGACAGTGAGGAAGAAGGGTCAGTTATTGGTCGTTCTAGTGATCGAGAAGGGTCTGGAGCAAAGAAGGTCAAGCGGTGTTTAAGGTTCAGTTCAGATGAGATGGAGACAAGGTACAAAACTCTCGACCTTTCAAACCGAAAGATTGTATATGGTCGTCCGATATCTGGTAAGTCGTATCAAAACTGTGGCTCTGTTAAGCTATTTACTGATTTAGGGTTTGAGTCATTTTTGTTGGACTTACCCAAAGACTGTTATCCTGAGTTTGTTCAAGAGTTTTATGCGAATTTAACAACCGACAAGTTTGGAAATTATGTGTCTTATGTTCAAGAGAAGAAAATTACTTTGAATGTGCCTGTTTTGAATTCGATTTTGAGGATTGATAACCCATCTACTGTGTCTGTGTTTACTAAAAAGGGTCCTGTTTTGTTAGAGGATTTTGGCCCTTTAGATCAGTTAAACATAGTTAGGGGTTTGCATGGTGTTTTGGAGTTTACTACACCTACTACTGCTTTAGTTATGCCCATGGCTCATTTACTGTTCAAGGTGTGTATAGCAAATATTTGTCCTCGATTGGGAAGTAGGTCGAATTTTAACAGTCAGGATGTCTGTGTTGTTGCTATGATTTTGGCTGGGAGAAAGTTTGATTTGTCAGATTTAATTTTGAAGAATATGATGGAAGTTTTTGAAGGTAATCAATCAGCTGGATTGCCTTATGGTCTGTTGTTAACCAGGATTTTTGACTGGTATGGAGTTGTTTTTAATGAATCTGAAAAGGTCACAGTTAAAGAGTTTCTTGATGCTAAGAGTTTAGCACAGTCTCATTTGAAGGTTGATAAGGATGGTAAATTGGTTCAAGTTGAATTTTCTACACCTCCTGCTCCCAATGCTGAACAGTTACCCAGTGATGGTTTGGTGAATAAGTTTGAGTTTCTGGCTAAGGAATTGAAGTATGACAATGCTAATATGAGTGTTGATATTGCTCATCTTACTTCAAAAATTGAAAGCTTGGCAGATGAAGTGAAGTTTTTAAGAGAATTGGTCGTAAGCAAATTATTGGCAAATTATCAGAAGGAGCTGGATACTACAGCTGGTGGTGAATCTTCTGATGGGAATTTGGCTGGCCTAGCAAATGCAGCTGTGAAGTCAGCTGAACAGGCAGGGAAGAAGTTGCAGACTGCAGGTTCTACTACTCCAAAAGACAAAGATGCTGGAGTTAATGCTGAAGAGGACAAGTTTGCAGATCTTGAAGAAGAAGTAGCCCAGGATGAATCCTGATTATTCCTTTTTTTAATGATTAAGGGGGAGTATTTTAGGAGAATTAGGAATGGGTTGGGATTGTTTTGTTTTTTTTCAAAGCATGCTAGACTTAGACTTGTTTAACTGTTGCTGTTGGCTGGTGTTTTCGAATTTGCTGGTATTTTCTCTGAATATTTGGTACTTGGTTATGTTGGATATTGTTGGTTGCATGCTAGTATGCATGTGTTATTATAATATGCTATGTTTTTGGTTTAAATCTATCTGTTAAATGCCTAGTGTATTATATTTGCAATTTTATATCATGTGTTTACAGGATTGCAGGAATTTAGGGGGAGTATTCTATTCTCCTAAATTATTTTAGTGTTAATCATCAAAAAGGGGGAGATTGAAACCCTTTTGGATTTTGATGATCACTGTTAGCAAGCTGAAAGCTTGTATATGATATAAAATAGCAAGCTGTTATACATGTACTAACATGGTTTTGCAGGTATTAGCTTACTGATATAAATTGTCAGTATAACATGTTGTAATATATTGACAGCAAGCTGAAAGTAGGAAAACAGGGCGTTTCAGCAAGCTGACAGCAGGAAATATTATGTCTCAGTAAGCTGTTACTGGAACGCAGAAACTGTTGGATTTTGCAAGGAAGTCCGATTTTCTTGGAGAAGTTATAGGATCTTACTTGTACAAGTCTATCTAATATATATATGGTTATATATTATATTAGAGCTCAGTTTTAATTAATTCAAACATATTTTATTATTTAAAATAGTTTTCCTATTTAATAGGAGTTGGAGTTTGACTAAAACTTATCTATTATTTAACCAACTCTTATCTATTCATTCAAACTTATATTGAGGATAATCTCAAACGTACTTATTATCTTCTTTATCCTCAATATACGTAATTTCAAATATCTATATCTTAACAAATTTGAACGTTGTAATTCTAACGTTCATTATCCTTGTTAATTCGAATATAGATATAAATACAAGTGTGTATAGTTTTTTCTCTTTAACCAAGTGGAGATCTACTGATTTGAAAAATACATACACACTTCTTCTCAAACTAAAATCGTTCTTAGAAAGTATCTCGAGCTCTAGTATTCTATATAGTTATATATTTACAAGAGAGCTTATAGTTTGAGTTGTAATATCTTTTTCACTTGTATTTGTTCAAGGTGTAAATGGTTGTAGCTGGATATTGAGCTTGTGAAACAGGGTTTGGGAACTAGAGAGCTAGAGAAGGCTGTACTAGGGTAGTATAGTGCTTAGAGAGCTAGAGAGTTCGATAGAACAGGGTTTCAGCAAGCTAGTATCAGTTGCAAGGGAATATGGGAGGAATATTATTGTAATCTTGTAATCGTGGTTGGTTTTGATTAATAATATTCTCTTTTACCAGTTGGTAGGGGACCAGGACGTAGACCATAGGGGATTAGGGGTCGAACCTGGCTAAAAGTCTTGATGTTATTTACTTTTTCTGTACTGCATTGCATATAGCAGCTAGCTGACAGTGTCTGTTAATCAATCTTAGCTAGCTGACAGGCTTAATAACTCGGTAAAATTAAAATTGGTCTTTGTTAGCCATAACACCTATTCACCCCCCCTCTAGGTGTGCATTTTCAATTAAACTATTGTATTATACATTAAAATGAATTTAAATTTTATTTCTAACTATTTGAAAATATTGCAATAAAAGAGTTCCAAATCATACACATGCTAACGTAATTAAACAATTTAAAGAATTAGATTATATTGCATATCATAAATAATATCTTTTGAATAAGTAATTCAATCATAAATATTTAAATTTATGGTGAAGCTACATACTCATTTGCAAGTTAAAATTTGATATTTGGATTATATTTGAGGAAATTTTAATTATATAATTATATCTATGTTCATTATTTCCAATTGCAAAGACATCCTCTTATTTTTTATCAGAAAAATCATCATCTTTGATACAGTAGAATATCGTCAAGTTGTCATTTTTTATATAGAAAATGCGATCAAATTCATTAATTTTGAAATGGCCTGAGTTTTCTCCAAATATCTATCAATTTTGGATAAGAATTTTTATTAGATTGATCGTAACTTTCTATATAATTAACTTCTTCGTTAAGTAATAGTGCACTAATTAACCTGTAGAAACGTAAAGTACGGAAGTAAAGTCGAAATATAAAAAGTAGCAGCAAATACAGTCATGCTTGATACAGTCATGCATCAAGCGGCAGTCCAGACTCAAGTCCCGGCTAAACTTCAAAAATTAATAAAAAATTTGTTTTTAAAGACATGATTTTTACTTCAAAAAAAAAAAAAAGACATGATTTTTAGTTAAAAATTAGTAAATATTTGATTTTGAATCCGGTTAAATTTCAAAAATCATAAAGATACTTTATTAGTTTAGTCCGGGCTTATTAAAACTTCTGGTTCCCTCACAGCAGTGATGATGAAAGAGTATTTGTATAATTGTACGCACATAAAATTTATTTTATGAGCACGCTCTCATTCGATGAAAATCGGGAGAATGTTCCCCTGGTTGGGTATAATGTTTAGAACTCAGTATATATGAGACCCAAAAATTTATTTACGGATTAGTTAAAAGAATTACAGTAATAATTTTGATATATATCAATTATAAGAATATTTGGCCGTGTTATTTAAATTTTACAAACAGTCAAGCACCCTATTTGGATGGACGTTTTTATCAAATTCACAGACGAACTAAATTCAAGACAGGGCATCATTTGTAAAGTTTCAAGCCACGACTCGATATTTATTCAAATTCAACACTATATCGTAGATGAGTATAAAAGAAATATCAATTTTACTAATATATATTGATTATTTAGTTGTTCTTTTAAAAACATTCATATTTATTCATCTAAATAATATGAAATATTACTACAGAAATTATTAGTGTAGCTTATTTTTCCATATAAAAAAATGTATACAGAAATTAATCACATCTATAGTGGTCACTGATAAAGGTGCCTTTGTTTCAATAATGGTCAAATTTGATTCACATAAAGGGGTTGTTTTGTAATGCAATTATGCAATCCCCCAACTGTTCATATATCATAGCCCAGTGGCTTTCATGTTTCAACTTTGTGAAGACCAATCAGAAGAGAAGCTAGCTAGGTATACATTCGAACGCACTAGTATATAATATAGGGTCTGGTTTTTAGTCATTTGAAAATACGGATCAAGTAGTTTAAAACTAATATAAAAATAACACTTTTTTTTCGAAAATACTGATCGAATAGTTTAAAATAACACTTTTGAAGCCATCTGAGAACACCAAGCCCTGCTTGAGCAACACACATAAGCACTCTACAACTTGTAACATTCACCTAAATTACATCTCTAATGATAATAATTAAAACAGTTAAATAATATAATTTAAATTATATCTCTAATTATTTTAAATTTTATTTAAGAAAAATAATGAGTTCTCTAATTGTATTAATTATATTAACAATTAACTAAAGTTTCCCTAAAAAATAGTTGTTCAACAAATACAATTAATGTAATATGATTATTTAAAAAAATTAATAAAAAAATGTTGGGTTTTAATGCTACATTTTAACATATTATGTGAATTTATGTCACCTGAATATTTTAATCAAAGATTCTGTCTCGCCATTATCAGTTTATATTATATACAAATATTAAATTTCTATATATAATAAAAATTATTTAAAAATACATATATCGTACATTTTGAAATTTGTAAAAAACCAGTGATTCAGAGTTCATGATTTAAAATTTTGGTAGCATTATTGGCAGCATAATAAGAGGTGTGGGCCAGTAGTCTAGTCAATTAGTTTCAACACATAAGGATAATTATTATCATTACACTAAGTACAAGGACAATAGAGTTCTTTATCGCCGTTGAATTGAAGGTGATGAAAATATAAAGTCAAATATTTGCCTGTTTGGTCATAATCCTCCATTTGAAATTTCTTTCGAGCAAAGCAACTGACATATTCTTCCGTCTCGTATGAGAATTTCTTTTAAGAGCATCCCAATAGTAAGTTAATCAATAATAAATGTTTATCATGATATAATATTACCATTAATTGTTCGTACTAAGTTGAGATTGATAGAGATATTTACCTAACGTAATATCTAAATTCTATATGACTTCAAAGTAGGATGGTAAATAAATAGAGTCGTTTACAGAGAATTTGAAATTAATTCGTTTAAATGAGCTTGTTTATTAATTAAACACAAGTTTGAATATAAAAATATTTTTAATTAAATAAATGTTCGAGTTAAGGTTTATTAACTAAAAATATTTTCCGTTCAATCAGAAAACTCGAATCGAGCGATTCTTTTTAAAATTAAATAAACTCGACTCAAATCTAATAAAACTGGATATCCTGTAATCATTTAGTGCCCTAGGCAGATTTTATGGCCCTCGTCATATAATAAGATTATGCATGCGATCCGCTCCTTAAAGGAGAGATGTATAGATTCCATTTCTACAAGTACGTGCCATGATATTAAATAAAAGCCTTTGAAAAATATGTAATCTCAAAATAAATTAAATTATCTGAGAAAAATCATGTCAAATTAATAAATTATGCATGTAGGTCCAAGATATCTGAAAATGAATTATGTACGTGTGCTCCCATGTGATGGGCAGTCTACTCCACCAAGGATAAAGGATTTTCAGTATAGCATAGTTTTAGCATCAGCCTGACGATGTTACAAGTTCATTAGCTTTAGCGAAATGTACGATATGATAAGACTTTCGACCCACACCAAGTGCATTATACAACAACATGTTTTTTTTGTTAGTTTAACTAACACAAAAAAGATATAATTGAGACCTCGGGGTGGTAAGTTCCAAAGGTCTAAGTCTCAATCAACTGAGACATCGGGATTACAACATATTTATTACACTTAATAAATATATTAAAATTCGAACTCTCTATGATAACTGGATTTCAGTCCGGTATTTACAAAGGTAAAGTATTCATAATGAAAAAATTACAGAGATTTCAGTTTCACATCGAGATATATTAATATTACTCCTTCAATATTTGACGTTTGACTTTTTTGACATATTTTTTAAATAATTTTGACTATATAGTTAGAATTATTAATTTTTAAATTTCTTTTTGTGAATAAAAATTTTAGTTTATTATTTTTATTAAAAAAAATGAAAATTTTAAAAATAATAAATTTAAGTATGTAGTCAAAACTTTGTGTGCTAAAAAGTCAAATAAAACAAAACTATAATTTAGTATATAAAGTATAACGTAGAATATTATTATCATATATCAATAAATTATGCTATTTTAAAGGTTCGTGATATGGAATTGAAATTTCAGCCGATTTTAAAAATGGCTCGAAATTTGATTCATGTTGTTAAATTTCTATAAAAAAATATTCAAATACTTTTCTGATAGGATACAAACTTATTTTAAAATATACATATAGGTTCTAAGTGTATAAAACATCTTAATTAACACTTGAAGTATTGATCAAATATAAGTGTAAGATGTGATTAAAGGCCAAGTTGAAGTATAGGATGGCTAAACCAGCTACTTATTTATAGGTCATTAGAATCATTACCACAAGAACTAATCTTTTACAAGAATTTAGAATATTTTAACAAAAAGAATAATAAAGTGTTGAGTGGGATGAAAAGGTGAAACTTGAGATGTGATGAGAAAAAGATGGGATAATTAGGACAAATCATCACACTAAAGTGGTTCTTGGATAAGTGAAGAGTGAAAAAGGGGATTCGTCCTCTTCTACTTCTTTTTTCACATACAGAGATTTATATCTATTGTATATGTATACATTACACATGCACACGACTATATAATATGCTATATACTTTTGTTTTACTTTTCTCTCTTTTATCATCGTTGGAATCTCTTTTGATTGGTGCGGGTTGAAAGACTACGATATGATTTTTTTTCTTAATTAAACTATTCACGAGCCCCTTAATGGCCCGCTAAAATATTTTAAACCTGGAATAATTTTTCATCGAGTATAAGCTAATGAAATACTACTATTTTGTTGTTTGAAATGATGGAGGAGAGAAATTAAAATATTAACATGCATGCATTCCATGATTTGAAATACTCCAACGACTCTCGGTCTTTTCTTACTAAATTAAAATGCTACACCAACCATAATTGAATATTTGATCTTTGGTGGTTGTTAGAGTTTTTTTTAAAGGATTGTTTGGAATTGAATTCACGTTAAGATAACTGAGTATTTTCCATTTGTTATTGATATTCAAAAATTAATTTTTAATTTTTAACTACACTCTCCATTTTTTGCAAAATAAAATATCTTACCGAAGATCATAAAAGAAATGCAAATGACATATATTAATTTGTGATGTTGAGAGGCAGAGGCAGTACGTGAATTGGTAAGCCCGAGAAGGCGTGTTCCATGAGCACCGACGGCGGCGACGCCACCGATCTTGTCACCCCCATGAAATTCCCCCCTTACACAAAAATTTATTAAACCGACACCATCTGTTTCGGATTTCACCATTTCGAAGCTACCTCGCTAGCTCATTTTTATATAGAGTATAATCTTTCTTGTTACTTGTAATATTACTTAATTACTATCTTGCTCATTTGGCAACGTTTGACTTTCTGCATGTATGTAATCTCCTAGTAATTCTTATGAGTACAACTTGTTTTTTAATCCCTAGTTCTTAATTAGCTAGGGATCTACATCTGCAACTTTATCCGCCATTGCAATTTGCAACTAGCTCTACTTAATTATTAGTAAATCTTGTGGATTAAGATAACCCACAATCTATGCATGCATGGTCAAACTTTCGAGTGTCGTTGTTCATCCCTATATGTTATGGTATCGTTTGTTTGCGAATTTTTGTGATTATGAACATAACTTTGAACTACTATAAAATTATCAAACAAAATACGGGTTCCTACTTATAAATGTATTACCACTGTTTATTATATTAAATATACGTAGTTGTTGATTTTTAATAATACGTGCATGATCCATTCAGTCAACCTTCTAACTACCTTATAATTTTAGAATACTAATTCACCTTAAATATCTTGAATAACATAGAACATATAACTTTATCCTTCACGGCCTTCACTTCTATATATCCTTTCTAATTATAAGAAATACAAATAACTTTAATACGATAAAGAAAAATACTAGGAGTTTTGAAGTGAAAATATTGAAAATATTTTCTAAACAACACTTTGGAACATTTGAATTGATTTTTAACAATATCATATAATTAAAGTGTGTTTTAAAAAAAACTATATTATATAAGGTGCTCCTTGCATGTACATAAATAAAATCAGTTAAAATTTATCATCATTTCTTATTGTCTTGAATAAATTTTGATATCTGAGGCGCTACTATAAATATATACGAATAATATATATGTGATAATAGTGTCTGGAAAATACAAATTTTGACCGATATATTATATATATGTGACAATAAAAATATATAAACCGTTGAGTAACGCGCCTGCATGAGATGTGCAGATGGGAAAAGTTGACGTGTAGTCCTCTGACCGAGAGTCAGTAAGCGGTTTGACAAAGTTATTCAAACCGTTGGTATGAAATCTATAATTTGTACCCACTAGTAGTAATTTAATTAGTACCCCATCGCATAGATATATATGCGTTATACACACTTCAGTATTGTGCGTCCCCGTTCGCACGTGTATCCATGTACATCTGGCTTGCTATTTCCATGTATCATGTCAGCGTTTCTACTGCATCAACTCTAGGGTTTGCTTACAAATTCAGCTTCCTGTCAATATTCTTCCTCTGTTCCTCATGCGAATCACATCAATATTGAGCTCACTTTGTTACCGGAACATGCTCGAAAATTGCCAAGTTGTCCTAGAAAATTTATGTAACACACACATATCTAGTAGTGATATTTCTCTGAGCATGAAAAATATACTCATTCTATCTCTATCTCGCTCATTTAGTTACAAAATATCGTCCCTCTGTTCTACTTATTTTATTTACATATATTTGGACATGAATCAAAGTTGAAAAAAAGAGTAGAAGTGGGATAAATCGATGAGTTCGACTAAAATTAACAAATTAAAGAATTGCATTTATTTATAAAAATGTAAAAATTGAGAGAACCTCGGTGAGACTCAGAGAGTATTAAATTTCATGGCCGGTATATATCTACATTTCGTATCATTTCCAAAATGATACATTATTCTACTTTTTTCAGTTGCTTAAAAAATCTAAATTCAAATTCAAATATGCATATGTATATATAGAAGTCTAGAGTTTTTAATTTTTACCAATTAGGTTTAATTTTAACCCTGTCAGGTGCCTGGCTTTATGGCTACATTGCATGTGAAAATATAAATCATGTTCAAGCTGCACCTGCCTGGCCCTGCCTTTCCTTCCACGCCTCTATAATATTCATACATTATACATACATATATAATATAATTTCATGCTGGAAAAATTATTTAAACATTTGAGATTTAAGACAGTGGCTGTCTTTTATCACTTTAGGGACTAGTTTTAAATATCAACTTTACCCCAGGCTCCAACAATCCAACTTGTAATTCTTTATTTCTCTCTGAGAGAGAGTGAGAGTGAGAGAGTGAGAGAGGGAGTCAAATTTTATTTAGTTTAATTAGGTAGCTTGCTAGTAAAGCATAGGATGCTCTTAATTCAGGTGAGTGGATGTTAATTAAAATTTGAACATAATTGAGCTCTATTAGCCTAATGACGAGCTTGTAATTTAACTATACACATTATAAGTACATCAATGACTCCTATTAGGCTATTATCATATATAAATTACCTAGTTGATCGATATTAGATCATTATTGCTTAACTAATCATGTGATCAACATGCAATTTCATGAATTAATTTGCATTGTGGCCAAAGCATCTAGTACAAAGATTGAGTTGGCACATGTATAGTGTATATATATATATATATATATATATATATATATATATATATATATATATATATATATATATATATATATATATATATGATTAGGGCCGAGCGTTCGATCGGTTTGATCCAGAACCGGACCTAACCGAAACGGAATAGACCGAGAACCGGATAATCAATATTTTTAGAACCAAACCGATCTATCCGAAATTTTATTACGGACACGGATCTGATCGAACCAAAATATTCCCGTCCATGTTTTTTTTAAAAAAAATTTGAAAATTAAATAAAGTGAATTTTTAAGAGAATATGAATACAAATATATAAATAAAATCAAATAGATTCATATTTAGGCCAAATAATAAATCAATAATGCAACAATTAATGCAAAATTACATTTATCGAACATATATTATATAAATATATATTAATAAATATATATTATATATATATAATTAAAATAAATAATATATAATTCTGTCTGGACCGAATTTTTTTATTACGGACCAGACCGAACCGAATTTTAATTCGGTCCGGACCAAAAAACCAATTTTTTTTAAAAAAAGAACCGAACCAAACTAAAATTATACTATTCGATTTGATTTTTCGATTCCAATTCGATTTTGCTCATCCTATATATGATCATTATGGAATGGACGAGGACACCTTAAGTGCATTTTTTTCCTAATGATCGATAGAAAGTAAGGGCGGGTTAAGTAAAATATACATGAGTTTGTGAATATTATTTTTTTTTTTTGAATTTTACTATGATTGTATTTGAAAACTTTGATTTCATTTTAAATGATAGGATTTGAATTGTCATTTTAAATTCTTATATTTGTACTAATATTTGAATTTTTTAAAATTTAAATGAAATCCAAATCTAAATTCTTATGATTAGTCAAATATATCATTTAATCAAATTTAAAATTTAAAATAAAATCTATGTATCTTGGATCAATGAGAAAATGGTCAAATTGTAAAGGAAATGGTTGAAGCTATCCAAATTTTTTATATATTTCCAGGTACTTAATTAAAACTACTTAAAAATTGTGATTCTTGCTTCTTTAACACATATAACGGTCGAATAGTTGTCGAGTATCATACACACACATATTACACAATATGAATGATATACGAACTTATTGCAGACAAGATGGCTGCAAATTTAAAATTTGACTCCACAAAGTGAAACCTTGTGACTAAACATGTTCACTGATATTTTCTTCCACTAACAGTTTATAGCTTTAGCATAACTTCATCAATTTTGTTATAAAAATTAAGTACTAATTAAAGATATTAATAACTTTTTATTAATTAATACTATACCTGCGATAAGTAAAGTAAATCATATATAAAATGAATGTTGCAATATTGATTGATACTGAAGATAACATATACTAGGTTAGATTACCATAAATTTATTTATATATATCCTACTAAATTTTTTAAATTGAAATGTATTCATTCTTAGTTTTAATTATTAAAATGTACAATGTTAAGAACATGATATTTTAGTTCAAAAATTTAAATAGGATATGCATAAATAAGTTTAAGGTGTGTACGTATGTTTCACTGATATGATGCATATTGCTAATCTGATTCAGAATCAATTATTTGTGAACTAAATTACATTGCTCAAGTGTTACAAAGAGTTGACTAGAAACAGGAAAGGTTCTCCCTAGAGACTGTATACACTAGTGTATGGTCACTTCTGCTTAAAGCTATCACACATCAATGTCTATACATAATTGATTGAATTTATACCAGAAGTAGGCCTGTTTATTCTAATTGAGCTGTCCTCGAGGGATTCGAATTCATATATGAGTGGAGCTTCTGTGTAGGTAACGGCCTGAACTCGAACACAAATTCAAGCTAGTTTGGTTAAACAATACGATTGACGAAAACTTAAATTCGCTTATAATTACAAATAAATTAGTATTTAAAATTATTTATATAAATTTAAAATCATAATAAATTATATATTTAATTTTTATATTATTGAGCTAACGAGTAAACTCCTCGCTTTCGAATTCATTTTACTTATTCGATCGTCCCGATTTGTTTAAAAATAATAGAATTTGGATTTATTTGTTAGATATCTAACCAAACATAAGTGGAATTACCCATCAATGTTTTCAAAGTTTGTACCTGCTCCGGTAACCACCTTGCCTGATCATGGAAGAAATTTGTGACCACCTTTCGAACTTTTCGGACTCATTTAATCATATGATTATAACAATAACCTGTTTTTTTCCTTCTGCTGTTTTAACAATAAGATTTCATCTTACTTTTTGTATGTCACTACGCAAATATATTCTAATGCAAATTTGTATTTAATATGAAAATTTGTATGTACAGATGTGTATACATACATTGACCTTATTTGATGATTAGCGGTTAGCTGTTAGCTGAAACGGATTGAATTAATTGTTTTGACTATTAGCTGATTTAAATAGCTGTTTTGATTAATTGATTGAATTAGTTGTTTTAAATAAAACTGTTTGGTAACTAGTTATTTGTATTTTAACTAGGCACATGACAATCAGCTAATTGAAAAAATTCATAAAATTAGCTTTTTCAAAATTTGCGAATCGAGTCCAAACCACTGTTTCAAACAACTAACTACCAAACATCAATATTAGAAATTTCATCGGGTCAAACCTATAACTTGCCCCAAACCTCTAATTTACTCTAAAACTCCAACTTTCAAACACGGCCACGGTATATACATGAATGTGGTCCATGCGGGGTTGAAAGTAGTATAGCCTATGACATGATAATAATAGTTAGCTATGAGTATTGATTGTTGAACCCAGCTTGGATATATATATATATATATATATATATATGTGTGTGTGTGTGTGTGTGTGGTCAAAGAATGAAAGGCTTTCTTTGACAAAGTATGGGCTTAGATGGGTTGGAAAGTGGGCCCATCAAATTTAGGAGAAATGCCCCCACAAACTAGGATCCATTTGGATATGGAAGGTAAAGGCCATTTTCCATTCAATGCTTTTATACCCTACAAACCTTGACTATATGGTCTTTCATTAGCTGTGACGGGCCACTGCTGGGGAACAACCCAATCTTCACATTTGCTTTACCTTCCAAAACTAACCACGATATTTATCGTAAATAATAAGAGGAGCGTTAATTTTCGACACGATCAATGTATAAATTAAATTTAAGATATAATTTATAAAACGATATTTTGAAGTAACACAAAAACGATTCGATTAAACTGATTGTGACTTATTCATCGAGGTTAAAAGATCAAATTGGTTCATTTCCAAATATGAGTCGAAATTTACTATTGTCGCAACTTCTAAATAATTTTCGATGATTATTTGGGAAAAAAATAATAATCTAGGTTGATGAATAATGGTTTTATTATATTGGAAGTATTGAAGACATACATTCGAAAGGGACCCTCGTGCGTGTCACGTGCTTAACCGAGCACCACCAGGGCCACTGTCATGCCTAGGGCAAAGACAGCTAGTTTGCCGATCTCTCCCTCTCACTCTGTCAATTTGATCACTTGAACAAAAGGATAAGGGAACATATTAAATATAGCATATAAATAATTGATAATCTGAAATGACATTTTTGAAAAGGTTGACTAAAATAATAATATAACATTTTATCAAGTATAATATAGTTAATCCATTTTTTTATTCGAATAACATTTTTTTTAATGTGTTACATACACATAAAACATACTATTATAACTTTGTAAATCTCGATGAATCGTCAGATAGTATTTCAATTTAATAATTTCTTGAAAAGGAGGCTCAACCAAGCTAAGCCAAGTTGTTTTTGTTGTTATTAAGATTATTATGGTATAAATATATATAAATTCAAATTCAGTAAAGGTATAAAAAAAAATGACGAGTAAATTTCATATATGCAAAAAAAAAATACTGACATTTAATTTAAAATCTCCAATTTTAATCAAGTACGTGGGTAACATATATAATATCGGTGGGGAGCAAGTTCGAGTTGAACTTAACAATTAACATAGTGCAAGATTTTCTTGGATAGCGGATATCCGCAATGACGAAGGAAATGAATTTTGAAGCATGTTCATTACAAGAGCACGAGCAGGTTGGTTAGGTTACTAACTATTACTACTAGTTTTGAACGTTGAAAATCCTTGGGTTTAGACTTGACAGAACTTTAAAAACATATTAAAATCTTTTAAAGTTTCAAGAATCATATTTTAACACGATTGATTATATATATTTTCAAATAAATATCGCTCAAATGAAGTAGATTTATCTTTGTTTCTATTTTGTAAAAAATTTCTAAAGATTCGATGAAAATTGAGCATTTGCAAATGAAAAAGATCGTTTAATTTCTTTACACGTTGGAACCTCTTTTTTTCCTTTTTGGGTTATATTAAACTTTCCTTTAGTGCATGGCATGTATTTTTATTATGAAAATTTTGACATCTTCGAGATAAATAATAATTATTAAATTTTAATATATTATTAATTTTTATAGAAAAAATCAAAAAAATCCTATAATTATATTAACGCCGAGGGTTCATATAATTATGAATGATTTTATCCGAAATTTATCACCTTCACTGTTGTTAAGAAGAGAGGGGTACTTTTCCGACCTAACCCAAAGAGATAAGCAAGCATAAGTTTGACACCTCTTGTTCATTTTTGTGTCAATGTTAGGATTCATGAAAATCTTAACGCAAGATTATGGGGGTGTTTGGGGGAACTTTTTTTCAGAATAAGTCAACTTATTTTAAGACAAAGTTAGAGATTCCTAACTTTTTTCTGAAAAAAGTTAACTTTTTTTTGCAACTTATAGAATCTCAAATATACATTAAATACTTGTATAAAAAATATTTATCAAAATATGAAATTTTTACCCGAAAATAAGTCCAAAATGACTTATTTTAAGGCAGGCCAAACAGGCCATATATTGTCCTCGAATTGTCTTTTTAATTAACTAACACTGCGAGGTTCGTGAAAATGAAATTACCAACACACACTAGCTACATTTCATTTTCCATGTTTAGATGTTTTGCATTTAGAGAACATAATGTTGGGAACACCAAGTTTTTCTCAAAGCAAATTATGATTTCTTTAGTCCTGTCTTATCTTTTTACAGAGTTTTTAGTTGAATTTCATAGCAGACGCACGAATGGGTTGTAGAGATTGTGGCAGACATTATGGAAATTAGTTTGAATTAAACTCCATTGCATGTGTTCAGTAAGTATAACAAAATTACAAAACAGAGATTAATGTTTAAATGACCGGCTACAATGATGAAAGCAAATTTATGGACAACACAGTTATAAGAGCTGAAAATAAAACACAGAAAATAATAACAACGATTTAGAGTTTATAACAAGTTTTCATTATGATCGCCTTACAAAATCATAAAATGCGGAAATAAATAATCATAATAATTTGATGTCAAAATTTATTCCGTAAGAAAGCGATGCGATAATGCAAATTTTGGCCTCTCAAAAACTTATAATCACAGCGCATACGGTTTACATTTACTAGCAACATGATTTCTAATCCTAATATGTTTTCCTAACAAAATTCTAATCTATAAAAACATTTTATTATCATAAATAAAACTAGATACAAATTAGAGGTGATGCGTGATAGTTTTTCTATCATAATTTCAAAGAGAATGACCCAAAATATTATAATTTTTAAAAACAATTTTTTTAATATTAAAAAATGTCACTTTATCTTGAATTTTTTTAAAAATGAAATTTTATGTTACGTTTTAATTAAAACTTTAAAAAAAAATTAAAAACCCAATTTTAATTTGTATTTTTTAATAAAAAGGTGAAAACGCATTTCAAAGACGTGTTACGAGAACTTCAACAAAAAACAAATAGATATAAAACTTTTATAAATGTGACCTCAAGTAATCTTCCATAATAATAATATTGAGGAGCAATATTTTCAATATTTTATCATTAAATTAAGATTAAAAGATCCTTTTCTCCCGAATTAGGAATCCTGCTCAGGTAGGAACACAAAATAGAACACCATGTTAACATTGAACAGAAACTTGTGACAAAAAGACTGATCACGACAATAAAAGAGAATTTTTGGAGAGTACTAAAAGTAAGTCCATGAGTTTCCTCAAATGAACTCTTAACTTAAAATTTAGGAAATTTGACAAAAAAATGTTATTCCAACTTCAATGGTATCTTAATGCTTCCTTAAAATACGAGAACATCAAACTCACTCCCGCAGAGACCTCCAGTTTTGACTTGTTGCTAAGTGAACGACCTCTTCAAATCGTTTACTTCTGATAGAGTCTAATCATAGGGGCATGGTGGATCTCAAATATCTAATTTCTATGCAGTATAGTCACCGGGGTAGTGGTTGAAACTTAAATGTCTACTTTCGATGTGGTATAGTCATAGAGTTGTGTACTTGTGGTAAAAGCCAAATGCGTTAATAAAATATGGTTATAGTCATAGATTCCGACTCTGTTAGCAGTTTGATCTACTATCAACTTGTTCAAGCTCAGACCAATTTTCCTGTAAAACAATCACAATTCTTGAATCGTTCTAAAAGCCGCCCAGGACATTCCACAGAATCAGATAAATAAGAGATAATACATGATAACATATATAAGCAGTTTGCGAAGTAAAGCTGCATATAATTGGGTATCATCTGATGTCAACAAAATCTAACCTTCACAATAAGTACAGAAACACATTTGAAGCATGCAGTACAGTAATGAAAAAGGCAAGGTCTACAGTTGAGCAAACAAAGTTAAGAAGGATGAAAATATAGAATAATTGACAGGCTCGATGTCTTGAGATTTCAAGTTGGCGGTCTCGGAGAGATATTTGCCTATTAGAATATCTTCTAGTAAATTAGAGATTTGATATTGCCTCCCTCACAGATAACTATAAGTCCTTCACAGATAGTTGCAAGTCCCTCATCTTATCTTAGTACTGTAAGTGTAACAAATTACAAAAAAGAGATTAATGTTTAAATGACTGGCTACAATAATGAAAGCAAATTTCTGGAGAACACAGCTATAAGAGCTGAAAATAAAGCACACAACATAACAAGAACAATTTAGAGTTTATAACAGGTTTCGATTATAATCGCCTAATAAAATAATAAAATGCAAATAAAGTAAATAATCATAATAATTTGATGTCAAAATTTACTCCGTACGAAAGTGATGCAATAATACAAATTTTGAACTCTCAAAAACTTATAATCATAGGACATACGATTTATATTTATTTACTAGCAACAAGATTTTTAATCCTAATATGTTTTCCTATCAAAATTCTAATCTATTTCGAAATATTATTTATGATAATTACCAACATTATTATCATAAATAAAATTAGAAACAAATTAGAGGATGAAAGCCTTTCCATCATAATTTGATGGAAAATGATCCAAAATATTATAATTTTCAAAAATGACTCTTTTTATTATTTCAAAATGCAACTTTATCTAGAATTTTTTTAAAACCGAATTGTATATTACGTTTTTACTAGACATTTAAAAAAGAAGTTTAATTTGCATTTTTGTAAAAACACACACTAAAAAAGAGCATCCCAACAACAAACAAATAGAAATATAATTTTTTTATAAATGTGACCTCAAATAACCTTTCTCTGTGATAATAGTGAGGAGTGATAATTTAGACATTTTATCACTAAATTGTGACTAAAAGGTCATTTTCTCCTGAATTAGAAATCCAGGTAGTAACAAAAAATAGAAGACCATGTTAACATTGAATATAAACTTGTCATAAAAAGACTGATCACGACCATAACAGAGAATTTCTAGAGAGTACTAAAGACCTTAAAAAGCACATACCAATATAACTGTCAAAGGTATTACAAACTCCATTGGCACTCGTTTTATAAGTGCAACAAAGAAGATAGAAAGTTAAAAAGTACATGTCGACAGAAAAATCAATTCAAAGAGACTTACTACAATAATGAAACAACTTCCTTCTGAAGAACACAACAATCAGTGCCAAAAAACACAAAACTAGAACAAAGTTGAATGTATGACAAAGTTTAGATTAATATCTAGCTCCATGCAAAAAGAAAAGCTCCTCCATTTAGTTCCTCTTCAAGTAGTATTTAGGTAGCCCGAGTACTCGGCAGATATTACAAAACAACGATATCATCTTTCTGTCGAACCCAGCATTGACAATTTTATTGCCTGATACAGATATAGCAACATGGCCATATATAAAAAGGGATACGATTAAATATTAATAAAGACAAGACCAAGATTGGGGGGGGGGAGCATATAGAGAAGGGATACAATTAATATTAATAGAGCAAGCAGCTATTATTCCACAGTTTAATGAATTATATATATACTCTAGCCACTTAAGGTCTACACAGCCAATAATTAATTAAGATAAAACTAAGAGTTTTCAGTTCAAAGTTTCAAACTAATCCAACAGTCATGCTAGTCTGCTACCACAGATTTTCTTATCGAATGATATGCCATCAGAAAGGTGTATCATCTAGAAGCATTCAAAGAGTCCGGGTAATGGAGCACAAAAAGGTAACAACTCCAAATCCAATATAATAGATACAATAAGTGGTGCTAAGAATCACAGTGCTAGAGTTAGATCTAAGGCAATAAAGGGTGTTTAGAAAATAAGTAGAACAAATAGTAAAGATTAATTAACAGAATTCCTAAATTATCTATTAAATTTATATACTTAACACATGGAAGCTACTATGCACCAAAAGTTTAAAGATAGCTACTATGTTAAAAAGGGAGGGAGCAAGCTTTTTATTAGTCAAAAATGAAGGAAGGAAGCCATCTTTCTCATATTTTTATCTGGAAATAGCAAGCTTTTTATTAATATAGTGTGCAGGTGTAGATTGTACCTTACTCAGCATTTTCAGCAACTGCATTCCTTGTACTGACCGGGACAAGTGTTTCAACATAACTACAGAAATGCTCAAAGTAGAATCCCCCAGAATCTAAAATGTTCTCCCTTCCTTCTGTGTGGAGGTTATACAAAAACAAACTACGACCTACACCATTCAAAACCATTAGCAGAATATTATCTTTCCAACATCCACACGGACGTGCAAATCCATTAAATTGTTCAACAATGTATTGCTTAGTCCAAGACTCTCTATTTCCGTAATCATTCATCACCCATATGTCAAAGCCTGGTGAAATCTCCCTGAGATTGTGAGGAACAATTAGACCGAGAAGATCATTTATTATCTCAAGCTGGCCCTTCTTTGCATACAAAATTCTATGAGACTCCAGTAAGCTAATTAGTTTTAATTCTTCAAATTCAAGATTAAATGCCACAACAGCTGCACAAGGGTCATGAATATTTTTTGGATTTGCTGCAAGCCAGTGAAACGCTCCCTTGAAAAACAATGTTCTAGTAGGATCACCAAATTTAAGCGGCCAAAAAGGATCAATTTCCAAGGACATATGATCAGGCCCATAACAAGGTACAGAATTTGCGTCAAAGACAGTCCAAGAGTCGGTACTCATTTTGTACACCTCAATTTGCATTACAAAAACATCATCAGGCGAAGGTATAATTGTATGGCCAGAGGTATAATAGGAAATTAACCTCACCACCTTGTACTCATTACTTTTAGGGACGAAACCAAATGCAAAAACAGGGAAAAGTTGCCTCTCTGGAATCTTGGATTTTGGAAGATATCTATTATCTCTTGTGACAGGATTCCAAAGCATAATACGAGATCCCCATTGTTCATCACGGATATCAAGAGAAGCACAAAACAAACCATTGCAGCTGCCTATAACAGAGATTGGGGTCGAGAGGGGATTACTCTCACATGCGAAGTAGAAAGTACATAATTGTCCTTGGTATCTATCAAGATGTGCTTGTCTCTTTCTGTAAAATTCTCATTGATAACAGCAATAGTAACCGAACAAGAGGTGTTGGTACTGGAAGTGGAGTTGCGACTGACATGATTGGCTATAAATGCAGGGCTTCTGGTCAGCTTGTCAAATGATTTGCATACACATCGGCAGCTCAACACCGACCTCACTGGAAGTCTTACAAGGATTTCACTAAGAACTTTGACTGGTAATAAATCAAATAGTGATTGATTACCCGTAGAAAAGTTTGGAATTTCCTCCACTGTTACCATACCTCTCTACCCTGAATGCAGTAGATACCTGAAAGTGCCTACAGAAAAATAAAGAGAAGGCACTCTAAAGCATGTAAACATGATAAGCCACCAGATCGCTTAATTAGGATACCAAATGCTTAAGGGGAAAATGAGATTTATATTCTACAAACAAGCTTAAATGTACTTCAAAGGTAAAATAATAATACTATGTCATTTCATAGTTATCGACGAACCGATTTTTCAACCCCAATCTAGGGAAAATACTATGCAGTAAATGCATATGAAACATTAATTCCGGATTGCTATTTAACAATATGATGTACAATCCAAAATTCACTAGAAATGCCAACTAGTATTGAATAATAAACAGTGTGTGTGTGAGTGAAAACATTAACTTGACAATTTTGTAAAAATTGGGACTTTCGATGTTTACCCAAAGGTCGTTCACTCAGATTGGTTCTCAGATTACCACCTACTGTCTGATGATCAATGATTCAATGGTCATATATAAATACAACCTCGATAAATGAATGTTTGATAAATGAATAACCTCGACAAATGAATAAATTTCTTCGGTCCCAATTTGGGCAAATGGACTTAATGAATAACCTCGCTAAATACATAAACGAATAAATAAAAAAGTAGTCTTTATAGGCCCTATGTAAATATAAATGAATAATCACTATATTTCAAATAATATTTTTTATTTATATAATATATGAATATATTTCATCCAATAATAATTTTCAAACATATTAATAAGTCATATCTTTTCGAAAAATGTCTCTAAAATTGATTATTTCTTTGCTCCACCAAAATGCATCTTATCCTTAATTTCGCGTAATACATGGTAATGTGCACTTTATCCATTCCATGAATGACATAAACAGTACAATTAATCTGGAATTTTAAAAAAATGAATGTAATTAAAATTTACATAAAAGTTATAAACACGGTGAATTCTAGGTACATTTGAACATAATATATATAAAATAATATAATTAAGAAAAAGTCTAAAAATATTATCTAAATGAATTAATATTCATTTATCGATAAATAAATATGATATTCATTTATCGATAAATAAATATGATATTCATTTATCGATAAATAAATAATCTCATTAAATGAATATATATATTTTTGGTCCCAAACGTATTCATTTATCGAGGTTCTACTGTACATGGTTTATTCTTTGCAATCAAGAAGAAAGCTTATACATGCATTTTGGAAAACATTACAAGTACAGGTGACGGGGTTATTATTTCTGTATACCCAGGAGCTCTTTCTAAACCTAAACAGTCTAAATATATTCAGATATCCTGAAAATATCGGAGTTCGGATTATCAAAATCTAAGTAGTAAAAAAGAGATATCAGAAGGCTAAAATGGGCACATAGCAATACAAGTAAAGTAGTACTTCCACCATCCATTTCTTAACACTTTTCTTTTTGGGATATCCCATTCATTTCTTAATATTGCATATTTTTCTTTAATAATTTAGTAGGTCCCTTTATCGGGAATTTTTTTTTAGCATGTCTCACCACTTTACACACATTTTTTCCTTTTTCTTACTTCTTCTAAACTCTGTTCCGCACCCAAATATTAACAATTGGGGGGACGGAGGGAGTACATGCTAAACACAAGCAGCAACTGTCACTTATTTGAATTGATTAAAAGACTTTGATAATTCTTTACAAGGAGAGAAATTAGAGATGAGTGTATACATCCATATATTCTAATAGTTATATAGTAACATACATCTAGATCTAGTAAGGTAAACTAGTATTATCATGGTCGGCTATCATATTTCTAAGCAAGACACAGTGAAAGGCTGGATTTAAACATACTATGACCAAACTTGGTAATCATTCCTCAAAATTTAGAAATAACAAACCACTTTATTAATACAAAATCTAAAGAAAAAATTAAGTTTTCAATGATTTATACATTTAAATTAAAGAATTAGATTGTTATAACAAGGTGAAAAAACCGAAACATGTTTTGATGCTATTTTCGTACCAGAATTAGGTGACGGCGGAGCGGCCAATCGGGATCCAAAGGCCAGGTGGTGGGTGCCCTGCAAACAAACAACGGGATCAGGATCAAGAGGGGTATATTCTCGGATAAAGGAAGCACTTAAAACCCAACTGAAAGGGTGGATTTGAACATACTATGACCAAATTTGGTAATCATCACTCAAATTTTAGGAATAACAAACTACTCTATTAATACGGAATTCAAAGAGAAAAATTAAGTTTGCCAAGATATATAATTAAATTAAAGATTTAATTTGCTATAACAAGGCACAAACAACAAAACAAGTTTCAATTTTTGTACCGAGCAATTAGGTGACAGCAGAATGAGCAGGTAATCACAGGATGCGGCAACCAGCAAGCAAAGGGACCAAGAGGGGTTTTATCATTCTAAAGTTTGTTAGTATCAATCCTTTCTAGAAGGCTCTACTTTCTTCTTGATGAAGACATTGGATAATGAGTTGGGCCTTCCATGCATAGTTGTCAAGGCGCCAAGGCAAGACTAGGCGACAGTGTACCGCCTAGGCGATTAGGCATCCGCCTAGTCGTCTATTAGACGGATTATACGTTTAGTTATATATATATATTATTTATTTATTATATATATAATATATACATACAGTTATATGTTATACCAAAATAAAAATGATAACATTCTAATTATATTTCAAAAGAAAATCTAGTAGATAAATTAAAATTTAACATGAAATAAGTCTTGAGCATACAAATTAAGCAACTAATAGTCTAATACATATCATCAAAGCCATCAAGATTAGTTATGTCTTCATCTCCTATTCCTGTTCTTGTTCCGTAATCATCATCAATATCTTCATCATCTTCATTATTTGGAAATATAAACGTGTCACCATTTTCTTCTTCACTTTCAAAGTCGTGAAAATGAAAAGTACGAGACGAAGGAGCACGAGCTGCACGCCCGAGAAGAACCTGTACCATTACCGTATCGAGTATATCTTAAAATCTCCATTGGGTTGGTTTCCGTTTCCCCACCTCGATCACGATTTTTACTACGAAGGTTACAATTTTTACTAGGCGGAACTATGCGGACTAGGTGGAACTATGCAGAACTAGGCAGAACTATGCGGAACTAGGCGATAACTGTTCATCAGAAACCTAGGCGGGGTGGACGCATAGCAATTTTCTACCGCCTGGACGCCTAGGCGACGCCTTAACAACTATGCTTCCATGTTCTACTCGTTCGAGCTAGGCCAATCAACTATGGGTCAAGCGGGTGGCCCATATTTTTTTTAAAAGGATTATTACGAGGGATATAAAGTGAAATGTTTGAGAAGATTGATATTAAGAGAGATAACCTCAAATATTTGAGGTTCGTCTTTGAGGAAAAAATACAAGCAACCCAATCCCCCATCCCCCTCTCAAAATAAAAATTACACAAAATATATAAATTAAATGTATCATATACATGTTCGACCATAAGCGCACATTAATTTAATTCCTCAATACTTAAGCTAAGCTCCCATGAATTTATTTTTGGGCAACTCCCAAAAGGCCGCATATTAATGAAGTTAATTGACTATTTATTAATCTACAATTTGCTCCTCCTACAATCCATGTGGGATAAATCCCAACTATCTTCCTCTTCCCCTAATGCGGGACAAGAATAAAAACAAGTAAAATGATAGATAGTTGTGAATTAATCGTGGAAAACCCACGAGCCTAAAGTGATCCAACCTGCAAAAGAACCACTAGCCCTAGGATTCCTCAACCGCAAAAGAGAAGACTATACATGGATCGCAACCCATAACAAAAAAGAATCATCTCAAATCAATAATCAATCAAGGTCTTCCAATAATAAAATATTACGTCTCCTCATATATGAGTTTGTCTCTAAACTTAGCCACCAAGTAAATTCTTAATAATAAAGGAAACAAATCCTTTTATTTTCCCTATCATATTCTAAAATATTCCTAATAAACTATATATATAATATAATTATATATGTTCATAAATAATAACATAAAATAAATAAAAGCTATTACCTCCGTCCCACCCAATTGTTAACGTTTCGGAGAGAAGGTCTGACATGCATTTTAAGGTGCATATAAAGTATAGTTCCATAACTTATTTTTAATTTTTTTTTTCTGAATAAAAAAATAATGTTTAAATTTTTATTCAGAAAAAATAAAATAAAAATAAGTTATGGAACTATACTTTATATGCACCTTAAAATGTGTGTCGGGCCTTCTCTCCAAAACGTTAACAATTGGGTGGGACTGAGGGGAGTAATATTTTAATTTCTCGTTCCGCATCAACACCCGTCATTACTTTCAGGGACAAAACCAAATGCAAGAACAAGGTAATGTTGCATGTCTGGAGCCTTAATCTTGGCTTTTGGAAGGTATCTATTTTCTCTTGTAACTGGATTCCACAGCATAATGCAAGATCCTTGTTTTTTACCAGAGGTATTGAGATCAGCACAAAACAAACCATTGCAGCTGGCTAGTACAGATATGTGAGTCGTGATGGGATTACTCTGCCTGATATGAGATGCAGAAAATACATTATCGTCTTTCTTATCTATCAGGATGTGCTTGTATCTGTCTTTAAAGTTCTCATCAACGACACGAATATGAACGGAAAAAAAGGTGTTGGTATTGGAACTGACGTTGCGATCGACATGGATGGCTATAAATTTAGGGCTTCTGATCAGCGCGTCAAATGATTTCACAGGCATTGTCAACTCAATAGCGACCTCACTGGCAGTCTTGCAAGGATTTCGCTATGAAGTTCTACCGGAAATCAGATAGCGATTGTTTCTTCCTCACTGATTCCATGCCACATGATAAAATTGAAGTTGTAGATACCTGAATAAAGTCTGTAATTTAAATACTACAACTATTCCTATATAGAAAATTGGAGAGAAAAATGCAGGAAAACTAAGAGTAAAGCATGATAAGCCATCATACCCTTAATTTAGACACCAAAAGCTAAGGGGAGAGTAAATATAGCAAAGATGAGGATAATACTATTCAATCGACCCAACATTTCCAAATGTCCAATTAGTCAGGAAGTCGTCAACTAGTCAAGGACCTAACCATGGTTGCTGTTTAAAACTGTGATATAGGAAACCAAGATATCCTAAAAATGGTATATAGTGTTGAATAATATTGTCTGTTTGCGTGTGTCTGAGTGTGTGCGTGAGTGAGTGAGTGAGAGAGAACCTGAGAATTCTATAATCAATTGGGGATTTTGATGTTTAAGCAGTGATCAGGTTCTTGTATATTTACATCAGTGAATTGATAGGGAAATAACAGGAAAACGGTGGAATTTTTTTTTTTGTGCTAAATAACGGTGGAAAAGTTAACAATATACATATACACAAATATTTTCATCACGTGCAGTGCACCTGCTTATATAATTGTTACATCTTCAAAACTAGATAGAACATTGTTACAAAACAATTACCATCCTAACCCTCTAATTTTGTTTATTTATTAAAAGTATTGCCATGAAGATAGATGCTTCCCATAATAAATTATGAAAATCATCTTTTACACTATACCATGTCATCATTTTTTCTTATCAGCACATTATGTTCACATTCTTATAGGCTCATAGCCCTCGTATCTCAATTATATATTTATATGTGCATAATCATTTGTCCCTGTTATTAGGAAAATTATAACTGCAAACTTAACACGAATTTTCGACTCTTTCGACAAAGGGATAATAGAGGATAAGATGCTGATCACTCAAACTGGTTCCTAGATTACCTCCTACAGATTGATGATCAATGGCGTAATATAAACACATCATATGTTCTTTGCAGTCAGGAAGAAGATAGCCTTGTAGTCATGAATTAAATCCCCCATTATCTCGCAAGGATGAGACTCCTATGAGAAATCAAGTAACAAGTACCAGCCCTTGGTCGGCCAAAAAAATTGCTATGGCATTTAAATGTAGTTTGTCCATCAGAGGACCCCCCCTCCCAAGAAAAACACAGTGGACATTGAGCTTCTTTTTCCAATCTCTCTTTCCTATTTCCCGCAAAATAGAAATTTTGTAACTTTCAGGGCCGAGTTTTCTTGACATGTGGCTTATAAGTGGATTTTCCCGTTTTAAGCTGAGCCAAACACAACATGGAACTGACTGAGAGTACTACCTTCAGCAATGTATTTAGCTGGTCAACGACGAAAATATGCATTATTAAATTTTAATAACCTTCTGGTGAGTCAGAACAGTAACCTGACTTTTGATAGTCTTCTATCCAACAGTATCATCATATGCAATATGTAACATCAGTGACAGAAACCCAGTGAACTGAAGCAGAGTACAATATAAGAAATACTTCTCCCAAAATTTTCCATCTCTCCCATTTTAAGCACTTCATCCAACCTCCAAAATTATTTTCGAACACATTATTCCAAAATCTTCCTTCGTACACACGACTTCATCATCACATCTAATGGTCAACACATAATATGATGCTACCATCCTAAGAAATGTTTATTATACTGCCAATCTGGGGGATCCCAACAATTACACATATCCTAACTTTTAGTCGAATCTAGCATTTGTAATTACACATGTTCCCCTTTACTTTATCAATTATATAGTTGTCAGTGCATATATGTCATACTTCTTAGCAATCTAACATTCAACTCCATATAAAATTGTTGTTCTTAGAGCAAGCCCAATGAGTAGCCATACTTAGTTCCATAGCTATAATATAGAACCAAAAATACAAAAACCCCACTCCAATGCATAGATATAATTGAATGAAAAAAAATGCATAAATGGATAATTGGTTGTACATTTAGAACCAACATCATTAAATAACTAGAAATGAGGTCCAAGTTGGCCCACTTTGAATGAAATATGAAAGAGTTAGATAAAATGTTAGTGAAATTTGGAATTAATTGGTTTCAATTTGCAACCAGCATTGAAGTGCAGGTTCTATTTTAGCATCAAAAAGCATTTTTTGGTGCTATATTATAGTAATGGCTTTAGCCATTTTACATTTAGGATTGGACTTTATATTATAAGAAGCTCGGTTGGGATTGTACCTAACAAAACAATACTCTTTCAAAAATTCTTTGGCTACTAGCACTTCTCGTTGGCATAAAATCAAACAAGCAGTGGGCATTACTCTAAAGTTTGCAGGTTGGGCAGCTTAAAAAATGCAAATTGATAGAGTAAATAAAGAAAGTAAAAATACCTGGTGAAACGCTGCATAGCTCGGTCTGAAATCCAAATATTCAACGGATATATTTAAAAGGATGATTGTCACGGACCGTTTAGGGTCCTTGATCAAGGCCTTATAGTCATAGTTATTTCCAAAAATTGTCTGTTACATTGCATATTAATCCATATTCAAACGACGATGTTAGGAATTTATTTCTTCATCACAAAAAAGTAAATGCAAGGGTTCGTCCACGCCCGTGGATTCGACTCTGGTTCACCTGAGATTATAATTAGTTAAAAAAATGTGAATGGAACTGCTGTAATTAATGGGTGATTAATATAGGCAGTTTTATACATTTATTTTCCTTTCAGTTTTTATTCATATTATATATATTGCAGCCTAGAAAGTCTTGTATGTTTCTTTAGATTTCTTCAAAATTTGAGTGTATACAGAGTCTCCCACGTAAAAATAGCATGCATTTTTCAAGAGCAGGATTATCCTGCATTTTTGGACATATTCGTGAGAAGTATTAAAGAAATCATGATATGTGACTCATCCCATCCCATAATTTATGGGTATATTTATTCTTTGAATTCTCATTTGTATAAATTTAATTTTCATCCCATAACTTGTCACTGATACCAATCTCATTTTGTGAGGTAATTCTACTCCAAGTGTTTTAGTTGTGCAGATAGATATATCATGTATACATCTAATGCCTGCTGCTAGTCTTGAACCTTACGACTCCTTTGAGCATGTATACTCAATAGTGTGGATGAATAGAAAAAGATAAAGCCTAGAAAGCCCAAGGAAAAAATAGTAAGGGTGACGATGACAAGTTCAGGGGCAACGCTACAAGCAATGAATGAGGTAGAGAATGAAAAGGGAAATCTAGCTCAAGGGAAAAAGAGTCAGGGTGAAGATGACAAGTTCAACGGCGAGGCTACAGGAAGAGGAGGTAGAGAATGAAGATGGAACGAAGGAGACGGATGAGGTTGGGATGAAGAGGAAACACAAATACATAGCCTCATTCACGCTGCATATTGAGGCTTGATTTTATGGTAAAATCACTCAAATTTGACCAAGTAAAAGGCACAGGTAGACCCTTATTCTTTTACCTTAAGAAAGGGATGACTACTCTACGGTGCGCGGCTTGCTGTTATCAGTGCCGGCGTCAATTAATGACCATACAGCTTTTGATTAACAGACTAACAAATGTCATGATACTCCAAATGTATATAACCTTGCAAATGCTCAACTCGCATGTTAAATATGTTGTGCAAAACTTTGGAGAAAAAGTTAATAAGTAAATGAAACTCTGGTGAAAAAGTTAAAAAGTAATTGTTTCTTCTCTGTCAAAACCTTCAGTACAATACTATCGATATAGGAAAACAGAATATAAAAACCTAGTATTAACTCCCACTTGCGGCCCAAATTCCAAGAGATTGTAGTGTTTAATACTCCCCATCAAGCTGGAGTGTGGAGATCTGAAACAAAGCTTGGACAACAAGAACGAGAACTGAGCAGAAGCTGGTGCCTTTGTAAACAAGTCGGCCATCTGAAGATTAGTGTACACATACGCAATATATCAATCCCAAGATAAGCTCCACCAGCTCCAGATTCTATGCCTGAATGTCATATAAGCATTAGCAGAAAAGCAAATACTACACCCGGATGCAATTCTGTTTATTGCAAGTTAAATTTATGCAGTGACAGACTGACAGTTATCCCCTAAAAATAATCTTACAAATTCACACAATTATGTAACACATTAGACCAGACACTCATTCCACCGTGAAATAATCCACTGGCCAAAATGAACTGAACTGGTTATCCAAGCCAGCACAAATAAAATTTTTTAGGACTTGATCGAGCTTTCTATGTTCATGAATACAAATCTAATCCAATTTTCTGGCGACCTCTGTCCTGCATCCCCCCTACTAATTTCATCAGGGAATAGTATTATACTCCCCATATTAAACGTCCTAATCTTTTTCAAAAAGTTTTTTTACACATTTCCACGCAAATAAAAAGTATACTTGTAGATATTATTTTCTCATTTTTTTCAATTTTGTATTAAAGTTTGAACATCCTATTTTTATACAAAATGAGAAAATAATATCTACAAGTATGTTTTTTGTGTGTGGAAATGAGTAAAAAAAAAACTTGAAAAAAATTAAGACATTTAATATGGGACGGAGGGAGTAATATACATTATTTAATGCAAACATGAAAGTTGTGTATAACATATCGCTTATTAAAATTAAAGAGGTTAAGAAAATAACAAAGATAGAAATTCCTCTCAATTATAGAAATTCAGAAATAGGTCATGTTAAAGGGTTCTAACTAAAAACACTGGAACAGATTACCGACTCAATACTTTTCACAAGTGCACCAAAATGAAGACAATATATAACCACATACAAAGCAAAGTAGAGCAAAGCATCTGAAAGCCACACTGGTTTTTACTGAAAATGTTTGTGTGTTGTGAACAGCAGAAGACAGACTGCCAGTAACATTTAATCTATATGACAAACAGATCTTTGCTTTCAGTTCTCTACTCACATGAAACATTTTTTTTCAGCTAGGCGTTAATTATAAAGTATATAGTGTTAATAGATATACTATGCAAGGGTGGGGGACTAACTCACTAAACATCCTCCCCTGCAACTGCAATCGCCCGGCTGACTGTTTCAAATGTTTCGACATAATTACAGAAAGTAGCAAAAGCTGAATACATCAAAACTGGAAAGGTCTTCACTTCTTCAGTTTTAAGGTTATAAAAGAACATATGCATCTCTCCCATTGCCATTATAAAAAGATCATCATTCCAGTATCCGATTGGTCGTGCAAGTCCATCAAACTGCTCAACAGTCAACCGCCTAGTCCAAGACTCTTGACTCCCGTAGTCATTCATCACCCATATATCAAAGCTTGAGTATGGACAATTTATGTGAGGAACAATCAGTGAAAGTGAGTCATTTAACGAATCGAGAATCCCTAGCTCTACAAGAGGGATTTTAAAAGGATCCAGCCATGTAAACAGTTTCAATTCTTCTTCTTCAAGGTCAAATGACACTACTGATTTGGAAAGTCTATCTTCAATACCTGGACCATCAGCAAGCCAATGAAATGCCTGTTTTATAGATCGGATAAAATAAGGAGAAGAGATGCCAGAGAGTATCAATGGACTATTTGCACATGGGGGCACAAGATCAGGTTCAAGACAAGGAAGAGTTGTTACATCATATATTCTCCAGTCATCAGTGGACATTTTATAAACCTCAACTTTCATTAAAGGGTTGTCCAGATCAAAACAAGTAACAATCCTTACCACCTTGTAATCATTAGTCTTGGAGGTGAAACCAAATGCAAGAGCAATAGTATGTGGGTTTCTTGAAGCATTAAGTCTTGGCTTCAAAACATACCGGTTTTCTCTGGTAACAGGATTCCAGATCAAAAAGTGACCTCCATTCACATTACCAGGGGTCTCAAATTCAGCACAAAAAAGGCCATTGCAGCTACCTACAATTGAGATGTTACACGAGACAGGATTACTAGGCCTCACGTATGAAAAACATACGGAATCATCTGAGTTCTCAAGAAGCATGTGATCATTTCGGTCTTCAATCTCATCACTGCCATAAAGGAAAACTGAACAAAATGTGGTGGTATTTGAAGTGGTGGCGCGCTTGACATGGGTAGCTATGAAATTTGGATTTCGGGTCACGGCGTTAAAATGTCTGCACACGCATTGGCAGCTCAGAAGTGATCTCGTTGGAAGTCTTAAGAAAATCTTTCTGAGAACATCCTCTGGCAACTGAAATATTGATGTTGCCCCCCTCACAGATAAGTGCAAGTCCTTCACGGATAGTTGCAAATCCCCAGTCATTATCTTAACACAATATGGTTACATTGAGAAGCAAAAATACCTGGAAAAAAGAGAGTAAAATATGATACAAGAGAGAATAAGAATTATTTGTTTACTAAATAGGAATATCAAATATATAACCACCAGTCAGGAAGGTTGATATAAATTTCTTATTTTGATTCTCATAAATATACCTAAAATCAAATATACAAAATTAGTCCCACACATCTATAATATTATATCCTATAATATTCTATATATAATAAGCGTAAAAGAGATTTTATCCAAAATTAGTCTCACACATCTATACTATTTTATATCCTATAATATCCTATATATTCTATATATTCTATATCCTATAATATCCTATATCCTATGAATAAGGATATTTAGATTTTAAATTAAATAGATGAGAACCGTTGAATCTAATATTAAGTAGTATTCTTTATTTAGGTATCTAAACTACTACGTACAAAAGATTCAGGATTCAAATCATATCAACAACATATTAAAAGTGAATATCTATATTATTAGCTTTAAAGAACAAATAAAAATCCAAGATTCGAATACCATCAACAAGATATTAAATTATTATTATTGACTCTAAAGATATTACAAAAAGAAAATTGTTATTCGAATTCAATCAATAATATATTAAAATCTAATATTTATATTATTAGATTTAAAAATAGTAGCAAAGGTTAAAAGAAAGTCTTAAATTGCAAGTAATAAAAGAGGTCATGATGATTAAATATATAAATATTTTCTAAAAATATAATTATAATTCATACATATTTATATAATGCACGGGATTAAGTTAATATTCTTAATATGGATATACGTTAAAAACAATAAGAAGGATAGAAGATTAATGTTCTTGATTTCCCAAAAATACAAAAATTAACTATAATATTTATTTATTGTTAAAACCACATAGATAATAGAATTAGATAAATAAATAAATATACTAAATAAAAAATAATAATAATAATAAAATATATAACTAATATAATATTAATAAAAATATTTAAAAAATGGTTATGCATTGCACGGGTTATAAGCTAATATTATAAAAACCGAAACGTTAAAATTTTGTTAGTCTATCGTTCGTTCATCAATATATGGACTCGGACCTACTTATTTTAAAAACATATTTTAATAGGCCAAATTATTGAAAACCTATTTAAATAGACCTAATTATATTAGAAACTTATTATAATTAAAACACATATTAGTATCCTAATTTACACATATATCTAAGCCCTACTTATTTTAAAATCTTATTCTAATTAAAACACATAAAACTATTTTAATTTAAACACATCTCTAGAATAAAATCAAATATAAATAAAATAATAAAATATTATAATAAAAATAATAAGATAACAAATATTAAAAGTAGAGGCGCCCAATATTAAGAACATCATATATGTTTTGGTTGATTTTTTGTATACAACAGGAGAGATTAATTGCTTGATTAGCCTATTCAAATCTAACAATATAAGTGCACACGAAGTTGTTAGGATATAACATTCCAAGCTAAGGTCACCGATACACATACCATCCACGGAACATAAAGTAAACCTACCACATAAAATTCTCTAATTCTACACTACTATCTCGTACATAAACACACAAATACAATCATATAAGTAGACAAGAATTAAAATATAAACCAGTAGACAAGAGTTTAAAGAGTACCAGAAATTTAGAAATTCCGATCAAAAAATTTATTTATTTATTATTTCTTTTCTTCCCCGCTGCTTTAGGCCTCTCTCCCCCTTCATATGTTTTCCTTGGCCTTAAACTTGATGCATCTCTACTCTTTACAAAAATTTTGCATGTATGTTCGTAGTTATCTAATTCTCTCACTTTATATACATACATATTGTTTTCTTATATGTATACACGTGGCAGGAAGGAAGGACACTAATCTGTTTTGCTGAAGGCCACGTAGCTCACTTAAAATTTTAACACGTAAGGAATTTTTTTTCTATTTGTTTTTTATTCGACCACCTAGTTTTCCCTTATCATAAGTACACAGTATAGTTAAGTTATATAAATAACTTTAAAAAAACAACTAAAGCCACTCGGACCATTGCCAAATACAGTAGCTTTTACCATTATTACTATTTATCATCATTTTTTTCCTTTCACTTGTAAACCTAATCTAACACAGTTACACAACGATTTTCTTTACATAAGTATCATGTTGGTGGCTCTCCATTATATTATTATTAACATTTATAGATGACTAGATGTTATAAAACATAATTAATGTTGTAACTATATATTATAAAATTCACGAGTTACTAACTAAATATAGTAATTTTAAACTCAACTATTATATACTAGCCAAATATAATTATACCTAATCAATTACTTCAACAATAATGTATAGCTCACTCACATATTTATTATTAACTAATATGCAAATTTGAAAATACAAAATCTAAATTTGTCAAATTATTGTTTTAATAATTTGATGAATCTGGATGATTTCAGTAGGGCGACTTTGGCGAAAAGAGATGCAGCCCCCCCCCCAAAAAAAATAAAATAAATAAATAAATAAATAAATGCATTGTATTGTGTATACATACTATATTTCTTCCACGTGTGATGCACCTTTCTAAATATGTGGCCTTTCCTTCTTTTGTTGGAAGCACCATCAAAGCACCTGCAATGAAATCAGATACGATTTTTTAATATAATGGTGCCTTTAAAGGATTGGAAGCTACACGTTCTTTTGTCAGGTTAGTTTCCTTTAACACTATCACTGAATCATAATATTCATATATCACTTAAGATTTACTTTGCTATGTCAAACTTCATCTAAACTTGTTTCCATATTTTCAATTGACAAAACAATTACTTCTCACTCCCAGTCCACATCCTCACTCACTGCTTATGATATTAATTAATCGACATAATTAAGAGAACTGGAAGGAGAATATTAAGTTCATATGAGACTAAATGTAACACCCTAATCTCATATCGAGGTATATGGAGACTTTGTTTAGTATATAAGGTGGAGTCCTTCCACCAAGTGCGCCAACAAATCATGATGCTCTAATGGCTTATAGTGGGCTTGTGGATTACCTAGGTTGTTACATTTGGGTCGGTATACTTCGGCTTTAAGCATGATAAGAGATTCAAGACTTGATCCGATTTCGAGGGCTTGATCTGATTTCGAAAAAGGCTTGAAATTTAACCCGAGTTATCAAATATGATATCAGAGCTTACCCGACCGGAAGTGCCACGTAGCACTAGCATTGCTCGAATCCCGTAAGTTTGTTTATGGGCACGACGACGTCAAACTAATAAGATGGTGTGTTTAACATCCCACATCAATGAGATATACTGGGTTTGAGGTCTTTAAAGGACAAGTCAACAATTAATGTATACCAAAATTTCTAACTCCCCCTGTGGTGTGGTGGGTTCGTGAGTTGTTGGGTCCAGTATCCGTTTAAGTTGTGGGTTTGAGTTGTTATATTTGGTATCAAGAGCTTAGTTTGAACTTCATATATTGCCTTTAGGTTGAGTATGAGTTTCATATGTGTGCATTATAGAGATAACTAGTATACATGCTCTTTTTAAACTGTTATCTATTGTGTGGCAAGGATTCGTTTATCATAAACATCTCAATAAGGTTTATCATAAACATCTCAGATCTTATTGAGGATGATTCTAGTGAAGATTTCCAAATGACAGTGCATGCTACAATAGTGAGGATTCCGTCAAATTTCACTGCGAGGAATTTGTTAATGAATCAGTAGAAGAGCATCCAGAAGACAAAACTATTAAGTTGTTGAAGGAAGAGCTTGAGATATATAAGGAAAGGATTGTGATTAATAAAGGAAAGACGGATGATGCAATAAAAAAATTTAAGATCAAAACAATAACAATGGAAAGGGTCATCACCAAAGCTTTGCGGGGTGCCCTCGACAAAATGATGAGTGTTTGGGTCTGGTATGCATCGGGTTGTGAATTTGGGATATACTAAATTAGACTTATCACAATTTTCACCAAAATTGGTTTTCACAATACTTGTCACCAATTACACAAACATAATTAAAAATTACTAAAAAATTATGAGTTATTAATAATAAATCCACTTGCAAACAGTCATAAGAAGTGAAAATCAATTAAGCATCTAAATTAAATAAATAAGTTTACTTCAGTGAGCAAACAATAAATCTTATAACTTGTTTTAAATAAATTAAAAAGAGAACCTTGGAAACTCTTAATAGTTGGGCATAATCCACTGACCCTGTGATACCCATACACTCAGTTATGGAGCAAAATCACAAACTATAGATCCTAAATAACTCGTAACGAAGAAAATTTCAAAAAAATAAACAATCAAGAAAACTCACAAACAATCAAGAAACTTCTTAAATGTTGAGTCTACCAAAGCATTCAAGCAACTTGCAAACAAATACTGTAAAATAAATAACGGTTTTGGGCACACATTAAAAACTTATTTGTCAAATTTTGATTGGCTTCCTAATCATTAATAATAAGGGAACCCCCTTGTATGCACAAAAATGATCACCAATAAAAATGAACCAACTCATAAAAAGTTAGTAAATAGAGTGTGCCCATGGGCACACTAGAAAGACCCAGTAAATAAATGGTAGCTCTTTTAGCACAAGCTGTTAATGATCTTCAATGCTCCAAATAACCCACAATAGACAAAGCAGAGGCATGCCCTGTCATCAGCTTTGACCGCTTCTCACACAGTCCTGATTTAGAGTAAAAGCAAGACGTAATAGATACTTCCTTGGTTTGTAGCTAGAAAATAAGTCAATGTAACAAGATACCATTAAAAAATTGCATTTGGAATCGTAAGCTTCACAAATTAAAATAATTGTAGAATTTCTATGAAGAAGTTGAACCCAAAACTCAAGTACATTTACCTTGAAAACTTAAAAAGAACAGTAGAGTTTTTACACTCTTATAAATTTTTGTGATTTGATCTTCCAATACAAATACACAACATATGAAGTTAGCTACAAGTACCAAAAAGAATGGTAAACAATTTGGGAGCTTAAATGCTTGAAGGTAATAAATAAGCCGGAAATAAGGTTCCATGCCCAACTACCGACTATATAACCTTTTTATTAAAACAATAAAAGAAACCATAATACCCCATATACATAACCTTGTAAATTGACAGCTCCAATTGACAATCACATTTCCACATATTTTTGTTACCCACAAGTAGGTGTAGGTCCCAACTCAAGTTGTACACACCGCACCAGATATAGTACACCTGAAAATAAAAATTACTTGATTGTGGTAATATTCCTACGTGAGATTATGACAAGGAGAACATTATTTGCTACGAGTCAGATCCAGTAAATTAGATTTGTACACTTTACCTTTCACTAATTGACATCAAAATTAAAAGGGCGTCCTGATTAGTTATTTATGAAGAGCAAAGCCTCTCAAAGACTTATTTTTATACCATCCTTTTCATATGTGCTATGAATTCGAAATATAGTATTAAATGCATGCAATTTATAGGTAGTGGACACTAATTTTTTCTTTAAAAAGGTGAAGTGAATATAATTATACCGTAAATATAATTAGAGGAAGGGTGTTAATGTGCTTGGTCATCCTATTAAAATTGTCATATTCTTAACTATTATTACTAATAAAATTGATTACGGTTTGAAACCTCACAAATGCAAAACAACAACTTAATAATATTGTTAGAGAAAATTAATTGAATCATGGTTTTAGGATTGAATAAATATAAATTTATAAATAAAATCAAAATATAACATGATAACTATTACAAATATTAATAATAAAAAAAGTATTCGTGCATTGCAAATATTATAAATTTATAAGCTAGTAATATAAATTTCATGATGCTGGACAAGAATAAAAAACAAGTAAAAGAATAGATAATTGTGGATTAACCGCTGAAAACCCACAAGCATAAATTTATAAGCTAGTAATATAAGATTTATAAGCTAGTAATATAAGTTTCATGATGCTGGACAAGAATAAAAAACAAGTAAAAGAATAGATAATTGTGGACTAACCGCTGAAAACTCACGAGCCTAAGGGATCCAACCGCTAAAAGAATATGCATTGATTGCAACTAATAACAAAAGAGAAACAATTCTCAATTTACTTAATCAATCAAAGTCTTCCGATAATAAAATATTACATCTCCTTGTATAGGAGTAAGTCCCTAAACTTACCCACAAGCAAGATCTCAATAATAAAGAAAACAAATCATTTTCATATTCTCTACTATATTCTAGAAGATTCCTAATGGAATACATATATAATTGAACTTTATATTGAATTACAATTAAATATATTCCTAAACAATAATATAAAATATATACAAACTAATATTTTAATTTTTCGTTCTGCATCATATCACTTGGGTTGAATTTGTATGCCAAGTCCCTACACCTATATCCAATTTCAAATCCAAATCTAAAAACCTTATATTTTTTTAACTAAAAATCTAACACTAGGATCCACTAGTGTCCGACACCCATACGATTTATGTTTACTAGAGAGTTTTAGACTTCACATTAGATTATACTTTGTCATGTCAAATTTCACCTCATCTTATTGAAACAATTTCTTTTTATAGGCACCATACACCCTCCGATTTCTGAATATATCCTCATCCAAAATCGTAAGAGAATTATACTCCAAAGAGAAAAAGCATGTACTCGTCACACTTTTTACCAGTATTAAATTAAAAATAGAGTCATCTGCTATAATTTCCTTCAAAGTAAAATTGATAAAAGTACATTGAATATAGTGAGAAAAATTAAAGATTTGAGGTCATAGTGCAAAACTACTATGATAATCCTACACTAAAATGAAGGAATATACACCACAGATATGAATCTCGTGCCAAATGAATTCCTAATCGAATTTATTTATAATGTAAACGCATCATGTTCCATAACCAAACTCCTCAAACATCCAATCTACCAAGCACACTTTACAATATGATTTACTATGTTTCGTCTTTAACTATTCCGTCTCCACATAGCTAACACACAGTACTGCAGAATAACTATATATTTTCCTATATAGATACTGAGTACCATAGCTGCATTTTAAATGCAAATCATGCTTTTTTTAAATGCAGCCACACAGGAAGTACACATGACATAGTGTCAGTAAAGTTCTGAATATAACAAGGTTTGAACAAGCTTACATTTATCCAAAGAAAGAAGCTTTTCCGTTTTTGTTTTTTCTTTCGGGACATCTCGGCGCCATGAGTCTCCTAAGACTTGGCTCCAATCATCCTATATCACCTTGCATTATCTGAGTCTTAATTCCAATATGGTAACCGAGCTCCATGTTCTCGTAAATTGTTGGTTTCGCTTCACTATATCAACTACCCATTTACTGAAACAATTAACACAAGTCAAAAAATTACCCAAATTAATGATCTTAGCTAATCATCCCATCTCTTGTTTCAATTAAACAATACTAAAATCACATATACACACACTCAATTGGGCCCACCATAAAACTAGTTAGACACACTTTGGAACTCATTACACTTGAGGGGTTATACATACTACATAAACATGGTACACCAATCACTTATTACTTACCTACATACATACATACATACATACATGCTTACTCAATTACATAAACACATACATACATGTTTAATGGGCGATCAGCATATATCTTCATCCACTTGGGTCACTGAAATCTCGATAAATTCTTGCATATTTTAATATATATAGAGAGAGAGAGCAGGATACAGAGCAGGATCTGCAGAAAACTTTATATAAATCTGGACCATCATCTGCACCGTTAGTAGCATATATAATTAACAAAACGTAATAGTTTTCAAATATATATAAATAAATGTCACATAATCGAAAATGAAACTAATATTTTTAATTTAATATAAATGATCAGGTTAATTAAAAATCAACGATCGATAAAAATAACTTAATTTTCTTCGAAATATTAAATTTTTTTTTAACATTCTCCTGTAGGTATATATCCAAGAATGTAACAAGGAGAATTCAACTGATGGAGCTAGGGAATTGAACCTAGGCCTCTACTATGTTATTTTGGGCCTTAATATTTATGAATTCCTTAGCCCAGCCCACTTGTTTTTTGTTTGGAGTTTTAGCTACTACTTTGTTGCAACAAGTGGGCTCTCTTCATTTTTTGTTGACAGGAAACAAGTGGGCTCTGAAATTTCGACCTGTTTTATAACCTCTTACTCTTACATTCTAATGAAAAATGATGGTAACGGGAGAGATTTTTTTTAAAGTAAGTTGCGATTTGTTCTAATTAAACAAATGATTGATATTACGTTTTATTAATTAAGTAATTCAAAAAGGTGTATCATATCAACTTCTAATTTAAGCGGTATATTTTTAATTTTAAATAATTTTTAAACTTATTACATGAATAAATATTTTTTAATTTAAAATCAAAAATTACTATAAACTCTTACACCTTACTCCCGAGTTTTAAAAAAATAGTAAAACAAGTGAAAGGTATGTAAAGTAATTTCACTTTCACTCCTATTTTTGCTCCCGATTTTTTTTTTAAAAAGGAAGCAAGTGAAAATGAATGTAAATTAGACATGTTTTCACTCCAAAACCTTCATCCAAAAATTGGAATGAAAGTATTTTACTCCTTCTTCACTTGATTTCCTCAGTTTTTAAAATTCGGGAGCAAGGGGTTAACTCTAAGACTATACAAACAAGCTCGTAATCAAATTATAAAAAGTAATTCATTATTTAAGAATTTTTCTGTCATTTAATTAAAAGACTGTGATGGACGAGTTATAATTTAAGTTAAGTCGAGTTTTTGTTTTTCAAGTTTAAGCATTTTTTATCGAGTCGAACCTAAAAATTATCGATCTAAAAGTTATTTTCAAATTCGATTTATATAATAAACGAGTCGAGTTCAAGTTCTTATAATTCGAGATGAACCGAGCCGAATAGTTGATAAACGAGTTTGACTACTTTTAAACGAGTCGAGCCGCAAACTTATGACCGAACTTAATTTGTTTATTAAATGAGCAAAGTCGAGTTTACTCGAGTGCTAATCAAGTCAAGTCTAAACCCGGATGTACTTATGACTCATCAATTATAAAATTAAAAAAGAATAATTAATTTACAATTTATAACTAATAAAAATAATTTTTTAAATTTATTTATAATATTAAACGAGCTCTAGTTTGAACTCGAGTCGAGACGGGTTTTCAAGTTCAAACCTAGCTTTAATCGGGTTGGGCACATACTTGACTCGTTCAACTAAACGAGCTCGAATTATAGCTCTATTAGTGACTTTTGAAGTTTATCGAGTTTTGTAGCGAGTTTTCAAATTTTTGTAACTTTATCGAGCGTCTTATCTAGCTTATCGAATTTTGATTGAATTTGCAAAAAAATAAATAAATATTATACTTATTTTTAAATTAACCTATAATTTTTCTTTTTTTGTGAATTTTTTTTTCTTTTCTATGAAAAATTGCAATAAACTTTCAAGATAATGTGGTGATGTGATTTTTTTTTAAATTTATTCATTTTAATACAATACGGATGCCGCGTAATGAATTAATTACAGCCCTAGTGATGGTGCATGTTTAATGCAAACTATATGATTAAGGGGCAAATTTTTTTAGAGGAAAAACCGCAAAAGTAGGTAGGATTAAGAGAGTAACTGCTGCTCCAATTTGATGTACCAAAATACTTGTCGCATTTACTAATGCCTAGTTGCCTACTTCTAACTCAGGCGCACCAAATAAGCTCATTTTGTAGTATTCTGTTTCGACATTTTTGTTTTGTTATTATATTTGAAGATCCAAACATTCGAAATTTGATGTTAAGGTATTTTTATGTCAAAATATTAGACTTTCAATAGTTGCAATAATATATCAAATTTCTAGTAATAAAAAAAATAGGAGTACATTATATTTGAGTGATGACATGAATGAATAATTATATGGAACACTTTGAACGCATTTTGAGACGTGAAAATCTGGATAATGTGTGGATCTCTTTTGATACTTATTTTAAATCGGAATCATGGAATAAAACCATTTAATTCCTCTGGTATTTATTATAAAAAAAGCGGCAAAAACCAAGAGTACACATCCAACTTCTTGTTATAGTATGTAAAAACTTTCAGCTCAACTATATAACTATAAATGTTTCCAATATTGTATCCTCAAACTTTAACCATAAAAGAGCCACCAAATCAAAGTTTAGCTGAAAAAGAGCCAAAAAACAAAGCTTTTAACCAAAAATAGAGCCACAAAATCAAAGTAGCTCAGAAGACGATTAAAATATTGATGAGCAAGCTAGCTAGCCAGCCAGCTTCTTTTTCATGCATGTGAATATATTTATTCGGGGCAATTTCTTAGTGAGTGTGCAAAAATTGAGATGTAGCACAAGTTCATAACCACAACTACAAAATACTCCATATATATAGCTTGTTTTGCAATTTAAAGACCCTGTGTCTATTCATTTTTGTATACATATCGATTGGTCTTCACAAGCAAGCGTATATGTGTTATTTACGACATAGGAAATGGCATTAAGAGTGTGTACTGAAATTCAAAGTAGGTTCAAGAAAATCTTTTCACTAACAAAACAAGAATCAAACCTAGCTAGTCAAGGTTAGTATTGAATGAAGCCAAACTTTGACTATATTAGTGATGTATTTATCTTTCTGTACCTTTTTTATAGTGAAAAAGATTAAAATTAGAGTTTTGGAATGAATGCAGGAGTCACACGACCTTGTACTTTTGAAAAGACCTTTAAAAAAATTTCTATTCATTATAAGAAAACACAAATAATTAATTACTGACAAGTGATTGTCAAAATCCGCTGCCATTACTTTATTCCATTTATCCCTCTTTTTTCTATTAGTTAGGCCGGTGAAATACTTGGTAATTTCTTTTTATAAAATTTAAATATGATTAAAGTTGGAATATCATATATAAAGTCAAATTAATCTAAACAAAAAATATATTATATTAAATGTATATAATTCGGAATTGGAAAATGTAAAATCGATGTTAATTTTATCCCAGTTCCTGCAATAATTTTTTTTAACAAAACAGGCATATTTAAGGAAAAGCGTAGGAAGGAAATGTTTAACAGAACATTGATCACGAGGAGCCCTTTCGAAGCTAGTGTTTAATTAAAAAATTTGTTTGGTTAGAATGAAAAGGTAGGCTATTTATTAGATGTATATTGAAATATCGCTTACAGATTGTCCAGAAAAAATAAAAATAAATTAGTCATGGAATCTCAACTACTCAAACCTCTCGTTTTCCCACCCTCAACTGCCATAACATTTCAGCATAAATATACTTAACAAAGTAGGCTAATTAATTCAATGTATTGAACACTATAGAACTTATTTGCTTCATATAATTTTCATTGATGCATCATATCAGACTAAAATAAAATATTTCAAAAAACACAAAAAGTTTTTTTCTCTATATAAAGCCTTTTGATCCAATTCAGTCCATAACATAACACAATTCATACAACTAAACCAACCCTCAAGTATAGCTCTCACCATTAAGTATTTTCTTTCATCTCATGGCTGCTCACTGCCATTTCGATCCTATCACGAAATGTAGCACAGCTGGAAGATCAAACCAAACTGTTGCAGCTGATCTCGATGGTACACTTCTCGTATCAACAAGTGCTTTTCCTTACTACATGCTTGTTGCACTAGAAGCCGGAAGCATTTTTCGTGCAATTTTACTTTTACTATCCGTTCCATTTGTTTATGTGACATACTTGTTCGTCTCAGAATGCATAGCGATAAATATATTTATTTTCATCTCTCTTTCGGGCTTGAAAATTCGAGACATTGAGCTCGTGTCACGTTCAGTGTTGCCTAAGTTTTATGCTGAGGATGTTCATCCAGATACTTGGACAGTTTTTAATTCATTTGGAAAGAGATATATTGTAACTGCTAATCCAAGAATTATGGTGGAGCCATTTGTGAAGAATTTTCTAGGGGCTGATAAGGTTCTTGGGACAGAATTGGAAGTTTCTAAATCAGGAAGAGCTACTGGATATGTTAAGAAACCAGGTGTTCTGGTAGGTGAACATAAAAAGGCTGCTATTCTCAAAGAATTTGGCACTTATGTTCCAGATGTAGGCCTTGGAGATCGTCAAACTGACCATGATTTCATGTCTATTTGCAAGGTACAATCATTTCTTGCGCACTTATAAGTAAAAATTCATTGCCAAGAGTATCTTTTAGCCAAACATGCTATTTCTCTGTTTTCTCTGTTTTTTTGCAGATGCGAAGCAGCAAGTATTTAATTTCCTAGTCAAAATATAATTTACTGCAATTACCTCCATTTAATTTTGTACAAGTATTACAAGTCTACCATGCTGGTTTCATGTTCAACCACTTGATCATTCAATCAGAGTCTTGGATTGTGAAAGTATATTTAATAGTGACCTCATGAAATATGGATGAAAACACTACCAACTGATTTTTCTCCCTAATCTACATTTTCAAATTAGATTCCTGTCTTAATACGACTTCATTAGCAATAATAATAATAATAATATGTATACAGTAATTGAAGTCTGTAGATTTCATTTTGTAACTGCAGGAAGGTTTCATGGTTCCAAGAACCCAGTGTGAGCCACTACCAAAAAACAAGCTTCCAAGTCCAGTGATCTTCCATGAGGGTCGTTTAGTTCAAAGGCCTACACCATTTGTGGCATTATTGACCTTCTTATGGATGCCATTGGGCATAATTTTGTCCATTGTTAGAATTTATATCAATATCTGGTTACCAGAAAAAATCGTCCGATACAATTATAAAATTCTCGGAATCAATCTAGTCGTTAAAGGTAATCCTCCTCCGCCCCCTCGAAATGGCCAGAGTGGAGTCCTCTTTGTTTGTAACCACAGGACTGTAGTGGACCCTGTTATTACAGCCGTGGCACTAGGAAGAAAAATCAGTTGTGTCACATATAGTATAAGTAAATTCTCTGAAATGATTTCGCCTATTAAAGCTGTTGCATTATCAAGAGAGCGTGAAAAAGATGCATCAAACATAAAAAAGTTGCTTGAGGAAGGTGATTTGGTCATATGTCCTGAAGGCACAACCTGTCGGGAACCATTTTTACTGAGGTTTAGTGCATTATTTGCAGAGCTAACTGACAGAATTGTTCCCGTGGCAATTAATACAAAGCAGAGTGTGTTTTATGGAACGACGACTAGGGGGTACAAATTTTTGGACCCTTATTTTGCTTTCATGAATCCAAGGCCAACATACGAAATCACGTTCTTGAATCAATTGCCATCGGAACTGACAGTGAAATCTGGAAAATCGTCGATCGAAGTTGCAAATTATATTCAAAGGGTGATGGCTGGCGCATTAGGATTCGAATGCACAAGTTTTACTAGGAAGGATAAGTATGCTATGATGGCTGGAACTGATGGACGTGTTCAACCCAAGATGAGAATCTGATGCCTAAATTGCATATATTTGCTATCCGTTTCTGCTTCTTTCATGGAAGAAAATAAGTTTTACAATAAGTTTGTTTGTAATTTTCTATTTGTTTGCATAGGAAAAATAAACACTTGCAAATAATAGGGTTTGAAAGTTGTAAAGATTTACTGCACAAAATAATTTTTTTCACAAATGTAAAGTTGCGACACAATATTGGTATGTATTATTAGTGTTTTTTTAGCTCCACTAGTATCTTATTGAAAAAAATGTTAAAAATAACATTTTTTTAAAGAAAATTAATAAAAATAATAATTTTGAGATGGAGTGACGATTTTTACCGAATGAGATACGCATTTGTAGATTGAGTATCTCATTTTATATAAGATACTCAACTTGCAAATGCGTATCTCAAAAAAAAAATAGAGATAAGCATTTCTGAGTTGGATATCTATGTGTAATACTCAACTGACAAATGTGTATCATATGTATTTCTCAATATCCATTCATGAAATGCATATCCAATCCGTTATTTTTCATTATTTTTCTTCAGAATCGATATTTTCGTGAATTATTTCTTGAAAATAATTATTTATTTTCAGAAAAAATTATGTAAAAATGTATTTTTTATACAAATAATTACTTTTTTTTAAATAAGTTTAATTTTTAATTTATTTTTAAAAATAAATAATTATTTTCAAAAAATAAATTTAACAAACTACGAAATTGCCGCAATGAAAAGATAATGTGAACTATGAAATAGCATAACCCATACACAAGTGATGTCTAAAAAGTTATGTTATTTTTGGTTAGTTAGAATGGAATGAAATATAATGTAATGAGTGTCATAGCCACAAAGGCCACAACTTATGGATCAAGTGATGTCTAAAAATTTATGTTGTGATGGCTAAAAGTTTATGTTCTGTTTAATTGGGGAGAATGAAATAGAATAGAATGAAAATAAAGAAAATTTATGTAAATAGAATGAAAGATTTAGAAAAGGAGTGAATGTGAATTTCTTTGATACAAATTGAGAAGAAAATATATATATAGAGGAGTATGGAATATTCCATGTCAAATTGAAATATTTGAATTTTAGTTTATAGTACTAGAAATAGAATAAGAGAATAAATGAAATTTTTAAAAATTCACCGAGTCATTTCAACTAAATATAACATGAACGCGCGATTAAAAGATTTATTTTTCAAAGTCAAGGTTATCGGTTCATGTTTTGTTTTACCACAACTTTTTTAGCACTATTCAACTTAAAATAAAAACAAATACTTGTTTTGTAATCAAATACATTTGTTAAATAGAATATATATTATTATTAAAATTGAAATATAATATTAAATCATGAATCTAAATATTTATATTAAATAAAAATTTATTTATTATAACATGAGTTCACATCATATATAATGTTTATAACTCGAGTGATATACGGATTTTTATCAATATTTTATAATTTTAGTATATATATCATAATAATTATATATAATTTTGATAAAATTTTAATTGAAATAACAAATTAGAACGTTTAATTAAAATGAAATTGAATATAATAATATGTTTTTTCATATATTTAGAACTAATAATATTAATTCGCAAAAAAAATTAATAATATTATTTTTAAAAAAAAAATTAGATTTAAAAATATAAAATATACATTAATATTAAATCTAAGACCAATTATTTGTATAAAAAAATGTAATAATCTATTATATATCTAATAGGAAAACATGAACAAATTTAATAGTGTGAAATGATAATTTAGCCTCTATCTAATAAGTATACATTATAATTTAATTATATGAAATGTCCATTTAACCCCTATCTAATAGTTACATATTAATATCATATATTATTAATGTATATTAATTGTTTTGCAATTAATATTTGTCTCCTTAATTATTCCATATCATGTTTATTGATATATATTAATTGTTCATGTGTATAATATATGTTTTTAATCTCATTTGATTGAATTTTTGATCTAAATTATTATTATTTTCACTATTGTCCAATCTATTAAGACCGTATATAAGAAAAAAAAGTCATAGTACTAAATTTTTGAAACATACATTATTTTAGTTTGATCATTTATTTTTGCAAAATTATGTAATAAACAATAATCATCGAAAACACAATAAATCTAACAAGTTGACGGTATATAATCAAATTAGCAATAAAGTCATATGAATATGGATATAGATATCACAAAAAAAAAAAGTTATCACAATGCTACACAGCGATGTTAAGTCTCATAATACCAACTCCAAATTGTATGAAAAAATATTTTTTTATGTTTTATAAATACTATAATTTTATGAAGGACAAATATAGTTAAAAACATTAAAAAAATATTTTTAATAATTTTTTCTAATGAAAATTGAAATTTAGAACAAATTCGAAGAGTATATTGACAAATATATTGGGTATGTTGATATACATATAACATTTATTTTAAATTTTATGTATACTATAACTTTAACAATTATAAATGTAATTTCAAAATTATTAAAATAAATAATTTTAATAATTTTTTCTTAGAAATTGAAATCTATCAAATAGATTACTGCTGACACCTATTTTGAGTAAATACCGCAGCTTCAACTTCTGAGGGCTAAGAAGTGTGTATTTATCTTAGACGAGAATTATTTGCGGTGGAAGTTATAAATGAGTTCTATGTATTGAACAACTATACAATACTAAAAAAAGTTAATCAAATAAGACAAGAATAACAATAACGACTAAAAAACATTTAGTTTAGTTCAACTAAAACTTTCTCTTTTACTGAAAAATTAAATGAAAGTAGCAAATTGATAATTCTCATATTCTCATTATAGTCAATATTTGTATTATTTAACTTTATTGTAATTATACATAAGGAGGGAGAGAGGGAGAGAAAAGAGGGAGATTTAAAATAGTAAAAATAAGAAGAGAAATAGCCTTTAAGGTCCAAAAGTGACTTGGAGACTTGGTGTAGAGAAACATAAGATTTAAGTGAATTAATGACATCATGTGATATAAAATTTGAATTTTTAGTATGAGAAGGAAGAACATGTTTGGTTGTTTGGTAGTTGAGAGAAGAAACATCATGAGGTGGTTGGAATAATTTAAACGACAAAGAGTATCTAAGAATTTTCAATAATGTTTATGCTGATTTCGATGATCCTACTTATAATTTTTTATCAGAAGAAGAATAAATCTTGTTTTTATTCTTGTCAACTAAACGGCTAAAAGCCTGTTTTTGTTGGACACTTTATTCCAATTTGAGTACATTTTGCATTACTATCAATAACGGTGGATCATGATTTAAATTTTGAGATTTTAGATGTTTTAGAACCAAATGGGTTATATCTCTATTATCAATAACAACTCCAACCCCTCTATTATTTATATTTTTTCACCGGTATAATCCATTAAATTAATTCAAGACATAACAAAGAGGATGACGATATTTAGCGCATGAATAAATATACAGACCTTTCTTGTTTGATGAAATGGTTAGACAAATTGATTTTTTTATCAAAATGATTGCGTTTTGGATTATGTACACTTACGGAACCTTTGAAACAAGATTAGATACAGTTAAAATGATTTTTATTCACTAATTACAAACTTAAAGCAATTTATACATATCTTAATTATTTTAATAAATTTACAGGATATTTATAAAAATAATATATTAAAACAAAAAATAAAAATATATACAAGACTCTCAACTAGAGCATACCGTGTCTCGCGTGCCAGTTATAATACTATACAGTAACTTATACCAACCAAGTGCAGAAAGTTCATATCCCTTTCCCAGAATGTATCTTAACATTTCTAATTTGTTATATATATATTCTAATGACTATCTTGAAATAAAAATACCGTCTTTGATTTTCTTGGTTGATCAGCAAGTAGGAGCAGCAGAAAAGTCAACACTTGAAATGGCATCTATTGTTAGAGTTTCTGGTATGTGAATTATATGATTTAAGCTCAATTTAGTCATTAAAATTAGTACATGTTTAACAAGGTTTTTGTTATTTTGTTTCTATTTAATGGCAGTTTTAATATGGGCTGATTTGTTAGCTTGGTTTGCTATGTGGATGATGGTTACATACTTAACTAATGTATGGAAGATAAGTATAGTTCATGCTGCTGGGATTGTAAACATTTCCGAGGGCTCAGCTGCAATTTTGTTCGTAGTCTTCGCCTTCTTTGTCGATACATTCATGGGAAATTACACTATGCTCTTGCTTTCAAGTATTGCCTACACCATTGTGAGTAGTTTATATATATACGATTATAGAACTTTATTGCCTCTTGTTACAGTTTAAGTTCTGCTAAGCCATAGTTAGTCAAGGTTTAAAGAATCTCTCTGTTCCTAGCAGGGATAAGGTTTGCGTTTGCGTACATTTTATTGTCCCCATACCCTATTTCGAGTGGGATGTAGTGGGATTATTCGGTGGTGTTTGTTTTGGGAGCATTTTTAAAAATCAGGGTATTATATATTTGTGTGTGTACATATCAGAGATTAAAATTCATGTCATTCAGCCAAGTAAAACATAGAGCTGTGGAACAGTAACATTAATTATAACAAATCAGATTAATTCTTATGCAGGGTCTGGGGTTACTATCTCTCTCAACACCAACAATTCTTTCTAGTGGCATCGGTGACACACAAAAAGTTCTGTTCTACACAGCTCTATCTTTAGTAGTTGTAGGAATAGCTGGTCATCTGGTGTCTTTACGAAATTTTATAAATGAACAAGACACTGGGAAAGGTAGTAAATTTCTACTGCAACTACTAGGTATAGTTATTGTGGTTATTGTTGGTGTAGTTGGGGCTATTGCACTACCATATATAAAGCCTTGGTCAATCCGGTTTGGAGTTCCAGCCATATGTACTCTGGTGGCCACACTTCTGTTCTTGAGTGGTTCGTCTTTGTACAAACATGCTAGTCCAAAAGGAAGTTCATTAACAATTCTTTTCAGAGTTTTCGTTGCTTCCGCTTCCAACATGTTCAAACCACTTCCAAATAATATTGATCAGCTATACGAACACAACGTTCATGGTCTTCACTCATTGTCTCACACTGCTGGCCTCAGGTTTTAATTCTACCTCCTCGAATCTTGATTTATCCATAATGCTCAAGATTTTATTTATTCAAAAAATTGTTATAATGAATGTATTTAACAGTTTTGAGAAGCCTAATATAGGTGCTTAGACAAAGCTGCAATCAGGCCAACAACAACACTAGAAGAACAAAAACAGAATGAATGGAAACTTTGCAGAATAACAGAAGTAGAAGAAACCAAGGTTGTCATACGCATGATCCCCATGTGGATAACATTCATTATTTTTGGTATAGTGCTATCTGTTGGAAACACTTACTTTCTTGAGCAAGCAAACCACATGAACCACAAGGTTGGACGAGTACACATGCCACTTACACTCTTTTTACTAATATCCAAATTTGCAAAGGTCATATCTCCTAAATTATACACAAAAGTGGCAAGTCCCTTAGGCAGATATGCTCCTCCAATTGGCATAGCTGTGGCAATGATTTTCTCAATAGGGAGCTGCATTTCAGCTGCCTTAGTTGAGACACAAAGACGAGAAGTTATTCGGAGCAAGGGATTAATAGAAAAGCCTAATGATAAAATTCCAATGACAATGTTCTGGTTGCTCCCACAGTTTCTCCTCCTTGGAGCAAATGAAGGAATTTATGAGCACAGCATTACTAGTTTCTTTGCTGATCAGGCTCCACGATGGATCACGGACAAATATCAACAATATTTAAAAAATGGAATGCTTGGACTGGGGATTATGAGTAGTGTTTTATCAGTGTACATTGTGGGGAAAGTGAGTGAAATGGGAGGAAAAACAAGTTGGTTTCAGCACACCATAAACAAGAGTCATTTGGACTACTACTATTGGACATTAGCAGGACTAAGTGCTGTGAATCTTGTTTATTGCATAGTGCTGTCATGTTTTTATACTTATAAAGATTCAAAAGTGGAAGATGAGGAAGTAGCACACAGTGAAGAAGTATCTGCTTCGCCAGCCATCGATGATACACAAATTTTAGCTACAATGGCGGTTGAAACATCAAACTCAAAACTGCATGACCATGGATTGAGTGGCCTGTCAAGATTTCATATATGAATATTCAATTCTTCTTAATAAATTCAAAGATGATAGGCTAAACAAGCTATGTAAAATATAGAGCATGATTCTTTATTTCTTTATATTATCTATCTGTCAAATGGTTTACTTAAGTTATACAAAGATAAATTTCTTTCCAATATTCTTCTGTTATTAGTGTTATATATCCATTATTTTGGTTGGCAAAGTGCATAATGAGATGTTATATTATATTTCTATGCCTATTACAATAACTTAGGTATGGACTGACGTAAAGGTATGCGCATGGCTATCCAGTATCCACCCTATGGAAGATGGAAGCTTCAAGCCACAGTTTAGGTTAGAAGCCTCGTGTGACTTTCTTGGCCTAATATAGGTAACTCCTACCTTGACTGTTGAATGACTTTTCTTTGAACATGTTAATGTTACTTTGAGGCACCCAAGATAAATGTAAGTCTTTGAAGTTTTGGCTAAATTAGTCGTAAGCTTCTCATTTAAACTTCTATGTACATTGCCTTTGGATGGACTTGTAGATCTTATCCTTATAAATTTTTTGAACTGGCACTTCTATTAGTGATTATAATTAAGAGTCGTTTATATCTTCATAGGACCACCGAGTATTAGTAGCGGACTCTAGTTCATCTGAAGTTTTCAGTGACATTCATACCACCTAAAATAATCACTGACAACTAGAAATTTATAATATACTGTAGGATGAAGCCATTAGATGCACAAAATTGGTAACAACTGTATTCCCCACCTATTTAAGATGTCTTGATATCGTGATAAATTCTGCTGACAAAGAACACCTTAGGTGACCTAGATCAGAGCAGTGACACCAAATTCGATTCAGATAAGTGCATACATTTGCCCATGTGAATGTGATATTTTGATGAAACCATGAACATATAAGCAATATGAAATGGATATGTTGGACGTTTGTATTGATGTGTGGAGGGTAAGGTTAGATACATATCTATTTAGAGCAAAGTTCTTTATTTTCCTTTTGGTATTTGTCATTTTTTTGAAAATAATTTTTGGAATACAATTTCTATAAGAATGACTAACTTTGAGACTGCATCTGAATGTCTTCTGGTTACTTAAAGATTTTATGCTACGTATCGATATCATCCTTGTTCAATTGTGCTCTGCCTGATGTTTAACAATCTTCTTTTTATCCTTTACGTGAGAGGCTTGTACACCGTTTAAAACATCTTGTAAACCAGTTCAATAATGTAAGAGTACATCTTGCATTTTAGCATTACCAGTTGTCTCATATCCCTTCATGTTTGTAATGCAACCGGATAAAAAAATAATATCATTTATCACATATTAATCAATCAAAGAATGATTTCAAGCAACAAGAAATTGGTAAGCCAAACATGTCCTGTATGCAAGAAAGCCAGGTAAGAGTTTGCGCACCAGAGCTGGGTTCTTCTTGGCACCTATTAAAGATAGACACATGTTACCAAGAGCTTGCTGCTATCTGTTCTGGTACTATTTGGGTAATGCTTCTCTACTCAATTTTATTTATTCTCTCACTTCTCTACTTCATTCTCTATTGTTCATTTTATCTAATTTTCCACTTGTTTATAACTAATCAGTGTTGAATAGTAATTATGGACAACGGAATGGACCTCGAGTTTTGAATTTTTTAGTCGAACCAAGCTTTAGAGTCTAGTCTGACAGTGTGTCTTCCGGCTTGATTACACCCTAAGCATAAACAGTTTAGGGTTGAGGTATTGGTTGGTGTGAGGTCTTTATTATTTGACAAGAGTTGGATAATAGTATACCTCAAATCTCCCCAATCAAGAAGAGAGTGGCTGTTATTATTTGGTTTGCTAATTGTTCTATGTTATTGTTTGTTCTTGAAAATGCCTTTTTGTGCTCTTTGAATTGGATAGGTGGTGGATTATTTGCAATGACCAAGCCTTACACTTGAACTTCATTGCTTTTAAATATGTCTGTTCTCTTTAGTCCCTGTCTGTGGGGTTTAAGGATGACACCAATCACACGATGAAAAATCAGTTAAATAATGGACGATTTGCTTAAGGTTGCTATTTTACTAATGGCCTGGTTTGTTGCTCTCTGAGTCTTGAAATAAAAAAAATCTGTGATTCAATTTCTTGGAATTTTTTTTGAATGATGTAATCTCTCTTCTTTTTTTTTGCAGTGCCCTTTGAAGAAGACAGATAAAGATCCAAGCATATGGTTTCCTGATTAAACCATCATGAGGCAAGGTTTTCTATATTAAAAATTACAAATGGTAATCTTTCCCCCTATTTAGTAGCTAAATAATGCGTTAGTAAATTTTCTTAAGACAGTTTAAATTATAGAAAATCGTTGCTGCAAAGAAAATGTCATTGGGCAGCACAGTACTGGTCCTAAGCTGCATGAAAATGAGTGTGGGGTTGTTCATGGTCAATGACTAAGAATTATGCTAATTATATTTTGACTTTTGCTCCTCTCACATTAGAGTGGCTTCACTCAAATGCTCCAGCAGATCTGTAATAGTTAGCCTGCAACAAGAATACAAAGTTCTGAATAAATAGAACACAGCATGCTTGTATTTCATTCTCTTTACCCCTTAAAATGGGCATAAAGCTATCAGCAATAGATGAATTCCTGATAGGAATAGTTGCACAATTAGACTTCTACCAAAGTTGGAAAAGGTCTTACTGAAGATATGAGGTTCTAGGTAGTTGAATATGTCTCTAATTTGAGGAATGTACCTATTTAATAATTAAAAATAACATCAGGCTAGTATGTGATTTTAGATCCATGGTTGTACTTTAATCCTCATGTTTGTTCTCTATCTACAGTTAAGTTCTGCAGTTTTAATTATAGGTCTTGTGCTTATGCACCTAACCTAAGTTTGGTGTTTTTATATTAAGTCGAAAAAGGGAGACTTGGTTCTAAGCATTTGCTTTCGTGGATCATTAAAATTTTATACGGTTCGAAAACTTTATACTTAGATTAATAGACAGGAATTTAATGTATTTTGGTCAAATTTCTTTTATTTTTTGTTAGAATATTTGGATATAAATTTGTAATATGCATTCTATATTTGATTTTATATGTTCTTTTGACTGCAACCATAAGAGATAGGGATTTGTAAAAGTTGAAATTACATTTTCCATACATCTGAGAGTAAAACCTCATATACAGAAGATATACTTTACTTGAAAGAAGATGGATACAGAAGACCTGGCCTATAGTTTGGCGGTGGTCCCATTTCGAGACAATTTTACAGTTAAAACCCCTCGTTCTCCATCCTCTCCTCTAGAATTATTGTTTTGTTCTCTTCAAGTAATGAATGGTGACTTGAACATTGATGACATAAATATTCTTAAACCTTATTTCTTTTGTTGATGAGCTTAAACATATAGGGTAAGTTTATACTTTACTATTTACATTTAGTATATATGTGGAAACCGTACATAGAGATGCATACATAAATATATAATTAGAAAAACTAATAATTATAAAAAAAAATCATGTTCATCTACAATACTAATGAAGTATATTGGTGAGTATTTTCCAGCAGTAGTCCTCTTCTTATTTTATAATTAAATGAGTCATCTGTTTGGAACAAAGATAAATATGCATCTAGATAAAGTAGCTGAGAGTATGACATTGGTTTAGGCATGCGGTCATAAATCTTCGTCGCTATATTTATTCCTGCATATATTAGACAATTCTAATGTCATACACCCCTCCCCTAACAATGTTCTCATTATTTTGTAAAAAATTGCAGGTGCAGGATGTAATTAACCATCTTCCATATCTGAATATGGCTGACCTAATCAAGGCCTTTGCAGGTACGTAAGCTATTTCAGGAGATGACGACATGAGAGCTGATGTTGTACTATAGGCACATAATTAACTGACACCTCATATCATTTATAATTATTATTCGGAAAACAAATGACCAAGTGCTGTTATATATTTTTTCATTCTGATTTGAAGAGTTATAACAATCCACAACTTGATTAACAAGGTGCTCATTCTCTTATACATTTAGAGCAAGTCCAACAGTTTACCTAAATGAAGTCCTAAGTTCAAATATAGGGAATGTCACAAAAAATGATGTCCCAACAATGTCCTAGTGATTAACTAAACACTAGGACATGCATCTCATTATCTATTTTTAGATGACCACTAGTCATTCCCTATTCCATTTCTAAGAATAAAAAAAAATTCTCTCCTTTTTTCTTCTTCTTTTTTTTCTCTTTCCTCTCAAATTTATTATTGTAATAATAATGAGTAATGAATAAAGGGATTGTTGTTGGAGTTGGCACACAAAATAGAGTACCTAAATCACTAGGATTCCTTATCTTATAATTTTTATAGGTAATACACTAGTACATTGTTGGACTCGCTCTTATGCTTTGTTTGGTTCGAAATAAAGGAATGGATTGAGAAAATAGGAAGAATACCAAGGTGGAAAAGAAGAATGAAAGAAATGTTAAGAAAATGAGAGGATGCAAATTTTCCAGTGATAAGGTGGGATTTACCTTTAGTTTTTGTTTGTTTTAGTGGAATAAAAATCATGAATAGATGTCCCCATAAAATATTTTTACCAGTTTCTAGTTCAGTTTGATAAGCTATTTCATCTCAATTATATATTAGTCTTGTGTAAATGTACTAAAAAGTGACTGAAATTTATTCCATGGGACAACTCAAGGATTAGATAGAAAATAAGAGCACATAGGCCAATAGTTTGAGAATCATTAATCCCATGAAACAAACGTAACCTGTAGTTTGTCCGTGCTAGGAAAATGTTTTCATACCTGGTGATTTGACTATATTTCTCAATACTCACTTTTCAGATGCTCAACAAGGAACACGAGAAAGTTGAGGATGCACAGCCTGTAAGTGTACCACCTATTGCTGGAAGCTGATCATTGCTTCTCTGCATTTTAGTATGTAGTAGATCGAGGCCAAGATGTTCACTTTCTGGTTTTCCTTCAAGAGAGTTTTTTTCCAGGACAAGACAGTTGGACATCAGGTTCAGAACTACTGTCTTTACTTGTACCGCATCTATCTAGAACGTCATTGATTCAGGGAATTCTTCTTTATAATCAGCACAGAGCTTTTCAGATTCTTCCAAGAGAATTATATTCCCAGCTCTGCAACAACTGGTGTTGTGAAATAAACTCTTCCTTCACTCTCTCCAGCTATAAATTAAAATATACAAGTCCAGAGATGTATTAAAGCAAAACAGGCTATATCCTTGTAAGAATCTTTTGTTGATTCTGGTACATATAGCTTTTGGTGAGAAATGTGAAAGATGTTCTTCACATCGTACTGGTGTTATATCTGTTTTGAAAAAAATTGACGCAGCTCTGGAAACTGAAACCTTGAAATGACAGTTAAACTACAGAGAAGTCTGAAAGCTTGACAGGGTAATTTTGTGGCAGTTAAAATAACACATAAATCATTATTGTTCTTTTGCAATGGCACCTTACACCAGAGTTGATAACATGTAAATTTAAGGTCTGTTCTTCTTGTGCAATTGCACATAAGTAACAGGTTCATGCTGTTTTTCTACAGCTATCAATGTTAAACCAAAAAATATTAACACAGAAGTATGATATTTTTAAAAAAAAAAAAATCGTAAAACTTCCACTGGGAAACCAGCGAATATACTCTGCAAACAAAGAGAAAAAAAGCTGCCAGAGCAACTAGACTATCATAATTTTCGAGTTAAATTACTACTTTAATTAACTATCTCACTAAACTAATCTTTTACTAAAACGAATATAAATTAGACTAGATTAATTACACATTCTTCATCAGAATCCTCTACCGTAAAAACAAAAAGAGAAAATAAACTCAAGAAACAGAGTTGGATTTCTGCAAACAAGAAGAAGAGTTCAAGAACTCAATGCAATCTTCAACAGCTTCAGCTCTCTGAGAATCAAGGGCTAGTGCACTCTCTGCATATGATCTCGACCTCACTAAACTCGACGAAGATACTTTACTACGTGACGATCTTTTCGAGGACACAAAACTTAGAGCTCTTGCCACCTTTGCTCCAACCCGTTTCAGGAATTTCTCAGCTGAAAATCTTTTAGAAGAGGTTTTTTCGGGTGGCTGAACGTCGATACTCCACACACCAATAGCTACCCTTTTCTTGTTGCAGTGATTTTCTGCATATTTGTTGAAGACTATTGGATATTCTACCATGGAATCACAGCTAAAGCTCACTCTTCTACTCATTTTATTGAAAATATGGAGTGGAGGGAGAGAGATATGTGGAAATGGAAGAAGTTAGAGGTTGTTTATTTAGTAGTTAGAGGTATATATTGAGGAATCATGGTATGAAAGAGAAACTTTTAAGGGAGGAAAAAGATAAAGAAGATAGTTTAGATTCTTTTAGAAAATCAACAATATATAATATAAAAAAAATACGACAATAATCTTCTATACGTACATCTTACTCTCTCCAGAATTCAAATTAATGAATAAATTTGGATTTATTTAAAAGTGTGAGCTTAGTAAATAATGATGATAAAGCCTATGAAATTGTGGTACGGAATTTAAAAACATGGAGAGTTGTAGTGGGAAATTTTCTTTAGTAAAGGAGGGACTAATATAAGCTTATTCAGTTGTCATGCATGTTGTCATTGTTATAAATCAAATGCCCTGTGGACTAGTTGATCAAGAATCATAATTAAACAAACATAAGATGTCCATGATAGTGAATTAGCACCTTAATATTGAAAGTTTTTGATTAAATTATGGTGGAATATGAAGTAATGAAGATGAGGTTTGGTCAAAAGGGAAAATTAGTGGTGGAGCCATTGGAAAAGAAAGGAATTAAGTAGGTTGGAAAAAATATGCATTTTGTTTAAATGAGATGAAAAGAAAAGAAGACTAGTAAAAACACAAGACTCGCAAGTAAGCGTGTATTTTAAGAAGGGATCGGGCCTATTGCCAGTTCTGTTGCATAATATTTCAGTATTAACTTGCAACATAGATTTATAATACAGGGTCACACTTTAAAAAGATCGATTCTAACATAAAATTACGAAAAAAACTGTTCTTACCTGAACTCGAGTAGGTACGAATATAATATATATGATATATATTGCTTGGCCTACCCGTCCCTAATTTTTGTTTGCCACCATGATTCAGCTGAAGAATCACAGTTCCCTTTCTGAAGATGTTGGTTACTTTGTTGTGTAATTTGTTTGTTAGTGAGATAAAGAAATCAAGTAGTATATGTTTCGAATTACAAGTAGGGTCAGGTGTATGAATATAGTACGAGAGTAGTGTGTAGTACATATGTGGGGTGAATACAAGGGAACCAACAGTCAGTGGTTACCTTTATTTACCCGTCTTTGATACTTTGACAAAGAAGTTTCTGTCTGTTGATACTTCTGTTTTCTCAGAATATGGGAAATTATTTTGACCAGAGGGGTCCCTCTTTCTTTTGGTTATCTGTAGCTTTACGTCTTTACTATTGTTAAATGAATGTTGATAATTGCTGTAGTATTTTTTATTTGTAATGTTATCTACCTATATTGTTCGAAGCAAGTCAATTTGAGCGGCATCAGCTAACCATATGAATATATATTAAGTTATTTTCAGCTGTATCAGCTAACCATATGGATTCAAATTAGTATTCAACATCTTAAAGCATATTAATAGGTCTGACACAAAGAGAGCATCTCCTTTTGATTTTATGCAACTAAATTCATGCTGCTTCATTTTATTTGTTCCCAAAAGCTAGAATTTAGCGTCTAGGATATGGAGCCTCTCTAGTGGGAAGACAGTAAGAGCAGGGGTAATTTCCATACCATGACATTCGAGTGTGACATTTGATATGTTTGCTTTAGAATCTTACTGTTCATGAACTGCCAGAAATGTTGAAGGGGATGGTTCTGGAGTTCTGAAAACCTTTTAGGAGTTTGAGATGAATTTTTCGGAGTGAAATTCATTTTATAGTAACTAGTCTATTAGCATATCTTCCGTTACTATAGTAACTTTATTTCTGATGGTAGAGATTTAGTCTAGTTTGTTGCTTCTCCGAATGGTATTAGGATGAAGAAAAAACAGAAAACTTTATCATATTAATTAATACAACCAAAAATTACATTGGTAATTTTTAGGTGTAAGTTGTTAATGGTTGGAACTCAAATGCATAACAAGTAAAGAATATTAATATTTAGCAATATATACATGCATATGTCGATAAACCTTGTAGTGGTCAATATATGGGTGTTGCTCGAATAATGTTTCTCCATTCTATTCTGCAGCTTAATTCCGTTTTACGAAGAGATGCCACTTTCCCTGGAACTAGGTCCTAGAACAATGTCTGCAGTTTATCAGTTTAAACCTGACAAATTATACACACATTCTCCCCTGGTGGTAATGTTAGATTATGATCATTCGTCGGGATTTGGCTTGTTTGCCTTTTTCTTGCTCAAGTTAAAAGGAATTGCTGGATTGCAGTTGCAGGTATTCAGTGCTTTTACAATGGCAAAATTGTTGTCCTTTACAATGATATCTTATCACACACGCATCGGTCCCAATGTGATTACATGCTTTTTAATAATATAAAGACCATTTCGTGGAGTTTTACCAACACTTTAAGGTTTTAACATACCAGATTATCTAACATAGTTTCAGAATTGAACTCCGATTTAGGAAATGTCTGAATTTTTATTCCTCCTAACCGATACTCTAAATTTTGAGTTTAATTTGTAGTCACTCCTGATATGCTTCGAACTTCCAAGATTGATATCCTCGGACTAATGTGATAAGGGTTTCTCTTTTCATCAGAGTTTTCTGCACATAGTAGGTGATCTTACATTGTAACCTCAGCCAATGCAAAGTTTCATGGCAGTATGGGGTGATAACCATCATACATATTTCTAACCCTCATCTCTGCAGCCAATATCATGGGATAATCAAATAAATATTCCTTCCACACATTTCTCCATATTAAAATTGATGTGCAGAGATCATAAATCTATCTTTTTATGACTAATTAGATGAATCCTGTTATCATCTTGTTAATTTTCAGCTAATAACATCCGTCTATGGAACAAGACACTTCAATCCCCTGCATCTATCACATGGTGTGAGATTCAGTAAGGTAGCCCGACAGGATTATGACATGACTTTGAATTCTTCAAATTTAATAGAAAAAGAAAAAGAATCATCCATAAATAGCAATGGGGAAACTGTGAAACCTTTGATTGTTCATATTGGACGCGTAGGAGGTGAGGAGTTCTGATTTTTTCAAAACATATTGCTCTTCAAATACAGATACTACTTTGGGTGAACTATCGCTACTTATATTTGCCTTCTTTTCAATGTTGAGACTTGAGTCGATCACCACTTTCCGATTTCTAGAATTTCTTATGCACAAATTGTTTTTTCTGAATTTCTACTGGACTCAACGAAAGTACTAATTAAGTAATCCGGTTAGATATTCAAGAGCTATCTTAGCCCACCATCATTTAACCTTACTCGTTTATTTCTGAGACATGAAGTTTGGTTTTCATTTTAATACATGTTCTAAAACTTGTGGCAAACATTGTCTCTGTACAAAGTTCTAAAACTTGCGCCAAACATTGTCTCGGTATATATATCATTGCATGTGCTCAATGTTCCAGGCTTCCAGCTAGATTATTGATTGTTTACAGTAATTAATTTTGATATGTTTTGTGATTATGTTAATATTCGCCTCGCTTCGCATTGATTGAGATGCATGATTTAAAAAGGTTACTTAACTCATTTGGACGGAAACATCACAAATGCAATTAAAATTCTGGCACCAAACTGTCACTTTTTTTTTGCCAGAGGCATCTGCGGGGTTTTAACATGTCAGTGGTGATGTTTTTATGATGCATTTGGAATCTAGATACTTGGTAATTTCGTCGTTGAGGCAATGTCACCAGGATTTCCTGCTGTGCTGGAGGCCTTCCAGATATTATTGGAGACAGTAAGCAGAGAAAAATCACTTACCTCGACAATCATGAGTCCTTGAGATCTTGTTGAGTGCTTAAGCAGATTAGAACCTCTTATATGTAACTCCATTTTAAGAGACACTACTAAAAAAGTGACACATCAAGAAACAATGAACTATGATTGTAACGCAGCAATGTGAAAGATATGAACCAATACCGCAATGCTGGCAATAAAAGGACCCCAGAAATCGAACTCCTTTCAGTGATTGAAAAGTTTAATTCAGTCGGGCAGCCTATACTCTCATATCTGGAAGAAGGCTATCCGAAATCCGGTCTATGCCATGTATAATCAGCAAAATTGTTTGTATAACAAGAACCAGAATTACTCGCATAGCTGGAAGAAGGCTACTCTAAATGCTCGTCCACAGTATAATTAGTAAGTTCGTTTGTCTAAACCATTCATCTCTACACAAAAGAAAATTTGACTCCAACTTGCTCCATTCATCTGAAACCGTTGACTAGTACCGGAAAGTTATATAAAATGTTTTACGTTCCAAGTGCGCAGCGAAAAGACACCAACGGTATCATATACTCCTAAGTTGCTCCATCCATATCTATAAAGTCAGAACAAAAATATCTTCTTCAATTGTGGAACCAAGAACCTTTTGTGTTTCGATTTTGAATGTTGTGTGGTTAGGAAATAGTATTTGTACATGATTCGACGAGTAAATGTAAGGTCCGCATACATCTTATCATTCTTTAAGTACGGAATACAAGTCGATAACTTAAGTATAGATTCGATTATTTTGAGAGCGGAAAAAAACTGCTAGCCACTGGATCATGTTTTTTATCCAACTTAGAGTCAAGAAAATTATATAATTTTATTTAGAACTCGTAGTAGCAAATATCACAGGAAATCCAGACAACAGGAATGGTGAAAAAAGTGGAACTTGAACTTTCTAACCAAATCAACCTAATCCTTTGGACCTTGTCATTTTCACCACACCGATCATTTGACTTGTCCTCTTAGTACACTGGATTTGGCTTTTACTTGTATGATACAGTAAAATTCATCAATATTCATAGTCAAATAAGTTGATTACGATACATATTGCATGAACTCTGCATCCGATTCAAGTCCAGCCATAGTCTCGGGGGCCAAAACAACCTCAAGATCAACGCTTCCATCACCTTCCTTCCCTGGAAATGCCGAAATTTTACCATCAAATTTATTCGCTTTTCCACTACGTATCGCTAACGGCTTGCCCCATCCGAAATCATTATTGTACATCGGAAATCTGGGAGAGCTCCCCATTGTGATCATAGCACCATCAAAGTTCCCTAGAGGAAACAATCTAGGATTTTTTTCCCAATCGCTCACGCCGCTCCGCACCGTAACATTGTCATGGGCAACCACATTTTGATGTAACAGACCAGCACTCCACCCCAAGTCATTTGACAACAAGTCCCCTGTTAAAGCAACAGTTGGGATACTTTGGATTAAATTGCCGAAGTAAAGTGGTTCGACTTTCGGTTCTAATCGATGGCGGCAATTGACCGCCATTCGAAACGTGGTCGTTTTCGAGTTGGGTAAATTTCGAGCTCGTGTCACGGCTCGCCATAGCTGAGCCGATAACGATTGAAAAGACGAAATCTGATCAATCGGCTTAACGCCTCCATTGGCTTGTAACAAAGCCTCTAGAACAGACGTTATCTTCCCGTTATCTTTTCCGTTAACCGTTATCCAGCTGTCATTATTTTGTTTCCCCAATAACTCGGACAGATCCGAGTTAAATTCGGGCTTTTTAAACAGGCTATTAGCCCGAAGCTTCATTCTCAAAATAGCTTCTCTACTAAAATGAAAAATCTTCTCCCTCAACGGCTCATCGCCGGAGAAAGTCGCCGCCGGTCCATTTTCCGGCAATGGAAGAGGCACCGGAGAATTAAACACACTGTCCCGGAAAAACTCCGGCGGATTTGAAATCATCTTGGCACCTTTTGTGAATTCGGCAAACGTGTTGAAGAAGTTCCAGAATGAAGTACCGTCAGCGACGGAGTGATTGACCGTGCAGCCAATAAACACGCCGTCATTAAGCTCCGTAACCTGAACAGCAGCTAGAGGTTTATAATGTCCAGCATAACTAAGCGTTTTATCAAACGCAAAGAATTCCTTAAAACAGCGGTGAATATCGATAAACGGAGTTATGATCCCGTTTATCGATAACTGCTTTGCGCTGGCGTGGACGAATGCCACGCCAGCGTCGTTGCACAGAATGTGCACGTGGCCGTTGTCATCAGTGATGAGACGGCCAGCAAGAGCGGGGAAATGAGCTAGGGTTTTAGACAGAGAATTCTTGAGGAGAGAGTGTAGGGTTTCCGATGTTACATGAGGTTGTGATAGTAACACACCTTTTTGGATGTATTGACAAGAGAGCATGGGCAAGTCTGAGACAGAGAGTTTGAGAGACTTTATGGTTGATTTTTTGTGGGGAAGTACAGTGGATTTTGAGATGATATGAACTGAAGAAGAAGGCATTGTGTTGTGTGAGGGAGAGAGATTGTTTTATTTGAGTGGTTTGTGTGGGAGTTGAGTGAGTAAGAAATGAGGGGAGGTGGAGGATATTTATAGTTGAAATATATGAGGGGTTCATGCACTTGGAAGTTGAATTGCATGGTTGGTTATGGTTAGTACTATATACTATAGTAGTACTATTCATATTCTTTTCCTTCCATTATTTTTTTATTTTGGTTGGCTGGTTGGTAAATTCCCGATGGTCACCGACATATTTGGATTCCGTTTGAAATTGCTGTTGAAAATTATCGTAATGTGAGAAAAAATATTATTAAAAAAATAAGATGATTGTTGGGTAAATTTTTTTGATTTGTACATATTTTGAGATATAATATATAAAAATAATGTTTTTAGAGAGTTTTGATAATGACACTTATAGTTACTACCTGTAAAAGTTGAAAAATAGTTTTTCTTAAAAACATGGGAAACATGTTTTCTGTAACGGCAATAGTTTTTGAATTTTACAAAATACTCTTCTTACCGTTTTTCAGCAAAAAATTGCTTCTGTAATAATAATACCAAACGAGACCTTAATTAAAATTAATTATAAATTTTTTATTAACAAATATTAAATATTAATAATAATTTTACTTAATCTCATCTACCTCAGCTCGGGAACATCAAAACACAGATATATATGACATAAATAAATACAAATACAAATAGACCAAACCATACATGAAGCCACACCTCAAATTGGTTACGAGTTAGAACAGCGTGTATGTATTGTTGGTAGGAAAATGGTACCATTCTATTAATAAACAATGCAATAAGTGATAACTTGACTTGTGGACGGTTAAAGAATATATGAAAAACATCATACGATCATAGGTACGTTGTAATATGTTTAATTATTAATTAAGCATAGGTAGACCAAACTTTATTCCCGTCATATAATTAATGTATGTCATTAGTACTTCTAAAAAGAACCATAAAAATTAAATTGAGATATATATAAACATATATGTTGTCAACGATCAGAATTAGTGGATGAAATCAGGAGTGGAGGACATAGTGTCCAGGGCACGGGGCAGAATACACTCAAATTTTATTACCTTGATATGATTGGATTGATTAAATTTAACATCTCAACTATTAAAATCTGATCTTCAACCTTAAAAGTTCGAAGTAATCTTAAAAAATAAAAATTATGCTCTCACCACTAGATGGAATTGTGTTGTTCTGAAAATTTGTGCAAATTATATATATATATCGGCATCGCCTCACAAGCACCCAACTAGTAACTTAGGTTAGGATAGAAAAATCTAACAAGTATCTTCAATTCAACGTGTAGCAACACATAAAATAAAAGAAGGGAGAATTTTAGACGAAATTGCTATGACCGACTGCGAAAGAAGTTGACCACACCTTCATCTTGGCTGCTGCCATATATATAATTGAAACACTATAAAGAGTTTTGTGTAACGCGCTTCTAATTGCACTGTTTAACCATTTTCCATGCTGTTGATTTATATATAACTAACATTAGAGCCCGTGCAAGGCACGGGGCTCGGGTGAATTCTCATATTTGAATTTTAGTTAAATGATATGTATACGTTTTAGGTGGGGGGTGAAAATCGGGTTGTAACCAGGCATGGGCTGCAGTTTGCAAGGGCAAAATAGGAAGCCAAACTAATTTATACTGAATGATAGGATTGTAAGCAGGCATGGGGTGATGCTTGTAAGTGTAAAAAAGAATGATAGGGTTGTAAGCAGGCATGGGGTGAGGCTTGTAAGGGTAAAAAAAAGATATTTACACTTTACACTGAATGATAGGGTTGTAAGCAGGCATGGGGTGAAACTTGTAAGGGTAAAAAAGAATAATATGATTGTAAGCAGGTATGTGGTGAGTCTTGTAATTGTAAAAAAAGTATTTACACTCATTTAATTTGCTCAGGATGGAAGGAGTTGTTCTCCTATTATAAATATAATAGATTATGTATAATTGTGTTTAATCTAATGTTTAATTTATATGTATTATGAGACACTTGCATATACATACGATTGAATAATTTAATTATAGTTAAAAAAAAATTATCTCAATATCCATAGTAATAATTTGATTGCATAAAATAAAATTCATCTTTTTAGATAATTAAATTAAATCCTTTTTACTTTAAAGTTTTGTCTCATTTTCATTTATCTCATTTTCATATCTTTATTTCTCATTTCCATTTTTCATTCCTATCAACAATCATTTATATTATTGTCATAACTAGAAGTTATTTACTTTTATTTCTGTCGGACTTCTGGATTTAATTTGGCTCTTAATCATGTATATATAATTAGGCAGTTGATGCGGAACAAACGATTGTTCATAATAATTTATTCACATTTTTTTGATGGATATCTAAAAACCCTATAAGCAGATGACGAGTAAATAACTTGTCCTACTAAATTCATAAAAATTTCGTGTTAGTGTTATTTACGGAAAAAAATTCGGATGAATGGTTGCAATAATTGTCTGTCGGATACTACCCATGTAATTATTAGTTAAAAAGAACTCTCAGAAATTACTGATGAATGAAGCGTGGGAATCTGTGAGAGGAGTATTTTATACTGTGTTGTCTGCTGTATACAGTCCTTGAAAGTAGGAATCAAAACCTTCTGGGTATAATTAAATTTTTTACTAATTATATATCATCATTCTAGTCTGTTACTATTATGGTATCAAACAAATTTTCAGTGGAACTAACTTCTATACATAATATATAGTAATACTATGTACATAAACTATACAATATCATAATATAGCCTTTTTCTAAAAATAATATATCATAATATAGCCAACTTTGGGTTGTAATTCTTTATAAGAAATGGTTAACCTTGTAAGCTTGGGAACCTGCAAAAAGCAGTATCAATGTCATGAGGCACATGCCTTCATCTGGGATTCAGGAAATGCAGTTACAAAGAGCAACTCCAACAGTCTGGGTTATCTAAAAATAATATTATTAAATTAAATTCTAAGTAATTTAAGACATTATATTGTATGACAATTCCAATAACTTTCCTCATTTGTTTTTCTTTATTATTATTATAATAATAAATTCATTTTTTACTTATACTTTGTAAAAGAGGGAAAGGAAGGGAAAAAAAGAGAAATGAATATTTAATTGATAAAAGAAGATAAAGAATGGTTAATTATCACTTAAAATTAAGAATGAGAGGTGAATACTAATTTTTTAAAGAGTTACTAGCACAATGTTGGAACTCCGTCTTTCCCAAATTTTCTTAAATTTTAGATAATGGAACAATATAAGGGATCTGTCGGAGATGTTGTAACGAACTTGGGTGCATGTGACATGTACAAATATTGGCAGCTTACTCATTATCTATAATTATACTCATGTACGGGAAACGTGAATCATCAGTGTATCGTTTTGGGCTTGTATGTATGCGTTCGGCCATCATAAGTGAGTGCCATAATCATTTATTCATAATTATTTATTTGTTATAATTTTTCATCGAAATTAAATATGAAATATTTTTGTGAATTCAAAGTGTACATTATTTATTTGCGCTTCTTACAACACTTGTATCATTTTTTTTCCTATCCATGAAAAATGCGGATATAATTTTGAACAATCGATGGTTCTGAATCAACCGCCTTTATGTATAGTAGTATACTTTCATAGCCGGTGTTTTAAAAATCGGTTATGGGCGGCGCCTAGCACTAGATGGGAGTAAAACGTCCCCCGACTTGGTGTTTGGTGGAAAATTAGGCATTTTTTTAAAAAACTCAGTCAAAATCGGCATTAACCGGCTTAGGCGGTCATAATCGGAATTTGGCGTTTTTTTTTATGAAAATCAGTAAAAATCGATATTAAATGGTCAAAATTGGTCAAAATCGTTATTAGAAAGTATAAACCGGTCAAAATTGATTTTTTTTTAAATTTTTATATGTATATGTATATATTATATTTAATTATATAATGATTAATATTGAAATTATTATTTATAATATTAACAATGATTTACCATGATTAATATATATATGTAAGTAATTTTAAAAAATTAAATTTATAGTTAATATAATTATAAAAATTAAAAATAATATTTAAATACATCCGATTAATCATTCTGATTAATCCCTGATTTATCTATTAATCGCTAAAAGGTATCTCGATTGCCCTGACGGGTCTAACGATTTTTAGAACCTCGTTCCTAGCGCAATCTATATATAATCATAAATTAGGTAAAAGTTGTTGCGAGAATATTAAATGGAATACTAATGAAAATGCGAAAATATTAAATGGAATACTAATGAAAAAATATATATGTAGTGCATTATATTCTACTTATAACATATTGTAGAATCTTACAGAACAAATATATGTTCGCCGATTTAATATCAAACGAACACACTTTATACAATTATTAGCATAAATATTATATTATTAGTTATCGTATATGAAGAGTATATTATGAGTCATATATAAGGGATAACCGACGTTAATAATTCGTGTAAATTATTGGTTCTCTATTTATTTTATATTGCAAATTAATTTTAATGTCAAAACATTTATCCGAAATTAAAAGTTTAATTGCAAAATTATAGGAGTACAATTTTAAATATAAAGCCAAACTGTTTAATAATAAGACGGTCCACATAATATATGAAAATATTCTAATATTGCTTGAGGTGGTGATCCTCACCTACGTACAGTATTCTCATATTATATACCTAGTAAAGGGGTTAACGGGTGGTGTGGTGGTCCGGTGGTTTTGGTTGTGTAGTTACGTGAAATTAAAATATATTAAATTAAAATTGTATATCAAATAATTTTTATAGGCTATAAAATTATTATAAATTTTATAATTTAAATTATAATTCATTTAATTTCATGTATTTAATATAAATAAAAATAATAAAAATACTAATAATAATATTATACTCCATCTGTCCCAACCAATTTTTTACACTTTCCTTTTTTAGATGTCTCACTCAATTCTTTACATTTCAAAAATTTCTAAAAATAGTAAATTTTTATATTATAAAATTTACTCTCACACAATACTTTACTCCACTTTTTTAAATCTATCAATTAAATATCAATTGACCCCACCACTTTATTCATTTTTCTTTCTCTTTCGTCCACTTTTCCTTCTCTTTTATAATACTTTATATAATTTTCTTAACCTTCGTATTCAACCCAAATGTAAAGAATTGAGTGGGACGAAGGGAGTAATATTTTTATAAATATGTACATATTTTAAAGTAAATTATAAGCAAACAATTATTATATAAATATTATTTTTATATAATATATAATAAAATAAATATATATATAACTAAAAATATTTTAATATTTTTATAGATATGCTGAAACCATTTTGGATTTTGATGATCACTGTTAGCAAGCTGAAAGCTTGTATTTGATATAAAATAGCAAGCTGTTATATGTGTACTAACATGTTTTGGCAGGTATCAGCTTGCTGATATGGTTTATCAGTATAATGTGTTGTAGTACATTGACAGCAAGCTGAAAGTAGGAAAACAGGGCGTTTCAGCGAGTTGACAGCAGGAAATATTCTATCTCAGCAAGCTGACACTGGAACGCAGAAACTGTTGGATTTGCAAGGAAGTCCGATTTTCTTGGAGAATTTATAGGATCTTACTTGTAAGAGTCTATCTAATATATATATGGTTATATATTATATTAGAGCTCAGTTTTAAATTAATTCAAACATATTTTATTATTCAAATTAATTTTCCTATTTAATAGGAGTTGGATTTGACTAAACCTTATCTTATCTAACCAACTCTTATCTATACGTTCAAACTTATATTGAGGAAAATTTCAAACGTATGTTTTACCTTCTTATCCTTAATATATGTAATTTCAAATCTATGTATATCTTAATAAATTTGAACGTTGAATTCTAACGTTCACTATCTTTGTTAAATCGAATATATATATATAAACTCAAGTGTGTATAGTCTGGAAAAAAAAACTAGTGAAGCAAAACTGATTTGAAAAAAATCCATACACACTTCTTCTCAAACTCAAAACGATCTTAGCAAATATCTTGAGCTCTATTATTCTATATAGTTATATATATACGTGAGAGCTTATAGTTTGAGTTGTAAATTCCATTCACTTGTATTCGTTTGATTGTGATCAAGTTGTGACTGGATTGCTAGGCTTGTGAAACAGGGTTCAAGGGAACTAGAAGCTAGAGAAGGCTATGCTAGGGTAGTATAGTGCTTAGAGGGCAGAATAGTTCAGTGGAACAGGTGTTTCAGCAAGCTAGGATCAGCTGCAAGGGATAAAGGGTGGAATATTATTGTAATCTGTAATCGTGGTTGATTTGATTAATAATATTCTCTCTTACTAGTTGGTAGGGGACCAGGACGTAGACCATAGGAGATTAGGGGTCGAACCTGGCTAAAAGACTTGGAGTTATTTACTTTTTCTGTACTGCATTACATATAGCAGCTAGCTGACAGTGTCTGTTAATCAATCTTAGCTAGCTGACAGGTTTAATAACTTGGTAAAATTAAAATTGGTCATTGTTAGCCTTAACACCTATTCACCCCCCTCTAGGTGTGCATTTTCATTTGGTATCAGAGCAGGCTATACTAATATCTTCTGTAACAGGAAAGTATAGAACAGATGGCTGACAAATATCCAATGAGAAGTTCAGGCTCGAGGGCACCTCTACTACTTGGCACAGAAAACTACAACTGGTGGAAAGGTAGAATGAAGCAGCACCTGGCCAGAGAACCCATGGAGTGGAGAGTTACAGAAAAAGGTCCTTTCAAGTTTCTTACTACAGATGGTAAAGAAAAAGATATAGATGAACTCACTGCTGATGAGCTGATCAAGCTTGCTTACAACAACCGAGCTATCAACACTATCATGACTGGGTTATGTCCTGAAGAGAGTGATAAAGTTTCTTCATGTACTTCTGCAAAGGAGATGTGGGACACTCTTGAATTATGTCATGAAGGTTCAAAAGCCTTAAAGAAGGTTAAACTCAGCAAGCTGATGAACGAGTATGGTAATTTCAAGCTCAATGAAGGTGAATCTATTAAGGATGCTCAAGCTAGGTTCCAAGTCACTATGAATGGTCTCACTTTACTTGGCAAGAAAATTCCACAAGAAGAGATCAACATGAAAATTATTAGTGCTGTTCCATGGATCTATGAACCGAAGGTCACTGCCTTAGAATCTTCTCCAACAATTGATACAATGGACACTCTAAGTGTTTTTGCTGAATTGGAGCAGTTTGAAGGCAAGATAAATGCTAGCCATGCAAATTCTACTTCTGATCTCACATCAAAGATGAAGAATTTGGCGCTTCATGGTGATGACAGCAAGCTGAAATCTGATGATGAATCAAATGAGGAAATAGCACTCATGTCTAGAAAAATCAGGAAGATGATCGAACAGAAAAACAAGATGAAGAGAGATAGAAGGAGTTCAGATTTCTCTAAAACCAAGAAGTTCTCCAAAGATTCCAAAGGAGATTCAACATGTTTTGAATGTGGCAAAACTGGCCATTTCAAGAAGGACTGTTACAAGCTAAAAGGGAAACAACAAGCTGGATACAAAGACAAGAAGAAATTTAAAGCTTTGCTAACCTGGAGTGATGATGAAGAAGACGTTTCACCAAGTGACAGTGACAACAATGATGATATGGTCAACCTTGCACTAGTTGGAATGGAGGATGATATTGTTCGAGGCTTAACTGAGGAGATCATTGCTGAAAGTGATTCTGATGATGACAAAAGTGAGGTAAATTCATTCAGATTTGATATTTCTTCTGATAATATTATTCTAGATGAACTAACCATGCAGGATCAAGATAGTATTCCTATAGAGGAATATAATTCAGTAAAGACAGAAAACAACAAGCTGTCAGAGAAGAATGCTTACCTTAGACAGATGGTTCAAGATTTAATGGCAAAGGTGGAATCATTAATTGAAAGTAAGGAACCTGTTCAAGCAACAAATGAAGTCAAAATCAAAGAGCTTGAATCAAAAATTGAAGATCTAGAAGGTTTCAACAAGATTCTGTTAAAAAGGAACAATGCTCTAGCTGATGAGATTTCTGATCTAAAGGCTGATATAGAGGCAAGAGATGCATGTCTTGAAACATTTAAACTCAGAGAATCTTCCAAGAAAGAATCATCTCAGCCTGCTGAAACAACATCTCAGCCTGCTGAAACATCATCTCAGCATGCTGACAGTACATCTAAGCCTGCTGCCACTTCATCAAAGCAAGCAGAAAGAATTATTTCCTTGGAAAAAGAAGTCATTAAGCTCAGAAAAGGCATGGGTACTTTTGTTCAAGGAGAAGAAGGTCTCAAATCAATGATGAAAAGCATCAAGGTACCTTTGAACAAGGAAGGGGTTGGTTTGAACTTCAACAAAAGGGCTACTGCACTAAAGTATGAAGGCAGACAAGGAAAGCCATACAAATATGCTATGTCCTGGACAAGCTGCAAGAAATGTGGTGGTAAAGGTCATCTAGCTCAAAATTGCATATCTCAGCGAGCTACCAGAATTTACCAAAAAGAAGCTGACAGGAAGCCAGCTTGCTGGAACAAACAGTCAGCTAGCTGAAATGGTTCTGGCAGGAAGAAAAGAACAAAGAATTCCTTTCCCAAAGTGGTTCAAATGTGGATCAAGAAATCTGAATTAAATGTTCTTTATATACTTGCTACTAACCAATCAGGACCCAAACCAATATGGGTACCAAAAGGTTAAGTGTTGTTTTTGTTTATTTTGTAGATATGTCTTGCTGCTAAGATCAAATCAAAATCATGGATCATTGATAGCGGATGCACAAGACATATGTGTGGAGACAAAGCTCAATTTATTAATCTCAAATTCAAGAAAGGTGGAGGTGTCACAATTGGTGATAGTAAGACTCTTCCTATTTTAGGTAAAGGTAAAGTAGGTAATGACACAACTTTTATTGATAATGTTCGTTATGTTAAAGGCTTAAAATATAATCTGCTTAGTGTAAGTCAGTTGCATGATGATGGTCATTCAGTTGTTTTTGATAAAGATAAATGTGTTATTACTGTTGCTACTAACCAGATTCCTCTAGTTGCTAGAAGGGAAGGAAATGTGTATGTGTTAGACTTTGAATTACAGGAAACAGCTTGCTGCTTAGCTGCTGTTGATAATGATCCAACAATCTGGCATAGAAGATTGGGTCATGCTCACATGGACTTGCTCAACAGATTATTTAGCAAGAAGTTAGTGAGGGGTTTGCCAAAATTAAAGTATGTCAAGACACAAGTCTGTGATGCATGTCAATTAGGCAAACAGATTCAAAGTTCTCACAAGGCCAAAAAGGTTGTATCTACTACAAAACCCTTAGAATTATTGCATCTAAATTTGTTTGGTCCAGAATCTTATAAAAGTATTGGAGGTAAACAATATGGTTTTGTTATTGTTGATGATTACACACGTTTTACTTGGGTTTTATTCCTTCGTACTAAAGATTCTGCTTTTGAAGAATTTGAGAAGCTAATTAAGGTTCTTGAAAATAAGCTGGATACAAGACTTGTAAGTATAAGAAGTGATCGAGGTGGTGAATTCAAGAAAGATTTTGTCACTTACTGTGAAGCAAGGGGCATCACTCATGAATTCTCTGCACCTAGAACTCCACAACAGAATGGAGTAGTGGAAAGAAAGAACAGGTTTTTGGAGGAAACTGCTAGAACTTTATTGCAGGAAAGCAAGCTGCCAAGGAGCTTTTGGGCAGAAGCAGTGAACACAGCCTGCTATGTTCTTAACAGAGTGGTGATCAGGCCTATTCTTGAGAAAACTCCATATGAGCTGTTGAGGAACAAAAAGCCTAACATCAGTTACTTCAAAGTGTTTGGCTCAAAGTGTTTTGTCCTCAAGAAAATCGACAGGGATGGTATGAAAGGCAGAGTGTCTAAACTTGTAACACTATAACTTATGTAACTCAACTAAAAGAAAAGATACTTAACCAGAAGACAATCAAGAACATGAAGTCACAAAGAAATCAATGTTAACCATGAAGATAAGGTAATTGATACAATTCAATTTGTTAACTATGATCAAACAAAGAAGAAATCATTGAAAGAAGTTCAAGACAAAGTTGTTCATGACTCAGTGATTTGTAACTTAAAGATTCAAGATCATAACTATCAGTATCAACAAGGCTAATTGATTTCAAGTGAACAAGAAGAAAAGCAATGATTGGAAAGCCACATTACTAATTGAAAATGGTAATCTATTCAAAAAGCAGAGACACTATCAAGACTAGTCACTTATGAATCAGACCATTGCATCAAGTGTCAGGACATTGATAGTATGTTTATGTCAGTAATAGAGATCCAAGTTCAAGAGCTTGTTGAAGAATTTGGAAGACATAAAGAAATCACAAGTTCAAGATGTTGCATTGAAGTTTCAAGTTAAAGCCCAGAATTTTTCTAAGTACAAAATATTCGAGATAGAATATTCGAGATGGCCAAGTAGAACATTCCTATGTAGAATATTCGAGATAGAATATTTGAGATGGCCAAGTAGAACATTCCTATGTAGAATATTCGAGATAGAATATTCGAGATGGCCAAGTAGAAGTTCTCAAATAGATGTTCTACATGGAGGGCAGTTTCAACATGACACATGGCATCATCTAATTGGCAGATTTCCAAGCTTTCAAGATAAGATAAGATTTATGTGGATATCATTGGGCCACGTATATTTTAATCTTTGAAGACTACAAGACATAGATTACAAGTAGTATAAATAGAAGTACTTGTGTATTATTTTTAAGAGAGCAATATTTTTCTAGATAAACACTTGTAAAAGAGAGAGAGAGTATTCACAGAGCTTAGTATCATTTACTACCCTCTTTACTTCTAGTGTACTGTGTAATGAATGTTGTAGCAACCCTTTCAAGTTATATATAAGACATATATTCCTTGAATCATTGTGTTCATTTATTACATAGTATTTATTGCTTCATTAATTCGAAAAGTTGTATTCACCCCCCCTCTACAACACATTTGGACCTAACAATTGGTATCAGAGCTTCATGTTTAATATACAAAACATAGATCCTTGTGTTTGGTAGAAGATTAGTGAGTCTTCATCTATAGATCTACTTTTCAAGTTCTTCTCGAAAAGTGTGCTCAAATTTGTTTGACAGAGAAAACTCACTCTAAAAATTATTTAAATACTCCAGAAGTAATTATTTAGCTTGGGAGGACTTTAGATAATTTTTGTGAATTATTCTGGGTACTTTGATTTTTGGTGTTCTTCAAGGAGACATTACTGTTCTTGAAAAGAAGATAAACCCAGCAACTTTTGATTACTTTTTCAAGAGACATAAAGTTAAAAAGGTGTTATTGGCTTTTGATTTGACATAAATCTCACAACAAAAATGTTACAGAAGATATTCAGTACCTAGCACGTGGGTTAGGTGAGTTAGGTGAGAAAAGCTACAAAAGTCAAAAAGTGTGAAAAGTAATATTGTTTATTCAATATTAAAAGTGACCTGCAGAAAATTTCTTCCAAGGACAAAAGTTCTACTTGGAATATTCTACTTGAATATTCTACTTGAATATTCTACTTGAATATTCTACTTGGAATATTCTACTTGGACAGAAGTTCTACTTAGAGAAATTCGACTTGGGCAGTTCTACATAGATATTCTACTTAGCCTAGTCTTGGGTACTTAGAATTTTTTTTGGTGTCCACAATTTGAACCTTGATTTATTTTAAGATAATTTAATTTTCTTTTAATTACTACTCAAGTAATAAGAAAAATTTATTATCTTTACTTTAAATCAGCATTAAGATGGCACCTAAAAACAATTTCAAGATTCCAATGTTCGACCGAGATCATTATGAAGAATGGGTGTTGAGAATGAAACTTTACCTTGAGTCCGTCAATCCTGAATATCTGGAAGTCATCGATAAAGGTAAATTTGTACCAATGGTTGTTGTTCCTGAGTATATGGAAGGAGATGTGGTAGTACCACAACGGTCTGAGCCTAAGAAGGCAGTAGACTTTTCAGATGCTGATAAGGAGCAGATATCTTTCGACACATCCGTTCGACAAACACTGATGGAATCCCTAGATCATGAGATGTTTAACGTAGTTAAAGGACTAACTACAGCAAAGAAGATTTGGGATAAGCTAGAGGTCGTCATGGAAGGTACCTCTGAGGTCAGAAGCAACAAAACACTTATACTCAAGATGGAGTATGACACTTTCAGGATAAGAAAAGGTGAAAGTATAACCGATGTCTATCTAAGATTCAGTCAGTTGGTTTTGGATTTGAATCTGAGAGGTGTAACTCTCCCCGTGGTTGAAATCAACACGAGATATCTGAGGAACCAGCCAAAAAGCATTGAACATAGAGTCTACGCTGTTAGAGAAACCAGAGATTTACACACAACTACTCTGGAAGAATACTATGGAATTCTAAAGACCTATGAGCTGGAAATACTTCAAGATCAAGCATGGGATAATGATTCAAGAGGAAAAGAAGCTGCATTAGGGTTAGTTGCTGATGAGGTAGAGTCTAAAAAGGCAATGGTTGCAGAAAAGCCTAGGTCATCACCTGCATCACCTCAAGTTGAAAATGATGATGAGTGCACATCAAATAGTGATGACGACTACTTCACCCAAGAAGAGCTGGACAACATGGATGACAGTGTCGTGGCATACATGGCAAGGAAGTTCAGCAATATCAGATTCAGAAAGAGTAACCGACCGCAAAGTAAATCTTCATCTTATTATCGGGTTACTAGGGGTGGTGGTAGTTCACAAGGCTACAAAGGAAAAGGCAAGAGTACCAGCTACAAATCTCCTTTGGATTTCAAAATGAAGTTCAAATGTTATAACTGTGGTGAAGCTGGACACTTTGCTACAGATTGCAAGAAGCCTAAACAGACATATCCAAAAGAAACTTATGAAGCCCTCAAAAGCAAGTATGAGGCCCTGGTGAAGGAAAGACATGGAAAACGAGCTTTAGTTGTCACAGAAGGCAGAGCGTGGGATGATTCAGATGAGGAAGAAGTTACTCATACAACAAACTTTGCCCTTATGGCTGAAACGTCAGATGAACCAGAGGTACTAGTTCTAACCCTTAAGGAAGAAATGTCTCTAGATGATTATAAGGTGCAGAACGGGGCTCTTAGCGAAGAGATCTATATGCTGTGCAAAAGCCTAAATACTTCTCAAAAAGAACAGAAAACAATTGTTGCCAAATGCAGAATGCTTGAGGCAAAAGTGGAAGAATTAGAGGCCGTTTGCACTATATATACTTCCCTAAGAGACTCTATTAAAACTTTGGAACACAAGCTCAACCTTAAAGATGAAATAGAAGCATGTCTTAGGAATAAACTAGCTGAGTTAGAAACAAAATGCGAAGCTTATAAACTAGCAGCTAGTAAAGTGAATGTTGATAGTAGCACATTTAAGAAGATAACTGGTGTTGGTGTAGGACTTGACTATTCTAACTTATCAAAGAAAGAAGGGAAAAGGCCTGTAGACACCAGTCCCAGTGAGATTAAAAAAAAAGTACATACAATTCTCAAATCTGCTATTAAACCAATATTCAAACACTTTACTCCTCGAGAAGAAGAAGAGACTGATTTACTAGTTAGATATGAAATCGAGATGGAAGATCAGAAGAAAGAACAACCTTTAACTCCTACTAAATCAGTTAAAATCAAATCCCCTAGAGAAGAATCTAGACCAGGATTAGGAGCCAAGGCTGTTAAATAACAGGTTAAGAAAGAAAAGGTTGAAAAAGAGGTTAAGGTAGAAAGAATAAAGAAAACATGTTATCACTGTAAATCCACTGAACATCTTTCTTATGCATGTAAATCTAACATGAATATTCCTGTTGCACATGCCATGCCTGTACCACACACAATGATTAACATGCATCAAAATCATGTACAATGTGGTCAACCTAACTGTATGCCATGCACTTTTAATGTCATGCAAACCTTCGTGAACTTGATGAATGCAACTAGTCAAACATGTTTAAATACTGCTACTAGTTCTAATATCAAGAAGAAGAATGTAAGAGCTAAGACTGCAAGTCCTCCTAAAGTTAGGAGTGACAAGCCTTCTCCTAAGACTAACAAATCTGTTAAGTCTGACAAGGGAAAAGACAAAGTCGAAAGCTCTAAGAATGTTAAAGAAAGTGCATCTCCTGTTGTTAAAACTGATAATTCTCGATCTTATAGAAAAGCCGGGCCCAATCAATCTTGGGTTCCGAAGAATGTCTAATCAATCTGACATTGCAGGGCATTAAGCAGAAAAGAAATAAAGTCTTATGGGTGCTAGATAGTGGAGCATCAAGGCATATGACAGGAAACAAGTCCCTGCTTACAGAGTTGGTTATGAAAGCTGGCCCTTATGTTACCTTTGGAGATGACAGCAAAGGAGTGACAAAGGGATATGGCAAACTGAAGACTGGCAATGTCATCATTGAAGATATTTCCTATGTTGAGGGATTGAAGCACAATCTGTTGAGCATAAGTCAATTCTGTGACAAAGGTTATGAAATTGTCTTCAATAAGAAAGGTGTATCAATAACTCACATCAAGGAAGGTTCGTTAGCTTTGAAAGGAGTTCGAAAGGCAGATCTTTTTGTTGCAGACATGGATTCGGCAAATCAGAATGAAGTTACCTGTTTCTACAGCAAAGCTTCAGATGATGAAAGCTGGTTATGGCACAAAAAGCTATCTCACTTAAACTTCAAAACGATGAATGCTCTCGCGAGGCGAGAATTAGTGAGAGATCTACCACAGATGGAGTTTGCTCCTAAAGGACTCTGTGAAGCTTGTGAAATGGGAAAGTCAAAGCGAGCATCACATAAAAGTAAAGAAATTTCTAGTATCACTGAGCCTTTACAACTTCTTCATATGGATTTGTTTGGCCCAGTGAATGTCCTATCCTTATCTAGGAAAAGATATGCTTTGGTAATCGTGGATGACTTCTCCAAGTATACATGGGTATTGTTCGCAATGACGAAAGACGAAGTACCTTTCCTAATCATTGATCACATCACTCAAATTGAGAATGTTTCAACACTTACTGTAAAGACGATTAGAACATACAACGGTACTGAATTTAAGAATGCAGTGCTGAATGACTTCTGTGTATCTAAGGGAATACGTCGTCAGTACTCAGCCCCGAGAACTCCACAGCAAAATGGAGTAGTTGAAAGGAAGAACAGAACTTTGGTTGAAGCAGCAAGAACATTGTTGTATGATTCAAAACTTCCTCTTTACTTTTGGGCCGAAGCAGTGAGTACAGTGTGTTACACTCAGAATAGAACCCTGATCATAAAAGATAAAGAAAAGACACCATGTGAACTAATGAATAACAGAAGACCTACAATCAAATACTTTCATGTCTTTGGAGCTAAATGCTATGTGCTTATAGATAATGAAAATCTAGGCAAATTTGCAGCAAAAGCTCGTGAAGGAATCTTTGTTGGTTATTCTACAGATGTGGTGGCAGCTTATCGGGTATTCTTAGTGAATGATCGAAAAGTGACTGAAAGCTACAACGTCAGATTCGACGATACCAAACTCCCATCAATATCTAAAGATTCTAGTGAACCAGAGTCCCTTAAATTTCAGAATCTGGACTTAGATGAACCTGAGTTGGTTGTCATTTCAAATGTTCCAAGTATTCGTGAAGAAACATCTGAGCTTAATGAACAATCGAATCCTACAAGATCAGAAGAAACTTCTTCCGCACGATCCGGCAACAACTCAGGGGGAGTAAATAGCAGCTCAAGGACAAGTGTTCAAGGCTCAAGACGAGATGACACTAGTTCTGTAGGAGCTGGCACTAACTCAGGGGGAGTTAGTGGAAATACCACAAGTAGTCAACACAACAACTCAGAAAGTCAAGCTGAATCATCAAGACAATTTCCAAGAGAACGAGTATGGAGTAGAGACCATCCGTTTGAATTAATAATTGGTGATCCAGATGCTGGTGTGACTACTAGAAGAACTGCAAGAGCTGACATGGCTAATATTTGCTTATATTCTGGGTTCTTATCCAAGCTTGAACCTAAAGAAATAGAAGAAGCTCTTGGTGGTGCTGATTGGGTAATTGCAATGCAAGAAGAGCTCAATCAGTTTGAAAGGCAGAAAGTTTGGAAGCTGGTACCCCGACCGAAGCACAGATCAGTAATTGGAACTAAGTGGGTATTCAGAAATAAACTAGATGAAGACGGACTTGTAACACGAAACAAGGCTCGTTTGGTAGCGAAGGGTTATTCTCAAAAAGAAGGTATTGATTATGATGAGACCTACGCTCCAGTTGCAAGACTTGAGGCAGTCAGGATGTTCTTGGCCTTTGCAACACACAAGAACTTCAAGGTTTTTCAGATGGATGTGAAAAGTGCCTTCCTGAATGGAGAGCTAGAAGAAGAAGTATATCTGGAACAGCCACCTGGCTTTGTTGATCCAAAACTTGTAGATTTTGTGTACCTTCTCTTCAAAGCTGTCTATGGCCTCAAACAATCCCCAAGACGATGGTATGAAACCCTATCCTTGTTCTTAATTGCAAGTGGTTTTACTAGGGGAGTAATTGATAAAACATTGTTCTATAAAAATGTAAAAAGTGATTTAATACTTGTTCAAGTCTATGTGGACGATATTATTTTTGGGTCATCTAATGAGCGCTTGTGCGAGAAATTTGCCAAGTTAATGCAGGATAAGTATGAGATGAGCATGATGGGAGAGCTGTCCTTCTTCCTTGGATTACAGACCAGTCAAAGAAAAGATGGAATCTTTATCTGTCAGTCCAAGTACATCAAAGATTTACTCAAGAAGTATAATCTAGAAGATGCATCAACAGCTAAGACTCCCATGGCAACAGCCACGAAGCTTGATGAAGACAAATCAGGTAAACCAGTTGACATCACAAGCTATCGAGGTATGATTGGCTCACTCCTCTATTTAACTGCAAGTAGACCCGATATTATATTCGCAACTTGTTTGTGTGCAAGGTTCCAAGTGGATCCTAGAGAATCACATCTCATAGCCGTCAAACGAATCTTTAGGTATCTCAAGGGAACATCAAATCTAGGGATTTGGTACCCAAGAGATACAGGTTTTAATCTAATTGGCTATTCGGATTTAGACTATGCAGGTTGCAGGATTGATAGAAAAAGCACATCTGGTGCATGTCAATTTCTTGGCAGAAGATTGGTGTCCTGGCAAAGCAAAAAGCAACACACAGTATCTACTTCTACTGCTGAAACTGAGTACATTGCTGCTGGAAGCTGTGTAGCTCAAATACTGTGGATGAGGAACCAATTGAAAGATTATGGCATGGAGCACAAAAAGATTCCAATCATGTGTGACAACACAAGTGCCATTGCCATGACCAACAATCCTGTAGACCACTCAAGAACCAAGCATATAGATATCAGGTATCATTTCATTAGAGAACATGTCGAGGAGGGGACTGTGGAGCTACATTTTGTGCCCACAATGCAACAAATTGCAGATATATTCACTAAACCTCTTGATGAAGTAACATTCAATAGGTTGGTTGGTGAATTGGGAATGCTTAACACAAGTTAGTGATTTCTCCTATCTGCAAAATTTCAGTTTTTAATTATGAACATATGTTTTTGGTCTTGTCATTTGCCTATTTTATTGATACAAAGTTGAAAACATATGTAAATAATCTCTACAATTGCTCAAAATATCACTCCTGCATGCTAATTAATCATTATGGACTTAGACTTTAAAATGATTAAGTAATGAGTATTTTAGAATGCATGTTGTGTTATTTTACATGAATTCATTGTGTTTTATGTGTAATTATTGGTTAAATCTTTGAATTTATGCTGGTATGATTGCATGATCATAGGGGGAGTTAAATTCATATTATTCTATTTTTTTTTAATTTACCTATATTTTTCATGTAATTTTGTTTAATTTAAGAGGCCTTAGAATTGTCAAGGAGTGTTTTTATTATTTGCTTTGATAAAAATCCTTGAATTGATATTTATCTTAATTTGGCAAATTATTCTGACTATCTTCAAAATTAAAAATTTTGACAATTCTAAGTCTGGGAAGAATATTCGAGATAAGGTCTATCTCGAAATTCATCTCGAAATTCGACTTGAATTTCGAGTTACAGTTCCCCGTGTGCCTGTTGAAAAATATTCCAAGTCTGGAAAATTGTTCGAGTTAATCTCTATCTCGAACCTTATCTCGAATATTCGACTTGATGTTCGACTTGAGTCCCATCTCGAACATTATCTCGAATATTCGACTTGATGTTCGACTTGAGTCCCATCTCGAACATTATCTCGAATATTCGACTTGATGTTCGACTTGAGTCCCATCTCGGACATTATCTCGAATATTTGACTTGATGTTCGACTTGAGTCCCATCTCGAACATTATCTCGAATATTCGACTTGATGTTCGACTTGAGTCCCATCTCGAACATTATCTCGAATATTCGACTTACTGTTCGAGATAGTGTTCCCAGGTTTGTACTTGCAATTTTACCCATTTTAATGGAATTTTGTCTTGATATTCGAGATGGGATTCCCTGGTGGGTTTATTAAGCTGTATTAATTGATCAAGTGATTATTTGTTCGAGTTAGTGTCATCTCGAACTTTATCTCAAATATTCGACTTGATATTCGAGATAGTTCCTATCTCGAAACTCATCTCGAATTTCGACTTAGATGTTCGAGATAGTGTTCGACTTGATGTTCCCCTGTATGTACTTAACGTTTTTTTTCCATTTTCACAGGGATATTCTCGTCTTTGCACATATATGCCTATATATACAACATTAACCCGTCTTTCTTTTCACTTTTACCTAATTGTTTTAACCCTAAATTTTTACAGCCCCCACCCTCCCTCCCTGCGATTTCAAACAGTCATTGCCCTGTTCATTCGAGTTGTGTTAAAACTCTTACATATCTCGAACTGCTGCTCGTTTTTCAATTTACTATTCTCTGTTTGCCTTGTATTTGTGTATTTGGACCTGTCTGTTCATCTGTTCAGTTTGTCATATACACACAGATACACACAACTATCACGGTTATTCACAAACATAGTTTAGTTTTTATCTCACTGATTTGGGTTGCAGTCTTCACTGGAATGGATTCTGTTTGTTTTGATTTTGATCATAATTCATTCCGTAGTTTAGTTCAAATCGGTTGTTCATCTTCTCGATTCACTAAAAGGAATTAATTAGATTACATTTTTTTCCTTAAGTGTTTACCGTAATTGTTTCTTTTCAAAATATCACATTAACTCAAGGAAAATTATTTTACAAATGGCTCACCAATTTATTCTTGCGAAAAATAATTTTTATAACATTAGTACGGAAATTGGTGATCAACTCCCACGCTTCAAGTTTTGGATACGATTCCTAAATCTGTATTCCAAAGCCAGTGTTGCGTTTACTGCTAAACCAACACTAGTTCATGATGCTTTACAACAATTATGGACTAGTGCGGTTACTTTCGGGAGTAAATCTACCCCCTATGGTTTCAGGTTTACCTTGGCGGGTCAGGAATATGAAGTAACGGAGGAAGTGTTCAACATGGTTCTGGGCTTTCCAGTTAAAGATGTTTATGACCCTGAACCTTCAACGGCAGATCGTCTCAAATTCTTTGAGGAGATTGGATGCTATCCTCCTTCTGGACGGATCTTAGCTGGCGCCATCCAGAAACAATACTTCCAAGTGGAATGGAATTACTTTTTCGAGGCCATCACGAGGTGTTTTCGGCCGCGCGAAAAAGACTATCATCATATTCCAATTCCCATACAGATCTTTGCCGTTTCCCTAGCCCGTGAACTGGACATTAATTATGGAAGAATAGTTCTTTCCGAAATAGTGGCTACAATGGGATCATCTGCAAACAGAAACCTTGCAACTACTAACGTTGTATGCTGGTATCCTCGTTTCTTACAAATGCTCATTAATCATTTAGTACCGACTAATGCTTTAGCTGTAAGACAGGCATTTGCAACGAGTAAAACATCTGCATCACTTGGCATGGGCACCAAGTCACTCACAACAATTGCTAATCAGGATAAACATCACGGTAAAACGCTGATTATTCCTGCTAATATTCAAGTGTGGCTTCAGTATGATGCAGGTATTGCTTCAGAAGTACCTTCACCGGTACATACTGATGCTGCAGAGAGGATCGGTTCTGATGTTGTACTAGAACACTCTGCAGCCTCTCAACCTGAGATTCCACCTCAGGATATGACAGGCACAGATCCCATAACTGCTACTCGCTTTACTTATCCAGTTTCTGCAGGTACTGCTTTCTCTTTCAGGACTATTGTTGAAGACATACACGAGCGTGAGACAGGGAGTGTGTGTGAGCGTTTAGGGAGTGAGGGACCTTCATTTTTAAGGCCCGAAACCGAGCGACAAACACTACCAGAACGATTTTTAGAGCGAGGACACCCAGACCAAACACCGTCCTTTTATCTTGAAAATCTTGACACGCGTATGACAGCGATTGAAATTGAAATCAAGCAGTTCGGGCAGTCAATGGGGCAGTTGGGGATCAATATTGGTGACAATCAACGAGCTCTTGATGATTACGTAGCACGGATGGCCAGTCAAGCAACATCGATGGATGAATTGACACATAAGGTGAATGACTTGGGCCATGCTGGTGGTATCTTGGGCAGCACTCTGAATGAGCGAATGGGAGCAGTGGAGAGCATAATGCATACCATGGCGACAGAGATCAGCAGGATGATGTATGCAGTTAGAAGCTTTGTTCCTCCCGAGTGCTTTGACGAACAATTCACTCAGCCTCCCCCTGATCATGATGATACTGGTGGTGCTGGAGGTGCTGGTGGCGCTGGACCCTCGGGTTCTGGTTTTGGTGGTTCTCATGCAACTGCTGGATCTGGCGAGAAAGGTGGTGTTGGGGATAACTCACCTAAGGGGGAGAGTGGTAAGGAGACGAGAAAGCAGTCGGTAATAATTGAAGAAATTGAAGAACAAACTGCTGATGTTGTCAAAGAAAATGAGCCAGTGAATGAAGAAGAGGCTCAAAGAAAGAGGAAGGGTAAGGCAGTGGTGGCTGAACAAGAAGAGCCATTCATTGACTTGAGTCGTCATCAGGAAAAGGCACATGCAGTACTTGATTCAGATTCTGATATGGAGGATGTTCCGTTAGCACATGCTATTAGAAGATCTTTGAAGGAACAAGGTGGAGGTGCTGGAATGTCTTCCGGACAGCCTGAAGAAATACCTGTTGATAAAGAAACTCTAGAAGCCCAACAGCTGGCCTTGGAACAAGCTCAGTTCTATAAAATGAAGATGATGCAGGATGAGGCTGTTTTTCTTGAAAAGAAAGCAGAGCTTAAAGAGAAACAGTATGATCATGAGCTTGCAAGGTTAGCTGATCCTCAAGTAGATCTGGACAAGAAAAGGATAGGACGGAAATGGGATGATGCAAGGAAGATTCTATCGGGAGTTTGTACAAAAGGAACTCATAACAAAGAGGCGGAAGACTTGTTCTACAACTTGAACTTGCAGAATCCACTGATTGTTGACTACATAAATGCTTTGAAAAGGTTGATCTCAAAAGTCAGAGTTGGATATAATGCAATGGTTAAGGAATGGCAGGTCATCTTGTCTTTAGTCGAAGGAGTCCCGATATCTTTCTTGTATGTGGATGATCAATTCATCTCGAGAAGATCTGCGTCAGAGTTGTTCTTGCTAGCAACAAAAATTCAATATTCTCAAGCTGAGGAGCTTAGCATTCTGTATAGGGATTAGTTAATGCAGCTAGCAGAGGACAAGGGACCAGAATTCTCAGCGAATCCTGATATTGTTCGGATGGTTGTTGATGGAAAGATGAAGAGGGTGTGCTTAGAGGATGAAAGGCATATGACTAGGCCTATTTGTAATAATTAGATGGCAACTCAACTCTAACTAATAAAGAGAAGTAAATACTAAACACCAAACAGGAATCAAGACAAAGACAGTCAACTAATCACAAAGGATCCAAGTATCAGAAGTATTTTGTAGGATTGCTACTCAACACTGGATGAAGTTCATCTTTATGTTCAAGCGTCAGTGAAAATAAATGTGTAGTAGTGGTTCTATAGTAAACAGAAGATATAGAAGATTTCAAGTGGTTACTACTGAAGATTCCAGAAGAAGAATGAAGACAGTGAAGAAGAAAATATGACGCAAGGCCTCTAATTTAAAGTTTTATAAATGAAGAATATTTATTAGTATGACACAAATGAACCAGACAGTACATTTGTGTGTCAACTAAAATAATATTTATTCTTCATTTAATTCAAGAGGTTTCAAGATCAAGACACAAAGAAGACGGGAAGATTTCAAGACCTTCAGCATGGCTATGCAAGTAAAAAATAGTAGTTTTAATTCTACTATCAAATGTTAATTAATTATTTAATTTATCTAATTAAATTAATTCAAGTTGAATTTAATTTAATTTATAAATTAACTAATTAAATTAAGTAGAATTAATTTACTATAAAAGAATTGGACCAATATGACTTATATATATATATAAACAGTTAGTATGACTTATTAAATAAGTCATACCGAATGACTTATTTAATAAGTCATACCGAGTTATATATATATATCAAAAGGATAAGTCATACCGAAATTTGAATGATAAAGGTCATACTGGAGCAAGTGGCAATAAGTCATACCGAGCTTTTCTCTTTTAAATTAAGTCATTCTGATTTATTTTAATTAAAGAAAACTCGAATATGACTTACAGAAAGTCATACCGAGCTCAGAATAAGTCATACCGAGCTATATAAGTCATGCCCAGTGTTTTCTTAAGTCATACAAGTGTTAAATAAGTCATACAGACTTATTTTCTTGAAATTAAGTCATATTGAAAAAGGTCATAGCAGCCTTTTTCAAATCTCTATAAATATGAGAAGAATGCTTCATTTTTCAGTTGTTCAACTTATGAAGAGTTAGAAAAATTAGATCAAATTCAGTAATTTATCTGCATTGTAATATTCACAGATTTCTGTGCTGAGTTTGAATATAATTGTTTAAACACGAACACTTCATGTCAAATTCGTTCTAGACTTTATATCAATTATATAACAGTTTTTCTAAATATTAATTGTGTAATACTAATCAAGTTAAAATAATATCTTTCACTTGAAAAGTATTTCATTAGAATTAATATTTCGCGAGTAATTAAAAATAATATTTTTAATCCAATTATTCCGCGATTAATTTTCAGATATTGTATTCAACCCCCCTTCTACAATATCAGGGACCAACAATTGGTATCAGAGCTGGTTGATATAGTTAATATCAGATCCAAACCAAAAATTCCGCAACTCATTCAGATCTCAAAAATTATTTTAAATTCGAAATATTTTTTTATTCGAAATATTTTTTTTTCTAAAAATTATTTTTGATCAAAAATTGTTTTAAGTCAAAAATTAAAATATTTTTTGAAACACTTAATTTTTAATCTTATTACAGATGAGTACCCAGAAAGTAACTAGTATTAAAATTCCACAGTTCGACAGAGAACACTACAACTTGTGGAAACAAAAAATGCTACTGTTTATCGGAATTGCAAATCCCAAGTACGCATTAATTATGGCTAAAGGTGTTGAGCTCCCTATATCAGTTGTTCTCGAACATACAGTAGATGGGGTCGTAATTCCCCACAGACAGTTTCCGAAAAGTCCGGCAGACTATACAGATGATGAAACAGAAGCTGTGTCCCTTGATAATAACCTGAAGCTCATATTAATTGAATCCCTAGACTACATCATGTACAACCAAGTAGTCAATTGCAAGAATGCAAAACAAATCTGGGAAACAATTGAAATTATCAATGAGGGAACTGAAGAAGTTAAGGAGAATAGACTGGAGATCCTGATTACCCAATATGAACAGTTTAGATCCAACCCTGGTGAGGGTATCTCTGAGGTGTTTCAGAGACTAAACAAATTGATAAACGAGCTAAACATGAATGGAAAGTTTTATCAGAACCAAGAGGTGAACAGGAAGTTTTTGTTGACCTTACCAGAGCATCTGGAGCACAGGATTGCAGCCATCCGGGAATCTAGGGACATGAAAGAGGTAACCCTAGAAAGACTCTACGGAGTTTTAAAAACTTATGAGCTAGAACAGATCCAAACCAGAGAGATGTATGGAAGAGGTAAGGTACTGAGTTCCTCCAAGGCATTAATGGTAGAAGCACCAGAGAAAGAGGAAGTGAAGGCTGTTGCACCTTCTAACAGTTCAACAGAGTATGTGGTTCCTGAACTTGGACATACTGCTAACAAACAAGAAGATGGTGATTTCTACTCACTGGAAGAACTAGATCAGCTAGAAGATGAATCTCTAGCTATGGTTGCCAGGAAGTTTGGCAACATGAGATTCCGAAGAAACTCCTCATTCAGAAGTAAGCCTAATTTTGGAAGATTCCAAAGAGGAGGTTCTTCGACAGCAGTATCAAAAAGCGGCTACAAGACCGGCTTAGTTGATAGAAGCAAGTTTCGTTGCTTCAACTGTAATGAGCTAGGGCACTTTGCAACTGAGTGCAAGAAGCCTAAGCAAGGGAAAAAGAGAGAGTCTTACGAAGAGCTGAAGGAGAAGTATGATGCGCTAGTGAAAAAGCATCAAGGAAAGTCCTATCTAGCAGCAGGCAAAAGCTGGGATGACTCAGATAACGATGATGAGGAAGAGCTGGGAAATCTTGCTCTTATGGCTTCATCAGAGGGATCACTGTCTCCCACCAGTGACAGAGGAATAGAGGTAAATCCTTCGTGTCCTAAGATGTTTGCTTTGCTAGGTAAAGAACTAGATGGTGAAAGAGATAAAGTTAAGAAACTCAGACTCAAAGTCAAAGAGTTAATTGATGAGACTGAAGTTCTTAAACAGTTAAAAAGAAATCATGACAAGTTGGCTGTCAAGCTGACTGAAGACTTAGCTGTTCAAGTCAGTAAAGTCAGTTGTCATGTTGTTGTAGAAACTAATCTCAGAAACCAAATTGAAGAAGAAAAGAAGAAGTGTCTTGCATATAAGAATTCCTCATATATTGTTAAGAACCTAGTTGACCAACAAGAAATAAATCGTAAAGTTGGAATAGGCTTCGAGTATAACAAATCTGTAGGAAAACCAAGCAACATAACCCCCTTTAGAAAAAGTGCTGAAGAAAGGGGTATCCCACATGTTGTTAAAGACACACCAAAACCTCTCTTCATAACACCGATAGCTGAACCCATCCTTGAGACCTCTGTAGTAATTGCATATGAAATGCAGCTGGAAGATCTTGAGGAAGAGAAGAAGAGAGGAGAACAGGTTAAGGACATAAAAGGAGTTAATGTCCAGAAAGAAAAATATGCACTAGAAACACCAGTGAAAGATGTGGGAACTTCTGATTCCCCCAGACCTGGTGTAGGTGCAAAAGACTTAAAGAGTAAAATGAACAGACCCAACATATTTGTGAACAGTAGGAACAGTAACAATAAATTTCATTCTACTGAAAACTTCAAATCTGCTGAGAAAATTGAAGTAGAATCTGTTAAGCCTCCTACTGTATTGAATAACATGCCTACTATTGATGCTTTCCATAAACCTTGTGGTATAATGAATTGCATGTTATGTGCCTTTAATGCTATGACTGCTTACTTTAAACGCATGATAGCTAAGAAAGATAACATGACACCTAGACAGCACATCAATAGTAAATTTGCTAAATCCAAGACTGCGACTCCTTCACCTGAGAAGAAGGAATCATATATTCCTAAGTCTAAACAGAAAATTGTTAAGACTGTTTATAGGAAGGTAGGAACAGTCAAGGAAGAAAATGATGTTGTTCGAAAAGGATCTGTTGTCAAAGCAGACAAAGGTCAATTCTTTAAGTATGCCGGGCCCAATCAATTTTGGGCTCCGAAGACGAATTAATCCGTTTGATAATTGCAGGGAGTTAAACAGGTAAACCGAGTTATATGGATCCTGGACAGCGGATCGTCAAGGCATATGACCGGAGATAGAGCCCTGCTATCAGACGTGGTTGAGAGAGCTGACCCAATCGTCACCTTTGGAGATAACAGCAAAGGAATGACTACGGGATATGGCAAGTTAAATACAGGAAATGTTATCATTGAAAATGTCTCTTTGGTGGAAGGACTTAAGCACAATCTACTCAGCGTCAGTCAATTTTGTGATAGAGGTTACAAAGTAAACTTTATCAAGGAGAAGTGCTTAATAGCTCATTCTAAAGAAGACAGACTAGCCTTGCGTGGAGTAAGGAAAGGAAACTTGTACGTAGCTGATCTCAACTTGGGAACTGGAGCTGAAGCAAACTGTTTTTATTCAAAAGCTTCAACAGAGGAAAGTTGGCTATGGCACAAGAAGCTCTCACACCTGAATTTCAAAACAATGAACTCTCTAGTCAAGAGGGATTTGGTGAGAGGACTGCCTTCGATGGAATTTACACAAGAAGGATTGTGTGAGGCATGTCAAAAAGGGAAGTCAAGGAAAACAACTCACAGAGGCACAGACACTACAAACATCACTGAACCACTTCAACTCCTTCACATGGATTTATTTGGTCCAGTAAATATTCTGTCTATGTCAAGAAAGAAATACGCCTTAGTGATTGTGGATGACTTCACAAAGTATACATGGGTTTTATTCTTGAATTCTAAAGATGAAACTCCACATTTGGTGATTGATCATATAAAGCTGATTGAGTTAGATTCAAAGTTACCTGTCCGAGCAATCAGATCAGATAATGGAACAGAATTCAAAAATAAAGTTCTGAATAACTTCTGCTCAGACAAGGGGATAACAAGGCAGTACTCAGCACCAAGAACTCCACAACAAAATGGAGTTGTAGAAAGGAAAAATCGAACCCCGATTGAAGCTGCAAGGACTATGCTAAGTGAATCAAGGTTACCTATCTACTTCTGGGCTGAAGCAGTTAATACAGCTTGTTATACTCAGAATCGAACTCTGATCAACAAAGATCATATGAAAACTCCCTATGAATTAATGGCTGGCAAGAAACCTACTCTCAAGTACTTTCATGTATTTGGAGCCAAATGCTTTGTGCTAAAAGATGTAGATGAACGCATTGGCAAATTTGAGGCCAAGGCACATGAAGCTATTTTTGTCGGATACTCGAGAAGAGCATATAGGGTTTACATAATTGATCAGCACCAAGTGAAGGAAAGTGTCAATGTAACTTTTGATGACACTAAACTCCCAAGTATCCAAACTGAAGATTCTTCTGAGTCATTAAAATTTGATAATTATCCAGACTCACATTCTGATGACGAAGAAGAACCTGAGGTTGCAGCAGGAAATGATGACAACAATGATGGTAATGATCCAGGTAATAGCGGTGGAAACAATGGCAACACTGGAGATTCTACTAATACCAGTGGTGGATCAACAAGTCATCCTGGCAGCAACTCAGGGGGAGATGAAAGATCAACTGGCACAACACAACATCACAATGAATTTTGAGGCGAATCATCAAGATCAAACCTACCTAGGGAAAGGATATGGAGCAGAGATCATCCTTTTGAATTGATCATAGGTGATCCAGATGTTGGAGTAAGAACCAGAAGTGCAACTTCAAATGAATGTTTATTCTCAGTTTTTCTATCTCAAGAAGAACCAAAGAAGATTGAAGATGCACTAATTGATCCAGATTGGGTTCTTGCCATGCAAGAAGAGCTCAATCAGTTCGAAAGACAAGAAGTCTGGACACTGGTACCCAGGCCTAAAGATAGATCTGTTATTGGCACGAAATGGGTATACAGGAACAAATTAGACGGTGATGGCATTGTTACAAGGAACAAGGCCAGACTGGTTGCAAAGGGTTACTCCCAGGAAGAGGGAATTGATTATGACGAGACCTACGCACCAGTTGCAAGACTTGAAGCCATCAGGATATTTCTGGCATTCGCAGCACATTCCAATTTTAAAGTCTATCAAATGGATGTGAAGAGTGCATTTCTGAACGGAAAGCTAGAAGAAGAAGTATATGTGGAACAGCCCCCTGGCTTTGAAAATCCAGAGTTTGCTGATTTTGTGTACTTTCTTTTCAAAGCTCTCTATGGACTCAAGCAAGCACCGAGGACATGGTATGACACTCTCTCTGAGTTTTTACTTGAAAATGGTTTCACTAGAGGTGTCATAGATAAAACTCTCTTTTACAAATTACATAATAAAGATATGATATTTGTCCAAGTTTATGTTGACGATATTATATTTGGTTCTACTAACGAAAACTTGTGCAAGAGATTTGCAAAGTTAATGCAGAGCAGATATGAGATGAGCATGATGGGTGAGCTGTCATTCTTCCTTGGATTGCAAGTAAAGCAAAAGGAAGATGGGATTTTTATTTGCCAATCAAAGTACGTAAGAGATCTTCTCAGAAAATACAGTCTAGAAGATTCTTCACCGGTAAAAACCCCAATGCCAACAGCCACGAAGCTTGACAAAGATGAAACTGGTAAGAAAGTTGACATCACAAGCTACAGAGGTATGATAGGCTCATTATTATATCTAACTGCAAGTAGACCCGACATAATGTTCGCAACTTGCTTATGTGCAAGGTTTCAATCTGACCCAAGAGAATCTCATCTAATAGCTGTTAAACTGATTTTTAGATATCTAAAGGGTACACCAGATCTTGGAATTTGGTACCCTAAGGATACAGGTTTTGACCTAATAGGCTATACAGATTCAGATTATGCAGGGTGCAGGATGGACAGGAAAAGTACTTCTGGAAGCTGTCAGTTTCTAGGACGAAGGTTGATCTCCTGGTACAGCAAGAAACAGCATTCAGTTTCTACCTCGACAGCCGAAGCAGAATACATTGCGGCAGGTAGCTGTTGTGCACAGATCTTGTGGATCAGGAATCAGCTAAATGACTACGGACTTGCGTTGAACAAAATTCCAATTTACTGCGACAACACAAGTGCCATAGCTATTTCCAACAATCCTGTACAACATTCGCGAACCAAGCACATTGACATAAGGTATCACTTTATCAGAGAGCATGTCATGAACGAAACTGTGGTGCTACATTTTGTACCCACAGAAGATCAGTTAGCCGACATCTTCACAAAACCACTTGATGAATCCACTTTCTCAAAGCTGGTTAGTGAATTATGGATGTTAAACTATGGCTAAATGTTTGGTTGCTAGGAATTAATTTAAGCTCATAAAATATTAAATGTTATTATTTAAAGAGTTTATGAGACTTGAATTAATAAAATCCTAGGACTTATGAATTTTTGGAAAATTATCTCAAGATTAAATCAATATTCTTACTAGATAATTATTTCAATTAGAGCATAAGTAATTTTGTTTAAAATTAAGCATTTATTAATATATAAATTAATGTATATATATTTCTAATTTTTAGCATTTTTATTTTAAGCATGTATATATTAATGTTTATTTTTCGAATTATTAATGTACAATAAAATAAATGAGTATATTATTAATTATTCAATTAATTTGTTTATTAAATTAATTCAAACATGAGTTAATCTAATTCTTAAATTAATTAAAATAAATTAATAATGTAAATATTTATTTTATATCTTTAATAATTTATTAGTATGTAAATTATTAACATTTTTTTCTTAAAAATAGTTTCCTTATAATAATAACAATATGACTTATTTTAGAACAAAAAAAAAGTCGGCATGACTTAATTTGTTGAAACTCGGCATGACTTTTTATGCTAATTAAAAAGTCATACTGAGAGTCAAACGAATTAAGTCATACCGAACTAATTCACTTAAGTTTTATGAAAATAAAACTCGGTATGACTTATGATAAGTCATACCGAGATATTCAAGTGATGTGTTTTAACTAAGTCATACCGGACATATTCATTTTCCTTTTAACAAAGTCATACTCAGTCTTTATTATACTCACAAGCTGCTATATATATATACAAACTCGAACAGGCAATTTTTTTTTAAAAAAATCGATCGATTCCTGTCCAAAAACAACTGATTTCAGTTGCTAATTTCCATTTACAAGCATCTTTGCTTGCTAGATTGATAAAATCGATTGAAACAAACGAAACTCTGCACGATTTTTGTTTAATTTTGACTGACTGTTCATTTTTTGTTGAAGCATTCAAGTGTTAATTATATCTAAAGGACTGTTTGGGTAGTGACTTGTTGTTTAAGTCAATATAAGGATTATTAGAAATTAGGGTTTCAATTTTTATTGGTTGTAATTTTCGAATTATTGGTTGTAATTGATAATTTTAATTTGTAATCGCACATTGTAATTTTCTTAATTGTAATAGTTTAAAGGAATATGGCTGGTTATTGCGAATTAGTAAAAACTAATTTTGTTGGATATTTTAATCCGGTGAATTGTTCAGTCGAGAGGTTTCGACCGTGGATTATTTTTATGAATGAACATTCACTCGTCAGAACTGCAATTACTCTGAACGCCCCGTTGCAAGTGTTAGCACTAAGGGCCCTGTATTCCGCTGCAAGGAATAGGAGTACTGCAGACAGAGTTCAATTCTCTTTCAGCATAGGAGATCATGAATATATAGTGACTGAAGAGGACGTGAACAGGATTTTGGGCTTTCCAACTGACACTTTCATGGATCCACCCACTGTACCAGAAATTCTAGAATTTTTCTATTCTATTAGATATCAGGGTGAGATCAATTTGGTAAGACTGACAAAGTCCAAGTTGGTAAGTGAGTGGGACTATTTCTTTGACACGTTAGCCAAAGTGTTTGCTCCCACTACAAAGAACAACTTCAACAATATATCTTCACTACTGCAAATCTTTGGGTATTCTATGGCTCACAACAGGAGGATAAATTTTGGGAAGTTGCTTCTGAAAGAAATTATAAGGAAGATGGGGAAACCAGAAAGCAGGGAACAGAATGTACAAGTCTACTATCCGAGGTTCCTGATGCTGTTTATGAATGACTTGTTGGTGGAAGAAGACAAAGCCTTATTTCAGAATGGTCCTGTAGAAGAATCTCCGACTTCTCAGAACCACCTATTTGCAAGGCTCCACAACAACCCCAAGTTTCAAAATGTGCAAGTGGTAAGGACAGATTACATGGCTGAGATATTAGATCATATTGCTAATCCTGTGCAGGAACAAGAGCAAGAACAAGTGCCTATGCAAATAGAACATCCTGTGCACCTTCTACTTGAAGCTGCTCAGCATGTCGATCAAGTGGCACAAGATCAACAGGTAATATCTCACTCACAATCTTCTAGTTCAATACCTATAGAAATATCTACTGCACTATTAGATTTATCTGTGGCGGACTATGATGGTGTTATTACACTCCAGGATATCAGCTACGAACCTGAAAACACACAGGTTCCGCCCCCAGCTGAATTAGAGCCTCAAACAGTTTCTCCTTCATCCTCTTCTTTGCTAAAAGTTAGAAAAAGGAAGAAACCTGTCAGAATAGTTAGGGGTCTTGGTGCTGATGTGAGTGAACCCGCAGCTCTGTCTCCACAATCTAAAAGATCTAAATTTCAACCAGAGACAACTGCTGACTCATCCTTTTCCTCTCAATGGGATATGGATTTTGACATGGCCATCCAAGGTTCTTTAGATACACTTGCTCAACCAGGTGATCTAATTCGCTGTTCGGCTACAGCTTCAGATAGTGAGGAAAGCACACTGCTAGCTCTCACACTAGCAGGACCTCCGCTTGCAGTTACACAAACACATGAGGGCACATTTGTTAAAGAAAATGTTTTTAATAAAAACTGGTCGGATGCCACCTATGATGTGGACCATGACATTTTCGATGCAGTGCAGCATCAGATACCCTCCGAGGTACTTAGGGGCACCACAGACTCTAATGAGCCATACACTACATTGTCTAAGGTGGTGACCCCCCTGGATATATTACATCCAGTGATTTTAAAAGGTCTCGAATCCACTGGTGGATTTGAGAGGCAACCACTCCATAGAGGGAGATGGGACTCCATTCACGGAGTAGCTACGTCAGTAGCGGAGCCACTTCAAGTTAATCTTGTTGAGGACGCGCCTTCACAGGCATCAGAAGAGCAATTTGACTCTTCAAAAGCTATTGTTATATATGCAGGTACAGCTTCAGGATCTGGAAAGGAGCTAAACACGAGTGATGTGAGGCAAACACAAAGTGAAACACATGCACAGAGTGATAGTGAGATAAACAGGAGTGCAAGTGAGCTGAGTGCACACACACACAGTGTTCTATTATCTAAAATGGAAGCTCTCCAGAAAGAAATGCAAATTGTTCAGGCTGAGTTGGTAAAAGTAAAAGCACAAGCAGAAGAAAAATCTACATCTGCCTCTGTAACACAGCAGCTGACAATAGTACGAAAAGATGTTGATGATGTCAAAACCTCCATTCTTCTAAAAACTCAAGACATCCAGAATGTACAGAATCTTATTGCTGAAGACATGAAAGAAGTCAGCAAATTACATGAAAAGATTGATGAGGTTGAGAAAAGCTTGACATTAACAATCATTGAAAATGAAAAGATCTCTACACAAAGATTCAGCAAACTGGATGATGGAATGACACATTTGAATGAAGGAATGAAGCAAGTCTATCTGACTATGCAGAAAATGTTGACATCTTTTGAAGCCTCTAAAACTCAAGAGGATCCCTCAACTAAGGGGGAGAAATCAAAGGAGAAAGTAGCTAAAGATGGAGGGGCTTCTACTCAAGACAAAGGGAAAGATAAACTGTATTCTGAAGATCAATTTCAATCGTATGATCCAGAACCAGAAAAACAATTTTATGATCAAGAGAAAATCTTTGATGACAGTGCTCATGATGAATCAAACTTTCCTGACTACTGCAGAGCTGAGGAAGAGATTGCATTTGATGAAGATTTTCTGTTTCCAGAAGAAAAAGAAGTTGATCCAGCCTATGAAGAGGCAATGAAGAAACTAAAAGAAGACATCAAGGCAAGTCATGCAAAAACTGAAAAACTGAAAGCTCTAGTCATAGAAAGAACAAAGGCAGAAAAAGAAGAAAGCCAAGAAAAGCAAAATCTCTGGGCCATAGCAGTCAGAGAAAAGAAGAGAGATGTACAGCTCAAGATTGGAAAGAAATGGGATACTGCAAGAGAAATAATGGACAAACATCAAAAGGGTCCATTTGAAGACAAGCATCTGAAATCAATAATTGAGCGTCTAGAAAAGTCAAATGACAACATTGACAACTTCATGAAAGCTCTGAAAGAGGAAGTGGACTACATCACTATCCTAGTGGATCACATTCTTGAAGACTGGCGGATACTAGTCTACACACACAGGAATGGAACATTCAGAATTTCCTTAGAGTTTTTCAGGCAAAGAAGTTTATCAGTAATATGGACGTTCTTGAACAAAATAAAGAGGAGCTCAGAAGAAAATGAACTTCTCAGGGATAGACTTAGAGTCTTTGCTACAGCTGTCAGTCCTCAGATCTTATTTGATCCTCATGAGGTAAGATTTTTCTCAAACAAGTTGTATCAAATCATGCAGTTAAATGAAGAATCTTTTAAGGGCTACACAGTTAAGTACATGATTCAAGTTGAAAGGATGCTAAGGTCAAAAGGTTTCAAATCCCAAGCTAAAATGGATGCTGCAGAGAAGATAAGAAACTACTGTCTGTCAAAAAGAATTCATTCATACATCAGGCAAATACCAAAGATAGATTCAACACAACCATCTGATGTAGAAGAAGAGATAGTAGATCCTGTTGAACAGGAAGTACTGTGGCAGTTAGCAAGAGCTGAACAAAGAAGGTTGTATGGAGAATCCACTACAACAGAACAATCAGTATCTGAACAAATACCGAGGACACCTGTTCATAAAGGTTCAATCCTAGAAGAAGGTGAAGTTGATACATCAGAAGACTGAAGACATAGATAGAACAAGATAGAAACTTTGTAATATTTGTTCAGTGCTAGAGGAACATCTATCTTGTATTTATCTTTTATGTACGAATCTGGAAAATTGTTAAATATAAATCCAGAACTTTTGTTTATTATTTACAGTCATTAAATGTCGTACTACTTTCTTAGTTGTTAGTTGAGTTATCCTCTAGGAATTTGTGTGTTAATTGTTTAACAACAAATAGGGGGAGATTGAAAGGCATATGACTAGGCCTATTTGTAATAATTAGATGGCAACTCAACTCTAACTAATAAAGAGAAGTAAATACTAAACACCAAACAGGAATCAAGACAAAGACAGTCAACTAATCACAAAGGATCCAAGTATCAGAAGTATTGTGTAGGATTGCTACTCAACACTGGATGAAGTTCATCTTTATGTTCAAGCGTCAGTGAAAATAAATGTGTAGTAGTGGTTCTATAGTAAACAGAAGATATAGAAGATTTCAAGTGGTTACTACTGAAGATTCCAGAAGAAGAATGAAGACAGTGAAGAAGAAAATATGACGCAAGGCCTCTAATTTAAAGTTTTATAAATGAAGAATATTTATTAGTATGACACAAATGAACCAGACAGTACATTTGTGTGTCAACTAAAATAATATTTATTCTTCATTTAATTCAAGAGGTTTCAAGATCAAGACACAAAGAAGACGGGAAGATTTCAAGACCTTCAGCATGGCTATGCAAGTAAAAAATAGTAGTTTTAATTCTACTATCAAATGTTAATTAATTATTTAATTTATCTAATTAAATTAATTCAGGTTGAATTTAATTTAATTTATAAATTAACTAATTGAATTTAGTAGAATTAATTTACTATAAAAGAATTGGACCAATATGACTTATATATATATATAAACAGTTAGTATGACTTATTAAATAAGTCATACCGAATGACTTATTTAATAAGTCATACCGAGTTATATATATATATCAAAAGGATAAGTCATACCGAAATTTGAATGATAAAGGTCATACTGGAGCAAGTGGCAATAAGTCATACCGAGCTTTTCTCTTTTAAATTAAGTCATTCTGATTTATTTTAATTAAAGAAAACTCGAATATGACTTACAGAAAGTCATACCGAGCTCAGAATAAGTCATACCGAGCTATATAAGTCATGCCCAGTGTTTTCTTAAGTCATACAAGTGTTAAATAAGTCATACAGACTTATTTTCTTGAAATTAAGTCATATTGAAAAAGGTCATAGCAGCCTTTTTCAAATCTCTATAAATATGAGAAGAATGCTTCATTTTTCAGTTGTTCAACTTATGAAGAGTTAGAAAAATCAGATCAAATTCAGTAATTTATCTGCATTGTAATATTCACAGATTTCTGTGCTGAGTTTGAATATAATTGTTTAAACACGAACACTTCATGTCAAATTCGTTCTAGACTTTATATCAATTATATAACAGTTTTTCTAAATATTAATTGTGTAATACTAATCAAGTTAAAATAATATCTTTCACTTGAAAAGTATTTCATTAGAATTAATATTTCGCGAGTAATTAAAAATAATATTTTTAATCCAATTATTCCGCGATTAATTTTCAGATATTGTATTCAACCCCCCTTCTACAATATCAGGGACCAACAGAGGAAAATGACCTAATGGCTCTATCAGTAGAATCCCTAAAGGCGGTATGCAGGCAAATGATGAGCAAGGGATTCACTTCTGACATCAAGGAGAAGTCAGTGGAGTTCATTGAGAGGGTCATATTCAAGATGAGCAATGAAATCTGGAAGTGTAACATTATTGCTCCAAACCCTCTAGACAATGTAAAGATTGAGCCGGAGCTAATTGAAAGAAAGTGGAATATTCTACAAGCTGTGAAGAATGTAGATGAAGCTCTGACTCTTCCTTCTGGATCTCTGGAACAAGGAGAAATAAGGGAGGCAGTTGGTGTTCCAGGGAGAGATAGTGTATACTGGATACACTCATATGATGATGACACAGCTGATGCTTTAGCATTCATAGACGCAGACCAAAATCAAACATTGTTGCATATGAGTAGGAAATGGCTGCTGCAGACTCAAGATGCTGCTTTTCTGGAGAGAGTTATAGAAGTATTCAAATGGGGCGAAGTGGAGAATGAGAATGTAGATGAGAAGCAGAGACTCCTGAAGTACTTATCTGAAGTAGTAGTGGAAAAGAAGATAATGGAGCGAGATGCGGCTAGTGTCCACAATACTAACCGTGTTAAGGGCTACCCTAAAATGATCTATTGTCAGTTTAAGGCTGATAAGTATCATTGGAAGTCACAGCTCATAATGAAAAATTTTGAGGACATTCCAAAGATCAGAACTACTCAGGAGGTGGACAAACTCAGAAGGCTTTTCAGGCATCCTTATCCAGAGCCCAGGAATCCTTTAGAAATGGAAGCGGTAAGTCTGTTGAATGCAAGGTGGAAGCAGCTTCATGATCCAGTTTACAAGAAAGAACAACAACAGAAGGAAAGGCGCAAAAGGTTGAAGGAGGAGAAGCGCCAAGCTGAAGAAGTTAGGAAGAAGAGACGGAATTAGAATTAACGGTCAGAGTGGTGTGAACTTGTTGGAAAAACTTCATATCTTTTTGGTTGCTTTAACTCACTTGAGGAAAATTCACCTGATCACGGTATGCGAGATAGGCTAACGTACCATACTGTAACCGTGAATCAGAGTGGATCCAATAAGGTGATATAAGTTTGACTGAAAGGTTTGAAATAATCCAGGTGATAGGAATCACTCAAATGATCTTTAATTCGAAGTTCGAATTTTCTGTCTAGCTTAAGTTTTATTTATTCTAGTTCTTTGAATAGTTTTCAAGTTTATTTCAGTTGTAATTCAAACAAGACAGTAATGTTATTTATCTTTTTCTTGTCTCATTGTTTAGTTGAGTTATCCCTTTGTTAATTTGAATGTCATTGTTAGACTATCAAATAGGGGGAGATTGAAAGGCAGAGTGTCTAAACTTGTAACACTATAACTTATGTAACTCAACTAAAAGAAAAGATACTTAACCAGAAGACAATCAAGAACATGAAGTCACAAAGAAATCAATGTTAACCATGAAGATAAGGTAATTGATACAATTCAATTTGTTAACTATGATCAAACAAAGAAGAAATCATTGAAAGAAGTTCAAGACAAAGTTGTTCATGCCTCAGTGATTTATAACTTAAAGATTCAAGATCATAACTATCAGTATCAACAAGGCTAATTGATTTCAAGTGAACAAGAAGAAAAGCAATGATTGGAAAGCCACATTACTAATTGAAAATGGTAATCTATTCAAAAAGCAGAGACACTATCAAGACTAGTCACTTATGAAGGGTTTCGTGACACAAACGCAGCGGAATAAACGCGAAAAATAAATCAAAATAGCGAAACCCTCCGCAGGATCCATGCGAAAACAAAAGATTTAATTCGGAGATAAAGAATAAATACCTTTAGAAGCTTTAACAGTTCATTAATGGAAGATTAATGGAGGTCCAAAGCTTGTTTAATCACCACGTATCCCGCTCTCGCGATCTACGCTCTACGGTATCCACACGAACACTTTTCATGAAGGATTGATGTGTACTAGCACCCGAAAACTTCCTCCTCTCTCAGAGCGGCTAGGGTTTTTGTAAAATCTCTATCTTATTAAATCAGCCCATAAAGAGATTATATAGAGAGAGAGGAATAAGTTTTCTAATTATAATCCAATTATAATTAATACTAATCCAAAATTCTAAATTATTTAATTAAGTCTCACTTAATTAATTAATTATTAATTTTGGAATTAATTTAGGTAATTCATTTATTCTATTTATATAATTAATTAAGTCATACTTAAGTAATATCATAAATAAAATAAATTACTTATTTAATTTAAATTCATAATTTAAATTATTTCTCCTTCAAGCGTTCTTTGTGTGTGACCCTGTAGGTTATTATTACGTTGGCAACAATTTTAATATCTAATTAAAATTGTAAACAATGAGCGGCATCTAGTAATACATCATTGCTACCCAAGTAATAATAATAAATCGGTGATTCGATTAAGCCTTTCGTGAATAATGTTCCATGTAATATAATCCATTTAATCTTGATATTATAGATTAAACTCAAGGCATGTCTCGTGTCATCCTCTTCATAATTTAATCTTTATTTTCTTGATCGATGAGTAGACTATTAAAATCAAATCAACATTTGAGCACGGCCGTGCATTTCATAGTCTCACTCAAACAAGAGGCCAATAATATCAATCCTAAAATTAGGAGGATTAAATCCCATCTAGATCATTCATATTTCTCATACGATTCATAATATACCCAATGTCCACTTTTATCATCACCCGGTCTAAGGTAACTTTTAATGTAATCAAAGTATATTAATTCTCGTATAGAAATATAATGATTTCAGGTCTAAGGATCATTACACCATTATCACAGTGAGAATTACTTATGACACTTACTTAACATGTAGAATCTCACGGCGGGTCATTCCAGTGCCATGCATTGATACATGCACTTATGTTCTTGACTTTAGTATCCCCATACCTATGACCAATGAGATGTGGTCATCTGTCAAGAAACATACTAATCTTTGTGCATTATTATTGTCCTTAAATAATAATACTCGACTAGGGAATTTTAGGAATAAGATACTATTCATATAATCTCATTTTTAAGTCACATACTTAAAGATATATAATACGTATCAAAATTCCAAGGACATTTATTATGCTTTCAATTTATTACGCAGAAAATAAAATATAATAAATAATAATCAATAAAACATAATCCTTAATAATAAATATTTTCCTTAAAATATAAAAAGTATTGTCTCTAGAGCACAATTACTAACAATCTCCCACTTGCACTAGAGCCAATTACCCAAGTATCCAATACTCATGGAACTAGTGTGACTTTCGTGCTTCTGCTGCGACAAAGCCTTAGTCAGTGTGTCTGCAATATTATTATTAGTATACACTTTACATATATGTATATCTCCTTGATCATTAATCTCATTAATTAGGTGATATCTCCTAAGTACATGCCCAACAGCCTCCTTGGCTGCTTCACAAGCATCAATATACTCAGGTTCTATTGTAAAATCAACAATTGTCTTTGCTGTGAACCATTCCAGCATACAACATCTCAATAAAACACAAAGCCAGACAGAAACATTAAATTATCGTTATCTGTCTAGAAACCAGTATCACTGAAACCTCTTACAACTAGCTTCACATCTCCTCCATATAACAAGAATGAATCTTTAGTCCTCTTTAAGTACTTAAGAATATTCTTGACTGTCGTCCAGTGACCTTCACCTGGATTAGATCGGTATCTACTCATCATGGTTAAAGCATACGAGACATCAGGACAAGTACATATCATTGCATACATTATAAAACCAATTGCTGACGCATATGGAATTTAACTCATGCAGTCCCTATCATTCAATGATTTAGGACAAATTTTATTTTGAGATCACTATCCCATGAGACATTGGGACATATCCATTTTAGTCTCTTTGCATTTGAAATCGATGCAAAACTTTGTCAATGTATGTACTCTAAATTAGGCCGATCAATCACCTTGATCTATCTCTATAGATCTCGATCCCTAATATATATGTCACATCGCCTAAGTCTTTCATTGAGAAATTATTTCTCAACCAAGTCTTCACAGTCTGTAGAGAAGGAATGTCATTCCCTATTAGTAATATATCATCAACATATAATACTAGGAATGCCACAAGGCTCCCACTAAACTTCTTGTAAACACAAGTTTCATCTTCATTCTGAATAAAGTCAAACTCTTTTTGACTGTTTCATGAAAATAAATGTTCCATCTCCTCGAGGCCTGCTTTAATCCATAAATGGATCGACGCAACTTACACACATTTCCAGCATCCTTTAGATCAACAAAACCCTTAGGGTGTGTCATGTACACATCCATATCTTCTTCAAGGCTCTCATTTAAGAAAGCGGTTTTGACATCCATTTGCCAGATTTCATAGTCATAGTAAGCAGCTATAGCAAGCAAAATCCTGATGGACATGACCATAACAACTGGTGAAAAGGTCTCATCATAGTCAATACCATGAATTTTCTTGAAACCTTTTGCCACCAATCGTGCCTTATAGGTCTATACATTAGCATCCATGTCGGTCTTCTTCTTGAAAACCCACTTGCACCCTATAGGTTTTACCCCTTCAGGTGGATCAACCAAAGTCCATACTTGATTAGTATACATGGATTCCATCTCAGATTTAATGGCATCCAGCCATCTCTTAGAATCTGGAGTGTTTATAGTATCTAGGTAGGTGAGAGGCTCATCTTCATCCACAAGCATCACATCACCATCTTGAGTCAAGAGAAATCCATATTATCTCTCGGGCTCATGGCGAATCCTACTAAACCTACGAACACCTGTGTTTCTTGAGCAGTATTATTTTTCTTGTACATTATACTCAGGTTCCTCCACTGGTTCAACGTTATCATGTGGGTCTCAAACTTCATTGAGATCTATTATCCTCCCACTGTCTCTCAGCAGTTCGAGCAACAAACACTTTGTTCTCGGAAGGATTATAGAAAGAATAACCCCTTGTTTCAGTTGGGTATTCCACAAAATTATATTTGTCTGATTTTGGTCCTAGCTTGTCAGAGATTAGACGTTTCACAAACGCTTCACATCCCCAAAATTTTATAAATGACATGCTGTGACGTTGCTCAGTCCATATCTCATAAGGAGTCTTTTGAACCAATTTAGTAGGAACACAGTTAAGTGTATGTGGAGCCGTTTCCAGGGTGCAACCCCAGAAACTAATTGGAAGATTCATTGACTCAACATTGATCGCACCATGTCCAACAAGATGTGATCTCTCCTATCAAAAAAAACTTTTCTTTGATATTTTCTACTTCATCTTTATAGTGTTTGAACTTTTCAAATGATTCGGATTAGTTCTTCAAAAGATACATATATCCGTATCTACTAAAATAATTAGTAAATTTTATGAAGTTAATAAAATTTACCTTTTGTTATCGTACACATATGACCACATACATCACTATGTATAAGTCATACCCATTCAATGATCCCTTCACCATGTCCGGTAAAAGGAGCTTTACTCATTTTACCAAATAAACCAAGATTCGCATCCTTTTGTATGATTCATAATCAAACTTATCCATGAATGCATCCTTATGTATTCTGAAAATGCGTTTCTTATTAATACGGCCTTAACAACAGTGCCAAAGATAATATTTGATTTGAGTCATTTTAGAACATATAAATTGTTAATTAGATGTGCAACATTATAAGGCTCATCATCAAAATAGAATAAACAACTATTGTTATAAAATGAAAAAGCCTTTCTTGTCTAAACAAGAAACTGAAATAATGTCTCTGCCAATTGCAAGCACGCTATAACAATTATTAAGTTTTAAATTTTCCTTATAGGCCAAAAATTAAGTAACGAGTTCCTCGAACCAGAGCAACTATCTTTACTCCAATTCCAACCCGATACCTTAAGCTTGACCCTTATTGATCATCATCTTCCGATCTTCCAATTAAGCATGACAATTTAATTTCCAGTCTCCCAACTTTCCACAGAAGTGACAATCGTCTTCTTTATCAACACCTCATTCAGACTTTAGAGTCTGCTTTAGGGATTGGACTTTGGTTTGACAACGGAACTAGATCAAATCTTCTCCTTGCCTTTCCATTTTCCTTTCCCTTTTGCATTCCCTATGTTTACCATCAATATAGTAGTAGTTCATGCATTTATCATATTACTTTCAGCAGTTCTCAACATGCTTAGCAACTCAATGGGTGTTTTACCAATCTTATTCACTTTATTGTTCATAACAAAATAAGAATAATATTTGTCCAGAGATTGTAAGATCAAATCTAACTGTCTCCAGACCAATCTGGAAACCCAAAATATCAATGGTATTCATTATACCCTATAATCTTTAGAACATGTGGTGTAACCGGGTCTCACTCTCCCTACTTGTAAGTGTATAGTGCCCTTTCAAATATATCTTGTGCTCAATCGTTTCATAAGAATCTATATGCTTGTATTGCTTCTTAAGCTCAGCACATATATTTGCGAGCATGAGTCATTGAAACATCAGTCGCAACATCAATTTGCTTCCAATAAGCACTATGATTTGCACATGTTACATTCTCAACTTTAAGAGCAGGGGAAGAGATTTGACTAATATCGTGGTGCCCGAGGACGATCCTCAAGCTCCTATGTCAGTCAAGGAAATATATTCTCGTCAACTTGTCCTTCTCAAGAACTGATCGCATAGAGAAGTTGTTTGTGTTTATCATTTGATATCTACAATATTAAAGTGCATAAAATAAACTAGGTTGCAAATTTAATATTAATTATGTTTAAGTGATTATGGTATATCATCATATACCTCCCACTATTTTTATCAAACTAATAGCCCTTACTATTAATTCGGAAAGTATATCCCATAATTCTTTCTAGTGAGCCAAGATCCATATTTTGTCATGTCCTAAGTCAACCACTGGAAGTCCTTAGAAAATGATTATTTAGGTAGACAAAAGTTGTCAATTATATCATATATAATTCTTGGATAGTTTGGTGAACAACGATTGATCTTATCTATCTAATAGACTTTTAACCAAACTCTATGCTTCTAAGTTCATAATAGTTGAATATAACCATTTATTTTCACTTATTATGATGACTCAGTTAAGTTAGACCCAATGATATAACGGCCGAATATAACCGTTTATATTCGTCGCATCTCACCACGATAGATAGGAGTCCCCTGCCACTGACAGTCCTTCCCCTTATCGATCTAGGATTCGATGAGTGTTCATTCATTGGAAAGCATCCGAGTAAAACTTAATATTTTGTTAAGGGGTTTAGAAAATTTATAACGATCATGATCACATCATAAAGAGATCCTCAATTTTTCCTTGAACCAAATATTTCAAATCGACATCTTAAATTGTTCATTTCCCAGGTAGATGGAGGATACCAATGGTCACACTTAAAACCCATCAGCCTTACGAATACGTATATCCGCTTTTGTCAGAAAATCCCAATTATAGATATCAAAAATCCATATTTAATTCCGTGTTTTAAAAATCCATATTTCATAAACACAAGAATCTCATGATCGTTTGTTAATTTTAAAATCTTGAATCGTTACAGATTTTATCTTGTTTAAGCAAACATGGCATGGGTGTCGTATCTAATACATACATGATTAATCAATATTAAGCATGCATTTCAATTATATCTACGCATACATACCAATACATGCAATCATATACATATATGTAATGTGCGTAAATTAAACGTGTTTGGTTATGGCCCCATCCTATATGATATTTCCAAGCTAATGGAAATATCAAGGTCAGTCTATGTTGGTTTTAAAAATACTATCTATTACATGTCTTCTTTCTTCATTGCTCCATCATCCCCTTTTGGATCGCCTCCTTGCTTGCAAGTCTTCATTGAAAATTACATTGAATAATAAAAATAAAACTATTCTAATGAAATTACAAGAAGAACTCGAGTTACATTCGAGATAATTAAATTACAATGAATAAACGACATGCAAGTCGTATTTAGAAACCAAAACCATAAATCAAAACCACTATCCTATGGGTCTTTAGGCCATAACCATCCACCATGCTATCATATAACACATATAATATATCTCATATTATATAATCATATCATATAATCATATATAACAAATTTCGAAATTTCAGAAAATTAAAAACAGATTTCTGAAGACAATAAATCGCTATTTCGAGGCCCTTAACGACGTCAAACGCCTTACAGACCCGTCGGTGATAGCTTGGCTATCAGTTTTGTTCATTGGCCCGATTCCAGTCAAAAAACACATATCGTTTACAAAAATCGGATACGGCAGTCAGATTTCTCCAAATCTGACGGTGTTTCAGAAATCGTATCATATACAATTCCCATAACAAAAATAAGCATATATCATATATACATATACAGAGATACATACAATCATCATATGATTATATATTACATGAATATCATATATTCATAATATATACATACATATACTCAAAATTTTAAAAAAATCAAATAATTTTCAGAAAATAATAAATCACCGATTTGGGGGCTGTAACGACATCTAATGGCTTACAGACGCCGAGCTGACTATGTCAGTATTGCTCAGTGACCCGATTCCAGTCAGAAAACACATATCGTTTGTGAAAATCGGACAACAGACACAGATTTCAGAAAATCAACGGCAGCCGTTTCAGAATTCGTATCGAATACGATTCCCATAATAAGAACAAACATGTATCATATACATACATCAACACACATAATCATCACATGATTATATATCATAAAATATCATATATTCATAATATATATAAACATATACATATTGTATCAATATAAAATCATGATAGATCGCATACATGCTTATATATCAAAAACTGTTAAGCACATAACCGAATTAAAACGTTTCGCAAGTAGCTCTGATGCCATTGAAGGGTTTCGTGACACAAACGCAGCGGAATAAACGCGAAAAATAAATCAAAATAGCGAAACCCTCCGCAGGATCCATGCGAAAACAAAAGATTTAATTCGGAGATAAAGAATAAATACCTTTAGAAGCTTTAACAGTTCATTAATGGAAGATTAATGGAGGTCCAAAGCTTGTTTAATCACCACGTATCCCGCTCTCGCGATCTACGCTCTACGGTATCCACACGAACACTTTTCATGAAGGATTGATGTGTACTAGCACCCGAAAACTTCTTCTCTCTCTATCTTCCTCCTCTCTCAGAGCGGCTAGGGTTTTTGTAAAATCTCTATCTTATTAAATCAGCCCATAAAGAGATTATATAGAGAGAGGAATAAGTTTTCTAATTATAATCCAATTATAATTAATACTAATCCAAAATTCTAAATTATTTAATTAAGTCTCACTTAATTAATTAATTATTAATTTTGGAATTAGTTTAGGTAATTCATTTATTCTATTTATATAATTAATTAAGTCATACTTAAGTAATATCATAAATAAAATAAATTACTTATTTAATTTAAATTCATAATTTAAATTATTTCTCCTTCAAGCGTTCTTTGTGTGTGACCCTGTAGGTTATTATTACGTTGGCAACAATTTTAATATCTAATTAAAATTGTAAACAATGAGCGGCATCTAGTAATACATCATTGCTACCCAAGTAATAATAATAAATCGGTGATTCGATTAAGCCTTTCGTGAATAATGTTCCATATAATATAATCCCTTTAATCTTGATATTATAGATTAAACTCAAGGCATGTCTCGTGTCATCCTCTTCATAATTTAATCGTTATTTTCTTGATCGATGAGTAGACTATTAAAATCAAATCAACATTTGAGCACGGCCGTGCATTTCATAGTCTCACTCAAACAAGAGGCCAATAATATCAATCCTAAAATTAGGAGGATTAAATCCCATCTAGATCATTCATATTTCTCATACGATTCATAATATACCCAATGTCCACTTTTATCATCACCCGGTCTAAGGTAACTTTTAATGTAATCAAAGTATATTAATTCTCGTATAGAAATATAATGATTTCAGGTCTAAGGATCATTACACCATTATCACAGTGAGAATTACTTATGACACTTACTTAACATGTAGAATCTCACGGCGGGTCATTCCAGTGCCATGCATTGATACATGCACTTATGTTCTTGACTTTAGTATCCCCATACATATGACCAATGAGATGTGGTCATCTGTCAAGAAACATACTAATCTTTGTGCATTATTATTATCCTTAAATAATAATACTCGACTAGGGAATTTTAGGAATAAGATACTATTCATATAATCTCATTTTTAAGTCACATACTTAAAGATATATAATACGTATCAAAATTCCAAGGACATTTATTATGCTTTCAATTTATTACGCAGAAAATAAAACATAATAAATAATAATCAATAAAACATAATCCTTAATAATAAATATTTTCCTTAAAATATAAAAAGTATTGCCTCTAGAGCACAATTACTAACAACTTATGAATCAGACCATTGCATCAAGTGTCAGGACATTGATAGTATGTTTATGTCAGTAATAGAGATCCAAGTTCAAGAGCTTGTTGAAGAATTTGGAAGACATAAAGAAATCACAAGTTCAAGATGTTGCATTGAAGTTTCAAGTTAAAGCCCAGAATTTTTCTAAGTACAAAATATTCGAGATAGAATATTCGAGATGGCCAAGTAGAACATTCCTATGTAGAATATTCGAGATAGAATATTCGAGATGACCAAGTAGAAGTTCTCAAATAGATGTTCTACATGGAGGGCAGTTTCAACATGACACATGGCATCATCTAATTGGCAGATTTCCAAGCTTTCAAGATAAGATAAGATTTATGTGGATATCATTGGGCCACGTATATTTTAATCTTTGAAGACTACAAGACATAGATTACAAGTAGTATAAATAGAAGTACTTGTGTATTATTTTTAAGAGAGTAATATTTTTCTAGATAAACACTTGTAAAAGAGAGAGAGAGTATTCACAGAGCTTAGTATCATTTACTACCCTCTTTACTTCTAGTGTACTGTGTAATGAATGTTGTAGCAACCCTTTCAAGTTATATATAAGACATATATTCCTTGAATCATTGTGTTCATTTATTACATAGTATTTATTGCTTCATTAATTCAAAAAGTTGTATTCACCCCCCCCCCCTCTACAACACATTTGGACCTAACATGGTAAATTCGATGCTAAATCTTGTGAGGCAATTTTTCTTGGTTATTCTTTAACTAGTAGAGCATATAGAGTCTTTAATTTAAAGAAGTGCATTGTTGAGGAGTCTATTGATGTTATATTTCATGAACCTAACAATGATCTGTCAAGAGATGAGGAAGATGATGCAGGTGATGATGATGGAAGCAATAAAACTACTGCAACATAAGGTAGTCAGCAAGATGACAAGACAAAGGAGCAAGCTGCTACAACATCTACTGCTCAACAGTCAGACAGTCAGCAAGCTGGAACAGCCAATCAGCCAGCTGACACTGCAATCTCAGTAGATGATACTATTGAACAGTTGTCTAAACTCAATCTAGGAGGGTCACAAACTCCTATAGCAAGGACTACAACTTCGGTTAGAACTGGTCATGGAGAGATATCCCAACATTCTCTCCCCAAAGCTACAAGAACTGTGAAGAATCATCCACCAACACAAATTATTGGTGATGCTTCTGAGGGTGTCAAGACAAGAAGAGGGGAAGCAAACTTTTGTGCTTTTGCAGTTTTCCTAGCTCAATAGGAACCCAAAAATGTTCAAGAGGCTTTGGAAGATGAAAATTAGATCATGACAATGCAAGAGGAGCTGAATCAATTCAAAAGATGTGATGTGTGGGAACTTGTGGAAAAGCCTAAAGATGTCACAGTCATTGGTACTAAATGGGTCTTCAAGAACAAAGCTGATGAATTTGGTACAATTACAAGGAACAAGGCAAGGCTAGTTGCAAGGCTAGAGTCTATAAGAATGCTACTTTCATTTGCATGTTACAAGAAATTCAAGCTTCATCAAATGGATGTCAAAAGTGCATTTCTTAATGGCTATCTCAAAGAAGAAGTTTATGTCAAGCAACCTCCGGGCTTCGAGCATGAAAAGTTTCCAAATCATGTCTACAAACTAAAGAAGGCATTGTATGGACTAAGGCAAGCTCCTAGGTCTTGGTATGAACGATTAAGTGAATTTCTACTTAAAAAATGGCTTTATTCAAGGTAAAATTGATCCAACCTTATTCCTTAAATTTGATGGTAAGGATATTCTTGTTGTTCAAATTTATGTGGATGATATTGTTTTTGGATCAACTAATGATGCCATGTGTGAGTGGTTTTCAAAGTGTATGCACAGTGAGTTTGACATGAGTATGATGGGTGAACTCAATTACTTTTTGGGTCTTCAAGTCAAACAAACAAAAGATGAAATCTTTGTGCATCAATCCAAATACATCAAGAATCTACTCAAGAGATTTGGATTTGAAACTCTCAAGACGAAATCAACACCAATGAGTCAAGCCAGCAAGCTCACAACAGATGAAAAAGGTGTAGATGTTGATATTCGTAAGTATAGAGGTATGATTGGTAGTTTACTGTATCTTACTGCTTCTAGACCTGATATAATGTATGCAGTTTGTGTATGTGCTAGATTTCAATGCAAGCCTAAGGAATCCCATTATAATGCTGTTAAGAGAATCTTTAAGTATTTAAGTGGTACTATCAATTTGGCTTTATTTTATCCTATCACAAATGTATTTGATCTTGTTGGGTATAGTGATGCAGATTATGCAGGTTGTCACACTGATCGAAAGAGTACAAGTGGTGTTTGTGCATTTTTAGGCCAGAGTTTGGTCACTTGGCAATGCAAGAAGCAGAACTCTGTTGCTTTATCAACAGCTGAGGGGGAGTATTTGGCAGCTGGCAGCTGTTGCTCTCAAATATTGTGGATGATACAAACACTAAGGGATTTTGGAATCAAATGTGGAAGGATCCCAATATATTGTGACAATACAAGTGCTATCAATATTTCAGAAAATCCTGTCAATCACTCAAGAACAAAGCATATCGATGTGAGACATCATTTCTTGAGAGACAATGTGGCTAAAGGGAAGATCAAGCTGATTTTTGTGCCTACAGAGTATCAACTAGCTGACATCTTTACAAAGCCACTGGCAGAAGAGAGATTTTCTATTATTAGAAGGGAACTTGGCATGTGTAACATCTAGTCAGCAAGCTGACACCAGGTTTTTCTAAATCTCAGCTTACTGATTGAATAAGTGCATATATGATTTTATTCATTTAGATTGAACTTATTTGATTTAATCTATTTTTCTTGTTATGTGTTCCATGGTAAGTTTGGCAGATTCCACTATCTTGTTATCTGTGTGTGATCATTCAAGTTTCTAGGCAAGTAATAATGTTATTTTCAATTTTGAAAATATCCTTTCACTTCATGATGATTATTATTATTATTATATATATATCATGCTTATCTGTTGTTTTTGTTTTATTTAATAATTGTTTAAAATGTTTAAAATTGTAAGGGGTAGAGTTTTATCTAGTTTTTATCCTAAAAATACTCCTTTTTCAGTCAATTAAAATAGGAATAGTTGAGGTATTTCATACACGGCTCTTCACATTCTTATATCCAAGGCAATAAATCAGATCTACTCTCTTCAAGCTAGCTTTCAACCGTTTTTTTCTCTCAATTGGGGTTGTTCTTTCAATCATCAAAATCATGCGTCAAACAAGGAAAATGAAGGCCGCTTCAGCTGGTCAGGGTTCTAAAGTGAACAAGCTCAAGCGCAAGTTAATCGATGAGGATGATGATCATGTGGAACAAGTGTTTCTGGACAGTGAGGAAGAAGGGTCAGTTATTGGTCGTTCTAGTGATCGAGAAGGGTCTGAAGCAAAGAAGGTCAAGCGGTGTTTAAGGTTCAGTTCAGATGAGATGGAGACAAGGTACAAAACTCTCAATCTTTCAAACCGAAAGATTGTATATGGTCGTCCGATATCTGGTAAGTCGTATCAAAATTGTGGCTCTGTTAAACTATTTACTGATTTAGGGTTTGAGTCATTTTTGTTGGACTTACCCAAAGACTGTTATCCTGAGTTTGTTCAAGAGTTTTATGCGAATTTAACAACCGATAAGTTTGGAAATTATGTGTCTTATGTTCAAGAGAAGAAAATTACTTTGAATGTGCCTGTTTTGAATTCGATTTTGAGGATTGATAACCCATCTATTGTGTCTGTGTTTACTAAAAAGGGTCCTGTTATGTTGGAGGATTTTGGCCCTTTAGATCAGTTAAATACAGTTAGGGGTTTGCATGGTGTCTTGGAGTTTACTACACCTACTACTGCTTTAGTTATGCCCATGGCTCATTTACTGTTCAAGGTGTGCATAGCAAATATTTGTCCTCGATTGGGAAGTAGGTCAAATTTTAACATTCAGGATGTCTGTGTTGTTGCTATGATTTTGGCTGGGAAAAAGTTTGATTTGTCAGATTTAATTTTGAAGAATATGATGGAAGTTTTTGAAGGTAATCAATCAGCTGGATTGCCTTATGGTCTGTTGTTAACCAGGATTTTTGACTGGTATGGAGTTGTTTTTAGTGAATCTGAAAAGGTCACAGTTAAAGAGTTTCTTGATGCTAAGAGTTTAGCACAGTCTCATTTGAAGGTTGATAAGGATGGTAATTTGGTTCAAGTTGAATTTTCTACACCTCCTACTCCCAGTGCTGAACAGTTACCCAGTGATGGTTTGGTGAATAAGTTTGAGTTTCTGGCTAAGGAATTGAAGTATGACAATGCTAATATGAGTGTTGATATTGCTCATCTTACTTCAAAGATTGAAAGCTTGGCAGATGAAGTGAAGTTTTTAAGAGAATTTGTCGTAAGCAAATTATTGGCAAATTATCAGAAGGAACTGGATACTACAGCTGGTGGTGAATCTTCTGATGGGAATTTGGCTGGCCTAGCAAATGCAGCTGTGAAGTCAGCTGAACAGGCAGGGAAGAAGTTGCAGACTGCAGGTTCTACTACTCCAAAAGACAAAGATGCTGGAGTTAATGCTGAAGAGGACAAGTTTGCAGATCTTGAAGAAGAAGTAGCCCAGGATGAATCCTGATTATTCCTTTTTAATGATTAAGGGGGAGTATTTTAGGAGAATTAGGAATGGGTTGGGAGGATTGTTTTTTTTTCAAAGCATGCTAGACTTAGACTTGTTTAACTGTTGCTGTTGGCTGGTGTTTTCGAATTTGCTGGTATTTTCTCTGAATATTTGGTACTTGGTTATGTTGGATATTGCTGGTTGCATGCTAGTATGCATGTGTTATTATAATATGCTATGTTTTTGGTTTAAATCTATCTGTTAAATGCCTAGTGTATTATATTTGCAATTTTATATCATGTGTTTACAGGATTGCAGGAATTTAGGGGGAGTATTCTATTCTCCTAAATTATTTTGTGATAATCATCAAAAAGGGGGAGATTGAAACCATTTTAGATTTTGATGATCACTGTTAGTAAGCTGAAAGCTTGTATTTGATATAAAATAGCAAGCTGTTATATGTGTACTAATATGTTTTAGCAGGTATCAGCTTGCTGATATGGTTTATCAGTATAATGTGTTGTAGTACATTGACAGCAAGCTGAAAGTAGGAAAACAGGGCGTTTCAGCGAGCTGACAGCAGGAAATATTCTATCTCAGCAAGCTGACACTGGAACGCAGAAACTGTTGGATTTGCAAGGAAGTCCGATTTTCTTGGAGAATTTATAGGATCTTACTTGTACAAGTCTATCTAATATATATATGGTTATATATTATATTAGAGCTCAGTTTTAAATTAATTCAAACATATTTTATTATTCAAATTAATTTTCCTATTTAATAGGAGTTGGATTTGACTAAACCTTATCTTATCTAACCAACTCTTATATATACGTTCAAACTTATATTGAGGAAAATTTCAAACGTATGTTTTACCTTCTTATCCTTAATATATGTAATTTCAAATCTATGTATATCTTAACAAATTTGAACGTTGAATTCTAACGTTCACTATCTTTGTTAAATCGAATATATATATAAACTCAAGTGTGTATAGTCTGGAAAAAAAAAAACTAGTGAAGCAAAACTGATTTGAAAAAAATCCATACACACTTCTTCTCAAACTCAAAACGATCTTAGCAAATATCTTGAGCTCTATTATTCTATATAGTTATATATATACGTGAGAGCTTATAGTTTGAGTTGTAAATTTCATTCACTTGTATTCGTTTGATTGTGATCAAGTTGTGGCTGGATTGTTAGGCTTGTGAAACAGGGTTCAAGGGAACTAGAAGCTAGAGAAGGCTATGCTAGGGTAATATAGTGCTTAGAGGGCAGAATAGTTCAGTGGAACAGGTGTTTCAGCAAGCTAGGATCAGCTGCAAGGGATAAAAGGTGGAATATTATTGTAATCTGTAATCGTGGTTGATTTGATTAATAATATTCTCTCTTACCAGTTGGTAGGGGACCAGGACGTAGACCATAGGAGATTAGGGGTCGAACCTGACTAAAAGACTTGGAGTTATTTACTTTTTCTGTACTGCATTGCATATAGCAGCTAGCTGACAGTGTCTGTTAATCAATCTTAGCTAGCTGACAGGTTTAATAACTTGGTAAAATTAAAATTGGTCATTGTTAGCCTTAACACCTATTCACCCCCCCTCTAGGTGTGCATTTTCATATGCAATATATATAAGAACAACCATATAAGTAATTAATAAATGTAGTTAAGAATAAAATAATATTTTATATTTAATGTTATAAAATGTAAATATATTAAAAGAATTATAATATATAAAATAAAATATGTTAATTATAATAAATGTATTTTAAATATTTAAAAAGTATTTCGTGCATCGCATACGATTTAAGCTAATATATAAAAATAAGTAGACACAAGCCGCATGTGTCGAGAGAATGAAATAATGAAATGAGGAGGTAATTAAATGAAAAATTGAGTAAAAAAGAAAATAGTAAATAAATATGAGAAAGTCAATTTTTTTAGAAAAAAGGTTATAAGAAAAAGGTGAAAGAGGGAAATGAAGCATTGTTTTCAAAAATGGAAAATTCAAATTCTAGTTTTAATTATGTAAAAATATATATAAAAATTAAAAAATAATATCGTAAAATATAAGTATAAATTTTTTCATTCTCCATAATTTCATATCAACAACACGAGGTAATGACCAAATTACCTCAAAATGAATATTAAAGGTCCAAAATGCCTTTTGGCGGAGAAGTGACCCTTAATACCCACCACTTACGCATTACTAACATGCGTATACCTTTAAATATTTACAAAAAACATGCACATCACTAGTTAGCTGCTACTAACCCTCTCACATTCCATGCATACATATTTCCATGTACCTAACTTAGAAAATATGTAGTATGACACAACGGGATAATGCATAAGCATCAGCACGTGATAATGTATACGCGTGTGTTACAAGCGTATTTATAAATTATGTGAACTGAATATGCATTCTAAAAATGCGTTTATAAAATAAAAATATATATTTTAAAAGACTACACATATTAGACATACGTGTTAGGGATTGTGGTGTTAACATTGTAATCAACTATAAGATATTTAGATTAATTAGAAATTAACTAAGTAAAACACACTGTCATATGTATATTGACAGTATGTTTAGTTGTAACTCATAACAATATGTATTAAAGCCAAGTAGGTGACAATATGTCTCAATAGTTACTGTCTTATAAAAATGAAATAACATGATCTATGATGTAGAAGTTCACAAAGTGTTCATGCATAACATGGATTAAATCATTGACAATAACATTCTGGAAACTGAAGCCTACGACAACATATTCAAGTGACAACACATTTTGGAACAACTGACAACAACTATTATTTTGATAGTAAACTTGTAGATTGAAGAATTGAAGACATCAAGTTTTACTGACAGCAACTATTCATGTGACAGTAAACTTGACGGAGAATGAGCATTCTAAGACAACATGTTTTACTGACAACAACTTTGACGGGGATAGTTGACAGCATGTTTAGCGGGATAATTGACAGTATTTTTGGATGACAACAAGTTTTTGAAGACTGTCAAGTTTGACAGTAAAACATGCGGAGTCGAAGATACTGTCACCAAAGAAGAGCAAAAGGTTGACAGTAACCTTTTGGTGAAACTGACAGTCTGTTTCAAGTAGCAGACTAGATTGTGAGAATTCAAAGATTGATTTTATCAACTTTAACTAGTCTGTCAAGTCTATTACTGCAACTTGAAAAAAGGCAAGCAAAAAGATAAAACGTGCTCAAGGAATCAAGGATGTCAAATCATCTCAGATCAACTTTATCTACAAATAGAATAAAGACAAATTTGAATAGGAAAAGTGAAGTTTCTATTTTAAGATTTGTCCTAGGAGGAACAAGTGAAAGTACACTTGTAAGTGAGATATGTGTTTCTGTATAAATACACATATCTCACAAACACTTTCCCTAAACACAACCGAGCTTAACTTTTTTCAAGCATAGAGACACTAGCAAACTATTTGTTATTGTATCTATTGAAGCTAGAATCATCTTCTAGTTAGTTGTAGTGAAACAAAAATTAATAAAATTAATTTTTAAAGTTAAACACCTTTCTTGATTTTACTTACTTATTGTTGTTTGCATTTGTTTGACTTTATTACTTTTTGTTTTGTTGTTAGCAAGATTAGTAATAAACTATCAAGTTGCATTTAACCCCCTCTTCTGCAACACTCATATTGTCTAACAATACGTAATAAAATAACACATTTGACACATGCGTCTTTGCCGGGTATTTTGGACCAACACTTTCCGTACTCAGCGCCTCATGAACACAGCTTAAATTGGAAACAAAATTTGTATGTTATATTCTTGATTTTGTTTTCAATACGAACACGACTTTCTTAATGTGAAATACATGTAATGTAATTTGAGTTTTAATAAAATTCGATTCAGTTCAAACTCGTAATGTGTCAAGTTCGATATAAGTTGGAGGTCGTTTAGTTAAACGAATCGAGTAGAGTATGTATCACATATATGTCATGGTTGGAATTTCAAAATCTGACTCGATTTGAATTTAAACTCCAAGTCATTTAATATTGTAAATTAATTATTATAATTTTTTTATTTTTACTAGTTATAAATTATAAATTAATTATATTTTTAATTTTATAATTGATGTGATCGCAAGTGTACCTCATGGCTTGTTTAAATTCGACTCAATTAATCAGAAATTTGAACTCATTTAACTTAAACAATGGACTCAACACTTTTATATTTCATATAGAATTTTTAATATTCAATTTTTCGTTAAATAATTAGATTAATTCTCACTCATCTAGTAGTGTGTTATTAGTCGTGTCCAACCAAAGAGATCCTTTTGTTGAATTTTAATTCTTTCTTCAATTTAATTTATATTAACTTTATTTTCAAAAAATCTTATAATTTATACGATAATTTAAATACTTCATTTTTGTATTTATGAACTTTTATTATATTATATTATTTTTTTATTTATTTTTAGAATACTTGGATGTGATATTCGATATGGTTGTTTTCTTCTCAGTCATTAAAGATCTATTATATAAATTTCTCTGGTCGCATATCCGACGGTTGGATAATAATTTTCTTGAATGAAAAGAACTCTTTACTCCGGTTATTGTATACCGATACAATTCATGTGGTATTGTATCTCTTGTAAAAAAAATAAATTAAAATCAAACTCAATTATCAGTTATCTGACTGGCCTCAGCTTGAATTACCGCCTAATTTTATATTATTATATATTTTAGTTTTAGATAATTATCTCTACATTCTACATTAATATCTCTACATAGAGATATTTATTTGGTATCTGATATATACTTGCATCATAGCCTAGAAATCCTAGACAAGGGTATTTAGAATATTTGACTATTATTTCCTCGTCGTTTTATCTATTTTTGGTCCCCCTTCCACCAATAGGGAAAAATATAGATGAAAACATGTGTAATTTGATGGTATTATATTAATTTATGCATCACTGATCACACACACTTGGAAGTAAGATAGTCAAAAATATTCATAGATTCTTGTTGTTGACAGCGGACTGAGAGTGACAATATTATCCTAATCATGTCTACAAACAACAAATCGTAGATGTGGATAATACAGAAGCACAGTCATTAGCTCACTTTTGAACGCTTTGATTTTTTTTCAAAGTACACATGATCTTTGAGTAGCTACTATGAAACTTCAGTCTATTCTCCTCGAACCTCTATATTTTCAGTCTAATATTATAATTATACTATGACATCGTTTTCAACGTGCTAAAAACTTGGAAAACCAACTTGTCACAATGGGTTAAAAGATGCAACAGTAATAATCTTGTCTTATTCAGCTCGTATCTCTTTTAGAAGATCACTAATTAATAAAGTTGCTCTTCACGGAATCACCGTGGCTTTATTTTTATTTTTTTAATCACGGTTTGCAAAATCAAATTAATTATTGTTATTGTAAAAACAATATACACTAATAACAAAATTTTATAATAATCCCAAAATCTCACATCCAATATTAACAGATTAAATAGTTTTTTGCATAATTTTTGTAACAACAATAAACTTCAAAATACTTGCATATTTTTCATCGAATATTGTCATCATTTCAGATTATGCTTATTTCCGAATTGGTAAATTAAAAGCCAATTATTATTTTTGAATTTAAATATCAATATTTATATATAAAAGACTTACGACGCCCTTGAAGTGGCGCATCACTATATATATATATATATATATATATATATATATATATTAAATGAGTTTGATTGGACGTGAAAAACATTTTTTCAACTTATTTGTGATCAACCAGTCATATTTTCTTGGCATTTTCAGAATTTTAAATAAAATTAAGACGATTTCGGAGATATAATTTAACTATTCTCATCTTCGATCTCTTATATATATGATCTACAGAATTCGTATATGATTTTGGCTTTATATGCATAAGCATAGGGGACTATTGTGGTGGGACATTACAAACTTTTTAACTTGTAAATTTTATATAAAAAATATAGAAATCATTAATATTGATATTGTTAAAAAAAATTAAAATTAAAATCTTTTAATAAATATTCACAAAATAAAATATGAAGTTTATAATATATATGAAAATATAATATTTATACAGTAAATAAATTTATTGTAAATATTGTTTTTACATAATTTTTATTCATAATAATTGGTATATATAGTATATACAGAGTACAATTGTATTATACAGAAATTATATTTTATATAATTATTTAATATAAATATTTAAAATTTAGATTATAATTTATATAATATAAAATAAAAAAATTAGCATGAAATGATCAAAATATTAGGATTTAATAAATCAACTATAATTAAAAATTTCAAATTCAATTCGATTGTACTAGTTATAATATAAATAGTATTTATATACTACTCGCATAGGCCGGGACAAGATGAAAACTGTAGTTTCAAACTAAATTCATTTCAATAAATACATATAAAGTGAAGAAAAAAAGAAAGAAAAGGAGGGCACTAAAATTTATATGCTAAATTCATTTACTTTATATTTATTTATTTAAATATGTATCTGTTTTTTAGAGTGTTTAATACCCCTTTGTTGGGTTTTTTTCTCTCTCATAGAAATTTAGTGCATTTTTCTCTACACAGTTTTTTGGGTTTTGTTTACCGTTTTAGTATGTTTAATTTTTGATATATTAAATATTTATTAGTTCATTGATTAGGGTTCATATGAAATTATAGATATTTTTTAGTTTTCCAATATATCTAGACAAATAATTATGTGTGGCTATAATCAATCGTTATCTCTCGATTAAGGCAGCGTGTTCCAGCGAGGGATGTTCCCGGATATATGATTAACATGGCGATGGACGATAGTAATCTTACTGAAAAAGCCATTCATTATATGATGTATTTCAATTATTTTTTAGATGTCATGTAATTTTTAATTAATGAATTATTTTACCCGTAAAAAAAAAGCTAAATTCATTTCTCTATTAAATATTATTTTATCCAAATTCCACGCTATCGAAAGTAAGAAATAAATTCATGATCTGGTATTACTACGATTGTGGGATGATTGGAATATCACTGGCATAAATTAACAATAAAAAGTTGTTTAGGATAAGTTTTAGTAATAAATTAATGTATTATAATAGGGAAAAGCATATTTCCGCACGTGTTTGATTTGACAATGTAAACCAGATAATCTAAAAAAATTAATCTTTTTTTAATTATCTTTAATTTATAAGACTTGTTGCAATAATCTAAAATTTTCAACTTTAATATGTTTTTACATATTGAATTTCCGCGGAAGCATAAACTCATTATTTTCTACAGTTGGAAGAAGAAGGGGCTGTGAAATAAAGAATCGAAAAGAATCGGAGGATGAAATTTAAAATAATTATTTATTTATTTATTACTTAAAATCAGTCCACACTCAATTTTGAAAAATAAAATATAATTAAAAAAAGTTATCGGAATTTCAGAATGATTTAGTTTCACCTGATTGAAAGAACCGCCAAGACTAAACTTTGAGTATTCTGCAGGTACTACACTTTTTTTTGTTTGGCGAAACTCTGCAGGTCTAGTAATACTACTAGATATTTGTGGTTATAGAATGTTTACTTTATTAATTATTATTTAATTTAATTCTAAATATAAATTTATATTCACATAAAAAATAAATTTAGGAAAAAGATTAAAAGGGCAACTTGTATAACTTAAAATGATAATTCCGATACAATTAAACTTGATAATTTTAATACAAATCACCATTTGTAATTACACAAATAATTTAGTCCTTATCAGATGAGAACTCTAAATATATTTATGTTTCTATTTATTTTAACTTCAGTCATTCTTATTCATGACAGCTACTCCCAAATCGTAAAACACCTGAAATAATCAACTCTCAAGGGCCAAGGCTATCTAATGATTCCTTATTAGTGAGAGAGAAGTTTCGCTAATGATTCCATAATCCATATTAGTGGGAGAAATTTAAGTGGGCAGGTGGGGCCCGTCTCATAAACATGAATAATTAATTGATATTCATAGAAGTTCTTGTTGTAGATTCATGAACGTACACGATATTTTGCCCCCATCCACTGCATATATTATGACTTATGAGTATATCTCGTGCTTCTTGACCTATACTAGTTTTATTAAATACTTGCATTAGTTTATCTTCTAGTTGGATTAATCATTAACCATGTTTGCTAATATTGACTAATGCATCCCATTAGTATAAACTATAAAGCACATTTGCTTTTTAAATTAATCCATATAATGGTTTATTTTTATTAAATATAAATGTTCATCATACAAATTTATGAATTTATTAATTATGAAAAAAAATGTACAAAACATATAGTATCAAATACAATCTACGTACTCCCTTCCTCTCTTCCAAAATAACATTCTGACAATTTAAAATAATTATTTTTAATTATCTATTTTGTGATTAAAAATATTCAATTAATATTTTTATTTGTATAAAGAAAATTTTAAAAATTTATGACGCTGGTCAAAACACTTTAATATGTATGTTAAAAAGGTAAACCATATGTATTTAAAAATAAAAAAATATTTATACATCTCAATTTTATCATCCATCAAATATTTTAAGTCGGTTAAAATTATAATTAATGAATCAAATCTCATAAATATTATAATATTATATATATATTGAATTTAATTAAAAATTCATATAAAATTTAAAATATTATATAATTTAAATCAATATAAAATATTTGATATTAAAAAATATTTGATATTTAATAATTAAGCTCTTGCACGATGTTTAAGATGTGCTTGTATTATTAAATGGAAGAACTTTGATAATGATCGAATTTAATTGATTGTTCTGGATTTAATTTTTTAATTCAAAAATATTTTTAAACAAAACACATAAATCCCGTTAATTACAAGCACAAATAAAATAATTTAGATTTTTTATAAAAATATGTCTTAACATATTAAATAAAAATAAAAAATTAATATTGTAAGAATAAATATAAATTATAAAACCAAAATACTGAAATGCAAATAGAAAATAATGAAATATTTAGAAAAATTCAGGCATTGCACTAGTATTATAAAATTTTATAAATCATAGCTTTTTCTAGCATATCGGAATCGTTTGATTTAGTTGGATAATAATTTAATTTTTTGATTAACAAGTAAGATGACTTGTTTTTTAAATAAACAATTTATTTGATAAAAATGAATGATGATGATATTGAATAGTGAAACCTGGAGGAGTTGAAAACTTTTCTTCAGAAACCAACAGAAACCACCTCTCTCTCACTTTCTGAACAGGTATATATGTCCCCTCTCAACCCGGAAAGGCGTCCATTTTCCAGTACAATAGCAACAGAAACTTCAAATATTATCAACAATCTTAACAATACGTACAATAGCTAATTAGCTAGGCTATTATTTTGCTGGTGACTCGTCATTTTCTACTAATTAACGAAGAGTACTATTGGGGATTTGAAAAGTTTTTTTTAAATAATGTGACGTTGAAATTAGAAATTTTAATTGATGTAATTAGAGATCTGTCTCATTTATTATTTTTGTAATTAATCAAAATAAAACACCTGATATTTGGAAAAAAAATTGAAAAATTATTTTGATTCTTTAATTAGCATTTTCAATTAATCAATCATATGCTTAATCAGTATTAACAATATAATCAATATACTCTAAAGTATATTTAAAAAAATTATAAATGTGCTAGAAAGCTCGGTACATTACACAGATTTTAAAATTAATTAATTATGATGGTATATTCGATTATCTCAAACTTACATATTCAAGACTTAACATAGTTATATAAACCTTACCAATCTTAATACCTATCTACCAATCGTATGTAATAATTATATTTTAATAATTATTTATTTAACTTTATGAGCAAAATGTATTATCTATAATAATTGTCTAAATATAATATATGATATATATTTGTCTTTGAATAATGGAAGAGCCATGCTCCATGTTTAATTAGCTCAACAAAAAATATTAATAAAAATTTAACCAGGTAATCTTACATGTACATATATTTATGCCGATTTTTCAACTCTAACACTCGTAGCTTATTATAGGTTTTATACATAATTATGTTGAATAATTATTTACATCTACAAAGTGTACATGTAGATCAAGATTCCCAATTGATCAAGGGGCTCCACTCCACACAACTTATAACTATCTATCAACTAAAAATTAAGAATAACGAGTCATAACATGTACATAAAGGCAATCCCTGTATGGACAACTGAATAATGTTGAAGTTTGGTAAATGGATCTGCTTCAATATACATGCACCATGCATAAATACGAAGAGGCATGAAAGCATGGGTTTCCCAAGTGTTTGTTTCACTTGTTTTCATTGTTAGTTAAGAGACAACTTCAAGTTGGCTGTACGTCTATATATATAGTCACTGGTCGGCCTCGTATAATGCTTGTTCCTAATTTCTCCACGTCGATTGTTGTCTTTCACCTATATTTTCATTCTCGTTACATTTGTTGCAATATTGCTTTCTGAATTTTCATTTAAGTGAATCTAGTTTGTTAAAAGAAAACAAAAAAGCTTATTCCCCGAGCTAGGATTTCCCAAATTTAAGGTTTAGTAAAAGTGACTGATCATATTGCACCGATTGATTGATTTAAAATCTCACAAAATAGTTGCATCATGACAGATTGCCAGACTTGTATTTATCTCAAATTATAAATTAAAAGATAAAATAAATAATATTTATATGAATCATAAATATGTTTTGATAAATCATATTTATTTTAATGAATTTTATTTAGTTCTTTTAATGTAACACGTACAATTACATACAATTATTGCATACAGTTAGTTACTTGAAAAGAAGTTGAAATTTATCTTTAAATTAGCATCTATATGAATAGTTTTATTGTTATATATGACTCTTGAGTTTTTAACTTAATTATAAAAACTACCAAGTTAATGACAATATTAATTTTTAATCTTTTATCATACAAAATTATAAAAATAAAATAAATTATTTCAAAATACCCCTTAATTTAAATGACATTTTTTTAAATTTGAAACTACTTAATAACTTAATTACCACACAAGATTATCAATTTTAACTTAAAAGTAAAACTTAATTGCATGCTCTTACTGGTGCACAGCTAGCTTTCTTTTGTCTTAAAAGTGTATGGAAAACCATTCAGTAAATTAAGTAAACTTTACACCTTAACACTTAGTTAAATTATGTTTTTGAAATTTTTTCATTCGGTGAGATGAAACGACCAGAGATCTATCCGCACATTCATGACCTACAACAAGCTGTAGGGCAGAGTCTTAATAAAAACTTGGTGACAAAAAATAAAAACAGCTCTCAAACATGTATAGACCGGCTCATCCACAGTGTCTGTAGACACGGCAATTTAATTAACACGTCTAGCAAAAGTGAAATACACACACACGTAACGCCAATATGCTAGCTGCTAATGCCAAATTTTCATAATTGTAGAGGAACATGAAGAGTTGATTTAGAGACATGAATCCTAAGTGTATATAAATATATAATCCATACATGCCTGATTAAATTAGCATTAAATTTTGCTCTATGGATCCTACTGCCGAATTCGACAATTCCAGTTCAGATTTTATACATTTTGGTGTATGCGTGTGTCAATTTCTCCTATTCTATTTATAGTCCGGACATATATGTAGTAACGAATGTTCATCAATCATGTGGAGAAGATTGTTAACATACATGGCCCAGCCAGTTCATTTACAATAATTTAATTGTGATTTATTAACCCTTTTAAATTTCAAGATAAGAGAGGCGTTAATATATATATATATATATATATATATATATATATATATATATATATATATATATATATATATATATATATATATATATATATATATATAATGGAAAATATCGTCATTTCAACAGTTCCTTTGATGATTATTACAACTTGTGACATTATAAATCTAAGCTCTCTCACTGCTCTTTGCAAAGAGTTCTGGTGCTGCCCAAGCTTTCTTGCAATCATGTGTGCTAGCTGCAACAATGTATGATTTTTCCAACGTAATATAATTGATAAATGTGTACTCCAATCAGGATTTATATATAGGTGAATATGATATGGTATGAATGTATGATGTTTCCATCTCCCCTAGCTTGTAATAAGATTTCGTGAGTTGAAATTCTCGTTTAATTTATCCTAATATACTCATAATTCATAAATACATTTATGTTAAGTAATTCATTAATGTTATTGTTGGAAAAACTCATCATTTGAAAAAATATAAACATTAATTATATTTATGAATTACAAATGATTAAATTTTAAAAATAATTAAATATAATATATGGCACGAATTAAGTTATTAACTCATCTAACAACTACTTAATAGTTTACAGATGTATAAAAATTATAGTACTAGTAAAATCTAGTATATATATATATATTGATAAAATAATGAAGCACTAATTTAATAAATGAGTATTTATTGTTAAATATATATTTATTATTCCTCATATATTTTTATATATCATATGTAATAAATTATAATTTATAATATTATATATGTAATTATAAAATTTAATTCTTAATATATATGAAAATTTTAAAACAGACTACTGAACAGCCCAAGAGTATATTAGAATATTGATCTTAAAGAATAAGAGCGCAATGCAAATAATTAAAAGTTGGGAAAATAAATTCATTAGTCCCTAAACTATTGGTGTTTTATTGTTTTAGTCCTTGAACTAAATATTCCAATATGCGGGTCCTTCAACTTTTGAATTTTTCTGATTGAAGTCCTTCCGTCCAAAAAAACTAACGGACGTTAACAGTATGCTGACGTGGCAGTTACGTGAAAATCAAAAATTCACCGATTGAATTCAAATTTTGATATGTTAATCTACGAGTGATAACAAGAATACAGGTGGTAAAAGTTTTCAATTTCGAGTTCACTAACGTATAGAAGTTTGCACTTTAATTTCAAGAACACGAAATAATAAGTTTTTTCATATAGATTTCTATACGTTAGTGAACTCGAAATCGAAAACTTTTACCACCTGTGTTCTTGTAATTACTCGTAGATTAACATATCAAAATTTTAATTCAATCGGTGAATTTTTGATTTTCACGTAACTGCCACGTCAGCATTGACTAACGTCCGTTAAGTCAAATTTGGACGGAAGGACTTCAATCAAAAAAATCAAAAGTTGAAGGACCCGCATATTGGAATATTTAGTTCAAGGACTAAAACAATAAAACACCAATAGTTTAGGGACGAATGAATTTATTTTTCCTTAAAAGTTAGAATTGAAACATGCATGCATGCATGTTAAAAATGTAAACATCAACAGTAGTTTATAACTGCACATAGTCAATATAATAATTACTTATCTTAATATATATTCTAAAGCCAGGTCATCAAATATCTATATCAGCAACATAAACTATTCTAACAAGTCTATTATTATGTATGACCTTATCTGCTCATAACATTTTCCTAAACTACAATCACTGCACCGGAGATTTTTGGTTCAATGCATCAGAACTTAGGGACAAAAATTATGACCTAGATTTAGAGTCTACTTGAGTAATCAAATTGACCCCGGCTATTTTTGGTTTGGTTTTGTAACACCTCTTCCCAAAATGAGATGAAAGGTTACTTTCAAACCACATACCTATATACTAAAATCACCTTATAATAATTAAATAGGTCCAACACATCTGCAAAATAAACAATATCTAGAAAGAAATGTGAGAAGTTCAAACGTCCCGATAAACGAAACAAAAGTAGCACTCCATCACACAATCCAAGATCCTCCTAAGTACCTGTGGAATACGGCATGAGGCAAATGTTCAGTACGTATTGAAATACAGTTTATAAAACAAAAAACAAGATATTTAATTTGACAACAATAAATAAACTTTAATTTTTAAAGACAGGGTTGAAGCAAAGAGGGGTTATAATATTTCATACCGATACAAAGCAGATGACAGATACACACATCACAGAGTACCTAATGCGTGCAACAAATCGGACAACGTGTACAACATATACCACGTCACCGTCAAATATCAAATCAAACTCTGGTTGCGAGACTGATAAGTTCATATTAGCCGATAATTATTTTATTACACATGGTAAAAAAATTAATTATATAATTATCCTTTAAACTACAAGTATATATGATTAGCTCAGATATATATGTTATTCAAAATATAGTGAGAGACAGCATATCCGATGGACGTAGGGTGAGCAACTGCACAATTTCACGTAAAACAGATTTCAAAATTACAAGTATATATGATTAGCTAAGATATGTTATTCGAAATATAGTGAGAAGCCGCACATATGACGGATGCGGGGTGAAGACTGCACAAGTCCACGTAAAACAGATTTCCAAAATTAGATATAAAATTGTTTGCAAGTTCCAACAAAGAAAATTAATTCTAAGAGCAAGTACAATGTTAGATGCAAAATGGCTATAGCCACTGCTGTAATATGGCACCAAAAAGTGGTTTTTGGTATTAAAATAGCACTTGCACTTCAATACTAGTTGCATTTTACAACCAAATAATTCCACATTTGCTTAACATTTGTCCAACTCATTCACTTTTATTTAAAGTAGACCTCCTTGTACTCCATTACTAGTTATTGAATGATGTGGCAAGGATGACTATAGTCATCTTTGGTCCTAAATATAGGACCAAGTATCCATTTATGCATTTATCCATCTAAGAATAGCTATGTATTGAAGTTGAATTTTATGATTTTGGTTCTATATTATAGCTATAAGACTAAATATAGCTATGCATTGAACTTGATCTAAGGATGTTAGTTTAATGAGGAGAGCTCTGGGGTTAGAATCTTGTTTGAGTGATATTTAAAAAATTTCCTTCATCAGTTGTAGCTCATTACGATGTTTTTTTTACAGAAAATATTAAAAATACCACCATCCTTGGATATAGTTATGTGAATCTTCTTCTTTAAGTTTGTAAGGAAGGTATCAGAATCTAATTTAATCAAGATCTAAGGAACATGGAAACAGGACATATGAATATTAGTGGTGGTGAGACCAGTTGTGGTCTAAGTTACGGGGATATCAGATCAGTATAAAGTGGCCTAAGTGCTTCTTCTGCTAGTAAGAGAGAAAGTTGGACACTTGTTTTTTTTATCAAAAAGTTTTACCAGAAATTGACAATTGCACTGACTTTTGAGCTTTGTACTAGTGTTCTGAAAATCACTAAATAGATCTGGCAGTAAAGATGATGTATGCAGCTCAAGCCAATAATAGTTAGTTAAAAACGATCATCGTGCCTAGTGTTTGCAGTAGAAAAGGAGGAGAAATTTTAGCACGAATGTTTAGAACAGTGCTTCTTTTGTTGTGGCCGGGACATAAAGATTCTTATAGGTAGTAGCTTAAGATATGAGAACAGAGAATGTGAAGCAAAAGGTGTTCCGAAACAAAACATGATTAGCACTCTAGCAGTGTTAATTGTCTCTGTATAATCTGAATATTGTATGTGAAAGCAGAATATTAGAACGCAATTAATCTATTGAAAAAGATAACGATGGGATTTTTACTTTGAGGAGAAAAGATACGTTTAACCTTTCTATATGAACAGGGTAACCAAATAGAAAGCATATAATTAATCAAGAGCGACAAAGATTCTTGCTTTTCTAGTTTTCGCATGTAGCTGATTCTATACCGATTTTTGTTTGAATTTCAGAAGTGGACTGTTGTCTTTCCAAGCAAGTACGAGTGCAACAATGTGAATATTTGATACTATTGATTAGACTTGAAAGCATTTTCTAACAGATAAGGAACGTATAAAGGAAAATATTCTATGGTGTAGTCGAAGTATCGTTCGATAATGTTTATGCTATGTGTTGATTTGTTTTCTTCCCACATAACTGGCCCATGCCCATGTGAATGAGATGTCCGTTTGAGAGTGTTCGAAAATATGAGTTGAGCTCCTAGGTGGAGTAGATGCCAAAGTTCTGTTCGTTTTTTTGCTGACATAGAAAGAGGTCTTGCCTCTGTTGGTTTTCTTCTTGCCGTTTTTATCCTCCATCAATTGCCAGAGTAATTTTTTAATGACAAGCGATATCTAATTAAGGAGAGAGATTATAAAACATGAAATTATAAGCGATCAAGAATCATAACTATAATCTACGTTTGGTACAAATCCGGGAATTGGGATTTGATCCGAAGGAACATATAAAAATTCCTTAGTTGAAATGGGAGCTCAATTCCTATTCCAATATTTGAAATGGGGTGTCAAACAAGCATATCAACATAAACATGTTCACCACAGAGAGTGCACTCTGAGTCAGCAAATTTGGACTGAGCATCTGATGGTATGGCCAATTATGCTAATGAAGTTCCAAACAAAATAACTCTATCTGTAGTTCTGTACCAACTCAGCAACTCCTTAAGGCCTAAATAAAAATAATTTTGCATGCATGATTATGACCATAACAGCTAGGTCCCTTGTCTTTTTGCCCCTTGGGAAACTATTTTCTCTCCACGTAGTTGATTAGTAAATTACTAGAACTTCATATTGTAAGATGAAGATAAATTACTAGAACTAAAAGGTACTGCACTGCATAATTTGAAGACCATAAAAGATTTCTCAGTGCCATATTCAGATCAAACAGTATTAGCTATATCCAATGGACTTGTATATTTGTTCTTACAATAACAAAAGGGCTCTTCAAAATGGCAGTCTAATATGGCGAGGAATAACATAAAATCCATATATAATTAGGCTTAACATCTCAATAATTCTTAGAAAAAGAAAGATTCGCCGTGTTTGATAAGGTCATCTTCGTTATCAGGGTTGAGTCCAAGAGACTGAATTGTTTAAACCAAGTTGAGATCCTTGGAGATAGTTCTTTTGCAGATTTTGTCCGTGCATCCATCGTTCATAAGTAGAGTTTCCATAAAGATGTTCAATCTCTGTGCTATTTGGCATGTTGAAAGCCATGATTGATCCTTGATTTTGCATGTTCCAGTCATATAATGCTTTCTCCATTCCAATTTTACTGGAATGTTGTTGAGGCTGCTGCATGGCTGCAATTAATTTATCGGGGGAAGGAGGTTTAGAGTTCTCTGATGATGCTGACTTGGTGTCGATAAGATTAACTGTTGTGATATCATGAATGCTTGATCTTCTCTTATCTTTGCCTCCAGAAAGCTGTCTAATGAAATACTTCTGAGCATGACTAGCAACTTGTGTTGGTGTTCTAGAAGTCACGAAATTTCGAGAAATGTTTCTCCAGTCCCCTTTACCATACTTTTTAAGTCCCAGTAGAAATTGCCTAAATTCAATCACAAAATCAAGAAAATCAAAAAATAGTTTTCCATATATACGGAAAAGTAAATAATTTTAAAACTTAGAGTCTGCAAATATATATATATATATATATATATATATATATAACTAGTTAAATATAGATTCATAGTCCTAACTCCTGAAGTCTAAAATTATGGAGAGACTGTCTTTTAAAATGTTAAACAATTGCACATGTAAGTGTAAATTCTAATCAAGACAATTATATAATTAAAACAGTGGATTATAACTCTGATAACACACACTAAATACCTGTGCTCTTCCTCTGTCCATGGCACACCTTTCTTCCTTTCTTGATCACAAAGCCGACCTGATGAGTTTCGCTTTCCGCCTGGAACATAAAACTGTTTCAGCCCATCGAAGCCCTGATTGTTGATCCATTCTAGTTCAAAGGAATGATCACTTGCATACCCTGGAACCGGAATTAGTCCAGCCTCTATAACACTAACATCTTCTTCCAATTCTTTGTACTGTTTGATTACATCGTTCACCGTTTTCCCCGGGATCATGGCTGCTACATTGTACCATCTATCTGGAGTATCCTTATCAAATAAAGCTAATGCATTCTCAAACTGTTTGTTCTCTTCCGGTGTCCATTTCGACTCCTTGATTTCGAAGAACCAGTTTGAATTTGCCCTTGAAAAAATCTCCATTCCTTGATTCATTGTTATATGATTAGGATACAAATGTTGAAAATTAGTGGACATAGGTAAAATGCCACAGAAAAGAGGTCTACTTATATTTTATTTTTTGCCTCAATTGCAGAGATAAAATGCAGAAGAACTAGAGGTTTTAAGGGAATAATTTGAATACATAATACACATAAAAATTACATATGCATGGTATGGGAATCTAGAAAGGACCTAACTTTCCCAAGCTCAAGAAAATGCAGAAAAATGAGACCTTGGTTGTGAATGATAAAACATTAACAATGCTTGAAGAAGATCTAAAAGCCATAAATTTCAAGAATTGAAAAGATAACAGTTAAGAGGCAAAGAAAGTAATGTTAACATTAGTTAGTCAAATGAGTGACACGTATAACAGAAGGCTGCATGATAAGAGAACCTCAACTATGAAAAAAACAGTAAACATAGAAAGTTTATGACAGAGAGGGGCTATAATAAGTGAGGTGAAAGAAGAGTAAATCCAAATTTGTCAGCAAATTGTACTTGTTTGTGAGAAGAAGAGATCTACGGAACCACAAATATTAGTAGTGAAAAGAGAGATTTGCAATATCATAGGTGTTGAGTTGTGATTGGCTGAGATGTTGTTTTGGGGAAATGTGCAAAATATATAAAAAAAAGATAACATAATCATTCAGACACATAGCTGCCCAATCAAAGCCAAAGGGACAATTTGTCAATGCTGCATTAGGTGCATTATGCATATGAGTACTTTGGTAATTTGAACAAAAGAATATAAAAGTTTGGGAGTGATAGTGGAGTTGAGTTTTAGCTGTAATTTCCCCTGCCAATTATTATATAACCAAACCTATCGATAATATTTCGTTCATAGAGGAGGATTCGGACTGTACGCAGATATTTTTTTTTCTATTTTTTTAGAGACATTCTTTTGTTCGTTTCTCCTATTTGATAGCAGTAACACCATGTCAGTTATTATCCTCGGTGCAAAAAAAAAATCTAGCTAGCCATCTCATAACTCTATTTTCTAGAAAAGCTCCTATGCTTTTTCTTCTCACTTATTCCTTATGTTTTGACTGTACATTCCAATAGTTGTTTGCAATTTGAATGCCCATGCTGCTCCTTTATTTCACTTTTAATTTCCAAATAGGTGTTCTTTAAATTTAAAGTTTGGAAACCTCATAATACTGATCAAATTCTATATTTACCAGTCTATGTGTTTGATCATTAGTGTTCTCCAAGCCATATTTAGGCTAGAGTCAGGCATGCAGCCTAGATTAGTCTTCTTTCTAAGTAGACTTTATCCTTAAACCTTGCTAAGTGTTGAGGAAAAAATCTTTTAAGTAATAAAATCCGCAAGTGCACGGGTGTACGTGAGTACAAAAGCAAGTACGGGTCGAACCACAGAGAACACGAATCAAGTTTTTAATTTATAAAACAAATTAAACTAGTACTGAAGAATATCAATAATCAAGCAATCTAAAGGACGGGTTCATCGGCTAAACACATAAAAATCATGGTGTAATTTAAATATTAATCTTTACTAACAATTAAACACATAAGCATTCGGAATAAAGACAACCAATGATTCCAAATCAAATATAATTTAAAAGCGGTAAAAACTACTTAGTAAAAATATTACCAATTAAATCAATTCTCAAAATCACATGGATCCTAACTATACGAACTCCCAACTTTACTTGTGTGGCTCGCGTGAAATTACTCACATAGACATGATATTGGAGATAACTAATAAGATAAATACATCACAGTTAAGCACATACACCATGAGATTCATGTCTTTTCAGCCCGACTACATCCGCCCTTTAGAAAGGGACTTTTAGCCTAGCATCATTGAGACAATCATGATAAAAATAAAGGAACTCATACCAGTAATTGAAGATGAAACTTGAATTTTATTGAATAAACTTTTAGTACATGGGAGAAAGAACAACTATGCTAGAGAAGAAGTAAAACACTACAATGCCAAAGATCTTTGCTACAAGAGGCCTGGCTTATCTATTTATACTAAAACAATTACAATGGAAAATTAATTACAAAGATATTTTTATTTAATTATAATAATCCTTGTGATTATTTGCTTGCTCAGCTTTCCTTGAATAGATGATTCTTGCTTGATTTATCATGATTCGCTGACTCATCGTGATATGCTGTGATCTCTTGATATCAGTGCAAATATCTCCTTTTAATTGATAAATCTTTAATATCTTTTTAATATGTGCACAATCAAAATAAACACAAACCAAGCATAAAAAGGGAAAATAAACTTAATAAATATATACAATTATACAATAATATTATACTAATAAAATGTGTTATCACTAAGTATAAGAAAATTTAAGACTTAAGATATGTCTCATACTTAATTATCATAATATTAAATTAAAGAGCTTGGATTAGGTAGAGAATGCCACTATAATATTTTACTACTATAAAGATATAATGCTATGGTTTAATGTACGAAATTGGTACTCCCTCGTCCCATTTTATGTGAGTTTGTTTTAGTTAAAAAGTGGGTAAAGTAGTGTGACCTATCAATATTTAATAATAGATTTGAAGATAGTGTAGGAACGTCGTGGGTGTAATAATATTTTATTTAATAAAAAAGGAATATAAAGTGGAGAAGTAATGAGTGTAATAGTGAAAAATAGTGTTAAAAAATAGTAAGTAGAGTAGATTCATTCTTTTTGGGACGTCCCAAAAAGGAATAAGGGTCATACTAAATGGGACGGAGGGAGTACTCAACAAGAATAAATGCATTTGTATTTAAAATGAAAGTTGCATTATTAAATCTCTGTTTCTTGGCAAATAGTCTTTTTAGATTAAAATAAGTTATGTAATTGAAAGACATAGCTTTCAGATGTTGAAAAAAAATCAAAATTATTGTTTGTAGTTTAATAGTAGTTGGCTTCACCTAAAACTTATTTTAAGTTACCATTGTTGATAACTATGGCCTCTCTGTGAAGGAGACAAACAAATTTTAAGATATAGAATTGTTCCCTTTCCTAGTTGTACTACTTTATTGTTACTTTAAGTAAGCCTACAACATGTTTAATTTTCTGTGATCTTGTTTGATTATTTCAGTATTTATAAATACTTTGGCGGGCTTACTGAGGATTATTGAGATGACAAAATCAACAAAAAAAAACAGAAGCTTAAACAGTTTACATGGATTGACTGTTTGTCTACATAAGAAGTGCATTAGTGCGCGTATAGTCATGGCAGTGATAGTGTTCACGGAAACAGTCTCTCTACGAGCCATAGTATAAGATCAAGATATGGGTATTGGTCACACTCCCTAGACCATTGAATGTTTGGTCTCTCCGGTCAAGAAGCATTCTCTCAATCAGACTCCAGTTCAAGAGTTTTGATTTGCTTAGTCAATAGTAATCGACTTTTTAGATTATGATTATCAGCTACACAGTGCAAAGGTTGCATCTATAGGATTATTAGAGTTAAATTTGGTGCAATGACATTGTTGCTACGCACACACTTATGACTCGACTGAAGCCGAATTTTCATGCTCGTGTTACAAAGAGGCTATAGCCTACGAGACTAGAAAGAACATGTTGTACAGTAGATCAATATTAGTGGTCATGCACAAACAATGTTTGAATTGAAAAGATAAAAAAAATTACACAAATAGTTCATGTTGTAGTATTGTTAAAGCAAATGCTCATTGGTGTTTCCAACTCTGGTTTCAATGGTATATGTTGGAAATGAAAGGGAAGATTAAAATAAAGTAACACTTCCCACAAGTGGAAAGATTCCTTTCCCTACCTTAATTCCATAAAAATGCATAAGGTTTAGTGAATGAGATCATGTGGACCACTTGTGCAAGTAGTAATGCATTGAATTGTCACCAAATGCCAATAATGCTACTCATCTACCAATAGTCTACAACACTCTAGGTGTAGGAGAAGACTTCCATTTATTTCTAATTGTAAGGCATAAAGCTGCCTCATTGAAATATACCAAACTCACAACTATCTATTTTCATAGATTACTGTTCTGTGCTATCAGAAGAGAAGAGGTTAATAGACACGGTGGTCATCCTCTTCCTTTTCTCTGAGAGACTAGATATTCAATTTGGTTAATAATATAAGCTGCAAAGTTAACCGAGAGGTCGTGCTTGTTGCGATGATCAAGTGTTTACTTGTTGCGACCTTTTCTGATGTGTGGAGCATTATAAATACGAATTAGGACCAATGTGAGAAACAAAATGACAGAAATCATCGAATTTAAAAGTTCTATTCTCACAACAAGGAGAGAACATACAAGATAAGACGTGCCATATAAACAAAAATAAAACTAAACTTAGCTTCTTTAAGCTCAAATTTGATATGTCAAAAATTTTCAATAGAGTAAATTGCAACATGAATGAACTATGAACTTTTATCAACATTATAAGATAATCTCAAATTAACAAATATGCTTATAATTGTTGTCCTGCTGATAGAACTATTCAAAAATGTTTGATTAAGTTCTAATATGCTCCAGAATTACTTAAGCTCAGCATACATGTTTTTTTTTTTTGATTGTATCTCTTTCACGTGTCATATAGTTGGGTGGCCTTTCATTTTCGCATCTTTAAATTCATGATCTGCCTTCCTATATGTTTATATGGATGTTGATTTGTATCAACATTTTGGAAGATCTTTTGGAGGTGGCAAAATTGACTCGTTTGGACCCTTTCCATTGTCCACCAAGAATGCCATTTTTAGTCCCCATGTGGTGTGTACTTCCAAGTGGCAATGCATGAACCAAACTCCTGCAAATACATAACAAAATCTTATCAATTCCTCCTTTTCAAGTGTTTATTTTCCATAAACGTGTCACATAATGTTATACATTGCTAGATTACCTGGATTATCTGCTCGAAATCTAATAGCTGTCCATCCACCAGATGGTACACCAACTGTGTTCCTTTCAACAGGATCAACAAGGTTAAAACCCTTTGGATCTTTCTTCGGATTGAAGTTTCCAAGTCCTCTGCCAACTACGAAGAAATTGAATCCATGAAGATGACTAGGATGATTTTCCGGTAATATAATACTGGCATCTTGGAAAATAATTTGAACCGTGGAATTGTAAGATAGCCTAGACTTTTGTACCACTTGTGGTTGCTAAATTTTCTGGTGGAGTTCCTGTATAGTTGTAAACAAAAGGTGGATTTGCTGGAAAATCTGTTGTAAAGACGCCACGAGTTTTGAAGTAATGTGCTTGAAGAAGAGCTGTAGCAGGCATGACAAATGTCACATTATTTATATTAGCCACAACTCGGCTTCCATTACCAGCTTTGCAACTAGGACAAGGATTTATTCCTAATCCAACTGTGAAAAAAAGGGATTGATCAACTGTCAATGGCACTTTTGCGGGAAAACTTTTCGAATTTAGGCTTCGAAGTGACTGTAAGAAGTTTTCAGCAATTGGGGTGGCATTTTGTGGGGGTGCCTTTGTGAAAGTAGTTGGAGTATTTGCAAGTGTTCCAGTATAATGTAAAGTTGCTATGGCTGTCACATTATCAACAGCTATTGGAGAATCCATGAATGGCGAAACAGCGACGAGGTATTTGCCAGAGTTTTGATCTGCATCAACTATAACATTGGTGGTTTAGCCTGGGGCAATCAGGATTGTATCTGTTTTGAATGGCTTTACATATGTAGCATCCACGTCAACTACGGTTAGCTTGTGTCCAGCAATCTTGAAGAAGATTTCTTCATTAAGCGCAGCGTTAACGATTCGCAACATGTAAGATTTTCCACTATCAACACTCAATTGAAATGCATTCTTGGTTGCACAACCTGAGACTGATCCTGGCAAGCCGTTAATTGTATGAGCATCCGAGATATTTGGTGTTAACCTGATTTTAGAGCTTGATTGATCACATTTTCAGTGTCTGATTTCCACCATTCACCTATAAACACAAGTAAATTTCATGACAAAATATAATGTCTCATGTCAAACACATTAAGCTTTTGAACTTTTGAACATTTAGTGTTACCTAGAACGACAACAATTTCTCGGTGGGGTTTTGGAAATGGATAAGGAACACCAAGCTTAGGGTGGATTACGATGGCACCATGAACTGTTGCACGTAGCCATAGAATATGTGCATGCCAAAAAAGTGTACCCCGTTGGCCGGTAATAGTAAAATTGAAAACATAATTTTGTCCTGGTTGAATAGGGCATTGTGTGATGTATGCTGGTCCATCTGCCCACCCTGTTCTCAGTTGTCTAATGCCGTGCCTGCAATTCACAAAAATGAAAACAATTAAGATTAATTATATAATATATAATGTAGCACTGTAACCATCAATATAGGCCTGAAATATGAACTAGTAAGGTACTGCTTGTGGCTGCTTTAGGAATAATCCTTGCAGATGAATGGCAGCGAGTAGAGACAGCATAAGAAACATAGTAATTGTAAAGGCTTACTAATGTATGGAGACATTGTATTTGACATGATTAACAACGTTGATGAGGACCGTGTCACCTTCTCTGGCAAAAAGAGTAGAACCTGGAAAGCGTTTGTTAACTATCACAATTGGCTTGCTAGAACACAACCGCTTGGTATTCCTCATTGACACCTTCAAATGTGATCCACAAACCAAAAGGTTTAGAAATTTAAAAGTGCGAGTGAATGTGTGTGTGCGTGCTGTTTTGCTTCCAACATTATTTAGAAAAAATATGCAATGATTCATGTTTAGTTTTCATTTACAGTTGGATAATATTGTTTCAGAAACTTTAGATAATTGTATTTGTCTTTTTCGACTATTGTTATGGGCCTGTCACCTGTATAAATTTATATATAATGAAGTGCGGGTAACTGCAAGATTGTACTTGCATCGAACTTGCAATTATCATGCCTACATATATTCTGCAGAAAGTGTACTTACATCGAACTTGTAATTGCGAACTCTGGATTCCACTAACAGGGGAAGGAAGCATGCGACAAGGATCAAAACTCGGACCCAAGAATCCATCTTTCTTTTCTGTGACTTAGTTAAATGAAATGTGTATGATCTATATGAGTTGAATGAAGGTCTAATGGCTAGCTTGTTGCTGTGAAGAATGACTGGTCAGATCAACCTTTTATACCATGCAAATGACTGAAGTCATTCCTGCAATGTCAATTTTCATCAGTTAGGTGGATTATTTCATTCTTAACAAAAAAGCAAAAGAATCAAGGCGAAATTAGTCTTCACTGCTGATATCTTACATGTTACACAAAGTACTAGCAAAATTTATACAACTCTAACACCACATTCAGTAAACCTTGGAAGGAACATGCAAAATTGCACATAAGTATTATACCTGAAGAACGTTATTGTCTAAACAGTAATTTAAGCAACTAAAGTAAATGCTACTATTAGAGTACTAATTATTCTAGCTTAAAGTCCAGGGGATTTTCATGTCTTGTTCGTAATAGAAGGCTGAGGATACGACACTCTGTGTAGGTCTGTAGGATGAGTGTGTGAGTGTAACAAGAAGTTTGAGAGTTCGGAATTCAGTGGGAAAATGAGTGTTAATGTCTAAGTATTACATTTTGCATTCGCCCATTTTCAGGAAAATAAATAATTTGTGAGACCACCGGCTATTACTATTACTTGAGCATAGAAGTTGTCCCAATAGCATACCTAATTATTTTAATTTGAAACGGTTTTATGTGTTAAACTGTAAGGTCACTGCATGCAAGCTGGTTCAGAAACACAAAACACCTTGTTTGAAAGCAAAGTTAAGCTCTCTAAAGATTTTAACCACAAACCAAACGGTGGGTATAACTAAAATATGCACCCCTAACAACTTATCAACTCTCCCTAGCATTCAATGTAATTTCCATTAGATCATCACTTAATCACAATCAAATTGTTTTGATAACGGTGATGTGACCATAACAACATGATGTCCATTGTTAACCATTAATCAACTTATCAAAACTTGCCAAAAAGAATGATAATATTATCATCCCGTCAAACAAGATTCTCTTCAATTTAATACGAATTAACTTTAACTAGCAAAGATGTTATCATCACTAGATGAGTAGATGGTATTAAATTTTAGATTAAAATTAATTTTCTTTCCTAAGAATTAAGTTAGTTTTGTTCTGGACTATCTTAAATGTCAAGTTTAACATGAAATGAGATTTTAAGGATGACTGGACGTCTGGACCTAGCAGTCTAGCACAAATGTTGTTCAAGTAGTGCGCTTACAAGACCTGATCCCTCGAGGTCCCTACTAATACTTTTAGACCCGTTCTTGATGACTTAACTTTCAATTTTTCTATTTTTTTTTTATCATAAAAGAGATTTCTAGTTGCACTGATATAAACAATTTTTGCCAGCTCTTCCGGCCAAAACGAAGAATTCCATCGCATTCAGCAAGCCTGATACTCAGAAGCATTCGAACTCAGAAAATTTATTTTCCTGACTACTTAGGCAAGTGGTCGAGTTATTGATCTCAGTTTGCTCAAGAAGCAAATTCCGAATTTGATCAGATAGGAGAATATGCTCTTACAGAACTCGACGAAACAAGTGTTAGGTTGTATTCTACTTCTAGTCGGTTACTTCGAAAACTTCCCTTTTAAAGATTATTCATATTTTAAATTCTTGATAGCAGATAATGGGGAATATCGCAAGCCTTTGAAGAATGAGCAGAGTCGAACTCAATGGAAATAGAAAAGAACTAAAAGAAGTTGGCCGAATTTGTGCATATATATATCAGCATGAGAAGAAAATATAACATGGAACTTCTGATATATTATTATAATCATTGTGGGTGTGCTTTATAAAGCCAAATCCCTAACTAACTGAAATATCATATTTTCTTAAAGAAACAAACTATAATTCAAAATTAATCCGAAACCAATCATCCTAAAGATTTGGTCTAAATTCACCAGTTATAAATTTATTAACAATTCAAATTGCCACATCTCATATTGTTGACAAACTGTGGGTGTATGGTTCAATATACTGTTTCGGATCAAGATTCCATGTCATGTAGGTAGCAACTATATGCGAACATGAAGAGTGATACCAATTCAATTTTCCACGAGCAAAAAACTTTACGTAAATCTACGATATGCTTGATGCCATTTTGAGACCCATTCTTCGCTTTGTAATATGCTGTAATCACTTCAAAGATCCCGCTATGTTTATTGTATGGAACATTCTTTTGTGTTGATGCCTTCCATTCAATATTTTCTAATAGATCTCTTAATTTTTAGCAATATATAGTCCACTTTAAAGGTCATTCAATGTTTAAGTTTTCTGCAACAAGTTTGATAGAGCGAGCCATAATATATATATATACACACACTTTCCACCATTGTTGTGACTGGTGAAAAACGAGTGGATTTAAGTTGCCATTTAAACTTCCATTGTTGCCTTACCATACCATACCAGTATCCTCCATCGTGAGAAATAGTCTACATCTTTAACGGGATATTTCATCAGCATCAAGATTAAGCTTTCGAAATTTCTTCATTGCCTCAAACTTCCTTAAGAAGTATTTCCGACCAACCAGCATAGCACCTTTAAATGTATACCAAGATAAGATGAGTTGAAATTACTGTTAACATGTTAAAGACAAAAACGATGTATACCCATATCACTAGTAATGCCACTTTGTTCTCTTTTTATTGCTTCAATGATTTCTAGGTGACAATCTGAAGTACCATACACACACGCAAATCTCATTTTACTATATTCAAGTGAACTTTTTAGCGTGAGAATCATGAAAAATTTCACTAAATTTTGCAGAACCATAATAAAAAATGTCAAAAAAATGTTTGAATAAAATTTTTATTATGGTTTAGCAAATAAAATTATGATTCACACTAATTTATTCAAACATTTTTTTGGCATTTTTTATTATAGTTCTGCAGAATATAGTAAAAGTTTTAACGGTTTTCACGCTAAAAAAAATTTCACCAAAATGTTTTATATATATAGATAGATAGATAATTGCTCCATAAAAAACACCTTTATGTAAAGAACAATATAGAATCTTACATAAAAATTCATTTAGATTCTAATTTTAATAATAATTAAGTTTTTATTATGAATAATAATAGAATCTAACATGAAGTTAACAACAAATTAGGATTAAACATAACATGATTATATGTAAATTTCATTGTTATAAAAATGTATATAAGATTTTATGTTGGATTCTATATTAGATTCTCTAACATTTTATTTTTAAAATTCAGATGAGAGTATGGGCTTTCAATTGGTGCTCACGCAGAGCTTCTCGAGTCCACCACTCACTCAACCACGGCTAAACCAAGGCTTTGATGTTAGAATCGATATGTTAAGCTTCATTATTGTTAAATCTTATGATTCTAATCTTAAAAAATTGATTTTTTATAAAAAATGAAGTTTTATGATGATATTATTCTGTATTCTTTATATAAGGCGTTCTTTATGGAGTGCAACGCTATATATATACAAGTTTATGATCGGGATAACTAATATTTAAGTAAATTAATTTTTTATTGATATTTAATATAAAATTTTATAATATTAAGAATTTATGTTAATATTATATGTTGTCTTATTTTATATAAATTTATTCTATTTAATATAAACATGTTATAATTTGAACCCGTGTTATTATAAATATATAATTGAGCCTAAAAAGTAAAATTTTAGTTAATATAAATATGTACATAGTTAGGGCCCGTATTATAATAAGTAAAATTATAACTATTACATGTATATTTTTTAGGTCTGGCCCAGTACCGACCGACCAAAATTTTTAATATTTCGGCTATAATAATATAACTAGTTTATATCCCGTGCGATGCACGGATGATTTTTTTTAATTTTTTAATATTTTTATTTTAATATTTTTAATGAATTGAATTTATTTGTATAATTATAATTTAAATTTTATTTAATATTATATATATATATATGTTTTTATATAATTTATTTGCATTTATATTTTAATAGGATAATTTTTGTTTGTTTTGTATAGAGATGTATTTTACTTAGGAGATTAATGTGAGATATTTTAATTAGAAGATTAATATGAGATTGTATTTTAGTAGTAATGTTTATATTCTTTAGAATTATAATGTTTATGAGTTGTTTGCATAAAAGGAGGATTACTTGTGTTAGAATTGTATGTATGATTATATTTTTTTAAAATTATATTTTATTAAAATTTAACGGTTAAGATTATTTCTATGATTCACTTAAAATTGGACGATCAAGATCTTTTCTATGGTTCACCCGGTACCAAACCAACCGACGACCAAAACTTTTAATCTTTCGTCTTTAATAATATAGTATAGTATAGATGTGTGTGTGTATATATATATTCTAAGGTGACATAAGATGTTAACAATTGTTTCTTCATTAACTAACCGTAAGTGCACCAATATTGATGGTTATTTGAGTCAAACCCATTGCAATTAATAATTTCCCATTCTACCTCCTTTTCAAAAATGTGTCATCGATGCCGATAAATGGTCAAGCATATTTATATCCATCTGCAATCGATTTGAATGCCCACCACACACCTTTGCACATATATGTGTTGAATGTTGTACCATTAACTTCAGTTATAATTAAAGCACTTGTACCTAAAGTTTAAAATAAGAGGTCGTCTAATTATAGTCTGAAGTCATGAGCTGAGCTTTTTGTGGTCTTGCTAAAATATTCTCAAAATACAATAATGTTCATAAGGAAGTTTAGTGATTTCAAATAGCAATTTGTTATCATCTAATTCCCAAACAATCCACGTTGACAAAACACAATAACGCGATAAGCACAAAAGTACATAATGCAACAAATTAACGTGGAAACTAACAAACACGGAAATGCATGTTTAGAAAGCAGCAATATGGACTCACAAAAAAGTGATCTATATACCAAAAAATGTTTAGATGTACATAACCAACAAAAAGAAATGTGTGATCAAAGTAAAAGTTAAAATCACTTAACGCACCATGAACCAAACAATGCTCTTTTAACAATTTCAAATAAATAGATACCTTGATTTTTTGGACTTTTATGAATGTTTTGTGAGAGAATCCCAAGGAGTGATAGATAAGGAAGATGCCATGAAAATTAACTTCACAAAGTTCCGCATTCTCATCTTCATACATGGGACAAAGTTATCTAAAGGGTTAAAAGGAAGAAAAAATAGGTTTGAGGCCAATAGACACTAGTAAACATTAGTTGCCCTTAATATAGATTTAATACATATTACCTTAAACGATTCATGCCTAGGCATACAACCACAAGAAAGACCAGAAGAAAACTCACTATTGGAAACTAGATGTCAGGGTTTTTTTTAACACGAATGATAACTGATCTCACAAGTATACTCCATGTAATAATAGTAGGCCGTATTTCATCACCCACTGCACATTCCAAGAAGCAAACTGCATCTGGTATTCTACAACAAGAACAAAGCCCCTTAAGCATGATGTTATAGGAGAATATATCTGGCTGAAGCCCACTTCTTAAAATGCGGGCCCCAACAACCATTGCATTTTTACAGTCACCAGATTTGGAGAAACCATTCATTAGGGTGTTGTGGGTTACAAGATTTGGGGCACATGTCCATCGAGTCATAGTCAAATACAGTTGCAACGTGTCTATAACGTTACCAGCAGAACAGAGTCCATGAATTATGATGTTGTGCATGGTTAAATCAGGCTTTAACCCCTTATTTACAACTTCCTGCCACAAAGAAAGGGCCGTGTCTACTTTTTTACCTTGAAACAGACCATTCATCAATAAACTATACCATATCTGGTTTCCAACCTTTGTCCAGCATTTCCTTCACAAGGTCATAGGCTTCATCAAAACGTTGCAATCTACACCATCCATTAATAAGCGTGTTGTACGTGAACAGATTAGGATAACAGTCCATAGTGACCATTTTACTAAAAAAACGAATTGCATCCTCAATTTTGGATGTTTGAATAAAACCTTTAATCAGTGTATTGCAAACATGAACATTTGGTTTGCAGTTGTGAAGAGCCATGCGGTCAAACATAGTCATTGCTTCCTTTAGCCTGCCCTCATTACATAACCCATTGATCATTGAAGAGTATGAATATACATCTAAATCATATCCACACTCCTCTGCGTCTTTAAGAACCATCAAAGCCCTACTAAGGTATCCGTTCTTACAAAACCCATGTATCAGAATTCCATAAGTTGTTGAGTCGGCAGCACAAGCATTATTCTCACACCAAACTTGCCATAGCTTTATCGCTTCCTCCACCCTTGCGTTCTCAAACAACCCTTTCACAAAAATATTGAAACCAATTATATTCCGTAAACACTCTTTCCCCATAAAATCCCACAACTCATATACTTCTTTAGTCTTTCCTGCTCTCCAATACCCATTAAGTAATACATTGCATACCACCTCATCTGGAAAAACACCGCTTTCAGTCATTTCCATATAAACTTTAGACGCCCCATCCACATTCCCCGACTGACACAACCCATGTATCAAACTACTATACGTAAACAAATCAACCTCGCGTTCATTCTCCATTCGGTTCCAAATCTCCAAAATCTCATCAAACTTCTCACACTTACACAAACCACTAATCATAAGATTATACGTAACAACATTCGGATAAACATTCACTCCTTTGATCAACCTGTCCCACACCCCATTTGCTCCCACAAAATCACCTTCCATAAAAAACCCATCAATCAACACATTATAACACATCACATCCGGCAAAACTTCTCTCTCAAACATTTCATCAAACACCTTAACTGCATCCCCCACCTTCCCACTCTTCGCAAGCCCATTAATCACCGTCCCATAACTAATCACATCCGGCCTCAACCCATCCTTCCACATACACTCCACCATCTCCATCGCCTTCTCAAACACCCCTTTCTTACACAACATCTTGATCAAAATATTAAAACTCTCCACATTAGCCTTCACACCCATTGCCTGAAAAGACCTGAAAAAACAACTCCGCTTTAAGCCACTCACTCGACACAACAAACCCATTCAACACACAATTACACGACCTCACCCCGGGATCACACCCGAAAATGTCAGACATTTTATCAAACACATGGAGTGCATTATCAACCATGGAATTCTTCGCATACGCCTTGAGTACTGTCAAGACTACATCTTCGGAACACCGGCATTGTTGTTGTTTTATGGTTTCGACGACCCGGGTCATGTGGGGGATGAGTTTTGGGTCGGAGAGACGGCGGAGAACATGGTGGTAGATGGTGGGTGTGTGGGTGTAATTTGGGTGTGAAGTTGCTGAATAGAAGAGTGAGAGAGCTGTGTTTGTGTTTTTTTCTGATTTGAGGAGGGTTAGCAAGAGTTTTGGGGTAAGGGTTTTGGGTAAATTTGCCATGGGATGAGAGTGAATCGAGGTCACAGCAGAGGTGTTGTTTTTCTCATTGTAATCACATTTTTGAATTTATGTACAAATTGGATGGACATGCGGATATTTATATTTAGAGATCGTTGACAGTTATTTCAAATACCGGCCAGTGATCTTCTTTTTTCACATGAAAATATTTTTATAATATCAAAATATAATATTTAGAGTTAAAATATGAAATTCAGAGAAAAGAGTTTTTTTTATTTAAAAAGTTTATTATTTAATTTAAAGTCATATAATAATATTTTCAAAATTTTAATATCTAAAAAAGAACATTTAAATAATAAAATATATATTGAAAATTTCAAACGTTGATAACTTTAAGAGTGAAGGTCTTATATACATTTTTTAGAAAAAGTATATACCGAAATGCTCGTAAATGAAAGTGATGGTCCAAAATACCCGTTGAATACGGAATTTAAGCATGCGTAGCAATTCACAGGCATCTTCTCCTTTTTTTGTATTCGTTATTTTTTTTTATATTGTTAGCCTAAAAAGTAAACTGATTACATGTTGTAGTGGATAAAGAATGTGCATTTTAAAATTGCACACATACAAAAGATGCGCCGCAATCATTCACCAGGGGGATCATTATTCAACAAATGGCTTCTAAACCGTTCTCGTGATGGACGATCTGGATTTAAAAATAGATTTTAAATGCGACTTGCTTAATAAGCAAGGTCCGGGTGACATAAGAAACGGGGTCACTTATTAAGCGAGGTCCATTCTTGGACCAAAACTAAAAATAAAATAAGCATGCACACGTGGGAAGAATACAAAACAAATAAACACCCTTCTAAATTGTGCATATAGAAAAGATGCACGTTTCAGTGCGTATAGTAATAACGAAATTCACTGCACATGTACATTAACAAGCACTCAATTTTATTCTACAATTACTCTACTCATTTATATCTTTCATTTCCTCCTAAAACTGTATCATCCATCTTCCACTTCTCTTTCTTAAACATCATTTAATTCCTAATTTTATTAAATTTGAAACAATAAAAATCACGCACACACATATAAGAATATACTTATATTCTTAGTGATGAAATAACTATAGAAAGTAGAAGCAAGAGAATCTCTCGTTGTTGTTAATCGTTGTTCTTACTATAACACAGAATTGTTTTGTATTTATTGATAATTATTGATAGATAAAATTAAAAAAGACAATTTCATAAACTACACATAGTGTGTATGCGTGTATAGGTGTAGAAAAGACCATCTATCCACCTATATATATATATATTAGGCCATGTAAATTGAAATATAGGTATTTAGGTCATTATCTCCTTTAATGGGTGACGACCGGATCGTTTGTAGTCCATTATTATATTTATGTCTATCATCGTATTTCAATCAACAAATACTTCTACCATTCCGTCCAAAAACTGTTAAAAGATAAAACTGAAATTATAAAAATAATAAAATAATAAATCTCTAAAATATTCAATAATATTATGATTATTATCTAATTAAATTTATTTAATTCAAACATTTACCATACAATTCTAGCTTTTTCATGGGTTATTCGCTAACAAATTAATTTATTTTTATCATTAAACTCGAATTCGAACAATTCTTTAATAAATCAAACAATTTTTTTATCTTAATTCAAAGACATTCCAAAAATTATTTAAAATATGGAAGAATCGAGAAATCGAAAAATAATCAACGCAATTAATTTATATTATATTTCAAGCATTAAAATACTTTTATGCATTAATAGATACATGCATACATATATTTATTTATATATCATATTTTTATTATTGTTCGGGTGTGAACACTATTTTTTTTAAAGAAGGTATGATTTCGTATATCAATTGTATCGGAGTACAATTGCACAGAGTAAGGAGTTCATTTTATTTAAATAAAGTTATTATCTAACCTCGAACATGTAAAAATGTCTATAGAAATTTAGATAATAAAACTTTAGTATTTGATAACAAAACACCCATATTGAACATCTCATTCAATTATCATCTTAAAAGCATAAAATATACAATCATATATTTTCAAAAAGAAATCATCGATGGCATTACCTCGTATAATCACAAAAAGTCATTGAATATTTCACAAAATCGTTAAATAAGATACAACTAAAATTCAAAAAATTAGTTTTGAACAAGTAAAGATGGTAACAACCACAACAACAAAACAACTAAATATGGTAACAAATATTATAATCAATCTCATTCACTGATCCTCATAAATATATTGCACCAATACCACAAAATCAACTCATTTACAATCAGTAAATCACAACAGCATTAACATCACAAAATTAGCTAATATTTTTTCCCAAAATTATTCAATTATTAATCAAACTAATCAAATAAGAAATAAAAAATAAACATAAATTATTACAATAACATTGTATCGCAAATGTATTACTACACGAAACACATGTTAAAAACAAATCGATGACTTAAATACAACAAGAGAAAATTTATAGATATAATAATGTGTAAGTAACATAAAAACAAATAAAAATAATTCAAATTAAATCTTAATCAATACATATCTAAACAAAAGAATATAAATTAGGTGAATATGCATACCTATGCAAACAGAGATGGAGATGGAGAGAAATAGAGAAGAAAAAGAGACAAATCAAAAAAAACTTGTTTGTAGTTCTTCGATGGATGTCCAATTATTAATATATTTTTTCAGTAAAATACGTTTATTTTATTTTTTACAAAAATGCGATTTCTAAAATTTTTACAAAAATATGACTTTGTAACTAAATGAAACTAGATGCAATTAAAATAAATTTCAAATATAACCAGGAGCAATTTCAATATTTTAGGGAAAAAATTCATTCGGTTGCATTTGGTTATAAATCATATATAAAAAATTGTATTTGGTTGCAAATCTGTATTTTTGTAAAAAAATTTACAAGATAGTAAAATCATAATGTTTTAAAAAGTAGTATTTTTATAATTACCTTATTTTAAAATTTTACTTAAATAAAAAATTTAATATATAAGGAAATATATTATTACATTCAACAATATCTTCGTTTTTATCAACGGTTGAGATTGAATTTTAAAAAAACCTAATTTTAATCTAATCATTATCTTCACCTATATATTATACTTTTATACTATTACAAGATACACATCACAAGAAAATGATAGAGAATACAAATCTCCATTAAAGCATAACTTTCAAGATTCCCACATCTAAATTGAAGATCTCTCTTAGTAATTAAAATAAAAGGTATTCTTCTTTCTCTAAATAATCTATGTAGGTATATATTTATGTATTTGTATGTATGTTTGTGTATTTATGTATGTATGTGTATATGTGTATATGCTAGATGTATATATGTATATGTGTATGTGTATACGTCGGTCCTGAGTTTTGAGATGTTCTATATCGTCTAAAAAAATTGTCCTCCAATAAAAGGATACTTATAATAAAATGAGAGAATTCCGCTCTCATTACTATATACCAAGCTCTCATGGTTTAAAATTTATTCTTCTAACAATTTTACTAGTAAAATCATTAATCAAACTTTTAAAATTAGACTTTGTTAGTATTTACTTCTCGATTGATAACATAATCAAAACCGTTCAACCATTGTTGTGATATGCATTTTTTCTAATTGCTAATTGAAATATGTTTCTTTAATTTTTTAACTTTTAATTATATTTGTTATTCAACGCACACTTGCGGCGCAATTTGTTACTTATATATCTCGTATACTTATATATGTTTTATTTTTTCTAAGTTGTTCCCTAATTTTTTTTAAAAAAATTGCCCTTCAATAATCAATGCTCCATGTGATGACGGCTTGTACTCAAGGCAGGTGTTGTGTATATGTATGTATGATAAGAATTATAAACTTTTGAAAATTTAAAAAAATAGATTATGCACTTTTTATGGTGATATCTTATACTCCCTCCGTCTCAATCAAGTAGGTTATTTGATTTGTTGTGGTCAATTTGACTAAATTTTAATAAAAAATTAGAGATTATTATTTCATAATTTTTAAAATTTTAAAGTTACATTCTAAAGTAGATTAAATATATTTTTAATGATATACTTTTTTAAAATTTTATAATTATATCATATATGTAATTTTTGTTTAAAATTTAGTCAATTTAACTTTAAAAAGTACACTTGAATTGGGACGGAGGAAATATTTAATTATATTTTCTTTTGTTTTACAAATTTTGTGTAAGATATTTAAATCTCATATTTTTTTATTCTCATCAAATCAAAACCCATAATTTAATTTAATGATTTATATTTTAACCTATTTTTGGTTATTGGTGATTTTTCTAGTTCTATAATTTATATTAATGAAAGTTATTGATGAATATTTTATATATTTAAAATATTAATAAATTTAACTTTTTGATGTATATATTGAGAATTTTTGTTGTAATATCTCAGAATTTTATATATTAGATTTATCTTGGGGATATAAAAAATGTTTGAGCTAAATTGTGCATCTATTTTAATAGTTTATATATAAATAGAAGATAAAAATTTAATATATCTATATCAATATGATATATGTATTTTCTATTATAAACAAAAATATTTTTACATAAAAAATCTTATAATAAGAGGTTATTTTGTTATGATTATGTTATTGAGATTAAATAAAATTTAAATGGATAAGAATATTTAGAAGTATTTGCTTGTAAAATTGAGGTATACGAAAATATTAAAAACATATAAAAAATTTGTGTGTAAATTATGTTATTTATAAATTTTAAGGAATAAAATAATAAAATTTGATAAGAAGGAAACAGACACTAGCATTCAAAACAAGGAGATTTAGCCGTGTCTAATCTAATTTTAGTAATATAATATTGAGAGAGATAAAACAATTTATATAGATTATCAATAGACATAATTATCAAGGACGATTCAGGTTAAGGATAAAAGAAAATAAATAATAATGAATTTTGAAACTTGAAGTTTTAAGCTAGAAACTTGGAGTATGTTATTATTTAGGTAAAACTTTTATTTTTTAATTTCATTCTACAATATTTGTATTTTTTTTTGTATAGAGAAATATTCTCACAATTCAAATTCTGATTGTAAGTATTAAATTTTGCTTCACTCTTTTTTAATTTTATTATAAAACCTAAAATTGTGGATTAATTTTTAAGAGTGACGCATATCTTATTCTTATTTCTTGGTTATAAGTGTTAATGTTAAGATTCTTTTAGTGTTAGAATTTTTTCGTGAACATTTATTTATATATATATTTTTAAGCGATATTAAAATTGTTGACTTCCTTAGATATATAAGGTAGTTATAAGTAGGGGTGAACAAAAAACTGAATTAAAACCGAAACCGAAACCGAACCGAAACCGGTGAAAACCGAACCGAAAAAATCGAAACCGAAACCGAACCGGCGGTTGCGGTTTTTGATTTTTAAAAACCGAGACTTTCGGTTCCGGTTCTGGTTATGGGTCAAAACCGAACCTGAAAAAACCGAACCGATCATTAAAATAAATAAATTTATTATAATATATATATATATATATATAATTTAAGTATTAAATTTCCCTAGAACATAGTTTTTTCAATTATATTTTATATTACAACATCAACTATACTAATATTGAATGTGGGAATATGACAACCCCTTTACAACATTTTATTCCTCTATTTTCCAATTAAAAAACATATAATCAGGAGTAAACATCATTAGACATGATTATGTGTTTTTTAGATTGCATACTACGATAAAGGACATTCACATTTTGTTGATTCAACCTTAATATTTGATTGTTAAAGTTTCTTAAATTTCTTTTGTAGTGTTATTATGCAGATTGTGATCAAATATTTGATTGTATAAAATTTGAATGTAAAAATATAATGATTTAAATTATATATATTTTTTCATTTTTATTTATCCGGTTTTTTAACCGAACCCGAACCGATAAAAACCGAACCGGTCTTTTTAAAACCGAAACCGATGGTTCGGTTGCGGTTGCGGTTTTCAATTTTTAAAACCGAAGATATGCGTTCCGGTTCCAGTTTCGGTAAAAAACCGAACCGAACCGCGCACACTCCTGATTATAAGTCTTGATGGCTTTTCTTCAAAAAAAAGTCTCGATGGCTAAATGGCATTGGATGTGATTCCTTACTTGAAGAATCAATTGAAGGGTGAAAAATATATTTTATTAATATATGTTTATATGTGATATTTAGACTTATTAAAATTTTGAAATTTTTGTTTATCTTCGAGCTTTAGAACTACTTTTCTTTTAACTAAAATAATGATGTAATATATAATAAGTAACCTCAAAAAATTATATGTAATCTCAAAAAATCATCATATCTATTTATATTATAACACATCATCAATCTCATGTAATTATATATATATATATATATATATATATATATATATATATATTAAAATAATAATAAAATATTATTTTTAAATATATCTAACAATTATAACTAATATTGTTAGAGTATCTCCGATGATGATATGTAAAATTATTAGCTAAAATTGTCTTCTATAATTATTATGTAAAATTTTGGCTAGATATTCACTCCAATGGTATTATCTATAATAATAATAATCATGTAAAATTATACATATGAGGTTTATTGATTCAAGATCAAATATGACTATATATAATTTTTTGATTTTTAAATATCATTTAAAATTGACACATAAATGTCACCTATGCAGATAATTTAGTTAACAAACTTTCACCTTAGAGATGCTTATCTCGAACCATCACCACATAAAAAATTTAGGTGGCACCATGATATATATATCAGGTAAAATACCACTCTAAAAACGTGTTAGATAGAATTATAGATATCCTCCATTCTTGAGTTTGTAATCATTATTTTAAAATATCCTCATCACTACAATTATCCCTCACATATATACATACTGTATATTATATATATATATATACAATTCATATTTTATATATAATATTTTTAGTTTTATATAATATTAAGTGTAAAAATATTATTTTACTATTAACCAAATTTATTAATGACTTAGATAATTATTTTAACATACATTGCATATTTATAAAATTACTGATAATATAATATAATAAAATATAATTTGATTATATATTTTATAATTTATAAAAGTAATGTTTGTTAATTATTTTTTTCATATTTAAATATGTTATTATATTTTAAATTGTAATATATATTAAATATATTTTAATATATATTTAATTATTATTATATTAAATATCTTTTTATTAAATTTATATTTTATTTTCACTTATATGGAATAAAATATTAACTAAATTTATTTGAAGTTATAATATATATATATATATATATATATATATATATATATATAGGAATCTGAAAAAATTAAATTTTTTGAATATAACTAATTATTATAACTAATGCCGTTGTAGTACAGCTCGGCTCTTGCAGTTTCAACAAAATTTAGATAGTCATAATTTAGCTAACCATTTTAGCTATTGTAGTTGGAGATGCTATTAGAGTACAAATTTTTACAAATTTAATAAATTTTAACTAATAATTATTTTATTTAACCATTTTACCTAAATTCTTATAAAACTTTATAATAAGCTATTTCTACTATATTGAGAGTGCTTTTATACATTGTTCTAAATTTTTTTACTTGATGAATTTTTTAATTGCTCATTTTTGTTAACAAATTTACAGCTAAATATGAGAATTGTGACGTATCAAACTCGATAGGAAAAGAGAACAATGAAAATTTTAATATAGGTAATTATGTTGCTTGAATATTTTTAAATGTTTAAGCACGCAATATATATAGATTTTTTTAATTTATATTAATAATATAAGATTATTAAATAAAATATTTGACATGATATTTGATTATAATGTTTGAAAAAATCTTAATATTATTTGTTTAAAACAAAATTTTAGATTGAGAATATTTTATTTACTTGCCATTCAACTTCTTGTATATATTTTAAAATATATAAATAATAGTTTCACAATTTATATTTTAAGTTTATTCTTTTTAATATAATTTAATTATCTAAACTCTCAAATATAGAAAAAAACAAAAAAAATATCCAAAACTATTTTTTCAAATATTTTTAAAATCCAATAATGTTTGAAAACATAGGATGTGGGTTGTTTAAATTATTTAGAAACTAAGGACAACTCTCTCTCTCTTACACAATACAAACACTTTCATTGTTTCTCTCCATATAGAAATGTATGATATGTATATATATACATACATCCATACTCTCTGGTTAGATACTCGTCGATTCTAAATGGACATTACTACCCCCATTTACAGCCCATCTCCTCTGCTTGTGAGTTTCATCACCTTTTTTTAAAGGAAAATTACAAATATACTCCCCTTGAAAAATACTTATTATTCTTCTCGATCTATTCTTGCTGATACATGAATATAGGGTTTGTGTTTTTATCTTTATCTCATTTTATGTTCACATTTCTGTGTCTATAGCTTATATTCTGGGTGTGGGTTTTTTGTTGGAGACTTTTTATTATGTAAGAAATGATCAAATAGTGGGTTTATGTTTGATGGGATGAAATGAAAGAGTGGGTCTTGATTGTACAAGATCTAGATTCAACTAATACCTTATGTTTATGTTGTATTAAGTCGGGATGAATGAAATTGGAATGAATGAAATGAAATTTAAATTATAGGATATGTAAATATTCAAATATTTCATTCCTTGATCTCATAACGGTGCTCTTCCACCTGACCTACTTTCTTCCTAGACTCGGATTGCGGTGTGCTAATAGTTCTGTATTATCGTCATCTATTCCATTTCTAATTATCTAATCCAATTTTTTTTCAAGAAAGAATGTTCCATTCCTCGTCATATCGATTTGTTTCACATTCCTTGTCGTAACAAATTTGCATCAAATTAATTTCCCCCCCAAATCCCTCCGACCTCTGTTGTTTCCTCTTAATTTTATTCATTCCATTCAATTCTTTCAAACCAAACACAACATTAGAATTTTGGATAATGGATAAGTAGATAATTTAACATGGTATCAGAGCTCAAGATTTGCGAGAGTAATTGAATTTGAGCACTTCAACCCCAATTTTATCCCCAACTAGTTTACACACCTTTGTTTGCTGCTCTTTGTAAAATTGTACACTTGTGTATTGTGTCGTGACCTCAATTATGAAAGTATGAAAGTGTGCTCCCCATTTTGAAAGTAAAAGGAGAGGAGATGAAAATGGGAGTAATTTTTTTTTAAATTTTTATCCCAAGTTTGCTTGAGAGAGGTTAAGAGAAGCAAATAAAAATTTCCAATAGTTCCTTCCTATCCCTTCCAATGCGAAAGAGAAGCTCTAACACATCTTGTCAATCGGTAAAAGATAAAAGTAAGATAAGATAACGTACTCACTTATTACTACGCTCAACGAATGGATTCCTCTCGAAGAGCGTGGGTGTGAGGAGAGTACCTACCCTTTGAGGTTGTTTCTAGAAAATGACTTTAGTATTCCCATAATCAATTGGTCATACCAAACATATTCCTTTTTTCTTTATTTTCTCTCCCTTTTAACAATATAAAATAAGCTTGGGAGCACGTAAGAGAAAATTTATTTGATATTTTTTTATTTTGAATCTTTAACCTTCTCTTTTTTTTCAACCAAAAATGCTGGAGCAATTAGGGTGTTTTATACGTGTAGAGAGTGTTGATAGTACAAGATCTGTGGACAATTTACTTTCTATCTTTTTATGAGATTGTGTGTCCTAGTAGGATTGTTTAATTATCCACTCGTATGATGAATGCAGGGAATTAATAGTATAAGATCTATTTAGTGACTTTTATGTTACTAATAATACCTTTAGGTTTCGATAGAGTTGGTCATCTACTGCAATTGTATTTCTCGTCCTAACTATATATATAATTGGTGTACAAATAATGCTATATTATTTGGTGAACTTTGTTGATTTGAGTCATTAGTTAGACTTATATGTGCTGAATTAATTAGTTGGTATATTTCATGATATTTGTAATCTGTGTGGAAGTGAAAGATTTTATTGATATTGATATTGAATTTGTAAATTTAGTTTGATATAGTACGACATGTTATTACGTTTTGTTTCTCATGTGGCGGTGCAAAGTTTGATTGATATCGGATGTTCTATGTTTCAGGTTTGATATTTTTAGTTTTTTGTGATTAAGGTCTGTGGGGTTGGTGAAAGATGAGTAACATGGATGAGAGGATCAGTAAAGATTCATTTCCTGGAGTTGATGAGTTTGTTAAGGAGAGATATGTCTTTGGGAGATATGTGGAGAAAGAAATGTTGATGAAGCTAAAAGCCCTAGCTCTTAATCATGACAAACCAGGAGTTAACCCTGATTCCATTAGACCTTTGTGGGATCAGACTCTCCGAGTACGAGAAGTCATGGCTCTATCTAATTTTCCACAGGTAAGATCATGTTATTATGCCCGTTATCTGCTCTTATCCTATTTCTTTTGGTATATGCTGTTGTTTTCAATTGATTTGATTATCATCTGAAGAATGAAACTTCTAGAAATATATTATCCCCAATTGGAGAACTCAGAAGTTTCTTTTGAGTAATACATGTATATTTTTGTTAGTTAACACTTAAATGCATTCCTCTTTGTATAGTTATTAGTTATCATATATTTTACATGCCCAACCCCCTTCTATTGCCGTGACTCTTCCTAAATTATATCCATTTACGGTCTTTGTAAAACAGTCGAAGAGAATAGACAATGTTGTTGTGAGCACCTAAACAACAGTAGATTCAGAAATTATATGTTGTCCTTTGAATATGCAAGTCATTGCATCCTCCATAATTGGTCTGACTATCATAATATTTAACAAACCATTTCAACAATTTTTTACTATAAAAGAATAGCTGAACTGTACTATTCAGGTTGGAAAATAAGAGTAGTTAATTTTAAACAAGGATTTAAGCTGATTTGCACACAAGCTTCTACTTGCTTATTCGGTAGACCTCCTATTTGTGTTGTGTACTCTCATACTTTAATGTACTTACCTAAACAAGACACAAAATGATTTCGTATACATTACTACCAATACAAACATGACCCGTTATTCTTTGTGTATCCACAAAAACACACGAAAATATATCTAAAATATATTTATATTAAGTGTGATATAAACTTTGAATAATATATAAATATTTAAAGTTTGAATTATTTTGAAAATATATATATATATATATATATATATTTATAAAATATTATATAAAAATATTGATAAGATATTATAATAAATTTTTATTTTTTTATATATATATATATCGTGTACTAGCATGCAGCGGAAGTGAAAACCCAAACAAGAGATAAAATCTCTCTTTGTACTTTCGTGTTTTATGTAGGATTTTTTCCATACCCAAATGCTAATTTTTTGTGTAGTAGACAAAATTGTAGGGTCTAATATTTAGGTCTAGCTCGGCTAGACTTTGAACACAAATATGGGATTTTTTTATTGAATTGAGTGTAGACCTTTCACTTTCTTAATTGAGGCTTCATAATGTTTGAGATCGATCTTGTTTGTCTTGTTTTTGTTATAATTTATATTTTGTCAAAGTTCTATTAACTCAAGGTTGTCGTTGGTTCAACTGTTAGGTGTGCCAAGTGATGAAGGACAAGATCGGATTATATTTATATATGATAATACTTATTAGGAAGATTTAAAGGTTTTAGTTTTAGGGTAATATGTTTCCTTATTTAATCATATTGGTAGATTAGTGTTTAGATATTTATTAGGTTAGTTTCCTTACTATCAATTTTTGACTTATTGGTTCTGTTAGCATTGTAGTGTTAATAATAAGGTATTTATTGCCAATTGTTGCTAGCATAGATTCCAATTTTGTATTTTGCTTGCTATAGTTGAAAACTTAGTGGTTAGGCAAGTTAGAGAAAACGTTCAAATGTAACTTAATTTTTTAGCCACTATGAGGAAACTAAGTCATATGGCGAACATGTTCACATAGCCAAAGAAATCAGATTGTCGAATCCCCTAAAATCCAGTCCAGTGTACCGACACTAGAATAGAAGAGGTAGTTGAGGTTTGTGAGGTTGAGGTTTGTGAGATTGAAGTTGATACACATGTTTCACATCAGCATGGTGGAACATCTTGATATTCTTGTTTAAGGCAACATGTTGGGAACTGCTACGGTATCTAGATATCTTGTTTCTCGGTTTCCCTCAAAGCTGATACTCATGGAGTTAAATGTTATGTCTTCAAGTTCATGTGCACATTACGTCTTCATCGATTCTTAATTTTTATAGAACTCGTAGACTAGTTTTTTGAAGGACACATGACAAACTAATGTATTAGTATTTGATTACTAGATTTTATGTTATTATATATGATTAAAGTTAATAATTGTGGTTTAATTATGAAGTTTATTATTTAGCTTATAGTATTAGAGCAATAAAAAGGGATGTTTTCAGTATTTGATTACTAGATTACCATAAAGAAGTAGATATTATACAACTAGTTTCCTTATTATTGTTATTATTATTATTTTCACCTATTTCTAAAGTTTGAGAGTTTTACTTCTATACATGGAGATGCTATCTTGTATTACTTTTAAACTTTAAAATTTCTAGATGTGCACATCTCTTTTGTATTCGTACTTTTTGAAATTAAGCTTTCCTCCTCCCAAATCTCTTCCTCAGAGAAAGCGAAAACTGCAGCAGTTCCTAAAAGATAATTTCAAATGCGAGGCTCAGAAGTTATGCGAAAAACAAAAAGAAGCAAAATATAGAAGAGGACAGTTATCGCGAGCCTCTTCTGCTTCTTGTGTGCATAATATGAATATGGCTGATTCTACTGAAAAACAGCACAAACAAATACTCTTGAACGCGCTTAGTTCAGGTAGTTTGTTGATATCAGAGGATAATTTTGAGAGGCTACCTTATGTAAATTCCATTATGGATAATGCCAAAGACTGGTACCAATTAGACAGGATAACATCTTTTTTAGTTGACGTTACTGGATCCGTCCATGGTTCAAACCCTGTTACTCCAGAACATATGAATATCCAGGAACCAGAATCACTGCATGTGGAGGATAGTTTAAATTCCGCAAACTTGGAGGAATCTATAGATGATCGTCTTCCTTCACACACAAACAGGTTAATCGATTTCCTCTGCAATCAGTTTGAGAAGATGGTTGTTCCAGTTGGGCATCACTTTCAGGCTGACGTTCCTGAATGGTGTGGACCATCCAATGAGGTAAATGGTGATTCTGATATCTCAAGGTGCTCAAGGTGGTTGGGCACAAAAGTTTGGCCAATCGAAAGGCAAATTGTGAAAGCTACTTCAAGAGCAGTTGGTAAAGGGAGGCCAAGCTCCTGCTCTTGTGCGTCCCCAGGATCAACCAACTGTGTCAAGCACCATATACTTGAGAGAAGGTGCCTTTTGCGATCTGATCTGGGCCCGTTATTTCACATTTGGAAGTTTGACGAGATGGGCGAAGAAGTTTCCAAGTCATGAACCGTGAAGGAACAAGAAAGCTTTGAATTGATTGCGAAAAGAAAGTCCAGCAGTGGTAATTTCATACCGAATGCTATGAAATCCTTCCCGTCTAAGTGCAAGAAAGACATTACAAGTTATTACTTTAACGCCTTCATCCCTAGATTCATGAGTTCTGAGAGCTGGTCATTACTAAAAGAAGTTGATATTGACGATGTGAATGATGTGTATACACTAAATATAATAAGAAGTCGCAAAGATAGAAGCAGCAGTTCTGGACGCAGTTGTAAAGATGTGATATCTGGATAGTTCCGTTACAATTGATTTTTCAGTGTACACTCTTGCAAGGTTTGTTCACTACTCCATCTTTTGCATCTAGCTCAAAAAAGTATGTACAACTTAATACCTCAAATATTGGTGACGTCTGTAGGTCAATCAAATACATGGGGTTGGCAAGTGCGGTTGCCGATGCGGAACTCTCCATTTTTGCAGTGGCTTTATTGAAGCCATCCCTCTCACATGATTATATTCATTTCCGCTCATGTTTCAAATGCATGCTTTACATTTCTCTTGTTAGTACTAAAGTTGTTTCTACTTGAAAGGGCGAGGAAGCTTCTTGGCTGATTATATAGACTAATCAGCCTTGGCAAAAACGGTTCTTGACTATCATGTCATTGTACTATATTTTGAGATCTTCATTTATGTTCTCTTCATATGTTAAACTTATTCACCAAGTTGGACAAGTGATTTAAAGGTTTTTGGTCACCTCTACCACAAATCCACAAGTCTTATACTAAAATACCATAATTTAAAGTTTTGCCCTTAATACCATATGGATTTCGCATTTTCAAATCGCCTCAACATACATATATCTTGTGAAATGAGGCAATAGACAAGTCTAATATAGTTACCGATACAATTTTCTTTAGAGATTGACATCCCGCGGATAGGTGTTATAGTCGTGTTTTCTCAAACACGCATTTGATAGATACTTATTTTTGAACACTTCAAATATTCCTTTCTTATTGTATGCATGTTGGAAATGCGTGTTTCATGTTCGAACTTCTTTTTCGAATAATGGTATTGGGGGGCAATTCTATTTGAAATTAGGTATTTTAGGCATTATTCATGATTTTGCGTGGATAAGTTATTTTATGTGGATGTCATGTGTGCAGCCCTTGTTTTCTCAAGTTTATGGAAGAAAATAAGTCCATTTCTTTTGTTCCCCTATCTTTTCCCAAATCTTTCCAATTATAGGAAAGCCTTTTGGTTGTCTTTTTGTTAGAATATAATATGATCCTGCTAAGCCCACTTCCTAACACCTTGAGGTTTTAGGAGAACTGGTAACTTAACATGGTAATATGATCCTGCTAAGCCCTCTTCCTAACACTTTTGAATCTCTATATCTATTGTTGCATTTGGTTTGGAAAAATGGAATGGAGTGGAATGAATGAAATTAAAGGGCGGTAATTGAGGTACGAGGGAATGATGGGAAAGAAAGGGAGTGCAATATTCATGGTTGTGATGAATATGTGTATGGTAATAGTGAATGGAGTCTTTCTTGTTAAGTTTGGGGTTTGGGTTTAGATTGATTAGATTTGGAATGAATGAAAAAATGTAAATTTTATATATTTAATCAAAATTATAGAATCAAATTTATTATATTACTTCCAAACATCCTAATGCCCAGTTTGGTATTGCTGTTGCAGACATCTATTTTTGCTAAAAACAATTACAATGGTGTTTGTTAAAATTCATAATCTGCTGTCTGGAAAAGTATTTTTGGTATAAAAGCTGCTATTAGAGAAAAAATATCTCCATACTTTTAGAAAAAACTCTTTCAGCTTTTGTAGGAAGCAATTACATTTTTCGTCATCAAATCTTTTCAAAATCATTATTTTTATATATTATATTTTAAAATATGCATAAATTAAAAAAATTACCTAATTTTTTTAACAACAATTTGTCTCACAGCACAATAGTTTTTAATAGAAATCTTAAATAGAGCCCAATTAAAGACAACATGTGTATGTATTGGAAGAAAAAAGTTGATTTCATAAACGTTGTGGTCCTGAAAGGGAAGAAAAGGAGAGAATAATTTTTTTCTCCAAATCTTCTCAAATGGAGAGAATTTTCGGGACAAATTATATAAGGATTTTTTTCTCAATTATGTTAGAGTTTCTTTTCCTTTATTTCTATAAAAATCACCGGGTAACAAGTCAAAAGAAAATAAATCTTTTTATTTATTTCTCTTTCCTTAAAAACAACTCTAAAACACGCAAGTCTTCCAATATTTTCAAAAATCTTTTCAAATATAGGAAGAAAGTTTTGGAGACAAATATTGTGGGGATTTCTTATGATTTCTTCCATGTCCTTTGCAGGGAATTTCATTGAATAAGGAAGGGGTTAAATGCCATTTTTTTCATTCAATTGACATCCAATTTGTAAGTGCATCATCAAATTCAAAAAAATTTCAAATACACAACTCAATCATCAAAACTTTGCAATATAGTGATTGGACATTAAAAAAATTCACTTAAGTTGAGTTTGACTTTAAAGGAATTCCATTAAATATTAGTTTGTTTAAAGGAATTCCATTAAATATTAGTTTGTTAGTTCCACCTTACTTGCCACATAAGAAAATGATAATGATGTGTAAATTTAAGGGTTAAATGACAAAATGATCATTAAACTTATGCCTAACTTGCAAGTGGGCCGGGGCATCAAGCTCAAAAACCATGAACCGCAAGAACATCGCCAATCCCTAAAGAGCAGTGATGCCATCATGATTTTCCATGACTTACCATATACTGAATAGAAAGTTGGAAGAGTGCAGACTGCCATATTCTTATATTTTGGTAATTATATGGTTTAATTTATTTACTTTATATATATATATCAAAGTTGCATATTTCTTTCCATATTCTAACAGCTGAAACAGGCCCTTATATTTTTGAATGCTAACTGTGGCAGGCTATTTGAATGCTAACTGTATCTCTAAAGGACTATAAGATACTGTAAGATATTGATTTGAGATAAAAAAAATTATGATCAGGTTGCTGTATGTTTGAGGAGATTACTGTGCATTAACCTTCATTTAGAGCTCTGGTAAATTCTGAGCTATATATATTAAATAAACATTTTCCAGCCGATTAGATATTCTAATATAAGTTTCAAGATATACTTATTAACTATATGATGATCAAACTTATCAACAAGATCCATCGTTCCTCTTTCTCTACACTGCCAATTATATATTCCTCGACATTGTAAGTAATTTCTTCTGTTGCCAAACCCAAAAATCATGTTTTTTTTTCCAGTTATGTCATCATGACCATCTGAGTACTAAAGAGGCACTGTCTATAATTTATATTAGATAGTCTACTTCAAGCATATATCTAATGCAATTATAAACATGGTTTCAGATATATGCAGCTTATGATTTTTGAAATTCCACTAATGATTGTGGAAGGAAATCATGAGATATAATTGCAGGCCGGATATTTAACATTTGTAGCATACAGTTCTCGATTTGCTTTCCTATCTCAATATCTCGAAAGTAAAACTACATCTACAATGTATTATTCTTTCAATGCCGGTGGATACACTTTCTAATGCTAGGTTTAGATGCTCTGTATAATAAATCAGGTAAATTATGAGTGTCATAGTAGTCTGCATGATCGAACTTTTGTTACATTTCAGATGCTCAATACAAGTGGTTGATCTCAAAAGCCTGGAAAGCTTCTATGAAAGGAGGATTCTGCATGAAAAATCCAAACAAAGAAGCTGAAGTTAAAATTGAAGACCAGCTCAGTCTAAAGGACTTTAATCTTGAGAAAGTTGGTATTTGTACTTGTATTACTATTTTCAAATTCCTGTACAAACACTTCTTATTTGATTAGTTGAGTTAGCACCTGCAATTCACTGTGAATTTGTCTTTATTTTTGATAAAAACAAATTGGGGGAGATTGTTAGGGAATGTGGGGTTTGCTATGTAACTAATTAATTCCTTAGCTTAATAAAAAAGGTTTAGTAAGACATACTGTCATATTGTTGTTGACATTATGTCTCTTGTAATAGATCACTTGGACAATAAGATTGACAAAGACACAAATAGGTGACAGTAAGATTGTTATGTTACTGTCTGGACAAAAGAACAAAATGATTCATGAAGTAGAAGTTCACTAAGTGTTCATGCACAACATGTTTCCAATCCTGACAACAACATTAGATCATACTGACAAATCTATGGCAATTTGTTCAAATGATAGATTACATGAGGAACGATTGACAACAACTATTCTCAACAGTAAAGTCGACGAGACTATGAAGAATGAATACAATGAGTTTTTTCTGACAGCACATTTGGTGGAGAATGTTGATAGAAGCTTTGAAAGACAATATACATAGACAATTCATAAAGGTTGACAATATAGTCTGCGGGAGCCATAGATACTGTCACGACAAATAAAGTTAAAAGTTGACAGTAAATTTTTAGTGAAACTGACAGTCTATTCCTAGTAGCATGGTAGATGGTGAAAGTACAAGTAATGATTTTGACGACTATATCTACTCTGTCAAGTTTACTACTGCAACTTGGGAGAGGACAATCAAAAAGATAAAACGTGCTCAAGGAGTCAAAGATCTCTGCAAATCTCAGAAGCACTTTATCTATAGAATGAATGAAATATATTAATTTTAAAAAAAATAGGCATAAAATATCCTTTTCTTACTGCAATCAAAGGTAATTAATTAATTTGAGCAGTTTGCATTCAGGATGCATATATTAATTTATATATATATTGAGTTCTGACCAACAATTAGAGCTTTAATTCTACTTCATCTTGTATAACTAATCTAACTTACGGACAATATGAATCCTTATACGTGTCTGCTAGTACAAGTTGGCCAATTATTATATCATATTATATTATACTTCAACACAGTGAATATAGTTAATTAGTGTACCTAGTTTAGAGGAAAAAGTGTGAAATTGTTTAAGAAAAACTTAATAGGTGAGGCTGTTGGTCATGGATGTAACCAAGGTCGACGCAAGGATGAGAGCTGAAGTCCTGGATAAGGTGAGAGAGAGTCTAGACAAGTGAAGAGAATAAAAGGGAAACAACAATTGTACAGACAGACAGTCTGAGATTTTAGTACTGATGGAGGTGCATTTTATTGCTTAAGTAACGGATCATCTGAGGCTGCAATTCATAAGAACTCAACAGATCGAGCTATTGGTATGTGTACGTAGCTTATAAAATCTTTCATTTTAGGTTACAAACCGCAAAATAACTATATGTATGGGTAAACATATTTGTTTATGCCACTACTTAATTTTGATTATATTTGGCAGTCATTTTTTATGTTCAGGTTACAAGCTACATATTTACATTTCCCTATTTTTTAGTTATATATCGGTTTTTGAATGTCAAGAGAGTGTGCCAAACGATTCATCATCAAATACTTTACATTACAATGACGTGAGGTACGTCTATTTTACATCAGTGATACCTTATGCACAATAACCACAATAGTAATTCTGATCACGAATATGCACTTTGTGAGCGCAGTTTGGGTAACAGTAGTAGAACCATCCCTCTCCTTTCAGAATATATATAATAGTTGCATGTCAAATGCAATGAGCCACCTGCAGTGAACAATAATATTAATATTGTATAGTAATAATATTTTCTAAATTCTATAAAGTACGAGCAATGACCTTTTCCCCAGCAGGTACGTGCATGGTAATTCAAGATTTCTTGGATTGACGGTTGTTGCAAGTTGGTGGCACCTGTTGTAATAAAGTTGCAATTTTAAGATGGTGACAAGAGGTCAAGTGATTTCCTCGTAGTCGTCATTATAGCACCCCTAAGCTCATTGAGTGGAGGGTAGTCAATGTTGAGGTAACATTTCGCAAATGAGTGTAGGGTTACCTGTGCGCAACGAAAGCATGCTAAAAAATAGATATAGATTGAATGTGGAAAAATATGGACCAATGCAATATGAAAGTAAAATATCTTAAGCTTTCGTGGGAGTGAATATGATTATTATTAAAAGTTGTAATTAATTTATTAAAGATTATAATAATTTTTAGTTCTCACCACATACTAAAGTAATTATGTTATACAAATCCTAACCAGTTTAATGTGGTAAAAAGTTCTAGCATTAAAGTAGTTAAGCGCATATATTGAAACTCTCCTGGTCACATTCCTGGAGTCATACAATATGCTTATATGCATTACATAATCTAAGTCCTATGGTATAATAGAGACAAGTTATTCATATACATTGCATGTGTTCCATTCATGCAACTAAATATTATAAATGCAGCAAATTGATCCTGAAATAAAATTATAACAGCAGATTTTGATGACTTAACAGCTGCATATACACATGCTCCTAATCAAATACTGCGGAAGCATGTGGTTAAATATCAAGTCCAAAGGGCTGCAAATAGACAATTTCCCATGATCTTCCTAATATAAAATTTACAGGACAAGAAGTCAAATAAATATTTTTTAAACAAAAATATATTTATTTACTACTATCATAAATAAATCAAGACTCGGGACAATCTACTGATTTAATACTAACAAATTGCATGTTTATTCATTAGAAACATAAAAACATAACAATAAATCAACATAGCTTTTCAAATACGAGGGAAAAAACTAGGTTAAAAATATGTGCTCTAAGGTTCAGCTCTAATCCTATTTGCTCCTCCACCTAAACTCTAAAGCCTAGCCAAAACCAGGGCACAACAAACACATACATAAATCATCACGGTTTTGGGCAGGGTAGAATACACATAACTTCAAAACACATAATAAGCTAATATTTATAGGGCCAAATTCAATACCTCATACAAGAGAGAACCAGGAGAAGATCAGTAATTACCTGACAACATGAGGGGAGATAGATGTGGGCAATCCATGGTGGTTGCAGTATTCCAATGGATTCCTTTATAGCTGAAGAAGATGGAGGTAAGGCAAAAAGGCTGCAATGGATAACTGAGGGATCGGAGAACACGGGGGAAGAGACAGAAGGGAACATGGGTAGAGAGATATGATGTGACAAACCAAGTCAAATCCCGAGTTTTTTTTGAAAATTAGGCAAGTCCCGACTTTTGAATCTGAAATAAGTCTAGAGTAAACTGGCCCAAATGTAACAATTTGGATAATCTACAATCCCACCAGAACCCCCAAAATATCATGATTTATTGGTGCCCTTAGTAGTACTACTCTTACTTATATACTAAACAAATTATCACAACCTACTCGATGTGGGACTGAGGTGGTACAAACTCCTTAATTAAATTCCCGACGTTCTCGTCAGGCTATACAGATAGCCCATAGATTCAGATCGTACCTCTCTAGCCATTATGTGATAATACCGGCTGCTTTCGTATCCCCACCTCTGGTCCTTTATACATTGTGGAATAATACTATCAGCCTTCATGTCCCTACTTCCGGCAACTTGATGAATCAAGTTTTTGAGAGTTGGCTCTGATACCGTATGTGATAACCAGGGTCAAATCCTGAGTCTTTTTAGAAAATCGGGTCAAGTCTCGACTTCCAAATCTGAAATAAGTCCAGAGTAAACTGACCCAAATACAACAATTTGGGTAATTCACATAACTCACCACAGACCCCTAAATGATCATAATGTTAACCTGCTAGATGTGGGACTGAGATGTTATATATCGACTATCGCACTAGTTCAATTGGGTCTGAGAAAATAAATAGAAAATAGGTTCGGAAGGCTAGATGTTCTATATTGAGTAAGCGGGACAAATAAGCAGGTACGGAAGGAGGTATACAAGGGTAAAAAGGTTTTTTTTATATTGAGTAAATTTGCTCAGGATAAAACGAGGTGTTCTCGTATAATAGATATAATAATAGATTATAATCCTTCATCGAAGAACTTAAAAGTTTAACAACAAAGTGAGTTATAAATAAGGAAGTATTCTAGAGATAGGTTGTAAAATAATTCTAGCTTTTCAAGAAGAGAAGTGTTTTGGCTTAGTTGATGTAAAATGAAATGGGCGGGAGATTGTATTTACAGAAAAATATGGGTTAAAATGAATGGTGTGATTATGACTTGGGTTTAAGTATTCTTGGGTGGATCAAGTCAATTAGTGTGAAAGTTACATATTGAACAAATAAATATGTAACATAATACAAATCACGTATAAGTACGTAACACCAATATTCAAAAAAAATATAAAAAATAGGAAAATGATTTTAGAAATAATCTAGGAATATAAAATAAATATTTTATCCAGAAAAATTCAAAATTTTACTGAAAATGAATAAAATACGAACTATATATTAGTGTAGGTACCCTAGAAGTAATACATTATAGTTTTGTAAACATTATTTATGACGTTATGTTTTATTTGATTATTCTATATAATTTATTATGTCTTTATTTAATGCGATATAAATGCTAGAATAATAAATATCCTTAGAATTTGGATACAAATTATATAGTTTCAAGTATGTGACTTGAACATTAGATGCTATAATTTATGTGTATCATATTCTAAAAGATCCCTAGTCGAGTATTATTATTAATATTATTATTATTATTATTATTTAGGACATTAATAATGCATCGAAACTAGTATATTGATTGACAGATGACCACGTTTCATTGGTCATAAGTATAGGGATACTAAAACCAATACATAAGTACATGTAAGAGTACATTGTACTGGATAGACCCATCATGAGAATTCTACATGGGAGATAATAATTGTGTCATAAGTAATTCTCACAGTGACAATGATGTAATGGTTCTCTGACCTGAAATTATTATATTTCTACACGTGAATTTATATATTTTGATTCTATCTAAAGTTATCTTTAATCGGATAATGATAAAGGTGTACATTGGATATATTATGAATCGTGTGCGAAATATGAATGATCTAGATGAGATAACCTAACTAATATCATCCCTTATAACTTCAGATTTTGAGTTTGATTCTCACTCATCTCGAAAATAATTATAAAATAAATACTATTTTGGAAGTTTATATAAAAAAATCAATATTATATTATTTTAATTATTATTATTTCATATGCAAATTTTATTCTTTTATTTAGAAATTGAAATAATAGAATCCATAAAGATAACTATTTAATGTAAATAAAAAAAGTCATTAACTAATTTAGACAAAATAATAATTTAGGTCATCATTTGGTATTGTTGTTCTAGATACTAATGATAATTTTTTGTTAGTAAATAAATAAATAATTTTTTGATAAATTTAAAATTTTCCAAAGAAATTTTTTGGTATACAAGCTATTTTTAGAAAAAATAAGTCATCATAATTTTAATACAATTTAGAAAAAAACCACTTTAAATTTTTGTAAAAAAATAATTACATTTCTTTTTATCAAACCATTTTAAAAATATTATTTTTATACTATATTTTAAAATATTCATAAAATAAAAAATATTATCTAACGATTATTTAATTTTTTTTAAAAACACAATTACAAAACTGATCCCAAGAGTAATAATCCCAAAAAAGCGTGAAAAATGTTAAAAATGACAAGTTTTTAAATAAAAATAATAATTTTCGAATGTAATGACAATTTTTATCAAATGAGATACACATTCTTGTCAGTTGAGTATCTTATTTATATAAAATACTCAACTGAAAAATGTGTATCTCAATAAAAAAAATTAAAATTTAAAAAAATATAAATACGTATTTATGAGTTGAATATCTTATATATGATATTCAAGTGACAAATGTTATCATATATAAATACTCAATTAATAAATACGTATCATATATATCCTGAATACACATATCATAAATGTATATTGAATCCGTTATTTCTTGTCATCATTCTCCAAAATTACTATTTTCATCAATTTTATACCATTTTTCTGCCCCCTCCCTCCTCCCTCCTCCCTCCTCCCTCCTCCCTCCTCTCGTACGTATGCACACTTTCTTCCCCTTTCTCAGTTAGATACATATATATACATACATACTTATATGATATATGATATATGTTATATACTTTCGTATAGATACTGGTAGATTATAAGTGGACATTTCTGTCACCATTTACAACTCATCTCCCCCGCTTTCCTTGTGAGTTTTATCACCTTTCTTTTAAAATTTACAAATCTCTGTTATCCTCCTCTGATATATTAACAGACTCGGGGTTTGTGTTTTGATTTTTTCCTCATTTTAAGTTTACAGTTCTGTCTCTGTACCTCATCTATGGCTTATTTCTATTGTGGGTTATATTTTTGGAGACTTTATTTTGCAAAAATTGCCCATCATAGTTTGATGGATTAAATAAATAGTTGGTCTTAATAGTATGAGATCCGGCTTTTATAAATATTTTTAAAATTTTGATTGAATTGGTAATTTAATATGGTATCAGAGCCAAACTCCGGGAAAATTGTCAGAGTTTGAAACAACTCTTAAACCCAATTATATTTTTAAGTTCTATAGAACTTTATTTTGTTTTTTGGTAAATTGCTCCTTAATTGTAGTGTTCCATTTAATAGGAATATGCTTTTTGGGTTCCCAATGGTGATCTACTCATGTGGAGTATTAGGGTCCATCTCGAATTTCTAAATAAGTTAATAATTACTCATCTAAGTATAATTCTCATTTATAATAATTACGGCGCATCTTGTTTTGGTGAAAATATTAATTGTGAAAGGATTTTATATGATAAGAAATTATAGTAATTATCACAAATAGGATTCAAAGTAGATTATGATTTAAATATTTGTAGGGTTTTCAGATTTTGCAAAAGATCGAGAGTTGCGTGAGAGAGTTTTTTGTGTTAAGATGAGGTGATTGTATTTAAGAGTGTCATGAGAAAACGACTTCATTCATGTATTAATTTTATATTTATTGGATTGATGGTTATACTCTTTCTTGAGAGATTTACATGTTAATTGCTTGTACTCTTTTACTTTTGTATTAGTTATTGTGTTTGATTAATATCAATTTGTTGTGGATACGATTCTAACATCGTAACATAAAGAGCGTGGAAGGTGTGTGGACAATTTACTTTGTTTCTCTTTGATAAGATTGTGTAACTTATTGGGATATGTATAGTTGATCCTTGGGATGGTTGCGGAGTTTTACCGGTTCTATTAAAACTTAAAATCCCAAGGAGAATTAAATAAGATTTTATATCTATATTTAACTTCCACTCCCTCGAAAGCCCATTTGGGCCAAATAATGGATCAGTGGGAGCTCATCTTTTAATGTGATGTTCTTCCTCTCCGTGTCCATAATACATTAATAGACTATTGAGGGTAGGTATGACCTCTCCCAGCCTTAGCTCATACACCATCCTAATAATCCTAGCTCACATTGGAAGGACCTAATATATCTCATGTTTATATTTAATAGACCTATTTAGTGACTTGTATTAACAATTTTATTAACACCTTTATTTGAAGTAAATTTGTGTATATCTTATCCTTTCAACACCCTCTGTCTCACGAGTGAGATATATTGGATATGTTTGATTTATAAATTTCTCCGGGTTATGTTGTACTCATGGATTAAGTTTGAGATTTGACTATATTCCTTTTAAAAATTTTAATCTTTGCTTGTTCTGTAAGCAGTTAATATAGATTATTCATTATTCAATGGGATCGTAGAAGGGATTAAAAAATGACTTTGGTAGAGGATATTATTAATACCTCCTGGTAAGTATTAGTGGGGATTAAATAGTCATATCCATGTTTATGAGCAAAATAAACATGCGAAATCCAAGGGTTAATAGTGATGGTCAAATAATCCTAGGACTATAATCTTTTGAATAAGCATAGAGCCCGGGTTTCATAGAGCTGGTCATCTAGTAGAAATGTATTTATGCTCCCAACTATATATATTAATTGGTGTACAAATGATGTACTGATGCTTATTAATTGGTGCAATTTTGTTGTTTTGAGTCATGACTTATTGGGCTGAAATGATCAGTCTTTGCTTTAATATTTTGTGATATTTGTAAGGTTTGTTATTATGTCTGTGTGGCATTGAAAGATTTGATTGATATTGGACTTTGCATATGTAGGTTGATATTTTGCAGTATGTTATGTTTTGTGTACTGATGTGGTGAAAGCAGACTTTAATCGACATTGCATGATGTATCTTTCAGGTCTGATAGTTTGAGAATTTTGTAATTAAGTTTTTTTGGGGTTTGTTAAATATGAGCAAGAAGGATGAGAAAATGGGTCAAGGTTCTTTTTCTGGGGTTGATGAGGCTGTTAAGGAAAAATATGTTTTTGGGAAGTATCCGGAAAAAGAAATGCTGACAAAGCTAAAAGCTCTAGCTCTGGATTATGGCAAACCAGGAGTTACCCGTGATTCCATTAGACCTCTGTGGGATCAGACTCTTCGAGTGCGCAAAGTCATGTCTCGGACTGATCCTGGTTTTCCACAGGTAAACTCGTGGAAGTATATCTATTATCTGCTTTTATCTTATTTCTTTTTGTTTGTGCTATTGTTCTTGGTTAATATGACTAATAGGTGAAGAGTGAAATTGCAATAAATAGATTTATCTCTAATTTCGAAAACACGTGTGTGGTAGGTCCATTTTCCTTTTAAACAATATCTTAAGTTTGTTTAGAGTTAAAACGTACATTTTTGTGAAGGTAACACTTGAATGAAACGTACATGTTTCGAAGACTCGAGTCACCCTGACATGGCTTGAATTAGTAAAATATTACTTGAGCAGAAGCCAAGTAGAATCTTAGCAGGAATTTATTTGATCATTGAGGTATTGTTATTATGCTAGAAATATAAATTCCGCTTGTTGAATTTTATTTGCACTTCAAAGGTTTGAAAGTGTTGATTGCCTTGTATGATATTGGAGTGTTGGTCTCGAGTTCAAACTCTCCTATCCCTAAAATTTTCAAATTGCAAATACATTTTTTTTGTTTCTCCTTTGTAAGATTGTGCTCTTTAGGGGAATTGTGACCCCTATTCTGATTGTTATGGTGGTCTTGGTCGATGATTGGGAGTGTAAGTGTTAAAAGTATAAGATCTATTTAGTGGTTTGTTGCAACACCTCAACTTTTTAGCAAATTGGTCATCTAGCCTTTTTTTCAACTCTAGCAGCACAGCCCCTACTAGTTTGGGAATAGGGCTTGGGTGCTTTGATAACATGAATGGGCTCTCAAAGTTAATGGTTATTTTACTTTTCTGCATCAAAATTTGGGTTAGGTTAGGTTTCCAAAAACAGATAATTAAACCATTATTGACCCTTTTATCTTAGTAACTGATATGACCTTCACTTTTTCACCAAGCCTAAAGACTAGAGAGAATTTTATCCCAATTAACCTCACACGCTATTCTGCCATGGATGGTGAATAATAGATAATTGATGTGTAATGGCGTCAGAAATAATTCAAACTTCAGGTTAAAAAGGTAAGTTTATTGCTCATGTAATGTCAAACAAGATTTTTCAGTCAGACACACTGATTCAAGCAGATCATATACATTATATAACCATACAACACTTCTGTTCAATTTTAACGAACATGGCCTCAGTTGAGTTGTAATTTTATACATTGTATAACTTTAGGAGTATCTAAATAACAGGAGATTGATGCGATAATTGTTTCAGTTATTGTAATTTAAGTGGTAGCAATACCATAAATGTTGAGGTTTTTTTATTGCAAAATGATTATTTGACTGATGCAGGTCTATCTGCTCTCGTGCATGCTTTACATATGTTTTAAAATATAAACTATAGATATGTGCATCATGGGCAAATTTTCGAATTTCTGCGTCTGTATATTTCTTCTATGTTCTTTTTAGTCGAAATTAAGCTTCCTTTCCCAAATCTCTTCCTCAGAGAAAACGAAAATTGCAGCAGTTTGTAAAAGATAATCTCAAACGTGAGGCTCAAAAGTTATACAATGAACAAAGAGAAGCAAAATCTAGAAGAGAACAGTTACTGCGAACCTCTTCTGCTTCTCGTGTGCATAATATGATTGATTCTATTGAAAACTTGAACTCACTAAGTTCAGGTAGTTTATTGACATCAGAGGATAATTTTGAGAGGCTACCTTATGCAAGTTCCATTATGGATAATGTCAAAGACTGGTACCAATCAAACAGGATAACTTCTCTTGTAGTTGACATTACTGGATCAGTCCATGGTTCAAACCCTGTTACTCCTGAACATATAAATCTCCAGGAACCAGAATCACTGCAGTTGGAGGACGGTTCGAACACCTCAAATTTGGCGGAATTCAAATGTGATTGTCCGCCTTCACGATCAAACAGGTTAGTTGATTTCCTCGGCGATCAGTTCGACAGGATGGCTGTTCCAGTCGGGAATCACTTTCAGGCTGACGTTCCTGAATGGAATGGACCATCCAGTGAGGCATCTGTAAACGGCGATTCTGATAACTCAAGGTGGTTGGGCACAAAAGTTTGGCCAATTAAAAGGCAAAATGTGAAAACTACTTTAAGAGCAGTTGGTAAAGGGAGGCCAAGCTCCTGCTCTTGTGCCTCCCCAGGATCAACCAACTGCGTCAGGCACCATATTCTTGAGAAAAGACGGGTTTTACAATCTGATCTTGGCCCATTATTTCACATTTGGAAGTTTGACGAGATGGGAGAAGAAGTTTCCAATTCATGGACGGTGAAAGAACAAGAAAGCTTTGACTTGATAGCCAAAAGAAAGGCCAGCAGTAGCAATTTCATACAGAATGTCATGAAATCATTCCCGTCGAAGTGCAAGAAAGACATTACTAGTTATTACTTTAATGTCTTCATCCCTAGATTCATGAGTTTTCAGACGAGGTCATTACTAAAAGAAGTTGATATGGATATTGATGATGTGAATGATGTGTATACGCTAAATATAAGGAGAAGTCGCCAAGATAGAAGCAGCAGTTTGGGACGCAGTCGTAAAGATGTGATGTATAGATAGTTGTCCCCCATAGTTCGGTCACTTGATTTTTCGGTGTACACTCTTGCAAGGTTTGTTCTCTACTCCATCTTTTACATCGAGATGAAAAAGATCATACAACTTAATACCTCATATATTGGTGATGCGTGTAGGTTTAACTATCAAATACATGGGGTTGGCGAGTGTGGTTGCCGATGTGGGAATGTCCTCTTTTTGATGTGGCCTTTATTGAAGTCATCCCTCTCAAATGATTATAATCATGCATCTCCCCTCATGTTTCGAATAGATGTTATACACTACTTTCTATACTCTTTTAATACTAATGGCAAAGACGGTTCTTGACTATCATGTCTTAGACTATATTTTTCAGATTTTTATTTATGTTCTCTTCATATATTAAACTTTATACTTGATTTACGAAGTTGGACAAGTGATATGATGGTTTTTGGTCATCTTGTCCACAAGTCTTATCCCAAAATACCATAATTTAAAGTATTTGCCCTCAATATAGCATAGATTTCACATTTTCAACTGGCGATTGATCTCAACAGAAATATATCTTTTGGAATGAGGCGATACCAAAGTCTAGCATATGGGTATCATTAGAAAATTCTGGTGGGATTCACATCTCCCAAAAATGTGTTGTAGATGTGCATATCTCAAATATGCATTTGATAGATACTTATTTCTTTAGCATTTTATTTTCTATTGTATGCATGTTGGAAATGCGTGTTTTATGTTTGGACTTTTCTTTAGGATTGTAGTATTCGGGGCAATTCTATTTAAAATTGTGGTATTTTGGGCATTATACCTGAATTTGCATAGATAAATAATTTTATTTGGAAGTCTTGTGTGGCTTCATCTATCGATGAGATTGATCATCTAAATGATAGTCATATGATCCATGAATTACTTGCCTTTGTGTTCTCAAGCTTATGGATGTAAAGAATTCCATTTCTCTTGTTTCCCAATGTTTTCACAAATCTTTCCAAACATAGGAAGAAAGTTTCGGAGACAATTCCTCATTTCGATTTTTACACAATTGAGAAAGAAAGATTATTTGTTTCTTTCCCTTCATTCTTTCACTTTTACTTCCTTTTCTTCAAAAATTGAACTCCGTGAACACATTCATTACAGCTATATAGGACAAAAAAGAAATGAAGTTGAAAGAGAACAAATATTTGCAATTTTTCAAAAGAAGGGAAAGAATTTGAGGATCCTTGTTGAATGTTGAACATTTTTATGCTTGTAACTTCTCCTCCTTTCCAAACCCCCCCCCCCCCTCTCCGGAGACAAGTTTTGAAGAGAATGTGACCCATTATTCCCAAATTTGCATGGATAAATTATTCTATTTGGATGTCTTGTGTGGCTTTATCTATTGTTGAGATTGATTAATTGCATGATAGTTAGTTATATGATCTAAAAATTAGTTGACATTGTATTCTCAAGTTTATGGAAGAAAAGAAGTCCATTCCTTTTGCTTCCCAATCTTTTCACAAATTTTACTAGGTACAAGAAAAATGTTTCGAAGACAAATATGTGAGGAGATTCCTTTCGATTTCTTTCACATTCTCTTTCAAAATGAAAGTCGGGAACATAATTGAGAACATTTCTTTCTTTCTTTCTTTCCCATTCTCTTCCCTCCCTTCGAAAGTTGAACTTGAAGAACACAATGTTATGCCATATTCTTGAGCTCTTTATATCGAACTCTTTACATAGATAAAAGGAAAGAAATTAAGTTTTCTATACATATACATAGAGAAAAAATGAAGTTGAAAGAAAGAAATGATATGTTTTTTTTCATGTTTAGAAGTATTACACTGTTCCCGAGTTTCTTTGTATAAGTAAAGAATTGAAGTTGAGAGGAAAGAAAGGAAAAGAAATTGTGTATGAATTTCTTTATTATGTTTCTTAGTATTCCTTCCGTTTCAATATGTTAGTCCTTTTTATAAAGATAAAGTTTTCCATATAATGTGTCCTACTCTTAATTCAATATAATTTTATCAAGTATTTTCAAAAGGGAAAATTAATTCAAACGTCCTTGAACTATATAGACCGTTTATTGTCTAGGTCCCTGTCCATTTTTTTCAAATTTTGTAAACATTTAAATTTTTCTGATTCTCATCCTTCCGTCCAAAATTGACTAACAGACCGATTCTCATCCTTCCGTCCAAAATTGACTAATAAACGATAGTCTTTGCTAATATGGCAATTAAAAAAATAAAAAATGAAATTAAAATATGCTAACTTGTATTATGATGTGGCAAATATATCACATGTTTCTCACATGATACATATATTAACGTTACACGTAATATACATACACATTATATACGATTATAATTAGGAATTTAGGGTTCATATATCTTACACAATTACAATTGGAGTTTAAGGCAAGAGAAATGAAATTGAATGGAAGTAGCAGCACGATGAACTCATGGCAATCTCAAAAATCAACAATGATATGCAAGTGTGAGTATGAATTCCCTATATGGACATCTCAAAAACTGTATAGTAGAGGTAAAAGATTTTTTGGTTTCCCCTTCTATAAAGTGAAAAGAAAATTATTGTGGTCATTTCAAATGGATTGATGATGATCGAATTTCAAAGAATGAAGAAACGTTTGAAAATGTAGATGCATTGGAGGCAAAGATTGTCAAGCTTGAAGTCATGAAAAACATGGAGATTGGATAATTAAAATTTCAGTTGAAGATGAAAGAAGTGGAAATTAGTTGTCTAAAGTGGTTCAAGTTTGGTTTTTCTGTTATTTTTTGTGCATTTGTAATGAAATTATGCTTCTAATTTAGTAAGTGAATTTAATTAGGGAAATTGTATGTGAACTGTACTGCAAATTTTCATTCAACTGTGCTTGATTCCAATAAAACAGTATAGTAAAGATAACATAACATGAATCAACTTAATATCCAAAGGAGAACTTAATATTGAAATTAACAGAGAATTCAAAGGTTTACATTGTTTAACATCCATAAGCTAAACATAGCTTAATATCAAAAAATAAATTAATATCCAAAATAGAATTTAACATAAAATTAAAGTATTTCATCAAGGCTGGCTAGAACTTGGTTTGACCCTCTTTATAGACGATAAATTTGAAATATAGGCACTTGGCTGTGAAGATGAAACTCAAATTGTTTTCTTGGTTGTTGAATAATACATGTGGCCATCCATTCACATGTAAACCCCTACACCAGCTAAAAGGTGGTGGAGGTAGCACTTGAACATTTCTTGTTTTGGGTGGTTTTCCTCTCTTCCTCTTAGCTTGATTTGTAGATTAAGTCTCCTATTTTTTTTACTTGTCTTCTTCCTCTGTAGTTTGAAGCAACAAGTATTAATGTGATATAGGTAACTAGAGATATTATTAGTTTTATAGTATATAATATGTTTTTCCAGTTACACAAGTAGAAGTGGGGTTGAATTGTGTGCTTTTTTCTCCTAATTAAAATCAACTTAATGTAAATTAAAGTTTTGAATTAAGAACAAAGAACATACACAAAGATATGAATGAATACTGTTTGTATTATTGATATATGAATACAAACTCTCCTAGGGTGTACACAAACCCTAACAACTTCTCTGTGTTTCTCACAACAACTCTCTATCTCCATGTTATCTCAAAAGTTCGACAAATAAATTACGTTACATAGAGTGTTTATATAGAGAGCTGTCTATTAACTAATAACAGAAAATTAAATTGTAATAGGAATAGAATTTCTAATTATTAGCTAACAGTTTCCTTTTGTAATTCTTCTTCATTTCCATAACATATCTGCAATATATTTGTTTTTATCTTCGAAGACTCACATTTATTGTGATCATTTTTCAAATTCAGCTTCAGCTTTATAGACTCTGATGATCTTTAGGCTCTCATGATCTTCAGTCTCTGATAGACTATAGACTCTGATTGAACTCTAGACTCTGATTTGCATCTAAACTCTGTTTTTATTTCTTCAGAAAATCTTTTAAGTACAAATACTCTTGATACCTGTAATGGGACTAACTAGACTCTGATTTATATTTATTTGGATTAGAGACTAAAAAAACTTATTTTATTACAGATATATCTATGCTAGACTCTGTTCTAGTATTTTGTACATCATCAAATGAATATATTTCTAACAATCTCCCCTATTTATGCTTTATAAAATGTAAGCATAAATCAAGGTTTGATGATGTCAAAACTAAATAATAAACAATGAATTCTAGAACATTATTAACAATTACAAAGGGAAAAAAAATTCTACCTATCTGATCTTCTAAAAGCCCTTGTTGTTTCTCAGAAATGAATTCAGCATGTTTTCTCCAACAAAGGCTAGAGCTTCTCCAACAAACTTCTTTACCTCCTTCAACTCATCACTGTCACTTTTGATTTGACAGTAAGCTGCTCTTAGATCATTTGCATTGCACTCTTGCCCTTTCAAATCTTTCAGCAGTAAGACACTTGGTTTTCCACTCATGGGCTGAAATCCAATGTAATGACCCACACCTTCTCTAAATTTGACCTCTTTTACCTTCAGTGGTATGCTCTGGTCATTCCCATCATCATCAACAAATTTCAAAGTGAATTTACCTATTTTCTTATTTGTTTGTCTGTGCAGAGTCAGCTTCCTGTCAATTTTCTTAAACCATTTGTGTGTGACCTCCTCTTTACCTCTATTTACTTCATAAGATGTTTGTAGGAGAAATATGATATATTGTCGTTCCTCATCTTATTTGAATAAGATGAAGTTTGATTGGTTAATCCACCTAACAGTCCCTCCTTCTAGAAAGTACACCAGCATTTCATTTTTCACCTTTTATATACCTCCCAGACCTCCTGACACCTTTCTTTTAAAGACATTATAGACAATTTGAGCAGATACAACTTTGTTCAAGTGTCTTTGTGTAATCTTTTCAAACTGCTTATCTGTCAAGGATTAATGATCCGTGGTTAGAGTGGTAGTTCTATCAATATCAAACTCTGCAAAACCTCTAAGCCCTATCTTCTTCCTGGCTCTCAGTTGAAGATTTGATTGACTACATTGCCAATAATTAGGTTCTTGAATTTCTTGACTTTGAATTACATTAGAGTCTGATTTCTTTCTTTGTTTATCAGAGTCTAGCTTAGACTCTGATTTCTCATGTCCAGTCCCTGACTGGTGTGTTTGAGTTTTTGTTACCATAACCACTCCAGACTGCTTTTGTTGCACACCACCAGGTCCCCTAGGACCATGAGAATCCTTATCATCATCATCATCACCATCTCTCCTCCTTTTAACTCCCTTTGGTTTGTCTTCATCCTTGCAACTCTCATCCTTATTATTCCTTCTTGAAGATTCACCACCAGCCTCCCTTTTCGCCCCCTTTTTGACATCATTACCCCTTGAGACAACCAAAAAAATGTTTTCTAGAACAGAAGTGATGTTGGCTTAGGCAGTGATAACTTGATCCACCTTGGCAGTTTAAGAGTTGACAGAATTTTGGAGAGTTGTCTGTTTAGCCTTGAAATCGGCCAAGGAATCTTTCACAACAACATCCTTAGACTGTTGAAGATAGTACATAGTCTCAAACTTTGTTTGAAGTAGGGTAGTGGTAGTATCCACACTGTTCAACTTTGTTTGGATATGAGATATATCTATGACCACAGTAGCTAGTTGAGCCTTTGCAAAGCTGAGGCCAACAACTACATCTTTTTCTTCTTCAAGTAGAGAGTCATCAGGCTTCTCTCCAGGATAGTGACCATACTCTTGCAGGAATGACTTTTTTTTTAAAAGCCTTCAATCTTTCAGATTTATGAATATTCAGTATGCATGCAAAAGTATCTTCATCATCAATACTATTAGCCTGTGTCGTCTTCCAAGATTGAGGAAACACTTGATCAAAGTAATTGAAAGATGGATTCACCCCCCCTTCATCTACAGAGGCTGAATCATCAACAGTATCAAAAGGCTCTATTTTTGTTACTAGAGGTGTAGACTCTGATGGAAGTGTAGACTCTGACACTGCATAAGGGACTATAGACCCTGACTCCTCAATAGAGTGATCAGGACTTGTAGACTCTGGAAGCCTTGCCTAAATTGGCATGATTAAGATAGGTTGTCCTGACTTCAAAGGTGTCGTACCAGGTTGAATATGTTAATCATCCACCAGAGTCTCTCTAACTCTATCTGCTTTCCTGGCTAGAGAATCCACCAAATGAAGTTGTGACCTCTGTGTAAAAGGTTTCTGAGCAGCGAGAGCCTCTTTCTTCTTGCCAATCTGCAAGATTAAGAAAAATGAGTTTTCATTCATTCTCTGCTTCAACTCGTCAGACCAACTCTTGGGAAAATCTTGATCCCAATAAGTGAAGCTAGGTTTAGGATACCCTAATCTCTCATTCTCACAGTGGGGTTGGACACCCATTTTCTCATTCTCACTCAGGCTCTCTACAACATTTTCTACCTCTCATTTTGCATGGACCAGTGTCAGTCCCTCAGCAATATTTTCACTCATTTTGGAAGGTGCACTCAATAGTCATACAGAAGGGGGTTTAAGAGAATGAAATTGTGCTTCAATACCTGAACCATCTTGATGGAAGGGAACTCCTTCAAATGTCTGAAGGCTAGGGGTCTTCACCAAGGGGTGAGCAGCAACAAACTCTGAACCCTTACTAGCTTCTTCTTTCTTTTCAGAGTCTGTTGGCTCTAGTATTCCAGTCTCAGAGTCTACTATAGACTCTGGTTGTTTTAGTATGACTTCATTAGAAGCTAGAGTTTTAGTGTCACCTTCTTGGACTGTTGTTGCATGAGACTCCCCCTCAAAGTGAATAAACTCCGATAGAATTGATTGCGGAATTTCTTCATGAGCATTTATCAGAGTCTGTCCTCTCATATCATTGGAGTTGTGCATTATTTTGGGTCTTAATAAGGGTATCACGTTTATTAGCATTTGAACTTTTGGGTCGTGTCACCGGCTAATGTGACCAAGCGTAAGGGGATAATTTGTCTAAAGAATATGATTTAATTATTTTGAATTTGAAATTCGTTCTATCTCTTTGAGTATGATTCTGAAATATATATGTTATATGAATCCTACTTGATCCTGCTAGTGTGTATTTAGTTTTCTTACTGGGTTTTGTAGCTCACTACTTACAAAATTTCAAGTGTAAGCATTGGCTTATGTTTGGCTTTATTTGGAGATGGACGAATAAATTGGAAGTAATATTTAGTTATTAGATTTTTATCTATGCAGCTGCGTCTCTATAAATTTGAAATACATTGATTTTTGATTTTATGGCACGTTGGGATTTTGTTTTAGAGATTTATGAAATTTCAGTTTTATTTTGGATATTTGATTGAGAAATAATAGACCGAAAAATCAGGTTGTTACAATATATATATGTGATAAGTTCAATTTGTAACGGCTGTATATATGTGTTCGTGACTCATCTCAACTCATTTCATCTCATTTCGTGACCGTTTCGATTATGGCTCGTATCTACCTTTCAAAAATTCGAGCCCTACTTAGTTTAGTAAGTGTGTAAGCTCAAATTTATGATTTGTTTCGATTTACTTACAATTTAGGAATTAAACCCTAACTATTTATTAAAATTTATATAAATTTATCTTATTTTCTGAGCATGAGCTATTTTTTTGACTCGTTATTAAAGGTTTTGGCTCCTTATTAAATAAATATTGAATCAAGATTAACTAGAACGGAAATAAAACATTAAATCGAGCTCATAATTTCATTAAAAATAAATTTATTCAATAATTTTATAAAATTATTGAAAGATCTAAGTAATGTATTAAATACTTTAGTCACTCCATTTTTTGTTTGTTATATTTTCAAAAACTGTCCCGCAAGAATTAGGTAGCGTTAGTGGGGCTTGTTTGTATAATATTTCTTCCGGTTCAATATATATACTTTTTAATTAACATTGCATAACCATAATTTTATTTATAAAATTATAATAAAATGTAAATCTAAACATTTATTTTGCATTTGTTATTATGGTTCCGCAAAATTTAATAAAAGTTTTCACGGTTCTCACGCTACAAATTTTTCACCTGATTGTTATCCTATATACTCGTATATATATGTATATTAAAATGTATATATTATTTTTAAATAAATATTTCAATATTAAACTTTTATTTAGGGAAACAATTATAGAACTAGTTTTTTTATGCATTTTAAAATACGTATAAAAAATTAAAAGAACATGTGTTTTTAAACAAAGTGAGTACTAGTTTATAAATCATAATTATGGTAATCACATTAATAGATTATATATTAATTACTATATATTATTTAAATATTTAATTTAGTATGAGTGAGTTATTTTATTTTATTATTTGTTTTTCCTATATTTTTTATACAATATTATTAATATGAGATATGTCTATAATGAATTATATTTATATTTTATTTTATAAGATAATTATTGAGATTTAGATAAATTAATTAATTTTGAGTCAAATTATCTAGGATACATTGAAAGATATCTTATTATTATATTATAATAAATATATATTTTTTGGATGTAAAATAAAAATTATGTACTATAAATATGTATCTAATTTTATATCCATATCATAATATATCGGATTATATTTAATATATATTTATAATTTAAGTTCATGTCTCAATACCGACTAGACGGACTAAATTTTTTAATATTTTTATTAAATTAATACAGATATACCCGCTGTTAAAGGTTTGTTATCAATGCAAATTTTAATTGTACATAAGCAGCAGTCAATTTTCTGTCAAAAAGAAAAAGAAAAAAAGCAGTCAATTTGTCATTTTAATGCGGTGCGTTTAAACCGTACCGTATCCACTTAAATGCAGTTTTAGAAAATAGAAATTAAAACCGAATCAAATGTTATTGGTTTTAAAAATTGCGGTTAGGTTTTTAGTGGTACAATTTCGGTTTTAAAATTTTTATAAAAAATAAATATATTTTTTCTTCTTTTACATTTAAATAATAAAAAATGTAATGAATCATTGTATATACAAACTACTAATATTATTTTTATTAATAAAAATAAATGAATATGACTATTTTTACTTAAAAAGACACTAAATTAATATATGTTTTAATTAATAAAAGACATAAGGCAAGTATTATTGGGTAAACGCCTTTAATATCATTTTTTCAGAAAAACCATGTCATAATATCATATCTCGGAAACTGTCCCTAAATGACCAATTAGGTACGCATCTCAACATTGTGAGTATCGTCTATTAAGGATGTTTAATACATACACGCATCATAGGAAAGCGTGTGTACTGCATATGAATTTGTAAAATGCGTATATTTTCGATGCTCGCATAATGGAAATGCGTGTAAAATATATGCATATAAGCAATCTGTATGTACACACTAACAAGAAGAAAAGTTAGAATTTCAAATCATTTCCTTCCAATATTGAAGAATTACAAATAATCTAATTCTAATCTTTATCTGCTCCATCAAGGCAATTTATGAAATGAAGTAAAGTTACATAAAATATATATTAAAAAACTTAGAATTGAAAATGTTGTTAATCATGGATATAAGAATTGAGATGGTGATAAAATGATGGAGAAATAATGAAAAATCAAGATAAATGTGATGGTAACTAAAAGAAAAAAAGGCAGTATTGTGCACGGTAGTGTTGTGCATGTGAAATTAAGCATGTATATCTTCTTCTTTTTTTTACTTTTTTTTTTATAACTGAGCATGTTTATTTAATATGTGTGCTTGTTCCTGTGTAAGATATACGCATACAAAGCATGCGAATATGACTGGTTAATTTGGACATAAGTTCCGACAAATGTTAATTTCAGCAAATAATGATAGATTTCTCGTTAGTATTCTTCTCATATTTATGAATATATGCTACTTTTATTAACTAGTAAATATTATTATTTAATTTATAATATATATTAATTTAATAATTTAATAATCACAATAAAAATTATATAGGTTTAGGTTCAATGAGAAACTCCTTTATTTGAGTAACTGAGGAATCAACAACAAATATAATTACAGAACACACGAAAAAATTGTTAATCATAGAAAAAACTACATGACACAAAAAATAATCACAAAAAAAAATATATAACATACAAAAATTATAGAACACAAAATTACAAAACAATATTCAACATTAGTGTTCTGTAATTTGTGTTTTATATTTTTTTGTATATTATGTAATTTTTTTATTTATTTTGTAATTTTTTTTGGTATTTTATGATTTTTTGTATGTTATGTAGTTTTCTATAGTTATTTGTTAATCAAATTCTTATAAAATAAAAATTGGTTCCTCAATTACTCAAATAAGGAGTTTATCGCTGAGGCTTACTAATATATATATATATATATATATATATATATATATATATATATATATATATATATATATATATATATATATATATATATATATTGGTGTGAATCGGTTTTTAGTTGGTTTGATTTTGTATAAAAATCATAACCAAACCAATCATGTGCGGTTTCAAAAATTAAAAATCGTAACCAAACCAATCATTGATCAATGATGAGCTTTTTGCAATTTTCGATTCGATTTCAATTTGTGTTCGGTTTTTGCTTATCCCGACATAGTTGCACAATTAGTACTACTTTTGTTTTAAAAACCTCCGTTCCTTTTGTTAGTATATGATTGAATATGGAGATTAAAAAATGTAAAATAAAGAAAAAAATAAAAATAAATAATGAAATTTATTAAATTTAGAAAAAATATGAAAAAAATAGATAAGCTATCCAATAAAAGGTATTAAGAAGGCGTTTGGATTGTTAACAGGAATGAGGATCGAAAATGAGAATGAAGTGTATAAGAATGAAAATGAGAATTAGAATGAAATTAAACTTACTAGATAAAATTTATGATTAAATCAAATTGAGAAATGGAGTTAACAAAATTACTAATTTAAATACAAATACATTAAGATTAAGATTTCAATTCTCGGTAATCGAATTCATTAATTATAATTAATTATGAATCAAATACTCCCTACATCCCATATTAATAGTTTATTTTGAAAAAATAACACATATCAAGAAAAGTTAGTTGGACAATAATTTTACGTGCGTATCATATTTATTGTGATTATATTATACTAAATAAAGTAAATTTGAATTTTTTTGCATTAAAAGTAGAAATAGACAATTATTATTGAACAAATTTTTTTCTCAAAAGAGACTAATATTATAGGACGAAGAGAGAGTATTCTCTAAGATGGACTAGGGGAATATGTTTAGAGTAAATGTAATTTGATTTTTGATTATATTATTACTATTACTTTTTAATTCTTTTCATGAATTAATATTTTAATTCAAAGAAAACATTAATCTTGTTATCCGGGTTAAATGGCTAATTGGTCAATGAACTGAAACCCAACTTACAAGTAGCTCATTATCAGTAAGAACTATTATCTCAGCTTTTGTTTTACTCCCTCCGTCCCATAATTTTTGTCTTATTTTGACTTTTAAAAGTCAAATTTTTTTAATTTTGACTAACAATTTAAAAATATTTATTTATAATTTTACGACTTTATAAATTGATTCATAAAATAGAATAGTTAAATTTTATTATAATATTTTTCTAAAAAATATATACTATTATATAACATGTTTAATTTGTTGGTCAAAATTGATTAATTTGACTTTGAAAAATAAAAATGAGACAAGAAATACAGGATGAGAGACTAACAGAGTAACATTTTTATTAGGAGTATTCAACGGGGTAGTTGGCAATGGGTTAGGTGGTAGAAACAGCCAATATATAGATACTGCACATGTGAACACGTTGAGATACGTAATTGCTGCGTAGGAATCGTATTGGATAAGACAATTGAATATTATTTTTTATTTTCTTATATATATTTTAGTTATACTTTTTTATCCAAATCAGGCAGAGGACCGGTACAAATTAGTATAAATGAAAAGAAGATATTGAATCCATAATCAAATCTCAGTCTTCTCCGCTAGATTAAGATGTAATAATTCAATATTTAATTATTATTTTTATATGTTAAAATAAGTATTGTTGTTGATTTTCCTATGTAATTTTGGAGTGATTTAGTTGATGAGTTGGTATGAGTTTGGTATCAGAAATCAGTTTAAGGTGATATGAGAATGAAATTTCATTATTGATACCATGTGTTTGGTTTAGTTCCGGAATGAAATTATTTAATATAAAATATTATTAATTTAGTAGTTAGATAAATTTATTTTATTATATAAATAATTTTACATTATTAGTAATGTTTGATTGTATATATTATTATTTTTTAATTATTAATAATGTTAATTATCAAAAATAAAATAATAATATTAAAATGATAATCTTCTCCTTCCCTCATACTCACATCCCTCTTTGGTATCAAAAACCCATGGATTTTACTTTCAAAAAAAAAAAAACCCATGGATTTGAGTTATGTTATTGGAATTTAAAAAAATTAAAACAAATACAAGGTATAAGTTTTATCCATTCTAAACTTATACTTCATTTCAACTCTCGAACCAAACGACCCAAGGTATTAAAAAAAATGCCACTTTCATAATTTTTTTGAATAAAAATTTAAATGATAAAATTAGATTAATAATTTATAACAACTATTTGTATACCTAAAATTAGGTGACAAAATTAATGGGTCGTGGGGAAATAGTATTGAAATTCATTAAAATCAGTCACCAACCAGATTATATTTTGCTAGTATAAATTTTATCTCAGCAGAAGTCACCTAACACAAAATATGAGTTATACGAAATAGTTACGGGTCCACTTGAGTGGCTACAGGCTACACTATATATATGAAAACATATGATTTAGGTAAACAAAATACACTTCAAGAATCACAAGTGTACTTGAATCTCTCATCTTACCAACCTCATTTTATTCAACTCAAGCAATTCATTCTCTACATTCTTGCCAATAAATTCACCCCCTTGTAAAAATATTGCTTGTGTCTATATATTTGCAGAAGTTGCAGTTTTATTAATGCAATGATCCATACAAAGAGTGCATGTTTCTAAGAAGTTGTTAATATGGCCACAATTAATCCCACAAAACCTGCTATACATTTGTCAAAATTTTCAAATACCCAATCAAGATTAATTAGTTTTAGGAAACCCCATGTAGGATTTGATCATAATTTTCAAAGAAAGTGGGGAAATTTAGTGTGTTTTAATGGAGATAAGAGAAGGATTAGTGGGAATGATGGTGATTATGTTATGAAGAAGCAGAGAGGGATGGGGGTGAAGTGTACTGCTGAGGGGATAGAGAGGGGGATATTAGTAGGTGGGAGAGGAGAGGAAGGTAAGTATGTGATACCAGAGAGGTTCAAGGTGGTTGGTTTGATGGCATGTGTTATGAGTTTGTGTAATGCAGATAGAGTTGTTATGTCTGTTGCTATTGTTCCTCTTGCTGCTAAATATGGTTGGAGCAGCTCTTTCTTGGGTATTGTTCAGGTAAATTTGTGAATTAATTCAACACATACACACAGGCTTATGTTTACTTCTCGTAAATTTTATGTGTTTTGATGGTATTGTTAAAATTATTGATTTCAGATTTTTGTTATATATTTTTATTTAGTAAGGGAAATTTTTAAAAATTATAATTATAATTATATGGTCAAAACAATTTGAAATGAGTGCATAAATTTTAAAGGATATATATTAAAAAAAATGTATTTATACTTGTTAGTATAAGTGTTGGTGTGTTAGTGTAGGGTGGGAAACTGGGGACTGGGGACTGGGGTGTCAACTGGGGTGGAGGAGTGGATCATTACAAGTCTATTTTGATTATATAGGGTTATTAGGATTAGGACTCAAGAGTCATGGATCAAAACTCAAAAGTACTGTATACACCTCACTGGACAACCCATGCCTGAAGAGTGGATCAATCCAAGTCCATCTCGCGCCCCCGGTTAAACTAAATATTGATTATATAGGTCAATAGGATTAATACTCAAGACTCCTGTAGCCTGTGCCAAATCTAAAAGTGCACTCATGCCATGTATATTTTACCAGTACTCTTTCTAAACCTTAAAGTGCTGTAGAAACTTAACAAGTACGTCATGCTCATATGTTTATATAATTAGAAGAATGTAAAGTTACTAGATGAAATATTATGGTTGGTTGAGCTAACCATGGGTCTTAACCCCCCCCCCCCCCCCCCCCCCCTAATACATGTTACACTTGTGCTCACAATTCAGGGGGGTTGTTAAGTTCCTAGATTTTTTATTATCACCTTAAAAGTAAAAAAAATACGGAAACCTCACTTACCAAAAAAAAAAAAAAATTAACATGGCAACCATATTTATAAGGCAGCTAATGTGCATACAAGGAGAATTATTGTCTGCTCTTATGCAATGCACTAGAAATGTAGAGGAAGATAAGCCTATCAATGTGTGACCATTCTGTAATGCAGCAAAGTATGCAATATTAACATTAATAATACTTTACTAGGCAAACTTGAATAGAAAATGTTTAGCTTGCCGCTAGAAAGTAATAATAAATGTAGCAAGGACTAAAAAATTCTTCCACTGCTGATAAGTAATAAGTTTGATAAGATATGAAAGATGATTATAGCTTTTTCCTTCGTAGATTTCAGACACATATACCAGATGAAACCAATGGTAACTGTGGTGTGTATAAGATCCAATATGTAATATCATCACAAAGGGTAATGATGAAATGTAGTATAATGTTGCAAGGAATTTACACTTTTAAGTTTTAACTAAGAAAGAATATAATCAGCATGCTTTCAGAGGGTTGGAAACCTTGACTTTAGTACATGTTTGATTATCCAAAGCACTAATGGCATATTTCTTTTTCTTTCTACCTTATAAACAGTCGTCATTTCTTTGGGGATACATATTTTCATCAGTAATTGGAGGAGCCTTGGTAGACAAATATGGAGGCAAAAAAGTGATTGCATGGGGGGTGGCCTTGTGGTCCTTGGCCACTCTACTTACACCATGGGCTGCAAATCACTCAACAGCCAGCCTCTTAGCTGTTAGGGCTTTCTTTGGATTGGCTGAAGGAGTAGCGTTACCATCAATGAACACTCTTTTATCAAGGTAATGTATGGCATTACTTTGAAAAGTTACATCCAAATTGATTCAGAAGCTTGGTTTGACACATTGTGTATATGTTTAGTTTCGGTCTCAAATAGTGAATATAACTTAATAAATCGAGCAAAATATTACTAACTTTTCTTCATACTTTAGGTGGTTTCCCAGCCATGAAAGAGCAACTGCTGTTGGTTTATCCATGGGTGGCTTTCATCTCGGAAATGTTATGGGCTTAATACTAACACCTCTGGCAATGTCAACCGTAGGGTTATCTGGTCCTTTCATTCTCTTCTCATCTCTGGGAATGTTATGGCTAACTATCTGGGCGTTTCGCGTGACAAATGATCCACAAGAAAGCAATTCTATTAGCATATCAGAACTGCGATTAATCCGAGCTGGGAAATCAGATTCCCCTCTCGACAAGAGCAAGCTACCTCCAGTTGGCCTTTTATTTTCAAAAATGGCCACGTGGGCTATCATTATTGCAAATATCACTAACAACTGGGTGAGCTTTCATTTCCTTCTTCTCACATGGCTTTCAATCAAAAATTCTTCTTCTAAATGTAAGGCAGTGCTTGAATAGTAGGTTTGAAAGATGTTCCTTTGTGCAGGGATACTTTGTACTTCTTTCATGGATGCCTGTGTATTTTAAAACCGTGAGTTCAATATTCTCTTAGCTTCCTTTTCATAAGTTTTCTTCATTTTCTCCAATTACAATCGATGCAAACTCTTCACCCGTATTCAAGGTTTCGAATTGTTGATCTTATCTGATATATGTTTTTTTCACTGAATAGGTTTTCAATGTGAACTTGAAGCAAGCAGCATGGTTTAGTGCTGTCCCATGGGGAACAATGGCAATTTCAGGATACATCGCTGGAGCAATGTCAGATTCTCTAATTAAATCAGGAAAATCAATAACTTTCACCAGGAAAGTTATGCAGGTAACTTGTAGCATTATAACAGGAACCATATTCCTGGTATATTAACACAATAATATGCGCATACCCTGACAAAGTCACCAGAAAACAACCATTAGATGTTCAAATTTTGGCTAAGAAAAGTGCTTTATACTCCCCCAAGCATTCTAGATATTTCTTGAAATATATTAGATATAATAATCTTATTTTTAGTTTAAAAATTTACAATGATATATTGTCAATGGCAGTCTATCGGCTTCATTGGTCCTGGAATAGCATTACTATGTTTGAACTTTGCCAAGACACCTGTAGTTGCGTCCATATTGATGACTGTAGCTCTAAGCCTGAGCTCTTTTAGCCAAGCAGGCTTTCTGCTAAACATGCAGGTAAGAACTATTCAAGCTGCATTCCGAACTATTCTTAATTTCATAAAAAATTTCTGTGGCATACTTTCCATCCTGATGGTCTAAAATAGTTTATTGGTTGTTTGACCAGGATATTGCACCCCAGTATGCAGGATTTCTACATGGTATGTTCTCAGATGTTTCTGTTCTCCACTGTCTAATAATTAGCATTTCGTGATTTCAACTGGTAATAACTATATTTCACTACAAATTCAGGGGTATCAAACTCAGCTGGGACATTGGCAGCAATAGTCAGTACTATTGGAACAGGTTACTTTGTACAATGGCTCGGATCTTTTCAAGCATTTCTCAGTGTCACAGCGTGCCTGTATTTTGCTACAGCCATCTTTTGGAATATCTATGCTACCGGGGAGCGTGTTTTTTAAAGTCGAGCATATATACAGAACTAGTACCTCTTCAAAGAAGGGAGTAAAATGCTTCAAAACTTTTAAGACAATGATGATGTCGCTGTATGCAGTTTGCCTCTAGGCAAATCTCGAGATAGAAATTACATATATGGAGTATATTTATTAAAGGAAAGAAATTGGATTCATTATTAGAGCCTTAGAGGTTTGAAGTGGATGAATATAACTTGTATAGTGACTTAAATAGACAGATTCTGTATCAGTGAAAAAGGTACTTTATTATTTGGATGATTAACAGACAACATACATCTTGCATCTCCGGATCCTATGTTTGTCAGTTTGCCATGATTGCAATTACGAATAAAACCTCCAATTCACTAATAGGGGTATAAATGAGTTGAATGGAGTCGAATTTTTGCTGTTCAGGTCATTTAAAATTTTTTAAATCCAAATTTGAACTCTTATCGAACCTATTTTGTTTGAATTTGTCTCGTTAGTGTTTACGAACTACTCATGAACACGTGTTCACGAACAACTCGCAACTCGAACAACTCGCGAATACATCTCATGAGCTACTACTTGCAAACTCATGAATATAGCTCACAAACTTATGTTCATGAACACCTTAGTTCTCACAAAAAATTTACGAATATTTTTAAAGAGTTTGATGTCAAGTAAAATAGATAAATTAGTGAATTAATTTGTAAACAAATACATACACAATTATTTATTAAATGTTTATGAATATGTGTTTACGAATTTATCTCAAACAAGTTCACGAACATGTTTACAAACTATGTTCATGAACACTATAATCGAACTGTTTCATGAACTTTCGAACCGAACTATGTTGTGTTCAAGTTCGGCTCATTTTAGAACCGGACTTAATAATTGTGTTCATATTTAACTCGTTTACAAACCATATCGAACGCGAACCGAACTTTTTGAGCGTATCGGCTCATTTACAGCCCTATTCACTAATAACAAACATAAAACTATAGAGATCATAAAACCAATAATTTACTAATATGAAAACGATTACTCCTTACTTGACAATTTACAAAAAAAAAACTTTACTCCTCGCCTTGCAAAAAATAAATAATATAATTACTATGCAAAAATCGGCACGGAGCCAAGTTATACCGACTTTCTGGTCAAAGTTGCTGGTGCATGTATAGCAGAACAAACCAAGAAAAAGAATTATAACAAACAACTAAAATGCAAGACCAGAACAACACCACATACACATACACTAAAAAAGAACTTTTTAGATCATAGCAAATAACATCAGAAAGGATGTAAATAGTAATAGGCCACACAACTTAAGTGCTTTCTGATTCTAAAGGATTCAAGACTCCCCTGTTATACAGCATAGGTTATACATTATGTTTCTATTTTTGTTGATAACATAAAGATGAAAATGTAAGCTACCTATGTAAAAGATGAAAAAAGTGAGAACGAAACACAAACTCAGAATCTCAACCAAGTAGGGAAGCTTGTTTAATAAGCATCTATCCTGTGCCATGATCTAATGCTACAGGGAATGAAAACCTGTGGCTGCTAAACATGAGTTGAGACTTAAGAAAGCTCTGCCATATGTAAGCCTTTATGTAGTTTGGAATCGACAGATGTATCAACTACCATGATAACTTCCTCAACTCTCACGATTGTTTGCTATCAAGAAAAAGGAATAAATTAGAAATGAATTGACATTTCAACATAATTATAAAGAGAACAACTACTAGTATTTTCTGATTTGACAATTCAACATAATTATAAAGAGAACAATTACTAGTATTAGTTCTTTAAAAAATAGCCGTTCATAGTTACATGCAGGTAGTGCCAACAGTCAATATTTACAGGGTCATATACTTTTAACAGCCACAAAGATGGCTATGGGAAGGTGAAATATTTTGTTAGATAATGACAAATTTACCTCAAGAATAGATGCGGTTTGCTTCCAAATTAACTTGGGATGTCGACCCATTTGAATTACCTGAAACTAAACTTCCATTGGTTTCTTCAGACGACTCAATAGCTTCAGCAATCTCTGCCTTTAGCCGCTTGAATTTCTCATTAAAGGCCGATGAATTAATAGCCTTTTCGATTCCCTGCTTTATATCTTGCTGTAAAGCCTGCATCTTGCTTTTTGACTCTGTGCTAGGTGTCTTTCCAGCATTGGCTACCTCTATCTTTAATAGTTCAATCTTGCTCTTTAATTCAGATGAACTACTAATAACATCTTTAATTATCTTGTTACTTTCTTTATTGAGTTCATCCACTTTTGCCTTTACTGGCACAGGAACTTTGTTAACGCGCACACCCAAAGGCTCAAGAGCTTCAGCAAGTTCTAATTCTATCTCTTTCTTCACCTGCCCAATTTTCTCCTTCAACCCCTGGTTTAAGTCCTCAACTCCAGATGCACCAGTGTTTCCAATTTCAGCCTTCAATGCCTTTATTTTCTGCTTTATGCCAGGCTGATCCAAGATGTCTTTGTACTTCTTTTGGATCTCTAGCTGAAGTGGAGATGCTTCCTTGTTCTTTTCAGATAGACTTTTGGCTGTAGATACTTCCTTCAACATGCCTAGCTTAATGCTAAGGTTTTGGTAGTTGGGAGCTGTATGCAGGTTCTGGTTGAACTCATCCTTAAGCTTTTGCATCTTGTCCAGTAGAGCTGGTTGTATTAGCTGGTCTTTTGAATTCCTTGCTTTTGCAAACTCTTCTTGTAACATCACAATTTTATCCTTAAATCCCAAACTCTTAGCTGCCACCGAATATTCATAATCAATTTCTTCTTTCAGTTTATCGATCATCTCATTCATACCCAAATCTGGAGGTGCAGCAGATGATTTTTTTGCTTTTAATATCTGTTCTTTCAGTTTTTCAACCTCACCCTCCAATTCTGAATTGTCAGGTCTTGGGACAGTGGGTTTTTCTGTCTTTTTCATATGTGCTTTCTTTTTGGGATCTTGCGGAATTCCTTCTTGGAACCCACCCAGTTTCCGGTACTTGGCCGTCCGATGTTTCAAAAGTTCTTCTGTATCCATCTTTAAAAGTTCCTATGAAAGCATACAATGCACAAAGATTAAATGAAACTATATTATTTTTGATTTTAGAAGATTGAAGTTTGAAGTTGAATGTACTCACATCCATTGACTCAACAATGGCAGATTTGATCTGCTGCGAAGTCCAATAGGGATCGGCATGTGCACCACCAAGTGGCTCCTGCATTTTAATAAAACATAAAATTAGATAACCTGGAAGTTAAATATGCAACATCCAAAAGAAATTAAAGGAATTCCTTATTCAAGAAGAAAAAGGGTGTGTACGTTTTATATCCAACCCTAGATTTGAATAATTATAAATTTCTGAGAGAACGTCACAGAAATTCTTTCCAAGAAACAGATGAAGGGTTAGAATTCTTTAAACAAAATTCTCGTCCTTGATAATATAGAAAGGTTGGAAAGGGTAGAACTATTCTCCAACTTAAATGGTTAAAAAGATTATTTATTAGGATGAAACTTTGTTTATAAGCGCATTTATAAATTAAATCAAGAGTTTCTGGGTGAGAAATCACTGTAGTCCTACTTTTTAATATGTTGAAAATGAAAATTTTCGTGGACTATAAACTGTGTAAAAATAATTCATATGCCATTGAAAAAGTTTCCGCACATCAATTGTAATCCAAGTAATATAAGTAGCACATGTTCGAATTCTTCCATCATCTATGTGTACTAAGTTGCAACTCAACTGCATATAGCAATTAAATGTAAAGGGTTATGCCTGTGTTATGTGTGCTTAGAAGGGAGGGGAAGATACAGATTGCTAGGTTAAAAAAATATTAATAACAAACACTCAAGTAGAATAATACAGGGATGATGCCATCTGAAATTTGCAGCTTAGTCAGTTCAGTAGCAGTTATTTTGAGCTTCTCAGCTGCCTGCAAAAAAAGGAAGTACAAAAATATTCTTTAGCAAATTAATCCACTACAATCTAGCAAGCCAAAATCTCAAAGTTGAAAGTTTCTACAACCTTCGGAGATGCTTTGGCAGTCTTCCATAAAATTGCTGCACATGCTTCAGGACTGGAATGACATAAAAGAATGCAAAAGAATATCAACACATCTACATAATATATATTGGATCTGGAGGCATTCTTTAAGTGAATAAAACAACCATGTTTACTTGGTAAGACACGTTACCACCAGTGAAATTCTGCAAAGTACTTCAGAAATAAAAAGGATTCCCCCTACCATATTTCTGGATAAGTTTACCGAAAGAGTTGAAGGCTAATATTATACCTCCTTTCCTAAGTACCTTAAGTTTTTTTTTCAGACGACTCAAATGCACTTTCACGAGGGTAACTCTGGATATGCCATCTGCCTTGTACTTTGTTTAAATTATGAATTAAGAAAGAATCCAAGTTACATGTTCCTAAATTAATTGCATATTTTAACGACAACAAATATACAAGTACTTAAAAAGTAAAACAATAAATATACTTTGAATATATAGAACTAATATGAATAATCAATGAATTTAACTCAAAAACAACAATATTAGTTCTTAAAGGTCATACGCTTTGGAAAGGAATGAACTCACACACACAACACAAATACGTCAAGAGCATATTAGTTACCATTATAAATACCGGTCAGCAAAAGTCCAAACACATATGATATTATCCATCGAACCACACAAATGGACGAATACAGCTAAAAAAGAAAACAAATGAGGACACGTAAGCTCTTGGATTATAATGTAGCAGACTAAAACTGATTGAGACCCATGCTGTAAATATGTTCTAAGGACATTAATTTAATAAACATGAGAAAACTTAGAACTAACAATTAGATAGACCACTGTTTAGTTGAAGAACTACTGCTCCCTAAATTTGTATGGGTGACCACAGAAGTAATTTGATTATAGAGCTTAGATAATAACATAAAATGTCTAATCCCTGACGATGCCAGATTCAAAGCACACACGGGTTTTATGAGGCAGGAGGAAACCACACAGCTTTGTAAAGGTGTCAACACAAATTCGAAATTTAATTCTTAGATGTAAATATTACATTTTCAGGACAGTGCTATTACTGAAATACTCAGATTGTTCTGCCACATAAAAGACCACGAAAGAGAATGTTAAAATCTAATAATGGCAATTATGTTTAAGTACCTGGCAACATAGAAGACAGCGTTTTCAAGCATTAACATTTTATTACAACAGCCAATGGCCAGAGCACCACCAGACCCACCTTCTCCCATGACGATGGAAACAATAGGTACCTTCAGACCGAACATAGTCCTCAAATTGTGAGCAATAGCTTCACCCTGTATAAATGTTGAAAAAACAACTTATTTAATATATTTGGGAGGGATATAGATTATAGAACCACACATTCGAATACAAGTATACGCATACCTGGCCTAGTTCCTCTGATTTAAGATCTGCATATGCTCCTGGAGTGTCGATAAAAGTAACAATAGGGAATCCATGGTGATCTGCATAATACATCATGCGTAGAGCCTTCCTGTAGCTGTTGAAGACAGTAGGTTTCATTTTCGGATCAAATTCTAAGGAAATCTTTATCAGATCCAAAGTAAAAGATAAATCCAAAATTTCTGCTATTTGATAAATTTTCCCATTTTGCTGTCTATAAGGATAACATTGAAGAACTCTCTTCACCGTTAGCAATCCACATATATATATATCAAGATGCAGTAAAAGCATAGATAACCAAATTGCCTCCTTGTATACATACCCATGGGGAGTAGGCATTCCGAAGTTGCGCATGATGTTCTCCTTTGTATTTCTACCCTTTTGTTGACCAATGAACATGTAGCTTCTTCCGTTTATAGATCCAAGACCTGTAACAATTGCAGGGTCATCATACCCTCCTCGATCACCATGAAGCTCTACAAACTGGAAGGATATCAAATAGCATATCCTTGTTAGTCTACTACCCAAAGAAAAACATAAGAATGAGAAGTCAAAAAACCCTCAAGTACAACCTTCTCGGTAATATTAAAGATGTGGTCAAGAAACGTAGGCCTGTTAGGATGACGTGCAATATTCACACGCTGTATGGGAGTCAAATGTGTGTAGAGATCTTTCAGAGCCTGCAATTAATCTCAAAGTGAGCAGGGTTGACAGAGACATGTATCTTGAAACGAAGGTAACATTTGAAGTTGAGAAATAAATTCTCACTTATATCAAAAGGTAAAATAGCAAATCTTAAAAGCAGCACAATTCTTCACAGAACTTCAGAAAATAATCAATTAAGTGATAAAGTTGGATCATATTAATGAACTCAAATGCATCAAGCATAATAACTTAAAAGTGTTGTAGTTAAAGAACAAACACAGTTTTTATAACTGTGTTCCTACTGAATGTCTTGTGCATACGAATTTATCCAATCTTTTCCAAAGCTTATGAGGCTGCAACAACTTTGTGTGATTATATACCATAGACTAATTATATTATAAAATTGGCACATGTATAAGCAATTGACAAACAATTGCCATTCATATCCTTATATCCAAGGCAAAGGAGCTTTTTGGTTTTTACTGCAGTTTGGATATCACAATGAATTGGTTCGTGACTTGCACATCAATTAACAAAAGAATTAAAGCTATCATCTTGACTGTACAGCATAACCATAAATGAGCTCACATGAAACAAATAGTACCATGAACAATATATAAGACATGAACTATATGTACCGCAAAGATCTCTGCCCAATCCAATATATACTTCAGCAAAATCATAAATATATTAACTCATCTAGAAATATGGATAAGGGGTGTGCTGTTTACAGATTAATAATACCTGTTGATACTTGTTTTCTAGAGAGATGATTTGATCGGTGAAGTCAAGGCCTGTTTCATTAGCCATCTTTTGCACCTACACTCAAGACAAAAACATATGGATAAGCAAAACTATGATATACTCCTAAAATTCTAATCAATTAACAATAATGAAGAAAAAAAGAAATCAGAAAAAGAGACATACATCAATAATTTTCTTTTGCAGGGCCACTAGAGGTTTCTCAAACTCCAAAGTAACCGGCTTTGGTTTCTCTTTCAAAGGTTTAAAAGGTGATAGATGGCTTAAAACTCCACCTTTCACATTTGGGTCTGCATTATCGGGCCATGGATACTCATGCTTCTTCACTTTCCTTACTTTTGCAACAACTGCAAATTCCCTCTTGCTCATGCCCAATCGTGCTCTTCCTAGGGTTTTCAGAGGTACACCACTTACACCATTACTTGAGCTTTGGAGTAGGTCTGAGACCGAAGTCCCAGAAGCCAAATTTCCAGTAACTGGAGAATGCAACACCGATGCCATTTTCCCGATTCAGATTGCAATTACTCTAGATTCTCAACCTATTCAACCAAGAACAACTCAAAATCAATCATTTTAAAACTATACAAAACTCTAAACCATCGTCTTTACATGTTACCGTAAAATATTTGCTGATAGAAGGAAAATCCTCACATTCTTACTCCAAACTCAGCTATCAAGTTAAACCATTACATAATACTACAAATGAAGCCTAGCCCAAGTAAATGTTGAAATATTGTGTAAACTTCTTGATGTTTCTAGAATTATTGAGAAGTGAATTATTCATCTAGGCTTATCATCTAGAATATTCTACACCTACTATATAATGTACCCTGCATATTGTAGCAAATTAAGATTTATGAATTCAGATCAATATTTCATAAATATCTATCTGTTTTATCAGTGTCAAACAGCAGTGTGTGTGTGCGTTTGTGCATAATTCTGCCTAGCTTGTTAAGTTTGATCTTGGGCCTGCGGTTAGTGTGTTCTAGCTGCAGTTTAAAGAGTGTTCATAATTCTCTCAACTTGGTATCAGAGCTGCTGTATCAGCTGTCGTGTTCTGTGGAGGCTGCTCACGACAAGGAGGCAGAAAAAAAAACTTGTTCAAGGCAGAAAAGCTATTGCTGTTGGTTTCTATTTTTTCACGAGATGGATATCAATGGTGGAGCATTGAATCAGTTTGGTATGGAGAAACTTACAAACAACAATTATCAGTATTGGAGGATGTGCATGAAGGCCTATCTCCAAGGACAGGATCTTTGGGATATCGTTGATAGAGGTGATACAGATTTACCTCCAGAAAGTCCTGAAAATTCTGAAGCAAGAAGAAAATGGAAGATTAAGTGCGGGAAAGCTTTGTTTGCATTACGAGGCTCTATTCACAAAGATCTTATTGTACGAGATAAGGAGTCACCAAAGGACGTTTGGGACACACTGGAGAAGCTATTTACTAAGAAGAACACTGCCAGACTTCAGTTTTTGGAGAACGAACTAGCAAATACAAATCAAGGGAGCATGACAATTGCTCAATACTTTCAGAAAGTAAAGAGCCTATGTGCAGAAATTTCAGAACTTGATCCAGACGAGCCAATTAAGGAAGCACGAATGCGAAGATATCTTATTCGTGGCGTAAAGAAGGAGTACACCCCGTTCTTGACATCCATTCAAGGATGGGCAAATCAGCCTAGCATCATCGAGTTAGAGAATCTTCTTACTAATCAAGAAGCCCTAGCAATGCAGATGGCAAAAGCTTCGATTTCAGAAAATGACGAGGCGTTGTTCGCTAGAAAACAAAGGCATGACAATTACAATTACAAGAGTTGGAAGGCACATAATCCAAAAGGTGCAGCTGATTGGAAAGGACAGAGTTCCAGCAGTGCAGAACAATGGAGACTAAAAGATTCAAATAAATGCAGAAGCTGGCCAGGAAAGAATTTTAAGCAGAAGGAGACTAATTTTGAAAATTCGCAATACGAGGCCAGGAAAATAATTATATGTAATAGGTGTGGTAAACCTGGACATATAAAAAGGTTTTGCAGGTCTAAAATTGTCGAAGGAAATGCAAGCATCTCTGCAAATGAAGACGAAAAGCATGCTTGGGAAACATGTCTTTCTACGGAAATAGCAAGTTTAGAAAATATTTCAGAAGAATATGCACCGACTTCTTGTGATGGAGACACTTTGGAAGGAGGTATGGAAGCCATCAATTACTCGCAAGATTGGATCATCGACTCCGGCTGCTCTCATCATGTAACAGGCGACATTTCTTTACTTTCATCTCAAAGAGAACACAAGGGAAACAAAGCAATTGTGACGGCGGACAGCTCTGTTCATCCTGTAAAGAATGAAGGGCATGTTAAAATGAAGACCATGGATACAAGCGCCGGCCAGGTCACACTAAATGATGTATATCATGTTCCCAGTATGACTAAAAATCTGATCTCAGTATCTCAGCTTTCAAATTCTGGTAGATATATTCTATTTGGCCCAAATGATGTCAAGATTTTGGAAAATGTTCGAAGCATTGAGGCTGATACAGTGTTGAAAGGGAAAAGAGTTAATTCTCTCTATGTTTTGTCGGCAAGTGATACATTTGTAGAGAAGACAAGCCGACAAGATAAAGCTTCCTTGTGGCATGCTCGTTTGGCTCATGTGAGTTATGAGAAGTTAAAGAATATTTCAGCAAATAATATTGTTAACGGGCTGCCTAACTTGGGAAGTTTTCATCATGAAGCTGTTTGTGAAGGTTGTCAATATGGTAAAGCACGTCGTCTTCCATTTGGCAAATCTTCAATCAGAACTACAAAACCTTTGCAGCTGATCCATTCTGATTTATTAACAAGCAATGCAGCAAGTTATAGTGACCTTCGTTATATGCTTGTTATTGTTGACGATTATACAAGATTTTCATGGGTGTTCTTCATGAAAGAAAAATCTGATACATTCATGATCTTCAAGCAATTTAAGAGGAAGATTGAGGGGGAGCTTCGAAGACGAATCAGGTGTTTGCGAACTGATAATGGAGGAGAATTTACATCCAACGAGTTTGCTGATTTTTGTGAAAGACATGGAATAAGAAGACAATTTACATGTCCAAGAACATCACAACAAAACGGAGTTGCTGAACGGAAATTAAGGCATTTACAAGAGGTTAGTAGAAGTTGGATGCATGCGAAAAGTCTTCCTCAAGAGCTATGGGCAGAGGCTATGCGTTGTGCTTGCCATGTGATAAATCGACTTCCTTCAAAAGTCATCAACATGAAAACACCATACGAGCTTATCGATAAGGAGAAACCTTCTGTCGCATATTTCAGAATTTTTGGCTCTATATGCTATGTCCATGTTTCTGATCAGCTGCGTGCTAAAATGGATGCAAAGGCAAAGAAATGTGTCTTTGTAGGCTACGATCCTGAAAGAAAAGGTTGGCGATGTATGGATCTTGATACCTTCAAAGTCGTGACATCTAGAGATGTTGTCTTTGATGAAACATCATCTTATTATGTGCAATCTATATTATCACATATTCCACATCCATCAAACATTGAAAATGAAGATGTGCAAGACAAAACAAATCCTCCAAGTCCAACCATTCCTCATGATGGTTCTGCAAGTGAAAGTGAAGCAACTCATGAAGAAAATGATGGAAGTCAAAGAAGTGATCAGCTGCCTCGAAGGTCACAAAGAACACGCAAGAGGAATGAAAGGTATAAGGACTATACTATAGGAGCTGATTATGATAAAATAACGGAATGTTTCTTTGTTGGTCCATTTGATGATTCTGAACCATCATAAAAATATTAGCACTTCATAAAAATGAGACATGGGATTTAGTTCCAAAACCTAAAGGAGTAAAATCGATTTCTTGCAAATGGGTTTACAAAGTGAAACGTAAATCTGATGGGTTTACAATAGAGAAAGTGTTGGAAGAGGAAATTGATCTCGTCAAAATTGATACAAGTGAACAGGTAGCTGATATATTTACGAAGGCCGTGCCTAAGGCAAAATTTGAGTTTCTTAGAACACAACTTGGTCTGGTCTCCGAAGTTTACACAAAGGGGGAGTGTTGAAATATTGTACAAACTTCTTGATGTTTCTAGAATATTGTGCAAACTTCTTGATGTTTCTAGAATATTGTGCAAACTTCTTGATGTTTCTAGAATTATTGAGAAGTGAATTATTCATCTAGGCTTATCATCTAGAATATTCTACACCTACTATATAATGTACCCTGCATATTGTAGCAAATTAAGATTTATGAATTCAGTTCAATATTTCAGAAATATCTATCTGTTTTATCAGTGTCAAACAACAGTGTGTGTGTGCATTTGTACATAATTCTGCCTAGCTTGTTAAGTTTGATTTTGGGCCCGCGGTTAGTGTGTTCTAGCTACAGTTTAGAGAGTGTTCATAATTCTCTCAACTGTAAACAAATTTAAGATTTTATTCTACACAACATCAAAGAAAAGAAAACTGAAAACTATAGAACCGAGTATAACTCCAAACTAATTATTCAACCAAAACTAAAGATTACTCAAAATCATTTATTTTAAAATTTAAACTATAAAAAGCATCAATCTTCACACATGACCATGTAATATTTCCTGAGAGAAGGCAAAGCCTCACAATACAACATTCTTACTCCAAAACCCACCATCAAACTAATCCATTCCTTGAAACTACAAAAGAGGTCAAACCCAAGAAAACAAATTATCAAGATTTTATTTTCACACCACCTCAAAGCAAACAAACTATAAACTATTGAACCAAACATAACTCAAAACTAAATACTCAACCAAAATCAAAGATTAGTCGAAATCAATTATTTCAAACTACATAAAGCGTCAATCTTTCCACATGATCATACACATTCATATGCTAAAAAAACCTAAAGCCCGCTAAAAAAAACCAATCAAGATTCCATTTTTATAACATAACAAAGCAAAAACAACATATCTACAATCAACAACATTCATTAAAACAAATCTTGGTGAATGTGCAATTACATACCCAAAGATAAAAATGCAAGCTAAATATGAATATGGGTAATCAAGAAAGAGCTAAAGATTGAGCATAGAGAGGTGGTGATCACCTAATGAACAAGATTTGGGAGGCTTTTAAAATGAGAGTAAGAAATGTGTATATTGTGTGTAATTGTATGTATTATGTGAATATAGAGGGGAAGCAGCCTCGGTGAGATCGTCCTTGGGTGAATTATATTGGGATATACATACAAAAATGTATAGAGACAAAAGATTGAAATAGAGAACACTCTTGAGTTTCGATACTTACAAAGTTACAATGCAAACATAAATAGAGAGCTTTTTCCGGTTTGACAGTTGTGAATTAAATCGGGTCATTCATGTCACGGTTTATGAATTTCAGATTGGGATTCTTTTGTTTTTTTATTTATTTTTATTATGATAATTTTTTTCTGACAATGAATAACATTTTCATTCATAAATTGTACTATGCGTGTTCAAATTCGGCACAATAATAACATTTTCATTTTCATAATAAACAAATGACTATGCGTGTTCAAATTCAGCACAATAATAATCCAACTTAACACAAACTTGTTTATAAACAATTTCAGTTTGAACTTCAGTCAAACTGTTCGTAAATCGAAGTAATTGTTATGATTAATTCTTTTTAAGAAAAAATGGTTTAAATTTTTTCTGATAAACTGAATAAAATTTCAATTCTTACTCATTTTTTTGAAAAAATTATGATCAATACAAATAAACTAAAACTCTGGGATGGGCAATGAAGATACCAATTTTTGGTGACATGACATGACCCTAACCCTAAATATCCATCAAATATATAAAGTGATCCGTTTTGTATCTTCAAACTTGAAAGCAAATATTTTTAATATTTTTTTATGTTATCACTCCTATTTCAATCAAATATCTGATAAATTGGATATGCGATGATAAAAAAAATACACCTGTTACTGTTTAATTTTATTTATAACCCATATAAATTTACATAAAAAATTTTTGATATAAACTGAAATGGACGTATATATGTTACTCCGAATTCAGTATCGGAATTGATACACCATCCTTACTGTCGGTTGAATATCAAAGTTAATACCCCATTCCTAGTCGAAAAAATACGAGGAATTTTATCTGTTGGCAATGTAGCTTTACTCGATGTGTAGGGTGGGTGGGTTGCGAGATGCTCGACATTCCTTTAATCTAATAGCCTTAGTTGCCGGCATTGTTGTTTACAACATATCTCAGTGTACATATGAGGGAGAATTTTATTTTATTATGGACCGATTAATACTAAAATGAACTTTTCATACCTTAGATGCTTTTGTATTGGCAAAAATTCTATCACTTTCCCCACTGATTAGCGAGATGTGGGATAGAGCAAATTGTAAGCTTAACATAGCAGAGAGAGAGAGAGAAGTTCATGTTGCCAATACCAATTTTGCCCTTGAGTTTTTGGTCGAGCCAAATTTAATCGGTGCTGTTGATACAGAAGTAGAGTATCTCATTAGTGGAGTATCATATGCCACTGTCAACCGGAGTCCGGAGATATGCCACTACCATTGGCAGAGTATCCCAAAAATCAGAATATACTCTACTCTTGGAAGAGTATATCAGTATTATGAGCCATATCTCCAAAATAAGGTATTTTCTCAGAGTGTAATACTGGAAAATGAGTTACTACTGTTTTTAGCGTGGTTATTTTTGTAATTGTATATAATTTTCTGTAATTATAATAATACCCTCGTGTATTTATATGAGAATTTTTTTTATCCTCATGAAAGTTATGTAAGGTAACATCGGAACATCAATATCTTAGTATTAATGTGCAATGTATACACCCTTCTGAATTCAAAATTTACTTGTAAAAAACAATTGGGTATCCCATTCAGCACCTTAAATTATATCCCTGATGATACATGCTTCTTGAGCAAAGCCACGAGTTCCATTGGCATTTTCCTCTATAAAGCTGCTTCTAAATATACAGAACATTTCCACTATATGAAAAGCAGAAATTTGACGCACTAAATGGTCTACAGGTTTATAATTTAATTTCAAATGTTCCTTTAATGGATATTTATTAGGTATAATTTGATGATCAGCACTTAATTGAGGATCACAAATCTTTGTTGCCACGTTCTTTTAAATCAAGCTGACTCGATACTTTTAACCAACTTCTTGGCCTGCCACAAGGAAATGAGGAAAGCATGCGTCAAAAACAAATAAACTCCCACAAAAAAACCTTAAATCTAATTATAGTCAGAAGAGCATAGTTAGGGTCACAGATAAAACACTTATGTAATCAACTTCGTAGTGCAGTCTAAGAGAACGACTTGGGATCCTAACATAGTGGTACAGATAATCCAACTATATTGGGGTTTCTAAAGGAGGATTTTAATACCAATAGCAGGATGAGGAAAAAGATTATGGGGATACAAGATGCATAAAATGCATTGGTAAAAAATATCGAAAGTAATACCTGCTCCAATGTCAAAAACATGATCACATTCCAAGATCCAAGCCTTCCAAAATTCGGGATAAAGCCCTTATAGAATGCAAAAGGTCCCTGTAGTATATCATGAGAAGTTTGGGTTAGTATCTCATGATGATGCTCTATTTACCATCTGACGCAAGACTTGGTAACCAAGTTATTACTGATTATCAGTGTACAATGGCATGGCCTTTGCATAATGTTTGAAAGTGGGGTTGCTAATGGTTCTACAGAACATATTACAGCCGCAGATCAGTTAAACAGATTTCACTTAATTGAGTATATTCTGTCCTTTATATCATACATTACATAGAGAAGAACAAGCGACGTGCAAAATTGGTGTTGATTGCTAGAGAGTAGCCAAAAATGTTCCAGTAACAAAGTGATTGGGGGATGGGTTGTGGGTTTTTAAACAAACAGGTCTCACATGTCAGGTGCATATTGTTTAAAGAAGATGATGAAGTAAAAACAAACAACTAGTTGACGAACAATAAGCTTACATCATTCTTCAAAGTCTTAACAAAACAATCAAGTGTATTTTTGTATGCAGCGGAATCTCCCATCATTCTCGACTTGACCTGCAAAAGTAACCTGTTCAATCATTCTCTGCTTACAGAAATTTGAGTGCTAGTTTAAAACCAATGGTCACGGCATGTCTGAAAAGGCAAGTGCATACTAAACCAAATATCTCGACTTCAAGACACCTTGTCACTTATGACACTCAAATGCGATCTACCACAGTAAGGACTTGCATGACCTTTTTCAATAAAAAGAACCTCGAATATAAAAACCAAGATCTTTTATGAAATTATTGAGCTCATTAATCGGTAATATCATGAACCAATTAATTACATCTATAGCCCCTAAACTTACAAAAACATAACATGCCAGTGTCAACAAAATACGTGAAGAGAAACCATTATATAATATATACGCTTGTGTACGTCCAACAATACCATATACATAAAGAAAACCAATTCCAAGTTTAGAATTTAGCTGGAGTTTAGGACCTTTATTCTGGGAAAGGACATTACTACTTATAATTGTTAAATTTGCAATTTGAGGAAAAAGGATGAAGAAATACCAGACTATGTCATGAAAGGGATACTGGCTTATAATAACTAACATTACAAGGCAACACAATACGTCACCCTTAGTCCTTACATACCTAATTACCTAAAATAAATCAGGTGATTACTTCATGTAAATTTATATAATATTTTTTTTTGAACAAATTAAACTGATTTATATATGCTATTTAGACCAGTGTAGGGAGGCATCACACTCATACAGATAGTCATGGTTTTCAGTATAATAAAACCAATCCATTTGTCACTTGTCAGTGAGGCGCCACACTTAGGGGGCTACAGTTCTTAATGTCTTTATCGTACATGTAGGAAAAGGAAAAAACTGAGCTCTGGGAGCACCAGTTAATCAGGTGCAACAGGTACCGAGGGCCAACACACAAGCCTCAGTGAAACCCGAATCATATTTCGTCGACCAATCTTTCCTAATTCACATTTTGGTTGAAAGAATTTCTTTTGTAATTCCTTACCATCATCATGTGAGAAATGACTTAACAAAATTTACATATCTATATCGATATATCGAAATATCTATATGTCTATATACAAAATTCTACTAATACCCTAAATTGATTGGTAGACTAAACATTTGTGTTTTGGAAATTGATATTATCTCTCTATTTTTGCTCTTTCCATACATGAATTTATGAAGGAGAAATTATTTTCTCTGTGAATTATAAAGGGAGAGGAGAATGCATGTGAGAGGAATAATTTAGAAGTAAATTATTTGGTAACAGTGAGCCAACAGAATTGACCATATCTAAATCATGGCAGCGGGATTATCTATTGAACTATGGACGAAGTAGGTGATCAGACAATTATCACCTGATACATCTAGAGACAAAAAATGGAGTGGCGAACGAGAGGATAGCCGTGAGTTAATAAAGAAAAAGAAAGTCACGAGTATCAAGATTCAAGACTAACAAATACGATGACGACAAATCATGGAAAAAGACAATCGCAAGTCATAGGCTCATAGCTCACCAGAAAAAAGAAAAGAAGGAAAAAAGATTACTCGCAACAGAAGGATACTCTGTTCAGGATTTTTGCCGAAGTATTCTATTCGCAACAGAAGGATTGCGTTAACATTTTTGCAACTGGAGGGTGTTCACGACTAGATGGCTAAACATTTGCCTTAATATTCGGTTGGGTTCTTTCCATATTTACAAATTAAAATTAGTTATTTATGATTAATGATTGATGTGTCGGATTCTTCATTTAATAAAATAAATTAGAGGACTGCACCTCATTTCACAAAAGCACTCGCCTTGCTTGCCTTACACCTAATGCTTCGAAGACTCAGGGGCACGCCTTATTGATGCTGCTGGGGTAGGGTGCAGAACCCTCACCTCCCCGCTCCTCGTGCGCCTTTGATAACACTGTGTGAGAAGAGATGTGTACTTCTAACTGGCTTTTAATGAAAGAAATATTGCTTTCTTATTATCAATGACCTCGCAACCATTAAATACTTGGTATAGTTTATACATTAAAATGTATTATTTAAATGCTTCACCATGCCGAAAATATATTACCATATCCAGCATATTTGCTACGAAAATGCATGACAAAATTGAATCAACTTTTTCACTCTAGATTTAAATGTCATCCACATGCCGTGATTATAAATTTTTGTTAGTCAGACCAGTCCATAATGGATCTTGGAGAAATATTGTGAATTATCACATAGTCGACCTAAAAGAAATGCTCAAAAGAAGTTCACAACAGACAAATCCTACAAGCATTTAGTAATACTATAATTGCAGAATGTGTGAAATGCATGCATTTAAGACAGAGACTCTCAACCTACAGTTTATTCCTATGTGGACAAATTTACTCATAAGCAGATACCACTGTATTCATCTGAAAAAATCGTTCAATTAAACAATCATTGAAATCAGCACAAAGAAGTTACCACGTCAACCGGGGAACCAACGCAGACTGCAACAAAACCTGCTCCCAGTCCAGATAATATATGCGTAAAAACATTGTCAGTAAACCCTGGGATCTTCAAAATTGTCTGTACAAAACAAAATGGTTAGAGGTTTAATAAATTTTCTATAGTTTACACATGAAGGGCTTAGTTAAGTTTAATTCTAGGACTTGCCTGCTTCACTTGATCATAACTAGCTAACTCAGCCGCATTTATGATAGCATTCCGCGCTACGTTGGGTCCAAGTCCAGTCCATAAAGCACGCACTCCTTCCTAAATTATTGAATCACAGTGAGGAATAATACATAGTGACAGGTGGTCGGTGATTTTATGGGGCAGAAGATTATAGAATAACCTGTTTCGCTATTGTGGAGTAAGCATTCAGTGCTCCACTATACCTCCTTGGAACTCCTGCTGCCAGTTTCCCTTCTGCTTGAAGTCGGACTTTCACAAGATCAGTAGGATTTGCCACCGTAATAGCAAGGGCACCTGTTTCATTTGATACGATATATAATTGCTACAGGAACACCTCAATACAGAGATAAGTCTATATAGAAAATCTGATCTTTCACTGGGTAGATAAGTTGATGGCTGGAAGGGTTGCAGACACATGCAAAAAGATAAGGTGATAACTTTAAAAGTATAAATTTTCATATTCTTGTGCTAACTATATGAGAATAAAGTTTATCCTCACCAGTTGTAAGCCCAGCTAGTATTTTCTTGGTTAAAGGAACATCACCAACAAAATTTTCACCCACATACAAATTCTTAACCTGTTTCAGATACAGATAATGCAATTAAATCGTGACAGCTCAAGCAAGAAACAACAGAATTTAATAGTAGAAAATAAATAGTGAACATACAGGTTCATACAATCCAATTCTCAACCCTCCGAACAAGCATTGTCGATGTAAACCTGGTACAATGCCTTTCCAAAGGGCAGCTAGACCTTCTTCCCTTGCAATTGTGCCAACTGTACCCAACATACCATTGTACTTTGGTAAAACTACTCCATCACCCGCAAGAGCATTCTTTTGAAGTTGAAGCCTAACCTTAGCAGTGTCCAAGGGAATTGTACAGATCTGAACGCAAATTTTTTTATAATAATTATCAGCAAGAATATACATAACTCATTGACGCTTGTCACTAGTCTATCCATATGACAATAAGTATCATAATAACTAATAATTTCACGTCAATACACTATTCCTTATAGCAAAAGGTGCAAAATATTATTGGCAATAATTGTAATAAGATAACTTGAAAAAAATAGATATTATCTATCAAAAACTGATTTTTATTGTACAATGTATACTAGTGATAATTCTTATTGTTAGTGCACCCAAATCACCAAATCATAGATCTAGTCAATTCAAAACTCTTTTTTCAGCCAACACTATGCAAGTCAACGATAGACAGACATAACTATATTCACACAAGCATTCTAGCAAAAAAATACCATTGAACAAAATTTCTGATCAAAACCCGATAAATTTCATCAATCTATAGAATTGGATCAAATCAAAATTAAAATGCACTTGCAATTCTTGCATCTACACAAACAAGTTAGTAAAATCAAAACAAAAAAACAATAAGGGTCTAGTACAAAATTTAAGTTTCTTGAAAATATATTTTTAAAAAAAAAAAAAAAAAAGTAATGAAGTTTACAAATACCTCAGCAAAACAAGCAGCAAATGCACTAGCAGCAAAAGTTCCAGGTAATGAAATGTCTGATTTGGAGTTGCCACCGCCCACCATCTGAATTATCTGACAAGGGTTTGTTTACTGTGTGTATATGTGCTTGTTATATATGTGTAGGTAGAGAGATCATGTACTTATGCAGGCAGTAAGAAATTGTAAGAAATTTACAATGTCTCTCTCTGTGTATGTATATATAATAGGGAGAGAGAGAGAGAAATGATTCTCGGGAAAAGCAAAGTGCAAATTGAGTAGAGTCGTCATCTGAGTGTACATACATTATACATGCATATGTTATTCTTGATTGTGCTGGCTTTGCTTACGCCGACTGTCCTAACCTCTTTTTCTTTTGCTTGCCAATAAGTCACTATTACTAGTACAGCTTGTTCGTAAAAGAAATTGCAATTAGTTACTGTGATATTTAAATGAAAAAGTAAATAAATTGCAATCTGCAAACAGACAATTTGTTGTTTTTATTGTTGAGAGTTTATTTGATAACAAGTAATAAAATGAATTGGTATCTTATTTCATCTAGTTTGTAGATTATTTATTTGTTTTCTAATTACTAAGTAATGTTATATTTTGATAAATATTTAAGCAATAGATGAATGAAAATCTCAACAACTCTATCCACCTTGTTGGAGTAGAGTCATAGCCATTATAAAATGCTATTGTGAATTTGTGATTAAAGAATGCAGCACCAGATGCTTGACCAACAACTGGAAGTGGACCTGTTCTTTTTACACAAGGTGGAATGCTGATCTTAAACACACCCGTACAAGCTTCAACTTGTTACTTCAATTCAACTAACATCATCTAACCATACCAAATCATGCTGAATGTACTCGGACCTTCTTACCCTTACTCACAGGCGATGATAAGATATGCTTTCATAGGAGATGAGAGATGTTTCTGTATAGACTTGTGACCTTCAAAACAACACTAATATCTACAAGCTGATTATCAGAAAGAAATCGAGAAACTGAATAAAGACAACTATTAACCATTACTGAACCATATATATATTGTATGCTGCATCGATGAAAATATCTGTTTCTAATTTGCGGAAGATAATTATAGGAACCAATCTTTCTTTTCTCGTACACTTTTTAACAAGGCATGAATAAGTTTGACCAGAAGACATAAGAAGAGATTGATGGTCGAACATGATGGCAGCACATCAACAATGCACCAACTACAGGAGTTGTATGAGATATGTATATTGATCGATAAACTATATAATATTTATACAATATATTATGCGCAAGTGTACAAGTTGGGAGAAATTTATGGTACAATGCTTTAGCAAACAATAAATTGATTGTATTGAGTTTCCCAAAAGAATAGTTTAACACTTCATCACCTGAAGGTCACGGGAAGAAAAGCCAAAGATGCTTGTTTCCAATTTTTCCACCAAAAAACACCATATCTCTCTTAAGCAACAGGCAGGATCTCCTTCTGGTTTCCAGAAAGGAGCAGTAGAGGGGGTAACATATGTTATCAACAGTGTAATCAAGGTAAATTTTGGATTTGAAAAAATTGATGGTTTTATATGATGGTACAAACAAGAGAGAGAACAATAATTCTATTTGCTCCTCTTCTTAGCTTCACTGTATAAAACAACCCCGATGACTGTCAGAAAGTATCCCATCATCCCTGTAACTGAGACGGGATTCCTGAATATCAAAATTGAAACCACCACGGCAACAGCCCCTTTTGCATTTCCCAAGACCTAGAAACATAGATACTCAAAAATGTTACTTTTTGATAGACAGGCTTTAACACATTCTTGTTTTATTCGTATCACATAAAAATATAATAATAAAATCCTGGGGAAGTGTTAGCCTGGAGGTCCAATCTAGAACTCTTTGTAGTTCTATAAAATCAGGAGAAAATGACTTTTTTTTAAATCTACAGCAGCTACAAAAGCAATATCATAAGCTGCTGTCAATGCAGCGTGCTAAAGATGTAATTACCATAAAATCACCTTGTTCAGCAACTACAAAGTGTATTACATATTTACATCTAACAGGTGACTACAGGATTTAATTTACTTTCTCAGGAACAAGTGTATTACATTCATAAGTAGTTTTCCTTATCACCTACCCCACATTTAGCATCAAACTTGGTAAAAACTCATTTAACATTCGCAAGAACTTCCTTCCAAGTTGAGCTTATGCATAAAGTATGGCAAGGACTAACTAAATCCACTAAATAGCAGACCTGCTATATAAATATAAATTAATATAATTATAGTGCTGAATTAAGATGAAGTTAAATACAGATGGTACCTAAAACCACCTTCTAGATAGTAGAATCGTTAATTTTAGAATAGTATGTAGATCCATCATGAGTGATGAATTAACCGAAGTGCACACTGCACAGTTTATATCCCAAATGACAAATAAAAAAGGTATGCAACGATTAATGAGGCTGTACCTGGAGTGTCAAAGCACTGGTGTGCTTGGTAACCAAAAAATTTGTCAAGTTCACACAGTATGCCAAGGCAGAATTAAAGAGCAGATACCATATTATCTTGACATCATTTCTTGCAAGAGCCACTGTGATGCCAACAACGTTATGCTCCATCAACAATGTTGCGGGCAGTAAGAATATAACAGCCACTGGTGCCATGTAGAGTAGAAGGTTCATAGAGTTCAGCTTTTCCCTAAAAAAGATGCAAAAGTTAGTGACCTAGCAGCCTTTTGCTGCATAATGGAAGTGGGAAATATGTAGTAAAGTAAATTGACGGCCCTGAATTATCAGCTTTTTATAAGTAATAAGTAAAAAATTGAGAAAATCATAAGAACAAAAGTAACAAGGAGGGCGGAGAACTGACAGAAAGCAACAAGGAAGATTTAATACCCTTCTGAGGACAGCAAAATCCCTTGAAGCACCGACTTCAAAGCCCTTGCAGCAGTAGCACCAACGCACATTATAAAACCAAATAAATGGAAACTTGGTTCACCCTGCAGCCAGATATTGAAGGTTAATATGTTACAATTTTCTTAAACAAATACTGCTACAAATTTACAGTTTTTAAGATTCTCCTGGCTAAACAAAAGCTTCTCAACTAAGTATCTACTCTGTTTTCTTACTAAAATGTAAGCTTTGCTAAACTTACAAAAGAACAAGCATCATTCATATTGGATTACAAAACATTTCACTGCACAAGGATCACTGCTTTTATATTAAAGGCAGAAATACTAAATCCAACTGATTATATGTTCCACCTAAAACTAAACAAGAGTTAGAGAACATATGCATTTATAACACAGCGGGGAATAAGAAAAAAGCAAGATGTGGTTCGCAGATCTTGGTCAAGAATTACTCATTCATTTTAAACATTTGGTCATTTAATAACAAAGGCTGAAATACGTCCTGACTCCTGGTTCAAACAATCTATATTCAATAAAAAAACATGTGCATATGAACCGCTGCTAAACAAGTTAAGCTAGCCAGACTTGGTGACTAAATTTTTTCTTGCATCTACTATTTGACCTTTAATAAATCCGTAAGATTAGAGGGCCCAATGTTGGTCCATTGCAAGAAGTGGATACAAATAACAACCCACTCAAACTCTCTCGAAAGTTCCTATGATAGGCTAGTTCCTTTCTTAGAGAAGTTATACACTTATACTTGTAAATTAGATTGTGTTAGATGCGTTGCCCAATAGTCAAATACACAGGTAACATAAAATTAGGACTGCTTTCTTCTATACCAGTTGTAAACATAACACTTAGATATCTTTTATAATAAATCACTAACTAATGCCCCAGCTGAAGGTTAGTGATCCTTTAAAATACAATTCTTGATCAATACACATTACCAACCATACCTATTATTTGTCCTTTACTCACAAACACAAGAAGTGGACAAAATCCCAAATTCATTTCCCTACCAAAAAACCTACATTTAGCATCCAATGCGACCTTTGATAATGCCACCTAAAGGTCATAGTTTGATCGTTAAATTCTCAATGTACGTACATTACCAATTCCAACAAATGTATTTGTAACAAACCCCAATTTCATTACCATGCTAAAAGTAAAAATGCTAAAGAATAACAAAAGTACAAATCCCCTTCAATTCAAGCATCCAATTCCACCTCAACAATTTAACACACACACATACAGATAAACAAAAAGACAAAAAACAAGAAAATTACCCCACTAGCAATAACAACACCAGTAACAACCGGAACAAGTGCAGCATAAGTCAACCAAGCCTCCCTCTTCTTAGTCATCATATACGCGAAAACAGCAGTAAAAAAAGGAGTAGTGGAGCCAATAGCTTGCGTAAACGAAACCGGAAGATACCTAAGTGACACATTCCCACTAACAACAGAAGTACAAAACACCAAACTCAAAGCAGAGATCTTGAAGAACTGAAGTCTAGACCTAATAGTTTGTAAAGGAACAATCTTTAACCAAACAATAGCAACATAACTTAGTAAAGAACAAGCAGTCATATGACACATAGTCAAAAAGATTGGATATTTAAATCCATAATTGCTTAACAAGTACTTGTTTAGTAGTAATACACCTATGTTTGATGTGTACCATGCTGACACGAGCCCAATTGTGAACCATTGGCTCGTGCTTTTCATTGGGCTCAAAGCTCAAAGCTAGTGTGTGTGTGTGTGTGTGTGTTTTGGGGGTGTGGGAGAGATCTGGGGTTGGTTGGATCTGGGAGATGGTTAGTGGGGTTGAATCATTGGAGGGTTTGGAGTGAGTTGAAAATTAAGTGTAAGTATAGTCTGTATGTATATGTGTATCAGTGTATGTAAAGAAAAGAAGAGTGAAGATGGAGAAGGCGCGAGCTGATGTAGATGGAGGATGATTATTGGATGGGGATATTATTGTTCATTTTAAGCGCGTTTTAGCTTTTGATTATTATGTATTAAAAAGAAAATGAACTTTTGATTATAATATTGATTATATATGATTTGCTTTGGAAATAATGTAGGATTTTTGTGCGATTCCGGATTTATAATATCTTGGGAAGGTTCACATAAATTTATTTTGAATTTTTTGATATCACATCTCATACCTAGATATGTATATATGTTTTTTTTTAAATGAGAAAGTGTGAAAGAGATAAATTTTTGTTGTTAATTTAATTTAATTATTTTATAGTTTGATTGAAAATTTAGGTTTTATTTAAATTTTTAAATTTGATTAAATGACATATTGAATGATTAAGAGAATTTAAATTTTAAAGTCTAAAACATTTAAATACAATTAAATTAAAATTTTAAAATTATAACTTATTTATTATATAAAATTCATTATATATTCTCAAATATAATCTTGATTGCTAAAGTTTTCGTACAAGGGAGTCAATTTTCATACTTTCGTAGATTGCGAATTTGTTAAAAAATGTTAGGCACAAAAAGTTTTAAAACTTAATGAGACAGTGAATTTTGGACATTGATTTGATATTTGTGGGCTTAGAAGAAGGTGTCAATGAGTCGAGTCAAACACTGTCACGATTCGAGTTCGAACTCGATTAAATAGGTCGGGCTCGAGCTCGACCGAGTCATAGATTTTCAAGTTCGAAGCTCGACTTGATAATAATTGAATAGGTTCGAATTCGACTTGAAAACTAGAATCAATTTGATTAAATATTTCCAAAACTCAAATTTGATAAGTTCGATTCGATTAAATATGTTATATATATAATATAATATAATATAACAAATAATAAAATTAATATAAGCTTAATTAGGCTCACTAGCTGAGTAATTTTAAGCTCGAGCTCAGCTCGATAATAAATTCGAATGGCTCAAGCCCGACTCGATTACCGTCAAATCGAATATTTTACGAGCCAAACTCGAAAAACTCACGAGCAGTTTGACTCGTTTACACCCCTACTTATAAACTTGATTGTTTGTGATTTTGCCACCTGACTTTAATGTTTTTCGACTGTGTATTCTTTTTTTTCTTTCACATGCTTTGCGGTTTTAGTTTTGCGAGACTCTTACTTCTCTTCTTTCACTTTCGTCTTATTTTTCTTTCTAGCTACTTCTTTTATATGCATGAGGTGTTTTCTATGCACGTTCCTTCATAATTTCGTAAGTTTTTACTCCATTTGACTTTTATATGCATGAGGTGTTTTCTATGCGCATTCCTTCGTAGTTTCGTAAGATTTTACTCCATTTGAAATAAGGGGTGGAACATCATATCCAACCTGAATCCAACTTGATCTGTAACCTGATTTATTGAAATAAAACCCAAAAATGACCCAAACACGAATTGATTAACCCGAAAGTGATGTATTTAGATAATATTCTCTTACTCTTATTATATATAGGATATAATTACATTTTTTCATTAATATTAACTAAATCGTAATATATGTTATATTGCAACTTAAAAGAATATTATATTTTAAAATATTCATAAATTTTTTGTGAGAATGAGTTTGTGAGTAATATGTCATAAGATATGTTTGTGAGTAATCACGAATACAAATTTGTGTGTCATATTTGTGAGATGTTTGTGAGTAATATGTCATAAGATATGTTTTTGAGTTGTTCGTGAACATGTATTACCGAGTTGCTTGTGAACGTGAATAACATTTTTCACTAACTAGTTAAACTCAAACAAAATATTTGACTCGATAAGAGTTTGAATTTGAATTCAAAAATTTTTAAACAAGCCAAACATGAACGGTCTAAATAGAATAATATTATTGTATATACAATAAATAGAAGGAAATAATTGTAAAAAATAATTATATATATAGACAAAAGTTACATATAGAATACGTTAAATGAAGTACTAATGAGAGATCATATTATGTTTATAATATATTGCAGAACATAATGGATGATATATAATTTTTCAATTTGTACTATATTTAAGAGTGCTCTACTAAATAAAACCATATATATATAATGTATGGTAAAATTTATATATATAGCTACACTTCATATTTTCATTTCTATCTATATATATTATAATAATTTTATATATATATATGAACAAAAATTTACATTAAAAATGACAAAATATGAAGATAAATATGAAAACTTATTCATAAATTTATATTGAATTTATAGATGGACAAATATTATAAAATAAATAATATTCAAAATAAATTATTGAGAACGGAAGGAATATTTAAATATTTACCCCTATTTAGGTATATAATTAATCTTAACATCTCAATCATTACTTTTTTTCGAGAAAGTTCTGGTCTATTCTAAATCCTTTCGATTACCGTTATTCTTTTCTCGAAAGTTTGACTCTATTCTACTTTTTCTTCAAGAAAGTTCTAGTCTATTCTAAATCATTTCGGTTATCGTTATTCTTTTCTGAAAGGTTCAACTCTATTCTAGATCCTACCAAAATTTGTTTATAAGAATTCCTCTTTACCCCTTTTTTCCTTATCTCTCCTTACTATATGTTCAATAAAATTAGAAAAAAATATACTTCTTCCGAGTATACCAACAATGATAAATAAATAGACTTTTTAATTATGTCCTCAAGGAGTCAAGGGCACTACCAACAACAAGAACAAAATATACAACCGATATGGTGCTGCTTGTGATGGTTTCTCAGTGTTTGCTCGGTATTTTTCTGATAGTCCCTTGCTTCAAACAATGAAGAAAATACTCCAAGAGATCTTTTATATTAAAAGAACATATTCTGGTTTTAGAAGAAAATGAGCTGGTGTGGTGCAATTTGACACAACCAGTTGGGCCCATGCAATATGTTTATATATTGGAATGTGGACACATACATCATCGTGACTGCATAACTCCATGGCTTCTTGAGAACAACACATGTCCTCTATGTCGTCGGATCCTGTATGAGAATGATGTTGGCGAATTCATGTATTTTCGCGTATGAGTATGTCTTCGTCATGCCCCTTTAAGATGAATACAGAAAATATATGGATGTTCCCAAATTATCAGATTGTAACTTCAATGGTTTTGAATTTTTAAATGCAAAATTAACTATCAATTTTCAAGTCCGATTATTAAACAAAGGATGTTAATCTACAATTCATCATTTTAATTTTATTTGACTTTGAAAGGTTTATGATGATTGCCACCTTCATGTTTTTTTGATATTCCAAACTTTGGCTATTGTGTACGTAGACATGATATATATACATCTGGTGTTAATGTTTTTGATCAGCGGCTGGAGAAAAAAAATCTAACAGGTAGTACTCTCTCCGTCCCCTTTTAGTTGACCCTTATGGAAAAAACACACATATTAAGAAAATATTTAATTATATTGTTTGTTTGCATGTTTACCCTAAATAAATGTCTTGAATAATGAAATAAATTTGAAAATGAGTTGTAGAGTCAAACATGGGAAATAGGAGTAAGGGGGAAATTTGGAAAAATAGGTAAAAAAATATATTGAAAGAAGATATAGACAACTATTTTGGGACAATTTTTTTTCATAACTGTCAACTAAAAGGGGACGGAGGGAGTATTTTCTAACTGATGTTGAAGGAGAACAAGGACACAGTGACAGAAACATCAGACAAAGATGGTGATGGAAGAGGGCTACTCTCCAAGATATGGAGCAAGGCCACTGAGGAGGGCCATTACTAGTGATTTAGAATATAACTTTTGTATATAAAATTTTGTCTGGTGATGTGAAAATAAGGAGGGCAGCACCGGGATACAGTCGATGTTAATTTGCAAGGAGAAGTCATTTTTCACTAATTTTTTTGTTGCTGTTATATACAAATTGTTGCGGCATGAGCTTGGCAACCCGTATAGGAGATGGTTCTTACAGCTTTTCTCATCTACTGTCAAGTAATTTCAGCTCATATATTTCAACTTTATGTTGCCTCCAGGCTCCAGCATTATGTAAATGCATGTGTTTGAGTTCGTCAGTATGCTAAAGTTTTGATTTTATTTATTTAGAGGACACTGTAATTAATTAGTATGCGAGGAGGAGTAGTTTTAATTAGTATTCTTCCATATTTTTACTAAATATATTTGCTTGTACACGTAGAGACTAGAGATAAACATGAAGACATAAATTTAAAGTTACTACTTGTGAATATAAATTAAATACAGAATTCAAAGGATAAATTCATGAATTTTACGTCCCTGCACTAACTAAACAGTCTGAACTAATGCAAGTGTTTGGTAAGTGTGTTTTCCATGAGTCAAGTCAAACTGATTTGGTCATCATCTAAAAAAGCATACAGATTTGGGTCAAAAAATAATTAGAACAGGAGCTACTTAATTGTGCGTGTAAAAAATTCTTTTCAACTTGAATATGTAATTGTTTTATTTACACAGTTTTGTGCTTCTTGAACCTTTTGCAATTTCTTTTTGTTGATAAATGTTGTGTTTGCTTGCAGATTTATTTCCACGACATACCTGATCATATTATTGATAAATGTGGTGAGTTTACCATCTCTCTCTGCCTTGTTTTGTTAGGACTGTCTCTTCCTTTTTTTTATTGTTCCTTTTTGATCAATGATATGTTACTAGTGTCAGAACGACGCCTTATCTATTTTGGTATATCTAGTTCTACACATCTACTATAGAAGCTAAGTCGAGACTAAAAAAAATTGGCGCCAGAACACTTAGATATCATCTTTTAATGCGTCCTAAACTTTGGCATTCGTGTTGTACAGGTTGGTGCTACTGACAGTGTGATGGGACTTCCAAAGACTCTTACAGAGAAACTGAGCCTCTATGACTTATACTTATCAGCACTATATCTTAATTATTTTAGTTCCTTGCAAATATTACGAAATGTAAACTAGGTCGATTAATTAGCATTGGAGGATAATATTGGTTGTTTGAACTTGTATCTATTAATTAGTGTTGGTCGATGAATATAATTAGTTGATGTGGTTGGTTTATTACTGGATTATGACTTTATTCTTTGGGAAGACGATGATTTATCGTCATTTGAATAACTTAAGCGCTGCAATTTTCATTTGTTTCATGCTAATCCTCCTACGAACAAACAATCCGCTTCTAAAACAGATTTCAGTTTGGTATTATTATCAAGAAATTGAATCAGTTTTGACGCAAATTATCATGCACATCGGTGATTGTCTACTGCAGTAGCATTTGTGCAACATGTGCAACCTGATCTTCAATTTTATTGTTGCCATTGTCCCCTTACTTGAAGCCTACCCAAACTTTCTTCGCTATCATGGCGAGTCTGGTTGGCACTCTGTTGTAAATATTTGAAGTATGGAAGTGTAGGTTGATTCTTGCCTTTTTGCATTTGTAAAAACAATCAGTAAATAATTTAAAGCATGAAGAGAAGTATAAAGCTACTCTCGATTTTTTCGACTCTACAAATAAATATAATAGATCATTTATGGAGATATAATCATTTTGAGTAGCCTGGTGCAAGAAGGAACCAAGTTAGTTCAACAATTTTACTGACTGCAATAACTATCATACTATTAGTTTACCATAGTACCATCCAAATTCCTTTTGAACCCCAGTGGTTATAATATTCACCATCTGCCATTCTGTGATTTCTGTCATTTTGAATATCTTCTATGAGCCTATTCACACCTATGAATACGATAAGGAATTGTGATTATTGTATCTGGTCCATTGTGGCCAATTACAAATAATCATGGATATAGGTTTTCTAATTTTAGTTACTAGACATCGTTGGTTTCCTCAATTAAGTAGTTTATACAGATTTATTTGTGTTGACAAGGTAGGCCCTAACTTATAGGACCTCTTCATATTGTCCTTTTAGCATATTGTTGAAAGCTTGCTCAATGTTCGCTGACATAGTTATCCTTTAAGCTTGTACTACATTATAAGGAACTGTTATTGTTTAGAAGATATTGGAGAAGCCTATTTAAACTCAAGCTTTGTTTATAAACTACTTGAGATTGAATTATTTGCTGCTCCACTGATAGTTAAATGGGTTCTGCTGCAAAATTAACTCAGATAATACATTGATACATGAATTTTTAAAAAGATCGTGCATGTGTGGATCGATATAATTATAAAGAATAGAATTAATGTCAAGGTAAGATTCTCTCGACACAATCTTTGTATGCATGAATGTTTGAAGCCAATTTATTATTCCTACATGTAACCATTGAAAACAAAAAATGTTGTTGTTAGAGTAAGACCGGCCATAGGGTCTGATGAGCGCATAGTTGGGGTTAAAGAACTAATTGCTGTTCAAACAATTATATTTGCGTTAATATAATTTGTAACTTTTTGTGTTGGAAACATAAGAGTTAGCAGACTAATAGCACAATCTACTTTTATCTTCTTTTGGCCTTTTCTTCTTATAGCTCGCAGTTATGCTCAATGTTCCTCAGGCGATATATACATGTAAATTAATTCTTTATCTAGTAATTACACTTGCTAATTAACACTGATATCGTCTTGTGGTCTACGTAATAGGAGAATATTGATTATTGAATTGAATGTTGTCAGACAATGGAGGATTATATGAGATGATCGAATGCATTTGGATTAGTTTATTTGGTAGTCAACATACATAAGCTTGTATTTTGAAAGACAAAATATACTATAGAGCATTATGTTGGTAGTTGTCTCTCTTTTTGGTTTGAGGTTTGATATAGTTACTTATATATGTTATAATTTATTTATTTTGAGGGTGGGGGGGAGGATGGGGTAGAGGGGGAGGGGTGGGGGAGGGAATGAGAGATAGGGTAGAATGCATGTGGAGATGAGAGAGTGGTGGTATACATATATGTATGTTACAATACCATGGTTGTTATGTAAGAAGTAAGTTGAGTCATCGACATGTTGCCAAAAGCACACTTAAGTGGCTGCTTAAGTTCAATGCCATATTTCAAAAAATCCAGGTCATTCGAATACAGCTTAAAGCGATGAAAAGCGGGCTTTTGCAAAGAAACGTGAACTTGATTGGAATACTATAAAAACTGGGCATGACATAAAAAATGATTACAATTAGTCTTGGCCAACGTGGGATTTTATAAAAGATGATAGACTTTCTTCGATTCATCTTGAGGAAAAACGACGGCAACCTGCTATTCTAGAATATAGGTTCTTTGTGATGCGACTTTGGATTTTCGCAAGTCACTATTTATCCTGTTTTGTCGAGCGACAGTGATGATAGTAATGAATCATTGGTCGAAAAAGGCCTGATAGTGAAACAGATATAGATAATGACTTTTTATTCAGTGAACTAGATAACTTGAAACGGAAGGAAGTTGCTACTGCTTCTGGTGCTTGAGAACCTTGCTACTTCTTTAGGTCACAATTAACCAAGCGAACACAGATCATCTACTAGGCGTCTACTAGGGTGAGGATAGAAGTAGTCATCTGGCTTGATAAGTTAGGGGTGAAAGAGTTAAGCATGAAGTCAAAATAGCTACTTCTATCCTTAGTTCCTTACCCTAACACTAACCCTTAGAAATCCCAACATGTAGTGTATGAAGTGGAATTTGTATTTTGCTGCTCTCTCCAACTTCTGAAGAACTTGGTTCTCTTTTCTTGAATATCATATATATAGTAGTTTGTTAGTAATTAGTTGGTTTGAGCTGTTGGTGTTCGAGGAAATTCTGTTAGAGACTTCAGAGCTGGTAGTGCATATATATAGTTGATGTATATGCTGGTCGTTTTACTCAATTCATCTTGTATCCTTCTTCTCAAGAACCATTGTAAATGAATTCCCCTGTTACTTATCTTCTTGTTCTCTAAATGGTAATCATATTTGCCGCACATACATACAAAATTATAAATCTTTTGATCTTGATTGATTCATTCCTTTACATTCTATTGTAAATTCATGATCATTCTCCTGTACAAACAATGACAATGACATGGATTTATCCTTTTTCATTCATTGATTCAAACCAGAGAAGGGTATTAACAGTAAACACACATTGTACAGATATTCATTCACCCGTAGACAAGCTCAAAATCAAGATTGTAAAGTTAAAACTGGCTATAAGTTTAGGGTTTGTACATTTTCATCGTCAATTTTGTAAATTAGATTTTCACATACGAGTTGTTTTAAGGGATATAATTCTGATAGAAACCATGGAGATAGCTGGAGCTCTTGTAAATGCTTTTTTCCCTACTCAAATTGGTGGCCACAAAAAGAGATGAAGCATTTGAAATATATCAAGGTAATTCTAATTTTAATTTTTTGGGAGGATGTGTTATCTTTTACCTTCATATTAGGTATTCACCTTCATATTCTTTTCCTTGACAGAATTCCTATCAGTTTGAAGACTATAAGTTTACCATGACTCGCACTGGTAAAATATTGACAGCAAAAAAGGACCATGGAGGCAGGTTTCTATCTTTGATATTAAATATTGTTTCAAAACTATTTCCCGTTATTTTTTGTTTGATACATCACTTTGTAATTCACATTTATTTTACTGTTTCTCAGAAACATTAGCATTGAAGAACTAATGTTGAGTCGGATTGACTGCAAATCAGAGGCATATGATTGTGCCCGTCTTGGGTTTCAGGTTGCCGCATTCTGCCATGTTTTATGCCTGCTCTTATGTAGCCATTGGTTAGGTTTGTGGTTGGGCTATATTTAATATGTAAATATTTTACAATTATGTAGAATAACGACAACAGTATTTTTTTCTTGATAATTCTCGGCCTCATATGTCAATCTGACTTTGATTACGAGAGGGCTATAGAATTTGTTCAAAATGCTTGAAGATTGGTCCTTTCAACATTGATTTGCTCCGTTATCTCTCTACATGTGCGTAGAAGTATGAAGGTCACACCTAGGAGTTAGGTTAACAAAAAACCGGTACCGAGCTGTCTTACAAAATCTGGCTAGAGGAGTAAAAGATAACATAATTAATTAATAAGGTAAATACAGGTTTTCAAATCGGAAAATCTACATAGTTGTAGCCTGTATGCATTAGTGGAATGTTATGGATCATGAAGTGCAAGCACTTGTAAGGTTACGACAATGAGCTTTTTTCCTCGACATGGACTTGTAATCCTGGCAAGTCAAGAAATTAGGAGCACGAGATGAGGGATAATTACAGTCTACACAATCCATCCTGCATTTCTCTTGTTTACACAATCTTCTGTTCTCTCATTATTGTATTATTATTATGAATCTTAAACCGATAATGTAATGCAATGTTTTCTCCAAGTGCAATTATTTTATCTCTCTGTATTACATTGATTTAAGCTGCATTGAAATTTTTACTGTTGAGTTCTCTTCTGCATTAGATTTTATTTGTTGTGATCCTCTAAATTTAACCTATATTTTGAATCTCTCTCAAACAGGGGATTGAGGTTTATTGTAATAATGATGTTTACTTAATTAGCTGCTACAAGATTTTGATATAATTTGCTGGTATTGTTTTTAGTTTGTCAAAAATATTGGTTGTGTGCGTGCAAGCGTGGCATGTGTGTTGATTCTAGGTTTTTCTTTCTTTGTTAAAATAGTGAAATGTAGAAAGGTATACAAGTACTACATCCATAAATTATCGAAGCTTCGAGCATGTATTTATATGATCCATGCATATAGAAATAACCTGGCATCGAGCATTACATTCCCAAAGAAGGGTAGATAGGCGTCATTATATTGGACAGATATAAAAAGATCAAGAACAGGGGGGGGGGGGGGGGGGGGGGGGTTCTTGATTTTGTACAACTACACAAGCTTTTCAATCTCTCTTTCCATCTACATTCCATGGTAATTATCATCCCCTACATATATATGTACTTTTTTAGACATCACAAGATAATTTTTTTAATAACTCAAAAAACACCCATGCTAACAATTCAAATCTTCACATTCCACAGAGGGGAATTAATTGCTGCTTCAAATGACTAGAGCCCAAGTAATAGATCTCCTATGATCGAGTTCGTTTAGTAGCCTAGAAGATTAGTTGCGGTTTTAAATCAGTCCATTTATAGGAAAGCCATTTTAAAATTATTTTTTTTAAAAAAACTTTAAAGCATATTTCATGGTTACTGAGTGGTCAAATTATGGTAAAATGTCACGTTTGGTCTAAATGGGAGATGAGGGGGTTCCAACTCAAGCACATGGACAAATATGTTTCTTTTGAACACCACTACACTTTTCTTAGAAACGAGTAATCCATTGATTCTTAGGCGCCATCCCAAAAGTTCATCCCTATATAACAAGTATGTCCCTGCGATCTCTAGTAAATTGAGAAGAACTTTCCGAGGACCGAAAATCATCACTATGGTATTTACACACTTGCAAAGTGCTTATAAAATTTTCTTGCAGCGAGAATAGTTGAAATTTTTTAAACTCAAATAGTTAAATTAGTATTTCTAAGATAATACGGTACATTATGGTACTCCCTACGTTCCAAAATAAGTGTTGATTTGACTTTTTACACGTATTTTAAGGTCTAAAAAAAGTTATTTCACAACTAATTTTTTTAATTTTCTTTTTCTGAATACAAATTTATATAATATATTTTTATTCAAAAAAAGAAAATTTGAAAAATGAGTTGTCTTAAGTAAACTTTTTTTACACCTTAAAATACGTGTAAAAAATCAAAATGATACTTATTTTGGAATTGGGTGAGTACTCCTGTGTAATAATAATGTTAGCACAATTTAAAGAATATGTAAATTTGTAACTTCAAAGTCATAAAGTATGCTACAGTAAATTAATTAGATTTATGTCACATTTTTTTTTAATAAGGATAAACTCACTATATTTCAATCACACACAGGCCACAAAGAGATACTGTAACTGTGTCGTTCCTTAGAAGTAGAAATAACTCGTAGATTAATAATTGTAGCTGCACCTAATAATAATGAATTTATTGCTGGTAACAAGTACAGAGAATAAGGGGAATGTGAAGGGTCATCAAACGCTTAGATCTTAATGACTCTTCATCTTATGATACTTATATATACACCAGGGACACGGCCCCAGTGCCTTAGTGTAAAAACAGAACACCCTGATAAATAAAACGGCTCCCTCAAATATTAAAATTCCAATCAAAGTGTTGGTTCATAAACAGGACGGAAGAGTATTATTTGCTGAAGCAAACAGTGAGTTTGTTGATATTTTGTTTAGCTTCCTTACAATGCCAATGGGCACTATTGTTAGACTCTTGTCTAACCATTCTAATTCTTCACCGACACAGGTCATTGGGAGCTTCACCAATATATATAATAGCATAGTGAATCTTGAAGCCAAGTATTTTGCAACAAAAGCATGTCAAGATGTGTTGCTGAAAACAAGAAACATGGCAGAGGCTGAGTGTCGAAAGCTTAAAATTAACATTGATAATACTAATTGTGAGTACTATATCTGTGAGAACATCAATTGTTCTGGTTATTTGAGCTTTTACAGGAATGTAAAATGCAAAAAATGCTCCAAATTGTTGATCATGGTAATTTTTATTCAGGGATGCATGTTAGCATTGTTAGAGGTCAAGAAGAAGTTTTTGTTTCCAAGACTGCATCATTTGTTATTACTAATGATTTACATGTAATTCCTAATATTCCGGCATCAACCTTTGCAATATTATATTCGTATGATTCTGGATTTACAGATTTTGGACTATTTGAAGAGAGGACTTTTAATATCGGTTACTCTGAGGTACATAAATTTTGTTTCAATAATTTCTTGAGAACTTTTAGCTTTTTATACAATTTTGATTTATTGTTGGGTTTTTTTGGCAGATACTTGATTTGCTAAAGTACTCGTTTATGTTCGAGACTCCCTTGACAGCTTTGTTTTTGGGTAAAATCTATAATAATAGAGACAAATCATTTAAAACTATTAATTGTGCAGTGAGTATGGATCGCATTGTCAACTTTAAGAAAATGACTGTGAAAGTATTGGTTCAGAAGTCAAGTAACAAGTTGTTGTTGGCATATAGCTCGAAAGATTTTATAGACTTCCTTTTCAACCTCTGTACAGTTCCTTTGAGGAGAGTTATCGGTATATTGCATGAATACTACTTTCCAGCACTTTGTGTAGATAATATATATCAAAGTGTTTTGGACTTGAATGTTGGCGAATACTTCAAATCGGAAGAAATGAAAGATATGCTACTTTGCCCTCAGTTGGCTATCTTTCATCAGTGTTTTAACCGACTACTCCCTCCCGAGAAGGAAAAAAATTATCAGAAATTTTATCTTAATAAAGAATACACTCCTCCAGGGAAAGGTTATTATAATGTCCCGTATTTGACCACAGATTCTGCTTCTGCAAATCATGTATTAAAATCACCCCATGCCTACTTCCATCCTTGTCCCTGTCCTGATAACCTTAATGGATCTGATCCTCTTGTTCATGTGAGCATTGAGTACCCTGAACAGCCTAGGGTTTGCATGCTCTTCATAAAGGAGTGCACCTACAAGCAACTCGTTGAGTTTGCTACCTCTACCCTCCACATGGAAAGCTATGCTTTCTGATTTGGTTCGCATATGGCCGTTGGTGTGTTGACTTCCTGCAACTGGAGCCATGTTGGTGCTCAAAAATAGAGATGGCTCAGCTAGAGATGAAGATTAGCCTGGTGGTTGATTTAGCAAAATTAGCAAAACAAACACATTATCATGCTTGTATATTGGGTTTTATATAAAAACAATTACTATTCATTAATTCTTGAGGATCGTAATACCATTCTAATGAATAATAATTAAATAATAAGGATAAAATTGATTTGTTCCCCTTCAAAACGATCTTCTCGTTTTAAAAGAGATTGCTTATAAATCGTGCTATTAATAAATTATATATTAATTATTTTATATAATTTAAATATTTTATTTAATGTGATAATTTATTTTATTATAAATTTATTTTTACACTTTTCTATACAATGATGTTTATATATTAATATTTATAAAATTTAATGATAAGTCATAATTTTAAATAAATAAAAGAGTTTGAATGTTGATTAAATTGAGTTGAATGTGAGTAAACTATATTAAATAAAAATTATAGGATAAGTGGGATTCTTAAAATAGAAAATATAGAATATAATTTAAATATAATATAATATTATCCTTGAGGAGTTATATAAAAAGAGAATTATCGGGGATAGAGTTGTATGTATGATATATACCATTTTTAAAATTAGATTTTATTAAAATTGGATGATTATGATCGTTTCTATGGTTCCCCTAAAATTGGACAGCTAAGATCTTTTATATGGTTCACCTCCATTTTTCAAAAAAAAAATCTCTAATTTACATATTATAATATAATATAGATTACGTATCTTCAATATGAAATACTAGGCATATAAAGATATTAGTTTTACCTGTCTCTATATATGTTTATATTTGTAAATTTATTGTTGTATATAGAGAATATTAATTAATGATTGGAAAAAAAGAGTAAGAGATGAAATAGTGATTAAAAATAAAAAAAGGATGAAAATTGAAGATAAAATTTTTTAAAATTAAAAAAAAATACTACCATATCCATATGAAGGAAGTTTTTACAATTTTAACAATTTGATTTGTATATGTTATATGAGTATTTGTGAATTTGTGAATATAAAGGATTTTAATTAATAATAAAAAATAAATATTTATGTGAAATTTAAACACCTTTTTTTTTTTGGAACAGCAGAAGCATCAATTAATTAATGTCAAAGGAACACTCCCATTTATAGTAGGGAGACAACATCAGCTTTTCAAAATAACTGCGATAAGGACTGCTACTAGGACCTAGAGAACAATACTACTAAAACTGGAAAAACTCAATAACACCAGACTTTTACTCTTCAACAATTTGATCCTCTTAACCCAGATCATGAATTTCCACTGCACCAGGTGGAACATTGCCACTGCCTTGAGTCCCGGAGCTACAAAAGTTACTTCGTGAGCATTCACTTTGAAATTTAAACACATAATATCCTAAATAAGAATAATATATTACTAATAAGACAATATTATTTAATTATGAAGTTCAGTATAGATATAATCGAAATTGAAATATAGAAGTCGAGCTGGTATAATATAAGGATTGAAGCATAAATTAATCCTGCTTGGTCGCTTAGATATTTGAATGTTCATAAACAGAGAGTACAATGAATCAACTAGCCAAAGGAACGACACATTGAATTCGGGGTTTGTACTCTGTACTCTGTAGCATTACTGGTTCTTGATTCTCTGTAGCATTACTGGTTCTTGATTCTTTTCAAACGACACTTACATTGCCAATGGGGACAATTGGGTGCTTCAACAATTTATGTAGAAGCATTGTAAATATTGACGTCAAGTACTTTGCATCAGGAGCATGCAAAGATATATTGCAGAATACATGGAACTCAGCAGCTGATGAGTGTCGAAATCTTAAAATAAACATAGATGATACTAGGCCCGTCGAGTATTGTACTTGTGATGATATGAACTGTACTGACAACGGTTATACACCCTTTTTAGCACGTACAAAGGTGTAAAATGTGAAAATTGCTCTAAACTTTTGAACAGGAATGCTTGCGATATTCGTAACATTAGAAAAGGTGATCAAGGAGGAGTGTTCGTTCAGCCAACTGAATCATTTGTTATAACCAACGATTTGCATGGTATTCCTAATATTCCTGCATCAACCCTTGCAATATTAGAAAATTCTGGATCTACAGATTTTGGAATACTGGAAGAGAGGACTTTCAAAATTAGCTCTACTGAGGTAATGAATTTTGTTTGTGATTATTTGTTTAAAAATTCCACACATTTGGGATGTAATTTCCCTTCTTTCCGGCAGATGCTTAATTTGCTTAAGTATGCAATCCTGTCAAAGGATCCTTTAACAAATATGTTTCTTCGTAAAAACAAAAGTATCATAGACAAATCCGTTCATACTTTTAATAATCAGAGGTGTGCAGAGGGCAACATTAGCTTCAAGAACATCACAGTGAAAGTCTTGGTTCAGAAGTCAAGTAAAAAGATTTTGTTGGCTCATTGCACAGAAGATTTTATAGACTTCCTATTCAGCTTAGTTACTGTTCCTTTAGCAAGGGTTATTGGTGTGTGGAGTAAAAATGACGGACTGGCATCTTCTTTAAAGAATTTACATCAAAGTGTATCCGAATTGAGCGTTGGTGAATTCTTAATATCACAACAGGCAAAAGATATGCTACTTTGCCCTCAGTTAGATTTGATTTACCTAGGCTCCAACCAACTCTTCCCTCTCGAACAAGACACTGTTCAAGTTTCCGTGAAGTGAAATTTGCAAGTCCAGTGGGTGGAGGAGGATATTTAAAGGAGTCAACAAAGTTTATGGTGACAGATGACTTGGTGGTCACTCCATTCACGTCAATGTCCTGTATAAAATATGTTCAGAGTTGTAAAGTTCCTCCAAATGATAGCGAGGAACAGGTGATCGGCATAGGCGTGAAAGAGGTAATGAATTTATTATATTCTTACTACATATATGTCAAAATTAGATCTAAATAAATGACATATAACCTATTTTGATCCCCTCTCTTGCAGGCTATAAGCTTACTGACGGCAGTTCTAACCAATGGCCTTAAGCACTTGGTACTGAGCAAGCCAAAGCCAAAGAGACTAGTGAAGAAGCCAAAGCTAGACCAATAAAGAAAGGACGCATGTACCAAAAGGGAAGCATTTAGATGAATATTGTTGTCACGGTGAAGAGTGAAAATAATATGAAGGTTAATGTAATGTAATGTTGAAAAAACTGGAAGAATGGTGTTTCTTATAAATTTACCTATTTATAACAGCTTATTGAGGTTTAATCCACCTTGTTTGAGATCATTCTGAACTCACTCTAATTAGTTGACAATTAATCTTGAGATTTTTTTTTTGCAAAAACGAAGAATCATTTTATTGATATAGAATATCGGACAATACATCACAATGATAATAAAAACTTATCATCTAACCGAAGTATCTCGCCTGGGGAGTACGTTCGCAAGAATGAAACTCAGAATCAACCATCAACTATAACCCCAAAAGAACCAGATTCCGTAAACAACATAGAGGAAGAGTTTGGGTTCGAGTCCCATAGATAATCCTATAAGAAAGAGATTCCTACGAAAGTTTAAATAATAAAAACATTTATATCCGATAACACAAGCCTCGTTAAAACCCTATATGAGTAAAACCATATGGGGAAAAAACTCAATGTGGAAAAAGAATATTCTAAAACGATCATAAAATTATCAATTTACATAGTGGCTCCTGAAAATTTTTCAAGTTTTGTGAGTCCCCAATGCTAGAAAACTAGCCACGTCTTGTTACTTTCGCCATTAAATCCAAATTTCTGTCTCCATCCACCCTCTCTTTATCCTTTTTGAAAAGTCACCAAATCAACCACAAAAACTTGAGTTAAGATAACATTACCTAAATATTAATTAATATATATTATATTCATTATACTTAATAAATAAAATTTTATATATATATCTAATAATAGAGGTCCCCTTTGGTTAGACACATAAAACTCTATGTACTTTCATTTGCTCCTTCCAACAATCTTATATTTCTTTTTATTTTTATCAATTGTCCACTTCTCATTAACAGATAAGGAAGTCATCTAAAATGACACACAGATTCGTCGATAATACACACAATAAATGGTCTAAAAAGCCCACTTATAGTACACCTTTAATGGGCACAAAACTTTCATATATAATGGTACAATTTATAATTTATGAAAATTTTAAGATCCTTACAAATAAAAAAAAACATAATCACTCAATTTTTATGGCATATTTAATTAAGAAAAATCGTTACAAATCAACACAATTATTATCCAATAACGGAATGCTCATGATCTGTGCATAATATTTGCCTGAGATATATGTGATCTCTAAATAAGTTAAATTTTTAACACAATTAAAAAAGCAAAGTTTGTGGCACACCCCATTAAGAAAATTCCGGCAAAAAATATGTCACCGGTTAAAACCATTGTGTATCTCTGACAAGTCGGAGATTCTTCCCGCGAGAAAAGAGCCGATAAGAGAGAAGATGCTGATGATTCCGACTATGATCTCGATTTGTACGTCAGTGAAATGGAGGTCTTTTTTATGTATATTGCAGCTCCACTTAACACTCCCGTATCATAGTCGTATCATAACTAGTAGTACGGAGATCTTGAGAATTTTAATTAAAGACAAGGTAATACGAATAGAGAAAAGGCCTTATATGTCACAATTTGAGGTGGAAATGTCCTAAATGGCACAACTCGTAATAATGGCCCTAAATAGCACTCCAAAACGCTACATAGTGTGGCGTGCTGAAAAAAAGGTGAAAACGCTGCTTCGTGTAGCGTTTTGCACTTTTTTTTAATTTTTCTCGGCGAAAAACGCTACTTCGTGTAGCGTTTTGACTTTTTTTTTTAATTTTTTTGGGAAAAAACGCTACTTTATCTTGAGTTTTGGGCTAAAAAACGCAACTTAAAGTAGCGTTTTTTGGGAGATTTTTTTTCTTCAAAACTCTACACGATGTAGCGTTTTGGAGTGCTATTTAGGGCCATTTTTTCGGGGTGTGCCATTTAGGGCATTTTCTCCCCAAATTGTGACATATAGGGCCAACACCCATACGAATAGTACTTAAATAACATTGGACTTTTTTTTAAATTTGAAGAGATTCATTCAAGTATCTCCTTGTGACTAAAAAGAGCCCAGCCCAACTATAAGCCCATCTTCAGAAATGTTAAACTAAGGGGTCATTGAAATCTGTATGATTATTATTTCTCTAACTATTTTTCTAATATGTCTCAAATTCAAATTACATTAAAATTAAGACTTGTGAAAATAAAATAATTATATTTCAACTCATTAATTATTAGTTACAAGTTATATAAAGTACGTTAAGTAAATATAAGGGTATATTCGTCTCAATATTTATATTTAATTGTGTTAATGAGGTAATAAGACATATTTATAAAACAAATATAAAAATGGACATATTAATAAATGGCTACATTAATTTGGGACATATCATATAAATTCCCGAATAATAATCTGAATATAGAATGAATAAGATTGTTTGATGAATAATTATTGTGAACCGTCTAGTTGAGAAATTTATTAATCTTAAAAATAAATTTCAAAAATAATTTATAGGAATGGTAAAATGATATGTTTTTAACATTTTTAATTATATGTATTAGTTATTTAAATTATTAAAATATATAATTTTGAATGTAATCATAATTATTAGATATTTTTTATTTTTAAAAAGAGTGGTGATTAACATACTGATTAAAGGTATTGATAAAAAAAAGTTATTTTAAGAAGATATTAATAATAAATTACAAAAAGTTATAGTTATAAAAAATTTAAACACATGATATACCGGATATAATATTAATATCAATATTTTTATATCTTTAATTTTATTAAATTTATATTTCCTTTTAAAAATAAAAAACTTGTACCTAATTATATAAATTAAATATAAATAACATGATAACAAAAATGTGAACCAATATGAGTAAGAAATATTATAGCATACAAGGATATATGTATGTATATATATATAGGGTCCTGCTCAAATAGAAAATAGCTTAAATGAGAAATAGAAAACCTTATCATTATAACTGTGGCACCCACACACAAATTATATACACCCTCACACACACAATCCCATCTATTCTCCTCCGTTTTTAATTTGATTTTTCCCGTCAATTGGCAAAGTTTTTTTCAAATCTAACTTCACCACATTTTTTTTCATCTCCCAACGATCAGTTTTCATACCATATGTGCTATATTTCGGTAAATATAATTTATAATTAAAATAAATTCGTCACTTATCAGATTCAAACTTCAATCACTAAATTATATTACAGAAACCACTAATTTGTATTATAGAAATCACTAATTTGTATTACAGAAATCACTAAATTATATATCCTGGGTTCACAAAAAATAATGGAAATCGTCGAAAAAATAAAAGTCACCGGAATATATCACATATGGTATGCAAACTGATTGTTGGGAGATGGAGAAAAATGTGGTGAAGTTAGATTTGAAAAAAACTTCACTAATTAACGGGAAAAATCAAATTAAAAACGGAAGGATTGTGTGGGATTGGGTGTATGATATTTGATTTGTGTGTGGATGCTCCCCTTACCATTAGATTAGATTGAATATGTGGTGTAGATCTTATTTTCTATTTTCTATTCTAAGTTATTTTCTATTTGAGCAGGACCCTATATATATATATATATAACTAAACTAACGGAACCATTCGGCTAGAATTTTGTAGCTGAACGATTTAGGCTACGTTTGAATCATTCAGACAACTTACAATTACAAACAAATAACCTTATTATATGAATCACTAAGATAAATATTATTCAGCTAAATTAATTAAGAAGAAAACAAATGTCTCCTAAAACGACAAACTCTGCAGATATAAAGATAACTAATAATTTATGGAAGGTATAGTGTGTTAATCAAAGTGCAGGTAGCGGTGGCGCAAGATTTTGGAAGAGTGCTTGTCTTTAAAATTAGTGCTAGTCCATGAAACTTGTTAGTGGATCGGCTAATTGTCGTTTGCAATTCATCAACTATACTAATCAAGGCAGCCTTTGAACGGGTCTAGTGAAGACTGCTAGCTTTCAAGTCATGTTATACATGCGGGTGTTTTTTACTCGATCATTAAAATCTATTATATAAATTTTTTTAGTCATCTTTGCATGTTGATATCCGATGGTTAGATAATAATTTTTTACAATAAAAAAAACTCATTACTCCGACTATTGTATTCCGATACAATTCATGTGTATCACTATTTTGTTAGCTATGCATGCACTATTTTGCTACAAGATTAAGAAAGAGAGTACCACCTAACAAATGTGTGCGTATCAGAAATTATTTATATAAATAAACTGCCTAATAATAATATAATAGAGTGTTAATTAGAATCGAATCCAAGTATTTGTGTCGTGACTATTCCACATAAGAGCACCTAGTTCAAGACTTGAATCCACTTAATTTTTTAATAATTATCCTGATTAGTGCAACACATTACATTGTGTTCATTCATGCTATCATTCTTTCTCCACCAACTCCCTAGAGCTAACGCATCATCCTTACTACTGTAGTTACTACTCAATTGCTATCTATATTTTTTAATGACACTCGCTTTTGTGCTTATATGTTATTTTTAAATATTAATTTATTTAACAATTATGTATATATGGAGATGTATAAAGTAAATCATCATAATTAATATATGTTTTATGATTACGTAAATAATATTAAATAAAACCACGGTCGACTGGAGGAGGCTCACTCACCTACGCTGAAATTCCAGTTAAAGCTGAAAATTTTAATAATTTCCTTGTGTTTTTAGTCATATTTTTCCCCAAAATTGTATATTATTTTATTTGAATCCTGACTGATTCAAATGATCGATAAAAAGGTATTATTTTAAATTTCAATTTCCACCTTTATAAAAAGGTATTATTTTAAATTTCAGTTTCCACCTTTATAGAAGTAGAATTATTGCTACATCCTATTATGCTTACAAAATTGTCTGCAACTGTCATTTATAACAAATATAGCATAAATTATACTCTTTATCTCTTTTTATATTCTCATTTTAAAAAATTATGTATATTATTTGTAAGTACCCCTAATTATTATTTTAAAAAACAAGAATTCAACTAAGTTTTAAAAAATTAAATTTAAGAAATGATAAATACAAAGATAATTTTAAAGTTTTACCTTTAAATTTATTTAAAAGTTAAAATAAATATATATATTTAAAAATAAAATTTATTTTGAAAATGGAAAGATAAATTAAGAGCAAGTCGAAAAACTTTCCTAAATGTTGTCGTAAGTTAAAATTTAGGGAAGTTCATAAAAAAAGTGTTACAAAAAAATCCTACTAATTCCTTAAATCGTTACTCCCTCTGTCCCATTCAATTGTATACGTTTTTTTTCACTGTCCGACACGCATTTTAAGGTAACTATAAAGTATAGTTCCACAACTTATTTTTAAAATTTTCTTTTTTTGTATAAAAATTTAACAATCCTATTTTTATACATAAAAAGAAAATTTTAAAAATAAGTTATGAATCTATCTTTAAAATGCACCTTAAAATGCGTGCCACGCCCCCGTCTCCCAATGCATACTACTCAATGGGACGGAGGGAGTACAACATTATCTTACTTCCCTATGAACTTATGTCCTTATCCTAACTTATATTTTTAATTTTATAACATTGTTGGCCTTATTGTAAGAGACAGAGGACTATATTCCACTCTAAGCATAAATTATATTGCATATCTGCATTCAATGAATTTAAATTTAAAATAGTTTTGAAGAGAGAATGATTTTAAGTATTGTTCTGAAAGTAGGTGATTAATTATTGATTAATTTTTATTTGATAGCTAACTCAACTGATTAAATTCTCAATTATTTAGATAATCATTTCGATTAATACCCAATTTATTGGATTAATTCATGTTCTATGACTTCACGCTTCACCGACTAAGTCTGATTTCCGCTTTTTCCGACACCGATCCTAAGCAATACTGTTAAAATGGTACTCCCAGAGAAGTGACGGTTTGATACGAAGACAGGTGACACGCGGCAGCAATAAGGATGGTACATCAGAATCTTCATCATCCCTGTTAAGGAAAAGGAGAACAATAGAATAAAAATTAGACACGCTTTTAATGATTGACTTTCATCATTCCTGTTAGATCTCCACCCTACTCTGTTTCTTTACCTGGTCGACCTGCTCTCTAAAACCAAACCGAACAGCTGCATATATAATAAAATATTTCTGAGTAATAAATTCCATTCAAATTGATAAAATGATGTGTTCGAAACTTAAATACTACTCCCTCCGTCCCATTGTGTAGTATACATTGAGGGACGGGGGCGTTGCACGCATTTTAAGATGTATTTTAAAGGTAGATTCATAACTTGTTTTTTAATTTTTTTTATATATAAAAATAGGATTGTTAAATTTTTATACAAAAAAAGAAAATTTTAAAAATAAGTTGTGGAACTATACTTTATAGTTACCTTAAAATGCGTGTCGGGCAGTGGAAAAAAAACGTATACAATTGAATGGGACAGAGGGAGTATGTGGATGTGAGAATGGAATGTAAAAGAATGGAATGAAAATTATATACAAAATTTATGAAAAAAGAATAATATATAAGTGAAATCATGAATAAATATAAGATAGTCTAAATTTTTCGTGATGATGACTGTAGGAAAATTGATGTAGAAATGAAATGAGAATTTCTTCCAAAATATGTGGGTTAAAATTCTAGTTCAAATAGTTTGAAATGGAATGGAAGAAAAAATGAAAATTTTAAACATTTTATTCGAACTCACCCAAATAATAGTTCAAATTTCATTTCATTCTCTCTCATTATTCCATCAAAGTGAACAGAGCCTAGAGTATAATTTTATTGAATTCAATTCAGTTAATTTGTTAAACAGAACACAAGGTCAACTATGATTATACAAGATTAAATGAACCGATCAATGTTTAAAGGTATAAAAATCAAGTTATTACAGTATTTGATAAATTCGAGCTTCGAACTGGACAAGAAGTTAGATATACTTCAAACAAAATATTATGTCCTAAAAATTTATTAAACTCAACATGTTTTAATGAACAGATTTGATAGTAAAAAAATTGATAAAATTTAATTTGCTTACACACTTATTTTTGTCATCATGAATTATGCAAATTACTTGTTTTTCTTCACATTTTTTTAAAAAAGGTATAAGATATATTTATTGGAATATCGAGTTAATCTGCTCGAAGAATGATATTAATTCATTGATTGTAATTTCATCTTAATTGTGACATTTGTTTCCCTAGATAACACTTTTTTTTATTTAAGAGTTTGTGGAATCTAATCGCCAAAAAAAAAATGCTAAAGATCTTAAAAATTATCCCAAATGTTGAGTTCACATGTGTAATTAGTAACTTTACTAATAATAATATGAGATCTCGCATGTATACATATACGCCCACAAATTAAAATAAGACACGTATCATGTCACATTATTTGATAAAAAAAATTGGAACAGTTTTTTGATACCTAGCATTACACATCGCCAGAATTATGATGATTGAGTATCTCGCTTGTGATGTTCGCTCATATCGGTGTTCATTATATTCAAGTATTCAACAACTTTAAGTGAAAATTGTTGGTTATGAACTCATTAGCCGTAGTTTCTGTAAAAAAATTATCTAAAAATATGTGTACTGAAAAACAAACAAATACACGACTTAATTTGCTCGAGTTAAACGAGAATGTTGGTTTCTATAAACTGCATAGATCAACAAGTAGTAGAAGTAAATAAAATTCTTGAAGTGTCTTGTGTTGGGTAAAGTAGATTTTTGGAGTACAATTGGCCTACTTTATTATACTTTTCTTACGCAGTTTTTTCGTGAAGCTTTACGCAATGAAAAGTATTTTTCTTTTTAAATAAAAAAATCAGAGATCATCTTTTTCAGTAATACAAGTAACGAATTTTTGCATCTTCAGAATTATCATGTCAAGTTAATTGCACCTGTTTCAAGAACCTTGTCACTCTATAGCCAAACTTGTTTCTCAATCAAGCATATATTAACATATATTTTTTATATAGTAAACTAAATTAAATTGTAACAAATTTTAATTTTAAATAATCAGTAAAAAGACAAGTTCTCTAAATAAAATTCGATAACTAAATACATGTGTACCTAATAATGTAAATGTAAAGCTTCACAATTAGTCTATAAACGAAAATTAAATAGGAGTAGATTGTTAAAATGGAATATGTACTAGTATTAGGTAGGACTGCATGCATGATGTATTGAGGAAAAGGAAGAATGGTAGTTATAAATATTTTTATTTTCCAAAATGTGACATTTAGCTAAATCGATGAAGAAGAGTATGATTTCATTAATTTGGGACATGTAATCCAAACTATAAGCAACAAGCTTATCTAGTGAAGTTACTGAGACGGCTAGGAATATGACCGCACACTCAAATACTCAATTACCCAAACTTCCCTGCGGACAAATTATATTTTGTTAAATGGTTTTTTAATGTCAGCACAGGGGCACATACTAAAAACTCATTTATCAAATTTTTATTGGTTTTTAATTTATTAAAAATGATGGACTCTATGTATAAAAATTTCATCAATAATGAGTCAAATTCATAAAATTTAGTGATTAGCGCCCATGTGCACACCAAAAACACTTAAATAGACAATTTTGTGAAATTTTTAAGGTGAGAAAAAGAACCCTTCATCTTAAAAAAATATTAATTTTTAATAATTAAAAACAGAAAAATTCAAGATTTTTTAAACCGGACCTCTCATATCATGTTAATAACTAATTTTTTTTCAAAATTGTAAGAAAATATTAAAAGGAGATTTTGAATAATATATATATATATATATATATATTTAACCCACAAGGGTTGACTCAGTTGGTTAAAGAGAGGAATATTATCCTCTTGGTCACAGGTTCGAATCCCACGGGAGGAGAATTTGTGATTATGTCATCTGGGTTCCCAAAATAAATAAATATATATATATATATATATATATTAGCTATTAAAATTTGTGATTCACTTTATTAAATTTGAGGCAATTTAAGCTATCATTATGTCGCAATATCTCATTAAATTACAAAATTCATAATTTATTCATGTATCATGTGGTTTATATATACAGTTAAACCTTTGTAAATTAATTTATAAAAATTCTGTTGTAAAAGAAATTATAGTTAATGTTTTTAAATTGAAACTCAAGAGATAAGATAAGTACGGGTGCATGCTCAAATTGTGTGATTAGGCCTTGGGCGTATAGTTTGTGATTGGATTTCTCACAAAAATAATTCGAATTTAAATGAATGGTCTTAGTGGTGAGATTTTGAGCTAATGAGATTAAAAAAAATTCATTTACCAGTTAAACATAGGATCTACAGTAATAAAATGAAATAAGCTTCTATTATTTTCATTTGAGAAGTCATAGTTTGTGTTCAAGTGTTCCAAGTCATGGAAATTTCATCTTCCATGTGTAAACTGATTCTTAATTAGTAGTTTTCCGGCAGACAATGACGTTGTATATAAAATATATACACACAAAACCAAGCACCACCAATATCTCCGGCAGTAAATTTTCATCGGGAGGCCGTCCGGTGAATGTTAAATGAAAACCACGTTTCTGTACTGTTTTTTTTCCAATTATTTTATCAAAAAACAAGATCACTATTTAGAAAAATAATAAAATATCGTGATATAGAAATACGAGTATGAATAATAAAACTTTTCTAAATGATAAGAAGTCGACCAAAAATAGTAACAAGTCAAAATTCGTTAGCGGTTTCCGTCCAATATAGGGGATGATATTTATGTAAATTATTCGAGACGTTCACGCATAGTCAAGTAACTAACGATCAATTATTGCTTAATTAGTTTACAAAACATTTTCAGTTGATTGTTTATTCTTTCAAAAAAAAGAGGCTATTATATTCAAACTAAACATCTCAAAATGATTAAGAAAAAGATAAAGAAAAAGTTTGTAATGTACAAGTAAAAATAAATTAATCAAAGTTACTGTTAATTCCGCTCAAAATTTTTTGTTCAAAATATAAATTGATATTTTTCCAAGAAATTAATTGTTTTTAGTTGTATAAAATGATATTTTCTCAAGAAATTATTTTAAAAAAAATAAATATCTAAATAGTAAAATTTTACTTTTAAAAAAATCTTTAAGAATATTTAATAAAATTATTTTTTATATAAATTTTGAATTAAAAAAGTGACAAATATAGGACGAATTAAAATTTTGCAATTATGCATCCAAATATGGAGTAGCACAAGATTTACCGACTTTTCTAAAATGATGAGCTTAATAGGAAAGTTTGGCGAATTTAAGTAATTTAGCTTTGAAATTGTACGTGCTAAATATGTGACAAACGGGGATTTATCTGTAATTTAAAATTTTCCATTTGACTTGATCAACCAATGAGATAAATTATTTGCAAATATCATGCGTAAAACAACCGCCCTACACTTGCATTAGAATTTAGAATTTGTTTTAACAAATACTATAAAGGAAGTTACACTCGCATTGCATTTTGACTTGTACATTACTGAGATCACTTATATTTATATTACACTCCATATAAATAACAACATTGTTTACATACACATCGACTAAGAAAGCAGAAGAATCAAAAACAAAAAAATCTAACTATTCTTCTCGTATATTATTCTCCCTCGCTTTGTTTCTTCTTTTTTCTACAAATATTTATAATCTATGCCAACTAGTAACTCCACCTGTGTGAGTCCACGGGGATGTGGGCCCACCACCCATCGCCGCCGTGCCATTGGTTTTTTTACAGCCACCGGGAATGAAGGAGTTTTACACCACCGTAAAACTGCGGTGGGGGGGTATTTATATGTATATGTGCCGGAGAGTTGGGTTTGGAGGATGGAAGATTATGTGTTGGGGTTGACAAAATTTATGAATTCTTGCAAGTCAAGGAAGAATACGGGGCGTAGGATTATGGGAGTGTTGATGGTGATGATGATGGTGTTTATGATTATGTTCATGAAGGTTTCTTATAATGATGTGGACATGATTAATGGTGGGAAGAATAGGAGGAGGTTAGATGGGCTGTTAATTATGCAGACATGGGCTAATCATCATCAAAGTGTTGTTTTGTCGGATGAGATTAAGACTTCATTAGTGTCATCCATGCCCAAAAGAGTTGTGGAAAAATACCCTGTAAGTACTCTGTGTGTGTGTGTGTGTGTTTTTGTTGGGATGAAAAGTTTAATGTTCTTAGCTTTGATCCAGTTGAGCAGCAGCAATGGCAACGTCTATTTTTACTTGGTAATTCTGAGTAGCATTTTTTAATCATGTTATGTTCTGTTCTACCAACTGAATACACCAAATACGTTTGATGTAATTAATTATGAGATCTTTTGATGATTAACATATAGTACCCTTGCTTTCCAAAACGGTGTTTAGATCAAAACTTGTCTAATGTTTTTCGAATGTACATACTTGGAGCTTGTTTTACATTACATGTTTATAGTTGAACACGTACAGAAAAAGATATTTGCTGTTGAGATTACCATGTGAAACCTGGCTTTACGGAAACACGTTTTGCAGTTATATATTTGTGGCACTCAATTTTGTTATTGTTTTCTATATTGGTGGGTTTTCTTATTATATATATTTTATTATTATTATTTAATTTTTGGGGTAGGCCATTTTACATTGACCTATGAAACAAGTTAGTGGGTGGCAAGAACCCAATGATTTCCCGTTTCATATTGCCTTGTGGACAAAGGCACTTGGCTACTTGCCTACCTGTTTTACTAGTTGACCGTTGTGTTTTCTCAGTCTCTGACGGCTTTGATCAGATTTCACATTATTTATATGTCACATTTCTAGGTGGTGGTGTTAATATATTTACAAAACATTGTCCCCGTGCTAATGAATGACAAATTCCTAACGTTTTAAAAACATAGAAATTGAATATGCTCCTCAACGGTTTATCATTTTATCCATGATCGATTACAGAAATTTAAATACTCGTATTTATTATTTCGTTGAGTCTGCAAGTATCGATTTAGGGTTGCATGCCACTTAAAAGTCCGGAGATATATGAATCATTTGTTTATAAATAATTAAGAAATTGTAATTTTATATACAGGTACCTGAAATATGGATGAAACCAAATAGTGACGACTACTATCAATGCATTGTTCGGAAGAATGAACGAACAAGTACGTTCAGCTAATCTTGTGCTTTCCATGATTCTATGTACAAATACAAGGGGAGTTTTAGTTATCAACTTATCATAATTATTTTTTCAATAATTTAGGAAACCGAACGGCAACAAATGGTTACATTTTAGTTCATGCCAATGGTGGACTGAATCAAATGAGAACAGGAGTGAGTTTTCAACTTTACATAGTTATTTCATCTTGGTGGACATTTCCATTGTTGATGCAAGAGTCTTGTGTAACCTGAGACGGCCTTGCAACACTTTATAGTACTTATTATTTGTCTATGTAATGCAGATATGTGACATGGTTGCGATTGCAAAAATTATGAATGCAACTCTTGTTCTTCCTTCGCTTGATCATGATTCCTTTTGGACAGATCCGAGGTATCATTTTTTCACCTTCTGTACGTAATTCGTTTCTTTGTTCTCGAGTTTCGAGAATTACAATTGAAGCATTTGTTGCATTTTGCATTGTAGTGATTTTAAAGATATTTTTAATTGGAAGCATTTCGTTCAAGTACTGAAAGATGATATTGACATAATCGAGACACTGCCACCACGTTTCGCAGCAAAGAAGCCCTATCTAAAGGCTCCTGTTTCCTGGTCTAAGGTTTGAAACGATACTAGCTCTTGAACTCTTCTATCTAAGTGTCTCATTTGAGTGACCCTGTAACTGGAAGTATGCAACTATTTGCAGGCAAGTTACTACAGAGGAGAGATGGTTTCGTTGTTAAAAAAACACAAGGTGATCAAGTTTACGCATACTGATTCCCGACTTGCCAACAATGGCATCGCAGGCTCTATCCAGAGACTTAGGTGTCGTTCCAATTATGAAGCTCTTCGTTACACAGATGAGATCGAACAGCTCGGAAAGATACTGGTAAATCGACTTAAGAATGAAGACGCACCGTATATTGCTCTACATTTAAGGTAGTACAAGGGCATAACAATAATGTTGGAAAATGGTTATTTGTTTTCAAATAAACTAAACATAGAGTGGTCTTTGTTTGCAGATATGAGAAAGACATGCTTGCATTTACGGGATGCAGCCACAATCTCACTGTAGATGAAACGGAAGAACTCCGTGCTATGAGGTACAGTGTCAAGCACTGGAAAGAGAAAGAAATAGACAGTTATGAGAAAAGATTGCAAGGTGGCTGCCCAATGTCACCACGAGAGGCAGCTATTTTTCTCAAAGCTATGGGGTATCCTTCCTCAACAAAGATATACATTGTTGCAGGGGAAATTTTTGGTAGTAATAGCATGGATGCGTTAAAATCAGAGTATCCGAATGTTTTCACTCACGCTACTCTAGCCACAGAGGAAGAGTTAGAGCCCTTTAGGCATTATCAGAATCGCCTTGCTGCTTTAGACTATATTGTGGCATTGGAAAGTGATGTATTTATTTATACTTATGACGGTAACATGGCAAAATCAGTGCAGGGGCATAGAAGGTTTGAAGGATTCCGAAAGACGATCAACCCCGATAGGTTTGTAGCATTCTTACAGTTCCCTTGATTTCGAGTAGTTCATCTATGAGTTGAATCAACAATTTTTTATGTTTTAAACATTGCAGGTTAGGGTTTGTAAAAATGATAGATCAGTTCGATGATGGAACTATAACTTGGGAACAGTTTTCCTCCGAGGTGAAGAGCTTACACTCGTACAGGCTTGGGACTCCTTATCTTAGACAGAGAGGTGAAACACCAAGAGTAGAGAAAAATTTTTATGCAAACCCATTACCTGGTTGTGTCTGTAATAGATCGGAGAAGAAAATCACTAGCACACGACAATACAAGAGTCCAAATCTAAATGCTGCTACAAGGAGATAGATTTGTGTTTTTGTTAATTCTTTAAGAATGATTTTGAGCTGGGACCAGTGCAGTCGCAGGTAGAGAGGTCTCTGGTTTCTGTGATCTTGCACAGGCGCATTTTTGCTTGTTGAGGCTTATTTTTGTTGTACATAGAGAAAGTGGAAAATACAAGCAGAGGTGAAAAGGAGGCAGAAGAGGTTGGATGCTAAGGTACAGAAAAGTGCCCCGTAACATCATTTACATGCCTTGTCTGCATTCTGCAGCAATGCTGGTGGTAGATCATTTTTTTTATGCCAGGTATAGATAGGTTATTCTTTATTCTTTGACGGATTTGAGTTCTAGGGTTTTCCAATATAGCAAATCTTCACTATTACTTTCAAACACATTTTTGTTCTTGTGTTTTCTTTCCGTTCCTTTTATTTTTGTGTAGACGAAGAAGAGACAAGGAAAATTTTTTATTTGCATTTGTTTGACAATAAAGTTTACTAAAGATTGATTTGCCATCTCAATATGTTTCCTACAAAACACTCTTCCTAACTTTAAAGACCCTCACCTGATTTTCGCTACCAAGATTATAAAGGATTGGTAGATGCCAGACGAACTATATTCAAGTTAAAATATGAATCTTGACATCACTGTTGCAAATACGAAGCTTTGTACGCCTTCATTAGAATGTAAACACATTTTAAATAAAATCAGTTCTGATATATTAAGGGGCTGTTTGGTTTGTGGTATTTCAGACCAGTTAATAGGAATCAAAATATTATTATAATGTGATACTTATTCCCTTCATTTTGATTCCCATCAACAATTTAAACGCCCCTAGCAATGTCAGATGTTTCCTATATTTCAGTTTAATTTAAGCATGAAGCTAACATAAGCTACGGCCTACACCACCTTGAACGGATACATATGTTTTTTTTGGGATGTACGGGTTCTCATATAACTTTGAAAGTTATTACTCCTTGATACTTTTAAAATAGCAGAAAAGATGCATCATAAATATCTGAAATCCAAAAAAATTATTTCACTTACTTTCTTGCCCCCGAGAAATTGAAAAAATTAGGCCAATGGCAAACCATCTGCTTTATTTGGTGGGATGAGCAGCAGCATAACTTACGGACGCGGCTAATAGTTTGCACTCTAGTTTGTGATAGCTATACTCAAAAAGCAATATAAGCACGTGATGTCAACTCTTGATTGACTCGATAGTTTATACTAGCATGAAAAGAAACTTATACTAGCATAAAAAGAAACTTATACTAGCAATTAATTTATTTCCCATTGTGACATCTCGATCTGAAATTGTAAAGGGAACAAGTGATGCAGAATTAATATCTTATAAGCATCTGTGTCACCCAGATATAGATAAGCCAATCTGACAACATTTTGATAACCTGATTTCATCCCTGTAGCCCGCAAGTCTCTATTATACTCGCAAGAGTCGAAATTTTGTGGCATATCGGCATACTAAATAACATGAAACTAGACCGGGCCATTTGAATTTCTCAAAATATAAAAGGTAGTCAACCATGTGGGCAATCAATTGACCAGAGTAAAATAGGAATACTATGATATTCATTACCACAAAAAAGCATGAACCTTATCAGGGTTTCTATTACCTAATGAATACTGAAACATGAAATCAGCCAACCTTATCAGGTTAATATTTTTATCAACTACAGTTCTAATCTACAACACCTGTGAATACGAAGTTTTAAAAAATACCCACTTCACCACATTGAAGGCACGTAAACCTGTTCTTTAAGATTTTGTACAGCACTTTCTGTAGGAAAACCTCTTACTGCGCCTATTGTCCACTGTGATATTATTCCTGCTGCAATGGCAAAACGGATTTGTCTCTCCAAAACATCTTGATCTTCGAACATCTCAGGTTGTGTGGTCAGCTTTCTCATTATGGCAGCTACAACAGCATCCCCAGAACCAGTTCTATCACAAGTGAAAGGAGTAATGAGAACATCTTCTGTTCCAACCACAACACCGTCAAAAGTAGGAGAATAATAATGGATCCGAAGTGTTCCATCTGTCACAAACAAAAACTTTAAACCAGGGTGCCACAATGGAGAGACTTCCTCGCGCGTATAGTGATAATAGTCTCGCCTATTCTTGGTTTGCTCATAATTATCAGCATAGTATTGAGGCCGATAATTTCTCCTTCTCACATAGTGATCTTCGTCTAGCAGAAACTCAAGCTCTTGTTTAGTAATCTCAATGACATCTGCCTGTTCCCAGGCTTTCTTGATCACTTTCTTTGTCTCATCACGCGATTTCCATAAAGGCAATGGTAGATTCAAGTCGAAAAATATTAGGCTACCAAATTTTTTAGACAATGATATTGCCTTAAACAAACTTGCATGCATAGAAGGAGATGTGAGGACTTCTGAGTTGAAATGGAACATTTTAGCCTGCAAGTGATTAAACAGGAGTGGTGATTAATAGCTCAATTTACGAATTAAATCCATACAGTACTATAATCTAATTTCCTAACCTCAACATATATTTACTGCTCAGAACAATAACAATAATTCAATATCATACTCTGAACAATAATAAGCCTTGTATTATAACAGAATGTGATTACATAGGAAATATAATTGTAGCCAAAATTCTAAAATCATCATAATTTCAGCTCATGAGTGCAGAATACCGATGCTGTTGGCCAGTTACAAGTGCACTTGCCTCGTGAAAGAAAGGCACTATGTTCATCGCTTTATTTACAATAGAAAAACCAAAAGCCTCTTGCTCTAGCGGTATCTTTCTTGCTCCTGGACAGGAGCTCAACAGGTTGGATGTGTAACTAAGTGTGTTTAACTATCAAATATACAACCTAAAGTCAAGTGATTTTAAGCATCAGATAACAAAATATATGGTATACTTATCCAATTTTTATCTAAATAATTCACCATACACGGGTTATATACATATTAGTTACTACGTATAATATATCGCCATATTTCATAGATCATAAGAACAACCATACCAAACATTACCTAATGGCTACTGTAGCCAACCGTACCTCTACTCCCTAATGGAAAAGAGGCTCTTTCCACAAAGACACTACTTTTGACACATTCATAAGAACAACTTATAACAGTAATAGATCACATTCATAAGAACAACACACAAAAAGAATTAAGGGAAGTGACATTTCCATACCTCTTTCAGCACATGAAGATTCAACTCAGAGCTAAGGAAAGAATCTTCAGCGGAGTCCTTAACTTTCTCCACCCTCATTTTCCCATCATCATCAAACTTAATCTTCATATACGCACACCCCGTTTTCACCTTCTCATCAAACTTAACACCCCTAGTCTGCACATGTTCCTTATTCATCATCAAAACCAACTCTTGCCCAAAATCATCATCCCCTACTTTCCCAATAAATGCAGCCCTTCCACCTAACCTCGCTAGCGAAATCGCCACATTTGAAGGCGGCCCACCTGGTGCCCTCACAAACTCAGGTGGATTCCACTGCAACATTTTCCAATCAGCATAAATATCAGGGTGCATTTGCTCATCCGAAACACGAACAGTAGGCACAAATTCCTTCTGTGCAGCCCCAAAACAGCAAACTAATGGAATGTCATTCTCGTATATCGGAACCTCATCATCAAGATTGTCACTTTCTTGATCAAAATTTATTGTTTCATCTTCTTGATTCAGCTCAACTGTGGTGGTGTTCTGTTGTGTTTTCTTGGGCCTTCCGGGTTTCTTGGGTGTGGAAGATGGGGGCTTTTTCCTGCCACGGCGTTTTGGGGGTTCAGGTGAAGTGTCTGAGGTGGGATTAGTGGAAGCACAGGGGGAATTTAAGTGTTTTGTTTGATGGGTTTTGGGGGGGGGGAAAGGGTGTTGAAATGTTGAAGTGGGTTAGTGAATTATGGGGTTTTAAAGAATGGGGTTGGTGAAGAAATGAGTGAGGTAGAAGAAGAAGATGAGATGTTGCCATGCCTAAAATCTTAGTATTAGGGTTTATCCATTTGTCTGAAACTCGTTCATTTTATCATTAACACTGATTTGGATATTTTAGAATGGGCAATTCACAGTTTCTTTCACTTGAGCTTGAATTTTTTGACCTTTTTAAAGTGATTTTCCAGTTTACACAATATTAATTTTCCTTTATGATATTTAGGCTTTTTAGCACATGAAAGAAGATATATTATTTTAAATTTTCTTTTAATCTTTTTGGAAAATGGATAAACATGTCATCTCATTATATAACCAATTTAAGCATAAAAAATAAATAGACTTGGTTGGATAAAAATAAGATGTGTAATATCAAATATCAGTTATATACTTTATTGCAATTAGACATAAATAATTTAATCTAATATTGGATTAAAATTTTAAAAACTTGTTATATATCAATGGAAATTTTAACACTATAACCGTATAACATGTATTATGAATTATTTTGGAATTTGTTTTCTAACTCTTTGATTTTCAATTTTAACATAATTAATAATATAACCTACTGAGCCAAACTAAAAGCTAATAATACTACAATTTAATTAAGATTATATTATACCACGTTATATTTAACATAATTAACTGTTCCTTACTGTCATATGAATGGCATAAGGAAGACAAGACACAGGAATGGCATAATTAAAGAAGCATTAACTTAGCAAAATAAGGTACTAAATGAGAGTGCAAAGATATTACAATCCATAACAAATTTCTTGCCCCAGTCTTTATAACAGAAAATTCAATGTATCAGAGCAAGAACACAATAGCATGTCCGTAATGACCACTGAAGCATACAAGTTAAGAGGTCTCGGCAGGGGGTTGAGTAACACCATACTTAATCAAAAGCTTACTCAGGGCCTCGGGGGAGCAAACTTGGTACTTCACTTTCCCCGAAGATATATATACCTCTGCCAGTTCAAGTTTGTCAGAAGTTAGACTTGTGCTGTCCATTGTCTTGCTGAGAACCTTCAGTGCGAGCTGTACTGCCTCCTCCCTTGTAATATCATCCTTGTAATCTTGCTTCAGCATCGATTGTGCAGCCTGGTTGTTAGCCCCGACGGCTGCTGCCTTCCAACCACCATAATTTCCACTAGGATCACTCATGTAGAGTTGAAACCCGTAGTTTTTATCCCAACCTGCAAAAAGAAATGAAACTCCAAATGGACGAAGCCCACCAAACTGTGTGTAGCCTTGCTTGGTGTCACAAAGTGACTGCACTAGCTGCTCGACAGGCATTGGCTCTTGGTATGAAAACGTGTATCTCTGAGCTTGGACTCTAGCAGTGTTGATGAGAATGTTGGCATCAGACATTATTCCAGCCACAGCACATGCAACATGATCATCAATCTTGTACATCTTTTCAGTTGATGTTGAAGTCTGGAGTAGTTTAGAGGTGACCTTCTTTTCACCAACTAACACAACTCCATCCTTTGACAAAATGCCTATTGCAGAACCTGCATTTCCTATGGCCTCCATAGCATATTCAACCTGGTAGAGACGGCCCTCAGGGGAGAAGATCGTTGTACGGCTATCATACCTTCGTGACATCTAATATGTAAGAAACATAAAAAATTATAAGACCAAGCTACAAAGTTATCTTCCAAAATTATATATGAAAAATTATAATCCATTGATAAATTGATAGAAGACTGCAGATAGTAGTACTCAGACTACTCGAGAACATTACTATTTACTACAGGAATATAAACTAGGAAAGATATCCTTATATCTTTTACAAACATCTATACATTTTCAAAAGAGTTATTCTCAGTTGTGCTCGACTGCTTGTGCACAATCCCCACTAACTAAGCAACAAGTTAAATATAGTACTACCCCTTAAATTGTGATTTCAGTGGGAGGAATATCACCCTCCTATGCTAGATGTATATGCAAACTCATTTTACCTATTGTAGGAGGCATTGTAATTGAGTTTGATTAATAACATCAGAACTAACAAAAGACTGGAATGTCACTAAGAAACTCCAAGAAAATATATTAACCCTTTAGTCAAAATTGTGGATGGAACATTAATAATTCAACAAAAAGTGTGACAGTAAATTTATGAGAGGCCATAATATTCAATACAAATCTTCCTTCTAGATAAAAGAAATGCAATGTATGAGAGAATATAATGAAAATTTTAAAATATATATGTTGTGTTTGGTTGGGGTGAATGAAATTGGAGGGAATGGAATGAATATTTGAACTAAATTATGAGTAAAAGTCCAAAATTTTCATTCCTCCCTTCATTTCATTCCTAACCACCTAACTAAAGCTTAAACAGCCCAATTTAAAAAGAAATGCTTCATTCTCCCCTACACCCATTTTATACCCAAATCTCATCATAGAAAAGTTACACTAATTCATTTTTTTTTTGAAGTCTTTCACACTACCTTCATTATCTTCCTTTTATTTTTGTTCATTCCATTCAATTTCATTCTCCTCAACCAAACACAACATAAAAGTTGTACAAGAATGATGACAAAGAAGAATGAGCAAAATAAGGAAATGAAAATTCTCAATGACTTGTGAAGGAGATGGGACGGAGGAAGGAATGAGCTTTCGATCCAGAGATGTGCATATCAGAGGAGATAACAAGAACTATTGAAATTATTTGATTCCCACTTTTTTCATACCATCCAATCAAAACGGAACGTTAATTCAAACAACATTCCACTATTTAATCAGTTTATTCCTTCACAGAGGGTATACTGTTCTTTTAGAGCTTCTACTTAGTAGCCTTGGTTTAGCATATTGATGCCTAATATTACAATACAGAGCCAAGGAATAACAAAAATTAGCAAATGTTAAGAGTGTCCAAACATTAGCAAATCAATTTTAGAGCCCAAATTCAAAGATCATGTTTCGATGCCTAATTGACTAAAGAAATGATAATTGAAGCTGCACACTCCTACAGTAACCTCATTATAGTGTGAATCGTAGTTATCTACCAAAGGTATAAAACGAAACAAAGCAAGATCAAACAATCGTTCCCTCATTGGATATCCATGCCCTTGTTTAATTTACCAAAACCCACATATAAAACCTAGGAGGTTTCGAAAATTTGACATGCTCACATACACACATGGATAATCAGGAGCTAATTCGTTTAATTGACAAAGTAAATACAAATAAATTTATCAATTCAGCTCAAATATTCGAATTCTAATAAATAATAACATTGAGAAACGATCTGAATAAACTGTTCTAGCAAGATTGACACAAACAGACACGCAGTAAAATTGGGGGGTTGAGGCGTACCGTGATTAGTACTAGTAGAAGAAGAAGATGAAGCAGATTGAAATGCGATCTGTAAATTTATTTAATTTCAAGTGCTGAACAAAGGGATTCAATAAATCGTTTTTAGTTGTCTTGAAGGAAAAGAAATATTTAATACCCGACCCGGACTATCTGGGTTAGCTTTTGTTTCTTTTTAATTAATTTTCAATGGTCCGGTTTTTCCTTTTGGGTTAATTACCGAATGTCCTATTTGTTATTAGGACAATCATTTCATTATTTATTTTATTTTTATAATTTAAAAAGTCATTTCTCTGTTTTATTTCCACTTATTTTCTCTCTCTTCTTTTTATTTCTTATCCTCTCTTTTCAGTTTTATTATTATAATAATAATAATAATAATAAAGAAAGAGTTATTGTTAGACTTAATATATAAAATGAAGTTCTAGATTATTATTATTTTTGAAATAATAAAGCTCTAAATTATTAAAATTCATTATTTTATTATATTTATAAGTACTTGTTCTAAAAAAATTATTTTATACTTCCTCCATCTCAATTCAAGTAATTTGTTTGATAATCAAATTGCCTAAATTTTGACCGAACATTAGTAATTGTTTTTTTGTGATTTTGAAAATGAAAAACTACAATTTCAATTTTTATAATTATTTAATACATTTAATTTTCGATCAAAATTAAGTTAATTTGACTATTAAAAGTCAAAAAACCATCGGAAGGAGTAATATTTATAATAATGTTTACGACGTCGTTAGCCCGAACCACATTCTTTGATATGTGGTAGATCTGTTTTGAAACTTTGATACTCAGAATTAGAAAGGCTGATATGGCCAAATTACGTACTAGTGGGCTTGCAATTTCAACATATATGAGAATGTAGCCCCTACTTATTAGATAGTGGTCCAACTCACAAAAACAATTTAGGCCCATGGATTAAAATTGCATAGACAGTCAACCAAAAATATTTTATATATTACATTTTATTATTTTTACTAAATTGAAACGGATTATTTTTACAATAAAATTGATATATATTACATGATAAATATAAACTTTTTCAAAATATCACTGTAAGTTTATTATATTACTCCTATAGAATTCAAATTTTAAATTCATAAATATATTAAATGATAGTTTAAAATTTATGGTTAAATTATGATTAACATATTTAAAATATGATAAAATAATTGGGATGGATTATATGGTATAACACCTAAACTATGACGTTTTTTTATATTTAATTGAGAGAGGGGGGGAGCTGTTGGTTTAAGATTCATAAATCATAAGTGGTCAAATCAATTTATGTCAAATAACTTTACTTTTTTTTTATAACCAAAAACTTATTAGATTGATTTCAAAATATTAATTTTTGTATTTAATTTTATTATGGGTCGACTCTGGCTTAGCGTGAGATTTCTTAGAATAGATATTAATTTTATAAAATTTTAAGCCTATTTATTAAGAAAAAAATATATCTACACTAAATTTGTCTCATGATTTATAACTTTAAAGTATTCTCTTATACACTAAATGTTTAGATAATAAATAAAAGAATTAAAAAGTGAGCTAAACAAACGATAAAATTTTTGGGGACCTTAGTATAAACCAAAGAGTACAATAATTGAAGGAAAGTAGCTAGGGATTGAATGGGCAAAAAGAAAGCAGAGGCACTAGGCATGTTTCAAATAATCATGTAAATGTCATTTTACAAACAACTTGTTGGGGAGGCATGGTGTATAAATTGGTAGGGCAAATCTGAGACCACCACATGTAAATATGGTAGCCGGTAGGTTGTAGGTTAAATTATATGGTCATTTCATTCTCCACCAGATGTCACCTACACTGCACCTTTCCTAAGCATTTCTGTTTTCTGTTCCTTGGAGCAAGCACAACGTATATATAAATATTATAAAGTAATGAGTTTTGGTTATTTAGGTAATTAATAAGACATGTGAACTCGAATAATAATCCTTATAGTCATTATCTATTATTCATTATCTAAAAAGGAGGGAAAAGAAAAAGAGATAGAGAAAAGATGAAGAAAAATGGAGGGGATAGATTATTTAATTCAAATAAATGAAATACTTAATGACTCGTGGTTACCTAATAATAGGTAATGAGATGCGTGTCAATTAGAAAAGTGTTGGAGTGTTAATTTTTATGATATTCCCTATATTTTAATTTATGGCATCAAATAATAATTTTTGACTTTCCTACCCGGCCAATTAGCCAGTTATGTATATTATGTGCTTCTCATTCACAGTCATTTTAATTTATTTTTTTCTATGTATATTAAGATGTATAAAAATATAATTTTGAATTTTTTAAACAAATGTTTAACCATTTTATAATCCATGCGAAAAATTACTCACTAATTATTAGATGCGCAATCTTATCTGATGAGCGCAAATAATTTCAAAAATTAATTAATTTTTTTGTATAGATAAAATAGTCGAACCCATAATTATATAAATAATAATAAATAGAGATGAAACAGTATTGTTATTCCAGCATTGTGTATCTCTGGTGCAGTTGCGCAATTAAGACGTAAAGACAACCAAAAATTGATTAATGCATACTTGAGATATTCAAGGTCGGATAATATGAATGTGAGATATAAGTAATAAATAAACTAGCATAGTATCCTTCACTATCATATTAATTAATACTAGAAACCGCTACAACACTTATACTTGTTTGTGCGGCCATTCAGGACGATCCACATATAAATGAATGTCATTATCATATTCATTGATCATATGCATGTTTGATGTTACAATAAATTATTAATCGATCTAATAATTCTATATAAATAATATACTCGAGGTATGCAGCCTTTGCTCGCCATTATTCACGATCTCACCCGTGTCATCTTTCAAAAGCCTTAAATCATCAGTGATGTGATTTACATGTTATAATCTCAATTTAACTGTAACTAGTAGTTTACACATGTTGCTGTGGAATTTTCTTCTTACTCGTAATCATAACTTTACGGATAAGTGGGTTACCTAATTAACCTGAAACTGATGTGATGGCAATATCCTTTGCCATTTTACTTTTCCGGAACATTAAAAATGTGATATTAAGTTGGTTGATATTGGGATTGAATTATTTATATTTTATTATTTATTATTAGATTACCCATCTAAATTTTTATAAACATAATCTCCTCAACTTGAAACACATAATATATCTTTTTGCAAGATAAAACGAAAGATAATGGATACTTTTATTATCAGATACTTTTATTATTATTATTATTATTATTATTAGACTAAGATAATGCAGGCCCATGTCCTGATGGGAGCAGTCGATACAAAACATAATGGATTGAAATTATCTCAATCAATCAAATTAATATGAATATAAATGAAAAATAATTTTTATATTAAAATTTTTTAATATGCGTACTTTTTTTAAAAAATGACGGATAAAATGGGAGTTGTGAGTGCTAATTAGTAGTTTGTTTGAAATGCTATTGCTTTCTATTGCTATTGCTTTGAGTATTACACAAAGACAAAACAATAATTGTATAGTAGTATAGATGTGAGTTTCAAAATTTATGGCGTGTTTATTGTATCATTCTGCGTCCTATATATCCCCGAAGCCACAACATGATTGCTTCAAGTATTGTCTAATTGCCTAATAAATCTTCTCAGAATTAACTCGATTACATAATTCGATCTAGAAAAATTATGTAAATTTTCACATAAATTTTATTTTCACCGAATTTAATAACTGGGTGCAATTTATATAAGTTACGTTACAGAGTAAGTTACAAGAAGAGGATAAAACTGAAGTTTCACATGGATAGGTGAGTGGAATTTTCTATAGCTAGCTAGCCAGCCACTTCTGATGACCGGCCACTGATTATTATTAGTAAGAAGATGGACTGTTCTGTTCTTGACTATGTATAATAAAATATTTATATTTATATATTTACTTAGCTAAAAAAAAAGTATTTATCTATTTTTGTGTGCAAGTATTTATCTATTTTTTTAAAAAACGAAATGAAGTTGGAAATGACATGAGTTCGAAGTTATTTCCGCAACCCATTAAAATTTAATCTACTAATTATTGATTTCAAGAAATTATAAAATATTATGCTATAACATTTTAAGTGAATATTTCAGGTCAAAGTGAGGTTGACTCGTTGGGCCCCACTTTGTATCCGTTCCGCAACAACCGGGGCAAGTTGACAGCACCAGTTAAATAACAAGACAAATGACGGCGGACACCTTCCAAACTGGCAATAACCGGTAATGGTAGGCTGTTACGTGCAAACCATCTATAGATTATATTCCTGATTCACTTTTAACAATATTTTTTTGCTAAATATAATTCACTATTTGTTTCAAGAAAACCATAATTTTAGTTACTTTATTAATTGAAAATTGACTCAAAATTTAGATTAAATCTCAGCAAATAATAATTTTATGTTAATTATCTTTATATACCAAAATTATGGAGTATTTGTTTTCTTAAAGCTGTTTAAATTGGGATATTTTTTAATTTTGTTAGTATATTTAGAAAATAATAATATAACTTTAAAATTTTAATGTGTAATTAACATGATTTAAATTCTAAACTTTTAATAATATTTTTATAATTAAATAATCAAATTTTAATTAACAAATATATTATTAATGAGATTTAAAATTGAAACATATTAAATTATTATAAGACTATTAATTTAAATTTAATAGTATCGAATTTTAATAAAATTTCTATTGAAAAATGTGGGTAGAATCCCCACATTGTCAAGTCATTTTGAGCTTAAGTTTGAATGCTTCTTGATTGCGTGCGCGCAACAAGTTATGGTTGGAGTACGTTCGTCTTCGAGAGATCTTTCCAACGCATATTTAAGTATTCAAAATGATCAAGGAATGGATGAGATATGATTATCCAAAGTTGGTACCTTGAAAGTGGAAACCTAGAAATGAGAACTTGAATCCCACATTGAATTGGAAAAGTATTTTTCATGACTTTATATAGTAGAACACTTATGTAGTGTTTAAGATGTGTTAGTATGGTATTGCTCCACCACCCACGTGCGCTCAGGGGGTGCAAATCATGGGATTTCGAGGGTAAATTCGTGGTTTTGCAAGCCTTCGGGCTTTCCGCGTGGGCGACCTACGGACACGAATGCAGCAAAATTTGGGGAGAATAAATCCGGACCAGTTTTGCAAAGTTGCTGTCAGACTCAAACTTGCTGTCGAAGAAGCAAAGTTGCTGTCGAATCCTGACAGTAAACTCGGATAAAGTTACTGTCATATTTCCACTGGCCTATAGTTCGTTATTTTGTTTTAATAATAGATGCTATTATTAATTCGAAATTGATTACGAATTTAATTTTGACAACCGATTACCTTTATTATTTAACGCGTGATTTATTAGGTAAACGCGTGGTAATTAAGGAAATTGTGTAGCGCACAAGTTTTCCCAGTCTATATATATTCATCTTATTCGGTCTTAGGTTATTATCGAAATAAGCCAGTCTTCTGACCTAAATCCTAAACACAGTCGTCCTCTTCCTGGTGATAGTTTTCTGGCTCTGTTCAAGCTCGCTGAAGGTGTTGTTCTTCGTGACATCAACGTGTTCTCGTTTTATCCTGGGAGGTTATCGACTCAAACATACGGTGAGAGGCGAAATAGCTTTAAGGAGACAGTTCCGCACTGGACTCGAGACATCCTCCGTTCTCTCCTCTTCTCTTAACAGTTTTGTTTATTGTCATACACTAATCTGTTGTTTGCACACACAATCACTCCGTTTATATTATTGTGTTTTTGGCAGATTGGTTCACAATCTTAAAGCTATTTTTTATTTTACTATCTGTGATTAACACATACGTGGTTTTGTTTACGTGACAGATTAATGGTTGATAATACTGTGAATGTTAACGGAAACTCGGTGGTTGACCCCAACGCACAGACAGTGTTGTCTGATGGGGGTAATACGGTTGTTGGACAAGGGCCGATAGGCCAGGCACCTGCTGGGCACGTAACTGTTGGACAATTTAGTGTTCCGTTTGGGCAGAACCAAGTTGGATACATGCAACCAACGATGCAAAGGGTGCAAACTGCGCGTATGATGCAAGGGGTGGCTACTCAGCCTGTTATGCCCGCTGCACAACCTGTGCCCGCTGCACATCTTGAGAAACCTGAGAAGTTCAGTGGAACGAACTTCAAACGCTGGCAGCAGAAGATGTTGTTCTACCTGACCGCACTGAATATGTCTCGCTTCTTAAAAGAGGAGACACTCATGCTCGCTGCTGAGAGCGATATACAGACTGTATATGCTGCTGATGCATAGAAGCACTCTGACTATATTTTTCGGAATTATGTGCTTAATAGCTTGGCTGACACGTTATACAACGTGTATTGTACAAAGTCAACAGCAAAAGACTTATGAGAATCTCTTGAATAGAGGATCTGAAAAGAAATCTAATGTTGCCACTGAAAAGGCAAACGTGGTGGAGCATGCTAAAAGCTCCAAGTTCAAGAAGAACAGTTCTGGTAAATGAACAAAGCTAACACCCAAAGGAGAAATTTCGAAGCCTTCGAAATTTCAAGGAAAGTGCTACAACTGTGACAATGTGGGTCATAGGTCTTCTGATTGCAAGAAGCCCAAGAAGCCCAACAAAAAGAAAGAAGCAAATATGGTGAATGATATCTCAAAGGAGATGTCCGATATAGACCTCTGTGCTACGGTTTCTGAAGTGAATCTGGTTGGCTCTAATCCAAGGGAATGGTGGATTGATACGGGAGCTACTAGGTATATTTGTTTTGATAAGGCGATTTTCTCTAGCCTCAAAGCTTTCAATGCTGGTGAGAAGCTTTATATGGGAAATTATGCGACTTCCACAATTACAGGGGAAGGCACGGTGATTCTGAAGATGACCTTTGGAAAGAATCTGACTTTGAAGAATGTACTTTATGTGCCTGATATTCGCAAGAACCTTGTGTCTGGTGCCTTGTTGAATAAGCGTGGTTTTCGTATTGTAATAGAGTCAGATAAGGTTATTTTGTCTAAGAGTGGTATGTTTGTAGGCAAGGGCTACGTTTGTGATGGGCTTTTTAAGCTCAATGTAATGTCTATTAAAGACGAAAATGAATTGAAGAATTCTTCTGCTTACTTGCTTGAGTCTCCTAATTTATGGCATGCTAGATTAGGACATATGAATTATAACATTATACGACGATTAAGTGTAAAAGAATACATACCGAAATTGAACATCGATTCAAAACATAAGTGTGAAACTTGTGTTGAGGCAAAATTAACGATATCATCATTTAAACGTGTGGAAAGAAACACCAAAGTGTTATACTTAATACATAGCGATATATGTGATTTAAAATTCGCTCCAACTCGAGGAGGTAACAAATATTTTATTACATTCGTAGATGACTGTACAAAATACTGCTATGTATATTTGCTCAAAAGCAAAGATGAAGCTATAGATAAATTTAAAATCTATAAGGAAGAAGTTGAAAAACAACAAACAGAGAAAATCAAAAGGATACGTAGTGATCGTGGAGGTGAATATGTTGAACATTTTGGGGAATTCTATTCACAACATGGTATAATCCATGAGGTCACTGCATCATATTCTACACAGTCAAATGGAGTGGCTGAGAGAAAGAATCGCACTCTAAAGGAGATGATGAATGCGATGTTGTTAAGCTCTGGACTTCCACAATCAATGTGGGGGGAAGCCATCTTAAGTGCAAATTATCTATTAAATAGGATGATGCGCAAGAACAAGGATGAAAGTCCTTATGAAATATGGAAGAAAGAGAAACCGAGCTATAAGCATTTGAAAGTGTGGGGGTGCCTTGCTAAGGTACTGATCCCTGCACCTAAGAAAGTGAAGATTGGTCCAAAGACCGTAGATTGTATCTTCATTGGATATCCTCCAAATAGTACTACATATAGGTTTCTCGTATATGAATCAAAGATTCCTGACATTCAAAAGAATACGATTATGGAGTCAAGGAATGCCTCATTCTTTGAGACACTATTTCCTTGTAATCCAGAAACCAACCACCCTATAACGTCTAAACGATCTCATGAGTCTATAGAGGAAGACAATGAGGACGAAGACAGTGAAGATGAAAATGTGGGGGTAAGAAGGAGCAAAAGACAAAGGAAAGAGAAATCATATGGGTCAGAATTTATGACTTATTTGCTCGAAGAAGGTGATCCGAAAACCTATAAGGAAGCGGTAACATCACCTGATGGACCTATGTGGAAATAGGCCATCAAAGACGAAATTGATTCAATCATGCAGAATCATACCTGGGAGCTAGTGGACCTGCCATCTGGATGTAAACCACTAGGATGCAAGTGGATTTTCAAGAAGAAATTGAAAAACTGATGGCAGTATTGACAAGTATAAGGCCAGACTTGTAATTAAAGGATACAAGAAACAACACGGCCTCGATTACTTTGATACATACTCCCCTTTATCACGAATAACATCCATAAGAATAGTGATTGTTATTGCTGCACTACGAAACTTGGATGTACATCAAATGGATGTGAAAACTGCTTTTCTAAATGAAGACTTAGACGAGGAAATCTACATGGAACAACCTGAAGGGTTTGTGGTTCCTGGATAGGAAAGAAAGGTATGTAGATTAGTTAAGTCATTATATGGCTTGAAGCAAGCTCTCATGAAGTGGAATGAAAAGTTTCATCATTTTATGATGAAAAATGACTTCAAGGTGAATGAATGTGATAGTTGTGTCTATTACAAGGATAACGAGAACGAATATGTCATGATAACATTGTATGTAGATGATCTACTTATTGCTGGTAGCAGTGGAAAAGTGATCAAGTCTGCAAAGGACATGTTAAGATCAAGATTTGACATGAAAGATATGGGACAAGCAGATGTAATTCTAGGTGTAAAAATCTCTACAACGTCAGAAGGTATTGTGTTAAGTCAGTCACACTACGTTGACAAGATCCTTGAGAGGTTTGCCAATGATGATAATGAAATATCCAAAACACCTGTGGATTTGACTTTACATCTATCCAAGAATAAAGGTGTATGGATTTCTCAATTGGAATACTCGAGGATAATAGGAAGTCTGATGTACCTAATGAGTTGTACAAGACCAGACATTGCGTACTCAATCAGTAAGTTGAGTAGATTATCAAGTAATCCAGGAGCTAATCACTAGAAAGCGATCATAAGAGTACTAAGGTACTTAAGAGGAACTCGAGACTATGGACTGCATTATGGAAGATATCCAGCAGTACTTGAAGGGTACACAGATACAAATTGGATATCTAGCAAGAAGGCGTTAAAGTCTACGAGTGGCTACGTGTTTACACTAGCTGGGGCAGCTGTGTCATGGAAATCCTCCAAACAAACGGTGATAACTCAGTCCACGATGGAAGCTGAGTTTGTGGCATTAGACAAATGCGCACAAGAGGCTGAATATTTACGCCAATTCATGGAGGATATTCCTAGATGGCCAAAACCTGTGACTGCAATAGGACTACATTGTGATAGTCAATCAGCTATTGGCAAAGCACAGAATATGTTGTATAATGGTAAGTCTCGTCACATACGACGACGACACAGTTCCATTAGACAATTAATATCAGCTGGAATTATCACTATTGACTTTGTACCGTCAAGGGATAATATCGCGGATCCATTAACCAAAGGGTTATCAAGAGAACTGGTTGATAAATCATCTAAGGGGATGGGCCTTAAGCCTATTGCTTAACGGCGTCATGGTGGATACCCAACCTTGCTGACTGGAGGTCCCAAGAACTTGGTTCAAAAGGGCAAACTAAATCATGATGACCAAATCACTGTGGGGGTAACCCCTGGCCTGTTCCTATGATGAGGAAACAGTGAAACCCGTATGGTACGAGGGTAAGCTTACGCTTTTAATGATCTTTTGGTGAATACACGAAATTCAAGGTTGAATGCATGAAATTCAGTTGAGTAAACACGGGTTACTCTTTAAGATAAAGATCACCTATGTAGGAGAGAAGTGGGCCGCTTCAAAGGAGAATTGCGAGACACAATTCTTTAGAAATTCCCGCAGAACCAGAACGATGTCCATGGCCAAAATGGACATACTCATGAGAGCTGAACGAGTCAGAAAGGATGTAGTGATAAGTATATCATCGCTTACACAAACGGTCGAACAGTTCAAGGGCACTCTCGTCTACTGTCTACCAGTAAAGTCGGTATGCTTATTCGAGCGAAGGTTCAAGGAGCATTCTCTACCTATCGTATGTTATATCTGATCGAAGAAACTATCACCAAGCCAAATTCCGTGTCTGTCTGTCTGATGTGTGTGCTACTGAAACATCAATCTCATCCATATGGAGGATTGTTGAAAAATGTGGGTAGAAGCCCCACATTGTCCAGTCATTTTGAGCCTAAGTTTGAATGTTTCTTGATTGCGTGCGCGCAACAAGTTATGGTTGGAGTACGTTCGTCTTCGAGAGAGCTTTTCAACGCATATTTAAGTATTCAAAATGATCAAGGAATGGATGAGATATGATTATCCAAAGTTGGTACCTTGAAAGTGGAAACCTAGAAATGAGAACTTGAATCCCACATTGAATTAGAAAAGTGTTTTCCATGACTTTATATAGTATAACACTTATGTAGTGTTTAAGATGTGTTAGTATGGTATTGCTCCACCACCCACGTGTGCGCAGGGGGTGTGCAAATCATGAGATTTCGAGGGCAAATTCGTGACTTCGCAAGCCTTCGGGCTTTCCGCGTGGGTGACCTGCGGACACGAATGCAGCAAAATTTGGGGAGAATAAATCCGGACCTGTTTTGCAAAGTTGCTGTCAGCTTAACTCATTTCAAAGTTGTTGTCAAGGAAGTCCTCACAGTAAACTCGACGGGCAAAGTTGCTGTCGAATCCTGACAGTAAACTCGGATAAAGTTACTGTCATATTTCCACTGGGCTATAGTTCGTTATTTTGTTTTAATAATAGATGCTAATATTAATTCGAAATTGATTACGAATTTAATTTTGACAACCGATTACCTTTATTATTTAACGCGTGATTTATTAGGTAAACACGTGGTAATTAAGGAAATTGTGTAGCGTACAAGTTTTCCCAGTCTATATATATTCATCTTATTCGGTCTTAGGTTATTATCGAAATAAGCCAGTCTTCTGACCTAAATCCTAAACACAGTCGTCCTCTTCCTGGTGATAGTTTTCTGGCTCTGTTCAAGCTCGCTGAAGGTGTTGTTCTTCGTGACATCATCGTGTTCTCGTTTTATCCTGGGAGACTATCGACTCAAACATACGGTGAGAGGCGAAATAGCTTTAAGGAGACAGTTCCGCATTGGACTCGAGACATCCTCTGTTCTCTCCTCTTCTCTTAACAGTTTTGTTTATTGTCATACACTAATTTGTTATTTGCACACACAATCACTCCGTTTATATTATTGTGTTTTTGACAGATTGGTTCACAATTTCTACCCCTATACATGCATACAATACATACATGTATATGAAAAAAGATAATGTATAATATAATTTGTGCAAATTTGAATCTAAATTATATCACCATATTCCACACCACCGCCAATAGCGGGTCATCAACCATTTAAATATCTACACAATATTTCAATCCCTCCGATCGATCCCCACCTATATATATATGTAACAAAATTAAGTGTTTGTTGCTACCTTGCCTATTATATATTTTTTCTTTCTTCCATATCAACCCTTCAAACCCCTCTTAATTGCAACTACACCATTCATGCAAATTACGTAACATCTCCACTCGCCGCAAAATTAAATTCTTTATATTATCATGTCGTCGCCGGTGAAAACCAACCGGAGAGTTCACGACGATAAGGGTAAGAAACTGAAATTATCGGACAAAGCGTCGTCGTTTCACGGAAGAACGGCGGAGACTATGGCGGTAGCGAAGCTACACAGGCCGAGGACCGTGCCGGACTTACTCGCCGGAAGAAGGCTTGCGGGAGTTTCATCACCTGAAGTTAAGCCGGCCAAGTTGACAAAGCTGTTGTTAAATGTTACTGTTCAGCGGAGCTTGGGACCGGTGATGGTGATCATGTCGTTGGAGTCGACGGTGGGTGACTTGATTGCCGCGGTGCTCCGGCAGTATGCAAAGGAAGGACGGCGGCCGATTATAGATACAAATAATTGTGCTGCTTTTGATCTCCATTACTCGCAGTTTAGCTTAGAAAGTAAGTATATAACTTTACTTTATATATTTTACTTCTTCCTTTTCATAGTAAACGTAATTTTAATATTAAAATACATACTATAAATAATTTTATTATAAATAAATTAAAATATTTGTATTGAGACGGAAAAAATATACGATAACAATAAATTTGATTTTTAATATGCTTGGATAAAATTTAAGATTTGTTAGAGTTAATATATTTTGATACGAAAACAACTTGTATCAACGAATAAGACAAAAAAAAAAAAAACAAGTGGTGTTGAATTGTGTAGGAAAAAAATATCTAAAAATGTGTGTTTGTAGAAGAATGGAAAATTGATAGGTGAAAAATAAGTGCAGGTTTGGATAGGGAAGAGAAGCTGATAAACTTAGGTTCAAGAAATTTCTTCATGTGCGGTGGGAGTAAAACAACCGCGATGGCAACATGTTGGAAGCAAGCCGAGAAAGGGACTACCAAGAATGGGTGGCTTAAATTTATGGACTTCTTATTCTGATTCACGGAGTAATGCTACGAATCCCAAAAATGGATGTCGAAAATGTTCCGATCTGAGAAGAACGTAATAAGTTTCAATTATGAAATTGTTCCTCGATATAGAAGTACCACGTTTACTAATCACTATTATATCCCTTGTTCCTTTGCTGTATATAATCCCAGTACTCGGGAACTGTATTCGACTTTGATATTCGTCTGAATAGGAAAATCAGCATTTTAATTTGTTTGTTTTTGCGATAATTTGTTTGCTTGTTTAATCGGAATACCCGTTATATTTATATTTTAAGAAGTTAGAATTTTATTTGGAAAAAGAAATTTCTAGAACTTATTTGTGAATTTTCTTCAATTCATTTTAAAATATTTATAAAAAGTTAAATTGATAAATAATTTGTGATAAACAAGTATAAAATAATGAAATACGATATCATGAATGAAAATGAATAATAATTTGATATGCATGATTAAATCCCGTCATAAATCTAATTATAACTTATAAGGATTGGATTTACGGCTTATTTTCTATCTTTCGGCATCTCATTTGATTCTCGTTCTTACCGCTGTATAAACTTGTAATCTTATTTTTTTAAAAAAAGAATCGAATCAGTGTGCAAGGCCTGGAGAAATTCAGAATATTTTTTAAGATCTTTAAAAAAGCTCATGTGAAGTGAAGTACAAAAAAAGAAATATAGAATACAAATTGGTTCATTACAAACAATAAACAAAACACAGGACGATTATCTCTATCTTGCAATGTTATGCATTGAATTTGATTTTAAAGTGTGATTGTCTATAGCTAGGAAGTGGGGACCTTTTACACAAAGACTAGTGGCGTTTGTGGCTTGTAACGTCAAATCCCACCATCATTTTTATTGGAGGATAGTAATCCAAGCATATACTTGTGTTTTTCACGTTACGAATCCTACAGTTGCCGACTTCAATTTCAGCAAGACCTATATATATATATATATGCAAGGAGTTGTCTCTAAAAATCTAAAATAGTAAGTGTATTCAAGAAGAAAATATCTAAAATACCATGCATTGTCAAACTTGATAGTATAACAAGTTACAATCCTCACGGCACATCTGTATTTTGTAAGAAATAATCCTTGCAAACTAATAGAGAACACAGTGTTAAGACTTCTGCAATCTCTAATTAAATGCATAAACCAAACGATAAAGGCACACATAAATTAAAAAGCTTCCTTTCTAGGGTAAAACGGTTTGATCTTAGAAGTTTCAAAATACAAGTTCAATCCAGAGGTACCACCAACTCAGTCAATTACAAGAGCTAACGCTTTCCGATACTACCAAAAAATTAAAAATGGACAACCATATTCCAACAGCAAGCTCGCAAACACTTGAATTCACACGCTTTCATTGCAGAGCAATCACACTTTACTTGCCACCATGTTTAGCCTTTAAATGAGACTCCAATCCCTTCTCAGAGTTGAATGTCCTGCAAATTTGTCAAAAAAGGTTATTGGTCTCAGCAGTACAGAATAATGAAATGATAAATCAAGCACGCATTGAAGGTTTATATAGACGAACTTGCTACATGATTTGCATGAATTTCCACTTGATTTGGGTGACTCAGCCGTCTTTTTCTGGGATTTTTTTGAAGGGTGAGGAGTTGCAGTGTGAACACTTCCTTTTTTAGCATCTGAAAATTTTGAGCAAGCAATTCAGTATGAGGAAAAGATACGGTTGGTAACTACTTACAATACAAAGCTCATACAAGGTACAAAAATATCACTGTTAGAACACAACTAGCTCAGAAGAGAATCAATATTTTAGAACAATTGTACAATAGCTAACCTGTTTTTTGAGGGGTTTCGGTCTTTGTTTTCTTAGTAGAAGCTGGAGTTTTTACAGCAGAGTCAGCAGGTCTCTTTTTGGATGGTGGCTCAACCTAAGAAAGGTTTAACAAAAATTAGATATGCAGAATGTTCGACAATTATAAGCATGCTGGAAGTAAGTTAACAATACTATGCACCACTACCTTCGGAGGTGTTTCCTCATCTTCAGACATATCATCATCTCCAGAGGACTCATCTGATAGCTCGTCACCAGAGGACTGGAAAAAACATGTGATCAACAATAAATGCTAAAGACAACTTAAAAACAAAACATATTCACTAATAAAGGCCGCCAATAATACATGTAGTGTGTATGATAGAAAGACAACATTAATTCACCTCTTCATCTGAATCATCAGAGGAATCATCTTTCTTAGGCTCAACAACTGTCACCTTTGGCTTCGCAGAGGCTCCAGGCTTGGTAGGTGCCGGCTTGGATGCAGTAGCTTTGATTGCTGGGATAGCAGGAACAGGCTTACCTGAGAAATTGACAATGTGAAATGCTTTAAATCAAAAACAAGATAAAATGCATTAAACAATACTTTATATGAGTATAAAAGTATAAAGTATCTACCATTCTCAAGCACGAGCTCTTCATCTGAACTTTCATCCTCTTCATCGTCGTAGAAGTTATCTAAAACATTAAGATTAAGTTAGACATCACCATGTAGGATATAACTAATTAATGTACACGCATAATACGCATAATACAGAGTATGACTCACCAGGACCCTCTTCTCCATCATCCGTAGGAAAGACAGAGAGACAGCAGAGTCAAGGAAACATTGTGTTTATATATAAAAACATCGCTGGTTACTAAAAAGACTTTACATTAGCACTGTTCTCGCAAGATTTTGGAATACACCATAAAACAAGTTATTTCTTCTGGCACACGTTTTTAACAATGTAAAAGTTCTTCAACATCTAAAATAATAATAAAAATTGCTAGTGTTGATAATACAAAAATTCGAAAGTATGACCGGTAAAAGGATATTGTTCAGCAGTGTATCCACAAAAGTAGATACTTCCTTCTTTCCCGTCATGTGAGAGCTCAAAGTCTTTGTTAAGAACCAAGTCAAATGATATTTGAGGTCCCTTCTCTGCAGAGAGTGTTCCAATAACAAATTTCTTGCCATCTACTGTCATACGGACTGGCACACGGTTGGCAGATTTTACATTCTTTACATCTCCCAATGCAACCTGGAAAATACAAATTCCAAATTTTGCAGCAAAAATACATGAGTTTCACAACATAATTACACTTGATAAACTCCGATCCATGTAATCAAAACAAAACAATATTATGATCAAACCTGAGAAACATGAACAAGGTGCCCTTCTTCAACAGGAACAGGTACAGTTTCTCCTGCTTTAACTTCAACTCCTGAAAAGTCATGGCATCATTCTTTAGAACAAATTTAAAAACTCGATATATCTAAACCAAACACAATGTTATGGGGTCATTCTTTATAACAAATTTGAAAACTAGATATATCCAACAACCTAAACACAATGTTATTCAAATCTTTGGTGTTGTTAGTGTTTCTGAGGATCAGCAACCGTTACACAAACACTTTCAGCAATGTATTGTTTTGTCGACAAAACCTTAACAATTGCCATTTCAACATTTTGTCTTTCCGATTATTCAATCAATTACAGTACCAAGTATTGTTTGCAAATAGACGAGCCAAGGTAATAGTCATTTTTCTTATAATCCTTAGCTCTTTCATTGATTGCATATAATATACATATCTAATAGTTCAAATAACACAAATAACGTAGCTCAATACAACATAACCCCCACAATTTTTAAAACTCTAAATCTCAAACATATCATCTATCATTTCTCTACACACACAAACACACTAAAGAGGGAGAGAGAGAGAGAGAGAGATCATAAAACTATTGACACGCACAATGAGCTACAAAATGACTGAGGTAGATAAACAGAGAGATACAGATACAAACATATATATATATACACAAGCAAAATTGAAATAAAGATTAGAAATGAGAATTGAGAGCTTACCCCAAAACTCCATAGCGATGAAGATGGATTAAAGAATTAGGGTTTATAATTACGTGAAAATTTGAACAAGTGCTTAGAGGCCGTGGAGTGGTGTGTTTAATGGGAATTTATAGGGGGGGTTTAGGGTTTTACTTAGGTTTTACATGCTGGGCTGGGTTGGGCTTTAATGATCCGAGTATATATGTATTTGGACCTTTTATTACTTTTCATGGTAACATTTATGTGTATATTGGGTCTCATTTTATGTCTATTTCTTTCTATAATTAATTAATTTTTTAATAATTTTTAACATCAAACACTCATCAATATTTCTTTTTTACTCATTCCTATGAATTTTATTATTACTAATTACTATATACAATTTACACCTAATTATCTGATCTTAAAAGCTCATGAGGAATAGTCTTATTAATATTTATTTTACTGGACTACTTGATTTCCTTGATAAATAATTTAAAAAATGTATATATATTTTAATTTATAAATTACTTATTAAATACAAAACAAAGTTAGTCCATAACAATACAAGTATTAACAACTTATCATATGTTATTATTAAAATCTAAAGAGTTTCAGAAAATAAGTGTAAGATAGTACTGTATGACTTGCTAAATTTAGTAGAAAAATATATGATATATTAGAAATTCAATAAAATATTTAAAATAAAATGTGTTGAGAGAAGTGAGTGTTGTACTATAAAAAGATTTTACAAATTTGAAAATCTTCATCGAATAAAAATAGAAATAGGGGGTTTGGGGGTAATTTATAATTACAAGTATAGCTTTATTTTGTTTGTTTCTTTATTGTTTATATGTTATTATATTTTTTGGTGCCATTAAAAATTGTATAAAATTTCAAAAAGAAAATAATTAAAAAGATTCACAGTTCTTTTTGTGTGTAATTCTGTTAATAGTTAACATCCTAAAAAACAAAAACTAAAGTAGGTAGCATTGGAAAAAAAAGGTTACAAAATGACAAAACATTTTAATTACATGATTGATTCTTTTGCCAACCGCTTATTTCACTCTTCAAGCTGAGTAGAAACTACAAGTTTGACCGACACATCAACATTGCATTGCAAGTACCAAAAATAGAATCACGAAAAAGAAAAAAAACACTGACCTATTCTCTAAAATACAACAGCTGCAGTTTTAGCTTTCTTCAACCTTTCAAGACTGACTGTGTCCTAGCTAACACAACTATCAATTTGTGTTCTAATTTTTTGCTGGCAAACGTGATAAGAGATTTCCGAGGCCCTCAATGTTGGAATGCTTCTCTTTAACGCGATGACCATATTTCTTTTACTTGGCATCATCCAAAAAATGTAGCAAATTCGAATCAATGCCGAGTCAAAAACACACATATCTATATATTATGTAAAGGAGAAAAAAAATCCCAGCAAGGACCGGTACATGTATGTATGCGGCTGATGCTTGCTGTGTCTATGAGCTTGGGACAATGGTGCCAATGTAGCCTAACCCCACAATAGAAAACGTTATTGTTTGGAGAAACATGTAAACGAAGTAGTTGTTTTTCCCGTACAAATAATCATAGCATCCACAGAAGAAGAGGAACACCGCAAATACCAATTCTGTAACATGTATTCTGAAAAAGATATAAAACAAATTAAGCACAAAGAAAACGCAAGTTAAGAATTAACTCTTGATATGCCCATGTTTGTTAGATACAGGTGGATGCATATTTTAGTAACTAAATGCCAAGTGAAGAAGAATGTAAAGGTATCATAACAAATTATTATCACCTGTCTCCTATGTTGAAGTTAAACTGGAACTTTTTAGCTGGTTTGTTGTTCTTGTTCTTAAGGCCATCTCCTAGTTTCTCAGTCACAACCCATTCATTAGCTCTCTTTGCTTCAAATAAACCAATGAAGGTTGCCTTGGTGCGGTGGAAAGACATAACATTTTCAAACAAAATCCAGTAAAACAATAAATGGATTGACCTGCAAAATCCAGTTCAACAAACTAAGGAAAAGGAGAGAAAAAACAGGTTCGGTTATATGAGAAAAGAAGTTTCCGGACCTTGGTGTTCCAACTGAATTGAGAGTGGTGATAATGCAAGGAATATAAATGGCTCCCCATTTTGGAACATCAATTTCAGGAACCATAATGGTTAACGGAAGGACAACGCAGAAAAAGAAAAATGTGACCATATGAGCTATGATTTTCCGTACAAAGAAGAAGCTGTATATTACATAAACCTTCTTCCAGAAGTTTACTTTCTGCAACAATTAGTGAACACAAATTAATCCCATTTCAATTCCAATAGATTCACATACATAGTGCAAGGTTTATAGTTAACATACCTTGTTCCTCACGATTTCCATCACCATTTTTCTGAACAAATTAGCAGGGCCACAAGACCATCTATGTTGCTGATACCGGAAGGCTTTGAAAGTACTAGGAAGTTCACTTTTTACCTAAGGTAAGTTCAGCAGATAAAATGTTAAGATAGATTTATTTCTCTATTACAAACAAGTCCATGTCATTATAGGTTATAAATTCCAAATATTGTTCAGACGAACTGATCTTTAAGTTGTTATGAATTATATTGTCCAATGCATGATCAGATAGGCGAGTAAAACGTACATGAAGATCACCAAGGTAGACAAATTTCCATCCCCTGAGACTAGCTCGGACAGCAAGATCCATATCTTCAACTGTTGTTCTATCCTTCCATCCACCAGCCTCATTGATAGCAGCAATTCTCCATATGCCACCTGTCCCTGCATGACGAATCAATGACAGCGATAATAAGCTTGCTAATAAATAAATCACAAAAGCATATACTTTCCAGAAGATTATATGAACAAGACATTTATAAACATGAATGTTGCATTATCGCATGGTCCTGAATTATTTTTCCTGTAAGCGTGTTATAGCTTATAAGCTTTATTTTGAAATAGTTGGACCACAGACCAAAAAGACTATAAAGTGATCAATTCAGTTTGTTGATAACTAAATGTAAACAACATTGAGTTCAAAGTACATTGCATTCTCAACAGTGTCAATGTTCTACAAAATATGAAACTTTCAAGTAGAGACACTCCCGGTCATTTTCTATGTAATATGTGTATTCCTTCAATGAAAAGAAGAAAAATGATTGTACCGTTGAAACCAAAGAAGGCATGGGTAGCTGATCCCACTTCTTGCTCAACTGTGAAATGGTAATCTAGTGACATCTCTTGCATTCTTGTCATCAAACACTCATCAGAATTCACTACAATAAGAAAGAAGAAAAATTAGCCTTTTCTATAATTAATGCCTTGCACACACATAAATGATATATGCACATATATAAATAAATGTAGAAGTGTCTAACACAACCCAAAACTTGTCTCGATTATACCTAGTCCAATAGTTGGAAATGATTCCGTTAATATAAAATTTAATGTACTTGTACATATATTTACATTTTAATTATAATTTAGTAAACTTTAGAATGACATGTTCATGAACACCAAGGCCACCAAAGTCCTACTTTTTTCCTTGCAAGTACAGTAGTACAGGTATGTGAGTAACAGAAGAAAAGAATAAAAAAATGGTTTGGCACATGAGCTAGGGGACACCCTGGACTTTACCAAAATTTACAAAAATTAGCACACAGTGGCTTGTATTTTCGTGTATTTGTTAACCTACTGTATGTTTTTTCTGTAGACAAACTTACCCCTAAAATCTATACACTTCCCATGCCGATTAATCCGGAGAATCACTTTCACTGGTAAAAACTTTCATACCAACGTCACTATAATATAGCATTACTGCATATTATTATATCAGAAATCAATAGAATTTATAAAACACCACATGGTTAATAAATTTTTGATCTCCCTAACAATTTATATAAATACATAGTCACATGACTAGTAGGTAGCATTAGGTATTTAGCCCTTTAGGTGAGGTGGATTTAGTCCAAATGAGGCAAACTAATTGGTCCGAGAAGTGGGACCATGCATAATTAGTTGCATTTAAAGTAACTAAAAACTTTGATTAAATTCTAGTAATAATTGTAACACAAGGCCACCAGAGTACCAGCCACTAGACAACCGACACCCTTCAAGACTTGTAACATGATCATGAAAAAGATTAAATTTTGTGACCTATACAACTGTAAAAAAGTTTAGAATCTGGGAAGTCTGTATTTGCAGATTATACAACTTTTAACCATAGTTTATAGTAATCTTTGTACCATTTGTACTAGATGTAGAATTATATACAAAACTTATCAAGAAAACAAGATTTGTCCTATTTTTACTGCGAACAATATTTTTATTGGATTAATAATATAAGTCTGCATATATTTTACTTTCAATCGTTTTAAACCACAAGATAGGTATTATTTTCGCGATTTTAGTTAGTGCAGAAGCTTACCAAATCTCCATCTAGCTTGAACAAGTGCAATTTGAGAATTGTGCATGAGAAATGGAATAGATCGTCGGAGAAAATCCGGTTCTGGCCTGAAATCAGCATCGAAAATTGCGACGTATTCGCATTCTTTAACATAGTCGCGTTTTAGTCCTTCTTTAAGAGCACCAGCTTTGTAACCTCCCCTGGTTTCTCTAATTTGATAAGTTATGTTTAGGCCTTTGGCTGCCCATCTTTTGCATTCTTTCTCCACCATTTCCTACAACATAAGTTAAGTATTAGTGACAAAAATTTACATGCTATATTTTATCAAGCAAGTATAAAATAGGTAATCAAGTTGAAACTTGGAGTAGTCTGCAAGGATCTAATCAAGATATAAACTTTACTACATAGGGAAATTAGAAAGGTATAGATAGAGACTAAAATGAAAGTGCCACTATGGGGACTGTTTGGGTAAAGATATTGAAAATGTAAATACCTTGATAATGGGGTCAGTTGAATCATCAAGAACTTGAATGACAAGACGATCTGCTGGCCATGAAAGGTTGCAGGCAGCCCCAATTGAGATCTTGTAAACCTATACCAAAAAAAACACAACCAATCAAATAAACAGCCAAACACAGCCTTATTTTTTCTTGAATACACAACTTCTAAAATATCTTAGTATCAAAAACATACCAAAAACCAAGAAAAAAATCATTGACACCATCAATACAAACATAGCAAAAAATAGGACATTCCAAAAATCAAGAAAATGTGAAAAACAGTAACCTCTCTTTCATTGAACATAGGGATTTGAATCAAAACGAATGGAAAAGTAGAGCTACCAGCTTCCAAATCATCTCTCATTGGCTCCCAATTGTATCTCTTTTCAGGCTTTTGCCAAAAGAGCTTCACTAATATAATGACTATACCCATGTACAATCTCTCAGCAAACAACATAAGTTCCATAACTAAACATATAACCACTGCTAATTTCAGCAATGGTACAATCAATGGGGCCTTAATTAGCTCCCAAAGCAATCCAACTTGTGAAGTTAAATCCACCGTTGTTCCCTGAAATGTCTCTGGAATGAAACTATTTGCAGAAACCTCAGCCATTTTTCCTACTAAAAACAGAGGAAAACAGAACAAAACAGAGTAAAAACAGGGGAGCTAAATAGCAACCACTAGATCTGTATATGTACTCAAATCTTTTTGTGGGTATGTATAAATTTTGTATATGATGCTATACAACAATGTGGGTGATATTTGAGTGAAGCATTTATAGCTTTATCTCAAGTGGGCTTATATTAGATCTCTGTTTTTCTCTCAATCGCATACTAGAAGAAGAGGCATATCAGTATCAGTATTGCTGCACTGTCTAAACAGGGGAGTAAAGAGAGTGAGTAATAGAGAGAGAGAGAGAGAGAGAGTGAAGTAGCTCATTTATAATCTTTTTTTTCTTCTTTAGTTTAATCCCAGTTTTTTAAATATTACTGCTGATTTCTGACTTTCTCTTGGCCATTGCAGTTATTATTATTATTCTATTATTTGCAATTTCTAGTTCATTTTTATTTCAACTATTGCAGAGTCAACGCCAAAACCAAATTTACCCCAAAGAGCTGTTTAATAGCTTTCCGCTGTTGGCTTCTGGTTCTGATTTAAGCTAGTTTTTTTACTATAAATATGTGATTGTTTAAAACAGCAAACATATTCAACACACCTAGGCCTAGATATGTGAGTGTCTGAGTACGAGTGGAAAAATTATTTCGATAAAAATATCGAATTTTAAGTATGAAAATTTTGGATAAATAAAATAGTTGTAATGCAGAAGAAATATAATTGTCGGTAACATAATGTGAGATGGGTCATTGCTTAGCAGCAATAGAAGATGGGTTAAGGGTACTCACGGATCGGTTTGGACGGGTTATAAGTAATAATTTAATTCAATTCATTTAATTCGGGTTTATAAAATTTTAATCTATTATAAAAAAAATTATCTTATAACCCAACCTTATTAACTATGCTAAGGGTCAAGTTGGGTTGATTCGGATTGAATGGGTTAAATATAAAATAAAAATTGAAATGTGATAATAAAACTCTGATAATTCAATAATTTGCATTTCGTAAGCAAAATGTTACAGCCTTAAATAAACTAAAAAGTAAACAATATTAGAAAGTGATAATTAACAAAAAATAATAATTAACAATCTTAGTAAGTTATGCACAATCTTAGCATTAGCAAATGATATGAATTAATAATATTAGCAAGTGAGAAACAAAATAAAGATAGAAGAGTACACAATAATTCATTATATATACATATATGAACATACAAATATAATACATAAATTAAGAAAATACCTACTTGTATATTGGGTTGGGTTGGGTTGGGTTGGGTTGAATTGAAATTATTAAAATCCTAACCCAATTCATTTATTTCGATTTTAATAATTTTTAATCCAATCAAAGTTCGATTTAGGATGGATTTGTGCTGTTATGGGCACGGACAGACGGGGCATCAAATGAGCAATCACATAGAGCCAGCTAGAAATGTAGATGATAATAAAGCAAATGGGGTGCACAAACAAATAATTGGCTTTTAGTGTGCACCTCTGGGTTCCATCCATTTATACATATGTAACTACACTCACAAAGTTACAGCCCAAAGCACATGAGTTGTTCCATGAATTCAGGTGTTATATATATTGTTAAAAACTTAGTGTGACTGCGGTTTGTCATTTTGTCGAACTCGAATTGTTAAAATAGAGCAATATTTTCTATAATTGAGTGGTCATGTCAAAATATAAATTAATTTATTCTAAATATAAAATATGTTACTTGTTAATTATTATTACTTGTGTTTGGTGGTGGAAAATGAAAGGTAAGGACAGTTTAGTACAAACTACAAAGGTGAACATTAACATATCAATTATATATGACTTTAGAAAGGTTGTATTGTGTTATCATTTTCTTTGCCGGACAAACTAGAGGATAGGGGACGTGTAGATTTTAGAAGCATGAACAATTCGGAATACGAGTTATTCTACCTGGACAATTAGAACCACTAGACAATGGTCACTCCTGAGTGGTGTGTGTCTCTGGACCCGTCCGTTTTATAAATAATAGTTGTTTTAATTTTTATAAAATAAAATATAATTATACTTATTATTAAATATTACCTTATATCACGTACGATGCACGAATCAAATTTCTTTCATATTTTTATTTTAATATTTATTATACAATTTAAATTTAAATTTATTTTATTTTGTGTTTTTTTAAATAATAATGTTTCTGTATTTTATTTAAAAATGTGTTTTTGTTAGAAAATTAATATGAGATGTGTTTAGTTAGGAATTAATATTAATGTGTTTTAGTTGAAAATTAATATGAGATGCATTTTAATCAGAAGAATAACTTTTAAAAATTATGTCCAAACACCGGACAACGACCTACTACAACGGGCTATCAAACTTTTAATGTTACGATTTTAATAATATAATATAGATAGATTGAATTTTATATCAAATAAAAAATTTATTAAGTTTAATTTTTTATTAAGTTGGAAAAGTTTACTTATATCTATCTAATTAGTTAATTGTATTATTGTAATCGGAGAAAAAAAGAGAAGATTAGAGAATTTTCAAATATTAGGATATGTTAGCTAAAAAGTTTATTGGCATTACTTATACATATTTAGTAAAATATATAAATAATATCTTATATATAATTAGAGTAAAAAATTATATATCTATTATTTCAATTATTAGGAATTGTTAGTTAAAATATTACATATCTTACGTTAATCGGTTAACAAATATATGTCCATCATCTAAAATTATCAACGTCATCTCCTGCATTTTTTAAATATTAAAAATATATAGTGCACTTTTTAAATATTTAATATATATTTATTATAATAATATATTAATTTATTTGATATATTATAATTTATATTTGGATAATTTAATTTTTATATAATATTATGTGTAAAAATATTATTTTATTCTTAGGTCAAATTTATTAATTAATTATATAATTATTTTAATATACATTATATATTTATAAAAATACTAATATAATAAAATATTCATTAAGTTATATGTTTAATAATATACAAAACTAATCTTTGTTATTTATTTTTTCTCATGTTTAATATATTATCATACTTTTAATTGTACTAACTACTTATTTGTATTTTTACTTTAAATACGTGCATACATATATAAATATTATATTATTACATTAAATATATTTTCATTAATTATTTTTTTAATTTTCACTTGTATCGAATAAATTAATTTAATTTATAAAATTTCATTTTATATGTTGTGTATATATATAAGGAAAAGTTATACAGAGACCGTTTTTTTGTTGGAGACGTCGGAGACCATATATGTACTGCTTGCAAAATATATTTTATAAAATAATATATTTTACAATGTTCTACGAGCCGTACATATATATGGTCTCCGACATCTCCAACAAAAAGATGATCTTCATATAACTTAACCGTGTGTGTGTGTATAATACGAATTTTCTTTAATTTTTAGCTATATTACAACCACAACAATAGCAACAATTATGACGATCACGATAAATTTTTTTACTCTAATTATATATAAGATATAATCACAATTGGAATATAACCATTGAAATATGTATATATATATATAATATGAATTTTCTTTAATTTTTAGCTATATTACAACCGCAACAATTATGACGATCACAATAAAAAAAAATTACTCTAATTATATATAAGATATAATCACAGTTGGAATATAAACATTGAAATTTAGTTGTAGAATATAATTGTTATAGATATATCTCATGCTCTATTCTTTAAAATTAGTAATTATACTTGTGCAAGGCACATGCTGGTTCTAAAAATTGAGTTATATTTACACATTATTTTAGAATATTTATTTTAGATTTTATAAGATATAATTTGATTATTCGCATTCATGTACATTATTTTTATGAAGGTGTTCATAATTTTTTAATTATTGATTATAAAGTGATTGATAATAAAAAAAACAAATCTATTAATTGATTGTTGAACATTAAGGACCCGGAGAGAGGTATGGTTATATTATATTTTGCATAAAAGAAAAGTATAATTTGTATTTGTATTTTTATCCTGGTGAGAGAGTAGTGTTTAAATGAGACATATTTTAGGTTGGAAGGAGTGTAACGATTGAAATAATAAGATAGATATGTGTATATATATGATATTTATGTCAGTAATAACAGAATTAATATCATAATTATAATAATCGTAAATGAATATAAAATGATATAAAAAAAGATAACACATTTAAAAGTAAGTTACATATGCGCAACCATTGTATAACAAAATCATGCTTTCATTTATCTTCTATCCATAAGTTATTTCTGTCCAAGCAAATTTGAAGAACAACAAAGTAAACCGATAAAAATAAATAAGTCGATGAAAATAACAAAAATATAAGACTAAATAGTATAGAATTAAAACTCCCCATTTATAATAAAAAAAAATATTTAATATGAAACAAAATTGTCATAACAACATATAACCACCACTAGATGGAGTCAAAATGTCATAAAAATAAGTTTCACAGGTTAGCTCAGTTGGTAAAAGTAAGTGGAAACTATTCTATAGACCAAAGTTCGACTTCTTCGGGAGACACTTGTCCTTGGTAGTTGAGTCCGGAGTTAACCGGTTATGGGTGGGTGCAGTTCATAACCCGAGTTTTGAAACCCCGTATTAATGTGGGATAGTTTCTCATTAAAAAAATTATAAAAATGTTAATGCCTTATATAGATATAGAAAATTCATCACATACGACATTAAATTTGTTCAAAATCTTAGATCCCGAGGATATGAAAATAAATTCAGACAAAAGTTATTTTAATGAAAGGATATATTTTTTATGCAATTAATTATAATTTAAATTAAAATATTAATACAGAAAGGATTATTTAGAATTAGGATTTAAAGGGAAAAAATGAATATGAAGAGGTGGATTAGGATTTGGGAGAGGCAGACCTGTTTATATATTGAAATGCATGAGTTCATTAAAAGAAAAAAGTCTTTTTGAAAACAGATTTCAGTTAGAGATTTTTTTACGCGATGAGTCAAATTGTTCGGCGCATGCACCGTTCTTTTAGTTTATTCCTTTACTAATTAAAAAGAAAATTTAGATTTTCAAGAATGGAGAAAATTATTATCCAAGTTATAAAAAAACATGCATGCCTTAATTTCGTTGTGTTGTTCATGAAGTAAGAAAGAAACTAGCTCTAAACCCGTGTGAGGCACGGATTTGCTCTAGTTGAATTATCGAATATGTTTCTGGTTCTTATAGTTAATATGCTATTTTTAAAAATATCTTATAAATTTATTGATCAGTAACTAAGGTATGTATGAAATATGAATCACTGCAAGATTGTAATTGGTGAATAAAACTCATTCTAGATGTGACTAATCTTCCTGCTGGTATACAAAATTTAAAGAGTAATCATTATATTAATAATTCAATTTGTCATAATATTTCATCAAAAGGGTATCTTCTAATTATTTTTTTAGGCGTTAGACTCCGGCATCCTCTTTCTTTATCTCAAATGATCAATTTTTTACATATTCAATTTTAGGATATTTTTTTCAATTTTTAATATTTTTAAATTTTTCAAAATAACAAAATTTAATAATTTAAAAAGCTAAATACATCCACTACTACTAACCCTCATTAATTTTCTAATCAAGTATATTTTATTAATTAATCCTATTATTTTATCTACTTTTTATTTTTTTCATCATTTCTTAACCTTCCTTCCGAACTCAATCATAAAGAATTGAGAGGGATGGAGGCCCTGTATTGTACATGTTGATTTTCATAAAGAGAGGGATGGAGGCACTGTATTATACATGTTGCATTAGAAAAGCCTTCTTGTTGCATCAGAAAATCCTTCTTGAAGATTGGGCACCTATGAGTCTATGACCTATGCATGAGGTTTTGGTTGAATAACACTGATAATTTGTAATGGGGTCCATACATATAACCGTTGAAAAATTGGACTTCCTGTATACATGAAAAACAGTTACAACAATAATCTCGAGTCAAGTCATTGGAAAAATAATTAAAATTTTGAAGGACAATCAATGGAATCACATTTCTAACTGTGATGTATCTTGACTGATCGGATAGTTTAATGGTAAAGTTTATTGGAAAATTGGATTAAATCTGAAAGTACTCGTACTTTATTTCTTTCAGATAGAATGGTGAGTGAATCGTAAAATGAAATGCTAGTATTAATTTGGTCACTCTAATTATTTTGATCGTTTTTGTACCATTATAGTTGCGAATAATGACCAGATTAATCGGTTTGACCGGACGAAAAAGAAATGAGATATGTGTGGAAATTGCAAGAACACGACCTGACCAAATCCAACTTGTTTTCAAGTGTATCTCGTATTGAGATCCGTTACTTTTCGTCAGCTCAAACTAGTCAATCTAACGTCTTTGTCATCACTCACAACTACAATGGTATAAACGAGATCAAAATAACTAGATTGACCAAATTGATATTAGTCTCTCACTTTAATGAATACTTTGAGATTTAAACCTCAGAAAATATATATTACTTTATAAGCTTATTCAATAAAAAAATTGATTGTATCAGTTTAATTTGTTAAATTAAATTCAATAAAAAAGTGATTGAATCACTTTTCTAACTACGTTTATTGATGTATCTTAAGCGTAATTGAATAGCCTACTAGTAAACAGTTATCTCATGTCGTTCCGATTCCTGGATTCGATTCTAGCTCATCTAGAAAATTATTAGAAAATGGATACTATTTTATAAATTTGTGAAATAATTTAAACGATAGAGAGTGTTTGAGAAACTTCGGTAATGTATATGTTGTTTTTTATGATCCTGCTTGTAATTCTTTATCAGAAGAAGAGGATTTTTTTTTGTCAACTAAACGGCCAACAAGCTGTTTTGATTGGACGGTTTACTCCAATTGAAGTACATTTTACACACTATTAATAATGGTAGATGAAATTCTCAATGCATTAGAGAGTTTTATAGTATCCGTAACAACTTCTAGAGGGTTTAAACTTTGAGGTTGTGGATATTCTAGAACCAAATAAGTTACATCTCTGTTATCAGTTAGCTACTGATATGTTATAACTCTAATTCTTCCGCTATTTCTAACTTTTCACCAATATAATCAATTAAATAAGCTTATTCAATGGAAAAAAGTGATTGTCTCAATTTAATTTGTTAAATTAAATTAAAAAAAAAGTGATTGAATCACTTTTTTAGCTACGTTCACTGATGTATCTTAAGCATAATTGGATAGCCCAATGCTAAAGAGTTATCTCATGTTGTTTCGGTTCCTGGATTCGATTGTAGTTCTTCTAGAAAATTATTAGAAAATAGATACTATTTTATAAATTTATAAGCTTATTCAATAAAAAAATTGATTGTATCAATTTAATTTGTTGAACGTTCTGCGAAATGATTCTGACAGAAATTCTCGAGAAATTGCTGATTGTTTGATAACGGAGGGGTCTGTTCCTCCTGATCTTTCGTATATTTTGCAGAGAAATATGGAAGATTGGAAGGTAATATATAACACTTTCAGATTACCAAAAACTATATATATAGAACTCTCTCAGATTCATCAAGTTCTCTACAATAACAAAATATGACTCCAAAATGGCTAGAACATTTTGTTACAAGGTTGATACTTTTGCCAACAGTTTATTTCACTCTTCAAGCTGAGAAATGGTGAACAAATACAACAATTACAAATGATATAATCACAAATAAAAACAGACACTGATCTAACCTCTAATATACAATAGCTGCAATCTATACTTTTTATCAACCTTTACCGACTGTCTGTATCTAAGCTAAACAATTACCAATTTTCTAATTCCTGGTGGAGTTCTTCTCTTCGAATCGATGAACGAATTCATTGCTGAACAGAAACACGCATTCTATTAATTCAGGTAAAGAAGAAAGATACACAAAGGATTCGTTACGTGCTGGAATGTTGTATGTAGTTGATGCTTCCTTTGTCTACTAGGTTGGGACGATGGTGCCAATATAGCCAAATCCCACAATTGAAAAGGTTATTGTTTGGAGGAACATGTAAACAAAGTAATTGTTCTTTCCATAAAGATAGTCATAGCATCCACAGAAGAAGAGAAATGCTGCGAATCCAAGCTCTGTAACATGTATCCTGAAAAGACATTACGCAAATTTGTATTGCATATCAGGCCATTAATTAGCATGAGTATGAAAAGTTGGAACCAGGAAGCATTAGCTAACAAATTAATGTTATAATCATGGAAAGAGAAATTCAATAACATGGTGATATTACCTTATCGATCACATATCAAATAAATCTGTCTCAAACGAGAAAAGGGGGGGGGGGGGGGTGTTTACAGAAAGAGAAATGCTAGGTACCCAAAAATTTTCACAAATGCTGAGTTGTCACATAAGTAAATGGTAACTTTCCTAATAATAATATGGGACCCTACGTGCATACATATGCGTCCACGAATCAAAACTTGCCATGTGTCATGCCACATCATTTGGGACAATTTTTGGAGTCCCTAGCAGAAAACCTCATTTCGGCCCAAACCATACGTAAGAGTGGAATATAACGGGTATATTTGGTTCAGGTTGTACATTTTACTTTACTGATATAGGTATGCCGATTGCATGTCATATTCAAAATTCAGAATAACTCTATATTTTGTTAGTAGAGCTGGATGCACATTTTGTAACTAAATTTGAAGTAAAAAAAGCATCTCAAAGTATAATCACCTGTCTCCTATATTGAAGTTGAACTGGAACTTCTTATTTGATTTGTTGTTTTTGTTCTTAAGACCATCTCCTAGTTTCTCAGTCACAACCCATTCATTAGCTCTCTTTGCTTCAAATAAACCAATGAAGGTTGCCTTGGTGCGGTGGAAAGACATAACATTTTCAAACAAAATCCAGTAAAACAATAAATGGATTGACCTGCAAAATCCAGTTCAACAAACTAAGGAAAAGGAGAGAAAAAACAGGTTCAGTTATATGAGAAAAGAAGTTTCCGGACCTTGGTGTTCCAACTGAATTGAGAGTGGTGATAATGCAAGGAATATAAATGGCTCCCCATTTTGGAACATCAATTTCAGGAACCATAATGGTTAACGGAAGGACAACGCAGAAAAAGAAAAATGTGACCATATGAGCTATGATTTTCCGTACAAAGAAGAAGCTGTATATTACATAAACCTTCTTCCAGAAGTTTACTTTCTGCAACAATCAGCCCAAAAAAGAATATATTGTAAATGCTGTCCTGGTAAAGATAGAATCACAATCATAACATTAGAGTTTTACATGCCTTGTTCCTCACTATTTCCATCACCATTTTTCTGAACAAGTTAGCAGGGCCACAAGACCATCTGTGTTGCTGATACCGGAAGGCTTTGAAAGTACTAGGAAGTTCACTTTTTACCTATGGTAATTTTAGCATATTAATATTAAGCTAACAGAACTGACAATTTGTTAGGAGATATATCATACAATGCGCGATCACATGGATAAAGTACCTGAAGATCACCGAGGTAAACAAATTTCCAGCCCCTGAGACTAGCTCTGACAGCAAGATCCATATCTTCAACTGTTGTTCGATCCTTCCATCCACCTGCCTCGTTAATAGCAGCAATTCTCCATATACCGCCCGTCCCTGCACAATAGTTCAGTCATAATAATTTGTTAGGCATGCTAATTATTCTTTTCAATAAAATACATAAAGTTTTCCCAATAATGCATAAAGATGACATTCTAACTTATAGCGTGGAACTTTGGTTGGCCAGTTTATTAGTATTATTTGCAAAAAACTATCTTATAGGAGTACTTCACAAGCATTATATGATTTGAAGGGATTGGACCACAGAATATAAACCTAAACAAGTGATCAAGTCAAGCTATTAATAATCAAAATAGACCATTCATTTTGTGATCTTGGGGCTCTATAAGAGTCACATGTCAAGGTTGTTTGTAGCATCCAAAGCACCTTGCAAATATAATCAGTGTCTATTCTAGTAAATGACAACATTTGATAAGATTTTGCTTTCAGAGTATGAATCTGTCAAGTTGATCAAGAAGTTGGGACATACATAGGCAGTAATTTTAAAAACAAATTCCTCCTTTTTTCCTTTTTTATATACAGTATTATATAAATTCCAATATATTAGTTCTTAATTACGAAAGAGTATTTATCATAGACGTAAAAATATAGCTAGGTACCATTAAAACCAAAGAAGGCATGAGTAGCTGATCCCACTTCTTGCTCAACTGTGAAATGGTAATCCAGTGACATCTCTTGCATTCTTGTCATCAAACATTCATCAGAATTTACTGCAATGAAAACCCCATTTATCCACTTAGTATCTTACTTATACACAGTAAAAAATATATATATACAAACATGCAACACATTAACAATAACAGCCCAGACTTAACAATACAAAAATATACAGTCACAGTCTCACAGACACGTGATTTATGCATATAAAATGTTTATTGTGGTAGACGACTAAACCCAAGTGTCGGTTGGTCAGTCACCTCTCTTGTTGACAAACTTGCCCCTGAAATCTATACACTTTTTCTGCCGATTAATCCGGGGAATAAATTTATTTTTTACCTCAACACAAATAAAATAAAATCTAACATAGCCACGTCATTACATTAACACAAACTGTGTCACCTTTGAATATAATATAAACGGTCAACAAAATTTATAATAGCTCATGCATCAAAGAAAAAACATCATTTACACTATCGAATTATTAACTTTTAAATCTTGGAAATTTTTGGCACGAGACAGGGACAAATATTAAAGCATGGTGGATTGGTTGTACAAACTACAAATTCCACGAGAGTTCCAGACTAATAAGACAATCAAAATATTGCCCCACTTCACCATGCGAACAGGTTAAAAACAAATTTAATCAAACGTTAGATTGTACTACGTTAATGTAGAGGTAGATGAGACATACTCAATTAAAAAATAAATTGAGAATCCATGACAACTTTTCGATCATCGTCCGCAGAATCTTAGCAGAAAGGAACATGACAGAATGCTGGTGTAAGAATTTTGTCATTCTCCAAGGTAAAAAAGTATGACAGACAACCGACACTTAAAATGATAGCAGAAACATAACAGGGTAAAAGACAAAAAGAAGTAGTTAAGTATTAGACTGTAACGTTACTTAATTTGATTAGTAGTTGGTTAGTTAGTAGGTTTACCGAATCTCCATCTAGCTTGAACAAGTGCAATTTTAGAATTGTGCATGAGAAATGGGATGGATCTTCGCAGAAAATCAGGTTCTGGCCGAAAATCAGCATCGAAAATTGCAACGTATTCGCAATCTTTAACGTAATCTCGTTTCAATCCTTCTTTAAGAGCACCAGCTTTGTAGCCTCCCCTTGTTTCTCTAATTTGGTAGGTGACGTTTAAGCCTTTGGCTGCCCATCTTTTGCATTCTTTCTCAACTAAATCCTGCAACATTAGTTATAACTTATAATTACTACAAATATTTAACAAAAATGCAAAATGTACCGAAATATTTATCAAATGATGTAACGAATGCTAATTGTACCGACATATCATCACATCAAGTATTTTGTAACCTCTACTTTTAAGGGCAAGTAAATCATCAACTACCTTGAAAATCTATTAACCAAATATGGAACTTGACGGATAGAATAAGACAAGGAAGGAAGCTAGGGAGTGTTTGGATTGAGCTAAACTTGAACTTTTGGAATTACCTTGATAATAGGGTCAGTTGAATCATCAAGAACTTGAATAACAAGACGATCTGCTGGCCATGAGAGGTTACATGCAGCCCCAATTGAGATCTTGTAAACCTGTCCAAAAAAGAACAGCAGTAAACAATCAGACAAACACAGCCTTGCTTTTTATTAAAAACCAAATTCTCAGCTGTAAGAAATTTGAACAGTGCCAAAATGTGACAGAGAATAATAGACGGACAGAACAACAAACAAACAAACAATAAGAGAGTATGATATCAATATTGCAAAAATAAAAAAAGAAGTGATAAAACTGACCTCTCTTTCATTGAACATGGGAATTTGAATAAGAACCAATGGAAAAGTAGAGCTCCCAGCTTCCAAATCTTCTTTCATTGGCTCCCAATTGTATCTTTTTTCAGGCTTTTTCCAAAAGAGTTTCACCAAAACAATGACTATACCCATGTATAATCTCTCAGCAAACAACATAAGTTCCATTACTAAACATATAATTACTGCTAATTTCAGCAATGGTACAATCAATGGGACCCTGATTAGCTCCCAGAGCAATCCAATTTGTGAAGTTAAATCCACTGTTGTTCCCTGAAATGTCTCTGGAATGAAACTATTCGCAGAAACCTCAGCCATTTTTTCCACTTAAACAGAGTAAAGACACGAGGAAAAACAGGGGGAAACAGAGGAAAAACAGGGGAGCTAATAAGCAACCACTGGATCTATATAAAATCTTTACGTGGGTATGTATAGATATTGTGTATGATGCTGCTATGTAACAATGTGGATGAGATTTGAGTAAAGCATTAGCAGCTTTTACTCAAATGTGGCTATTTTTACAGATCTCCCTGTATTTTTCTCTAAATAGAAAAAGGCCTCAGTGCTGAAACTCTGTATACTTGTCTATTGAATCATAATAGAAGAAGAGACAGAGCAGCTGCACTGTGCAGAGAGAGAGCGGGGGGAGAGAGAGAGAGAGGAGTATCTGGTATGTGCAAGTGTGGAGAGAGAAGCAAGGAGTTTTATAGTGGTTCAACGATCTTTGACACCGTTTGTCCGGATTTACGGGAGCTTATGAGCCGAAAAAGGTGGTATATATGTATTTTTTCTGAAAATAAGTAACTTATTTTCAAATTTAGAAATAAGATTTGGTCTTAAATTTCTAAAAAAAATATTAATTTTCAATAAAAAATATGAAAATACTTTTAAAAAATAATAATTTATTACTTATAAACTAAGCCAAACACCTTGATCTGTTGTGCCCCTGCGCATGTATATTTTTCTCACGTAATTATTAGTAATAAAAATAACAGTTTATAATCATGTAGTATATTATTATTTTATATTTATATTTGTTGGCCTTCACTGTTTCAACTACTAATGGAGTGATTGTAATACTGTAGTTGTTTTGCGAGTCGCCACTACCCTTTCGGTAAATTTTCCGTTGTAACGGTTTGTTTTTAAACAAATATTATAATGTCGAAACTCAAATATTTGTATCTACAATCTACATTACCGGGCTCAACTCTCGGCAACAATATTACAGCACCAGTGTCCGGCTAGTACTTGATCATTCACATTACCAACTTATACTTGATCATTCACATATCACATTACCAACTCATTCTGTGTATTTTGTGTGTAACATTTTGTCTATATGTTCTTAAAGAATGTTACTCTTCTCAAATTTTAATTTGTTTTTATTAGTTTTGGCCATTTGGCCAACGTATAACTAGTTTACTTGGGCCACCTCTTAAATTTGAAATAGAAATTAAAGATATCAAATAACAATTTGGTAATGCAATATTTTTCATTTATATTCTATAATATTTTTGTAGGGGTAACATTTTTACTGATAATTTATATCCATTTTGTCATACTCGATATTTTGCCCACCTATGAGGCTATGACCTGTCTAACTGTAACATCCTCTATGTATTCTATAACATAAACTAAAATTAATTAAATAGGAAAGATTCATGTGAAATAAAATAAAATAAAAGTTTTTTTTATTAGATCATAAAGAGCCAGCTAGAAATGTAGATAATAAAGGAAATGAGCTGCACACAAATAATTGGTTCACAGTGCACATGTTCTATCTAGCTCACTAATGTAAGTATATATTGTAATAAAAATATATGTATAAATTATAATAAACGCATTAAAGAAATGTTGTCACATGAATTTAGTGGCAATTTTAGCATCAAAAATGAAATGGTCCACATGAAAGAAAGAGCCGTTGTACAATTAATTACAAAATTTATAATGAAAAAAATATGTTTTGGCACCCCGCAGAACAGGTTTCGAATATCAATTTAAGATGGCATTCTTGAAAAATGAAAAATAGCAGGCATAACAAAACATTATTGTGTTCCATCTATATATTAGCTTTTGAAATTAATTTTTACATATTTTAATATACATAAAATTATTTTCATTACTTATTTCTATAATTATTAAATTCTCTAATTTATTATTTGAAAATTATTATTTTTAATTTTTAAGTAACATTGTTGAGATAATTGTATTCAAATTTTTAATATATATATATATTATAAAATTTTAATATTTATATCCGTATATCTTCCATTGAGGTGTAATTATTATAATCTCCTATATCTTATTGAATTTTTTTTCTGATAAGTATTCAATTTAATAGATTAGATTTTGATCACAATTTTAGAATTATTTATTAATATTTTGATAATTCAAAAAATATATAAATGATAATGTATGAAATACACCTTAGCTATCATATAAATTTATTTTTAATATTTACAAAATATAATAAAATATTACATTCATATTTGATCAATATAATAATTTTTTGCTCAAAAAATATTTAAATAAGAACGAAATTCTAAAGAGAATAATTACAAAAAGGGTCGTAACACATTGGATGAGTTTTTTTATTTTATTTTATAACTAGACACAAAACGATCAAAGTGAAACATTGGCAACAAAACTATTGTGTAAATGTAATTTTGTGGTGTTACTTCATTTTCATTTTTCCATTTTTAGTTATTTTATTTTTAATATTCTTTGAAAGTGGGTAGTTTATTTCTTGTGTGCTTGAACTTCATACTTTGGCTAGTAACAAGAATAGACATTTTAACAATTTTGAACATTTGTTGTATCTATGTAAGTTCATAATATATATAATACATCTTATCCTAATCTTTGAAAATAAAAATAATAGATTGAAGGTACAGCCTAGAGAGAAGATTGAAGGTACGAAAAATTAGAAGAACTTAAATTACTTTAAAGTAAAAAGTGATAAACTGATGATTGGCAAGTTCACAAAGATGGTAAAAGTAGGAGTCTTGTAGTGGAAAGTGATCAAGGTGGAATATTTGATACTCATCCTTCCCCAATTACTTATTTTTTTTTGTCAAATTAACTAATTTTTTATTGTAATTTAAAAAAAATATATAATTAAAAAAAATAAAATTTTATATTATTAGAATATATATACAATCTACTTTAAAATGTATTTTTTAATTTTTTAAAATTATAAAAGAACAATTTTTAATTTGTAGTAAAAAATTAGTCAATTTGACCACAAAAAGTAAAAAAAAAAGCATGTAAAAGGGGACGGAGGGAGTAATAAATTTATTTATTTATTTTATACAATTAATTAAAATTCAAAATAAAATTTCTATTAATCTTCAAAGATAACATAAAATTAAAATTTTCACTCGGTAATTTTTCAGTCCCTCTTTAGCCAAAGTATGACATTGTCGGTGCTGTGTGCAGGATGGTATAAAGAAAAAGAATGCATAACCATACAAATATATGTATTTATATATTAAAATTAATAAGAAGATGGAACACTAGCCTTCTTCAATACTGTCTAAATATTACAGGGCCTAGTGAAGACTCTACCCACAGACTTTGGCTTTAATTTGTGTTTTATGGCGGCGAAGCTGCCATTGACTCATTCTCTCGTAAAAAACCGAAAGTCACGAATATATCTCATATTTTACAATTTTGAAACGCAATATTATGTTACTAAATTCAAAGTTTGATAATAATAAATATTGATCAAGTCTCGAAAGATTGTTGTTTTTGCAAGGTTCGAGGTTGACTCCCAAAAATTAAGTCATTCCTTGTATTTTATGAATTGAGGAATAAATAAAATGTTTTTTCAAGTATCTAAAAAAATGTTTTTTCGATAATTAACACTGCAAAATTTTGATTTTTGTTTCTGGTTTGTTTGTTTGTTCTCATGTGCACTGCAAGTGAGGCAGCTGCTGAACGAATCAACAGATATCAGATAGCATATGCTCTATTGGCACAAACAAACGCTGCTTAAACTGTCGGTCAACCGAAATTTTATAGGCTTGCAGGCCGGTCCACCAACTACATAAATTTATGTACCTTAATTATTTTGACTTTATATGCATTTATATAAAATAAATTTATACTCCTATATATACACACACGTTGTGTAAGACCATAATTTAATTAATATTCATAATCTACAATTTCTTTCATATAATGATGAAAGTTTTAAGTTCCTAATTTCAATATAACAAGTCTATCAGTATATTTATGGAACTATTTTTTCTTTTAAAATTGTAGGATACCACTCACTAATAAAGCAAGACTCAGAAAAAAAATCGTAAACATATTAGTGTTAGAAATAGAATATGATCTCTCAATCTTTTTTTATACAAAAACAGGGTGACAATTACTGGATTAAAACTCACGATTTATCCGTTTGATCTAATCTTTATCTTATGTTAAACACATCGCAAGGTAAAATGAGAAATAAGTGTACTAAAATGAATCAAATAATATGAACAGATAATTGAACCTAAATATAATTACGTTTGTTTGTGAATTTAAATTTTATTTGAAATTTTGAATTCTATTAAATAGTATGTTTAAATAATTAAAAGTATTTGAATTTAGATATCAAATGAAATTCAAAATATTTAAATATTAATATGAATCTGAAAAATTGAAATAATAAGAGCAAACACATTTCGAAGTGGATTATTCGCACACCGAAACAGCTAATCAACTACTCCCTCCGTCCCACCCAATTGTTTATGTTTAGGAGAAAAGGTCTGGTACACATTTTAATGTGCATATAAAGTATTAGTTTCATAACTTATTTTCATTTTTTTTTTCTGAATAAAAATTTATACATTAAATTTTCATTCAGAAAAAAAAATTAAAAAAATAAATTATGAAACTATACTTTTTATGAATCTTAAAATGCGTGTCGGACATTCTCTCCGAAACGCAAACAATTGGATTGGGTGGGACGGAGGTGATAATAAATAATTGAGCTAATAACGGGTCATTCACTAGTAAATTTTAACGGGCAAATGAGTGATTGGTTGGGCTACAAGTTGTTATAATGTCAACTGTCTGTATGATTATAATTATATACTACTGTACTGTATATACGTAGTTGCATTTGCTTGACAAACTAATAAACCGAAGTATAATTCTAATTCTAAATTTTATGGCACACAGAATTAACCAGGCACCTAATCAAGCGACTCTGTGAATTGTGGTAACTTTGGCAGCCATATAATTACACGTTTGGCATGTTTTGTCTACCAGACACCGACGCACGGAGACAAGATTATTGAATCAACGTTTACAAATTACAGTTTTACACAAAATCGTTCTTATTTTATGTCACATATAACTACTTTGTCACATAAGATTTTATAGGCTCGAATTATATGTGTTATCGGTTACTCGTATATTAATAATTGGTATACATTTGAACAGTGTGCTACAGAATAATATTATAATTTATATAAAATTATACTTTTATTTCAAACATTTATCGATATTTGAGTAAATTGCATTATACTTATAAAATTCGTCAATTGATGCACCTAATATTATGTACGGTTAGATTACGAAATCTTTTAAGAAATAGAAGTACAATTAACAATTACATGACTTTATATAAGATTAGTACAATTATTATGAGTTCATTTAAAAGGATTCCACATCAATACACAATGTTTTAGCATATTGTTCATCATTTCATTGAGAAAGAAAGAGGAAAGTAAAGATCTTGGTCTACATAATATGTCACATTCTTAATTATAAGTCCAAGAACTTGATTCTTTGAGTGTTTCGTGGGGTATACAATGTCTTCATAGGGGGTACAATATTATATGTATTGAGATAAAGAGAGCACAACAACAAGAGATTTATGTGTAAAGAGTTTAGATGATTGAATAGGGGGAGATTTCTTTAAGGCAATATTCCACCGACAGCGTTTCGGTGAAATGATATTGCGGTCCAGGTCGAAATCTAACTCGAGTTGAGCAAAAATCAAATCTTATTTGTTAACATCGATTTTAAAGTTCGAATTAATATCAAATTTATCAAAATTTGGATAATCGAGCTAAATTGTGTTATATCAATCTCGATCTTTTAGAACATACTAGTTATTAAGTCGAGTTTAAATCGATTCCAGTTTGATTTTTTTTTTTACTAATAGCTAAATAAGTCAATTTTAGCATCTTCAAGTCAACTTAGTAGAGTTCCCGTAATAGAGTTGAATTAACGAGTTTAAACCTGCATCAAAAAGTTTAAATTTATAACAAACTGAACTCTTCTTATTGAGCTGAGTTTACCCACCTTAATTCGGGTTCAAACTCGGTGACTACTAATCCAACGTAAGAACAAAAAATTTATAAAGTAATCCACTTAAAAAAATGACTACTTTATATTTTTAAATTTGTTAAATTATTCAAAGGAAAATATTCCTTTTTCAATTATCGATTGGTACAGAGATATTTTATCTGATTAGTTATTTCATACGTTGTGTAATCGAGTGATGGCTCAACTAGACAGCTATTTAAAGGAGAACATCGTCAACTCTCATCTAACTATAGTTTTATATTATTATCAATATGCACACTAAAAACAAAGTATTATATGAACCATCCGAATCCTATGATGCACATTTTACTTGTAATTCGGTTAAGGTTTATTTTCATTTCTGTGAGACTTCATGATTTTCGCTTTAACTAATTACACACGTACATTAAGCTTAAAGTTCTCATTTGCTCAATCATTCATTTCTCAACAGAAATAACCATAAAACTGTTATTCTAAAACAAAATGATACTTAATGATTGCATGTTTAATTTTTATTTATGCATTTGATCAAGTAAATATAACATCTAGACCTTCTCAAGAATCTCAATCATGTTCTACGGGAGCTTTACGCATTGATATTTGATAGTACTGTTCGAGAGTCTTGTGCCCCGGGTATTTCATAATTCCGTTGATGCAGTTCTAGTTAAATTAAATAAGGTAATTTAAAGATAAGTTACAGAACTCATATGCAAAGGCAAAGCACATCATAATCATGTGCTATGGGATCGAACGCAAGTGTGTGCGTGTGTGTGTGGGGGGGGGGGGGGGGGTCTTACATTCCTATATTACATATTTACATGTGCAAGAATTAATGATCGTGCAGAAAACAGCTAGGAAGAAGCTGTCCACCTTTGCCAATAGGAACCAATTTTGTGGTGGAAACACCACAGGAATATAGAAAAATGAATATCTGCACTTAAAGAAATAATATATCACACCAATGGCCTCTTCATCCAACGGTATCTCCCTGCTCCCACATGTTTGAAAGGTAAATTTAACATGGTATTGGTGGTAGAATACTGCCTAATTAGAAACTGATGTATGGAACTGAAAAAAGGTCTTAAATATAAACTTGTGGTGTTATTAGAAGAAATTTATTCATAAGCTAAGAACCTATATAAATTTTATTTGCATCTAGATCTTAATGAATGACAGCAAGACAGAACAGTAGTGTATGGTGTACTTTATTAAAGTAAAACAATATGTTAAATTACAAGTAGCGCCCAGTTAGTTGCATTACAAGTAGCGCACAGTTAGTGTAATTTAGCACACAGTTACCTATCAGTTCAATTGATATTGCAGCACTTGACTTAAAACAACAGAAAAAAAAAGATATCACAACACTTGTATTTACATGATGATTCTAAAAGTAACTGCATTTTGTTTACCTGAATATATGGTGGTACGGCAAAAATCTGAGTGAGCAGATTCTCAAAGTGATACACTATTTTTGTACCCCATTAACTTGCTGCCGGATTTTTGATCTGAAAATCATAAGATACCCAAGTATCTTGACACAACGCAACAGAATAGACCTGGCACAAAAACTTTATTTATAGCTACAATGTTTCACCAACAAAATTTTCCTAACACAAGGAGCAATTGATCTTTCTTTTCAGTAAAGAATCTAAATTTTTATGACAATTAAGAGATTTAGTACTAGTTTGTGGATATATGTGATAGTAGCGGGAACTTCCTAGACTGAATCACGAGGGAACACAGGAGCTTGCTCATCATATTATTTCAAAAATGGTTTAAAGAGTTCTCAAGAATTGTTTTTCCAGTAAGTTAAGACAATGTACGAATAGCCAAGGCATTTCGCTCTTCCCCTGGATTGTTGATACACGTCTTCAATATTTAAGTATTCTATACTAAACTAATGTTTTAGAAAGAATATACTAGGATATAACTTATTCTACTTCATCTAAGTGTCCAAACAGTTCTTCCCAGTTAGATGCTGCTTCTTCTGGTGTCCGGAAAGACCAGATATGGAACTTTTCCTTTTCACGGGCTTCTAAGATTTCCTGCAGCCATATTAACATCTCAAACAAACTAAATAGAACAACATCCATACTATGGTATGATTAGCACCAACATGACGACCCTTATAATTATCAGAAATCTTTTTCCTTCAGAAATAGAGACTCGGTAAGACATCAGAATAATGGTTCTGACAAACAGCAATTTATTTTAAATAAATAAATTAGTATAAACTTTAGTGCATAAATTACCTCTACTTCAGAAGATCTCTTTGTTTTTAGAGTTAAACAATCGACAAGACCACTCCACTTTCCAGAACAATTATCAAGCTGCCCAGCTCGATAGTACTGCTGCATCTGATGAACTGGAGCTGCGAGATCACTGAAACCCATTAGCTCAAAAATCCGCTCGATAGTACTTCAAGCGAAACCAATTCTCAATATGTTAAAATGAAATATATATGCATCATTCGAGGCCGATCCTCCATCTAGGCCAAATAGGCGACAGCCATAGGCCCCGATTTTATAAGGACTCCACTTTTTTTTATAACTTTTATATTAACATCAACATCAAATGAACATGTTATTTGTTATTTAAAAAAGACTTCTTAAATAATTCTGTATCCAAAAAAATTAACATTTCATAATGCTTAAGTTTCAGAAGCCCCCATTTATAAGATTACCAAAACCATTACTGGCATATTGATCTGTTGAGCACCACAAATATCTCTAGCATGTAACTTAAGGTTCTGGCAAAGTGTAATAACTAATAAATAACTGTAATTAAATAGTGCAACAGCTATGAGCACCATGGGGCTGCCTCTCCACTGTTTAGAGTTCCATGAATGAGTTTACAAGATATGTTAAAATCTGTGGCTAATTTATTTTTTGACTTGTGTTATAAATTGCTCCATGAACAGGTTTCCATCTATTTCTAGACAGTTAAATGACATAGATTTATTGTCAGGAGACGGATGATAGAATTAGTTTTTCCTCCATCTAGTGTATATCAGATTTGTACTATGTGCTCGAGTGTTAGTCTAATTACTAGGTTTCGGCTGCACCCATGACGCACGTCATGACACTCAAACCTGATACAGTCGTGTCAGGTCCTTCAATTGGAAATTCAACACTTTGACCAACTGAACGACCACATATGAAAGACCACACAGTCCACATATGAGATGAACTCGTAATGAGAGAGAAAAAGAAGAGGAGAATAAAACACCCTGCCAATACAGATGTAATCAATAATAGAAACTCAATCTAATTAGTTCAAAAAAACATCTGTAGTTTGCAAAAGCCTTAATAAAATGCCTAGTTTTTGCTACCATATCTTCTCCAATATACTAGTTTATCAAATAATATGATTGTCCCTGTTCCTGTGTTGCTAATTTTCAAAGTAACCGACTCTCACGCTCGGATCCCTGTCGTGTCTGACACCCTCTACCCTAGTTCGAGCAATACTGAATTACGGACCCTGCACATATTAAGTTAATTAGATAGAGTTGCCCCCAATCAAATCTGCCCATTTGGAAACCTTAAAAAAAGAGTTGCTTGTTACTTGAAGTCATTTTTATAACTTATAAGCAGAAGAAAATTTTCAATGCTAAAGTGGTCGACTATCGCCACCCAACTGAAATTTCCCAGAAAAACAAGAGAAACGTCAGCTACGAATTTTCCGTGGAGAATTTATTTAGGTTTGAAACCGAATCCTATTTCGTTTAAAGCATTAAAATACTTTTATATATACATATTGGATTTTATTTTAACAGGAGGAATATGTATTATTAGGGTCACATACAAAGAGTTATATAGTGATATTTGGAGAGACATATAATGGCTTTTCTTCTTTCTTCTTATAAAAGCATTGAAGATTGAATGTTTACTCTACATTTCTTCTCCATTCTCACTAGTTTAATTGTATCTCTTTATCATATTAGTTAGTTTACTATTTTAATTAGAATAAATCGCAGTCTAATGGCCTCTAATGTTTTTCTACAGCTTGGGGGTATTTTATACAAATTTGCACTTTGATAGCTTAAAAAAAATATTGAAAAGCAAATAAGGGACTTCCGTCAAATTTATGCAACTTCATTAATTTGTATTTATATAGATTCTGAATTTTCACCCCCCCTCATGAACCCTAATCATAAAGTGGTTGCCTATCATGATTTTAAGTTTGTTTTGCAGATATAAATATTCATAGTACTACAAAAGATATGTCAGGAATTCCTGAACTCTTTGAGACTATTGTTGGTGTTTTCTAGTTACAATTGTAAAATTAACAACTAAACTAAAGAATTTAGGGTAGATACAGACAGTTTAGAGAGAGAGTCCAGAGACAAATAAGGGAGATAAGGCAGAAAAGAGAGCAAAGAGATTAGAGATTGAAACCCTATATATGTTATGATGGGTTGTGTACGTTGTTCCTTGTGGAAAAGAAACATGCTACTTGGGGTGTGTGTTTACATTAGTAGTGGGTCTGTATTAGAATGTATTAGTAGTATATTTGTTTAGGATACAAGGTAGTGTAATAGATAAAATACATAAATTCTAGCAAGCTCAAAGATGAAATTTGAGGCAAGGACATATAATCTTCACTAGTGTCTCTCTTAGGATGCATTAGTTGCGTTGAAAGTCATCCATATTCTCATGCTAACGCCTAATTTTAATAAGATGTGTTTATGCATAAAAACACACTAAGTCACATGCGCTAATATGTTTTCATGCATGAGTATCTGTATGAAAATAATTATGATCAAGATTCGTTTCAATGTGTTACATATTTTAACATCTCCAACCCCTCCCCTCCCTTGCCTATATTTTTCCCACATAAAATTTATATAACCACTTCAAAATAAACTACAACCACAAGGCCCCTTAGAGTAACTCCAACCCCCTTACCTATATTCATTACCTAAAATATAGTAGAATAATAGTTACCTAAAATATAGGTAACCAAAAAGTAGTTCTACTCCAACCGGATTGCCAATATTCGTTACCTATATTTAATATATTATTATTATTATTTTAAAAACTCCAATGCCTATATATTAAAGGCGACATTCTAATGGCTATATTTTTCTGGCTATAATCTTAACGGTTATTTTGCAATGACTATATTCTGATATGTCATATATAGCTGATATATTTGTTGAAATTCCAAATATATTATCATACTCAAATTTATTTTGCAATGTCAAATAATTCAAAAATTATTTTTGAGAAGATGAAACAAGAAGAAGAATTTTTTGAAGGTATACTATCAATGGCTGAAACTGCTTATCAACATCATCAACACTAGAGAACAAATTCGATACCATGTCATGGTGGATCTGTAATGAATCACCGTGTAAGAATTGGATCAGCGAATTCGGGAAAAAGAAACTCATATTTGGTTACAAAATGATCTTGTAAAGCACCTGTGCTAGATCCATGGTGGTGCCTACATGGAATAGCCTAATTTATCGGTTGTTGTCATGTACTCATTTATTTTATAATAGATTATAATTTGTAAAAAATATTTATATTTGTAAAAAATATTTATAATATTCATTTATTAAAATTATTTAATTAACAATATATAACTTTTAAATAATTTAACAATTTTTTTTTAAATTTTGGATCAAATTTATGCATTTTTAATCAAACTCACAAATAAATGCGATCCAAAATGATACCTTATAGATGAGTAACCAACATAGGAAAGCAAAATTGGTTAATCAAATCTCTCACCTAGATTTTAGGTAAGGAAGATGTTAGAGTGGATTATTTTCTCCTTGGTTACTTAAACTTGTGAATGTGTGTTGGTGGCAAATTTATTGGTAAAGGAGGGGGGGGGGGGGTTGGAGATGCCTTACCTATGGTTTTTAGGTAAGAGAAAATGGTTCTTCAAATTTGAGTAACCGCTGCCAATCCCTGAAACATGTCAACAATATAGGTAACTAGGATATAATATAGGCTGGATGCTACTTATTTGAATATAGGTAAGGAACATCTAAAATATACGTAATGAATATAAGTGACCTGATTGGGATACACAACTTTTTCATTACCTCTATATTTTAGGTAACCATTAGTTTATCACTACCTTCGTCCCAATTTAGACCTGATTGGGATACACAACTTCTTCATTACATCTATATTTTAGGTAACCATTAGTTTATCACTCCCTTCGTCCCAATTTATCGGTCTTATTTGTTTTTTTTCCAGTCAAATAAGACAATTAACTTGGGACATATACGGAGTATATTTTAGGTAATTATTATAAGTGGGTTGGAGGTGCTTTACTTGAGATTGGCAACAAGCATACGTGTTAAGGATTCACTTACATCTTGTGAGGATTTGAGGATAGCATATAAATATTAATTTTTTCAGTACTAGAGTTCATCTATATGCATACTATACAAGTTTCTTTAGCCTTGTATGTGCATATATTGCATATTGACATCAAAAAGAGAAAAAACATTAGGATTTCCATAGTTTTCCTTATGTTAAGGATTGACTAGCATGTAAATAACACAATCATGTAATCCATTAGCATGTTGAAAGGAGGAAAGATGGAGGGGACAAAGGGCTTTGTGAAAATTAAAAGATACTGTACTAAATATATACTTACTCCGTCCCCCCAATTCTTTACATTGTGTAGAGAGTGTCCGACACGCATTTTAAGGTACATATAAAGTATAGTTTCATAACTTATTTTTTTAAAAAAATTTCTGAATAAAAATTGAATGTTTAAATTTTTATTCATGCAAATATCACAAACATATTCCATTAGCATGCTGAAAGGGAAAGACCGGGGGGGGGGGGGGGGGAGCACAGGGCTTTGTGAAAATTAAAAGATACTAAATATATAAGAGTTCTTAAAAAAATATCAAGGAATTGTGTGGTTGAAATAGCGAATTTACATTTAGACTAGTGTTCATAAATGACCACTTTAAGCTTTTATATCTTAATCTTTTTATAACTGCATAATTTCTAGCTCCTTTAGACCTCTAAAGTTGCACCAAGAAATAAGTTTAAAATGAGAGGGGAACAAAGTACTTTTTCCCTAATCAGTAATCCAATTTATACTTCAGAAGATATAATTAATTAATCAATTTATCTCTTAGGATCTATCATGAACAAAATCCAATACCATATAAAATTGAAAATTATCATTATAAAAAAAGAAGCTTTCATAGGAACTCTAGTACTGAAACAGTTTAGCTGATGCAGATTATATATACATGTGTATGTATATATCATATGTTTGTAGTAACGACAGAAAGTAAAAAAATATGACATACAATAGCAGAACATGAGAGCATCAAAGTAGGTGGTGCACGATAATCTCTTTCGAGGGGCAACAGCAACTGAAGATTCTTCCTTAATGCCACTCATTTTTTCTAGGCCTGTTAATTAGCAAAATTCAAAGCAGATAAGAAGGGATGCACGAAATGTCTAGTCCCGATATTTAATTTGCTATGAATACACAAACCCGACTGCCAAAACACTTAAATTATAATCAAATGTCACAAATTTAAAGTTTAAACCCAAGGTGGGATTAAAATAACAAAAAAAATTCACTAAAAAAACAAGAAAAGGTTGAATCTTGAGAGTTTCAAGAAGCTGTCACTGGTCACCCTAAATGATATATACACACTTACATATAAATTTTAGAGAGGAAACATGCTGTATATCTATAATTGTCACAAACCAGAGTTGATAATTTCATTTGAACTCGAGCAATAAAATTGAAATCAATCAATTAATTAAAAAATGGGAACGAGGGGTTGAATAAACATATATTAATTTGAAGTAATCACAGTACCTTAGAGTTTAATGAAAGCTACAAAGGCCCAGGCGCGGCGGTGGCAGAAGCGAGAGTACAAGTCGGGGGTGGTCTCGATTGAGTAATTTTGTTTTAGACTTGTAGGCTCTAGTAATTTAGGGATTATCCGATAAATTTGAATCAAATTTATTAAAACTTTTGAATGATTTATATTTGAACTAATATTAAAATAAACATTTATCAAATTTGATCATAAATCCATTTTTGATAGATTAAATATTTAGTGTATTTCATTTCAGATATTACTTTTAAAAAATTATATTATCTTGAATTGCTTATTCTTCTCCTCTTTTAATGTGTATTTATCAAAAATATTCTAATATTAATTATTCTTATTTATCATTTCTAATATAACGTCATTTTAATATTATATTAACTTAATATAATAAATGAGAATAAATATGAAAAAAATTATAATTATTTAAAATATCTTCATATGTGTGAAATTTGTGAAAAAATTATCTAAATTCATATGAAGGTAGTAATTTGTTAATTAAATATCATACAACATGTATAAAGGTAATCAAAATCAAATTTTAATGATAAAATAAATTTAATAGTTATTAAAATTGTGATTATTAAATATATTTTTTCTGGAATATACAATTTTTTTCGGAAAACACTCTACCAATTTATTTTATTAACAAAAAGTATATATGTATATATATATATATATTATTGTTCACTACTGTATTCAATTATAGTTGCAATTATAAAAAAATCCATAATAATTTAAATTGATCATGGAAAATTTCATAACAATGAATTATCATTGTGAAAATCTCACGTATCCAAATATCTACCATTCCGAACATAAATCACATCAAAAACTCTTATGATTTGAGAGAACAAAACCAAACTCGAGAGAACAAAACCCAAATATTTGATAGAGAAAACCCAATAAATTAATATGTATTATTACTTATCTTTTAATTAGTGTTTATTAAAAAAACAAAAAATGTAGGATGATTAATATCTATTTTATTAATTTATAAAAAAATTAATATTTATATATATAATACTTATTTGTTCAAATTTTCCGTGGGTAAGGTAATTAAAAAAATACTTTTTATATTAATATTTGTATATTTAGCCAAGTTGCAAATAAAATAAAATTTGAATGATTTTAATCATGAAATAATTTCACTTCTAAATAATTAGTTGTTGTTATAGTAAGTAGTAATAAAACTTCACACTAATGTGTGTGTATATATATATACCATTTTAAAATATTAATTAACGAGTATTTTTAATATTTTAAAATTACCCCGTAATTAATTAATAATTACTCACCCTGTTAGTAAAACGTTACGGAGAGTCGAGCGTGACGTAAGCTATAAATATTAGTAAAACCCATTAGTCTAACCCTGTTTTCTCTTCTCCAATTAAAGAACCCCTAATCTGCTGCGTGTATATATATGCGTGTGTATCCAATAGCGGGAAACTTCTAAACGCAGGTGCACTCCCTTTATATACATAAACATATGTCTATATACTTCTCTGTACATGTGTATGTATTTGTGTGTATAATGTGCGTTTTCTGTGTTGAGTTTGTTGACATAATGACGTGTTCTTGTTTTTTTCTAATTATTATTATGTATTTATTTTGGCACAACCATGATAAACGTTAAAAATAATCTTTGGTAGTTTATGTTTATGTACGTGGTATAGGGGGGAGGGAGTGAGGATTCCAACTCGTGATTTTGTCAATGAATGGGGAAGAGTTTTTTACCACTAGCCAAAGTGTCACTTAAATAGCACTAGCAACCGAAGAATGTGGAATCGGATTTTTAGGGAAATGAATGAATGTCCATCTTAATTCAAGTGGGAAGAATCATTGCTGTGAAGTCATCTCTATCAGATAATTTTGTGAAAAAAAATGAGATTCCGGAAATGAAGTGAACAAAACAAGCACAAAGAAAACACACCATAGCTAAGAATTATAAATTTATAACCCAACCATCAACTAAAGAAAGTCTAGGGTAGACCCGTCTGTGGTAGCTACCAAGAACCATTTATAACCAATTTAATACCAGACTTTTTTTTTGCGATCCGTGTAATGAATCTACCAGTAACAATTGATCCTCGAGTCCGAGAAGCAATACTGGTGAATCACTCAGCCAATAGTGAAGTAAAGTCTACTATATCATCAAGTAACCGATACAATACTTTCAAGTTTTAACACGATTTATGATTCTCTCAAATGGTGTCAACGTGTCCAAATAATGTATTATTCGACACCCTGTGGATATAACGGTAGCAAAGGTCACGACTGAGGTGAAGTTGCTTCTTGTGCCTTGTATATACCACTAGTGCGCTTTATAAGTTGACACCAAAATCAGTCTCAATATCCACAACTTTATCACCCTCTTCCCAAACATTTCTACGATCTGTTCATTGCGTAGTTGGTGGTTAATGCTAGCAATCCAAATAAAGAAGTCATTGCCTACTGAATATCCGATGTGCTAAAGAATTCTAGTGTCAAATGCTGATAATGCATCTGCACCAAATTCAGCCACCCAACATTATCCAATAGACGTTCAATATTGGGGTAGCAATTATACCCCCAATTCCAAAACACCTATTCAATTGATTTGGTGGTGAGCAATTATAATTCATCCCAATCACAAAGCTACGATAATATTAAGCATCTATTAAATAATGTTGGATGACTAGATTTGTTACACATACATAAGCCTTGTTATCATCAATTGGCATCAGAATTTTTGAACACATTTTAATATTCAAATGCAACATATCCTCTATTCGGATTGTTCACACAAACTAACTAAACAATGATTAGGTGGCCAAGGAAGGGTGCTTAGTCATACATTATTTGGACGCGACGATAGAATTGGAGGGGTGTCACAAAGTTTTGAAAGTATTCTACTATATACATCATGTTATCAAGGTAGATTTTACTTCTGTATTGGACAAAAAGTTCACCACTATTGCTTCTCGGACTAGAGCATCAATTCTTATTCTCAGATTCATTAAGAAAAAAAATTTGACACTTGTGGAGGGTTTAGATTTTCATAGATAAAGTCACTTGTCTCAAAATGGACGAGCATGTGGAGATCAAGCCACATTCAAATACATGATCACATGATTGGAAAGTGGTGGTGCATACACAAACTGTCTGTAAGAAGCTGATATTAACTCCATCATTACAGTTGAGTACTTACATAAACCATACTACAGTTCAACGACTCTAAAGGATTGAGTCCTCAAGGGACCTCACTTTCAAATTGGAAACCTGCTTTTCATTTCGCAAATTCACGCCTCCGCCACTATACAGTTGTAGTACCATTATTCAGGGGAGGTTGTAGTTTTCTCCTCATCTTATCATCCATTATGTTCATTTATCTATGTTTGTTTATTTATATATGTGAATATGGGTTGTGTACATTGTTCCTTGTGGAAAAGGGACATGCTACTTGGGGTGTGTGTTTACGTTAGTAGTGGGTCTATATTAGAAGGTATTAGTAGTCAATTAGTAGTATATTTGTTTAGGATACAAGGCAGTGTAATAGATAAAAATAATAATTTCTAGCAAGCTCGAAGATGAAATGTGAGGCAAGAACATATAATCTTCACTACTGTCTCTCTTAGGATGCATTAGTTGCGTTGAAAGTCATCCCTGTTCTCATGCTAACACCTAATTTTAATAAGATGTGTTTATGCATTGAAAATACACTGACTCACATGTGCTAATATGTTTTCATGCACGAGTATCTGAATGGCAATAAGTATGATCAAGATTCGTTTCAATGCGTTACATGCTTTAAGCATCTCCAACCCCTCCCTTCCCTTGCCTATATTTTTGCCACATATACAATTTTAGATAACCTCTTCAAAATCAACTGCTTCGACGACAATGCCCATTAGAGTAACGCTAACCCCCTTACCTATATTCATTACCTAAAATATAGTAAAATGATAGTTACCTCAGGTAACCAAAAAGTAGTTCTACTCTAACCGGATTACCAATGTTTGTTACCTATATTTAAAATGTATTATTATTATTATTATTATTTTTTTAGAAACTCCAATGCCTATATATTAAAGGCAATATCCTAGAGGCTATAAGCCGGTTATTTTAAAACTATATTCTAAAATGTCATATATAGCTGATATATTTGTTGAAATTCCCAATATATTATCCCATCATACTCAAATTTATTTTACAATATCAAATAATTCACAAATTATTCATGAGATGATGAAACGAGGAGAAGGATTTTTTGAAGGTGTACTATCAATAGCTGAAACTGCTTATCAGCATCAAAACTCGAGAGCAAATTCACAATATTTTAGACCACTTGCAATACTCCCCTTTATAAAATACCACTTGCTATATTGACATTTAACTTTTTTTTTACACAATGCATGTGCTGTCAAGTGATGCTAACTCCGTGAGGGTAAATTTAAAATAACATTATTCCAATAGATTTATCAGCTTTATATAGACGGGACTTCCCTCAAATCATTGTTCTATCTTATTCAAAATGCTTAATTAAAAATATACTCCATCAAAATACCAAGTGGCAAGAGATATGACGGTTAACAAAATTTTTGATAATGTTTACGATTGTGATCAAATGAGTATTTTGAGGATTTGGTGGTTTGGTGAAAATGCTTAGAGGAGATATAAAGTATATGAGATAATTTTTGAGTGCTAGAGTGTGTGAGGGCAATAGATGAGATGTATATGGACAAAATTGGTAAGTTGACACAGAGACACGAAGATGAGATGGAAAAACTGAAGAAGAAGCATATAATGACAATAAATACAATTCTTATACTCTTTTTTGTGTTGATGACAATGGTGGGTAATGGAGCGGCTGATGACAACGTTGCTGAGAATGACGAATATAAAGGGCTTGTATAGGAATACAATGAATAATACTAGTAAAATTGAATTTAGTAAAGTAATCGTGTGTATAGATCCGGACGAGTCATAGATTGAAATACCCCGACTTCTTCTGATAATTATAGACAGAATTATGGAAACACGGATTGTGTTAAAAGATTAAAATGCCAATATAGCAAGTGGTACTTTATGAAAGGAAGTATTGCAAATGGTCTGACAACCTAAGTGTAAGTACACAAAGTGCTCATATTTATATTATTAGCTTAGCACCAAATAAAAGTCTAGGGTCCGAATCTTATCTACCATATTAAAATTTATTTTTACAATTATTTACTCTAAATATGTTAAAACTATTTATAATTTGGTTTCAATAAATAACATAATAAAATCTAATTTTACATTATTATACTTGAAAATGGTAACAAATATCAAAAGTAAGTATAATTATAAATATTTAAAAAAATCATTAGAGAAAAACATTGATAACCACATATATAAATATTTAAAAATTAATAATCATGATTCATATATATATATATATAATATAATACACGTGCTTTAAATCAATATCCTTAATATTGATTCATATTAAAAATAGTACTTGATAGATAAGGTTCTTCACTTACCACAAATACAAAAAATTAGCTAAAAATTATTTTATTGTTAAAACCAAATAATATTAGAATTGAATAAATATATGTATGGTAAGAAAAAATAAATTAGATAAAATGTACATAAATAAAAAAAATATTTGAAAAAGGTCCGTGCATTGCGAGATATAAGCTAGTATAATATAATATTAATATAATATCGAAAAATATTGAGATATCCAAAAAAATTGGGTAACCAAAAATTTGTGGTTAAACAAACCAACTATGAATATAAAAATAAAATAGAGCATAGATAGATTATAATTTAATAATAATTTAGATATAATAAAATATTTTAAATGATGGGGTAACCAAAAATATAACCAAAGTACCAACTACAAAAGTTCTCAAGTCCTGCTATTATAGTATGCAAGTATAGATTTGCAATAGAAAAATATCAAAGTTTTCAGATTTGTGTAATACAATGTTTAATTTATTTTTTTTCTAAACATTTTATTATACATTATAATTATCTATTGATTAAAAATCGGGTGAAGGCCCTAAATACCTTTTCTTTAAAATAAGTTACCAAAATACCTACAAGCAGGAAACATGGCCCTAAATACCCGTGGAATGCACAAAGGTAAGAATGCGTATTTTATATATGCATACTAAATATGCGTTGATAGCTTTATTTTATTATTATTTTAAAATATTATATTATATACACATGCTAAGATTGCGTGTTCAATAACATAAACATGAGTATTCACATGCGCATTCTCATGGTTACACAATCTTGTCAGTGCCTTATTATTTTATATGTATGAATGTATAGGTAGACTCCATACGTTTGGTTGATTTGCATTTCCCACTAAGTGATAATGAATATGATTTTACAAGTGACGTACACGCATGCATGATATGCGGGAGTGATGGGTATATAGGCCCAGAATTCCGCTTTGCTGTATTATGGGCCAACGACTTAAAAGATGAAGGTAATTTGATCATTTTCTTCTAAAAATCTTACTCAACTTATTTGAATAAATTGTGAAGTATATCAACAAAATTGTTAAAAATTAATTATGTGGAATTAAAATAGGTATGTAGAATAATAAATAATTTTAAGATATAGATTATATTAATAATATATATAGTAAATCAAATCTGTTATATTTTAGAAGTACATAATACATATCATTGATATATTTGTATATTCAAAATTATTTATACTAAAATTTTATTTTTGAATAAAATAAATTTAACATAACCAGACATTGGCCTAAGAGCTATTCTAATATTATCATCATAATATATTTTAATTAACTGTGTTTTTAAATAATAGCATAAAACAAGTATTAAATAATCCTTCTTGTGATAAGGAAAAATTTATTATTCTAGGACTCCATGTGTGTTGGAAATGAATTATTTAGAAGCCATTGAGATGTATCACCTTTATATTTGACTCATAAAATTATTGAGGAATAACAAATGTTGTGAACAGTTTGAGATGTTATTTCTAAATTTCTTGGAGATATTATAAATTATTGACATCTGCTTAGGGATTGTTCACGGATCGGTTTGGTCCAAGTTATTATACTTTTTTTTAACCAAACTAGTATAACTTTTTAAAAGTGAAAACCAAAGCAGACCGGCTAAACCAAACCAATTCATTGAAAACTGAATTTGTTTCGTTCCAAACCATGACATGAACTTTATAATTGTTTTCTATTTTTAATTTTTCTTGATTTTCTTATATTTAATACGTCACTATGATATAAATAAATATAACTTAAAACATGGCAACATCAAATATAACATGCAGGTCTTGTCAAATATATATATTAAATGAATTATAAATTAGGGACCTATTTGTCCTACATTATATTTTGTAATAGTATAAGCAGACCATGATGAAGTACATATATGGTCTTCAATTAGTACTTCATGGAACTTTTGCGTGTATATATATATATGTATGTATGTATGTATATTGTTTATTATAATTTGAGTGAAATAAATATGAAATAATTAAATTTGCGAAGAAGAAGAAGCATATAACACAATAACAATTAACTCAATGGTTTATCTATAAAGTGATTAAATTCCCTTTAAAATTGTTTTATTAAATTATTAATTAATATATACATTAAATGATAAACTCTAAAATTATTTATATATTATTAAATTATATATATATATATATAGACATTTATATATTTTTACAACTTTTAGATATAATTATAATTATATAAATGGTCTAGTTTGGTAAAATCGTGCATTATACATCAAAAACCATAACCAAACCATTTAAATATAAATTGTTTAGTTCAGTGTACCATTGAATAATGGTTCTAGACATCTAGTGGTTCCTATTTTTTTGGTTCGGAGTGTTGTGGTTTAGGTTAAATTTGCGGTTTAACATTTTTTTTGAAAGTCCCCACATCATCAAGTATCTGTATAAAACAATCTCTTCTTCGTCTAGATCAGGTTCGGTATTGTTCTCGCATGTAATATTTTTTGGAGTTGTCACGTTCGGTTCCTCCACAATGTATGGTTTATAGGCATTATGAAGTTGATGCATAACTCTTCACCCGTTGCTTGATTCATCTTAGAGATTGGTCGTGCTTACCATACATTCATACAATTGTTCACGTTTCATCTTGAGTTCTTTGTATCTATTAACGGTTGCCTAATAGTTAGAACCATGTGAATATAATTAGTAAGGATACATTCAAGAGGTCTAAGTAATTTATCAAGTTGTGAAATTTGAACCTTCATTACTATATACTATATGATCAATGTAAAAAGAGATTATTTTAGGCTACACAATGAGGATTTCTGCTACAGATTGTGCTTTCTTCGTAGGTTGGTGTCGATTCTCTAACAAGCATCGACGAATTCGAAAGCCTAGAGAATTGGGTGTAAAGAAAATAGCTAAAATAAAAAGTACCAAGAATTTTGGCATAGATACCACTTGAGACTGCGCTAAGAAATGGATTTAAAGAGGGGATATAACTTATTTCCGCAGAGAAGAAGGCATAAATAAATCCTTAGATTTATCGAACAATCGTCTATTTATATGTTCATCACCTTGCAAATAATGAAGATTACGATTGTTTATCAAGAAATCTTATTACTTGGAACCAAGTAAATTCGTAATGAAACGTAAACTAATTCTTATTTATTTCTATCCTATTATTAATCTAATAAATTAAAGGAAACAAATCCCTCTAATATTCTTAAACTATAATCTAGAATATTCATCATAATATGCTTGTCTAATATAATTAAATGACATATTAAATTACGGTTAATTTTATTTCTAAATAATAACATAAAATGACTCTTAATTAATTTTTTAATTCCTTGCTCCGAATCACACCTATTTTCAATCATTTGAACCCATCACCTACATATTTTTATGTTTTCAACTTTTTACTTCTCAATAATTGAATTTTCATGGATGCAACCATTTTATTCTCAAGAGTAGATGAGAATTCCCATACATGAGTTGGACATACCGCGCATATTTAAATTGATTCCATATTATAAATTGACCTCTTTTTTTGAAAGACGAATCAAAATAATTTATGTGTAATATAACATAAATTATGATAATTAGATTATTGGGGAATCACTTTTCATAATGGTGACTTGTACTGTAAAGGATGCTATTAAGTAAATCTAAATTTGTCATAAACTTTACTTAGTTATGAACTTCTAATATTTATATATTAAATGATTAATTAACACATTCAATAAAATTCTATAATTATATATCTTACCTTGGTTAAAGTTGATATATCACAAAAATAATATATGTCGGACTTTATAATATTATTAAAACTTTTGACGGATATCGTAAGCAAATATATTTGAACGTATGGATTCTTGTAGTAAGTACTATATATTTTATATATTTTATAGTACCCTCAAAACTTAAATTTATTGACATGACTGGACTAATTTGTAAAATTAAAAAGGCCCAATGCGGGTTTGTGATAAAATTTACAATTGCGCTAGGACAACGTCAACTCTATGTAAGCATATGTATGTGTATGTGTATAAATTGAGGGTACACTGCTAGTAACCCTTGACATTTTATCCCTCCGCCGCTGTTTATAAGTGTCTGTGTAAATTGGGGGTACGCAGCCAGTAACCCTAGACGCTTTATCTTTCCGCCGCTCTGAATAAGTATAGGTATAAATAACAAAAAATTGAGGGTACGCTGCCTGTAACCCTGAAGCTTTATCTTTCCTCCGCTGTGTATATGTATATATATTTATTTGTGTATGTTTGTATAATGTATGTTTCTGTATGCAGCGGTTTTGTGTTAGGTTCCAAGATTTCCATATGATTGACAAATGTAGTGTTATATTAAATTGAGCCTGATATTGGTTGTTGCTATATATGTGTTACTACTAATTATGCTTGATTTTTGCTGAATCAGGTTGATCAAAGATTTGGCTTTTCGTTGAAAGTTTATCTTTGATCTGGAAATTAGGGCTTGCATAAGATTTACGATTTGTCAATGGAATCTGAAGGGATTGGACTGAAGCAAAGAGGAACACAAAGGAAAAGAAAGGATGTCCTAAGTGTTGAGACGGATGGAGATGTAAAGAGGCGGTCTATCGAGACCAGGTCGAAAGCATTGCTGGGGTCATACGTGAGGAAAGATGTTGATGGCACTGGTGTTCTTGGAAAGGTTGTAGAATGTGACAAGGGAGAGTATAGAGTTATCTATCATGATGGTGACTGTGAGTATATGGTACATCATAAGGCGAGACAGATTCTTGTCAGGGATAGTGACTTTGATAAGAAATTGCTGGTCAAGAGAAAAGAATTGGACAAATTAATCTTGAAGAAATTTGCAAATGACAGCAAGGTAAAGTATGACGCTTCAGATGTCCCACCACCAGTACTGCCCCCTTCGACAGGAAATATAGGAGTTCCTGATGAATGTGTTGCAGATCTACTATCTGTATATACTTTCTTGCGTTCTTTTGGTAACCAGCTTTTTTTATATCCTTTTGGGCTAGAAGACTTTGTGGGATCACTTAACTGTTCAGTCCAAAACACACTGTTAGATTCCATTCATGTGGCTCTTATGCGTTGTTACCTTAAGGATTCCGATGGTTCTAAGCTTGCATCAAAATACCTAAAGTACATATCTCGACCATTTTATCAATCTATCTGTAAAATAGCTATTATGTGTAATTTTACTGTTAATTTGATCTTACAATTAGTTTCTCAAATGTTGTGGAAGTAGACCACAATTATTTTTTCAATATGGCTACCTTTACTGCTTGCTCTCATGGCATGTGCAGATAAAATTATCTGTTGGTAGAAATGTATGTCAGGCTCGATATGCAAGAAACATGCCCTATCATATTCATTCTTAAATATCGATAATAACCTCTTATGTTCCTTAATGTATTTGTGTTGATTACAAGCTAACATACTTCTACGTACAGGTCCATGGACTGGAGCTTGATTGATTTATTGACCTGGCCAGTTTATTTAGTCCAATACCTAATGATCAAGAAATGTACGAATGGGCAGCGGTGGAAAGAATTTTATTCTAATGCTTTGCAGAAGGACTATTATGCTTTATCTGCATGTAGTAAATTGATGGTTTTACGGATATTGTGTGATGATGCTTTAGATTCTGTAAGAATAAGAGAAGAAATTGACATGCATGCAGCACCAGAAGTGGTCGCTGGTGATGGGGTTACAGTTGTTGCTTCTAAAGGTGTACCAAGAAGGGTCCATCCTAGATTATCAAAAAATTATGCTTCCAACTTTTTGGAATGTGAAAGTACCATAGTGGTTTCTGGTGGTGATACTCAGGACGGAAACGGCTATGTATGCCGCCTGTGTGGCATGGATGGAACGTTGCTTTGTTGTGATGGGTGTCCATCCGTGTATCACTCAAGGTGTATAGGTGTAAGTAATAGGTTTATGCCGGAAGGAGACTGGTATTGTCCAGAATGTGCAATTAATAGCATCGATTTAAGAATTTCAAAGGGAATGTCCCTGAGAGGAGCAGAACTTTTTGGTGTTGATCCATATGAGCAGGTTTTTATGGGGATATGCAATCATTTACTTGTGTATGTTTCATCTTTCCTTTACCTCCTTTGCGTTTGTGTTTTGAATTTTTTTGTTGGCCCGTGTTCTCTTTTTCTCAAATCATATCCTAGTTGTGGTTAAGCCCAGTACTTCTATTTATTACTTCCCCTCTTGTTTACTTGTCCTATTTGACTTTCTTAGCATATTCTGAGATTTCTTAAATAGACACCTGTAGATCGTATTATTTTTTCTTTTGCAAGTTTTGTTTTATATTAAAAAAAATTATAATTTTTTATTTCAACAAGACGTTGAGAAAGTATAATATGTAAGTGCCTTTTCTTAGAAACCTTAGAGTTTGCTGACAAAGTCATACAGGGTTAGTGAATGGTAATGGAGATGGTTTTTTATTTTATCATAATTCTACCTCTTTTTTGCCTTCATAAGGTTTGAAAATTGGTGTTGCAGGACAAAAATGTCGATGGATTCGAATCTATGCATCAGATACTACCATCAAAATGATATCCCAACAGTCTTACAAACACTTCATTCTTCCGTGCAGCGTAATACTATGTATGCAGGGTTGTGTGAGGCAATTCAACGGTACTGGGAAATTCCAACAATGGATGTTCTGTCAAACACTGAAATGACAACAAATCCAGCAAGTAAAACAGAAGATGGTGAGTGTCTTGCTCCATCACTTGCTCTTTTGGGTAATAAGAATTATGATATGGCTCAACTGCCTAAGAATGAAAAGGTTGCCAGTTCCATAACTTATTTTAGCTCCGCAAACATGGCAGACTCACTGGGAAAGAGAAACTGCACAAAAGAACAGGTGTGCAGGTTGACAAGCCAGCAGGTTGATCTATCTGACTTGGCCCATCTAAAGTTAGGTGGGATGTCAAAACGAGTACAATATGCTTCGTATACCTCCAAGAACATCAGCTCTAGTGACATAATTGATATTCCGAAGTACACTGGGACATTGTTGAAGGCCCAGACATATATAAATCATTACACTCATGGAAATTATGCTGCATCTGCTGCATCTGCTTATCTTCTAGTCTTAAAGGATTTATTTCCTGGAAATCAATATTCTGAAAGACATGCTACTATTTCTTTGCAAGTAAAAGCGTTTTCATCAGCTTCCATCTGGTTTTTTTGGCCGGATTCTGAAAACAAGCTTGTGGAAGTCCCTAGGGAAAGATGCGGTTGGTGTCTTACTTGCAAGTCCCCTCAGAGCAAGAAAGGTTGCTTGTTGAATGTAGTCGCTTCAAATGCCATCAGAGGGACAATGAAAAAAAAATCTGCCACGCGTCCTTTGAAGGATGGAGAGAGGAATCTTTATAGCATTGTGACTTATATGTTAAACTTAGAGGAGAGTTTGCATAGCCTAATGTTTGGCCCCTTTCAAAGTCCAGGATATAGGAAAGCATGGCGTAAACAAGTGGAGATGGCTATAACTTGCAGGGAGATGAAGAGTCTACTGCTTCAGGTAAGTGCTCAACCTCAGTAATTTTTCAAAGTGCCCTACTTATTCCTGTGCGTGGCTTTACAATTGTAATATTCTTTTGAATTTCTTTACTCTAATTACTTCCAACAGTCATCATTTTCTACCTCTGTTTTCCATATGTGTTTTTTATATTGTGTCAAATTGCATGAAATACTTCATAGTTTTCATCATTCAAAAATAGACCCCATGCACTGACATCCGTTCTAGCTTACTGGGTCCCTGCTGACTTTGACTAATAAATTTAGCTCAGTTTCAAATTCAAACTAAACTGATATGATTTATTTGATTTTCTATATTAATAATATTGATGAGTAGTGCTTAATAGTCGATATGTAATGTGCAGTATCCATCACTGTATTAGCTAAAATCATATTACCATATAACTAACCTTAGTAGATGTCACACTGACTTTAAAAGTCTGAATGGGTTAATTATCCACACAAAAAACTCTATATGGATTAACTACTAATGAAAGTGAAAAAGTCCAAATGTGTCGAGTAATTTGGAACATTGGGAGTATCTTTATCAAACTGTTTCGGCATTCTGGTGAGGGCAATATCCTGTCGCCTGTTTAGATTAAGATTTTTAAAAAAAAGATTATAAATTTCACTTCAGTGTCTATAGTCTTAACTCCCATTCAAGCTTGTTTTGCTTTTTTGACCCTTAATGCTATTACTTGCAGCTTGAGAAAAACGTACGTCTTGTTGCATTAAAGAGGGAATGGGTTAAACTTGTTGATGAGTGGTCAGTTGAATCTGCTGTCAATCAGAATACTGCAAATGATGTCGGATCAAGTGGAAAACGTGGCCCTGGTGGAAAACGTGGCAAGAAACAAGGAGCTAAGCCTGAATTCAAAGCTAACAATGGACAGGACAAATCAATGGACTTTATTTGGTGGCGAGGAGGTATTGTGGCTAGACTTATATTTCAGAGAGGAATACTACCATGTGTAATGGCAAAGAAATCAGCTCGCCAAGGTATGACATAATCCTTTACTATATACTTTGATGTATTATAATTGTTTGCTACTTTGCTCAATTTTATTTTTATTTCATATTATATTATATAAGTTTGAATATTATAATGAATATATATATATATATGTTTATATATTATTTTCAAAATAATGACATTTATATTAATATTTATACTTAGATGTTTTGGGTCAGCTATAGGTTTGTATGATATGCAAGTGATTTATTATTATTACTATTATTATTATTATTATTATTTCAAACAAACTGATGCTTGAGAAAGATGAATTATGAGATAAAAACGATAAAAAGATAAAACTAAGGTAATCACTAACCTTATGGTTTCCCTGATTGTATTATATATATATATATAATTAAACTTTATAAAAATAAAAATTCTTTTATTAATTCACTTTCATATCTGTTCCTCATAACAAACCTTGAAAATCAAACATTTAAAAACTAACAAAAAATACTATTACTATGATATTTTTTTTATTTTTTTTTGAAGAAGTTAATTAAGATTTTGAAACAACAAAACTATTAGTGTATCTAGGCATTTGTTCATATATTTCAGTTCCAACTTATTGAAATAATCTAGGGACTGTTTAATCTTAATTATTCAATCTATTTTATATATAGTTAGTTGTTGACTTGTGTATATAATTGAATGTGAATATTTATAATATTTTCTTATAGTTGTGTATATATATTGACTGTTGGCTAACAGCTTGTTAAAGTATGCAATTTGGTTGTATTATTTTGAAACCTTTTGTCTGTAGCAGTAAAAGTTGATAGAAACAGTTTTCTAATTTATGTCGGCACATTTTAGGATTTGTTATAAAAAGGATAGTATTCTGGGAAATGTCTATCTACTATTTGTTGGGTTTTGCTTGTGTGGCCTGAATCACGTATGTCAGCTAAATCACACACACACACACACATATATATTACATAACTTTCATCTATGCATAAAAATTAAATACTTAACATGTTTTTTGCCCAACAGGCCGTTCTCGTAAAATACCGAGTGTCTCTTATGTCGAAGGTGTTGAGGTCCCCAAAAGGACCCAGCAATTTCTTTGGAGGGCTGCTGTTGAAATGAGTAATAATATGTCACAACTTGCATTGCAGGTGCGGTTTATCTACATAAAACAAATAATTTATTTGTTCTTTGACTTGATACGACAACATTTTCTTCTATCTGCAAAATTCAAACTTATAAATGAATCAAATTTTGCTACTTGTTTCAGATTAGGTACCTAGACAGGCATGTGAGATGGAGTGATCTTGTTCGTCCTGAACAGGATACCCTGGATGGAAAAGCTTCAGAGACGCAAGCTTCCCTTTTTAGAAATGCTTGCATCTGTGATAAACACTATTTGGAAGGTCAAACTAAGTATGCTGTGGATTTTAGGAGTCAAAAGCATCTTCCTTTACGTATGACAAAGAATGCTTTAGAAGTAGAAAAAAGTGAAGCTGGAAAGCAAATATATTGGTTTTTAGAAACAAGTGTCCCTTTATATTTGATCAAAGAGTATGAAGAGAACATGGAGAAAGTGCCTTTCCAACCAGCTGACAAGGCTGTGAATGAATTATCAGAGTTGCAAAAAAGGCAGTTGAAGGCTTCCCGGAAGGATGTCTTCTCGTACCTCTTGCAGAGGAGAGATAATTTGGAAATTTGTCTTTGTGCTTCATGTCAGCTTGATGTTTTAATTGGGTAATTCATTTCAATAACCAATGCAAAGAGAGTGTGTCTGTATGTGTATTAACATAATAAAAGAAAATTTACCATGAACTTCATTTTTAATCTTTTTCTATGCTCTTCCAATCGATTGCTAATATTACACTGTTATGTTATCTGATTTGATTTCAGGAATGCCGTGAAGTGCGCTAGATGTAAAGGTTTGTACTGATTTACTGTCACTTACTAATGTTATGATTATTCTTTACATATATTGTTTGGTACATTGTAAATTGTTCTTTAAACAATTATGTTAAAGCATAAGATATAGTATGGAAAGCTCTGCATGAAGAAGTTTGAAAAGTTATGCCTTGATTAGTCTACTTAAATAGACACATCTAGAAAATGATTGGTCCTTAAAATTGTTTGGTTTCGAGCATGCAATTGGATTCAAATTTTTGTAATGCTTTATATATGCGACGTCACCAACTGTATTCAGATCTTAGGAAGTATTGCATCTACAAAATTATATCGGGGTTTGGTAACTTTGTGACATAGAACTAGCTATCAACTGTACATGTTGTTTTCGTAATGTGAAGGAAATAGTTTTCTGCAGAGAATTTATTTATACATGGATAAGCAAGTACTGCTTTTAATATTGTGCCGCTGGTAATGGAACTAATGGTAAAAATTTGAGGTGAAATTTGAAACCTGGAAAGTATATATTTTCCCGTTTTGTTTTGGCATTTTCCCCAGGGTGCTAATTGAAGTTCTGGGCAGTTTTATCATGGTGACCCTGAAGTGAAAAAATTTCTATTCAGCTAATCTGTTTGCCATTATTGCTTTCAGGTTATTGTCATACACAATGTGTGGGCAGTTCAACACCAAACATGAACAAGGAAGTGAAGTTCTTAGAAATTTGCAAGCACTGTTATGAAACTGAGGCTGTTGCAACAGAAGAGAACCATGATATTGCTAATACCAGCTGCTTGCAATTTAAAGAAACTCAGAATGCATTAACTGTGACAAAAAACATTCCCGCCAGCTGCTCGCAGACAGAAAAAGCTCAGAATACACCAACAGTCTTCAAAGGTGGGAAAGAAAGAGATTCTGTTATGCATCAAGCCCTTGGTCACTCCTTTGAGAAACTGACCAAAAAGGGCTCAAATGTAAAATCGGAAACAAGAAGCCGGCTCTGTTCTTGGGGTTTGATTTGGAAGAAGAACAGTTCTAAAGGCGATGCATTTGATTTCAGATTACATAATGTTCTGATGCAGGGCAATCCAAATCCCTCCCATGTTAGATGCGACCTTTGCAAAAAGGCATATAATAAAGATCTTATGTATATTTCCTGTGAAACATGTAACAGTAAGCATGCAAATCATGTCATTGTCATCATTTTCTGTATGTGCTGAAATTTTTCTTTGGTGTCACTAATTCATTGATATAATTGAATTTGCAGAATGGTATCATGCTGATGCTCTTGAGCTTGATGAGTCGAGACTTTTTGATTTGTTAGGATTCAAGTGTTGCAAGTGCCGTAGGATAAAGTCACCCATTTGCCCCTACACTGATTTAGTTGAAAAACCTGTGTTCGAGGGCAGAAATATGCGCAAAAGAGCTCCAAAGCAAGGAAGCTTTGGAGTGGATGATCAACTTGTGTGCATAGAGGGTGCCAATCCTATCGGTTCTCTTTCAAGGGTTGAGCATGTTCCTAATGAGCAAACTCCAGAAGTTATTATCAAGTCCTTGCCCGGAGCGAGGTACATATCTGTTGGGAAGCATTTAATGCAGAACAATAATGTGGTCTGTTTGCCAGAGAAGAAATTTTCTGTTGACTTATCTACCAATCTTGCAGAGAACTCCGTGATTCCTTCTGTTGAATCATCATCTTGCAAAGGATTGAATAACTCTAGTAATGACCTGGATGGTGATTTGATGTCTTACAATGAAGGCTTTAATTATGAAGACATGGAGTTTGAACCCCGGACTTATGTCTCATGTACAGAGTTTGGTACATCAGATGATGGTCAAAAGCATTTACATGGAGTTGATTCGTCTGGGAGTCTCACCGAAAATTTAAAGAAATCATCCACTCTTTCTTTAAAGGGTAAGATTGAGCAACACAGAACTAATACTAATCAGCAAGAATGTCGAGATTCTTTAGCACAGCCTGTTCGTGTTGTGCAATGTCGGATATGCTCCCTTGCTGAACCAAGTCCTAATCATTGTTGCGAGATATGCAGGCAATGGATGCACAGTCATTGCTCACCAGTTGAAGAATCATCTGGGCAGGGGTCATGGAAGTGCGTCAATTGCCGGGAGTGGCAGTAGCTGGTAATATAAAGCTTTGGGATTTTGTTCCCTGAATCAGTAGCAGAACTTTGTGTGCATATATGCATGATCTATCTTGTTGATATGCAAGAAGTCTGTGAGTAGTAGGATCAGATTGTCTGGTCCACTTTTGGTACTTGTTCTCATCATTGGGGTTAATTATTGTAGGGAGGGTGTTAAAACCCCTAAACATAGAGCTAGTGACAATTTGCAAGGGTAAAGCTCTCGACTAAGTTTTGCTAGAAACAGGTTTCATCTTTGCCCTTGTTTTTCTCAGAGAGGTGACTTGAATTGCAGTTGCAATATACACAATTAAATATCTCATATACCATACTAGTTCAGCAAGGGAGTATAATTATTTTATGAGCGAGATTCTTTTGATCAGATGATAAAAGTATGTTTTGCTGCTATCGATTGTCTTATTGTAGGAGTCCATTTTAATCTTTTACAATGAAAAATTATCCGCAAGACTAAAATTTTGAAGTTTATCTCATTTTTTTGTAGAATGTTATAGTATATCATGTTCTTTATGTTGGTGCCTCATTCTTTTACTACCAGGACTTTGACAAAGTAGCTGCTTCATAAACATGTTTTTTTTCCGTTTGACAAGGTTCTTCAATGTTTGGATTCAGACTTTTATCTAGGTACCAACTATGTATCTTGAAGATATACTTGATGACATACTTGTTAGGACATATATCAAGTTTTCTTTAAACATTAATGTTATATTTAGTTGGGATGAATGAAGTTGGAGGAAATGGAATAAATTTGAATTATATTATGGCATGTTTGGGAATATGGATTTCATTTGGAATTCTGGACTCGATCAAATAATGTGTTTGGGTAATCATTAGAATTTGGATTTGGAATTCATTTCCTTGCAATTCAAATGCTAGTACAAATATGAGAATTTGAAATAACAACTCAAATCTTGTCATTTGAAATTCACCATTTGAAATGAAATCAAGGTTTCCAAACACAATCTTATGGGTAAATGTTTAGAATTTTCATTTATTTCTCCATTTCATTTCTAAGAAAAACTTCCAATTTGAGAAGTAGTGAATCATTCTCCATTGTACTCATTTTTTCCTAACGGGGCGTTTTCATTCATTCGTTTTATTTTTATCAAATCTTCCTTCCTAACTTCATTATTTTTCTTTAATTTCATTCATTCCATTACATTCTATTCATCCAAACACAACATATGCTCTATTTGGGTGAAATGAATGAAATTTGATGGAATGAAAGGGAATTTTTTTAAAAAAAATTATTTGTAATTTTCATTTTTTTTCTTCCCTATCAATTTTAATTAATACTTAAACTCATCAATTTGAGAACATGAATTATCTATGCCCCGTCCTCGTTTTCGTAACAAATTTTATCATAAATTTATATTTTTATTCTTCTTTTACTCTTTATTCGTCCATCTTAAATGTATAATGACTTTCATTTTGTTCCTCGCAATTAAACAGAGTTCCTGAGTTTGAAAACTCGAACCAAGCTAGCACAAACATTTTTAAATTAGAACCTTTTTTTATAGGCTAGTCAAATATATTTTACAGCTGATTATTGTCCCCAAAAAAATGCCAGAGATCTCAAAAAAAATCTTAAAACTTTTCCCACATGTTTATATGATAATTTTTTATTGACTGATGTCTGATCCGTAACTTTCAGTTTAGAGCTTAAAATCATTAAATGGGCTTGCACGATATATACATTTAAGGATCACCAAGAACCATTACAAGCGGAGAATGATCCTCGGGTGCTCCTCAGTAAAAAGGTTTAACCTAGTGCCCCGAAGAATGAAAGTACATTCTAGAGACGATTCAATCAAGTTCGATCACTTATATATAGCTCAGTATAAGGGCCTCAAACGATCTCTTTTCAATCTTCGTGATGGTTTAGAAAATATTGTATGAATTGTCCATATTAATTCCTATTTCCTAATAGCGGTGAAATGCTTCAAGTGCAACAATCTAGCATCCGTTTTGATCCTGTATCTTAGGTACACATCAGCAATAATATATAAATAAACCAAATCTGCTATTTCAGAAGCTTTCCATAAATGCACCATAACAATTCTTTATTGCATTTGGAAATTTGGAATGGCGTTACAAGATTGCAAATCCAGCCTATGAAGGTAACAAAAACAAGCTCTGGTTATGGCTCGCGACTCAGTTTAAACTTTAAACACCAGCACGATCCCTATATTTGTAGTCTAGTAAATTCCACCCCGTTCACCGGCACAACCAAAGGCAACCCATAGCTCTGTAGTATAGTACATACCCCTGGTAGTCTAGTAGATACCCCCAGTAACGCCATAACGATATATCAAAGGTTCAAGCCTTAGTAGAGGCATGGGTGTGCGCATAAATTTTTCTGTAAATGGTCATTACGATAAAAAAAGAAGGAAAAGAAAAGAGTACCAGATGCAGTGCTGGTACCAACACGAACAAAATAAAATTATACAAATATAACATAGCAAGTGAAGGTAGGGGCAGAAAATAATACAGGAGAAAATTGCAACCACAAAAAGGAAAGAAAAAATAACACCCTTATTTTGATATATTAATTCACAAAAATCAAATGTTCTGTAAAGAATTCACAAAAAACAAATGTTCTGTAAAGAACACCTCCCCTTACAATCAATTCTACTTCACCAGTCACATCCCTATTATGCACATATTACAAAAAACAATTAAAACACTGCTATATGTAAATTTTATAAAAATGAGGAACTAAGTTAAAAAGAAATAATACTACAAACAAAGAAATTGTCCCTCACACCATCAAATTCTCCATCCCAAACTCTGAGAAAATACTATCTCTAATCCCGCCAGCCCTTGCGTTGTATCATTCCATGCCCACCTATTAACTCCATGAATAAGATGGATGGGCCTGTTGTATGATACGGTTAAAAAAATTGTGATGAATAAACTTTTGAAAAAACCCTCTCATATGTCAAAGCAAAGCAGCTAGCAATGCCCCAGGATCTGATTGAGCTATTGGTGGATTTGATGGCGGAGCTTGTTGGGGAAAAGGTTGAGGTGCATGGGAAGCTGACGGGATGCTAATTAATTGTTCTTTAATGAATTCCTTCAACCTGTTGATGTATAGAGTCAGATGATGTACCTGAGTTGTGACTACTGACATATAAATATAAGCTTGCATTTAGTTTACATATAACATACTCGTATGTCAGTGCAGGGTCCCCTGAGGCCACTGTCATGCGCAGCTGCGTTCTATCTGCAGGATCTGTCTCAATTCTTACCTGTGAATAACCCCCCAAAAGAAATTAAAAATGAAGCACAAATATTAAATCAATAAGTATTTAAGTAGGCCTATTACAACACGAGTAGAAGGTTTAGATCTGCATTAACTATACATAGTAATTCAAAAATACTACAGAATAAAGCAAGTTACTATTGTATTTTTATATACAGAATGTGAAAATTAGATTATTGTGTATCTTCTCGTGAAAAAGAAAACGGACCAGAGATACCACAGATTGAACTGTGATAAAATGTGGTACACTCAGCTATGTGTTTTGGGGGTTTAAAAAATATTAAAACCTCTATAAAGTACTCACTATAATACACATTATGGGAGCTTAGTGCAAGAATACTCATTACAAGTCAACAAGTATCTTGATACCATATTTACAATTTTTTAAAGATGATGCTCACTGCTCACTATTTTACAAGGTCTTAACCATATTCCAGAAGAATACAATCAAACTTTATAATATGGAACAGCAGAGGTACAAATCTAAATCTCAAGTCCTTGCCTGCTGATATACAGAATCACCCGCATGGCATCTTGTATAAACTAAAAAGATACAGGTATTTTAAAATTGAAGAATATGATCTTACCAAGCATAGCATGGCTCTTGTGCTTTCTGAATAGAATGTCGTGCTGGCAACCAAATTATTCGTATTTGGATCCTAAATATGCAGAAGATAAGTTTGTTTTGTATACATTACACCATAAGTGTTCGCTTATATAGTTATACTTGACACACAATGCAGTATTTTTTAGACTTACCAGTCCAGGACAAACCATCAAACGAAAACTGTTCAGCAAGTTCGCCATATCCATAAGAGGCATTGGTTTTACACCTCTGACCTGTTCATTTTAATAGAAGATTACGGTAAATACAGATACTTCTTCAGACAAAAGGAACGGATTGAAATGTATCAATTACAAGGTTAGGTACACTGAACACTAAAAAGGTTGAATTTTAACGAGATAAAACTTATTGAATATTACTAACCTCTTTCCTCACTCCACGCATGGCCTATCACACTACAATATCTATTTCTGAATCAACTAAAATCTCAACAACACAAACAGAATTATGAAGTATGGATTTTAGCTCTTGTACTTGCCGTTTTGCAATTCAAATTTAAAACTTGGAACTGAACTAAAGTCTACTCCATGATGAATCTCTTGTTATTCTGTTTATAGTTATTACGATTTACGGCAAAAGATGGCATGGGCATGAAGTGGACCAAACAATGTGACCGGAAGAATAAGTAAAACATGATGAAACAATATTATATATTCAGAGCAACTTAGAATCTCTCCCCATGATTTAAAAAAAAAAAAAAACAAGCTGTAAACCCAAGGAAACAAAAACAATTAGGATGTATGATGCTTCCTTATTGAACTAATGAATGGGAAGTGAAAAGTTATTAGACAATTCTAATGAAATTCTCATTGTAGCCCCTTTCTTTCCTTTTTACTTTTACAAGCAGAATTCTGGAGTACCCTATGGTAGCTTTTCTGTGTACTTGCAAAGTTACAAATTGACACTTGTTAAATATCCCTATGCAGAGCCAAGACTAAATATTATTAGCTGGTTTAAAGCATATCCCTGATCATGAAGGACTGTCTCAGAGTTTAACTTGCCAAGATTTTGCCAAATTTAATTTATTCTCGACAATCCGCCTAAACATTTTTATATTATCTACCCTGACAACTACTCATCTAATAGAAAGTTATCAAAGTTCTTTTAAGAGAGTAAGGAAGATGCTTTTTCCTTGCCAACATAGTACATAGTTGTTCCTTTAGGTTGCATATAGTGCATATAACTGTAAAATATTGTGGACACAATTCATGAATGCAACTGCTAGTACAAACTGCTGAACTACTGTTTTAACTTTTTGAAGTCAATTTAATGCAAACCTCTTACAAGAAACTGAAATCCAATTGCCTATTTGAGATCATCTTTGTACTAAAACACTTTTACTTTATACCAGTAACACCTATATGCCAAAAGATATTCTAGAACATAATATTTCAAGTACTACTTAAGGAAATATAAATGTTATCCGTTTGTTGCAATTAAGATACATGTCATAAATGTTTAAAAAATTTAGGCATGAATGATATTGTATCTTGATGTATAAGTTATCAGCTTAGATGTTTACCATACATAGCTTACAAATGTCTATATATAATAATTCAACATGCATACCACTTCTTGAAGTTTCAAAGGTGGACCAGATAGTGATCTCCATTGGGGGAAAAACTCTTCTGCTGAAACTGGGATCGGCTGAAGAAATTTATTCAGGACAGCAGGAAGCCGAAGTTTTACATTCACCTATAAAACATGAATTAAGTACCAACTACTAGTATGCATGCACAATACAACAAGAAACAACTTTTTGGAAAACTATACCAAGTCATTTACAAACTTGTACGAGAATTCAAGTACAGCTAGATCCCTACTCGGCCGTAGATTGACAACTTCAAGTGGACATTGCACCTAGACAATTAAACAAAAGAAGAAAACCAACCATATTTTAAGGGAAAACAACTGGCATGAATTACACAATCTGTTCAACGCACAAGCAACTAACCTGTGCCCGTGGAGGAATAGTTTGAGGTACTTCTGAGAGCTCTAACTTTAAATGGGAAGGAGCTAACATCAATGCTTGAACTGAAACAAGTGGAGCAGTATTCTTGTTTCCCAAGAAAAGTACTAGTCGCCCCTGATGAGATCGCCACTCTGCTTTGATGCCAATCTAGGATGACATATAAAAATTAATTCCTTCCACCCAACTTACATGAATGTTAATTTTATATTATAGAAGAGTTACAGTCTTACAGATGGATATAATAACAGGATCTAATATTCGTTATTCATAGTTTTAAAAGTAGATATACCTGAACATAAGGGTCTTCATACAAGACGCCGCTATCTTTTAGACATAAAGCATGAAACCTTTCGGCAATATTCCCTATTGGCTGTAAACATGAACTTACATCAGACAGTAATAAACACTAAAAAAATTACTATTTTCTGCTTCGATATCAAAAAAAAATTAATTCTTTTTAGTTATGAAGATAAACTACTAGAAAGATTCAACTAGAATATAATTAGTGATCTGTTGTACATGTAATTTCATTTACACGCCATGATTTGACTATACACACGAGAACAGTATCTCATTAACCTTATAAAGAGTACCTGACAAACAAAATTTATGTTGTAACAAGCTAATGATGTGGAAAAAAGAACTAATATATTAATTTTTATATAGTATTATTCAAGGATAAATCAATTGTTATTCATTAGTTTTATGCAACTAAACTAATAGGAATATTCTAGATTATAGTAGTAGAAAAATAACTATATTTGTTTCCTTTTATCTAGGATTTTACTTGCTCTCGAAGTTTGCTAATCCTCTGATTTGTAGGATTTCTATATAAACTATTGTAATACTCGTTAATAATCAGAAATGAATGGTTTAAATTGTGATTATTTGATAATTCTAAGAAATTCTTTGCGACTACTGATTCTCCTGCAGAGATAGATTTTTATCTTTTCTCTAACCATGTCCAATATCAGTCAACCTTTAAAAATTACTCATCATAATTTGGAATCTAGTAGAGGAAAGTCATATTAAATTTATACCAAAATTTTCAGGATAATAGGAAGACATAACAAGTCAGGTCATGCACATGAATTTGGCCTCATCACAGCAACCCATTTTCTCAAAAGTGCAACATGATGAGAAGACGTTTTAGGCCCCTTCTCTTTGAGCAGGTAGATAGATTCAAAAATTATACAGTTTAGAGAAAGGCAATGTACACACAAGAAGAAACATTCTAAACAATGTACAGCTGTAAAACCTTTGTTAAGTTTGGGAAACAATTCAACCTGTCATAGGATATATGTGCCAAACTATTTAGAAGTCCCAGGGGCTAGACCAGAATTTTTTGAACACCAATATTATCAGATAGGTGTCTTTACTGCACGGTTAACTCTGATGTTGGCAAGGTTTGGGTTTTGAGTGGTTAGTATAGAACAAAGCTGAGATAAGCAAAATCACTAATGTGGCCAATATGAATATCCAATTCTCGAATAAAGGTGCAAGAGTGGCTCCTTTTCTTTTCCGAAGATTTTTTTTGGGAGAAGGTAACGGAGAATATGGGCAACCATCCCCGCGATTACTGATCATCTACAGAAGTGTGCATGGTCTGTTTTGCACTAGATAATTCTCAAGTTAAAAGAACCAAAACAAAGGCCAACTAAAGCTAGAAATCATTACAGTATCCATAACAAATGAAATGTATTAACATCCAGCATTATTCATCCCCCGCTACAAACCAAAGAAACCCTACTTCCATTATAACCGACCATCCTTCTTCCGACCATCAAGATTCAAGGAAAAAAATGTACATTCTAATTCTTAACATTATTACAGGAGCTATCATATTAGATTTAGGACAGTATGTATCAAAACTTTATTGAACAGGCTCATATTCTTGCACACCAACACATATCAGTTTTCATCAGATGCTTCTATAGAGAACGTATAGTCGTATACTAGTATACATGTTTATGTTCGGTTGATGTTGTTTCATACAATGTCCATGCATAAATCTTAATAACATAAAAATACAGAAACAGAATGACATACCTGGACGGTATTAGTCTGATCTCCAACAGGTGCAAGGGCTAGAGCATCTGCTGCAATCGAAGTATCCGATAGTGGATTATGTTCAGATTCGACAGAAGCAAGAGGAGGGCCTTCGATAGCTAGTGGGCTTAAAAGATCACCAAGGAGATCTGGCAAAGGTGTAGAAGCTTGAAGATCTGCTGCACTCCCATTTGACCGAGTCAACACTTGGTCTGCTGTGTTGTGACCCTGTCATATAACTGTTAATATATTGTCTAGAGACGATGAATTTCAAAAACACATAGTTAACTAAAAAATATGCAGTGGCAGGCATCTCACCGCATTGCTCATGCTAGGCATTTTGACCGGACCTAGCTGGGCCTCAAGTGGAACCCCATTAGTAGTGGGTTGATCTGTCACTGTCAAAGCATTAGATGTTTGTTGTTGTGCCCGTAACTTGATAGCACTTTGCTCAGCAGTATCAGCTTCAGTATCTTCAGCTTTTTTAATCAACGAAGACTGAATTTTAAAATGACATGGTACGATTAGGTAGTGCTTGTATGCAGACAGCAACAAACTACTAGTTGATTCCATAATTAAAAACAGATCCGAGCTTCCTATGGGAAAGAGGGGTTGAGCAAATAGAAGAAGAGTACAAAGTTACCTTGCGCTCAGGAAACTTCGGCATTTCAGCTAATATATCTACTAAAGCTGCACCTTTCTTACTCAATGCAAAATACTCTGCGGCCCGTTGCTGAATCTCAACGTCAATGCAACTCTCATATCTGAAAAAGGCGTGAATATGTTAAAGCTTATAGCACATGAAGATCATCTTTATATTATGTAGCTCAAGTTATTCTCGTCAACAGTATAAATAAAGTTTAGCCTTTAGGTGTCTCACTTGCTGAATACTGCCCATATTTGATTCTGTAATTCTGGGTCTGGTGGCTGAGAATGCATCAATATCTTTGCATATGTTGAAAGCATAATAGGTACTGTGGGTATCCTGAAGTGATTATTTGCACAAAATAGATAAGTAAATGAAACAACTTACTCGAGGAGAGAGAAGAAAAAAGAGGCCTGTTCGGACTTACGAAACTGTGGGAAGCTTATCATGTATTATAGCAAATATTTCCTTTGGACTACACCCAGGCCGTCTAGCCAGAAGGTGACTGTATTCTCCAAGTAGATAGGCACTGACCTGTTCCCAAATATTTAAAAAGAAAAATAAATCCATAACGCTATCATTACTGATGAAATTCTACAATTTCATTAAACAGATATAAACCTGTGAAAATGAATTCAACTATAAAGTTAAGCAAACAGGGGAAGAAAATAACGGTCCGGCCCCAACAAAATAAATATCGTGAGATGATGCTCATGTCATAAGCATTCTATATTGTATATTACATTACAAGAAAAAATTGGGAAAAAGAAGTACAATCTAAATCCACCAGATAGCAGAAAACTAGAGATGACCCAATCAGATCACCGCATGGCGGGGATTTTTTTGGGTACCGAGCGATATTAGTGTCTTCTTGCCCCGACACGCCCTGAAATTTCCTATTTCCAAACCCACTCACCCCAATTCCCTGATCCCCCATACCTTATGAAATTAATATAATATATACATATAATTAAATATACATATATATGGAAAAGTTCTGTAAAGACCACTATTAACTTGGAGACCTTGGAAATCATATATGTTCTGAACATGTTTAACATGTTTTGTAGAACAAAATGTATTACAATATTCTGCAGAATATATATACTCTACAATTAAATAGTGGTCTCAACATAACTCAACCCTAGATATATACATGGGTGGGGAGGTTCTGCTACAAACTTTCTAAGATACAATCAATACAAACTTTTTTCAACATGTAGAACCTTACTTATATCAAGTTGCATTTTTGTAAATAATTGAAAATTTTATGACCCTTCTAGTAAAAAAAATATCAGTGGCATTTTTTTTTGAAAATAAGTAATTTTTTTGCATAATTAGGGCTAAACACATACCATTGAAGAACATTTATAATTTTTCTAGTGTCTATATATATTTACACTATTAAAATCAAGCAAACTATATTCCTAGTTTTTGAAACTGTGAACCACAGGAGAATAGCTAGAAATTAAATATAATTAAATATACTCAAAACATATAAATGCATAAAGGTTTAACACATATATGACTAAGATTCAACATGATTGTATTTTATAAAAGTTTGTGATTCAGACCATATGTATACAGTATATATTATCTAATTAATTCACTTCATTGGTTTAAGAATATATATTTTCATATAATTTTATCATGTTAATTATAATTTTGACTTTTATATATTATAAATAAAAGTTTAATCAAATTGGTGCTTAAAATGATCTTAAATTAAGATAAGTGATACCGCTTTTTCATATAAATATAGAGTAATTAGTATTTTGCACCCTTATCTTTCGACGTTTTTTCGATTTGGTCTCTAACTATATTTCTTGGCATATTGCACTTCTAAATTTCAAACTCGCTTCACTTTACATCCTTTTGACCAAATTTGCGAGGATAAAATAGGAAATGATTTATTCAAATATGATTTTATGACAAAATGCACCCCATAATTTTAAAATTTTGCCAAAGTGCACATTAACTTAATGTTTCACTTTTTTTAAACAAGAGTTAATATTTTATAAATAACCATTTGTAATATATATTAGCTAAAAAATTTCTTAGAGAAAAAAGGCCAAAAAATATACATTTATTTAAAAATTTCCTTTTTAGAAGTAAATTCAAAAATTAATTTTTTATATTAAGCGTAATTTAACATGGGTACAGCCGTACAATATTGTTTCTCATTCCCTTTCATTTACATCTAAGTTTTATACTTACATAACTCATTAAAAACGGGATATTTGGGAGATGAAAATATTTTTTTACGCATAATTTTGGTGGTATAAATAAAAGTTTAATATTTAAATATTTATTGACAAAAAATATAAACAATTAATTGAAATATATGTTCAATACACCTTGAAATGTGTGCAAAATTCAAAATGGACAAGTAATTTAAGATAGAGGGAGTATATCTTTTAACAAGTATCACAAAAAATTATATTTTAATTAAGATAACTTACAATTGATTATTTCTAAAATATTAACATTTATTTTTAAAAAAGTGAAATATTAAGTTAAGGTGCACTTTGTTAAAATTTTAAAATTATGGGGTGGATTTTATCATAAATCATACTTGAATAAATCATTTCCTATTTTACCACTGTTAATTTGATCAAAAGGGTGCAAAGTGAAATGAATTTGAAACATATAGGTGCAATATGCCAAAAAACATAAATTAAGACCAAATTGAAAAAAGGCCAAAGATAAGGGGTGCAAAATGCTAATTACTCTAGAATATATACAAAACCACTAAGAGGAATCCTAAATTCCATGTTCCACGTTCAGGGCGGGGGTGGAGGGAGGAAAATGATCCCTGACATGAAGTGACCCGACATCCCTGCAGAAATATATGTTTGCCGCATAGGATGTTGGCGCCAACACTAATCTGACTAGCATCCAATATCTTAATGTGTTTTTCATAATCAATTAACAATTGCAGTGCTGTAAGCACTACCCATCTCTCTTAAAAATAAAATATACAAATGTCCACACACCACAAGTGAAATACATACAATATATCATAATCCAAAATGAGCATGTAACAACTAAAGTGAGCATCTAAGTAAAATATATTTTATCCCTAAGAATTCAAAGCACGAGCACAACAAACAAGCTTCAACGCAAGTATTTAACAGTTCTCGGTACCTACGCTTCGCCTGACATACAATATAGCTAGACAAGAATAATGTGATGAAACAATACAAACCTTCACCATCGTTTCATGTATGGCAGGCTTATCAAGATATTCCCTTGCTTTGAGTGCTGCATAAGGCTGGTAGATAAATAAAAGTGAGCACAAATATTAAATCAACTTTTAAGAAGAAAGAAAAACCAGTATAAGTGCAAATATATACTTATAGTCACCTGCAGGTCCTCATTGTTTGTTACAAACTGCACAACCCGAAACCAAATGTCATCACTGACAAAGTCTCCTGCTTTATCGATTAATTGTAGAATAACATCCACATACCTGCATATTAGAAGGGAAAGAATGCAATAAATGAATGTTTCAAAGATCAAGTATTAGCCTCTATGAGGATGAGAAGAATGGCATATGTATGGTATACGCCTGACAGAAGAATACTTTCAGAAGTGAAAAGTATCACATCCTAAACCTTTTCATTTATAAAAGAGATTTGATTGTATATTGTACCGACTATACTTAGGATCAAAAGGACATAAGCTTGTGCATATTTTCATGACAAGAGAATATCTATGATCATATTTTCATTTACAAATACACTGTTCAGTTGAGCAATTGTAGATCAAGATTCTTGGGAAAGATATAAAGACTCCAAATTCATAGATAATACCACACCATGATAGATCAGGTGCAAACTTCTCTGCAAGAATAGCAGCTTTAAGTGACAATTCTTCCCGCATTGCAAAATCTGCTGTTGCAAGAAACTGAAAAAAGAAAATTTCCAGCATCAAACCCTTTGCATCATGGCAAGACCATTTAAATATTTTAGAAAACATAAACAAGAAACAATACTTTCACACAACGATGTTTACCTGTAAGAGTTCTTCGACTATGTCCTTCGCATTGGAAACATCACACATGCCATACAGTAGATCTAGAGCGCGTCTCCTAATACTGCAAATAGATTTTTTTTTGCTTGTTACAGTAATATAAAGCAAGCATACAATCATTACATGTAGAAGCACGGCTACAATTAGAGTAACAAATTTATTCAATTGGTACAGTAGAACAAGATGGATCTCACACCATTAATTGAACTTCGAAAAATTCCAGCTTAACAATAAATATTTTAGCCAAGTGCAGGTGCCCACATGGTCCACCTGCACGGTTCATCTCTACTAAAACAGCAATTGGAGGATCAGTTCTTCAAGCGCTGCACTAGATGAAAGTAAGCCCCTATAGTGACAAACAAGGCTACTAGGCTAGACTAGTACAGCCTTTAAAAGTCGCCATATTATAAAGGTTGACAATGTTGGGACAAGATACTACAAAAAAACACTGCAAAACCTGGATTGGAAAAGCACCTAAATCATCTCTACGAAGAAGATGTCTATCAGATAGCCTACTATTTACAATTGTTGAAAATTTTGACATATGAGCAATATACGAGGCTTGCGCACTTAAGTTACATTAACCAATAATATTACTCAACAACAAAATTATGACAATTGACTAGAATTCTCATTAAATAAAGACTAATGAACAGGTGAAGTTTAACCTGATGTCAGGATCCTTCAGAGAGGTAATAATTTGGGCTTGATGTCTTTTTATAATTTCCTGAACATCTGTGACCATCAACATCCGAGTCATATTTTCCTGCACATAATCAGTCAAAAATGATGAATCGGAGACTTACACTGTTCAATCCAATTTTTTAGTACATGCAAGCAATCAAAAGGAATCTATGAAAATGCTAACCAATAGTTAGTAAAATCTTCAACTTACCAGACCAAGATACCTAATGTTTGGCTCACGCACAGCTATGAACTTTCCAAGTAAAGCAACACACTGGGACATCATTTCTTTTTCAGCATCAAGGTGCATGACCTGTACTAACCAACATAGACAACTGTCAACTTAATATAAAACATATGAAAAAGACAACACATTGTCGGTCTCAACTCTCCACAATTAGTCAAGCAGTCATTTTGATAATTGCAACAAGTGAATTGTATGCCCTGGTGCTTGGTCTTTTTGTCTTCACAACAATATAATATATTACAACATTAAACTTCCCAGGTAACCTATCTTTGCTAATTATATATCAACTTCCAGTGGGGAAAAAACATTTTTCCTTTCTTGAAAAAATAATTTTCCTCTATATTAGTGGATATGCAGAATCGAGTGTCTTACATGGCACATGCTAGACTTAAAATTATACCAGCAAAGTTTCTTTCTTACTACAAGTCAGTAGTATTTCTACTAATGGTAATGAAGAGAAAACACATTTAAAATTGCATGCTGGTCTACAAGACAAGTTAAAAGTCCAAAAACCTGTTCTCTCACCTAACTCTTGGTATTACATTTCCTAGAAAAGAAGTATGCCCAAGGACTAAGGTCCCTTTATGCAGCTTTAGTTTATACTTTATACTAGTTTCCAAATAAACCTGTTTGAGCATGCTTCAAACATTTAGTTTACAAAATATATAATATTGCTTTGATTTACAAAACATGAACCAAAAAAATATCATATTGCTCTTATGTAAATGTAAAAGCTACATATCTAAAGTTAACTTAGAGACTTTTATGGGTGTAATTGAATAAGGGCAGGGCAGTAGCGTCATCTAGACTAAATGACTACATATGAGTGAATAAGCGATTCTTGCAGTTACATTAACAAAAGAGTTAAAAATATTTCTCTATTTAATATTACGATCTCCCTTTGTAGGCACCAGTTCTCCACTTCCCGTCTATATAACAGCATAGAATTTTTAACAATCTACTGTGGGAAAATTTTATTTAAGAAGCAAGTTGAAACCATCTTGTGGTCTTCTGCAATGTACAGCTTTACCTATTTCTTGCATCTTTGACCAAACACATAATTGTTATCGCTCTTAAATTGCCATTTACACTGTTAAACTAGCTTCTGTAATTTTAATCAAAGGGCCTACTCAAATTCCATGCTGAAGTACTGATTATCTTCTAAATCGCAAGACTTGCAACTCCAGTTTACAAAACTTACATTAGGAGTTCAAGGAATGATAAATTTCACCATTAAGGAACAGTTAAAACTGCTGAACACATGTACTAGGAAATTTAATGTGGAATAACAGTTACCAGAGCAAGGGCTTCAAATAGTACAGCATGTGATGCATTGTTCTTGTTTACATTTTTCACGACATCGGTGCCCATTAAAACTCGTTGTAAAACCTACAGCACGAGTGCAAGTTTGTTAGAATATGGTATCGAATCACTAATCACCCTGAAGTAGTACATATTGGTGTTGAGACTTGAGAACTTGCTTCAAACAAAGATCTTCTTGTGTTTGGATCCTCCACGTTAGGGAAATACTGAAGTGCTCTCATTGTTTTGACCTGCAATCATCAAATAATTAAAATCATTATGAGAAACAAATAGAGAAAAGAAAGAAATTAATTTACCAATCATATGAAAATAAAGAACAATGAATTTCACTTTGCAGTCTACAAATCTACATTACAGACATTGAAGTTCTAAAAAAAATATTTTTAAATCACACGGGTAAAACTCCATCTAGTGGAGCACTTGATGTATTAGGAAATTGACTTTAACGGTTAGAGTAATTCATTAGGAAAAAAAATCTCTTTTACAACCCATTTGCCAGGTCATATATTACGCCTGCATACAAAGATATGTACAAAGACATGTCAATAGAGATAAAGGAAGATAGGAAACACAAAAGAGACTTGGAGGAGTTCAGCAACAGATCCAACTATATGCTCTGACTATAAATACAATAATATCTGCCATAGAGTTCAAAGCGAAGTCTAACTACCCAATTTGATTTCACCTACTAATAATACTAATGAAAAGTCTGAGAAAAAAATGCACACACCTGAAGCCAGGGAGAAGGGATACCATAGTAAGTGTATTCTTGGGGAATGTCCTGATTTCTAGCAAGCCTTTCCAATACTTTCACACATTTAGGAAGACAGCTCCAATATGAATCATAATCCTTCGACACTAAAGCAACAAAAAGGCTCATAGATGATGTCAAAACACCTAGGTCACGTTCATCCAATAGCTGAGCCATCCGATCTGACCTGAGAAACCGGAAACACATCACTAGAGCAACTGTGCATAAATCTGTATATAACTGTCTATACACATGGGCATGGATACTTTGCTTTCTCCATACAAATGAGAACCTTATTAAACTGAGCCACCCATGCCAGTTTTAGTTGAAACAGAATTGCAACAAACCAACTTAGCCTCATTAAGGACATGCCTCAAGAGATCTATCATCACACTTACCAGCCGTCAACGTTAACAACGTCAGGATTTTTCCTAAAAAGTCGCAGTAAACACAGGGCAGCCTTCTTTCTCACAAGTGGTCTGCAACTACTGGAAAGCTGAAGCAAAGGGCAATAGTTACAATCGTTTATATTCAGTATAAGCACAGACTAGTATTTATTTCTCTTACAAGTAACTTCTGAACATCAGGTGCCAGGGATTCAGCAAACTCTCGACCACCAATATTACCAACCTGTGAGCATAAAATAAATGGGAAAAGGCCTATTACATATTTGGATAGACTTTTTAAGTTCTATAAGCCAAAAAGGTTAGGAATACGAAAAAGGAAGACATCTAAGAATTTTAACTTAAAAATAATCATTCAACTATTTTGCATCCAACTTAACTTGAGTACTGAAATCTTTTATCAGAAGCAATAATGTAAAAGGCTGACAAACAATTTCAGTAAAAAATGTATTAAAATTTAAATGCTGTTGTGCCATAAATTGTATTAAAATGGTCTGGAACATTTATAATATGTGTGAACACTAAATCAGTAGATATACATACGCATAAGTAAAGATTATCTTATATCTTATATAATACATTAATACCATGCTCAGTCTCTAGATTACATTAATGTTAATCTGTGAAATTGTGTATAAGAAACCAGAGAAGTTTATACAGCAACTGGCAAAGAGTAAATTTAAATTTACTTAATAACATACTCCTCCGATATACTTCTGGCAGCAAGATATTGTAAAACAACTGGCAAAGAGTAAATTTAAATTCACTTAATAACATACTCCTCTGATATACTTCTGGCAGCAAGACATTGTAGTATTGTACAACTAAAAATATAAGAAAATGTTTTGAGATCTTGGGGAGTGGGGGACAAAACAGATTGAGAAGGTATAAGAAATTCTTCTGGATAAGAAACCAGAGAAGTTCATATAGCAACTGGCAAAAATAAATTTAAATTTACTTAATAACATACTCCTCCGATATACTTCTGGGCCTCTGGCAGCAAGATATTGTATCAAAACTAACAATATAAGAAAATTCTTGTGGATAATAAACCAGAGAAATTTATATAGCAACTAATAAAGAGTAAATTTAAATTTACTTAATAACATACTCCTCTAATATGCTTCCGGCAGCAAGATATTGCAAAACTAAAAATATAAGAAAATGTTCCTTTGAGATTTTAAGATATAAGAGAACAAGTACACAAACTGATTAAGACAACGCAAGAGAATTTTTTGTATTAGGATATCACAAAAGAGAAAGGCAAGAAGTGAGAAAGCAAGAGTACTTGTTCTGTGAAACACTTAAGAAACGGAATCTCATTCAAAAGTGCAAGGGTGGGAGTACTGAACCACTAAAATCATAACACATTGCATTATTAAGCATACATATAACATAATAACAGCAACTTTTCGTCATGATGGTAACTTCGGTCATTTTACAATGCCTTTGACAGTGCTCCCAGCCCCCACGGCAATATTTGATTACAATCCCTATAATCCAGGAACTATTTACAATTTTCCCTCATTTTATGATGTTTTATCCTTCAAAATAGTCACATGGACTATTATCTATAATTGCTATGGTTCTACCCCACGTTATTCTCCTTTTTCCCTCGCTTAGTGTTTAGGCTAAGGACTTGGGCTTTAATAGCAAGAAAAGGCTGTTTCGGGTGCGCACACGTATCTGCCCGGATGCAATCGGATTGGAACAGTTTCCTTCTAGTTAATTATATATTTTGTTTTTCTGTGGGGAGGGCGCTGTTTAATACCACCCTCTACATCGGTATCATTAATTCCATGGCCAGAAAAAATTGACTTGAAAATTTAATGCCTGGGATTAATAAGGAAGATAAGAAGTAAAACATTAGAACATATGCAACAGGCAAGTACTTCAGCAATTACTATTGTCAAATACTTACTAAAAACTTTAAGAGTTGGCAAGGGATAGGAGATAATCCCAAACACTTATTAACAACTCTAAAAGTTGGCAAGGATGGGAGCAGGACACAGTAAAAAATAATCAAACATGAGTTTGCAGCTAGTCAAATTCAAAAAATTTAATGCAGTTGAAATGGCACTATAGGTTTTGAGCAAATACCATATACTATCAAAACCAAATTTGTCATTAAAATTCAACGGATCGTGTGTAATCAAATAATTATGGAAATATGTGTAAACACATAGATAAGGATGTGAAAGTTTAATAGAAAAAAAATGAAGAGTTCTTATCAAAACATACCAACGTCAATGCAAGACACTGAAATGTTTCATTGCGACCAATGATGTCATTGCGGACAGTATTGATGGCTAATCTTAGAAAATCATGATTCTCGTTGAGCAAAGATGATGTGACAATGTATCCAACCTGCAGATACATAACCGTTACTCATCAATTATGCCAAACTTATCTAAACTAAAACATATAGATGAAACTCTGATCATACATAACAGCTAGCCACTTAAAAAACTTTGTTACAACTTTGCTACAATATAAACCATCATCATACGATTAGATGTTGTCAACTACGCTTAAGGTACAATGATATATTAACCAACAGATAATTGTAATAGAAACAAAAAAATAATAATGAAATAATCAAGAAATGCAAATTCAGTGACACAGTTAAATTACCAATACTTCTCATCCTGTAAGAGTTAACCAGGTTGTTAAAAAAAATGTTACTTCTAAATCAGAATCACTCTTGAGTCGTGAAGATGTAGCTTCGATAGCAGAAATCAAAACAATAATGCATATGCTTCACAAATCACAAATACAGAGGATAAAATTGATCTCTGGACCTATTATTATTCTGTTTTGTCCACTAATACCCACAAACCTTACCTGGCATATAGAAACAAGTCGATATGCCAGACAAATTGATTTATGAACTACTGAAAGATGAACAACAGACCTTGTGGAAACTTAAGAAGGATTTTTATTGCAAATTTATGCATAAGGTTGCCGTATAGCGGCTATCTTTTATATATTCCTGCTATCCAGATCTGCAAGGTTCTAAATTCAGATACTCTTCCCAATATTAAATGGGTATATTGGACATGCGTCACTAGACATGGCCTATCAGATATCATATGGTACCATAGTCACATGTTTAACATAGAAGTTCAGATATATATCATTAATAACATCAGGTGTTTCTTCATATATATGCATAACGTTGTATCAACGTAGGCTCTACTTAAGTTGTCTATCCTACATAACTTATCAGTTTCTGTGAAGCTTATACATGGTACAAGGTAAACAGGACTGTATGGAAGATAATGTGTTGAAGAATTGTTAAGAACTCACAAAAATGATCTCCGATGTTCATTTAAATAAGTAAGAAGACAATGTCATCATTGTGGTCATGAAAAGTTAAACCATACCACAACTATATGAAGGAATGGAAATGGATATTTTGGTGCAAATTGCCAATTCCTACACTATCACTCGCAAGTCCTACCAGATAAGAAATGTTAAGATTTTAATCGGAACAGAGAAGTGGGAAAAGAAGAAATATAAAAATTATGTAACAATTTATAATACAAGAGAAGCTGAATAACTGATGCTTTCCAGTAAAATTAAATTTACTTTTATACCATAACCAAAGGATGCTGAGCTAGAAAAGGCCTAAATAGATCAAATGTTCAAGGTCGCATAGTATGAACTGCTGAATTTTGATAACTGGCCTCAAGCTAATTACATAACATTCTACGGTAAGTACTTTTCTGATTGTTGAATATTTCATCTGTGCCACTAAGTTATATTGCCAAAATATTGGTCATATGTCAACCAGAGCAGAGAAAATAAACATGTATATTACTTTAACCTAAGAGATGAGAAATACCTGCTTTTCTGGATACTTTGGTGCTGATATTAATGAAACGGCTTCCATATGACCGAAATCCACGTCATATCCCAGCATATAAATGTAAAGCATTTTCCAAACATATTTCTTTTTTTCATAAGGTGTCAAACCCTGAGATTTTGAAATAATAATAATAACAATTACAAAACTTGGTTTAACAATATAGACATCAAACAGTCACCAAAAGCACGTAAACAAAAGAAACACGTAAAACAGCAACTTATGACCCCAAACTGCTAGTGTGTTCAATAAATTTCCAAAACATTATAAACGTATTAATTGATGGTATTTCTATATAAACTCTTGTATCGTTATTAATCAGATTTACATTATGAATTAACTTTCAACATGTGTGTTCTTTTTGTGAGAAGTGAGCACTTGTCTCTTTTGAGATATATATCTAGAAAGAACTCCCATATACCTACCCCAGACCTCATCCTACTCCTACATCAAGTGGTATTAAGAGCCAAAATTCCTAAACTTTTTTTTATTTACCTAATTTTCTAGCCTTGGTGCCTTACCCATTCCTTAAGGTTTCTTAAGGAATCGACACTCACCATAGACGAAAGCACGTTTTGCAACAGATATATAACCCAGTATCAAATATAACAAAGCACTTTGACAATTCACCATTCATACAGTGTTGTTCATCACAAGTACTATTCACAGATATTTTAAACATGCAAAATTAAATTTTGACTCTTAAAAGATATCTTCAGAGAGAACACGAGCTAGAGTTGGTTTTAAAAAACATGTTAAGAAGCTAATTCTGTGTATTTTAAATTTGCTATCATTGTCTCTTACTCTCTTACATAGTTCCATAGGCCTGACTCTTTAATATTTCCTCAAGAACCCCTTGATATGATGAAATGATTGCAAAATTAGGATCTGAATCTGGAAGATAACACTAATTAACATAGTTGTTAAGTTGGAGAAAAAGTAAGGCACTACGCAAAATCTGTTTGCTCAGAAAAGGACACAACGTTAACAACTACTCATATCTACGAGGGCATTTGCATTCCTAAAAAATCTGTAAGAACTCACAGTATACGGAGATATTGTTCACAATCAAATTGTTATCGCACTTGACTCCTTCCAAATTTTGAAACTACATAAGAGCGGCATGGAAATTTCATGGAAATTTCAAAAGGTTACATGTTCAAATCCCTCAAAATCATGGTGCACCGCTTTGATTTTATTAGTCCTAAATGTGTTCTCTCAATGGATTCTAAAAGTTCATGTCCTGGAGCCTCGTTTGAGAATTATGAATCCATTCCTGTCATAAATTTGTGGTCTAGTTTTTCAGAGAATGGGGCACTGGTGCAAACAAAAGAATAAATAAATTATTTTTATATATGTTTATAAATAAACTTCATTTGTAATTGATTAGGTGTTTATAATAGGCTATAATTAGTCATAGTTAAGTTGATTCTTTTTTCAATTACGGAAGTAGATCAGTATTGGAATTGAAGTATATAGAATGATTACTTTTCTTTTCAATTAAAATTCGCTTGCATTGTGTTTGGTTGGGGGAGAATGGAATGGAATGATATGAATGAAATTAAAGGAAAACAATGGAGGTAGAAGTGAAGGTTTGAAAAAACATAAATTAGTGCAAATATGAGGATTGTGAAGAAAAGGGGTACGGTGGACAATGGCGCATTCCATTTCAAGTTGGATGGGGGGTTGGGTGGTCAAGATATAATATTTTTTTAATTGTTTTATAAACACAAGTGTATATATTAATATATACATAAATATATACTTTGATTTTGTATACACTTTGTCCCTTTGCTTCTTGGTTGTAAAAACGAAAAAGCATGGAATCTCCGACCCCCACAAGCAAAGCCCGGGTTTATCTGTTCAATAAATGCAACATATTTTGCTTTCTTCTTTTCTATGTTTTCTGACCAAAAATCCTATATTTTCATTTTGCCCTTTTGTCTAATCTTACAGCAGCTTTAAGGGAGAGTTTTACAAATTATGGAAATTGTGACGACGGTGGCGAGAGTTTGATGCAGTCATTTGTAGCAAGTTGTCATCACAGAGTAAGCGGTCTGGAAAAGCAAGCGCTGTAAGCTCTCAACCATGGCGGTGTTTTTATATTAAGTTATCACTACGTCAGTGAAGAGTTCCGATGTTAATAGACTAATATTCCATGTATCCATAAACAAAAAAGTCTCATAAGCTGAAGTAATTTTATGTTTTTGTGTATCACACCCCCCCCCCCAAAAAAAAAAAAATCTGTATCCATTCTCAAGACAAGAGCTTTCAGTGCAGGATTGGAACATGAAAGTAAATTAAGATGTTCAACCAGGAAACAAGCAAACAAAGCAAAGTATATAGATGTATGTATATACATGTGTGTGTTTATAAAAGCATTAAAAGAAATTGTGTTTTGACCATTTTGCCTCCCTCCCTGTTAATTTTTAACATTTGACCTAACGGCAGGTATCTGGAGCCCCTAACGTGTATCAAAAAATAAATTTAGCCACTAACGTGCAAGATATTTAAATTACAGGCCTGCAATTTAGTCTAAACTTTCATAATACACTTTTATCATTACTAATCATATTTGAATTATTAATAAGTTGAGAAATTGTGTATTCTCTATCGTGAAATTATATTGTTAGAAATATTAACTGGGACAAGTTCCCAAATATCTAACCTGGATCTCACCCTACTTCGTCCATGTATTATTATAAGACCATTTGATTAATTTCATTTACAATACAGCATTGGATCAAACAGCTATCTCCAACATATACTTGCCCCCATGAATATAGTACCCTCGTTGTGTCTATAACCACGGCTGGCTACTTGAATTGCATAATAGACTACTATACAAACTGCAGCACTGTTTTATCATAGGCCATTACAATCATATTCATTAACTATGCAACATTAGATAAACTTCAGATATTTCCAACATATAACTGGCTTACAAATTTAATAATATCACTATCTGCATAACAACTAGTAGCAACTTGAATTGCGAAACAAACTATTATACAACCTGCAGCACTGTTTTACATAACATTCTAATATGTATTATTGTGCTACATTACCAATTTCAGGCTATTTACAACATATACTTGCCCCATGCATATAATAGTCTCATTATATGTATATTGATAACAACTGACTAATAGCAACTCGTATTGCATAATAAGCTAGTCCGCAAATTCACCACACTGTCTTACTATAGACCATTCAATCAGTTTCAACTATCTCACAAGTCTAATAATATTGTCATACCTATCTATAACATATACTGTCAACGTGCATTGCTTAAGCGTAACACACAATCATCGTTTTACTATCGGACACTCAATCAACTCATTAAAAATGCATCATTACATCAACCTCGCCTGTCTCAAGCTAAAATTCACACTTAATAACAGTCAATTAACACTAAAAAAATGCCAAAATTATACAACATCGAAACAATTTCATTTATGATGCATTAACTAGATCAATCTCACCTATATCAAGTTAAAATTAGCACTTGGACAGTCAACTAACACTACAAATGCTAGAAGTAAACAGCATTCTATCAAATTCAGTTCCGATACAAAAATTGTAGCGATCGCAGCAATATCGAGAACTAGAACTAGGAATAGAGTTAACAGATAGAAATTGAAATAGAAACCCTAACCTTTTCATTTTTGAAGCGAGTACGGATATGTCCTAACTCCTTATCGACACGGAGACGTTCCTGTTCTTTGTTTTGACAATTACGAATGTCGCTGATGAAAACTGAGAGTCCTCGCATTCCAGATAACGCCATTATAGCCTCAGATCCAGCCGAGAGTTTGTGAATCTCTCTCAGCTACTCTCTCTCGCTATCTCTCTCTGTTTCTCTCTAGATCCTAGGCGTTCGTTGCTCGATCCAGAGATCGTAGAGAAGATTCAAATAACGGAAATTATGTGTATTGTGTAAATATGTGAGTGTATAGATATATGTAAATGTACGTATAGAGAGAGAAAGAGAGGGGGGAAGGAATGAGGAAGACAGTGGTATAATAGGTGGATGGAGTGAAGAAAAATTGGAAAAGTCCGTCGGCTATTAAGTTCAAACACGACTTCTCTTTCCTCCTTTTACTCTTTTTTTTTTATTACTTGTAAATTATGTGGATAATTCATAATTGTATATGATATTAATTATAAAATAATACTAATACTTTTTGACAATGATAAATGAGTTTGAATCAAGTTGACACATGCGTAAACTCTGTTTATGTAATTCTTGTAAAGCAATTAAATAACAATGTTGACATTAAAAATATAAATCGATCAATTTATAATAAATAATTTTATGCTTAAAATACTCCCTTCAATCAAATTCAATTTCATTATTTACCTAATTAATAAGTGAATTTTCAAGTCCGATCAACTCAGTTCTATTATAATTTTTTCCAACATTTATACTAACAACAATTTATCAAAAATATTTAATTTTAATTTTAATATAAAATTATATTATTTTTCTAGTAACAATTAATGATGTCAATAAAAATTATATATTTAAGAAGTATTTCAAATCTCATTAGTGTTGAATAAGTTAAAACATTAAGGGTCGTTTAATCTGGAATTGAAATGAGGAATCGGATTTAAATGATATGGGTTCAATTAGGGATGCGCATTCGGTTAACCGAAATCGAAATCGAATTTTTTTCCAGTTAATCGAAATATTCAAAAAATGACTACTGAAAATTGAACCGAAATTAATTTAGTTTTAAATTGAATCGAAATTATTATTTCGGTTATTTACTGAAAACCGAAATTTAATAAAAATTATAAATTATACATCAATTAAATTTAATATTTAAATTTATATTAAAAACAAAAAATAAAAAATAACTTTTTTTTTGAAACAAAACAACGAAAACTATCATTAAACAAGATCATGTGAAATTACATCGGTAAGGAAGGAAGGAACAGAGTTCCATTCCTGACAATCAGACATAGAAATAGTCTCTCTAGCAATCGTATGAGCTGCCATGTTCGCTGATCGTTTGATAAAATGAAGAGAGTAGGACCTCAAGTCCTTAATAATGCTCAAGCAATCTGAAATAATATCGCCAAAATAAGACCGGTCTTTTCTGTTATGTCTCATGCCTTGGACAACCAGAAGAGAATCAAGTTCAAAAGACACATTCGAAATTTCCTTCTCCTTTACCCATGAAAGAGCTTCTCGAAAAGCCATATCCTCCGCAATCTTTGGATCAAAATCACCCAGAAAAAGTCCCCCATAACCTGCTAGGAACAGACCTTGCTCATTCCTTAATAGACACCCAAAAGAGCTAGTCCTTCTTTCCGATGAAACGGATGCATCAACACAGCATGAAATCCACCCTTGCTGCGGCTTGTGCCATTTTGTTACACCATCAGACTTATGGGTTCTAGAAACTCCTGCCTCCTTCGCTTGTGCCTTCTCCCATTGCTCATGAAAATCCCTAGCTAACATAACCACCCGCCGAGAAGTCTGAAAGTTACTGCGCCATACCACATCGTTCCTATGAGACCAGATACTCCATACAACCATACTGAAGAATTCAATATCTTTAACCGACCAAGTCTCAAATACTTGCTTTAAACTTTGAGTGATGGGATATCCTTCAAAATTTTGAACATGAAGAAGAGCCTCTAGCCAACATTGTTTTGAGAACGGACAGAACCAAAGAACATGCTCCAACGTCTCCTCCCCTGACCTACAAACTGGGCACTGGGGACTCACATCCACATGTCTCCGCTGCAGATTATCTAGAGTTGGTAAACAATTATGGAAAACTCTCCAGAGGAAATTTTTTACCTTTGGGGGGACAGACAGCGACCACATCTTTTGCCACCCAAACTGAATTTGCATTGTTGCAGTAGTGTTATACTCCCCAGTTAATCTCTTGTATCCTGTCTTCACCGTATAACAGCCTTTCTCCTCATCAACCCAGGCCCACGAGTCTTCCCTCACTGTATGACTTCGAGGAATCCTCAGAATTCTTTCCGCATCTTGATCAGTAAAAATGTCCCTTATTACTTCTGTATCCCATTCCACTGAGCCTATTTGCAGCAGGTTATTAACTGTTATATGTTGTAACTCAGGAATAAGAGGAGTAGAAACATACGCGTTCTGAGAATCTAGAATCCACGGATCGTTCCAGACATTAATGGTCTCTCCTGAACCCACTTTGATTCGACTACCCGCTACAACATGGTCCCGAGCTTCAAGAACACTGCGCCACACATAGCTCGGATTACTACCCGTAGTGGCTTCCCGGAAAGAAACAGATGAATAATATCTAGCTTTCATAAGCCGTGCCACCAACGAATGAGGTTCAGTCATCAGTTTCCAAACTTGTTTACCCAGCATAACAATGTTGAACTCCCTTACTCTCCTAAAACCCATACCCCCAAACTTCTTTGGACTGCACAGTTTGTCCCAACCAGACCACCTGATCCCATTGTTCTCCATACTTGAAACCCAACCAAAACTTGTTCATCAAGACCTCCAATTCATCGCATAATTTTTTTGGTAGAAGAAATACTCCCATTACATACGACGGAATAGCTTGGATCACAGCTTTGATCAAAATTTCTTTCCCCGCTCTAGATATTGTCTTCCCCTTCCAACCTTGCATACGGTTCCAAACTTTCTCTTTTATATATGCAAAAATTTCCCCTTTTTTTCTACCCACAAAACTTGGAAGACCGAGATAAACAAAATTATCGCTACTCATTTGAACTTGGAGAGCCTGACTCACAGAATCTGCAACATACCTTGAAGTGTTTCTACTAAAATGAATGCTCGATTTCTGGAAATTCACCATTTGCCCTGTTGCCTTTTCATACAGAGATAAACAATTTTTAACACACTGGGCCTCGTCCATAGTAGCTCGAAAAAATAGATAACAATCATCTGCAAAGAAAAGATGAGAGATAATCGGAGCTCTATCTGCAATCCTACACCCATGAAGCTCACCTGCCACCTGTTTTCTTTTGAGCACAGTTGAGAGTCCTTCCGCACATAGGAGAAAAAGATACGGGGAGATTGGGTCTCCCTGTCTTAAACCTCTACTAGGGATGATTGGACCTACCTCTTTTCCCGAGACCAAAAAATTATATTTAACCGTCGTCATAAACAAGGATATCCAGTCAATCCACTTCATGCGAAAAACCATTTTCTGCATAATTCCGCGAAGAAATCTCCATTCCACTCTATCGTATGCCTTGCTCATATCAATCTTAAGAGCGGCATAACCCACCTTACCTTGAGTCTTTCTACGCATCCAGTGATTTATTTCAAAAGCTGCGATTACATTGTCCGTAATTAAACGTCTAGGAATAAAAGCACTTTGTTCCTCCGAGATTATCAATGACAAAATATTCTTCATTCTGTTTGCTAGCATCTTGGTGATAATCTTTATCAACACATTGCAGAGAGATATTGGTCGCAAATCAGTAAGAACTTCTGGATTTGTTTTTTTGGGGATGAGCACCACTAGCGTGTCATTCATATTCTGAAGCATTATTCCAGAAGAAAGAATTTGACAGCATTCTTTCACCGTATCAGGTCCTATAATGTTCCAGAAACGTTGGTAAAATGCAGGGTTCATTCCGTCAGGACCCGGGCTCTTATCGGGATGCATCGAAAAAATCGCCTCTTTTACTTCCTCATCTGTAAAGTTCTGGGTTAATTCCTCGTTTTGTGCTTGGTTGATGCACACATTAATACATTCCAAAACTTCCTGCATATCACTCCCCTGTGACTCGAAAAGGTTTTCGTAGTATTCCCCTATTAATTCCTCCAACCCATTATTCCATCCCTTCCAATTTCCTGAATTGTCTTTAAGTTGCTTTATCGAATTTTTCTTCTTTCGTGCAGATGCGTAAACATGAAAGTATTTTGAGTTACAATCTGCAGTTTTTAACCAGTGTTGCTTCGCTCGTTGTCTCCAAAAATCCTCCTGTTGAGCAAGTAATTTCGAATATTCTTTCACTGAATCATTGTAGCACTGAACTGAGAAGGCATCTGTTCTTCCTCTATACAGGTTCATTCGAGCACGACTTTGTTCTATCTTCTCTTTGAAATTTTTCCCCAATTTATCACCCCACACCCTTAGCTCCCTTGCACACATATCCAATTTTTGAGTAAAACTATTCCCGTTATTTTGCCTCCACACTGTTTCTACCACTGTACCACAACCCTCCTCTCGGAGCCATGAGTTTTCAAAACGAAACCGAAATCCCCTTGGGACTTGCCTCCATACACTAATCTGTAAGAAAATCGCTGAGTGATCAGACGAAGGGGCTACAAGATTTGTCACCCTATTCGATGAAAACATTCTCATCCAGTCATCATTCGCACACACTCGATCCAGGCATTCTTCTACCCACCTTGATGTCCCTCTACTTTTCTCCCAAGTGAAAGGATGCCCTTCCATTTTCAAATCCGATAACCCAATATTTGAAAGTGCTTGGCGAAAGCCATTGATCAACCAGTTTGGATGTCGGTGCCTTCCCTTCTTTTCATTTATCCTAAGAATATCATTAAAGTCTCCTATCACCGCCCAAGGGAGGGTTGATTGATGTGACAAAGACCTTAAGAAATTCCAAGAATCCCTCCTCCTAGATCGTTCCGGATAGCCATAAAAACCAGTCATTCTCCATCGTACTAGATTTTCCATCTTTATTTCTGTGTCTATATGGTTGTGGGAATATGATTTGATATCAACCATATCCTTATGTTTCCAAAACAATGCTAATCCACCACCATGGCCTGGACCTGCTACTGTAAATAATCCTTCGTAATTCATCTTGGCTCTAATAGCTTCAATACGTTCATGATCAATCATAGTTTCCATTAAAAATACCACCATGGGTTACTCTACAAACTACTGTTGTACTAGACTAGTAGTTCCTGTAGCTATATGCAAAAATGAACTTTAGAAGATATATTCGATAGGAAATAATATAATTAAATATAATTATTAAAATTAATAAACATATAAAAAGTGGGTAATTATTGAAGTGAAAAAAGAATATAATTAATTATATGTTGGTGACAAGAGGCAATAAGTATAAGAACGGGAAGGTAATTAATACAATTATTAATAAATATTTATGATATTATATATATTCGGTTATTCGGTTAACCGCGGTTAAAAACCAAATAACTGAATTTTTGAAAAATCCTTACTGAAAACCGAATCGAAATTCAAAATATGGTTAATCGAACCGAAAATATTTCAGTTATTCGATTCGGTTTTTGGTTAACCGAACCGGATGCACACTCCTAGGTTCAATTATCATTTATCATGACACGTATTTGGTTGGATGTTAAAATGATTTTATTTCATTATTTATATTCACGTCTTATGCCCACTTCACTCTTATGTATCAAAAACTTATATCTTATGGTTTAAGATATGAGTTTTAAATTTTATTTTTTCTTAATCAAATACCAGATATCGGGTTAGATTGATAGAAACTCATATTTTATACTTAAATATCACGAATCAAACGATTCCTAAGATCTTTTAATGACATTAGCATTACGAGATTAAGTTTTATCGGGTTTTGACTTTTGACTTTTTTCTAGAAGAAATATGTGGAAATTATTATTGTGTTAGATCTTTTAGGAAAATTATGAATGGTATTTTTTTATTCTTAGCCCTTTTAAGTAATGTCATTTTATGTTTTAATTTGCAAGTGACACTTTTAAAATGTGTGTTTTTATTAAATATGTCATTTTATTAACTAGACGTTAAAATATAAAATAAAATAAAGGATTGATAGAATAAAAGTTAGTTCAACTTTTCACAATTATAACAGTTTTATACACTTAAAAATAAAACGATCAAAATAATTCAAAAAAACAGTCTAAAAGATCAAGAGTATCACTCATAAATAAAAAATATGAAATGATAGATTTGAAAAAAAAGCAAAAAAAATAAGTGTTTTATTGAGATATTTTTAATAAAATTTGATAAAATTAAGTTTGGTTAACGCTTTGATTAACGGAATGACATATTTAATGTAATCACATATTTTAATCGTAAGTCAAAAATAAAAAAATAAAGAATGATATCACTTGAGAGTAACCTATTTGAACGAGATTTTAGATATTTTCTTATAAAAATTGATTCCTTATTAGGGGTCATTTGTTGACGGAAGGGTATGACATTAGAATGAATAATTAGGTCGGCGTTCGAGTATCATTTCTCATGTATTTTGTTTCGAGTATCATTTCTCATGTATTTTGTTAAGTGTTGAAATTAATTTATTTTATTTAAAAATAAATAATTCCTGGTACTCATATTTCATACATGCCAATGAGTATCAAAAATTCATACTAACCCTTATGGGTTTTGTTTTCGCAATCAAATATGAGGCTGAAATGATAAAAACAATACATATCATAAACCAAACCGGGCTAAATATTTCATGTCATAGAGCTCAACTTTCTATTTTTTTTCTCATGAAACGTAATAAATAAACAAGTTGTACTTATAGTCTATGTATTAATCACAAATTTATTATATAATTTAATATTTTTATTTTCGTTAATTAAACTCTTTTATTGAACCAAACTATATTTAATTAATACGTGATTAATTATACCTTCTGAATAATTTTACATCTAATAATTACATGTATTTTATGGACTTAAAGAAGAAATTATGATTCTAATATATGCTAAATTCTTTTATCTAATAACTTTTACATCTTATAGAATCTGTTATCATCTAAAATATCTATAAATAATTTTTGTAATTTCTATTATATTGAATTTATATAAAAATATTACTCTCTTCATCTCAATTCAAATGACTTGTTTAACTTTTTGCAGTTAATTTGACTAAAAATAGAGAATATTCTTTTAAAATTTTTAAAAATTAAAAGTTATATTTTAAAATAAATTAAATATATTTTCTAATGATATATGTTTTTTAATTTTTTACAATTATATAGTATATATAATTTTCGGTTAAAACTATGTTAAGTTGATCTTAAAAAATCAAATAGAACACTTGAATTAGAACGGATGGAGTGATATATTAAAAAAATATTATCAAAATTCTATTTTTTTATACGAAAGCACTCCACGCGTCTCAAAATAAATGACCATTTGATTTAATGCATTTGTTAGAATTATTTGTAAATGATATTTTAAAAGAAAATATTTTATAAAAAAATACAAAATTTTAACTTTTATATAAAATAAAAATAAAATAAGATGTATTATTTACAAATATCCCTACCCCACACATTAAAATACATGTAAATAGATGACTCACATATTAACACATATAAATATTAGCATAATTTTTTTAAAGTTCAAATTATACGTTTATTATATATACTCGCGGTTATATGTTAATATAAAATTATTAAATTTTAAATAAAAATTAGTACAAAATTAAATTTTAAATTTGATTGAAAATATATAAAACACCATAACATGATTTAATTATATATTAATTAACATGTATGAAAAATATATTATCTAATTTCTTATCATGAAAATTTAAAAATATTTTTAATTTAATCGATTTAGAAAGAAAAACTTATTAATATTTTATATTATAATTTATAATCCATGTAATATACACTCATTTATAAAACATGACTTGAACCTTGGGTCTCAGGGGCTGTATCGGCAAGTAAAACCCAAATGGCGGCGACGGTAAAAGAGGGAGATGATAACACAGTTCCCGAGGCAGAGCAGATAGTGAATCCATGGGAAGTAGCTTCTCAGGGAAAGATTGATTACGATAAGCTCATCGATAAATTTGGTTGTCAAAGACTCGACCAATCTTTAATTGATCGTGTCCACCGCCTCACTGCTCGCGCTCCTCATGTTTTTCTCCGCCGTTCCGTCTTCTTTGCTCACCGGTTCTTCTATTTCTCTATCTATCTATCTATCTATCTATCTTCACTTGTTTTGTGTGTTATTAGTCTTTAAGTTGATTGAATTTGGGTAATTGGCAGGGACTTGAATGATATATTGGATGCTTATGAAAGAGGGGATAAGTTTTATTTGTATACGGGTCGAGGACCGTCTTCCGAGGCTTTGCATCTCGGTCATCTTATTCCCTTTATGTTTACTAAGTATGTTGATTCTTGCGTTTCGTGTTCAAGATTGTATTTTTATGTTAGGGGCATAATGTACGTTGTTTGACTAAATTATTGACACTGCAAAACCCGAATGTGGCATGAGTAGATTAATGTGAATATTTTAATTTACTGTTTTAATTAATGTTTTATATCTCTCTATTTGGGAAGGAATTTATTTGCTTGATAATGAAATGTGTGTAATGCTGGTTGCAGATATTTGCAGGATGCGTTTAAGGTTCCTCTTGTGATACAGTTGACGGACGATGAAAAGTGCATGTGGAAGAATTTATCAGTCGAGGAGAGCAAAAGATTGGCTCGTGAAAATGCGAAAGACATTATAGCATGCGGCTTTGACGTCTCTAAGACATTTATCTTCTCAAATTTTGATTATGTTGGCGGGTGGGTAATAAATTTTCAAAAGAATTAGTTACATTGGGAATGATAATAGTTTAGTTTTTGCTTACATAGTACTGTACCTTTGTGTTGTTTCATGTGAAAGTATATGGTGCAGGGCCTTCTACGAGAACATGGTCAAGGTTGGAAAATGTGTAACATATAACAAGGTTTGGTAGTAGATCTTTTGGAACAGGGACTCATTTGTCTGTTTCTATTTCCAGTTTTACATTTCTTCTCAATTACCGTGCAGGTTGTAGGGATTTTTGGCTTCACCGGGGAGGATCATATTGGAAAAATAAGTTTTCCACCCGTTCAGGTTAATCTTTATTATCTTTCATGCCTATTTGTGCTTACATTTTCTAGGTAATAATCATTTAACCGATTTCTAAATTCTTTTTCCATTCTCGAGGTCTTGTCATCTTGCTTGTTTTTTTTGTTTGGCCTAATATCACTTTAACTCTTGAATTATGGTTTTTAAAAATATGACCATGACTGATTTAAGTATTTCTGAATTTGCATGTATACAGGCAGTTCCATCCTTTCCGAGCTCATTTCCACACCTGTTCCCTGGCAAAGACAATCTTCGCTGCTTAATTCCATGTGCAATTGACCAGGTTTAATCTAAATTTTACTGTTTATAATATTTTCAAAAAAAAATATTTTAGCTTTGCAAGTTGCATATCGTCATTTTAAGTCTGGCTTGACAATCTTTCAACACCAACAATAAAAGTTAGTGAAGAATTTTTTTGGTAACTTCCATATAAAAACTTCGACCACTTATAGCATCGACAAATGACTTTAGTAATAGTATTTATTGTTGTAAACATTGATGACCAGATACCATTACACAGTTAGGTACCTAGGTCCATACATAAATTTTGGAGCTAAGAATGGCTACATTGCATAGTTTGGAAACTAACTGAAATATAGAACATGTGAAAACGAATTGTGCTTTGCTAAAAGTTTAGATAAGGCTTGCTGATTCAAGTGTATGAAGATCTTGTCAATTAGAAAAAATAAATAGATTTTATATGGAGAGCAAACTTGTGAAAGTTATGCGTCTACAATTAAATGTTTAAATACTAAATAAAAATTCTGGCAGCTCTATTAGATGTATTAATGCGCATAGCACTTCTACTGTACCATTAAAAATCTAACTATACCTTGCTTCTTTCTGTGAAAAAAACTGTTGTAAAAGTATATATATTTATACATATCTCTAGTTTTTTCTTGCGGCAATAACTTCATTTGCTAATGTACAGGATCCTTATTTCAGAATGACACGTGATGTTGCTCCCCGTTTAGGTTATCAAAAGCCTGCATTGATTGAATCAACGTTTTTTCCTGCTCTTCAGGTTTTTCTAACAAATATCAAGTCATTTGCATTGTACTTGTGCTGCACATGTTGCTGCTTTTAATAATATAATCCCCCCATAATATTGTTCCTCCATTTACTTTCACAATAAGCATTTGAGTGCTCCATTACCATATATGCCATCAGTTGGCAACTTGGCATCATAGCAGTTTTCACCATTACGATAAATTAAATATCTAAATTCCTGGGGCAACGATCATCTTCATGGTGCCTGGAACTTACTGTGAATAGTGTATTGAGTTGTATCTGTAATTCTATAGCATTTTTGTTTAAAATTTGTAATTTTACTTATACTGTATACTGATTCCATAATATATCAGGGAGAAACAGGAAAAATGTCAGCAAGTGATCCAAATTCAGCTATATACGTGACCGATTCTGGAAAGGACATTAAGAACAAGGTACTTGAAATTTTTTCATTTATAAGTGCCCATCTTATTTTAAGAATAAATTGAAGTTAATAAGTATTTCAAGTGATATTCTTTTTGAATAAATTGATAATGTGTAGCTTAAAACTTCCTCATTCTTTATTAGTATGTATAATTAATTGGCAAGAAAGAGGTGAAAACAAAACTGGTTTTAGTTGTATTAAGAGTCATGATTGGTGGCATATTCGCTTTAATTAATACCAATATGAACCCTTTACTGCAAAGTGCACTTGTAAAATGTAAAAGCGTAAAAGCGCTTTTGTGCAGAAAGAGGTGAAAACAAAACTGGTTTTATGCTTACTTTGCATCGAAACATCGGCTACATACCTAAGTTGGAACTATATGTGGTTAAATGATGGAACACCTAACTTTGTCCAAGTGTCCCTTTTTTTTTAAGTATATGAGTTTCTTACTGAGAATGACTGGATGCAGATAAGCAAATATGCATTCTCTGGTGGGCAAGATTCTATAGAAATGCACAGGAAGTATGGAGCCAATCTTGAGGTATTTAGATACATGTTAATGGCTTTTTTTGTAGTGTATATGTAGATAGGGTATAATGTTTTCTAATTTAATTATACCTTTTAATATTAGAGGCAGCTTCAAGTATATACTGGTTTGTTGACCACCATGAGGTTGATCAATGCATTTGTGTGGTTGATTTTTTTTTTTTGAATCATTTGCAAGGCTTTGTCAATATTTCTAACCTATTATTATTATCTTGTCAGAAATAACTTATTTGTTTGCCAAAAACTGAAGCAGTTAATATGTGGCATAGTGTTGTAATTATATATTTAATTCCGCAAATGTGATTGTAGGAATCTGCCTGATCTCTTTTGTGTTTGTGTCTGCGTGTTTGTATGTGCACAGGTTGATATACCAATCAAATACCTTGGATTTTTCCTGGAAGACGATGATGAACTCGAGCATATAAGGACGGTAAGTTGTTTAATCTCAGGTGCTTTAGAGAGTTCCTGTTAACTTTTCTCTCTCAAGGAATCTGTAAATGTCTACAAGCTTAATGAGGTTGTTGCTCTTTATAATTAGGAGTATGGTGCTGGCCGGATGCTTACCGGGGAAGTAAAGAAGCGACTTACTGAAGTCCTTACTGATATAGTTGAAAGGCATCGCAAAGCTCGTGCAGCGGTTACTGATGAGGCAAGTAAACCAATACATTTGGGATTGTTGATATATTTTATAGACTACCATTTATCACTATATATTTGTACTGTTGAAGGTGTAAAAGAGTTCTGAATGCAATCATGCATATATTATCATTTATCAATCTGTTTACCTACCAATATGTGTGTGTGTGTACATACTATAATTTGAAAAACTGCAAAGGGATATATGTTGAGTAGCAGCACTTACATGCTTGTCTTTATACAGATGGTTGATGCATTTATGGCAGTAAGACCTCTTCCAAATATGTTCAACTGAAAGATGAAGACTTGAATATGCTAGCGTCTCCTGTGGATCTACTCATGCTTTTTCTGTAATCTGTCTGAAATTCCACATGACAGTTGATCGTCATCCACTTGAAGCCAATATTTTGTTTAATGACAAGATTGATACTTGAAACATGCCTGAGGTGAAAAATGTATACCATGTTACAGTTTTCTAACTAAGCTATTTTTCTTCTGCGGCAACTATATCACACTAGTATTCTGCATTTTTTACTTAATATAAGTTCTTCTTTGTCGATATTTCATATCATAAATGCTATTAATAGTATTTGGGTTCAAGATATTTGTGTTATCATTCCGAAGAATCCAAAAACATAATTTACAGAGGTTATCTGTATTGTGGATTGTTCTGACCGTTGATTTTATAGACTTGGCTTATTATTCATAGTAGAAAATGAAGCCGGGAAACTATTGTGGTGGAGTCTGGGACTACAATCTTATTTTGTTCGTGTCTATGAATCGAGTCCCTGTTATTGATTTAGACAGTACTGATAGAACTAGTACAGACTGGGAAGTAAAATTTTAATGTTCCAAGTTGAAAACCATGAAAATGAAAACACTTGCAAACAAATATGCATGGTGAAATTGAATTTCTGGAACAAATTTTTATGATCAGGTGGAACCCTACTACTTGGAAGAACGAGGTCAAACCCAATGAACTAACCATGAAAGCTGCCACCTATTCAAACATGACCACGATCGTTTTTAAAGATGAAAAAAAATGACCTTTTTAAAATAACAAATATTAATTTTTTTTTGTTGATGTCCATATTTTTTAGAGTTATTGGGTTTTATAATTGGATTGCCGGAGTAATAAAATAATCGAAAGATCAACATATGCTAAACTATCAATCATCGCAGAAGCTCTGGACTCGACGGTTGTTGGCCTAACATATACATCGAAACATTATAGTGCATGGCTTAACAGTCTATAATCTAATTTATTTATTTGTCCTTCTGCATCCACTTCAAGAGGGGAAAGTAAAAATAAATTTTACATTTTCAAAAAGTGTTCATTAATTGTTCTAAAACTTGTACCAATGTATAAATTCTATAACAATCCTGCAATCTTTCCTGTACGTATTCCTCAAAAAAAAAAACTGTGACTATTATTTGTTTACTGTACACCTCTATTTGATTGAGCTGTACAAGTATTAGCTTGGAAAATGATCCATCGTTTCTATTACTTGTGGAAAACGAAGAGCACCTAAATTGGTCTGTATATTTGAAGTTGCCTTTGAAGAGCACCTAAATTGGTCTTTATATTTGAAGTTGTCTTTGACTAGTATTTCACCAAGAACGCATGAAAACCTCCCTTGTGGCCTTGTTTGAAACAACTATACAAGAGCGGATAAACTTTTTGAATGTCTGGAGTGATGGGAAGACTGTTCTCGGTCAATTGATGCTCTTGGAGATGGTGCTGTGCTCTCAAAAATGTCTGCACGAGCATTTGATGACCGAGGTAGTGGGTTGCACCCAATTCTTCCCCCAACAAAGCGTGGTGAAGTGAGAGGACTGTGTGATTTGGTCACTCTTTTGACCTCTTGCTTTATTTTGTTAAACTCTCCTTCAAGTTCCCCAACTCTGGACCTCATGCTATCCAAGTCCGCCTTTAAGACCTGATTTTCGCGCACAACTGTTACCCATCTGTCTCTCTGTACAACCTGAGTCGCTAAATCACCGGTGCCAATTAATTGATCAGCAGGGGCAAAACTTCCAGCATCAAAGGCATAAGAGCCAGCTAGAGCTCTCCTAAACTGCATTTGCTCAAAGAACAGGACTTGAAGAACAATTCTAAGTGGCAACCTTTCGTTATGTGAGGCATGGGCACAAGCATCAATAGAGAGCTTCTGAAAGTCAATGATGGTGCAGAGTTGCTCCTTCTCTTTATCAGACAACCAAGGATGCGACTGCATCATTATTGTAAAGTTCATAGACTTCTTAGTGCATAAAAAAGCTTGATTTTTAACTTCAGAGAAGCAAAAACAAAATATAATAAATTTGTGAATGTCATGGTAAAAGTCGAAAGTTTAAGAAATGTGAATGAAACACAGGCTAAAGGTTCATTTTCAACTAGGTCTTCTAATTTGAATTTCTACCTTCCAAATATGACCAATTTAGTAACTCAATCGAAAAACCGCTGGACAAGGTTTATTTCCTCATAATGTTGACAGCAAGTATGAATAATAAAGCAGATCAGAAAATTCCATCAAATAAAGTTTAACTTTCCACATCACAATAAAAATAACCACATAGATGCAATCAATAGAACTCAATTTCTATTATTAGGGAATATAACAAAATAAAAATAAAAGATAGACATGCCTCCATTATTTCAACAAACCTTGAGAAAAATATCCAGTGCTCTGTATATTCCATCATGAAAACTTCTTGAAGACTCTGGAAGGGCTTGTGCAATTGAACACATCTGTTCAGGTCTCAAGTTCGAGTCAGATGCAACTTCTGCAATATACCCATCAACCAGTTTTGCAACTTTCCTCAATGGTCCGGACGATGGAGAGATTTCCAAGTTCAAAGACGATGGAGAAAACAAAGTTGCCCTTTGTTCAGAAGATATAAAATGATTAATAATTCGTTCCACACAGTCAATATTATAGAACGTATCAGAATCTGCATAAGAAGGCATTAGAAGACTATCTAATGTTGCCAATTCCAACTGCATCCCTATTCTCCTCTCCAAGGAATCCCGGCATGCAGGACTAGCACCTAGTATGAATGCAACACGAAGAAGTCCCAAAAGAAAACGGCAGAAAGATTTACTCTTCTTTTCAGGAAGCAACTTCGCAACAGTTTCCAGTAAATTCCTCTCATCAATGGCAGCAGGTGTCATGCTAAAACTAGCAACTGTTCTTGTTTTGCCACTTTGTCCACCCTTCCATCGGCCCAATCCTGGAAGGTATTTTTTACAATAGTACATTATTGCACCCGCCAATATGTCAGGTCTTATCCTTCTTGCTTCCATGGTCTGCATAAGCCTCTTAAACAGAGTTACACCTAAATATGAGATGTCTTCAAACCACCAGTTAGATTCTGAACTTTGGATTCTTGCACCAGTATTGATTCCGTTCCATAGTATGCTACCCCCAGGACTCTGTAAGCTACCATACATCAGCATAGGCCATCCAAATAAACTAGGGTCTGTGCAAACCATCACAGATATAGAATGCAAACATTTATTAATTATTTGGAGCTCTTCAGCTCTTGGTATAATGGTTTCGCAACTTTGAAGAGCTAGAATGCAATCCTTCCAGTTTCTCAGTACATTCTTGTGGAAGTAACTGTCCGCTACGGATAATAAGTTACCTTCCCCATAACGATCTGTCATTTCAAGGTAATTAGCTGCACAGTAAACCATCACAATGTTTCTTGGGGTATAATCCACCTTAAGTTGGTAACAAAATTTAGCTGCAACTAAGAATGTGTCAGCACCACCAGGAAATTCTTCTAAAAATATAGTAAAAGTCCTGTCAGGAGTTTGTTTAGAGTCTTCCACAATTTTTGCTATCTTTCCGCATTTGGATATTAGAGGAAACTGGAAAGCCAAAATTGCATCTTACAACGATGAGTAAAAGATCATAGACTTTATTAAACCATATATAGTTACATGAAAACAGAAAAAGAAGAAGAATTTTATAAAGCAATGCAAACCTTACAAACCTATGTGGTAATCATGTTCGATATTTGATTGAACCTAATGTTCTCTATATAGTCCTATTCCCACCCATTACAATGTACTTCACAGTATGTGATATCGCCATAAAAAATCATAAAATCTGTTTAGAATTTGCAGAAATTACCAACAAAGCAATATCGAGTTAGAGTATCCAGATAGGGTTAAAGATTGCCAAAGTCCTGTCGAGGAAACAAACCAGATTGTTTAAAATTAAGGATATACACGCTGTACTATAGTAATGTTCAAAATTAGGACGGTATGTGATGTCCTATAGTAATCAGCATCCCGAATACTCCAAGTAGACCATTATACTGCCAAGTTTTAAACAAAGCATGAAAGCACCGTATGATACAAGTCCCATGCAAAAGTTACATAATGATTTTGAAGTGGTATTAAATTATTTGTCGAGTTGAACAAATGTCGCCACGTTAGGGGGGGAAAACAAACTATATTATGTATTATCATGGACGAAAATTAAAATACCATTCAATTTGCTAAATAATTTATAAAGGCCTCTCGTTCCCTCAAAGGATATATAATGACACTTAAAACAATAAACTGATCAAGATAGTTCAGTTTTTTTAAATACAATATACGTACTTTGTTGCTTGCTTACTTGAAGAAAAGTCATACTCAAGTAAAAAAAAAAAAAAGAGAATATAAATCCAACAAAAGAAAGCACTTTATAACAGGCTAATCACTACTAATCTTATATCGAATACGAAAGAGTAGAAGCAATACCATATGAAGGTGGAATATTACACCACCGACGTTAACAGTGATATCACTAGGCAAAGTTGTCGTGCAGAACCTGTAAATGCACATTCCAAAAGTACAATAAAAAAAGCCTCTTCTATAAATAATTAACATAACCATAAAAATGAACATTCTAGAACACTTGTGTTACTTCTGCTTGATATTCCTGTGTTTCAGAAATAAGTTACAATTGTTCACCCATCTTGAAATCTACTAATCTGCCATACATATAACTTCTACTCAAATATTGAACTCATTCAAGAGGTGGATGAATGACTGGATTCAAAATGTTGTAGAGGGGACTCAGGGGAGAGAATTAAAACCCATGAGCACTTTACTAAAGAAGCATGGGTTCATACATAAAAAATTGAGCTGATTCAATAATGTTCAATTTTCGCAGTTGCACATATTAAAATCACGAATTTTGAAAATTGAAATGAAACATTTTTTCGACAAAAAAAATACATGAATTCATGATGAAATCACAAACAACACTGTACCATTCGTTCCCCTCTCGATAAAACCCCGAGACCTTCCCAGCAGGAGACATGGCTGATCAGGCAAAGTCCAAAACTTTTATCTCCCTCTCTCCTTCAGTACCAGTACAAACCAAATTAATATCATACACCCCAATATTATCACTCAATAATTTAATATACAACCTCAAAAATTAGTAGCAGTAGGTCTCTAACAAACCCCATCACAAAAACACCAAAATTGAACACAATAAATCAAAACATAACATATGGTTTACAATATTATAGAAAAATACATAGTGGGCATTTCACAGGTAAGCATATTTGTGCTTATATACAAGTAGTTATATAACTCAAGATATCAAGAAGATTGGCAGTACCCAAGTAGAGTATTTAAACAACAGCAACAGCAGTGCATAGCATGGCCCCTTTTGCTTTAATATTCGTGTGATGACACGCAAACTCATATAAAGATTCGAACTTTACCCATTAAAATCAAGGCAAAAAACATATAAAAATCAAGAAACACATGCTTTTGTATTGGACAAGATAAAGATTTGAACTTTAAGCTGGCTGAGCAGACGTGTAAGATAATGAAGCCCAAACAAACGAGAGAGGAAATGATTTTGGGTGTTGTGGGTGTGATTATTATGAGTTTGTATGGGATCAGTCATTTTGTCGAACAGGTAAGGTGCATTGAGTTTAACTAGTAGAGGCTTCTTCGTCATGGTTGTCATTTTACTTTTGAAGGTGTGGGGTTCAGTTTTGCTGGCCACACCTCCATGGCTCCATGTGTGCTTCTTCTATACTCCCTGGGCCCCATCTAATTTTAACTTTTGCGTAGTTATGAGGATTAAAAATAGTTTTAAAATATAATTAAGCCTGTCGCTTTCATAATTATTTATTTGCATTTTTTTATAATATGTAAAAAAAATCTTAGAAAGCGTACAGATAAATAAATACATTAATTATTTGTCACATATCCGAATTCTAAAATTAAATAGAACATATTATATGCAAGTCATAGAAAAATATGTTGTTATAAAAAGTGTTAAAAATAAATAAATATTTTAAAATAAAAATTATTAAGAAAGAGATTACTAGTTTACAGTTTAAAGTGATCATAATCATACAAAAGACTTATTTAATATATATGTTTTTTAGCTAATTTTATTTAATATATATATATATTTTTTTTGATAAAATTTAATATATATGTTGCTTTGCTTTGAAGGTATCTAAAAATACGGTTAATGAAATGTGTAAATGTACCGCAAGTCTGCAACTGTGGACTGTGCTGCAAATGGAGTAACGGGTACTATAAAGTTAGAGTTGATTTTTTCTCCTGTCTAGTCAAGTTCGTTTCTTTTCTAAAATAAATTTAGAGTCAATTTGAGCCCGATCGGATCGAGTTATTTATAAATAATTTTAATTATTTAATTAATCCTAATTTATAAGATATTATAAATAAAAATAATAATATTTATATACGTAACTAAAGAGTATTTGCATTATAATGCATATACTCTGTTATTTACATATATAAATATTATTATTATTGTTTATAATATCTTATAAATTATAGTCATTGCATTATTGTTAGTTACATATACATTATTTTAAAATTTTAAAATAATTTCTTTTAGTTGATTGATAAAACGGTAAAGATTAAATGGTTATTAATTAATTTGCAGTTAAATTTGAATTAATATTCATACATTCATTGCAGGTGTATATAATATATTATTATATTAACATTATGTGTAAATATTATATATTATTAATTGTATTAATTGATTACATGTATTTTTATTTTAAAATGTATACATAGATAAAAAAATTGTTATACTGTTATTGAACGCATTTTTATATTAACCATTTTTCTATGTAAATAGAAGTAGTATTTTTATATTAATTTTTTTCAAGCCTGTATGAAATTAGTACTAGTGTATATTTATTATATTTATTTTTTTGAACTCTGGTGAAATTCGAAAACTATATCCCGTAACTGTATCACCCTCCCTAAGTACACATAGAAGTGCAAATTTAAAATAAAAAAAAGTGTTTCTGAGAATGAATTAGAACACTTTCTAGTATGTAAATGAAGAGGGACAATTTTGAAAATATTAAATTCATATTTGTATTTGGCAACTATACTTTTATATATTATATTATAAATTTTTATAAACAATTACCTGAAATTGTAATAAATTTCTTAAAATATTCACCACAAATCCACGACATTTTTATAGTCAACGTTATACAAATGATCCTTAAATAGAACACTAGAGAGTCCATATGTCTTGATGTGGGCTTTAAGAAGTTCAAGTTCAGTGGTCTAATTAGACGCAGGAACATTACCAGGCATACATTAAGTGATTATTATAAGCCCAGGTTATCTCTATGCTTCTAGCCTTCAATTTGTATGCTAAATTGCCAAGTAAAAAACATAACAGCGGTTATTTTAATTAATCTAGGTTAAAGAAAAAGTGGAAGTCACGCGTTGGGGAGGAAGTGGCGTTGTCGGTTGTCCAATCATTTCATAACTCATATCCTTGCATTCTAGATTTGGCAAGACTACTGATTTTATAAAAGTTCAAGTATGTCGGTGGCGTAACACCACTGATTGTATTATATATAATAAATTATTTCTATTTTGAAAATTATTTATAAATTGATTATATAATTATTTGTTAAATAAAAGTAATTTATAAATCATGTATAACTTAAATTTCGATAATATTTTTTATTTCATTCATTTACAATTTAACTTGATGAAATTGTATATTATTCACTTTAAACTCAAATTCTACTAAAATATATAAATTAACCTTTTAACTAAAATAATAATTTAACTTAATATATTAGTCTGAATTAATCTTCTAACTAAAAAACTTATCTAAATAAAAAAATAACATTATCCACTTTTAATAAAATATAAAAAATTGTATAATAATACTTTTAAACAAGATATTAAATAAAATTTGAAAATAATTTTAAATTATATAACAAAATATTAAAATAAAATATTGTGAAAAATTCCAATTATCAAAGCGAAAGCTGGTATATTTTTATAATTGAACGATCATTAATTTAACTATCCAAGAAACCCATTAACGACGTGCTAAAATTTAGTTTTCATACTATTATTAATTCTAAAAATTATATCAAAATGATGAAATCCAAATCCTAATAATTATATATTAAAATTCAATATTAATATTATTGATTATAAATATATTATCATAAAATTTAAAAATCAAATTCAATTAAGAACCTATTAAAATATAATTATATATTAATACTCTAAAGGTATTATATATCATAATATAATTTATATATTATTAGAACGAAAAATATAAATATAAATTAAATATTAGCATAATTACAAGTATTAAAAGAGATCATAGTATTAATATTAATAATTACATATTAAAATTTAAATACATATTATGCATACAAACACTACATAATATATACATACAATTTATTATATATAAAAGATTTAACAAAATTTATGGTATAATTTTTTAACTCTTTCATCATCACGGGCTGCTTGTTATAACTAATTACAAAACCTTAGATATTTTGGGAGCACAAGTTTTATACAATCATACCCACTACACCAAAACTTTGCATATTTAAAATTATTGCTACGAATTACATAATCAAACATTCAAACGGTATGTTAGGTCCAAATGATTGTAGAAGGGGGGGTTGAATACAATCTTTAATAAATATTAGAATCTGTTTCGGATAATTTTTGATTAAACAATTTAAATTATTATCACGAAATAATAATCAAAGAAACACAGTTCAAGTAAAATACTTATATTAAACTTGATGTGGGTTACAAGATTAAATCAGATAAACACTAATAGCTCTTTAGAATTTCTACAGAATATTTAACATGAATGCTCTGTATTTTTCTTTTTAGCTCGAATAGAATGTTAATAGAATTTAAATGAAAGCTGCTGACTTAATCTGCTATTTATAGGCAAATCTGGACTTGGGAGACTTTTTCCACTCGGGGAGACTTTTTCTGTCCGGGGAGACTTTTTCTGCTCGGGGAGACTTTCTCTCTGGGAGACTTTTCTGGTTCGGGAAGACTTTCCAGCACTTGGGAGACTTTTAAATCCTTGGGAGACATTTAATAAACTCGGGGAGACTTTTGAATAATTCTCGGAGAGACTTTTCAAAAGTCTTCCCGAGACATAAATCTGCCGACCTGACTGTACAAATGAAATGTATATCACCTGGCTTCTTTTTGATTGATTTGATTTGATTTTTTCTTTTTTTCTTTTTTTTCTTTTTCTTTTTTCTTTTTATTTCTTTTCAAGGAGACTTTTGAAAAGTCTCCGGGAGACTTTTCAAAAGTCTCCCCGACAAATCAATCTGGCCGACCTGAAATGTACATATGTTAAATATATATCTTCTGTCTCCTTTTTGTTTTCTTTTTTTTTCTTTTTAATAAAATTCTATTTGTTTTATTATATATCTTATACATTAAATTAATTCTTTTTGAATTAATCTAAGTAAATAGGATACATAATAAAATTATCTTTTTGATAATAGAATTAAATTAAAGTCTTCTTCATTCTAAAATAATTCTAAAATAATTAATTTATTAATTAATTTAAGGAATAAATTAATTCTGATTGAATTAATTTACCAATTAAATTAACTAAATAATTTAATCAATTAATAGAGAATTAAATTAAAGTCTTGACTCCACGACTGTTGATGATATAATTTTAAATCTTCTGTCTTCACACCGATGTCTGTAGCTGACCACTTCTTCTGTAATAAAGAACCTTCTCTGTATTTTGCCAACACTCTGTGTACTGTCTGGTTCACGAGTGATTCACAACAAATAAAATTCTTCACTTGACTTTTATAATGGTTCACTTCTGAATCTTCTGACTTGACTATTTTTGTTGTCACACAAAATTGAAATCTTCTGACACTTGAGCTTCTTCAAACTTAAATACTCCACTGAGGCGTGATCAATTAAATTGAGCTTCTTTCAATGTAGTACTACTTCAAGTCTGTAGATTGACTTTGGTCTTCTTTTTCTTGTCAGATAATACCTGCTGAAGATTTCTGTGACAGATAATATATTTACTTACAAATTATCTATGTTTGAGTTGAGTTGTCATCTCGCTAAACAAATAGGCTTCTAAACATATGCCTTTCAATCTCCCCCTATTTGTTTGTTAAACAATAACAAGCAAATCACTAGAGGATAACTCAACTAATAAACAAGAAAAAGATATAACAATAAAACTTGTAAATAAATAAACTTAGTTCTGGTTTATATTAAACATTGCCAGATTCAAACATTTATGATAAATACAAGATAGCTGTTCCTCTAGACTGAACAAATAGAACAAAGTTCTATCTTGACTTACCTATCATTACCAGCTTCAGAAGTATCAACTTCACCTTCTTCTAGAGTTTAACTTTTGTGACTAGGTGTCATTGGTACATCTTCAGTGGCTGGTTTCTCTGGATCAGATTGTACATTTCCAGATTTCTTGAGTAACTGAAATGAAAGATATTCGTTCCTTTAGCATTGAACATATTATACAAGTAGTATTATCTTCATTTCTCAGACTCATCACTACTCCCCCTTAGGATGGCAGGGATGAAGTCTTGTTCTCTTCTTATTACCACTTCTCCTCTGTTTCTCCAACTCCTATCTTCACTTCTCATCCAAGGCGAATTCATTCTCCCCTTACGTGAATTATCCAACCAATTTAATAGAGGTAACAACAGACATGGCATACATTCAGCATTAAACCATCGCAGATATAAAAAATGCAAACTATGACATGTTATGCATTTTAGAAAATCCGGTTAATCCTATATACAAGAATCTTCCAAAATCAAATGGAATAGAAGAACTAATAAATAATCATTAGTTATATCCAATCCAAGCATGTTGTTATATACCCCCTTTGGATCTTGTTCAACAATGGAGTAATCCTCTTCTAGTAAAAAGACTTTGTTCAACAATTCTCCTTTTTGGATCTTGTTCAACACTTCTTCCTTTTTGGATCTTGTTTAAACTTCTCCCCCTTAGTTGAGTAATCCTCTTCAGAATCCTTAATATCAGAAGAAATTTCTTTCCCCTTAGTTGAGTAACATTAGAAATCTGTAACAGGGAATTGGGAATGGGATTTGGTAATTGTGCTAGTGTGTGATTTTACTTTGTGTTTCTCACAAGTGTTTCGCTCATATACTCTCTAAGTGTTTCACTCATAGAATATATATTTTCACTCTTTCTAACTTGTGTTTCACTCTTTTCTCACAACACTGTTTCTCTCTTAGTACGGATGACACAGTCTTTTGTACCTGCAAGAAAGATCACTATAGCCCCTTCAAGAGAGGTCACTAGTGGTGCAATGGGGTTTCGTAAATCCCCGTCCTCAATTGATTCTATTACAATATTTGACTTTAAAAACTGAATTGCTTCAGGAATAGATTCAATGAGTTGCTGATCATCTAAGATGATCTATTCCGTTAGGAATCCAGATATGTTCCATCTGGGGAGGGAGACAAGGATCTATAATGTAGCAAATGATCCAAGTTTCTTCCTGACGCCTGTGAAGGCATGTTGATTCAGTCAGAATCATCAATCATTCTTCCTTCCTTGATATGGAAGTTTAGAATAATTGCTTCCGTCAATTCATCCTTAGTGTGTGACAATCCTTACAGTGCATTTGAATATTACATTTATGGTTTGCAGTGTTTGAGAGTGTCCAGATGAAGTTGACTCTTTACAAATGGCCTTGGCTGACAGGCCGAATTCAATAGACTCATCATGTTAAGATGACGAACCTAGTAACAGTTTTGCCATTTGCAAATCTATACCCTTTTGGGAGGAAATAAATTAGTTAGCAGTTGCCTCGGTTTCAATTACATATTCTAACTAGAGGCAGAGCTGCTGGAACACTCATAGATACTTCTCTTTTCTAGTGCACTAGAGGCACTTACTCTCTCACCCTCTTTAGTTGATCAAACATTTCTTTTCAGGGGTTTAGTAGATGAAGTTGAATCTGTTTGAGTGTTTGTGGTTCTATGATCTGTGTTAGAGATTGAAGATTTTCAATCCCTTGATCTTGTCCTATAGCCACTGAGGGCTCAATATATCAATTGTAATATTTTTATATCAATTGATTAGAGAATATATCAAGATCGAGATTACCTGCTTTTACCTCGAGTCGATTGCTCTTGATCGGCAGGACACAGATCTGCTTTTATTATTAGTGATTTTCAGATACCACAATATATATTATCACTAACAACGAAAATCACAATTAATTGCGATGAAACAATAACAAACTATCAAAATATGATAATTAATAATAATTTCAAAAAGCAAGTAATTATGCTCCTAATATCTCATCGTATTAAAATTCTGAAGCTAATGAACATTTAATTGCTTCAATTCATAATTTTAATAAGATAAAATATCATCGCTAAATACTAAATAATCATAGGAATGAAAATTAGCACTTAACTTCATACATTATATCTAATAATTATTACTCAAGCATATGACAATTATATTCATAACAATTATCAGTGATATATGTAAGCTCGAGAAAATAAATGTAAAGAAATTCACAAGTTCTTCAAATATTGACATTTAATACTTATGATTCTTAGAACAATTTCTCGTAGACAAAAATAAAAATAAACTGAAATAAAAATAACTATTAAATAAAACTAAAAATAAAAATAAAAATAAACTTACACACACATATATAGAAATAATGATACTAAAAGTTTTAAAAAAAAAACAATATGTACCAATTGTTGGAAAACAAAAATAATAAAGATATATATAGAGTAAAGATGCCAATTAAATAAAACTGTACAAAGTTCTATTAACCTATTTATTAAACTTAATATACATATAAATATAATAGCTATGCTTCAATATTAAATTATTTTCAAATAAAAATAACTTTTACCAAAATTCTAACTTGTAAAATTTTGATTAAATTATTTTTAAAGATAATAATCTAAAATTAAAATATAGTAGAATACAATCAAAATAGATAAAATAAAAAATATTATAATAATTTACACTAAACACACATTCGAGAACTAGAATTTAGTAAAATAAATTTACAAGTGTTATGACAAATATTTACATAACAAACACTTGAAATTTTATTTAAGAACATACTGTAGATGTGAACTGGGATTTAAGATGAAGAACTATTCAGCATCCCAAGTTCACCAACCAACCTGGTGAATGTGGATTCATCAAGTGGTTTAGTAAAAATATCTGCAGTCTGTTCTTCTGTGGGTACAAAGTGTAATTCCACAGTACCATTCATAACATGTTCTCGAATAAAATGATACCTGATATCTATGTGCTTTGTCCTCGTGTGCTGTACAGGGTTGTTGGAGATTGCAATGGCACTTGTGTTATCACATAAAATAGGAATTTTATTTAACACAAAGCCATAATCTCTGAGTTGATTCCTTATCCATAAGATCTGAGCACAACAGCTTCCCGCAGCAATGTACTCAGCCTCTGCTGTAGAATTGGAAACTGTTTGCTGTTTCTTGCTGTACCAGGAAATCAATCTTCTCCCTAGGAATTGACAGCTCCCTGAGGTGCTCTTCCTATCAACAACACTACCTGCATAATCAGAATCTGTATATCCTATTAGATTAAAACCAGATTCTTTAGGGTACCAGATACCAAGATTAGGTGTACCCTTAAGATATCTTAAGATTCTTTTCACAGCAACAAGATGAATATCTCTAGGATCCGCTTGGAACCTTGCACATATACAAGTGGCATACATAATATCTGGTCGGCTTGCAGTTAGGTAAAGTAGAGATCCAATCATACCTCTGTAGCTTGTGATGTCTACCTTTATTGAGTTTTCACATACTCCAAGCTTGATAGCTGTAGATGAGGGAGTTCTTGCAGATGCTGAATCTTCCATGTGATACTTCTTCAGAAGTTCTTTAAGGTACTTGGACTGACAAATGAATATTCCATCTATTCTTTGACTCACTTGAAGTCCAAGGAAGAATTTCATCTCTCCCATTAAGCTCATCTCATACCTACTCTGCATTAACTTAGCAAACCTCTTGCACAAGTTACCATTAGTAGACCCAAATATTATGTCATCAACATATACTTGTACCATTATTAGATCATTATTGTGTTTCTTATAAAATAAGGTTTTATCTATGACTCCTCTAACAAAAGCATTTTCAAGCAAGAATTCTGAAAGAGTGTCATACCATGTTCTGGGTGCTTGTTTGAGACCATAGATAGCCTTGAAAAGAAAATATACAAAGTCCATGTGATCTGGATCTTCAAAGCCTGGGGGCTGTTGTACATATACCTCTTCAGCTAACTTTCCGTTCAGGAATGCACTCTTCACGTCCATTTGATAAACTTTAAAATTGGAGTGAGTTGCGAATGCCAGAAACATCCTGATAGCCTCAAGTCTTGCAACTGGAGCGTAGGTTTCATCATAATCAATTCCTTCAGCTTGGGAATAACCTTTTGCAACCAGTCTGGCTTTGTTTCTTATTACAATGCCATCTTCATCCAACTTGTTTCTGAATACCCATCGTGTGCCAATTACAGTTCTGTCCTTTGGTCTGGGTACCAGTTTCCAAACATCTTGAGATACAAATTGATTGAGTTCATCTTGCATAGCAATCACCCAATCAGGATCAGACAGTGCTTCTTCTACTTTCTTAGGTTCCATTTCAGATAGAAACCCAGAATAATTGCATTGATTCTGTGTAGCACCTCTTGTTCTAACACCAACATCTGGATCACCAATGATCAGCTCAAAAGGATGAGCTCTACTCCAAATTCTCTGACTTGGCAGATTAGATCTTGATGATTCGCCTTGAATTTCATTGTGATGTTGTGTTTGATTTGCTGATCCTTCATCTCCTCCCCCTGAGTTGCTGCTAGGATCTCTTGATGAATCTCCTTGTGTGTTAGTGGTATCTCCAGAGTTTTCACTGTTTCCACCACTACCACTTGGATCATCAGCATTATTAACATTGTTGTTTCCTGTTGCAGCCTCAGGTTCGTTTTCATCATCTGAGTGTGAGTCTGACATATTGTTGAACTTAAGAGTTTCAGATGGATCATCATTTTGGATGTTAGGGAATTTTGTGTCATCAAAAGTTACATTGACACTTTCTTTGACATGATGTTGATCAATAATATACACCCGATAAGATCTTCTAGAATAACCAACAAAAATAGCTTCTAGAGCTTTAGCCTCGAACTTTCCAATACGTTCTTCTCCATCTTTAAGAACAAAGCATTTAGCACCAAATACATGAAAGTACTTGAGCGTTGGTTTCTTGTTAGCCATTATTTCGTAGGGTGTCTTCATTAAGTCCTTGTTGATCAGAGTTCGATTCTGGGTATAACATGCAGTATTTACAGCTTCAGCCCAAAAGTACATTGGAAGCCTTGATTCACTCAGCATAGTCCTTGCAGCTTCTATTAATGTACGATTCTTCCTTTCTACAACTCCATTCTGTTGCGGAGTTCTAGGTGCTGAGAATTGTCTAGTTATTCCCTTTTCAGAACAAAAGTCATTCAGAACTGCATTCTTGAACTCAGTTCCATTGTCTGACCTTATAGCTCTAACTGGAAGCTTCGAATCCAACTCAATCATTTTTATATGATCAATCACCACTTGAGGAGTTTCATCCTTTGAGTGCAGGAATAAAACCCATGTATACTTTGAATAGTCATCAACAATCACCAAGGCATATCTTTTATGTGATATTGACATAACATTAACTGGACCAAATAAATCCATATGAATTAATTGTAGTGGCTCAGTAATACTAGATGTGTCAGTGCTTGGATGTGATGCTTTCTTTGCTTTCCCTTTCTGACATGCCTCACAAAGTCCTTCTTGAGTGAATTCCAATTGAGGCAGTCCTCTCACTAATTCTCTTTTGACTAGAGAATTCATAGATTTGAAATTAAGGTGTGAGAGTTTCTTGTGCCATAGCCAACTTTCATCTGACGAAGCTTTAGCATAAAAACAATTGACTTCATCTCTGCAACCTGAGTTCAGATCGGCTACGAACAAGTTTCCTTTCCTTACTCCCTGAAGAGCAAGCTTTTCATCCTTCTTGTGAGAAATCAAACATCTCTCCTTCACAAAGTTCACTGTGTATCCCTTGTCACAAAACTGACTGATACTCAGAAGATTGTGTTTTAGACCTTCCACAAAAGATACATTATCAATGACGACATTGCCAGCTTCTAAACAGCCATATCCCTTAGTCATACCCTTGCTGTCATCTCCAAAGGTAACTACTGGGCCAGCTCTCTCAACAACATTTGATAGCAGGGCTCTATCTCCGGTCATGTGTCGTGAGGATCCACTATCGAGAATCCAAATAACCCGGTTCACCTGTTTTACACCCTGCAATCATCAAATGAGTTAGGCCTTCTTCGGAACCCAACATTGATTGGGCCCGGCATATTTGAAAAATTGTCCTTTGTCAGGTTTAACAACAGAACCCAACTTGACAAACTCATCTACTACTTTGACTGAACACTTCTCCTTGTAAACAGCCTTAACATTTTTGTATACAGGCTTAGGAGAAAATGTCTCCTTCTGAGAAACAGGAGGACTGGCAGTCTTTGATCTAGCATGCCTGTGATTTATGTGCTGTCTAGGTGTAGTATTGACATTCATAGCATGCATGCTTTTAAAATATGCAGACATAACATTGAAAGCACATAGCATACAGTTATCTACACCACATGGTTTATGGCATACATCAATAGTAGGCATTTTATTCACAATAGCAGGAGTCTTAACAGTTTCTACCTTAACTTTATTAACATTTTTAAAGTTCTCAGTAGCATGGAATCTGTTGTTCTTTTCCCTACTATTAACAAACTTATTAGGTCTGTTATGATTTTTCTTAAGCTCATTAGCACCTAAACCAGGAGTGGATGAACTAGCAGTGTTCACATTTTGTATTGGTTTTTTTGGTACATATTTAGCTTCCTGGACATTTATTCCTTTTATGTCCCTTACAGGTTTTTCCTGTACTTTCTCTTCCTCTTTAAGATCTTCAAGTTTAATTTCATAATCCACTATTACACAACTATCAAGAACTGGTTCTGCAATAGGAGTTATGAAAAGAGGTTTCTTAGTGTCTTTAATAACATGTGGAATACCCCTTTCTATAGCAGTCTTTTTAAAAGGGGTAATGTTACTAGCCTTTCCTACGGATTGGTTATATTCAAAACCTATCCCAACTTTGCGTTTAATCTCTTGTTGGTCAACTAGGTCTTTCATAACAAATGAAGCAGTTCTATAGGCTTGACACCTGACCTTTTCCTTTTCAATTTTATCCTTCAAAAAGGCTTCAATTTCAACATAACAGTTGACTCTATTAACTTGAAATGCAACATCTTCAGTTAATTTCTCATTTATAAGTTTCAGCTTTTTCAATTCAGAATTCTCATCTGATAAAACTTGATTTTTGAGAATTAAGACTTTTATTCGATCTCTAGCATTAGTTAAATCCTCACCCAGCAATTTAAACATTTTAGGACAGCTAGGATTTACCTCAATTCCTTGACGAGGTGGGGATTGTGATCCTTCAGAAGAAGAGGCCATTAGAGCAAGATTTCCCATATCTTCTTCTTCATCGTTGTCAGAATCATCCCAGCTTTTTCCTTCTGCTAAGTATGATCTTCCCTGATGCTTCTTCAGAAGAGCCTCATATTTCTGTTTAAGTTCATCATATGAATCCTTCTTTCTTTCCTGCTTGGGCTTTCTACAATCTGTAGCAAAGTGTCCCATTTCATTGCAGTTGAAGCAACGAATCTTGCTTCTGTCAACCATCCCTGTCTTGTATCCACCTCTTGTATTGGATGAGCTAGAAGAACCACCTCTCTGAAATCTGTTTGCCATAGGCTTGAATTTGAAACTAGGGTTCCTCCTGAATCTTGTATTTCCAAATTTTCTAGCAATCAGTGCCAGAGATTCATCCTCAAGTTGATCAAGTTCTTCCATTGAGTAGAATTCACTTTCAGATGAATTCATTTGAGTTGCACCAACTTCTGCAACAATACCTTGATCAATGACTTTGACTGAAGAAGATTCAGTCATAGCTTCTCTGTGTTCTGGTACTTCTGCTACAAGAGCTGTAGACTTGCTGACCACTTTGCCTGTACCATATATTTCTTTCTGTTGAATCTGCTCTAGCTCATAGGTCTTTAGTACCCCATAAAGTCTTTCCAATGAAATTTCATTCATATCCCTTGACTCCCTGATGGCAGTAATCCTATGCTCTAAGTGAATTGGCATTGTCAGCAAAAACTTCCTATTGATCTCCTTCTTCGTATAGTGTTTGCCATTGAGATTTAGATCATTTATCAGTTTATTGTATCTCTCAAAAACATCAGAGATACCTTCTCCAGGATTTGATCTAAAATGCTCATATTGAGACGTTAAGATTTCCAATCTATTCTCCCTCACTTCTTCTGTTCCTTCATTCAGTATCTCTATCGTTTCCCAGATGTGTTTAGCATTTTTGCAATTAACAACATGATTGTACATTCCGGGATCAAGAGATTCTACTAAAATTAACTGCAGGCTGGTGTCCAAAGAATCCAGTTCCTTTTCAGTATCAGTGTACTCAGAAATTTCTTTATCAAATTGTCTGTGCGGAATAAGTACACCATCTATCATATGCTCAGGAATGATTGTTATTGGAGCAACAACACCGGTCTTCAAAATATCTTTGTACTTAGGGTTTGCAGTTCGAAGAAATAATGTCATCTTCCTCTTCCAAAGATTATAATTATCTTTATCAAATGGAGGAATTTTAATGCTACTCACTCTTTGAGTACTCATATTAAAATAATGGAAGATTAAAAAGATTTGAGATTTTTAGGAATTAAAAATTTTCGAATTTTTAAGAAATTAAAAATTTTCGAATTTATAATAAATTAAAAATTTCGAATTTTTTAAAGAATTAAAAATTTCGAATTTTTTAAAGAATTAAAAATTTCGAATTTTTAATGAATTAAAAGTTTTGAAAATTTTAAGATTTAAAGAGATTTTGAATTTTTAAGAAATTAAAAATTTTAGAATTTTTAATAAATTAAAATTTTTGAATTTTTAATAAATTAAAATTTTCGATTTTTAATAAATTAAAAGTTTCGAATTTTTAATAAATTAAAAGTTTCGAATTTTTAATAAATTAAAAGTTTCGAATTTTTAATAATTAAAATATTAGGATCTTGATTTTTATGTCAATCAGATGGCTCGGATACCAATTGTTAGGTCCAAATGATTGTAGAAGGGGGGGTTGAATACAATCTTTAATAAATATTAGAATCTGTTTCGGATAATTTTTGATTAAACAATTTAAATTATTATCACGAAATAATAATCAAAGAAACACAGTTCAAGTAAAATACTTATATTAAACTTGATGTGGGTTACAAGATTAAATCAGATAAACACTAATAGCTCTTTAGAATTTCTACAGAATATTTAACATGAATGCTCTGTATTTTTCTTTTTAGCTCGAATAGAATGTTAATAGAATTTAAATGAAAGCTGCTGACTTAATCTGCTATTTATAGGCAAATCTGGACTTGGGAGACTTTTTCCACTCGGGGAGACTTTTTCTGTCCGGGGAGACTTTTTCTGCTCGGGGAGACTTTCTCTCTGGGAGACTTTTCTGGCTCGGGAAGACTTTCCAGCACTTGGGAGACTTTTAAATCCTTGGGAGACATTTAATAAACTCGGGGAGACTTTTGAATAATTCTCGGAGAGACTTTTCAAAAGTCTTCCCGAGACATAAATCTGCCGACCTGACTGTACAAATGAAATGTATATCACCTGGCTTCTTTTTGATTGATTTGATTTGATTTTTTCTTTTTTTCTTTTTTTTCTTTTTCTTTTTTCTTTTTATTTCTTTTCAAGGAGACTTTTGAAAAGTCTCCGGGAGACTTTTCAAAAGTCTCCCCGACAAATCAATCTGGCCGACCTGAAATGTACATATGTTAAATATATATCTTCTGTCTCCTTTTTGTTTTCTTTTTTAATAAAATTCTATTTATTTTATTATATATCTTATACATTAAATTAATTCTTTTTGAATTAATCTAAGTAAATAGGATACATAATAAAATTATCTTTTTGATAATAGAATTAAATTAAAGTCTTCTTCATTCTAAAATAATTCTAAAATAATTAATTTATTAATTAATTTAAGGAATAAATTAATTCTGATTGAATTAATTTACCAATTAAATTAACTAAATAATTTAATCAATTAATAGAGAATTAAATTAAAGTCTTGACTCCACGACTGTTGATGATATAATTTTAAATCTTCTGTCTTCACACCGATGTCTGTAGCTGACCACTTCTTCTGTAATAAAGAACCTTCTCTGTATTTTGCCAACACTCTGTGTACTGTCTGGTTCACGAGTGATTCACAACAAATAAAATTCTTCACTTGACTTTTATAATGGTTCACTTCTGAATCTTCTGACTTGACTATTTTTGTTGTCACACAAAATTGAAATCTTCTGACACTTGAGCTTCTTCAAACTTAAATACTCCACTGAGGCGTGATCAATTAAATTGAGCTTCTTTCAATGTAGTACTACTTCAAGTCTGTAGATTGACTTTGGTCTTCTTTTTCTTGTCAGATAATACCTGCTGAAGATTTCTGTGACAGATAATATATTTACTTACAAATTATCTATGTTTGAGTTGAGTTGTCATCTCGCTAAACAAATAGGCTTCTAAACATATGCCTTTCACGGTAGCCAGTAGCCACCATTCGGCAATAATCTAATGGACTTTAATAATCTCTGATAAACTTTACTAACTTGTGGTTTGGAACTTCGGGCAAGACAGTTTATTGCGTCCATGTTACGAAATTAACATCACTAATCACTAGCTCAGATGTTTAAGTCCACAAAGAAACATATGAACAATCGTGTTTACACTTTTTTTTTATCAACAATCAATATGATGCATTTTAACACCGTGAGTCCGTGACATGTTAATAATTTTTATTTAAAATTAAAAATGTATTATCCTAAACTCGGGAAAAACTATATTATTAATATATTAGTTTATCAAATATTTATTAATTAAAAAAATTGTATAATAATATATATGTTTTATAATTTATATTATTGTTTCTAGACACAATTAAATAAATTTTAAATTTACTTTTGTTTCTTATATTTAATAAAATATACATTATCATTAATTTTATTTCATATTTGGATATTTTCATGCAATTCATGATTTTATATTTGAAACCAAGTATAATTTATCTATTCTTGCCACATCATCAAAAATTAAAAATGGAAGTTAAAAGTTAAAAGTTAAATAATTATTGTATTATACATCACCAAATACTAAAAATATATTAAAATGGATAAAAATTGAAAATGTTAGCTAAATTTGAAACTAATTATGAAACTGGAATTGGAATGCAATTTTTATTTTAACATCAAAAAATATTTTTTGATATTATATTATAGTAATAACAGCTGTTAGCTCTTAAAAAGCACAAGATTAAACAAAAAAACAAAAAAAAATCTCCAAAAGGAAAGAGGCACGTGAAACTCGGTGAAAGCGATGAATATACAGCTCATTTATTTCCACCATCGGTTTGATATTGACATTAAGCAGCGCCTACTACTCCACTCTCAAGTCTCAGCCTAGTGAATCGTGATAGGTGATAGGAGCAACATGACCTGCTACCATTAATTATTTAAACTATTATCGCAAACTTGTACGGTAATTTGTGCATTTTTTATATTGTTTAATATGTATGTAATTTATTTATATTAATTAAATATTGTATGTACGTACATTTTCTGTGGAGAAAAAGTTAAATCTTTGAATCTCACACACATTTGTTTTTTAAAATTTCAGCGTATACATATCTATTAAAATGGAAATTACATATATTAATTTTAATTATATTTTTTAAAACACTTTGAAATACTTATTGAAAAATAAAATAAAATATATAATTGCTAAGTAAATTTTATATATTTTTCAATAACCATAATTCTGGTGTATCATAAAAGAATCACCATTCCAATAATCTATTTTGAAAACTAATGATTTAGAGATTTGTAAATTATATAAATTTATGAAAACTAAAATTAAATTATCCAAGTTATATTAGCCTAAAAATATATTAAACCTTATAATTGAATACTCCTTTATTCAAACTATAATGTATAAATATATGATATAGGCACATAAATAATAAAAAAATTAGAAAAACATAATATGTTTTTCATAAGTAACCTACGACATAGTTAATTCATAATAACTTATTATCGATCTCTGTATATTAACTAAAATTTCATATCAGCGTGTTAACTTACTAATTATAAGATTATTACTTTACATTTATATTAAAAATTATTTTATTCTTTGGCGAGTTTATCTAGTATTATACACAAAATATTATGAAAAAGGTTAATAGAAAACTAGCAATTAAATTATTTTTCCAACAAAAAAAAAGTTATTCATTTATTAAATATTATTTCATGTCAAAGTTAAAGTTGAATTTTGTAGTCATTTGGAGTTGGGGAAACAGTTTTTGCAAAATACAGGAATTGAAATTAATTTTCAACTAATTCCTAAAATGTTATAAATAATTTGTACAAAAATTTAAAATTCAAAAAACTAATACTCGTTGATAACAAAATTTCAATTTTTGTACGACACATCTTTTTCCACGATATATTGATTATTGAAAACAACCGTGCAAAAATAACCTGAAATGCAATCAAATCACACTTTGTTAAATCTTACTCCCTCTGGTCCTATTTATAAGACGTTTGCAGCCTTTACACACAGATTAAGAATTTTCTAACTTCTCTAATATTTATTATTGAAGTCAGTATTGAAAACTGCAACCTAGATAAATGACTAGGTAAAAAACGCTGGGTAGGTTAAGCCCACTCACATATCATACATATTCTATACATATATATTGAGTATATATTATTTTATTATTCTTTACTTATTCAAAATATTTTTTTATATGTCTACGTTAATTTGCCATATTAAAATTAAACTTTAATAATCTTAAGTGTTAATATACATTTATTTATATTCATTAAATTTAAATGATTAATTATTTTCTCCACTTCTAATTAATTGGATGTTGTAAATATTAATTTTTATAATTTTTGAACTGTTAAAAATTATAAATTTTAATTATAGTTTAAATTATTGGGATGATAACTTATTTAGGATTAAATGTCTCTGTAAATTATTTTCTTAAAATTAATTTAGTTTGTACTAATGCATAATTTTATAATTATAAATTAGTTTGATTAAAAGAAATAATCACTGTGTGTTGATCGTCCAAATTGAAATTAACAAATCATATAAACTGAGATATGCCATGTACAGTGATTACTGATTAGCAACTTCAAGCAAATTTCAGTAGTTGTCTGTCCAAAAAAATACTAATAATAACTTATATAATATATCTACGATTAATTATAGATTTTACAAAAACACTACCATATATTTTTTATTTAAGTATTGGAAATCACAAATTTAATAATATAAACACAAGTTTTTTTTATTAATTTGATGTTGCATATATATTTTTAGATCTTTAATTTTTATACGGTTATACTTTAATAAATTTAATTTTATACATATTTAGTTGAAGAAAAGAATAAATATTATAAAAATTATAAATGTAAGAGTATATATATATATATATATATATATATATATATATATATAAATAATAAATGAAATATTGATAGTACTAATAAAATATTTAAAGATGAAATAAGAACAAGAAGAGTCACATTTATAACATTTACGTATTTCTAGTTTGACTAAACATGAAAATAAGTGAATTGTATAATAAATGACCTAATTTTCATAAAATGACTTATATATTGGACCATATACTCTTCTCTCAAACGTCCTATAATAAGGACCAGAGGGAGTACTTAATAAAACCTAAAACTAAAAACACTTTAGTGGAGGAGTAATAATTAACAACTTTTTTAGAACAAGTCCACGAGATTCCTCAAATCATTTAATAAATTAAAATTTAATGAATATAATAAAAAATTATTCCAACAACTCCTTGGATGTCCTAACAAACACCTTTTTTGGCCAAGCTTATTCTCCGAAGTCCTTGTTTTGAGAAAAAAATAAGTATGTATATAACTTATTTTTTATTTTGAAGATAATATTTGGTTTTAAAATTTTAAAATAAATATTTATCTTAAAAAAATATATGAAAATATATAAAAATAAATTATAAGTTTAAGTAATCCCAAACGGTTACAAATTCTTAGTTTACTTTTATTAATAAAAAAGTAGTTTTTAAAATGAATGACGTAACTTATACTTTTCGAGTATTTAGGGTTATGCAAAACACCGTAACTTAATTAACTAACCCACCGCGATCACTGCAGTTACATAGTTAATTTATTATATTTTGTAAATAATATTTTATAATTAAACTCTTTTTATAGTAATATATATTATTTTATTTATTTATGTTTAAAATAAATTATAATACACATATATTTTCTAAACAAGGGTGTCAAATATATATGTTTTTAATCTTTATATACAATTTTTAAAATAGTTTTAATTAGTTTTCAATTAATTTTGTATCAATATAATTACTATCGCCAATAAAAATAAAAATAAATGTTTGAAATTATAAATATTTATATTTTTAATTTTCAATGTTTATAATTTTTTGTTGTAGTTTAAAATTAAGTTAAATTATATTTACAACAGTTTATAATTAAGTTTCATTTGTCTTTATAATAAATCTAAATATTTTAAATTATAACTTTGAATGTTTTAATTTGTCAATTTTCATTTAATATCTCTAAAAAGTTTATAACTAATTTCACACATATATTTATATTAATAAATTTAAATTTAATATTATTATTAAAATTTATTTTTTTGGAAACATATAATTAATTAAATAAAACAATTATGTAAAGTTACCGTGTTAAATCAAATGCAAATTTTTAATAAACTAAATCCTGGTAAACAAACTGAGGTGTTAATACTTGCTTGCTTTAACTCAGGTTCTAACTTATTACAAGTCCCCGGCTTAGAGCTTTGCGAAACAGGCTCGAAGAAAGTGACTGTAAACAGGCGCGTGGACGAGTAGGCTACTTGTGACAGTCGCCCGAGGTATAAAAACAAAGAGAGCCACAGATACCAAGAAGCCTCTCCTCCCTCCTTTTTTAAGCTTTAAATACCCCTAATCTCCTCTCACTCTACACTCTCATTTCTAGAGAGAGAAACACACCTCCACGTCTCTACAGCTCTAAATCTATACATACACACACACACACAAATATCGATAGATATTAATTGTTGCAGCAATGGCGTCGTCGGCGACGAGAGTAGATCTGGACGGAAAACCGATCACCGGAATTACGATATGCATGATCGGCGCCGGCGGATTCATCGGATCTCATCTCTGCGAGAAGCTCATGTCGGAGACACCGCACACAGTGTTGGCTGTAGATGTGTATAATGATAAGATCAAGCACTTGCTTGAACCGGATAGTTTGCCTTGGACCGGTCGGATTCAGTTTCATCGCATCAATATTAAGAACGATTCTCGCCTTGAAGGTCTCATCAAGATGGCGGATCTGGTATCTTTCCTTCATTTTTTTCCTTTATTTTTTTAGATTTGGTTGTTAATTGTTGTGAATTTTGAATTGTATGTGGATCTGTAGTTGATTTGGTAATTTGGTTTCGCATTGTGTATTTTCTGTTTGTTTTTTGTTCATTGTTTCGGTTTTCGAGTTTCGTGATTTGCTTCGGGGCTGAATTTCATAATTTATGGTTTAAGAGGATTGAAATTGAACCCTTGGCGTTTATAATTGATATCCATATCGATAATCCACTCTGAGTTAATAAATTTTATACTTGTGATGCATCTAGTAAAACTGGTTTGTACTTGTTGTCTAGGATGTTAGATTCTTGTTTTTGTGAAGTTGCTTGGATATCAGTTATGAAATTGTTCCAAGACTATTTCTCATGTATTGAGTTGTTTGAGATCTTTTACGGTCTGAATTTTACTATTATTCATTTTTAGGAATTCTTGAACATTGTCGGTGATATTTCAGCTTTGAACTGACTTTGATGCATTTAAGTGAATCAATTTTCGTTTGTTGCTTTAAACTGCACTTTGTAGTCTGTACTGATCTATCTTATCCGTGTGTTATAGTTAATATCTCGGTTTTGAATTGACTTTGATTCATTTAGTGATTTGGTTTGTAACTGTTGCTATAATATTTGAACTGCAGTGATCTGTATAAGACGTGTAAATCTTGTTTGGATATAATAGGATAACTTTTTTTGTTAACAAACATGAGGGAAAATTGAGCATTTTGGAAGACACCAAACTTGGTGTAAAACTTACACCAAATGATATTTGACACCAAATTTGGTGCAACACTATTCACTTGGTGTAATTTTTACACTATTATAGTGTCCATTAAAGAACATTTTACACCAATATAGTGTAAAAGTTACACTATTTTAGTGTTATAGTGTCCCATTGGAGATGCTCTAATTTGTTTATTGCTAGTTATTTTTTGTGCTCAACTTCCATGTATCTTCTTGTGCAGACTATAAATCTTGCAGCTATTTGTACTCCAGCAGACTACAACACACGCCCTCTTGATACAATCTACAGCAACTTTATTGATGCTCTGCCTGTGGTATGCAACTGTTCCATTTTGGATTTAGTTCTTCTTCATTTATTATATATAGGTGAAGTCTACATCTGTCAAATAGGCCAGGTGTTGATTCGTTGTCTTTTTGTTGAAGACATGATCTAAATGTCTTTCTCTTGCTTTTAGGTGAAGTACTGTTCAGAGAACAATAAGCGTCTTATTCACTTCTCCACCTGTGAAGTGTATGGGAAAACAATTGGCAGTTATCTTCCCAAAGACAGTCCCTTGCGCCAGGTGAGGCTTTGCTTCTTATATATGTGATAATGTTCTATGTTTTTGTTTTGAAGATTTCACATCCATGCGTAGGCTAGTTATTAAATGTTTCTGCATTATCTTTGCTTTACTATCTGCTTAGTTATCCAGCCAATATTATGCTGTTACTTAATCGTAGAGCATGTTATGCATAAATCTCATCTCAATAGCATACGAATAAGGTTGGATTTAAGAGTTTAGGCTCTTTTGTTGCTCATAGTTGAGGTTAGATTCCGTCATAGTACTCCAATTTTTGTAGTCAGGCTACAATTTGAGAATACATATTTGTTCCCCGAACAGAATGCATAAACTATAGATGCATGCATCCAACATTTTTCTCTCAAGTCTCAACTATATCAGAGATTAGCTGCCACCTTAAATTTTATATCTGATACTAGTCTTCAAATTACACATTCTGCTGGTGGAGTTGAATACTACTGTGTAAATACTATATACTGATGACCTGAGAGTGAGTTCAAATATATGGGTGTAGAACTGCTGGTTATTATTGTACTGACGTACTGTGTATATTAATGTTTTGAGTTTGCAATTTCTGAAAAGGTTCCATGTCTCCATTTTGTTAAAATGTAACAGGATCCTGCTTATTATATTCTAAAAGAGGATGAATCCCCCTGCATCTTTGGCTCAATTGAGAAACAGAGGTGGTCCTATGCATGTGCTAAGCAATTGATTGAGAGGCTAATCTATGGTCAGTGCCACAATAAATTGTTAGAGGTTTCTTACCTCTGTTCCACATTACTTTTAACAACTCAATTCAATTTTGACAGCTGAGGGTGCTGAAAATGGTCTTGAATTCACTATTGTGAGACCTTTCAACTGGATTGGTCCTAGGATGGATTTCATCCCCGGGATTGACGGTCCCAGTGAGGGTGTCCCCAGAGTTCTCGCGTGCTTTAGTAATGTCAGTCCAGTCTCTATCTTGGTTTACAATTTGTCACCCAAACTGTATCAAGCATAAGCCCTGATGTCACTCTTTTTCTATATCTAGAATCTCCTGCGACGTGAGCCACTTAAGCTTGTGGATGGCGGCGAATCACAGAGAACTTTCATTTATATCAAGGATGCCATTGAAGCAGTCATGTTGATGATTGTGCGTAAATTTCTCTCATTTCACTTTTTGTATGTTTGACTATAGAACTAGATGGTGACCTTGTTCATATTTTAGGAAAATCCTGCCAGGGCTAATGGTCATATATTCAATGTTGGGAACCCTAACAATGAAGTTACAGTCAGGCAGCTTGCTGAAATGATGACCCAGGTAGTCAAGCTATTTTGCCACTCAATGTTGATCCTTTTCTTCCTCAATTGAAAGAGATGAATCAAGAGTTCCCTATTTATGCATTCTCCCTTTGTATATGGCAGGTGTATTCAAAGGTTAGTGGAGAGCCATCTATAGATAGTCCAACCATTGATGTAAGCTCCAAAGAATTTTATGGTGAAGGATATGACGACAGTGATAAGAGGATTCCAGATATGACTATCATTAACAAGCAACTCGGTATTGCTACTTTCTTATATTAGTTCTTTTTACAATGTCTTAACTAAACTTGTGAGTGCAAAGTATATGATTTTACAAATGTTATTGTCTGTTGGATATCACCAGGTTGGAACCCTAAGACATCACTCTGGGATTTGCTTGAATCGACTCTTACCTACCAACACAGGACGTATGCTGAAGCTATTAAGCAAGCAATTGCTAAACCAATTGCAAGTTGAAGGGAAGAAATGTGGTATTTGTTTGCTCAAACCAGTTCCAGTGATGTGTGCTCCTCTCGGGTGTTTAAATTCTTTGTAAGGATCTGAAATATATCAATATTGGTAATTCTTGTATAATCTACAACACTTTGGTCTTCCCCATGTTCATTAGTCGATAGGCACAGTTGATGAGAAATTTGTACCAGTATTGTCTGAGTAGTCTTATAAGGAACTGCCATAAGCCTTATTGTGCCGTGAGGTTAAATCTAAAGATTCGGCAATACACTTTCATAGGACATCTCAAGTAAAGCCCCATTGTTGATCAAGGTTTTGATGTTTTTAATCCCCCCCTTTCTGTTCTCCATCAAGGAGTGTTGTATTATTTTTATTCTTACACCAATACTACTCATTATTTATATGAATTACATAATTTATATCTCGAGGTCCAATTTATTTCTACTAATTTGGCTGTTAAAGAGCTGCTTCTTTTCTTCCTTCCCTTTTTTATAAAGAAAAAGAGCTTTCATAATTAAGTGTCATTTAACTCGGGTAAAAATGTGCTGAGAAATGGGCTAAATGTCACTTTTTTAAACTCTATGGTCGTAAATGGCACATTTGAATAATATGCTACTTTTATTATATTTCACTCTGTTTAACAAATCAAATAACAAAACCCTCTGCGACTATTCTAGAGAGATATTGAGAAGGGAAAAAAAAGAGATATAGAGGGAGGGAGATGAGATTCTCTCTTTCATCAGAAGAGAAGTTTAGATTCAGTGAATTTGAGAAGAGAGTGAGAAGAGAGTGAGAAGAGAAATTAGGGTTAGAAAAGGGGGAAAGGAAGAAGGGGAAGAGAAGGAATGGAGATAGTCGACTCTTATCTAAATAGTATTAAATAGTATTACTTGAGTACACTTAAACACAAAGTTTCTATTTAAGTATAATTGTTTTTATAGTGTTGTTGATAAAAAATAAAATACGACCTTTTTATTAATTTGATAAAGATGAAAATGGTCTTAAAGTAGATAATAATATTAGTGATATAGTATCACCGATAAATATAAAATCAATATAAAGAATCACATTAATAATATTTGAAATTGTTAATCATTGAAATAAAAATGTAATAAATATTGTAAAGAGTAATATGATTGTGAAAAATAAAATTTGATGATTTAGCAAGAATTATTTTTTTAAAAATATCATTACACTAAATATTGTTAAGTATTAAAAAGTTTTTGGCGGTGGTATAGATAATTTTTGAAAAGATGTTCGATAGCCGCGAGCTATCTTTTAAATACTAATAATAGTACCTTTTCTGTTAGACCTTACGAATTTAATCAATTTCTATTAACAGCAACATCACCATCAAAAAGAAAATCACGGATTATGTAATAATGATATTCACTAGGTGTGAGCACGGTTCGGTCCGGTTTTTGACCGGAACCGGAACCGGAACCGGAACCGCATATTTTCGGTTTTAAAAATTGAAAACCGCAACCGCAACCAAACCATCGGTTTCGGTTTTAAAAAGACCGGTTCGGTTTTTATCGGTTCGGTTTCGGTTAAAAAACCGGATAAATAAAAATGAAAAAAATATATAATTTAAATCATTATATTTTTACATTCAAATTTTATACAATCAAATATTTGATCACATTTTGCATAATAACACTACAAAAGAAAGGTAAGAAACTTTAACAATCAAATTTTAAGGTTGAATCAACAAAATGTGAATGTCCTTTATCGTAGTATGCAATCTAAAAAGCACATAACCATGTCTAATGATGTTTACTCCTGATTATATGTTTTTTAATTGGAAAATAGAGGAATAAAATGTTGTAAAGGGGTTGTCATATTATCACATTCAATATTAGTATAGTTGATGTTGTAATATGAAATATAATTGAAAAAACTATGTTCTAGGGAAATTTAATACTTAAATTATATATATATATTATATAATAAATTTATTTATTTTAATGATCGGTTCGGTTCGGTTTTTTTCGGTTCGGTTTTGACCTGTAACCGGAACCGGAACCGAAAGTCTCGGTTTTTAAAAATCAAAAACCGCAACCGCCGGTTCGGTTTCGGTTTTGGTTTTTTCGGTCCGGTTTTCGCCGGTTTCGGTTTTTTGCTCACCCTTAATATTCACAACAAGATGAAGAAAGAAACAAAACACATTCAACTGTGTCTTGTTCATTTGGGCCAAAAAAACACACCCGGTGGGACTCGAACCCACAATCGCCTGATTAGAAGTCAGACGCCTTATCCATTAGGCCACGGGTGCTCATGTATATGAAAACAGTATATATAATAATAATACCAAGCCACAAAAAGATGCACAAAATCCCGTGATCGACTCTCGGCTACATGTGCTAGAAAACGACTTCCCAATTCAACGTCGTCGTTTCATCTTCAAAACTCACACACACACACTGATGTAGTGATGTGCCTGCTGCCATCAAGTTCTACAACAGAGAATTCACACACACACACACACACACACACACGTACAACCACAATCAAATCAATCAACTATTATATTATATCAAGATAGATCTTTAGAAAGGAAATATTCAATGATTTTTCAGTTACATCGAAGTTTGAGCTCCTGAGAACACACCATCAATCCATTCCTGGTACTCAATTCTAATATTTTTTTTAGTTAGACTTTTATGAGATGATTTTATTACTTGTTTTGCACTATAAATGATGTGAATTATGTTTTCTGAGCTGCTTTTACTGAATTGTGGTTTGATCAAGTAGATTTTTTTTTAGAAATGTAATGTAGTTTCCACTGTTTTGTTAATATGATTATTTCTTTTGAATTGTAGCTTGTGTGTCTAGTTAGTTATTGTGGAGGGATTAGGAAGCTATGTTAACCGTACTCGTTACCTGTCCAAGTGTTAGATTCGGCAATATTTTAATTTATGTCACTTGTTAAGTTTCCGAGACATAGGTATGGAAATAAATTGAAGAGTCAGGGTGAGTGTAGTGTTCTTATGTTATCATATATACTTTTATTATGTAGTGGAGTTAGATCAGGCGTTGTATATGTTTTCTCCAAGTAATGCGGATGTCTGGTACTCTCTGCTGGTTTCTGGAATTAGTTATTCAGTTGCAAGTGTGTCCGTGTGTCCGTGATGTGTAGTACTCCCTACTGGTTTAAGAGGACACACCTGTTGTCGAGGCTTGTTGTAGATACCATAGGATACTTGGACAATTGACTGAAAGTTGCAGTTTTTTTCCCTCTTCAGCAGACTAGAGAGTTTTGGCTTACTCTTTTTTCTCACCCGGTCTGTAGTCTGTTTTTACCTTGTATGTCTGTAGACAATAGAATATTAATTTCTTTTTGTAGGAGCGGAGTTAGATCAGGTGGTGTATATGTTTTGGTTAAGCAATACGGATGCGGGATGCCTACTACTCTCGATTGGTTTCTGGAATTAGTTATTCTCAGATTGTACGGGAATATTAAGAAAATAGGAAAGGATTCATATTAGAGAGGAGAGAAGGAGAGGCAGAGAACCTGAAATGTGTTTCTATTCTTATGTCTACTGCTATGCTATTACAAAGGAGGCAATGCCTCTCTATAGGACTAGGAAACTTGGTTGCTACTCTTGCTACAGGAACCGTTACACATTGATGATGTCATCTTAATGACCTAAGCATGCTTATGTCATACTGTTGATTGAGTTGCAAATGTGTCTGTGTGAGCGTGATGCAAAGCTATAAAGCATTGGAACAGCTATCAGTAGCTGCATCCAAATTTGTAGACGTTTCCAAAAGTATGGGGACAGGCTTGGAGTTGGGACGGCGTGATGGATCTGGGGACGTCTTGGGGACACCAAAATTACTGAAATACCCGTCCCCACTAAACTAAAAGTCTAAAACCCTAACTTTATTTAGCCGCTTCTTATATTTCAATCGTTCCTCTCTCTCAAATATATAAAAGTGGCTCCTCACTCTCTCTCAAATAATTCAGCCGTTTCTTGCAGACTCATTTCATATCGCCATATTTCTGATGTCACAACTGCATATTCCATGTTTTCTTATCTACCATTCTTATCTTCTTTTGTATTACATCTATAAATGGCATCTTCTTCCTCCAATTGGCTTTGGCTTAGAAATTGCTTAGGTAGCCCACTTCTTCCTCTTGTTGTGAACGAAACTGGAGTACATACCCTTTCATTCCCTCACTTGAAAGGATAAGTTGAATCCAAGTCGTGCTGTAGATTTGGTTTCATCTGCAACAACCTCTGTCTTTTATCCAAAAATTTTTAGCAATATGAAACCGAAGAGAACAAGATGTAGGATGTTGGTGGAGATGCATTTGATTCTCTACAAGATGTTCGATTCTTAGAGCTTGCAGAACTTCACTTGATGAGCCAGAAAGGGATAGCATGTTGATATTTGAGAATGCATGATGTATTTAATGTTTTAATCTTTTGGATATTGAATTTTATCTCTATCTTTTTTTTCCTAAATAATTTTATCTCCATCTTATATATGAATATATTTTATTTTAATATATTTATTGCAGTACCCGTTCCTTAAAATTTAAAATTGTCATTTTCCGTCCCTGTCCCCCTACCCGTATATGTTCCCGTACCTGTCTCCTTGTAATATAGATGGGAAGTACTCACTGCTGGTTTGTGGAATTATTTATTGAGTTACAAGTGTGTATGTGTGTGCGTGATGCCTAGTACTCTCTAGTGGTTTGTGGGCTCAGTTGTTGAGTTGCAGGTGTGTGTGTCCGGCGTGTTGTGTGTTATGTGTGTGTGTGTACGTGCATGCATTGTGTGTTTGCGTGCGTGCTATGTGTATTTTAATGCAATTATTTTCCTTGACTAATACTTAATATAAATTTCAATCAAAGATTTAATTTTTCACTCACAAACATTAAATCTGAGACTTAGCAAAAAAACATTAAATCTGAGTATAAATCATATCTGCAATGAGTAATTGTTCCAGTCATGTGTTTGGTTTGATTGTTCCATAATTCCATTTATTGCAGTCAGCACATTATCGTGCATTAAATTCCACAAAATAAGAGGTATATCAATATCTCTCTTAACAAGCCTCAACCTTCAAAGCTGTCCATACAATCATGAAGAAGTTGGTACTTGAAGTAATTTCAATTTACTAGTTAGTAGAATATAAACTTTAGATTGAGTGTGTAGCCTGTGGGCACCTTAAATATGCATATGTACTGCATATTGTATTTTATGCTGATGTATGTTTACTTCTGTGAATAAATTTGCCTGTTTTGTGGAGTCAAACAGGTTGAAACAACAATTACCAACTCATTATATAAACCATATATTTGGAAGTTTAGACATAGATAGATAGATATAGGAGGGAGGGAGGGGAGAGTAATACATTGATCATCTTTGCTACCTTAAAATCAACATGTACCGACATACCTTGGCTAAAACATAGTTTGAATGTAAATTATTTATTAAAATTACTCGCACTGTATCTCTGAATGCTTTTCTGGGGCAGGTGCAGAGTTGGTGGCACTATTGAAACTATTATTATGGGAGTCTCTGGAAAATGGATTAAAGCATTGGTTGGATTGAAGAAATCAGAGAGGTCAAAATCTTCAGAAAAGGAAGAAAATGTTGGTGCTAATCGCAAAACTATTTTAATTCCTTATGCATGTTTAAAGATATAAAGTGTCTTATTTTTAATTCTTGGTTTGATAAAAGTTTATTGTTCAAATTCTTGTCTATCTGCAGGATCTTAGAACTAGGGGTACATGAAAATAAAATACCGATGAAACATATTTGATTGTAACCAACTGAACTATAAATTGTTTTTGGCTGGTTAAACCATCAACTAATTAACTCTTTGGTTCAGGTAGATGGAAATACTGAAAATTTGGTCAGTCCTCAATCCATAGTTTGTAAGTAAATCCTTGATTTGAACCGGAAAGACTGCAACCAAAACAAGTACCAAAAAAGGGGGAAAAAACAAAGCTAGACTTATACTGATAATATCATAATAATATGTTATTTTTTCCTTCCTAAAGATTACATGTGACATGCTAAGGCTTCATGGTGTTTAATTAATCCATGTCTATTTTATTCCTAGTTCCCATGGTAGACACTTGTCCTATCAAACTCTAATTTGAGTATATTGTGCAAACTGAACTAATGATTTGTGATTAATAAGCCACCTTACAGCAAGTCTAGGACATAACAGAGAGAAAAGTGTGCTCTCTGCAAAACTCAAGTAAAAAGATCCATAAGTACTCACTGGTCTTAATATGATACATTCCTTGCTTTTATATATTATATGAGTAATATACAATCTCAATATATATAGTTTGCTCGTAAGACAGTCGGATCATAGGAGGCTTATACTAAAAGTATTGGAATCCTAGTTCCTCCAGATAATGCTGGAATCGCGTTAATCAACGAGTAATATGAGCACGGCATGGCTCATATTCTTCACAAGATTGGCCTAATATGCCCAATTAACATAAGAGAAACTATATTTAAATAATTATGATCGCCTCTGCTGCTCCCTTAGATACTTTAATATTCTTAGTTTCTTACAGCTGCCTCCAGTGTGATGAGGTGGAGTATGCATTTATGCAATTATACGCAAAAGGCAACAGACTTTATGTTCCATGGAAAAGTTTTGCTCATATGACCGTGATCCCAGATTATCATTAAATTCCTCTTCCAAAAATCCCGGAGGACATGTTACAAGTTAATTCTGCAGAATCTTAGCATCCTTCCAGCCATCAACTCCAGAAACGTGATCTTAGAAGGACTTCTTGAAGGCAATTCAGAACTAGTTTGTGCAGTAAGATGATCCACTCCCTAGGATAGTATAAAGCAGTAAATAAAATTCTGTAGTGTCTATATAGACAATGATCCCAGTGAGTCATGCTGCCCATCATCATCCAAATTCCGAACACCACAGAGGACGCTGCACTGGTACAATTCGGAAAAGTGGTGTGACCTCCCTTTCTGCGACCAACTATGAATCAAATTAAACTACCTGTCATATTCACATACGAAAGGAGGAAAACAGCTAGTGGAGCTGCAAGTAGAAATCAGAGGCTTGTAAAAAGGAATTCAGAAAATTAGAGAGAAGCATCACTTGTGAGAGTTCTCCTAACCTCTTGAATGTTAGGAAATTGTGTATGATGAGTTTGCTTTGATTTGGTCAATACAATATACTTTTAGCCCTATTGTGTGTTAATTTTCTTGCCTAATTTTTTTGTGTTACGCTGATTCACAACACAACTCCTGAAGCATTACTCTGGTAACTATATAATTAAGTTGTTGGAACAAAATTCTTTTAGTCTCAGAATGTGAACTGTTCTTCAGCATGCATGTTTCATCTAACTTTACCCAATATAGTGCCTTTACTATTTCTACAAATGACTGTTTTATCAACATCTGTCATGGTTGTATATAGTAAATTTTAATAATGAAAATTTTCTCTCTGCAGAGAACCCCAGCTTCCGGAAAGTTTCTGCGTCGAAGGAGGCATTCAGTTGAAATTGAAACTGATGCACTTCAAGATGAGTTCAATGACAAAACTGTTACACCACTCAATGCAGAATATTCAGCATCAGATGCTGGTGCCTCTCCTTCCAATTCACTTCAAATGATCAATGCATCTCAAGTTAAACTGAATATGAGAGAGCTATGGGCAGCTACATGTATCCAGACTGCCTTTCGAGGAGTTCTGGTACAAAACCTCTTTTTTTTTACCTGTCGAAATGTTGCCCATCAACTGTCTATTTGATTAATAAGCTATTGGTACAAGTTAAAAAATGTCTTGATCACGTTCTTAGCTTATATTGTCCTACTGTTGAAGTATTCCATATTTAGATTAAGAAGGAACTTCCAGACAAATAATAATATGTAGTAATTTAGGTTTCGTTTTAATATCTGATGATAAGATGGACCGTGTATAATACTGACAGGAAAGACCTGCAGATGAAAAATAATAATCTGCAGAGTGGCTGAATCTGAGTATATCCGCAATTGGAAGCAGAGAAAGGCTTAAGGGTAACTAGCTGTTTGTATTAGATCTTTATATCCGGAACAAGTAGTGAACTTGTGCAATTATCATCAACGTGAGAAGAATAATTAAATTACATACGTTTATCATGCTAGTGAAGGTGTTAAAGCTATGTTGGCCCCATGATAGCCTTTATAAAAAGGCTAAAAGAGCACTTATGAGGCAGCTGCTCAGCCTGCTCTTTTCATCACTGTAACCTTGCTGCTGCCATACTAATGGCAAGCCAGATACAGAAAGCAGTATTCTATGGAAAGGCAATATCATTTAATAGGAAGGAGGTACTATTTTATATAATCTATGATGAGAGGACAAAATCTTTGAGCGTATGATTGACACAGAGTCTAAACTCGAATCAACGAAGTCTTTATATCAACTCTCCAACTCTCTATATTTTGTTATTTCCTTTATAAAAGATAATATTGCCTAAACTTAATGTAGTTTCTTGGTTCCTCTTGTAGAGGACACCATTATAATTAACCCCTCTATCCCCGAGCAACTGGTTGTTATTGGTGCTATTTTACTACAGTGGGATTGGGTGGCAAGATCGGTGCTAGAACGTTGTTAAATAGGATATGCAGAGATCAGATATAAACCTAATAGACATTTGTTTTTCATGTGAAGTTTTCAGTACTTGATTGTCTGATATTTGAAAATTAATTAAACATTTTGTAGTACTATATCTAATTCACAATTTAAACAGTATATGCTGAGATTATATTTAAGCCTGAGGAACATTTATGTTTAATATAACAATGTCAACTTCTAAAGCTTGCGTTAGTAAAATATGAGTTTACTACTTGCAAGACAATTTGTTGGCCATGTTCAAATTACATACTTTAGCTCTACACATAATATATGAAAACCGTTCATAACCTTTTGAGTATTTATATGACATAACCCATAAGAATGTTCGGTGATAAATTTCAGGCTAGGCGAGCACTAAGAGCGTTAAAAGGACTAGTAAGGCTGCAAGCCCTTGTCAGGGGACATGCTGTAAGAAAACAAGCGGCAATTACTCTTCGCTGTATGCAAGCGTTAGTGAGAGTTCAAGCTCGTGTACGAGCTAGAAGTGTTCGCCTGGCACTGGAAAACCAGACATCGGAGCAGAAACTTCAACAACAACTTGAACATGAAGCCCGTGTTCGACAAATAGAGGTATGTAATCTTGCATACCAATCCTTAACATGTCTCTTTACTGTCAATAGAAACTTAACATTCAGGTTGCATGCTCTTTATGTGCCCTAACAAGTTATCATACTAAAATCAATAATAAAATCAATATGAATAACATCGGATCGTAAAATCAACTTCAGATAATATTTTCAAAAAAAAAATTCAACTTCAGATATTACACTGTCAGTAGTTTCATTATGAGTAGCTTAGGGAACATGAAGAGTTGTTTTAGCTTTCGATTCATCTGATCTGGTACCCACTGGTTGTACAGAAGCAGCTATACGTTCTTTGTAACGGGTTTCTACGCTGGTATTACTTGAATATTAAGGGTAATACTATTTCACTTTAAAAAAAAAATAGTTTCAAATTAATTTTGGTCCTTTTAGTTGGAGCTTAAAATAAACAACCCTGTAGCAGAAATTTTATGTTTAAATTGTCAGCTTGAGAGGAAAAGTATTTAAAACCGTTGATGGAACTCATGATGATATATACAGGTTTGGCTTAATCCAGTTGCTCTCTCCACCTTAAGATGACAGGTGCAATAGAGTTAGCATTCCCAAGTGATTTAAATTTTTAACGTTTAGTAGTTTATACTAATTCTGCCTTGAAAGAAGGATTGAATGCCACCAACACCAAATCTGCACACTGGAACTATTATATCCAACAAGAAAAATCAACAAATAAGATTGCCACACCAGCTCTGAGCTAAACAGTCTTTCTTTGGAACATTGTATGGTTTACCCATTTGTGGAGTGATTGACAATTCGTAGCATATGAATCACTTATTCATAACAGAAGCGTTAAGTCGTTAACTGCCACTACCAGTACTACCTAAACAATTAACAAAAAATAATACAAAATTACCACACAGCTTTGAGTTATACAGTCTTTATAAATAATTACGTGGATTAAAATTTAGTATGCTCCTTCATCAAGCATTCAAGTTTACTTGTACCTTTAGCTGTATATGGATCTGGGCTGTCTTGTTGGAAGTTATCCAAGCTGCCGATCAGGAGATCTGATGTTTATATCTTTATTACTCGTGACGGGTGGACTTTATTTTTCGATATCTGCTTAGCTTTTTCCTCCTTGCAATCTCTATACAGGAAGGCTGGTGTGATAGTGCAGGATCTGTTGAACAAATTCAAGCCAAATTATTAAAGAGACAGGAGGCGGCAGCAAAGCGTGAGAGAGCCATGGCATATGCCTTGGCTCACCAGGTAAACATTTTTATCCTTCATAACGACGTCTGGAAGATGAACAAGTTTCTTCTCCAAAGATGGTCGGATATTGTATATTGTATGTGTTTAAGTATGTTGGAGCAGTTAGGTTTCACTTGTCAGAGTTTAGATTATTAAAATTGATTATTTGACCTACAATCGTTCTTTGTTCTGCATCTTTGTAATTGTTTTAAAGTTATAATCTCGCTAGTGTTGTATGTGTATGTACTGCAGTGGCAGGCTGGATCAAGGCAACAGGCACCTTCTTCTGGATATGAACCAGATAAAAGCAACTGGGGGTGGAAATGGTTAGAAAGATGGATGGCTGTTCGTCCATGGGAGAATCGTTTTCTCGACATCAATCAGCGAGATGGAGTGGGGATACAAGATACCAAAACAGGTGATGGAAAGAATGATATTTTAAAAAAGTTTTCTGCCAAGAAAGCTATTCCCTTGAGCACCAACTCAAACACCACCAGTGAGAAAATGGGTCTATCAAATTCCATTGGCTGCAACTCTTCTCCGACCAGGTCCAGCGATATTCAAGAAGCATCTGGCACATCGTCCACCAAGGTGAAGACAAAACATATTTTTGAAGATTTGGTCGAAGAAGTCAATTCGAGACCTGGTATTGGTTCAAGATCTCATAGTAATCCTAAAGAGAGATCATCACTTTTAGATAACCAAGGAGTAAGGAGACAGTCTCTTCCCAATATTGGTGAGTTGTGCACTTTCTCTCCTCATATCCATGTTTGGTTATCCTCTATGTTAATTATTAAGGTTTGTCTGATTTCCCGTGGGATAGAGGGGCACTAATCGGCTTTGTCCCAATATAAACTACCCACTTATCCTATCCTTTTTTTGTCATATAAACCCCAAAATATGGGATAATTTATCCCAAATTTGGATTTTTGGATCACAGCCGGAGATGCTCTAAGATTATGCTTTCAATATAATATGTGTGTGTGTGTTGTGTATTGTGTATGATTTGTTGAATTGTCATTTCTTATATTTATTTTTATAGAGCTATGTTACTAATAACCAGCTTGAAATTAGGAATTTTGAACAAGTTCTGGCTGCTCTCAGATAGAGTGGACCCTCTCTAATTAGGATTCTAGTGTTTCAAAGTCTAGTAGTCTATTTAGCTACCATCCCATGGAAAATTTCTTCCATGCCATTTTGGTGAAAGTTGACCAATTTTTAGTTTCAGTAAATCTTGCTATTAAAGAGAACTATGATGGACTACATAAAATTACTATCAACCTCAAGATGTATACCTTTTGATCTTTTTTAGAATATATTGTACTCCTATTAAAAAGTGTCAGTATCACAGTTTGACCCTTCAAGTCAACAAGGATGCATGTTATGTAACAGATGTTATATTTGATTTCGTATTTATAATTTTGTTTGTCATTTTAGGTATTACTTAAACATTCAAAGATATGAATTATGATTTATAAGATGTTAATTAATAATTAATTAGATGAAGTCTTTTAATCTCAGAAGTATTGGAGAAAAGAATATGCTTGTTGCAAGTTTAATGTACATCTTCATCACAAAAATTAGTGGTTTAACAAAAGAAATCGAATTTTTTTTAATTATTATAAATGTAAATGATTACAACCTCTGGAGTAAAAATTTCTCATCTAATCGCCATATCAAGGTGATGATATTAGGATACATGTATGTCAAAAACCATGTTTATATATGAATTCTCTGGGACATATAATCATTAAATTTTGCATCATGCATCTTCGGAATCGGTACTACTTTTTTGCCTAAACTAAGTTTTCTCCGTTTCTAGTTTTAATTTATGGGTTGATTTGCTTTAACCAGGAAAAGGTGGACAAGGTGTTGGTGTTAATACAACCAAGCAACCGACTAGAACTTCTGCAAGAAGATCGACCACCCAGAAGCCCAATAAAGATAAAGCCATGATCAATGTACAATGAGCTAAGTTCATCAGTATTGATTAGGAGGTTGTTGATCATTTGACATCCTACTTCCCGGCATACCTTCCAAGTTCCAACAGTGCATCAGATCTCTGTAAATATGAAATCATGTCAAGCTGAACTGAATTGGTCTGGTCTCGGTGGGTTATTTCATTAGCTGAGCTCTATTGTGGAAATAAAATTAGCTCGAGCGGATTAAGGACTATATGTCAGTGATAATTACCTATTTATGTTTTTTGCCAGCTGCAAGCCTTGTTGTATTACCGTTTTTCTCTCGTCCTTTCTGACTTTCTGTTGTGTAGTAATAATCTGAGTATTTTTCTTTTTGCAGTTTAGGAGACTTTTGCAAGTGTAATGTATTTATTGATTTGTAGAAAGGAATGTACCGTAACAAGGATGTGCAAGTCTGTACAAGTCTCGACATATGTAGCTATCTTCTTCTTCTTATTTTTTTGAAAAATGTAGCTATCTTTTGTTTTGTTTTTTCTTGAAAGATGTAGCTATTTCTTTTTCTTTTTCTTTTTTTGGAGAAAGATGTAGCTATCTATTGTTGAAGCCCATTCATACTATTCTTGAATTATCTTTTATATTGCTGGCTAAAAGTGAAAAAAGCATAGATCTCTTTTCTGTTCTTTTTTTTGAAGAAAAGCATAGATCTCTTATGCCTCGATGAAGATAAAGAAACCCGGACCTCAATTTTGTTTTGTTGTCGGAGCAAACAATAAAAAAGAAATTTTTAGATGTGTTATAATATATAAATAAATAAAGTGATCCTCGAAACTGAGGAAAACTCTTAAACCCTAAGTCTTGCAAAACTTACTAAGGAAGACTTGTTATATAAATACATAATTTTAATTTTAAATTATTTTTAACAATCTTGAAGTTGTTTTAAATTTTAAGTAATTTATTTATTTATTTTGCAAAAACATAGATTTTAACTTAAATTATATTTAAAAAATACAAAATTTGAGGATCTTAAAACTTTGAATTTTTTGCTAAATATTTTATCCTGTTTTCTACAGGTTCTTTTTCATTTTTTTAAATCGGGATCCTCATAGACAGAGCATCCCTAGTCCTGTTGGAAGTTAAAACTTGTAATTAATTCACAAAATTTATTTAGTTTTCTTATATTTAAATAATTGGCAAAAATCATGTACTTTGGTATAAAAGAAGTTCCAGTATCTCTGGCATGATGTAGAATGCTAGTAATAATATACCACAAGCTAGGAATTGAGCTCACTGTAAGTCTTGTAATAATAATATACATATAGATATAGATATAGATGAAAATTGAAATGCAATGAAATGGTTTAGCATAAAAAAAAACAATGAAATGACTGAAAAGATGGGACAGTACCTATGCTTGAGGTTCAGGAAATATGGAGTAGCACGTGAGCAGAGATCATCAGTATTGTACATGTATATAGGTGGCTCTGGCCCCAATAAGGACATTCTAATACGTATACTCTAATATGTGCATGCGGCATGCTTGCATGACTAGTTATTATGATCGTGATTTTCACAGACTTATCCGTTGGCCTTTGCCAATCCGTACACCGAACCGCAAATTTGGGGACAACCCTTCCGATTGTTGCTGCCAAATTTTTGATAAATTTTTAAATACTCTTCCTAATTTCGGTATTAAATTATTTGTTCATTCTAATTTTTACATGTAATTTTAGATATATATCAACAATATATTTTTATTATATAATTTTTTAATATTTTTATAACAAAAACTTTTTATTTATAAAAAAAGTTTAACAAAATATTTATTCACATCACCTCCGGAGTATTAAAATGTTCCGATTCAAATGCAAGACAACCTCCCCAAGTTGCCATCATACTTTTTCATATCATTATTTAAATTTATATTTCAAAAATAATCTATTAGGTGTTTATATTAATATAGTATTATTTATTTTAGTTAATGACCAAATTCACATAAATTTATTTTAGTATAATAAAATTATGAGAATCTATCTATCTATATATATATAAGGAGAATACGAGGGAATTGATGTGGTGTCTCCACATCATTTTAAACTATTTTTCTGATTTTCTTAGAATTTCAAATTTTTATATTTTAATAATTAAAACTTCCTTATCTACCATAAAAAATAAAAGGTAACTGTTTTTTTACGTTCCGATTTTCAATTGTACAAGGTAAATATATATAATATATGAAAGTAAATATTGTACAAAATAATTATAAATTATTACCTATACTGAATATATTTACATATTATATATATAATAGCATTTAAGATAATCAAATTCAGTTTTATTTTTTATTCAGGTGAACAATCAAATTAAAAACGATATTAAAGAATATACGATAAAATTTTAAGTTATAATATAAAAGATATTATTTATTTTATCGTACTGGTGTTTGAAAAAAAATTAATTATTATCCCAATTTAGTTCGAAAATATTTAAATATTTCAAATTTTTATATATAAAAAATGATCAATTATTTATTTAACAATCAATCTACAAAAATTGTTTCGACACCCCAACAACAAACTGAATCACCCACCCATCTATAATATTTACAACATATTTTATTGTCAAAACGGCTCACAACCTCCTTCTAACATTTTTCTCCGTCCAAGCAATGCGTTCAACCAAAAACATACATCAATTACAATATTCAGACATGGAAGCAATGTAATAACATGGGATTAAAATCAAGGTTATTGTTGATTCGGAGATAAATAACCCATCATAACCATATATATATATATATATATATCAAACAACTATACACACATATAATCGTTATATTTACAAATGATAAGAGTTGTTTCTACTGCTTGACAATATTGGGACAAACAATTCTACACTAAAGTCTCAATGAAATACATATCGAGAAGTGGTTGTAACACAAAATACATGTCGAGAAGTCATAAAGTGTATAATGAAATAGAGTTGATGACATGTAGCTGTATCATATTTGGAAATTCGAAAATTATAAAATATATTGAAGATGTCAAATAGTGCAGAATAAAATTCAAATTAATAGGAGTTCATGGGAATTTAGCTAAATTCATGGAGTTTTGCAGCAATAATGGACAATTATAGAAGCACGAGTCTCTGTCAAATAATGGTCCAATTTTGAATAAAACATGGGTCAAGTTTACAATAGATGTCGGGGAGAAGAAAAAGAAAGAAAGAACATAAATTATTAGTTAAAATAGGATAATACTAATAAAAATTATAGCACTTTAATCTTTTATGTCCTTAGCAAAAAATATAGACAAACATGTTTGAGACTATATTTGTTGGAACTAATAAAATCTTTAAATATAATTTTATATAATTATAATCATAAATAATTTCATTAGAGTGAAACCCTCTGACTAAAATTTTAAGTAATTTTTCCCTGCCAACTATTTTAAATTTTAACCCTCCGACGCAAAACCCCTTATTTATCTCACTCCATTTTCCTCCCCCTTCCCCCTATATATACATACACTTTGTCCGTGTCTATCTATCTATACTCTTGCTCAATACAAACACTCTCTCTACTCAAGTATTATATTATTATTATAAAGTATCTCTGAAAATGTCTGGCCGTGGTCGTGGTCGTGGTAGTGGTGCCAGAGGCAGTGGTCGTGGCGATGGCGGTGGAAGAGGCGCCGGTCGTGGTTCTGGCGGAAGAGGCGGTGGTTACGCCGGTGGCAGAGGCGGTGGAAGATCCGGTGGTGGTGATCAGAGCGCTCCGATGCCGGCGTATGGACGAGGCGGTAACGTTCCTTCACCGGTGGTTCCGGCGACGTATACAGCGGCCTCGTCATCGTCGGCGGCAGCTTTGAGCAGTGGTGTGGAGAAAATGACGATCGGATCATCTGGACCGGCGATGAGTCAGCAACCACCGGTGTCGAGTAAGGCGGTGATATTGCCGGCGAGGCCAGGGTACGGAAGGGCTGGACGGAAATGCATGGTTCGCGCTAATCATTTTCTTGTCAAGGTGGCCGATAATGATCTACATCATTATGACGTAATCATCTCTCCCCCTTCCTCTCTGTGTATATATATATATACATGTATTATCTGTTTATTCCTTTCTACTGTTTCTTAATTCTCTTGATTTTTTTTCATTTAATGTTTTATTCTTCATATCTTGTTTCTTTTTACAAACATTGCGAGTAATTAAATCTTTATGAGTATATTTTAAAATATGTATGAATGTATATGTATATACTTGTTTAATGTGGTTCTTGCTTAACATATAATAAATAATATTACTGTTTTTTGTCGTTTTATGAAAACATAAATAACTGATTTTGTTTGTTTAGCCCCAGGCTTTGTTTTTTCAGTGCTTTTGTTTAAAGGTTTGACTTGTGTTCTTGGTCATTTTAAATTATTATTATTATAAAATATTTTTATTCAAATAAAAATTTAAATTATAAATTTTTATTATTATTACCCGTGTCTTTAAGCATCTAATACTTTACTTTAGTGAAAGTGCATCTCAGTGAGAATAAAGGTTGCAACTTTTATTTCATGTGCTACTTTGTACTTGGTTTTTTTTTTATAATCCGGGACCAACTTTTATTTACTAATGTTAAATCTTCAAAGTTTGATTAAATTTGACTTGTTCTAGGATATGGAGTTCTGATTCTTATTATGTAATTGCTTTTCTGTATCTAATTTATGCTACTAGTCAACTTTGGGAGATTCTCTTATTTGCTTTTCTTTGATTTAATTGATGGAATTCTGATTAATTCCTGTAATTCATTTTTATCTCTATAGTTTTAACGGCAGGTGATTAAGCTTTAACAATTGCATGTCAAACTGTTTTGCTTTATCTCCTACTATGGCAATGTCTTTGTTTTGTTCCATGTACATTGTCAATCTTATTTCTTTTCACCATTTGTATTAAAGGTTACAATCAAGCCGGAAGTCACAAACAAAAAAGTGTGCAGAGAAATAATAACGTCTCTTGTTCAAACTTACCGTCCGTCGCACTTGGGCAACAGGCAATTAGCTTATGATGGGAGAAATAGTGTGTACACAGCAGGGCCATTGCCTTTCACCTCCAAAGATTTTGTTGTTAAGTTGGAGGACAACGATCGTGGAGGAGCAAGGTTGCTATTTTTGAATTCTTAGCAACTGTATTGAGATTAGATAAAGCTCTTGGAATTAAGATGGTTCAGTAAAAATTGTATGTTGGCATGTGGTTTCAGAGTTTCAGTCACCATTTTCAAAGAACACATTTATATATTTTCTTAATTTCATCAAATTGCATTGTCTTTCCTTAATTATTGAAATATAACATATGCATAACTGGTATGTTTATTTTTTTTTAACAGAAAGACTTTGATGTTACAATAAATCTGATAGTTTCTTATTTGCAGGAGAGAGAGAGAATTTAGAGTCTCCATCAAGTTTGCTTCCCAACCTGACCTGCATCATCTTAGGGAGTTCTTGGCTAGTAGACAACCTGATATTCCACATGAAACAATACAGTTGTTTGATGTGGTTTTAAGGGCAACACCATCATCAAACGAGTACGTCAAAATATCGCAACTGTAATGATTTTTAAATTTTTAAATAAGAATCTTGCACTGTCTTCTAAGCGGTGAAGGCTTTTTATTGCAGTAATGCAGTGGTAGGAAGGTCATTTTTCAATACCTTGTTTGGAAAAGGTGAACTAGGGGATGGTTTGGAGTTTTGGAAGGGATACTATCAAAGTCTACGACCAACTCAGATGGGGCTGTCGCTGAACGTTGGTATGAATTTAGAACTTAATTTTAAACATTTATAAATATAATTGAGTGAATAATCAATTATTTTTGATGTTGTAGATGTGTCTGCCAGAGCCTTCTATGAACCTGTGCTGATCTCCAATTTTGTTGGGAAATATTGTAACCTGAAGGATCTGAACAGGGCTCTTTCTGATGTGGACAGAGTGAAGGTATTTCACATCAGTTGATGATTTTGGTATAATTTTTTAATGATAATTTTTTAATAATTTTCGATACATTTTTGGCTGATTTACAGGTTAAAAAAGCTTTGAGAGGTCTTAGGGTTGATTTTTCTCATGAGGATTATATGAGACGATACAAGGTGTTGAACATTTCTACTCAACCTTTGGGTCAATTAACGTGAGACCCCAAAGACTTTATTTCTATTAGTCATAATAATTTCTTGGGCCAGATAATATATGTTCTATGCTTGTGTTATTGTTTTCGTCTATAATACATATAATATAGATTATGATTGTGGGTGTATTTTGATACATAATATGCCACTCTGTGAACCCCACAAAGATGCATCTAGGTATGTCGTATCTAATGTATTATTAGATAGCAAATGCATAAGTCAAACATTATGCACAATCAAGTTGACTTGATCGAAGTTCTTAAATTTGATTCCATTGAGCTAGGCTAATGATAAACAATTGAACTTGTCACACCCTAGGGTTTTTGATATGGAACATTAATGAAGTTTATGGATTTAGCTACAAACTGCATTATTTAAGTCATTGATGTGGTGTACTTTGGAAATGTGGTACATAGGCCTCTGAAGTTCCATGAATGTTTGTTAGTGAAGAAGGATGCAATTTAATTCTGATTATTGAGTTTCCTATAAATGCTATGTAATTTTTACTTTATGCTGGAAGTGATACCTGTGCTCTTTCGATTTCTTCTCTCTGTTGTGATTCACGTCTTGAAAACTTGGTTCATCTTTCCTCTCTCTTGGTATTCAGCTGAAAGTTTCCCTTTTGACATTTTTGTGATCTCATTTGAACAGGTTTAAAGATGAGACTGGGAGGACGATGTATATTGCTGAGTATTTCCGCAAGAAATACAATATCAATTTGAGATACACATCCTTGCCAGCTCTTAATGCTGGAACTGATGCAAAGCCTATATATCTGCCTATGGAGGTCCATGCCTAACATATTTTCTGTGGTATACATTGAATTTTGCAGCCAAATAACATGTGTATTGCAGGTTTGTCAAATTGTCAAAGGTCAAAGATGTGCCAAGAAATTGAATGAGCGACAAGTAACTAGTCTCTTAAGAGCAACCTGTCAACGGCCAATCGACAGAGAAACGAGTATAATTACGGTATGAAGATGTTGTCCTTGTTATTGAAGACCCTATTTAATGGGTTTTTTTAAATAAAGCAGAATAGTCTGATGTAGTTATGTGATTGTTAGTTAGTTATAACCATCGTTCTCCTGGAAATTTGTGTCCATCTAGATGACAAGACATAATAAATACAACAGCGATGAGCTTGTTAATGAATTTGGCATTCAAGTGAGGAGTGAAATGACTTCTATTGATGCACGTGTTCTTAATCCTCCGAAGGTAAATGTAGTTTTTCTTTACCTTTTCTTTTTTCGGATCCTGACTCTGATTTGGATTCTTTTTTGAGAATGCAGGTTAAATATCATGCTTCAAGCAAAGAATCAATAGTGGAACCATTTGTTGGCCAATGGAATATGATTGACAAGGTGGAGGGACAAGCACTACTTATTTTAATTTTAAATTGTTCTAGCTAGTTAATCTTGTAATTGTAGAAAAGGATCAGTAGTATCGTTAACCTATCTTTTAATATAACATTGAAAATATAGTTATATTTTTCTTTATTATTATTTTTTATTTGCATGATTATTTATAGTTGCTACATTTTCAGCAACACATGTAAGTTAATATATCTGTGGTGCCTGTACTTGTAGAAAATGGTTAATGGTGGTGCAGTGGAACTTTGGACGTGTGTCAACTTCTCGAGAAATAATCTTGAAGCTGTACACAATTTCTGTAATGAGTTGGTTAAAATGTGTAGAAGCCGAGGAATGGTGTGTGGCTTTTACATCTCTTTAGCACACTGAACTTTCTACTCAAGACAAATACTAACCACCATTTCTTATTCAACTTTTGGTAGGACTTCAACCCCCAACCTCTGCTTCCCATTCATTCAGCAAATTCTCGCAATATTGCAAAAACTTTGAATGATATACACAACCAATGCGAAAGCAAACTTCAAGAAACAAGAAAACATCTCCAAATGTTGATAATTGTTTTGCCTGATTTTAGCGGGAGTTATGGTTATGCTTCTGCCACTTATCTTGTATTCATTGTTTTTTCATAAAATATTTTAGTAATTGACAATGCTTTTCACAGGTGAAATCAAACGAATTTGTGAAACAAATTTGGGGATTGTTTCACAATGTTGTCAGCCAAAGCATGTGTTCAAGTGTAACAAGCAATACCTTGAAAATTTGTCTCTTAAAATTAATGTTAAGGTATGTTTTGGATCTGGATCAAAATCCTTGTTGATCTATGAAATCCTAATATTATAATGAACATTTTTTTAAGTGTGAGTGGATATATTTTATAGGTTGGAGGCAGGAATAATGTATTGGCAACTGCCCCTCCTGTTGTCAGTGAGCGTCCAACAATCATCTTTGGAGCAGATGTGACTCATCCGTCACCAGGGGAGGATTCCAGTTCATCTATTGCAGCAGTATGTTTTCCTTGTTCAGTTTCCCTCCAAAATTGATTCTCTGTACATTAGAAAGATTAATCCTCTCCTCTTAGGTAGTGGCATCAATGGACTGGCCTGAGGTCACCAAGTACAGAGCACTGTACTCAGCACAGGGTCATCGAGAGGAAATTATAAGAGATCTCTACCGCAGTACAGATACTCCAAAGGGTGTTGTTCATGGTGGCATGATCCGGTATAAGTTAAAAAACTGTTGTGTGCCTTTTATGGTAAATATAACTACTTATGTTAACTCATATTACATTGGATTTTGCAGGGATCATTTGCTTGCATTCAACAGAGCAACAAATTTTAAACCTGAAAAAATTATATTCTATAGGTTTGGCATTCTTTGTCGCACATCATGCTTCTGGTTATTACTTATTTTGTGATGTATCTTATGGTTTTTCTGTGTCCTTCAGGGATGGTGTAAGTGAAAGTCAGTTTAACCAGGTCTTGCTGGAAGAGATGGATGCAATTAGGAAGGTTAATATGTTATTATTTATAAGTGACTACCTCCTATACTATTTGGTTACCCGTTGAAGCTTGATAAAGGGGAAGTTTTTTTTTTTTAGGCCTGCCAGTCGCTGCAAGAAAATTATCTACCTCCTGTGACCTTTGTGGTTGTGCAGAAAAGGCATCACACACGCCTTTTTCCCTCGGTTCATGGTGACAGGAAATCAACAGATAAGAGTGGCAATATTTTACCAGGTCCCATATTGCGTTCCATTGTTTCTTCAGGAAATCTTTATTATTCTGATTACCGAATACACACATTTTTAATTGGTTTTTTTGAATCAGGTACTGTTGTAGACACAACCATCTGCCATCCTACGGAGTTCGATTTCTATTTGTGTAGCCATGCTGGTATACAGGTAAGCATGTTTAACCCAAGACTGCATGGCATTGCATTTTAAAAATCATTTATTCATTGTGGTAACCTGTACTGATAGGGCACGAGTCGTCCCACTCACTACCATGTCCTGTATGACGAGAACAAATTTTCGGCCGATGCTCTCCAGGCATTGACCAATAACTTAACCTACACGTAGGTTTCTTCTTCTTTCTCAATCTAGTAAAAGTTCAAGGTTCATAATTTGTAATTATACATTATATAAATGAGCCTAGCTTATATATTTTTCTTCTCAGGTATGCAAGATGTACACGCTCTGTTTCAATTGGTATGTCGATTTTTAAAAAGCAATCAAATAGTTCTAAGCCTCCATAGCAAGCTCACTCTGTCTAGTTTTCCTTTTTTTACCACAACTATATATATATATATATATATATTGACATTTGACATTCGTTTTCATGTGTTCTATAGTTCCACCAGTCTATTACGCGCATCTGACTGCATTCAGGGCCCGCTACTATGTTGAAGGTAACATGTCAGATGGTGACTCAAGTAGTGAGGCTAGAGCTACCAGGGAGGGGAATGCAGCTTTGCGGTCTGTTCCTCAAACCAAAGAGGACGTGAAATCTGTCATGTTTTACTGCTGAGGTTGAATATAGTTCTTAGAATGGCAGAAACGTAGTTTTCTTTTGTTTTTGGTGAAGTGCGGTGGATTCCAATCATATTATTGTGAAATGTTACTATTTGGAACTGGCGTTTTTTGTAACTAACTGGGAAGATAAAATTTTACATATGTGAAGTGTTTCTGGCATTGGTGTTTAGTTTTATATCTGAAGTATTTTATATGTTATCATTTTGATTTTGTTTATATGGATAGGAATTATTATGTTTTATTATTAAAATTTTGTATATTTTGGAATGATATCAATATCATTGTATGGTTGAGCTATAATTTCAGTAAAGTTTACTGCTCGTTGGTTTGTCAATTTAAATCTTTTGAGGGCACTTTAGGATATCTAGGAGAATTGCATAGTCATCGTATTTAAGGTCACACCCATTTCTTCCTTGTCATTTTTAACGCCTTTTCATCACCGTTCTCGGTAACTAGTACAAATAAGATTGAAGTCCTCTACCTCATCATACCCATAGATGCAGTTGGAACATAACAATTCTTTAAATTATCAAGCAACTTAAAGCCCCCCCCCCCCCCCCCCCCAAAACCTAATTTGATGCAAACATTGAATCGAAAGAAGCGGGAAAATCTGTACACGAAGTCTAAAACATGCATTGTTTCATCGCAATTATTTTACCAAAATTTATGTGATGTAGCAATTATTACGACATTTTGGATTGTAGATATATAATGCTTGCCTTCTAACTGCACAAACCATCACACAAGTCCGTTGTATTTCGTTTTGCTCCAATTATAAATGAAAATAAAAAATAAAATACATTTGGTTTAAAGCTATGGGCATTTCAGTACAAGCGGATTAAAATACTGAATGACACATCACAAAAAACAAATATTTAGAGGTATTAGTTCTCTTTTACAAATATAGAATTAGGGTTAACCCGTCTTTCTACACTGCAACAATTATGGATGGTGGCTGATTCCTAACAAACGATTGTTGTTAACCATTTATCTATTATAATTTTTTGTGGATAGAAAAAAATCATAACAATGGCTGCCAGAAATGGATAGATGACGTGATCTTGAATTCACAAAAAAAAATCGTGTTAAATTTATTCACGAAAATTTATAGTATCCAATAAAATTGTAATTTGGTAGATAATTTAGAGGAAAGATTTTCAAACTTTTACTTTACCCGATAATAAAGTAATTTATAATTTGCAGGGGTTGATCAATAAATGTTATATATATATATATATATGTAAATAAATATTTTTTTTATTGAATATTAAATTTTTGTAACATTGATGAATTATGTCTCCTCCCTCCTCCAGGCTCCAAGTTAGGCCCAGCCAGGTCTCCTCTCTCCTCCGTCTTCAATACAGCAGGTTGCCTTCTCTATCCTCCATGTCAGGCCGCGCGCTGCACTTTCTAATCTAGTTGCTAAAATCCTCATTTTAATGAAACGTGAATATATAAAGCATTTGAATTTAGATTTGTTTTAACCTTCCGTGATATCTCCATTTATATTCTTTCCTACATTTTGAAGTCTGATACTCTAATGTTTTGTTTGTATAGGATAAATAAAATGAATTTGAATGATATTAGAGAGATGTTCAAAATTCTGATTACATTCCTAGCAAAACCTACACAAGTGTTCAAATTTCATTCCATTCTCCTCGCCCAAACACGAGTTTGAGTCATATTAGTAAAATAATTAGATGATTGCATGAAAAGAGTAAAATTTATTCTTATATAAAAATAATAGCAATAGATTTTGGCAAACAAAAAAAATTGTATTGCGCATATGCATGTATTACAAACCCCTTGGTCCAGAACACTTTAAAAAGGGTAAGAAAGAACGCATGTATTACAATGAATCTATATGTGTGTAATGTAATATACAGGAGAACCTCTATAGGAAATATCCATTCTATATGGCTAAAACCTAACAATTACCATAAGTTGCCCCAAACTAGACCTATAGATGCCATGTTAAGAAGGGCACATGCATAGCAGCTACGGCCAGCCCAGTTCTGTTAGTAACAATATAGTACCTCCGCTCTCCATAAATAAAAACTATCGGCCAGACGGCCCAAAACACTGTAAAAAGGGTAAGAAAGAATGGATGTTACAAGACTTCTGTACCGGCAGATGATGTTACAGAACTGGGAAACTGTAGAATATTGAGGCGTGCAATATTAAAGATATAATGCCGATGGGTATCAGCTCGATAAAACTATCACGCAGTGAACTGCTACCACCAAATTGTCCTGCATTGACAAACTCCCTTGTCCCAGAGCTTGAAGTCGTGGAGACATTTACTGACAAAGAACCTAATAAAATATGGTCAAAAAAGTACACAACTAGAGTTCAGATGCATTAAAGATTATAAGAATACGAATACTGGTCAGACCACTAAAGAAATTATTCCCCTCGGTTCCATATCTCTTGTAGATGGAAAAAAATACAGATGAAAGGTTGAGGATGTTGTGTAATTTGTAATGTAAAATCGAAAAAGACCAGTATATATATATTGTTATATTTGTATGTGAATAAAGATGGAATCTTAATGGCAAGGTTGTTTTAGCGTAATCAATAATAAAGGACCTCTTTATATAAAACACTTGCATATTTCAATGGTAACAAATTGAATTCTCTTTCTGAAAAGAAATAAAAAAATCATTTTAATTCTTCCTTGATAGCAAGATATAGGAGCAGCTTGCTAAAACTTACAGTCGTAATCAGCCCATCCAATCCTCTGGCCACCCAGATCATAAACAACAATTTTGTCTTTCAGAACAAGGTCTGTACCAAACAAGAAAATAAATACCAGTTAATGAGCTGTGAAACTACAACTTACTTATAGAGACAAAAAAAAGTTGAATGAGCAGGGAAGTGATTGTTTAAGTAATTGGAAAGGAAAATTATAGGGAAAATTTGCAAAACCCAGGTATCATCAAAAGAGATGCTTACAGAAACCGATGGTAGCAAGGAATATCCGCTAAGATTGAGCCACAAAAACAGACCAGGAAGGACTAGTTTTTTAGACTTTGAGCATTGAACTCGTGACCTTCACAAGACATATTGACTAAAGGATATATTTCCTTTCCACTGATAATATTTTAATTTGGCGACCTTCTCAAGACATATCAACTCAGGGATTTACTTTCCTTTCCACTGATAATATTATTTAAAGTAGTCATTTTCATTGTTATTATTTGGCTTGAGCTGAATATGGTTCATGTTACAGTTGAAGGTTTACAAGGGGCCAGGAAATATAATTTTATTAGATCACCAATGTAAAAGTACTTATTAAAAATGATATGGATGAATAATTAGTTGGCCACTAAACTCCACACATTTTTTGTTCTGTAATACAGTTATTTGCATCATAAACCATTTCAATTAGTTATCCAAAACAAAACCCTAATTTGTTAACTAAACAAGATTATAAAGATGAAGTAACAAACTAATTGTATGATTCCAAAATTAAGATCAAATATGCATGGGATCTAGATCTACTCTTTCTATTTAAGATAATGAACTCTCATCTCTGTAGGAAGAAGAACAATCAATACAGTCAGAAAATGTGATATCTTGACGTTGAAGTTCCTATTTAAGAAATTGTGATATTCAAGTATTTAATCAATTCAAATCTATTAATATAAGTAATTGCTAGGCGCATTCATCTAGGTGCACGTACCCCCTAAAATTGTGATATCTTGACCTTGAAGTTTCTGAAAGCCAATGCACCATGCTGTAGCTCCACCCTGCATAATATATAGGCAACTTTTTTTCAATATCCTGAATATACACTGGATTCTAACAAGAATAATCAATTTTAAGTTGCAAGGAAATCATGAAACTTTAACAGATAGATTTAACCAGTATAGGAAGTCACACTGAGTACAGACTTGGGTTATTCATAGAGCACTAGATTCCTTGTTCATTACAGAGAAGCATTGTGAATCCAGTGAATTAAGATATGTCAGGTTTCATAATTCAAGCAATCATGCTAGCTTGGACAATGATAGTTCCGGAGATCAAATCTAAAAGGATCCCGAGGGTAGTAAAGAATAAAAAAAATATTAAAGAGACGATATATATAATTTTTAGGATGCATACTGTTGTCTAATTATTGAGATGAAAGGATGATTAGCCATATCTAGCAAAAGAAGTGTGTGCATGATAACCATCTGAATTTGCAAGTAGTCTATATAAATGATACTTAGTGATAGCACAATGTTAACATAACAAAAAAAGAAGAAGGATATAATACCACATCCATGTTAAACTTACAACTGAATTTTGCTTCAGAAGGTAGTCTTCGGGTGTCAAAAACATTGATGCACCGCCAGCAAAGTTTAAAGTAACCGAGGGAAATATTTCTGAAACACTGAAAAACATATTTCATATATCATAATTAGTAATAAACCCAACTTAATTTCCTCAAAGTAGTAACATGCCAAACAGACAAAGATCAGGCTTTTAAATCAGCAGGGAAAACCTGGAACTGACGAAAAAACACTGGGATCCTCTAGAGAGAAAAGGGTTCACAGATTGTGAAACAGCTTGTGTAATCTGCAGGTGCAAGAAATCATAAACTTTAGGTTATAGTAAAACTTGTCTTCTAAAGGTTACTTGTATACAATCAACTATCAATATCGGAAAACGAAGTTCTATCTAGGGTATTATAAGCAATTTCTTGTAGCACTACTTACAGCATTGACAAAAGGGTCATAAACTTCATCTGCAAGATATGCCAGTGTTGTTCCTGAATCAATTATGGTTCCTCGGTTGCTTGATGTTGAGAATACTGATGGATCAATGGGTAAACTTTGCCCATTGACAGCAATGCTCAGCAGGTTGACATTGTAATGTGGCCTGCAATATTAATTATCAAATTAATTTACAGTTGTATGCTGCCTATCATCTTGTACACTATTGAAGATGTAAAAATGTGATGTAATGAATGGATAATCAAAAAAATGTGGATGAAACTATCTTCAGGTATAGATTTATGCTCAGTCTGAACTGCTAAAGTAGGTAATTTATCAAAGATGCTAATTTACTTGCAGAGGTTTAAAAATTACCAATAAAATTGATATCCATACACCATAGGCTATAAAAGAATAGCCTTGAAGAAATAAATTGCTAGAACAAATTGGCATACACCCACCCTCGAGAAACCTACTATATATAGTAAAAACGTACGACAGCCCTCTAGGCTCTTAAAAGTGCTTGTTTGAAAGGCATGATTATGACATATACAGTACAAAGTATTCATCCAAGTCAGAAGTCTCTTTGATTTCTAGTTATGTATCATATGCAAAATTACATCATTGTGCTCTAGCATATAAGCAATAGTCATGTGCTAGTTCAAATCTGAAAGAGAAATCATACTGTGATGGGATGAGTGGAGTATAAACAAGGTTTGGTTCCACAATTTGACCGAAGACTAATATACCACCACCATTTTCACCTCCCCTTAAACAATGAGAAAAAGCATCTGGAACTATTGCCTGGGAAGAGAGTTGTGAGATAACAGATAGTCCCTGCTGTCCAAAACCGAAGATCCCATCAACAGCTCTGTCTGGCTTTGTTAAATCCCCGGTCTGGGAAGTGCTACAACTGTTTTAAATTCAATCATGAAACAAGATTTATAACTTTGCACGAACAAGAAAATATCAGCACCAACCGACTGGCTCAAGCTAGCATACCCAAAGACAACAGGTGCTGTCGTGTTGGAAATCACTGAATTGCCAACAACCATGTCAAAATGCATAATATCAGCTACATAATAGCCTGATGTACCGCTTCCGTCTCCATACTGAAAGGTATAACTGCACTGATTACTCTGACGAGCACAAAGAGAATCCGATGTTTGAGCTCCAAGAGCACATCTTTGATCCGAACAAGAGACTAAAGAAGCCGTAGAGGAAGATGAAGGATCAAAGCTCTCAAGTTGAATCTGATTGGGAAGAAAAATAAATGTCATTCTGCTTACCGCTTAAAAAAAAGTCAAAAATTGAAAACGAATAAAGACTGCTGAATATGACATTACATCAAGTCCGCTTGATGTAGGACATCCGTTGCAAGAACTGCAACTAACCCACAACACATCACTTCCAATATCAATCTGTACAAAGTATTCTTTTGGCGGAGAACCTAATTGAACTTTCGTATAGTAAAGCCTATAACCAATACCATAAGATCAAATAAGAAACAATGCAGTCCAATTATAAAAATATACCAAGTATATACATCGAAAACTACTCCTACACTCAGATGCAAATTAAGAAAGAAAATTAAATCAAATCAAATAACAACAACACAGTTTCCTTAAAACTATATATAGCAGAAAAGGAGTAAATTCAACAATCTAAATCCATATCGAAAGCATCAAAATTAAAACTTTGTAGTTACCCATAAAGCTAAATTCCAAGATCAAACAACATACACAAACATACTAGTAAAATGAAAGTACCCAACAAGGCTAGGAATATAAGTTCCTGCAAGTTCAAAATCGACAACCCCACCAGCTGAAGACTGCAAGAATCTGGAGTGTCTAAGCGAGTCATGAGCTCTGAGTTGACTCATTTCAACACCATGACTGGTGGGAAATGCTCTCTCCAGGGACAGGGTAACCGGAAAATCACAGAATACAACAGGTACAAATATAGACACACAGATCAAGATAGATACACACCCGCCGGCCGGCATCACTCCAAGTTTCATCTTTTATCTATAATAATAATAATAATAATAATAATATCTTCTCAATATACATATTATACGTATAAAGTTTGTATAAATATATATATAATTATAGTTCACTTACTTTTTCACATTCACCACGACCCAAAAAGCAAAAAAGATTTATTCTGTGGTGTGTAGATATAATCATACAAAAAAAAAATTGTATGTATATGTATGGATACAGAGAGAGAGAGAGGGAGAGATCCGGGGAGAGACAACGAAAAACAGCCTTCAAACACAAACAGAAGCCTCCCTTCTCAACTGGATTACGTTCTCTTGTATTGTATGCAATGTGTGTGTGTGTGTGTGTGTGTTTTACACGAGTCATCATACATAATAGGAGTTTCCATTAATTTATGTATATTTACTTGAGTAAAACGGTAGATTCTGTGTTTAATCACATAGATGTAACAATTGTACTTTCATGTCGGCGTGTACAAACTGGTACAAGAGATCTTAATTCTTTGATATTTCCATTGGGTCAATCTAAGATGAAGATTTTTACTATTTTTAATGAATTATTTTAAAATTTTATTCATTCGTTTCTTCTAAAACTTAAAGTAGAGCTTTTATTCGGTAATTTGAGAAGCAATGCAGTCTGAGCGAATAAAATGAATATATCTATATTATATTATCTATATCAAACTATATACAAATTTCAAAGTTGTTGGCTGTACAACTCAAAAACAAAGCAACCCCAAATGTATAGTACATATTATTTTTTATACAAACAATTTAGCTCCCAAATTGTGTACATTATAACTGTTTTTGTAGTTGAGTTAAATTTGTACATTTGTAACTTAATTTCATGGAACTGGTTCTAAGTTACCAAAATAAGATAAAACAAATGACAAACTTATCTACCTATCGTTTCTTCAGAAATATACATTATAATCTTTTAATAATTTAAGGTAATTAATTTTTGTTCTGAAAAAAGAATTAAACCTATAAATTGCAAGAAATCATTTACCTAACGACAAAATGGGAGCTCAGTTAAAAATGATTGAAATTTCTAAAAATTTGAAGAAAAAAATCCTCAATTTTGGATTTTTTTAAAAAAAAATAACAATAAAAACCAATTAACTTCTCCTAAACAAATTAAAATAATGGCTAATATTGCATAAATTGTGTTATTAACCAAAATTTATTTTCTTTATTTTTATTATTATTAATATTGCATATATTGTTATTAACCAAAATTGCATAAATATTTTTATTGTCACAAAAAATTGATATTTTTGAAAATTTCTATTTTTAGTATAATAATTTAAAATTCAAAATTTTATTAAAAATTCAAAAATATTATATATAAATACTTTTTTTAAAATACTAATATGCATACGTCAAAGTAAAAATTATGGACTCAAATTACATACAACAAGTTGATCCAGGGGAGTTGTGACAATCTATAACATATGCGCCTTCATGTTATGAGAGCTTTTATCTAATAAAGTAGAATAGACACAAGGACCATAGTGATAAAATAAAATTTTAATATAAATATTTTCTCAAACATTTTAAATTTAATTTGTTTAATAGGATAGCCTATTCATGTAATGAAATATATTCTTAAAATTTTACTTTTTTAATAATATCTATTGATTTTATTGACATAAATTATACTATTAAATATAAATAATACTCATATATAATATTAAATATTAGATAAAGTGAAATTGTCATTTTTAATATACTGCATTTGGATTCCATATCACCTCTTAATCTTTTACATGATTATTTAGAATTGATTGATTAATTCTACCGAAATAATAATTCAATGGTTCAAATAAAAAAAAGCAGGCAATTTATATGGTTCGATAAAAGATTATCAAGTACTCCCATCCCTATTTACATTTACATGTTTATTTTAACTTTTTTAAAATCAAATTGGCTAATATTTTATTAAAAATTAAAAATTATTCTTTTATAATTTAAAAAAACAAAATATTACATTTTAAAGTAGATTATATATATTTTTCAATAATATACAATATTAAATTTTTTCAATTGCACATTATTTTTAAATTACAGTCAAGATGAGTCAATGACAAAGTGCAAATAACGGGACCGGGAGTAATAAACATGTGAAAGTAAAGTAAAACCTTCTTTGGTGGCAAAATAGTATCTTAATTCTGAACAATACAAGAACAAGAGAAGCTACCCCAAAGCAAGGTGATATATATAATTAAGAAAATGTAAATTGTTCTGATAATTCTTTTACCTTGAAATTATTTTTTTGTTCTTAATTATAATATTATGTTAGAAGTGTAGGATTGTTTGTTTTTGGTCAAACATAAATTTACACTTGGCTTTAACATTTGTTCCTTTTATTAGGGGGACTTTAACATTTGTTCTTGGTCATGCTGACGTAATTAGAAGTAGAGTTTCAATGTCATCACCGTTTGGTAAGGTAGTTGAAACTTATCGCTTAGAGATTTAAGAACAAAATCGTTGTCATTTATTAAACGGGAGGTTAATGAGGCTGTTTAGTCTTATTCTTTTCCAAATCGAGTTCTTGATACTGGGATGTTCCTATTGAGTTTATGTGTATTTTGCAAGCTGATTTAGCTAATCAATAAAACCAAATTTTATGCCAAAAAAAATAAATTATGGACGCCTAAATAACAAAAATTATTAAGCAAACGTAATGTATTCAACAATGTCACACCACACCTAATCTACCCACATATAATCACATTTTATATTATTATTATTATCATAATAGTTTGATGAAATTAATTAAAAATGTAAATAAAAGAGTAAAAGAAATTACCCAACACGATAAGGATCATAGGTGCCCTCGACGGGAAAATCAATGACCCCCCCTGAAGTAGACGATGACTCCAACATTCTACCGTGCCTAGCCGAGTCTCTAGCTCTGAGTTGACTCAGCTCCACCCCATGATTCGTCGGAAAAGCCCTCTCTAACGTCAATATCGCCGGAAATTCACAAAACACCACCGTTGTCATCCGCAACAACATGGCCAACAACGTAAAAGTTGCCGGGTAACTTCCAATATTCATCCTCTGCATATAAATTTATGTATGTATATATCTAAGTCTATAAGTAAGTATATTCACGATGGGCAAAAGAAAGCAACCCCAAAAGTGTAAATATATGGTCGTATACGTATATGTATACTGAGTCTGGGTATATGATATATGTAATATGATAGATATGTATGTTTATTTGTGCAAGTAATCTAATACCAGTAATTAATAGACAATACAATATGGAAGAAAGAGTAAGACAAGGCAGAGTTTAAAAAAACATTTGCAAATATACATACACGAATAAAGAGTTCTGATGGAGAAGCTTCTAAGTTTCACTTTGTTAATTTACACGAACATTTGCATTTTTTATGGTAATGTTTATCCTGTCTTTGTCAAGTTTTGAGCTTGCAAATTTGTAAACTAAGACAACGTTATATATAATTATAAGAGTCACTTTTAGATAATTTTTAAAGTTAAAATATATTATAATATATTGTTTTTATAAATATAGAGGGGTGAATGGGTGAATTTTATTATTATGAAAATATAATTCAATATTTATATTTGAAATGTTTCTAATTTTAGATTTTAAGAATATTTTTCTAATTTATAATATATATAATGTTGCGAAATTGTATTTGCTCCGGTTACCACATTTGGCCCCAGTTCGTAGGATTGCACAATTTTTCCGTCTAGACCTGTATACCGGACATGATTGGAGTTTTGGTCAAAGATCGGGCCGATCATAAAATTAAAAGAATTCGGTATTCGGTCCGGTCCGGTCCAAACCCTAAAAAAACCGGACCGAATTTCTTATATATAAATATATTTCTTTTATTCATTTCTTTTCTTAAATCATCTAGTTAAGGATAAAATGTTAGAATTTATCATAATTTAACTATCCAAAATATTATAAAATAAATTATTAAAATAACAGTGATCAATATAACAAATTAAATAATACATTTATTTAGTTTATATATTTAACAAATGAGAGTTATATATTTAAAAATTATTATAATCATATAAAAATAATATTTGTCTTTATTATCAAATTTATATTAATCTATAAAATAAATTTATTTTCTTGTACTTATTATACAAATATAAAATATATATAAATAATAATTAATCGGTCCAGGTTTTACGGGTCTTGTCCGGCCCCAAGACCGAATATAACCGGCCTGGACTTCCGTTCACACATTTAAAAAATTTCTGTCTTGGTTCCTGTCCGGTCGTGCACCCCTACCAATTTGTTTTCAATAAGTAATTTATAATTATAATATATATATATATATATATATATATATATTCTAATTTGTAAATAATTTATAATAAACTCTCTATATATTATATATTTATTAATTTATAAGTAACTTATAAGAAATTTTAAATGAGACCCTTGACTCTCTGATTTTAATGTTTTATATATTGAAAACGGTTAGTTGATATATCTGAAATATAATTATGATTTTTTTAAATTTTTGATCACTTATTTTTATATCAAAAGAGAGAGATATAAAAGTTTCGAATCCGAACTTATTAATTTCAAGTTACATTATTTTTTTTATGTCAAGTGGAAGTCGTACTAACATACATTGGGAAAAGTTTTGAGCCTGAGCTTAATTGGGCTATGCGCCTGCCTATGCAAATATACGATTAGTGATACAACGTCATTATACACAGCCCGCCTGCTTAAATAACGTTAATTTCTTTTGAATAATAGAAGCGATTATTATGCGCATATATGAGAAGTTTTATAGAAATTATTTTTAATTAAAGAACGATAAATTGCATGCATAACATAACATATTTTATTACTAATACATTTTATAATATTTCGCAAGTAATTTCGAAAACTTTTAATTTTCATTTAATAGTATATATATGTATATATAATATATTTTGTGATACTCCATGAAAAAATTATTGTGATCTTATTTCGTATATAATTAAGGGTTCGGGGCCTTATTGTAATCATCCATTCGCTATAATTTTTCGCGATTCACATTATCTATCCGCAATTTTTGTAATTTTTTGGAATTTGTTTTTCTATCCGCAATAAATTATAACTAATAGATTATTAGTAACATTCGCTTCTCATAACAAGCTACCCGTAATTAATAATTAAAACTAGTTGCGGTTTTGTAAAAAAGTTCATATGCACGTCACTCAAAACCCGGGTTTACACTTTACAATCAATTATTATTTATATGGGGAGTTCACAATCATTTTTATTGCCAGAAAATATAGAGAACACAAAAGGGAAATCATTATTTACCACGGGTAAATTAAACCGAGTCACCCTTGGACTTTTACACACAAAGTTATGATTATCGAATCTCCCAACTCAAGTCAATGTTTGCCTGCGTCTAGGGGTGAGCATCGGATGAAACGGTCGGGTTTGGACAACAAAACCACCTTAACCATATATTTCGGTTTTTAAATTCAACCAACCATAACCGTAACCGTTAGTACATAACCATAACCATCCAAATTATAACGGTTCGGTTTAGGCGGTTTCGGTTTTAAACCATTAAAATAAAAATTTGAGTGCTTTGTAACGCTAAATGGCAAGTAGTGTGAGGTGGCTTTCAACAGCAAAAGAAATGGAACTAACAGTAAAAGAAATGAAATTAACTTTTAGACTCAGCGCTATGACAACTCATGTTTCTCCCAGCACCGAACAGATTGAATTAACTTCTGAATACCTACTATATTCAGAATTGTGTCTCATCGTACCAATGTTAACAAAAGATAGAAGGAACACAAGAAAATGAGACTGCTGCTTGACTAATGACTACATAACATAAATAAAAAACCAAATTACAACCAAATATAAAAGTACAGTCTTTAGCATGACTCTACGAGTCCATCACACAAGTACACAACCATGAATCTGCATTATTTAACATGTTGATTTGCAGGGTCTGTTCAATCTCTATATACTTGTTAACTACCATCTTTTTCACCAGCCTCAACAGCTTCATCTAAATCTGTAATAATTGAATATCAAACAATTGCAGCATGTCAGCATCTCATATTAATAATCACAAAAGTAATGATAGGCAATGCTTGTAACAATACACAATCTATTACTATGTACCTTGTGCTATTTCTTCATACTTTTCCAAGTCCAGAAGCATTTCAAGGAATTGTACAGGCTGTTTTGGGGTCTTTAACCAACTATGAGCGCAAAGTAATGTTTCTACTGTTTTGGGGAGTAAACTAGTCCGAAAATTGTCAATGACCCTGCTACCAGTAGAATCAAAGCAATCGAATCAAAGAAACTCAAGTTCGAAATCAAAGAATGAAGATATATATTATATTTATATATACAAAGATACAATGAAGAAGAAGAACTAACAAGCATAAAAATTAGAAATCAAACCTATAATATATGAGTAATCGAGACTTGAGAGAGACTTGAGTGAGACTTGAGATGTAGAACTAAAACTCTAGAAGTGTAGAACTGTTCTGTGTTTGAGAGAAAGTGAAGAGGGAGCGACTGTTTTTTAGGGTTAGAACTTAGACAGGGAGAGTGAGAGACTAAGTGACTAAAGAGATTAAAATTTTAAAACTGCGAAAACGTTTAAAGTACAAACCCGTATGAAAATTAGATAATGGGCCGGCCCATATAAGTATATAATACTTAAAACTTTAAATTCCAGTGTCTATTCAGTATTCACTATTGTATCAATCAGACTATCACTTAAATATTATATATATATATATATATATCCGGGTATAACGGGCGGTTTGGTTATCGGTCGGTATAAAATACAAAACCAAACCCAACCATTATTTTTCGGTTTTTAAAAAAATGAAACCATAACCAATCCAAACTGTTATAAAATCATAAATTTCGGTTTGGAGGGTTTTAAACGGGTGGCTTGGGCGATTTCGGAAATTTTTGCTCACCCCTACCTGCGTCCTAACCTTTGCTCTTTTTCCAAAAGGTACAGGTAAATGGTCCTAAGAAAGTTTCATCAAATTATATATCTTTCGAGAGACAAAAAAATTTAGGAGAATTAGTAAATAATTTTCATCGAATTGTGACCAGTATCTTACTGATCTTGACTAGTGACGAGTGATTTTGAGTAGGGTTGTAAACGAACTGAGTTGATCGTTAGATTCGACTCGACCCGACTCGTTTAATAATCGAGCTCGAACTCGAACAAGAAAAAAACTCGTCAAACTTAACTAGTTGATCCGAGTGTTATAAGTGTCCGAAATCGACTCGACTCGAAATCGACTCGACTCGAACTCGACTTGTTAAGCAATATACATAAAAATTTATAAAAATAATAAAATATACACGAACTCTGCATTACTAGATTGTGTGTAATTATGTTAGTGTAAGTGTAAGACACTTGAGTTTAAGATTTTATTTGTATTTAAGTCTCATTTGGTCAATTAAAAATAAGTCCAAATAAAAAAAATAATTAACCGACTCGACTCGAACTCGACTCGAGTTCGATTCGACTCGAAAAGTTCGTGAACAACTCGAACTCGACTCAGTTATTAACGAACTCGAGTTCGAACAACAAAATTTGATCGTTAAAATAATCGAGTTTGGCTCGACTCGTTAAAAAATAGCTCAAACTCGAACTCGTTGAGGAAAAACTCGACTCGGCTCGGTTCATTTACGATCCTAATTTTGAGCCTTTGAGGTGGTCTGAAAAAAGGTACTGTGTAGCAGCTTCCAAGAACTTTCTAAGTATGCATGTTTATTTATATTATTATTTTACAGAATGAATTAAATGGCAAGAAATACCGAGTAACTGTACATAGTGGATGAGATAGATCAGTGATAAAAATTTATCTTTAGTTAAATTTTGATTCAGTTCTAATCCATTTAGAAAATTAATAAAAATTAATTATAAAAAATTTTAAACTTACTAAATTGTTATGGAACAAAATCTAGGGTGTATTAATTGTGATGTGTGTCAGAATTTGTCGAGCTTTAATAACTGCGTTTGTGTTTCGTAGCTTAGTTCTGCTCCCACAAGATGCCTACGTATCTTAAGCGTATTGAGAATCAAACCAAAACATGGTTCTAAAAATAAGAGGTTAGCCCTTTTATATATAAGTAGAGAGTCTAAAAATTAGAGTGTGTTTTGTAACATTGGTGGGTAAGGTATCGAAGAATTCTGGATCATTTTTGTCTTCTTTTGATAGAAGTAGTTTTCATGTAGGAATGTGTTTTTTTATAAATTAAGGTGTAAATTAAGGTGTCTTGGGGGTTAATCTTTGGCGTAGTTTCTTCGTAGTTGGACATAATTAATTAGTTATATCTTTAGTTAATTAATTAATTACGAATTTATTTAATAATTAGAGTTTTGAGCCTCATTAAATGGGTCTCCCATTTGGACCAAACTAGATCTAATTAATGCTACATTAATTGTGTCTATGCTACATTAATTGTATCTGTAAGACTTACTTTTAATCCATATCATGAATAAAAATACTTATATATGATAAATTATTAAACAACTTTTACCTAAATATATATCCTCTCTTTTTTTCCTTCTCCTTTTTTTTGCTTTTCATAATTATTTGGTGGGCTACCTACCGTCCCCTGTTTTTAAAAAAGTTGGGTCTTACCAATATCCAAATAACTGGCTAATGCTTTTAATTTTTCTCATATAAACCTTTATTGAGATGCCAAAAACTATAAGTAGCACTAAAATAATAATTCATATCTAGTCATCTGACAATTGTACTTTAGCAAAAGAACCCAAGTGCTCAATTATTCACATTGTAACTTTTGTTTTGATGGGGCTGTGTGCTTTTCTTTAGGAAACAAAAGAAAATGGTCAATGTTTCTTTTGCTTTTATTCAAAATCAACATAGTGGGTGTTTGGGGTTCCATAAACTTAAAATAAGTAGTTTATTTTTTATTTATTTTTACATATTTTCAAAAAAAATTTAAAGATAAATATTTGTTTTAGAATTTTAAAACCAAATATGAACTTACTTTTTTCTGAAAATAAGGGCTTATTTCTGAAAAGTACATACATCCCTACTTTTTCCCGGAAATAAGCCCTTATTTCCATAAGTTGGCAGTTGCCAAACAGGCCCATAGTATGGTAACCGCTCTGATGCATGGTGGTTTAAAAATAATATTTTAAAAATATTGTTTTATTTAATCGTAAATATATGTTATATTTTAGAAATATTCATACATATTTAAAATATTTAATTGCATAAATTAGGTTTTATAATTATGTTATGTGTAGATAAAATTTTAATTAATTCAATAAGATAAATAGAGTTTGAGATTATTGAATGTATTATTATTTTAAATATAATTATAAAAATTAAATTGAGATTATTAAATACTTTACAATTAAATAAAAGAATCACTCTTTTAAAAAATATACAAAATTAATATGTAAATGCAAAAAAATAATTAACTTTCAGTTAAGAGAAAAAGTTTTAAGATTTATAAGACATGCTATATCACTTTTTTACTTATTTAAATGAGTAATGTAAAATTTTAAATTAGTATTATTTCATTATGTAAAATAAAATTACAAAAAAGTAGTATTATATAAATATTTAATAATAATAATAAATATTTGTTTAACTATGAAAACATAAAATAATTTAATAAATATTTTTGTAAATAATATTGAAGAATAAAAAATGAAAGGAAAAATAATTAGTGGAAGTAAAAATAAGAATAGAAAAAAATAATTAAATATGAGGGTGAGAAAGAATATTATAAAATAAATAGGTGGAAAATGAGATTTAGGGAGAAAATAAAATATCATCATTATCATTTTATGATATAATCAATTAAATAAGAAAAAGACACATAACATTTATGATGCAATCGGTTAATAATAGAGTGATACCTAATTTAATGATTTCACAATATATATGTTTATAATATAATTGAAAATTTCATAATCATTTAAATAATATGTGAAAATTCAAAATTGAAAATTGAAGACACATAAAAGTTAATTGAAAATTGAAAATTAGCTTATTATATAATATAATTAAATTAATATGTGCAAATAATATCAAAAAATAATATAAGAATGAGAAATAATAAGGAGAGTGAATTAGTGAGGCATGAGAATTGAACATGAGAGAGAATTAGTAGAAGATAAGAAAAAATTTATGGAGAAAGATAAAATTATATAGAATAATTAAAAATCAGGTTTAATGGGAAATTTACACGTAAGAATGCTGAGCACTTACGTTTTAACAAAGTAGATGAGCACTTACGTTTTATATGTGGGTGAGTAAATACTTGAACATAAAATTTATCACAATTCAGGGCATTCACCTCTAGTGTGTACAAAAGGCTAAATTTTTGGAAACAAAAAATTAGAAAAATTATTAATTAATAAAAAGATTAGGAAAAATGTGATAAATTATTTCCAAAAATTTGAATTTGTAAAAATAAATTTGAAACATGATATTTTAAAAAGTATAATATTAATTTAATTTAATATTTTATTTTATCATATGTATAAGCCATTAAATTTCTTTTTCCAAATCAGCCCCGTTACTAATTACATTCTAGTTTCACCGTTCGGTGTCCTAAAAAAATTACTTCTCCTAAATTTGTTAACCAAATAATTTTTCAATTAGCACTTTCTAAGAACTAAAGTCCTTAAATAAATAGATATCAAATACCTCTTGCTATCAAATAAAATTTTCCTTTTATGCTTCATTTTAAAATTAACAAAATATATAGTATAAAATAAAATGACTAACATTATTAAATGTTAAAAATATTTTATCACACATAAGATTGTCTAAACTAAATCTACTTTAACTTTAAGTAATCATATTAAAATTTTCATTTTTTATATAAAAATTGATTACTTTAAAATGTAAAAAAATAAAAAAAAATAAAGATTCGTACAAAAACAATCATAAATTTATGCATTAAATATGATATATAGTATTTAGATGGGTTGCCACGTCGCCGCGTCGGTTCCTCTTTTTTTTTTTTTTGTTGCTAAGTACGTCGGTTCCTCTTTAATTGTAAGTAAGTTTTTTTTTGATTTTTTTGCATGATTGTTGAATTTTTGTGTAAAAAAATTGGTTAAATGGTTAATTTGGGGAAGAAAATGACAAGTTTGTTATCTTTTCTCTGCTAACAAAATTATATTAAATATTCCATCTATATTATAATTTATACATGTCATGTCCAAAAGGTACCTGTACCCGAAACCGACACAGAATTTTAGCACCTCATTTTTCTTTAACTAGTTAAAATTATTTTACCTTTTCTTATGGTTAATAAAAATTTGCTGGCTTACAAACAAACACATATAAAAATAATAAGACGGAGTTTAGGTTATTTTTTTAAAAAAATTATTTACTGCATGAAGTTAACATATTTTTCACGTCATCAACTTAAGTTACTCGGTAAGAAAAAGGTTAAAATTTTAAGTAATTCGGTATTGAAATATAAAAATAGTAAATAAAAAATATCAAAATTTTTAGCCAGGTTCACCTCTTTATTAATTTATTATTTCCAGGTCACATACTAACCGTTAAGAGAAAGTATTACTCCATCTGTTTTGTTTGGTTTTATTTGACATTTGACTTTTTGGCATACATATTTAGGAATTTTGACTATATAGTTAAATTTATTATTTTTAATTATTTCTTTTTCTGAATAAAAATATTAGACTAAAAATTTTATTCACAAAAAAAAATTTTAAAATAATAATTTTAACTATGTAGTCAAAACTCTTAAAAAAGTGTGTCAAAAAATCAAACATCAAATATTACCAAACTGAGGGAGTATTAATCAATCAAATCACACAATTACAATTTACAAATACAAAAATATTTCTTCTTAATCACCGTGCTGATCATCAAACCCTTTTATTCGATTTTTTGCTCAATAAGTTATTTACTATCCTAATACAAACTTCTCTAATTTTAAGTCCCTACCCTGTTTCTCAAGTTCCCCTTGTCCAGCAACAATCAATTACAAACAATAATTACAAGTGAAAATAACTACAACTTAGAATATGAACTCTTTCACATATATATAAATATATCATATTTAGAATTCGAATATAAAAGATATTTGCTATTTAAAGAACTTGAGTTAAAATTGACAAAAAAAGGACTTGAGTTTGAAAGATATGTATGTATGAAAAATATAAACTTGTTCTTCACTTGGTGAAGAGAAATGATAATACACACGAATATATATATACACACTTAAAATTAGAATTAACTCTGAAGGTTATATCAATCAAGGTTGACAAGATTTGACAATTTCCCAAAACAATTAAAGTGCATGTAAAAACTCTAAAGTGGATGTTAATTTATCCATTTTTATACTTTTTTACATTTCCATATTATTGTTAGGGGATCACATAGGTTGTCAATTATTGAAGTAAATTTTGTATCAACGTTGTCAACAATGATATGGATGAGATATGAAATAAAAAATAATAATATATATGATGACTTGTCCATCTTGACACTTTACAACCTTCTAGGCAACATTTTATTGGAGATACTCTTACAAATAAGATCTTTTAACTTCCAATTTATCTGAAACAGTTTCTGTTTCAACTCTTCAAGTATCAGCTCCTTGAAATATTCTGTTTCTCTATTTTTAGCTTGTCGTCCGTATGAAATCCTGTTATATATATTGATATAAAATACTAGGAAGCTAAAATCTTGCAAATCTTGCAAGAACAAGTTAATTTCAGCATATGTTAATTTATAACAAAACAAACTTATAACTAGGGGTGTTCATGGGTCAGGTTGGTCGGGTTAGAATCATTTTTTCTACCCAACTCAATTAATTCGATTTGAAAATTTTCAACTCGTCATACTAAAAAATATTATATAACCCAACCCTATCCAATTTAAGTCGATTTGGATGGGGTTGGTTTGCTTTAATCGGTTTATAATTAATATTAAAATTTTATATTTTCACATATTTAAACATAAATTGTGATGATAAAATTTAATATATCAACATAAATAACAAAAAACTAAAACAACGTTAGCAAATTATATTCGTAAATTGTAAAACTAATAAGTAATCTAATAAATATTCAAAATTTTAATATATAATTAGAATTATATTAATGTATAATATATAAATTATCATGAAAGTATAAAATATCAAATATAATTATACATTATATAGCATATAATATATAAGTATCGGGTTGGGTTGAGTTGGTTAAAATAACTTTCAACTCATAGTCAACCCAATTAATTCGGGTGATTTTTTTTTAATCCAACCTAATATCGAGTTTTTTTATTTTCAGTTAAATCGGCCGAAATAAGGGTTGATTTGAGTCGATTTAATCGGGTTTTATAACTCGTGAGCACGGGATAACTAATATTTAAGTAAATTGATTTTTTTATTATATCTTTACTGATATTTAATATAAAATTTTATAATATTAAGAATTTATGTTAATATTATATATATGTTTTCTTATTTTATATAATATAAATATATTATAATTTGGACTCGTGCAATAATAAATATATAATTGAGTCTAAAAATAAAATTTTAGTTAATATACATATATATATAGTTAGAACTCGTATTATAATAAGTAAATTATATTTAATACATGTATATTTTTTAGGTCCATGACCCGATACCGACCGATCGATCAAAACTTTTAATATTTCAGCTATAATAATATAATATAGATATTAATATTCATAAACTTTAATAATGTATTAAATAAAAATTATAAGATAAGTATAATTCTTAAAATATAAAAAATATAATATAATTTAAATATAATATAATATTATCCGTGAGAAGTTGTATAAAAGGAGGACTATCGGGGGTTAGAGTTGTATGTATGATATATATTCTTTCTAAAATTAAATTTTATTTAAATTGAATAGTTAAGATCGTTTTTATGGTTCACCTAAAATTAAACTATTATGATCATTTTTATGGTTCACCTTATCCGGGGCAGTACTGTATCGATCGACCGACTAACACTTTAAATCTTACAGCTATAATAATATAATATAGATAAGTTTATCAACTTACTAATAACATAATTATCAAAATTAAAAGAGTTTCACATAGTACTTGGAAAACGCTACGGAGTATTAAAGCACCTCTCAAGGCTGCTAACTTAGTCTAGCGTGCTTTATCACAATGTTTGCTTACTTCTACATTTCAAACATGTTCCGGTACAAACCTTATGCCCGGTTCCAGTACAAACCTTATACCCGGTGTGTACTGGAGAAGCTGAGACGGTGATGCATACCTTAGTGTAGTGTTATGCCCATTTGCTCAGCAATGTTGAATGCTTTTAAATCTAACCGTTGTCTGGATCAAAATGTAGATTTTATGTCATGGATGATAAGTGTGTGGAACTCAGCAAATGCAAAATAACGCGTTAAATCTGTAGTTCTTTGTTGGGCCCTATGGAGAGCTCCTAACGATTTGGTTTGGAACTAGAAATATTCAACAGTGAATAAAGTTGTAGCAGTAGCGAAACAATACCTTACACAATGGACAATAGCCCAAAGTAGGTCCTATGTTGTTCGTCTCCAACCCCAAACAGATGGAGATGGAGCTTCTAGTTGGGTAAAGCCCCAACCAAACACAGTTAAGGTGTCAGTTGATGCACAACAATCTTTGAAACTCGAAAAGAAGTTGGTTTTGGACTGGTTGCAGAAGATTCAGACGGCGCTCTTATTGAAGCTAAAACAGTGATTCTACATGAACTTGTTGAACCTGTTCTAGCATAGGCAATGGCAGTTAAAGAAGTATTGAGCTGGATTGATCGAATGCAATGGTCATCAGTTAAATTGGAGTCTGATTGTCTTGTTGTGGTTCTAGCTATAAGAAGTAAAACTCCAATTAGGTCTCGTGGAGTTGTTATTTGTAAAACGATTTGCAAATATGGTTGTCCATCGGCTTGATAGGAAATCATATGCTTTTCCAGGTCATAGTTTTAATAGGTGGACTATTCCTAATGTCGTCAAAGATTGTATTGAGATGGATTTGATAAGTTAATAAAATTTCCCAGCTTTTCGTCAAAAAAAAGAGTTTCACATATTGATAATGATAAAACTATTTTTAGAAATGAATTATAAACTTAAAATTAATTGCTCAAAAAATATTTTATACTGACTTCTAATTTAAACTTTCTTTTATTGGAATTTCAGTAATATTTCTCTTTGTTACATAAATATATTTTTTAACTTATAGTTAAAACAAAATTATGTAAAGCCATATACAACTAATTTATCAAGTGTTATATAGCAAAAAAACAAATTATCAAGTGTTCGCTTCTCAGAGTCTAAAAAAAAAAGTGTTCGCTTCTTAATTTCTTATGTACCTAACTTTAGTAATTCCAACTCGATTACCCATAACAATGTTTATCATAAAAATTTATAAATGTTTTAAATATTATAATTATTTTGAGATTTTATAAAAAAAATTAATATTTAAATAATTTTTTTTAATCATGATTCTATAAATAAAATTATAATTTTGCATCCTTTGTTTTTATTTTTTATTAGAATAATACTAGAGGTCTGGAATTGAACAAAAGTATTTCCAAATTACACATGATATTATGTTATTGGTGGAGCACATATTAATGCACGCGAGCTCCATATTATTTTTAAGGAAATGATCAATAAGATATTGACACATGATGATTTGAGAAATATTTTGGGAACCAATTCGGGACCTCTAACATTATTCTTTTTATTATGTTTCTATAAAATTTAATTAAAATTTTCATAATTTTACTTTAAAATAACTTAATATTTTTTTATCTGAATATTACCAACACGGCCACACGTAATCACATAAACATATGAGGAAATAATGGTAATTGTTCCATAATCTTCAGATGGGTAATCTTTAAGTAAAGACTATATCCAGAAATAAAGGATACGTCCTTGTCAATTATCAAGTACCAAATCAATTCAAGCTTCTGATGTTGAGCGATCAAAGCCAAATTACTAAAACATCTTATTTTATGACTTCGTTTTGTATTCAAAGATCCTTCTACTTAAAGTTTACTCTGACCAACAAAATTGAACGAGAAATGTAAGAAAGAAACGTGAAGAATTGGGATTGACAATACCCAAAAGTGATACCCTTCGCTTTTTTACGCATTTCAATGTGTTTAAAATTAATATTTTCTAACTCTTTTCATTTTATATAAAAACATGAAGTTCAAATTTTTGTATAAAATAAAAATTAAAAAAAAATATTATTTATAAATACCTCTACTAAAATGCGGGTAAAAAAAGAGGGAGTATGTTTTTTGGAGGGTGTAATAAAAAAAATACCATGACTTTACAAAATTTTATTTAATATTAAATTAGAAAGAAAAAATTAACACTGGAATACACGTATGATATATTGGTCGAGAATTTACCCTGAATCTCTCTTGTGAACTTGCAAAGTTCAAAAGGTGCAAGAGAACCGAAAGCCTATATATGCGAATTTTAACTAAAAAAGTGGGTAATAAAGGGTATTGGACTTTTCCAGCTAAGAAGTGGAAAAACGATTTAAAGCCCGCTGAATGGCAAATATGAAAACAAATATCACCATAATTAGATTAGTTCAATGCAACTAGTGAGAGATGACTTTGACTATCGTCAGAGTAGCCTAGTGCCAAATGTAGCTGCTTTGTCTTTCGTTATTTTCTGACAGACCACACTGCATTGCACATATAGATATGCAAATACTAATACTACACATTATATATTCATTACCAATTTTGGGAACCTGGCTACAGAAATACAGAATCAGTATGAAGAGTGGTGTTTGCAGATTTAATAGCAATCGTGTAGTACAGAATCAATATCTAGAGTGCTGTTCACAATGCAAGAGCATTTAAGAGCATCAATATCAATTGAATAGTAAAACAATATTAATGGAATAGTGAAAAATCGATACAAGAGGAATGCAAGAGCACTTTCAGCTTCAAACAACAAATAAAATTCAGAATCAATATGAAGCACGGTGTTCATGCAATGATACAAGATCAGATTATAGCTTCTACGTCAATTGACTACTGTGGTTTACAGTGCAAGAACACCTGATCATCAATTTGCACCAACTAGTTTGAAAAGATATACAAGGTACTTCTATCAACTTCAAAATTTCGTAACTTGTCAACTTCTTAGTTTCCATAGGAACATGTATATAATAAACACCAACAGCAGCCTCCTCAGGGTTCCCCATTTTGTTTACATCTTCAACACCAAAAGGTGCAATTCAATTCTCAACTTCAAAAAACATCTACAAAAACTAAATTTTTTACATGAAATCATCACTCAGATAATCCCCTAATCAACCAGATATATTTTTTTACTTCTAAAAACAGTCTAATCTTACAAGGGCAATAGCCAATTTAACCGCAACAAAAAAGAGGCATGTGTTTAGCAACAACATAACTCACAATACATTTAAACACCACCACGCCTTGAAGAACACAAATGGAACACTACTATCAACATACTTAACTTGCAGCTGTTGTACACAATATACATCGCATCTGTAAGACACCTGAAGCACCATCATCACTGGCATCATCTTCAGCGACACCATTGTCATACTCATAATATGATACAGCCTCTTGGATACTAGCTGCTGGTTTTTTCTTGTCATTAAAAGTATTGGCAGAATCCATAAGGCAAGTCAAGTGATATGCATGACAACAAAAGAATGCAATGACAGATACATTCTGTATGGAAAAGGGATCAAAACACACACAGCACCTTCCTCCTGCTCTAGTTTTTGACTTAACATCCATGTTTTTCATGTTCAGTGATCTCTCCGTTGTATGAGAAGCCCTATTGTCATCCCTTTTAGAACGTACCTCATCTTCTTCATTGCTCATGTAGATAGCACGCCTTGCTTCTTGATAGTATTTAATTAACAGGTTAATAATATCAGCCTGAAATTTGTTAGATTACAATGAAGAGTCAAGCATACATGGCTATTTGGTGAACATCCCTGTGCAGAATGGTGATAACATCTAACGCATCTTTGTAAGAGGGAATAGAGCACAACAAAAGCACCACTAAAGTACCTTAAGTATTTTATTACACCCATGTCTAAGAGAAGTTTCAGTCCTGTAGTCCGTTATTATTTTGACCAGACGATCCCTTAAACTGAAAGATGAACAAAAGAACAAAGTAAATAAATATATAGCAGTATCGTTCTCATTTATACAAAGATAACAATCAAAGCCTTCTGACTAGCACACACAAAACACACACATAAACATATAGCAGTGCACACCAGAAGGTAAATATCCTTGGTTGCCTTTAGAGAAAGAAGATAAATAAAAACATATATTATTATTAATAATCACAAAACTGAACTTCAAAAAAAAAAGAAAAAGAAATAATAATCACAAAACTGAATGTGATAATAATAGCAATACATAAAGATGTATAGAGTATAGTAGTGAGAAAAGGTCAAGAGATCGAACTAGGACATATAAGTGCAACTAATCCACAAATGATTGTGGTGTCACAAGGTAAAAAATTGCCCCATCTTACCTGGACCCTTTACTTTACCTCGGGTGCCTGTTTCAGACTATCAGACATGTATATAGACTCTGAACACCTATTTGGGCCAAAAACATGTAAAATATTTTAAAATAAAAGGTGTAAAGCTCAACAATTGGACAAAAGCCATGTTGAACCCTTCCAGCCAGGGACACCGGACACCCATCGGATCAAAGTAGTACTCTTTTAACAGAAGACTGAGAAGAATGGAACCATAGGAACATAATAAACTCTTGCCTTAATGGAAGAGATAGTGTGTGAGAATTAGCAAAGACAAACAAATTAAATAATATATATACATATATCGTCGTGTTAAATGGAGAACAGATTTTAGCATGAGAAAAATTGCTCTGCACAGTTCGAAATTTTTTGTATTATATTGTCCTATACTTCTTTTAAGCACATAACATTTGTTCTCGCGTCAATATATGTTCTCCATAGAGCGCGACCTTGTATATATATATGGATGATATATTTATATAAATGTATCTGCACTTCATAGAAATTTAGGGTTATAATAAACTATTTAAAGCATTTCTGCATATGATCTGAAAAAGCCATTGACCAGTGCTAAGAAATTCAGATAGTTGTATTGCTACCTAACCGAAATAACATGAATGTATGTCAAGGTACCTCTGAATAATCAATTAGCTAAGAACATAAAAGTACTTAAATCTACTGTTTAGTCGCCTTAATTATGGCAACCTCAATCATAAACAAGACAAGCACAAAATTCACAGCGCATCGGGCAATCAAGAAGCCAGTTCAGTACAAGAAAACCTTTGCATCTAAACAGTGGTCCTCCAAGTAATAGATGCAAGTGTGCAACCATGCAAGAATAAATTGAAATATTATATCTACAACCAATTTTAAAAACTTAACAAAAACGTAGACAATATATAAAACTCAGAATAAAAGAACAATCAAATAAAAGATGTGTATTAACAAACTAACCGGGGAATCTCCAAGCCAGTAGGCACAATATTTACGATATACAGTGGATCAAATTTGCCAACGGTATGTTCCAACAACACACCTGCCTACCATTTAAAAACGAAAATGCATTTAGATGTGTGCAAAGGGAAGAATCAGATATGAACTAAAATTCTTGTATAATTATAATGAAGTCACATGGATTACCATTTCAGGTTTCTTAATACATTGTCTGATCAATTCTTCCCAGAGTTCATCGTCATGTTGCATACTCACAAAGTCAATTGCCTGCAGTTCATTATGCACTGACCAGTTGCCTTAAATGTAATATAAACTCAAATAACATTCAAGAACGCATAAATTCTACCTCTTTTATATCCTCTAAATCATTAATGATAACTGCAAGGGCTTGTTTGGAATTTCCCATTCTCCCAAGAATGAAAACTTGCTCCCTCACCAGACCTCTGCTAATACAGATTTCATATGCCTGAAATTGAATTTTCCGGACAATGACGTCAAAAGAAAATACTTTTAGAGATTATAACAGCGCAGCCAGTTAAACAGCTAACCTTCTCGAGCATATAATGTTGACTACTACGAAGAAATGGAAGCAGCATCATCAGATCATAGTCCGCGTAAAGCTCAACCTATAGTAGTTAATAGGTGGAAAAACAATTTGTTACACTGTACATGAATGGCTACATAAACAAAAATGTAATGATCCATGCAATTGGAGTGCGTACATGACTGTTGGATGCATTATATTAGTATATCTTGTTAAGTTAGTACAAAGTGCAGATTTTATAATAGATACAATACGATAGAGATAAATATGAATTTGCAAGAAACCACAAATAAAATTTTGGAGTAGGCTGGTTTTACTGCACAAGAATCAGCAAGCCTACTCGAAAGGGAACAAGAGGCAAGTAGAAGCCTGATTTATGATTAAATGGTTTATCTTGGTGTTATTCAAGGGAATGGTGCACTGAGGTGCACGAGGCACGACCCTCCTCAATCAGTCAATCCTAGGCGCAAGGTGCAGGGATTACAAAAAGATTATATATTTATCTTATATAAACAAGTTATAAGTACCAAATATATGCATATACATATAGATAAAAAAAAAGATTCGACAACACCTAAATCTAAAAAAACAAACCTATTTTACCACAAAATTATTATTACGTGACGTAAGTATGTTTGTGAAAGAACTTGTGGATTAAAAGGACATGTACAGGAGATCATGCCCAAGGCAAAAACCCGAACCCTTGTTCAATTTCAGTGACTATTTACGGGAAGGCAACTATAATTGAAACAAGGAAGCAGGGATATGTGACTCAATAACTACCAATTTAGTGGGGGGGTTTAATGAATGCCTCGTGATACTTAATATAAGTTCAATATGAAACTTGGTTAATTTGATCAAGGATCATACTTGCTATAAATTTGGTAATTAATTACACCCACAGTACATGGTCGTCGAAAAAAGTAGAGTACACATATCTGAATTACTTCAATGCTTGGTTACAGGTTCCCAATATTATATATATAGACTTGTTATAAGATTGGTTTATTGGCTGGATTGTTTATTTTAGTCTGGTTGTTTTGGCCTCAAGTTCATTGGCCCATTAGGGTTTGTTTCCAGTATTTATGACATTGTACATATTGTTTTATTAGCTTGATTTATACTGATTAGTTTTATCTCTGAATATTGATTCATCATCAATTTGGGGGTTATTCTTCAAATGTTCAATATCAAAAGCAATTTGTATTTAAGTATTGTCCTGCACCCCCTCACTACGTATGCAGATTGATACTAGCATACTGTTAATACTAGTACAATATATTATTTCAAACCAACTGCTTGTGTGTATAACAATGTAATGCAAGAAATCAACTTTTCTTAAAAAGTTGGAATGCATGTAAATGCGATTAATGCTGTATATGGTGCCTAGAACTTACTCCGTACTAGCAGTAGAGACTTGTGACAGAGGCCCATAAACACAGAATATGTGTCGTGTTACTCATGTATGGGTGAAATAAGGAGCGAGCTTTAAAGTATAGTGTTGAAATTCATGAATATTGATTTTTTATGCTTCATATGGTTACCAAAATGTATCCTTCTCAGAAATAACTATAGCAAGATATAGTATGAAGTAAAATAAAAATGAAAGATATTGCTATCAGATGAGTACGGTGAATGTCTACCAATATATTAACTAATTCATGCTATATGTGTCAAAATTCACAGAGAATACGATATCCAGCCTAACGGTCAAATCCATGTACTAGTACTTACCTATTATTTTGCAGAAATACAAAAAGAATGTACACATAGTTTTATATTCCTACATGACAACTTTTGATTGATCAACACATAATTTTCATTTTATATTTTCTTTGCCTGACACTTGCATCAAGAAATTATTCCAAAAGATATTTACAGTACAGCCAATCTAACCAAGGTCACAATAGGTTTGGACTTGAATAATAAATTTTGTTCAAGCTAAATAGGTTCTTGAGAGACCAGTAAGGACATCACATCTTGGCTACAAATTATGAAATATTTCGTATTTATACTGACCTTTTCAAATAATAATAAATAACCCCCATAATTTAAAAGGAAAAATTCAAGTTCAATATTCATAATCTATAGGTATACCTGCATATCATGGAAATCCCTCCCTGCATCAGGGTTAGCTACAAAGAGAGAATGCAGATATAGATGTAGAAAGTATCTAGAGTCATCCTTTGAAGCCATAAGTTGTGAAACAACTTCATATGGAGTAATTAAATCTCTATGCTGGATCAATAATGGAACTGCTCGTTTACAATCTATTTTCATCAGTTGAACAACCTGCAAAGTGGTTAAGCTATGGATAACTTGTGCAATATTTTAAATAATCCAACAAAAGAAAATAGATAGAAGAAAATAACAACACTAGGTTTTAAGTACATATCAATAGAAAAGTTTAAGCACAATCATACCTTTTCGCGAATTGTGTCATGCAAATTATGTTTTTCTATGAACTCGAATGTATCCGGCTTCAGAAGCTGAGGCATTATAAAAATAATAAATAATTGAACCAATTGGTTCTATGTACAATGAAAAATATCTTCTGCTGAGTTTACACGAACATCTTTAAGATGCTTCTTGTACTATAAAAAAGAAAAACATAATAATGTGCATGTCAAAAACTTACATCAGCATGAAGTGCAAAGGCTTTCTCGTATTGTGCATCAATAACATATATTTCTGCTAAAGCCTGACATGATAAGCTACCTTTAGTACTAGAAAATAAAGAGTGATAATACATAGATTACCATTTATCCTACCTCTTTGAGGGCATCAGTCATGGACGATGTATTAAGCTGAGGTTCAATAGCTAAGATGACAGGTGATGCAGAATAAATTATAGGGGGCCAAGATTTAATGGTTGAAAGAAGTTCCTTGTGGAAAGATGGATTTGTTGCCAGAGCCACAAGAGCAACCTGAAAACATAACATAGTAGGATATAGCCTAATTTAAAGATAATGAAAGAAAAAGAAAACAGCACTAGACAATAACATATGTTTAAAATAACGACCTCATATGCAGTATCCCGCAACCTTGGATTTTCTGTTGGTATATATGGAACCAAAACAGGAAGCTGTCGGAGATGGGCAAAATGAAAAACCCATCTGCAAGAAGTATCAATTTAGAAAAAATATTTCAAAAAATATTGAAGATGTAAATATTAGTGGCATATAGCACCTTTCCCATGCAGATGCTGAAGCTCGCAACAATTTGGGGCACAATGATGCAGCTTCGGCATATTTTCTCTCCACGATCAAATGATCAAGATATCTTGAACCCACCTATAATGAATAATTGGATTTTGGTACCAAAAAACATATTAATACACTTGGTACAATATTAGAATATGTTTGTTTTAGGAATAAGCAAAGTTTCAATATACATGGAACATCTGATGAAGATGACACAAAATCCATAAATTGGAATTCCAGTGAAGATAACACAAATTCGTGGATTTTTAAAACGTTATATTTCATTACTCAAGTAATCGGCAATGTAGTTCAAGCAACTTAAAAATGATTAAGCCCTGAAGTTGTAATGACAGCATATGAAAAAGAGGTTAAGGGTAGAAAGGTGATTTACAAGCAACCCAGTCAACTCAACATTAGTAAGAAACACCGACAAGAATCAGGAGAGAACATTAACACCGATATATGACTGATTACAATCTAAATGTATTGCAACAAGGTCAAAACCCTTCACAGCTCGAAGTAGTAAATGTGCATGCCAAAGTTTGTCAATAAGTAATGACAAACAAAGTCCAAAAAGACCTATTATTTATGGATCTTGAAAGTTATATTAGTAAAATGGGTGCATAGTTGTGACTGATGACCTTCCCCAAAAAGAAATCAAGTCCCTTCTCCCTATATAAACAGCCACAACAGCAATAAAAATGTTTAAAGATGAGAAAAGTACTTCGTCAAGAAGCTCACTGTGTCCCTTCTCAGCTTCAACTGCTGCTAGAGCTTTTTCGTGCCAACCATGTTCAAGAAGCCAAGCTATGTGATCTTCTGCATCCCTAATAATAAACGGCATGTCATGCTCGCATAAAATAAATTTTAAGATAAAGTTGTATCCTAAAAGGGTGGACATCACAATTAATATACAAAATAACATAAACAAGAAAAACCCTAAACCTATAAACCTATGCACAAATAACTTAATACAACTGCAACTTTCCAACGCTTGAAAGTTGGAGCCCTTCACCAGCAGCGGGATGGGGATAAAACAAAGGAATTTCTTGCAATTGAATTCCTCCATGTTTTTTCAGTTTACTTTTAAATAGGGACCGCGTAATATGTCTACACCTAAGTTCATGTGATACTAACAAGCACAAGAAATTCGTGGACACTGAACTGCACTTGTTTAGAATTTAGATGCAGCGCCCCTATTCTAATACTAAGAAAGTAGACCATGTAAATGGTATAAGACTCAAGTAATGTCTCAAGTACAACCCTATGTACCCCTTTTAATTCTCACATAGCTAATGCGGACGCGTTTGTTAATTTGATGCCTCATAGCTCGCATAGTGATCCACTTTCATGTCCAGACTGCAGAGTAGACTTGACAGGGAGTATTTATAGCATGATATACATATCATGCCCGTTAATTAACAAACTAAGGTTTCATGAAAGTTGGCAATTTACAATAACTATATTAATATAATGATCTAACTTATAACCACGGTGTCCAACTCTCTCTCTCTCTCTCTCTCTCTCTCTATATATATATATATATATATATATAGAAAGTAAAATGGCATCCCAAAACACTAGCACAATTTTGGCAACTTGGTCAGTGCATAGGCCATATAGATTTAACCAAGTTCATGATACATCAATTGTAATATATTACTCCTTCACGTGCAGTTGTAATTATACAAAAGACAACAATATATAGACTGAGAGCATTCCCTGGTGAACCAAAAGGATACTAACCTAGGCTTTGCAATGATTACATCTTTAAGGGATAAAATATAATACAATGGCTCATCACCAGCTGCCCACTGACCACCTGCGTAGCTGCTTCCTACATTTAAAGGTTCTCAGTTACTACTATAGCATAATGGGAAGTTGTGAACCATATAAGGTTCAAGGTAGTTTTATCTTTGTGCAAAACAGAAAAGAAGTTTTTACCTGAAAATGGAGCATGAGCAAGGGAATAATCGTTTTCCTTATAATGCTCAAAGCCATGAATAGGCAGCGCATCTGTTGCAAGCTCATCATTGTTCCATGTGACTACACGCACTTCTGGTCTCTGAGCATATCCCTGTGCAGAATAAGTTTAGATACTATGGATCAATACTTATAATTTATTTCTAGGTCCAGGGGAATCCAGTGCATGTTGCTACTATCTATATCTGTGATCGTACAATATAACTTAAAAATTATTGTATAAAAAAGAAATGAAAAGGAAGGATTACACTGGGAACATTAATTAGGTAATCCTCAGATATTCATATAACCAACGAGACAAATTGGTGAATACATGTCAGAATAGTTTTATCTTGACAAATTCCAAATTTTACTAAGCCGCTTTTATTAAAGTCACAAACTTTACCCCTCCCCTCAATTTTTATCAAAGTTGTTCGCTGAGATTTCATTATCACATGTCCACTTCGTGTATACTCGGATCCCAATATGAATTAGAGTATTGAAGTAGGAGAGAATCAGCATTAGATGTAGTGTATGAGGTCTCAACAATTACAACAATGACACCTGCATTCTTTTACTCATGCGGTATATATATAATTGAGTAATAATGTTTCTTAAGTCAGTAGTCCCAACATCTACAATACTACAACCAAGGCATCAGGGTAGTGACTTTTTAAAAAAAAAATGTTTTTACGCCAATAATCCCAACATCTACAAGACTACAACTGAGGCATCAGGGTAGTGACTTTTAAATACAGAAAAAAGATAATTTCATTATCCTATACAAAGGAGAAGCAGTCAGAAAGAAAACATAATACAAACTAAAGCTAGTTTGCATTTAGAAATTACAGAAACTCATAAATCTCAACATGAAGCAGGAATCACGCAAGTCATTACATCAGTTCATAACTATGAAAAGGAAGAAATTAATACCTGGCGTGATGGAATGTTGTTGCTAATTTCCTTCTCACCAACTTCTCCGGGAATATAAGCTAGAACAACCAAGGTATCACCGAAGGGCGCGATTCCTGAAATGTAATAACTGGTTTGAAAAGACGCCACTATATCCACCTGGTTCATGCTCGACATTTGTATATGCTTGTAAGTCCCATTGGTGTCTTTGTTCTGATTACTTTTTATCAGTGCAATTTTCACAGATGTTCCCCAACCAATGACCAGTAGACTATCATCCTGAATTTGGTGGGAGGGTTATAATCATACATAGGAATTTCAGAAACAGTGTGATCATGTCTTAAACAAAATGCCAATATCACAAGTTAAGAGACAGATAATGCTATTAGTTTATCATTGCAAGTCTGCAGTACAGTCATACCCTTTAAACATGATATGTCAATTCTGAGTCTACATTAATCTTCTAAGTTCTAACTAACCTGCCAAACCAAGTGAGGAAGCAAAAGCTCAGGTTGTGGGCTTCCACGTGGTTTCTCAATAAAGGTTATACGTTGATCACTTGCAGTATCATAAACTTTCACTCCTACATCATTAGCCCAAGCAACCAAACTTGTTCTCCACTTCACTGCATGAATTGGACCTTCACCAGAGTGAAGAACCTTGCAAAAATAAATAACAAATAAAATAAGAATTGGTTTGGATATCTAGGTACCAAAACTACTATATGAATCTTACAATTTTTTAACTTTGCAAGGTAAATCTTAACAAGCAGGAAACAGAGATCACACCTGGTCACGGTAACCAATCCACTTTTTCATATTGAAATATAAATGGCCAGCTAAACCACCAGCGACATATCTTCTAGAGGAATTTCTTGCGTAATCTGGATCTAGAGCAATAGCCTTCATTGGGCGATGATAATCGAATTTCAGTTTCTCGTCAGTAAATAGACTGTTTATTACAACAGATCCATCATCTGAGCAGCTACCAATGTATTCACTTTCAATGTCAAAGCAAAGATCATTGACAGTAGCCATATGAGCTTGAAACTCCTTAACCTGTGCAGTGAAAAGTCAAATATTCAGTTATGAGCATACCCATGGAAAGGAAATTATCTTTTCTCTTATAGTTATAAGCATAGCCAGAAAGGACAAAATTTACCAAAATTTAAATAGCGTCGACACGTTCTAAGGGAAAAATAACATTGATCAATGTAAATTCTCCTATAATTATAATACATTCGCTCTCTTAACAAAAACATGCATGAATCAAATATCGATTTCACAAACACTTAGTACAAATCCATTAATTACAATAACTAGCACAAAATTCAGCACGTATGTACCTAAAAAAACAATAGCATATCAACTCTCTTAAAAAAAACACAAATTAATCGAATAATAATTTCACAGACACTTGCTACAAATCGAGTAATTAACACAATACAAAAGGAATACTTGCTACAAATCCAATATGTACCTAACATATATAACATCAACTCTCCTAACAGATAACGAACTCGATCAAATGTTTATTTCACAAACAATTAGCTACAAGTGCAGTAAAAATAAATATACATGTAAATATAAAGCAATTTAGCACAATATATAGCTACCTGATTGCCTAGAAAATCGAGAATATGTACGAACCCAGCGCGAGTCCCGAGAGCGATCATACGTTCGGCGACGGCGATACAGGACGCGGCGTCGCCGGATAAGAGCGCCGGCACACTACCGCCCATACGCTGGTACTTTAATCTCGGCTCATCTTCTTCCACTTGGTCTTCGATTACTGAATCTTCGTCTTCTTCTTCTTCGTCTCTCTCGTCGTCGCCGTCGGTTCCGTTGGCCGATGACATTGGTGTGTGATTGAGTCGCCGATATTATATTCCGGTGATTGTGATTCAGTGGAGTGCGGAGGTGTGTGATGTATTTAATGTAGAAATAGTGATAGAATTAAAATTATTTTAGTACAAGTAAAAAGGGGGAGAGTGATGCTTGCTTGTTTTAGATAGATTTACTTGTAAAATAAAATTACTGACTTTTTTAAATCTTTTTCATATAATGATATAATTAAAAAGTTGGGCGGATGAATATTTTAAACAATCAAAATTATTCATTACCTCTTTCATAATGCAATATTTTAATACCGTCCATTTTAAAAGGCCAAATTGATTTTGAAGCTAATGTACAAAAGACTACTTACAAAAAAAATGACGGGCCATTTTATTAAAAAGAAAAAAGATGACGGGCCACTTCTTTTTAAAATTTGGGTTGACACTTTTGTGTTTGTTTTGGGCTGTCATTTTTTTAGTGTAGTCCCATCCCCTGCTTTTGCAAACATATGAATGTCTGATAGTGTGGAGAGGTATTGGTACATACATTATTACACTTCTAATAATTGTACATAATTATTTATCTGAATTGATCTTTACCTGCATTTTATTATACTCTTCATTTTTATTTTAATACATTCTTAAAGGAATATGCAATTCAATTTTGATAATTAAATATATTTAGAATTAATTTTTTTATTTATTGAATTTAAAAATACACTGTTTCAAAAAAGAAAATTTAAAAAATAATAATTTTAACTATGTAGTGAAAAACTCTTTAAAATGTGTGACAGAAAGTCAAACGCTAATTATTTTCAAACGGAGAGAGTAATAATAAAATGGAAATATTCATATATTCCACAAGATCTAAATATATTTATAATATTAAATAAAATTTTGGAAATGTGATAAAATAGTTGCAAAAGGGTACATCATTTCCGATATAGATGGAGCTGAATTCAAGGTACATGAAAATGTCACTGGCCAATCCAGAGGCTACCTGTAAATTTGATCGTGGACCCGAAAAAATAATTTATGGGCTTCAGTATGGGCTCGTCAGCAGGCCAACTGCATGGAAGCGAAAAGTGTTTGGGGCTTCTGCTAGGTGGTGTTCAAATATCTCCGTTGATGGAAGAAATACACAAATTTACGGATGTTAATAGTGAATACTCGGGATTTGCAAGTCCACGTCGATAAATTAATAGTTCCGGGACCAAATTAATTAATTAATCGAGTTATTAATAAATTAATGATTCAACAATTTATTGATAATTAATCATTTTAATTTTTAAAATTTTATAATATATATTATGAATTTAATTAAAATAAATTATAAATATAATGATACCATTCGTATATTTTTTAAAATGTATGAATTTAATTTCATATGTTTAACTGAACTATAGGGTCATGAATCTAATTAAATAATATTTATTTACAAATATGATTAAATTATATCTAAAATATTACATAATTTTCTCTTGAAAATAGTGCCGAATCACTGGATATCACATAGTCCTATATCACACTTATTACGCTAACTAATTTGGTACTTTATTAATATTAAATCAGAATGTTCCAAAATTGACTGGAAATGTCAATATACAGCTTGAACATTTTCGTTGCCCCGAGAACAAGTACAATGGCCAGATACTAAATTTCTATTACTATTGTATTGTTGTAATTTAGGATTAAAAAGTGTTTCCCGGTGTTTGTAACCAAATAATTCTAAATTTAACTAATTGTTGTCTTTCTCCTAAATTTTTATTTAAAATTTATCAACATGCATGTTATTTATAGTTATTTGATGATGTGTTATGAATGCGTAAATGCATTCTTGATTTCAAATTTAGTACCAAGTATGCATATTTACATCGAAGTATAAAATTCTTTTGAAATTGAATTTTTTAGCATTTGATTTCAAATTATAGAAATGACACCATATATAGCACTGCATTGGACTTGATCTAAGGTAACGGTATCAAAAATATTATCTAGATTCAATCATTTTAAATACAGTAGTTGATAAGTGCAGTTTAATCACTTATAAAATTATGATTATACTTTAAAATGGTTTAGTAATAATTACTTTAAGCGATATAAAACGTTGTCGGGTATCCTATGCAATGAGACGGAAGAAGACAAGCGGGAAATCGATCAAGGATATGAAATCACATAGACCCTATTTTATTCCATGTAAACGACACTACGTATATCAAAGTGAGATACAATTATACAAACCATCGGCGCAGCTACACATTTAAATTAATATATATCATAATGTAAATTATTACTACATACTACTATCTAGTATTACAATGAACTTAAATTTTTTTAGGATAATATTAGATGTACAAAATTAATTATGAAAACTGTTATGTAACACTGATAATATCATAATTTTAAAAATGACACATATCTCAAATCTCAAATTGTAATATGATAGAAAAATGTACAAAATTTAAAATCTAAATATAAAATATAGGTTTATGTAGCCGTAGTCAGCAGACATTGTGACAAGAAATAGATTAGTAGCGAACTAATCCATTGAGAAGGTAAGATAAAAATATATAAACACATGCACGACCCGTCATTGAGAAGATAAGACAGAATATATACAAGTTACAACTATAGTTTTTGACTTGTCCTGTATTTCTCAGCCAATATTCTACACAGTTTTCCTATCTCCTCCACTAGCTACAATGTCTGAGGATCATAAACTTGCTGAAAATTCAACACAACCCCGTGATAATTTTGAAGCGGGTCATCATTCAGAAGTCAAGCACCAAGATCATAGTCATGAACCAGAACAAAAAATTGTACAAAAAGATGATGACGAAAAAGAAAAATCAGAACAAGGTCATGAACTAAGCAAAGATGATGATTGTAAAACTCCGAGTTTAGAAGAAAACAAGATTCCTGCAGGAACTCAGAATTGCCCACCGGCACCATCGCGCAAGAGAAGAGAAGAACAGGTAGGTCTGTCACACAAGAGAAAATTATTTTTTGAACATACAGTTGGAGGTGCTGAGGAGATTGAATCTTTGTTTCAAAATTCTTCATCTACTGTTAATCAAGTTTCTGGGACTTCCAGTACTAGTGTTAAGAAACGACGCAAAAGCTGATCAAGTGCTTTTTTTTTCTTTTCTTTTGCGACGTATAAATTTAAATACTCACGCACCAGTCTTGACTTGGACGAGGTAGAGGAATGGAGAATATTCTAAAGCTGAGTGATGGAGCTGATGAGGTTATAAATACATCACCTATGTTAATACTATTATTGTACATCCGTATACACAGATTAAGGTAATTATCATAATCCTATCGGTTTATAGTGTATAATAATTTATTTATTATTCAAACATTATTCTTTAGCAACTTTTTTACCCTCCAGTAGTATTATCATGTTTATCACAGGACTGGTGTGTAAGCGGTGATTATATGATTTTTGGATTAGAGTGACATGTATCATGTATGCATAATAGTTAGGATCAAGGTTTATTGCAACCCATTTTAACCTATTCTTATAGTATTTCTTTCATTTATATTGTATACAATTGTTATTACGTTTATACCTATGTATATCTAGTTGGTTTTTTAGACCAACGTGCTAAGTTAAGAATTTTTAGGTTATGCTAGAGATGATATATATGTATTGAATTGGTTAATCATTTTTTGGTTCTCTTTTAAAAAATTTGTACTCTTTAATTAGTTTTAGTCTCATTAATAATTGTAACCCTTTCAAATAAAAAATAACAATAAAGAACCTCTAATTCATACTAAATATATATCTTATAAAATTATCTGTACATTTTAAAATATCGAGGTCTCTAAATTTCAATGTTTTGTTTAAGATTTTTTAAAACAAGTGCTTATTTTTTTATATTTGAGAAAAAAATCATAATTCGATACTTTTTTGAAAAACAAATATTTATTTTCAAAATAAGTTAATCTAAAAACCTCAAAATAGATAAACTTTTTAACTTTGCCAGTACAGACGTACATTGTACGAGACTCAAATTTTCGATGTCATGGTAAGTATGCCAATCATGTTAGTTCATTTATAATGCCTGTTTCTTCATTCTATTTTCTTCGGGTAATAATTTACATGCCTTTATTCACACTCTTGCCTCCTTCCATTACTGTATAGAATAAGCATGGATCACCTCAATTACTGGTGCCCGGCACATCGGACATTTATCTCTTCCCTCGACCAGCTTCTTTGCACATTTTGAGCATGTGCACATGTGCCCACACCTGTATAGGCAAATGTGTTAAGAAACATAAAGTAAAATTTTATTGCAAGATGATATAGGTACAATTTAATTGTCTGTGGTACACTTAGGCTTACCTGTACAATAAAGAGTCTATTTTGGCATCACAGCATATGCAGCAAACCCCATTTTTCACATATTCCAAATTAGATTCATCAGGAACCAAGTATTCACAATCTACATCAGATCGGGAAAAAAAGCCCACTCAGTGGGTGTTTTATCTTTAATAATGAAATATGTAGAACCTAAATATAATAGTGAATAGGATAAGAAAGATCATGCACATTACTCTATATGATATTATACCTCTTGGATAACAATTCATCATTTCATCTTGGAAATGAAGACCAGATAAAAAGGAAGATGAATGGAGATTATGGAGTATAAGATAGGAGGAAGGATGTTAGTTTACCTACTGATCTTGATTGCCAATTAAGAGCTGCAGAAAATTCCTGCCTGACTGAACGCTGCAACTCAAGTTGCATATCCATGCAGGTTTCCAGCATCATCTGCATGCTGTTCATGCTCAGATGAAGCCTAGCCATGTCAACTTTTAAGTCGCTAATGTCCCAGTCCTGCTCAAATTTATAAACAAAATTTGTTTGAGATTATTAAACCTGAAATAGGATAGGATATTATAATGTAAATTTTATTCAGCCTACAAACAATAGTAGTATAACGTGAACTATGCATTTTAGCCCTATCTTATGATATGTTTAAAAATAAACAGGAAATAGACGTAGAATCTGAACTAAAAATACTATTCTATTCCATTGCACGTTGAGGATGCTAATAATAATTCTTGACCTCTGGATGCAAGTATATAAAGTCATTTATCCAACAAAATGGACACTGACCAAAACTACGACAAAACTGACAGCATGTTATGATTCTGAAAGTTATATTTAGGAATGGAGAACTGGTGACTACTGAAAACTTAGCAGTCACAGCCAAGTAGCCAAATTTTCTAGCACAGTAATATAGCTTGTACCACCAATGACCAAACTACAGAATTTTAAGTGCAGGACAATGAAATAGCAGCCTACAACTAGTTCTAAATATGAAAAAGCAAACTCACATTTCTTAAATGCCACAGGCCGTTCATTTGTTGTTGGTAAGCATTATGGTCTGCAGTCTGTGAAGATGAGATCTGTTGAGAAGGGAGAATCACTGTTGGGAGTCTTGTACCAGGAAGAGCTTCCAAGTGACCCGTGCACAGATGTCCAATCTGTTGCTCTTGCTCCTCTGCTACAGAAGCTGAAGAGGATGATACTCCCTCTACTTCCCAGTCAACATGAGCATGGTCTCGCCTCTCTACATATGATTGTATCAACTGGTTTAAACTTGCTCGAAAATCACTTCTAAGAAGATTAGAGACTCTTCTCCTACATTTAGAGATGATAAAAAATATTCGTTACACTTTCATTAGTCTGATGAACAAATGTCATGCTTGTGGTGATAAGCTGATATACCTGCTCAGAAGTTGTCTGAGCTCCAGACTCTGCCTATTATCATTGTCAGAGAAATGGGATGTATACACAGTGGCCACTTCCTTGACAAAAGGTTCATTTGACCAATCATCTGTAGCGTCAAGTAAAGCACTATCATGCCACTCTTCCTGTGGTACTTCCAAATTATAATGTCCGCTGCCGTTATGTAACTGATACTGTCGCTGGCTACTGGCATGTGAGTTTGTTTCAGTGCCATCTTCATTGCTCTGTCTCCATCCAGTGTAGTTACCATTGCTTAATTGTACCCGGTCAATATCCCCAACTGAATCTTGCCAATCTTCTAATTCAATGGGTATATTTTGCCAATTCATATATTTGATTCTGGTCCCTTCTAATCGATCTATGTTTCCAGATGCATCTATTACATTGTTTTGAGGATCATAACCTTGAGTAACTGATAGGTGGGCTTCCAGCAGAGTATCTTCTTGACTGCCTTCAATGCCTAAAGTTTCAGACCAAATGCCATCAGCACTAGTTCTCTGTGAATTTTCTGATGCAAACGTTCTGCAAAAATTGAATTCGACAGTGGATGATATTTGCTCTCTGTCCACTCTTTCCAAAGCCACAATACTTTCACCAACTAAAGCTTCAGATTCTTGCTGATGTAAACCTTCACTAACACCATATTCTGAGTCCTCTGTATAGGCGATATTAGTATCTATTTCCTCACTAGTAGGCCCACACTGACTACAGAATTCATCTGGAACGATATCCTGCAAACTACTTGCTTGAGTGTGTTCATTTCTATAACAATATATGTCATTATCAGAAGAGGTATCTGACTGAACACTGCATACTGGACCAGAAACAAAGTTTTCCAACTTGGAGAGAAATCCTTCCCTGCATATTTTGCGAATGTGTCAATGATTCAGATGAAATAATGTGAGCTTCCTAATAGGAATATTTGAATACTTTAACAAGTTCAAGCTTTGGCATATGTTCCGCATATCGAAATAGGCAATCCATGCCTGGTAATTAGGCGAGATGCCTCTATATTGTTTTTTTCTATAACTCGATTTGTCACCCCATCACACCATCAAACACACCAACTCGATTTTCCACCCCATTATGCCATCAAACACACCAGAATGGTGGAACTCTATGCAAAATTATAGCTTTCGTGCAAGTTTGAAGTTAATTTTTTTTTTTGACAGGTTATACGAGTGCCATCATAAATCAGTTTCAATCTTCTCGGACAGAACTTGTTTTAAAGAGTAAATTTTGTGTACTCAGTATTATTTATAGGAAAAACTGAACAATAATATGAGGACTCTAATATGGACCATAAATTTGATATATCTTATTACAGAATAACAAGGAAGCGAGTACCTTAAATCAGATACCGTTTGCTTTTGTCTTAACATGCCCAATTCAATTGCTGCTAGAGAAGATGGTTTCCCTTCCTGTTTGTATGTTTTTTCCCTCAAGAATCTACCTTTCAGTAATGACTACAAAGATACTACACCCCGTTAGTTATGTAACACACTTGTGTATCATAAAATAAACCACAACAGTAATACAATCTGTAATTTGAGATAATCGAACTATATGAAGGGTGAGTTTTATAAGGAAATGAACTTCGTAGTTATTTTTAATATGACATAAAAAACCAGTAAAATCCTAATTTAGAAACCCTATTGGAAGATCTTCTTGGAAAATCTATGGAAGAAGTGAAGACCGTGCGTGGGATTCTAGCACAAAACTGTAACACATCATTTTTTCTAGAAGTGTGTGAATGAGATGCAAATTTATAATCAGTATCGATATATTTATGAAATGATTAATGCTAATATCAATCTATCAATACAGTATATTTCTGAGTTCTGAGTAACATGCTTAGAACAATGAATGGGAAATTAGATAGGTAGGAAGTTTGCTCGAATTAGATATGTAGTGATATGACAATGACATCTCCACATCAATTTTTGTTATAAAGTACATCAATTTGTTACCTCCCAAAATGAATAGTTAATAATATATAATGATCATCAATGCAATTTCAAGCAATATCATGCTATACCAGGTTTCCATACACAGGCCAAGTATTTATTGTTAAGATCTTCCTCAATGTTTGATAATATTATGTCAATTTGTACAGTTTATATGTACAGCCACAGAGTATAAATAAATTCTAGATTGTCTCCGAAGTACATTTGAGAACAAACAATACAATCATCGGCACAAAGATATATGAAAGGACATGGTTTGAACAATTACTACAAGAATAATTGTAACACCTATACACCAGAGAAGTAATTAAAATGCAATGGCTCTATATATTGTGATGGAAAATAGAACGATACCACCAACCCCACAGACAATAAAATACAGTGCAATTACACTAGGGGAACCAACATGCCTCAGACAGCACTCTTTTGGAACTTGGTAACTTGCGAACTTAGATTAAGTAAATTAATGCCGTAGCAAAAAACACCATAATTTTAAGATCAACCTGAGTAACCTTCTATCATTATAGACTTATAGCACAAGTTACTTGACTTTCTAAATGAAATCTCAAGGAAGATCCATGATGGACATGCCAAAGAATATATTTAATATAGTTTTAGTATACACAGAACCAGAATTATAAAACACATTTTTATGATTTACAAAAATGTGGTTATATATGAACTCCAACCATAACTAACCTGAATACGGTTACGATAGGGAGAATGTGATACATGACGATGCTTCAACAAATCTTGAATTTCTCTTCGTCTTTCATTCTTGGCCATCATCAGAAAATCAAGAAGAGTCTGTCTACCGCACAGCCTATGGATTGTCTTTCTGTGCAATCCTTCACAGACACGATCAATTTGAGCACCAGTTTCAGGATCTTGTCCTTCTCTGCCACCATGATATCTGCCTCTCTGCTGTGTAGTGCTTTCCACCCATTCCCGTACAATTCTTACCCTTTCACACTCCTTCTCACCAATCCATTTGGCCTTTGAATAGTTATTTGGATCTGAATCCCGGGGTGTGTTGTTTCTCAGACCATTGTTCTGCCATTCACGGAAAACCTCCCTCACCCTCTCTCTTTCTACTTTGCCAAAATCAATAGGTTCCGAACTTGAACTTCTACTATTGTCATGTTCAGTTTCTATTCTTCTGGGAGATATAATATGCTCATTCTCTTTTTCGTTGGAATCTATCAAGCTATTTACACCGTCATGCTTACCTGCAGTAGATAAGAAAGTAGTAAAGTTGGTATTGAGCTCAATGACACTCCCACGCATTAATCTTTCTCCAACCTCTGGCCGGGAATTACTTGTAATGTGTTCCACCTCAAGATCCCGCCACATTTGCAGAAGAGAGGCCTGATTGTATGGTTTCTCATGGTTGGCACACCATTTTGACAAGGGAGACTGAGACTCCAAACTTAAAGAAGAATTAATGGCGGAGACGTGGTTTAAACCAGCAATCATCTTGCTGACTTAAAACAGATAAGAATTTTCCACAGTAATCGTCTTTCAAAACAGATTATCCACCTATGCAGCTTCCTGTGTCATAGAACTTTTTTAAATTGCACGCAAAATCAATAACTCCAGAGCCTTCCACAGAGAGAGAGATATCAACAGATCCTATAATATATTTTAATGAAAATATTAAAGTCTCACCTGAAGGAAAGGATTTTAGTATAATTAAAATATGCATATATACTGATCCTTTACTCTTACAAATAACAGTCTTCTTAACGAGTGGCAACCTTAATTTGCCTCAGTGGTTGTGTGAGAATCTTAATTAACAATATACCAACATGGTGACATCTTGATCTTGAACTAGTTATCATAACAATGCGTGCTAGATATACCATTCATCTGGTCTCAACTAATTTGAAAATTGACTTGTAGAGAAAACTTTACCGAATCCAAAGTTTTTAATATGTGCCTCTAATTAACTGATACAACTCAGTTGTTTTTCTTTGCTAATTAACCGTAGTTTTGTTAATTACCTTACCAATTAACCTCGATAGCTTGCAGATAAGTGATATAATCTGACCCTTAGGCCTTAGCATATGCCCCTGTGCGTGCTACATAACTAGTCTAAAATAATTGTTTACTAAATTCTTAACAATTAACCTCGATAGCTTGCAGATAAGTGATATAATCTGACCCTTAGGCCTTAGCATACGCCCCTGTGCATGCTACATAACTAGTCTAAAAAAATTGTTTACTAAATTCCTCAACATAATTAACTAGCATTAACAGATCAACATTATAATAAAGCCTACTAAAACTCAATTGACATAATGTGTTAGTTTAAGCAATCAGCAATTTCATATATAAGAGAAAAAAAGGTACCGATAGATTATAGACTTTATCACCTTGTGATATAATTTCAATGTTACAGCAATAAAATCAAAGCAATTAAAATAAAGATATATTGGAATATAATATAAGATCATGCTTCCTAAAAACTTAAGATTTTAGGAAAATCGGGATATAAAGCTCCGGTCGGCAAGGGTCTCAGCCACTCTTCGATCCAGAAATATCACAATATGTATTGAGAAACATACCTTTAGAATCTAATAATCTATAGTAGAGGTGTAAGTACGTCAAGTATGGCAACTCTAGGCAAAACAGAGTCGTGAGTTGTTATAGAATAATGATAATACTATGTAATGTGTGTGTGTGTGTGTGTAATTCTAGTTCTAGTTGTAGAGTGAAGAAAAGAATGAGAAATTGAGTATAGTGGTGTCAAATGCTATTGCACCGAACACATTGTCAGTTTGTCACTTATTTATTGTCGACGCTCTTATTTTTTTTTTTATTTTAAGAGTGTCATTCTTTCTTGGATTCAACGGTAAGATGCGGGGGAGCGGCGCAAAATATGTATCGAGACGAAAACGACGTCGGTATAGGTGAACTTTTAGGCTCTTCAGCTTTGTGGGGCCGTCGCCCGGGATTAACGGACATATTATCAATCCAATCATCCATTACAGTACTGAGTAATGTTCCGTGCACAGATTGTATACAGAAACACTTGTACAATCACCTAGCATACATGGTTGTGTCCAATTTTTATTAATAAGTTATGTTTTCTTTTTTATTTCTTTCACATAATACATTAATTTTAGTTATTAATTCTTCTCTGTTATCCTAACACATTAATATTATATAGTTTTTATGAAAATATAAGTTAATAGAAAAATACATTATATTTATAAATTATTACATAATTATATAACAAATTTGAAATAGTGTATTGTTAAAACATAAATATAATATATTATGAATGTTCAAATTTTCAGCGTATAAAATATGTTATTTTATTTGTTTATATATATATATATATTTTATTAATGTGGGGCTGAAATTAATAATGAATAAATAAATTCATTTGTAATAACAAAATATATATTTAAATTGGTAATTATATAAACATAAAGTTTAATTTCAGTTTTGAATATATAAATTTATTAATTTAGCTAACATTTATTACAATTTAGAAAAATTAGTATGTCCTTCATACTTTTTAATTTTTATGTGTATTGTAGTTCTCTTTTGGAAATATTCTATATTTATAATTGTAAATTAAGTAAATAATAATATTTTCTTTACTAATATTCATACACTAAACTTTTAATATTATAATTTTAATCTAGATTATTATTATAGTGTGTAATTTATTTACTAAAATTTATGAACTATAATATAATATTTGAATATAGGGGTTTGTTAATTTATATAAATATAAAATATAATAAAATCACTTGTATACTTATGATATCAGCGTAACCTTTTTCAAAACTAGTTTAACATTTAATACATAATTTTGTTAATACAAGTGAATTTGTTTATTCATTATTAATTTTAGTGTTACATTAATCAAAAATTATATATATATATATATATATATATATATAATAATGTTTGTTATACGTTGAAAAATTTAACATTTATAGTATATTATATTTGTGTTTTAACAATACAATGTTTCAAATTTATTATATAATTATATAATAATTTATAAATGTATTGTATTTATTATATATTTGTGTTAACGTGTTAAGAATTATGAAAGAATTGGTAACTAAAACTAATGTTTGAAATAAAGAAGAAACATAGAAGTGGGAGACAGTGGGAGACAATTGTGTCTATCACATCATTCTGTAAGTTTTTCTCTATACAACAATATTAGAGCATATGCACCGGAGAGATTAAACAAGGGATTCATGGACTGTATTGATGCTTCAGTCCAAAAATGTAATGCAGCGCATGGTTTTCTACTCCATTAATTATTAATGGGCCATTGATTCATCACCCCCTCCTTTGATTATTAAGGGACTTGCTGATGCCTATCAATTAGTGGGACCTACATGTATGAATCAATTTTTGTTTGTTTTTTTGTGCTGCTGAGTATTCCAACGGCTCTAAAATTATAACTGCTATAATTTTAACTTTTAACGGTCATATAATTTGGCCTGTAAATTGCAATTTTCAAATTCACTTGTAATATAAATTTTTACACACTCATATTTTTTCACATATTTCGTGTTTTATATAAATACATGTACATATTTTAAAAAAAATGGGTACTAATTGGCTCCCTTCCGAAGAATTACAATTATATGTTTCGTGGGCTCGATAATCTGTTGATTCGATCACCGGTCGATATTCAAACAAGAATAATTTATGAGATATTATTATTTATCTTATCAAAAATTTAAATTTATCCGCAATCTTATCAAAAATCTAAACTTATCCAACAATCTATCATTAGATATTATTTGTGGGACCATTAAATAATAGAGATGAATTTAAATTTATGATATAAAATATAATTAATTATTTCATGAATAGTAACCGATAAATTGATAAAATTGTATGGGTGCATAAAAAGTAATCAAAATAGTTTATTTATCATTAATAGTAATCAAGTCCATCAATTGTATCCATGAATTGATGAATCAAAGCTCAACATGGGTGCATATGCTCTTACATACCCCGCCAATTTCCTAGATAAATTGCTTTAGACTTCTCGTTTTGGGTGATAGCTAAAAATATTGCCTTTTTGTTTTACAAATAAAAAAAAAATTAAAATTTTTATCAAAAGATATCCACGCATTTATCATCCAAATATTATTAGAATACATTTAACAAATAGATAATATATGGAAAAAAATTAGAAAAAAATGGAGAAACAACATATGGTTTAAACATGCGATTGCACATGCCCACTAATTTTAGGAACCAAAATTTTTAAAATTTTTGTATATCATAATACAATAATACAACAAAACAATCGATCACATTTCAAGATGTATCCAAAATTTATTATTAATCAGACCAGTTGAATATACAAGAGAGATTGGTCAAAATACCAATTTTAAATACGCACGACCTAAAATACTTGCAGGCAGGAAGTTGGTCATTTTTACCCGTAGAACAAGCATACATATAATGTGTACTGTGTGATTTTTTTTTTAACTCCCAGAACACTTGAAATATAGTCTAAGTGTCTAACACACACATCACTGTAAAGAGGGGACCAAGCCAATTGAGGCATCAAGCTACGTTCACTGTATGTGCTCTGTGTGTATCTTGTATGGATCAATTATTAATTTAATACTAACTTATAACCCGTGCGATGCACGAATTTTTAATATTTTATTAATTTATATTAAAATATTTTTTATAAACAGATAATAATATATTATTATTTATTAGAATTGTAAAATAATAATTTATAATTTAATAGAGTTCAAAGAGTTTAAGCGGTAATGAAATTCAGATAAGTAAATCAATTATATTTATTAGAATTGTATTCAATCTAAATTACTATATTATAAATGAAATAAATTTTATATGTTTCATATCCATTTTTTTCGTATCATGTTAACGTATCGTGTGTCAAATTGTCTGGGATAATCATCATCCGATCATTGGACTATCGGAGTAATCATTGTGCCAAGAGAAGCGGGAAAAGTAGCAAGACCAAAAAGATTTAAAATTTGAAATTTCAGTCGAAGCGCTGAGCGTCGTATCAAAATATTTATATTTACGTTTTGGTACCCGAACAAACATTTTAATTTTATGTTGACCCTTCTATACCGTTATATAATATCCGCCGCACAATATATATACACCCAACACACGATTGAAAATCACAAATCTTATTATTTTGAGGCGCACTCTTGGAATCACAGTGAAAATGGGACAGATCCAGTATTCAGAGAAGTACTTCGATGATACCTATGAGTACAGGTCTTCAATTTCTCCATTCCTTTGATTATTTATTCATTTGTTTGTTGATCTGAGAGATTTATATGTTGTTTTAATTCATTTGTGTGTATGTATAGGCATGTTGTTCTTCCTCCAGAAGTTGCTAAATTGCTTCCCAAGAATCGCCTTCTTTCCGAGGTCAGTATTTCTTAATTTCATTTCTTATTAGTTAGGGTTTTGTTTACTTTCTGTCAATTGAGATTCTCACCTGCAAAAGCGTCCATGATTGTGTAATTTGACATATAAGAGAATCTGAGAAATAGTCAATTTTGTTATAATTTTCAAAATTAAAAACCTAGCCAATAGTAATAACTAATAACATGTGAATGTGTGTTATCCATAATTGTGTTTGTGGTAGTATATGTTAGGCTTCGTTTTAGTATTTGTTTACTGAATATTATAAATGGCCTGTTTGGCCTGCCTTAAAATAAGTCTTTTTGGACTTATTTTCGGGTAAAAATTTCATATTTTGATAAATGTTTTTTATACAAGTATTTAATGTATGTTTGAGATTCTATAAGTTGCAAAAAAAAGTTAACTTTTTTCAGAAAAAAGTTAGGAATCTCTAATTTTGTCTTAAAATAAGTTGACTTATTCTGGAAAAAAGTTCCCCTAAACACCCCCAAATTTTACTTGCGATTTTCATATGTGATGTGTAATTTCTAAAATTCTTTGAATGTTGTGCAACTAGAACGAGTGGCGTGCAATTGGGGTACAGCAGAGCAGAGGGTGGGTTCATTACGCAATTCATCGACCTGAGCCACACATTATGCTCTTTAGGAGGCCCCTCAACTACCAGCAACAGCAGGATGCTGCTGCTCAGCAAGCTGCCATGGTCAAGTGATACTCTTGAATTTCACCGCAATGCTTTAGTTACTATCATTTCATTTCTCCTAGAAATGACGATTATGTTATATGGAAAACTTGTGTTTATGGTTTATGTTCTTTGAGGAACTATCGGATACTTGGAAATGTTAAAGATTTATGTTTATCATTTCATTTATTTTAGTCCTTTCATCGTTTGTTTGCTGTGCTTTAGTGTCACAAATACTGAATGTGATTATGTGACTGTAAGAAGCCTTACATATACCTGTTTACCTTGTTTGGCTTGCTCTATATCTGTTTTGTCATCTGATTATAGATCAAACATACCTCCGACTAGGTGTTGGGTCTCTTGCTCCTGTTATCTTACATTGGGAGTCAGATTCCTTGAGAATCTTGGAAAGAAAGTTATGCTTTATTAATTTGGATCATAGGCTCTGAGCTGTGTGCCTGTTAATGCAAGAAGCTCTGTAACCTATTCAGAGTAATAAGTTCCGTAATTCATATACATTTTATTGGAAGTCCCATTATTAAGTTTTTATCCTTTACATCAATGATATGTATTGTCATCTTCTGCAGATCAAGTCTTCTTCTTCTCTAATCTGCATAGTCACTGCATTCCATAGCTTATATTAAAAACTGTGCTGGCAGACATTTTACAGAGCAATTTCGTGTCTGCTGAATTATGCCTTTGATCCACGTTGCCTGATAAACCTGTTGATCTTAATTGTGCTGAGGAATGGATAGTGTTTTTGGTTGCTAAGACAACACTCTGAATACCAGGAAAAGGTTGAATTAATATGTATCTTCAAATTTCCTTCCTATCTTAAAAGGTCTTTGCTCTGATTTTATTTTTCCGAGAGCCTAAGTTGCTCAAGTCATCTTGCTACCTGCTTAAACTCATGAGCACTACGACAGTGTTAGACTGTCATTCCACTGCTTAACTCCATACATCTTTCTTAGTTTCTTGCATTGCCATAGATTGCAAAACTTGACAAACTAGGGGTGACCTTAATTTCATATGTTTGAAATCTAACTCTATGAACCATAGTCTAATCTTAAGCCACCAGCAGTTTACAAGATAGGTTATAAAGCACTACCTATGTAAGATACATGGAAATTAGTTGCAAATATGGTTGGCTGCTTTTCTATGTACTCAGATATGATTTATCATTGATGTGGCACAACCTTCATATTATTCTTTTTGAACTAAAGTCACGGCACTCCTTCATTTTGGGCATCGCAGCGTCTCTAGTTCATTTACACTATATTCTCAGTAGTGCCAAACTCTCTAGATATTACTTTTTCTTACAGTTTGAATTCTTAGGGGGTAAAGTAAAGATTGTGTATATCAAGATCTTCACCAGACATTTTATTTGGGAGTTTCGTGCACCGGGGGTATAACTTCAGGAACCTTTTGATGCAGAAAAACATTACATAAATTATAATAGCAGCTATCACTGTTACATAATGTAAGAAAGTTTGGAGTTGAGCAAGACCCTCCAAGGTTGAGTTTCTAAGCCTAGATTTTAAATACTATATAATTACTTTAGTAAAGCATGTATATAAAAGGTCTTGACCCTAACAAACATAAGCTACAATCAATTTTTTCGCACATTATATTATTGTTTATTAGCAAAAAAGAGCAAGGCATGATTTTAAAAAAAATCATATAACATATTTTTTTTTTATTTGTGTGACAATTTTTTTATAAGCGTGTGATTGCCTAAAACTTAAATACTAGTGAAAATTGTCATATTTCTGTGCTACTCTCCAAAATATAGGACAAGTCGCAAGGGCAATACTGGAATTAATGTTTAGATGCAAGGACAAATGCGGGAACTAGCAATATGCCAATTATATTTAAATTTATTATATAGATCGTGTATATTAATTATCAATCATTGAAATCTAGGGCTTGAGCAAAACCGAACTGGAATCGAAAAACCAAATCGAATAATATGATTGCGGTTTGGTTCTGTTTTTCTGAATTAAAATTCGGTTCGGTCCGGTCCCTAATAAAAAATTTCGGTCTGGATCAAATAGACCAAATTATATATTATTTATTTTTATTATATATATATAATATATATTTATTAATATACATTTATATAATATATGTTCGATAAATGCAACTTTGCATTAATTGTTGCATTATTGATTTATTATTTGACCTAAATATGAATCTATTTAGTTTATTTATATATTTGTATTTAGTTTATTTATATATTTGTATTTGCATAATAAAATTTTGATTCAGTTCTAAAAATACTGATTATTCAATTTTCGATCTATTCATAGAACTGGACCGAACCAACGGAATGATCGTATAGATCCCTATTATTGTGCCCATGATTTTCTCTGAAGTACAGGGTAAATCATAAGGGTACAACTGGAATTAAAAATTAACTGCAAGGACAATCGCGAGGATGACAATAGCGGAGGGTAAAGGAGGGATAAAGTACTAGAATCATAAATGGCACTAGAAATTCGATATGCTAGAAAGTGATAACTGAGGGTGAAACTGGAACAAAGGTTGTTAACTGAGGGTATAACTGTAATAAAGGTTGTTAAATGAGGGTAAAATTGGAATAAAGGTTAACAAATTGTGCAAACTACCCGCGCGAATAAATACACAAGAGTTGAACCAAAGAGCAAAAGAGCCGAGATGTATAGCTTCTTATTACATAAAGAGTGGTTTGATTCGTGGTGTGATATGAGGTTGAAATCAAGAATTGAGTTAAAAATGTATAAATTTGAGGTATTATTTCTGATATCATGTATTTGGTTGAGTGTTAGAATAAATATATTTGATTTAATAAATTTTGAGTTATTAATTATAATTAATTTAAAATATTAATCAATTTATTATATTTTTGTATCATTGATTTATTTCATATTAAATATTTACATTTAATTACTTAAATAGAGATAAAAATATTAAAATAAAATAATTCCTCGTACCCACCTCCTCTTGGGTATTCAAAAACCAGTATCCTGTGGGTTTGATATATGAGTTTGAAATTATCTTTTTTCTCGATCAAACATCGGATGTGATTCCAGAATGAGTTAAACCAAATGTGGAAAAAAAAAAGAGAAGCTGTTGATGATGAAAATTTTTCCAGGAAGAAGGATGATCACATGAGGCAGAAAAATATACGCAACTCTTCGCGATGGTCTCATCTTCCATTTGATTTATTAGGAACAATCGCGGACAGACTTTATTATTTAGATGAGGTTCGTTTTCGTGCAGTTTGCAAGAACTGGCATTGGCAAGCTACTCAACATGTAACAACACTAGTCAAATCATTGCCTTGGATTGTAAAGCTTATGCGACCTTCGATTCATAGGTTTGAATTTCAACTTTACGAACCATTAACTAATTTTAAGCTAAATGTGTTTCACACAATAGACTTTTCTCAGTTTCTTAGCACTCATTTGGTTAAACATATTAATATTACATGTAAACATGGTTGGTTACTATTCCAAATACCAAGAAACGATTGGTGTAGCACAACGTTTGTATTTTTCTCTCTTTTGACTAAAAAAGTCGTGGCACTCCCTCGTTTAGGCCATCAAAGAAGTTGTGGTTATGTTCACATTACTGCATTTTCTGCGGAGCCATGCTCTCAAGATTTTGTGTTCCTAGTTCTGAAACCTCGTGGCGTACAGAATCATTCCATTAGTACATTTAGCCGTAAAGAAAATAGATGTACTAAAAAGTTTGTGGGAGTGCCTTTTTTGTGTGATGATTGTATTGTTGTGTTCATTCGAGGAATTTTCTATTTTGTCAATCAATATGGTCATGTGGCATCGTACAATGTTGCTGCTGGAGTATGGAAGCAGGAAACGGTTTCGTTTAACCATAGTAGTATTAGAAGTAATGTCAGATATGCTGTTAGGTATGCCTTTGAATTAGAAGGACAGCTGATGGTCGTTTGTTATGGATCTTATGGTGAGAGCTTTCGTTTTTGTGTAAGAAGGTTTGATTGGTCAAAAAAGGTTTGGGTTCCAGTAAGCAGCTTAGGGGATAGAGCAATATGTGTTGGTCTCAACTCTTTTTCTGTTTTAGCAGTTAAAGAGAATGCAACAAAATGTGTAGTATTACCAAACATGGTAAATGTGCTAGTTGATCTTGGCTGTAATGTATACTCGGTGGAGAATGGCGGATCAGTTAAATGTGTCAATGGTTTGGGCTTAAAGGATTGGCAGATAGCACGTGGCTTATCTGTTGATAAGGAATTAAACTTTTGGTTTGAACCGCCTGATTTTTTTGTGAATCCGAAACAACTAGGTACAGCAAGGGGAATTGTTAGCAATCAAGAGGTGAATGTAACAAGCACAGACAAAAGATGGCCAGTTGAGTTACTAGCGACCAACAAAGAATTGACACGGGACCAGACCGTAGAAGATGATGAGGTGAAGGGGAATATGAAGCACTTGTGCCAATTAAAAAGGTCAAGAAGTGATCCAGGGGAGCCTGTAGCTGCGTTGGAACATTGTGCCATTGGCTGTAGAGGGAAGCATAGTAGGAAGAAGTAGAAACTAGGGATTGAGCTGGTCACTTTAATCAAATAAAGGAGATCTAGTTAGTATATTTTGATGTGCTCGGTGGATGACAAAGAGTGTCTAAATGGCATTTCATTTCAAGTTGAAGTTCATTTGAGTTCTTTCGATTTACTGTATTGTTCTCATGTTTTCATCATTCACTTGGAATTGTCTTGACTACTATGCCAAATGAAAGTGAATTGTTTCACAAATGGCCTCATGTAGGTTGTTGGTTATTCTTTATGTTTTTATTTATGTTATTGTTCCTTCAAGCTTTTGGTTACATATTTTGAACTAAACCAAAATAAACTTGCTCACTAATGTCACACCCTGCAGCAGGGTAGAGTTTGAAAAGGTTAAATATATGTAGACCTTGTTGACTGAATTATTTTACTTGTATTGCATTACTTTGTAAACACATTTCTGATTACACATTATTTTCATTTAGTTTGTTCTGTTAAGGAAGTATCGACATCTAGGTAGTTGAGGTATCTGTGACAGTGTGATCTGCTTCTATGAATATTTATGAAACTTGTTCTTTTTCAAACTAATCTGTTCTGTTTTCTGGTGACGACTATTTATTTTGATGCATGGTATTAGTCTAGGTTGCAAACGGAAGTTTTAGCAACTGGAATTCTAATTGTCAAATGCTTAGCTATCGTTTCCCAGTTGAGGATGCCATCTTCAGTTCATGTGATCCTCTGTTTTACAGTCAATGTTCCTAAAATCGGCAGCGTTCTGTGAAATAAGCCATATTCAACTGTCTTACTAAAAATGGTGGAAAACTGCTGAAATATATCCTCTCCCCCACCCCATCCTTCATTTGTGCATCTCAATTCTTAACATGTCAAGTATTTCCTTCTCCAAAGCAAAAAAAAGGAACTAATACATATTAAAAAAGAGTTAATTGCATTTTCTATTTTGGACTAATGACACTTTAGTACTCATACTTTAGATAATTACACAATGCATTCCATAACTATTTTGGGCGCTGCACTTTGCACCCTTTTCGTTAAAATGTTAGGGGTAGTTTAAAAAATTAAAAATATTTAATTATAATCAGACCTTTATTTGAGGCTTTTGACTCTCTAAACGATATTTTGTGAAAAAATTTAAAGGACGGAAGCTGGAGAGGGTGAAAAGATCTTTTCAAAATAATAAGGCTCAAATTTTTTAGGATTATAACGAAATTGAATTAAATAAAACACACGCTTAATGAATTTGTAAATTCTTTTTGACCCTCTAAACGATTTTTTCTGGAAAAATTTAAAGAACGAAAAGGTTTTTTCAAAACAATAAAGTTCAAAATTTTCGGGGGAATTAAATAAAACAACGCTTAATAAATTTGTAAATTTAAAAATTATTTCTAATTTTTTTTTATTATTTTGAGAATAGTTCATAGTATAATATGAGGAAACATCATGAACGAAAGTTGTAAACAAATAAAAATGATTTCTGGATCATCAAAATCCGAACTGAATTGAATTTATTATGAATTTTATAAGATTACTAAATTTGCAATTGATTAAAAAAAATATAAAAAAGATTTCAAAAATTTTGAAACTAATTGTTTTGAAAATATATTTTTGTCTTCTCCAACTTTCATTCTTTAAATTTTTCTAAAAAATATCATTTAGAATGTCAAAAACCTTAAATAAAAGCTTGATTATAATTAAATATTTTTAATTTTCTAAACTGCCTCCAGCATTTTAAAGGAAATGGTGTAAAGTGCGACGTCCAAAATAGCTACGGAATGCATTGTGCAATTAATTAAAACATGAGTACTAAAGTGTCATTAATCAAAATCATTGAGATGCAAAATGTAATTAACTCTTAAAAAAAGATCAAGAAGTGATCCATTAAAGTCTGCAGCTGTGGTTAAACTATAAGACAAGGAACTGTCATCATTTTATCCTAATTTATGTTGATACATTTCAAATATTATCATCCCAAGATTGTCTGTTTTCAACTATGTGTTAGTGTCAACTCTTTATGTTTCAATTTTCAAAGAGGAAGAACCAAATAACAAGGCATTGCAAGAAACATTCGACATCCTCCATGAACATACAGTCTGCAACTCCATTCTCACCCCTGCATTTCCCCAATAGTTTCCTCAACATTGTGTTGACAATTTATCAATACATTTTGCAACTTCGTTATCAGGGAAAAACAATCGGCTTATATATAAGATCTATGTATATCTAAAATTCATGTTCAGCATAATTAAAGTACCAACTCATTAGTACAAAACAATGTAGATAAAAACAAGCACTTCATTCATTCATTCATTCATCAACATACATTAAGACTAGAAGATCTTCCTAACATTTCAAACAAAACATTTAGACCTTTACACCAACACTCCTAATTCACAAACTCTAACATTCCATTCATCTACGAACTCGTAAACTTGGTAACAGCCTTAGTCCCCTCTGACACAGCATGCTTAGCCAACTCTCCAGGCAAAACCAACCTCACAGCAGTCTGAATTTCCCTGGAAGTGATAGTAGGCTTCTTATTATACCTAGCCAATTTCGAAGCCTCAGCAGCCAATTTCTCAAATATATCATTTATAAAACTGTTCATTATCCCCATTGCCTTGCTCGATATCCCGATATCAGGATGAACTTGCTTCAACACCTTGAAGATATAGATCTTGTACGTCTCTACATTCTTCTTGTTCCTCTTCTTCTTCTTGTCTGCTCCGCTGGCTGTTGCTTCTTTCGGTAGCTTCTTTCCGGCCTTTGGCTTCTTCTCCGCTGGTGCTTTCTCGGCCGGCTTCTTCTCCGCGGGCTTCTTCTCTCCTTTTGGTGCCATTGTGTGTGAGATTTGAGTGTGTTTCAGTGTGTGAGATTTGAGTGAGTGAGTTTTTGTTGAGGGGGAGTGTGGGTCTATATATGAGTTGGGGGTGTGATTTGATTGGTGGGTTTGGAGTGGGGCGGATTATGGATATGGACCGTTAGATTGTTTGGATACGGACGGTTGAGATGGGGTTTAAGATGGGTTGTTGTGATTGGTTGATTTGTGATGGTGCGGATTGGTACATGTGATCGTTTGAATGATGAGTGCATGTATCAACGGATGAAATAAATTTAATATTTGTTTTTATATTTAGATTCGCATATGCGTAAGGAAATTACATAGGAATATTAGTATAGCATGTACGTTGGAATCGAATATAATATTTCGTAAAGTATATCACATTAATAATAAAATATTAATCAATTTGATCTTTCAAATTATTTTATTCTAGAAAATGTGGTGAGGCAGCCTTCTGGCCCTCACCACAGTAATTATGGATTAACAGTAATCAACTCACAGTTTAGTGCATTATGTGTGTAACTTAAAGTGAGAAACAGTGAAACATGATCTGCAACCGTGAGAGTTAATACTTGGTTAATTACGCATCTTAAGTGACAGATACTGAATAATTAACCATACATTGCCTGCTAATTAACTTACACGCAACATTTATGAGAAACTAATTAAAGTTGAACCAACTGAATTAGCGCAACAAACATTATGATATGTGGGCCTAACGGATGCTTAATTGCTAGATCTAGATAGGTCATCATCTTTTAGTTGGTTACAAGGCAAAGGATGGGTTTAGGTGTCCTATTGTGAATTGAGTGGCCTGAAACCTTCAAGTGCGGTGTACCATCAAGAAAATACTGGTTTTTAAACTAGAATAACAGCATATATTAGGTCTACTATATCAAGATTAGATACATAACTAAACCATATATACATACCATTATACCTAATACATATTATGAAAGCTGGGCCATCCAAAACATTGAGGGTCTAGGGTCGAAATATAAAAAATGAGTCGTAATTTTTTTTTACTTGCAATAACCAGCGATTACAAAACATGTACAACTCAAGTTGAGTTTAAAAAGCCGCACAACATTTAAAAAATAATCGAAATTTAATGAATACATGATATCCAACAAAGCAAGATATTCTTCACCAAATCTATGATCGTCGCAAGTCACAAATCACCGAAAAGAAACTTGTTGATACTCTATTCCTAATTCTTGGAGGGAATTATCTGCTGACATGGTATTGTATAATGCATCTGTCTTTTTGGATATACATAATAAAGACATAGTAGCGGCTTTATTAATTCATATGGAGAACAGAAGAAAGACAGTTACCAACTCATCCTTCCTATCCGTTTGTTCTTGTCATTTAACGAAACAGAAGTGTATGTATTAATATACATACAAACAAATCTTGTAATATTAAGAAAGAATGAGGGGAGTTCTTTTCATCCTTATTATTATAACCGTAAATGTAAAAAACAAATAGAGGAACCTAATCCACGACTTGTAGTTGTGGTGCTGCTCATGCCAAACAAACCCTTACCATGCCACAACACTTGCACACACATGCACTCTTCTTCCACTAAAGAACCAAAGAAGGAACCCATAAAAAAATAAAAATATTTAGAAAAAAGATGCCCCGTGTTGTCACTCACCTTTCGTGAATGAAAGGCAACCATGAACACTAACCACTTGCTTACTCAAAGAACTTCAACTTCAACAAGTAGATCATCAACGTGGAAACAAACTTTTTATAACTTACCCAACCGAATATTTTGAGGATATTTATGAATATTTATATTTGTCAAATTTATGATCATAGAGTGTAATATAATTAATCGAAATTCACATTAATCAAATCCCACTTGTATATAACATATTATGCTACACAGCATAGTTTCATGTTCCTAGTAATGACAATCTATTAAGGCTGGAGTAGAGAATACAAACTGAAACTTGGAATCATAATGATCATCCTCTGGTGCCGGAAGATTGAGATCTAGTTGCAGAACATGATTTCTTGGCTTTTGATCATCATGATCAATGATAGAACTTATAGTACTAGAAGTGTTCGTAGTTGGAATTCTATGTCTTCTCATGTGACCACCCAAGGCTTGACCTGATGAGAACTCCGAGCCACATATAGAACACTCATGAACTTTGGCTTTCTGTTGGGAGATTGATGGACTTGTCTTTTTGAAATGGATATCTTCTTGATCTTCTTTATCGTTCACAATTGTTGATATTAGGACTCTCTTTTCTTCGATCATGTTCTTAGGTTTCTTGTGGCTTGCTCGGTGGCCTCCAAGAGCTTGAAATGAGGTGAAACTTCGGTTACAAGTCTTGCATTCATAGGCATAAAACTCTTCTTTTCCAGACGTGGAGGAGGCCATCTCGTTCAATTTTCGTCCTGTAAACTTCTTAGCATAAATCTCATCGTTGTGATCTTGCTTCGGGTTGAAGCTACTACCACTTTGAGCCAGGAGCATTAAACAGTTCGCCATGTCTTCATCTTGTTCTGTTGAGCCAGAGTTTTCATAACTTTGAGGGGAAGTTATCGAAAAATAAGCATCGCTATCGAGGCCTCTTCCACCACCACTGGTGGAGGAGCTAGAGCTTACCACAGTGGCTGGCCGTGATCGTTTGGTACGTTTTCCTCGGAGAATTATCCGTCTGTGTGCCTCTGATGAGGTTTCTATGTCCAAACCAAGAACACTCATAGCTTCTTGTTGAATTGTGTAGTGTAGAGTGTGTGTTATTGTTTGCAAGTAGTAGAAGTGAAGTGTGTGGAAAGTGACTAAGAAAAGCAGCTAATATAGGGAGTAGAGAAAATGAGAAGGTGATATGTGACTGTGGGCGTTGCTTTATATATAGCTAGTGAATGATAAAAAGCAGAGTTTAGAGTCAAATTAAACGCCCTTCTTGTGAACACTGAACGTAGATGTGGCTTCTATTACTCAACACTTTTACTTGCCTTTCCTACTCACAACATCATTCATATAATATAAATATACATATACATGGGCTTTTCATCACTTACCACTCTAAAAGAATAAACTGAATTTCGAAACTGATATAAGCTGTTTTCTTTGTTATCGTCCAATAATTTAAAATTAGAATACATACATTTCTAAATTAATTTATTCTCCATTGAATTATATACATTAATCGACATGTCTCGATAGTTAGGTGTCCAACTCATGACCCCATTGCACTGTACATCTAATGCATGTATTTATGTGTAAATATAGAGGATCTTGTTTTTGTGGTACAGAGGAGAATAATTTCGCAAGGGTAGAGAAATAGAAATGGTAAAAGGAATAAGGACAAGGGGAGCTTAAAAAGAAAAGAAGAGATAAGTTTGGTGGTGGTAACATTTTAAGCAGGTTTCATAGAGTTGTCCTTTATTTTAGTGATTGAAAATGGAAGTCACGAACAAGCTCAACCAGTAAAGGCTATGACGGCACGTTAATCGTATGCACTATCAACTTCTTCTTATATACTTTACTCTTTTTTTTTTTTCATTTTCATACACTAATTTATTCTACTTCTGTTTTCTCAAGGTCCATGCATTGATTGGTATTGTATCTTTAGCTAATAGTACCAGTACTAGTCAGCTAATTAAAAAGTCTAAAACAAGCCGCATCGGCTCTAAATTGAAGGGATGAGATTCTTGTTGCAATAGTCAAGTATTTATTAATATCTAGTTATATTTAAAATTTACTAGATCTCACTAGTTGAGTTTATTTCTATTATTATTGGAAGTACTACATATTTACGTCAAAATTTCAGTTGCTCATTATCTTACAGATTTAAATAATAATAATAATAATTCATATACATGTAGTAAGAATGTAAGATCATGATTCTAAAACCTCCTATTCATCGCATTAATTTCTGATTAATATTTTAGAAGGTACCTTATTAATTAAAAGTCTAAAACAAGCCCCATCGGCTCTAAATTGAAGGAGTGAGATTCTTGTTGCAATAGTCAAGTATTTATTAATATTTAGTTATATTTAAAATTTACTAAATCTAGCTAGTTGAGTTTATTTCTATTATTATTAAGAGTACTACATATTTACATAAAAGTTTCAGCTACTCATTATATTACGGATTTAAAAATAAAAATAATTCTTATAAATGTAATAATGATTCTAAAAATCTCTGATTCAGCTGATCATTTTTCAATTAATATATATTTTATAAGGTATCTTATTAATTCGATTTTTGAAATCCAATTAATGACTATAAATTTTATTGACCCATATATTTTATAATAAGTAATTCAATTTAAAATCATACTTTGATTAAATATAAATAATTATACAATTTGTGATATGATAAACGTATATTAATAATAAACAATTAATAAAATAAGATTAGTAAGTTAAATACTATTATAATATTAAAATGCATCCAACTATTGCCCCGATTAATTCTTTTAACTAATTTCTGATTTTTTTGGTTAATCTTGAATCATTATCTTCCCTAATTAATTCTAATTCATGATTTTACGGCACTGAGTAAGATTATGCTTAAATACGGCTCATGCATTGACTCTCCTCTTATCTTCTTCCCATTAATATTATGCCATTTATGGTTGTAGTGATCGTCCTTATTCTTCTTACTAATATTATTCTTGTGTATTGATGACTATTTTTTTAATTTTAGAATTAAAATAGTTTTTAAAATCTTTTAAAAGTCAGACAAAGGTGTATGTATCCTGTATGCAAAAGTGCGTGTTCATATATGTGACAACAGAAAGATGCTGAAGAAGTAAGAGAGGGGAGAGATTCAGCTGACTTTTAAGCAATGCATACATTTTAATGGTCTCTATTAGGGGTGAGCAAAAAACCGAATTGAAACCGAAACCGAACCGAAACCGGCGAAAACCGAACCGAAAAAATCGAAACCGAAACCGAACCGGCGGTTGCGGTTTTTGATTTTTAAAAACCGAGACTTTCGGTTCCGGTTCCGGTTATAGGTTAAAACCGAACCGGCTAAAACCGAACCGAACCGATTATTAAAATAAATAAATATATATAATTTATTTTAATAATTGTATTTTACAGCAGAGCTAAAAGTTGGAAGCTTATTTCAGAAATTGGATCTCGATGACTAAATTCTAAAGGTAATGTCTCTGCCATTTTGGTTTATGTCATTAAGGAATTTAAACTGTAGTGAAGCATAATTATCTATACATAGATTTTTATCTGATTTGTTATAAATTACAACCATGCATTTAATCTGCATGGATTTTTTGTGCTTATGTTATATTATGTCTTGTTACTTAACTGTCTGATAGTAGTCTAATTTATCATATGCTGTTGCATGTTGTTTAATTTTTATTTCTTGTAATGTTCAGACTTGAGACAATGTATTTTTGAAGTTGTGTAAACTAAATATTTATTTAAGCTTTTTTATTCAAGTTGTTATCATTATCATTTTTATTTTCATCCGGTTTTAAAACCGAAACCGAACCGTTACAAACCGAACCGGGGTTTTGAAACCGAAACCGAACCCGAACCCGAACCCGAACCGGTGGTTGCAGTTTTCGATTTTAAAAACCGGAAATATATGGTTCCGGTTCCGGTTTTACCCTAAAACCGAGCCGAACCGGCCCATGCTCACCCCTGGTCTCTATCATATATGTTCATATATGTAACTTGTTCCACTAATCCACCTTGACCAATATATTATACATTTTGTAGAAATATATTGCATACATTTTAATGGTCTCTCTCATATCCAAAGCAAAGAAAAGGTGGTGGAATAAACAAAGTTTCTCCAACATTGCTACAATTGTGACCATTCATGCCACCACCCAACTATATATATGCTGTCACCTTCTCAAGTCTTGGTTTATTCATTATTTTATTAGTTAGTTTGCTAGTATTTCATTTACTGCAATATTGCACTGGTATTTAATTTCATTTGTTTATATCAGATGGAGAAAGTGATCGAGGACACACATACACTTATTCTATTCTTTACATAGACCCTTCTTTACATTGGTAGTGAAAAAAGATTAGGAATATTTTTAGTTATCATGTCTCGGGTTTCAATTAAGTACATTATTGTTTTAATTTTTAACTTTTAATTTTAAGTAACATTGCTAAAAAATGCAACACATTTAGTTTGCAGAGTCAACTACGAAAATAAGTTGCAAATTATTTGATAGAAATTTGTTGAACATACTTAATTTTTTTGACATAAATTAAGTGGCGAAAAATTTAACATGGGCAAAATTTTAATTTTAATTCTCAAATTCCGAATTCTCAATATCAATTTTCACATTCTCATAATTCTCAATTTCCATTTTCATATTCTCAAAATTTTCCATACCAATTTCCATGTCCTCCATTTTCAAATCCATAATTTTGTAATATTTTAAATTTAATGTTTTCTCTTGTGATGTTTTTAATTTAATTTTTTTTAATAATATAATACATTTTAATTAAGGGACATGTCTTTTATTTTAATATTATTATTTTTAAATATTAATCACTTTAATTTGATTATTAAAATTTAAATATTATTGAATTATAATATATTATTTAATTTAAAATACAATATAATATGAATAAAATGGATCTTACAAAATGTGTGAAGTGGACTTATATTGTATCGAAGGAGATTGTCCACTTTTTTTTTTAAAATCACCTTTTGCACATGTGACATGACACTCGGCAAGAAAAAGATCAAATGGGATGCGGCCCTGGAGTTGCTCTAAGCTACTAGGCTTTGAGGGAAACAAAAATTTAACCAGTACCTCCTTTTTCGGAATTGACAGGACTCAGGGTCTGTTTGTCCCGCCTTTTCAGAAATAAATGCTAAATTTCATAGAAAATAGTACGTAAATATGTACTTTTTGTCCCCTTAATATTCCAACTCTAACTACGAAGCACACCACAATTACTTGCAGACTTGCAGTAGCCTCACAATGCATTCATACCGCATACATGTCTGCTCAACGAAATGTAAAAGAGATTGTTATCAAAGTCCCCTAACAGTACCTTCTCACTGGGAATGATATTTGCCAATATAGCCTGCAGGTGTCATCATTATACTAGCGCCAAACCAAACCCATTGGCCATTGCATCTAATTAAGGGAGGGCATATGTAGTGAAAATCTATCCCTCGCTACTAGTGTGTTAGGAAAGAAACAGAAGATTCGAGATTTAGGCGCAGTGTTGCAATCAGACAATTACAGCAGCGAATTACAAAGAAAACAATGCAAACTATGTTTTTATAGTTTAAAGGCTCTAAAAAAATGAACTACTACAATTTGCTAGAAATATCAAATAAGAAAACAAGGCCTACTGCTAGAAATTCACGAGCACTACAAAATGTAACAAGCTTAACTTATGAATAAGCACCACCTGATTCAATCTCCTGCAAGACGAATTCATAGAGTTACCAAAATTAGTAGTCATTATCATGATTCATGATCCGCGATTGACAAACATACAAAAGAGTACTTAATTAATTAAGCAATAAAAAACAATGCACTTAATAGCAGTAAGACACAGATTTAAGTCACATGAACACATCTACATGTAAAAACATCTCTTCTGGAGCATCAGCAACTTCAATCTTCTTAGCTGTGAAGGTGAAGAAAGCAGGCTACAGTTGCATACGGTCTCTAACTGCATCGTGAATCATTGTAAATGTGCACTCATGTTCCTTTATTGGTTTAGCAACCTGGCCAACTTCTTTTAAGCCCTCAGTTGTCAATTAAAACAAAAATCAAGTAATACGGTCTAAGGAGTACCTAGCAATAAGAATATGAATAATTCCCGAACTGTCAAATCTACGATTATATACAGTAATATTTGTTAATAATCATTTGTAGGCATAATATCATTTACAAGACAGAGATTACCAAATAAATTACTGTATAGAATTTATCGATTCCAAAACCCCATGCCAGTTCAATACTACAAATGGAGGGGGAAACGTGGGCAAATTTCAGGCTTATGCATAGGTAAGAACCAGCCACATCAGCCAAACGCTAACTTTTGGAGTCATTTGATGCAGAACTATAGTTAATTCCCTTGAATGCAGAACTACATCGTCTTTTTCAAGTTTGAGTAATACACGTCTCAAATTCTGTCCCAAAAAATGTTCCCAGATGACGTGAATTAGATGATTTGTCATTATTAAATATTTTAATTGATGAGATTTATGAATGCAGTTATCCATTATTATTAATCAAATTAGAGCCAATATGTGATATTCATGAAATATTTTGGGATCAATATTTAAAACAGTTAGCTATAATGAATCTATAAGGACTTGTAAGGATTTAATTGAGTAAAGATTTATACTCCAATAGTGTTAGTTATACTCATTAGCTATATTTCAAAATATTATTTTATTATTATTTTGAAATATATTTATATAAAGAAATTTTATAAATTAAAATAAATATAATTAATTTTTATCCAATACAAATAAAAATAATATATATTTAATAAAAATATTTTTAATAAAAAGATTATAATATTTCTATATGTATATAAATATTTTAAAGTAGATATGTTAAAATAGAAATAAATAATTATTACAATTTAAAATATAATAACATATTTAAAAATGACAAAAATAATAACAAACTTTAATTTTATATATTATAAAACATAATTTATTATATTAGAATATAAAATCAAAAATATTAAAATATAAAATAAGAATTATAATACATACATATGTGTGTGTGTATGTGTATATATATATATATTAATATAATATATGTGGGTAAGGTTCTAGGAGACCCCTATCATCAAGAGACCCTAGAGACCCCTAATCTCCATTGTTCATTATAAATCGTACTTAGATAATTAATAATACGATATTTATGTAAATAAATCAAACAAGCAGGGGGTCTATGGTTTATATGCATATACGGTCCAGCAAATCAAGAAACGTTGATTTACCATTCAAAATATTTATTAAGAATATTTTATTTATGATAAGTATATAATATAATTATATAGTAGGTTATGTACGATAACTACGGCCATTGTTATAGTTTTACGATGTTTTTTGTTTGCTTAAGCGTTTTGTTTCAGCGAATAATGGAAAAACAACATAACAAAATCAGGTTTGTTAGCTTTTATAACATGCAGTGCTTTATATCGTTACAGAATCATTTACATAACACTAAGATGAGCACGTATATTATTTTAGTGGTGTGACATGGATGACATTATAAATGGATTCACCAACAAAAAGAGTTGTGGTAGAAGGTGTTCCGGCCATCGATCGAGGTGATTAAATTGCAGAATTTTTATAAGCATTATGATTGTATTAACTAAAATATACTTTTTTTATGGTCGACTATATAGGATGAGTACAACAAAAACAAGACAACAAGTATTGTACAAAGCGTGTGTGAGGATATTGATCGTGAATATCAGAACGATGAAGACGCGACACCAGAAATAAGTTTACATATTATCAATTGGTTGGATTCTGATAACTGCTCATCAAATTGGGTTCTATTATGTATTTTGTAAAATAACAAGTACCTAACAACCAAGATGAGATTCCGTTACGTGATCCCTTAACCAGATTTTTGTTCATTAGAACTCTACCACTATAGAGTCTGTTAAATGATCTGTCAATAATATTATATTTAAATATTATTGATTCTGTTTGAATGTTATAGTCAACTTGATTTTGCTATGTGCTGCTAGGCTACTATACTTCATCTGTATACCTTTATTAATTATAATGTTTTAATATAGATTACATGTTTTAGCTGATATAATATATCCTGTTAACTGGATTCTGTTTTATGATGTTAGTCATCCCTACAATGTAAACTTCCTTTTAAGTGTTGTAACTACATTTTTTATTATGTAAATTAATATGACTATGGATTCTCTATAGCGATTTGATAAGTGCTCATCCTAATATTATAGTTTTGTATGTCACTGTCATTGGATTTTGATAAATGATGCCTTTACTAATTATAAGGTTTTAGTACAGACTACGTGTTTTTAATTTGTATAGTATATCATGTTAACTGGATTCTGTTTTATGATATTATTAAACCGCACGTTGTAGAGTTCCTTTAAATGTTGTAATTAGTAATTTTTAATATGTTCTTTATTATATAAAATAATATGACTTTAACTATTAACTTTGGAATCTCTATAATGACCTGGCACTGAGATTCTGATAAGTGTTATTAATTTTTTGGATTATCCATAGTGATCTGACCCTGAGATTCTGTTAAGTGATCATTTCTTTTGTAGCTTGAGTCTCATGCTGAGATACAGACCTGCAGAAAAGATATTTGTTGTGTTTCTGCCCTGTTTTTGCTTGATCCCAATGGCGCATAAGAAGATTTATCTAGCATGGTGGAGTTTTGGTCGAAGAGAAAGAAAAAGTTGCAACATAAGCCTTTTTTTATCTAATTGTTTGTTCTATTTGTGCAGGTTTGGTCAGGCCTTACAAAACTTACAGAAAATGTGCAGACTTTGCAAAGAGTGGTTTTGTGAAAGTAAAAGTTGTGTGTGTGTGCTGAATAGAAAGTATTGTTGTTTAGGTAAGATGGGTGTTAGGACATCAGAATTTGCAAAGGGTGGTTTTGTATAATCTGAAAATATGCATTCAAGTGCATATTGGGCCATGTATTTGCAATCAACAGTCTGGGACATGGTCCTTATCTTACATTGTTTCCTAAGATTGAAATGGGAACTCAGAATTCATAGGTATAGGTGGTCCGGGGTGCAGATGTTGCAACAGGTGCTCATCTGGGGTTTGAGAGGTATTGGTGAACCTCTGGGAGTTTAAAGCCTGAAATTTCTTTTCTTTATGCATTTGATTTATTTTTCCAGGTTTCTACAACCCTCGACAGCTATGGTGGTTTGGTTTCTAGTGGGACTCGGTGCCTTTCTTTTATTGACAGGTTGTTTTTTGTTGCTTCATACCTGCAACTTAGGTGTGCATTAGCTTTTCAAAAAGTCAGGTGCTCAAGGAAGAACTTTTTTCTCTGGTATGTTGAGGGTATGAATGTAAGGTGGGGGCTAGATTTTTTGCTGCTTGTTTTTTTATATTAGGACTGGTACATTTCTATATAAAAGTTGGCAGAAAAAAATTTGTGAAAGGGAACAGACTTGGAACAGACTTGGTTCAGTGTTTGCGGAGGATTGTCATTAAGTGGAGTGTGGTCTGCTAGTGTTGATGGGGTTTCAGGGATGTGTTTCAGATCTGCACAATACCGGATGTTACTTTGCGGAGTGTGGGCTTCTACAATTTGGATTTATTCAAGTTGGTGTGGACATCAATGATGATGGTGCCCAGACTTTTTTATTTGTAAAAAAGGTTTTGGTTTTCTTTTTGTGTTTTAGTAGTTGTTCTCTTCTGCTCACAAAGACTTATATTTTTGGTTTTGGTTTTCTTTGTGGAGTATGTGAAGGATTTCGAGTCACAAACGCAGCGGAAAAATGTGAAAAATAAATACCAAACGTAATATAAATCGAAACCTTCCGCATGATCCATGCGAAAATAAAAGATTTAATTCGTAGATTAAGAACAAATACCTTAAAAGCTTTAACAATTCATCAATGGAAGATTAATGGAGGTCCAAAACTTGTTTAATTACCACGTATCCCGCTCACGCGATCTACGCTCTACGGTATCCACACGAACACTTTTCATGAAGGATTGATGTGTACTAGCACCCGAAAACTGCTTCTCTATCTATCTTCCTCTTTTCTCAAAACGGCTAGGGTTTTAGAAAAATATGTGTCTTTAATTAAATCAGCCCAGAAAGAGATTATATAGAGAGATGAATAAATTTTCTAATTATAATTAATACTAATCCAAAATTCCAAATTATTTAATTAAGTCTCACTTAATTAATTAATTACTAATTTTGAAATTAGTTTAAGTAATTCATTTATTCTATTTATATAATTAATTAAGTGTGACTTAATTAATATCATAAATAAAATAAATTACTTATATAATTTAAATTCATAATTTAAATTATTTCTTCTTCAACCATTCTTTATGCACATCAAAAAACTTTAATATTATAATATTGAATATTAGTAAATTCCATAAAAATGGTAACAAATATAATATTTAAAATACGTACATTTTATGTATATATAAATTGTATTTTTAGTTTACAAATATAATTAAGTAGTATACGATAGGTATAAATACCAACTTATATGTATAGAATCTTGGCCATTTGATTAAAATAAAATCAACGATTAAGATGAGGGGTTCCGATCTCTCACTAAAGGGGTCTTTCTCGATCTCTCACCTACATGTAGATGATGTGATTTCAATTTACAAATCTAGAGTCTCCAATCAGACATCTAAAATTAAAGCTACAGGTACTTGGAGTGCTTTATTTTTTTAAAAATATCTACATTTTAAAATATTTTATTGTCAAATTTATACCTAACAGATAAGTCATGCTCAAACAAAATTTTCTAAACTAGCCAGCCTTGCTGGTTTACACAATTATTTACCATCAACACAACCCTTTTATTACCAAATCAACACAGAACAAAACATAGTCAATACAAAAGAATCATAAATCTGTGTCAAAACAAACCCTAAATATCGCAACATTACCAAGTACAAATGTACAATCTATTGTAATGTTTGTTGTGATAACAAACATTGTTATTTCGTATCCATACTTTTAAGTTAAACTATCAAGCTAATAATAATGATTGCTGGTAAAAAAAATTATAATAAAAGAGCTCCCAACTTGTATAAAATCCTCCTTGAAGCCTTTCAGAGCTTCAGAAAAGGGTACACCTCATACCTCACATTGCAACTCCCACCAAGAACTCTCCCGCCTATCTTTTCCTGGGGTAAATTGTTATAAATTTGGTCATCAAGACACTTCTTACAGTCATAGCTTGAAAGATCCCTAGTACATTGGGCTAGCCCATAAATCATAGTATTCACATCAATGACTATCTCACCTCTTGCGTATCGGTTTGAACTTATAGATGCCTCTTCTGATAACTTAACCAATAACTCACCATTTCTCTGCTTAAACAACTTCTGATTATCAGTTACATTGTTGACATTCAACAGGGAAATTACAACACTTTTATCGATCTGACCAAAGAAATTTTGATCGAGGTACTTGAACATGCAATAGTCATACCATATAACAGCCCCTTTGTTTCCTGGGCAAAGTTTCCGGGCCTCAATACCAGCTTCGGAAATGCAGCTTAGACAGTCAAATGAGGACACATCTCCTCGACAAAGACCAAGCCCGAATGCCTGGCTAATGGAAGCTTGACCATAGCCAGAGGGTTGGGTCAAGTAGTCGAGAAGGCCTGTAAGTTTATTGAGGTCGACTTCATAGGGAGTCCCTGCAGTAAAGTTTTGTGGGTTTATGCAAGAATAGCTGAGTGGGTTAGCTGCAACTGCTAATGATGTCTGGAGAAAGAGAGTGTAGGTGAAAAGAGAAATAACACAAATACTAATTTCAGAGGAAGAAGGCATATTGGTAGATCGCTTTTACAGATCGTATGATTGATCTTGTTGAGAATGTTTTCAAAATATTGATCGCAGTTTGATGTATATATACAGAGCAAGTCATGGACTGTTTCATTATAGAACATATGCTAGGTCAAATTGCTTGAAACATACATTTGTTTATTGTAATTAAGAAGAGGTAAAAATAATTCGACGCTAGCTCCTCGTTAAAGACATAATCTACATAAACTAAGTCATGTTAACCTAAGAGAGCAAGGAACTTCAGATGTTTAATAGTTAATACCAATCAAATGCACAGGAACTTTCTAAACAGATCAAAGATGGCTGATTAACCTACATTATTCATTTACCTCCGGTCAACAAGTAGTTTAAAATGCTTAAATTATAAACAGAAATTTGGGTTGAGAGACAAAGTCATAACCTATTCTCCAAGATTTCGCCAACTTAATTTCTTCATAATAGACATCCATGCTTACTAAAATATAGTTATTGGGACGGTTTTTACAATTAGCAGCATCAACCACAACTAATAGTATATGCGTGACCTTTAATTACATCTACGCATTCAGGGACATTTGCCTTGACATCGTGATCAAGTAGCTATTTGTTTGCACCTTTACAGAATCAAGGCAGTCAATAACCGATTACCATCAGCCAAAATCCTCAGCATCTCGTTATCCAGTCCAAAGGCTACCTGCGATATTCATAATGGTGACCCATAAAGCTATATCAATAAGGCTTACGAAGCTAATACATGTGTACAAGATTAATTGAATTCTAATCATGTTGCAATGACATGTTTTGCTCGGGTGCTTATCCATTATTTTCAAACTACAGTACTAGGTAACAAATCCCTTTTTAGGAAAATGATCACAGTGATTCGTAAACAGCACCAATACTAGATAAGGACGAATGTATTATCCTAACGCAACTGATTACGTACATGATTGACATTTTTAAGTTCAGAAACTACACATGCTTCAAACTTGGTCAACTCAAAATTAAGTTTCATTTCTCCTGACAGACATTGTTTGTTCATTATAAGTTCACAGTCAACAGACCAAGGAATTATCGAGTTGAAGTCTTTGGAATAATCAACCACTGCCAGCCATGGATCCTCCAGCTTTTGGATGCTGAATATCGTGATACTTGCAGCGATAATAGCAGCCATTGTTTTAATCTCCTGCAAAACATCTTCATAGATTTACCCATATAGCCCGGTGTCATCATTATACCAGAGACAAACCGAAGCCAATGCATCTAAATAAGGGAGAGCATGAAAATATATCCCTCGCCATTAGTGTTAGGAAAGGAACAGAAGATTCGAGATTTAGGTGGTGTTGTAATCAGACAATTACAGCGGTGAATTACAGAAAAAACAATCCAAATCATGTTTTTTAGTTAAAAAGCTGCAAACAAAATGAACTACAATTTGTTAGAAATATCAAATAAGAAAATAAGGCCTACTACAAGAAATTCACGAGCATTACAGAATATAACAAGCTTAGCTGATAAATACGCACCACAAAATTTGATCTCCTGCAGAAAGAATTCATAGAGTTACCAAAACTAGTAGTCATAATCATGATTCATGACCCGTGATTGACAAACATACAAAAGAATAATTAATTAAGCAAGCAAAAACAATGCAGTACTTGATAGCAGTAAGACACAGATTAAGTCACATGAACACATCTACATGTAAAAAGCAAACTTGAAATTGAGTCTCTTGGTCCCATGCATTTGCAACACTTGACACCACGAACTTTACAAGTAGTTGTCCGTTCGGGGAAAAAACATCTCCTCTGGAGCATCAGCAACTTCAATCTTCTTAGCTGTGAAGTCGGTATGGTGAAGAAAGCATGTCTTAAGGCTGCAGTTGCATATGGCCTAATTGCATCATGAATTTATTTAAATGTGCACTCATGTTCCTTTATTGGTGTAGCAACCTTGCCAACTTCTTTAAAGCCTTCAATTGTCAAGATTAAAACCAAAATCACTCAAAGTCCAACCAAACCAAAAGCATTCAATTTAGTTTACGAGGAAGAGAATGTGTCTTCAACCAGTTAATAAGTTTAATAGAATAATAATGACCAAATTGTGACAAAGTATATATAAAATGCAGATGATCCAAAAACGCAAGCCACCAAGAAAACCCTGGCAAAGGTGTAAAAGTGGTTGTTGCCTCATAAGCTTCATTCTTCACATAAGTATGGTTTTGCTAACAACCAAACCTTACTATATCACAATATCCAATTAAGTAACACGGAGTAACTAGCGATAAGAATATGAATAATGCCCGGACTGCCAAATCTACATATATACGGTAATATTTTTGTAGTAATGATTTGTAAACAATAATATCATTTATAGAATTTGGCAATTCCAAAACCCCATGCCAGGTCAGTACAATAAATGGAGGGAAAAACATGGGCAAATTGCAGGTCTTAAGCATAGGTAACATAAGACTGCAAAATGAATTAATATATAGACTGGATGAAAAACCAGGATCAACCTATGAATGCAAGCATTTGGAGTGATGGAGTCATCATATGAACTATGAAGAACCCGTGACATCAGCCAAACGCAAACCTTTGAGTCGACGCAGAATTATAGTCACCTTGAATGCAGAACCACTATCGCCTTTTATTTTAAATTTTTAAATGACGTTATGTCGTTGCACCAATTTCATGTTGTAGCAAAACTTTCTAAACTGGCCTTACTGGTTATTTAACATCAACACAGCCTTTTGTATTACCAAACTAACACAAAACAAAACATAAGCAATATAACAGAATCATAAACCTTTGTCAACACAAGCCCTCAACAATCACAACATTACATTGTTTTCCAAATATTATCTACTAATGTTTGTAAAGATAACAAACACTGTTATCTTGTATCCACGCCTTCAACAATAATTGTTAGTAAAGATAAATATAATAACAAATTAAGCTCCCAATTTGCATGAAATCCTCCTTAAGCCTTTCAGAGCTTCAGGAAGGGTAAACCCCAAACCTCAAATTACAACTCCCACCAAGAACTCTCCCACCTATCTTTTCCTGGGGTAAATTGTTATTAATTTGGTCATCAATACACTTCTTACAATCATAGCTTGAAAGATCCCTAGTACATTGAGCTTGCCCGTAAATCGTAGTATTCTCATCAACGACTATCTCACCTCTTGCGTATCGGTTTGAACTTATAGAAGCTTCTTCTGATAATTTACCAAATAACTCACTATTTCTCTGCTTAAACAGCTCCTGATTATCAGTTGCATTGTTGACATTCAACAGGGAAATTACTACACTTTGATCCATCTGACCAAAGAAATTTCGATCGAGGTACTTGAACATGCAATAGTCATACCATATAACAGCCCCTTTGTTTCCTGGGCAAAGTTTCCGGGCCTCAATACCAGCTTCGGAAATGCAGCTTAGACAGTCAAATGAGGACACATCTCCTCGACAAAGACCAAGCCCGAATGCCTGGCCAATGGAGGCTTGAGCATAGCCAGAGGGTTGGCTTAAGTAGTCGAGAAGGCCTGTAAGTTTGTTGAGGTCGAATTCATAGGCAGTCCCTGCGGTGAAGTTTTGTGGGCTTATGCAAGAATAGCCGAGTGGGTCAGCTGCAACTGCTAATGGTTTTTGGAGAATGAGAGTGAAGGTGAAAAGAGAAATAAGACAAATACTAATTTCAGTGGAAGAAGGCATATTGGTAGATCGATTTTACAGATCGTATGATTGATTTTGTTGGGAATGTTTTTAAAATATTGATTTCAGTTTGATGTATATATAGAGAAGAAGTCTGGGACTGTTTCATTATAGAAACATATGCTTGGTCAAAAAACTTGGAACATACATTTGTTTGTTGTAATTAAGAAGTGGTGAAAATAATTCGACGCTAGTCCTAATTAAAGACAAAATCAACATAAATGTTAGAAGCTTAACACCAAATCAAATGCACACCAAACAAATATAAGATGGCCGGCTGATTAACCTACATAACCAGAAATTGGGGTAAGATCCAAAGTCATAACGACTATTTTCCGAGATTTTGCCATCTTAAATTCTTCATAATAGACATCCATGCTAGTTAAAATATAGTTATTGGGAGGGTTTTTACAATTAGCAGCATTAACCACAACTAAGAGTATATGTGTGACCATCACGCTGCATTAAGCTAGCTAAGATAATGGTGACCCATTAAGCTATATCATTAAGGCTAGCTTATGAAGCTAATCCATGTGTTCAAGACAAATTAAATTCTAATCATGTAGCAATGACATTCTTTGCTCGAGTGCTTATCAATTGTTTACAGATTACAGTATAAGGTAACAAATCCCTTTTCAGGAAAATGATCGAAGCGCTTCGTAGACAGCACTAATACTAGACAAGGATGAAAAGTATCATCCTAACGCAACTGATTACATGATTGACATTGTTAAGTTTAGCAACTACACATGCTTCAAACATAGCCCAACTCAAATTTAAGTTTCACTGTGCATGACATACATTGTTTTGTTCATAATATATAAGTTCACAGTCCACAGGCCAAGAAATTATCTAGTTGACACCTTCTGAATAATCAACCACTGCCAGCCGTGGATCCTCCAGATTTAGGATGCTGAATATAGTGATATTTGCAGCGATAATAGCAGCCATTGTTTTAATCTCCTAGCCTGCAAGACATCTTCAAAGAGTTACCAAATCAATTACTCATAACTTTGATCCCCGATAATTCAATAAACAAGAAAAATAATGTACGTAAAAACAATAAGCTACAAGCCTGAAATTGAATCTATTATCTACATGTCAGCTACAAGCCTGAAATTGAGTCTATTGGCTCCATGCATAAACATCTTCTCCTGAGCATCTTCTCCAGCTACATCTTCTCCTGAGCATAATAAACATCAATCTTCTTAGCTGTGAAGTCGATAAACTGCAAAGTGGATGTCTTTAGGAGCACAAATGTAATGTAAGAGGCTGCCCCAGTTCAAAATTTGTACCCTGTACTTGTAGTGTAAGACCTAGACCTCCCATGCACTGTAGTGTAAGACCTAGACCTCCCATGCATTTGATTGTGGAGATATAATGCATTTCAGGGCATATACTTTAGCAAGATTTTTCTTTAAAAATTTCATTTTCAAAAGTTCCAATCAAACAGGACCATGGTTAGCCTATTTCTTTCTGACACTGTTGTAGAAATCAAAATATATTGTTCCAGTTTCCAGATAGTACCTATTCCGCATTCTGGACACAGATTATCGGGTCTAATTTCTCCAACAAATATAACTGTAGAAACTTCACCAGGCTATATTTAGATACAAATATCTATGACATTTTAATGAACTGGCTATGCAATAGCAATACTTAGGATGTTGTAGCAAATCCTAATGCGAGCCTAGTTGTTTCATTTCACGTGACAGGGAGATTCAAACCTTGCTTATAACATGAAAGATTGTAACTAACCTTCTTTTGAACCTGGAACCTGTTATGTTTGGTTGTGTCTCCAAGGAAACAGGCGCTATGGAGCATAATGCAATAGTTAACAAATAAATGTTGCCGCGGATAATTAAATTCACCAAAGAAAACCCGCAACACATATATATATTGTACACCTTGATAAAAAGGCAACTCAGTTATGATACAGGAGGAACACAACACCACAAATAATAATCGATTAAAATTTTAAATTAATTTAATAAATTGACAGTTATTTCTTTGTAAAATTGTTTTTTTCTCCCGAAATTTGTAAATCTGTAAAATTGTTGTAAAATACTCGATAGTCTCATGTAGTATTTTATATTTTTATGTATGCTCTTTATCAGTCTTCTACTCTTCTAGTCTCTCAAAAACACTCCTACACTAGCTGAGTCTTGTCCCAATATCACTGCTTCCTTAATTCAATCCTCACGGTCGTCTCCTCTATTTCAACAAACACACACACACACACACACACACACACACACACACACACACCATATATAAAAACCCTTCACCTGTATCTATCATTTCTCCACTTTCTTTTACCAAACCCCCCAATATTCTTCTAATGGATATTTTACTCCAACCCAGATAAATTAATCACCCACCCACTTGACAAAATGGACTTACCCAAATCAAACCCATCTCTAAAACGGGTCTTAATTCGCCCCCCTCAACACCCCAATTTACCCACTCCTCCAAACCCTAATCCACCTCTTCCTGCTCAATCAAACGGCGTCGTTGTGGTGGGCTTCATTGGCAGGCTAAACTGTGATGTGGGTCAGTTGATAAATAGGATTCTTGATGCTAATGTGTTTGGTTCTGGGAATCTTGATAAGACTTTTGGGTTTGAGAATGGTGGAATTGGTAGTGAGGAGTTTAAAGATTGGTTGAAGTGTAGAAAGATTAGTTTTTTTCATGAGGAGGAGAAAGGGATTTTGTATTTGCAGTTTTCATTGATTAGGTGTCCAGTGATGGAAGGTTTTGAGGAGGGTGGATTGGGTTTTGATTCTGTGTTGGAAGAACGGGAATTCGGGGATCTTCAAGGAATGCTGTTTATGTTCTCCGTGAGTTTCTTTTGTGGTTTAATGATAGGTTATGATAATGTTAGTTATTTGTTGTCCGTATCCGTTAGGGTTTGTTATTTCCGTATGTTTGACATCACGTTGTGTAGTTATATTGAGATATGACAATCGTGAGATTTTGAGCAATGAAATGTTGTTTAGATTCCCGAATAAGCATTTATTAGTAGAAATTATTGTCGTGTAGTACTTCTTTTTTGTAGTCAATTGTTTAAACTAAGTATAACATATTTTGAAACTTCAGCACTCTAGATACGTAATAGGCTAATAGATGTTACGTTTGGTGAGAATAATAGGTAGAAAATTTATCTCGGTACGTCTGTTGTCGCCATGTGTGTTTTTAAAATATCTTGTGTAAGTTTGTGAGGTAAATGGTAACGGTCAGTTCTAGAAAGATTACAGTGGCGTACTTCTTCCAGCCAATACTGGTTAGTAGTCTTATAGTTCCTTGCATATGAAATAAGCAAGTTAATTAATGTGACAACTTAATGATTAGCTGTAGTTACTGTACTAGAATATAGGGCAATATGAGAAGGTACATATAGTATTATTCTTGAAAACTTCGGGCTACAATCTTCTTTCCCAAAAAAGTTGAGAATAATGGGATTAATAAGTGGTAATTTAGATTTACACGCACTTGCTTATTTTTGGACTTTTGGATGATGAGTTTGTAAGTCTTCTACTAATTTTATTTCTATTGATTCGGTTACACTTAGCATTGCAGGTTTGCCATGTAATTGTGTTTTTCCATGAGGGGTCACGTTTTGATGTACAAATATTGAAAAAGTTTCGAATTTTGCAAGCCGCCAAGCATGCAATGGCACCATTTGTCAGATCAAGAACCACACAACCTTTGCCATCCAAATTAAATTCTTCTATCTCACAAGTATCTGTTTCTGGTGTAAATTCTAACCGATCTCCCGGTAAATCTGGTGATATCTTGAGACGTAATGGTTCATCAATTTCATTGATGCCAGGCTTAGGTTCATACAACTCCTTGTTTCCAGGTCAATGTACACCAGTTATACTATTTGTTTTTCTTGATGATTTCTCTGATGATACTCCTGGTTCTAATGTTGAAGAGTCTGTAGACGCCTCCTCGTTGAATCAGTCATCAAATTCGAACAGTTCAGCTAGGTCAACTTTACCTACAAAAGGATCTCGTCCTGTTGTGGTGCTATCACGCGCTAGTAAATCTGAAGGTGGATTTAGGAAGAAACTGCAGTCATCCCTCGAGGCACAGATCCGCTTTTCAATAAAAAAATGTAGGACACTTTCGGGAACTGAATCGGGATATGCTGGGAGAAAAAGTGGGGGTATGTCAAGCTCAGCACCTTTGTTTTCACTAGATGCAGCCAAAGCTGTTGCATTAGTAGATAGATCATCAAATCAAAGAGGTGAATCACTTGATTTTGCCACCTCTCTTGTTGAAAATATTTTGAACGGAACGAGATCATCTGATACTCTTTTGCTTGAGAGTCATAACCAGAGTTCAAGTAAAGAAGACATCTTATCTGTAAAAGAGTTCATATACAGGCAAGCTGACATCTTAAGAGGGAGAGGGGGTGTGGTTGGTAACACAAACAATGGCTCTGCTGTTGGTATGGTAGCTGTTGCTGCAGCTGCTGCTGCCGCCTCTGCGGCTTCTGGAAAGGCATTGACCACTCCTGATCTTCCTAGTCTCAATATCTGGTTGTCTTCTTGTCAGCTTATTTTGCATGGTATTCTTTCTGCAAAACGTTGCTCTACAGATGAACCAGAAATTAGCACGCGAAAATCACACCAGCGAAATGCTTTTCCACCAGTTTTGGAACCTAAATTTTCTAAACTTACAGATCCTCTGGAAATTGCAGTCTCTTTTCTGGAGGGCGGTAAGGGGCTGAACACTAGATTTTCTACTTTGTGGTGCCAAAAGACCCTTCCAGTTGCCAAAGATGTTTATTTGAAAGATTTGCCTCCTTGCTACCCAACATCACTGCACATGGCTCACTTGGAGACGGCTCTGGGTGCTTTTAGCTCGATGGTCAAAGGACCTGCTGTGCAACTTTACTTGAAAAAGTTGGAGGATGAATGCACATCCATTTGGAGTTCAGGAAGGCAACTATGTGATGCAGTTAGTTTGACTGGAAAACCTTGCATGCACCAGAGGCATGATGTGGGAACTTGTAATCAACTTGCAACAGATGAGATTAAGCCACACTCTAGTGGATTTGTTTTCCTTCATGCTTGTGCATGTGGCCGTCTAAGGCGGTTACGTTCTGACCCGTTTGATTTTGAAGCAGCTAATGTTGCATCAAGTTGTTATGAAGAATGTGATAAGCTTCTTTCTGCAATCCAGCTGCCACAAGTAAGTGATACTGGACCTATTCAGACATCGTCATGGAGTTTTATCAGAGTTGGTGGTGCAAGGTACTATGAACCTTCAAAAGGCCTAATTCAGAGTGGCTTTTCTGCCACTCAGAAATTTCTTCTGAAATGGAAATTTTTTTTGGAGAAAAGCAAAGAGCCAAACGAATCAGCATATCCTGTGCAGGAAGTTGTTAGTCATCAGTCGAGCAGTGAGTCGAATATCGAAACTGTTGCAGATGCAGACAGAAAAAGAACTAGTTCTGCTCAATTAGATCAGAGGGCAATCCCTAACGAAGTAGAAATTCTTGGAAATTCCCCATCTGACAACAAGTTTAATAATAGTAAAATCAGGTTTGGGAAAGGCCCCCCCAATTTTACAATGAGAAAACCTTTTTCAGAGGTTGTAGCTGGATCAACAGCTGCAGATTCTGGTTTCCCGCCTCTTCAGTCAAAAAAACAAAATTCACTATCCTCAGAGAAAGGCATGAATCAATTTACTATAGTTGGTAGGGGAGTAAAGCAAGTTAATGAATTAACTGCTAATCATGGATCTCAAAAAGTTGAAGATCCAGTTACAGATAAACTTGAGAACAATAAAGTTAGTTGGAATAGTATTCCAGTTATAGAAACAGGTAGCAATGTCATTTCATTGAGCCCTAATACCAAGGAAACCTCTGAAACATCTTCATCAAAGAACGTTACAGTGTATGTTGGATTTGAGCATGAGTGCCCTCGTGGTCACAGGTTCATTTTGACTCCAGAGCTCCTCAGTGAAATTGGTTACTCTTATGCATTGAATGAAGATTCTCATCTTCAATATTCTCGTGCAAACAAGTTGGATCATAAAGTGGCAGAACCTGCTCAATTAGTTAAGAATGGTGGTCGCAATAAAGTTCATCGACATGCCAATGGGATATTTACAACTGCTAGTAAGGATAGTACTACTGGGACGGCAAAAGATATTTTGACTCGTGCCAACCGACATCCAGATGGAATGATGCAAAATTCTCTCTCATCCGAAGTACGGAATAAGGAGTCAAAAGCCAGTAATACTATAAAAGATGTTGAAGATGCTATGCAATCTGTTACTCTTGAAGATGGTGGAAATGCTCTATCGTTACTTGATAGAAATTTACCAATTTACATGAAATGCCCTCACTGCCGCACCTCAAAAAACAGAAGGGATCCAACAAACGTTAAATTTGCCGGCACGATATCTCAGCTTCAAAGAATATTTTTGGTAGGCATGCTTACACAATTCTTTTTTTTTTTTTAATAATTTTATGTTCCCTTTTGTTTATTCATAGTAGATAAGTTTTAAGTATTTCTTTTCCTTCTTTTTACCTCAATTTGGTATCCAAAAATCTGTTAAATTTTTATGCCAACCTTGATTTGAGAATTTTGCTGAATTGAGTTCCATAACTCAAATAGAACTACTACTTTGGAATAACAAATGTTCATTCTATTAATATGTAAATTCAAAGTGACTTCCAGTTTTAGTATGTAACTGACTTTCTTGTCCTAGTATAAATTATGTCACAGGAGTTAAGATCTTTTTATTAAATCCATTTAGTATCTTGAGTTTATAATTTCTTATTAGGATAGATATCTTAACCAGAGAATGGCTGTGGAAGTAGATTTTCGGACATTGTTCCGAGGTACAAAAGTTAGTTTCTAAATTTCCAGTTTGTGTTCCGCTGTTATCTGAATGAGTCAGGTTGTGATTTGGTGAATTCGGAACATAGGGCCCAAGTTAGTCTAATTTTATAACAAAAATTTTTTTAAAAAAAATAACTAGTCCACCTTGTTCACCATTCTTTCCGCGGCCGTACTTTAATGTTTCCTCTTATTCCTTTCATAAGATTAGTCAATCAAAATTATTTTTAATTATAATTCTTATATTATTTTAGTTTCTGACTTGCATTATAGAGGCTCACTTAACTTGCAGTGCATAATTTGGAAAGTAGTTCCTATTTTCATAGGCATCCATATGTAACTAATCATGGTTTTTTTAAAGTGCATTTGACGATTGCACAAGGTGTTACTATTTTGGCCTAAAATATTTTATTTCTGTGTAGATCACTCCCGCATTTCCAGTCCTTTTGGCTACATGCCCCGTTATACAATTTGAGGTATGTCAAATTCATTATTCTGCCAAGCTATCTATCCTTTATCTTTTTCCTTATCAAATTTCTTTAGTCTCATAGTAAGGAATGCAGTTCCTTGCTTAAGTAGATAATATAATTCATACAAGTGAATGTATAGCTTTAATGCACTTGGAGTTGAGGTAGAGCATTCAATATCATTATGAATGATTTCAAAATTTTATTCTATAGCATTCATTAACTGTAAAATACTTTACTCTGTGATTTGATGGATCAACTAATTGATTATTAGTTGATTAGATGTTATGATATCCTAAAACTTGATATTTAGGTCGTAGTGTAAACTATAACCCAGCAGTTAAAAGGAGTATAAATTTGGCAATATTGAGCTCTACACAAGTGACCTAAAAACTACACAGCCGCAACCCCTAAACGTGGCCACCTGCATAACAGATATCAAGATTATCAAGATGCTTATTTGAGTTTAGTCTATAGGCACCATATGTGATAATGAAAAATATACAATATTATCAAATACAGTAACTGAGTAACATAACCATGATTCATGAAACTTATATATTTCAAATTAAGTCATGCCTTTTGAATTTTGTTTACGTTTTCCCTCTTCAGTTTCTCCGATGTGTTGGAAATACGAACAATAAATTGAAAAACAAACTGAACTCGAGAAAGTATCAAGACGTAAGACGCCGGGGCTGGCACTTGTTGATCTCTGAGAAGTGTTAGTGGTACCTGTCGACAATACCTTATCAAAAGCATTAGAATCCTAGTGATGCTAGGCAAACAGTTGAGAACAATTTAAGGAATGTATAATCCTAAGATAGGAAGTGCTGCCTCTCCCTACGGCACCAAACAGGCAAGCAATATTCACTAATCACTAGGCAAAGTCCTTACCCCCGCCCCGTGAAGCGTCACTTAGAACTTTATGAAAATCTTTCGATTATACAATTGTTAGATCCAATATAACTCTTGTTTTATTCCTCTTAAATCCTAAGAATGAGATGAGATTATTAAATGGAAAAATCCCGTGACAATTGCAAAGCAACATTACTTGCATCTTATATGAGCATGAATTCTTTCTTCTTCTTTGTTTGGTATATAGTTTGTCCTTGACTAAAAAACATATTGTATGAAACTGCTACATGCCCCTTTATAAAAGCAAATAAAAAAAAGGTTAATCCAAGTTTGAAAAAATGGGATTATTCAAGGATTACACACATCTGTATATTGATGATTGATTATATTCTTCTACAAGTAGTTTATTTTACTCCTAATTGGTCTAATATTGCAGATCTTGCCATGATAGATTATACATTGGAATTTATGGTGTGCTTTCTGTCGGGAATAGCACCTTAAGTGCTTGTTTGTATAAATGTGCAGGGCTGGTAGTATTACTTTGAGCTGTTAGGTAGTATAGAAGGTTATTAGTAAGGGTATTAGAGTCATTTTTTATGTTAGTAATGGGGTCTATAAATAGTAATTGTGTTTGTAATTTCAGATCATGGATTATGAAATATCAGAAAATGGGACTTTGTTCCACCAATCTGTTTCTCTCTCTCCATGTCTAACTGAATTCTGTCTCTAGAATCTATCTTCTTCAACAAGCTATCTGATCTCTATCTAATTCTCTGTTCTTACTCTAAATCTCTGATAAAACTACTCTGTTTTTATCATTCCTATCCTTATATTACTGTAATTCAGCTTCTAAACTCAGAAAATACCAAAATACTTACATTTCTGCATTCACAATCCCTAGTTCCTGACACTTTCAGTGAAGATCACTGATGAAGAAAGTCTGCTGTCATTGATATCCTTACTAGCATACTGATAGATAAATATATTCATTTATGTTCCATACTATTAAAAAATTATTCAAGGAGTAGTTGTAATTTTAAGAAAGAAACTTTCTGTACTAAAACCATATAGAAGTTTAGGAGCCTTATTTAGTTTCTATATCAACTTCAAAGGTCTTGATACATAAACTATGCCATCATTTTTTAAAATAATAAGAAAACCTGCTCTCTTACATTTTTCTATATTCTTTTTCTTCATAGAAAGGGGAAAGTGGTGTCATATTGAGGAACACAGAGAGCATTGTTACTATCTTTTGTTGTTTCAATTCTTATCGTATAACAAATATAAAAAGAAATCTGTAGAAGAATCTTGTAGAATCATGAATCTGAAAGAGTGGTATGGTCTGGACTTGGTAAACTTGACCTGCAGAAGAATCCCTTTCCGTAGCATACACTTGCTTAATGTTTTAATATTAATAATCTACAATAGGTGTGCACACCAAACTGCTCCACTAGCTGGGAAATAATATCATAAACTCGAGTTCCCTCTTGAATGACAGGCTTAGCATTCTTGCCATCTTGTATAGTAGTGTTTTGCTTCTTTACATGCCCAATTACAGACAAATCTAAATATACTTCAGAGTTTTATAGAGGCAAATGGGTATCGTTTTTATACTCCTTTTTCTTTTGATGTGTTGGTAAGTTGTTTATTATACTGTTCAGGAGTTGTTTATTGTTGATTGATCTGTTTTCAAGTATAACCTTCTTATTATTATACTTCGCTCAATACATTTTGTAGAAGTCATGCCTACCTCTATCAGTCCCGGACCTTGAACAAAAACTTCAGTTTACTTTTGGTTGCCAAGTGATTTTGCCACCAGAGAGTTTCCTCTCACTTAGACTCCCATTTGTATACGGTGTACAATTAGAGGATGGAAGTCTACACCCTCTTCAACCTTTTGAAGATGAACCAGAACAAACTGCCTGGATTATCAAAAACACAACATTGCAGGTTCTGTCCAAAGGAAGTAATCCTGATAAATAATTGCTCAGTCGAATAACTAAGTAGCCTGCCCCCTGATTTGGATAGAAGTCGAAAAGTTTTTAGGAGCAGACGCCTGTAAGGAGTTTCTCCTGAATTCAGGTGAGTGTTTAAATTAGACGTGTTCCATTATTGTTCTTTTTGACTCAGTTTACTATTTTATTTCCTGCAGCTAACTCTTTGAAAGCATGTTACATTAAGATTTCAGGGTGTAATAGACATTAGGAATTCCATTTTTTGAAACCAATCATATGATTTGAAGAAATCAAAACATAGCTTTTATCCATATATTATAATTGTTAAGTAACTAACTCTCATAATACCACAACGTGCCAGGAGAAAGCCATAATTGGATCATATTATATTCAACACTCCCCCTAACTCGCATGAGTGCCAAACAGGCAGACAAATAAATTTAGATACCAGAGACCTCTCCCTAAATCGAGCTTTGATACCATCTTAAGTAATCACTTTCCTAAGGTGTCGGGTGAAAGCTTTAATTGGATAAAATTGTATTCATCAGTAATGACATAGATTATATATGTGGATATAAATGAATGGAGTTTGCATGTCCTGCATATACATGTGGTTCACAAGTTTTATTATAAATGTATCAGGAAAGAGCACTTACTGGCTGAAATGTTGTAATGCCAATTACATAAATCTAGGATGTCATCCTACAGTTTGAACACTAGTGAGCTAGAAAACATGACTAGCATTATTATAGTTATTTACTTAACATTCTTTTCATAATTAATTTGTTGATGGTGAAGTTTTGTGGTGCAATAGCTAGATTCTAGATTTTGATTTGAATCAACATTGTGCTTTTGCATTGTCATAATGAGGGTCTTGTGATTTCAAAAGTATGTGCTTGTAACTCTTCTACTATGCTTTTATCAATAAATACTGTGCTTTTAGCAGAAATATTGATTAATGCATCTAACCGTTAAATGTTATCTCTCATTTCTTTTTACTCAACCATTTTGATGGAATATTTCTATATTTATAGAAAATATACGTTTTGTGTTCTAACATCATTTAGGAGATTAATGGTAACATGTGAACAGGTAAAAGATAAAGATCCAATGCTTGATAATTTGTTACTTCTGGGATTTGTTAAGGTGACAAGCTACATCCTGAGAATTAAGACGAGGGTTATTGATTTAGCTGTCACAAGGTGATTTACTTTGCTGCATTACATAACTGCACTAGGATTTGTGATTTCTTTTTAATTTATATTTTTTACTGTTCAATCGGTCCGCTTTATAATTGATGCCTATGATGCTCGGACTCTTTTAGAAGGATCTGACTCGGATACAAATCGGAGTGTTAGATTCTTCAAACTCCAAAATTGAAGACTCTGGGACACGTTTTATAAGAATCTGACACTTGGATTTGGACACGGCAATTACTTTATATAAAATAAATTCTTCTATAAGATTTGGACACTTGGATTGATGTTTTTATCTTATATAGGTGGGCATTTTTTCTGTAAGTTCAGTAAATGCTGAACCGGTTTTGCTCCAGAAGAGGCCATGCATGCAAAAATACGATCACTTGTTTTTTTCTCAATCAATATTTTACAAGAACAAAGTAGTGCCCGATGGGCACCAAGTTACTTTTTTCTTAATGAAAGTCTTGCTACTAATTTGTTTTTTTTAATATTCAGAATTCACTCTTCAGCCATAAAAGGCCACACCCATGTTCTTGCTTGCCTGCACTCCCAGCGACTGTCCGTCTCAATCTCTGATCAAATCTACAGTAAATTCTCCGACTATACTGGTTACACTTTCTTTGGCCGCTGCATCGACTTTATTCTTCGATCTACTCTGTATTAAATTGCACTCAAACTCACACCTGATCTGCAAATACAAAGTTTAGCGTAAACTCTTATTCTCTCAAGGTCAGTTTACAACTTACTATCAACTGTTTGAACTTTTACTGCTGCATTATCCTCTTTTATGAAGTGATATAAGCATATGCTTTGTGAAATTTTTCCTCATTTTTCCTGAAAGCATATTATTGCTGCTAAGTAACACACATGCACATATATATATGTTCATTTGCAACTGATGAAGGGACTAGAGGAACAGATACTCTGTTTGGTTGTTGACCTCTCTGATTAATTTGTTTGCTTATCGTCGTAGCCACTGAGTACAAAATAATATTTTTAATGTAGGCAACAAGTGTTTTAACAGGAGGCGGCTTGAGAAGTTATATGAGAACAATTGATAAAGACCTGAAATTTGGAGATATTCTACTAGTTAAATTGCTCGACTTTGTTCGAGTCTTGTGAATTGTCCACTTTGTTACTTAGCTCACTTTTTAACTGTAACAGTTATCTTTCAGTGTAACAAACTATAGTATAAATTATAATGTTTTGTTGGATTGTGATGCAACTATGTAATTTTCATTACCCATTTTCTACAGGCTACTATATCGTAAAATGGTATACAGTAGATAATAACAGTATCCAAGTGCATGAAGTGATGAATACCCGTAAGTTTTTTTAGTAAATTCCTCCATGTTAGCATTAATTTTTTTTATGTTTGTTAAATGTATATTGGGAGACATGGGCACGGACTCTTGTTTCTGTTGGTGCTCAAATCTATGCGCTACTCCCTTAAATTATTGGTCTTGACAAAAACTAAGACATTACTCTCGATGCTCTTTTCTCTTTATAATCAGAGTCCAATATTAATTGCTCTATTGACAATAAAGTTTTTACCTCTTTTCTCTTTATAATCAAAGTCCAATATTAATTACTCTATTGACAATAAAATTTTTACCGCTTTTTCAAAATGGGGTCACCATGAATACACATATTAGTCATTTATTTTCATGACATTTTTATGAGGGGGCATTTTTTTATTAGTGAGATTTTTTATATATACGGGAGGTCAATTATCATTAATAAGTATGAGTCAATTAAAATTTGACTAACTCATTTTTTAATGTATGGTCTTGGACACATGCCAGAAAACCCGTTTCAAAATTACTGAGACCAAACAGAACGGCAGGAATATTAAATCTTCCCTGACCATCAATCAAATCTAAGTAGCAAGACAGCAAGTACATCCCCTTTATATCTAACAAAAGAATCAGAGATTGAAATTGGTCCGAAAATTAGGATCAGATTCGTGAATCACGTGCTCGGTTGAAAAATGCAGGGGATTGTAAGGGCCCATTTGACAGTTATACTCTTATATGGGTACATTTTTAACGTATAAGTTAATTATTATTAATTAAATAAGTAGTTTTTTTTAAAAAAAATACTGATATTAAAAAACTTAAAATATTTCTGTAACTTTTTTTTCTCATTTTTACCTATATTTAATTCATTAAATCTATATGTATATGAAAAAAGTCAATACTGAAAGTTACAATAAGTGACGATAGTTTAAAAAAATTATTGATGAATAAATATATATACAGAATAAAAAATTCTACACAATAAAAACATTTGATGGAGGGGAGTCCATACGGAGCATACCATAATTAGGCTTTGTTTTTTTGGTGTAGGCAGCTACGGAAATTTAATGAAGTAGGTGAAGTGTCTTTGTCTATTACGTGGATTTGGAGTATTGAACAATATAAAATTCAAATATATTATCCATATCTTTCGATTTTACTAAATTTTACAAGTCAAAGCATTTTTTTCATTGTTCCTTCTAAGTTCATTTTTAAGATCCAAAGATTTCAATTGTTTACAACTAAATCTTGAATTGTAGTCGAGTGTATCCACAATTGTGTACAGGTTGTAAATTTAAAGCAATGTATACTGGCTGTAGCCGGTTACAACAAGCTTAGTTGCATGTGGTTGCTAGTATAAAATTCACCATATCACTCATGCAATCCTTGCTACACTGCTAGTATTAGTAAATTTGAAATCTCACTCAACATCTTATCTTCACCTAATATGCCGATACCACAAATACCCCACATTCCCCCTATACATCAGGTAACCGTCGGACATTACGACGAGTTCCGCCATCCAGGTGCCCTCAAGGCAGCAGCGGCAGAATTCTTTAGTACCCTAATTTTTGTTTTTGCAGGACAGGGTTCTGGCATGGCATATACTAAGTTGACTCACGGAGCACCTACACTCCCATCTGGCCTTGTTGCAGCTGCTTTAGCACATGGTTTCGGGTTGTTTGTCGCGGTGGCTGCTGGAGCTAATATCTCTGGTGGCCATGTTAATCCGGCAGTCACCTTGGGAGCTTGCATTGGTGGACACCTAACAGTTGTACGAGCACTACTTTATATTATAGCTCAGTTGCTTGGCTCTACTGCTGCTTGTTTTCTTCTTCTCTTCTCAACTGGTGGCATGGTACGTATATATGTACGTTATTCAAAATTATATTCATTTTTATTAAGCTACTTTTCTTGGAAATATATACATGCTTCTTGCTTATGCTTGAGAGGTACGTGATTGCACTAGTATCATTTAGCCTAGTGTTGGTCGATTTATTATCTTTTTAAAAGCTAGTTCAAAAATGAAGATCGATATTAGAGATATTCCATTTTCTATTACAAAAGTACTAGTAGATCTTAACATATAAATATGATACGCATTTATTAAAAAAGTCTATACGTATCAAAAAAATTGAGTGAAAGGTTTCGAGTTCGAGTTCGAGTTCCAAAATTACACGTTGACATGTTTTGTTACATGCAGACAACATCGGCATTTGCATTGTCCGGTGTATCCGTATGGAGTGCCGTTGTGTTCGAGATCGTGATGACATTCGGATTAGTTTACACGGTGTACGCCACCGCGCTGGACCCAAAGAAAGGTGAAGTAGGAATCATAGCACCCCTTGCAATTGGTTTACTGGTGGGAGCCAACATTCTAGCCGGTGGTGCATTCACCGGAGCATCAATGAATCCGGCTGTTTCATTTGGGCCTGCTTTGGTTAGCTTTGACTTCACGAATCATTGGGTTTACTGGGTTGGTCCACTAATTGGCGGTGGGCTAGCTGCAATTGTGTATCAACTCATTTTCATTAGCCACACGCACGAGCCGTTGCCTAGGGATGAATTCTAGGCAGGTAGGTGTGCCTAGTGATACTCCTATTACAGTAGTAGTAATAATAAAAATGAATTTGAGTAATTCAAAAATTTGTTTATTGTGTTTTGTCAAAGTTGATTTGTATCGATGTTTGTGTATTGTTATTGAGATTCACATTTGTTGTTCATTGTGGTACAATAGTATTTTGCTTGGTTGTACTTGAATAAAATTTAAAATTACTACTTCCCTTCATTTTATTCTGGGAACTAATATACCATTCATGCATATTTACTTATAAGTAGTGTACTAGTGTTCATCAAACCCCTGCTTTATACTTGGTACATATTTTACTATACTTTTAATTAAGTCAAAATATTACTCGATTAGTTGTTTACTCAATTGATGGGATTAATATTTTTTGGAATTGAATTATAATAAGAAAAATGTTAGAGATTTTAAAAAAAATTCAAAATTTTTCCTAAATATTTATGTGGCATGTTTTGATTGGCTCAACCCCATCCAAAATAATGGACACCCATATATGCATATTAATAGTCCAATTAAAATTAATCACATCATTATTTGAAAAAAAATTGAGATTTTTTTTGAAACGTCTAAGCACTAATATTACTAAATCTTCGGTATATATGGATTCAGCTATTCTAGGATAAGTATTTGATTCATGGTTTGATTCGAACTTAATAATGATAATGACCAAAAATAATCATATATCCTTTTAGATGATTTGCAAAAATATTAGTAATGCATTTGCTTTATGATTGGAATATAAGTTTTAAAATTTTCTAGTACTCGGAAATAGAATTGTCACAAACTATTCTGGATATATCGTTCACTGCCTTTTTAAAGTAGTAGTAGTAAGATCTATGGAATAGCGGTTATATATTGGAACAAGTTGAAACATGCATGGATGGCATACATTAATTAGGCGTTCATTTTTTGGTGCAGCAGCTACCCAAATTTAATGAAACAGGTGAAGATTTTTTTAGAGTGTTTGGTTAGAATTATGGTACTTATAATTAATTGAATAGATTTCAAGAGATGTATTTTTGACGTACATGTTTTTTTTTGTATTTTCTCCATTTTTTTAATTTGTCACACTTTTATTTTAATTTAAAAAAACAAAATTTTAAAAATGATAATTCTATTATCCGTTTAAATCACCTAAACATGTATGTCAAAAATTAAAGTGACATATAAAACAAATGGAGAAAATATTTTATAACTTCTTAAAAGTGATAACACACAAAAAAATACAATGATGTTTTGTTGTCCTCCTATATATAAAATATATTAACTTCTATTACATGTGTGATATACGAAAATTTTAAAATACTATATTATTTTTGTCTTAATATTTTATTTATTTAATTTAAAATTATTTTTAATTTTACAATAATAATTTTACTTTTATTTAATATTAATTACATAGGCTTGGTATACATGAATGTTTATTTCTCATTATGATAACTTATTATTAAACAATTGTTCCTATCCGGATCAAGCTACACTGTCTAAATTTATTTATAAATTTTATTTTATTCATGATTTATTTTTTATTTCACTAGTTTGTTAATTCTAAATTTTAATTCAGACATTTTCAATTGTTACTTTGATTAGCATTTACAATTACATTAAAAACATTACAATATATTTATAAATAAAAATTAATATATTTTACTATTAGAAAATATTAGAAAATTAAAATTCATTGTTTTATAAAAATATAGTTTTTATGCATTAATATAGTATACTATTCATTCATAATTATATTTATATATCAATATTCATTTGAAAAATTAAATTGAATTATTCTTATTTATGATGTATTAATAATTATTTAAATAAATGTAATAGATTTGTGAGATAAATCATTTATAACTAAAAGAATATAGTAATTTCATAAATTAATTTTAAAAATTCTAGTCTAAAGGTTATACTCTCCATTAAATATAAAAATTTATTGTAATTTTTTTAAATAATTTTTTTATTGAAGTTCAAATTATACGGAGTAGGACATTGGTTAAGAACCTAGTATATATATAAGAATATACTGGTATAACCCGTGCAACATGGATAATATTAATAAATTATATATTAATTATTTTATATAATTTAAATATTTAATTTATTATGATAATTTATTTTATTATTAATTATTTTTTTATATTTTTCTATATAATGTTGTTTATATATTAATATTCATAAAATTTAATTTTAAATCATGATTTTAAATAAATAAAAGAGTTTGAATGGTGATAAAATTGAGTTAAATATGAGTATAATTCTATTAAATAAAAATTATAGGGTAAGTAAGATTTTTAAAATAGAAAATATATAATATAATATTATCTGTGAGTATAAAAAGAGAATTAGAGTTGTATGTATGATTTATTTTTTTAAAATTAGATTTTATTAAAATTAGGCGATTATGATTTTTTTATGTGGTCAATGGACGGTTAGAATGTTTTTTTATGGTTGATTGGATAATCGGATGAAAAAAAGTTGGGTATAGATTGATAGATTATGTGAGTACATATAAATTTTATTATTAGAGTAACAAACAAATTATTTGAGAAAAACAAACAACTTGAGATCAAAAAACAAATTACACATTTTTTTTAGCAAAATAAAAATTATGAAACTTGATTGGATTATAAAGTACGAAATACATATCACAAATACAAATGCCAACGCATATTATTAAATAAATATTTATTTAGTTAAAGAAAATTAAAGATTGAACATAAATATTTTTATAAGAAATAAAAACATTCTCCAATCTCCACCAACCAAAAAAAAGAAAAATCTATTTATACATTTTTATGAAGAATATTTTATTATTTTAATGCGGCGCGAAACAAAAAATTGAAGTATCTATTCTCCCTCCTATTTACTGTCTCTATATTTATATTGTTAGGGCACCAATTCTGGTTGCAGTTGATGATTTCACTCCACTCGCGACTCTTTCTCCTTCCTCGCATACCCAATTTCACCACTTTTTCACATCGTCTCTCCCTGCTTCTCAAACCCAATTCCACAATTTCTCTCAATTCCCTTTTTTCCACAAACCCTAATTTCAAATCCACCATGTCTTCTCCACGCCCCTCCGCTTTCGACGCTTTAATGGCACAAGCTCGAGCCGCCGCGAAGAAAAAACACCAATCTGAGTCTTCTCCGACCAAGAAACGCAAATCCCAGGAATTAGTTTCCCCGAAAGCGGTTGAGAATGCGAGTTTAGATGATGCACCCCAGGTGTTTGATAAAAAGCCTAAACAAGAGAAAGTGGGGGAATGTGTTCAGAGTGAGGATACTGAGGTTTTGGTAAATGGGTGTAAGGAAGGGAAGGTGAATTTGAGTTTGGATGATAAATTGACGGTTAAGAAAGTGGGAGCGGTTAGTTTGGATGAGAGTATTTTTCAGTTGAAGAAGAAGGCAGTGAATTTTGATCCGAAGAAAGCTGCATTTTGGGGGGTGGGTGAGAAAGTGCCGTTTTCGTTTGTTGCTAGGGTGTTTGATGCTATTGATAAGGAGTCAGGTAGGATTGTGATCACGGAAATTGTGTGTAATATGTTGAGGACTGTGATACAGACGTCGCCAGATGATTTGGTTCCGGTTGTTTATCTTTTGGCAAATAGGATTGCACCGGCTCATGAAGGTTTGGAGCTTGGAATTGGGGATGCGAGTATTATTAAGGCACTAGCTGAAGCTTGTGGATGCAAAGAAGCTCAGATTAAGAAACAATATAAAGTAATAACTTATGTACTTGGCTTTTTTCTGGTTATATCTTTGAATGCATATGTATTTCTTTAAAAAAAATGGAATTGTAGGATTTGGGAGACTTGGGATTGGTTGCAAAAGCCAGCCGTTCATCACAGTCTTTGATGCGTAAACCCGAGGCATTAACTGTTACCAAGGTCTTTAACACGTTTCTGCTCATTGCCAAGGTAATTTAGGGGGTGTTTGGGGTAGCTTAAATTTAAAATAAGTAACTTATTTTAATTTTTTTTTACATATTTTCGATTTTTTTTTGATACATATTTATTTTAGAATTTTAAAACCAAATATGATTTCCAAAACTGAAAATAAGTTATTTATTTTCAGGAAAAGTACATACATATTAACTTTTTCTGGAAATAAGCACTTATTTATGACTTATAATGGGGGCCAAACGGGCACTTAATTTCACTTTTGCTCTTTAATTTAATGTTTTTAATGCATATCTCTCAAGTTTTTAACATTGCAGTGGTTCTTATAAACATTGGTTCAGGGATGGAATTGAAATAAATTTAACATAATAACAATTTTTAGTTGAACAAATATTGTTCAATTGATAAATTTATATTCATAATCTTCAGCCACTATACAGTCCTATTATATAACACCTCGTATATGCAATTACTTTTAAATTCCCATGATACGAGGGTTTAGGACTTGAGGTATCGACTAGTATATTAACATGCTTATGATGAAATAAACACAGGCTGAGACTAATTATTTGTTTGTATAGGCATATAATCTCGAATTTTCATATGCTTTGTTAATAACTGTTAGGAATCTGGCAAGGATAGTCAAGAGAAGAAAAAGAACCATATCAAGGCACTTCTTGTTGCTGCTACCGATTTTGAGCCTCTTTATATGATCCGCTTGCTCCAGGTAGATATGAATTCAGGCAGATATTCAGAATGTTATACTTGCTGCTTTTCCTTGTATAATTTGGTTTCAGTTCTTGTGTACAGACAAAATTACGAATTGGTTTGGCAGAGCAAACTCTACTTGCTGCCCTTGGTCATGCTGCTTATTACAGTGAAAAACGATTCAAAGCTCCTTCAAATATAGATTTTCCTTTAGAAGAGGTACTTATTTTTCGTGCATTATGAAATGCATATGATACAAATACTTTCTATTAGGAAGACTTTATATAAGGAGGGTCTTTTTGAATATACTTTTCTTCGACTACATTTAGGCTATGAACATTTGATGTTAAGTATTTCTTTAGTTAGGAAAACAACATTAGCTGAAATACCATTGTGACCTAACCATCATGTACTCCGACTTATTTGGAATTTCCCAGACATATTTGCCAATTATCCGTAATTAATAAAAATAAATAGATTATCTACTTCAATATTGATTTTTCATTTGCAGTTCTAGAAAGAAAGATAATGCTAAGTCTTGTTTGCATGTTCTGTTTCACTAAATCTGTTGTTTTTGGTGTTCAGGCTGCAAAGATTGTTAAACAAGTTTACTCTGTGATTCCTGTCTATGACAAAATAGTCCCTGCCATCCTCACTGGTGGTGTATGGGATCTTCCGAAGACATGCAATTTTTCACCAGGTATTCCTGTTGGGCCTATGCTAGCAAAACCAACTAAAGGAGTGTCTGAGATTCTTGATAAGTTTCAAGATATGGAATTCACATGTGAATACAAGTATGATGGAGAACGTGCTCAGGTAATAATCGTGTTACTAGAATAGTAATACATTTGTTAAGGTGAATCTGTTATATGCAAGTACTTCCTTTACAGTTTATATATATTCGTGCCTTAAATATATTAAATATTTTATACAGATACATTACATGGAGAATGGTTCAGTTGAGATATATAGTCGAAACGCTGAAAGAAACACCGGAAAGTTTCCAGATGTTGTTTCTGCTATTTCAAGGTTCTATCCTCTTCATAATATATATAGCTTTTCAATAGCTTCACAAGGCTAGTTCATATTGTTAGTTTCCCATGTCACAGATAATTCACATATTTTTTCGCAACACATTGAGTAGCATTTCTAATAAGCAGATAAGAGAAACATACAACTAATTTTTTTTCTAAATTTAACTGGAATAAGTAATTGACGTTTACATGCTTACATCATTTTTACTTGTTAAGAATATAAGATATAGGTATAGGTAACTGGTAACATCCAAATGAAGTTTTCTGCTTATTTAGACGCGTGCCTATTTTTCCTCCCTTTGCCCATCTGTTACCCTGCATTTTGGATTAGGAATTCATAATGGAGTATTTGCAGTGGGGTTAATGAAGAAATGAAGAAATGAAGACTGCTGTGACAGTAGTAGTACAAGAAAGGAGTTTAAAGTGAATGCTTAGTGTACATCAGTTTCTAGCCCTATTATTCAGAATAGTAGTTCTATAAAAGAATATCAAGTTCCAGAGAATTTCTTTGTTCCATTTGAAGTTTAGGAGATGGGCACAAGTGACTAGAGTTTTGAGCTCTTAAATGATTTCATATCATATACTTCTTTTCTAAGTCTTCCATTTTTATGAAGTACTGTGAAGAGGGCAATGTTATTTAACGCGCGGGGCGCACCGATGCGCAAGGGGTTCCGGGGATCCGCGAGGCGAAGCGCGAAGCGAGGCGCGCGCTTCATCGAAGTGAGGCGCACATTGTAAAAAAACATGCGTATAATGTATATTATGCGAAAAAGCCTAAATAATAAGTAAAATAGTAAAAAAAAAATCAAGCAAACATTAAAGTGGGTTAAAAGTGCAACATACCTGCAATACCAAACAACAAATAACAATTAAAATACCGGCAAGGATGCATTCTGATTTAATATTCATTCTTCAAAAATAAAATAAAATAAAAGTTTACTCTAATTTCATTCTTCAATCTTCATCTTCTATGAGGTCGACATCAAAATCATCAAAGTTGGTGCTAGGATTTCCTCCCTCAAATTCAAATTCATCCTCTTCTTCATCCTCATCAATTAAGTGTAAAGTAATTGAAGTTGGTGCTAGGATCATATTTTTTACTCTCAGCAGTCATTGCTGAGAGTAATAAGTAACAATAATTAACAAAAGGGTTCTTTATATATGTGACTGTGTGTGTATATATATTTGTGTATATATGGGTGTGTATATATATATGTGTATATATGTGTGTGTATATATATGTATATATATGTATATATATGTGTGTATATATATGTATATATATGTGCCAATTGGGCCCTTATTATGGGCTTGGAAGTTATTATGGGCCAATTGGGCTGTTTTTTTAAGCCTGCCTCTATTGTTGCGCTTCACACCGCATCGCCTCGCTTCGTGCTTCACCTACTGAAGCGCGCGATTCATTGAAGGCGCTTCGCTTCACAGGTTTTGAAGCGCTTTAGGTGCGCTTCGCGCGCTTTTAACAACATTGGAAGAGGGCACTGCTATGTTAGACCAACTGCTTAGAGGTTACATCTAATGACATTTTTATCGAAGTAGTTTGTTTAGGAGGTAAAAGGTGGTTGGTGTGACGACACCAAGTGGTTATGGTTTTAGCGTAGAAGTCGGTCTTCCCTCACTTTGACATATATCTACCGATCCACGAGGACATGGATGAATTTAGAGGGGCGGGGTGGGGGGAAGTAGTCATAGCTTGTTGTACAACTGTACAAGCCCGCTTGCTAAAAATTTAGTGAGTGTTAGGTGTAGATATGTAAGTTTTGATGCTTGAATTAACCTTTTTCCTTACGTTGTTCTGAGTTTCTAGGGTAACGAAGAATCTTTATTTAATTTATTGTCAGTGTTTATTAATCCGAAGATGGTGGAGGTTGGATGGTTGATTGTAATGCAGTTTTCTGGTATACTAAATTTAATTGAGGTTATGGGTTATCTGCGATTTACGTATCGGAAAAAGTCGGTTTATGATAGCTTCTGTCGCTGGATATTCAATATAATTGCCTTTCTGACATATGCTTTAACATGCATTACTTTAGTTCTGCGGCCATAAGATAAAAATTGATGTAATACTTGTAGCACTAATTTCCTTTCTGAATTGCAGACTAAAGAAGTCATCTGTGTCATCATTTGTTCTGGATTGCGAACTTGTCGCATATGACCGTGAAAAAAAGAAAATCTTACCTTTCCAGGTAATGTTTTATACAATAGAATTAATGTAGATCAGCTCAACTAACCTTTATTTTCAGACTAATTTAATTTACAGTCTTTTGCCAACCGATTATACTATCCGAGGCAATGTCTATCACTTGTGATGTTCAGTACAAATGTGGCACACATATTCTTCTCGTTTATTCTTATCCAAGTTTTTGGTGCCCATAAATCTCACTTTGCTCCACTGACCAGTGCCCATTTAAATGCTGGACACCATAACTTTTATTATTGAAGTGTAAAAATTCAAAAACTTTATATCCGACCATTTTAAGAACTTGGTTGCACTCTAGGATTTATTTTTGTGTTATTAGCTTTCTACTAATCTTGGCAGACTCTTATTTATGCAAGTAATTTTCATTCAACAAGAAGTATCTTTTCCTAATAATACTCCTACAAAAAAGTGAAATATTTCTGAATTGAACTATCCCCATGCTGGGGCTAAATTAATTCTTAAAAGAACCCCTTCAGGATGTGCTTACGCCTTAACCGATTGTCAGTATTGTTGTCTACTTAATGAGCTAGCCAGCACTGTAGGAACATTCTGGTTGGACAATGAACTTGGAATGTATTGTGTGCACTAATCAATTCTTCTCCCCTTGTTAATCTCTTGCATAATCAAATGGTTTATGTTTGTTTGCTGTTGCTGATAATTGTTTTTGGGCAGGTTTTAAGCACACGCGCCCGTAAAAATGTTGTGATAAGTGACATCAAAGTTGAAGTTTGCATTTATGCATTTGATATTCTATATTTGAATGGTCAGACGCTTCTACAGGAGCAACTTAATGTTCGTAGGGAAGTAAGTTGGCCCGAAGTTTACATTTATGCTGGTATCTCACTATATTGTTTCTTTTTTCCTGTCTAAGGAGTAAACGTAAGAAAAATTGCTGAAATTTATTGTTTCTTGAGGGTCTGTGACAATGAGGCCAAACTACTTCTGCAAGGGAAGATGATTATACACTTGTAATTAGATGTTTGTTATACATTTGTGTTAAACGATTTTTGTAAGGAATCTTAAATACATCAAATTTTATAAGAATAATTTTCAAGAGAATGCCATTTACAATGGATTGTGATTGAGGTTTTTCGATGAGTTTTATTGTTTGGGCAGTATCTGAAACTTGATGCTATTTGATTTACTGTCAACAACTTTACAATAGCATTTTTTTTCTCAAGTATCAACTCATTTGTATGTTAATGTGTGTGTTCAATTAACCATTTAGGTACTGGCTTTTGCAGCATCTCTACGAGTCATTTGAGGAAGATTCTGGCTATTTTCAGTTTGCTACAGCAATAACATCCACCGATCTTGAGGAAATACAAAAGTTTCTTGAGGATTCTGTTAATGCAAGGTATTCTTTAAGAAACAAGAGTTTCAAATAATTGAACTTTATTACCTTCTCCATTTGTAATTTTTTCCTGTTCTAAAAATCCTCTCCCCCCCCCCAAAAAAAAACCCCCACTGTTGTTTTGGGTCCTAAACCATGAAACGGGATCCTGATTTATCGTGCCTTCTCCTTTCTCCTTTTAACGAAGTCAACAGTCGCACATACATTCCCAATGTTACATTCATCTAGCCAGTCAGTGTTCTGTTCTAGTATTAGATGTAGGCACGAATCTGCCCTTGAATAATATCAAGCAGTTTTTTGATTTTATTCCTGCTAGGTATTTGACATTATTACTGCTTTTTGTCTGTATGTTTCATTGCAGCTGTGAGGGTTTGATTATTAAAACATTAAGTAGAGATGCTACATATGAACCTTCAAAGAGGTCAAATAACTGGCTAAAATTGAAGAAAGATTACATGGAAAGGTTGATGATGATATATTATTTTTTTCTCTAATATTTTTTTGTAGAACTTGATGTTATTAATAGCTTTTGCTTCTGATTGTGCATGTAGTATTGGTGATTCACTTGATCTAGTACCTATTGCTGCTTTCCATGGCCGAGGAAAACGAACTGGTAATCCTGCAAAAAGGTTTATTTGAATGAGTTTGATACTCGAATAGTAAAATAGAATGTGTCTTAAAACCACATCACATGCCAATAAATTTGCTAATTGTGGCACCATACTTTAAATTTCCATGTTCAGTCTAGTGTTCACACCAAGTCCATATTATTGGTGTCACTTGGTAGGTGTATGGAGGGGTTTTATTTTATGGATAAACATGATGTTACTTAATTTCTCTTAAAGTGATTACAATCTGTAAATCTTTGTTTCCATGTAGGTGTATATGGCGCTTTTCTCCTTGCTTGTTATGATAGCAACAACGAAGCATTCCAAACCATTTGTAAAATCGGTGAGGAATGCTGTTATCCTTTAATATTTCACTGGTGAATTGAAGTGTCTATCAATCTTTAAGGAAACTTTAAACTTGCATGTATTTAAACAATTACGAATCTGAACTCTGAAGGGATAGCCCAATAGTTGAGGATATTTCACTTTTGCAGTTGAGCTTAATTGATATGTGTGCGTCAGTATGTGCGATTATCCGAATAATGAGTTTTCAGCGAAGCCCCGAGAAAAGGAGTCTATTGTCTAGTTAAATTGCTTTTGTTAATATGAGAATTCCCCAGTTTTGACGTGACGTGTCCGTTTTGTGATCATTATTAGGCACTGGATTTACTGAAGAAGTGCTTGAGCAGAGATCTACCAGTCTACGTTCAAGAGTAATCCCAAAGGCAAAGGTTGGACTTAGTTCTATTTCATTGGCTGTCCTATTTCAAGATTTGTAAAGGCTAATAATTCTTTTTTTACAGTCCTACTACTGTTACGCGGATAAGATTTCTCCAGATGTATGGTTTGAACCAACTGAGGTGATTAATTTAGCATTTTCCTAATTTTGTGTTTGGTATTTTCTTGTTCCATATGTATAAATGTGTGGGTGGGTGTATTATTGACATTCATCCTATTATTCATATGAATATTTGTCAAGGAGTCAAGTAATCACTGAAACACACTGTGAAAATCCCTTGAACACTTCCTCACACACCACGTAGGTAGCACGGACAGTTTTACAGAGGCAGCAAGATGAAAAACAGACTGGTTCTGGGATTTGTATAAAACGAGTTAAATTCTGAGATAGCATCAACCTTTCCGGGAGTGTAGTTATAAGGGTTTAGTGATTAGAGAAGTATATCAGCACTGGTATAGAAGAACTGACTGTCACTTTCGAGACTGGAACCTTTTTTTGCTTTGCTTGGTTATATAAGAGTATGCTTTGAGGTGTATCTTATTAAGAACCCCGCTACACTTATTGTTAGGCATGGGACAACACGAATGAGGATGGAAAAACATCTTCTTTGGCCATCTATAATGCTGTCTAAGTGTTTATCTTTGAGAAGTTTAACCCATGCTGTAGCTTAAATAGGTATCTTAGCTATATTTTTTTTAATTATTTGTGATGGTTTGAGCTAAATGCTAACACAGTTTTTGTGCACACAACCATGCCCAGACATCTGGAAAAATGAAATTTTAGCAATTACAATGTCATCTAACATATGGCAACTTTAGTAGTTTGGATTTTCTAGTTGGCTTTGAAAATGTTGAGCAAAGTTGCGGGCAAGCAATGTCGAAATCACTATCATGTATTTTGCTATTGCAGTCATTTTATGTTTCAAAAACTATGCCCAAGCTCTTTCTTTATGTGCTACTCGACCCGGATCAAAGCTGATCCATAAAACCTCTTGACTTCCTCCATTGGGGCTATATGTTGAAGCATTACCATGACATGTTTCTGCTCTCCAGAGTTCCAGATTACTGCATATTAAGCTATTGTATATTTGTATCTCTGCATGGCTAATGTAGTACCATTTACCATACCAATTTTCTTTAGTCCTCCAGGTACTTTCTACTTAATCTTCACATCTTCTTGATTGCAATTCTCCTCACTTCTGAATGTCTCAGCTTATATTGTTGTAATTGAATACTTCTGCCTCAACTACTTACATGTTTTTGAATGTTCTCTTTCAGGTTTGGGAGGTCAAAGCTGCAGATTTGACCATCAGTCCTGTCTATTGTGCTGCCATTGGTATTGTGGATTCTGACAAGGTTAATTGTTTCTTCATCTTTATTTTGGAAGATGTTTTAATTTTCAAGACTTGCAGGAATATAAATCTTAGCTCTCATATTGTGTTTGTTTGGGATGAGTGAAATTGAAAGGAATAGAATGAAATTTCTACTAATTTATAGGTAAATATTCTTGATTTTTGTTCCTTCCTCCATCCCATTCCTAGCAACCCAAACTAAAACTTCAATGCCCAATTTGAGAAGGAAAGCTCCATTCTCCGTCCTTCTTAATCATCTCTTTCCACTCCATATCTCCCTTTTTCTTCATTTTCTTGTTGACAGTGTTTCATTCCATTCCATTCTCTCCAACTAAAAGGAGCATCAGGGTTCATGTATAGTGATTTTTATCAGGTTACAAACTCCTCTATCCCATTTGTGTACGGGGGGCCTGCTTCAGTATCACTGCTTTGTTGTGCATGTCAAATTGTCAATTGCAAACTTTTTGTTATATTTACTATGCATGCTTATACTGTTATTCCTTTCTATCTTATATTCTTTAAAAAAAGGGTATCTCTCTCCGATTTCCACGGCTGGTTCGTGTCCGAGAAGACAAGACTCCAGAGCAAGCTTCGTCATCAGAATTGGTTAGATATTATAGTTTGCACTTGCTACACTTTTTGTACCTTTGGATTGACTATTGTACTATATTACGATGTTGCTGTTTCCTATTAATTTCCTTGCTTATAGGTAGCTGATATGTATAATGCTCAGAAGCACACCCAAAAGCACAATGAAGATGATGAAGATGAGTGAAGAAGCAAAAGCTTCCATGGCACTATCAACTTGTCAATTGGTCTTCTGGTCTTTACAATTATGCCTCAACTAGTAGCACAAGTACCTCACTTTATCTGCTATAAATAAAAATACATTGCTGATTGAATTAATCTGACTATTAAGAAATCATAAGTTGTAGTTGATGTTTTATATTAAGTTTACTAATCATTTTTCCAACATATTCATTGACAATTGCTATTAATAATTAATCTATAATCATTTTGTAATTGTCTGGGAAGTTCATAAAATTCTATCATCTCAAGCTTTTATGAGAGTAGTTCTGTGGTTATTTCTCTACAAACCACAAACACAATAAAAAGCACAGACAAGATACAATAGAAAAGAGACATGTAGTTGCATACAGAAATAAATCTATCTACATATTTGCATTGCATAATCAAAGTGACCGTTGTTCACCATGCCAACACTTTTCGTGTTAATTATTGTCTGTTGGTGCCTTCTTTAAGATAGTTGATGTTTGTCTTTGAGACCTATCTGCAACAACTTAGCAAATGTCCTAAAAAAAAATAATTGTTTTCATTATTCAAAAAGACTGATATAATTATGCCTTTGTTTTTTTATAATGGATATATGAATGTTCTTGAAGTGCTAGTACACAACGTGGTACCTTGCCTAAACTGTTTTTGCTTAATTTTTATCTTGCGCATACATGATACAACACTGTAGTCGACCAAATTACTTGTCAAATTTATTGAAAGCTAAGCAAATTCTAACTCGTTTTTCATCCCTTTATGTGGTGCATGTGTTCCACAATCACAGCTCAAATGGTCCATCGGCTGAATTTTTCTAAGATTGTCTATAGTGATGACTTTATCCCAACAATTGGCTTGCTGTTGATATCTGTTATTATCCTATGAGTGAGGTAAGCCACTGGAAGACTTGTATCAGGATAGAAACAATTCTACAGTAAGCTGTACACTTTAAAATTGTTCCAATTTGTATGCTAATGATCTGGCTCATATTCATGTTTTAGACTTTTAGTACTACTGAATTTTGTTCTGGATGCTTACTCTGATTTGATAGATGGCTATATAGCATAATAGCGCGTTATATATTGTGTACTTTTTTTATCGTGCCTATATAAATCTTGACTTCTTCCTGTGATTAGTTTTTTTTAATTTGTTTCTATTTTGGGGGATCAACAATCAACATCATTTAACTCTCAATCTAAAGAAAACTTGCATTTTTACTTGCAAAGTGTTCTTAAAGCCTTATAAAGTCCATGAAGTCCTTGTCTATTGCAGAAAGAGTGAAATCTAGGCTGTCTTTGTTTGATATATTTTGCGGTAATATTTGAATTATATGCGACTTCCAGTCAAGCCAATGTGATGCATGCATAGAAAGTTCTTTAGAATTTCGGAACTAAACTAAACACATGATATCAATAATGAGATTTCATTCTCATACCACCCTAATATGATTCGTGATACGAAACTGCCAATTGAACAAAACGACCCTTTATTCTTTCAAAACACACGGTAGTTTTTTTAAATGTTATTTATATATATGCTTGGTTTGTTTGGAGTTGAAATATGGTGATAGTAACATAAAATTTGTACTATCTCATAGCATTAAAAATTCATAATTTTTAAATTAACTCGAGATTTGCTTTGTGCACTCAAATAATTATCTCAATATCTTTTATTGATTTTGCGCACTATTTTCGTGTAATCTTATAAATATTGAATAAGATATATAGTTACCTTATTTAAATAAATACCCAATAAGATATACTTACCTTATTTAGATCAATCAACTAGTAATAAAATATTTATATAATGATATTAAATTACTAGATTTATAAATTTTATTTATTTATTACTTGTATTAATATCAATTAAATTATTGCTCATTTAAATTTATAAGAAAAATTAATATAATAAAATTAAATTATGAAATTAATTATTAAATTTATTTTAATTATATTTTAAAATGTTTTTATAATTCATATTGAAAGTGGAGTAAAAACACAATTTTATGAATATATTGATAAAAAAAATTACTAATTAAATTATATTTATGAATCTTATCAAGGAACAGAGTCTTGAATTTATCAGGTATATTTTTAATATAAATTAATTATCATAACTTTAAAAGTTGATTTATATGTAAATTATTTCTTAATTAAATTTTATATTCTCTCTTCCGGTTGTAGTTATAATTTTTCTTGCATAGATTTTATTTTAACGTATAGTGATATGTAACACATTTTTTTGGTTATGATTTTATTATATTTTTGATAATTTTATTTTTATTGTTAGTTAATACAATCTCTTAATATTTTTTAATTGTTTTGTGTAAGAATAAAAAAAAATCGAACAAAATTGTGTAGTGAGAATATTGAATTTATGAAATACATTTTTAATATAAGTTAATTATCATATATAATATAAAAATTATTTTTTGTACGAAAATATTATTTTCTCCAACAAAAGTATGTAGTCTGGCGGAATCTTTCGTTTGTCAGGTATAATATATATACAGAGAAAAATGGGCATAAGGATGATTTCACGTAACTCTTCTGAGGTTATAAGCTCCTTCCATACAAATTTAATGACATTTTTATAAATACTAAAATTTATTCTAAATTTACGAATCTACTCTTATGTATTTATATATGAAATTGTTATAATCTTAGGTAGCATCCTAAGGTAATTCTGAGGTACATGATTCTCATATATATATATATATATATATATATATATATATATATATATATATGTAGGGTTGTTATCTTTTTTTTTTGTTGATGTAATAATTTAATTTTTTTAAAAAATTAGGTTAATGATATGAATAATTATATTAATATATTATTAACACAAATATATTATTATTATTATCAATCTTGTGTAAATTACTTATATAAATATATTATTATTTATTTTTTAAATTATTATATTCATATTTTTATTTATATTATTATAATAAACATATTACTAGTATTTAATGCAAGAAATGTATACTCTAATTAATAGTCAAAGTTACCATAAACTAGGCGAGTTAATGCATAAAAGGATTTATAAGTAATTTGCTATGAGTGTGTAAAGTAATTGTCGAATGCATTTAGCAACAACCTAAAAAATTAAACTATAATTCAATTACACAAGGATAAATGTGCATTATTACATTGTCCTACCCTCAACATATCTTACGCTGAAATTTTTTTATCTTCAATATTTAACTTCTCTCTTTTTCTTAATTTTCTATTCTAATGTTTTTTACCGCATTTTTTCATTTTCTTATATACTCTTGATTAAATGGTATATACTACTACCTCCGTCCCACCCAATTGTTATCCTTTCGGAAAGAAGGCCCGACACGTATTTTAAGACGGATATAAAGTATAGTTCCATAACTTATTTTTAATTTTTTTTTTCCTGAATAAAAATTTAACGAAAAAAAAATTAAAAATAAGTTATGAAACTATATTTTATATGCGCCTTAAAATACGTGTCGGACCTTTCGGATAACAATTGGGTGGGACGGAGGGAGTATATTTTCCCCCCAAAGTTAAGTAAATATTCGATTCTGTACACTCAGAAAACTGAAACTATCACCACTAAGCAAAAGCATATAACCCCGTCAATTCTTTCAAATTAATAGTAGCCCATGAAAATTTGTGCCTGCAACATGTAAAAAACTTTACCAACATTAGAACTAACGCGTAAAATATTGAAAATCTCTAATATAATTGAACAATTTGCTAATACTATTATGTTGATATTTAATTGCAAACGAAGCTATTGGCTATATGACTTGAATGAGTAAGTATCCATACAACTGGATTTTTATCTGCCATGTAAGCTAAAATGTCTGTAAGTTGAATTTTAACGAAAGAAGTCAACTTAAAAAATTTCGAGGAATATTGGGGTTTTTTTAATTGTGGACAAAAAAAAATCTGAATAACTTAAGTACGAATGAATTAATTAATCTATTAATTTAATAAACAGATCATTAGTACTAGATATGTTGGGTAATTAGTCATGTCAGTGTAGTGTTAAACAGTAAACCATAGTGACATTTTTGGTAGTTTAAAATATGTTGTGGTGTGGACATATAGCTGCAATTCACCTTCTTTATTTCTTTGTTCAACCAACGATGACACTTTCTAACATGTTTGCTTGGCTTTTGTGAGAAAAGAATGTTCATGTACAAGGAAATGTAATTATAATATGGGTCTCAGTCTCTGAAACCATTATTTTGATTTTTTATAATAAACAGTATTAAAATTAGATTTTTGATGTGAATACAGAGGGCTATGTCATCTTATCTGCGGTTTCTAGGCCAGTTCCTGGGGTTTTTTTCTATACATTATAAAAAAATGCGGATATAACAATCACCCTTTATAGTGTGAAAGAAAGCTACCGGGCTCAAAGAGAAAGAAAAAGCTAAAAAAGAAATATAGAAATGATTTCAGCGACATCAAATCACTTTATAATAACCAAAACTCGCCATTAGGTCACTTGTATCAAATCTTTATTCTGATTTGTGGGTCATGCACCCAACAAGGATGCCTCTAGACTTTCATCATGTTTCGCACTTCCCCCCTCTGCTTTGCTTATACATGTACTGACATACATGTGTGTACATTTTACCCTACTTGCCTACTTTCTAGTGTTAATATATATGTTTGGTTTGGTTTGGTTGTATATACATACAGTAAGAATGTACAAGATGAAGAAATCAAATATCTTGCATATAATTGAATCTTGACTCATGAACCACATAAGTCCTGCATACTGCATACACACATGGAACTACTATATATCATCACAAGATTACATGTTATTGTCATAATTATAATAAGAAAAGCAAACAACTTTTTAAAAACACAGCCCAGCAAATGGAAAGAAAGATATGTGATATGTGACAAACAGAAAAATTGTTCCAACTAATCAACCACTAGCTGTAAGAAAAAGGGAAGCCATGGATAAAGATCAAGCTTCCTCTTTTTTCCTCATCCTTCAGTACTCCACCTAGTTAACTTCAGTCCTTTTTACAAATGCTAATACATCTCATTCAGCTCATCACACTAAAAAGTAGATTTCTTTATCTAAATTAAGAAGCTCTGCCATAATGTCACCTAATCAAAACAGTTTTTCCCTCTGACACTTAGTATCTGTGCAAGAATCGGTGACTTCACTGAACCCCCTTTTTTTGTTAAGTACTTTAAAGTTGTCAATGTTGCTAAATGTAGTAATATCCATGAATGAATCTTGGTGGAAGAGTTGAGATTGTTGTGGTGGTGGTAGTACGGGTGGCGGTGGCATGGTGACAGGTGGTGGTGGGATCTGATAATTGTCAAGTGGAGGTGGAGGGTGGCGCCAGTTTGGTAAAGGTCCAGCAAGAAGAAGGGTATGAAGTAATGGTCCAGCTTTCATTACAGCTTGCAAAAACTTCCCTTTTTCGGGCAATGGCTTGTCTTTTGGGAAGAAAAAGTCTTGATCTTTTTCTTGAATTTCGAGAATTGGTGAAGAAACAATGCTTTCTTCACAATCAGATGAAGAGAAGTTAGCGTTTCTTGGATCATCTTCAATGCTTGAGATACTGGAATGTGGAGCTGTTTGATTCTGATAATGGAATTGTTGTAGCTGCATTTGTTGCTGCTGCTGGTGTTGTTGAAGTAGGAGTTTGTCAAACAAGAGTTTTTGGCATATCTCTTGAGCTTCATCTCTGTCTCTAATGGTTTTCTCTAACATATCTCTGAGTTCAATTAGCTGATCATCTCTCATTTTCATCTCCTCTTGAGCTCTTAATTTTGTGTTTTCTAGCTCTAAAGTTGTCACTAAAAGTGACTGTGATAGCTCCTCCATTGTCTGCACAATTTCAACAAAAAAGAAATCAATCCCATGATCAATAAAATTTGACCTCAACACATTCCATACACGCTGCAAGTAAAATGTACGCATATCTCTATTATTACACGAGTATAGAGTCCATGCAACTCAATTTTGTAATTAATCGAAAACTACTTGAAAGATAAACAAAAGGGCATGTTGAACATAGGATTTTCAACATTCTGCATAGTACGCTTCACATATATAATTGGAAAAAAGAAAAAAAATCTAACCTTTCCTTGGTAGAAGCAAGGCCAAGTGAGAAACGGGCTCTGTTGATTATCCATGTTCTTGTAGGGGGGCGAGGGGGGGGGGGGGAGAGAGAGAGGGAGTATAATTTTGTAGTAGTGGAACAAGTTGACTAGGTTTGTGGCATTATATAAGGATTATCTTCTTATAGTACTACCAGTGTTTAGTGCAGCAATATTGGATTTCTACAGTTACTGTGCTGCTACTGCTAATTCTTTTGTTTTTTCATGGTTTATTTTTTCTCAGGTTCGAGTCGTTGCTTGGACAAAAGTAGAAAAAGCCAAATCCTATATCCTATCTCCTAGACTCCTAGTCCTATCTATCTTTTACACAGTGTATTCGGTGGCTCTAGAAATTCTTCAGAGACATTTTTCACTTATATTTTAACATATAAATAACTTACTACATAATACATTAATACACTACTAGTTTCTAATATATTTTGGCCATGATGAGAAGTCAAATGTATCTTACTTTCAACGTATACTCGAAGTCTATTTGTTTCTAAAATTTATTGTTTATAAATCTAGAAATAAATGGAATCTTATTACATTAACATTATTTTTAATTTAATTTGTAGGAGTGAAAAATATATATTAGGTGTGAACTCATTTTCTTGGAGGGGAGGAACTGTCGAATTTGACAATCACACTAGTGTTCTTCTACTCCACTAAGTACCAACTTTAAGGATAACCCTTATGAATTAATCTCAGTATAATGGTATTTTTACAAACGTTTAATGGCGGTATTAGGTTGGATATTTTTACTTTTACATGGAAATTTGAGAGAATTATTGTCTTTTATACGTACACTATTTGGATGTATTGTGGCCGTCGTGTTTTGCTTGAAGTTTCTAGCAGGAGTAAGTACGTATAATTCCTCTCTCCTCAACCTGCTTATACTTTTTTATATTTTCTTTCAAACTTTTTGAAAGCACTCAACTTATTTAAACTTAGACAAATACTATTGTATTTCAGTAAAATTAATAAATCATCGAATCGTTAATCCTATATAGAGGATGATGGGGGGTGAGAGAGACTATTCGAGAAAAATATAATAAATTACATAATGTAATTAACATTCGATTTAGAATCTTATGCAAAGACATCTTCTGACACTATTCTTGACTCGATAATTTGCATGTTCACATTTCGCAGAATTATAAACTCTAAATGCCGACAAATTTATTAATTTACTACGTATTATTTTAATATCAGTAATTTAACGTCGCAACTACTCTCTCATATTCTGTATAAAATAATACGTCCGTACAGTTGAATAGAGCCAATAATTATTCATTGAAATTGGTCAGAAAAGGAGCTGTTTAAGCCAAAATTTCCCTCCAATATTTGGCAAAATAGGGGACATTTTGAAAATGTAAAATATTGTTTGATGGGAAATAGATAATTAGGCTGCCTTTTGACTTTAAATATAAAAGCATCTCGGATAATCTCCGATACGGATTGTCAAAAAGATTGTCAAATTTATGTATCATGACACCATTGATTGCCTACGAAGTTGAGAGATTGTCAATCAAGGATATCAAGATTTGACAACTTCTTAAAATAGTTAAAATACATATAAAAACTCTAAATTATATGTTATTTTACCTATTTTAATTTCCTTTTCATTTTCATATTATTGTTAGGGGACTACATTGTCAACCTTAAATATTGTCAGTTATTGAAGTAAATTTTATATAAAGATTATTAATAATGATATGAATGAGAGGAAATAAAATAATAATATATGTGATGACTTGTCCATATCGGCACCCTCGTATCGGAGATGCTCTGCCAGGCTTGTTTACATGTTGTAATGAGAAATTATTGACATGTAGAAGCTCTCATGGGTCACAATTACATGCATGCTTGTTGCCAACCATATTTTTCTAGTGTTAAGTGATGTGTATGTTCATATTGCATGGTCTCCTATGTACATCTTCAACCAAATGATTGAAATGTTACTAATTTCAAAAACAGGTTCGAGTACTCGTACATATTTTAATGACAAAAGAAAGACTTTTTAAACATGCTAAAAGATTTATCACATTAAAAATTTAAAAATTATATATAATTAATCAAATTGAATTCGTGTTGTACATAAAACTGTGGTCCGTATTATATAATTAGAATATTATCTGAGTTTATGACTCACATCAGCGTAGTTTTATGACTTTGACATGACTCGCTCTTCGATTATTAGTCCTTAACAGGTGATAATCAGTTCTAGTCTTTAATAAAACAAGAATTAATACTAAAATTTCAAATGCGTTGAGAGTTGAGGCTGCTATGATGTACTCCGTAAAATACAGTAAAATAGATATAAATATTCATATAATACAACATATTCAGATGAGAAAAGTGACATGGAGATCACATTTTTGTTAAAGAGTCTGTTACTATATATATACGGCTTGTAGAACATATTTTACGGAAAGAGTTAAATATCAAAGTGGTCACTAAAATCGAGTTCTAATATCACTTTCGTCACTAATCTCAACGGCATATCATTTGAGTCATTTTTAGTTTTTATAAATATCATATTGGTAACTCTAAATACGTATTCGAGAATTGATGATGTCATTTTTTTGAGTTCTACATATTTGTTTTACATGCTATAATAACAAAACGAAAATTTATAAATTCTAGTATTTTTGGTAATAATTTCAAAGTTTATGAAATTATTTTACTATTTTTTATTAATTTTATAAAATGTATTCTTTTGATTTATTATTTTAAAAATAATTAAACACATTAAAAATCATTTTATTTACAAAATATAATCCATAAATGTAAATTTATACATATCATAATTTTTAATAATTTTTAATAATTTTAATAATTTTGAAAAATATTTATAACTACTTTTTTTAATGTAAGGATTACTAATTTGATATTTATACTAATTTAAGTGATGAAAATGATACACCGTTGATATTGATGACAAAAATGATATTATATTTTCATTTCAGTGATCAGTTTGATATTTAATTGATATTTAATCATTTATCGACGTTTTCAATAAAAAGACAATCACCTTGTACTTTAACCCTATTCGATTATCAACAAATCAAATAAAAGGACTATGATAAAAATGCATGCGGAGAGTAGTGTTTTAGTCATAATGCTACTTGCATAACGAATATAACTGTAAGAATATAATATAATAAATAAAGAACAAGATAATTCTTATAAAGATTAAAGAAGTATAAAGAAACTTAAAATGAATATCCACAAAACACAAAAGATAATTACTAAATAGTATTACTAGGAATCATTAAGACTTGCACTAAAGGGCGGACAACGAAAAATCAATAGGCCACCGCTTTAACCAGCATTAGTTTCCATTATAATTTAATTAGTGATTACTTTATAATATTTAATTATGTTTTCCTTTTGCTTGTAAGCATCAACTTATTTTTCACTGTTGATTATTTTTTTTATTCCTAAGAGATGCTTGTACAAGAGAAATCTACATAACCGACGCAAAACTAAAAAAAAATATTATTGTATTTTTAAATAAACAATAATATGTGGGGTTCCCTATCCGGGTAAATGTAAATGGTGTGTGAATAATTTTATTTCATATTATTATAAATATCTTTGTCGAATTCACGAACAAACATAAATTAATGTATGATGTTGCAAAAACCTATTTTATTGGGTCGACGTTTTTCTCGAACTCGATGTGAAATGTTACAAACATCTTATCTTTTTGGGTCAACGTTTTTCTCGAACTCATAGAGAAACATCTCAGACAGTACTTATGCACTTGCAGTCGGATACCATTTATAATAACTCAAACTAACAATTTCGCCCAATAACTCATCACAAGTCAATTCAAAAGAGTTAGCAATTTTGAAATTGAGCTAGCAATTTAATAATTAACTTATTTTTTATAAGGTCTAAAATACACTCTGTCAATTCGACGAGAATGTTACATTTTTCTCATTCATTAGTAGGCATGAGCATGGTGCGGTTTGGTGCGGTTTGAGCCTCAAACCGCACCGTAACCACTTATGTGCGGTTTTAAAAAATAGAAACCAAAACCGAACCAAAAATAATCGGTTCGGTTCGGTTTTAAAAAGTGTGGTTCGGTTTTCAATTGGTTCGGTTTCGGTTTTAAAACCATTACTATTTTATTATGCTCGTCGTCTTACATAAATTGAAATTTAAAAAAAATAATTAGATTAACAGCTTATCAATTATATAATGTATTGATGTGCTGTAATATTATATGTTTAGTATTTACATTGTATAATTACCGTAGAACCTCGATAAATGAATAACTTCGACAATTGAATAAATTCTTTCGGTCCCAATTTGGGCAAATGAGTTTAATGAATAAACTCACTAAATGCATAAACGAATAAATAAAAATGTAGTCTTTATAGGCTCTATGTAAATATAAATAAATAATCACTCTATTTCAAATAATATATTTTTATTTATATAATATATGAGTAAATTTTATCCAATAATAATTTCTAAACATATTAATAAGTCATATATTTTCGAAAAATATCTCTAAAATGTACATAAAAGTTATAACTGTGGTGAATTCTAGGTACATTTAAACATAATATATATAAAATAATATAATTAAGAAAAACGTCTAAAAATATTATTTAAATGAATTAATATTCATTTATTGATAAATAAATATTATATTAATTTATCTACAAATAAATAATCTCGTTAAATGAATATATATTTATGGTCCTAAATGTATTCATTTATCGAGGTTCTACTATAGTTAAAAATATTTAAATTCAAATATAATGATATTATATTATTATTATATATATATAATAATATGTATTATAAATATTAGTGCGGTTCAGTTCGGTTTCTATTCGGTTCGTAAAAATTTAAAAACCGAACCAAAACCAAAATATCGGTTCGGTTTTTATTCGGTTCGGTTTTTAATCGGTTTCATTTTTTTCGATTCGGTTTTATGCGGTTTCATGCGATTTTCGGTTCGGTTTCGGTTTTCGGTTCGGTTTTGCTCATCCCTATTCATTAGTATTAGTTCTTCTTTCAAATTACATTTATCGATTTTCTACATAATCACTAAAAATTGTTTTTCAATTCGAATATTACGACCACTTAGAAATATTGTGACCAACATAATATCAAAAAAAAAAAGAGAAAGAAGAAAATATCTAAGAACAAGTCCAACAGCATTCCTAAAAGAGTTCATAAGCTCGAAAATAAGGAATATGATATAAAATACAACCCAGTGTCCTAATGATTCCTAAATTATTAGGATATTCTAAATTTTACTACTCAATGTCCTATTAATAGGGATCATCTAGGATATCTTAGTAAATAAAAAAAAATCATTATCTCCCTTTTCTCTTTCCTCCTTTTTAAAACTAACTAGATTCACATTTTTTATTATTATAATAATAGAAAATGAATATAGAGAATATTGTTAAAGTTGACATGCAAAATAGATTATCTAAATCATTAGAATTCATTATTTTATAATATTTATAAGAAATCAGCTAAAACACAGTTGGACTTACTCTAACCAATAAAAAGTCAGCCACCGTTTACAAATACTAAACAACTCCAACATATTAGTGGACCTAGTGTAATTCTCATACCTTGGTAATTAAGCAGCAAAATTAACGATGTCTATAACCTGAAATGATCACTCGTTTTAGTGTTAAGTAATCAAGTATTTTTAGACTCTGGAAGTCATAGCTTTTGTTGCAATTAACAACCCCAAGGGTGTGCAAAACCCAAAGTTTAAGGATAGGAGGCCCGGAGTTGAGTGCATTATCTCTCTTAGAAAATGATTATAATTTGAACTGGTCGGTGAAACAATCGAAACCATATAGTATGCTTCAGGGAATAGTTAAGAAAGATACTGCAAATTTAACACTTTTAAAGAGCATATTTGTTATTCGCAACCGGAATTTAAGTGCCTTTGTTGGATTAATGTTGATGCAACTCATGTAACTTTGTGTTTCATAAGCTAATTGGATAGACTAAAGAAAATCAAAATTCATCCATTTCTATTTAGGGGTGTTTCACTCACATATTGTCAGCAAGTTCAAAATGAAACTTGTGGGAGAAACAGTAATAGATAGGGAAGCATACATTAATATTTTACGAAGCTTGAACATTTTGCCTTGACAAAGGTTTAGTGTATCACATATTAGTAGTAGAGCGTAAAGAGGATGACTAAAACTAAACAATATACACTAATTGCTGTGACTTTCGAGCATAAATACATGCGTTGAGACATACTGAACAGCAAAACACACCAAAAAGAGATCCAGTTTAGTTTGTCCCTCATTCCGTAACTCAAGCCAATTGGGGCCAAAAAGTTTACCTGTACAAGAACTATTAAGTTCTGTAGATCGATATGAACAAAAAGATATTGCCAAAAATCAAGTTCATGGATATTAATAATATTTAATCCTTTCAAGAAGTTAAAAAAAAAATTAAGATCCATACCTAATCAGAATCTTTCAAGGAACCTTGCAGAAGATACGAAGCTTTGCTACGGACCTGCTTGGTAATACATATAGACTAATGGTCAAAGTTTATAAACATGTCTAGATAAATCAGATAATGTCAATATAGGGTCACACTAAAGTTAGGTACTTTCTATTTAGGGAGATTGAGCAGCAAACCTTTGATGCATGTGGCCTCAGATCCGTACTGCTGATTTGGCAAGAACAGTTCCGAAGAAAAACACCCCACATTTCCAACATTAATGATTTTTCTTTTGCCGTAAAATTATACAAAAGCCAGTTCTCAGTAAGAACCAAGTAGATGTATATCTTAAAAAGGTCACAGGAATTATCCTTCACATTGATTGATAGAAGAAATGCTAGCACGTCCTCAGCATCAGTCAACTGTGGTTAAAATGCAGATACAATCAGACGTAAAAAATTATCCATGGCATAATGAACAGGGGAAAGTAATTGGATATGCATTCTTTTACAGTATCTAAATATCTTATGCATTTGAATTCAGCAACATAATTGTGGAAATAGTGGTAGAAGCATTGTCTAGTTAAAAGTTACAACTCATAATTGCAAAAGGGAGTGAACATCTGCTTATATATACCCATTTATTTTTTAAATCAACACATTTTGCCCTCATAACAGACGGGTATATTTCTCAAATTCTGTGTTCAGAAGGTGTTTAAACTCATATTGGTCAGCATACACAAAGTTCCCAATTTCTGGTAAGCATCTAAAGAAGGAATTCTATACAGTGGGCCTCGGCTCCAGTATCTAACGGTAAAACAAGTGATTCAATAAAACTGTAAATTAGTATTTAAGTGCTGTGTGCAGGCTAGATGGCTAGTATACAGAATAAAATAAGAGAGTAAAATAATGACTAGTAATGTTTTTACTGTCCACAAAAAGAGTCCAATTTTACATTCCATTGCAACTTGCAACATCTTCAAAAATTACATGGACGGACTTGATTGTAATTTTATATCATATAGATACATAGAAGATACCACTAATGTTATAATATATATCTTCAGAAGGTTTGATGAATCATAGTAATTTCAAAAGAAAATTTTGCCAAGCGCTGTAAACAAGTTCATAATTTTTAGAGAGATTGTTAGATAAATTTTGTGTAGTCTCTGGAGTTCTAGTACTAACACGTCTAAGATATGAATACCTTGTTGTCGAAGCAAGTTAAGAGAAGTTGAAATGCCACTGCACTTCTGAGCTGCTTACTGCGTGAATCAGTTGCCATAATGCTCTCCACAATCCTTAAGGAGTTAATGTCACAATGTACTCTGTAATGACAACAGCATACAGATTATCGTACTGAAAAAGTTACGCAAAAATCTACGATCTACTATATCTTAAAATATCACACAAATATTATCAGGTAAGCAGATAACATATCCATATTTGAACAGTGGTGTAGTTTATAACTCTCCCTGATGAGGGTTGTCTGAACAGCTGAGAAATTTGATTAATATAATAAGATATTCAGAGTCTGATTGACACCTTAGAAAACAAATATGTAGAAGAAAAAATATTTCATGAATTCAGATAAATTTGTAATCCTATTTCTTTTCCCAAGAACAATTTGCTAACTGTTAGAAACTAAGATTATATGCTAGATTATAGAGAGAGAAGAGAGAAATCTGTTCTATAGATTATAGAACAGGGGCAGCAGTTTGTATGCATATATGAATTGTATTCATACTTCTCCCAAGTATTACAATGAGGCAAGGCCTCTATTTATAGAATAACCTGATTAATTTAGTGCCTATGCTGTAAAACTAAAACTTGTTGGCTGCACTTCCAACAGTAACTATTATGTAATGATGATGCTAAGTTGTGACATCATGCTACAGTAAAACTGTGGTGTCATGCTTTATTCTTGCTGATATTTGACACGCCCCCTCACTCGAAATCCCATCTTGAGACGAAAGACCTATCTTGGGATTGAAGAGTGGAAACTAGGAGCTCTTGAGACTAACCAGAGCGTCCAACCAGACCCATCTTAGGATTAATCCATCTTGGAGTTATATGAGAATTTTGGGCATATCATGACTCGTCTTTGCGACCACATGATACATTTTCGGCCATGTCAAACAAATAGATGAGGTGTTGCTATCACCACTACGGTGGATGACCACCAATCAGTCCTTAAACTGATAGTCCTTAAACTGAAAATGTTGGAGATACCGGGACTCCTTTGATTACTCGATATAATTCAGTCTGTCTGAACACATGCGATGATAGCACTGGATGGATGTGCATCTATCATTCCTCGAATTAAGAGCAACCGGAACGGTAGGTTTGTTATACTGAATCCCTTGAGATTCAAAGTCAAAATCTCGTCTGGTCCTGCTTCTGAAATGGGAATGAATGCAAGATATAGCAGTGAACTGTGTGTACGTATCAGCATACGTAATACTACTTCTACTGCTTAGTAGTGGCGGTGAACTGTGTGCATATATACCACTATTTCTGCTGCTTTGAATGTGTCTAGACGAAGGCCTTGACAAGCACTATCACATGATGACTTCGTCGGAACTTAGCCCTCTGAACTGTTTAATTTGCAGCAACATAATAAAACGGAGGGATACCGTAATATCAACCAGCCGGCAGCCGGTTCAATTTTTATGCTGCACAATTAAGTCTATAAATTGGGGCAGATTCTCAAACTAAAGTGCTATGCTTATACCAAAGATCCCAGCAGAATTTCCCCTTAAGAAAATAACTGTCAAATATTTTTAACGGATCTAAATACATATAATCACTTTATCTAAGAAAATAACAACTTCAGCTGACTTCATTTAAATGTTAGAAAAACCTAGCCCATTTGACACAGGCTGTCCAAGTTCCCCTGTTGTGACCAGATCAGTTCCAATCCAGCCAAACAATAAAGCTTGATGGTTTTTCTTCTTCTGTCCAGTTTCCACCCAACTATGATGGAGCTGTAAAGCAAAGCAACAAATTTCTAGCCGTCTTTATTTCTCCTTCACAACAAAGAATCAGTGGTAGAAAATCTTGATCTCCCGATCTAAAAGACAGTGAACTGTATATTTATATATATAGCATATTACTTCTGCGATTAGACAACAGAGATACTATTGGTCTCGCATGAGAGAGACCACCAACTTTGTCTGAGGAAGATTGGTCCAACACTGACAGGAAAAGGCTACGCGCCAGCAGGTTGACCGGAGGCGTGTGGTGTGGCAGAGCGTACGGTAGTGGTTTCAAACCATAGGTTTACCAGTGAGTTGCCCCTTAAAGCTCAACACTGGTATGTACTGGTTTTCGATTTTGATTTTGTGTTTGGGATAAAAATATAAAGAACCCAACTGGGCAGCTTGAGTTTCTCTTGAAAAACTCAAAACTTCAACTGAAAAACTCCTCCTCTCTCCTCCTGCTCTTATACCATGTTAGAAACTAAGATTATATGCTAGATTATAGAGAGAGAAGAGAGAAATCTGTTCTATAGATTATAGAACAGGGGCAGCAGTTTGTATGCATATATGAATTGTATTCATACTTCTCCCAAGTATTACAATGAGGCAAGGCCTCTATTTATAGAATAACCTGATTAATTTAGTGCCTATGCTGTAAAACTAAAACTTGTTGGCTGCACTTCCAACGGTAACTATTATGTAATGATGATGCTAAGTTGTGACATCATGCTACAGTAAAACTGTGGTGTCATGCTTTATTCTTGCTGATATTTGACACTAACAATCAACAAAAGTAACTATTTTGAAGAGACCCACACACTGCATTTCTTTTACTGCTACATCAAGTACATTTACAAACAAAGAGTTCCTTTCATGTGCTAAAAGATGAAATTTATTTAATTTTCTCTCCCTTTATTATATTTCAATTTTGATGGTTGAATATAAGCCACCTTTTACAACTAAATGTTTGATGATCGGTACTACGTATCATCAATTATAGACGTAAGGAAACTTGAGCTTCACTGCTGCACAAAAACAAAGACAGGCGTAGTCACGTAGATCTACTACATATAGCTGAAGAAAACAACATAATTGATCACGGCATATACCTGCAAGCTATAGACGTTGCTACTTTCTCACAGCTAGATCTCCATTCATTGTCTGTGAAGTAACTCAGTACTGATAATGTACAGTTGTGCAGAAGCATTGACACCCCTAAAAGCTGGCGGTCTAGATAGAGAGAAATAACTATAGCAAGCAATTCCTCTGTCTTTGAAGTAGAAAAAACTGCAAAGCTAGATCTGCAAAACAGTAGGCTCTATTAATAATTAAAGAAACTTTCAAGTGACTGATTCAAATGAAGAGAACACCGAACAATATATCTAGTTTAAAGGATAATATGTAGATTTTAGGAAAATAGAAAAAGCAAAATTGGCTTAAATTATTTTCTCAAGATGATGATTTCCTGAATATATATCTCCTAGTTATGTATTGGAACATTTTGCTATGGGATTTTTTTTTATATATAGAAAGTTGAAATATCAATTTACAATATATTTATCAGTATCAATAATTTTCACACACCTTACTTGACAACCAGCAGCTACAAATTTCATCCAAGCTCTGATATTTTGTGGAGGTCCAATACAGTCAGAATCTAAATACATAATAACTGTCATGAGAAGCACGCTAGAAGTATAGTGATATACAACTCACGAGCTTGTACTAAATAGTGATCTAGATTTTGGAAGTGAATCCATGACATTTGCATGCCATGGACACAACATAACTAATCTCTCACTCTTGCCCAGAGACGGATGATGGTCAAAAACAACAAAAATCTTCCACTATAAAATACACACAAGGATAATATGAAAAAATATATCCTTCCGTATCTGTTCATAATTGTTCTCCCAAATGGAGCAACGCAACATCACAGGTTTCCTTAATATCATTATTATTGAGGCATCAAAATTGAGGAACCCTGGCTAAATTTATAAAATTACTTTCCACTTCTAGTTCTAGCACAATAATTTAGTTATACGGCAGTTAGTATAATAAAAAGATAATACCAATTAGTATGATAAGAAGATAACATGATCTGTAATGTTTACTTCTAATTCTATATTCAGGCACACAGTGCAGGTGATTGCTTTTATAAAAACAGTCCAACTCTAAAGAAATGCGATACAACATGATACTAGTGGTATCCCATCTTCAAATTGTATACATACAACCAGGTAAGTATTACGTATTAAATAAAAATTTGCATTCAACAGTTTGCTTGATGCCCAAAGAAAAAATGTCTCGTCTAGCTCCATAAGGGTGTCCTGGGGGCTGGGAGGAGCTGTATGTCAATAGTATTTAGTTTCATGTTTGAAACAAATACCAAATTATCAATTACCTTAACATTTGACGTAAGATCATTTAAGAACAAATTTTGATTTGTTTATTTTAAAGAATTGAATTATAACTTAGGAAAAAAAGAGAGGAAAGAATTGAAGAACTCAGGTACACTAGGATAGTATATTTACAATGAATAAAATATGACAATTGGTGAGATTTTAGGACAGCTGTTGGATGACATATATATCTTGTATCTTGTATAAACTCCAAATTAGGGTAATTTGTACATAACTACATAATACATTATAATAACATGATTAGCCTTAAATACATGATGCAGTTTTCCATGGGATGATGCATTTCCTCAGTTAGGTATTCAAGATTAAATATCATATTGTCTTCAAGAAACTTATAAAATCATTGATACAAAGCATATAAAACATTTTAGCGCCTAAGGAGCTTACCCCCAAGATTCGCACCGGAAGAAAATTTTGATGGTGTATTAAGTAAGAAACCATAGATTTCAAGAGCTTCTTTTACTTCAGAGTAATGCGGCATCCAGTCAATTTTAATAGATAAATCAGTCTGAAAAGTCACAATGACAGATACAGGGCTAGAAATTACAATCAATCATCATCATATACAAAAACTTTCTATGAAACATTTTAACTAATTACCTTACTCTTTGGAGAGAGAATAGTACACCAAAAGTCACATGCAGACGTGCTTAGCACTTCCACAGATGAGTACAGCACTACAAGGCAAATTTTAAGGACATGATGATACAACATAAAAACAACCAGCCAAGTCAGTTTTGATCTTTGATCTACAGAAAATAGTATGCTTACTTAAATTAAATGTCCACATCGCTATGGATTCGTTTAAATGACCTTTAACTAAAACTAACTTCAAAAGCCATCCATCTACCAGTAATCTTTCAAGGAAGTTTTCCCCTGCAACAAAATAATAAGCTCATTCCTACAGAATTTCGTCAAGCAACTGCCTTGCCTTGTTAGAGTATAAATTTGGTTAATCACGAACTGCATAGTTACTTCATCTGGAAATACGTGATTTCAGAACAAACTGTAAAGATAACATACTTGACATTTGGCATTTTAAAAGGTAAAGTGAAAACCTTTCACCAGGTCAGCTCCAACTAAACAATCGAGCTCCATGTTTTTGAGTGACTCCAGAGATAAAAGGCTTTTAAGATCCGGTGAAACCAACTTTGGCGGAGGTTTCTGCAATTTATATCATGACACATGATTTATAAAAGGAAAATTAATGATCCAGTTGTACACAAGCACACATGAGTATTAATTCAAAGGTGAAACCTGATCGCCAAAAATTTGCAGACCCCAGAGAGCAGATTCATCTTCTCCGTATATTTTCCCAATCTACAATTTTTAAATTTACATTCCTATTACAGAATAACCAGCAGTATAAGAATGAGAGTGAAAGTACTAATAAAGGGTACGTGCCTCTTTTTGACATTCTTCAACACATCGAGACAGCTTGGCTTCTCCAACGTCCTCATCCTCATCAGAACTATAGCTTCTTTTAGGCTTTGCTTTTCTAGATTTTTCACCAAGTGAACCCTTCTGCTTGTAGTGATCAGATAAAAGATCATCCAAACCTATAACCTTCTTCCTGGGGGGAAAAAACAAACATATTTTTAACATACATTCCACAGTTTCAGAATCCACTGTATTCTAAAAATTAAAATGTCAAATTCTCTTATCGAACTTCCGTCAACTGGGAACACACATACTTCACAAAAAATGGTACCTCGAAGATACAATTTACTCGACTGAAAAAAGTCAAAAAGGAAGAGAATAGCGGAGTACGGACGCAATACTATGAAATATACAACACAAAAAAAACAGAAAAATCCGATGCTAAGTAATACGTGTACCACAAATAGTCATCCTTGACCCTACCACTCCTCGAGTAATCAAATACGCGGCTTACTTTGAGAATCATCAATTTTATTCCCAATTGTATCAATTACCAAAACTCGAAAACTATATAATCCACAATCCATAGTCAATAAATCATTACACTGTACGAAAGAAACAAGGAAATTTATCGAATAGATATAACAGTTGCAATATCAGTGAGTACAGAATGAGTAAATACAACAAATCAGAAAATAAAATTGTTGTCATATATATATTATATATACAAACAAGAATAAAATAGTATATGAGCATAACAAAGTGTGAATTGAAGATATAATTTCTGAAGCATCAAACACAAACACCTCATTTTCTTATACATAATACAATAAAAATATGTATAAATAAAAATGAAAAGAGTCTGTTTATAAATAATAATAATAATAATAATGGAGATAAAGAGAGAGTGCGAGAGTGAAGAGTGGACCTTTTCTTAGTGGGAATAACGATTGGATCGTCTTCTAATTCAAAGTCCAGAAGCTCTTCCATCGCGATTCCCCTAACTCTCTCTCTCTCTCTCTCTCTCTCTCTCTCTCTCTCTCTCTCTCTCTCGTATAGTCTTATGTGTGTGTATGTGAAAGTAAATGTGCCGCCTAAAAACTAAAGAAAGGGGCTTTCAATGTTTCCAATTTTGTTCTTTTTCTTAATTAATTCCACTCCCGCCACACTCCGGGTCGGCCTTTTTGCGCATTGTTTGCAAAAACTGTAAATTTCGGTCCGTCATATTATAATATAATTTATTTTAAATAATATTTTTTTTTCTCAACGAGTATGAGCAAACAAGCCCCCGAAAACAGAACAAATACAAAAACCTAAAATACAATTAAAAGTTCAATTTGTGTGTAAAAATAAACACCACAGTCAATTCTAAGAGAGATAAAAGAATGTGTATATCTATCATAGTAAATTAATATATATAACTAATATAAATTTATAATATATCTTAATTTTTATTAAATGTAAAATATTTAAATAATAAATTTGATTTAAAATTTTTTGATTACTTAAATAGCCGGACTTCAACTCAATTAAATTATATATAAATGAGCTAAAGTATAAGTTTTAAAATTAATTAAAAAATACATTTTAATAAAGAGGCTCGGACTTTGAGGCTAGTTAATCTTATAAATTATGCAGTAGTAACAATTTGATCCTCCTTGGACACTAATTTGTTTGTTTGTCAGACTGTACATTATGCATTTACAATTATTGTACACGGTCTTCAGATATGAATATGATATCTCAAATATGGTTAATATTACGTCGCGACTTGAGTATTTGTTTGTTGTTATACGTACATCAATTTTTCATGACCCATTCTTTTTCCTCAAACTTTTGTACATATGAATAAAATAAAGCTACAGTACGTTGCACCAACTACCCTAATCTTGATTATGCACTTTGTGCTTGATCATAAAGTTGGGAATTATAATTAGAAATAGGAAACTACCAAGAATAGCATAGCAGCCTTAAGATAAAATTGAAAGTTTTATTGCTTTTAGGATAATATATGATCACTAATATTGCATAAACACATGCTCTATTATAGTTAAAATAACATAATTTACTTCACTATTTTATTCTTCATTTGCTTGAGTTCTTCTCTAAACTTCTTGTATATGTCCCCCTTGTAAAACTCTCTAGTTCTTAGCACCAAAATGAAAGAAGCAAAAGCTCCAAAGCATGCCGCAGCTGCAAAAATTATGAAAGATTCCCTATAACAATGAGAACCAATGCAAGTCAGTTCCCCACTTGATGATCTGTGCATGTTTTTTTGCGAAAGATCTTTCAGTGCCTCGTGATCATACAGAACTCCTTGTGATCCTTACGTTTAGCAAGTACGAACCAACAGGACTCGCCAACTGCCCCACATTGAACAATGTAGCATAGTGCTTTAGGCCAAATAGCTCAGATATTATGGCATTAAGTAATGGAAACTGAGCTCCAAATGAAAATCCAATGATCACAGATGCCACGTACACTGATCCTGGGACAGGAAAGGCTATAAGGAGGTGACCAACACATGACAAGAAGAGGAGGAGCGTTGTCATAAGAGGCCTGGGAAATTTATATTTAACTAGAAGTTTTTCCGAGATTAGACCAGCAAATATTCTTCCAAAGTAGTTCCATATGCTCACTAGAGATATGAACGAGTTTACATTTTTCATTGGATATCCTAGTGACTCTCCAATTTGACCCAAGTTACCTATCGCAGTCAAGTTGGGGCCAATTCCGCAAGCTGTTGAGATTAGCAATATTAGCATGTCTACACTAAATAATGCTTGTAAGATTGTGTAATCTTCTCCTCTTGGGGGCCTTATTGCATATCTCAGAAAAACAAGAAGTTCTTGGTATTTCTTCTAATCTTGTAGTAGATTGTGCTGGTATCTCAATCCTCACATCATTACTCGGAATTTTGTTTTGGTTCCAGAGAAATAACTCTTCTCCAAAAACTATAAACAGAGGGAAAAAGAGTAGACCACAAACTATAGTGGCACTTGCATCATAAGCAACTGGTGGAAAAGTTACCAGTTTCTGAGTTATGGTCATGGCCATCAGAAACAACGCTAATACAATTGATACGTATAGAAACCGATACAGAACTCTAACCTCATTTGGCTGTCTACCAGCGCTTATAGTTCGAATTGTGTAAACGAAAGCCATCCATATCGCAGCCGGAAGCCATGCAATAAGCCATCCTAAATAAATACATCAGAACCATTGCCATTCTTGAAAGTCTGACAACATATTTCTTCACCATCTCTTACATCTGCTATAACTGAACTATTAGTAATACATAAGCAAGTTATACATATTTGTTAACGTAATGTATGAACCAATTAAACCTACTTAATTATAAGATTTTAAGAGAACTTGTAATTTAACAAGTAACTTGATATAAGTTAACCAAAAATAATTTAACATGATATAGTTTTCTGATTCCTTGCTTTGCATGCTCTTTCAATCCCTGTGACCCACCTACTCCGAAACTTCATTTTATTCTGAGTACCCGTACGTATCACACATTTTGGATGCTAATTTCAGCTTAAAATATTTTCAATCGAGTTCGCTCTGAAGACGAATCATAATACAAATACAAATGGAATATGATTGTAGACAATAAAAAATCCGACCCCGGATTCGAACCAGCGACCTAAGGATTACCATTTAAACAACTACAGTCCTCCGCTCTACCAACTGAGCTAAGGTCGGTCCCTAATGAACTCTACAATAAAATTTATATATTTTATAAACTTAAATGCTAAGCCCATTAGGCCATTATTAATACACACACAGGCTTGTTTTAACATTAATATTTGATCTGATTGATACATCAATTAGGCTTTTAGCTGAACATATTGAAGTACTATACATGATCAATCACTAACCGATACTAGCTAATCTTAACTAGAAGATTACTAAAAAAAATATCTTAATTAGAAGTTTCAATCATTATAGCAAGTACACAGGTACATATTCCAATCATTTACCAACTCATTCCAACATACTCGAATACAGAAACAACAAATAAAACAAACATCACATTCAATTCTTACATTCTTGGAGGCTTGGACGATCAACTAACTAATTAATCTTACTTACATTTCGTTGCAAGTGCATGGCCCATCTCAGACCACTCCAATCACACTGTGACTTTTTAACTGTCACAAATTCATCAAACAATATTATTTAACCACACACAAAAACCATCCTTGATTAACACTCAGGTGTATGCTTATGGTCTCTACTAGAATCTTGACAATAATCATACACCTTGTAATTCCTCTGCACCCATGCCATTGCTGCATACTGCTCCCGGCTAAGGCCACCAGTTCTTGCCGGAGACGCCGAAGCGGGGCGGCAAGATGCTGGAGCATTAGTTCCACATCCAGCAATCTTGAAGTTGTTGTACTTGCCTGCAAACGGTTGATATCTATAATCTGCTTTATATTTTCCTCCTTCAGTGGCCCATGATGAAGCATCCCAAATGGAACCATAAGCCCGCATTGGCTTCAATGGAAATGTTTCATCAGATTTTCTTGCATATCTTCTAATGGGCACATCATCCACCAAATATCTGCATTTAACGTATCATTAAATAATATCTTGTCAACAGTACAATCAAGATTAATTAGATGAAAAAGAAAGCAACTAAGCAAGACTAGTGAAGTGATATGTGTATGGTGTGACATATATATAGCAGGTCAATATCAACTGGCAACTAAGCAAGACTAATGAAGTGATATGTGTATGGTGTGACATAAATATATATAGCAGGTCAATATCAACTGATTTCAGAATCTAATAACATTTTTATGCCGGAAACAGTGGATCTTAAAAGACCCGGGTTATAATGTACAAAAGTAACAAAACTATATAAAATACACTTCATATATTTTTTAAGACAGTAAAGGCTAAAAAAGATTAAATTAAATAACTTTATTTTGCCCCTTTTTTCTTCATAGGATAGGACAAGAATAATTTGGCCATGTATTATTGACTAATGACTATGTTATCATAACATTATATGATAAAATTAAAACTAATAATTCTACAATAATATTCTACCTACCTTACCTGCAAAATCTTTTGTTTTATCATCCAGATTTTGATAACATGTATACCCCACATATTACATATACGTGCTTGCTTATTGCATGCATGGAATGTGTGCGTAGATATATATATATATAGACAAGAAAATTTACATGATTTCAGAAGGGTTCCATAGAATAGCATAATTATGAAAATCTTTCGTGGGATCGAACCAGAGATGAAACTTCATCTCCCTCCCGGTAACACTACTTCCATCTCCACTTCCTCTCATCCAAACATTTGTCTGAAGTGTATAAGGTTTTCCCGGTGTTGTTCCTAGGAACTCAAGATCAAAGGTTTCAAACATAATATATGTCGACCAGCCTGTTGGGACTGGTTTTAGTTACTCATCTGATGCCGGTGACCTTCGACATGATGAGAAGGGTGTCAGTGATGATTTATATGATTTTTTGCAGGTTTGTGAGTTTGTTCATATTTGCTGCATACCTAATCTATTAGGAGATATTTAATTGAAAAAGGTATCCTCAATCTGTCTAAAATTAACATTATAACAAGACGACAGATTTTAAGTATATAGTAAATTATACGACTCTCAACTTTCGAGATTTCAAAATATATACTTGTAATGTCAGGAATTCTTCAAGGCACATCCAAACTACACAAATAATGAGTTTTTCATAACTGGAGAATCATATGCTGGGCACTATATCCCCGCTTTTGCTTCTAGAGTTCATAAAGGAAACAAAAACAAAGAAGGCATTCACATAAACCTAAAGGTATGCAATTAAATTTCTTAGCAAATACTTCTAACGTTGATGTCAGATTAGCTTATTGGATATTGATCAGGGTTTTGCTATTGGCAACGGCCTTACTGATCCAGCGATTCAATACAGAGCATATACTGATTTTGCATTAGACAACGAGTTAATCACAAAAACTGATTACCAGAGTATCAACAAAATGATTCCAGAATGTGAAAAGGATATTGAACTCTGTGGTAATTCTTCATTCTGACATATTGAGTATATGATTTCAGTAAAGATATTAAGTTGCTGATTAATGCATGTACATTGTTCTCTTGTTTTTGTATCAGCTACCAAAGGAAATGATACTTGTTTGGATGCTTTTGACGCCTGCACAGACATATTTAGCAGTATCTTGGACATTGCTGGAAACATAAATGTAAGCGGCGGAGATCTAACTTTTTTTGTTTGCAAGGCAAGATCTAATTTAATGAATACCAATTCTGAACATGTTTGATGTTTGACTTTGCAGTATTATGATATTAGAAAGGAGTGTGAAGGACAATTGTGCTAAGATTTCTCACGCATGGATACATTCTTGAACCTACCATCAGTTAAAGAGGCACTCGGTGTACACACTGACTTTGTCTCTTGTAGTAGGACCGTGCATGCTGCCATGCAGGGAGACTGGATGAAAGATCTTGAAGTTGGGATTCCAGCCCTATTAAAAGGTGGAGTTAAGGTTCTGATATATGCAGGAGAGTACGACCTTATCTGCAACTGGCTTGGTACTTTTCTTCATTTACCTGAGCTACATTTATGTAGTGACAAGAATTCCGTACCACATTTTCATTTCTTTTCATAACTATAAGTTACAGTTCTCCAAAATCTCGGAAAAAATGTTAATTAAAAAACCCACCAACTTCCTAGATATCTATACATTGAAATTTGTACTCGTATTTGGTTTCAGGAAACTCGAGATGGGTTCATGCCATGAAATGGTCTGGTCAGAAGAACTTTGCTGAAGCTCCAACTATTCCATTTTCGGTTGCTGGTGGAGAGGCAGGGATAATGCAAAGCTACGGACCTCTCATTTTCCTCAAGGTATCTCTCATAATTCATGATTTGCATCTGTATCTAATTGAGTGGCACAATCTTAATAGAAAACTTACTTTGAAACAACAGGTACATAATGCTGGTCACATGGTTCCAATGGATCAACCAAAAGCTGCGCTAGAGATGCTGGCTAGGTGGACACAGGGAAAACTTGCTACAACATAAAAAAAAATTAGCATGATCATATTGTTTGTCCCAGTCCCGTTTACACTAAAGATCCCACTTCAAATATACTAAACCATTAGTTATGTTACGAGTGTCCCAAGAATTCGGATGTACAAATCTTCCTGTAACTAGCAATAAGAAATCAATACAAAAGAAGTTATACGCAAGTGTGTGCGTTTTGTATAGCTAGCTCGCAGAAGAACCTAGCACACCTTAGTCTATGTTCATGAATAAAAAACCTGAAAAAGGACTTGTGACAACAGCTTACTACCACGCTTCTGTCTCTTATAGATCTCCAATGTCGCATGGTGAGTTTTAACTGGCATGGTTGTACAGATTTAATGTACAGTGGCGGTCACAGACTCGAAACATAAGGGGGGACAAAAAAAAATTATCACATATATATTATCATCAGAGATCATTCAAAATCATCTATAATTGTAAACTATGAACAAAATTTAATTCCTGTGAAAACTTGCAAACTCCTGAAGACTTGATCTTGAATTGCAAGTACGGAGACGTGAAGGGGGTGTGTTGCTTAACCATCTTTTTAAGTTTATTTATGAACTACTAATATACAACTAGAGGGGCCATTTTAACATTCTACAAGCTAATTATACATGCAATAAAGGATATGATCCTCTTAAGAAGTAAATGGAAAGTTTGGGCCATGGTTCCAGTGTGCTTTCCACCCATGTTAACGCAGGAGGTCTGTAAAGATAATATAGGATCATATTAAATCCAAAAATTAAGGTCAATTAGAAACTGAAAACTTAACATGGTATCAAAAGTTCTGAGAATCCTCTACAAATTTCAACGTTAAATAATCATAACTTGACATGTAGGCATTTGAGAACTAAGTTGAAATCTAGGACCCTTTTGCAGTTCAGCTGCACTGCATTGTCAAAGTCCTTTCTGATGACAATCTCTTTTTTCCAACATTCCTTGATTTCATAATCCTTTAAAACCCAAATCACAATTTCAGATGCAGACGTATTATCACATATGCACAGGCTACAGGCAACCTCCTAGCACTCCCAAACTCCAATGAGGCATATATTCAGTCTCATTAACTATGGGAGCACAGGCATTTAGAATAGAGAATTCTTTGTCCAAATCAAAAGTATGCGAGAGTTTTATCAGAAAAGGTATCTTCAATCTGTCTATATAGACATTAACACTAGCATGAAGGGTTTAGGAAGGGGGAGATGTACACAAACCTTACTCATACTTCTACTCCTATTTACCAGAAGTAGATCGACTCTTTCTGTAAAGACACCTTACTTTTGAGCATAAAATGGCAGGAAATTTTCATGGTGCACCCGAGCTACAAAGAGAATGAATTTTACATATCTGGAGAATCATATGCTGGGCACTACATTCCTACTTTTGCTTCTATTTTCATCAAGGGAACCCATGTATTTTTATTTTTATAAAAATATTAATAGTGAAAATTTGAAAGAAAAAGATTTAAAAGGAACATGAGTTCCCCCGCGCCTTACTAACTCGCCGGTAACCGGACCAAATGCATGTGTATCTGAAGTTATATACATCTGTCAAAAAAATTAAAGTAAAAACACAAAACATACCTTCTAATAAGTTCAAAGTAGAGTATATTATATTTACAAATAAAGTATATATTATATTTAAAACATCTCCGACCATGAGTTCCTCTTAACTACATTAGTCTAGGTGACATGAAATATAGATATCTTCTAAAATATTTGTCGCTACAAGGGAGCACAACTGTTAGTTATAATTATAGATATCCTAAACTCGTCTTCTATAATTGTTGAATTTCTATCCATCCTCTAAATACATCCCGCTCAAATTTCTCCAACTTTCCTTATTATCTCATTCAAACTGTTACCATAAATTAAGATTATTTTAAATATAGCTATTCATTATAGCTAATACCACTGGAGCACAACCTCTTACATGTTCAATAAAGATAAATTTTATTTTATATCATTATAGCTAATGAGTTTAGCTAATGTTCTTGGAAATGCTCTGCATGGAATTTTTTCAACTATCAATTCAATAATTAACAGACATGCATGTAATAAAGATGAAAACATTTATATATATAGAAATGATAAATGTGAACTTCCAGTAGTGCACTAAGAATAGTTCTGAATCACATATATATAGTAACATAAGATCCCTAATTATATATATTATGATTATTTAATTGATTTTAAGTTTCCCAAATCATTTACCATTAAATGTATACAAACAAAATCATTTCCCCCCGTAATTTCTTCTTTTGAGATTCGATTATAAATGTATACTATGGGCATTTACTCAAACGTGAACTTGCCTGCAATTTTATTTTAGTTTTCATTCACTGCAAATAACATGGCAACAGTTCTCACCTTCCCTCTAAATTTACTTATTCCATCTGTTTTAGCTTTCTCCTCTGCTGCAGACGATAATTTTCAAGAACCACTAGCAGATAAACTCATCAGAGACTTAAATTTATTCCCTAAACATGAGGTCAACATTGTTCCAACAGGCACTTTTGCGGCTAGTAAAGGTCCCCAGGCTTGTTGAAAAGAAAATTACTTTGCCAGTACTAGGTGATTCAGGAGCCACTGTTAATGATTTAGGTCACCATGCGGGCTACTATCGGCTTCCACCTAAAGATGCAAGGTAAGTTTATGAGTAACCATTTTTTTAAAATTTTTTGTTTTCATTATTAGAAATAGAAGTTATGAGTTGTGTGTGTATAGAGAGTATGGTCATTGGAACAGTGTTTCCTTGATTCGAGTTCCTTATATGTTGGCAAAATTTCTTAAAGTTGCAACTTCCTTCTATGCAACTCATTTCCCCGGGTTGTTCTATTTTTTCTTCGAGTCGCGTCAAAGTGAAGCCGACCCTGTTGTTATATGGCTATCAGGAGGTCCAGGATGTAGCAGCTCATTGGCTTTGTTCTATGAAAATGGTCCTTTTCATATTACAGAAAATATGTCACTTTCTTGGAATGCCTTTGGTTGGGACAAGGTATATTTACTTATTTGTTTGTATTATTGCATATGTATTTTTTTACCTCATTAGGGTTCTGGTGCATGACAGGTGTCAAACATAATATATGTCGACCAGCCTGTTGGAACTGGTTTTAGTTACTCATCTGATAATAGTGACATTCGAAGCGAAGGGTGTCAGTAACGATTTATATGATTTTCTGCAGGTTTGTTCTTGTCTAGTTCATTACCTGTCAGATGAGAGCTTTATTAAATTATCATCTGCTTAACTAAATACACTGTAACACTAGTATGCAGGATCTAGGGAGGGTGATTCTACCCGTAAATACCCTGTAATTTTAAGATTCCCGAGTGTTGCACCCGATTTTGTCTAGGCGCGCCCTGTTCTTTAGGGCTCGCCCTAGGTTGAACCGATGGGGTTGGGGTCTTCATATTTGGACTATTATGCTCCTGGTAAATAAATACTTAGTTATGGATTGAGCTCTGTTGTGCCCATATTTGGTTTAGGGTGCGTCCTCTATAATTGGCGGGCACGTCCCGTGAGGTTGCTTTACACAGACTTTAGCTTGAATAAATAATATTTGGAGTTCGGTGTACACTGGGTCTTAAGTCTGAGGACTCGTCCTAAGTCTGATAACTCGTCCTAAGTGTGATGACTCGTCATATGCCTGAGGACTCGTCCTAAGTCTGATAACTCGTCCTATGTCTGAGAACTCGTCCTAAGTGTGATGACTCGTCCTATGCCTGAGGACTCGTCCTAAGTCTGATAACTCGTCCTATGTCTGAGGACTCGTCCTAAGTGTGATGACTCGTCCTATGCCTGAGGACTCGTCCTATGTCTGATAACTCGTCCTATGTTTGAGGACTCGTCCTAAGTCTGATGACTCGTCCTATGCTTGAGTACTCGTCCTAAGTTTGATGACTCGTCCAAAGTTTGATGACTCGTCCTATGTCTGAGGACTCGTCCTAAGTTTGATGACTCGTCCTAAGCCTGAGGATTCGTCCTAAGTTTGATGACTCGTCCTAAGCCTGAGGATTCGTCTTAATCATGATAACGTCCTGATCATGGGGACTCGTCCTAAGGAGGACTCGTCCTGGTATAAGGACTCGTCCTAGTATGAATACTCACCCTGAGGAGACGGCTCGCCCTGAGCATGAGGGCTCGCCTTGAGGAAGAGGACTCGTCCTCGGCCAGGGAGAAATGCTTTCATATTATTGATACATATCATGCTTGGAAAGATATTTTCATATCAGACACTTGTGTAACAGTTATTTGAAGACTAATTGAAGGATAAGGAGTAGCTTGCATTTTAAGGAAGAATGGGCCTTCCTCAAACTGGGGAGGACGCGCCCTGGAAGGTGTCAAAGGAGGGCGCGCCCTATTTTGGTCGGCGACTCTTTGGACTCTTTTTGTATAATCTTGGCTCTCAACCTAATTACATGTATCTTGGAAGGCCCTCCGGGGTTAATTGTTGAAGGCCCTCCGGGGTTAATTATTGAAGACCATTGCTCTGTATTCCACGGGTTGTCCTCGGCGGGGAGCTTTGGGATGCAGCTGACCTCAGCTTGGAAGATCCTTTCCCTGTACTCAGGCGGGTTGTCCTCGTCTGGGGGCTTAGGACGCGTCCTGCATTCGGGGTGGATCTAGTGCTAGCCTCCAGTCAAGGTATCCGAGAAATAGCTGTAGTGGACCGACTAGAGCCCATGGTTTCCGGGTCAACGTCGGATTCATGAAGTCCTTGGACATTATACTGGGCTTTGGACTATCCAAACAAGCCTCCATGTAGAGACCTCTTCCAACTAGGTTTTGATTATCAAATCAGGGTTGAATAAGGTGTTGAATAAGGGGGTGGATAAGGTGGACTTTTCCTAACGGGCTTCTACTTCAGCAAGAACTACGTGGGCTTGATCCCCTATAAATAGGGGTACGTAGGCACATTGTGAGGGGTTGGAAGTTGGGGAGCTCAAGGAGAACAACTGAAAAACCCTAGCAATCTCAGCCCCCAATTACTCACAAACCACCACACTCCAGTGATATTCAGCCTTGTTTGATCTTTTTCCGGCAAAGAATCTCAATCTTTGTTGATTACCAGATTTCTCCATCAACAAATTGGCGCTAGAAGGAAGGGATGTTTACATCTTAGGAGAAAGGATGTCACAACAACCTGATCGGAAAACGGATTGCAAGGACGGAGATGACGAGCACACTTCTGACCGGAGGCCAAGCCATGACTTCAGAGGCCAAAGACTAAGCCATGACTTTGGAGGCCGGAGACCAAGCCACGACTTCAGAGGCCGGAGTTTAACATGGGGCGGTCAGTTGCTGAAAATCAGACTGAGGATGAAGCAAGGAGGATCGTCATCGCAGGAGGAGCTCTGTAACGCCCTCCCGACCCGGGGTCTAGATCGGGGCGTCACTGACACTCTACATGCATACATCCTATATAAATATAAACAATCACAAATATAGATATACATGACCCCAACTATTACCCTGGACCTTTAACAGGTAATGATATGAAACAAGCACAACTCTAAATTCATTAATTACATAACCAGAATAAATATTATTACAACTCTGAATCATCTGACAAAAGTCTATCAACATGAACACTTAAGACTTAACAAGGTCTTTTCCTTCTAACTCAGCCTCGATCCTACCTGTTCAATCTCAGCCAGCCTAGCATAATTAAGAAAGGATGTATTCTTCCTCGCAGTCTGCTTAATACGTTCCATGATTCTCAAAAGCTGTAGAAGTTAGAAAATAAAAGAATGAGCCACAAAAGCTCAGCAAGTAACCATGTGGGTTAAAAAAAACAGTTCTACAGGCTTATATATAATTTGAAAAGTCTTTTCTCAAAACCATGCTTTAAAAATCATTGCTGGACCTCATTGTCCCATAACTATAATCAAAATTTCATTCAGGGTATTCATTATTCGCAAGACTTTCTTTTATAAATCCACTGGCAAGGTTAGATAATTTTAATAACTGGTGCAAGGTATTAAGAAACTAGAAGCAATAAACATTTCCAAGTATAAGAATAATCTGCAGGGTTAGATGGATAACAGGAAGTAATATATAGCAATTGAAACAAAGTCAAGTCAAGATATGTCTGACAGTTTAAGCTGTAAAGGGCATGATATAACAGGGCATTTCAATTTTCATTATTAATCATTTCAAAGATCAGTTTATAAAACTGTCCTTTCATTAGGACTGATTCTTTCAAAACATTTTATAAAACCGTCCTCTCATTAGGACCTTGCTTTTCAAATCATTTATAAAACTGTCCTCTCATTAGGACCTTTACTGTTCAAATCGTTTATAAAACTGTCCTCTCATTAGGACCTTTACTGTTTAAAAACAATTATTTTGGTTGAAGTTTTCTCACAACGCCAGACAATACGGGTGATCAGCCACGTAAAGTCCCCATAACGGACTAAAGTCCCTCTGGACATAAGGAGTACTCATAAAGGCACTTATTGCCATTGGCCTTGGGCTATCTCATTATAGCCATTGACTATCTCATTATAGTCTTCCCATAAAAAGTGCTGGACCGGCGTCACTCGGCCTCTTACGCCTCCAACCTATAGGAATCCGCAGAAGCCATATTTGATCAGAATTCCTATAATAACCAAAACCTTTCCTTTTTAAAATTACCAAATCATTTGATGAAAAAGACTTCTTGAAAGTCGGATTTCATATTTAAATCCATTTTTAAAGATCATTAGACAGAGTAGATTTTTATTCCAGGATAAGTCTCAAAACAAGTCTCTGTTGTAATAAAGTAAGCTGAAATCATAAACTGGGGATCAAAACCAAGCTATAGTTGTGAAGTCAGGTTACAGGGTCAATTCATAGGTATAACAAGATGTTTTGAAAACAGTTGTAAGGCATTTAATTGTAGCAGTAGTTAGGCAATAGCAACAGGGTAAGTTCAGAATTAAAATTCAAGTAAACATAGTTAAGAAAATGGTGATAGCATAAGTCACAGTTCAAGGTCACTGGTTTAAGATTTTTAAATCTGGTTTATAAGCTGTCAGTAGCAGTTCAGGGATTGAAGAGTTTAAAGTGCAATTAAAAACTGGTACAAGGTTGTAGTTTAAGTAAGCAGTTAAAGTAAGGCAGGCTATAACTTAAAACAGTTGAGATAAAATAAAATAGTCGCAGGGTCATAAACAGTTCATAAAACACTTCTTAAGTTTAAAGAGATTAGGCAGTAGTTACTTGCCTCAAAAAGGAATGCTACAGCTGCTGAACAGGTAGATCTCCTACACCAATACTAACTCTCTACTTTAGTTTTCCCTTTGTTCTTCACCTCAACGTCCTTCGTAGCTACACATAAATAATACTATTTCAGTATCTCATTCATACTCGACGTTATCTTTAACGTCTAACTCACTCTACCCTTTCGTTACTGAAATCCCTTGACCAGTATAATAATAATGTATATCACATAACAAGTATACATTGACAAGCATATAACACACATTATAAATCCATCAATCTTGTACAACTACTCAAATATCCACTGGCTAACAACCCATGTATCTCATATCATACATTGACACTATCAAAAGAATCACTGAGCAGGCATACACCGACAGGCATATAGCACATAGCATATAATCATATTTTTCTACAGTATTCCTGACTGATAGCCTTTCCTATACAGAAGTGGTGTGCCAATAATGTTTTAAAAAGATCATTCAGTTTTAGAAAAATTTCGGCAGCATCTCTCCTGTAAATAGAGTTACCCGTCGGAATTCAACCGACACAACCAACCACTAATTACAATTATATATAATCAGTCTTATATAATACAAAATCCATCCCCTACAAAGCAATATCCACATAAATCATAAAACTCAATTCACTTCTCATATTCAGATATTAGCAATTATATCAATTCGTACCTTTATAGTCGAATATACACTTAAACATGTAATTTGAATCATAGTATTAAAATTATTCAACCAACCATTATTGAATCTAATCAAATACTAAACTCCAAACAAGGTAAACGAACCAATTTAACATACTAGTGCTAGTATCAAAACTTTATATGATTCATGGTTACCCATATAAAGAAATCAATCTTTTAAAATAAGTGAGTAACTGAAAACCTCATTGCGCAGGCTATGGTAAAACATTTTTCATAAATTGAAAAATAATCATTTTGACACCAAATTTTGCAGGTACATACTTGAATACTAAACCAAAATCATATAAAAGTTTCAGTTGTAAATAATTTAGAAAAGACTAAAAACGAATTATTTGAAATCAGAAACCGTAACAGCAATTTTCAGCACTGCGCGGTGTTTACTAAAATGATCATAACTTTTTCCTCGCTTGTCCAAATAATATAAAATTAGTGCCCAATTAAACTTGAAATAATAAGCAACATGTTCTACACCTAGTCACTGCCTAGAGCAGGGCACAATCAGTCCCTAATTAACAGAACAGAACATGGCAGTTTCTTTGCCCAAAATCTATTTCTAATTCTTATAAATCAATCTACCTTTAATTATCAACAAGTACTTGCAGTTATCATCAAATTCGAAGCATCTAGTGACTACAATCAAGCTACCAAATCAACATATCATAGTTACAAAGTCTACATGACTCGAATAAGCCGAACATAGACTAGAACCCAAATAATTTGATACAACTAATTCGGACATGTGCAAAATGGTACCATAGCCAACATGAAATTCCTCTTGTTAACAAGAACAGAATATAATTGACAAGATCATCATTTCTACGGCAAGATTACAAGCAAACTCACACCGTAGGCTCCTCGGAGGTCATCGCCGACGGTGATGATCCGGTGGAGAACCGATGGTGGTTCTATCAACACCCAATCATTCCTTTACTCCTATTATAGCATAGTCATATCTTAAATCAAGAAATCAAGTCCCCAAATCAGTTGCATACAGGTCTTTGACATACATACATACAAGGCATGCACACATATATATACAAATTGTAACAAAGTAATAGAAGATGAGATTATTAACACTAATACTAGCTAAAATATGTACAAATCATGGACTATGCCAAGAACATCGAGAAAATGCAAGAGGAGACTCACCACCGACTTAGAACAGAACAAAGATGCAGAATGGGGAAGAAAGAGGGCTGGTGGGTGTTTATAATGGCAGGGGCAGGATGGTAATTTCACAATGCTGCTTTCTGTTTTAAAAATCAACTAATAATTCGAATTTTGGGAGATACAGGGTACAAAAATAATTTTTATATTTTTAAACTGAAGAAAATAAATTTATAAGCTCCCCCATATTTTTAAAATATTTTTCTGATGAATAAATAATTAAATACAAATCGGAGAAGTTTCAGCACTTTAAATAGAAATAAGAGTATAAAATTCTTTAAAAATATTTCGGGGCTCAAATAAAATAAAATTTTATTTTTCCAACGTCTCAGAATATATAAAGAACATTTTGGAAAAGATTTCATGATTTTTGGACATCCCCATAATTAAATATGGAATTTAGAAGAGAAATATTTTCAGGATAAAATAGGACTGAGAAAATCATATAACAATATTGAGACTGAATTAAATCACACAACCATTTTTAGAAAGTCTCTAAAATCACATAGAAGCCACATCTAAAATTTCATAATTATTGGACACACCAATAATTTTATAAAAATCAAACAGTGCATCAATTTAGCATAAAAAGTCAATTAATCACTTTAATAAATCACTTGAACACATTGTGGTCAAACAGGCAGTCAGCTAGACATATAAAATGACTACATACCACATCTTATCATATTGGAGCACAAAAATAATACATCTCATATTAATTAAATATATATAAATACCTCAATCGTTACATTCTCCCCCCCTTATAAGGATTCTGTCCCCAGAATCAGCCTAAGCAAACAAGTAGGGATACTTTTCAAGTATTTCACTCTCAAGTTCCCATGTGGATTCCTCAACTCGAGGATTTCTCCACAAAACCTTTACAAGCCTAACAGACTTATTTCTTAAAACCTTATCCTTACGGTCCTGAATCGCTACAGGCTGTTCTATGTATGACAAATCGGTTTGAATCTCCAGAGGTTCATATTCTATTACATGACTCATATCAGGATTATACTTTCTAAGCATAGATATGTGAAAAACATTGTGGATATGCTGCATCTGCAGCGGTAGAGCCAATTCATACGCAACTTCCCCAACTCGCTTCAAAACTTCAAAAGGTCCTATATATCTTGGACTAAGCTTTCCTTTCTTGCCAAATCTACTAACACCTTTCCATGGAGAAATCTTTAGCAACACTTGGTCACCTTATTCAAAACTCATATCTTTCCTTGACTGGTCAGCATACTTCTTTTGCCTATCTTGAGCAGCTAGCAATCTCTTCTGAATCAACTCAATCTTTTCTTTAGTTTGTTGAACTAACTCTGGACCCAAAATCTTACGTTCACCAACTTCATTCCAACACACTGGTGATCTTCACTTCCTTCCATACAAGGCTTCATACGGGGGCATTCCAATACTGGCATGATAGCTGTTGTTATATGAAAACTCCACTAACGGTAGATGCTCGTCCCAACTTCCTTCAAAATCCAAGGCACAAACTCTCAACATGTCTTCAATGGTCTGAATTGTCCTTTCACTCTGGCCATCTGTCTGAGGATGATATGCAGTACTCATATTCAACTTCATTCCCAACACTCTTGAAATTTCTTCCAGAATCTAGAATTAAATCTCGGGTCTCTGTCAGATACTATTGATACAGGAACACCATGCCGCATAACAATCTCTTTCAGGTACAAATGAACCAACCTGTCCAGTGAAAATCTTTCGTTGATCGGTAGAAAGTGCGCTGACTTAGTTAATCTGTCTATTATCACCCAAATAGCATCATGATTAGCCTTTGTCCTTGGTAATCCTACTACAAAATCCATAGCAAGATTCTCCCATTTCCATTCTAGAATCTCTAGTGGTTGCAACAATCCACTAGGTCTCTGATGTTCAGCTTTGACTCTCTGACACGTATAACATTTACTGATCCAATCTGCCACATCTCTTTTCATGTTGGGCCACCAAAAATTTTCTTTCAAGTCTTTATACATCTTTGTGCTTCCCGGGTGAATAGAGTATCTTGAACTATGTGCATCATGCAAAATTTCATTCTTGAGCTCTTGGACATTAGGGATCCAAATTCGTGAGGAATACCTAAAGATTCCTTTATCGTCCTTCTGACCTCTTAACTCTTCTCCGGTCAACTTGGCTCTGTCTTGACTCATCATCTGTTCTTGACATCTCTTGATCTTTTCTAACAACTCTGGCTGAAAAGTCATTGTATACACCATCTCTTCTACTGAATCAGAACCATATACTTCTATTTCCAATTTTTTTTTTCAATCTCCTTGATCAATTTTTCAAATGAAACCATTATATTCAATCTTTCATTTCTACTTAAAACATTTGCTACAACATTCGCTTTGTCTGGATGATAGTTAATCATACAGTTTTAGTATTTAATCAATTCCAACCATTTTCTCTATCTCATGTTCAGCTCTTTCTAAGTAAAGATATACTCAAACTTTTGTGATCCGTGTAAATCTCACACTTTTCTCCATACAAGTAGTGCCTCCATATCTTCAGTGCAAACACAATAGCAGCTAATTCTAGATCATGCATACTTCAATTCATGAGGTCTTAACTGCCTGGAAGCATATACAATTACCTTTCCGTGTTGCATCAAAACACATCCCAAGCCTTTGTGAGAAGCATCACTGTAGATAACGAAATTCCCTTGATCGTCACGTAATACCAACACTGGTGCAGACACTAGTCTTCGCTTTAGCTCTTCAAAACTTTCTTCACACTTTTCATTCCATACAAACTTTTCATTCTTCCTGGTCAACTTGGTCATAGGGGTAACTATCTTTGAAAAATCTTGAACAAATCTTCGATAGTATCCCGTTAATCCCAGAAAACTTCTTACTTCTGTTGGAGTCCTTGGTCTTTCCCATTTCATCACTGCTTCTATCTTTGCCGGATCAACTTTGATGCCTTCTTTACTGACAACATGTCCTAAGAATTGTATTTCCTTCAGCCAAAATTCACATTTAGAAAACTTCGCATACAACTTCTCCTTTCTTAAAATCTCTAAAGCAACTCTCAAATGATCAACATGTTCCTCCTCCGACTTTGAATATATCAAGATGTCGTCAATAAATACAATCACAAATTTGTCGAAATACTTCTTAAAGACTCTGTTCATTAGATCCATAAACGCTGCTGGGGCATTTGTCAATCCAAAAGCCATAACCAAAAATTCATAGTGTTCGTACCTTGTTCTGAACGCTGTTTTAGATACATCTTCAGGTTTGATCTTGAGTTGATGGTATCCGGACCTTAAGTCAATTTTGGAAAAACATTCGGCTCCTTTCAGCTGGTCAAAAAGATCGTCGATCCTCGACAACGGGTACTTATTCTTGATAGTCAACTTGTTCAACTCTCGGTAATCTATGCATAATCTCATTCTTCCATCCTTCTTCTTCACAAACAGTACTGGTGCTCCCCAGGGGGACACACTAGGCCTTATCACTCCTTTATCCAAAAGATCTTGTATTTGACTCGTCAATTCCTTCATCTCAACAGGTGTCATTCTGTACGGAGCCTTAGAAACTGATTCAGTACCGGGAGCTAAATCAATAGAAAACTCAGTTTCCCTGTCTAGAGGTAATCCGGGTAACTCGGAATTCAACTTCCTCACCTTCTGTTGTCTTCACTTTTAACTTCTTTTCCTTACAATCTATTTGGTCCTCATTGATCTGCGTTACCATTATGACAATCTCCTTTCTGACCATCTTGTCTTCTATTAAATTTGGTTCTGAAACTTCCTTGACCTTGGCCTTCTTCTCTGGCCCCAAATTTCCTCTTCTTATTATCTTTCTCCCTCTGAGACATCTCACTTTCATTTTCCACAATCATTGCCTTCTGAACCATTGCGGCAAAGCTCTGTAGCTCAAAAACTGCCACTCTGCTTCGAATCCATGGCCTCAAGCCTTGTTGAAATCTTTTGGCCTTCTGTACTACTGTTCTGTTGAAAACTATGACTCTAATTCTGGTGATTCTCATTTTCTTCTTAAATGAAATCACACTATTATCTTCTTTCAAACTTTCAGGCTTTATTTTGCCCTTCCCACTTTCTTTTCATTTCTAACTCGGTATATTATCTTTATACTCAACATATTTCTTTATTTCGACTCTGAAAACTTTTATTCGGTCAAATTTTCCCATATACTTTTCTAGAAATAACTCAATAAATCTAATATAAAGAAATACAACAGCTCCATTCAATTTCACTTTAGCTCCCTGCTAAATCGCTTCTTCTTTCTGTATAAACGACTTGTAATGTTTCATATTCTTCTGAACACTAACAATCTCAGCATCACAATTCGTTACAAGGTCGAACAATTACTAATCGAAGGAATCAAAAGCAAAGCTCAGATTTGATATTCAAACAAAAGTATAAAACATGGACCAAGATTCTTTGAAACAATAGGTTCAAAAGAAATCTCAACTTTTACTGGTTAGAGAACCATTAGAGTTTAAAATATGGGACTTTGCAAAGAATGGATATCATATTCAAGAAGAAATAACTGGGAGATCACTATGATCTTCGAACTTCCATTACGTTACATATGCCACTTAGGAGAACCTCCGTAGTACATAAGGTGGCCAACCTTAGCACTTTCATGACATGCAACTTACCAACAGTGGCGTCCCACCTTGGTATCCCCTTTATATAGGGTTGTTCATCCCAGAAGAGTACAAAGAATTAATATGATACATAATACTCAAAATTTCAAGAATCAATTCAAGGCTTGTTAATAAAATATCTGAATCAATAAAGATAGTTTCAATAGAACGAATAGAGAGTTTGGGTAAACAGAATACACATGACTCTGGAAATTAGAGCGAGTAAGGTCAATTGTAGAAAATATCTCTCTCAAGTCACAAATAGAGAATCGATTTCCTAACGGGGCTTGAAATCTAACACACATAACAAATACAATCCTAGGTGGTGCAAAAATCTCAGCACGAACAGATGCAGGCTCAGACACAAGCAATACAGGTAGAACGGGTGCCTCACTAGTAGGTGCTACCATATACTCAGGGATACAATCCATAACCTCCACGTCCGATCCAGAATCCATACTAGGCTCAAAGTAAGACTCGTGTGGAGTGGTGCCAAAAGAAGTATTGAAGAATGGAGGGGAATGGTAAATGAGGATCCTTATCACTATTCGATGGTATCTGTAATTTTACAGTGGTATACCGATGGATAAACCAAGTTGAAGTTATCTTAAGTCTAACGTCATTATATCTTAACATTTTTAACCATCGAGACTCTATCTGAATATCTCGACTCAAAACTCTAAGTTCCTATATTGAGTGATCCTATCTTATATCTTTAAGGGTTTAAATCTTACACTTATCCAATGTCTATAAGTATGTAAATCCTAGAACCTATATCCTCTTATCTTATTAATATACTCCTGGCTTGTTTCAGTGACCAAAACCTGTAGCTCTGATACCAACCTGTAACGCCCTCCCGACCCGGGGTCTAGATCGGGGCGTCACTGACACTCTACATGCATACATCCTATATAAATATAAACAATCACAAATATAGATATACATGACCCCAACTATTACCCTGGACCTTTAACAGGTAATGGTATGAAACAAGCACAACTCTAAATTCATTAATTACATAACCAGAATAAATATTATTACAACTCTGAATCATCTGACAAAAGTCTATCAACATGAACACTTAAGACTTAACAAGGTCTTTTCCTTCTAACTCAGCCTCGATCCTACCTGTTCAATCTCAGCCAGCCTAGCATAATTAAGAAAGGATGTATTCTTCCTCGCAGTCTGCTTAATACGTTCCATGATTCTCAAAAGCTGTAGAAGTTAGAAAATAAAAGAATGAGCCACAAAAGCTCAGCAAGTAACCATGTGGGTTAAAAAAAATAGTTCTACAGGCTTATATATAATTTGAAAAGTCTTTTCTCAAAACCATGCTTTAAAAATCATTGCTGGACCTCATTGTCCCATAACTATAATCAAAATTTCATTCAGGGTATTCATTATTCGCAAGACTTTCTTTTATAAATCCACTGGCAAGGTTAGATAATTTTAATAACTGGTGCAAGGTATTAAGAAACTAGAAGCAATAAACATTTCCAAGTATAAGAATAATCTGCAGGGTTAGATGGATAACAGGAAGTAATATATAGCAATTGAAACAAAGTCAAGTCAAGATATGTCTGACAGTTTAAGCTGTAAAGGGCATGATATAACAGGGCATTTCAATTTTCATTATTAATCATTTCAAAGATCAGTTGTATAAAACTGTCCTTTCATTAGGACTGATTCTTTCAAAACATTTTATAAAACCGTCCTCTCATTAGGACCTTGCTTTTCAAATCATTTATAAAACTGTCCTCTCATTAGGACCTTTACTGTTCAAATCGTTTATAAAACTGTCCTCTCATTAGGACCTTTACTGTTTAAAAACAATTATTTTGGTTGAAGTTTTCTCACAACGCCAGACAATACGGGTGATCAGCCACGTAAAGTCCCCATAACGGACTAAAGTCCCTCTGGACATAAGGAGTACTCATAAAGGCACTTATTGCCATTGGCCTTGGGCTATCTCATTATAGCCATTGACTATCTCATTATAGTCTTCCCATAAAAAGTGCTGGACCGGCGTCACTCGGCCTCTTACGCCTCCAACCTATAGGAATCCGCAGAAGCCATATTTGATCAGAATTCCTATAATAACCAAAACCTTTCCTTTTTAAAATTACCAAATCATTTGATGAAAAAGACTTCTTGAAAGTCGGATTTCATATTTAAATCCATTTTTAAAGATCATTAGACAGAGTAGATTTTTATTCCAGGATAAGTCTCAAAACAAGTCTCTGTTGTAATAAAGTAAGCTGAAATCATAAACTGGGGATCAAAACCAAGCTATAGTTGTGAAGTCAGGTTACAGGGTCAATTCATAGGTATAACAAGATGTTTTGAAAACAGTTGTAAGGCATTTAATTGTAGCAGTAGTTAGGCAATAGCAACAGGGTAAGTTCAGAATTAAAATTCAAGTAAACATAGTTAAGAAAATGGTGATAGCATAAGTCACAGTTCAAGGTCACTGGTTTAAGATTTTTAAATCTGGTTTATAAGCTGTCAGTAGCAGTTCAGGGATTGAAGAGTTTAAAGTGCAATTAAAAACTGGTACAAGGTTGTAGTTTAAGTAAGCAGTTAAAGTAAGGCAGGCTATAACTTAAAACAGTTGAGATAAAATAAAATAGTCGCAGGGTCATAAACAGTTCATAAAACACTTCTTAAGTTTAAAGAGATTAGGCAGTAGTTACTTGCCTCAAAAAGGAATGCTACAGCTGCTGAACAGGTAGATCTCCTACACCAATACTAACTCTCTACTTTAGTTTTCCCTTTGTTCTTCACCTCAACGTCCTTCGTAGCTACACATAAATAATACTATTTCAGTATCTCATTCATACTCGACGTTATCTTTAACGTCTAACTCACTCTACCCTTTCGTTACTGAAATCCCTTGACCAGTATAATAATAATGTATATCACATAACAAGTATACATTGACAAGCATATAACACACATTATAAATCCATCAATCTTGTACAACTACTCAAATATCCACTGGCTAACAACCCATGTATCTCATATCATACATTGACACTATCAAAAGAATCACTGAGCAGGCATACACCGACAGGCATATAGCACATAGCATATAATCATATTTTTCTACAGTATTCCTGACTGATAGCCTTTCCTATACAGAAGTGGTGTGCCAATAATGTTTTAAAAAGATCATTCAGTTTTAGAAAAATTTCGGCAGCATCTCTCCTGTAAATAGAGTTACCCGTCGGAATTCAACCGACACAACCAACCACTAATTACAATTATATATAATCAGTCTTATATAATACAAAATCCATCCCCTACAAAGCAATATCCACATAAATCATAAAACTCAATTCACTTCTCATATTCAGATATTAGCAATTATATCAATTCGTACCTTTATAGTCGAATATACACTTAAACATGTAATTTGAATCATAGTATTAAAATTATTCAACCAACCATTATTGAATCTAATCAAATACTAAACTCCAAACAAGGTAAACGAACCAATTTAACATACTAGTGCTAGTATCAAAACTTTATATGATTCATGGTTACCCATATAAAGAAATCAATCTTTTAAAATAAGTGAGTAACTGAAAACCTCATTGCGCAGGCTATGGTAAAACATTTTTCATAAATTGAAAAATAATCATTTTGACACCAAATTTTGCAGGTACATACTTGAATACTAAACCAAAATCATATAAAAGTTTCAGTTGTAAATAATTTAGAAAAGACTAAAAACGAATTATTTGAAATCAGAAACCGTAACAGCAATTTTCAGCACTGCGCGGTGTTTACTAAAATGACCATAACTTTTTCCTCGCTTGTCCAAATAATATAAAATTAGTGCCCAATTAAACTTGAAATAATAAGCAACATGTTCTACACCTAGTCACTGCCTAGAGCAGGGCACAATCAGTCCCTAATTAACAGAACTGAACATGGCAGTTTCTTTGCCCAAAATCTATTTCTAATTCTTATAAATCAATCTACCTTTAATTATCAACAAGTACTTGCAGTTATCATCAAATTCGAAGCATCTAGTGACTACAATCAAGCTACCAAATCATCATATCATAGTTACAAAGTCTACATGACTCGAATAAGCCGAACATAGACTAGAACCCAAATAATTTGATACAACTAATTCGGACATGTGCAAAATGGTACCATAGCCAACATGAAATTCCTCTTGTTAACAAGAACAGAATATAATTGACAAGATCATCATTTCTACGGCAAGATTACAAGCAAACTCACACCGTAGGCTCCTCGGAGGTCATCGCCGACGGTGATGATCCGGTGGAGAACCGATGGTGGTTCTATCAACACTCAATCATTCCTTTACTCCTATTATAGCATAGTCATATCTTAAATCAAGAAATCAAGTCCCCAAATCAGTTGCATACAGGTCTTTGACATACATACATACAAGGCATGCACACATATATATACAAATTGTAACAAAGTAATAGAAGATGAGATTATTAACACTAATACTAGCTAAAATATGTACAAATCATGGACTATGCCAAGAACATCGAGAAAATGCAAGAGGAGACTCACCACCGACTTAGAACAGAACAAAGATGCAGAATGGGGAAGAAAGAGGGCTGGTGGGTGTTTATAATGGCAGGGGCAGGATGGTAATTTCACAATGCTGCTTTCTGTTTTAAAAATCAACTAATAATTCGAATTTTGGGAGATACAGGGTACAAAAATAATTTTTATATTTTTAAACTGAAGAAAATAAATTTATAAGCTCCCCCATATTTTTAAAATATTTTTCTGATGAATAAATAATTAAATACAAATCGGAGAAGTTTCAGCACTTTAAATAGAAATAAGAGTATAAAATTCTTTAAAAATATTTCGGGGCTCAAATAAAATAAAATTTTATTTTTCCAACGTCTCAGAATATATAAAGAACATTTTGGAAAAGATTTCATGATTTTTGGACATCCCCATAATTAAATATGGAATTTAGAAGAGAAATATTTTCAGGATAAAATAGGACTGAGAAAATCATATAACAATATTGAGACTGAATTAAATCACACAACCATTTTTAGAAAGTCTCTAAAATCACATAGAAGCCACATCTAAAATTTCATAATTATTGGACACACCAATAATTTTATAAAAATCAAACAGTGCATCAATTTAGCATAAAAAGTCAATTAATCACTTTAATAAATCACTTGAACACATTGTGGTCAAACAGGCAGTCAGCTAGACATATAAAATGACTACATACCACATCTTATCATATTGGAGCACAAAAATAATACATCTCATATTAATTAAATATATATAAATACCTCAATCGTTACAAGCTCGATGGACTTCTCACCCAAATCGATCAGGCCGCATCGCGAAAGAGGTACGTAGTGTCGAGGTAATCTCTGAAAACCCTATTGAATATTTACAACATAGATCTGGTAGGACCCTTTTGCAGGATGTAGTAAGAGATCTATCGAGGCTGGAGATTGTGAATAAGGTTTGAATCATAATCGAGGTTGGAGATGGTGAATAAGGTTGGAATCATATTCGAGGCCGGAGATTGTGAATAAGGTTTGAATCATAATCGAGGTTGGAGATGGTGAATAAGGTTGGAATCATAATCGAGGTTGGAGATGGAGAATAAGGTTGGAGTCATATTCGAGGGCGGAGAAGTGAATAAGGCTGTAGTCATATTCGAGGCTGGAGAGGTGAACGAGGTTGGAGTCATATTCGTGGTTGGAGATGGTGAATAAGGTCGGAGTCATAATCGAGTCTGGAGTCATGATCGAGGCTAGATTCATGATTGAGGCTGGAGTCGTGATCGAGGCTTGAGTCATGGTTGATGTTGGAGATGTGAATAAGGTTGGAACAATAATCGTGATATATGTGGCCAAGGCTGAGGCAGATTCTAGGCAGATGTCGCTCAAGCCTCAACCAGCTGCTAGGCAGATGCTGCCCTAGGCTCAAACTGCATGATAGTGATTTTCATGATTCTCATCAGCCACGCCGTGACAATGTTTTCAGGGCGCGCCCTCCATCAGAAAAGCGACCAATTTCAATCCATTAACTTCTAAAAGCGCATTGGAAAGCCGAAGCCAGGACCAATCTCCGCAGGGCGTGCCCTGGAGGCCAGTGGGCGAGGCCACTGTGGGCGATGCATTTTCTCTCAAGAAAGGTGAATAAGGTTGAAATAGTACTTATAATAGAAGAGGTGAACAACGGAAGGATTGTTTGCGTGATTCTAAGCCGAGAGTTTGTGGAGGTCCTAGAAACGGAAGGATAAGGGGTATATATGATTTTTTCGTGATTTTATCAACCTCCACAATGGAGACATACTTCAGGGCGCACCCTCATTTAAGAGAGCACTACCCACTCAGATGACTACTCATCCTTAGGGCGCGCCTCATCCTGCCACGACTTAGGCCCAGGCCACGCCTGCTTCGAATCGGCCGCCTAGTTCTCAGCCACGCCCAATCCTCAGAACGCGCCTCGAGCAAATGTCATGACACATATAATGCCTCGGCAACGGCCTCTATTAGTAACTCAGGAGGAAGAAAAAGTTGTGTTACTTATACTTCATGAATAAGGGAGTGCTTGCCCAAAATATGGTTATATTTACTACTGACTCTTGTCATTATGGGGACTCTTCTAGGGCGCACCCTAGAAGGCGCGCCCTGAGGGAGTTATTTGGGTTACTTAATTTCTATGTTGAAATGATAGCATGGTGTTGTGTTAGGAATCTACATGAGATTTGATGATAACATTAATCTTAGAATCATAGAAATTTTATTTGTTGTAACTGATCAATTGATATGAAAGTTATAAATATCAATTGATCAGGAAACCATTTATCAGTTGAAGTGTTTATTTGAATCAACTGATAATTTGGATTGTAGCATAGGTGTACTTAGTCTATTTCAATCGATAAGGTGTAAATCAATTGATATTTTGTTCATCAATTGATGTTATAGTCGATTGATATGGATCATCAATTGATGTGTAAATTAAACTGTTAAATTATAATTATGTGAAGACAGGAAATTGCACAAGTGAAGGATGATTAATTGATATTGAAGCATCGATGGATGAAGGATCAATCGAAGAAGCCAAGTCAAGGATTGAAGACCATCAACTAATGTGAAGACCCATCGACTGATATATCGATTGATAACATCTATCAATCGATAAGACATCTTTTATCAGTCGATGGATATAAAGATCAATCGAAGTAGTACATCAGTTGATGGATTAAAGAATGGATCAATTGATATGCTTAACAGCAAATTATCAATTGAGTGTGACAACACAGAAAGAATATATGTTGAAGATCCAGAGAACAAAAAGCACACCTATGGAAGACAGTCTAGAGTGACTGTGAAGACTCAATCAGAAGCTGTCTTTCAAACCTTTTTATAAAATAGAAAAAGGTAAAAGGAAGGCAGGTAGAAACAATCCTAGTATATGAATTGTAAAAGAACACTTGTGGTATATAAACAAGTGCAGTAGCATTATTAGAAAATATACAAGTTAGACATATTTCTTAATCAACTGTTCAAGCTTGAGAGCACTTGTGTAAGAACAGTTAATTTGTTTTCTAATCTTGTAAAAACGAAGCTAGGTTTCTTCTAACCTAGGAGCATTGAGCAAAAATATATATTGATGGAAAAACCAATCCATCAATAATTTTAAATCTCTTTGTTCAGTTTTATTTTTCAGCATTAATTTGTTCGAACTTATTCTTTTATTCTTTCAATCATCAAGAACAAATATTAGAACACACAAAAAGTTTCAATATTTGTATTCAACCCCCCCTTCTACAAATATTGACATTGTTCTAAGGAATAACAATTGGTATCAGAGCAGGCTTTCAACATACAGAAAGTTTAAAGATAAAGAACAGTCAATATGGGTCAAAAAGATTCAGGTGTGAAAATTCCAGTTTTAGAGAAAGATGAATATTTTCCATGGAAGGTCAAAATGCATCTGCATCTTCTTTCTCTCGACCCTTCTTATGTTAACTGCATAGAAAAAGGTCCTCATGTTCCCATGAAGCTAGTCACAGGTGTAAACCCTGATGGAACTCCTGCACTTGACAGACATGTTCCAAAACTTATTTCTGAGTTCACAGAAGAGGATGAAAAAGAAGTACTCAAAGACAAGATTATGAGAATGACTACCTAAAAACTGAAGAACAAGGGGTAGGAATGATTATTGTAATAGAGAGTTTGGTCGGCCCCTGCATGGAATATTCTGATGGCGCGCCCTCCAATAAGAGGTCGTCAAGTGCCAATTTTATAACTTATACTACTCTTTATATATGTTGGTTGTGTCCTCCCTTATTTCGACACAATATCTATTTTAGTGAAAACTCCCCATACTTCGGATGCCTCCTATAGAGATGCCTCTGCGTGAGATACCCCATTCGGGATGATTGTGATAGGTTAGAGTAAATTTATGAAGTATTGAAACTCATTTATGTTAAATTTGTATTGAAGGCCACTTCCTTATCACGGGTCGACGCCAAGGCCAAGACATTATAATACTTCAGGGCGCGCCCTAAAGGGGTGAACACCTTTACTTTGGTACTTAATTTATAAATTTTCAATTATGTGCTTAAATTCATAGATGTATATTGTCTGAAGAGGCGAGTCCCAATGTTTATCATCATATAAAGTCTATATGAAGATTTGATTTGGTAAAGGAGATAATTATTGAAGATATAAGGAATGTTGCTTCTACAGGGCACGCCCTGGAGGGGTCGCGTGTAAAATTATGCATGTTGATAAAGCTGAAGATATAATTCCTCTTATATTTACAATACTGTAAGGAATAGGGGGTGGAGCATTTACACCCTTCTTGATATGAAGAGGTGGGCTTATAATGATCAAATTTCTCATTGATTTTTAAAAAACTTTTAGTACCAATGTGGACATGTGAAAGACTCGATGGTCTAAAGAGGCCAAGCCCTACTACTAGCATAAATGTATGCATGAAGTCAATGATAGAGGCACGACCATTCTATGCATATACACATAACATACTAGTTGATGCCTATATTGGTAATTGATGTGACAGCAACACACAACTTGATAGGGGAAATTGCGTGATATAAATCAGGGCGCGCCCTGCATATATGATTTATGTTTTGGATGACTTTGAACAGCTGATCACATGGGAAATAGTTAAAATACGACCGAGAATTTCATATTAGAGGAAAATTATGAGTCATGGCAGGAGAGTACCTTTAGTCTTCTTAAAGGCGTGATAGGGCGCGTCCTTCACAGGGCTAAGTGTTGCATAATCCCTGAATGCAGCTAGGATGTTATTCATATCTGTAAAAATATATAATTAAGAGATATGTCAAGGTGAGTAAGGCGGATAATAAAGTAAAACAGACGAATAAGGTGGATAATTGTGAATATCATGATAGACATGAGAGCAACTTGAACATGTGATCTAAGTTGAGTATAGGTCGCGCCCTTACCTCTATCAGTAGGGGCTGATTTTGAGTATGTGGCTTCATCCTTTAAAATGGTTTTCCTTGTTCTTTTCTTGTTCTTAAATTTAATTTTTGGTGGCTCGTGAGGGCCATGAGTCCCTACTCCTGAGGAAAAGAAGTTGGCTTCAGATCCTTTTGCTCTCTGAGAAGTTCAAGGATGTCCTCAGCCTGTTTTAGGACGTCTCATGTCAACTCGGTTGGGAAAATTATGTTTATAAAGGAGAATGAACGGTTTGGTTTCAGAATTTTATAGAGGAGAATAAGGGGTAGGAAACTAAAAAGAAAATAAAGTTAAGGTAGGGCGCTCCCTAAATCTTACTTGGCACTTTATTGAATCTTACTTGCACCCGCTCTGTGCCGTAAACATAAAAGTATCTGGCCTTCCAGTTCTTCATGTTACATGTCCTTCCTTCGTTGAAACCTAGCTTGTTATGACGTTTTGGAACCACCAGGTAGAAGTATCCGATGTTGATATTGCGGCGTAGAGTAAAGAAATGGTTTAATTTATCTAAGTTGTGTGGTTCGTAACCCTGCTTGATGTAGAGTATGTACAGGCAGGCCACATATTTGTATGAGTTTTGGTGACTCAGGAAGAATTTCTTCATCCGAGGATGCACTCTCGTTGTCTTCATTATTTTTTGTTGGAAGATTCTTCTTTCCCCTCACCATCTAGCACGACCCGGAAGCAATATCAGGGCGCGCCCTGATATATGAAGTGTCATCTTCGTCTTGGGTATGTTGGGAGCATAAGGAAGGGTTTGTGGATGATATATGGAGACTAGGGCTGGATGATTCGCCCTCGGTTAAGTTAGCTCTTTTTGATTTTGATTCAGGTGCGCCATAAATTCAAGAATTTGTTGGTAAGTTCTGGAGGACAAGGGTTTTTTTGGAGGATAAGGGTGGCATAAGGGGTTGATGTGATTGAGACGGAAAAAAAATCAACACTTAGTATAGTCTTGTGAGGGCGCGCCCTGAAGAAAAATAAAAATGATAAAGAAATATAAGGTGGAGAATCTTATGTTAACCGTCATACTTTGAGGCCTCCCGGCTATTCAAGGGTGTCCCCTTTCGGTTGACTATTTGGAGGAAGAGAAAGGGAAGAAAAATTACATGGTGTACGTTACTAAAGACTTGGAGGGCGCGCCCTCACAGGTAGTGGGGGGTGAAGCCGACTTCAACTTAGACCTGTAACCTAGAATGTCTCTTGCAGTGGAAGAATTCACGCCGATGAAAGATAAAATTTAAATTTTCATTGGCTCCCGCTTGGGGCGCGCCCTGTGGTATGCCCTCTGAATTATGATGGTGAGAAAAAAAAACAAATTTTTGAGAATGCTTCATGAGAAGACATTGTCATACAAAACACGTTCGTTGCCTTCTAAGTTGTATGATAGTGAAATGTATGCATGTAATCAGTGATGGAGGGAACGCCCTGATGCACATGCTAATGGGTACCTTCACATTTTTTCTCTTCCTCATCCTCCCTCTTTGATGAAGTTCAACATGTGTCATACGGGAAGAAGAACCCGTAAAGGGTAGGAGATAAGATTGTGTTGTGGATAAAAGGCTGGTTCGATAAAGAAAGATGTAGTGTGAAACCTTAGAGGGCGTGTCCTAAATTTTTTATTATCACTATATGGCTTCTCAAATGTCGATGATAAGATTTGACCTGGTAATATAAGGGGTCATCGTTGAAGTATAAGTAGTTAAGGAGGTATATGGCATACACATCTCAGGGCTTGCCCTCATTAGGTACGTATATATTAAATGATGACTGCAAGGGAGTTACAAGTAAGATTTTTTCTATAAGGTGCATCCTAGAAGAGTTGCGCATGAAGAAGTAAATAAAAGAGACATAAATACATATCCTAAGGCGTGCCTAGATGTAGAAAATTGCTAAGGATGAGTATCAGTAGAAGAGAGAAAAGAGGGAAAATTAAGTCTTTAGTAGTGAAGAGACAACTTAATAGGGGATGATTACAATTGTTAGAAATTAGTTATAAGGGCGCACCCTGATGAAGTAAGTGTCTTAATGGGAGATGAATAATTTTGATTGATGGCATTAAAGTCCTTTTACATTCCTAATATTTCAAGGACTTGGGGGGTAGTTGTTGCACCCGATTTTGTCTAGGCGCGCCCTGTGCTTTAGGGCTCGCCCTAGGATGAACCGATGGGGTTGAGGTCTTCATATTTGGACTATTATGCTCCTGGTAAATAAATACTTAGTTATGGATTGAGCTCTGTTGTGCCCATATTTGGTTTAGGGTGCGTCCTCTATAATTGGCGGGCGCGTCCCGTGAGGTTGCTTTACACAAACTTTAGCTTGAATAAATAATATTTGGAGTTCGGTGTACACTGGGTCTTAAGTCTGAGGACTCGTCCTAAGTCTGATAACTCGTCCTAAGTGTGATGACTCATCCTATGCCTGAGGACTCGTCCTAAGTATGATGACTCGTCCTATGCCTGAGGACTCGTCCTAAGTCTGATAACTCGTCCTATGTCTGAGGACTCGTCCTAAGTGTGATGACTCGTCCTATGCCTGAGGACTCGTCCTAAGTCTGATAACTCGTCCTATGTCTGAGGACTCGTCCTAAGTCTGATGACTCGTCCTATGTCTGATGACTCGTCCTAAGTCTGATGACTCGTCCTATGCTTGAGTACTCGTCCTAAGTTTGATGACTCGTCCAAAGTTTGATGACTCGTCCTATGTCTGAGGACTCGTCCTAAGTTTGATGACTCGTCCTAAGCCTGAGGATTCGTCCTAAGTTTGATGACTCGTCCTAAGCCTGAGGATTCGTCTTAATCATGATAACGTCCTGATCATGGGGACTCGTCCTGGTATAAGGACTCGTCCTAAGTCTGATAACTCGTCCTAAGTGTGATGACTCGTCCTATGCCTGAGGACTCGTCCTAAGTGTGATGACTCGTCCTAAGTCTGATAACTCGTCCTATGTCTGAGGACTCGTCCTAAGTGTGATGACTCGTCCTATGTCTGAGGACTCGTCCTAAGTGTGATGACTCGTCCTATGCCTGAGGACTCGTCCTAAGTCTGATAACTCGTCCTATGTCTGAGGACTCGTCCTAAGTCTGATGACTCGTCCTATGCTTGAGTACTCGTCCTAAGTTTGATGACTCGTCCAAAGTTTGATGACTCGTCCTATGTCTGAGGACTCGTCCTAAGTTTGATGACTCGTCCTAAGCCTGAGGATTCGTCCTAAGTTTGATGACTCGTCCTAAGCCTGAGGATTCGTCTTAATCATGATAACGTCCTGATCATGGGGACTCGTCCTGAGGAGGACTCGTCCTGGTATAAGGACTCGTCCTAGTATGAATACTCACCCTGAGGAGACGGCTCACCCTGAGCATGAGGGCTCGCCTTGAGGAAGAGGACTCGTCCTCGGCCAGGGAGAAATGCTTTCATATTATTGATACATATCATGCTTGGAAAGATATTTTCATATCAGACACTTGTGTAACAGTTATTTGAAGACTAATTGAAGGATAAGGAGTAGCTTGCATTTTAAGGAAGAATGGGCCTTCCCCAAACTGGGGAGGACGCGCCCTAGAAGGTGTCAAAGGAGGGCGCGCCCTATTTTGGTCGGCGACTCTTTGGACTCTTTTTGTATAATCTTGGCTCTCAACATAATTACATGTATCTTGGAAGGCCCTCCGGGGTTAATTGTTGAAGGCCCTCCGGGGTTAATTATTGAAGACCATTGCTCTGTATTCCACGGGTTGTCCTCGGCGGGGAGCTTTGGGATGCAGCTGACCTCAGCTTGGAAGATCCTTTCCCTGTACTCAGGCGGGTTGTCCTCGTCTGGGGGCTTAGGACGCGTCCTGCATTCGGGGTGGATCTAGTGCTAGCCTCCAGTCAAGGTATCCGGGAAATAGCTGTAGTGGACCGACTAGAGCCCATGGTTTCCGGGTCAACGTCGGATTCATGAAGTCCTTGGACCTTATACTGGGCTTTGGACTATCCAAACAAGCCTCCATGTAGAGACCTCTTCCAACTAGGTTTTGATTATCAAATCAGGGTTGAATAAGGGGTGGATAAGGTGGACTTTTCCTAACGGGCTTCTACTTCAGCAAGAACTACGTGGGCTTGATCCCCTATAAATAGGGGTACGTAGGCATATTGTGAGGGGTTGGAAGTTGGGGAGCTCAAGGAGAACAACTGAAAAATCCTAGCAATCTCAGCCCCCAATTACTCACAAACCACCACACTCCAGTGATATTCAGCCTTGTTTGATCTTTTTCCGGCAAAGAATCTCAATCTTTGTTGATTACCAGATTTCTCCATCAACACTGAGTATGAACATATAACGACAGGAATTCTACAAGGCGCATCCAAACTACCGAAAGAATGACTTTTACTTAACTGGAGAATCGTATGCTGGGCACTATATTCCTGCTTTTGCTTCTAGAATTTATCAAGGAAACAAAAACAGAGAAGGAATGCAAGTAAACCTAAAGGTGTGGAATTAAATTGTTTATCAAATAATTTTTAACAATCATTTTAGGATTAATTAATTAGAATTGATTGATCAGGGCTTTGCTATTGGAAATGGCCTTACTGATCCTGCGATTCAATATGGAGCATACACTGACTATGCATTGGACAACAAGTTAATCACGAAAACTTATTACAACTATATCAACAAAATAATTCCACAATGTGAAGAGGAAATTGAACTCTGCGGTATTTCTTCTTTTCAACAGGATAAAAAGATGTGAGTTCTAAGATACAATGTTTGGATTAAAGCATATACATTGTTTTCCCTCTTGTATCAGCTTCCCAGGGGGATAGTTCTTGCTTAGATGCTTATGATTCCTGCACGGCCATATTTAGAAGCATCATGTACGTTGCTGGAAATATAAATGTAAGAGAACGAAAATATATCCCTTTTTCTTTATCTGGGCAGGTGTGTTTTGATGGATACCAGTTCTGAAAATGTTTGATATTTGGCTTTACAGTATTATGACATCAGAAAGATCTGTGAAGGACAATTGTGCTATGACTTCTCACTCATGGAAACATTCTTAAACCTACCATCAGTTAAAGAGGCACTTGGTGTACACACTGATTTTGTCTCCTGCAGCACTACTGTGTTTGAAGCCATGAAGGCGGACTGGATGAAGGATCTTGAGGTTGGGATTCCAGAACTTTTAGAAGATGAAATCAAGGTGCTAATATATGTGGGAGAGTATGACCTTATCTGCAATTGGCTTGGTATTTTACTTGATTTACCTTATTTTGGTACTTACCCCACCTCTCACCCCAAACACTAACTTCCAGGATAGTTTCACATCAAAATATGTACACCTATTTGGTTGCAGGAAACTCAAGATGGGTACATGCTATGAAAGGGTCTGGTCAGAAGAGCTTTGTGGGATCTCTAACTATTGCATTTTCAGTAAATGGTTCAGAGGCAGGGGAAATGCAAAGCTACGGACCTCTCATTTTCCTCAAGGTCTCTCTTGCTTCTCATTCTTTGCATCTGTATGACTATCTAATTGAGCTGCACTATCTTAATAGAGTACTTCTTTTAAAACAGGTACATAATGCTGGTCATTTGGTTCCAATGGATCAACCACAAGCTTCGCTAGAGATGCTGACTAGGTGGATGCAGGGAAAACTTGCTACGACATGAAAACAGGATTAGCATGATCCTAACTGATTGTCCCATCTGCACTAAAGAGCCCACTTTAAATGCATTACATTTATTTTTTCACTGTGTGTTCCAAGTAAAGGGATATTAAAGATTTCACTATTGTATCGTGCTAGCAATTATAATAAAATTCAATTCAAGAGAATTTACATGCAAGTGTTAAGCGCAGATGTTTTGTATACCTATTATAACTCATATAATAACCTATCACAACATAATGCATAAAAACCCTGAACAAGGACTTGTCACGACAGTCCTACACTTCCCTTTCCAGTTTCCACCACACTGCAGAGAGCTCCATGAGTGCATGTCTCTTGCTCAGGAAGGCCATATAGGTTTTTTCATTTCTAGGTCCTTGCAAACAAATACATTTACTTGAGCAAGTTTATGCTTTAGCAAGCTTATGACTTGTTTTCTATTTTAATTCAAAATTCAAGTTATTGGCCAATTTAAGGGATTGTAGGCTACCACAACCAAAAAATGTTGGAAGCAATACGTGGATTAGAAGGGATGGGTTTCTTGAAATTAACCTACCCGGCTACCCTTATGGAGAAGAAATTTGCATTTCCTCTACTTGGTGATTCAGAGACCAAAGCTAAAAATTATGGTAATCCTATTGTCAGCTTCCATATTCTATAAATGCAAGGTAAAGACATAGAAGCTAATAGGAAAAAAAAACTTGATTTCTGCATATTTTTTTGTAGTTTTTTGTTATATTTGGTATGGTAGATCAAAATCCATAATAATGAACTTGAAAAATGGACTGAGTATGAATTTGCTTACTGATCATAACCACTCCAAATTTAAGGAAATATATAGTGTGATAGATATGCATAAGGCTCAAAGCTTCTCTTGGAGTAGGGTTAAGGGGTAAGGTCCTACATACAACTTTCCATCGCCACACCCTACTTTTGAGTGGGATATACCAGGTATTTTTGGTTGGGTTTTTACACAAGGAACAACTTCTGAAAAGTAAGGATTCAAGTACCAGATATAACAAAGATCAATACTAAGATAAAATCTACATCTTTAATAATTGAAAGGTCTCAAAGGGAAATACAAAACAATGCTACATGCTATTAAAAAGAAAACACCCGTGAGACAAATTTGGTAAAAGGAAACTGTTCATTCTTACTTCTCCAGACAATGAAATCTTCAGCAAAGAAGAGCTCAAACAGAAAAACAGACATTTGTTTCCAACATTTGATAAATGGAAAGAGAATTTTTCTAAATCACGAGTAAGATACTATGTGTACCATACATTGCTGTAACACTGACTATTGATCAACTCTTCCTCCATACAATTCCTTTAAGGTCTCAATTGCTGGACGGAAACCGGAGCGCAGGGGAACAACTGATACAACTCTTTCATGCTGTGCATTTGCATTTTTAGGTTTGGAGAGTGTCACTCGCAACATCTCGCCCTCTAGAATCTTCCCTGCAGTAAGGGCTACATAAAAACACCACCATAAATCAGAAATGATGAGAAGTTGTTTCGACAATCTGTACTTGACACAGACACCAAAAGGTTAACAGCTAGATAGTCATATTGACAATACCGAGTATCTCATTAAGATTATTATGCAATGTTAGTTTATGCATTTGCATTAATTATTTCCATGTTGGACAAATTAACACTCAAACTCTACTATCGTTTCCTTTAGAAAATAATGCACAAAATAGCACAATTTTGACAAAGATTACTCATAACACCACATCAAATACGCAATTTCAATACCACACTAAGTCAACAATAGCAGAATAAAAAGGGGGGATTACCAACCCGAAAAAGGATGCAACTTAGCAAAGTGAAAAAAGTCATGAGCAGAGCAACCAAAAAGAACCCTAGCTGCCCTATCAAACATTACCACCACAAACACCTCTGTATCCGAAGCTATAGACATCTGTATCAAAAATCAAGAAAACCCCACAAAACTATTTCCATTTTAAGCACAATGTAAGAAAAATCATAAACCCAAAATTATACATAGATATACATAAACCCCATATAGATAATACTTACAAGGACACGAAAGAGGCGTTTAGGAGCTGAGGAAGAAGAAGGGTTGGTGAAACTACAGTGATTGCAAAGAGAACAAGAGGATGGGTTGTTAATATTAGTATTGATATTGTTATCCGGGGTTAGAGTTTTATCACAGAGAGAACAAACAGTGTAAGAATAATTGGAGTGATCAATGGCTACAAGTGTACAGTTTAGTGTTCTTGATTCCCCTGTTTCCATTTTGAGATGTTTTTGTCGATTGGTTGCACTTGCAGTGGTGTGGTGCACAGTTTTTTTTTAATTTTAATTAACAAATCTTTGAAATACGTGGGAGTATTTTCTCATATAATTCTATTTTATTTAAATTAATTCAAAAATAAATAAATATTGATTTTAAGCGAATATGTTGCATTTTATTCAATTTTGAGAATGCTGTGACATTCAATAATTTTTCTGGCTGGCCCTATTTCGTATATAAAAGATAGACAGTGAAATGCTTGTACAACAGAATGGACTTGCTATATAAAACATACATGCAGCTGACTATTTGCAGCCTGGCAGGACTGGCTACATCTTTCATCAGTGTTGAAGAACCATAAATTATACAGTACGTATAAAATTACAATACACACGCAGGCCAGATTCCAGGAGTCATAGATGAGAGCCTACTAAATCTACTTTTTTTAAAATAAATACAAAATCATCTAAACACTAGATTGAAGCCATCCGAGGAGTTTTGTTTGTATTTTTCTGAACAACTTGTATCTGAAGTCTAGTTTTGGGACAAAATTAGTTGAATGCACATTGTTTGTGTTAGTAAATGGATCTCTGAAAATTCCCAAATAAGAAATTAGGGGATCTGCTCGGGATTTGTCGATAACAAGCCTTAAGCCATGTGTTTCTACTACGGGAAACAATAGAAGCCTTCGATATCCCACCGTGGTGCCTTTAGCCACTTTCTGCCATTCTCCTTTTTTGTTTAGGATATCAAGATGGAATTTGATAATACGTTGGCCCATTTGAATTGGCTCTTGCACTAGCAAGACGTTAAAAGTCACCAAATCTGGGAAGTCTAGATACAACACCCAACTTGACTGATCCTTACTGGGAGCCCAATAGCTATAAATTCCTTCTTCAAGAACATTGTACGAGTCAAACCGAGAATCATTTAACCCTCCCCGTTTGCTGCTGACAGAGAGTATAGCATTTTCAGCTAAATTGTGGGAAAATATTAAGCTCCGGAGCTTGGTGAATTCGCGTAGGACCTCTATATCTTTCTCTGATATAAGACCTGACGAATTAGGAGGTACATTGAGCAACAACAGACAGTTTCTACCAACTGACTTGTAGAATAAGTCAAGAAGATTTAACGCAGATTTTGGAACTTCATCAGTATGCCAAAACCAACCCGGCCTGATGGAAACATCACACTCAGCAGGTACCCAGTCATGGCCAAAAGGGTCTCCTTGTTGAGAATACCTAATTTTTCAATAATATAAAAAGCAAATTATTACCGAGTACATTTTTCTTATTTAACTTCGAAAAAAACAGGCAACTAAATTGGACATAACACGTACAACAATTACAGTAATTTTTGCATTTTTCTAAACAATTAAGGGATCAGCTGTAGATTAGTGTTGTATACAATTAATACATAGAAACAACTATTTGAGAATCTGTCGTTTTGGGAATGGATATTTTTTAGAAGGAAATTTTATAGGAGTATTTCCTCAAGTAACTAAACTTTGAGATACAAAGTACAAGGATTAATTGGTATATTTAGCGGAAAGTAAAGTATGGATCTGACAACATAATTAATTTGAACCACGTAAATGCTTTATAATATTCATTTGTTCTACAGATATCTCGATATTATCTTTAGTACATTACATAGTAATTGTCAACTCAACTGAAGCAGGTAAACTATTAATGGCGATAAGTTACCCAAATAGCTTAAGCTTATTGCAACAGATGATGCTTTAATCACAATTAGCCTTTGGAAACAAAATTTCATCACCATTAAACTACTCTGATCTAACTAGGCCTGCTGAGTAGGCAAGAACACTTCAAATTGTGTGAAACATATTCGGGTCAATGGGAAGTTCATATCATCATATGAGAAACCTAATAGTTTCAAGCCGTCCTCATCTAATTGCATAGTTCTGTCAAATCCACATTGCAACTGCATTTAAATTGTTGTCGAAATGGCGCTAGATACAACATGCAGTCAGAGCTTTAACTCATGTTCTCAAGTAAATATCGAAATCGCACATTTTTTCACTTTTATCAATTTTAAAGACTTTGGCACTATACAAAAAGACTTTGGCACTATACACATTTATTAGAGGCTAAAAAGCTTATCAGCATTCGATAAAATTGATAAGAAATATGCATAGAGAATGGACTCACTTAGTGTCAGTACCACCTATTGTTGCATCACTACGATTGAACAAAGACCAACATGTATTGCTAGCATAACCAGCTTCATCTCCAACCCATCTTATGTCCGGGCCAGCATCAGAGAAAATAACCGCGCCAGGCTGCAGTTGATGAATGAGACTGAACCAGTCATCAAAGAAATATTCCATATCCTTTTCATCTTCACCTTTTGCACCATCCAACCATACCTCATTTACGACGCCATACCTTAAACAGGAAACTGGTAACTATTAACTTATAAATCATCAATAGAATCATTCAAACAAATAATAACTTACAAGTCAACTATTAGTAACATGTAACTACTTTTACGTAAGCCAAACAATCTCAACAATCAATAAAAACCGAGATTCTACCTAGTGAGTAGCTCAGTCATTTGTCCCATGTAATACTCATTGTACTCTACTGTCTTCCCATAGACCCTTTCATGTCGATCCCACGGCGAAAGATAAAGACCCAACTGAATACCAGCCTTAGCAGCAGCCTCAGCCAATTCACCAACAACATCACCACTCCCATTTTTCCAAGAACTTGATTTTACTGAATAATCAGTATAATCAGATGGCCACAGACAAAACCCATCATGATGTTTAGCTGTTAGAATCACCCTAGAAAACCCATTTTCTTTAGCAACATTGACCCATTGGGTCACATTGAGATCAATAGGTGCAAATACAGATGGGTCAGCATGACCAGAGCCCCATTCTGTATTGGTAAAAGTGTTGGGTCCAAAGTGGAGAAAAAGGGCCATTTCTGAGAGCTGCCATGAGAGTTGAGGTGAGGTTGGGAGGGGTAAAATTGGAATTGGGGGTGGTATTGGGAATGATGATGAAGAAATTGTGAATTGGAAAATTGAGATGAGGAAGATGAAATTGAAGGTGAATCTTGAAGAGGGTAGTTGAAAAGTTAAGATCTTGATTGTTAGATAATGGTGATCTTGGTTTGAGTTGTTGGTTTTCTGTAGTTTCATTTTGTGAGTTGAATAGTTAGTTGCAGATGTAGTTGATCTTAATTGTGTAAGAATTGATACTGAGAGTGTAATTGAACTTACTGTAATTGTTTAAGGACGTTTTAACTCCCAGTAATTACCGGTAAAACATACTCCTAACTTAAAAGCAAATTAAACATTAAATCAATCACAGTCACACAGGTGGATAGAAAATGGAAAAGAGGACTAAAATCCAATTATTCAAGTTTGAGCTAAGATTCAAATAGAAAAATAAATTTAAATGAAAATGAAAATTATTGCATATAAATATATTAACAAATAAAAATTATTAATTAAATTGTCCTACGCTAAAATCATCATTGTTTATAATTTGTAGCTCTAAAATTATCGTAGAAAATATGAGAAATATAAGTAAAAAAATTAACGCACTGATTCTCATCCATTTAGGGTGATATATTCTTACTGAGATTTTTGTGACTGACTCTCTGTGGGTCACAGTCACATGATGACATATGTTCATTTCTCTCGTACACTTTTGTTAAAAATTATTGGTATGATTCATTTTTTTTTACGGTCACTTTCTTAATACATATATATCAATTCGTCTAATATGAAACTCGTAAACGCCACACTTAAACATTAACGTGTTTATGTACCTCCTAGGCTCCTACTGTCATAGCAAAATAATGTTTATACCAGCTAGTATATATCCCATGAAAAGAGAATTCAGAGGTAAGTCCTGCCTAAAGAAGAATTAATTGTATATCAGGAATTCTTTGCTTCTAAACTAACCACATGTATGACTTGCTTCCTAGCTGGATGGCTGTGTTTGTTACCACTAAACCAATACACTATGTTTGCATCAAACCAACAACACTTTCTAGGCTAGCAACATAAACTAAACCAAGCAACAAATTTGATAAATTTCTTCATAAATTCAATAAATCAAGATTATCATCTCCGAGATCCAAGTATCAATAGTGAAGATAAATTATCAAGGCAACATTTTTCTAAATACTGAGACGGATAGGAGCTCGGGATCACATTTATTTAAGTTGAGCAAATAAAAGCTTTAGACCTAAACTAAATCCATAATAATTCCCTTTTGCTCTCCCTGGTACAACTAGGATATAGTTAAGCCTTCGATTTCTTCCCTTTTGCCTCCTTTGTCAAAGCGCTCTGGAAAGGCATGAAGGTCTTGCCACCCATGTATGGTCGCAGAACCTCTGGTACTTCAACACCATCATCCCGTCGGTAGTTCTCGAGGATGCAACATATCATCCTTTCTGTTGCTGTCAGGGTGGAATTCAACATATGGACATATTGTTTGGTCTGCTCATTTCTCTGCCAAGAAAGGAAACAAAAAAGTAAATTTGTTGGAACTGCACCAGAATACAGTGCTGAGGTATATATGTGCCTTATCTTTTGCATTTTAAAATTACAATCCACTCATTAAGGTATTAGGTTAATAGAAAGTTACGGCTTCACCACTTACGAATACAAAAGGGCAAATTCCAAAAGTATACTCAACTTGAGGTATAACTCCTATTTAAACCACAAGTTTAAGAATCAGCACTAACGCTTATTTTTTGAAAACAATATGATTCACTCTGAAGCTCTGGTGATTTTCCTATCTGGAATAGAAACTTGTGGCAGTCCTAGATTTTTATGTGGAAGACCAACATAATATGAGTCTGTCTCGTCTTAGTATACATCTTTGTTTTATCTTACACATCTGTCAAGAAAAATGTACTTCAGAATTTAGATAATCATACAAAACACTACCCTAACTCTTGCTGCTACACTTCCTTACAGAGGCTGAGCTTGCCAGTAAATAACAAGAGCAGCAGTAGAATCACATAAACAGTATTAACTATGCAGCCTTATCCTTCTTGTTTGTTTGATGCCTTACAGAGCTTTGTAAATATGAAGCTTGTTTAAGAAAAAATTAATATATATTTTGAGATGCTGAAGTTTTCAAAATTAAAATACATTCAATATACAACTGGTAACTTATTTCGATCTATTTGTGACTGAAGGTAGGCAAACGAATTTTTGATTTGGATTGAACTACCTTGTGCATGCTTGTTTCTTTAAATGTGGAATCTAACCCCATATATTTTACCATTAGGAGTACATTTTTGACTTTGTCATTTACTCTCAACATGATTCCATATCATAATCATTACATTTTTTACTTTGCCATTTACTCTCTAAATGATTTCATATACATGTTCATTTTTTCTACTGAGAGGAAAAAAAGCATAAAAACTACCTTCTTTTGCCCATATCGGATCTCTAATCTTCTGGACTGATAGTCAGTACAGTTTGAACATGACACAAGCTCCCTATAGGTCTGGGATGCTGGGAACCATGCTTCCAAATCATACTTTTTCGCCGCTGCATCATTTAAGGCACCAGTGACAATAGCCACTATGCGATAGGGAATTTGTAGCTGTGTCATTATTAAAAATACAGTCAGGGTTCTTCTCGAGATATACTACCACATACTATTATGTTATATCTATATACAAAATATCTTATCCCAACTGGCAGGAGTGCAGGACTTAACATTATCATAATTATTGGTTCAAAACTATTCTAAAATTCACATACAAAAAAATAAACAGAAAACAAAACAAAGAGAAAGCTACAAATAAATGCATACATCTACAGAGAGAAACATAATAATGCACTTCCAACTAATTAAAAAGGTAATACCATCTGGTAGAACTCAGAGTTTTTAATCATTTCCTCCATCATGTCCCAGGAATTAATTCCATTTGGACCGGTCACGCAGAATTGCTCCACTTTTTCAAACTGATGAACTCGGAAAATACCAAGAGTATCTCGGCCATGTGAACCAGCTTCCTTACAGAAGCAGGACGAATAGCTGGCATATCTAGCAAAATTTGCAAAATTTAAGCACAATTTGAACACAATTACAAAATTCTGACTAATACATAGCAAGAAATGAGAAGTGTACGCCTCTCTCTTTCTCTGCAAGGATGACGGCGAAGGTTTAATAATCTGTCGGCAGAAAGTCTATTTCTGTCTATTGTTACCTCATTGGCAGCTGAGAAGGGCGAATCCAATCATCTATATGATAAGCACAAATTGGCTGCTCAGCTGTCGCAATCAAATACTTGTCGTCTCCTTCACCACTAACCTATAAATTGGAAAACAGGTAAGCACGAGGATTTTAAACAGTTGTGGTAATTTAAATTGGGAAATAAAAAAGTTTCTAGTAGTGTCAGTATATAATTTAACACAATAATAAGCAGTTAAGCACACTACACATTAGTAATATTAATTTATTTCAAAATTTGATCATTTACCCTTTAACGTAATTGGTTATTTCATTACTTTCAACAGTGTATTTAAACTACTCCACATAGTAATGAAACTTAAAGGAGACACCGGGAAGAATGTGGAGACAAGGCATAATGGGCCCCTTAGTCCTGGTGCATATATAGTATATTGCATCCTTTTAGAGGTTTTAGCTTTGTGTTTCATTCACCCAATCTTATATGCATATTAATTAATATGCATGATGCATCCACAGATTTTTCTTTTCAACTTATCAACAATTAAACAAATGCTTGCTTGGGTTCCTAATTGATTGTGTTTCAGATGGACTAGTTTGCTAATAATGTGGACCCTAACCTGTGTTAAAATCTGTTGATCAATATAAAATTGTGTTTTATAAGCTTCAATACGATTTGAAACCGTTTGCAACTTTACTTTGCATAAAATGAAAGGCGAAAAACTAATCATCCCCGTATCCATATCACCAAGGGAGAAGAACTAATTATTATGCAACAACAAACAAATAAATAATGTTGAAAACGGTATCACTAAATGGACGGACGATTGATGTTCTATCACTAGATATCGTGTCACCGTATTGCCTTATCGGATAAGAATAATGTCACAAACTAGAAATGATTAGGACAAGAGACTGGAAAGAGGAAAACCAGAGTAAAAGAATGTAGAATCCAGAGGTTAACTAAGAGTTTAAATGGAGAGTCTTAGGGATTGGGTTGAGAAGAGAGTTTCAAGGGTATCTCAATTAAGATTTGGCATTGCAAATACTTATCCCAACACGATTACAAGATGGATATAAAATCTCCCCTAATACGATTATATATGTTCGATATTTATGTTTAAAATTTATAATATAGTGTATTTAGCTTCCCAATATTTTATATATATATTCAATTTTTACGTTTAGAATTCATAATATAGTGTATTTAGTCCCCACAATATGTTACATATCTTCAATTTTTATGTTTAAATTTCATAATTTGGTGTATTTAGTCCTCAAATTAAAAAAAAAAATAGTACCTCAAATTATTATCAATATTTAAACAAATATTGTTTTTTTATCAATAAATATTCATAATATGTATTATTTGACCCTCTCTAATGTACGATACTTGTGTATTTTGATTTTTTTTTAAATTTTGCCCCCACCCCACCCCCCACCCCCCAAAAAAAAAAAAAAATTCTGGTTCCGTCCCTAGTTGCTTGGGCTCGTGTACAAGGTGTCAGGCCCGAAACATATTAGAGTATCAGGCTCATAATTTTCAAAATTGGCAAAACGGGACCCAATCCTATTATTGGACACCGATACAGGGAGATGACATTATTTCTTACTAAATATATTATTAAGTAAGATATATAGAAAAATTAAACATAATGCTCAAATTAAATATGATTTTGTAAAGAAATTTGCAGATTATAATTGTTTGTTTCTTATAACTACTATATTGCATTTTTACTATCAATATACAATTTTACATTAATACCGAGGGGCTAGGAAACATGGATTCTTCTCTCAGCCGCCGCATCACGCACCCAATTCTTGGGGCACCATGCACCCGATTCTTGGAGATTCTTGTTGATCAATTAATTAGTTAATTATTTAGTCACTTAAACACTTTATAATGCATCATCTGTACTTTTAAGTAATTATTATATTGATAGTTAAGGACAATGAACTTATTGCTACTCTTTGAAATATATATTATATATATTTAATATTTAAAATAATTTAATATTTTCCAAATCCTCCCACACCCGTATCCCCATATTTTTAGATTTTCCTAGCCGAGGGGTCTTCTTCTTCCCTTCAACTTTTTTCTCCATTCTCCATTTTTTCTTATCCTTCTATTTGTATCTTAAGGACATCTTGTATGTGATATTTTAGTTGGTCAAAGTGTTCAAATTCCAATAAAAGAATCTGACAAGAAATGAATATCGTGTCCAATTGTCTGGAGTCGAAGGACATATCTCCCTACTGAATTGCAACCAACTTGACTCAAAACTACCTTGTTCATTAACCTTCAATCCTCTAAGGATGCTCGATGCTCTATTCCTGATAATCATCCAATGCCTAGTTCAATGCTATAAACCTAGAAACAATGCAGCACCATAAAAGCAAAACTAAACACAAAACTAAAGGGAGAAACGTAATTTAAAGATTATTCAGAGTCGCATGTTGAACAAGTTAAACTCTTAAAGTGAAATAATTCTTGACTGAAAGGCAAAAAGAAAAAAAGACATTACCTTGTAAAGTTCTTCATCGAACTGAGCTAATTCAGCACATTTAGCCATAATATCTTTCTTCATGAAGAAAGGAGGTTGCAATGGAGTATAAACCCTTTTCTCCAAAATAAATCAAGAGCATAGCAAATCAGAGCTTGATTAAGGCGTACACCATCTCCTTTTAGATAATAACCTCTGCCTCCAGATACATTATCCCCTGAGAATTTCAGAAAGATAGAAATTAGGAATCATGTTATAGTGATCAAGCCGCTCACTCAAATTGAAAAGCATTCATGATCAGAACATGTGTCAAACAGTAACTCAGCCACAATTAGTCACCAAATAGTAATGCTTGAGCAATTGAACACTAGACAACCACATGACTTGGCTCAAAATGGAGACAAATTGGTATAAATAAATTATAATGACAAAAAACATTGAACAATCAGCATAATACTAGTTAAAATGTATTAGGACTCTCTCAGCACATTCACTCGATAAATTTGTGCATTTTTTTAAACTACTTTGAGTTCCTAAAGGATGCAAGCTGATAAAAAGTACGGCCAAAACTAATGAGTAATTTGCATATAAGTCAACCATGGTTATTACGGGGCCAAGTCGAGCCTTGACGCCCAACTACCTTCGTGTTGTCTAGTCGACAAGTCGCTCAACTAGTCGTAAAAAGTCAACAATTTGTTCATGTACATATATTTACTAGATTTAGTAAATAATATTACTAAAAACACTAATTTCACACTTAGAATCAAAACTACTAGAGTAATAAGTTCAAATTAAGCATATTTACTATATAATAACATGCACATACCAAATATCAAACATGTCCAAATAAATAAAAACATAAGTGATGACGAAAATGAAGCAAAGTAACCCGGCCATCTCAATATTAAGTTCATTTCTACCCCTTTCTTGTGTATTATTATTGATTGAATCGTGCGATTGTATACCATAATCATGGTTATCACGATACCAAATCAGGCGTCAAAAAGCCTCAGCGTCTAAGTACCTTCGTGTCGACTAGTCGACGAAAAGTCGTCTTCGTGATAACAATGAAGTCAACTAATTACTTTAGTTAAGTATGCAAAAGATATACAACTGGTATAAGAAAATAAAAAACTTTTTTTCTATGCTACTTCCGTCAAATCTCTTTCAATTTCCTTATCAGTCAATTTTTGACACAAAAAAAACACAAGTAGATACACCATTATGAGAAATAACATGTAATAATATAAATTAAACACAAACCACATGATATACACCAACATTTTTCCCCATCCGATACTTCTTGTATCTTTCGTCATTGACCTGGATATATACCGCATTAAAAAACCGTGCAATTTCCATCTCCCATCTATAAGGAGCAATACCCCTTTTAGCTTCAACAACCTTCCAAACTTCATGATACACACCATCGAGCACAAGCCACCAATTATCGAAAATTTTTAAATTACTCATCCCATATTAACTCCTTTTGTTTTTGCTTTATCTTTTTTGACAAACTTCTTAAACTTTTGTGCAAAGTCGATTTTCTCTCCAACCGTCCAGAAGAAAGGATGATCAACCAGAAAAATTGACGTCACGTTCCTAAAGCAAAACAAAACAAATTTAAAAACAAAAATGCAAACAAGTAATTAGCCAAATATGCAAGCAATAAGTAATGCACAACATTAGTTTCAAAATAAAAGTGAAAACATTACAAATTAAACTTTGTGCAATCAAATGGGTGATGGAATCTAACATAAACAGCTAACGAACCATTTATTTAATAATGGAAATAAAAGCAATAATGAAAATTCAATCTCCACAAACATTTATTCAATTAAAGATCAATAATGGTCATAAAATTTTCATAATGACCATGAAAATGATAAAACTTACCGGTTACAAGGAATGAAATCCAACAATCTCCTCATGTCACTCGGAAGAACGGAAGTATTAGATTTTCCTTCAAAAGGAAGATTCACGATACTTTCCATTAAGTGAACTAACTGAGTCACGTCTTCTTCTTTCTTTCTTCATTGTAACAAAAGTGTTGAAAATTAAATTTCCACAAACATGTTTATTTTTCTCGTACAAAAACATCAACCCTCTAGATACATCCCTACAATTACAATTCAAAAACATCTTATTCCCATACTTATAATAATATTTGCATGACATCCTAATTAATCTATTTTAAGTCTAAAAAATGTTGTATATATAGTTGGTAGCTATAATTATAAACATTTACTCGTTTTTTCATCCAATCTAATAAGAGCTGCATTATTAATACATTTAGTTCACACAACATACAGTAATAAAAGCAAACAACTTAATTTAAAATGCTTATATTTCAAAGGAGTGTTTTTATACTTGTCTTCTACAAAAGGAAAAATTAAACTATGGCATAGAAAAATATATAACGAATGGTAAATTAATTAAAATACCATGTAGAATTTCTTATAATAAATGAAGAAATTTTTTACCTAAAGATACTCCAATAGATTCCAGAGATGTGATCCCACCGGCTAATGTCTTTGTTAGAAGGATCGGACTTAAACTTCTGATACTCTAGAGAGAAGAACTCATCAATAGGATAAACTATTTCTGTCACAAGAAGCTTCTTAGACTTGTTTATAGGGTGCACGATAGAATGTTCAACATTCAGTAGACATTCATGTGTAGGACCCAAAGACACCAACTCCTCGCAGTTGTCGATGTGAAATGATGAAGCCTCCACAAAAGACTTCAGCAACTTGGATGATTCGCTTTGTAGAATTCCCATATAGCAACGCGCCCCAACTTTGCTATTTAGGAAGACGGTGACAGAAGCACTATACTACAAAATTTACAACCCAAAAGACGGTGTCATTATTTGATAAAAAAGAAGCTAAAACCATGTTTTATCCAAACAATAAACGACTTGTTAAAGTTTCCAAATGAATTAATAACTGAATAGAGTAAGACTTGCTAAAATAAATATCGATAATTATAGTTAGGATTTCAAGAGATAGTGCAACTAATAAAAACTATACTGTTAATCCCAAGCATTTTGAGTTTGATTTTTATGATTTTTATACTGCCAACAGTGGTAGGGAAGTGATTAATGAAATACAGAACATTTGTTTAATATTCCCCTTCAAAAAGTTCCTTAATGGCTTTGGATTAGGCTGCTCGGACAGAATTCAGTTAAATACACTGCAAATATGTCCAGGTCACTAGAAGATCTTCATTACTTATGATTATGTTGTGAAAGCAGGTGGTTGGGCTGCATTCACAAAGGAGTAAAATTCTCAATTTAAAGTCTCTATCAGAAGATGAAAGGACGTTCTAAAGAAGTCTAGTGGGGTAGCATTTTATTGCAGAATAAAGCTATTCCTAAAAGCCAATTTATCACTTGGCTAGTTCTCTGGAATCGTCTGCCTAATTTGGATTAGTAAGTGAAATGGAAAGTAGTGAGTGAGCTTCTTTTAAAAACTAGTTTTCCTAGTCTCTTACTAATAATATGTCCATATAGGTATTTCTAATTTATCTAAAACAAACTGTTGACATAAAAGAAAGCAAACCTTTTGAGATTGCCACTCGATAAAGCAGGATTACTAGTTCCGACATCCTCTCCACTACCAATGTCACTATTTTACATAGAGGGGGAAAATTTTATTTTAAAATTTTATAAAAGTACATTAACTAAAATAATTTGAAGTATTACAACTAATACTAAACTTTTTTAAGAGTACATTAGAATAATTTAATGTAATATAACTAACCCAAAAGATTCTCTAACTTTCTTGATTTTTTCTTCCATGGCTCTCTTGGCCTTTACTTCATGCTCCTTTTTCTTTTCTTGTATTCGCCGCATTTTATATTAAATTTCTTTTTTGAGCATCTCCTCGCTCTCAATTAGCTCTTTTCCACGTTCATCTAGCAAAATTAAAAGTATACATTAAAAGAGCTGGCCTTTCAAGGACAATATAAAATAATATTTTTAACTACGGAAGTTTTAGTTATTTTATTCATCATACCTCTCGCTAATTCATCAGCTTTTTGATCTTCTTGTATCTGAATAATAAAAGCCTGAATTGTTTTTCTCAATTCTGGTGCAAGATCATTTCGGCTAAGAGCTTGATCAAAGGTATAGCGAGCAACGTCTAACTTCCCGTGCCTGTAGAGCCCAGCCCTGCAAATGCAAATGTGTTAACATCATTCTCTCTAATATCTTTTTGGTACAAAAAATTATTGCTTGGGGGATTGAGAAGGTGAAAAAATTGAAACAAACCCTAGTATATAAAGAGAATCTGCGTATTCGAATTTGTAGTCACCTCTTTTTCCTTGCAATTCTATGCAGTTAGAGCTTCAAACGCCTCTACAAAAAGAAATATGATGTGATTAAATTTACAAACACATTTTGAGGAGAAAAAAAGATAGCGAGACTTACTTTCATCGTCTTTGTTGTTCCCATCAGCACTATAGCAATGAGAGAGGTGCTAAAGTCAAACACATTTTTCAGCTCTGTCTACAACGCGAACTTGTTTTTCTATCAAATCAATTGCCTCACTATACGATTCTTTTATCAAAAAATCATCGAGAAGGCGTTTAATGACAATCATCCTCGTCGAATCCCCATGTTTGGTCTGAATATCCAACATAAATATAAAACATAACAAAAACTCGGTAAGACTTCTCCGGTACACGTCTGCCAAATTTTCATTCAACATAACAAAATTTCAGACTCTCATTCTGCTAAACATAAAATGCAAACTTTAAAATCAAAAAACAAGAAAAAAAAGTATAAAAAACACAAGTTTAGGAAAAGAAATAAGAACTCATACGAAATTGATGATAAGAACCTAAAAATCACATGAAAACAGACCCAAATCAACCATCTTAATGGGACAAAAAGAGGGAGAGAGACAGAGAGATACCATATATAAATACAAATCAAGCCATTAAAACAGCACTTGGGCATTAATCAAATTCATGGAATTTCACATCCAGTATATACGTAATTATTTAATTAACCATTTTAACTAGTGGTAAATCATGATTCGAACGCAAGTAATGCAGGCCATAATACAAACCTAAATATCATATCAAATACAGTAGTTATTTATAAAACCAAATTGCAGCAACCAAGTATATAAACAGAAATCAAATATTTACTTTAAAGTTTAACAACGAAATTAAAAATGAAATTAAAGATTACTTGCCTTTTTATTGCGAATAGCAGAGACAACAAACGTGTGCAATTATTAGAGAGTGGTGGCAGCAGCCAAACACAACTCCTGGGACTCTGTGTATTGGGACGGGTGAGCATCGGATGAAACGGTCGGGTTTGGACAACAAAACCACCCTAATCATATGTTTCGGTTTTTCAATCCAACCAACCATAACTGTAACCGTAACCGTTAGTACATAACCGTAACCACCCAAATTATAACGGTTCGGTTTGGGCGGTTTCGGTTTTAAACCATTAAAATAAAAATTTGAGTGCTTTGTAACGCTAAATGGCAAGTAGTGTGAGGTGGCTTTCAACAGTAAAAGAAATGGAACTAACAACAAAAGAAATGAAACTGCGAAAATGTTTAAAGTGCAAACCCGTATGAAAATTAGATAATGGACCGGCCCATATCTATACTATATTATTAAAGACGAAAGATTAAAAGTTTTGGTCGTCGGTTGGTTTGGTACTGGGTGAACCATAGAAAAGATTTTGACCGTCCAATTTTAAGTGAACCATAGAAACAATCTTAACCGTTAAATTTTAAAAAAGTATAGTTATACATACAATTCTAACACCAGTAGTCCTCCTTTTATGCAAACAATTCATAAACATTATAATTCTAAAGAATATAAACATTACTTTTATATAAGAATATAATTCCGTTGATATGATAATATTATATTATATTTAAATTATATTTTTTATTTTTTATTTTACGAATCTCACTTATCCTATAATTTTTATTTAATATATCATTAAATTCTATCCTATAATTTTAATTTAATATATCATTAAAATTTATGAGAACATTAAAAGTTTGGTAGTCGGTCGATATTTGGGCCGGATAATTGATTAATTATTGGGTTTAATTTTAAAATATTAATCTTCTAACTAAAATACAATCTCATATTAATCTTCTAACTAAAATATCTCACATTAATCTCCTAAATAAAATATATATCTATACAAAACAAACAAAAATTATCCTATTAAAATATAAATACAAATAAATTATATAAAAACATATGCATATAATATTAAATAAAATTTAAATTATTATTATACAAATACAAATAAATTCAAATCATTAAAAAATATTAAAATAAAAATATTAAAAAATTAAAAAAAATCATCCGTGCATCGCACGGGATACAAGCTAGTAAGTATATAATACTTAAAACTTTAAATTTCAGTGTCTATTCAGTATTCATTATTGTATAAATCAGACTATCACTTAAATATTATATATATATATATATATATATATTATTTTTTGGTTATCGGTTTGCGGTTCGGTTATATCGGTCGGTATAAAATACAAAACCAAACCCAACCATTATTTTTCGGTTTTTAAAAAAATGAAACCATAATCAATCCAAACCGTTATAAAACCATAAATTTCGGTTTGGACGGTTTGAAACGGGTGGTTTGGGCGGTTTCGAAAATTTTTGCTCACCCAAGGGACAGCCTCTTCTTTATTTTTTCGATTTTAGGTAATTCGTTAATTAACAAAATTAAGCCTAGATAATAATAATTTCAGAGTCTTATATATTTTTTGACGAGTTTTGACTATCTAGTTAAAATTATTATTTTTTAAATTTTTTTATGAATAAAAGTTTTAGTTTAATACTTTTATTAAAAAAAGAAAATTTTAAAAATAATAATTTTAACTATATAGTCAAAACTCCTAAAAACGTATGTCAAAAAATTAAACGTCAAATAAAATCAAACGAAGAGAATATATCATAACCAAATTGATGTGGATTTTCTGCCCTTCTTGATAATTCACTCACGAAAATTAGAAAACAACACCACTGAATGTATATTTCAAAAAACACGATCAATCCAGAAACGCGAATTTTGAATCTTAAACTCCCTCAAAACAATCATGTAATTGAAGTTTAGAAGAAAGAAAAAAACTACTCATAATTTATTCTAAAAAAAATGTTTTATATTATCACATTGTTTTTAAAAATTACAAGATATGGGTATATATAGGCTAAATAAATAACCTATACATATTAGGAATCTAAAAAGGAATTGAATATCAACTATAATTAGTTAATACTTGACTCTGTTTAAGAAATCCATCAAAATCCAAATCTAAATAGAAATAGATATAAGAACCAAATCTAAAAAGGAAAATAAAACTTAAGTGCTTAAAATAAGAAAAAATCTTTCAAATCAAAGGTCAAAACTTGCAAGCCAAAAATCTAACTAATAAATATATAATAACGAGTCATATTGTGGATTAAGCTACTTGCCAAATTTCATCTATCCCTCCTTCATTCCATGCTGTTCAAGTAAGCTTTGTGACCTTATGCTTGCTTGTGTCTTTGAATCAACATTTCAGAAAAAATAAATTATGAGGTAATTTTATTATAAAATTTTGCATTTACATTATATAATTACTTAAAAAAATTAGGCTCTTTTTTTTATGTACTGAAAAGAAAAACAAATCATATTTTTTTGATTCGGTAAATTTTTACTTAAATACAGATGGTTAAAAATAGGATAAAATTATTTAAAAATTTATTCATTAAGTATGCGATTATATATAGGATTTTTTTTTAAGAGATTGGGCTTGAAAAATATTTTACTTATAGTGTTTCATCTCTTGCAAATATATTATCTCATATATTCTTCTCAACTCGAGAGTAAATAAAATTTAATAAACAGATAAATTCTCTTTTTTTCTCTCATTTTTTCAAATCGGGAGTAAAATTTGATAAACAATTTGTCAGTTAGTTTCAGTATGGAACCTAATAATATCCACAGTAACGAGAATCAAAACACCATTATTCCCGCTTTTGATCAAAATACATTGGGTGTGCAACATAATTATATAGCTAGAAATATCATCACCTGTGTCATTTTGATAGATGCAGCCAAAAATACAAATCAAGCTCCAAGACTAGGATAAACTTGCAACACAAGCATACCATACCACACTAGAACGATCTATAACAAGACTTATTAATAGGGTGAAAGAGTAAGGCTCTGCTATCGGTCATATGTCTAGAGTTCACAATTCACAATCATAACAGAAATTTAAAAGACTCTGTGCCATATGAACCCTCTACGACCTTATTGGAATTTATTCGGCATAAAATTATGCAGCGCCTGCGCTTACATCCTTGATAATTTTTGTGTCGAAAATTTCAATCCAATAGCCATCAGGGTCCTTGATGAATGCTATTCCTTTCATTTTACCTGCAGCAGCATACCTTATATGATGACTTCCCAATAACTTGATACTTTTTCTGATAATTCAATAACTCAAACCTATTTACGGCATTATAAACATCTTGCATATATGATACCAGGAAATGAGCTAATTTAGAAATGATCCAGAGTCAGTACCTTTACGTGATCAAGTTGTAATATCAATGGTACAAAGATTCTATTGCAGGCTCTCGAGTTATTGCAAGTGATTTTCTAGTTTTCAAACTGTTGATTTTCTAGTTTTCAAACTGTTACCTTGTGATGAAACCGTTCAACATAAATAATTAATTAATTATCGGACACCATAAATTTACAAATACATCAAGCGCTGGATAAACCAAAATCATGCTAGATAATTTAATTTCAGATATAGTAATTTTATAAATATATTAAGCTCTAGGTTCAACAAAATAATGCTAAATATTTTTAGGTAAAAAAGTTAGCACAACATATATAACATCATAGGTCAACAGTTAACATGCAACTCAAATCACAATACTTGAATATTAATTTCACTTCAAAGCCCTTTTCTTTAACCAATGAAAATAAGTATTAATCTCTAAATATTACACCATCGATGTAATAATCAAAAAAAAAAACTGCCATGAAATTTGCTGACTATATTTAATAAATTAGGGAAGCATCATATCACATATTATATTTCAGCTTTATAAGAATAAAAGTACCATCATCAGGTTTTTTCACAAATTCCACTCCAAGACTTTCAAATCTTTCACAGGCCTTGTATGTGTCATCAACAGTAATGCCTATATGTCCTGAAAGCAATATAAGACACATAACACATTAGTAGTTTTCTGTCAGATAGATCCAAGAATCAATTTTTAAACAGATCATCTCACATAGAAACTTCTGTATCCCAGAATAGAGAAAAAGAATAGGGAGAAAGAAGGCACAAGATAAACGTCATGTATAGGGTTAGGATATATAATGCATGTGGTATTTTGTAAGGATAATTATGGTTACAACCATCCACACAGAAATTGTGCGGACTGCAGAACAATGCACACGCAAATTGTTTTGCTCTTTTTTTTGGGAAGGGGAGGGGACTTTAGAGGTACATCGCTGTGAGCATATATGTATACAAAAGTAAACCTTTCGGAAATATTCAAACCCTGGGAGGAATTTAAAATTTTATTCCATCATTCTCGTTAATCATATATCTTATGCAGATTTACATAATCAAGTACTCTTTTGAGAGTGAGAGTCATACCGAAGCCTCGAGGATCTGAGTTCCCGTTATGGTATTTAAAATCAGGATCGCTCTCAGTACCCCAATTACTGTGACAAGTATTGACAGTTCGTATGTAACACAGCCAGTGAAGCAAAATACATAAATTAACTTTGTACAAATATAACTTACTGTGTGAGCTCAATAGTGGCCTTCTTGCTGAAGGTCCAAGCAGTGCGTTCAGCTGGATTTTCTGGAGCTGAGGCTGGATCCTAAGCCAGATAGATAAAATTCATTAATGCAGGTTATCATACGCTTTCTAGTAGAAAACAGAAATGCATTGGTGATGCATTTGTTGCAACCAAGTTATATAGACCACACCAGAATTAATAACAACCTTGCATTGATTTCTTATAATAAAAACAGACAATAGAGAGGAACGCAATTCTAGTGTGGAGCTCACTGTTTTTACCTCATATCCCATAAAATACAAGCTAAATTTACTATCTGGAAAATCCAACCTCTTGAGCAACCTGGCAGAAAACAGAGCCACAATCATTTATAATAATAACATAACTAAAGAAATATTATAATAAAACAAATTACTCCAGTAGAATGTGTCTATAACCATGTACTTGCACAAAACTAGAGTGAAATTAGGATTGAATAGAATGAAATTGTAGCAATTTAGAATAAATGTCGACAGTTTTCATTCCTTCCTCCATTCCATTCAAGCAATCAAAACTAGAGATCAAACCCACCAATTTGAGAAGGAATGATCAATTATCCTCCCTGTTCATTTTCCTTACAAACTTCATCATACAAATTTTGCAATCTCTCATTTTTGTTCACACTTCCCTCTTCCATCCTTTCTTTTACATGAATATTGTCCACAATTTATCATTCCATACCTTCCCCCATTCCATTCATCCGAACCAAACACATTATTATTATTATTATTTTAAACTTCACGTTAACCCTGGTATGTATATATGACTGCACTGTAAACGCACAAACTATAATAACATATTAACATGAAAGGTCACTATTGTCTCTGTACAGTAGAAATGTAGAACAAGCAAACCCGATTTGTTTTTTCAATCAATGAGCATTAACCAAAAAATATATGAAAAAATATGAACTATATGATGGGAAACATTACTCTAAGTCAATCAGATTTTGCATCCGATAAACATATGAGAAATCAAATTCAAACTAACTTTATTTAAAAACTCAAAGAGAAGACTTACGACATGCCAAGGACACGGGAGTAGAAATCAAGGCTAAGTTTTGGCTCCTTAATCCGAAACATCTGAAATCAAACACAACAATTCATTTATTTTCAAACCGACCCATTTACTAAAGTTCACATTAACATAGACATTCTCATTCTTCATATTAGATTCGCTAAAATAAGAATTATATGCACATTTTTAAATTTTAATTCTCCACATTTTTAACTTGTATACTCTCTCATGAAAGAAACTTCCATAAAACTCTACAAGGTGTTAAAACTTCCATATATTACGATAATATGTTCCGGTTGAATTGTATGACCTGACCATGTACATGAAGAACACCAGCATTAGTAGCTTCATACTATATGCAAGAAGTTAAAATCCAGTAACAACCATCATAAATCAGTAATAATTCAGAGTTGTGCCCTCTATACCGAGTAATGGGTTATAGAAGGATTGAGGGTTATGCATTGCAGGAATGCTTATTTTTTTTTATCTTAACATGCATATCACTTGTTTTAAAAAAAATTGGAAAAACTTTTTTCCCAGAGAAAAAAATAGGGATACCCAGATGGGAAATACCTATCTCGTCGGTAAAATGGTTACAAAACTGGGGGTATTCTTCCTACTTTCCCAAATAAAGTAGTATACCTTGTCATTTTTTTCATTTGGGATGTTACACAAGAAGTCAGCAAACTTTACACTGACGTGGCTCAAATCACCCGACTCAAAGGAACACGTTAAGACTTGGTTTAGTAAGGTACATTAATTTTGGTCAAATTTCAGTAAATTGGCAAATCTTAGAATGACCGAAACACCATTCGAAACCAAAATTACCACTCCTACCCCTACTATCCATTTGCATAAAGGCCAATTAACATACTGTTGTCCTCAAACATCCTATAATTTTGATCCACCACATAAACAAAAATCACTACAAAGAATTAAAAATTAAAATATAACCAGTCACTTCACCAACTTAATATATACAATCACTAAAAATCAAGAAAGTGCAAATACAAACAGAGTGACGTACAGTTTGCTGCATTATATATCCTTTAGTAGCTTCGTCTGGGGTGATATGAAGACCCGGGTTGTTAGATGGGTTTTCTTTCGGACCCGAAGCCATTGATAATGAAATTAAGAACCGCCGACACAAATTATTATAACCTACAAAAGAAACAAATAATGAAATAAATTTAAAATTTAAAATATGGGTTGTTCAAGATTAAACAAAAAGTTTCAACCTTTGGATTGATTGTGTGGAATAAACGAGGGTTTTGGATTGAATCGAAATAGAGATAAGCGATTATATATACAAGTTGTAAGTGAAGAAGCCATTTTTTTAAGAGAGAAACATGCAGAGAGAACTCACCTTAATTCAGTGACGCGATGGTGCTTGTTTTTTTGTGGGGTGTATTTGGTTTTTAGAAATATATTAGGGCCATATTATTATCACATATATTCAAATTTCAAGCACCTCCCGTTGATGTTATCACCAAGCCAAAATATTGAGAACTAATTAGAAAAAAAATATTATTTTCAATTTAATTTAATGTTTTATTAAAATATTTATTTTATTTTTGAAAGGATAGAATTATTTTATAATATACTTTTAGTTAATATAATACTCTCTCTATTTGGTTTGATTTTTTGGCACAGTTTTGATTATATAGTTAATTTATTATTTTTAAATTTTTATTTTTTGAATAAAAATATTAAATCAAAACTTTTATTCACAAAAAAAAATTAAAAATGATAATTCTAACTATGTAGTCAAAATTCTTTTAAGAGTGTGCTAAAAAATCAAATATTAAATATTATCAAACAGACGGAGTATATATTTAGGCTAAGATTTTACGGGAATCCCTGTTACATGGGGAACTACCTAATAATTAATATTTTTTTAATATAAATATGTTCTCTAAAATTATAGTAATACAGAACACAATAGTCAACATATTACAAAATATATGTTTAAAAATATAATAAAATATAAATTATAGAACATGTGTTGATAATATAGTACACAACACGGTGTAAAACATATTTACTTAAAAAAAAAATATTTATTAAATGGTTCATAGAGTTTTTCAGATAGTAATGATTTCCCCTGGAATCTTATCATATTCTACGTTATATTTTGTACTGTATTATGTACATATATTTTCTAATTTATATTTTATTATATTCTTAAACACATATTTTGTAATATGTTCTATTTTGTATTATGTACTACTATAGTTTTACGGAATCTACTTTTAATATTTTATAAAATTATTAACATGTATTAGTATTTAATTAAACATCTAATATAAATAATTCAACATTAATAATTAATTGAGTCGAGTCTGGTCGAATTAAGAAAATTAGGTTATTTTGTAAATGGTTCCCTAGTTAACAATGAATTCCTATTTTTAATATACTATATTTAATATAATTAGTGTGCTTAATATGAATGTAAAGAATCCATTTTATTTATTATTTTTTAAATTAATTAAGACTCTGTTTGATTTATTTTAAAATAAATCATGAGTAATTTATTTACAGAAAAAAACATATTTATGTTTTTTTTAAAACAAGTACTTATTTTAAAATTATAATTAATTTTATTTTCAAGAAATGAGTAAATCATTTTCAGAAAAAGTATACATTTACATACTTATTTCAGGGATTAAGTTACTTATTTCAAATAATTTTAATCAAACAAGTATTAAAAGATTTTAACGGTCATGTTAGTACTCGCTGCACTGTCACATTATTTGAAAAAATATTTTGGGAGCATTTTTATGATCTCTATCATTATTCTTAAATATAAATTACACACTCATAGTCTTACAATTAAATTATATTGAAAGATATTAAAATTTACTCAAATTCTTTTTTTTTTCTTGAATAATTAGGTTTATAAAATTATAAAATGAGTATTCTAAATAAATTTTCGGAATCTGAGTCAAAGTGATGGATTTTGTTAAAAATAATCATTTTTTAAAATTTCATTACCAAAATAACAATTTTAAAAATGATTAATGATTTATAACAGATGTGATACTCAACCGATAAACCGATTATCTCATTTTATATAAGATACACATTTATGAGTTAGATATCTTAATTTTTTTCAATTTTTTGAATACTTATTTACCAGTAGAGTATCTCATACAAGATTATCTTGATACCAATTATGAGTCGGGTATGTCGTCCATTGAAAATAACTATATATTTGAAAATGATTATTTGTATCATTTTAAGCTGAAAAATGGTCTCAAAGTCATGGCCTCGGACAACCGCCCTTTACGACTTGTGTTACCAAATCATACTCACTCAACTTCTTTAATTATATATTTTTGCAAAAAATTTGACTGACTCAATAAAATTAATTGTATACACTATCATTTACCGTATATTTTGCAGAATGTTGACCATATCTTGTGATACAATGATGCAAGTACAAGCTATTTACTTTTAATCACACTTGTATATCTTCATCTTCTAATCATTACATACACTTTTCTGTTAAACACACATACACAATACACAATGGAAGAATCCGGGTATGGTCGGGACTGCATATTCCGATCACTCCGGCCACCGTTGAATCTCCCTAAAGACCCAACCCTCTCAATGGTCTCATTTCTCTCCCGCAACATCTCCTCTTTTGCCACCAAACCCGCTTTAATCGACTCCAAATCCGGCGAAACTTTAACATTTTCCGGCCTCAAAACCGCCGTCACCAACCTCTCCAACAATTTAAACCAAATGGGTATCAAGAAAAACGACGTCGTTCTCATTTTCGCGCCCAATTCTATCGAGTTTCCTGTTAGTTTTTTTGGGATCATCGCTGCAGGGGCTATAGCCACTACAGTTAACCCGGCTTACACAGTTCCCGAGGTGGAGAAACAGGTTAAAGATTGTGATCCAAAACTTATTTTTACTGTCACTGATTTACTGAGCAAAGTAAAAAAGTTTAATTTACCTGTTGTGTTAATGGGTTGTCAAGAAAATTTGGGTGGGTTTAAGGAAGATTACAAATTACCCTTTTTACTGATGTGGTGAAAAATACCGGGGTGATGGTTAATTTACCAAAAGTTGGTGGTAATGATACTGCTGCATTGTTATATTCATCTGGTACTACTGGGGTTAGTAAAGGTGTGATTTTGAGTTATAGAAATTTTATTTCTGCTGCTTTGATGTTAAATAGTGATCAAGAACTAAAGGGGGAGGTTGATAGTGTTTACATGTGCGTTGTGCCTATGTTTCATGTATTTGGATTGGCTCTTATTACTTATGGTCAGTTACAACGAGGTAGTGCTGTTGTTGTGATGCCAAAATTTGATTTCGAGATGATTTTGAGGGCTATTGAGAAGTATAGAGTGACACATTTGTGGATTGTGCCACCGATTGTACTTGCTTTGGCTAAGCAGAGTTTGGTTAAGAAGTATGATCTGTCGTCATTGAAGAATATTGGGTCTGGTGCTGCTCCTCTGGGGAAAGAGTTGATGCAGGAATGTGCTAAGAATTTTCCTCGGGCTTTGGTTATGCAGGTAGTTTGTTTATCAAATATAATTAAAAAGAATAAAATTTGAATTATATTGCTTACAGGTTGAACTGTGAAATGTTACAAGTTTGTTGTGTTTTTTGGCTAATATATTTATTATTATTTTGCTTATGAGCATTAGTAAGTCATTATCATCTGACTATAGTTATATTTTCATGTCGGCACACTTTCTCACAATTTAATAAAGTTTGTTCTGTTAGTGCAAGTGTAGGGAAAAGAAGTTCATAGGTTAGATTGCAAAAAAACACACAACAAATTCGTTAACTTCTTTTGCTAGTATCTTTTAATTTATTCGAATGTTGGTTGCTTACTATTTGTACTTTATCCTTATACTATTTTTAGTTACTATTTTGCAATTTTTCATGCTTGTTATGTATGTTTGGTGCTTCAGTATATTGAGAAGTCGGTGACTAATGTTTCGATAATTTGATAGCTGTGCATGTTTGTGTATTCTTTAGGTTGTTATAAGTAGCTTGGGGTTGACAGGCGGCCTACTAATGTGAATTTCATTCTTTCAGGGTTATGGGATGACAGAAACTTGTGGAATTATCTCAGTGGAGAATCAATTGGGAGGCCCACGACATACTGGTTCAGCAGGAATGCTTGCTCCAGGGGTTGAGTCTCAAATAATGAGTGTTGATACACAGAAGCCTCTTCCACCTAACCAATTAGGTGAAATTTGGGTTCGAGGACCTAATATGATGCAAGGTACACTATTCAAATCTTGAACATATCTGTGTGTAGAAAAAAATATGTATAGAAACACATTGATTTACAGGTCTCATTCTGGTTTACGGAGGACATCTTAGCACAAATTAAATTCTGAACGGCATAGAATTAAATTTTAGCATGATACAACCATGTCTCTGCTTGCTGAGTAGCTTAATGTTGTACTTCTTAAACATATTTGGTAGATTGACTACTCATATAAGTTTTACCATTCAAGACAACTGATAGATTTTTGATCTCCAATTCTGGTTTTTTTATCCTGTGCTGTCGGAAACATTAAAAGAGATCCTTTTCCACCAGGGATTGCCTAGGCACTTATTTGAAAATGATTTTGTCAATCCGAAGTAATTTTTCTTCTCTCTTTAGATAAAAATAATTTACTTCAATTTTGGTTTTAACTTTGAAAACACTCGTATAGTTTTTGTCCAATACATATGTGCTAATCTTTTAGCCTGTGTTGCTGTATATTTAATCTACAATCAGGTTACTTCAAAAATCCACAGGCCACAAATCTTACTATAGATGCATGGGGCTGGGTACATACTGGTGATCTTGGCTACTTTGATAACGAAGGGCAACTGTTTGTTGTTGATCGAATTAAAGAGCTTATCAAGTACAAAGGTTTTCAGGTAACTTGCTACTTTACTGCTTGCAGAGGATTTCCCTAAAATGGCCTTAGTTATATGCACACAAATATGAGTTAACTTAAATCCCGGGCCTTCATTTTTATGACATTATCAGATTCCCCTTCTCCGGAGGCTTGGGGATTATCTATATATCTCGAAATAGTAATCAAATTAAATATGCATCATGAATATATTCACAGTTGAATACTTGATGACTGATAGGTTAATGTGATGGCTGAACAAACTACTGTGAATTTAGCTTCCAAGTAACATGCTTTCATATTAAGCCATTAAAGGCGCACCTGTTGAAAGAATACGAGGCTATATTGTTAGGTAAGTTTGTGAATTGTTTATTTTTGCAGCAGTGACCACTCATTGCTATTGATAAAACTGTGTGCTGTCTTGACAATCTTATCATATTAATGAATCCGAGTGACCGGGCAGAGTTTGCAATGTACATACAACGCGTGCCTCTGGGCTACGCAGATCCATACTGGCACAACTCAAATAATTGTACTGGCATGAGCACATGGAGGAAAGCACCCGCCTCTGCATGCAGTCGTGCACTACTATAGTCCCAGGAACTAATTTTGTCGTAGTTAAAGAAATTAAGAAAATTAAGATATCTTTCTGCAGCCTGTTAGTTCGAATTTCTAAAATATCTCCACAAGTCATTTTTTTTTATAATCTAACAAGTTTTATATTCATGTGCTCCTTTGTTATACTGGTTCTTGTCAGGTTGCACACTTGCACCAGCAGAGCTCGAAGGTCTACTCGTTTCTCATTCTGAAATATTAGATGCTGTTGTAATCCCGTAAGACAATAAATTTGAGCTCTCTACATATAAATTTTTAATACTCTAGATATTGCCTTTTGTATTATAGCCTATCTTTCTCTCTAGGTTTCCTGATGCTGAAGCTGGCGAGGTCCCAATTGCTTATGTTGTTCACTCTCCCAATAGTTCACTAACTGAAGAAGACGTTAAAAGTTTTATTGCAAAACAGGTTATAACTCCTCTCTTTTTATTTCAGGAGCCATATTACTAAACCAAATATTGAAACTTATAACTGACACTAAAGGAGAGAAGCACAAGCACCATTATAACATATGCCTAGCAGATATTTTTGGTTTTATACTTTATAAGATCTGTTTAACTCATGATTGTGTATTTACCAGGTTGCTCCTTTTAAAAGATTGCGGAGGATAACCTTTGTGAATTCAGTTCCAAAGTCAGCATCCGGGAAGATCCTTAGAAGAGCACTTGTTGAAAAAGTTCGAGCTAAAATGTGATGTTTCAGCACATAAATCATCCATGGAAAGTTGCCTGTTTGAATTGTAAACCATGTACTCTTTGATGTTGTAACAATTTAGAGTAATACGGAGAGTAATCAGATAAATAAGCATAGATGCTTCATACTTGCAAGAAGCATGTCAACAGGGCTGAAGCAGTGGGTAAGCGAGGACCTCAGGAGGATGGTCCAAGAACAGACACAAATACATGTTGTATATAAAATGATTTGTATAGGAGTACCTTTCTATTACTGGCATTTCAAACATTATTATATTTGTTCTCCTACCTCGTCTGTTGCCTAATTCTGGATTCTGAGTGAATCTGAAAAAATATCTCAACATATTCAATTTTTTATTCATGTAGGAGTATGTTATTACAATGTTTTATTCACGAGAAACGAGGTCTTATAAGTATTAGTAAATTTTAATACAAATTTTAAGTGGATTATTTACGAGGTCTTATAAATACAAATGTTATAGAGACATAAACGAGGTTTTCAAGATTTTTTTTAAAAAGAAAAGAAAAAAAGATTTTTTTTAGAAAATGAAAATATTAAATAATAATACACGTGGCTTTAACCCCCCAACAAAAACCCTATTATTATTATTATTATAACAAACACAAATATATATATATACCCATCCTACCCCTTTCCCTCTCCTCCCTTTTCAACCTCAAGCCGCTACAATTACTTAAAATTATCTTAAAAATTTGTGATGTAATTTATAAATTTTTATTTTTATTTAACTTAAAAGTTGATAAAAACAAATGAGGCCTGATAAAATTTTGAAGTGATGGTAAAAATCACCGAGTAGATGTAGCACAATATTACATTAGCATATATTATACTGAAATCTACTTCTCTAATGCTTGATCACCTGTCTTCAAGTAAATCTAAAATCAAAATAGCTATTTACTGTTTTTTTTAAGTAAACTTGTATAATAGTATCTATTCTAATGATTTTTAAAGTAAACAAAAATCGAATTCAAAACGACAGAAGACACGTTTTTATCACTAGAATATCCCATCACACTCTGGCTATCTAGTGATTTAAGTACAACAAGTGGTGAGATCAAATTATTGGTTGTTTACTCTAAGGTTGTGTTCACTTGTTAAAGAATGGAATGAAAAATGAATGGAATGAAAAATTATAAACAAATTTTATGAAGAAAAAAAATGTATGAGTGAAATTGTGAATAAACATGAGTGAGTTTAAATTTATTATGATGAGAATTGCAGAGAAAATGGTGAAAAAATGGAATGAGTCATTCCTTTCAAAACATGTGGGTTATAATTTTAGTTCGAATGAAAATTATAAACATTTTCACCAATCTCACCCAAATAAAAGTAAATTTAATTTCATTCTCCCTTCATTCCATTCCATCCAGAGTGAACACACCCTGAGAATGTACCAAAAGAAACATGATAGCATATTCGCATATATAAAGGTCTCTATTTCATTGTGTGTCTTTATCTTCACACCCACACACATATAATGTAATGGATGAAAATTATTTTCTTGTGCAAGTTATTTATGAAGGATTCTTTATTGTTCAGGTGTTCTGGTATGCAGTAAAAAACTACAGGACTTGGATCTTTTTCCTCCTCTACGGCTTTTCCATGGGTGTTCAGTTGTGCATAAACAACGTAATCTCAGAATATTTTTATGACAGGTTTAACCTAAAGCTTCAAACAGCTGGTATGATTGCTGCTACTTTTGGCATCGCCAACTTTGCTTCACGACCATTGGGAGGATATGCTTCAGATGTAGCAGCTAGAAAATTTGGGATGAGAGGAAGGCTATGGATCCTATGGATATCCCAAACTATGGGGGGAGTCTTTTGTATATGGCTTGGTCGTGCTAATTCACTTCCTATTGCTATATTAGCCATGATCCTTTTCTCAATTGGTGCCCAAGCAGCTTGTGGTGCAACATATGGGATCATTCCTTTTGTTTCACGACGATCTTTAGGTTTGCTCAGTGGACTAACTGGTGCAGGTGGTTACTTCGGAGGTGGTTTGACACAGTTGCTTTTCTTTACGGGAACCACATTTTCCACTGCAATGGGTCTCACTTGGATGGGAGTTATGGCTGTTGTCCTCACACTTCCGGTGGCTCTTGTGCACTTCCCACAATGGGGAAGCATGTTCTTCCCAGCTTCTAAAAATGAAGAACATTCAGAAGAACACTACTACGAAGAAGGGTTTACACAATGGAAGCCTCAAGTTTGCAGAGAACAGCCGATCAGAGCGTGGCAAGAGAACAATTGCGGCAGTGCCATTTACTCCCCCACATGGCAGCCCCAGCCATGCTTGATCAGAAGCATCATACAGTTAAACTTTTACTTTAAAAAGATGTATAATAAGTTTTAGCTATAGACAATAAAGATGAAAATAAAAGTCAAGTTTATAGTCGTCTCCTTGATCTGTACTGGATCGTATATATGTTCTTTGTTTCTGATCTGATCTTTTTTGCACTCAATCTGCATGTATGCTAGATGAGAGATCTTTGCAGATTACTTTCAACTTTCCATTTGTATTCATTATCAATAAAGACATATTTTTACGTCTGCCTCGATGAATTTTACATTTTTCTTGTTCCCTAGAGTATAAAACATGTGATTAATGCCCTTGGTACCCATCAGTACAGTACTTTGCGCATGAGGTATATATTATATGTTATTCCCAATTTGCTAGAGGATCTCCAATATTATTGCATAAGTTTGACAAACGAATTTGTTAACATTTAAGTAGCAAGTTGCTATGAAAGTGACAAAGCTTCAATATTCAAGTATAATACAAGGTACTCTATTATTGCTGATGACTTGTGTTGTATAATTCACAATAATAAGGTGATAAGCAAGTTGATGTAAAATTCAATAAATTTGGTTTATAGTCAGACAGGGCTATATATTTATTGATACGAGATGAAGGAATCAGAGGGTCATCTGCCGCGATCTCGCATGCTGAATTTATAGATAATATTTTGCATGATAGCAACCTTTTTCACCATTTGATCTTTTACTTGAAATTTTTCCCACCGTTTTGATTTTTTACTTGTGACGGACTGAACCCCGTCGGAAGTTCTTTTTTCTTTAATCCTGTGTTAAAAAATAAAAAGTGATTTTTTAAACTCATTTTTTGGTGAATTGATTTATGTATTACTTGTAACGGACTAAAAATTGTCCATCCAAAGTTAACTAATAAATCGACGATTTAACTCAAGCTCATTTGTCACGACTGATATCTATAATGCAACTCAATCTATTCGAGGTTATCTATGATGTAAGTATTCAAAAATCAGTTGTTACGGGGGAATTTAGACAGAATTTTCATGGAATCAAAGTCTACCGATTCATCATTCAAGAAGAAACCAAGGGCAGCAATCTGGTGCAGATTAAAACTAATACTCTAGTTTCCCGCTGCCACCGCATGAGCTACAAGATCGCGCAGATGAACATTTTGTACAGTAGCTCCATTTCTTTGGAAGCCTGTTATATGTTAGAGAATTATAAGAAAAGGACTCAAGGAAAGAATAAATGAACAGAATGATGAGAAACAGAATAAGGTTATACCCTGCTGTATATCTAGTGGCCGCATTCTTAGCATTAATTCTAGCTTTCTGAGCGTTTCCCTCTGAGAGTCTTTTTAGCACAAATCCTTCACCTTTACACTCGGAACAAATACCTGAACCACCGCAATCTTCGCAAGTTTTGAGGGGAACCTGTGTTTTAACATGAATTCAGAATAAAAAAATAAATGCCTGAGTACAGGTCTTTGCCCAGTCATAAAATTTAAACTATCAATTTAACAACAAATACAAAATAAAACATACATGTATATAAACTAGCAAAACTTCTCATTTCCTTTGACTATTTTGGTTATCAACTTAGTTGTTCCTTAATGGAAATTATGTCCGCCCTTCAGATTTATAGTCTTCTCCTTTGGTACAAAAATCATATTCTATGTTTAACATAACTACAACCGTATCAATCAATCATCCAAGTTTTCAAACAACAGAACACCATATCATATCTGATTTTATAAAAGAGTTTATTTTATTTTCATCATTCAAGAATTGCCCGGGTGAAAAGCTCCAGCATGCTTGAACTTCAACTAGGCCTTTTAGGCTTGATGATAAAACCCCTCAAGTATGTACTTTAAATTTTCCCCAACCTTTAGCAAATTTCATGCAACTCTTTCATCAACAACCTACATCTGAGCTTTGTCATCACAGTCTAGGTGACTAGTCACATTACAGTAGATGTCAAGTGTCAACACATGGCTCCACTAAGTCTTGAACCCTCGACCTCTTGAAACCAAAAGAAGAGGAGAATCCACTACGTTGTGATGCTAAAGATATATATTTAATTAGCTGCTGTAAAAATAGTAAACGGGGGCAATAAACACAAAAGATAGGATGCTTGCCAGAATTATAATCGATCTATTAAATAAATTTAAATCAGAACTAGTTCTATTTGCAAATTTCAAAAATTCTAACAAATCATTTTGGTAAACACCCTGCTGCCTACACTCAAACAGTTTGCTTTACTGATTACAGTTAGTCGTATATTTTTAGACATCTCTATTCCCATGGACAATAGTTAAGTATGGAGTAGCACCACCCAAGTACATCCCAACAATTCTCAGTATAATAAATACTTTGGTAGTCATCGATATTGAACACAATTCATCTATTCTAATGGCCAGGTAAGACATACCTCAGTTGCTTCAGAAGCTTTGGTTCTTCTGACAAGAAGGGTCGCCGCTGCACCTACGACAGTGGCAGCAACTGCAATAGAGGAAGCTGTTTCTACAAGTCCAGAAGAAATTACGTTTCTCATTTTCCCTTGTTTTCTTGATCTCATGGGAATTAAAAAATCACGTCCTCCGTGAAATAGATGATTACCGGCTTCAAGCTTGTTCATCCTAGTTGCTTCACATGTCAGTAGTAGTAAAAGTTAAAATTAATATTACTTTCTCGGGAAAAATTTACTCTTAAAAATTGTATATGATCAGAAGCTTATCATTTCATAATTACAACAATATTAGCTTAAAGGAAATCCAATATAGCATGTAACAATCAGTTTATTCATTTCAGATTTATTCTACCACCTAAACTGATTTAGAAGGAGAAACACTAAAAGTTGGGTATAACGGGAAATAATGGATAGACAAATAGAGGACGAGGTGAATAAATCATGTGACTTTCATATAGAGTGAAAATATAGCAGATTGAATCCATGAACAAAATCTAACATTAGGACGTGCACAGTTACGCCAGAACATGATACAAAGCATGTTCTTAGTGTACATATCGAAAGCAACTTATGAATAGTGTATACAGAATGGCTCCTCAAATGCTTATAAGAGGATCACGAACAAGATTGGCATTACTTACTGAACATGGCTGCAAAAAAAGAAAAGAAAAAGAAGCTGCAAGCAAAAACACGGCACTACAAATTTCTATTCAATTCAAAAACCATAGTTACAAAGGAGCTTATTCAAGTAAATTAAAGAAGTGCAGTAACTAAAATGATTGTACCAAACAAATTCGCAAGCTAGAACCTCATTTCCAAGTAATATAACATATTTATCTAATACAAACTTTGTAATCATTTCATGATAAAGAGAATTGCATAAGGTTCATATACATTAAGCAAGAATGGGTAATTTAGCCTTACTAGTAATCATGCCTAATGGCGAGGCCTGCAGAAAAAGCTCCATTTTTTCAGATTATCACTCACTATATTGCAACTCTCTACACTTTCCTGTTTCAGCTTATCTTGGATATTTTTACTACTATTTACGCTTTTGCCCTTACCTGCTATGCTTTTATAATTTATATTTACCAAAAAACATTACATAATTTTTTTGGTTATTATCTTATTTTTATTTTGCATTTTAGACTTTATAATTTGACATATTTAAACTGGAAAAATGAGTTTAATAGAAACGAGTGAAAAATACTAACAATCTAATGTGGGGCAAATGTTTTGGTTGTCGGAATATTAAGTCAGTTTTTAACTTTTACAATTTGATAATTTTTAATTTAATTACAATTTTATTTTTTTATCTTATATATTAAATTATAATTTACTATTTAATTTCCAGTAAAAGAAACTTTGACTGGGCTAGAATTATTGGGCATAAGAGTGATCCAACAAAAAAGAATAAAAGTTGGGCAACTGGGTAAAGGAAAATTGGGCCGAAGCTGAAAATAACACCGACAAATGAAGATCTAAAACAAAGCTCCAACTACAGTTGAACTTGAACATTATAATAACCGGGAGAATTTCATTCCTTGGATTAAAAGTACATTATTTTTATTATATTGAAATTGGAAAAATTATTAATTAATTTATTTATCAAATATTCATTTATCAAGATTTTATCATAATACACAGAAGTTTCATATAAATTCTTGCCAAGGGTATATAAATTGCTGTCAAAGTCCAAAAATACTTGTGTGTACAGGCAATATACGATGAAATTAAGGTTTAAATTTCAAAGTGATCAGGCCAGGTGACTCTAATTACCGAGAATTCATTTGTACCATTATAATGAAAAGTAATGACTGTGTTGTTTGCTTGACCCGTTGGCTTGACAAGAAATGTTAAAATCGTAATGGAAACAGACGTTGCAAGAGGTTTAAGTTAGGGGTACTACAACTAAGTATTTTAAATCATTTTTTAAAAAAATTTTAGTTTAATTTTTTTATTGTTAAATAGAATTATGATAACAAATAATAAAGTTTAATATATATATATATATATATTGGTAAATATTAAATTCATAATATATAACTATTAATAATACCTTTAAAATAATACAACTTATATTTTTTTTTATAGTTTTGGGACTTATGAAATAAAAAAAGTTAAAAAAGTATGGTTTTTTTTATTTCTTTTCGATTTTAAAGGTCCGAAAGTTATAAAAAAAAATTAAAAATGTTAAATTTTGATTTTAAAAAAATATATTTTTACTAACTGAAAATTTGTCATTCATATATTAACTGAAAAAGAAAAATTGAGATTTTAAAATATAATTTTTCATGTATAATTCAAAAAAAAAATGTTGAGAATTTAAAATATAAATTTTACTTTTATAACAAAGTTTGAATTTTTCTATAAATTAAAAAGAAAGATTAAGATTTTATAGAAAAATATTATTTTTGATGTTAAATAATACATGTGTTGTAATATATATACACACAATTTACTGTTGTTTTTATGTTTAAAACATTAATTAACTTTTATTTTTATGTTTAAAACTTTATATTTGTATGTGGTGATTTAAGCGCTACCCCATCCGTACAAGTAAACATTCAAATTCATTTTTCGGTCAAAGTTAATAACGGCGGCGTTGTCATTATTTTTCACTATATAAACAATGCTCGGTAACTACAATCATCTATTTAATATATGCCCATCACTTTGGTGTCCACTTTGATACTTAACTCACGAAATTAATAAGCATTTCATGCAAAAAGTGGCGCTTAAAAGTGATCAAAGTGAAATTCGTCTGAATAAATTTTCAATATTTTTCTTTTGAATATATCCGAGGCTTTGATCCAAGAAGTAGCACCTCATAGTGAGCTCATGACGCCTAAACAGGGGAAGCCATCCTCTTCCTAAAACGCCAAGTTGAATCTGTATATGTGTCAGATACGAAAAAGTTGTGCCGTGGTCTCGTGGGGTGATGTAATAATACATAGGTTTTTGACTTTAAGTGTTATGGCAGAAACTCACGAGCATTCTCACCTCTTCCACTGTTAACATGCACGTACAGTCGAAAAAGAAACCACAATCCTCACTTTTCTTGCTTTTCTACAAACTACTCTCTCTATATATGAGCTGTTCCATGCCACCTAGGCACCTAGCTATCCTCTATCCTCCTTTCACGAGCTTATTTAAAGTCCGCTCTGTTTTTCACCTCTTTTATATACGACACATACTCACATACTAGTATACATAAAATCTCCTACAAACCGAATACACTTAAACAAACGTACTCCAACATGTCTACTACAATATACAATTATGTTGTACACATTTATATTCTCCTCTTCTTGTTTCCTATACACGAATCAATGGCTGGCCGTGCTCTCCCATCTAGCGGACCAAGCACGATGATGGCACCCTTAGCGACGAAAGCTCGTGAATATGCTATAATGAAGATGAAGCCAATGCTGGATCAACAAGCAGGAAGGCTTTTCCATGGGAAACAAGTGAAAGCATGCATGCCTAAAGGTCGTCGACACTCGTCGGCTCCGAGCCGATATGTCAACTCCTATACATTTGATGGATTGCTGGGGTGTGAAACTAGCCGCCAATCGAAAATCATTCCTTGATATTTAAAGAGATGGAATCGATGAAGATGCATGAGAAATTAGGTGATCATAAAAATATTGTACATGTTTCTTGAGGTTGCGGCTGCATGTTTTTCTGAGAGAGATCGAATTCGAATTCTATTATAAGTTGGTTTATTTAAGTATAGGATAATTTGTGCTTTAATTTAGTTTCATGATTTATTGAAAATGGAGATTGGAACTCTAATATTTCATTGAGCATTGTCGTTTTGGTTCGACTTCATGTTTTCTGATATGGAGATGTATGGATAGCTAGTCAATCTATTAACAATTAAGTTGATGTTTGATTATTTGTAACAGAGTACACTGCCTTTGTATTTTATTTTTGTATGCAGCGTAACAAGTGAGCGACTCGGTGATATCCACATATATATGCAGTTATTAATTTTGTCGGACGGCAGTAGTTATTGGCACTCTATTTCAGTACGTACTACTACTTACTACGAGCTAGTGAATTCATTTAAAAAATATATGCATGCAGCGAATTAACTACCTAGGTTCAACACTTCAAGGGAGCAAACTGCAAAGCAGAATTTCTAATTAAAAATTAGTGCTATGCATTGACAAACAAAAATCCATCAAATTTAAATGAATATGTCAATTTAGTATAATGACCCGTTAAATTTAAGTTAAATGCTCTAAATTTTGTTCTATTGAATTAATATATGTCGCATTCAAATATTCAATAATTTTATTGTCTTATTTAATTCAGTAAATAATTGAAATCACTATAATAACTTCCACTTAATTCAGTACATAAATTTTATTAACAGTTGAGGCTTTTTCAAACTCATGTTACTCAAACTTTTCATCAAAATTTTAATTTTTCAATTTAAAATCAAATAAAAAGTGACTGAATAATTTTCAGGAAGATCATATGTAAAAGTACCTTCCAGGTTAGGTTAGTATATTATCAATATTTCAATAAATGATAATATAAGGAGTAGGTGGGACTCGAATTTGAAACCTCCTGCACAACTCCGATAATATGCATGAAGTGTTATAAAACGGGTTTATTTGCAGGATCATATTATTCTAACACAACTATGTATACAAATGTTCAGTTATTCGTGTAATTTATGTTGAGCATTTTCTGACCACTGACCACTGAGTCACTGCCGAAATGAAAGAATTCGAAGCAACCTTTTTCTCTCTTCCGGGTGTGATAGTATTAAATTAAGATGACAGACCACTGAATGACTGACACATAAGTCACATGATTCTATTCTTGTTCAGTATCAGGGTCCAATATTAAGAAGCAGCGGCCAGCAGCATTAACAACCCTCTTGCTGCCCTCCTGCACCCATGCTATTAAAACTCCTGACTTTTTAAATTTTGAATATACAGTACTATCTATGCATACCCATATAAATGCACAGATGCATTTTTGTATCATCTTTTAGTAAAAGAGAAGGAGAGATTACTGAGCACCCAGATGAATCTTGAATCTTGTCACGTGATGAACATGGAATATTTCATCCATGAAGAAAACCGAAAAAGGCTATCGGTGCCAAAAGGCAGCTCTTAATAAAATTATCATGTTAATTTATTATTTATACTACTTTTAAATTCAGTTATGGCTCGTTTGGTGTTACAATATAATATATATGATCATATTAAATCGGTCTTCGAACACCTTCTAGGAAAATTGATAATTTAATATAGTATGATACCGGAGCACGAGTTGCTAGAGTCTCAAATTTTGAGGGGAACCTGTGTTTTAACATGAATTCAGAATAAAAAAATAAATGCCTGAGTACAGGTCTTAGCCCAGTCATAAAATTTAAACTATCAATTTAGCAACAAATACAAAATAAAACATACATGTATATAAACTAGCAAAACTTCTCATTTCCTTTGACTAATTTGGTTATCACTTAGTTGTTCCTTAATAGAAATTATGTTCGCCCTTCAGATTTATAGTCTTCTCCTTTGGTACAAAAATCATATTCTATGTTTAACATAACTACAAAACTTGATAGTTTTGTATATATATGATCATGATAAGTCGGTTTTCGAAAACCTTAAATTTCTAGAAAAATTGATAATTTAATATAGTATGATATCGGAGCACGAGTTGCTAGAGTCTCAAATTTGATTTCATTGAATCCCAATATTTATTTGATGAAATAACATGTTTAGATAATTAAACGAATTTGAACTTAAATTTCATCTAAATTCTTTAAAATGACAGCTCAAATTATGTTATTTAAAATCCATCCTTCCATCATTTTACAACACAATCTTGTATAATTTATCAATACATAGGTATTCTTGTTTAATTGTTTAATGGAGACATGCATATAATTTGGATCGTGACCCTAATACCAAACTATCTAATTAATTATTTTTAATAATATAACATATATATATATATAATTTATATTTATCCAAAAAATGAAAAAAAATAAGCAATTAAATGATTTCTTTGGTTAAGGATGAACAACCTATCTAGTTAATTATTTTTAAGATAATTTATCCCTATATATTAATTAGTATACAAATTAATATATTCTTTGGTTAAGGATGAAAAACCTATCTAGTTGATTTCTTTGTGTTTTGTAGCTTAATTTTGCCCTCACAAGATACCTACGTATCTTAGTACGTATGAGAATCAAGCCAGATGTATTTCTAAACATGAGGGGTTAGACCCTTTATATAGACGTAGAGAGTCTAAGAATTAGAGTAGGTTTTCGAACCTTGGTGGGCAATGTACCTCCTTGAAGGATTCTCAATCCTTCTTGTGATAAAAATAGTTTCCATGTAAGAATACATTTTCTTGTCGAGGTGTGCTGGGGGCTACTCCTTCTAATAGTTTCCTTGCAGTTGGATGTAATTAATTAGATTTCTATTTAGCTAATTAATTTAATTACAAATTTATTCAATAATTAGGATTTTGAGTCTCATCAAATGGGTCTCCCTTTTGAACCAAACTAGGTCTAATTAATGTTACATCAATTGGGCGTTTAAGACTTACTTTTAGCCCATATCAGTGAACTACCATAATCAAAGGGTGAATTCATGTAAAGGTCCAAGAGGGCACGCGTTCTCACAAAAATAAAAATAAATAATTTTTTAATAGTTTATCATATAAATATGTATATTTTATTAAGTGTCCTTATTAGAAAAAGCTAAATGACCCTATAATATTAGTAAATTATTATAATTTGAATTATTTCTTATTTCATGTATATTTATATGACCAAAAGTAGAGATAAAATGATTAAAATATTAACATTTTAACATTTAAATGTTAAAAAAAAATAATTTTAATATATATTAGAACAGAAGAAAAAAATTTAAGTGCGCCCAGAGCCTTCGGCCTCCTAATCCACCACTGACGGTAATCCTAAATAAATATTAGAGTTATTTTCAGTTTGCGTCCGAAAATTTTTGTCAAAAAACAATTTATCATATAAAATTTGAGAATTGCAGATTGCATTCAATTACTTTTAAACTTATTTTCAAAATGCATTTTTCGTTAAACTTCTAGTTTGATCATTGATGAAGGGTACAATCAACCGCTCTTAGACTCTTTTAATTTGTTCTTCAGTTAATATATATATTATACTAACCCTAATATATCACCATCTTATTTCTTTTTCGAGTTCTTTCTTTCTGTTTTTTCCTCCGATTCAGACCATAGTTGATGCTTATATCTGAATTTTTGGTCTATGTATAAATAAATTGTATTTTGTATCCAAAAATAATAATTATGAAGCATACTAACTACTCTAAAATACAACCATTTAGCCATAAGAACGACCATAATATTTGCATAAAATAACACGCACCATAGTCATTGTCAAATACTTGTCAAATACAATGTGTCAAAATAGAACAAAATCAATATTCAGTATTGATGATCATAATAAGGTTAATTATTTGGACATATTTTTCCCATAAAATAATGATATAATATCCCACCATATTAAATATCATAATAGTCGTATCTTTTTCTATCCATTTGTCATTTGTCATTGTTCATTCTTCCTTGCCTCTTATAATTTCCAAGATTGAGTTTTTTTCTTTTTTGGTTGGGTGGTTGGGTGTCTAAAAGTGTTGATGAGTTTTGTTTTTTGATCTGCGTCTCCCAATTATATATTATTTTATCAGCATAATCTTCATTGTCTTCATTGTTAAACTGAAATGTCTGTTTACCATGTTTTTTTTATGTTAATGAACGATTTTGACGGAAGTTAATCAACAAGATACATTTTGAAAGTGATTTTAAAAATAATGGGATGCAATTTCCAAAATTCATATGATAAAGTGTACGTTTTTTCACAAAAATTCAGGCATGCAAACTGAAAATAACTCTAAATATTAATGCTACCTGATTGAGGAAGAGAGCGTGCTCCCCTCACCTATAAATATGGTCCCGGGATCATCTGCAGTGTTTATGAACTAAACACAACTGAGTTGAGCTAATTGCTTGCAATTAAGTTAAATAATAATCGCAGTCAACATCTACACGTTCAAATCAAACTTTAAGTCAATAATTAGTTTGGGACTCAACATTTTTTATACATGGCATAAATATAATTTAAACTCCGCGTTTTCAATAATATACAACTAAAATCTCCTTTTAATATATTTAGTAAATTTAATTCTATATTTTTAACTATATACAATTGAAACTTTCTTTAAAAATAACTAGTAACTTTAACCCTATGTTTTTAACTATTTACAATTAAAACCTTTTTTAAAACATTTAGTAAATTTAACCTTGACTTTTTAATTTCGGAATAAAATAAACCTTACGACCAAATTTTGAATAAATATTCGTCAAATACACTATTGTCAATTTTTTTTTGTAAAGGTATTATCTAAGCATAATATATATATATATATATATATATATATATGCAATTATTAGAGTTTTGTCTTATAAAATAGATATTTAGATATTTTTTTATATTAATATGTCTATATGTATAATATATTATATATGTTTAATAAAATTTTAATATGTATTTATATTATTCTCTCTTGCCATCACACTTTTCGCTCAATATATTCATGAATGTTCATCACCGAATTTAATTTATTTTCAAAAATACTCTTCTATAATTGCCATAAATTGAACCAGATTTGGGTAAGATTTATTTTATCTCAAAACTAAAAAGTCAAGGTTAAATTTATTAAATATTTTTAAAAAGGATTTTAATTGTAAATAGTTAAGAACATAGGGTTAAATTTACTAATTATTTTAAAAAATGTTTCAATTATATATAGTTAAAAAATGTAGGGTTAAATTTACTAAATATATTAAAAGAGAGTTTTAATTGTATGTTGTTAATAACATAAGATTTAAATTGTATTTAATTCTTTATACATTTATCAGCGCTAATTAAGAAACTATGTAACGTGGTAAAGAAAAGGTTGAATATAAAACAGCAGATTGCAGAAACATATATCATGATTGAATATCCATATCATTCCTATGTTATAGCTTCTTATGGATGGCAACGAAGAATCTGTTTTCTTTTAATTTAACTAGCAAAGCAGATTAATCTTCTGTGAGTGGAACAAAAAAAATCTAAGGGGTGGTTTGGTTCGGGAGGTGGTATAAGTTTGGTATCATTAATTCAGTTAGGATGGTATATGGATGAAAATTTATTATTTATATCAGACATGTATTTGGTTTAGTTCTGAAACGAAATTATTTAATTTAAAGTAATATTTAATAGTTAAATTAATTTAGTTTATCATATAAAAAATATAAATATAATTTTTTATTGTTAATAAAGTTTGATTGTACGTATATATTATTATATATTATTTAATTATTAATAATATTAATTATCATCAATAAAATAACAATATTAAAATTGATACTCATACATTTCCCTCCTACTCACGGTATCAAAAACCCATACTTTTTGAGTTTGAGGTATGTGGTTGAGATTTAAAAAGTTTGAAACAAATACTATCTCTTGGGTATTAAAAACTTATATCTTATGGGTTTAAGGTATGAGATTGAGATTTTAAAAAAAATGAAACAAATACTAAATATGAGTTTTATTCATCGTAAACTCATACCCCATTTCACATGCCCCGAAACCAAACAACCCCTAATTTAGAATGGAACAACCCATTCTTTTTAGATACTTCAATTGCAACTTCCTTATTCATTAAAATTTCATTTCATTTTGTTCTATTTTCAATTCTTTGTTTTCATTCCCGATTTTCATACCATTAAAAGTTCGAACAAACCTTATATATATATATTATTTCTTTCATCCCAAAATATCTGTCTCTCGTATAAATTTGAGAAGTTGCGGTTCAGTTTGAAAAGTTGAAAATTTGAGAAATGTTATAGTCGATTTGAAAAGTTGTGGTTCAGTTTTTTATGGTGCGGTTTCAACTATAACATTGAAATATAAAATTAAATTTATTTTTACTTTTTATTCACATTCAAATAATAATAAGACATGTAGTAAATATTTCTAAATTAGTGCGTATTATAAAATTATTATAATAAATATGATAAATACTAAAAATTATTATATAACTAATATTTTTTAACATGTGTTATTTTTAAAAAAAACACTAATAAAATGGAATGTATAGAATATATCATTGCAAGCAAATGAAACTTTTCCTATTCGATAAAACTGGCAAATTTTCGGCGGGGTCTTAAAATCAATTAACGTTGTATAACATTCGATTATGAATGAGATCACAAATTTATAATCGTGTACTTACAAATATTGATTGATTAAGAGCAGAGATGAGTATCCTGCGGTTTGTTACAATTTCGAGCGAAAATTGCATCGCAATCAATTAAACGGGGTTTTAAAAATAAGAATTAAAACCGAACCAAACATATTGTTTGGTTCAATTTGAAAAGTTATGGTTCCGTTTTTTATGCTGCGGTTTCAACTATAAAATTAATATATAAAATTAAATTTATTTTTATTTTTTATTCACATTCAAATAATAATAAGACATGTAGTAAATATTTTTAAATTATCGCATATTAAATTTGGTATTATTTTATGTCATTAATCGTTTTATATTCAAGCTATATTGCTATTAACAGAAAGAAATGAATATGATTAGTTAATTCCGTTTAAGATCAATACATTAAATTAATATATATAATTGAGTTGACGAAATTTTGTTTTCAGTTGATGTAATCTTCTTTTCTAATTTGAGAAGCGTGTTTTTATTTATACAGATCCAACATCAGTATTATTTACGGGTTCATAAATATGCTCTTCTTTTTATAATTTATTAATTAATTATTAAAATTATAATATATATTAATATAATATCTAAATAACTAAAATAAAAATAATATATATTAATTCAGTGCGGTTCAGTTTTAATCGGGTCGGTTTCTTTTAAAAACCAAAATCAAAGCAATTGTGTGCAGGTTTAAAATTTTGAAACTGTAACCAAATCGCTAATTGATGGTGCAATTTTATTGATTCGGTTTCTGCCCGGTTTAATTTTTGCGCATTCCTAATGATCGGCCTAATAGAAGATTGGTCTGTTTTAATGGATAGATTATTATTTTATGATAAATTTTGCATTAATTTTTATTTCAATTTGACTATTTGTAGTGGAAAAAATTTCATCAATTAATTATTGTTCATTTTTTTGATAGTAATTCACAGAATAATTTTTAAATATTTAAAATATATTTATTATAATTAATATATTTTGTTTTTTTATATTATAATTCTTTTAATATATTTACATTTTATAATATTAAATATAAAAATATTATTTTATTCTTAAATACATTTATTAATTACTTGTATGGTTGTTCTTTTATATATCACATATCTATAAAAATATTAAATATCAATATAATAAAAAAATAGTTATATATATTTTTTATTTTTTATATATTATATACAAATAATATTTATATAATAATTGTTTACTTATAATTTACTTTATATTATGTACATATTTATAAAAATATTATATTAATATTATTAATATTTTTATTATTTTCATTTATATTGAATATATAAAATTAAATAAATTATAATTTAAATTATAAAATTTATAATTATTTTATAGTCTATAGAGGTTATTTGAAATAGGATTTTCATTTGTAGTATATTTTAGTTTCACGTAACTATATTAACCATGACAATCACGCGACCACAACAACCATTTTACTCCAACTATATATAGGTATATAATTATTAAAACCGAAATATTAAATATTTGGTAGTCGATTGGTATTTGGACCGAATAGTTATCAGTATGCCTAACTTTTTAACATTAATCTCCAAACTACAACACATCTCACATTATTCTTCTAACTCAAATACGCCCATAAACAAAACACATAAACATTATCCTATAAAATACAAATACTCTTAACTAAAATATATTTCACATTAATCATCTAATTAAAACATATTTTCTAAACAAAACACATAAATATTATCTTATTACAAATAAAGTATATGAAAAATTATATAAAATACACATGTATAACATTAAATAAAATTTAAATTATTATTAAAAAAATATTAAAATACTAAAAAAAATTGATCCGTACATCGCAGGGGATATAAACTAATATAAATTAATTAACATATATAAGATAATTCGCTTTCTATTTTTTTTTTTTGACTAATTTGGCTTATAGCCTTACAAATGAGTATCTGTTCTAAAGAAATTCTCGGGATGAGCCAGGGTCGAATCCAGGACCTGGGACGACAGAGGATAAGCCCTCAACCACTTGGGCCATCCAACCGTGCTCAATTCGCTTTCTATTTAATTGTACGTAACACCAACCAACGAAAAGTGATCGATTTTAGTCTGCCGCATCACACTTTATTGTGGAATGTACTACTATGACACACAAATCTCTAAAATTGACCACCATTTTTGTTAATTTTATCTCCCAAACTCAATCAATTTTAAATAGTCATTTTTTTCGACGACATCAGCCAATATATTATAATCAATTGATGTTTATACACATAAAAGTGGCGTAACGAGTATCTATTATAAAAAAAATGTAGACATATATATATATACACAAGTTGAAAGTTTAATTTAATCGCATATATAGTTACGTACTAATGCAGAGTAGATTAATAGTTTAACATGCCAATACCCATAATTATTTAATATTTACACCTTTTGAGTGAAAACACAGATATTTAACAACTAAATATATTTTTTTTCTCCAGATATGTCCCTTTATTATTTATTCAGGATGATTCAATCACAAAATATTTATATTCTTGCATAGTCTTCACTAAATAAACTATTCTATATTTTTCATTATATAATAAATATGTAAAGTGGAAAAAAGAGTAGCGTCAACTTGCGCTATTATATCTCTAGAGCAGTTCCTGACTTATCGGAGGTCCCGTGTCGAAAATTTTAAATGAGTCCTTAAACTTTTTTTCTCAACATAATTATAAAAAATCATATAATATAACATAAATATACGGTAAATTTTTTCAAATCTTCACTTATTTCCACCAAATTTTTATCAAGTTTGCTTGAAAAGTCTACTTTTTCGATAATAAAATTATCTACAACTCTACGTGACTCTTCTAAATTTATCAACTCATTTTTTTTTCTCTTTTCACATTCAGATAATTGTTTTTTAGGTAACATCATATAAATTAAAATTCAAACAATTGACTTATAAAGAAATAATAACACCTAAAATAGATAGCTTGAGTTTAAAATTCTTACTGAAAATTTGAAAAAGAATGAATTTTTACATCAAAATAAAGAATATATATATATATATATATTTATTTATTTATATGATTATTAAGTCATAAAGCATAATTTAAAGACAAAGTTTTACGTGATTAGAGTTTTTCAATCCTTGCATAATCTTGTCACTAACCCTAAATTAGTAGATTAGTATTGTTTTGATATAATATATATAACCAAATATCAGTTCAATTCTATTTTTTTTAATAATGAATTATCTAATATTTTAGAATACGTATATTATATATATATATATATATATAATTAGTACTTATTTTTAGTTTTATAGACTTTATAATAATATATATTTTTAAAATTATTAATTTATATGTTGTGAAATTATTGGCTTTATAATTTCTTAAATAATATATATATATATATATATATATATATATATATATATATATATATATACTAAATTTGTTTTTTAAAAAAATGTGCCATCAAAATTTTTAGGCCCGGGATCACCCCCTACCCCTTCAAGGCCGGCCCTGATGATCGGATCAAATTCGAATATAGGCACAGTCGCGCAGATATATCCTCGTTCTCATGAGATCGATATTATAAGCATGATATATAAATGACACATTATATTGTATTCGATCAAACCGAATGCAAAATACAAGCTGAAATTAGGTTTGAGTTGCATAAAATCATCTATATAGTTAATAAATTACATATATCAAACATGATTAGGTGTCACATTCGGAGGAGTTGGCACAGAAGCAATACGCCTACCACGCTCTGACCTACTATTCTCAGCAAACCGAACACTTCCTTGATGCATACCTTTCTTCATCTCCTCCTCAGTCCACTCTGAAGTATAATAATGCTCTTCACTCCCTTTCACAACATCTTTTGTAGCTGGTAGAAACATACTTCCCCATTGTGGAAAATGGACTAATGTCACTGGCAAAGTGCAACAAACAATCATGATTCCCATGTAACTCAAGCCAGTTCCGGTTGAGAATTGCGAGCTTGTGAAAAACAACAATTGTGTTAGTCCTGAGCCAAAGTTTCCTCCAGCACCTGTCATTCCTGAAATTATGCCTAATGATCGTCGAGATATAAATGGAATGATGCCAAATGTTGCTCCACAAGCAGCTTGCGCGCCAACAGAGAATATTATCATCATGGCCACAGCCATGGGGAGTGATTTGGAAACTCCGAGGAGAATACAGAAAATTCCACCCATTGTCTGGAGAATCCAAAGAGTCCAAAGTCTTCCCCTCATGCCGAATCTTCTAGCTGCTAGATCAGAAACATATCCTCCAAATGGCCGTGCAGCAAAATTAGCCATACCGAATGTAGCAGCAATAATTCCAGCTGTGTGGAGCTTTAGATCAAATCTGTCACAATATACAGAATAATAGTTTTTTTAGATCAGATTTGATTAATTCGAACTCATATACTTTTAAACAAATAAAAACTACAGTATATTACAAACCTGTCAAAAAAGTATTCAGCAATGACATTATCGGTAGATAATTCAACACCCATAGAGTAACCGTAGAGAAGGACAAATACCCATGTTCTGTAATTGGTCGCAGCATACCATAACACCTGAATATTAACGAGATCGAGAAATTAGTTTAGGCTTTTAGTGTATATTAAGAACAAACTGTGCTAGCTTGATGCAACTAGATTTGATTGCGTCACACATAACTGTTAAATGTTCGGGGACAACTTTAATCATAAGAATCCGAATGGCTGCAGAAGTTACAAAAAGAGAGGCTAACCTTGGAAAATTTGTCCTTCGAAACCTCACCCTTCTTCTGCAAAGCACCAAGATTCCCATCAGGCAAATCTTGGCCAAGAGTTAAGACCATGATCCCCATGATCACATGAAGCCATCCAGGGATAAAGAAGGCGATCCGCCATGCAGTAAACGGAGTAGCCCCAAATTTTTGGATTATTTCAAAAAGTATAGGCATTATGAGTTGAGTAGCTCCACCACCCATGTTCCCCCATCCAGCTGCAGTTCCATTAACAAGACCAATAATCTTACTATTAAACATAGTACTCATCCAATACTGGCATGTCACGAAGGTCGCCAAAGAAAATCCAATCATGAATCTAACAGCAATGTATCCGCTTGCGGACGAAACAAAAGACATGCAAAACACAGTAGGAGCAGTAAGCATGATGACAAAAGCACACCCGTATCGGGGTCCCAATAGATCACAAACAGCACCCATAACAAGCCTAGAAAATATGCTTCCCGAAACAGAAGCTACACCCGCATTGCCAATATCACCTTTGGTAAGATTAAGGTTGTCCCGAATAATAGGGACTAACGGAGCAGCAGCAAAAGTGGACACAAAGCATGTGAAGAAAGAAATCCAAGATAAATGAAATGTCCTCATATGAGGATTAGCAAATGAAAAAAGCTTAAATACTTTAGCTTTGTGTTCCGAATCCACAGGCAAATCGAATTTGGCCGTGGGATCCGTTGGCACAATAGGTGATGCCACCGCAAATGCAAGAACTGGCTCTCTGTCAGTGACTCCATGCATTGAGCTTCCGGGAGAAGCTTCAATATCACCCATTGTTATTAATATTGTATCACTTGAAAATGCTCTTGTTTAGAAGAGATGCTAGATATGGATGTACTGAATAGTACGTGATCTAGGTTTGATTTAGTTGTGGAGGCATTGTATAGTATAGTATATATAAAAGTTAAAAGCGTTGACAGTATTAAAGAGACGATGAATAAACAAACGCTAAAAGACAGCCACTGGAGATTCCCAATGGTTACGTATTAATTTTCAATAAGAGATGGGAATATACAAAATTGAGGCCGAATCCACTTCGCCGCATCTATCTTTTAAAGAATCGTCCTCTACCCCAAAAGGTTTTTACATATTTCATACTAGCTGTGTATACTTTGTAGCTGGATTAGTTACTCATAACATCCTAAGTTATAAATATTCATTTCAAATTAGGTGCTTAATTATGATTGGGTATCCCGGCCTACATTTACTCATTTATAAATCTAATTATTCAAAAATAAAAAATTAAAGAACGCAGTTTGTAGTGTTTAGTTCTTCATGACTTAGTTTACAGCTGGTTCAAAATCCTTAAACTTAAACAAGGATACTAAAAAAATGTTTGGCGGCCTAATTAATAACACTTTTCATCAATAATTACGTTAAACAACTTTCATCAATAAATAGTACTCCATAGTTTTAGTATTTTAAATATCTATGAATTTCTTAACTGATCATGCAACTTAATTATTTAAAACAATTGGTATATATTCATTCCCCGGCCCAGATATAACTAAATTCGATCTTACAAGTACAAGGCGTATATATTAAAGTACCGCTTGGATGGTATGATTTCACACCCGGTTAATAGGAATGGTTCGATTATTATAATATATATCCAACGGCACCTAATTAAATATACTTATTAATAAATTATATATATATATATATATAAATTATATATATATATATATATATATATATATATATATATATATATATATTCTCGCTCGCAAGGCATGCTAGCTGCATGCATTGATTAAGCGTATGTACAGCCTGCAAGTAATTACATAAACATATGTGAACAAGTGGTGTATCATGTATGTATGTATGCATGCTCGCTCCTAGCTTCTCGCAATGTCGGAGAGTTGTTTCAGGGTCGTTTTTGCACGTTTCAAGACTCTTGACTTAAGTATCCTCCTCATAATGATCAATACTTCCCTACTTGTTGCCGTGTTATTGGACTTAAAAATTTTCTATTACAAGTCACAATTAACATCAGAATTGAACTCTTACAAAAATATCGATCGAGTTATAGTTTGTGGATTTTTTTAATTAATGAGATGTTGACATTTTAGGTTACTTTATAGATTGAATTTTCAACCCCTTCCAACTCACCACTTCCCTCCCCAACTCCAACCCAACACACACCAAGTGACCTTCAATTCTATAGGGATCCAAATAGCTTTAAGTTGACTATTATGCATGTGTAGGGACGTAATTAGTAATTTGCTCCGTAGTATAGCTTTTTTTGACAATGTTGCACCTGTTTTTTGACTCTTTATAATATATAACTAGAAGCTGATAACGATGCAATTACTATATTTCAGAATAATAATAATCCCTTGCAAAGAATATTAATTACATACCCATGTCATACTCATCCATCAGACATTAAAATGAATCACTTTCTTGGTTGGTCTCCTACAAATTGAGTTAAAAATTGTCATGCAGATTGCAGAATGTATTGATACCAAAGAATGTGATAGCTAGATTGATCTACAAGCAGAAGGAATACATATATAACATAGACTGTAAAGGAAAATATAAATCGGACATGCACCGAAAATCCATGAATCTTTTATCGCTCATAATTCATAATCATAATGTCTTCTCTGTACTTTCTACATAATAGGATTGCACCAAAGTCTTGGCCTAGTGGAAGTGAATGTGGTTATCCTCGTCTGGTTTCCAGGGTGACAGACATTTTCTTGTGGCCGTTTTACTACTAGGGATGGGCTTGTTCCACTCTCACGTGATGGACTTGCTGCAGTTCAGTTTAACAGGGACATGACTAAGCTAGCAGGTGGAAAGAGTGAGACAACAGTGAAGGCTGTGTGGATTAAGACCGAGAGGCTGGTAGGAACAGCAAGTAAAGATGCCATTTTTACCATTAGCAAATTTACCATTTTTGTACAAGTTGTGATTAAACCTTATTTTCGGTAAAAATACTTGTACGAGGAGTATCAACTGAGAACAATTTTGTACCTACAATATATTTAAGATTTATGAGTTGTCGAATTTTGCTGTGTACCTGAATTTAGGATTTAAGTTGTCAGATTTTGTGCTTTGCACACATTAAATGCTACTCGATTCTTTAGGGTCATTTGTGCAGGCTCTGAGACGCGATATATACCTTTGTTAACATAACAGCTTAACAGAATATAATTTGATCCTGGCTCTTCACAAGTGTCTTACGACTGGTAATATTTGGAACAAAACAGGATTGGACAAACAAAAAAAATTAAGCTAATAATCAACTATCTGTTGCTGCTATTGCAAAGTGACATTATGTTAGATACTCTTTTGATGTCCTTTAATTTTGCAATCAAACACATGCATCTGAACAAGTACATGTCTTCTACATTAAATTACTGTAGTATCACTCAAAAACTGATCATCTCCTCCACTTGTGGTGAGCCTAATGGCAAAACTTTTCCTCTCTCGTCTACGTTAACTATCAAATCAATTAAGCACCCTTTCCCGTGTGTTTTCTACCTGTAATAGAAAGTATACATTCATCAACTGAAATGATCGCTGCAATTTATATATTACATATTGAACCCCATTTCATAACATTTCTTATTTCCTTTGGAAAATTATGTTGATTTCATACATCTAAATGTGCGGTCATACTGTCGTTTTAAAACAATATGAAAAATATAATACGTTAGAAAATCAATTCAGAACAGAACCTCTTTTTTCCAATCTGTAAAACTTGTTATAACAGCAAGCAGAATACTTTGCACCAGTGCTCCTGATACTATACCAATCCAAAGACCCTTGGCCTTCAAATGTGCCTGAAAACCTAATAATATAGCCACAGGAGTTCCAACTGCATAATAGGAAACGAGATTAACACAGGCTCCCAGAGTCTGCCACCCGGTTCCTCTGGCAACTCCTACAAATACAAATAACATGGATAAATAAGGAAGACGTCAACACTTTATATAAGGAAAGGCTAGCCATCAATTATCAATTATTTGTATAGAAGAGAAGATTATTATGTTGAATACCAGAAAGTATTGCTTGAAAGTTGTCCAAGATCATGGTGAGACATATAAATGGAGTCATCCTCCTCACATAATCTACTATTTGCGTATCGCTCACAAATGCACATCCCAAAACATAGCGAAGGGAGAAAAGAATTTCCGCGGAAATGCTCACCTCTACAACTCCAAGAGCCATAACTACCCAAATAGTTCTCCGAATAGCCTTTGGATTTCCGGCCCCTGATTCATTTGAAATTTGAATGCTACAAATGTAGAAGATTTTCTATTCATCAACATGCAATACAAGTTCACACAGATGTTTTCATCAGACCATCAAAAAAAAAAATCACACACCTTGCAGCAACACCCAGAGAGTATGGGGTTATATTAGGACAGCTACTATAACACTGTTACAAGTAAGATTTATCAACAGAAATTAGAAGTTTTATCTGTTAAATTGTTATTAATATCACATATTCATATTATCACTTCAAAAATAATACGAAAGAAAGAAGCATTGCCATATTGACAGCACTGAAGTCTCCAGTTGGGGATTTTTCATGATTCCTGCAAGCAATATAATTATCTCATATGCCCACCATCCAAGACTGCAAGGAACCATTTGCCAAAAAATGTATGAGCACATTCTTTCAGAGATAGAAAATATTATTATTGCTGAAACTAATGAGCTGAAAATCTAAACTTTTGCGAGGAAATAATCAAAACGTTGAGCTAAAATTTAAAGTAACTGTTTTTTACAACAATATATAACAGTGCCCAATTATGACATCCTTTGAAGATTCTGGAAAGCGTGGGATATTAAATATAGTTACCAAGCCATGAGAGCAGAGGGGATACCAAGCCGGAAGAAATCCTTAATTGTACTAAAAACCTCCATAGAAAATGGAGCACGAGTATCAGCACATTTTGGTGAATACATGGCATAAAGACCAAGAAAGATGGCATTGAGCCAAGATGATAAGCTAATAGCCAGTGCTGCTCCATCACTTCCCATATTGAACTTAAATACAAATGCCCAACACATTGGGATATGAAAAGCCAGAGTTGCCACTGACGTTGCTAGCAAAGGAAGAATCAAGTACTGAGACTGAAAGTAGCGAATCAAAGGCTGGAGAATAGCATGGGAGAATAAAGCAGGTATCAACCAGATTGAAAACTTTCCAGCTACGTATGAAATTAGAGGGTCTTGCTGGATTAGGATTAGGAGTTTTTCCATAAAGAGCCATAGGATAGCTATTGGTATGCAAAGTAAAAGTAGAGTTATTATTGCCCCTAAGTATAGATGGAAAGCTTTTTGTGCTGCTTTGCCCCAAACGCTTGACCACATAAAGTTTCCAGAGCACCAGCCATTCCATACTGTTTTTTCACACAGTCAATAATGAATCAGTTATAACATGAATGCAACTCACTATATACGAAACTAAGTGCATAATGATGACTTCGGAACTTTTCTGCAAATCTTATGAATCAAGTATAGCAGAGAACCGAAGAGGGTAAAAATATTAAACTCACAAGAAAACTGAAGCCGATAACATTCGTGATAAACAAGGAGATGACAGCACCAAAGAAATAAAGTTTTCCGACATGCCCAACCATTAAAGTGGATAGAAATCTTAATAAATAATCTGAGGCTGTAACAATTAATATTGGCACAGAAATTAAACTGATCTGCTTCGCCTCTGCCACAAACTCATTGCATGTTGATCTCGCAACCATTTGTTTCTCTTTGTTCTCTGGCGACTTCACTTCCAATGCCGCCTCTGCATCACCCATATCTTTCTCTTTTGTTGAAGTTAACTAGTAATTGTATAACTGTATCACTAATCTTTATCTGCCAACTCAATGTAGCACTATCTTTCTAACATACGCAAATGAGGGAAATGAGAATCTGTTTCTGTTTGTAGGACGTCGAATATAAAGTGCACAAAACATAACTAAGAAAGCACATTATGAATTACAGGCGGTCGTTTTGGATTATAATGCTTGGTTTTGATGTTCTGCCGTGCCAATCTATCATCTATGTTATAATATATCCAAATTAAATCTCCTGTAATATTGTACTATATTAAAATTAATCCAAGTTACACAGTAAATACAACAAAGTGATTAATTAAGTTGCAATATGTAAGCTAAATGCCGTGAGTTTAACATCTGATGTGTGACATAAGAATAAGATGATGTATAAAGATTATGACAGTTGCTAAATAAACTTTCATAATAAGTTGTCACCTTGGGTAAGGACAGCCTAAACATTGTCATATTTGTCTTCGTTAATGTTCATACTGGCCCCGACAAGAGCATTATGTCAGTTACTTATATAGAATGAATCTCCCGAGTGATGTGTGTGTATTATGTAGACAAATAGTTAAGCAAACAGATTAAGTCGACTAATTAATAATCTGCCGAACAGAAAAATATAGAAATATATATTACATGTCTTGAGTTTTTCCGTTAATTTTGTTGAATTGATGGGTTAGACGGACAGAGACTTGGTAAGAAAGCACTTGCAACCAAGGATTTTCATGGAACACCTGTTGTCCAAGATAAGTTTGTACAAGGAAACTTGACGACGAATCACTGGCTTTCCAATCTGAGTGAGTTGAAGCACAACCATCTTTGTTACTTTCCTGACAATTTCAACCAAAATTTGATAAATTATATTGTATCATCTTAGACTGAGTTAATTCTTGATTCTTGTAATCATCCGCATAGACTTTATGCAAGCTAGTGAATCTGGTCTGCATGGATACGACCTGACCTTGATGGCACGAGCTGCCTGAGTTAAACTCTCATACCATGGCTCGTAGCTGCGACTCTCATGTATGGCAGGGACCTGCAACCTCATACTTTCGACATCGAAATCGAACAGCATTTGGGTTGGCCAATAGCAATAATTCCTTACAAAAAATATATAAAATGTGCCATTCATCTGAAAATCAAATGAAACTCTGCTACAATTTGGACATCACTGTACAGTTTTTAACTTTTGTAATTAAGAAAGAGTATTGATAGCACAGAATTTGATAAATAATCTACAAGAAAAATGTAAGCATTTTTTTAGGAAAACATATATGGAACACTGATTATCCAAGATACTTTCATCGTTCATGTTCTGCTGATAGATGGAACCATCCTATAGACTGAGTCTCATGTTCACATCGTTAGAGCAAAAGCCACAAAAGCACATTGAGTCACAGATCAAGTACTGGCACTCCCACTTCTTTGAACTGGTTTATAAAGCACAACAGTAACATATTTTGTGCGAAAACGATGGGTGATTCCGAGGGCCATGACTGATTGCGGGACTTCCCTGTTTTCAAGGTAAAGATGATTGAGGACAACGTTCTAATGGCAATGCAACAGAATTAGGACCATCTCTACCCGTTGGATGGTTTAATATGGTGTGTTGCAAGTGCGGCGGGACCGCAGGAGGTTCCCGTCCTTCATCGGAATTCCCAGGGTATACATTATTGTAGCTAGCATCGGGAGATCTCGGAACTTCAAATCCTGCCACAGTTGATTCTTCCTGTAGAAAAGATTTATGGTTAACAATTGTTTAAGTCGTATTATCACCAATATTTACCCAATATTTTGGAAAAGTAACAACTAGCTACAGAGCATAGAGCAAAATCATCAAAGTAATGTCTAATTGCACCGATGATCCTGAGAACGGAAAAAAAGAAACATCATCAGCCGTCATGATTAAAAGAAATACTTGACTACAACTTTACTACACATATTAAAAAATATATATGTAAATATATGATGGCAGTATACTGCACATACATTATTGTAAAAAGTGGAAAATGCCATAATAGATACACAATTAATGTAATAAAACCGCCCCAATATAAATGAAACAAAGATATCAAATATCCAAATATAGCTTCATTCACATTCTGATAGATGATATTATGTTACAGTCGGATGATAAAACTAATCAACATTATATTAAAGACAGATAATGACAGAACTTACTAGAGGATTCAGTGATAAATCCATAGAAACTGGCATGTTTTTAAAGAGCAGCCTGCAGCGCAGTTGAAGTTGAAAAAGTAATAAACTAGAGTACAACAAAATCGCGGATAATAATGGAGAACCAACCCATTCTACATGATCTTGAAATCATAAGGATAACTAAGGACTTGTACTTGAGCAAGATAAGTTACTATCTGTTTATGTCGTTTCATGGAAAATCATCAGGACAGGGATGCAGGCAGATGGCGTCGTAACAGGTAAGCCTTTTACTAAATAATCTCCTATATGTAAATTTTATATATCTGTGTATATCATGTACCACCTCACACGTCATTCATGATAGCTGACAATGCAGCGATGCACAATCACTAGGAACATTCTCGAATTTAATTATACTACATAAAAAATTATTCGACAACAACATGAGTGTCACAAGTTTGAATGAGTATGAGGGTTATAGCCTCCAATTTGAAATTACATTGGCAGTTAAAATATAGGTGAAGAGTGGTAAGACCTAGGTATTTATTAGGTGGCTTAACTAAAGGGCAAGTTGTACAGGGTTGAAGGGAGGAATTTTGTCATGAACTACAAGTTCCCAAGTTGTGTTTTTGTATATTTTTGGTATCTTTTGTGTTTTATGGAAGTAAATGCAGCAGATAACAGAGAAATAGAGAGATTATAACAGAGACAAGAGAGAATCAGCTGAGAGAGACAGAGAGATAGCAGAGAAAGACCGAGAGATAGATGGAAAGATAGCTTCCTGAGGAAGAAATCTAGAGAGAGAAATAGATTCAGCTAGAGAGAACAGAGAGAGAATTTGGTGGAAACAAGTTCCATTTTCTGATATTTCATAATGCATAATCTGAAATTACAAACACAACTACTATCTATAAAATCCATTATTAACTAACATAGAATATGACTCTAATTATATCATTTATATAATAAGAGCAAGATGGTTATTATCCAAATACTACCTAAGGTCAAGAGTTTGATACCCATTAATAACATATTTAAATTTTATAATTATAAAAATATTTATATAAATTTAATGTTCACATTTAATTAACAACATACTGAGGGCATAATTGTCATATCAGAAGATGAGTTTATTATTCAGAGAATGATTTTGTAGATAGAATAAATCGAAGGTGAAGCTTTGAGAGGAAGTAAGGCGGTAACAAACTCTCTCAAGCCTGTGACAAAAGTTTTGATGTGTAACATGAACGACTCTCCAACGGCAATCCTTACAAAATTAACATGGTATCTAATAAAATTAAGATGTAATAGAAGTAAGATGATGTAATAAGAGTATGATGAGTCTTACTCAAATACTATTAAAGATTAAGAATTTGATATTCGCTAATAATATATTTAAATTTAAAATTTTATAATTATAAAAATATTTTAATGTTTAAATTTAATTAACAACATATTAAAATTTAATAATTATATTCAAAAATCAAATCTTAATACTCCCTCCGTCCCAACCAATTCTTTACACTTTCTTTTTTGGGACGTCCCATCCAATTCTTTACATTACTAAAAATAGTAACTTTTAACAATAAATATATTATTACATCCACTACTTCACTCCACTTTTTCAACACTTTACACTATTACACCCACTACTTCATTTATTTTAACAATAAAATCACTATTACACCCACTATCCTTGGTCTCCGTGCCCGGACCAAATGTAAACATTTGGCCGGGACGGAGGGAGTAATATATTAAAATTTAATATTTATATTATTATTTCTATAATTATTAATAAAAATTTAGAATTAAACTCATATCATCGTGTCATTCATTCTATAAATAATATTTATATTCATAGTCCTTTTATCAAAATCATTCACTAAACGACATAGAACTTGAAGTCATATGAAGTGACAAAACAAAATAAATCAAAAATTATTCAATTAATACACGTGTATGACGAACTATAAATTTAATAATATGATAACTTTGGAGCTATTTGATGTAAAAATAGAAGGTAACATCAAAGTAGGGCCGTCAAAGGATATTTCACATACGGATTTGTCTATATTTCGGATACGGATTTCTCTGTCTGTCTATATTTTTTTCTCCCCTTGCTGTCTACTCACGCGCAGTAGCACACACCTCCTTCCCCTTAAGTCTCCTTACGATTTTCCTTTTTAATTTATTTACGAGTATAGAAAGGTGATTTGATGATGGTGATCAAGCTAAGAGACAGTACGACATGTGCTTGCGCATGAGTATTAATGTCGGATTTTTCGGAAAATATTTTCCTGCCATCAGAAAAGACTCGTGGGGTGTCCGTAATTGATCTTATGGTCAGATTTTTAAGATCCTAGCTTCACGCTTGTAAATATTCGAGTATGTTAGTTTATATATATTAATTTCATAATTTTTAGGGATTATTTTTATACTCCGTAAATTTCCCTGTTGACCAGATTTTTTAGTTTATGTAAACGTGTTTCTTGTTTTTGTTAATTTTATGTGTATAGTTATAATTTGTTTTGTGGATTAAATTTGTTAACTTTATTTTAGTGTAGTTGAATTGTATTGTTTGGGATTAATTTTGAGGGACTGTGACCCCTGGAAAAGTTCATTTTACAAAGAGTTTATTTCGAAAAATTTTCTTGTAATAAATATTTATTTCAAGTTTCAATTATTATTTGATTAAAAATATTAAGTAGTTAATTATTTTGAAAAATAATTTATTTAAAAATGATTAATAATTAATCAATTTGAATAATCAATTGATTTAATTATTAATTGGTTTATTCTTATTAATTAAATATTAATTGATCTATTTATCCGTTTTAAACGAAATAAATATTTCTATGATCAGAAAAATAATCTGGAGGTTATAAAAATAGTTTTAGATTTTAAATTTCCTTACGAACCCATATCAAATATTTTACGAGACCTTTTAGTGATCCATTTCGAGTCTAGAAATATTTTAGAAATATTTAATGTTATGTTTAATTATTTAATTTGATAATATCATCGAGGGTAGACGTTATAAGTTTTAAAATATGAATTAGAAATGTTAATTTTTATTCCTTTTGTTCAAGGATTAATTGTTGTCTCGAGAATTAATTGTTATTTTATATTGAGTCTCGAGAATTAATTCTTTATTTATATTCGAGTCTCGAGGATTAATTTTTGTTTTATATTCAAGTCTCGAGGGTTAATTGGTTTTTTGAGGATTAGTTGATAATCGGGTTTATATTTTTTAGTTATTGGTTTGTTGGGTTTGAGGTGAGTTTTCTTGTTAATAGAAATATGTCTGAGATAAGTATATAAATATATTTAAGCTATAAACACTCATAGAATATAACAACGTACTTCAAGGATTAAAGTACAATCTTTTGTTTGACTATAGAAGTAAACAGGCGAACTCGATCTCCATAGTTCAGACTCATAGCAACCGCATGAGCGTCAGATCAAAGAATTATTAAACGGCGATACTGTGAAACGGAAGAAGGAAATAGTGGTGTTACTTCGATCGTACATAATTGGTAAAATTCAAAGGCAAGTATTTTCTCATTGATCATCTTATACACTTTTATTTTCTGTTCACGTATTCATATCATGAAAAATAGTTATTGTTCAGAGCTATTTGTGAATCTTAAATATTTTTATTATGTAACAGAGTTATTTGTTATTGGTGCTCTTGATATTGGAAGTTGATTATAATAAAGACATCATATCTAGTGTTATCGTAGTAAATAATGGGGATATGATCTGTATTTAAAATTAAGCATACCTTTGATTTCAGATGCTCTATTAGATTAGAAAAAGATTGCATATGAGGCCACCTAATTGGTCCAGCATTTATTGAAGAAGGTATGGTACCCATTATAGAGAATCATTGTTATAACTATGGGCATAGAAATGTAACGATAGGCTATAAAGATGTCCTATTGCTTTTGAACTGATTAGGTGGCAATAGTGTTTATTATATGTTATATCCAATCCATATTGCCAGCATGGTTATTATATATTGTGATTCCGCAGATGATTCATTTCTATGACATACTACATTATTTCAGTTTCGATATAAATTGTGATTTATTTACTGTTCAGTTTTATAATAAATTGTTTTACATTTCCGTTCTTTATTCAGACTTTATATCCTGATTTTATTTCGATTTCTTTATATATACTTGTTGAGCATTTCTTTGGCTCGCTCTTTCTTTTCATCATACACTTTTCCAGACAGGATATGAGAAAATATTAGCCTTTCAGAAAAAGTAGATCGATGAGATTTATCTGCGTAGCTCGGAAAAAGAAAGTAAGATGTCCTTACGAAGACGTTTTCGATCCAGAAAATCTGTATCTGAAGTAAGTTTTATTTATATATATTGGTAGATTATATACTACATACATTGCTTGGTATAGACCCATCCTAACTGCTAGTATAATTCTTGTCAAATTTATACTAGTAGTATAAAATTGGTGTAAAGAGATTGTTGGAATCAATTGGGGTGTATTGAGGAGTTGTTCTAAGATTATGAATATTTGCGGAACTTTATGGATGAGGTCGCAAGCGAGATTTGATTTGATTATTTGATATTTATAATAATTGATGTTTGGGCTTTGGATTCTTGTTTCTAGAACTATAACCTAAAAGATCTTGGTAATTGGGATCGTAGCTGTAGATTTCAAATATTGAATGACTACAGGCGGTTTAAAATATTATTGAACATGTGATTTTATATCGAGAATTTTCACGTGACAACCAAATCTATGACCTCGTATTTGAGGGCGTTACAAGAGATCTTACCACCAGTTAACTCCTTATCATCTTTGTCTGACAAATCGAGCGTAGGTGCTTGCTTCATCTCTGTGATGGGGAAATCAAAGTTAGGTCTCATAGACGGAGTGGAGAGAGACTTGTTGTGAGAGATAACCATGGGAAGTTTCGATCTAGGCATGATGCAGTGGTATGTTAAGACAAGGAGCAGAAGAATAATCAAGGAGAAGAGTAATCAAGTAGGTGTTTTGGGGAGAGTAACTTTTGTTAGGAGCAGAAGAAGGGTCTTTACTCATGACCAACGAGTTTATACATGCATGAACCCATTTGGCTCAATAGGCAATCACAAGCGAAGCGTCAGGGAGAGGAATCGGTGGATATCGAAAAACAAAGAGCAAAGTAAGAGAGAGAAAAAAGAGGAGAGCATAAAGAAGACAGAGAAAAAGAGGGTCGATTCTCATTTTTACTTATGAATAATTGAATCACAATTCAATACCCAAGATATTATCATTAAAATTAAGAATCGGATAAAAACATTTTAGAATGCATAAATTTTTGATGAAATTGTACAAATAACCGAATTCTAAAGTTTGAAAATATTAAATATTAATTTATTATACCACATTGAAGCAAGAGGACGCTAATCTATCGAATCTACTCGAGCATCATCGTTTGGGTGGGGGGGGGGCTCGCAAATCTGAAGAGTCGAAGTGTTTTTGAATAAATAGGTAGTACGGAGTATTTATTTTAAGAAATTTAGGGACGACTCATAGTCAAATTCAAGACTTACTATGATATTTGATTTAGGTTCCATTTAAGATTATTATTTAAAATTATTATATTGAGAGAGAAAATTATGTCAAAAATATTAAATAATTGTTTGATAATTATTATTTTTTATTTAGGTATGATTTGAGATACTCCTACATCCCATAATTTTGGTCTCAATTTAAATTTTCAAAATCAAATTAATTAATTTTGACCAATAAATTAAATATATTATATCATAATATTTTAAAAAATATTATAATAAAATTTGATTGTTCAATTTTATGAATTAATTTATAAATTTGTTAAATTATAAATAAATATTTTTAAATTATTAGTCAAAGTAAAATAAATTTAACTCTGAAAAAATAAAATTAGACAAAAATTATGGGACGAAGGGAGTATAATATTTTAGAATATAATATTTTTAGCATTATTTGATAGTGAAACGTGTAGTTACTTACTATAAAAGTCAAAAAATTATTTTTTTCAAAAATAGGGAGATATGATTTCTTTAAAAACAATTTTTAAAACTTTTTTTAAAAATTTACCGAAACACTTCTTTTCAAAAAAAAAATATTGTTATTGGAATAGCATTCCTAAAGGTAGTCTTCTGTAAATAATACTATTGTGGAACAAAATTTAAAAAGACAAAGGTTATGGGCGTTAGATTTTGGACAATATTGAAAAGTGTGGTGTTGGTTTGTTGAAGCCATCGCCCATCACGTGGCTTTGTTGGCCCATATACACGCCTAGCGGGCTGAGACATGTGATATCAACTCAACAAGCCCACGTGATACCCATGTGTTCTGATGCACGTCGATGCAGAAACACCTAATTTTAAATACGGTTTGTTCTTCTCTTTTTAACTTTGAAAACTTAATTATTAAAAAAAATTAAAAAATATTAAGTGCATCCAGAGCGTTGATGTAATACTCCAGTCCCACATTGAGTAGATGGAGATAATTTGTTTAGTATACAAATAAAAGTACTATTAAGTGGTTTTTGGGGCATGTGATGGGTTTGAAAATTATCCAAATTGTTGCATTTAAGCTAATTTACTTTGACTTATTTCGAATTCGAAAATTGTGACTTGACATGTATAATACTCTAGTCCTACATCGAGTAGATGAAGATAATTTGTTCAGTATATAAATAAAAGTACTACTATTAACTGCACCAACGAATCATGATTTTTTGGAGACATGTGATGTGATTGTGGATTATCCAAATCATTGCATTTGAACCAGTTTACTTTGGTTTATTTCGGATTTGGAAGTCGGGATTTGACCCGATTTTCGAAAGATACTCAGGATTTCGACCCATTATTTTTTTAATTAAAATTTTAAATAATCATTATTATAATTAACTGATTATAATACTCACTATTTCATTTATGTAAAATTTTAATTAATTATTATTGTGGGAGATGTTCTAACATCTCACTGAAATAAAAATTAAAAAAATATTTGTACAATGACAAAAGTGTTCTCATTTATTTAAAAATAGCTTTTTCTAAAATATGAAATCACCGAACAATCAATAATTGATATATTATAAAACGAAGTTTAGTTCTGACCACATTATGTATTTATGTGCATGTTTGAAATTATCTTCTCTTATAAAAAGGAATACATGTTACGCCAAAGTCCAAAACCCCTTTGTTTTATTTTATTTTCAACAGGTAACCCTCTATATATTATTATTTTTACTTTTATATTTATAATTAAATATGATAAATTGAGGCATTAATTTGTATCTCAACCACTGGACAGCATGAATAATTTTAAAAACATTGCGTACAATATATGAGAAAAAAAGAATCATTCATTGCTGAAAAGTGGAGGGGTGCATCAGACCAAGGGGTCAAGTTGTTGCAGAACAACAACAGAGTCCCACAATATTAAGTGAAAATCTGCACGGGCCAAGTTAGATTGTGTTTGTACGGACATGTCCCACTTCTTAGGGAAACGCAAGTATTAAGAAATTAAATACACAATATAAAGAAAAGAATACTCAAAATGTATATCCTGCAAATATATTAAAAATGTGTATCCTACAAAAAAAAACTAAAATATATGTAAATATCCTTCATTTGCTTTTACAAAGCAATTAAGAAATATATATATGGATTGATACGGTTTTTATTATAAATTGTACCGAAATTTTCTAGATATGATTTTAAAAGTTAGAAATCAAAATCAAATTAAAAATAATTGATTTGATTATAAAAAAACATGGTTCAATTATAAATGATTTGGGGTTTTAAAATCAAAACATAAAAAATTAATATATCTTTTTTAATATTCATATTTGTAATTTTTAATTAAATTTCAAAATAAGACTCACATTAAAATATGCATTTAAACTTCATAGAAAATACACAAACAATTTCACATTATTTATATTATGTTGTATGAGCAAGTTATACGCTCATACTTACTTTGGTAAAAATTATCCATTGTGAATTAATCCTCAATATAAGTACCTGCGAACAAGTAGGAGGGCAAACTACCTATCTAAATATATAATATTTTTTATATAATAATATGGTTTAAATCTTGAAGTACGTCGTTTTTTATTATTATATAAATAAATAATATATAATATATAATTTGACTTTTAATTAATTCAATTCATATAAAATTAAAACCAAATCAATTAAATATAATTTTACATAATTAAAACTAAAACCTAACGAATAATTAGTGGTACAGATTTTATTGATGTTATTTTGTGATTTTTGTATGATTTCAAGTTATAATTCGATTGTTGGATACTTATTTTTTAGTTGCAAACCACATGCCAAGTTGGAATATCCAAATGTATATTAATATATTCAATTTTAGTGAAAGAAAATTAATTTATATATAATTATTATACTGTCAAAAATAAGAATTTATATTTTAATACATATTTTAAAAATGATATCAAATAAATTCAAGTTAAATTAAATTTTCCACTATCATACCTTTACTCTTTATAACATGCACAGTGTATTTGTCATACTTGTTTTAATTATTCACATGTTTACATTTACATATGTTTTAATTAATTATATTACTCCGTAATATTTATACTAATTTCTATATTTATTACCAAATCGATCCAGTATTTTATCATTATATTAAATAATATAGTTTTACATTTTAACAAATTCACTATTTATATATTATAAATGATTTGTATCTTAGAAAACTTGAAAGCGAAAAATGATTAATTATTTTATATTTATATTTAGTATTAGTATATAATAATCATGAAATAGATGTTTGGTTGTCTCATATCACCGAATAATTAAAAAGAGCTTTTATTGAGACATCGTCCAGATTTTGTGCTTAAAAAGGGATCTATTTTCGCAAAATAAAATTATGACATATAAAAAATTAAAAGGTTGTTTAATTAGTTACAACAATGAGAGCGAGGTAATCAGCAAAAGGAATAAAATATATAATTAGAGTCAGGCTATTTATGAAGAAAAAAGAAATAGAAGCCATGGTCCATGTGAGGTAGTGAGAGGTCCACTTGAAAGCAACTAGGGTTTACACTGATGTGGTCAATTATAACTACCCAATTGGCCAAATTATTAGTAATAAAGAACTCTTCTTTTCGATCCAGCAACATCTTCGTATAAATATATATATTACCTAGCTACCTCAAACAAATACCCTCAGCACTAGTGCTCTCTCGTTTGCTCATCTCCTCCTTCTCAGCCGCAAACTTAAAAATATAAGGTTTAATAACCATCCGATAGTGTAGTAAATATGTCAAGTTCTATTACTTGACCTCGGCATATGTATGCGTTTCTTTCTGTCTTTCTTTCCATTTTATACAAATTGTAGATGTATATATTCAGTTCTATTGTAAGATCCTGATAGTTAGCTTGTTATTGTTGTTATTGTTTTATTTTCTTCGGTTGATTTACAATTATCTAGCCATAGAAGAAGTTGCGGTAAATCTCCCGGATCTGACAGAGATGTCACACACATTTACAAGTATGTATGTGTACTGGGGTTTGTTTCTTTCTTTGACCAAGAAGAAACTCAGATGTGTGGGATTTTTCTGGTCAGATTTATGTTAAGCTACTCATAGCTGTGTCAAACTTCCAGGTATATTTTTATATCAAAATTTTATGATTTTTATTTTCTTTTACACAATCGATAGCAAAAATCTAAAAAGAATAAAAATAGGGTTTTTTTTGTTGATGTGTATAGTTGAATACTTGTATACAGTATATTCTTTTCTTGACAGGTGTATACAGCATATTCTTGCTGTTTTGGGACCTATGAGAGTTCGCTCACAACTGGCCTTGTAACTTGTACCAACATGTCGAATGGCAAACTTAAACTTCCAAGTACATTTCTCTCTTTTCTCAATTTTTCGGAATTTTTTCTTACCCAGATACAAATTAATTACCGTGTGTTGTGTGTATTATATATATGTCCCTTTGTAAGTAGTTTGGTGCTGTTGGTGGTGGTGTACATGAGTGAAATTGAGAAACAGTCGTTGTTTGCTTGTGTAGCATCATCAAGATTCACATGCAAATGCAAGTTGTTGGCGATATGTAAATGTAAATATAAATTATATTTACATTTTTGTCGCTGCCAATTGGGAATTTTTGGTAATGAGAATCTTGATGATGCTGCATTGGCAATAGAACGACTATACATCATGTATACCTAGGGCCTATATCTACACTCATAATTTGATACAGATCGAGTCCGCAGATGGCTGATCTGTCATCCCTTCTAGAACTTTCCTCCAGTCCCTATCAGATGAGCAACTGCAAGCATTAATTGGTATTGTTGTTTTCAAATGTTTCATGTCATTATTTGTTCTTATTATCTGTTGTGTAATTGTGTTTATATTGTATGTACAAGACTTCTGCTACTAGTTTTAACTTAGGACTTTAATTTATTAGTTGAGTGGGGCAGCCAAGTAGCTTTATTGCAGCTAGCGTAGTTAGCTAGGGATTATGAATTTTGACGGTAATTAAGAATCACAGGGTTCTAGCATCAGAGAAAAATATGTTTCAACCGATTATGAATCCAACTGATTATTATAAATCTTAGATGCTAATTTTGAGTTGGGTTAAATATTAAATTGGTCATTAAAGTATAAACATAATATCACTTTTGTCATCAATCTTAACGGAATATCATTTACCTCATTTAAATTGTTATAAATATCACATTAATTAGTAACCCTTAAGTTTAAAAAAATAAGTATAAATATTTTTTAAAATTATTAAAATTTGAATAAATTATTAAAAATCATACTATGTATGCATTTACATTTATTATAGGTTATAATTTACAGATAAAATGAGTTTGACTGTGTTTAATCTTTTTTAATAATAAATCAATAGAAAAAACTACTAAACGAATTTCATAAATTTTGAAAATATTACCCAAAATATTAGAATTTATAAGTTTTTATTTGATTATAATAACATGTAAATTAAAATAAATGTGTAAAACTCGAAAAAAATGTTATTATCAATTCTCAAACACTTAGTTAGGTTACTAATAATGTGCTACGATTAATATTATTTCGTATTACAGGTAGCTACATAATGTGCTATGAATCTTCATTTTAATTAATACAATATTTTTCTATCTTCTATTTTTGATGACTTTTTGTGTATAATAAATTATATATTCCATCATGAGCGCGATTGATAGTATAAGTGGTTATTAGTCAACTTATTCCAAAAAAACAAAATCATATATACCATTGTTAAATTTGTACTCCTTTCGTCCCACAATATTAGCCAATCTTTTTTGGAAAAAAAATTATCCCATAATAATTGTCCATTTTTACTTTCAAATATAAAAAAAATTAAACTTACCCTATTTTTTTGTCATTTGCAATATAAAATTTACTTTATTTAGTATAAAATAGCCAAAATAAATATGATACACACGAAAAATTATTATACAACTAATTTTTCTTAATATACGTTATTTTTTTAAAAGAGACTACTAATATGGGACGGAGGGAGTATTTATTTTCTATTGATAAATTTTAATTGTATATATTTTTGTGCACGATCGATATTAATTACATCTCTGTAGAGTTTATGGTACTAGTATAGTAGTAATTTGTAGCAACACAGATTTTTTATCACTGTTTCATGAGTCATTTATGTTAAATGAAATAGACCTACGTGCTGATACACAACTTTATATAATTATATTCCTGGTCCCCATGACATGGACTGGGTTGATTTTTCCCTCTTTTTAATCAGAGCGACATTGAAGCTTACCAGCACCATGATTATACTTCTCTATCACCCTCATCTGGAGCATCTTTCTAAATATATACAGTATATCTTTTTTTATGAAATTCTCTGGAAAGCTGTGTACATCTTTCGCTAGCAAGTGATCGTGAGTTTCTCATTGCTTATTATGTTCGATCCCTAATAATTTTTCGATACATAATATAAATTTAAGACTTAATTACAAACCTATGTCATGAATATATAATTCGGAGTTGTTATTTTCTTTTTTGAAGTATGTATGCTCATACATTTATAAAATTATAGATAAATTTTCATTATAAGAGCAAATCCAATACAATGCTATACTTGGTTCTATTGTTATATTATAGCATCAAATGCAAAACAAAAAAACAATTACAAAGCGGTTTCACATTTGTATGCATTCATGCATAAATGTATCTTTGGTTCTATATTTGAAATCAAGGATGGATTCATACATCCTTGTCATAACATCAATAAATTTAAAAAAGTTAACTAAATTTGAAACTAGTATTGAAACTAGTATTGGAGTACAACTTTTATTTTAGCATCAAAAAATAGCAATAGATATTTAACATCTAGCATTGGACTTGCTCTAACAGGTATGATTTTGTTTAGAAAACCTAGACTATGAATAAGTCTGAAATTTACCTAGACAATCAATGTATATCGTTTGGTTTGTTTATTAATTAGGTTAGTACTTAAAAAATTAGTTGTCAGGTGACCTTAATTAGTAACTTAACTACGAAGATACTGGTAACTTAACGATGAAAATATTGAAGTCCGGTGTGTATAGATCACGATCTTAGAGAAATTAAATTTAGTACATATATATATCGAAAACACAAATAGGAAAAGTGAAAGAAACAGTTTAAATTTTATGCATTAATTATAGTGGCGGACGCATGATCAAATTGAAAGGGGGGCCAACTTAGTATTTCTTAAAGGAAATATAAAAGACTGAAATATATTTTACTCGGAAGAAACACTAAATAAAAGAGGAGTCCGCCCCTTGTAATGGCATTTGTGGTCCTAGATGCACAAAAAAGGGTACAATAGCATTTGTGGTCCTAGATGCACAAAAAAGGGTACAATAATATGGAGGTCACATATATATCAAGAGAGATCTTGTTGTACCAACAATATCAAAAATTTGAGCTGGATATTAGTTATGGAGAAAATGATCAGTATGTCACCACCAATTTTCCAACTTGCAGTCGCAGCTGTGGAAGCAATGAGACCATGTCTGTCTACTGGTGGGCACAAATAACAAACCAGTAAACCACACAATGTTTATATTGGCGTACGGTTCTCTCATGTGAGCACTGCTTTATGCCAATTTCGCAATGATATTTCGACCCAAAATTGGATCCACTGCATCTCTCTCTGTATTATGTATACACTGCATTGTTGTACGTGACTCGGAGTCTGGCTAAATTTGAATTCAAATTATATTTTTGATTTTAAATCATGTTTAAATTTATTATATAAACGCTTCATTTCTAACTTAAAAGTAAAAAGCTGGTCGCAAAGTCCTCCCTGTACATGTTTCATCGAGCGGCAGTATCAAAGTTCATCAATTTTTTATAATTTGACTAGCACAAATGTTTCATTCTGCCTTTGTTATTCAGGAACTCAAATACTTCTTATCTACATATTTTTTGGCTCGCACAAAGTTGTATAGTGTTTTTGTTGAATTTTTTTTAAAGAGTGCCAATGATTTATTTGTACAGTGTTTTTTGATTTCTTTCCTAGGAGTGTAATACTGGGACAAACTCCACAAGTCATATATGATAGACAATATAAACGCATATCAATTTTAGAACAATAGACCTATAATGATCTATATACCGTAAGTAGTCCCCCGCAAACATCATAATTCATAAACCAGCTCCCATTGCAGAACAAATAACGAAAAACACAATATTGGTTCAACGAGAACATTACTGATGCCCACAGGACTAACAAAGGCACAGCCGTGCTAGTTCAAGGAGATCTGGAGAATAAGAAATGGGCCTTCCTGAGTGATTATCCCGCCCCCACTACCACCTATGTCATTTCTCATTAATGATATGAAATATTGGTCTAACAGTTGTGTTGGTTCCTTTTTCGATTCTTCTATCAATGTTAAGAACAATCTTATTTGGGTTAATGGCGGCATGAGCAAGGTGGAAGGGTTTCGGTCTATTTACTTTACACCTTGCTCCCGAGTTTTAAAAAGGAAGGAAAGCAAGTGAAAGGTATGTAAAGTAGTTTCATTTTTCCTCCTATTTGTGCTCCCGAGTTTTTAAAAGGAAAAGAAACAAGTGAAAATGAATGTAAATTAGACATGTTTTCACTCCAAAACTTTCATCTCAAAATTGGGCTAAAAATACTTTACTCACTTGCTTTCCTCAGTTTTTAAAACTCCGGAGTAAGGTGTTGGTCAATTTGTGTTTAAGTTTGATTTCTAATGATAATATGGAAAAAATCAATGCCTAGTAGCCCGATTACCCTGCATGATGAGCTTATGTTGCCTAGACTTTAAATTGGGTTTTTCAATGTCCCAAATGCCCCTGCTAAAACCCTGGTTTGGTTTACCATTCATGACATTCCTTGAATATGCTCTTTAGCTAATGCTATTGGTGAACCCTTGAAACTTAATGACCACATACTAGAGCTTTCTGCTAAAATATGTCAGCACTGATGTTTGCCACCCCAAGCCCACCCATATACTATCTTTGAATGACTTCGTTACTGATGTCCTTGGTATAGAATATTTAAAATCAACTGTTCATACTCTCAAAATTTTGGCCACGCCATGGAGGATTGTCCTCATAAACACTTCATTAAAAGTTTGCCATTCAGGTTCTACCTTTGGACAATGTTAATCATGTGGCCCGAGAGCCATAATATGGTTGTTAGTTCAGGTAGCTTAGATGGGTCTCTGGCCCTGTTCTTAATATAGAGGAGGATTCTGCTATGGGCTGCGAGGAACAGTGAACAAAATGGTCATCATTGCGCAGGGATTGGAACTGCAGTTTAATTGATCATATTAACCACAATTGTATAAAACTTGTTAGCTGCATAATATCACAGTTACGCTAGATGAAATGTACGACTGCATCGTAGTTAACTGTCTCTTATGTGAACCAAGCACTAAGCCAAGTCATACAGGGACATAAGTCACATAACAGTTCTGCCATGTTCAACATTTGCTTGAAAATAATGCAGACGTTAGCTTTACATACTATCCATCAATTCATTTTATGTATGCTAATAATCAAACAACATGAACATATTATATATATGTATAACCAAGTAACAAACCAAACAACAATTACAGAATAAGCTATTAAAATACAGCAACCTGTTTAATGGTTTCTGAAGATGCAACATTAAACAAAATTTCCCTACAGATGAGACTCAAGTTACTATACAAAAGGAGCGACATTGCTTTGATCTCTGATATTTAGATGAGCGAAAGAGAACAGGAAGCAGCACACTAACACATTAGGCATGTGAGAAAGTCTTAAAAGCTGGACACTGAAAAAATGCCAGACCTGTGCTCTGCATTGTTATTTTAACCAAGGAGTAAGACATGTAAGCCATTAATTATGCATGAGAGAAATTCAATAATAGGTAGACATTAATACCAGAACTGTGAACTGTATTGTTATATTTGGCCAGCTGCTGGCAGATCAGGACCATTAAAAAATAAGCCAACCTTTCCAACAGCTGAGATGCTATGGGACCTCCTCCTAATGATGACTTTTCCAGGAGATGTCACCTTTTTCCTGACTGAGTCAGACATAGATTCACTTTTGGTCCTTAAGAATCGATCAAGATTTTGCTTGTATTTTGCATTACTTAAACCATCAGTGGATTGGTTCGCCAAGACAGGCAAAGGTGCACCCTTGTAGGATTCATCATTGTCCGACCAGTAACCATTGTCTTGGATATCTTGCATTGCAAGATCCAAATACTCCTCGTCAGATTTTGTGGATTCCTCATCTACTGATCCCTCGATCTGTAATGAAAACCATGCAGTGCATAGTTAGCAAAAAAATTCGCCATTGTAAAACCTCAGAAATTTGTTAATACAAAAATTAAGATGCTATATTGTACCATCACGATTAAAAGTCACAATAAATGAACTTATTTAGCAAAAAAAAAAAGAACCTAATAGATGGACTTATTTAAGAGTTAAGACAGAGACGGGGACAAATAGTGTTTCATATTGACCTTGTGATTTGCACAAAAAAAATGTTTAGTTACTTCATGAACATTAGGTTTATACCTCTTCTTGATTCTGTTTAAGATCATCATCACTGAAGTCCTCATCACTGTATAACTCAGGCGGTACATCAATCTCCTCATCGCTCCCATCCACGGACTGTTCTTCCTTCAGCTGGAAACAGAGAAGGGTAAGTCAGAAAACAGATGAAAAGTAAAGAACATCAATTACTACAAACTTCTTGGAAGGTCCATTAAAGATTCTTGGTGAATTTACCTCTTTGGAAGGTCCATCAGACATTCTTGGTGAACTACAGCATGAAGAATAATATTTACTACCATTGTCAGTCCCATCACCCCTGAACTCATCAAGACTGCTGGCATGACTAGTACCACCTGTATCACTGACCCAAGCACTGATCCCAAAATTGCCGAACTGCAAATTGATAGGTTCAGCTTTACCAACAGGAAACAACCCGTCTACAGGGTTCCCGGACTCATCCTCAGTCATTTGGCCCAAAATGGGCTTCCCATTGCCATCTACAGAGACCACAGGCCAAGCCTTCGCGACAGAGCCATCGATGTTCAAAAGGGCCATCAAATGTCTGCTCGAACCTTGCCTCTGGATTAGTTGAAACATTCCTTTGGAGCTCAACGAGTCAGCAACACACTGATTCCTGTACTCCTCATCAATAACAGTAACTGTATTTGTGGCGGGATCATAAAACTTTTCCCCTGCCTCACGCCTCCGCAAGCAGCTGAAAACTGTTGCATGAATAGCTGCCACACTCTTATCAACATTAGTGTTGTTAATCTTCGGCACTAAATGTTTGTCGGCTCTGTTGCAAAGATATTCTTGAATTGTTCTGATGTTCCGAATATATTTTACATACTTGTTCTTTTCAGGATCAAGTGTCATGTACTTTGCACGAACTGCGAACCGTTCCAAGTGTTTATCCTCATTTGTAATATATATCATAAATGGTATAATTGAAGGATGTTTCTTCATAAGGCCCATCTGCAAACAATAATATAGTAAGTACAACAAACATAGTGGGAAACCATATTAATACAAAATGCAACTGCACATATTCATTTTACCACAAAATTTAAGCTCAAGTGAACGCCCTCAACAACAACTGATTCTTTTCTCTCTTCCCATCCCGTGATCAACCGATCGAGACCATCAATCACCATCTCACTTTGTGCCTTGTATCCTTCAATAGCCATCTGTTTTGGGCTGATCAGCTCGGCAGTGCTTGAACCTCCCTTTGGTGACGTCTTTCCACTGTTGGAACTATCAGATACATCACCCATTGATAGTGAGGGAAAGACTAGTTTCTTAGCTTTACTTTTGATCTTGGCTTCTCCAACAGCCACACGATCTAAATATTCCCCAGCATGGTAGGTGGAAGCCCAAAGTAAGGGATTTTGCTTCTCATCGACAAAACTCCTCATCATATGTCGAATTGAATCGGTTGATATTACAGTTGTGATGCCCAATCTACTACCCTGCAAAATGAATTTATAGCTTAACAGCTAGAAAAGATGATTTTATACCTTTAATTGACGGCCTAGATTCTCATATATTATTCATGAGCATGAAAAGACCTACCGTATCTATGAAGATAATAAATAATCTGTCAGAAGCATTGACTAGGATGAATCAATAGAAGACTTAAAAAAAGGAAACTTATACATCATACATGATCATTGCTAGATTCTAGATATAAATTTGTTACTTCTTGACACACGCAGTACAGAACTCCCTCCACTTCACAGTTTCGTCACTGTTTATTTTACGATATGTTAATCAAAAGTTCAATTTATAAAATATTCTTAAATTTGGCATTGGTAGGCAATCTTGTCAACACGTCTTTTAAAATACAGCATTGTGAAGGATTAAAGATAAAACAATACCAAGTACAACTAGAAATTTTTTTATAAAAAAAAACTGATCAGAAAACATAATATAATGTTTAGAGATAGCCTTCACATTTACACTAACACTTTTAAAATATATAGTACCGCACAGAAGAAATAAATCGAAATAAGATTAGTACCAGCAGAGAAGACAAGGTAGACTTGCCACAGCCACTAGTGCCACACAATAACACAGTAACCGATTCCTTCCGCTCCCGAATTCTGAAAAAAGTAAGTTCTTTCTTATGGACACAATTTTAGATGATATGGAGATAGTGGAGTAGCAGATTGGTTACTAACAGTGAGCATAAGTATCAAATGGATAAAATTTTAGAATTGAAGCCGCCAATAATATTTTCCTCAAACACCGTTACCGTAGGTTTTGTAAGTTATCAGTTGCATCATTCTGTCCGAACTTACCAAAAAAGGTTGAAAGTTTTGTCCACCATAAAGCGTGAATATGTAGTTGTGAGCAAGTGTACTTTGTTTAATAGTTGAAATGACTAAAAAGAATAATTTGGACATTAACTTGCATGAAATGTACGACAGAGAGAAACTTCCCTCACATGACACGTATACCCTATGTAGTCACCTTCAGAATAATATATACTATGCAATAAATTACCTGCAAGCTAATACCAAATCCGCCCTCTGGTTAGGAGACACATACTTGTACTCGGCTAGAGCCTTGCAAGAAACATCCAAGAAAGTTTTTCTTTTAACAATTGCAGTAGTGCGTCTCTTGTACAAATCAAAAGGTTTGCTCTTGCATTCACTGTCAGTGCCCGAAACCATATAGTTGTTGCTACTTGCTTTATCTGGAAGCAGTTTAGTATCACAGTTATATTCTTTAACAGGGTGTACTTTTGAAGAATCCTGCCCTGCTGTTACTTGACCCTCTGAAACAAGAGCATCCCCAGAGCAATCATTTCGCACCAATTCAAATACCCTTTTGCTAATCTGATCAAATCCAAGAGAACATTTTCAATGTAACAGATAACTTATATATTTACACATGAAAACATGCATAATAGAGACAGAGATTGCCAGATATGAGTTAATGGAATTTTAAATGTTATGCTTTAACTGCAGAGAAGAATGTACTACTAGCCTACGATCATTCAGAATTTATAACATAGAGAAATAATTGCATGTTCCAAGCAATGAACATTATATCCAACTGTATTGTCCATTTGATTAAGAATCTACGAAATTAAAACTGAGAGATATTATTAGTGATTAAAGTTTCAAGACATCCAAGTACGGTAATAAGAACAATAGAACGTATTTTTCAGATTTCCTTACATTTAAGTGAACCTTAAATCTTTTTTCCAGTCTATAATATAAATATGGTAGTGAATTTAGGCTCACCCATTTCAGTATAATCTCATGCCAATTACTACAACAGTATCAGACAACAGACTGTGAACAACTTCGGCTTACATATAGACATGTAAGTGCCGAATCATTCAAGTAGGGTACGGACAATGGCTACTCATTAAATTATAACAAATACATACCAAATAGAAATCATGAAGAGCTGCGGATTATCACAATATGCTACAAAATGAAAGGAAGTGACTGTTCTATGAACAGAAAATGAGTGGGGGGAAAAGACGCAAAGAGTAGAGTTTCAAGACGGTGGTAGTATTGATTGACAAGATTCAGTTACTAATAAATTAAACTCTAGACAAGACTAAATTAATAAAATTTGTAAATATATCCGAATTATAATATTATTACATGAAAAAACATTTTGTTACTCTGAATCTCAAATGCTCTAATTCTAGACCACACAACAACAACAAAAAAAACACAATTGAAGGTAAAATAAATAATACAAATCTCATATACTCATGCGCTAAAGTGGTAGTTGTGGATGTTAATTAATATACTGCCAAAGAATATCCCCATCTTTCCCATTCAATTAGATTTTGAAGAGAAATGAAGCTGAACTAAATCAATAATATCGAACAGTCCAAGGGCGGATCTAGCAAAAAAAAATTTAAAAATTTCACCATTAAAAATTGTTATATAAAAATATGGAAGTGCCCCCACGAAAACTAAATGACATAAGCATACACCGTGAAAAAATCAGTAGGTTCCCCATAAAGATTATATCCTAGATTCGCCCCGGAACAGTCACATTAATCAATTCCAATTTATCGAGTGCAATATGATGAGATATATAATAGGAGTAGTACATAAAAAAAGGGAAATGATTAAGATAATAAACCTTGAAAGCATGCCTAGCTTTACATCCCATAAGCTGAAAAGTACTCTGAAGAACAGGGCGTGTGTATCGAAACGACATCGTGTGTTTTGCTGCTTCTTGGTCTCTGTTATTGTTGTTGTTGTTGTCATCTTCATCGTCACTCATCACCACTATATACAGCACCTTGCTCACTTCCGCCATTTCTAACACATAAATTAACATAGATTAATTTGTCAATTGAATTTTATTTTATTTTATATTAAAAAAAACACATAAATTAGATCAACAACAATGCTCTAACAAAAACATATAATTACATGTAAGATGAATAAGGGTGTGTGTACCTGAGATGAGATGTGTGTGTGTGTGTGTGTTAGGGTTTATAATAATTAGAAGAAAAGGGCGTTAAGAGAAGATGAAGAAGAAGATGACGCAATTTGCAACGAGATGACGTCGACATATTTGGGTGAGTGTCAAACAAATTACACGCATCTACTCTTGTATACCTCCACGAGTCACCCCCCCCCCCCCCCCTCTCTCTCTCTCTGTGTGTGTCTCTCTCGCTAATGCATATACGGACAAATCTCTCCCGTGTCCCGTGTCTATCTCTATCGCTGCTGCTTCTATATTAAAATGTACACAAATTATTGCTAGCTAGTGTGTGTGTGTGTGTAATTTAGGGGTGGGTATTTATAGGTTTTCGGGGGTGTGAATTTTGGAAAACTTATATTATTAATTAATTAATTGTGTTTATATGTTTCCTTGTGGATTCCAATTCTATTGTTATTAATTTGTTTGTTGCTACAACTAAAAGTACGTATACTTTATACGGTTATACCTGATCCACCGCGTTATTTTATTTTTATTTACTAGTCGGTACAAAAAAGAGTAAAATAAAAATTGGAATGAAATTCCATTTGAGTCAAATTTAGTGGGGTGAATAGGGATATTTGTTTTGGATTTTAAAAGTTTTGGAATATAATTATAAATATTTATTAAAATCCAGGAGTATTTAATTGAGATTTAAATTAATATTTTTAAATTTAAGAGTATATAGTTTAAATTTTAAATAAATTTTAAAATCTAAAATATTTAATTTGAATTATTAATAATTTATTAAAATCAGGAATATTTAAAAATGGACGGATTTTAAAGAATCCTGTATTTTGTCAGATTTTAAGGAATCGTGTAGGCTGGCGGAATAAACATGTATTAATATCTATTGGTGATATATTCAATCCGTTGCATTATTAGCCATCATGCAACAACAACTAAATATAATTTTACTTTTTAACTAAATTCATTCAATATGTACATTAATTATTAATTTAATTTATATCAATTGAATATATTTATTTTTTAATACTCATTCTATCTTATAATTTTTGTCACCCATAAATATTTTAAGATGTATGAAAATTATACTTAAACATAATATGTTGAAATTATTTTAATATGCAAAATTAAAATAAAAATTTTTGTTAATTTTTTCTTAAAATCCTATATAAATATTATTCTTTTAAATATTAAATACGTATAAAATTAAAATGATAAAAATTATAAATTTATAATATAGCAAATATATATCACCATATATTATACTTTGACTTAATTAGCTAAAATAAAAGATTCTGACCGTACCAATATTACATTACCTACGATCACAATTCTGAGTATTCGAATCTAATCCTTCTGTTTTTTCAATGACCTTTTTGGTACCGTTAAAACATAATGTAATTGTCTGTCTAAATTTATTAAAATATTGTATACATCCGTAAAAATACCAATGTCGGGTCTACGTCGTACGATAAATGAAAGCCCGGTAATATGCATGTATAACGGGGTATTTGGCTCTCCATAAATTTTAAAAATAAATTTTTATCTTTAAAAAAAATAGATATTTATGTATTTTTTTTATTTTTTTAAAAAATAAGTAACTTATTTTTTATTTTAAAAATAATATTTGGTTTTAAAATTCTAAAATAAATATTTATTTTTTAAAAAATATGAAATAAGTAACTTATTTTAAGTTTAAGGAATCCCGAAAGTCTCTTTTTTCTCCGATTGAGTCTTTTATTTTTTACGGATTTTTGTATTGTTGAAGGGAGTTTTTTTAAAGGATTTTTGTATAAATATAAAAAAATATTTTTTCTATGAAATAAAAAATACGAAAATAATTATTTTATGTATATTAAAATATTAAAATAATTTAAATTAAATTAAATCCAACAGAGGAACATAAGAGCAATATAAATCTAAATAATAATTTATATATGTTAAAGTTTAAATCATTATTTAACTCTGTGCGTTTTAATCTTTTTATCTATCCATTTGCCTCCGATGTTGAATTATTGATAATAAAAGATATTATTAGAGATCCAAAACTTTAAATCCCCTTTCATAAATTTTTGAAGAAGACATTCAACTAACAAGCTTCCAATTGTCGAGACATTTAGGCCTACAGTTTAAAAGAATATTAAAGGAGAAAAAGTGGACCACCTCTAGAGCAAGGAACATTTTGACATAAATTGTCAACAACAACATATTCAATACTGTATTAGATTGTGACACCAAAAGGTATTGATTGTGCACATTTATGGATAATTTTGATGTTACACATTTATGTGTACGGAAGTAGGTAAGCTATCATCTATTCAATTAAACCTGGTAGATGAATAAATAATTTGTCCTATAAATTACTTACTTCGCGTCAGAAGTATATAAAAATCGGATCGAATTAAATATGGGCAGATTATAAATTATTTGTATTTTTTAAATCAGATTGAGCTGAGCTTCTATAAATATCAAGCCAGATTTGATTCTTTCGGAAAATATTAAGCCCATTTCATAAATAAAATTAATTTTTTTAGATTTCTTTTTAAATTTTATTAAAATATCTATACTTTTATGTAAAATTTTATTTAATATATTTAAAAAAGTAGATAAAATTCAAACATATTCGAAATTTTGTAATCTTATTCAAACTTTTATCTCAATCAGATATAAATTTAGATATTTTCGAATTGGGTGGAACGTATTTTTCTAAAACACATGTGGCCCATTCAGAGGAGATCAGAACTAGACTGGACTTTTTCAAATTAAATTTTTCCCCAATTTTTTTCGAATTTCAAACGGATTTTTGAGATTTGAATATTTTACACGCATCTACTTATTTCTAAAATAATTGACATTTTAATTTTTAACATGAATATTAAAATGTTAAAAATAAATTGTAAAAGTTTAAAATATATATTTTATTTGTATACAAAATTTTGATCTAATAATAAATATAATAATAATTTTTATTTTAAAAAGAAGGGAGCATATAAATACTATTTTAATATACTTTTTCAAGTAACTAGAATTTTGTTTAGGTGCCTGGTATATAATGTGGCTGTTTTGGGTTCCTTAAACTTAAAATAAGTTACTTATTTAATATATTTTTTTACATATTTTCATTTTTTTTAAGATAAATATTTATTTTAGAATTTTAAAACCAAATATTATATTCAAAATAAAAAATAAATTACTTATTTTCAGAAAAAGTACATAAATACCTATTTTTTTTTAAAAATAAGGATTTATTTTCAGAAAAAATGGAGAGACAAGCACCCCCGTAATATGTCTTAGTCTATCACCTCGATTGGTGTGATATGGTAAGGATCAGCCAACATGGGCTCACTGCGGTATAGATAAATGATAATAGTGTAGCAGTTAGATAAGAGCACCGAACTGCTATACACTATACAGCCCCATCTACATTGTACTCGAATATGTGTATTTCTGGTAAATTAAAATATTTGAATATAATTTATTTATTTTAAATTTGATCATTCGAGCTCGCGTTACGGAATGAAAAAAGTAAGGTCGTTTACGGAATGGAATGAGAAATAAATGTAATGAAAAATTATAAACAAATTTTATGTAGAAAAAAAATGTATGAGTGAAATTGTGAATAAAAATGAGGAGGTTTAAATTTGTTATGATGAAATTGTAGGGAAAATAACCATGAAATGGAATGGAACATTTCTTTCAAAACATGCAGGTTAGAATTATAGTTCAAATAGTTTGGAATTGAATAAAAGAAAAAATAAAAATTATAAACACTTTTTCTAATATTACATTACATTTTCTCCTCGTTTAAGGGTATCCGCAATCGGATTGTGAACATGCAAGTTGTGACTTGTGAGCTGTGAGTTGACAATGGCCGCACATATTACAGCCATATAAAGTTTTATGAGTACATTTCTGACACACAAAAAAAAGTATTATGTGTACAGTATATTTCTAATAGTTCAATTTCGCAGAAAAATTGTCATGTAGTATAAAATAAGAGTTCAGTTTTAAACTTCGGAGTTTTCTGTTCCTTTTCGAAGTCCGTTTATCTCTTATTTATGAGTTTGATTTTCATATCTAAATTTTATTTTTTTTAAAAAAATCTTTCTTTTTGAACAAGATTTGTGTTTTCAATTTATTTGAGTTTTGTTTATACTCTCCATGTGAGAGTTTGCTGTTTGTTTTGGTTTGATTTAATATCCGGGCGTTAAATCTACAAGATTTTCAAGGTTTTAATTCGGCGACTAAAATTTTTATGGTTTACATTTATGAGCGATGGCTCAAACGGGATGTGATGAAAGTGGTGAAGAGAGTATTTATACATGTATCAACTTCAACAAATTGTTTGATTATATTATATCATACATACATAATGGATTAATCAACAATTATTTTTGTTTAATGTTTGTTCGACTCAATTATTTTTGTAGATGTCGTATGACTTTTTATTAATGAATTAATTTTCATTAAAAAAACGTATCAAATTATAATTTTTGGGAGATTTACCATCCTATTTAAATAATTTCTATCTAAAAAAAACCGAGAGCTTTTTATTTAATAAAAAATTATAACTGTTAATTTTTCCATTTTAATACATAGATCAAAAGTAAAAATACAGTAAAAATAAAATAATTTTTTTAACGAGATCTTGCGACATAATTTGTTACACGTTTATCTTTTATTTTTTTGTAGGCATGTAACTTAAAAGTTATTGATTTTTGTATTATTTAATAATTAAAAAATATAAATTGGAGATAATATTGAATGGAGATGAAAATTTTAAAAAGTGAAGAAAATTGCGAGGGTCGACACTCGACAAAATAAATAAAGAAAATGATTTGGTAAATGGAATGTGTGAGGCTGACTGGCATTTGCAGTGTTTAGGTCCACTCACGGCTGATGCCGACTGGAGCAGTCAGTTTCTTCAGGTCCGTCAATGTATCCCAACTTCTCGTGTATTCACACAGTTCCGTAATTCGATGCACGTAATAATGGAAGTGTGAAATCTCCAATGCATTAGAGTATGTATTACTCCATATGCTACTGGTAATATCACAATTTAGAAAATATTTTATTTAAAAAAATTCCCTTGTGCATTCTATGATACCAGCAATTGCAGACATGCAGAATTTTTTGCTTACAAAGTTTTTCTTCGTAGAATGAAAGTATTGGGGTTTTGATTACCCCGCCGGGTGTTTCATTATAATCCGCTATTTCTAAGAAAGATGAGGATAAATATAGAATACACAATATCTACACAACCCTACAATTTTAGTTCTACACAAACACTCTAATATATACACTCTAGCTACTGTTCTTCACGTAGGGACTAGACTTACCATTTTTGTATTATTTATTCAACTGTATTCATTATTGTTACATTGATAGTGGATAACATTTTGGTTTATATTGGCCCACCCGCGGTTTTTGGCTCTTAACGGTGGTTTTTCGCGTCACCAATTCTTTGTGTCGATTTTTATGTTTATTCTTATTATTTGCTTGTTCATACGAATTAAACACATCCAAAATCTATTAGACTTCATCTTTAATCCTCAAAATTTAACCAAAACAGTTTGGCGCCGTCTGCAAGAAAAAGATTAAGAGTCTAGGCGATTTCCAGTGGCATACTCAACAACGGCTAACGAAGTTGCAAATGAAGGACAACGTGAGACGAATGAGGAACTAGTGACAAATGTTGACGGAAGCGAGAATGTTGCAAATGTATGTTAAACATTATGAGTGTTGCGGGGGGAGAGGGTGAATGCAACTTAATAATTTATCACTTATCTTTCTAACAACAAATAAGAAATAATAAATTCAAGTAACAGATGCAAACAACAGTAAGCAATTAAAAGAAGAAAGATGTTTAACTATAAAAATTAATTTTATTAATTTTTGTTTTGCTACAACTGACTGGAAGATGTTTTCAGATTCAATAGATACAATAACAAGAGATTGCTAATGTTTCTATACTCGAGAAAGATTAAGCTCAGTTGCATAAGGGAAAGTGTTTGTGAGATATGTGGATTTATGCTAAAACACATATCCTACTTACTGGTGTACTTTACCTTATTACTTAGACAATACTTGAAATAGAAACTCCAGTTTTCCTATTCAAATTTGTCTTCATTCCATTTGTAGACAGAGTTGCTCTGAGAAGATTTGACATTCTTGACTCCTTGAGTCCGCTTTATCTTTTTGTTTGCTTTTTCTCAAGTTGCAGTAGTAGACTTGACAGACTAGGTAGAATTGTCAAGATCAATCAGTGAATTAACATTACCTAGTCTGCTTCTTAAAACAGACTGTCAGCTCCACCAAAAGGTTACTTTCAACCTTTAACTTCTTTTTGGTGACAGCATCTTCGACTCCGCATATTTTACTGTCAAGCTTGCCAGTGTGACGACCCGAGTCAAATCCCGAGTCTTTTTCAAAAATCGGGTCAAGTTCCGACTTCCAAATCTGAAATAAGCCAAAGCAAACTGGCCCAAATGCAACAACTTGGGTAATCCACAGGCCCCCAAAAGATCAATGATTTATTGGTGCACTTAGTAGTAGTACTCTTGCTTATATACTGAACAAATTATCTCAATCTACTCGATGTGGGACTGGGGTGTTACAAAATCCCCCACTTAAATTCTTGACGTCCTCGTCAAGCCGAACAGATAGTCCATAGGCCCAGATCGTACCTCTCTAGCCATTGTGGGATAATACCGGCTAGTTTCGTGTCCCCACCTCCGGACCTCTGTCCATTGTGGGATAATACCACCAGCCTTCGTGTCCTCACCTCCGGCAACTTGACGAATCAAGCTTTCGAGAGTTGGCTCTGATACCATATGTGACGACCCGGGTCAAATTCCGAGTCTTTTTCGAAAATCGGGTCAAGTCCCGACTTCCAAATCTGAAATAAGCCAAAATAAACTGGCCCAAATGCAACAACTTGGGTAATCCACAAACCCACCACAGGCCCCCAAAAGATCAATGATTTATTGGTGCACTTAGTAGTAGTACTCTTGCTTATATACTAAACAAATTATCCCAATATACTCGATGTGGGACTGGGGTGTTACAGCCAGTCTTCTAAGACATACTGTCGTCCAAAGGTACTGTCAACTATCCCGCCAAACATGTTGTCAACTATCCCCGCCAAAGTTACTGTCGAGAAACTTGTTGTCTTCGATTCTTCAATCTTCGTCAAGTTTACTGTCGAGGAATAGTTGTTGTCAGTAAAACTTGCTGTCTTAGAATCTTCATTCTCCGCTAAGGTTACTGTCGAGAAATAGTTGATGTTGTCTGTTCCAAAAGGTGTTGTCGCTTGAATATGTTGTCGTAAACTTCAGTTTGCAGAATGTTACTGTCAATGATTTGATACATGTCGTGCATGAACAGTTTGTGAACTTCTACTTCATAGATCATTTATTACATTTTTATACGACAGTAACTATTGATACTTACTATCATCTACTTGACTTTTTGTAATTACTATTACAAGTGACAATTAAACATACTATAGGACAATATATTTTACTTAGTTAATTTCTAATTAATCTAAGTAAAATATTAGTCGATTACATTGTTAACACCACAATCCCTAATAATATATATAGATATATAAGAATTTTAAAAACAACCGATAAATTTTATTTTTGGTGGATTAACACAATCAACATGCATTAATTGTGAAAATAATATATAATTTTACTTTTAACTATAGTTCAGTTAAAATACCATATATATCATTAAAATGAAATATATACATATAAGATAGGTGTTTGTATCATGTATTTGGAAAATATAAAATTTAATTTAAATAATTATATGTAATATTCACCTATAATTTAATGAAGTATAAAATATTAAATGGGCTTCCATTGAGAACATTTATTTAAATAAAATATGAATATAAACATAAAAAAATTAATAATTATAAATTAATAAAAAAATATAATATATTATTATAATATTTGAAACAAATATATTCAACATACAATTCTATGATCGGTGCAGTTCTCTTTTTATACAACTATTTACATGTAATTTTTTATTTAAAAAATTCTATTTATAATATAATTTTTAGGTAATATAGTTGTACTCACAATTTACTAACATATTTCAATTTTATCACCACTTAAATTCTTTAATTTATTTAAAATTAGAAGTTATTAATTAAATTTTATAATATTAAAATAATATTATTATTATTTTATCTATATTTATTAAATTTTATTTGTTAGTTGGTTGGTCTATATTTGAGGCGGGCCATTTATTACTAATTTTGTTAATTGTTACTGTATTAGATTATAATTGATCTAAATATGAGACTTAAATCACATAATATAAATATGATTCATAATACAATAAATAACATTACATAAAATAGTATAGAAAAAGGAAATAATAAAGTAAAATAAATATTTAAATTATATAAAATACTCCATCTGTCCCATTTTTAGTTGTCCTTTTTGGAAAAAAAATTTGTCCATAATTACTTGTCACTCTCTTTTTTCAAAATAAATTTATAATTTTTTTCCCAAATAATATCATTATATTACTATTTCCGATATTTGACTAATTCAAATATATAAACAATTCAACTAATTTAATGAGGGTAGTCATAGAAACAAGTTATCTAATTAATATTTTTTTAAAATATGTACTTTTTAAAAGAGACAATTAAAAAGGGACGGAATAAGTAATTAATATATAATTTATTAACCTTGTCCTAGCCTTACATGGATTATAAACTAATTATATATAAGATATAATTTAAGATTGTATTTGGAAATTTTGATTTCATTTTAAACGATGGATTTCAAATAACAGGATTTGAGTTGTTATTTCAAATTCATATATTTGTACTAATATTTGAATTCTTTGAAATTCAAATGAAATTCAAATCAAAAATTTTATGATTACCATGTGATTTGATCGAATTTGAAATAAAATTCATGTTGTCGCCCATAAAAGTATTTATCAAATCCGAATACTATTTTAAACACTCAACCTGATTCATGATGTTTTTCATTACGGAGGGCTAAAGAATTGAGGTGATACTGGGCTGGGCCGGACCGGGCCGAACAACAGACATATATTGATTATACATATCACTCTACTCTACGTCTATGCCCATGATCCCATCTCCTCTTCCCTCACAAATAATTTTATAGTTAATTGTGGCCCAATTTGAAGAAACCCTCGAGCCACCGTCTCCACCGTTGCCGATGGCGGATGTTGCCGGAAGTTCTTCGGCTCCGGCGAAAAACGAGAAGCCAGTAATTGTTAGGGTTAAACGAAAGGCTTTTCAGTCACGACTCGATGCTTTCTGTAAGTTATAAGTATATGTTACAAAGATTATGCCTTTTTTTAGTTTACTGATCAGTTGAAGAATTTAATATGTTGTATGTATATGTGTGTGGCCTTATTTTATATTTTTATGGGCAGGGCTTGAGATTAATGACAGGCCCTTGAAGCGTCCGTTGCTTGATTTTGACAAGTTGTCTCTGTCTCAATCATCCACCAAAGGTCTGATTTTTATCATTTCAACAATCTAAAAATTGTGCGTAATTTTATGAGTGTCTTGGTAGTGTGCTTAAAAGGGTCACGAGTAAGAGTGATTTTCAGTCGAAATACCCAAAATACCACACTATAAGGTTGAAATGGCTCTTGTTAGCATGCTAAAACGCATAATATATGCATGTGTTTGTACACGTTGCTTGTTTGGTGCAGCTGTAATGCTTTTGTACATAAAATGCATCAACAGTTGCTTAGTTCTGACACGTGGTGGTCATTAATAGTAAAAGCAGGCGCATTTGAAGAAACACAACTATACAATGCGTTTCCTGTCTAGAATTTCAAAATGTGCTATTATTCTTTTGATATTAGATTGTCCCAAACTTATAGCTGAAGGAGCTAACTTCGGGTAAACCTATGTAAGTTAGACATCTATAATCTATCGTACCTTCACTGTAGATTCATAGGTGTAAGATGCTTTGGCTCAAAATTACTCCCTATATAGAACCGGACCCTGTGTTTGTATTATTTATTGTTAAAAAAAAGTCATACATAGTATAGACACTTGATCCTCACAAGTCACAACCTTCAAAACATTTGCATTATTTTATAGGGTTTTTAAGGGTTTTTTGAGGCAGGATACATGTTTTTGTTAAAGTAGTGGCGCCAATATATGTGAAGGCCATGTCTGTGTTGTTGTGTTGAACAATTGTTCAAAAATGCTGCATTATTGGCTTATAGAGTGTGACGTTTATATAAGAGTATATTGTTGTTTTCGTGTTGGAATATATATGTTTGCTTCTATACGTGTATGGAGTTGGATTTTAAGATTTTAATATACACTTCTAATATGTGTTGTGTGCAGTAGCAGAGGTGAAGACCAAGAAGGTCTTTGTACAGCATATTGAAACACTTAGCAACTCAGAGGTGAAGGTTGATGTGCTGCGGTCATTTGTTGTAAGTGTGATGTATATCTGCTTGGATTATTCATTGTTTGTTGCATCATCTACCTAGACTTTGGGTATTCTGCTTTTGTGTAGTTTACTACTAACTGTTAAGCTCCTTTTGTGTTGTAACACTTTTGCAATATGTATGTTGACCTTGAGAATACACTGGATTTTAGGCCTCAGTAATTACAGAAGACACAACTCTGTTTAAAGAATTTGAATAATTTTTTACAACTATTTTGCCAGTGTTCTAACTAGCTACTATTCTTAAGCAGCCTGACGCTTTGGACACTGCGGACTCTGTTACGAAAAGTGAAGGAAAAAGGCGCATATTCAAAACTGAGAATGTAAGGCTCTCTTAACCTAGTTCTGCGGGTGCATGTCTCTCTGCCTTGTACTATATGCATTAATTTGAAGGGATACTATTTGAACAATTTGTGCAATTTCGCAGCAATAAATTGATTAAAAGTACCATATATCTATACTATATTATTAAAACTGAAACGGTAAAAGTTTGGTAGTCGGTTGGTCAGTATTTGGGCCGGTTTATTCTGTCAGTAATTGGGCTCAATTTTAAACGATTTTAGCATTTTAATTAAAGCACACAAACCTTATCCCCTTCAAACACAAATAAAATAAACGAGAAACTATATAAGAATATTAATCTCTGGAAGTACCTTTGTATTATAATATTAATCCTTAGTGGCGTTGGCCTAACAAAGCCGTTGGCCCTTTTATCATGTAATGTTTGCAGAAACATGAGCAGCTGCTAGGGAAAGCTAAGAAGGAGCATGAGGTATACTAAACTTTATTTGGTGCAATTATAATGCTTTGTTGTAGGAGTAAAGAGCCTGACTGTTTGTGAAGAGAACTTGGTTTGTTTATGTGATCTCGGCTTGCCTTGGCCTTATTAACCAAGCCAGCACAAAAAAGATGTTGTCCATTCATAACTTCAGCTCGATGAAATTAGGGCTTATGCTTCTTGAGTTCAAATACATCAACTATAGTAATCGCAGAAGCTACCAAAATTGGCTAGACTTTTTAACTCTGATTTTAGTCTTAGTTCGAACAAAATGAGGCTCTGTGCGGCTCCTTTTTAGTCTTTTCACACCATAGTTTGGTCTCTTTATTTATGGTGTATTATGCCTTGGAATATAGATAACTTCCATTACTGAAGGGCGACTAATTTTGGTTTAAGCTAACAGGAATTTCAGTATTTAACTTACATAAATAGTAATTTTTGCTGTTGTGCTCTTTTCTCCTTAGAATGTGTCAAAAAGTGCTCGTTTTGAGCAAGTCTGGAGGAAAAGAAAAGGGACAAAAGAGGAAAATCATGATGAAGAACTTAAGGAAATGTGTCATCTTTATGATGTTGTGCGTGTTGATGTTCCAGAAAAAATTCACGAAGAAAAAGAATGCAGGTAAATATAAATATTTTAATATGTTAGTGTTATTTGATGCTTCTTGGCATTTTGCTGATATTGATAGGATTTCTTTAAGTTTGTTGCAGAAATGCAGAAATGGAAGAGGAGCATATGATGATGTCCTCTTTTCTGCCCCTGTTAAGAGAGTGCGTCCCTGATGCTGCTTCAGAATTGGAATCTGAGATTGATAATTACATTTTCGAAGGGGGTATGGAAACTCAGCAAAGTGCTTCAATTTCACTGCTCTCAGAAATCAAAACTGAATTATACTCGTATAATATAAGACATTAAAAAAATTAACCAAATTTGCTTGTTTTTCTTAAGTTCCCACTTGTAGCCTGGTTCATCTTAAATATGATATCTGTTATGTACCTATTTCTATATTTCTATGATTAGCATCTTGGAAAAGCTGACGGCTCTGCAAAAATGCAAAAATGCAAAAATGCATGCCCATTGACTAGCCTTGGTATAATTTTAATTTATTATGAAATTTTCTATCTTTCTATGGTCTTGAAGGGGAATATCATAATTTTACACCTCCTGGGAATCATGATGTTTTTGCACAATATGGAATTCTGGCATTCTGTTAATTGTTTTCAATGGTCTAATCAATTTCTACTTGTGTTTCTGGTTATTGCTCTTGAAGCAGGTAAAGATGACTATGTATATGATTTGTATGCTGTGAAGGATGATACAACAATGATGTCCGAAGATGCTTCAAATCCATTTCCTTTGTGAGCTCTACAATCTTGTAATTTATTTATTGGTTCTACCTCTATTTTCTGTCATATTGCTGATCATGCTCTTCTGTGTCAGGGTACAAGTGGATGATAACAATGATGATTTTTATGATGGCCCTGATGAATCAGAAAACGAAAGTTATGATTCAAATGGTACTGCTTTAATACATACTTTTCGTTGTTATGATGTGAAGTCTTTTATTTTTTAAATGTTTATAGAGGGTGTTTTTTCTGGGTGTCATGAATTACAACAATCTTAAAGGTAAATGCTTTACATTGAGGATTTAGGCATAGCCTGTTGTTACCCTTATACATAAAAGATCATGTGAACTATTTTTTGTGTGTGTGCGCGCTCGCGCGCTCGCGTGTTGGGCATGTGCACGTACACTATCAATTGATTTTTTAAAAGTGCAAAACTAGACTTTTTTCTGCATAATGGTGAGAATATTTATTTATTTATTTCGATTGTCTGTTAATCATAGCGGAAGATAATGCCATGAACGAGTATCCGGATGAGGAGACATCCAGCGATGAGGAAACCCAGAGCAAAAGTTCTGATGATATATCAGAGAAATATGAAAATTCTGTCAGCAGTGCTGAAGCTTTGCAATCTGAACAATCTGAACAAGATGCTTTCTTTGACGAAGAATCAGGACAAGATGATTATACTGATAAGGAGCTTGACGATTTTGATGATAGTGGTCATTACAGATATGAGGATGATTAGTTAATTAGCTTTGGTCTTGTGCTCGCTGAACATATTATTTGAGTAGTAAGGAAATATGTAAGACTTTTGTTGGAAAGCCTTCGTGAGTATGTTATTGTTCTATGCGATCCTTTACCGCTTAAGTTTTCTGAAACTTGTTTTCAGAATTACTATTGTATTATTATGCCTGTGAGAAGTGGCACTTTCAACTTTTTGTAGTTGATAAATTTATCTATAATTATTGGCTACAAATATGTGTTGGTTGCTAAGGTTGACTTGTTGCTAAGATTGTTTAAACCACCGGAAGTTTAGTTGTTTCTTTATCACCCAGGTATATGGCAAATGAAGATTTGGCTGTGGTCATAGGTATAAATTGCTTCTGCTTTTTATTCCCTAGCTAGGAATATAACAATGCTTTGTTGTATGGTTGTACTGTATAGTGTGATCAAGTATGGGTGAGAATTTTAGGTTTGCAATTTTACATCATGTTCGTACACGTGTCAAAATTTCAAGTTTTGGTCATTTTCATATTCGGAAACATGTCAATCAGTTAATATTCTACAATATACTGGAAATTGATTTTTTTTTTAAAATAAATGCACAGGGTTGATAAAATGAAATTACAATATTTGAGTCATTTTGGGTCAATCGAGTCGTATCGTGTCATTCTTCTGTTTTGTTGTTGCAATCTTGTCGATAATGAAGGCCAGGTGACATTTTATGGAACCAACGCCGTTGGGAGGCCTTTTTGGTTCTACTGTACGCTTGTATAAATCCTTTATCTTCATGTTACAGAGGATGATCTTCTGCTTATGCGAGGAACTTGTAAAATGATTTCTTAACTTAAATATGTGGTGAGTAAACAGGAAAATATGGTGTTACATAAAGAACAGACTTGAGTAAGAATAATCTTGAAGAATGCCAGAAGTTGGTAATTATAATCAAAATTATTTTAAAAAATTGGGTTACAGGGTAACAAAATATCAAACAGGCATATAACCATATCCACTTTAAAATTTTAAAGTTTATGGTAGTGTGTCGATAGATAGCTTTAAACTTTACCATCCAATTTGTCATTGCTACCATTCATATATCATATATGATTACTGGCCGGGCACTACATTAGTGGGCAAGCTGACCCAGATCTTCAACTTCCTAACACCTGGCTAGCTCTGTATCATTGCTACCATTGTAATCCCACTTTAGATTTATATATGATTTTCTAGGTAAAAGAACAAGCAACCTTATGTCACTTTCTGTGGATCATGGGAGGACTCTTTAGCCATTCTTGTCCCACTCATGTCATAAAATTTACTAGTAATATATCCAAGTTAGATACTACTTGCTAATTGCTATATTTTCTGCCATACAACTTTTGTTATTTAGCGGTAATAAATTTATATTCAACACATTTATATCGTTGAGAATTTAGTATGAAAAATAATCTAATTCAGCCTCTTTTTCTTAAAATCTTGCAACTTCGAGAACCCCAAAGGAATGGAGGAGCTAGCCGTGCAAGAAGTTGCAGCTTATCGAAATAAACTCTTTCTTGTCAAGTTGACATTGGTCTAGAAAGTTCAGGCTAAGTTGACATAAGAAACCTAATCCATCCATGTGATTATGGAGAAAAAATAAATATATGATAGCAAGATTTGTGGAGTAGGTGGAGATTTTATTTACTTAAAGAGCAATCTAATAGCTAATGTAATATGTTATTCTATTGCCATTCTGATCAAGCTGCAAACCAGACGAGATCTTAATGTTTCTATAGCCATACTTAGTACTAGATGCCAACCTTCTTCACACTGAGTACCCTGTTTTGATGTTTAGCTATTGGCATCATTATGATCAATTTAATTCCCTTCATAGTTTGCTAGTAATATATATATCGATCGAGATGCTCTGTTGAAACGATGAAAATTCTATAGGGCTTATGCACCTTAACTATATTTTTTTAGTTGTATATCGGTTTCATGCTGTATCAGTGTCACAGAGATTTAGGGGTTTAAAAGTCCTTAATCGATTGCTAAGATACGGTAGTTAACTGGTAATCATATAGCTTGAAGCCTTGAACATGTATGCAGGTTTGTCCGTCTTGATTTGTTTTAGCAGTAAATGTGAAATATTGGGATAATAATGCAAAATTATGGTTCATGTGCCCGTGGAGCCATGCATTAAGAGTAATTATTGCTGCATTTGTAAAACTAACAAGATTCTCATGTACTTTTACCATGCAATATGCTTCAAACAGGCATTCCTAATATGTATCTGGTCATAAAACTGAAGATCTCTTTTTTTCACCTTCAATATTCAGCCTATATGTGCTCAAGTCATGCCTACATTATTCTTGCATCTTACTTCTAACCTAATGAAGTTTAATGATTAACTCGACCAATGTATGTAACAAATAGTCAAGGTTTCCTAGTGCAAGATGGTACCAATCTAGTTGTTTCCAACACTACATTGACAATAATGGGATGGGGCCACAATATTGGATAAGTTCGATTAACATTGGTTTGCTGCAGTATATATGAATTTAAATAAGCGCTAGCTAGTATATCCTTCATTGTTCATAAAAAATAGAACTTCCTAGATTTGCACAACATTTACATATAGCCTTTTACCTTTCAATGGCAACTCAACCATTGATTCATAAAAAGGATGTCACACTGGTAAAACCTGCAGAACCCACCCCTTCTGAAGTTCTTTCTTTGTCTACTATAGACAATGATCGAAACATTGAATTACTTTGTCAATCAGTCTATGTTTACAAGATGAATAACATCACTAATTTGGACCCGGCTTTGGTAATCAAAGAAGCCCTTTCCAAGGTTTTGGTTTACTACTATCCATTGGCTGGGAAGCTTAAACGTGAGGATGGGAAACTCCGAATTACTTGCAATGCAGACGGCGTGCCTTTTTTAGAGGCTTACACTGATTGTGAACTTTCTTCTCTTAACTACTTGGATGGGATTGATACTGAAACTGCCAAACTCTTAGCCTTCGATTGGCCTAGTAGAAGTGAGTGTGGTTATCATCCTTTAGTTTTGAGGGTGACAAAATTTTCTTGTGGCGGTTTTACCATTGGTATGGGCTTATCGCACTCAGTATGTGATGGATTTGGTGCAGCTCAATTCTACAAGGCCATGGCTGAGCTAGCAAGTGGAAAATGTGAGCCAATGGTGAAGCCCGTGTGGGAAAGGGACAGGCTAGTAGGGACAGCAAGTAAAGATCCTATTTTGCTTCCAATTGACATGTCTGCATTGGCAACTTCACCATTTTTGCCTTCTACTGTTGTTGCACATGAATCCTTCTATATAACTGGAGAGACTACAGGAAAACTCAAGATGAGTTTGTTGAAGGAACTGGAGAAAACAGAGAATGCAAACTTCACCACTGTCGAAATTCTCGGAGCCTACATTTGGAGGTCAAAATCTAGAGCCTTACAACTAAGTCCTGATGGAAAAACCATGTTTTGCATGGCTATGGGCATAAGAAATGTTCTGAATCCACCACTGAATGCTGGATATTATGGAAACGCTTTCTTATCTTCTTCTCACTTAGTGCTGACAGTAAGAGACTTGAATGAGCTCCCCCTCTCCAAAGTTGCTAAACTGATCAAACAGAGCAAGAAAGTACTGACTTCTAGCACTGATTTTGTTCCGAAGACACTGGATAAGTTAGAAACAATAATACAACAAAATGTGAAGGTTGAGATCAGCAATGGTGCATCTATAGTACTAACGGATTGGAGACAGTTAGGATTGATGGAAGAAGTGGATTTTGGATGGAATGAAATGGTGAATATGGTACCATTACCATGGAACAATTTCTTTATCGATTTGTGTATGTTTTTACCTCCTTGCAAAGTGGATTCTCCTACGAAAGCAAAAGGTGGTGTGAGGGTACTCGTTACCCTCCCTAAAGCTGCAATGGCCAAAATGAAGGAGGAAATGGAATGCCTTAATAAGGCCGGGGTTGATCCCATTGATATGCAATCTAAACCATGAACATCATTTATTGTTTTAGCATCAATATCTGATCATCCAACTTTTAGTATGCTTGGAATAAGTTGTGACAGTGCAGTAACTGTTGCAACCAGCTGTCAGCCTTGTTTTTTTTACTAAATGTACTTGTATCGTTGAGATGTATGTTTCCTTATTTTCTGTGTGTTTGGGTGAAATATTTGAATCTAGTCCAAGGGGTGGCTGTTAGGAAAAGGCTCTTCTACAGATGCCAAGAGCACTGTTGTTTTTGGCTAAAGGGGCACTCATGTTTCACTAATGCTTGAATGGAACAACAATTCGAGAAACCCCAATTGTTAAGTAACTTGTTACCGTCTAACTAAAATCTCTCCCGACGATAAGGTGTAATAAGGAGAAGCTGGTTGAATATGTATTACCAGGTATTCTCACTTCAAAATTGTTAAACTTGAAGATGACGTCCTTTAATTGAGAACAAAATGCATGTATTTTTCGATTCACAAGCAAGTTATATGATGAAACAAACGGGACAAAATAATATGATTTCTATTTTCGTGTATCAGTAGGTGGAGTATTATTTTTTAGAATTATTGAGATTCATACGATTCAAACTCGAAATCTCTGAATCTAGAAAGAAATCAGATTTACTGTAGTAATCAGAATCAGAATATTCAAAAGCGCACAGTGCTTCATTAAGTTTTGGGCTGTCATCATTTCTAATTTTTTTACTTATCTACCTTTTTGTATATCTGCATTAGTAGTGGAGTATTGCTCATTTGCTGTCCTCGTGTAGTAAAAAACGCGTCCACCAGAACCACAACATTTATACGACTACATGCACTATACGTATAATCACACGTATGATTATAGGTGACATAAAATAGGACTATCCATGTTGATTTTCAAAGTTATAAAAAATTATGTAATGAATGATGATTTTTTTTAAAATTATAAGAATTCATTAATTAAAAGACATACAACATTTACAAATATAATTGAAAATTAATCAATATATAATAATAAGGATCAAATAAAAAAAATTCTTCATCAAAGATATAATCATTGAATATATCTTTCATTGTGAGTATGTACAGTTGGAATATACGTGTTATTGAATGAATAATCTAACGATTTGCTGTAATAATGAGAAATATATATCTGATTTATTAAAATACATTCCAAAAATTATCTTACAAACTCATACAACACCTTCTCAATGAACCAAATATTAAACGTGTTCAATATACTCGGTTTAAGCCCAACTAAGCTGAATTTTTTTGAATCGAATATTTCAAATTTTTTTCAAATTAGAACAGATTTCGAATTTTTTAAATATCAAATAGCAAACCAAAATAAATGCAAGTTTTCGTTGATAATTTAGCATCCCAACGAATTTGTAAATGGAATAAAATGGTCACCAAAATAATTTTAATTATATATACTGAATAAAGATGTTCGAGAGTTGGAGTAAATTGGATTTTGACCAATTTTGAAATAAAGAAGAGTCTGGAAGGGGCAAACACATGTTGTACTATTACAATGACCAATTTTGAAATAAAGAAGAGTCTGGAAGGGGCGAACACATGTTGTCCTATTACAAAACACACAGTAAAGCCCTAGTAATCTTAAACATTAGACCGAAGCTTGTGCTGCTGCTCCCCTTCCTTATCCAACTCCAAACCCTAGTTATCTCACTCTAATGGCTTCTGCTAATCCCATTTCTACTGCTTCCGTTCTCTCCTCTCCCACTCAAGTACTCGCTCTTTTCATTTCATTTATGTGTATGTTTGTTAATATTTATATTGTTAATTGTGTTGAAATTGGTTTATTTGTTGTTTAGGGGAGCTTGGGGGGCAATAGAGTGAATCAGTTGCGAGGGAAGAAAGTTTATTACAGGCCTTGTAGTAATTCTCCAAGCAGGCGACTCGCTGTTCGAGCTGCTGCCAAAGAAATTGCGTTTGATCAGAAATCAAGAGCTGCCCTTCAAAGCGGTATCGATAAGCTTGCTGATGCTGTTGGTCTTACTCTTGGTCCTAGAGGTACTTTCAAGTTTTCGGCTTTTCTTGTTTTCGTGTAAAGGTCTAAACTTTTCGTGTTTTGTTCTGTTGAATTTGATACTTGTAATATCTGTTTGTGGTAGAAGCTGATTGATTATTGGTTATTACTATTTGAAAGTATATCGCTTGTGAATTGTTTGTATGGTTGGCCTATAATGTTTTGTACTATGACGGGTTGATTGGAGTAGATAAATAATTTAAATGTCTCTACAATAAAGCACCAAATTTTGGTGTTCTTGTTGCCTGAATTGTTAATTTTACTTATTTCATCTTTAGTTTTACAGCAAAATTATGTGAAATTTACAATCTTTTTGTTTAAAGCCTGCATTTGTGTTGATCAACACTGTTTTAGCTTGATTATTAATACTTATATTTTATAGACAAATCATAATCATATAGTTTTGATCTTTCAAGACTCCACCTTTCAGTGATTTTGGATTGGTGAAACCTTGTATTCTGTAAGCTCATATTGTTGACGGTTGCTATCATGTTTTCTCTGTCTTCTTTTCTTCAATATATCACTTATCTCATCATTTAAATTGTAATATTGATTCTTTTTAATGTTTCCTATTAAATTTTCTACTTGTTATTTGTTGTGTAAAATTGAAGACATGTGAACAGGGAATAATTAATATATGGATGTGGACATGGACAAGTCACAAGTATATTAAACATACATTTTAAATCATTGCATTTAAGTTAGATCTGTACTAAAGAGAATTCTTAAGCTAGTTCATACTACTAATTATTAATAGGTTGTTATTAAGGTTCTAACTGCGAGGCTGCATATGCTTACTGTTGCTGTAAGCACTGCTATGCAGTTGTTTCTTGGCATATATCCAGCATTTCATTTTGCTTTGTCATTTTATGATAATATTGGATGTTTCTTTGAGCTTGTTCTCCTGGATGAATGCTGAACGCAGCTTTTTGTACAGCTTTTAAATAGAAGTGTTTTAGTACTATATGGCTACCGTTGACAAATTACCCCATGTAGAAATGAGATCAATTAATGGATTTTCTTGCATATTTAAGGGAGGAATGTTGTATTGGATGAATTTGGAACCCCTAAAGTGGTTAATGATGGTGTTACAATTGCTCGAGCTATAGAACTGCCTGATGCAATGGAAAATGCTGGCGCTGCTCTTATTAGGGAGGTTTGTGCCATAAAAAATTTGATAACGCTCCTTCTGTCTTTTGTGTCTTTATTCAGTTGACCTCTTTCCTATCTGCCATCAACATTAATTTTACTTTAATTCGTCAAATGGGCAAAGGTTGCAAGTAAAACCAATGATTCTGCTGGTGATGGTACCACAACTGCATCCATTCTTGCACGTGAAATAATCAACCTTGGTCTCTTGAGTGTGACCTCTGGTGCTAATCCTGTTTCAATTAAGAAAGGGATAGATAAAACAGTCCTGGCCCTGATTGAAGAGCTCGAGAAAAAAGCAAGACCCGTTCAAGGTCGTGATGACATAAAAGGTAGGGGTTGGCAGGTGTTTAAATAATTCAGTTACTTATATGTAGTTGAATTCTCAACTGTTAGTATAATTATTCGTTAACAATTTTTTATATATTATTTTAGCAATTGCATCCATCTCTGCCGGAAATGATGAGATAATTGGTACAATGGTTGCTGATGCAATTGACAAAGTTGGTCCTGATGGTGTTCTATCCATTGAATCCTCATCTTCTTTTGAGACAACTGTCGACGTAGAGGAGGGAATGGAGGTTTGTATATACTTTGGACTTCAAGGGCACTTAATTTATAAAAATTTGTGTCTAATTATGCAATTTTTACATTATAAATGTTGCTAAAAATATTGTGTGACAGTTTTGCTCAATTGGTGATCTTTTTTTACATTGTAGATTGATAGAGGATACATCTCCCCACAATTTGTTACCAACCCTGAGAAAATGATAGCTGAATTTGAGAATGCTAGAGTATTGGTCACTGATCAGAAAATCTCTGCAATAAAAGACATAATTCCACTGCTAGAGAAGACCACCCAATTGCGAGCCCCTCTGCTCATCATTGCTGAAGATATCACGGGAGAAGCTTTGGCTACACTCGTTGTGAACAAACTGAGGGGCATAATCAATGTTGCTGCTATAAAAGCACCTGGTTTTGGAGAGAGGAGAAAAGCCCTGCTTCAAGATATTGCAATTATGACAGGTCAGCAGTGTATAAATTAATATATAAGCTGTCATAGAACTAATGATTTAAAATTTTAAATACAGAAAGTTAAGGACATATTTTTTCTTGTTTAAACATTACAGAAGGTATATTAGTTTTTAAGGTATAAAGTGTGATATTTGACAAACTATCTTTCTCTTTTCCAATCTATAGATTTGTGAGGCAAAGAAAATCCTCAATTAGTAATCTCTAGTTCTAACTAAAAATTACTGTTTTAAAGAATAAATATTCTGTTTGGTGGTTGTGACTCTGCTAATTTAGATACTCATGTTCACTTAGCAGGAGCCGAATACCAAGCCAGTGACTTGAGTTTACTCATTGAGAACACCTCGGTTGAACAGCTGGGTTTGGCAAGAAAGATCACCATCACCAAGGATTCAACGACCATTATTGCCGATGCCGCATCAAAGGATGAGATTCAGGCTAGGATTGCACAGATTAAGAAAGAATTGTCTGAGACCGACTCGGTTTATGATTCTGAGAAACTTGCAGAGAGAATTGCCAAGTTATCAGGCGGGGTTGCTGTTATTAAGGTAGGTGCTGCAACTGAGACCGAGCTGGAGGATCGTAAGCTTCGTATTGAGGATGCAAAGAATGCAACTTTTGCTGCCATAGAGGAAGGTATTGTTCCTGGTGGTGGTGCTGCCTTGGTTCATTTGTCAGAATATGTTCCTGCCTTTAAGGCCAAGCTTGAGGATGCAGAGGAGCGTCTCGGAGCTGACATTGTACAGAAGGTAATGAATTGTATTACCTGATGATGGATAAAGCAGCAGCGAGTAGGGTCTTGTTTATGTTACTGAGTTTGTTAATTTCATGATGGGAATTGAGAGCAATTTCTTTAGTGTCCCTGATCAACTCCTTTCCAGGTTATTAGATGAATACTGAGTGCTTAGGTTCTTACTCTGTTCAATATCATGAAGTTAGTGCTTGGCCCTCATGCTTTTGTTCTGTGTGTTAGAGACCTGTTCAGTTCATGTTAGTTAAATCAAGCAAGCATGGTTGTCTTATTTCAGATGGTCAAGGCTTATTATAAACTATGAGCATCTGAAGATCACTACTTTAAAGCAAATTAATCTGTAGTAGATTTCCATGACTGATATTGATGTAGTTTATTGTCTCGTTTTTACGATATGCTGTTATATTATCTTGGGTATTGCTGATTGACATTTGCCTTGTAGGCTTTGGTCGCTCCTGCATCTCTAATAGCCCAAAATGCTGGGGTTGAAGGAGAGGTAGTTGTGGAGAAGGTGAAGGCCAGTGAATGGGAGGTTGGTTATAATGCAATGACTGACAAGTACGAGAACCTAGTTAATGCTGGTGTAATTGATCCTGCCAAGGTGACAAGGTGTGCACTGCAAAATGCAGCATCAGTTGCAGGTATGGTCCTTACGACACAAGCTATTGTTGTGGAAAAGGCAAAGCCTAAGACAGCTGCACCGGGTGTGCCACAAGGTATGTCTATATGAATACCGAAATGACAAACCTTTAGTTAGTTTTTTAGAGTTGGGAGAGTGTTAAGGCTGGGTGTGACTGTGGGGGTTGCCACATATCGGACTTGGCTTAGTCATTTGTATGGATGGTTTTTTCACTAAATTTTGACTTATAATTATTGTTACTATTTTCATAATAATCTGTCTTTGATGGGAGAAACATCTTTATTAGTGTTTGTCCTCGAAAGTTCCTAGTTTGATGTTCACTTGGTGCGGATTGTACACCAGTTGTGGAAACAAGTACCCTCTTCTTTTACCTTTAGAGAAAAAATAATAAAGCACCCTCTTTTTTCCAAACAAGAAAAATTTGCTAATTATATTTAGCAAGAGGGGGGGGGGGGGGGGGGGGGGTTTCAAAATACCAAGTTTTATTTCAGGGGTAAATGAGCTAATTATACATTAAATTTCACTCTGGTCAATTCATAAAAACTGATAGTCAAATGATTTAAGTATTAAAAGTTTTTAAATGCATACAAAATGTTAAATCACTTAAATATTTTTACGGGAAGTGGTGCTCTACAATAATTTTTAATTAGGTCATCAAATAATTTTAATTTTAAATAATTTAAATTAAATTATTTTTAAATTAATTAAACCAATTAAATTTGAAATTTAATTCACCTCTTTAATTTATATGATTATAAAATATACCACATTTTTTAATTTAATTTTTTGATGTCAATGAATTGTACCAAAATATTAGAATTTTTAAATGTTTAATTTAATTTTTTGATGATTATACTTAACTAAATTTTAAATTGTACATTCCAATTTAATCTATATACCTATAAATCTATGCAAGCGAACGAATGTTTAAATAAATTATGATTTTTTAATAATGATAAGTCATACCAAAGTATTTTAAAAATATCAATATTTATATAAAAATTGTAATTTTTTGATAAAAGTGAATGAATTTTAAAATTAAAATTTTTTAAAAATTAGGTTGATGGTATAAATTATTATTATAAAACTATAAATTTTTTATAGATAATTTTTACCGTTAGTCTATTATTTTTTGAATATTTTTAATACTTGAATGATTAAAATCTAATTAAACAAAAGTAATAATATTTTTATAAGAATAACAAAACTCTATTTATAAATTGATAAAAGTGAATGAATATTTAAAAATATCATATTTTTCAATACATTTTTGTATAATGATAATTTGTACCAGATTGTAATTTTTTGAATAATTATAGTACTTGAATATAATTAATTATTTTTATAAATTAAAATTAAAATTTGGTTTAATGACATAACTGAAAGTTGATAAATAGTTTAATGATATATCTGCCGCCATGAAACTGGTGTTACAGCTGACGTGAAAAAGTTAACGGCGTTCCGTTAAAGTAAAACTCAAATTTAATGATCGTATAAGCTTATAAAAATCTAATGTTACGATGGATAAAAAATGTTTGTTTAATGATGTGTTTGTAAGATTTTTTGACTTGATGAGTAAAGTGAAAATTGGTATATAGTACAGTAATGAATTATCTCATTTACCTTTTATTTTAGTTTTCCAAATTTACGGTTTCTTTCAAACTTTATTTTGGAAATATTAATTTTTAAAATTTTAAAATAAAATAAACGTAATTTTATATCCTTTTTAAAAAAAGTTATTTTAGGATGCATTTTTTGCAATTTTGAAATTAATTTATATTGGAATTAATGCAACTTTGGAATCCACCGGATCAATCAAATGAGAAAAAAACAAATGAAACTGCATAATTGCAGATAAACAATCTGATACTCCTTAGGTTTTGATGATAACACTAGTAGCAAGCTGATAGCTTGTATTTATACTTGTTAGCAAGCTAATATACATATTATGTATGTTACTGACATGTACTTGCAGGAATTATTAATATATACATTGTCAGCAAGCTAACAATTACAGGTTATGACTAATAGCAAGCTAGTAGGTACAGAATGGTACTAACAGCAAGCTTACAGTCTCCGCCCAGATTTACTTGAAGACCAAGTCAAGTGCGGATTTTAAGGAGAATTCTTAGGGATAAACTTGTGAGAACTCTAATACGTTTATATAACTATTATATATTATTAGAGCTCATAAAATATCTTTTCTAAATTAAAAGGAAGTGGTTTTAATATTTTAAACTTCTTATCCTTCCTATTTAATTGGTTTTTACGTATATAATCTGATGTAGACTATTTCAAACGATTTCAAATATTTTATCATCAGTTTATATTTCATATCTATGGGCTAATAACAGTCATATAACCCTAACAACTAAACGTGAGAATTGGATTCAAGACCGTTGTAGTTTGTTTGAGTTATTGAACGTTATATGCTTATAAATATGGATTGATTATAATCGTATTAAAAGCTGGAGAACTCAAGTATTATTTCAAGAAGCTATCTCACGATTATACATCAATAAGTTTTCTAAACTCAACTGATATTCATTGCTATATCTTTTATAATCGAGCTCTATTGATATATATGTGATTATATATGCGTGTGAGTTCATAGTTGAGTTGTAATATTTCATTCGAATTGTATTGCTCAATCTGTAATGTTTATTGCTGTGTAGTCAAGCTTGGATAACAGGGTTCAGAGAAATAGTTTGCTAGAGAAGAGTGTACTTGGTGTAGTACAGGTCTTAGAGGGCATTTGTTTCAGGGAACAGGAGTTATCAGCAAGCTGCTAGCAGTAATAGGGAAAGGGGAAGATATATTGTTAATCTGTAATCGTGGTACATTTCAGTGATTAATAATATATTCTCTTACCAGTTTTGGTAGGGGACCAGGACGTAGACCAATAGGGTTAGGGGTCGAACCTGGCTAAAATTCTTGTGTGTGCTTTACATGCTGTTAATTGTTTTCTGCTTTATATACTCACTGTCAGCATACTGATAATAATTAATTAACCTTAACAGCACGCTGCCAGGCATTCTGATAAATATTTGATAATACATAAAAATTGGGTATAGTTAGCCATAACACCTATTCACCCCCCCCCCCCCCTCTAGGTGTGGAATTTCATTTGGTATCAGAGCTCTGGTATACTAACATTTCTGTAACAGGAAAAGTATAAGATCTAATGGCTGACTCATGTTATGGAAAAGCGTATGTATCAACACCTATTCTCACGGGAACTGACAATTACAACTGGTGGAAAGGCCAAATGGAGACTTATTTATCCAGAAATCCACTTGTTCTTAGAGTTGTACAGAAAGGTCCTTATGTGTTTCTAGATAAGGATGACAAACCAAAAGATGTTGATGATCTTACAACCGATGAGCTGTCAAAGTATAGTTACAATGGAAAAGCTGGAAGCATACTTATTAGTGGCTTAGATCAAACTGAATATGACAAAGTATCTTCACTCAAATCTGCAAAGGAAATTTGGGAGGCTTTGGAAACTTATCATGAAGGTTCCAAAACTCTACGAAAGGTGAAACTTAGCAAGCTAATGAATGAGTTTGGCAATTTCAAGCTCAAGGAAGGTGAAACCGTTCGAGAAAGTCAATCAAGGTTTCAAGTCATTGTAAACAGCTTACAAAGGTTGGGCAAAAAGATTCCACAAGATGAAATCAACATGAAGGTTCTAAGTGCAGTCCCATTTGTGTATGAAGCTAAAGTTACGGCATTGGAATCTGCTACAACTATTGATACTATGGATCATCTAGCTATTTTTGCTGAGCTAGAACAGTTTGAAACTAAACTTCAAGATGGCAGACTAACTGATGTCAAGGCTGCTACTGAGAAGGTGAAGAATCTGGCTTTGCATTCCACTAACAGCAAGCTGGAATCGGATGCTGATATAGAATCTGATGAAGAACTAGCACTTCTTTCAAGGAAAATCAAAAAGATGATTGAAAAGAAGAACAGAATGAAAAGAGACAAAGGTAAAGCTCTTGGTGCAAAAAGAGAGTCGAAATCCAAAGATGACACTTGCTTCGAATGTGGCAAGAAAGGGCATTTCAAGAGAGATTGCTATAAGCTGAAAAATAAGACTAAACAGTCTAAACAGCAAGCTGACTACAGAGACAAGAAGAAATCTAAGGCACTTCTACCTGGAGTGATGAAGATGACTCAGCTTCTGATGATGAATCAAGTGATGAGATGGTAAACCTAGCTCTTGTTGGCATTGAAGGCTCAAGTGAGACTGATTATTTTGGATCAGACACCAACAGTGAGGTAAACTCTTTAAATTCTGAAATACCTAGTGATACTCCTATGTTAGACATACTAACCATGCAGGAAAAAGTCAATATCAATATGGTAGAACTACTGGAATTAAAGAATGAAAATTATGAGTTAGAAAAGGAGAATGTTCATCTCAAGAAAGTCATTTCTGAATTTCTAACCGAGAAGAATTCCAAAGCAAGTAGTGGAATCATTTCTGAGCTCAAGGAACAGATATCTCAACTTGAAGGAAACAATCTTCAAATTCAGAGAAGGAATGAAACACTTATGAAGGAACTCAGCTCGCAGATAGCAGAATTCAAAGTTCAAGCAGCAAGCTTGGAAGCTTTCGAGTTAAGCAAATCAAACAGATTAATTGAAATATCCAATCAGGCTGAGAAAATCAAGGAGTTAGAAGATGAAATCAAGAAACTCCAGAAAGGTATGGGAAAGTTTGTTCAAGGAGAAGAAAGTCTCAAATCTATGATGAATCAAACTAAAGTTCCATTCGATAGAGAAGGTCTTGGATCAACTTCGACAACAAAAGATAAATCTCTGAAATATGAAGGCAAGAATGGCATTCCATATGATTATGCTATGCCCTGGTCAATCTGTCACAAGTGTGGAAAGAAGGGTCATCTAGCTAAAAACTGCAATGTTCGAAGTGGAGTATCAGCAAGCTGGAAAAGATAAAAAGCTCCCAGACAGCAAGCTGATAAGACAGGCAGAACAAGACAGCAAGCTGATAAGACAGGCAGAACAAGACAGCAAGCTGATAAGACAGGCAGAACAAAACAGCAAGCTGATAAGACTAACAGAACAGGGAAACAAGTTCCTAAAGTAGTCCAAATGTGGATCAAGAAGTCTGATTTGAATGTTCTATATGTTTTATCAACTAACCATACTGGACCCAAACCAATATGGGTACCAAAACGTTGAGTTGTTCATGTTTGTTTTGTAAGTTTGTCTCGTAGCCAAGGTCAAATCAAATCAATGGATTTTGGACAGTGGTTGCACTAGGCATATGACTGGAGACAAATCTCAGTTTCTTGATCTAAAGATGAAGAAGGGTGGCAAGGTCACAATTGGTGATAGCAAAACTCTTCCAATTCTTGGAAAAGGAACAATTGGTAATAGTATCATTTTTTATCAACAAAGTACAATATGTTAAAGGTCTTACTTATAATTTACTTAGTATAAGTCAATTATTTGATGATGGACATGAAGTTAAATTTGGTTTACATGATTGTACTATTCTTGTTGGTACTAACAAAGTTCCCCTAGTTGCTAGAAGGGAAGGAAATATATATTTATTGGACTTTGAAGAACAGGAACAATCCTATTGCTTAGCAGCAGTTGATACTAATCCATAAATATGGCATAAAAGACTTGGACATGCTCACATGGACTTACTCAACAAGCTGTCAACAAAACAGTTGGTTAGAGGATTGCCTAAATTGAAGTATGTCAAGGTGAATACATGCTCTGCTTGTCAATTAGGAAAGCAAATAAGAACTCCACATAAGGTTAAGAAAGTGGTATCAACTTCTAAACCTTTAGAACGTTTACATTTAGACTTATTTGGTCCTGAAGCATATAAAAGTATTGGAGGTAAACAATATGCATTTGTTATTGTTGATGATTATTCTAGATTTACTTGGGTATTGTTTCTTCGTACTAAAGATTGTGCTTTTAGTGAATTTGAGAAGCTAATAAAGTTGCTTGAGAACAAGCTTGATACAAGACTTGTAGGCATAAGAAGTGATCATGGTGGAGAATTCCAAAAAGACTTTATTTCTTACTGTGAAGAAAGAGGCATTACACATGAATTCTCAGCACCACGTACACCTCAGTAAAATGGAGTTGTAGAGCGTAAGAACAGATCTTTGCAAGAAACAGCAAGGACTTTGCTGCAGGAAAGCAAGCTGCCAAGAAGCTTTTGGGCAGAAGCTGTTAACACAGCAAACTATGTTCTTAACAGAGTGCTGATAAGGCCTATACTTAACAAAACTCCCTATGAATTGCTAAAGAAGAAGAAACCAAACATTGGCTACTTCAAGGTGTTTGGATCAAAATGCTATGTGCTCAAAACCATGGATAAAGATGGTAAATTCGATGCTAAATCCTATGAAGCTATATTCTTGGGGTATTCTTTAACAAGTCGTGCTTATAGAGTTTATAATACTTCTAAACATATTGTTGAAGAGTCTGTTAATGTTTCATTTCAAGAAATTACTCATGATCTTTCAAGTGTTGAGGAAGATGTTGCAGGAACAGGTACTGACAGCATGCTGACAAAGAAAGATACTGGATATTAGCAAGCTGACAAGCCAACAGATGCAACTCCAGAAGCTAATAAGCAAGCTGAAACCTCTTCTACAGTTGATGAAACATTGGAGAAAATGGCTAGACTTATTTTGGATGGTCCTAGAGGTCATAGATCACCAGAGAAGATGAATATCTTTCAAGGAGATGATGTATCACCTCCATCCAAGAGAATTCGGCTAGATGAAGAAGTTATAGCTCAACATTCTTTACCAAAGTCAACTAAAACAGTCAAGAATCATCCTCCTAATTTGATTATTGGTGACAAATCAGAAGGAATCAAGACAAGGAAAGGTCAAGCAAACATATGTGCATTTGCAGCTTTTCTAGCTCAACAGGAACCAAAGAATGTTAAGGAAGTATTAGAAGATGAAAACTGGATCATGGCAATGCAAGAGGAACTCAATCAATTCGAAAGATGTGATGTTTGGGAACTTGTAGAGCCACCTAAGGATGTTTCAATCATTAGTACTAAATGGGTGTTCAAGAACAAAGTTGATGAATATGGTACTATCACAAGAAATAAGGCAAGACTAGTTGCTCAAGGATACAATCAACAAGAAGGAATTGATTTTGATCAAACCTATGCTCCTGTTGCAAGATTGGAATCTATAAGAATGCTACTTTCATTTGCATGCTACAAGAAAATCAAATTACATCAAATGGATGTTAAAAGTGCCTTCTTAAATGGGTTCATTAAAGAAGAAGTTTATGTCAAGCAACCTCCTGGATTTGAGAATGAGAAATACCTTAACCATGTGTTCAAATTGAAGAAAGCTTTATATGGATTAAGGCAAGCTCCTCGTTCATGGTATGAAAGGTTAAGTAAGTTTCTCATCAAAAATGGATTCATTAGAGGTAAAATTGATCCCACATTATTTACTATGTTTAAAGGTAATGATATTTTAGTTATTCAAATATATGTGGATGATATAATTTTTGGTGCTACTAATGATTCTATGTGTAAGTGGTTTTCTAAGTGCATGAGTAGTGAGTTTGACATGAGCATGATGGGAGAGCTCAATTACTTCTTGGGTCTCCAAATTAAGCAAACTCCTGAAGAAATTTATGTGCATCAATCCAAGTATATCATGAATCTACTCAAAAGATTTGGATATGAGAATCTCAAGTCGAAATCAACACCTATGAGTGTTGTCAGCAAGCTGACAGCAGATGAAAAAGGTAAAGATGTTGATGTTCGAGCTTATAGAGGTATGATTGGTAGTTTACTATATCTTACAGCCTCTAGACCAGATATAATGTATAGTGTCTGTGTTTGTGCAAGATTTCAAGCTCAACCAAAAGAGTCCCATTTGAATGCTATTAAGAGAATATTTAAATATTTAAGTGGAACTATGAATCTTGGTTTATTTTATCCTATCACAAATGCTTTTGATCTTGTTGGATATAGTGATGCAGACTATGCAGGTTGTCAAACTGATAGAAAAAGTACAAGTGGTGTTTGTGCATTTCTTGGACAAAGTTTGGTATCTTGGTTAAGCAAGAAGCAAACTTCTGTTGCATTATCTACGGCTGAAGGAGAGTACTTGGCAGCTGGTAGCTGTTGCTCTCAAGTGCTATGGATGAGACAAACACTCAGGGACTTTGGAATCAAGTGTGGTCAAACAAAGATTTATTGTGACAATACTAGCACTATTAATCTATCAGAAAATCCAGTGAATCACTCAAGAACTAAACATATTGATGTTCGACACCATTTTTTGAGAGATAATGTTGCAAAAGGTAAAGTCAAGCTGATTTTTATGTCTACAGAAGAACAGCTAGCTGACATCTTTACAAAGCCCTTAGCAGAAGAAAGGTTTAATGTGCTAAGAAGAGAATTAGGCATGTGTGATGTTCAGTCAGCAAGCTGACAGGCTACAAACGGGTACTATCAGCTTACTGTTAAAAATTAGTATAATTTTAAATCTTTTGCATGCTTGGTTTGTTACGTGTTTAAATGATTAATTTGTTAATATTTTATATGCCCGTTACATGATATTTATGAATTAACTCTAGAACTATGTGCTTTAATTGTTTAAGATTTCTAGAATATTAAGTAGATTTATTTTGAAATTCAAATTCTTATCTGTTGCATATAAATAGGAATCTAAGAGATAGATTGGTTTTTCTAAAATTGTGTTTAGATATTTATTTAAAATGAGTCTTATTCGGGGGTTGGGATTATTTAATTTTATTTATCCTAAAAATACTCCTCTCTTAGTTATTAAATGGACTATAAAAGAAGTGTGTCTTTTGAGTCCCATTTCACTTCTACTTCCAAGAAAACCAATCGGCGCTAGGGTTTTCAATTTCATTTTCAACAAATACACAGTACTTGTGGTTATCTCTATCTTACTGCGATTCAAGATGAGGACGAAGACAAGGGCATCATGCAAAGCCGCAGGGGCTCGTACCACTGATGTTTCTACTTCCACAACTAAGACGAAGCGAAAGCTTCTACTTCGCGCTGAAGAAGAGTATGATAATGAGGGAAATACTGTGTTAATTGAAAGTGATGGTGGCCAATCAGATGATCGTCGGTCTGATATGGGAATTGATTCCGGGGCTAAAAAGTTGAAGATGTATGTGAGGGTTCGTGATGAGTTTTTGGATCGATATACTGACAAATAAATTGGATCTCGCAAAATAATCTATGGGAAACCCTTATATGGTAAGATCTTTGCCAAGTGTGGTATCGTTAAACTATTTTCTGATGTTGGATTTAAGAATTTTCTGTGTGAGTTACCTAGGGTTGTTTATCCTGATCTTGTGCGCGAGTTTTATGCGAATCTTCATTATGATAAGTTTAATAATCTTGTGTCTTTTGTTAATGATACTAAAATCAATCTACCCGTCCCTGTTTTAAGTGTGATTCTGCAACTTGAGTCTTCTTTTACTGTTTCAATCCATACGTTAAGAGGTCCTAAAAATCTTGATGATTTTGAGTCTCTAGATCAATTGAAGTTGTTACTAGTTGATTCGTCTGTGTCTGAGTTTTTCACACCTGCCACTGTATTGGTACATCCTATGGCAAATGCATTGTTTCGTGTGTGTATTTCTAATATCTGTCCTCGGTTGGGTTCAAAATCAAATTTTTCATCTCAAGATGTGGTTGTTGTTGCTATGCTCTTAGCTGGTCGATCATTTGATCTCTGTGATTTAATTCTTAAAAATATGTTTCACACTGTTGAGTCCAATCCCTCTACTGCACTCCCTTATGGTTGTCTCTTGACACGTGTGTTTGAGTGGTATGGAGTTAATTTAGAAGGGGCAGAGTCTCTTATTCTGAAAGAATTTTTGGATGGTAAATGTTTAACTCAATCTGGTCTGAAAGTGGACAAAGATGGTGTTCTTAGCCATGTTGAACCAGCGGTTCCATCTTCTACTCCTCCTGCTACTACTGAACTTGATGCTTCTACTGAGGTTGCTTTGGGTGATTTCATGAAAGATGTGAAGGATAGTCAAGCTAAGATTATTCATCTGCTTACTGAAATTGTTGAGTATCACAAAGTCCTCCAACATGTCACTGCTACAGTGGGGATTACTCCAGATACTTCAACTCAAGGAACTCAGAGGTCTGCTGATTTAGATGATGTCATTGAAGCTGCTACAGATTTGATGAACATATTTCCGGGTCATAAGTCTACTTCTCCCAAGGTCCAGCCAAAGACTGATGTTGCTGATAAGAATGAGATGGCTGATTCTCCCAAGAACTCTTAGTTTATAATCTTTTTAATGATTAAGGGGGAGGAATTTTAGGATTCAGGGATTTTATTTGTGTTTTAAAGACTTATTTGTTTCTAAGACTTGGTTGATATTAGGGTTTTATTTTGGTTGATATTAGGGTTTTATTTTCTTGAACTTGGTGATTTAGTTCACCATTGCTGGTTTATGTTGATTTGGATGATATTTGGTTAATTTTTGGTTTATCCGAAAATTAATTTGGTTTATCTAATGTGTGCCTTATCTGGTTTAAATTGTGTTTATCTGTTTATTCTGTGAATCTGATATATATTGTATATCTTGAGTTTACAGGATTGCAGGATTTAGGGGGAGTTTATCTCTTTCCTAAAATGTAGGTGTAATCATCAAAAAGGGGGAGATTGATACTCCTTAGGTTTTGATGATAACACTAGTAGCAAGCTGATAGCTTGTATTTATACTTGTTAGCAAGCTAATATACATATTCTGTATGTTACTGACATGTACTTGCAGGAATTATTAATATATACATTGTCAGCAAGCTAACAATTACAGGTTATGACTAATAGCAAGCTAGTAAGTACAGAATGGTACTAACAGCAAGCTTACAGTCTCCGCCCAGATTTACTTGAAGACCAAGTCAAGTGCGGATTTCAAGGAGAATTCTTAGGGATAAACTTGTGAGAACTCTAATACGTTTATATAACTATTATATATTATTAGAGCTCATAAAATATCTTTTCTAAATTAAAAGGAAGTGGTTTTAATATTTTAAACTTCTTATCCTTCCTATTTAATTGGTTTTTACGTATATAATCTGATGTATACTATTTCAAACGATTTCAAATATCTTATCATCAGTTTATATTTCATATCTATGGGCTAATAACAGTCATATAACCCTAACAACTAAACGTGAGAATTGGATTCAAGACCGTTGTAGTTTGTTTGAGTTATTGAACGTTATATGCTTATAAATATGGATTGATTATAATCGTATTAAAAGCTGGAGAACTCAAGTATTATTTCAAGAAGCTATCTCACGATTATACATCAATAAGTTTTCTAAACTCAACTGATATTCATTGCTATATCTTTTATAATCGAGCTCTATTGATATATATGTGATTATATATGCGTGTGAGTTCATAGTTGAGTTGTAATATTTCATTCGAATTGTATTGCTCAATCTGTAATGTTTATTACTGTGTAGTCAAGCTTGGATAACAGGGTTCAGGGAAATAGTTTGCTAGAGAAGAGTGTACTTGGTGTAGTACAGGTCTTAGAGGGCATTTGTTTCAGGGAACATGAGTTATCAGCAAGCTGCTAGCAGTAATAGGGAAAGGGGAAGATATATTGTTAATCTGTAATCGTGGTACATTTCAGTGATTAATAATATATTCTCTTACCAGTTTTGGTAGGGGACCAGGACGTAGACCAATAGGGTTAGGGGTCGAACCTGACTAAAATTCTTGTGTATGCTTTACATGCTGTTAATTGTTTTCTGCTTTATATACTCACTGTCAGCATACTGATAATAATTAATTAACCTTAACAGCACGCTGCCAGGCATTCTGATAAATATTTGATAATACATAAAAATTGGGTATAGTTAGCCATAACACCTATTCCCCCCCCCCCCCCCCCTCTAGGTGTGGAATTTCACAATCAACAAAATTATTTCTTGTTGGGATTTAATGAAATAACTAGTATTTTTTTGAACGTTAAGCTGCACATTAATTTTTTTTATTATATTATATTATATAAATATATATATTAATCATTTAATATTAAAAACATTATTTTTAACTATATTAATAAACTATATTTAATATTAATAAAAACTTATTTATAAAATAAGTTAAATTTTTATTATTATATATCATAATTATTATAGGGATATAAACGTTGTTATAATCTTTATCTTTAATCTTATATTCAGTTTATAAATATTTAATTATTTACTTGTTATCTATTTATTATAATGGTAACAAAATATTTATATATTTTATATTGTTTTTTTTGACAAATTTAAAACAGTTTTCATTAATAACTTCAAAAGGGCTCAACTAAGACAAACCAATGAATACAAATATTTTGAAATTAAAAATGAAATCGATGACATCCCAAGCAATTCAAATTACATCAACATCTCTGAAACAGTGACATCACAATTGACCTTTGCACAATAAAAAACAATTTTAGACCGGTGTTCATAATTTTCAGTAGTTTCACCAACTAAAATTGGAGGAACAGATGCCTCTAATTTGATTGTGAAAGTTGAGGCAATATTCACCACCGACTGAGTTTCGATGTGGGTTTTTCGGATCCCCAGTACACCATGTAAATCATTCTCAATAAAATCAACATCGAAATTAAACTCGCACAAAGCAATATAGCAAATATCAAGACAAGCAAACTCTCGCACAAAATGATATTACGCACAAAGCGATACAAAAATTCAAAAAATCAAATATCTCGGAATGGCACCAAATTTTGATATGATGTTAAACAGGACATTTTGAATCTAAGAATGTATTTTATTTGATATTTCGAGCTCTAGATAAATAAAGAGAAAGAATTCGAATGAGTTTTTCGAGACTTTTAGGACAAATGCTCGAGTGATGAGAAGATAGAAGGACGAAAATGGATTTGTAAAGAGAGATGAAGGTTTAACTGATCAGAGAGAGAGAGTAGATCTGAAAAAAGGATAGGACGGCTAGTTAGGGTTCTAAGCAATAAAATGGGAGGTCGACTCACGTGTGAGAAGATATTACGGCTTTGTTAATTACAGATGGTTTAATCCCGGGACACCTCATATATTTTATGTTGCTAGTTAAATAGGAATATGAATTAAGAACCCCGAACATGTCTATTGAGAAACCTTTTATTTTCAATTATAATCTGTATGCTATTAATAAATTATTAATTTTTATTAAAATTAGATGGTTATGATTGATTCACCTAAAATTGGATTATGGTTTACTTGTTTCAAAAAAAAAAATCTCTAATTTGATTATAATAATATAGTACAGATTTACTAAGTTTAATACTGTCTTTAGCTGTATATCTTTGTTAAACCATACGGACGGGATGGCTTGTGGGAACTATAAACAAGTAATATCTATTTAGTTATTAAGTATATTATTATTAATTTATATACCTGTAATGCGCATATCAATTTTTTAAAATATTTTTATCATTTTTTATATGATTTGAATTTATTTTATTTTTATAATAATAATTTAAACTTTATTTAATATTATATGTATATATTTTTATACAATGTTTCATATATTTATTTATATTTAAATAAATATATTATTTGTATATTTTATTTAGGAATATGTTTTAATTAGGAGATTAATGTGTCATGTGTTTTAATTAAGAGATTATTCTTAATATTGTATTAATTTTGGTCAATTATTATATTAATGATATAATTTTTAATAAATTAATAGCCGTTAGATTTTATTATTATATTTATTAAAAGTTGGACGATTAGAATCTTTTATATTTTTCATCTTTAATAATTAAGATGATAAAAAAATTCACTTATCTGGTTATAAAAAAAATTAATTCAATCATCAAAGTCATATTTTATAAGTTAAAAAAACAAATAATAGAATCTAGACCATAAAAATTCTATAAAAAATTAATATTTTATTTTAATTCTATATTTTTATATAATATTTTTAATACCATATAAGGTGTTTTACCACTTTATTCTATTATATTTCATCAACTAATATTAACTTTATTAGCATCCGCAAATTTATTATTTTTTTTATTAAATATTAATATTTGGATTTGATGAGTCATTTTCTTAAATATTTAATATTATAATACTATCCAGACAGGAATTTAACATTATATTCAATTATTTATATATTTTATTGATTCTATAAATTTGATCAAATATTTTAATATTCTAGAACCTCATAATTTCACCAAGCATTTTAGTGTTGATAGAACCTCATTAAAATAATTTTTCCAATTATGTAGATATTAATTATAAATAGGTATTTTAACAAAATTATAAATGATCAGTTTATAGCCAAATGCATAATAGATTTTTTTTCCATATATTTTTTTTCGTATCATACAGAGGAACATCAGAAAGTCAAATGAACTTGAGAAGTTTCTTTAAATTATATTTCATCTTAATTGTGTAAGAATTACAGCCATTCGCTCCAGCTCTGTACAGATGCAACCCAGATGCAGCAGTAACGAAGATACGAGTGCATCTTTTTTGTATTTTGGATTTATGTGTTGATCACTCACCGACCCCAAGTGATTTAGAAAGAAGAATCTTTATCAAAATCTCAGGAGAGCCCTGCAATTAGATTTGTTGTGCAGTAAGTTTTAGTCCAACATATGTATATAAGAAAGAACTGAGTATTTAAGAAATAGCTTTAATATCTTCCTGACGATAAGTATTCACAACCATTGTATAACTAGATCTAGCAGCCTCGGAATGAGACCCGAAACTTTTCACAAACCTGTTAAATTATATGTCAGCATAGAACACAGAATCTCAGTATCACTAACACGCTTCTTTGGAGAAAGACCGGGAGAAAGAGTGTTCATACTACATTATCTGAAGTAGTCATACATTCCAGGCTTGAGCTTAATGTAATTAAAGGGCAGGGATGCTATGATTCCAACATCACCCAGATACAACTGAAAACAAAATTGTTAAACAACAAATTAACATATTGTTAAGGTAAAAGCTAATATATACAAAATTAATAAAACAATTTACGATCAGAATTCATCTGATAGGAAAACACCCATCAGCAGTTAGATTACTGCTGCCAGTTTAAGGCTGGAGTGTCAATTTTAGCCCTAATCTTGATGTCCTTTGGGAATTGGGTATATATATATACAAATCATTCCCAAATTTATCAATATTTCAGATCTCCTGGCTGCAAATCTTAACTGTTTAAGCTAAGTTACTGATGGCCCTAAGTACCTGATTTGACATAATTAAACGTCGAACAAGACATTGAGAATATAAGGAAAACCTAGCAACACTTACACGTGGCACTGAAGATATGAAGTCTATTTGATATCTCAAAAACAACCTCCTATGATACCTGCACATAAACAATGAAGAACCCATTAGGTCTTAACTCTTATAGAAGCTATTATATACATTGAATTATAACACCAAAACAACCAAATAAAAAAACACTGAATTACTCACACAAACAAATTAAGGGTTGTTTTCTTCCTTGTGGCTTTCGGATGGATCTTCACTAATACAATAGTGAGATCGGTGACTCCGGTTAAAGTATCGTGATATTGATAGATCATTAAAATATATAATGGTAAAATATATGTATATATATAAGAACAATATAGAACTCTACCAGCAGTTTTGAAAAACATTATTGTTCAAGAGCAGACTCAAGAACAATATAGAACTCTACCAGCCGTGAAGAATAGGTCTGCAGATATATGTTGATATAGGGAATTGCTGCGGACATTCCAAGGGAATACGTTACTGTTTAAAAACCAACATACGTGTGCGGAGACATCGAGGAAACACATTATTAGACATATAATAAATGATACACTTAAATTTACAACTGCATTTTTGATGGGTCATTGTTTTTGTCTTTATATACCGAGTGAGGTTCTATCTATTAGACTACTACAAACACCATTCCTAGATCACTATTGTCTTCATTTTAGTAGGTTAAGCTTCATATTGAATTGAAATTTTGAGATCAAGTTCAAATTTAAATTTACTAGCTTATAATAGATCAGGTATGTTTTTAAATCCAATATATATTCAATTTTATTTATGTTATATACAAATTTATTATAACGAATATTACCTACTCAATTAACATTACATATTTGGCAACATGAATTTATTAGCAATTTTTTTATGTTACTTTTAGCAATATATATAATCAAAGTTTAAGAAAATAATTATATGATTTTATATCATTTTCCCATTAATACTCATAAAGAGAATTATATCAATTTTTTTTAAAAAAATTATAGTGTTAACATAAATTTGAATAAACCACACATATTTAACTAAAAGATATCATGGGATTCTGGGCCTGGGAATAGCATTTGATAAAAAAGTACCCACATCTTTATACGCTCAATCTAAATTTATATACCAATCAATCTTCTCTATAGAGAGTATTATATAATGTTAGTTAAAATATTATGAGATAAAATCATTTTTAGTTAATAACCTAAATAAATTAAAAAAACGTTACATTGTTATGTCTCATACTAAAAGGCCTACAGAAAAGATTTTGGATTCAAAACTTAGCACCTAGAAATGCATATACATATATTATATTTAGCATTAAAGAGAGTACTTCATATATATCATTGTTTTGTTTTTATTGGAAAACTAAATCTTAAAATTAGGCCAAATTATGGATCAATTTTAATTTTATATAATATATATTATTATTAGAGCTATTTTTGTTCAGTTATTCATTTAATTTATTTGTGTTTAAATTTTAGAGGATAAATTTTGTGTATTTTATTTTAAAATATCTCAATTAAAAACACTCATGTTTATTTTATATTCACTGTTATCAAATAAAATAAATATATGTTAAAATCTTTATTGATAATTAAATATCTAGGAGTATCACATATAAATACCTCACAAAATGTAAGAGGCCCCATAATTTTATGCATTATATATATATATATATATACACACTGCTAGCAATCCAAATGCATAATTTAGTTTATTTACAGTATAGTACTTGTGAAAAATGTGATTATTTTTAACGAAATGAGAAGTATAGTATGTTTTATAAATCACAAGTATGTGTTCTGTAAATATTTTAATTATTTTTTAAAAAAATTCAAAGAATTTTCTCATATAATTCTATTAGTATTTACCGAACACGAAAAAGTGTGATAATATTTAAAAAATAAGAAGTGTTCTCTAGAATTATGTCATGGAGTAGTTCTCTGAGAGTACAACTCTATATATATATTGGGAGTGTTTGTAATATTAAGACTACAATAATTTATTTTAGTTATTTGTATACTATGACATGACTAATATTTTATTTGAAAAGTAACAACGAATTTAAATATGAAATTATTTATGAAAACACGACGACATATAATATATGTTAGCATACACAACTAATAAAAATATATGTTCTTTGTTTTTATAAAAACTTTAACAGCTGAATTTTTAATTCAACAAAGGCAAGTTGTATGATATTAATAATTATTAATTAAAAATTAGCTAGGAGTAGGGAGTGGACACATGGCGTTAAACAAGGGGTTTCCTGTGATGACTAATCAAAACATCTTAATGCTATAATAATAGTGTGCACACAATATATATTTACCTCTCGGGAAATGCCTTGAAGCAGCTAGAAAAGTCCCCAAAGGGATACACGGTTGCTAGAGTTGGAGCAGGGGAAAGGTTGTCAAACATTCTTCAACGTACAAAATGTGCATGATACGCTACCAACTACTTACTTACACACATCATGTAACAAGAAACAGGTATGAATCTCTGTGCTATTATATATTAACTTGACTTGATCCCTAAACTTATTTTAAGTGAGCTATCATCTTATGATTTTTGGTTGAACTTTCTTATAATTAGGGCTAAAGAGATAATCGAAATACAATTTATATTTGGATAAATATTTGGAGTTAGTAATTACAGCATTATATGAACGGCCTTTAATGCATTTTATTTAATCTATCACCTCCCCATTGTATTCACAAGAAGACATGTTTTATCAAATATGTTTAATAATTAGAGTCATGTTAATCTCTCTCGAGCATTAATGCCCTCAGAAATTCAATAATGTTCTTGCACTCAAATTCAATTTTATTAATCGTATGTGTGTCGATCTATACCCCTATTTACATAAAATCAATTCAATAATTAAAATATATCAATTAAAATTCACCATGATCAATTAAACAATTGTGAAAATTATGTTAATATTATAATACAAACATGGCTTCCCACTACGCCATAGATGGCCTTCTACAATGTTTGTGCATGGTGTTGTCATGTGAAATATTGCCATAGGTATGTTAAATTATGCCTAATGCAACATTGCCTTTTAGATGTTACTTTATATATGAACACAGTGTTGCCTTAGTAAGAAAACGTTGCAAGGTATTTTATAATAGAATAGGTGTTGCCATAGGCCCATAGATGTACAATAAATAAAATTTTATATTTTTAATGAAAAAAATGTAAACATTTTTTTGCTAATTATAAATAATTATGTTACATGAAAACTCATAAATATTTTATAATATTAACACAATATTTATAGATAAAATATTATAAATACATACAATAATTTTTTAAATAAAAATTTAAAGTTTGCAAAAGAAGAGAATAATATAAGATAAATTTATTAAAATAATATACTTTTTAATAATCTTTAAATAAATATATAATAATAATATAATCTTTATATATTAGAAAGAGTTGAAAAAATAGAAAGGGTTGAAATTTGTGCGCCGCAAAACTAGGGCCTCCTACTTTACCGTAGATGATTTAAAGTCAAATACAAACAGGCTTCCTAAATTGAATAGGTTTTTTCAATTAAAATTTGTAGCTGTGTTTGCTGCTTAGTTTCTGGGTTGATCCAATTGGGTTCTGATTGTTAGACCACTTCTTAATTAAAGAGAATTCCATAAGCTAAGCGTGGACTGTAAGATCGTCCAATTCTGACTTCTAGAACTTGAGATATGACTCAAACAATGTAGACAATTCATGTAACCATATATGGTAGTTCTGTTGATGACATCGTCTTGGTTCATGTCCTCTATCAGCCGTTCCTTCAATGTTCCTTCAATGTGTGTTCTGCCTCTCTTCGAACCATATAGTCTGTGCTTGCCCTCAATTACTCAGCTTATTTCCTTATGAAGAAACTTGTATTCCCCCCGAAAAGTCGGCTTCCAGTGCTTATCGAAATGAAACTTCAAGTGAATCCGAGGAAGTAATCATACTATGACTATTGATGAATCTTTTATGGTGGACAGGCATAAAGTGGATGGGCAGAACGAGAATGAATTGCTAAGTGATGGGCTCTTAAGTATTGCTCAAATGTACGTTGATGAAGTTGACATTGAAGATGCTGTCGATGTGGCTCCAAATGTGACTCAAACAAACATGAATGCTGATGATGGAGCTCATAGAACTGGTGTACCTGATCCTTGATGCACCCTTGACATGATTTCCTTAATTTTAAATATTGTCATTGTTGGGTTCCGAGGCATAAAACGCAGCGGATTAAACGTAAATATAACGAAAATTTCGGAACCCTAAACGCAGGATCATGTATAAGCGGACTGATTATTGTGAAACGGAATCATACCTTTACTTGGTCTTGACTTTCACGAACTCAACGGAGATCCTAGCTTTCACGACTTGTGTCTTTCTCTCGAAAACACCTCTATGGTATCCACACGAGCACCTTCAAGAACGTCTCACGATCTTGATTACGGAATGGATGTACTAGCCTCCTTTGATGATTTCGAATTCTGCCTTTTTTCTCTGCCTTTGCTGCTGCTAGGGTTTTGTTTTTTTTCTCAAAAACGTAATCCTTATTAACCCTACATTATCTATTTATAATGGTTGGTTAATAGGCTCATAATAGCAACCCATAACAGCAAAGCCTAACCCATGTAGGTTTAGGATTAAATAATAAAACCGAATTTTATTATTTAATTAATAACTAAGTCACACTTAATTATTAATGGTAGAATTCAAATTCGAATTTATATTATTTCAATTAATTAAGTCTCACTTAATTAATATAATAAAATTCAAATAATCATCAATTAATTTAAATCTATAATTTAAATTAATTATTCCTTTAAGTACTCTATGTGTGTGACCTTATAGGCTATTATTTAATTAGCAATAATTTTATTCTCCAATAAAATTATAAACAATGAGCGGTATCTAGTAATACATCATTGCTACCCAATTAAATAATAATTAAATTGTGATTCGATAAAACCTTTCGTGATTAATGTTTCAGTGTAATATAATCCCTTTAACCATATATATTATAGATTAAACTCGAGGCATGTATTTAGTCATCCTCTTCAACATTTAATCCGGGTTTACTTGATCCATGAGTAGACTATGAAAACAAATCATTATTTGAGCACGGCCATGCATTTTATAGTATCACTCAATCAAGAGACCAATAATATCTCTCCTAATTATAGGAGGGTTAAATCCTTTATCTATCATTCATATTTCTCATACGACTCATGATATACCCGATGTCCACTTTTATCATCACCCGGTCAAAGGTAACTTTTAATGTAGTCAAAGTATATTAATCCTCGTATAGAAATATAATGATCTCAAGTCAAAAGATCATTACACCATTATCACTGTGAGTCTTTCTTATGACTTTATTAAACATGAATAATCTCACTGTGGGTCTGTCCAGTATCATGTACTCCTACATGTACCTATGTATTGACTTTAGTATCCCCATACTTATAACCAATGAGATGTGGTTATCAGTCAAACAACATACTAGTCTATTTATGTATTATTATTGTCCTATAATAATAATACTCGACTAGGGACATTTAAGAATATGATATATTATATAATCTCAAGTTCAAGTCATGTACTAAACTATACAATGTGTATCATGATTCTAAGGACATTTATTATGCTAACAAATATATCGCAGTAATTAAAGTCATAATAAATACGTTTATTGAATAATCAATTGACATAAAGGTTTATCAAAATAAATATTGTATTGCCTCTAGGGCACCTACACCAACAGTCATGATACTTTCTTACCTTGTTTTTTTAATTGTTAATTATGAATTGCTCAGCTTAATTTGCTGACCGTGGTGTGGGCTAGTCCCGCAATCTCGTATGCTCAGCTTAAATTGATAATAAAAATCATATAGAATATACATAAAAATATATTCTATCAATCTTAAGGGCTAGTAGTACAAGTCACTGGACATCCATCATTCAAGGCGATTCTTTCCAAGAAAGATCTACATAGTAACTTAGAAATGGGAAAAAATGAAAGATTAAGCCGGTTATATATTGAAAGTTGAAAATTTAAAGGAGGTTTATTTCAATTAACAAATACAAAAAAGGTATGTCACAAGAACGGGTGAACGGGTTGAAAGATTAACTTCTAATTCTTAAGGTTTGGTTAATGATTTCGCTAACAAAAATGCGAGAAAAATAAGTTTCAAGTCATGAGAGTTTAATATCTAATAATGAGAATGGAGTTTCTTGATTTTATTATGAATATCCCATTATCGGGCAATTTTTTTTAAAGTTGCATAGGGGATTTCAAAATTCAGGCCGGCCCTGTGTAACTATGTAGTAGTTCTACGTGTGGATTCATGGGGAGTTGCTTCGGTGCTCCAATGAGGTTACCAGGATAAGCTAATGAGTTTAGGAATTAAACATTTTGATGGTTAACCTTCTTAGACTTTTGTTGAATATATACAGATCATCAGTATGATCATTTTAATGGGGTAAACCAGCTTGGGTGATATGCACAGGTCATTTATATAACTTGCAAGGGATTGGTTGACATCCATTTGTAGTGAAATATATTCACTTGCAATATGCAATAAATGGGAAAGAACTGATGGTGCAGGCGTTTTGCACGATAGCACCTTCAAATAATATCATGATAGTGTGAAAATCAATATTCCTCGATCAGGATACTTATAAATATTTTCCTGTCCACTATGAGTTTATATCATGAATAATGAAACTAATGGATAATTTTAGAAGCTGCGAGTATCTTGCAGAATTTCAGGTTTTGCAAGTCACGTTGGGAATTCGTAACTTAAGCTATATATGTATGTTTGTTTTATGAAATTCAAAAAGTTCTGCAAGGTTTTGCAGGTGGCTTTGAAAATTCGTAATTATGCTATATGTATGTTTAATTGTTTTATGAAATTCAGAAAGTTCTGGGAAGCATATGAAATATTCTAAAATCTGGTTGTTGAACATTTCCCAAATTATCATGTTTTCTGAATGGAAACCCTGATTCAAAAATGCTAGTCAGTTTAGATTCACAGTTGGTGGAAGCAGTACTAGAAGTGCTGTAAATTGCAGGTCATTTGTATGCGTATATAAAGGCATCTATTGGTATGAAAAGATTGTCCTTAATTCACAGCCATACAACTGGTATTAGAGCTATAACTCATAGGTCCCAGTTGTGATAATTTTTGGTTAAAAAAATGGGAGACCTTCAACTCGTTGGCGGAATCAAAAAGCTTAACAATCAGATATAATTCATGGTGTAATTGTATGATGTCTTACATGAAAGGCCAATGGTGCAGAGGGACATGTCGATTGCACAATATATACTTTCATAAAGTGAAGTCTTTATGTCGTGAAATTTCTAAGTTGAATGCAGAGGCTCCTATATATTGGTGATATTATATATATAGGATAAAACGTATCCAGAGGCTCCTAATAGAATTCATGAGCTTTGTTGCTGCTATTCAAGGATATTGGCAAAACTCAGTCGATCGTCATTTGTAAAATTTGAAAATTGTTAACTGGTCAGGAATCTTTAGCTAAGCAAATTGGAGGAGTTTCGCTGAAAAGATAATAAGAGGCCCTCTATATATGCCAACATGCAGCTAGCAGGTGGTTCTAGAAAGCATATATAATGACAATGTGATCGAGAAGTCATCTAAGGTAAATGGAGGGGCCAACCAGGTGGACCAAAGAAACTTGGTAATTAATAACCAGAAGTTTCAAGGGAAATGCTAAAGAAAGGTCATATAGAGATGAAGAAGAATGGGATAATGGGATGCTGAGGCGCTCTTTGCTACAGAAGGAGATTAGATTATAGGTAATACTATAGTCCATAGTGTTTACACGTCTCTAAAAATCTCCTTTCCGTTGCACATTTATCCCTATAGGTAGTGAACATCCGTATGTGAAAATAGTTGTAACATTTCATCCCGAATCAATATATAGATCACTGATTTGATTCCTTAAAACATGATTATTTTTTTAGCAAAATTAACAATTTAACTGCATATATGTACTCATACAAAAAAATAAAGATATATATATATAATTAAAATTTTACAATCATTTTATTATTTCAAGTTATAAATTATTATATATAAATATATAATTACGGATTTAATTTTATAAAATAATTAATCGCATAACAACAATGAAGAGAAACAAAAAAATTGAAAATATCGAGAAAGTAAGAAGTTGAAAAGATAAAAACAATGTACGTGACCAAAAACCAAAATCATTTCATAAGTGTCTCGTCAGTCCCAATCTATGCCTTCTGGATGCTGTATTATTTCACCTGGCCACCCCTAAAGGTAGGTCCTTGATGTTTATACATTACTTAAATTGGATTCTCCGGTCTAATCTATTTGTTTACGTTTCGAAGAGAAGATGTGTTATGTATTTTAATGTGCATATAAAATATAGTTCCGTAATTTATTTTTACAATTTTTTATTTTTAATAAAAATTGAATGTTTAAATTTTTATTCAAAAAAAAATAATTTAAAACTAAATTATGGAACTATTCTTTATATGCACTTTCAGAATCTTATAAACCTAACGGGTGGATAGTAATGACATAAAATATATGTAGCGTGTTATTATCATATTTCCATATATTTCCGAAACAGGAAAGTTCCAATTTATTTGTATTTACTTGTCCCATCTTTTCCGACTTATTCCCGATCAGTGGATCTTTGATTTTGATCTCTTTTCATTTTTCACATGAAACCTTCTGCTTTGTGTGCGTATATATACATACATATGTTACTGTACGTATGTATATATTTATATATAGCATACAGCTGGAGCATATGATATGATATGATATGATATGATATAACCCTAGTCTAAACTCAAAACTATCTAGCTAGTCGATCTATTGTAAAGGGAGATCGAGTTCTAACTCTTCTCATTGGGTGTGGAACCTAGACTTGTGAACCACCAAGTCACGCTGGACCAGCAGTGAGCTTCGAAAATATTGTTATAATTTATGTAAGCTAGTTCCTATTATACTTAAAAATTAATCAATAATAATAATTTTTCACTCGCTGTAAATTAAAGGGTGAAAACAAAAGAGTCACGAACAATATTATTAATATTTTAACATAATTTTTTTTACAATTTTGTAGCTCCATGTTATATAAATATTGCGTTCCTACGCACAACAAGAACATTTTTGTTAAAAATTGCAACTTTTAAGGTAGTGCACTGCTTCAACCCGCGGAACCAGTCCACTATGTATCTGGAGAGGCTGTAGCTGTAGCGTGTATAAATCTAAAATATATACCAGGATTCAAAAATTATTTAGTTTTACGACTAGCTATATGTATACTAGTGGTACAGACCCATGACTTTACTAATGTGTAGCAGAGCAGTTGATGAAGTTATCCAAGCTCTTAAATTAAAAATAAGATTTGACAGAATATCAGTAGGATTGGATGGATCATATCAGAAAAAATAAAGTTTAGAGGACGTACATTTCTAATCCATCAACTTTATATTTTTGCAAGTTGAAGCTATCCAATAATATTGATGACTTAATTAACCAGAAATGGAAAGAGCGGGCATGTGTCTTGTATATATCATGAGACGTAGTACACCACAAACCTCATTTTCTTTCGATCTTTCAACCATCAATAAAAGTGTGTCTAAGTGTGTGTGTCTGTTTTTGTATATACCAGCTCCCCACTTCTATTGAATTTTGGTCGATCACCTGACCTTAAATTGTACCGGATTAATTAGAACCTACCACCACTCCATGCAGTTACCAAATTACTATTATTTTTATTGCATGATCATGGATTCGTGGTGCATTTTTTATGTTAAAGACTCTGAAAACTCCAAGGGGTTCGAAACATCAAAAAGTAACTTTCATCTAATCTAACTCAGTATATTAAGATGTTGCAATAACTACCTTTTGTGTATATGTGTTATTTGATTTTTTTATTGCTAAAAATAATTTCTTGCATTATAGTTAGAAGGTCATACCTAAAAAAAAGGTTAAACAGGAGGGGACCTGCAATCAATTTTAGTTAAAATTTTAATAAACAAGTTTAATTTATATATTAAGCAGGCCGCCTACACAAAAAAAGAAAAGAAACACATAAGTATAGCCATTTTATTTTGCTGTTTAATTAGTGGGGCATGAGTAGTAGGACGGGTTACATTATTCACCGCAAGGGCACTTTATATAAAAGGTTTATAGGATTCTCTTTTACTTCTGATTGCATTTCATATCACAAAAATACAAAAGTGTTTTACAATGAATGAATATATTCTCTCACTTGTGTCCACCAAAAAGCAACAAGAAAGCCCCGGAGCAGTTTGTTTGGATATAATGACTAGCAAAAACTCGAATTCGTTACTCCTTCCGTATCACTCATTTGTTTATATTTGATTTAGGCACAAAGATTAAAAAAATTATATAAAATAGTATGAAAGAAAAAAAAAGTAGATGAAAGAGAAGGAAAAATGGATAAAGTTACAGGGTTATATTTAATTGATAAATTTGAAAAGGTGGGGGAAATAGTGGGTGAAAGTAAATTTTATAATATAAAAATTTATTATTTTTGGAAAGTTTTAAAATGTAAAGAATTGGGTGGCACATCCAAAAAAAGGAAAGTACAAAAAAATGGAAGGGTAAAAAATTGGATGACACAGAAGGAGTATCTTTCAAAGCTTTATGTACGTAGAGGACCCAAATAAAAATAATAATTTCTCAGATAAATGTGTATATTTTATAAAATATTTCTGACTTTCCATTAAGAAAAAGTTAAATTTCCATGAAATGTTAGTAATTATATCATAATTTGAGCTATTTTTATGTAACTAATATATATTTATATGATCAAAATTATAATAGATAAAATGATTAAAACACTAAATTTTTAACATTTCAATAATGATAAAAATATGTAATGTATACTGAAAATGATTAAAAATATATTTGAATTTGGGATAAAAGGCTCTACAAATCGTAATACAATTTACTTGATTTACTTGCGTACATGGAGAGGCTTTAATTTCTGACTGCTAACCGGCTTTTAAGCAATTTTTTTGAATATATTTATGCTTAAAAATCGACTATTCCTTGTATTTGAAACGAAATGAATATAAAATAATTTTATTGCTTAGAAATAATTGTGCAAAATCTAGCAAATTTATGTAGGGAGAATAAATAATTAAGGAGTAGATGAAAAGTGATCAAATAAAAATAAAATATATATTTAAATAAATATATTGAAATATTATATTTCTAAATTTATATTTACAAATATATATTGAATATATTTATTTACATTATATTTACACCAAATTTCATAATATAACGTATATTTGAATAAACACGCATACTTTTATAAAAATATAAATATTTTTTTATATATTTTGAGCGCGTATAATATAATGTGAGTGTATATGTTTCAAAAAGATTAACATAAGAACCAGGGGCCTATTTAAAAGAAAAGTTGAGAAAGTCTTTCAAACTTGATATCTAGGTACAATTTTTAAAATTTGGGGATATTATTATAAATAATATTTTAAAATTTGGTTGATTTTAAAGGATTTTATAAATATTAAATTTTATTATATTTCATAGTTTTTAAAACTTTTTAAAACCCAGTATAAATTTAAAAGTTTCTATTAAATTTAGACTAAGTTTTCATACATCTATCTGTGTGCTCTACTAAATTAGTCTAAAATATTAAATTTATTATAATTTATTAAAATTAAAAAATTATTGAAATATTTTCTAAATTATTACAGTATATCATTTTTTATAGTGTCGCTAATTGTCGAATACATGGCGCATTAAGACATAGCTGGCTCAGCTACCCGGTTTACGCACCGATTATTGCCGGAGGCTGTCTCTACTCTACAGAACTCAAATATACAGTATGAATTAGAAGAAAAGGAAAAAAAACCTGCAGCAACATAATTATAGCACCAGGAAAGTGTAGAACTGAGAGTTTGTACGCAAGTAAAGAGGAAGTAGCAAAGATGTATAGTCATTTCAGTTTCGTGTACGTATTTGGGAACCAGCTACTTGTCTTTTCCTTAGTTATCAGGCACCTATTCAATAGTAGTACTAGTATACATCTGGCAAAAATAAAATAACCTAAAAATAAATATTTTTTTAAAATAGAGTGCATACTTATACTTTGAACGAAATAATATTTGTAATATTTTTTTAAAAAAATTTCACTTATAATATTGTATTGGTAAAACCGTCATATTTTATGTATTGTCGGCCAAGTGTCCATTTTAATTATATCATTTAATTAACAAACAATGATATACAAAGTGTGACGATATACAAAGTGTGACGGGTTTATGAATATAATATTACAAATAAAGTTTTATAAAAAATAATGTTATGTCAAAATACTAATACATAATATGCACTTTACTCTATTTTTTATGCAAGCAAATTATTTAGAGTAAATTGTTTGATATATAAATAAAAGATTAACAGGCATATTTTTTAGAATAAAATGCATATTTATATTTTGAACGAAATAATATTTGTAATATTATTTTTTTAAAATTTCACATATAATAATGTATTTATAAAACCTTCATATTTTGTGTATTGCTGTCTAAGTGTCCATCTTAATTATCTACATTAATTAACAGACAACGAGACGACAATGTACAAAATGTGACGGTTTTTACAAATATAATATTAAAAATAAAGTATTATAAAGAATAATATTATGTCAAAATACAATTACACAATATACACTTTATTATATTTTCTATTCATGCAAATTGTTTGATATATAAACAAAAGATTAACAGGCATATATTTACCGTTGATTTATCAAGGAACTGCGATCCAAAAGTTCACCTAATTAACCAGCCCCCCTTGTTTTACGGGTTCACTGTCCCAGAAATATGACCATGGCGTCATCGCATCTCTTGTTCAATCATCATACTGCTTCTTCAGTTCTTTGTTTTTACTCTAGGCGTCTAGGGTAATACATATATATGTATTCAGTACTATACCTAGCTGGGCGTACGTACAGATGATTGTTATACAGTATCAACAGGTTTTCCAGATTTGGAACCCGAATCTCTATCATTTTCTTACGTGAATGATCCCGACTTACGGTGTGTTGCGTACTATGATAATTTGCAGAGTCTAACACTCTACGTAGTTGGATAAATTTGACCTTTGTTTAAACTTGTGAAATGATTAGATTCTCACTACAAAACGTAGAAATAGTAAACGTTGGGTTCCGCATGATTTGGTTTAGCAAATTTTCCCTCTATTATTGAGTTGATTATTGCCGCATAGATCTCCTAAAAGAGCACTTGATCACAATTAACAAAATCGTAATAGATCAACATTTCCATACGTAAATTCAGGCGCATGTAAAAAAGTTTCCTGTGCCAAATGAAATTCATAGGATTCATTCATAGGATATATATGAGTAGCTGCTAGGCGAAGCCGCGTAGGACTGCACCCTAGATGGCGAGATTCCAGAAAATCAATATGCACATAATAATCATCTAAAATTCTAAATTTTGAAATAAATAGCTAACTTTTAATAAACTAAATAATATATAAATTTATATTAAATAAAATTATAATTATTTTACATAATTTATTTATTATCAAATTAACTTTTCTAATAAATTTATTATACACACCTCTTTGACAAATTTATATAAACAAAAAATATATATAACATATGTATTAAGTACATAAATTCACAAACTTACAATAATTTAAAATGAACGATTACGTATCAAATACCATTAAAATATAATTTAAATATTTATATATATTCCATCCGCGCGTATAGATGAACTAATTTGCCGGTTATATGAGTGTTGTTTTCGTACTTAAAAATCGAATATTTTTTACCCGATTAAATATATGTATGTAGTTTTTCAAAAATATATATTTGTGATCTATTGCTAAGTTATTAGTACATGCCCTTAATCATAATTAAGAGAGTGCAACCATTTTGTCTATTAATTCATTAATTTATGTTTGAGTTAATTTCTATTCACATTAAATCATTTTTTATATTTTTCATATAATGGTTGAATTTCATTAATTTTTGAATCACTATTTATTAAAGTAAAAATTATATAACATATTGTTTATTTATTAAATTAATTATTTTAATATATTTTATCATAAAATATTTTTGTAAATTTGGAATAATTGATATTTCATTTATATCCATAATTTATTTGAATTGAAATGTTATTATTTATTTAACAAAATATGTTATTATTTAATAGGCTTTTGCAACATTAAAATTAAATACTCCGGCAAAAAATGATAGAGCAACTAACAAATTAATGAACTTTAATTATATGACTTTTTAAAAAATGCATTAAGCAGAAACGAGTGCTAAACATCTCAATTAGTATTTAATCGAGGTGTTAAACATTTAGTACGTTTGATTTAATTTTTTATTTAATTCTAATTTTGTGAATATGTGTATTATAATAATATTATTTAATATTTATTTTAATACTTATATAATTATAATTGATATTAGATTGCATAATATATTATATATATATATAATATATATATATATATAATTCGTATAATTAAAATTGCTTTAACGCTAAAGGCCAGACATTCATATATCCGCTTATTTCTGGAATTGATTTCTTGGCTTATGTCCGCTTTACGTTTTTCACACCACTAACATTGACCGGCTAATAAATACTAACATCTACATTAATTAATAATTTTTAATCATCGGTGCACATGCTCTCTGAAGAGGAGGAGACCCAAGGCCGTTATATATAACGACGTTAAACAATAGTAGTATATGCGTACATAAATTGTTTTCATGATTTCGAAGAACTAGCTGTCGAAACTCAAAACCCAAGGCCAGTTATGTATCACCCTTTTACAGTGTACAGTAACAGCAGGACTTGTCTGCTCTAACCAACTTCCACTTGTGTATATAATTTCAGCCTAGCCAGTAAAAAACGTACTTGGTTAATCCTTCATGCAGAGATAGTCGATAGACGACGGCTTAGCTGATAATCAAGATCTAACTTGCTTAATTCCATGTACTGCTAAAAGGTATATATAATTAATTCATGTAAGATGATCTTGTTTTAGATACTCTGTAGATCAATAGATTTTGATCATTTGATTAGGGTTTTTCTTTTATGATCTGGCCTTTCTTTCTTCTTTTGCGTGGTGGCAGGCTTTACTAGCTAGTAAAAACTAAATAATACACTTGTTTATTTCCTTGAATCAACGGTGTTTTCATGCTTCCTTTATTTCAATTTCGTAAGAATTGTGCTGTTTACCTTTGTGTTAGAATTTATTTGTCCAGCTTTTCACCATTCACAGGTAAATTGAAGGTCACGTGTTATTTGATTGAGATGAACAATAATGGAGGAGGCGAATCGCATATTGCACAGAATAGACGGCGTGATAAGCTAAGAGCTCAACATCAGAATTGTTATGATCATAATTTAGAGCAATTGTGGCTTCATCAAGTGGCTCTCCCGGATCTTCAGCAGCTTCGGAGTTACAAATACGGAACATCATCGTTTGATCAAACTACCTTATCCTCCGAAATGCTAAATTCTGTGGCCAAAACTTCACAAGGTTCGTTAAAACAAAATGAATGTTTTATTAATTCTATGATTGGCAGCTATCTTTCATCATCCGACCTCAACGTGTTGGCTGATAATTACACGGGTAATCCGAATGCAATTTTTGTCGGAGGAGAAACAAACGATGTGTGTGCCTCTTCGTTGTACCCTATGCAGCCTAATTGCTATGGTTATCAAGATGTTGTACATTCATCATTAGGTGAAAGTTGTATAATTCATCAAAACAGCCACACAAAATTCGGGGAAATGCAACAACAATGCAATACTGTATCTTCTCCATTTGACTACCAGAATACCCTTGTTCCCCAAGAAGATATTGATATGGCTAGATATAATGCAAAGGATTCGAATGAGCTTGTTCATTTTCTTCCCAGTTTTAGTGACAGCGACTCATTATCAATTACCCCAGTCGTAGACCAATCTTTTCGACAATGGAATGTTCAGAGTCTGACCAATAAGAGTCAAGATCCACAAGGCTTATCATTATCACTTTCGGTTCATCTCAGAGAATCCGATAATTTAAGGAACACTCGGTATGCAAAAGCCTTCAAGTACTCTAATCATCATTGGTGTTCGAGTTCTAAGCAGTCGAGTGCAGAAAGTAAAGGTCAAAGTTTGGGATATAGTGGTCGAAGAAACATATACAATGTAGCTGGGCCTCGTGGTCCTTTCACGGGGTATGCATCTATTTTGAAGGATTCAAAATATCTCAAGCCAGCCCTCGAGTTACTGGAAGATCTGTGTGGCTCGAAACAAAAAATATGTGAAATTTATCCTGATAATATGGAACAAGAGGAAGACGATTTTTCTGGAAGCAGCGTTACTGAATCTTCCTGGCCTGCATATCATAAAAAGATGGCAAATTTGTTGCATCTTCAGCAGGAGGTTAGTTTACAGCCAAACGGAGATAGTAATATTATGATTTATGTATATACACACACGTCACATTGATATATGTTACTACATACATACCCACATAGTCACATACTATAACTGACACACATGCCATGTATGAGAAATTCGGTCTTAAACATAACTTTTATATGTTATACTTATCCAATTTGGATTGCAGTATCTATCAAAGATGGACTTCCATAAATTAATTAGAAACATATTAAGGGCTACATTTATACAGTGATTACCTAAGACTTTACATGCCGGGGTTTTATAGCAAAAATAGCCCCTAATATCTCTGAAAAATTTACGTTGTGTGAGATTGGATATATCATATATATATTTGGTTTGGTTTGGTTTGGTTTTATCATTTAATTTTCAATGTGTAGGTCTAGATTTTTCTCCTTTACCAATATGATAAATTACGCCATTGCCTATATATATATATATATAGATAGATAGATTTTCTGGACGGGCTTGCTATAGTTTTTGGGTGTTCTACATCGTGAATTATCTGTGAGCCCTTTTTATGCATTTTAATTTTGTACCATATAAAATAGCCCTAGCTAGCACATGAATGAGAAGTGTACATAGTAAAACAAGTCTTTAGGAATAAAGTTATCAAATCGAAATATGCATTTTTACTTTCGGTAACCCAACCAGACAAATATTTTTGAAACTTGCGAACATACTAGTTCTATTCATTTTCTAGTCTGATATTGAATATCGTTTATGCCACTTTTGATCAACTGGACTTTCTACAAAAGAATAATGGGCCTTTCTAATTACCTAAAAGAATGATTGAAAATTTACTTAAGTTGTGCATATATTAACAGGTTTGCAGAAAATACAAACAATATCAGCAGCAAATGAAAATGGTGGTTTCTTCATTTGAATCGGTGGAAGGTGTTAGTACTGCAACCCCCTACATTTCAATGGCTCTCAAGACAATTTCAATGCACTTTCGATGCCTGAAGGACGCTATCTCAGACCAGCTCAAACACACTGGAAAAGAATTGGGAGAGGAATTATCATCACCAACTGTTGGTACAAGCAGTAGTACTAAAGGTGGGGGAGATACAAGCAAGTTTCAAAAGCAGAAATCTTGTGCCAGCAATAATCGCATTTCCTTTGAACCTAAACAACAACCTGTTTGGAAGCCTCAGAGAGGCCTACCGGAACGTGCTGTGTCCGTTCTAAGAGCTTGGCTTTTCGACCACTTTCTTCACCCGTAAGTCCTTTCTGCCCCCTGGGGCCACCTCCTCCCCAAACACCTGAATTATTGTTTCTTGATGTGGATTCCATTGTCTACACATAGGTACCCAACAGATACTGATAAGCATATGCTGGCTGTTCAAACTGGACTAACTCGAAACCAGGTAAGAAGATCATAATATACTAGCTAGTGCACCTTGTGCAGATTGATCGAGTCACATGTAAATCATAGTCAAATGATAGTGTTGTGTTATTGTCATTTTTATCCTTGCTAAAGCTTAAAAATAAACACAGGTCTCAAACTGGTTCATCAATGCACGAGTGCGTATCTGGAAACCAATGGTTGAGGAAATACATTTACTAGAAACAAAAGGTTTGGCAGAAGAAAGCTCACACATGACAACAGATAAAGGTCGTCAGAACATGGCTTCAGGACGTGCTAGCCACCAATATGATTATAACTATCTATCTGGAATCGATGCATTTACAAACAATGTTGGCAGAAGCGAAGATTTCTGGAATCATCAGGAGAAACGATCAAGAACCGAATGTCATATTCCTGTTAGCATAGAAGAAGGTTCCTTGATGAGTTTTCTCCCGTATCAACAACAGCAAGATGGATTTGAAATTGGAGCTGGACATGGAAATGTGTCACTTACATTGGGTCTCCGGCAAAATGCAGTGAGTGTGCAGCAACAAATGCATCAACATGGACGACATATGTGAGGTCACATTATTCGTTTATTCATAATGTGTAACCAACTTCTATGCATGGGAATATATAATACACGAAATAAAAGACGGTATATATATATATATATATATATATATATATATATATATATATATATATATATATTGTTTGCACCAATGTCCTGCGTATATGCCTACTGCTCTTGGTAGGAGATGAACTAGCTTTAATGGAATGTACCTTGTGTTAATTATAGATTAATATTAACCTTGTGCATGACATGTCATAGGAATGATCTGGTTCTTGTATCTAATCATGCATATATGTACATGTAATAGATGCTATATGTTTTGGTGGATCCAATAATGAAAACTTGATGTTGTATAATATATGATACTGGTATAAATATTTTTATCACATTCACTATTATTAATATTGCTGACCTGATGAAAATAAGTATGAACGAAAAGAAAAATAATGTGTATACATCACTAGCTAGTATACCCAATGCACAGTCTATTTAAATGTATGAATATTGGGCTTATCAATGTGGTGGTTGTCCAGTGTTTGCATGTCCTGGCGAAAACTCACCAGCTCAGTGGATTGTGTACAAGACGATGTTTAAAATAATTTGATTGGGCAGATATCTGATGCGTTTTGGAGACAAATGTTGGACTTTGAGATTTTCATGGGCCTCGTTATTAAAGAAGTATACATACATAAAAGCCCAAAGATGGACGGAGAGTAGAGAGTAGAGGCTGAGCTCACCGGTAAAAGTCTTTTTTTAGATATTTTAAATAAATAATAATTTTTGAATATTAAACAAATTAGAATACATTTCGAAAATTAATTTGGATTTATAACATTTTTTCTGGGATTTATTATATATTTGTAAAAGGTTTATTCTTTCCTTAACTAAGATGTATCTTCATTGTTAATTTCATTACAAAAGTATTGAAATATGAAAAATTCTAAGTACTGAAAAATTGTCCCAAATTTTTTTCGAGAGTTGTCACGTACGTGTTTAATTGGTAATTTTTCTATAATAATATAAAAACCCGCGTGCAAACATGTGTGCGCACAAATTAAAACAAGTCATATCATTTGGAAAAAAAAGTTGAGATAATTTTTGGGTACGTACAATAATATATATATATATATATTTTATGTGGATTATTAAATATAAGTTGAGTGATTAAGAACGTAGCATAATATTTTTTTTGACAGAGTATTTAAATATAAGTTGAGTGATTAAGTACCAATGTCAATTATACACGTAGTTGACCTTAAATTAGTTGGATGATTAAGCACTTGTAATTATTCGATTGGGGTGCTCTCCCACTCAGCCAGCCTTAAGCATGCCATTTGGAGCCCTAATTAATTATAGTATCATGTTTTAGTAAAAGCTTTCATATTCAACATGATTACATGAATATTCTATCTAGAAACCTTTATATGGTTCAAATCCATGTTGCGGATGATTAAGAATTAATAATATATTAGTCAAATCCCTATAATATACCATCACGAGTGTTAATCAAGTTGTACGATGAAGATAATTTTTGCATTGTAAAATTTTTATAAATAAAATTTGAATACAATAGTGTTCGAATCCAAAATCTCGTAATTATATAAGAGCTCTCCAAAGACTTTTGCATATTTCTAGAAATTTTGCACTTGTGCGGCTCTCTTTGATTGTGACCGTATCTCGATAGGAATAACACAGTTTATCCTTCTCAGCAGCGAGCCAGCGAGCCAGCGAGCCAGCGAGTCGTAATTCGAATTGAGTTAATATACTATTAAGAGGAAGATGTCTCCATAACTTCTCTGAACTGAAGTTAAGAGCATCTTAGTTACTATGTATTTATAAATTCAGAGTTTCACACTCATTCGCATAATTAATATATTTTTATATTTTAAGCTCAAAATAAATTAAAATTAAAATTAATATATATATTTATATAATTTAATAATAATCTAAAAACATGTTATTTATGGTAAGCACGTGAAGTGGGTGAAACTCAATGTAGTTGTTAGATTGTAGGGCGGAAATATGTATTGGCAATGGAATAATATAATTGAAGTCTTGAACACGTGAATTTGTAGCAACTCAAGTATACTAGTTTTAATTTTATAATTGCCGCTCCTTATGCATAAGTAACAAATCAACAAGGGCCCCGAGGTAGCGAAAGCGAGCCTTCGCTTATCTTATAAGTTATTTATAGATTAAAAAAATTTCTACTTATAAAATAGCACAAACGATACATAATTAAATTCGCAGATATTCTACCCATGGTTGGGGACATGATTTTCGTATTTCTTTAACCCAGTTTTTCCTTTTAAGTTTATCAATGTAATAACTAGATTATTAACTGAAATTTATTTGCAATACTAATTGAAGAATATAGATATTTTACATCATATTCTGTTTATTGTATATATTGTAGAATTTAATAAAACATATATATGCCTCCAATTTATACATCATTTAAGAGTATTCCATTAACACCGAGAAATAGGCTACTTGGACGTTCTTATGAGAGCTTTTCCATTATAATTTGGTATTAAGCACTTGCTTAGTTTTCTGAAAAGTGTTAATTAAAATTAGGTCATAATCCCATATTTAAATATTAAATATTATAATTCATATAATATTATACTATTGTATAGTTAAGGTTTGCTTGTGACCTAATAAGTGGTATCAAAACCAAAGGTTCGTAAAATGATCTTGAGATTATGGGTTGCGGTTGTTCGTTATGGGCTACTCTCGGTGGATACACAGGAAAAATTTGTGTAGTCTTGTGTCGAAAGTCTTTTTGATACGGTAATGTGGTCAGGTGGGGTGTCTCGCAGGTGATGGCGGCAGTACAGTGATCATGAGATTTGTGGTTCTTGATTTGAGAAAAGAATTTTTTGGTAGTGTCAACCCAAATATCACATCAAGGAGATAAGAGAAAATATTTTTTTATATAAGCAGTCAGTTAACTCTATTAATATGAAATTTTTTGGGGTGTGCTCGAATACAAATTCGTACGAGTTCGGTCCAAAACGAACAATATCATACTATTTTAGAGTTAAGGGCGCAACAAAAATATTCTTAATAGTTGTATTCTATACTTTATATTAAGGAAGATATCTCAGTGCTGTTTGTTAGATAGTAAGCAAATAAAGCAACGCATATTCGTTAAATAGCTATGATGTGTTTATGTCTCCCCTGTCATTATTGCATAATGAAAGTTATCCTTTTCGTTTAAAAAAATGTGTATAACAAATTTAAGGGATTGTATGTTTAAATATCTCTCTCTTTATCTTTTTTACAGCACGTCCTTAAATTACATACAAATTTTTTAAAATCAAATATTTGCTTTAATATTTTCCCTATTATTTAAGTCCACTCCAAATATACGTGAGAAGAGAGTTAACCCATTCGCAAATTATTACCCTCGTAGCCGACAACGACATTTCTTCTTCTCTCTTGTTGATAAATTTATGGTTTCATTACGAGTCCATTTAGCTTATTTTATAACAATATATAATATTCTAATTTATAAATAATGGGCCTATATCTTGCTATTACTGGCGTCCTCGAATATGTATTAGGTGAAATTTGTTTCAAGTGGTAAGCCATTGACTTAACTTTTTCTTAAATTTCTGCATGCATGTTCTATATGTTTTACATATAAAGCTAAAGGCATGGATAGTAGTAGTAATGAGTTTGGCAACTAGGTAGCACAAGTGCCATAATAAGAAGGGATTGACCATTTTGGCATGTCAAATTGCCATTATAGAGTATTATTTAGCCCACTTTGTTGATTCTTAATTGACAGGCTGTTTTGTGGAGACTGGAGTGCAATATTAGTATTATTCTACTCCTCTCAAATTACAGCTAAAGTGAGTTAAATTTTGTATGGTTGAGCATTCCGCATTCAAAGTAAAACTTAGTATGGTTGAAACTTGAAAGCATTCAGAGTACCAGATTTTCTGTCTTATTTAGAGCAAATCCGTGCGTTATTTGATTTCTTATAAATATTATAAAATAATTAGTTTATACCCCATGCGAGGCGTGAGTTTCTCATTTTATATTATTTTATAATTATTTTTTTAACTTTTTATATTTATTCAGTTTTAATATTAAAATTTAATATATTTTCTTCTAAAATTATATTAAATTAATTATTGATATTAGTTATAATCAAACCTTAATTATTTTATTTATAAATAATAATTGAAAATATTATTAAATTAATTCATGTACTCATGTGAAATTAAACATTAATTAATTAATACTTAGAAAATTACGTATATGCCCTGACGACCAAACCATGCTAACTCACTTATAATTAATTAATTAATACTTAGAAAATTACGTTTTTGCTCTTGACGACTAAATCATGTTAACTCCCTTATTCCAATTATATATAGAATATAATGAGTCTCAGTGATTTAGGTGATCTATTTTACATGTCAACTCCAACAATATTCCTTATATTCATTCCCTATTATTATAGTAATAATAATAGATTTGAATCTATTTAGTCTTAAAAAAAGGAGAAAATATGTGAGAAAATGGAGGGAAATGAATTTTTTATTCACTGGGATATCATAAAGGATCCCTATTAATAAAGCATTTATTAATAAAATTTAGAATATTTTAGTAATTTTGAGAATTACTAAAATACTGTTAGAGTTGTATTTTATGTCATATTCTTTATTTTTGAGCTCATTCTCAGATGATGTTGGAGTTGGTGTTAGTATTGTACCTCGAACATTTGTAGATTCGTTGCACCCCCACCCACAATTCCAGCTAAGGCGCAATTTAACCATACTCTCTTAAAATTTTAGGAGCAACTTTGTAAAAAGTATGGGGAGTCTGGACCGTGTGGCTGTAACCAACACATATCCGTGTATACATCGGGGCGGAATCAGAATTAAAAAATCGGAGCTAACATGTACTATATAATAGTTGAGGATTATATATACTAAAAATAAGTTTAAAAAATATGTATATAAGTTTTAAATTATTATGCATTGTTCTAATTGATATGAAAATTTATATTTATCAAACTTGAAGGCAGACCAAGGCCCTCAACACTTGTTTAGAGATACCATTCGAGGATATGTTCCCTCTTGCATAAGATTGCATTAAACTTTGTATTGACTTGCCAGTTGCCACAGAGAGTTTTGTAATCTACCTTAAAGATAATAGAGAACAGCCAACCCCACAACAGAAAGGGCAACAAGGAATTAAACCAAAAAACAAATGGGCAACAAGGATTCTCTATAATGGTTTCATCACTATATTTTCACTATGCGACTGTGTGCTAGTGGAATTTAAAATCATGGCTTGTGTCACAAATGAAAAATAATTTAAAAGAGCATTCAGGGAGTCCCTTGTGAACTGTACATGTCTCCTTTAAAATAATAAGTCGATCTACACCTTTATATATATAATTTTTATATATAATTATAGTGATGGAATTAGAATTATAAATAAATTTGGAGTAAAATAAATAAAAAATTTAAGCCAAATCTAAAAACAAATTAATTTGTTCTGAATTTTAGTCAAACACTAGTAAATTAAATTAAATTGTTTTTTCCAGGTCAGCTGAGGCTAAGAAAGGAAGGATCCCAAAGAATCGATCTTTCTAAGTGAGTTCAGTTTCCACTCAACATAAAAATAGATATGAGATACATATATTTGAGATATTTTTTTGAATTTTAAGCTCGATTATTATGTTGGTAAGAGGTAATGTGTCACAGTCATGCATGGAGGTAACTGGCATGATAACAACTTAATAGTTAGGTACATATTAAGGGCTGAGAAAAAAAATAAAAAAACCGAAACCGAATCGAAACCGGTCAAAATTAATGATTGGATTGTGGTTTTCAATTTTTAAAATTGAAGGTACGCGATTGCGGTTGTGATTTTTTCTAAAAACCGATCTCATTCATGCTCTCCCCTAATACATGAGAGGTGTTTGATTAAAATTGTTTTAAAAAATAAGTGATTATTTTTTGTAAATAAATATTTATTTTTAAAATATAATATAAAACATTAAATTTAATTTTGAGAAATAAATATTTATTTTAAGAAAAACACATATTTATATTTTAAAAAAACATTTATTTTTAAAAAATGAAATAAGTCAAACCGGCTGGTAGTTAACAATACATGTGAGCTACTTGAACTGGATGGGGACCTTGTACCCATAATTAATTTAACATTCCACTAAAATGCTTATATTTAATGCCTTCAACTTCCTTGAAAGCTTCAAATCAAAGCATACACGAACATAGTTTATTGATACTTAGATATAGAATATCGAGTGTGAAAGTTGAACAACTTGTCTTCCTTCATTAGTATAATGGATAATTATAGCAATTCAATTTTTACCACACTTGCAAATTATAGACATTTGATTCAACTTTATATATAACTTTCGGCCTCTAAGCTTTCCACGTATTTCAAATGATGCCAAATTTGTAAGATGCAGTAATAATGTACTTAATACCTACGATTTTGGCCTCAGCTCTAGTTATTTAATAATGTGGTTGTGGCATGGGAAGAATAATCACAATTATATTTACTAGCACTGCGTGGGCTTCTTTTTAAAAATAATTTATAATAATTTTATAGTTAAATTTTTAATTTTAAAAAATTTATATTTATTCAATTTTAATATTAATATTTAATATATATTTTTTAAAATAATACTAATTTTAGTTATGTATATTAATAAATAATATTTAAAAATATTATTAAGTTAATTCTTTTATTCATGAATTAAATCATAATTATTTAATTAATAATTAATAATACTTAGAAATTTACGCTTTTATCTCTGACGACCAAACCATGTTAACTCCCTTATTTCAATTATATATAGGATATAATATAATCAATTATTTATTTATTTATTTTTCTATTCCGTTATATTTATTGTAAATGCATCTAGGGATGGGTGAATAGGTGTACAACGCTGACCATGTTCCATTTTAAAATTTATCGAACCGTAAGGCTGTCAAAAAAATTTGAATAATCTGATATCCGTCCGGAATATCTGCATTCGTATTCGAGATAAAGCGGATATTATCCGTATCCGAGACAAACTGGATATTACCCGTATCTGAATCCGACAATTTCGGATATGAATACGGATATAGGCATATTCGTATTCGAAAAAATCTGAATCCGAAATTAAATCTATATGATATTTAAATAATATATATATTTAATTTAATATTTATTCGATTAGTTTTATAGTATGTGTATATATATTCATTAAATAATATATTTATACAAATTTTATATAATTGTAAAACTATTATAGACATATATAAAAATATCGTTTGAGTTTAATATTATAAATATAACAAAATTAGATTGAAAAGATAAATAAAAATTAATTTTAAAAAAATAGTCTTAAATCTCTTTAACTTTTAACTCAATTAAAAAAATTAAATTAAATTTTTAATATTTATTTTGCAATTTTTTTTGAATTTTTATTGAATTTTTAAAATAAACTTAAAAAACTTATTAAAAATCGGATTCGGATCCGGATATTATCCGTATCCGGATAGTATCTGTCGGATCCGAATTCGGATATTAACCTTTAAAAATTTTTAGATTCGGATACGGATACGAATATGGAATACGGATTTTCGAATTCGGATACGGATATAGACAGATTCATATCCGAATTATCCGTTTGATAGACCTATCGAACCGTTATAGCTTATTGTAATATAAGTTGTTTGTTGTGCCTTATAAAATGACTTACTAATTTCAATCTGACACAATATTATAGTAAGATAGAATGAAAATAATACATTGTCAGATTATAGTAAGTTAGAATGAAAGTAATGCAGAAATGCAAAAGAGGAACAAGACGTTTAGTCATGTTTGACCCCTATATAATTATGTTCTACGTCATGGTCCCTTACCAATTTGATAAAAGAATATATTATTAATCAAAATAAATATCAATTACAAGATTAAAATATATCTCTTTTTTCCCGGTCACTGAAATAGTTTACTATAATTCTAAGTAGTTTGAACAAATGACTAGCACTTCACTTATCTCCCTCACAACTTGTTCCTCGAACTACCAGAATTCCTTAGACTCCACTACTCAAGTATCCTAACTCACTTTGTTCTATACTAGAACCCTCTTGTTATTTTCAGTGACTCCAAGTACATTTTAAACAATATACAATGTATAAAATTAAATGATTACAACTCAATCTATATTCTCTAAGTATTAAGTAATCAATATATCAAGTTCAGTTTAGAGAAAATGTATAAAGCTTTTTAAGATGGCAAAGAGTTGTAATATTGTTAACTTTCTTGAATAGCTTAGCCAAAATTATATATAAAAGTATACAATAGCTAATTTGAAATAAAGATAAGGTAATACGTTGAAATACAATATATTCCAAATTAAGAGCATAAATATAGTAGATAAAACAGTTAGAAATGTTTGAAAACAACTCCTATAAATATGGAGTAGATAGAGAAGTAGTTTGTTTAGAAAAAAAAAGTTTAAATCAAATTAATTACTTCCTAATAATAAATAGGGAAACGTCTTTAATTAAAAATATTGAACTTGAAAATATATTTAAAATGTAATACGCAGTTGAATGTACATATGTAAGAATCTTATAATTGATATACAACTACTCAGCATAATCAGATATAATTCTGTCCTCTGAATGATTCTATATAAGCTGATGTTTTATCATAACAGCATGTTGTTATACTGTAACTTAGAATTCCGGTAAAATATGTTAGTACAAATAAAGTAGCAGGTTATAATAAATAAAACAAACATAATTAAAGTATCAATATTCTAACAAGCATATAGCTTGCTCATAATCAAGGGTGCGACACTCATATATCGACATAATCAAGGGTGCGGTACTTATATATCGAAGTGGCGTGTTTTTTATTAATCTTATATTTATAGTTATGGAATTAAATATAAAAAAACAAGGATTCTAAGGTTTAATTTAGTTTAGGATCCTTATTCTCTGAATATAATTATGTATTAAACTTACCATAAGTAGTGAAATGATATGCGGCGGTAATTAGAACAGGAAATTCAGATTTTACAAACCGCAAAAAAAAATTCTTGTCCTACGACTAACTTACCTGATAAAGTGTTGTAGATCTAAGAAACTCTCTCAAAATTAATGGGTCATTATAGGAGTCATCAATGGGTTTGGAGTACGCGTTACTTAATATATAAAATGTGTTATTCGTTTACATTTTTTTATCAAATACCAACATATAATAACGCCATTCAAATTTGTTTTTTTAAAACTATGTTCCCGAGTGCAAAGAAAGAAAAGTTAAAAAAAAATTATGAGAATAGTTTGCCCGTGTAACCGACTGTCCTTTTTCGGACTATTAATTTTATAAAATTTAAAGTATAATACAATTTACTAATCAAAACTCTATTATAAATGTAACTATTACAAAAACGTAACTAATAATAACAAGTCAACAACCAATCAAATCTAAATCTAAGATCTTCGATATCCAATGCACTCAAACTTCTTATTACACGAAACCTGAAATTGTAAGTAATTAGCTATATAGCCCAACAAATAACCAATTGATTCAACTAATCGGGTCAAGTAACATGTAATACATATAACAAAACAATTTTCGATACGAATAAGTATACGCATAACTTTTCGATACACTTTCAAATTCTTATTCAATACGATAAGACACAATGACTATACACATAGAACAATAACTTGTTACCCACAATTCATACCACTATTACTACAATCCGGTTATAGCGGTCCTAAATTTTCAGAAAACTGTCACTATAACCCGGTGACCTCGGTCCTAAATTTTCCCAAACCATGACATAAATCAGAGTTCCAAAATTACTGCGAACACATAACACATATACGTATAATACATATCACTTCAAAATATAATCACTTAACCCAAATTTTTATAATCAAACATACACGTAATTTTGAAAACACTAGAAAGATCAATCAGAAACTTACCTTAACCTCGCAAACCGAAAATTAACAACATCCTAGAACATATATTCAGTCATTAGTACTCAATAAAAAATATCACATATCAAATTTCGAATGTCTCCACAATTCCAAATCTGCCCAGATCTGTATTTGACACTTTTGACCGTCTAAACGATATTTTCTCAGAAAACTTAAAACACGATTATAGAGAACGAAAAGATCTTTCTAAAAAACTCAGAATCAACGAATTCCAACTTACGATAAATTTGTTACGAATTTTACAAGATAGTTGAGTCGTGTATAAAAAAATCTACGAATTTCATGAACAAAGATGGAGAAAAAGAATAAAAATTTGTATCAAGAGAGATTTTTACATATATTTAGTTTTGGTGGCTCGAATTTAATACAGAAAATAAGGAGTTCTCAATATATATAGTGTTTTAAAACCCAACACTAAACCCTAATATGATTTGGTTATTCAAATCTAATCCATATTTGAAAGTCTATTATTCTAATTTAATTTTAATTTTTAGTTTTTATCTAATTTTAATTCTTTTTATTATTAATAATTTATTTTATTATTAAAAAAAACAGGGGATATTGCCGCCCATTTTAGGTCCTAGTTTCAAATTGCATTAACATATATTAATATTTATACACATCAAGAACAGATATTTGTCTTTGACTATAGATGAAGTAAAAGAAACAGATTCTAAATGCCGACTAAGACGGTGCACTAAAAATATTAAAATATTATCAAATATTTTATCAAAGTGATGTTGACAGTATTCAAGTCAAATACTAATAGCTTGCGCCGGTGAACACTAGTATTTGTTTTCGGAGACGCTGTAAAGGCGGTGCTCTTTTATATATATATATATATATATATATATATATATATATATATATATATATATTCTTTAATTTATAAATTATTTATAAGATAAACAAAACCAACCCAGTATAATTTCATCGAGAGTGAGGTTAGTCATGGAGCTTTGAACACATACATGCGGTCGAGAACGAGAGTGCGAAAACTAAGTGTAAAAATGATATATTACTTATCTTTTAAGATTAATTTCAAAATTCAATCGAAATTAAGGAAAGCATATTTATAATATATTATAATAACATTTTTTATGCAAATATTATTATAATTATAATTATATATATATATATATTCTAATATATTTTTTATTCAAATTGTGTGTTAGTTGGATTAATTATTAGAGAAATAAAAAATATTTTTTTTAATTATTTTAATGTAAATAAAATATTAAAAATCCATTTATCCGTACAACTCACAAATAATAAGCTAGTATATATAATTCTTTAAATTAAAATGCGAACATGGTTATAAAATTAACCTAATTTTAGGAACAGACGTTCATCAATACATGACAAGTCAATAACTATAGATGGACTTGGGGGTATTTCCGTTGTACACGATAATAGTAATTTTTAATTGGACAATAAATAATTTTTTTAAAGTAAAATTTAAATTTCTATTTAAAAAATGTTTTTAGTATAGGACTTACTATCAGAGAAAGTAGGTCCTTTTGTTTTTGAAAAAAAAGATGTTTTAAAATTTTGTAAAAAAAGAATATATATCAATTTGTAAGAGTCTAAATTTACTTATTTAAAAAATATTTATTTATACATTATATCTCAAAAAATGTATATATTATAAATATTATATAGTCAACTGACGTTTTTAATAATAAATTTCTTTATAATACAATAATTTTGAACGATAATTACGAATAAAATTATAATAATTTTAAAATCGGTCAAAATAAACCTGTGTTTTCTTTTGCATTGGTGCATTATATGGTAAACCTGCAAAGGATCATTGCATTGTTAATTCTGATGTCAAAGTCAAAGATTTTACGTGTACATTATCTCAAAAAACAAAGGTTTTACGTGTACAATATTCCCATTACTTTGTCAAAAAAAAAATCCATTACTTATTTTGTACTCGTAGAATTTGTTTATATATCAAATTGCTCTACGCAATTACGCTATTCCTCAACTGCAAGCCAAATCAATATATCTATAGTAAACTAAAATTTATCTATCGTAAACCCAAATATTTAATTGACAGCGTATTTTAGGTGGTAATCGATTGTAAAGAAGTACACCGTTACAGGTGTGATATTTTTAGACATTATGCTGAATAATTAATGAGATCACATAAAAGGATATTTTAGATAATTTTCTAAATTTTTAATATAAAATAATAGTATATTAGTCAAATTTTAAATAAATCCCGGTTTTATAAATTTACCGCTCACATCTCTAATCTCTTTATTTAATGATTTATATATACAGTTCATTGCAAAATTTTTAAGTTAAAAACTTATTTTTTTAATTGTTATTTTTATAAATAATTGAAAAACGATTTCAACTCTATTAAAAAAATATTTGTGATATTTTTTCATAAATAATTGATTTTTTTTATGACGAGTGTTCAACACATATATAACTTGAGTTCAATCATCTGTTAAATAATAATTAACTTCTGTTAAACAAGTACGTCAACTATTTTATAATAATATAATTAAAATAAATATATTGAGATTAATGTTCCTGAAATTATCTCATGTAACTTTTATGAAGTTACAAAAGTTTATCATATAAATATACGATAGTCTTATTGTAATTACAAATAATCATATACAATTACAAAAATAACTACACTAAAAAATACTAGATAATTTTCCTCATAAAATCTCAAAAACATTATTCTCAAATATAATCATTATTTCATATTTTTGTACTCTAATTGGGTATTGGTAAACCCAGAAGTATAATTGAAACATAAATGTAATTTTTTTAACACAATAATATTAAATCCTAACTATAAATATGCTGAACGCCCATTATATGAACAATACTATTATCTTTTTTATAATTTTATTTTCTATTTAATAAATATTTATTAATTGAGGGTGTTTGTACTTAATTATTGAGTTTTATGTACTTATATATTGAGTTTTATTCTCTCTCCTATAATAGTTGTTTTGTTTTAATATTTGGTATAGCAAACCTGCAGGATAGATATAATAATAATTAATTGAGAAAGTGTCGTATAAATTTGCAACTATTATTAATTTTTAAAATATGTTTTAATAAAGAGAAAAGTAGCTCTGACATCATTTAGAGGAAGATCGTTGAGATTATATTTAATTTCACTATGAAAATAGAATGAAAAATTTGTAAATATTATCATCACCCAGCCACTCTGCATTTACATCAATACCTTTCTTTTTAACGTGAAGTAGTATTCTGATGGAGGCCTGAGGAACAAACCCTTTAATAAAATAGATCTAAATATTTCACTTCACTAGTCCTTAAATTATCCATTCAAGAAAAGTTTATATACCAGTGATATAAAAAAGAACGGACTCATATATTTCGTAATGAAAAATCTATTCAATAATCATAATCTTAATAATTTTTTTAATTTAATCTATATTATTATATATTTATAATTTTCAATTATTATGTATATAAATGTGATATAACTTTTAATTAATAAATTAGTATGATTTTCAAAAATGAATCCTAAAATCATCCACCAACAAAAGAAACACAAAATACCTATCATACAACAAAGATCATCACGATAAATACATATAAAATTTACCATAATCTCTTTCAATATTGTAACAAATAACTTGAACCCACAAGTTCTTGATTACAGGAGGAGATAAAATCGGGATTAGGTCACTGCTTAGTACGGTAGTTTATTTGTAATTTATCAGGTTACTTATTAATATAATTTATTACTTAAATAACATGTAATTTAATGAATTTAATTTTTGTATCATACTTTTTCTGATATTTTTGTATCATACATTTCCTATTATATTTTCATGACATACCTTTCCTATTATATTTTTATGCCATACTTTTTTCATTAATTTTGTATCCTTTTTCCCATTAATTTTAAGGATGATGTGTTTTTAACTAAATACTACAACTAATTTCTGAAAATTTTAAGAAACAACTGACATGCGTTTGTAGCTGTTGTCCCGTACCAAAAGACGGCAATATATTCCATAAGCTATCCTGACCTTGTGAAGAATCATATAGACAATGCAATATTACAAGCAATAGCGGCATTAGAGCGAGTCCAATAAAAATACAAATACATGTAGTGTCATCGCTATAACATTAAATCAAAAAATACATTTTAGTGTTAAAATAAATTTCATACTCTAGTTCATGATTTTAAAATATACAATGTAAAATTAATTAAAATAGATGTACATTTACCAACATGAACATGATTGGATAGTCAAAATAGTAAGTGTTTATCTTTTATCGTCTGAGATCCTCGTTCGAGAGAATTTATTAGGACATGTACTTATTTTATAATACTAAAAGTTTAATTATTAAAAAAAACTATACCAACAATGAAACTTGATTTTCATCTAATTTTTCAATTGGTAACAATTATAACTACATTTATACCTGTTCTAAATATAAAAATAAGTAAAGTATTTTTTTTGCATTATATTGGAGTTTTATATTCTATAATTAATACTCTTTAACTTTGCATTGGGCTTACTCATATTATCATTTTTTTACTGAAATAGCCGCATTATTTTAAACAAATTGTTCAAAGCTATAATTATCAATTTCAAAATTTATCAGTTACGACCTCAAATTTGATTTAATTTTTTTCCCCCATCTCTAAAAAATTTTAAAAATTGTATTTTAATTTCAAACTCGAAAACCTTGCATGAATGTTCGATTTATCCCAAATGATCAAAGGGCATAAAAAAACAAGATAAATGAGCGTTAATTAGTTAGACCGAAGTGAACACGTAGTTAGTGACTTAGTGCAATTAGTTACAAATCCTCCCTCCCTTCCTTCCTTTTCTTTTCAAGTGATGGTAAAAAAATCCGATTCTACGGATATCCCATCCAAAATCCGAAATTTTAGATTTATCGAACCTGATTTTTTGGATTTAGATTTGGATTTGAATTTAATTTTTAGACCCAAATTTTTTTGGATTTAAATTTAGATTTGAGGTATACCGATCAGAAATCCGATCAAAACCCAAAATCCGAATAATATATATATATATATAATTTTGTAATATAAATAATATGTATATTATTATAATATATATAATGTATGAATTGTTTATATATATATATATATATTATTTCATTAAAAATATCACATTTTTCATCAAGAACATACGTGTTTTGTAAATAAAAACAAAATTAGGAAACTAAATTATGTATTTGAGGAAAAAAATAGAAAATGTTTATAGAACACGTGTTATGGAAGTACAGAACATATTAGTTCTCCGGAGAACTAGTTCTCATTTAAGCATGCCCTATATATTATATATTATTTAGTAAAAAGTTATTTATTTACTTAATTTTTGAATTTCAATTTCTAGTTTTCGGATTTTTGAGTTTGAATTTTGGGTTTCAGATAAATCCAAATCCGATCCAAAATATGTCGAATCAGATTAAAATTTTAAATTTAGTTTTTTTTTTAAATTGAGGTGAGGTTTTGGTTTGGATAAAATTTTCGAGTTCAAATTTGAATTTTGACAAACCCGACTCCACCGTCATCAATGCTCTTTTCCCCAACTAACCATTCTCCTTTAGACTGGGGCCAAAGTCAAACCTTCTTACATTTTTACCGCTCATCTCTCTCGCTAACTCATCTCTTCTCTGGTTAACTCATCTCTCTCTCCTACATATCCCCTTCACTTCTTCCTCGTAAACATCAACTCCTCCTCACTCTCTCTCTCTACAAAATATCCTCTCTTTCTCTCTCTCTATCTACAGACATACTATAATAATAATAATAATAAAAATAAATCAGTGTTGATAAGCTAAATTCAACCAACATGTATATGGAGATCTGTTCTCTCTCTAGAATGTGGTTCCTTTAACATCTCAACAACATTTCATTTCATAATATATAAATATATACATGCATTTTGTTTTGTGTGTATTTGTTTCTCTCTCTAGAAACTGATTAGATTATATTAGACCATGGCGAGTAAATGGAGGAAAGCAAAGATGGCGTTAGGGCTAAACACATGTTTGTATGTTCCCAAGACATTAGATGACGGCCCTCCGCCCGCCGGAACTCACTTTTCCGACACATCTGCTCTATCGCCGACGCCTTCTCAGGCGGACTCTCAATGGCCTCGAATGCCGACCACTCCTACTCCCTCTTCTTCTGGCCTTCGCTTGCCTAAACACACTACCAAATCATCAAAGGTTCGTAAACACACACATATTTACATAAAAAAATAAAATTGTTTTATTTTTGTTAATTTATGCTGATTGATTATTACGGTTGATATCACATGTTTTAGGGTTAGGTTTTTTTCGGAATTATTGTCAATTTAATCTCGATTTGTTGTGTGTGTATATGTGTATTTTATCTCAAGTGTGATAAAATTATTATTCTCATGCTAAAATTATTTTTTGTAACAATTAAATAAATTTTACAAATTATTTACGGTGAAAATAATTAATTTGCAATAATGAAATAAACTTTTACTAATGCAAAAATAATTTTTGTCGCGTGTTTTGATGTTGAAAGTGTTTTTCATTGAGCGCTACGATTTATATATATGGAGAAATATTAACATGTGTGATTTTGTTTGTTTGTGGAAATTTAGGGTTTGAATATGGGGATTCTGTGGATTTTTGTTGTTGTTTAATTGAGGTTGGGGTGTTAAACACTTAAACTATGTAATAATTTAATATTAATTGATTCTTAAGTATCTTGTTGGGTCCAAGTTTTATAGGCAAGACTGTGGGTTCACGTGATAGATAAGCAAGTGTAATATATGTATAGATAGATGTATATAATGGAAGTTGGGAGAAGGGATGGGTAATTGTTAATGTGTTGTAGTTTTCAACTATCACATTGTGGTTTTTGTGGAGAGAAAAAGTGCAACTAGGGAGTAAGAGTGTAGGACCATTGTCTTTGGGGCTTTGGCCATATTAGAAAAAACAACTATTTACAAAGAAAGTGCCTTGTATAGTCAGCAGCTGCACAGTTTTACATAGTACATATAACCAATCGATCTATTCTTGTCTTCTCTCCTCTTTTGATAATGCAAAAGCTTGGAGGTTGTTGATTAGAGGGGTTTGTTTTAATGAGATATTTTTCAAAGTAAAGAAGGGAGTTGAAAAACAGTGGAAAATTATATGGAAACTAATGATTTGTAATTCTTTTGAGAATGTTTCTTTGATTAGTTTCTTTTTTATGCCTTAAAAGCTTCATTACTGGGTTGGATGGTTTGTTTGATTAATCTTAGTGCTTGTTTGGTATGTAATAGGAAGTCATTTCCTATGGAACTTAAATTTCTTAGGGAAGCTAGAATTCATGGGAAACGTAAAATTGTGTTTGGTAGTTATACAGGAAGTGAATTCATATGGGAAGTGCAAGTTACCAAGGGGGTTGGGTAAGCAACTTCCCATATTTTGTGGGCATTCAATCTTCCAAGGTATTTCTAATACCCTCATTAGTGCTAAATTACACTTCCTGGATATTTAGACTTCCTGGGGATTTGGGTGTTAACCAAACAAGCACTTACTTTTCGGAAAAGTTCCCTTGTTGGTTGTACTATTACTTGCAAATTCTTTATTTTGCTTTGACTATGCAAGTGACTTTATTTATGGGTAAAACTATGTGAATTCTACATGGAGTTGTTTTTTTATTACCCAAGACTCTTTTTAAATGATTTCGTTGCTGTGCCCATTGTATCAATGAGGTGGTGGTACCATTTGTTGAAGTCTCAAGGGACCTTACACCACATGGTACTGGCCATTGAAGCCCTCAAGTAACAGTTAAATAATATGACTTTCTGCAGACACAGGGGTCTGTCCTTGTGCTATGGTTATGTTTGATAGTAACAGCAATCTAGTAGGAGCAATTATATGATTACCTAGCTGACCTGTGAATAGTGATATTTTATTTGAAGTTTTGTAATGTTGGGGTTTTCTTTTGTAGAACTTGGTCACCGGAATTAATCGGCTGAATTGATTTTTATTTATATTTCTGTAGAATGTTAAATAATGAATCATATTATAAACTATAACGATTATGTTAAGAATTATGTTTTTAGGGTTTTATACTTGTCAATATTGATAACTGTTATATTTGACATCTTATTAGGAATTAATTCAGCATCTAATTCAAGTTTCATTGATCTCTGATGTCAATCTAGGTCAAGCACTTGTTAAATGCGCATTATTTAATGTCTATAACATGCATTTCTTGTTGTCTTTAATGATAACATATCCCGCTATTGTTGTATTTTAGCATTGAATGATAAAATTCTTCTTATGGCTTGAGTACATGAAATCATGTTAATGTTGTCTTTCAAAGTTGCACAGTTCATCTGAATCTGCCTTTTTATTTTAATCACCTCTATGATCTCCCTTTAAGTTGCATAACTTTGTGATTGCAGAAGATCTGTTCAATATGCTTGACCGCCATGAAACCAGGCCGAGGCCATGCCATTTTTACCGCAGAATGTTCACACTCCTTCCACTTCCAGTGCATTACCTCTAATGTAAAACATGGAAACCAGATTTGCCCCGTTTGTCGAGCAAAATGGAAGGAAGTTCCATTCCAGAATCCTGCTTCTGATCTTTCTAATAGACGGTCTAGAATCAGTCGTGGAGTTTGGCCTCAAGATGATGGACGGATGACTGTTCAACGGCTCCCTCATCCTCGTCCAGATGCAAATCGGCATATTTCTCCACTCCGGCAAACCCATGAACCAGGTGTATTTGATGATGACGAACTTATCGATCACCAACCTGAGGTCACTGCAAAAAATTCATCTGATAATACTTATACTAATGGCCGGTCTATTGGGGCAGTAGAGATCAAAACATATCCTGAAATTTCTGCTGTTGCAAGATCAGCATCTCATAGTAACTTTAACATATTATTACATCTTAAAGCTCCGACTAATGGTGGAGAGCAACGCTATGGTGAAGACCAGGCTAATCCACCTGTAATCTCTCAGAACCCTCGTGCTCCAGTAGATCTTGTCACTGTGCTCGATATAAGTGGTAGCATGGCAGGTACAAAGCTTGTTTTGCTAAAACGAGCAATGGGATTTGTTATACAAAATCTAGGACCTTCTGATAGGCTTTCAGTCATTGCTTTCTCCTCCACAGCTCGTCGCCTCTTTCCTCTTCGCAGGATGACAGAAGCTGGAAGGCAGGAAGCACTGCAGGCTGTTAATGCGCTCATTTCAAATGGTGGCACAAATATTGCTGAGGGGCTGAGAAAGGGTGCCAAGGTGATGACAGACCGCAAATGGAAGAGCCCAGTCAGCAGTATAATACTATTATCTGACGGGCAGGACACATATACAATAACAAGTCCACGTGCTAAATCTCGGACTGATTACCGGTCACTCCTTCCATCCTCCATGCATCGTGGTAGTGGTGCAGGCCCCCACATTCCAGTACATTCATTTGGTTTCGGTGCAGATCATGATGCTGTTTCAATGCACTCAATTTCTGAAGCTTCCGGGGGGACATTTTCTTTCATCGAGGCTGAGAGTGTGATTCAGGATGCTTTTGCACAATGCATCGGAGGGCTATTAAGTGTTGTGGTGCAGGAACTCAAGGTGGTAGTTGATTGTGTTAATCCAAGGTTGCGCCTAAACTCTGTAAAAGTTGGAAACTATAAATCCACTGTAACAGCTGATGCCAGAATGGGCTTCATAGAAGTTGGGGATCTGTATGCTGAAGAGGAGAGAGATTTTCTGATAATACTGGATATTCCAGTTGATAAATACAGTGCTGACATGTCATTGGTAAATATTGAATGTCATTACACAGACCCTATCACAAAAGAATCAGTGACCTTAAAAGAATCCAGAAATGTGGTGATTCAAAGGCCTGAAAGTACCGGACAGCTTTCAGTGTCCATGGAAGTGGACAGGCAGCGAAATAGGCTTTGTGCAGCAGAAGCAATGGCAGAAGCACGGGAAGCTGCTGAACGTGGTGATTTAACCACTGCAGTGTCTGTCCTTGAGCATTGCCATAAAAAATTGTCAGAGACGGTGTCAGCACAAGCTGGCGATAGGTTGTGTGTTGCACTAGGTGCTGAATTGAAAGAAATGCAAGAGAGGATGGCAAACCGCCGTGTCTACGAATCCTCAGGAAGGGCTTATGTTTTGTCAGGTTTAAGCTCACATTCATGGCAGCGAGCAACTGCAAGAGGTGATTCCATGGATAGTACAAGCCTTATGCATGCTTATCAGACCCCATCAATGGTTGACATGGTCACTCGATCCCAGACAATGTATTTTGGCAGTCCATCACCTCAACTAGCAGTTAGACCTGCTCGGTCATTTTCAACACAACCACAGCCAAGGTAGCAAAGCTGTCTTTAAAGATTCTTCTCGAGTTCTGTTCACTGTTGCTTGATATTCTAGTTCTCTTAAAATTGGTTGTGGTAAATCAGAGAATCTCTCAAAGGCAGTTACAAAACTACTGGAAGACTTGTTTTGCGTTTACTTTATACAAGGGGGTATATTTGCTTGTGTACATGAATAAAGTTAGGGGGAGATTGAGAATTTACAAGGATAAATGGTGGAAAATGGACAAACGGGGGTTTAGGGCTAACAGTCAATATACGGGTTTGTATATAAGGAGAAGAGATGGGCTGGTTTTAAACTTTTAATTTGGTAAAGGAAATGGGATTAGGCCTTTTAATTGTGGGGGTTTCTTCACACATAAAGGTGAGGTTACTTCTCTTGATTATTTTCGTAAGTCTCTACTTATGCATGTTGCGCTTGTTGATGCAGTATTTTTAGTTTTTATGGTTTATTCGATGATTTAAGGATTATTTACATAAGCATGTTTATCTCGAGCTTTTCAAAGAATGTTTATTGTACAAGTTGCTTCCTTTGAATATCTTAGCAGTGCATTGTAATGAATTTACTCCTATCTACAATATGATACTTTGTGTGCGCAGTTTACCCCGAACAATGAGTATTTACTGTCTTGTATTTTTGTTTTGCCCATTGAGGTGAGGCATTATTGTTCTAACTTTGAGTTTGAGTGTCGTGAAGCTCAAAGGCGAGGATTAAATGATGAGGCAGCGGATCATTCTCATTTATCAAGACCATGTATTCAAATTCGTACTTTCCCAGTTTCCCTATCGTAGTACATTAATGTGTGCGTGTGTCTTAAAGAATAGAGAATCACTTATTTCTTCTCGTGGGATGATCAACTGGGTTAAGAATACTGAGGCAGATGATCGAGACGAACAAACTCTTTATAGTAGTAAATTATCTCACTTCGCTTTGAAGCCTGCAACAGGCTTCAAAGTTACAAATGACCACAAGTCAAAAATTGTGGTTTAGTGGTTCGTATTAAAATTATTTTGCACATTAATGATTGTTCAATACGAGTCAGCAATGTAACGACTTAAAAGTATCATCATTTCATCCAAAGGTATCCTACTCTTGATATATCTTCTTCCTCTCCTTTCATGTGAGAGTTTAGTTTTTCTCTCCTTTCTCTGTAATCGTAGAGATTTGTGGGAGGCCTTCATGGCACGATACCAAAATATTGAAGACCAGATGAATGATATGAGTATAGAAGATGAGGAAAATGAAGATCTAGTTTTTGAAGGGGATTTTGTTGAGGAGATTAATAAGTACGAGCTATGCCTTGTTGGTAGGTTCTTAACGGAGAAAAACATAAATACCAGGGCCATGAGGTCAAAAATGGCTGACATTTGGAAACCTACTATGGGGGTGAACATAAAAGAATTGGAACAGGGCATCTTCTTGTTTCAGTTTTATCATAATGAAGACATGGCTTGGGTGCAAAACGGGGGACCTTGGACATTCGACAATGCTATGTTCTGTGTAGAGGCTATACCACCAGGCGAGGATCCGACAAAGGTACCGCTTTGGTTCTTAAATATTTGGATACAAATACATGATCTACCGGTGGGTTATATGACTGAAATGGTTGGCAAGCAATTAGGGAATTTTTTCGATGAGTTTCTATTGTATGATGTGAAGAATTCTACAGCTATATGGAGTCAATGCATGAGAATTAAAATAAGGATTGATGTCAGGAAACCATTAAAGAGGAAAAAGAGAATCACTCATAAAAATGGACAAGATTGTGTTGTGACATGTAAGTACGAAAGGTTGGGAGAATTTTGTTTCTTTTACGGCCTGGTATCTCACACAGATCGCTTCCGTAGGAGGAATTTAGATCGGAGGGATGGTGAAGGTACGAAGGAATGAGGAGTGTGGCTTCGAGCACCACCGCGTAGGGCGGCCGGACAGAGTTCCAGTAAGTGGCTGAGGGAGGAGAATGACATAGACTGGGAGGAGAGGATTGGGCGGGAAAATAGCAAGGCGAGATTTTCGAGAGAAAAATACGGGACAAAGGATATGGTGAGGTATGATAAGAGTGATTTACGGGGTACTGAGAGAGAGAGAGTACCAGAGTCTGGTTCAAAATTTATTACGAAAAATAAGTCTATTATTTTGGATAATAAAGTAATTTCAAACCCTTTATTTGGGCCAGATGAAGAAGAGCCCATTGGGCTTAATGTGGAGGGCCGAAAAAGAAGCAGGACAAGCCACGAATCTCAGAGTATTATGGATACTGATGGTAAGTTGCAACTTATAGGTTTTGCTGCAAACGAGAATACCAGAGCGGAGGTTTCATTTTCTGATAAGGATTATGATACCGGTAATAAAATCAATTTGGCTAGGCTTGCAGAGCAAGCTAGCCTGTCAAAATGAATTTCTTAGGGTGGAACTGTAAGGGGTTGTGGAACCCTCGTACAGTTCGTTGTCTTCGAGATCTTGTAAAGACTCGACACTCGGATTTTGTTTTTCTTTCTGAAACTCTGGTTCAAGCTGATAAAATAAAGGAGATTAGTACGATGCTTGGGTTTACTAATAATTTTGCAGTAGATAGTATAGGTAGAGGTGGAGGCCTTGCTATTATGTGGAAAAGAAGTGTAGTTTGTCGAGTTGGTAATGTTTCAAATAATCACATAGATGTTGAGATTTTGGAGAAAAATATTCTTAAGTGGCGGTTGGCATGTTTTTATGGGTACCCTGAGAGGAGTCGAAGGAGGGAATCGTGGGATTTTTTAAGGTCTTTGGCAAATGGAGTGCAGCTTCCGTGGTGTATTTTAGGTGACTTCAATGATTTACTTCATGCAGCAGATAAAATGGGTAAGAATGCTCACCCTCAATATCTTATGGATGGGTTTAGACGTGCATTAGAGGATTGTAATCTTATAGAGTTAGACTTGGAAGGAGGTCAGTTTACTTGGGAGAAAAGCAAAGAGACGAGCAACTGAGTAAGAGAGCGTCTTGATAGGGCGTTTGCAAATGCATCCTGGTGGCACAAGTTTCCCTTATGTAAATTGAGTGTCATTTACTCGATAGTTTCTGACCATGATCCGCTATGTTTGGAATTATGTAATACAACTTTCTCGAGAAAGAAATTCAGGTTTAAATTCGAAAATATTTGGCTTAAAGAGCTAAATTTTCATGCTGATGTTTCTAGTTTCTGGCAAAAGTTACCTGCATCCCATGTTCTTCCTAAGTTGGTGGCTGTGTTTGATTTTATGGCAAAATGGGGGTTTAAATTTTTTCATAAATTTCGTGATAAAGTGAAGTTGCAGAAAAAGAAGATAGATGATTTGGTTAACAGGTCAGATGAGGAAGGAGTAGCAAAGTATTTTGTTGAAAAGGAGAAATTGAATGATTTATTGTGTCAGGAAGAAACTTAGTGGAAGCAGCGAGCAAAGATGTTTTGGCTAGCAGAAGGGGACTCAAATTCAAAATTTTTCCATGCCAAAGCAACATCGAGGAAGAGGTTAAATCATATCCCATATTTGATTGATGATGTAGGCACAATAATAGATAATCAGGAGGATATGTGCGAGGTTGTTAAGGAATATTATAAAGGGATTTTCACAAGCACAGATGTAAATCATAACCTGCAAGGTACGGAAGATGAGAGAGTTGTCACTCGTGAGCATAATGTGGTTCTAGTAGCTGAGTTATCTTTTGAGGAGTTTGAAGTAGCAATCAAACAGATGCATCCTGACAAAGCATCTAGCCCTGACGGGCTTAATCCGGCTTTCTTCCAACACTTCTGGGGCTTGCTTGGTAAGGATATTTTTAACTGTTGTAAAACTTGGTTGCATGATTTCTCTTTTCCAGCAGATCTCAATGACACTAACCTGGTTTTAATTCCTAAAAAGGAGGTGGTAGAAAGAATGGTGGATTTACGACCTATTGCACTATGTAACGTTCTGTATAAGGTGCTTACGAAGGTCTTAGCAAATCGGCTTAAGCATATTCTGCCTGACATTATTAGTGAGCATCAATCTGCGTTTGTTCCCGGAAGAAACATCACAGACAACGTATTTCTGGCCTTTGAAATGATCCATTATATGAAACAAAAGAAAAGCGGTTCAATGGGTGATGTAGCTCTAAAGTTGGACATTAGTAAAGCATATGACCGAGTTGAGTGGAGTTATCTTAGAATAAGAATGATTCATATGGGCTTTGATGAGAAGTTTATCAAGTGGGTGTTACTGTGTGTTACGACAGTGCAGTATGAAGTTAGTTTTAATAATCATTCAGTGGGTCCTGTTCATTCGAGTCGAGGGTTGAGACAGGGAGACCCTCTATCTCCCTATCTCTTTTTATTGTGTGTAGAAGGTCTATCTAATGACATTAAGAGAGCTGCTGCGGAGGGGTCTATATCGGGCTGTAAAATAAGCAACTCTGCGCCTGCTGTTACTCATCTATTGTTTGCTGATGACAGGCTTTTGTTCTTCAAAGCTAAAACGAAGGAAACTACAAAAGTCAAGCGTTTGTTGAAGGAGTATGAACATGTAAGTGGTCAAGCAGTGAATTTCCAAAAATCTGGTGTTTTTTTCAGTGCAAATGTTCGTAAGGATAAGCAAGAGGAGCTATCTGATATTCTTGAAGTGCACAGCGACCTAGGGGAAAGAAAGTACCTGGGACTCCCATCTCTGATCGGAAGATTTAAAAAGTCGATTTTTAATTTTTTGAAAGACAAAGTTGATCAAAAAATAAAAGGTTGGTGCAATAAACTTCTTTCGAGGGGAGGGAAAACGATTCTTATAAAAAATGTGGCCCAAATAATGCCGTCGTATTGCATGTCATGCTTCAAAATTCCAAAAACCTTGTGCCAAGAAATCGAGAGAATGATGAATCAGTACTGGTGGAGCTCAAATGGTTCTTCAGGGAAGGGCATTAGGTGGATGGGTTGGGAGAAGCTGGGGTTGAGTAAGAATTCTGGTGGTCTTGGTTTTCGTAGTCTGTCGGGGTTTAACTTAGCCCTTCTTGGTAAACACTGTTGGAAGTTTGTTGTGCAACCTCATTCACTGGTAGCACGGGTATTCAAAGCAAGATACTATCATGATAAACACTTTTTTCAGGCCTCGAGAGGAGGAGGGGCCAGTTATATTTGGTCTGGAATCTATGAAGCAAAGGAGACGCTGCATAAAGGTTTTAGATGGGTGTTAGGGGATGGGGAAACAATTATAGCTCACAGGGATCCTTGGATTCGAACTAAGGAGAATTTTTTTGTTGACAATCATGATCAATATAGCAATAGAGCTGAAAAGGTCAGCCACTATTTTCGTCCAAATACTAAAATGTGGGACGAGGATCGGGTGAGGCTGGACTTTAGTAACTCAGATGTTACAGCGATTCTAAACATAAGAATTCCCCAGGTTCAAAGATAAGACAGACTGGCATGGAGTGTATCGAAGGATGGGCTGTATTCTGTTAAAACGGCGTACCACTTTTGGCAATCTCAGAATAATAGTAATAGTCAAGTTCAGCAGCCATGTGGGTGGAAAAAATTATGGCAGCTTCCTGTACCTCATAAGGTGAAGATTTTTATGTGGAGGTTCTGTAAGAATACAATTCCTGTAAGAAATTTACTCAGGGAAAGAGGTGTTAATGTTCCTATTTTGTGTCCTTTGTGTAATCAGGATGTGGAGCATGTAGTCCACGTTTTCTTTGACTGTATATTTGCAACTCAGTGTTGGCAATCGGTAGGGATGCAGTTTGACATGAATGATGTTGAATATGGTCATAGTTGGTTATTAAGGAAGTTGTAGGTGGATTCAGTAGAGACATTAACTAAGTTGGCAACTGTTCTTTGGGGCATCTGGATGGTTCGAAATAAAAAAGTTTGGGAAGGTAAGGAGGTGTCGCCGAGTATGGCAGTAGACTGGAGTTCAAAACACATCAATGATTGAAGAAATGCAGTGGCTCTTGTTCAAGGAATGAAGGTGTTGGATAAAACCCCAGGCCAAACTAGACAACAGAATGAACTTAAATGGAGACATCATCAGGTTGGCCAACTGAAAGTTAATGTTGATGCGTCGATTTTCCCAGGATCCAGCTATTTTTCTGTAGGCATGATCATAAGAGATCACAGTGGCTCATTTATAAGAGGTAAACCGATGACTTTTTCAGAAAGTGTTTCGGTTTTTGAAGCTGAGGCAGTGGGAGTTTATGAAGCAATGACAGAGGCGAGTTCCTTCCTAGAGCATTATATAATTATTGAAACGGATTCATTGTTGGTTGTTCAAGCTCTTCAGACAAATCGCAGATATCAATTGGAGGTTAGATCAATTTTGGAAGCATGTCAAGAAATGCTTGAGAGTAGGAATAACCTAAGAGTTGTTCATGTTAAAAAGCTAGCAAATAGGGGACACATTTATTGGCCCAAGTCCCTTGTTCGCATAATAACTGCAATATTTTTTATACTCCTCCACATTGTGTGTTGAAGACAATTATGTATGAATCTTTTGAGAATTAATGCAATTTGGTTTGTCCAAAAAAAAATGTAACTACTTAAAAGGAAATATTTTAAAAATATATATAGCCTTTAGTGAAAAATTTACAACGGGATTCATTATTTGAGGGATATATTTATGTTTAACTATAGTAGACATGTTACTCAATTGTACATGATTTTTATGCATAAAACAGTCGAACTCTATTCGATTTAAATTTTATCATTACTAGCTTAACACTTTTTAAATATTTTAAATATATTTATTATAATTAATATATTTTATTTTATATATTATAATTCTTTTAATCTATTTATATTTTATAACATTAAATATAAAAATATTATTTTATTCTTAACTACACTTATTAATTACTTGTATGGTTGTTCTTATATATATATTGTATATCTATAAAAATATTAATAAAATAAAATATTTTTAGTTATATATATTTTTTATTTTATTATATATTATATAAAAATAATATTTATATAATAATTGTTTGCTTATAATTTACTTTAGAATATGTACTTATTTATAAAAATATTATTATTATTTTATTATTTTCATTTGTATTGAATATATGAAATTAAATGAATTTTAATTTAAATTATAAAATTTATAATGATTTTATAGTATATGTTATTTGATGTAGGGTTTTAATTTGATATATTTTAGTTTCACGTAACTACATCAATCATAACGACCACATTAATACATTTACTCCAATTATATATATATATATATATATATATATATATATATATTATAAGTATATAATTTTGAATTAAATGAACGAAGATAACAATTGAATATAACTGATATTACCTGACGTTGTTATTTTGAGTAGAAAAGGTATAATAAAAATACGGTTTTTTAGCGTGTGCTCGTGTACACACATTATAAATGTAGTTGTCAAATTTCTACTCCTTTTGTCATATCCATTTCTTTACACTTTTTTTGGGATGTCCCTTTCAATTCTTTACATTTCAAAACTTACCAAAAATAGTAAAATTTTATAATATAAAAATCAACTACATCCACTACTTCCCTTCATTATACTCACTTTATAAATTAAATATTGATTGGTCCCACAACTTCACCCACTATACTCACTTTTCACCATTATCATGTATATTTTCTTAACCTCCGTGACTAACTCAATTGTAAACAATTAGGTGGGACCTAGAGAGTATTGATTTTCAACCCATTAATAAAAAAAGGTATGATAAAAACTAAAAAAGTAATATAAAAAAGGCCAAATATTTATCTATTAAACACAAATTTATTTTTTTATAATACAAAATGATATGTATACAATTTTTAATTAATTTTTTTATACTACTTATATAAAATAATAACAATTTTATATACATGTAATATTAATTAAATATATAAAAATATATCACAAAAGATCATACAAATCTAAAATACAATGCCTAGAATAAACACTGGTTTATATAAGGAGCTTGGTTTTTTTAAATTTAATTAATCTTTATTAATCTAGTTAACATAATTAGATTTGATATTCAAAACAACCACTTGGCTCCACTTAGATTTTATTATATGGAGTATATAATTTGAATTTATTCGACCACAAACAATAAGTATGATATCCGCTAAAACAACACTTCGCCCATTTAAAATTAATCATTCAATTTAAATTTTATTAGTATTTTAAGATTTAATAAAACATATTTTATGAAGTATTTTTAAATTGTTTTAAAATAAAAATTTAAGTCCTGATATTTTTTAAAAATTAATTAAATTTGTTGAAATAAAAACTAAAACACGAAAAAAAATCAAACCCAAATAATTAAACGATTTTTCCGGTGCGTATCCTGACACACGTACTAACAACAAAATTTTAATAAATTGTGAGATTTTCATTGATTTTGTTTCATTTATAATAATGCTTCTACATGTAGGTATAAAAATCCTCGTCAGTAAAAGACGGAAATGCCCTTTATAAGACTACCGGTCTTAAGTGGATATTTAATGTAGTAAATAAGCATCTTCCGTGTCCGGTGGCAAGGCCACAGGGTTTTAATTGCGGTCTAGTGGGTGGGGCCCTCTCCTCCTTTAGCTAGATTGTCGGACCAACCCAATTTATTTATACAACTCCGCTCACTACTGACAACACCCGACCTCAATATATGCCGGCATCTATACTGATATAGTGGTGAGATGCATTGGCCGTCTTAATGTCTATTATATTCGGAACTTTTTTTAATAGAAAATGTTTAAATAATTTAGTATATAACATTCAATCTAAATATTTCGTGTGGTATTTGTAAATTATTTTTCTATATAATTTTATGCCTCTAATATTATTCTTTATAATTTGCTTTATATAACATAATGCAGGTTAACAGGAGTATATAATATGAGGAAATAAAATAATATATATGAAAATGTCAAGTGTATATGAACACGCCTTCTAATTTATTAACTTATGATTTGGTTTGTTGGTGACAAATACTAGTAATAAACAATTGTGTCACACGCACAAATATAGCTGGCTGGACACATGCCACATACGTCTGTATATATGCTATAAGAAGCTAGGTAACGAGTTGTTTTCATGATATCACAGCTCCACCGCCCCTCGCTCAAGCCCAAATAATAGTAATAATATTTTTTTTACCAAGTTGCCGATTTTGATAATTGTCCTCGGTCATGTTCTTTATACATTATCTAAAAAATATAGCAGACGAATAGTAGAATATATTGTACCCTAATTCGATTTAAATTCAATTCTGCCTCGAACTAGACAGACAGTTAATTAATAAATTTTGTGTATAAAAATATAATTTGAAATTAAATTATTAAGTTGGTTCTAATATTTAATTGATATAAACTCTAAAGATCGTTGTACGCCAAATATACATGTCTCATTACCTATAGTTACTAGGAATCATTTGCCAAATCACTTTTGATCCTGCGCATACAGACAAGAAAAAAGCATGAAATGCAAACTGTAAAGCTAAGCAATAGGTTTCCAACAAGAAACAAAAAGTCACAAGTTTCAAAAAGGAGCGGAGAAAATTAAGGTGGGAGGGAGGGTCTGAAAATTAAAATGAAAGTGAAAGCATGCAGCATGTGTCAACAAATCAAGATGCAGGTAGCTAGCTTGATACACCACTAGTACTCTTTTTCTATTTTTATTTAATTTAATAGTACCAACATTTAAATAACTTATTCATAAACAATCTTTATCTTTCCCATTTAAACACTAAGATTTTGATTGGTTATATATCATGTACTTGTGCAACCAAACAAACAAAAGAGTTATGGTTATAGATTCAGATATGGGTTCTGGTAGATTATAAATGAAGTCTTTCTGTACACATTTATTTTTGTAGCTGTGCCTGTGCATTAAACTTTTTGGTTTGTGCTTTTTAAATTTAATTTAAAGTTTCTTTTTTGCTATATGAAACAAAGACCTTATATGAGGATCAGAGATTCAGAGTAGGATATATTTGGTGGAATGACATGAGCTGATGAATTATATCTTAAAATTTTAGTAAAGCAGGCTTTTGACTGGTTCTTGTTCAACTGGATTCTGCATATCTTAAGACTTGGTTTTATGCTCTGGTAGCATAAGAATTGACCAAATGTATATATATATTAAAAAGAAGAAGTCGCATGTTTGACCTCAATTTTTTTTCTACAAAGTATTTATTACTCTATTTTCAACTTGTTGATTATATGTCATATCTTCACTTGAGTCCTGGTTAAAGAAATCATCAATGGTGTTTGCCCTTGTTGGTGGTCTAGATTTCGTTAAACAGGTCTCTTTTCTTTAGTTGATTGCCTGATATTTACTGAACATATTATTTTTTGTTGAAACTACAGTTTAAGTTCTGATTGAAGCTCGAGTAAATTTAGAGTCAGCAGCCATGGCTTATGGCAATTCGAGATCCGTAAGGTCTGTATTTCTGAATATATGCTTTTTGTTTGTTGTTTCCAATGAATTTTAAAAAATTGTCACGATCGACTAGTCATTCGATATAATTCCGCTGACTAAATTTTTTTGTGTGCTGAAAGTAAACTATGGAACTTGATATCTGTAAATTAATTTTAGATTTCAAGACGATCCTGGATTTACAAATCTTCCCATAGTCAATGGAGATAATGTAATTAAAGTGAAATACAAGATTGATGGATCACAATTCGCTGAATCAAGTTCTAAGAGGGGTGAGATGGATACCGGAAGATCATTGAAAACCAAAGTACTCTCGAGAGTTTTCTCGGAGGACTATGAGAGGGTAAAGAAGAAAATATTGGATCCTCGAGGTCCGATCATTCGTAGATGGAACAAAGTGTTCTTGATAGCATGTTTAGTTTCTTTGTTTGTAGACCCCCTATTCTTTTACTTGCCGGGGGTCAAAGACAATCTTTGTATCGATATTGGGACAACCCTTGAAGTGATTCTTACTATTGTAAGGTCAATTACCGATGCCTTTTACATGATACAAATTTTTATAAGGTTTCGTACAGCTTACGTAGCACCTTCTTCCCGTGTTTTTGGGAGAGGAGAACTTGTTATAGAGTCTTCAAAGATAGCCAAAAAGTATTTATACAAAGATTTCTGGATTGATTTGATTGCTGCACTTCCCCTTCCTCAGGTATGTTAGTTTTTATTTACCATGATACCACATCATATTTACCCTGTGTTCGGTACGTTACAGCTTCGTATATTGTTTCTTTTGTTTTCTGCTCAGGTATTGATTTGGATTGTTATACCAAGTATGAGTGGTTCGACGATGGCCAACACAAAAAATGTCCTAAGATTCATTATTATTTTCCAATACCTCCCCAGACTGTTTGTTATATTTCCACTATCAGCACAAATTGTCAAGTCCACTGGTGTTGTGACAGAAACAGCATGGGCAGGAGCTGCCTATAACTTGATGCTCTATATGTTAGCGAGCCATGTAAGTACTAGAAATCTTTTATTATTCCTTCAAAAAAAAAGTTTATTACAACTTCCACAGACTTGATAAAATTTATTATCCCTAGCTGTTCTGGTTAAAGAATAGTGATGCATTGTGATGTATGGATCATATCGTACTTAGATGTCATCTTTAGCATTGCAATGTTATGTATATATATTAGTAATCATAATAATAGCCAGTTTACAAGATCCATGGTTTTTATGCACTTTTTTTTTTCTAGTTCTTACATTTGAGTTCTAATATCATGATTCTCAAACCAGTTCATTGTCTTTCACTCATTCTCCAATTTAGGTTTTAGGAGCTTGCTGGTATCTTCTATCAGTTGAGAGACAAGAATCATGTTGGAGAAGCGTTTGCAACATTGGTGAAACATCATGTAAACATGAATACTTTGACTGCCACAAGGTTAATGACTCTGATAGAAGTGATTGGTTCAAGTCAAGCAACATCACAAAAATATGCAATCTAAATGCAGATTCTTATCCATTTGGTATCTATGGCGATGCATTGACCTCTGATGTTACAACCTCAAGTTTCTTTAACAAATATTTTTATTGTCTTTGGTGGGGCTTGAGGAACCTTAGGTAATATACCATATGTAAACTTCTTTTTGTTAACAGACTTGTTTGTGTAAATGGGAAAAGTCATCTAAAATTTCTTAATCTAAGATGGACCTCTATCTAGCTGCATGGGTTTTTAGTTAACTGCATCGAAACTTTTAATATCTAGTCAGTGGAATGGATAGATATACTTTGAACCATGTTTTACAAGACCAACTGTGCATTACTTCTTTTTCGGTTTGGCTATCGCTGATATGATGATGTATAAATCAGTTAAGTTTTTAACAATATTTTGTAAAGTATATACTGCGGAAAATTTCAGTAATAATGTATTTTGGCTGTTCTTGAATGATATTTTACTTTGAAAGGTTTAATATATGAGGAGTATACTTTATCAGGATTTAAGACATATAACTATCCTTGAGTTACACTAAATGTAATATACAATGCTTCCGTTCTGCAGTTCTCTGGGACAAGGTCTTAATACAACTACTTATGTCGGAGAAATAAGCTTTGCCATTATCATCGCAGTTATGGGATTAGTTCTCTTTGCATTGCTCATTGGAAATATGCAAGTAAGTTTTTTTATATATTATATTTCATTGCAAAAAGTTGGTATACTTAACACTTCTTTCAAACTGGCAACTCCAATTGTTTTCCAAAAGCCCAAGGTCTTTCAGAAATAGTGTCTCTATTTTACTTGTAGAAGTAGAGGTAAGTCTGCCAACATGTCACCCTCCCCAGAACTTACGTACGGACAAGATATATTGGGTTTGTTTGGTTTTTCGTCCGAATAATTAGAATTATAACTGCTTACTGCCTTGCTAATTTTGGAATGTCGACAAAGCTAGAAAATATGAATGTGTTAAATAGATGTTGAAGTCATGGGTTAGCCAGTCATATGCCTATACTTGTGGAATGTTACTTGAATCGTTCATTCTCATTCTTTGCAACTTAAAATACATGCAAATTCACTGCAGACATATCTCCAATCAACCACAGTTCGATTAGAAGAATGGAGGATCAAGAGAACAGATACTGAACAATGGATGCACCACAGGCAACTGCCTCAAGAATTGAGACAGTCTGTAAGGAAATACGACCAGTATAAGTGGGTTGCTACCCGTGGAGTTGATGAAGAAACTCTTTTGAAAGGTCTCCCATTGGATCTCCGGAGAGATATAAAACGGCACCTTTGTTACGATCTAGTTCGACGGGTTAGTATTGAGATTTTATATCCTGATTCTCATTGTTTAAAGTTTAATCATATATCCACCTAATTCGTCACTAAATTGGTTTGGTGTTGGGAAAGACCTAATATACCCCAAATAACAGAGTTATGGAAACAGTGAGGTGACTGATCATTCTCGATATCATGAAATTTCAAATATTTCAAATATTTCAAATGAAGATAGTTGACAATTCTCTGTAGCTTGGTTTTATTATGCATTTGTTTCTGCTAGCTTCATGTAAGGTGATACTTAAATTTTTTTACTCCAAATCTAGTATGTTTTCACTTCGATTCTCTTATTAGAAGCCTTTGGCATACCTAGTCTTCAATTAAAAGATCTGAGGTTGAAACAAAACTTGAGCAAAGGCCAAAGTACATAAGCAGAGGAGTTTACGTTAAAAAGCCGTATCCAGTGCAAAAGCCTCAAGAAATTGGATCCATGACCTACTTGACTATTATGCCAAGCACGACCTTGTTTATTATTGAACAAGCACATTAAGCTCAATAATTTCAGGCGACGGTCGTGCTTGATTGCTCCAGATATGATCTTTATTAAGAAAGATAAGGAACTTGCTTGCAGTGATAATTCTTGGTCTTTCTAAAGTCATGTCATTCTAATGATAATCTCAACAATCCACAGACCTTTTCTAAAGATATTATAATTTGCATTATTTGTCAATTAGTATCTGATCTGCTGTTTTGATTTTTAATAAAACTGCAGGTTTCACTGTTTGATCAAATGGATGAACAAATGCTAGACGCCATATGTGAGCGGCTCAAGCCTGCCCTGTGCACCGAAGGCACTTGCCTAGTGCGCGAGGGTGACCCAGTTAATGAAATGTTGTTCATAATCCGAGGGAAGCTTGATTCCTACACAACAAATGGTGGTCGGACTGGCTTCTTTAATTCTTGCCGTATTGGTTCAGGAGATTTTTGTGGTGAAGAATTACTGACATGGGCTCTTGATCCTCGTCCAAGTGTCATCCTCCCATCATCCACTCGCACAGTAAAAGCCATATCTGAAGTGGAAGCCTTTGCACTCATGGCTGAAGACTTGAAATTTGTTGCCTCTCAATTCCGAAGACTGCATAGCAAACAACTCAGACACAAATTTAGATTCTACTCTCACCAGTGGCGAACGTGGGCTGCATGCTTTGTACAAGCAGCATGGCGTAGGTACAAAAAGCGTAAAATAACTGCAGAACTAAAAGCTAAAGAGAACCCTGCAGCTGCTCAGTCGGCAAATTTGAAAGTACACTCGGCCAAAAACGTGCCCTCACCCGGGTCTGGATTCACCATATACGCAGAACGTTTAACTGCAAGCACTAGGATGTGTATAAATGTACATCCTGGATCAACTCCTGGTGTTAACTCATTGCAGAAGCCAGAAGAACCTGACTTCTCTGTGGACGAGGAATAACTAGACTGTTTATGGTTTTTTCATTTATGTATAGGCCTTTCTTTGTTGACTCAAACAGGAGATAAGTTAAAAGTGATATTGACGTCATTCTTCAATTTGTATGAATATATCAGAAGCTGATAGGGGACATTTACAGATGTAGAATACACTAGAATTAACTTGGGAGTTGAAGAACTTGTGGATTATGAAAATGATCCAAGTTATACTTCATTGTAAAAATTTTGAGCATTAATTAAAATGAAATCCTAGTAGTACAACGTATATCCCTAATCCATTTATACCCAAAATTATTGTGATTTAGGCTTAAATGTATAACCACATTTCAGTTTTTCTTTTGTATAAAAATGGACAGTTATCTTTATTCGATCAGGAAAACAAGGATAAAAATCATAAAACGTTGAGCAAATCTAATAATGTGTCAAACCTCTTAAAATAATACTTACATAGAGAGAAAAAGCAACCAGTCAAACGTGCTGATCGAACTAATTGTTCAATATGGTTTTTATAACAGGTGCGAGCACAAGCTGTTTGTTTTAGTTGCGGGGAGTACTTGTTGTATACTGGTTGCTGGCAAAAAGAAAACATATCAAACAGAAAGAGAAGTTTTTTGCGCAAAATGGTGGCTTTATGCTCAGAGAAGAGATCCCCAAAGACAATGACTTCACCAAAGCAACTAGAATCTTTGCTGAAGAAAATCTCAAAAAGGTAACGAGTAACTATGATGAAACAGGAATTATTGGCCGAGGGAGTTATGGAACAGCTTCTCAAGGAGTGCTATCACCTAATAATATAGAAGTTGCTATCAAAAAATCCAAACTAAGAGAACAAAGCCAGAATTCACAATTCATCAACGAGGTAATCATTCTTTCCAGGATCAACCAAATCAACGTAGTAAAACTAATATAAACAAAAGTCCCCTTGCTAGTTTACGAATTTATCAATAACAGAACCCTCTCTAACCACATTTATGGTAAGGACATTGGCACCTATCTTTCATGGGAATTATGCCTACAAATAGCTGCAGAAATTGCAGGAGCAATTGCTTACTTTCATTCTGCTGCTTCTCTGCCAATTATTCATTGACATATCAAAAGCACCAATTTGTCTATTTGTTGATATTGTATCTCATTCGGATACCTTGTAAACTTCCCTAAATTTCTTCCAGATATCGACGAATGTGCAGCTTTAAAATCCCCATGTCCTGCTCCTGCAACATGTGTAAACCAACCGTCTGGAAGCTATCACTATAAATGTCCACGTGGACATAAAAATAGTACAGATGGTTACATTAAAATAAGTCATTCCCCTGGATCTGGCATCGCAGTAGGCAAGTAACCTTTCTTCATTTCTTTGATATATGAGGCTTGCGTGCTAGATTACTGCAGACATTTGAGTAGAACTTCCCTGAATATATAATCTCATTCCTATGTTTTTCATAATTACATGGCCTCTGTTTTGTGTGAATACAGAGCCATGTATTGTTGGTTTGGAAACCAAAAAACTCATAGTAACTATTAAAATCAAACTCATATTGTTAGCATATGGCCAGCCTTCCATCTATATGCAATGGAAATACATGACAGAGATTTCTTCTTAGCAACATCCTCAAATTCCGTGGCTGTGATTATTTGGCATATAACATGTATAGTGAGTCGAAAATCTTAACACTCTCTTTGGTTGGAACTAATGGTTTGAAGAAAAATTGAGGAAAACAAACCACATACGTGGAAAGAAAGAGAGCATAGAAGAGACCATATTAGATAGGAGATGGTATATCAGAATAAAAAAAAAAAATCTTAATGAAAACATTCCAATGAAAAACAGAAAACTAATGGGCTGTTAATTTAATCAGGAAATCAAGTATAAAACATTAAACTCCTCTCAGAATGTGTCTTAGCTTTTAAATAATACTTAAATATTCTAAGCAAAAGCAGCCAGTCAAAACTGCCGATAGTATTAATTGTTCATCATGGTTTTAATACCAGGTGTGAGCACAGGCCTGTTTGTTTTAGTTGTGGGGAGTGCTTGGATATATTGGTTGCTGGCAAAAAGAAAGCATATCAAGCAGAAAGAGAAGTTTTTTGCACAAAATGGTGGATTTTGCTGAGAGAGAAGCTCTCCAAAGAAAATGACTTAGCTGAATCAACCAGACTCTTTGCTGAAGAAGATCTTAAAAAGGCCACTAGCAACTATGATGAAAATGGAATCATTGGCAGAGGCCGTCATGGAACAGTTTATAAAGGAGTAATATCACCTAATAATATAGCAGTTGCTATCAAGAAGTCCAAACCAAGCGAACAAAGCCAGAGTTCACAATTCATCAACGAAGTGATCATTCTTTCCAGGATCAACCACATCAACGTAGTAAAACTAATAGGTTGTTGTTTGGAGACAGAAGTCCCCTTGCTAGTTTACGAGTTTATCAATAATGGAACCCTCTCCGATCATATTCATGGTAAAGACATTGGCACCTATCTTTCATGGGAATTATGCCTACAAATAGCTGCAGAAATTGCAGGAGCAATTGCTTACTTGCATTCTGCTGCTTCTCCGCCAATCATTCATGGAGATATCAAAAGTGCCAACATACTACTTGATGAAAATTTCATTGCAAAAGTTGCAGATTTTGGGAACTCGAAACTGGTGCCTCGAGATCGTGCTGAAATAGCTACTTTTGTGCAAGGGACATTTGGATATATGGATCCAGAGTACTTCCATTCACACGAATTGACGGAGAAGAGTGATGTTTATAGTTTTGGAGTGCTTATAGCAGAGCTTCTCACAGGAGAGCCTGCAATATCCTTCGACAGGCCAGAAAAAGATAGAAGTCTAGTAATGTACTTCATATCTTCCATGAGGACTGGCAATGGAATGCCTAGCATCATCCACAAAAGTTTAGTTAATGATGAGAAGAACATTCAGCAGATTAAACAAGTAGCTATGCTGGCAGCAAGGTGTTTAAAAGTGACGGGAGACAAAAGGCCAAGTATGAAGGAAGTAGCAATGGAGCTAGAGGGTTTGAAAACAATGGTTGAGCATCCATGGGTAGATAAACAGTCGACTACTGATCATAATGAGACTGAGTACTTGCTCAACCAGAATGTTCTTTCAGACGCTATTGGCAGCACTAGTTTTGGTTATAGTTCAATAGTTGGATTCGATAACACTAGTATTGAAATGACGAGGAAAGTACACTTCAGGTGATAAAGCATTCCATGCTTGCAAATTGGGGCCATTTCCTAAGTGAAGTTGAAGTTGAAGGGGGATCTTCTATATGATTTAGGTTGTTACATATTCATGCCTACATTTTTAGCCGGGAGTGTTTGTTATACCTTTAGGATGTCTTCTAAATTGTGCATTCCTATACATCAATATTAATTGGTATGTATTGTAGTTGGTGATAATCATATGGTATATTTGTTTTCTAATATGTGCTGGTGCAGGTTATTGTGATTATTTAACAATGAAGTTACATGCTTTGTTCTTCCAGACTAACATAACATACTGATGCCCTACTCTAATGCTAGTTTATACTAATGTTTGTAATTTGCGTTCGTTAAGTCACATTTCTGTGATACTTTTGGTCCTTGGTCCTTGATGTCTTTTCACCATAATATATGTTTAAATTAGACGGGATAATTTTATAAATTTAATATTAATATTTATATTTTTAATACATGAAAATAAAAATATACGATCATATTTAATATGGTGTTTGGTTTTATCTTTTGCATACATGATATGATACGAAAGTAATGACATAACTAATTAAATAAAAAATAATTTAATATATTATAAAAACTAATTTATATACAACTTGATATATGTTAATAGCAAAATTTTAATAATTATAATATCAATTTTAGTAATTCGTTTCTCTTATATATTTTTATTTACGACTACTTGGTAATGTAAGATTAAAAAATAAAGGGATTTTTTGAAAAATACAAAATTATTTATATTTGTTTTGTAAAAATACGTTTTTTTGTATTTTGTAAAAATACTAATTTTAAAATAATAAGATTCTATTAAGATGTTGAATAAATTTAATATAATTTAGTGGTTTTGTAATGTGTTTACTAAATTATAATATTATAATACTAAGGTTCAGTAAGTAAATATTGAGGTTCACTTACGTGTAATGTTGTATATTTTTAAATAATATTAATAAGATTTTATTAGATGTTCTACTAGTCATCTCAATTTAAATTTAATATAATATATTATTTTTCATCAATATATTAATATATTCTATTAGGTGTTCTGATTTTTATTATTGAGTATTAAGATTTTTATTATTGAGTATTGAGATTCTATTAAATGTTCGGATTTAAATTATTTAAAAATTACTTATGTATTGAGGTTCTCTCATTTGTGTCAATAAGATTCTATCAAATATTTCAATATAATATAAATTAACTAAGTGTTCTTCTAACTTAAGATATAATTTATTATAATTCAACTAAGTGTTCCAATATAAAAGCTAATAAAATTTAATCTATGTATAAAAATAGAATATTCTATTAGGTGTTCTGATTTTTATTATTGAGTATTAAGATTTTTATTATTGAGTATTGAGATTCTATTAAATGTTCTGATTTAAATTATTTAAAATTTACTTATGTATTGAGGTTCTCTCATTTGTGTCAATAAGATTCTATCAAATATTACAATATAATATAAATTAACTAAGTGTTCTTCTAACTTAAGATATAATTTATTATAATTCAACTAAGTGTTTCAATATAAAAGCTAATAAAATTTAATCTATGTATAAAAATAGATATGAAAATTAAGATTCATATCTAATATTTTACCAAGTGTTCTAATATTAAAACACTAAGTATAATTATATTATTTAACAAAATATAAATTTGAATTAATTTATATTAAATCTTAATTTTAGTTTACTTAATAGAATTTTAATATTAATATTCTTTTAATATTAGATTACTCAGTCAAATACTCGTATTAAGATAATACTAATATTTTGAAAAATCTCAAACAACACATACAGGAATCTTTGACTATTTAATAAAAAATTAAAAAAACTTAACAAGGAACATGTTAAAGAATCTTTAAACAATTTTAAAGGACAAAATTTTGAACAGCCTTAAATAACTCATAAAAGAATCACTCGATTATTTAAAAAAAATTAAGGGAATTATAAGGAACGTTTTAAAGAATTTGAATATTGTGAAAAATATTTAAATGAACATTTTAAAGAATCTTAATACCATAAAATATTATAATTGAATAAATGTTTATCTACATGGCCCCAAAAATATATTTAATGAAAAATATTAAAGAATCTTTTATGTATTTATAAATAATTTAGTAAATATTAAGATTCTATTATATGTTCATTAAAAATATATTATTAAAATATTAAAGAATCTTTTATGTATTTATAAATTATTTTAAAAATAATAATATTCACACTGCATAAATATATTCAAAACTGAAATTGATATGATTTTATTACTTGCCAAAGCTGAATTTGATATGATATTATTACTTACTAAAATTGAGATAGATATGATTTTATTTCTTACCAAATATGATACATAGTTGTAAATATATCGTGTATTCTTATTTCCAATACTATCCTTATATATATATATATATATATATATGATATATGTTTAATTAATCTGTCTATTATCTTAACCGTTGAATTAAAAGTAAAATCAATGGTGATTAGATGAGTTTTCTAGTTTTCTCAAATATATAGGTTTTCTTAAATATATAGGTTTTCTTAGGATTATATATGTGTGTGTGTATGCAAGGTTTCTGAATTCTTGTTATGTGATTATAGTTACATGACGAATCAAAATCTTGAATCAGGCCCAGATATTATTTGTAGCTATTCTTAGTGAAATTGAAGTACTGTATTAAGAAGATCTATAAACAATATGCATGTTTTCTTTTTATCCATTAATTTCATTAAACTCTCTGTTGCGATGATATTTGTGATGGATGTATCTACTTTCTTACATTATGACACACTAAGTTGTTTACAGGCAGGATTACTTTGTGATTTTTTTTATCAACTATTTGAGCTTTTTAATCTGTCACTAGCCAGTACTAACCTCATAAAATTTTGTCCAACCAAAAAGGAGATGAAATTACTCACGTAGTAAAATTTAATTTTTGAATCAATTATTGTATATAATATACATTTTATCCATGTCAAGTACCAAAACAAACTATTTTGTGCTGGTGAATTTGAATTAAAATTATTATTAACCGATGGTTCTTTGTGGAGAATTATAAAGGTGAAAAAAGTAAGTTAAGAAGTTCGACCAAGTTTGTGCTTTTGACTTCCCTACATAAATTAATGAAATTATTTGTGACTTTTAATTCAAAATAAATATGATGCTTTGTTAATCAAAATGGTTCTTCTTCGTACAAATGCAAGTACCAAATGTCAAATTATGAAATTGATCGATAATATTGTAGAATAACTTGTGCCTCTAAAAATAAGCCAGCCGTAAAAATATACACTTGTATCATTAATACTATTTTGTTAAATATTAAACTGATATAGTATTAGCTTATTCCTGATTCTAATTTAAGTATTTAACTTCTAATTATTTTTTTGTCAACGTAATTGTTCAAATAGATATAGTTTCAAGTTTGAAAATTGATGAAGAAGCATTTAAAAGAACATTTGAATGCAAGTTACAATTGCATTTCTTGCGCAAATGTTGTTAGCTAGCAAGGGATTTTAGAACTATTAAAGATTGTAGTTATTTTTAATGATCACTTTCTCAAACAATTCTGATTTATATTTATATATATTACCAACGGGTTGGTGAAAGTATTGATCCTTTAAATGTAAGTTATAATTGCATTACTTGCGCAAATGTTGTTAGCTAGCAAGGCATTTTAGAACTATTAGAGATTTTAGTTCTTCTCAATGATCACTTTCCCAGTTAATTCTGATTTATATGTGGAAACTGTTTACTAGTCACAATTGGATATCTTTTGATATCCAACCAATCTATTTTCTACCGTTAAAAAAATAAATCAACGACTGAGATTTTAAAAAAAAAATGGGAGCGTACGCACGCTCTGTTACAGAGCCGTATGTGCATTTTTTTAAATTTTCATTTTACCCTTTTAAAGTTATGTTATATTATATGTCTCCCGAGAATAACACACTTATCTCTCAGAAACACACTTCTTCTTTTATCATACCATTTTTATGGAGATTTCTATGAAAAAAAGAAATCTAAATCTCTATTAAATTTTTATATAAAAATAAATATAATTGAGATATTATCAAAAATATATTTAAATCTAATATATATAATCTTAAATATAGTAAACACGTGTTTGATATATTAAAAAATCATGTTCGTAATATTTTGAATCATAAAATTTTACATATTTATATATTAATAATATAAATTTATTTTAAATCATATTTATATATTATTTATATTTAATTCAGTTGATGTAAAAATATATAATTTAAATAAGTTAAAAAACTAATATAATTATAATATATTAAGAATTTTTAAAATTATAAAAATATTAATAATTTTAAAATAAATAATTTAATTAATAAAATAAAATACGGGTTAAAATCTAGTATACAAAAAAAAAAGGAATTTTAAAAAAATTTAATTCAAAAATGTCAAACCAAATGGCGGTCTATGCTATTTGATTCATTTTGGTGACCGCCATATGCTATGGCGTTCATGTTTCTTTTCTTTGCAAATTTTTATTTTTTAAATTTAATAATATACATGTGACCACACTAAGTGCATAAAAGCCAAAAAAAAATAAAGACATAGCTCTTTGTAATGTAGCGTGTATGTCTTTTTTTTCATTTATTTTAAATCCTAACCATTTATTTAATTTTTTAATGGTGGTAGATTGGTTAACTTGATTAACAATAATATCCAACTGTGGTTGTATAAGGAACCCTATATATATATATTGCCAAGGGGTCGGTGAATATATCAAAACTTATATTAGTTTTAAGAGAATACATAATTAAATATATCTAATTTTAATAATCTTGGATCACATGTTTGATTATTGTGTATTATATAAGGTTATGTAGTTATTATTTAGTATTGACTACACGAATTTTTTTTTTTTTTTGTGTAGCAGTGCATTACTTTTTTTTTTTGACAAAAGAAAAAGTTTTTATTGAGATAAATCAGCCAACAAAACACAATGAAAATCAACGGGAACATGCCTCCCATCGATGACTCGACCTGGAAAAGAATATGACTCCTTAGCTAAGAAGTGAGCAGCCATATTAGCAGATCGTCTAATAAAAAATAACGACACCTCGTTTAACTCCCTCATACTCTTCCTACAATCTTCAATGACCTGCCCCAATGGCGATGTCATAGGAACTCTGCTCCTAATAGCTTGAACCACAACCAAACAATCTGATTCAATCACCACCGGAATCCAATTGTGATTTTTGACCCAACTGAGGGCCTCCTTTATGGCCATAGCTTCTGTCATTTCGGGAGAAACTGCACCATGATTGAGCAGAGACACCGCTTTCAACAACTCCCCCTTTGAATTCCTTGCAATCACACCAAAACTAAAAGTCTCTTGTTCCCTAAATAAGGCTGCATCGACTGTTACCTTGATAGTTCCTATCTGCGGTTTAACCCAAGAGATAGCTCCATCTCCTTTAACTTTCGAACGGACTAGAGCCTCTACTGAATGTCCTTGGGCATCCTTCCATTGTTCAAGGTACTGCTTTGCCAATGCTAACACATTATTCATAGAACTTTGTTTCTGATTCCAATGCTTATCATTTCTCGCTCGCCAAATAGCCCAACAGATCGTTACTACAAGAGCACATCTTGCAGGATTGCTGTTGTTAAACACTTCCACCAGTCACCTGGAAAATTCACCTGTCAGAATCTGCTGTATATCTGGGATTATTCTCTGCCAACAGTGAGTTGCAAAAGGACAAGTCACCATAGCGTGCATTATTGTTTCATCCTCCATACTGCACACTGGACAATCTTTAAGAACCGGGACCTGTTTTTGAGCTAACATAGACATAGTTGGCAAACAATATGTCAATGCTCTCCACACCAGATTTAAAGTCTTGGGCGGGGCCTTAATTTTCCACAGCCTCGACCATATACTATCTGCATCCTCATTCCTCCACCTGCCTTTTTGAACCTGTAACAATTTATAGGCACTCTTTACTGAGTAAAACCCTGTACTCTCCTTACTCCAATAAAATCTGTCCTCCACCCTTTGACTACTGATAGAAGTCTGTAGAATACAAGACTGGTCTCTTTCATTGAATAAATCCCTGATGACATCCTCATCCCATTCTCTCCTCTCACTGCACATCAACGAAGCAACCGAATTATTCCATAACGCTGGAGACTCAGACGTAATATATGCATTATCCTCAGAATTCAACCACGGCTGATTAACTATACCAATCCGCTATCCAGAACCTACCATCCATCTACCACTCGATTTCAGTAAAGGAATTGCTTCACAGATGCTTCTCCAAACGTAACTAGGGTTATTACCAACTCCAGCATTTAAAAAATCACTATTTGGAAAGTACCGAGCCTTAAATAACTTACTCACCATGCTTTCTGGATTAGTTTGAAGCCTCCAGCCCTGTTTGCCCAGCATTGCCAAATTAAAATCCCGGAGATCTCTAAACCCCATACCCCCAGCTGCTTTATGATTGCTTAATCTGGACCATCTCATCCAGTGAATTCCTGACTGAACACTTGGTTTAGACTTCCACCAGTACTTGGCTAAACTTCTTTCTATATTCTTCGAAATTTCAACTGGCGGCAGAAAAACACCCATAGCATAACTAGGTAGTGTCTGAGCAACTGTTTTAATCAGAATCTCTTTCCCTACCCTCGAAACAAATTTAGCATCCCAACTACACACTCGAGTCTGAACTTTGTCCTTCAGGTAACCCAAAATTACAGACTTATTACGTCCTAAAATATTTAGTAAACCAAGATATGTACTCCTTTCCCCTGCTTCTTCCACACTAAGAACCCTACCCATCTCCATCTTTTCTGAATCCTGTAAATTCGAACTGAAAAAAACAGACGATTTGGATAGATTCACCTTTTGCCCCGAAGCATTTTCAAAACTCTGCAGCAACTTCAACAAATTTGATGCCCCTTGAACAGTAGCTTTACAATAAATGTAAGAGTCATCCGCAAACAACATATGAGAAATAGACGGCACATTTCTACATATTTTGACTCCATAAATAAGCTTTTGCTGCTCATACTTTCGAATCATAGCTGTTAAACCTTCTGCACACAATATGAATAGATATGGTGATAACGGGTCACCTTGACGAATGCCCCTAGACGGACAAATTGGACCCATCTCTTTCGACCCATGCACAATATTATATTTCACCGAACTAACACACTGCATGATTAAAAAGACCCACCATTCATGAAAGCCTAACTTCAGTAGAATAGCTCGAAGATAATCCCACTCCACCCGATCATACGCTTTACTCATATCTAACTTCACCGCCATATAACCCTCTTTGCCTCTTCTTTTCCTTTTTAAATAGTGCATCACCTCATAGCTTATCAAGACATTATCCGAAATTAGTCTCCCTGGTATAAAAGCGCTTTAATTTTCGGAAACAATGTTTGAAAGAAACTCCTTCATACGATTAGCCATTACCTTTGTGATAACTTTTACAAGCACATTACAAAGGGAAATTGGCCTTAAATCACCCATCTCCATCGGACATTTCTTTTTAGGAATCAGCACTACGTTTGTCAAATTTAAATCATAAGGCATAATACCATCCCTAAAAAACTTTCTTACCAGAATAATTATATCCCTCCCCACAATTGACCAATGCTTCTGGTAAAAAGCTGGAGTCATCCCATCCGGCCCCGGGGATTTATCCGGGTGCATTTGAAATAAAGCTGTTTTTACCTCCTCATCTGTTACCTCCTTCAATAAGTCTTCATTGTTCTCCTGGGTAACAACAGTTGACACACTGTTAATCACCTCATACCAGTCTACTCCTGATGAACTGAATAACTCCCTGTAAAAACCAGTAATCAGCTCCTCCAAACCTTCATTCCATTCCTTCCACCTACCTTCAGAATCCTTCAGCTTTTGGATTCTATTCGTTCTTCTCCTTGTACTAGCAGAATTATGAAAATACTTACTATTTCTATCCCCTGATTTCAGCCACAATTGCTTTGAGCGTTGGCGCCAGAATATTTCCCTCTGGTCAAGAATTAAATGCAGCCGTTTTTTAACTGTATCATACTCTGCTATAGACTGAGCATCATTTCTACTCCTCAAATATTTAAGTATCCCTTTGCACTCTTTGATTCTGTTACTAAAATTTCCTGTGATATCCTTTCCCCAAGCTGCAAGTTTACTTCCACAAGCCCTCACTTTCGTTAGAATATCGTACCCATCTTTTTCCTTCCAATAGTCATCAACAAGAATCTGACACATCGGCTCCAACAACCAGGCATTCTCAAACCGAAAGCTCCTTTGTCTATTATGACCATCGTCTTTCCGAGGAATCAATAAAATCGGGCTATGATCCGAATTGGACCCTTCCAAATTATACAGTTTCGCCATTGGAAACATATTAACCAGCTTCGTGTTGTTAAAACTCTGTCCAATCGAACTTCCATCCAGTCAGCCTTTCCCCTACCCCTCTCCCAGGTAAATTGATGACCGATTAAATCCATATCAATTAACTCAGTATCTGCCAAAACCTTATTAAAACCTTCAATTAGCTAGTCCGGATATGGTTCTCCCCCCTTCTTATCTTGTTGAGCCATCACGTTATTCATGTCACCTATTATACACCAAGGTAAGTTTGAATCTCTTGCCAGGTTACGCAAAAGATCCCACGTCCTCCTTCTTTTCGTCCGATCAGGTTCACCATAAAACCCTGTCAGCCTCCAAACACCTAACCCTTCAACTGTTACCTCTATATCAATATGATTTTGAGACAAATTAATTAGTTTGGCTTGATCATGCTCTTTCCATAATAAAGCTAACCCACCGCTCCTTCCCTGAGGCTCTACAACCAACATACCCTCAAACCCCAGTTTATTACGAATCCACTCCATCTTATTCTTTTTACAGATAGTCTCAGAAAGAAAAATAAAATTGGGCCTTTCTTGACGAACAACGTCTGTTAGGAACTGAACTTTCCAACGAGGCCCAAGCCCTTGGCAGTTCCAACTTAAAGTACTCATAATGTCTGGCGGGTCTGCAAAGCAGAGCCCGCCACTAACAAGTTTTTTTGGTTCATTTCTATTTTCTTCTGAGAGTCCAGCATTTCCTCATCTCCCAGGCCTATTGTGTCATATTGATCCACCATATTGGGCTCCTCTGTACGACGTCTTTTAGGATCCGAAAAATTAAGCCCACTTGACTCAACATTATCTATCAAGTTCTCCCGCCCTTCATTCAAATTTTCAGTAATTACTAAAGATTTGTTTGCCCCCTTATCATTCCCATAATTTCCTTGACCCTCGCTAACCACTACCTGCCTTCCAAATATTTCATCCCCTATCTTATCTCCTGATTTCGTGCAATGTTGTTCCCCTAGCACGACAATCTTGGGATTTGAATTATCACCCATCTGAGTCTCCTCCACCACCGAGTTCGTGGCTGGAAATGACCCTCCTTGCCTCAACCATTTCGATCCGATGTTATGATTTTTCCTCCGTGGTTCCGCCTTCATCCACAAACCATATGGCTTTTCAATCAATTCCAGGGGTGTGTCAAATATCTTCTCACAATATTTCTCACTATGACCAATTAAGCCACATATGAAACAGAAAGTTGGCACTCCCTCATATTTGAAGTTAGCCCAGCACCACTGATTTTCACTCCTCTTTAGCTTCATTCTGCGTTTTAATGGCTTATCTATCGGTATCAAAACTCTCACCCTCAGATACTCCCTCCATACCCCTACAAAATTATTAGTATCCGATTCAACAAAAGTCCCAATATAATTTCCAATGTCCTTCACCACTCGCTGCGACATGAACCCCGGATCCATTCCATGTAACTGCACCCACAGCAAAATATTATTTAAGCTTATCGTTCTTGGATTATCCCCTGGTTTCAGCCGTTCAAAAACCAACTGAAAACGTCCAAACGTCCATGGACTGCCTTCAATCACCTGTTTTATATCCACCTCATGGTAGAACTGAAAGATATACCTGTTGGGCTGCAACTACTTAACATACAACCCCCTTCCAGGTCTCCACAGAGAAGCCATTTTATGCTGCATCGCTTGAAAGTCTATTGGCGATTCTGTCAAAAATCTACCCACCAAACACCATCTTACATCGACCTCAGCCTGTTCCTCCTCCTGCCCTTCGTACATCAATCCTCCCTCTTCTTCATCTTCTATCCTGATCAAAGCGAAACTGTCCCCCATTTCTTGCACTGAAGATTCTCTATTTGCCATGTAACTGAATGCTCGGACACAAAAACACAATATTGAAATTGACACTCCTTGACAAAATGATAAAACAAAAGCTAGCTCACCATGCCAATAGGCAAGACGTTTTGGGTAGAGTTTGATATTATGGTATAGTTACGAAAGTATGGGTCTATCCCCTTTTGTAGCAGTGCATTACTTAATACATACTCCTCCGTCCCGATTTATCTGTCCTGTTTGATTTTTTACGATTAAATTAATTCAAATTTGATTGAAAATTTCATATATTATATTATTGAGAAAAATTATAAAAATTATATTGTTAAAAAGTATATGTAATTTACTTTTAAATGTAATTTTCAGTTTTTAAAAATTATAAATTTTTAATTTTTAATTATCAATCAAAATTTCATCAATTTGACCCTTAAAAAGTCAAACATGACAGATAAATTGGGACGGAGAGAGTATATCTTAAACTACATTAGGTTAGGTATCTATTCTTTCATATTTTTTATGTCATTTTTTAACCTGCAAAAAAGATTAATTAATTATATAAAATCACACTAGGTCAAAAGTGTTTACGGTACTATTGTAACATTCTGCACTGAATAGATAAAATGTGTTTAAGTCTTTTGTAATGACAAGTCAACAATTAATGTATATCAATATGCTAACTCTTTTGAGTTAACCAAGTCAACAACTAATGTATATCAATTTGCTAGCTCTTTTCAGTTAATCTGCGATGGGTTGTTGGACTCGGTATACGTCCAGTTGTGAGTTTGGATTGTTATAAATAGTATTAGAGTCATGCCCGGCCAGAAGTATTAAGACACTGTCCGGTTCCGTAAATTTGTTTGTGAACTCGATGAGTACGTCGACCCAAGTCAACAACTAATGTATATACCAATTTGCTAAATTTTTGAGCTGACGCGTGATGAGTTGTTGGGTCGCGTTCACTTATGGGTTTGAATTGTTATAATTCTAATGGCAACTTGAACTTTTAATATGTATATTGAAGTACATTTTATGAAATAATTACACATGTCAAAGGATACTTAATTTAATCTAAAAATATTAAGATACTTAATTTAACCTAAAATATTAAACTAAATTGATTGTTTACTTAGTATTGCTGTATGCATATCATTTTTTTTCAAACACTTGAGCAGAAATTTTAATAACCATTACTTGATATCGAGGGTTAACAAGTAGCAAGTCCAGTCCTGATCAATACCCGGCCCTTTCCTAACTGAAGGTGGCATATACGCTATCTACTAATTAAATAATAAATTAAACTTCTTTTTCGAGAAAGCTAGGTTGACGGGTTCATCAACTAAAAATCAACTTGCAAGTTGCAAGTTATTATATCATGCTGTACCGCTTAACAACGATTGTTGGAGAAGACTTGGCATATTTTATAGATTAATTGGTTTAGTTCTATTATTTCTAATGAACTCCCCATATATGCCTTAATAACTCAATTAAAAATAGCTAAATCATCATTTTGAAAACTTTTGGGAAAAAATTGAGATATTTAACATTACTCAAAAAATAAATGCATTTTTATATGAATTTTATATTATGCTAATCATACATCGTAAATTCATGTTTTATTCGATATATATTTTGATTTTATAATTATATATGAGCTAATATGTAAATATGATTAAGTCATAATATGCGACTAATAATTTACAGACATATTTAAACCATTCATTTCGTATCAGTAAGCATAAAGATATACATAAAGGTATCATACATATTGTAGTTAGTGATGATCGAATGATCGATCAATGCTATATCTAACCGTTTAGATCAATTACAACAGTTTTTCAAATTAAAATAGTGCTCAATCCTAGTAATATATAAAACCATCAAATTTACTAGTCATTCTCTATCTATTTTTAGGGATTCTTTAATCATCTCCTATTTCATTTTTATGAATATAAAATATATTTCCCTTCTTGTTCTCACATTTTTTTTCTCTTTCCTTCTTTTCAAAAATAATTTAATTCAAATTTATTATTATTATAATAATAAATAATGAATATAAGAAAGATAGTCGGAGTCGACATAAAATAGATTATTTAAATCAATTGAACTTATTATTTTATTATATTTATAGGTAATCAACTAGAATATTGCAGTGACTTACTCTTATTTTCTTTGTTGTAGATGATTAAATTTGAAATATATATTAATCTTAATTTTGATACCATATTAAATTATAAATATATCAAATTATTAATTCTTATCGTAAAATATTAGTTGTCACAATCATATATTATATTTTAATAATAATTCAGAAGACTTGTGACTTTGTAAAAGTCAGTTTGTGGAAGTGTATTTTTTTCCTGAGAGCTAACTTTTGTGTTTTGAACTATCTCTGTCCCAAGTTTCCGATCAAAGACATGTTACTTTTATTTCAATTAATAAAATTAAAAATATAATCATACGTACGTGATTTACAATAAAAATATAAAAATAACAAAAATAAATATAAATCAAAAAGTAAAATACGAAAATTAAATATTAAAAATAATCCATTTTATTAAAAATATAATAATATAATCACATGTGATATTAACATGAAAAAGTAAGAAAAATAATATATATATATATATATATAATAAATTATTGAAAAACATCTCGTACTTCATATTTAAATAACTAGTACAAAACTAATTTTTACACCCGTGCAAGGCTCGGGCAACCTTCGATCAAATTTATAATTTTTTAATTTAAATGTATTGGTTTTTTAATATATTAGGTTTAAAATATACCTTTACTTATATGATATTTCTCATAATAATTAAATATTAAAATCTTATACATAGCTAAATTTTTAACTACCGAAATATCACTTTGCATGGATATTAAAATATTTTATAATCAAGTGATATAACCTATATTTTGAGTTTTCTAACCAATTATATATATATATATTAAATATATATAAATTTTCTCATCTCATAAATAAATCATCTAATGTATTGATAAGCGTGAGACTCAAATATAATATTATTTCTTATACCCGTGCAAGACACAATTAATTTTAAAATTTCAATTATATTTTATAATTTATTTAAATGTATTATTTTTGTTAAAATTAATAAGATATAATTCAATGATTTAAAGATAAAAATTTATCGATCACATTATTTTTTTAAAAATCTATGTCGTTAGGAAAATTATTATTCTTTTGGTCGGCATGGCCTTGAATACTCCGAGTCAAAAATATCGGTCTCAAATTCGAGGAATTATATGTTTTCTTATTAACGGTATGTTTTGAGATAACTAATTTATAAGATTTTGAATTAATTGAAAAATATGTATAAAAGTATAATAATAAATAACATATTAAATAAAAAAAATGTATGCAAGATTATAAGAGTAAGCTAATTAAGGGGGTGTTTGGCTTAACTTATAAGTAGTAAGTTACTTTTTTTAAAAAGTATTTTCATTTTTTTTTGAAAATTAATATTTATTTTAGAAATTTAAGACCAAATCTTATTTCCAAATTTGAAAATAAGTTACTTATTTTCAGAAAAAGTACATATATATCAATTTTTTCAGCTTATAAGCTTAGACAAACATGGTCTAAATGTACCAAAATGTATAATAGTAATATAAATATAAATATTAATATTAATTAATTGTTGACATGACATAATAGCTAGTGATGTGGCACATGGGAGGGTAAATTTGTAATTTTATATGAATAAAATGTTTTCCCGAAACAGCTTGTTGTGGTATTATATAGTGGTCGTTTGGGGTTCCTTAAACTTAAAATAAGTAGCTTATTTTGTTTTTATTTTTTACATATTTTCATTTTTTTTAAAGATAAATATTTGTTTTAGAATTTTAAAATCAAATATGAACTTAATTATTTCCGGAAATAAGAGCTTATTTTCGGAAAATACATACATCCCTACTTTTTTTCTAGAAATAAGGGCTTATTTTCATAAGTAACCGGTTGCCAAACAGGCCCATAATAGGGAGATGCCAAAGGACGGCGAAGCAGTGGAGATACAAGATGTAATTCTGGAAGATGCTATGGAGGATGATGAAGATTTCTTTGAGGTTTTCTGAAGTTGGCAGTGTGCTCGTGCTAGGTTTTTCTGGAAGATGCAGTGGTTGTCTTAGGATGTTGCAGGTATCTTTTGCTAATTTGTTTAATGTCGAGCAGGTAGGTGTAGGATTGTAATAGTATGTATGCCTCTTGGTATGTCTAGTCGATCTAATGATGATCAGGCAGTTTATTAGTAATATAATTCCCTGCTTTTCAAAAAAAAAAAACATATACAATTATGCATTTCATGTCTTTACACTTTCAAAAATAATACATTTTTACAATATGCTAACTCATGCAATATTCACCAAATAATTATTTTCTTTTCTAAGTAATTTTATGTTTGAAATCGTTAATTATATGCAAGATGAATACACATATTATATTAAATTATGTTTGCAAACTTGGATTTTATTTTAAATCAGAATTATCATTTCAAAATCTCATATTTGTATTAATATTTGAATGATTTAAAATTTAAATGAAATGTAAATTACCATGCCATTATTTCAAGGAATAAAACCAATAATCTATAATTGGTTGTAGCAACAATGTCGTTATTATTCTATAAACAACAAAACTTGTCTTTCATAAAACCAGGAATTGACGTTGATGTAATTGTTCATTGTTTTTCATGCAACGACTTCGAAGTCTACGTACATGATCAGTACATGTCTATTCAATCTACTGATTTTATAATTATATCTAGTTAAATTTATGTCCCAAACTAATAATGAAATTAATTAATTATATTAGTATTCTATTGTTCTGATTCAATTTATTCTCATAATTTAATAAAAATTATAATCTAATATTTCTCTTTTATGCTTTTCCTATAAAACCGAAGTAACCAACACAATGGAAGGATCAAACTAAGAGCATGAATTATTTGGGTATGATGTTTGTTTGGTTCTCTCTCATTTTATTGCTCCCAATTATCATTACTTTTGTACAATCAGCACCAGTAGCATTCGCACCCGCGCCAGCGCCAGCACCAGCACCAGCACTACCAGCGCCAGCGCCAGCACTACCAGCACCAGTACTACCAAAATATGCAATTGTCAAGCCTGATTGTAGTTCCACCTGCGGTAGCCTTATGGTTCCATACCCTTTTGGCACAACCAAAGGCTGCTATCTAGAAGATAAGACTGATACTTTCCTTATTAACTGCACTGACAACACGCCTTACCTTGGAAAAGGTAATTTAAAAGTACTTAACATATCACTGGATGGTCATATTCACATTTCATCTCCGGTAAGTAATACCTGTTACAATGTATCTGGGTACCGCACAAATGGGGTGCGGTATAACATTGGACTATCAAAATTTCCAATAAACAGTACACACAATAAGTTCACTGTCATTGGATGCTCGACTTTAGCACTTATTACAGGTTCTCGGGTTCAAAGCTACACTACTGGATGTGCTTCAATATGTGATGACGTTGACGGTGTCGTAAATGGCTCTTGCTCCGGAATTGGGTGTTGTCAAACTTCTATCCCAGTAGGTGCAAGGGATTTTACAGTGAGCTTTCAGAGAGTTAATAACTCAGCATTAGCAAAGATTCCATGCAGCTCAGCTTTTGTTGCTGAAGAAAGCGCTTACAACTTTTCTTCTTCAGACTTGAAGGCATTACACAAAAGGTCATTCCCAGTAATGCTTGACTGGGCTGTTGGAAATAAAACCTGCGCCGAAGCAACGAAAAATAAAATAAGTTATGCATGTGTTGCAACAGATAGCACTTGCACTGATTCAGTCTATGGTAATGGCACAGGGTACCAATGCAATTGCCCATCTGGCTATGAAGGAAACCCTTACCTAAGTAATGGTTGCATAGGTACGTGTGGTACTTTCTCGTTCCCAAATAGTTAGATCTGTTGCTCTGTCACATTCTTATATTAAGAATTCAAAAGTGCTATGCTATTCCTTTATTGCAATGAAATTTTTGTGTTTACTAGTTCTCCAAAAATCTTAAGATATTAGTAGAAGGGCTTATTAGGATCTTATATCATATTCATCTTGATCTTATGTTATATTCTGGCACTATGATCTATAAATTATTGGTCTCTTATTTCAGTACTAAAAGCACACTCAGAATACAATAACTTTCATTTATCTACTTGTTGATATTGTATCTCTTTCTGATACTTTGTAAACTCCACTCAATTCCTTCCAGATATTGACGAATGTGCAACTTTAAATCCATGTCTTCCTACTGAAACGTGTATAAACAAACCGCCAGGACACTATCAATGTAAAAAAAGTCATTCCCATACATCTGGTATCGCAATTGGTAAGTAACCTTCTTTTTTTCCTTTCTTTGTTTTCAGTGATATATGAGATCAACTTTCCAGATTACTGCAAACATTTGAGCAGAACTTTCCCGAACAAATATAATTTTGTTCCTATATTTTTCATAATAAATGACCCCTTTTTTTGTGGATACAGAGTAATGGATTGTTGGTTTTGAAACCAAAAAACTCATAACTTCTACAAATATATTTGTGACCAAAGTGTTAGAATATAATATGATTCTGCTAAGCCCGCTTCCTAACACCTTGAGGTTTTAGGAGAACTGGTAACTTAACACAAAGCAATTAAATAATACATTAACATATATTTACAAATTAGGAATTCTGTTTTACCATTTTATTGAATTTATTCAAACCAAATGGAGCATAGACGAGAGTCGCGAGACCACAGCAGATAGGAAATGATATATCAGAATCAAAAAGATATATGTTAGTGAAAATATTCCAGTGAAGAACAGAAAACCACATTGAGTAACACCTAAATCGTTCAATGATGAAATTTATCTAATCCATGTAATAAAATAATATGTTAATAGCATGGGATAATATTCATAAAAGCTGTTGATATCTTTCAGTTTATACCTTACTATATATCTTGTACACATCAAGTGAAAATCAGATCAATATTTTGTGCATCATACCAAATGGCGTTGTATGTGAAAAGGTGGAAGGAATTGATATAAAAAACAGAAAGATAGGAGCAGGAATCGCTACAATGAGATAATGAGAGATGAGATGGTCGAAATTACTTATAAAGTTTATGGATGAAGCGCAGTAGGAGAGTGCTATAAGCAAGACCTTGTTTATGCAGGAATGGATGAATAATTACAAATTTAGTTAAATGGAATGAAGATTATTAATAAATATTGAAAAACACAAAACAAAAGGGCTTTTAGTTTGTATTTGTATATAAATGGACTCTTATCTTTATTTAGTCAGGCAAACGAGGAAAAAACATTATGAAAATCTAGTAATGTTATTAACCTTTTAATAATACTTACAATATTGCTAGCAAAAGTAGCCAGTCAAAAGTGCTGATAGTATCAATTGTTCATTATGGTTTAAATTACAGGTGTGAGCACGAGCCTGTTTGTTTTAGTTGTGGGGAGTACTTGGATATATTGGCTTCTGGCAAAAAGAAAGCATATCAAACAGAAAGAGAAGTTTTTTGCGCGAAATGGTGGATTTATGCTAAGAGAACAGCTATCCAAAGATAATGACTTAGCCGAAACAACCAGACTCTTTGCTGAAGAAGATCTTAAAAAGGCCACTAGCAACTATGATGAAAATGGAATCATTGGCAGAGGCGGTTATGGAACAGTGTATAAAGGAGTAATATCACCTAATAATATAGCAGTTGCTATCAAGAAGTCCAAACTAAGCGAAGAAAGCCAGAGTTCACAATTCATCAACGAAGTGATCATTCTTTCCAGGATCAACCACATCAACGTAGTTAAACTAATAGGTTGTTGTTTGGAGACAGAAGTCCCCTTGCTAGTCTATGAGTTCATCACTAATGGTACGCTCTCCGACCATATTCATGGTAAAGATAATGGCACCTATCTTTCATGGGAATTGTGCCTACAGATATCTGCAGAAATTGCAGGAGCAATTGCTTACTTGCATTCTGCCGCTTCTCCTCCAATCATTCATCGAGATATCAAAAGCACCAACATACTACTTGATGAAAATATGATTGCTAAAGTTGCAGATTTTGGGGCCTCAAAACTAGTGCCTCGAGATCACTCTGAAATAGCCACTTTAGTGCAAGGGACATTTGGATATATGGATCCAGAGTACTTCCATTCAAGTGAATTGACGGAGAAGAGTGATGTTTATAGTTTTGGGGTGCTTCTAGCAGAGCTTCTCACAGGAGAGCCTGCAATATCCTTCGATAGGCCAGAAAAAGATAGAAGTCTAGCAATGTACTTCATATCTTCCATGAGGACTGGCAATGGAATTCCTAGCATCATCCACAAAAGTTTAGTTAATGATGAGAAGAACATTCAACAGATTAAACAAGTAGCTATGCTGGCAACAAGGTGTTTAAAAGTGACGGGAGACAAAAGGCCAAGTATGAAGGAAGTAGCAATGGAGCTAGAGGGTTTGAAAACAATGGTTGAACATCCATGGGTAGATAAACAGTCGACTACTGATCATAATGAGACTGAGTACTTGCTCAACCAGAATGTTCTTTCGGACGCTATTGGCAGCACTAGTTTTGGTTATAGTTCAACAGTTGGATTCGATAACACTAGTATTGAAATGACGAGGAAAGTACAGTTTAGGTGATGAAGAATTCCATGCATGCATATTGGGGCCATTTCCTAAGTGAAGTTGAAGCTGAAGGGGGATCTTTTACATTGTGGATTTCCATGAAAATGCTCAAATATTTAGGAACCTAATGATATGTTGTTTCTTTTTGGATTTTGCATCGTAATCAATGTATAGCAAGATTATCAAAGTTACTGTATAATGTAAAGTGAATAATTTTAGTTTTTAATAAAGAAAAGCTTGTTTCGTGTTATTTTGAATTGAAATATTGTTAATGAGAGCATTCCGGGAACTTGAAATTATTTTTCGCTCAAGACATTTGATTTTATATGCTACAGTTGAATATTATATGAAATTAATTATCTGTATAATTTGCTCTGATTTTGGCAATCTGTTCGTTATATCAATCGGTATCATACATATTGTAGTTATTGATGATCCAATGATCGATCAATGCTATATCTAACCGTTAGATCAATTACAACAGTTTTTCAAATTAAAATAGTGCTCAATCCTAGCAATATATTAAATTATCAAATTCACTAGTCATTTTCTATCTATTTTTAGGGATTCTTTAGTCATTTTCTATTTCATTTTTATGAATATAAAATTTATTTCCCTTCTTGTTCTCACATTTTTTTTCCCTTTCCTCCTTTTCAAAAATAATTTAATTCAAATTTATTATTATTATAATAATGAATATAAGAAAGATGGTTGGAGTTGACATAAAATAGATTATTTAAATCAATAAAATTTATTATTTTATTATATTTATAGACAATCAACTAGAATATTACAGTGACTTACTAGCTCTTATTTTCTTTGCTGTAGATGATTAAATTAAAATACATATTAACCTGAATTTTGATACCATGTTAAATTATAAATATATCAAATTATTAATTCTTATCTTAAAATATTAGTCTAACTTGTCAAAATCATATATTATATTTTAATAATAATTCAGAAGACTTGTGACTTTGTAAAAGTCAGTTTGTGGAAGTGTATTTTTTCCTGAGAGCTAACTTTTGTGTTTTGAACTATCTCTGTCCCAAGTTTCCGATCAAAGACATGCATGTTACTTTTATTTCAATTAATAAAATTAAAAATATAATCATACGTACATGATTTACAATAAAAATATAAAAACAACAAAAATAAATATAAATCAAAAAGTAAAACACGAAAATGTAATCATACAGGTGCCTTTTTGTTTTAGTACTTGCTTGGATATATTGGTTGGTGGCAAAAAGAAAGCATATCATACAGTTTACAAAGGAGTGCTGTCACCTAAAAGTTGCTATTAAGAAGTCTAGAGTAAGCGAACAAAGCCAGAATTCACAATTCGATCATTCTTTCCAGGATCAACCACATTAACGTACTAATAGGTTGTTGTTTAGAGACAGAAGTCCCCTTGGTAGTTTATGAGTTCATCACTAATGATACCATATTCATGGCACCTATCTTTCATGGGAATTATGCCTACAGATAGCTGCAGAAATCGCAGGAGCAATTGCTTACTTGCAAAGTTGCAGATACAGGCTGCAATCTTTAATATGGTCAAGTTGCAAACAGGCTAATTAAGCCCACACTTGTTTTTTTACACTAGTACACTACTAAATAATTAATTAAGGCAACATTTTTTATTGTACGTAATAATAAGAACTTAATTTTCTATTATGATTTTACAACTTGAGATGAGCTACCCACTAATGCTTGATTTGCAGAGAAAGCAATGCATATTTTCAAATTGTCCTCGGCCTAGCTTGTTTGTAACTTTACCCAAATTTTAATTAAATTAATTAATTTTATAATTAATTTATTATTATTATATGAAAAATATAATTTTTTTTAAAATTATTATCATAAATTATATTTATTTTATTACAAAATTCAATTTTCAAATTTGTCAAAACAATAAAACTATTTTTTATTTAATATCAAAATTTGGTAAATTAATTTTTTTGAAATGTAAATAATTATATAAGTTAGTTGTATTTTGGTGGTCAAAAAATTTGCACCAACTTTTAAAATAATGTCTATAATTTGAAATTTACATATAGATGACAAAATTTTGTATTGAATTTTAAAAAAAAGGTTTTGAAATTTTGAAATTGATAATTATAGTACACATTAAATTTCAAAAAAGTGATTATAATTTAATAAATTTTAAATTTTAAAACATTATGTGGAAAATATAATAATTTATAATTAAAAATAATAATTTTGATGACACATAAACATAAATATTTATTGAAGATACAAAGGATGAAGTTTGAAAATTTAAAAACTCAAATTTCTTATCAAATATATAAATTTGTTAAAAACCGAGATGGAAAATAAGTTCTAATTAAATTCAAGCCAACTAATCGGAGTCGAGTTCCAACCGATTTGAATTATAAAGCTATTGTTTACTAGAATTTGGTTCAAATCAGATCATTTTTTATTTTTGATAAATATTTACATATTTATGTGTTAAATTACTAATGGAGTGTACGTGAGTGAGTTGAACTGAGTCTAAATTGTTCATGTTCGGTTTGTTTAAAATATTTCAAATTTGAACTCAAATTCGAACTTTTATTCAGACAAATATTTTATTCGAATTTGAATCGTTAGGACATATTTGCTAACCATCTCACAAATATAACTTACTAACACATTTTATGAGCTACTACTCATTAATATCTTTCACAATCTTGTGTTCATTATCATCTTAATTTACAAGCTCATTCTCATGAAAAATTTAGGAATATTTTTAAAAAAATTGATGCGAAGCAAACTAGATAAATTAGTGAATTAATTTATAAATAAATATATATAATTATTTAATATTTATCGTAAATATTTATGAACATGTGTTCATGAATTTATTTTGAACAACTTCACGAACATTATAATCGAATTTGTTCGCAAACTTTTGAGCTAAAATATATTATGTTCAAATTCAACTTATTTATGAACCAAACTTAAAAATTGTGTTATGGTGGACTCGTTTATAAACTAAATTCAAAAGGAATTTTTTTTTCTAGCCGAAACGTATAGGCTTATTTATCAGCCAAACTTACAACTGTATTTTTATTGTAGTGATGAAACCGAGATGATTTCTTAGGACGTGTGTAGTTGCGTACTACAATTTATTTGTTTCTCTTTCTTTTAGAACTCTAAAGTGCTTTTAATTATATAGGTTTGTGTGTGTTCGTGAAGTTAAAATTAAGCTACCTTGAACCATTTTCTACTGGCTAGTGATGCAGATTAGTGTAGAGGCTTCTTGAGATAGAAGTGCCCTGTTATCACGGCTACAATACTGCCCTTCAATTAGCTTCTTTACAGTATTTTTATACGAGAAGTAACGCGTGACATACATTACCACACCATTCTTCAGCTCAATATTTATACATATATTATCATAGACGTTAACTCCATGTGACCCTTTTGCATTTCTCATGAGGGGATCCTTCCATAGCTTTATTACTATTTTTCTGTTCACCATATCATATACCTCTCTGCATGACTCTGATTCTATTGGTATGTATAGGATATCTCTATAAAAAAAAAAAAACCTTTCTTGTTCTTTGTTGTGCATGCTTAACTTTTTTTACATTTTGTAGGTGAAAACATTGAGAACAATTGATTTGAGTCCTGATATTAGCTCTAAATTTCATTATGAAAAGTGGGGATTACTTGGATGGTATACTTGGTGATAATGCTGGAGGAAAAGCTAACAAATTGAGAGTACAGAGGAGTGTCTCAGCTAGGCTTGTGACAGTGCTCACTTGTCTCCAGTTTGCCTTTGCAGTTTATGCAACTTTCCTCTTGTATTACATGAGCCCTTCTTTAGATTTGAAGGCAAAACCAGACTTTTCTTGGGCTACACGAATCGCACAGCAATGGAAACACTTGATCGTCCAACCACACGTAGTGAGTCGATACCAACAGGCATTGAAACAAACAACAGTGTGTGAGAGTGAGACTATTGATTTTGTGCAGAAAAAGTCTAATGATGAAGTGATGATTAAATTGAAGAGAGAACTTTATGAGGAAGTGCTTAGTTATCAAAGCAAGTCTTTTGGTAGTGAGACGCTTACTGAGCTACTGGAAATGAAGTCTCTGTGGGATTTAAAAGGTTCAAACATTCCAAAAGTGACAGTGATTCTGAATCATTTTAGAAGAACATTTTGTGCTCAGCTTGAATCTTTGCTTCATCAAACACTACCCTTTCACCACGTTTGGGTACTTTCATTTGGTAGTCCAAAAGAAATTTCTTTAAAGAGAATCGTGGAGAGCTATAATGATTCGAGGATAAGTTTCAATAGCTCAAGCTATGATTTCAAGTATTACGGAAGGTTTCAATTGGCCTTGCAAACCGAAGCTGATCTTGTATATATTCTTGACGATGACATGATCCCAGGTAGAAAAATGATACAGATTTTATCACATGTTGTAGGGACAGAGAAGTATAAAAACTCGGTATTGGGAAGCATTGGAAGGATTTTGCCTTTTCGACAGAAAGATTTTAGCTTTCCCAGTTACAGAAAGTATCAATCAAAAGAGGCTGGCCTTTATTTGCCTGACCCTGCTTATAATATCACAGTTGATAAGATTGTGCAGGTTGATTTTCTTTCTAGCTCTTGGTTTCTTTCAGCAGACTTTGTCAATACACTTTTCACTGAAACACCTTTCACTTTCATGACCGGTGAAGATCTTCATCTAAGGTGTGTTATTTAATTAATATAGTTTTCTTATTATGTTTGCATACAATATGATTAATATAGATTTCTTATTACTTTGCCAAATCTAGTCATATATATAGTAGTGCATGCCTATATAGTTTGATCGTGTTGGTAAAAACTGCAGTTTCTTTTTTCAGATCATTTTTAATTCAAATTTGTTCCAATATATTAAGCCATAGGACTTCAGAGTTCAGAGAGAGAAATTAATTAGGGCGACAAGTATAACAGACTATAATTTTTGTTCAAGTTCATTACTTATATATCACATACATCTAAATGTAAGCGCATATATTTTAAAAAAATTTGATTTTCTTAAGATCTGCGTGCAATTGAATTATATTGTCTAGTAGCGGACTACAAGATACTACAGGACAATTTTGTAACATTTAGGTGTAGGTACATGTCAATAGATCACATGGCTGGTAGATTAATATATTGTTTAATGCACTATATAAAGAATCCTACCCATGTACAAGTACATGGCGCGATAATCACATGGTCCTTTACAGTGAAGCATTTCTGTATTTTGGTTCATGGTTCTGATGCTAGCAGTGTTGGCATGTATGCAGTTATCAGCTTCACAAGTACAGAAATGCTGGTTCATTTGTTTTACCAGTTAATCCTAAAGACAAGGATACTTGGGGTGACAGTGAACATAGGCTTGCTTATGTAGCCGAAACCACTGTCATTTTCAAAGATATAGTTCAAGTCCGTGATGATCAATGGTGGAGCGCCCTCTCCACTGGATACGTAACACAGTGGGCTGCAATGTACCCCCAAAGAAGTGATGCACTTTTTTATGCCCATTCTGTTGAGGAAGCTAAAGCTCTTGCACCGCTTCTCAAAAAGTTCAGGTCCACTATTGGCAAGAAGGCATACATTGCTATCTCCGGAGGAACTTTCTGCCCTTGTGAAGATGCTGCATCTGCCTTAAGTTGGCCCAAGGCAGTATGTAAAGAAAGAAGATTCAAAATTTTTGATTTGGACATTAAGGCTCTTTCAGGAGTTTCAAACTCAAAAGTGCCTGTAGTACAAGCAGTTTATGCTAGTATGAAAGGATTGATCAAAATTCATAACCCAAGCGTAGTGATCGCAGTGAGTGATATTGATTTGAATGTGTTGAAAGCACTGAAAATGGCTACAGAGACTAATGCAAATTCAACATTGATTTTGCTACCAAGACCTTCCGTGTCAAAGGTTACCTGGATTGCTGATTTACACGCTCCAGCATTGCCAAGTAAGACCAATCAATCTCAATATAAATGTAAATCTAGTCAAGTTTTTTATATATACCATTTTAGGCTGTTTTATGCAAAATTCATACTAACGTTTCTTGTGCAGAATGGAACCATATGCGGATATCTATAAACATCATCACCCAGAATCGTGCTCATTCATTGACAAGGCTGCTCAAGTCTCTCAGGAATGCTTATTATCTTGGTGATGAAATTCCTATTAGTTTTAACATGGATAACAAAGTAGACAAGGCAACTCTAAAACTTGTGCAGTCTTTTAACTGGCCGCATGGTCCCAAAATCCTCAGGAGAAGAATCGTCCAAGGAGGGCTCATTCGCGCAGTAAGTGAGAGTTGGTACCCCTCCTCGGATAATGACTTTGACCTCCTCCTTGAAGATGATATTGAAGTCTCGCCATACTACTACTTATGGATCAAATACGCACTCTTGACCTACCACTACGATCCACAAGTATCTCTCCCAGAGCTCTTATCTATCTCTCTTTACACCCCACGTTTGATAGTAGTAGTAAAAGAGAGGCCTAAATGGAATGGAACTGAATACTTTAAGCACATTCATCCAAACACACCTTATCTCCACCAATTACCTTGTAGTTGGGGTGCAGTTTTCTTTCCAAAACAATGGAGAGAATTCTATGTATACATGAACATGAGATTCACCGAAGATGCCAAGAAAAACCCTGTTCAAATACCAAAGTCAAGAACAAATGGTTGTCAAGCTTCATGGAAAAAGTTCTTGATAGACATGATGTACCTTAGAGGGTATGTGAGCTTGTATCCAAATTTTCCGAACCAAACCAGCTTTTCGACTAACCATATGGAACCCGGGGCACATATAAATGCAAAAGACAATGTACTTAGTCACGACAAAAGTGATTATGAAGTGCCATTATTACAAGACGATTTCATGAATTCCTTGCCCGATGGTAAGTTACCGCCAGCTTCAAAGTTGCCATCGCTAAACCTTTTTAACCAGGCAGTTTCTCTCAGGGGACTCAAGGCTGCTGGAGCAAAGCTCAGACAAGATGTACTTGGATGCAGCATTACAGAAATAGTCATTGTTGATCATGAAACGGGCCTACCTTCACATTGTGCAAAATTCTGATTTACACTCAATTTACTTTTCTAATCTGTATATTGACGTTACACTAGAGCTAAACATTGTTCTTATTCATATGTATGAATCACAATTCACACACATAATACATAGAGCTTCATAAGAACCATAAGTTCATGATTAGCCTTTCTAGTGATATACACACCTTGCCAACACAATAATAATCATAAAATGTGTCATAACTTGAAATCATCATCTCATCTTAAAATCTCACATCCAATTAAGGATATATAAATATAAAAAAATTATTTAACTAAATTTATTTTTAATATACATATATAATTTTTTGAATACAAAAAATTGTAAAAGGGAACCAACACAATGCTGTAAATAATAAAAAGTTGGTGGCCATGAATATAATACAGCAAGTATCACATTCTCTTATCCAGGTTTATACTCTTGAGTGAAACGCATAAATTCACTTGTTGTCCCCTTTAATTTGAAATTCCAGAGCATATTGAAAACGAGTATCTCATTTTTCAGGCATAGCATCGCAACTCATTTTCTAAATCAATAATTTTCTAACAGCTAAAAAACTTTATATTTATTCATTGGAATCTAGTCCATAGTTATTTGTTATCAACCCTTTTAACCATCCATCCATCATTTGTCCGCATATAACGGGTTACAAAAAATATTAAGTTGACAAATTTTTATTAATTATTAATTGAAATTATTATATTATTATCTCTTTGTTAATTATTAATTAATTGAATCCAGGTTACTTCGACATTTTTATTACTTTTTAATTGAAAATTAAAATTATTCTTTCTTCATTAAGAAATTTAAGAAAATGGAAGGGAAAAAAAGGAAATATTTATAAATTAATAGAATTAAGAGATGATTGTGACATCTAAAAAGTAAAATGTTAACAAACTGATTAAATCCTAACATAAAAAATATATTATAAAAGTTCAATTAAATATTCATTAATACGTAATTGTTTGAAAACGGCGAACAAATTTTATGTATCATTTAAAATATTCTTAAAAAATCAATTTAATTGAGATATAATAATTAAAATTCTAAATTCTTGATTCGACTATCACTTAACCCAAAATTTATTAAATTAAATTCTTATATGTAAATCTACTGATTCATATAAAAAAAAAATAATCCAACTCGATGCCATTTTGATTCGTTTTTTTCTTGTTACAATTATATGTTCGAAATCCAACAAAACTCAAACTCTAGTGACACATGTTACCTTCTTACAATCTTGACAAAACTACTTGTAGCTTTATATTATTATATATATTATTAAAGAAAAGCACTGGTAATTAATATTATTAAATTAAATTAAATTTGATTATTTTTCATTTCCTGCTTATCAAACATAACCAGAGAGAGAAAGATATTCATTCTTGCCGATCTCTCTTTTCCAGGAATAATATACATACATCTACTTATATCTATATCTATATCTATATCTATATATATCGACGGCCATTTTTGTGTTCAAATTGCTCATTCTGCTACACCCCACTTGTATGTCATACCCCTAATTTTATTTTTGTTTTGTGTTGCTTTTCAGTTGCTTTTGCATTTTTATGTTCAGATTCTTTAGTTTCAATGTTGTTTTGGGTGATTTGTTTGTTGGCAAGTGTACTAGATTTGATTCTTTTTTGTGGGTTGGTCTTTATTTAGTGTATGTTTTGTGAGTTGAATTGGGGTTTATGAAATGAATCTTTGTTTTGTTTGAATCTCATTTTTGAGTTTCATGATTATGTAAGAAGTGTGAAATCGTGGGATTTGTTCAAATGGGGTGTTTTGTTTGGTGTTGATTTGAGTTGTGTGTGAGTGTGTGTGATATATATTGATAGTGCTATAGAAAGTAGAAATGCTTTGATTTGAATCTGCCTCTCAGAATACATTTTACTGGGTTGTATTTTATATTTTGTTTTGAGGACCGGAAATGGGCTTCGTGTGTGCAATTGTATAGTCGATTGTCGACTATATGTTGTAAACAAAATGGGAATGGATGTTTTGAACTTGTTTACAACTTGCTAATAAAGCCTAAACAAGATGGTTCTATTTGATACTTAATAAAAGTGTAGTTTATTGCTTTCTGAACATTTTTTTTGTCGGTGTATCTGTAAGTTATGTATGCATGTCATGCTTTTGAGAAAATAGGCCAAAGATTTTGTGAATTGTATGTTACATTGATTTATGATATTATAAAGTTGCTTAAGGGATTGATCTTTATCAGGACGTTACCGTCTGAACTGAGGAAGTTTACCAGACATGGGAAACATCCATCGCAGGTTTGTAAAGATATATTTTTCTACTTTTTTTTATTTGTACACGTGGCAACTGAAATATTTGTAATTTGGCTTCTAGTTAAGCTGACCTGCTTGCTTCGTTTTTCTTATTTCCAGTGGTACTTTTAAAAAATCAAATGATAGTGCGAGACTTGTTATAACAACCATCATGGGAATGGTTTTCGGTTATTTTATTGGTATTTCATTTCCGTCTGTTTCCCTTTCTAGGGTAAGTTCTCTCAATTATGGGCATTACTTCCACTTCATACCATCATCTATTTCATTATTCTCATATCTTTCAGATTAACTTACCTTCAAGCCTTATGTCATCTCATTCTGATATTATCAAAGTTCCCGACCGCAGTTTTCCTGAAAATCTTGGTTCAGGCAACACACCTACAATACCTAAGGTACTCTTTTCTGGCCATTAATAATTCTTGACTTTCCAGAAATGGATGTTTTTTTTAACTAAAAACCATCCTCAAAAACATAATTTTCTTCTACCGACTCTGAATTTTTTTTTACTCCCTCCGTCCCGTTGAATTGTTAACATTGTTGACAGTGTCTGACACGCATTTTAAGGTACATATAAAGTATAGTTCCATAACTTATTTTTTTAAAAAAAATTCTGAATAAAAAATTAATGTTTAAATTTTTATTCAGAAAAAAATAATTAAAAATAAGTTATGGAACTATACTTTATATGCACCTTAAAATGCGTGTCAGACACTCTGTCAACAATGTTAACAATTCAGTGGGACGGAGGGAGTATATAATATTTTTGTAATAACATAACGTGTAGTCAATTAATTGGTGAATGGATCTTAAAAACCCAGTATCCAGCACATCCCATATTTTTTATGTGTAGTTGTATATAATATACTACTTTTATATATGCTTCACTTTAGTACATTTTTTTCTTTTAATGGTGACACCAATATTTATAGAATTGAAAAGGAAATGTAAACAGAACTTATCGTAACTTGATCAGCTTATTATGGAAACAAATCATGTCGGAACCTGCTGGTAAAATTTGTCAATCTAGAAAATTACGAGTACTTGATAAATCCTGGCAGTGATGCATTCCATGCACAATAACATCATAGTACTTTGTAGTTACAAAAGAATAATGAATCCCTTGTTCAAATTTGGTTATAATACTAAGTATAGTTGGCGTGTTGTTGCATGGATGTGTGTTCCGATTTCTTGTGTGCAAGTTCTTTAATCATTGTTTTTTCCCTACATCACTGTGCACGAATAATTTTTGTGTGCGGGTGTTCATTAAATATATAGTTACCGGCCATGTGTATATATGCTAACATGAGAATTAAATATGGTCCGAGTAGAACCGAACACCCATATGCTCACCTGTGGTATCATTTTATGTTTATCAGATTTGGATTTGGGTCCAGTATCGTTTTATACGGATATAAGTTGATCCCAAGTATTAAAGTTCGGATCTTAACTGAATATGAGATTGTCATAGTTTATTTATCCTAACCGAGTAGTTAGTGATCCATCGAATCGAATACGAGTTGGATATGATCTACTGACATTAAGTATCATTTTTATTTGGACTACTTATATAATTGATTAATTATTTATGTAGATAAATTATATTAGTTGAAAATTTAACTTATAGAAAGTATTAAAATTCTATAAATGGTCTATTAGGATAGAAATATAATAGGTCAAAAATATATACCACATTCGAGTTTGGACCGGATCGGACCATGGACCATAATCGGGTAGGATTGTTTTGTAAAAAGTTATATAAGACTTGATCGGAGTAGCAATATGAGTGCTCGTATCCGGATCATATTTTATCCGGGTTCAAATTTTGCGTCAAATCCGTATCATTTACAAAACGAATCTGATACGTGTATCATATTCTCGAGCCAGATATGGACCAGGTTGGCAGATAATGCATTACAATTTTCAGCCGTAAATTCAGTATTGAATATTAGAGTACTTTATTCAATATTCTGTATATATATTAGTACTCGATAACTGCCATTTTATGTCATATTTCGTTTCCTGTTTTGACTTTTTTCTTGCCATATGTAATACTCTAAACCTGCAGCAACCAGTATTTTAGCAAAAGCATTTATGATTTTAAATTGGCTTTGTTTTGGGATTTTGTTTGTGTTGCTTCCAGATCTTTGTTCCATCTAATCCTCGTGGTGCTGAGACGTTGCCTCCAGGAATTGTGGTGCCCGAGACAGATTATATGTTAAGAAGATTATGGGGTGACCCAAGTGAGGTATGCTTTTTTAATGATATCAAAGGAATTTGATGTATACATATTTGCATGACTTCTGTCTTAAGTCTGAACTGTTATCGATTAGCTTTCGCAGATTTGTGCAATTCCTTGACAACAAATTTATTTTTAGGATATAAAAAAGAAGCCAAAGTACCTGTTAACCTTTACAGTCGGTTTTGATCAGAGAAACAATATTGATGCAGCAGTCAAAAAAGTAAGACATTCTACTTATTCACTGCATTTAATAATATTGCATTGGTGCTGATGCTTTTTGTCGTGTATTCTTTTGTAGTTTTCCGATGATTTTCAGATTTTGCTTTTCCACTATGATGGCCGAACTAGTGAATGGGATCAGTTTGAATGGTCAAAGCGTGCAGTTCATATCAGCGCTAGGAAACAAACAAAATGGTAAGATTTTTCGTAGTTTTAATGCTGTTGAGTATTTTTCATAGATGATGTTCTCTAAAGTAGGGTGTAGAGGTCTTATTAAGTAACTAATATTGAAGTTCTCTCTCCGCTTTAAACCTTTTAGGTGGTATGCAAAGAGATTTTTGCATCCTGATGTTGTAGCAGCCTATGATTACATTTTTATTTGGGATGAAGATCTTGGTGTTGAGCACTTCAATGGGGACAAGTATTTTCTTCTCCTTCTGTGTGAATGTATTGTATATGTTTTTTATTGTGATATCTGCTAAATTCTAGGTATTTAATAAAGTGAGTCATCTGTAGGTTTATTGAACTAGTTAAGAAACACGGTCTTGAGATATCCCAACCTGGTCTTGAACCCAATAATGGACTAACATGGCAGATGACGAAGAGGAGAGGTGACAGAGAAGTTCACAAGTTCGTTTATCATCTCTGCCTCTGATACTATATATGTTATTTTTGTTGTTATTCTTGTTTGAGAAATGGTTGTATATGCATAAAGTTTTATCATTGTTATACTTTAATTATCAGGGATACAGAAGAGAGACCAGGGTGGTGCAGTGACCCACATTTGCCTCCATGTGCTGCGTAAGGCTCTCTCTGTCTTTACCCCAGATATCAATTTAAATGTTTTCATTGTATGTAAGGACTAAAAAAACATCCATCAACTCTATTAGATAATTACATGATTTAACAGGATCCATTTAAGAGCAGCCAATTGTCCAAGCGTCATTAATAATAATTATCTATGAAATAAATAATTTCAAATGTTGTGCTGCAACAGTAAATAGCTATGTTGCAGTTCCTTATGAAAGATAAGGTTCCCACTGCTTATTTGTTAAAAGTAAACGTTGGTGTTTTTAAACTTACTCCAGGTTTTTAATGTATTAATATCTTTCTTTCTGCATTTTTCCCTTTCGTTTTCTTCTCCTGATCTGAATCAGAGCTCTTACTTCTTCAAGTAACTCGAAATAAAGAATGGTCTGTGCAGCAATGTAATAGGAAGCACAATGATAAACCCTGTCATTTGACATTTTTTCAATTGAGTTTGATGTCAAATTTCAATGATTTTCAAATATTTCTGAGATTTACCATAATCCATATTTGTTGAGAGAAATTAATCAAGTATACAATACAACACTTTAAAATCAAGATGTATATGCTATGTGCACATGTTTATGCTGTATTATCATATATATTATATTATTTTTTAGGGTAGATTGCACCTTGCTCTGGCATGTAATTAGTTTGTGTCAATTTTAATTTTTTCATCCAGATTTGTGGAGATTATGGCACCAGTATTTTCTCGAGAAGCTTGGCGGTGTGTGTGGCATATGATTCAGGTACATCTGTGTACACCAGATAAGTGACTATATATTTTTTTGAACTTTTATCCATCGAGTCCTCCTTAAAATGCTAAATATCCTTGTAGAATGATTTGGTGCATGGGTGGGGTTTGGATTTTGCCCTGAGAAGATGTGTGGAGGTTAGTGTATATTTTACTTTTTCCATAAAGCTGCAATTTCCAATCTTTTGAGCTTGATGTTATTTCAAATATATCATTGTCATTCAACATTTGTTTTCATGTATATTCATACATCCAGGTTTTGGTAAAGACCTTAATTAAACACTACTTGTGAATTCATAATGACAGTATGTTAAATATTAGATTCAACAAAATTAAACATGTCAAATCTTTGTATAAACAGCACTATGCCCCAAATTTGGAACAGTAAACCATGAGGGAAAATATAACATTCATGAATAGAAACTGGCATAAACAAGAACTATGTCTAATGCAGTATAGGTACACCCATAACTAAAACTACTTGATTAAGTGGCGATGTAATATGCTGGATTTTGTTGAACCTTTGTGGTTCTGTGGTTTCAATTTAAAGATTTTAGTTCTAAGTTTGAATTTGATGTGGTCCTTATATATAGCCAGATGACCTACATGAATCAAACTTGTACATTTTGCTTTAGTTCTTCTTAAGTCTCACCTGTACAAGTGTCCATCCCCGTATCGTGGTATTCAAACAAGAAGCACTCTTCGAGTCTTCATCACTTCTCCAAGTTGGTGTCATCATTATCATTATTATCGTTTTCTTATTACGTCTTTGATATTAATGTATTATCAAAGTTCTTGCTGCATATGTATACTGCACAAGCACGGACTTCTTATTATAATTTATTGTTCTCTCTGTATGCATCATATAAATAATGCCGTTGACCTACTACTAGCATTTTTAATATTATTTGTATCCTTCAGTTGTTGACTGGTAGATCCATTTGGCTGTGTGTGTGTGAGATAATTGAACAAGTTAGAGTACGTAAAGATCATTGGTGTACTAATTCTAATCGCCTCTCTTTTTATGCTCTCTACACAATTCCTCTACAGCCTGCACATGAAAAAATTGGCGTTGTTGATTCACAGTGGATTATTCATCAAGTAATTCCTTCTCTTGGGAATCAGGTAAGACATTATTTTGGAACTAATGAAGCAGCTGTCTTTTGTATGATTGGACAGTGCCTTCTTGTACCAATCAGAATATTGGTATCTGACTGCATATTTTATCACTAAAGGCATGCGTGACTCTCTTTTTTCATAATATTTGTGAATATATATGAAATGCCCTTGCTTCACTGCTTGTGTGTGTTGAGATGCTGGTTTCAAGGATGGGCTTCAGAATGGCACTGAAAAGGTGTCCTATTGCCAAGTTAGCAAACCCTATACAAGGGACATCCAGTGTCTTCAAAACGGGAGGCCATAAAATACAAATGCACCACTTATCTGCTGTCATTGCATCTGTAGCATGAGGAAGTCCTGTCAAATTCAAGATTAGCATCTCAATCATTTGATTATGTAGATGATGTGCATATAATTATCTTCATCACAATCTTTCATTAGGTACACAAACTATGAAAAAGATGAACAGATTTCATATGAAACTGAATCAAGGTCCTGTGGAACTCAAAGTGATTGAAAATTGACTATTGAGTGGAAACTTGGAAATTTATTATTTTCTTTAATACTCTTAGAATGTGGTATTGCTTGCATCAAGTGAGATCAGTAGTTATTCTCTGTTTTTTCCGTACTTATTTATTATGCAAGTAAATTATCAGTTTTGTTTTTTGTTAAGAATTGTTAGCGTCACTTGCCTGAAATTGACATTCCAACCCCTGTTTAAAATTCACTTCATGGTCAAGGTTTTCACTATACTTCTTTTTCATCGTGTATTATCAGGGTGTCTCCGAGGACGGTAAAGCTCCATGGGAAGGGGTATGTATTATCTATTGTCTATTTCTTATATTAAAAACCATTTGCAAGTTTATACATGCATCTGCTTTGAAACATTGAATATTTCAACTTCTTTGTTTCTTGCCGGTAAATTGAGATAATTTGGAATTTTATTATTTTCTCTTTTTTCTAATCTAAGTTGTTTCAGAATTGTGAACAAGATTTAAGGTGAACCAAATGTAATTATTGCAAAATAAAATTTCTTTTCTTTTCCCGTATATTTGTGAATGAGACAGGAAAATATCTAGGGCATGTTATGTAAATTAGACATTTATTATATCTTAAAAGATGGGAACAAAAAACATAGCAACAATAAAGTCTAAAGCGACTGATATTGGGTAATCAGAGCGAGCATTTTTAAAGGGGGGAGGTTTAGTTCCAACTAGATCTAAACAATTTTTCATTTTTATAGGTGAAACAAAGATGCAGAAGTGAGTGGGCTCTATTTCAAGACCGACTTACAAATGCGGACCAGGCATATTTTATGCAGCAGAAGAAGGGTTAATATATGGTACATGTTTAGCAGCTCCACCTTGTATATTTCCGTTGCCCTTTATCCCATCTTTTCATTCAAGGTAGGCGAAGGTTGTTTTAGAACCCTCTCCTTTATGTCAGGCAGATATATATATATTTTAGAGTACAGTGGGCTCCCCGCATTTTATGTACTATATGAAGATGAAGCGGTCGAGAGAATGTAGGTTGTTTGTGCATATACATGAATGTTGAACTTGGAGGTTCAACTTTTGTACTATATCCGGCAATCTTGCATGTTTGCAGTTATACCGTTTCATTGTTGTTTTGCAAATTATTTGGTTATTCCTTTATTCTCAACAGAAGTAAGTTAATTCTCAGAATTTATTATGACAACACATGTATAGTTGAAACCAAGTGGCTATGAATATATATATATATATATATATATATATATATATATATATATATATATATATATATATATATATATATATATATATATATATGTGGGTTTTATTCCGTGGAGTTCTCTCAAATGAGTACTAATCAAATGAGTACTAATAGGAGATTTATATGTCCTAGTTTTGTAATATATTGGAAGGTGAACATATTGAAGGACATATAGGTTTTCAATTAATCAATTAATCCATTTAAGAGTACTTTATATAACTTTTTAAGTTAAGGGCTATCTAACTCAAGTTTTTAGTATTAATCTTAGGTTTTTACTTTTTTGGGGGAAGAAATGGAATGAGTTAGGAGTGGAATGAAATGCCAATAGAAAGTGGAAGAGGAGGCGGGAGTGAAAAATGAAACTTAGGGTGCAAATAAGAAACCAAAAAAATATATAGAAAAGGTGAAACATCAAACTGAAATTAAATTATAAGCTTGTAACGAGGAGTTTATACTTTGGAGTGAAAAATAAAATAATGGGTATATTTATATATAATTTAGAAAACATGGTACATACTTTAGAATTTAGATACAAGTTGCAGCGTACGAACGAGTCAAAACAGTGATAAAGCAAGCTCTGTTTCACAGAGCTTATTGGGATGCACACTCGAGCTCTTTTCTTACGACACAATAATTAACTCTAGATTTTTCATATTTTTCGAGCAAAACATCAATCTGCGGTTCGGATCTTCTAAGTTGATGAAACGGATTGGACGATTTGGAGGAGGTATTCAGGGACAAAAGTTTATTCGTGAAGGGAGATGGTCACAAGGCTATTTTGCACCATGAGATGCTGCGACCTAACAATTCACATGAAATTCAAGCCTTGGGAGTTCATGGCGCTGATGTTGCCAACCGATGCAAAAATGATGGCATTGTTGCCAAGTTTGCTATTTGATTTCAAGTTTGTAGTTTGTTGATTGTTCAACCGTGCTTACGAATTGGGAGTTCACTCGCCTATGACTTTCATTCCCTTTGGGAGTAGGGTGGTCTTATTAGATGTCACCCTTTGTTCTCTTTAATTTATAAAATATATTAAACTTAGCCAAAAAAATATTAATTTATTTAAATAATATTTTTAGAATTTTTTTTAATTATATTATTTTATATGTATTATTTATTTATTGTTATACCACATGTGTCTTCAAAAAAAGTATTTCAAACTGTTATCAGCATATAAAATTATTTGCTGCAGCATAATCAAAATACTGGAGAAGTGTGCATGCATTACACAAAATTAAGAATAAGATACATTTTGGTGGAGAGAAGAAACAATCAACTTTAGAAGCATTTTTTGAAAAAAATACGACTTATTAATGTATTTGAAAATTATTATTGAATGAAATGTATTCATATATTATATAAATAAAAATATATTATTTGAAATATTGTGATTATTCATTTATATCTACATATGGCCTGTAAAGACTACATTTTCATTTATTCATTTATTCATTTATGCATATAATGAGGTTATTCATTAAATCCATTTGTCCAAGTTGAGACCGAAAAAAATTATTTATTTATCGATTATTCATTTATTGAAAATTCATTTATTGAGATTATACTCTTTATTTCCCTATACTGTCAGATAAGGGTGTGCATGGATCGGGTTGATGGATTTTAACAACCCAATTCAATTTAATCGGATATGTAAATTTCCAACCCAACCCATAAAAAAAGAATTTGTAAATCAACTCATTTAATATATTTCGGTTTGAATCGGATTAATAAATATATAAATAAATTTTTTATCAAAAAAAATAAAACTAAAAATGAAAGTTCGAAACAAATTGAAAATAATTCAATAAAATATTACAATCATTCATGTAACACAAATAACATAGGTCTTGAGCACGGTTGGATAGCCCAAGTGGTTGAGGGTTTATCATCTGTCGTCACAGGTCCTGGGTTCGATCCTGGCTCACCCCGAGAATTTCTTTAGAATAGATACTCATTTGTAAGGCTATAAGCCAAATTAGTCAAAAAATAAATAAATAATAACATAGGTCATAGGTCTTAAATATCTGAATTTTAACCGACTTTGGGTGCAGACAGACTAACACCTCCACCATTTACGGGTTCTTCTTGCATCTTTTAAAGTGAACCCATAATAATGTAATACAAATAGTATACAATAACACTGTAATGGATTAGTGGATTGTGGAGTGTTGACTAATACTAAATATTAATGAGTTGGGTTAATATATTGGATATTTGAATTATTTGTTAATTATTTTATTTTTAATCGGATCGGGTTGGATTGAATCGAATTTTAAAAATTAAAACTCATATCCAATTAATTAAAATCGGGTTAATATTTTTTCAATTCGAATATATATCGGGTTAAAAAAAGTTAGTTTGAATCGGCCGCCGGTTGGATTGATTGTACATCCAAATGGGAGAAAGCTAAAGTTCAGTTTAATATATTATTGGACATCTTACGGACTCTTATTTCATAATGTTAGTGTGTAATGTTTGTTTGGTTTATATGCATATAGCATACTGTACCATTCTTATTAGATTTGTTTTGTGTAATTTTGTTCTTTGTTTAGATTTATTTCGTTTGATTTGGTTTGTTTACTTAGAAAAATACGAATTTGGATATTTAAAAAAATACTAAATTATTTCATCGGTATCAATTTACTTATTAATTTTATTTTTTATATATTTTTTAAATTGTATAAAAAAATTAGTTTCACAAATTATTTTTTAACTATTAAATTTCATTTTCAAAAATTAAAATAATTATATAACTAACTTTTTATCTTAACAAAATAACACATTAATACATAATGAGATTAATGTTTATGAGATTACCTCATATAAAAGTACTTTTTTGAAGTTAAATTTTTTTTCCATATAAATACATGAGTTTTATTATAATTATAAAATATTATATAATATTATAAAAATATTATTACTATTTTATATTAAAAACACTTCCATATCAGGTAATATCAATCTCAAAAAATCTACTCTCGAACTTAATTTGGAACAGTGAAAACAGTGATTTATTTAAAATAGAAATCTTCATCTAAAATATGCGGTGGAATCGAGAAAAAAGAGTCAACGTTGAGAATACGGAAATAAAAGTCCATAACATTAGTTGACTTGAAAATTTTGCTACACTGTTCAAAACTGGATCATTGCAATTAAGTAGAGAAAGTGAGCACGATCGGATGCCTAGATTATGTGCAAATTCACGTGCCTTAGATTTCGATCTTTTCGTACACCAAAGTTTTAGAAATAACATTAATAATAATTTATTGTATGCTTCATTTGTTTCTCAATAGTGTATTTTGAGAATTTTATTTCTCACATATTATTTATACATCTTATTATTTAATATAACTTTCTTAGTATATCAATTCTTTCAATATTAATTCTTTATTTTGCTTGTTATATCTTTTAGAAAAATATATCAATTCCAACGCCCGCGTTGACAATGACAGGTAATGAGGGTAAGGACAGATTAGTAAAAAAGTAGAATGGGATTAATGTTGTAGTTAAAGGCAGGCTTAATGAAAGTAATTAAATATATTCGAGTTGGTGAGTGGTTGGAGTAAGATTAAAGGCAAGCCAATGTTGAATGTTGTGATACCTATCATCTCTCTCACCAACCGTACTGATTTTGTAGCTACTTAGCCTCAACTTTGCTTGCAATGAGATCTATATATCTTTTTATTACTCTACTAGTTACTCTTTTTCTCTCTGTCTCTCTCAGACACGTACATACACACAAAATGCCCATGCCACCTAATTAATTTATGACGCTTTGTATTTATAAGTAACATTACATGTGTATGTTCTTATGAATTCTCATCTTATCCCTAAACAACTATAAAACAAAACGAGGTCCTTCATTACAAACTGTCGATGTCAAACTAGGTCTATAAATACACGCGGATGCGATAATTTAACAAAGATAATCAACATTTAGATGCATATATAATGACAGTATTTTTTATTACATACATACACTGTAATATTTTGATACAAAAGTATTTCCATCTTTAAGTCTTATAATTGATGTTGCATGCTTACCGTGGATAATAAGTTTAATAAGATAAAAAAAAAGGGGGGGTTAGAAAATTTGTCCTAATTATAGTATGTTGTAACAATTACATTAATTTAGTACTGAATTCTTTTTTGAAAAACCAAAGAGCTTGGTGGTTGCTTATAAGAGCCGTTACTTTGTTCTGGAAGTTGAACTATATACATATATAAATTAAGCTAGTAACACATAAGAAAACAACAATTTACAAATAAACAAATAGAAAATAAATGTACCAAACCACCAGACAACATACAATTCCTCAATTAAAAAGGCTGCAATTTTTTCATCCCATACAAGCTTCTCTCTCTCTCACACACACACAAAGCAATAGCCATTCAGCCAGTCTCCGGCTACATTTGTTTGGTATCTACAGGTGAGTAATTACACAAGTGACAAGTATGTTGTACATGCACACACTCATTTATATATGTTTCTGTGCATTGACAAATAATATGATGCTATGTTCATTTGTTACATATATATAAAATCCTTTTTACAACCCATAAATATGTTCGAAAGCTTTGCATATCTACTTATGTTCCTGTAGGATTCAACATGAGTACGGGAAAGTTTGAGTCTCAGTTATGCATCGACACGTGAGTATTTAAATTTTGGCAACAACGATAATAAAAGCGAAATGTATAATTCTTGACTTGCATTAAATACGTAAATCTTATGATATCTGCCTTTTCTTTTGTAAATGTTTTGTCATCAATCTGTCTGTCTATAAAACTTACTGGGACTGAGGCTTCTATATTTTTCTTCTTAGATTGAACATGTAATCCTCTATGTGACTATATATGCGTGAATTTATATGTTAGCTTCACTATTATTATCTCGAAATACATAACAGTAGAATCTTCTTGGATATGTTTTTTATTTATTAAGCATAACATTTGCAGTGAAATATAAGATGGAGAAGATGATGATGGGGTTTCAATTGGGTGTGATTGGTGCATTGTTTCTTTCTGTGGCCTCATCAGTGTCCATTGTCATTTGCAACAAGGCCTTGATGAGCAATCTTGGCTTTCCATTTGGTACTTGTTGACTTGATTACGTACTCTTTAGGATTTTCCTGTATATTTTTCTTAATTTCCTTATTATTATCATCAATACATTTTAAATTGTTTTTTTTTATCATGATCATCAGCTACTACATTGACAAGCTGGCATCTAATGGTAACATATTGCACATTACATGTGGCTCAACGATTAAATTTCTTCGAGACCAAATCTATTGATATGAAGACTGTCATCCTCTTTGGCATTCTTAATGGTGTTTCCATTGGATTTCTTAACTTGAGCCTTGGCTTCAACTCCATTGGTTTTTACCAGGTACGTATGTTTCTGCATATGTATAAGCGGGACTAATTTATTTTACAAACTAAAGAGTCGTATTTATGGTTTTACTGATTTTTTTTGCTGAATCGTCCATGTCTGTATTATGAACTATATTTTAAGTCCGGACCTTATGGTGAATATCTAGTGCATCATGTATTTATTTACATAGTGAATTTTCCCACTTTACTTGTAGTTTCTTTCTATGGGATAAAAGGGTGTCATGGGTACTTACTAGTTTTTCTGGTTCTGAGTACGCAGATGACCAAATTAGCAATTATACCATTTACAGTGTTACTGGAAACCATCTTCTTGAACAAGCAATTCAGGTAATATATCCGCATTTTGGGTTAACTGATAATGTTTACATTTTATTGGTAAGTGGTGTTTCTAATCACTAAATTTTTTTCTCATTTCATGTTGCAGCCAAAAAATAAAGCTCTCCCTTCTCCTCTTACTTTTGGGAGTTGGGGTGGCTTCAGTGACAGATCTTCAGCTCAATTTAGTTGGAACCATTCTTTCTCTTCTAGCAATTGCAACTACCTGCGTTGGTCAAATTGTATCCTTTCTTATACCGTCACTGTATAAACATATATCCATTTTTTCGCAAAAAAAAAATCTATTACTATAGAAAAACATTTATTTTGGGAGAGGTGCGGTAGGTTCTGTTTGTATATTGATGTTACTATACTAAGTCGACACTTCTCCTCTCTTGGTTGAGTGTTCGAGTTTATATTGCTACCCAAAAAGGATGATGACGAAGTTTACCCTTAACCAATGGTACTAATATCAGCTCACAAACACAATACAAAAGAGGCTAAATGTGTCTTCCACTCAGCTTTTGTACCAGTCAGCCCCATTTCAAGCAGCAATCCTATTTGTAACAGGCCCTCTACTGGACCAGTACCTCACAAAGCAAAATGTGTTTGCTTTCAGCTATACTCCTCTTGTCTTGGTATACATATCTTAGTTTGATGAACTTGCAAACTCATAACTTATGTATACATATATGAGATTAACATGACATTATGTTATATGATGCAGAGCTTTATAATTCTTTCCTGCTTGATAGCTGTATCAGTTAACTTCAGCACCTTTTTGGTTATTGGGAAAACATCACCAGTTACATATCAAGTTTTGGGACATTTGAAAACATGCCTTGTTCTTGGTTTTGGATATACTTTGCTACATGACCCTTTCACTGCTAGGAACATTATTGGAATCCTCATTGCTATTCTTGGCATGGGCTTGTATTCTTACTTTTGTACCTATGAAAACAAAAAGAAACAATTGCTTGATCTCTCCTCACCTCAGGTTTGATTTCTCATCCTATATAATCTTGATCAGGATAGTGATTTCTGGTCTGCGGACAAAAAAAATTACAGTATGATAATCCTGTTCGATAGGCTATACTATGTATATATAGCAAGCAAACTATAGCGTGGTCTGCCAACAATTTTTTTACCGCATTCTTGTTCAGATAGTACACTGACCGATCAAACTTCCGAGAATGTATATATCCATTTTACAAAAGATGAAATCGTTTACTCGACAAGATTATACATTTGTTCAAAATAAATCAGTCCAGTATACTGCAGTAGATTGAGGATAGAATGTCAATCCCTAGCTTCTTATGATAGTAACGTTTTATCTTCCGTGCTAGCTGAGAAATTAATTGTTTGGTTTTTGATATTTTCAGGTTAAAGACAGAGACAGTAATACACCACTTTTGGGACATCAGGATAGAGAAAGTGAAGTTAAGAAATCAAATAAGGATTCTCTTGTCTAAGATGTTAGGATTTTGATATCAAGATTTCTTTCAATATCTTTTTGGTCTTTTTTATTTTTTATACTTATTCTCAGTCAATTGATGAGTGTAAAGGGTGGTGATTCGTTAAATACTTTTAATAATCAAATTACATAAATTGTAGATTCAAGCTCTAGATCAACTAAATTAGCATGGATAATAAAGTTCGATTAGGTTACATAAATGGATATTCTTATTAATAGGGTAAGAATCAGGTGAAAAATATTATTAGTGAAAAGTAATAATTCTCAAATCCTAATATAGTTAAACAAAATGAATTCGTATTCAAGTTCTTATCTCCGTCTAGGCATCGTTTTAGGTTAAGGAAGAGGGATAGGATGTAAAAATAGAGTAAGAATTCCCAAAAACTCGGTGTATAGGTTGTAAGAAAGTTTATGATTTCGGAGATGAATTATTCATATATGTTGACGAATACATACAATTTTGAATTTGTTTTACTTCTTTAGCATGATAAATCAGTTGAAATAATTTAAGGAGTATCACTCTTTTTGTTGTATATTTTCCTCGATTTTTATCCTCTCATCGGTAGAACTTTCCATCAAAGACATTTGTTTTGCATTAATAAAAGGTTCATCATGAACCGATATCTAAATAAGAGAATCTTATCGTCCATAGAAACAAAATAATAAACTTGAAAGATTATTTCTAGATAAAGAATATCTATTTATATATAAAAATATATTATTTAATCAATAAATTAATATATATTTTAATTGAAAGAGTGATTCTTGTCGTGTCTGGACTTGGACTACAAATGTTAAAACAATAGAAAATAGCAAATATTTTTTTACACCGCTAAAAAATTTCAAAGGATGAAGTTCACTATTTTATTTTCAAGGGAAAAACAGCTTCGAAAATCACTATTTTAGCTGTACATTTTAGTTTGGACAACCTTACTTTCCCACATCATGTCAAATCTCTGTTTGGAAACAATAAACATTAAGAGAACTGTGCCCTTGTGTTCATCGCATGTCAATTTATACAATTGACAAAAATTGTTGTAGGACCAAAAAGTAAATAGCTTACTATGATAAACAAACTAAAGATCACTTCATACATTCTTCAATTAGTTCAATGCAACGATACAAAACAAACTCAAGAGGGTTGAGAGCGCATAAGGTTTCCATGTCTACATGATCATGATGATGACCCCTTTCGCTTTCTGCTGCTACACTCCTCACCAAGACACGCAGAGGCAAAAGCCATTCCTTGTAAGACTTCTGTAAGTTCTCTTTAGACAGTGCACTAGTGTAATTAGTTTTCCCTGTTTTGCATACAGCGGTCAGAACTATTTGCAGCATTAAACCAAATCATTCCTCATAATTGTTTCTGGAAAAACCTCACAGAAATGCATTTTTAACCAAGTAAAGTCGTAGCTGCAAAATATAGGCTTACTAAAGAACTCAAAGGTGCCACTCCTATATTTCTATGTCCGTTCCTATTTAAATGTCCTGGACAAAGATTTGGTCATTTTGATCAAACTTCTACCTTAAAATATGATTATAATTTATAAACATTATCATTTACAAGTTTTTAAAATATCAAAATAATAATATATAATTGTAAAATTGCGGTCTAAGTTTAGTTAGTTTGACTGAATATTTGTTCAAAAGGACATTTAAATAGGAATGGAGGAAGTAAATAAAACACTGCACAGTCAAACTAGTCAATTTACTTGTGATTTTCTTGTACTTTTCAGCTGGTGCATGACTCAAGACGCTGTAAACATGGGTCTCTCCGTATATTGGACAGTTTGAGCTTTGCTTGACTTCGAACATATAGAATGTAAATAAGGTCTTAAAGATACCACTAACACATATTTTATTTATGTTTAGTCCATGATCATCTTGCTTAATATTTACCTGTTAGGACGTGCTTAAACACTCGACAAATTTCCACTTCTAAGTTCTAACTGCTACCTGGAAATCAACTCACTACTAGTAATGATATGCATATATTTAAATGTATTTCAGTGATAAAATCATACAGCACAAAACAAATCCGCATGTAAACAAGTTTAATGTTGCCAAAAGACACCAATAAGATATCACAAGGAAATTATGGATCATTCATTATACATATACCTATACAGTAGTAATAATAATAATATTTTAAGGATTACTATACCTGTTGACTCCGTAATCAATATATATCTATACAAGTTGAGAGCTGATAGTGCCTGCAGAACAAGATATAGACGATATCAGTCTCCGTTTAAAGTGAAGTTTAACTAGTTCATCCTTCATTATTTTGAATTGACGCTATAGTTTCATTTCTTTATTTGGTGTCATGGTAGATTGATCATGCAGTTGTAATGCATTGTCTGTCCACTCCATTCCATCGGAAATAGAAATAAATAGTAAAATACATATTTATAGTTATATTTTAAGCAATACGTTGACACAGAAGCTTATGAGCAATCAAGCTACCAAAAACTCAAAAGAGAATCATCTTATCTTGCAGACTTGGCAGACAAGTTTAATAATTGATAGATAAACTTGCAAATTTTATTCAATTTAAGAAAAACACAGCCAAAAAGAGCAGAAGAAAATGGGAAGGTAAAGGGGTCAGATACACAAAAGCATTATCCCAATGACAGAACAACAAGGAGCTTCCGCTTTTTAACAGGTCGGTTTCAGATTTACAATAATAACTATAGTTTTTGTTCCTATACCAATAACATATAACCACTTAGGATACCCAATATTTGTTTGGCATCATATCTACTTTATTAGTCTCCAAAGTAAAATACACAATACAGATCTCAGCTTAAATGCAGTAGTCGTCTTGCAGAATTTAGAGGCAGTATGAAAACAATTAACATAAAGTAAAAAGAGAACACACAAGAAGAAGATATTAAGAAAAAATTATATTTATGAGAGAGAGAGATACCGCATCACTATTCTCCGGTAGTATTGGTGGACCTCCCTGTGGAGGCTTCAATATGAAATCCACCAATTCAAGAGTCTCAACACTCCAAAACACATTGTTTTGGGATTCTTGATATTTTATTTCTGGAATTCCATTTGCAACTCTTTGACGATTTTCCTTGTGCATTTCCTCTCTGAAACAATCTAGTAGGATAGCAATCTGCACAACTCACATCTGTTACTATTCAGACTATGAAAAAAAATCAAGCAAGCTGACCTCTTACGACTAACCATGGAAGACGAATCACTTTTCTTAATCAGAGATACCAAAATGTCAAACCTTTGTCTAGCCGGGACATCCGTGAGTACCTGATTACATGAAGCATATTAACTCAATATCAATATCTTTTTATACTGTACAGACATGAAAAAAGTAAAACAATATATATATATATATAAACTATATTTTTAATTCTATGCTATCCACTGAAATTTGTAAAATCTGGATCCGATACAAATTAAGATTCCCCTACACAGCACTTATTTTGCTTAAAAGATATTATAACCCAGGAACCATATACAGGCTCCTCGTGCAACCACTAATATGTTATGAATCATGAAATCCTTCACAGCTAGGCTCTAATTGCAGACAAAAAACAGAGTTTAATAGAGGAATGAGGCATTAACTTTTAAGCTAAAATTATTAACTAATGAAAGATGGCTGAGATGACTACAAAAGAGTAAAAAAAGGAAAGTATTCCATGAGTAAAGGAAGCAATGTCATCAAACCTCCAACATCTTATTAATACAAATATTACATGTAATATACTATCAGAAAGGAACTATATCCTTAAATAAAGAGAACCATGTAATCTCTTCAGACTAAATCTTAGGCTTTTAAAATATATGTGAAACTGCAACAGCACAGCAATGTGCTCAATCTTCCTTCAAACAGAATATATGGAAGTTGCAACCATATCTAATAAAGTAACATAAATTTTTCAATATAGTTCACTTTGCCAAGTTACCCTAGGACCCACCCAACTCTAAAAAGTGCAAATCACTTCACAGAACTCCAAAGAGTGCAACAAAAAAAAGTTTCTTTTGAGGTTAAATGTCACTCTTTCCCCATACTAGTTACATGTAATAGAACTATGAACATGTCAATAAAGGACTGTGACAATATTTAAGTGGAATAGAGAAATTTAACACCATCTTTAATTGTGTGGGTCGAGTAACTTCACCCAGATCTCGAGAACCTTTCCTAAATCCTCTTCAGAAAAACTCTCTGCCTCTTCTTAACAGTTAAGTCAGACATATACTGGCCAGAAGGTTTCTTTTAGATTTTTAATTGGGTTCATATTTTGACTACATGATATCTGCGGATGCACTTAGTTCTAACTAAATACTTCGAAATCTGAAACTGATAAACTAATGTAACTTTAGAATAAAATATTAATTATATAAGAATGTCAGTTATGCCACTTTTGTATTACATACAACTACCTTAATCAGCACTTGTCATCTAGAGCATCTGTCCAAACTTTAAACAAGAAGATGTCTTCTGGTTTGAATGTAAATCACATAAACATCAATGGTATAAATTCGTAAAGTAAAGAAGCCTTAATCAAAGTGCCCAAAATTTGTTTCATGTAATTAAGTAGCATGTCATGCTTTACATAACCATTCAAAAGAGCTCATACTTGATAGCAGCACCATGATATTTGCAACTATAAAGATTCAATTGATAATAATTGACAAGAGAACCAAGATATTTGCAACTATAAGGTGATTAGATAGCTATTAATTTCTTACCATTTTGAATGCATCGAAAGCCATCTTCCTTATCACCCCATCGGGTGCATACATAATGACCATTTGAACAGCCTGAAAAATTTACTACAACTTAAGAATGTACTTTGAAAAAGTGACAAGTAAAAGATACATTCTGCAGGATAATAACCACCTGCAAAGAAGCACATAGACTCAACATACAAATTGAGTTGTCTTCATGTTCATCGTGGCTATTGTCAGGGACACTGCCTTTCATTATATCATGCAGGAATTGTATGGCATGCTTCTTTATTATCCATGAGAGGTTGACAGATAAAAATATGTGCCTTAGCAGGCCCACAGCCTGCCACCTTTCTGTCTGGTGACTTCGCAACTCATCTTTGACTTTAGCCAAATCCATCTCAGCAGCCAAATGGACCTCACTGGAAATCTGACCCCAAACCACTGCATTTTATTACAGAAGTATAAAAGTAAAAGAAAAGGAAGAGGCGCTAGATTTGACGACTGCAATTTTTACTGGAACGTTGACCTGCAAGTAACTTAGCAAGTACAGACTAAAGATATACCTGCAAGTGCTGCTCCAAGAATGACATGAGAAAAGCTGATCATAAAATCCTCTTCGTCGTCAATACCTTTGTAGAGCAGATAGTTAACCTTGGAGATCACAAAATAAAATATACATGTAAAACTCAGAAAGATGTAGGATAAATTGGTAACTACCTTCAAGGGCAATGCTAGTTAGCTTGTCAACATCGGTACCTGCTATTAAATTAAGGTATGATAACTGACAGTATTGAAGATAATGAAACAACTGTAACACCAATGGGATACATGTTGAAATCGCATGCCCCAAGCATATTGAAGCAAAAGCCTGTGAACCAAGTAAGAAGTTTAATCAAAAACAAAATATGAACTGCAAAAGAAATAACAGTAACAGACCAAATAAAGGTGATGTAATTCCATGCAGGGATGCCGTCGAGATGTCGCTGGAATTTATGTGCCACAAGGTGGGCTGTAATTCGAAATCGATTCAGCTCTGCTTGTTTATTAAGCTTTTGAGCTCAAGTTCGAACCCTAACAAGTCAGCTAGCTCAACTCATTCAGAAAATGCCTATGCTTGAACTCAATAAAGAAAGTCCGACTCGAATTTCATCCCTAATCTAAAGTAAGGAAGGTAAACAAGAGCAAGGGCACAATAAAAAAGAATTAATGGATGTATTCAGGAGTTGTAACCATGATTTGCAGAGCAGTGAGGCCAAATAGAGCACCGGTCTTTTCTTGGTCTTTCCCCTCCTGTCCAGACATTAAAAGATCAGCATAAGGATCTGCATAGACACTAGAACAGCCTAACTGAACAAGCTTGTACAATAGTGACCAACCAATTTTACACAGATTGCGCGTATGGAACTAGCAATGCCAATTGTTTTGTTAAACAAGTCTTCAACGTCTGCATCCTCATGATCTGTCTCTGTAGATATGGACTTTAATATATTGAGTACTCCAGGGACCACAGCTTTTACTTGCTCAAAGTGCCTTCTCTCAATGAATGGAAAAACTAAAAAACCAATAAACACATTTACTCCAACTTTCTGAGCTCTGGAATTCATATTATATATACGGCCCATTATGTTTCACATGATAAGAAAACTTAAATTTTGTGATGGAGCTAGACGGACACACACCTCACACAACTAGATCTACGAATTCAACAAATGAAAGAATCAAAAGCTTGTCGTATTTACTCAATAGCAGTATGCAAAAGCAACTCTGTTTATTATCAGTGTAGATAATTTGTCACGCAGTATATATATATCGACCTAAGGATGATGACAATACATAATCAGGCTTATACACATTGCTTCATTACATAGATACCAGTAACAATTTTATATCATTGATGTAATGATATTCAATAAATAAACCTAAGACATAACATTTGCATTCTCATTAGTTTCAAAGTGGTTTATATAAATCCCATTAAAAAAAAAGTGGTTTAAATAATCAACGCTGTGCTACTATAGTCAAATACTCCCTATAACACAGATTACTCAGAGGTGAAATTGCAACTCTATTAGTGCTTTCTCCTACTGCAATCACCACATTCTGTACTTCTTTTTTCAATTTAAATGGCATAATTTCATGTAAAGCACTTTAGCACCTATTTAAGAAAATGGAAAGAGAGCGCCACACATGTGAAATCTCAACAAATATTTAACCTGATTTATAGATCGATGTGAGCAGTAAATGAAGAGTCACAAAAACATCAACATGTAGATGGTATTGATGCTGTCTAAATTACATACGGCAGTTTAAATAACCATTTCCATTTCCATATATGCCTCTAAGTTAATCCTCGAACTTATCATATTTCTCAATTCATTAGTGAACTGACTATTACCTTTTGCGAGTCCACTGAATATAATAGCATAATATCGACAACTATTGCACATTGTGACTGCACAACCTAATGCCTGCTTAAAACACCAAAAGATGAATGTTAATGTAGACTTGCATAAAACCTTAACCGAACTTCTCAAACTTTAAAGAACAATAATAATACCTCGCAGAGAATAGAAAGCATATCCCGAGGGCTACAAGTGGCAATAAACCTATCAATAATACTCTCACAAACATCTACACACCTCTTCGAGCCACTCGAAAACCTAGCAACAGCTTTCGGCAACTCAAACGAAAGTGCATCCATAACATCCTACATAACAATCGACACCTAAATCGCATATTATTGAAAACCGGAATCAATAAAAGTAGAAAAAAGTGATATCACGAACTTAAAACCTGATGGATTGAAGTAGATGATATGTATGTATGAATTTCCGAAAGTACTTGGAAAGCAGTATTCTCAATTTCAACATTTTCCGGCTCCGAGGCAACTGAATCGGCGAGCGTGTCGAGAAAATCGGCTAATTCTGAGGTGGATTTTACCGATTGGCTCGTGTTTCGAGGCTCAGTTGACTGGTGAAAATGAAAATTCGATTATATAGAGTTATGTGTTTGTGTGTGTGTAATTGAAGAGACTTACAGTGGAGAAGGAAGCTAGGATTTGACGGAGGCGAATCGCCGGCGGAGAGCTGAGTTTTTCCGGTGAGATTGACATGGTACAAATTTGCAGAATTAAGATGAGAATCTGTCTAGCCTAGAGTGTGTGTATATGTATATGTGTGTGTATTAGCGGGAATTTGGTTTTGATTGTGCATCAGTTTTGGAGAATGCGGGCCGTGAGTCCAGCCTGCACAGATAATTTGGGGTGCTTTGGGCCTTTTTGCTGGAGAGTGCGAAATAGATGGCTAGTATGCGAAATAGATGGCTGGTATGGCCTTGTTTTAGCGAAATAGATAATTTTTTATATTAACAGATTGAAGTAGCTATTTTGACTAGCTGATTGAATTAGTTGTTTCATATGAAACTGTTTGATAAATATCTGTTTGAATAGTTTTTTGTAATTTAACTACGCACATGTCAATCATCTAATTGAAAAAACTTCTTAAAATAATTTTTTAAGTCAAAACCGCTATTTTAACCCGCTAATTACCGAACACTATTCACATGGTCAAACTTTTATTCTAATATGACTCAAATCTCTAATGTTTTTCCAAATTTCTAACTTCCAAACATGGCTATGATTTGATAATTATAATATGAAATTAAAATTATAAAAATATTATAATAATGTAAATTATAGTTCGAAGGAGAAATGAGTAAATGAATAACTCCCATAAAAAAAGAGTAAATGAATAACTGATTATATATTTACAATCTAATTCTTTTAACCTAATTATGAGTTGTAGATATGGCAGATTAAGGGAGTGCATTCAATCCGGATTTTACAGTATTTTCTTGTATTTTAAAAATCTAAGAGTATTTAATTAAAATTTTAAATAATATTTTAAAATCTAGGATATTCAATCAGGATTTTAATTAATAATTTAAAATGCAGGGATATTTAATATGAATTATTATTAATCAATTAAAATTTATGGGTATTCAAAAATTTATTAACACCAATGAATTTTAAAAATTCATGAATTGTGCTGGATTTTCCTATATATTTTTTATGTTTTAAAATCTTATATCAATACGAGATATTCTACTGATTCATGATTAATTTCACGAGGACTATATGAATTATATATATAATCTCTTAACATTGCGTAGAATCTTGAATCAAATGCAGTCAATAAAATTTAATGGATCATAAATAATATTTTTAAATATAGATTGAATACAACTTCCAAAGAGTATTGAGAAATTTAAAATTAAATAACTATCTAATAAATATTTATATTTGATTTCTATTATCTAAAATATTTTCTTGTCAATATATTTTATCGAAATAATTTTCTAGGTAGAAGAAATAAGTAAAGGAATAAGAATATATTTTATATTATAAACTTTTTAGTTTACAAATTCTATAAATTTTCATAATTCATCAATATATGCATCAAAAATACAATAAAATTCTAGGGGAAAAAGTGTATAAATAATATTCTTTTTATAATACAAACATATTTAATAATAAATATATAATATTTATATAATAAATAAATTCAAAATTTATTAATATAAATATTATTTTTTATTTTCAAAATATTTAATATATTTTATTACAATTTATAGGTTAATTTTTTTTTTTTGAATGCGGTCCTTATCAAATTTATCACATACGTAAAACTCCAATGGATATTAATTTATAATAACTTTTAATAATTTATAATAATTGAAGTGTTTTTGGTGTACCTGTATTTTACTCTTAAGACCACTTGATATATTATAATTTAAAATCAATTAACTCTATAAAAGTAATGGTGTTTACGTAATTATTAATTTAACTGATATATTTTATCCGTATCAATATAAGTTATTAATTTAGCTACTTATTTAAGCTTTTTAAGACTTTCTGTTAAATTTTGTTAAACCATTTTATTAAATTTCATAACTAATATTTAAATTAACATGTTATGCCCGTATTTCTCCATGACTTTGGTTTCCCCTGGAGTTAGGTTTCCCCTAAAGTCGGTCTACTCCTAATATCGGGCTTCTCCTAAAATTGGCATCCTTTTAATATTGAGATTCTCTTAGAATTAGTCTCTTTTTGGAAGGAGGAACGGCATCCTCCTACAGTCGGGCTTCGCCTGAAATTGGCCTTCTCTGGAGTCGGGCTTGCCTGGAATTGGCATCCTCCTAGTATCGGGATTATCTTGGAATCAACCTTTTCCTGAAAGGAGGAGAGATCTCCTCATAGAATTGAATTTCTTATAAAATTGGATAGACTTGGGCTTTGCCTAAACTAGTCCAGTTGCGTCTTGTGCATGGTAGGGCGTTCCCCAGCTACGAAGGAGGAAGGTGAGAGACGTTAGATCAAGGCAATGATTATCTCTGGTTGTTATTGTGGATGATATTTGTCATAGGTTAGGGCACACCCTGGTTAGGTAGAGAGAGCCATCAAATGTCTTGAGGAGGAAGACTCGTCATCGCCTAAGGGCTCTCTTTGAGAAAGAGGGAGATGAGGGTTCTCCCTGAAGAAGTGGCTCGCCCTGGTATGAAGAGGGCTCTCCTTGAAGAAGATGGCTTTCTCTAGGGAAGCGGATTCACCCTGGTATGAAGAGAGCTATCCCTGAAGAAGAGGGCTCGCCCTGGTATGAAGAAGACTCGTCTTGAGGAAGGAGCGGGCTCCCTTGAAAAGTGTTCTCCCTGAGGAATAGGGCTCGCACTGGTTTGAAGATTCGTTTTGAGGAAGGAGAGGACTCCCCCTGAATAAGGCTATCCCTGTGTTAGAGAGTAATATTTTCATATTATCGTTACACGCTTGAAACGATATTTTCATATTAGAAAACTTGTGAAGCCATCGGGGAGTAAAATTCAGGATTAAGAGTGAAAGTCCTTCAAACATTTTCAATGATTTCAAGACTTGGGGGTAGTTGTTGTTCACATTTTTTTACTAATAAAGACGGTGCGCCTTGATGCATACCAAAGGTGGGCGCGCCCTCATTTAGGCCATGTCGGTCTGACCTCCTGTAATTCATTGCTCTTCTCCGTTAATATCTCCGCCGCCTATACATGTTGTTGTATGCCATTTTTATCCTAGGAGGCGCGACTTGCCTACCTCATGTGAGGGCGCGCCCTCCCTCGTCCGGAAAATTAGTCTGCTCATCTGCAGTCATTTGCCATTAATTTGTTAATGTCTATGCCATCTATGCATATCTATGCCAATTGAAGGCCATAACTTCATATTCCTCGAGTTGCCCTCGTAGGGGAGTTATGGTTTGCTGCTAACCTTATCTTGAAAGATCATTTCCCTGTACTCAGGCGGGTTGCCCCGTCTGGGGCTTATGATGTGTCCTACAATTGCGGTGGATCTAGTGCTGGCATCCGGTCAAGTTATCCGAGAAATAGTTGTAGTGAACCGACTAGAGTCCACGGTTTCCGGGTCAATGTCAGATCCATGAAGTCTTAGGGTTTTATACTGGGCTTTGACATATCCAAACAAGCCCATATGTAGAGACCTCTTCCAGGAAGGTTTCTCTTGTCAGTTACCTAATTTTATTTAAATCAGGGCTTCGTTCTCCTAACGGGCTTCTGCCTTACCAAGAACTACGTGAGTTTGATCCTCTATTTTTCCTATAAATAAAGGTACGTAAGCATATTGTGGGAGGTCGGAATTATTAGAGCTCACAGCAGTCAGAGAACACAAAACTCTAGTTATTCTGAAACATGGCGATCTCAGCCCCCTAATTTCATACAAACCACCACATTCCGATGATAGTTCAGTCTCGTTAGATCTTTTACTGACAAAGAACCTCAATATTTGTTGATTACCAGATTTCTCCATTAACATAATATATAAAAGAAAAGAAGATATATATGGATTTACAATGATCAAATATATTCATTAAATTAATGAAGGGATATGTTTGTCTTTATAAAATTAATACAAATACATTAAATATCATAAAGTATAATAAAATTCAATATATATATTATTAAAATAATTAATTTAAATTTTTTTAAATAATATCTTAAATAAAATACAAATACACAAAATATATTTTACTTTGTTAGGGATTGTGATGTTAATGATGTAATCAACTAATTTGCTTAGTCTTAAAGTATTCTCATACATTGTTATATAATTATCTAACCAAAAAGAATCCATTTGGTCAGATACCTAAAATTAACAAATAATAATATACATATTTAAACAATACATAATTAATAAATTTTATCATTTAAAATTATAATTAAAATATTAAAAATAAAAATATCCTAATTTATTTTTTATATATTTCAAACAAACGACATTAAAAGTTAATAAATGAAATTAAAACTTGACATTCAAAACAAAACTGATAAATAAATGTTTTTAATGAATTACCATAAATAAAATTAAAAGCCATAAATTTATAATTTGAAACTGTCAAAATAAACTTCACTAATTGTACTTATCAACCATCAATCATAGTCAAGGTCTTAAGATAAATAAATTAAGGCACACATTAAATTTAAAATTATCCAAATCCAATTACACACCATTTTAACTATCAATAATGACCCAAAATTATTTCTCTAGAGTAAAACTTATTTAAACACGTAAAAATTAGTCGTATAATTTTTTTTGACAAGTTTGTAGCGTGTGTAAAATGTGAACTCTACACAAATAGATCAATTACCAAATGTTACAAGATACGTGTTAAGTGTTTACCACGGAGTATGATAGTCTAAAACTCTAAATGTATTTATTTTGAAAAATGCGATCCAACGAAGAATGTATATGAAACACGTGTCATTTTCTCCTGAAGAAAAACACGCATGTCTCACATTCATGACTTGCGTAATTTACTTCATTTTGTATTACAAAACATGCATTCTAGGTGGCTCTCTAAATGAATCGGAACTCCGATCCGATTCGATCCGGAGGCTTATAAGTGATTATGGATTTATATAAAATTAATTTGATTTGTTAAAAATTCGATGCGATAAAAGTCCGATCCAATAAATATGGATATGGATTGTATATGATCTGATTCGCTAACAACCTGATCCGAGTAAATATAATTATATATATATATATTATATTTAAATAAATATAGTTATATTTAGAGATATTATATTTATATAAATATGTAAAATTCAAGTATTTTAGTTTTGGTACGAATAGTTACCTTAATATGTTATAAAGTTTATTAGTCAAATTTCATGTCTGAACTAGATATATATTAATATTAAATAAATTAATATATATATATATATATATATATTATAAATTATTGGATAATCCATTCCTTATATTTGATATTCATATTTAGATTCTGGTGAAATTTATAACTTTAATTTACCTCATTGGATAATTAACTTCCAAATTTTATATCTATATATATAGATTCAGACAAGATCCATATTCTAATTTGACTCATTTTAATAATTATCATTAATGCAATATATAATATTTATGATAAACTTCGTATCAGATTTTGAAATATTAAGGTAAGTTCATTCATATAAATTATATCATAACATATATAAGTTTAGATAAAATCCATAATCTTACTTTAGTATCCAGTGTCCGTACCAAATATTGATATAATATAATAAATTTTATAAGATCCGACAAAATTGACATATCACATAATTAAATAATGAATAACATATAAAAATATTATAATATGAGTAAATTCTTACAAAAAAACATACATAATATTATAAGTAGTTTGAAAAAAATAATTTTGAATAAAATTTAAGATACAAAGAATTAAAAATAAAAATTAAACATGAATTAAAATTTATAAAATATTATTGTATGAGCAAATATTAAATAAAAATTAATACATACAAAATATTATAAATAATAATAAAGAAAAAATTAAGATATTTAAAATAAATGTAGGAAATAATTAAAATAATTTAAACTCATCATGTAAAAAGTTTTAAACATAAAATAGTTAAATATAAATATTTTATATTTTATTATAATAATAATATTTATTAATATATAAATTATAATATATTATGCGTGTAGTAACGATAAATAATTCAATTATAAAAAATTTAATTGGATCGGATATCCGATCCGATTACCCATAATCCGAATGGAGCGGATATGGATTAACCTTTAAAATATATGACGCTTGATCCGATCTAAATGAATTTGGATATGAATTCAAGGTGATCCGATCCAAATCCGATCCGTTGACAATTCTAATTCTAGCACGGATCAACCACAATGCTAGGTGTTTAAAAATAATTTAATTATTATTAAAATTTAATAATTATATACGTGATAACTCAACATTATAAATTTAAACAGTTTTTGGGATAATGTATGAGTACATAGCATTTTTCTAAATAAAATATTTATAAAAATAAATATATAATAAAGTAAAAAAGAAAGCAGGTGTTACATACCGTATTGGTCTTTAAATTTACATCTCTAGAAAATAATATTATTTTGAAATTTACACTCCTAAGAGTAAGGCATTTTGATAATTTTTATATAATTATGTATTAGTTTTTAACTCGGAGTTCAGATAATTTGCTTTATGTAAACTTTTAGAAATTGAAGGTTAAAATTTAGAGTAAAAATTTGAAAATTTCAAATAAAATAAAGCATTTTATTTTATTACAGGGATATTCTTTATGACACTACTGTACAATTGACTTTTACCACCGGTACCATCGTATTTTTTCCTTGAATATGTGGCAACTCTGCGCATTTGATTTTCTCCATATAATACCCTTTTGTTAAGTCAAACATAATAGAATTAATTTCAGATTCTAAAACAAATTATATATTTGAATTTTTTACGAAAAAAATATATAAAATATACATTTGAATAATGTAAAACAAAGTTAAAATGAGTGAGATATATTCAAATTTCATAACCAAACTTTGGCCATTAATATTTCACTCATTCTGATTCCGTTTTACATGATTTAATGGTATATTTCAGGTATCTTTTCGCAAAGATTTCGAATATATAATATATTTTACAATTTGAAATCAATTTTATAATATTTTAATTAACAAAAAGGTATTATATTTGAAAAATCAAATATACGGAATTATCACAAATAGAAATAAAAATGTAATAAAATCAATTGTACATTAATATTAAAAATTTCATATTTTCAGTTTTAACTTTAAATAATCTTTTTAAGTACATACCCACTAAAAATACAAAAAAGTAGTAAAAAGAAAGGAGGGGAGTGAGGCACATTCTACGTTCCGATCCTATCAAATTTCACATTGCTAATTGTACTCCACTTAAGAAATCAAACGTGCTTCGTCTTTCGAGTCTTGTTTTTGTGTGTTGAATTTCCCAATATTGCCTCCCACAAGGCCACCACACATATACATATACACACACACTCACATATTTATGTGTACGTATAATTATAAGTTACTAGTACCAACGTCCAATATTTTACTCTCTTACTTTCTCCGATTTACCGCCGGCCACTAATCAGATTCCCAGTTACATTCATACATACATATAAACCACTGTGTCTGTGTGCATTATACACACACACACATTCCATATTGGAAAACATCAACAGTTCTCGATCCCTGTGATTTATCCACATTTTTTATTTCCGACCAATTTCCGGCCAACACCCATTTCTCGAGCGTAGCATCTCAATTTCCCAGCTTTCTATACAGGTTTGCTTTTCTCTCCTCTCTCCTTTTTAATCTCCCTCTCTCTCTCTCTCTCCCTCTCTCTCTCGTTGGGGTCTGTTGATATGTTTTGCACACAGCCTATTTAAATATTTGAATGTTGATTAGATCAACATTATATAACACTGCAGGATTAGTGAATGGATCATTTTGTCAAGGTTGGATTGCTGTTACTGCTGCTTATTGGGATTGGTACGTATAACTCTGCAATATTCTAATGATAAAAGTTGTATTTGTTTTCGGAAGCATGCCTAATTTTTGTTTAGAATAAAAGTTTTGAAATTGGATTGAATTTGAAGCGCAATTGATACTAGTATCATTCTTGTTATCTCTTTACAAGTTTTTGGTTGATGTGTTATTGGTTACTCAGATTTTTAGTGTGTATTAAGGTTTGAGCAAGATGATTTTATTACGAATTTTGTCTTTGATCGAGCGGTTTAATATGGTTTTGGGCTGTAGACCTCTGCTAATGTAGTATATTCTGTCATCTTGGGAGACAGGAAGTGCATTTACAGATAAAAGTTTCGATCAATGTGAAAGTTTAGTCAAGGATTGGAAATCTTCTTCCCTTCTTTCAGAGGTCCAAGAAAATAACCATATACTGAAGCACTTGCTATTTTTTCTTCATGTCCCGAGAACAGGAGGGAGGACGTATTATCAGTGGTAATTTTCTTAAATGTCAGACAAATATTCCTTTTCATTTACAAGACAGAAAATTACGAAGAGCATGTGGGGTTGATGTGTATATTTGATATTTGCAGTTTTTTGAGAAACCTATACCCTGTGTCTTCTGTATGCCCTCGTTCCTATGATAAGTTCAGGTTCAATCGCAGGTAAGAGTTTTCTTTCTTCTCACATTACGAGAGAACGTTTAATTGGACAAATTCCTATTCATTTTTTTAATTGAGATGGGATCACTGAATAAATGATCAAATCATATCTCGTTTAATGTCATTCTATTGACATATTTCAAGAGCCTGGAAGCTGTGGGAATTTGTTGATTGTTTCTCGAAAACCTTGTGTTAATATTTATAGGTAGTGATCATCTCACTCTAACCAGGGATGGAGAAAAGACGATAATATCATAGTTTGGAAATCACTATTAGTCAATTAGTCAATATCATTTGTATGGGATATATTGGTCTATTGTCTCTCCGGACAAGCAAAATTGAGAGTATCACATTTCTTTCATAAATATAATTATATCTATGTATTATTTATGCTTCTTGGTCCATATGGTATGGTTCGATCCCCTATTACTAAAATGTTACTAAACAAAATGTGAACTTCCTTTAAGAACTGACGAGTCTGGTAATTTATGTTTCATTGAACCGAGCAAGATATTCACAAGCTTTAATGCATAACAGGCAAATTTTCTTGATTAGTTTGGATAAGAATGGAAATTGAAATGATATGGTGTTAGTTTGTATATCCCTTATTTTCCATGGTAAATCACTCAGATATCTTATGTTTTTCTTTACAATTTAATTGTTTTCTTAGTGCAGCAAAACAGATTGCAGGTTATTGACTAGCCATGATGATTACAGTGTGATGTCCAAACTTCCAAGTGATAGAACATCAGTGGTGACTATACTTAGGAATCCAGTCAACCGCTTTTTCAGCACTTATGAATTTTCGATAGAGGTAGCAGCTAGGTATATGATATATCCTAATATAACATCTGCCATAAGACTGTCTAAAAAAGCAAGTAAAAAGCTAAGATATGTAACCCCGACAACGGATATCTGGCCATGGAAATATTTAGTTCCTTGGATGAGAGAGGATCTATTTGCTCGGGTATGTAACTATTGTTTATACTTCTCATTTGCATGCTATGCTCTCCATATTGTCTCTAATTGACATTATGTTGTTTCTGGAAGAAAATATATGGTTGAGGAAGTCTTCCTTTCAGATGAGAGAAAGATTATCAGAGGATGGTTTTTGTGTGTTGTATATTTGTTTATATATGTATATTTTGTAAATTTAACTGAGAGTTATTACTAGTTACTTCAGTTATCTTCAGAACCTGTTCAATTCAAATAATGACTAGAGACAAAGTCAGATAAGAGGAACAATATTCTAATGAGTAAATTTGGGAGTACTTCCAAGGGCTTTATAATTTTTGGGTTAGTCCATTATCATAATTCCAATTTCAGATTATGATTATTAGTCTGCAAGCAAATGACGTGTATATAATGACAAATAGTGCAGGTGATTAACTCAGAGGCTAATCCCAACTCCCAAGACAAAATTTTATTGGGTTTTTATATCAAACTAGTCACCCATCTCACAAAAAATATCAAGTAGCTACCCAACATCCACGGCGACTCATTTAAGCCATTAAAGTGTCAAAATATATCACTTCATTATTTTTAAAAAAAAAAATTTAACGATTAAGGTTAAAATTGTGATGAAGTGTCAAGTATTTATATCAAACTTGTATTATACTTGAATATTAGGGTTCATTCTTATATATTAGGGTTCATTCTTATATTTTTTAAGGCATAATCGTTAATTTGTTTTTTTTTAAAAAGTTAGTGAAATGATATATTTTAACAGTTTAGTGGCTTAAATGAGTCGCTGTGGAGATGAGGTAGCTACTTGATATTTTTTTATTAGATGGGTGGTTAGTTTGATATAAAACCCAAATTTTATTGCCAGTTATTAGTTGTTTAGAATAGTCAATGTTCCCTGCACTTTTTATTTGACCTCGAGTACCCATGTCACACACTCGACACTTGGAGACTTTAGGCCAAATACATGTAAAATTTTCAAAATATTGGCAACTCCGATGCTAGGACATGAATCCATGTTGGAAACTTCCAGCCGAGTCCATGACATGAATTCATGTTGGAAACTTCCAGCCGAGTCCTGACAACAAGATAACAGTTACATCGGAGCACTATTTTTTTAAAAAAACACTGCCTAAAATCTGAATCACAAAGGTTTAAGTTTGTAGTTTTGGCATGGAGTTATTTTGAAGAGTATGAATTCGGGTACTATAAGGTCTGACAATTTTCAGAACTAGTTGATTATAGTTGATAGTTAAATAATAAAGTGTGGTAGTTTTTTCCCATCATGCATGTACAAGTGGTGTTGCAGCATACAGCTCTTGCTTAATAGGCTATTCAAACCAGCAACTCTTAAGCATTTCTTTATGTTCAAATGTACTTGTCTTTATAGCTAGACACTGGCAGACAAGTGAAAGTTTGAAACAATATTTGATGTTCCTGATTCTGTCTAATATAACCTGCAACTGTCTAATAGTTATCCTATTGCTTCAAATTGCAATTACATTGCCTTTATTTATATATAGCTATATTTTATGTTTTACATTTTGTTGTGCACTTTTAGTGCCTGATGTGGCTGCTTTCATTTCAAATGGATAGAAAGAAGCCAGAAATCATAAGGGCTCACCTAATTCCCAAAGTAGTGACCTATACAATGCAGAGGACATTGTCATGCCTTTGGTTGAATACATTCATCACCCTATTGCTCTGGACATCATTCACAATGGAGCCACATTCCAGGTATAATAGCATATTTCTATCCCTATCTATTGCGAGTAATGAGTATCTATATCGTCTCAAAAAAATAAAACAAAAATTAAATTGCTTGTGATGTGTCCCCTTTCTCACATGAGGTTTAACCATGTTTATATAGCTAGTAGTTTTTCTTGCAAATCCTCTTTTTCCATTTGAATCACTTTCTTAATCACTTTTTTGCCCCTCCCCCCATCTTTTAATAAGTGGAGACACCCATAAATTATTGATTCAACATACAGGTCATAATATGTTCAATATTGGTGGTATATATATACTCACACATGTATAGCAAAATCTCGATCAACTTCTCTAAACAACGCGCTACTTATAGGATCCTTTGGCATATAAATTTCCGTGCAGGTGCAATACTATTTTAAAATGCCAATAATTAAAAAAATTGTTAATATTTTCTGGCTAACTGTAGTTATACAAAGATTGCAGGGCTGACAAATAACTCTAATTCAAGGAAATCACATGAAGTGCGTCATTGTGTGATAAAGTATCCGAGCCTCGGGGACCATGTTCTTGAAGTAGCAAAGGTAGTGTTATGAAGTAATTTCTAATTACGGATGTTAATATTTTTGGTCTCTTACATTTTCTTATCCAGTATTCAATAATCATATTAGATCCTTGCATATCTTGCAGAAGAGACTGGACAATATGCTATATGTTGGGCTCACGGAGAACCACAATGAATCTGCCTCACTGTTTGCAAATTTGGTTGGTGCACAAGTGATTTCCCAGTTGCTGGAATTCAACTCAAGTACAGAGGTTGCAGCTAATAATGAATCATGTATGTGCTTCCATGTTTAGAAATTATATTTGCAATGAGACAATACTAAACTACAGTCTGTGCACTCTACCCAAGTCTCTAATGTATTATGTTTAATAAATTAGCAATAATATAGAAGGTGACGGGGAAAGAAAGTGAAGAAATTATACATATATACATACATACATACATACATATATATATATATATAGGAAAAGGTTAAATGGAGACCATTTTTTAATTAGAAACCCGGAGACCCTGCAAGCTGAACATGAGTATAAAATGTATTGCAGAATAATATGTTTTGCAGTATTCCGCAAGCAGTACATGATATATGGGGTGACATTCATGTGAAAACCTATTTACCATGAAAACCTACGAACTTCTCTAAATATTAATTTTTTTTATAGTTTTAAAAATAAATTAATCTTTCAATAATATTTTATTATGGTTCTTCAAATAAAATTATGGTTCCACACTATTTATTTAGAATTTTTATTATGATTATGTAGAATTTAATGTAGGTTTTCATAGTAAAAAGTTTTCATGTGAAGGCTTATATATATCTTTACTATATTATTAAAGGCGAAATGACAAATGTTTGATCGGTCAGTTGTTGTTTTGGTTATAAAATTAATAATTATATATTATAAAAAATATAATACATTATTATAATATTTAAAACACATATATCCTACCTACAAATCTACCATCAATGCAATCCTACTTTTGTATAACTGCTCATCGATAAAATTATATTATATCTAAATTATAACTTAAATTTTATATTTTAAGAATCCTAAATATAATTTGAGAAAAATGGCCCTGAGGTCATCCTGAGGAAACTACCTGAGGTAGACTAAAAATATAATGGCAATTTTGTAAATATAACTCCACCCTTTGCATTCACATAAATACCCATATGTTAGTATTGTTTTAACCTCAGGATACTAGTATACTACTACCTGGGGATGACTTCAGGAGCAGCAAGCTCATATAATTTTTATATAATATAATTGTACTCATGAGTCACAATCTACCACCGTATCTCAATTTCATCGCCACTTAAACTCTTTAATTTGTTAATTAAATATCGAATAATTCCTTTTCGACATAAACCATTGTACTAATGTACTAATGAGATGATCTAAACCTCAACCACAGATTAAAATATAAATATGATTCATAATAAACTTATCTCATGTAACCAATATTGGATAAAAAATATGGAAATAAATTAATAATAAAATAAATTAAATACCATAATAAATTAGATATTTAAATCATATAAAATAATTAATGTATAATTTATGAATCTCGCTCGTGCTCTACACTGGTTATAAGCTAATATATGTATATATATTTAACAATATATGTTATATGTGGGGCTAGTAGTTTATTAATTATCTAGGTTATTTTAAATAAGTTGAGTTGGTCATGGGCCTTAGGCCCTGTTTGGTATTGCTGTTGCAGACAACTACAACAGTTTTTTGCTGAAAAACTGTCAAAAAGATGTTTGTTAAACTTTAAAAGCTACTGTGTGGAAAAACACTTTTGGCCTAAAAGTTGTTGTTAGAGAAAACATGTCCCCTCGTGCTTTTAGAACAATCTGCTTTTCAGCTTTTGCGGGAAGTAATTATAAGTTTCATCATTAAACCTTACCAAAAATATTATTTTTATATATTATATCTCAAAATATGCATAAATAAAAAAAAATTACCAAACAATCATCTGATTTTTCTGACAGCATTTTTTCCAACACCACTTTTTGTTACAGCACAGCAGTTTTCAACCGCACTCCCAAACGGAGCCTTAGTCCATTAGTTTATTTATTTCATTAGGTTTGGAGCCTTAGTTCATTAGTTTATTTATTTCATTAGGTTATATTTTTTTATTAGGGTTTACAATTCCTATATAAGTGATGTATCCCACACATATAAAAAAGATTTGATTATTGAGATATTAGTAAATATTGATTTGTATCCCCAATCCATAGTCTTAGCCCTTCTGCGATTCATAATGGGTAGTGGGTTTTCTCCGGTTAATCCACCCAAGCTTATTTTATTCTAGTTTTTTTAATCATAAATCTATGTTTGTCAAAGTTGTCTTATATCAAATGGTTTCAAGAACTTAGGTTTCTCCTTCAATTTATAAATTGTTGGGAGGTCTTGGATTTCAAAAAAAAAGTTCATTATTCATTACCGAAGAATACTATTCGTTTCTTGAAAATATTATTTGATGCCAGAGTTACTGTTCATTGCGGAGTGTTGTTCACAACAGAATTGGGAAAAAATATAAAAGATATTAAAGGAAAAACATCTTAAATCGGGTGAAAGAAGAAAGAAGGGAAAAAGGAAAACAAATAATAGGTCGTTGCTTCTCTACATTAGGAGGCTGCTTCTTAAAAAAAAATTGTAACCCTAATCCTTTTCTTTATATATTCTGGAAACTACAGTTTGGTACCTTTAACTCTTTAAGTTTCTAAAATTTTTAAAAATGAGTCCCTTAAGTTTCTAAATATTCCAAACTAGTCCCTGGAGTTTCAGAAAATCTTAAACCAGTCCCTGGAGTTTTCAGAAATTACAATCCAGATGCTTAAGTTTCCAAAAGTTGCATAACAGTCCTTGAACTTCCAGCATTTGACAGTTTAACCCCTTTTCGACATATCAGCCCCTGAAACTTCTGGATTTTGACAGTTTTGACTTTTGCCCGTTCCATGTTTTAACCTATTTATGACCCCATCAAACGTCAAATTGAAAGTGTGAAAGATAATAATTATTTCTTTAAGGATGAATGTAATCAGTTGCACTACGAAGTTTATGACTGTTATTGTCGAGACAAGTTATTTGAATATGAGCTTACGTTGAAGGAGTTAGATTAATCCTACTATGAACTTGAAAGGTTGGAAAAAAATTACAAAATTGAGTTGAGCAAAAAAAAGTTACAACCCCCAAACTGAGAGACGAGAGAGGATTCTTGAGACTCTTACATCTCAACTTCAACATCTTATATACATTTAGAGGATGAAAAAAAAGAGTCAAAGGAGATGAATTGCGATGGAAATCGAGCATGTTGACGACAAAAGTACGGAAGATGATCCAATTGAGGAGGTTAAACAAATTGAGGATATAGGAGTTGTTAGCGAGGATCAGATAGAAGAAACTGTTAAATATCAGCAATAATATGACATCATCAAGCTTATGTCATCAAGATGACATCATTATTGTATTAGTTACTGTAGCAAGTGTACGCACCAAGTTTCCCTTTTCTATATAAGAGGCATTGTCTCATTGTTATATTAGGGAAGCAAGAATGTAGTAAGGTAGTAGTACTTGCAATACAACAACTGCGTATATAGACAACTATATATATACATTCTGTAATTGCTAGGTAATCGACATATATTCATATATATGTAGCTTATATATATGTTGCTTTGATTTGCCTTCACTCTTCTATCAATATAGCAACTGATTTCTCTTGTATAATCACACACGCTTATAAGGTGCATCTTATTCATATTTGTAACATGGTATCAGAGCGGGTTTGTTTATGTAGAGAAATCAGTGTTTTTTTTCATCTTAAAAATTCAATGTTCTTAATGGAACTTGTGTTATTTCTGCCCAGATTTGCTTTTTCAGTCATTTAGCCTTCCACACTCAAGTTTCTTGAGGGAAACTTGGACCCAGATTATGTTAAAGTTTGGCCATCCAAATAAAATCCAAACTAAAACAAAGTAGGGTAGGAGAGTGTTAGTTTAAGTATTGTGTCAAGTTCTTAAAGGAAATTATGTCCACATTCAGTTTTCTACTTTCCTGAACTCCAAACCAGATCCAAATATAAGATGGGCTGCTCCTTTATATGCAGGTCAGGCCTTGTAGTACAAAAGAGGTTGGTGGCCATCCATCAACCAATAAAGAGGTGGACATCCACTATAGTGTTGACAGCACCTCCTATGTTCAAACATAGGCCTATTTTACTGAGAGTCCTAGTATTTTCAACAATAATCAGTTCAAGGACTGATTGGTGGCCATCCACCATGATGCTGACAGCAGCATTTCACTTTTTGTATTTTAACATGGCCTAAAATGTATATGTGGTCGCAAAATCGAGTCCCGATATTCCCAAAAATTCTCATATATTTGCTATCTTAAGATGAGTCAATCCTAGATGGGGTCTTTTCTGGAACACTCAGATTATGTTCAAGGGCTTCTAGTGGTCCACTCTTCAATCCCTAGTTAGGTGTTTCATCTTAAGACGGGCTTTCGAGTGAGGGGGCGTGTTGTTATTGAGGTTGATCATATCAAGTTTGTCATTCCATAATACTCGGTTGAACCTCCCTCGCTTGTAAGCCAACAATAAAAATAAAAAAAACGAAGTTAACAATATGCGAATAAGTAAAAGTGGTCAATGTTTTAATTGGTTCCTTGTCATTATAGAGCAAGTTAATACTGAAGTGAATTTTGATGTCATTATTCAGTATTTTCAATTCAAGTTAGAACTGAGAAGTTGAAAGCTCTTCCCTACGAGACTACACCCAGTTTTCAACTTCGACGTTTGTAGGATTAGAGATTAGATACTCACTGTGTAAAGTGATTTCAGACGGCTTCCAAGGTGACTATCGAAAGGAGGGACAAAAGAGGAATGAAAACCGCTCTTTATCTAATGTGGGAAGTTTCATTACTAAATGTTGCTATGGTTCAAGTCTTGGACTCGTTAATGTCCTGTCCTGTCCTGTCGTGATTGGCAATAAGGAAGGCGATTATGCTTCCCATTCTTATCTCGTAACACCTTGTCACTGTGTCACCTATGTTGGAAAAAAATTATAATGGGTGCCAGCATCTTTAGTGAAACTAAAGGATAGGGAACACCAAAAAATGTTCTTTTATTTTTTTCTGTTTAATATCTCCTGGTGCTTGATATATTGTTAGTGGTTTAGCCCGCAGCTTGTCTGAGTAACCCTGTGTAGCATAGTTGTTAACGATCTCATTTTATAAGATCATGAAATTGACAATAAGATTATATCATTAGATTGATTGTTTTTCCAAAAGTGAAGACTTCAAATTTACAACTAGCAATTGGCAATTCTGCTTTGAGTTGAGGCATCATTAGCTTGTTTTAGTTCCTGATCATTCAGTTAGAAGTCATAATTGATGAATTACATATTGCTTTACTATAAAACTTCTTGCAGCGCAACATGTGTCACCATCCCTAGATTCAAAGTTTTACACTTCAGTACGCAAGGTGAAAATTGATAACCTTCTGTGTTTAATCTGAAAACTATGCTTATTCGTAGTTGTAATTTGATATACTAAAATTTATGGTACAGAATATTAGCTCGCACTTGAAGGAAGTCAAAGCTCCATCTGTTGATAATGTTCAGGAAACAAACAAAACTGTGAGCCACCTCGCACCAGTTTTTGTTTGACTAAAGTCATATATTATTAACTTTAGCTGACTTTTATGTGCTCCTTGAAACAGATGACTGTGGAGGGACTTTATGAAGCTTTTAAGAAGTGCGTTTCTGAAATACGTGAAGTCCAATCAAATCGAACAAATAATTCTTTCCACAGCATCCCTTCACTCGACTTTAGGAAAGAGGTAATACTACTGTATATTACATTATTAACAACTAATTATAATCTTCTTGAACTTCGTCGGCCATATTTTGTATGCAAAGTTATGTCTATATCTAGGAGAATGATTTCATTATAGCTAAAAACCTGTAAAGGCGATTATCAAAAGACACTAACTTGGGACCTGACAATTGTGGCGTGTTGTAGATGTCAAAGTCAAACCCATATATGACACTAAATATATTCGTGTCGTGTACCAAAGTAGTTAGTGGAGTAATTTCGTGTTATGCACATATTATAAGAACAAATATTATAAAATTATAATATTATGTAATATAAAAATATTACTTGTTAATATTATAAAATTGATTTAATAGATTTTAAAACACTTCTAATATTGTAATTTTACCGTTAAAGTTTTTATATCTATTTTTGTTAATATTATAATAACTGGCTTAAATCACGTGCAAAGCACGATTCTTTTACACATATTTATTAATTTAATATTAATATAAATATTTATACATTAAATTTTTTTTGAAATTTTTGTAATAATTGTTTTAGAATCCTCCATTTTGATGTCATCTTAGTATATTTAGAACTAATAACATGGATATTAAATTTTAATATATTGTTAATATTATATAAACCCTAAATCTTTGTTAGTGTTATTAAAGCTAATAATATAAAATTAGATTTTAATATATTTTTTGGTGAGATTCGAACCTTAAAACTATGTTTATATCTTTGGAGTTATAGATATTAGATTTAAATATATTGCTAATGAGACCTTTCGTACTACTTTGGATAAAAATCTATCTTACACTTATTATTTATAAGCGGTGCAAAGTACAATTTCTTTTACACATACTAGCGTTTTACTCGTGGTTCGCTCCGAGCCAATTTTTTTTTGTATCATTTTTATTTTTTTTAAATTTTTATAATTTTTTATTTAAAAATTACTGTATATAAATACAAATTATTGAAAAATCGTAAATACAAATTATTGAAAAATTGTAAATACCAAATATTAGAAACGAAATGATTATAATATTATTTTTCTCTTCACAAAGAATCATAATTATTACAAATAACTCGAAACATAATATAGTTTTTAATAAACTGTACTAATTAAATATTATAATAATAATAAAGTGTGACTTATCAGCTATCATCTTCATCTTCCTCCGCAAATAACCTACAAAAAAATGTAAAACACAATAAAAATGTATTCACGATATTTCTTTTAACTGAATATAATATACTAATTGTGCTTACATTTGTAAAAAATCTAAAAATTTTGGTATGAACTCATCTCTTGCTGCTTCAATCCACTCCATCTTTGTTAATTTCGTAAAAAAATATATAATCTTTTATTAGTAATTGGAGATGATTAAATTTTGAGTACACAAAATTGAAAACCGCATATGTTCCTCATTTTATCCATTACAAATCTCAGGTTCGGCATATGCATGAATGTGAGTTTTCCCAAATGCACAAAGACAAATAATTATACTCTAAATACCGTTATATTATAATATTCAGATTAAGAACGGTATATGCTTATGTATTGATACATATATTACTTACATCTCGTCGAGTAAGATCGAGTAAGCTCATATTAAGTCCTTTGAATTCACCGCTATTTATACCAGACCAAATCCTCGTTAAGCGCACTTTTATCTTCAAATTTGTATTTTCACTTGTCAAAAACTCTTTGCATTATGTAATATCTATATCTATACGAAGAATGCCTCTAGTATAAATTTTTTATCATGAGGTGTATAAAATTTGGATCAGTATAAACTGACTTAAATATAAATACGTTAGATCAATTAAATCTATGACTGGTAAAAAAATATGGTTGTGATTATGTATAATATCAATTAAAATCAAATTTGTGATTGGTTTAAAATATAGCTGTGATTATATATAAATCTATTAAAATCAAATTGGATATATGATTATAAATGATATTAGTCACAATTAGTTCTATTTATTCACCTAGATACATTTTTTTAAATTTGAATTTTGAAAAAAATATTAAACATGATTTTTTATAATAGAAAATCAATCTCCAAATTAAACGAGTAATTGAATATTATTATAACCGAAAGATTAAAAAAATTGGTCGATTGGTCGGTCGGTACTGTGCCACGGGCCTAAAAAATATACATGTATTAGATATAATTTTACTTATTATAATACGGGTCATAACTATATACATATCTATGTTTATTATAACTGAAAGATTAAAAATTTTGGTCGGTTGGTCGGTTGGTACTGGGCCACCGGCCTAAAAAATATATATGTATTAGATATAATTTTACTTATTATAATACGGGTCATAACTATATACATATCTATGTTAGCTAAAATTTTACTTTTTAGGCCCAATTATATATTTATTGTCCAAATTATATAATTTTACTTAGTATAATACGGGTCATAATTATATGCATATTTATATTAACTAAAATTTTACTTTTTAGACCCAATTATATATTTATTATAACATGAGTCTAAATTATAACATATTTATATTAAATAGAATAAATTTATATAAAATAAGAGATCATATAATATTAACATACATTCTTAATATTATAAAATTTTATATTAAATATCAATAAAAAATTAATTTATTTAAATATTAGATATCCTGTGTTTCGCACGGATTATAAGCTTATGAATATTAATTTCACATATGTTGTTAATACAATTCACACCCTAAACATCTGTTAATGTTTTTAGAGCTAATAATACAAGTATTAGATTCTAATACGTTGTTGTTAAGATTCAAACTCTAAACTTATGTTAGTATCTTTGTAACTAAGATTATTTATTCTATTTAAATATTTTATTAGTATGGAACCTTTGATCTTTAATAGTACATTGGATAAGATTAACTGTTTTAGAATCCTTTATCTTAGTGTATTTAGAACTAATAATATGGTTATTAAATTTTAGTATGTTTTTGATATTATTTAAACCCGGTTAGTGTTATTAAAGCTAATAATATAAAATTTGATTTTGATATGTTGTTGGTGAAATTCGAATCTTAAAACTATATTTGCATCTTGGGAGCTATAATTATTAGATATAAATATTACAACACAAGTTGACGACAGCCAGCACCATATGTTTCTAATGAGTATCGAACCCTTGACCTTTGGTAGTACTTTGGATAAGATTTTATACGTCGTGCAAAGCACAGGTTCTTTTGTAGATATTTATAAACTTGATATTAATATAAATATTTTTGTATTAGTATAAATATCTATGTATTAAATTGTTTTGTGTTTTTTAAATTGGTGAGATTGAAATCCTTTATATATTTGTTAATATTTTTAGAATTAATCATATGAATTTTAAAATTCTTAAAAAATCCTAAATATTCTTAAATGCTTCCCCCACTTCCAAAAGCTGAATTATTGATAACAATGACTGTAAGTATAATTGTTTTATAGAAAAAATAAAAAGCTGCTTTAGAATCTCAATTTTTTGAAGAATATCATTTGGAATTTCAATATTATAATATGTATTCAAGTTCCGTGGTTGGCAGGCTGGCAGCACATAGTTGCCATCAGTGTGCTTTTTTATATTTTAATGTGTTTTTCACCCTCGTGTGGTGTGTTCTTTGCTTGAACACTATTCTTGTATAAATATAGTATAATGTTTCTTTACCTCAAGTAGTTTTATGTGTTGAAATATGCAAGTTTGTGCTTGATTTGAGTGTAAGAATTTTCTTTAGGGAGAGGTATGAGAAAGGCTAGTCTGTTAGGAGGTATGAGAGCCATCAGTTATGGAAGGGGAGAGGTCCACTATACTTCTTGGCTGCATCATTGCATGCACATGGCATTTGTGTGAAATTTTTATTGAACGTACGTTATTTTTTTCCTTGACATGAAGATTGAGTTTTTTTATGCAAGTTTAATACAGATGTGGAAGGCTGGACCAGTGAAGAGCTGGAGATAGTTTTTTCCTTGCATATGTTTTTTTAACAAACGTATGAGTTACAATTTGAAATTATTTACCTTGTAGTTATAGTGGCTATACCGAGGATTATTTGTATTATTCTAGAATCAGGAGGATTATTAGAATATGAGGTGCTTTGGACTAGAGGATGATCAATTCAGTAAATATGTTCTCCATGGCTCGTTTGATTTACTTTCTGAATGTACAGAAACTAAAACATTTTTTTGCTAGAAAATTGGATTTGTTAGGATGGGAACTAAATCAGGCAGTTGTCTAAATTTCCTGTCTGGTCTCATTTATAACAACTTTTTCTTTTATTCAGTTTCTTTTAGCTGGTACTTTTGCTGGTGACATGTTTATATGTATTAAAACTGTTTCCATGCCTACTATTTCTTAATGAATATACATAAACTCATTAATGAAAGTTTTTAGCCTAATAAAGTAATGGGAATATTTCATTCCCATTGACAACTTGAATTCACCCAAGTGAGTTGCTTAGGAACTTGGTGATAAAGATAGCTAGAAAGGAATGTCCAATTGGCACTATATGCTCTCACTAGAACATGATGCACTCGGCTGTTTCCCGTCCTAAAATTTGAACTTCATTATTTCAGGCACGCCTTCGTGTTCCTGAAACGGTTCTTCAGGAGATAGCATCACTCAACAGTCTTGATGTTCATCTCTTTGAGCATGCTCGGGACATTTTTGCAAATCAACATAAGCATATGGTTCAAAAGATGGTTGGTTCTGTTATTGCCCCTCTGTGATGTGCAGTTATAATTATCATCTTTTTTCGGATCTTCCTGCATGGATATCTATGCTGCTTCTGAAAAACATAGATAATAAACCGACACAGAAACCACAGTAATCAGTTGCAGTCTTCAATAATTAAGCTACTTAATCTAGTAGTTGTTAGGAAATTAAAATTTTAGACAGTTGCATGAAACTTTTAAACAGGGGCCCCAATTTTGTTTCTTGTTTCTATATAAAAAAAACTTGAAACACTAGGCTGTTTGGTATGATTTTTTTGTCAGCTAGTTCTATCTTAAAACTCTCGTTGACACAAAATGAAAATTTTTAGGGAATGTTTTTGACAGCAAGGGTATAATTTCTTCTTGTTTAGTTAGTCATATTGTAAAAACACATGTTGATTTTTGTTACCCTGAATTGCAGGATATACAGAAAAATTACAAATTTTTATTCGATGGTCCTTCGTGGAAAACCCTCTCAATAGATGCCCCCTCTGGGAAAGCCCTTTCATTTGCTACCATTGGCATGCTGTTTATCTTCATATTCTTGCTTGTAAGTGCAAGGAGAACAAAATTTAAACTTAAATTATAAATGTAGCTCAAAGCTAATACATGTAAAAGGTTTAGGGGGATGGATATAAGGTTGTTATTCGGATTTTGCATATTTAAAGGCCAGACCATTGCAATTTTGTAGAAATCAGCAATCATGATTTGGCGAAATATATGCCCCCGCCCATTTTCCTTTTTTCCTTTGAATATTTCTCCCCAGTTTTTTCTTTGTTTGCTGCTAAGTGATAATTTTGGCTTTCAGTCTTCACATAGAAGCTAATGTTCATTTAGCTTGCATAACTATTTAAGCAGAGTTGTAATTTTACACTTGTTTGCTCCATTCCACTAATTATATTATGGGACTCTGAAAATGAACCGATGGGAAAACTTGAAACATCAATTGAAACATGAAACATTTTATATTACTTATATAAATTTTATCTTAAAAATATCTACTCTAACACACAAATAATACAATATGTTTCAAGTATTTTTATTAAGAAAATTAAAATTATGATATGTTGATTGAGAATTTGAGATAATTTTTTTTATATACAATATATTGTTAAGTATTCGAAAAATATTTTAAATTTTTTATTAAATGATATAAATATATGGTACATTTTGATTCGTGGCACCCTATATGAATGTGAGATTTCATATCAAAAGTTACCGATTACACATCGAGGTATCAGGAAAAATTTGATAAAATTTTTGAAGTCCATAATATTTTTCTGCATTTAAACCATATAATTTATAAAATTGTATTTTTTCCATAAATAAATTTACTAAAACAACTACTTATAACGTATGTTCTCCAAATTTGTATTACAAAGATATCGATACATTCATATATCCAATTTTATATAAATGTCGAGGCAGGTTTTATGAGTAACTCGTTAAAATAGTAACCAAGTAACTCTTATTTCTAATCATTTGATTATGAACACTAAACACGGCTAAGATGGACATGCACAGAGCATATATATGTGGCCCACCATATAAAATATTAATTGTATTGAATTCATAATTTCCTTCTAAATGTTTTAAATATTTTAGTGTTTGAAATATTTTGAGTTATATAATATTTTGTGTGCTATATATAATTTTTTAAGTGTGCTTTTTAAATTTTATGCAGACTATAAATTTTATATTTAATTACTAAATTAACCGATCTAATTTAGTTACTATATGATCCCTTCTTTATACATGTTATCTACACTATCACTTTGATTTATTGTTGTTCCGTTACATTATTATTATTACATTTATGTTACAAAGGCATCATTATTTATATGCTATCTACCCTACCGATTTATTTATTTATATTATTTTTTATATTTGTTCTTATATTTTTTAGTTTTTCCATAAATATATATATATATATATATATATATATATATATATATATATATATATATATATATATAGGGTCCTGCTCAAACTGATTGTTGGGAGATGGAGAAAAATGCGGTGAAATTAGATTTGAAAAAAACTTCACTAATTAACGGGAAAAATCAAATTAAAAACGGAGGGATTATGTGAGATTGAGTGTATGAGGGTGTATTTGATTGTGTGTGGATGCACCCCTTGCCATTAGATTAAATTGAATATATGGTGTAGATCTTATTTTCTATTTTCTATTTTAAGTTATTTTCTATTTGAGCAGGATCCTGTATATATATATATATGGATATAGATACAAATAAACATGTAGATCAGATCAGTTAGTTCATTTCAGTTTGGTCCAGACAGAGACAAAATTTCCCTTCATCCTCATCTTTTTTCCCTTTTCTGTATTTCCATCTTTATCATTTGATTCCCCTTGATTTATTAAAATAATATTCTTATCTGTGTAAATCAATGACTAATAAAATTAAATAATTCAAGAAACCCAAGGTACAAAATCAAGAATGAATTTGCCGCCGAATCCACAAGAAAGCCCAAGGTTTGTTCTTTATTCTCATGGTTTGCTTGATAGATTTGTTATAATTCATTATGATTGCACTTTCTTTGTTTGGATAATCTCAAATTTGATTTGATTTCTTTTGGTATTGCTTTAACTAGCTACCTGTTTTTTAACTTTAATTTGTTTTCAGTAGTCAAACGTAGCCTTTTGATTCTGAATAGATTTACTACTTGTTACATATGTGTATGTATGTCAGAATGTGGGTGTCTGTATACAATATATATACACCCAGTTGTGTGTTAGTATGTATGTGTGTCCAGTGGCGGATCTAGGACCCAAAGGCTCGGGGGGAACACTTCAATTTTTTTAATCTTTTTCGGTATCTATTAAACTTTTTAACATTCAAATGTTAAAATTTTAGTGTTTGAACCATTTTATCTCCACTTTTGACCATATAAATATATATGAAATAAGAAATGACTTAAATTATAATATAATTACTAACATTACAGGGTCAGTTAGCTTTTTTTAGTGGAGGCACTTTACAAAATACACACATTTATATCATAAATTATTACTAAAAAGTTGTTAATTTTTATTTATGTGGGGGCAGGTTCCCGTAGGCCTTTACATGGATCCGCCCTTGTGTGTGTCTATATACAGTAAGATATATATGCACCTAGGCATGTCCAATACAATGCTATACTTGGTTCTAAAATAGAAAAATGCTATATTTTGTGCTAAATATCGAAACAAGTGTAGATGTTGCTATAATTTATGCATGGACATGCAAGTGAGAAAATGGATGAAAATGAATAATTAAAGCAAATGTTGATAAATGCATTTGTGCATTTAAAAGTAAGGTAATTGAAATGTTAGTTCAATTTTGATCTATTTGGTTCCATTTTAAAACTATATATTGAACTACAAGTTCTATTTTAGCATTAAAAATCACTTTTTGATTTTAGCAATAGCTATACATATTTTGGCACATTTTAGCACTAGCATTGGACATATTCTTAGTAAAGATGCAGAGGAATTAAGATTTGCTTCTTTACTTAATTCTTCTTAAACAATTGTAATATAGCAAACTGTACAGGAATAAATTTACCCTTTCTTCCCATTAGTTCATTGACTCATTGTAGCAATCATATCTTTATAGATGTTTTAGTGGCTATGTTTAATTGTTAGAGTTGTGTACTCTTCAAACTTTACTAAAAGATAAAGTTATGATTTTTATTTTATGTTACTGCTATCATGTGGGTATACTTATTCGGAAATCTAGATAAAAGATAACTGCAAATAAAATATTTTTCTATGAAGTTATGCAACTTTTTTTAAATTAAATAAGATTACATTTCATTGTTTAGGCTCGTCTGCATTTATATCATTTTGGTTTGAATTTTGCCACATTAACACTTAATTTCAGTAAGTAATTTTGAGTATTGAAATTTAACATTTCATGTTTTGGGGTTAAAATTTTGTTAGCTTGTATATATATAGTCAATGCTAATAATGTATCTATTGTCTATATGCATACGCTATGTAGTGTATAAGGTGCATGCTTGTCCGATTCTTGGGCAGTAATTGATTTCCTGATGATAGCTTTTAAAAAGTTTGTTTCCATATTATCATTATGTTTTAGGAGTATAGGCGAGGCAGGGGGTTACTGGGATGGCTTTGTTAATGGTGACGATTCATTTCATAACATTATAAATATGTTGGATTTCCCTTTGGAAAGTGTGGAAGGGGAGAAGTGTGTTGCTGCAGAGAATTGGGAGGATCAGTTTCCAAGCCTAGGGTCCTTCTCTTCAGAAATTGTGCAGGGATTCACCCCAATTTTCAGATCTGACTTCGCAGAAGACGTGCCTTGTAACTTTGTTCAGGTGAATTTTTCTTTGATTTTGGAAATGTAGTTTTTATTAATCTTTTAATCCTTATCTATTGTCTCATAAAATAACTTATACTAATGCATGTTCTTATCTCGGTTTTTATGATGGTTTTAAACTTTTAATTAAAAACTGATTCGGTAGTTTGTGCAAATGGATATGGTTATTGGTTAAGGTGGTTTTTATGGTGCTGAATTGCTGATCATGTCCATAAAGCACATTCTGATTTTCTAAATATTCGACTTTGTATGATTTCAGCTTCCTGTGTTTTTTTTCTGTTTACAAAGTCCTATTGGTGACGGGTTGCAAGGAATCTAAAGATTAATTTGTATTTTTATATTATTATTTAGGAACAAAATTATATCTCAGACTTTGATTGGTTGTTGAAATGGCTTTCTCTCGTCCCCAACAATCCAAAGAAAAAAACTTATGGTCCATTCAGATTACTTTCAGTTTGCACCCCGAGTCTAAACCTAACAGAACAAGGGAAATTTGTACATATCCACAAAAAACTCCAATGGGTATTGAATTTGAAATATCTTGTTCCAAGAAACAACATAAGTTTATTTTAGATTCACTTTCTCTATCTCCGTATAATTATTAATTATTAAATATTATTCCAAGAGTGTAAATGGTATGATAGCATACTTGTACAGATAATGTGAGTATATAAGAATATTTACTTCAAATGAAAAAATTGAAGTTGATGAGGTTGTTTGTGCAGCAGAATATATTGAGGAAAGTCATCATATTTTTGAGCTCACATATAATAATAATAATAATATGGAGTTATCACGCGCCAATCCTGTTGCTTTAGATGCTATCTTTGAATTTTTCATTGTTTCAATGAGGAATCATTTTGAAGTTAGTGAGCTGAGGATTTTCCAGAAGTAACCGTTCATTTTAGGTTGCTAAATTTGAATTATTAGATAACAACTTGCCCTGGTTTTTTTAAAAAGGGGAATATGATGCGGAATAAGGAATTAAACTATTATTTTGTACTAATTTTATGTTATAATTTAGTACTAAAAGAAATTATAAGTTATTATGAAGTTTAATTATATTAGATAAGTAGATTATTGGAAATATTTTGATTTATGATCCGCTCCTTTGGTGGATTAGTATTGAGAAACAAATATTGATTAGGAAAGTTTTCTTAGGATCAGTTTTAAGGTTCTCCTTCCATATAAACAGATTTAATTATTTATTTTATTCAGGTGGACTGATTATTAAAATTGAGATATTTTCTTGTTATGGGTTGTGATCCAAACACTTCCCTCCCTTTTGTGGTTGGGACTTGGGTAATAATTGGGTATATGCTTGAATGACTCGAACATTTTCTTTTATTGTTTCTGTTATATAAGTTTTTGTTTTTAGTTCTTGTATTGCATTGTGTCTTGCATCAAGTATGGTGTGGGTACAACTTACGCACTCTAGACCCTACTTCCTAGTCAGATATACTAAGTTGAAATTGTTGACTATTCTCGGCTATAGTAATCATATGATGTAGTTTGTGCAACTCACTATTTCTCATGTCTATTACCCATATCAGATCACCCAACATGTCAATATAAAGCCATCATACATGGAGAATGATGTGCCAGATGTTATGTGGTAGCTTAAATTTAGCGATTTTTATACTCTCTCTGTCCCAAAATAATAGTCGCTTTGATTTTTTGCACGTAATTTGAGGGGTAAAAAACACTATTTGCATATATAATTTTTTCAATTTTCTTTTTTTGAATAAAAATATAAAACTTAAATTATTATTCAAAAAAAGAAAATCGTAAAAATAATACATAGAAGTAGCTTTTTTTTACACCTTAAACCACGTGCAAAAAGTCAAAGTGACTATTATTTTGGGACAGAGGGAGTAAACACTAAATAGGTTAATTACTTAATTAGTGAACACTTCATCCTACTTGAACCAATTGAAAATTGCCTATCATACTTAAAAAAATTACTTCTGAATTAAGAAACATTCTGTAACATTTCCATTTATTCAGTATGAAACCATTATTTTAGAATCCCGAGACCTAGTTGGGATTCTGTTGTGGCTTCTAATATAGCTTAAACAGGTTAATATTTGTTTTTTTAATCTCCAGGATTAAGTTAACCTCCGGTTAGGTGTTCCTTTTCTTTTTCTCTCAAATTAAACTATGAGCTCTCTCTCTTTTGCCAAGGCAATCTCTCTTTCTCAACCCATTTCTCTTGAAGTCTGGAAACACAAAAAAGGCACCTAATACCTATATTTCATAGGTTTTCACAGCCATCGAAATTTTTCAAAAATAAACAAAAAGAAAAGATCTATTGCAACTTATGATCTTCTTCTAGATAAAGCATGGACCAAAAGGCAAAACATATTGAAATTCAATAAAATGCCATGAATTGTAGATAACTCGACACTCCCGTCCTATCTATACTATATTATTAAAACTATACTATATTATTAAAACTGAAAGATTAAAAATTTGGTAGTCGGTGATCCTCGGTATTTGGACCGGATATATTTGGGTCGGATAGTTACTATTGGGCCTAATTTTTAAGCACTAATCTCATAATTAAAATACATCTCACATTAATCTCCTAAATAGAACACATCTCTAAATAAAACACACAAACATTATCCTATTAAAATACAAATAAAGTATATCAAAAATTATATAAAATATATACATATAACATTAAATAAAAATTAACTTATTATTATAAAAATAAAAATATATTCAAATTATATAAAGAAAATATTAAAACAATTTGATATGTGCATCGCACGGGATATACGCTAGTGTATTATTAAGACCGAAAGATTAAAAGTTTGGTAGTCGGTCGTCTTTGGTCGGTATATGAGCCCCATAGTTATTATTGGGCTTAATTTTTAAACATTAATCTCCGGACTAAAATACATCTCACATTAATCTCCTAAATAAAACACATCTCTAAACAAAATGCACAAACATTATCCTATTAAAATACAAATAAAATATATGAAAAATTATATAAAATATATAAATATAACATTAAATAAAAATTAAATTATTATTATAAAAATAAAAATATATTCAAATTATATAAAGAAAATATTAATACAATTCGATCCGTGCATCGCACGGGATATAAGCTAGTACAATGTTATTTCACAAACCCCGCTAAAACCATTTTCTTGGATGTGGTAACCGAATTCAAGAGCATTATGTTGTGTTAAACAATTCAGAATATGATAAGAATGAAATCTCGCAGCAGACTTCAAAAGCCACCTTTAGCAGCAAGACAGGCCCATCAGAATTTTTTTTTCCACCATTGAGGACGTGGATGAGCAACTGCAGTTTCCTGGTTGAATAAGATGGCCTCTTTAAGGATATTGATCTCTGATAAGAGTTCTTCAAGACGCCGGATTAGAGTAGAATTCTTGAAGAGTTTGAGAACCTTCACGTTTAGGGTTGGCTGGGGTAGGATTTTCGAGCTGATAAATTTGATTGCAGGATAAACAAATGGGTAGTGGCGAATAAGGATTGTTTTATAAGGGTATTAGCTAGTACTTTGCTCACCTAGTTGTTAATGTACTACAAATTTATCACACACCATTTTCTATTGACACTGTAATACATTTTTGCATCTTTTCAAAAAACCTGAAAACATTCAATGATTTCAAAAATACTTTCATAAATTTTCACATCTTTTGAAACTTTTAATAAATTTTCCAGCAAGTTGAGTTCTTGACAGAAACTGCCTCTCTATTTCTTTGGGTCTTCACGGCAACCTTTCTACTCCCTAGAGTAGGGGGTAAGGTCTGCGTATTTCACACCCTCTCCTGACTCACTCTTGAATCGAACATACCAGGGATATGTTTGGTTTAGTAACTCCACAAAGTTTCTGGTTTAACTGCCAGTTTTAGTGGATATGTCTAATCTTAGCAACGCAGACGAGATGACTGTAGCACCAGCTTTTGCGAATTCTCATAATCGCTTTGGCCCACTCTTCATTGTACATCCTTACCCTGTCTAGCTGGAGGTAGAGCATGTTTTTACTTTAATAAATTCCGCTAGAACCAGAAGTCTAGAATTATGGTGTCTTTATTTCTTTTCCTAAGTAAAATGCATTCTACCGTCCTGGTTTAATAATTGTAATTCCCATCTGTAGATGATACAGCCTAGAATGTCCTGTGTGGCTTTATATGTCTTACATCAATATTATGGAGTTTAGTACCCTTTCCTAAAAGCAAGTTAAATGATTTCCTGTCAGCAAAGAGATAAGCTGCTAATGTGATAGAAACTTTATGCCAAATGCTGACTATTTATCTTGTGCACGGATTATACTATAATTTGTGTTTTATTTATTTTACCTTAATTAGGATATCACAGTTTGTTATAAATCCTCAAGTAAAAATCATTTTTCTTTGCATGTTAACACCAAATTGTTATATACGAACTGCATTCCACGTTTTAAATATATTAATTGATAGTTCATTTTTATTAGTTTAATTTTACTTTTTTCTAAAGTCTGCTTGCATTCACTTGTATGTTGTATGATGGCTTGCGGAATAATTTTTTATACTTTTGTCAGCTTAGGTCTTCATCTGATCTGGTGTTCATTTGTGTTAATAATATTATTTAATCATTCAGAACGATGCAGCCTCTGATAGAAAACTGCTACCAGTTACTGAATTCTCCAGCACAAATTTTCCTCTTGATTCTGATTTTCCCAGTAACCCAAGTTTGTTGCAAACTCCAAGCCAGAATTCTGTACTTGAAAGTAGCAGCTCCTGCTCTGCCGGTAAAAACTTGTCAACTAGCTCTGAACTCCTTGTCCCAGTAAGAACTCGAACTAAGATTCCGCGGAGCATAAGAACTCGAACTAAGATTCTGCGGAGCATAACCTTCAGCAGATGGCATTTGCTCTCTCCATTAACCCCACCGAAAAAGATATTGCACTCAAAAGGCAAAGAGAAGAAGAATATGCAACTATCACAGCATCCAAATGAATCTGACATGAAGGAAGACTCTTATCATCAGCATATACCATATAAAAGATGTACACATTGTCAAGCTGAAAAAACACCACAATGGAGGGCAGGACCTATGGGTCTGAATACTCTTTGCAATGCATGTGGAGTTTGTTATCGGAAACGAGGAGTCCTTCCGAAGTATCGTCTAATAGCAAGTCATGGTTCAAATACAGAGAACTTTTCATTCACTCGAGGAAAAGAGAAGAAAATAAAACTGTCAAGTGAGATTAAGGAAGATTTAACAGATCAGCTTCTAGAAGACTGCCAAATTGTAGAAGATTTAAATTATCAGCTTCGATGCAAAAGATGTACTCTGTGTAATGTTACGAAAACACCACAACGGAGGGAAGGACCGATGGGCCCAAAAACGTATGCATGTGGAGTTCGGTCGGGCTGCCTTTTGCGGGAGAGTCTTCCAAGTCCTGACCCTGAGGAAAGTGAAAGAATGAACACTAGAAAAAAAGAGAAGAAAAACAAACTGTCAGGCCTTCCAAATAACTCTGAGATCATGGGGTTTGCAACTCATCAGCCTATGAAAGTCAAAAGATGTACTCATTGTCAAGTTGAAAAAACACCACAGTGGCGGGAGGGACCAATGGGGCCTAAAACCCTTTGCAATGCATGCGGCGTTCGCTATCGGTCCGGTCGCCTTGTTCCTGAATATCGTCCAGCAGCCAGTCCTACTTTTGTTCCATCTTTGCACTCGAACAAGCACAAGAAGGTTATAGAAATGAGGGAGAAAGCTATCCCTGACATAATTGTCTGAGATGGATTTTGCAATGTTTCCGCCACCAGAGTTTGTTCTCTTGAATAGTTATGTATTCAATAGGGTAAGAAGTCGTCGTTAATGGTTCCAGTTAGGCTGAATGTTGTTTTTGTTAGATTTAGAATGTGGAGGATTCCAAAATGCATCTGTGCGTTCACTAGAGAGTTAAAACCAAGATAAGGAGTGTGCCAATAGCTGTAGGAGGAATACATGAATGCTAAGAGATCTTTTAAGTAATTAGAAGTGTTTGTTTTGTTTGCCATATATGATATATGGACCTTGGAGGTGCTTGTTCAGGCACTTGTCAACTTTTTGAATAATCACTCACAATATAGATTTCTATTATTTTTGTTATCAAGTTTTTCAGATAGTGTACAAAAGCTAGTTTTTAAGAGGAGATTTGATATCAATGATCCTTGTTCCTGTGCGCAAGAAAGTTATAATAAATATTATTTTAGTAAAAGTATTTGCATCGGGTTAACAAAAAGGTTGCATCATCCGAGGGGAATTAACATGTATAATATACATTTTAGCGGTACAAATTGAGGTTGTTAGGAACTGGCTTTAATTGTGAAACGACTGCTTGACCTCACAAAGAACTTTAGAAGAGTCATATAAATAGATGTGCAGTACAAGCATATCATCACTTATCAGCTTTCCTAATTAAATGCTACAATAAAACATACAAAATGATGCACCTAACTTTTTCGTTACTTTTATATTCACAAGGACGCCCTGATGTCCCTTTCAATCTTTTGTCCCAGCAAACAAGTACCTCACTTTCTGTAATTATGATCTTTTTTCTTCTTCTTTTTCCTATTTTACCCCGGGATCCCTATGGAAGCCAGGCCTACTTCAGTTTAATCTCTACCTAATCTATAATTATTGGCCTTTTTAAAAAAAACATATACATATACATAAATTTAAATTTCTCTCTCTTTCTCGAATAAATTTATATTAATTTGCCTATTTTAGAGAGTAGACGTAAAGTCTGCGTATATTTGATCATCGGAATACACTAGCAGGTTAATTAAAGAAGGATAGGGAAGGTTGAGGACTGGGCACAGATGTGAATGTTTGCAAGACAATCAAATCAAACCATTAGCGGTAGGTAATACATTGGTATATGAACAACAATTGCGTACTCGAATACTTAATGCAGATTGTGGAACTACAGCTAACTCAAATCAGTTATATGTCATATCAGTTGCACGTACCTGCTCAAAATATTGGGTTTCTCAAGTTTGCATCTCGCATGAAACATGATCATGAACATTCCATAATTGCTAGTACTGTTTTCGAATTTTGGTTCGATTTCTGGCAAGTATACCCTCACATGTGTCAGTCATTCCGTGCAAACAAGGAATGCCTTAAAAAAGAGTACAAGTTAAGGATGTTGGATTTGATTAGAAAATGTTAAGTATGTCAAAACTTTGTCTTTGTCTCAAATTAACACCTGGTCGATCTGTGTATAAATTTAACTCTTGCATGTTCGAGAAATTCTCAAATTCCATAATTTTTATGTATGTTTTATCTGGTAGGAAAAAATGATTTAAAATCATGTGTCGACAAGTGACAACATATGTTGAGAAGGAACAGTTCATTATGGAGAACACAAGGCTTTGCAGTGTTGATGGTTGTGATTGGTTGGCCATTTTAGCAAGTTTTAGTTTGTCGAACAAACTTATTTTGTCCATTGTCCTCAACCCAAACTTGATTCTTTCCATTAGTCATTGCTATGTATGTATATGGTAGGCTATATAAATAATATTATTTCATTTTATTTAGTCAACATTTTGTCTTGTTGTTTAACAGAATTCTTTTATAGACCAGTAGGTGATACTAAATTCAATAATACCATCTCTTTATTAAAGTGGTTTTAATATTAGTAAGCAAAATATTTTTGTCGAGTAAATTTATAAACTTATATAGTAATATACATTCCAGTGATTCTGTGGGTGAGCCAACGATTCATATAATTAAATACAAATACATCATAAAATATCTAGATGTAATGGCCTTTTCATCTACAAAGATGATGAAAAATGAAAAGAGAAGCATGGCAGGAAAGATAACATAATGGTTCTGAAAAAGTGCAACGGAGACAATCTTGGCATAAAACTGGAAGCAATGACAACTGCAGTGTCTAGCTTTAACAAGAGAATTGAACACTTTATGCTTACACCTTGTCTTTCTTTTCAAGATTTTTTCCTCTCTTTTTTTGGTGCAGATGTTATGATTCTATTTCGCAAGCATCTGCGCGAAAAGATCTTAATCGTTCAATTCTAATTATAATAATATTAACTTATAACATGTGCAAAACACGGACTATGTTAATAAATTATATATTAACTAATTTATATGATTATTTAATTTAATATAATAACTAATTTATGATATATTCATTTTTCTATTTTAATATTCATGAGATATGATTAGGTTGTAATTTTAAATAAATTAAAAAACGATGATAAAATTGAGTTAAATGTTAATATAACTATATTAGATAAAAAAATATATTATAATATTATTCCTAAAATGGAAATTATGTTTTATAATTTAAAAATAAAATAATATTACCCGTGAACAGTTGTATAAAAGAGAATCACACTCTTAATAGAATTTTATGTATAATATATAGTATACATAAATTATTTTATATAATTTAAATATTTAAATTAATGTGGTAATTTATTGATTTTATTATTAAGAAGGAGGATTGTAAATTATTCTTAATAAAGAAAATATATGTTATAATTTAAATATAATATAATATTATGCGCGAGTAGTTATATAAAAAGAGTACCATACTAGTGATAGTGTTGTATGTGTAATATATATAGTATAAAATAATTATTTTATATGGTTTAAATATTTAATTTAATATGATAATTTATTTCATTTTATTATTAAGAAAGATAACTCCACTGATGATAAAATTTTATGTATAATATATATGTTCTAAATAGAGTTGTATGTGTAATATATCTGTTTGATAAAATATATTCTAATTAAAATTTAATTAAAAAAGTGTGTTTGGAGTTGAGTAGGAGAATTATAGTATAGATATTATTTTAATTATAAAATTATAATTATAAATAAATTAAAGTGTTTGAAAGATGATCAAATTGAAACATGTTAATTAGTAGATTATGAGTATAATTCTGTATTTTAATTAAAATTTAACTAAAAGAGTATATTTAATCTAGCATAGTAATAAAATTTGATTGATATAAATAAAATAATATTATTATTTTAATATTCATAAAATTTAATGAATAAGATATGTTTTTAAATAGATTAAGAGGTTATTTGGTTCGCGGATTGGTAAGGGGTTGAAATCAGGAATCGGATAAGAATGTATGAGTTTAAAATATCATTTCTGATATCATGTGTTTGATTGAGTGCTGGAATGAATATATTTGATTTAATAAATTTTGAGTTATTAATTATAATTAATTTAAAATATTAATTAGTTTATTGTTTTAATGTATTTTTGTATCATTAATTTATTTCATATTAAATATTTACATTTAATTGATTAAATAAAGATAAAAATATACACAGACTTTAAAAGACAGACATGTTTATTTACATTTTTGTATCATTGATTTAGAAGACAAACATGTTTATTTGAAATTGACTAAGAGACAAAATGACCAGACCGACCGACGGACCAAACATTTGTTCTTGCAATTTTAATAATATAGTATAGTATAAATTGAATCCAGTTTGTACATTTTCAATGGTATGTACTAGACTTAGCCCCCGTTTGGAATAATTTATAAGATACTTATAAATTGAAAAATATTTATAAATTATTTATAACAAACAGCCCCTTAAATGGAACCGTAGCCCGGCCTTTCTACTTTACAGTGTACTTCATGAAAGAGTGTTAGTATAAATGTCTTGTCGATAAATGAAGAAATAACGATACCTTTTCTGCATTTACTTGCAGGAGTGTATTTATTTCATTCAATAAATAAATTAGTAATGAGTGTTTCAAATGAAACCAAGGTAATGTTGGTTTCATGCCATTAATAAGGTTAGATTATTGATCGTGAATTCAAAAAATAAATTTAACTTTTTAATACTCACATTTTTTCACTCTTATTTTTTAACTCTAGGCACCAGGCCAGCATAGGAGGGTACGGGTACCTCATCATAACCTGCCTCTCACCTTTAAAAATGAAAACTGTGATCAAACTGATTGCCTCACAGTACCGATAGCTTTGCGGTTTAGTGAGCGAAGGAGTCTGATAGAGACAGCTCAAACAAACCATACAACCAAGCATATATACTGTCTAATCTACCATTAACATCGGCAGCCGCACACATGATGATGCATCAATCTCACTATAAATTACTACCACGACATTGTTATTATCAATGCTTTTTTGTTCGTCTCTCTTGAACCATTTATTTGTCTCGTTCAAAAAAACAAGTAGTCACTTTACCATTATTTTAAAAATATAAGACAAACGTTCGACATTCAAATATAATCTCTTAGGAAAAAAAATGTAAAATACTGTAAACTGTTAAGATCCATGGAAATCCATGAATTTCCACTTATATCATCACTTCTCTGCTATTTTTTATAACGCTACAAATTATTTTTAAAGATTAAATTTTGATAACATTTAAAAGATTTAAATTTTGTTCCAACTGATAAATTAATATATAAAAATATAAATATAATTGAGTCACACGTTCCTACACCAAATCCTATTATGTTATGAAATATATTATTTTATACTTATTAAATATACTAATCCATCCATCCCAAATCAACTCTTGTTTGACCTTTTTATCGTCAATTTGACACAACTTTTATTAAGAATTAAGAATTATTTTTTTATAATTTCAAAAATCTAAAATGTACATTTTAAAATAGATTAGTTATATTTTTTGATGATATATTTTTTGTAATTTTTTCAATTATATAGTATATGTAATTTTCAATCAAAATTTGAATACAGAAAAGTCAAACAAGACAGTTAATTTGGGACGGAAGAAGTAGGGACGGAGGAAGTACCTTACATATATCTCGTGCGATGTATGGATGAATTTTTTTAATTTTTTAATATGATTTGAATTTTTATTATTTATATAATAATAATTTAAACTTTATTTAATGTTATATGTATATATTTTTATATAATTTATTTGTATTTGTATTTTAATATGATAACGTTTGTGTGTTTTGTATAAAGATGTATTTTAGTTAGGAGATTAATGTGTGTTTGTGTGTGTTTTGTGATAGGTCTAAACTACTATATTATTGTATTATAAATGAAATAAATTATACTTTTTTAATTTAATTTCTTTTCGGGTAAGTCCAAAGATGTGTTATAACTTGTTCTATATCTATATTATAGAACAAAAACTAAAATTCTTCGCTTCAGTGGTGTGCTAAACATTGTGTTAAAATAGCAAAATGTTAGAATTTATTCTATATATAGAACAAAAAATAGATGTGACACCCTCCAAACCCGGGGTCTAGATTTGGGGGTCACCAACGAGTCAACAACCAATAATAACAATAAAATAATGAACCAGAGGCGCACTGACCCCGCCAAACCAAAGATCGCAAACAGGTTATAGTATGAAATTAAGCAGTTAAAACTAGAAGCAAATCCAAATATCTTATTACAGCCCACACCTAACTCACAAACTCAAATCCACACGTCTAGATAAGTTTTAAGTCTAGATTCAGTTTTATTACACATTCTATCTATTACAAAACTGTAAACAACTAATACCTGGGAAGCCCGAAAAACGAGCCGCCCTGACTCTGGATGCTTTCTATGACTGCCAGAGCTACCACTGTTACTCATACTGGAAATCTGGCAAGATTTAAAAAAAAACAAGAGTGAGCCAAAGAAATGCTCAGCAAGTATAGGAACAATTTAACTGTAATCAATAAATGAGATCTGTATCGATAACGGAATATAAAACGGTTTATTATAAAAACTGAACAGTCAATAAATCACAGTTTATATCAAAACTGACACAGTGCAGTATGTCATAGAAATGAATCATCTGCAGAATCTTAATAAATAATAGCCACGCAGGCAATATGGATTGGATAACCAACACAAATAAACACTATTGCCCCCTGATCAGGTTCAAAAGCAATAGGACCCCTTTATAGCTCATCGGTACATTTCTATACCCATAGATATAACAAGGATTTCAAATATAGGTACCAAAATAGGCAAGTACAGTTAGCCTATGGGAAGATGGATTTGTTACCATAACTTCCAAAAATGCAGGACCCAACTACGGAGCCACTTACGCTAAAAATACCAATCCAATAGAGCAACCGAACTCAAAGGTATGCTTAGTTTTAAGTACAGATCATACCCTCATTATTTACTACGATAACACAAGATATGATGAGTTTATTATAATCAACTTCTAATATTCAGAGTACGAATAGCAAGTAACTCTGATGCACAGAATAAAACAGGAATCATAAATAGCTCTGAACAATAACTATTTATCATGATATGAATAATCGAAACAGTAAAATAAAAGTGTTTAGGATGATCAAGGAGAAAATACTTGCCTGGTGTAAAAGCTGTCCTAGCGGGAATGGGACGACTACACAATCCTCGTCTATCTAGCAACTTGCTCTGATCTATAGATAAAATAATTTAATTTAGATTCTAATCTACCCATGCGGTCTAATAATAATAAATACCAAATAATAATTAAGAAACAAGTAGTATCAATTAACAGACGAGTAAGCACATAAATCATATAACATGTTAGACTCGCAAATAAAAGAGCAGTCAAAGAATCAAGAATAAATTCTAAAATATTATTTGAGTCAAAGTGGATCGTTGTTATCCATTCCGGATAATTATTGAATCCCTAAATATTTAATAAAATAATAATCCGGGTTAATAAATAAATTAAGAAATTGAAACTATTTTTAGAATTTTTAGATTATTTTTAGGGTCTCAAATAAATTTGTTTCATTTAAAACAGGTAAAAGAATTAATTAATTAATTAACTAACTAATAAAAATAAAAATAAATAAATCATTTTTGTTTCTCAAAATAAATAAATTCAATTATTTTTAATTATATTTAAATAATATTTAACTAATTAAATTAATTGATCAAAATGAATTAATCAATCAATTTAGATTAATTAAATTATTATGTAAATAAATTTAAAATAATTAAATTAAATCATTTTTATAAATCAAAATAATTTATTTTAGTTTTTGAAATCATTTTCAAAATTAAAGATAATTTCTAAGAGTAGTGCTGAAATTAAATTTAAGAAACATTTAACAAAAACAAGCAACTCAAATAATTCCAATTAACCTACAACTAAAGTTTGAAGCCTGTCCGCATAAGCATATACAACTCAGACTCAAGTACATGTCACTCCCAACAACCCGAGTAAGCACATAAATCATATATTACAAACGAATTTAATTTAATCAAATTAAGTCAATAATAAAATTTGATAATTACATAATTAATTCTTTGCTTAGTTACTCCAACACCAATTTGAGTGCAATTTGTTTGTGAGCAAAATATCACAGTTTGGCTTGTCCATATCTCTGAGTATTCAAGTAATCACATTACAAGCTTAAATGCTTAAATTCCTTGTAAGAAATAGTAACAAATATAGGTAAAGAAACTCCTCATATACAGATATGCTATCATTGGACCCCTAATTTTAAAACAAGCACTAACAAAAAAATAATATGTAAAAGAGTTTTCAAAGATTAGCAATTAGTTGTACTAAATTTATGTATGACCTACTCAAATGTCATGTTATTGTCTATCTAGATAGAACACTTGTATATCAGGATGGTCCCGTTACAAATCATGCTCATTAACTTTTCTTAACATTTTAAAATTAATCTATTTTTAGCATTTATCCATAATCACACCAAATATAAAAGGACAGTAAATAATTTTACACTAAAGACTCCAGCTTTCACCCTAAACATTAAATTACCAATCACAAATTACTAAGTTAATCCAAATAATTTCAAAAGCATGTAGAGTCTATCACCAAAAATACATATATTTTATACACTAAACTACAAAACCATCTAATATTTAATGTATGCAATGCAAAAGATAGAAAGATTGGAGCTTTAACAACATACAGCACAACTGAGGTACCAGACTCAAGACCCAAGCTACGTAGCTCCGATTTCGGTCAAAGACAGGAAAACACCGATCAAAATCCAGAGATCGGAACTTCTCTGATGACTCACAATTAGTCATCAAACACAACTAAAACAAAGTCACTTGAATCTACAGAGGCTAGAGCTCGCAGAGACCAATCAAACACACAAACCACTTACAACGGAGCCGGAATCAACGGTGAAGGTGACCAGAAAATATTCTGGTGAATCAACAATACAGACCAAACTCAAATCAAACACTACACACAAGTTACTATACTCTTGTACAACACAAATAAAACCAAAGCTATGCAGAAACATTACTCAGTCCCTGATTCTGATCAAATCGGAAAAACTCCGGTCAAATACCGATGACTACAAAAATGAGCTCAGAAAATATAACAATTATATCAGTACCATCGTTGTCCAATGACCTATGCAACCACAACATCCAATTACACTAACAATCAACCAAACTAATTAATGAAAAATGATAACAAGGCAGGTAATAACCAAAACTTGAAACACAGATATTTTAATGAAATTAAAGATATAATCAAGTAGCAGGAATAGCAAGCTTTATAACGGTTGACAAATAGATTATAGAATCACCTTAAATCAACCAAGTGAATCGATGAACGGGAACCCTAGCTTTGTCCCTGATTAACAAGTAGTGCTAATCAATTTTGATTGAATTAATTTTAATAAAACTATTTATATTTTTAGAAAATCTAGGGGCTTAATTTTGATTAAAAGCTAATTTATCCCATAATTAATAATAAAAGCCCAAAAATATATTTTATGAGATAAAATATAAAAATAATTATTTTTAAAGTAATATAATATATATGTCAAAATTCCCCAAAAATTATGAATGGTCCAAAAATAATAAAATAAATTTATTTTGAGGATTTTATCATTTCCATAAAAATAAAGGAACAAAAAAATAAGGTATCCGATCTTCAGCAGGGGTTAGGTCCGATAATAACAAATAAAAATAATCTAGTTTTAACGAAACAGAAATTACAGTAAAATAGAATTAAAAAATTTTGAACTACACAAAAGTCACATAGCACATATTCGATAATTTTCCTATTTAATAAAAATCTAAACACAATTAATTGCATTAAAAATAATCTATCACACCAAAAATTATATTAAAAGTACATTTAATTATTATTAAATAAACAAAATTTTCCCGAGCGTTACAATAGATGAAGATATAATTGACACCTCATCAAAAAATGAAAAGGGAGGAACGAATAAAAGAGGGACATCAATTTTCTACCTAATATATTCAATACCGTTTTTATATTTAATTTTATTAATTTGGAACCAGATTTAGAACAATGCATTGCACACGTGGTACTATTTTAACACAAAAAATTTTTTTTTAGTGTTAAATTATAGCAATAGCTTTATATATTTTAGCACAATCATTAGACATGCTCTTAGAAAACACTTACAAATTTGTTGTAAGCATTGAACCAACCAAATTATCAAATAAACCCATGTTAGACTTATAATAATATTATATATACGAATTAATTTTTACGCTGAACGTGTTTGTAAACCCTAAATATATATCAAGAAGACAAGAACAAGGCATATGTAATATAAGTAGGTCCGAAAGTTCAGCAAGAGTCCAAAGAGTAAAAAGTTGAAACTGACAAAGAGAATGAGGGGTTAAATCTGTCTGATGCCGTTACGATTTTTACTCACTTTTTTCTCAATTTTCTTTCTTTTTGACTTTTTCCATCCCCACTTCTCGATGTGAATGACTCTAAACCTAGTCAGACCCAAGTAGTACATACACTACACTAGGGGTGAACATGGGTTGGTTCGGGTCGGGTTTTCGTTAAACCCCGACCCAACTCGATTAGTTCGGTTTTATAAAAAATCAACCCATTAATTGTAAAAAAAAATCGTAACCCAACCCAACCCAACCCAATTAGTTCGGTTTTTTATAATCGTAACCCAACCCAACCCAGAAATTTCTGCACTGTTGCAGAAATTTGTAGAAAATATTCTGCACTGTTACAGAAATTTATATAGTGCAGAAATTTATACAGTGCAGTAATTTGTAGAAAATATTCTGCACTGTTGCAGAAAATTTATATAGTGCAGAAATTTGTAGAAAAAATTCTGCACTGTTGCAGAAAATTCTGCTTGTTGCAGAAAATGTTGCAAGAGCCGTAAAGTGTTGCGGAATGTGTTGCAAAAAATTTATATAGTGCAGAAAATTTATATAGTGCAGAAATTTGTAGAAAATATGTAAAAAATATATAGAATATGCAGAAAATATGCAAAAAATTCTGCATTTTATGTAATCGGTTTGGTTCGGGTTGGGTAAGGGTTAAAATTTGTTAAACCCTTACCCAACCCAATTAGTTCGGGTTTTTTAAAAATTAACCCATTTATATTTCGGTTTCGGACGGTTCGGTTTATTCGGCCGAAAAAAGGGGCGGGTTGGTTCAGTTTCGCGGTTTAATCGGATTTTTGTTCACCCCTACACTATACTCTTTACTTTCCTCTGCTTATCCTATCTACCGAGTCCCTACATATTGATGATAAATTATTTATTCTTTATACGAAACAATTGTTCTTATTAAACTAATTTATTGAATATAAAACTAATTTATATGATAATTCTTATTGTATTTGTAGTGAAAAATAATTAGAACAGGACATTTCTTCCTAAAAATTAAAAAGATAATATTTCTCACAATAAGTTCTGTTAAAAAAATGTAATCGAGACGTTAGAAAGTGTATTAAGTTTCTAAAATTATAAAATTTGGTTATGAGAAACATAATATAATAAAATTAAGAAATAATTTATAACAAACATTCTCTCTATTTTTAGATATATTGTTTAAACCTTTTTAACGTACTTTTTAACCATATAATTATAATTAATATTTTATATTTTTTTGTAAATTATAATTTATTAAATATTTTTATCCATAAAAATAAAATTTTAAATTATAATTATTTAATCAATTTTTAAAAATGTGTACAAAATTCCAACTAAATGGGTACACACATGTCAGCATTAATTATATAAAATAAAAGAATACATTTAAAAAATTGTTTTAAATTTGACATCCTATTATCAAATAAAAAATCAATAATCATATCATAATATGTATGGATACTTAACAATATGTACGAATTTATTTGGCATGACATATTAAATTGCGTCTCATTTATAATCTTCATAGTAATTTTTTTTAAAAAGTCAATCTAAAATTTAATATTTTTAAATATTCACTCACCACAATTGAATAATTAAGTTTTAAAAATATAAATCATTTATAAAGATACAAGTCAAAATATTAAAAAAATAAATAAAAATATTTTCTCTATTCCATTTTTCTATTTTATAAATAAATAAATTTAAAAAGAGTTTTAGTACACTCCCAAGTATAAAAGTACTTGTTATAGAGAGAGAAAACAGTGTGTATAAACTTTGGTGCTACAAGCAAGGGTATCAAAATGTTTGGTTGCAGATCTGAAGAGAGAGAAAGATAAAGTGATAAAGAACAACTGCAAAATATCAGGTAAGAGAAAGAAACTTATGTTCTTGATTTTCTTGTTTTTGGGGATTTTTTGTTGAATGCTTATACTCACCTTTTTTTACTTGTTCATCTTCTTCTGCTATTATACATATATGGGAAAAAGATTAAATTCCATCTTTTATTATCTTCTGGGTGTGCTTTCTTTTGCTTAAAAATCTTATTTTTAAGCTAAAAATCCAAGCTTTATGAATGATTTGACCTCAATTTTTGAAACAACTACTTGGTTTTTAGTACTTTTAGTTGATTTTGAAGTAGCTTGGTAGACTGCTTTAAAGTGGTTAGTTTCTTTTCATTGATATAAAGAGATAAGGGAGACCCTTTGTTAAAGATTTGTTTTTTTGTTCTTTTTCTCAATTGTTGAAGAAGTAGAAGAAGAAATGGTTTCAATGGTTTTGTTGCTTACTGAGGAGTTCTTGTTTTGGGGTAAAAAGATTTGATCTTTCTTATAATCACTCACATATTCTGATATTTATTACACACACACGTGTGTGCGTGTGTGTGGGTATGTAGATATGTATATAAGTATATGTATGCATGTTTGGTTTCTGGTTTTATATAGTCTATGGTTTCCAATACCCTGGATTTTTTTGCCTAAAGTTATGGATCTTTGAATTTTTTTTTACAGCACCAGTTAAGTAAAATTGAGAATCTGAGCTAATTGAATTAAAGATCAGTGGTGGATTGTTAGATTTGAAGTTGTCTAGGCTGGAATAAACAATTGGTTGAGTATAAAATTAAGTATAAAATGAAAGAGGTTGAAAAGGGCTTGGACTCTCAACTATGGCATGCTTGTGCTGGTGGCATGGTTCAAATGCCTCCTGTGAATTCAAAGATCTTTTATTTCCCACAAGGTCATGCTGAACACACCCTTTCGCATGTCTCCTTTGGGACATTGCCTAGGATTCCGGCCTTAATCCTTTGTAGGGTTGCTGCTATTAAGTTCATGGCAGATACTGAAACCGATGAAGTCTATGCTGCTATTAGGTTGATTCCTCTTGGACTAAATGAGTTTGATTACAGTGAGAATAATGGGATTATGGAGAGCAATGGTTTTGAATCTGTCGAAAAGACGAATTCATTTGCAAAAACGTTGACTCAGTCTGATGCTAATAATGGTGGAGGTTTTTCTGTTCCGCGATACTGTGCAGAGACGATATTCCCTCGTTTGGATTATACAGCTGATCCACCTGTTCAAACTGTTGTTGCGAGGGATGTTCATGGTGAGATATGGAAGTTTAGGCATATTTATAGGGGGACGCCAAGGAGGCATCTGTTGACAACGGGTTGGAGTACTTTTGTTAACCAGAAAAAGTTGGTTGCTGGGGATTCAATCGTGTTCATGAGAACTGAAAATGGTGATCTTTGCGTTGGGATACGTAGGGCAAAAAGGGGAAGTCTTGGTAGCCTTGAGACCCCTTCCGGGTGGACTTCTGCTTCTGGGAATTGTCCTTCACCTTATGGAGGATTTTCAGTATATTTGATGGAAGACGAGAACAAAAGAATGAGAAATAGTATCAACGGAAATGTGAATTCAAGTGGGGGTGTAAAGGGAAGGGGAAAAGTGAGGCCTGAATCCGTTATTGAAGCTGCAACCCTTGCTGCCAAAGGTCAGCCATTCGAGGTTGTCTATTACCCTAGTGCGGGCACTCCAGAGTTTTGTGTGAAGGCTTCTTCACTGAGTGCCGCAATGAGGATTCAGTGGTGTTCTGGGATGAGATTTAAAATGCCTTTTGAGACCGAAGACTCTTCTCGAATAAGTTGGTTTATGGGTACCATTGCTTCTGTTCAGGTTGCTGATCCCATCCTCTGGCCTAATTCCCCATGGAGGCTTCTCCAGGTATTTTCCAACTATATTTTCTCGTTACAATGCATAAACTTTAATGCGTAATGACTGCATTGTTACGCAATATTTCATATAGCTAATAATTTATTGATAATCCGATAGAATGTGCCATGTTTTCCTTTTTGAAAGTCTTTTTTACGCGTTGAAATATTGCCTACTTGTTCTAGCTGGCAAAACTTCTGGCAGCTTTATGTATATCGTGGCATTCAGTATTTTGAAAACATTGTGTGATGCTAGAATAACATCTTGTCTTTCTGGCACTTCCTGTTGATTGTTGGAATTAAATATATGTTCCAAGGATGTTCGTAATTTTACTCCACTATTCTGCATGGCACATCAATTTTTTTTTTATAAACTACTTACAGTTTCCCTGGATGATTTAAAGAAACCTTTTAGAAATACTTATTGGAATTATGGAGATTTCTTGGAATTGTGTGGATTATGCATTGATAGTCGTCGTTTCTTTTACACTATGTACAATTTCGGCTTCTAATTTCTCTTGTAACTTAGTGCACTAATTTATTAGACTTGTTGTATCACATGGCTGCTCACATCCAGGAATGCTTTGTGACTCGCAGGTAACATGGGATGAACCGGAACTGTTGCAAAATGTGAAGAGTGTCAGCCCATGGCTTGTTGAGCTGGTATCAAATATGCCAGTAATCAACATGTCACCGTTCTCTCCACCGAGAAAGAAGTCACGGTTACCGCATTACCCTGACTTTTTACATGATGACCAATTTCCAGTGTCGTCATTTTCAGGCAACCCCCTCAGGCCCAGCAATCCGTTCTATTTTGTATCTGATAGCATTACTGCAGGCATACAGGGAGCCAGGCAAGCTCAATTTGGGACACCGTTATCGGGTCTCCAGGTTAGCGACAAAGTACAGATGGGACTTTTCCCAAACTCTACCAAACAGCTCAATCCACAGAGCAAAATCTCCAATGGTACCATACAAAGCAGCACACATGGCACAGAAAACGTATCTTGCTTGCTGACCATGGGCCATTCCGATCATAACGTGGGAAAAACAGATACTAAGAAGGCACCTCTCTTTATTCTCTTTGGTCAGCCAATACTTACGGAGCAACAAATCTCTCATGACTGTTCCAGGGATTCAGTTTCGCAAGTTTCACCTGGCGAGAGTCCAGAGAAACGAAAAACACCATCACATGATAAGCTAGATCTTTCTGAGAAATTGACTGCTTCCAGATTTCTGTGGAACCAAGGCTTTCGAAAAAGTGAGCCAGAACTGGAAACGGATCACTGCAAGGTATTCTTGGAATCAGAGGATGTTGGACGGACCCTTGATCTTTCAGTTCTTGAGTCTTATGAACAGCTTTGTGAAAGACTAGCAAATATGTTTCGGATAGAAAGATCAGCTGCAATGACTCGTGTTCTGTATCAAGATGCAACAGGTTCTGTAAAGCAAATTGGAGATGAACCGTTCAGGTACTATATTAGTTTTTCTTTCCATGCTTGCAGTGTTTCCATGCCTTCAAACCTCAATAGTTAATATTTCTCATAGCGGAAGCACTACCATATTGTTATATTTATATTGGCGCAACTTTCCCCCATCTATTCTATGGGTTGCAGTGAGTTTAGGCGGACTGCAAAGCGATTGACTATTTTGATGGATTCTGGCCTCAATACAGTCGGAAGGTAAACTGAATCTCATGTTTTTCGTTCAACTTTTCGCTCTATTTGTTTATTAGTTTTTATTGGAATTATTTATACTTTAGTGTACGAGCCTGGATTTTTTTTAAAGAACTTAAGCTTTATAATCAATGTGTCAATCTGTTTTCTTTACTATGAGTGAGAATTGTTTATGAACTTCTATTCTGTTCTTTCTCAGGATATGGAACAAAATTATGCCAAATGCCGATCGTCATCTGGATTCTTCAAATCAGACAGGTCCCTTGAGCATATTTGCCTAGTTGACAAATGTAAGCTTAAGCAAAACATTTTAATAATGATTGCCAAGTCTCATCCTACAGTTGTTGTGTATGTAGGAGAATTTCTTAATCTCATTTGCATCAAAACAATGCATGTATTATCTAGCTGAATTTCAGTGACCTCGACGTGCCAAAGTATGGACATTTTTACCCAATTTGATGTTTAAACTTTCATGGTTGCCACCGCTCTGAGCTTTTTGGTTAATGTTGTGAATTTTAGTATATGATTAGCTATCAATTATGCATTAATGCTAGTATAAAGAATATATCTTGTGGTTGGGTACAACGTGATTCAGGTCAAGAATAGCCTACACCTGGCCCCTAGTGTTGTCCAGAGTATTATTGTAGCCTTATGGACATCTCTCTTGGTAAGAATATGTGGATGAATCCATCTATTTGAATCTTTACGGTGAAATGTGGCAAGGGCCCTTCCCAAAAACTGTGCTTTTGGAAAAATAAAGTGCATACAGTAGCATTCTCATAAGTCACAAGTATTGAGATACGTTTGAACAATGGTCTTGAAATAGATACTGTTTACTGGGGTTCTAAAGTCAGTTTGCTGTATAGTTTTATGGATCACGACATGGAAAATAATACATGTAACATGGCCGGCATAAGATATGGAATTATTATGAGTAAGAGCATTTGTGTGGTAATGTTCTAGTCCAGCAGGACATTATTATTGTGTCATTGCAATTATGTATGATTTGGATTTTTTTCACTGGCATTTTGCTGTTGTGGGATAAGTACCCCACCCCCACCCCTACCCCTACCCCTACCCCTACCCCGCGTAGCCCACTTAAATGAGTGAGATTGGTTTGTTTTTAGGTGAAAAAGGACATCCATTGATAACTTTTAATCGTTGTGTTATGGGTGGTGGGGTTTTGTCGGATGGCATTTGGTGCCAAACGTTTGCAATTAATGTATGTATCCTCTCGTCAATTTGAAATAATTTGACATTTGATTTTTTGACATACATTTTAAAAAAGTTTAATTATATAATTAATATTGTTATTTTTAAATTTTTCTTTTTTTGAATAAAAGTTTTAGTTTAATATTTTTATTCACAAAAAGAAATTTTTAAAAATAATAATTTTAACTAGGTAGTCAAACGTATCGAAAAGTAAGCGTCAATTATTTTCAAACAGTTATTTTGTATTTATATGTATGTATGTATTCATTGTATGAAGCTCCATAACTATCATCATTCTATTTTTATTAGTCAAATTAACCGATTTTTGATCGAATATTACACATAATATATGATTAAGAAAAAATTAAAAATTATATCACTAAAAACATATTTAATAAATTTTAAAATGTATTTTTCAATTTTTCAAAATGTAAAAGAATAATTTTTAATTTATTATCAAAGTCGGGTCAATACACGTATTGTCTGATGATGGGAGTATTTTTTAATCCTTCGGGCATGTTTTGAACACATTTTTTTTTACTTTATAAGTTTATGGATGTTTGGCACGTGTATCAAAGCATTATAGTGTATTTAAATTGGTGTTATTATATAAAACAAAAATAGAATTACTATTATTTTTTGTTAGTGTGAAGATATACAATATATTTGTTAATTTTCTATAGCTAATTACCAAGCCGCCATTTATAAGTTATCTAAAATAATATATTATGATAATTGTTGGGAAAAATTTATACATCCGTATATTTGCGGTTATTCCACTATATTCAGGTCCTACTCTAGAAACTAAGATAAAATAAAAACTAGACGCTAATCAGTCCAGCCCAGAATATTAGTCTAGTTCAAGTCACAATTTTTGAAGACAGATGACAGAATACATATAAGATATACACACAAAACATTACACACAAACATCCTTACAATTATCATCTTCTTCAACTTAATTCTAGTCACCAGCAATATCATCATCACACACGATCAAACTACCCTTCTACATAAACATCACAACCACCTCCAATCTACTTACAATCACCACAAACACCGTAGCCACTATATCACAGTTATACTCTACCCGTCATGTATATCACTAACATATCATCAATTCTATTCGTTAGTCAAATTTCACAATAATCTATTATCATCAGGTTATTTACATCTCTATTAATTATCATCGTTAATAACAATCACTACCATAAATTATCACAATAGTTCCAATATGTCAAAGTAGCTTGATATATAGTTGTAAGTTAGCAGATCTAAAATAAAATTACCATTCGTAATACAAAAAACATCAATCACCAAATTATATTAAAAAAATCACTAATTTGTAGAGCTGAAATCATAAATTCATATTACAAAAATCATCGATCACCAAATCATATTAAAGAAACCACTAATCAGTTGAATTGAAATCACAAATTTTTATTACAAAAATCATTGGTCTGTATCAACGGATAATTTTTTACAGATTCGTCAAAAAGGAGGGATTAGAAAAGGAAAAATGGATGTTGGATTTCATCGAAAAACATAAATAAATCTTGTCAGAGGAGATGAATATGACATTTTAGTGCAGTTAGGGGCTATAATGATTTATTAAAAGAAGGAGAAAAGGAGGGATTAGAAAAGGAAAAATGGATGTTGGATTTGGGGAAAAAAGTGTAGACTAGCAGAGAGGGAGAAAGGAGTACATCACAATATACAACATGTTCATTCAAAATTATTGGCAGTCGAAGCTAATGACGATGATATCGTGATAAAGGTTACGGGACATGTAAAAATCAATGCTAAGAGAGATCAGAATTAATAGAAAATGAAGTAAAGACGGCGAGAGAGAGTCGGAACAGATGAGATGAATTTCGATTTTGGGATTACCCTCTACTATTAATTTTGGGATTACTCTCTACTATTGATTTAATATAAAATTATTAAATTGAATTAAGGCAATTTCACAATAAATAAAAATAGATAAATAAATTATTTATTTATTTATTAAAATACGCGATAAGAATTTGGAGATGTTTGTGATAAGTGATTTTTCTATTAGATTTTTATTATGTCTTGATTTTACAAACCAAATTGTTATTAAGACTCAACACGAATAAAACTTACATCCCGAATAAAATAAATACAAATCATACTCCCTCCGTCATTGTTCTAAAAATTAGTGATTAATCACGATTAATTATTGATTAATCCTTATTCGGTAGCTCACCAAACTGATTAATGCACAATTCATCCGATTAACCTATGTTTTGTGTCTTTATCGACTAACTAAGTTCTATTTCCGTTTTTTACAACACTGCCTCCATCTCAAAATAATTGTCATATTTTGACTTTTCTTAGTTAATTGACCAATTTTTGACTGAATATTACGCATAATATACAAGTTAGAAAAATTAAAAATTATATCATCAAAAAGTATATCTAATAAATTTTATTTTTTAATTTTTAATTTTTAAAAAATATAAAAGAATAATTTTTAACTTACAATCAAAATTGGATCAATTTAACCATATAAAAAATTTAAAAGGACACTTATTATGAGAATGATGGAGTATTATTTTAACGATCCGTGCCATATGGTTAATTCCGGGATAGATGGCAGCCCCTTATGACCACATTTGAAGCCGTGTAACATGAGAATTGAGAACTCACGACATAAATCGAAGTCCCCTAGCCTAAATTTTAAAGACCAGCTTTGCTTGGTTTTCAGTTATAATAATAAATAAACACCATAAATTGTGGACTTGGGTTTGGAGAGCCCACCACCTTTAAGCAATTTTTTTATCATATCACTTGGTATTAAAAATACATTTCCCATCAATTTCAATTACTGAATTATAATACTCCAACGAGATATTCACCTCTCCCGATAATTGTTGACCAAGAAGTCAGCACTATTTACTTAAGTTAGGAGACTTATTGGAATGGGATTTTGAAGGTGGCTGAAAATCAAATTCGTTCTAAAACTTTAAAATGTTAATTAAATTAATGATAGGAGGAGATTGATTTATCAGTATTTTATATGATATTTTAAAATAAGGTTAAATATCACTTTAATCATTCTCTTCATTCAAATATATTACTGTGTCCACCGACTATTAGGTTGACTCATTATAGTCACTGAATTAGACTTTTTATCAAATATATCAATTGGACCACTATTATCCCTTGAAAAGACACTGTTATCCCTACAATTAAAAATAAAAATAATTTAACAATTAATCAAATAAGTTTCAAACCCTAATTAAATTTATTGAAGTGAATTTATTGATTTTTTCTCGAAAATCTAAATTTCGTGAATTTAAAATTTGTGGAATTTTAAATTGTTTTAAGTTTCATAAATTGTTAAATTTGTGAAATTTTAATTTGTGAAATTGTTTTAAATTTTAAACTGTTAAATTTCGTAAATTTTATAAATTTTAAGTTTTTATTAAATTATTTTTATTTTTAATTACAGGGACAACTCTGTCATTTAACATGGATAATAGTGGTCTAAGTGATATATTTGATAAAAAAATCAAAATCAGTGATAAAATGAGTCAAATGACCAAAGTGATATATTTGAATAAAGTGAATGATCAAGTGATATTTAACCCTTTTAAAATAATTACGAGTATCCCTCAATACAAATTAAACTGTATGTATAGTTTTCTTTTTGTTCTTTTGCAATAACTTCTATCTTTTTCTGAAAAAATACTTCTGTATATGATTTACTGTACAAGTGTCGTGAAAATAGAAGTAAAGTAAACGAGTATAATTAACTAATTAGCTAAAAAGGGTAAATAACTTGGACATTTTAAAAAAAGTTATGTATATTTACATTGATTATTACATTAAAAACTGAAGATATAATTTATTTTTTAAAAGGCGAATCTTAAAAATAAAAAATATATAACAATAACTTTGAAAATTTTCCACAAATTCAATTTGGAAAAAAACAAAAAATATATATATTATGAGACAAAATTTGACTATTTTGGGGTCTACAGCTAAAAAAAGTCGTAAAGTGAACTGAATATTTTCTTAGACATTTTGAATTTTTGATGCACAAAAGTTGCATATTTTACGGCGGGAGGAAAGAAGAGTGACAGTGATTTCGAACGGCCGTGCGGTGGGCCCCACAAACAAAAGCCATAGAAATACGCAAAATGCAATTGAAGTACGTAACCAGTGTGATGACTTGGTATCACTTTTATTACTGTTACCTCCTCTTTGCCTTTTCACTCTTTTTGTACTTACTGTTACACGCACACGTCATACTCACACGTGTACGGTTATGATCCCATTTATCAGACAGCTCCTCCATAACACCGCTCAACATTCAACGAGCCTTCAAGATTATGCAAAATATTTAATTTAGATAAATAATTTTCAGCCTATACGGGGAGATGAATTTTATTTAAAATTTTGAATTTGACCAAATATCATTGATAATGATAAGAACACTTTTGTATTAAGCTTATCAATTTTTATCCCCCCAAAATGCCTCGTCTGTAAGTTCTTTTTAGATTTAGATTTTATTTGAATTCTAAAACATTTATATATTAATAAAATATGAGAATTTTAAAATAAAACTCAAATTTTATCATTTAACATAAAATCAACACTCCCAAACATAATCTTATTGATATTTATATTTTGTTTGGTGGTAAGTGGTAACTTTGGTAGGTAGGTTAGCAGAAATTATAATAGTTAACTAACTGTTGAGAATCTCTCGTAGTCAAACCCACTCCAATGCTACGAGGAGTTGCAATAAAATTTTGAGTCAAACAAATTTCAAAACATAGCTTACTCGGAGTTCCGTGTAGTGACACCATGACAAACTTTCCGGGAAAGAAAAAGTAACAATTTTCATTGTACACGTACGCCATTTAAGAAAATGGGAAGCCAGTTGTCTTTTAAAAATACTTTGATTAAACGTAGGATTCTTTTCTTTCTACTTCTACTTGAGCGTTTTGATCATTGAAAAAAATGAACAAGAGAGTACAGACTTCACAGCAACAACAGGATTAACAGCTGCCTTAAATGAGCATTTCCATTACCCAAATTAATAAATCGCAAACAAACTATAACACTTCATTCTCACATAGAAACATGTCGGGTAAAAAAAAAAGAACTTTAAGTACACCGAATGCACCAACAAAATAAAACATGATTTTTTAGAGAATTGTAGAATTCTAATTTATTTGCATACAGGCGAGTTTATATTGGATTCAGAATCAGGATAGACCCGGAATTTCAAGTAAGATTCGGATTCACACAAACCACCTCACAACTGAATGTTTAGCACTCAAAAGCACCAGAGGGGTGCCTTGCTGTTTGTAACCAATGAACAGACACATCTTACTACGAAAGAGGATGCATCATTTCTTCGGGCAGGTTACTTGTTGGCGTTGTCACAGTTCAATACTCCCCCCGGTCCCTAATATAAATCACTCGATTTTTTTCCACGTATTTCTAAGTGCTTTGACTCGATAGGTAAAATTAATACTTTTTAATTTTTCTTTTTTCTTTTTAATAAAAATTTGATATCTATATGAGACATTCTTTATTCAGTTCAAGGAGACTCCGTTTTGATGTTGGGTGGAGAATATAGATGTGATGAATAAGAGATGTCCCCGTTGTTAATTGAGGATTTGGAGATCAAATAATAGTCAGTAATCAAACTAGTACAGATGATTCCAATTACCTAACACTCTTCTCCGCAAAAATGAGTCGAAAAAATAACCAAATCAACTAATAAGTACCAAATATACACTACATTGTATAAATTCAATGATGACAAATACAATACATCGCAAAATCCTTAATCTGGAATTTTGATTTCATTTCAAATGACATGATTTGAATTGTCATTTCAAATTCTCATATTTGTACTAATATTTGAATTACTTCGAATTCAAAAGAAATCAAAATTCATATGATTACCCAAACATATCATTTAATCAAATCCAGAATTTCAAATGAAATCCATGTTCCCAAACAAACCATAAAGTTAAACATAATGAGTATCATCATTCTTTATTATGGTGTATAGGAGGAATGTATACGGATATCTGCATAATGATACCGAATCAGTATAACAAACAGAATGTCTCGCAACAACAAAGCCAATAGCTTACATATCTACCAAATTAAACAAGACTAATACAGGCAAATGCTTAAAACTTACAGATCAGACTCTGTACTAGAACCTTTATAAGAGAACAGCACTGATGCGATATAGAATCGGGATCAAACACTGTCATTCCTATAACTAGTTAATCCAACTACATAAAAAGAACTATATTTTGTACAATCTATTGCAAAAGAATACTTAAATAGCATAACCCTATTGTTATCGAACTTTCAGCAGCAGGATGGGGGGCAAGCCTAAGTTTAGGCCAAGATAGTAAGGAAGACAACAAGGGAAAGAAGTGCCCTTCTTTCACTGTGGGGGGGTTAATCACCAAACACAACTAGCCCTTTTATTCCAATACTGTAAGCTCCGGTTCAACTCTCCAGTAGTTTGCATCATTGAACTCGTCCAATTCAGCGCCTTTCTCATCTGAACTTTCCTTTTCCTGCAGCTTTGGGCCAATATTCCTTTTCAATGGCCCAGCTTCACCAACGATGCCCTCTTTGAGAGCCTGATCCATTGCTTTCTCTGTACCCTCTAGTTCAACCCCTACAAATTCTACATCTTCTTCGAACAGAGAAGGAGCCCTTTGGCTCAAATCAGATACTACTGATCCTTCACTAAAATTTGAGATGCCATTTGCTAGTCCACCCGATACGGAACTGACAGGTGTTGGAACTACATCAACCGGACTAGCAATATCAACACTTGAATTCGTATAGTCTTCAAAGGGGTTTACACTTGATCCACTAACAAAGGGGTTTACACTTGATCCACTAACAAAGGGGTTTACACTTGATCCACTAACTGGGAAATCAGAGGACTCTCCCCATCCCACCCATTCAGGTATAGGCCTATCTCCAAATAGATCATCATTGCCAGATGTCTCAAAGAAGCTCGGATCACCAAAAGAACTAGGCTTCTCCTCCTTAGGATCCACATTTGCAGAATTCATTGAAGTACTATCATTGATATTATTCTTTACATTGTCCAGATTAGTTGTACTATTGACAGCACTTACGCTTTCCGCCAATTCTTCATCCTCTCCAACCACCACCTCGTCATCGCTACTGCTGTTACCACCTCTATTTGCTACTCCGTTCAAGTCGATGTCATCCAAAATCTCATTTCGCGAGGTGCTCAAAGATGCATCACCTATTCTATCCTCTTGGAAAGCAAACCAGTTGGAATTTGTAAACAAACTGCAGAGCATGGAGGTAAACGGTTATTTGAATATATCAGATACCTAATTAACATACCCAATACAATACCTTACTAACACACCCAATACAGTCTGGAGTTGACCCTATCTGTACTTCAAAAACGTACCTTCCTTGATCATCACCCAGTCTCAGGGATGATATTACAACCTCACCAGAATCATCATCGAAGTAAGTATCCTGCTTAATCAATAATAACAACATTGAAATAATTAGCAAAATTCCAGTTCTTTCGTCCGTCGCACAAACCTCATAATTACATATGTATGTGTAGGAACACACAATTTTTCCCATCTATGGAAGGCAAATGAGCACAAGAAAATCTTGAAATAAAACATACCTCGTTATTGCGATCAAGAGTTCCATGGCCCTGCAAATTAGAATGGCAAGTAGATAAATAACATTAAAATTATTTATACGTAAGGGTAATAAAAAGATATATATATATATATATATATACACATACATACATATATAGACACACACACACACACACATATGGGATCTGCTATTCTGGTCCAGTAAAAACATGTGTCCCTAGACCATTCGAGGACACACTGATCTCCCAGCCATCTGATTAGACAATGAATTGCTGGGATCTCTAAGTTCATTAAACATTCTGGCTCAAGGAGATAATTATTTTGCTTCAGTCACTAATAGGATTATATGTGTGGAACGCTTAATGAGAGTCTAATTCTCATCCGTCTAATATCCAATTGAATATCTGAGGTTTAAGTACTGCCCCAAATGGTTCAAGGCAAAAAAATTCCGGGATCAGCTCCGTATATATAAGAGGGGGAGATAGAGAGAGTAGTAGAGGAAAAAATCGTCTATCTGCATACGTTTTCAGCATCGTCATTATCGTACATGCCGTATCTAAATGCTTGACTTAAATTATTTGCTAGAGCAGCCACATCATAGTCCCTGTCATGAACATCTTCATCATCACTATCCCTTATCCTATCATGCAGTGCAGTAGGCCGCCTGTAAACAATGTACAGAAACGACAGGCATTAACCATTAATAATTTATACCACTAGATGAAAAAGTTGCCAACTATTAACAAAAGATACTCCGAGATTACAACAGTACATGCATATGCATGACATATACAAATGAGTTCCTGATTACTAACACCCCATATGATTACCATACTTCCTGTTCATGTTCAAAACCTTATAGTTCAGTGCACTGACTAGGACTTAATAAAAGACGTCAACAGTTTCAGTTAATTTCTAAAATGGTTGCACATTGATAGTGCACACAGCATAACTAAATGTTATAAAAATTCTGCAGATAATAAAGAGAGATGAGAAATATATATAAATATTCTTGTTCTCTTCCTAACATAACCAAGGAAAGCCTCTAATTTAATTCTCATGATTAATTAATAATATTATCCAATTCCCATAAGCATAAGAAACAGATTAGGCTCACACACAATGACATAAATTCCAGTTTCTTTAAAAGTCCAGAATGGAGAAAATAAATTATGAGCTTTCATTTTCCTGCCTGGTGATTATATCAAACTGAAAAAACACATGATCAGCATATACACAAACTCGAAATTTTGATACAGACCGTCTTAAAATACCATCGAAAAGATGAAGTCAAAAGCATACTCAGCCTATTCCATCAAACAAATATGATCCTCGATTGACTAATGCTAAAAAAAAACTGACGATTGCAAGGCTAAACCTATAGCTAAACAAAGTAATGAACCTTTTGACTCTTATAATACCACAGGTACTAGTGAGTAGCGACAAATTTTTTTTAAAAGATTTTTTTAAAAGTTTGCAGGGAGGATTGCCAGCACGCAAAGGTTTAATCACGATACCTTTAGAAATAAGTCCTAACCTACCACTCATGATGAACCAACAAGAAGAAGTCTAATATTCTAATAGTTACACAGAATTGAATGAAGTATCTAGATAAACATGTGTATTGCAGATGTTCCACAAGGTAACTCCTCAACTTTGTAGTTTGCCAGTTCTAACGATTAAAAATTATGTGTCCAGCACCCATATCCTTGTGCGAGTGACTTGAATCACTTCAAGCCAATGCAAAATTTCTTCTACTAAACAAATAGAAGAGCCCATGTAATATAGCTAGTAACTACCTAGGCAAATTTCTACAACCAAAAATAATAAAATTATCCAGAAAGAATGGACAAAACAAATTCACAAAACCTATACCCTTGTCTGGGTGATAAAAGGAGTTAATTTAAGTCGAAGTAAAGATTCCCTTGTAACAGCAGCGGGATAAATAACATTTATAGCCAGATAGTATGGAACAGACACATACCCGCAAGCCCAACGATAAACATTCTCGACCATATTACGCTCCTGCAAAGCTGAAGCCTGCCAATCATTCCATTCGCTGTTTCCCTATATAGTTGCCAAAAATACTTAAGATCAAAGGTTGCAAAGAAACACTCAAGTTGCTGATGAAATTGTCGCACGAAAATTATTTGAACCAGCACAATCTTTAAGAAAATTAAATTGCACTTTTGATATACTCATGAAGCTGAATAATGGTAACTAGTGATGACAACTACTTCATAATTTTGTATTTAATTGTAGGCATATAAATATAGCACTAACAGCCAATGTGGATTCCCAGAAGCAAGAACTTTCAGCCACAGTATATTTTAGATAATGCACAAGAAATTGATTTCCAAGAATTTCTCCTGTAAAATATTAACCGTCCAATGGCACCTTGCTTCGACCTGAGTTATGCAACAACGAGTCAAAGAGATCCTCCTTGACCCTTGCTGGATGTGGCTGAAAGCCCTCACAGCCCAGGCACAACAATGCAGTTATCAGGGGGGCGCTCTGCCACTGAGCAAAGAGCCCGTCGTGCGAGTTTCCCCTATCCCAAAAGTGAGAGAATTCCCATCCCTCTCTTTCCTTTTCCCGCACTCACAGCCACACCAACCCCCCCCTCCCCCCCCCCCCCGGGGTGGATGGCATTCCATTACTTGTGGAAATAAGACTTACATGACACTTACGACAACTATAAAACCATAGAAGACTACTTCACTTTCAAATTACATGAATTGAGTTGTCATTTCAAATTTACACTGGTATTGAATGTCTTGGATTTCAAATTCAAATTCTTTTACTTATCCAAACATGTTATTTGATCAAATCCAGAATTTCAAATGAAATTCAAGTTCCCAAACAAGCCATTATATAATTTGGACAAAAAAATATTCCAATAAATGCATACATAAGAATGATTAACTAATAAAGCTGAATTGAAATGATGGTCATCAGATAATCAAGCTTGCAGGTTATACTGGCTTCACCTTTGAATTCATAATAACATATAGGCAAAGTATAAATATCATTCTTGAATTTATAAATCATTTTACATTTTCCTGCCCATTGCAGTTGGTGAAATCCTACTTCCGGAGTTCATGAAGCAAAGTTGATTTGGGAATCTATGATCAATGGAGGCCGTATGTCAGGCAGTAATCAGTTGATGGAATTACCATGCTGAAATTATGACCACGTAACACATGATTTCTAACCCTTGGGGAATTCTCTAACTATACACATGTAGATATGATGTTTGGATCATCCACACAAAAAAAAAAAGTAATGTTCAACAGTATATTCATGAGTTGCAAACAATATCAACATGGGTAAGTCTCTCCATTATATCAATACATGTGTAAAATATACTATATACCTGTAAGTGCATCTGAATCCGGCTATCTGTATTTCCCAACTGCACAAGCTTATTGGAAATGCGTGTAATGTGTCCAAGGTTTCCCATTCGAGGTGCCTGTCTTCCAGTAGAAGGCAATGTTGGCTGGAAAAAGGCTATGTTACTCATTTCCCATTTAAGTAAGAAACAACAATCTCTCTAGATACTATCAGATGCCATAAAGGCACCCAGAGGTCCCAAATCCCACTAACGTACGTAGTTACCACAACGTTTACTTCTCAATATTCAATCACATTACAAAAATAAGGCTGCATAACATTCTAATGAAGAACCGTTATCCTATATAGTGCATGTACCTGGTTGGGTTCACTTGAGATGGTGACACTTCTATCTGCTTCAAGGATTTTGAAAACCAAATTACAATCTTGGAGAAGATTGTCAAGAATAGTTGTGCCTCTACTTTCTAAGCATGAAAATATGATACTCTCCACTTGATGATGCAAGGCGTTGTTAAAAGGGTACCTGCAAGAATAAGAGTGGAATTTAAACACCAGTACGTACAATTTGTATATTATGTACTCAGGTTCTTCTTTTGCCTTTTCTTAAAGCAACTGATCCACTATTATTCATGAACCAATTTCACAAATGAAGAAATATCTTACTCGAAGAAGAGATCAATAACTCTTTTAATTGTTCCTGATATGACCAATTCTTTCTCTGCAACTTCATTTCCAGTTTTCAGTAGCAGAGCAATAAACTCCACAATCTACAACCAGGTAGCACACGAATTAGAGATAATATCATTTAAAATGAAGTGAAATTGCAGAGTCTCAATAAAGCCAGAAATCATAGCTGAAATGGGTAAATGTACATGTTGTACAAAATAAATAAAAAGAGTGCTCTAAGGGTAAATGTACATGCTGTACAAAATAAATAAAAAGAAGATAAGAAATATCCGATAACAATCAGATACAAGTTCCTAAGATTTTTTGTTAATAAAATTAAAACACAAGGTAACAACACAAATTAGAAATAAGAAAAAATGGGACAATGCAAAGTAAATATTAATAACAAGCTACAGAACCTGACCATTGAGCCATAGGACACAACCTCGTAAATACAAATAGGAAATGAATAAGTTCTCTCCATTTCAGTCGGAAGAATTGCTGGTACATTCATTCCATATAATCCACCAAATGGAACAAGGAACTTCATTAATTTCCCAATTTCCCAAACCTCCTATTAGCCTTCACACCAACCCAAGCCATTAGGATGTCAACCACAGATCAGGTGTTACTCATAAAAGGTAACAAGAGGCAGTACAACACTCAAAAATAAAGGTTTATTCACATAAATTACATATTAGAAAGTCTACGATTTAAGTCTATTAATTGCTTTTAAAAGCGGAATGCAATCTCTCCGAGCCAAACTTTTGAACAAATTGGGATTGCATTACTAACAACTTTTCAATTATATGATGTTATCCAATAATTAACAATATTAGTACTTTTAAGGCAACACAAGTCAGACATAAGCAACCAAAACTCTACACTTAGCATTTTAGTGACTTCAACAACTCAGGCTACTAATTTACACCGAGTAACAAAAACAACTTATAAATGACAACTCTACCAACATTAATTTTCCATCAATAATGACTCCCAACCTTTAATCGATACTTGCCAAGTGGAGGTCTTAGTTCACCATATGTTGTAGGCAAAACCTTTCCATCGGAAGATACATTTAGCAGTGCCAACAAATCACCTGAATCAAAATCAAACTAATTACAGTTCTCAAATTAAAAGACCAGTCTTAAACATTAGCTCATGCAGAACACCAAACATTATATGAATTGCATACAAAATAACCAAGCGATAAACATATACCTACCAAGTTTGGGCAGCATAGCATCAACAGTTTCAGAGTTAACATATACAGGTGTCTCATGCATGTGTTGACTCCGGAAGGAATGAATTAAGGGAGAAGTTATTGATCTTCTAGGATCCAATAAGGAGATACACACAGACAACGAATGGATAAGGCTCGATTTTGACGGGGAGTCTTCAAGTGCATGATCAAATATTCTAGAAACGAAACTGCAAGCGATAAAAACATTTCAATACATTTCCTAATAGGTGTTTTAGTTTGACATTGGCAGTATATATTCTCGATACAATATATAGCATAACTCAAACCTTGGGCTAGAGAGTTTAGTAGCCAAAGGTGATGGTGCATTTCGAGTAACAGTGCATAAAGTTTCTGCTGCATTAGCATGTACTTCAGGAGGACTCTGGATAAATGAAAAATCAGTTAGCTGCCTTTTTCAGAACATTGTGTATTCTGATATCTTGGCCCAAATAGAAACATCCTTGTTATGATTAAAAAATACTATTAGGACAAATATATTTGAAAATTAAATATCGTAAGAAAACATACTGACAGTTAAATTCTTTTGATAGCCAAAAAGTAAACTACTATTTCAAGTCTAGCAACCTAGTAGAGAAGAGAGAACTTGGGCACCAAAACACGTGTAAGTTTTAATAACTTGTCTATGCATGGTTAAACTATCTGCTACGATTTCTATCTCCAACCACGATAGATGAACATGAACAAAGCTCAATCTATATGAATTAGCACTTTAGCGGCTAGTTACTGAGGTACTAATTTTGATATATCTTCATCCAAGAACTAGAAGCTTTCTTTAACTTTTAAAACATAAGGGTGTCTCCAACTTGATTATACTAACCAAACTCAGAGGATAGAGCAGCCATAAAAGGTACAATTCACAATTTGCTAAACAGTAGCAATTACAGAGAGTGGAGGGTGGAGAGTGGAGATGCAACAATAGTATTTGTACCGAGATTAACAAATATATAATGAAACTAGTTACTTACTGATGGTCTCAGTTTATCAACAATCATCTCTAGCAAATTGCTATCGGCAAGCCACTGCATCACATCCGAAGAATTGGGATACATGTGATCATCACTGCCTACAAGTCGAACCAAAACCTGTGTAAAAGTTCAGCAAAAGAGAAGAGAATTAAACAAATGAAAGAAAACAGAACAGCGCCATCAAAATGTTAATCGTTGCATGCAAATTTAGACACTCACCTCCATGATGGATGTAATACCTATCAAATCAACTAGTTGGCTAAAAACATTCTGATGGGACTGCAAAAGAGCAAAGTGTAAATGAAACAAAGTATTTGTACAACAAAATGAAAATTTAAAAACTACATTATTAGAATGCATCATCATGCATGAAATAGAAAATTATAAAACCACATGTACATGGCACAAGTCATTTCTAAACCTTAAAGCTCAATAGTGCCGTAATTGACTGAGGAAAGACGAAAATACTGTAATAAATATTATATGAGTTTTAACAGAGAGGAAAGTAAATTCACATAAAAAGGTATTAACGACATTTTCATAGCTATTTACATGAAGCTACAACCTCAACTCTACAATAACAAAATTAACGGTAATGAATAAACAACAGCATCGGACTCGACTTTTATAGTCTCCGAGCAAAATATCATAACGAACAAATTAGTACTTCCCAGGCAAGAAATAGCTTGCTCCATGCTGAAATCTATTGCCCTATTTGATTCTAATGTAATAGCCTACTGAAAATTAATTTTTCATATCAATTTCTTTCCTTGTACATCTGAACTGGCATGTTATAATTATAATCCCAAGTCTTTTCATTGCATATAGTAGAATATTATAGATGTCTATAAATATTATATATTTATTATCCAACAAGTTTGTCCATTGACGGCCTGAACAATGTGGAACTATATATAGGCATTGTGGCAAGTTGAGAAACTAACTACCTTCTTCAAGAATTAAAAAAAATAGAAAGCATTGCTAGATATTTGTCTTCTTTGATTCATAATTAATACCACAACCTATACCGTGTTCTATAAACAGTGATCAGATCACTAACTAATTATGATTTACATTTTAGATGTAAAAATTAACCATTCTGTGCATACATTTTAGCAGAAGAGGCAATTCCTCCAAAACAAGTGGAACAATTCCAAACGAACTTGAATTATAATGGGAAACAGATACAAATAGAGGGAATCGAATAAAAACTTAACCGTTGAAAATGTAACTTTAATATTTTGCTTACTTGGACATAGTTCATTAGCGGGATTGTCTTCCGCAACATGAGGCAAGTCACAACCTACAGCGCGGCAAGAAAAATGAAGCAAATCACTTCGCTAAAGCCGGCATACAGCCAAAATTAACCATAGTACATTGCAAATTAAAAATAGAAGCACAATTCGTTAACCTTGCTAAAATATCCTGCCAGAAAGGCACTATGAGGACGAGTTGGTTCCAAAAAGGAGAAAAGCAAATCCATTAGCTGCAATTGTAACAAAATAATTTAATACTAGACATATAGTATCATAGCAATGTCAACTTCTCAACATTGGTGATTAAAACACTAATGAGAGCAATGGATACATACCCCTTCTTCCTCCACTAAAGTTTTAAGAATAACATTGATTTCACAAGTGAATACCTCACAGGAAATGAAGGGAAACCTAGAAATGAGACAAGAATTGATTCAGAAAAAAATTACTGAAAACTAATTAACCTAAAGTCAAAGTAACACTATTATTTAAATGGCCTATTTCAAAGTCAAGAGCCAATTGCATACTTCAAGACACGTTTGCTTTCAGCATCCTCTGGAGGCTCATCAACAATATAGTGCAATAGTTGTTCCACCTGAGCTCTCTCCCGCAGACTGAAAGGAAAAGTATTTTTTAAGAGCAAGTACAACTACACAAGTACAATATCAATCTTCAAAACTCAGAAGGGTATAACCCAAAAAAAGAAGTAAAATATAGATAATTACAAATTAATAAGACGGCTATTCAATGCTTTGCATTCTTGGATAATCTCATCCTCGTCAAGAAGCTCCTCCAAAGTAAAATTCTCCTTATCTAACACCAACTCAACCTGCAATAAAATGAAGAAAAAAAGATAGTATGAGTACATTATCATCATCCTCGATCCACTATCCACTCAAACTAAAACATAACGTAACAGAAGCATATCCACTATCGAAACTCGCAAAGCAAGTCGACGTAATCTAAAATGGAAACAGCACAAAAATCATACAAACACAAACGGATATCCATAAAGTTGAATATCATGCATGTTTTATTAGGAAGCCTACTAACTAAATACCGGAAAAACCAAAAACCTGTACGGAAAAAGAAAACATCCAATAGCATATAATACAAATTTCCTCGGTGACACATACAATCAAAACAATTCATATACTCCCTCCGTTTGGTTTTATTTGACGTTTAACTTTTTGGCACACATCTTTAGGAGCTTTGACTACAGTTAAATTTATTATTTCTAAATTTTTCTTTTTTTGAATAAAAATATTAAACTAAAACTTTTATTCACAAATAGAAATTTTAAAAATAATAATTCTATGTAGTCAAGAGTCTTTAAAAAAATTGTAAAAAGTCAAACGTCAAATATTACAAAACAGAGGGCGTATACAACAGACGTTAATCTTAATGGACTACTTTCACAAATAGATATATCATTAAGTGCTTATAGTCATTCAAAATCTTTTTTTTTTATAAAGTCATTCTAAATCAATTAAAGCAACATAATTAATAACTAACATCTTTTAGTATACATATGTCAAATTAAACGGAGCTACAACAAACATATTAACCGAACAAAATCACAAATTCACAAATAAGTCGAATTCGATTAATTGAAGTAATAAGCTAACAATAAACATATCAAAGCAATGAAATTTAAGCTTAAACTTACCGGTGAAGAACAGGAGAGAGGTGTGAGTTTCCAAAACATCTTTAATCGAAATATATGTAACTATGTATCTATGTACATATAGATATACGACCAGCTCAACTAGGTTGGATCAGCAAACTCTAAATTGAAAAGCAAGTTCAATTAAATAGCTTATATTTGGGGATAAATTGAGTGAGTTGGAGTAGAAACCCTAATTTAAAGATCGAAGAAATAGAAGGGGTTGAAAGTTAATTAGCCAAAAAAAAAAGGTGGTTGAAAGTTGAAACTGATAAAATTGTATGTGTATATATATTATTTAAAAAAATTAGCCTTTGCTGTGATGTTTTGTATTGTGCTGGCATTTTTTGTTTTTTTGCCTTTGGGATTTTCGTAAAGTAGCACTCTCTTTTGGAAAATAAATGTAATATTTTTTATCTATATTGAACTAAAATAATACTCCATTATTTTAATTATTTTTCTTTTCAATCTTTGAAACTTAAATTACATGATTCTTCAAATTTTCTTGGAGATGATGCATATAATTGTTGAAACTTATCCATTCGCACATTTTATTGAAATAGGTCCATGTCATTGAATTTGAAAGGTGATAATTTAGAAGAAAAAATAGTTTTATTTTATAAAATAATGAATATTTTAAATATCAAAATTATATTTCTCATTTATATATCAAACAATACATATTATTATTTCTTTTTCTTAGTCCTAATTGTATATAAAATTGTTGTCTCCGGGGCCGTAAATGAGTTGATACGCTCGTAAACAGTTCGGTATTTGGTTAAAAAAAATTGGGTTCGTGTTCGGTTCGATTTATAAACGAGTCGAACATGAACGTAATTTTTAAGTTCGGTTCGTAAATGAGCTTGCACAACATAATTTGGCTAGAAAATTCGTGAACATGTTCGATTATCATGTCCATGAACATATTCGGAAACATAGTTCGCGAACAAGTTCGATTATAATGTTCGTGAATATAGCTCGAAAGAAATTCATTAATACATGTTCGTGCACATTTATGAATTACGATATATATATATATATGTGTGTGTGCGCGCGCGCGCGCGCTAAATATTTGTGTATATATTAGTTTACAAATCAATTTACTATTTTTAATACCCATTCATTTCTTAGATATAAATTTTCTAATTTTTGTTAAATTATTAATCGTCAAGTTTGTACTTTTTTGAACTTGGACTTTGGACCGAAAATGTGAGAAAATTTTGTGTTAATTCATTATCTTATTATTAGAATTTATATTTATTTATTTTGCTTGACATTTATATGTTCATGAACACAAGTTCGTGAGACGTGTTCATGAGCTGTTCGTGAATTTCGCGAGATGTGTTCGTGAATAGGGTTCGCGAGATGTGTTCGTGAATTGTTCGCGAACGTGTTCGTGAACACTAACGAACCAAATTCAAACAAAATATTAGTCTCGATAAGAGTTCGGGTTTGATTTCGAGTTCGAAAATTTTTAAATGAACTGAACAAGAACAGCCTAAAATTCGGCTCTACTCGTCTCGACTTATTTACACCCCTAGTTGTGTCTATAAAGCATATATAATCTTTTATTTTTATATGTCTATTTATACAAATAAACTAAAATTTTAGTTCTTATAATACGAATCCAAATTATATACATATTTATGTTAAATTGAAATATGTTCCATAATCAATTACCCTAAATATATACATATCAATATTAAATAAAATTTTAATTTTTTTTCAAATTATATACATATTTATATTAAATAAAATAAAATTTTTAGAAGTTCAATTAATATATATTTGTATTAAATAAAAAATGTCATATTATATCTAATTTTTTATCATTATTAAAAGAGAATAAAGTTTCTAAGGAAAATTACTTGAGATGTAAGTATTTTTTTAGTATAAATAATAATGACATTTTTTAATTGCTTATAATCTTCTGTAATTATAATAAAAATCTCGTGTATTTATATGAGATTTTTTTTTAACTTTGGAAAAACTATATGAGGTAATAACAAAAACATTAATCTCTAACTAGTTTGCTAATCAGCTATTCGCGGCGGTCAATGAGTCTTCTCTCGTAAAATCTGATTCTCAAATTCTACAAATAACACATTTATTAAAATGAATTTACTAAACAAATAATGCGCGCTTCGCAGCAACCATTGAGACGTCTCTCATTGAACTTGTTTCTCTCCATTGAATTGTCTTTCATTATTCTCAAATTTTACAATTAACACGTTTCTCACAACTAATCTATTAAACAAATTACACGCGTTTCGAGGCGGTCATTGATCCGTCTCTCATTAAACTTGTTTCTCTCATGTCTATTGTTGTTCTCAAATTTTACAAATAACACGCTTTTTAGAATGAATCTACTAAACAAATTTTATAAATAACATGTTTCTTATAACTAATTCACTAAACAAATTACACGCGTTTCGTTGCGAGTATTGAGACTTCTCTCGTTGAACTTGTTTTTCTCAATTGAATTGACTCTCCTTTTCAAATTTCATATACAACACCTTTGTTAGAATAAATCTACTAAACAAATTACACGTGCTTCGCGGCGGCACATTGAGTCGGTTCTCGTTGAACTTGTTTCTTTCCATTGAGTTGTCTCTCGTTATTCTTGAATTTTATAAATAATAGGATTCTCAAATCTACTAAACATAAACAAATTACACTATCTATGTAATTCAAAATTATTTTTTTTAATCAATTTTTTAATATTATTTTTTTAGTATTTTTAATTTATAAATTATGTTTTAAGAGAATAATAGTATGGTAATTTGATTTAAAAAAATAAGATGATAATTTAAATTGATGAGAATTTTAAGAGAATATTAAAATTGAAAGTGTATGAGCATATTAAAATGTTAATTTTCATTTGAAAAAATAGTTTAAGATAGTAATTTAGTTTGAATGGAAACTTTAAGAGAATATTATTATGATAACTTGATTTGAGGAAAAGGTTTAGGAGAATATAATGTAACTTAGATTTTTTATATATATAATTTGGAGAAAATTTAGGAGAATATAAAGTAACATATATTTTTTTAATAATTTTTAATATTTACTAATTCAAAAATTTGAGAAAATTAGAAAAATATATTGAGACAATTTGAGAGCGCTAGCTAACCGTCTCCGTCTTCTCCTTTATATGCATATATTGATTAAAATAACTCTTATCACCTATATGTTTAACAAATTTATATAAAATAAAAAAATATCATTTTTATTTTTTATTAATATAAATTCCCAATTATATAAAAAGTTTTACATTAATTATTAATAAAAATATAATAAAAATATATATATATATTTATTTAAATATTATTCAAATCCATATATCCCACAGCCAACATGGTTAAGCTTGTATTTCGGTAGATGCACACTAATAAAATAAAGTTAAGTAGAATTATGAATTAAACCACACACAAACGCAATAAAACGTAGCTTTAACATTTATCAAGTGAGTAAATATAATAGTCATTTCATTTGTAAATACATTACTTTATTTTTTGTCTCTGATATAAATAAATTTCCAAACTAATGCAAAATATGAACATATATTCAGCAAAATATGATAAATTACTAAGTTAAATTTGAAAATATACGACATATCATCAAAGTGCCTCTCTGACATTTACATCAGAATCAGGAAGCAAAGAATTTCGTTTTCTCGTCCATATTCTAAATTTAAAGCACTTTGACAAAAAAAACGCAGGAAAATCAATATAAGCATGGGCAAACAATAAGCTACTAATAACAAGCATGTCACTCTAATTTGTCAAAAATGGTAATATTGAAGGGGGGGGAATCAAGCCTATTATGGTAGGAAAAAAACAGAGCACATGTACTCTTATAGTTGAAGGTGGTGATATATAGAAGCCAAAACAAGGTATATCTGGAGTAACAAACTAACAATGTCCCCAACCACCATCAAATTTCCAGCCGTTCCAAGTCCTTCATAACATTAGATTCTTTAGGACTTTCAGCCACACTTCCCATCTCCTCAACATGAGACTTTGTGTTGTTTGGTAGGGCAGGAGCAGTGACAATTTGAGGATCATCTTTTCGTACCGGTGGAGCAGCAAATGCCACCACAGACTGCCTTATGTGGACAGGTGGAGCGATTTGCATGCCCCGAGGCTGTATGATATGGGGTGGACGCACTAGCGGAGGGCAAGCATAAGCAGGAACTGCTGTTCTCATTATAACTGGTGGTGGAAGCGGGGGGGAAGCATAAGCAGGAACTGCTGTTCTCATTATAACTGGTTGAGCTATACCATGATATGGCGTCCTGAACGGTCTGTACGGAACATAAGGGGCTGCAACTGCACTAGGAAATATCTGAGAGCGGCTTGCATGGATTTCAGGTAATTGACGCTGCGATTGTTGTGAGTGACTGTTTACTGATGTTGAAGAAGCGGGCCTGTTTTGAGGAATTGTCTTCTGGCCGATTAAATTTAATATTCTTGATGTGGTCACTGGTGATGGAGGATGTGGACTTGAAGCCCTCGGGTACAGAACTGGAAATCTCTTTTGAAATGGAACAGGTGCACCTGTAGAGCTTGTGGTGCCCATTTTTTCTTTCAATCGGTAATTTAGCAACGCACGAGATATTCTGATCTGTTCCTGCTCGTCACTATTTTCTGATTCAGAGGATGAAGTAGCATCCTGTTTTGCCACTGCAGGAAATAAATCAAAGAAATTGCATCATGTTAATGTAACTAAAAGAGTGCATTGGAATAAATTATAGACTAGATATATGAAGATGAAAAAATAAGCTACGCTATGAAGATAAAAAGAGGATGAAAGCACTATTATCAACAAGCTAAAAAGCATCGTGTGTGCACCAAAAGTATATAAAACCACTAAAGACAATTTTTCTTATTCAACTTAATAAGATTACAAACAAATGTTTGATTATTTGAAGCAGTTAAATGTAATAGATCGGTGTACGTCTATCGGGAATGGGTTTGTTTGGCAAGCCTGAATCCAATATTGCATCACGAGCTGCTATAAGTGGACAGAAAGGAAAATTCTATTCATCCAGCTTTCAAATGCAAAGCCAAAACACTAAACAAACAAAATACATCTTTATATCTCGGCAAAACAACGTACTGGTTTACACTTATTCTGTGCCAAATCCTTTGACTGCAATGTGAGACCACATATGAGATGAACTTTGGATGCATAAAGAAAAGGATCAGAGAAAAGAAAAAAAGGAGAAGGCAGCACCTAATTTGCAAATTTTTATCCTAAATCTTGTAAAATTTGTGTTTATTGTTAATTTCTGCTCAAATTTGTTATCTAATATACTTGTTTATTAACAAAGTTATGACCATGTGAAGAAATGGGACAGAGTCCATGTCCAACACTTCGTTCCCCGAGGGCAAGTCACATGTATCAATGTATCATTGCCACAGACTTCCAGAAACAATTACATATTTCCAGTGCCATCACAAAGTTATAACTCCTTCAGTCAGACAAAAAGAGCAACTGGAACACAATCCAAACCTGTAAACGCCAACTAGATTGTGTTATGTGTATACTAGAATTATTTACCATCATTTCTACCAGTAACTCACGTTGTTTTAAAGAAGACCAAGCTGCCAAAGCTGCATTTTTTTCTGCTTGCTTCTTGTTCTTCGCGGGTTCTCCGTGAAACACAATATCAGCAAGTTCTACAATTCCTGTAAAGACGGGTTGGTGTCCCATTCCTGACCTGAAAGTTCTGTACTGTGGCAATGGGGCACCAACTCTCTGTGCAATCTCCTGTAAGAGATTCTTGTACACTCCAGTTTCATCCTAAGCACAGTAAATTATAGTCTAGGGGTTAGAAATGCAATCATATCAACAGTTTTTAGGCAGATTTACTGTGAATGTGGACTATACAGAATGCTATATCAAATTATGTACCCATAGGGATGACTTAAACGGCTAGCTACATAAAATACAATCACTGAAAAATTATCGGTCATATCGAGTTTAATGGTTTTTATATGACCTCATTGATCAAGTAAACACCTGTACTGCATGGAGGTAGATGAGTTGAGGGAACTCAAAAGACCGGCAAAAGCATATGCTTAATCTTCAAACATTAGCAATTAGAAGGCTGCACGGGTCGAACAAAATAGATGAAATATGAAACACCAACAAAGAGCAAAATACATGGATAACCATTCTATATCCACTGATGTTTCATAAAAAAATACATGTTAATTAAATTATACATTATGGATACTAAGAATAAAGCTTATAACAAAATTCAGCTGATCATTATGGTAAAAACCACCTTGAAATAGATGTTATTTGATATTCTATACTTCTCAAGAATGCTACACATTTTCAAAAATGCAAAAGTTTAAAGAAGAGGGAAAAATCGAACTGAAGGGACTTAAAGTATTGTTTGTCTTCTGGAAGAGGTAGAAAATTAAAGGAATTACGTTGTAACATTTAGTATTATAGAATTCTTATTCATATTTGTTGCATAGTAGCTTCAAAACATGTACACCCTGTGTAGTACACATGTACACATCTTACCAAATAAAAACTATTCAACATTCTCTACAGTGCCACACTGTTGTATGGTCCAAGCCCGAGTACACATGTGTATTACTTTGTGGCCAAAAAAGGGTTGTTGGACACTTATTCTACTGTTCAGAATCAGTAAACTATTTTATATGCATGTTCAAGAAACTATAAACTTTAATAGAGCGGTTGAATGACTTCTAAACAATTTTTACCATCCACAGATCACGAATGGCTCACATACAGTGTGAAAACCTTTAAAAGCCCATGTATGAAGGGAAAGTTTATAAAGGTAACATGTGAGTTGACCAAAACACGCAACATTTCACACCAGTCAACCACTCAAAATCCCACTAATGAAGAATGCTAAACAACCCAATTACTTCTATTTTTGGGACCAGCAACACAATGTACTCCATATTATATGGTTTAGATTAACAGAAAGAAGATAGTGTAAATGTCACATCAGTTGCACCCATTAATTCAGTTAGCAATGAATGAGCAGGCACATGCATCATTAAAGCTTCGTTCAATTGAGGGAGACAAGACTATAACTCTACATTTATGCAATAGTAAAAACTCCCCACTATCTGATCATTAATACTTCATTTAAGCATCCAATATGTATAGTAATATTCACCCATCATCTTTCATTAAAATATTGCTAGTTTAGTCCAACAACCAAGATATCTCAATGCATTCATACCTATCTACCAATCACACAACAATTATTAAAGTAATTTAGATTTCAAATACAACAATCTTTTCAAAAAAAATCCACAAACACGATTAGCCAAATCACAATGTACAGCAATTGACTTGGTCCTACTAAGACCAAATGTTTTCACCTTTTACCATTAACAAACAGGAACTAAGGTGTGAAAATGTACATTCTTAAAGGCAAATACATTTATTGACTTGGTCCAACTAAGCCCAAATGTTCTTACCATTAAAAAACAGAAAGTAAAATATAACTGTAAATTTATAGAGATAAGTACATGACTTGGTCCTGCTAAGTCCAAATGTTTTTACCATTAAAAAAGAGGAACCAAAATGTGACAACATTAAATATAATTCCCACCACAAACCCGACTCAATTTCATAGACAAAACTCGAAAATAAAGCAAAAAAATTATCCCGGTGAAATAAAAAGAATACATTTTATAAAATTATGGAATGACATGATTGACACATAAGCTATAAGTTTGTTATAAGTCAGAAAATACATACATTTTACATTTTCCAACATTTAAGTTATTTATAAGATAAACCGAATCATAAGTAAGAGATCAAAACCCGAAATTAACACCGATAACAAACTGAATCCAAGCAAGGCACTAAACAACTAAACATATAGAATACAGTAAAACACCAATGCACAAGCATTTATAGATTAAAAAATGGAACCTTTTTATAAACAGATTATCATGCAGGGGCAATAAAGTAATTTCACAGACAAAGTCAGGCATGGAATGAAGTGCAGGGTAAGACAAGAAAGAAAGCGCACATTAGCATGAAAAAGAGAATAGAAGAAGTAACATACGAGAATCTTAGCGGCGAGTGACTGAGAAGGGCCGCGCGTGGAGAGAGAATTAAGCGCGACCTCGGCAGCGGCGTGCTCAGCTTGACGGAGAGTAGAGCAATAGTGAGGACTATCAAAGGTTTCGCCGTTAAAGTTAACGAGGGCTTTGAATCTAGGCGCGTGGTCAGGACCTTCTCTGATGGAAGTGTAAGAAGGGAGATTAAAGCAGCTTCGTTGTGCCAGCTCTTGTAGCTGGTTCTTATACATCTTCTTCGTACAACAATTTCAATCTTTTTATTCTTTTTGTATGTGTAGATAGATATATACGTACAGAGTTGGTGTATGTATATGTTTGTGTATCGGGTGAATGAAGAAGAGAGGAAGCCGAAAAAGTGCTAAGAATGTGTGTGTGTGTGTGTGAGAGAGAGAGAGATGTAAAGAGGAGGCGAAGTGGACTCTGTGAGAATAACGATTTTTCTTCTTTTATTAGTTTATTATGTAACTCCTTAATTTTTTAACTAATAACTACAAGAAAAATAATTATTATATAAATATTATTTTTATATGATATATAAAAAAATAAATAACTAAAAATATTTTATTATATTAATATTTTAATATTTTTATAGATATGTAATATATAAAAGAACAACCATACAAGTAATTAATAAATGTAGTTAAGAATAAAATAATATTTTTATATTTAATATTATAAAATACAAATATATTAAAAGAATTATAATATATAAAATAAAATATATTAATTATAATAAATATATTTTAAATATTTAAAAAGTGTTTCGTGTCTTGCACGGAATTTAAACTAATATTTGTAATATATAATTCCGTGTGTGAGGCCAGACATACATGCATTATCAAAAATTCAAGGATAATTACCAAAAATACTATTATTTTTTACCTTTCATTTTTCACCTGCCATTTCTTTCGAAACAGATTTTAAGAAGAATCGTTGGAAGACGATTTTAAACATGAAACACTTGAAAAAGTACACTGAAAAATGTCGCTGGAATCATTGAGATGTTCTAATAGAGAAGGCCAGGAGAGTTGACAAATTGGATTGTTGGGCCAGGTTCGGGTAAGAAGAAATGAACTGTACACATACTAATTGGAGTGATGTTCTGTTTTATCATTTTGGGCTTCGTCGTGATAAGTTTGGATCACATATGTGCTTATAAAACTCGTAAATGTATGGACACAACCTGTGACATAAATTAAAAGATGAATTTACAGTGAAGTCAAATGGACCAAAATTTTCAAATGGTACTTTTTATAATCTTTATTTCTACTAAATAAGATATAAATAAATTTAATTTTAAAGAACTTCAAAAATATTACGACTTTAATACTTTTCATTTTTTTTCTTGTAGTTATTAGTTACCAAATAAGTTTTTTTTATCATTATATCAAATGAGATTAAATATATTATTGGATGATTTTTTTAAAATTAAGTATTTTATACGTTGATGTTACCCTTACATGATTTGTTAAGCGGAAAAATCTTAGGTTGTGTTCACTTCACTTGAATGGAATGCGGGGATAATTAAATGAAATTTTTACTTTTATTTAGTTGAGATTAGAATTTTTTTATATAATTTTCATTTTTTCTTTTATTTCATTACAAATTATTTATACCAAAATTCCAACTCGCATGTTTTGGAAGGAATGTTCCATTCCATTTTTTCACTATTTTCCTTATAATCCTCATTATAGAAAATTTAGACTCCCTCGTGTTCTGAAATTTCACTCATACATTCTTTTTTCTTCATACAATTTGTCTATAATTTTTCATCTCATTCTTTCCATATTTCATTCTCACCAAGTGAACACAAACTTAAATTATATATAATATATTTGACAATTATTCACATATATGAGTATAATTGGATAAGTTTAGTAGTAAGAATTTATCCTTCCATTTTATAGAAACACCGTTTAAAAACTATCTGAAATTTTCCCCATATGCTTGCACTTTATGATTGCCTAGTATATTTAATTTTCAACAAATGTCTTTGAAAGTAGGATCTTGAACATTGGACATTGAAAGTAGTAATAAATCTGTGTATATATTGAACATTGGACTAGATCTTCAAAGAGGTGGTACTCAAAAGCCCAACTAGATGAAGATTGAAGCCTAGAATTCACGATGTTCTTTCCACGGGTCCACAAACTCGTCATGCCCACAGACATAGTACCCCGTTTCCATGACAGTACCTATCATCTTTCGTGGCTTAAATGCACTCAACGCTTCTGATATACAATTGCAGAACGATAAATATTACTTGGCCATGTCGAGATACTTAACAACGTGGTAATTTTCTTTATAAAGTAATAATTGACAGGACATCTGTTTTTTAATATAATAATATTTGATATCTTTGGTTTTATTAAGGTTAATTTTCTTAAAATTATATTAAATTCTAACAAACGTAGCGTGTCGTTGAAAGTAGGATATGAAATCGTGTGTTGTCTATATATTGTGTGTCTTATCGAACATTTTTAAACATCATTAATAGTTCGCATGATATTCTTCTCATTTTTATAAATATATAGAACATTCAACTTTTATAGCAGATATATCTTGCCCTGTGTCGCGTTTGTCTGGCTTATTTATGAAGTAATTTATACATTAAAAAATACAAATAAATTTTACTCCGTAACTGTTACGAGATATATTAGGATATTGCTGAAATTAAAATATTTTATAAGGATGTTGATATGTTTCCATTATTAAGAGATATTATACTTGTTGACCAAATCTTGTAATATATATATATATATATATATATATATATATATATATATATTTGAACTATTATGAATGGAAAAAAGGGGAGATTGAGAATTTTATCATGACATCGGAATCAGGTTAGATTATTTGCGAGGTTATGTGAGATGAAAAAGAGAAGAAGTGAGAGAGAAAACAATCTTCAAGAAAAAATAATATTATACCAAGAGTTTAGCGAGGAAAATTTTTTTTACAAGAGTTTGTGAGATATGAAAAAAGAGATATTCACGAGATGTCGTGGGCATGAGATTGACCTACAAGTGTTTGTAGGTTGATTTATAAAAAAATTGCGAGAGGTCGTGGATGTGAAAGAAAAAAAATCTTATGAGAGTTCGCAGTTGTGACGATAAACAAGGAGATCGTATAAATGATTTAGTGGTAAACGGAAACAGTGACATTGATGATGATAGCGGCAAAGAAGACAATGAAATTCAAAAAATCGAAGTTTTTCTTCGTGCAAGTTTGACATTCAAAATCTTTCCGCTTTAACTTCAGGGAGGGTGTTAAGATATATATTAGGATATTACTGAAATTAAAATATTTCATAAGGATATTGACATGTTTTTATTATTAAGAGATATTATACTTGCTCACCAAGTCTTGTAATATATATATATATGAACTATTATGAATAAAAAAATGGAAGATTGAGAATTTTATCAATAACTGATAAATTTTTGAAGTAATTTATCAGTTACGGAGTAAAATTTCTTATTAGATCCAACCAGAACTTAAGCTTTCGAGACACATGACTCATAGTCTCGCATTTCCAGACTTGGAAATTAAAAAGTAGTAGTGATAATTACTTATGCGACTTGTGCATAATGACAACATTGGAGTCCACAGATGTAAATTTCGTCTAGTCATTTTCTTATAAAAGTAGAAATTGAATCCTAACATTGGATTTATTAATAAACACAACATTTGGAGGTAGCAGGCCATTATCTCGGCAATAATGGACTAAGCTAGTATTTGCACTGAATCCTCTGTTAAGTAATCATACATTACCATAGTAACTCCCATTTCTCCGGCAAATATAGCCCTTTTCATTGAATAGATGTTTCGACTCGACACCTATCCCACTATTGAATTTCAATAGGCAATCGGCCAGGGGCTCCTCTTGTTTACAATTATTGGTGTTACTCTATATAAATAATTTATACATTTTTATAATTAGATCTATTGACAATTTATACCCAAATATTTAAATGTTTTGCAGGAATATCATAGTTTATATCATCTGTTAGATGAGTTTATTATAGTATTTTAAAATTTAATTGGTTATTGATACAGCGAGCTGCTCTAAATTATGATAATAGATCATACATTTTAAATTATTTTTTGTTTTTCCTGCTTTTGTTAATAATTTTTTTCCCCACATTTTTTTATTTAATTTATTAGAATAGAATTTAGAATTGAAGATTGAGAATGAAATGAATAATTATATAATCACTGCAAACACTCACTAAAAAATAATCAAATTTAGCTGATGATGCCATTTTATATAATAAAGTGAATAACTATTTACTTTTGGAAGATGATTAAGCAATCGATTATATAATCATATTATTGATTCTTTAGCCAGTAACGTAAAAGAATAATGAAAATACAGGCGCTCCATTATTTAAAGACGGGCCCTTATATTTGATGGATAAAAATATTTACTGTAATAGACAGCTAGGCCTACTCGAGGTGACCCGGACTTTGACAGGCGGGGACTTTAATTGTTGAATTAAATATAAGAAATCAATATAATTACTCTGCCAATCATAGTCACAATGCTCGTATCTATACTTCTACTTAGTCTCTCTTCGGGATTCCGTTTAAAATTGTTGTAACGTGTAAAAAAGTGTCAGTGAATTTTTTATATAATTGTTAGGTATTTTTTTTGATTTATGTATATTTTAAAATATAATATAAAAAAAAATAATATCTTTAGGAAGATTTGATTTTAAAACTTTAATTATTTTTTGAAAAATTGAAAAACAGTTTTTTCGAAAACCATTTTTTTTTAAAGTACAGAGGATATGTTTTCAAAAGCTATTTTTCTGACCGGACCCTTACTTTGTCCTTATTATAAGCTTTGTACCCTTTCTTTCTTCTTTAACGTCCACATAAAAAGTAAATAAATCTGTATACAATAATACAAGACCATTTCCTACCCATGATATTAAAATAATATTATTATTTACTATATTAAAATTACACTACTCATCTAATCAATTTAATTATGCAAAATGTGAAATCAAAATTATATTTTTTGTGACATACAGTAGAATCATGAATACGTTTGAAACCAAAAATATATATTCATTTAACGAGATTATTTATTTATCGATAAATAAATATAATATTTATTTATCGATAAATGAATATTAATTCATTTAGAAAATATATTTACACATTTTTTTAATTATATCATAATATATATATATATATTATGTTCGAATGTACTTGGAATTCACCGTGGTTATATATATATAGAGAGAGAGAGAGAGAGAGAGAGATTTTTCCAAAAGATATGACTTATTATTATGTTTGAAAATTATCATTGTATGAAATGCATTCATATATCATATAAATAAAAATATATTATTTAAAATATAGTGATAATTAATTTATATAGGACCTATAAATACTATATTTTTATTTATTCGTTTATGTATTTAATGAGATTATTCATTAAACCCATTTGCCCAAATTGGGACCGAAAAAATTTAATCATTTATTAAACATTCATTTATCGAGATTCTAATTTAAAAAGTTATTTTTTTTTAATATAATATTTTGAACATTTTACATTAAATTGTCACAAAAAGACAAACCCCACAATATTAACTTAAAAAATACTCGCAAGTGAATCACACAAAACAGAATTTAAAGATTTCAACGGGATTTGAAAAACTAGAAAAAAAAGGTACTCCTTAGAACAGGATAAGGTTAGGATATGCCCACTGCCCTATGCTTTATAGCTGTAACCTGTAACTCTGTAAGTATCCCTAGGAGTTTTAATTGCATTTTGCCCATGCTCAGCTCCAATGTGCCTTAAATTCTGTAGCCTTTAAAACTTTTTATAGAAACCTGTATTGTAGCTTTAGATATAGGAGTAACTTTTCTTACTTCTCCGCTCACTAAAGTTTCACACACTTTATGTCAACATGATGTTACCATTTCCCATTTCCAACCAACCACACAAAAAATAAACCAGCAACCACTTTCATTAAACCACTTCCCCTTTCTCTAAACACATTTGCAATAATTTACGAAACCGAATTAATAATAAAAATATTGATTTTAAAACGGTGCACACCACCCTCGCGTAACACAACATACATTTCGTGAATTTTAGATTCGGTGCACAATATTTTTGTATCGATGAACTCATAAAAATAAATCAAACACAAAGATCGAGAAAAAAAAATGACATTTCCGGAGGATAGCAAGTAGTAATTAGAATTACATTCCGAAAAATTCAGGCATATCAAAATTAAACTAGCATCCGATGAACAAAAAACTATAAAATTTTGTTTTTCTTGCTATACCATACATATGTTAAGGTTAAAAACTCATCCATCCTCGATACACAGATATATAATATAAAACAAGACACTACTAGTCTTGGAACCCAGTTTTCTCCCAAATAGCATTCCTCACTCTGCTCAAATCTCTCCCTTTCAACGTCCTTCCTATCCCTTCATGCACCGAGAATGACGCAACTCTCGTCCGCGCAAACTGCCTCGCCAGGTACTCGTGTGGCGGCACTCGATCTTCTTCGTCTTCCTCCTCCACGTCATCGTTTCTTCGATTGTACTCTTGTTTCAGGATCATGGACCAGTCCGGCACGTTCACCGGCAAAGACTTCGCCGTTGCTCCGGCGATCTCGGTTTTGATCGGAGTCGACTTCTTGCGGATCGATGATCGGCGAAACTCCGGCGATTTCGGACGGCCGGCGTTCCAGATGTCGGACTCGTCGAGCTCGTAGAGGGAGTCGGGTTGGATCGGGGAGTGGTAGTCGGTGGGGAGGAAGCGGTAGTTTGAGCGAGACGAGTAGGTTTTCGAAGCCGCCATTGATGAGGTTTCAAGCTTTCTCTCTCTAGGAAATGGAGTGGTTTGGTTTTCTTTCTCCCTCTAGAGCTGGAGAGCGGTGGTTGCTGTGTGTATGTATAGGTTTGGTGTGTGTGATTGAAATGAAAGTGTTTGGGATTGGGATTTATAAGGATGAGTTTGTAGTGGATAAGGTTTGGGTTATCTTTATATAATTGTTCTCTGTTTTATTATTATTTTTTATTGTTGGGTTCGTCAAATGACAGAAATGCCCCGGGGATATAACATATACTTGTCCGGTTTTGGTGTATCCGTTTTATCTGATCATGGATAAGATTGTTTTGGATAAGTTATTTACCTTACATATTAAATTCAACTGTTTTCTTTATTACTATTTAAAAAATCATTTTATTAGCATTTAATATCATAACAGGTTTGAAGGTGTCTGGGATTGCACATTCTTAGAGTAGATTGCAATATTAATTATTTTATTAAAATTTTGATGTTTATAATATAATATGATAATAAAATTTAAGTAATATAGATGAAAATATAATATTATTTTAATATTCATGATATTTAATTAAATAAGTTATAATTTTAAATAAATTAAAAATTGTGAAAAAAATTTAAAATAAAAATTTTAATATGATATAATTTTATTCCTGAGTAGTAGAATATATATAATTTAAATATTTGTTGTTAAAATAGTATTACAATAAATGAGCAAATAGTTTAGACCAAACTTTCTTAAAATTAATGCAATTAAACTAATAAATTAAACAAAATCGAACATTTGAGCAAACTATGAAAATAATGTATTAATATATGTCAATATAAAAATAATTGAAAAATCCATGAAAAAATTAATGATTATTTTAAATAATCATCTTCAGATAAGAATGAAATATATTATCAACAAACAGTTAATATATTATTTTTGTCAAAGACTCGCCGCATAAGAATTTGAATTTATAGTCGTATAAGAGAAAATGATAACATTGCCACTAGATTTGAATACCGAGGGACTGAGGGTATTTTAGAGAAATAGAATAATTTGTCGTGGAGGGAGGGGGGGCGGGGGTGATTCACCTGGTTTCTGAACACTCTGGTCCCGTACTGATAAGTTGAAGAAACAAAGGCTCCGTTTGTGTAAGCTTATAAACAGCTTATAAGCTGAAAAAATTAGTATATATGTATTTTTTTCGAAAATAAGTAACTTATTTTCAAATTTAAAAATAAGATTTGGTCTTAAATTTCTAAAATAAATATTAATTTTCAAAAAAAAATATGAAAATACTTTTTAAAAAAAATAACTTATTACTTATAAGCTAAGTCAATCACCCCAACGACTCACCAGAGTGGTGAGTATAAATATAGAGGGACACCTGTATGATCATGGACAGGAAATGTGGCGTAAGGCTGTATCGTGATCGCACGTGAAGGTGGGGCCCGGAGATAAATTTGGATCATAGCCCTTGATGCTTCTCTTCTGCCAGTTGTACGTTTCTATGTTTATATCTCTCTCACCTCCTTCCTTCTGTCACCTCAACTGCGACACCACACTCTTTTTTCTTTTTTTTATATATATTTCTGCTAAAATAAAATACTCCACTGTATAACGGGATTTATTGAGTGTCTACAATAATTGAGAGAGTTAACAAAGGGAGTAGTATAAATTAAAGGTACAGGTCATGATTGAGTTTTATTAGTGTTGATTATTGATTAGTATTATATTAAGTCTATTATTAGATTGGAGTATCAAATACACTAGTGATTACCTAAAAATTTAAATAAGGTGGATACTCGGTATTTCAATAATGTTTTGTTACCTGCATTAATAATTTTACTTTTAAGGGAAATGGGGGCTTAACAAAAATAGTCAATGAAAAAAAAAATAGTCAATGAAATGAATCAGCAAAAAAAAATAGTCAATTAAAAGTGATTATTTAAAATATTTGTTAAGAGGAATGATGATTGGATTACTATTTTTTTATATATAAATTTTTTATCATAGAGAACTCTCTTCTTTTGGAGAAGTACTTGCAATTGTATTCAAATAATTCAGTAATTTGATATATATTAATTATGTATTTATATTTATAAGATCGAATTAATGTGAGACGTTATAATTATACAATAACTTCTTGTTTTTTAATCTCTTTTTGACAAGATTAAGAAATGCTTCTTTGCTATTTAATAATTAGATAAATTTATACTCTTTCCGTCCCATTTTAGTTGTCCATTTTGACTTTTTTGGGATCAAATTGATTAATATTTGATTGAAAATTCAAAATTGTTCTTTTATAATTTCAAAAAACTAAAATATACATTTTAAAGTAGATTATATATATTTTTCAATAATATAAAATAATAATTTTTTAATTATATATTATTTTTAAATTACAGTTAAAAATAAGTCAATTTGACTGCACTAAAAACAATTTATACATCTAAATGGGGACGGAGAGAGTATTTGATTCCTCGATCGTAATGTATTGTAAATCGCAATTAAGTATGATGGTTGTGGTTTTTGAGAGCGATGTGATGAATGTGGTAAATAATATGAATAGAGGTATATTATGCTATTCTTCAATTTATTTAATTATCGAAGACATCCGAAATGAGTGTGAAAGTGTTTAACTCAAATCAATTTTGTTCATTAGACGAGAAGAAAATAATGTAAATCATTTAGTGGTTATATGAGATTTAATATATAATTGTGAATATATTTATATTGATTCTTTCCCTATTCAAATTTATGCGGAATATGATAATGCTTGCTCTGGTTATGAATGTAATTCTAAAAATTGCTCATTTTTATAGAAGTGATAAATGGGACGTAGGCTTCGTTTAGGAGTGCCATTAAAAACTGCTGTGCTGTGAGAAAAAGTGATGCCGTAAAAAGTGTTGTCAGAAAAATCAGATGACTGTTTGGTAATTTTTTTTGATTTATGTATATTTTGAGATATAATATATAAAAATAATATTTTTGGGAAGATTTGATGATAAAACTGATAGCTACTTCCTGCAAAAACTGAAAGTAGCTTTTTTCAAAAACATGGCAGTACATGCTTTTATTTAGACTAAAAACGTTTTTTTACACAGTAATTTTTATAATTTATCCAATACCTTTATGACATTTTTTCAACAAAAAACTGCTGTAATTCTTTAGAACAGTAATACTAAACAGGGCCGTAATCTTAAAGAGGAGATGGAATAAATTTTATTGCACGTGATGATCCTACTAATAACGGTGTTATTTAAGTTGTATCTGTTAAGTAAAAGTGTAAAACGTGCTCCCTCTATTCAATCCATTTTTTTACGATTTTCTTTTTTAGACGTCGTTGTTAATTCTTTACGTTTCCAAAAATAATAAAATTTTATAATATAAAAATCGACTACACCGATTACTTTTCTCCACCATACTGACTTTATACCTTAAATATTAATGAGTTTCACCACTTTACTAATTTTTCTTACACTTATCAACTACTTCATTAATTTTCTTAATCTCCGCCCTCAACCCATTTGTAAAGAAATGGGAGGGACGGAGGGAATATTAAGTTTTAAAATACCTATATTTCAATAGTAAGAAACCAATACTCACATTTCAATAATTAATTATATTAAAAATTCTGCATACTGCGTACATAGTAATATAGTATTGTACATAGATTGTTTATATTGGATTGGATTATATTAATGTATGAGAATTGGATGCGGAACAAAGGTGCTCATCTAGGCGGCAGTCATGGAGTTCAAAACTTGGTACACTTTCTTTTAAATCCTACGTAATTTTTAATTAATCAGTAAAAGAAATCTTTTAAATTTAACATAATTTTTTTAACCATGACTGTCTCGAAAAACAATCAAATAATTCAATTGTTTCTTGGCTCTTGCTGCCCCAGATGTTCATATTTAATCTAATAAAGGCTAATCAATCAATTTCTCAGTTATCTATGTTATCCTTCTTCTACAATAAAAATTAACGTAAAATTGAAATGAAAGTAATATAAAGTGACATATCACCGGTTTAAATTTTAATATTGTTTTAAATTACCATATCTAAGAACTTATCGTCATAGTTTAATTCACGTCTTTGTCATATTTAAATTTAAATAATTTTGTTTTAACTTTAAAAATTATAAGAATAATGGACATGAAATCTAGCTATGACTTAATTAAATATTTTCATTCCTCAATAATGATATCTTTAGTACAGTAATGTTGTTTATTTGCACCGATTAGATAATTAATTACTCTATTTGCTTAGGCTGTAACAATCAATCCTTATCCTAACAACTTTTATAATGCCACAATTAGTTTTCTAGGTACTAGATTAGATTTACTGGATACTTTCTTTTAGGTCTGTTTGGTCGTCAAACTTTGTACAATTCCTTGAAAGTAGGTTATATAATTGGCTTCCCTGCACTTATTTTCCGGAAATAAGTTATTATTTTTGGAAAAGTATAGGTAAGTATATATGTAATTTTTCTGAAAATAAGTAAATTATTTTTTATTTTGAAAACAATATTTGATTTTAAAATTCTAAAATAAATATTTATCTTTAAAAAAAATGAAAATATGTAAAAAAATAAGTAACTTATTTTAAATTTAGGAAACCCTAAACGGCCACATAGTAAAGTTCCTTGTATGAGTAAAAACATATGTTTGATTTATAACCGTGTAACTTCAATTTTCATTATTATATTTTTTTTAATTTTATTTCTAATAGTGATAATAATAATAATATATAAATATAAGTGAAAAAGATATTATTTGTAAACTTATAAATATTTTATATAAAAAATATAATTGGGAATGACATGATCAATTTACTCATAGGAAACAAATTTAATTATTAATTAATATTCTTCTAAAAATAATGATAACAAAATAAAAATTTAATTATAATTAGATGACTTTATATTTATAAAGTAAAAATAAAAATTTACATTAAAAAATTATTTCATTATAATATGAATCATAAGATTAACTCAAAAATACAAATATGTAAGGCTGTTGTTAAGAAAATATATATTTTATGAACTATTATAATAATAAATAGAAAAATAAATCTAATTCATTATAAAAATATAAAACTATTATATAATTGAGATGTATCTATTTTAAATATCAAAATCTTAAAAACAATTTTTAAAAATGTTAAAAAAAATTAGTGATATTGTTTAGAAAATTTATGTTATTTATAAAATATTATAAAGATGAATAAAATTATTATAAATTGTTATAAAAAAATAAAATATGAGAATAATATTACATAACAACGATGTAACTTGAAGTGACTGTTATGTAACTAGGTTACATCGTTTTAGGGTAACCCTAAATGTCTAGGAAGTATGAGTTATCTTATCTATTTTAAAAATTATACAATTTATGCAACTTCTCAGAAATTTCGAGTTATTTAGCTGAGTTACCGGCAATCAAGAGACGGCTTAATGTATTTTAATTAAGGCATCTCATGCTCGTGTATGAGCTTCTGCTGGAAAAAAGTAACGCATGTTGCACGAAACTATATTTTAATAAATATATTTATAATTTCACCTGGATTTAGATCTTGTGTAGATGGAATTGTAATGATTAAGTTAAGTGGTTGTAATTTATATATCAGCATGTTGAATTTATAAAATGTGTGTTAGTGTGTATATAATATAATAGTATATAATTAATTTATGTTTCTGTGTGTCATAGAATAATCCTGTCATATGCATGCAGAATGAGTGATTTATATCGTACTATATTACAACTATTACTATAAAATCATTTTCTTTCCACTAAATACGAATCCAAGTAATCCACTCGACTGTTTAAACAACATAAATTAAGTTATCGTTAAATTTATCAGAGTGTTGATCAAGAAAGTGTTTTAGAGAGAACATTTGGTACTTGTTTGGACGAAACGAGGGGTTGGGAGGCGCTAAGAATCGGAAAACCATTTGCAGTAAAAAAATTGAGAAAGAAAGATAGAGTGTAGGGGTGTTAGATTAGTGTACGATAAGTATAGATGTTAGAGCAAATCCAACAATTTCCAACAAGATACGTTATAAATATAATAAAATATAATGTTCTATTGATTTAGAATACTATATATATATATACACAATAATTACAATAACTTACCTTATTCTCATGCCCTAGAGACGTAATCATTGACGCATTAATTAGAATTGAATTGGTCCGCAAGGAAGACCCGAAAATCTTATATTACATAAATTTGTAATTAATTAATGGCAAATTAATTAAGCCTATTAACAAAACCTAATTTTTGTCTACTTCGAAAAAGAGTAGTCTACAAGTTAAATATTCATATAAAGAGTTGGTTTCCATAAGGAAGGATCTAGAAACCCGTCTAAAGAGGTTACTTCCTTCCCAAGAATTATATTCCTACAAATAATATGAGTTTGAAAACTCCTATATAAAAAACGTTTACTTTTCCCACATCGAGGAAATGTGAAACAAACTATGTTATTTTTCCTATATAAAGAGACTCACAATTAATTTATAAGAGAGAGAAAGGACTTTAAGTTATCACACATTGATTGGATTTGAGTAACAAGTCCCTCGAACAACTATATACACTTGTCTATGTTTGAATAACAAAGGGGGATGAATTTATAGATACAGCTCCATATGTCACCCACCATGCCCTGAGGGCACTAAGTCTTATGGGCAACAACCAAGCCTTGAGGGCACGGTCATGACACCACTAACCCCCGAGGGCCTAATCAATCAATCAATCCCTGAGGGCATCATCACTAAACCCGAAGGCTCCACTAACGCCCGAGGGCAGCATCACCATGCCTTGAGAGCAAAACTAAGTCCCATGGGCATTACTTAGTACCGAGGGAATCATCACCATGCCTTCAGAGCACAGCTAAGCCCCAAAGACACCATCACCATGCCCCATGGATATTACTTAGCCCTGAGGGTGTTATCATCATACCTTGAGGGCATTACTAAGCTCCGAGAGCATGCCCCATGGGCATTACTTAGCGTTAGGGGTATCATCATCATGCCTTGAGGGAGACATAGATAACGGGACCGCTCCCTTCACGAGCCTCCCAGGTATAATTTGTTACAGTTTGGTTGTAGATAGAATATGTAATAAAATTGAATCTATAATTTAAAACTAATCTAGACCTATGGTTTGAGTTGTGAGTTACTTTTGGGTGTGTAATAAAGGATTTTGACTTCCTTTTATTTTTCAGTTGCTTGATTTCATACTATAATATGTTAGCGATTTTTGGTTGTTTGCGGGATCAGTGCGCCTCTGGTTTATTAATTTATTATTGTTGGTTGTTGATTGGTTGATGACCCTCAAATCTAGACTCCGGATTTAAAGGGCGTTACAAAAATAATTATTTTATATGGTTTAAATATTTATTTTAATATGATAATTTATTTCATTTTATTATTAAGAAAGAGAACTCCATTGATGATAAAATTTTATGTATAATACATATGTTCTAAATAGAGTTGTATGTATAATATATCTGTTTGATAAAGTATATTATAATTAAAATTTAATCAAAAAAGTGTGTATGAAGTTGAGTAGGAGAATTATAGTATATATATTATTTTAATTATTAAATTATAATTTTAAATAAATTAAAGTGTTTGAATAATGATGAAATCGAAACATGTTAATTAGTAGATTATGAGTAAAACTCTATATTTTAATTAAAATTTAATTAAAAGAGTGTATTTGAAGTTGAGTGAGACACAAATAGACTATAACAACCAAACTTTTGCAACTATAAAAGTATAGATAATATAGATATAACATAGTACTAAAATTTAATTAATATAAATAAAATAAAATTATTATTTAAATATTCATAAAATTTAATTAATAAGCTACGATTTTAAATAAATTAAAGAGGTTAAACAATGAGAAAATTGAAACATATTAGTAGATTATAAGTACGACGATATATTTTAATTAAAAGAGTGTGTTTGAAATTGAGTGGGAGACAAACATATATATTTGAAGTGGAGTGAGAGACAAAATGACCGGACGACCGACCGACCAAACATTTGTCATTGCAGCTTTAATAATATAGTATAAATTTGAATTACATCTATATTTGAAAAGATAAAAAGAGGGGAAAGAAGTATAAAAAGAAAGAGGGAAATGAATATTTTATTACTAGGACATGTGTAGTAGTGTCCTAAATAAGGCATGTGATGACTGTTGGAGAACCTATTTGCTTAAAGTGCTCTAAATTTTAGTTTAGGATGACTTTTTAGGACTTTATTGGACTTGCTCTTATGTTGTGTTTATTTAAAGTGAATGAAATGAGAAAGAATTGAAATGAATAATTAAAAATAAAATTTTATAGAAAATAATGAATGAAAATAAGAAAGAAATATTTTTTAGTGATTATTGGAGGAAAAATGAAAAAAAATTCTTTTAAAAAACAATGGGATAGATTTTTAATTTAAATTATTAAAATGAAAGAAATAATAAAAATCATCTCTAATTATTCCAACTTCCAAGGTATAATATAAATGTTAGTCAATTCTCTCTTGCTTCATTTTATCCATTTAATAACTATTTAGCATCGTTTGGTCCATAGAGTGGTATCATTGTGTTTGGTTTAATGGTGGAAATTTTTTGTTAATTTAATATATTTTTTAATAAATAAAAAAATATGTCCAGTTAATATGAAAAATAAATCATTATTATTTATTAAATATTAAACAATATCATTATAAATTTTTTATTTTAAAAATTAACATGTAATTTTATAAATAAAAATAAAAGTAATAAAATTTTGATTTGATTCCTCGTAAGTCATACCCGCATCTCATACACACCTCACCTAAGAGCATCTCAAATATGTTCTCTAAACAAGTTCTTAAATAAAAAAATAGAGAGCATAACAAAAAATAGAGTTTCAAGAGACTCCTAGTGGCTCTTAAAAGCCTCAAGAGCATCTTCTCTCTGCTCTAATTTCGGAGCTACTATATAACTCCTAACATTTTTATATCAATAAAATATCCGTTCTCTTCAAAATATCAATTACTTTTCAACTTTTTTGTCATAGTGGGGTCCATATATTACTAAAAAATAAAGTAGAGAGGAAATATACAGAATATTAAAAATAATTTTTTTTGACACTCTTAAAAATGCGTTAAATAACTAGGAACTCAATATTTTATATTATATTTAGAAATCAATTAGGAGACTTTTGGAGATGATCTAAGATATAAACACCCATAACTAAATAATTTTTTTTAACCAACTATTATGTTTGAGTTTGAAATGAAAAAAATATATACCACGTAACTAAAAGTCACGAATAAATCGACCGCTCATAGATCAATTTTTAACACTTAACATCGTACATTGAAGAGAGTTGCAACTTTACAACCTTCACTCCGTCATCTTTCATCTCTCATCTCCCCATCGTCTACCGACACTATTTCCTAATTTCAAATATTTTCACATTCATTAGAAAACTTTCTTTCACCATAATATATCTCACACATATTTATATAAATTATACACATAGTCATTTAATTGGATCAATTATATATGTATATCATTTACGGCAAGTTAAATAATAGCGGAGGTATGATGTCTAAATTGTACATCGAATCATGTAAAAATTTCAATTCATTATATAAGAAATACTATTATCAAGTTGGTCGAATCATAATTTGTTCAAGTTTAAATTTATGATTTTCTTTTAGATTGCCAGAATAATCCGACCTAAATTTATGTATTTGACAAAATACTTTCTCTAAAGACTTCGCAAACAATTTGTTTTATATATCTATTTAGTTAAAATATCTAGTGAATGTATATATGATTGCTTTCAAGGAAATCTCTCAGAGTTCCCCTGAGATTTTCAGATAAAATTGACTTTTAGGGCATAATTTATTTTTTCTGATTATGCTTATATACTTTATAAATGAGTATCTGTTCTAATAATGAGCGAGTATCGAACCAAGTACCTGGAATGACAAGAGGTAAACTTTTACCACTCTACATAATTATCTAAATATTTATATATACTCTACATATATTTTTATAATTTATATATAAATAATTTGAAAATTTAGAGGTTGTATGCGTTTGAAAACTCTAGACCCAGTCACCTAGTTCTTGTTGGCTTACAGGCAAGACCCCGATCTCAGCATAAACTATGCGATTTTATCCTTAATATTGCAATGTAATGTGTATACTTCTCACTCAGGTAAGAAAATATCGAATCGTGCCTGAATATTTAAGTTAATTGTAATAGATTCCATCCAAAATAATCTGAAAATTTTGAAAATTACAGAATTCACTACATATATAATATATTATGAATTATTTTTTTCAAAATCTGTATACAACTACTGTTTTCTTCAAACGATTGGTAATAATACATAAAAATTTTAAAAATGTAAATAAATTATTTACTTATGAATACACGTAACAGGGAGCATCATTTGTTCGAAAGAAGGCAATAAGAGTGTCAATCAATGGTCAAAACACGAAAAAGGCACAATAATAACTGGCTGGGCATACTTTATAGTTGATATATAATTATATTGATTGATAGTGGAATTTGGAAAAGAGTAGTGGATTAGAGTTTAGGAGGTTTCACTTTCACGGAGCAAGAAGGATATATCATATATATAATCGTGTAAGTGCGCTATGGACCACTAACAACTTCATTGTGCTCCATCACCTTCTATCCATCAATCTAATTCTCCTAAGTGGGCGAGACAAAGCTTGTTCAATCCTTGATTAAAGTAGTTGCAACGATGAAAGCTGGTTTATTTTCCCATCTTTAATATTCTCCTTTCTCTCTACGTATTAAAATATCTAAATCTATAAAAATCAGAATAAATATCATGATCCGCAACTGAATCTCGCAAAATATATATGTTAGATACACATGTTTTAAAAGCATGCATTAAAAAGATGCACAAGTTCAAAAAAACAACTTTTTTTACGAATGTGGAATATTAAACGAGTATTTTAGATTTTAATATTTTACAGTACTTTCTAAAAAAATTATAACATTTTGTTCAAATTATTGTACGCGTTTATTATTCTCTTTCTTATTTTTGGTCTGTGCACACGTTTGGAGAGGTTACATTTGAATATTCGTAAGCGGAGTTGTTTGTTTCCTTGCGTTAAAGAGTAAAGACCATATCAAAAGTACGTATTTGCTTGAATGTAAATTTACACTAAAAAAAAGAGTATTTATCATAATGGGAACCAACAAATCTTAAAGGGATAATAAAATGTATTTGCGAACTTCACAAGTTTCTGAAAGATTGATTGTTTTCCATTGCTTCCATACACAGTTATCTGATATCAGCAAGCACATTAGTAATCCAGGTTGATTGCAGTTTACAGCAGCGGTAACTTTTGAGCTGCCCAAAAATTAATTTTCTTCCAAATTATATTGTATCTAAAAATTAATAATCTGAGACCTCGTGATGTTTAAGAGCTTGTGCGTGCATCTTTATCATTTTTTTGTGCTTTTACATAAGAAATTTGCTTACTTTTGAGAATAGATCGGCCTGCTACTTGGTCAAGCATAGATACCAGTATACCACACTAACACTTCTTGCCTTCATGGAGCACATATCACAGAAGAACCACAGTGACAAAGTATAACCATGCCAGCCTGCCAGGTAAAACAAAAGACCTACCCGTGTAGATGGATTGCAACTTGCGTAACCACTGCTTGTGACCAACTGACCATGATACTCTTTGCTACAAGGAAAGCATGTCTTCTGCGGTATCTGAATCAATAGGAAAGCTGACAAGGTGAATTATGCTTAAAATCAAACGATTCTGTATTTCATCAATACAATGTTGCAGGTTTCAACTAATACAAGAACTATGGACATGTATATTGGCTTGAACTTCAGACAATAAAAGGACACTATTTCATCACAGAAAAATAGAAACTGGACATCACCTGTACGTATGTAGCTTTGAGAATTGAGATACATCACTTGGCATATATGTTTAGAACAAATTCCAGGTTATATATCGTTACCATCTAGAAAGCAAGGTTTTCTGATACTAGTCTTCGACAGAATACTGCATTAGCTGTCTAACTGATATGATCCTGGTCTAAATTTCTTTTCTAACATTAGTCTCTTTAGATAGTATTTGCATTCTCCCTGAAAACAAACTTATATCAGTCAAATATGCAGTTGAGCACCAAAATGTTGAACAGAGACCATAGTAATGGACTAACTGCCAAGAACCATCAGACATCCACACAGACCAAATCCTCTGTACCGCTTCTTGAAATTCCCCAGTTCAATACTGAAGCTGCAATTTGTGATAATAACTGAAGCAAGAAGAACTAGCAACAAAGACACAACCCCCTTCATTGAAGAACTAAAATTACTTTTCCATAACGAATCAATTGAAGCTAGTAGCACATACCACCTACTTCTCAGTTCCTACTTTCTTTCGCTGAAAGAACGTGATCTAAAAACTGAAATGTCCAGGACAACTAACTAGAAAAGAATAAACTTTTTTAAAAAAGAAGCTAAATGCCTAAAACAAAGACATTATGCTGATGCCAGAAATTTAACAATCAGAAACAAACTGGTTTTGTTAGAGTTGGCAAAGTGAACTTGCAATTCGTAGACAATAGACAATACATCAATTCACACTAGCAACAAGAATAGATTAATCTACACTGTAAAAAACAAATTACAACAAAAAGAAATTGTGAACGTACTCAGCATCTAGAAATTGAGAATTAAGGGAGGAATTTTTTAAAGATATAAGGAAAAAGAAGTTATACCAGAATAACTGGAGATACGTCAAAAGCAACTGAAAATGAGATGGAGTGAGAAGTGTTCACAAAGGAATACAATACCGCTGCAGCATGCACTCTGCTCCGTACATCCCTACTGCTCCCCTGCCGAACCTCCAACTCTGCCATTATGAAACTCTTACTGTCTGTTTGAGGACTGTCATTAAGCTACTGGAAAATCTTCTTTTAGTGAAAACATATGGCCTTCATGATCTTCATTATGGACAGCAGGTTCTTTCCAGGATTTCATGACGTTTTTACTTAAATTCCTTGAAGGGAAATGAATCAAGCGGAGATTGTTTCAGAAGCATTCTATTATGCTTAAGGTTGCATTTTTCTCAAAGCCGTGAACTGTATAAGCGAATGTAATCATTTCGCACATGGTCTACCAAAAGCCTCTGCATGAACAATCACCATTCTTGAAGCTATGAAAACGGTTTCCATCTCTGACAATTATCTCCCTATGAAACAATTGAGTCAAATTCACCATAAAATCATGACAATCTCTGCAAATCCTTATATTTTTGATGATGCGTATTGGAGCAGTTGATGGTGCATTGAGAAGTCCAAATATAACAGCTAATTTCTCACTGTGGTACATCGAAGCTTTATTGGCTTCATAGGGATATCCCTTGTTTTTGAACTCGCTTATCACAAAATCTAGTTTGTCATGAATCTCATTTATCTGTGGATGCATATTATCTCCAGCACTGAAAAGATGTACCTTGTTCCGTACTTCCATCCAGCTTTGTCCAGGAGTCTTCCTCAATCCATTCTCTCTCATCAGCCTGTGGGTTTTATCACCTAATTCAGGTTGTCCAAAATCTTCATACATGTTTGCAAGCAACACATATTTTGTAGGATCAGATGGATCAAGCTCAAGACTTCGCCTGGCCACGTCCTCTCCAAGAGGTATGTTCCCATGTAGTCTACAGCCACCCAACAAGGTTTTGTAAATTAATGCATTTGGCTGAAAAGGCATTGATTCAATAACACCCAAGGCTTCCTCTAGTTGGCCAGCTCGACCGAGGAGATCAACTTTACAGACATAGTGATCCAGTCGTGGCTCAATATGATGTCTTTCTTTCATATGTTGGAAATGATCCAAACCGAGATCTACCAAACCACCATGACTGCAAGCAAACAGAAGTAACACAAATGTAATCGCATTGTGCGGACCCCTGCTAATAGCATATCTTCAAAAGCTGAGAGGCTACGCGAGATACGACCATTTGATGCTAAAGCAAACATCAAACAATTCCATGAAGCCACATCGGGCTGATCTATCTCCCGAAAAGCTTTTACCGCATCATCTGTGCACCCACATTTTGCATACAAGTCAACAATACCATTCGACACAGAAATCCAGCTGTCTAACCCAGATTTTAGCGAAGAACAATGGAGCTGCTTTCCAGGTTCCATTGCACCTAAGCTTCCCGACGCAGATAAGAATGTAGCTAGGCTATATCCATCCATCTTTATATTATCATCAAGCATGTGGCTAATGATGCTCAAAGCAGTTTCATGATATCCCATCTGATTGATCCTTGTGGCTATACCTGTATATGTGATTACATCTCTCTTGGCCATCATTTTAATTACACGCCGCGCATCATCAACCATGCCTAATCCAGCGTATGCATCTACAATAGCGTTTCCCATGACTATATCCTGGTCTGCATTTTTCTTGATAATATACCCGTGAAGTTCTCTTGTCCGACTAGGAGAATTTACACTACTACAAATCCAGAGGATGCTGGAAAGCGTGAAAGAATTTGGTTGCACTCCTACAGATATCATCTCCTCGAATGCCTTCAAAGACTCTTCTTGAAAACCATGTCTGGCTAAACCAGCAACTAATGAAGTCCATGATATGACATTAGGTGAAGATATTTCTTTGAAAACTCTTAAAGCATTCTCAATTGTATAGGAACATTTCATATACATATCTACAAGTGAATTTCCAACAGAGACATCATTTTCCAGACCAGCCATGAGTACCCGTGCATGAATCTGCTCACCCAGTTCCAGTCCTAAAATCGAAGAACAGGCATTCAGAATACGTGTAGTTAGTGGGTACAATGTCAGAGCACAACATTTCAGTAAAGGCAGCAAAAGCTTTAGTGAAGTCCATCTTTCTGACGAAACCAGAGATGATAGCTGTTGGTGTCAGAATTTTACATGTCCGACAGGAATATATTGACGTCGATACTAAGGACATGACGGGAACAATGGCGTCCGACGACAACTCAGCAGACACCAGAAACAGTCAAATAACCGTCCAGAATTTTAGGAAGGGATGATTATCTTATCCCTAAAATTTCGGATCATGGAGATAATCACTCCTATAAGCTAGGCACGTGCTGATGAAGGTGGATGCTAATATATATCAATATATTTGAGGATAATACAAGAACATCACAATCATTCTACTACCTACATGCTACTACACCATTGTTATTTCAGTTGACGTCTAAAGCTTACTTTCCCATTTTTCTTCATTGTAACTTCATTTTCTTCACTTGTAATCGTTGCTACATCATTATAGTGGATCACATTTGGTTGGGAAAGGTCCCACCCGCGGTTTTTACCTCTCAACGGGGATTTTCCGCGTCACCAATCGCATGTGTCTTGTTCTTTCTTTGTTCTTGTCAATTTCTATTGTGTTCTTGTTCTTAGCTTATTCATACGAATTAAACTCACTTGAAATCATTTAGACTTAATCTTTAACCTACAAAAATTTACCAAAACAGTTTGGCGCCGTCTGTGGGAAATTGATTAAAAGTCTGAGTGATTTTCGGTGAAACACACTCAACGATGGCCGACGATCCTCAACAAGCATTCCCTTCAAATCAAGGTGGAAATATGGGTGAAGATGAAGGAATGATTTCTGTTATAAAGAAGCTACAGGCTGAGATGGATGCCTTGAAATCCGAGAATGAGAACCTGAAAAAAGAGCTAACTACGATGAAGTCCAACAACAAGACTACAACACGACGTACCATACCAAGTGTCGTCCGACGACTTGATATGGAAGACACCACTAATGACGAACCACAAAACAAGGAGAATGATCTTGTGGTTGACATTGAAGGTGACGAAAACACAATCACTAACAACACACACGACAGACGACAACCGCACAACGAGACGGCGGAGGAACGAGAGGCAGAACGTGAGAAGTCTTGTAAACGGTCGAGACACAGGACCTCTAGATCACAAGGACAGGTGCCAGATGCCGTCAAGTTGGAATTGCAAGAAATGAGGGAATTGATTCAGAGAATCCCTGGTGTCCCAAAGCCTTTGGAAAAGTCGACGCCAACAAGTTACGCAGACTCGCCGTTCTCTGACGACATTGCTTTGGTCGACATACCTAAACGATTCTCAGTCCCCAACATGAAAATGTACGACGGCATAACAGATCCTCAAGAACACATTGCTCAATACAAGCAACGAATGTTTACGGTGCCCATACCAAAGGAGTTGAGAGAGCCGTGTATGTGTAAAGGCTTTGGGTCGACGCTGTCAGGTCCAGCATTGCAGTGGTTTGTGGGCCTGTCCAACGGAAGCATATGCTCTTTTGCTGATTTAGTTGACGCCTTCAACTTGCAGTTTGCGTCCAGCAGACAATTTGAGAAGACAACTAGTGACCTGTACCGTGTCGTCCAAAGGTTCAGGGAACCACTGAGAGACTACTTGACAAGATTTAACATGGAAAAAATGGCGATTATCAACTGCCACATACCGACGACTATTGAGGCCTTTCGTCAGGGACTGATCAGGGACTCCCCTCTGTACGACGAGTTGACCAAGTATCCATGCAGGTCAATGGACGATGTCCAAACCAAAGCTATGTCACATGTCAGATTGGAGGAAGACAAACGGGAGGACGACGACAACTATCACCATCCTAGCAGGAAGACGACAATTCATAAGATAAGATATTATAAGCCATATTCTAGGAGTGGACGAGAAGGAAAAAGTGCCCATGGCCGCACTTAATTGACGTCATCACCGGACGGGGGGCATCCATGCTGTCAACACTCGACAGCAACACTCGACATGAACACTCGACAGCAACACTCGACAACAACACTCGACATGAACACTCGACAGCAACACTCGACATGAACACTCGACAGCAACACTTGACATGAACACTTGACATACGACAGGCTCTAATGGACTTAAATGCACTTACCATCAATTCGACGCCTTGGAAAGGCTAGGGACAATATTCAGTCAACTCAATTAATCCAACATCTCCTTTATACACATCCTGAGGCCTGCGATAGAAGAAGAATACGTATTAACAGTAGACAACCCGACACGTACTGACATGCGACAAACGAAGAGTTGGACACAAGCATTCAAAGACTACCCGTCCGACGACATGCAACCTGTCGACACCAATGAATCAATAAATATGTTCTTCTCGATTACATGTCAAGTGAGGGACAATATTCTTCTTACCTACAAAGATTAAAACTCTCACGACTTTGTCATGTCTTACAATGATGACATGAATTCAAAGAACACGGTTGATCACGTCAAACACTTGATAGAAGCTTTTTAATTGACATCTCCAATATTCGTCAAGGACTTGACAGAAACATACGACATGCTCAAAAAGAATCCAACACACAAGTTGACGCATTTGGATTAGGGGCAGTGTTAAGACATCTCAACCTGTCCAACATTCCAGTCATACACGTCTTCAAAGTAGCCATTCAGAAAGATGACAGCTTGGAAGATATCATGTATGTTATGACACACTACACCAACAAGACAAGTTGGATACGACAACTCGAAGACTACGTGTCTGACGATATCTAACATGTCGGATGACATCTAACATGTCGACAAACATGACATCTACATTTATTTTTCAATAATCCTCGTACGTGGACACAACGACAAGGTGCAGTACCTCACGACATTTACAACAAGGGGCAATAGCCCACATCATTGTGCGAAAATTACAACGTTAACAAATAACGAGGACGACACCCAAGACACCGACATGACAAACTGGATACAACAACTAAAAGACTACTTGTCCGACGACATCCAACTCGTCGACAGAAATGACATCTACATTTATTTCTCAAATAATTCTCGTACGGTATGTTCTCTTGAGATTTAGTTACTTCTTTTGATCTTGTCTTGCAAATATGCAACATGTTTGCCTTTGGTCTGGACGTCTTCTTTGAGATCTACATGCTTTAATGTGAACTATGTGAAAATATGCTTGTATGTTATATATCATGCCTCGTATGCTTAATTGCTTTGACAACGCATTTATATGTATGCTAGATTTATTATGTGTTATTTACGTCTTGTATTTAGCTAAGTTATATGCATGACATTACAAACTCTACGATAAACAATACATTGACGATTCTACGATAAATGGCCATTACAATTACGTGATAACTAGGGGCATTGTATCCCGACATTATCTATTAAAGGGCTGATCACCCTACTACATTATATACGACAGGGGCAACCCTTACCAACAGACTAATGGTTACCATATCTGGTCCTATCAACGACATATAACACCTCCAAATGAGGATAACTTTTATTTTTACCAACAAGTCACATACACTAGGTCTGTTTCAAGAGGGTGAGACCTCTTAACGGCTGCGACACGTGCATGCACACCACAATTAAAATGTTACCTCGATTTTACACCACACCACGCGACATGTGACACTAAATACTAATTACGAATGACAATTTACGACAAGTGACGATATACAATCGACGTATATAACACATATTACATGTGACGAATAAATATTACGATTACATTCGACATACGATGTGATACAATTTACATTTCACATTGACATACGACATATTACAAATAGTTGTCACATTGACATACAACATATTACGATTACATGTCGCATTGACATATGACGTGAAGAACTTACGTATCACATTGACACAATATTTCATTTCATGATTATAAGCTATGTGTATTCATCTACATATTTCAATTACAAGTTGAAATAATTACGACGTACGAGCTACGCTTATGAATCAAGTATTATGGTCGTGACACACGTGTCTCATGACATTACAACGGCGACAATACAACGACGACAATACACCGACGAATTATAAATCTCGACTTCATGTCACCTGTTACAATGACAATACAACGCCGAATTACATAACACGACGACAAATTACATATTACAATTACGAGTGACATATTACGACGACAAGATACACGTTTTGTCTACAAATTACATGTTACGTTTACAAGACATGTTACAGTACATCTTACGTGTTGACACTCTTACAACTACTCCAGCCTAAGGAATCACATGAACCTGTCAACAAGCCATTTGAAGTAAATAGACGCATACGAATATGCAACTGACAATGACAAGAGTATATTCGACACGAAGAAGAATTTTATTGGTTGTATGTCTCCACCCAATAAAATTAGGGGCAAATGTTAGTGTCAGAATTTTACATGTCCGACAGGAATATATTGACGTCGATACTAAGGACATGACGGGAACAATGGCGTCCGACGACAACTCAGCAGACACCAGAAACAGTCAAATAACTGTCCAGAATTTTAGGAAGGGATGATTATCTTATCCCTAAAATTTCGGATCATGGAGATAATCACTCCTACAAGCTAGGCACGTGCTGATGAAGGTGGATGCTAATATATATCAATATATTTGAGGATAATACAAGAACATCACAATCATTCTACTACCTACATGCTACTACACCATTGTTATTTCAGTTGACGTCTAAAGCTTACTTTCCCATTTTTCTTCATTGTAACTTCATTTTATTCACTTGTAATCGTTGCTACATCATTATAGTGGATCACATTTGGTTGGGAAAGGTCCCACCCGCGGTTTTTACCTCTCAACGGGGGTTTTCCGCGTCACCAATCGCATGTGTCTTGTTCTTTCTTTGTTCTTGTCAATTTCTATTGTGTTCTTGTTCTTAGCTTGTTCATACGAATTAAACTCACTTGAAATCATTTAGACTTAATCTTTAACCTACAAAAATTTACCAAAACAATAGCAGTCCATAAAAAAATATCACGTTCATGTGTTTGCTTCGAGACCTTCAATGCATAGTCCATTTCTTCGCATTTAGAGTACATGTCAACAAGAGCAGTCTTTAAAACCAATGCCGTCTTTACACCCCATACAATTATTTGTGCATGAACTAGTTTCCCAAAGTACAAACCAAGAAAACTTGATGCACTTAAAAGCTTTACAAAAGTATATTCATTAGGAACAACCCCAACCCGGATCATATCACCGTATAGTTGCAAACCCCTTTTCCAGTTTTGACCTTGTATACACGCAGATATAATCGTTGTCCATAAAAGAGTATCGGCATTATCTACATTCCTAAATAATCCATATGCTTCCTTAATAAAACCACATTTAGAGTACAAATCAATTAAACTACTAGCTAAAATCCCATTTGTCTCGAAGCCATTTTTAATCATATAACTTTGCTAACTGACTTCCAAGACTCGACCTTCCTAAACTCGAACACGACCTTAAAACACTACATAACGTAAACTCATTCGGATAATGCCCGTTAATTCTCATAAGATCAAACAACTTAAGTGCCTCCTCATGATCCTTACACCTACTGTGAGTAGACAATATTCTAGTCCAGAACACAACATCTCTCTGCGGCATTTAATCAAACAGGTGGCGTGCATGTTCAATTCCATAACATTTAATATAAATCGACAGCAAATTGTTGTTTAACAACAAGTTGTGCTCAAGACCCAACTTAATTATTGGGCTGTGAGCACAAATACCCTGTTTTAAAGACTTGGAGTTGCAAAAAGTCAGGATATTTAAGCAAATGTTTTCAATGGAGGTGACTTCAGGTTTGTTGAAAATTCTGGGTATTGTTGAAAATAGCATTTTATTAATGAGACGTTAATAGAAAATACAATCAAATGACATGTATAATAATTTAAACTTCAAATTTTCTGAATTTTTAATAACTATAATAGTTTTAGAACATTAATGTCTTAAATAAATTGTTTTATAACTTAGTAGTAATTTTTTTAAAAAACTGAATAGTTAAGTAATAAATAGTAACATATGTCAAATCCGTAATAATAATATTTTCTATGATTTAAATTTAGTTCTTGACAATAAAAATTCGAAAGATATTTGCTTTATTTTTTAAAGACCCCCAAAAAAACAACAATCTCTTAATTAAAAGATAAAATTTAAAATTAAACACTCGCATGTTTAATAAGGACACTCTGCAAAGATATTTACATCAATAATATTCTATTATAATTATAATTCCATGAGGTATATGACAGGTTTTAAGATGATAAAATTTAATAATAAAATTTATTATATTCTAAATTATTAGCAATGTTATGATAATAAATTTATTTATTATTGATTAAATTTATTTATATTAAAATATATTACATTTCCATGTTAATATTACTTGATGCTGAGTGATAAATGAAACCATTTTGGATTTTGATGATCACTGTTAGCAAGCTGAAATCTTGTATTTGATATAAAATAGCAAGCTGTTATATGTGGACTAACATGTTTTTTTTCAGGTATCAGCTTGCTGATATAACTTGTCAGTATAACATGTTGTAATACATTGACAGCAAGCTGAAAGTAGGAAAACAGGGCGTTTCAGCGAGCTGACAGCAGGAAATATTCTATCTCAGCAAGCTGACACTGGAACGCAGAAACTGTTGGATTTGCAAGGAAGTCCGATTTTCTTGGAGAAAATATAGGATCTTACTTGTACAAGTCTATCTAATATATATATGGTTATATATTATATTAGAGCTCAGTTTTAAATTAATTTATTATTCAAATTAATTTTCCTATTTAATAGGAGTTGGATTTGACTAAACCTTATCTTATCTAACCAACTCTTATCTATACGTTCAAACTTATATTGAGGAAAATTTCAAACGTATGTTTTATCTTCTGATCCTTAATATATGTAATTTCAAATCTATGTATATCCTAACAAATTTGAACGTTGAATTCTAACGTTCACTATCTTTGTTAAATCGAATATATATATAAATTCAAGTGTGTATAGTCTGAAAAAAAAAGGAAAAACTAGTGAAGCTAAACTGATTTGAAAAATCCATACACACTTCTTCTCAAACTCAAAACGATCTTAGCAAATATCTTGAGCTTCATTATTATATATAGTTATATATATACGTGAGAGCTTATAGTTTGAGTTGTAAATTTCATTCACTTGTATTCGTTTGATTGTAATCAAGTTGTGGCTGGATTGCTAGGCTTGTGAAACAGGGTTCAAGGGAACTAGAAGCTAGAGAAGGCTATGCTAGGGTAGTATAGTGCTTAGAGGGCAGAATAGTTCAGTGGAACAGGTGTTTCAGCAAGCTAGGATCAGTTGCAAGGGATAAAGGGTGGAATATTATTGTAATCTGTAATCGTGGTTGATTTGATTAATAATATTCTCTCTTACCAGTTGGTAGGGGACCAGGACGTAGACCATAGGAGATTAGGGGTCGAACCTGGCTAAAAGACTTGGAGTTATTTACTTTTTCTGTACTGCATTGCATATAGCAGCTAGCTGACAGTGTCTGTTAATCAATCTTAGCTAGCTGACAGGTTTAATAACTTGGTAAAATTAAAATTGGTCTTTGTTAGCCTTAACACCTATTCACCCCCCCTCTAGGTGTGCATTTTCATTTGGTATCAGAGCAGGCTATACTAATATCTTCTGTAACAGGAAAGTATAGAACAGATGGCTGACAAATATCCAATGGGAAGTTCAGGCTCGAGGGCACCTCTTCTACTTGGCACAGAAAACTACAACTGGTGGAAAGGTAGAATGAAGCAGCACCTGGCCAGAGAACCCATGGAGTGGAGAGTTACAGAAAAAGGTCCTTTCAAGTTTCTTACTACAGATGGTAAAGAAAAAGATATAGATGAACTCACTGCTGATGAGCTGATCAAGCTTGCTTACAACAACCGAGCTATCAACACTATCATGACTGGTTTATGTCCTGAAGAGAGTGATAAAGTTTCTTCATGTACTTCTGCAAAGGAGATGTGGGACACTCTTGAATTATGTCATGAAGGTTCAAAAGCCTTAAAGAAGGTTAAACTCAGCAAGCTGATGAACGAGTATGGTAATTTCAAGCTCAATAAAGATGAATCTATTAAGGATGCTCAAGCTAGATTCCAAGTCACTATGAATGGTCTCACTTTACTTGGCAAGAAAATTCCACAAGAAGAGATCAACATGAAAATCATTAGTGCTGTTCCATGGATCTATGAACCGAAGGTCACTGCCTTAGAATCTTCTCCAACAATTGATACAATGGACACTCTAAGTGTTTTCGCTGAATTGGAGCAGTTTGAAGGCAAGATAAATGCTAGCCATGCAAATTCTACTTCTGATCTCACATCAAAGATGAAGGATTTGGCGCTTCATGGTGATGACAGCAAGCTGAAATCTGATGATGAATCTGATGAGGAAATTGCACTCATATCCAGAAAAATCAGAAAAATGATCGAACAGAAAAACAAGATGAAGAGAGATAGAAGGAGTTCAGATTTCTCTAAAACCAAGAAATTCTCCAAAGATTCCAAAGGAGATTCAACATGTTTTGAATGTGGCAAAACTGGCCATTTCAAGAAGGACTGTTACAAGCTAAAAGGGAAACAGCAAGCTGGATACAAAGACAAGAAGAAATTTAAAGCTTTGCTAACCTGGAGCGATGATGAAGAAGACATCTCACAAAGTGACAGTGACAATAATGATGATATGGTCAACCTTGCACTAGTTGGAATGGAGGATGATATTGTTCGAGGCTTAACTGAGGAGATCATTGCTGAAAGTGATTCTGATGATGACAAAAGTGAGGTAAATTCATTCAGATTTGATATTTCTTCTGATAATATTATTCTAGATGAACTAACCATGCAGGATCAAGATAGTATTCCTATAGAGGAATATAATTCAGTAAAGACAGAAAACAACAAGCTGTCAGAGAAGAATGCTTACCTTAGACAGATGGTTCAAGATTTAATGGCAAAGGTGGAATCATTAATTGAAAGTAAGGAACCTGTTCAAGCAACAAATGAAGTCAAAATCAAAGAGCTTGAATCAAAAACTGAAGATTTAGAAGGTTTCAACAAGATTCTGTTAAAAAGGAACAATGCTCTAGCTGATGAGATTTCTGATCTAAAGGCTGATATAGAGGCAAGAGATGCATGTCTTGAAACATTTAAACTCAGAGAATCTGCCAAGAAAGAATCATCTCAGTCTGCTGAAACATCATCTCAGCCTGCTGACAGTACATCTCAGCCTGCTGCCACTTCATCAAAGCAAGCAAAAAGAATTATTTCCTTGGAAAAAGAAGTCATTAAGCTCAGAAAAGGCATGGGTACTTTTGTTCAAGGAGAAGAAGGTCTCAAATCAATGATGAAAAGCATCAAGGTACCTTTGGACAAGGAAGGAGTTGGTTTGAACTTCAACAAGAGGGCTACTGCACTAAAGTATGAAGGCAGACAAGGAAAGCCATACAAATATGCTATGCCCTGGACAAGCTGCAAGAAATGTGGTGGTAAAGGTCATCTAGCTCAAAATTGCAGATCTCAGCGAGCTACCAGAATTTACCAGAAAGAAGCTGACAGGAAGCCAGCTTACTGGAACAAACAGACAGCTAGCCGAAATGGTTCTGGCAGGAAGCAAAGAACACAGAATTCCTCTCCCAAAGTGGTTCAAATGTGGATCAAGAAATCTGAATTAAATGTTCTTTATATACTTGCTACTAACCAATCAGGACCCAAACCAATATGGGTACCAAAAGGTTAAGTATTGTTTTTGTTTGTTTTGTAGATATGTCTTGCTGCTAAGATCAAATCGAAATCATGGATCATTGATAGTGGATGTACAAGACATATGTGTGGAGACAAAGCTCAATTTATTAATCTCAAATTCAAGAAACGTGGAGGTGTCACAATTGGTGATAGTAAGACTCTTCCTATTCTAGGTAAAGGTAAAGTAGGTAATGACACAACTTTTATTGATAATGTTCGTTATGTTAAAGGCTTAAAATATAATCTGCTTAGTGTAAGTCAGTTGCATGATGATGGTCATTCAGTTGTTTTTGATAAAGATAAATGTGTTATTACTGTTGATACTAACCAGATTCCTCTAGTTGCTAGAAGGGAAGGAAATGTGTATGTGTTAGACTTTGAATTACAGGAAACAGCTTGCTGCTTAGCTGCTGTTGATAATGATCCAACAATCTGGCATAGAAGATTGGGTCATGCTCACATGGACTTGCTCAACAGATTATCTAGCAAGAAGTTAGTGAGGGGTTTGCTAAAATTAAAGTATGTCAAGACACAAGTCTGTGATGCATGTCAATTAGGCAAACAGATTCAAAGTTCTCACAAGGCCAAAAAGGTTGTATCTACTACAAAACCCTTAGAATTATTGCATCTAGATTTGTTTGGCCCAGAATCTTATAAAAGTATTGGAGGTAAACAATATGGTTTTGTTATTGTTGATGATTACACACGTTTTACTTGGGTTTTATTCCTTCGTACTAAAGATTCTGCTTTTGAAGAATTTGAGAAGCTAATTAAGGTTCTTGAAAACAAGCTGGATACAAGACTTGTAGGTATAAGAAGTGATCGAGGTGGTGAATTCAAGAAAGATTTTGTCACTTACTGTGAAGCAAGGGGCATCACTCATGAACTCTCTGCACCTAGAACTCCACAACAGAATGGAGTAGTGGAAAGAAAGAACAGGTCTTTGGAGGAAACTGCTAGAACTTTATTGCAGGAAAGCAAGCTGCCAAGGAGTTTTTGGGCAGAAGCAGTGAACACAGCCTGCTATGTTCTTAACAGAGTGGTGATCAGGCCTATTCTTGAGAAAACTCCATATGAGCTGTTGAGGAACAAAAAGCCTAACATCAGTTACTTCAAAGTGTTTGGCTCAAAGTGTTTTGTCCTCAAGAAAATCGACAGAGATGGTAAATTCGATGCTAAATCTTATGAGGCAATTCTTCTTGGTTATTCTTTAACTAGTAGAGCATATAGAGTCTTTAATTTAAAGAAGCGCATTGTTGAGGAGTCTATTGATGTTATATTTCATGAACCTAACAATGATCTGTCAAGAGATGAGGAAGATGATGATGATGGAAGCAATAAAACTACTGCAACATCAGGTAGTCAGCAAGCTGACAAGACAAATGAGCAAGCTGCTACAACATCTACTGCTCAACAGTCAGACAGTCAGCAAGCTGGAACAGCCAATCAGCCAGCTGACACTGCAATCTCAGTAGATGATACTATTGAACAGTTGTCTAAACTCAATCTAGGAGGGTCACAAACTCCTATAGCAAGGACTACAAATTCTGTTAGAACTGTTCATGAAGAGATATCCCAACATTCTCTCCCTAAAGCTACAAGAACTGTGAAGAATCATCCACCAACACAAATCATTGGTGATGCTTCTGAGGGTGTCAAGACTCGAAGAGGGAAAGCAAACTTCTGTGCTTTTGTAGCTTTCCTAGCTCAAGAGGAACCCAAAAATGTTCAAGATGCTTTAAAAGATGAAAATTGGATCATGGCAATGCAAGAGGAGCTGAATCAATTCAAAAGATGTGATGTGTGGGAACTTGTGGAAAAGCCTAAAGATGTTTCAGTCATTGGTACTAAATGGGTCTTCAAGAATAAAGCTGATGAATTTGGTACAATTACAAGGAACAAGGCAAGGCTAGTTGCACAAGGCTACAATCAACAAGAAGGGATTGATTTTGATCAAACTTATGCACCTGTTGCAAGGCTAGAGTCTATAAGAATGCTACTTTCATTTGCATGTTACAAGAAATTCAAGCTTCATCAAATGGATGTCAAAAGTGCATTTCTTAATGGCTATCTCAAAGAAGAAGTTTATGTCAAGCAACCTCCGGGCTTCGAGCATGAAAAGTTTCCAAATCATGTCTACAAACTAAAGAAGGCATTGTATGGACTAAGGCAAGCTCCTAGGTCTTGGTATGAACGATTAAGTGAATTTCTACTTAAAAATGGCTTTATTCGAGGTAAAATTGATCCAACCTTATTCCTTAAATTTGATGGTAAAGATATTCTTGTTGTTCAAATTTATGTGGATGATATTGTTTTTGGATCAACTAATGATGCCATGTGTGAGTGGTTTTCAAAGTGTATGCACAGTGAGTTTGACATGAGTATGATGGGTGAACTCAATTACTTTTTGGGTCTTCAAGTCAAACAAATAAAAGATGGAATCTTTGTGCATCAATCCAAATACATCGAGAATCTACTCAAGAGATTTGGATTTGAAACTGTCAAGACGAAATCAACACCAATGAGTCAAGTCAGCAAGCTGACAACAGATGAAAAAGGTGTAGATGTTGATATTCGTAAGTATAGAGGTATGATTGGTAGTTTACTGTATCTTACTGCTTCTAGACCTGATATAATGTATGCAGTTTGTGTATGTGCTAGATTTCAATGCAAGCCTAAGGAGTCTCATTATAATGCTGTTAAGAGAATCTTTAAGTATTTAAGTGGTACTATCAATTTGGCTTTATTTTATCCTATCACAAATGCATTTGATCTTGTTGGGTATAGTGATGCAGATTATGCAGGTTGTCACACTGATCAAAAGAGTACAAGTGGTGTTTGTGCATTTATAGGCCAGAGTTTGGTCACTTGGCAATGCAAGAAGCAGAACTCTGTTGCTTTATCAACAGCTGAGGGGGAGTACTTGGCAGCTGGCAGCTGTTGCTCTCAAATGTTGTGGATGATACAAACACTAAGGGATTTTGGAATCAAATGTGGAAGGATCCCAATATATTGTGACAATACAAGTGCTATCAATATTTCAGAAAATCCTGTCAATCACTCAAGAACAAAGCATATCGATGTGAGACATCATTTCTTGAGAGACAATGTGGCAAAAGGGAAGATCAAGCTAATTTTTGTGCCTACAGAGTATCAGCTAGCTGATATCTTTACAAAGCCATTGGCAGAAGAGAGATTTTCTATTATTAGAAGGGAACTTGGCATGTGTAACATCTAGTCAGCAAGCTAATACCAGGTTTTTCTAGATCCCAGCTTACTGATTGATTAACTGCTTATATGATCTTATTGTTTCGCTTGAAATTATTTGATTTAATATATTTATGTGTTATGTGTTCCGTGCTAAGTGTGGAAAAGTCCACTTACTTGTTATCCGAGTATGTCTATTCAGTTTTCAAGGCTAGTAATTAGTGCTTATTTCAAATTTTAAACTAATTTCTGTCTTTTATTATATATCATGCTTATCTGTTGTTTTTGTTTTAATTGTTTAAAATGTTTAAAATTGTAAGGGGTAGAGTTTTATCTAGTTTTTATCCTAAAAATACTCCTTTTCAGTCAATTAAAATAGGAATAGTTGAGGTATTTCATACACGGCTCTTCACATTCTTATATCCAAGGCAACAAATCAGATCTACTCTCTTCAAGCTAGCTTTCAACCGTTTTTTTTCTCTCAATTGGGGTTGTTCTTTCAATCATCAAAATCAAGCGTCAAACAAGGAAAATGAAGGCCGCTTCAGCTGGTCAGGGTTCCAAAGTGAACAAGCTCAAGCGCAAGTTAATCGATGAGGATGATGATCATGTGGAACAAGTGTTTCTGGACAGTGAGGAAGAAGGGTCAGTTATTGGTCGTTCTAGTGATCGAGAAGGGTCTGGAGCAAAGAAGGTCAAGCGGTGTTTAAGGTTCAGTTCAGATGAGATGGAGACAAGGTACAAAACTCTCGATCTTTCAAACCGAAAGATTGTATATGGTCGTCCGATATCTGGTAAGTCGTATCAAAACTGTGGCTCTGTTAAGCTATTTACTGATTTAGGGTTTGAGTCATTTTTGTTGGACTTACCCAAAGACTGTTATCCTGAGTTTGTTCAAGAGTTTTATGCGAATTTAACAACCGATAAGTTTGGAAATTATGTGTCTTATGTTCAAGAGAAGAAAATTACTTTGAATGTGCCTGTTTTGAATTCGATTTTGAGGATTGATAACCCATCTACTGTGTCTGTGTTTACTAAAAAGGGTCCTGTTTTGTTGGAGGATTTTGGCCCTTTAGATCAGTTAAACACAGTTAGGGGTTTGCATGGTGTCTTGGAGTTTACTACACCTACTACTGCTTTAGTTATGCCCATGGCTCATTTACTGTTCAAGGTGTGCATAGCAAATATTTGTCCTCGATTGGGAAGTAGGTCAAATTTTAACAGTCAGGATGTCTGTGTTGTTGCTATGATTTTGGCTGGGAAAAAGTTTGATTTGTCAGATTTAATTTTGAAGAATATGATGGAAGTTTTTGAAGGTAATCAATCAGCTGGATTGCCTTATGGTCTGTTGTTAACCAGGATTTTTGACTGGTATGGAGTTGTTTTTAATGAATCTGAAAAGGTCACAGTTAAAGAGTTTCTTGATGCTAAGAGTTTAGCACAGTCTCATTTGAAGGTTGATAAGGATGGTAAATTGGTTCAAGTTGAACTTTCTACACCTCCTGCTCCCAGTGCTGAACAGTTACCCAGTGATGGTTTGGTGAATAAGTTTGAGTTTCTGGCTAAGGAATTGAAGTATGACAATGCTAATATGAGTGTTGATATTGCTCATCTTACTTCAAAAATTGAAAGCTTGGCAGATGAAGTGAAGTTTTTAAGAGAATTTGTCGTAAGCAAATTATTGGCAAATTATCAGAAGGAGCTGGATACTACAGCTGGTGGTGAATCTTCTGATGGGAATTTGGCTGGCCTAGCAAATGCAGCTGTGAAGTCAGCTGAACAGGCAGGGAAGAAGTTGCAGACTGCAGGTTCTACTACTCCAAAAGACAAAGATGCTGGAGTTAATGCTGAAGAGGACACGTTTGCAGATCTTGAAGAAGAAGTAGCCCAGGATGAATCCTGATTATCCTTTTTTTTTAATGATTAAGGGGGAGTATTTTAGGAGAATTAGGAATGGGTTGGGATTGTTTTGTTTTTCAAAGCATGCTAGACTTAGACTTGTTTAACTGTTGTTGTTGGCTGGTGTTTTCGAATTTGCTGGTATTTTCTCTGAATATTTGGTACTTGGTTATGTTGGATATTGCTGGTTGCATGCTAGTATGCATGTGTTATTATAATATGCTATGTTTTTGGTTTAAATCTATCTGTTAAATGCCTAGTGTATTATATTTGTAATTTTATATCATGTGTTTACAGGATTGCAGGAATTTAGGGGGAGTATTCTATTCTCCTAAATTATTTTGTGATAATCATCAAAAAGGGGGAGATTGAAACCATTTTGGATTTTGATGATCACTGTTAGCAAGCTGAAAGCTTGTATTTGATATAAAATAGCAAGCTGTTATATGTGGACTAACATGTTTTTTTTCAGGTATCAGCTTGCTGATATAACTTGTCAGTATAACATGTTGTAATACATTGACAGCAAGCTGAAAGTAGGAAAACAGGGCGTTTCAGCAAGCTGACAGCAGGAAATATTCTATCTCAGCAAGCTGATACTGGAACGCAGAAACTGTTGGATTTGCAAGGAAGTCCGATTTTCTTGGAGAAAATATAGGATCTTACTTGTACAAGTCTATCCAATATATATATGGTTATATATTATATTAGAGCTCAGTTTTAAATTAATTTATTATTCAAATTAATTTTCCTATTTAATAGGAGTTGGATTTGACTAAACCTTATCTTATCTAACCAACTCTTTTCTATACGTTCAAACTTATATTGAGGAAAATTTCAAACGTATGTTTTATCTTCTGATCCTTAATATATGTAATTTCAAATCTATGTATATCCTAACAAATTTGAACGTTGAATTCTAACGTTCACTATCTTTGTTAAATCGAATATATATATAAATTCAAGTGTGTATAGTCTGAAAAAAAAAAGGAAAAACTAGTGAAGCTAAACTGATTTGAAAAATCCATACACATTTCTTCTCAAACTCAAAACGATCTTAGCAAATATCTTGAGCTCTATTATTCTATATAGTTATATATATACGTGAGAGCTTATAGTTTGAGTTATAAATTTCATTCACTTGTATTCGTTTGATTGTAATCAAGTTGTGGCTGGATTGCTAGGCTTGTAAAACAGGGTTCAAGGGAACTAGAAGCTAGAGAAGGCTATGCTAGGGTAGTATAGTGCTTAGAGGGCAGAATAGTTCAGTGGAACAGGTGTTTCAGCAAGCTAGGATCAGTTGCAAGGGATAAAGGGTGGAATATTATTGTAATCTATAATCGTGGTTGATTTGATTAATAATATTCTCTCTTACCAGTTGGTAGGGGACCAGGACGTAGACCATAGGAGATTAGGGGTCGAATCTGGCTAAAAGACTTGGAGTTATTTACTTTTTCTGTACTGCATTGCATATAGCAGCTAGCTGACAGTGTCTGTTAATCAATCTTAGCTAGCTGACAGGTTTAATAACTTGGTAAAATTAAAATTGGTCTTTGTTAGCCTTAACACCTATTCACCCCCCTCTAGGTGTGCATTTTCAATAAATAGGCATGGGTGATGTATAGGCATGAGCATGGTGCGGTTTAGTGCGGTTTGAGCCTCAAACCGCACCGTAACCACTTATGTGCGGTTTTAAAAAATAGAAACCAAAACCGAACCAAAAATAATCGGTTCGGTTTTAAAAAGTGCGGTTCGGTTTCGGTTTTAAAACCATTACTATTTTATTTTACTCGTCGTCTTACATAAATTAAAATTTGAAAAAATAATTAGATTGACAGCTTATCAATTATATTATGTATTGATGTGCTGTAATATTATATATTTAGTATTTACATTGTATAATTACAGTAGAACCTCGATAAATGAATAACTTCGACAATTGAATAAATTCCTTCGGTCCCAATTTGGGCAAATGAGTTTAATGAATAAACTCACTAAATACATAAACGAATAAATAAAAATGTAGTCTTTATAGACCCTATGTAAATATAAATAAATAATCACTCTATTTCAAATAATATATTTTTATTTGTATAATATATGAGTAAATTTTATCCAATAATAATTTCTAAACATATTAATAAATCATATCTTTTCGAAAAATGTCTCTAAAATGTACATAAAAGTTATAACTGCGGTGAATTCTAGGTACATTTAAACATAATATATATATAATAATATAATTAAGAAAAAAGTCTAAAAATATTATTTAAATGAATTAATATTCATTTATTGATAAATAAATATTATATTAATTTATCTATAAATAAATAATCTCGTTAAATGAATATATATTTATGGTCTCAAATGTATTCATTTATCGAGGTTCTACTATAGTTAAAAATATTTAAATTCAAATATAATTATATTATATTATTATTATTATATATATAATAATATGTATTATAAATATTAGTGCGGTTCGGTTCGGTTTCTATTCGGTTCGTAAAAATTTAAAAACCGAACCAAAACCAAAATATCGGTTCGGTTTTTAATCGGTTTCATTTTTTTCTGTTCGGTTTTATGCGGTTTCATGCGGTTTTCGGTTCGATTTCGGTTTTCGGTTCGGTTTTGCTCATCCCTAGTGATGTATTGTATATGTTATCACAAATTTTAAAACAAGTTTACTAAAAATTAAATAATCTCTTGATACGAGGAGTTGGTGTGAATTGTGCGAAGAACTGAAGATTGTACAAGTCATTTTAATGTGAATTGTGTGCTGTATGAATCATTTTGGTTGAATCCTATAATAATATAACTAGATAGATGAACATTATACATAAAAATAAGCTTAATATGCTAAAAATATATAAATGAAAGCATATAAAAAACTTGTCTTGATTTATTATATTGTTTAAATTTTATAATAATTGTATATAAAAGATGAACACAGATTAAATAGATAAGTACATTCTAAATTCGTAAAAAATATTTATTAACAAAAAACACGCATAATAGTACCTCTTAAAAAAATAATTCTCAAGGGAAGAGCAGAACACACGGGAGGCACAGTTTTAATTTCAGCGGCACACATTTTCTGAATATAAAGAGTATAGTCAATTATTTTCCCTCATAATTGAGATACTGTCGAAAAGATTGATATACCATATCTATAAATATTTGGATTTTGTTGAAAAAATTTCAGATATTATTCATATAATTTTATTGTAATTATAAAATTATTTATTATTTATTTAAATTATTAGGCCGAAAGATAAGTAGAAACAGGTGCAACACTACATATCAAATACAAATTTTTTAGAAACCCTATGATAATAATTTTGTTTATATTAAACTATAGTTATATATATATTGTTTAATGAGAATCCCACTAAGGTGGGAGGGGGTGATTTCAATTAAACATTTTTATTATCATCGAAACATATAGTAAAACATCTTTCATAAGATAATTATACTTAAATTATCAAAATAACTGATTATATATATATATTTGAAATTATTAATAAATTTATTTTATAAAATATTTAAGTACTATTATTATTGTTTGTGATGGGTCAAATATCTATTCATATTTTTATAATATATATTATACAATTAGTTTTTATTAACTTAATTTTAGGAAAAGATAATTGCAACAAATAGCAAGCACACACAGAAATTTTAGAAAATAAAATTTAATAATATTCATATTTATATCAAAATTTAGATTTTTGTAGTTAATCGGGAGAAAATTAATAATAATTAAATAAATTATATTAATTAAAATCATTAAATAAAATTAAATATTCTAATATTTATATTTTTATGTTCAAATTCCGTCAACAAAATATTAAATTTAGACATATATGTATATTAGTATTTTTAAAATTAAAAAGATTCTAAATTCATCAAATGCATATCATTATATTATATTTTAAATAATATTTATTTTATAAATTAGTTAATATAATTTAAATAACAATAATTTTTTATAAAACAGTTATTAGAAGAATAATAAAAGTTATATATATATATAATATATTAAACATAAATATAAATTTAGAAATATTTAAAATAAATTTGGTTATTATCAGAGTTATAAACTTGTTATTACTTCCTCCATTCCTTTTTACAAGTCTACTTTCAAAATAAATTATATCCATATTCAAGATTTGACTCGTTTAAAATTTAATTGAATTGTTATTTTTTAAGTAATAATTACAGGTATTCAAAAGAAAAATGTATTCAACTATTTTTTTAATATGTGGATATTTTTTAAATTGACATGTAATTATAATATATGAATGAATTATCAAAGAATATAAATCTGGCAAAGAAATATGTTATATAATATGAATATTTTATTTATAATTTTATGCTCAATAATTCAACAAAAAATTGATGTGTGCGACATTTTTGTTTAAATATTCAAATAATTTGTCTCTAATTCTCAATAATTTATTTGATTAAATAACTATTAGACACTATAAAGAAGTATTTTAATAATAACATTGAATACTCAAAACACTTAAAATTGCAATCATTTTCCATTGACAAGAAATAAAATTTAAGTGTTTTGAGTATTCATTTTAGAGGCTCACGTTATTCAGTTATTGTCTAAAACACCCCAGAAGATTCAACAAGCCTTCTGCTGTCAACTACAATGGGAATTCTGCAACCATTGACTCCCATTTAAATCTTTTTACAAGCCAATCAGAAGCTCATAGTACGTAGTTCTATTTTCGAGAGTGCCATTCAGATTCAACATTGGCGGCTAGCCTAGCAATATACTCTTTCAACCATTTGCTTCAAAAGATTAACTAACATTTCAATATCAATCTGATTAATTGTGTGATGTGACCTATATCTCTTATCCTATGTTATCACTTTCTGATATTTCTTTCTTGGCAATATAATAAAAGTAGCTTCTCCGATATTCCAACCATTATTTAACTCAAGTATCATAAACCCCAGGTTATCAACAAATAATTCAAGTCAATCCGGGTTATCATTCAAGATAATTTTATAATCTTGAAGCCACAAGTACGTATTCATCCTTGTGCACGTCATGGTTTATTGATCAACTCATTCAGCATCAGTACCATTTTTGGTTTCGTTAAGATCAGCTCATTCAAAATGCTCTTTTAGCCTCTGTTGATGGTTTAGTGGTCTTTGTTTGTCTTGGCAATGGATATTGATCATTTGATCATTTGACAATAAATTATGTTATTATTAAAATACTTCTTTATAGTGTCTAATAATTATTTAATCAAATAAATTATATAATAATTAAAATACAAACGGTAAAGTAGGGTTTCTTGATCATTAATATGTTGGTAAGGGATTGGGCAACAGGGTAACATAATTTTAATTTGATAAGATAACAATATATAATAAATTAGTTAATATATATAACAATATTTAATAATTAAATTTTAAAAAGTTATATAATAACTTATATACATCAACTCTGAATCAATATCATCAATCAATCAATATACATGGCTCCTAAATCGTGTCAATATATTTTTCTAATTTTCTCGAATTTTTGAATTAATAAATATTAAAAATTATAAAAAAATTCTAAATTACTTTATATTCTCCTAAATTTTCTCCAAATTATAAATAAAAAAATCTAAATTACTTTATATTCTCCTAAACTTTCTCGACAAGTTAAGTTATATCTTAATATTTTTCTAAACTTTTTTTCCCAAATCAAAATTATCATTTTAATATGCTCCTACACTTTTTATTTTAATATTCTCATCAATTTAAATTATCATCTTATTTTTTTAAATCAAATTAAAATATAATTTACAAATTAAAATTATCATCAATTTAAAATATAAATTATAAATTAAAAATACTAACAAGATAGTATAAATTAAATTAATAAAAAAAATAATTTTAAATTTTATAAATAGCGGCGAAACACATATAATTTGTTTAGTAGATTCGTGTTGTTTGTGAAATTTGAGAAGGAGAGATGGTTCAAGTGAGAGAAACATATTCAACAAGAGGCAATTCAATACCCGTCACGAAATGCGTATAATTTGTTTAATAAATTAATTGTGAGAATCGTGTTATTCGTACAATTTGAGAAGAATGATAAACGATTCAATGAACGGAAACAAGTTCTAATAATGTCTCAATTACCCCGCGAAACGCAGCTTAGTGAACTAGTTATAAGAAAATGAGTTTGATAGAATCAATGAATCTTTAAATAAAAGCATAAGAGAAAATATGGTTGTGTTCTATGAAATTTGCTTTGTTTTAGATATGAAATCCGTTACTGAAAATAAAATATAAATTTAATATAAAAACATTTTTTATGTTATCATTAAATAATTATCTTTTATCAATAATATCATTATATTCATAATTTCTATTTATATGACTATCAAATTTATGAATTAATGTTTGTTGTATATTTCTATTAGACAAATTTTAGAAAAGAATTAGTAACTTACAATATTAATTCTAAAATGATGTTTAGTGTCATTGTTTTACCAATAAGATATTAATAACAATTATTAAAAAAAATATTTTTAAAGTTTAAATATAAAATAAGAATTTTAAAAAAATTACAACCATATGAAATTAATTTTTGTAAATAATACATTCTTAACATTGGTATTTTTTTAACTTTAATCTAAAGAGACTACTGTAAATATTAATTTATAATTTAATAATGTAAATAAAAGTAAAAATGTAATGGTATTATTAATAAAAAATAATTTTATAATAACACTATTAAAAGTATCCTTTAAAAGAATTATATTATAAATAATACCGTAGATAATAACCATCAGCTCGTAGATATACTTACATGTGTTATAGCTGTCAAATAAACATCTGATGGTTTCTGTATCTAAGAAGCTATACATGAACAAACTCTCATCTCTATCTCCCAAAACCCGCTTAATAAAACCCGACCCAACAGAACCATTCATTCAATTTTCCCAACGGAAGCTTCTAGAAACAAGCATTGTCTCAACACTTGATAATTGTCGCAACTTCACTCAAATTAAGCAAGTTCATGGCCACATTATCCGAAAAGGCCTTGATCAATGCTGTTATGTTATCACAAAGTTGCTTAGAGTTCTAGCTGATATGGGTGTTCCCGTTAATACTTATGCACACAATGTGTTTGATAAAGTGCCGCAAAGAAATAGTTTTATTTGGACTGCTCTTATTAGAGGGTATTGTGTAAAAGGGTCTGTTAAGGAGGCTGTTGGGTTGTATAGTTTGATGAGAATGGAGGGGATTGGTTCTGTTTCGTTTACGTTTACGGCTTTTCTTAAGGCGTGTACTTTGGGTGAGGATGTTGATTTGGGAATGCAGGTACATGGTCAGATTGTTAGGATTGGTGGGTTTGAGTCTGATTTGTTCGTTGGGAATACGATGATTAATATGTATGTAAAATGTGGGTTTTTAGAATGTGGGCGTCGGGTTTTTGATGAAATGGTGGTGAGGGATGTTATTTCTTGGACGGCTTTGATTGTTGCATATGCGAAGAGAGGATATATGAGTTCTGCTGCTGAGTTGTTTGATGGGTTGCCTGTTAAAGATATGGTGGCTTGGACTGCCATGGTTACGGGGTATGCTCAGAATGCTCATCCGAGGGAGGCATTGAATCTGTTTAAGAGGATGCAGGATGCTGATGTTGAGACGGATGAGGTTACGTTAATTGGGGTTATATCCGCTTGTGCTCAATTGGGTGCTGCTAAGTACGCAAGTTGGGTTAGGAAGATTGCTGAGGAATCTGGATACAGACCTACTAGAAATGTCATCGTTGAGTCTGCATTTGTAGACATGTATGCGAAGTGTGGAAATGTGGAGGAGGCATATAGGATTTTTGAGAGAATGAGTGAAAGAAATGTCTATTCTTATAGTTCAATGATCATTGGGTTTGCTATGCATGGTCATGCTACTGAGGCTATTAAATTGTTTGAAGAGATGGTAAAGACAGAGATAAAACCTAATAGGGTTACTTTTGTAGGAGTTCTTACCGCGTGTAGTCATGCTGGCTTAGCAGAACAGGGTGAGCATTATTTTGCCAAGATGCAGAGCTATTATGGTGTTGTTCCGGATGCAGATCATTATGCTTGTATGGTAGATCTTCGTGGGAGGTCAGGACGTTTGGAAGGAGCCCTTGAGCTTATCAAGACTATGCCAGTGAAGCCCCATGGTGGTGTGTGGGGTGCCTTGCTTGGAGCTTGTCGTATTCATGCAGATCCTGATATTGCTGAGATTGCTGCCAACTCTCTATTTGAGCTTGAACCTGATTCTATCGGAAACTATATCCTTTTGTCTAATATATACGCTTCAGCCGGAAGATGGGAAGATGTTGCAAGAGTAAGAAAGGCAGTGAGAAGGAAAGGTTTGAAAAAGAATCCTGCTTGCAGCTTTGTTGAAGGAAAGGATGGTGTAATTCATGAGTTCTTGGCTAGCGATTTGACCCATCCGAGGTCTTCTGAGATAAAGCAGGAGTTAAAAAATCTTTTGGATAAGTTAAAGTTCTATGGATATCGGCCGGTATTGAGTTCTGTTCCCTATGATGTGGATGATAAGGAGAAAATGCGTATACTGATGGCTCACAGCGAAAAGCTAGCTTTCGCATATGGGTTGCTCACTGTGGCTTCTGGTTCTAGTATAACAATTATAAAGAATCTACGGATATGTGAGGATTGTCACTTATTTATGTGTGGTGCATCCTGGATTACTGGCAGAACGATTATCATCAGGGATAATATGAGGTTCCACCATTTTCAAGACGGAGCATGCTCCTGCAACAATTTCTGGTGACTACGAGGCAGAAAATGGTTCTGAACTACAAATGAGATCAGATACTCAGAGTGTGAACCAATTCATGCTGGAAGATGTTTCTCAGCATTAGGTATTCATAGCTCACTCTCATGTGGTCATTTATCTTGTCAGTTGTATTATTTATCAAAGAGTTGCCATGGTTTCTAGGTCTTTATTTTTCAAAGATAAGTTGCATGGCAAAGATTATTTATGGACTAAAAAGAAACTATAGATTTCTAAGAAGGAATTTGAGGGTGTTGAGGATCCTAATGATAATCTTGAGCAAGATATGCAAGAACCTTGATAAAAGAAGTGGATGATTAATGTCGAAGAACCAAAACACTCTAGTGTTTAGTAAAATTAGTTATATCACTATATTTTATTTTGAAAAAACTTGTATCTTGACTCTTGTTGATTACATTAACTTAAATGTGACTTCTTTTGAATTTCATTGCCATTACTGTATCAATTTTATCATGTTTTATCTTGTACATGTATGTCTATATATTGAGTAAATGTAAAGTGTTTCGCTTTGATAAGCATGCACCTCACATTTACGCTTATGCTCTCAGATGTCTTTGCGCTGCAGTGCGCGTTGTGTATTAAACAACTATCTGCCCTTTATAGGACTACATTTGTGGCAGTGCAATTAAAATATCTAATCAACAGGGTACTCTTGGTGATGGTGGAGCTGTTGCTGTCAAAAGACTTTGTGTAGCATCCCACCAGGGAAAGAGTCAGTTTCTTGCAGAGATTGCAATGATATCTGCTGTGCAGCATCATAACCTTGTGAAATTATATAGATGCTGCGTCAAGGGAGATAAGAGGCTGTTTGTTTATGAGTATCTTGAAAACAAGTCTTCATCAAGAGGTATTTGGTAATGGTTTGCAGCTCTTATACATATTATGGACAAATCTAGAAATTGTTTGTGTTGATGAAACAGGAAAGAGAACTTTATTCCTCAAGTGGCCAGCTCGTTATGAAATATGTCTTGGAGTGGCACGTGGTCTTGCATATATTCATGAGGAATCACGAGTGCGGATTGTACACAGAGATGTGGAGGTAAGCAATATTTTTCTTTATCATGATCTTAAACCAAAAATTTTGGACTTTGATTTTGTACTCGTGTTGCAGCAACAATGTATGATTCAACAGTTATGACTTGCGCATTTTTAACCGTATATGTAGCCATCGTATTTGTATGTTCTTTTTTCTGTATGTAATTAATTGTAATATATTTCTTTTTACTGTAGTGGATATCTTGCACCAGAATATGCCATGCATGGACATCTTACTGAAAAGCTGGTATGGTAGCTCTTGATGTTGTTAGTGGAAGGTCAAATTCTGATTCAACATTAGAAAATGATCACATATATTTGTTGGAATGGGTACATTCTACTTCTCCAATCTCTTCTCTTAGTCATATGACTCAGAAGAGGATTTCTTACTTGTATTATGCATATGCTTGCTTCTAAACTAACTTAAGTTTAGGGAGATTATTTTGACAGTGGTTCAGGGTACCTGTTTACGAACATATATGGTTAGGATTTTTTAATCTTCATAAAAAAAATTAATACTTTTATTTACAGAATTCATATATTAGCCAATTAGGTGTAGTAACAGACTTCTCACACTATAATTTTTAACACTTGTAATAGTTGACCTCTTTTTAGGCTTGGCAAGTAAACAGAAAATTACCATGGAATTGATCAAGTTGATCCGAGAGTGTGCGCTTTCAGTGAGGATGAAGTTAAAAGGCTAATTAATATATGTGGCACTCTTGTGCACTCAAACATCACCAAAGTTAAAAACTCCATTGTCTCGTGTGGTAACCGCAGTCACCGGCCTGGCTACCTTACGTAACTGGACTTCTACAGATTTAACAAATATTGAAAGTGTTGACGTATCAACATATTTTTATCTATTATATTATTTTTTTTCACTGGAAATCATTTCGATATACCATCTCAACATTATTTTGTTTTATCATTTAATAGCTTTTTCAACTATTGACTAAAATTTGAATAGTCATTAGTTTGTTAATTATTTTCTATATTAACATTTGATTTTATATCATTTTTAATGAGTTTATAAAAATATTAAAAGGCTACAACAAAACTCCTCTATTTTAATTATTTAAAATTAATTTTTTTTAGGTTCTATTTTGTTGGGATTAAATAATTATACAAGACAAATATTTATATCTATAACATATGGTAAAAAAATGAAAAGAAGATAGATAAATTTTTATAACAAATAATAACGAGTCCCGCAATAAGACATATTTAGATATTAGTTCAATTAATATGATTAAATATTGTTATTAATTATATTAACAAATTATGATCTTTTAGATGTGTTTTAATAAAAGGTTTTTTTTTGAAAAATACCCAAGTATAAAAAATATTTTGCAAAATACTGACTTTTTAAAAAATATTTTGCAAAAATATGATTTTAAAAAAAGTTGCAAAAATACTATTTTTTTATTTTATTTTTTTGCAAAAATACGATTTGTAGCTTTGCAACTGGAATCAACTCAATCAACCACAAATGCAACTTTAAAATTTAGTAAATATAATTATTTTTTGATTTACATTTTGAAAAACAAGTTGAATCTGATGGCAAGAAAACTTTAAAAAATTAGTATTTTTAGTAATTTCCCTTAATAAAATTGTTATAGTTGTATAAAATGTATTTTAAAATTTATGTACGAGTTAAATTCAAAATTTGTCCTTATTTCAATTAAAACTCCAAATTTGACATTTATTTGATATCGGAAAAAGTAAAATTTAGTTTAAATAAGTTATTAAAGAGAAATACAGTTTCTAAGAAATCTGAAAGTTTTTTTCAGATGAATTTGAGTAAATATATAAGATTTAACATATATTAAATCAATTTATATTACACAAATAATCCTTATATAAATCACAGATTTGATCAGTTTTCAAGAAATTTAAATTTATAAGTTATTTGCAACATATTTTACTGTTATCGAATTAGATTGAAAAATAATTAAAATAAATAATATTATATAAATTTATAGACTTAATAAAAATTAAATAATAATAATAATTTTTTAGAAGAAAACATAAACTTTACTCTGTTCTGCATACACTCCCCGACTCCCGTCTCAATTTCCTTTCAATCATTCCATTCATCAAGGTATTATATATCCTTCTATCATGCTTTTACTGTCTTGTGTGTATATATCATTCTGTGTATTATAATTCTTATATATATGGAATAGTCGAATATTGTAATTAAAACAAATTTTCTTGTAATTAAAACTTGGAGGGTTTGTTGATACTCAGGATCAACCTCATATAATGCAGGTTTGTGTATACTGTCTACTGTCTAGGTGATCTAGGGTTTAAGATGAATTAAAATTATGGGGACTTGATATAATCGAAAAACGAATGCCTAAAATCTTTTCATGTGATGAATAATAAAGCCCAAAATATTCAAGTAAGATTCATTTTGTCGAATCAAGAATATGCTTCTGATCTTAGTGGTAGGAAGATATTTTTAGCGTCCAAGTGATGGTATGGTAGAGATGATCGGGATAGATGTATCGTGATCTGGGATGTTTTGTTGCTGAATATGCTGAAGTTTTATATATTTTAGGTTCCTTTTAAGTGGTTGGTAGCCTTGTATTCTTATTCGTTGTACTTCATCTGTAATTGTTGGTGTTTCTGCTTAATGGTTGTATGGCCCTACTTTATAGTTCGTATTATAAATATCCCTTTCCCCTTGGTACAGGATTACTGGTGATAGATGCACAACATGCATCAAGAAAACAAACTGCTAAATTGTGGAAGAGACGGGATTTACATGAGCCTATACTTACAATTCAAGTTCTACGGTGTGTTATTAAGCTAGGGAGAGAGCAAGAAAAATATGGTACTATCTTCATCCCAACTGAATGTTATCCAGTATCCACTGAATTTTATGTTTAAATTGATCTTTCTCTCCAAAACAGTTATTATTGTTTAAGTTTATGCTAGTAGTGTTTAACCGATCTTCGGGTTTATAATTAAGAAACTTTATGTATGCATTCATGTATATGACTATACACACGCCTGCACTGATGCATACTTAATCCTCGCTTATTTGAAGGGTGATTCGGGTGAAAATGACCAATAACTCATATTTGGATACTCAACCTGCAAGATACCTCGCAACTTAAAATAATTTTATCATAAAAAAATTAAAATTGTGTAAAGAGACTTTTTACGTAAAATTACCAGATAAATAAATTCAAAAAATTTCTTGCATATTCTGTATGAAAGACACATGCCAAAATAAACCGCAACACTGGTCAAAATAGTCTTGCAACGATTATATGAAATACATATGCCAAAATAGACCGAGCAACATTGATCCTACTAAAATACCATAAAAGGTTGTATTACTAAAAGCCTGAGATAAACTATGAAGCTATCTGATCAAGATCAACATCTTTAAAGTAGAACTAGTTAGCATGGTCCTGGGACAGTGCAATCATGCGATTCTGATGGTAGTTTAGGGTCTGCAAAAAGCATTGATAAGAACCAATTTATTATTTGTAAGCCCTGTACATACTTTGGTAAAGAAGAGGCCTTAAATTTTTAAATAAGAAAGCATACCTCTGAAGTCCTAAGCAAAGTCCCATTTCTGGCAGTGTCTGATTCATAATTTGGCCCGTAGCTTGAAGATGCCTCAACTTCTGTGGATGGTGAGGCAGAACTATTTGCATTATTTTGGATCCCTAAAGTCAGCAATTACAGTTGTTAGATAACAAGGGTATATTACACATGTTATGTTACAACAAGCTTTCTTAACTAGAATCCCAATTCTCGTAATTCACCATAACAAATCACACAATCAGTAGTAATTTACACAAATATTCACTAAGAAAAACATTTAATATATGCTTATAACTGAGAAGTGATTTAGTCGTATTATGGGATATGGTGAAAGTGTGTGAAATCTTATATATATATTTTTTATATTTTAGTAGTTATGTATACCAATACATCGCGAAGTGTAGATACAAATATGAAAAAATTGAACAAAAAAACTTACCATGGCCCGTGATTTCCTCAACCCATATATTGTGTAGTTTCCTGCGTCGTGCTTTCTGTGGGAGAATATAAATCAAGGATAAATTTTTATATGTATTTCTTAAGACAATTATAGTAAACTAGTATAGGGCAAGCATTTAGGTGATATATCTTTTAATCGTGAAAACCTGAAATTCCTACTTCTATCCGTTAATTAAAATGATTATTAGTAATAGTTTTTTTACTTATTTTTTTTATAAATTATATTTTATACGAAAATAAATAATTAACTTGTCATTTTATGCTATCATTTAATCTGCAAAACTACATTATCAAATGTTCCAGAACAATAATAATATTTTGTAGAAACATAGTTAAAATTTAATTTTTATACTGCAAAATCACAATGCAAAAATACGTGTTTAGATATTGTGCAACAATAATAAAATTTTCCGGGGCCATAATAAAAATATATAACTAAATATTGCAGAACTTTAATAAAATTTTCAAGAATCATAATATAAATACAACACTAAATTTTGTAGAACTGTAGAAAAATATTGCAGAATCATGATAAAAATTGCTTATCAACCAAGCACTATTTCTAGTAGTAGACTGTACCTGCAAGTGGCTTTTTAAATGTTCCGACGTTAACCCCCTCACATTCATTCTTCCCAGTATGGCCTTTGGTGTGGCTTCTGCAAGTATATTATAATATTTATTAAGAATTAATACTTGCAAGTATTCTGTGTAGGTGAAGTATACATATTAGATTCCAGGTAGCAAAATTGATGCTTTCCAAATACTCCATCTGCATATTACTTTATAGAAAAGGAGAAAATATAATTCTTATAACTGTATATGTATGTGACTAATACTTGACAAAGAACCAATTACAAATAAGAACCTGAGAACCTTCTGCGTAATATGGACTTGTAATTGTTAGATTTAAATGTGTAGGACACTTTGTTTATAGTTTTGAATTGTTTTTATTACAGTAAAATGTGTTGACAAACCCTTGTTCCTTTAATTTCTGATTTATTTTAGTATGATAAAATCTGCAGAATTAGTTTACGAACCATTCAATTACAAGTTTTACAAATTGTATCTTTCCAGACATAAAACAAGAATTGAGGGACAAGGTTTTGCGAAACGCATTTCATTAAATCAAAAAATAAAAATACAAACCAAATTATGAGAAAGCTGTGGTTATTAGGTTCTTAATGTCTGCCTATATATATACAGTCAATGCCATAAAATATAAGAAGTAGTTACATAGTGGATTATAGATGAAAAGGATATACATTCGGTGGCATATAGTAGGTCCTATGAACTTGAGTGAGACGGGGAGAGAGCTATTGAAAGTTTACTAGTAAAGCAGGGTCCGATTAGATAATAATATTGATGTTTATAGAAAACAAATATTAAATAAAATTGTAATGAGGTTTTAAGTGAATTTAGCTTATATTTAAATTTTTAATAGATTAATGGCCTTATCTTATTATAAAACATAATTTGGTTTTTCTTAGTTCTTACTAAAAATATTTTCTAATCTATAAATATTTTTATTTACTTGAAAACTTAAAAGCTATCATCATCAAACGAAATTTTCACAAAAAATGTGTTCTTACTTTTTATATATGACCTTAAAAATAAAAAATTAATTAGAAAGAAAGAGAGTGCAAATTTTAAATATTTATCTAAATTAACTACAATGTAAAAGTATATTACACAAGTTCAGAAAAATAAAGATTACAACAAAAATAAACTTATAAAACAATATTTAATTTGTTCATGTGTGTGCGAACGTGTGCTAGAGCACAAGAGACAAGTGTCTAGTAACTTACTGAAGACTCCACCGAGCTGTGTAGCTGCACGAATGAAACGTTCATGAAGCTCAAGGGTCCATCTAAGGCGTGGCTTACCCAGCGGGAAAATTGGAGGTTCTAGAGTGACATTGAGAACTTCTTCCTCTGCATTTCTCTTCACTTCTACCTGTTGCGCTTGCTCTTGAGCTGCTGCAGGTCGACGCACCATGTAAATCAGGGCCTCTTGCACCTGAACAGGGGCAGGTTGACCCACCGGGTAAGTCAGGGTCTCTTGCGCTGGATAAGGCAGGTTGAACCCTGGATGATAAAAAGGCCCCTCATTTTTCATTGAACTCTGCTGCATACCAAAACCATAATTTTGGTTCTGGTACATCGTATAGCTTGCAGGGGTTGAATAACTAGGGTTGTTTAGTGGATGAGAAAAGGGCCTATTCCTCATTAGATTCTGCTGCACACCAGAACCATAATTTTGGTTCTGGTGCATTGGATTGCTTGCTGGGGTTGAATAACTAGGGTTCTGCACTGGATTATAAAAGGGCCCATTGTTCGCCATCAAAGTCTGCTGCACACCAAAACCATGATTTTGGTTCTGGTGCATCAGATTGCTTGGAGAGGTTGAATAACTAGGGTTCATGGCACTGTGAAGTTGGCCATTGAATTGTTCATGGTCGTGTTCACCAAACCCTGGCTGTGGCTTTTCATCACTGCTCTGTTTATTATGACAAGGGTAGCTCGGATATAAGGTTGATGTTGACCTCATTGCTGAATACATTCTCTTTGTAGCTATGTATTGAGTGTTTTCTTCTCTTTTGGATGCCATACTCGGCCAAACTCGCACTCTATTTATATTAAAAAATCTAGGTCGCTTGTGCACAATTAAGTAAAATAGTTCGCCTTTTTACGAATAATAATATAAAATAATAAAAAGCGAACGTCTTTTTGTGGATGTTTATTTTTTTCTGTATTTGCATATGTTTTCCAAAATTGGTAGTAAAATTTGAACAATCAGATTTTCATTTGTGATGCACTGATGTCAGCAATGTTTGTATTCTATATTTAATAATTACGTTTTCGTCCTAATCATTATTAAATCTAAAAGTAGACCCACAGTCTCACAATAATATGTTCAAATGACAATATGACTGTAAATATACACAAGTTGTGTACATGCTTTACTGTAATTATCGGACTAGTTTATTAAAATTTATCAGACGACTACCATTTAAATGTATATACACATTCATCACTTGCAATTTTTCAACATTTGCATAAAATTAAAGAGGCCCTTAAGTGTGTTTTTTGTGCTTATATGTGCTTTGGGTAAGAAAAAATAAATCTATTAGGGTTTTTATATGATAAAAAGGTCATCTAGCATCTTGGTCAAAATGTGTAATTTCAGGACACCCGAATCGGTATCACGCCAGACCGCCGCCTCAGGCCCAACACATGACATGTAAATCGGACTAACTGAGCGATAAGACCACACTAGTTACATTAGTATATACATACCGTATTTTTTTACAATATATTTTGGTACACATGTATACATTTATAAAGAATTTCACTTTATCTAATATTAACTTATTTAAATAGATAATTATGCATAATTTTTAAATGGGATATTCTCAATGGTACCCTTTTGATTTTGACTTTTTCAAATGGTGCCACCCTATATTTTTGACGCACGAGTGGTACTCTTGTATTTTATGTTTCACATGTATTATATCATTATGTTACCCAAACGTTAGTCAAACCTTAAAATGTAAGGGTATCACACGTAAAAGTCAAAAAATAATAATGGTATAGTCCGTAAAAGACAATATGACAGTGGTATCATAAATAATATTCTTAAACATATTATCCGAAGTTTCGGACTGTGTTTTTGGTCAAAGGTTTTGATAAATGATAATTCTAAATGTAGTAGATTGTTACGGTTGTTAAAAGTGTGAAAATTTTAAAATTTAAATGGGTAATTACGTCATTTAATTATATTTCAACATTTGGGTAATAGAATGACATGAATACACGAAACAACCAATCATTTACGATCTAAGATCCTATTTTTAAGAGTTTGTATTGTTATTATTTTAACCCAACCTAAAACAACCAATTTCATATTATATACAATATAAATGGGGTGTCTGGGGAACTTTTTTCCAGAATAAGTCAACTTATTTTAAGACAAAGTTAGAGATTCCTAACTTTTTTCTGAAAAAAATTAACTTTTTTTTGCAACTTATAGAATCTCAAATATACATTAAATACTTGTATAAAAAACATTTATTAAAATATGAAATTTTTACCCGAAAATAAGTCCAAAATGACTTATTTTAAGGCAGGCCAAACAGGTCAAAAATCAAAATTTTAAAAGCCCATATCAACCCGATTTAAAAGACAAACCTATATTTTGATTATCTAACCCAACCAAAGATCTCATGTTCGACTTTAATTGGAAGTATAGTTATCTCCATATTAGATGAGCATATATTTGTTGTGATGAGAGCATTGAAAAACCTAAGACACCACTTTGAGATGCCAATTGAATCAAGGATGGACTCGTTTGTCATTCAATACAAATGTGATACAAGTCTTCCTTTTAAATTGTTGAGGCAAAGCCAGAGCATCTTGTACCTGAATTCCTTGCATTTTTATGAATTGTTATTTTCAAGAAAACAAGTGTGGATAGTGAACCTTATAGCTACTTGGGATTCATGCATTGTAATATCCCAGTAATCGTGTTTGATTTTTGTGGAACTTCCATGTTTCACATGTAATGTTGTGGGTGAGTTGGCCCATGAACTCATGTAGTAATCTATGTAAACTACTCTTTCCCCTCTTGGATTATCTCACCTATTTATGCTCTAGACCATTATCCCGTGCTCGTAATATTTTGTATTTATCAGCTAACTTGAGGAATATTGGTTTTCTTTGTAACATATGCTTTGATATGTTATATTTGTGAGTCATGAACCAACATGACGTGATTTGATCTTTTTATTTCTAGTAACGAGCTTTCACACTCCCATTTTTTGTGCTCAAGAAACTAGAAATTTGGTTTTCAGATAAAACCTATGGTATAGAGATCATTGACCGTAGTGTTTCCAACACATCTTTAAAAAAAAACAGGGATTGGAATTGTTTGTTCAACCAAAGTTGGCTTAAATGTCATTGAAAGGCTCTTTTCCTTTTACTCCTAATAGTTTGTGCAATAGCTTGTGTAACAAAGTTACTACTAAACTTCTAGTTATTCCACACTAGGGCTTTTTTTGAATTGTAAGACTCTTAAAAAAAGTGTTTGTCTTTGGTGATTATGTTCGTTGCTTTGTCTTTGGTGGTTGTGTTCGTTGCTTTGTCTTTGGTGGTTGTGTTCGTTGCCTCATGACTAACTTCATGGTCGTATGTTGCTAGAGAGGTTGTTACGGGTCTGTGGTTACAAAGTTACTTGGTGGAGTTTAACTAGTCATTTTAGTAGTTATATTTGTGCAGAGGACACCATATATTAGTATGGATTTTATTCATTGAGTATTTCTTTTGTTCACGAAATTATATATTTCTCACTCATGCCCTTAGGGCTGAGCATTCACCGAACCGAATAGATCGAGAATCGAATAGCCAATATACCGGACCGAACCGAATAGATCGCGAATCGAATATCCAATATTTTTGGAACCTAACCGAACCGAAACTTACTTGATTACTGACCGGACCAAAGCGAACCAAAATATTTCAGTCCATTCGGTTCGGTCCATATTTTTTTAAAAAAAATTAAAAATTAAATAAGTTGAATTTTTAAGTGAATATGAATACAAATATATAAATAAAACCACATAGATTCATATTTAGGCCAAATAATAAATCAATAATGCAACAATTAATGTAAAATTATATTTATTGAACATATATTATATAAATATATAATATATATATATATAATAAAAATAAATAATATATAATTCTGTCTATTCGGTCCGAACCGAATTTTTTTATTACGGACCGGATCGAACCAAATTTTAATTCGGTCTGGATCGAAAAATCAAATAGACCGAAATTTAAAAAAAAAAAGAATCGAACCGAACCGAAATTACACTATTCGATTCAGTTTTTTGGTTCCGGTTCAATTTTGCTCACCCCTACATACCCTCTCCCATTTATTCTTTGTCAAAGACTTAATACTTTTTGCAAAAGAAGTTTCAAAGAATAGTGAGATAATTCAACTTAGGAATTTTTTCCATTGGATTTGGCAATTCATAAATGTCAAAATATAAGTGATTTAGTGATTTTTTTTCCGGATAATTTTCTTTTTTTTGATAAAGGATAGTTTTTTTTAGGAAAACATAATATTGTATTCATTCCATTATGAATTATGATATAGAAAGCTTGTGCCTGAAATGGAGCAAGAGAATATATTTATACAATTATTTGGAAAATAGATATCGTAAATAGATAATATAATAATAGTAATAAACTATTTTAGGATAATTGTGTCTATTTTAGTAATAAATTATTACTAATAGTGGGAGCATAGTTGTGTCTATTTTAGGATTAACTATCAAAGAATGTTCTTTTTTCCTTTTTTTACTTTATCATCACCGATACGTATTATATCAACACTTAGGCCTGGTTTGGTAGGCCTGGTTTGGTTTCCCGATTCTGTACTTCCTGAGGTAACTCAAAGTTCCTTGTAACTGACTTATGCATACTTCTTGGATATATTCAAAATCAGTGTTTGGTTTATGAGTAAGTAACTTCCGGTTAATGAGTTCATTTTGTTTAGTGAAATATCCAGAGTAGTATTGATATAAAAGGAAGATCATTATTAAAACCAATATCCAAAATTTTAAAATGGTATGATACTAATTTTCTTTACTTTCAATTTTGTTATAAAAATTTATAATTTGTGACGTTAAGATTATCATATTTCTGCAACAAATATGAGAAAACAAATAAAAAATAGTTTAAACATGCTAGACCCAGAAACTTTTGTTTGATTTACGTGATAGCATGAATTTTTGAAATGAGAAATTGGGTTAGTGGGATATGAGATTGGAATTTGATTATTGATATTGTTTTTTTAATTTTAAAATAATATTTGAAATGAGTAACTATGATTAGTTTGATATGATGCTTTTTATATATAATATATTTGGTTCAGTATTATTATTTTTTTTATTTGAATACATAAAACCACTTGTCCTTTAAAATTTTTAAAATTTATATTTTATAGGTTTAAATTATATGCTTGATATATTAAAATCCTTATCCAAACAATCAAACAATTATATTTGTTTGGTTAATTGTAGTCGGTACTCCTTCCATCTTAATTCATTTTTAAATAATATTTTTAATAATATACCACCTTATTAATCATTTCAATATTATCTCTCTTCAATACATTAATTATATATAAATAATAATTAAAAAAATTATATTTAAAGTTTCTTAATATGCTTTAAAAAAATGACTACTCCTTGTTTCAGGAAGGACTCGCCTGGAGGGAATACAGTGACCCCGGACAATTAGATCTTGCCTCGTCAATAATTTTTCTTAAGTATTTAATTCTGTAAAGAAATCCTTAAGAGATGTAAAATTTGGTATGGTTAATATGTAGAAAATTCTATTTATAAAAAATGTAAGTTATGTATAAGGTGGTTGGTATACTTGCTATATTAGTGTCAATTAAATAATCTCAGGTCTTGTATGTTTCACTGTTTTTTTAGTTGCTTTGAAATTTTTAATTTCTGTGGAATTAAGTTACATGTTATATTTATTTAGAAATAAAATATTATTATTATGTAATTAGTAGTTATATATTTAATTATGATAAATTAAATTTAACTATTTTGATGTAATTATAAATAACATGGAAATTTAATTTTTTTGTTCAACATAAAATTCTGCAACCATAGACACATAGTAATCCATCAAAGTTCTAAAATAATTATAGTTATATAATTGGGTTATATTAAAATAAGTGAGGCTTATGTAACTTTAAGTTACTTTGTTATTTTTAATAAATTGAGTCATTTAATATTAATACTATTAATATTCTTCCTTACGTCTAATTTTACATGTCATTTAAAAAAAAATAGGTGTATTAAAAAAACGTTAGTTGGATAATTTGTTTGTTGCAATGTTTTATACTTCTTGTTGAAGTGTTGTTATCTAATGAAACTTTAACTTATCAAAAAAAAAAATGTTTGTTGTCTACCCATAATAATTGTATTAAATTAAATTAAATTATTTATAAATTTAAATTAGTCAAATATTGAAAATAATAGTACAAGGTAACTATGAAAAATCTTCAAAAATTTGTTTTGAAAGAAGAGAAGAACAAGTATTTTGGGATATTTTTTTAAACAAAAAAACATGTAAAATTTGAAGGAGGAAATAATATTTAACTTGTGGTGATTGTGAATTACTGTGTTTCAATGTAATCATGAATATTTGAGAATTTAAAACTATTTTATCTAAATGCCAATTGTTGTTGAAGCAAATAAATAAATTTATTAGAATTCTAAGAAATATATAGCTAGATAATTATTTTACATTGAAATAAATATATGCCTAACACTTTCAAATGATAGTCAGGAGTCCAAGTACATGTATACCCATTCAATTTGCTCTAAAATTATACTCCATTAGTTTATTTCTCAATCGCCTCTTTGTTATTTTTGTGCCACGGTTTATTCTTTATAATCTGCACTTGGATTTCCCTAATACCCTCCTCAATTTCCTCATTTTGACTAATTTTAATGGTCAATATTTCCCTCATTTCAACCTAACAAAACTTTATATATAAACCCTAAACCACAATTTCATTACCATTCTCATACCAAAATAACTTAAATACATATTGGGTTTCAGAGGATTCTCAATACATAACCTCTCTTTCTCATTCACATACCAAAGAGAAAGAGAGATTAAACTTTGAATTTGTTAGCATTATTCAAAGTAATTAATCTCTTAGTAGAATCATTATGGCAGTGGTTAAAAAAGGCATGCAAGCTAAGCCTTGGATGGAGGTAGCACCTTCGCGTATAATCTCACCGCAGAAACCCTCTTGTATGCCTAAATTGGCAACAATTAGAGAGGAGAGAAACGAGGATTGTGAAGATGGTAATGATCAAGATTAAGTATAAAGATTGTTTTATAACTTGCTGATTAATCAGGAGCCCTATATTGCTCCCTGTCTATATATGTCTTCGTTTGTGAACCATGATCATGGTTTGAGTTTTAGGTAATGTGGTTACATTATTTATGCAGTGGCCTCCATGATATGAGGGTATATACTGTAGTTCATTGATCTCTGTGATATATAATGTAAATACATTTATATATTTCTTGTTCAATGGTGAATACAATGTAACATGCTAGCAATGTTTTTGTACGTGCTAATGCTTAATTGTACTCCATTATACATGTATCTATTTATATGTCACAAAATTTTGAATGTGTTATGGTTTTACATTTCTTTTGCTAATTAGTAAATATATATTAAAATAAAGAGGCTAACCTTCTTTCATGTCAAAACACAAAAAAAATCATGGTTCACAATCAATCTTACTTGATTACGAGTTTCAAACCATTACAAATCAAGAAGATTAATCATTAACAAGTTGATATATTAAACTACAAAACAAGTTTTCATAGTTAAGAAGCTAAATTGAAATGGAGCGCGCAATCAAGTATCTAGTTTGCAAAGTTGGCGTGCAATATCTCTGCATCTCCCTTACGAACTCCCCTACCACAGTTGGTATGGTCAGTTGGTACGAACACTTTGTTGAGTAGTAGAGTAGAGGTAGAAGCTCGTGCATTTGTTGGCCCTCATATATATATGATTGACAACAAGCTTTGATTGACTGAGCTGGGAGGCCTGTCACAAAGTTACGAGGATATATATCTGAAATTGAACCCAGTGTCACCACTAGGAGCAGGATCCTCGTCTAGCTAGTAGATCAACATGCTTCACAACCTTTGCTGGAGTGGGGAATATTTTCACTGAAGTGTCTTCCATAGCTTGAAGAGAGCATTTATTGAAGTCCATGGAATCCTCCAGGGTGTTTAACTTGCGAATTCACTCTTCTTCTGTCACCTTCATAAAGTCAAGAAGGTTATGAGGAGAACCGATAGAGCTCATAGAACCATCATTTACTTCAGTTTTATAACACAAGTAGTAGTGCCTTGACTGTCATCTTGCCTCGAGGGACCTTATCAAGACAAGTAAACATTACTTTCAACCTGCTGGTTTGCAAGATATAAGTGATGTTGATATTGCCATCAGTAGGTACATTAATTAGGCTATAAATAAATCCCATCAGTCGATCATAGATTGTTTTATAGGTCTGAATATCCATAACAAAGGATAATTAAATCCTGCAAATTAATTCTTTTACATCCTGCAATTTAGAGTTGTCCCTTAGGAAGTATCCTCTACAACTAGTAGATCAGTTTATTCCAGAGGTCAACTATAGTAGATCAGTTTATTGCAGAAATTTTAAATTTCTTAAATTAATTTAAATAACTTTTTAAAAATATTTAAATGTTTTAATAGCACAAATTAATATTTTCTTACATGCTCTAATTTTTATTTTCATTACAATTCACACCATTTCTTCTTTTGCTAAATAATTTGCACTTTTTAAGCATAATATTTAGACAAGTTTCACCGTTAATATCTATTCCAATTTATACATATTTTGAAAATTAAATGTTAATCATAGACTTGTTTACTTTAGAATCTATCAAGGTGGTCATTTTTACGGCCGGCAATAGTATAATATCGATTATGATAGTCAATAAATAGCTGTTGTAATTTCCAAACATTGATTAAAAATTGTAAATGGGAGAGTAAAGATTAAGAAATGTATAAAATAATTTTGAAGTAAAGAAGGTTCATATTTAAAGAATGTAAAATGCAATTAATTCTGAAATGGAAGATATGAATTACAACTTCACGTGACTTTAATACTATAACAACCCAAACCCATAACTGAATGCATATCAGGCCCAACAACCCACCACAGGTCAGTCCATAAAAAATTAGCAATTTTAGGTATACATTAGTTATTGACTTGTCCTTATAAAGGGCCCAAATACACTTTATTTATTCGATGCGGGATGTTACAAACACCCCACCTTATTGGGTCGACGTCCTCGTCGAGCCCACAAACAAACTTACAGAACCCGGGCAGTGCCTTAACACTTCCGGCCGGGCAAGGCTCTGATACCATTTATAACAACCCAAGCCCATAACTGAATGCATACCAGACCCAACAACCCACCACAGGTCAGCCCATAAAAAACTAGCAATTTTAGGTATACATTAGTTATTGACTTGTCCTTATAAAGGGCCCAAATACACTTTATTTATTCGATGTGGGATGTTACAAATACTGTACTTAATTAGGAGATTTTTGTTGCAGAAAGATAATGACAAAATAAGTAAAAAGGAAAAAAATATTTAGAAATGTTTTTCTCTTATGTGCTTTAAAAAAAAATTTAGAAAGGAAATCGAGAAATTTTGAAGAAAAAAAGACAGAGAAGAAATATTTGAAAAGATATGTAGGGATAAATTTTAATTTTTAAGAATAAATTTGTAGGGAGAAATATTTAAAAAAATTCTCTCACAAACTTTGTTCTTTTCTTTATAAAAAAATCATTTTTTTCTTTTTCCTAATCTTTTCTTTATTTTCCGATTCAAAGAAACAGTGTAAATTCAAACTTAATGGTTTGAATAATTTTTTGAAGTTCTAAATTTTAAACAAATTTATAATTATTGGGGAAAAAAACAAGGTACTATTAAACTTGTTAATTTTTTTGAGGGGAAATGTCAGACAATATTATTAAAGTAAATTCATCTCTCAAAATTATGAAACTCAGGTAAAGTTATCAATCATTAAAAAATACAATGGCTAGTCAAACTCAAAAAATATGACCGAAAATACCGTTTAACAGTATCTTATTCACTAAATCATTAGAATATTCTAAATTTTACTAGACATGTTATATATATTAATAGGTATCCTCTGCTCGTCTCCTATATTATTTTTATAAATAAAATATTCACTTCTCTTCTTTTTCTCTCATTTTTTCATTCCTTTCTTCTCATTTCCCTCACTAGATTCAGTGACAAGAAAGACCGGCTAAATGTGACCGAATATTTTTGACTGAGTTAAATTCGACCGATTTTGATCGAATTTGAGACCAATATCAGTCAAACAATTCCCAGAATTAAATTCTACCACATTTGGTCACTTTTAAGATCGGTTGAAATTAGCCGGTCGAATTTAACTAAATTCGACTGCTAATTTTTGTTGGTCAAATTTATGTCAGACCAAAAAAAGTGAGGGAAAATTCCCACCGATTTTATCAAATTCTTGAAACATAAATGTGACCAAATTCGGTCGAATTTATAATAACGATCGACAACGGTCTAATTTAATTCTATATAGAAAGGGAGGAAATTCCCGCCCACTTTATCAAATTGTTGAAACATAAATGTGACCGAATCCGGTCGAATTTATAATAGCGACCGACAACAGTCACATTTATAAATGTGACCGAAAACAGTCGAATTTAGCTAAATACGACCGAACATGGTCGAATTTAGTGTCGGGTCAGTGATCCGCGTGAAAGGTATCCAATGGTCCAGATTTGACCAACTAAACACAAATCCAACGGTCCGAAAATTATGACACCAAATTCCACTTATATACATACATATACACACATTTTAAATCACTAATCTTCTACTACTTCTTCTTCTTCTTTTTACTCATCCTATTTTCTCTCTTTCCCCCAAAACATGAGTATTTGTATATCATATATTTATATAAATATACACAAATTATATATATAATCTCTTTATTACAAAATAATGGTACACACAAGAATAACACCAAGAAAATCAACTCGGGAAATAGTCATTCCAGTTATAAAGTTAAATCGGATAACAAAAGCAAATCCGGCATCAAAAGCAATTCCGGGGAATGAAAAAATTCCGGCAATCGAAAAAAGTTTGACAAATATTTGCCTTCAAGTAAATGAGAAAATGATGATAGTATTATGAAATCCGACTAAAATATTTGAGTTGAATTCTTATGACTCTAAGTATTTGTAACAAAAATATTATTGATAAATATGAAATTATTTATGTTCTTCAATTGATTATATTACATAAATTATATGATATTAGTGTTGATAATAACATAAACCTAATGAATATATTAATCAATGCAGCAAAATAATATATATAGGACATATATTACTGCAAATAAAAGTAGCAAAAAGCTGGTGCTGGGTTTTTAAATATGACGCATTAAATTTGATCGGAGTCGGTCACATTTATATATTCGACCAGAATCGGTCACATTTATAAATTCGACCGGATTTGGTCATTTTTACCAATTTGACCAAATTTAGGTGCCAAATTTTTAAAAAAATTAAAATTTTAAAATTTTGGTCGAATTTAATCAGTCAAATTTAATCGGTCGAATTTAGTTAAATTCGACCGATTCTACTAAAAGTGACTTCTCTAAAAGCGACTAGACAGTTTCGGTCGAATTTAGTTATATTCGACCGAATCTAGTCAAATTTAGCTAAATACGACCGCATTATTCTAGTCGAATTTAGCCGTTTTTCTTGTAGTGATTCAAATTTATTATTATAATAATAAGAAAAATATTAAAGACCCTAAAAATTGTCTCAAATGTTGAGCTGTCACGTGTATAATTTTCTATAATAATAAGTCATATGTCATGTCATATTATTTGGGAGAGAAATTTGAAACAATATTTGGGGTATGAAAAATGAGAATATGGATTGTTGTTAGAGTTTGATACTAAAATGAATATTTTTATCATTATTTTATAATATTTACGGGACTGTGTTGAAAGATTGAAACACAATTTCCATCTTAGTTATGTCTTTGGAGAGAGGGCTCAATTCCTTTGTTGTTAGTTTTTATTATTTTCAAAGCATTTGATTCTACTACAATATTTGGGAGGCCCAGTCTACTTGCCAATTGAATCCTCAGTTACTTTAAGCTTGTTCCACCTTCCCATCTAGCCTTTATTCAACTGACAGTATCACCATATTTCTCATATCATCTCTAATAACAACTCCCAATCCCACCTCCATGCCCCTCGAACATATACAATGCTATTTTATTTAAGTTAACTAGATATAAATAATTGTCTTAAATACTTTTACAATTTTTTTTAATTTAAAAGGATCTTCGCTTTGTTTGTTATTAAAAATCGAGGATTCAAATCTTATCCCAATCAAATGGGTGTTTGAGAGTGACTAATTATAAAAAAGGGAAAAAAATTAAATTGAACCCGTTTGGCTTAATTTAAAAAAAGTTATTTTTAATTTAAAGTAAATAAGTGTCATATAAGTGATAAGTTAATTATTATTTAAGAAAATTTTTAATAGTATCATCGTAGAATTGATTTTTTTAAATAATATCATTCACTATTTTGGACTTCTAACTCACACCACTATACTTTTGACTTCATCCGTCACTCTACTTTTGATTTTATCCGTATTATACCACTTTCTAAAATTTTAGAATTAAAATGGATTATTAGTATTGTAATAATCAAAAAAATAGTAATTGTAAAAAATGTCATTCTTATATTCAAGTAACCGTTATTGTAAAAGGAATATAATTTTCAATTCTAACTAATATTTAAAAAAAATAAAAATATTACCAAAATAAAATACAATTCTTAAAAAATAAAATCGCTCAAAACTAGTTTTCAAATTTTCTAGTATTTTTGAGTGAAAATAGATAATTTGTCTAATAATAACTAAAAAATATAATTGTTAAATAAATATAATTCTTATTTCTAACTAGTAGTTATTGTAAAAGGAACACAATTTTTATTTCCAACTAATATTTAAAAAAAATAGGAAATGTTACTAAAATACACCACGATTCTTAAACATACATTAATTAAATAAAGTTAGATAATACTTTTTTTTGCCAATAAGTTAGATAATACTTAAGAATATTAATTATAATAAATTAAAATAATGATCGAGATAATTGAAATTAAATTGATATTTAAAAATATTTAAATATAATTTAATAATATATTAGGATAGGTTAAATAAACGATAGATAAATATGTTAATATTTTACATTAAATAAAATATGATTATTTATTCATCTAACAGACAATTAATCTGTCATGGCAACATCTTTTTAATTAGGAAAATTCGTAATTGTACTATTGTAGAATGAACTTTTCTAAATAGTATTATTGGAAAATTTTCTTTTAATTAACAAAGTGGTATGATTCGGATGAACTCAAAAGTAGAGTGGCATAAAGCAGATGATGAAATCAAAAGTATAGTGATGTCATTTGGAAATCCAAAATAGTGAATGCTATCATTTAAAAAAGCCAATTGTACGATAATACTATTAGGCATTTCCCTATTATTTATAAGTTATTTAGGTGTTTTGATAATTTTAATTATAAGTCATTTAAATAATTTATTAAAATTATAATTTACAAGTTAACAAAGTAATTCCTTTAAGTTAAATTATTTAATAGAAGGATTTAAATACATAAATTATAAATTTATAAAACAAATATTGAAATATAAATTACTAAATATTATCATATTAATATATTATGTTCAGATTAATTAAATTATGCCATAGATCTTAAATTTAAATTCAATTTCGATAAATATTATGACCTTAATTAGTTTATAATAACGTCATCAAGTAGCACGCCTAGACATTTGAGTTGAGGTAAGAAACAAGTACATGGCGAGTTACTTTCTTGTTTATCCAGATACGTAAGGAGTAAATAAGTTTAGTTTTACTTGGTTGCCAAACAATCTTTAATAACTTAGAATGAACTTATTAATAGTTTAAGTTGACTTGAATGAAAACCAAACACACACTTAATTTCGTCTTAGTTCTACATCTATACCGCAACACTCATAAAACTACATAGTGAAATTATTATAGGTGTGTTTTAATTAGTTGACAATAATCTATCTAACCGTTTATTTTATATTATATTTATTATAAGGGAAAATTAAATGATTCATCTCTTATTTATTCATGTTTTATTGTTTTAGTTTATGAATTAAAAATTTCGTATTTCAAATAATAAATTTTTAAAAATTTCTAGTTAAGATCCTTTCGCCAATTTTTTTTAACGGACATCAGAATTTTCCTGATTTGGGAGTTTTTTTACAGGTCATTTATTTGAAAAATTATTATAAAAATTAATCAGTTCATAAGTAGACCATAAATAGTATGGATAATGTTGTCAAAAAATAACTAAACTATACACAAGGAATTTTCATTATAGAAAAAAGGAACCCCGAACTTATCAATATAGATATGGGTGGAATTCAATGACTACTCGTAAATGAATCGAATGAAATACAAATCGAAAACATATATATCCTATATTACACTTATTACTTCAGGTTTTACATACAACTTTTATCAACTCCTTCCCTCCCATCCATTTATTTACATTTTAGAAAGAGTGTCTGTCATGTATTTTAAAATACATATAAAGTATAATTTCATAACATAATTTTTTAAAAAAATTCCTGAATAAAAATTTAAACATTAAATTTTTATTCAGAAAAAAAAATTAAAAAATAAGTTATAGAACTATACTTTATAATGCACCTTAAAATGCGTGTCAGACACCCTCTCCCAAATGTAAACAAATGGGTGAGACTGAGGGAGTATATTATATTTTATGTAACTTTTTGTAATATAATTTATAAATTAGTACTTGTCAATTTTTTTTATATAAATTAATAAATAATATCCAGTTTTCAAGAACGAGTGTCAAATTAGAATCGGAAACCACAAAAGGATATGCATGCCATAGTCTATTTTATATAAATTAAGTTATCTTCGGTTAACAATTATTATAATTGTATTAAACTAATTAACCCCTGGATTAAAAATGCTTTCAATTCTAGAAAAAGACGTGTGATGCTGATTACGTGACACATGGTGCCTCTTTAAGCCACTAAAACTCCATAACCATAAGTAAACAATAAAGACGACCTTAATAAATCAATTACTCCGTACTTAAAGACGTCATAATATATAATAAATATGTAGAGGTCATTGATTATGTGTTAATATTAATTATAATCAAAATAATATTAGTTTTGATATAAGTTGGCTGCCTTTGTATGGACTGGAAATAAAATATGTGGTGAGAAGGATGTTAGCTTCTGGGCGGTGAACATTTTGTTAAAGATGGTCGGTTCACTGCGATAGCGACCCACTTTCACATATTATTGTTTTTTTAGGTAATAATAATTTAAATTCAATACAAAAACTTGATGACTGAATTCCGAGTTAATAGTGCTGAATGGTTTAATATGTGATAAACAAGGTTAATACTCATCATTTTGTATGTAACATGTATTCTCTCCGTCCCATCCCTTTTTCAACATTTTTTTAAATATCTCATTCATGTGTTAACATTTTCTTAAATAGCATATATATTTGTTATAAAATTTAATAAAACCCATTGCTTTACTTTTATACTTTTTCTTTTTTTACTCTTCTTAATTTCCGTGTTGAATCCAAATATTAATAATTAAATACGACGGGAAGAGTACTATTCATATAGACTTATTCATGATTTACATGATAATATTGCATTAGACTCCATATAATTTAAGTGTTCTTAGACTATGTTTAAATTCAAGGTTCGGTACGCACCATGCATGTACACGTTGTCACTTCATATATGCGTGTATCGTATGACTTCATATATGTGTTCCTGTAAAATAATAATAGAAGTTATTTTTGAAGAGTTTTTTTCTATGATTTATATATTTTTAAATTTAATACAAATGAACGAAAAATATTTATTATTTTCAATGTTAGTTAATATGAATATATACATTAAATTAATACAATAATTATAGGTTAATATGACAAAATATTATAATATTTAGATTTATTTAATTGAAATTGAAATTAAAAAAATGATTATGAAAATGGGACAAAAATGGAGCCAAAATGTTACGTGGCATGCGAACAATTATTAGTACGTTTACTATAATACTATGCTCGCATGTCGCATCTTTCATGAATAAATTTCCAGCTCCATGTACATGTGCGTTTATAAAATTTAGTAAAATATCAAAATCTGTATATTTATATAGGTCCGGACCATTGTCTCAACCATCTTCTTTTGGGTGAATAGTATTAATACATGAAATTTTTATAAATCGAATCACATCATCTATCCATCCATCCCTCCTAAAAAATCACAAATAAAAAAAATCGTGAATAAATAATTACTCAACTATAGTTACCGATTCCCATTTATATATAGGATGTATCCATGTATACTCTAGATGCATACAAATACAAGCATGTTCATCTCTTTGCTTTACAGTTATTGTGAGGTGTAAGTGTCTGATAAATTGATCTGTCAAATCCCTTTCTGTGTCAGATCCTATCTGTCAATGCTTTCCTTATCCTATATATGCCAACAATGATTTTGAGCCATTTTTATATGTATAATTATATATTCCCGACCTCATTAATTAGGAGAGAGGGTCTTTGAATTTTGTAAGGATAAACATTACCGGTTACGTGCAAATTACACAAGTACAGCGTTCTACTTTGTTCTTTATATATAATATATAGATATATAATCCAAGAACTTTGGTGATAAGAAAATTAGTCTTCGTGTACTGTTTTCATGTTTATAATATTTTTACGTATATAAATTGTATATTTAAATGAACACATATTAGCAAAGTCAGATTGAGTGGTTTCGTGTTATTTTTATTTCTCTCCTGCGCATAACTAATATTGTTCAAACATACTAATATTAATTCAAGCATGTTCATGTGTTAGTAAAAGTACATAAATATTGTTATATTTCAAATCTCAACATAACTAGTGCCAAGTAAAGACTTCACCATTACATAAAACACGAGATTGAGATGAGCTATTCTAATATCCCCTATTTTTTTAATAATAAAATAGATTAATAATAATAGTTGGTTAAAATTTGATAGAGATTAGAAATTATAATTAGATTAAAATAATCTGCTTTCGAATATGGGTCGGATTTGATTATACAAAGTTTTATTTTAGAGTTTTAAAACTCTATATATATAGATGGACATCTCCTTATTTTTTTCGAGCCAACAAAATTAAACAGTCGTAAATCTCTCCTATATAAATCTTTATTCTTTTCTTCATTCTTTGTTATTAAAATTCGTAGAATTTTTCCATACACAATTCAGTTGTCTTCTAAATTCATAATAAATTTATCGTAAGTCGGAATTCGTTGATTTTGGACTTTTCATAAAGATCTTTTCGTTCTCTACGACTTTTGTGGTTTAAGTTTTTCCAGAAAACATGGTTTAGAGAGTCAAAATGGTTAAAACACAGATCTGGGCAGATTCAGAATTATGGGGACGTTCGAGGTTTGAGATGCATTATTTTTGTTTGGATGCAAGGGATTGAATATGTGTTTAAGGATGATGTAGATTCTTGAATTTCGGAGGTGTTATATGCAATATATGATTTATAGGGTCGGTTCGGAGGTAAGTATCTTTTGACTTACTTTTATTTTCCAAAAAGATTTTGATACAGTGATTTCGAATTTCATATAAGATATAAGAATATTATTCCGAACTGTATAAGATGTAAGAATATTTTAGAAACCCAGTCTCTACGTTTCGAACCCGTTCGTAATTTACGTTATAGTTCCAAAACTAGCCTTAGATACCCCTAGCACAAGTGTGCACTCTCAAATACCTGATAAGGGCGCATGATTATTGAACTTTAGATCCCGTCCCTTGGAAAAGTGTGGTAAAGAATAAGAATAAGAATAAGATACCGGTCACTGACAAAGTGTGGTTGTAGAGTAAGACTGTGAAATTTTATAAGATTATCGTATTATTTTCCATAAAATATTTTATTAAATATTAAAACTGTGAGTTAGATTGTTTTTCCCAGATTGTTTTCAAGACTTATATTATTTTTGACAGAAAATTGTTTTATTAAAACACCCATTGATTTTTGAGAATATTTGTAAGTCGATTTTTACTTATTGGGCTGTATAACTCATTACTTGCAATTTTCAGGTTGATGTAAGAGAAAGTTGGAGTGATTTGGATTTGTGATGATTTGGAGTAGATTGATTGTTGACTCGTAACTGTTAGCTGCGTTTTTATAATATTATTTTTGTAATATAGTTATGTATCAATAAATTGTTTTGTAATTTGGATTTTATAAGAATAGTAGTCCGAAAAAGGACGGACTGTACATGTGTATATGTGCCCATCAGATGTGTATTTAGACAAATCGATGCAATATACATAGCTAGACCATTGCATGGTCGCTAATTCATTACCAATGACTAATTTGATCTTTAATTAGCAGTTGAGTTTAGCTGACAGTTGCCGCATGCAATCAGTTTTACATCTGAATATCTGATCGACAGCTAGCAAGTAGTGAATTATACAGCTCTGCAGACTGCAAATGTGCCAAACAGTTTGTTTGTTTACAGTATAAACACTCCGAGAAAAAGTACGAGTTATAAAGAATTACTCCCTCCGTCACAAAATACTTTTCCTGTTTTGACTTTTTGTACTGTTCATTGTAAGCGATTGACTACTAATTTACACATAATTTATAAGACAAAATATAGTCATGAGTGATTTTGTTTGATTCGTATTTGTGAGTACTTTAATACAGTAAATTTTTTATATTTAATACTAATACGAAATTAAAGATATTAACGATCAAAAAGTATGTATTGACAAGCGTGCACATGATTAACAGGAAAAGTAATAAGAGACTGAGGGAGTAAAATTTAAGAGAAGAGCCGTTGGCATATACTAGTACTGTAGTAGTGTAGATCATAGGGGGACCAAGCTATAACTATTATTTCTTTTAATTAGTGTGGGCGGCAAAACATCCCTTTAATTATCTTTAATTACTAATAATATATACAGTACTTAATAAAAAATTAGTAAAGATGAGGTAGGGTTACCCACATAATCATTAATCTCCCTTGTTTCTCCCCTTAAATACCAACCCTCTCCTGCTCATCCACTTACACACTCTCTCTCTCTCTACACAAATAATTTGCAACAAAAAGCAATGGGAAAAGAAGAAGTTGCAGAGCAAGGTCATGAGTATTCCGGCAAGGACTACCAGGACCCACCGCCGGCAGACTTTATTGGGATGGATGACCTGGGAAAATGGTCATTTTACAGAGCACTCATAGCTGAGTTTATAGCCACCTTACTGTTTCTATACATAACTGTATTGACTGTTATTGGTTACAAGAGCCAGTCTGCTACTGATGAATGTGGTGGTGTTGGACTTCTTGGGATTGCATGGGCCTTCGGTGGCATGATCTTTATTCTTGTTTACTGCACCGCCGGTATCTCTGGTCAGTACTCCTAACTTTCCTCTCCTTTCAATTTTACATACATATAATTAAGTGCTTAATTAGTTAGGCTAAAACTACGACTAAGTTAGAAGAATTAGTGAATATTTCTATATTATTACAAGTTGCATTTCCTCCTTAAAACTCAATTTAAATTTTAAATTTAATCCGGCTAATCTGAATAATTAGTGAAAATTTATCTATCAAATATACTAGTACCAAGTCATTATAAATCTTGGTTTTGCCAACGTTAGGTAAGCCAACTTTTACATGTTGATTGTTAATTAAGATAACAACTCTACCAGACTACCACCTTAAGGTGAAGTAGATGCCTATGGGTAGTTAATTTGACTCATCAGACTGCATGATTTAGATTTATATGTTAAATAAATAATCAAACTTTTAATCTGTCAGGCCAAGGGCTAAATATCCATATCATGCTTACTTGTTAATAGTTTTATCGTTCATGAATTGGGCAATTTTTTTTATTACTATAGTGACTTAAACAACGAGCTAGCAAACCGCCAAAGCTTTTAAGAAGTTACTTATTTGTTTTAATGAGCTAAATCAATAAAATTAAAGTTATATCTTTTGAAAATTAATTGCAGGAGGACACATAAACCCAGCAGTAACATTCGGATTGTTCTTGGCAAGAAAAGTGTCACTAATAAGAGCAGTGATGTATATGGTAGCACAGTGTTTGGGTGCAATTTGTGGAGTAGGTTTAGTTAAGGCATTCCAAAAGTCATACTACAATCAGCATGGTGGTGGGGCTAATGAGTTGGCTGATGGTTACAACAAGGGCACGGGTTTGGGTGCTGAAATTATTGGCACGTTTGTTCTTGTCTACACTGTCTTCTCTGCTACCGATCCCAAGAGAAATGCCAGAGATTCTCATGTCCCTGTAAGATACTACATATTTCGATCTCACTCTTTTCAGATTATTAGTTTCTAATTGTAACATATATAACAAAATAAATTTATTCTTTCTTGTACAATTTGTTTCCGATTAATAATTTTGACCTTTATTTTGAATAATTCAGGTGTTGGCTCCACTTCCCATCGGATTTGCTGTGTTCATGGTTCACCTCGCGACAATTCCCATTACTGGAACCGGAATTAACCCTGCTAGAAGTTTTGGAGCTGCTGTCATTTACAACAGAGAAAAGGCCTGGGATGATCAAGTATATACATATACTTCTACTCATATACAATTTATCTTGAATTATTGACTCATTACTATAGATCGATTAAATCTACTATGGTTTATTAATATATTGCAATATTCTTTTCAGTGGATTTTCTGGGTTGGACCCTTCATTGGAGCAGCCATTGCTGCATTCTACCATCAGTACATTCTGAGAGCAGCAGCAATCAAGGCTCTCGGGTCTTTTAGGAGCAATGCCTAAAAGTTATAAGTTGCGCACGAGATCGATCAAATATTCGTGGCATGCGTTGTGCCCCTCTCCTTGGTTCTTTATATATAAGTTGGAGCTAGAAGGGGCAGAACCATGGAATTGTAGATAATTTGAATTGAATTATGTTCCCCTTTGTACGAGAATATTAAGTTTGTAATTTTCTCTTTGTTGTATTTGTATTTTTTGTGGTGTTGTGATCATCTTCTGTATCTTTTCATCTTTTGATAATATTCTCTATCCTTTTCTCTTTTTGTTCCCACTTAAATTATGTACTCAAATAATGTTTCAAATTTAATAAGTATATATGGTTTGTGCTCTTTATCTCGAATCTTTATCATGCATCCAGTTCATACTGTATGGTACCTATTTTTTCTTCTTTACCTACTAAACTACAGGAGTAATATTACTTTAAAACCGTGGCACCTTCATTTAGTATAACCCTTTGTAAAATTGTTTAGCTAGTATATCTGACACAGGTTAAATCCTTACAGAATATTTTATTTAATTATGATATGATTTAAAATCCAAATTCACGGTTTTTACATTGTGATCCATGATAATTGTTTGTTAAAACCATATATCACTATAAATTTTTATAAATAGATTTAATACAGAAAATTTTTGTGAATAGAGAGAGGGACACACCATTTATACACGCTTCTTACACTTATTATAGGTTTTCCTAATCGTGGAAAATTATAAGCAAATAATGATTTGTAAAAATCGTTGCGGTCCTTGTGGAGGTACCTCCTTTTCAATTTATTTGGTAAACCTCCTTGTCAATTTTGAGTTCCTCTTACTCCTAGTCCAGCTTATATGGTTATAACCTGGATTCGAGTATGACATATATCACACTTATTAACCAACACCGGATCGAATAATATACTGTAGTATATATGAACAAGATTATACGTGTGTGCGAGTGTTGTGTATATATATGCTTAAGTTTATTAGCATAACAAGATCATCCTTTTTGTCTTGTTTTTAATTTGGGAGACTGGCATTCTTATCTTGATCAATATCGATCATAGAAAAACCGAAACATATGTGCTACTAAAAGTTGAATGAGTAAAATAATGGTTCATGCGGTGAGATGAAGATAAAAAAAATGTTCATGTGATGTCTTGATACATGGTGTGACAGAGCATTTTGTTCTTAAAAATCATAATAGTTGTAGGTGACTGGTCCAGATCAAAAAAGTATAACATGTTTGTTGGATTCTTATTGTTTTGTTTTAAATGGAATATTGGGTGCCTTGCTTATCTTTATTATTACTCACTGAGCTAATCAATCTTATCTTCTTTTTATTACTATATAATTTTGTTTAACACGCGCTTTTAAATATTAGTTAGGGGTGTGATTTTCGCTAATTCATAACGCACTTTTGTCCTTAAATTAAGGCAGAAGGTGGGTTTAATTTTATATCATATATGTACGTGCTTTTGAACTTTTGTTTTATATAATTTTAATCCTTGGTGAATGCTATCGTCAACCCAACTCGACTACAGACATATGCTTCCGGAATATGCCAGGAACCCAATACTAATAATGGCTTTTATAGTACCCCTGAGGCCCGTATCATTAAACATGGAATAAAGCCACTATCAGTATACATCTCGGCAATGAACTGAAATTCAAATTATGAGCTAATTGTATTTTGCAACCGGAGTATTGATCATAGTAATTTTTATGCAATTTTTTTAAAACTTAAATTTGTGTACCCGTCCCTTCAAATGTGGTTTGCTTTACACTTTTCACAATGGAACAACAAAAATTGTCTTGGAAATAATAATAGTAATAATATGCCACAGTGCAAAAGTAGATTTATTTAGCAAAATCCATGGAATATTAATATTGAATACTGTCACTACTAGGCTGCAAATTGCAATTCAAGATTTCGGCAACATCAGGAATTCAGGATTCATGGATTCGTCCGTACAAATAGTCACGAATGTCTGTCTTGCTCTGATATAACTCTCAATAGAATAAGATTCATCATAATGGTGAATGATCCTCAATAGAATATATGGCAACAACTGTTCTTTCAAAATATATATGGCCGATTCATCTGTATTGGACTCGTAGGTCATGCGACACTGTGGCGGAATTAGAATTTCAAAATAACGGGGCTTAAAATTTTAATATAAACAAAATTTTTCTTAAAAAAATTCGAAAATTCATCGTAATCTTAAAAACGAGGTCTCTTATTAAACAAGAAATCAAGACTAAATCTATATTCAAGCATTTGTGAAACTTATCCTCTATCTCGTCTCATTGTTATCTCATAGGAAAAATATGTGATAAGTTTTGCTTTTGATTTTTAAATATGGAAAATTTTCTTAAACCTTGGTCATGAAATCAGTCGAAAGTACACTTTTAATGTTCACTCCGACTTAAGAATATGACACTCTAACAGTATGACTATCCGATACACAACAAAGTACAAACGAATCAACTTAAAATCTTTACCGGACTATGACCGAGCATCATAATAGCAAACAAACTTATTCATGAGCTTAATGAGCGAAAAAAATGAGAAATGGAAATCCATTTCTTCGAAATCCCACAAGAGTAATGTAATAGTGTACTCTAGCCAATCATATCGTGTAAATCAATTTAATTGAAAATTTATTTTAGTCTTATTGTATAGTACTTATTTGGAAAATTGTAATCAAACGGTTGTAAAATAAGGAGTAAAATCAAGAAATATGGATAAATGTATAAAAAAAATTGTGATAATTGTAATTTAACTATTCAAGAACAGATGGTGTGATAACGTGAGAAATAACGACAACTAACAAGTACTAAAATTGTAAGTAGAGGCATTAGGATTGTAAAAAATAGAAGTTACTAACTGGGGGCTTTAAAATGATAAAAATAAAAAAATATATACTTTAATTATTTTGACTCTAGCCGGGGTTTCGGCCTCCTAACCCCCTTGATTCCGCCCCTAATGCGACACATAGATCAAATTGTTCCCTTCGACTTGAGTTGCCTACTACCAAGTAGCAAGTAGCAATCCATTAGCTTTGGATCGTTCGCGATGGACTCACTAGTTGGATTGGGGTTGCGTAATTGGCCCCGACGAAAATTCTTTGGCTATACAAATTATGATAGGATCCAAAATTAATTATTTTGTAATCCAACTAAGGACCATTTTGCAAAACGAAATGCACAAAAATATCTGTAATTTGTTGCAATGGAATGAGATTTTACCAATAAAAGATCAAGAAAGATTTATACTAGTAGATGTTTATGCACAAATATATGCATAAAAGGAACGTTTTTGTTATTCAATCGAACATTAACAAATTTACATGGAAAATGGTCTGTATAATTCTCCCAAGACTAGGAAAAAGATAGAATACATGAACATCTTATCATCTCCAAACCGAGTATTAACAACTCTTCTAAATCAAGAGGTGCAATATATTAGTATCACGAAAATACGTGAAGGCATAATAATGTACGTATCTCAAGTTTCTTGTGCAAATTTCAAGCATGACGAGAAGGGCATGATTATAATTAAAGTAAGAGGAGTGCATTGATTTCAGCTAATAAGCTTCAGCACGCGCTTGAGGCTTTGATAATAATTCCAATTCAAAAAGACTGCACAAGAACTAGTATAACAGTATTACTACACCCCCATCACATGAGTACATGACTTGTTAGTACCATAATGACAACTTTGCTGCCCCTTCAAGCGTAAGCTAAAACCAATACAATAAAGCTTTCTTTCTTCTTTTCTATTCCCTATTATTACTAATTTAATATTATCATATACAGAATTATCAATCATCACTTCGAAATGTATTTATACACACATATGTGTACATTATCAAAGAGTAATTACACAAATAATAATAAAAGATAAAAGACTAAGAGATTGATTAATTATCATCAGCCATGTTATGGATGATTACAAACAATATAAACACGTATATTTGTGTTGATCACCTTGTTAAAAGCAACGATAAATAATTTACTTAACATAATCCAGATGCCCTACTTACTCATATACCCATTTCACAAACCACTCAAGTAGGGAGCAGATCTGAGAATAATGCCATTCACGATTCCCATGTAATATACAAAAATGCCCTCGTAAAATTCTCTCTAACATAAATCAGTTTTGTATCGGTTTCACGTAAAATGACTTTTTAATGACACAAATAATCGCTACCAATGAACCTGTCGAACTTGAGGTACTGTGAATATTATTTCCATGCACAGCAGCTTCGGTTATTCATTTCGGGAAATACCACTCATAAATGTAAATCATAAGTTGACCTTGAGGGTAAATTGGGAAAAACATGGCTATCTATAATGTTACCAAGTAATCTTGTAGAGCATAACCCCATAATTGTGTTCCTTCTAAAAAGATAAATGTCATCACCAGAATTGAGGTCCAGGCAACAAGGTAAAAAGCAAAACACGCTTCCTATGGGCTTATAAAACGCAGTTCAAGACATCCTAAATGATTCAAGACAAAACATACATCACCGATACTTAAATAGCACAGCAGTTATGTCTCCTCTTCTCCTGCTCACCGTCTTTGCCTTACTGTCCTTCACTATAGCTCAAGATCAATCACGATCTCCCCATGGTCTCACTCACTCAAGCCCAGTAGCCTTCTCTCCATCTGCATTCGAATTTTTCCACCCGGAAAATCATCAGCACCCTAACATTGAAAACCCATGTGCTACATCAGGTTGTCCCCCATTGCACTTATCAGCAACGGTGCAGTCAAGCCTGGCCTATGACAGCAGATTTACACCAGATCACTACAACCGTAGCAGGCGAATAACTGCTGCTGGCATTGCTGGAATAATCTCTGGCTTCGTATGTGTTGCAATCTTGGCAATGGGTATATACTATGTCATGACCAAGCGACACGCTAATATGAGTAAAAGTAATACTGTTCAAGCTGAAGCCTGAATTGCTCCATAGTGCTCAATCCAAGGCTAGAAATTGCGGCACTGCACGCTAATTTCTGATATGTCTGTACTATAATCAGTATCAGAAAAACAGAAGCTGGAACATCTTTAATGCATATTTACCAGTTCATTGTAAGGAGTACTATTTACTCTTCTTATTAGATAGTTAAAACTCGTATAATTTTCTAGTAAGACATTGTTAACTTTGTGAACCAAACTCAAAGCTTGTCGAATTGTCATGGAGAGTAACGCTTAATGCACCGGGACACAGGTGTAATCAGTTCTAACGTAAATAATATAACATACTAATGTTATGTGGTGGTGTTGCACATCCATTTCATACTTAACTAGTATTCGGTCTGCAGAACCACCACAGTTTGGTCTTTGTATATAACAGTCGAGTCACATTTTATTACCTACCTATTTCAGGCTGGTTACAAGTCTTACCCGTTGCGGCTCTGCGTTGCTTGGCGTCCTATATTGTGACTACCATGAGATCCCCTACGCGGGTAATCAAATATAAATTTATATGCATCATTCTATATTATTGTACATGCTAGTTAGCATTAACAAATCTACAATAAATTTCAAAGGCGTCAGTAGTCAGTACTTACGAAATCAGCATAAATCAACATTACAAAATTAGCATACAGCGTCATTATAGCTGAATATAATATCTACAATGGTTCACACTTCACAGCAGTAGAGTTAATTAGTGACCAACTCTTGCCACCATAACATATATATGAACAATTCTGGCAAACATTGTTTAACTGGTAAAACAAAATTGACAATTTCGTTACAGGCTTCTAACTATTAATTATATATTAGATGGTTGTGAATCACTAAGCAGCTCTCAATCATGATCAATTAATTACAAACTCACAACAATATGAGATATCGAGATAAATAAAAGTTACTATATGTTTTTATTACATGTAGTATAAACTTACCATAAATTTACACACACACACAAACATAATCTCACTTGCTTGAGAACACATGAGAACAATTGTTATGCAATTTTAAAATTGTCGAACGACATACAGAAAATGCAACAAGTGACAACAATTGTTCTCATGTGTTAACACAAACTATTCGAGTGCGAGCCTACACTAATAATACTATATAAGAGATTGATACTTATAACAACATATAAGAGATGAGAGAAACGATAGAGTCATTGGACAGAGTTTGTGACGGCCGGAAAAAAACTCAACTCAATGCGGCCCAAACAGAATTGAGCCAAGTAGACGGGAGAGATGAGAAAAGGAATTGTATTGGGTCAGATCAGAACCGGAGAAAATATGTGGAATTGCAGACAGAAGAGAACTGGTTAAGAGGGGCAGGAGCTGCAAGTAGAATTATCATAATCTATTTTTTCAGATCACCTCTTTTTGTAAGCCCCTAAGTTTTTCTATTTTAAAAAATCCAGTACCTGCCTGTCCAGGGTTAAAGAGGGTGGCGATTGTAAAGTGTGGCGAGTCTGGCGACATGTGGTGTCGTTACTGGTTAGGTGTGGATGACAGGGCCTCAGAAACCATCCTTATGGCAACTTGGACGCCATATGCTCATGGGGCTCCATATCCCCAAAAACACCATATGGCATCATGTGGCGAACATCATAATAAGCTTGCCTTGGTTTTTCAACAACAAATTTTAGCAACCACAAGAACAGTTTAAAGCTTTACCAACTAAAGGGTTATGAAGAGATTGTTATGTGAAACTGACATCAAGAGCAGTGGCTTTCCCGTATAAATTCAAATGATCCTCATAACTCTCCGTTTGAATCCAATCTTACTCCCAACACTGTACAGGATATAAGTCATAAAACTAATTACGGACACAGGTAATACCTTTGCCACATAACAGTTGTGTATGCATAAAAAAATGTTACAGTAATAAAAGTACCTTAGTTTTCTCCAAAATGTTGGTTTTCTTTTGAGCCTTGTGTAAATATATGCAATCTATCAAATCATAGTGTTTAAAGCAGAATAGGTCGAAGAAGAAAGAAGAGCAAAGAAGAAAATGTACCAGGAAATGAAACTTGCATTTTCCTGAACATGGATTTATCATTGAGCTCATCACATTAATAAAATGCAATGTGTCGAACACCAGCCACTTCCAAAACTTGAGATATTTGAAACAGAGTGTGATTGCCGAATGCATCGATAATATATCAGTGGATTCAGTGCAAAGGGTTTGAGTATTACATTACAACATCTGGCTTTTTAAAGTTGACATTACTTGTGAAGAATAGAAAATCAGCAATGCCTTGCCTCTTTAGAAATCAAATCAGGCAAGAAAATATATTACAATCCACAAAAAGAAAAAGGTGCATACAGTTCCTTAAAATTCAGTCATAGATCTCTACTTTCCACGTGAGCTAAGAGACTCGATCACAGGTCCAAATGTAAGATCCACTGCTCTGTTCCACAGGTGTGCAAACTCCAGACGAGATTTTTTTTCAAAAATGGGATTCTTTGTCTGAAAAGTTGAACACAAAGTCTATCCAGTCAATGGGTTTAAATAATGAGAGTGAAATTTTTTAAATCAACTTAAACAAAAATCATGTTTCCAGAACATTTAAGTGCAGGGAACCCTTACGATTTCCAACTAGGGCAAAACAATTCAGAGGATATGTCACTAAAGCAGGCAGATTGCACGTTCATATGAGAAAAGGATTCAAGAACTACAAAGAAAAATGATTGAATATTTCTCTACCTTAGATAAAAGAACTTTCTAGATAGAAACAGATACATGTTGTATCTTTTGGCAGATATATTCTCTTCAAAGCACATAGTAACAGTCTAACAGATATTGCAACAAAGGCCAACAAAACAATTTTATGTCGCATCAATTTACTAAAAAAATATTGGAAGCCATGCCAGTTTCTGCATGAATTTTCTAATTCTTGTTGAAAATAGACAATTGCAACTTTTCAATAGAACTATAGAGAAATGTTCTACTCCTCAGACCTGCAGCTAATTTCTGATGCTGAAGATCATACTTTCAATTCTCTAATCATCCCATTTTGCACCCCACCCCGAAAGAAAAAAGTATACAAAAAATTCCATTTAAATTTGATTCAGAAGCTGTACCTTCTTATATTCCAATTTAGTCCTCAGTTAACTTTTAAACGGTATCCCCCAGGCATTTCTAAGTTTGACAATTCCTCCCTGCATATTTTGCTTTTGATAGTTTAAATGTACTAAGCACAAAATACTGATATACTATATATGCTTTCCTAAAGATAAGTAACTCTTTACTTATGAAACTATCATTTTTTACTTATATATGATTTTATCTTGACAATAACAAGTATATTAAATATATCAAAATGAGGAAATAAAGAGTTTTCAGTGGCTCAACTTAACTTTTAATCTATATAATTCTACAAGAGGTTTCCGAAATTGGCATCATTAAATAATTTTTTGTTGCAAAGAAAGCCCAGATTTGTCAATAAGGACACTGAAACACTAGAACTGTTTCATGCAGAAGTCAATAACAATAAAGTTGCAAAAGAAGATGATATTATAAGAGGAAAATTTAAATATTTGAAGTGTGATGACTTCAGAAGTTGTTAATTGCAAAGACAGATGAAAAAGATGATATCTTTTGCAACAAAGAAGAAGATTGTTGAAAATTACATCAATACATTCCAGTATAATAGTTCCTTTTATTCTTCAACTCAAAAACACTTGAGAGAAACATATAACATTTTCCTTTTCCAAATCAGACACAGGATCACATGAGAGGAAGTAACTCAACTTTCTTTGAAATAACAGTTTCCTCAACTTTCTTTTCATTCATAAGTTAACAGTTTCTTTGAAAAATATATTTTCTTTAATTAATAACAGTTTCTTCAATTTACTTTTCTATGAAAACTCACAAACACAACAGACATCATGAACTCTATAAATGTATAAACAGTTAAAATAATACAAGTATATCTGCATAACACTGAAAGAGCAACATATAAAATCCTAATGCATTTTATGGTCATGCATAATACAACACCCAAGCACGAAGAAAATGTACAACATGGATGCATACAAAAGTTAGAATTCAATGCATGTATGTGTGTGTGTGTATCAACACTAAAACGGGGAATCATATTCCTAGGGACAATGCACTGTGGATCATTATAGTTGACGTGAATCGCGATGTAAATATAGCCCTTGACATTCATTTGTTCATTTCCTATATAAATAAATCCAGCTACATATAGAATATAACAGAAATGGTTTGAATAAACACAAATAAACTACAACTGAATCAAAAAGTACTGAAGCTTTTATCAACTACAAGAAATGAGTATAAATTGGAAACTCAGATAACAGATACGAGGACAAGAGGCAAATTTATTAAGGATACTTTCTATAGCTTACGTTTAAAATTTAAAACGTATTAATTACTCATTAAACATAATGTTGTTGTCTTGTAGCTCAGTTGGTGGTCTAATCAAACAGTTATCACGAGTAAAAATTTCTCTGGGACCATTTATGTTTTGTTAATCCGTATAAAAATATAATTAAGTGAAGCTGACCTCATGGTTTTCAGAAAATATAAGGCTACAGTCTGCTCTTGATTTGTTCTCTATTTTTGAAAAGCTGAGGTCAAACCGTCAAACCTTCTCGAATAGATATCGGGAACACATTTTTAGGTTAAAAGAAGGATAAAGACTTGGGCCCTGTTTGTTAAAGCTACCTTATAATATAATTATAAGTTTAAACTTACTTATAAGTATACTATTTGAATATATGTGTAACAAGTAAAAGTGATTTATAACTTGAATTCTGAGAAGTACAAAACATGTACTCGTTTCAGTTATTAATTTTACATTTGAAATTTAACTTCATAAAATAGGAACTTATAAGACATGTATACTATTATTAAAGTAATGAAAGTACTTTGAGTGAAAAGTAAATTTTTTTTTTAAACCAAACTAACCATTAGTTACATCTGTTAATAATACCCTAATATATTGTCTAGCATTACATATTTGATGACATATATTATTGTCGAGATCGATAGAGATTGGTGGTCATGTACTGTTTAGCAATTTATTATTCTGCAAAGGCAAATCAGAATTTGACATCTATAAGTAGTGATAATAATCCTTGCCTACTCACTTGTAAATTGATTCTTCTCATCCATACATTTATTTTCTCCTCTGTTCAAAATAGTATAATAATCCTTATTTTTCTCTCAACTTAAAAAACACATGAGAAACTTATAAAATTTTACCCCAATAACACACTGGGATCACACCAGAGAAAGTAACTTGAGTTGATGCAACTTTCTTCTTTGGTATAAATACAGGCTTCTAATAAGATAAATATTTCTCAGGTTCATAACAGTTTATTCGATTTCCTTGTATAAGAAAACTGACAAAGACAACAGACATCAAGCACTCTATACTCTAAATAGCTAGAAGACAGTTATACTCATATATGTATGTCTACATGACGCTTAATCATCTGGAATTTGGTTTCACTATACAGAAGGCCCCATGTTGAGTTACATATGCCCGCATCATAGAAAATCTTACATGCATTTTATGGTCAGAAGCACCAAGCCATTTATTCTCCATTTTTTTGTTGGAAAATATCTTCATCTTTTGAAAAATGTTTTCATCTTTTGAAAGGTGAAGCCATTTTGCAAAAATTCATAACATTCTCAAAGGAATTTTTCTCCTTTAGAAAATTATTTATTTTCCTCAAACAAAATAAATGTAGAAAAATATTTTCCAACAAATCAAAGAAACGCCATGAAAGTCAAAAATTCTGAAAAATATTGTCCTGAAAAACTAAGAAAATGTTTTCATGGAAAATATTTTTTGTTAAACAACGGAGCCTTATTGTTACAAAAAACGTAAAATACTAATGCATACAATTTGAGAAGTGAAAACCTATATTAATAATAATTACTAAGACAGGGAATTATATTTCTAAATATCATAGATGCTAGAAACAAAGACTTAGCTACGGAAACATCATGCTCATAATTTGCCTTTACACCAACGAAAACACCGCATCCATCATAATCATCACAAAACATACACTAAGAATACAGTAATTCCGGCAGTGACATTCATTTGATCAATTCATGAATAAAAAAACATTGAATATCATACGAAACATAGCAGAAATGGTTGAATAACATACCTGAGGATGAGAGGTAAATTGAGGTTCATTCTCCGAAATAGTCTTATAAATACGCCTTCTTTGCTCAAACACGATAGCTCCGGCGAAAATAGCTCCCAGTGTAGCGCCAAGCAAACGCTCCTGCGAAACCCTAATTCTTGTCACATTTTCCCCCAATAACAAACATGGATACATACAGATATATGCATAAAATACATATATGTGAAGATAGAAATGAAATTTAAATGAAGTCGGCGAACCTGATTAAGAACGCTGATCATTTTCGCCCTCGTTCCGATTGATCTCGCTTTGGGAATAGGGTCTTGCTTTTTTATTTTTCGTTATATTATGTCCGATAAGAGAATATTTTTTATCAAAAAAGGTTTATATTGTTGCATTGAATATATTTATAAGTCTGTAATAATATTAAGATATGTATTACAGTAGAATTGTTGCAGAAATATTAGATTTATCAACACTAATTAATAATGAATCGTGAATGGCTGCTTTCCTTCTAAATTATGTTATCTCCAAAAATGATGTCATAATTTTTTTTAATGAGATTGTCATTTATTTTGAAATATAGGTCACGCTTCTCTTGCAATCTTCATACTCTTTCCGATATAAAATTTAATTCTTAGGCTAATTCTTATTTGAAAAATGATAAAAATACCCATTTTTAATTTAAAATGACAAAAATAATAATTTTCAGGTATATGGTTATTTTTAACGGATGAGATAACCAACTGATAATTGGATATCTCATTTTGTATAAAATACTCTACTGACAAATGGGTAAATAAAAAAAATTGAGATAATCAATTCATAAATACGTATTTTATACAAAATGAGATACTAAATTACCAGCTGAGTATCTAATCTGTTATCAATCACCTATCACTTTCAAAATTGTTATTTTTACAATGAAATTTTAAAAATGGTAACCAAAGCCCCGATTTTTTACATTTTAAAATCACAAATTATTTTCACTCTTCCTCTTCTTTTCAATCAAAAACTTAATTTTTATCCATTCATATTTTTAAAATATACATTCACGTTTCATATTTTTTTATACAAAATCCTAAATCTTGTTTGCTGAGTTTTTTGGTTCTTCACCTTCTTTGTCTTTTGTACTACTTTCCTTTATACCATGCTTTCAGAGATGTTTGATTCTTTTGTTATATTGTATCGTTTTATTCTCTCTTTCTTTTAACGTTTCACTCTATTCTTTTGTATTTTTTATACTATATTCTGATTTTTAATCTCGTGAATGGTAATTGAACACGCGCGCGCGCACACACACACGTATATATATTTCTGTTAATTTTGTTTCTTGTTGATTATTCTCAGTCTTCTTCATCTATTAAGTATTGATATATTATGTGTGTTTAGTTTCTGTTTAGATATCGCGTTTAGTATATATAAAGATGTTTGATTCGTTGATATATTAGTGGGTTTGTGATTATTTGTTTGATAAAAATGTTTGATTTGTTGGATTTTAGCAGTTTAATTGTGTTTCTTAATGTATATTTATTTTATGAAATTATGTGTTGATTTATGTGTGAAATAGTGTTTAATTCTTGGAGAATAATTTTTAGATGATAAAGTTGTAAATTTGGTGATAGTACTTTATTGACTGTATCTCGAAAAGATGATTTTTGTTTTCAATTTATGTTTGTATATGTTTACATGTATGTGTGTATGTATACGTGTGTGTGAGTATGTAATTAGATGAGGATTGAATAACGGGTTGTTGGTTAATTGGATATTAGTTGTTATGTTTAAATGAGTTACTAATTATGTATGTTTTATGAGATATTTAATTAAAAAAATTGATCTTTTTTTGTGATAATATTTAATTGTGAGTTTGTATTAGGCAGATGATTGTTTGTATTATGATTGTCAGTATATGATTTTATACATGGTTATGCACCTTTGATAAAATGATAGACTTCACGAGTTTGACTGATTGATATCGATCAATTATAATCTTTTGTAACAAGTCAGTTCAAAGTGTATGTTTTGTTTTGAATTTTTTTGCTATCAGATGATTGGAAATGCTAAGATTTCATGAACTACATCACACATGAACAATGGTCAGGGTCAGAATGCGTCCTAGATAGAATTGGGTGCACCTGGACTGAGTGAGCGAAAGCCCACTCCTCAATATATATCTCATTTAAACACATTCCAATAATATCCAGTATAAACCCAATTTATAAATAGGCTCAAATATAAAATATTCAAATATAAATTTGGGCATAACAGATAGATACAACAAGTAATAAGAGTAAGGTAATCACAATTAACAGGCATAAGAAAAAAAGGTATTAGAAGACAATGAAAGTCCAATAGATGAGGATATCGAGGATTTTATAATGCTAATTACATAATGATGATAATTAATCTGTTAGTTTGCTATTTAATTGATATTTAATCCAAATAATGGATCAAAACATTGTTCGATAAAACATATATTATCTTTGGGTTGGAGGAAGACTTACAAATGTGATAAAATTCTCAATTTTCATCACTTTTTTTGTCCTTCATCTCACATAATCTCGCAAATAATCTATCATGTATCTGATATCATGATAAAATTCTCAATCAGAAGAAGTGAGTGACATTGAGAATTTTATCATGACATTAGAGTCAGGTTAAATTATTTATAAGGTTAGGTACGATAAAGGAGAGAAGAAACGAGGAAGATTGAGAATTTTATCATGATTGATCATATTATGTTTTTTACCGGTTTGTTCTTGATTTTATCCATGTAATTCATGATCTATGTTCTTCATATAACTTTGTCTATGATTAATAACTTTTAAAGAGTTTGTAATATGAATTTATTCCTTTTTTGAAATCGATTTAAAATTTTAAATCTACAGTTAGCTAAAACTTTAAAAAAACATAAACTTGTAGTTATTATTTTTTAAAAAGTATCATACATATTTTGCGTAAATTCGTTTATTATTGAAACTATTAAATCATAACGATTATTAAATTTATGTTTGTATTACGTTAATTTTACATTTCAGCGTATTTCAAAAACTACCCTTATTTTCATATTCTAACTTATCATTGTACAAATAATTATAAACAAATACTTGAATAATTTATTTCCAGCAATTCTTTTATAAATTTCATACTAGAATATTTTTATTTTTAAAATCAGTGTTGTGAAAATTTGTAATCGACAATAATCCGTATAACAATTTTATAATAAATAATCAAATAATTGAAAATTAATCGGAATATTACTAGGATATATTAAAATAAAATAATAATAATTAATTTACCAAATTTATAATATTAATTTTAAAAAAATATGGAATAATGAATTGGATTTTAGAAAACAAATTAGCAGAATATCTTATAATAATTAATCAGTTAAGTCAATAATTTTAGAAAATATACTTAAAATAGGTAACTATAAAAATATAAATTAGTATCGAAAGAAATTTTTATAAAAAAATTAAAAGAAAATACTCATCTTGTGCTTGAAAGATTAAAAAATAAACACTTTCTTTAACATTTTGTTCCCGAATTTTAAAAACTAAGGAAAACAAGTCGAGAGAAATTAAAATATTTTTATTCTAATTTTGGAATGAAAATATGTTTAATTTATCTTCACTCTCACTTACTTTATTTCCTTTTAAAATTCGAGAACACAAATATGAATAAAGAGAAGTGAAGGTGTTTTATTTACATTTCACTTACTTTCCTCCCATTTTAAAATTCGGGAGCAGGTCACTTTAACGTGTAATGGCTACTAATGCTGATAAAAATTGGGGAAAACGGAAACAACCGCTACTGTGCTATTACATGACCTGATAATTAGCTGCAATCCAAAGCGTTGAAATCACGACCCCGCGCAATTAGTGCGTCAACTCAATTACAACGACGTCGCTAGCACCCTAACACTGACCTTCTTCTCCCCCTTCCTAAAATATACACAATCCCTCTTTTAAACCCCTACTCTACTGAGCTCAGATCTCAACTCGCTCCTTCTCTCTCTCTAACTCACTTGATAAATGGCGAGTCGACTCGTTCTACTTTCTCTCACCTCTCTCCTCCTCTTCTCCCTCCTCATTTCACCTTCTCTCTCTAAATCTCCCGCCGGCGATGACATTGACGACGACGAAGATCTCACATTCCTCGACGATGACGCCGGCGAAGCCGCCGCGGCGCCACACGACGAATCTCACTTCTCAGATCCGGAACACTCCGATGGTGAGTTTGATGACGACTTCAACTACGATGATTTCGACGCGCCGTCCGGATCGGAGTTCGACGAGCATGGATCGAGCGCCGAATTTGACGAATCGGATGTCGTTGTGTTGAATGGAGGCAATTTTAGTGAGTTTATTGAGAAGAATAGGTATGTGTTGGTGGAGTTTTATGCGCCGTGGTGTGGTCATTGTCAGGCGTTAGCACCGGAGTATGCAGCGGCAGCGACGGAGCTGAAAGGAGAGAAAGTAGTGCTTGCCAAAGTTGAGGCGACGGAGGAGAGTGAATTGGCAGAGAAGTATGAAGTTCAAGGTTTTCCGACTATATATTTCTTCGTTGATGGCATTCATAAGGCGTATCCTGGTCAAAGAACTAAGTAAGCTTGTTATCTCTCTCCATATTTACGGTATAAATTACTAGTACAGGAACAGGAGATTTTCACTAATTAATAGTGGTTATTAACTAATCGAGATAAAATGTACATTATATGTGTGATAGGGACGGGAAAAATGTACATGATCAACTGATAGAGTACTCAATACGTGTGTGCATTTTTTTAATGTTTTTATTAGTTGATCTGAGCCCGACTGTTATGAATGCTTAGAGATGCAGACTTTTATTTATTTATTTTGATTTGATTTGAATCATTCTAGGTGCGGAAATTTAGATTCTATGTGTATGATTAGCATGCTAGACCAATAATCTGGACACAATCACACACAATTACCTCACTTATCTATGCCTATTACTTCTAGTTTGCTGTTAAGCTAGTTCTCGATCCAACGTACTGTTTGTGTTGATAAAGTTGTAATATGTGGTACTGCTTTTGTCCTTTCTGAAATGAGTCGAAGGGAGCTTCATTAAGGTCATGTATTTAAGCAATTAACTTAAATTTTATTTTATAAATGGGATTAGTGCCAACTATACTGGAGATAATCACTAATTAATAAGTTCTATTTTCCTAATTCACTTGAATCACAACTTTATTTTTGAAGAATTTCTGTAGTCAGGTCAGTCCTGATGTTTTTTCCTTTGTATTTAGCAAATGAGATATCTGGAAGACAGGAAAAGTTGCTGCTATTTCACTTCCATTATTCTTTACCTTTTTGCATCTGAGGACCAACTCCTTGGTCGGCTAATAAGCTGTATTTCAATGCAGAGATGGTATTGTCACTTGGATCAAGAAGAAGATAGGACCTGGTGTCTACAACATAACGACGACAGAGGACGCAGAACGCATATTAACATCTGAGGATAAAGTTGTTCTGGGCTACCTTAACTCTCTGGTGGTAATGTGCTCATTACCTTCAATTTTTCCCATCCTGGTTATTTATTTTGTTTAATGCTGCCAATGGTATTACATCGTGTTCGAAACCGTATAATTGTGTGTTGAGAGTGCAAAATGTTGCTCAACAGCATGTTGCTATCTATTTTTTAAAAGCCTAGAAATGTATCTAGAATGCAGTCTTGTCATCTTCTTTCCAAATGGAGTGTAGGATTTCATATGCAGGTAATGTATATTTGCTTATGGATGTATTTTGTGCTGTTGACGACATAGCTTTTTGAACTAGATGGAGGCAAGTATCTGAAACATGGTTACACAAGTATTTGAAGTAGATTTCACATGCAAATGCTTGTGAACTTGGTCAGGTTTTAGTGAACATCTTTTCTGCTTGGGTTCCCATATAGAATTGACAATCAGAAGAATCATAAGTAAAGAAACATTCATATTATATGTTTCCATGTACACTGGTTTTGATGATTAGCATATTCTACTCTACGACACATATTTATGCCCGGAAAATGGACGCATATTTGAAATAGGATAATTTTTGGTTTAAATAGCGAGTGTTGTATTGCCATACGAGGTTCTTTTGTGGCCTTGGCAAAAGGTTTTTGCCGAAGGTATAATTTCTTGTCAAATAAATCTTTAAGCAGAAGAACTTAGTATTTTATTACCAAATATAGATGTATTGGGATGAAATATGTTAACAAGTATGTGATGAGGTTCACCAGTACGAAGCACATATTTTGGTGTTAAAGGGAGTAACGGGTTTTTAACCTCAAGCAATTTATGTAAAATTTGATTAATAAAAACAGTGTCCTTTATGGACCAGAGATAATACCAACAGTATTGTTCTGAAGCTATTTTTCATCTACCTCCACTCACAAATTATTTCAGAATCATCATTAATACTATAATTTTAGATATTTGGATCAGATACAACAAAACATGTATTCATTCTTAATTGCTTCTGTCCTGCAGGGTCCTGAGAGTGAGGAGCTTGCAGCTGCTTCAGTACTTGAAGATGACGTTAACTTTTATCAAACTGTGAATCCCAGTGTAGCTAAGCTTTTCAATCTTAAGGATAATTTTAAGCTCCCGACTTTAGTCTTGCTGAAGAAGGAGGCTGAGAAAGTGAGCCATTATGGTTAGTTTCTACATTTACACGTGTCCCTCTAAAAGATTGGTTTTGCCAAGGAACATTTTTCTCATTCCAGATTTGTGTCTGCAGATGGTCCTTTTGTCAAGTCATCAATAGCTGAATTTGTGTTTGCAAACAAGCTTCCTCTTGTCACCACATTTACTAGAGAAGCTGCTTCTTTAATTTTCGAAAGCACCATTAAGAAACAAGTATTATTGCCTTACCATTTTATCCTTTGAAGTTTATTTGAGCTCTGCTTATACAGGGATCTGACAATATACTGGATAAGGTTTTGACATGCTCATTGATTATTGTCAGCTTTTGCTTTTCGCCACATCAAATGATACAGAGAAAGTTGCCCCCATATTTCAAGAAGCGGCAAAATATTTTAAGGGAAAGGTCAGTTAATTTCTCCTCCAATCGGATTTGATCTACTTCTTTGGTTTTTCTATCTTTTAGATTACTTGGTCGAAATCAGTTGGATGCTCCTCTAATTGCTACTCTCTCTACTCTTATGCTTTTAAAGTTTTCTTTACAGTTTCTTAATGGTGCACACACTTGTATATTCTTGACTGCAGCTTACATGAAATATATCTGGACCAGTTATTTCTTTCCGTCACTATTAAAACTGACTTATAAAGAAATCTTTCCGTCACTTGTATCTCTGTCCTATTCTCCACTTGCTGCCGTATTGTTGTCGACATGACATGAAACCTGTACTGGTACAGATCCATACCAGATTTTGATGTCTAATATCGGACTCACATGGGGAATAAAATGGAACAACTGAGAGGGAAGAAAAGAAAAAAGAGTCTAATAAGTTCTCTTGCCCTCAATCATCGTTGTACCATGTCGAGGCAGAAAATTAAAGTACGGCTGTGTTGAGAAAGAGATGGAGAGTAGAAAGAACCCTAGGTTACATTTGGATCTGTGTCCTGTCCGACACTCGAAGCAATTAAATCTTGCATGCTATGTTTTAGATGTTAAGTGTTTGTATATATTTTGTATGCTGATAAGTGAAGTTACAATGAGAGCTCCCAACCATCCAAAAATTAAGGACTACGAATATGTATGCTAATGTTATGTTTATGATTATTCTATCCAGCTTATCTTTGTATACGTGCAAACGGACAACGAAGATGTTGGAAAGCCTGTCTCAGATTATTTTGGTATCACCGGAGATGCTCCTCAAGTATGATTTATGTTCAATTTTCAATTTTTCATTAATGTTTACTAGTACATTCATGCAATTTAGATGATAAATATTTTCTTGATATCAAGCAAGATCAATTTTTAGTTATTATTCCATTCTTATGCAGATTCTTGGATACACAGGAAACGATGATGCTAGAAAGTTCTTTCTGTCTGGAGAAGTAACTGTAGAAAATATTAAGGTATGTCTTTAAGCTTTGATTTGCTCTAACAGGGCTGCCTTGATTTTTTTTTAATAATTTTTTTGCCTTCTTGTTTGGAAAAAAAGATGTAGTTGCGTCTAACAGTTAAATGTGCTTTTTATCTCTACCTAGGCTTTTGGGGAAGACTTTCTGGAAGACAGGCTTAAACCATTTTATAAGTCGGATCCGATTCCTGAGACTGTGAGTTGTGGTTAATTTTGTCCAAGTAAATCTTATACTGAATTATGTCATCCAATTTTTCTTCCATTTTTTAATTGACACAGAATGATGGCGACGTGAAAATAGTAGTTGGAAACAATTTTGATGATATTGTGTTGGATGAGTCGAAGGATGTCCTTCTTGAGGTACCATTTGAATCTAATAAAAATGCCTCGTGTTATATCTTTCGTTTATTCACCTGTTTGTTGCATTTACTCCCTTTATTCACCTATTAGTCGAACATATGGCTTTTTGGTACAGATCTATGCACCATGGTGTGGACACTGCCAATCTCTTGAACCAACATACAACAAGCTCGCAAAACACTTAAGCAGTGTCAAGTCTCTGGTGATTGCTAAGATGGATGGTACCACGAATGAGCACCCCAGAGCGAAGGTAATGATGGATTCCTAGTACTGACTGATTGAATGGTCTTAATAAACCACCTGTTTGTCTAACCTTATAAGTATATTGGTACTTGCAAATTGCAATACATTAAAAAGTAATTTTTTGGTCAGTTTGTGTAAAAAGTAAAAGCAACTTAAAAGGGTACTTTTGTTAGTTACTTGAAATTTGTACTTTGACTCGATAAAAATCAATATTATTCTTTTTGGATACAAGTTCTAGCAATTTTTGGTTATATTGTTATTTTTTACATATTATAAGTTATATATTATTAATAACATTATCCACACTGTTATAGCTTAAATTAAAAGTTATATATTATTAGTAACATTGTCGACACTGTTATAGCTTAGAAGAAAGAAAGTGACTTCTACTTACAGTCGTGAAAATAACTTTGAATAACAAGTATCTTTTGTTACCCAAAGTCCCAAACTGTTTTTATGGGGTATGTTAGTGCTTTGGCCATCTAAGTAATCCTACCTCCAATGCTAGTCCATCCCACACACGCGAGTCTTTTTATTTTTGCCAAGTTAATTTGGAGTAATTATTAAAAAGAAATGGCATGTTTGCTATTTCCATACTAATATCTATTTCTTATCTGTGGGTTCCCTTTAATTTCTATGCAGTCTGATGGATTTCCGACGCTGCTCTTCTACCCAGCAGGAAACAAAAGCTTTGATCCAGTGCGTAAATCTTTCTTATCCACTCACTTGTCACCACAATCTTAATTATATGTAATTAGAGTAATGGTATGCATGTTTTTGTGCTGTGGCAGATTACTGTAGATGTTGATCGAACAGTGGTGGCATTTTACAAATTCCTTAAGAAACATGCATCTGTCCCATTTAAGCTCCAGAAACCAGCTACAACTTCAACATCACCAGACACTGAGCCAGAGATCAAGAAAAGTACTGAGGCTAAGGCTGAGGCTGAGGCTGAGGCTGACTCCAAGAATTTGAAGGATGAATTATGAGTACTGTAACATTTTATATTTTCGTAACCTTAACATATCTACCTGAAATCGGATAGAACAGGACAAAATTATATAACCGAGGAAAAGAATTCAAATTTAAATTATATCTTGCCTATTACCCGGGTCCTACTTTTAATTGTCAAAATATCCAAAAACCGTGTACAGTCAATAACTTTTGATTCTAATGTCATGACTATTTTTCTTCCCTCGCTAGGAAGAGTTGCAGCTCCATTTGCACGATCTAGGATATCGAAGTTGGGCCTTTCAAGTGTCAATTTTTTTCACATATTATTGTTAGTTGTTAGATTTCTATATTTATTAAATCAAAATATTAAATTAATTTTAATATGAGATTATGATATATTTAATAAAACATAATTATATAAATTATTCTAAGCATGTTTTATTAAATATATCATAATCTCGTATTAAAATTAATTTCATATTATAATTTAATATATATAGAAATCTAACAACTAATAATAATATGTATATAATTGAAATGAGTAATTATTATTGTTAGTTATTAGCTCTTTTCATTTGTAAAATTATTTTAGAGCCCGGTCTCTTATAATTTTTAGTGCTTTTTGTAGTTCTAAAAAAAAATTCCTATTGGAAAAAAATTATAGTTGATAGATGGTCGCCAACAATGTCATAGGATCAAAAATACTATTCTCTTAAAAATTTCAACTTCAATGAATAGCCCCTTTTTTTGTTTTTGTTTTTAATCAGTGTTCTGAAAAGCGCAAATCAGAGATAAGGAGATCACCTTCTAGCACTTAAGTGTTAAAGCGATCGCTTAAGCGGTTAACAGACTATAAATAAATATATAATTATATACATAAGTATTAAAATAAATAATATATATTATAATAATATATGCATTTACAAAATTATAATTAAATAAAATATATTAATATTGATAAAAAAATATAAAATAAAATATAAAATTAATTTTTTTAAATCTACACGCTTAGTTCCGCTTAAATTTGAACAAAACACTTAAAAATTCGATTATACATTAATCAATCAAGGCATTTTAGGACCCGATTCCGCGAAAGCCCCGCTTTTTAAGTCATGGAAAGCTGCATATACATATATATAAAAGCCAGTGTATTTTATTTTTATGGACTCTCTGTAGCAAGGAAGTATAAGATATTAGTTCTAAAAAACCACTGTTGTATGTGTTAGTTGACTTTTATCTGGATCTGGATCTGGAAATTGTCAACTTTATTGCATGTGGATGTGGTATCGTTTTATTGCATGTGGATGTGGATGTGGATGTGGATGTATAATTATTTTAAATAAATTCAGCAAAAGCATTTTTTTCACGAGGGAAGTGTACCAATTGCAAGAAGAATCTAGTCGGTACAAACACACAAGCACAACTTAGAACACCAACAGTTTTATTTTTACATGTAAGTTAAGTGAACCAGACAAGTTTATATATTACAAGTCTGTTCAACAAACCACACAAATCTTATTGTTCATGTCTCAATCACACTCAGGCATGATAACAGCATTGACATGTAGAAGATGGGGTCACTTATATTCTATATTTACAATGGAATACAGGGATACTAAGCAAGCAGAACACACGAGATTTACTTTATATTCTAATCATACACATACTAATCAAACCAAATCAAACATACTCGTCGATCTTCTGAGGCGTATAATATACAGACATCACCCAAACTTGAACGAATAGAGAACTGTTTCCCTGACGAAGAAAAGAAATCAGATCATAGACTTACTCCGCACCTTAAACTCTTCACTCACTATACAAATGCTCCTAACAATACAAAGTCGTAGGAAAACTTAGAATTTACAAGCCTATATCTGATACAGTGATACTCTATAGTGAAACACTCGAGGTTTTTTTCTTCCTGATAATAGAATGTATAGTGAACTCCAGCTGAAACACCACTCATTCTTTTGAAGGCTAATAAGTTTCGAAGAATAGCAGAATGAGATGCATATATATGTATTACCGTATTCTTAACAGTTTCTAGAATTTATGTTTCTGTTTTCTTGTTCAAAGAGAATATTGTGGCGCTAACTTGATGAGACGTGCAACCCTGTCCTCCATTTGAGGAGCTCAAAAAGAATAATGCTACCCCCCATTGCAACACCAAATCCGGCGAATGTTGCTAGAATAATCAACAGAATCGGCTCCTTGTGCACCTATATATGTATCAACAAAAGAGGAGAAGAGAATTTAACTGCCGACACTGCACTCTAAAATTGAAACTAATCAAGCGAGTAAAAGAAGACAATTATATGCATGTCCACATTATTGTGACCTCAATATTGAATGAGCTACAAAAGCTTTCTCCATTACAACATATATTCAATGATATAGCCAGTTTTACTAACTCCTTTATTTTTGCTAAATAATTTTTTATGTTGAAGGTTTATATAAGTTTACATGGACATCTCCTCGTGGTACTTCTCAATATACATTTAGGAGCACATTAACTCTTACCATGAAGAAGAAAAGGTGTGCAAATATAACCACAAGCGCGAATTGTATTGATGCGTAAAGCCAAACAAATCTTCCCTTGACTGTGCCAAAATTCAGAGGTCTTAGCTTAGTACAAAAACTGGACTATGTTAAAAGAATTTTAGATAAATTAACATGCACTAGATTGCATATATGTATAGGTAAAATAGTACTGCTTATTTCTTTAAATTATGATTGAGGTGTACCCATGGTTGAAGAGGTCATGGCAGCAAGGAATCCCAGTATACATGAAAATGGAATAGATAGAGCTACTGAACCCATGCCCATGTCTGTGGTTTCTACCTGTGAATAAGAAGATGACATTAGGGAAAAACGGCAGCATATGTGATTGTCATATTTTATTTGTAACAACTCTTACCAGAAGTTCCTCAAGAAAACAGAAGTACAGAAGTACACTGGCTATGACAAGAATTGGCACCTCTTGCCAAACCCTGTAGAATTCACTGCAAACAAAGGATACTTTGTATGTTAATGCATTGTGTATAAATTTTCTTGGGATGTAGATAATCTACCATTATTCATGGTAATGTGTATCATTTGACTCGTTTATCCAGAAACGACAATAGAAAATTATATGCATTTACCTGAATCCATTGACTTCCATATAGGGGGCTCTAGTTGCTCCACTATTTTGATTTTGGATACTTTGAACCCGCAAGAGCTTGACAGGTAGATTTTTAACTTCATGTTTGCATACTTCACAGGTTTTGCAACCTTTAATGCTAAACCATTTTATAGCGCATTCCTGGTGAGCCAAAGCAAGTTCACCTTTGCAATTGCATTCCAACTTGAGGGTATCTCCACCTTCACATAATTCAACCAGGCAGATTCTACAAACAGCCTCTTCTTCTGGTATATCTTCGCCATCAGTCTCGTAATTTTCTGAAACAATAGCGTAATTATTAGTAATAATGATTCCAAGAAATATGAGTTTCATACCGAACAACATCATCCTGGATTATATTTTCAGATTTTCACAAGTTTCAGACAAAACTGGAGTCTACAACAGTAATCTGGTGGGAGAAAAGACAGAACTTTGTTTAGATTATGCTCCCTGCTGTTGCACAAAAGAGTCCCGTTTACCACTTTGATTTAAGGCTTTCTTATTTATTATCATATGTACCTCCGTAGAAAGAATTTTTTAGTAAATCGTATGTATCCGTGTGAGTACGTCCTGACAATTAAACTATAGCACTAGACATTGAGTAACTCACGTCATTCCATAAATCATCAACTGGAAATAGGCTCTTTTTGTGAAATAAAAACTAGTTATGAAGTAGTAAGAGTTGATTAGTATGGAGAACTGGTCTGATATCTGACTCACAAGTTAAGGAAAGTGTTGTGCCTTGCCCTTAAGGGGGTTATTAGAACATTCAGTAGCGGGTAAAGTTAGTAAAGGTTGATATTCTCCTATCTGCAGTCAATATAACGAACTACTTATGTTTTAAAAAAAATACTGAAGAAATAGATTACACAAGAACTCGGCAAACATGATGTGATGTAAGACATTAAAGATAGCAGCATACCATCATCTCCTGCTGTGGTTGTAGTTGATGTATGACTTCTGTCTCTCGTACGAGGTGATGGAATGATACGGATAAACGAATCCATTTTCCTTGTGCTTGTATCCTTGCTTAAAGAAGGAACTGAAAGCGACCGAGCTATGTGACTGTGAGCTCCTTTGTTCTAAACAGAAGAATGAAACAAGTTACTATACCATGCAAGTGGACCTAATCCTAAACCAAAAACCTGATGGAAACGACAACAGCTAAAGACTAATAAAAATATATGGAATAGGGACCCTGTCCGTGATTTTAAGTTCACCAATAAAGCTACCCACTTGTGCTTCCTACCATGTAAATTTTAAATAGGAGTGATGTTAAGACAAGTAACTTAACACCTTCCATTATATATATATCTTGCAACAGTTGCCTTTTGCATGATAAATTACAGAGTAAAATTTAATTATTCAACAAGAACATAAATATGCCAAGATGACGACATAAACCTAGTAAAAACAGTAATTAAATAAACAAAGAAAGAGCAAATGGAATGTGTTGATCACTTACATTCTGTGTACCAATAAATTCTGATCCATATATGGTTTCTGAATTTGCACGAGATATTGGATTTGCCGGTAGTAAGTTTTCCCCATGTATGGTTTCTGAGTTTGCATGAGCAACTGAAGCTACAGGTACTAAGTTTCCTCCACATATGGATTCCGAGTTTGCACGAAGAACTGAAGTTACAGGTATTGAGTTTCCTTCACATATGGTTTCTGAGTTTGCACGAGCAATGGGAGGTACTGGTAGAGATGATGTCCTATTCATCCTTGGAGTAAATATCTTTGAAAGTGACCAAGATCTTAAAATAGAAGGTTTATCAGATGGTTCACCTGAAGCTAGATTGGCAGCCTTCTCTATATCCGAACTAGAAACTTTGTACTTGACGCTCCGCTTTGGAATAATATGCTTGGCGGATGATTTAGCTTTGGGCAAGGATGGACCAGGAGATGTATTCATTTTTGCATTAGGAGGACTAGGCTTTGGGAGAATATTAACTTTCTTGAGGGTGGAAGTAGGAGAGGGTGGCATTTTTATTTGAACAAAATCATGAGAGGAGATTTCCTGATTTCTTGCTCCCATCTCAGATAAAAGAGTTGGCTTCCTTAACTGATTATTCGGTGCTTCTTGACTTGATCCAGACGATGAGTTAAGCTGAATTAGAATACAACAGATAAACATTAGTGATGTTAAAAGCATATGAACCAGACAGATAATTAATATTTATATGAAGGATAGTTCTAATATATATTATAATGTCCGTGTGTTTTAACACCAAGTCTTAAACAATAAAATGGACCATGTTATCAGATTTTCGCAGAACTGTTCTTCCTTGTCTTCAATCAAATGGCAGGCATCAACTTTATACAAGAACATTTTTTGCTTCATCTAGTAATCCAGTCTGTATATAAAAAACACTAGATTGTAGCAATCCCATTACCCATAACTACAGAGGATAAATATGCAGGAACTCCATTTATGAACTTGTCATTCTATATTGATAATCTTAGTTAATTTGTTAGTTAATTTGTCTACATGAGTACTCCCTACACAGAAATTTATCTGCGTCCCAATACATTAAAAGATCAAATATTAGTTGCGAGATATTTTTGTGCAGTACTGTCCAAGCTTATCACAAGTTGACTACAAACTTAAAACAAAACAATCAACAGACAAATGTGCGTAAAATCCTTTGTCAGTTCAACAGGTATCTTGAGGTCTCCCCATGCCTTTTGGAAAATCTCAGGGGAAAGAAAAGATATCCTACTCAATGTAGTTAAAGAGACAAGCTATCAAGTAAGATTTGTTTCTTTCGGGGTTCATTTCTTTTTCTTTTCTCCAAACTGTTTAACATTTCACTTCCCAGAAAGTGGTCAATCATTTTTACAATTGTCCCACATAATAGTGTCTACGGCAAAAAAGACCAATGAACTTACTATATGCAACTGTGTTTTCTACCATGAAGAATAAATAATGTCTACGCAAGGGTTCTTATATCACGTAAAAATATGTATCACCGAAATTGGTTAAAGCTTTCTTTAGTAGTTAAAGTATCACTCCACAGAAAAGATTGCACATATTCCGTTGTTTGACGACAAGCTAACCTTAATAACTAATCCCATATCGTTCTACCTAATGCCAGACCCTTCATTAAAGTTACAATCAGCTTTGAATGTACAGAAAGGTTACAGAAACTGAGTGCGATGACTAGAGCATAGAATAGCTAAGGATCACGTCTAATACATGCTCTCTTCAGCAAATGGAAACATATTTGTGACAGTTCACAACATTTTTTGTATATAAAAGCGAAAGGAGTATACTTTTGACGCACTTAACAATTCTTATAAGTGACACAAGGATTACCGGAAAAACTCCACTAAACTAAGACTATTTCACGTCAGGACTCTGTGGGGTTGAATCCAGTGTCAGAAAATATTTTAAGGTTTCAACTTTCAAAGTGAAACTCCTACAAACAACTCTATCCCCTCCAGAATAGAAAGATATATCAACTCTTTTGGTATTATACTCATATTGAAATATTGAACCAAGATGATTTCAAACTAGAGCAACCTGTGCTGGTAAGTCGCTAACTCCTTAGGGATGACAAAACCAATCCTCTTAAGAGACCATATCTATAGACCTGAGAGTCATTATTTTTTCAGAACTAAGCATTTTTTCCCCGATCTTACATAATATGCTTGAAACAACATAATTATAAGCCGAAAAACAATATATACCAACAAAAAAAAAACACCTATACGAAAGATGAAACACATAAGTAAAAAAAGGGATATCAAGAAAATTTTGTACCATATGAGGTGGGATGAAAATCTCCCTTTGGCATGCATTCCCATCATCCAGTTGATCACCTAGAGTCATATTCTCTTGAGTTTTCATCTTCTCATGCAGCAAAACCTTCTAGTTTCTGTTATATCCAATAATTCATAAAGATTTAAAACAACAAATGATGTCCAAGCCTTTTGCAAGTTACAATGGATATAACAAATACATAATTATACATAATATTTGTATACACATAAATCATAAATGGCATACCTATAATGATCAAAGTTGTGGGTACTTGTTGAAATAAGCTTCAACTACCAGAAAGATGGAAAGGGGAGAAATAGTTGGCATTAATGTGAATATTTATAGTAGGTGAAAGCTGCATTGGTGCTACTGGACTTGCCACTTCCATATGTCATGCCTAAAATGCACCTGTAATAAAATTAATATTGGGCTCTTTAATTAGTTGGGTCCTAATTTCATAAAAAGGTGCCATTGCATTTGCATTTAGACGGTAGCTACCACATGTATCAAATCAATTATTTTTTCCTCTTTCTCTTTCAGTATTATTTCTTTTTCAGTGGCAAAATTGTTGAAACATATAGTAGAAATAATATCAAATCTGTGTTTTGATCACTATTCTCAGTTTTAAAACATGAGGATGCGTGTAATCCATTAGCATGTATGTACACTTGTTTGAATCTACGTGATTCCGGCTGCATTCTCTACCAAACTAAATCAAATATTCTTAGTAGGCTCTATACTTGACCATCTGAAATTTTACTTTTTAAATTTTGTTAATAGTGTAATTTAGATGGGATGCATTATTTAAAAAAAAGTTTACCAAAGGCTTTAAACCTTATCGGTATCAACCTCGTATGATCATCTCGTATGGTATGGAAATTTAAGGATTCGACCTTTTCAAAAGCAAGATATGCGTGTATGTCAAATTATATAAACCACAATTTTCGTTATTATGCATTCCAGTTGTGCAATTTTAAGTAAAGATCATTTTCACCAATGATAACAAACGTTCATTTCTTTTTTCTATTTATTTTTTTCACAAACAAAAATTGCACTCTCAATTATTTTATTTTGTTTTTACTTTCTCTCCTACACAACTTTAATTTTGTGAACAAAATTTCCATTTCATACTTTAATTCCTTCCACTTCGTCCCATTTGGGTTGTACACATATATCAAGAAGCGTAAAGAAAAGGAACGGAAAGAGAAAAAAATAAGTATAAAGTGATGGGAACTACTAATTCTTATATTAAAAAAATAAATTATTTAAAGAAATGTTAATAAATAAATGAGACATTAAAAAAAAGTATTAAAAAATAGACGGAAAGAGAGGGAGTATGAATTTAAATATTTTTCACAATTTGATTGATATGAGCTTATGGAAATATAAGTCTTTGTCTTTTAAGCTCACCAGCACATCTATAAACTAGTACTACAATAAAACATTATATTTTGTCGTTTCAGACAAAAATAAAGAAAACTACAAGTTACAGGAAGCAATTGTATGCGGTCCAATATATATCGTTGATAAATGAGCGTTGTGATTATCATAAATACTTTCCCCATACGACAATAATAACATTTCACCGTACATGTATGCTGTCTACACATATCAGCTTAAACTAGATGATCATTACAACATTTTTCATATGATCTTTTGAACGCAACTTCAAACGCCACTCTATAACCCAACTTGTTCAAAAATGTTTATGTTAGCTTTGCATATTTAAAAGTTAGCGTTGTGATTCATTGATTAGTGTTGTGTTAAATATTGTCACCCCGATTTAGACACGTATCATGTAGTAACAAGAGAAAGGGAGAGAGATTGCACTTCATGTTTCAATAAAATCTTCGCAATTAGTAGACATCAGTGTTGGTATATTCATTTGTTGTTATTAATATTTTAATCCTCAAAATTTTGACGAAAATGCACATCAATCCTCAAAATATAAAAATGTACTTTTGTGTATTTAAAGTTTGTCACTTGTACATCCTGACCTTTAAATATTGTAATTAATATATTTTTCCTATTTTATTCCTGATTCTATTGTATATGTTTATGACATTAATTCAGAACTATTTTTTTTACTTGCACCTATAATGACACATCATTATCTAGGAACCCAACATTATCATGTCTAAGACTTCGAAATAGGTGCATTAGTGACTTTTGCATAACGGATTTTTGAAATTTATTCATTCATTTTCAATTACTACTAGTAGCTTTTGATTGTTAATTGATGATGCATCTCACTCATGCATGACTACTCTTTTTGCACCAATTACATGAAATTCATCCATAAAATCACTAAACTATACATGTCAGAGACTTACAAATTAAAATAATTCGATATAAGAATCAGGATATATAAATACTAAATTTTGAAGGCTATTACGTATATTTGTGCAAATTTTGAGGGTCAAAATTGACAGTGCAAGAGTGAAATTGAAAGAAAATTATGAAAAAATATGAAAAATGATCGATATGTGAAACTGTAAGAGCGCGAAAGTATGTTTTTGTATTATAAGAGTTGTTGTGTACTTTCGTGTAAACTTTAATGGTTTAAATGGTAATAACCCTTCATTTATTACACCCGCAACTTTCAAAAATTTAGAATACCAATTCAAAGCTTAAACAAGAGATTTTTTGATGATTTAAGAATGAAAGAAAGCTAATTCGATTAAAAAATAATAACTAAAGTGAAAGTGAAATAAATAGGATAGTGTAGTAGTGTAGGTAGAGTGTGACTACCGTATGAACAAAGAAAGCCACAAACTTGAACGTGAAGTCATACATATATCTATCAAACTTTTGCCACATAAACACAACTCACTTTCTTGTCAACATCTCCTTTTAAATGTATTTCTTACATCACAAACCTGTGGGGTTTATCCGATGCTGCCAGCCGGGGACCGGGGTCGGGGCGTATATAGCAAAATTTCCAGGGGTTTTTAGAAGATTTTTTTCCAAGAAATCTTTTTGTAAAATTTAATTTTAACGAAGATTATTTTGTAAACATTTTAATTGTGAAATTTTACCGAACTTGGTGTTTTTAGAGAGAACACGTATCCCACCATATCTTCTAGATCCGGATCGACACTAGCTACTCATTTTATGACTTGAATAAAATTTATTTTAGCCATGGGGATTAATGTAACAATAGTCGTGTTCTCTTAATAAGATAATAAGGTTTTAAATCTTGGCAACAGTACCGGGTATTGCTTATTACGTAACATATTTGCAAATCAATTATTTTAAAATATGTTTGTTGGAAGATCTAGTAGATTTTATATATTTGGATATAAAGTGATAATATTTCTGGACCTCGAATAATGGAATATCCAAGTGTAAATGGAAATGGCAGTCAAATCTTTCATAAAGTACGTAGTGGAGGCTCTACATCACTCGGAATGGAAGTCAATTTCAGGTAAATGCAAAAATAAACACTTCGTTTACATTTGAAAAATGGTTGGATAACGTTCACATTTGAAAAATGAGTTGGATAACTAGAATAATTTTTTTATGTTATATATGAAATGTATTGAGGGAATACATATTTGATCCTTTATGTTTTTAGATGTAACAAGTAATATATGGTATTTTTAAATTTTAGTTAATAAAATTATAACTATTGATATTAAATATAAATATAAATGTTATTAAAATCATAAAAAAATATAAAATTAGAGTAATGCAACAATAATTAAAACATTAAAATGCAAACAATAAAATATTTAATTAACCTGTTTTGTTAAAAATATAATAATATAATTATTGTCTGATATTAAATAAAATTAAAAATATTATTGAAAAATAAAAATAAAAATAATATAAAAAACATGTAAATAATAAAATATTAAAATATAACGTTCTTTGCAATGATATAAGCTAGTATCTATAAAAGACTACTCTTATTCATCATGTACATACCGTACTAGATGATAATTATTATTATTTTAAATTTTAATAAAAAAAAATATTTATTTTTGTTCATTCACGTGATTTTTACGAGGAGGAGGAAAGCAGCCACAAAAAAAGAAAAAAGGGCGAAGAGATTAAGAGAAGAGAAAAGTTTGGTTCAACTAAAAGAAGAATTCTGAATCTTTAGGACTCTCAGTTCAAAAAATGACACTGTAAAAACGACATAATTAGGTTAATATAAAGACGGATCTATTATGTAATATATTATATAGTAGTTATAAATTAGAGAGCATATGGAAGATAAAACACTAATGACTTCATTTAATATTCATGTATCTCAGGTCCTGGGTTCGATCCTGGCTCACCCCGAAAATTTCTTTAAAACAGATACTCATTTGTAAGGCTATAAGCCAAATTAGTCAAAAAAAATATTCATGTATCTAAACAACTTCATACAATGCCTTTATATAAAGGCAAAACACTTGAGTTACAATAAGATGAAAAACCAAGAGTTGGGAAAACAAAGAGATGAAGAACAAAAGATTATGAGAATTACAAAGGTCATCCAATTTATACATAACACTCCCCCTTGGATGACTTGTACGAACATCATGCCTCGTTAAAACCTTACTAGGAAAAACCATGTGGGAAAAAATCATAGTTAAGGAAAAAAAGTACATGTGTTGTACTTATGGTAAAGAGTGTGTATGTATGTCTCCCTCTCATTGCAACATGATTATTAATGTCAACATATGTCTCGAAACTTGCACATTCCAATTTTGTGAACTAACTTTTCAAAAGGACTTGTAGGAAGTGCCTTTGTGAATAGATCTGCTGGATTATCACACGAACGAATCTGACAAACATCAATGTCTCCACGTTGTTGAAGTTCATGTGTAAAGAAGAATTTTGGATCGATGTGTTTAGTCCTATCTCCTTTAATGTAGCCTTCTCTAGTTTGTGTGATACAAGTTTCATTATCTTCATATAGGATGGTAGGACTTCCTTTATTAAGCAAAAGACCACATGATTCTCGGATATGGTGGACTAAGGACCTTAGCCATACACATTCTCTGCTTGCTTCATGAAGTACAAATAACTCAGCATGATTCGAAGAAGTTGCTGCAAGGGTCTGTTTTATAGATCGCCAAGATATTGCAGTATCACCATATGTAAATACATAACATGTCTGTGATCTTCTTTTGTGGGGATCAGATCGATATCCAGTATCAGCATAACCAATTAATTCTGCATTCGAGTCTTTAGAATAAAATAAACCCATATCCATTGTTCCTCGAAGATATCTAAAAATTTGTTCGACACCAGTTCAATGCCTTCTAGTTGGAGCAGAACTGTGTCTTGCCGATAGATTAACAGAAAATGCAATATCAGGACGCGTACAATTGGCAAGGTACATTAGTGCTCCAATGGCACTAAGATATGGTACTTCAGGACCAAGAAGTTGTCTCCTTTTTCTCTTGGGTGGAATGGATCCTTTTTCTTTTCAAGTGAACGTACAACCATAGGTGTACTCACATGATAAGATTTATCCATAACAAACCGCTTAAATATCTTTTCAATATATGATGACTGATGAACAAAGACTCGTTTCGATAAATGTTCAACCTGAAAACCAAGATAAAGTTTTGTTTTACCCAAATCTTTCATCTCAAATTCTCTTTTTAAACATGAGACTGTCTCATCAAGTTCAACTGAAGTTCCAATGATATTCAAATCATCAACATATACTTAAGTTCAGAATATTTTTCAAATCCTCTTTCACGATATTGATGCTGCATGAGCATATTATTGGCGTGGAAAGTAGAGAATGTCTTTTCCAACATATCTTTGTCAGTGATACTCTCGCCACATAAATTCAATTGAGACGTAATTTTAAACATTGCAGAGTTATACTCACTATCACTTTTAAAATCTTGCAAACGCAAGTGTAGCCAATCGTAGCGAGCCTTAGGCAGTATCACCGTTTTTTGGTGGTCATATCTCTCTTTTAAATCCTTCCAAAGAGTTGATGGATCCTTAACAGTCAAGTATTCAATTTTCAAGTCTTCATGAAGATGGTGACGAAGAAATATCATGGTCTTTGCCTTATCTTGCTGAGAGGTTGTATTCTCTTCTTTTATGGTGTCTCCAAGACCCATAGCATTAAGATGAATCTCAGCATCAAGAATCCATGTCAAATAATTTTTTTCAGAAATATCAAGAGCATTGAACTCGAGTTTTGTAAGATTCGACATTGTCACTATTATGATATAACTTCAAATTAGTATTGAAGCAAGCATATATAATCAATATAATCATTGTTAACCTGCTTTATTATTACGTGTAATAAGCAGAACAAGTATTTATTTATAAGCTAAAATATAAGTACAAATTATGGGGGGGGGGATAAATAAATAGAGTAAGTGCAGACAAAAGACATGTTACAGTACTAGTATAGTGTACAAACTAGAATAAAATACTAAAGCAGATCAAAAATCAGTCTTAAAAGTTGCACATTGGGTTTAAGTAAAAAGTAGATACCCACTCTTATTAGAAAATAATTATATTTAGCCAAACAACTATAGTCAAATATAAATAATGTCATATTGATTCTGCAACTTTATAAAATTTGTGACACATTCTAATCTAACTGAGATATAGCCATACTGTAAGATATACAAATACATATTTAGCTCATACATGTGATGGTACTGAAGAGTAATAATTAATCATGCTAAAATTTTGCAAGTAAAAAAAATACAGCAAGAGATTTACTAATTTGTAACATAGCAAATTTGACAAGGACTTATATAATTTTTAGAGAACTATCCATTTATCAAGCAAAAAAATGATGGGATGTCAAGTATATAACTATTATTTAAAAGAGGCTTTTAGAAAAAGAAAAAAAATGTCTCATATATAAATTTTGAAATAATTTAAGTTATCCCAATTTCTTAACATATATATATATATATATATATATATATATATATATAATAAGAATTTATATAGAAAAATCATTTTAACTTTAAGCTAGTTTGAAACAGAGTAAGTAAAAATCATTATTATATTTGCAGAATTAGAATAAGACATATATGTTGATGGCATGTAGGTTGCAAGTAGACAATGTAAGCAATATACAGATGCATAAAACTTATTTATACATCTATCATTTAATCCACAAGAAACATAACGAGTATCTAATGGATCACATGAGTAGCATAGTTACATAAAAGTAATTGAATTTGACAAGGAACTGAATATACTAAGATAAAGCCAAGAATCCAGTAGCGTGAAATCACAGAGTAGTATATCAAATTCAAGTATCAATTTTTTAGCAATTAACCAAATATTATTTTAGGCTCATAAAATAAACAACTAAAATTAATATATAGCATACAGATGGAATTATATAAGATGGTACCACTTTTGGAGTACGGACCATGCAAATACTTGTGACTTCCTTGTAATTCTCTTTTAGTTCCCGTAAAATCCACTAGCTCCACGATACTCGTCTTTTGTTGTATAATACCCAATACCCACCCACTGTGCTTCCTTTTCAATGTAAACCCAGTACACACTACTGCTCTTTTGTATGCTTCATGATATATCATCCCTTTTATGTTTGATCGTGCTGATAACGTATTATGTAATATATTATATAGTAGCTGTAAATTAGAGAGCATATGGAAGATAAAATACTAATGACTTCATTTCATATTCATGTATCTAAACAACTTCATACAATGCCTTTATATAGAAGCAAAGTTTATGAAACAAATAAATTTTTATAAAATTCAAACTTTCGACCTCTCGTTACTAAAGACTACTCTATTTGGTAGTCTACAATAATGAGTTTAAAATCAAATGAATTTATGCGCTAAATTCCGGATTACATATATTGAGATTCTGAACAGTGCTGATCCCAAAACATTGTAAGGTTCCATATCTTGACATGCCTCTTGGCAATGCTGATGCTGAAAGATTGCGAGGTCATACTGAAACTCTTTAACCATGTTTATGCTAAATTGGGATGACTATCTTCTTCTTTTAAAAACAATAATCAGTGACTACTTTATTTGAAGTCTTTATGCCCACTCAACCCGCAGGCTGGGGTAGTAACACCACTATAAGTCTATAACATGTCTGATCATGTATCTCACATCATCTAATATCAATTATACAAGATCTTCGGCTACTTTTGAACTTTGTCACTTTAAGAACTTAGTATAGTGTAAACTAACAATTGGAACAAATTCTTGTTTTGTGCAAGAAGGTTTATAATTGATCTGTAAAAAACTAAATATAAAATCAACACAAAACATGCATCATAAAGCTTAAACTATCAGCATATTCTTCTTCGGATACTCTAGATTACAAGGCATTGGGGGAAAAATTGTATTTCCTTTAGTAACATAAATATATAAGCATAATCTAGCCTTACAAGCACGCTCATTTTGAGAAGTGCAGGATTATGAAGTATTTTAATAAAATGTTGAAGTTGACCACACCTTTGATCAGTCTGGCATTGTCGTGACCAAATTAATGTTGAAGTGAGGATTATGAAGTATTTTGATGGAAAAAGAATTTAAAGATAAAAAACACACAGTAGTAGTATAGTATTTCAAAATGGATTTTAGAATAAGTAATTTTTATCAGCCTTGTCCATAAGTGGTGAAAGCTTAAATTGAAAATTGCATCTTTTTCCCAACTTAAAAAAAACAATCAGTTGCGTTGTCAACAAGCTAGCTCTAAACAGTAAGCCCTGCTTTTAAGTTCTTGAAAAGCAAAGACCAGGCTTTCAGATTGTGCATCTCATGTGACCCCAGATGGCCCTGGTACTGCATGTTTGTGGTTCATGCAATTATGTGAAAGTGACCCAATTGTATTTACCGAAAACAATCTCAAAGTCGAACTAGTGAAATCATATACGCCAATCATGAGTCAAGAATAGTTGTACCATGAAAGTCACAGAAACAAAACACAAGCACTCCACGGACAACTTACTCATTCAATTACTTTTAACTCAAAAGTATCAAATTGCTGGTTAGTGGCAAGGGCACCTGTCGTGCAAATTTAGAGTAATAAAGTAGATTACAATCACAAGAGATAATCTATTAATTTGTCAAGTGCATCGAAAGGTGCTGAAATATTTTTCCCAAATCACTCCAATCATCATAGGTTATAGTGGGGCATCTAGTCTGGCCGATAAGTGCACCTTTGCTTAAAGAACATTATACTCCAATAATTAAGAGCACTAAACAGTTAGTTACCCCACCCAAAATTTGAGAAATTTAGGAAGCACTAACAACTCCAAACTTTAAAACAATTCTTCAACATTAACTAACTAAAGATAACTGCACAAAAGTAGTATTACATTATACAATGATACACGAGAAACTAGTACCACTTTCATATAAAATAAGAAATTCATCTCTAATTTAAAACAAACACGCAAGGAAATGTGTATCTTATTCACAGCAACAGGAATGCAACTTATGAAGCCTTATATTGATGCTTACTCCCAAGTCCCAGAAAGAAAATGCACAGTATAATAATATTATATACAAGTACACTGCAATTTACATCCCCGAAAATTGGCAATATATTGACGAGAGTTTGTCATATATATAAAATGGTGCAATTTGGTCTCTTAACTTCAAAACATGTTGCACTTTGCGTCCCTAATAAAATTTTCATATATTCAGAGTTACCATTATTTTGTAGAGGAGCATCTGGGAAATGAAAAATTCAACTCCACTTAAGCTCCATTTAAGAACAAAACCGTTGTTTCATAGGATTCAGTGGATTTTTTAGAGCTATGTTGGAGCTTTAATGTAGTTTCAGACTTAAAGGTTTGAGTTTTAATGTGGAGTTGGGTGAGGATTATAGAGTTTTATTAGCATTTAAATAGATCTTTAAATGAGAGGAGACGATGCAGTTTCGGAGGCTTATTGAATTTTTAATGGCACTTTAGTAGAGTTGATTGGAGTTCAGATGGAGCCTTAATGAAGTCATCTATTCATTTCTGAAAATACCCCCTCTTACTATAATTAACGTTAACTTTGACGTTGCACGGAGCAGAAAGTGGCGGTCGAGGAATGAAAGTGCATCAGATTGGAAACTTACTACACAAAAGTGCCAAAGTTCTTGATAGATATTCCCAGATTCATTATTTAAACAGACTATAGGCAACGGATTTAAAACTTAATACACTAGAGAGAGAACCAATAAAAGATAGGAAAGTATTAAACATACTATGCACAGGTTTAAAAGATGGTGTTTGCACTGTTGGATAAAGAACCAGTCATAGACTTATAGGCATGTATAAACTGGAAAGTGTTCGGTACAGATATAGGAGTAATGCAGACACTATAACACTGCCAACACTACATGGCCAGTAGCCGTTTAGTATCTGTAATTGGGAGTTACAGAACATGCTACACAGGTTCAAAACATAATGTTTGCATTGCCAACAAATAATTGAATACATAACAATAACACTCATCATAACATCAGAAATTTATAAAATTCACTACAGAAAGTGGAGTCAATCTGCTCATGAAGAGAAAATTTTCATTATAATAAAACATTATAGCAATATCTTAACAAATAAATTATGAATGGGTATTTGTGTCTGTAGATCTCTATCAAAAATCTGCTACATAACATAGCTTATGAGTGTATGTGTATCTTACCTCTCCAGAAGCATCACCAGTTCACAATGCGGAGTATGAGGGAAAAGATCAACTGCCATTGCTCTTATTGGTTGGAAAGGCTCTGAATTGGGCATCGATTTGGCCCGATGGCGTGCTAAACCAGCACTGCTCATATTTCTCCAACCTCTATTATTTTTATTCCCCTTTTCAGTTTTATCAACAGATGGTGTACATAGCTCAATAGCATTGGCCACTAAACTTTCAGGATTGCATGATATGTATCTGCCAAGTTATAATATGAAAAATCTGGTTAGACAGAAATAATACAAGTATGATATGAAAGTGCTTAAAAACAAGAGGGGGTGCTTGGCTATGCTTATTTACCTCGTGTAAGAGGTAAATAAGCATAGGCTTAAATAATTCATAGAATCCTAATATATCAAGTAGGCCATCTTGAAAAAGCCAGTCTCGATGTGGTCATCATCGTACATATAAAAAAAATACATCGTCTAGTTTCAATATATATGTTCAAATAATTTTTATAAAGGCCATTCGCATGTGGAACTTTGTTGTGGTGTTGATGAAGCATTGTTAATCTTAACCAAAAACTGCCCACGATTAACTTCAAGGTGAACTGTTACCAGATATTTATTTAATACAGTTTGGATAAGATAGACTATTAAATTTAATATGGGTCCTAAACCTACATATTTAAATTCATTACATACTCGTAGCTAGCTGTGTATATGATTCTCTATATATTAATACTTCTATAGTAATAGGCCAATGTCTTATGATCTCGATATCACTGGGAGATTGACCAAAGGCACCTGGCTATCTCTTTCCTTTCTGTAATACAAATATATATAAAGAGTTAAGATATAAGTGTATATTATGTGAGTTGATACTTGTAAAAACCAATATTATTCAACACAAACAATATTTTTTTTAAACAAAATAGTAAAAAAATTATAATAAATCATGCAAAAGAATAACTTTCATCACCTATTCTTCTAAAAAATTTCACAATGACCTACTTGAAATATTGTCTCAACTCTAAACAAATCAGATAAGTGATATTTAATCAAATATAGAAGCAAGACCACAACTTGATCAAGGTCAAAACTTACACAAGCCTCCGTAAATGTGGATGAGTTCTCAAAGCTTTGATAACCTGCACCAACAAAATTCAATAACTAATTGTAACAAACTAACCACCGCAGTGATCAACTTGAGAAGTCATCCAAAATTTTTAATGAAACCAAAATTATCAAAAAGAAACAAGCACGTCGCTAGTAAGGACACGAAGTGCAAGAATTACGGATAAATCTGCATAAACAATTTTTTTTGTTTACCTATTTCGGAACTAGGACAGTTAGTATCTTATTTATGGTCATCCCTCAAAATATCTACCTAACTTCAGGCGCTCCCTCGCCAAGAGCAAAAACTCAACACCCAAACAACAATTCCATGAGGACACAGTAACTTATTTTTTCAGATGCTTATAAATCTACATTTTCCTATAGTGTTCAGGATATATCTTAGGTAACAATAAAACAATTTAGCTCTAAGGTATACCAGCAATGCTTATGGCCCCACAATTATAAGTGTGCCTCAAGCAGATTTGCAGAAAAATATAAAATAATCACTGTTCTAGTGGATCTTCAACTTTAGCAGCAGAACTTGTACAAAGTTAATACATAAGATTGAGGTTGCTACTTACGGTAGGATGAAGTCCAACACGTGGAGGATCCACAATAGCAACGACATTCTTAAAATGTTGCATAGATTTAGCACTTGCTGAACTGCTGCTCTGTTGGGAATCACTTTCCTGGCCTCCATTTGTGTTACACTTGGATGCATCCTCTATGATTAAGTTCTCATCCTGGTCTGTTGAATCCTCGGCAAGGTTAACTTTCCCATCGACTCTAACATCATCATTAATGACAGAAACTTGAGGAACATCATCGAGTTTCTGAGGCATATTTAAGTACTCTTTCAACAGAGATCCCAGTATATCTTCTGCCTGTCGCACACGAATTGCATTGATAAATTTATACAGACAAATCAGAAAATTTATAACAAAAAACAGATATACATACAACTTAATGATTTAAGAACAAGATACATTACTATTTTCTGATTTACAAGTTCACCTCCTCTTTAACAAGAACCAGATAAAAAGAAACAGTTTATATGGACGGTATTGTTTTTCTTAAATATATTTATCAAAATAAGTTCCTCCTCCCCTACAAAAATCTCAGCAACCTGAATATGAAAGAGATTCCAGATTTTTCAATGGAAATTCTCGAACAGGGCATTTCTGTTGCAGCATGGAGGAAATTTTTCAGTTTTCTTTAATTCATTTATATTCTTTAACTCACTGGATATAAGGCCACAACCACCCCCGCCCCCGCCCCCCCCCCAAAAAAAAAGGACATCTTTAAATGTTACATAAGAGGTACCAATATATTCTCAAAGCATTTTTTCCCAGCAAAGATTGGTCTGAGTTACATTTATGTCTAAACACAGTTTAGACAATTTAGCATTATATGACTCACAGTTATCTCACCTTCGAACAAACGAATCTGCAGTTCTTTATCCCATTAATCTCAGCATTGCGAATAGCGTCTGAAACTGCTGAGGCATTCATCTCAATCCCCACAACCTAACAAGATACCAAAGCTGAGAACAGCTAATCATTTGTGCAGCGATAAAAATGATACCAACAGAAATAGATACAGGAATGCAAAATGAAAGTTAAAATTTGGTCCTAATAGTTATCATAATATCATCTTTCCTACGTACAAAAGAATTATTTTTCTATAAAAGAAAATGAAGATACTAAATATTGGTAAGACAATAACAGATGATTATGACTGCAGAACATATACAGACTGACAACCTCTATGATGAGAACTTTCCAATTTCTTTCTACAATCATACTAGATAAATATAGTAAAGGGCCAGAACTAAGAACCCTCAGCAAATTCCCAGGATATTAACAATCCTAAAATTATTTGTAATCATTTCAAAATGATATTATTTTTAATCCGGACTAAACAGAAGTAGATATTTAGCAGAAATCCATGGAGAACATTACCATACCAACACGATGAGCCAGTGTTAGGCCAATGGTACCAGTGCCACAGCAGATATCAAAAAGCAAGGTATCAGGACCCAAACCAGCCCAATCCCCAGCCAGAGAATAGAGCTTCTCTGCTGCAAGGGTGTTAACCTATAATGTTGTCAATTTGATAAGATTTATATGTATTTGAAAAAAACAAGATATCTTTATCTTAGAAGGAAGAAAGTAGTACTTGGAAAAAGGCTGTTGCAGATACACAAAACTGAAGATTGCTAATATAATCATGAATCCTCGCTTCCACAACATCTTTCACTGCATCTAGTCTATTTTCATTCTCTTCATGTTTAATTGGTAAATAGCGCAATGGCGCATCCACTGGAGCTACATTAGATATTCCGGTATGATCCTGTATGCCAACCGAACAGCAAAGAGAAAAATTACTAATATATTCCAAACATAAGTTGGTTTAGTTAAGAAAATCCACAAAACCTATCTAACATACTTATTTACTAAACTATACTATTAAAGCCGAAAATTACATCTTTGGTAGTTGGTTGACAGTAATTTGACCCGTTAAAATGATAAATACATGGGTTTGCTGGTCTTCTGGCCCGGTTACAAAAATAAATAGAAGGATTTTTTAGGGAAAGATATTAGACTCTTAAAGAGTATATAGTATGGATCGATTGGCCTTTCAGACCGGATTAAAATTTAAAAAAAATATGGAATTTTAAAAAATAAGACATTAGATATTATTTATAATTGATAATAAAGATGCCCTTCGAAAAAAAAGATCATAAATAATATATAAAAAAATATCTACACTAATACATATAGTTGAATTACACACAAAAAAAGGTTAATATAATTAAAATCCTAATAGTATATAACCGCACAAAACATTACTACTTATCAATAATTTTTTCAATATTAAAAAAATTATATATAATAATTTACTTATTGATAATTTTTCAAATTTTACAAAAATTAATATGTAATTCATGTTCAAGATCTTTTGTAGTCGGTCAGTCATTTGGGCTGTGGACCTTAAAACTTAAAAGTAACTGAAAATTAGGCTAATTTCATTTATAATTATCTTTATTTGTTAGTCCACCCCACTAAGAAAAGAAAATAAAGCCAGGCACCTGAAACTACCTGTAAGTAGGTATATATTGATACAGGACTGATAGTTTAACATTAGTACCTGAATTAACAGCGCAGTTAGAGGCAATGGAGGAGTATTAGCAGAAGCTCCTGTAGCAAACGCTTTAGCCATCTTCTCAAATTCACCATTTACCACTGTGTCATCAAATCCTGCTGTAGAAACCTGATATTCACGCACAAGAACAAAAAAATGGATATGAACACAACTAAACACGGTCTACAATAAACATGAACATTAATACCTCCCTCAGAATACTAACCATGATTTTTTCCTCTAAAGCACAAAATAAAGTTCATGATGCTACTAGTACAATGGAATCAAGATGGAGGAGAAACAATTTTTATAACAGACTTAATAATAATAAACCTGAACCATGAGCAAGACTTCCGCAATATGGGCTTCCTGATCTTCAACTTCAGCGCTCTTCCCAGGCTTCCTGCCTTCTCGGACCTGATTAGTAATGTAATAAAACAGACAGCCAAGTTCATTAAAACATCTGGCCCTGACTACGACTTAAGTAAATGAATTCAGTACTTGTCAAGGCGTAAAGGTGAACCAAGGTGCCAGCAAACCGCCAAGGCTGTAATGCGCTTGCCTGGACGTCCATCCGGTGAATTAGGTGTTCAAATTATTATAGGCATACGCACATATATAGAAAAAAGATCGATTTTTTTTGTTGATCAATTTGATTATTTTATTAAATGGAATTATAAAATTTGTAAACGAAAATTAAGCCAAGTCAAATTATAAATTAAGAAAATAACAACATATAGCTTAACACCTAGGCAACGATTAATGGACGCCCATAATCCAATAGAAGCTGTCTGCCCCATTAAGATCAAGGCCGGTTGTACGACTATCCATAACTGGTCGCATTTCTGCCTAGGTTTTTGGCTATGTGATGCCTTGAAAACTACGAATGAATTTGACATTTATTTTTAACTTAAGTGATTCTGTAGAGAATGATAGCTATAATCAAGGACCAAAAGCAATTTGACTACTCAGATCGGTAGTTAACAAAACTTACAGTAAGTTGACGCCAAAATCCAGTGTTGTTTAATCTGTTCCAGATAGGTAACTCCGAATGCTGTAGAAATTCTTGAAATATGGCAGCATATTTACAAGCAACTCCGGAAACATTTGGACAGTTCAGAGGTTCATCAACTGCTATCACACCCTCCCTATAATAATTTTATGATAATACTTTTACAAACCTAACAGAATGAAAATCTATAAAGCTTGAACTTATCCACAATACCTGAAATTTCCCAGTGAAAATCCAACAGTAACTTTTGCTTGTAAAGAATATCCAACAGAGAATTCACACTTGTTACGGTAACCATTAACAAGTGGTGATTCAACTATACCTTCAAGCTTGCATGGAAGACCACCTGCAAATTTATAGAAGTCCAACAACAGTATTATTGACCAAGTTAGTTAAAATAATTAATTTAACATTCATGTACGAAGTATGTTTAAGATAGTATTCATGTGTAGACAAGACATACGTTTCAGTAATGTGTATTCCAACCTACAGTCTCGCTATCAAATTGTTCAAGCACATAATTGCCTCCCAACAAACTCAGTACACATAAGTATATAACAGACTGATTGTCAAAAGGAAACAAGACAAATAAGAGCTGACCTATTTCTCTAGAATTAAGAATCCATTTTGGAAGTGAAACGCCACTAGGACATGCTTTACGTGCATTTCGAGTCTGCACATGGACAATAACAGGGGGGGGGGGTTATGTCAGCTCATGAAGTGGCAGATAACTTTCAAACTAGATGAATAGCATATTAATGTAAAACAAGGAAATCAAAGCTCCAAAAGGAATTGAAAAACATAAAAGAAGCATCATAACTAGTTTTTTGAGCATTTGAGTAAGAGAACTCTTTTTGTGCTCCAGTTGGTCAACATAGGACATATGAGCAAGTGGTGTCACAACATCACGTGCACTTCTACTCTTCAAAACTGTACTCTCCGGAGTTATATTGTCATCAATAGAGTCAGCGTCACCAACACCAATTGAAGATTTGGAGACATCAGAGTTTTCAGAAGTTGTATTCTGTGTACTCTGCGGGAGAGATATGTCTCCTTGTTTCTTCTGTTCAAATGCCCTCGGAGTGGCATCTGCAATCTTCAGATTCTTTTTCCCAAAAGATTTGCCATTCAACTCCTGCAATAATTACACATGAGAAGACAAGCTACTAAAAGTACACTGAAAATTTTATTAACACACCAAGACTTATACCTCAACTGCACTTTTTACTTGTTCAGAGGTTTCAAAATTCACAAATCCTACAAGCATGCCTTTCCCCTTCTTGGCTGATTTAAAGTGAATTCCCTGAAAATTAGGAAAATTTATTAGTCAAATGGTAGTATGAAACACAAACCTGAGTCTCAATAATATCTTACAGCTACTAAATGTCTGGATATAAGATTTTCAAACAACATAGAGCATATATAACATTCAGAGAAATTATTAAAGTAGCCAATCTAATGTACCGTAGAGGAAATATAAAATCGAAACTTTATGTATCAGAGTATAGACCAGAATGACTGCCTCTATTTAAGAAGTCCAGAAAGGTAATCCTTAATTTCAGCGAATGATTGAGATGAAAATTTTCTTATAAAGTAGCTATTTATCAGATAATGCACAACCTTGATCATTGCACAAATTATTTGAATTTTTTAGGGCAGAAAATTCTACAATGTACTGGGCTAAAGGCCAAATGCTATTGTATTACCGTATTGTGTCAAATGTATCATGCTATCATCTCAAATCTGTTGAAGTAAGGTCTTGTATGTAGTATGGTTCTCAATAGTCAAAACCTATTTTCATAATTAAACAAGACATGGCCAGTAGGATTAGTAATATCTCCTCACATAACATGGCGGCAACTATAAGAAAAGTATATCTTTGTACATACTCTGCTAAACTACTAAGCTTTTGCTAACCGGCAAGAAATGAAAAGTTCAGTTGTACTTAGTTCCAGCTCATGGTTTTTACTTGCATGATAACATCACAAGGTTGAATGGCCATATGTCTCCAAGGCAGACATTGATCCATGTATTCAAGAAAAAATATACTTCACTTAGGGTTCAATACATGCAAACATGCACTTCTTTGTTATCTTATCTTTACACTAATTATTACAGGAGTCTAAAACTAAAACACAATTGAGGTCCGTCTGATATGAGTTTGGTATCAGAAATCGGATTAGAGTGGTATGGGGATGGAACTTCATTACTGATATTGTGTGTTTGGTTCAGTACTGAAATGAATTTGTTTGATTTAAAGTATTATCGAGTTATTAATTAAATTAATTTATTATATTATATAAAAAATATATATATATTCTTTTATTATTAGCAATGTTTGATTGTATGTATTATTTATTTACTATCATTATTAATGTTAGTTATTAAAAATAAAATAATAATATTAAGATTGATATCCATACTCATTACCCCCCAGCAAAAACCCATAGCTTGTGGGTTTGAGGTATGGGGTTGAGATTTAAAAAAATCTAACCAAACATAAGGTATGGGTTTTGTTCATTTAAAACCCATACCTCAATTCTCATACCAGTGAACCAAACGATCACTTAATAGTTCTTGGCAAACTATTATAAGATTCTTTCTTTAGAATCTATTTCCACATATATTGGTCACAATACCTTATCCTCATATCATAAAACAATTGAAATAAACATCAATGGAGCATCACGAACCGCATGCATCTTCAAATTTTGAAAAACACCCCGACAAAAAGTCTTAAAACATGACCAAGAGTTGAATCTGAAATTTAGTAATGAATACTCATTATATTGACTTACTTTAAGGCCCCCGTCTATTTCATGTAAAAAAAATTCTCCAATTTCCTACATCTGCTTACGCTAGAAAATTAAGTCCACAGAATATATCTTAGAAGTCAATGGAAAAAGGATAGAACAAAGATAGTTGAAATGATGAAACGTTTTCATGCCAAATAAAAAAAAGGAAGATATTTTATATATTGGTCCTCCTCCATCAGTCTATTGCCACCAACCGCCACACTACAAATCCTAACTCTGGTAAAAAATATCTCATTTGTTCGTGATTGTTGTCACCTATGGTGCTGACTGCCGAATTCGTCAGTATTCTCTCATTTTCTGATAGAAATTATAATCAGAGCCAATTCCAACAATTTTTTGGAGGTGGTAGTGTGAGTGAAAAAACATTCTGACATATGGGCTTGGGGCTTAAGGGAGAGACGTGTGCAATTAGTATGTATACAATATACACATGAATTGATGAATTGTGTCAATTTTTTATTTCAGGTCGAGGTTAAACAGTGGGTCAGACTCATTGTCTAACCACAACCTGCAATCAAAAATCAATATCATTATATACACAAACATGCATATAACAAAGTCTTTCCCTCAAGCCCCTTCATGTACCATCTTATCATACATGTGATACACAGGACAGATTTGATAACAAAAGCATAGAACTGGGGTGATTCAACTACGGAAAAAATGCTACACCTTGGGTTTCCTAACCGCATAAGGGATAATTAAGATGGATTGCAACCAATAATAAAGGACTCAATGTCTCAATCAATACAGATATATAATAATTGTATATTAATCAAGTCTAAGATAATACAAGGGAATTACAGTACTTATGTGGGGAATAAAAACACTAATAACACAACCTAATGGAATAAGGCCCAAAATAATTAAGCTTATTATAAATAACTTGCATACTTAATCCCCGCGTATAAAACAAAGAAATAAATAACTTCATTTCCTCCCCCACTAAGTATACATAAACTGATTACATGTATAATAATTCTTCACTTCCATTCCCTGTCAATATCCCTCCTCGAATCGTTTTACGAAACAAATGCTAACACTGTCCATTAACTTAATCAACTTCATTTCTTTTCAGAAAATTAGTAAAATTGGCTCCAATATATCGGAAAATGAGAAAATAACAGACTGCCAGCAAAATCAGCACCACCAATGACAATGTGAGATATTTTTTCGCCAAATTTGAAGTTCGTGGTGCGACAATCGACAAGGGTCCATGATGGTGGAGGGAGGACGAGTAAGAGATGGTGTCTGGAGTCAAGAGTTTAGGAGTTTTAGAGATGAGAGATGAAAGAGCTTACACAATATTTTCCTTCCTTTTGGCATGAAAACATTTTCCCCATCTTAATATTTAGCCTTTATTATCATTTTAACAAACATAGGAAAATGAGGAAAACATTATACACGAAAGAGACAAGGCCCAAATCTAATTAATAATTTGACAGTGTACTACCACTATTTTTTTAATCGTGCTTAGTTTTTTTCTTCCTATCAAAATTTCAAATGCAGTATTACACATTCCTAAACATATTCAACATACATCAACAAAATAACAGATTTCTGGCAGTGCGTATCTTTACTATACATTTTAAGTTTAAATATTGCATCCTAGGCATACGCCAGAAGTTCATTTGGTCTAGATAAGAACAATAAAAATATAGATCAGATGTCAAAAACTCAATTATAATAATAGGGACCAGACCTTATCCTTATGTATATAGTATGATTGTATGAATAAATAGTCTTTCGAGCAAAACTAAAATAATACAAATACAAAAATTAAACATTATTTTTTAATTGAGTTTAAAAAAGATGGTTTTGGGCAATAAGATTTTATAAAATATATAATAAAAATTTAGGTTAATATATTTGAAATAAAGAAAAAAATGCATTTTAAAAAAAATCATGACTCCTAAATTGAACCAAATATATGGTAAACATAAGAGGATCTTATCCAAAGTCCTACCAAAGATCAAAGTTTCAATACTCATTAGCAATATATTTAAAATTAATATTTATAGTTTCAAATAGGTAAACATAAATTTATGGTTTGAATCTCATCAACATATTAAAATTTAATATTTATATTATTAGTTCTAAGAACACCAACAAAAATTTAGGATTTAAATCATATCAACAATATATATTAACAATATATATATATATAGTAAGCGTAAAAGAAATTTTATCCAAAGTAGTACAAAGGTTTGATACTTATTAACAACAAAGTTAAATCTAATGATTATAACTCCAAAGTAACATACTTTTATGGTTCAAATCTAATCAAAAACATATTACAATTCAATATTTATATTAATAGTTCTAAGAACACTAATAAAAGTTTCAGGTACGAATCGTATTAATAATATACTAAAATGTATTCATACTATTAATTCTAAAAATATTAACAAAGGTAAAACATTACAATCTAAACAACTACAAAAAATGAAAAACAAGAAAAAATTCAATGCATAGATATTTATATTAATATTAATTTAACAAATTTGTAAAAAAGAACCAGTAATAAATAATTACACACTTATCAATAAATTTTAGTCCTAAATAGTTTCATATACATTTTAATTTACTAATTAGCAAATTTTCAACATTTTTGTAAAATTCATGTATACTAACATACACAATTGCACGAATGCGTAATTGTATACATTAATTCGAAAAGTATTTTACTCACACTATCAGCAAGAAAACTGCGTAAATTATCGGAACTCCACTTCATTGGCAAATTGACAAAACACTTTTCCAACACATTGTCCGAACCACAACCTTCCCCAATCGCCTCGGTAATCAAAACCTGATCGGTCCCTCTCTTCACCTCCACACTCTCCCCATTCTCAACCTTGATCTTCTTCCCCCTCTCCGAGGTCGGGTCCCACGTATTATCCGGCCGTTGTCTCAGCTCCTCTTCGCTATGAGCGTAACGACACGTTTCGCCGTGGCTACACTCACCGCCTGTTCGACGAAAGTACGAGCACAGACTTGTTTTCCATAGAGGGTGTGTGGGTTTTTCCGGCGGTGGTGGGACTGGGTCGGAGTCGGGTTCGGGTTGCTTGCGCTTGTCGCCGGGTTCGTGTAGGGTGGCGGGTGATTGGATGGATTCGGATTCGGATTCGGGTTGTGTTGGTGGAGAGATGAGTGAGTGGTCGGAGTCGTGGCCGTTCATTGGAGGGAGTAGGGTTTAGGTTTCAGTTGGGGGGTAAGAGAGAGTGGGGATTGGGATAGTGTTAAACAGGGTTTATTGGGACGCAGAAATACATATATACCCGGTACTGAATTATTAATTACAAATATATTACATTAATACCAATTAATTATAGGAAAATTATCATTGCCCGTGATTCAAAAAAATATTAAAAATTAAAAAATGTATTCAAATAAATTATTATCATTTTGTAGATATTTTTTCAATTAATCTAATCATTTTAATAAAATATATATTTATTGTGTTCTGTAATATTATAATAAATTTGATTGACACATGATATAATATTATAAGAATATATAATAATGAAATTTAAAAATATAAAATCTTATCAATTAAAACAATTTTAATTTTTAAAAAGAACGATTTGAAAAGTTATTGATTCTAACAAATGATTGCAAAATTGATCATTTGAACCTTTTAATTTATAGACTGACCAATAAACGGGGATATTCCCGAAACTCACAAATTTATTTTTTTATATAAATTAGACTCGATCATGCGTAATATATAAGAATTAATTAATTTTTTCCAAAATATAAAATAATAATTAAATAAATAGACTTGAAAAATTGAATTTAGAAAAAATATTATTCATATATTATAATTATGAAATATAAATAAATAGATTTGAAATTCGAAAATAAAGTAAACTAAAAATTATATATATGAAAACGTTAATGTAACATCACATATCGAATAGAAAGTGTGTGTTTGAGTCCTTTATAAGGACAAGTCAACAACTAATGTATACCAAAAATTACTAGCTTTTATGGGCTGACCTATGGTGGGTTATTGGGTCCGGTATGCATTAAGTTGTGGGTTTGAATTGTTATAAATGGTATCAGAGTTATACCAGAGCGGAAGTGCTAAGGCACTGTCTGAGTTTCATCAGTTTGTCTGTGAGCTCGACGAGGACGTCGACCCAATAAAGTGGGGTGTTTGTAAAATCTCACATCGAATAGAAAGTGTGTGTTTGAGTCCTTTATAAAGACAGGTCAACAACTAATGTATACCAAAAATTGCTAGCTTTTATGGGCTGACATGTGGTGAGTTGTTGGGTCCGGTATGCATTAAGTTGTGAGCTTGGGATGTTATAAAAATATATACTAACAAATTATCCAGACCCACTATGATGCTTTTAGCCTGCTAGTATTTTCACTATATCTGTATCTCACTATGCCCATGTTTCAATGATATTTGTGTTTATATATAATCATCATGCACTCCTCCAATTACACATCAAACTCAAGAATAAAAAACAGAGATGTATGATTCTAACATATTACCGGAACATGAAATTCTCCTGCTTTTCTTTTGACCCGAGCAACTAGTTTTAGGGTTTTTAATAAATAACTCATATGTTTATATGTATATATAGACTCTTAATAATTATCTTGCTTCTAGTGTAATTACTATTTCATTACAAATTCTATTTCTAATCAAATTCAATATAATAAATATTATGGTTAAAGAAAATAATCTTACTAATTCTAATTACTAGAGAGGTACGATCTAGGCATATGAGCTATCTGTTCGGCCTGACGAGGATGTTAGGAATTTAAGTGGGAGAGTTTGTAACACCTCAGTCCCACATCGAATAGATTGAGATAATTTATTCAGTATATAAGTAAAAGTATTACTATTATGTGCACCAATAAATCATGATCTTTTGGGTGCCCGTGGTGGGCTTGTGGATTACCCAAGTTGTTGCATTTGAGCCAGTTTAGTTTGCGTTTATTCGGAAGTCGGGACTTGACTTAATTTTCAAAAAAAGACTCGGGATTTGATCCGGGTTGTCACAGTTAATCATATTGTGGTAATATTGAATATAATAGATATTATTAAAATAATATATACCAACTTTTATTAATATATGGTTGAATACAAACTTAATATAGGTAATATCGAAATTAAAATAAGAAATTTTTATCAGGCCCAATTAAAATGGTTATTTAAAATAATAAATATTAATTTATTGACTAATTGATATATATATATATATATATATATATATATAACTATAAAATAAAGAATGATTTGGTATATTAAACCTAATTAAAAAAAGTAAAATAAACTTGACTAACTCATGATAGAATATTATAAGTGTATAATAATTAACTTGAAAAATATATAATATTTTAAATTAAAAAGCCTTTGATTTTTTGAAATGAATAATTTGAAACTTTATTGATTTTAACAATTGATTGTATTATATTAGTTTATTTAAACATTTTCATAATGTGCTATTTTGTTATGTACATAGTTCTACAAATGATGATGTGCTAATTTATTATACACTAAATATGTAACATGATTGTACTAAACTTTCCCGATTTATTTCTCATGTTTTAGTTATCCAATCTCTTTCTATAATGAAAATACTGTTATTCTAAAAAAAATTACAATGAATTATTATTGTTCACAAGATATTAGAATAAGTTCAATAATAAATAAAATATGGCTATAATCATTGTTATAATATGATACCAAAAAGTGTTTTTTATCATAAATTTTGAGCTAACAATTCGTTCGTGTTATATATACTTTCGTGTCGTATATTAAAATATTAAAATCAAACACGACCCATTTAGAATGTGTGTACTTTCGTTTTGTTACTTTTCATATCGTGTTTTGTATAATATTAAATAAAAATTAATATATTAATAAATATATAATTATATTTTTATAAATATATATATATACACACGTTTTATTTTACACATAAGATTATAAAATTATGTCTAATTATATAAATAAATATTCATATATTTATGATAAAAATTAATATTTAAATATAAATATATTTATTTTGTATATTTTTGTATCGTGTCATGTACTCAAAAGTGAACTCAAACACGATACTAAATTTAAATCATCTATTTTCATGCTTGTGTATTTTTGTTTCGTGTATTTAAAATCGAAAGACAAACAATAAATACTCGTGTTGTATTTAAAATAGAAGTTCCACTCCAATACTAATTTTAAATTGTAACTAATTATTTTCAAATTTAATAACATTTTATCAAATTCTTTCAAAACATTTATCTAAAGTTGATAAATTTTGTACTTCATTTTCAGTTATTTAATGATGTTCTAAAGATAACTGTGACTCTCATTCAATTATAACAATTTATTATAGTATTTTTGTGTTTTTTAATTTTAGTTTTGTATTATAGTTATAGAACCAATATTTAACTATGCATTGACTTATTTTTAATTAATTTTGTAATAACCTTTGGATCAAATTATTAATTTTTTAAGAATAAAAATATTATTTTATGAATTACTGTATTACTTAATTGATGTTCAATGGACTAACTTAAAATTTTTAGTACTTGTCAAGATGAGTCAACGGTACCAACCGCATCCGAGTCAACTGAGTCAACAATCCCAATAATACCGAGTTAAACTAAACCTCCACAAAGTCGCCACGTGTCCAGAATCAGCGAGCATTCAATCAATACACTATTCCCCCATGTTCTTCATTAAACCCTACCCCATATATCTCGCTACTCATCTCTCTATCTTCATCTTCAGATCTAATCTACTCTATTCAAACACATCCTAACCTTTTTTTTGTCAGAAAACACATTCTAACTTTGATCCACTTACAATTATGTAAAATCCCATTTGAATTTTATCCAATTCTTGTTTTCATCATAATGTAGGGTTCTTGATTTGGGTATGTTTATCGGGTCGGAAATGGATCCGAATGTGTTCAAGTGTAGAAGGGTTCCAAGAAAAGTGTGGTTAGGGTCTCAAAACTCAATGGGATTACTTGTGGGTGGGAATCACACCTCCTCTAGGTTTTGTACTCGTTAGTTTATATGTATTTGTGTGTATATTTAACCGATTCTTGTGATAAAAATTGAATCTTGATCACTGATTTTAAGTGTATTTGGGTAAAAATTGAACCTTGATCATTAATTTTAAGTATATTGTGTTGGGTTTTGTGGGGTTTACAGACTTGTATTGAAAAAGTTTGGGTTTGGGATATTGGGAAATGAGGATGGATTTTAAGGTCTTAAAATGGCAGATTCTTCGTGGGTCATTGGCGAAACGGTTGTTTATGAGGGCTTTGTTGTTTACATTGGCCATGGTAATCATTTCGTTTGTTCAAATGGGTAATGATATTCACAAAGGGGAGTTGCTTTTGTTGGAATCTGGTGATTGTGGACTGGATGTTGTATCGGATTCAGATGTGAATGTAACCGGGTTTTGGAAATCCGTGTCTGCCACTATGTTTGGGTTTTTGGGTGGTTCGGTGAGGAAGAGAGAAAGTAAGGATTTAAGTAGGAGGGTATTCAAGGAGTTGATGGGGAAAAAGATGTTGGATACTCGTGCCAGAGCGCTTTGTGTTGGGGAGGGATCAGATTTGACTGCCTTATTGTTGCATGAAATGGGACTCTCTGTTGCGTTGGGTGTTCGTAGCCACCCATTTTTCTCATTGTGGAAGAAACGGTTTGTGTATGAGCTCGGTTTTGAGGATAATTATTTCGATTTCATATTCTCGAAAGATCTTGATAGGGTATCTGTTCCAGCTCTTCTCGTGCTAGAGGTTGAGCGAGTCTTACGTCCAGGTGGTATTGGCGCAATGCTCATTGGTACGTCAACTTTTTACTCAGGTAGCTCAGTAAGGTCTGCTACTCCTGTTTCATCATTTTTAAAGAGCTCTAATATTGTGAGTATGTGTCGTATCGGCTCATTTACACTTGTCACATTTAAGAAAAGATTTGACAATGTTGCTCTATTTGAGCATTATCGACTTCCTGACAAGTGCCCATCAATTACAAATAACAAACCCTTTATGAAGTATATTGAACCTCTAGCTGTCAACCAGTTGGGACAACTAGAAAGTGAAATTTCGTATTTATCCAAATTCATGAACATTTCTTCAAGAAAGAGGGTGGTTTATATTAATGTTGGTGCAGGGGAGTTGGTCAACTCTAGCATAACAGAAATCTTAGAGCCAAATTACCATGTTCCGCCGCAAGCTTTAGATATGTATGTCCTTGATCACAATGCTTCTGCTCTCTCGTTATATGTGCAGAAAGCGGGTATTACTTTTGTTTACCACCCAGACCTTGTTGGTTATAGGGTTCCTCAACTTGTATTAGATGAAGAATTAAGTGCACCTCATGAGGGTGATGAATTTGAATTTATACGTTGGTTCAAAGAAACGATAACAGAAGGTGACTTTGTGGTCCTTATGATGACTGCACGAGCAGCAGAGTTGAAAATTCTCTTTGAATTATTTGAAAGTGGCGCAATATGCCATGTCGATGAACTCTTTCTTCAGTGTTCAGATACTGCAGACTGCAAAGATAGTGTATGCGGGGACTGCAGAAGCCTCTTCAGAGGTCTCAGAAATGGTGGTGTCTTTTCCCATCAGTGGTGGGAGCCTGAAACTCTCTTCTGAATGGGATCCGTTTGTATGCTTTTATATTTCTAGTTTATTGTTCCGTGAATAAACTGAGGTGAAGCAGTGGATTGTAGCTATAATCTAGCAGTACACTTCTATTAAATTGCATGTCATTTACTTGACATATGTCGGAATTTGTATTCTGAGGCCTCCATGAAGGTCTGAAAGTAACAACTATTTATGTGTTTACTCTTTTGGGGCAAAGCTGCAGTAGTCCTATGTAGTAGTCCTATGTATGCGTGTTTTTTTCTTATCAAATGTTCTTATGGTGCTTTTTAGAGGAAGGTAATCTATAAGGTGTTGTTTGTGTGGAAAAGCTAAAATCACTCTCAAATCTCAATGATATTTTTGAAAGGCATACATGATTGTAGCATGGCACCCTCATACCTAAAGTCCTAAACACACAGAGGCATGTTTCACTGAGGTTGAATCTCAAAACTCTTGCCGAATTCAGTTTTGTTAACAAAGAACAAGAGAGAGAACACCACTGGACTAATTTTTAATGGTTCCATTTTATCCTTAAATTCGTTTGTTCTTGAAAAACGGGATTTTGTTTTTAATTTGAGAGATTTTTGTGACCGTATTATGCATATAACCAAAATCCATTATAATTTTAAAGTTAAGTTATTAATAATACAAGTTTATAATCCACACGCAGGTTGATTAATATTTATGTAGATGTTTTGGGCTTGTCCTGTGCTTTAGTTTTGTGAGACCATAAGAGCATATGCACCGGAGAGATTAAACAAGGGATTCATGGACTGTATTGATGCTTCAGTCCAAAAATGTAATGCAGCGCATGATTTTCTATTCCATCAATTATTAATGGGCCATTGATTCATCATCCCCTCCTTTGATTATTAAGGGACTTGCTGATGCCCATCAATTAGTGGGGCCTACATGTATGAATCAATTTTTGTTTGCTTTTTTGTGCTGCTGAGTATTCCAACGGCTATATAACGGCTCTAAAATTCTAACTGCTATAATTTTAACTTTTAACGGTCATATAATTTAGTCTATAAATTACAATTTTCAAATTCACTTGTAATATAAATTTTTACACTCATATTTTTTCACATATTTTATGTTTTATATAAATACATGTACATAAATTTGGATCAAGACACATGTCATTACGTGATTCAACAAAAATCTTATCAAAAATTTAAATTTATCTGCAATCTTATTAAAAATCTAAACTTATCCAACAATCTATCATTGGATATTATTTGTGGGACCATTAAATAATATAAATGAATTTAAATTATTTCATGAATAATAACCGATGAATTGATAGAGTTGTATGGGTGTATAAAAAATAATCAAAATAGTTGATTTATCATGAATAGTAATCAACTCCATCAATTGTATCCATGAATTGATGAATCAAAGCTCAACATGGGTGCATATGCTCTAACTGTGATGGCCACAGGGATGTTAGGTTGAATCCATAAGGATTATAGAGGTCATTATGAGAGTTATATTTTCTGGTTATCTGTTTTTGTATATATTTTTGTCTGTGTTTTTTTCGTTGTTTTTTCTGTTGTTTTATATCTTTGGAGGCGGCGAGTCAACTTCCTCCTTTTCTGGGATGGGCGCCAGGTGGACCTCTACCTCAGGTAGGTAAGGTGACTAGGAGAAGCGACAAGAGTCGTGCATGGAAGACATTGTCCAGCAGGCATTCGGTTCGGTTACCGAACCGAATAATTGAAAACAATTCGGTTCAGTTAACCATTTTATAAAATTCGATTTGGTAATTCGGTTATTAATCACGGTTAACCAAATAACCAAATTTATTAACCGATTTATTATTATATATAATATACTGATATTAGTGAATAGTGATATACATCTGAGTATCTAACAACATCATATATGATATATTCATATACCGAGTTAGTGAGTCTGATATAGTAATATACTAATATTACATATTAACGTTCCATTAACATCTAAAATAAACAGTAAACCCCCAATCCAGGTTAGGCATTGCTGAAGCCTGAAGGGCCTGAGACTGAGATACTATGAATAATCTGCACTTTTTGCTGAGCTGATATCGTTACCAGCACTAGTGCACAACTACAGGTTAGGCACACAATATTCACACAGTCCCCGTCTACCCCTGTGCACATGCCTTGGACAAAAAGATGTCATTTCCAGTGTTTTACAAGTTACATCAGTATACTGAGTATTCAGTAGTTAATTTTCAATTTTTTGCCTTTTCAAACAAATTTCGGTTAATAAATTCGGTTTTCGATAATAACCTAAATAATAATTTCGGTTTTGGTTATAAATTGAATTAATTTCGGTTCGGTTTTCGGTAGCGTTTTTCTGACTAATTTGGTTTTGGTTAACTGAAAAAAAATTTAGTTTCGGTTTCGGTTAACCGAATACTCAGCCCTACTAGCAGGTGCTGTCCTAGCTACAGTCTTTTGTCGAACAGTTCTGCCCTGCATGATATTTCTTGATGTGTGTCCCTCTTGGGGTTTACTTGCACATTCCTGACCACTACTCTGTGCGAGAAGATTATCAGCTTCAACATTCTTCCCCTTGATCCCAAGCTGCATAACTTTGGCAGCTATTTGATTTGCACTCATCTCAGGTTTAACCACGTCCATACCACCAACAAGTTCCTCTGAATCTCTTTGAACAGGTCTGACTCTATTTCTCTCTTGCGCTTTGCCACAGGAAGTTGACATGTTACCTGAGACATGAAACTTCCATCATTCGAAAACTTATTAAAGGCCTGCAGCAACTGTCGAAGAAATGATGCCTTACTTGAATTACTTGAATTCAGTACAATGATGAAAAGGTACGCAATTGGTGAAGATGTTTTCGCTTCTTCTAGGCGATAGAAGAGGCAGAGAAATTCGTTTATATATGCATTGTTATGTTACAAAAATTCAGTTAGTTTTAGGATTAGGAATTTATCTTTGGGATTTAGCCGGTTAATTACCGACCTAAAAGAATGGTCTAATTACCAGTTTACTTATTCGTTGACAATTAAATTTAATTTTTATTTCTACAACTAATTTATACAACAATTTTTTGTTTGAAAATAAAATTTGAGATAAAAAATTAATGCAAAACACATGCAAATTCAAATAATTATAATAATATAGATATTGTGCAGGCCTACCGTGACAGTGATTGGGCCGGTTGTCCAACCACTAGATGGCTTCTGTGTTCTTCTTGGATCTTCTCCCATTTCCTGGAAAAGCAAAAAACAGGCAGTAGTGGCTCGTTCAACTGCTGAAACAAACAGAATATCGTGTCATGGCTATGACAGCTTGTGAAATCACTTGGTTGCATGCTTTGCTCAAGGATATGGGTATCAAATCTCTTCCTTCCACTGCCCTGTATTGTGACAATCAAGCTGCTATATCTCTTGCAGCAAATCCTATTCTCCATGCGCGCACTAAGCACATTGAAATCGACCGTCATTTCATACGTGATAAACTGAAGACTAGAGAACTGAATACTAATCATGTTCCATCTCATGAGCAGTTAGCCCACAATATATATTACAAAACAACTTCCTGCACAACGACAGACTTATCTTATGTCCAAGCTTGGAGCTTCAAACCCAGCTCAGCTTGAAGGGGCGTAATAATAAAGATATTGTGCTGCTAGTAGTGTGCTATTAGTAGATCATAAACCTTTTTAAGGGTAATATAGTATCTGTGCATATAGAAGTTAGTTACGACTTGCGAGCTTGAGATCATAAACAAACTGTGTAGCTCATTTGCTGATATGATTTGATTGAATGTGATCATCTCCTTGCTTTACATTTCGTGAGTACATACATATTACTTTGTCAACAAATTAGTTGACAAATTCTATTAAAGCATGATCACAAATAATTTAAAATGTACTTTTTTAATTACTTATTTTCTGAAATTATTTTTAAAAATAAGACAAAACACTACCTTTATTTTCTGAAAACTGTTTTTATGTTTTTTAAATAAGTAGGCTTATAAAAGTACTACTCCTTCCGTTTTTTAAAGTCACTTTGACCTTTGACACATTTTTATGTGTTTTTACTGTATAATAAAAAATATTATTTTTAATTTTTTTTGAATATAAAATATAGTCAAAGGACATTAAAAAAAAGTGTGTTAAAAGCTAAAACGAATTTTTCAGTCCTACGGAAATACTCCTAGAATACTACTAATACAATACAGTTTTTCAGTTACGCGTCTCTTCTATCCTATGCTTTTTTTAAACTGTAGTAAAATTTAATCATCGCTTTTCTTTTTGTTTAACGTGGGAGAGGAAACCCTAATTCATCATACAATCAAATTCTCGGTTGGCAGCAGCATTGTGTACGGATATGACGCTGTCCTTGCCAGAAGATGTAATTCGATCGGTGATACTGACCCGATTGCCGGTGAAATCTCTGCTCCGATTCCGCTCGGTCTGCAAAACATGGAGATCCATAGTTTCTGACCTTGCTTTCATTCATTCTCATTGCACCACTAGTCAAAACCCTAATGACGTCCAATATGTCTTGTGGAAATCACTCTCGTGCACGTGTCATCCTCTGCTGAGAATTTATCATCTAAATTTACTCTCTTCACACACTTTATCACAAACTAAATTATCTAATAATGATTACCCTGAATATGCATACTTGCTTGGTTCAATCAATGGCTTAATTTGCTTCTTTACTGAGCGTCTACATCAGTTTGTATTATGGAATCCTGCTATTCGACAAGCGAAGAATATTAACGCACCATTTCGATATCCAAGTCTAAATACCTCCTGCCTTTTTGGATTCTGTTGGAATGCAGCGGAACATGATCTCAAACTGGTGTTTTCTTATAAACATAACAACAATATATCTATTGTTGGTCGTCAATTTGGCTCGTATGTTTACTCTTGTAACACTGATTCTTGGACTTTACTACCTGATTCTCCGTATAGTGAACGTACTGCTGCTGGTTATTACTGTTGGCGGCCTGCCATTGTAAATGAAATGCCATATTGGACTCATACTAAATCTTGTAGTAAGAAAAATATATTTGTGTTCACTGTGACTGGGTTTGAGGTTGGGAGGAACGAGTTTAGGATGTTGCCTGAATTAATTGTTTCTGCTGGACCTGGTCATCATGAAAGTCAGTGTGTTATAGTCAATATTAAGGAGTGCATTTCTGCGGTGGTGTATGTTTCTTGGGGATCAGTGAGTTTATTGTATGTGTATTGTTTGGATGATAGATGTGGTGTTTGGAATAAGATGTGCACTGTCGGACCAGGACATCGTACGGATATCATGTCCCAATGTTTCAAGTATGGTGGTGAGATTCTGTTTGAAGCAGGTGGGAAACTTATGTGCTATGATGGGAAGACAAATCAAATTAAGGGCTTTGGCAACATCGAAGGTTATTTGCATAATTGCTTCAAGTACAAGGCTAGTCTGGTTTTTCTTCAAGGAATGAAGCCGTTGAATGAGAGAAGTCCTATATTATGAAAGTGGCAAAGATAAGAACTCGGACTTCGTTTTATTTTTGAATTTGTCTTCTCTTTTGCTCTCAATTAATTAGGTCTTAAGATTTGATCATTAATTTACTGTTATGGTTCATGATCTTGTCCACAGCATTTCTGGGAAGTTCTCTTGCATTATATCTGAACTGCAAAACCTATTATAAGTTAGGTTTATATTCATTCATAACCTGTGTTTTTTTGTTGCTCAATCAACTTTTTAAATTTATAAGATCATGGACTTGGTTAATAAATTTTTATTATATGAATTAGAATGACAAGTGGATGCTGATTTTGTTTTTGGTGGGGGGGGGGGGGTAGCATCTTAATGATAAATTTTCATGTTAGTTTTAGTAGCCCTTAATGCAAATATACTTGACAATTTAACTTGATTTTCGTAAATCCTGCTCTGATAAATTGGTTTTTTGTACCACGACATGTACTAAATTTTCTTATATACTCTATAAATCGACATCGGCAAGTTCCATGGTGATGATGTTGAGTTTAATGTCTTGATAGTTGAGAAGGGGGGAAAAAGGAAATGGTCAGTCAGTGTGTAGTTACATGTCTTTAGGTAAATAGTTGAGCTACTCTCTTATCCTGCAAAGTGTAATGAATAGAAATATTGGCTTTCTTAAAATGTACATCTGTGTTTGACAATATACTTATTAACTTTCATCATCCCTGTTATTACTCTGAAACTTCATGTACAATATGACCAATTTGTTTAATTTGTGTATTACCTATATTGTTGCATGTGACAGCTAGGTGGTTTAATTACTGGTGTCTTTTCCCATCAGTTGTGGGAACCTGAAACTTTCTTCTCAATGATATTGGTTTGTATGCTTGTACGTTTCTAGCTTCTTGTGTCGTATATAAATTGAGGTGAAGTGGTGGATTGTAGTTCTCATCTTTCAGCTCACCATCTCACATCCTCTGAACTGCATTTGATTTACTTGCTGTTTATCCGAAATATCTATGCTTTTAGTCCTTTCTATAGAAGGTCTGGAGACGTTTGTCTGTGTCAGCAGAAAAGTCAAAATAACTTTTCTTCTGAAAGGCAAAGTGGCAAACGTTATTCTAGTATGACCTATACCCTTAATACTCATACACGGATCACACAAATGCCTCCTCTGAGGCTCAAATTCTCAAACTATGCCCCCTTTTTTTCCTTAAAGTCTCATGTTTTGAACACATGCCTTCCTGACTAAAGAATTTCATAATCAAGCAGACACCAGTGTTCTAGAATTCATTTAATTTTTTAACAGCAAGTTTATAATTATACAAACTTGGAGTCCTCTACAATGTTTATTTGACCCTACCTAAACTACTCTCTACATTTCTTCACATGAGTACACCGAACATTTTAGTTGCACCATTACCAGTTGTGTAGATGGTGGAGTACCTAAACTCCTATTATATTCTGTGGAAATACTACTTCATCTTTGTAATAGCAGAGCTACCTGCATTCATCGACTCAATTAGTTACAGAGTACAAAACGTGGCCATAACGACATTAACATATATTTCTATCTCAGTCAAACGTGGCCAACGTCTTTTAGCCTTACCCTTATCTATCCTGAAACCGATGAGATCATTTCCGCGTTTAAAGTGTGACATAACTTGAATCAAATAGACACTTGATTATCATGTCAAGCGCTAGGGTGGTTATTGCCTTGTCGAAGGCATCAGCAAATATCGATTTGCATTTTCTTCGACGGGGATCATAAATATTGAGGGACTACAGTTTCAAGAACATGGTGCATCACTGTAGTGTGGCAAACTGGCTAATGCATTGTGCCATTGTAAAATGGTATTGACGACGGTGATGCTGTTATCGTAACTAGTTAACAACATTGTCTATTTGTCTGTTCAGTATAAATAAGAAGGGATAGTTTGTTAAAAAAACACGAGTATTTGATGACGATTTGGGCCTATCATTATTTTATACATAAAAGATGAGCCCAAGTTATTTTGAAAGATCAGTAATATGGGCCTATTGTCACATATACTAAACTCTACACTAATGCCCGAATAATTTTATTACTAAGCATATAAAATTAAAATAACAAAAATTATTAGAAACTTATTTTAAAAGGAACAAGTGTTTTTGTAAATTTAAATGGTGTAAATGAAAAGTTTTACGATCGCATGGATTAATTTGAGAATCCTAGAGCATTTTCAACCATGTGCTCCTCTTAACTATATCGTCTACGTGTCATGAAATATAGATATAATCCAAAATATTTATCATTTCAAGATAGAATAACTGTTAGTTATAATTATAGATATTCAATATTGGTCTTCGATATTTATCGAATCTCTAGTCATTCTCTAAATAATTTCACGTCATTTTTCGTTCAATTTTTTCCAATTTTCTTTATTATCTAATTTAATATTTACCGTAAATTAAGATTATTTTAAATATAGTTGTTCATTATAACTAATACCATTGGAACACAATTCCTTACGGGTTCCGCAAATTATAGATAATTTTTATTTTATATCATTATAGCTAATCAATTTAGCTAATACCCTCGGAGATACACTTAGGAACAGAAAATGTATATGTTTATTCTTTTTAAATAAATATTTATTTTTAAAAAATAAGTTGGTTAACTTCTAATCTTTTAACATTAATTCTTTTTTTTTCCTCCATGTATAAAACTCGGCAACATGCAAGGCAACTACCCGCCTCTTGCGAAAACAAAAGGCCAAAATTACTAGAAATATGATTCTCGCCAACAAGCACAGTAATTAGTTGTAAATTGATGAAACCAGACCTGACATAAAGACAGACGAAATAAGAAAACCCATATAAATGAACTGGGTACAAAAAAAGATGCAGACCACTAGTACAAGGGCTTTCGACTAGATTTGTAAAGAGTCGATATACAGACACAAGTGACGAGAGTAACTAGTTGCCAAAAAAACACAAGAAAATTGATGTAAATGGGTGGGGCTTGAGTTATCCCCATTCACACATTCTTCTGCAATCTTCAACTCTTTCATTGCCCCCACACCCCACCCATCAATCAAACCCTACCCATAACTAATTCATACACTATTGCTTTTTACCTGCGTCACAATTATTTGTTCTAAATATATACAACTTTTAAAAATTAAAAAATGTATACAAAAATTTTAAGTCAAAGCGTTGTCTTAACAAATTATTTGTTTTGGGTTAATCGAAATTATATATTATTTGTTTTTTATCCGGATTCGAGTCATGTTGTTAAATGTTGGCCCGACATTATTGTCCAGTATGAAATGCTGATTAGCTGCTATACCAGAGGTTTCTTGGATTCAGGTGGTCAAGTGACTTATTATGGATTATATATTTATATACATATGAGTTATGACCCACTGCAAAGTCTAATAAATCTTGGTAACAGTACAGAACTAGAGAATTGAGATGTAATCTTCACTAAAAGCAAATTTGGCATGGTCTGCTTGGATGTTCGAAGATGCACAAGATTGGAATCTGTTACAAAACTAACCATGTTAATCTTGCAATGGCATGATTGAATCACATAAAGCAAGCAAGTTTTGTCTGCCATTTGTTATAAAACCAGCAAGAGTAAAGTTAAAGAAATACAATGTTCCTGCCAGGTTTCCCCAACTGAAAGACAAGTTTAACCATAAACACAAGTTTTTCCCCAAACCTGTTTGAAATAGGAGAATTATATTGCTGAATTTTTCTAAAATTATAAACTTCTATACCAAATGCGTATTCAAGAGGACTTGATAGTTGATACTAGTCACTATGAATTACCTCCTCCAGGTCCAAAAAAATCCTAATCTTAGAGCAACAGAACAAGTCCATCACTTGTCAAACTATCGAGTTTGATGTATTATGAGCTGCAAACCTGCAACCGACAGGTACTTACTATGTATAGAAAATCTGAATAATAACGCAAGGATTCATTTTATGTTATATTTGTGCACAGGATGTTAGACTAATAGATGAAACTAAAAAAGAAAATATATCACACTGCAATGAAGTAAATATAAACTACAAAGTTGTTGGATGTGGCAGGACAAGTTGATATTGGCAGTTGGCTGTGTACCAGTGATACAACTCGGAATTAGATTAAAAACAAACAAACCACCAGATCTCTTGAAAAAACTGATGCTAAGAAACAATGTGGGGAACCCTCAGCGCCGGAATGTTACAAATAGACTTGTAAGTTCTCATATGGAGAAATTTATGTCAAAAAAGAAAACAATTTGTAATCAATCAAATAATTGTGCCTGCAAACAACCCAAGGCCATTTCAAATTGCACCAAATTTAAAAAAAAAACCTTATTGCTTGGGTCAATGAGTCAATTTACAAATCAAATCTTTAACAACCCATGACAGCACAGTTGTAAACAAACACCCCTTGTTTTTCCTTCACACCAAGCACCTTCCAATCCAAAATCCCATTCTTGACCCCTGATTTTGGGCACCAAGAATTTAACACAATAGTTTCTCCTTCTTGGCTCCTTTGGCCGCCCACCACTAGAAGTTTCTTCCCAAAGGCTTTGAAAGCCAGCCCCCAGCCATTTGAATAATCAGCTCTAACCGGAAGTCTTCCCAGCACATCCCACTTGTTCTTCTCCTTGTCATACTTTATAACATCATTGGACAAGTAATCAACTGCATATAATTGGTTATCAACAACTGCCACGAGAGGGGGTGCCTGGACAGCCTTACTAACATTTGGACACATCCCTTCAATTCTCCTCCATTTCATCGTCTTAAGGTCTAACTCCTCTCCACAAGTTAATGAATCAGTAGGACTTGTCATACCTCCTATAACATAGAACTTTTCATCCATAAAAAAGCCACTGGATAATTTGCGCGGCGAGTGCATGTTTGGTAACATTTCCCATGTACCAGTTGATGAATCATAAAGCTCAGCAGATTTTAGAATATTCCCACTCTTGTCACTCCCTCCTGCGACAATGGCAATTGATCCAAGACTACCTGAACCAAATAAACAGCGAGGACGATTTATTCCTTCACACTTCAACCAACTATTTTGAATCAAGCTATACTTCCACGTCACAAAGCCAAATAACTCACGGCCAAAAACCAACAATTCACTGCCCACAGCTAACGACTCCTTATCAGCATGATTAAAACACTCATCACATGGAATTTTAGGCAACTTCACCCACTTATTCCGCATCGGGTCGAATGCCTCCCACCCTCTTGGATCACAAACCATATACACCCAATGCTCTACAATCTCTAATTTCTTCCGCAACTCGTACAAGTATCCACTCCTCACTAATTTATTAAACCTCGTATTAACACAAGATAACGAGCAATAATCCAATCTACAAGCCCAAGCAAGACAATTCAACGCAACATCATCACAAAAACCAGAAATAAGAGACTCATTCAAACCAATCCTCGAACCACCATCATAATCTCGTCCATCTACTCTCATATCCACAACACCACTACCCCCTCCTTCCTCCAACAAATCATCCACAACCAACTCATTCTTCGTTCTTAAACAACACAACTTCTTCTTCGACTTGATATCCATCACTAACAAAAATCCTCCTTCAACACGAAACAAAGTCAACTCAATCACATAACAAAAACAAGTCTCAATTATTGCATGCTATCATTCTCCATCATCCATCCACTCATCAATTCACCAAATCAAACACCTCTATACCTAACAAAATTAATCAAACTTTTCACAGATTAAATAAAAATCCCAACTTTAAATTAATTCAACAAAAACAAATCAAAATCTTAAAAAAGATTCAAACTTTCAGTCAAACAACACGATTTCCACCAAAAAGCTACAAAAAGCATCTGTATATCAATGAAAATCCACACATAAACACACACAGACTGTACATACATAAAACGCAAGGAATAGGTCAGTATATATATATATATAGAGAGAGAGAGAGGATTATAGTATGAGATGATTACCGGAAGTTGAATTAATCGCCGGGAAATGATGAAGTCCGATTAAGTTTGATTACATGGCCGGAAAAAAATAGAATCGGTAGGGGGAGGGAATATGTGAGTATAGATGTATGTATATGTTGGTTGGTTGTGCGTTAAAAATGAAAGAAACAACTTGAAACTGAAATTTCTAAAAGCAGAAACAAATCAAACAATAAATGAGTATTATTTAATGTATTTGCATCGGTTCAGAAATATTTTATACATTTTTTATGAAAGTTATTATATAAAAAAATTACCAACTTTCATATATATTTTTTACTTAAATTATTAAATTAAATAATTTTTAGTATAATAAATTATTATTTTTAACACAAAATACGAATATGTATAAATTGTATCGAAATATATTAGACGGACTAATATGTTTCTTTTATTCAAGAAAATTTATCATCATTAATGATTTAATGCTCAATTTTTTTATTAAATCGGATCTCATATATCTTATTTTTTTGAATAGTCAAATAATACATCTATATACAAAATAATAAAAAGTTATTATTTTATAATATTATAATAAAAATTATTTTACATTTAGATTAAATGTTAAAAAATATATACATAAAGTAAAAATATTTAACAACTTTTGTATCGTATTTACGCTGTAAATGAGCTGATACGCTCACAAAAAGTTTTGATATTTAGTTCGAAAAAAGTTTGGTTCATGTTCGATTCGATTGGTAAACGATTTAAACAAAAACACAATTTTTAAATTCAAACTTGAACATAATACATTCGAACTCGAGCATAATACAGTTTCACTCGAAAATTTGTGAACAAGTTCGGTTATAATGTTTATGAACATGATTCGTAAACAAGTTCAAAATAAGTTCGTGAATGCATTATTCATAAATATTTATAATAAATTATAAATAATTGTGTTTATATTTATGTACAAATTAATTCACTGATTTTTGTATTCGTTTATTACTAAACACCACGTTAGTTCACATTTACTAATTTATTTAAATTAAATTGGAAAAATTTATAAAATTTCGGAATGAGGTACCTGGGGACTAGACTAGGGTCTTATAAGATGTGTGTGAAAATCCAAGTGGAAGTGGAAGTGGGGGTGTATGACATCACAGTTGCATTCTACAACTTAAGGCTCTATTTTTCAGTTTAAAATATAACTATAATTGTTCTAAATTTCATGAATAAGATAGAGTTTTAAATAAATAAAATTTATGCAATTGAAATATTTTTAATTTTTAAACTCATAAATTATGAGTTTTTGAAATCAAGGGGGCAATGTAACACCCCAGTCCCACATCGAGTAGATTGAGATAATTTGTTCAGTATATAAGTAAGAGTACTACTACTAAGTGCACTAACAAATCATTAATCTTTTGGGGGCCCTGTGGTGGGCTTGTGGATTACCCAAGTTGTTGCATTTGGGCCAGTTTACTTTGACTTATTTCGGATTCGGAAGTCGAGACTTGACTCGATTTTTGAAAAAGACTCGGAATTTGACCTGGGTTGTCAGATATGGTATCAAAGCCAACTCTCGAAAGCTTGATTCGTCAAGTTGCCGGAGGTGGGGACACGAAGGCTGGTGGTATTATCCCACAATGGACAGAGGTCCGGAGGTCGGGACACGAAACTAGCTGGTATTATCCCACAATGGCTAGAGAGGTACGATCTGGGCCTATGAGCTATCTGTTCGGCCTGACGTATGAACTATCTGTTCGGCCTGACGTATGAGCTATCTGTTCGGCCTGACGAGGACGTCAATAATTTGTTCAGTATATAAGTAAGAGTACTACTACTAAGTGCACCAACAAATCATTGATCTTTTGGGGGCCTGTGGTGGGCCCTGGGTTGTCACAGGTAATGTGGGTATGAGTGGATGGTATGAGATATTAATTTCAATATTATTGTTAAATAATAATAACAATATTTTTTTATAATACTAATAAATTAATTTAATTCATAACCATATATACTATATTATTATAAGTGAACATTACTTTATTTGGTAGTTTGGTTAATTCAAGGCCTTCCAAAAAAATTATAAGTACATTTTAAAAACAGTTAAATATATATAATTTATTTAATTTATAATATAATAATATAGTAGTTTACATCGAACACAATTTTAATAAATATAATTGACTTACTCGTCTCAATTTCATTATCGCTCAAATTCTTTAAACTCTATTAAAATTATAAATTATTATTTATTATAAAATCTTATTAAAATTTCAAAAAAATAAACACTTATAGTTATTTATAATATAATAATATATTATACTATTATAAAGCTGTTCATCCGTGCATCGCTAGTATTTTAAATGCAAAAATTCATTCAAGCTTGATATAAAAATAAGTTTCAACTCCCTAGCACCTTAATCCGATTAGGGTCTACAACCCAATCCCATGGCACCCTAAACCAACCGACCCCTGAAAAACTAAAATCAAATAATTTTGCAAAAGAAAGGGAGAATAATTTAAGCACAGAGGCCTCAAAACAGACAGGTCCTCCTTTTGTTTAAGATTCAAGTTTTGCCAATGCAATATCGGATTGGCACATTGGGTAGGCAGAGGATACATTTCACAGACATTAATACATAACATACTTTACTTGCAACTCATCAGAAGAAATGCTTTTTGTGCGGTGTGTGAAATCAATTAAGAGAATCAAGTATAAAATACGTGTTCAACAAGGTACCAAGACCGTCAAGCTAGCTAATATATGCACTTCACTCTGTTTACAAGTGTTTTGCAAGCAATTCTCACAGCTAAAGAGCGTAAAGATTTCGTACTTTGAAAAACTTCTGTTAATGGCCCTGATTACCATTATTAGCACTTGTAATTTGTCCCAAACAATCTGAACTTCTTACTTATAGAGTAACTTATTTTTAAAATGGCTATTACTGTTGGTGAATGAATCTTCGCCTTTTCTTATCGATTTTCTGAAAATATTTATACACAATATCGGAATTAAAATAATGATCGCTTCATGTATGAATAAAAATAAATACATACACATATCTATCTATATAAACGGGATAGATTCGGAATTCAAAACCACAGGTTTATTATATTAAAATTTGGAAAATAAAACAAGAAAAAAGAAGAAGCAAAGAGCTGATATTTGCACATTTCAAATAAATTGGTGCTCACAGAGACTTAAATATATTGTACAATGTACAAGTATATAATGCATGAAGTGGGTAGACAAATTAACCAAAGGGTGTGCATGCACAATATTGTATCCATAGTATTAGTAAAGATTGCTTCCAATGATCGATCGGAATAAAAGAACAGAGAAACGATGCTTTATTTTTAACACTTCGGATAAGAGCGGAAAGTGGATACCATTACTGCAAATTCAGATTATGGCCTTCTGCTGTATTTTAAAATTTATCTAATAAATTTGAAGATAAACGACGATGAGCAGGGAATCATGGAGTGGCACAATATCCGAAGATAAACACTTACAATTCAGATCATCAATATAACCAGAGACTCTATTAGCTATTAGCTAGTCTTAAGATAATTCTCGTGTAATTTGATTTTTTAAAGTACATTCAAGTCAATTGAACCAACCTGCATAATCAACAAAGATATTTATTTGTTGGTTTCAACAGATATATTTATGTTGGTAATTCAATCTTCAATTAAAGAGTTATAGGCACCATACATTTCTATATAAGTTACTAGTGTTTTTATAATAGGCTATCGCTCGCTTCACATAAACTCAATGATAAACTACAGAACCAATTTTATATCCAGTTCGATAAAAGTCAAAGCCAAGAAGCCACATGCATAAGTAAAACTAGCTGGCTTTCTGCTGGTTGATTACTCTTGATCAGAAGGTATCTTAGCAAGAATGGAGCCTTAATCCAAGGCTTAGGTAGTTGCCATGCAACTATATAAGCACCTTTCAACCCTTTGTATATCCATATTCTCTTCATCACATCACATAAATCAAAAGAAAGTTGTAAAGGTACTAAACAGTTCGAGGTTCATATAAAACAATCCAAGTGGCAAGATGGATAGAAGAAAGGCATTCATTGTAGTAGCCATTCTTCTAGCTTTCATCTCTATGGAAGCTGCCACTGTTCTAGGTCAAGGCCAAGGTAATGATAATGGAAACAGTGGAAATGGGAAGGGTATTGACAAAGGAAGCAATGGAAATGGTAAGAACGATGGTAATGGAAATGGGAACGATAAAGAGAACAATGGGAAAGGTAATGACAAAAAGGTAAAGGATGCTGATGCTAACAAATATGACAAAAAGGAACCAGTACCAGGGACCGGACAGGAACGAGCTCATTGCAAAACTAAAGGTGCATGTTACAACATGACCTTGACCTGTCCATCTCAATGCCCCGAGAGGAAGCCTAAAAAGAACAAGAAGAACAAGGGATGCTTCATCAACTGCAATAGCAAGTGTGAAGCCACATGCAAATGTAAGTATTTATCTTCTCTTCATCTTTTTTATATATGTAAAACCTACGTACTGAAAGCTAATGAAGTGAATTTCTTTTGACAGATAGAAAACCTAAATGTGATGGATATGGTTCTCTCTGCTACGATCCTAGGTTTGTTGGTGGTGATGGAGTGATGTTCTACTTCCATGGAGCTAAGGGAAGTGACTTTGCTGTTGTCTCAGACGACAATTTGCAGATTAATGCTCACTTCATTGGCACTCGACCAGCAGGAAGGACACGTGACTATACATGGGTTCAAGCCCTCTCAATCATGTTCGATAGCCACACACTTGTCCTTGCAGCAAAAAGAGTTGCACAGTGGGACGACAAGGTTGAGTCTCTTACTGTGAGATGGGATGGGGAGGTGGTCAGCATCCCCACTGATGGAGAGGCTGAATGGAGGATCAATAGCGAACAAAGAGAAGTTGTTATAGAAAGAACTGATGAAACTAACACTGTAAAAGTCACTGTCACTGGACTGGTGGAGATGGATGTAAAGGTGACCCCAATAGGAGAAAAAGAAAACAAGGTCCACAACTACCAACTACCATCCGATGATGCTTTCGCTCACTTGGAGACGCAATTCAAGTTTTCTAACCTATCTGATCTTGTTGAGGGAATCCTGGGAAAGACTTTTAGGCCAGGTTATGTCAGCCCTGTAAAGAGAGGAGTGCCCATGCCACTGATGGGTGGGGAGGAAAAATACCAAACCCCGTCTCTTTACTCTCCCGTCTGCAATGTCTGCAGGTTTCAGAGAAAAACTTCTGTTGCTACAATGTAGTTTTCCTATATATTGATAACGGTTATGTTATCTTCTTCACAATGTCAATAAGGGCCACAAATGTTTGCCCAGTTATAATCATGTAATTTTACTTATTATGTTTATCAAAGGATTCTGAGAAATGAACTGATTTTTTACTCCATTAGTAGCTTCAGATAACGGTAACATATTTAAAGCCTCTTCACACCATAAGATGTTATCAGTAGAGTAAGATCTCAATCATGAATTGCTTTCAAATATAGGTACCCCATTTAGGTTGTCTGAGAAGTCCCACAACACAAGTGATTAGTCCTGACGTCCTGTGCTGTGTTTACATACATAAGAACCAATGCATATATTCTCGGCATGTGATAACAAATAAGAGCCGAAAAACTGCAACCTGTTGTTCCTACTTTTTTGAAAACATAAAAATCTTAGAGATGATCGGAGTTGTATGGTTTTTGGATTCACTAGAATTTCCAATAGTTTGAAGATGGATATTCTTGTGAAAATTGTGATATTTGGAACAATAACAACGGGCTTATTGCGTTGTGTACTAAAACTACATGGTATTAAAAAATATATATACATTTCAATAAAAACTTACCACATTCATTGACAGGAGCATCTTAATCATAGCTGTAAGATATAAATGGTCTACCAGAAGATCGGCTAAAGTTGGTACCTCCATTATACTGTCAAAAGAAAGCAGAACACCTCATTATTCGTCGGTGTGTGACAAGGCTTCACTGGTAATGCGATCATCATAAAACACTTGCACATAATACAGACTGCAGTACCATGTAATTAATTTGAAAGGTGCCACCTTGCTGATAAAAGCTCCCATCACAAAGGAAAGGTCTGCGACAGGTCTATGTAGGATGACACTAACAAATTCAAATTCAAGAAACTACACACATCAAGTGACAAAGAGAGTGGCAGCATATATATAACTTTATTCCACTTGACCAAACAAAATATGGTATCTGATCCACTCCGATTTTTAGTTCACATTTTGTGCTTCTAACGAGTATATACATGGTGTAAATCCTCCACAACAAAACCCATTGCAAGTGTTAATGTCTAAAAAGGTACATTTGTAAGACCTTTTGATGCTGTACCATATGATGGGTAATGAAGAAGCATGCTTAGTAAGATAAATCAATGATAATGCACAACTAAGTAAGCAGAAAAAATAGAAGTCACGAGTGGATCACGAGGGGTGTCTGCTTGCTGGTACGTTACCAAGGGAGGGTCCTGGAGATTAGAGCCATTGCAGAGTTGCAGCTTCCCAATTCACATAGTGCTTGGCGCATGCACATTATGTGATTCCTCATTTTCAATCTGATATTATGATCGAAGAATTAAACTAGAGAAGAGAGGAAAATACACAAGCCACAATTTAAGCAAGTCAAAATGCTTTATCTAGCTTACTAATTTGTCGTTACTTTACAAACTCTATAAACATTTTTAACTTACCAAATACAGTACATATTAGTCTACGGTTTCGGTTTCGGTTTCGGTCTCGGTTTCCTTGAATTTATTCGAGACTTAATTAAGCCGAGTTTAAATTAGATGAGCCGCATTAGTTTGTGAGATTAACAATTAAAAATAAATATATAATTTTTAATTAATTTTCAAATTATAAACAATAGTAATAAAAAATATGTATAATTTTTTAGAAATCATAAATAAGCTCGAGCTTCCATTCGAAAAAAGGCGCCAGCTGGGCCCGAATTAGCGCGTATTGGACCGGGCTCTCACTACCATATAAAGCCTCACTCTCCTCCCCTCAAATACTAAACGTACCTTTGACCATTTTACACACACTAGACACTATATCATTATCACCCCGGCGACGCCGTTTCGACAAACAGGTGCAGAAATGGCGAAAAAAACCCTAGAATCCAATTCAAAACGAAAGCCAGAACTGGAGGTAGTACAACTAACAGGAGATGAGGTTTTGAGCTCCATCACTAACAAGAAGAAGAAAATTGACCCTACCGGCTCGATCCAAATCGCAAAACAGAGCAAAAACCCCCAAGATTCGACTCTAAAACCCGGCGAATCGAAGAATAAACAGAAAAAGAGCAAGAAAACCCAAGGTTCGACTCGAAAACTCGACGATTCGAAGAAGAAAGCAGTGAAAACGGAGAAGAAAGTGAAATTGGAGAGTCCGGTGAAGAGATCTGGTAAAAAAGATCAAGTTGATGTGAAAAAAGTGAAGAAAAGTAAAGTGAAGAAAGAGGAGGGCGTGGATGGTAATGAGAGTGGTGCATTGTATGCGTTTCCGATGAATCGTGTTACTCGCATTGTTAAGAGTGAGAATTCTGATATTAAGTTGTCTGCTGAAGCTGCTTTTCTCTTTAATAAAGCTTCGGTATGCTCTTTGCCTTTCTCGAATTTTATCAGTTTCGTTATGTATTAATTGTGTTACTTGTTTGTGTATCATGTTATTTTTATGAATTATGTGATTAGTAGTAACCTTTGATCGTATATAATTTTGGATGACATTTAGCTTTTTTGATGAGATGGAATATATGTAGTTATATTATATATGTTTGGTAAGAGTAAACATTGACACATAGAGTGAGTCATAAATGAACGCATATATTATTCTTTTTAACAAGTTATTATGACCAAGTAACAGTGTTATTTAATGTTAAAAAGCGCAGTGGCCCTCTTGGAGCTTAAGCGTGGGCTTTTTTTGAAATAATATGAATATGTGTAAACACTTGACATTCTAATTAATAACTACAAACTCAAGTGCAAACAAAATTGTTCAAAAGAATGAACTAGGTTCAAGTTTCATTATAATTAAGGATATTAAGAAACTAATAAAACTATATCTGTGCATTAACATCTTTTTCGTTGTCAAAATTATGAATATTATCTGAATTTTCATCATAGTTGGCGTTGAGACGCTTATCCTCCACAAATTCGATTTCCTCTTCTTCCTCATTTTCATGCTGCACGTCCTCATTCTCAATATCATCAATTAGCAGCATAGGATAGCCTTGTATCCTGCTAATGCATTCGGCATAGTTGTCAAGGCGTCGCCTAGGCGTCCAGGCGGTAGAAAAATGCTATGCGTCCACCCCGCCTAGGTTTATGATAAACAGTGGTCGCCTAGGCGTCGCCTAGTTTCGCATAGTTCCGCCTAGTCCGCCTAAGTGCAGAAAATAGCTAGGCCCAATGTATTTTTTTTAACCTAGCCCATGTTTAAAAGCCCATCTGCCCATGTAACTATGCAAGTCATATATTAGTAATCAACCATTCATGTGATTTGTATTAGACTATTAGTTGCTTAATTTGTATGCTCAAGACTTATTTCATGTTGAATTTTAATTTATCTACTAGATTTTCTTTTGAAATATAATTAGAATGTTATAATTTTTATTTTGGTATAACATATAACTGTATGTATATATTATATATATAATAAATAAATAATATATAACTAAACGTATAATCCGCCTAATGGACGACTAGGCGGGCGCCTAATCGCCTAGGCGGCTAGGCGGTACGCTGTCGCCTAGTCTCGCCTTCGCCTAGTCTCGCCTTGGCGCCTTGACAACTATGGCATTCGGTACTCTTTATTGTGACCTTGATCACCACAAGCAATAAAAAAAAAGACCAACAAACTGCAATTTATGGCCCAAGGTTTGAGGATTCTGTGTAAATATTGTCAAAATTCTCATTTACAAGAAAGCACACTTTTTTGGGGTGTTTTTTTGTAATTTTTGAAACGCGCTTTAGTTTTATAAAGCTAAGCCCAAAGCAGGCGCTTTGCTCTTGAGCTGTGCTTTAAGCACACTTTTGGTAACATTGCCAAGCAAGTATATAGCTTTAAATTGCTGTCTATATTTCATTTCGGGTTAAGGTATTACTATCTGGACGTGTTACTAACTCATTGGCTTCTATCATAAATCATAATGTTTTTAATGTTTTTAATCTTTTAAATTATTTTAGGTTTTTACTGTATTCCACTGTGAGCTCGCAGGAGCTCTATATTTACAAATTCGATCTCTTGTTGATAGGATTTACTGGATGGTCCGTGTTTAACAGATTTTTTTATAATATGATTTCTAAGATATTATTGTTTATTGCAGGAGAGATTTCTTGAACTATTCTCTAAGGAGGCTTATGCTTGTGCTTTTAAGGATGGCAAGAAAAAAATTGAGTATCAGCACCTATGTAATATCTCTTTTCTTACCTTAATACGTTTGTAGAAAATATTTGTTGTTCTTATCTGCATTAAACGTAGTTGCAAGTTTAAGTGAAAAATGTTTTCATTGATTGCATTATGTTAGGGATTTATGACCTTTATATAGTTGCTTTTGTCTGGAATATTTCTATAAACAAGGTGGGTATTTGGATGTGAGCTTTGGTTATGTTCTTTCGTGAGGTCAGATTGATCATAACCTAGGAAGCACGGACTCGGATACGGTGACCGTGACACGGGATAAAGGGATTCGCTAATTATTAAACAACCGTGGATACGGGACATGACAATATATATATATATAGTTGCACTCCATAAAGAACACTTCATGCACACCTTATATAAACAACACAAAAGAACCCCATCATAAAACTTCAATTTTTATAAAAATTCGATTGTTAAGATTAGAATGACAAAATTTAACAATAATTAATATTAACATATCGAATCTAACATCGAATTTCATCTAAATTTTAAAAATCAAATCTTACAGAATCTAACCTAGAATCCAGCATAGAATCTTATATGCATTTTTGTAACAATGAAATTTACATATAATCATGTTATGTTTAATCCTAATTTATTGTTAACTTTATGTTAGATTCTATTATTATTCATAATAAAAACTAAAGTATTATTAAAATTAGAATCTAAATGAATTTTTATGTAAGATTTTACAGTGTTCTTTCTTGTTCTTTATATAAGGGTATTCTTTATGAAGCAATGACCTATATGTATACACATTTTTATACATTTATAGGATTTGTATATTTGAAAAACTCAACTTGTAATAAAAGTTTCTTTCGTAATAAAAACCTTTCTCCAAAGCAAAACTACCACCACCCTTCCTCTTCATTAATTGTAATTACATTGCCACCTAAGATTCTAACCCTTTCCCCCCTTTTTCTATTGTTGTCACATACCTCCACAAAGGGAAATTAGTGTCATTCTCTTTTGCACTTACACCATGGTTACTATTGGCACTTGAGCTAATTGCCACTCATTGAAAAGATTTTAAATACACAAGCGCGCACACACACAAACACACACACACACACATATATGAAAACGCGGCTTTAAAATTAGGGTAAAATTAGATTGAATTGAGCCTTTTTGGGTGGGATGAATCGACAGGCTGTGTCGGTGACGAGTCCACTGCCATTTGTGTATCGACACACAACCTGGCATAACTGTCCGTGTCTGTGCTTCCTAGAATCATATCTGGCATGACATTTTGGGCAAAAATTTTACTCTCTAAATTGTTATGGGCCTTTTGGCGGCTTGTTGAATGTAATATAGATTGTTATTTTCCATTGTTCTAGAGTCTGCACCCAACTATAAATGATTGATGATGCTAAAGGCTACAAGACACACTGAAAGAGGAGCAAGGATGGAAAATAGGATAAGATTATGTAGTCTTATTGTGACAGAGTCCATCATATAAGTCTCGTGTGTTTAACCTTTTTTAGCAGTACATTCTTATCTTAGTAAATATAGAAAATCGTGGAGGACAAATGCAACCAGAAACAAATTGAAATTTTGATTGATAAGAATTGTAACTGTTATCGTGTTCCCTTCGAAACATGCCTTTTCATAAAATCTTCTATCAAGGTTGAAATCAGTGTTGCTAAGGCCTTTGCCCACCTTTTCTCTTCCCTTGTTCTAAACGGGCGACCCGTAGCTTCTATACATTCTGTAGTCTGTACTTAATTTGTAGTTGTAGTTTGATTTGGAGGAAACTCATCTCTATATGCAACAACACTTTCATTAGACCTTCAAGAGAAATTAACGGTCATCTATAATCTTTACCTGAATATCCTACACCCTGTTTTAGCTAAAAACGGTATGCAAAAAAAGGAAGTGGTACCAAAGTGCAAATTTATGAGAGAAAAGTAGGAGATCTTTATGTACCTGTATCAAAACTAAAGGGAATTTCCTTCAATCGCTGTAATCTCCTATAAATCGCCACCCCAATTTAGAGTTTCTTTGGAACTGATGAAGAAGAAAGTAATTTGCAATTTGGGGCAATAATACACTTTCTGCACATTATGCGTGTAAAGTAGTAGGTGAGAATTTTTCTAAATTCCTCACCTTTCATTAGTGATCTAGTGGTGGAGAAGCAGTTGGCGAGATAAATTGTCCCTGGCTGATGATCTCCCTGGTTCTGGACCCTTGTGTCTATATATAGCTGTTTATCAGTACAAACAAACATGGGGTATATGTAAATGCTATTCTAGATTAAGAAACCAACAGCTAACAGCAAATAGCCAAATAGTAAGATGGTTGTATGCTCTACAAGGATTAGTAGCATTATGTAGCTAATTGATAGTTCAGCAGAGCAGTAGTAGTACCAGCATGCAAATCCTTAAACATGAATACAATATGGTAGTCTTCTTCTTTAACTATAGCTCTAGATCTTGTAGTGGATCACATACAGTCCATCTAGTGAGTGCTTATGGGTAATATGACCAAGTAAACTGGTAGTGAAGGGAACACTTATACAGTCATACATGTGGACAATATAAGGTTCCGCCGCTTTGTATCCTTTAAATTGAGGGAATATAATATATAATGAGTCACCTTAATTTAGTTGTTCCGAACACTGATCTACATCGTTTATCAACCAAGAATTAAATTTCATTAGGTGAATGCACAATGTTACTCAGGAAAAAATAATTTACCATGTCATATTTTGATCATTTATTAATTGAAGAATATCTGAATTGCACTGATAAGTAAACAGTTTAACTGTATTACTCTTATAGACCTTTAACTAGATTGTCTACAAGATAAGCTTGTTACACTGTACTGTGTATGTAGTACATTTCAAATACATGGTATTGATTTGCTGGATTAGAATTCATGGGGTGTAGCTTAAAAACTTTTTCTTTGGTTTATTCTTCTTTTGAAACTTCCCCTTTAACCCACACAACAATTTTATCACGACTTGATTCGATAGCCTGCAGGTTAACTAATTTGGGAAATCTCCTGTAGTGATAGTTTCTCATCTCAACTTGGTTTATGATAATTCAATAATTGTACCATTCCATGGTATATATTCTCTTTCCATGTGAATGGTTATCTAAAATGCTTCTTTTGTTTTGTTTCAGCATCATTAATTCCTGGAAACAAAAGATTTGACTTCCTTTCAGGTACCTTTTTTCTGCTGAATTTTGGGCTTTGATTATTTTCGTTCTCTCATTTCTTTTAGTGGTTGCTACTAATTTTACCGTTCTTTCCCGTATACTATTTCACCCACATTCACAAAACGCACACTGTGTGCACCCACACCCACACTGCAAACGATGCACCCACGCAACACACACATCCACACATCGCACACACACATCCATTCACTCACCCACATACACCCAATGCAAAAAACACAGTTAACTGACAATGACAGTATTGATTTCTCATCAGCTGCTTGTTTACATACATAGATTTTGTTCCTGCCAAAGTGAAGGTTGCAGATGCCTTGAAGGAGATTCCATCAGTTGAGACCTAACTGGGCTGGAACCTGAATGACAAAATGCTGAATGCTTTAGATGTTGTAGCCCCCTTTAGTTTGTGATTGTCAAGCAGAAAAACTGTCTACCCTGTACCCAATGTTTGACCTGCATCCAGGAGCCTGAGTAGCTAGCAATAGAAGATCTTCTGTCTGATAATATAGCCATTTTTTCTTTCGCTAATTAGATTTTAGCTAGATATACATGCTTTTCTTTTTTAATTAAAAAACTTTGAAGCTTATTTTTTGCATTAGAAATGAAAGTATTCAAATACAAATTAAAAATTTTAAGACTTGAATTCTACGTGTACAAGGCATATCCATAACAAATTATTTCAAAGGATGATACATTTCTTTTGCTCCAAAAACGATAAAAACAAATTACATTTGTACAGGTACTTTTGCTAACTAGGTAAATAGCTGATGGTCTCATCTCCGATGGGAGAAATTCTTAGTTAAAAAATTCAAAAATCCTATGTGGTAGATATTACATAATCGGTATAAATTATGAAGTTCCAACCATCCAAAACACTTAGCTAAAATTAAATCAATCTACTCACATTGACTAAATTTGTCGAATCTCTCAAGAGCTGTAACAAAACTGTACATATAAATTTAATCATTATAACCAACTCCATTGGAGCGCATTACCTTATAGATTCGATAAATTTTAGCCAATCATTATTTTAGTCAATCATTTTACCGAACACCGTTGGAGATGCTCTCAAAAATCAACAAATTGAGTTTCCATAAGGAATCATCCTCAACGGTATAAATTTATTAATGTCAATAGGCAAAATATTCATGTCAAGATTCTTATGAGTCGAATTGTACGTGGTATAAGAAAACAAACGAGAAATGCTAGATACCAAAAATTGTCCTAAATACTGAATTGTCATGTATATAATTGGTAATTTTCCTATAATATAATAATATGAGACGCGCATATATACATATGCACTCATGAACAAAGTATATATCATGTCACGTCATTTGAAAAAAATTAGGTTTAATTTTGAAATATATAGCATTGCTCAAAATAAATTAAGCAAAACATATTCGATATATCCTACTCGAAAATAGTGGAAACATGTTATTCTTATAAACCAATCGTGATCCTTCTCCTTTTTATTTGGGACAGATAACCAAAACGGGCATAATATTATTTGGGTAGTGTATGTTGTAATTTAGTCATCATCACACTGAGACTAGAACCCAGAAACACGCATCGATCTAGTAATGTTATGGCCTATGGGGTCCTAAAAAGCTTGCTTCTTAAGCTAAACCAAGCAAGCAATCATGGTACTCTAGAATATATATGCAACGATTGTAAGTAAATCTAATGATACACACCCAAACTTTTTATTCACCTCAACCACTTGAGATCCCCTCTGTTTATCCTTCTTCCCAAAGCAAATCATCAGTTGTAATAGTACCATATACACATACAAACTTGAGCAATGTCACATGTAAAAACTCATAAAATGAGATGTACATTAAGTTGTATATCAAATATTGTAACTTCTAACCAACTCAATTTATTTATTTGATTTGATACTCCCACTACGTTTAACATTTCCATTTTACCAAACATTAGAAGCCTTACTTTATAAAAACCTTGTTTTCTCTCTTAAAGAATATCATTCCTACTTCAATACATCTATATTTTCTCGACAAAACACCTAAACATGTCTTTTCCTCTCACATTTTCTATTCTACTTCTTCTTCAATGCACCACCACAACCCTAGCTCAGTCACCAGCAGTAGCTCCTGCCCCTGCTGGTCCAACAAACGTCACGAAAATCCTCGAGAAAGCCGGTCAATACACGACGCTTATACGTCTCCTAAAAATCACTCAAGTGGGTGATCAAATCAATACTCAGCTAAACAATTCAAACCAAGGCATGACAATATTTGCACCAACAGATAATGCCTTCTCAGCTCTAAAATCCGGAACTCTAAACTCCCTCAACGATCAAGAAAAAGTCCAGTTAATTCAGTTCCATGTTTTACCAACTGTTATTTCCACCTCACAGTTTCAAACCGTTAGCAATCCGTTAAGAACACAAGCTGGAAATAGCAATGGTGGACAGTTTCCATTAAATGTTACTACTTCAGGAAATAGTGTAAATATATCTACTGGAGTAAATAATGCAACAGTTGCGAACACAGTTTACACTGATAGTACCCTTGCAGTGTATCAAGTTGACAATGTGCTTCTACCACTGGCAATGTTTGGTCCGAAAGCACCAGCCCCGGCACCAGGGGTTGCTAAGAAACCGAAGAAAAAGTCGGGTGCTGCAGATAGTCCAAGCTCCGATGATGGTGCAGCTGATGCATCGGGTACAAATGGGCTAAGAGCTAAAGGTTTGCTTGTGGGATTTATTGCTTTGGTTGCTGCATTTTTTTTGTAACATGCAATTGCAGTTGGTTATTGCTGATTGCGGAAGTGAGATTCATTTGCTTGGCGGTTGAGTAGTTGTTAATAATTACATGTTTTGTTTCTTTAAAATTTGGTTACCTTTTTATATGAGATCTAGGGAAATTTGATCCCTTTGAATGGATTCCCCCCCCCCCCTTATAGCATGTAGTATGTATGTACCTATTTTGAATGTTACGTTATTCATTGAGTTTCATTTCATCATGCGTGCCCAAGCTATTCTCTAATATTAACACTGTGTTTCCCTGATTTGGGAAAGAAATAAAAAGTAGAAAGTAAGTTCTTATTTTAGACAATCTAGACAATCAGAATTATATGAACTTGTTGCCCACGCAGGGGAATTAAAGTTCATGGCTTACAAAGCCAAACACAACCAACAAATACAATGTTCTGATTACAATATAGAACTAGGCACAGACAAGATTCCAAGGGATCTTGGAGGGCCTAATCAAGGTTGCAAGCCCTGAACTTGGAGTGAGCACTGACCATCAGCATGTAGCATGTCCTGTTTTAAATGTAAGATATTCCAGCAATACATCTCGGCATTGATTGGAGGTAGACTGGTCCCAAACCCAAACATTCAGCAGGATTGAAGAGGGCTCTTTAAACTGCAATACAGAAAGCGCAACTAACGCACAATTGAAGGGCTTGAATGCCTGTGGAAGAACAAAAACCAAAGTGGCATATTTCTTCCACACAGCAAAAATCCGCTGCATAGAGTCTTGATGACTAGATAAACCCAACAAAAGTCCACCAAAAACTATACCTGCAACATGGTATGAGAGCACAACACAACCAACTATAAAAGTTTGAATATTATTGTGGTAGAGGGCAATCAGTTGAGCAAGTAGCTAGAAACAATCCAGTGATTAAGTCTTGTTTCAGCAGAAAGATTACATAGACTCTGCATTCCAAACAAGTAGGAAAAACAATCCAGTGATTAAGTCTTGTTTCAGTAGAAACATTACTTGGATTGTGCAAACAAGTCATTAGAACACAAGAGACCCTTACGACTGAGCTGGGGCGTAGCAAACATTTATAAAAATTGGGCCCTTTATATACTTTAATCAGTGTTCTAAGAGACAGTGTCTTTTCTGATTAATCGGTAGAGAGACGGGTACGTCTTGATTAATCGGAAAGTTTTTTATAAAAATCGTTCGAGACGGAAAAAATTGATTAAAACGGTCAAAAATCGGCTACAACGGTAAAAAATCGGTCATTTTTTTAAAGTTAAAATTTTAAAAAAATTAATAATTAATATTATAAATTTACAATAAATATGGGTTGTATAGCCCTAAATCTTTCATAAATTTCAAATACTCTCTCAAATTCTTAATAGTTATATATTTTTTATGTAATAACTTCTAAAATTAACTATTAGATGTTAACTATTAGTTATAAACCGCTTAAATGTTAATGATAAGTGATTTTTTTTAATCTTAACACCAAAATATGTATGGTCATGATATTTTATATTATAAATTTTATGATAATTTGAAAATGTTTAAATATAATTATATATTATTATTTATTAAATTAAATTATTTCTGATTTACCCGATTAATCATTGTAATGTACATTTACCGTCTAATTCCGATTCCTATCTTTTAGAACACTGACTTTAATATACATTAAAATTATTAAATTATATTTTTTAAAATAAAATAATCTATTAAAAATATTGTAAATAAAAAATAAATTCTAACACATTTGATATTTATTATAATATTATTAATATTTTTCAATTTTGTTAATAAACTATAATATTTTTGTTATAAATATCTACAAAAATATATAAAGCTATATAAATTTGAGCATGAGAGACACAAACTTGGCATCCTTTGAAAGACCATTGAGGCATTATTCCCTGAAAAAGTGAGACCTGTAGAATTGAGCAAAGCGCAGCACGCACACCAGGTGCATCTAAAACATTCAGCCTGCAAAAATTCAGCATGAAAAAAACTGGGCAAACGAGGGTTGTCTTAGCTTGGGATCAAATCAATCCAAGAACCCGAAACGAAAATTTTGGTAAATATCATCAGCAAAGCATCAATGTTGGAGTAAACAAAAAGCCTTGCAAAGCTTGCCCCAGTAAAAATTGGGAACTATATATGAAGAGGTATTCCACTACCGTCAAAGGGGCCAGCAAAAGTAGCAACCAGGAATATTGCTATTAGTATTAACTATGAGGAAACCACCAAGCAGTCAAATGAGACTTGTCAAAATTATGTATCAATAGCCATAACCCCATAAAACCAAAGAGCCCAATGATCAGTGTCATGTTTAGAAACATTTTTCAAATGTATCGAGCAACACATCATATATGTGATCAACGGACAAACATGCCTTGTCTCACATCCCAATTCCCACAAATCCTACCAAGTGAGTGTGAGTGTGAGTGTGTCTTTATGCATACCACGCGATTAACTTTCAGCATGTTTCGATCTTGAAAAAATTAATTATCCAACCATCACGTTAAATTTCAAACCAGTCTCCGAAATTCTTAGAAACAAGTTGATATTTATGGTACAATTCACCGATCATCTCTCTTGTAGACGTTTCTTGATTTTAATTGATGCTTCTCATGATTTGTTTTGAAACTTAGATTACACGTTGCCAAATATAATATATATATATTTTTAACTTATTTAGTATTTTCTAGTAGTATAGCTTTCGTAGGACAAGGAAAATATTTTGGAAGAATGATATGATAAAACAAAATTCAGATGATGAGAAAAGAATTTTGTTAATTATACGGAGTACTTTGTAATCATCACAAACTAATCTTTAAAATCCGGCCTCGTTGTTTGTTCTTTGCTTCAGCTTCCATGGAAGATTGTGACCTCTTCTATGCAGCTGCAAGTTTTGGTCTCTCTGAAATCCCTTGTTACATAGGAAGCCATTTGTCGCCATTAGAGACTTGGGTGACAGTGCTATCACTTCTGCATCCGGATCTTCTCCATTTAAAACAAACAAGTAATAAGTAATTATTTATCACTGTAAAAACTGGTGCATATAAATTCAAACTACTTACCTGGAGATTTCTCTTTCTTTTAGCAGATGGAATTCAAGTAGGGTTAGGGTTTGAATTGGTTCTTGAATGAACTCTACACATGAAGAAAGCCCATCAGGAGACATCATTTTGGATCTGAATTTGATGACAAACAGAACAGAAAATAGTTCTGTGAAAACTGATAATCTCTACAATAATTCTGTGAATTATTGTAGATTCTGCAATATATTAACTAAAATAGTGTTTTAAGAACATCTTCAACGGCTATTAATTAAAACAATTAGTTATAATGAATATGTAAGGACGGGTAAGGATTTAATTGAACCCGTAAAGATTTATGCTCCGGTGGTGTTAGTAGCTATATTCAAAAATATTATTTTATTATTATTTTGATATATATATATATATATAAAGAAATTTTATAAATTAAAATAAATATAACTAATTTTTATCCAATACAAATAAAAATAATATATATTAGAATATAAAATCAAAAATATTAAAATATAAAATAAGAATTATAATACATACATACACACACATGTGTGTATATATATTAATATACATATACATATATATATACACATATTATAAGTAAAAAGATGAAATAAATATATAAAAAATGATAAATAGGGTTAGGTAGGGTAAATAGCAAGTGAGAGAACATATGATATTGGAGGGAGATGACGTGTATTATTTAGATGATGTGTGATTTCAATCTACAAATCTAGTGTCCCGTATCTAAAATTAAAGTTAACATGTACTTATCTTGGAGTACTCTATTTTTTAGAAAATATATATATTTTCAAGTATTTTAGTGCTAGCAAGATTTTATACCTAAGAGATAAGTAGATGCTCTAAGTAATATCTTTTCTTAGATTTGTTTAATTTTAGTAGTGTTTTAGCTTAATATATACACATTATACATGTCCATTTTACACTTGTGTATAATCAAGTGAGGTTAAAATGAGAGTACAGTTCACACAATGATAAAAGTAAAAGAATATAGAATCTAGGCTCGATCCCAGAAGGTCATGAAACAACAAAAGTTTTATGACTTTACAGCCATACACCAGGCCTGTATAATTGCTATAACTAGCTTGTACAGGTAGCAATCATTATAATGTACATCAGGTCCTTGTTCTGAAATAATACTCCTCCGTATTTACGTTGATTTTAATTTATATATTAATATATATATATATATATATATATATAATTATATTCATTATTAAATTTTATATTAAATAAATATATAAAGTAACCTTTGTATTTTATATAAATATGAAAATCAGAGCGCGAGTTCAGCTTTCACTACAAGTTCAAGTAAATATCGAGAAAAAAAATTAAAAATTTTTTGTATAACACTATTTTTGAATGATCAAATGATTCAAGGGTTTCTATGAATAATTGATCATATTTCAATTTTTTTCTGAGTTCAATATATATGTATTAAATTTTCATCTAATAAAAAGTACACTTCTGTTAATTCTCGAAATTCATTAAAATTTTACATTCATTTATATTTTACAATCTTGATTGATAAAATGTTTTATTAGTTTTCGAATTATTATATTTTTATATGTAATCTTGGCTATATAAAATTTTATATGTTATGTGTGTGTAATCGATTGGTTTGATGTATGCATAAAAGATTTGGTTTAAATGTGTGTGTTTAAAATTGTTATTAAAATGTATATGTATTTGGGTATGGATATGTGTGTGTGAGGAATATATATATATATATATATATATATATATATATATATATATATATATATATATATATATAGAGAGAGAGAGAGAGAGAGAGAGAGAGAGAGAGAGAGAGGAGGGGGGGGGGGGTAAAAGTTATATGGAAAATCTTATATGAAGTTTTAATTTGAGACCATATATGTTCTGCAATATATTCTACTTATTATATATTATAGAATCTAATGCAGGTCTCCAATTTGTACTTCATTTAAAAGTATTTCATTGAATTCAACTCATATATACTAGCTTATATCTCGTGCGATATATGGATCGAATTGTTTTAATATAATTTGAATATATTTTTATTTTTACAATGATAATTTAAATATTATTTAATGTTATATGTATATATTTTATATAACTTTTCATATACTTTATTTGTATTTTAGTAGAATAATATTTGTGTGTTTTATTTAGAGATATTTTTATTTAGCAGATTAATGTGAGATATATTTTAATTAGGAGATTAGTGTTTAAAAATTAGGTCCGATAATAACTATTTGGCCAAAATATCGACTAAGAACTATCAAACTTTTAATCTTTTGGTTTTAATAATATAATATAGATATAGATCACTCATTATATTTCGTCATGCATTAAAACGGGATTTTTAGTTGAAACAGCCTCTCTACTTTTTTAGAAATGCGTATATCTTATCCTCCCTCGACCCGCTCCGAGTCGTATATATTAGGTATGTTTGGTTTGATTTATACATAAATATGAAAATACAAAGTTGGGTTCAGTGGAGACCCAAAAAAATAGAGACCGTGGAGACCTATATTCACACCGTATGATCTATTTTCATCTATTGACTACGATTAAAGAATAATTAATGGCAATATTATAAATAATTAAATTAAAAAGGGTAGTGTCCTGCCGTCTAAACAAAACTAATTTACGTATATTAATCTGTATCAAAACTAATATACTTATCCCTAACTATTCTCTTAGCAGTTACAATTCGATCGATACATGCACCCATTCCGCTACGTTTGCAAGTACCAAGTCAGAGCATCAAATATATAGATTTCGTAATCAACTGCACTTGAACTTGATTTTTAGAGTGCACGACACTCATAATATGATTGAATGTATCATTGCAGGACACTGATAATATGAGTGCAGGACACTGATAATACGAGTGAAGGTATCATTGGAGGACAATGATAATATAAGTGCATGACACAATTACAGTGAATGTTGTAACTGTTATTACGTTATGTCCTGCACGTGTGTGTATATATATATATTGAATGATAAGACGCATATATCATATAGCCTTCAATTAATAAAAACTAATTAAAAGTCAAAACAAATAACAACCATTGTATTAGATTGAAATGAATGGTACTGGGCCTCCATCAAAATGATGGTCTCCACTTAATTTTTCTCAGAAAATACATATTCACTCCTATCTAAATTGTAGTCATTCTTATAATACATGTTTATTATATTTATTTAATTTAATTTTATAAGTAAACATTCAAAACAAAATTTAATTAATGTAAAGGTATTATTTTTAGTAATTAATGTAATTGCTTGCGTGTGAACATGAATTTTATTTAAAATTCTAGATTTAATAAATTTTGTCATTTGAAATCTTATAAAATCCATGTTCTCAAACACAATTTAAAGTAATTTCATTCATATTCCATATTAAAATTATCTCAATCACTGCAATTAATATAAATGTAAATATAAAATAATTTAATGTTAAAATTTTTCAATATACATAATTTTTTCAAAAATTAATAAATTGACCATATCTTCCCCTCCTTTATTCCTCACCATGTGTATTCCTCACAATTTCACTCCTACCCATAAAGTCATGTTCTGTACAAATTATCATATAATAACGCATATTTGTGTGTACAAAAATTAAGTCGGACATTCTTTTTAAAGTTTAGAATCTATACTATGCAAAAACGGGACATACCTTTCTGTAGGGTGTCCAAGCAGGGGAGATCAAAGAAGCTACAATGAAAACTGGATAATAGTTGAATCTCTTAATATAACTTTGGATAACAACTGTAGTAGTTGGTAGATAACTAATTTACATAAAAAGTATACAGCCAACGTCTTTATGCAGAGAGAGGAAAGGAAAGGAGCTAGACTGAAATGCAGATGCTGATCTTCACCAATTCACCGAGACATAGCCTAATACCACCTTGGCACCTTTCACCTCATAGCCTAATCCTCAGCCAATGCTGCATATATTTACGATTTTCGCAGAAGTTACGACTTTCGATTTTTTTGCAGAAGTTATGATTTTTTAGTAACAGCCACTTTACGGGCCTTTTAGCAAAGTGTGGTATATTATATATCGTATATATTACCAAATGCCACATTTAATCGGGAAAAAAATTTGTTGTTTTTGGAGTATGCGTATGCTGTATGCCAAACAATCTTCAGATTCATAATCCTTGTTAAACAAAGTGTGTATTGTATCGTGCATCAGGATAAAGAGGCTGTTCAGAAATTGAAAAAGATGGGTAATGGGTTAAACATGTAAACTTTCGCCAGATTATTAGAAACACGATTTATTTAATACATTCAAAGTTAAAAAAAATGCAATATATCATCAAGTGCCGGTTAATATCTGATACATGTTGGCTTCAAGCCTTCAATGTACTGAATACTTGCAATATAACATATTGTCATTTGTTAGGTAGCCAGTTGTACACTCCAAACAACGAGAGACAAAATTTGGAGCACAACAAATTTGGCTGGTCTCGAAAAGCATTGTGGGAGCACCATAGAGGAAAGAACGAACGTGGTCAAATCATAATGAGAAGCAACGTTTATCTCAATAAACTGCAATCAAATATATAAAAATAAGAAGAGAACGAAAAAGAACCTGAGGAAGAAGTTATTAGCTGCATGATATATATATTCAAATCAACTCTTATCCTAAGGTATTGAGAGAGATGGTAACTTAACGCGGTATAAGAGTTCAATATACATATTAAGAGAACTTTTATTTACATCCATCTTTACTCTGTTAAGAGAACGATGTGATGACAGCTTACTTGTACAAGTAGCTCGCAATGCCCAGAATGACACATAACAAAATTATGTCAATGCAGAAGTTCCGGCTAGATCTTATCTGAATGAAATCACCAAGAGAAGAATGGGGTAAGTAGCATACATAATACGAGATAAAATTAACATAGATATTAGGAAAGCATGACAAAACAATTTCACTTTACTTGATGAAGCTGTTCCTTGAGCCTAACATTAGTATTCTTGAGGGCAGCGGAGTTCTTATCCACCTGAAAGACAATGGCACACATCAGTACATAATATATGTTTGCATCAAACCTGCTCCATCCAAGATTAAAAATAGTAAAAAGGTGAGAAATTTGGACCTTTGTTTCAATTTCATCAATTAGTGGAACTTGTTTATCCAATTCCTAATCAAGATGCAACCTTATGTTGTTAGTGTACTTGTGTTTAAAATATAAGGAAAAAACCCCGGAGGAAATGAACAACAGGTTCAACCAACCTCATTCATGTCATTGGCCAAATTTTTTAATGTGTCCAAACCCTCGGATATAACATCCAAACCTTGATCCTGCAGTGCATATCGAGAAACGTCTGTTAATGGTGTAGAATAGTGAATGAAAATCTCTACATAGCGATTATAAGTTATAACCACGATACAGATAATATTGATAATGCAGTACACGGAGAGCACCTATTGATAAGGAATTAGGAGAGTAACTTACCTGTTTTATTTTCCTCATCTCATACTCATTTCGAAATTGACTTGATTCTTCACTTTGAGCAAAATATCCTTCAGTAAAGTTTCCATCTGCAAGGATATAACAATGATATAATAAGTAAATAACAATAAAAAAAGAACTAAGAAAATTCTCTTCCAATTATGACAAGCTGAACAAAGAGAGTTAGCAACAAGAAGCACCTGTTTCGAAATCTATGCGGTTCTTATCAAATGATGAACCCCGGCCTCCACTTTTATTTGCTGCAACGCTGTTTCCATCAGGAATTGCTTGAATTCTTTCTGGCAATGTCAGAACTAAATCACTGCGGCCAGCTAAATCTTCTTGTGAGAGCCCTTTAACCTGTTGTTTATATCCTTTGTAATCAAACCTACTCGGAAACTATCCTGGTTATTCCAATATCATATGCACATGGATGCTTTACTATTAAACCATAGACTAATTATGTTGCACAGGTCATGCATCCCTTTCTATTTAACAGTTCCAATGAGTACGTGTCTTCTAAGTTTCAACACCAAAAGGTAGCCAATCCCTCGTCTTATTTTTTCCTCCCTCATTTGTTTACTTTTTCTGATGCAGCATCAATCTATATGAATTGCGGTGAGAAGAAACAACACAACAACCTTATACCAGCTTACAAATGGTATACAAATTTATGTAATCAACCAAAACTGTATGCATATAAACAAATATAGTTTTCTTCTATCAATCATTCATCATAAGTTATTGAAAAGGATAAAACAGTACGGGTAATAGTGACTCCTTTTAGTAGAGAAGAGGAGCAACTCATCTACTAAATACTACCAGCAATTTCATTTTATCTACAATAGTTTTGTTGTCACAACTATGGATCTATATATATGCGGTCATGTCCCACTACAATCCATTTTAGCTCCAAATAGTAAGAACCAGCTACAAATTACTGGCAGTCCAGTATATTACAAATCAACATTACTCTGTTACAGGAGTAACGTCAACATGAGTTCTCCTTTTGGTAGAATAATTACGAAGTGTCGTTTGATGCTTTTACAACTAAACATTGATTTGTGTTTTATTAGACGATCTGCTAATATGGCTGCTCACTTGGATGCTCACTATATAGCGAGAGAGTAATGTTCTTTTCCAGGTCGAGTTTTCGATAGGAGGTCTGTTTCTATTGAATTGGAGTCTATTTTGTTGGCTGATATGTTTGAGTAATATAATTTCATTCCGTCAAAAAAAAACATTACTCTGTTACAAATCACCAATCTCAGTAATCCAAATCACTGATTATAGTTTGTTAAGCTAAAACCGCTAAATTAGTTTAATTTAAACAAACACCAACATGAAGAAAACGGGGAAGAAACGAACCTTCTTTTGTGACAATTTAGCCAGTTTAGGAACTTCATCAAGCAAACGTGCCTTCATTCGACGAATCTCAGCATTCATTGCTACGGATTTAGCCCTATTTGTTTCCATACTCGCCATCTCCGCCTTCTGAAAAATCAAAATGAAGATAAAAACACATGACATTACCACATATACATACCTAAATGTACGTACTATAAATCACCATCTCGATCAGTACTACAAATCACTCGTCTCACTAATACAAATCAACACTCTGTTATCTGTACGCCAAGTTAGTTTGTATTTAAACAAACATGCATGTTAATGTAATAAACATGAGATAGAACCTGGAGAGTGGAGTCAATCTGATCTTCAAAAGTGGCGTAAAGGCGAGCAAAGGCATCGTCACCATGGGCATTGAGTTCTCGTTGTTTGTCAATGTCATACTTATCGTACTTCTTACAAATTTCATTTATTCTGAATATAATGTCAAACAGACTCATTTTTATTTCTTCAACAGATGGATTGTATGTAATTTTTCTTCTCTTTCCTTCTGCAATCATTTGATTTGTCTTAACGAAAACTAGGCGTCATCCGTACATATAGGAGGCTTGAACAAGTCCTTGGCGGGAGTCTTTATAGGAACTAACAACTTTACTGTCCTTGAAAATATTACAATGTAATAATATTTCAAGATTCTTAGCAAAATATTTTTTAATTTGATAAACAATAGTTGTATTGAGTTCTAAGTTTCAAATCGCAAAAGGGCCTCACGAATCAAGTTGCCATTTTTTCTATTATAAATATATTCTTGCGTTAACATTCAAAATCAATATATACTTTAGTATTAGTATTCTTTCTTATTTCGTGTGTAATTCTTGAAATTAAATTACTAAATTTTTATGACTGATTTGATAGGTCTAAATTATTATCACTGAATTCTATTATTAAGATGCTACTAAAAAAAAACATCATACCCTACATTCAATCAATTAAAAGACGCAAAAAATTCTGCCTCTAACTAATATATATGAATGTCTCGTTTTTGAGATTATTTTAAGCTCATTTCATTTGCAATTAGCAGCTTATATTACCAACTATAATGTTACATATTTCAGTAATAACCATGGCTAGTTACATATTCCCAGTATTTGTTTCCTGCCTAAGAACATTCATATGGGTAACTAATTCACTATTAGAGATAGGTTTCAAAGTATAAATACTAGAAATATAATTTCAATGTCTTATCAGAGAAAAAACTGCACCTATAATACAAAATAATCTTCGGTTTTGCCAAATTTGTAATGGAAATATTTGGGGAACAAGGAGCTTCATCAAGTAGACACTGCCGCAATGCACGGACTAAAAAAGTAGCATATGATACCGGTTTTTATCTTTCACTTTCAGTCTTTGACATGATGTAATAACACCCATAAATCCGGACAACTCTTACTTTATGGTGTTGCCACTTCTTGCATCAAGTTAGTAAAATTGAAGCGGAGTTTCAGCTTCAGCCATCAGAAAGGAGTTTCTACCTTGTCACGGAGACTGAACACCAAGTTATGTGCGTCGTCTAGGAGTTTCCATACATCAAGATGTCCTGCCATGCTGTTGCACTCCCTCATTATCTCATCCATACTACTGTATCTTTCTATTATTAGTTTCCTTCTCTGTAGTATAGATGCTGCGATGGCATAAAGCAATAGATCTTCTGTTGGCAGGGCCAACTACCTTATTCTGCTCCACACCGACTTCCCAATCCCAGCCCTTATTGCTGCCTGATCTGCCCACATTAACTCCCAGAGGCAGATTGTTTGCTCAAACGTCAATTCCCTCCTGAAGAGAACCACCACCATCCTATACATGAAAAAACAATCCTCTGCCTGGAGCATCTCTAAGTGCTTAAAAAGTTGAGAATCTTGGCATTTGATGATCATAGATACTTTACTCAGTTGTCATCTGATCCCCACCTCATCAAGCTTGAAATTGTTCCGAGCCTTCTTCATGAAACCAACAAAACACCAGAATGCATCATGGTCCTCTGTCGACACTGTTATTATAGGAGAAAGTAGATCACTCATTCCCTGGCAGTATCCAACTTCGGGGTCATAGAGGCAATAAGCTTCAAGAAGAGCAACTAGTCGAGCAGCATGAAAGATCATGCATGGCTCAAGGTTATGATAGTCCTTCAGCCCAACAGCCTCGGAAATACTCCGTGCCCTTTCATCTGATACTGCAGTCGGTGCTGGAGAATATGCTACCCATTCTCTATTAGCACGAATTGCATCTAGACGCATGGTCTGTTGCCAAGTGATAAAATCTTCTTTTTTGGTGTATTTTAATCAGATGTCATTATCAGAAGTATTCTCCTTGGATGTCACTTCAGGACCTTTCTCCTTGGTGCTATCTGTGGAGGTCAAAGTTTGACTTTCTTCAACAGGGGAGCCAGAGTTTGAGTCAGAATTTACTGACTCAGTATTAGAAGTATTAACATCTGTGGCAGTTCTTGAGGCAGCATCCTTTTCCAGCAAGGCGCTTGAGATGTCATCTGAGTATTCAGCAGAAGCGTTCATCTCCTTGGTAGCAGTAACATGGTTACAATTCTCGTCATTTCCACTCTTGTTGGCTACATTGACCTTCAAATTGTTATTGAACTCTATTAGTTGTTGACACCGTCTCCTTAGTTTTTCATATTCCTTTCTGCAGTTAGAACTGATTATCAGATGCATTTTCTATCTACAAAGCACACACTAAGAAGAATATATCCACCAATGTTAGTGATAAATATATATTATTAATTCGAGCTATCTTACCTCTATGCAATCGAAAAACTTGATCAAAGAATGAAAGAAAAAACTCTAACTAGTAGTCTTTAGTAGGTTATTCAACATTCATAATTGTCTAGTCTATATATTTAAATGGTTGCTTAATTATTGAATTTGGCAATATTACTACCTTTTAAAAGTCAATGCTAATATTAGGTAACTGAGAACAGATAGACTACTACCAAAGGATTCAACCTGTTTTCAAATTATTGAAAATTTAACTAAGAACAAAGGAGAATAAAGTTGGAAGTTTACCTCTTCTTGGTTCTTGATTTACGTCTTTCTTCTGCGGAACTATTTAATTCATAGCTGCAATGGAAGAATAAAACTGGAAATATTAGCTTAGTCATCAACCTCTAGGTTCCTTTTTTCCTTTGAACTTTTTAAATATAACAAGGTCATATATTGTTACTAATGCATAGATCATTGGACACTACCACATATAGCAACTACAACTGCTCAACTCACTCCTTGCCTTTCTGTAAACATGTTTCAAAGCAGGGGCCTAGCCAGAAGTCATGGTGAGTGGGGTCAAAAATTTAGTTATATAATATTTATTAAATAAAAAACACTTCCAACAGGCATAAATATATCCAAAAGCTAAATAAATAGATAATTCAGAAAAAATTAATACTAAAAAATAAAAATATATCCAATGTTACAAGGACTTTTAATTTTCAGCCCTTGTTGGTCGCAATAATGGATAGATGTTCAGATTAGTCTCAGCAGTCAGCAGTGCACCCAACAAATCTTGAATAATTAATCTCAAATTAACTTTATGTTTAACAGATCTATTTTAGCATGTAAAGCACAGATCTGCAGAAGCTTAGCATGGAACTGGGTCCAAATAGTTGCTGGCTATGGCACATTGACAAATGACCACACTGAGGCACTGAATGCTATATAATGTAATATTGAATGTACTTAATTATTCATTAAACAAACAAATCGAATTATGAAGAGAGAAAGGATTAAAAGACTGGTAATTTAGGAAAAAATTCCAGCATACTAGGGAAATATATGTATAATTAAAAAAAACTATTAATGAATGACTATGAGACGTACAACATATTAATTTGCTAAAGAAAATACTAATATATTGACATATTCAAGTAGATTTGATGAAGATAAGATGATCCAATGAATTTCCTTTCTGAAAGCACAATACACAAAAACAATGCCAATTACAAAGGTAGTTTACAATTACATGGGCAAGTTCAAAACTTTATGGCTTGTGCGCAATACTGGGTTGCCATCATTTATTAATTACCTTAATTATATGTAACCTTTTGATATATATGGCTATAATTAACAATGCTAAGTTTGTGAAAAGGATGAAGGTGATATTGCTTACACGCCAAGCAAGAATGGCCAGACCTCGGCCCTGATACTAGGATCAACACCCTACATTAGAATCCATATTGAAATTTAGCAGTCAAATATACATAAAATGAAGAGAAATACACACAAACTTATAATGGACTTACCCCTCTACGGACGTTTTTCAAAAACCTAACTCCACCGTCATGAAATTTTCCCTCTAGTGTAAAAAGAAGTCTCCATTGTTCAGGTGACAGGGCGTGCTTTCCTTTTGAAAGAGCCCATGGAGATTTTAAATGGCCCCTGATATTGAATAATATTAGCTCAAACAAGATTCCCAAGAAACAATTGTCACAAGTACTTGACAATCAGGTGTTCCGGTGAAATTTAAAGGCAAGCACTAATGCTGTTTATGACAGACACACACATGAAAACCCATTCACACTATAGAATAGAGTGCATGATGATTGATAAGCAATACTAGTATCAAAAATTAAATTCAAGTCTTTCTAACAAATTTAGTTTCCCCTTGTGTTGATGGTACAGTAAGATTTATTTTGCTGTCATCAGGATGCACCCGTGTATGTTTTCGACTGTGCAAGTGAGTGCATGTAGCTACCTCTTAAACATTTATGGCTTACTAGAAGTTCAAGAGCAGAAATTATGTCCAGATTAAGAATACATACTTTCTTTCTGATATATAAAGCAGCTATAAAAATAAAAAAAAGGGTTAAATATCAAATTGGTTATTATTTTTGCCATCAATCTCAACGGGATATCATTTACATCACTTAAGCGGGTATAAATATCACATTAGTAACCTCTGCATTATAAAAAATAAGTATAAATATTTCTCAAAATTATTAAAATTTAAATAAATCATTAAAAATCATATTATGTATAAATTTACATTTATAGGTTATATTTTGGAAATAAAATGAGTTTTAATATGTTTAATCTTTTTTTAATAATAAAAGAAAAGAAAAAAAATAAAATATTAATAAAAAAATAGTAAAAGAATTTCATAAATTTTGAAAATATTACCCAAAATACTAGAAATTTATAAGTTTTCATTTGGTTGTAATAGCATATAAAAAAATGTGTACAACTCGAAAAATTGTCATTATCAATACTCAAATACGTATTTAGAGTTACCAATATGATATTCGTTTGTATTCTTGTTTTCTAACCTTTTCGGTTAATCTGTTCATCTACATACTCTTTGGTATAAGGTTCAGTAAAGAATAAACAACACTTAACAAAAAATAGCATCACTTCAAACATGTTTTCAAAGAATATCCAGAAAATAGTAAAAAAAAAATTCTAATTAGAAGATAGTAACCATGCTCTAAGCTAAGCTGGCTTCTATAACATACTCTTTCCCATCAGGCCATCAGTGACTGGCCTCATCAACTTTTAGGCAAAGATCTGAATTTTTTGAATTGTTCAGTTGGTAGAATATTCCTTACTATGTCTAGACAAATGCATAAATGTTATCTTGTGTTGCCCTCAGTTGCAATTCCATTCCTCCGTAACAATAGAGCGGATGATTTGAAGGATAGATGCATATGGAACATGAAAATTAGTTTAACATAGATGAGATGATGAAGATGGAGTGCGTAAGGAAGATAATGGTATTTATGAATAGATAACGCTTGTGAAGAATATCATATATATGGAGGAATAGAATGTGCAATACACTCCACAAGCCACAAATTTAGATGAGAGCCCATTATTCTTCTCAAATTTTATAACAAGAAAATATACTTTAATCATTTTGTTCACTCAAAACCTCCATTCTATATTTCTATCCACTTTTGATTATCTTCATATTTTTATTCCAACATAAACCTTCATTCTATTTGCCTAGCCAGAAGAGAATAGTGTTTTCATAGTGGAAGTACAAAATTCTGTTACATGAGTTTTTGTTTAAAACCACAAATACTGATTCAAGACATGAGAACTACTGTAATAGAGAAGGGTTCTAGAGGACAATTGCGATTCAGTATGGGGAACACAAAATTGTCAAATATCAACCGTACTTGTTGGTCTAAATTTTAATAACATTAAAGTTATAAGTATAATTATCTGGCACATGGATTATTCTATAGTGTCCAAGCATTTGCCTTATGTCCTTCAAAAAAGAGAAATTGTATAAGTTATTCTTAGAAGCCTTCAGAAGAAATTGAGCCAATCTGCATTATCTTACAAGTTACAATGCAAGGAGAGGAGGCGCTAAGGTAGCACAGGGTGAACTGCCTTGTAGACCCCAAAAATAAAAGATCACATAATATATTGGTTTCTTGGTAGACAGTCATCCATTAAATGAGAAATGTACTTGGGACAAATCAAGTTACATTCCGATTCTCAAGTCGGGTCAAATCCAAAATAAGCTGCTCAAATATAATAACGTGGACCCAAAAAAAATCATGATTTGTTGGTGCATTTGGTAGTATGAACTAAAGTTTCTATATGACTCGATGTGGGACTACGGTAGTATGAAAGTACATTTCAAATGATCACCCGATACACTATGCAGGCATTCAAACCTAAATTTCAAAAAACATGCATGCATTAAATATCAGAGCATTTCAATAATCTAACATTTCGACAGCGAAGATGATTTCGACGAAGATTAATTTATTCATTGTCATTTTATTATTCTATAGTTACTAATTGATTATGAAATCATAGGTACCAAGATTTTATAAAGTATGCACGCACGCACATATATATGTATTGCCAGCATGATCATTTAATTTTACCTGTTATTGTAAAAGACAGCGGCGGCAATGGCGATACCGGCGAAGGCAGTGAAGGTGACAACTAGTCTGGCATCAGCACTATCGCCGGAGAGGACGTCGGAAAATTTAATGGTGAGGTATTTTAACAACATTAGCGCGGGAGGGGAAGAAGAAGACAAGAGAGAGCATCACGTGTTGTGTTGTTTGTTTTAGCCAGGGAGTCAGGGAGGGGAGAGTTTTTTAGCCCGTTTGGCTAATGGCTATACCTAGTTTTATTTTTTATTATTATCTAAAATTAAATAGAAAAGTGTGTTAATGTACTAACGAGTAATAAAAATATATAAATAGGTTAAAATTGTTATTTTACTCGTACTGTTTTGATTCTAATCGTTATGTAGAGATTTTTTAAAAAGATACTGTAATATATTACTATTTGAAATGATATATTGAATATGTTGCTTTATTTTCTCTTGCTTTCACAGCTAAATAAATAGCCTTTTTTGTGTTTACAATAAATTAATAATTAAAAAATTATATGAATTTGTGTCATATAGAGTCGGGACTAGAGATTTGGATGGTCTATACAAAATTTTAAAATAGTAGCCTTTTTTAAGGTTTAAAAAAAAATAGAACACACACACACATATATACGAGTTAATAATTGAAGATCATATAAATTTTATGTGAGAAGTAAAGTTTTATATATTTTCTAAAAAAATTAATTAAATATATTATAATTAATGAAATACAATATGAATCTTTTCACACGTTTATTTAACTAATCATCATTTCCATGATTTATCATATCACTTTATTTTTTTATTAAAATTTTGACTCAGACTACTTTTGAAATTTGTGTATATGACAATTTGAGTAAATAGTTCAGTTAGGAACAGATCGGATGAATTTCGAATTAGATCAATTTTCAATTCTGTTATATTTATATATGATTCGGTTCTGATTCGATAATAAAATATATATTTTAAAAAATATATATGATAATTAAAGCGTTTGACTCAATAGAATTGTTACTCTTATTTCTTATATGAAGGGTAGAGTGATGGATTTCCCTCTCCCGTAATAAAATGTTAATATGTGTTTACTCATAAATAGATTTTTTATTAGTCTCGTAGGTGTTTATAATTTTTTTTTGCTAGGTTAATATTTTTATAAATGGATAATAGTGGAGTCAAGCTACACCAAACCTTCAAAAGAGGAAGTTCAAGTTACAAGCTCAAAGAACGATCAAGTAAGCAATGGTGTGGCATAGCTAATACCATAAATCCACATGTAACAGCCCGCACTTTTCGGGCCGTTAATCTTACATAATCTAATATATAATATAATTTATTAATAAAAACTCTATTACAAATGTCACTATTACAAAAACGCGGCTAACAGAGACAAATCCATCCAATATTCTATTTCAAATCTAAGATCCTCGAAATCCAATGCACTCCATCTTCCTCTTACATCAAATCTGAAAATTGTAAGTAATGAGTTACACAGACCAGTAAGTAACCAATCAATCCAACTAGTCGGGTAAAGTAACAAGTAATACATATAACAACATAATTTTCGATAATACGATAACTATACATATAACTTTTTGATACACTTTCATATTCTTATTTGATACATACGATACAGATAACCACATAAACAACAATAATTCAAAACCCATGATCTATGCCACGACCACTACAACCCGGTGATAACGGTCCTAAATTTTCAGAAAACTGTCACTACAACCCGGTGACTCAGTCCTAAGTTCTTATTCTTATTTTCACAAACCATGGCATAAATCAGAGATCCAAAATTACTGTTGACACACAACACATATACGGATAATACACGTCACTTCAAAATATAATCACTTAACCCAAATTTATATAATTAAATATACACATAATTTTAAAAACGCTAGAAAGATCAATTTGAAATTTACCTCAATCTCGCAAACCAATAATTAACAATATCCTAGAACATATATATTCAATCATTAGTACCCAATCAACAACATCACATCTCAAACGTCGAATTTCTTCATAACTCCAATTCTTTCCAGATCTGTATTTCACCTTTTTGACCCTCTAAACGATGTTTTCTGGAAAAACTTAAAACACGAAAATTGTATAGAATGAAAAGATCTTTCCAAAAAGTCCAGAATCATCGAATTCTGACTTACGATGAATTTTTTATGAATTTTACAAGATATCTGAATTGTGTGTGGAAAATTCTACGAATTTCAATAAAAAGACGGAAAAAAAGAATAAAGATTTGTAGAGAGAGATTTATAACTGTTTAGTTTTGGTGGCTCGAAAAGAATATTAAAAAAAAGATCTCAATCTATATATAGAGTTCTAAAATCCTAATTTATAAACCTACTACAATTTGGTTATTCAAATCTGACCCATATTCGGAAACCCATTATTATAATCTAATTTTAATTCATAATCTCTATCCAATTTTAATCCCTTATTATTATTAATCTATTTTATTATTCTAAAAAAATATTGAATATTACACCACAACACACAAACTTAAATCATAATCTGAAATAGAAAAAGCAAAAGGCAACAACAAATGTTAGGTCTGGGAAGGCAACAACTTGCGCCTCTTAGCATTGTTATACAAGTCAAATCACTCATCCTTCAAGGTAGCCCGATGACCACATGGAATGACTTGTCAACATCTTCACCAATTGGAGTCTTTTGAGCATCATTATCTTCAACCGCCTGGGCAATGCTTTTACATTTGTCCACCCCTCTCCTCGGCCTTAACTGTCTACCACCAGAAGCTGTTGTAGCATCCACATCTGAGATTAATTGCTTATCTTTGCCTCTGTCTCTACCTTTACTCGAAGTTTTATCCTCAGTTAGTTTCCTTTTGTAAACTATGCTAACCTCATTGCTTGTTTCATTTGGTGCAGGTGGTTGTGTCATAAGGGGTTCATTGGAGGTCTGAGGTTCTTCCACAAGAGAGTATTTTTAGTGGGTATTTGTGTGTTTCAATTTGTATTTCGTGTAAATTGGAACTTATTCCTGATGTACATTCATTAGTTTGTTGTTCATATAAAGTCGATATTGAAAGCTGATTCGTAACACTTTTGTTAAAATAAAAGTTAAATCTTATACGTCAATTCTTGTAAATAAGAGATGGCATCCTTTTATATAATTATTATACGATGATTTATGTATTGACGTGGTTAGTCGTTGTTAGTGATGATGGTGGCCGCAAGCAAGCCACAACTCTACAATAGTAGCATATTGTGCGTTTTGAGCCGAATCTGCACGGATTTGTATTTGGACATACCCTAAAAAGTCTCATACTAATGGAGTTATACTAATGGAGTTATATAAAAGAGTATTTTCTCTTATCCACTCGATGTGGTACTTGGGTTGACACCACTCAACAATTCTCCCCTCAACCAAAAACCACAAATCTCGTCACCAATGTACCATCACCATATACTTTTGACACAAGACTCCACATATTCCATGCTCGCACAGATTTGCATTTGGGCATATCCCAAAATATCTCATGCTAATGGAGTTAACCGACTACTTATATATAAGAGTGTTTTCTTTTATCTATTCGATGTGGTACTTGAGTTGACACCACCCAACAAATCATCTCTTAAAAGATTTGTACAATTTTATTTTTACCGAATCAATTGAACTTAGTCTCATTAATCATTGTACCTTTAAAAAATGAATAATATTTATCAAAAGAAATATATAATTATTACTGAATCACATTTTTAATTAGTAACCAAATTAATATAATTAGACGCGGTAAATGAGAATATTGATGTTTGACCCGATGATTAAGACGGTAAATTAATTGAATAGTTTGATAAAGATGTCAAAGTTCATAAGCTCAAGTCGACTCAGTTCAATAAAAATCAAATTTGAAATCGAATAAAATATTTATTCGATAAGTTTATTGAGTTGAATTAAGTTTTATGAGAGTTCAACTTGAACTCGATTTTATATTAACTCTATACTCGATTTGAAACATCAAAATCGAACTCAATTTAATAAATTAATAAAATATAAATAATATATTTCAATTTTAAATATATCATACTCTTTTGTGACTTGAATATCAATTATCCAATAATTTCGTTTGGTTCAGTTTTAATTTGATTTAAATATGTAATAGTCCGTCATTTTCGGGCTATTAATTCGAGGAAAAGTTTACAATTATTAATCCAAATCTCTATTACAAAACTAACTATTATAAAAGCGCAGCTAATAATGACAAATCAACAATCAATCTACTCCAAATCTAAGATTCTCGAAATCCAATCCACTTCATCTTCCTATTACATCAAACCTATAAATTGTAAGTAATGAGTTACAAAGTCCAGCAAGTAACCAATCGATCCAACTAGTCGGGCCAAGTAACAAGTAATACATATAACAAAACATAATTTTTGATACGATAACTATGCACATAACTTTTCGATACACTTTCTTATTCTTATTCAATATGATACCACACAATGACTGCATATAAAACAATAACTTGTTACACATAATTCATATCACGACCATTACAACCCGTTGATAACGGTCTTAAATTTTCAGAAAACTGTTACTACAACCCGGTGACATCGGTCCTAAATTTTCACAAACCATGGAATAAATCAGAGTTCCAAAATTACTGCTGACACACAATACATATGCGATAATACACATCACTTCAAAATATAATCACTTAGCCCAAACTTTATATAATAAAAAATACACGTAATTTTGAAAATACTAAAAAAATCGATCGAAAACTTACCTCAACCTCGCAAACCAAGAATTCACAACATCCTAGAACATATATTCAATTCTTAGTACCCACAAGCAAAAATCACATCTCAAATTTTGAATAACTCCATGATTCCAAATCTGCCCAGATCTGTATTTCACATTTTTGACTCTTCAATCGATATTTTCTCGTAAACCTTAAAACAGAAAATCGTAGAGAATGAAAAGATCTTTCCGAAAAGTCTGGAATCAACGAATTCCAACTTACGATGAATTTATTACGAATTTTACAAGATGACCGAGTTGTGTTTGGAAAATCTTACAAATTTTACAAACAAAGATAGAAGAAAAAGAATAAAGATTTTTAGAGAGATTTGTAACTGTTTAATTTTGGTGGTTCGAAAAAAATACAAAAGAACGAGAAGATCTCAATCTATATAAAGTTTTAAAATCATAAAACAAAACATATTAGAATCAAATTCGATCCATATTCGAAATCCCGTTATTATATTCCAATTCTAATTTCTAATCTCTATTCAATTTTAATCCAATTTTATTGTTATTAATCTATTTTATTATTCTAAAAAAATACAGGATATTACAAAATAAGTCTAAAATGTTTCAAAAAAGATAATTAAATATTTGTATATGTTATTCAAGAACTCAAATGATTCAAAATGTTCGCCAACAACTCATACTCTGACTCGTTCATTAACAAACACAGATTCGAACAACTAAATATGTTTGATAAATTTAACAAAATTAGTTCGAATCAATAAAAAAATAATTTAAACTTCGAAATCAAAAGTGATAAAAAAACAACTAAACTCGATTTAATTCGTTTATAACCCCATCAACGATCAATATATACACAAGTACAGTTGAGATAAGAAAGTGTATGTGTACAAAACAAATAACATCGAGCAGACGAGTGGGTGATGTATTGTGTTAATCAAACAACAGTGCTCAATTGGTATCTAGTGACAAAGTAGATAAGTTTGGCAGCATGAATTTCGAGGGGCTTTCTTTCTTTTGTTTGAAGGTGGCACAGTGTCTGCACGTCACTTTATACATACGTGTGTGTATATTTGGAGTACTATTATTGTCAGTGTGTGTTTTAGTAAAGCCACTCTTACCATTTTTATCCTTCTTTGCTGTGACGTCTCATATATCCTTCCTTATCATAGTCTAACATTGCCGGAATCTTTCTATATTTGCTAAATAATAATTGCCAGAAAAAAGTAAAATCTAAGCCTTGGGATGAAATGCATAAAATATTTAGCGTGCAAAAGAGACGGGACAAATAATTTCAGATTGTGTCATTGTGTGCTTAAATTTCAGTTAGATATTTAACTCTAAAATATAGAGTAGATAATATATATATATATATATATATATATGGATAGTGTCAGATACTCTAAAAATATTTTCTAAATTTTTATTAAATGATGTATTACATATTTTGATTCGTATACAGGTTTTCATATACCAATTACACACATGATACATTATCATTTCATAAAAAAATGACAAAATTTTGAAATCTTTAACATTTTTCAATATAATAACATAGTTACAAAAGGATTTTAGAATAAGATGCGCGCGTCCATTGGAAACTAGAGCTAGAAATACCTTATTTCATTTTGTTCCGTTTTTTCATTTCCTTTTTCTCGAATTTAAATGTCTCAAATTTGAGCAAGGTATATAGTACGGGACTACGGGAGGTCGACTCGCTTCACTTCATGTAAAGCACCAAGTATATAAAACCTAGGATCGGGAGGGGCTGTTTTATATAAATTAAATAAAGTGATAGTAGCACATATTTTAATAGTTTAATTTTTTTGAGATTAAGTTATGTTTGTAAGTATTAATCTATAATATTAATTAATACTTATGAGATTGAGGGATTAAATTTTAATGAAATAAATGTGCTATATATATTAAGGAGCACTATTAATTTCCGTCCTATCCTATTTTTTTCAGAAAAAGTAATTATTTAAAAAACCGTAAAAAATAAATCATATCGTATCATATATTATATAAATTGCAGTACCAACAAAATATACAGTACATATTGGAGAATTGAATTATTTTGACTTTAGGTTAGATTTGTAAATGAGAATCCGTTAGATGATCTATCTGCAGAGTCTGCTATCGAGCACCAACTAGTAAAACTCAAGCATTTGTATTTAAAATTCATAAAGTACATATATTCCCAGGTACATTTCTGCCAACTTAACAGTGTATTTTAATTAATGAGAATAATAGGGATGAGGGATCCAATAATAGAGTTCCATATATATATATATATACGAACATTTTGTTTTTCCCCCTCATTATTACAAATAGACTGCTCAAGCGTTATAACATGGAGTAACGTACTCTCTCAGTGTTTTCATTTTGAAATTACTGCATGAGTGATAATATTATAAATTATAACGATGCTTAAATATTCAGCAAGGTTTAACCAAGTGATCGACTGCATGCAAGTGTCACCATGCATTAGGATTTAGGTCTCAATTTAACCTGTAAAACTAATTAGATTAAATCATTTTGATTTGAATTTCGCTTTACGATTTACCTGAATTTTATCCAAATTTAATCAACTCTTAAATTATTTTGTTTGATCTATATATCATTCTGATTTATGTGTGTATATATATTAAGATTCATGTCTACTCCACTGCTGGTATCCTATAAATTATATTTATACAAAGTGACTGCACAAACTTCTAAATTAAATATGTGGGCGCTGTGTGTAGTATGAAGGCCAAGAAATTGACCAGCCATAACAGGCCTCCGGCCATACTCACGTTTGTACAAGGACAGGTCAATATTCATGTGTTCCCCCTCCAAAAATATCAACACCTTTTTCACCCCCCAAATAAATACTACACGAGATTGTAGCCTCGAGTCTTGATTATATCACAGAAATTAGTGTACCTTTTTTGTCTGGTCTTAAAATTTTATATTAAAAAAGAAAATTTGAGTCCCTGCTAATTTTAAATTTTTGTTCCGTCACTATTTATCCCTTAATTACTGAGTTTATTTAGAGAAAATCAGTATTTGAAAAATAAAAAAACCTTTATCTATATTTAATATAAACGGGACAAGGGAGCAATTGTGATATGAGTAATAATATATGCATCCAACAAGGGCAATTCCAATTATGGGTATTAAGAAAGTGTCAACTGTGGTATAATTAGCTAGCTGACATGATATAACATTCTTCTTGTTATTAATTATTTGTTTAAATTCATGGGGTTCTAATGAAATATTAATAAATTATTATTGTGATCTTAATTTGAAATGCTAAGACTCAGAAATTGGCACAGAAGATAAAATATAAGAAAAAGGTATAAAAGATGGTAGTAATTTTTTAAGTCGCTCCGAAGCCCTCAAGCCTCGGAAAGTAATAAGAGATGGTTGATACTTGATGGTTGTGAGTGGGGCATGTAATTTGTAGCATACAAAGTTAACAGAGTGATGTGACCAGAGTGATTTATAGCCGAGGGAGTCACTGAGACAGTGACTGAGTCATCATCATATTCGTACAAGATGTTTGCTCGTGTAAAGGGCTAATTCATGTTTTGGGTTCGACTTGAACTCGTTCGAGATTTTTTTAAACGGTCATTCATGTTATAAATCTATTTAATTTTAAAAAAAGAAGAAATATTTGTTAAATTATAAATCCACCGCTCTTATTGTATTCATACATGTTGCATCTGACCATCTACAATTTATTGGTTGGATGAAAACTAAATTCAAAATCATTAAAACAGGGTCAAATCATAGATTACCCGATGATATATAATTATATATGTACATTTTGTGAGACTCGAATGGTCTAACTAAGATATTTAAATGCAATAAGTGACCAATTTGATATAAATCTTTATTATTTTTAATTTATCTCTCATCCGTGCTATCATTATAATCTTTATTTAATTTTAAAAAGAATATCACTAAAAGTTTTATTTAGTATATTATTAAAATATTTTTTTTAATTTTATAAAATTATAAATCAAATAAATTCTAATTGCAAATTAAAATTTAATCAATTTATTTTTTTAAAAATTAAATTGGATGAAATATATGAAACAAAGAGAATAATCGGTAACTCTTAAAATTGCTTATATGGTCTGGGAAAAATAATATAATAATATATATTTTAATTGATTTGTAATGTTGTCAGTGACAACTTAATATATAGACAACCTTTCTATGACTATAAAATTATAATAAGCTGGCAATTACCGCTTTGTTCGATATTTTTTGCAAGAAATTCATAGGTTATATAAAATGAATACATTTTTAATTTATAAGTTATAAATAGAACTTGATAGGAACATTATTTCTAGAATATTTATGTATAATTTTTCGGTCAATTTTACCTGTAAGATACATATTTCTCATATAGTTTTCTTAATTTTTTCATTTTAAGAGTGACAAACATATCTTAAAAATGCGAATTACTTTTACATTAAATGATATCATATCCCTAAAAAATTATTTTTTTTAATATTTTTAATATTTTTGTATGATGCTCAATTACTTATTTATCAAATGTATATTAATAATATCTCACTAATAAATGTATATTTTGTTCATTTATTTGTTTAAAATTTTAAATAATATTTTATTGACTTTTTACAAAAAGTAAATATTATTTAGCGTTACCCGTATCTATAAGATAAACGAAATAGTGACCCAGTTATGCCGTACCACGTTAGGATTGACAACGAAGTTGGAGTCTGAGAGATGCTCCCAAAGTCATAACAATGTAACACCCCCAACACTGTAGTTGCTGACAATACCACTTTATTTTACATTTGACTGCGCTTAGCGCATATAGTCCCTTTTTCTTTTAATTAATTTTTAAAATACTCATTAATATCTATTTAAATAAATTGAATTCAAGATTTTAGGAATGACAGTTACACCACTTATCTTTTCTCATTTTTAGTATCATTTTTATTTCGACTAAAGGTAAAAAGATTTCACTCATCACTAAAATAAAGGTTTAAAGCTGTCGAAACAAAAAAGAGTGCAAGTTATTTTCAAAATAAAAAAATAAGAATAAGTTATTTTCAAAATAAAAAAATAAGAATATAGACAATATCAAATTATTCTTATTTTCTTATATTCATGAGTCCCGTGTAACTAGAACAAATTTGAAATTTTTTACATTAAATTAAAAAATAAGGAAATTTTATTTTATTAATACCTTTGATTACTGTCTTTAACACACTAAACATGCTTTATTAAATAATTATCTATAAAGTGAAGAAAAATAAAAGAGAGGGGCTTATCATCAATTATTTATTGAGTTTTTCTTCATTTTATATCTATATGTTTAAATAAATCTCTATTTTGAAAAAAAATCGTATTTATTTGTTGAGTTTTGTTATTCAGAGATTTAGTGTGTGTTTTTCTATTCATTTTTTAATGTTTTGTTAGTTTTAGTATATTTTAATATTGGATAACATAATTGTGAATACATTTTATAAAAGTGGTTAATTGATAAAGGATTTATATGTAAATACTTTTCACGGCTATATAGATGGTCAGATTACCTCCTCAAAAAGGCTAAAAATTATTTATGATTATTTTAATTGATTTGTGATTGATCAGTAATGTTGCCAATATGATAGTCCAGACATGTTCAACGAATAACTGTGGAAATATACAACTTTTATTGTATCTTTGGAGTAGGGGATCACCATGAGTGATACAACTTGCAAGTAATAAGAAATGCTGGTGAAGCATGAGGAGAGTATAAATAAAGGAGAAATGCATATGATAAAAGGCATGCCAGAGCAAAGTAGCAAACAAGTGTGTGTGTGTGTTGTCCCCCACATACTCGTATATCTCCATCTCTCTTGTACATTTTTTACTAGTCCAAAAAGACACTGCCCATTGCCTTCTTTTGCCTTTTCTCTCACTGTTTTCTCATAAATAACAAATATGTACACTTCACAGTCTCTTGTTAATGCTTCCCTCTTCTCATTACTGCAAATGGGTTAGCAAAGAATCAAACTTTAGGCTACACTCTCTTTAATTTTACTCATCTTTTTTGCATTCTTTACCTTCTGGGCTTCTTTCCAAACATGACTTTTTCTTGTTTTTTCTATTCTTGAATTCATTATTTCTTCTTTTTTCACTGTACCCATGTCATTATTTATGTATATATGTAATTCTTGTGCCATGAATTGACTTCCTTCTTACCAAGATACAGTCTTTTCTGCATTTGCTATCAGTTGTTTGATTTTCATACTGTGTGGGAAAAAAACACACAAAACAACTGTGTGTTTATGGAATTTGATTTGAACCATGTTGTGAGTGAGGTGGAGGAGGCTGCAGTTGGCTGTTTGTCTTCTTCAACAATTTCTTGCACTTCCACTATTTCCACTACAATGACTAATGATGTTGCTGCTGCTCCAATATTCATGGAGCTTTGGCATGCTTGTGCTGGCCCTTTGATCACACTTCCCAAGAAAGGGGACGTAGTTGTATACTTCCCACAAGGTCATTTGGAACAAGCTGCCTCTGCCTCAAATTTCCCACACATTGAAGTTTCTAACTTTAGCCTCAGCCCTCAGATTTTTTGCAAGATTATAGATGTTCAGTTACTGGTAATTACAGGCTGTTTTTAGTTAGTGTTTGATAATTTTGTGCTTTCTTGAAATGCTTTCATTTGTTGTTACTTGATTAATGACATGGTTTTATGTTGCTTCTCACATTATGGCTTATTTTTTTGGATTTTTTTTTAAAATAGGCAAATAAAGATAATGATGAGGTCTACACTCAGCTAACTCTACATCCTGTTCCAGAACCAGAGGTATCTGTCACTTGCTTGTCAATTTATCAGTAAAATTTGTGGAAATTTCTAGTCTTTATGAACTTTTTATAATCTGCATTTTGGAAACTTCTAAATTGGCACTGTTGGAAACTTCGTTTTTTTATATTCAGCCTTTTTTGTTGCAATATTTGCCCTGGTTTTGGAAGAATTAGTTTTCCCTTCACAATTTACTCTGTTGTTTTTTCCTCGGAAGAGGATATTCATGTGTTTGTTCTTCTCAGAATTCTTCATGGTTTATATCACATTGGGTCATCTTGTAAACATTATGTCTGTTTGCAAGTGTTTTCTGGTGCTTAGGAGGATTAAAAGCATTTATAAATCTTGTTCATCTACATTTGGCCTACATTGAATGCAACTTTCTGAGTCCAAACAAGACAAACTAGAACTTTTGTAGCTTAACTACCAAAGCAAGAAGATAAACAAACTGCTTGCATGAGTATTAAAATAATTGCCAGAGATACACATATATAATGCAACTGAACTAGCATTATAACACTTTAGGTGTGCTAGGAAGGAGCGCTAGAATAGAAAATTATCATATACTAAATTTAGTTATAAATTTAAAACTGGGAAACACAGACAGACAGAAAAACCTCCTTTCTGTTAATGTAATACAGATGTTCATTGTTTTTACCTCTTTCTGGAGTTTTTGAAATGACGGGTGTTAATAGTAACACATTTTGATACATTCTTAGTTTCCGGGAACAAATTTACAGGGAAAACAGAATGAACGCCGGGGGATGGATGATGAGGAGGGTGGTGCTACACCCACAAAAACAACCCCTCACATGTTCTGCAAGACCTTGACTGCATCTGATACCAGCACTCATGGAGGATTTTCTGTTCCGCGTAGGGCTGCTGAAGACTGTTTCGCCCCTCTAGTATTACCCTTTCCCTAGCTTTTTCTCTTCCTATCATGTGTAGACCAATTCGTAATTACTCAGACATTAATAATTTTTTGTGTTACACATGTCATGTTGCAGGATTACACACAACAGAGGCCCTCTCAGGAGCTTGTTGCCAAGGATTTGCATGGAGTGGAGTGGAAGTTCCGTCACATTTACAGAGGTAGTTGTTGGCTACTTCACTGTGGATTATAGGAAAAGGGCTTTACAATTCAGTGTAATATTATATTGTAGGTCAGCCAAGGCGACATCTGCTAACAACTGGATGGACTATCTTTGTAAGTCAGAAGAATCTAGTTTCTGGAGATGCAGTCCTCTTTCTAAGGTATATCTTGTCAGACTTCTATAAAATTTTGGCTGCATTTAGTTCCGAGGTGTTTAATTTAACTGTCCATCAACAACAGGAACAGAAGTCCATATTATATTTGAAAGTGTAACCAAATGAGCATGAATATGAAATATTTATAATCACCTAAATGTTAAGACAGATTAAACAACAAAAAAGAAACGAAATGATAACTGGGAGCTGATAGGATTGTCTGATAGCAGAGGGCCAAAATTTACTCCTTAATAATGTTTGGCTTAAAGTTCATATTGTCATATAGTACAAAGTTTACAACTTTAGTTTTTCTAAAGAAGCTATTGTAGCAATGGTACTGTTATGCATAGAACATCCGGAAAATATTAAACTATGGGTTTTAAATAATTAATTATATCTTTAGCCAGCTTGCAATATGAAGCACTGCATTTGTTGGCTACATTCTATGTAGGGGTGACAATGGAGAGCTACGATTGGGAATCAGAAGAACTGTGCGACCTAGAAGCGGGCTTCCGGACTCAGTTCTTGGAAACCAGAAATCTTATCACACTGTTCTTTCCTCAGTAGCTAATGCTATATCCACTAATAGCCCCTTTCACGTTTTCTACAACCCAAGGTACTCACAAACCGAAGTAGTGCATGAAATGCATATCAAATGTACTTCTAGTTTTCGGAGTATTGCATCAATAATTCTCAGACATTACATGAGTTTATATTGCTTAGTTGCCAAGCTTTTTCGCAGTAGAGAAAACATTGTGATGACTGATGTGTGTATCCAAATGCATTGCAGGGCTAGTGATACAGTATTTGTAGTGAGCTATCAGGATTATGCTAAAAGCATCACAAATCAATTTCCCATAGGTGTAAGATTTAAGACAAAGTTTGATAAGGATGATTCCTCAGAAAGAAGGTTACCATCAGATTTGTTTTCTCCAATCATATGTTTTATTCCATAGATCTTCTTCTAAAAAAATCTCTCTACTTGCAGATTCAGTGGTGTGGTTACTGGTATTCATGATCTGGATCCATACAAATGGCCCAACTCAAAGTGGAGATGCTTACTGGTACACTCTACGTTCAACCTCTATCTTCCTTGTTCAAGTTTCTAATAACTAATTAATACTATTACATTATTTCTGCTCAAAATTTTATTTTATAACTAAATGTGATAATTTGCCTCAACCCAGATGCAACTATTTGAGTAATCAGATCCTGCCACAGGCCCACTCAAAATGTTATTCCTTGTACACACACTTAAAACTAGAGGTCAACCTTATTAGCATATACTTATTATCGTGCCCACATGTTCCAGGTTTTGGATAGGGGGTCACATGTAGATTATCAGGATCAGGTGTAAATGCTAGGAAACATTCACCATAAACTATGATATGCACCCCTGAGAATACATACTAGTTTCCATTTTAGTGGTAGCTATTGTAGAATCCAGGGTCTTGAATTTGTAGGGGTCTTTTTTAATACTAGTTACATGAAGTTGAAAGACTGATGGTTGTTGGAAACTTTCAACTAGCTGCTAGATCTTTTAAAAGATTGGAAATGGGCATTACAGTATGCTGCGTGAGCTTGGATGTATATCTGTAGAAACTTATTTGTCAATAGATATGACTTCGTCACCAGGCATGAATAATCTGCATCTGTTTGTGGGCAATTGCATAATCATTCAGTAAATTAGAAAGTGGAGACTTCCATTCAACTTGGACAAATTTATTTCACTGTTTGAGTGCTAAAATACAAAGATAGATTGGTTTATTCATTTTTGCGCACGCATCTTTTATAAAGTCAACTTAGTTGTGAGAATTACCTAGATCCTTTTTTCCATAAACATAAAGTTGCCAAAAATAGAAAGTGGAACTATCAAATTAGCATTTTTCTGCTTAGAAATATCTGCAGTTTTTTATAGCCATAAAAAAGCAAGTCGAAATATTTGAGATTCTGCATAATATGTGAACCTGTCAAGTCGAACAGTGTTATGACATCGAACAGGTCAGGTGGGATGATAAGGATACAACTGGTCGTCACAGTCGAGTTTCGCCATGGGAGATAGATATTTCTGTTTCACTCCCATCCCTGAGCATTCCTTCCTCTCCAAGGCTGAAGAAATATCGGACCAGTCCACAGACAACCCCACCCACAAACCTTATGTCTGGTACATAACTTCAGTTTTATTGTTAGAAAACTAGCATTGCAAAAAATTATGTCAGTATGTTATATAGTCAAGAACAAAAATATTCTTACATTTTCTCCTTATACCGGAACAAATCGTAAAAGTCTCCAATTTATGCAACTTAGAACCTTATTTTCTCATGGCAGCAAGGAATGGGTTTCTAGACTTTGAGGAATCTTCAATATCCTCTAAGGTCTTGCAAGGTCAAGAAATAGGTTTAGTCTCACCTTTTAATGGATGTGATAAATTAAACTACCCACGTAATATTGAGATGCAATCCATAATGCATCAAAGTATTGCATCAAATTGGATGGGAAACACAGATTCTAGTATATTTGCATGGGCTCAGCCATCCACTACTTACACAGGCTTTTTGGAATCCAATAAAATTCCAAAGGTCTTGCAAGGTCAAGAAATTTGCTCATTGAGATTCCTGTCCGGAAAATCTGATGATAAACTCAGTGCTTGGGGTAAAGCAATTGGTTATGATGTTCTCGACATGCATCAAAGGTCAAAAACCAATTTTTACCCGCTAGCTTCAGAAGGTACTAGAAACATTTATTTTCCTTTTGACAATGCCTTCAGAGCTGTTGACAATCATAACATGGTCACAAATACCAACCTTGCAAAAGAAAATGTTCTATCGAACCCATGTTTCAGTCAAAGTGAGGTCTTCAACCATGAAGCCAAAAAGTCAAATTTATCAAAGGAACCTCGGTCAGAGAGTATCATATCTATACCTCCTAAATATAAGGTGAATTCCAAAATTGAAAAAGATGGCAGCTTAATTAGTACAGTGACTGATTGCAAGGTTTTCGGTTTCTCCTTGACCGGAGAAACATCAACTGCAAACTCTCAATGTTCATGCAAGAGGATTTGCACGAAGGTAAGCATGGATATACAATTAAAACACATTTAGTTGCACTTTCCTTGGTCTTTTGCTGACTCTATAAATATTGATCGTAGGTCCATAAAGAAGGAAACTTGGTTGGAAGATCCATTGATCTCTCAAAGCTGAACGGCTATAATGACCTACTTGTTGAACTAGAATCGCTCTTTAGCATGGAAGGCCTCTTAAGAGATCCTTCCAAAGGATGGCATGTTTTGTTTAGTGATAATGAGAACGGCGTAATGGTCATTGGTGGTGAACCTTGGAAGTAAGTTCTTACATCTATTAATTAATTTTTGTATTGTCGACGCCGTTTTCAAGTAAACCACTTCTTAATCAAATATTTGAATGATTCAAATAATTCTACATTCTGCTTCGTAATTTGTTACAGCAACTTCTGTGAAATGGTATCCAAGATACATATTTCCACCCAAGAAGAAGTGGCGAAAATGATGGTTGGGATGATCAGTGATGACAATCAAAGTTGTCTGGAAGAAGCACTACAGTAATGGATGCTAAACGTCCCTAGGTCAGCCAGTTTCATTTCTGTGTGTCAGGCTGTCAGCCAGTTCCATTTCTGTGTGTTAATGATCTTAATAGACCGGCCAGACTAATTACTTCCTCTACACTAATCCTCTCTATGAAAGTGAGGTTGGCTTCTAATATATTTTCTTAGTTGATGCTATCTGTTAAGTTAGACATATCCAGTGTTACAAGTGTAGTAAGCTTTGATGATTTAACCACATCTGGTGTAATATTTGAATTTGAAGAGGCAGCTTCTTCAAAATTGTGTTTTGTAAAATGTACTATGATGCAATAACTTATGGTTTGTTATTTCAGTTATTGTTTTTATTATTCGAAAACAGTTAAATTGCATGCATGATACTTTGTTAAAGTTGGCTCTAAATTTTACCCTCCCAAACTCTGATCTACTCGAAGTTTAATTTAAATTTAATAAATTCAAAATATATATATACGGAGTATAACATAATTTTCATATATTTAATGTGTTGTCTCCCGTCCGGCCACAACGGCAGACAACAAACCTGAATATATTTATTTGATACAATATTTGCACTCCTGTAAAGTAATCAAAGTTGCCTCTTTGCTGTTAACATTTCACTTGTCATAGTTGTTTGAGGTGTGAATTAATATTCAAGCCTTAGCCTAATTAGACTCGGAAGGATTCAGAATTGACGATTGATACTACTTATTTATACAATCTATAAAATCAGTTCACCTATTTTATTTATGAAACAAAGTAAATTTCACCTTCTTTCATTAAAATATGTTCTGTTCAATAAATAGATTATTATAACATTGCATGATTTGCATCTATCTTTTAAAAGGGAAATGACAATAAAATTAACATATATGAATGATTATATTAGAAGATATGGAAGACATCATTTTTGCTGAGGACAGACATCTTGGGAGCCTAAGATCACCCGGTAATTTCCCTAAAGATTATAACGAGTTAGTATACAAATCTAATGGTATAGTAAACATTAAAAACTCTTTTCAAAATTTACAAATTCACCCTTTAATACTTAGAAAATTGTTATACGCCATGATTCCCAAAATAAAATTACTTATAAATCTATAATAATAAGTTACATAAAAAATAATCCCAAACCCTATTTACATATATAAAGCTTTTACACCACATAGGGGGGGGGGGGGGGGGGGGGGAATGATTTTGGTGCTCCAATAACAAATCTCCTGTTCAAGGCAGCTTGGGTCTAGGAGGTTCTAGCCATCCTTTTGGATTGTGGCTATTCTTTTATTTATTTTCAAGCAATTGACCTTAACCCAAAAAAAAGAGGAAGAAAAAGTTTAACCATAAGATTCTCAACTAATTTTCAATATATGCAGCTTTCAATTATATATCATTAGTTGCAACAATAACCACTAATTAATCTAATACTTAAGTTTGTTACTTGTTAATTAAATCATACAACAATTAAAATGATTTTTCCTCAATTAATTTACCTAAAATTGGTGTCCAACAACTATTACGCCAGTATGCCAACACTTGTTCCTGCGCCAGCTTTACCGACTTCCTCTAAACTTGAGTGATTCAGTTTTCATCATCCTCGTCAAGAATGGGAAGAATGTCCAATGCTGAAGAACCAAGGTGCACTCCTCGAACAATCCCTCCATATGCAATCTTGATCCTGTGGCATAGGAGCAATATAGAATCCCACATGGCTGGCCTTCCCTGAAAACAGGAAGGGAAGGGCAGTGCGTTTTAGGATTGGTAGAAGGCTATTAAAAAAAGAAGAAACGGAGTGCATTTTGGTACTAGGATATTAAACAAAGGAATAACTGAGGGCAATGCACCAATTAATTTCACACAATTCACAAATCAGACAAATAAGGAGCTAGCGTTTGTTCAATATAACTTGCCTGGAGAGAGAATTGTGCCTTCTTATCCCAATATAATGAAAATATTGGAGGACTTTGCTTTCCAACAGCCAAAAGAGAAGCTCCTGGATGAAGCACAGAAGGAACACCAGACACTACAGCCAAGTATTTTTCAGGAAATCTTTCTTTTGGAGGCAGAATACCAATAAATAAAGGGTTCTTGCTAGATTGTGCACCAGCATAAGGTGTAGGATCTACATGAAGCATCCAATTAGGATGTTCTATGAAAGCACAAAACAAATATAAGAGCAAGTGAGAATCAGTAGGAAGCTCAAGAGTCCACTTCTTATTCACTTTGTCATAAACCTCCCCGCTCCCTAAATACTCGTAGTTCTTCACACAAGTTCCTTCAGCAAGCTCTATATAACATATGATGAAATGTTAGAAATTAATACTACTAAGGATACACCAAAAGTCATATTCAAGGAGGAACATAACATAATTTATTTATTTAAATAACTAAGCTTAACATTACCCCGGATCCTTTGAACCACGTAATCTGCTCGGACACTGCTGTGTGGTAGCAGACCTTTGACCCACTCTCCTCTCATCAAGGCATGAAGCCTTTGATGTTCAGTGATGGCGTCGATACACTCTTGTAAGATAGGAACTGGATAGTTTTGCTGTGGTGATTGTTGGAAATTGCCTACGGGCATCTTAGCTGCAAATGAAGAGAATGTTAATAACATATATCCACGGTCAAGATCAGCTTGAACCTTTTAATCTTTGAAATCGTGGCTTTTCACTTTTAATCAAAAATCACGAAGAAATTATAAATAGATGGATGCTTGGGATAAGTGGGTAAAAACTAATACATGGACAACAAGCAACTTAGATTAGAAGTATGAAGGTTATCCAGATTCATTATATGATCCTGCTAATTGCTATTTCAGTATACATGGATTTAAAAAGATATGAGAATACTTACGCATGGACGCATCAAGAGCTTGAACAAGCGCAGCACGAAGTTGATGCAAAAGGCCTTCTTCATCAACACTTAATGCTGGCTGCCAGTCATTAGTCCTCTTAATTGGAGAGGCCGCAGGGGTTGTTCCAGAACTTGGTAGATCAGTTCCAACTTGACTAATACTAACTGATAGATTAAGTTTCGCAGCAGCTTGCATAACCTAAACACGAAAATACATCAATTGTCAACACATGTTACAGATTCTTACTGAGTTGTAATTAGTTGTAAGAAATAATCTCAACCATCCACAGTGCATTTTATATAGCCTGACCAGATAAACAGTTAAATAATGCATTAAACTAACCTAGAGCCCCATAATCATTTAATATAGAAGTTTCCAATTTAAAAGTTTAAAAGAAAGTCCATTTTTTTAATTTAGCGCATAATAAGATTACATCTTATTCCTAATTAATTTGACGGGGTGGAAGAACAATGCAATTACAACCACAGGCAGGCCTTATTAGAATTTTGTCCAATTTCAAGTATAGTCTGATTGTAAACTAACACCACAAGACTCCCGTAGTTGAATAAATAAGAATCGACCACACTTTGCTGATGGAAGATTTGGGTAGGTGTTTTTTACTAGAACAGATGACAAAATATAGAAAAACAAGAGAGGAAGTATTGATAAAACCTTCATATATATTCCAGAGAACTAAATTATGGTTTTATACACTAGAACTAGAACTCCTCAAACTTCCAACTACAATCCAGAAAATTGGAAATGCCGTTATCTACTAATTACTGAAAAATAGCAGCTAACAAACTAGTCATCAGGAGTTCAAAAATATTCAAATAATTTTAAATTATTTTCAACACTCCCTCTTAATTCAATGTTCCAAAATTTATCTGAAGATGATGTACTTCCCATCAGCACCCATTTAGTTGGAGCACTTCTCTCCACAAACTAACTTTCGGAGCACATCTCACCAAATTCATTTGTTGATGCACTTCTCACCGACTCAATGTTGGAGCACATCTCTCCAATATCAAAACAATTCTTCTTCATCAACAATTTGTGCCTTATTGACACTTTCTTCCATCCTGTTTCTACAATATTTTGGTACATATACGAACCTCTAGCATTTGAAGGTTTCCCTTGTGCCAACAATCTTGCAATGATCACACTCTAAAAATTATTTTCTCTTTTGAATTTCTTAGCTGAAAAAGCTCCTTCAGGGTTCTTCGTTCTTGGAATCGCAAAGAATTGATTAACTCTAATAAAGCTAATTCGCTTATATTTCTTGTATCTTCTAGAGATGAAAGCTTTGCCTCAAACCTTTCGGACAAACTCTTGAACAGTTTCTCTACAACTTAACTATCAGGTGATCTTCTCATAACTTCCTCCCAATGGTAAATATATTGGATTATGTATGGCTTATTTCATTTGCCTATATTCTCTTATAGGGGAGGGATAGATGCAAGTATTTATAATAATTAATCTTGCTCACGTTCCTTGAGAAAGGCTATAACGATACATAGAGAGAAGAAATATTTGGAGTTATATAAGCCATACCCTGATGAATGGTGTTTGTAAAATAATATATTACTGTTGTGATTGATTGGGGGAGAATGGAATGGAATGAAATGAATGAATTTAAAGAGAAACAACAGAGGTAGGAGAGAAGATTTCAAAGAAAAATGAGTGGGTGCAAAATTTAATATCGGAAGGTCCGATTTGGACCCCGTTTCAGGGAAGAAAATGTTACATTTACAACTTCCAATGTTGTATTTGAAGCAACTTTAAATTTTTCTACAACTATTCAGCATCAAATCAAAACAAACATACAGGTGATGAATTTTACCTTTATGTGACTGTTTTCAATCTTTGTAAGTAGAGGATTCAGTAGGACTGAAGAAAACCACTGCCTAAGGCGATCACGCCACTGCTCAATCTGAGGATATATGCCAAGATGCTCATATGCTTGAATGGATTCTTCCATAGACATGGGTGGTGGAAGATCCCCTTCTCCTTTCTTTGGGGGAGTACTAAACTTCTGGGAACCAGGGGACATCCGGACAGGCCTCAAAGGTGTACTTCTCGTAGTTCCAGAAGTATTAGTTGAACTGGATATTGTATTTGGAGTTGCTATGCCAAAACCATTGCTGGTGGGCGGAGGAGTTTCCAATTTACTAGCTGATTCCGAAATCTTCTCATCGATATCAGCTAGAAACTGTTCAAGCTGTTCTTCTGTTGTAATCTCTTTGGTAGAAGATGCTCGCTTATTTGACCAAGGGGATGCAACCAGTTGATCTGGACCAGGTGAATTACTTACTGATAGTGATTGTTTTGCAGGTACATTCATAAGAAATAAAGACTGAGAAGCTGGTGATTTGGTTGGAGTGCTAAAAGAATGAAATTTTCTCCCACCACTGCTATTCAATTTATCACTGCTGCTCCGAGATGAACGAGTGGAACTGACCATTGGCTGATGAAGCGGGAAAAGGAGACTTGAAGGAGATGCTGAACTGGACTGAGTTTTTGAAGGTTTCTTAGAAGACTCTGATACAACCTGCTCATTCTTTGGCCTTGTTCCCAACAGCCCTAATTGACGATTTGTAAGGTGTATTTGTTCATCCAGTCCTTTAGATGGAGAATTGACTGTAACAGCTGAAGTAATTTTCATTTTCCACATTGAAACAGCTTTGGCAAGAGCAATCATTGCTCCCATTAATATTAAACCCAACACAATCTGTATTGCTTTTGCGAAGAAATCTGAGAAAAGCATTAAAAGATTTATAGAATAAGCTACGGCAGTTAGAAGAACGAGTCTACACTGAAAAGAGATTGAATTACTTACATGCAACCCCTTGGGAGAAAAATCCGAGCTTTAAACAATCAATAATCCCATTTTCCCTGATACAATTAAATATAAACATTAACCCAACAAGACTGGGCATCCTGAAAACCAAACTTACTATATCATCTCGAAGAATAATCTTCCTCCTGATATATCTACTTGAATTTTAAAATTAGTGAACACAAACAAAATGCACAAAAGTAATAGCTAACGTATTATGTTGTTTTAAGTAAATAATATTATATTAAAAACTATTTAAAACACCATAGTTCAATTTTACAACATAGTTATGACAATTTCCTATAATTCTGGAGAGACGGAGAGATGGAGAGAGAGAGAGAGGGAGGGAAGAAGAGAGAGAGGGAGGGAGGGAAGAAGAGGGAGAGAGAGAAGGAGAGAGAGAGAGAGAGAGAGGGAGGGAGTAGTGTACCTGGCAATGAGGGTGAGGAGAGAGAAAGCGGAGGCAGTGGAGAGAGAGAGTATAAATAGAAAAGTGTATATGGAAGGACGGAGACTGGTTGTATTGAGTGCGGCGGAGAGAGCTGGGTTCCGATACACAGCGAACTTCACTCCCTTGTCCATCTCTCTCTGTGTGTGTATATATGTATTGTTGTGTATGTATATATAATTTGAGTGGGGGTTTATTCCGCCATTGATACACAATAACACAAGTTTAGCTGTATTGGGGAAGCAGTAGCTAGCCTAGCACTGTATTAGGGCTGGAATGTTTTTGAATACTGATGAGTTGCTATTTCAATAACTAAACAAATCCTTTCTCATATTAAATAATTTTAAATTTGTGTGTGAGTTGCACATGACCTCTTTTTGAAGGATAAAAGAGGAACAAAGAGGTAGAGATAATTATACCATAACATTTGATTCTATTCGGTTTCATGCTGTACAATTTGAATTCGAAAGGTAAAATGTAATGCAACTATTTTAATAGAAAAATATTTTATATTTTTCTTCAACTTCTTATTAGTGATCAAATTAAAATTTTAACTCGTTCAAAAAGAATAGTATAAATATATAAAATATATATAGATGTTTATATAAACTTCTGAGAGAAAAATTCAGTAGATATGGCGAAGATGTGAAAATCAAATTTAAACCCATCATTCTTCTTTAATCTAATGGCTAGTATTAGTTATATAACGTGATTTTAGTATTGAATTTAATAATTTTTATATATGTATTTGATCATTTTTAAAAAATTATTTTAACATCTTTAGACTGGACAATGAACCGACAGATATTAACTCAATAAATAATTGAATATTACTATGCAATATAATGTAAATGAATGACATTATTATACTGTATAATAAACAATATACATTATTTTGCAATTTGTGGATAATGTACATTGTTTTGCAATTTGTTGACAATGTACATTATTTTGTAATGTATTGGTAATCATAAGTGACATAGTATCCTGTAGAATTACAATCATAAACAACACATTACTCTAGTAGTATAATGCAGTACAATAACCATTTATTAACAAGATATTGAGAATATATATTAAAAAATAATTATGTGAAAAATAAAATTATAAATCATGAAATAGTATAGAATATTAGGCAGAACATATTTATAGGTTTTTCATATTATACCATAGATAATATGGGGGCGGGGGGAGTACAGCACATCATTTACTAAATAAATAAAGGATTCGATGAAAATTAATGATCAAAATTTAGTCTTCAAGTTTTCCTCCACATAGAATCAACTTTTTCTAGTGTTTTGGTTTAAATCACAATTTTTCCTCCGTTCAAATCAGAAATTTTTAACCTTTCTAAATCTTCAGATCTGTTTCCATATCTTTTGGATTCAATTCATATCATTTGCATCTGTTTTCACATCTTTCAGATCTGAATTTTTGAACGATTTTAGTATCATTTGTGATGACTTTTTGAAATTATATGGGGCATGACCATTTTTTATGACGTTTTGACCATATATGTGGTGGTTATATGTCGTTTATGACGATTTTGTGTCATATTAGATGACTTTTATTATGAATTAAGTTTTATGCTATAATTTTATACTATATATTTTTGTTACACGTTCATCGACTTATTTGTTTTTAATGATTTGTTTTTATTTTTCAGATTTAATTGGATAGATTACTGCGTGTAGATGGAAAATGAATGTGTGTAGATGGAAGATGAATAGAAACAGAATTTTGATACTCACTTGGATGGGAAGAAGGCTAAAGAAAAGGTTGATGGAGACATGAACTTGGATTTAATGCCGAAAGTAGCAAGACATGGCTAGTTTTTAGCATTGGGGACTCGTAAAGTTTCAAGAATTACCGGTTTTTGTATTAAGAGCCACTATGTATTGATATTTTTATGATCGTTTTAGGATACTCTTTTTCCCCTTTGAGATTTTTGCCATAGGATTTTATTCTTATGGGGTTTTAACGGGACCCTTTTTTGTCGGATATAAATGTTTTTTATTATCTACACTTCCGGGAAATCTCTTTCTTATAGGTCATTCGAATTGATTAAGCATACATTTCGGTTAGATGATAAATTTTTATTATCTTTGTCATGTATTATCGGATATTATATATCAATAAAACGATTCTTTATTTTTTCAAAAAAAATCAACTATTGTGTTTCACTCTCCACCTCTGTATCTTTTACTTCCTCTTTTACATTTATAACATTCATTTTTTCATCTACTTGTTTATCGTTTATCGTCCACCTAAAATTTATTAAAAAATAGATAAACTTGATAAGCTATAAAAAAAATACAGTCTTAAAAGTCTAACTCATTAAGAAAAAAATGCTACATTCAGCTTTGTCTTCCATTTCTTCACAGACTTCTGATTCATCACATTTGTTCACTCTCCGCTCTCTCCTCTTATAATTTATAATTCTTTATTTTTTTAATTTCAAACACCAACTCAGCATTCATATTTCTTCAACCAATCAAAATAGAACATTAGTGTTGTGATGCAAAATGGAACCGGTTTTACGACCTGACAATCAAGCATGACATTTTCTTTTTCATAAAACATATATATATATATAGTATATTAAATATCAATGAAAACTGTGTACTTAATCAATGATATTACTTCATGCGAGAGAATAGGAATCGAAATTTAATATAACAACTTTTTTAAAACTATTAAATATCACAATAAAATAAGTATTTATTTTTTTGTCTCTCAGGTCCAAAACTTTCTATTTATATAATACTCAATTAACAGATGTTTTCAATAGAAAAAATTGCAAGTTGGATTTTAGCACGGGAATTAAAATAGTGCTGGAGATTAAACACAGTTTTGCTAAAAAAAACTTTTTGTTCAAAAAGGGGGATCTTACATATATAAAGATATTAACAATCCCATACTTGTATGTCTATATTACAAAGCTTCACCAGGAAACCAGCAAGTACGGATAAAGAAACCCCGGGAGAATTTTTTTAGTCAACCTGCAGAAGTGAACACACATTAATGATAAGATACTTGTATATACAGTATAATTTTACTTGATCTTGAAAATGAAATAGGTCACCATTTAACATGTTTTTTTTGAGTTTCTATTATCTTGATAACTGCAGATATTTTCATACTGGTTCTACTTTGTGCACCTTGTTTTCAATCCTCTCTAGTTGACATAAGTGTGTGTCAGACTTGAACATTATAATTTAATAATTCTAGATATATCACAATAGTAGGCATCCGAAGGTTGTAATATATCAAGAGGGCGCGTTGAGTAAATCTGTTTCTCTGAAACACAGTTATGCATTGACCTGGTCATTTACTCAGAATCCGAGTCAATAGAAAGATAGAGTCTCTGTCTTACAGAACGCCGTTGGCGTGGAAATGTGAATGGGCTACCCGATTCTTGCCTACTTGTGTTAGCGGGTGTACTGCCATTTGAAGGAAGTTTAGAAGATCTATTGTCATTCGTATCAGAAAGCAAAGAGGCTGCAGAAACAGATGGGAATGGATATCAGAAACAATGCATGTCTGGGATTTTTGTTTATGTTAGAAAAGATGAAACTTAGACTAAATAGTATCATAAGATTCAAAAGTCAAAACAATATTTGTAGTAGACAGTCCTTGAAAGTAGAATCCGAATATGAACAAAATAAAGTTCACCCAGTTCTCTTTGTCTTCTTCGGAAGAACACAAAGAATATTTGGAAAAAATTGATATTTTTTAAAATGAGAGAATTTAAGTTTGGCCCAGTTTTACCAAACATTTTACGATGACATGAGTTTTAGATAAAGTATCTGTTCATAGCATATATCAAATCCAGGAAAACAAACAGAACACGAAAAAGAAAGAATGGAAATGACAAATAAACAAGCCCATACCTGTGTTGGCCAACGAAGCCAAAGCACCTTCTTTAGTGCGTAACTGCTTCTGTGGATTTGATCCAGTTACAGCTGGAGGCTCATTATGAACTCCGCCGCGACAATTCCCTATCCTCAGGGAAAACCAATCCTCTGTAGAAATACCCCCTGACATATTTGGTTGGTCGCTCATACCAGTCTGCACTGCATCATCTGAAGGCCTTGAAGATATAAAACTTTGTAGAGACGGATCGTCGCTACCAAACACTAACGGATTATCAATTAGGCTATCATTTATATCAGTTGTCGAATTACGAAGGGAGGAGTCGGGCAGAATAGAAGTTGAACCAGACGCAGTATCAGCATTTAGTGAGTAGCAATTCACGGCTGAGATATCTGCTTCAGATCCAAATAACTGAAAACTAGGATCAGCAGAAGGTAAAGGCACCCCAAATTCATCATCATTATTGAAATATTCCAGGCGTGAACCTCCTTCAGGGCCAAGGCCAGAATTTCCGGGATAAGAATCAGGAATTCCTTGTGCAGGAACTTCATATGCGAATCCAGTATTTGACCCATTGCTTTTATATACTGGGCTAGAAGAGATAATGGGTTCATTTTCTTCTTCAGAATCACTGAGAATTATAACATCTGCATCCCCTACTGGTGCACTCTGAATTTGGTCAATGTTGAGGGGGACAGAGTCAAGATCAATTCCATTGTTTGTCGAGAAATCAAAGTTTATACCCCCTTCCTGATTGACACTGGGATCTTCACCATCCCCACTACCAGTAATACTACTGCTCATAATAATATGACCATTGTTTTCTATGTTATCTTGTCGTCTATTCACAGTAGAATCATCAGGTTTGCTAACTTCCCAGATCCCATTTATGTTCTTCTTTATTCCAAGTTTCAATCCAGTATAGCCTTCTGATGTGCATTCCGGTTTGACTTGTTTGATGACTTCAGACTTAGATATAGCTTCCTTATCTGTCTGCATGCAGAGACTGCCATCAGGAAAATGCCAACGTGTAAGATCCCCAAGACACCTTCGTTCATTTACTGGCTTAACACGCCAAGAACCATCAGGCTTCACCTCAATCTCTGTTACATCTTCTCCACAAGTTCGCATCTTCAATTGGGCAAAACGAAAGATTACAAAGATGTTTACAAATTATAACCTGATCATACATGCAATCAGAACATTGATTTACCTCTGATGTAATGCGGTTAAAGTATGGGTCAATAATGATATTCTCCAGAGAATAATTCTTCAGACAAATGGGGCATTGCCACTGCAGACACATAAAGTGCTTGCTAACTTAAAAAACTGCAAACATAAAAGTTAATGACTTAAGAGGAGAACAGAAAATTATTACTCATATTTGCTTGCCTTCCTAGTTCGTTGGTTCATCTCCACAAAAACATCCAGATCAAAGCATCCCATGTGCACGCAGGGTTTAAATCTTCCAGCAACTTTCATCCTTGAGCCACTCATCTGTGTGCCATATGCATCATGATTTATTGTCAGAAGTTACATTCATACAAAATCACAATTATGAAATACTTCACAGTTCACACAGACTAATTATTCTCAGCAAAAAAAGATATTGCAATTATTCATTTCCACTACACCCTGGTACACAAGATTTATGAATTCCCTTTATGCATTTTAAATACATGGAGATGTTGACTAAATAATAATAACAAATACAATAGAAATTTATGGAACAGTGACATATTCCAATATCTGCTAGCGAAGTTCCAGATGGGCCAATGAATATACAAACAAGGTGCACATAACTAAGGGCTATCCCCCATCCAATAGCAATTGGGTTAAAATAAATCATAAATATAAAAAGACAAAGCACATAATGAGTGTGACATATTCATGTACCCTTCTGTTTTAAAATAAGCATGCATGGAGTGTTTCACTTATTCATGGTTAACTAAAAAAACAAAGAATTGAAATTTACTTGAGTCTAACCCAGAAACCATAGTATATACACATATATACTAACCATGTTGCAGTCTAACCAAAAAGTAATACTCCATAGCATGACATAAACTCTACAGCTCAAAAATCAAACTTTTAAGGTAAAGCAAGTACAGAATTTCAACAACACAACAGCCACAAAAATCAAATTGGATATACAAAAATGTAATAAAAGAGTCTCATAATAATATACAAAACCCAACAACTATTACTTACAGGACAACACAGCTTCACCAATATAGAATCAGCAACAACTTCAAGATCACTATCACTATCAGCATTCTCTGTGGCAGCTCCTCCACCAACGCATTGACGAACACGGGCAAGGGATTCTTCAAATATTTCCCCATCACATTCCTTTGGAATCAAGCTGATAATCTGCTATGACATAAAAGAGGGAAATAAGATAACCACGTGATGCAAATAGCTCGACAGATATCTACCAGAAAGAGCATTATCTAACGCCAGAGCTAGACAGCTTAAAGATTGTTGGTAAAATGGCAACAAAATTTATGAGGGAATAAATATTGCTTAAATACATAATATTCATATAACAATAAAATAAAAATGGAGCAGTACTTGAAAGGCGGAGGTACATATACTAGCAATATATTTAGACCCAGCCAAAGAATCACCGTCAAAGCAGAGGACCAATATCAACATAATCAGCCACTAATTATTTGACAAAAGAGAATGAAGCTAAAGGCTGGATTAATTTATCTAATATAACGACAATCATAACCATCATAGGCAAGTGCCAATATGTAAATGTGCAAAGTACCAGTGATGAGGTGGCTCCCCAGGCCTCCCATATGCTGTAGCTTTCACTCCTTACAAAACAATATATTAACCCCCCTTGGGAACTAATATTAATGATAATTATCTCCTAGGTGAATAAATTAATAGCTTAAATTTTTAAAGAAATACTTTTATTATAATAAAATAATTCTATATTAAACTTTATAATATTGTTAATCATATATACGTTTAATATCATGATATTTTTTTGTACAAATATACTAAAATTATATAATAAACTGATGTTATTTCATTTATAAACAAAGATATTTTGGCAATTGCATGTACTTTGCCCTAATTTGCCAAGCAACAAGGAGAGTGTTGGGTTATTCCACATCAATTGGGTAACCTACCAGCTAGGTTTTGGGATTAAGAAAAGCCAAGCAGGCTCCAAGATCAGCTTAGGTAAAGCATTCACATGACATGGGGCCCGATGAGTTGAAGAGAGAGATTGTTGGTTTATCCCGCATCATTCAGCAAGGGCCAAGGTGCTAAGTACGAGGGGAGTCCTCTCCTTACGAGTTCAAATTTTGGGGTTGAGATAGACCCCATAACACCCCCAACAAAGAGGCTTGATGCAACTCAAACTCCTGAATGCAACATCACACACTTTGGAAATTAGTGATAATATTCTCACAAGTCACAAGATCACTGCATGCAAGCCTAGACATCACTTCAGTGACAACTAGATGATGTACTGGTAACTGTCTGTACAAACCTAATAGCATAAAAGCATATAAAATATACAAAATATGACGATAGTCACGATACTATTCCCTCTATTCCAAAATTGAGAAGACATTTGCCTTTGGTCCTAGTTCATCTGCCAGCACTTTAAATTAAATGGCTTTATTGATACCATTTCAATTAGTTGTAATCAACTTAAAAACAACCATTACACTGGGTCCATTATGTCATTTTCACATAAATAAATGAGTATAGGGAATTACGTGCACTTGCACTTTGGTAGATATACTATTTGCGATATTGTACTTTTTAAACTACCACTTGCAATTTTATACTTGTCTATTTAAGCTAATTTCATGAGAATTTTCATCTAATTCATATTTGAATGACTACACTTGCATTATATATTTATATGTCTCCCAGACACATACATATAGTACTTGAAATAAGAATTTGATGAAAAAGAGTTCAAAAAGTTGGCACAAAAAAACAAAAAAAGTGCATAAATGTAGAGAAATATGAACTTTAGTACTGCAAGTGATGGTTTCAAAAGTTTAGCATAGAAAGGAATATGTCGGCTAAAAGCCTAAAATACAAGTACACATAATCTATCTAGCTATTCAAAACTTGCAATTTTAGGATTGCATCTGAGAGTTGGGAATGAAGGATGCATACAACTAATATGTTTATAACATCTTGTAGTCATTAACACTAATAGTAACAATGAACTATAAAAAAATACACACAAAGCCCAATTCTTCTAGGGAAAAAACTTATGTATGGAGCTGCACCAAAAATTGCACATATATGAAAGAGACAAGCCTACCTGTTGAACGGAACGCCTCCTTGCAATTCTAACGCCCATACAGAATACTCGAGCGTCGCATCCTGTTAAGGATATTTTATTAATTCCATCTTTGGTGCACGGTGTTATCTGAGAAAAGAGAATTAACTAAGAAAGTCAAACAAAGGAGCTGCAAATCTTTCTACAAGGTAGGTAATATGTATTGAGGGCAAGCACTGGTCTCCATGATGAAACAAAGGCCAATACATAAAGGAATAGCACATGTTCCCAGCACGTAAGAGAATCTTAGGATCCAATATTATGCAATATCCAAAGGTGAGAAAACTTACAACAGCGCCATCATCGCGGCCATTAGCCCCTAACAATTGCGAGCCAGGTCTATTTATTACTCGCATGGGCACACCTGTTAGGCCGTGTAGAATGGATAAATCAATAAAAATTAACACAATAAGGTGGAGAAATAATGACACATTAAATTCACACGAATGATAAATATTCAGCTATAAGATGACTGTTTTGGAAACAATTCAAACAAGAAAATATATGAAGCTTGCATAGTCCATACCATTAACCTGCAGATCGGCATATTGTGGCCACTGCAGCCTAAATGAAACCTTGTCATTAAGAAGGATGCACCATGCCTAAAAATTCATGATAACTATTATAAGAACACTAAATTCATAATACAAAAGCAGGTATCTAAGTATCTTATGTAATTTGATATTTAGAATCAAACCTGAACATCATACTCTGGCTTTGCAAACAAGTCCTTGTCCGCTCTTGTAAGGTGAAATGTTTTCTCAATACTCTGAACTGGATTGGTACTGAAAAATTATTTTAGCAATTGCACCATAGACTAAAATCAATATCATGTCTACCATCTCTTATGCAATTATGCACAAACAAAGATACTCAAATATAATTCCCAGAAAAATCATCCCTAGGTAACCAAACATGTCTTTGTCCATCAAAATATATGAATAACACAACATAGAATTATAATAATCCGTCTGTATAATAATGAATATCTAAATAACCATTTACAAAGCAGCATCTAAAAGTTCAGTTGTGCTTCCCATAAACTGAAAATTCATTTTTAGGTATGTTACGTAGTTTTCAATGCATTAGAATTTTAAGTATAGGGATAGGGAGAATGAGGATTTGAACTCGTGACCTTTGGTCATGGTGGAAGGATCCCTGTCACTAGGCAACTCATGACCTTTGGTCATGGGGTAAGGAGCCCTGTCACTAGGTTATTCTGAAGATACATATGCAACAATGCTTCTACGTAGTACTTGCACAAAAAAAGTATAAACCACAGAATTCACTCCCTAAAAACAGATTCGATCACCTATCTAAAAGCAAAGAAACTTTTGAAAGATTCAAAGAGGGCCCAGTGTCATGGTTCTAAATCTTCACTCCCGACTCCCCTTGTACTTAGAAAAACATAGCACGCTCTCGACATATTGTCAAGAGGCAAAAAACAAAATTCTGAGAGAAGAATCTTTTCCCCATGTTTAAACTTGCACTTGCATCATCAATGCCAGAACCACTCAACTCAACAGATGCCAGTTATAAACATTTAAAAAAAAAATTGTGATCGAGTAATATTTAAAGGATAAGATACTTTATAGCGGGGATCCTTTGGTAAAATGGAAGTACTATCCAAGGCCAAAATGGGACTTAAACATAAGAAAAGCATTACATAAACATCATCTTCTCACAAGGAGTTCACTCTTATGGGGATAATGTAAAGACAGGAGTGGATATATGGAGATAAAGAGGAGGGAGGGAGGATGGTTGCAGCATAAGGGGAACATTGTCGAGACACAAAACTAATTGCATACACACAGTACCCACAATACTAGCAGAAATAATATAATAACACAGCAGTTAAGAGAATGCAAGTTGATAATAAGAGTAGGTTCTGAAGGACTGACTACCAGTAATTTAAATAATATGTTAATAGAGTAATACTCTGACATTTCTAAAAAGCAACAATCCATGAATATTAAAACTGCGACATACAAACTATAAAAATTTACCAGATAAAAGTCAAAGTTTGACATCTTTGGAGCTTGTACAGCACATAGGGCTAATCCACAATATAACATTTCACCTTAGGGTAATAGGACTTCATTCAGTTCTTTAAATGCATTCAAGATGGAGAAAATTAATTATTTCCTAAACTTCAGGTTTATTGGGTGTGTAAAGATCTGATGTTCAGATAGTCAACAATGTAAGACCTTTAACAAGGCGTGATCAAAAAATATGTAGTCGGTTAATCTTTAAAGTGAATGTACTTGGTGCATGCTAACATAATAAATTAATTAAAAGTGACTACTAAAATAATTTGTAAGCAGGAAGATTCAAATGTCTGTCGATTAAGTTTACAAGTCTTTAACGGTGGAACAAATGAAGAGCATTCAAGTTTTAAATGAATCACTAGACTTATTTTCTATTATAGTTTTCAGGAACTCCATACATAATAGAATTGTCTCCGGTCAATCACGGCAAAGTTAAATCACAAGTATTCCCAATAAGTACTAAGCTTATACTATACAGTATACACGATGAAATAACATACGGAACTATAAACAACATATAATTTGCTCACCCATCAGTAGAAAAATTTGAAGTAGTCAATTTCACAGGATACAAAGGATGTGCAGTTGTCACCCAAAATCTGCAAGAAAAAATTGCTCATAAGATTGATGGTACTTGCTGCTGCTGTGAGATAGGAGTAAAAAGACTTAATTAAGACAACAGTTCGTTCAATGAAAATAATGAGACAATGTGCCCACGTCAAGTGAAAATCGGTAAAAGTAACATCAACAAATTGCACCAGGTTTACAATCTCTCTCTTTTCCTTAAGTATGTCTCTGTGACCTGGATATCTAAATTAAGTGTTACAAGATGCAGTCATCTGATGTAGCATCCTGATGTATTTTGTTTAATGACATTAACATAAAATAATTAGATTGTGGCACAGATTGACAATGTCATTGAAAATTCTTCAGATTAGGTCAGTAACACATACAAAATCCATGTTCACCAATGCAAGAACATTGATATCAGTTTGTGAATGAAACAGGTGTACTCAAGAAGAAAATTTTGTTAAAAAAATGAACTAAATTAGTTTGATGAATTGTGAAATACATCAGGTGTCCTGCACTACTAAAATCTAACCCAAGTAAAAGAGAACATTTTGTAGGACATAATAACATACTCTCATCAAGATATCAATCTATGTAGAATGTACATGGATCTCTTTGTCAGAATGGAACAATTTTTAGTTCCTCACATCAATAACTTTCGCCGTCAATTCAAAAACACATCTATAGTTGGCTATACTATAATAATTGCACTTAGGCTTTAAGAAACTGTAGAGCAACAGAATACGAACAGGAAAGCCAACAAGGCACAACTGAATTCATACACGACACAAGCAAGAACAAACTCTGACAAATTAACAACAAAATTTATGCTCATACAACTTCAAAAAAGTCCAAGGTCAGGTTGACAAACAAAGTAAAAAACATAAAAATCAACAATTACATCCAAAAAATATTATGTCAAATTTATACACCTGTACCTTTAATTTAAAATATAAATATCAATGTCACTTACGGGTCTGCACGACTTAGTCTACAGAGTTCACAATAAAAGGTCTCCGGAGGAACTGGTACAACACCTTCCATAGATTTCTCTGGAATTATGACACAACCAATGTGCTGCCATACATTGCATCTTGAGTCCTCACACTACAAAAAAAAACATTGCATCACGTAGGGCATTAACATAGCAGACAAAGAGGGTTTTCAGACCATGTCCGCTTGGCAGAGCTACCTACTAGCATAGCAGACAATACAGCCCCATGAGAAGAATAAATTGAGAAGTGCCACTGACTATCATTAGTACTAAACATGTTCAAATGAAATTCCAGGTATTTTAAATTAATACATTAGAGTATAAAGGTCATACACAGTGCAGAATGCTAAGGCATCAGGAAGGTTTAAGAAAAATCCCAATATACGCAATTTTCCTGACTTTCATAAAGATGCCGTTTCCAGAGAATAGACATTGTGCCAAGCATGGTTTCGTATTCTAGTATACAGTATGTCAGTACTAAGAGTAGATACTACCAACCCAAGTAAACAGACCAGCAAGATACCTACACTAATCATCTTTTCCTTTTTGTTATGAAAAATTCAGATAATTTAGAACAAACCTAGCTAAAGGCATCCTCGTAGAAGCCAGAAACTATCCACAACTACACAAAATCCTTCACCGCAAACAAAAATTCCTGGTCCTTCACTACTCATTGAAAGATCATAAACTTGTTGGAAACCACTTGGGATTTCAAGAATTCCCTTCTTTGGGCCCAGCACAAGATTCTTATATTCAAAAAGGTTCAGACTTCAGTATAAAATGCTAGATCCAACACCAAAGTGGCTATATCTGGACAAGTTAAAAATTTTGATATAAATGAGAAGAGCTTTTGCAAGTGAACAGCTTTCTTAATTGTTTCTTAGAAGGAAATGATCATCTAAAAGGGGTCCAGGGAGTTTTTAAAATTGACATGTTCAACTAAAACGAAACTTCTGTCTTAAAGAGACCATATCAAATTCAAGCCCAAAATTACATGAAACTTCCTTATCAGAAAAAAGATATAAATGTAAGTGAATTCCTCCACAGTTTTCCACCACCAAAAAAATGCCTAAATATGGAAAATTTGTCAGTTCATAATTTTAAAGCGTAAAACACAAGTAAAATGAGTTCAAACAGAGAATAAAAGGATTAAGAACAAGGGGGAAGGGGGGAGAGAGAGACTTAAACCATGTCAGAACAACTGACAACCACCTCAAGTGTTTGTAATTATTTCTCATTTTTTAAATAAAAGGCCACGAAAAAATAAGAAAGCTCAAGTGTAGGCCAATGAAATTTCCACGGGTAGAATAACTGTTGATGAACAATGGTAAAGAAATCATAATAGATAGCAAATTAGAGGACAAATATATTCAAGTCAACTTATACATTCCCAAAGAGAGAGACAAAGATGACAGTTATGTTACTATTGACCAGGTAAAAATCATAATAGAAAGTAATGGAGGAAGACAATTAGCTCAGCACACAAGTGAGAAGAGCAACACCAACTTATAGTGGAGAAGAAAACAAAAAATGCCATCAGATATGAGATGGACCATGTTCATCGTCGTGTATAAAGAAGACGAGAATCTGACTACCAGTTAGGAGTAGACAACAAAAAAAGAAACTTCTGTTATTCTCATTCATCGGTAAACTGTATAGGTGTGTAGTTGTAGAACAATGTAGAACAAAAAAACTTGGGAATAATTAATCCAAAAATAGCAAAATAAGCTCCGGGAATAACATTATCCAAAAGACACCGAGGAATATAACATTAAAACGTAACTAGCATGCTTCCAATTCTTATAGTGGTGCTGCACTGCTGCTTTTAATCAATTCCAAAATATTTATCACACACAACAGTGATAATGCGTTAAACATATGTCTTTTTGTGTATGCATATACACATCTACAGAGAACAATAGGAGAGCATGCTTATGATATGAGAGAACAATGAACTATTTATGTAACCTTAATCAACGAATCCTGCAATGAACTGCCACAGGGACATCGAATCTTCTCCACCAGAGAAGAATCTTCAGGTTCTTTAAGCTTCACACTACTGTTCTCTGAAACGGCCTTTCCTTTTGATTCTAAACCGGTTGTTCCACTAGACACCATTTTTCTGCAGGCAACAACAGAAGTCGTACAATGACATTAGAAATTTATAGCAGAAAAATAGAAGTGCTATCCAAAACGAATATGAGAAGAAATAAATGATTCTGAAAGAAGGTAAACAAACAAACAAGATAATGCTTTGAATAGCCTTGACATCCACAAATCAATTTATTTTCAAAATAAAGGAGATATAAGAAACTATAAGAAAGCAGGAATCTACTAGATCCCCCAAAGATTTTAGTAATTAGGTAACAACCCTTCTACAAGCATTATGCTGTTTCTGTGGACAAGATTAGATCATAATTTTTTAACTCGTCAAATTATGGGATACAACTTACCTTGCAGAATTAAGAATCTAGATTAGTTAACTGAATCTTAAACGATCCACCCAATGGCTCAATATAGTACATGACTGATTAGGAACTAAGACACCAGTCTCTCCAGGGAGTGAAAAAAAATTATCTACTTTCGAAGGCAGCAGAGCAATTTAGATGAGAAAAACCTTATTACAAGGATGTTTGTTTGAACATAATTAACAACGATTATTCATTTATTGTGCTACTTGAACAAAAAATATTTTACAAGTTTCTTGAATATATTGTTCATGTAGTGGTGAGGAAACAGGTGGTTAAGCTCAAAAAGCAAACCAACCGAAAACCAAAATTTCAGATTTTCAAAACCAAACTTCACCATTCTACTAGGTGTATGTTTAGTAAGTTTGCTTCGGTCTGGGTTGTGGTTAAAATGAACTCTCTCAGAATCGAAGATACATTGATCTCCAGCAGAGAAGCAATTCTCTACACCATTTTAACATATATAAACCACACCTCCAATGCACTGAAATATGCTTTAAAGATACAGTGAGATAGATTGCCAAAGTTATAGCACAATAGGTATTTTGTATCAAGTTATAAAGATATAGTGAGATAGATAGATTGCCAAAGTTGAAGGTACCCGACAAGCAAATTTATTTCATGATCCTAGTTAGAAATGACAACATAATTTACCCACGCTCAATTCTGAATGCTCCTACCAAAAATGGTACTGCATATTTCAGTGCCTAACATCAATTCTGGGGGGGGGGGGGTTAATTGGGGGATTTCTACCACCAGACAGTGGTGGACGTAAAATTGGATCAAAAAGGTGAAAATATTTATATTATGAGCTCATGAGTGAATTTAAATTTCTAACAAGGCCACACATTATCTGAGTGGGAAAAAAATAATACCAAGCCACACTCCCCTAGATTGAGTTGTAAGTATCTTCTTTCTTTAATCAGCCTAGGACTGCAATAACTTCTTTTGTCTAATGAGCTTTGACCGATCGTGGTGCAGAATCTCATTTATGCATAAAAGAATTTCCCTATCCACATTCTTGTTCACTAACCAACTAATTTTACAAAAAAGAATGCATCACAACTCTGAGCAAAGTATCCAGAAAAATATGCATGAATTATAACGATTATGATATCATAAGTGTGGATAACTGTAGTTTTGTTCTTGTATGTGTTTCGAGTGTAAAAACATTTATTAAATTGTGAGAAATTGTAGATTGTTTATTATTTTAAATCCGCCATGCTAATTTTCATAACATATATATTGAACCACTATATATAACCATATTTGAATATTTGTCATTGTGATTGACATTTAGAATTTATTAGATAGCTATAAATACATTTTCATCTGTTAAAACATATTAGATATCATTCATTCATTTTTTAATAAATATTTTGTTTTAATTCATTTTATTCTGCCAATATGAAAGGTTAAAGATCCTTTGAAGCTCGAAGTCAACAAGATTGTAAAGTGGGAAATTATGATGTAATACATAAAGGAGATTGGGTTAAAGCTAATCAGACATAAACACATCTAAACACAAAGAAGACAAATAAGATATTCCCAACTCAAGCTAGAAGGATGTGGTTTCCTAAAGTTAAACCCTTATTCAAGATTTTCAATGCATACAGGGGCTCTTATTACAGTTACTGTCACCTTATTGAGCCAAGACCACCCTACACCCGATGGTAGAACTCCTCATCATAACCACACTCCTAGAACATTACATCAGAGGGTTTAATGGATGCATTGCTAATAGTAGCAAAGACTTCTGCACTCATTCTTCTTTACTTCACTATCTCAATCATTAAATAGCTTTCCCACACACCTAATACATAAACAAACTAACATAGATCAATACCCTTGATTCTATGCATAAACAAATATTAACTATAGTGTATGGTAACTTTTTCAGTTTTGATGTCTTTCCAAAACAGCTAAACCTGGATCAATATTCAATAACCATAACCTGACATACATAATACAAACAACTACAGTAATTAAAGTATCATTGGAAATGACCACAACTATGAAAACTCCACAGCATTGTGCAGTAGGTTTATGCTACAATAATGTAAAAACAAATGCACACCTGTACGTATCATCTATAAGTTTTGTGACCACCTCCTTCCTGACCAGCATTCCGGGAACTGCTTAACAATGCACATATTATTGGCAAAGCGCAAGAGCAAGAATTTATATAAGAGTAATACTATAGACTTCAAACAAAGAACAATAAAGAATTAACACATAAGAATCTGAGAAAAAGGAATCCTATATTTGTTAAAGCTAGAATAGATACCAACTACTTATTTTAATAACACCAACTACTTATTTGCTATTTGTTAATAACACCACCAACTACTTATTTTGAGCTTATCAAGAGTCCATATAAATACTACTTTCGTGTTAAAAACAGTGTTTTCCTATCTTCATGCTTAATAGTGAGCTATTACTCCTAATACACATATCATACATGTAGTTATCTCAGCCTCCCACTCTGATTATTTAAATTTGTTCAAATATACTTAGCATGAAAAATAAAGGGAGGAGTTCCGCGAAGTGGGAGAAAAAGTGGTGGGAAATTATGATATACTATATCAAGATAGAAAAATTCGTCCAACATGAAAGTCAAAAGAAAATGTAGATTGGAGGTAACAACATATCCCGGAAGTTTTGTTCAACGTGAATGCTGCACAGCTTCATAATAGAGGTAATGTGAGGCTTGATCCAACTTAAAACAAGCAATATACAAGTTAAACATTCATATTTAAGTTACGCTCCATCCTTTACACTTCATCCTCCACTGTTGCAAATCTCTAGGGGTAAGCATTCAAATATTTGAGACCGAAACTGAAATTATTTCGACTATCCAAATCCCCAAATACAAATTATAAATCATTGCGATTATCCGTTTTTTATTTGCTTAATTATCTTATTTTGAAATCATATTTAAATTATCTTATATTAATAATTTTTAAATATTAGGTTATATAATTCAGAAAACAAAAAAATACCCAATTTTTGGGGTGGAAGGACCCAAAATACTAAAGAGACTAAGAGAGAGAAGATGGCCCAATATGCTGCCGACGTGATAAACATTTCAAATATGCATATCTATTTTATCATTTTTTTTAAAAGTTGCACGTGGAACATGCATCTCTCATATAATTTTTATTTATTTTTACAAAAAACGGGTCTTGCACACTCTGGTTCATTTTCAACACTCTGGTTGTACCCAGTGAAATAAACACCTATAATAAGCTAAAACCTGCTCCAAAAATGAACCTATATATACATATATAAAGTAGGGACGTAAGTAACTAACAATAAAAAGCTTATTTTAAACTTTTCCTTCTAAGAGTCCACTATAAAAAACAAATTTCACATAATTGTTTTACACATTTTTTAACTTTTTTGCTGGGGACAAAGGCTAAACAAGAACAAACAAGTATATATATTGGTAGGTCTCTATATTATATAAAGAAAAATAATTAAATATGTTGACACCTTTAAACTTCTTTCCAAGTATGTAAACTTTTCAAATCTTGTGCTGTTTAAATTGTCAATAATTTGTTATTTTTGAAAAAAATATATATTTGGACAAGTTAAGAAATAGTTGGGACGAAGGGACTGCCTATCAATTAATATTGCAAACTAATTTAAGGGAACTAATATACCTGGCTGGGGAAATTTCAAACTCATTCTCCGTTTTTAAAAAAAATTATGATGCTTACTAATTAACACACTGCCACTTTAGACTGGCATTCCGACTTGCAATTATGAGAATCTAACCTTACCACAAAGACAACTATGATCTCAAATTGAATAGATTAATGGACATGCTCTGTGTGGTTTCAATTGTCATTCTTACCCACACATTAACTGATTAACCAGATAAAACTACTCATCTTACTATTTATCAGCCTAGATATTTGTTTGTACAAAAACATGGATGAATATTAACTACAAACAAGTATCTAATATCATATACACAAATTACTCCGATGGTTCATTCTTCATTTACCTAATAGTAGGATACTAGCATTTAACCACTTGTAATTGTATAAATCTTAAAGTTAAAATTACATTTGCAAGTATGAGACTATGAGTTGAGAGTTGATTATAAGAAATAATTTATACAAATTTTAATCAAAATATAAACTATATATCATTCCAAGATAAATTGATAGACAATTAATTATTAGATTAGCATATTGTAGAATGACTTCGATAGAGAGTCACTAAGCCTCTAGTTATTTTGCTCTTCGAGCTTAATTTTGGATTCAAATATACTATACATTTTATGAATCTAAGGTTCACTATGTCTGATACAATATTCAGCTATAGTCATAAGTAAAGCACAAGGAAAGAGCAAAACGATATCAATGTGTTTATATGGGAACAAGTGTAACAATCGAATTATCAAGCTCTAAAAATTATACATAATTATTAATGTGTAATTTTTCATTTGAGTTAGAGCTACAGCCTACTATCACAGTAGTGAGGTAACATTATTAATCTATATAGCTCCTTACTGGCTTAAATTTGTTACTGTGACTGAACAACTTGATCAATACATGCATGGTTGGGTCATGAACAGATGCGACCCGAAATATAAGTCTGTGGAAATTAAAGCATGGGCACACGAAAAGCAGCATCTATCATTTATGACGAACTGATTAAAGAAAACAGCATCACACAAATAATTAAAGAGAACAGCTTACCTTGTTCATCAGAGATAATCGTCAATATCCTGCCAACTAGGTCCTACAAAATAGGCATTCGACAAATCCGATGAATACCTTGACAATCCAAAACAGAAAACATTACCTAGAATAGAAGTTCATACAAAAAGTTAATTTCATGAAGAAGATAAACGAAAGTTTTCTACAATTTCAATAACCACTCAATAGCAATCATAAACATAGGACAAGTTCGGCCCTGTCCATGTACCCTTCACACCCTTACAGTTTTTGAGAAAAATAGAAACTACAAGCAGTAAATATGAGTCTAACATTAGACTTCAAGACCGAGCACTTGCAACTACCTAGTGAATATATATAGTCTACAGCCTACAAGTGTACAGTGTACTAGATAAATTTTAGAAAAAATTTGAGAAACAGGGATCAAAGACCAAATTGTATAACTAGATGCATATCAAGCATATGAACCACAGTGAGAATCCTGTACAAGTAAAAATGTAACACATCCCGAAATCTCCAGAAGTTTACGATTCTAACTGTTGTTGCTAATCGTCAGACAATCAACCAGGTTTATGTTTAGTCAACTGACACACATATAAAATGGCCACCAAGGAGGTTTAAGCTTTTGTTTACCATCTACTGATTCAGCTATATTTAACTCCAACCCAAAACTATTTAAAGATAATCTATTTCCGAATTATGTCGATCTTCATTTTTAACAACAGAAAGTTATGCACATAAAAAAGATTACAAGTTACTGACCCGGAGATTTAAGATCCCACAACCATTTAACAGGACTGTATAGTCCAGTCAAACTTATCAGCGAAAAGTTTTTGTTTATCAACTTGTTGAGGAAAACAAAGCCAAAATGAACAAAATTATTTCAAACACTGAACCTGCTTCTTTCCTTGCTTGGATAAACCAAGATGCGTTAAAACATCCTTGAGCTCTTTTATTCGAAAAAATGCCAACTTTTGCTGCATCAGAGAATAATAAAAAAATATCAAAACCACTTGTGACCAAAGGGGCCTTTTAAAAATGTTGCAAAAGAGAATTAATCAGAATAGCATAAAGGAAATACACAAACAGCCAATTACGACAGGCAACTAACTAAAGGGAAAAAATGATCACATCTACACCAGCATTCTTCTTCAACGCAATAAAACATAAGAGTGAATAAAATGAGGGAACAAAATACCTTGCAACTTAACTCTATATCCATATCCATATCGATACACAATACCCGAACAAGCCCTTGTTGTTTTTGCCCAAACAATTACAATCAGCAACCAAGCCAAACAAAACAAGCTATCACCACTGCAAAACATAATCAATCCAATTAAAAAAAACAACCCACAAAACAAGAATTCATCAAGAACCAACATTCATAATCATGCAAACACAAACACCCATACACAGAACATCATTACATAGATACAAAACGCCATGATTACAATTTACATACATATATGTGTGACAACAATTGTAGTGAACATGTGATAGAAAGTGAAGAGTTAAAACAATGGGTATAAACATACATATAGATACATATGCGTATGTATAGTCGGTTGATTTTAGAACTTACTGATGAGTGAGTGTCGCTTTGAGGGTTTTTGATGTGAGTTGGAGAATATGTTTGGGCCAGGACGAGGTTTTGGTTTTATTGTACGGACGTGTACATGGTTATTCAATAGGGTTTAATGGATCCAAACGAATCCGGGTTCTGATTGTGTGTTTCTCAGGGGTATGTTTAGGGCCCGTTTGTTATTACTGTTACAGATGGTTAGGGCAGTTTTTTTACTGAAAAACTGTTAATTTAATAAATTATAAGAACTGATGTGTGAAAAAAAAAATTTACTTTAAAATCCGCTATTAGCATCAAATGGGTTAGCCTTGTCTAAAATAAATAGATTATCGTACTTTGGTATATAAATTTTATTTTATTTGGACGATAATGAAATTCAGCAAACAGAGTTTCAAGTAGAATTATATGATATTAAAACATTATTTAATTACAAAAATATTTAAATCATTTCAAAAAAATTAAAATATTTAGTGATAAGTCCTTTTATCTTCTAACGCTTATTTTCTCAGTTTTTACAAGACTTACATGATTTTGTCAACCTCATTTAAACTCGCGGGAGTTTTGTCAAAGTGCAAGAGTTTTGCTGAAATTAATTTTAAGGTTTCCAAAACAAAAATATTTGCACATGGTTATGTCCCGGTAAGCATCTCTAGCGTGAGATAGTATTTCGATATTTCATGGACCAAAATCGTAATATGTGTATATGTAAATCTATACTACCGAAAGATTAAAAATTTTAGTCATGGGTATGGTACTATATTATTATAACTGAAAGATAAAAAAGATCTTAACCATTCAATTTTATGTGAACCATATAAATGATTTTAACCATTAAATTTTAACAAAATATAATTTTAAAAAGAATATAATCATACATACAACTCTAACCCCATCCTTTTATACAAGATAGGATAATATTATATTATATTTAAATTATATTCTATATTTTTTTAACGAATCTTATTTATTCTATAATTTTTATTTAACATATAATTAAAGTTTATCCTATAATTTTTATTTAATATATCATTAAAGTTTATGATATGTTTAATATGCTTTTTTTTGTTTCCGTCTATTTCTCTATTTTAATCGCATAACACAAATTATTTATCAAAACACGAGCTCGACTCAAATTAGAAGAACTTTGCTCAAACTCTAGTTCTCATCGATACCCGTATATTCAAATCATCTTATCTATATTATCTATACTATATTATTAAAATTGAAAGATTAAAAAATCTATATTATCTATACTATATTATTAAAATTGAAAGATTAAAAATTTTGGTCGTCGTTATGGTACTGGGTGAACCATAAAAAAGATCTTGACCGTCAAATTTTAAGTGAACCATAGAAACAATATTAACCATTGAATTTTAATAAAATATAATTTTAAAAGAATATAATTATATATACAATTCTAACATCAGTAGTCCTCCTTTTATGCAAACAACTCATAAACATTATAATTCTAAAGAATATAAACATTACTTTTATGTAATAATATAATTCCGTTGATATGATAATATTATATTTAAATTATATTCTATATTTTTTATTTTACGAATCTCACTTATCCTATAATTTTAATTTAATATATCATTAAAATTTATGATAACATTGAAAGTTTGGTAGTCGGTCGATATTTGGGCCGGATAATTGATTAATTATTGGGCCTAATTTTAAAATATTAATCTTCTAACTAAAATATAATCTCATATTAATCTTCTAACTAAAATATCTCACATTAATCTCCTAAGTAAAATACATCTCTATACAAAACAAATAAAAAATATCCTATTAAAATATAAATACAAATAAACTATATAAAAACATATACATATAATATTAAATAAATTTTAAATTATTATTATACAAATACAAATAAATTCAAATCATTAAAAAATATTAAAATAAAAATATTAAAAAACTAAAAAAATTCATCCGTACATCGCACGGGATATAAGCTAGTATACAATTCTAACCGAATGATTAAAAGTTTTGGTCGTTGGTATGGTACTGGGTGAACCCTAGAAAAAATCTTAACCGTTCAATTTTATGTGAACCATAGAAACAATTTTAACAATTGAATTTTAATAAAATATAATTTTAAAAAGAATATAATCATACATACAACTCTAACCCTAGTAGTCCTCCTTTTATACAAGATAGGATAATAAGATAGGATAATATTATATTATATTTAAATTATATTCTATATTTTTTTACGAATCCTACTTGTTTTATAATTTTTATTTAACATATCATTAAAGTTTATCCCGTAATTTTTATTTAATATATCATTAAAGTTTATGATATGTTTAATATGTATTTTTTTTGTTTCCATCTATTTCTCTATTTTAATTGCATAACACAAATTATTTATCAAAACAAGAGCTCTACTCAAATTAGAAGAATTTTGCTCAAACTCCAGTTCCCATCAATATCCGTATGTTCAAATCATTATACCCCCGATATTCCTACTTTTATACAACTCATCACGGATAGAATAATATTATATTATATTTAAATTATATTATATGAATATTAAATTTTATGAATATTAAAATAATAATATTATTTTATTAACATTAATTAAATTTTATCACAATGTTATATCTATATTATCTATACTTTTATATTATATTATTTTAAACAAATTTCTCTTTTAATTAAAATATATAGTTGTACTCACAATCTACTAACATGTTTCAATTTTCCTCATCGTTCAGACACTTTAATTTATTTAAAATTAAAATTTTATAATTAAAATTTTTGAATATTAAAATTATATTTTACCTGCATTAAAATATACTCTTTTATTTAAATTTTAATTAAAATATTTCTAATATATTTGTGACTCTTTTTATGAATAAAAATTTCCTAACTAAATTTAAAAAAAATAAAAAGTTTGGTTAGTTAGTGGTCCGTCTAGTAAGTTGTTATTCCCTAGAACAATGTCAATATTTGTAGAAGGGGGGGTTGAATACAAATATTAAAACTTTTTGCTGGTTCTAATATTCGTTCTTGAAGTTCGAGAATATAGAGAGAGTATGTTCTAACAATTTAAGACTGAAGCGTAAATTGAACAAGGAGATTTAAAATTACTGATGGATTGGTTTTTCCATCAGTGTATATTTTTGCTCAATGTTCCTAGGTTAAAAGAAACCTAACTGCGTTTTTACAAGATTAGAAAACAAATCAACTGTTCTTACAAATGTGTTCTTAAGCTTGAACAGTTGATTAAGAAATATTGTCTAACTTGTCTGTTTTCTAATAATGCTGCTACACTTGTTTATATACCACAAGTGTTCTTTTACAATTCCTATTCTAGGATTGTTTCTACCTGCCTTTCTTTTACCTTTTTCTATCTTTGAAAAGGTTTGAAAAGACAGCTTCTGATTGAGTCTTCACAGCCACTCTAGACTGTCTTCCATAGGAGTGCTTTTGTTATCTGGATCTTCAACAGATATTCTTTCTGTGTTGTCACACTCAATTGATAATTTGCTGTTAGGCATATCAATTGATCTGTCCTTTAATCCATCAACTGATGTACTTCTTCGATTGATCTTTCTATCCATCGATTGATAAAAGATGGCTTATCGATTGATAGATTTTATCAATCGATATATCAATCGATGGGTCTTCACATCAGTTGATGGTCTTCAATGTTTGACTTGGCTTCTTCGATTGATCCTTCATCCATCGATGCTTCAATATCAATTGATCATCTTTCACTTGTGTAATTTCCTGTCTTCACATAATTACAATTTAACAGTTTAATTTACACATCAATTGATGATCTATATCAATCGACTCTAACATCAATTGATGAACAAAATATCAATTGATTTACACCATATCGATTGAAATAAACTAAGAACACATATGCTATAATCCAAATTATCAGTTGATTCATATAAACACTTCAACTGATAAAGGGTTTCCTGATCAATTGATATTTCTAACTTTCATATCAATTGATCAGTTACATCAAATAAAATTTCTATGATTCTAAGATTAATGTTATCATCAAATCACATGTAGATTCCTAACATAAGTCCTCTTATTATACAACTTTTTTTTATCATCCGTAAGTTTTCTTTTCATTCGACTTTTTTTATGTAATTATGATATAATTATAATTTAATTTTAAAACATATATATTTTACATATAACTCTATTATCAGTGAGTCATTTTTTGTACAACAATCTAATAACATATCTTATTTTAATTCTAATTGAAATTACAACTTATTAATTAAATCTCATGAATATTAAAATTTATTAATTAAATCTCATGAATATTAAGATAATATTAATAGTTTATCTACAAATAATTTTTACTATATATTATATTATTATAGCCGATATAATAAAAATTTGGGATTTTTTCAAAAATACCTAAGGTAGAAATTTTGTTTCGCAAAAATACCAACTTTTTAAAGTCTTTTGCAAAAATACATTTTTTTTTAAATAAAAATTTCAAAAATACCTGTTTATTAATTTTTTGCAAAAATACGGTTTGCAACCATATTTACAACTGAAATCAACTAAAATCAACCACAAATACAACTTTAAAATTTAGTAATTATAATCATATTTGATTGTATAATGCATTGGTTAATAAGTTGCATTAGTTAAATTAAATGCAACTAACAATTATGGAAGGTACTTCTGGGTGACTTTTCACCATTTTCGTTATACCATCATATCATGTGCCACTGCAACACATGCTTCCTAACATCATTAGCAACTGAAATCAACTCAAAGCATGGTAAATCAACAAGCTATACTCTTATGCAAACATCAACTACAACACATTTAGAAAATTACAAAAAAATACAGTAAAGTAAGAATTCAAACTCTATAAAACAACCAAAATTAATCAACTTTTTAAATCGAACAATTCAACAAAAGACTTAAAAGTGTGAACTACGTAGAATAATTACATAAAATGAAATTATCAAATCATCTAAAACAACCTAAATTCAATCAAAATCAACTAATTCCAACCCACTTAAACTACACAAAATAACTATATGCTACCAAAATTAACTCAAAATAACTTTATAAAATCAACCAAAATCAACTTAAACAAATATGAAAGCAACTAAAAACAACTAAATTTTATCAACCCAAATCAAAAGCAACTCAAATAAATAGATTTTATCAAAATCACCAAAATCAATTTCACCCTTGCGGGGCCAATATTTCCGGTTTCTGTTTTTCCCTTCTCCATCAGTCACTCGTTTATCATTTTCTCCCTCTCATCTCTCTCACTCGTCAAGATTAGTTGGTAAACTTCTCTCCCTACACCAATCAAATCAAACCAACCATATTCAACTTTTCGTCTGAGAAGAATAAAGTAATGCCGGAATTTCAGAATCGGAAGAGGTCAAAAACTAACAGGAGAGAGAGAAGGGGATAGAGCATAGATGGTGATGAAATTCTGAAAGTATAAAAAGAGAAGATTTAATAGAAGGTAATGAATCAAAGATAATGAACAAAATGAAACAGATGAAAGGATTCCATTGAAGACAGTTGTGTAAAAAAGTCATGTATTATTTATTGTAAAAATGGTGAAGGGAGTCCTGTATATTTGCAATTAAGATAGTATATTTGTAATGATTTTGAAAAGATGGTATTTTTGCAAAACAAACTAATAAACCTAGTATATTTGGTAAATTACCTAAAAAAATTAAATTATATATTTAAATCATATAAAATAATTAATATATAATTTATTAATCTCACCCGTATTTTGTACGAGTTATAAGCTAGTATGTATTTACTTTTAAAGAGATGAAATAGAAGTAGAGTCAAGTAAAACCTATAATGTTTGACCCCCACAATGAAGTGAGTATGAAATTTATAATTGACTCGTATATGGTGTAAGGCACATGACTTGATATCTATGGATGAGATGACAAGTCTTATAACTAGCTAAAATGCCCGTGCGCCTCGGCTTAAATTGTTTTATATTATAATTAATTTTTAAATTTGAATTTTGTGATCTTTTTAAAAATTAAAAAAAAATAATTGTTTATTTTAATTTTTCAAAATTGTATCGAATTAAGTGTTCAACTTTATACATAAATAATTTTTAATATTTAAAATATATATTTTTTATAATATATTTATGACATAATTAAATATTATGTAATATATTAAATGGTTTCATTTTTTTTAAGTCAACTCCATTTTCTATATTTTAATTTATTAAATTAATATATACATTACGTGGAGTTCTATTTCAAAATTTTCATTTTTTAACGTAAATTCAAATAATTTTCAGAATAATATAAAATTTATTTTAAATTTGAATATCAAAATTCGATTATTTTAAATATTTAAATTTCATTTAATCGATCATGTAATATATATAACGACCTCGTATAATATCAACAAAATTATTTTTAAATCATATTTTTGTTATATCAACTTTATATTTTGATCCAATTATTTTATATAATATATTTAATCTTATATTTTATATCACAATTTAATCTAGTTATATATTTCATCCAATCATTTAATATATCTAAATATAAGATATGACATTATTTTTTTATTAATTATTTTAAATATGTACTTTTTTATCTAATTATATATTTTAATTGACGAAGAATATATATGATTAACCGATTAGAGATTACTGACTCGATTTTGTACATAAACAACTTTTTAAAATTTAAAATATATTTCTACATAAGCGTAGTTATATATTCTGCATGGTCCTAAATTCGAAAATGAATCCTTTTTTAACTCAAATATTGTCTCAATATTTTAATTTAATAAATCAATATATATATATACATACATACATACATACTACATGAAATTCTATTATTATAATTTACGATTTCTAATCTAGGTATTTTTACCAACTCAAAATTAGATCAATTAATCATTATATATTTTGAAATTTATAAATTTTACATTATCAGAATTGTCGAATATAATAGATCAATTATAATATATTATATAGTCATGCATTATTTATTATTCTATTATCCAATAACTTCATATATATTATATAATGTCATATTTTTAATATACTATTTTACGCAATTTCACATCTTATATAGTTCAACACCTAAATTAAATTTTTAAAAAATCTAGAATTTCACATCTCACCGATATACAAAGCGTTCTTAAGTATATTTATGTTGTAGTGATTGGTGTTCTTGTTCTTATTCGTATAGAAGTGTTAGTGACATATTTGCCTTTTACTTGTCATTTCTTTAATCATCTAGTCTTATGAACAAATTGATTCTCGTTTTACAGCTGAGAGTCAAGAAATTTTGCCAATACAACATTTGATCTTTCTTGGTTTCATTTACTTTTATATAAACTACAAGTTTCACAATCACGATTCATTGTGACAACCAAGGTGTACTGGACATTGTTGCAGATCCCGTGCACTCTAGTTAGGTGATATCTTCATCGAAGACATGGTTCCATTCTACAACTTTGGTACATTTCGAAATAATCTTCTGAAACAATCCTTATATAGAAAATTTATTCAACTAACATTTTTAATATGTTTATTTTTTCAAAATAAACATATAAATGGGCTATGAGAGGGTAATTCTTATCGTTGTTGAGTTCCAGTTTTTATAATTTTAATTCTTTTTCTTAACAGTTTAACATCATTGTAAATTGATTTCGTAAATCAAATCTTCATCTATTCGATAAAGTTTTATTAACATTAATTGAGTTTTTATTCCTTCCATATTTATACCATTAAACATGAATTGTTGTACAAATATGCATCCGTTTATATTTTATATATTTTTTATGTTTTTAACACTGTTCATTAATGTTTCTAAATAATATATACGTGATTCAGTTATATGCTATGTATAATCCTGCATTTTAAATACAATATTTTACGTTACTTTATAAGTAATTAAGTAATTCAATAATTATATTATATGTAATTCTATTTTGAAAATTCCTTTTTTTTAAACCAATTCTAATTATATTTTACATACAACCTAAGATATGATTATTAATAAACTATCTCATGATTTAGTCATATCATATTATTTATAAACCATCTCATGATTAAAATAATTACCATTTATCAAAATATGTAATAAATTCTATTTAAATGACACACTTAACGCGCACACATATTATAATTATGGTATAAAACATATGCGATAGTGTTATATAGTGATAAAAAGATGTGTGAATTAATAGATAGATCCATGTTCAATTCCTTTCTATAACTATTTTTTTTAATAAAGAATAAAAAGGGCAAATTAGTCATTTAAAATCATGAATAAAACGTCTCACGATTAAAATATCTCATCACAAACTTTTATTGTGCCATTATATATAGAAGAGATTTAGGATATGGTCGAGAGTCAATACAATATAATTTATTTTTAATCTTTTATCTATATTTTAAATAAATATTAATTGAAATTGAAATTAAATTTAAATATATATTGTATATTATAATTTATCATGTTAATATTTTTTTAAAAGTTTTTTTTAATGAAACTTTAAAATACTGTATTACAACATATATTTTTTGCAAATAAGCTGAACTATAGTGAGAATGGTTAATATATAATCACAGTCAAAACCAATTATATGCTCATCAAGAGAAATCAATCAAAATCACAAACAAATCAAAAAATTAATATTGTATTCAGACTTATCCTCTACCGTTATTTTTGATCAATGGTTCATTCAGTATTTTTGTTATAGATATTTAGTAAATTTCAAAAGTTACATTTTTGGTCTAAAATCTGTTGTAAGAGAAAACACGTCGCCCCATACTATTGAAAAAAAAACTGGTTTTTAATTTTTTCAGAAAATAACTGTAAGTTTCAATATCAAAACTCCCCCAAAATATTAATTTTATTATATTATATTTCAAAATATACCTAAATCAATATAAATGACCAAACTGTTATCAAATTTTGATGATAACATTTTTTCTCACATAATTTTAAACAACAATATAAAACGTAGCCTAAGAATGATAACAAATATAAATATAAAGAATTAATATAAAAATATGCTTCCAGGGCTACCAACTGATTTGATTTCTAAGAGAGGTGAGAGAGATACGTGGGACAGATGTGAGCCAGAGAGCAAAGGTAATTGAGTTTTCTTTTTTTAATTAATTCTAACCCACTACCACTCTCACCCTAATGGATTGTGTAACCCAATTGTTAATTTCTCTTTAAATATGACTTGAGTGTTCACAACTCAAATTTTAATGGTCACTTTATACACGGGCTCATACTCGAATGGCCCATGTGTTAATAACCCTGTAGATATAGATAGGCCCATGCAAAAACAGAAACACACAACACCCACAAAAACAACAAAATCTGAATAAAAAAATCAAAGCAAACAGGGTCTTATTTTTAGCTCACTTTCTCAGTCTCTCTTTCCCCATTTCTTAAAGGTTCGATCTTCCGAATCCTATCAATCTTACTAATCATCAATTTTCAATCTCTTATTCCAATCAGGTTTACAACACCCATCTAAATTTATACATACACATTTGTATCTATACATTACAGTCCAATTCCTATGATTTTTTTTTTCTAATTTGCCTTTTGATTTATGTTTTAATTTGATGATACCAACGCTTTTATCTCTTTGATTGATTCATTTATATATTAAAATGATGTCAAATTATAAATATATATTGCAACATGTCAAAAAAATCTCAGCTTTTCAACTACATTTTTTAGTACCAGGTCTTAATTACTCTACAAGTAGTAGTTATTTTGATTTTAGATGCAATCCAATGAGTTCTATACACAATTTTACTATGACCCAGATAGCTAGAAATGCTAAAAAACCTGTTAGTTTTTGTGGGTTTTCATTATTTTCTTCATATGCTAGACCCCCAACTAGAGCCTTAAGGAAAAGAATTAGTAAAAGGAAAAGAGCTGCATCGAAACCGGTTCTTGATGAATCCCGGTTTCAGAATGCGGTTTCGCAGCTGTTACCAAGATTTAGTCCCGATGAACTTTGCAATGTCATTACGATGCAGAATGATCCTTTAGTGTGTTTAGAGCTTTTTAATTATGCAGCGCAGCAGCCTAGGTTTAGACATAGTGTGTCATCGTTTCATATTACGATAAAAAAACTTGGTGCTGCAAGAATGTATGAAGAAATGGATGTTATTGTTAATCAAGTGCTTGCGATTCGGTCTATTGGCTCAGAGGCGCTTTATAATACGATGATTTATTATTTTACGGAAGCAAGGAAATTGAATAGAGCTGTTAATATATTTAAGCATATGAGAAGTAATGTGAAATTGAGTTGTAGGCCATCTATAAGAACGTATAATCTTCTCTTTGCGGCACTTGTTGGTAGGGAAGGGAATTCTTATGTGAACCATTTGTATATGCAATCTATTAGAGGTCTTTTTAAGCTCATGGTAAATGATGGGGTTGAGCCAGATATATTCTCGTTAAACACTATGATAAAGGGTTATGCGCTGTCGCTTCACCTGAATGAAGCACTCAGGATATTTCATCAGATGGAAGTGGTTTATAACTGTCCGCCTAACTCATTTTCCTATGATTATTTAATCCATGGGTTGTGTGCTCAAGGCCGAACGAACAATGCCAGGGAGCTGTGTGGCCAAATGAAGGAAAAAGGTTTTGTGCCTAGTGGTAAATCATACAACTCTCTTGTAAATGCTCTGGCTCTTGGTGGAGACATTGACGAAGCTGTAAAATGTTTGTGGGAGATGATTGGAGAAAGAAGGTTGGCTGATTTTATAACATATAGGACACTTCTTGGTGAGATCCGTAGACACCAAAGGTCAGAGGATGGAATGAATTTGCTGAAAGATTTGCAAGCGAAGGGCATAGTGGACGGGCACACTTACAGAAAGCTTCACAATGAACTACATGACAACTTTAGGAGATTTTAATGATAGAAACAGCATAAGGTACTGGTACCATGAGATGAATATCACTGTTGATGTTTCCTAAAACTTCTACATTTGTTGTGGAAGTTAGTTCTTAATACTTCAGTGATTGTTAAAGATCTATTTTAATCTTCCTTCAGTGTTTACATTTTAAGTGTTTGCACTGAGTATAACAATGGTCTAGTTTGCATTCATTTGTTTACTGACAAACAATAAGTCTTGAGTTTACATGGCAATTTTATTAGAGTCAACTTTGAGTGCAGAAATGCTCAGTTAAAGCTTTCCTATCTTTTTTCTTTTACATGTATCTACTCAAGAGTTTTCTGCTTTGTAATAATATTCTTTTTCAATCAGAGAGATGGTATAGTTGTCTTGTTTGCAACAAAGTTGATGCAGATTGAGATATCTCAATTTCTACATCATATACTAATAACGGTGATGTATCTAATAAAGAGTATTAGATGATATTGGTGCTCAAAGTTCCTGAGATACTCTTCTTAGGCAGCTCCATAGAAATCTATCGTTTTTCACGTTTTTAAGTACAAAACCCTGCCTCTGGGCTCTGGACGCCCATTATCTTTCAATGTGCTTATTTCTTCCTACTTGTTCTAGTCAATGCATATGCATCCTCTGAGTGTTAACAATTTATGCAAGTAGTAAAGAAATGTTTGCCTGATACTGATTGTTACTACATTTCAGAATTTGTAAATGAAATAATGAATCCGATAAAAAAATTAATGTTTTCTAGTCTTTAAGCAAGAAAAAATTTCAAACTTGTTTGCTTCTATTTATTTATGTAGTACATACTACATAGGCTACTCTATGAATGAGGATAATAAATTTAGGCATGAGAAGAATTAAGGAAATACACGGAGACAGGGTACACAAGCACAAGGAAGATGCTAGTTTGGGAACAAAATTCAATCTCTTTTTATTCTTCTATTCTCATATCTTGAACATGACACTACAAAAGAGGAGTTTTTTACTGCTAAAACTTACTATGTCATAGTCAGTAGGGTTTTATCAATCTTTCAAAACAAGGGGTCTCAAGCTGCTGCTAAACATACAACTCTAAGAAAAACGTCCATTTTAATCCTGCAAAAAAAAAACAAAAAAAATCCATAGACTAATAAATTCATTGCAAAGATTCCATGTCGAAGTTGATTGCAGAGATGCAAAGCTATTGATGATGAATCAGGTAATACGGAATTTAATGGTAAGATGACACATGGTTCATGCTCCGATAATTATTGATGGTCTGAAGCTCTGTCAACTATTTGGTTTCAATCCTGAAATCCGTACTCGGATGTTAAAGCTTGTTTTACAGTAATTTCACATTTCAATATGTTTTGTGATTCGTCCATATCTTCAATTTCCGGTTTCGTCGATGTAATACACTATCATACTTCTAATTTACTTGTAAATGTACACAACTATGTAATTTTTTGGTTATTCTTGCAAGTATTTTATTCAAGGAGTGATTGCTTTAAGCTTATGGGTTTCTTCTAAAATGCTGCCTACTAAGTGAATCTATGAAACTTGTTGCAAGTATTCTGTTGGTTCAGAAATTATAGAAATCATATATTGGTTAATAATTAATTTTACTGAGGAGAGTCTAAGTCAGCTTGATAGGTGTAGATGAGTATAATTTTAAAATGGCCCCTTGGTAGAATAAAGCCTTATTAAATGGGTTCATTGTGTATCGGTCTGACGTTCATCTCATGGACCAGTCATTCAAGTTTTTGAAAAAACCTATTTTAAATACATTATTATGGTAGAGATTCCTAATCGTGACCATAAAAAGTAAATTTAAAAATTTAGACTATTTATGTTTTGCATCACAATAATAAGAAAAACTGAATAAAATTCACTAAATTAAAACGTGTTTATAAATTTTGATCATGAATGTTTTTATGATCACCAAATTCCAGTTGCTATCCGTATGTATTCCTGTTCTGTCTGTCTTCTGCAGGTCGATATGCTAGAGATAGAGAAGTACTCATGCCACTGAAATTTGGATAGTTCTCTTGAGTTAGTTTGACAGCAGCAGGTAGAACTGTAGAAGTGCAAATGAAGGGTTGAAAGAGGTAATATGATTGTTCGACTCTTTCATTCTTGGATATAATTCGTAGTAAGTTGTGCATATATGGTTATGGCTGGCTACAACTTTTAATGGTGGTGAATGTGATGTGAAGAAGAGTTGACTGAGTTAATTGTATGGCAAACTCAGGAGTTGATGCTTTTTATATCATGATTCCTGTAAAAAAATGTTTGAAGTCTCTCTATGTAGCCATGTAAATACTGCAGAGAGAAAGTATGATTTTTATAAAGGCCTGTTATTTACCACCAGTTTCTCAACTGATTCCCACACCAATTACTTTTCTTTCTTTGATATGATGTTAATCGCAGAATAATAATTTTATTTTTCATCTGTATATAAATTCTTGCATGGAATATAATGTTGGATAATTGGTTGAAAATGATACCAAATAGAATTAGGTGTGCTAGTATATATTCCAAGTCTCCAGGGAACAAAGTGAGTTTCCCCTCCTTTTATCTCTGGTATGGGAATGGGAGGGGTGTTTGAATTGAAATGAAATGCAAAACTGGGGACATCCGGTCTTTTTTAATAGTAAGTTCTGGGCATATGGTCGTATTCCATTTTTTCTGGACAGGTGTGGAGGACTTGTTCAAGTTTGATTTTTACAATGATTTTTTATTTCAAAAGGAAGTTCCTTGGGAGATTAGTAACTTAAGTTACTACAATAGTAATTGTTTCTCCTATGGTCTTCTTAACCACTTCCGGTTCTCATTGGATGATGTCCCCATTTTTTAAGAATTTTTTTGGGTATCCGGCTATATTTTATTAAAAACTAAAATGTGTCCTAACGGCTTCTTCCACCGCGTAAATTACTGCTGTGTTTGATACTGGCTAAATATGTTCAAAGAGCTTCTCAATATGCAGGAGGACTAGGTGACCCATGACCATGTAATTTCTGCAGAATCTATGGGTAATATGTGCTATATCTTAATCTTACGGAACATTCTATTATTGTGCCTAGACTTGTTGAATTTAATAATCGTGAGTTTAAACTTTTCAATCATTGTATAAATTTAGTGCTTATTCTAGATTTCTAGTACAAAGATGGGTTCAGTGAGTAAAAGAAAACATATCAGTTTGAAGCTTAAAAAATAGCATTGGGACAATCTCTGTAGTGGTATGTTAACTGCTTGAGAGTTTCTCTGTCATGTTGAACCTTTTTATCTCTGCTGTTGGTAAATGACCTTAAACAAGTACTTCGTAGATCTCCCAGTTCTCCTTTATTCTGATGAATTATGATGTTCTTAACGACACTCTTTAAGGTATAGCTTACTAGTATAGGACCTAATTAGTAATAAGTAATAACATAATATTATTTAATAGCCTCGTTGAGTGTAACTCTACTTGCACTGGAAGCGGCAATTAGGATACATCACTATACAAAATTAAGCTGAATGGTAGACTGCACCAAGAACGTCTGCTTGGGACGTGTGTGTGTGTGTTAGGCTTTCTATGACAGATACTGAGGGTGGTCTGTGTATTGAATAAATCTTTAAATACCTTGCTATTTTTTATTTACTGATATCTATATTCCAAGTATTATGTTACTAAAGTTCTCAACTTACCCACTAATCACATGAACTGATAAGAATATATGTATATGAATGGCAGAATGGGTGCAGATCCTTCTTCTCACATTTACTTAACATTGGCCAAGCATCACAATTCGAATTGACCTTGGTTATTCTGCTGGTTAACAAAAATTCTATCTACCAAGCTATAGGCACACTTGTTATTTTCTACTCATAAACAATTACTGATATTTTAGCCTGCTTGATGTGGTAAGAGGTCATCCTTCCCCAGTTGTGATATTTTAGGCCAAAGTTGTTCAAAATGTGATATATTTGATCATTTTTACATATGAACTTGCTTTTTACTGACCTCTTAGCTCCATGCTATCCAGTTTTTTGGAGGGGAAGAGCTCGAACATAATTCACTTATCATGCAGTCAATAGTGCATGTAGGTTTATCTTACCTTTTTTATGGTTTTGCTAACAGAAATATAGATGATGGATAAAGAGTGATTAGGGAAGTGAGAGAGATCAGTACATGTAGATATTAGACTTGAATAAGTGATAACAAGAGAATAATGTCCTCCAACAGCTGGTTTAATATGTTTAGTTTTAATTATTTCTTTAAGATGTACAATTTTTATAGCATTTGAAGTTTTCAAATTTGAACTATCGAACTGATACAGTGATACTCCGAGCCCAATGAACTGTTATTAATTATTATTATATTTGTTACATGTATGATACGATTAAAAAAGTTTGTTGGGGCAATGTAGATATTCTATCCGGTCTTGAACTTCTGTTTTGCTGTCTAGACATGCAATGCCACGAATATTACAGTATTCTATATTTCTATTTAGTGCTGGTGAAAACGATCCACAGATTGGCATGGCAGTCTAACTCCCTAATTATTAACGTGTTGTGTTGTTCGGAGTGATCCGATTTGATTTATCAGGTTTTGAATCCTTCACAACAAAACTTAAAGTGGGTTAGCCGCAACAGCAACATACCTGTTCTTTGCCATGTCCGTCCAACATTGCTAGAGGAACCAATCTATGACTGATCAACTCTGCAGTTGGAGAGCGGTAGCTATGGGTGGTGCAACGGACTGGACCCTTGTGTAACTGTGTGCTCAGTCGTAAATGCTCCTCAGAAAGCAGCTCCAGAGAGAAATAGTGCTGCCTCTTATGACTAGTCTGTTGTAAATATGATGGTTTAGTTTAGTTTAGTTTTGAACACTCGCGGCAAAAATTAAATATATTGCAACTGCAGGTGGTGTTGGATCAATCCAAACTATGCAAGTCTCTTTAAATAATCAATCAATTGCACATTCAAGTTTTCTCTCTATTTTGGTGTCTGATAATCTGATATTATATTCCATGTTATATATATATATTTTTTATCACTGTTATAAAGGTTTATTAATTGTATTTATTTACGTCTTGCAAATAAATTAAACGAAACATATTTCATTTGTAACAGAACATTTCTTTCCATTTACAATAGTATTTTCGTTTTGAAATAATTTCTTTCTGAACTTTTTCTGAATGTACGGTTAGTTATCATGAAATTTCCATGCTTTCAGAAAGATCATAAATACTTGCATAGTTATATTACAGTGAAAGTTCTATAAATTAATAATATTGAGATGGACAAATTTTATTAATTTATCGAGATTATTAATTAATCAAGTTAAAAAATGTATTATTACTATTATGTACTGAAAATATTAGTATATCAATTATTAATTAATCAAAATTTTACTGTAAATATAATTTTTTCCGAAAAACCGAAACAACACAGTAATTAAAAGACAAAAATAAGATGGAGTTCTCCATGATAAATCAGTAACTGTATCCTAAAACATAAAATAATAGTCGCTTTTAACCCCCACACACATATATATTAAAATTAAAAAATAGTTAGATTTATTATAAAATTTAAAATTTTATATTAAATAAAAGGTTTGAATCTATATTTTTATTCAATATAAAACTTTTAATTTAACAATGAATATAATATGCTAAAATTTAAATCGATTATTATTTTAAAACAAAAGTATTTTTTTTTTAACAACGATGAAATTCTATTTAGATAATCAACTTGTAATCTAAAATTAAAAATTACTTTTACCCGTATACATGTAATTTAAAATTTCTTACCATTATTATTATATTTGTTGCTAAATAAGAATAATGAAAGTTACGATGAGATAATAAAAAAAACATAAAACGAAATGCACAAGATAAAATAAAATAACAAGACGTGGGATGCAAGATGCCATTACGAGTATACAGAAGGCCATTTACGTAATTACAAAAAATAAGCGTGAGTGATAGTGCTTCTATAAGCTTCTAAGGCGGTTCACAACAACAAACACCTGACAACCGTCAGATCAAAACAATCCAACGGCTGTAACAAAACCCTACCCTACAAGCCCCCTATAAATAATCTCAAACATTTGTTTATTCCCAATTTTTACTCTCTCTCACTCTCTTCACAATCGGCAGAGCAGCACTCTATTCACCCCATCATCTCTCTTCGTAAGGTCAGTTTTCTCTCCGATTATATATAAACACACACGTTTTGTATGTATACATGCATGTATTTGTGTAGATGTACGTTCTCGTATACTGTTATCATCTAATTCAGCATGTTTTTGTTAGAATTGTGATGTATCTGTGTATCTAGTTTTGTATGTATATATGTGTGTATATGTGTTACTTAGCTTGTTTATTCATGTATGTGTATGTGTACGTATCGTGTTAAATGAGGTTATTTAGCATGTTTTTGCTTGATTTTGTGTTGTTTATGTATCTTAATCATGTTTATTTGAGTGGATTTGTGAGTTTTATAGACTGTATCTATTTTATTGTTTATATCTTTGTGACTGTATTTACGTATATTTATAAATTTATACGTAGATGTTATTTTTAAAAACTATCATGTTTTTTGTTTTAAATTAGAATTTAGTTTGTATGATTTTGATTTGTGAGTTTTTTTCAACTGTTTTCATTGAATTGTTAAATGTGAGTGATGTTTGAAATCGTATATGCATGTAGTAGGATCATTTCAGTGCTCTGGATGCTTTAATGTTAGTTTAGATGGAGTCGTAGTGGATATTTGATTTGTTGTATATGCATATTTGGTTCCTGAGCTGATATATGTGCATGAATATTTTTTGACTAAATAACCTGTTTTTTCGGGATCTGAATTGTTGTCAGATTTGATATTTTCTTTTCGGGTGTTTGTTTTTATGTCGGAATTGAATTTTATAATGTATGTTGGTTTCTGTCTTGTTTCCTGTTGTTTCCAAGTCTGGGAATTGATAAAATACTCTCATTTGATGTTGTTCAGATTTATTCTGTTTTTCTTTTGGACTATTGGAGACACTGTTTAGTGACAATTTAGTTTTACGTGATGGAATACTTTGTTTGAGATGACTATAGGATATTGTAGTTGCTGAAGTGCTGTTGCAGATACTAATTTAATTTGTTGTTTTTCACAGTTTGAACTATGGGTAAGGAAAAGGTTCACATCAACATTGTTGTAATTGGCCATGTTGACTCTGGGAAGTCAACCACCACTGGTCACTTGATCTACAAGCTTGGTGGTATTGACAAGCGTGTCATCGAGAGGTTTGAGAAGGAAGCTGCTGAGATGAACAAAAGGTCATTCAAGTATGCGTGGGTGCTTGACAAGTTGAAGGCGGAGCGTGAACGTGGTATTACCATTGATATTGCCTTGTGGAAGTTTGAAACCAACAAGTACTACTGCACAGTCATTGATGCACCTGGACATCGTGACTTCATCAAGAACATGATTACTGGGACCTCACAGGCTGATTGTGCAGTTCTGATCATTGACTCCACTACTGGTGGTTTTGAAGCTGGTATTTCCAAGGACGGTCAGACCCGTGAGCATGCTTTGCTTGCATTCACCCTTGGTGTTAAGCAGATGATTTGCTGTTGTAACAAGGTGTGATATTTGTTTTATGTGAAATTATTCTATCGACTGTTTTATGGACCTATTGATGATATACTTGATGGTTAATATTTTCTCTATGTGATGTTACAGATGGATGCTACCACCCCAAAATACTCTAAGGCAAGGTACGATGAAATTGTGAAGGAAGTCTCCTCCTACTTGAAGAAGGTCGGATACAATCCTGATAAAATTGCTTTTGTTCCTATCTCTGGTTTCGAGGGTGACAACATGATTGAGAGGTCTACCAACCTTGATTGGTACAAGGGCCCAACACTCCTTGAAGCACTTGACCAGATCAATGAGCCTAAGAGGCCATCAGACAAGCCCCTGCGTCTTCCTCTTCAGGATGTTTACAAGATTGGTGGAATTGGAACTGTGCCAGTGGGACGTGTTGAGACTGGTACTCTCAAGCCTGGAATGGTAGTAACTTTTGGCCCCTCTGGTTTGACAACTGAAGTTAAGTCTGTGGAGATGCACCATGAATCTCTGCAGGAGGCACTTCCTGGTGACAATGTTGGCTTCAATGTCAAGAATGTTGCTGTGAAGGATCTTAAGCGTGGTTATGTTGCCTCCAACTCCAAGGACGATCCAGCTAAGGGAGCTGCCAACTTCACATCTCAGGTTATTATTATGAACCACCCGGGTCAGATTGGAAATGGTTATGCTCCGGTCCTTGATTGCCACACATCTCACATTGCTGTCAAGTTTGCGGAGCTTTTGACCAAGATTGACAGACGATCTGGTAAGGAGTTGGAGAAGGAGCCCAAGTTCTTGAAGAATGGTGATGCTGGAATGGTTAAGATGATCCCGACTAAGCCCATGGTGGTTGAGACATTTGCTGAGTACCCACCCCTTGGCAGGTTTGCTGTTCGTGACATGAGACAGACTGTAGCTGTGGGAGTAATCAAGGCGGTTGAGAAGAAGGATCCTACTGGTGCCAAGGTCACAAAGGCTGCTGTCAAGAAGGGTGCCAAGTGAAATTTCTTTCATGTTGTTTCTATGATTAAAGTAGTTTCTGTTATCGTTCTTAGTTTTAAAACTGGTTTTTGCCTAATATTATTAGCAGTTTTGGGTACATGGCTACAGATGGCCTTCCATTGCAGTTCTCTAGCCTCACTCGTGAGGATATTGGAGGTTTCGAGCAATCTCGGTTGCTTGGTAGGCAGTAGTGGAAGGGGTGTCTGTTTGCCAATGTTATTTTGTTTTTTTAGCAGAGTTGTATCTGGTCGGTGATACATTCTTATTATGTTATGAAGACTTTTGTGTCATTTAAGATTCTTGCAGACCCATGTGGTTTTGGTTCTTAAATTTTCCTGCTTAGTACTTTTAAGTATATGTTTTGTTCATGTTCTGATTGATGCTCTGGGAATAATTTGTGTGCTTTTATTATGATTGTGCTATTGGGTTTTATATCCCGTGTTTGCTTTAGTAGTCTAGTGCTCATCTAATTTTTTATTTGTGGATATATGTCATAAAAGAGATGGTATAACTCTTATGTCTTGCGTGAAAATGTGAGGCTTAGTCTAGGCTAAGCTAGAAGGCCTGAAGTGCTGCTTTGTTGTGGTGAAAATAATGTAAAATTAATAAATTTCGATGTAGTTTGCGTTATTTGGATTTAGTTTGCGGACGTTATCTAGATTACAGTTTTTTATTTTTTGTCCATCTATTTTCCATCCCCAATTTAACATGAATTTTTTTAGTGTCATAATTCAGTCTGTTTTCCACGATTGCCACAATAATTGTTGTCTAGTACCATCTCCGTTCCAAATTACTAGTGCAGTTTAATTTTTACATGTGATGTATGAAAAATATAACTATACAATTTTTTTTATTTAGGGGAAAAATTAAAAATTAATTTTAGTGTATTTTAACATCTATACTATATTATTAAAGCTGAAAGATTAAAATTTTTGGTCGTCGGTATGGTACCGGGTGAACCATAGAAAAGATATTGACCGTCCAATTTTAAGTGACTCATAAAAACAATCTTAACCGTTGAATTTTAATAAAATATAATTTTAAAAGAATATAATCATACATACAATTCTAACACCAGTAATCATCCTTTTATGCAAACAACTCATAAACATTATAATTCTAAAGAATATAAACATTACTTTTATATAAGAATATAATTCCGTTGATATGATAATATTATATTATATTTAAATTATATTCTATATTTTTTATTTTACGAATCCCACTTATCATATAATTTTTATTTAATATATCATTAAAGTTTATCCTATAATTTTAATTTAATATATCATTAAAATTTATGATAAAATTGAAAGTTTGGTAGTCAGTCGACATTTGGGCCGGATAATTGATTAAAAGTTTTGGTCGTCGGTATGATACTGGGTGAACCATAAAAAAGACCTTGACGGTCCAATTTTAAGTGAACCATAAAAATAATCTTAACCGTTAAATTTTAATAAAATATAATTTTAAAAAATATAATCATACATACAATTCTAACACCAGTATTCCTCCTTTTATGCAAACAACTCATAAACATTATAATTCTAAAAAATATAAACATTACTTTTATATAAGAATATAATTCCGTTGATATGATAAAATTATATTATATTTAAATTATATTGTATTTTTTTATTTTACGAATCTCACTTATCCTATAATTTTTATTTAATATATCATTAAAGTTTATCCTATAATTTTAATTTAATATATCATTAAAATTTATGATAAAATTGAAAGTTTGGTAGTCGGTCGATATTTGGACCGGATAATTGATTAATTATTGGGCCTAATTTTAAAATATTAATCTTCTAACTAAAATACATCTCTATATAAAACAAACAAAAATTATCCTATTAAAATATAAATACAAATAAATTATATAAAAACATATAAATAAAATATTAAATAAAATTTAAATTATTATTATACAAATACAAATAAATTCAAATTATTAAAAAATATTAAAATAAAAATATTAAAAAACTAAAAAAAATCATCCGTGCATTACACGGGATATAAGCTAGTATATATAAAGATTAAACTGGACTATGTTAATTTAAAACGGAGGAGATTGAAAACAACTGGTAATAGATTTTTCGTGATGAGATGATTTACTTTACAACCAACTAATGTGACGGTGACATGGTTTGCAAATTGCAACTAGTTTGGTGAGTCTTAACTTGAAGTAAATTTCTTTCCTCGTGTTTGTGAGAAGTGACGGACTAAGAGCATATCAAGAGTTTCCTTTTGATGTCCTAAACTAAAATATAAGAAATGCGATAAAAAAAGTTATTTCAACCGTTCGTTAGAGATTATTTAAAATATTAACACAACCCTCTCATACCTTATTTATAAGGGTATCCTAACCATCCGTTATTCGACTTTTATTAATAAAAAAATTATTTATCCTCCTTTTCACCACTTTTTTTTCCGTTCCCCTTTATTTTATAATTCAAATATAATATTATTTTAATAATAAAGAATGAGTATATGTTTGCTCTTTGAATATATCTATAAAATTGATGTCCTAAATCGTCACGACTCAATATTTTATAATATTTATAAAAAAACTATCAGAGAGCTGTTGAACTTGCTCTAACGGACTAGAAGTTTTTCGAAGAGGGTCTAATTTTTTTTTGGATATTATTAATATTAATAATACATATTTTTATATAATCTACAAATATTATAACTTAATTAATTATACATATAACAATAAATAAGTCTTTTTATTGCAATATGTTTTATCAAATATATTTTTTATTAGACAACCATGTTAATGTGATATATCAAAGTTTGATATCTATATTATATTTATTATAACCAAATAAAAGAACTTTTTTATCACCGTCTATAGAAAAAATCATAATCGTCCAATTTTTATAATATTTTATTTTAACCGTGTATCAACACGGGTAGTATCTAGTACTCCCTCCGTCCCAGTTCATGTATTTTTTTTTTTGATTTTTTGAGTTCAACTTGACTAGGTTTTGACCGAAAATTACTATTATATAATTATAAAAAATTAAAAAATATATATCATTAGAAAATATATTTAATCTCCCGGACAAAAAATTGTGCAAAATTTGTCTAGGAAGCATGATGGTTTCTAGGTAAGGAATGAACTTGAACAACTTTTGGATGATGATGGTGACATGTCCGAACTTTAGTTATCAAGGAAACTAGATAGTGTTTCTTCGCCAAGTAGTGGTAATGGCATTCATAATTGGTTGTCTGCCTCTCCGACTTTAGGCTCAAAGAAAAGCAGAGCAAGTGCAGCAACGACACACGGAGGAAGTGACGTTGAGGAACTTGAGATGTTGCTTGAGGTTGTAGACATTTTGTTAGTAAGTTGTGCTATGGACTACCAGAAATATGCAAAAGCACTTGATGATAGTTATTTTTCAGGCTTACTTTACACAAGTGGAAGGCACATTAAACAAATTGACAACGGTAAGCACCAACTTAATCCTCAAACAAAAGCTGTTGTTCTCCTATACAATATATTTCACATGAACATTAAGAACATAATGACAGTATTAGTATATAAAAGAATTTTTAAATTTATTGTGTAGGCAAGTGATATTTACGATAATCAGATTCTTAAACCAAAGCAAATGACACATCAATTCCCTGGGTGTATACTATGACCTGCCCTTAGACTCTTGGAGGCCTGACTTATCAAATGATATAAAATTCAGTTGTATAATCGGTAATATTTGACTAATCTAATAGATAATATCTTTTTCCAGCTGCGAGAATACATCGATGACACAGAAGATTACATTAATATTCAGGTAAGAAACTCTCCAGAAAACACACACATACTGATTGAAAATTTGTACAGGCAATGAACACATTCTTTCTGGAAAAATTCATCACTAAATTGAGAATTTGGTTATATTCCGTTTGCTTGACGACCATAATTTCGCTCTTTTGTTGCAGCTGGACCATCACCGTAACCAACTGATTCAGGTACCATAGCTTCATGCATCTGATGCAACTTTCTTTTTGACTCTCTCTATTTTTATTTTGCTTGTTTAGTTATTTGACTGTGATCCTTGTTTGTTTATCTGTTTTTTTGCAGTTGGAGCTCTTCCTGAGCTCTGGGACTGTTTGTTTACTCTCTGGTGGCTGCAATATTTGGTATGAACATTCCATATCCATGGAACGAAGGCCATGGATACATATTTAAATGGGTAAGTACAACGTACATCTCGAATACTTGGCTAGTTGCAGCATTGCAATATAGTCTGTGTACTTGATCCTCTCTTCCTTTACAGGTGATTATCTTAACCAGCATTGTGTCAGCCTCCATTTTCATGTCAGTAATTATCTATTCCCGGCACAAAGGTCTCATTGGATCTTAATTTTGATACAACCACTATGTTGGGTTCCGAGGCATAAAACGCAGCGGATTAACGTAAATATAACAAAAATTTTCGGAACCCTAACGCAGGATCATGTATAAGATTGACAGATTATGGTGAAACAGATTTATACCTTTTCTGGTCTTGACTTTCACGAACTCAACGGAGATCCTAGCTTTCACGACTTGTGTCTTCCTCTCGAAAAACACTTCTATGGTATCCACACGAGCACCTTCAAGAACGTCTCACGATCTTGATTATGGAACGGATGTACTAGCTTCCTTTTGATGATTTCGAATTTTGTTCTTTCTGCCTCCTTGCTGCTGCTGCCTTTAGGGTTTTATTTTCCCAAAAACGTTATTGCAATTTAACCTATCATTATCTATTTATAATGACTGGTTAACGGGCCTATTCAGTAAAACCTAACCCATGTAGGTATAGGATTAAATAATAAAAACGTATTTCTATTATTTAATTAATAACTAAGTCATACTTAATTATTATGGGCAGAAATCCTCTTCAAATTCGAATTTATATTATTTCAATTAATTAAGTCTCACTTAATTAATATAATAAAATTCAAATAATCATCAATTAATTTAAATCTATAATTTAAATTAACTATTCATCTAAGTGCTCTATGTGTGTGACCCTATAGGCTATTATTTAATTAGCAATAATTTTATTCTCCAATAAAATTATAAACAATGAGCGGTATCTAGTAATACATCATTGCTACCCAATTAAACAATAATTAAATCGTGATTCGATAAAACCTTTCGTGATTAATGTTTCCGTGTAATATAATCCCTTTAACCATATATATTATAGATTAAACTCGAGGCATGTATTTAGTCATCCTCTACAACATTTAATCCGGGTTTACTTGATCCATGAGTAGACTATGAAAACAAATCATTATTTGAGTACGGCCATGCATTTTATAGTCTTACTCAATCAAGAGGCCAATAATATCTTTCCTAATTATAGGAGGGTTAAATCATTTATCTATCATTCATATTTCTCATACGACTCATGATATACCCGATGTCCACTTTTATCATCACCCGGTCAGAGGTAACTTTTAATGTAGTCAAAGTATATTAATCCTCGTATAGAAATATAATGATCTCAAGTCAAAGGATCATTACACCATTATCACTGTGAGTCTTTCTTATGACTTTATTAAACATGAAGAATCTCACTGTGGGTCTGTCCAGTATCATGTACTCCTACATGTACCTATGTATTGACTTTAGTATCCCCATACTTATAACCAATGAGATATGGTTATCAGTCAAACAACATACTAGTCTATTTATGTATTATTATTGTCCTATAATAATAATACTCGACTATGGACCTTTTAAGAATATGATATATTATATAATCTCAAGTTCAAGTCATGTACTTAAACTATACAATGTGTATCATGATTCTAAGGACATTTATTATGCTAACAAATATATCGCAGTAATTAAAGTCATAATAAATACGTTTATTGAATAATCAAATGACATAAAAATCTATTAAAAGGAACATTATATTGCTTCTAGGTCACCTACACTAACACACTATTCATGTTAAGAGTGTAAAATGCATAATAATCAATTCATCATCAAATCGTTCAACTAGCTGCGCATCTGTGTTGTATCTTTTTTGCATCGACCAAGATTTTGATCCGTTAGTAGTATACCAAAGTAAAGACACCCTATTCCCGACTTCGAAATTAATTCAAAGCTGTTCGATGAATAATTGAAAGTTATATATTTTCAGTTACCAGATTTTAGGAATCAGTTGTAACAAGACTTCTCTTACCTTTTACGAGTAGTTGTTAATTAGCTCTATATAAAACTTAAATAGTTAAATGTAAATTATGTAACTATAAAAACTGAAAGTAGTTTGTTTGTTTAGTTGCCTGATTTTAGAGTTTGAGTAAAATAATTTGCGATTTCAGAGTATTTGTAATTGTTTCAAAATAAAGAAACCTACATTGGCTACCCATGGGCCATGGAAATCAAAAACTAAGTCAATATATTACATATTCAAATAGTTTATCAAAAATAGCATGAGTGTCTCAGGACACTCTCAGCTATTTCAAATCACATACCGATATTAAATTCAAATTTTTAAAATTTTAAATTTATACTTTAAATTTATAAAGTATGGATTTTTAAGATCTTGAAAGAGGTGGGACCATGAGAAATCAAATCAATATTTATTATTTTCATTTTTATTTATAAAATTATATATTAATTTTAAAATAAAAAATTTATAACATGATATTGTTTAACGTTTGATAAATAATAATGATTTATTTTTCATATTAATTAATTATATTTTTAACTCATTAAAAAATATATTAGATTAACAAATTTATTTTATCTCAACTAAACAGATCATCTTGATCCAATTCGTAATTACTTCGGAACGAAATGAGCCTCAAATGAAATCGAGACAACTTTTGAGTATTCAAATTTGACTTGTGTAATATATTTAAGAAAGCATTGTGTGCACATTAAAGTTTAATTTATCTTATAATTAACTTGCATGTCCATTCTTGTCAAAAAAAAAACTTACATGCCCATTGAAATTGATTTATTTCTCATACTAGGAATATGAGTAAATGTGTCTTGAACAAGTAAACAAGAACAAGTACACATTAAACAAAACTTTTATTTTAATCACAAGCTCAAAGGTAGCAAAGATAAACCAAAATATTAGCAACATTAACATAACATAAAAGAACAGAATCTTAAACACTTCTACTGACTCTCAGTAATAGATCTACTCAAACCCCATTACATATCATTACCAAACTTCTTTGCCACCTTTGGTATCATCTTCTCTTGCTTTTCTTTCTTGAGAATTACCCGGTTGGTATCATCAGGTGGCGCAACAGATGCCGTTGACAAGATCGTGGATCCGTTCTGTGCAAAGACAAACTTATTGAATAACTCTTCGGTCACACCAAATGAAGCTAGAAGTTCACGTCCATACATGGTCTGGAGCAGGGAGTGTTTTCCCACGAGGAACTGAGGATTGTTATTTTGACACGATGTTGTAAATCCGAAGAACTCAAATGGGCCTGTTCTTGATGAGATTTGGCAGAATGGGAAGTACCTTGGAATCCAGAACACATCTCCTTCACTCACTTTTGTATTCATAGCCAACGTACCATTTGGGAATACAATTTGAATAGTGCCGCTTCCTCTCAACACAATTCCATACTCCGACGCTGTTGGATTTATATGTGGTGCCAGCATTGCTCCCTAAAAGAAGACAAGAATATATAGAAAATAAGGTTACAAAAATAGAATTGATCTGTTTTCTGTGAGGCCACAATCTAACTTGGCTTATGCATGACACATCAATTTGTGTAAAGCTTTTAAGTACCGCGGTGAGATTGACTAGGTAGACGCCAATGCCACATTGATTAAGAGCCTTATACTGGTTATCGTCAATAGCCATGGTCCATCCGTAGTTGTTCTCAAAGTCTGGATCTCTTTCGTAGAGATTGTAAGCACCGTCTCCTGAATTACTTTTCTTGTCTTTGTTCTCAACTTTTTCATTTCGAAACAAGGATATAAAGAGCTTTCTAAGTGACCATCTTGGTCTTTCTTCTTCACTCTCTGATTCGTTGACGTCTCCCTCAAATAGCACAAGTCTCTTGAGGTGCTCTATCTTTTCATGATGTTCTAGATTCAAGAAATGTCCACAAACTAGGAGACTTTGATTCTCGTGATGTGAATACAATTGCGCCTAAAGGATGTGGACTAAGAATTTCCTCCAACTCTGACACTGATACCTATATTCAGCACAAAACATAATTCATACACGCAGAAACAGAACCAAATAAAGTTCCATATAAACATACAAAGTGAGGCGCCAACTTATATTATCCTCAACTAAGAAAAAATTATTATCTTACATTAAATGCTGTTGACAGTGTCTACTTATCAAATCCAGCTAGTATGGAAGATGGATTCCTTCCTCCTCCAATAAAGAAAGACTGCACAAAATGAAATGAAGCACAAAATGTTGAATTGAAAAAAGAAATATAGATGTGTTTATTCATACGAGTTCTTTGATAGTGTGATTCAACAATGGACTTTTCTGATAACCTGGTTATGTGAACTGTGATGTTGATACATAATTTATTGAGAAGTAATTCAAATAGGACTTCTCTTGTAAACTAGTAGCACAATGTGAAAGTGTGATGTTGATTCACATGAGTAGTTCTTTCATAGCGTGATTTACATGGGCTTCTCTGACGAGTGACGACCTATAGAGCTAATGCAGTTGTGCGATGATTCTTAGGACTTCTTTGGTAACCAAGTAGTGCAAATGTGTGATGTAGGAGTCCTTTAATAATGTGATTCAGTAGAGAAATTGTGATTTGACTGTTTGTAGGCAATTTGAAATTTACATAACTCATCCAAATCTGAACTAATTGGATAAGCAAGCTATCAATCTAGATATTGTTTTATCTGATGCAAAAAAACACAGTTGCATGCATATTACTCCAATTTGAGTACACAGACTGTCACAAAAACAACAATACTGCATTCACACTTCATCAGAAAGTGTTTAGTTTTTAATTTTGATTTTTAGTCTTTTGACAATTCAACTAATGGATTATGCATCAACACAAAATGTTATCACTTCCATCTAAGCTAACACCAAAGCATTATCTTCAAATAACTAAAAATTACAGTACCTGAAAGGCATGCCAGTGGAGGCTTTCAGATGTGTCAATGCTGCAAATGATTTGAAGTCTCTGCCCTTCCCCTGTATTTTCAATGTAAAATACAGAACCAGCAACAATCGTATATATATCTCCGGTCTTCAACTGCTGTTCCACAAGCTCATCATTGCGGATCGATCCAATCTTTGCTTCCCCTATAACAACCCGGGTCAAATCCCGAGTCTTTTTCAAAAATCGGGTCAAGTCCCGACTTCCGAATCCGAAATAGGCGCAAAGTAAACTGACCCAAATACAACAACTTGGGTAATCCACAAACCCACCAAAGGCCCCCAAAAGATCATGATTTGTTGGTGCACTTAGTTGTAGTACTTTTTACTTATATACTGAACAAATTATTCCAATCTACTCGATGTGGGACTGGGGTGTTACAAACTCCCCCACTTAAATTCCTGACATCCTCGTCAGGCCGAATAGATAGCCCATAGGCCCAGATCGTACCTTACCTTTCGTGTCCCCACCTCCGGCAACTTGACGAATCAAGCTTTCGAGAGTTGGCTCTGATGCCATATGTGACAACCCGGGTCAAATCTTGAATCTTTTTCGAAAATCGGGTCAAGTCCCGACTTCCGAATCCGAAATAGGCGTAAAGTAAACTAACCCAAATACAACAACTTGGGTAATCCACAAGCCCACCACAGGCCCCCAAAGATCATGATTTTTTGGTGCACTTAGTAGTAGTACTTTTTATTTATATACTGAACAAATTATCTCAATCTACTCGATGTGGGACTGGGATGTGGGACTGGGGTGTTACAAGACTCCATTTAACAAAGGCTCTACTTGAATATAATTACCAAATTCCTAGTCCATTATACAAAATTGTTCTAAAATGGTCAAAAAGAGGATCTTTACGGAAACAGTCTCTCTACTCTTACGAAATAAGACTCTGTGTGGACCTTACGTGTATCATGTATACTTTCGAGGTCCATTATACAAAATTGAAAACACACACACACACGCAGTGTTGGGGAAAAAAGTATACCTCTACGGATGAAGATGATCAAGCAGGAATCAAGATATTGAGGGATAAAAAGACTCTGAGGCTCCGTAGTAATAAACCCAATATGCATCAGCTTCTTCACAAATTTCCCTGTCATACCCTTCACTACTTTCATCAACCCTGCTTCTGTTTTCACAACAACTTCTGAATCCATGCATCCAAGAAAGTTTACCATCTAACCGATATGCACACAGATGACAACGCGGATATTTAAACAATAAATTTTTAATGTTTGAAAAAAAACACATGTAATGCCAACTCCCGATAACCTTCTCTGTGAAAGGGAAAGCAAAGGTTATTAAAAATTATAACATATTCTATTATATAAGTAAAACTATAAAAAATACAGAATTTTTGAATAAGAGCATATAAAATAATAAAATAAAATCTAACCAAAAGAAAATTCCTTGATTAGACACTTAAGTAGAAAAATTACTAAATATATAACTATTTACTACAATTATAAATTTTGAAAATTAATATCCGATATCAAAATAGAGTAAATAAAGAGCCAATAAACATCATTTGTTAAGTAATAAATGTCATTTAATAAGAGTTATTATTAACACGTTTAAAATATAAATATATAACTGAAAATTAAATATAAACTAACAAATTTGTTAATGAACTATAACATCAAAAATTTGTAATTATTAATATAAAATATATTAAACTCACATATATATATACCAAAATACATTTATATATATATATATATATATCCACTTATTTCCCTCAAAATTGGTACTCCCTCCGTCCCAACCAATTCTTTACACTTTCCTTTTTGGGACGTCCCACCCAATTCTTTACATTACTAAAAATAGTAACTTTTAACAATAAATATATTATTACATCCACTATTTCACTCCACTTTTTCAACACTTTACACTATTACACCCACTACTTCATTTATTTTAACAATAAAATCACTATTACACCCACTATCCTTGGTCTCCGTGCCCGGACCAAATGTAAACATTTGGCCGGGACGGAGGGAGTACTAAATTACACTTAAAAGGCATAAATTATGCCATCAATTATGGGCTCCAAATCCCAAATTGGTACTAGATTGATTACCACTTACTAAAATTGGCATTGCTTCATTTTTATTTGATATAAAAAATGTGTTTATATTTTATTCCTCGAATTAATTGGAAAAATGGAATGGGGGGGGGGGGGGGGGGGGCGGTTGTTCTACACGATTCTATACACCTGCAAAGTTTGAGCATTGATGTCAATGGTCAAAAAAACATTTTGATTATGCTGTTAGTTTCTCAAGATTCCATTTTCGTTAGTCAGGAGAAATGCACGATTTGTACTCAAGTTTTGAAGATTCCATTTTCATTAGTCAGGAAAAATGCATGATTTGTACTCTGTTCTAAGGCTATAAATACAAGACAAATATTCAATCGAATAGAAAGCAACAAAGAATTCTAGCAGTGTAATCTCATAAATGAGGATTGGTGGAAACTAAACATATAAGCATTACTTTTGCCACATTATGCTTAGTTTTCCCCAATACCTCATTTCTGACTCTCACTTGGGCTTTATGAAGATATATAACAAGAAGTGCGACGTCGAATGTGAGGATTGGAGAAAACTAAACAGAAAACAATTGATTGTATATCATTTGATCTGTTTAGTTTACTCCAATATCTTATTTCCGGACTTTGCACATTAGCACAAATCTGTCCATGTTGGGTGCATGGTCTGGCATAAGAACTGGGTGAAACTAAACAGAAACGGACCCAAGTTTGATTTCACGCATGCTGTTTAGTTTTTCCTCCAACGCCTCGTCTTGTCTACACTCTACAACATATCTGATCCCATGAAGAAAGACAAAGAAAACATGCAACTGCGAATGTTGACTGAGATTTGGATGAAACTAAACAGAAAGGCATTTTTTCTCGAGCATTCTGTTTAGTTTTCTCCAGTATCTCATCTCCAACCTTTCCTCTTCAAGAATTTTAGTACATTATAAATTAAAAAATTAGTATATGCTCTCCGAGACGAAGAATACATACGTTGAAAACTGCATAGGTGGCTAAGATAAACATCATTACATTATCATCATGTGCATAAGAATTTGCATTAAGCAGCAGATTTGCACCAATGCTTGCGTTTAGCAGCAATGTGGTTTGCATGTCCTCTTACTTTTAGTTTAGTCAATAATATATTAGAAGGTAACTGTTCCAGCTTATACAGCAATTCATAAACAACATCCTAAGTTCTTTTTTTCTGCGTGTTTCCAGAGAGGATCTAGCAAGTACAGCTCGTGAAGCTTGTGTTCCTCAATGCTGATCACAGCGACACAGCCTTGAGTGCAGTCAGTGCCCTTTCCTTAACCTCTTTCTGAAACACATAACATTTGTTATGTTATTCTGATTGTATCCATAACAATAAATACTATCTGCATATTCCTTCAGGAAAGCAGCATCAAACAAATTTGTTAATATCTAATGAGATGGAAGGGTATAGTCTCCTGAAAACACAATAGTAAACAAATTTTATAATTTGAGTGTTCGATGACATAGCAAGTGCTTTTAGTTCAAACTAGTATCTCTATAAAATTAATAAGAACTTACATACCTTACACTCAAATATTTTCACCAACAACTCTATCAACTCTAGCAAGTATCATGCTTCCTAGAATCACAACAATATGCTTAATGGGGCACTAAGCCCGCTCTATTGATGGTTTACCAAAATCATGTTTGCAATCTCCTTTCTATATGGTAAAATGACCAAGAACATAACTTTCAACGGCTGTTGAAATCCCACGAGGTATACAATCCTTACAAATGCATTGGGAGTCATGCCTGAGACGGACTGGAATAATGAGAAATATCAAGAGGAAGAACCCGTACTTAGGTTTCCGAAACAACACAGAGATGCATTGAAAAAGAAATATCAGGCTGGATCTGGCATTAAATATTAGATCAATTAAATATCGTATAATTTTAACATAGCAGGAAGTATGGAAGTATGGAACATTAGCGAGGAAAACTCATTAGACAAGCTGTTGGAAGAAAAAAGAAAATAACCTAGAGGAGAGGAATTTAGAGCTTTATACGTGAAGGGACTTTCCCTGCCTCTGCCAAGCACAATTTTAGTAGTGATACCGGAGAATATGTCCTTGTAAGCTCAAAGACAAAGGCTAAAAATACAGCATCAATCTGTCTTCCACGTTAACCAACGCATCAATATTATTCAATTATATCTGCAGAATTTCTTCTGTAAATGAGTAATACTGCCGTTTTCAAAACAGGGTGATAAAGGATAAAATAACTATGGAAAATAATCAATTCTCAAGCTGGAACTATAATATTTCTCTCAGGTATTATTAAATATGGAGAATAATAAGCTTGAGGACCCACAATAAACACTTGTAACAATAACACAAAAACATTTATCCATTCTAAAAACATATCAATGTGCATAAAGAAGTGGATTATATAGACCAACCATAAAACTAAGTGTGAACATATCTTCCAGCATTGGGATCTCCGGAAACTTATTCTCTTTTGAGCATTGGGATCTCTGGCCGCTTATTCTCTTTCCAACATCTGCCTTGCACATACAGCCTCAATCAAATACTTGGCAAAGAATAAAGATTACCACCTTTGCAGTATCGTAGTTTCACAATCTTGATCTACTTTCTAATCTCTGACTTCAATCGTATTCTTAGTAACTCTGCTTGTATCTTTACATTCTGAGTGGGTAGGTTCGATCTCAGAACTAATACTACCCTTTGATGAGTAATGGTTTAGGTTACTGTACAGGATAAACTTCAATACTTTTATCTGGAGAAGTATATTCATATTTCATAGAGGCCTTCCTGTATAATTCTGATTATATATGCATTTCTCGCGAAATTCAGCAATATCTCAAACATTGCAGTATGCGAAAACCAAGAGTGAAATAGAAACATAGGGAAATTGGCCATCCTCCCAAATGGATTAGCATACGCATGATAGTGGAACAACTACACAGTACATTTGCTCCGAAGTTCGAATTAATGAATAAAAGAATCAGCTCCAAGAAATGGAAATCTTAACCATCCATCCAACTACAGCCAGCATACTTTCTTATTTTCATATCATTCATTAATTTTCTTACCTGTGCTGAATTTTCCCATTCCCCAGAAGTGGCAAACATACCAGATAGTTGCACATAGGCCCCTGAGTTTTCTGGATCAAGTTCTGTAAGTCGCTTCACTACATTGTTCCCGAGAATTTTATCTCCATGAGCCACACACCCTCTCAAAACTGATGCCCACATGCTTTCATCGCACTTGAATGGCATCTGCTCAATAAGTCTCATAGCTTCCCCAAGGCAACCTGCCCTAGAAAACAGATCTACCATGCAAGAGAAATGTTCAATCCCCGGTTCAATACCATAATCATGTTTCATTGCGTAAAACCATTTCTGCCCCTCTTCAACCAGTCCACAATGATCACAAGCAGACAATACTGCAGTAAATGTGATCTCTGTGGGAATAAAACCACCACATCTCATCTCGGTAAATAAAGCCAGCGCCTCAAACCCATAACCATTTGTAGCATATCCCATCAACATAGAATTCCATGAAGCTTCATCATATTTAATTATTTGGTCAAACAAATTCTTACCTTTTTGAACAAATCCACACTTGCAATAAAAGTCAACAAGTGTAGTAGATATAATCTGATCAAAGTTCAGCCCAATAACAGTAGCTTTGGCAAATATCTGCTCACCAAGCTCAAGTGATGAAATGCTAGCACAAGCACTGATCACACTAGCCAAGCTAAACTTATCTAGTTTCAAGTTCATTTTGTTCATCTTGCAGAAGAGATCCAATGCTTTTACTGCACACCCATTTTGACTTAATCCTACTAGCATCGAGTTCCATGAAATTATACTTTTAGATGGCATAGTGTTGAACACTCGTATAGCATCCTCAAGCCTACCACAACTATAATATATTGTAATCATTGAATTTAACAAAACTGTGTCATACATCTGCAGCTCGCTAAAAAGTTTACAAGCATCGTTAGGACATCTACACTTAGCATACATGTCAACAAGTCCAGTTGCAACAATAAGGTCATTCACAACTCCAAATTTACAAGCATGACCATGCACTTGTTTATTATACCCAAGATTACCTAAAGACCCACATGCACTCAAAACACTGGCTAAAGTAGAGAAGTCTTCTTTGATTCCAAATTCTCTCATCTTAGCATACAAATCTATTGCTTTCAAGAATTCATTGTTAATAACATATCCCGCAATCATAGAATTCCATACGATAACACAATTATTATCACTTCTGCTATAAAAAACCCTTCTTGCATCATTCATTCTACCACAATTTGCATATCCTGAGATCAATGCTGACACCGAGATATCATCCACATCACTCATTTTGCTCAAAACATAACTTGCCTCATCAATATCACCACATTTTCCATACATATTTATCAGCGCACTTCCAAGCACAGAATCGAACTCCACATTATTAACAATTATGCGAGCATGAATCTGCTTTCCCCAGTGAAGAGCTAACAAATCAGTACAAGCACCAATAGCCGTAGCCAAAACAAATGAATCATCGACACACAATTTAAAATCCCTAAAAACCTTAACAGCTTCCTCCGGGTACCCTCTCCGGATATACCCATGAATTACAGAATTCAAAACAACCCCATTTTTCCTAGGCATTTCTTCAAACAATCTTCTCCCAACTTCCACTTCACCTAGCTTGATCAAACCCGTAATAACAAGATTCCAAGAAAACTCATTCTTGTCAGGCATTGAATAAAAAAAACTCAAAGATGCATCCTTGTTGCATGTTTTCAAATACCCTTCAATCATAGTGTTCCAAGTGAAACAATTTCTTTGAGGCATTTCATCAAACAGGCTTTGTGCATCTTTTAAGTGGCTAAATCTTACGTACACTTGCACGACACGGTTGGCTATATTGAGAGCACATGGAAGGACACCACGTTTGAGGAAGATAAGGTGAATCTGTTTGCCTGCGTTGATCGTTTTGATGTTTTGTAATAAACGTGCGCAGTGGTGTAAATCGAGGTTCATGACTCATGGTTTTGATGTTTCTTTTTACTCTTATTTGTAATTTCTTATTTTATCTACTTCTTTTTAGGATTTATTTTAAACTTGGAAAATACAGTAATTTCTAATTATTTTCCGTAAATGTATAGATTTAATTGAAAAATGCTGATATATAATTTAATGTCATCAACAAACTAAATTTAAATTCAATGCTCAAAATCGCAATTTAACTGCAACAAATTTTATTTAGTAGTTAATTTCTTTAAAATAAAAAATACATGGTTTTCCCTTTGTTATTATACATGTTTCAAATCCGCGGCCAAATCAATTAAAAGTAACATTCTGCAGGCCGCAGCAGCCATCTGCATATTTTCTAGAAGTTTCTTCATTTTTAAGAAAGCTTTTAGGAGTGTATATTGAGCAGTTCTTTTGGGTGTATTACAAAAAATCATAGAGGTTAAGCTTTTGCTCTAAAATTGTATGTATACAGAAATTTAGATCTAGACATTTTACTACAGGTAAAATGTTAACATATATACTCTGGGAGCAAACCTGAAAACCAAAAATGATAACCGGGATATCAATTTCGCTCCAGTGAAGCAAACCTGCGGTATGCACATTGCAATATTTCACTAAACTAATGAAGCTATCTTATTTTCTGGTGAATCAATCGTTATCGCTTCAACATCATTACTATCCTCGACTACTATTGATGCGTCAATAAAGTCCATGACGAGTGGCCCTTGAGGGTCTCCAAACACTGTATTGAATATCTGTCTGTGGCATTCATCGCAGAAGTAGAAATAGGTGAAATGACCATGGTAAAGGAGCTTATGCACCATGGCTCCTGGTAGAACTCGCTCCGTAAAATCAAACATTGATGGTGGGATAACCATATCATCCATCCCCTAATTAACATCAAAGAATATAACATCAATTCTGTAAGAACAAGTTCAGCTGAAAAATAAATCAAGCATGACTCAAGAACACAGCTAACTTGAATCTTTCTTAGAAAGTTTTACGTCATCTAGATACAGAATAGTATAATTCTCAAAAAAAAAGAAAAAAACTAAACTTATGGGGTGCAATCATACGCCTCTCTGTAAGGCAACAATTTATATAAAGGCTGTTCTAGCATCCCTATTTATTCAGAATTAAATCCCATAGCATATCCATTTCACAGTGAGATGATAAAGACTTTTTGTTTATCTTAATTGAGAAGCAGTTGACTGATTCCTACTATTAATATAATTGTAAAACAAAAACACAAAACACGAAAATAGAAGATGCAGTTTCATAAAAGTGAGGACAGCGGATAAAAAGATAATATATTTAAAGTTATCATTGTTGAAAAAGTGTATGCACAGTAATCAGTCTTAGAACAGAAACCATATACTTAGAAGCTTCACCAACCTGCCATATGTGCATTGGACCAACAAAGCCAGTCAGTTCATCTTCAGCTTCACCATATTTCGTCTTAAGCCAATGGAGGATGCCATTCCTTTTGGGTTTCTTTTTCAATTTCAGGTCTGCTAGGCTGAACCCCCAACTTGAAACTTGCAAGATTGCTTCCTCCACAAATGGCTTTGAATTTCCCTGGCGAACTGATTCCTCTACATCCCTTTGCCAAAACTCTTGAAACATTTTCCCCTCTATGAAATCTCTATCCTAGACAATTAAAATATAAATTTCCAATAATAAATCGCCAAAAACCAAAGCTCTAGAAGTGGATCCTTCACGATAAGTACCTCTAAGAATATAGATCTTGTAGCAAGTAAATATTTAACAATTTATAGAACATATCTTTTAAACTTATTTTATAATGTAATATTATTATTATTATATTACAAGATACTGTTGCTGTCTCACCCTCTTTCCGAGTGACAATGATAGCCATTTATCTATTTGACCAAGGTTCCCAGACAGAAAGCTTTGACGATAAAAGTAAGGCAAAATTCTGGGAAATCTTCGAGCTACAATGTACATAAGTTTCTTTTTAACCGTCCACTTATTCCAGGTTCTGTGCCTCTCATCTTTGGTCATGCCTGGTTCGTATGGATTGATCATTGGAGCAACCATGAATGCACCTGCATATTTGGTCAAAGATATATCAGTAACTCTTCAACATATTACAAGTACTACATTACTTCTTCTTAGAACATTATAACAAAAGGAACCATAAACATCAAAACAGTTTCCAAACTGGATCACAGGAAGTACCATGCCAGTAAATTGTCCTACTTATGTTAAAATAAGAATTCAGCAACAGCCAGAGGCAATTTCAATATTATGATACATATATAACTTATTCATAGTGCTGCACAACAATATAAATGTAGAAAAGTCACTGAGGCTGATAAGAATAAGAGTTCAAAAATCTCGAAGCTACTGAAATATTTAAAAGTCACAGCTATCTTTAATGATGATCTCAAGAATATTGATTTAGCACACAGATTTCTTAGGTTACGGAATCCGCACATTTCCCCATCTAAGACTAACACTGCACCTGCATTTTGAACAACAGGGTTGATCCACACTACGCCACTTTCCTCAGAAAATTAGTTTATTGCAGTCCTGTTTGATCTTGAAAAGCTTTATTAATTAGACTGAACGTAAGAACATCAAATACTCACAATGGACAGTAAGTACAAATAAAAGAGTGAAAACTACCTGCGAGCCGGTCAGGAATATATTTTAGTGCTGCCCAAGCATGCATGCTTCCACTTGAGTATCCCACCACCCAAAACTTGTCAGTAACACCCACAGCATATGATAAGTGTAGCATATCATCAGCTGATGATTTGAGATTCCTGTTAGGATGAGGATCACTTTCCCCAAACCCCGGAATGTCATATGTTATCAAGCGAGCGCCAAACTCTTGCATTAGTGAAACCTTAAGACCAGGTATTCCTATTTTTGCAAAATTTATATAGAGGAATTTCACCTATTAGTGCAAGGCATGTCAGCAATAAACTTAAGAGAGACGACCATTTCTTACACACTTTCATAATAAGATATTAGCACCTGTGAGACGGGATGACAGAAAAGCATGCGGAGCAATCAGGAAAAATCTAGCCTTTTTAGCTGGAACACCTTGCTCCTGATAAGCCAGGTGTCTACCATCCGGCAAAATTATACGAGTCGCACTCGGAGGATGTATACTCAGCTTCTTTATCAAAGGACTGGGTGCATCATTATCAGAATTCATATACAATGCTGCCATGTGATTTGATATGTAAAAATACAAATCAAACTACAAAACTACTAATCAGTTAAATAAATTGGCAAACCAAGAAGAAGTCAATAATTAACCAATATGTGGTAGTTCTAGTCTGATTATACAAAATTCATAGGCATACAAGAGTGCGAACGGAGAAGACTTTATATGCTATATCAACCTCCAGAAATTACAGAATGTCGGAATGTCTTGGCTGAATTACTTCACTTTAGTATCGGTTTCTTTCCTTGCTCTTATGAATCTAATGGGTCTGGAATTGATATTACCACATATACTTCTTCTGCTCAGGTATAAATTTCATCTATATCTATTTTTTACTACTAATTTAAGAAAACAACAGTGATCGCCAGGACTGTTTGTCATAGCCTACAAGTTACTTGCAAGATTTGCAACTTTTTTAGCTTAGCTGTAATTGCCGTTTCGCAACAAAAAATTTCAAACCTGCTGGCAGTTGAAATTTTTTCATGTTGACCTTGTAAACTCACATTCATTAATTGTCCCAGGAAGCTTAAAGCTTCTCATGGTACGTAACAAGTCTTATGTGGTGAGTGGTTAGTAGTTACCAATTCTGCGAGGATGTGGTCGAGTAGTTGATGGTCTTTCCCATAGCACTAAGATTTAAAACGAATGAAGAGAAAAGATGCGACTTACTAGTGGATGGTAATGCAAGCTGTTCTTATGATGGGGATTATAGGGCCCTTCTGAACAAAATTTCTAAAGAAAGCAATTCGATATTATATTTTATGGCCTTGAGACACTTTCACATCCAAAATTAGAGTTCAGCCTCTGTTCAAATAATACTAGAAATTTCTCAACTTTAAAGTGCCATATTACTAACAGTAAGTAGGTTTATGAGCTTCACGAAAGAAATAATTTATAAAGTCACATTTATATCTAACTTTATACAAACTTAAGTCTGATTACTTTTAAGTATAAAAAGGACATTATGTCCCCTCATTCAAAACCAAAGGAGTAGCATTCTCCAAGTATATATATAAACTAAAGTTTAAAACACCAATCCCTAGAATGAATCATTCATGAACCCTAGAATGAATCATTCATGAACTTTTCATCCATTGCTATAATAATACTGAAATTGTACAATTCCACACTAAATTGCAGCAATCTCAAACTCTCAAAATTCAATGTCAACCCTAAATATTCTTGATGAAGCTCAAAAATCAAAGGTTAGTAAAATAACAATTTTGTAAGTAATATCGCAAACCTACAAATTTGGCACAAATTGCAATCTCACAAATTATTCATGAACTGATCATCATCAACCAATAAAATATCAAAATCATACAACTTAATACTAAACTGCTGCAATCTCAAACTCTCGAAATTCAATAAAAACTCTAAAACTTGTTAATTAAAAGCATAATCAATCAAAGCAGCGTCGATGAACAAAGTAGGCACTATCCACAAACATACAAAATTTGCACAAACAAAATCAAATACACATTAAAATAATTTCATCTTCACAATACAGTAGAAACTCGATAAAGTAATAACCTCGATAAGCATTTAATCTCGAAAAAATTACCTGCAAAAGCGAAGAACAAAACGAAGAGAATAACAGTCCACGAGTGCATCGGATGCCGATCTTCAGGCAAATAATCATTCAAAAACATGAAACGAGCAGAAAATTTGTAGATCGGAGGTCCTAATTTTCGCACAAGAAGCGAATTGTCCTTGATGACATTCTGTTTGATGACATCTCTAACTGCTTTACCAAACTCAACACTCATTTCCACCAATCCTTTACCGAACTCCACCGCGTGGTACTTCCAGTTCTGCTCATCGCCACCGTACTCGGGCGTTGACTCGTTGACTTGTGCTGACATGTACGTGACAATTCAGTAATCCAACAAGAAGTTTATCATGAAAAACTAAAGAAAATAAAAATGAAGTCCGTAGCTTATGTATATGTATATGTATATGTATGTGTGTAAGTATAGATTATAGTAGTAGGGTAAACTTGAAGAAGGAGATTAAGAACAGATCATGTCATATTAGTGGGTGGGTGGGTGTGTGTTAAAGTGGCAAGAGTAGTGAAAGGAGTTTCTTTTTTCTGTTACTATAATTATTAATTATTAATTATTATAATTAGTGAAGGGGGAGAGGAAGGGGTGAAACGGTGAGGAATATGGATGATAATCATGAGAGATAGATACAAGAGGAGTGTATCGTGTATGTATAGTATAGGTGAGAGACAACAAGGTGGGCGGAGATGGAAATGGGGGGTTACACGTAGATGTGAGGTGGGGATTTTAAATAGTGGAGTGGGACCGAGTCGGAGACAGAGTTGTTGGGTTGTACCGGTAGTTTTCACAACCGTTGCTATGTTGTACCCTGTCTTTTTCGCCTTTTCAATTCCTTACTTACTACATTTTAATCATACTTCTTGCTTTTCAGATTTAGTTAATGTTTATTTTTTAGGCACTCCTCCTCAACCGGACTCGACCACTCTAACTAGCTCGCGATTAGATTTGGTTATATTTGTTAAACATGTTTAGTTGGATTACAAATTTGAATTCATTCAAATTATTCAGCTGCTCAACTGATTTAAAATTATTCAAACTCCAACTTGGAAAACAACTTCAATTACATGCCTACAAGAAGCAACTGATAATAAAACAGTAATGTTCCATAATTGATAATTTAAGCCGACTAGTCAATTGAATAGGTAAAAGATTGAGTATTCAATTGAATAGGTATAAAACAATAAATAGATCTGTACATGGACAATGCTGCTGCAAGCCTAGTATGAAATGTAACGCGACTCTGTGCGGGAGAAAAGGGGTATGGTACATGCTACATACATACATCAAATTAAAAGGAAGGGCGGGCCTAGAATTAGATTCGACCACCTTGTGACAATTCATAATATTGCAGACTTCTCAGGCTCCGGATTAAAAAAAAAAAAAAAAAGATACCTAGCTTTTAATGTGGAAAGAGGCACGACTATATGCTCCATCTCCCTTGCATAAATAAATTTTCAAGTCCTTTATAAGTTGGCAAAAAACTATGACGTCCTCATATTCCAGAAAGAATAGCATGAGGTGATTAGGTGAACAAAGGGTCAAATCCCTGAGACAAAAGAATGACACACAGATTGTGATATCTACTCATCATTGTCCTAATTTTAGTTCTTTGAAAGCTGGTATACAAGTCAACAGAAGACTAATGAAGAACATGTGCAAGCATGATACTTTGTCTAAGTTCGTATAAAACATAAACTAACATGTCAATACCCCAAACGACCAACCATGTTTTAAAGACATCTGTAAATTCTTGTTTTTTGGATGATGAAAATGTCTCGTTTCTCCGTACACTCCTCTTAAGTGAGAGGATGAGTTTGGAAATATTGCAAGACAAAGATACAGTGTAGTTTACATTCAAAATACCAGAAACCAAATCATGGACATATCCAACTTTCCTTTTATTTCTGAAAACTTAAATAGAGAGGAGCTAACAAAGGTGTCACTCCAACTGCAGAGAGCTCAGTCAAGTTTAGATCACTCAATAGCCCCAATAATCATTTCGAATTTCATCATCAAACTTCTTCTTTAGCTCTGGATGCTTTGCAAAGTATTCATCTGCAGTCATGGTACTGAGCTTCTTCTGTAATAACAGAAAAGCTTATGTGAATAAAAAAAATATAACTAAAAAAACCAAAAAATTAGAATATAATTAGTAATCTGTCCGATAGGCTTGTACAGATAACTTGCAGGATGAGTTAGTGTAGTCACACCAAACATAACTGTAAGCCAATTGTGCTTTTCCAACAACTGATGGAAAGAATACAAGGATCTAGTAAATTGTACTACTCTTTACCTTCAGTTCCTGCACATCAGCAATTTCTTTCTCTAGTCTTTCAGACTCCTTCAGAGATTGCTGTTCTGCTTCTTTCAATTCTACCAACTGTTAAGGCCAACAGCTTTCAGTTAGAAATTCATCCCATAATCTAAAGACCGTGATAATGCAGGTTATTCAATAAAAACTCAGACAACTAGTTTATCATCAGAATCATAGAACGAAATGACATCCTGAACTTTATGTAGCTTTCGGTAAGCATATTCTGCCATAGTTTCAAACCTTGTCTAAAAAACTGCACAGGAGTTGATTGCTTATAATTTTCAAATTTTCTAAACAGAGCATTTTTCATCTAGGCAAGAAAGGTTTAGAAGAACTTTTTACACTTGTCAATCATGTTAAGAAGGAAAAATAATATAACTGAAGATTGAAGACGGTCTTAAATGATAGGACTAACCAATTGATCAAACTTGGGTCTGTATTCTGGCGTTACTTCGTCCACATACTCCGGAATTTCAATGCCTGTATAGCAACAATCAGTTTCCGTCCAAAGATTCCAACTAAAACAACATATTTGAGTTTTTGATTCCCGGGAAAAGGAGGCAGCACAAAAACCATACTACAGCAATACCATAGAATTACTATATACCAACAACCTCGATTCACATTGCACAAGCATTAATATCTAATTATACATACATATAAATGCCAAATATTTGAAGGCAGTCAATAAATTTTACCTGCCTCTGATTCTCTCTCAAAGTTAAAGTGAGAATCAGACTACCTGGAGCCCTGAGGCATTCAAATTCCAAACAGCTATCAATAGGAAATCATATAAAGGCAGTTATAGCTATTAAAGATTTTCAGGTGAAATTGTCAAGCGAAATTAAAATCTGAAACAACTTCTACAAGCTGTGCTAACTGCTAAATGAGTTATTTGACAACAAAATCCAATCACTCGGCTAGATTTTTCCTGGAGTTATAAAACTACCACGACATTCATATAAGCCAACCCACAAAATATTCTCTCTCTTCACTATCAATGTTGAATCTTATCAAGACCATAAATCATGCAGAAATAAACTGGCAAAAAAATATAATATTAATTAAGCACATATATAAATAAAAATGGGTTCTCACTTAACATATAGACAATGAGATGAGAAGTAATAATAACAATGAGTCAGACAACATTATTATGTTTAGGAGACTACAATATTATATATCTACAACAGGCATACGTTGTTTCTTTCTGTAAACAAAAGATGAAAGCCCATGTGCAACAAAACTTCTTTCAATTTTTAGCTTCTTAGCTTTTCTAGTATTTGTTTTAGGAGATTCCAGAAACAGCCAGTATAAAGGTCAATCTCCTCCCCCCTTCCCCCATGACAAGGTCATGGTGACTCACGAGTTCAAATCCTCATAAGGGCTAGGAGCCCTTTAACAACCCCACTTGTTACAAAAAAAGGTCTACAACCGCAAATTCTTTAAAGCAAAGTGTAATATATTTTCCTTAATCTCATACCACAGGCCATAAGATTAACTTTCTGAATTCACATATTCTATGAAATTAATTTGCACACTTGTCATGTGAGTATACTAGTATATATATAAATGATTAGTTGGATAGTATTATGTGTACTCTTCCATCTCATGCATATCAACCCCGGCGTGAATGCTCTATTTTATATTATTATATGTTCATCAAATACATGAACATATTAGACCAACTAGTGGATATGTGTATGAAAGAATAGTACTCTTTATCTAAGATGACCACACACAACGTCCTCTTCAAAGTTATCTGCTGAAAAGTACTTAACTACTAATGATATGGAAATATAATTCAAAATCAGGGAGCTCTAGATACATATATGATAGATTGCAGGATCCCTGAATCAGAAAATATTTGACATTCATAACAAGAAACAGAAGAAACAATATAACTAATCAGAAAAGAATCAGAACATACTCTCATATGCTTCCTTGTACATATCAACCAAGCGGGAACCAATTCCCTTCCTGTAGTATTCCCAATCCACAGGTTCTGGTTCCTGGACAATGTATCAGCCAAAGAACACATCAGTACCACATCTAGCCACTAATCAGCTGCTTTTTAACATATTATCTACTTCTTCATTTTTTTAGGGGGGGGGGGGGGGTCCGTGGCAATGGAGAAAGGAAATTCGAGGAAATATTTGTTTCATATTTTCTTATATATAATGCAAATTAAGAATTACAAGAATAAGAATCCTGATACAAAATACAAAAATAAACTAATTACTCTATCCAAACAAAAGAGTAATAGGTCAGAAAAGGCTAAATACAATACATTCAACTAAAGAAAGAAGTTAACTTGGTAAATTTTCTCCTACTCTGATCAATAAATGATTTAACTGATGATACATGATCAATTCTTTTTGTATTGCCTAACAATGAAAATACCACCATATTACTATCTACCAATTTCCCACAACTTGCCAAAAGTATATTAACATCCATAGAGCACCGTAAACACTTTCTTAACTATATAAATTGCAGAAATTTACAACCCGTGCCTCTAATAACCAAACAACATTTTCCAAACCATATCCATAACATGAATTTACCCAATACACATACGTAACCTGTACTTTTGCTACTACAACATATCAACAAACACTTCCGAATAACATCCGTAAAACTCTAAACTGCATTTCCAATACATACACGCACCTCCGATTTCACTACTAACATTTCCGAATCAAACACATTCCGCAAACCACCTCACAAAATCGCAATCACTCACACTCTAACCCTAACAATCCATCCACCTAATCACTTCAAATCAATAATAATCCACCAATTACCACATAAAAAAAACCTTAAATTACATCAATAATCACAGATCTACAACAACCAAACCCTAGAAAAATAGAAAAAACATAAAATAAATAAAAATGAGCACGATATTAATAGAATTAAAAACAATACCTGACTAAACTTAGTTTGGAGAGTGGTATTGACTTCATCGAAAGCACGGCGAAGAGAATTAAACTCCTTACGAGCTTCATCGGAGACGAGCATCTTGGCCATACCATCCCAATCGATGGTCTTCGATGCCTTGAAAGCTATTTCTGTTACTTTCTTCACTGGTCCGCTCATTCTTTCTAAATCTATACGTACAGACTCTCTGTATGTATATTTCTCTCTCTCTAGAAATGTAAGGAATCCCTCTTCTACTTTCTCTCTCTAGAGACAGGAAGATGATGATGATGTATGAAGATACACTGGGCTATTTGTATGAGTTTGTGTAATGAGGATAAATTGGCCCAAGTAATGTGGCCCAAGTGATCAGAGATATTGGATCATTTCTGATGTAAAGGTCGGATAACGTTATTTATTATTATATATTTATTTATAATATTTTTATATGTATACTTTCTCCTAAACTTATTTTATGGGGCTTGATATAGGCCGCAGGTATCTCAGTTTATATTTGACTCAAAAATATGATACATGTTTAATATCCGTTTTATAAACGATTTAAATCTGATGGAAAAATTAAATTCAAATATAATATAATCCCGGATATGAGCACTCATATACCCGCTTAGATTAGGTTTCATATTATTTTTTATAAAATGATCATACACTACTAGAAAAAGGAGAATAGACATCACTCCTTTAACATCGGTTAGAAATGAAACCGATGTCAATGCTATTTATTACATCGTTTTTTGACAACTGATGTCTTTTATATATTTTTAACATCAGTTATTGCACTAACCGATGTGAAAGGTGTTTCCAAAAAAAAATAATTCCCGCTCTAGTTCCTTTTTCCCCCTCCTTTGCAAATATTTCCCCCAGGCCACTTAAGAAAATTTTAACTCCCTCTCTTTTATACACCTTTCCCTATTTCCCTTAAAATATTAAAACATTAAAACATAAAAACAAAGTTATGTTTTAAACACCTGCTGGCTTTCACGTAGCTTCGTTCGTTGCCCTCAACCTGTGGTATTATAGGAGCACTGTTTCTTTGGTCCTTTAATATTGATTATATCGTAAATGATACAGATTATACATCATCAGCATCATACCACGGTAATGAAGTTAACAAATTATATTTTGGGGCTATATTTGAAAAATTATTTTCAACATGTTGTAAACTTTATGAAAAATTATTTTCAACATTTTGTAAACTTTATGAAAGGTCAAAATAAAAATAAAAAACTCAAAATTATATAAAATTCGAGAGAGTTAAAAGTGTTGCGCACAGCCACACGGACCTGCAACTTGCATTCCCCATTGTCTAAAAAACTAGGGTTTATAAAATTCCCCAATTTCACCATGGATTTCGACGAGTGCGAGTATTTCGAAAAGACCGTCGTAGATCCCGACCCCAAAGCCGACGTGTTGCCGACAAATCTCACCGGAGAAGTGTCAAAGACGACGACGAAGACCGCAAGAGCAAGAAGTCTCACGGCGACGATGACAAAGAGAGAGATAGAGAGAGGTCGTCGCGGCATAGGAGCGAGAGAGATAGAGAGAGAAGTAGTAGGGATAGAGAGAGAGTGAGGGAGAAGGAGAGCGAGGAGAGGATAAGTCAAAGGATAGGGAGAGAGAGAGGTCCAAGGAGAGAGAGAGGAGGTCGAAGGATAGGGAGAGAGAGAGGTCGAGGGAGAGAGAGAGGAGGTCGAAAGATAGGGAGAGAGAGAGGTCGAGGGAGAGAGAGCGGTCAAGGTCAAGGAGGAGTAGGAGTCGATCGAGAATTGATCGGGAGCTGGAACGGGAGAAGGAGTTGATTCGAGAATGAGAGAGGGAGGAGGTGCGGGAGAGCAGGTGAAATTATATATATTTTTATATGCTCGCTATATGTATTGCTTGTTTTATGTTTAGGTTTGCTTTTATTTTGTGTATTATATCAGTCTTATTCATTTTATATTGTTAGCTCGACGTGTTAACAAAACTTGCAGAACTAATTAGAATTTTATCGTTTATCACTTTAATTGAGCTTGAGGTCTTGAAAATAGCTGAAGGATATAATTGTAGTTACTAGGATCCTCTATATCACACGGATTGATGGATTATAGTCTGTTGCTGGGTCAATGGGCAGGGGCAATTTCCCAGATTTGTGTAGACTCATCCTTATTTAATAGTAAATTTTTCCTTTGTTCCGAAGAAGATTATGGCATCAAAAACCATATTACGCTCAGAAATTCATTGTCTTTGAATGAGACTTTCATTCCTTCTAAAGAAGTTAACTATCGTTTATCTTAACATTGTGGTGAGGTAAATCGATGCATCTAGTTACCTTTTGTTTAGTGATGTGTAAATGAATCAATTTGTGAATTCTCGATATTGTGTTGCAGGGGCATGAACCCTTTGTCTCTCATGAAGGCCTTGAACAGCTCCACCGTTTCTTGTTTGTTCTTGGTATCACTCATGTTCTGTATAGTTGTATTGCAGTTGGTTTGGCCATGACCAAGGTACAGTTTCCACCTCTATTTCTACTTTTACACCAAGTCGCTTATTATGAAATGATAGTGATATAAATAGTTAAGTATTAGGTATATATACGAATGTACCTATATTGATCTAAGTAAGAGTTTAGTACAATTTCAGCTTACAACTGTAAATTAGGTATTTGCAGATTTATAGCTGGAGGAAATGGGAAGTCCTGGCAAGCCTATCACCTGATTGCAGTATGCAAGGTAGGGGATCAATGAATAAAAATATCTATTAATTATCCTCGATAGAAGTCTTTCAATGTCTGCAACTGAACTACCACCTTTAAGTTAACACATGTAATGATTTATATCAGCACAGTTTTTTTTCTGTCCTGATATAAGCATTATTGTGAATTTTGGTACCTGAGATGATATCAATTAAGCTACAGTGAACTGTTTAATGCTTTCCATAACTTTTTAGAACAAGGACAACATTACTACTATACCTTGTGCCAAGCTACAGGGATCTTTTGATTTGTCATGAGTCTAGACTAACTGAAAATGTATATTGTTGACAAAGCTTTTGTATTCATTTTGTTAGTGCTGGAAGTAGCTTCACTTGCTTCTTCCCTGTGACACTTGGGGCAGCTGCAAACTATCAAGGTCAGTAATATCATTCCTGACAAACTTTTTGGGTGGACGGATTAACAAGTGTACTAGAAATGAGATAGTTATGATTACTTGCTTGCAGGCTGGAACAAAACGAGACAAGAGTACCTTGGATGCCACAACAGGACTTGTGTCTGTGTTTGTGTGGGAAACTTTGTTTTGTTCCTTCTCTGAACTCAATATAGGTCTTCATAGTCGTCTGAATATAGGTCTTTATAGTCATCTATATCGGAACCTAGTTACTAATTGAATTATGCTAATAATATTAGTATATTTGTTATTAGTTTTAGAGGAGGCATGCTTCAACCAAACTAACTTCTACAAAATGGAATGGTTCTTTTGCAGGTCTGGTAAAGGTTTTGATATCATATCTCAGAGAGTAGCAGCTTCAAACCCTCATGTGAAGGATGCTTTTATCAAGGCATTGCAGGAATAAGTACAGAGCATCTCTACAGCTAGCAGAAGCTTCAGGGTCTTTATAAGTAGCTAAGAGTAACATTTAAAATTTATTAAATGATTCCTCCAATTAGCCTGCAACCTTCAGCAGTACAAAATTGTATGTGATATTCAAATAAATTATGATGAATTGATTTTTCAATTGTGATGAATTGATTTCAATCACTATTCAATTGTTAGAAAATATACTAAGAGTTTATGAATAGAAACTGCCTTTCTAATTATATCTTTAATTCTGAACACTATGCTAGTAGTATTGCTGATAGCTTGTGAATTTTGGTCGAGTTTGGTAACTTTTTTTGGCGTGCATGTTGTATGTGAATGGTTAAACAGGTAATCAGACATCATTTTATACAAGAAACTGATGTTAATCTAGAATTATCACATCAGTTTGAAAATAAGAAACTGATGTTAATGACAATTATAGACATCAGTTTGTTATAAGAAACTGATGTTAATCTAAAACTATTACATCAGTTTGTAAATAAGAAACTGATGTTAATGACAATTATAGACATCAGTTTGTTATAAGAAACTGATGTTAATCTAAAACTATTACATCAGTTTGTAAATAAGAAACTGATGTTAATGACAATTATAGACATCAGTTTGTTATAAGAAACTGATGTTAAATGTAATCTTACACATCGGTTATAAACTGATGTTAAAAAGCAGGACCTTTAACATCGCCCACGAAGACATCGGTTTCAATTTCTACAGACATCAGTTTTTAACTGATGTCTATTCCAGTTTTTCTAGTAGTGATACTCGAATAATGGAATATGATTCCTGGTTCGTATTCGATTCGAACTCATATATAGATAATATTTTTAAACCATTACATTTATAGGTAAATAGTCACCCCTTTATAAATTTTTAATATTTTATTTAAGTTTAAATTTTCACAAAATATGATTTAGTCACCGTGATCATGTATTAATTATCATCATATATATAAGTTTTAATTCGTAGTTATTATATTTTTATAGTATCATATTTATTTTAGACTAAATTATGATTATTTGAATAGTTGAAAAAAATGATACTTAATGTAGTGGATCATAAACTACCCGGATAAGAAATAGAAAATACGGTACTGGCTCATATTCAGTTTGGATCCGAACCTCAAATACTCGGTATCGGTTTATATCCGAATAAAATGATCTCAAACCCAAATCTGGGCACACTAAAAATAAAACGATCTGATACTTGAGCACATGGGTGTCCGGTTTCACCCGGATCATGTTACAGCCCTACCTTCATATACGTAATAATATTTTTATATATTTCAAATATGTTTTGAAGAAAAATGTTTAATTTTATTTAATTTTAAAATTAATAATAAAAAAAGTCGAAAGAACTAATTTAGGAGTATCAATCGAATTCTTAAATCTAATCCGATTTAGAAAAATATACTAACACGTTAAGAGCATCTTCAAGGTACAAAATCATTAACTAAATTAATCTACGTAACATCTATGTGTTACTATTTAGACAATATATATAAAACACATCACTTCAACTATGCAAACTCTTACCAATAAATATAAACAATCATGTTTAGTTGACTATTTTTGTCGAACCAACAAAATCCTTAGATATAATTTTAGCTTATGATAATTATACATAACATCATTGGAGTACACACTGTACCTCTTAGCTAAAATTCTAAATTTCAACATTTAGGCAACCATTTTACCTATCACCTTGGAGATGCTCTAACATTACATAAATTTGAATTGCATTGTTTTTTTTTAAAGTTCGAAACTTCCCAATTTCCCATTAAAGATTGGAATCCGATTACACATATGATGAATAAACCGCTGAAATAAAGAAAACACCAAAGTATACAGTATAAAAAAATTTAATTTTGAACTGAATAATATAATTTTTTTTTCAAAAAAAAATCATGAAAACCAAAAAGGAGCGGGACTGTACTGTACAATTCGAATTCTACTCTAGATAGGTAAATATATTTGAGGGCTGAGCCAGGTATATAACTACTAATAACATGCCTCGAATTCTTTGATCCTTCTAATTTATACACGCATCAGGTATAAATAAAATTATACGAATACAATTATTGAACCTTTGTCTATATTTGGTGTTCAATTTTTTCTATCCTACCCTCATCCTTTGCCTTCTTCATGCGAACAAGGACTAATTCCCAGTGATGTCTTATTTATATATAGAGCATCCAATTAATTAATTTTTTCTGGTGAGCTTAAAGCTTCTGATTTTCGTAGTTATATATAGATATGATACGCTAGTTGTGTATAAAAATATTTTTTTACATTGGTTTTAAATTTAACACATTTGTTTACTTTTGTTGACTCAGTAATATTGGTTGGATCATGATGACGCTGTCAAGCCAAATTGATAGATGCTCTCCTATTGAAGAATTCGGTGTGTGTGTGTATAGACTCTTCGCCTGGTCTAATGGTCATATATAAGGATTCATTATCAATGGACTCTGTATTCCAGTAGAAAAAAATTGAAAATCGATATGTTTTTATAATTTTTCGTACCTTAATACTTATACAAAATAATTTTATGTTATATAATTAGTTTGATCATATTAATCAGTTTTGCATATATCCAAAATTCTTCTTCTTCATCAGTATTAGTATTTTATTGCATGAATGTAGTCAGTCCTGACTATAATTTGTGAGTGCGTGCATCAGTAGTGACAAGAACTGCTAGAGCCATGCCTCCAACAGATTTTGTGTTGAAGATCGAAAACTTGTCTCCAGTGGATACAAATGGTAATTACCTGTATATACAAGTAGTTTGTATGTTACTGTTATATCAAATTCTCCATTAAACAAATAGTTATTGATGTTTCAGGAGGTTATCTAATAGTCATAAGAAAGCTGGTGAAAGTAGAACAAGGGGCGAGGACAGTTACATATGAGCATACTTGGTGTTTGCTGAGCCAGATGTTCTAGAAAATGGATTAGCGATCCATGTTAATTTCAAGTTGTTTGTGTACGACCAAATGCACAAGAACAAAAAACAAATAAACATTCAAAAACAAAAAAAATAGAAACTGGCTAATATGAAGCTAAATTTTTAACATAATTCGGCAAAATCAGTATTGAGGACTCAAGAGTGACGCGATCATAAGTTCAATACTGAGTACTTGAGTTTAACTCGGTTAACAAATAAATATTCAAAAACAAAAACTAGAAACTAGCTAATTGCAAATTTGCAATTTCATGGTTGCAACCTTGCAGGCGGTTGACTTTCTTAATTTGGTATGTTCCGTGCTCTTTCAAACATCATCAGGGCCTGCAAAGTTAAATAAAATATATTGTTATTCCAGTACTAAAACACTTATTACTATATATTGGTCTTGAAGTCATTGTAAAAATTTATGCCCAGAACTAATATCATTGTATTGAATATTATTGTAGTGAATAAATACAACTAATATCAACACAAATAATACTCTTAACTAGTAATATAAAATCAACCCGTCAATGAAACAAGAACATAACTAGTTTTTTGATTTTTTTTAATAAATTACTGCAAATTCTAACTCTACTATGAATCGGGAAATTAATAGATCAGAGCTCATACCAATCATTTAGCCAAATAAATTGAAAAGTTTCCATTACACACAGGATCCACTAAAACAAAACCCCAATGCAAGAAAGAAAGAATTTTTAAAGCTGCATCAATGTCAGATACTGCATTTGAACAGATATATTAAATGTTGCGCAGCTCAAAAAATCTCTCGTTCAGTCATTCCTCGAGTCAACCCAGGTTATAAATCTGTATCCAATTTAGAGCCCCTCTCACTTGAGAATATTAAAATTTAGCATTATCATCGCCAAATTTCTACAGAGAAGGGTCATCTATAAAACGAAAAGATTCGTATTTTTTAACAAATATCATCATAAAATACAGCAGAAGAAGCCTAAACCCATAAAAAACAACAAACAACATTTCATTTGTGCAACATACTTGTATTTACATATTAGCATTGCACAAAATGAAACTGCATTAAATATAATTATTTGTATATATCAATTAATTGAATGTTACCATTGCAAATTAATTATCAAATTCTTAATTTAACAAATAATTAGTAATATTTCACGATATCATCCATATACTTTAGTGGGAATAACGAAGTCAATGAAAGTAAAACAGTATATATATAATGGTTGTATACTAGTTTGTATTATTTGTGCTGGCTTTATATTGATTACATTTACATGACTTGCTACTTGAATTGGTTTAGGTTATACGTGGATGCATACACACCTGGATTAATTAGGGGCGCTGTGACCTTCATATATTTCTGCATTCGTAAATAAATTGGAGGTATTCGGACCATCAAACCATATACTGAGATCTTCATGTCATATATTAGAGACTTTCGGGTTTTATACTGGGACTTTTGAGTCGTACATTGGAATATCGGGGCAATGCAGAATATGATGGGCCACCAGAAATAAAAAGGAATATATGCATATATATGACATTTGGTTATTTATTTTAAAATGTGCTTGCAAACTGTTGTAAATCTAACCAGGGACATTTAAGTAATCATAATTAAAAATTATATAAAAAAAATTAAAATTCATCAAGATCTCAACAAGAGTCATTTAAGTAATCATAATTAAAAAATATATAAAAAATTAACTTAGCATATGTTATTATTAAAATATAACTCATTAAATTAGCATATGTCATACTCCCTCCATTTAATTTTTTTATAAGTTATTTGATTTTTTCCATATACTTTTAAGTGTTTTAATTATATGGTAAAATTATTATTTTTTTAAGTAGAATATACAATCAATATTTTATGTCCAAAAAAAAAAAATATAAGGCAAAATGCGTATCAAAACTCAAAGTGATTATAAAAAAAACGTAGAGAGTAAATGTTAAAACGTACTTATTTAATTGTCATATGTAATCAAAATAGGGACTTGCACAATTAAATCGAACTAACAGGATGATGAACACATGGGATAGATCATGATACATAGACATACGACCTCATATACTTTAGTGTCTCCGATGAGTTTGTTAACTAATTAATTAAATGTCTCAACAACTAACGAGAGGATCATTGCATGAACGATTAAACGATGGATTAAGAGGATTCAAGATTCCATATGTTTTAAATCAATTCCCGTCATTAGTTTAAGTATTATAAGTAATCAAATGAATAATTACGATAGTTAGCATAAGAACACCAACACAATATGATAGTTGCTTACACTAACTGTTGAGAACTCAGATAATATGTTATATAAGTATTAATCCTTCTTTTGTAGTCTCTACGAGAACCAACTCTGGGGGTGTTTGGTTTAACTTATAAGTAATAAGTTACTTTTTTTTTATAAAGTATTTTCTTTTTTTTTTGAAAATTAATATTTATTTTATAAATTTAAGACCAAATCTTATTTCCAAATTTGAAAATAAGTTACTTATTTTCAGAAAAAGTACATATATACCCAGTGGCGGACCCAGGAATAAATTTTAGTAGGGGCACAACGTATAAATAATAACATAGAACTAATAAAAGTTGTGTAATATTATAGGAAAAAAGAAATTACTTACAATTTAAATTCGTTCCCTTATAGTTTTATTGAATTGAGTTTGCTAAATATTAGAACAAAAAATATAAATGAAATGGGCTAGGCTAGATAAATACTTGGCTAATGGGGCACCACTATTTAACTAGTGGGGCACCCTATTTTGGACTTTATATATTAAGGTATTGAGTTAAAATTAATTGGGGGTTCATCCCCCCATAATGACTTATGTAAGTCCGCCCATATATATACCAACTTTTTCAGCTTATAAGCTGCTTATAAGTTAAGACAAACGCGGCCAGAACGTGTTGAAATAGATTATTGTTAAAATTATGTTTTAATTTTATAAATTTTAATAACGGGTTAATGTTATCAAATTTTTAGTATAAATAAGATTAGATTAGTTTTAATTTAAATATTTTTGAATTGTATTAATTTTTTTAGGGGTAAGATGCATTGAATTTATTTATTTATATATAATCCATCAACATAATAATGATATATGAAGGCTCACATTATATTTTTTTAATCATTATGCTGATATATACAGATATATACATATTTAAACCTACATATGGCATCAGAACCATCTTCTTGTGGACTTGTGAAATATCATGACCCAAACACCATAACCAAAAAAACATGACAAAAACTATATTCATTCTAATATTGTGAGACGATGATACATTCAAAATCAAGCCTGATAATCCGGTACGATCCAAATGATCAATAATTCAGTGCAGTTTGATTGGAGGTTTATCTAGGGAGGACTCGGATAATAACATTCAAAATTTTATTGAGATTTGTGATACATTCAAGTATAACAGTGTAAGGGCAAGTCCAACAGCTCCGCGGAAGTGGGGGAGCTGTTGGAGCAAGTCTTGTTATGATGATAATGATGATACAGTGAAATTATTAGGAAAGTGGACGCATATGTATTCACGCGGAGTTTAGGAAAATTATCAATTATATATCTGACAACTCAGAGATAATTTTTGGGGTAAAGTATATATATCTCGATTGCTCAAACTTATTCATCATACAATCAAGCTTCATTATCTTAATTAATTAATGCAATGTCATTAAATCACAGTACCCTGTTGTTAAGAGAACTGTATCTGATTTTTCTCACATAATGATTTACTTCTTTAATATTCTTTTGGATGATTATGATAGCTGAGATTCCAATACTAATGATCCGGGATTGTTCTCGTAAAAAAAGCTCATATAATCTGCTAAATAGTTGTCAAACAGTTTCTGATCAGGCAAGGATTGAGAAGACTGATCAAAATCCATAGAGATTAAGGTCATGAGATTGGAATACTGGCATTGCGTAGTAACAGCCTCAGCTTGTGTCTTAGCTAATTGTATTTGAAGCTCATATATTCACTTGTTTTTGGAGCTGACAAATTGCTCCGGCACATCCGTAAACTGGATCCCAAATCCTTGCATTAGCCTCATATACCATGCTACTCACTGCATCCGCCCTTTGAGACTCCGGCAATTCCTGAAAATCAATTTGTGATTTCAAACCGAGCAAAAATGATATACTTAAGTTGAATGGTTAATCGTGGTAACTGGTAATGACAATGTACCGACGCAGCAAGTTTTTTTGGAGTAATAAGTTAAATTTTACTGTTTGTATGCTTATTATACATGCAACTTGCATGTGGACAGGTCCGGCATCCTTTGAATTGGATACCATGCACGCACTAGCTGTATATTTTATAATTGTGTGTGTGAATTTTTTTTAGTTTTACAACTAGTTGCTTTGTATTTGCACGTCAGACATACACAGTTTTATTTCCTCGCGGCAGAAAAGAATTTGCAAAAGAGTTCAAATCATCTACAATCATTTCATTAATTCCTTAAACACCTCTCACATGCATTAAGTAACCTGGAAGAAGAAAGACAAACACAGAGAGGACCATGAACAGTATAAATTAAAGAGGATATAAATTAGAGAGGACTTGGTGAAGGAGATGAATGGTATATATAGACTATAGTCTATACTCTGAGGTAATTAAGAAAGAAGAAACATGATGCCAATGCTATGAGCATATGACGTTAAGCCTGTTGAAAAATCATGCTGATAAGTAAGCAAGTTGCATATATAATTTTCCGCTTTAGATCGACCTATGGACTATTATTATATGGAGCTAAGGGGAAGGAGTTAAATTCAACTTTCCAAGCAGACGGGGAAATGGGAAAATGAGAACATATTATTGCAACTTATGGCGAAAGTCGTTAAACTTGCCATAATATTCTCGCTAATTAATATCTTAATCCAGATATGCCTAATTTTCTTGTTTTAGCCGAGAGTCTTGAACCCCGTTTGGTATTGCGGTTACAGACAGTTATAACAGTTTTTTGATAAAAAACTGTCAGAATGGTGTTTGATAAATTCTAAAAATTGTTGTCTAGAAAAGCGTTTTTAGTTTAAAAATTGCTCTTAGCAAAAACATGTCCCCCATGCTTTTGAAAAAAGATGCTTTCAGCTTTTACACGAAGTAGCTATCAGTTTCATCATCAAACCTTCTCAAAAATATTATTTTTATATATTATATATCAAAATATACATAAATCAAAAAAATTACCAAACAATCATATGATTTTCCTAATAGCGCTTTTTTTACCGACACTTTTTCTCACAGCACAGCAAGTTTCAACAGCACTCTCAGACGGAGCCTTAGCGTGTGGACTTTGGTTAAGGAATTTTTAAACACGTTTTCACTTGATGTTTACTTATAAAATATATAGAGCATGTTTGACTAAATTTAAAATTGTTACTTATGACTTTAAGTGACTTAACGTAATAAGTCGGGAGTTTAAAATGTATGTTTGGGTAATTTTGTATTATTAGTGACTTATGAGTTTTTAAAAATATAATAATAAAAATAAAAGTGACTTAAGAGTAATTTATGACATATGGATAACTTTTATCAAAATAGAAAAATAAATAAATAAGTCACTGAAAAAAATATTGACTTATTTCTGACTTTAAGTTGGTCCTGCTTAAAGTTTAGCCAGTCTCATAGTCAAAGTCAAATAAGCCTAATTAATTTATTTAAAAGCATTAATTTAATGATTTGGTGGTGGGTTTAAAGTTTAAACTGTCCGAATGAGAAACTTACTAAAGCCCATAGACCATAGTTAAGTCGGGCTGAACTATAAATCTTATACTGGACAAATGCGCTTACCCGTAAAACGGCATAATCTAATATGACTTGACGTGGGATAACAAATAAATTTGATGGCGCTGGTGCTGCATGCTAAATTAAAGGACAAGTGTCCATGAAATAAAGTTTTCTGCAATACGTTATGGAATAATAGAAATTGAGTGGTTGTTCCGTCACAGTTTCGACTCTGACTCACCCCAAATTTATTAAAACAAATAGTCACTTTGAAATAGAGTTATTAGAGAAGAAGGTAGTTATATTTATTTACTTGATAATTATAATTACATAGAATCCTATTTATAGAGAATTATAGATATAAGTGAAATAGAGAATATAGTTTTGGCGCCAAGACTTGAGCTACCATAACATACCTTTCCCTTGAAAAGACGTGTCCTCAAGTGACAAATCTAGACCAAAAATTCACATGAAAAAATAAAAAAATCGTTGAACAAAATAGAACGCACAAATAAAAAGATCGTTGAACTATCACATTACAATTATCAATCGTGGAAGGTGCATATGATGGTATTTAACAAGGAGTATCTCACGCTATGGGCTAGCTCTTGATAGTATAACACAAACACAAACTTCTAGATATTGTTATAGGGCACCTGGGTTTTACATTGCAAGTTAGATCTGTACAGGCAACAGGACATTGTCTCCTCGCGTGCTTGCACAGCAACACTTCATGATGCATGTGAAATGGACTCTGGTTTACATGACCCACCCGAGAATCCAGCATTCAGCATGTGTACAAAAACTTTCAACTTACATATACCAACACAAACAAATAAATAAAACACAAGTACATTTCAACTCTGTAAATGTACTTCTGAACATAGAGTAAAAGACAATCTGAAATTAACTGCAACATTGTCTTCATAACATAGATACGATAATAGGATTTCAACAATATTAGTATATTACATACCCCACCAGCAGGCAGGCATACAAAATATACAGCCAACCTTCAATCCAAAAAGCAAATTCATCCTTTTACATAGCATACAAAACAAAATAGTCATTCTTCTTCAACTAAATAGTTTTTGTATTTTTACTTTTTACTTGCCTGTAGGCTGTAGTTGAGATTAGATCTCGGCTAAAAGTGTATCCTACTAGGTTGTGCTTTCTCCATTCGGGTCTCACCATATGGTTCGTCATTGTCCATTCGTTTGTTGTTTCTGAATGCAGCACAAGCAACAACATAAGCAATGACCAGGATGATCAGGACGACAATGTTGATCACAGAAACCTTCCTCCAGCTCTTCTTTACGCTTGCAAGCACACCCGCTTTGCAAGTATTACAAGAGTAGCAGAGCTGAGATTGATCATTGCTCCACTTCAAACAATCGAGGCTGTTCCCGACCAGCCCACCTCCTGGGGTCCAAAAAGTCTCATTATTATACACGTAACCACACTCTGTGAGGGGCTTGCAGCATCCAGACTGTATGGAGAAGATGAATGGATATGATACAGATATATTTATTAACTAGCCATAAAAATACCATTACCTGTTTAATTGAATCACATAAGGAGCTCCTAGCATGTAATATATATTGGAAGCAAAAGAGGAACAGATTACAATCCAATGCAATCAATAAAGGGAAAGATGCATTGTTACATCCTCGGATAAACCCAAACAAGAGAATCACATATGTTTGCAAATTAATACCGGCTTTACACGCTAACATCTTTTCTATTTCAAAATTGATTGAAATGATTACATCTTAAATATTATCTATAATATGCAAATATAGATATGAAACTTTCCCCAAAAAAGGTAAACAGTATACTAAAGACTAAACTCATGTGTTATAAAAAACAGGCACATCTTAATTAAGCTTTATAGGTGATTTAGACGGCACAAACTAAATACAGGAAATGAGTTAAAAGGTAGCCCTTCAATATATATAATAACATGTTGAAAGTCCAACCAAAATATCAATTTAAGAACGCTTTTGGCTATACAATTCTATTAAACTAGTAAGCAATTCAATTACAATCCGGATGGCTACCTAAACACTGAATTGAAGAACAAAGTTACATTGTAACATCACAATAATAACTCCTATCTGACAGGCACATGCATTATGGCAATTTAGCACGTCAGGAATAATATACTAAAAGAAGCACTTAAAAGATAGCCTCTAAAAATGCCAAAGTTTCTGCAGGAATCCTCTTCTGGAAGTAGTTTGTTTATGTAATAACAAATAAACAATAACTTCCTCAATATTTAAAAGACTAAAAGATTAGATATCAAAAATAGAGTCTTTTAAAGAAATATTACATATTAAATAATTAATAAGCAATATCTCTATCTGTACAAATGCAAGGCACCTAACAGATCCTAAAAGCAATATCCGTTTGTACCAAAATAACTAATAAGTTGCACCATGAAGGATCATACTTAATGAAGATGTATGTGAAACTGCTGAGTATGTCCTCGTCATGTCGGCTTTGATACTATAGTCGTTCACTACTTTAGAATGAAACAATTACAAATTTATTTTCGACGTTAGAACTTTTCAAACAGCATAATCTGACTAGTATTAGATTTGCACATGAACTCTTGACAATACCTCTAGAAGTGTGAGGAATTTAAGCAGCGGTAGAAGGGGAGACAACATGCAGAAAAGTCAAAGATGTATAAGATGAGAACTAGAAAGGGTAATGCACAAGAAAGGCAAAAGTATACCTAAAACCTTTCTAAAGGAAGACAGCAGAGCATGGATGAAATCCAGGATAAATGGAAATATTCCGGATGATTTTTGTTAATAGGATATCACTAGAATATAGTGGAAGGTAGTTTGCATTCGAATGGAATAAGTTTCAAAAAGAATATATATCGGATCCTTTCGCATCATCTTGGTAATGTTACCAATTTCTAGAAGACTCGTCATCTTAAAACACAATTATCTACATATGATGAACTTGCAAGGATCAGAAAAGCAGGATATTCTAGCGAAGCAAAGGAAAACCAAATGAATCACACATAAAGCAAGCTAGCAAAAAGATTCGTATATAATGATACTAACTACCACTTCATTTCGAAAAGGGTATCAAATATTCTTCTTTATTTCTTGTTAAAAATTATGCCCACTTCAAATTCTTTATAAAGTAGACAATCTTTGATACAACTGGAATTTAGAGTATGTATCACTATCAAAGGACCTACCAAGATATGTGTCCAAAAAACATTATAGTATGTATATATTTTCCTGCCTTTCAAAGTTGAACCACATATTTAAATAAAAATCTCATCTTTATGTTTCCTAAAGTCCACCTAAATCATAATAGCCTATAGAATAACTAAAAGGTCCAATTCATTAACTTGTTGTACCCCATAATACAAACTTATTACAAAACTAACCAAATTTAAAATTTCTAGTTTCTAAACTAGAGTAGCAATTTCGGGTTTAATTTCAGTCATATACATGTCAAATTTTGCCCATGCAAAAATTTGATCAAAGTGAATATACAAAGCCCAGATCTAAGAGGAATCAAAATTTTAACAAACAAAATTTTTAGTAAATCATGTCCTATTTGGATATTGTTTCCATAACTAAATCGGAGTTGATTTAGAGATTTTGAGTCGGCATAACCTTGCCTACAATTTCAGCAATAAAATTTACAAAACTTTACATTTTAACAAACATATACTAAGAAAAAACAAATCAATACTATTTCAATGTAGTAAAATTATAGCAAAAATCTCGATAAATGAATGAATAATTCATTTCAAAGTCCCGACACAAGAAAAAAAACATTAGTGCATATACATAACCAAACAAACACACAAATATATTTGTACTAATATTATTATAACCTTGAGATGCGTATATACCTGAATAGGGGAGAGCTTTCTGAGAGAGAACATATCAGGAGACTCGGGAACACCACCCACAAACCTCCCCATCTTCCCACACACTTTAGAATCCCTTATACAACTACTAATCTTCCCCCAATAACTCCTACTCGCCACGCGCTCTTCCAACCACCCATCATAATCTTCCAAATAATAATCCTCATAAACCTTGTTCAAAACCGCCCGACCCGACCCTTTATCCGTGACAGCATAAGCAAAGATAATAAAGCCAATAAGGGTGGCAATAATCAAGAACATGGTCCACAAGTAAAGGTACATGAGGAAAGTATTCCGGTAACACGCGCCGGCGAAGCCCGCGAGTGAGACAACCATGATGGAAACTCCGATGACTATTAAAGGCCATTGAAGGAACTTGAGACAGTCAGTGTTGTTGGCTCGGCTGCTTAGCCATATGCCACCACCAAGAATAGGGACTGAGAGGAGGAAGGTGGTGAAGTTAAGCAGGCCTATCAGATGGTTGCTTGCTCTCATGCTGCTGCTAGTTTTGTGTGCGTGTGTGTGAAGTTTAAAGTGTCTTCTTTGTTGCTGCAAGTCACAGTAGGCAGTCCATACTTGTAATAGTATGGAGTTGTGCTCGAAATTTAAATAAGATGAAAATGACATAATTGAAGCTATATATAGCTTATATTAGTTATATGACTATAAGATATGTCTTACTTTTTCGATATAAATTAAATATCAATCAAAATATACTGCGGGTCTACCGTTAGTGTTACATTAACCGAAATGGATTGGATTAATTATTTTAATTATCTATTTTGAGTAACTGATTTGATGAATTATTTGTAAAAAGTATTTGGTAAATAACTGTTAGCTTATAGTTATTTGAATATATAAAATGACTAATAAAGATATTGACATATTTTATTATTTAAAATTAATAATTATTAACATAATAAATATATATGGTAATTATGGAATAAAAATATTAACATGAAAATGAATAAACAATATTTATACATTGAAATGTATTCTTATCATAAAAAAAAATACTATGTCCGATCCACCCAATTGTTATTTTTTTGAAAAGAATGTCTGGTACACATTTTAAGGTGCATAAAGTATAGTTTCATAAATTAAATTTTTATTAAAGATAACAATGGGACGGAGGGAGCAGTTGACATTCAGAGGAATCAAAGTAATGCAAAGGTATTACTGGGTAAATATTATAGCACGCCCAATAATTCGAGTGTTGGTCAGCATCCCAATTGACTGTCACTTGGATCTCTGCATTCTCTTCTCAAGGAAGCACTTGTGCAGTTTCCCCATTTAGTAAAGCCTTAAAGAACACTGCAGAGTGCCCATCACAATGCAAGGAAATGTCCACATAGAGTATAGAACCCCTGCCCATCATCAGGGATTATTTTGATCCAGCCAAGCTTGCTTATTAAAATACTCAACATGGCCATCTAACGATATTTTCAACTCATTCCAAGTGCAGAACCAGCAAGCATAGGATCCCCGCAATAGATGAAATCAATAAGCATGTCACATGTCTCCATTTTGATTGGCACCTGGTTTTTATAGGAAAGATATGAGAGTACATAGCATGCTCCGGCTTTATCGTCATAGGAAGATTGTAGCCACGGCCAAATGGCCAATAACTTGGCTGAGTAACTTATAAAATCAGATCACTGTTAACAATGGTCTGCACTGCTTCCAAAACACGGTTTTTTAATCATAAATTCAATACAATGGGTTAAGGCACAAGCTAAACGACATCCGGGTTGATTTTTATCTCAATTCATCTTGTACTTGAATATTCGACATATATGTCAAATCCATCGTGTGCTGCCTCCTCACCCATTCCAGTTGGATACGCCACCCACATATTTGCCGCCCCATAATCATATGTAAGCTATTGATATAATATGCGGGTTTGAACATCCAGATTAATTGGTGGTTCCGTATTTAACGTAATGCTCTTTTCAACTTTAATTCTGGAGGAAATCCGTGGCGATCATGACAGATATATAATACAACATACGAATTACGACTCTTAAAAGTTCGAAACTAAACAAGTTTATAATATTTTTTAAAGGATTATTGGATTTAAATAAAAAATTGTTGCAATTTATAAAACGAAAATATCAATATCTATATTTATATATATAATAAAGGAGAATTCTCACCCGATCATCGCTCAAAACTATTTTTCTAATTTTTTTAGAATTCATGTATTAAAAATTTATATAAATTATTATTTGTCTTCTAATAAGAGTCCAATTATCACTTGTCTTTTAATAATAGTCTAATTATTACTTACCTTCTAATTAGAAGTCTTATAAGGAAATATTAAATTACTATAATTGAAAGTCTAATGAAATTAATATTTACCTTCTAATTAGGATTTCAATTAATACTTACTTTCTAATTAAGAATCTAATTAGTAAATATTAAAATATTCTAATTGTAAGTCTTATAAAAATAATTGTGTTGGAGATCTAAAGAAAAAATGATAGAACGACTTATTGGCAAAAAATGTATTTCACGAGAGAGTGGCTCGTTAAGGAGAAGCCTGTTAATCCTTAAAATTGGAGAATTATCGAGTGCTTTTAAAGCGCTCAAATTTTTTCCCTAATTTTTTAGAATTTATGTATTTAAAATTTATATAAATTCCTATTTATCTTTTAATAAGAGTCTAATTACTATTTGTCTTCTAATTATGTGTTTTATAAGAAAATATTAACTTATCTTCTGACTCCAATTTACTTTAGATAAAGAGTCTAAAATTACTTTAGATAAAGTCATTTTATAATTGTTTGTTTGATAATTTCATATAATTTTAATGGGTTTATAAAAATTTAATAAAGTTTCGCAGTATAATTACTGTTTGCATTCTAATTGAAAGTCTTATAACGAACTATTAACTTATTATAACTGAAATTTTAATGATATAAATACTTGTCTAATTAGTAAATATTAAAATACTTACCTTTTAATTTGGAGTCTAATTAAGATTTCAATTAATACTTACCTTTTAATTTGGAGTCTAATTAGTAAATATTAAAATATTTTTATCATAAATCTTATAAAATAAAAAGTAACTAAATATAAGTTGACTTATTTTCTAATAAAATAATATTATGTGAGATCAAAAGAAAGAACGATAGAGCGACTCATCGTTTGATTTTTAATTAAGAATTTTTTGGTGTTTTTAAATCGCTCGAAATTATTTTTCTAATTTTTTTAGAATTTATATATTTAAAATTTATATAAATTTCTATTTGTCTTCTAATATGAGTCTAATTACTATTTGTCTTCTAATTAGGTGTCTTTTAAATAAATATTAACTTATATTCTAATTACGATTTAATGAAGAAACGATAAAGATTCAAAACTATTTTTTTTAAATTTTTTGAATTTATTTATTAAAAAATTATATAAATTATTATTTGTGTTCTAATAAGAATCTAATTGGTACTTACACTTTAATTAGGATTTTAATTATTATTTACATTTTAATCAGGACTCTAATCGATAAATATTAACCTATTTTAACTATAATTCTTATAAAAATAATTTAGCAAAAAATAATTCTTATAAAAGCAAAATATATTAACAAAAATATTTTAATAAAATTATATATATATAAAAATTGACGACCAAACGAGAGAGCGGCTTAATAAGGAGTAACATGTTAATAATTAGAATTTAATACTCATATTATAATTTTTATTTATAAATGCTAATATATATTTAATATGTTAACGATATAAATTATATTTTAGATTTAAATAAATAACGATAAAACGGCTCATTATTAAAAAAAAATATTTAAGACCAAATTGAGTCAATATGAAAGAGTGTGTTAAATGCTAAAATTTAACAATTATATTATGATTTTTAAAAAATAAACCCATATTTGAATTTTTAGAAAAATTAATAATGATTAATACATAATAGCATTTAAGATAATTCCTTGTAAAAAATATAAAGAGTATCCATAAATGAAATTAAAAAGTTAAGTTATAAATGATGTTTTTTATTTTATCAAAGAGATAATAGAAAAATATTTAATTTTTATCTCACTTTACCTCGATAATATTAATATATTTCTCATACACACATATATAAAATTCTAAATTATTTATTTATTAATCATTTTATAAAATATTATTTTAACTAATTTATATAATATTATAATTTTTTACTTAATTTTTAGTAAATTATAAAATTAATTCCTTATAATTATATTTTTAACGAGTTTATAAAAAAAAAATTAAAACCATTGCATAGCACGACTTAATCGACTATTATATACATAGGAGAAGACGGAGACGGTTAGGTGACGCTCTCAAATCGTCTCAATGTATTTTTCTAATATTCTCCTAAATTTTCTCCAATTTATAAATAAAAAAAATTATAAATTACTTTATATTCTCCTAAACTTTCATTACTTTATATTCTTCTAAACTTTCTTCTATAGTAAAGTTACCATCATAATATTCTCTTAAATTTTCCTTTCAAATTAAATTACTATCTTAATATTCTCCTAAGTTTTTTTTTTCAAATCAAAATTGCCATTTTAATATACTCCTACACTTACTTTCTATTTTAATATTCTCTTAAAATTCTCATCGATTTAAATTAACATCTTTTTTTCAAATCAAATTAACATGCTATTATTATCTTAAAACATAATTTATAAATTAAAAATACTAAAAAGATTGTATAAATTAAATTAATTTAAAAATTAATAATTTTAAATTTTATAAATAATGTAATTTGTTTATATTTAGTAGATTCATTCTGATAAACCTATTATTTGTAAAATTCGAGAATAACAGGAGACAACTCAACAGAGATAAACAAGTTCAACGAGAAACGAATCAATGAGTTACCGCGAAACACATGTAATTTGTTTACTAGATTCATTCTGATAAACGTTTTGTTAGTGAAATTTGAGAAGGAAAGACAATTCAATTGAGAGAAACAAGTTCTTAACGAGAGACAGCTCAATGCGCGTCACCAAGTGCGTGTAATTTATTTAGTAGATTAGTTCTGAGAAGCGTGTTATTTATAAAATTTATTTAGTAGATTCATTCTGAGAAACATGTTATTTGTAAAATTTGAGAACAATAAGAGACAATTCAATGAAGAGAAACATGTTTAACGAGAGAAACACGTGTAATCTGTTCAGTGGATTAGTCGTGAGAAGCGTGTTATTTGTAAAATTTAAGAAAAATGAGAGACGACTCAATGTAGAAAAACAATTTCAATGAGAGACGTTTGAATAGCTGTCGCGAAACGTGTATTATTTGTTTAGTGAATTCATTTTAATAAATGTGTTATTTGTACAATTTGTGAAGCACGAAAGATCGCTTAATAGAGAGAAACAAATTTTATGAGAGAGAGTTCAATTGCCGCCGCGAAGCACGGCTTAACAAACTAGCTAATTAAAAATTGAAGAAGAACGATTGTTAACCATCGTAAATTCGTAATCAAATTTTACAAATATTTTATAATAATCCTTTAGCCAAGTTGGTTGCGCAATCTGGCCCAAATCCAAATTACATTTGGACATAGGCCATGTTTACTGTTTAGTGCAAGTAAAAATATGTTAGCTGAGAACTACGAAGTTGGGCCTGTATTTTCGCAAAAAAAAAAAAAAAAAGTTGGGCCTGTATTACTTGCTCCATTTATGTTGAGAGTAAATTGTATACAGAGTTAAGTTTTTTCTTAAAATTACTTAATTTGAAAAAATTATGAAATAATGTTTTCCAAAAATAATATTTATATTTAAAAATTAATTAAACCAAACACCCTCGATTTAAGCAATTCGCAGTTTGATAACGTTACAGGAATATTTTTCTGTTTCAACAGATTTCAAGATTAAACGTTCAAGAAACTGACAGATAAAGCAGACTACTGACTACGGAAGTAGTATAATTATCGTGAATGGTGATGACCCTCAGCCTCCCCCTTGGATATCAATCAAACCAAACTAGGCGGCAGCTCTTGTCCCTATCCTTCTTTCTTCAATTTTTTTAAATTTATTTAGCAAGAAAGAAGCGAAGAAAAAGACGTCACAGCTACTTTGTTACCTGCACCAGACAGCAAGCGCCATAGACCATAGTGCTTTGTTATAAACAATAAAATATTACAGTAGTACACAATTATATCTACATGTGTATGTATATATTCTGTTCAGATGTTGTCCAATTTTTTTACTCAAAAAATTCTCACGCTCAGATCTATTGTTTGATTTTGTTCGTTACGTGATCTGTCCCGAAATTAGTGCACATGCTGTCACTGAAATTCTCCTTGCACTGGGTGGGGTGAAGAAAACAACACCTACATTATCACTTAATTATTCCAATTCCATAGTTTATTATACTAATCACTTTAGATTAAACTATTATATTCTGAGTATTAGTCTTATCTAAAGATCTTACTTAGCAAAAACAAATTATTAGATTTCATATCGCCTCTTGGACCAATTAGGCAGATTATATATGGTCCGTTTGTTACCTTCCTAACAAGTGTAAGATGATAATTCAAATTAGTCATATATTATGTGGGAAAAAGGATCACTGCATTGAACAGAAAAAGATGTCTGTTGGATTATTTCGACGAACAATTATAATGATGTTAAATTTAAAGTTTTTGAACATAAATTTTACTCATTTTTGTAAATTCGAACTTGTCTTGTTGATTTTTTTCTTAAAAAAAATATTTCATAAAATTAACAATCATTTTATATTATTTTTATGCTAATCAAGTACAAGTACATTTTAACTTATAATAACAAATAAAAAATGAGCCAATAATTTATTGGACGCAATATTTCAAATTTTGTCAATAAATGGGGATCTTGACACCACTTTATACAATCGTACTTGATACAAACTAGACAATAACTTTTCCCCCTTGGTAAGTCGTACAACTTAATAATTCATCATAGTCCTATTTGTGATTTCTTTTAATTAATTTATGAATTAAAATATATATACATTTTTAATTTTATAAAATAAGCCAATTAAACAGATTTATAATTGCATTCATCTCATCTCATTACATAAAAGTTGAATCCGTGTCATCCATGCAAAAATTTACACAAAGGAATAAATTCAAAATTCATCACTTGGCCGACTAATAATTGAGCCTAAACTTGGAGTGTAATTTATAATAAAACAAAATAATTTATCTACTAACATTTTAGTTTAACAAAACAATTAGTGCATGGACCATACATAATTATTTTGGCTCGAATGCTCGATCCTATGGAAAAATCTCAAATCTCAAGAAGATGAATTTGAATATCTGTTTAAAAGATCTTTTGAGAAGTGTACCAAACGACCAAACGACAGTTTGCACAGTAGAGAATATAAACATAGCTTCAACAACCACAGTGCTAGCCTGCTAGCTAGGGCACCTTCTTGTACTTTTGAGTACCTTCAGGTTACTTGTAGATTTTAGAGAACTATCTTTAATTCTGCGATTTTAGAGAACTATCTTTAATTCTGCTATATCAAATGTACCTTAATGTTAAAGTTCTACTCAGCTAACTTCAATCAAAAACTAATTTCTTTTTGGTCATGTCAAAGGACTCGAAGCTAAATTAAAACCAACAAAACATACATACATACATTAAGATAAATTAATTTAGTTCATACAATAAAAACCAACTTAGAATTTATAGATCGTGAGAAAGAGCTTATAACAAAATTATACCTACTTTTCTTGCAAACTCTGAGAGAATTAAGATCCATATATTAATTAATCCTAATTAACATCTCCTTGCATGAGAGGAGTGGTATTGAAAAGTCCATGCCAATTAGTAGAACCATTGATCCCAGTAATCCAGTTGCTCTGTCTCCCTGCAGCATCAACATCCCCCATAATGTTAGCACCATCTCCACCACCATTAAGCTGCCATGGATATCCCCACAATACCCTTCCAATCTCCGGAGCCACAGCGGCTTCCCGTACACCACTTGGACCCTCTTGCTTCACAGTGGTGACTGTCACAGCTTGTGTTGTAGCACCACTACTCATCAAATCTTCATATGGGAGATTCCCCATTTGATCTTCAACATCTGCATTCATACCACCAACATTTTCAGCATTGCCAATATTGTTCCCATAGTATGCTGCATTTTGGAACCCATTAAATGGATTTTCAAGATAACCATTTCTCAAAGCATCGAGAAATCCATGGGTATTGCTGGGATTGTTATTATTATTACTACCCATGACTGAGAATTGATCATGGTCATGATTTTGATAATGATCAAACCCTAGTTGCCCATTTTGAAGTCTTGCAAATGCAAGAGAGAGATCAGTAGAATCATAAGCAGCTAAAAGTGGGTTGGTTTGGATGAGTGATGATTGATGATCTTGAGTTCTGAGTCTTGAAGATGATGAAGAAGTGGATGATGATGAGGATTTTCTGTTCTTCCTGCACCCTCCACCCACAGGAACATTTCTCAAAGTGCCTCCTTTTGTCCAATACCTTCTGCAAGATTTGCAAAAGTATCTTGGCTGAGTAAGGCTGTAGTTGTTGTAGTAACAAAACTTGGTGTTGCTTGAGTCGCATCTTGGGCATTTCAAAGCTTGTTCCGGTGGTGGCTTTAGTTTCTTTTCTTCACCTGCCTTGTTGTTGTTGTTGCATACCAACATGCTTTCTAGTGTTTCATTAGAACCCATTTCCTGCACATATAAACATCAATATATCACAAATCATGCACACACATATACACTCATTGATCAACAGCTCCACAAGAAAACAAAGTGTGTACTCATTGTTGGAAAAAATACACAAGGCAGCTGGAAAAAAAAGTAAATTTGTGTGCACAAAAATGAAGTGGATATATTTTGTGCCTTGAAATTATAGCTTGAAGAAGTCAAGCAAGCATGTTTTTCTTAATGAACAGAAGGGAAACATAAAAAGCCAAAATCATTTTTGGGATCTTGTTTCTTCTTTTATAGACCACATTCACATTGAAAATTTGGTAAAATTTCAAAATTAAAAACCCCACAATTGATTTAACCACCAAATTGAATTCAAAAAATAACCTGCTAATTAGATCAATAAGCAAGCAAAACAAGTTCGCCCATTTGCAGGAAGCATCATAACCACCAAAAAAGAATACAAAAATAATGAAAAATTCAGCAGTCATTTCCTTTAAATCTATCCTGATTTGGTTGATTTCTTAAGTATCCAGACAAAAAAAATATAGAGCAAAAATCAGCGTGAACAAACATATTAGACATATGAATTAAAAAGATAAAAAAAATTAACTAGTACAGCCAAGCTAGAGCTAGATATGAGAGGGGAAATAAACAACTTATTAGGGTATTAATTTAGAAATGATTAAAAAGTAAAGCAGTAGTGATTGAGATGAACAACTATATATACCTGGTTGTGCAGTGCACTTGAATGATCCAAACCATGCATCATCAATTATGTAAGAGTGTCTTGTGAACTTCCAATATTTAAAACTAGCAGCAGCACTTCTTATTTAATCAGACAACAGACTATGTATTTTATTTTAGAGAGAGGAGGGGGAAGAGGATGAAATTATGCAAAATGAAGTGAGCAAGGAAGCCTATATATACATACGATAGACATAAAAGAATATAGGTACAGTCATACAATAGTTAGAGAGAGAGAGGGTAGTAGCAGTAATGATTACTAGGAAGGGGTAAATGTGTTGTTAGGGTACGGGATGTGGGGCCGGGGATCGATGCGAGCTTGCCTTAGCACGCAGATAAAGCAACCCTGCTGCGTAAGAGAGAGAGTGTAAAGACATGTATTACTATATTTATCCATATAATTAAAAGTTTAAATCTTATCTTATTATTATAAAAGAATATTATTATTTTTTATATTATATACTTTTTATGTACACTTATATTTCATTTAATAGTAAATTGTTATTTTAAAATATGTATATGTTCGTAGCAATACTTATCGTAATTTCGATTTTCGCTTATTTCGAGAACGGTTAAAACAAATACAGGGCTTCGCACTAATTAGTAATTACACCTCGCCTACGAGAAACACATGCCTAGTAGCTAGCCAGATTAAAATTTCAAATTACACATCAATATATCAATTTTTCTAAAGAATTATAATAGCAGTGAGCATGATGTTAAAATAAAGTTATATCACTTGCTTTTATTTTCTTTCTAATAAATTTGATATCATTTTATAATACTAACAGTAGAAAATAGAAATTATGCCAACAAAATGTACTCGTTTAATTTTAGTTATGTGTAATTTAGTAACGACAAAATTTGTGACTCATTGCTATAATCAAAATTTAGGATTTTTTTTCCCAAAAGTTAACGAAGTGTGGTTGTTGATGTATAGTGGGGCTTAGATTGCTAGAATTTTTAAATTGATGCGAATCCTCAATATTTAACCCCTATCAATATACTTATATACCCTTATTTTTATAGAGGATTTAAGTCCACGTAATTTTTATTGGAACAGAAATCCATTAGAAATAGGTTTTTTAATGGAAGTTGAAATCGAAGTCAAAACTCATTTGAAAGAGATATCTGCATTAAGACTTATTTAAGTAGGTCAAAAAACTCAATATAAAGTCTAATGATTTCATAAATTTCTACATTGACCCGGAAATCGTGAGTCACAGTGAGTACAATACAACTATTTCTTGGATATTTTAATCGGGAGTCGGCACTAGATCCATCTTAAATGCAGGAAGTGTCCTAAATTCTCAAACGAATACAACCTACCTTAAAATAGAGAAACAATTTTCAAAGATAAAGACAAGTAGTATCCTATCACTACTAGCCGAATACAACTCGTAGAGTAAAGAGTAAGAGTCATCATATTCACAAACTTACTCCTCTCATGACGCGTCCGAGGAAGTTCGGAAGTCTTTAATAAGTCTTCAAATAAATTATACACAAATCTTTTTATACGAGGGGATCGTTTCAAGCCTGCTAAACATCGAAAAAAAACATGATTATTAAAACAGAACATCTTGGGATCATTTTGGACCAAACACGGCGCGCCTTAACCTGCCTAAGCGCATTTAAACTGGTAAAAAAAAGCCCATAACCACGTATCTTTTATAAATGAAGCCGAATATCCTCTCAAAAGGACCCAAATACCTTTCAATCTTTCATAGAGTCTAACAATAACTTCAATAAATTAAGTAAAACAATTTTAAGCCTTCATTCTCCGATCTTTGGCGCGCCTTAATATGCTCATACACGCCCCCGCCGGATCAAGAAAATCCAAATGTTCCAGGAATACTTTCACAATAACCCAATCACACTTAATATTCAATCCATACTAAATCCGAAAATAGCCGTGATGAAATTCGAGTATAACATATTAGGAGAGGTATTTATATTTTATTGGTGCATGAGACCGATTACGGAAAAATGCACTAATGTAGATCATTAGTTTATTTAAAAGAGCTGCCTAATAGCTAAAAATTAAAAATTCGTGTGCTGACAAAAAAAAGGAAAATTAAAAATATGTGCAATATTATTTGTATTGTTCAAAAAACAATGAATTTATAAATTTTAATGCTGCACTGGTAAAAAAAATATCCCTTTACAGTGTCAAAAGAGTGGATCACGGAGAGAGTCGAATTTGAGATACTTGTTAGTTGGTACTTGCCGACAGGGTGATTTGGTACTTGTCGACATGGCGGAATCAAAATTTTCGAATAGTCGGGGTTAAAGAAATAAATCACTAATTTTTTGAGTCTAACCGGGACACCAAATCAAATTTCCACTAAATTTTAATTAAAAATCATGACTTGAAAAATAAAATCTCTATTAATTTTTGAAAGTCAGTCGGGGCTACAGTTTAGGCTGACCCCTGGTTCCGCCCTGTGTGTCGATAAAAATTCTAATATTATGTTAAATTATGAGTACTTGTGAAATCTTATGATGTTAGAAGAAATAGACCTTAAAAACTAAAAAACTAAAAAGGAGTAGAATCTTATATTTTATTTTAATATACAGTATACTATACAACACTATAGTAATATATACATCATCATTACACTAAAATATCAACTTCTACAGATTATATACTTAAATCCAGCACAATAACTAGTTCGGTTAATATTAAAAAAATCAATGAAATCTGCAAATTAATTGACAAAGAATTAAACACACAATACAATAATTCATCATCTATCAAAATTCGATCCAACCACGTTCTGAAATAAAAGAACAACAGTACGTAGAGTACTTTGTACTTGAATCCAAGGCTATCCTAAGTTAACTTCAAGCAAAAAAAATTAAGTGTAGAATAAATACTGTAGTGGAGTTTCTGTAACAGGTTAAGGTGAGATTAATGTGTAAAATGTTCCTGCAAATGGGGGCCCTGAATGGTACTGTACATTTTTGATTGTATTAGATGTGAACTGAAGTGTAGACACTAAACAGTGATGGAATAGTTGATCAGTTCTGAGGTGATGTTGACAAATGATTATCAAAGGGAACATCAGTTGACACCTTTATTTTCATGCCTTGTATCCACCCAAATCATCTAACAATATATATTCCACTTTGTCTACTTTCTTCTTGTTTTGGCCCATCTCACTGCATAATATTTGTACATGGTTACCTAGTAGTTTAAGTTATACTATATCATAATAATAACTTGGAGCTCTGATTAATTACTTCTTGATCACTTGTTATCTTAATATTTATATTGCTTTTCTTAATTAATCTGAATCTTATGTAGCACTAAAACACTACTCGATCTCCTAACAAATCTGAGTTTATGGTTCTTATGTACCTCAAAACTAATAGTCAACTGGTCATGGTTCAAAGATAATTGTCCATGTAAAATGTAAAATATTCATGTTATGTATAAATAGTTGGTTGCTGTATATACCCAAAAAAAATATTATAACCTGGATACTTGCTTGCTAAACTAAATTTTATTATCCTATTTAGGTCCTGTTTGTTTCCTGATGTGTAATTATAAATTAGAAAATACAATATATTTTAAATTTATAAATAATTCATTATATTAGATAAATTAAACACCATCAATATCTATAACATATTAGCATTTCTTAAATATGAAACAAAATAATAATGCAATCCACTAAAAACGACCAAGATAATAATAAAATTTCGCAAACAAAAAAGATCATCACAAAGCTCAATACTTAGCCATGCATCTACGTTCTAGTGTATATGATTATAGCAATAAGAATAGTTATTAGAGAGGCAAGATATACGGAGCCGTAGCGTGAAAATCAATATATGATATTACAAAGGGATATTCGAAGCTGGTGTAATATGAACATGTCAGTACAAAACATATACCATCAACAAACAATCATTGATTCCACTCCGATATGTTTGTAGATCCCTTGAAATTGGCTTTAGTTTGCCTCCATGTTTCATATAAAAAATGTAATTCTAGTATGTACAAAACTAAAGCAATGAAAAATCTTGATTTTAACATGAGACAATATGTTGTGGTGGGGTAGAGTGTATCATTACTAGGGATCAGTCAAAAAACGTTGACTGGTCAAACTATGATAAGTCGGTCAAAGAAACCACTAGTACTGATCGATGAAATTAAAGTGAAAGTGAGAATGTATGTGAAACTGTGCCGCATGAAACATTTGGTAGCATCTTCAAGAGAAGAATCGAACTATTCCCACTAGTCTACCAACATATATTTTGTTTTGCAGGTTCATGGCTAGACGATAGATAGATTTTAAGAATTGTATATGTGACGTTCATATGATTTAATATTATATAATTGTATCTCGTGTTCTAAAAGACGGTAATTAGAGTTAGACGGTTGATGTACCGTCGAGTGATTAATCGGTTAATCGGATTGATTAATCGGAAATAATTTTATTTAATAAATATTATTATATAATTATATTTAAACATTTTCAAATTATTATAAAATTATAATGAAAAATATCATATATCATTAATTCATATATATTTAGATGTTAAGATTTATAAAAAAAATCACTTATCATTAACATTTTAAGCGATTTATACTTAATAATCATTATTTAATAATTATCACATAATATATCATATAATTATTAAAAATTTGAGAGAGTATTTAAAATTTATGAAGGATTTAGGGCTATAGAACCCATACTTATTGTAAATTTGTAATAAAAATATATTAGTTATTAGTTTTTTTAAAATTTTAATTTTTTTAAAAATAAAATATTTTTTACCGATTTTTGACCGTCTCGATCGATTTTTTACGTCTAGGCCGATTTTTTTAAAAAAAGTTCTTTGACCCGATTTCCGATTAATCGAGACGGGACCCGACCGTCTACCAATTAATCGGTAAGATGACTGTCTTTAGAATACTGATAGTATCTAAACGGATCTTAGATTTGATCCATCAACTCGAAATCTCATTGAAGTAAAAATTTGACAACTCAAGCTCATTTTGATAAAATTGAATTTATTTGAATCGGCTACAAATACGACATGTTGCCTGATTGGCCCATACACGTATGTTGTTGCAACCGAATGATATGGGCTGTCCAGAACATAAACAGTTATGATATACGTTGTGCTCCGTTAACAACAGAAAATGTAGCTTGCCCAGTGCCAAAAAAATGTGGCTCATTATAACAAGACGGGGTACTTGGAATTGTATGCATCATTATTAGCTGCAAAAGACCTGACATACATCATATTAGTTACATTTATGATATGCGATTTTTTAGCTTCTTGTTATATCAAGAGAAGAACGGGAGTATCCATATATGTTACTACAGTCTACAGTACATGTCTACAACAAGTTTCATACAACTCTATGTATGATCTATGACTGAAATTACTCATGATCTGACCTATAACCCAGGTTCTCTTCGACCTTGTCAACATTTTGATACTTGTACAAGCAAGCACAGACTAAGTAATAACAAAAGTTCATCAGCCCGATCAGAACCAGCACCCAATACACATTATGTAGCCTCCCATTATTTATATTGTGGTAACCAGTTTGTCACCTTCCTGACAAGATGTACTAGTGCACTGCTCATAAAAAATGCAATTGCGATGCCCAAATGATTCAATGCAGTTGACATGCTTTTTAGCGACGGTGGAAACTCTTGGTAGTACAAATTTACTTGTCCCGGAAACTGAAATGCAATTCCAATTCCTGTAATGGCTAGCTGTGGTACTAGCCAAAATACTGACATTTGCACCACCATCGAATGTTCGAGAAGCTTCTCAGTTTTAGCTAAGTTGCGCCTCTTTGTTTCCACTACTGCTGATATACCCATACTGATGATTATAAGTATGTGGCCTGTGCCTATGCGTTGAAGAGGACTTGGGGTTAGATTAAATATTTTTCTGCATGCAGGCATGAGAAACCTGGCAAAAACGGTAATAGAGATTGCTGTGAAGATTAGTACAAAGACAACGATTGATGCCGCTGGGATTTTGAAATGGTGACTGATTCCACGATCCATTGTTAGAGATTGAAGGACAGTTAAGCTGCTTTGGATGCCAATTGCAGTGCCTAATAAAATGTTTGAAAACCAGAGGGGGAATATTTTGATCAGGGTTTTGAGCTCTTCAACTTGTGAGACTGTGCATGTTTTCCATGGGTCTGCATTTGAGCCCTCCAGATTAATGCCACCATTGGTTATCAGAGCTGCACGATTCAGAAACCTGTTTCATGTCGGAGAAAATCGTTGAGTATAATATGTTGGAAAATGTGGGTAGAAGCCCCACATTGTCAAGTCATTTTGAGCCTAAGTTTGAATGTTTTTTGGGTGCGTGCGCGCAACAAGTTATGATTGGAGTACGTTCTTCTTCGAGAGAGCTTTCCAACGCATATTTAAGTATTCAAAATAATGAAAGAATGGATGAGATATGATTATACAAAATTGGTACCTTGAAAGTGGAAATTTATAAATGAGAACTTGAATCCCACATTGAATTGAAAAATAGTTTTCCATGATTTTATATTGTAGAACACTTGTGTAGTTTGTAAGTTGTTTTAGTATGATATTTCTCTACCACCCGTGTGCGCTGCTCTGTTGCTTGCACACACAACTCTCAATCTCTAGCTTGTTAGTATCTGTAACAGACAAGATTTAAATAACCTCAACTGAATTAAGATTAAACATAAAACAGTAACCAGCTTTTTGTAGCCATTTCCGGGTTGTCGCAACAATCACATGAGAAATGTCTGTAAAGGGTCTCCTGTCTAGCATTGGGTGGTAATAAAAGCGGCTGCCAAGCAAGAAAATTACTGAACAAAGTAAATTAGCATCAGCAGATAAACCAAAGCCTATTGCCCAACTCACGTTATCTTCGATGTAAACCATGGCTGTGGATGGCAACAAAGTACCAGTCAAAGTAAACTCGTTGATCTTTTGGCTTCACAAAGGATAACGCAGTAAGTTGCAGATTTGTTGGGGACTTACACAAGTCTTCTAATTCATGACATGGTTGAGGCCTCAAGGAATGTAGTGATGAAATTAGGAACAAAAGGTTTATTCCCTGCATCAACAATAAAAACAACTTGACATGACAAGTTGAGAACCATATCAATTAACATCAAACTATACATATGGCATATAAAACAGACTGTTCTTTTCAGTATATCTATAAAAGTATGCACTAGTCTCATCTCGACAACCTTAGGTATCATATCTTAATTTCAGGTGGCATCTTTAGTAAGACTTGTTGTCAAGTGTCGAATTGAACTGTTAAGTGCACAAGATGCATACAATTTGCGGGTTGTCATTTTTAGAGAACTAGTGTATTTTTCAAGGACTAAAAATCTAAGCTCTTATTAATTATGTAAATTTAATTATTTTAATTCAGTTCATTTTGTTTATTTCATTAATCTATCAACTCCATTATTCTCAAAAAAAAACCAGAGGAACATTGGTTTAGGTCCTTTTGGATATGATGCCTATGATATGTATTACCAAGAAAGAGATATAGGAAGAGATCCAAACAACGACATAAGAGCCAAGAAACGAATCAGCTACAATGGCAGCGATGACAGGAATCAAACTAGTGCAGCCATTAACAAGGTTGAAAATCAGAGCAGCATCAATGCTGTTTACGTGGAATTGTTGTATGAGATAAACCATAAGGTTGTTCATCCATCCTCCAGCAGCAAGTGATAAGGCCGCTGTACTTGCTGTGTCTAAACAAACTGTACATGATCAGCTTCTAATATATCTTAGAAACAAATTATATGGACTTATACAAACAGGGAATTAAAGAGTAGCCTATAATGAAGGGGAAGGTGATCCATCCGCCTCGATTTATATGACAAGTATCCATGCTGATCAATCAACTGCAAGGGCTTCAATGTATGTTTGCAATATTTATATTTCAACTCAGAATATTAAAAATGCACAGAAGAGCTAGTTATGAAAGGTAATTCTTGCTCATCTAACCTACTCTTGCATGTAATGGTTCGGCATTGTCTATTGATAGCATAAATGTTAGTTGTATTCACCATTAACCAACACAATCTAATTCTTCTTGTGGTTTCCCATCATGTATATATGTATGCACACACTAGCATGCATGTCTATAGTCATCTACCACTACAAATTATATTATTCTGCAGCCACATATAGTGGCTCTGTGGCTGAAGTTGAAAAAATATTGAGGAGCCAAATTGTATTTTATAAAATTAAATGATATTGGCATGATCAAATACATAATAATATTTTACATATGAAATCTTTGTTTAAAATTTTAATAATTCGTATATTTATGTATCACAAACTTTATTTTATGAAAATATGTTTGGTCCTTAATAATAATTTCTTAACTTTTTGACATGCATGTTTGGAGTAAAAAACACATACATATATTTAAAAAAAATTTAAAAAATATATATCAAATAAAAATTTAGAATTTAAATTTTTATATGATATAAAAATTAAAAACTAATATAAATTATAATTATATGTTTTTTACTCCTAAACATGCGTGGAAAAAAAGTCAAGAAACTATTATTAAGGACCTATCATATTTGCATATTTATTAAATTGTATGCAGGAAGTTAATGTAGCGTTTATAACCTGAAGAGAATAAAAAAGGATAGAGTTCTCAAATTAATTCTCAAAAACGTTTTCAAGTACAATTTATCTCATTTTCATTGAGTGTGAAAATAATAAATGATATTGATCCCTTTTCATTTACATTAATTATATTAATTAAAACTTTATGTTAACATAACCACATCATTTAAAAGCATTTTTTAGTAGTAATATTTCTGGGGTCTTCTTTAGATATTGTATAAAAGGTTGGCAATATATGTCGGTAGTTGTATTAACTAATGAAGCAATAGCCAGTTCTTTGAACAGGTGAAACTTGTCTATGCCAATAACTAGATTTACTTGGCCCTTATTTTCTTTGGAAATTGCCTAATATTTGGTATGTATGTAAGTTAACATAAATTAAGTAGAGCTACATTTATTTAACCAATCTCCCGGAAAAATATATATATATATATATATAGTCTGTCTGTCTGTCTGTCTATCTATCTATAGTTTATCATCCTCCTTGCTTTGGTTTGAGCCTATCTAATCTCTATGTTAGGGATGGATTGTATTTTCTTTTTGCAACACAAATTAAATTTCAATCCTCAATTTGTACAATGTTACAATTACCTCTTATACAATGTATATGTTTACCTGATTCATTACTAATATGTTAGCATACTTTTTTTTTTTACAAGTAATTCATAATTTAAATTATTATTTAAACCCAAATATTAGAATGGTAATATATTTATTTGCTCATTTTATTAAATTATTAAATATGTCGAATAATTTATAAAAACGCGTTTACATGCTTTTATCATTTGGAATTTTAGTGGTGACTATTCACCACGTCCTTGGCCTTGTCGATGCAAATAACTGAAACTATGGTTTATGCTGAGTTGCAGATTTGTAGTACAATGTTTTTCATATATCACTACTACGGAAGCAAGTTGAACAAACAAATTGGTTATTCTCATTAAATTATGTTATAACAGAGTTTACAAGTATGATGCGCTCAGCACACTCTTGTGTATATTACAGGGTAAATTCAAATATACTTAGGTTCAACCATATCAAAATACAACAGAATAATGAACCAAAAAAACAAAAGTCCTTTCGAAAAATTGGCAAAGTACTACAACATGAAGGAACAGAGAAATGGAGAGAGTGAGACCTTGAACTTTCATCCGTCTGCAAAAGATGCAAGACAAGACCAAAAAAAAGGATAAGGTTAACCAGAGGGGAATCTCTAGGATCCAGTAAGAAAACACACCTAGCCATGGTTTTGTATTGATATTTTTTTTCATCAGAGTGATAGTCGACTGAGTGATGCGATATATCATGCCATGCCTGGATTAAAGGATAAGGCCTCCTGGTAAATCATGTCCTTTATCTGTTCTTCTCCAAGATGTGCCGTCTCAAATTCAAAGGAGAACGGTTTTGAGCAAATTGGTTCATCAGCTATATCATGTAATCTTTCCAGGTATGGATGGGCTAATGCTTCTTCCACTGCATTCAAAGAAAACACCAAGATATTTAAATCACCAGATCTTTATATTGACTAAAGATAAGAGCAATGTATATTCAAAATACAGTGTTAAGTTCCAGCAAATCAGTAAATGTGTGAAGTTTAGTTGGCTTTGTGTAGAAAGTACTTCTATGAACAGATTGTTAAAAGTATATGAACTGATTACATTTCCCGGTCAAAGTCACACTTCCTATACCTGTTTGATTTCCTTTTCGACAAAGGATATTAATAAGCATATTCACACATGTTCTTTTAATTTGTTGGATAGATCAACTATTTTGATTTGTAAAGGCTGCATAAAAAGTGGCAAAATAGTTAAAAACAAAAATTTGCATAGTTACAAACCCCGTCAAGTTAATTGACGAATTGACGGGTTCGTTGGGTGGGGACGCTCTAATACGATAGAAGATGGATTTCTTCAGTCAAAGTCACATTTCCTATACCTGTTTGATTTCCTTTTCGACAAAGGATATTGATAAGCATATTTTATTCCAACTACAAGCTAAAAGCACAAAAGATGCACGGACCCATTTAGTATTTATATGGTTTGTTAAATTAGTTCATACATGTTCTCTCTGATTTCTGAAGAAGACTTTCACCAGAAGATATTATCTTCTGCTGTTAGTGCTTACTTCGATATTCCTTCTACCAGTCGAGTATAAAAACATTCAAAGATAAAGTATTACCTGTAATTCTTTTGGAGGGATCAAATGTAAGCATTTTATCAATGAGGTCAATGGCTAAAGGATGGACTTGTGGATAAAGCTGTCTTAGTGACTGACGATGGTGTCGAGGAAGCTGCAAAATATATCTTTTTGCATCCTCATTTCGAACAAATCCAAGATCAGCTTCGGTTGGCGAGCCAAGCAACTGAAAGATATGAAAAAACAAAAAGGAGTAAGCATTTAAAGTGAAGTGAAAATAAAATTGCTTTTAAAATTGTTGCGCTTTTAGCATGTTACACATTTTGAAAAATATATAATTTTACATAAATAGATTAAGAATCACATTTTAAAAGTGTGAAAGCAAAAGAGCTGCCATGTACCTAAACCTACACTATTGAAAAGAAAACAAAAAGATTGCGTCAACATATTGGTTTAGTTAAGTAGTTTTTGTCAACCAAAATGAAGGTCATGTTGATATTTAAATTCTCTTGTGCAACAACTTTTGTAGACAAAGTCAGACCTACCTCAGTCAACAATCGCATTTGGTGCACATGATCTTTACCCGCAAACAAAGGCTTTCTGTTCATTAGCTCCATGTAGATACAACCCACAGACCAAACATCTATAGCAGCAGTATAATCTGAAGAGTTTAATAGCAGCTCAGGCGCTCTATACCATCTAGTGACAACATATTCTGTCATGAACTCATCATCAGTATTTGGACGAGCGAGACCAAAATCACAAATCTTCAGATCACAATTTGCATTCAACAAGAGGTTGCTAGGCTTTAAGTCTCGATGGATGATGTTTGCAGAATGAATATATTTTAGTCCTCGAAGGAGCTGATACAAGAAATACTGCAAAACAACCAATTACCGCAAATTAACGTCAGGCCTGGCCATCATTTACAAATAAAATAGCTTAAAAGTTAAACCACAGAAGTTGGTTATAAATATACCTGACAATGCTCCTCCGATAAACCTTGATTAGATCGAATGATATGGTGAAGATCAGTGTCCATGAGTTCGATAGCAATATAAACATCATTGAATTCTCTCCTTGAAGGTGGAGGAATTACATCCGTTAGAGCTATGATCTGCATTATTATTCTGAAATTAGTACTCACTAGTCCGGTAGTCCCTCCATCATGATAAAGAATTCCGATATTACTATTAAAAGTCAAACAAAAATGTCCTGATAGAATTATGCAATTATATTGAGTTTAGTTGTGTCAGACTAGTACTAATAACAGATTGTTATCAACTACTATAATTACTACTAGGATAAAAGTTTAATTTTCCTATACCTGTTAAATTTCCTTTTCGACAAAAATAAATAATAACAAGATATAGTAAGCAAATAAAGCTAATTAAAAAGCCGGAAAGAGACTAACATTTTCATGATCCAAATGACGAAGAAGTTTAATCTCCCTGAGAGTTCGTTTGGCATCCATGTAATTATCGAAAGCATTGGCAATCTTCTTGATCGCAACCATCTCATTGGTCTCCGTATTCATAATTGAACTAATTAACATCAAACATTTCAGCAACTAATAAACAAAAACAACTCAGATGAACAAAAATAATAATAATAATAATAAGTAGAAATATAATATACCAGACAATTCCATAAGCACCGCGGCCAATAGGCATGATCGGAGGGCGGTACTTGTTGGTGACTTGGAACAAATTGTCAAATATATTGTACTGAATGAACTGTCCTCCGTGCGTTGGAATCGCCGGAAAATCGGGGTACTGACCGTCGCCGGCGCTAGCCATTCTCTCTCCCCCCAGGTATATGTAGAGTTCAAGTTGTGTGTATATATATGCAAACAGATAGATTATGTGATGAGTTGAGTTGAAACTAATTCAACAAGTACAAGTATGTGTTTGTGTAGATACTAGATTACACAGAGGAGCACATTTATTTATACATGGATAGATAATAACACGTGGAGGAAAGCGAGTGGGAGTGGAGAAGGGGTGGGGGTCAACTTGTAACTTCAGAGCAAGAGGTAGGAAAAGAAGAAGAAGAAGTCGCGCCACGACGCGTTTGTGTCAATCGGACGGTCCTTGTAGCAGCCGCCTTTCATCTACGGCCATGCTTTTTCATCTTACCACTACACATGCTCCGTGTATATAACTTTTACTCGTATATTTTACACTTTAAATTTCATAGTTATCGGTTCTAAAATAAATTTTTTGTATGTAAAATATAAAAATAAATTACTACTGGTATTTTTTATTATAAATTAATTCTGAGTTTTCTTTCAGCCTTGCATATCTATTGTTCTGACTTGACCAGATTGTGCAACTTGCTGATGGAAGTCGACTTTAATGTCGTGTTAATTTATTTCCAGTTTTGCTACATGCCAAATGTTTGATTATTCATAAATTTTAGATTTTATATGATCCTTGTTAGCATCAAGCGACAGAACATGGGTGTTGCAAGTTTTCGGTGCTATTTTCTGGTAGTATTGTGGGGCTATTTTATACGACTATATGAAAATAATTAGAGATGAATATGATACAGTTTGCACCTAAAATCGTAGTATTCAATGCGGGCAGCTACGACTCTAGGAGAGGAGGGTCAGGATGCCAGAACCAGTATTAAACCGTGTTGATTCTTTTTGGGTCCCAAAATATCATGTTTGACCAATTTTTGTTGCTTATTAATCGGAGCCTGTCCAACCTGACCTGTCAGGCTAATAGATGAAATAATTATACTATATTTTAAAATAATGTTAATTAAATAATTTATTTACATTAAATTGAGTTCATGTTCAATTCCATACAGACTCCAATATCATATTCATGTTTTTTTTATTAACTATACTTGTAACCTTAAATAAGTATAGATGATAAATCCAAGCTATCCAGCCGTGTTCCCATCATGTTCATGTTAATCAAAACTAAACCTACAATCTAACTACATTATCATTTGCCATTTTTTCTTTCTTCCGTTTGCTGCCATTGTTTTGCGGTTTCTACTTGGATTTTGATAAGAAATTGTGCTTTCTCCCTAATAAAACTTTTATTATTGATATATTTATTAAACTACTATATCTTTCAATTTTTATTATTTACACTGTACTCCTGAGTTTAAATATAGAGAGAAAAGAAGTGAACAGAAAATTTTGTTGTCCTCCCAAGTTTTTTAGGAGAGAGGAGGAATGATTGAGAGAGAAATTTTTTAAAATTTTGTTTACAAAAACTTCTTCCAAAAAATAGAATGATTGTGAGTGAACTCTCACATAACCTTTTTAAATATTACCCCTATATATACTAATTTTCTTCTTCTTCCCTCTATTCTCACTCTGGAGCCGTCTCTCTTTCTTCTTTTTCAAATATAGCCGCGGCCTTTCCACCGGAAAAAACCGGTGGAAAGCCTCAATCTATTAGTTTATTTTCATTTTTCAATAAAAATTCTTATATATCAAAAACCATCGGAGCATTCGGATTTTCTGTCTTCTCCGATCAAACGGGTGGTTATTCAGTTTCGAAGGGTCCGGTTTCTCTTGTAATTTCTAGATCTCTAAATTAAATTTTGATTTTAATTTTTCAAATATATGAATATTTGGTTTAATCGAATTAAAGATTAAATTGTATGAATTTAAATTAATCATGTATAATTTAATTTATTATATAAATAATTATTTGTTAAATGAAATATTATTCTGGTTAACTTTACATTTCAAAAATTATTTAATACAACTTTAAACACCGAAAATTAAATTTTAACTAGAAATTCTTGTCTTCTAATTTTATTTTAAGGCACTACAAATTATCATTCATTTCTTCCCATAATTCTTGTAAATAAAATATTAAAATAATCTTCTCACAATGCCTGTTGTATTCATAATTTAAATAAAAAATAATGGTCAATTCTTTATTTAACTTTTTTCCTTTGATATGTAATCTCCTAATAAATAAATTTATAAAATAAAATAATTAGCTTAGTAATTACTTATGGACTAATTTTAGTAAATAAATAAATTCGTTTTTCCCCGTACCAATATAATTATTGATAGTGTATTTTTTTGCAAGTGAATAAAATTCTCAAAACTTATTCCAATTTTTACAATCTAGGTTGTAATTGATTGGTAACATCCTGGGGATCACTTTGTTTATTGCTTAAAATTATTAACTCCAAAGCTGCTGGTGATGATCAGCTGAATCAAATGGATACATCTTTAGTACAAAACACTCAAGAAGATGAATGGGGTATGCTCGTTTGCCCTTTCTTTAGTACCCCATATAATATTTTTCAGCTATTCAGTGTTTCATGTACTGCTAATTTTTCATCATCACTTGTGAGCTTACTAATTATTCTTTGGATTGATTAAAGACTGTATCTTTGGGTAATTACTAATTTCTAGATCACATATTGGGGTAAGTTTGTTTAAGTTGGGAGTAGAGAGGGTTCACATGTGGTATATTACTCAAGTGCTGATTTCCCAATTTAATTACTTGTGGGTTTTCTTTGTCATTCAACATGTATGTGCCCGTTTGCTCGGTGCTTGTAATGGGGGTAGAATTTTTAGCCAATAGCAGGATGAGATGAATGTTGATGAATGTGACAACTTTTTAATTTGTGCTCGCTCAAGTGATGCATTTTTGAAATGATAAAAAGAATACAGTTGAAATAACCATGGGGCATGGGCTGTGTTCCTGTATTTGGTCTATATTGTCTCAGTCGTTTTATCAATTCTACTATTATGAGTACTACCCTCTTTTCCCCTCCTTTGCATTGTGATTTTAGGCTTGGGCAGTTGCTTAGGTTGTATATATACATGTACATGTAGTAATGGTTTTGAAATTTATTAAGTTTTCATGTGCCACATTAAGAACATTATTGGCAAAACTAGTATTTCTTTGATTGCTGCTGATACATAATATATTGTGACAGACACTGATGGATTTGAAATTCCAAGTTTGGGAATAGGAGAGTCTGAACGAGATGAAGCTACAACTGATGTTCCAGCAGTAGAAGATTCAAAATCTTCATCCTTTAAGGTGACTGCATAAACTTTCCATTTCAGGCCATGATTTTTTTTTTGTTCAGCTTTGGTATTCTTTAATTCTGAAGTTTTTCTTTAATAAGTTAATTAACTTGCATAGCCTGGGTTCTTGCACATGGCAGGGTGATAAAGAAGAAAATATGTACCCTGGACCCCATGGAGCTCCTCCACAACAACCAAAACAACAAGAACTTAACTCCTCTGGTCGGAAGCAGAAATTCAAACAGAAATTGAAAGAAGCGGACCGAAAAAATAATGGTTCTGGACGAGAAAATAAGTTAGAGAATTTGAGGGATCTTGTTGGTGGTGAAAAAACAGTTGTCAACATGTCAAAGAATTCTCCTAAAGATTGGCTAGACCCTCATTGTCACGAGTCTGAGTTTGAAAAGCAACTTGTGCTGTAAGATGTATCATGTATCTAGAGATCGATTTCCAGCTCTTCTCTCTGCGAGGGGACAAATTTGTCAAGGGCCTGAAGGCCATGTATTTTAGCAATAAATGTCTGGATGAATGTTTGTTTTTTGAAGTCCTGGATACATGTGTTAATTATCCCACATTTTAACTGGTTTGGCAAAGATTATCTTCTATTGTAGCGGTGAGAATTTCAGTGTCAAGTTATGACAGCATTAACAACCCAATCAGGAAACCCTGTAAGGTGGTGGGTGCTGCCATCGATAATTTATGCATGTATTTATAAATTTGGAACATGTGTTCTTAAGCAAAGTAAAAATGACATTGCTGCTGTGAGGTGGTTCAGTTACAGTTTGTTGCGATACTACTGGCAGAAGTATTTTATGATTGCTACCGCTTAAGCAAGTTAACATGCAATGGTTGTCACTTGTTAGTTCTATGAATTTGCTTACCTTACGCAAGTTAACATGCACTGGTTGTTACTTGTTAGTTCTACGAATTTGCTTACCTGAGTTGATAAATTTTAAAAATTAGGCGCTTTGCAAAAATATGAATACATCATGTTAAATGATATTTTGAATGAACCAAGTAATATGCTTAATCAAGTTTTGCTGTGAAGAAATTGTGAATATATTGTCTGTACAATGACGAAACGACTCGAAGCATTTTCAATGCGTGAGAGTTGGTTGATAAGTCTCCTCGGGGAGTTGGGAATGAGTTATCTTACTGATATGCTTAGGGTATATCTGGAATATCAGTTCACTGCAGGCCATCTGCTGATGGCCAGTGCCTGGTAAAATATAGTATTAGTGATGGCTGATGCACACCTTCTGCCTATCAGATGTAAAAACAATTAAATCACATCTCTGCGTATTAGATTGATCAGCTAGACTTGGTGTTCCCTTTAGGCAGAGATCACTCTAAAAGGTATGGTTCTTTTCAAGTGATAAAGTGTCAGTTCCCATACATACACATAAATTGCTGATACCCCGTTGATTTCATACTAAGATAAATTAAATCAATTACTGCATATTAAAGAGATATAATATTCCCCGAGGAATAACGAAGGACAATGTTGCCACAACAGCACATTTGTTGTTTCTTCTTCGGATACTGTGGCTTAATCTCCCACTGATGCTGGATTTCAATATTAGAGAAATTCTGTTCCATGACTTGATCAATGTTATGTTTTTTGTGGGCGGGTTACGTCTTTTAGGTCATGTTTTTCTCAACTTGCATGACTCTCAAGAAGAGAGCTCCGATGCCAATGCTTATCATCTCCCAATGTATATATTACTAGTAACACACTACAATGATTTTCATATGATGTTATAAGATACATCATATCTTCCTAAAAGCGTGACACGTTGAAAGCTAATATTTCTAACAACTTGGTCTACATTGACTGATTATTTAGCCAAGTCAAAACCGAACATGCTGAAGGCATATTTACAACATACATCTATAGTTTCTTCCTTTTAAATAGTACCACCAGCATCTTGCTTAATTTTGTCGATTCCCAGTATAAGATGATTGAGCCATCAAAATATCAGAGGGAGACAAAGTTCCGGACTGATCGACATCAAGATCTTCAAACTGTTCCATAATTGTTGCAATGTCTTCCTGGCAAATTTTCCCCATCTCTTTAAGCCTATAGATAATGAATTCAGCGGCCCTATATATATAAAAGTTAAACAAATTAGACAAGAAAAGAATACTATTCTAAAGTTGAGCACTGAAGCACTAAATAGTCTCCTAACCATAATTTCTTTTCTTAATCCAGTTCAATAATATGACTATACACTAAATCTTAATCCAGTTATATATTGCACACAGAAAGCTTACATACCCAACAACTCCATCATCATCGATATCAGCAGCCTCCAAATCCACATTAGTGACCCTTTTTGCAAGTACCAACTTGACCAATGCCCTTTGTCGATTTTCAGTGTTCACCTCGGCAATACAAAAGAAGAGTTGACCTAAGCAGATAGTACTCACCAATATCCAAAATATTGCAAAAATACGCCCAGCTGTTGTAGAAAAGCTCTTGTCCCCATAACCTAATGTTGTGATAGTTGAGCAGACACAATAAAAAGCATCAATAAGGTCTAGTTTCTCCATTGTGGCAAGGAAGACAGTCCCAGCAACTATAAGCACCACTAGAAAAGACAGTACCATGAAACACTTGTATCTTACTCTGTTGGTTTCAATCTCCTTTAGCATATCTAATTCGCCAACCTTCTGATTTATATGCAATGCTCTGACTAACAAAAATTCCTGTTTCTCTACAAGGTAGTCTGCTGCACTGCTTAAAGTCAAACAAACTAAAGCCATTCCAGAGAAGACAAACACACAAGCGAGTAATTTTGAAGGTGTACTGTCAGGCACAAGATCTCCATATCCAACAGTTGTCATTGTCACAATGCAAAAATAAACAGAATCTAGAATTCCATTTGTTTTCAATCCCTTAACGTGGTCTCTAACAAGGTAGAAACAAATGGTACCTGCAGCTAAGTACAGGACCAAAAATATGAGGACTCTCTTTAAACTGGGGTGGAGGTTATCACGTAGGGACTTGGATCCTGCAAGTTGGCTATGGTGTTCAAATTCTGGAGGAATATATTCTGTTAGAGGGACACTTTTACAACGGCGGAACCTCCTTCTTGGCGGAATTATATGATTTACCGGAGTTCCATGATCTCTGAGGCCTTCCAGCAGGGGTTCTTTTGCACTTTCATTGGCCATCCTAGTAATTACTGAATGCTGAACATTTTCAGTGGCCTGCAGATTAATCAAAGATTATATGCAAAGTTATAAGAGAACATATGATCTATTGACATAAAGCTGGATTCTTCAGATTGTAATGTATACATTGTTCAATCTACAATGTAATATGTATCAGAATAAAATAAGAAATACATAATGTATGCCATTTATGGTCTGCTTTTTCCCCCTTTCGAATCTTATCTGTACCACTTTCGTATAACGGAATGCAAAGACATGTAGTGATGAAGTTGTATGATCAAATCCAAACAGACAGCATATGAAGACTTGAATTTTTGGAATGGTTAATCTGATGTTCTGTTTATGCCAGAATAATACAAGCATTAATCTGATATGATCTTTACTGCGTCCAGGCAAGAATAATAGATATAATGATGTAATGACGTCTCCTACAATAAAATATATCTAACATGATTTTAACGTAGTTACAATAATTATGACTAAATACCAAGTCAAAGTTAGTCTTGTTCCGTCGCTCCAGATGCAACAATATGACTCTTACACTGCTGCAATTTTACCTAAAGGCTCACAACTTATCAGCACACTTAGTGGAAGAGATATTATAAGTACATACCAACTGTGTTACATTTTCGCCACTCCAATTCTGCATGCTCACCTGAAGGTTGTCAGCTTGTTAAAACCTCGTAATCCCGCACAGATTTTTTCCAGCACCTCCCAAAAAGCTTGATACTATTGGAGTTAATCAAATACTTATATTTTCAAATATTTCTTTTTTTGACTCCTAAACGTGGGACTTGGGTTGACACCCCAACACAAGAGAAACCATAAAGTAATAAACTTATAAAGAGGTGTAAGCGGGTCAAGTTATTTATGATCTACTCAAGCACAAATTGTAGACTAGGGATGTAAACGAGTCAAGCTATTCTTTAACTACTCAATATCGACATGTAATATACTTGAATTTGACTCGACAATAATCAGGTCAATCTCAATTAGTGCAAATAGTTTATCGAATCGACCTCTTGTATGAAATTGTTTGAGTAGTGAGGCTCGTGAGTGGAATTATGCTTTTAATCTTTGATTATTAATTGAATTATAAATAAATAAATATACCTTAGATGAATAATATCGGGCTTAATTTGTGATTTACATATTTAATCCGAGTCAAGTCTGGGATTTATAGTCGAGCCAATCTAGAGCCTGACACGATTTTGCCTTGTCCTATTTTACTTCCCATATAATGATAATAAGGTTTCTTGACTTAGCCAAAACATGGACATTAAACAATAAACTAGTATTACTTTTGCATTACAAATTAATCAACATTAACATACTACCACATCTATATGTAAGAAAGGCAAAACAGCTAGAGATTTAAACAAGTGGACATACAAACTCAAGAAATTAATTGCTACAACAACAACTCAAGAAATAAAACCAATAAGAATTGAAATATACATATACATATACACCGACATGGGGTGTGTGTCTGTGTGTGTATAGAACAAAGAGAGAAATGAGGTGTACCTGTTACAGAATAGACAGCAAGTTGGAGGGTTCTATCTCTCCCTGTGTGTCGAAGCTCTTTTAGCTAAAATCTTTTCTTTTTTAAAGTTAAATGAATGATGTGAGTTTTTTATTTTCAATGATTAACGTTGAAAAGCATCGGTGTTATTTTTTGACTCTTTTTTTTTTAATTATTATTATTTTGTTAGTCAAGAAGACTATAAATTATCGTTCCACCTGCATTACCAACACACGCAGAATTCTTAAATCATTTATCTATCAATTTTCACCCCCGACTTCTAAAATTTTCATTTTAGTTTTAAACTAAAACTAGCTTATATCCCGTGCGGATAATTTTTTTTAATTTTTTAATATTTTTATTTTAATATTTTTTAATGATTTGAATTTATTTGTATTTGTATAATAATAATTTAAATTTTATTTAATATTATATGTATATGTTTTTATATAATTTATTTATATTTATATTTTAATAGGATAATTTTTGTTTGTTTTGTATAGAGATGTATTTTACTTAGGAGATTAATGTGAGATATTTTAGTTAGAAGATTAATATGAGATTGTATTTTAGTAGTAATGTTTATATTCTTTAGAATTATAATGTTTATGAGTTGTTTGCATAAAATGAGGATTATTGGTGTTAGAATTGTATGTATGATTATATTCTTTTAAAATTATATTTTATTAAAATACAATGGTTAAGATTATTTCTATGGTTCACTTAAAATTGGACGGTCAAGATCTTTTCTATGGTTCACCTAGTACTATACCGACCAAAATTTTTAATCTTTCATCTTTAATAATATAGTATAGATATGCTGCATAATTATTATAAATTTAGATTTTTTTAAAAAAAAATATATAGCATTTCTCCTAAATTAAATTATATTAATTATTTTATTTTTGCTAGTATAAAAATAAACACGAATAAAAATACTCGAATCTTATAACAGCGTGTAAATCTATTTTTATAACAGAAAATGGAGGGAAACAATTCAATCTCCCCCTTGGATATGGTGAATAGAATCAGAGGTAAAAACAACCCTTACAACTCTTTCTCTACACATATGGAGATCATTTAAATTTGTAATTGCACTTCATTTCATATCAATTAATCGAAATTGTGCCTGACCTACTTATATAAATCGAGTCATTTCAGAATTTACTCGATCGATAATCAAAGGTATATCTAAGGAACAATCTTCATTCGTAGTGTACATCGATCGATTCAGAAATTACTGTACTGACTCTTCTGGTTACTGGTATGTTCTTTCACCTACCTTTCCAATTCTATCTTGTTTGCATAATTGCATGTGTGTCAGTGTGTGTGTGTGTGTGAGAGAGAGAGAGAGGACGTGGTAGTGATTTTATTTAAGTGTTAATTGTCTGATTATGTTTTCATTATTATTTTAGTGATTTGATTTGATTGATTTCGTTATTTATGTAATCTAATTGATATACAACACCTGCGGTGTATTGTTTGAAGCTCGATTAGTAAAATTTGGAGTTTTTTTTGTCATTTCTCTGATTAAAACACCCTCCCACACACGTATATTTGTTTTGAAATAAATGAAAATATTTCACTTGTTTCTAAAAGTGAAATTTTGACATTGCATGAGAATGAATGAAATGAGAGTAGCCCTAACCAACCATTTTTACTCCTTCCGATCTGCAGAAGAACTAATATATCGTTCAGGATTATATGATCCTTTAATTCAATTTGTTCCGAACACAACCTAGGAATGAATGACTAGCAAAATGGAATTATGATATCAGACTTGTACACATTTTATATCGTAGTATACTGGATCTGAAATTTATATTACGGATCGTAAACTAGTTATTGATAGAAGATACTGTCTTTTGAGTTGTGGGAATAGTGACTAGTTTCAGGCTTGCAGTTAGGAAATTGATGCATATTGTACCTCTTTAAAAATTGTAGTTTCATGAATAATGATAAACACACAAGTGACAGCTCTAATTAGGATGTGTCATTTAACTTCCAAGTTACTCGTCCTTTCAGTTGTGAACAAATTGTTCAGCTGTTGACTGCGTAAGCACCATGTTGTGTGGAATGTAAGTGCTTATTGTATGTGTGGCTGGATGCGTGCAGTTGCTGCAGTTCTGATACAGCCAAGGGAAAGGAGGTTATAACACTACAACGTGAATGTCATGTACGTCGGCTGGGTGAGTGTCATTCATGATCATGTTTGCACTTTGCATCAGTATCGTTGTATAAATTACTTTACATTTAATATTACCATAGAGTTTCCTCTCTCTCTACCACGAGTATTAATAGAAACAAGAATTTGTAAATTTTAGCAGTAGTTTTTTAAATGGTATCATCATTTCTCAGATGTCTTGCTAAGAGTGCTACTGATTGTTCAGCAACTTCTGCAAGAAAACAAGCATGGCTCAAAGAGGGATATATTCTACATGCATCCTTCTGTTTTTAAAGGTGAAATTCTAATTCTTTTTTTCTTTTTATTTTTTTGGAGAGGGGGTAGTGTGTGTATTTTTGTGTATATGCTACTAAAACAGATGTATCAGTATCAATCATCATCCTCTTACATTGTCAGCATCTTTGCTTGGTAGATTACTTGGAATTTGAGAATAACACTTTTAACCATATTACTCTAATGTGTGCCACTTTAGTGGTTTATGTCCAAGAGCCAGAACTTCCCTCCACACAACATCTCTCATTTTCATTTATTCTTAAACAGAACAGTCAGTAGTCGACCGTGCAATCAATGACATCTGCATCCTTCTGCGGTGCAGTCGCCACAATCTGAATGTAGTATGTATCATATTCACCTCTTGTTTTTCATTTTTGTTATATTCTTCAATATTATAGCTTGAGTTGTCGTCATTATCTGAGGCAACGCTGAAGATGAAGTTAGTCCGTATAGTTTATCTTATAAGTAACTTATAAGTTAGAAATTGTATATAATTCCTAACTTATAAGTAACTTATGTAGTAAACATGTCTCTATTTTTACTTTTCAGGAAGAAAGGAAAATGTTTGCTAATTGTTAGGGATCTACAATACAATGTAGTTTTCCTTGATAAGACTAGAGCGTGTTGTAACTAAAGATATATACTAAACTGTGACATGCTACTATCTATGCTTTTTTTACCCCACCACCTGACCACCCGAAACTGGAGAAAACTAATATTAAATAATTAATAACTGTCCATGTCAGAAATAATGATATTTTGCAAAACAATTTCGAATTCCCTCATGGTCCCAGAAGTAACTGATGTTGTTATAAAATAAATTATATGCCTTATCCCACTTACAAAGATATCAGGAAACACTTGCAGCAACAGCATGAGAAAACAAAGCAGCAGGGTTATATATGTGAATATTGTGATTACTTGCCGCTCTGAAATAAAATTGTTAGTCTCATATATTAATTTTATGGTTAATTCTACAGGTGTCTGTTGGGAAAGGGTAATAAATACTTTATGGATATGCTGACAGATAATTATGTATACTGCGGCTAGCAGGATACATCTCATGAGTGTAACTGACATGTTTTGTTCAACTATGGATATGATTTATTCCTCCAATAGATTGGTGATGGGATGGCTAAGATTTTCAGAAGCTGGGAGGAGATTTGATTGCATTAACAGTCCCAATTCTGTAAGAACAAGCATTATTATTTGATATAGCATTATAAAAAACCTAAACTAATGATTTGTTTTTCAAATTCAGGCTCATCCTGTTCCAGTGAACGTTGAAGAAGTAAAAGGTATTCACATAAACAATATTATTATCTTTGTATGATTTTACTCTACCTACGAGAGGAGACCATATACAGTGATATTAATTTACAGGGATTCTCTTAAATCACTTTAATATTTGCTAAAATCTTCTTTCCAGAGTTCCTGCGCTTGTAATGCAGATAACTAGAATAGAATTCCAGTCAGCTTGTCTCTTAGCTAATTTTTCCTCTTCTTTCTTGGGACAGATATCATGAGTGTTGCCAAATATATATTGATTGTGGAGAAAGAATCAGGTCACCCATTTCTTGGCAGATTGCCTTTATCATTCTTCTGAACTTAAATGTAATTTATTTGGGTTTGATGCAGTTTTTCAGCGATTATCCAATGATCAGTTTTGCAAGAAAAACCAGTGCATTGTCATTACAGTAAGTGTACTCTTAAATGAATATTCGCTAGTTGCTGGATAACCTTAAAATAGTGTTAACTTTGCTTTTCCAACAGGGAAGAGGTTATCCAGATGTTCCCACAAGAAGGTCACCTCACACTGTGCACGCGTTAATCTCTTTTCACTTGAAAGATACAATGATAATATAGTTTCTGGGCGTGGATTGATTTTGAACAGGTTTTTGCGGCTCATCATTGAAAAGTTGTGCCTGCCTACATATTGCTTAGTAGATTGTGATCCATACGGCTTTGACATCTTGACTACATATCGATTTGGTTCAATGGTGAGGTTCCTTGTGGTTTTGTAGTTATACTTTTGAATGTCTACTTAACTTATAGGTGCTCGTTTTATCTTTTTTCTTAAAGCAAATGGCCTATGATGCAAAATATCTACATATAACCAAGATACACTGGATTGGAGTATTTCTTTCTGATGTTGATAAATATTGTCTTCCCAAAAATTGTCTCCTTCCTTTGACTAAAGAAGGTGAGATCAACGAGTCATGTTCGGAAATTACAATCTTTTCTCCAGCTCTCTTTTTTCTATCTTTGTTTCGAGAATAAATTCTTTGGATGTATAAACTGCTTTTTTAACTAAAGATGTTTTAGGAGAAGATCTAGTAATTAAGGTTATGTAATCCAATTCACATTTGATACGGTTAATACATTAGTTAGTGTAACACAATTTCTAATGGAGATCTGTTTTAAAATTGAGCTCTTTGTTATATCTTGCATTTATCTTTAGACAAGTCGAGAACTGAAGCATTGCTGCGTAGATGTTACTTGGAACGAGAAGTGCCGGAATGGAGGTGTGACATAAGTCTGTATGTAATCAATTTTTTCTTATATTATTATGAACTTGCTTGGCATTGCAATCGGTTATATTTTTTTTTCTTTTGGTGTTGCTCTTGAAGGTCGGAGCTGGAGTTGCTGCTGCAGACAGGAGTCAAATTTGAGATTGAAGCATTATCAGCACACTCACTTTCATTCTTGTCAGAGGTTTATGTGCCATCTAAGATTCAAGGTGAATTTTATATGTAAACATCCTTATTACCTGTCGTATTACAGTGTTTGCTAGATCATTAAAGCTCTTAATATTCCTACTTAAGTAATATCGTTGGAACTATCGGTGTTGAGTTCTGACAAGCATTGTTCCTAGTCAAGAACTAAAATCATTAATCTAAATAACAAATATTTCATCATGCTTTAGATCATGAAACAGTTGACTGAAGTGGCAGAATAAACAAAACAACCTATAGACAAAACACACACACACACACACACGAGGCAAATCAAACAAAAGAGGCGAATTAAACAAAATATAGCCAAGAACTGATAATTGAACTGGCTCAAAAATGGAGAAGCTAAAACCAGTATTAAACTTAGAATTTATAAGAACAAAGAAAATCTGAAACACTGTATTAAACTAGGTACTCTCTAGGTTCCATTTTTGTTGTCCAAATTTTTTGCATGTAATTTAAGGTACATAAAAAAAATAGTTCCGCAAATTATTTTTAAAATCTTCTTACTCTGAATTTAAATTATTATTAAGATAGAGAAAATTTTAGAAATAATTTATGGATATTTCTCTTTTATACACCTTAAATTACGTGCAAAAAATAAATGGGATTACAAAAATGAGATGAAGAGAGCATATATATATATATATATAGAGCAAAGTAAAACATATATAATTGACTTAGCAAAAAAAAAAACATATATAATTGAGAAGTATACTTTTTTTTCAAATGTGATAAATGATTTTAGAACCACGGTTTCGGTGATCATTGAAATGTCTTTCCATCCTCTCACAAATGTTACAGATGTGCCCAATATACAACAGCTCAGATTTGCAGCGCAAACAAAATTGCCTTTGACACTTTAGGCACAACTTCTTGGCACCTCCCCTTCTATCAATTGTAAACACTCCTTCACAATCTTCAGACAGACATTCAATCTCTCTTGCGTTCTCCAAAACATAAATTTCCGTTAAAGCATTTGTCCATCTTTCATACACTTTTTCCGGAATCAAGCTCCTGCAAAACTCTGACTTCAAAACAATTCTACACTTGGAGTCAGGACACTTCACTTGTCTAACATCCTTTTGAATATTGTTCTGGAGATAACTCTCAATGCAATCTCTACAGAACATGTGATTGCACTTAGGAACATGAATTGAATCTCTGATTGAGATAACATCCATGCATAGGTCACAACTCACGCATGATGGTCCACCTCTTGTTACTTCTCTCCTTTGTTTTTATTATTTACTTCTAAACTTCCCTCTATCGCTATTATTGTTTGTGTGCATATATGTTTTTGTTTTTGGTCATTTTCTAATTTTCCCTCTCTCGCCATTATTTCTACCTGCTGCTAATGAGGTGTTAGTTTATGTACTCTTCAGGAGGAATATAAAGGGTCGATAGCTTATTAATCTAGCTGGAAATGTAAATGCCTTGTTGATATGTATGCTAAGAGACATTGTAACAGTTAGCTTCTATCACTCTTTTGTTAAGTAGAATCCTTTATGGAAACAAATTCTACATTTGAATGCTAATTTTAGAGTTATGAGTACCAATCAAGCTAAACAAGTTTATTTAAACTAGAAGTTGCTCCTATTGCAAATTCAAAACCATGACGTTTTTTTATGGAACTGCGTTCGTTCACTTTAATTTAGTTGTTAATATGAAAAAAAGGGTATTTATCAAATATATATTATTATTTTTTTGCGATTTTACTATTTTTTGATTTTTTTGAAAAAATACAGTTTTACAATCAATGCAACTAAAGTCAATCTCAATAGCACTGAATGTAACTTTTTTTTGAAAAAAATTAAAGTTGCTCGTATTTGTATTTGAGGTTGAATTTAGTTGCATCATGTTGCATTGGTTGTAAAATCGTATATTTGTAAAATAAAAAATAAAAAGGATAAATTTTTGCAAAAAATAATAAAAAATTTAGTATTTTTCAAAAAAAATGAGGATATCTATAGTTGTACTATTGATAATGTTTTCATGGATATATATATGTATATATATATATATATATATTATGATACACTTTGACACACGCATACACATATATATGAATAATTATATTTAAAATTTATCCTTTTTATAATTTATTAAAATTGATTGGATTTATTTAATAAAAACATATATGGTTGGTTAAAATATAAAAAAATTATAATTTTTTTAGCTGACAACACACAATTTATATAACTAAACTAACGGCTGTATTCAATTCAAATTTTAATAGGTTGTTAATAATTCTTGAATTTTAATAGATTATACTCTTTCCGTCCGGTAAATATTGGTGTATAAATTATACATTATTAATTTATAATTTTATAAATTTAAAAATTAAGTCTAATAATATATTAAATATACTTTTTAATAATATATTTTTCATGATTTTGTTATTTAACAATAATTATTAGTTATATTAGTTAATACACCCATAAATTAAATACGAATGACTTTTGTGTAGTGCGTTATATAATTGTTGTGTTCTTCGACCATTATAATCCTAATATTCTAAAACTAGATGGAATATTTTTATTACGATTTAAACGTAATAATAATAATAATTTTTAAAAATATAATTAGATTTAAAATAAAATTATAAGAATCATCTAAAACATATAAATATATTGAATTAAAACATTATTATCATCACCGTCATTTATTTATATTATATTTTTTAAATTTAAGTTTTAAACTATAATAATTAAATTTCATAAATATTTAAATTTATTTAATACAATGTAATTATATATGAACAACTACCAAGTCACGAAATCTTTAGTTTGAATTTTTATGAGAAAAAAGAAGACAGTATTCTAATTAAATAATTTGCACAAAATCGTTTGGTTCGTAGACTAATGTGTGGTTGAAACGTGGATCTATGCAATATAAGGTATAAACTTTATTTTTAATATCATTTATTAACTTTGATTTTAAATTATAATATTATTTTTTTGACAAATTTAAAACAATTTCCATTAATAACTTGAAAGAGACTCAGTTCAGACAAACCTCAAACTAATCATGCAACCAGATTGAAAAATAAATAAACGAGCTAAATAACTAACCACTTTATTTCCAAATTACTTGACAAAATGAATATAAATATTCTTAAAATTAAAAATGAAATCGATGGCATTCTAACTTCCCAAACAATCCAAATTACACCAATATCCCTAAATACAATAGTATCACAATTGACCTTCACACAATTATGACCATTTTTCATGACTCTCAAGAGTAACAGACACATATGAATAATCTTTCGTTGTGAAAGGTGAGTCTTTGTAATATTCGCCACCGACCGAACTTCAATATTGATTTTCCACGTATCCCAATACACCATATAAATCATTCTCAATAAAATTAACATTAAAATTAAACTCGCACAAAGCGATACAGCAAATATCAAGACAAACAAACAATTGCACAAAACGATATTACGCAAAAAATGATATAAAAATTTGAAAAATCAAAGATCTTGGAATGACATTAAATATTGATATGAATATATGATGTTAAATAGGAGATTTTGAATTTAAGAATTTTTTATTTGATATTTCGAGCTCTAGGTAAAATGAAGAGAAGAACTCAAATGGATTTTTTAGACAAAAACTCGATAGATGAGAGGGCGGAGGGACGAAAATGGATTTGTGAAGATGAATGAAGGCTTATCTGATCAAGAGAGAGTAGATATGAAGAAATGAAGTGGTGGTTAGCTAGGGTTTTTAGCAATAAAAGGGGAGGTCAATTCTCATGTATATAAATTATAATATTATTAATTATTAGTTGAATCAACATTTTTTTTATAACAAAGTTAAATTATATACACTTTTTATTTATAATGTTTATTTTTATTATTAATAAATATATGTTATTGGAAAATTATTTAAATAAATTTTTCTCTAATTATATCCATCTTGAATTTTAAAAAGGGAAATTCCTAATAGTACCATTGTATTATTGGCTTTTCTAAATGGCATCAATCACTATTTTAGACTTCCAAGTAGTAACACTGTACTTTTGACTTCATCCATATTATAACACTCCGTTAGCTGACCGTTAGTCCAACGTTATAAAATTACAATTAATTAAAGGTAAATTCCTAATAGTACCACCGTACATTTGGATTTTCCAAATGGTACCAATGATTGTTTTGAACTTCCAAATGGTAATACTGAACTATTGACTTCATCTACATGGTAACACTCCGTTAGTTGAACGTTAATCAAACGTTATTCTTGATAAATTTAAGACATGTTTGGATGTTTGCTCATATTTTATAATTTTTTTCAATATTAAATATGATATACAATATAATATTATACCGTATCTACACGTTTTATTATTATTTAAAATCTTCATGTTTAAAATTATTAAAAATTAAACATAACTTCTGTATTTAGTAATTTATTAAGGCTGGATGTAGCAGTTTGTCACAATAGTGTTAGCTAGAAATAGATATCAGTCAATTGTAAAACATGTCTTGTCTATTTCTAATTATAGTTAATCTATCTTATGTGAGCATGTGCACAGGATATGTTGTCTATATATTTTATGCACAGCCACATTTGATAGATGTCTTGTGAGTTTTACAATTGTAATCTTCTTAGAACAAGAAGCTGAAGTTCAATTGGAATTTCAGATTGTAGCAAAAGTTCATTCTAATAAAATTAGATTGAAAGTTACATCTAGTGTTCATTATACTTATTTCTCTATCTGTTGTTCTAACTTAAATCTGTTTTATTTGCTCAACCTTACAATCCAGTTGACAGTTTATCTAGTCCATAAAAATCAAAAGAGTGAAAAAGATTTGAAGTATACATTCACCCCCTCGTAAACTTCTAGAACTCATAATTCCTAACATACATATACATTTTTCCTTGAATTCTGGACATTACTCGAATTAGTAATCTTACTTTTTCTTCATAAGTCTTGTCTTCATTCCAAATGTAGATAAAGGTACTATGTGAAGATTTGACATTCTTGACACCATGAGCACGCTTCACCCTTTTTGCTTGCTTTTTCTCAAGTTGCAATTGTAGACTTGACAGACTACGTAGAAATGTCAAGATCAATCTGTGAATGACTTTACCTAGTCTGCTACTTGAAACAGACTACTGTCAGGAAACTTGTTGTCTTGAATCTTCAATCTCCGCCAAGTTTACTGTCAAAAAAATAGTTGCTGTCGTCTGTTTCCAAAAGTTGCTGTCACTTGAATATGCTGTCGTAGGCTCCAGAATGTAGAATGTTACTGTCAGAAAAATGATATATGTTGTGCATGAACACTTTGTGAACTTCTACTTCATTGATCATTTATTTCATTTACACATGACAGTAACTATTGATACTTACTGTCACCTAATTGACTATTTGAGCATCTTATTACAAGTGACATTTTAAACATACTGTCAAACTATATATGACAGTATGTTTTATTTAGTTAATTATTAATTAATCTAAGTAAATATTAGTTGATTACATTGTTGGTACCACAATCCCTAACAGATTTTAATCTTATTATATTAAAGATTTTAATCAATATTAAAATTAGTCGATTTATGAAAATTATATAGGGAAATTCTTAATGATACCACTATAGAATTGACTTTTTCAAGTGGTACCAATGATTATAACGTTTGACTAACAGATAGATAACAGAGTGTTACAGTGTGGACGAAGTCAATAGTTCGGTATTATCACTTGGAAGTTTAAAACAATAATTGGTACCATTTGGAAAAGCCAATAGTACAATGGTACTATTAAGAATTTCCCTTTTAAAAATTAATATTTTATAAAATTGAGAAATAAATATGAAAAGTGAAAAAAAATCCAACTAAACACAAACTATAAATTTTATTTATTTTAAATTCATGTTTTATATGAGCGTATCAAATCACTTTAAGGGTCGTTTGGTTCAACTCATTCTTAAATCTGATATGAGTTTCGTCCATTTCAAACCCATGCATGATATTTGGTTGAGAAAAATAATAATTTCAAATACATATCTCAAACCCACAAAGTATGGTTTTTTGATACCCAAACGGATGTGAGTATAAGAAAGAGGTATGCAGAATCATTTTATTTTAATATTTTCATCTCTATTTAAGCAATTAAATTTAAATATTTAATAAGAAATAAATCAATGATACAAAAATACATTAAAATAATAAATTTATTAACATTTTAAATTAATTATAATTAATAACTCAAAATTTATTAAATCAAATATATTCCTTCGAACCCTCAACCAAACACATGATATCAGAAATGATACCTCAAACCCATACATTTTTAACCCGATTCCTGATTTCAACCTCATACTACTCCGCGAACCAAATCACCAAGCGATAGAGAATAAAACTAATAATTTTAGTGATTTAAAGACGCAATCACTATGTTTATACAAATAAATAAAATATATATCAAAATTAAATAAAATTGATTCAAATAGTAAGAATTAAATTATTTTTTGAAAAATATAACTTATTATTTTAAACATATAAATATTTCAAATAATCCAAAAATTAATTTTAAATATTAAATTTTATTAATGAGTATATAATTATTTCTAAATACCTAACGACTTGTATGATTTAAATACGAAACCAAATTAATTTAGATATATAATATTCAAATTTTGAATATATGGACCAAATGTTTCCCTAGTTTCGATTATACTAACACAAAAGCCCCTTGTTTAAAAAAAACACAAAATCCCCAAAGCCGACAAAACAGGAAATGGCATTTCCGTTAATAAAATAAACTCCAAGGGCATATACTCACACCCCCGCAAAATATTTATATACCAAACGAAAACGACTCTGAGAAACCCCGCAGCATAAAAATCCCATCCCCAACTCATTCATCTCTCTCTCTATCTCTAAAAGGTTTTCTCGCTATCTTTTTCATCGATCGCGCCTCTCACCGATTCAATCATCTTTTCAATCTATACATACACATATACTGTAAGTATATCCTTGCTCGATTCTCAGTTTTTGATTTGTTTCGTTGTTTTAATCGCTTGATTCGATCCGTTTTTTCTCAATTTAAGATCGTTTTGTGTGATTATTTAGTTTTGTTTCTTTAATTTAGTTTAGTTTAGTTTTGTTTGATTTTTGTGTTTATTTCGAGTCTGTTAGTTTTGTATGCTTGATTTTGATTTGCATGATGTGTTTGTATTGTTTTGTGTTAATTAGATGATTAGATCAGTTTGATGTGCTATTTGATGTGTTTTTTTTGTTTTGATTGCGAAATAGTCGAATTTTCGATAGATAGGCTTTAGTAAATATGATAATGGATTGAGCGGTTGCGATTATCTTGAATTTGCTGTTACTTCTATTAGTTTAGGATATTCGGTTATAAGTTTGCGGAAATGTGAATTTACGGTTTCTTCGGGGGTTCTGTATAAATGTTAATTTTGAATCAATTTGAGCTTTTAGAGTATAGCACTATAGCCTGATCTATGTTGAGTTTATGTCAACTGTTTTCGTGTATTATATGTTTTGAAAGATGTTGAGCTGCTTTTGTTTGGACTTGCAATTGCTCGAAATTTGTCAATTTTGGTGTTTTGTTGCTCATCTAATTATTTTATGGGTTTCTAGAGATATAACTTATTATGAAATTGTGTTGCGATGCTGTAAATTATTAGGCAATTATGAGCAACGAAGGAGAAAAGACTTGTCCTCTCTGTGCTGAGGAGATGGATTTGACTGATCAGCAGTTGAAGCCTTGCAAGTGTGGTTATGAGGTATGGTTGAATCGGTAATTACAGCAAACATAAGATGTACTTGGTCGTATTAACTGCTGATAGGATAACTATCATGTTGAAAGTTGATGCTGTATTCTGATGGAGCGTTATTGTAATATGCTATTTCAGTCGGATATTATGACTGATGTTATCGTCATGTTACACGGGATATAAATATTAGTACCTTTCGAAACCTTGCTAATTACTACGGTGTAATGGGATTATTATTGAAAAGTTATCAAAATCCCAGTTAAGTAGCTGAATCGTGATACAGCTCCGATAAGCCATTTTCTTATTAGTAATATGTTAGAGCAAGTCCAACAGTGTCTTACTTGATTCCCAATAAATATTATAAAATAATGGGTCCTAGTGATTTAGGTAATCTATTTTGCATGTCAGCTCCAACAATCTCCCCTATATTCATTCCCCATTATTATAATAATAAAAAATTTGAATCTAATTAGTCTTAAAAAGGAGGAAAGAGAAAAAAAAAGGAGAAAAGATGCGAGAAAATGGAGGGAAATGAATTTTTTATTCACTAGGATATCCTAGAGGATCCCTATTAATAGGACATGGCTAGTAAAATTTAGAATATCCTAGTGATTGAATCACTAGGATACTGTTGGAGTTGTATTTTTATGTCATATTCCCAATTTTTGAGCTTAGGAGCTCATTTAGAGATGTTGTTGGGCTTGCTCTTATGTTATACATTAAGTGTTGAAATGATAGAAAGAATAAAGCATCTATTAGAAGTATTGGAAAGTGAAAAGTGCAATTGTTATATGCTGCAATTAGGCATTTTGCATAAATCTGATATGTATTGTAAATTCAACTTGCAGCGGTTGAAGTAAAATTTATACTCTTTGGTGCAATTCTTATTGTAAGTTGACTCTCAAACCCAAAAGCATGTTTTTTTGTGTGGCAGATTTGTGTTTGGTGCTGGCATCACATAATAAACATGGCTGAGAAGGACAATGTAGAAGGCAGGTGTCCAGCATGTCGCACCCCTTACAACAAGGAAAAAATTGTTGATAAGGCAGCTCAGTGTGAAAGGTTTTTATATATGCAGAGTTCTGGTCAACACACAATAATGTTTGCAGAATTTTTGTGACATAGTTCTCATAAGGTCACACTATTTTTCTCAATGATAGGTTGTTGTCTGAGTTAAATGTGGAGAAGAAAGTGAAGTCGAAGTCAAAGAGTAAAGCACCTGATGGTAGAAAGAACCTAAGTAGTGTGCGAGTGATTCAAAGAAATCTTGTCTACATTGTGGGGTTACCTCTTACTTTAGCAGATGAAGATGTGTGTAAATCACCTTTTGTTACCCATGCTCTTTCCTTTTGTCTATACTTTTTTGCAAGGGTTTTTTAATCACCTGTATATATCTGTTGTTTTTATGCAGCTCCTACAAGGAACAGAATACTTTGCTCAATATGGAAAAGTGCTTAAGGTGTCCATCTCTCGTACAGCAGCTGGCACCATTCAACAATTTCCAAATAGTACTTGTAGTGTGTAAGTTTAAGTGCTCCTTTTGCTACTTAATTTCACTAGTAAAATTTTAACTTCAACTAGGCCAACAGATTAGGCAATCTTGTTTTGTATAATTTTCTGCCCAACAGTTCACCTGGATATCAGAGCGTATATCTTATCCTTGTAAATTAGAAGCCAAGCAGCGGGTATAATTTCAGACAATATGTCATAAATTTGTGCAGTTAGGTTTTTTTATATTTTTAGATGTATGAAGTTAAATAAGTTCATTAGAGGTTACAATGGAGATGTCTATTAACTTTTGGAATAAAAACATTTGTTTCTTCCAGGTACATTACCTATTCAAAGGAGGAGGAAGCGGTTCGTTGCATTCAGTCAGTGCATGGTTACACATTGGAGGGTAGACCATTAAGGTGTGAACCTGTTGGTTTTAGTTGATTGCAGCAGTGTTTATTATCTATGTGCTTATGTACTATTTTATGTTTGCAGGGCCTGCTTTGGAACCACAAAATATTGCCATGCATGGCTGAGGGGTGTGGTATGATCCTTAATTCAATTAATACTGTGGATTTAAACATTTTGAGTTTGTGACTTTGTGATATTCTGATTACTAAACTTTGGTTCAGCCATGCATCAATCCTGACTGTCTATACTTGCATGAAATTGGTACACAAGAAGATAGTTTCACTAAAGATGAAATAATAACAGCATACACAAGGTATCGTATAGTTGTCATGTGCATTCAATATATTTTTTTATTGATCATATTATTAGGAGGAAATCAATCTCCATCCAGTCAATATGCAAATATAATTGCTTTTGCGAAGAATAGTCTACTTGTAGCACTAAATAACTGTTCTAGCTTCAGCCATCATCTGTGAGCGAACTAGAAATTAAGCATTTAGCATAGTATTGAGGGGTCAAAATAGCTTTGGTAAATTGTTTCTATTATCGCAAGTACAAGATCTTTCATTCTATAAAATGTTAATTGCTGCTAATGCATTCTAAATTTTTTATGTTCATGTTTATTGAAATTTTGGAGATATGGTTGACAAAACGTAGAATTCTTTGAATTTGTATATATCAGTTATGCTTAATTGTGGTGGAAATATGTGAACCCTCTGTTTTGATATTTATGCTATTTTATGAGTGATATTTTGCTTCTTCCATAATATAGTAGTGCTGCATATACAATATCCACTGTTGAATGGTAAAATTCAGTAATGTAGTAGTGCTAATTGCACAACACGACTGTTGATTGTTGAATGATACCTTCTAAGGCTAAAGTAATTTCAAACAACTAAAGAACTGAAATCACTACGGATTTTGACTTGAAAATTGCTCATTATTTCAGAAGGCAGCTTGCTTATATTGCAAATAATTAGAGTACTTAAAGGTCTTTTTTTTTTGTTTTTCGCCATATTACAGTTTCTACTTGTAACATATATTTATGATATGTTCTATGAAGTAGGTCTGCTTGATAATCTGTTGATTCATTCAACTATCTATTTTCTGTCTAGTTAACTTCCATAGTTATTTTGAAGGAATAGAGTTCAACAGAGTATGGGAGCTACAATCGATACACAACTTCGTTCAGGAAATGTATTACCACCTCCAGCAGACGAGTTCTGCAATAACAGCTGCTCTTCATCAGGAGTACATCATAATAAAAATTCAACAGATGTATGTTTTTATGTGCATACTTTTTGTCTCTCGGTATTCTTTCTTTTAAAAAAACAATAGATTGCTCAATTTAATTTATACTTTAGCGTTGGTGAACAAGTAAACTATAAAATAGCAATTCCAAAGGATTATTATTTACCTAAGTAATTATTTAATTAATACAGTTAGTAATCAAGGTTTGACTATATTAGCCATCAACTACGATATATAGGCCGTTACCATGACACATCTTTTTTGAATTTGCCCTGGTGCAGAACCTTGACATTTCTTCTGAAAATATACTGGAATCATCTGTCTGGCAAACTCTGGCAAGTAGTGTAAGGGGCTCTCCACCAAATAGTCACTCTAGTAAATCTGTTGGCCTTCCTGCAGCAGCATCCTGGTACAGATTTGACCGCTTAGTGTTCTCTTTTATTTTTAGGAATTCATTTTAGATTCAGTTTCACAAATTTAATTGCTTCTCAGGGGAGCGCGTGCCTCAAATAATCAACCATCACCGACAAGCATGTCAAGCACAAATGGACCTTCTAAACAGAAATCTGCTACATGTGGCATTTCAGTTGCATTTTCAACTGCGGTAGTGAGCCCAGCCAAAGTCTCTATAATGCACAGTGATTCAGGAAAGAAACTTAACGGAGAAATTTGGTCTCCTGTACAGAAGAATAAATCTAGTCCAGTAGCATCTGTTGAAATACCGGATGTAGATGAGCAACAAAAACCATCTAATACTTCTGCTAAGATTGGACATTCTAATAAACTAGTAACAAGTAGCCAGATATCTATGCCATCGCCAAAGGTAGATGGATCCATGAGCATGCCAGATATCACGGGGCAGTCTTGTGGTAGTCATTCAGAAAGAGATTCACATATTCCTGTAGAGAGTAAAATTCAGGAATTATGTTCTGATATATTTTCACTAAATATAATTACTCAAGAGCCAAAGCACGGAGACACGCATTACAGAGAACTCTTGTCATCACATACTGCAGCAAAGAATGCATCCTCCAGCAAGGATTCTGTTGCACAAAGGACTGAGTTTGAATTGAAGTTAGAGTCACCATTTCAAGTATCAGAAAGTGATACTGGTAAAGTTAATGATGATATACTATCTTTTGAAATTCAAAGACGTGGAGATCCTGAAGTTACCAATGGCACAGATAACCTGCATAATTTAGGCCAATTAGCAGATAATTCAAGGGTTTTATATTCTCAAGAGGCTTCCCATTTACCCAACGTCAGTTTTGATTCAAATAATGTAGATAAGATATCTGGTAGTTTCTCTGTTCCGCAAGCATATAACGTCCCAGTTATTTTGAATGGTTATTCTGGGAACCGGACAAGAAGTTACACTGATTTGGATACCAGTGCTATTAATTCTTCCTATATGCTACCAAATGAATTAAAATCGATTCATGATGGAAGATATAGTGGTGAGTTGGTAAACCATGATAGTATTTCAGCAAATGACATGGGAGAGAGCAGTATCATATCTAATATATTGTCAATGGACTTCGATTCATGGGATGAATCCTTAGCTTCACCGCAGAATCTAGCTAAATTATTAGGTGAAACTGATAAACAGCTGGGTTCTCTTGGTGCATCGAATTCAAAGAAAGTACAAAACAGCAATCAGTCTAGGTTCTCTTTTGCAAGAGAGGAGCATCAAGCATCCCATTTTGAATCATCGTTTACTGGATTCACTGGAAATGGTTATTCTACTTTGAGTGCACAGCAACCTGGTAACTTCACAAGCATCAATTCTCATAATTCACCCAACAGGTTTTCTGGTGAGTTTGGTGGTGGTTTTTTTTTTGCTACAGATACTGCCTATTGACATTTATTTCATTATTTTGTGCAAGTCTTTGGCATTTTATAGATTACTTGGGGGGGGGGATAAATTCTTAAATATGTTCATCTTTCTTCGCATTCATGTACTTTTTAACTTCTGGCAATTTTCTCTTTCGCTAGTTTCATAATAGGCTCAATTATGAATTAGCTAAGCATTGTTGTTGTTTCTGCTTTAAGGAACTGTTTTGACATATATTGATTTGCGTGATAAATCCTATTTAGTATCTTTACAACTTTATCGTAACAGTGTAACTTATATGTTTAAGTGCTTTTGTTGATGTACCCCCTTTTTCTTCAACTTTTTAAAATTAAATAGTCTTGATCCCAGTCTTAGATGAATTATTTTACTTTGATGTCAAAACAGTTTCTAAAACACCTGTAACAGCTCCTCCTGGATTTTCCGGGCCTACCAGAGCTCCACCTCCTGGCTTCGCCTCTTTTGAAAGGGTGGAACAGATGTTTGACATAAACTCTGGTTTGTATCCTACATTTCACATTAAATAATTTGTTTTAAATGCTTGTTGGAACTTACATTTTTATTGCCTGATCTTTTGTAGGGAATCATTTACTTAAGAATTCATCTTTCTCGAGAATTTCTAGTCAGTCACCATCTACTATATATAATGATTCCACCAATGCAGATATCGAGTTTATTGATCCTGCAATTTTGGCAGTAGGTAAAGGCAGACTTCCTGGTGGGCTTAATAGCCCTGGTTTAGACATGAGGTCAACTTATTCTACTCAGATGAGTAATTATGAGAACGAGGCAAGATTGCAGTTATTGATGCAAAGATCTCTCTCACCCCAGCAGAACCCCAGATATGTCGAAAGGGGGGACAGTTTTTCTCCTCATCCAGATAATTATATGCCTCCAAGGATGTTGGAGCAAGCATTAGCCAACAATGGGTCCCAGTATTCTCAATTTGGCCTTCCACACTCCCGAAATCAACTTGTGTCGAATGGCAACTGGGATGGTTGGAATGAGGTTCAAAGTGTAAATGGCTCAACTGTGGCAGAGTTAATTAGATCTGAAAGATTAGGAGCAAATAAGTACTATACTGGTTACCAGGATTCAAAGTACCGGGTTTCCAGTTATGGGGATTTATATAATCAAACATATGGGATTTGATCTTTGTCTAGTGGGCTAATCCCTTCAATGGTGAAACTGAAATAGAATGACTATATCCAACTTGTCTTGACAGCACTGAACTGATAAAATGTGGCTGGATCTGGACTGGTTTTACTGGTTAACCTGCTGAATGGTGGAATAAACATTCTGGCAACCGTCTCCTCCAAAACCAGCAGGTAAAGAGGAGTCTATGTTGTTACCATTAAATAGTAATTCATAGGCACACAGTGATTAAAATAATCTGAAAAGTTGTATGCTCTGTTTGGTTAATAGTTTCATTCCATCCTAGTTGGGAATGAATCCTAATTATCTTATTTCATCCTCTTTTCTGTTGATCTAAATTTAAATCGGAACTAAATCCCCCAAAATGGGGATAAATGACTTGTTCCTGCTCAGTTTCTTTAATAAACTCATTATAACAAATTTGAATTCTTACCTCCCCCACCTCCCCCACCTCCCCTTTATTCTTTTTTTCACTTTGAATATATATACAGTATTTTGCTCCATTCCTTTTCCAACTTAGAAGGCTTATTACTTATATACATTTTTCAATTTTGTTTCCCAGTACTGAGGTACAATGGTCTAAAAATATTATGTTTGACCATGGTTTTGTTTGCAAAGTAATTAATTGGGGAAATATTCTACATTTTGGATCCCATAAATAATTTCAGGAAAAATAATTCTTTTTAAACATATGGTGTATCTTCCTTGTTTATTAACTGCTTGGCTGCTTTATGCTGACTCCTGTTTTTAATATAGAATATATATATATATATATATATATATTTATATATTCCTTTCATGCAGGAAACAGAGCTATCAAGTCTTGGTTTGATGCTGCATCATACAGAAAGGTACAAAATTTTATTGATTATGGTTTATTATGGTAGCAAAGCAAACTGTGAAATAGGAAAAAATGAACTATAGGGTATTATTATGTGTCCTGATGCTGGAAGTGGCTCTAATTTTGTTGCTTCAACTGACGATATGTTTTATAGGAGTTTTGAGCAAATACTTTGTCTGCTGGAAGTAGCTCAAGTTTTGTTTACTTTGTTGCCAAAGCAAACAATTTGTTTCACAGAAGTTTTGAACAAGTACTATTTGTTTCACAGGAGTTTGAGTGTTCTATCTTCTATCATATATGTTGCGAGTTCTAATAGTTCCCTTGTATAATTTTGATGCTTTTATTTTGGTATATAGCATATAAAGGGGCTATTTGTACCTACATAGTGGTGATAGTAATTTTTGAAGCCATCAATGTATCAGCCTAATTTCTAGGAACCTAAAACAAGGTATTGTCTGTCTGCGATTTGAGATGATTTGCAAAATGGTTTCAACTTTTGGCAAGTTTTCAATGTAATCACCAATTTTTAGAATAATGTGAAAAAGTTAAATTGGGATGGAGGATGGATGCATAAAAAATCGTATTTCAAAATTTGGCCAAGTGAAAGTTTGAAAATTCGTTTGGGACGGCTTGACAAAATAGGTTCAGGATAAACGGCCGAATAAAATTTAATTATTAATATATATATATTTATATTTAATATAAATTAAAAATAGTTTAAACACACACATATATGTGTGTACATATTTATGAATAAAACAATAAAAATATATATTATGTACACGATTGTTTTTTTTTAAAAAGTCAATAAATTAATGGATAAAGGACAATATATATTTATAATTTTATTTATTTTAATAGTTTTTATAAAAAAATAACCGTATCCGGAAAATTTTAGCCCGATTCTAATCGGGATAAAAACCTGAAGGCCTCACTTATAGGACTTAAAAAACTCATATATTTTCTGAAAGTCCAATCCAATCCGATCGAAAATTGAATCAAATTTTAACTAAAAAATCTGAATTTTTTGAGACTGGTAAAAACTCGAACCGTGCATATAGGGGTAGAAATTAGTAAGCCTTCATAGTTTGAATTAGATTGTAAGTTTGTGTACATTCTTTCATGCACGCGAACACACACTTTGCTTAGGTGGTTGAATCAATTACTTTCCAAGGAATAAGACAAAAATACTTAATCAATATGAAGTTTATACCCCACCAACTTCAACTTGGGTGTTCGATTATGTGCCCCATGCTCATTGTTTAAGATTTCCGAAAAGAAAAAAAATTAAGCAGCACCAAATCATTATCACGCCAGTAGGTATGCTGTAGTCCCCTCCTCGGCTACTGTCCAAACTACAAACACACAACTTAAACATATAAAATAGCTTGGCTTTTGAGAATGGGCTGGAAGTTGGAACCCCACAACAAAAGTTACATACAAACATTTGCATCTATCTATCCCCACAACATTTTCTACAGTCATAAAGTCCACCAATCCATACAAATATTTGGAGTTAGTTGAGACATGAGGGCCAATTATAGTATACAAGATCTTGCCGAGGATCTAGTGACCCACATAGATTATGATCCTAAATTATTTTGATTGTAACAGATTGGACATAAATTAGTACTCAGTTGTTCTGTACCTTGTTTTAGGGTGTAACTTGTGATGAGTAAAAAAACCTTGAAATACATTAGAAATAATACATTTTTGTACCAAATAAGTTCAATGAAAACGGGACTTTTTCTTTTCAAATCATTTGTCCAATATACCCGACCATGTGATATTACATAAAACTGGTCCACCTATCTAAGAGCATCATATTACATTCTATCCAATGTCGCAGATGATGTTATTTTTTGGGTTTCAAATTTAATGTCATTCTAAAACACTAGTTTGCCATGACAGGGGAAATTTAACAGACTAATTGCGAAAAATTGAAAACGAACTCGATTTCGAACCTCATCCTCATCTCCTTGTATTCATAATTCATACAATAATAAACTAAGATAGCGGATGGCACACATACACACCTGATCATACCGCCAATAGCAAAACACAACAATGTAACTCTAACATCCCGTCTCACATCGAGTAGATTGGGATAATTTGTTCAGTATATAAGTAAGAATATTACTACTAAATGCACCAACAAATCATGATGTTTTGAGGTTCTGTGATGGACTTGTGGATTAACCAAGTTGTTGCATTTGGGCCAGTTTACTTTGGCTTACTTTCGGAAGCCGGAACTTGACCCGATTTTCGAAAAAGACCCGGGTTGTCACAGTAACAATCTACATTACGATAGAAGACTGACCCAAGTCTTGCAGGTCAATCATACCTTTTGAAACATTTAGCAAAAGAAAAAAAATTCGCAACAAATAAAAGATTACAAGGATAGCCAGTACAGTTACCTATACACTTTCTGCTGAAAGAGTACAGAAATTACTGGGGAGTTGGTTGTGGCTTCATGTGGTAAAAGTACTGCGGAGAATTTGCAGCAGATGAAACAAAATAGTGACCTGGAGCTCGTATTGGATGAGGAGAAGCCGGTGATATCACATTGATACCCGGTGATAAGAATCCTGATGATGCTGCAGTAGAATATAACCTGATTGGATTGGTAGGGACCTGACCATTTACTTGACATGGCCAGTTCTGGGGTACCATTGAGGAACCTACTTGAATTCTTTTTCCTATTGCTCTTTCCTGCGAAATTGTGACAGATATAGGAAACATGTTGATTATAAGTTGTGCATGGCCGTTATAAGTCGCATTTTGTAGTAGCTAAATTAGCAGTGTTGCCATGGAAGTGAAGGAGAACAGTCAATTAATTTTTTTTAGCCATGTAATACAACATTTTAATGCACAATTTTTGGAGAAAAACAAATCATTACAGCATGAACTTGCCTGTATCTTTTCCCCAAGAACCAAGATTTTTAATTTTAGAAACATCGCACATGTTTGTTGAATTGTTGTCGCAAATAATTTATCATAATCTAAAGAATAAGAGTTTAAAACAATTTACCTCGTAGCAAGGAAAGAGATTAGAATTTGCACCGTTCCATATATAAGGAGGTTGTGATGTAACCCGTTGCTCCTTGAGAGTTGGATTACCTCCAGTTTCTGTAACATCGTGTTCGATCTATTCTTGCGAAGACAAGTAAAATAGTAATCCGTAAATGGTATATATAGTGCAGTGACTTGATGTGTATTTTGTGAAGCACATTTATTGATTTATAATCTTGATTGCGTAAATGCGATGAAATTACTGCTGAAAACTAACAAAATATACATGATTGACAGCTCCAATACCATGTTAAGTTCTGGCTAGGAAAGGTAATAGGAGAAATGCTTAGTATGTATATCATGCTTATGTTAGCAATTACAAATATATAGAGTGATATGTTACCTGTACTCTACTATCATGAGAAATAAATTGGAGATGCCCTGGATTTTCATTCCCTTTCGGACCATTTTCAGAAGATGGGGTTGATATACCCAAGTTCAGATCAAGATTGTGATCACTACCTGCTATAGAAAATAGAGAACCTCATTCATCCATAGAATCGACACTCACATTGCAATGTATTTGCTTGATCTGGGTAAAAAAATCAAAATCAAACTAACCTTCATCTCGAGGCTCGGAGATAATCATCTCTTCATATGCACTTGGCTCGAAGTTGGTGACAGCATCCCTTCCACTACATTTGATAGCTGCCTTGTCATAAGCCCTATTTTCCAGAAAATAAACAAGGAGAGATTTTTGGATGATACTCAATCGAGAAGGAGGGTAAAATTTTCTAGAATCTGGTAGGTTGAAATATATAATCATTATGACCTTGCAGCTTCAACTTCACTGTCAAATAGTCCAAGATAAATATACCTGCATTGGAAGCAATTTCTGGAATTAATACTGGGTCCTAAAACATATCCTCTTCTAAAATTGGAGATATTTTATTGAAATGACGGGAAGCATCTATTCGAGATTACTAACTATATTATCAAACAATGCTTATACAACCTTGTCGTAGTTACAAATATCCAGTAGTGCAAAGAAAGTGAGATAAATAATAGTTTCTCACTTTTTGCCATGAAATTGGCCCATCCGAGCTTCCCATTTGCCACATTTGTGTAGTGTGACCCCTCTGTATTTTGAGCTTCCTCTTGCAAAACCTGTGCTTTGGCGTCGGAGTATATGTATAAATTCGTCTTTGCCTAGACTCTTCATCTGCAAATTTACAACACATGAGTCCAAGTAAACGGAAGGTGCCTCAACTGATACGAGAAACATAAATCAAACTCCAAATATAAGAACAAGTCCATAATGAAAAACTATAATATACATCAACTAACCTGCTTCATATCATCGTCATAATCGCTAAGATTAAAATTGATGTCTGCATCGACGCCGCGAAACTTTATTGCAGCACGATCATATGCTCTAGACCATATAACATCAACAACCCATTAATAAGTAGCTCAAAAACAACCTAAGCAAATCACAAGGAAATCTAGTTAACTAAAAATATCATTACCTCGCCGCAGAATGGGCAGTGTCAAATCCACCTAAACCCCAAACATTTTACACAGAGCATTAGTTCTTGCCATAGATCCAAAACTAACAAACATACTTAAAAAAAAAAATCAATCAATCCGTACCCAAATATACTTGCTTTCCACAATCCCTGCACCCAAAAAAGGACTCGTTACATATACAATCAAATACTAGCTGGTAGAAAATGCCGATGCACAAATTCAATATAATAATCATGCGTATATAATTAACCAGATGTGAGATTCCCATCTGCCAGTTCTCCTATAGAAAGTAACTCCTCTGTACTGTGAGCTACGAGACTTGGGTCCTCGCCTAGTCTTCTTGGCCACCGTTTGCTTTTGAGGTTGAACTTGAGTGACAGAGACACTAGAAAGCCGATGATAAGAAACAAAGCTACATTCTGCTAAATCTGTGATTGGAAACAGCTGCTGAGTGACAAATTCTTCGGATGGAGGTGAGTCTGGAAACACTTGACTACCATCACCTTGATTATTGTTGCACTGACCTCCTCCAACTCGTTCTTGTTCACCTCCACTGTTTAACATCATTCTAGTAGTATCATTTGTAAAGCCAAGATTAAGATCCAACATGATTAACAATTACTAGTACTTGGTATACTTAAAACTTTCTTGCATGCCAAGTTTATGTACACTATTTGAGCAGCATTAATGAATGAATTTGAAGCTCAACTAGATTAATAATTACTAAATCAATATATTATGTGTATATAAATAGAGGTATACAGGGGATAAGACAGGAGAGGAGTGATGTTGCCATTGTTGTTATGATTATAAAGAAAGGTTAATGTAAAGTAAAGATCATGTTAGATGTGACTTTGAAATAACAGCTATATGTGTACGTTCAATTAGTATGATATAATCGACAAAATATTTTATTATGAATATGAAAAATGCAGGTGGTGGGACAAATTTGATTTACATTGATGGAAAAAGAATAATAATAATGTCGGCAAACATAAGCGATATGCCTTTTATAATTGGGGTGTACGAGGTTTAGCCCCACACAGACGTGGACGCTTCCTTACCATATAGGAGTATGCAATAATGCAAACATATATAATTATATATCTACGTTTTTATCTAATATTATTGTTATATTACCATTGAAACTAAAATATAATTATAAAACTAATATGTTCGTACCTTAATCCTGGAGTGTTTCGAAATAATATTAAAATACTACTAGAACTCTAAACAATATATAATTATTGTTATTATATTAAAATAGTATTAGAATTAACTTTTTAATTAATTAATTCTATGCTTTCTTGTGCATCAGTGTGCTTTCGTTTTTACAAGATGCGGTATTTTCTTTTTACCTTTTTCTCAATTTTAATTTGGATCAGGAAAATCGATTAAACGTATATGGATTCAGCTTAGTACAACTCATCAATATATATTCTCCTATGCGAGTCCGCGTCATTATTCTATCAAATATGTTAAAGTTTTAAACGATAATAATCTATTTATAAGAGTTTAATACTTGGATGAGTTTTTTTCTAAATCAATACTTAGATGAGTTGACCGTAAATTTTTGATTATTCAGTCATAAATTAAATATATATTTAATTATACATCACCCATCTAACCCAATTGCATGTATAACTATACGAGTATTATAGGTTTACAATTGTTTTTCTTGTCGTAATCATGTGAAGCTTATAGATGGAGACAATCTTAGCTGAGAGTAGGGCCGAGCAAAAAATAACCAAACCAACCGGACTGGACCGAATCGACCAAATCACTTTTTATGATTTTTTAAACGGTTTAATTTGATTTAAGTTTGATTTAAATACAAACCGTTATTTTTCGGTCTGGTAAGGTTTTCATTTCTAAACCGATCATTAAGATCGAACCGAACCGCCACAAATATATATTATTATATATATATATATATATATAATATAAATTTGTTTTGCATTTACCTATATTTGTCTTAAATATATATATATATATATATATATATATATATATATATATAATTTTGTTTTGCATAATATTTCTTCTAGAATTAAGATTTGTAAATGCTTCTGGAATGCATTTCTTTTTATTTTGCATAATATTAATATGGTCATTTGGGTACATATTAGTATTTTCGTAATGTAGTAAACTAATAATTTATTACTAAAATTAACATACTTTTTGACAGTATTGTGCCACTAGATATGATTTAAGAAGGGTTTTTATGCCTAAAATTATCATATTAAATAGTTTGGTTTAAAACCGTAACCGACCGAATCAGACTGTTTAATTGTGGTCTGTTTTGGTCTGATCCAATATCCAAACGGTCTAATTCAGGTTTGAGATATGAAAAAACAGTTATTAGTGGTCTGGTTCGGTTTGACGATTAAAAATCGACCATTACTCAGCCCTAACTCGGAGACAAGCTTGTCTCTTGTTCACTTTTATGCCTTCTTATCGCTAAAAAGGTGACAATAGGTGGAGTAACAAATATGCCAGAGCATATAATAACAAAATTAACATTAAAATTTTGATAATCATAACTAAATTTATATTCGTCATTAATCAAAATTGCCATATAAATATTTTGATATATAATTATGTAATTTATTTATTAAAACATAAAAATTCAACTTAAAGTAATAGATGGCGAAACTTATATCTATCAATTTATTATATAAAAAAAATACATTTTAAGACCTAAAATGAATATAACCTATAATATACTTGTGTGCTGGTGAAGCAATCACATATCTCTCCGTTAATTTGACAAAAGACACGAGAATCACACCAAAAATGTTCCCATGACAACTAATAACTATAGGGTGATCATAACATGTCAATAATAATTAGGGTAGTGCCTGTTACCGTTTGTCATAATTATTTATCCGCGCTTTTTTACGCGTATAACATAAACACTTAAAATTTTTTATAAATTTGGGAGACTACGTCACCTATCCGCGCTTCTATAAGATTAACTAAGATTTTTTTCCTATCCGTAAAAAAAAGCGCGGATAGATAATTGGTAAACAATAGCTTATTGTGACGAAACCCATAATTAAAATAAATCTTATAGTGCTATTTCTAAGCATCGCATGCATAATTTGAAATTATAAAATATGTTTACGTTCAATCAATCGAAGGAATGATACCCAATTAGACAAACTTGCTTTGGAGAATTTAGAACATGAGCGCTGTTTATATAAGGCTTCGTTTATTTCACTAATTTTTTTTTCCTAATGTTTGTTTAATAATATATTTTTTAAATGATATTTTTCTGATTTTTTTGGCGTTTATTTAAATCCATGAAGATATTCCAGAAGTCAAATTAAAAATACGGGAAAATCAGAATTTCTGGAAAATATTATTAAATGTTCAACTCGTGTTCGGTTTGTGAATAAACTCGACTTGTTTAAAATTTATTTATTTATTGAAAAACGACTTGTTTAAATTTTAATTAAATTAATAAACTCAAATCAACTAATTTATGAAATAGATTGAATTTCATTAAATATTCGAATTTATTTAACTTAAATGAGCGGATTGCCTACTTAGCAATATCTATACTAGAACTCTCGTACTCGTTTAACAGTGGTGGGGTCAAATTACAGCAGCAGGCGACGGGATTCACAGAATATATAAGTTATACACTACTTGTGAATTGAATTGGGTTTAAACTTTAAATGAGATCAAGAAAAGAAAAGCAAGGCCTGAAACGCACATTAACCATCCAAGTATGGGCCGATGTACACACTAAGAACTAAAGTAAATACCACCTAGCCCAGCCCATATCTCTCCTTGACTCTCAACTCTGTCTCCCGCCTCTTTCTCTCAGACCTCTCTCTTGGTTGTGTTTTTTCACTTGACCTTAGTCCAGTGAGAAAAGAACTTGATTTTGTGTTTTTTCAAGAATAGACTAGTGTTAAGAATTTGACATTGAAGTTGTGTTATCGTATAGAATTAGTGATAGCAGATTTTACAATTGGCTAGCTGTGGAAGATGAATTGCTAAGAAATAGATCGCAAAGGTTCAAACAATGGTAAAAATCTCTAGTGAAATATTGAAATCAAGGTCTCTTCATTGAATGCAGAGTCTCTTAACTCAATACAGAAGTCTAAAACGTATTTTATATTGTAGAGCTTACACCCAATGTCTGAATATCAGCGCCTGTGGGACATATGTTAGGTACAGTCATTTATCATTTTATGTTTTCAATGGAATATCGAACTGATTATCAATTAATTAATTAAATATACTAAACTTTCTGTAGTCTTTGGATTACCTGCAGCAAACACTGCCTTAACAGCTCGTGTACCAAACAGAAGGGGAAGAGGAAGGTCTCGAAAGTCAATCAATAGCGCGCAAACACAATTTACCATCGCAGAGCAAGAAATATTGAATGTATTGGATGATATTTGGATTTCTTAATTGTGAATTGTTTGACCTATTTGGATTTGGATTTTGAGGGTTTGTTTCAAGTATATTTGGATGAATTGACCAAATGGATTGGATGAATGTATTTCAGACTTTGGTTTCTGTTTGTTATAGTTTCTGTTAATTTAATTTGAGGCTTTGGTTTTTGGTGTGTAGTTGATGTGAATTGGATGAATGAATTAATTAGTTTATGGAGAATTTATGTTTTGTATGGTTCATGACTATGTTTTCTATCACTTTGATGGTTTAAGTATACACATGTTTCATTTTTTTCCTTCACTCTCTTATGCCGGAGAGTGACTTACACTCTCCCAATTTCTAGTCAAAAAAATCAAAATTATGGCTCATGTGTTCATTTCTCATACATGATGGTTGAACCGTCCAAATTTTTTCTTCAATGACTAGCGTGTATATCAGCCCATACTTTGATGCCTAAAGTGTGTTTCACCCTAGTTTCAATTAGGCCTGTCAATTTGTCATATGACACGTGCCGAGCTGAGCGGGCTGAGTGGAACACCTATAGTTTAATATATATAGTTGATGACTTGATAATGCATTCCACTTTAATATATATTGAATTCAGTTTTTTTTAATTTTTCTTTTTAAAAAAAGAATATGTTTACTCTTTTATTTCATATTTTATACTTATTTTATATGAATAATTTTGGAATAAAAGAGGACGGTACCTCTATAAATTTTATTAATTAAGAAATATTTTATAAATTATTTGAGAGGATTCCTCCCTAAAAAACGAAACAAACCGCTTGGACATAATAAACAAATTAAAAAAATATGAAACAAATAAATGTTAAAATACAAAATAAAAATATTCTATCCACTATTTAATTTATACAAATTCTTATTGTTGTTGTTCGTTAGTTGACGTGCCCGATTCAGATGAATTATCCATTAACATCTACGGGTCTTCTTTCCATTCGAGTCATCTTCTTTTATTCCTTTTTGTCTTTTTTCGGCTTGATCTCAGTCCTTTTTGCAAACACATATCTTCACCACGTCTGGCGAAAAACTCAATTGCTTTTTGTACAACGCTCTTTTACTTGCACTAAAAGCAGACTCAGACGCAATCGTAGAGACATTAACTACTAATATGTCCCTTGCAATTTTTGTTAAAACTGAAAATTAGTTCTCATGATTCTTCCACCCCGTTAGTATTGAAAAATTATCATCTAATTCATAATTATAAGAAAAAAATTCCATAACCATATTATAAGAAAAAGTAGGTACAGAAGACGTAGTGAAAATTTTACATTTTTGTTTTTTAGTTAGAATAGATGAAATAGTACTATTAAACCTACTAATAGTATTAATATTAGGTGGTATAACATTTTGAGTTTTGAGAGTATAAATATTTACAAGACGATATAATAATTCTAAATAATTTTGTACATAAAGTGTGACGCCCTCCAAATCCCGGGGTCTAGATTTGGGGGTCACCAACCAATAATAACAATAAAATAATATATATCAGGTGCCTACTGGCCCAATAAAAGATCAGAGGCGCACTGACCCCGCCAAACCAAAGATCGCTAACAGGTTATAGTATGAAATTAAGCAACTGAAACTAAAAGTAAATCCAAATTACTTTATTATAAACTAGAAACTAAATCCAAAACTCAAATCCACAAGTTTAGATAAGTTTTAAGTCTAAATTCATTTTATTACACATTCTATCTATAGCAAAACTGTAAACAACTAAATACCTGGGAAGCTCGAGAAGTGAGCCACCCTAACACCTGAGGCTCTCTATGCCCGCTAGAGCTACCGCTGTGACTCATACTGGATATCTGACAGAATTTAACAAAAAGCAAGAGTGAGCCAAAGAAATGCTCAGCAAGTATGTGAACAATTGAAATGTAGTCAATATTTGAGATCTGTATCGAGAACGGAATATAAAACAGTTTATTATCAAAACTGAACATTAAATAAATCACAGTTTATCTCAACTGAAACAATGCAGTATGTCATCAAAATGAATCAACTGCTTAAAATCAATATATAATAGCCACACAGGCAATATGGATTGGATACACACAACTAAACACTATTGCCCCCTGATTAGGTTCAAAAGCAATAGGACCCCTTTATAGCTCATCGGTACATTTCTATACCCATAGATATAACCAGGATTTCAAAATATAGGTACCAAAATAGGCAAGTAATGTTAGCCTATAGGAAGATGGATTGGTTACCATATCCTCCTTAAAAATGTTGGACCCCCTACATCGGGCCTCCTATGCAATTGCTGGACCCCATACATCGGGCCTCCTACGCGATAAATTCCAATCCAATAGAGCAACCCCAAATAAAATAAGGTATGCTTAGTTTCAAATACAAACCATATCCTCGTTATTTACTACGATAACACTGGATATGATGTGTTTATTATAATCAATTTCCAATATTCAGAGTACGAATAACAAGTAACTCTGATGCACAGAATAAAACATGAATCATAAATAGTTCTGAACAATAACTATTTATCATGATATGAATAATCGAAACAATAAAATAAAAGTGTTTAAGATTATCAAGGTGAAGATACTTGCCTTTGGTCCTTAGCAATTACGTACGGTCGAAGTAACGTAATTATTTCTTCTTCTGTCTCACAGTATCACCATTTAATAATTCTTTGATCTGACGCTCCTGCGGTTGCTACGAGTCTGAACTATCGAGATCGAGTCTGCGCTTCTATTTCTATAGTCAAACATAAGACATTACTTTAATCCTTGAGGTACGTCGCTATATTCCACGAACGTGTATAAGTTAACTATATATATACTTATCTCACACATACTCCTATTAACAAAAGAACTCACATCAAATCCAAAAACCAATAAATAAAATATAAACCTAATTATTAACTAATCCTCAAACAACCAATTAACCCTCGAAACCTAAATATAAAACAATAATTAATCCTCGAGACTCGAATATAAATAAACAAGTCATGCTCGAGACTTACATATAAATAAACAATTAATTCTCGAGACTAACAATTCTAATTTATACTTTAAAACTTATAACGTCTACCCTCGATGACGTTATCAACTTAAACAATTAAACATAATATTAAACATTTCTAGACTCGAAATGGATCACTAAAAGGTCTCGTAAAATATTTATTCCGGGTTTGTAAAGAAATTTAAAATTTCAAACTATTTCTATAACCTCCGGATTATTTTTCTGATCATAGAAAAATTTATTTTGTTTAAAACAGATAAACAGATCAATTAATATTTAATTAATAAGAATAAACCAATTAATAATTAAATCTATTAATTATTCAAATTAATTAATTATTAATTATTTTTAAATAAACTATTTTTCAAAATAATTAACTACTTAATATTTTTAATCAAATAATAATTGAAATCTAAAATAAATACTATATTACAAGAAAAAAATTCGAAATATAGTCTTTGTAAAATGAACTTTTCCCGGGATCACAGTCCCTCAAAATCAATCCCAAACAATACAATCCCACTATACTAAAATAGCTTAAACAAATTTAATCCACAAAATAAATTTAATCTATACATATAAAATTACTGTAAATGAGAAACACAGTCACCTAAATCCAAAAATCTGATCAATAGAGAACTTTACGGAGTAAAAAAAATAATCTCTAAAAATTATGAAATTAATATATGTAAACTAACATGCCCGAATATTTATGAGTGTCAAGTCAGGACCTTAAAAACCTTACCATAAGATCAATTACGGACACCCCGCAAGTCTTTTCTGAAGTCCGGAAAATATTCTCAGAAAAATCCAAAATTAATCCCCACGCACAAACACGTGTTGTACTGCCTCCCAGCTTGATCACCATCATCAAATCACCTTTCTGTACTCCTAACTAAATTAAAAAGGAGAACCTGCCCAGAAAATAATCTTCTCAAAACTTAATCAAAATTATACCTATGCGTATGTTTAAAAGCGCTGGTCATTTATATATATAGATATCAAATATTGGATGCATGATTTGTAAGATATGAATTTTGAAAGTTTTAAATAGATATAAACACGTACGTATAAGACAGACTGCAACGAGAGGGAGGAGGAGAAAAAAAACCTGCCACGCGCGGAGAGTAGGCAAGCGGGAAAAGAGAAGGTAGAGAGAGATTAGGAAGGGGGCGGGGGAATTGGGTTTTAGGGAAACAGGGGAGGGGGTGGGGAGGGTAGATTAGGTTATATATATATATATATATATATATATATATATATATATATATTTACTTTAATAAAATATATAAAACATATCTCGTAAAAAAAATCATTTTAAAATCACATTTAATCTTTAAATAATTTTAAATAATCCCAAAAATTTATAAAAAATATTTTGGGGAAAAATATAAATTTTATTCTTTTTAAAACGAATTAAAAATAATAACTTTTCAAAATATTTAAATATTTCGAATATTCAAAAATATAAAAATACTAAATTTTGAATATTCAAATAATTTACTCAAACTAAAATTTTCAATCGAAGAAAATATTGACTCGAGATACTGACCTGATCAGTAAAATAATATATAAATTTTAAACCGAACTCAATCCCACTGAACCGAAAATAATTTCCAAAATAATAAAAATATGGAAATGCATCCAAATGGAATAAAATATAAAAATTTATTCCTCCTCTTTTGAGAAAACTAATAAAATATTTAAATAATAATAATAAAATTTAGAAAATATCCGGGTTGTTACATAAAGAGTATAATTATACGAAACTCCTAACACCTCATAATAATGTTCTAACATATTTTCTAAACCATCTTTTCTAACACCGGGATCAAGAAGACATACAACACCACAAATATAGGGAAAATATATAAAGTAATATATCCACTTAACTTTCATGTTAGAAATATTTGCACTAAAATAATTATTTTCTTCAAAATCACGTAAAATAGTAATAATATTAACACACTCAATGATAACATGATGTACATTTGGTTCGTAAACATAAGAAAAAACTTTAGTAGCATGATGATAACAATCAAGTATATCTCTTACACTAAATGCCTAATCCCACTGAATATTGGTAATCAGTCCACCCTCAAATTGATTTTTTGAGTCTGAATTATATAACTCAGTGATAACTACCTTATATTTAATTGCCTCATTTAATAATTTATACATCGAATTCCATCTCGTAGGACAATCAATAACCCATTTTTTCGGCCTTAACCTATTATCTTTACACACTTTTTTGTACGTAGACCGTAATATGTGTGATATACGTAAATATTTAACTATTTTTCTAATGGTCCTAATAATACAGTTATTTCTGCAATTCCTTTTTGAGCTGATAAATTAATTATGTGAGCACAACATCTAACATGCAAGAAAGTACCATATAATATAGTGGAAATATCAACCCTAATATAGTCCATGACTTTATTATTTGCAGATGCATTATTTAAAGATATTGTAAACACCTTGTGAAGCAAATTAGATTTCTTTATCGTGTATAATATTCTTTATTTTATGTTAAAATCGGTGTGTGACTCGCCCATAAAATCAAATGCAATAATTCATTTTTATAATAAGTAGTTAACATCAATCCAATGAACTGTAACACAAATAAAGGGCTCACCATAACTCGAACTCCAACAATCACTAGTTAAAGATACTATACCATCAAAATGATCAAAATATGCAATTAAATCTTTTCGTTGACTATAATATTTTTTTTTGTGTGACGTTTAAGTGTGTTCCTAGGAATTCTTCTAAATACAGGATTTATTGAATATTTCATCATATACTCTAAATTCGGACTCTCGCCGTGGGAGAAGGTAACTCGTCTAATGTAATATAAGTAGCAAAATCTTCAATCATTCTATCTCTATTATAAGAGAAATGCATACCTCCATCGGCAGACGAAGTCATGAAACTGCCATTTTGTGTTTGTTGTGATTCCCCCCGTGCTTTTTCACTTTCATGACTTTTCTTTAAAATTCCGTGATGATTTTTTAAGTGTCGATCAAGTGTACCCGTACCGGTCCCCTTAGCGTGAATAAAAGGAGGTTGTTGTCGACCATTTTGAATACAAAGCAAACAAAAAGCTTTAAATCGGTTCAGATCTTCCGTTTCTTGTCTCGAAAAATAAGTCCAAACGTGTGATGAATGTCTACTGCTAAAAGAACTACTTGTAAAAATAAATTTTACCCAAATTAATTCAAATAATTGAAATATTCTAAAAATACGAAAATTAAAAATGAATGTATAATATATATATATATATATATATATATATATATATTTTCTTCTAAAAATGAAAACTTACCGGGTTCGACGGGTGAGGGTAGCGTCATTGAAATGGCTGGGGTGGAATCTTGTGATGATATTGTGTCCCTTCCTTGTTCCATTATTTATTTGAAACGTGTCAGAAAATTGAAGCTCGTCGGAATATGACTATGTGTTGATAGCAGATAGAGAGCAGATCGAGAGAAACTCATAGAGTGGATATGAGACATAAGTGTGTAGGAGAGAGTGAGAGATAGAGAGGAGAGACAGTGTGGCTGGGAATATTTATAGGAGCTGAGAACAATGTCGATGGAGGTAGCCATTGTTGCAAGTTGCAGGTAGAAGACGTTACAAGTTGCAGGTAACCGTTGGGAGAACGACACCAACAACTGTTGTACAACAGACGCGTAGACAACACGTAGACGGGCCGTGCTGTGCCGAGCGGGCCGGGCTTGCCAAGTTACATCTCATCTCGGGTTGAGGTGAGTTAGATGGTCCGTGCCGGGCCGGTTACGGTTCTGCAACAGCTAACTCGCGAACAACTTATTTTTTACACGGTTCGTGTCATTTTTTGAACCGGACCGGTTTTCAGGCGGCTAGAACGGTTTTTAAGACGAGTCAGTGTGAATCGGGCCGGGCCGACCCGCCCGTTTGGCCACCACTACATGTCACCATCTCCCTGCATGTTGTGCATGTAATTGTAAATATTTCAATATTTACGGCGTGTGTCAAGTCGGTTTTTAAAGATATAAGTTAGAGTAAATTTTATTTTGGTGGCCAAATTTTGTACCGAATTCTAAAATGATGGCCGTAATTTAAAGTTTTCAAATCGGTGACCAAAGTTATAATTGAATTTCAAAATGGTGACTGTTGTTTCTGATTTACAAATTGACGGCCGTTATTTTTATCAAATTTCAAAACGATGGTTATGCTTTAATAAAATAAGTTAAATAAAAAATATAAAAAATGTAAACTATTTTTAATAATTAAAAAAATAATTTTGATAACATTTAATGTTGTCTTAATAATAAAGTCATAGCTAATTCATATCGATCAATTCAAACTTAATTTGATAAGTTCATTCGAAATTTACCAGAACACTCTTTCAACTTTGAGTTTGAACACATTTTTAGGCTAAAAAATATTTAAAATAAAATAAAATTATAGCCTGCAAATTAATTCAATCTCGAGCTCTTTAAATTTTTAAATTTCAAAATTATTTTTAAAATTTTAACTTACTATTTTTCACATACTTTCTCTGTCACAGATTACTTATCACTTTTGAAAAAATTATGCATATAAGGAATTCTAACATAAAAATTATTTTTCATTTGAACCCATATTAATTTTTCGTACTTGTCAAACTATTAAAGTACAACTACCGAATTCGATACTGATAGGCAATTTCGAAACACTGAATTTATTAATTGTGTCTGTGATGCAAGTACCTAATATGTGATTTACTGGAGTTTCGAGAAATCAAATTCGAGACTGTTTATTAAATTCATTTGACTTGTCCGTAAATTTGGGAACCATCAGGATTTCAAGAATTTGAACTCCATGCTACTGATCTAAAGTTTTTGGACATGATATTAGATTATTGACAATCATCTTTTGTGGTAAACGGGGGGATCAGGCCGGCCAAAGGAAACGTGAGTTTATTACGCTGAAAGCTACTCCATATATGTTTGAAGAAGAAAGGTCAAGTACATGCATGAACCAACTACAAATATATAACTACATATATGATATATGTAATGAATGATTGTCATTGACTAAATATATTATTATATTGTATATTGATCTTCATCAAATGGGTAATGTATGAAGTAAATTTGACAAAAAAATACTAGTGATCGATCAAGGGTTATAAGCTTTGCATATGCTTGTGTTAGAATACAATATAAGATTCTAATAAGTCAGTCTATTAACACCTTGAGATTTTATCAAGATCTTATATTGTATTTTAACAGCTTACATCCAGGAGACTTTTAGGTTTGTTTTCGACATGCGATTCAAACAAAGAATACACTGATGCCTTTTGAATCTTTAATCTTTTGTTTGCCAAGCCTACTGACGTATCTCATACAACGAGGATTCGAATGTGCATTTATTAATACAGAAAATTAAAGAGCAGTGTTGAGTGTTGACAAAACAGGGATAAGTACTGTAATGGTTTCACGTTCGTTTTATAAAGCAGCCCAGCCACCTATAGTTGTGACAATTACGACTTAGAAGAAAGTTGCCTTTCGTACGTATCAACAGTAGTTAGGCCACAATCAAGTCTTCAATCAACTGGTGGAATACATGGCATCAACCTGGGAGCATTAGCCGATCTGGTACATCAATACATGTTACTATGCCCATGACAATCTTGTCTAACTTTGCTAACTCCCCCTTCTCAACCCGTATCTTGTTCGTTCTGGAAACACGTCTTTCTATTCCATCTTTTCTCGAATCTTCTTTAACGGAAGAAATAGAAGCTCGAGAAGGAATACCAAAACCTAGTTCACTCGCTGAGTCTCTTTGCATCCATGGGTGAATGGTTAAAGCGCCCAACCGGGCAAATTCAAAAGGCATCAGTGTATTCTTTGTTTGAATCGCATGTCGAAAACAAACCTAAAACAGAGTCTCCTGGATGCAAGCTGTTAGAATACAATATAAGATCCTGATAAAATTTTAAGGTGTTAAGAGACTAAATTATCAAGATCTTATATTGTATTCTAACACAAACGTATGCAAAGCTTATAACCCCTGATCGATCACTAGTATTTTTTTGTCAAATTTACTTCATACATTACCCATTTGATGAAGATCAATATACAATATAATAATATATTTAGTCAATGACAATCATTCATTACATATATTATGTAGTTATATATTTGTAGTTGGTTCATGCATGTACTTGACCTTTCTCCTTCAAACATATACGGAGTAGCTTTCAGCGTAATAAACTCACGTTTCCTTTGGCCGGCCTGATCCCCCCGTTTACCACAAAAGATGATTGTCAATAATCTAATATCATGTCCAAAAACTTTAGATCAGTAGCATGGAGTTCAAATTCTTGAAATCCTGATGGTTCCCAAATTTACGGACAAGTCAAATGAATTTAATAAACAGTCTCGAATTTGATTTCTCGAAACTCCAGTAAATCACAAATTAGGTACTTCCATCACAGACACAATGAATAAATTCAGTGTTTCGAAATTGCCTATCAGTATCGAATTCAAATCCCAGAATTTCAACTAGCCTAACAACTTTAAAAAATTATAAATAAATACTGTTCAGGTTTAAACTCTATAAAAAAGACCTTTTCAGTAGATATTCTCATAGCTGACAACATTAACAGGGCTATCAATATGTTAAGAACTGAAGATAGTACACACAAGACACATCAATATAGCATGCTGTGTGCATCAAAGTCTGCAACTCTGTAACAAAGAATGAACTGAAATATGTGAAGTCTGTATATACAAAATTTATATGTGTTGACGATAGTTACAAAGCATATAAGAACATATATGTCACTTTCTGCCCATATTGCGCATGTAAGTAACTGTAAATCTTGCAAGATATAGAATGAGTGTCGAGTCGGTATCGAAAGATATATAAATGAGATATTGTCGCCTAACTATTCAAACAAAGGCACTATTTATCGACCAATCATCAACTTTATATTTGGCTGCTTTGTAAAAGGATCTTGTCAAGACAAATATTCAACAAATGTGAAACCATTACTTATCTATTAATTTTATGTTTAGGGCCCAACTTTTTTTTTTTTTTTTTGCTTTGATTGAACATCTGAATCTTTATCTACATATATTTTGACGAGGTCGTTGTGCTTATGAAAGAAAACAGCAAGGAATTGAAAAAGTGAACTTTTTTACGATAGTAATTTTAGATTAATGAGATTTTAATGGTTTTTTTGTGTGATATCTTTATTTGATAAAGTACATTTGATTTATCTTACAAGTAATTTATAAATTAAAAAAAAATTCAACTTATAATAATTTCCCGACAGCCAATTAATATCTTTGGACCAGTCTGATATTATAAAACTGGAAAAAAAAATTAAGTCAGATAAATTTCATAGTACATGAGAGATTTTGAGACCGTGAGTTTCATAATTTAATTACCTTTTAACCAATTCTATTACATATAAACACCTCTGCTCCACCTCAAGACATATAACTGTTCTCTCATCCTTTCCTCCTAACAAGTCTACAAGTCTTATATATATAAGTTTTTGAATAGCTCAAGATCATCCAATGGAACTCAATTCTTCAACTCCATCCAACAACAAAAAGAAACAGTTTCCTCCAAAGAGAGGTCAAATTAAGGAAGAAATATTCAAGAGCTTTGCAGCAAACCTATCCTCTTTGGCCTCAAAAGCAGGGGAAGTGGTGAGCAAGATTAAACAAGGCAACACAAGCTCTGCATCTGCATCTGCATCTGCAAGCCCACCCACAAGCTCATACAACTCAGATCAGTAATTGTTGTTACCATTAATCAAGATTATGGTCACTTAATAGCCTTGGTATTAGCTATTTGTGAATGAAGATGCTATAAGATCCTGCAGTTTTAGTTCAGGTCAAAGCATGAGTGTGTTCTTTGTTTGAATTGCATATACAAGAATTTATGGAGAATGTTTTTTTTCAGTTTCTCTTGTTCTTGTATATTTTAGTAGGTGTGAACTTTTTATTCTGTAGTGTGTGTGATTTTCCCACCAATGTTGTTACTGCTATTTTTTAATTGCAGATGAAAATCTTGTTGAAGGTGTGTGTTTTTTTTCACTTTCTTTGCATATGTGCACTAATGTAAAGTTGCTTTTTGCTATCCCTTGTTTCTAGAATCTAGATATGAATATTCTTCTCTTGTTATCTGAATAATAAGATGACCAGGTGCTTATATATACTTAAACTCACACACCTCAATCCAGTCATTATAGGAAATTGATCATTAATTTTGGATTATTAAGTTGACAGAATATTATAGATGTTGTACATGACAAAAGATAACTTTAAATTTTAGTTAATAACTTTATGCATATTAGATAATGGTCTAGTGATCTTACATGTACGATCTTTGTTGTTTAATAGAACAAATACTAATACCTTAATCGAGTCGGTCGAGATAAAATCAGTGTTATCTTGCTGGGAAGAAAGTACCGATTCGTCGAGGTGTATCACAGTATACAGTGACGGAGCCAGAAAGATTTTTTAAGGGGGCCGCATATATATAATCGAAAATTAAAAAAATATATATATTTAAGTTTTTATATCAATATTAATTAAAAAGTCTATTATTATAGATTAAATTATAAATAGTACATAATAATAATACTAATTGATTGAGATAAAAAAATAGAGATGAGAGAAGTAGAAATATACATGAACTAAACATTTGTCCCATTTGATGTGGTTTAAAATAAAAAATAAGTTAGTTATTTGTAAAAAAATATATGTATTTAGATACTTTTAAAAAAAATAAGTATTTGTTTTAGAAATTTAAGGTTAAATTTTATTTTATTTTTAAAAAATAAGTACTTATTTTCAGGAAAAAAATACATTTACATACTTATTTTTTTTTTTAAACTTCCAAATTATATACATAAAAAGTAAAACAACTTTATATATATATATATATATATATAAACAAAAAATATCAAAAAGCTAAGAGGGAACCCCCCTGCCTCGATGATGTTTATTTTGTTATTTGTATAAGTATGTTCTTATGAGTTATGAGGATACGATGTTTGTATACTGATAGGATGCGGTATTATTCATTTTACATAGAATGGGGGGCTGCTTTTCAACAATCAAACATTGGAGTCGAGCCATTGTTGACTCGCATGTCGCTGTTTTTGCCTGATTTTAATTGCTCAAGGGATAGGCCTGTAACAGCCTGTCAAGGCTTATAATTAAAGGTATTACTTTCCTCTTGATTTAGAGATCAAGAATTACATATGGTGATGAATAGATTTCATTATATCGAATTCATGCTTTCACACTAGTAGGAATGGTTCAGTCTAGCAGTAATCGATGTGGTCGCTTAACCGTTTCCTTTACTTTTTGTATCCTACCGGAAATGATGATTTGATCTTTTATAATATGATATTTTGACTAGTTGGCTGCACCGTTAGCAATTTTAAAGTGAACTATAAGCTTCTTCATTTGTTCTCAATATCTGTTTATTTTGACACAATTTATAAGTGAATCAAAAATTAAGCAACATAACATACAAAGAAAATGAATATGTTAGACTAAACTGTACAATAGGTCCGTTTACTTATCTCATAAATAATTTATAAATCGAAAATTGTATTTATCTCCTTGTAAGTTACTTATAAATATAAAACTTCTGGATGAAAAGAAAAGAGGGAAAGAATCGATTCTGTATTTCGGTAAAATATAAGTAGTTAGGATTGGCAAAATAATTTAAAGCTACTTGTTGCACTGAATTTTTATATACAAATTTGTAAATGACTCTGAGCACATCCATAATTCTTACCAAGGAATGCCTTCCGCTAGAAGATTCATAAAAAAAAATGTCCACAGCATCTTTCATTCTTTCTAACTGGCAGACATGGCTATATATACTAATGCCTATGAGCCCTTTCTTTATAACACCATCATTTTAGCTTCTTCCAAAAACACAAAACCTCTCTTCTTAGAATTTTTTTTCTTGACTAGAATATTACAAGAGAGTTCTCTAGTCAGTTAGATGGCAAGCTATACATCAATGAGCATGAGAAGCCAAGAAACAAACTATGGTCCTCCTCCAAAGAGGGGACAGATCAAAGCTCAGATATTCGAAAGCGTGGCGGAGACAGTTGTTTCCATGGCATTGAAGGCAGGGGAAACTCTCATCAAATCCAAACATAGCTCTACTAGCTTTGCAGCTCGATCAAGTCCCAAAAGCTAGCTCCTTCAACTCCAATGACTAAATTTCACTTCACTCTCGCTATCTTACCAATGAAATAATTAAAATGACTGCGGTGGTTTGTGTGAGTCTATACATGCATGTTTAGCACTCCTATAACCCTATATGTAATTGTAGCCGTTTCAGAAAAAAGTAGTTGTAATTGTAGATTGTATTGTAATACTAAACTTTTGTTAAGGTATTCTGAATTTGTATATGTCTGTAATGCAATCCGCATCTATAATTCTGTGGATATCTGGATTTCGAAGATTTAAAGTCGTTGTAATACCATGTTAAGTTACATATGCTTATAATATTTTACATGTATGTATATGATAGTTGCATGCTAGGTGTTTCTCCTCATTGTTTCAAGAATTAAGTTATGAGATGATATTGACATAAGAAATGGTATATCTTTACAAGAATTTCAGCTATATGGTGAAAAAATAAATTAGGAGGAAATCTTTATAGATCCAGTACCCATGCTCAGACTAAAGTTCGATTCATTGCCCAGAAGTTTGCTGAATGCATGTTATTGGATATTTGGTTTGTCATTGATTCTTCTACACAGTTCTGGTATACTAAAGTTAATAGAAACATTAAAATCATAATAATTTGTTTCATTTGTAAAGTAACTTGTATATTAACAAATATTTAATTTTTAGTAGTTTATAAGTTATAACTGGAGTTTCCCTTGTTGAATTTAGCGATGGAGTTTTTATAACCGGTCAAACGGTAATTAAGGCCGGAAAGCCAAAAATGTGTAAACATGATCATACATGTTATGATATTAAGATAATCAATATATATTTATGTAGTTTGTTTTTGATATATTTGGGTTTTTAATTTCCGACTATACATATATTTTGAATAATTCGATTTACTATTCAACTTCTTACAGCATAGTTTATTACTCATAAAAATTAATTGCACATTGATAATTGAAAACATATATAATTAAAAATATCATTTCACTTCTAAAACCACCTTTAATAAAAAACAGTGAGAGTATAAACATGTATAATTGATAATTAAATTATTATATGATATAATATTATAAAGTTATAACTACCATGGAACTGTCTCAAAGAGTTGGGATGTATTTAGCATGTAAACACCAATTTAAGAACTTTATGTCTACCACTCTGTTTGTTTGTTTAAGAAAAAGCAGTTCAATTAAAATATCTGCAAAATATCTATATCATTACAAGTTGAGAAAAAAATACAGAATTATCCAAAAAAGTGGATAACAATATTCCTATATATATTCAGGTGTTAGAATCTACATGAGGACCGCTCTGCAATGATGATTGATGATATTGTGAAACTTATTTTGTTGTTTATTTGTTGTATTCCTTTCCCCGTATATTTCTCGATCTCAAATTAAATTTTGATTAAAAAAATAAAATTATTTATTCAAAATATTTTAAAATAAGTACAGAAAATCGAAATGATAAATGATTTGAGACTAACGACGGAGCAATGAAATTCTTTGTACACTAGGTTATAACTTATAACTAACATATTTGCTTTAAGGTTGTCCCACATTTAATTGTTTACGTACTTATCTTTTCTAAGTGGAGCCTAATATTTTAATACTAAGAATTTTTCGTAATTTAACAATTTATGCTTGCCTTTTATTTGTAATCGAAATGATTTTAATTTGTGCTTGTGGGATTATTTAAATGTAATATATTATTACCAATATTGGATTAGTCAAGAAAATCATTAACTTAAAAATTGAGTTATACAAATTAATTATAAAAAATCTCAAATTCAAAATCCTAGTCTCAGTTTTCCTCTTGAACTTTCTCTTTTCTAAACCCTAGCATCCATTAAAAAAATTTGAGGGGTCTTTCCATTGGTCACCGGTAAAAAACACCAATCTCTTTATTTTTCGTTTTCTTGTTTAAAATCTTATTTTTTTTAATAAATTCCCGATTTATTTGGATTTTGCTAGTCTCTCCTTGTGAGAGTTTGGTTTTTATTTTATTGTGTTTTAGTGTTTTCCTTGACCAAAGTTATAGATCAATATGATTTTCATAGGTTTGATCCACGGATGAAGATTAATATGAGATCGCATTTATGGTCGATCACATCCTTTCGATATTAATTTCTACTTTTATCTCTACTAATCGAATTACCAATCGATGCAAATTCGAGTAATATTTCTAATCGTGTATATCATTATTGCCCCAAGTCTACTTTATGGCTTTATATTCTGTTTTTCTTTGTTTTTTTAATTGAAAATGACCCAACCTTGTCAACTTCTATAATTTACTTTTGGTTCCCTGCTATGCCCCGCTGTTTTACTTAGATTTGAGTATTTGACCTATATAATGCAGCAAATTGCGAACCATCATTTAGTGAATTATTACGAGCTTAGCCGCGAGATTGTTTTTAACATTCCAAACTTATTTTAAAACTGAAATAAAAAAAATGATAATAACGATGATAGAACTTGAATTTATTTCGGCCCCGTTTTGGAGACATCAATAGCATTTCTTGTCAAAAAAAATAGGCAAGCCTTATCCTCGTCTCAGATCACAGATTCGTTTATGATTTAACGTGAGAATTTATTAGAACAAATACTTATTTTATAAAATTATAAGCCTAATTATTTAATAAAAAAATGTTTCCCATAATTTTAAAAAAGGCTATTTTTTAGTTTTTGCAAGAATAACAGGTTCCACTAACAAACTTTCTTAAAAATATTAATTTTTTTAAGTATATTTCAAAATATACTCAAATTATTAATTTTTCAGGAATACTTTTTCTACAAACAATTTTTAACGGTGACCCTTCATCAATTAGATTCATTCATCGTCACCTTCATCAATTAGATTCATTCATTTATCATTAGCCCTGTGTCTATTCCAAACCCTTTTGAATGGAATATATTGACGATTAATTGAGTTTGTACCAATGTTGTGAATAGTGCAACTGCGCAAGGAATACCACAACACATGAAATTTAACAAAAAAACAAAACACAACGCATCAACTAGACTGATTATTATTCAAAGGTTCTTCAAAAAGTGAAATGGAATTCAATCATTCAAATTCACCACTTTGGCTAAAATTCTACAAATAACGAATTGGACAATGGCAGCTGAGCAAAACAAGATTCCTGACACATAAATACCATCGACATTAAATTTATATAAGTATAATTTTAGATATTAGCTAAATTATATTAAACAGTTTTAAGAATTTGTTACTATACTCGGTAATATTAGTTTTACTTGTAAACTCAATAGAGGGGCTCTGCCACCGGAGTGTTACAATGTCTTCACAATACTTATATATGTGGTCATATTTCTCTGTAAACCATTTTAATTTACATAAGTAACGATCGTGGTAATACAATTATCATCACTGTCGATTGTATTAGAGATTACAAATCACAAATTTCATTATACAACAAACAACAAACAAGATAGTTTCTCGAGAATATACGATCCGCGTGTCTTTGTATGGCATAAAACCAAGGGGTCCAGTTCAAAAATGTTGTAGATCTTAACCCGAATCACCCATCAGAGTTTGATTAATTATATACCAGCAGTCGCCAACATGAAACAACTATCTTGGGTCACTTTTTTTCTTCTTTTTTATAATTAACACATCCACATAAACATCTTATTTCGAATCATGATCCACCTTTAAAAAGAAGCGAGAGAGATACCGTTAGACCAGAAAATCATTGATATCGGGGTCATTTTTAAGGCCATGGAAACAAATCATATCGGCCACTTTTAAGATCATGGAAATAATTGACTTTCCCACACTCTCATATATTTCAGCTGTCACCCGTCCCCTTCTTGGAGGAAAATTTGTTGACATAGAAATAAATGAATAACTAAAAACCCAAAAAAATGAAAATGAAAATTTTGATATTTAAATATTGTACTCCCTTTCCCTACTAAAGACAAAGGAGTGAAATGGAGTTATGTGGAGATGAGACTTGAGAACAGAGAGTTAAAGATTGCACATATATACACATGGAAATGGTTAGGAAGGAGTAAGGAAACTGTATTTTATTATCTTTTCGATATCTTAGTAGAATTTTTCTTAAATAAATTCTAATGTATTGAAGTACTTCTAGAATATCGCCCGGTTGACTTGTTTGCAAGAACAAATTATTTAAGAGAATAAGGACCTAAGATTAATTTTAGGATATTTTTCTTAAGAACACAACAAATGCATATAAACAAGAGAAAAAAGAATTTGAGTTTGATCTCAGGAAATTTTCTAAGTTAATAGAGTGTTTTAGTACATATTTTTAATGACAAATTTATAATTATACATAATATACTAAAATTACAATAACACTCTCGTGTTTTAATATGAAATTTGAGTATAATCTCAAGGAAATTATGTGAGATCTACTTCAGGATCCTCAATCTATATAAACAAATACATTTAGTAATTTATTGTTAAATATGTACTTACTATTTATTTTAATTTATTCATAAATTAGGAAAGTAAGTAATCAAGGAGTGAATATAATACACTCAAATTATTTATTATCTTAATAAATTTTCCTAAAATCTATCTTCGGATCCTTATTCACATTATTTAATAGCGAAACCAAATTACTATATGAGATCTTATTCTTATGGAGGCGTAAAAGTAGCTTCTACAAATTTAAGTTTATTTTTTTGAATTTACAAGTGTAATAAATCTCATGGTTCTCACTCTCACAAAATCACCTTGATAATGCCTCAGTATCATGCCTATAGAGAAAGAAGATGAGTCTGTTTCCATTGAAACATAAACATTGATTTTGAAATTAAAAGGTGCTAATTGATAAGTTTCGTATGCTTGGCCCCTTCCTTGTTTTGGGTTGAATCCGGGTTCGGATACGGTGTAGGTTGGGACCCCGTGAGAATAAGTGTACTTTTTACGAGAAGCAAAAGACAAAATAGCGACTAAATTATTAAAAAATATATAGTCCTATTTGAAAGTTAAAGTTTTAAGTAGAAATTAGAAAATTGAAGTAAATTAAAGATTTGACCAAATCAATTATCTAATACGTGTATTTGGTAGTTAAGTTATTGAAACAGTGACACATGTCGGCCCAAAATTGATCCTCTGCTTTTGTCCGGTACACACGGTTGGCACGGATTCGACACGCTCTTGCTTGTGCTATTCTCCAAACTTTATTATTTAGTCTTGACAGTTGGTGACAGGTGGAGCCACGTTGTCCTGGACTCGGACTGGGCTGGGCTTAGGACTACTATCTTGACACAGGCTGGGCCTTATCTAATCATGGATTACCACTAACCACTTATATTCATTAACGTGAGCCATAGAAGCTGTTGCGGTAGTATTATTTGTCCTTTTTGCTCTGGCTATCTGCCACTCTGTGATACACTCTGAACTCAAGTCCACAGCCACCTGAGTTTACCTTTACTATGTGTGATAGGGTCTAGTAATGTTAATCCGATGAATGATCATTGTCATTAATGTTACTACAATTCTACTTAGCTTATTGATAAATATTTTGATTTTTCAGTTCAATTTAATTATTGTTTGTATCTTTTTTTGGTGCAAAGGTTGAAGGATCTCTAAAATAAGAACAGAACAATGATTTGTGCCCTGATTCGATCAGTTTGGTCCAAGGACCGTTACAATTGATTATCAAAATTTATATCAGTGTTCTTTTTTCAAATTGTGAATTTTAAATAATTATTAAGAATAACTATCTTAAATTTTGTCTTACCTACAGTCAATTTTTTTTTGTCTTACCTGAAAAGATTAACGATAATTAATTTCCATCTATTACTATATATTAAAACTCTACTTTGCTTTTTTATTAGCTGTGAAATGACAGTTATATTCTTGTATTTTGCATAATTACATATGTATTGTTGGAACTATTTAGGCTTCCTTTGGGAGTGCTGGTGAAAAAAGTGCTGTCAAGAAAATTAGATGATTGTTTGGTATATTTTTTTTGATTTATGCATATTTTGAGATATAATATATAAAAATAATGTTTTTGAGAAGGTTTGATAATGAAACTGATAGTTATTTCCTGTAAAATTTTAAAGTAGTTTTTTCCAAAAGCATGGAGGGATATGTTTTTGCTAACAGCAACTTTTAGAATTTATCAAACACCATTCTGATAGCTTTTCACCAAAAAGTTGTTGTAGCTGTCTATAACAGCAATACCAAAAGGGCCTTAATCTACTTAGATTTTTGTTTTTCTTTTAAAAGCTTTAATACACAAACCATCAGTTTTTTTTATCATATATTAATTTTTCATATTATAAATGCATCATATATAAATTATTTATTAATTTTTTTAAAAAAATATGAGAATATATTAAAACTCAACATAAAGGCAAAATTTGTCTTTTTATTAGCTGTGAAATGACGGTTATACACTTATATTTTGCATAATTACATATATACCACAATTTAAATTTTTTTATTAAAAAAAGGAAATAAAATCATGTCACCATTGGGTATTTAACCAGTAACCTCATGCTAAATAGTCATTGTTGCAACCATTTGATCTACTTGAATTTTTGTGTAGCTTTTAAAAGCTTTATTACACAAACTATCAGCTTTTTTTTTATCATATCTTAATTTTTCATATAATAAATGCATCATATATAAATTATTTGTTAATATTTTTTTAAATATGAGAAATGAAATTCATATAGTTGAGTTCAAATTTTTTTATTAGTACAAATTAAATGAATTTTTGAAAAAGTTCTAACAAATTTTGATTTTAAATATGTTAAATATTTGAATAAAATATAGAATTGAGCTATAATTGCGATATTAACACTAAAATAATAATACTATATAAAATGATATGATTTCAATGTATATTTATTTTAGAAATAGATAAAAAAAATTAAAATAAAAAAATAAATATTATGTTATTAGGGATTGTGATGTAATCAACTAATGTACTTAGTTTTAAGTTTAAATAAGCTAAGTAAAATATACTGTCATATGTATATTGACAGTATAGTTAGTAGTCACTTGTATATAGTACACTTAACAAGTACTCCCTCCGTCCCAACCAATTCTTTACACTTTCCTTTTTGGGACGTCCCATCCAATTCTTTACATTACTAAAAATAGTAACTTTTAACAATAAATATATTATTACATCCACTACTTCACTCCACTTTTTCAACACTTTACACTATTACACCCACTACTTCATTTATTTTAACAATAAAATCACTATTACACCCACTATCCTTGGTCTCCGTGCCCGGACCAAATGTAAACATTTGGCCGGGACGGAGGGAGTATTAATTAGGTGACAATACATTTGAAAGTCGTCTTGTACAAAAGAATAAAAATGAGTCATGTAGTAGAAGTTCAATACGTGTTCATGAACAACATTATTCAAAACTCAGTCAACAACATTTCAAGTACTCAAACCTATTACAGTACATTGCAAGTGACAACACAATTGAAACAGACGATATCAACTATTTCATTGACAATAAACTCGACGGAAAATGAAAATTTGAAGAAATCAAGTATTACTAACAACAACTATTCCATTGACAGTAAACTTGACGGAGAATGAAGATTTAAAGACAACTAAGTATTACTAATAACAACTATTTTATTGACAATAAACTTGGTGGACAATGAAGAATTGAATACAACAAGTTTTACTGACAGCAACTTTGGCAGAGTAGTTGACAACAACATTGGCAGTGATAGATGACAACAACTTTGGAGACAATATATTTCATGGATTATCTAGCTTTACAGCAAATTATGCAAAACCACAGATACTGTCACCATAAAGGAGCTAAAAGTTGACATTACACTTTTAGTGAGGCTGACAGTCTGTTTCAGGTAGCAGACTAGATAGTGAAAATAAAGGAATAATTTTGACATTTTTATCTAGTCTGTCAAGTCTACTACTGCAACTTGAGAGAATACAAGCAAAAGGTAAAGCGTGCTCAAATAGTCAAAAATTTCTGCATATCTCAGAACTGCTTTATCTACAAATGGAATGAAGACAAATTTGAATAGAAAAAATAAAATTTCTATTTCAAGTTTTGTTCTATGAACAATGGAAAGTACACTTATAAGTGAGATATATGTTTCAATATAAATACGCATATCTCACAAGTATTTTCTCTAAGGCAACTGAGCAAGAATTTCTCAAATATAGAAACATTAGCAAACTCATTGTTATTGTATCTACCGCAGCTATAATTATTTTCCAGACAGTTATAGCAAAACAAAAATTAATAAAATTAATTTTTGAAATCTAAACTCTGTCTCATTTTATCTACTTTGCTTGTTTGGTTCATATAACTTGTTAATTAAGATTCTTGTCTATTGTTAGCAAAAATATTATATAATTAATTAAGTTACATTCAACACCCCTTTGCAACACTTATCTTACCTAATATATGTTAAATACAAAATATTAAAATTTATTAGTCAAATTGTAAGTAGTGAAAATATTTGAATTTTAGATGATACATTTTGAAAATAAACTATTGCGGTGTACATGTATATTGATTAAATTAATAGTTAAAAAATATGAATTTACTTGAATGTGATTATGTGTGTGTGTATGTATTTGTATTAAATATATATTTTCATATAAAAAATAGATTTATAATAAATGTTTAAATTCATCATTAATACGTCTCACCCAGTTGTTCAGACCCTTGTATTTTGTATAATTATATATATGCCATTATTTTAAAATTTTAATTAAAAAAAGAATTTATATCATTTTTGGATATCGAACCAGTAATCTCATGATATATAATCATAGTCATAGATTGAGAAAAAAATGATAATTTTGATATCAGAGTTTGTGGGTACAAGAAAAAAATATATATTCATCTTTTCATTTCATATCTCTATTTCTTTCTCCGATCATTCATTCATATTTTATTTCAAACCTACTTTATTTCTATACACAATAATACAATATATAAAGATAGAGATAGAAATAGAGATATAAATATAAAGTTGTGTGATAATTGATTATAAAATCAATATCTTCAAATGAATAGTGTTGTTTCAAATTTGGAGTTGAATAGTTGATTGTTTTATATTTGAAAATAGAGTAATGGATGATTGGATTATGATTACTTCATTTATGAAGTAAAATATGAAGTAATTAGAGGTTTAAAAGCATGATTGTTGATGCCCTTGCGCCCCCATTTTCCACTAAAAACACTTTCATCCCTTTTCTTTTAAACCTGCACCACGTTATGATTTTTTTTTTTTTTAAAATAAAATTTTCTCTTGAAAAAAAAAAAGAAATAAGTAGCAGCTCGCTCGAGTTGGATAGTTGGATATATAATACACGTACATTTGGTGTTAAAAGAAATTAAGGAAAGATGGAGAAGGAAAACAGTGAGGGTAATACTAGTAGTAACGTAAGAGTGAAAGTGGAGAAAGGCATGGCAAGACACGGCGGAAGTTACGTGGAATACAATGCAATGGGCAATCTCTTCCACCTTTCTTCTAACTACGCTCCTCCTATTCAACTCCTTGGTTGTGGCTCCTATGGCATCGTCTGGTTAGTAGTAACCCATTTGGCCATCTCTCTCTCTCTCTCTTTCTCCCTCTCCCTCTCCCTCCCCCTCCCTCCCTCCCTCCCTCCCTCTCTCTCATATACCTGCAAATTGTTATATATGAAATATATAGAGTCCAGTTGCAATGTTTTCATCAGTTTTTTACTTGCACTAGCTTGACTCAAAGATTGTCAAACAAGTACAATTTGTTTAGGCAAGAGAGGTTTCAAATATGAATAATGAAAACCAGCAAATTGTATTACTCAACTTGTAACAGCTTATGAAATGCGTTCTAGATGATAGTTTCTACGAGTATCTTATAAGAACAAAATAAAGTAGAAATACAAACGAGTACACCATGTCTAGTTGATTATAAGAGCATTACTTCCTTTCTTTATTATGTTTCAATTTGAGTGGAAGATCAACAAAAAATAAAAAAATAAAAATTCTCTGATAGTGGTTATTAGTAAACGTATGCATCTTTTATTCAAAATTTCAAATTTCAAAATAAAGTAGGCCCCAATTCCCACAAAAAAACATCCATCTCCCTGAACCCTCCCCACTCCTTTCTTTTCCTTAAACAAGAATATTGACCTTTTGCATTCATAACAAATAGGAAGAAAAATTATTAGAGAGAAATCAAATAGTGTGCATCGTGGTAATTCGGGTGAGAGAATTGAAGGAAAAAAGAAAATGGAGAAGGAAAGTAGCTGTTGTAACATAACAAAGGTGGGAAAAGGTGATTTGACTGACAGGGGCAAGTCTGTTAAGTACAATGTACTTGGTAATCTCTTCCAGGTTTCGTCTACATATGTTCCTCCTATTAAGATTGTTGGTTCTGGTGCTTATGGCATCGTCTGGTATAACCTCTCTCGTCTTTCTGTTTTTCTCCCTATATGTATGCAGACATATACGTTTGGTTCTAAGTGAGTTGTATAAAAGCTAATATATATTTTTTGTTTGGAAGTCTATCATCTTAAATTGAATACTCAATTCCAGATATGTCTAGATTCTACGGTGTAAGCTTTAAGTACTCGTGTGTAAATGGAAATAGTTAAATCTTACCTGACTGCATTGTAAAGGTTACAAAAAAGGGAAATTGAATGTAAGATGATAAGAATATCAATTGCTGAACTGTAATTTCGTGATCATTCTAAGCGAGGCTTAAAAGATAATCCGTGTTATAGATTTTTACCTCTACATAGAAAATGAATTTAAAGTACTCTTTTTGCTCTCTTCTATAGAAAATGAATTTTTACCAAGTTAATTATCTCTGCTGATCCGTCTACATTTATATACAATTTAGGCATGTAATTAGGCCAGTAGCCTTTTCTCTCTGGCTTGATATTTTTTCTATTTTTTACCAAGTGTTATTAATGTTTGTTATACAGTTGTGCTACAAATTCTGAAACAAAGGAAGAAGTTGCGATTAAGAAAATAGGAAATGCATTTGATAACAGGATTGATGCTAAAAGGACGCTACGCGAGATCAAACTCCTCTGCCATATGGATCATGAAAATGTAAATAACATTTCATTGAATTATTGTAACTCTTTAATTCTATATCTATGGCTATGTAAGTAGTCCCCATAACATTTTCAAGTTCTTTCCATTTTATTAACATTTTTTCATGGTTCTGAATTTTATATCTACAAGGGAATTAGAGAATCTCAATAACTTGGCTGGGATTCATATGGAATTCTGTCAATTTACACATGTATTTGAGCGATAAACTTTTTCTGCAGGTCATCAAAATTAAGGACATCATACCACCACCAGAGAAAGAAAATTTTGTTGATGTGTATATTGTGTATGAGTTAATGGATACTGATCTACATCAAGTTATACGCTCTTCCCAGGCACTGACAGAGGATCATTGTCAGGTATGTTAATCTTTATGTTATCTGCCTGCTTCTATTGTCTTCTTTCCCTCTAATTTAGAGACTTCTATTATACTGCCGGGAACTTAGTTTTTGAGTTCTTTGCATATTTAAAGAAAGTTGTTGATACCAAGTCATTTTCTTTAATCAAAGAACAGGTTCAACTCTGCTTTAAAAAATAAAGTAAAGAATCGCAACTCCTTTATGGAGAATAGTCGGTCTTACATTTTTATTCGTAATAAGAACCCTGTGTTTATAAGCTTGACTAGGGGTGAAGCTGTAAGTGTAACTTCACACATAGGTATTTTTTTCGCAGTATTTTCTGTACCAGTTACTGCGTGGACTGAAGTACATACACTCTGCAAACGTTTTGCACCGTGATTTGAAACCCAGCAACTTGCTTCTTAATTCAAACTGTGACCTGAAAATTTGTGATTTTGGGCTTGCGCGAACCACGTCTGAGACAGATTTCATGACAGAATATGTTGTAACCCGTTGGTACAGGGCCCCAGAATTGTTACTCAACTGTTCAGAATATACAGCAGCCATTGACATCTGGTCTGTTGGTTGCATTTTAATGGAAATAATCAAACGGGAACCTCTCTTTCCTGGTAAAGACTATGTTGAGCAACTGTTACTTATCAATGAGGTAATCAAGCATTTTCTGCCGAATATTACTGCCAGTATGTGTTGATTTTTAAATCAAGGAATTGTGGGATTTAAGCTTAAATCAGTAGATTTACCATGCTACCGTTATGAAGGTTGATTATGATATGATAGTGTTTTTTCTTCTCAAAACAGCTTATAGGCTCTCCAGAGGACTCTGATCTTGGATTTCTTAGGAGTAATAATGCCCGGAAGTACATTAAGCAACTTCCTCATGTCCCGAAGAAATCTTTTGCGGAGAAGTTCCCAGATGTATCACGAGTAGCCATTGATCTTGCAGAGAAAATGTTAGTGTTTGATCCATCAAAACGCATAACCGGTATGCGCCTCTTAGTATTTATTAACAATTCACATCTAAAAAGCTTTATATTTATATATTTCTATTAAGCTAATGAGTATGTTTTGATTCTCTTCTTTCGATAATTGTTAAGTTGAGGAAGCATTAAATCATCCATTTTTATCAAGTCTGCATGAGATTAATGAGGAGCCAACCTGCGAGTCTCCTTTCGTGTTTGATTTTGAGCAAGCGAATTTAAATGAAGAAGATGTAAAGGAATTGATATGGTTGGAATGTATAAAATTCAACCCAGATAAGATGCTGGAGTAGTAAGCTTGGTTTTTCATTTCCTGTGGTAGACCAACGGTGTCCTCAATTGAGCATTCACATATATTTTTTGGTGAGCAACGTATAAAGTGTGTTTGAGCTTGCAGAGTGAAAATGGTGGAGTGAGATAGCTTCTCATCTGTATTGAACAGTTTATAAAAAAACATATCGTTTATTAGTTTGTAAAACAACATACTGTCGATCAGTTTTATAAGGGAAAGTGGGATTTATTTTCTGATACTCCATTTGAGCATAATATTACAATATAAATGGTCAATTGCTCATGTGCCCATGTTCGCGGTTTTGTAAGGCTCTGTTACTATGAGCAAAATCAGACATGTTCATGTATCGAATTAAAATAAGCATTCTGCAGGTTTTGGGTAGCCAACTATCATTAGTCCCAAATCCTTATAACCATTCATTTGTTTCTAAATTTTCGAAGTTCTGTTACCAAATTAGCAAGATTCCATTCTCTTATCGGTACGACAGTGCAACTCAAATGATCGAACACTTGAGTATACAATTTGTAATCATACAGACTTGGTGGAGCTCAGCTGATTTGTTGTTTCTTTTAGTTTAAACTATATATATGCTGTCATACAAGCAGAGATTGGACTATGTAATCCTCTACGATCACACTTGATTATCATTTACTACATATTTCATATTTGTTGATGAGGTTTCTTGTCGGTCAAACTTTAAGAGATTGAAATGTTTTCGAGGTAATATGATTATTTCTGGTACCTCTATTAGGACCGTAATTTTATACTGATAGACAGATTGACTGATTGTCAGTCATGTTTCTTGGTAAGGATCGGGTTAAATCTTTCGAGATCGCTCTCTGCTAGGAGTGAAATCAATCGGTTGTTGGCTAGCTGACTCGTGATGACCATCAGTTACAGTGTTGCGATTGCTCCTACCAGCCTCTAACTCTAGTAGTTTTTTTTAATTTATATGCCCACATATTGAGATATTAAAAATAATCTAACTCCACTATCTTGTAATTTCTCACACCCATTCAAAACTCGTGCATATCTACATGAAAACATTCATCTATATATGTATATTGGCATTAGTAAAGTACATGTGCTCACCTAGCTTTTCTAGTAAAAAAATTCAGCTCCACCTGACCTCTGCTATCTGTTTTTAAGCTAATAATCATGAAAGCCTCATCTTTGTTAGCTCCCATTGCCAGAAGGTAATTGTTATTATTCTTTTTTATCATTTCATGCTGACAATATGTATACTCAGAAAAGTAGAAACTATTGGTACTGAACTTACTGATTTCTCTGACTATGCATATATACATATTAATTTGTTATTAAGGTTGGAAGGTAAGGTGGCTGTAATCACCGGTGGCGCCCAAGGCCTTGGTGAGGCTGCAGCCCGTCAATTCCTCAGGCACGGTGCCAAGGAGGTGATTGCTGACATCCAAGACGAACTAGCTCATTCCCTCTGCAAAGACATTGGCGACGAAAGCTCCCTCTCCTACATTCACTGTGACATAACCAAAGATTCCGATGTTGAAACCCTAGTTAACAGCACCTTAGCCAAACATGGAAAACTTGACATAATGTATGCCAATGCAGGAATTTCCACTTCCAGCAAAGATGAATAAAATTTTTTATCTACAAACAACGAAATGTTCAGAAACCTGATGGACGTGAACGTGTATGGTACATTTCTATCTTGCAAACACGCTGCTAGAGCTATGATCCCAGCAAAAAGTGGAAGCATGATTGTTATGTCCAGCGGGGCTTCAGTGTCAAGCGGCCCCATTTCACATGGTTACTTGGTCTCCAGGCATGCAGTGGTGGGACTGACTAAGAACTTAGGAGTGGAGTTGGGGAAGTATGGTTGATACACCAATGTTTAGGAAGAAATTTGGATTTGATGATGAGGAGGCAGTGAAGCGCTTTGTTCAAGATGTCGGAAACTTGAAAGGGGTTACTTTAGATGCAGAGGATGTAACAGCAGCGGCTGTGTATCTAGGGAATGATGAAGCAAAGTATGTGAGTGGATTGAACCTTGTGATTGATGGAGGGTACGGTACTACTAATAATGCTATCACAGAGGCTGTGAAGAACAAGGAGTCTTCTTAACTATCAAGGATCGAGGCTGCGAATAATGGCCTAGTTGAATGAAGTTGACTAATCATTCATTATGCCTTAACAAGAGTCGTTTAAGATATTTGTAGTTGGTATGTTATATGTGTATTTCTGGTTTTGCAAGATGTAACACGTGTTTAAGACTTTCAAGTTTCAAGTAGCTAGTTATTTTAGTTTCTTGTTCAGAAAGAAGTTGAATAAGGAGAAATTTTAATACTAACATTTCTTACTGTTCAACAATAATGGAGCAGTTCCTCGGTAGCATCAACTATATTTCTCCCATGGATGATCGGGAATTCGAGTATAAAATCTACATACTATGAATTACAAACATGGAAAACCGGTCATGAATTAAAGAAAAAACAAAAAGGTTCCGTTGCCGGGAATCGAACCCGGGTCTCCTGGGTGAAAGCCAGATATCCTAACCGCTGGACGACAACGGAAGATGAGTATTTTTCAGGTGATAAATTATACATAGAGTTTTATACATAGTATTTATTATATAGGAGACCTGAAAAGGAGACCTGAATCTGAGGTGAGAAGAAGAAATGAGGTATGGAAAAAGGATTATAATATGCAGCAATGCGTATCGTAAGAGGATCAAACTCCATTCATTTTCTTACTTTGATCGCCGCCTTGTTCATACGCTGCCGTCTTTTGGGATTGCTTTCGACATTGACGGTGTCATTCTCCGAGGCCACTCTCCCATTGGTGGATCTCCTCAAGCTCTCTCTCAACTTTACCATCTTTCCGGTATATCATATTCTCATTTTTCACTCTCTCTGTGTGTGTTTTATTCATTTGCTATGTATATTGCCATTTGTTCACTGCAACAACCTAGTGGATATGATACTCCTCACTCTTTAGTCAACTCTGAAGTTAGTTGCAGTAAGACCGTATTTTTTTAGGCAAAAAGAAAATTGAAAGACCATCTCCGAGGGTGAAAGTTTGTTAGCTAAATTATCTACACAGGTGAGTCACTCTTTAGAGGATATCTAAAAATCAATGCACTCCAACCTTCTTCCCCTTAGCAAAAAATTATAGATAATCATATTTGATCTTCTATATTTGTCGAACCAATAAACCTCTTATGTATAATTTTACATGATTATTATTATAGATAATACCACTGGAGTGAATGTCCTTCCCTTTAGCTAAAATTTTACATAATTATAGAAGACCATTTTAGCTAACAATTTTACCTATCATCCTTGGAGATGCTCTAACTTCACTGAAAAGGAGTCTGTGTTATTGAAAAAAAATGTAAATGTAGTGTTTTTGTAAAATATATTTTTTATAAGATAGGTATTACTGAAAGAATCCCTATACATTGTCGCTGTTTCTTTCCTTTATGCTGTGGGTATCAATTATATGTTTTTCTTCTTGCAATTTAAAGTAAATAGGTCACTATATATTTGTTGCTTGTAACTTCATTTTAATGCACTAATAGTCAGATGTAAAGATTCGTTTTTCTGTGGTTATCCACCCAATTTTATTGGTAACTAGAGTTCCCATTAACTCAATGTACTTTTAACTAGAGTTTCTATTAACTCGATGTTTTCTTAAATGTTTTAATGCAGGTAGTTTGAAAGTTCCGTATGTTTTCTTAACAAATGGTGAGTTGCATCTTTCAATCACTATCCCAGATTTCATTGACACTAAGTTGCTTTAAACTGAATCAGAGGGTAGTGCCCTCTTGTATGTATAGGTATATCTACACTTGTATGCTATTATGCACGGCAGGTGCATTAAAATTATTGAGCTGCTTGCTTATACTTTAGCATTCATCTTTAATCACAGCTTTCAAAATTGATAATTGAATAATGAAATGGAAAAATATGTTTTTTTAGTAGTATGTTATGTGATAAAAGCATATGGGAGAATTTATTTTATAGAAATTAACAAACACAGGCGGTGGCATCCCCGAATCGAAAAGAGCTTCTGAGCTAAGTAGACAGCTGGGTATCAATATTCAACCTCAACAGGTACTTGTTAAGTTATTAATGTTATAATTTGACTAATAAAGTTCCATAGTTTAAACAAACACCTGTTTCAGATTTTATAGTTTAAAATTTTAGTGTGACCAAAGAAAAGTGATCAACTGAAGCTATCTTATGGGGATTAATGTGTATTTGCCTGATTTCTAGCTTTTTGAATTTGTCTACTCATTCTCGGAGAAATACATGATTATATTCCTGAAATATGTTTTCAAGAATAGTATTTTCTAGTTCCTGCACTTCATTAAATTTCTTGTATAGCACCTTGGTAATGTCATGGATTTTGACCTCTTTATGTAGTATCTCTCTGAAATGTGCCATCATAACTTTCTGTAGAAGTTGTGGATGTTAACATGTTTACTTTTATTTAAATGTATTGTTTTAGATCATTTCTATATCATTTTGGTTCTGATGATGCATTTATTCAATACTGTATTGCAGGTTATCCAGGGCCATTCACCTTTTAAACAGCTGGTAAATAGGTATATAATCATACTTATCTGTCTAATTGCTCCTACAGGTTCCGGGATGCATATCTTTCAAATCCGTAGTAATCTAATTTAGTGTTGTATGCCATGGCCCCAGAGGTTGTTCACCCTCTTCAGTGGTGTTGATATTGTAAAGTAGGTGAAACGAAGATTGTGATAATTAATTGTCTAAACTTATGATGTACAATATACCGGAATATCACTTTAGAGTTTAGATTGACTAATATAACAGTCTATAAAGACGCCTTAAATGTTTATTCAACGACAATACTCTGAATAAGAGTATAGTCGGTGTTTAATTTATCTAACAACGATATATATCAAGTAAAGAAATAATAATATCTTGTTTTGCAAAGTGAAATGAAGTATTTAACTCTAAGATATGTATTAAATGAATTAGTGATTCTTTAGTGGAATGTGGCATGAGTTTAAATATATAGATATTTAAATATATATTCCAGGAGAGTTGGTAAATTAACATAGTTAATATATTTATATGGTATTTGAGCTATCTATAGTCCCTTCGGGGACATCCGATAAAGTAGATAGACTTCAATGCTATACTGAAAAATATAAATTCTCTAATTATCTTTACTTGTGTTCCCATTAGAATATCCATAGATATGTTTTACAATGTACAAGAGGCAAGAGCCAGCTGGTAAATATCCAGTGTAAAAAGACTAAGTTTTAGAAAATAGAAGTGGTGTTTGATTTTGAACTCATTTATTCCATAGCTCAGTTTCACAGTCCCTTTTGATACAGGTTCGAGAAGGAGCTGATCGTTGCTGTTGGTAAAGGAGAACCTGCTGATGTGATGACTGAATATGGTTTTAAGTAAGAGGACATCTTTGTCTATAAATGAAATATCTTCGCTGGCCCGTGTTTTTTTCTAATTTTTTTTCTGCTCCCTTAAATATATTTCAGAAATGCTGTCTCCATGGATGAATACGCATCATGCTTTGACAGCATTGATCCCTTGGCACAATATAAGAACTGGAGAGTGGATAGCCAGAAAACCTCTTCTAAGACCAGTATTTCCTCACAGAGAGTGAAGGCAGCATTTATTGTTAGTGATCCTATTGACTGGGGCAGAGACATTCAGGTTAGAAACATTTTTTACACCCTGTTTCGTCAATATATATTGCCCTATTATTATTATTTTTTTAAGGGGACAATTTTCTCTTAAACATGCACATGGCAGTGTAATGAAAGCATAGTACTTTATTATGAAAGTGTAAGACAAGCGGAGATGTTAAATAAACATAACAGGTATATGTTATAGGATTTAAAATATGCTCTTATTTTGTTTCACTGTTGTCATGTAACTATAAAGTGTATGATAGGGTCGGCCAGGACCATTGTCATTGTTAGATATATTTTTCTCTTGTTAGTCAGAAATAGGCAACTACTCCCAGTGTGGAACTTAACCACTGATTTTTTTTTCTGCATACTTGGTTAGAGTACTGAACCATTCATGGGTGATTAGTATGACATATAAGATGCAATCTCTAGACTCAAGCTACCAGGGTGACCTTGTAGTCAACGCTTATGACCGCAGATGCATGTAGTCAGAAACTATATTATTGAAAATAAAATAATATTTTCTCTGTGATGAATATTATAAAATCTAATATAGTAATATTATAATTCATTGTGCTAAACATACAAATGTCATTTATCCACAATAACGTATATAATGATTGTGTGTGCATGCACACACACACACAAAGAGAGAGGGCGTGGGGAGAGGTAGAGGGAGAGAGATAGAGAGAGACAAAGAGAGGTGGGGGGGAGAGCAATATATCTGCTATTTGTTCATTGCCTTTGCAGAATCTGTGTGTATATATATTCCGTACTCGTATCCAATTATTGTGGATATCCATAAATCCAATACTGATATTATTCGCTTACATTCAAGACCACTTACAATTGTAGTCATGACATTATAGTGTGCTTAAACTGAGGCATCTAAGGGAATTTATTAGCAACTATTTCTGCGTTACTAATTAGCTAATGACTAGGATGCGAAATAGTAGGGTAAATGAGGAAAATCGAGTATGTTGGGTATTGAATATAGTAATTTCGTTTAATATGATTATTTCTTTCTTTAAATAATGGTTTAAGGCTTAATTTAAGTTCTCTCCGTGTGCTGCATATGATGCTTTGTGGTATCTATGGGTGGAGAGAATTCCATGATATATAAACAGTTCCCTATTTATGGTAAAGGATTAATTAAGGCTTGTCTCTAGAAGCCTCTGGTGCTTTCAGCTGATTAACCTTTTGGATGTCTGTTGTTATTGCAGTAATGGTATTCTTGTCTTCTATATCTTTTTCATCTCTTTTATGTAAAAAGTTTTTAGGCCATAAAGTTTTAGCCTACTAGTGTTTGATTGTAGGATCTCCATGAATTACAAACATCATATATTAACATAACTCTTTTCTTCCTTGTATATTTGCGTTGTTACTTCCAGACTTTTCACTTTTGTCAATATGTATTGGATTCATTATGGTCACTCCCTAGCTCCTAATTTCCCAAACCCCCTGTTTTCTTAATTGTACAAAGTATTTACACTGTTGTCCTGTGGTTGTAGGTTCTTTGTGACATATTAAGAACTGGAGGTCTCCCTGGAACAGAAATTGCTCATCAGCCGCCTCTTTATTTTGCCAATGATGACATCGACTACCAGGTTGGCTACAAATTCAGTTGTAGGTCATGTAAATTGATTCATTGGTTATAAAAATATGATAAGATACTGATGAAATGCTACCTTAGATAGGCCGTGTTCCCGTCTGAACGGCTTGGTATGGCTGCTTTCAGAATTGCATTAGAGTCCATATTTAACAGGTAAAGTTGTATATACCTTTCTGCTTATAGTGTCAGCTGCATAGTATTATTTCCAGATGATCTGTTCTTTGTATTTTTGAGTTCACATCAGAATCTTGCACAACAGTTTCCTACATTATTTTCATTAGTTGCAGTTTGGACTTAGGAGGCAACTGCAATATAATAGGAGTAGAAATAAGTATTTTCCCTCTAGCTGGTTTTAGCCTTATAGGCATAATATGATAATCACTAATCAGGATGGAATAATGGAAATGTTAGAAGTTAGAATTGAAGGCAGTTTGCTAGTGGCTTCTCTGTAGTTCAAATTAAAAAACATTTTGAATTCTAATCCTGGATATGTGCTATATACTAATTTCTAGAACTTGTAATATGCAGAATTCATCCAAAACCACTGGAGTATACATCTTTTGGGAAGCCTAAACCGTTTGTTTTTCAAAATGCTGAAATAGTACTAAAAGGACTCTTGCCGTCTCTTGTTGACAACCTTCAGGATGCAAAACCTGGAATATTTAATAATCATTGTTTCAAGACCTTATACATGATAGGGGATAACCCTGCGATTGACATTAATGGTGCACGTCAGGTTTGTGGACATTTAGCCAATTTATTTGATGTCAGTATGATACTTTGAGGTTAATCCATAGCTTGTTTATGTATTTCATATTTCAGGCAGGACAACCTTGGTTTTCCATTTTAACGAGAACAGGGGTATTCAAGGGAAAAGGAAATCATGCAGATCACCCAGCAGATTTGGTAGGTTAAATTCCTGTAGTTTATTCTTAAATTGTTTCATTTTTAGATACCTTAACCTGATTTCAAAAGGGTCAAAAATGAGAAATGCCTACATATAATTTGATCCTAATTTTAAACTAAAACATGCACCACACGGACCTTGTAAATTCCCAACACACACACACACACTGTCAAGGGCTTACCCAGTATTAAATATTTAAATAATAGATTCCCTATCTACAGTATGTTCCCAACATATACACTCTCAAGGACTTTCCGGGTATTAAAGAATAACATTTCTTCAATGAAAAGACTTTGAAATATCGCCTCTACTATTTGTGCAGGTTGTTGATACTGTGGAAGAGGCAGTAGACTATATATTGAAAAAGGAGTGCATCTTGTAAAGTTCACGGAATCTGTGAATTTTTTTGCTGGTGAATCCTATGATTCAGTACTCGGGTCATAAGATTGGAGGAATTCAACAATTTTAGCACATTGTGGTTTTAAATGAGATATATATATATATATATATATATATATATATGGTAGCCTTCAAGAATCAAGCTGATAGATTCAAGTGGAGTAAAGAAAATGCCCATTTATAAATTCTTTCTAATGCGTGCTACTCACTCTGTGCATAATTTGACCCATGCCAAAGCAGGAAGACGTGACCGAAAAGCATACAATATTGTTCTTATTCTCATATCATAATTTCAAGATGTACTCGACTCTATCCTCATCTTTCATAAAATAAATACATTACCTCAGAGGTTTGAAGTTTAAATTAGTAAATACATACTGTACTAGTATACTATATCATTGTGTTGCAGACTTGCAGTGATGTTTAGTGTTTACAATATATAATATCAACTAGTCAAAATACATGGACTAGAAAATTTGTGCCTGAATTATTAGACCAACTAGTTAAAAAATTTTACTGATTGCCAAATATTATATTTAACATCTGATAGATTTTAATAACAAAACGTAAATAGTTTATTGCATTATAAGATATATTAAATCTCCATTATATCCTGGTTACATACATTTGACTCAACATGTGATAAGAAAGGACTGAAATAGACCCGCGGCAATAGACTGTTTCCACAAGTTCGACTGCAACGAGCATTCACAAAGTCATTCCTCGGTTATTTTTTATAAAGATTCTATAAATAAATAAATAATTATGCCGGTATATCTAATAATTTAATATTTTTGTCAGGAATAATTTAATATTTTTATATTATATATTGTGTTATATATTTCCTCATTTTTATTTGTTTCTTAACTTTTTTGCACCCATTATAATGTTTTTTTATCGTATAAAATATAAATAGTCTGACTCAAACATTGACTAACTAATTATCAAATTTTTATTATTTCATTTATAATAATATGGTATAGTAATAAAATTTAGTTAATATAGATAAAAGAATAATATTGTTTTAATATTCATAAATGTTAATTAATAAATTATAATATTAAATAAATTAAAGAATTTGGACAATGATGAAATTGAAATAAGTTAGTAGATTGTGAGTATACATGTATTATATTGTAATTAAAATAAAAAAATAGATTATAATTTAAATATTATATAATATTACATATAAATAATTGTACAAAAATAGGACCGGTTATTTTAAATATTATAATAATATATAATAATAAAATGTATAATATGTTATTATTAATTTTATAATCAACCGACTAACGGATCTTCGTTCTAACTTTAAATAATACGGAGTATAGTAAAGATACTCCAACATCTAATATTATATGTAAATGATTTCCAAAGAAATTGGGGTGACAACAAAAAAACAAAAAACAAGAATACAGTACAAAGAAGAGGCGTGATGACTTTGCCAAAAATACAATCATAGTGTGTATGCATCTTTCTGTTTAAAAGCTATCACTTTTTTTATGTGAATTCCACTTCTTTCTCTTCTGGGTTTTGCCTGTTTAGAAGAGAAAGAAAATAGTAACTAATATATATAACACGCCATTCAAATATTACACATACGCATTAGTGTATATACACATATACACACACAGAAATAGTTGGGAGGAGGAGCTAGAAAGAAAGGCATGAATTGTTTTCCATGGGCCAAAGATTCAACAAAAAAATCTAAGAATAATAGGATGAAATACAAAACCCTGGATCAAAGCTATCAACAGCCTGGATCACCTAAAGGTATTTTAATATTTTTTTCTGGGAATTTTAATGACATGAAATTAAGCATGCAGTTATGTATATGTAGAAATAAGTATGTTTATGTGCCTGTTCTTTAATTTCTTTACGTGGGCCTTTTTAAAATATGTTATATATTCATGTTTTATGGGATGATTTTATATTTCTTGTTTTAATCAACTTTTATTGTTTAATTGCTAATGGGCAGGGTTAATTCATATTGTAGTCATGTTTCTTATGATTATATGTTATTTCCACTAATGTGTAGCAGATGGGTCTCATAGACATACAGATTTTGATTAGCTAGAATCAGCACAAATGGAATTTTTTTTTGTGTGTGTAATTTAATTTTTTTGGTGTTTATGTATTTAAATTTTCTTTTGTAGTGGGAAAGATTAAGTATTTTTAGTGTTTATATGAAGCCAGGTTAGGAATAGTAAGGTGTTCGTAATATTACCTCAAGCTCTTCGAGCTGGATACATTTGTAAAGGCAAAGATTACGTTTTTTAGTAGTATCTATATAAAGCCGGGGTCTTTATGAAACAGTCTAGGAGTAGTATTAGGTAAGGTCTGTATTCATATTACCTTCTTCACACCCTCCTCTTCCAGCATATGATTTGGTTTGCATTTATTTGTAGTCTCATTTGAATTTTCAATTGGCTCCGTAGGATCCTTAATTCAAAACTTTGTATTGAAAACAGTAGTTACTGACATCAGAGTACTGGCATATTAGACATTATTTAACCAATGTTTGACAAAGAATTTCTTGTTGTTTTCATATTCTCTTGATGGTTCTGTCTGCCACTTTGTGGTACTATTATATGGTATTGTGTGTATGTTATTACTTACATTAGAGTCATACTTATATGGTCAAATAAATGTAAATGATTTGAGTCTAAATCTCATTATTTCTCAAATGGTTTACTCTGTATAGTTTTCTTTTTAACTCCTGTTACATGGCTCAGATGGATTGAAAGTTGCTCCAATTAAAACTGATATGAAAGAAGATGCAGTGAAAGTTGCTACAGTTAAGAATGATATGAAAGAAGATGTGGAGGATGCTGAACAATCTGCGGTTGCCAAGGAGTTGGAGGATGGCAGAAGGGTGGATGACAATAATAAAGAGAAGGGAAAGTCAAAGTCGTTCAACTTAAATGAATTGATTAATGCAACTGAGAATTTCAATATGGATAATTTTCTTGGCGAAGGTGGATTTGGCAAAGTTTTTAAAGGGAAGTTAAAGGATACTGGTGAGGTCTGTTGAAACCAAATTGTTCCCAACTTGCGTGTGATTCTTTTGTTTTTCATTTTCAGCTGGATCTTTGTATGACAGCTTATAAATCTTATTTAAGATTTTATTATAGATTTGTATATTGACATTTTTTTAATGATATATTTTGCAAGACAGCTAGTAGCTATCAAACAACTGGATGCTGCTGGCACACAAGGTATTAGGGAATTCGTTGTTGAAATGATGACTTTAAGTTTAGTTGATCATACGAATCTTGTGAAACTAGTTGGATATTGTGTTGAGGGAGGCCAGAAGTTGTTGGTGTACGAGTACATGTCATTGGGTTCTCTCGAGAAGCATTTGTACGGTAATATTGTGTTGCTATAACTCTTGTCTATGTTTTCCTCTCATGTATTCTTGAAATTTGATGTGTAGATGTAACACTAGAACCTCAATAAATGAATATTTTTATCGGTCCCAACATGATAGAGGCAATATATTTTTAACCTCGATAAATTAAAAAAATTCTCCGGTCTTGAGGGTATTCATTTATTGAGGTTTAAATGTACCACTTTTTTGTGTGCTATAACACGAGTTTCTTTGTTATTGCATGATGTCTATATTTTTTCCGTGCCATCTTAGTATTGTCTTGCTGTTTAGGCCCCAAACGTAAAGGACTTGATTGGAATACTAGAATGAAGATTGCAGCTGGTGCAGCAAGAGGATTAGAGTATCTGCATGATAAGATGAATCCCCCAATAATATATCGTGATTTAAAAAGCTCTAACCTTCTACTTGGGGAGGATTATCATCCCAAGCTATCGGATTTTGGCTTGGCAAAAGTGGGACCTACTGGAAATAATACCCATGTGTCAACCAGGGTGATGGGAACAGAAGGTTATTGTGCACCAGAATATGCAATGACTGGCCAGCTGACCTTTAAGTCGGACGTTTACAGCTTTGGGGTTTTTCTATTGGAGATCCTTACAGGAAGGAAAGCAATAGATCACAAAAAACCTTCCAAGGAACAAAATTTGGTTGATTGGGTAAGATATCTTCTTTCACTATTTAAATAATTAAATTCTTATAGCTTAATCATACACATAATTGAGTTTTTATACTCAATTATCAACCATGTACTGTACAAGTAACAATTTGGCTAGCTCCCTTGTTGCTAGGGAGTGCTAAAGAACTACCCTAATTGCGCAATAAAAAACTTTGAAATAACTTTTGTTCGTTTGAGAGTAATTTTACTGTGCCTTGTTTAGTAATAATTTGGATGAGCTGTAGGTAAGTTCTGATGTCTATTATTGTAACCGTACATCAATTCCGATTGTGTCAGGTTGGTTCAAATATAGGCCTCGTTTGTTTCACAACTTTACAGTTCCCTAGTGTAGTATATTTAGAGTTCCATGGAACTCGGTTACATATTACAGTTCCTGGGTAAATACTATATCAGTTTTTGGTTGATCACTATGTAACTTCTAGTTAAATAGTTAATTATGGTAAATTAAATTATTTAACAGTTAAACAACTATGTAACCTGTAGTGACCATGGACGAGATAAGTAACTAAGTTCATGTGTTTTGATGTAATTACAAGAACCCGGGAACTCCAAGTTACTTTGTTCAACTTGAAAATTACTGAACCAAACATGGTAACTTTTTTCAGTTCCATGGTAATTTTATAAACCCAACAAAAATATACAACATACTAGGCGTTCCTAGTGAGCAACTTAATTTGGTTGAAAACATTTTCCACCCAGCTAGCAACCTAAAGTAAACAATTGACCAAGGTAACACCGAGTTGGCATCTATCAACAAGTTAGTCAATACAAAATCTAGCACCAGGTTCTGATCACGAACTAATCCCCTTTTGAAACTCCTATGAGTAAACACTTTGTCCCCAATATGAGCTTTTATGCGTTGGACAGTCTCAAGAACTTCTTATAGTATTGAGTTACATCCAAACATACGAAGCCATAATGGGAGCGAAATGGAATGAGATTTAAACTCATTGTACAAATATTTGTGCATAATCCATTATCCCTCTCATTTTATCCTGCACCATTACAAAAAAACATTCAAATCCTTGCGGTCTAGACTGGAATTGTATGTTCTTTTAAATCTCCTACTCGCCCAAACTATATATTATAATAGAATTTTTTCCACCTCCCATTACTTTGCTGAATTACCTCTAGTTGCTCTTCCATCTCTAACCTTCTTCACATTTTTCGTTCCATATATACACCACCATTCCGTTCCAACCAACCGGAAGCGATCTAAGGTTGTGTGACATGGAAGGATTGGAATGGTGGGAGAATGTAATGAAATTTAATGAAGAAAATTCCAGATGGATGGAATGATAAATTTTGTTAGGACACGGTGGACGCCCAGAATGACTATTCATTTTGAAATTTAAAGGAATGAGCTATAGTTCAAATCTGAAGAATGCAATTGAGGAAGAAATATATGTGTCCATACATATCCGAAATCAGTTCAATTTCATTCCACTCACCTAATCCCTTTCAATGCAAGTGAACACAAGTGTCCAGTAATCCAACTCAATTTTTAGAATATTTGGCAGAGCAAGTGGACGCTAGACAGTTGAGCAGTCATGGCAGTAAGGACTTGTACAATAACAGGTTGTCTATTACATCAGTGTCTGCGCACATCAGTGATCATGTGCTCCTAATAGCCACATCCATTATTAGTCAAGAAGTCATGGTCGGTGCTTGTAGCATTGTGTTAAGGAATTGTACAGTGACAGGCTGTCTATACACTATTACATTGGTGTCTACACACATCAGAGATCCTAATAGCCACATTCAAGATTGGTATTCTACATTGTGAAACTATTTTAGCATTGTACCTATTAAATAGATGATTTAATAATGTCATCAATCACAACACTAATTCAATAACATCTTATATCTTAATGTTTTATTATATTGGAAATGCGATTGGCTTTTACCGTTGAGTGTTTCATCCTAAAAACCGCTTAAAGTAGTTTTGTTTCTAATACTACATTTGATTAGCAGTGACATTGTGCAACAAAAAAAAATAAACAAAATCATTGTGTCGTGTTTGCTTGCAGGCACGACCTCTGTTAAGGGACAGGAAGAACATATATCAGATGGTTGATCCTGAGATCCAAGGCCACTATCCAGGAAAACAGTTATATAAAGCTTTTGCAACTGCTCTAATATGTGTCCAGGAGCAACCTTCCACCCGGCCTCGTGTGTCAGAAGTGGTCAAAGCTCTAGATCACATTGTGTCTCAACCATATACTCCAAAAATTCCTGACCAGAGCACTCCGGAAATCCCTGTCGTCTCATAGCCTCTGCAGAAATGCTAACTTGGTTTCAATGCCCTTATATATTTAAAACTATTCCAGAGGTGTTTGTATCCCAGCCCAGCCGTGAGCCTTATTATCAAGTTTTGTATCAGAGTCATGATGACAGGTCCTCGGCTTTGGAAGCATTATCTTGATGTAGGCATAAGAAGATGCAGGAACTATTTTCACTAGAATTGTCTCCGACCAACTGAAAAGAAAGTGAATAAGCTGCCGCGTCTTCTTTCTTAAAGAAGAGGAGCTTTCGGTTCTGTTGGTTCTTGAAATAAGTTTCTTTTTTTTCCATATTACCACATCTCTAGCATCCACATTTTTACACAAAAGAACTAATGCACTCAATCTTGCTACTTCAGCTTCAGTTATTTATCTATTCTTGATAGTGATGTGCTGGCTTTGCTAGCTTAAAAAATTAGTAATAAAAAATAATATGAAACCAATAGGTATATCTGATTATATAAATTTTATGCAACACTTGTCAAAGAGTAAAGTGAAAAAATCTACAAGCTCTGTACCAGCATTTTATTTATGAGATGAGAATCAATTATTTTGACTTTAAAAAAGGGTTAAAAAATAACATTGGTTTTTCCAAAATTGGTTTGATGTCATTATATTTCAGTGGGAAAAATATCCAATTTTGAATATATATTAAGATATCAAAATATGGGTGTATTACTACAAATAAGTTTTTTCAATATTTTAATGTTGTTATCCTTGATCGTTCGTGCACGTGAAAGAAATAATAGATTTGGGTGTTGTACCTAAGAAGTTGCGTTAAAAACCTTACACGAGAAGCTGTTTTTGCTGAGAAATATTATTTTGTTGTTATAGTATTGTCAAATTGTTAGTATGATTTTTTTCTTAACTGAGTTCATTTAATTTGTGTGTGTATTTCACCCTTTTTTTACATATATTTGTGTCTATATTCATATCTCTATATACATGTTTTTTACCTGCTTTTTTGTGATCTAATTTTTCAATCTAGATTCATAGCGTGTAACTTTTTGTGATATGAGTGCTTTTTATTTTGCAAGAACTTATTGTTGTATGTTATCAATGTATGTTTAATTAGGTATTTTGTGTGTGTATATTGGTTTTAAGCTGAACAAATTGTGGTTCAAAATTGGGTTTTTGTGATTATGTTTTTCTTTTGATTAAATTCTACGTTGGACGATATAGATTGATTTTGTAGTTTTCAAGATTTTTTTTTTACAGAGTTTGGGACTACGGACAAAGTAAAAAGTTGGATAGGTGTTGTAGATGTTTGATTGATATTTCGATTGTTATTATTCTTGCAGCTTGTATGATCAGATTTTCAAGCCTAATAAGTTGTCGGGGAATGCTATTTTCATTTATTTAAAGCTGAGATTGAGCTTCTTTTAGTAATTTTTTTGAAATCATTACCATGTTTCTAATCTTAATTTGTGTTCTCATTACTTTTATTTTTAAATATTTTTGTATATTATCTAATGCTTTTAATATTTCATAAATGTTATTTATTGTAGGTAATTGTCATATTTTATTTTCTTTTTTTGTATGAAATATTTTAATCTTTTTCAAATGCAATAGTCAATTGTAGAGATGTAATAAAAGTCGGTTATTGTTTTAAAAGACAATTATTATTATTATTTTCAATTTTGAATGACAATATTGATAGTATTTATAAATATGGTAGTTAATTGTTTTGAACTAGATGTTAAATTTGAATTGATATTTTTTTGTTAATTATATGTGCCATATATGATGATTTTTTATGCCATAAGGGAGTGCCATATATGATGCTTGTTGACCATATAAGTGGTATTTATGTGTCATTAATGACTTTTTATGTGCTTTATAACGACTCTTTTTTTAATTTTAAAATTTATACTTTATTTATTTTTTAAAATTGATGTCTAACCAAAGGGTCCCCTTTGGTTAGATTAATTATATACCTTTATTTTATTAATATCTTATTACCGTATATAGTATTTATTATTTAATTATATAATATTATATACTCTTTTTTATTTTATTTCTAATTTATGTCTTTTGTTATTTTTTTTCTTATTTACAGGATGTTCGGACGTGATTCTATAAGAGAGTTTTGTTCTCGACATTAAAAATCTATTATCTAAATTTCTACGGTCATCTTTGCATGTCCGATGATTAGATAATAACTTTTTTGTATAAAAGGAACTTCTTACGCAGGCTATTGTATTATGATACAATTCATATACGAATGCGTATATCTTTGTAAAAAAAAAAGTTTTCCAATATTTTTTACTTGAATCAAAGAGCAAGAAAAAATGAATATTCAGTATTCACAATCAGATCAATCAGGTGACTGTCACGTGCAACATATACACAGTCACTCACCACTTGTATATACAAATTGCGCGCCAAAATCCGTTAGAAAGAATCCAACTCCAAACCGCCTCAAGTAACAAACACACAAACAGAGTCTCTCCCCCCCTCTCTCTCTCACACACACACATTAGTGTTTGTATTCTGCAACTCGATGCAGCGACTGAGCAATGCATCACGAGTTCCGAGGGACTTCTCAGTTGATCTAGAGAAGCAGGAGGAGGAAGCTATGGAAAAGCCGCCCCGGTGGTTGTCTTCGCGCATCAAATCATCTTCTTTCAAAACGTCGTCGTCGTCGCTCAAGTTGATTCATATCCTTCCTCTCATCATCTTGCTCTGTCTCTTCATTCTCTGGTACTTTTCCTATCCAGGTACATACATCCTTCTCAACCCCTAACTCCTTCCATTTTCTGCATATATACATATACATACAAATGTAATTCGAGAACTGATTTCAGATTGCTTGAAATGAAGAATTTATCGCCTCGATCTCTGTTTATTGCATTTATTATATATACATACATGTATAATGTATGTGCGCATGAGTCTGTGACGTTTTTAGCTAATTCTAAAATTTTGCTTAATTTTGTGATTTCAGAATTAAATTTATTGATTAATTATTCGACGAGTAGTAAGATCTGTATAAACTCTGTTTGTTGCATATATATACACATATGTGTGTGAGTTTTTTTGCCTCTTTGGCTGATTTTATAAAGTTTCTTGATTACGTAATCTGAGAATTGATTTGAGATTGCTTTGATTGAAGTGTTTATCGATCTCTGTTTATTGCGAAATTAATTAAAGAGTAGTAAGATCTGAAAAATCTCTGTTTATATTTACATGTGCTTCATTTAGATTTATGTAATTTATATATTCCACAACTAGAATTTGTAAGTTATAGGTTTACTATTATAATTATTGGATGTTTTGTAATATATGTTTAATCGTTCTTCATGAGTAGGTTTATGTGTTAATACAATGTAAGGACACTACATGTACTATCCAGTATCCTCAAATCTCATCTAGGATTGTATCACGAAAATAGTAACTGTTTTTGGCTCTTTTAAAATTGTTAACTCTTGTAATTTGTTGCATATACCTTATGAAGTTGTGTGAGTGCTTGTATATTTCTAATTTGTACTTCCTGCTTATGTGTGCATTCCAGATATTAATAACAATAATTATTCTGATCACAGGAATCGACAAACAGACATTCTCCAGTGTTTTCCTCTTTTTGCAGTCTTCGTTGATCATCTGTTTCTATACATGAATTAATTTAGAATTATCTACTTACCTTAAGAGCATTAAGCTCTAAATATTTTATTACTGGGAACCACGTACTTGAGAACTATTTTCATGTATAGAAATATTTAGAACTATCCACATTTCTCTGCATTCAGAAATGTGCAAATGAAAACATTGATCTCCACATACTTGAGAGTTACGAAAAATGAGATTAGGGAAAACAATATGTATACTTGCTCAAATATGTAAGGAAACCTGTATTTGGTACACAAAATCTGTGCTTGTGCTGCAGTTTCCATTGTTTGTTTCTATTTTACCTTCTTTAGGCTTGTAGTTCATTCTGCCCCGTGTTGGCTATAAACATGCAAGTAAGCAAAATGTGAAATGGGTGACGCCTTACAGTTTGATTGTTGACAAATCAAGTTCATATTAGTTTTATTTAAGTTTGCCTGCCTCACTCTGATTGCTTTTCAGGTATAAGCATTATCAAAGAATATATTTGGAACATTTCTTTCTCAATCTTCCTACTTCTCTAACAACATTTAAATGTTAATGTCAAAATAGTGAACTTGGAAATCAAAGATGGGAGACTCACAAAAATCAATCGAATTGAGATGTCACGTTCTTTGAATAAAACCGGAGTTGATATGACCATCTTGGCAAAGGCTACTTCACCAAATGTCTCAGTTTCTGATATGTTGATAGCTTATACTGCAACTGCCCCACAGCCAGCAAGCGGAACAGACTGAACTACTGAAATATCATCCTTTCGCTACATTACAGAACATTTAGATGAAAATTACACTGTTGGCTCTCTCAGAAATATGTGTAAAACTATCGCAGTTGGAAAAACCAAGTGTTGTCTGATTACATACAGATTTTGTGTATAATTTGGTACAAATGTATAGACAATAATGTGCTAAAGAAACTCTGCTGGATGTTATAAACCAGTGTTGTTGAAAGTTCGTTCTGCCTTTTCTGATGCCCTTCACTTTTTGAAGTCAAATCTTCTGTAGCTTGGTTTACTCAACATATGACCTTGGCACTGATTTCACCTTTCCTGTTACACCTATAATTCCCTAACCTCGCCTTGTCTGCATTTGCCGACCCATAGGTACATACTTGAATTTTTACTAGATGGCAAAACTCTACAACAGTCCCTCCTTGGTGACTGTAACACAGAGAAATTTTTTAGTTAGAATTTTCAATAGTAAAATACTTAATAATGAAAAGATTCTGTTACATTAAAATTTAAATCTCTTTGAATGCATCAAAACAGTCAAATACTATTAGGTATTGTACCTTTTTCCAACGATTATCATCTGGTTTTTTCATGACGATGATGGAATTAATTTGTTGAGGTGAGTCCATTCTCCATCTGCAGTAAGGATAGTTATCCCTATGAAGTGAATGGAATGCAACGATTTTCTTCCTTTTCTCATCATATCTCATATTGCCCATATAAAAAACAAAGGGCTTCTGGCAGGGGTGCCTTGTGACCGGCCTGGTATTAAATGCATATGCAGTGTAATCAGCCCTCTTGTACCAGTTAAAAAACGTTCTTGTAGGCATTTCTAGCTCTCTGGGTGATAGTACTCCTCTTATGATTTGAACAACATATCCCCATGAAACTGAGATAGACCATTCACGGTTCTTGTCGTAGCAGATGGACTGCTGTATTATACTGGCGCTGTCGTGCTTGGCAGCTTCAAATAGTTGGTGAATGGCTTGTGCTCTCTTCATTCTTGGATATATTGGATCCACTACGTCGAGGTGGTGAAGTGAAACCAGTGGAGTTACAGGGTGAGCTCCCAGAAGTCCTAATAGATTCCCATACACGTCATACTGTATAAAACATTAGTAATATTCTCTGTTAAGACACAATATTAATACTATACAATTTAGGATATATTGGATCAATAGTGATGAGGATCATTTCTGCCTATGGCCACTACTTTATAACTCAATTATCAATTATTGCTTGTGGGAATAGTTGTATAATTGTATCTGAATTTAGGTGCAATGTAGTATTAGGTTGCAGTATCAAGATATTACCTAATATTTAGATCTTGAAATCTGAATTCAGTAACTCTATAATTATAACTACTTCAATTCGTTTAAAAATTTATTGATTATTTCACCTGATGAAATCCATATTCCTTAGTGAGTGGCACACCTAGTTCTGCCATGCAAGCCTGCATTCTATCATCACTTCCATACAATCCCGGATATCGTTGAATGCATTTATCGTGCATCTTCTCCAACTCTTTTGCCAATGGATAGCTTATCGCAAATCCGCCTCCACCAAATGCCATTGCATAGGAGAAAACTATGTTCTGAACATGACTTTCGGATGTACATCCAATATAGTAAAGCTGATTATGGTCATACTTAGACAATATTCTAACCAAATTTTCAACCATAAAGACAGTGTCATCATCTCCCATGACAAACCATCTAATATCTTTCATTCCCAACCTTAATGTCTCAGAAACTACCCTTGAAATCCTCAATGCTGATCGGTCACCCTGCCTATTCGTGTACTTAAACTTAGAAGTGTCACCAGAAATCCGAATTTCAGGCAACCCTTCATTCCTTTTTCTGTTTACTTTCTTATCCAACCAAACAACCCCTCTAGTTTCTCCTGGCCTCCACCATTGTTTAATGTACTCTTTCCTGTTCTCCCACAAATATGAAGATGCTGCAATGCCAAAAGCAATGTGTTTGATCTCAGTATCAAATTGTTGAATAGATGGTTCTCGGGGAAGCACAAGATTTTGACTTGTAGCATCATTAGTAATTCCATTGCTAGACTTTGTGAGAGACGACAAATTTGTTGAATTTCCAGCTGATTGAAGAGTTTCTGTTGTGTGAATAGCATCAGAATTAGAAGGTAATGAGCAGTTGGAATTGTTTAGGATGAGATTGGAAGAATATAGAAGATAGATAATTAACATGCAAACAAAGAAGCAAGAAACGGGGTTTCCGAAAGCTGTTAGAGGCAGGCGTTGTTGATGAGAGGTCATAATTTGTAGAGAATGATGTTTGTTTGAGTTTGATCAGCATGGTCGCTGGAAAAACACAGCTCAAACACTGACTGCAGAGAAGGAGGAATGTGAGTGATGGAGAGAAATGGTTGGACTGAGTGATGGTCGGATCTTAGATCAGAGAAAGAGGATCTTTTTTGTTATGTATCAACGACAATTAAGGCTTATCTTTTCTTGCATGAAACCATGCATGATTTTCTCTACTTGAGGTCTGATAAGTTGTAGTGCCTTGCCAGATTGTTGGATCTTATGTTTGTTTTAAATAACATATTCTTATCTACGATTTAAAAATTAAAATGCATGCATTAATTCTTAAATTTATATTGAATCGTCCAATATATACGACACTCTAAGTCATATATGACACACGCCTCGAAAATGTCCTAGTAGAAAATATGGAACTACCAAAACAGAATTAAAAAAAATAAAGGGAAAAGGTGGGGAGAACACACCCGGTGGGACTCGAACCCACAATCGCCTGATTAGAAGTCAGACGCCTTATCCATTAGGCCACGGGTGCCCATTGTTACAAATTTCTAAATTATTTTATATCTCATATAAAGTATTTGATATCTCATATAGAAATGAATTTTTAATTCTGTCCTAATGCTTTTACTTCTCTTCAGTTGGATGGTATGTATGTCATTTTGAAAGGGTGACATGGTTTTCACTCTTCACAGGGGCCGATGAAAGTGGCATTCATACAGTGATACTAGGGGGGTGTTTGGCTTAGCTTATAAGTAATAAGTTACTTTTTTTTTAAAGTATTTTCATTTTTTTTTTTGAAAATTAATATTTATTTTAGAAATTTAAGACCAAATCTTATTTCCAAATTTAAAAATAAGTTACTTATTTTCAGAAAAAATACATATATACCAACTTTTTCAGCTTATAAACTGCTTATAAGCTGAGGCAAACGGGGCCTAGAACTCTCGACTAAAAGTCATATATTCTGCAGAGCGCCGTTCTTGCCAAGGTTGTATGTCTTTTTTCAGCCTACTTAAGTCCAACCCATTTGGACCCCTTAGAGGTTCTAACTAAGGGGCACGTAGATCCCAAATACAATGCTAAGGATTCTTTTTTAACATTTGATTTATGTCATTATGTCGAGTACCTTTGCATGTGTTGATAGTTGCTTTTTTTCAGCTCGTAATTATGGCAGAAACATGTTCTGGAATCTGTTTCATTTGCTAATTATCTAATAGACAACTTCTGGAAGCCTATACATGATCGTAATTTACTAATTTAGGTACATTTTATGATTCTGTAGCATTTGTAGTCAGATTAATATTGCAAATGATTGATTGCCACATAATTATGATTATTTGTATTGTCAACATGTTTATGTGCATAGGCAGAGATTTGGTATTTTATTGGTGTGCAACTTGATGGAAGTCAACGTATTGAGTCACTTCACAATTGTACGTCAAAGAGATAATGTGCAGGGTAGAATTGATAGATATCTTTTGCAGATAAACTTGCCTTCTAGGCAGGGTCAATTTCATGGTTGTAATCGTGGAGGAAGATTCTGTGAGATTAAAAGATGCACATTTTTACGGGAAGTCCTCCCGATTCTATTCATTTGCAGGTAATGTATTCGGGTGTCTATGTCCCGAAAATTTTTGGGTGAATTACTGACAAAGTTTGTAGAAACGGAGGTTGTAAAATTATTTTAGAGGACATGGTAGTAGTTTTATAGGTCGACGCATAGGAAAGAGGAAAGAGAATGCATCAAAATCAGTCTATGGCTACTCTTATGACCCACGATTTTCGGGTCAGCATCGGATCCATGAAGTCCTTGGGCCTTTTAACCTATCCAAACAAACCCGAATGTAGAGTCCTCTTCCAGGAATGTTCCTCTTGTCAGTTACCTAATTTGATTCAAATTAGGGCTTCGCTCTCCTAACGGTCATCTGCTTTGCCAAAAATTACGTGGGTTTGATCCTCTATTTTGCTTATAAATAGAGGTACGTATGCACATTGTTGGGGGTCAGAATTATTAGAGCTCACGGCCGTCAGAGAATCAAAAGCTCTAGTTATTCTGAAACCTAGCAATCTCAGCCCCCAATCTTATACAAACCACCACGCTCTACCGCATCTCGTTAGATCTTTTTCCAACAAACAACCTCGATTTTTGTTGATTATTAGATTTCTCCGTCAACAATCATCCTTTACTTTTCATCTTTATTAGGAAACTGCTTCTCTTTTCAAAGACAAAGTGCATTTGGTAGAGATGAACAATACTGGTAATTTGTTTGCAATGAATGCTATGGATAAAGATGTTATGCTCAAGCGCTGCAACTGCACATGAAAACTCGATTTCATTTTTAAGTTCTATCCTCAATTCTAGCAAAGCAAATAAAATTTTACTGAGCATATTCAGTTATTTATGTCATCATAAACTTTGTTGTTTTTGCTTTGCGTTTACCTTAAAAAATATTAAATCCAGTCAATCTGTGAAATTGCTCCTGCTCTGTCATACAGCACGTGGACAACAATGTTGTTCAGAAATAAATCAGATAATGAATAATATAAAGCATTAAACACAACATTTTAACTGTTTAAATTAAGCTAGACTATTATTTCAAGGTTCAAAAATTATGTTGTTTGTATACACATGTGCCTCAGAAAGAAAGTAAAAAAGCTGATATGGGATTTCACTTGTATGTGTTGGATGTGTTGCTCTTCTACTTCAGAAGTTTTCCTTGTGGAATTCAAAACGAGTTTTTGATTCCAAGCTAAATTCTTCGCAGAGATCCCTGAGTGGGCTGGTAAGTGTAGCACTTCCACAGTAGAACACACCTGAAAATTTAGCTGATGTTAAGTATTGGATAATCAAAAAGCAGCTAAGCTATTGCAAGCGAAAAGCATACAGTACTTTTTTGCATGTTTGTATTGGCACAGTACAATAACTTAGTACATGTATAGTACAGATATATTTACCTATGCAATGTTCATTATGACGTTGTGCTAAGTCTTCGAACACCTTTCTCCAGTTGGGTCTTGCAAAATGTGTCACAATCTGTTGTACTTTCATAATATTAGAAACAAGTTGAAAAAAGTCCATACAAGTATCAAGTGAACAGATTAATAAGTGTACAATACCTTACTGTTTGAAACAACGTCAACACCCTTTTTAGCGCGTTCCAAGGACTGAACCATGGTTATGAGTGCAGATCGGGCATCACCTTCTTCATATACACTGGTAAGATATGTATGCATTTCAATTATACGCTGCAATAGCACAATACGCATTAGAGAAGTTTTTAGGAGAGGGTAAGACAGAAAGTGAAGTTGAGTAGCTGTAATTCATAGAACATACATTAATATCGTGTTCTGCAATATCATCCATTACACCTTTGAACCATTCAAATGATCCTTGTTCTCTTGTTATCCAATAGAAGTATGCTTGTTCTGGAACTTTACCTTCAAATCCTCCATCCAAGTCCTGCAGTACTTAAATCGCTTAAAATTCCTTTGTTCTTGGCCTTATTCCCACTCCAGACAGTTAAAAGTCATCGAGCACTTGACTTACCACTTTTAAGTAAGATGGCGTAATGTGGTTCAAAAGATCTTTTAGGATGCTGATAAATGGAGTTGCTCCTATTCCTAGGCCAATGAGTAAAAGAATGTCATAATTCTTATAGTTCTGAGCTGGTGCTCCATATGGTCCTTTGATGATAATTTTTGGAAAACTGCATCAAAGGATATAAATGAACATTAATATATCATAACCAAACCATCTATATATATGTCTATATCTTAATTTATTTATTACTTACATTGGTTCTGGCAAGTCTGGCTGTTCATGAATTGATCTTGAGTTAGGAAGGGTATCTGCAAATGATGCGACCGAGAGCGAACTTACACTTGACATTCGGTCATGTGGAGTTACACTTGAATTTCTTGGCGGCATAGCTACGCTTGATGTTCTTGCCATCGGAGTTGTCATCGGAGTTGGAGTTACGCATGAAAGTCTTGATCTTGTTTCGAGTCTGACAAGATTTCCTTGTCTTGGTTTTGCGTCTTGGACTTCACAGATCTGCAAGTTGCTTATATTAAAGTTCAGAATAGGAAGCTAGAGACAATTTGAAGTAAAGAATATGGAGATGAATTTACAGAAACATAAGACAAGGTAAAATGCAAAACTCTTGATAGTTAGGTTACAAGTCAAAAAAAATTTTAAGGGCTCGCGGTTAATGATGTTTGATCGAATTGAAACCTACTTCAAACACTTTAAGGTTTTAGGAGGGCTGATCACTTCACACTATGTTGAAGCACAGGTTATATCAGAGGTCTTGACTTTGGTACCCAAATATTTTCAAATATCTGATTTCGACACAAAGGTTGTATATGGGCGCTTATCCACTCTCCAATCCCAAAAAAGGACATCTGATTGAGTGGGGGTGTTTAAGATGTTGATCCAATCAAGCTTTTCTCTCAACATCTTAAGATTTTAGGAGAATCGATAGCTTACTACTATCGAACTTGATCTAAATTTACACTGATCAGCGAACCTTGTGAATTCATTTTGGAATATCAATAAAAATGTACATCAAGTTTAAGTTTGGAGTAAGGCAAATGATTATATATACAAGTGAGTACAAGTTACCCTCTCAAATCTGTCTTTAAGTTCAGTAGTCCAATCTCCCAGAGCACGAATGTGAATACTTATATAGTCATCTCCTGGCGCAGAAGTGATTGAGAAGGGATGCCTGTTTTTGTTTCATATATGCGGTTCATCAGCCAAGGCATGCTTCATGAAACATGTGTGTGTATAATATAATCTATTGCGGAATAATTATAGCGGTTAACTCACCATTCAAAATTTGATATATCTGGGCACTTGACGAAAAGGTACATCCCACTCTTGTACTTAAAATGTGGAGGTTTGGTCATGTATAATGCTAACACATTTCCCGTGTAGATAACAGCCTGTTTTGCATATACATGCAGTTACTTGTATTGATCTTAGATTCTTATTATGATAATTAAGTTAATGACATGTGTTGATTATAACCTTAATGATATGGACTTCATAATTGAGATCATAAAGAACCAACAATCTTTCAGTTAAGTAGCACAGTACAGGGATTGTGATGTACATCCACGTCTGCATAGAGAATAAAACAGTTCAGAATCATTAGCATCACTAATGAATATAAAATATTGAATTTTAGTCGGTTTTTTTTAAAGATGAGGTGATTGTAAATATAGTAGAATTTTCATAGATAAGAATGTTCCTTGAAATTTTACTAGCATGTAGTAATTTATTTTGATTAGCTTTTAATAATTATGAGTTTGTTAAAAGAAAGTAGCATGCATTTTGAATTATTACTTAAGGTACTAATTAACATTACCGTCTTCTGCTTGCCAATGATTAGCATGGTGCCATGAAAGTAGAAGAGGATATAGACCAGTATCAGAAGATGATGTGAATACCAGAAGGAATTAAAGCCCGCCAATCGGTCAAATTTCCATGGTAATTTGACTACTTTTCTCCTGAACGAATGTGTCGCGAGAGTGAATGAAAATGACATAATCAAAAGCATAATCACACCGGTTGTACCTGGAACGGTCAGTACAATGTCCATATATGAGGGCTGCTGGTAGTCGAAAGAACTCCCAAGAGTTCTCATGAATAGTGGCTTCGGACAAGTTGATATTTTCACAAGATTGCAAGTAAGATGAAACACTGTATGTGTGATAACCCCTATTGCAATCCCTAATGCAATGATTTTGTGGAAGTTGATGTTCTCATCAAAAGGAAAAAAGTGTCCAAGAAATGTTTCACGGAGTTTAGTAAGTGATCTTCTGCATACAGGAAATAGAATGAGAGCCATGTTCAACTTCAGTGTCTCGGCTGCACCCTTGGCAATGCAAACACAATAGCCACACACTTGGAAACCTGGTTTCTTTTCGTATTCTCTAAACTTCCAAATAAAGAGAATAGCGTTCATGAGCAACCACAACGACATTACCCATACTATCTTCCAATTTTCATATGCTTTTTCCCATGCTAAACTTCCATATTTACCAAATTTACCTCTGTATTTTGTAGGTATCATAGTATTTGTAAGTGATTGTGATTTCCTTAAACTTGAACTCCCGGAAGTGGTTCCTCCTCCACCAGTGTGACCGATCCCTCTTAATAGTGCTTCAAGTTGCCACATCTGTTTGCATATTATATAATAAGAGCTTTTAGGAATTAAAAATCACAATCTTTAGGGCCATCGTTCTGAGTGTGCAAGTTGTTTTAGTACTATTTCTGAATGTATAAGCTCTGACAGATCAGACGGCCCTAAAGCCTAATTTTAGGATTCTGACATATTAATTGTATTGCTTAGCCTTCTGTACCTCTATATATCCTAACTGATCGGGGTCTAGTTCTTCCATGATGACAGCTGCATAATGTCCCGCGTGTTTCTTAAAGTTTCCGAGATTGTTAGCAGCAGCGCTTATTATCAGTACCTTTTTAATGACAATAGTTAGAGGATTTTACTTGTGATTGAGAATCAGAACACAAAGAGACAGCACAATATAAAATTCCTCACCTCTCTTACTTCATCCTCCGACAATTTTCCGTCACCATTCTTGTCACACCTGAAAAACTTCCGTTGTTACATTTAGTCTATAGGCCACAGTCTGGAATTAACTTGAAAACAAAATTAGAAAAATCTACTGCCTGAGAACATTATATTATATATCTGATTTTAATGCTTAGATTTCAGAAAATGCTTCAGAACAGTTCATTAAACATGGAAACAACCTCTCTACCTTTTTTAGTATTTGAGTCGAGTGAAGATCTGCGTACATATAATTTACTTCGTACCTTACTTTCGAGTGAGACATATATATAGGGAATATGTTTGGTTTCAGAAGAGTTCCTTACATATCGAAGAATATATGAAGCCTTGTATCACTGTCTTGAAGTGCAATGTCTTCCCAGAACAGCTTAAATTGTTCCAAATCTATCCCATTCTCTGTATTCACTTGCCTACGTCTCCCTAAGGCATCAAATAACTCAGCTGCAAATTCACTGCTATCTTGAATTCCTTTTTCAAACAAAAATCAAATAACTCATCAGGTAAATATAAAACATACATGACAACAAACAAGGAAGTTAACCAACATTCTAACAAACATGTAACAAAAGAAAAAATATGTGTGTTTTTATCATTAATCATATATGCATTGATTTTACAATACCAACACAAATTCCAAACTTATCTCTCCTGAGAATTCCATCGACTGCCATTTGATGAAAACGACGCTCTGCATCTTTCAAACCATCTTTATCTATTTTTTTCTTATCAATAAATCTTACGCTCTTAAGCCCTCTAAGCGCTCCAGATTTGGCTCTTGGGGCTCTCCTTGTACCAAAGCCTTTTAATCCCTTGGTGGAGGCTTTAAATTTACTTCCAAGCCTACTAAAAGTGTGTTTGCTTGTGCTTTTGGGCAATGTCAAAGGCCCCTGATCTCCTAATATTGGTGTTACCAGATCCATTGAATCCCCTCTGTGAATCTGGACGCTCTCAAGATTAATAGGCCTATCATCTGGTCCTTCACGCGTAATTTTGTCCATGAATATGGTAAGAAATGTGTTAATTTCGCGTTGGTTTGAATATTAAATTTAGGATTTTGAAGAGAAAGAAAGATAGTTGCAAGCTACAGGTGTAATGTAGAATGATTGAGGTGAAAGAAGAGAGAAGAGAAAGGAGGAAACATCGCTCAAACAATGAAGAAAGCTAGGAAGGGTGATAATTCATCCAGGTTATAATGTTAGTTTAGTTGATATCTTGTCCAAAAATAGATACTAAATTACGGGAATTTTGTGCATTTTAAACATAATAATAATATATATAATGGTGCATACCATCTGCATGCATGCAACATAGTATCTTACAAGTATACTTGATTGTCAAAATTGCATGCCATGTTGATTTTATAAAGTGTATTATGTTGATCCCTTGCATGTTAAACTTGTAGAAAATCACGAGTCATGACATAATCCAATGCACAAATAGAAACCATAAAGCCTGTCGTGTTGTCCTTTTTTCTTTTTTTTAGTACAAGATCGATCGTTGGTTCTGTTGGAAATATATTGCATATGAAACTGCCAAAATAAGAAAAAATTAACTTGCATTTAAAAAAAATTCTAGCAAATAAAATGATGCTTGATCATAACTTAAATAAAAATGGAAGAAATGGTCTAAATTTGAATATCAAGGGTCTTGAATCTCAGCAAGGGGTCATGCATCAAGGCCCGGCCTGCTATGGTTTGGCAGGCTCGTGACTTAAATCCCATTCAGGAGAGCAACTTGTTATGCATGGAAAGTATTCCAACCAAAGATTTTGACAATGGGAATTTTGGCAGATGAAATTAGTTTACCTTTAGGAACAAGCTCATCCTAAATAATACTCAAGGTGAGATCTGGCGTCGATATTTTAACTTGTGAAGCATTTTGTCTGTAGCGTAACCCGTTATCTTTTCGCAATCAAGTGATGTGTATAACATAGAAGAGGGATTTTCTAGCTCCTTAGTTGCAGCTTATTTGGCTTCTTTAAGTGATACAAATGAATAATATCTCTGGGAGAAACAAATGAATATCGAAATTTAAGACCGAGTTGGTTATGTTTTGCCGAATGCAAATTTTACATTTCCTTTGTGATCCCAGTTTCTATCCAGATTCTAGAATGACTGAAATTACAGAATGTAATGTGGTGAAAATAGGATGAAATTTGTACAATATATTTTAATTAGCTTGGTTTTTCATATGAACACTGGGACTGTAAGGGCCAGCGGGTGACGAGCTTTTGTTCTGATCCCCCAAGTCAATCTCTTCTTCTCTTATCAATGACAACATACTCTCTCCCTTATATCTCTCTGCTCAAAGAGCAACAGATAGTCCATAGTTTATAATTTTTAAGTGACAAGATTCCTGTAAGGTTCTATTTCTGCATGAATATCCAAACTAGTCAATTCTCATGATTCCATCCTCACTAAATTAATTATAGTATTAATTAGTTGAAAAAACCTAGCGGATATATGTCCGTCCTCGTTTCTTTCTAGGTGTGCATTTAGCCTTCTTTGTAAGCCATACTTACCCACAAAACCGATGGAATCATTTTGGTCTCTTCGCTAAAACAGAAAGTTAATTTTCTTTTTCACGTTTTTTATTGCAGAAATGGACCAATGCAATAGCAAAATAGTGATAGGAAATTTGAAAGAGTTGGAGTTTTTCGACTGGCTTCAATTGCAAAGTATATGTATTATGTTTTGTACTTCATAGATTAAAGTATTACTAAAAGATTCATTCCCTGTTTGCTTGTTTGGCACTTTGTAGAAATTACAAGGAGAATGAGCCTAATCACTTACCGTAAAATAACTATCTATGTTAATTTGCCAACTCTCCTGAAATATTAAGGCGTCTTTATATTAATCTATAAGAATACAGTATCTAAATTTCTTATATATACTTCTGTTTTATTACTAGTGCATATACAAATTCTAGCTCACTAAAAAGTCAGTATAGCTATGAAGGCCTGGAATATACTGTTGTTCACAATCTATTTTCTATATTTTCCCTCTAGCAATGGTAAGTCCATTTTTTTTTTTGGTGAACTACTACAATGTTTCTTGATTTATTCAACATGATAAACTTACTCTATGTTTTCTGATTTTAAATGTCTCCTAACAGCTGCAAGTTCAAAGCTTTTCCGGGAGTACATCGGAGCTGAATCTGACTCAGTCAAGTTGTCCGACTTACCCATAAACTCTGAGGTTGAATTTCACTTCATCCTCGCATTTGCCATTGATTACACTACCGATAATCTTTCACCCACTAACGGTGTTTTCAACGTTTTCTGGGAAACCAAAAATCTGGGTCCTGATGACATCGCTTCAATAAAAGATAAGCACTCGAATGTCAAAGTTGCAATTAGCTTAGGCGGAGATACTGTTGGAGATGGAAATGCACATGCATATTTTAAGCCAAAATCTATAAATTCTTGGGTCCAAAATGCAGTTTCTTCATTAACCACAATCATAAAACAATACAACATTGATGGTATCGACATTGACTATGAGCATTATGATCCGCATTCTAATTCAGATATGTATGCTGAATGCATTGGACAACTAATAACTACGCTTAAAGATAATAAAGTCATCTCGTTTGCTTCCATTGCGCCTTTTGATGATGGAGGAGAAGTTCAAAGTCATTACTTGGCTTTGTGGAGGAAATACGGGCATGTAATTGACTATGTTAATTTTCAGTTTTATGCATATGATAAGTTAACTGTTCCGCAGTTTTTGCAGTACTATAACCAACAGCTTCATAACTATCAAGGCGGGCAGCTTTTAGCTAGCTTTATAATCAAGGGTAATATTGGATTGAAACCTGATGATGGGTTTTTTGAGGCTTGTAAAGAATTAAAAGGACAAGGAAAGCTTGGGGGAATATATGTATGGTGTGCTGATGAATCTAAAAACAATGGGTTCAAATATGAAAAGACATCTCAAGCATTGTTGGCTTCGTCTTGATCAGAATACACAGACGAATAATCTTGATGGTATTACGTACAATAACTATTCCAAGTAACACATTTATCTCAGCCATGTTTGCAGATATTCTGCTTTATGCCAGGGGATGTCAATAATCTTTTTGTTCATTTTATGTGATCGGCAACTCTCCAAATCCCAGAACTTTTACAAGATATCAGGAGAACGGCCTGTAATATATACATACCATGTGTTAATAGTTATTTGTTTTATTTATTTGGCCTTGTTCGTTGATTGTATGTTCTAAAGTTAATGGATTGCATATCATTATATAGCAAGCATTACAAATATAATAGATAAATAACATAAATGAAACAGTTCCTTACATGAATAAATAATCACTTGGTCTAAAAATCTAGTAAACAGCAAACTAGTAGCTTCTTAATTAGAAAACTATGTCAGTTTACCATTTGTTTGGTATTGTTGAGAAGTGGATCTAATCGTAGAAGTAAAATAAGAGTCATGCATCACTACTGTGCCTGAGGGGAGAAGTTGTCATAATAAATACTAATTATATGACTATGAAAAACTGTAATGAAGTAAACAAAAGTACAAAACTGTCTACAAAATATAACATAGTGCAGTGAGACAGCTAGTTGTTCAAGATGCAAGTACCTCAAAAAATATCCAAACCAAATGTTCTTAGTATATGCCGCTTGTACAGCAGTATCTATGAAAAATAATATGGATGAGAACCTTACATCTGCTCCTAGAGGCAGAGAGTGTTTCTGTAAATATCTCAGAAAAAGTATACGGAAAAGGGTATTAAAAACATGCAACGTAGAACCATATAAAAACGCGCAGCATATAAGAGACAAGAGAGGACTCAAAATATATATCCGGACTGGAAGCTGAATAGTACTCTTTCAGATTGCATAAAAAAATGTCTTCAATAAATGATAAATTTTACAAAGGCAACAACGTACGTATACCAACAGTGTGCAGGATCCATGTCAAGCAGTTATATTTTATGATGTATTCCCATAATTTGTACATTTTTGCATCTCTGAATTACTATATATATGCATGCTCTCTGACTTTAGTTCATCAAAGCCTTTAACACAATTTTATTTACTTTTCCATAATGGAGTTCTCAAAGATTTTCCTCATACTTTTTTCACTTCAAGCTCTCCTAATCACCTCAGCAACACAATTAATTAGCTTACCCAGCAACCTCAGACATCTTCCGAGAATACATAGGTGCAGAGTTTAACAACATTAAGTTCTCAGACGTGCCAATAAACCCGAATGTTGAATTTCATTTTATCCTTGCTTTTGCAATTGACTATACTACTTCATCATCTCCTTCTCCTACCAATGGAAAATTCAACATATTTTGGGACAATGATAATCTTGGCTCTTCTCAAGTCAACGCAATCAAGAATAAGCATTCAAATGTTAAAGTAGCATTGAGTTTAGGAGGCGATAGCGTTGGAGATGGAAGCGCCTACTTCAGCCCATATTCCGTAGATTCATGGGTTTCTAATGCTATATCTTCACTAACAAAAATCATCCAAGAATACAACTTGGATGGCATTGATATCGATTATGAGCATTTTCATGGAGATCCTCAGACATTTGCAGAATGTATCGGACAACTTATAACAGCCCTTAAGAAAAACGGAGTCATTTCATTTGCTTCAATAGCTCCATATGACGAGGATCAAGTTCAAAGTCATTACTTGGCTCTTTGGAAGAGTTATGGTCATCTCATAGACTATGTTAACTTTCAGTTCTATGCATATGATGAAGGGACTACTGTTTCGCAATTTATGAATTATTTCGAGACTCAGACATCTAACTACAAAGGTGGCAAGGTCTCGGCTATCTTTAGTACTGGTGGTTTGTCTCCAAAAGATGGTTTCTTCACTGCATGTCATAGGCTCAAAAGCAAGAAAGAACTTCATGGTATCTTTATTTGGTCTGCTGATGATTCTCTGTCAAGAGGATTTCCCTACGAGAAGCAATCACAAGCATTGTTAGCAATCCCCCACTAGTCTCATGTTATCTTAACTTGCTAGGATCGACTGTGAGTGTGATTTCAGTGTACTATTTCTTAATTTCCCCAGCTTCAGTATATGTAATTAATGTTTTCATATCTCCTAATTATTATTAGTAAGAAAGTTTGAGTATTATGTTTACTTGTTCTGTTCTAGATAAACTTATGTCATGCATGCTTATTCATTTCAACATTACCAAAATTATAGTAATAATAATGAAACTCAAAGGTACCAAAATTACCAAAATTATAGTAATTACGAGACATAGTCACTCTGTCTTTGTTAATATCACTCTATCAGTGTACTTTCCCAGCTTCTGCGACAGTGAGAAAAAGGTAAGGATGGTCATATATTATTTTGTCTTACTTGTTCAAAATAAATTATAAAAATATTGAGAAAAGTTAACGATTTCTTCTAAAATCTCAAAGTGTTAAAATACCGATTATGTATTATATTCTAACAAAATGTACCGAAAACAATTCAGAGTTGAAAGTTGAATAATGGTTTGTCAATCCGTTTAATTGATAACAATGACTTTAGATAACAGCTTCCGCGTCAAAGCTTTTAGCCAGTCACGTAGTTGTCACGCATGGCTATTCATTCTTTTATCAAAAGAAATAAAGCACATTTTAAAATATAATGCCACAAATTATTGTTCCGATAATTTTGTAGATGCTACTTGCTGGCGAAACATTAAATATATACTCCCTATTTCACATTCATTTCTTTACGGTTTCTTTTTTTTGGACGTTACTCTTAATTCTTTATATTTTGAAAAATAGTAAAATTTTATAATATAAAAATCAACTACATTCACTATTTTTCTCCATCATAAATATTAATGGGTTCTGTCACTTTACTCATTTTTCTTACATTTCTTCACTTTAACGTTCGTGTCCAACCCATTTATAAAGAAATAGGAGGGAGAGAGGGACATACAAGAAACAACAACCAACTTGACCACTACCTGTGGTCCAGTGGACTAAACAATTATCGAATGGAAACAAGTGACTTTACTACTCCATTGAGTTGGTAAAACGTGGGGGCTATTTGAATGATGAGTTTGAATTTAACCACCTACTCCATTGAGTTGGTAAAACTTAGGGGCGGTTTGAATGATGAGATTTAAATTCGGTTAATGGAATCCTAATATATTTTTGTATTGGAATTTAGAATCTCATTTTTATTCCCGTTAATCGAGTTCAAATTTCATGTTCCAAACAACCTCATACTTATATTTACACATCATTTGGCTGTTCTCAACCAAACAATATTCTCCCGAAGAATCTGCACAAATACAGGTACACAACTAGTAGTGGCCTGCTATTCTCATAAATGATTATGAAACTCTGCAATATGCTTCTCGCCTTTACCATCATTCAAGCTTTAGTCTTCCACAATGTTGATGCAATAAACTCGAACCTTTTTAGAGAATCTTTGACATGGAATCTTTATTTGGTCTGCAGACAATTCAAAGTCTAAAGGATTCGAGTATGAGAAACAGTCACAAGCATTGTTGGCAAAATCACACTAGTATGTAAATGCTTTGTGCAGGCCTGTCTTTGTGTTCCAAGCTATGTGATGGAGCAAACGATTTTAATTTATGAGTAGCTTTTAAAGTAATAATTTGAACTCTCTTTTATTTTTTGACTTTGCCCTGATAGTGTTTAGAAATGTGGGATTCCCAGATGATATGAACTGGGTTATTGATTTATTACTTCTCAAATTTGGGCTTGTATTTGATTGTCATAGCCAAATTTAAATTCTTTTAAAGTAGTTTTTTTATTACATTTGGAAGTTAATGAATCGAATTTTGTTAGATTCGAGTTTAAACTCAGCTAAATAATTCAAACTCGAGTTTGATCGAATCATAATTTTTAAGTTTAAAATTTTGCTCGATAATAGTTTGATATATTCAAGTCCGATTCAAAAATTCAAATTCCAGGGGTTCTATGAGAATTTAGAAATCTCGCATCATTCCAACAACCGGTGGGGGAGAGTTTCGCTAACTCGAACCACGATCTAAATTTGTTCATCTTTGAAATATGAGTAGGGCTCCTAGGTGGCGCGTTCGTGGAGGCGGCTACTTTCGAAATAACACAAAGAAAAGTAACGACTAGAGTGGAAGAGTTTGAGTCAAAAACTTATTAAACTTCGATAGTGCCAATATTGTAAATCTGATTAAATACTAACAAAAGTTTAAATTTGATAAGTTCGACTCGATTAAATATGTAAAAATATATAAATATAGAATATATTAATGATAAAATAAATATAAATTAGATTACGCTCGTGAGTTTTATGAATTAATTAATTAATTTGAAACTCGAGTTCAACTCCGTGAATTATTTGAATAGTTTGAGTTCAGCTTGCTTAATTTTAATTAAATTTGAATATTTTATGAATTGAGCTTAAATAGCTCATGAACAGTTTAACTCATTTACATCTTTAAATTTCCATCACTATATACAGATATTGTTTGTTAGATGCCATAATTACAAAAATTTGTAGAAAGAGAAGTTGAATACAAACTCTTAAAATCTTTTCAAATTTTAAGAATTTTAGGCACAATGCAAACTTAATTGAAATAACTTATTAATAATATGTGAAATAGAAATTAAGAACAATGCTCTTAAAAGGCTTAGATTCAATGGATAACTCTTTTATTTGAGTAACTGAGTAACCAACATCAAATATAATTACAGTACACATGAAAAAATTACTCAACGTAAAAAAAACTACATAACACAAAAAATAATCACAAAACAAACAAAATAATTACATAACATGCAAAAAATATATAGAAAAAAATTACAGAACACTATTCAGCATTAGTGTTCTGTAATTTGTGTTCTATATTTTTTGTATATTATGTAATTTTTTTATTTGTTTTGTAATTATTTTTTGTATGTTCTGTAATTTTCTATAGTTATTTGTTAATCAAATTCTTATAAAATAGTAATTGGTTCCTCAGTTACTCAAATAAGAAGTTCCTCGCTGAGGCTTTATATATATATAAGGGAGTGCTCCAATGAGACCTTCCTATAATAAGAACTGAGATCCCAATTATTAAAAATTAATATTACTACCATATGTATATATATACACGTATATATAAAATTATATATATTAATAGCAGTACTATCTGCAGTCAATATACTTTAATGTTGCCGCCACCACATCTTATATTAGTATTGACCTCTATTCTACCGGGGAATCATCCATCTCTACCAACACTCACATTAACATCACAAAACATGATATAACCTCTCAATCTTCATTCAAACTCTCACAAAAACTATCATTATTCAACAATCACAACAGTCTTTCTCTCTCTCGCAAACAATAAAACCGTCTTTTTTATCCCCATCAATGTCACTTTTAATCACTACCACGTCTGCAGTTACTTTGTTATGGATCTGATGCACAACAAAATATCGTCAACTCATAGCTAGTTTAATAGATATATGTTTTTGAGTTCAAATCACCAAAACTTGTATACTAATCATCAAATATAATTGCATAAATCACCAAATAAAAAAGGTGACTTGTATTGCAAAATGATGCTTTGTATACAAAATTTGTTGAATTGCAGAATGGAGAAGCTGTATAGATCAATAGATGATTTACTTAAAATAGTTGGAATATACTAGTTTTCAACAGACATTTATAAAATATGAAATAAAAGTATTTAAAAAATATAGATCTACACATTGATGGACTTATTGAACAAGATAAAGTTTATATATATGTGGGGTGTTGCAACGACGGTCATTGTAGCGAAGGTTGCTATAGTGATAGTAATGATAGAGGTAGTTGCATAAGTATGATGCAATAAATATATAGGCTAGGGAATGAAATGCGATGATAAGATTCATTGAATATGGAAAGGGAAAGAGAAACATGGGAGGGCAAAAGAGATGATAGATGAAAATGGGGTGGAGGAGAGAGATGATAAAAAATAAATGAAAGATGTGGTTAGGATTAAATGTAAATATAAAAAATGTGGAGTTGAGATTAAATCTTTATTCTCATTTTAAGATAGAGTCTCATTTGAGTATTTGCATATATATATATATATATATATATATATATAACTTTTGAAAATTGATTTGCATCCAAGACACAAATGCAAGTTTTTACAATATTGATTCTACTTTCTTTTCACAAATTTTGCTCTCTGAAACTAGGCAAGTAAAATTCTTAGATTTTCAAGACTATTTTCAATAATGATTATGCACTTGTTCATATATCACAAGTGAAACAATTTACTAGTTTGTTTTTTAACAAAAAAAAAATGATTCATAAACTAAAATAATAAAATATTATAAAGAAATTCAGACTATCTAAAATATAAAAACCCTGACAAAAAAAAACCCACCTCAAAGATAGTAGCCAGTAGCGACTACTCTAGCCAGGTGTAATTCATATTAGGGATGAGCAAAAAACTGAATAAAAATCGAAATCGATAAAAACCGAATCGAAGAAAACCGAAACCGAAAAAACCCGATCCGAAGAAAACCGAAACCGAAACCCCCCGATCCGAAACCGAAAAAAACTCGAACCGAATGATCGGTTCCGGTTATAGGTTAAAACCGAACCGAAAAAACCCGAACTGAACCGATAATTAAAATAAATAAATTTATAATATAATATATATATGTGTGTGTGTGATAAAAGGTATCTACCGTTATCTTTAAAAAATTTCCTAAAGTTAATTATATAAAACTACATCATTTAGACTCTATTAAAAAAATCTAAAATTAATTTTGAGTTATAGTTATATACAAGAGTTGTCTCTCTTATAAATGAAGCAATATAAATCACAATACATATTCATGATTCATTGTTTAAAGTAATTATTCTGTTGAAAATTCTCTGATTAGTATATATAATGTCGATTGACTTCACAATTAAAAATGCGATAATTTAATAGAGTTGCATATTTGAATATTTGTATGAGAAGACATGATTCTGATGATATAAAATTTATATAAATTAATTAAAATTTCTTACATGTTACAGTAAGTTTAACTTGTTACAGTTTATTATCTTTTTTTTAGTGTTATTATGCGAAATGTGATTCAAATATTTGAATGTAAATATATAATAATTTAAATTATATATTTTTTCATTTTTCTTTATCTGGTTTTTAACCAAAACCGAACCGGTCTTTTTAAAACCGAAACCGATGGTTCGGTTGCAGTTACGGTTTTCAATTTTTAAAATTGAAGATATGCGATTTCTATTTTAACCAAAAATCGAATCGAACCGAACTGAAGCGCGCTCTCCACTAATTCATATTTTCCCTCGCAATGAAATCTAGAAAACAATGTTTTACTACCCTTCCGCGCGTAATTCCTATACACCGAACGAAATTTCAACATTTTAAATATTAAAAATTGGGGTGAATAAACAAACCCGCCAGGTCAGCGATCCGCGTGCCTCTAAAACTCTAATCCCCACCGTCCATCAATGATCATAAATCACTTTGACAATCTCACACGGATCGAGGACTAAACTTTTCACACTATTTATTCATAACCTACACACCCACTTGTTTCTCACTCACTCACTCACTCACAAATCTACATCTCATTTTTCAGGTTTGCTTTTCATTTACAACTTTGTTTTCATATATTTGTGTGTGTAATTTGTATTGGGTTTTGTTTTATATTTGAATGCTCACAATCTGTTTGATGAATTGCCTCACAGAGAGATACGAGTAGCTGAGAAGCAACGAAATGTCAGGAAGAGGAAAGGGAGGCAAGGGACTTGGAAAGGGTGGAGCCAAGAGGCATCGAAAGGTCCTCCGGGACAACATCCAGGGGATCACGAAGCCTGCTATTCGAAGATTGGCTAGAAGAGGCGGTGTGAAGCGCATCAGTGGACTCATTTATGAGGAGACCAGAGGTGTGTTGAAGATCTTTTTGGAGAACGTTATACGCGATGCGGTGACATACACGGAGCATGCTAGGAGGAAGACAGTCACTGCTATGGATGTTGTTTATGCTCTTAAGAGGCAGGGCAGGACTCTTTATGGTTTTGGTGGTTAGGGTTAGTTTGATTTGGTTTTAAAGGTCTTGCTGTCAAGAAAACAATGTGAATTGGTGTTTGTGTTTAAAATTGTAGGTGTAATTTGTAAGAGGTGATATTATGTTGTTGAAATGGTTTATGGAATGAATGATATGGTCCTTTTGCAAGTAATTGAAATGCCTTTTGTTTGTGAATTGTGTTTGGTTAATTCTCATTGCTGGCAATTAGTTGTAGAACAGCTTTATAATTTTAATGTTACTTGGTTGACATTTTTATAATTTCTTGATTATTGGGTTCAAGACCTTGTAGTTAGAAATGTGATTTATGTACTTTTAATGGTTGGTCCTCAGTGCCAGCAGTTTCACTGCAAGCTCATTGGAACTCGAATTATTCATTCAGGTCAGGCTTAGAGTTGAAGGTTACTGCAATATGTTATGGTGCGATTTACATTTTGGTATCATTTTGCATCCCGATAACATGCCTTACCCCGCTCCTCATTTCTAATCTACTTCCTTTCTTTAGAACTGAATGCCTCAAAAATGCTAACTCTCTATGCTGGTTTGGCTTGTTCATTGATTCCAGTCGCTTAGGTGTTTTTCTAACTGCCTGTATTGTCTTCAATTGTACACTCAATTGTCTTCAACTCTAAAACTTAGCACCATTTTGATGTGGTGCAACACCAAAATTTGATACAGTACTTGTAAAATTTTGACATTACCTCACTATTTTTATGTCAAATTTAACACTAAAAAGACTTTAGAGTACGTTGAAAAAATCAAAATAAAATGTAATTTGAAAATTGAAATAGAGGGAGTACGTCATAACATAATTGAGACGCACATATAAATTTAGAATTTAGAAATTCAATACGATTTTTCAACCAGGACAGGATACTTGCGCAATCATGTTAGAGGGGTGTTAAATCTATTGACATGACATGACACTTTTCGTTGCTATCTATTGGAATTCCGAAATTCCGATGTTAGAGTGTCAAGAGAATTTGTTAATTTTTGAAACTTTTTAACACTCCCTAAAAGTGGATAGAAGAAAATGTATATATAACTCCTCATTTTCTTATATCTAATTTTTGTTAGCTAAGGAATAATTGATGTGAGAACCATTTCGTACATTTTATATTAGATGCTAACTATTAAAATAAAAAGATACCACATTTGACAGTAATGGAAGAAAAAATAAAATATTAGTATTTGACAGTAATGGAAGAAAAAATAAAATAAAATATTAGTATTACTATTAAAATTCAATTACAAAAAATTTAAAGAACGAAATCAAAGTCTGATCGGTTCCATTGAATGTAAAGAGTTCATAAACTAAGATCTAGTAAATCCTGCCAGTAGTTCTACAAATGTCTTCTAATCAATTAATATATCTTCGTGGTCTAAGTCACCCTTGCTGTTCTTAACACAAGGGTTAAAGGACCAAGAATAACAATGGTAAATTAGACCTGTTGGAGCTTTTTAAGAAATGACAACCTTTAATGTCTAGTATCTTTACCTACATCCTTATTCTGTCTTGTGCTTCAATGAACTCTTTGATCGTGACAACCGAAACCCACTTGTACACCTTCCCACAAACTTAAGAACCTCGTCAATCAAAATTACGGGGAAAGCAATGGCCACCACCAACAACCACTCATTCAGGCTTAATGGAACAATGCCAAATATTTGAGCAAGGAAAGGCACATAAAGGATCAAGAAATGCAGTCCAAAGGAAACTGACATTGCCAAGAGTAGCCACGGGTTGACCCAAGGAGGCATACTTAAGAGACTCACATCCTCAGAAAGGGCATTAAGGGAATTGAACATCTCAATTGCAACCAATACAGACAAGGAGAGAGTCATAGCTTTGATCTTTCCTGTCTGAAAATAGTCACAAGGATTAGCGTCAAAATTAAATACTTGTGATCCGGCAGTGAAAGGTGAAGCTGAGAAATTTCCCCAGGAAGTGCACTGATCCCAGTTAGCGAGTTGAGAATAGGAGACAAGACTGTGGCCATCTTTACTTAGGTCAATTCCTAAAAAAGATTCTTGGGTGAACCATATAATGAATACTCCCACAGTAGCTATTCCCACATAGAGTCCAATAACCTACATAGACAACATTAAGGGAAAGTAAGCAATGAACCAACACATAAGATGTTTAAAGTGTTTGCTTATAGGAGAAAGTACTGAAATGTACTACCAGATATCGAAATAATATCCATGCACTGATCAAAGAGTCATCACTTCTGCGAGGAGGATTCTTCATTATGTACTTGTCAGGCGGATTAAATCCTAAAGCTGTTGCTGGGGGTCCATCAGTAACCAGATTGACCCACAAAAGCTGGACAGGAATAAGGCCTTCTGGTATACCTAAAGCAGCCGTGAGGAATATAGAGGCAACCTCGCCAATATTTGAGGAAATCATATACCTGGAAATATCAAGAGATACCAAGTTCGCATAATTAACAATAGCGCCCTTTCAATAAAATATCATACTCCATAAATGATAATTAATTTGCAGACATGAAAAGTGCACAAGCTTTATACGTGAAAGTGGAAAGAAGTTTTTCCAAATAAATTCAGGGTTAATCAAACTCCATGATCAGTTGATAACTATATTTCAACAATTTAGATACTAGAACCTGTCTAACTGCATTTTATTAGATTCAAGAGAGAGCCCGAGAGATAATTCTATTACAGTCAAGTCACTAGTTCACTACCCACTAGTAATCCGGACAAAAAATGGCAACTTTTAGAAACTCTGGCTTAAAAGGTCAAACTACAAGACGGAGAACCCTCACATGTCGTATCTTAGCGATCAAAGGCTATTGTTTGTGAGATTAGGGCTTATATATAACGAATAGTTCAACACTTAAAGTAAGATTGAATTTCTCTCATGATCATGATTAGGAAAGCAACTTCTGTGTATAAATTCTCAGCAGCTAGTGAGATGATAGATCACTCTTTTTTTCCTTATTTTAATAAAATAAAGAGATCCCTCTTTCATATTTCAAAATTGGTTTGAACAGATTTACTTGCACAGGATGTGCATCATGACCACCATGACTATCGTCATTGATAATTTCTTAATACCACTAGTTTTTACAATAATATAGGAAACAGGAAAAGGACTCTGAGAAATCCAAGGTCTGACTGTATATTACCACCTGTTGATCACCACATATAAAATCTGTTTTACAGGAATAAAAACATTTGTTACTACTATAATGATTAGGAATTAACATAAATATTAATGATGACATAACAATATCTATCCTCAGAAAGCATTTCTGCAATTAAATTAATCAATGTTTTCCATTCGCTGAATCAAAAAGTTTAAGAAAAAAGAAAAGCAGAGAGAAACATATATATATGTACCTGATAAATGCCTTCATATTGTTATAGATAGACCTGCCTTCCCCAACAGCAGCTACAATTGTACTAAAATTGTCATCTGCTAGAACCATGTCAGAAGCTTCTTTGGCAACCTGAAACAGATATTGACGAAGATGTATGAATTAGAGGATAGCAATAATCCAGGGAAAGTTAAACCCTGGAATGAAGTATGATGAGACAGGTAATAAACCTTTTAATTAGGTACCCCCTAATGCAACTAGTGATTCAGGCAATTTTTTAGCAATAAACATGAACAATATGACGTCAATGTTGTAAACATATCAATGTTGTAAGAGAGGAGTCACAGGACATGAACAATATGACGTCAAACTTGGTAACTGAACGGGCAGGGATGCAAAAATTTTGTATGCATGGAAAGTTTATATCGCAAAGAGAAAGATGTACCTCTGTACCAGCTATGCCCATTGCAATACCAATGTCCGCCAGTTTGAGGGCAGGAGCATCATTGACTCCATCACCCGTCATCGCAACTACTTCACCAGCTTCCTTGAGGAGCCTTACTATCTCTTGTTTATGCCTCGGCTCTGCTCTAGAGAAAAGGAGCCCTCCACTCTGCCTTAAGTGATTTTTCTTGTCACGATGATCCATGAACTCTCTCCCTGTTAAGCTTTTGGAACTAATGTCCTCGCTAGGTTCAAATACACCTATTTCACGACAAATAGCTTCAGCAGTGTTCTTATTATCTCCGGTAATAACCATAACCTGGATGCCAGCTATTCTACAGTCCTCAATAGCTTGGCGAACTTCTTTTCGAGGCGGGTCCTGTGAGAAGCATATTTTAATTAAGGCATCAGTTGAAAAAAATGATGAACTCGCTTGTAGATATAACAATATTTGAATAGATTTCATAACTTACTCTTAGCCCAACCAAACCAGCAAATACAAGTTCACTCTCAATGGATGAGTAGTTAGATGGATTGAGTAAAAGCTCATGAGCTGGATGGTCTTCATTACCGGTATATGTTGCAAACTCTCCTAGATCATCCTTGTATGCAAAACCCAATACACGTAATGCACTCGATGACATTTCATGGAGGCTTTGTAATATAGCTTTCTTGGCATTCTGGTCAAGCTCTATTACAGAACCATTGAGTAATTGAATGAAAGAGCTTCTTTCCAACAAGTTTTCTACTGCACCCTGTCATGTCATATATATCACAGGCGTCAGAATACTTTCACAAAGGCTATAAATGATATAAATAAAAACATTTAACAAGGCACAATACCCAGAGCATTTGATTTAATACAGTTGTATACAATGATCAAGTGTTTCATGGAAATGAATTATACTGACCTCATACGTAGACAGGATAAAAAAACTCAAATAATCTTACACAAAACATACACCAAAAGGCAGGCATCATTTGGTAATCCAATAAACATATGATACATATAACTTACAGGAATACTGAAAAAATAGAAGGCAAAAGGAAGAGACAAAGACTATGTGTTTAAAGATTTAAATGCAAAGCTATTATTGTGCAATTGATATCTGCAGTTACAAACTCCAATAGCACAACTGATGCGAAGGGGGGGGGGTCACCTTTACGAATATTGAATTTTTTCCGGAGTTAGAATTAACAATAACTCCCATTGATTTCCTATCACGGTCAAACTCAAGTGTGCCAATTCGACGCTCAATGTCACACCACCTTCGGCAACAACCTAAAATGTGTAGAAGTGAAAATGAATAGATACTAACAGAGAGAAAATTTATACGCAAACAATAATGCATGAACAAACACTAATTAGTGACATACGTTGTGCATCACCACCCGCTGTGGACAAACTTGAATCATCTAGTCCATCAGGAAGCCCCATTTTTTCAACGAGAACCTGAAACAAATTATAACGCACTTGTAAAATAAAATTAAGTCAATGTCTTGTGCAGTTCAAATTTAGCTAAATGTAAGGAACTAAAATGTTTCAATGAGTAGCAATACTAAATCTGAAAGTTGAACATAATTTAGATATGCTTTGATCAAGTTACCTTTATTGCTGCTTCAGTAGGCATCCCACTAGCAACATAATGACTCCCATTGTGTTCAATACCAGCATCATTGCAGACAGCAGCAATCTTTGCAATAGTTTGAAGGTTAGAATCCAATTGACCGATGGGCCAACTTTGTATTTTTCCATCAAAAGGATTATATGTAGTGCCATCAACATTAAAGGATCGCAGAGCATGTCCTTGAAGACCCATAGCCACAAGCTTAGTCACTGCCATCTGATTAGTGGTCAGAGTACCAGTTTTATCAGAACATATGACAGTTGTACAACCAAGAGTTTCAACACTAGGCAGCTTGCGAACAAGGGCATTCTTCTGAGCCATCTTACGCGTACCAAGGGCCAAACATGTTGTAATAACTGCAGGTAAACCTTCTGGAATGGCAGCAACTGCTAATGCCACAGCAATTTCGAAGTAATAAGTGCATTTCTCGAACGAGAACTTGAAATTTGCTGGCCACCCATCAACATACTCCCAAGATAGAAAATATTTCACATTAATAAGCCAGACTAGAGCACAAATCAAACCAATTAATAGAGTCAGAACCTCTCCAAACTCATTCAGTTTCTTTTTCAATGGCGTATCTTCCTCATTTTGGGATGCTTCATGAATTTGTGAATGCACTTTTCCGATCTCTGTATTCATACCAGTTTGAGTGACCAAGCTGATACAATTTCCATTGACAGCAGTTGTTCCGGCAAAGACCATACATTTCTTCCCCTGAATCTCACAATCTTCTGGGACAGGCTTCACCGTCTTACTAACAGCCTCACTCTCTCCCGTCAACGAACCTTGCTCAAGCCGAAGAGTCGAGCTAATCAAACTCAAAACCCTCATATCCGCAGGCACTTTATCCCCTACCCTAAGCTCAACAATATCTCCAGGAACAAGCTCTTTCGCAGGCAAACTCGAATTCTTCTGCCCATCACGAATTACTGCAGCATGCTCCGACTGAATTTCCTTAAGAGCCTCTAACGCTTTTTCCGCATTACTCTTTTGCCAAACCCCAACAATTGCATTCACAATCAAGATCAAAAATATGACCAAAGGTTCTACAAACGCCGTGATCTCCATTTCCCCACCTTCATCCCCATCGTACCACGCTAAAACAAACGAAATGACAGCAGCAACAAGTAAAATCCTAACTAACGTATCATTAAACTGATCCAAAACCAATCTTAATATCGATTGCCCTTGGTGCTTCTCCAACTCATTCCAACCATATATCAATCTCCTCTTCTCAACTTCCTCAATCGATAATCCACAATCTCGTCTCACCTTCAATTCCTCCTCACATTCATGAGCATCTTTAGCCCACACAGCGAAAAAAACTCGATTGGACTTGTAATCAGTCCCGGAATCATCTCCCCTTGCTTCATTCTCCCCTCCTCTACCCATAAATCTCAACAATCTGATCCAAAACCACACGAATTTCACATATAAATATATAATAATCACATAAATCAAATATCACAATAATTAAAACATCAAAAACCTAACATTCGAACAATCTAATCCAAAACCACAACAGCGAATCAAATCAACACACACGCATATATATACAAGAGTAAACAGTGAGTATGTGTGTATGCAGATATAACAGTAAAGAGTGAGTATATATATACAATTGCATGTATGTATAAACAATTGATGGAGGAAGAAATGAGATTACCAGGGGAAAGGTGATGGAGTGAGAGGGGGAGCTTTGATGTAGTTTCTCTCTCTAGAAATGAAGATTGAAGAGAGAGGTTGTAATAGCAGTAGAGAGTAGAGAACAGTGAGAGAATTCAAAGAGAGAGAGAGAGAGAGTGCGTTTATGTTGGGTTATAGAGAGAGCGAGGAGCTATTCAATCGCCTTCCTCACTCTTTCCTCTTTACTCTCTCTCGAAATATCTCTCTCTCTCTCTCGAAATCTCTCTCAAAATACGTCACTATCAAATGTCATTATTATTGTGTGTTTCAAATTATCTATCCAAATAAATGTGTCTCTGTGAGAGATGCAGTGTGTCTTTGTGAGACGAGAAATATAAATAAATATATTATATTATTATAAATATATTAAATTAAATATTTATATGACAAGTTATATTTCAGATATTTATGTTTCAAATTTAACTAGGTATATATTAAAATGTAATTATTATTGCAACTATAAGAGTTCTTTACATTTACGACAAAATCTAACACGTATTTGGTACTAAAAACATTATAAATATTTTAAAGAAGATATAATTAGAATACATAATATTTATATAAATATTAACTTAAAAATTATATAAAAAACCGTGTACATACTGGATCGTATTTAAAAAATTAAATACCTATCCAGAGTGTAAGATCTCAATCTCAAATTTAACTATTTTAACTTAATTTTATCATGAAAAACAATCATGCATAGGAGTATCTACGATAATAATAAATATATAAACTACTTATAAATTAATATATATATTTAAATTATAAATTATTTATAACATAAGTCAAAAGAGCACAATGTTTAACACCGTTGCAAGTGCCTGCCGAACATGCTTAATCGGTTGTAGATCAAAGTTGATGTGGCTAGGTGGGCGATCATACTTCATAGCGAAGTCATACCTTCGTTATAACACGATTGTTTGACTAATTTATAAGTTAAAAAATGTATATATTTTTTAACTGCTTATAAGCAGTGTTCTAAAAAACGATCGTTTATCGATTAATTGGCCGATTAATCGTTAGATGAATAAGTCCCGTCTCGATTAATCGGAAATCGGATCAAAAGATGTTTTTTCAAAAAATTGATCAAAAATCGGCCGAGATGGAAAAAATCGGTCGAAACAGTCAAAAATTGGTAAAAATATTTTATTTTTTAAAAAAGTTAAAATTTTAAAAAATTAATAACTAATATATTTTTATTATTTTTATTACAAATTTACGATAAATATGGGTTGTACGTATGACTCTAAATCTTTCATAAATTTCAAATACTCTCTCAAATTTCCAATAATTATATGATATATTATGTAATAACTATTAATATTAATTATTAAATAATTATTATTAAGTATAAATCACTTAAAATATTAATGATAAGTGGTTTTTTCGTAAATCTTAACATGTAAATATATATGAATTAATGATATATGTTATTTTTTTCATTATAATTTTATAATAATTTGAAAATGTTTAAATATAATTATATTATTAAATTAAATTATTTCCGATTACCCGATTAATCACTAGACGGTAACTCCGATTCCCGTCTTTAAGAACACCGCTTATAAGATAGCAAACAGTACCATAATCAAATATTAATTAGTTTACTACTAATAATTAATTTGTAGAGGAAACTTCCTAGAGAAAACGGAACAGAAGAGGTTGAAATTAAACAGCATATTCTGTTATTTGTACTCGTCTCCCGTGCATTTTAATCTATTTAAAATTTTACTGTAGTAATTTAAGTTTTGTGACTTTTGCACGTGAAATCAAATTTTAGTGTCATACACAACATATGTGAATGATAATTTTGTACTGTAGTATGATCTTTCCGTTATATTCTCCTAGATAATTTTGTACTGCAGTATGATCTTTCTGTTATATTCTCCTAGAAATCTACAACATATGTAACGAATCTATTCACTGGTACAAGAATTCAAGTCCCCTCATTATATTATAACGCCATTAAGGTTGTTTTCAAAAAGGTTGTTTCGGGATGGTTTTGAATTAGGGTGTTGATCTTTTTTCCGATCATAAGTCATAACTTATAATTAAATTTTAATATATATAATTTTTTTATAAATTTTAAAATGGGCCGATAAAATAATACGGGGAGTATTAACCAAGGGATAGCTACAACTATTTTGGACTGAGAACATAAAATAAAGCTGTGGTTTCTGCGTCAAAAAGTTACAACTGATTGCAGAGTGGGGTAGCGGACCTAGCCGTGCTGTATCCTTTGTAATTTTTTTTTTAAACTCGGGAGAGTTTCCATACCATTCTTGAAAATCTGACATAATCTGCGAGTAAAAACTACGATCCCTGACAATAGTATTAAAGTATGACTTCCCCGAACTCCTTTACGAGCATCAGCAAGAACCTTAGCATCCGTCTCAAATATGCACTTCCTCGAACCTTTTCTTTTTATCCATAACAAAGCTTCATTTAACCCTATGGCTTCTGCTTCCTTAGGAGGGATCAGACCTTCGTATTTTCTGCACCTTGCCATTACAAACTCCCCAGCCGCATCTCGGACTACACTATTAAACCAATACAATTTAGTTCTGCAAAGAGAGCCACATCAATATTTACCTTCATCCAGCCTTGTGGAGGTTTCTCCCACACTCTTGCTGCAGACATTGTTGCTCCCGTGCTGCTACCTCCTATGTTATCATATGTTATCAGCTTGAGCTTTAAGCCAGTCTGTTAGCAAGTTAACCGCTACAGCTTTTACACCAAATACGGACATATTCACCCTCTCCCACACCCACTTATTCCTTCTATTCCAGATGTTCCAACAAACAAGTCCTATCAATCCACATTGCTTGTGATCACAGCTTGCAAATATTCTCCTCAGCGTATCAAATGCAATTTCATCAGGTAAAACATGGATAAGCTGGTGCATGCCTGCAGCCTCCCAAACCGACTTCGCAAAGGTACATTCAAATAGCACATGTTGATCTGTTTCATTATGTAATAAGCACCAGGAGCACACATAATTTACTTGCACCTTCTTTGCTACCAGTCGCTTCGTAGTTGGCAAACAAAACTTGCATACTCGCCGCAAGAAGTTGATCACTTTACCGGGTAGTTTCATATTCCATAGCTTCTTCCAGAAACCAGAATAAGAAGAATCCACCTCTCCTTGCAAAACTCTATAACAACTTTTAACCGAGAAATATCTGTTATCATCCAATAACCAGAACCACGAGTCATGCTTGTCTCTTATTGGCAGGGGAATCTTTTGAATCAAATTCCTATCCCGCTCGTTGCAAACATCTGCTAGTACATCAACATCCCACCTATGTTGATCAATCTCCATTAAATTGCAAACTCGACTTCCTTCTAGTACATTAGGCATGTCTGTAGTTAAATACCCATTTTCAACACAAGGTAACCATGACACCTTCCAAATATCTGTGTCCTCTCCATTCCCAATTCTTTTCCTGCATCCTTTTTTAACTACTTCCTGAGCAACCAATATACTTCTCCACATGCAGCTGGGGTTGTATCCCAGCCTTGCATTCAAAAAATCACTATCGGGAAATACTTTGCCTTCATACAAGCTGTGACCAAAGGATTATCATTGTTTATTAATCTCCAACCCTGCTTAGCGAGCATAGCAATGTTGAAGTCCTTTAGCTTTCTAAACCCCAACCCTCCCCCTTCTTTCACAATACATAGTTTGTCCCAAGACATCCAATGTATACCTTTATTTTCTGTCCCATTACCCCACCAGAATCCATTCATTTGCTTCTCAATACCAACACAAACATCTTTTGGTAATAGAAACAAATTCATCCAAAATTTTGGAATTGTTTGCCCCGCCGTTTTTAATAACGTGACCTTGCCAGACTTTGATAACACTTTATTGCTCCATCCTTGTAGCTTCGATTTCACACGATCTGTCAAGAAGTGAAAAACTGATGTTTTCTTTCGCCCCACAGTCATTGGCATTCCCAAGTACTTACAAGGCTCCTGCACAAACAGCATTACGTTTACCTGTGTAGTATTCAGGCTAAATGTAACACTTGATTTGCTGAGATTTATAACCTGATAATTTAGTCAAACAACATACTAAAAATAAAGAATTTTAGTCCCGACAGAAAACAGTAATGAATTAGATTTTCAAAATACTCATATTATTATATATACACATATAAAAAATTAATAAAAATAATAATTCTCTAATATTATTTTCAAATTTTATTTATTTTATAAAAAAAATTATATTTCATTCCTCATCTCTATATTTATATATTTTTATTAATTCTTTTTCTTACTTTTCTTTAGAACTTTAACTATTAATTGTTATTTTATTATTTCTCATTCATATTTTATATAAAAAATGATATAAAATATGATAGGGGATGAATAATAACTTCCCAAATTTGGAAATTCATTTTTAAGTACTTAAATTTTTTCCTAAAATATAGAATAGAGTGTTTTTATAACTAAATCCCTTAATTTTGTTAAAATATAGTGATGAAAAAGAAATGGAGTCTCGGATAACAAAGCTGTTAGTATTAAAATATTTGTTTTTGATTGTTAATTTTTGAATATATTTTATACCAAATTGTCAAGAAAGTTGTGCTTAGCAAGGCTTAACTCAATGATTGTAGTCCTACTTTAGCAAGGTTAAAACTTTAATGGAGAAAAAGAAAATCTGATACCATTAATAAAGCGATATTTTGGTGCTGGACTGGTTATTGTTGTCAATGTCGTATCATCTTGATCTTGAGGGGCTCCTGCATAAGTTAGGTGAACTCTACGGGTGTGTCGCATCACATTGTCGCAGTGAAGTCAATGATTTCCAGACACTTCCAAAAAAAAAACTGTAGCATCGCATAAAAAAAATATGATAAATTTGGGATTGAATAATTTTGTGAGAAACTATCAATATACTCTTTTATTTTTGTTTTTTAAGCGATGTTATTTCATTTTTTTATTTCCGAATGACACGTGATTACAATAAATTTATTATTTCGTTCATCAAATTATCAATTAAACACTGATCTTATTAACAAAAATTCTCAATAGTACTCTTTTCTTTCTAATTATTTTCAAGTCATTTTATATTTTTAACTTACGAGTAACAATCTTGATATTTTAAATGATTTTTGTTGATCTAGGCTACATTTATGAATTATTTGATCATTCTTTTCCAGTATGAGATAGTTTTAATCAATAGTTAAAATTATTTATTTGTCAAATTTAAAAATGTATTGTTTTCATTGAAGACCAAAAAAGTATTTATTTAATGAATTTATTCTTTTTCAAATATTAATTTATCTGATGGTGACGCAGAGTTCACTAAATATTAGTATCAAATAACAATAAAATAATTTTAATAATTACTATTATGAAAAGATATTTAGTAAATTCCAAATTAATTAAACATTAATTTATATTTTATGCCATGAACATGTTACTTTTAATATTTATTATTTTTATTTAAAAGATATGTTCAAATTAAAATTAAAGATATGTTCAAATTAAAATAATTATGTGGGAAAATATAGACATTTACGCACCATATCTACATTGGTAGGCGCAATATCTAGACTACTAGTCTAGAAATAAAACAACGCAAGTTTGAATCTGCATCGGAAACCAAAATGGTTGGGAAGGGCATACAACTTCCAAGAAACTTCCAGAGTAACTTGGGAAATAAAATACTGCACTCCGTAAGATAAAAATGGAAATTCGAAAGAAACTTCCAAGCTGGTTACTCTACAGTCTACATATACTAACTATAGTAGGCCCGCACTTACTATGGAGAACAATTACTTATCGTGCATGGCAAGATACTAAGTCTTGGTAGCATATTCTTTTCTTCCATCTCATTGTCTTTCTTCTCGTATTTTTTAATATTATTTATAACTTACATAAGTTAATAAATACTAATCCGTAAAGTGTATATTTTTAAAAATATATATCTTAGTTCTAAATCGTAATTAAAAAGTAAAACATCCAATTGATAAAAAATTAGGGAAGTAGAGCGAAATTTTGTACAATTAGTCAAATTTTTATATTTAATGTAATTAATCATTCAATTGTTTAAATTCAAATAAATAATTAAACGGGCTAGATGATAAATATGATTTATGCTCCGTTGTTCTAAACGATATTCTAAAAAACAAATTAAAAAAATTATTGTTTTAGATAAATTTGGACGAAGTCATTCTGTTGTCCATAAGTGTACACATGACATAGGACTAGCTCGGCAATCGGCAGAGAACCAGGTCCAAACCAAAATACAATTACAATTAGTATATGCAATATAATCTGACAGTTACTTTCTCACTACAATAAATGCATGATTATATAAAGATGCCAAACCACTTGAAAAGGACCGGGAGTGAAAAAAAGGTAATGGAATTATGGACATGCATGCTTTTTTTAAATTTATAGATTACAATTATGATTTGTGGTTCTGTTGAGATAATATTATATGTTCGTAGTATAAATTCTCACCCTCCATCTTTAATATTTGGATTTTTTTTAACAACGTTAGGAGTCTGAAATATTTTTAAATGTCATGTAATCATATTTAATTAATGATTAAGCATTTATTTATTTAATAATTAAATATGTTTTGATAAATCTCAAATAGTCGAATTCAGAACTGAGATAATCTAAACTAAACCTTTTATCATTTAGGCAATCATCTGTTTACTCGATCAAAAAACAATTTTAATTGAAAAACTTAGTACACAAGAGTTAATATTTTTGAGAACTAATGCCATAGATCATAACTGAACAATATGTCATAGTCAGACACCCCTAATTCTAATATTGTGTAGTTATCTGGACTTCGAGTAGGCGAGATTGGTAACAAATGGGTGAATACTCCCATGTAAGCGAGCACTCACGCACCTGGACTGATTGACACTGGGTCTTAGGTCGCTTGTCTTCGTTAGTGTTATACACTTATTTGTCTGGGTTGACCTTGCTAAGTAGGCGGGATCCTTCCTATAGGCGAGACACCTTAAATTGGACGTACGAGCACTCGTTTATCAATTTTATGTGAAGCATTGTAGGGTCTTTACAATTTAAATAATCATTTCTGATTCTTTTATAGTAACGAGACACTTCAAACATGAACCTGTACCGTTTGCAGTTAACTTATGCAGCACCTTTCTCTTTTTCATATACACACGCATTCCCTCTCTACATGACCGTGGTGGTGAAGATTTTATGTTTATGCTAGCTTATCGTGGTGAATTTTGATCAAACTAAATAATACAGAAAAAAGTTTAAAATTCGTATTAGGTCTGATTTATGAACATAAATAAATTATATTCGACGGCAAAATATCTTTAACTTAAAGATTCTTTAGCTTTCTGAAATACTATATACTACATATACATAAACGTGATTCATTGATTTTATAAATCACATATGTTTTATATGCAGAAATAAAAATCAAATAAATATTTTTTTTAATTAAATATATTTATAGGATAAAATGATTTTTAATATTCTAATTTAACGGTGGTTTGTATATATAAGAAAAGCATGAGATCATTGCAATTAAAAATTACTTAATCTCTGAAATATGAAATATAGATGTGCTAATATGTGTGTATATATATTTAAAAAAATGTTCGAATTTTATACTAATGCTACGATCGATGAGAAGTTAAATTTTTATTGATTGCGTTGATCATATGAATACCTCCAAAGCTCCAACGCTTCCAAATAAATTAGATCACGCTGGCAAACTTGCATTATCTTAATTTTATTACAGTAAATCAAACGAGAGACGAGATAGATCTGTTACTTAATTTACACCTCCCTCATGTATATATGTAAAACAATATAAACAAAAATCAAGCAAAAAAGTAAGACCAAGAGGGGGAGGAGATGATTGTATATATCTTTACACATGATTATTACTACAAATTATTGTGTTTTGTATATAAGAATATATGATTACCCTACCACGTCAACTTTTGTGGTGCAAGACAACAACCGCCGGAAAACCACATTCATGGCGGCACATGAAACCTCCTTAGCCCTTCTAATAACCACAATGCTGCCGTGAACCTCACCGGGAACTTTCCTCGTCCGTCCACGAGACGACGACGACGACACTCGTTCTTTGATCCGGAAAGCACATTTTTTTGCCTTTTGAGGCATACTTTCTTTTCTCGAAAACGTGTAGCTTCTCAAATAAATTTGCCTGCATGACAAACTATCCACAACCCTAGGGTGACTAGCCCCATCCAAACGTCCATTTGTACTTACTGACCTTGTAAATGGCCGTGTAGACGGATCAGTATCCGTTACACGGCCATTACAACTAACCGACCTTACGAATTCCGCATCAGATTCCGGCCACTTGTAGAGGTTTACGTAGGTGGCACGGACCGGAATCCAGCTTTCATCGACACAATTTGGAATGCATGTTGATGCCATATGTTATGATTTTTTTCCTTGGCAATATATTTATATATATATCGTTAGTGGGAGTCTTTTATGATGGAAAGAAGGGCTTAGAATGCAAGAAAAGGTAGAGAGATAATTGTGTATGTAGCTATCAAAGTTGCACATTTGTGTTTGAATGGTTATGGAAGGGAGTAGTATTGAATGGTGTGGCATCAAGTGAGGATAAGAAAGAAAGGCACATGATTAGTATTACCATGTGGATTATTGGAGTTTTACAAGTTTAGCCTAATATATAAAGGTGTGAATTTGGGTCCATACAACTTGTAGCTTTGTACACGATTCCCTAGTGCTTATACACATGACCATGATATAATTTTTGACTAATATAAAGTTTATATAATGTGATTATATAGGTGTTATATAATTTTTGTTTATTAATTATGGAAAAATTTTGGTAAAATTTTTGTGGTATCTAACATTTTCTTATTGTCAATCAAGTTAAAATCGATTAGATCATAACACGTGGCATTTAAAAAATATTTTGAAAATAAATTTAAGACATGTATACAAGCTTATACCCGTGTAAAACATATTCTCATTCATCTCAAAATATGTGTCCATTTTACGAATTTCACGTATATTAAGAAACATATAATAACATAAATTTAATCATATAATGAAATAAAGTTACACTTCCTTCGTCCCTAATTAATTGTCTTTTTGATTTTTTTCACGTATTTTAATGCGCATAAAAAAGATAGTTTGATAAACCATTTTTTGAATTTTCCTTTTCTAAATAAAAATTTAAATATTAAATTTATTTGTAAAACATGTTAAATTTTTATTTAGAAAAAAAACCAAAAAATAATGTATCGAACTATGTTTTTTATGCGCATAAAAATACGTGTAAAAATTAAAATGATAACTAATTAGGAACGGAGGGAATAACTATTTTCTCATAATTCGGCGTCTAACTAATTCTCAGTAATTAGTTAGAATTGAATTAGTTAGACCGATTAAAAAGATCTTGTTATGATAATATAATATAATATAAATTAGGAAGTAAAAAACTAAAAAGTATCTGCAGTTTGTTTGCCGTACTAATATGCACAGGGTTAAATTATTCTTACTGCCAAAGAATAATGACAAATTAACAAATTTTTATATATGAACTTCATCCGTCCCGCCGTCCGTATATATATGTCTGTCGGAGCACTAAATACGTACTATATTTGACTCTTGCTTACGTTGAATTTAAGGGCACACTTGGTAATCATGATACGTATGTAATTATACTCGACTCATATCATTTTCTCTCAGTTTCTCTTGGCACACAACTGCAGCACTTCGATCAAATTTACAAATTATATTTTGAAAACATAATATGCATATAATATTAGTTAAATACATCCTGTGATTAATTAGTTTAAATTGTGATTATTAATCAGATATCTAAATTATTCGTATCAAAATGGATGTATTGTGAGACGTCTGATTGCATATATAGAATGAATATTTTAAAAAAAGTGGCATGTATAGATATATTAAGATAAACACGGAACTTCCAAAGCAAGTTTGTATTGTTTTCATCGACATACTGCATTTGTCTTCGTAAAAGAAAAAAATATAAAGACAAGTCAAAATTGAAGATCGAATATATACACACACGCAACCACACTCTAGTGTACATGGTGGACAGCACTCACCTACCTGATAAATTGATACGCATGCTCTGATTATGATATCCACTGATCAAGATTGGGTTGGGACTTGGGAGGGACCAATTTTGATTATTGGGTTCTGTGTTTTATTAAGCTATCTATGCTATGAATTAAATTCATTAAAATTCGAAAAGTTTTAATTTGATTTTGATTAGTTACTTTTAATTTTTTTTGATATGCCATGAATTAAATTGATTTAATTTCGAAAAGATTTAAATTGATTATATTTTTAAATTTTTTGATTTGTTTATTAATTAAATCTAGCAAATTACAAATTATTAGTGAATAATTTGAGTTTAAATCTACCTTAACTTTTGATACATAGGAAATATATGTGAACCTTCGGTAAGAATTTTCAGAATTCTACTATTTCTCGTAATCTTTAAAAACAAATTATTTTTTTTGATATCATTTAAAAACAATTTTTTATTACACGTGTAGGGGTATTTATGTAAAACAGGGAGATTCTTCAATGAATCCCAATTAACTAAGCCTGCAATATGTCACGAGTCTGGACAATTTATGGTAACAGAACACAAAACTTAGCTTCACAAATTCTTTCCTTCAGTCATTTGTTACTTGAACACTCTGTGCAACAATTGTTGCGTCATTTGTAAACTTGGACATGTTAACATATGATTCAAGGATGGTCATGATCTTTGAGAGACCAATGCTGTTACAGGTTCATAAGTTCTGTTTTATGGATGATATAATACATGCTGAGAAAGTTCAATTATATCCCTAAATAAATTGCATTGCAATATAAGTTTACCCAGCTCAGAGACCATCAGATGCACACTTTGCTGTACTAACAAATTATAAGGTGACAGAAACTATACAACAAAACAACTCTACTATCTTTGAAAAAGCTAGATGCAAGAAACAACTCTACGCTGATGGAGCAACAACGTTCGTTCATAGTAGAGCTTTGGTCATTCTTACGAGGTTGGCATGCATTAGAAGCACTCGTATCTGCTTATATGATTTTCCCCAAGCTTCTTTACCTAGACAGCTGATAGTGCCACTTTACAATACCACAAATTTATGAACGCTTATCTAGGCCTGCACAAATAAGTTACCTACCCTCGGACTTTACTAGTTGAGAGAACACTTTGCTCATTGAAACGTCTGAAAGATCATCATCCCTAACTGACATTTCATGCTGCCTAGCTGATGTGGTGGTGTCAATATGACTGAAGTTATTGACCTGAGGAGAGAGGTCACGGATGATATTGGTACTGTTTTCTTCAGGATCGTTATGAAGAACTGCCTCCTGAAGTTGAAGTGCATACTCAAGATTCCAAAGGACATCTCCCATAGAGGGTCGATCTACACCAAAATCAGCTAAACATTTTTCTGCAGTTTCTGCAAACTTTCGAAGAGAATCTGGTTTGATTTTCCCTGCAAGATTTGGATCTATAATCTGATCCAATTGTCCTCGCTTCTGCCACTTCATTGCCCATTCAGCCAAGTTGACCATCTCCCTAGGGAGAGATGGATCTATAACAGGCCTTGCACAGAGAACTTCAAACAGAACAACACCAAAAGAGTACACATCTGATTTCTCTGTGAGCTGTTGCCTTCTAAAATACTCAGGATCAAGGTACCCAAAACTACCTTTCACAGCTGTACTCACATGGGTTTGATCAATCTCGGGTCCTGTTTTTGATAGCCCAAAATCAGCGACCTTGGACAAAAATGTCTCATCAAGCAATATGTTCGCGGACTTTACATCACGATGAATAACTGCTTTGGCATACCCTGTGTGAAGGTAGTGAAGTCCTCTGGCTGATCCAATGCATATCTCGAGCCTCTCTTTCCAGCCCAAGCTAGGAAGACCAGAGCCATACAGATGACTCTTGAGAGTTCCATTCTCCATGTACTCGTATATCAAAATCATCTCATTCTTTTCATCACAATACCCAATCAAGGAAACAAGATGCCGATGACGGAATTGGGATAACATTTCAATTTCAGTTCGGAATTCCGCGAAACCTTGCTGGGACTTGGGATTACCTCTTTTAACTGCTACTTTTGTGCCATCACTGAATTCTCCCTTGTAAACCTTTCCAAAACCACCAATCCCAATAACCCAGCTTTCGTCAAAATTATTTGTTGCTTCTTGAACTGCTGCAAACGGACACCTATAGCCAACACTAGAGCCAGCACTAGTAGTCGTTTTGTGAGAGTTTTTGCTTCCCATCGTGTAGGAGACATTTTGAGATAGAGGGACCCATGTTTTTGAATGATGAAGTCGTTCCAGTCTTCTTTTCCCACGTATATAAAACAGAAGTCCAACAATCAACAAAATGATTACAACTCCTATAATTACACCAATAATTACTCCAACATTCGACTTCGATCCTGATCCTGAAGAAGATGGCACAGTGGCCATCCCACCGAGGTTTCCCAAAGAATTATTAATCTTCATTATCTCTAATCCATTAAGGATTGCATCAGGATAAGCATTCTTTATAGGAGATGGACCAATACTAACACGAAGCTTGGCGCTAGATATGGGTGAAGTTATGAAATCCATATATATAGCAGTTGCCAGAAAATTAAGATTTTTAGTGGTCAGATCCAAGTCGGGTAAAACATCCGACGAATCAAGGTAAACGTTGAAGTAGATCTGTGAAGGACCATCACTTACAATATCGCAGAAGTGAAACCGTACAAAATACTGAAATCCTGGATCAACAGGGAAATCCCATGTAACATTAAAACTGCTGTTGGGGTCATCTTCAGAATTCATCTTTGTTGCAGTACCATAAACAGTTTTTGGAGCAATATCTTCCGTGGCTCCTCCAGGAGGGTACCTGACAGAACTAATCTTTGATGCATTTTCAGCAAGATTTTGTACCAAAAGAAAACTTGTGTCAGGAACCCAAGTTCTGCCCAACGTATCATTCTTAGAAGTGACAGTTGGTCCTCCCATATTTACCCTTGCAACAGTCTCCAAGGCCTGCGTCAACAGACCATTGAACTTTACAGCAGGATTGACATTTTGGGCATCATCAGTGATAAGAAAATCCGGGGCAGAAACAACTTCTAGTGCATTCAAGAATGCAAACGAATTCGCGGAAGGCGACAGAGTTATCACAAGGGAACCAGAAGTTATATTTATCAAAAATTCTTTCTTAACAACTGAACTGATTTTAAAATTACTAAGCAACACGTGATTTGGAACCGAAACTGTAAAGGCCGCTGAATTAGGAATGTAACTGTCATAAACAAATGGGGAGAAATAAATCCGAATCCAAACCCTCCCCTTTCGGCTAATCGAAAACGTGTACTTGGAATCTTTAGTAAAAATTCTAGCATTCCTATAAAGACCAGACTCATCTGATTGTGGAATAAAATTTGAAGATGTAGTGCCTAAGATATTATCAGGACTGGAAAGGTAATTCGAAGCTAATTTATCAGCAAGATAAACCTGATTACCAATAGTAACATTTGTAGTTGATCCACAATTTATATAATACTTATCAGCAGGAACAAATTCACAAGAAAAGCAAGCAAAATATAAAGATATACAAGAACCCCATATCAAAAACTTAAACCTACAAGCATCCATCAGTTTAGGAGACAGGAAATCTATCAAGATGAAATCTTTAAGCTAAAATAGAGTGAAAAGCTTATATTTTAATACAAGATCAGCAATATCACTAGAATTGAAACATACCCATCAAGAAATAATAGATAAAGAAAAGAGAGATTGCACCTTTTGGATCATCAGAGGTGAAATAAAAAGAAGTTAGTGAAAGCCAGATATGAAACAATCAAGAAAAATGAGGGGGTTTTAATATTGAGTATGGTGAAATAAAAAGAAGTGAGTGAAAGCCAGATATGAAACAGTCAAGAAAAATGAGGGGGTTTTTAATATTGAGTACATTGAATGTATTGATATATTTTTGGTCCAAAGACTGTCTACATTGAATGTATTATAATGCAGAGTGCACACTTAAAATGAGAAACAGGAGACTGTAAGACTGATTTTCAACTGAAGGTGTCAACTTGCTTATTAGCCTGACAGACAAGTTTGTAGTTTGATAAATGAATGAATACATTATCATAGAGTTAATTTGTGTTATGGTTTATTAAATAACAAATATGGTAAGTTTTTTTTTTGAGGGAATAAATATGGTAGTTACTGTCTTTGCATCTCTTTATTTTCAGAAGGTTTTTAGGTTTTATTAAAAAGTAATAATATATATATATATAGATAGATAGATAGATAGATTATTCTTGAGAATTAAAATCTAAGTGTGTTCCTTTCGAATAAGGATAAAATAAAATAAATATTAACTGTGTTATGACTATATATTGTCGTTTTAAATAAAAAAATTCTCACAAGTCACCTAGGTTTGAAAAAGAAACATTGTTTATTTATCTTGTTTTTATTTAATATACATATTTCATGTGATATTTTACGGTTGTTTTTTTAATGTAATATTTAATTATTGATCTTTAAATTGTATTATATTAATTTCTATATATTTACAAAATTTTCTAGATTTTTTTAACATAAAATGAGACGTGAGATATTTTATATTTTAGAATTGACTAGAGATCTAAACATGCATTACACGTTATTATATGTTTTTTGAAAGCAAATGAAATATTTCACTAAGGAGAAGTATCAAATATACAAGTTTTCACCAATTGTGTAGGAGGAGAGTAAGAACATTAAAACAATTAAGCATGCAAGTCAATCTAGACCATGAGCTAACTTATTTACTTGCTTTCGAATATATTTGACACTACCTTCTGGCAATAAATGGAGAATCTTTTTACACTGATCAATTGTATGCCCAACTTCTGTTACATACTCTCGTTAGCCATTTATCGCATCAGTCGTTAACTTCGAATTTGTCTCCACTATTACCTTCTTTTCTGCACGATTCATCACCCAAGACAAAACTTCCCTCACGCCAATACTTTTAGCTTCAAAGACAGTTTTAGTATGTTGAAGGGCAAGGCTTCTTCCCTCTATAAAACGACCTATGTGATCTCAGATAACCATTCCAATGGAGAAAGTTTCGGCTCCTGGAAACCACAACACATCAACATTAACCTTAAACGTTCCATCCTCAGGGGAATCCATTTCCTTGTCCTGTGACTCACACTTGAAAGATGCTGCTCTTCACTCTCGTTTTTATTTTCTCTGACATCTCTCAATTCCTTAACATACATTAAACTGTTCTCCATAGCTATAGTCCTAGTTGTCACCTTATTCTCCTAAACCTTCCTATTTCTCCACAGCCAAATCCCATACAGAGTAGTACAAACTTTAAGAATTTCATCCGAGAAGAAACCTGCAACATATTCAGGAGCCACTCAGGTGCAGAAAAAACCTACACATATCATAATTCAGACCAACGTGCTGCCAACAACTCTTTGCAAATCGACAATCAAAGAAAATATGCAGAAGGTGTTCGATGTCAATGCTACACATGGGGCATGTGATAGGCAGATTCACTCCATTTGCTTTTAGTTTGTTTCTCAGTGGTAGATTGTTACGACAAAAATGCCATAAGAATATCTTCATTTTGTGATGAAGAGCTATTTTCCAAATCCCGCTCCAACCTTTTGACTGAGAAATTGCAAAACTTCCAATATTAAGATCATGCCACATCTTGTATCCAGATTTAACCGTATACAATTCATCCTTTGACCTGGACCAAGCTATTCGATCACCAACAAATTGTTGAGGCACCCTAGTTGCCAAAATAGCTTTAGCATCATCTACTGAAAACGATTGTTGCACTCTCTCAACATCCCAAGATTTGGTGCCTGGATAAAAGATTGTAGACACTGATAGAATATATTTTTATATATATTCTATATGATTTTTATTCTCATATTTAATAGTATTTTGCATTAATTGGATGTTTATTTAATAGATTTTAATGTTTTATTGCAGAAAAGAAGAAATTCCTAAACTTGAAAGGATTTGGACTTAAAGAACTATTTTGGAGATAAAATAGAAGAAAATTCGTATTTATTGGGCTGCACGCGCTGCGTACACTGTTTGGGCCATATCTTGAGTTTCAGAAGTCAGAATTGGGCGATCTTACAGCCCATGCGAAGCTTATGGGATTCTCTTTAATTCAGGAGTGGGCCAATAAAGAGAATTTTACTGGATCAGCCCAGAAACTGGACAGAACAGACAACTACGAATTTTATATGAACAATTCTACTCGATTTAGGAAACCCTTTTTTGTAATTGTTTTAAAGCATTAAAATACTTTTTATATAGAGACATATCATATTATTATGTATTAGGTATTATTACACATTATTATTATTAGAGTAGAGTAGTTTAATATTAGGGTTAGAAGGAGATGGAGGGAGGCCATGACTTTTCCATGTGACAAGGAGGATTCAAGGTTTTCTTATCCAAATATTTTATGTATTCTCATTAGTTTAATCATGCTTCTTTATTGTCTTAGTTGTTTTACTTGTTTAATTATTAGCGAGTAGTTGTTTCTAGGGCTTAAGGGGAAGTCATGTTTGCACTATAATATTGGCATGATTTTTACAGTGGTTTGATGGGTTATGTAATTCTAATTGATATGTTTTAATTATTGATTTATGTAATCGGCCGATATCATGAATTGATTCTATGCAAATAGGGGTATGGATCGAGAGATTTACTTACTAGAGGCACACATACGATTAGCAGAATTGAATTTGAGTGCGAGAGCATCATTGGATTTCTGAGGGCGTTAATACTCAAGAGAGATTAACACTGCTCTAATTACCTGATTAATTGAATTACTAAAAGTTGTTAATTATGTAAGCATGTTTCGAGAGTGTTAATGCTTGAGAGAGATTAACAAATTCTAGTTGCATGACCACTTTTAATATTTTAGCTTATAAGCCAGTTATAGTGTAAGCATGGTGGACCTGATTGCCCTAGGTTTTTAATTTATTAATTTAGTATATTTAATTAGTGTTAGTTTTAATTAGTAGTTAATTAATATCTTCAAATATTCGGTTGATCTTGAAACAATCTTTGATACTTGATTTAAAATTGATAAAACCCGTCTCCTTGTGGATACGACCCGCTTGCCATTCTTTGCTAATAACATACACCGTGCACTTGCGGTATTATATTTTAAAACGCATCAGACACATGTTCATTTCTTCCCTCATAAATATGAAGATCATCAACTTTAAAGTTGTTTTTAGTTCTTAATCACCTGTCCTTCGTTGCTACAATGTCCTTTCCATCCCCTAAAATCCAAGAACATTGCAAAGAGAAATCGGTCTAAAGTCCTTCATAGAAGCAACATTGTCTTTTTTAGGAATCAGCACAACATTCGTATTGTTCAAATCAGTAGGGAATTGATTACCTTGGAGCCACCATTTGCAACAATTAAAAACCTCTATCCCCATGATCTTCCATAAATTTTGATAAAATGCAGGGTTCAACCCGTCCGGCCCTGATGCCTTGTCAGGATGCATTTGCTTGATAGCCACAGTGAATTCATCTAATGTAACCTCCGTTGTCAACCTATTATTTTGATCATCGGTCACGATTCTTGGGCTTATACTACCAACATTCTGATTTCTTATTTCTGACTCCCCAAAGACCTTCAAAAAATACTCCTTCACAATATTGCACATGCCTTCTGTACTCTCTACACGAGCACCATCATCCTCCTTCAAGAAACTTATGTGATTAGCTTTCTTCCTCGTTGAAGCACTCGCATGAAAAAACCTAGTATTCTAATCTCATTCTTTTAACCAAAACAATTTAGCTATTTGCTTCCAATACAATTCATCTTGCAGTAACAGCTCGTTTAACTTCTCCTTTTCTGCCAAAAAATTTCTCGCACTCGATTCATCTGTTCTGTCTTTTAAATTGTCTAGCACCTCATTTTGTTTCTTTAATATCTCCATGAACTTATTAAAGAAGTTGCGACCCCATTTCTCCATAAAACTAGACACTGACTACAACTTTGGAATTAGGTGAGTGAGATGGATACTTCTCCAAAAATCTGACGTCTCCTTAACAAACGTAGGTTCTTTGAGCCAGATATTCTCAAACCTTAATTTGAAAACCTTCTTAGAAATTGAGATATAAAAAAGAACTAGATGAATATGGTTATGATCAGATACATGAACCATAAGTAAATTCAGCTTACAAAGAGGGAATTTGTTCCACCAGTCACGAGTAACAAAAGCTCTGTCTTACAAAGAGGGAATTTGTTCCTCAACTCTTTTCCCAAGTAAACGAGCCTCCACATAAGTCCACTTCAATCAACTCACTATCTTCTATAGCTTTATTAAAACCGTCCAACAACGATTTAGGATGAGGATGAACTCATTTCTTATCAGAGCTGTATAACATGTCATTAAAATCTCCTATAATGCACCAGGGAAGAGGCGAAAGATGAGCAAGATTTCGAATAAAATTCCAAGACTTCCTTCTTCGATCACGTTCTGGATAACCATAAAAACACGACAAATGCCACGACTCCAACGTTATTCTCCTTAAACACAAGATCAATGTGACTCTGAGAATAGCCAGAAATGCTACAATCAACCATTCTCTTCCAAAAAACTGTTAAACCCCCGCTACGACCCCCTCAATCAACTGAAAAATAGCTAGTAGAACCAAAATTGACACACATATCTTCTATTCTTCTTTCTAATGAAATAGTTTCAGCTAAAAATAAAAATTTGGGTTTACGATCTCGAACCAGATCGTTCAAGGCATGAACTGTACGAGGGTTCCCAAGCCCTCAACAGTTCTGACTTATGCAATTCATTGTTCATGGCTCGCTTGCATAGCAAGCTGAGCCAAAATAGTGTTTGATGTCTCCGTACAATCAGAACTAGAAAGTACCGAGTCCATGCGGTTTGCATGATCAATTACCTCTACTTCCATATTTTCTCTTGGGCCTAGTCTCTTTCTTTTTCTTTTCTCCAGTTCGAGCCCATCTAGTTCAGCGTCTTCAGGCCCATTATCAATGTTTAAAATTGTATTTCCCTACTTTGACTTATCAATTACTCCTTTTTATTTAACCTCCAATAATTATAGCACTGTTGTTAACTTCCCTCATATTTTGACATTGCACTTCATTATCACGTTGAAAATCAGAATTTTGAAAACCCTGCTTTTTATCCTCTCCACTTTTCGCGCCCCACATCTCGACGGAGCTCGAAGCCAGCTTCCTCATTCCCTATTCATGACAGTCGCATCTCCCTCTAACTTTTTCCTGCAGAACCTCTCTGTGTGAGACAAAAGGCCACAAAAAAAATAAAAGTCTCCAAGCTTCTCATAGTTGCAATTAACAACAAAATCTATCTTGTTTTTCATGTTGATCTTCTTCTTTCTTTTCAACGGGAGCCTCACATCCACCTTTATTCTTATACACGTATATTCTCTCTAAATACTAGAATTATTGCTTAGATCATACGATACAAATTTTCCAAAAAAATTGCCTAGTTGTTTTCCCACCGATTCTGCCATGTAGCCACTTGAGAGATCATATATTTGAATCCAGATCTCAATTTCATTCAGAGACACCTTCAATGGATCCCTTCATGCTTTGAATATTATTAACCACCAACATTGCACCGTCAAAAGACCAAGGGCTATTATTCATTATCCACTTCATATCATCCTTATGATAAAATTGAAATAAGAAAATGCCTGGTTTCAGAGATTTTATATTAATCCCCATTGCTGGCCTCCACAAATCTGCCAACTTCGATTTCATTTCCCAGACATTTATACTTTTCTCTGTCAGTAACCTTCCCACAAGACATAACTCGAACCTGTTGCATTCCTATTTAATTCCTCACCAAATACAAGCTCCTCATTTTTCTCGTTTGAGATATCTAAATCAGTCATCAGGACGTCTAGATTATCCATGATTGAACTTAACAAAACTCTCACAATTTCTAGGGCTAGAAAGAAACAGGAGAGAAAAACCTCACACTCTCACAAAGAAGAGAAACCCTTTATTATTATATGTTTGTTTTTCTTTTAAAGTATTATTATACAAAATCATCTTAATAATTCAAAATAACACTTATGTTGTAAAATCACATCTGAATGTGAAACATACATAATCATATATTTGGTTAGTCAACTCTAAAAAAACAAATTTCAAACTTCTTATTAAAAATGATAATGAGAATATGGTCGAGTAAAAAATCGAAATGAAATCGAAACCGATAAACATAGATAAGAACCGATTTGTATAAAATCAAAACTAAAACCGAAATCGAACTGAAAAATTAAAAATCAAACCGTTTAATCAGTTTCGGTTTCGATTATAGGTTTTAACCGAACCGAAAAAAATTGAACTGAATCAATTATTAAAATAAAATTATTATATATAATTTATACACAGCTTTTAAATTTAAATATATATATATATATATATTATATAAATAAATAATTATTAATTTTTCACATATTGTTTAGTATAATTGAGGAAGTTATATAATAGAGAATATATAATATATACAAAGGTGCATATAATATATATTGTTGTTTTTTAATTGAAAATATTGCTTTTTATTAGATGTATTTACTTGCTTTTTTAGATTTTGTGCAAAATTGATACGGGACGATTGAATAACGGGCCCGGTAGTTTCGGTGAGTTACTTTCACATCATTCCGGTGTCATTTTTACTTTCTATATTTTTGATAAGCAAACAGGTATGTAAAATCTCAATTTCTAGGAATTTCGAATTTCCAAATATATAAACCCGACCTCTTATTTTAAATTAATCCAAACGGCTCTAGTGGCCAGGCTCCACCTGCAGCCGGTGCTAAGGATGCAAAAATCGAAGAGCTTGTGAGGGGATACAAAATCCTTCAAGCTAAAATCCGAATAAGGGAAGGGAAGAATTTATTTTTTACCAGGGAGTTCTTTAGACCCCGTTTCCTTTCGACGTAAAACAAAAATATAATACAAGGTGGCCACTTTGTTATCTTCTGTTCATTCTTAACCTAATATATTTTACATACCAGACAAAACATCAGAAAAGTTAGATAAATTTAACGTTGATACTCATTCTTACACATGTCAACTTATCATACATTATTTGGAATCTGCAAAGGTACAGTATCTGTGGTTTTTCTTTAATTTTCTTCTTCTTCTTTTCTTCGGTAATATCAGCACACACGCTAGATTCACCTGGCGTTGTTATTTTGTCTGTACATGACTAAAATACAGCTAACCTCTCGGACCTGTCTATTGAAACAAGTAATTAAGAAACCACACCAAGACTGAAGAACTGAAGATCAAACTACTTAAACTCTTCTCTTATCTTGACCACCAGTCGATGTTGAGAATGGGATAGGCAAAATGCATGCATTAGTGTGTGTGACAATTTAATCAATATTAGGTAAAGGCATATGGTACACAACAAGTGTCTGCTATAACATACTTACCGCATTTAATTTTAGCCATAAAGAAAAATATACTAAACTCTAATCCTAGGCACGGTACGGATAAGTGGACCCATAATTCACAAAAGGTTCACCTTACCGCTAATAATGCATATGGTAAGGTATGTTGTAGACTTGTAGTATACACTTATCAGGACCCTTTAGTAATGGACCGTTAAAAAAGATCATCATCAATTCATCATTATCATTAGCTAATTAAACTTCTTAACCAAAAAATCTAGTGTGAAGTGAATAAATTTTCTTTGGAGAGTGGGAGATTGAAAGAATCATGTTACTATTGATCATCATTGGCTAGTTAAACTTCTTCTAATTATGAATGATGGGTGATGAATACTATATAAGTTGTAGTAAATATGTCACCCTAACACAGATGATGCATATAATAATTGCTCCCAATTATTTGATACATTAATGCCACCATTTCCATTAGTCGTTGTCCATCCACTAGTGAATTGTTGATCTGGTGACCAAATCGTTGATCCTCCTCCACATACAGCCCCTTCTAGTTCTCCCTCAGTCACTTGATCTGCGGCCCCATATGTGACTGGAATGTACTCAGATATCATATCAATTTTACCAGGCATCCTGTTACCATTTGACAGTTGGTTATTGAAGCAATTGCTATCAGTGTAATGAGACATTTGATGATCAATCATTGCGGACTGAGTACTTGCCCCCGAAGATTGCCAGGGAAAAGTAGCCATGGTAGTAGAATTACAAAAGAAGGCATTTTGATCTTGTGGGATATGCATGTTGAGATCTGATGACGCTTGCCAAGGTATGTCATTACTATGCTGCTGCCACACCATTGAACTTGCTATATTTGTACCTTGGTTCTGCCACTTCATTCCACCATACTGTTGCTCATGAATAGCCATAAAATCAATCTGGTTATTATCATGATTATTACTCATATGATTTGGGAGAAAGCTGTTATCAATTAGTTTGTTAGGCTGTTCAAAGTCAGTCGGAAGCATGAGCTGATTCGGAGCACTACCAATCTTTGTAGTAGTCTTGGAAGGAGTAACCATAAAAGGCATAGACATCGACTGATGATCTCTTTTCGAAACATGATTCTTTTGCTGCGGGGCTGTAACAACGTGACTAGATTGTTGTTGCTGCTGCAAAGCTGGCAATGCAGCAGTAGTATTGAGCTGCGGACAAATTAATGACCGCAAATTATTTCCATCATAAAGCTTGGCTTTAAGCGCCCCAAGTAGACCTTCCTCTGCTTCATCTTTACTACAAGCTTGCTCAAATGAAAACGGCTCAGCATGTTCAGGCAAGCTGTTACGAGTCGAAGATTGAGGCAGCTCAAAATTTGTTCTAGCATTAGCACCACGAAGAGCCCGTGCAGCATCATCATAAGCCCGTGCAGCATCCTCTGCTGTATCAAATGTGCCAAGCCATAGCCTAACCTTTTGAAGTGAATCCTTAATTTCTGCAACCCATCTTCCTGATGGCCTTTGTCTAACTCCTACAAACCTGTGGTGTCCCCTAGATGTAGCACTCTTCTTTCTTCCCCGAACGCCTTCTGGTCCATTGCTAGGCTGCCCCATTCCAGTGCCACGTACAACTTTCGAGCCTGAACCTGAGCCTGAAGTGGAATCATATTGCATTTTGAATTGAAATATATACACAAAAACACTTGTGTAGTTGTGTTGATGAAAATATGGTTTCAAATGTTAAGTTGGAAGGATGGTTGTAAGTACAACAATTGGAGGCATAACATCTTATGTTGAGTGAGAGATGTTTAAGTATAGAATTGAAAAAGAGAAAAGATAAAAAATAAAACAACAAAAGGTATATTTTATTCCATAAGATGACGAATGCAAAAATGACAATAACAAAACCTACAGGTATTTCCGTTTTATACAACTAAGAGGAAGACAGTGCAGGCTATCTTGTTTACATCAACACAAGGCCCATAGAACAGAACTAATCATATAAAATTTATGTAGCAATCATAATATAGAAAAAGACAATCATATAACTTTTGTTACTCTTCTGTAGGAGGGGAGATGGAGATAAAAATTAATAATTTTTTGTAAATTTATTTGTAACTCTATTATTTCTCTAAATTGTAAAAATATGATGGCAATCAAATACAAAACAAATTATTAAAACTTCAGATTTTCTTTCTGTACCCTTGAAAGAGTAGACAAAAATCTGAACTTCGATATTTTGCAAAAAAACGCACTTTTCGCAAAAAACAGAGAGTTTAAATATTTCGTATTATAGTGAAAATTAAAACCTCGGCCTCTTTTGGGTATCAGATTCTGTTATTAATTATAATGATAGAATTAAATATATATATAAAAAATCTATGCTGCATAGTTTAATGACGAATGTTGGACTTTGCAGGTATTTATTTTGATTTAGTGTTCGTGAATCGTGATCAATGACACATGATTGGGTAGTATATATAGATGGTCGTTCGTGATGCTCAGCTCTCTGGGTTCTGCGCAGAGCACTTGTTTAATAGTCTCTATATATGTGTGCATAGTTCCTCCAACATTATAATCCTCAGGAGGACAAAAGACTACTTTGTTTCATTATTATAATACCAGTTATAAACAAAAACTGACAGACAACAATATCAAGTCAATTTATATATACAATAAATTGAACAGGTCTGGACCTTAATAATATTTAATCTTGCAATTTTTGTTAGAGAGAAAAATAAATCAGTATATATATATATCATCCCCTTCATGGTCAATACACTCAATATGCTAGATGCTATAACCTAGTTTTTGGGGTCTTTCAGCCCTAAAATCTTACAAATTGGCTTTCAATAAAAAAACTAACTTGAAAAAATAACAATTTTCATTTTAATGAGTAATTACACTAATTAGCCCGGTTGAGATACATGGATGCATTAATTTATTAGTCATATTTATTTTAAATGAATAATATGATTATATAATTCATATTAAAAGTATACTATGAATCTTGTATAAGTATAAATATATAGTACACATTTAAATTTATAATATGTTGAATCATGCGAATTTGTAGAATAGTACGATTTTATATGTTCATCATTGGAGTTATTCGTAGAGTAATCTAATCTTATATGTGCATATATATCATTGGTGTTTTCAGTAGATCTTACTCCTTATACATAAGTTAATTCCATGTTAATACAAAATAAGAGTATTGTTATAGGGAGAAACTGGTATAACAATAATTTAGAGATTTGCTAAAATCACGGAGTAAAATATGATAATTTTGTTGAGGAACTTGATGAAGAACGCGAAGAATACGGGAGGAAAGTAATGGATTTTGGTAGCTAATCTTATTGTTGATTCGTTAGAAGGCCAGAAAAAAAATTTGCTCTTACTGCCAACTGTCGATTCAACTGAAACAAGAAGCTTACATACCCTATTTATAGAGATTCAAACTACACGTAGTTCTTGGATGACAAGTTACCTATATAGGCTAGGTATTTGTCCGATTCATCAGACCCAAATTCTCAGACGTGAAGGGTTTTGGCTCAAGTCTATGCGGATGTGGAGGGCAAACTTCCTCGATATCTGTAACTGTCATGACCCAAGTCCATTCGACTCTGAGAGCTGTCATGGAGTTGTAGAGCAGGGGTTCTCTGTAGGGAGTTGTGCGCAATGTGGTCTCGCGGGATCAGTATATAGAGGTGATCCTGAGCGGGTCCCTTGATGAGATATTATCCGGGGGTCTTCTATAGTCTTCAGATTAACAAATAATATCAAGTGAGGTCAGCACATGAGGTTAGGAGCTTGCTAGTTATGAGAAACTCATGTTAAGTGTTGCGATCTGGAGGCATTGAGCCTAGACAAGCGACCGGGCTGAGGGCCTCTCTGTCAAGTCTATGCAACCTGAGAGGTGATGATGAGAAGCGAATTGTGCTGAATGTCAGTTCTCCTCTCTCTTCCTTCTTGAAATTGAATGAATCTACGCTAGGCCTTAGCATATTTTATCATCTTTTAACATGATGCGACCTGAGTCTGGCCATGAAGTCATGTGAGCCGAGATGCGAAATGAGCCAACCAATTTTTGTTATTGGGTCTGTCTAGGATCCATACCTAAAAATTGGGCATAATAAGTATGATTATGAACTTAACTGCAAATCAATGATGTGCCCTTTTTTATAATCTAGTGCATGTAATTTGTCTCTACGTTTTTGTCGGGCGACTAGTTTAATGTTGTATATAGTAAGATTAGCAATTTTATTTTGGTTGCTAGCTATTTATTGATGTAACATATTTAGGATTTTACGCATGATATCAACGTCTATGTTCCTACTTCTAAGTAAAAAACCAATGATTTGACATACAATTAAAATTGGTCTTAAAACAACGGAGAATAGTTCATGCATGATGTTTTCTTGAAACAAGCGAGTATACACTACATGTTTACCTAGCATAAACAAGAATTTTTGTACGAACTTACGCTATTGTCTTTTGCAATATGAATAATGGCTATCTAGTAAAGAGCCGCTGTTTCATGAACTGTAGCCAGTACTATTACTGAAATGAAGTGTGATTGTATACTATTAATTAGTGTATATTTTAGGATTTGTTCGATTGGGTTTATGTGTATGCAAACAAGGTGGCCTGCAGTAACTATTTCAATTTTCAGCCTCCTGGTTGTAGTCAAGATAATTACTGTTTATCAGTATGACAGTATCGATCTCATCTGATCACCTGTTTTTTGGGTTTATTGAGATACTCTCATAGTGTCCAGTTTGATTGAAAATATCTGGGTTAAGGAGCGAAAAAATCATTGTGGTTTAAACGGAGGAGCGGATAAACCATGTGATTTAATAAGGCTCAAATAAGCCATTTAAATTAAAATTAATGGTTCAATATAGCCCCCCTCTAGTTAATTTTTCTTAACTATGGTTAGAAAATTACTATATTCATGTATATTGTGACATTAATATTTTAAAAATATATCAAAATATTCTAATTTTAATATTATGACGTTAATATTCATGTATATCGTAACAATATTGTTACACAAAAAAGTATATCAAAAAAATTTATATTCTAATTAAAACTTATCTTTAAATAAAATTTATAAAATTTATCTCTTTTAAACACGAACACATATAAAATATGTGAAAAATTATATAAAATTATTTCTACACAAGATTATAAATAAATTAAAATAATAGATATAAAAATAAAAATAAATTCTAATCACATAAATACAATATTAAAGTAAAAATAATAAATATTAAAAACAAATTCGTACATTATACGAAATGTAAGAAATTGTGCATATTTGTCTATATATATCTATATATGTGTAAGTAAGTATGTGTGTTTGTATGTATTATAATTTAATATTAAAATGTCACTCATATTTAGTTAATTATTAAAAAAAAAAAATATTCGTCGAGTAAGTAGAATTTAAAAGTAAAATACAAACTAACGTGTAAATTTTTAAAGGTTAAAAATTAATAGTTAAGTAAAAAAAAGTATATACATACATTAATATTGGTTAACAACTTAATTATTATTTTATAGAATTATTTAATAAAAATCAATTATATAAAAAATATATTAATTTATAAATAATAATGTTATTAATAAAAAATTAATAATATAAGTTATATATGTATATATATATATATATTAATGTAATTAGATATTTAATAATATTTTTAACCATAGTTAAGAAAAAATAACTAGAGGGTCTATATTGAACCAATAGTTTTAATCTGAAGGGTTTATTTGAGCCTTATTAAACTACAGGGATTTATCCGCTCTTACGCCTAAACCACAAGGGGTTTTTCACTCCTTAACCCAAAATATCTAATAAAATATCTGTGCAAGTAAAATTATGAACAAATTATTATAAATTAAATAATACAGAGTAACTAGTTTAATAATATAGATATCATAATTATATTATATACAATAATAAGCGTAAAACTAATTTTATTCAAACTATTATATAGAAAAGGTATCAAATCTTATTAATCTTTTTATATTATATTATGAAATTTGGAATATTAAAAATTTATTAGTTAGTCTTGTCGTTGGTAGTATTTAAACCGAGTTAGTTGTTTAATTATTGAGTAATATTTAAATAGTAATCAAATTAAAGTATATATCTACATAAATATATAAATATTATCCATTTCAAATATAAATACAAATAAAAGTTGAGAAAATGACAATTTGCATCCCTTATGTTATGGTGTTTTTTAAATTAGTCCACTTTTATGTTTTGTTCCACTTTACAACCTCTATATTCTAATTTGGTTTCGTTTTACAACCCCACATATATTTTTCAATTATTATTATTGTTAAAATAAAAAACAAGTTTAATATAGACAATTACATATTTCCCGCACATATTATAAGTTTTATTTATATATTTTTAACATAAATCGACATTTAAATTTTGAAAAAAATATGATGATATATATTATAATATTAAAATGATTAAAATTTCTTAACAATTGACATTCTGTATTTTATTAAAAATACAATTTAATTAAAAATATAATTCCAGGCCTTCTAAAAAAGATCGTATTAAAATAAATAAAATTACTTAATAAATGAGTATCCATATTTTTATTAAAAATATAATTTAGTTAAATATATAAATCTATGCCTCTTAAAAAGAATTAATAATCTTGAAACTGATAACGAAGTTGATCAGTTTAGTAATGCTGATGTGTATGGAAAAAATGGGTAAGAATGTATATATTAATCATAATTTTTAGTCTTAACAATAATAATAAATAATAGAAAAATATGTATATGGGTTATAAAATGAAACCAAATTAAAAGATAAGAGTTGTAAAGTGTTATAAAATATAAAAGTGAACTGACAAAGCACCATAACATAAATGAGATAAAGTGTCATTTTCTCTGTATTATATATGTTATTTATAATATAGAGTATAATATGATATATATGCATAATTACTGTTCCATATTTTATGAGCTGGTTTGACTTGCTTTAAAAAAATTAATGTTTAACTATTTAATGTTTATTTATAATCATAAGAAAATCAAGAAGTAAAGTATAAATAAATATAATATATTAACATGTGGTAATACGTTTTTTAAACGAAAAAATTCGAAAAAGAAAAGTAATTCACATAAAATGAGTTGGAAGAAATATTTTATAAAAAAAAAAATTTATTAAAATTTTGAATTCGAGTACGAGTTTAGAATTTTGAATTTTCTCATAATTTTTGGATTTCGGATAAATCCAATCTAATTCAAAATCCATTGAATTAGATTCGATTTTTGAATTTCGATTTTTTCCTGTTCATATCATATAGTAAATTTTTTGAATTTAGATTTAGATTTTACGAAACTAGATTACCATCCCTATAAATAAGTAGTGGAAATATTTGAATGTTTGATGATAAATTTTGAAAACAATTTTTTTAATATATAAATATATAAATATATTAATTAAATGATTGGTTAAAAGAATTTGAATTTACATAAAGATGACTTTATATACCTGTATTCTACCAATGAATAATCTATAATAATCAGTAAATCTAGACCGACTAATTGTTTTTGTATATATTAAATATACAAATTCGTATAAAATATTAAATAAATATTCATATATGATATATAATTGCATCATATATGAACTATTTATTAATAATTTTTTAAAAACGAAAAATAAAATTCATAAATTTTAGTTAAATTTGGATTAATTAATCAAATAATCGTCTCTAAGATTTAATAAAATATATAATTGAGTTACTAAAAATGAGATCAAATTTTTTGTTCAAAATATAATTAAAGGTTGTTAAAAAATATAAGATTTTAAATAAGGCAATAAGTAAATATATAATTAATTAATATTTCACTATAAAATATATAAATAATTTTAAAAATAATTGATAAAATTTAATTTAAATAAACTAATTAACTGAAAATTATAATATAATTTTTCAATTTTAGAAAAATACCCGTGAATTACCCGGATTTTTATGCTGGAATACGCTTATTATATATGTATATATATACATATATATCAAGAGAAAATATTCAAAAAATTTAATAAGTCTAATAAAATTTTTCTTTCAAATTACTTGTTTCACATTTAAGTCTGTTTATATACTTAATTATAATATATATAACTCATATCAAAATTTATTATTTAAATCCATTGAATTTTGACTATATATTTGCTAAATTTAATATTATATAATTATAAATTTAGTAGTTTAATATCAACATTATGTATATATATATATATTTTTATACTTGACATTTAAAAAAATTAATTTTGCTAAATGGAAATTTGAAACCCAATATGAAAAATGTAATAAAAATCGTTAATACAACATTAAATAATATTTGTTATTTCAGTATTGGTTTCAATTCTCGCTCACCCCATTTCTTAGAACAGATACTCATAGGCATATAAGTCTAATTAGTTAAAAAAATATATTTTATAATTCACTTATAATATTTATTATTATTTACAATAAATATTAAAAAATTATAAATAATAATTTTAATAATATTATATTTACCAGAACCCCTGTAATAATCAGTAGAGAAAATACAATAGTCGAGGGTTTAGGGTTTTGAGCACTCCGGCAGCATCATCTACACTGGTTTCCGGCAGCATCATCTACACTGGTTTCCACAAGCATCATCTACCGCGACTCCTCTAACAGGTTCTTTACTATCTGTTTCCGAGTATTTTCAACACCCCAAATCGGGGTGTTAGTCACACACTCATGCTTATCTTCTCCTCCACTTTCAGCTGCTTGTACTCTCTCGATTGATACATATTCAGTCTTTCACACACATATATTAATTTGTATAAATTTGTAAAGCTTTATCTTTTTATGTACATGATTCATATATGTTTGTCTCTATATATATATATATTGACCAAATTAATGTATGTTCATAACATGCTCGATGAAATGCTTATGAGATGTATAGTATTTTTTGAGTTCTTTTTATAAGCCTAGATGATGAAATTTAAAAATTGCAGGTGCTGGTGTATGTTTTATATTGTCATTTAAACATGGGTTATGGTTTATCCTAGCACTGGCAATAATGAAGTTCCAAAACTCATTTGCCATAGCTATAAACAAAACTCATTTGCCATAGCTATAAGAACGGTCGCTAGTAGAGTAGTACAATTGAAGTAAAAAACGCAATTGAGACAAACTGAAGCAGAATCACAAAATATGTAGTCATAAATAAATAAATAGTATCTTGTTGTTTTGCAATCCTGGGATCAACCAATCAACCTTTACTTGGATTTCCGATAAAATGCTTGTGAAGAGTTGACTTATATAGTCGAAGGACTCTATGAAGCCAAAAGCTTATAAATGAAAAACAGCCCTATATTTATATATTGAAAGCAGTTCATTTATGTTTGTGTGTTAGACAACCCTCTCATTTATGTTCTTTGTGAACGGTGGTTGAATCTAGTTCGTTTATATAGTGTTTTCTCATTTATGTTATTAGAGATTGATTGTATTGGGCAGTTGAATGTAATAATAAAAATTATTATTTTTATTCATATTATATCTATTAGTGTAACAGCCCGAATCCCCGGCGATTTTTGGTGTCATTACTCATGAAACTTACCTGCAACGGCGCACAACCATCAATCAACATAAAATCACCTTTGCAGAGGAACGACGGTGCTGGCGCTGTGTCAAGCGTAACCCGGGATCCACACACCACGAGTCTAAATATATTATTACATAACTCAAAATAATATTATTACAAGCCATTTGTCTATCTAGTGCAGCTAAACTAGTTTGACATCTAGACCAAGAGGCTACAAAACCAAAGCACGGTTAAACAACCCGAAACTCGTCAACTCTGGATAATCCCCTTCCCCTTATCAACTCGATTGGGGTTCTCAGTGTTTTCACATTTCACTGTGAACAATGTCACAAAAAGAAGCGATGAATTCTCGGCAAGTACACCATTAGGGTGAATAATAAATAAATAAATCTCAATAATAGCATAGGTCAACAATAAACTTACCTCAACTTCCACTCTCAATAAGCAATCACTAAATCAAAAGAGATCACACAATAAATGGGTGACATTCATGTCATTACTTTAATCACAGAACAAGTCAAAATATGAGTGATTCCACAAAAGAAATGATATTCAACAAATATTTATAGAACTGGTCGCTGGTCGGTTCACGTCATGATACTCTATAGTGCGATCAACCACTACAGAAATACCACCACCCATGATATCCCATGGTACGATCAATACCATGTCTTAAGTATCACCCTCGTTTGCGGGTCTCTCTCTCTCTCTCAGACCCTCAGACCCTAGGCAACATCAGTGCCCGATATATATGTAATTTAATATATATAATTATGTTATGTCCGTCCACGGAGCAGTATTTGAATTCTTATCTACCAGAATATAATTTATAAAGTGTCTCGAAAAACAAAACAAGGAATTCACAACAGAAAAAAATATTCAGGGTTATCTCAAATAAAGGATTATAGTTCACGAAACAAAATAGATCTTAAGATCGGAAATAATACCATAATATGAATTGCAAAATTAATAAAAGAAATTAAAAACAAATCTCTTTTCAAAACTCATCATCATGCTCTTTAAAAATATCACAAATATCTTAGAAGTGGAGATAACAATAAACTTGCCTCAGGTCTATCGAACTCAAGCTATAAAATTAAATGCAGTGCTTCCTCAGAATTAAACTAGCCGCAACTCGGAATCACCCTTTAACAAATAAATCATTAATCATTTAGTAAACTCATTTTTATTCGAATATTAAATATCCAAATAATATAATATTCACCAAACAATTTTATCTTTTCAAATTAAGTCTCCTAATTTCTCACAATCTAATTTTATGTCGCATCTTATATAAATATACTCACTTGAAAATATTAAAACTAATTATTCTCGAATAAACTCAAATTAAACCCAATAAAATAATCCAATGCCTGCCTCGTCTTATAATATTTAAATCGACTCATTCTCTTTTTCTTGTAAAAATAATATCCACAATTAATTCTCTCCTTTTTAGTCCACTTTTAATAAATAAATAATCATCTTAAATATTTCCTTCTTCTCATAATAAAATCAACTATTCCACACCAACGTATTTTCTCCCTTTTATTAATAATTAGTCTCCACAATATTTAAATAAATAATTTCTCTCAAAATATCACCTTCCAAAATATATAATTCTCCAAAATGTACCACTTCTCCCAAAATAAAATAATGTCTCCCAAAATACACCTCATGTCTCAATTTAAAATTAATACTCCTCAATATTTTCAAATTCCCAAATAAAATATTCCAACTTTATTCTTCCAAAAATTCCATCTCTCATTAAAATAATCCTTTTTCCCATTTTTAAATCCATTCCCAAATATTAAACAATGTAATTCACCAAATATTCTCCAAAATAATATTTTAAAAATCAATTCAACAAACCCCAATTAAAAATATTAAAATAATCCAACAACCACCATTGTCACCACTTCGGAAGTGGTGGCCGGACGGTGGCCGGCCATTGGCACCTCCGGTCACCCACCACCACAAGCCTTCTCTCTCTCTCCCTTCTCCTTCTTCTCTCCTTCTCTACTCCCTCTCTCCCCGCTGCTCCCTCTCTTCTCTTTCCCGTCACCTCTCTCTCTCCTGCCGTTGTCTCCTCTCTGTCTCCATCACAAACACACACACACACACACACACTGAAACGCATACACACAGATACACACACATCAGTCGTATACACACAACACATGCATACATACACATATAACCATCTCCTCCCTCTCCTCCGTTTCTCCCGCTAGCAACTGCCACCGCTACCACCGCCGGCCTACATCGCCGCCGCCGTGGGGCTCCACTCCAGCCTCCTGCTTCAATTGTCCAAGTCCAACACAATACAAGAAAACCCAATTTCATTCACAACCCATTTCACCAATTGAAATACCAAACCCTAATTTTGATTTCCCCCAATTCAATTAAAACCCCCAATTTAATCAACCCACTTAAATAAATATAAAACCAAATATTCCTTTACTCCATTTCACCATTTATTCACTCAAATTAATAACCTAAATACTCTACTAATATAGCATTAAAAATATATTTATTTAAATATTAACCGATCCGTGCATTATGAATTATAAATTTATAATTTATTATTTTAAAATTAATCATTGAAAATTTATTATATATAAGAAATGTTTAAATTTGTTTTCAACACCTCACCCAACCCTTCATCCAAATAGGAGAAGGGTTCAACCCTCATTCTTCCAACCCTTGCATCCAAATAGGAAAGGGTTGAACCATTTTCAACCCAACCCAACCCTATCCTTACTAACCCAACCTAACCCGACCCCTACCTTCCTACCCCTGATCCAAACAAAGCCTAAAATGCACTTAGCCACTTATTTAATAATTAACTGTGTTTAATTTCATTATTTTAGTTTCTTTACGGAGTTAATATTATTATTATGCTGCTATCGATTTGTTCCACACACATACATGTATTAGAGATTAGCAAGTTATTATGTCATCGATTGGACTTGTTTCTATGCGTGTAAATTGATCTAATCCCTATTCTTATATTAGGCTCTTTTGATACATACATTGCTATGTCGAAGACATCAGAGGAAGTTATTCAGTTTACGAAAGAGCCTTATATTGAAGATGTTGGCCCCAGACGAATGTATGATTTTTTTTACTATCTATTTTAATTGTAGCTTAGTTTTTATTTGGTTAGTTCTGAAACAGAATTACTGAATTCGTAATTTTTGTAAACAGTAAAAGCATTACGTTCTCCACCTTTTCTGAAGCCGATATATTGAAATCGGCGGAAGTTCAAGTATACAAGGATAAATATTATGATGAGAAGAGAAAGCCTGTAGAGGGTGGCTTACTGGACCCCCGTATGGTAATTTTATCTTTCTGTTGCTTTTAATTATTTGCATAGTTAATCTACACATATCACATAATCTGGAATAAATTTTGGGTATGATATAACAATTACTAATTTTTTTTAAAAAATAATTAAGGCATATAATTCATTTTGTTAGTTGATTCTTTGCACGAGTTATCTAGTTTTTTGTTGTCTTTTAGTATTCCACATGTTAACTAATTGAAAAGATTCAGGGTTTTCCAAGTTGAATTATTTCTCAGACGCATGCTCCATTTGTCAATTTGAGTCAGAGATTTAAGTAAAAATGTATCTTTTACCTCCCCAAAACAGCTTATGTTTTTTCTTGGATTAGATAGTTTGTCGAAATGATGACACATAATGTGATAAGGAAAGGTAAATTCTGGTTAATGTAAATTTCATTTGAGTTATTTACTATTTTGTGTTGGGGAAGACAACTTTTTTTTTTTTAATTATGATTATAAGTAATCTATATTATGGTTTGCTTTACTCTTCATGTTATTATCATTTTTCTTTCTCCAGTTATACTGCTAAGAGGGACTATTTTGTGTTTTAGGGTCCTACAAGCAAGAATGGGTTTTGTGCAACTTGCGATGGAAGCTTTCGAGATTGTCCAGGGCATTATGGTTGTTTGACTCTTACAGTGCCGGTTTATAATGTTGGATATTTAGGCACTATTGTGGACATTTTAAAGTGCATTTGCAAGGTAGAATCATTTTGGTTTCTATATGGTATCCCATCCTTTTCAACCATGTTTATATTTGCTTGCAAGTCTTGATTGGCATCAAAGTATTGTACCCAATTAATACTCCTTTATATTGTAAACATATACCTATGTTTCTCAACAAAGAAGAAGTTCAAAGCTTCACCGTTGGGTGTACAACAATGCAAAATGGTGCTTATCGAACTATGAAGTCTAGTATAAGCATCTTGGTGGTGGTTGTCTTTAGCATAAATTGATTGAGAGTTGCCGACCAAATTAGAGATTGCATGTAGTATTATGTCCTTATAAATATAAGGAGTTGGGGAATGTTATACAAAGATTTGATACACTGATACACATGATAAATACAATATAAGATGTGCAAGAGTTAGTTTATAAAGTCAAAAGATCAAATCCTCCTGTTAAAATAGAAGAATCTAGCTGGAAAGGCAAGCCCCGGACGTTCTCTGTTGGCAATAGAATTTTTAGGCTGCTGTAACTTTTTTCTTTTGTGCTGTGACTTGAAATTTGTCATATATCAAGTGATGGAACGAAACACAGTTTGCCTATCTTTAGTTTTACGCCTCTTGTAGAATGCGCATGTGACATAGATTAAAAAATTGTGTCTGTTGACATTTTGAAAGCAGATATAAAATCCATGTACCAATCTTTTAGAACAAGCGAATCATTGTAGTGCTGACATGGATAAACTTCAGAAGGTTTCTTGATCAGGAGTTTGTTATAAGAGATTTTTGATTAATGAGTACAAAAATGTAGTTACGTTGTTCAGGACTGTTTATGTTTTTTTTTTTAATTTTGTATTTCTCCTCATAAAAATGCTTTCATACAACTGTAAATAACGTTCTTAATGCTGTCTTGTTCTTATTCTTCCAGTACTAGCTTATGCACTGTGCAAAACACGAATTCTTTATAGTATTTATTGTCTTAATATTAATATATATATATATTTATGCATCAAGTTTTCTTTCTGTTTTTTTTGTAGTTGTGTACTCCCTCCGTCCCCTTTTAGTTGTTCCTTATGAAAAAAATTAGTCCCTAATTACTTGTCCTTACTCTTTTCAAAACAATTTTATAAAGACTTTTCCAAATAATACCCTTATATTACTATTTCCAATGTTTGACTAATTGAAATATGCAAACAATTCATTTAATTCAATGCAATTATGAGGGGTAGTCATGGTAACAAGTTATGTAATTAAAATTTTTCTTAAGATGTGTGTTTTTTCACAAGGGACAACTAAAAGGGGACGTAGGGAGTATAATTTATTTTTTAACATTTGTTAGTAATCTAAAGTAATAACAAGAATACTAAATTTTAATATGATTCCAAACCGAAATCTGTTTTAGTAATATTAGATTTTAATATGTTGTTGATGAGATTTGAACCTTAAATATAAATATTTGATTTTAATATATTGTTTATTAGATTTGATCCTTAAACCTATGCAAGTATTTTTAGACCTATATATATTATATTTAAAGATGTTGCTAAAGAGTATCAAACCCTTAATATTTGTTAGTACTTTGGATTAGATCCCTCTTACACTTATAACCTGTGTAAAGCACAAATTCTTTTATACGTAGTTATTAATTTAATGTTAAAATTAATATTTATTTATTAAAAAAACTGTGTTTTCTTTGTAATTATTTAGATTGATTTGTTTTTACCTTTATTAGTATTTTTAGCTTATGAATATTAAATTTTAACATGCAGTTAATATGATTTAAATTCTAAACCTTTGTTGACTTTGTTAAATATAATAATGTTGATGTTGTTAAAGATAATAATGTAATATTAGATCTTAATATGTTGATGAGATTCGAGCTTTAAACATATATCAGTATATATGGACTTGTAAATATCAGATTTAAATATGTTGTTAATGTGTTTTGAACCCTTGACCTATGATTGTACTTTGAATAAGATGTCTCTTGGGTGTCTTTTATGTGTATTTAACCTAATATTAATATGAATATTTATACGTTAAATTTTGTTGTTTTTTTAAATAGATATTTAGATTATGATTCTGTTTTTGTTAGTATTTTTTAGAACTAACAATACAAATGTTAAATTTAAGATGTTACTAATACGATTTAAACCCTAAACCTTTATTAGTATTTAGACTGAAATCTTTTAATTTTGTTGGTATTTTTAGAACTAATAATATAAATATTAAATTTTAATATGTTGTTAATACAAGTCAAATCCAAAATTTTTGTTAGTTTGGTTACAACTAATAATATATATATATGTTTAGTCTGTTATAGATGAGATTCAAACCTTAAACCTATGTTAGTATCTCTAGAGATATAAATATTGGATTTAAATATGTTAATGAGCATCAAACTCATGACCTTTGGTAGTATTTGGATCCCTCCTATGCTTACTATATTCAGGATATCATTATAGTTCTGCAAATATGGCAGTTTTGTATTCTGAGCAGTATGTGATGTCTCTAGAGTCTAGACCTGTGATCGGATATGTTCTCTATCTAGAACTTTTTTATAGTAGAGATTCCATCCTTTCAAATTGTTTTGATTGACCGTAGTTAGCTATGCATTGCAAATGATTATTTGGAGTTATCATCAAATAAAGTATGTCATATTATGTATCAGGGCCTTTCCTTTATATATGTTTTTAATTGTCATCAGGCCTCACTCTTGCAAGATTGCTGGTTTAGTTTTGAAACAGGAAGTGATTTTCTTTTCTGGTATTCAATGCGTTGGATTCAGTTTGTGTTTCTATCTTTGTGACAGGATTGTGCCTCTATACTTCTACCGGAAAAAGAACACACAGACTTTTTAAAGATGAGAAAAGACATCGATCCCTTAAAGAAGAACGAGCTTTTCAAAAGGATAGTAAAAAAATGCACTGCAATGGCAAGCAGTAAGAAGGCAGTGAAGTGTTTAAAGTGTGGATATATAAATGGTTTGAATCCTCCCTTACCTCTTTACTCTTCCCTTTTATGTGAATGTTCTTAACTTTGTAAATCACATTTCAATTTTTTTCGAGTCTATAACAATGACAGAAATTATACTAGAATATAAATGCTAATTCTTCAAGTTCCTTGAATACCAAATATTAAATAGGCTACTTTACACAATAAATTAATGCAGCGCACTTAAAAAATAAAAAATACTTGTGCAAAGGCAAAAAAGTTTTAGCATCTGAATTCTTCTAAAGTGATGGTGTACATTCGGTACCAGCAAAAAATCAGAAGATGATGAAATACAATTAAGTATGAGTTAATCTATAAAGGTCCAAGCCAATTTTGCTACTGCTAAAATTTTGTGTACTACTGAAGAGCTTTCCGTCTTTTATTAATGCTTTTTTAAAAGCCTTGAGCAGCATAGTTGGAGTCTAAAGCAACATTCTTGAAATCCTTAAAGACTGAAACCATATTGCAAAGTCAAAACCCTAAAAAATGCTCCATAGCCACAAAAGGCGGTACTTAAAATGCTTTAAATTTCTGATGGTAAGAATTTCCTAAAGTGTAGGCATGGGGACCAGTAGTTCGTTGGCATATTCCACAATGGTCACATTTTACCCAAAATATACATCAGAACTCGGCCCAATTAGGAATCACATGAAAGTTTTGATTATGGAGAGAACTCTTGACCTCTTGGTATTAAAAATTACGAGAATATGATGTCGTTGGAATAAGATCATTTGATTTGTAATGCTTTCAACTATGAATCTTTGTGCCCGGAGTGATTCATGTCTTTCCACATGCACATCAAGGAATAACAGAAAGTAGTCTACTCTTTTTGAAATAATCTCCGGGTGTGTCATCCTCAGGGTGAGCATGTTAAGCATTTGAGCCATTTAAATGACATGCTATTATGATTATTATTACCATGTATAATTGTTGATTTGTGCATAATATTAAAAAAAAAATCAGAAACATGATGAGGCCAATAGAGGATCGATCATCTCTTTGTAATAAATTCTACAGATGATTTTAAGGTTTTAGGGATATGTAATTTGTTTTTAAATATCGTAATGTTTGCATGGCAGACTCTAACCTTTATGTATAATACAAATACTATGATAGTATTCCGTAACTTCTCTTTTTCAAAAAAAATAATCTATTATTTGGTTTTGGGTAGTGTCTTCCTACAAAAGTTGTTGTTTTAGCAGCATCTTCCATGTGTTATGTATTACAGGTATGGTGAAAAGGGCTGGGTTGGGAGTCGATCATGATCGTTCGAAAGTTACTGATAATACTTTAGACGAATTTCGTTCAGCTATATCACATATAAAGGACTCCACGGGATCTAAGTCGCCCTCCATTATAAACCCTGACAGAGTACTTTCTCTTTTTAAGAAAATGCAGGACAAGGTATTTTGATGATATACTACGCATATCTAGTTTCCCTGTTTGCCTAGAAATATTTAGTGCATATTCAAAAACCTTATATTAACCTTCAATGTCCTTAATTTTAGTGTTCTCAATCTTAGTGGTTAAATTAGTTAATCTCTCCAACAGGACTGCGACTTGCTCTATCTTAGCGACAGACCTGAGAAATTCCTAATCACAAGTATTGCTGTGCTCCCGGTTCCTATTCGTCCTTCTGCCTTTGTCGACGGTGGACAGATGAGGTGAAGATATTCAAAAAAAAATTATATGTATTCTTTTTAATTTATTTCATTACATGTACATTACTATACAGTATTATCTAACTATATGTTGCCAATTGAAATAGGAATACAATTCCACTTTATACGTAGTTCATAACCTCACCTAAAACTTAATAAGCAGTGATAGTCCTTTTTTAAATGGTGCTCGTAGGTGGCAGTTATCAATAAATTTACATTAGCTGAATGAATTTCTCTTTTCTCTGTTTTTTAATTCTTGTGCTGCTTTTATATTATTGCACTGTGTAAACTTACATAACTTAATGCTGTTGCCTTAACATTTATGGAACTAATTCATCATGGCATGATAACTAGATCGGTCACATAGACTAAGCCACTGCTAGATAATGGGATTTTGCTGCATGCAGGAATTTACACGGAATGCTATAATTTTAAGGGCTTCACTCAGGAAGTTATATGGTTTAGAATATTTTCTATGCGCCCGCATCTTTTTACATTTCTCATTGACTTGTCTTCTTTAGCTACTTGCCTAGAGCCTGGAATTTCTTCCAGTACTTGGTCTGGATGAGGGCCTAAACCCTTTCTTAGGCATATGTGCTTACTCCTCTACTTGATCACTTAAACAAAAATTTAAGATTAAAATGGAATTAGAAAAATGTGTTGTTAAATTTCATGTGGTGCGTTTTAACAATCACCATTTCCATACCTTATTTTGAAAACCAGAGTATTGCTGTTCTGTGTAAATGGCAGAACCATAATTGATCATGGCTTAAAATTACATGTGCCTCAATTTATACCCAAGAAATTTGAAAGAAGTCCCAAAACTAATAATTTTTTTTTAATAGTTGTTATCTTGGGTACTATACTTTAAACTAAGCCAGTTGCTTCAACAGAGTTCTGCTACGCTTTTTGTACCAGTTCTTGTATTGGACAAGTCAGTATTATACTTCTGTACTGCTGAAATATTAATACCCATGTTTATCTTTTTTGTCTCAACAGCAATGAGAATGACATATCAGAGAGGTTGAAATTAATCATTCAAACAAATGCCAGTCTTCATCAAAATTTAACAACAGCAAGTTATGCTCCCAAAGCTCTGGTGAGTTCATGGTTTTTAACTTTTTCAGTCGAATTTATCAATTTCTTGGCATTCATCATTTTGTATTGCCTTTGTTTTTTTTGGTTAGGTGGTGGGATGTGGCTGGATTATTTATATGTGTAGATATTCATAGTTGTTCTTTTCTATTAACAAATACCCTCGATGATTATTACTAAACCATTAGATGGACCCATTTATAGGAAACTAGCCTCTCTCACGGATTAGCCTTCGAGACTAGAGTCCCTCACGATTGAGTGTCGACTATTGGAAAAGTTGTCATACTAGTCTTTATGTTTGGAGTGGGATGTTTTGGTCGATACGCAAATATGATTTATAGTTTGTATGATATTAAACCAGAGTATACACTAGTTGCATGAAGAAAACATCTGTTAAACAGCAATGCTATTAGAGTTACTAAAATCGAAAGTTGATTGATATAAGCTTTTAAACTAGAATATATATCAATATGAATCCCTGGTAAGCTGTTGACGGAGGCGCATAATACCTGTCAGGCCTTTTATCATGCTTTACTTGTTTCATGATATAGATGGCATATGCAATTTGGGATGGTAAATAAATAAAATCGATGGTAAATATAGATGGCTTTACTTGTTTCATGATATAGATGGTAAATCGATTTATTTTGAAGATAAAAGGCCTGTATAAATAGAACCATTTTATTTATACAGGTTATTACTATTAAGTATTAGGATGGTACCACGGTCCCAATGGTTGTAGTCTGATGTAATTTTATTAATGTTTTGGTTAAGGAATTGTGGCCTCTGTTGCAAGTAGAGGTTGCGCGGTACATAAACAGCGATGTACGTGGAGTGCCACTAAGTATGCAAGAATCTAAGCCTCTGAGCGGTTTTGTTCAACGCCTTAAAGGAAAACAGGGACGCTTTCGGGGAAACTTGTCTGGGAAACGAGTTGAATATACTGGTAGAACTGTCATATCGCCAGACCCTAATCTTAAGATTACAGAGGTTTGGAGTGTTACTACAATTTGATTTTGGAAATTCCACCAGTTATTACATTTTTAACTGTTGTATCGGTATAGGTTGCAATTCCTATCCTAATGGCTCGGATTTTGACTTATCCCGAGCGTGTATCAAGTCATAATATAGAAAAACTGAGGCAGTGTGTTAGAAATGGATACTATAAGTACCCTGGTGCCAATTTTATCAGACTGGCTGATGGCACGTCAATGTAAGTATTCTCATTCTTTTCTTCTCTGTTCCTTTCCTTTGTACATTGATTAATGCAGTGTGTTATATGTTGCACCGCAGGGTATTAAAGTTCCCTTCCAGAATGCGCCTTGCAGATGAACTGAAATTTGGTCATATTGTTGAACGTCATTTAGAAGATGGTGATGTTATTCTTTTCAACAGACAACCTAGCTTACATCGAATGTCAATCATGTGCCATAGGGTGAATGCCTATATAAGATACTCAAACTACCATTTGGATGAAAGTTTTATTCCTCATTTGATTGGAATTTCTTTGTTTTTTTTGTCTGTAGGCAAGAATAATGCCATGGCGTACATTGCGATTCAACGAGTCAGTTTGCAATCCTTATAATGCCGATTTTGATGGTGATGAGATGAATATGCATGTCCCACAAACTGAGGAGGCTCGAACAGAGGCTGTTATGTTAATGGGGGTAATGAAATTTGATTTGTTACTATAGTCTATATTAAACTACTTTATGAAACAAAAATATAGTGTTCTATACTTATATGATGTATTGTATGCATTATGTTGCTCATACTTGGTTAGGGCACAAAGAAGTGTTCTAAAAGACGGCGTCTTTTCTGATTAATCGGTAGATGGACGGGTCCCGTCTCGATTAAACGGAAATGGGGTCAAAAAATCTGGAAAAGATCGGGGGAGACGGGAAAAATCAGCTGAAACGGTCAAAAATTGGTTATAACGGTCAAAAGTCGGTCATAATTAATTTTTTTTTTCAAAAAATTTAATAATCAATATATTTAGATTAAAAATTTACAATAAATATGAATTGTATGGCCTTAGATCCTTCATAAATCCCAAATACTCTCTCAAATTCCTAATAATTATATATATTTTATGCAATAACTACTAAGATTAACTATTAAATAATGACTATTAGATATAAACCACTTAAATGCTAATGATAAGTGGTTTTTTTTTAAAATCTTAACAACTAAATACATATGGACTAATGATATATGATTTTTTTATTATAAATTTTATGATAATTTGATAATGTTTAAATAGAATTATGTATTATTATTTATTAAATTAAATTAATTCTGATTAATCAATCCGATTAATCACTGTAAGGTACCTTCACTAACTAATTCCGATTCATGTCTTTTAGAACACTGGTATTCTGGTATAGAGTAGGTTAAATAAACAAAGTGTTGACTACCATCAATTTTAGAAATTTTGGCCCCAGTACTACATGAGACATACTACATGAGACAGGACAAGATTAAAAAAAGGGTAGGAACACATAAAGGATAAGCATGTTTATGTAGAGAATCAGTAAAAACACAAATGGATACCCAAATTCATTTTGAAAATATTAAATAATTTAGTGAAAAATGAAAATAAATAAACTGATATCCTTGTATATTATGCGAACCCTAAATAACTAACTAATCCTAATAAAAAGGAAGCTATTTCTAGTCAATATCTACTAGTAGTCTAGTACTAATCTAGTATATCGTGTATAGATGACCAATAAATACTTGTTCCTCATCATCCATAACCCGTATGCAGAAGTATAATTTGATAGAATTTAAGTTTCCTGCGATGATAGTTAGAACTTTGAAATATTAGGATTTGTGAATTATGAAACTGGTGCTGGCCGCTAATGTGATACCGGTTTTTACATTGTGCTCGCTGCATCTAGTTGTGATGTCAGCTGATTGCTACATTAATTAATAAATTCAATGGTTTTAATTAAAATATGTAATGTTCAAATTGGTCGCTAAATGTGTCTATAATCTGATTTTGTTAAAGCTGAGATGTTTTAATAATTTTTGTCTTAAGGTGCAAAATAATTTATGCACGCCAAAGAATGGAGAGATTTTGGTTGCTTCCACACAAGATTTCTTGACTTCCTCCTTTCTCATCACAAGAAAGGACACATTCTATGACCGTGCATCATTTGCTCTCATGTGTTGCTATATGGGGGATGCAATGGATCATATTGATCTGCCAACGCCAGCATTAATCAAGGTGAAATAACTGTTTCACCCTTTGTTTTAGTTATGTCTCTGAACATTTTAGGTGCAAAGCTGTGTTACTTGTTTTCAGATCTTGTACTTGTTGTGTGACATTCTGTACCTTGGAAAAGGCACATAGTTTCTTTTGTTTTCCAATGATCATCAAGGCCGTATTTGTTTGATCTGAATGATATGAATTGAACAAGTACGATTTTTGAATGATCTAGGCCAAACTTTAAAGTGAACCGTCAAGTTGCTTTTCAACTTTATTTTGGAAGCTGTTTCTATCAGCCTAAAAAAGTGAAATAGTAGAACAATTTTAATGTATGAATCATTAAGCATAAGCTCATTCCAATACGTTAATTTATAACAAATGGCCGCTAAGTCCCTTGGTATTTCTATATAGTGTACAAGAGACATGTTGCATTTTACTATTACCATGCTTCACTTTGGTTTGCTGTAAATATTTGGGCCTTTAAAATGGATGTGATTACTGTTTTGCAGCCAGTAGAACTCTGGACTGGTAAACAGTTATTTAATGTCTTGTTACGACCACATGCAACCATGAGAGTTTATCTAACCCTTACTGTAAAAGAGAAAAGCTATACCTCTGGGGAGACGATGTGCCAAAATGATGGATTTGTATATTTCCGCAATAGTGAGCTAGTGAGTGGTCAACTTGGGAAGGCTACATTAGGTCAGTCTATTCCTCTATGTACAAGTATTGATATGTGTACTGGCTTTAACTTTTTCCCTCTGGTATCTTAAAATTATAAATTGTTGCAACTCTATTTTGTTTCATATTTCTCTGAGCTGCGTCAACTGCTAGCTAACTGTTGCACTGTCCTAGAACTTATCCATATTGTATTTTCTTTACACATGGTCAGTGTTACTCAGGGTCTCAGGGAGGAGCACCCGTCACACATCCCTCTAGTTTATACAAGTACACTCATCTTAAATTAGGTGTTTCACCTATAATAGTGTGTTTATATTTCTTGTTAAGAATTCAAGCTTTTTATAAACAACTAATATTAAAAGCCAATAGACTATACGACCTATGACAGGAGTTGGTGGATTCCTGAACTCACAACAACTATTTTTGGTATTTTCTGTTTATAATAACTATGAAATGCAGATAAAAACTAAGTGATAGAGATAATAGAGTGAGATTAGAACAGGTAGCAAAAGAGGGAGATAGAAAGAGGGAGGTAGAAACTTGGGAAAGAAGTCAGATAGAGACAGAATCAGTTAGACAGAGAGAGATTGGTGGAATAATATTCCATTTTCAATATATCAATGCATAAAAAAGAAAAGTACAATTGACGCTTGCTACTTAATATAGCTACACAACTTTATTGGAAAAGACTCAATTATCCTTTACTAATACCATTACTACTATATTACTATTACTCACTACAACCACTATCTTACCATATAAGGTGTGACTTGTGTATGCTCCTTAGCTGAATCATGCATCCTGGACAAGGCATCTGCTACCGTATTTTCCTGTCCCTTCCTGTAAACAATAGTGTAGTTGTACTCGAGCAACTTGCTGATCCATTTCTGTTGAAGTAAATTGTTGATCTTTTGTTCTGTTAAATACTTCAAGGCCTAGTGGTCAGTCTTGATAAAGAAATTCTTGTCCATGATGTAAGGGGCCCATTTTTTCACAGCTGCTACTACTGCCATGAGCTCCTTCTCATAAGTAGACATAGCTTGGCCCTTGATCCCTAAGGCTTTACTGAAATAAGCCAAATGATGTCCTTCTTGAGTCAGCACAACTCCTATTAGCTTGAGGACTAGAGTGCTAGCAAGAGCATTCTTCAACTCTGTAAAAGCTCTAGTAGCTTTTTCATTCCATCTGAAGTTGTCCTTTTGTAGCAAAGTTAAAGGTTTAGCAATGATGTCATGGTTCTTAACAAATTTCCTGTAGTAACCAACTAACCACTCAACCCCAGGAAACCCCTTAAAGCCTTAATACTTTGAGGTAGAGGCCAGGCCAACATATCTTTAACCTTGCTCTCATCTACAGAAACCCCTTCATTGGTAATTACATGACCTAGATAAGCTACTTGTTCCAACATGAATTCACATTTGGGTTTCTTAGTATATAATTGTTGCTGCCTCATGATTTGGAAGACCTCCCACAATTGTTGTAACTTGTAAGTGCTCCTCAGCTGATTTTGAGTATACCAGAATATCATTAAAGAATACCAAGGTAAATTTCCTGAGGAAAGGACCAAAGACTTGGTTCATTAGATTTTGAAAGGTGGCAGGAGCATTTGTGAGCCCAAAAGGCATCACAGTGAACTCATAGTGACCCAAAAGTTGTTTTTGGAATGTCTCCTTCCTTCATCCTCACTTGGTGATATCCTGCCCTTAAATTCAGCTTAGTAAAAAACTTTGACCCACTCAATTCATCCAATAGCTCTTCAATCATGGGCATAGGAAATTTATTCTTAATGGTCAAGGAATTCAACTTCCTACAGTCAATACAAATTCTCCAGGTGCCATCTTTCTTTTTGACCAGAAGTAGAAGAGAAGCAAATGGAGAAGTACTTGGTCTGATGATTCCAGTCTCTAACATCTCCTCTATCAGTTTCTCAATTTTATTTTTCTGATCAAAGGAATTTCTCTAAGGTCTGATTGTGAATGGCTGAGAACCTTCTTTGAGATCAATAGAATGTTCAATGCTCCTCTCTGGTGGTAACCCTACTGGCAGCTAGAACAAGTCATCATACTTTTGTAGCAGTTGATTAAGCTGAGATATGGACTCATCAGCTGATTCAGATGGATGTAATTCCTGCTCCTGCTGCAAATTGATTGCTCCTTGTTTTGGGGGAGGTGTATAATACATCAAATAGATGAAGCCTTGTGACCCTTGTCCTTGCCTCTGACAAGTTCTCACCAATTGATACGCAGTTATCTGTTGTAGAAGAGGTTTAGGAGGCTGTGTATTACCTTGGAGAATAACCTTCTGTCCTTGATCTTGAAACTGCACTTGTAGATTTTTAAAATCAAAAGTAACTAGTCCTAGAGATCCCAACCAATCTACACCCAAGACCAAGTCATATCCACCCATTGGTAAGGTCCTCACTGCAGTTTTAAACTCCGTGTTCCCCATCTTCCATGAAAAATCAGAACATTCAAATTGGCTTATCAAATGGTTACCATTGGCTACCAGTACTTTCATTGGAGTAGTTTGAACCAATTGACATCTTAGCTTAGTTGCAGTTTTTTCATCAATAAAACTGTGTGTACTGCCTCCATCTATCAAGATTGAAAACTCCACCTTGTTTCTCCTGCCAGTGAGAGTTATAGTTCTATTATTATTTGCACCTTCAATAACATGCACTGAAACCTCCATTAGATTAATAGGGTTGGAATCTTCTAGCCCTGTTTGCTCCTTTTCATCTAACTCTGCAGGAATGCCAGATCCTTCCACCTCTTTGCCTGGTCTCTTACTAACCCCGGGAGTTCCTTGAGGCTTAGGGCTATCATGTTTTTCCTCTTTGATTTTTATCATGCCCGACTTGCCTTTACCAGCAGAAGTAACTAGTTTTTCACCTTGCTTAACAGCAACCTTCTCTCCTTTATCAATTTTCTTCACCATCTCCTTGGAACTGACATGATTTCTAGCCTGCTTGAAGGCTTGTTCTACTGTGGTGGGATTCAACAGTCTCACAGTATGCTTAATCTCATCTTGCAATCCACTAATGAAACTTTCTATAAAATATTCTTCTGTAATTTCCATACACTTCTCAAACTGGTTATAATATTGATATACTATGGTTACTTGTTGTAATTGGTTGATTTATCATAGAGTAATTCCTGCTCCATCACTCCAAACCTTGCTATGAACTGATTGGAGAATTCTGTCCAATCCAATTGAGTTCTCCCCACAGCATAAGCTTGATGCCAACTCCTAGCAGTCCCTTCCAAGTGTAGACCAGCAATGGCTACTCTTCTATCAGTTTTGATGTCAAAAATAGTAAAATACTGTTCACAGTCCTGCAACCATTCTGTGACCCCCAATCCTTCAAACCTTGGAAAATTCAACTCAAGATGCTTCAAGGTATCAGGTTTGCCTGACTCCGAGACTTTTCCTTGCGTATCCTGAACACAATCCTGTTTTCCAAATGGATCAACAAATCTTGTTTCCTTCTTGCTAGGTCTCATCTGCTGCATCATTTGAAATTGCTGAGTGGCAATCTCAAGTAACTCTTCCAATTGCTGAAACCTGTTGTCCATCACCTCTCTACACCATAGAAACTGTTGTGCACTTCCTGGGTCATTTCATCGAAAACTCTATCTCCAAATTCTTCCATTGCACTCTACTTAATTCACAACTCAAGACACCACTTCAATTCTCAACAATTCTCCCAAAGTTTACTCCTAGTACAGTGACTTAACCACTATATAACAACTGAACTACTATTTTTTTTTGTAATCTTCTCAAGTAACAAGGTAAACACTATAAAACTCAAAACGATATGAAAACAACTGATTCTCAACAGAAATGGTCAGATCTACACTCAACAACTACATATCTACAAGTTGAGAGATAGAACAGAGCACCTGAGATGATTGAACAAAAATCAAACACCTGGAGTGCAAGGCGGAAGCAGTGGCTGATCGATTTGGAGAGCTCTGATACCAATTTGTCAGGAATTGGTGGATTCCTGAACTCACAACAATTATTTTTGGTATTTTCTGTTTATAATAACTATGAAATGCAAATAAAAACTAAATGATAGAGATAATAGAGTGAGATTAGAAGAAGAACAGATAGAGTTGCAGAAGAGGGAGGTAGAAACTTGGGAAAGAAGTCAGATAGAGATAGAATTAGTTTTAGAGAGAGAGAGATTGGTGGAATAATATTCCATTTTCTATATATCAATGCATAAAAAGAAACGTACAACTGACCCTTACTACTTATAGAGCTACACAACTTTATTGGAAAAGACTCAATTACCCTTTACTAATACCCTTACTACTATATTACTATTAGTCACTACAACCACTATCATAACACCTAACCCGACAGACTACAAGACCGAACATATTTTTTCTTTTTGATCACTTGGGATGACAAAGATTATTTCTTCCAAATAAGATCAAACTATTATTCAAATGCACTGACCTAGAAATATCCCCCCAAAACCAAAATGTACAAGACCTCAAACCCCATATAACATTGTCATATCACCTTTGGTATATCTATACTATTCTCCAGACTGTTTATCAGATACAAGTTCCAGTTTTACTTTTAACCTGCATATTATCTAATTGATGTGTAGAAACTTTTGAGATAAAAGAACCTATAATGCTCAGTCTATTTTAAAAGGATCCGATACAGACACAAATCAGTGTGTCGGATTCTTCGAACTCCAAAATCGAAGACTCTGGGATACATTTATAAGGAATTAAGGATCCGACACTTGGATTTGGACGCGGGAATTGTTATTTTTAATATGATATGATACTTTTTATAAATAAATATCTATCATTTTATATAACATAATATATAAACTTTTGAAAAAAAGGGTAAAATAATATTTATTATATATATAAATTTATAATAGCTACAATGTCAAAAGTTAAAGAGTGATTGTAAACAATTACACAAATCAAGGTCTGGAGTTAGAAGACTTTATGTCATCTCTTTCTCCTTTTACAACAATTGCACCTCTCTTTCTTCTTATATATTCTTCTTTTCTTCCTTTTAGAGATGAGTTATCAAAATTAAAGATGAGATGAAGTGTCCATTTTCTAGATGGCATTCGGATCCAGATCCAAGTGTTCGTTTCGTGTTGACACGGGTACGGCTGGGTTCTCTGGAGAGTCCGAGCATCACAAAAAAGAACTAAATCCACAATAGATAATGTCTCTGATTCTCCATAATAAATAGCTTTAATCTTTCACGTAAAATGGACTCATCAATCAGTTTGGGCCTATTGATGTAATATGTAGTTATGAATAGTGACCATAGTTGACTCTTATAGGATTTTGTTCTGCAGTAGCTTTCTCTGTCATGTGAATATGCTGAGTCAACATGTTTGTTCTCTTCAACCTTGTATCCCAGGGTAAGTAGATTTGTTGGTTTTGGCGTTAGTAGAGTATTTACTCACTTGTAATTAGGAACTCACTTATGTAAAGGGTGCCATCAATAGTTAAAATGTTATAGTTTTTTTTTATCCTACTTCTTCCTTGGTTTGATTAATTCTTAATTTTGAGACGTCATAACAGGTAATGGAAATAAAGATGGTATGTACTCTATTCTTCTTCGGGACTACAAAACACATGCCGCTTCTGTATGTATGAATCGTTTGGCCAAGCTGAGGTAATTTACTGACAAACATATGTGGACTAGTAATGGGCCTATTGATGTTCATTCATACTTTAACAAGTTATATGTTGTGTTGTTATTTACATGCCTGTTACTACTGCTGGGTCTTGGGCATTCAACGTATCTCATTTAGTGGAAATTCAGTATGAGTCTAGACTGAAGCTATGTTAACTTATTCTTCCTGGTGCAGTTCTTGTAGTTTAATACTTTATTTTCACTTTTAGACAGATGAGGGAGTTGCTTTTACAAGTAACATGTGTCAATAAATACTAACATTATTGATATATATAATACTGGCTTATATCCGGTCCGATGCACGGATTACCTTTAATATTGTTATCTTATTATTTATATTTTAATATTTTATTTATTATTTATATTTTATTTTGTTCGAGAGATGTGTTTAAATTATAATAGTTATATGTGTTTTAATTAGAATAAGTTTTTAATATAATTAAGTTTGTTTAAATAGGATTTTAATAATTAAACCTGTTAAATTTGATTTCTAAATAAGTCGTCCGTAGAGATGTGTTTAAATTAGAATTGTTAAATATGTCTTCATTATAATGGTTCTTTAAATGATTAAACCCTCTAAAATAGATTTTTAAATTAATAGGCCCATACACGGGCCCAAATACCGATCAATTACTAAACTTTTAATTTTCGGTTTTAGTAAAATAGTATAGATGTGCATATATAGCAACAATGCATATTTATTTTTAGTCGCACGAACTGTAATTCATATTATTATTTTGATACAGTGCACGGTGGATCGGTAATCATGGTTTTTCAATTGGAATTGACGACGTTCAGCCAGGAGATATCTTAAATAAAGATAAAGATGGTAAAATTTCTGATGGTAATGTACAGTGTGATGAACTGATAAATAAGTATAACAATGGAAAGATTGAACTTCTACCTGGGTGTGATGCCGCTCAGACATTAGAAACTCTGATAGCCAAAGTTTTAAATGATATTCGTGGGGAAGCTGCTAAGGTACATACTTAGTTTGTACATGTTATAGCATTATAAATTGTGGTGTTTTTAATGAAGGGCATGAAATCTCATGGTTAGGCATATGTATGCCAATCCACTGTAACTTGTTCTGTGATTCCTTATGTATTTTGTATTTTCTTTCATTTTCTAATCTATAAATCTCTTGGATTTTCTTAAGTTAAGATAAAAGGCATCAGATGAATTTCTTGAGTAGAAAGATGAGCTTTTGCTATTTCTTCTCTAAAGTCTCAACCTTAATAGTGTTGCAAGCATTTGAGAATTGAACAATGCATGAACAATGCAAATATGATATACCTACATATAAATAATTAATAAATAATATAATTATCGCCTGTTTGATGATTTCATTTTGCAAGATCTATTCCGAGACATGGTCTTAATTTGAGGCGGATGAAGTGGTATGCTACCGCTAGTATATGGTATTTAGTTTAAATGATTTATTGAAGTCACTTTCCAATGCAACATTCATATTTAAAAAGATCAGAATGAGATGGCCATATTGAATTGGCAATGATAATCTTTTAATAATGGTTATTACCCTAGCATGATGTTGTTCAGTAGCTTTGTGGTTTAACACAATGTGATAGATAGGCGCTTCACTACACATATGATACAATTCAGCGCTGATATTTTGTTGTGCATACTCGTTTCTGGTTTTAGTTTTTTGTGGTAATTACGAACTGGATGATAAAGTGATTATGTATATCACATATAGTGGCTTTTTAATCTTCTTTTTGTCAGTCCAAGAATGGACATATCCTGGTACTTTTAATTTGATTTTGCTACCTGTCAGCTTTGTATGAAAAGCTTGCATTGGAGGAACAGCCCTCTTATTATGTCACAATGTGGCTCTAAAGGATCACCCATCAATATTAGTCAGATGGTTGCTTGTGTTGGCCAGCAGTCGGTTAGTGGTGGACGTGCGCCAAATGGATTTTTAGATCGAAGTCTTCCTCATTTCCTAAAAAACTCAAAGATACCAGCGGTATGTTTAGTTATCCTTTTAATTTTTCTTTGTTTATAAATGTTTCTCTGCAATAATATACATTTTTGTTTATTTGACACTATACACAAAGTGGAATTGATTGACATGCCTCCGATTGTCTGGGGTGTATTGGTCTCAGTGATTATAGATTATCAGGAAGGCACCAACACACAGACCATCCAAAGGTTCTCTAAGACCAGCCAAGACATTTTGGATTAACAAATGATTATATAGTGTTGTATGGTAGCTTTCTCTTAAGAATTCCAAAAGGCAATTTCAAAAAAATTGTATGCTGTTATACTGTCCAAAAATATGGAGGAATGATCGAGATTTTTTTTGAATATCTAGATTCCCATATTCAATCACATTCTTTTATCTCCTTGAACTCTCTTTTCCACTTTCAAGGAACCCATGGAGACCATAAAATTAAACCAAATAATACTAGTACTATAGTCTTAATCTAAGTGGCTCCACGACTCTGTCATAGATATTGATTATTGTCTAGATATCTGTTAAGTTAAAAAGTTTGTGAACGAATATTATTTAAGAAGGATCCTATTATGAAAAGCTTATCGACTTATGATGTGTAATATTATTAAATGAAATCAGGATAGAATAAAATATGGATTTCATGGATTGGCAAATTAAGTGGAGTTCTTGTTCATAATTCAGATTGTGACAAGGGATTCTATGTAGTTGATGAAAATTATATCATTATACCATGATCGTTAAATCATTTTATTTGCGTGTATTATATGTTAGTCAAAATTTTCACACATACATGTAGAGGTTTTATGCATCTTTAATTTTCAATGCAGGCCAAGGGATTTGTTGGGAATTCATTTTATAGTGGTTTGACTGCTACTGAATTCTTCTTTCACACAATGGGAGGGCGAGAAGGCCTTGTGGATACAGCGGTATGGCAACTGTAACCTTCCATTAATAATTTATTTAGAATAATGCTATCTATGTTGCCTATGAGTAAATTGCTTATTGTGTCCTGACAATATATTTTAGATAGTTATACTTGTTACTTATTATTATGATACATGTAAGTATCAGCTTGTCAATCTGATACAGTTCAATGTTGTAGAGCATAAGACCTGATTTTATAAAAAATACGGGGTTCTACTTCCGGTGACATCATGCTATTGAGTGGTGTTCCCACTCATGGGATCAAATCGCGTTTGTTGCTTTTTATTTGTTTTATCTTTTTTCAATGAATGGAAGACCTTTCTTCATATGGTACTAGATTCTTGTGAGCGATTTGGGTAAACGAAATACAATAATTATTACAATTATTAGATTGATTCTACATGTTAATAAGTTTTATGTTTATATATGCCTATCTATAGATGAATGCCTAATGGATGCCTAGGCGAGTGCCTTATCACCTAGGAGTCCAGGCAGATTGTTGGCGCCTTGCTTTGCCTTTAATTTTGTTATGTACTAACAGTACTAATAACAAAAGTAAGTCCTTAGAGAGGGATACGAGAGTAGTTGACTGGTTGGTTGACTATTGAGATAGCATTGAAAATTGAAATAGTGTAAGATAGTTGATTAATATGTTTGCAAAACTAGCAACTATTAATAGTTTCAGTTTGAATATTTATAGTAAAAAAATGGATTTATTTTCTGCCTAGTTTCTTACACTTTTTATGTGCTCTTTTTCCCTACAACTGAATCTGGCCAATTATGTCATATAAACGTAGCTAATCTCTACTCGTAAATCTCTAAATTTTTGTCAATTACTCAAGTCTTAAACTCCCTGACACCATGCTATGTAATTTATGCCTTGGTGATATATATATGGGCAAATTAATTCTAAGGTCCCTTAACTATTAGTCATTTTTTATCTGAGTCCCTGAACTAAAAATGTAAATTGATATGTAATTAAACTTTTAAATTTTTCTCATCAAAGTCCTTCCGTCAAATTTCAATTAACGTCTGTTAACTTTTGCTGACAAGTCATCATAAATAAAGATAAATTAATTTTAACGTCCCTAAACTATTAGACATTTCTTATGTAAGTCCCTGAACTAAAAATTTTATCTTGTATACACCGAGTTTATAAAATTACTAAAAATATAAATATATACAAAGTTAAAATGAAAACATTGTACATATATATTAATTTGTAATATTTTTTAGAATACAAATATATGCAAAGTTAAAAAAGAAAATAAATAAAATTCTAAACTAAAAAGAATGAAAGTAAATAAAAAATAAAAGAGCAATAAATGTGATTTTTAATATAAAATTGTGATTTAAATTTAAATTTTCAGTTCAGGGACTTACATAAGAAATTCCTAATAATTTAGGGACGTTAAAATTAATTTAGCTTTATTTAGGATGTCACATCAGCAAAAGTTAACGGACGTTTAATGAAATTTGATGAAAGGACTTTGATGAGAAAATTTTAAAAGTTTAATTACCAATCAATTTACATTTTTAGTTCAAGGACTTACATAAAAAATGACTAATAGTTCAGGGATCTTAGAATTAATTTTCCCTACATATGATAGGGGCAAGGAATTAAAATATTAATTTATATTTTTTTATGTTATTTTCAGGAATAAAGTTAATTGTAATTTATTATGAAGTCTATTTCAATAGAATAAGTAGTTTAAGAGGAACATTCTTGGTTATGGTATTAGTGCAATAAAAGGTGGTGTTTCTTTTTATTAGGATTAGGTATAGGGTGATGTAATCTTTATCGCATATTCGCATCACACTTTGTTTGAATACTGATATTAAAATTTCTCTTGTTATATGTTATGATTTTAAATTTGTAACAATGCTTTTCCTTTTGCGGTTGAAGTTAGTGGTTCTTATATGGTTAATCACTTGGGCATGTTTTCTCTCAAATTTAATGCAGTGAGTACTTACTTTGAACATGTGGCTCGAGAATAATTATATTTGAGCTGAACTTGTCATATTTGAACTTTTGTCAAGCCGAGCTTCGAGCTTGAAATTCATGGCTTATTCAAGCTCGAGCCCAAAGTTTTTATTTGAGCTCAAACTTGAGTCTGACAGTCTTTGACTCAACTCAGCTTGATTACACCCCTAGTTCTGCATTAATATGTGTGTTTGTGTAATATCTATCCTATTAAAATGGTTGCATGAAGAATAAATTTGAGAATCTCCAATCGCCAGGAAATAAAATTGTCTACGTCATGAAGTTGCCTAAGGTACCTGGACCTATACAATTTCAGGAATTTGATATTGTGTTTCCAACTTTAAGTTTTAAGCATTTCCAACAGTAATTTATCAAGTTCTAGAAGAAGTTTATGCAGTATTGGACTATTGGTAAATAGGAGTACTTTGACGATACTGAAAAGTTTTCATACCTTTGTTGTTACAGCCTCCATGCAGAGACATGGCATATAAATTTGCATGATGGAAGACCACAATATTTGTAGAAATGTGACATTATCCTAAATTAACTTGTGTAAAGACACTAGTTTAGAGAGTATATGTTAAATAACAAACAAAAAAATATCTATATTTGTTTAGTAGGAATGAGAACTTCGCACTGGAAATATTATACAAGGCTCAAGAGAGTTGTTTTACCTCATATCTGCACTGTCCTTGGCATAAGGATGTCTTGTTACTTGTCTAAATCAATATGCTAGTGACATATTGTGGTACCCTGTTTGGGTTTTGTATTATAAATTTATGTATATGTCCCCAGATGATGACAACAATTGCACCTGTTGTATCATGCTGTTATTGGACTTTTTGATGATAAGTTTGTATCTATTTTAATTCATGGGATAAATTTTATTAATGCAGGTTAAAACAGCTGACACAGGGTACATTTCACGTCGATTGATGAAAGCTTTTGAAGATCTATCCATTCATTATGACAGTACTGTACGAAATGCTAGTGGATGTATTGTTCAATTTACCTATGGTGATGATGGCATGGATCCATCACAAATGGAAGAAAAAGGTGGACTGCCTCTTAATTTTGACAGATTGTTATTGAAAGTCAAGGTCTGCCTCCATACAGTTTAGAACCTTTCAACTTAATAAACTGAGGCAAATATGTTAAAATAAGTATTACTTATTTGTTTTGCCAGGCTGCATGCCCTCCTGAAGAACATATGGGCATATCATCATCAGATATTGTAGAAGTTGTTGATGAAACACTCTCGAAACACGTTACAAGTCCGGAAGGGGAATGCTCAAAGGCCTTCAATAGATCGTTATCGGAATTTCTCAAAGCATATGCTGAAAGATCAAATAATACAAGGAGAGCTCTGAAATTGGAGGAAGAGCCACGAAGGATTGAGGACTTCAACAATTTAGAAAATGTTGCTAATAATATATCCGGCATTACTCGCCGGCAGCTACAGGTTTTTGTTCTCCCAAAATTTTCATTTTTTTATCTAGTTTTTTCGTATATTGTAGCTCCCAACCTGTGCAATGCACAAATATTTTATAATTGTTATTATATGTTTATTCTTAATCTGTTATGTATTATATATTTTTTAGTCAAGAAAGCCCACACCTTTTTTTCGCTATACCCAATTTTGTCACTACGCTTTTTCTTTATTATAATTTGGAAACACATAATTAAAAATTAAAATATGACGTAGAACAGTAGTAACTTATCTTATGATGAATTTTATGTATGTTGTAATGTTGTATAAATATTCTAGGTTTTCATGGAAACATGTATCTCCCGTTATCATCAGAAGGTAGTTGAAGGCGGAACTGCAATTGGGGCGATTGGTGCACATAGTATTGGTGAGCCTGGAACACAGATGACTTTGAAGACCTTCCACTTTGCTGGAGTTGCAAGCATGAGTATCCTTTTATACACTTAAATTTCAAATTGAAATTTTAAGTAGCTCTTTGATCCATGCCAGTGTGCTTCCTTGATGACTATCAGATGTTACTCAGGGAGTGCCTCGTATCAAGGAAATCATAAATGCAGCCAAGAACATCAGTACTCCTATCATTACTGCCAAACTTGAGTTTAGTGATAGTTTAGTTAGTGCGAGAATGGTGAAGGGTCGTATTGAAAAAACGGTTCTAGGGCAGGTAACACTTTTATTATTATCTCTGCAAATTGATGATTTCAGGATTTTGTTTTTTTCTTGCTTTTATCTCTTTCTTTTCTTTTTGATAATTAAGACTGTCGGTCTCTTACAACATCACATGGTCAAAACCCTCAACCTCCTGTAAAGCGGGGAGAGGGTGATACCATAGGGCCAAAGGCAATTCAATTAATCTTATCTTTTCAGTATGATGTCAAAGGTATATTATATTTCCTATTAATTTGCCTCCTCTTTATTATGTATAACAAAAACTATTATTTTACATTTTTCAGCCACTTGTTCCAAGAAGTATTGTAATTGATGGGTGTGCTTTTTTAATTTATAAGTTTGCATATCACCGAGTCAGTCTTCTTGAGTAATGTTCCCTGGCTTGTCTTATTATATTTAGTTGCGCACGGAAGGATTCTTATTATAGGATCTCCTAAAAACCAGAACATACTCTTTTATAATCGTATATCATTATTTTTTATTATGAACTATGGGGCTCTCTCTCTCTCTCTCTCACGCGCGCGCGCACACACACAAACACCAAGAAGTGTCTTGAAACTTACTGTCGTTTGACCAGGTGATATATTCTGTATATAGGTTGCAAAGAGCATCAAGATTGTCATGGCATCGAGATCAGCATCCGTTACTATCACGCTGGACATGGATGTAATTCAATCTTCAGAACTATGTATAAATGCACATACTGTAAAAGAATCAATATTAAGAACTCCAAAGATTAAACTCAAGGAACAGGTAAACTAAAATTTTATCTTTCAACTGTTTTCCATTTTTGTCAGATTATGACTATATATTTAAATTGCAGCATATTCATGTCATGGATGCTAGAAAGTTGGAAGTTATTCCTACATCTGAAAGAAGCAAGCTGCACTTTGAACTCCACAGGCTAAAAGATAGACTTCCAACTGTTGTTGTGAGGGTGAGAAGTTGTTTGAAATTCCTACTTTCAACATTTTATCATAAGTTTTAATGCTGTTATGCAAGCCCTGCAGATATGTTTATTGATTTGTTGGACAGAAGTTTATTTTGTTATTGACTTTGAAAGAATAACAGGATGACATAATATATGTTATTTCCCTTTGGACTGCAGGGAATTGATTCAATTAAGCGTGCAGTTATAAAGGAATGTGACGGTAAAAAAGGCACATACGAATTGGCCGTTGAAGGGTTAGTTCACTTAAACACTTGAGTAAAATTATATTTCCTTTTTTTTTTTTAAAGTAGTTTCATCCTTTAAGTATTTGTTTATGCCCTCGTCTTAAACATATATAGTTCTACAATTAAGAAACTTCATTTGATGACAATTGTTGGTTTCACTAAGCAAAAACTTCATGAAGCAGGAGAGCAAGATTTACTGCTACAATTCTGGGTTATAATATGCTGCATACTGATGTCAAAATTATAAACTTAAAACAGTGATGGAAGGCTTTTTAGCAGTCACTTTCCACCTTGAAAATTCACTATCATAGGAAGATAATATTTTTCCCTAGGCACTTTGACTATATAGTGATGGGTCAAGGGGCAGGGGAGAGGTGTTATAATATGTGCAAGCTTATATTTTAATGTCATTCCGTACATATTTCTTTCCAGGCTAAACCTATAGATTAGATATTTAGAGCCCTTGTTTTTTTTGTATGAGAGCAAGATTTAGAGTTGGCAATAAGTCTTTACTTGTAGTCTTGTAGAGATACAATTTGTTCAATGACCCCATAAGGAGTTGATCTTCCACAGGAGTTTTCTTTACTTTCCATGGTTGATCTGTTCTCAGACCTGAATCAAGTGACACTCCTCCATCGGCGACATGAAATGTCCTAAAACAAGAACAATCTGTGGCCTTTTTATGTCAAGAATAGAAGTATAGATCATGTGTCATAGGTTGATAGCAAAGATTGCATAAATAGTTCTGATCTACTCTAGGCTCAGTGGAGAGAATTTTATTGCTGTCATTGAGATCAAATAGAAAATAGCAGAATTTATTTTTAAAGGAATGGCTAGAAAGCATTTCCAAGACTAGGAAATAAAAGAATTAAAACAAGCAGCATCCCTTCTTCCTTACTAGATTGAAGGCGTACTTGTTCTTTTAATTTTTTTCTGTATGTTGGTAGTATAGTTGTTTTAAGTTCAAGGGAAGGGGGGAGTGAGAATTGAACCCATGGCCTCATGGGGGAGGATGCGTGTTTATATATTGCTTTTTTGCTTTTTTGCTTTTTTCAGCACGGGTCTGGATGCAGTCATGGGCATTGATGGAGTTGATGGGCCTAAGACAACGAGTAATCACATAATGGAAGTCCTGAAGACTTTGGGAATAGAAGCTGCAAGAAAATCTATAATTCTGGAAATTCAGAAAACGATGAAAGAGATGAGCATAGATGTACGCCATATGATGCTTTTAGCAGATCTGATGACATTTAAGGTGTGTTTTCTTTGGTTTAAAAGTTTCCAATTTCAGTTCTGTGGTTACTTCAACTTCTATAGTACAAATTAGTTTGATTTATTTGGTTGCTGCATCAGGGTGATGTTTTAGGTATCACAAGACATGGAATTCAGAAAATGAAGGATAGTGTATTGATGCTTGCTTCTTTTGAAAAAACATCTGATCACCTTTTTAATGCTTCTGTAAATGGGAGGGTTGACAAAATTGAAGGAGTAAGTGAATGCATCATCATGGGCATACCAATGCAGATAGGCACGGGAATGCTTAAAGTTATGCAAAGGTATGAGTATGACACATGATGGCCCTATATGGATCAATCTGAGAGCATTTTTAAAAATAGCACAATCTGAGCATATGGACCTTTATTGCACAAGAGTGAGTAATGTGTAACCCATCTAGGTGTATGTGTGACAGGGAAGAAGGCATCTGGTAAGTGAGTGCATGCCAAATGCATTACTTTCGAAAATCTGCAAGGCATCTAGTAAACATGCTTGCCAGAGTGTGCTATAAAGGGCCCGTTATTCATTTGTGTTATATTGGGCTATGTCTCAAGCATCGTGCTATTTATACCTTTTCAGTCCCCATCTTACTGTTCTAGATTTTATCATTTTAATTGGTTTTTCACTTTGCATTAAATAAAACCAGCAGTTTGCATGAGTACTTTATAATTTGTTTAAGAGACATTTTAAAACTATAACTACAGAATATAAAATATGTTTAGTGTTTACTGTCGCAAAATTGCTTCTAGGAATCGGAGAAAATAACAATTGGCCAAAAATATCTTACATTTATTGAAGTGTACTTTTTTTATTCTATACAACACATAAATATGTTTAAGTAAAAAAAATAAGAAAGGAGATTCGAGTAATCAAATTATTTAGAAATGCTATATGAGGACATCTCAGGCATTCTAAAATCCATAACAAACTTGGAGAGTAAGAAAGTAGTGGTAATTATTTGAATATGTGATAGCTACTTCTACAGAGAGTAGCTCTACATAGTGCAATTAGGACGCTGTTCACTTAGTTTACCTTATTTTGTGCTGCTGTTACCTCCGCTAATTTGGACGCTGCGTTATACCATTCAATCTTTCCTGAGTCTGGTGTTCCGTAAATTATTACTCATGCAGTATCTTTCCAATTATTTAATAGAACAAGATTTACTCACTGTTATGTATACCTTGAGTTCCCTATATTTAATTTGGTATTTTGTTCTTTTATCAGGGTACCACCCGTTGAGTTGCGTTGTGGATCAGATCCAATTTTAAGCTGACCGTGACTATAGCTGCAATGTGTAAAGAATTTTCTGCGGTCTGGCCAAGAATGTCTCAATTATTCCTTATGATGGTAAAGTTTGACGATTCTGTTATGATCTGCCAAATGATGTGTGCCCTGTGTCAGTCGACTACTGGTTCTTGCTTTTAGGCCTCTGGCTGTGTTTGCACATGGATAGTGTCGAAGCTTTTATGATAAGTAGCTGATCATGAAAGTATCTATATTAATGGTTTACAGAGCCTGGTGCCAATTGCCTGTATTTATATGTTACTTATTTTTCCAGTTCTAGGTAGAATCTATATAGTACATATTAGAAAAATTTACAAATAATATTGTGTTTGGGTTTCTATTTGCAATATCATCTTCCAAGTTATTAAAAAATAGATGGTAGATACTCCTGGTAAACTAGCTAGTAAACATCAACAAATTGCTTATGAATTACTTGAGGTTGTTTATTAACTACATTTGGTCCCGTATTGAAATGCTAAATTATTTATGAATTCTTAGCACTGCACACAGTGGTGGTTTTTCTTAGCAATATATAGAAATATCGAATTAAACTCACTCGCACACAACTTGTTTTCGTCTCACACAAAAATATAAATATTTAACATTCCGTAAAAAAATTAAAAGCGAGATGGAGTGAAGCAGATTAAAATAAATCAAATCCGTTTAACCAGATTAATCACATAGAGTGATACTCTAATCACATAGAATTTCATATTCTGCAAAGTGACATTCTTATCACCTAGAAATTTTAAATCTCACTACCCTATATACAGTAACAGAATGGCAATATCACGTGAGCTTGACCAGAAAATTGGTCTGTCCCAAATTATAAAAAATGTTATATTTGAGGAGACAGATGTATAATGTATGTATATTTATCTTTATTTTAGTATTTTATTAAAAAAATTATTTTGTTACCTTATCGAGAAATTATAAATAACAAGTTTTCTTGAACTCGATATAACTAGATTTTATGTGCATGGTATTGGATATTTTTTTACACCGCTCGAATTTTAACATTAAATTCTAAATAGAAGAAATCTTGTGTTCGATAATAACATTTGAATATAAAATTTACTCACATTCTTAATGCTACTTGTTAAATGTCGGTCAAAATGGCTTATTAATCAAAGATCTGCCACCAACTCGCAATAAGGAATTTTGGCACCCGTGAAATAGTTTTATTCCTTGGACAATCCACAATTTGAGCTGTGCCTGACAACTTACCACTTATTTTATTGTGTTTTAGTTTTCTTTTGTCTTTTAGTTTCACTAATATTTGGAAACTGAAATTTATATGAGCTTTGCATAGACAGTAAATTAGAGTGTTTTTGGAACTTTCTGTAAAAAAAAGAGTGTTTTTGGAAGTCAGTTTTCCAGCTTGCCAGAAAAAAACTTGTGATACCACAAACGTTGTTTCATAGAAGTATTATTTAACTGTCATTTTATAATTCATTCTAATTCTATATTATAATAAAAATAGTTTTTTAATAAAATGTTTTTCTTTAATTATTTTCTAGTTTTTATATAATATTATAAAAAAGAACGAAAAGAAATGAGGTTAAAATTGTCCAAAATGTTATACATTAATAAAATAAAACACTCCATAAGATTTGAAAAACAATAATAATATAAATTATAAACGATTCTTAATATCATCAGACAAACATAGTCTAGGAGCTAAACATTTTGAACAATTATTTGAATACTAGAATCATATCAAACAGAATTGGAATATACCGTTTACGTATTAAAAACTACTACGTACTAGAATAATAACATAGATATAGCTATAATAATGAAGTAAAATAAAATATGGCTAAACATGAAGATTAAATAAAATTACTTTTAAGTTGCGTGCACGTTGATATGGACATTTCCAATTCTAGGTAACAATGATTCCTAACAGTGTATATCAACAATATTTTATAATGTTAATTAATTAAAAAATCCTTTAATTAAGTTATAATTATAATATTCTTGCATATATTAAAAAATAATTATATCTTAATTTAATTTAATTATTAAATATTTAAATATAATATATAAATAATAATTTAACTGAAGTTAAACAATAGTTTAAATAAAAATTGAATCCCGATTCAAATTTAGATTCACCGCGAAAATGACCTTAATAATTTTAGTAATCAAAAATTGAGAATCATTACTATTTCATTATATATATATATTATATATATGTTTATTTTATTTTTATTAAATATAAGGATCGGGATGGGGATTAGGATAGGACTGTAATTCCTATCTCCCTAATATTTTTATAGAATCTTTTTCGATTCTAGCCCCGTATCGCCAAAAGCCCTCAAATTTTTGCTCCGAACAGAATAGGTATCTGATTGACACCATCAATCGAATGAGGCGAGGAGAATGATCGCAAATCTAATTTACTAGTAATTTTTTAAATGTATTTTTAAACAAAATTTACTTTAGCCCCACAAAATAAACTAGAATAAAATATTTTAAAGAGCTCTGCTTTATGAGGTCGATTCCGCTAATAGTGGTAGTAATCATATTACACAAAAGTCTTAAAGCTTAAATGCACTTCTTAATCCACACCCCAAAATAAAAGCTACACAGAATGACAAAAACATTGGTACAAACTTTAAAGCTCCACAAGTCACAAATTTTACCAAAGAGTACAAGCCAAATAAATTGGCCAATTTTAGTGTAATAGTGTTGTTTGGTTCTCATAGGCTAAAAGTATATGCAATTTTACTAAGCCATTCCTCTTTCTTTGTTTGCCAAAATTTGATCTCTCAAAGACATGAAATCAATAGACTTGTTGTGTGCCTCTCCAGCTTCCACAGCTATATGTTCAAGCACGGATCTACGTACCATGGTGCGCAACCATGGCACGAGATCCGTAGACCGTCGTAGACATCACTATATAAGTGATCATTATCCAAGAAAATCCAAGAGTAATAGTCCTGTGATTCCTTGTTCATCGCAGTTGCCAGTCATTCCTACTTCTTATTATCAGAAAAGTAGAAAAAGCGCTTCTGATTATTCTTCTGCTTCTCGAAGTAACCGAGAACTACGAAGAAAAAGCTCAGCGGACATTGTTAATGATCTAACAACTACTCCTTATGGATCTTCTAGGCATCTCTTAAGTGACAAACCTTTTAATGAACTGTTACATCAGACAGATAATCTGCTGGCATTAGTCCCTAGTGAACCTCTAGTGCCTCGAAGCGCGAGTACAGATGATTCTGCATTGCTTTCTGGTAATCAAGCCTTACGGCCTCGTGCCAAAATCAGCTCTAATGACTCTCTTGTTCTAAAATCCATTACCAAGCAAAAGCAGTTAGTTGTAATTAGCCAGCCTGCGCGTAGAAACGAATCTTCTGTTCTTAAATCTTCGTCAGCTCGATCTCGGTCCCGTCACCAGGTTCTTCGTTATCCCTCTTTAATCTTATAAATAAATATGCATGTATACACATATAGTAGCTTCAATACTTCTAGGAGTAGAAGGTAAGGTCTGGCCTTATGCCCTATGAGCTGAAATGGTTTCACGGGGTTCAGCCAATAGTCTTGAATTTGATCGTGAAATATCATTGACACGAATTCTGATTTTAGACAGTAGTTTCAAGAAAGCTTACTTGTGAAATTCAAACTCTGGCAATGGACTAATGGTCAACTATGTTGAAGACAACTTGTATGTATATATAAATTTGTGTTCTGTTTTTGTATGACCAAAAACTTTCACAGGTGGTGGAACTTATGGTGTCAATTCATTGCAAGGGATGTGAAGGAAAAGTGAGAAAACATATTTCCAGAATGGAAGGTAATCAATTAGTCGAAAATTAATTACAATTAATTTTTTGAAGTCATTGTTTGTTCAAAAGTTTAAAAGGGTTGATCCGTAGTTAAGAAGACTATTTTCATGGTTCGAAATCGTAACTTAAATTTTTGATATATGTGCAGGAGTGACTTCATTCAGTATTGATAGAGCAACAAAGAAAGTGATAGTGATCGGAGAGGTGACGCCCTTGGGAGTACTTTCAAGCATTTCAAAGGTGAAGAATGCTCAGTTCTGGCCGGTTCCAACTTCTTTATCTTCTTCGTAGCTTTGCAGATACACCTAACAAGTTATTTCTCTGCTTGTTCTGTAATTTTTTTTATGCATTTCAGCAGGATAATTACGGTCGTTTTAAATATAAATTCTGTCTGTATAATGTATGTGTAAATTTGAGATTATACCGTTTCGTATTAATATTTACTGTTTTTCTTTCCTTTTTATTTCCATTCTATCAATGTATCTAAAAGTGTTCGTCCAAATACAAGCCGATTAACCATCTAGAAGATAATATGATGATTTGTATTACGGAATGAAACATGTGATTCGCATGCATGTTGCAATAATTTGTAATACTCCCTCGTTTGTATCGGCATAACCATGACCGTAATTTATAACGGACTAGTGAATTTACAGTGGAACATGATCGATCTTAAACGCATGCTGGGGGTGGTTTGTGGTAGTACGAGAGATCTTATCCAAATACTATCGATTATTAATAACTATATAATATTATATACCAATTATTTATAAGTTATAAATTTTCTTACCTCGTTTCAGATTATAACTCAAGCTTATTACATATCTTAGTAATATATAAATTTGAATTTAAAAAGATATTTTGGAGTTAAATTAAAAAAATCGTAATTATTGTACTACTTTGAGCCATATTTTGAGTTTTAGAAATCAGAATTGAACGATTTTACAGCCCACACGAAACTTACAAAATTATCTTTAATTCTGAGGTGGTCCAACATCCAAAATCCAACTTGATCAGCCCGTAATCTAGACAGAAAAGACAATTATGAATTTTTTTCGGAAAATTCTATTCCGTTTAGAAAAACTTTTTTAATTTATTTAAAATATTAAAATATTTTTTATATTAGATTTATATAGAGACATATCACATATCAAACATTATTATGTATTATTATTAGATTAAAGTAGAGATAGTATTATGGTTTTACATACAAAGATATGTGGTAGACAGTGAATTTTCCTTGTCAGATGTCGAATTAAAGTTTTTCTTATTCAAATATTTTTTATAAAAATATTTAATATATTAAGATATCAGGTAATTTTATACGGAAAATCAGTTAAACTTACTGGAGAAATTATTATATTGAGAACTCAGAAACCTTATTTATTCATTGGTTTGGAACGAATGAAAGAAATTAGGTTTTTTAAGAAAACTTTATCTTATGATATTAAATACACAAATATATACATAATATTATATCAAAAACACGTTATGAAATACTTTGAATCATGTTATTTGATAAATAAAATAAAATAAATTAAATTAAAATAATATAAATTAATAAATATTAATACATTTTTAAAATTTAATCAATTTATATATGAGAAAATTATAGTCATAACACCAATAAATATTAATATGGAATAATATATTTGGTTCAATAAAGAACCCGTCATTTATTAGTATGAAAAGTGAGATGTAAAAATTATTATGACGGTAATTGTTATGTATCATTTTATTTTTAAGTATTAACTTAAAGTTTAAATCTCATTAGCAATATAATAACATCTATTATTTATTGATGAAAAGTTTAAATTATATATATATATATATTATATAATTATTTATAAATTGTAATTAATAGTATACTACAGGAAATCTAATAACATAAAAAAACTTATTCAAATGAATAATTATATTATCATATTATTAACAAATACATATATATTATATCTCATATACCATAATATCTATTAAATTTTATATGAAACATAATACATATCTTATCAAAAATATATTTAAATCTACTATGTATAATCTTAAATATATATATGTTTGATATATTAAAAAATCATGTTCATAATATTTCGAATCACAAAATTTTACTTATTTATATATTAATAATATAAATATATATTTTGTACGATGTGCATATTTATTTTTAATATTTTATAAATTTTTATTTTTATTTAATTCGTTTGATGTAAAAATATATAATTTAAATAAATTAAAAAAATAATATAATTATAATATATTAAGACTTTTTAAAATTATAAAAATATTAATAATTATAAAATAAATAATTTAATTAATAAAATAAAATATTCATGCATCACACGGGTTACTAAAACACTCATAAGTTGCATAATTGAAATCAAGACTAGAAGAAGGGTTGTTGTAGGACATTATGATGGTATGTGTCTATGTGCTAGAGAGTAAATTTATGCATGCGTTGGCATTGGTCGGCACTCGTAGACAACTACTTTCAAGTCATATACGTAAATAGTGGTGCACATATTGCATTTATACTTCTATAATTGGAATTTGTTAGTATCAAATTAGAATTATGATTTTTACTTGAGTTTAGTCCATTCTCACTTGATTACTAGGCAGTACCACTGTCTGTGAGGCTGTGACCAAAGCAGGCTTACCAGTTTCCTGTTTACGTGACAACTGTTTAATAGTTTGATTTTAATACAAGGGCTTCTAAAGAAGATCTGAATGGCACACATTACTTCTAATGAATGCTTCGTGCGCTCGTCTGAAATTTTATATATACATATCACTAAATTAAAGAACATGTATGTTTTTTCAAGCAAAACACAATTTACATATTATTTTCGTAAACCGGTTTCATTATCTTTAATTTAATATTTATCATTATAATTTTACTTAATATTATAAGCTAATAAACAGTATACACTCTCTAATAAATTTACTACAAGAATTCAATTTATTCATATATAAACATATTATATATTATATCCACACTAGATTGACCATGCTATAATGTGACAAGTCAGTCGTGGCATGCATTTAATTGGTGATAGCAAGAAGGCGTGCCCTTTTCTACCAAGTCAGTCCACTTCAAATGGTGGGCCTAAATAATTCTTTACTGTTTTCTCTTTATTCCTCCTTTAAAGATAGGAGGAAAAATTGCTACGTTCACGATGAAAGAAAGATCCAAATCCCTATCTTGATTTGATTCATGAGTTTAAAGTTTAAACTATGCTTTTCTTATTTTTCCTTCTTTGTTCCTTCTGCTAACCTTTAGCTTGTTTGACTTATCCAAGGGACGGCTGCAAAAGTTTCCTATAAGCCAAGCACAGGTAAAATTTAATTTTTGTTAAAAAATAAAATAAAATAAATAATAATAGTTTGTTAGGTTAGGTACTGCTTGTTTTCATTTTACATGTATGACTTTGCAATATGGCCCATGTATATATACTGCAGCCTGAAATAGTAGAATTTGAGGGGGGAGCGTGGGACTATGCACAGCGTAGTTCATCTCTGTTTTTCACCTAACATTTTCCAAAACTATTCAAGTATTTAGTGCACTCCATTCTTTGTATTTTGTTTTCTTTTAACTGTTTGAATAATTACGAATTCAACTGGGTAGGGGAAGTGGGTGACATTTAAAGACACACAAATTTCACATACACCAACCGGCATCTTTGTTCTTGTTATGCTTCTAGTTTGTGTTTAACTGGAAAGTATCCTTAAAAAAATTGATAAATGTCGGGGAAAAAAATTATACGGCACTATTTTTAAGTTAATAGTATGAAATTACTTTGAATCCTCGTATCTTGCTATTAGAAAAATTTAAGTGAAAGTTGTAGGAGTCATTCTTCTACAACTAGATAGATAACATGGAAAAATTGTCATCTAATTTAATTCTCAACTTCATTAAATTAAAGGAATTGTCCTTAGAAACAGATGTGGACTGCAGAAACTTTTTTCCCCTCCTACAACCAAATGTTCGAAACATGGTTCACACTAAAAAATTAGGCTCGACAAAATCCCAAAAGTAGGAGTCTATTGCTTGCTTCTATTGATACTAATGAGCTACATCATAAAATAGAAAAAGGCAGTTTTTCTCGGCTCTCGGCATGATATAGAGATACAAAGCTTACTCTGATCTAGAGATACAAAGCTACTCAGGCTCGCACTAATGACATATCATTACTCGTGGTCCTCTAGGCATGTCTTAAGTGACATACCTTTCGTTGTATCTTGTGTTACTTGAATGGAAGATTATTAGATTGAAATTGCAAGACATACTTGTATTGCCCGAAAAGAAAATATATTACAAACTACACTATTGATCCACTTAGTACACAGACAAGCAGAATCAGACACTCTTGGTTTAGTATTGGTGGTGTGACAAGTCCCAATCATATAGGCATGCATTTAATTGGAGTGTGTAGGTGCACTCTTTTCATCCTCTATGTGAAACCTAATGATGGCAGGAAGATATACCTTTTGGTACGAGTCCACTGTGTGTCTAATTAACTGTAGGGACATTGCTAACTAGCAAAAATAAGTTCCAACTCCCTATCTATATGTGATAAATTCATATAAACATAACCCTTTCTTGCTTTCTCCCTTGTTCTTTCAAGAGTTTGTGGTAAATTTAATTTCTATGACTACATCCTGTGGATGGTTGGAAAAGAAAATTTGATCATTCCAAACGGATGATATGATATAGGTGAATATTATATTACATACTAGTTTCCATTGTATGACTTTCTCATGATACATGACAATGTATGTTTTCACTATATTGAGCGACTTATATATTGAAAACAATGGCATGCAAGGAAAATTAAAGACTCGGACCAAAATCAGTCAAAAAAATAATTTAAAGATGATAGAACTTCTGATATATATAATCACGAAAAAATAAAGAACATATAATTCCAAAGATACACAAATTTTCAATCAAATAAAGAACATCAGGATAAAAGTCGAAATTGAAGTGTTGGTGACCAATCTTTTAACAGCATAACTCAAGTTATTATATTTGGAGGCAAACAAATCTTATACACCCAGTCACACATCCTTTTCCACATATGATGAGCCACGTCAAAAAGAACCCAGTTGGGGTTGAAATATCCACTACGAGTTGTCTTAAATTTAGTTTGCACTTAGCTTTAGAAACACACTAGCATCGTCAAATTGAGGAAGTACTGCCTGAAGAACACTAATGAAGGTGGTCATACAAGGGATGTGCATGCAACATAAACAATATCTTATAATCAAACACAAAAGGTTCTAGCATGTCCTTGTATCTGAAAAATACAGGACTAACAATAGCAGCATATTTTGCTATGTACTCTTGCAAAGACAAAAGAACAACATAAATCAGATCTCACCTTTCTAGCCACCTAATTCTAAGAAGGAAATTCTAGTGGCATGTTACATAGTGCTCGCATTGCATTGCTGGCCACATCCAACAGCTGCAAGTACTCGTCTGCTCCGTCAATGAGACACTGCAGCATCCACAAAAGAGTTGTGATCTTGTGCAGGTAAATGATTCATTCAACATTCAACAACTTGCTTTAGTAAGTCTTTACCAACATAAAAATTCATAATTTAATGTCCAAAAAATTTGTGTTGCTAAAATTAAAAAATTAGTGTGTTTCTGTGCCATTGTGTATATAAGGATTTAAAGCAAAAAGAAACACTTAAGCAGTTTGAGTTAAACCTTGCTATATTTTTCGAATCAAGAAACTGAAAAGGTAAAAGAAAATGTTAGAACAAGGTTTCTGTATTAAAACTAAAGTGAATTATTGATAGTATGGTGCTACTACGAAATGTTAATACTAATAAAATGACCTAAATGACCTTATCTGCTTCACCCATTTTCTTAAATATTCTTGCTTTCTGTTCATCTGATACATCATCCATTCCAACAATTAGGTCAAACAACTGCACACAAAAAAAAAAACAGATCAGTACTCCAGATTTGAACATATACATGACTACACAACATTGACAACAAACATGAAAAAAACCTGAGAAATCATCTGAGAAACTGGATAGCCCTCTGCAATCACATTATTAACTTCCTTCTCCGCTAATTCAAAGTTGCCACTTTTGCAAGTTGAATAAAGAGCTTGGACAACTTCCTGTGGGATGACCTGATCAAAGATCAGTTGTAATTTTCAAGAGTTAGTTAATTAGTTGAATGGAAATAATGTAAATGGAACAAAGGTTCCCCAATGTAAAACAATCTCCTGTAGATGTCAAATTATCAGTGCACATGCTACACGATTATCAGTGAAATCTCAAGCAATCCATGTCTAATATATATTACTGTCATGCGTTGGTACTAGAATATGCAAATATTAACATACGCAGTTACACCTGTAATTTTACTGAAATATACTTCCTAGAATAGAATCACATACTTTTCCATTCCCAAGATGCACAAACACTAATCTCGCAGAATTGGATTCAGGCATATAATATAGAACAGCAGAAGATGACCCTTTCTTAAGTCAAGAACAGATGTCCTGCTTAACTGGTGTATGCGGCTTTTACCTACTACTACATTATGACACCTAAGGGTTCTACTTTTTAACCATATCCAGATTGTCAGAACATCTTGAACCAACCTAAACACGTGCACAAACTACTTCACACATTAGTAGGAGGATATACTAATCTGTAGATGCAATTCACAAGCTAATATTTTGCAATCAACTTGATGGGTAAATAACAGCTGATTCAAGCTGCGCATAATTCAAAAGCTACAAATTGGCAGCAGCTGTGATCTTGGGAAGTATCATTTTTCTTTTGCCTAGGTTTTGTTCTTGCAAACAAACAACTTGCAAGTAGGGTTAAATAGTGCACACAGCACTACTATTTTAGTGTAGAATTCTAAAAAGGTGAGGTAGGTTTCAGACGGCAAGTACTCTATTTAGGTGCATATTGGAAACAGATATGTTGAATGTCATTACTTTTGGGGCATAAGTCGGTCAGGAAAGATGGTACTGATATCAAAAAGGTAATTTATGATTATGGACAAGGGTTTTGAGATAAATAAATATGCACAATTACTTCAAAATATTAATGAATAGATATATATAGTATTTCTTAGTAAGCAATAATAATGATTTTTTTCTTTGCTAATCAAGAAGTCACATGCCCATTTCACTTGTCTTTGGTGACACTTGAACCCTCTCTCAAAAAGATACTTATCATCATCTAAGTTGAACATCATTAAGTTAAGCATTGAACATTTTATACTACATTGATTTCTGAAATAAAAAAAGATAATCTATTTTGCTAAGCTACTGCTGCATATCCGAGGCTAAGGTTTGTGTTTGGTTTTTTGCATGACATTCATTTAATATTTTATAGCATTACGTCGAACAAGTTCCAAGATCTCATTTTGCAGCAAGGTCATGTGTTAATAATTTTTTCTGATACAGTGATTGTGATATATAGCACAGATACATGATAAAATCATTTTCTTACCAAAGCAAGTGTAGTCAGCCTACATAGACCGCAGTGATTTGGCACTCAAAAATTTCGGACATTTATACAGATAATAAGTAAATAACTGTAATGGAAACGGGTAGAAGTTTTTGCAAAGTAAGAATATATCAGTCATGACTCACCCCAGATACATTAACCAAGTCCTCGGATGAAATTGAAGATCCAAATAAGCGAGCAGCTCCCTGTTACAAGTTATACAACAATGAGCCAGCAATGATACTGATATAAAGCACCAATGACAAGTAATATCGACTATCAAGCACCATCATCACAGACATCCTGCATTCAACTTAAAAAAATGCAACACACATATATATAATTAAGCCTGTAAAACAATATAATACCACAGAGTACCTAAAGACGGCAAAAAATAACATAATCCCGCAACCACAACACCCCCCAAAAAGAAAATACTTTAAAAAACAATATTCCCAAGAAAGAGGAAAGAAATAACGAAGTATAGCTGCAGACATCGATTCATACAAAGAATAATCTGGTCTCACACTACACTTCCATGTGAAACAAGAGAAAACAGTTATTACTTCATTAGACATTGCAACAGCATGTGTATTTAAACAATATATTGTCATATAAAGCTATTGCCAACATATATTAGTAATCTGGAAATCAAATTTGTTTTTACCTGCAAGTATGTTATTGCCCGGCGCAGATCACCTTGAGAGATAGAACTCAAGGTTGAAAGAGCCTATAAAGTATTGTAAAAGCAACATGATGTGAATTAGAACCAATATATAATTGCTTATATAAACAAGCATTTTAAGTTGCTGGATCCACACCTCTGTATCCAAATTAAGGCCTTCCTCACTGCAAATGTACGCTATACGGTTGTTCATTATTTCATCAGTAAGTGGCTTAAACCTGAACTTTGCACATCTAGAAGCAAGCGGCTCAATGATTCTGTATGAAACAAAATCATTTAAATTGGAATATTCTTAAACATTAGCCATCAAGCCATCTACAAATTACATATGCAAAACTACTAATTAAAAAATTGGAATAGACTGATGAAGTTCTTGGACATCTAGGTCACTCACAGTGACTGTGATTGCAATTTATACTTTTCTCTTAACATACTATGTTGCCAGACAGGAAAAACATAGTTGAGTAATGCATTATATATTTATATTTTATTATATTTGCATACTTCTACATTTTACAATTAAACATATTTGTCCAAATACTGAATTCGTTTCTTGTCAATAAAAACATACAATTCAGAATGATATCGACATGAAAATGTAACCACACGTGGTACATAATCTATATTACTATATTCCTCCACATACAACAATATTCATATGTAAAGAGATAGATAGGAGTAAAAAAAACCTGCTGATGTAATTGCAGATGAAAAAAAATCTTGTAACTTTTGAGTAAGTTTCCATCGTTCGACGCAACGCATTCTGCAAAAAAAGACACTAATTTCCTGTAAGGCCATAGAAATTTTAAAGTTGTACACAGAGGTAAATTAGCCAAAAAAACTTACCTGGGCATCTTCAGTCATGGAATCTGCCTCATCGAGGATTATTATTTTATAAGGGGGGCAAGGGTAATTCCTGATTTACAGAAGCAAAATTATCTCAATCACCAGTAAAAATTAACCATCTGGAATCAGGCACTATAATAATGTGACTTGTAAGATAGGATTTACCCTTGACGCTGAGTGCCTACAGCTACAGCAGCGAAATTTTTTATTTTTGTGCGGACTACATTAATCCCACGGTCGTCACTAGCATTAAGCTCCAGCACTCTGGACTTGTAGAGTTCAGGTCTGCCAAACGAACATGCTTTGTTCAGTTATTCTTACTTCATGCCAAAGGTATTTTGAAGGAAACATATGTACTATATAACTGGAAACCAACAAACTAAATGTTAGCAAGCCAAGTAGCCAACTAGAAGTGTGCAAGACATTTTCATTGGGTGGAGAGGGTAAATCAATGTTTTCCTCCAAATCGTTTTTTCATACAGGATCCCACAAAAGCCTTCCCCGTGGTAAGTAACTTTAAAACAAATAACACTTCTTTATCTTTAGCAGGTCCAAGGCACCAAGCCAGGCATGTACAAATGAGAGAGCATATGCACAAAAATTTAAGAAGAAAATATATCCAAACATAGTAGAGAGGTGCAGTATATCCAGTGCAGCAAATTTCTAGCATAGACTACCATGCAATTCATCAATTTCCAAACAATAGTGGAGTAACCTAGAAGCTTTGACACTCAAGTTACCTCATAAACCTAGAAAAAGTCAGCTCTGTTCTCATACTTATCTTTTTATGAGAGTTTCTGATTGCATATAGACTCCAGAATTAGCAAATCAATGTTTCACATTCAGGAGGCGGTGATGGAAATGTAGGTAACTATCATATAGGATTATCATCTATGTTATTTATGTTGACTATTAACCCTGGAAAAAAGTAATTTACACAAAAGATGGAGTATCATGTGCTCTAAGCAAATTTCATATATATTCATCTATGTTGCTAAAATAAAATTCAACTATGATAACCATCATGCCTGGTTTTCTTATTGCAAAACAAGTAGAGCGATTGAATTGATACTTCACAAAAGTCAATTTTACATGTTGCAAGAGTTTGTGTAATCATTGCCACAACTATTACATCTATCATTATCTCATAGACACAAAAATATCTAGGAAACATATCACTTGTCTTTTCTGTCATAATTGGTTGTTTACATGTCATACTCCAAATATATTAATTAGATAAGCAAGCTCCCATAGTACAAACTAAGAATTGGAACTATAAAGTTTCTATTTACAGAATGTCCCTTGCATAGGGAGAATAACAATATATAATATATCAAGGGGTGATGTTAACACGGATATCTTTAAAATATGTAAATTCTTCTTGCAACAAAGGTAGGTGAGCTTCGTAAAAAGAAAAAGAAGTGATATTTCGACCAAACCTTCTGCCCCCAAATTATATGAAACTGTTTTTTATAAGAAACAAAAAAAAATACTAAAAATAAGTAGGTAATGAAGAACAACTAGAACTACAAATTATAAGCAGGACTAGAAAACGTAAAAAAGCATAAAAAAATTGAAGTGTACCCGTAAAGCTCATGTGCAATGGCAAGAGCGGTAGTAGTTTTCCCCGTTCCAGGTGGACCATAAAACAGCATATGTGGGCACTAGACAGTAAAACCAAAACCCCCAATCAAAACACTTTCGGAAAAACAAATTACATACACACTGACATATCGCTAAAGCCGAGACTTCATAAGTACAAACAATTTCATCAAACTCAATTATAAACAGTAAATGACTTGAAATTGTGACAAAAAGAGAGACATGACCCTAAAATAAAAAACACGAGAGAGAGAGAGAGAGAGAGAGATTACATTAGCGGTTTCGAGAGTGTTAGTGAGGACACGAACGACCTCATCTTGGTGAGCTACGTCCTTGACTTGCTTGGGTCGACTATAACAATCAATCAATCGAATTTCAATTAATTTTAACAATTTAATACTACAATCGATGCACAAAAATGAAATTATAGTAATGAGATAATATAATAATAATAATAATATGTATACGATACTGACTATTTTTCAACCCAAGGCTGCGAGCTCTGCAACAATGGCGCCATCTACGTGGATTACTGGAGGCGTTTCCGCTCAAAGCTCCCAAGAAGAAAAACAAACAAGCCCTTCCCCTCCTCTGCCTGCCAATTGCATTTATATCCAAATTTTATTATTATTTTATTTACATTATAATAATTATTTTATATTTTTTTTATCTTTCTAATGATTAACACGTTAATACAAAATCCAATTTACTAATATAATAAAAAAACATGTTATAACTAGTTATAATAATTTTTATATAAAAAAAATAAATAATACAAATACTATTATTGAATTATTGTGATTTATGATAAATATTATATTTCTCATAAGAAAATTGAAATTATTAATATTATGGGAAAATAAATTAAGGACTCAATTACGTAAAAAATAATTTAAGGATAAAATCAAAAAGTCATATATTTTAAGATGTTTTAATTGATTTTCCCTAATATTATTGAAGAAGTTATATATTATTATTATTATTATTATTATTATTATTATTATTATTATTATTACTCTATATCTACTCAGTTACATGATATGATAAATTTAAAAGAATATAATGATAAAACATTTTTTATTTTTTTTTCTTATAGTGATTTTAATTTTATTTAATATATAAAAATATTATTTCATTTAATAATTTTAAATTTATAATAGTTATTTTAAAATGATTTGTATACACAGATATTATGTTATTAGACATAATAATTAGGTTATATTATAAAATTGATTTATAGGATTATGATATTAGTAATATATTATAGGATTAGATTTAGCAAGAACAGTTTCGAAGAAAATCACCGGATATTTCAAACATTTATGATTTTTCTTTTTTTGTAAATTTTATAAAAGCCAGTTTTACTAAGAGGTCATTTCTTAATTCTGAATCATACTTTCTGAACGATTAGAATTTCTGAATGAATAGTTATGTGAATGCTTGATATATAATGTTGTTTGATAACTAACATATTTATTATTCCGAACAAGAATATTTATTTTTAGAAAATACAATAATATTGATTTATTATTATTTATTTTTTTATGCGCGCTATACAAAAGATATTTTGTGTAGTTTAAATTAAATATGAGTCCTGAACTCTAGTAAGTTATTTTTTAAGATAATAATAATATTATTATATCACATTTTCTACATTTATATCACAATTTCTACATTTTGCAATTAATTGTGTCATGCTTTGGTTACAAAAAATAATTTTGATCATTTTTATATAAATTACTAAATTTTAAATAAACTTCAATCTTACAAATTATTAATTAAAATTTATCTAATTCAAACAAATAAATTTAATACAGTGCCTAATACCTTAGAAATAAAAATAATATTTTACATAACAAATATATAAAAAACCTTAACAAAAAACGATAATAAAAATAAATTATACATATTTATTAAAATAATAAAAATATATTAAAAATATATGTAATATGATTGGGTTTTATTAAATATACAAGTAACATACAATACAATAGAGATGGACATGTGACTCGTTCAGATCAAAATTTTTACATGTCTCGTCCAGACGATTTCTTGTCTTGTCCAAAAGGAAAAAAGTTATACAAACAATCTTAACAACTTATTACTGGACTATTCAGCACCTCCGGTGTCATTGACTCATTAACAAATGAGCCCTAAGAACCAAGTTGATGTATATCTTAAAAAGGTCACAGGAGTTATCCTTCACGGCCCTAAGAACCAAGTTGATGTATATCTTAAAAAGGTCACAGGGGAATTATCCTTCACGGTGACTGATAAAAGATGCTAGCATGTCCTCAACATCAGTAAACTATGCACTATTTGTTAGCCTCCCCCATATTGTGTTCTTATTTCTGGAATCTCCGAAACAAGTACAATGCTTCAATTAGCACGATAATGTTTTAACATGCTTGTAATTAAAGTGCCAACACAAATCATGAAACAAAGCTACATCCATAACCAGAACAAGTACAAAGGAACAAAATAACTCGCAATAGTACCAAACACTAGTAGAAAAAATAAGTACTTTATTTATTCATCAACCAATACATAAGAATACTAAACTACAAGATGCTCCTAACATTTCAAACAAAGCTATCAGACATTTACACCAACACAACTAATTCACAAACCCTAACATTCCATTTGTCTAGGAACTCAAATGTAGTAACAGCCTTAGTCCCCTCCGACAATGCATGTTCAGCCTACTCTAATATGGGAAAAATCAACCTCACGGCAGTCTGTATTGTTCTAAATAAGAGATTTTTGGTTCTACATAATCCGGAATTCTGAAAAAGAATATTAAAAACAACATAAAAATGACGGCACGATAATGCACGAACTTGCTCAAGATTCTGATATTAAATCACTATGAGAGCGCAAAAAGACTATATTTAATAGGCATGCTGACAAGGAGGTTGACTGTCAGCATGAGATGAATAACAGCTTCAAGCTGAGAGGACTATAGAACATAATACACATGATGATTACCATCCCAGTAGCAAGAGCGAAAGCGGAGTTGGGTCATCTAGTAAGAATGAAGAAAGTAGATGTGAATGAAAGCAAAAAAATAGATCTACTAAAGCCCAATGCGGTGGTGAAGAGTTGTCGAGCCGCATTTAACAACACTGCTGATAAAAGTTCAACACATACATACCCTGTACCAGTCTTCTCAACAAATATAAAACAGATTATAATGATCAAAAGTGGCACCTAACATTAGCTTCACACTAGGAATATATAATATTTCCATATAACAGAAAAAATCTATCTCCCGCCATTAGTGTTAAGAAAGAACTAAATATTCCAGATTTAGGCATAGTGCAGACAACAAATACAGCAGCTAAAAAAGAACACAATCCAAACTACATTTCCATAGTTAAAATACAGCCAAAAAAAAAATTTGAACTACAATTTGCTGGAAATATCAAACAAGAAAATAGGGCCTACTACCAGTAATGCATGAGAGTTACAAACTTCATTAAAGTAAGCACCACATATAATTCACTGTTCACACATATGCCACGTCAAATACAAACCATAGATAAGGTACCTAACAAACAAACTTAACAAAAACAGATCTACTTCACACCCTAATAAAAGCAGTTGAGAGTCGTCATATAGTTGTAAATATAGAGTTCATAAGTAATGTAGGTGCTGAACCTCAGCAAGCTGTGAACAAGTTCAACACGTGAGTTGTGTCACTTCTTCACTTTGGTTTAGGTCATATGACAGCTTAAATAGTTAACAAAGTCGGGTCCCTCTAAATTTTTTTCTTAAGTCATTTTCTTAAACAGCGAATCACCCCCGCGTATGAATCCTCCATCTCTAGGATGCTGCACATTGTTATACTTGCGGCAATAATAGCAGCCATTCAATTTATCTCCTGCAAGAGGAATTCATAAGTTAACCAAAACAAGTAGCTCGTAATCTTGATCAGCAATGGACAAACAAACAAATCAATAAGCAAGCAAAAAATTCATCCACTAGTACTAAGGGTCTGTTTGGGAACTGATGTGCTGTGAGAAAAAACTATTGGTAGAAAAATTGATGTCAGAAAATCTCTTGATAATATTTTTGATTTGTGTATATTTTGAGATATAATATTAAAAAATTAATGTTTTTGGGAAGATTTGATAGTGAAAACTTTCCTGCAAAAGCTAAAAGCATTTTTTTCCAACTAAAAACAGTTTTTAGACCAAAAGCACTTCTCCACAATTTTTAACCTGAAAAGCTGCTATTGCAAATTTCAGCAAAAAGCAGCAATACCAAATGGGGCCTAAGGGAGAGACTAAATCATTAAACACATGACCACTTCAACATGTCAAAAACAAACCTGAAATGGAGTCTGTTGGACCCATGCACACACAAAGGCTGAAAGAAATAACCCCACTGGCACTTGTCAGTTCCGCAAAAAACATCTCCTCTGGGGCAGCAGCAACATCAGTCTTCTTAGCCGTGAAGCTGATATGGAAAAGTAAGCATGTCGGCAGGTTCACACGTGTAATGAAACCTGGCTCCACCAGTTTATAGTTTGTATGCTATAAATTTTAGGCCAAGGCAAGCAGAACAGAAAGAAAAAAAATCAGAGAATCCAAAAACAACGTTGATTGATTTAAAGAAAAGCAAATAATAACATTCAGAAGGAAACTGACTGGTAAGTGGTTGTAGTACGTCACGGCTTCAGTTGCGTATGCCCTTGCATCATCAACTTGTTCCGATGTGTACTCGCCTTCCTTCTCGGGTTCACGAGCATTGTTAACATGTTTAAACCTGCAATTCAAGATATATAAACCAAAATCACTCAAAATTTTAAGGAAATCAAGAGCATTGGAATTTGATTCAGTTTACAATAAAGTTATTTGTCAAGAAAACATGTCAGAGTTTAAGATTCATTTACAAAATCACAACCCCCAACCTAACTGCCGTCCTATGGTTCATGAACAAAACATTCATCAAGACAGAACATAAAAACAAATATATAGCAGAGAGCTTGGTCTCCTGGCTGGCAGGGGCATGGACGAATTTAGTACTCAGGTATGTTTTTCATGGTTAAGCATCAATTGATTAGGGCTCAAAGCCAAAATACCCAATGGATTAGACACCAAAATGTTTTGATCATTAATTCCTTCTTTGAATAAAGAGTCAACATCATTGTTTTTCCCCTGTTTTCTTCCCTCCTCTGTCTATCTCTATATATAGCTAGTTGTTCTGCTCGGGGCAGTGCTCATGCCAATAAAAGCAATATATATATATATATATATTTTCTTTTCTTTTCTTTTCTTTTCTTTTATTCAGAAATTTTTCCCTTTAAATTTTTGGCGAATCAAAAGTCCTGCCCGTAATTTTAGGACAGATGTTCTTGTTTATCTCTGAGAAGTGTAGAGTAGAGAGGCAGGGGGGCGGGGTTGGAGCTTACATTGCATAGAATGAAGATATGCCCATGCTTTCTAAACTTACTGAGTACTAGATCCGACAAAATAACTTTACCATTCATGTGAATATGTACGTAGCTTGTGGCGTATATTACAATTGGTGTGAGATACAAGAGCCAAGTAGCTACTTACATGGGTAAGTGCTTGTCCTCGTCATTGCCAAGAATTGTGTTGTTCATATTGATGTCACATAATTCTTAAACAGTTTTGTAAAATACATCATCACCACGTATGAATCCTCCAGCTTCAGGATGCCAAACATTGTTATACCAACAATTCATAGAGTTAAAAAAAACAAGCTAGTGGGCAAATAAGCAAATTAATAAGGAAGCAAATTAATTTTTTTAAAAAAACCTGAAAGAGAGCCTATTGGGCCCATGCATTTGCAAAGGTTGACGGAACGGATGTTGTCAGAAGATATGAGCTCAGCGAAAAACATCTCAGTTGGAGCATCAGCAAGAGTAGAATTCTTAGCGGTGAGGTTGACATGGAAAATAGTGTCATACCATGAGGCTTCACTAGTTGATAGTTTTGAAGCTATAAATAAATAAATTTGAGGGCAAGGTAAAGACAAGACAAGAGAGAGGGGGGGGGGGGGGGGGGGGGGGAAAGCAAGGCGATTGAAGTTAAGAAGAAAGACTGACTGAATTATGGTTATAGACGTCCAAGGCTTGAGTCGCGTATTTGGTTGCTGGATGAACAGCTTCTTTATGTAGGATCCTCCACCAGTCTGCCTCAGAATGGCCAGATCGTCGACGGCCACGACAACCAAAATATATGACTACTAGAGTAGTGTGTTAGTGTGTGTGCGCGCGCGTGCGTGTGTGTGAGAGAGAGGTGGGTGGGGGGGATTGAGCAGCAATTCAAGAGAATTAAATTACAGTACTAGGTATGAAGAAAGCAGAGCATACATAAGATTCAAACTAACCCAACGACTATTAATTAAGCAGGGTTATTAAAATATATATGCAGGCACACCCCTAACCCTAAAACTCAATTCGATGAATTTAAATACAACGAATTACATAATTAATTACCGGGAACCCGTAGGTTTGGATGCAGGATCAGATATATCACTCGAAGCCCCATGTGTGCTGTTAGTATAAAAAGCGCTATTCTTCCTCACTTCCCTCCCTCGAGGCAGAATCACCATCGTGTTTTCCCCCGCAGTTTTGTTTAATCAGGGCTGGGCCTCGAGCTTAAATTTTCTGCAAACTCCAACCCAAACTCCTTCCATTATTTTACAACCAATTAGTATACTACTTTACATTTGTTATTTTGTTTTATTTTCTTTTATTTTGAATAAAATCTATATTTTGTAAATTTTTGTTTTATGAAATAAATATTATTTTTCATAGTTTATCAAATTTAAAACATTATAATATATAAATTTTTATAAATTTTATAATATTATAATTTTTAAATAATGTAAATATAAACTTAAAATACCAATATATTTTATCTAGTTATGTAATTTTAATAATTTGTCAAAAAAATTTGAGGTTTAGTATATTTTATTTAATATCATTATAATAGAATTTGTTTATAATATAAAGGCCCAATATTATGAAAAATTAGTAATTTTAAAAAAGTTGCATTTATGAGATCCAATCCCGACATCAGCGGCTCAAGCAGTATCTGTTTCGATCATTAATCAATCAGTATATATAAAAAATACACTTTTTAAATAATAACAATCTATTTCTCCATATATATAATTTCATGTTAACATCTCATGTTCGATTTTCTTTTAATATATATACTTTTTCTCAATATTAAAAAAAATATATATATATAAAGATATAATCTAAAAGTTGAATTACTTAGATTAATTATGAAAATATTCAGAGTGTTTTATCCTAGTTACTTGTAAAAATATTAAAACAAATTTTAAAAGTTTATTGATATATAAAATAATATTATGTTAATATCCAAATATAATCATTTTATATATGAGTACAAATTAATCTATATTTTCGCTAATTATCTCTCCTTCTTATTTTTTACTTAGAAACTTTGAGATTTTTTATAATTTTATATTTAAGACTATAATTATATAATCATTACAAATATAATTTTATACATTTGAATAAATAATAAAACACATTAATAAAATTATTACTGTTAATAATCTACGATCCAAATAACTTTCTTTAAAATAGTAAATAATTGTAACTAAATTTTATAACGTTATTTCTTTTAATAAAATATATGATATTTAATAGGATCAGTGATATATTAAAAGTATTTTATTAAATTAAATTTCATAAATATAATATATTTACATATCTCCTCAGATGAAATGCAGTGGCAGTAGTAACTTTTAATAAAAAAAGGAGGTGACATTTAGCATAAAAAACAAGAGTTGGTCACATTCCAATAATCCTTCCCAAATTAAAAGTTTGAGAAGTTAAATACTGACTATATCATTTGTACTTTTCTTTTCTCTTCAAATCTTTTAACCATCTTAATCTTAAAACATATTGTAATAATTTGTTGGGGCTAATATAATTAAATCGATATATAAATTATGGTGTCTGCATAAATGTGTTTGCTTATATTCCTCCATACAGTGTTAATACTGTAGTACTATTATGAGTGTTATTTTAAAATTTTAAAAAATGGATATTTTCAAAAAAAAAAAGAGAGAGTGTTTTTCTCATATATCCCAAATTTAAAAGTTGTTTATAAATATGTCATATTTTTACTTGTATTTTCAAATATGTCACATAGACAATTTTCTTCATCTTAATAATTTTAAAAGGACATTTTTATTCTTGTAACATAAAATAATTGAAATTTTAAAATAAATGTAATATAATTATAATATTTAAATAATATTTATAAATTCAATACTCTAAATCTAAATTTGAGACCTTATTTTATTGCACAATTCTAATATACATTAAACATATAAAATTTACAATAAAATTTCTTCTTCCAATTTTGGTTTCACAAAAAATTATAAATGAAAATGAAAAATAAATAAATAAATAGTGTTAAGATCTAATCAACCCATATTTTATGTATACATATTATAAGTTTTGAGAATTTAATCATATCATTATTCAAATAATCAGATAATAAAAAACATGTATTACTATAAGATTAAGAATTGTGAAAATAAAATAATTATATATCAACTCATTAATTATTAGTTACAAGTCGTATAAAGTACGTTAAATAATATATTAGTCTTAATATTTATATTTAAGCGTGTTAATAAGTTAATAGGACATATTTACAAAACAGATATAAAAATGGATATATTGATAAATGGCTCGGGACTTATCATATAAATTCTCAAAAAAAATTAATTAAATGGGTAACTGTGAATTGAGCTTAAAATTTTGGGGTAGGAGACAGACTTAACTTTATAAATTTGGTTTTCAATTTTTTTAAAAATCATCAAAATAATTATTTGTAAAAGAAACAAATTTGAAAACATAAGTTTATATTTCAACATTATCAATAAAGCTTTATGTTGGACCCTAAGAATGGTGAATAACATCATTTTTATTTGAATATTAGTCTATCAAATATTAAATTTAAAATGATAAACACAAAATTAAAATATGAAATCCTAGTCCCCGACTACATGTACGATTTAAATTCGAATTCAAAATTTAAACGGTAAGCCAACTGTGACCTACTAAACCTAATGACAAACCAATCATTCAATGCCATGTCAACTAATTTGTGAAACCAATATTTTCATTTACTGAACACAAGTCTTAGTGGGCCCCACACTTTGTCCGCTCCTAACGTATACCTAGTAGATCCAACGTTCAAGATCACATCTCTCTTGAAATTCAAATTATACATCATTTTCAAAAACAGTATTTATACATATATGTACGTATACATATTAGTTCACTTGCACCCTTCATTATTATACTTTCTTGAAAATATTCTCTGTAACCCTATGAATCAAAATCCACATTTTGAAACTACCCACATCTGCATTTGAGATTTCTTGCTTGATATATTCGAGATATCGAAAAAAATTAAATTCTTTTGTAGGGGTTAAATCTAGTTAAAGAAAAATGTCTATACAGAACAGGCGTAATTCAATGAGTTGTTCACAGACATCTTCTTTGGCTAAGAGGCAAGCAGAGAGTTTCGGAAAAGCTGCAGTTCTTATACCGGAAATGGCAAAGAAACGGCTTGCATTAGCTAATGTGACAAACCAGAAACATGGTTCGCAGAATGGTTCTAGGAGCTCAATGAACATGGTACTCTCAATTTTTTTGAAATATGTATTTTAGTTTACATATATGCATATTTATGTGAAATGTAGGCGTGTGTTCATATGCAAACTATTTTAATCTACAAATTGTGAAGTTTATTTTAGTCAATCTTTTATTTGTATATTATAGATTATTATGTTTTTATGATTAGTGAATTTGGAAGATTTGTAGTATTTACATGATTAAATGTTATGCAGTGTAACATGGCAATTTGGGTCTGTGAGTTACTACGATTATTTTGTAGAGATATTTTGCTTGTATATAAATGTTTCGTGTTTTATCTTCTTATTCTCTTAGAATTGTTATTTAATGTTCTTGCTAAGTTGATTGCAATGTACATTAAGGTAAACCATTATTTGATATATGAACATTTGAATAATCAAATGATAAATAGAACCCGAAAATGAATCAAGAAAAAGTGTTGTGCATTAGATGTTATATTTTAGAACATTAACATGTTATCTTATTTGAAATAGTATATTAATTTTAAAATTTACTATGAAGGTGAAACATCCAGCTAAAGTTGACAATTCAAAGAAGGGAACTGCCACCAACATTGTTAAGGAAAAACCAAGTGCAGTTGTTCCGAAGAAGAATCCAGTTTTGCCCGTTTTTTATGGAACTTTATCAAGGACTATTGCCCCTTGTGGTATGGATTTATCTCCAGATCAGTCGGACAATTTATCAGTTTCAATGGATGAAAGTGTGTCTACTTGTGATTCTTTGAAGAGCCCGGAAGTCGAGTACATAGATAAAAGCAATGTGGCAGATATTGATTCAATTGAAAGAAAGACATGTAACAAACTTCATATATCAGACCATGTGGAAACAGGTATGGTTTATTGTATTGTATCTAGAACTTATTGTTTGGTTTTCACATTCTGCTTTGTTTGCTCAAGTTAAGTTTTAATGCACATAGGAAATATCTGCAAGAGGGACATACTGGCAGAAATGGAAACAAGTGACAAGATTGTTGATGTGGATGACAAGTTCATGGATCCACAGATGTGTGCTACCATGGCTTGCGATATATACAAGCACTTGAGAGCCTCCGAGGTTGTCTGCTTAACATTTAGAGTATCTTTCAATTTTTCGCAAGAATTTTCTATGTCCTCTAAGGACTAGATATGTACATAAATGATAATCCCATGTATAATTTTTCCTTGTCACTCGATGTCGTTCTTATAAGTTATGCTTGTGTTCTATCATCGAGCGTTACTTTGTTATGATGTAGAAGTAAATGCGTATCCGCAAATGGACTTCAAGAAAAATTATCACGTATTTGTTTTTTCTAATCTTCTTACCTCTTCACAATTACAGGTGAAAAAAAGGCCTTCTATCGATTTTATGGAGAAGGTCCAAACAGACATTAACATCAGCATGCGTGCAATATTAGTTGACTGGCTTGTTGAGGTAAAGTCATAATTGCAATAATGGAGTATATATATAAGCACATCACCGATGCAGTCAATACACCTAGAGCAATGCTATTATCTTACACTATTTTGTTCACTTAGCTGAGCTTCATGACCTAACTGCAAATGTGAAATCACAGGTCTCTGAAGAATATAGGCTTGTACCAGATACCTTGTACCTAACAGTTAACTACATAGATAGGTATCTTTCCGGCAATATGATGGATAGGCAGAGATTGCAATTGCTTGGTGTTGCTTGCATGATGATTGCTTCGTAAGATACATTTACAACTCTTTATCCGTCTCCGTCATTTTCACTTTGAATTGTCATATTCTAACATTAGAAAGTGATATTGCAGAAAATATGAGGAAATTTGTCCTCCACAAGTAGAAGAGTTCTGCTACATTACAGATAATACATACTTTAAGGACGAGGTAAGTGACCCCAGTAGATATTTGTGATTAATAAAATTATGCGTAGTTCATAAATTATTACACACACAATGAGCCATATCATTGCTGCAGGTATTTGAAATGGAATCTGCTGTTCTGAATTTCCTTAAGTTTGAATTGACAGCTCCAACAGTTAAATGCTTTCTGAGGTAATGACCAGATTATTAATTAGTAGTCAGTAATATATTTCTATCTTGGATGTTTGCTGCTTATAGATTTGTCATTTTAATTTATGTTCATTGGACATTTTGCAGGCGGTTTGTTCGTGCTGCTCAAGCGGTTACAGAGGTATTGTCAGTTTCTGTTTCTCATATTTTTTTACACGGAAGTTTTGACATATTAAGGTTGAGAGAAACAATGATGCTTCATAAACATGTCAATTTCGTCTAGGATTATTAAAACTTGATAAAAATGAGTAAAATTATAATAAATGAGCCATTTTAAGTCGTATCATATTTGGATTAACCGGGTCTTGTCGTGTCGTTACTGAGTTTTTGATATCATCTACATTATGATACGATCAACCAAAGCCAACCTTTTTTTATTTCTTGTTCTGTCGTTACAGGCTCCATCAATGCAGCTAGAGTGTATGGCCAACTACTTGGCAGAGCTATCTCTTCTGGAGTACAGCATGCTTCGTTACGCCCCTTCGCTTGTTGCTGCATCAGCAATTTTCTTGGCCAGATTTATACATTTTCCATCGATGAGACCTTGGGTATGCCACTGACACTTTAGACACCATCCAGTGGTATTTTTAGTCAGCAACAAGATGTTATTTTAATATATTCAACTGCCGGATGTATTTAAATCGCACTCGTATGATGCAGAACTCAACCTTGAAGCATTATGCACAGTATGAGCCTTCAGATCTGCGTGAATGTGTTAACGCACTACATAGCCTTGCTTGTAATAGCCTCAATTCCAATTTACCTGCAATCAGAGAGAAATACAGTCAGCACAAGGTAAGAAGCTCATCTCTGTCAATTTACATACTGCCTTTACTCTATGCTTGTACTAAAACAAGCCAAGTGCATACTGAGACAATATATTGTATAGTGTCTGCACAAATTCAAAAACTAGGACAGATATTTGGCACCAAAAAAAAAAACCTGGAGAGAGTGTAATCTATTTGGAAATAACTGTTAAAAGTAAGTTCCTGAAAAAATATCTGTTTCGTTTCTCAGTACAAGTTTGTCGCCAAGTACAGCGTTCCATCAATACCTCAGGGGTACTTTATGGACACAAGCGGCTAATATGTTACGAGTCGGACCATGAACATTCCAATTCTCTGTTGGACTAACTCGAATGCATCGGCTGATAGTTCCGTTCCTCCAGTTAACTATGAAATCCAACTTGAATCAGAGTTGACATCGCGGTCGATGTGGCTATCCTGGTTGCTTAGCATGTTCGTATTTCTAGCTTAGATTTCTTACTGTGTGATGAGTATGTAAATAATTGGATTAGAAAAACTTGTGGAGTTCGTTTATCTTTTAAATAATACAATTTCACAGCTTCTGAATCAACTTGTTTAAAATGCTTCTACAAGTTAACGGTTGGCAGAGTCTTTTGACCGAAAATTAAGTAGAAAAATGCAAAATGCCTCTCTTTTCAAACCTGCAATTGTATACTCAAAATTTCCGAAATTATGTACCACCTCCGGTAATTGTTATCCTTCAACAATATTTTTAGTCGGCCAAAATTTTGTCTGGCTGGAACTTTGGGTTTAAAATTGAAAGATATTTCTTTTGATCCTCTACACAAATGCTTCTTTTAATAGCAACCCCAAAATGTTGTCACAATATTTTATTTTATTTTGAAGTATGTCACAATGAGGGTGTTTGGCTTAGCTTATAAGTAATAAGTTACTTTTTTTTAAAAGTATTTTCATATTTTTTTTTGAAAAGTAATATTTATTTTAGAAATTTAAGACAAAATCTTATTTCCAAATTTGAAAATAAGTTACTTATTTTCAGAAAAAGTACATATATACCAACTTTTTCAGCTTATAAGCTACGCCAAACGGGGCCAATATTTGATCATGGCGTCGTCATATTATTCATATTTTTTCTAAAAAAAACAAAGATTTCTTAAAAAAACAAAGATTTCATTAATAAGAAAATATATCTATCATTGAGCATTAAATTTTCATGTCCTGAAATTATAGCATATATGTCACTGAGTTTTGAATCAGTTATGTCGCGCCATATTATTAAAAGTCCGGATTTAATAATATGGTGAGCGAAAGAATGGAATGAATTGGGATGGTAATGAAGTGAGATAAGAATCCTCATTTCATTCTTTTATTCGTTTAGTAATATTAATTTTATTGAAAATGAATGATCATTTTTATTAATTTGTTTGTCTAATATATAGATAAAATAAATTCTAAAAAAAATAGTTTATTCAATAATAAATTTACTAAATAATATAGAAAATATAAATAAGGCAAAATTAATTTATATGGAAAATAAGATTATATATATAATTTGAATTAAAAAGACTAATATTTAAAAAAAATTAAATAGTTTAAAACAATTTTTTTCATTAAATATCTTGAATTATAAACATGATATATTCAAAAATAAAAATAAAAATTATTTATTTTTAGTAAAGATAAGAATGATTATCCCATGTATGAGAGTGAGATAAAAAAAATTAGGTTATGAGATATGATATGAATGACATAAGAATAAGTGATTCCATCCCCAAGTTCTCAACCGAACAAACATTTTTTTCATTCCTAACCCACTATCATTCCTATTCTCCAACCGAACAGACCCTGAATGATCTATAGAAAAACAAAACACATATTGTTGCATTAAAGGGTAATTATAGGAAGCAAAACAGATTTAAAATACTAATAAATTAAAACAATATCAAGATACACAGCATATATGCTTATTGTTGAATTTATACAACATAAAAATTTATACATTCCACAGCATATACTGGAGTATTGCTTAAGTTGTAGAATGTGGTAAAACTCTATATTATCATTCATGCTTATTGTTTATGCCCAGATAATGTTATAAAAATCTATGATATTCACAATACATTTAAACTTCACTCGGGTGCGGGTACTCCAAGCTTATCATATATAAACTCCCTCCCTTGAAAGAAAAACAGCTGTAGCCCAAGGATGGTGATGTATAAACACAGTCTGCCTTGATCATATATATCATTCTCAGAATAAGAATGCCACCCTGGTCACATTTTGTAATGATATACCTAGAAATATCATAAGAAAATAGCAACAATGTCACTTGAACCTTTGTGAGATTGGTTTGGGATTGGGTTTGGGATCTGATCATATGGTGGGATTGAATAAAGTTATCACTTCACATACATAAAACAGTATATACTTTTATATGCATCTCATATATACGGATTGATGGTTAAAATAGCGAACTTTAGCCAAGACATATTTCAATGTTATCAATTACTTTACATTTGCTTGTTTGGTTTGGTCAAAGAAAAGAAACTGGAAATGAATGATAATGATGCCTTGAGCAAAAACCAATTACAAGAAACTTGTTACACAGATGGAAGAAAACTGTGTATTCTTAGTATCGAAATAAGAAACAGAAACTTAAAGGAATAAAACTAGCGACAAAAGTACAAGTATTAAAACCAATTCACCTACAAGACATGATAATAAAATGAAATTAGGTCAGAGCAAAGTGAAAGTGTGTCTTCAGGTGGATTTTGTTCTAGCAAACTATGTAGATGTGATCTAGTTGAGAGAGTTCAGGTTGGCGAGGACTGAAAGTGGGGGACATCAGAACAAGTAATAACTGATTTTAGGCAGTAGGCGACCATTATAATTATAATTATAATTGTGAAGAAAAGTTTATAAGTGGAAGACCATACAAAGAAAATTTACAAACTAACATACATAGTTTGTTTACCAACTAACCTTTGCAAATGAAAGTAATCCTAAATGAAGATCCGGATTCATATTTAAAACTTAATTTTGCAAACTATAATCATTCATATTCAAGTCATATACAAACTTGTCCAAAGAAAAATAAACAGATACACATTAGAACCATAAACTGCAACACAGCTTAGAATATCCATGAAAAATGAAAATTATATCCCATACCTTAATTGTTCTGTCAGCTTGTCCAACAATGAGCTTTCCTTGCCAGTATGACAAAGCCGTTATGACAGAATTGCAAGCAATAGAGGCAATAGGAATGACATCCATTGAATTATTGTCCCCCTGTAGTTGCTGCAGACATATTACCAGTTTACTAAGCATTTTTTAACTGGAGGGAAATTATAAACTTAGGAATCCACTAGAGGGGAAGAGATTAAGAAAAACATAGCAGAGATAGTTTTAGATTAAAAAGGGATTTTCAGACATATTAAGATCTTCTACATGACAAGCTGTTCTGTAGCAATTAGCACAAGTTCTTATATACAGTAACGGAAAGCCTGTAGAGAATTAATATTATTTGACATAAAAATTCAATAACTTGCATATTTACCCGTATCGTAACAGTTTTGCTCCAACCGCCTGTAAAGATCAACATTGCTTTCATGCAAACGGAAAAAACTGCACCTTCTTCTGCAGCTGTAGATTTTATAAGGTGGTTGTCCCTCCAGATCTGAAGGAAGCAAAACAATTACAAGGCATATCAGTCAAGTAAAGAAGTTCCTTGTTTCGTTTTTACCATTTTAATAATATATATAAAGCATACACTTAAATCAGATAAACATACATGTTAAATTCATAGTAGAGAATCAAAAAGATAGTGTAGAAACAAGTTAACCATGAACCTTAACCTCTATATAAAAAAGTTGTCATGAGGCCTTGTATATCACTTTAAACTAGATTGTTGTTAGGTGAAGTGTCTGGTTTCAGACTTTCAGTAAAAAGAATCCGACTCAATCCCATGCCCACATGGCCACACCCATGTCATGTCCGGTCAACACAGGTTTGGGGACAAAATTGGAGAGTCCTAATAATGGAGCACAGGGTTAACCTAAATATGCTACAGCGCAGTAGACTCGGTTTATTTCGGATTCAAATATGGGTTTTAGCCTTGATTTGGGTCCAACAAAAGTGCCATTACAGGATGCTAGGAATCAAAATAGAAATTCCAGATTATTATTTGAACAAACTTGTGATTTGACAAATGTTAAGAGTATTTTGAGTCTCCAAAGTGCCAATAATTGGCATATAGTGACTAGGCCGCTAGGTAGCTGGTAAAGTACAGTAAATTTTACCTTTACGTGTCCGTTTTCGTATGCCGCAACAAGCATATTCTGATCAGCAGAAAGAGATAAAACAGAGGCCATGTTTCCAGGTGAATCTTCCCCCAAAACTGTCAAAGGACTATGGTCACTAAGACACCATAGTCTCACTGTTCCATCCCAGCTTCCGCTATATAGCACCCCATTACAAACTGCTAATGTAGAGACAACTGATTTATGACCAGTCAACGTACATGATAGAGTATAGTTCTGGAGGAAAGAACAAAAGAATGGAACACATCATAGGCCTTCCTTGCAATATTAGTTCAAACTGGTTGCTACCAGAATGGGTGACAATAAAAGGTTAACTTACTTGCATCGACCAGGCTTTTATTGACCTGTCCCCATTGCCAGTATAAAAGTACCCACTTCCAGACACAGTCAGAGCATGAATCCCACTATAGCGCCAATCCTTTTCCACAACCAACTTCTTGATTGGTTCTTCTCCATATGGAATACTGATTCCCCATATGCAGATACCACCACCATTATCGCCGCTTATGCACAATGGTTGTTCTTCATCCACAAAAGCAACAGCCATGACTTTGTGCTCGTGACCTTTAAACGAATGTATGTGAGTAAAATCCTACAACAGGTTAGCAGCAAAAAGCCTCAAGTTAGGGATGACATAGCAGCTCTACTGCTTTAATTACATTGAAGATATAATTATTTAAAATTAAACTGAGCATAGATATTAATAGCAGGTTTAGTCCTTCAATTATATGAAGCTATAGATAATTAGATATGAACAGAGCTTCACATATTACAGAAAATGTTTGGTAGGCAAGTCAGCTTTAAATATGTTCCAACTTCCAAGTGAGTTAAAACTTAATGCACCCCTTTTGTATACTCCGGAATTTAGGATTTCTGGACACAGATAAGTTCACTAGTCAAAACTACATGTATGAGCGTTTTTAGTCAGGTAACTATTCAAGTTTAACTTATATAAACATATAAATATAAGTTAATTAAGAGATAGTTGAGTAAACAATAACCATGCTGTTCAAGTAATAGAGTTCTCTGCACCTAAATGGATGCATAACCATACGCATAATGGATATACTTCACATATTTATTCACCTTAATTTAAATACCACGGTACCAAAATAGATAGCTTAATTCAATTTTTTTAAAGGTGGTTTTGTTAATAAAAAAATGTCATCAAATGTTTTACTTATTAAAAATCAAGCTGCTTTCACAGAAAGATCCAGCATCAACCCACATACATTGTTAAAAACCTGACCGTTCTACAGAAGTTAGTTATAAGGAGTCTACTTGAAGAGGAGACATCTGTGGGCAGTGGTGTGACCGCTAAGCACAGCAGTAAACAAATGTCAATATTATTTAGGTTTTTACCTCCAGTGACCACAAATGAACTGTTTTATCAAATGACGAGCTGAACAAAAATCCTCCTACAACAAAAAGAATCGAGGCATATCAAACTTAAGCTCAACAAGGAGATAGGCACATACATTGCTAAAAGTATAAAGCATTTGAAAGAAATGTTATTTCCTGAGACAGATGATTAAGGTTTATGTCATAAAATTTTGAACCAAGTGAGGAAATATAATAATTAAGTGGCATGTTGTGAATTAGAACAAACTTCTAGCTTTATATCAAAAAACATATTGCTCAATTTAATGCCTATAGTAACTTTGGTACAACCACAAGGTTGTTATGACTGAGCTATACAAAGTTCTCTCTTTTAAGTTTCAAAAAAATGAATTTCAGACATACATGCTGCATTTGCAAACCGAGGACTTAATTATAATAGTATTTACTCTTTAATATAGTTGTCCAACAGGCAATCTTTTCACAAACAGTAGAAACCAAAACAAAAGAAAGAACACATGGATTGCCTGGTAATAGTCATCTGAGGCTCTGAGCTGATTCATATAATGTATTTATTGATGCAATATTGGACTTCAGCGCTTTGAGTGGTTTTGGGTTTTGAGGCTGTCTGATGCAACACGCCCAGAAAGAGTGTATTGTTTCAAGATATATCGATAGATTAATCAAGGTTCAGGTCATTCTTGAGTGTAAACCCTAAAAACAAATCATGATGTGTGTAGCTTCCATGAACTCGCCACATTCTACAGAATTTTTGTTTAAAATTTTAGCATCTTAATAGCTAGCACCAATTCCTGTTTGTAAGAAATCAAACTGGTATATTATTTTGGAGGATTTGAGAGCCACGGTAGATGGAGATGAATATAGGGTGAGATGCCTGGTGGGGGATACGGTGGCTTGGGGGTTGGGCTAGAGAGCCGCCAATTTCTAGGATAAATATATAAGGGAATGAGTGAGGTCTCATAGCCATGTATAGCATTTTGCACACCTACACATATTTTTAAACCTACTATTAATGGTACCCTTTGTCTTTTGATACTTTTCTACACCTTCCTAAATATTCATAATTTCTAAAATAAAATAAATAAATCCAAGATTTACAAAATCTACCAAAATTTTGCAAGCTTCTTCTCGATATTCGAGGTATTCATAATGTTGGCCAAGAAAATAAAATGAAGGGAAATAATAAAAAGAGAATTGGGTGGATTAACCGCATAAAACACATTAACCAAAACCCTAAGGTGTCTCAAGCATACAAGAACCACTACTCTTGGGAGCTCAAAAATTTGTTTGGATGACAACCCAAAACAAGAGTACAATCTCAAATTTTATTATCAATCAAGGTCTCCCAATGATAAAAAATTACATCTCCATACATAGAAGCAAACTCCTAAAACTTGACCAACAAGTCAAGTCATCACATATCTAACAAGAAAACTAGATCCAATCACTATACTCTACTGTGATAATAAAAGAATATTTCTTGTCATCTATTTATAAAATATTACAAAAACCATATAATAAAATAAATTTACAGTACCTAAATAATACCGTAATGTAAATACAAATGAATAATACAATTTTTTTGTGCATCACTCCCCACTCCTATGAGTAAACTCCTCATGCATCTCACCCTCCCCACCCTCGTTAAACCTTACCTCCCAGTGAGACATAGTGGGTATTTTGATTTGTTTGTTATGCTTCGTGTTGTGCAAAGTCAAAAAGGACTAGATTATGGATACGTTTTAGTATCGATTATCATCCATAAACAAATGGACAAGTGGTTGTGGCATATTGGAGTTCAAAAAGCATGTTAGCTTGTTGCGTTGCATGGCCTAATACTAATAAACCTAAGTAGTGCAATACTAACAGGGTGTTCCATTATGTGGAGTTTGCTAACAATGATTTCATGAATCACTCTACACAAAGAAGTACGTTTGAGCTGGATATGGACTACTTTCTAACAAAGATAGTGTGAAAGCTAAGGATACGCTAAAAGAAATGCAAAGCATCCACAAACAACCGGGCAAATAAATAACATGGTTGTCACAAAGACAACTAGACATCGCAATGTTACAAGGAACGCGGGACATGCTAGAGAATATCAAACCAGTTTGTCTGTCCCTGAACATGGATCGATTTCAACCTGTGCTCTTGTATTTTCTGGCGATCCTTGATAACTCCGGCGAACTGGCTCAGAAACGAAGAAAAGAAAAGAAGCAGATCTGAAATCAGACTATCAAATTAGAAGGAAAGAAAAAATACAGGAAAGAAAAATAAGCAGAAGAGGATGAAGGAGAGGATGCAGAAAATAAAGGAAAGAAAATTTTGCTGAAGGTAACGAAGGAGAAGATGGTAACTCGATTAGTGTGACGGTGACGAAGGAGAAGATGGTAACTCAATTAGTGAGATGGATGCCAGTTGTGTTTGTATGGGAAACGTTATATCTACTGCATTATTATTGCTTGACTATCTTATCTATAGCTATGGAACTAGAAGTTCATTTATAAATGTTGTTGTCATGTTGACTTATGCATCCTACAAAAACTTGCATGCCGTAACATATTGGGCACAACCTTAGAATATTAGTTACTGGCATAAATTTGTTATTTCAGATTTGCTTCTCTATTTTCAGAGTTTCCATCAACTCCTTAATTAAGTAATTAACCTTCTGTAGATACAGACGTTCCTACATTACTTTCAAAGAACGGGATGCTAAGTTTGTCTGCATCAGTGTAACCTCTAACTTAACCCCAGGATACAGCTCTTCCTACATTGCTTTCGAAGAAGAAAGAAATTGGAATGTTAAAATTTGGTGTTACAGATGCAACAACAAAATCATCCCAAGGGTTAGAGTAGAACAAGTGTATTTGTTGACACCAAAAAATGTTCTATTCTCAAACCACCAAAATACATGAATAATCAATAGCAGAATTTAGTAGGTCCAAGCATACCTCCAACAGCCAATCCTGTGATACAATCAAAATGACCATTCAAATCAATGCTCTTAACATGACCCTCAGGAAGACCCGCACTGAGATCCCCGTCAATCCTCAAATTTTGAACTTGTTCAACTTCACATTTCTCCTGCAAACTAATCTGGTTTTCTGGCCCTTCCTTAATTTGGTGTATCAGTTTACAAATTTCTCCTAGAACCAAGCAGTGCCTCATGTTCCCCTTTGTCATTGTCTGCCTCCAATTTACAACCATGTCAAATTTTGGATCAACTAGCTTGCCCCTGATGCATTTCCAGATGTCTACTACATCTGGTCTCATCCCTGAATCAAAATCCAAACATCTGATTAGAAGTTCCTTCAATGACATACTTTCCAACTTCAATCTAGTATCTAACAAGGTCTTAACTTTCTCTAACCAAACCATGTACATGACCTCGCAATTAACATTTTCTTTATCGCTAAAAAATAGAAGAAGGCAAAATATATAACTATGCAACTCTTCGATAAATGGTTTCCCAACAAGAAACCAAATTACAACACAAGCCAAAGACCAAACATCTGAACCATACCCAAGAACATATCTTTGGAAGCCTGGCCCTAAATTAGCACCCCCTCTCCGCAATAACTCGACAAACATTTCCGGGCTGACAAATGTAAACCCCTCCAACAAAAAATTGTTCAAAAGAACTTCCAGTTGTTCACAATCATTTTTCTGTTTAGTTGATATAGCTCCCGCAATCATTTTATTCAAGCTCCCGCCCAACATTATCACCTCGTCAAATTCAACACAAGCATGACCAAAACAATCAAAACTAAAACAAGACAAACCAAGAGAACCAAAACTAAATCTTTCCGAATGCAAACCCATCACTGCCTCGCATATCTCCATTCCAGTCATCCAAAGGCCAGAAACAACATCACTCCCCAAACCCACGTCCTCATCATCTTTATAACTAAACCCCTTTTCCCAAACATCCACTTTGTCCAAAACTCTACAACCATGACTCTCACACACTATATACACACCCTGATCATCCTTATTATACCACAACCCATAAACCCTACAAACTCCTCTCCACTTCAAACTACCTCTCAAAACCAACCCCAACTCATCTCTCTCACCATCACTCATCCCACACAAAACCCTCATAACTTTGGTAACATAACTATAGACCAAAACACCCTCATCATCATTGAAAAAAGTCCCAACTTTCACCAAACCCACAACTTGATTCTCTCTCATCAAACACTTGGTGGGCCTTCCAAGAAACCCCCCAAAAGCACCCACCTTTCCCCTCAAAACACCCCCACCCCCACCAAAATCACCAATCACAACACAATCTTCCCCCAAAATCCAATGTTTCCAAGAAAAATAAAAGTCTTGGCTCCACAGATTGGGCATAAAAACATGATCTTTCTCACCCAACTCTTGAATGGGCTTTTGGGGTTTTGAAGAAATGGGTTTGTTAGGGTTTTGGAGGAGAGAAGAGAGGCGTAACAAGTCTATATTTTTGGGTAAAGATGATATATTTTGTGGGTATTTGACAAGTTGAGTACAAGCTGGGCAGCGAATTGTTTGAGGAAACGGGTTAGGGAACTGGACTAAACAAGCTTCGCAAACAGAGTGGCCACAGGAGAGGACGCGGGGTGTGGTGCACGCGCCGTCGTAGTATTGGAGGCATACTGGACATTCCGGCAACTCAGGCCAGTTGGGTGACTCCATGGATGTTATGTAATATTTGCAACAAACAAGTTTGAAATTTCTGATCAATTGGAATTTCGCTGGATTTTAGAAATGACATGAATATGATTTTAATTTTAAAAAGAAGAAAATAGAAATAAGTATACACGATTTGATGGGTTTAGAGTAGTTTAAATCGTAGAGTTATAAAAAGTTTTCATCGCTATTGTTCTAAAAATTGGTAATTAATTAAAATTAATTAATTAATTTTTTTTTATTTAATTGATCATTCCGATTAATATTTAATTTATCTAATTAATATATGTTTCGTACATTTATGACTGAGGCCGATTTCCATTTTTCACAACACCACGAGAAATATGTAAATGAATAAGGGAAGAATTGGATTGAATTATATGATTGATGATTTTTTTTTAAAATAATTATTATTAATATATATTTATCATCACTAAATATTTAATGAGTTTGCTGTTTTGAGAGTGACTTTGAAATAGGATTAAAATTAAGATAAAGATAAATAAATAATAATAAAAGGGTATTTATATAAATTTAGAAAATGAACTAATATTATTATTTTTTTTTACCGTAAATGAACCTAATATCAGAAAAGTCGATAAAAAGGACTTTAAAACCAATTTTTTGATATCTAATATAAATAAATAAAATTTAAAAATAATTGGATAAACTAAATTAAAAATATTGAAAGGTTTTAGATTAAATCCTCGAGTAAAATCCGTGAAGAAAAGGAAAATAAGGCAACACGGGCCAAAGTCCAAAGTAGAAAAGAGGATATAAATTGAGTAGAAAAGAAAAAGTGAGGGCAGCAGCGAGATCATAATCCCAGGCGGAGACGAAACACAATCTATATTTATTTTCAGATCCGATTCCACACCCACCCGCGTTCCCCTTGTAAGTCAGTCAAGTCTTCACTAGTTATTTCACGCATGTTCGATTTGTTTTAACAGAACCCTAGATTTACCATATTAGAAATGCTTAATTTGTATTATTATAGTTTCATCATTATAATAATATTATTAATAATAAATTATACAATAATAAAGCATCATGAGTAGTTTGATCTGAATGAGTTTGGGGTTTTGTATGTACAAGTGATCGAGATGGCTGGTGGGTCAGGGAGTTCCATGTTGTCTTCGTTGTTGTTGTTCACTGTCATTCTCTCCCTTCAGCAAATGTATAGGGGTAAATTAGCTTCTACCGAGTTGTTCACCATTCTCGGTGGCTTCACTAGTTCTCTCCTCTTCCTTATGTTGCTCACCGTAAGTCTTTTTTGCCTCTGTCATTCTATCTTGATTGTTTTGTTTGTGATTTCGTGTAATTTTGTATGAGATATTGTGTATTCACGATACTCCCTCCGTCCCAAAATAATTTTAGGGGACAGAGGGAGTATATGACTTTTACTTGACTTTTCCGAGAACATTGTGATTCTTGTTCTGAGTCTGGTTATTTAATGTTGTGAATTGTGCTCTTTGTCCTCATGGATGTCAAAAATTACCAGACTACTAAGTTTTTGAAATACTTATATGGCACTGGAACTCTACGGTTTTGTGTGTTATTATCGAGTCTGACAATCAGAGTGGAGTGCCTGAATTGAAGCCACATAGCTAACCTTGCTTGTGTACTCTGCATTCGAACCACACTGTCTGCAAACTGAAATAAGTAAATATAGGGTAATTAAAAGCATCATCTGAGGTTATTCAGACTCTAGGTAGTTTCATACTACAGGCTTACAACTTAGTTGAAAACATGAAGGTCTCTCACGAAAGAAAATAGGTGTTCATAAATTTTTGTCTATCTACATAGTTTTTCTCCTTGAGGTATGCATATCTATAATTCTATCCTTGCATCCGGTATTATCAAATAAAATATAAATTTTAAAAATACAATTTGATGTCATGAGGTGATCATTGATTTGGTATTTTTTTGGCAGTTCATTGGAAATTATCAGGAGTCTAGTGGCGTCAAGACTGGATGGGGTGCTGGTGAGATAATCATTCTTTTGCATATTAAGATTTATGAAGTATTATTACTTTAGGAATTTGGGGTATCCAACTTTCACACATTTTGCAGGGTTCAATTGTGTAGAAAATGCTTTGCTGGAGCCTAGAAAAAACTGAAAAGCTTCTATGTTTAAGATATTTACTTTAAATGGATTATGGAATTCTCCGTGCAGGGATTCCCACAAACTAGTTACCATGGTTTCCAATTTAGATAATTTGTACCTTAACAGTTCCACATCAGCATCCATTGTTCCACAACAGCGTTTCCTATGAATGTTGACTAGTACTAGGAGTCTAGGAAGATATTAAATTCAACTATTTAAGTAGAGCTGCTGAATCATAAGGCTTGATATATCATTTCTAGTGGAAAAAGCTTTATAAAGATGATGTGTTTCCTTATAATTAGAATCATCTTGTAGGTGTGTGTATACATATATTTTTGTTTTGTGTTTTTGCTCAAAATAGTAGTTTCTAATTAGATATATTGCCTGGGGTCCTTGCAACTGTAACTTAGTGTAAACATTTTGTGGGCTTATAGACTTTTAATTGTCTCTATGCTTCATATACTTGTAAATCCTGAGATATTATCACATGGATCTTGTGCAACAAGAGAATAAATGTGACCTTTTCTTTGCTTGGATGCGAAAAGGTAGGAGCTACAGGACTTAAAAGCTGAAAAATGACTTAAATAGATAGTTTAAATGTTTTGTTTTTTATCAATTGATATTCTAAGCATTATTAATTAATGAATTTCAAATGGCTGCAGTGATACTTGCAGAATTAGTTGCTCTGATTGCTGCTGGCACCGTCCATCGAGTTTGTATCACTACTTGGTAATACTTATCTTTATTATGTGAATTTTGAGTAGTCAGTTTTGTGAGATTCATCGAGTTTGTACCACTACTTGGTAATACTTATCTTCATTATGTGATTTTCGACCAATCTGTTTTATCAAGAACATATGTCTGATATTAAGATGGAATATAAATATTGTGACTGAATTATGTTGCAAGCTGTATATGATCTGGCCAGGGATTTAACTATAAATGAACATTTTCCCAATTTTCAAGTTGTTATGAAAACTGTGTATAAGCCATATAATTATCTTTTAACATGAATTCTTAGTACTTAGATAATTCCAGTTAATAATGGGTTAACCTAAAGGAAACACTTCTTCGCTGCGGTGTACTTGCAAGTTGCAATCAATCAACCCGAACACTAGGTTTCTTAAAGAAGACGATTTAATGAAACAAGATGTTGTGGTGGCTACTTTATTTTACCATTTAAAATATTCTTAAAAAAGTTAGATATATATGATAGTAGTTAATTGCTAGTAATCTTGATAATTATTAGGAATATTCTTTCGTCGTATTAAGTTATATCCCCCCCCCCCCGCGCCGCCGCCGCATATATAAGGGATGCAATCAGATTAGATTATATATATACTGATTAATATTTAATAAATCTGGCGATTTATTGTTTTTCTACTAAATCTCGGTGTAGAATGTAGATAGATCCTAGCCCTCGTTCTACCCCATCTTCACCCGTAATTTGGTTTTGTAAATAATAATTCATAGGTCAGTAGTATTTTTCCGTCTTTTACCTTTGTCAAAATGTAACTCGACCTAACTCGTGTTAGTTTTGGATCAGTAAAAGAAATTTAGTTGACATTCATAATAAATATTGATCTTTTTTTATTTTATTTTTGGAGCACACAGATATGCTCTATGCTCAATTATGGGCGGTGTTTCTGGCAAGCTAGTAGTGGCAACACTTATAGCTTTTATGAATGTGAACCTTATTGTAGATGAGTTTGTGATTGAGCAAATTCTATTTAGCATGTTATCATTTAAAGCAAAGTCTTTGCTACGACTCTATCTGAGAATATTAAAACAGCTGCCTTGTTAAAAGATGACTAACATTTTTGGATGCTGGTGCAGCTTCCTGTTCTCCGCAGGGCTACTGTACGAGGTTAACAAGCTTTCAGGGATGTCAGTTGGCAAAACAGAAACTAAAGCAAGAAGGTCCTGAACTTACTATTGTCCGGGCTAGGTTTTGATTTCCTTTAGTTAATGGTAGTTTGTTTCTGCCCGAAAAGTACTTTCATGAGATCTATAAACAAAGCAAAGATTTAGATTATTAAAGGATGATCATTACAAATGAATGAGGTTGCTATGTCAACGCTCTCCCCCATCTTTAATGTTGATTTATCTGCTTGGCAAGCAGTGTTGTTTTACTCCTTTTATTTTAGATTGGGATATGTCAAAAGCATCATCCTTACTTTTGATTGCTAAGAAAATTTATTTAGCATAAATTTGAATGCTAAGAAACTGGCTATGCTAATTATATCAGTAAACATAATGGTTTTGTCCATTAAAGGTGACTATAGTATACTAGGGAAGTCTTGCTAGTTGCTACGCATCAGCAAAGCTTTGAAATGAGTTGCTGACTCCAGGATGAATTAGAATCTTGTATCTAGGATGACCAATATTTTTTTGGGAAATTAATAGAAAATATTTGCGAAAATATGGTATGCCATTAAATATAACATATATCAATTATATTTTGTGTTTTTCTTAGAAAAGAGTCGCAGTTACAGTTTAGTTGCGTTTAGTCGGAAAATCGTATGTTGGTAGAGACTTTACAAAAATCGTAATTTTGCAAAAAAGAAGTTAATTTGCAATTTTTTTTCAAAAAAAACATATTTTGAAAAAAACTCTTTTATATAATATGAAAAAATATATTAAAATCTTTCCCCTTTGCTCGTGCTTTTGCTACCAAGTACTTCCAGGACTGGTGAAGTATATAATAGGACAGACTTGGCCGAAACAAAAACAAAAGAACTCTAAAATGATCAAAGTAGAGCAGTGTGCAAGGTTTTAAAATCACCTATCATTGTATATCATTCTAATTGGTGAAGGCGACTGGCAGAAATTAAAATACTCACATCACATATCCCCCGAGACTTGATTCCGCAACCTCTTACCTCTTATTAGCAATAGAGGACTGGCATCTACTAGGCTCCGATGCTATGTATATTCATACAGAGAAAAGTATAACAGATGCAATAAAATTGTTAGTTCTAGTTTTTGGTTGCGTCAAGAAAGACAATTTCCAGTCATTTTCATTGTTTATCATTCTGGGCGACTTCATGTTTCCAGTCATAGATAAAATATTATACGGTATGCCTTGAGTCGCTCTACAGCTCTAATGGTATTAGGCAAGAATGTAAGTGCATTTGCGTAGTGAATGATTTTGTTCTAAGACTTGTTTATATTACAAGCTTTAACCAACACACTAGCAGGTGGAGAACCAACCTACTCCATCTCATCAACTCCCTTAATGTGCTTCTCAAGTACTCGGGCTACTAGAATTACACTAGTAAAGTAGTATATATACACAATCAAGGTTTAGCGCATCATATAACTAGAATAACAAATCTTCTCATAGGACATTAAACAAAATTCTATTCTTCTTTTGTACAATGGCATCCCATAAGAACTCCATTTTGCTTCCCTTTAAGGGCTTCATGTCCCTCTTTTTCCTAGCCATAACAATCACCTCTGCAACCTCAGCTCGAATCCTTGAAGCAGAAACAACTTCTACGAATGGAATTGAATCTACTGTACCTGCCTCCACCACCCCAGCTGCTGCAACTGGCGGAGCAGCTATAAGCCATGACCATCCACTTACATTCTTCATGCACGACATACTAGGCGGAACAAACCCTTCTGCTCGAGCAGTAACTGGAATTGTCAATAACCCTGCTCTCAATGGTCAAGTACCTTTTGCAAAACCTAATGGTGCACACTTCGCTATCAACAATGGTGTTCCATCAACTAGTGGAAACAATGGACTTTTGGACAACAATAACATCCCCTTCCTCACCGGCCTTGGCAGAAGCACATCTAACGTGATCCAAAACAACAATGGAGGATCCGGGTTCTTCAATGGTGCTCAAATACAGGCAAGGCGTAGCTAGCTCAATAGGAGCGGGGGCTATTGACCCCATTGAACTTGCAATTTGACATACATATTTATCATACAAATTCCGAGTGCGAGGGTAAGCTTAGTAACTATTTGAGGTTATAACAAAATTTTACACTAGAAAACCTTATAACCTCGAATAGTTAGCTAAGGCCGCATTCAGAGTCGTTATTCTCTTATATTATATTAATTTAGATTATAAATTTTACCCTATTTAAATAATTCATCAAACCCTTTGAACCTTCGACCTGACTAATTAATTTTTCTGGCTACATCAAATCTAAAAACAGGGAGTAGGAGCTGACCTAAGGAAGCTCATGTTCGGAACAATCATTGCTATTGATGATGAACTAACCGAGGGACATGAACTCGGATCAGGATTAGTTGGAAAGGCACAAGGATTTTATGTAACGAGTTCGGAAGATGGAAACAGCCAGACAATGGCTTTCACTGTTATGTTCGAGAGCAGTGGTTATAAGGACGGTTTATGTTTGTTTGGTGTTCATAGAAGTGCAGTTTCACAGTCTCAGATTGCAGTAATGGGTGGTACTGGCAAGTTTTTGAATGCTAAGGGTTATGCCACAATCAAGAATATTGCAGATGCTAATCCGCAAACTAATAATGGAAACACTGATGGATTAGAAACTGTGTTGGAGATTACTCTGTATCTTGCTTAGTAGTCTCTGTGTGTGTGTTAATTCCTTTTCTTTGTGTGTAATTTCTGTTCATGTACGTTGAAATTTGAATATATGCATGCTTTGCTTACAAAGTGTGACGTGCACGTGCCTCTCATGCTCTCCATAGTTTTATACGTGAGATAAAGTCCTCATTAGCAAAAATATATTAATTAATCTAACTACATTTTGTTGACTTGTTTTAAACTTTTATATATTTAAATAGATTTTATAAAGTGCACTCTGAAAAATGAAATGTATCATATTTATTTTCTTGACTTGTTTTAAACTTTTGGTAACTCAAAAGAAAACATTAATTTCTATTATATAATTTTTAATTTTTAATAATATTATGTTCATGCAGTAGAAACTCTTTAAATTAATTTTATCCAAATTTAAAAGAATAATTAATTCTTTTAAATAAAGTTATAGTATTTAATATTTCGCATAAAAGAAAATATTTAATAAAAACATATTATTATAAACTTTATAAATTTGAAAAATATCTTGTCAGATTTTCTTGTAACTTTCATATACAATTTTCATTTTCATATACAATTGAAACGACCCTAAAACTCAACAGTGACCTCAGTTTAAACTGTTTTGACACCAAGAGCTACTAACTAGTCTGTTACTACTTGATTACTCTCACGTAAGCCTCTGTTTCTATTTTCTATATCCCCCTTTTTTTTAGCTGTCATTATATCCAAATCAAATCGCATGCCCTCTACGTGTTTGAGGATATGTCTGTATTAGTGACCTGAGCCCAACACTTGCTTGTTTCTCTTTGTTAAAAATATTGATTAAGCTTTCCTTATAATTATATTTTACATACATTCAAAACAGGAGTATTAGTTATTACATTTGTGGTGTGAAGAAACTTTCTTAGCTCAAATCAAGTTATTTGGTAATGATTGATTATGGTTTTGAAGTCTTTAAGGCAGAGTATGTCGAAGATATAAACATTTAAAATTCTAACGTTTTATGTGATTCAATTGCGATAAATTTATAAAGCTTCCTCGTAGATTTGTTAGAAAATTTGTGCTAGTGATCGCCCAAGTTCATGTCGAGTCTAAAATGATCTGGTTTATGTGGATTTAGTGTGCGGAAAATATGTTATGATTTAGGCTAAACCATTTAGCAATTTTAATCAGTTAAGTAATTTACTCTTGTACTTTCATTTATGTTTCAGATTTTTGGTATTCCGGAAACACATTATGATCAGAAAAGGCTGCTGTCTTATGGAGTCATGCTTCAAATCGTTGGCGTTGGCTAGATTTTATAGCTCAAATAAAACAGTTATAGGACCATCTGATCCAACAAAAAAGATATGCAAACTAATGATGTCTTGTCCAAAATTAGGTCTTGCTGCTGCACTTGACCAAAATGGGGTAAGAATTTCCCAAGATGTTGTTGAAAAGGTTCTCGCTAGATTTGAGAATGCTGGTATGCTGGCGCATCAATTCTTTGAATGGGCTGGGAAGCAACGTGACTATGAACACAGTGTCAGAGCTTACCATACCATCATAGAGTCTATGGCGAAGATAAGACAGTATCAGATAATGTGGGATCTTGTGAATAGTATGGGTAGCAAGGGAATGCTAAATATCGAGACATTTTGTATTATCATGAGAAGGTATGCCAGGTGCCAGAAGGTGGAGGAGGCAGTTTATACCTTCAACGTTATGGAAAAATATAAACTTAATCCAAATCTGGCTGCTTTTAATGGTTTGCTAAGTGCATTATGCAAGTCTAAAAATGTAAGGAAGGCTCAAGAGATTTTTGATAACATGAAAGAACGATTCAGTCCCGATTCTAAAACCTACAGTATATTACTTGATGGGTGGGGGAGGGACCCTAATCTTCCAAAGGCTCGGGAGATATATAGAGAAATGGTCAAAGTGGGCTGTGATCCTGATATAGTGACATACGGGATCATGGTTGACATCCTTTGCAAGGGAGGAAGGGTAGATGAAGCCATTAATATTGTCAAGGACATGGACTCTAATGGATGTAGGCCAACATCATTCATCTATAGTGTTTTAATTCATACTTATGGGATAGAAAATCGGATCGAAGATGCTATTGATACATTCTTTCAAATGGAAAAGAATGGCATCAGTCCAGATGTGGCTGTATACAATGCATTTATTGGTGCTTTTTGTAAGGTAAACAAGCTTCAGAATGTGTACAGGGTTTTGGACGAAATGGAGTACAAAGGGGTGATCCCAAATTCAAGGACATTTAATATTATATTAAGCAGCTTGATTGATCGTGAAGAGACTGATGAAGCGTATAAGGTCTTCCGTAGAATGATCAAGATTTGTGATCCAGATTCAGACACGTATACATTGATGATAAAGATGTTCTGTGACATAAATGAGCTTGAAATGGCTCAAAAAGTATGGAGGTACATGAAAAAGAAACAATTCCTGCCAAGCATGCACACGTTCTGTGCACTTATAGATGGATTTTGTGACAAGGCTGATGCCCAGCGGGCCTGTGTTTTAATGGAAGAGATGATCGAGAAAGGAATTCGACCATCAAGGATGACATTCAAGAAATTAAGACAACTGCTTATAAAGGAACAGAGAGAAGATGTTCTTAAATTTCTTCAAAAGAAATTGGATCTCCTGGTTAAAGAACCTTTATGTGATTGAAATCTTAGATTGAAGAATTACTTGTGTAATCCAGTCATGTTATAATAGGGATTACTGGGGAATTCAATTATTATGATTAAAAAAAAAATCATTTTACAAGTCTGATTTCATCTTTTGTGAATTATAGATTTATTTTAAACATCAAATGAAGAGAGGTAAAGTTTTTTCACAAGCAACTTTTCATTCTTAAATCGAGAAAATATCTTCCTTTCTATCGCGCAGATCTCTTTTTTCGTTTTCTTTCTTCATCTCCGTTCAGTTAGGCTAAGATTTGCATGCGACAAGTTGGACATTACGCATACCCTGTATTTTTCTCCTCAAAGCTACAATTAATCAATTATCCTTTTGTATAATGATCATAGTTATTTGCCAATTTAAGTTATATATATTTTATGAAGCAGTGTTGATTAAAGACTAAAGAGTATTTGAAAGACGGACATTCTAAAGCTCTAAATTTTGCTATCAAACAATTGAGATTTTTAAGTATGTTTTATCTGGGTTCTGGATCAGGTACCATGTTCTCAATATTTACAGTAAAAATGAATGTAATCTGAGGTAATTTCCCTGATTATTATACAGAGACTGTTGATAATGCTTCACAGAAAATATTTGATTCAAAGAAGCAAAGTAGCAAACTGTGGTCCAGAAACCGGCAACTTTGTAAAGATAAAAACATTTGTAAAGATAAAAACAGAGATAATAGCAAAATTAATATTCAAAAACCAGGGGAATTAACTTTGTTTGGCAAAGTCCAGATTGAGATTATTTGGGGGATAAAAAACCTACACTACTCTTATATTTTGATAAGATTGCTAGCTTATAGAGCTCTTAACGAAGATATGAGCAGCAACTACTTTGGTGGAGGGAAGAAGATGGCATCTGCAGTCCTTTTAGAGCGGAATTGCTGCTCTATGTCCGAACCCACATTGAAAGACGCCTGGAGAACTTGTGGAGACAATGCCTTCCATGCACCGATGCTTCCAGCTAGATGGGTGAATACCGGACTGCAATAAGATCACAGGTCATTAGAATTAGAATGAACCATAAAGATAAGGTAAATGTTGGTAATAAAAGGCTGTCAACTAGGACTAAGAAATTAGAGCAAATAACGCAAGGATACTGAAAATCTACCAGCTACTTTGTAGTACTATGTAAATGGTGCTTACTTTGGAGTGGATATGATAGAAAACCATTTCAGGCCTTCCGGATCAGCAATCTTTGAAACAACAAAAAACCTAGGCACAATGAACAGATTACCAGCCTTGACAGTTGTTTCCAGAACACGTTTCCCGTCTACGCCGACAACCTGAGCACGGCCACTGCCACGAACAATGTAAGTTACCTGATATGCCGAGTCACATGAAAAACCTGGAGAGCACATTGCACTTCCATCTAGCCTGACAAGATCAGCTCCAAGACCAACCTCACCAACCAAAGGCAGATTCTTAGTGTTCAAAACCACAACCCTTCCACCATTTTTAATATCAACATCTAACGGGGCTTCTAGACAGTTTAACACCAATCCATTGCGATGTTTTTCACTGGGCTCAGTGATCTGGAAACCTGCATCAAGCTTGACTATTCCATTACCTGGTTGATTTCCTACGAGGGTCTTCACAACACTTTCCTCCAAATCCCATGCCCTGCCTACAAACTCAGTTGAAAAGCCAGTGAAGATTCCATTAGAGCCTGTCAAGAAGAAGTTAGTAAATGAACCAGGCTTGTGGGCTTTTGAAGTATCTCCCAAGAAAAGAATTACAAGCTGAATGTCCTCTCTATTGTACCACCAAGTCACAACACCAAATGGGAGAGCAATGGAATCCCCTGTTTTGATAGGAAGAACCTTCTCCTCTTTCTCAGGAAGAACAATTCCAGCAACTCCACTCCCTAATTAAGGACAAAACAAACTCTGTAAGAAAGTAACATACATAATTACATCAAGAACTTAATAATTGCTATCAAGTTTGGAATCCTGTATCTCAAAGTGAAATTCTTTTATATCCTTGTAAATGTATATATGATCATATGAAGGTAGCTGTTTATAAAGTACCATAGAGGTGACAATTTTAAAAAAGAAACACTCATAGAAACATAGAGGTGATAACATGCATGATTCCCATAAAATAAGTAGATATAGTTAGTGATGAGGTCAGTGAAACTGATCCACAGTATATTGATCCTGTTCGAGTTGGGCTGATTGCAATACACAACAAATGGATTGTTTTGAAACAGGATAGACGAGGGAGCCTTGCAAAGGCAATGAGACTTGAAATTCATGAGGTCTCAAGGAAAAAGAGCAAGGGATTACATCAAATTATTGTCGTATGTAAAAAGATACAATAACATAATCTTAGCAAACAAAAATATCATGAACAGGCAAAACCAATGAGCCATAAAAAAAGATATCTCACCTAAAACTAAATAAACTTATAGAGTATCACATTAAAACCCTAAAATCATACTTAAAAATTCAAAATCAATATATATTCAACGACACACATAAGCGATTAAAAACCGAAGATCAAATAAACGATTCATTGATAGCAGAGTGACAAGAAACCTTCCCCATCCCTTTCACAGAGGTACATCACATACAGGTACATACAACATAACCCGAACAGCAAGATCAAATATTAATACTGCACCACAAACCCCATCTAATAAAATCATCCTAAACCCCAACCCCATAAAAAAAGCCACAAATCACAACATATACATAAAAACAATACACAAAGAATCCATCATCATCAAAACTAAAATCAAATCACAAAACCCTATAAACCCCACAACACATGGATACTTGATTTTTATAAAAAAGTGTGTGATCATGATAAAAGAACATACCTTGAAGAACATAAGCAACCTTAGAGGAATCAGAATAACTGGGAAGAGCAAAGCCATTCTTGTTCAAAGAAAGCTTAGCAGCACCAATATTGCCTTGTTTAAGCATGGGAAGATCATTGGGACACCAAGCACAGTAGCTTCCACCATCACCTCCATATACATTCTTAGCCTCTTTAGGTGTCAAATCAATCTCCATCTTTTTTTCTAAAACAAAAAATTATCAAAAAGATCGAATTTTTCAAGAAAATGTAGTGTTCGAGGAATGAGGGGGTCACGGATCATGTATATATAGGTGTATGTATAGATAAGTATTCTAAAAGACTGATTAACACTAAATAGGATTAAAATCCGAGAAGATACACGTGTTTTATTCTAACTAAAATATTCTACTATTTCTAATGCCTTTTCTTCTTCAAGGATAGAAGATAGGGGGGGTTTTGGGTTTATCCAATCCCTTGTTTGTAGTTAAAGAAAGTTAAAAACATTTAAAAAAAAAATAAGATTACGAGCTTAATAGTATATATTTTAATAATATTTGGCCAAGAATCGAATTTTAATTTATAATTAATTCTTCATAAGCACAATAATAAATTTAATATTATTTTTAAATATTATTTATAAATAAAATAGTTAAGATTCAATTATCAACCAATATCAATAATTAATTTCATATTATTTTAGAAAAAATATTAAATTTTATATTAAAATTGAATAAATATAAATTTTAAAATTAAAAATTTTAATGATAAAATTATTATTAAAAAAATTCATATATGAGCTAGTAAGTAAGTTCTAATTTGTATATAGGATATAATGGATTGTTGATACTAAAAAAGGTCTCGCCCGATTCCTTGAGAAGATTATCCATATTCAGATAGACATGGATTACTTATCTTTTTTAAGATAAAAATGTAATTTTGGAATGATCATAAAAATTACTTGATAGATTTCTATAAGAACGCTATGTGATATTAGTTTGGCAGACGGTTTTTTACTTAGTGTATTATGAGATCAATGTTAGCTAAAACATAATTATTTAAGATATTTGTAACTTGTAAGGAGTATTAGCTATAATCATTAGTTATATTTAAAATATTATTTTATTATTTTTAAATATACAATTAAAATAAATTTAATTAATTTTATTTAATACAAGTTAAAATAAAATATATTTATTGATAATATTATAATATTTTTATATTTATGTACATGTTTGAAATTAAATATTATAAAATAAAAATAATTATTATTACAACTGAAAATATAATAACATATTTTATAAAATAAACATCAAATTAATAGTATATAAATAAACATTAGTTACATATATTATAAAACATATTTTATTATATTAGAATATTAGAAGTTTTATAAATTTAGTTAACAATAAAATAATATTTTACACTTAATATTACATCAAATTAATACTTTATAAATAAAAATAAAAATAGTACATCGATACATATATTAATAATGAATACATACACACACATATATATATTGTATATTATAATATTATATATTTAATAATGACTATTATATTTTAAATTAAATTATTAAACAATGAATAAAGATAGTATGTTATATGTAATAAATAAATAATAAAATTTAAAATAGGGCTTAAACTAAGATTAGGGTTAGGAGATATTTTGAGTGGGAGTTGACATGACCTGGATTTATTTAGATGATGGCGGTATACTATACTAATGTGCGTCACTTTTGTTATTTAAAATTATACCTAATAGATTATCGGTTGGAGTTGTCATTATTTTACATATTAGTCTATAATGTCATGTAGATATTATCAGCGTTGGAGATGCTCTTATGTAGCAATTGATTTTGAGTTGGTAAAAGAAAAGTGAGACCCTTTTCAGGAAAATTTAAAATTACATATTCACATATACTATCAACTTTAATCAAATACTAATAATCAAGATAAAGTTCCCAACAATCACGATTAAATTTAGTTGACAACGGGGCACAATTTTTTTTTGATGAGTAATTTCAAATATATAAATATCTGTGCGTTCTTTTTATTCATTTTTAGAATACTTTTTAGGATCTGTTCGAGAAAATTGAACCCAAAATGTTGGGACAATAAATGGATAACTCTCCCACTTATCTAATCTCTTCCCATATAAATCTGTGTGTTATGCACTAATGCAGTAACGGGGTGGGTTGTTGATGTAACCTTTCCCTGAGTGTTGGCATCTTATTCAATCAACTTTAAGGTTGGTTAGTTTACGTGTCAGTTTCCGCATTAGCCAACAACAAACCAACTATTACACTGGACCTACATTATACGGAAAGTGGAGGAAGATCATGTTTATTACTAATTTTAGACACAATTTGATCATGTACTTATAAACCAACTTTTAGATGCAACTTATTTGTTTCCAAATGTGTGCTTGTAACTTAGCAGCAACTTTAATTTGAGCAAACAACTGCAGCACTCATTTGTATATGTTTAGAGTAATTTCAATATTTCCAGAGTTGTCGAAATATATGTTTAATTAAAACATGGTCGACTCGATGGATATGACATAGTTTGAAGGATGTATATTTGAGTAATAACAGATTTGTATTCGAATAAATTCAAATGAGTAGCTTGTGATTTACTCAAGTTGAATCAGATCAGATATGAGATTATTATACGAACTTGAGACGAATCTGAGTGACTTGTGAAACGATTCTCTTAATACAAACCAAATCCAATAGAGTAGTTGTGAATTCGAGTAGAATCTGCCCACATAAATATTAAGTAGAAATTCAACTCGGTTTCTCCCCGTTAATTTGTGACCTGAGATTTTCTATAGCATTCTTGCATTGAAACCATTACTCTGTTATAAGGTGATTTTATAATGTATTCTGATTCCTAACGCTTTCTTATCAGGCAATGGAGTTGCTGGCATTGTTCTTCCAGAGGAAGACAAAAAGGCTCTCCCAATCAAAACAGGGAATGCCATTGCTCTCCCGTTTGGTGTAGTGACATGGTGGTACAACAGAGATGATAGTGAGCTTGCAATCCTTTTCCTGGGAGAAACTTCATAAGGCCACAAAGTTGGTTCCTTGACCAACTCCTTCTTGACTTGCTCAAACGGTATCTTCTCAACTGAATTTGGAGGCGGAGCGTGGGACTTGAATCAAAGTGTTGTGCAGATCCTTGTTCATAATCAACCAGTAAAAGAATTGTCATGCATCTTTCAATGTGGGTGATAATATCGAGAAGCAATTTTGCTCTAAAAGGGTTCAAATGTCATCTTTTTCCCTCCATCCACCTGAGAATATATACGACAAAAGTTTCTCCTTTGCCTTTATGTTATCAAAAGAAAGAATAAACGTAATTATTATCCTTCCACAGGGCAAATATTTGATGTTGAACTTGTTCGTTGGTTTCTTTGTGAAACCTCCATTTGAAACCCTTTTAGAGGGAAATTGCTTCTTGACATCATTCATCACCCACAAATTCTGCTACACTACAGTCACATTCTGCTAGATACGTGCATCCGTGTTACCTTAGCAATGTTAGTAATTTTTAATGGTAAATAGAACTTTCAGACTAATGCATATTTTTAAAATGACACCAAATATATTAAAATTAAATAACTATTCAATTACCTTACTTTTAAATTCACAATTTCATTTAACACTACTCTAATTAATTATTCATTTCATCCATTTTCACACTTACATGCCTACGTGTCAATTATAACAATATCTATTCTTGGTTAGGTATTGTTCGAAATATAGAATCTAGTATAACATTTTTCTATTTTGAAAGAAAGTATAACATTGCATTGGAGGGGTGTTTTTATTTGTCAACAACGGATTTGTACAAAGCTTTCTCTTATTGTTTGAAGGTAGATGTATAGAACATATCGTTCTGGTGAGGGTACTGTTCATTTCTTATCAGACTTTATTTCCAAATTATTCGTTTACATGTTCAATTTATAATCTCAGGAGAGAATGAGAATGGACTAAACGTTCTCGTAAGACTTGAGACTTCACTAAGAATGCTCAGACTGAAGAAATATCTGGTTCAGCTAAGAATGATTGTGGAAACCACTTAAACTAGGCATTCCAAATCAAGCTTGAATTTGCAGCCGATGCACATGCCTATAAAATTGGCACTCAGGTTGGTCCTATTTACTTACATCTAAGAGTATAATAACAATTATAAAGATAGGTGCAGGAAATTTGTCGTAGGCCTGATGTGAGAAGTTTACTAAGTGAAATATAGATATACCATCAAGGCCTTGCATCAATAGTTCAAGTTCACATCCCAACTTTCTGTAAAATTACTGACTGTACTGATTAGCAAGTGAACACAGAGCGTTCCGAGTCTTCCGACTAAGAAATATACAGGATTAGTTGTATCACTAAAAAAGATTAAAAGTGCCTCGTGGGAAGCCAAAGATCCATCAAATTAATTTTTTTTTCTCTTTCCATGTGTATTAGAGTTGTATTCACTTTTGGTCATGTTTCTATCCAAGGAACACCGGTGATTGTTCTAGAAGGATATGGTTGGCAGTTGTTTGGCGTGTTCCAGTCATGACTCAAATTACAGGAGAAAATTAAGAAGAGGTATTTGGAAATATGGGCACATATATTGATCTAATATACATGGACCTCTCAGGATTCTTATTTTACAAATTCCTTTTAGAAGCATAAACTTGGTAATCTGTTCTTATGGGGTAGTCATCATCCTCTGTCTTATCGCCAGATAGAGGCCAATCATCTTGCTGAGAAGATAAATAAGTCTGTCTCTTCTTATATCAGTGTTGAATGCAAATCATTATTTGGATAGACTTTTGTAAATCATGATTTGTACCAAGCTCGATGTCTCTTAGCTATATATGTTTACTTTAGAGAAACTCAATATTCTATGAATGATATATCTTCGATGCACACTAACTGGAGTCAGCATTGTTTCTTCCACCCACAGTTTGGTAAATCGTAAATGACATCACAGTTTGTTAAATCGTAAATGACATCACAGTTTGGTAAATCGTAAATGACGTCTATCTGAAATCTAAGTGGAGGACTGTGGATGATGTGCAATTTTAAAATTTCTTAGACAGATGATCGATCTTCACAAAAACCTTAGCCTTGCAAATATCCTTGCAAGTCACACGATTTCTATGCGATGTGAGCGCTGCAGAGTGAGCAGCTGCTAGAATGAGTCTGACTGTCAAGGCGCATAGAAAGAAATTAGACCAAATTTGGTAGATGTTTATTCTAATATCCTTCTTATTTATTTGCCCAAACAAACTGAACGCTCGGTGGTTTCTCGGCCATCTTTGCATAATTGCATCATAAATCTCCTTGAACAGTTGTATTGGCAGAGAGCACTCGATTTAGGAGCCTAGACCTTGGCTCTGTTACTGTACAGATAGATCATCATTCTTGTCCTCAGTTAGCCTTCACCTTTGAGCTTTCTTTCTTGGCGAATATGGTGCTTGAATTCCGCAGCAGTGTCTATAGAGTATCCACTACTAACTTAACATTAAAAATATTAACAAAATTTTGAAACCATGTCAATATCATGGAGAGATAATTTCAGCTGAATGTTAAAATTTTAATGGTTGTCAAAAAATTTAAGATATGATACTGGCAATCTGTTGCCTGTCTTTTTGATCATTTTTGTTCAAATCATCGGGTGACATCTTTCTTTCCTTGACAAGTAAACAAGCTTTTTTTTTTTCTAGTGACTGCACAAGGGGACATTTGCACTAGAACCAAAAACTGTAGTCTTTAATTGTGTACCTGCTAAGCTGTTCAGTCATCCGAATTAATCAGGCAGTGTATTGTTCTTTACTTGTTCCTGTTAACCATTCTATTATCTGCAGAGTGTGTGTAATTTATTTCAAGAAGATATGAATTCCAATTATGAGAAGATTACATTAATGTGTGACACTTGGGCACAAAAGTATGAACTTTATGCAGGGATTGTGTTAGTATAACTTGGAGTCAACTAAAAGTCTACAAGTCATCACAATGGCGAGGGACTTTGGCAATATTGTTGCAGTAATAAGTAATAACCAAGCATAATATAATAGATACTCAGTAAAGGTAAAAGCAGAAGTATCATTGATAAAAATATATAAACATGTATAGATTAGTTGTCAAAATACAGTTACTATGAACACGACAAATGATCAAATTAACTAAAAAGCTATATCACTCAAACCCAAAACACCTTGTATAATTTACACCATCAAAATCCCTTTTCAAATCAAGGAAAGTACAAAATCTCCTCTTTTTTGTTGTGATCTCAGAGGAACCTTTGTCTTTTGATAGTTGGAGAAGAATTGTTGCCATGTTGACCCGGTGATATCATTCCGCTTCCAGTTCTCAAACATGATCTTGAAGCCACATCTTGAAAATTTAGTACAGAATTAGATGTAACTTGTGAAGACTCACAACGCATGTCAACATATGATTGAGGACTCTTCGGTCTCAAGGCATGGATTGATAGCCCAGTTGGCTTTTGAGTGAACTTTTCAGCTTTGCCACCTTTGCCTGTCAGAGGATTGATATGGAAGGTGTGAAGAGGGGGAGGATTACGCCATGTAGGAAGTGTACCTGATACAAGAAGCGTCTGAATTAGTGGTCCAGCTTTCAGCACAGACTGCAAGAGCTCCCCCTTCCGAGGCAAAGTTTTTCCTTTGACAAGGTTGTCAATAACTTGATCAACTTTTGAAGCACCCGAAGGAGGAACAATAGTGGTTGCATTTATGCTTTTATAGTCTTGAACATAGGGCTGATTGACAATTTTCATCTTGTTACTAAAATCACCAGCAGGGCTGTTAATGTTTGATAATTCTGGAGAGAGGACAGGTTCGAAAAATGAACTAACTGGGGAAGAATCGTAAGAGTGGTAAGTGTATGGTTCAGAGAAACTGTATGATTCAGCTGTGCTCAAGTTAGGTATAATGGGGTTCACCAGGGGGCTCTCAGGAGACACTTGGGGGACAACAGTTGTCATATATTCAGTATTCGAAGTTGTAGAATTACAGGCCATAAGCTTTTTGAGTAGCTTGTGGAGCTGTTCTTTAGCCTCGTCTCTTTCTTGTATGACCATCTTTAGTAATTGTAGTGATTGTTTCTCGTATTCTTTGTGTACTTTCATTTGTTCTTCTGCTTCTGCTTTTACAGATTCAAGTTCAAGACTTGTGTATAAGAGGTGCTGCTTCAACTCATTAATGCTCTGCCAATTGCCAAACACATCAATAATTAGTTTGAAGCACATAAAGCAAACAAGTAAAGAATTGTGTATAATGTAAGATGACAAATTTAGTGTGCAAATACAAACTGTTCTTTGGAGTACAATGATGATGGTATGCAATACTGTTCTATGGAACATAATTATATGTTTGTGTTATCGACTGTGTATGTCGGTGTATTTAGTATGAATTTTATCGATCATTACGGAGGCAGAAAAGCAACTTAACTACAAAAAGAGAGAGTAGAACTTTAGTTGCAAAGATCTATATGAAACCATGAAAAGAACTCTAGACATTGATGATCTTTATACAAGTTACCTGATTCTACATAATTTCTTCATTTCATGCACAATAAAAACAAAGATAGAAGGACTAGATAGGAACCATGCAGATTAACAGGACTACTTGTGTAAAGTTTTTACTCCCATCAAGTTATTAAAAATAAACTTGTTTAAACAATCAAAGAAGAGAATAGCTAAATGAATAGAGTGAACAAACCTCTTGATAAGTCCATAAAGAAGCCATATATATTTTCCAGTTTTGTTGCTCATAAACAGAGAAGATGTGGAAGGGGAAGTTTAAAGAGAAGTGGATAGTGAGTATTTTATAGATACAACATTTTACTAATCCAGAGCTGAGAAAACTATTTTTCGAATCTACAATACTATTAATTTCTTAAACTAATTAATGTATATTCATTTATAAAAAAAATCCCATTTCTCTCCCCTTATCTTTTTGTAATTAACGTATAAAATATATTAATCAGTTACCTTTCAAAAAAAAAACAGGAGAACAATCAGGTTGGTAATGGACCTTTTTTTGTTGTTGTAGATATTAGTAATATATTTTAAATTAAAAAAACAAAAAATATAAGAACCAAACCTTTGAAAAAAACTAAAAAAGATTAAAGAATATACAAAGTACGAACCAAAACATAAACCTCTCTTCTGCCAAAAGCAACCAATATATAGTTGAAGGCTTGAAGCCCCTAGCTTTTTTACATAGAATAGTAGATGATAGAATTCACATCTTAAAAGCATGCGAGGGACTTCATAGTTCAGCATGACCAGTACAAATATCAGTTATTCCTAAGTAACTTAAATCTCTCACTTCATTCCTAATTCCTCAATATCAGCTAGGAGTGTTTTGGGATAGATACTTTTTAGGTTACTTTCTGATTTTGATTTAGTGTAACTGCGTATCGATGGTATGTAATATTTTGATTTTTGTAATTAATTACTTTGGATATGTTATTTTATAAATCATTCTTTTCATATATCCCCTGGCTTTTAATAGTCATTTACTAAAATTTTATATAATTTCACCGGGATTTAATTATAGTTATAACTTATAAGAATAAGATACGAGGAGTGAGTAAGAACAAATAATTTGCTTTGTGTAGATGCAACAAAAACTAGGAGACAAGGTGAAATGAATTTCAAAACATTATCTTAATTTGGAGCGGGGCGGGCGGTTTGTTAGGTTACCCCATGCATGTGAGCTTCCCACAAAACCTGATTCAAGACAATAACAGTAATCATATTTTATACTCAATACACTTCATGTTAGGACTAGCTAATAGACAAATTTATATATGTAGCACACGGTTTTAGCTAGCCCTCACCAAATGACCAAAACTAGGTGGGTTATATCTTAACATACTCTATGTTTTTTTTATTTTAATTAGGTATATATATATGATTAATATATATATATATATATATATATATTTATGATTAATATATATTTTAAATAAAGAAAGTTAAAAGAAGTTTTTTGTATAGGGCTAAAAACAAATTAAATTCAGGTTGGAATTTGATCCGTTAATAATGAATATAATTTGTATTTATATAAAAATAAATGAATTTAAATTTTATTAGAATATATATATTCATTTATAAGTTAAAAAAAGAAATTTACAACTGTATTAATAATAATGATTTCTTTGAAAAGAGGAGAGTAATTAACATTATTATCTTTCTTTGAAGGATTCAATTGTATTTAACTAGAACTAGAATGATACAAGAATACGAAGTAATATATTGCCGCTTTTTCAAATATAAAACTGCTGTACTAAAATATACAAATATTAGGAACCGATACAATGTACTCAATCCGTCCCAAATTAACGGTTTTATTTGACTTTTTAGTGGTTAATTTGACTTAATTTTAACTAAAAATTAAAAAAAAAATTATAATTTTAAAAAACTGAAAAATAAATTTTAAAATAAATTAAAAATACTTTTCAATGATATATTTTTATAATTTTTTTCATTTATATAAAATAAATAATTTTCAGTCAAACTTAAATCAATTTCACTTCTAAAACCGTTAATTGGGTTGGGAGGGAGTATGCAGCACCTCTACATACAGTATATAAACACGCACACAAATCTAGCATCTATTCCTTAACAAATAACAAATGTTCTTTTAGATCATTTTGGAGTTAAAATCAATAATTTAAAATTCATAATATATATGATTAGTATTCGACAAACGTAAATGTCAACTAAGAAATGGTGGGGAAAAGCTGTAAGAGATATATATTTAATTAAAAACGGATCAATACTATATTCAGAGGATTAATATACAGTTTCTAACTGGACGCGGTGCCACATGTCGCTTCACTATTTGCAGGGAATCTAGTAATCTACCTCCAAGTACTTTTTTGCTTATTATATCACCGGAGAAAAATGCAACCTAACAAATATTAATAAATGTGAGTGTTTATTTAAATAATAAATAAGAAATAAAATTTTATAACAGAGAGTTGACCAAAACAAAATTTAAGAGCATTGAAATATATGAAAATATGAAAAATTCGTTTTCCGACAATTTAATGAAAATGTGTTGTACATTCAAAACTAATAATCTATCAACGGATATAAATATGATTGTCGTGAAACGAATTAAGATTATATAAATTTTTGAAATAAAATTAAACTATAAAGTATGAATTCCGATCCCAACAAACAAATTAAAGTGCATAATATTAGGAGGTGGGGCGGGGGGGTCAGAAATGTCGTTATTGAATTTGTTTGCCTATCAAACAAAAAAAATGTCTTTCTTGCGCGCGGCGGCACATGGGGCATTAGGTTAAAGTCATGTGGCATACGCAGGAAGCTACGGCGACACCTGTACGCTCCCATACACGACCGACCAGGTCTAGTACAAATTCGATTCTCTCCCTGTTGGAATGGATATCATCAGCATGATGCATAGCACATGCAAGTGTTTCTACCACGCAGTAGCAAGGGCAAGGTATGGTTATTGGAGTAATTTATTTTGTTCTGTTGTTTTCTTGTTTTTTTTAACGACTATGATAGATAAGAGGTTAGAAACGGATATAGAATAGAATTATACCTGTTGGAGTTGTTTTTGATAAAATAATATTAAATTCTTTTTTTCTCATCCAATTTCAAAGGCATAATCATTGATTCTTTTACAAGATCACAATTGTTTATATAGGTAATACCTAATCAATAATAAAGAAAATTAATATAATAAGGAAACTCTTTCCCTAATAAAAATAAAAGTAACCCTCTCATATTTTCCTATAATAATATATTGACATATATGTTAACATCTCTCTCCAAAACTCACGATATTCAAAATCTACTCAAAATCGAGAGTTTGACAAAATTAAAAAAATCAGAATCATCTGCTTCGATCAACATAATCACCCACTTAAATCAGTTTTCTCGTTATAATCAATTCTTCATCATCTTTGTCTTCGTCACCATCTTTGTCATCGTTGTCATTTTATTATTTGTCATAATTCTTCTGAAAATCTCTACTTTTACTGTTGTTGGATTGAGACAGTCTCTTCCACAAACTCATCTTCCACAAACCCACCACAATTCCATCATCATTGTGTTTTCTTTGTGAAATCGATCCATTGTAGGTCCTTCTCATATCCACGACCTCTCGTGAATATCTCCTTTTTTTCACATTCCCAACCTCAAACTCTCGGAGGAATTTTGTTTCTCGCACCCACGAACTCTCGTAGATCTCACACTTACAAACTCTTTGTAGGATATTTTTTTCTTCACACCTTATTAGGCTCTTGATACCATATTAAAGTTACCAGTTCTCTTAAAACCTCAAAGTGTTAGTAGACTGACTTACCAGGATCATATTATTTCACCAGGTGGTTCGTCCCTTTTTGTGTCTATTCCGATCCAATTTTTCAATTATCAGGTGGAGATCTTGTCCCTTTTTAGGCCCACCATAGTACAACATCAATATTTCAATAAATGAGAATATTGAGGGTAGAAGGGACTCGAACTTAAGATCTCCTACAATCAGAGCTGCTCTGATACCATGTTAAAATAATCTCAAATTCTCTTCTTCTCGTTCAATTTCGAAGGCATAAGCCTTAATTATTTTACAAGATCACAATTGTTTATATAGTTAATCAATAATAAAAGAAACTAATATAATAAGGGAACTCTCTCCCTAATAATAATAAAGGTAACTCTCTCATATTTTTCTATAATAATATATTAACATATATGTTAACAGTTTTATTAATTTGAAACGAAAGAAGTATATTAGATAAATGATATTTGGAATACAACAAAATTTCATGTAGAATTCGAGTAGTTATTTGATGTATGGTGGCCGATCAAAAGATATGTGAAAAAAAACTAAATTTTGGAGGCTAGATAGAAATCTGAACATCACTTCGTGTTGATTAAGACAGATAAATTTGTGTTGCTTCTGAGTTATTTCATGTATTTTGGTATTGATTTGAATTTTTTTGTAATCTACCACTTGTAGGCAACTTAGGCATAGTGGCAACAGTTTGGCATACTGTAAGAATTATTGCTACTTGGAAAAAAGAATACATCTCTGTTGCTGGTTGTGTGTTTGAACATATAACAACCAAATAGCCAATCACCAGATAGATTTGCAGAGTTAAAAAGATAGATTTAGTGGGGTACAATTAAATCTTGCCAACACAAAAGCCAAAAAAGTTAGTATCTGTAACATCTTAATCTTTTGGGTTCCCTACATACATGATCAAAGGAGACTACATAACAGTAGCAATAGCAATGTTGAGGGGGGGAAATCTTTCTAGTGATATTGCTCAGAAACTCACACATCAGTTCAGTCCCTCTCAGTTTAATTCCTACACTGCCACAATTTTTAAATAATTATACAACAAATAAGTTGCCCTCGAAATTTACTTGGGGAGGAAACTGCACAACTGAACCTGTATTATTCATCATATCCCCTTCCCCTAAAACTTTAGAGTATCCTTCCTCATCAGATACAATTGCACAACTGAACCTGTATTATTCATCAACTAACAAAGAGAGCTAAATAAAACATCAATAATATCATTGTCAACTGCTGGTATTCTGGTACAAATATGACACCAACTTATTAGAAGATCCTCCCCTAAAACTTTTAAGTATCCTTCTTCATGTGATATTTGCCCAATTTTGATCATCGTTGCTTGAACATATGCAGGTACATTTGTGGAAAAACAAATGGGTACAAACAAATCATAACCTGTGTCAAAAGTTTAGAAGAAAACTTTATGATAGACATTCAAAGAAGTGGAAATATAATCGTTAAGATATATCAACCAATGATGCATTTTTTCTTAACACAGAGAGTTGATAACATAAAATGGGAAAAGAAACTCAGAACTCTCAATTTAAGTTACTAGCTAGAACCTTAAACTGTTAAAAGTCCATGATATAGATCATATATTTTAACAAACCTCAGTAGCATGCGAATGAACTCGATCTATTTCTATATATATTAGTTCTACTTCATCAACCAGAAATATTCCAAGACGGGCGCAGTGCATACCAGAACAAATCCCAAATAGCTAAAAGGGAGGCCAGCAAACAATCCTTCATAGAGGTTCTTCTTCTTTATAAACGGAAGTGCTTTGTACATGAGCCACACTGAAAATTGTCGAACACAATTCCTGGACTAGAAAAATGGTTTAACCTGAACATAGTCTCTATTTTTATTAGAACATTTACCTTCACAGACAAATCCAGAAGGATATAACACAATGAATAAAGTGTACCTGCATCAATGGTAAAGTTCCATTTACTCTATGTTGAATTCAAATATAATACTTAGACTAGCAAGGGTACAATATACGTGCATACTCTGTCCAAAATATCAAACCTGAGGTAGGTGAGAATATATGGTGATGTACCAAAGCAATTCAAAGCATAATTTGGGTACCTTATAGCCTGTTATGTGAAAATCAAAAGAATATCAGCAAAAATACTCCCATTGTGGTGTGCGATTGCTGTAAAAAATTGGTAGTTGCACTTTACAGAACAACAGATATTAATAGTGAACAAAAGTGTTGTATTTTGAACTGAATAGAAGCAAATACATACCAACTGAACCAGATATTATGCAGTTTTGAGAGTTGATTTACTGAAATTACTGTCTTTACAGTAGCAACAATGCTTAACTTCGCATGAATGCTGACTACTTATAATCTAATGAAGAACTTGGATTTTTCTTTGCAATGTCAGATTAATTGTAGATAATGGCTTAAACCACATATATACCTCAGACGTGAATGATAATTAATAAAGATCACAGATTCCAGACCAATTTTTTCAAGGGCATATATTTAACGGTTCCTATCTTGTTTCTAAAGAAATGTTATCATCTAATGGCCACTTCAATCCATATGGGTTACATTTGATTTGGTTTGATTTAGTAGAGCCATCATGGTCTGTAAATTCAGTACCGCACAACCTAATCCACATTTATTAAATTGTTGTCATATTATGAGGTATTACCCTCTATATTTATGAATGTATACATATCATCAGAAAGTTTTCTCCTCTGATCTGTTCAGCACACTCCTATTCAAAATAATACAATATTCTTGCACTCAGATCTTTATTTATTTTCTTCATAGCATTTAAGGGGAATGAAATCTTGGTGCAGTAGTCTACATTGGCATTGATCGATACGAACCAAAACAAACAGCAGAAGCATTCATCCAAAGTTCTTAAAAGTACCACATGGCACATAATTTCAACCAGAGTAGCATATTGACTATAGTTACAGTACATAGATTATCAAAATTACACATATAATCCTCAGTAGAGAGATAGGGAGAGAGATGCTACCTCAGTTATTCACCATGCAACAAACATTATGAACATGGACGTATTTTCTTGGACCTACACAAAAAGAATTGATGGTAACTAATATCCAATTAGAAGTAAAAATAGTTAGCCTTGGCCATGACAACTCAACTCCTGATCTCTACCATCCTAAAGAATGCCATGATCAATAATCAAATTATCTGCCGCTTAAAATCAGGGCAGACACATAATTTGGTATCGTTTCACATAACCAAATGCAGATATTAGTATTATTAATCGTACAACCTAAAATATTTTCCTAAATAGTTAAATTAATATAGATTGTAATCGTTGAAACCTCTTCAATGCCATAAGCAACTGCGACAGCAACATGAATCCTTCCTATCCATTGCAACAGCGGACAGAGCACCCATTTGGAACAATCCCTGATTTTCAAAGCATTGTAAACTAGAGCTTGCAGATGTATAACATAGACAATACCAATCACAGAAATAAGCTAAACCCTTTCAAGTACCTACCTATAGCTCCGTGGATGATTTCCAAGAGTGCAAGGGTTTGTAACAAACCTATATTTATAGAATAACTTCAGAAATTATACTCTCAAACGAACAAACAATTAAAACAATAATAAGAAATATTTTATGCAGACACTCATAGTTAGCAAGTAAAACGAATTCCAACTTACAGATTAGTTCTCCAGCAGAAGCATAAGCGCTGGTAACTGATCCGGTGCAGATAAAACTGCTCAAAACTTTTACTAAACAAATTGCCCTGTCAAAGAATTAAAAATATATATAAATATATAACATAATTATAAATGATCATGATGATATAGGTTTCAAGATAGTCGATCAACTGTGGTCTCGAATGTAAATTTATTTTAATTTGAATTGCTCTGCTTGTTAAGGCTAAATTCCAGGTTAGCAGTGATCCTTTTGAAAACAGGGGAATTTTAACATGAGTTTACAAGATTTGCAGAGGGTTAAAGCTACTAAGAGTCAAATCTAATTATCTAACACTGCAATGCGCTTAACAATGATTAATATAACACATACATCGATAAAGTAAGCTCTCTTACAAATATAGTAGAAAAGAGCAGATCACTACAAATAATAATAAACTAGAACACATAAATATGTAAATATACAAAAGAGTAGGAAAAAGTATACCATCCACAAGCCTGAAGCGAATTGTAAAAGAAGAGATAGAGATTCAGAAGCTCAGACATTTTTGTTTTTGTGTATCGACTATCGATTATAACAGGGCCGAGGTACCTATATAACTGATGGTAAACAAAGTCCTAGATATAATAAATGATAGAGTAAATGATACCATGTGTTAGTTTATGTAGTTTGGTTCAGTATTATTAAGGTCCCATGCTACTATAGCACAATTAGCTAAGAAGAATTTAATGTTGAACTCCCCAGTTCAAAGTTGCTTGCTGCATTGTTAGATAAATATATATTTTATTGTACTCTGTTGTTAGATAACAGTTACTTTCGTTTTACTCAGTACAATCTTCCTATCTATAGGCACAATAACATCTATGAACCGAAAATATTGATGTACGAATATTATTTGACAGACAGTGGTTGGTTGCTGAAAAGGAAGCATAACATGCAAGTAGACAAATGTTTAATGTTGTGATTCGTGAAGCAACTCTTCACAACCCACACGGCCAATTTGAAAAGGGGGATTTGTATTTACATCTAATTCACGAGCTGATGTTAGTTCTTAAGTTTCCGAATTCCAGTTTAGATTATTTCGTACTTAAACCCAAGTCTACATATATAAAGAAAAAATCGCATCATATTGTAAAATTCTCCAGTACGAAACACCCAAATCGAAAAAATTATAATAGTGCAAAATTCTAAGCAAATTCGAAAGAAATTCTTGAGGAAGATGAATGTATTATTTGAGTGGCAGAGAACAAAAAGAAAGTTCCATCGTGAAGCAAATTCTGGAGGAGATTTAGATATACATATAAAATAATAGCCATTAGCCAAGTCCATACTGCTAGAACTATGATCTGATGATTCTGATCTGAGAATATTCAAAGGATAGAAAAAATATACCTGTATCTAAATCCTAAATAACTTCATATCCCTCTTAGATTTTGTTTTGTTATTTTAATATGCTCAACTTTCATTACATACTATCCTTGTATTTTAATGTTTTTTTTTGTATGATCAACAACAAATTAAACTTTCAAAACACTTGTTTTTTTACTAAAATTAAAATTATGGACCTCTACCGAACCTAAAAGATAAAGGTATTGGCTACTTTTACTTTTCATGTTGGGTTTTTCATTGGCTAAAGTAGAGTTGAAACCAGTTGCCAATATTTTTTTATTTTTTTTTGTAATTTAGCTTGATTGGGTGTTGGATGCTTTTTCCAGTTCTATCAACCATTGCCTTGTTATTTTCCTTTTGACATTGCAGACTTTGTTTCTTTTACATGAAATTATGAAGAAACGCAAATTCAACTGACAATAGCACTCATATATATCACAGATTAGAGCAACAAAGTTACTACTTGCTAGTCTCCTGAGGGAGCACTAAATTTATGATACTGGAAACAACTAAAGCAGAAACATTGTAAAAACAGAGTTATTAGGGCCTAGATGATCAACACTAGTCGAGCACAGAAACTCCTGGCTATATACAATGGAGTTTTGACTTTATTATTAGGAGCTAGGAGGATGAAGTATCTGATAACGAATGAAAGAACCAGTTAATTAGCCTGCAAAAAACGCGACATCTTGTCCGAACAAGGAATGAAATGGTTCACTTGTAGGAACAATCGTGTTAGTATTCTTTTCTTGATCAGTGATCCAAAGTGAGTCAGGACAATAGTCCCAGATTGGAGAGGCTAACGTTGGACAAACCGGTGTAATTGCATCATCATCCGATGAAACAATATCATTCCATATCTCATCCATTGAGTAGTCCCCCTTCTTAATCTCTTCTGCATGATTAAGTGATCCCTTGGCAGCTACTCCCCCAGTATCAAAGAAGTTCCTCTCATTAGTGTCCTTGATTTTCATCGAATTCACCGTGTAAGATGAGGAATATGAAGAATTATACGATACTGAAGTAGATGGAGATGACACGTTAGTCCTCTTCTTCTCTTGACCTTGTTTCCTCATATAAGTCCTCCAGTAATTCTTGATCTCATTGTCGGTTCTCCCAGGTAACTTCCTAGCAATTCTCGACCACCTGCATATATGCACATGATTCTTATCAAATAACTTCAACAATACATAACAAAAAGACAAAAATAAATAAATTGTCACACTAGTACAGATCACCGATCACAGTACTACATATCACAATTGTAATACTACAATCCACTCGTCACAGAGGAAATTAATTTGTACGTCATAATATATCGAATTATATGTGTTTTAACAAACCTATTTCCCCATTTGTTATGAAGTTCAAGGACAAGGCGTTCTTCATGAGAAGACATCTTGCCATGTTTGAGACCGGGGTGAAGATAATTAACCCAACGCAACCTGCAACTCTTACCTGTTCTTTTCAAACCTAAAAGAAATGAAGCCATATACATGGTTAATTGTTGTTCTTGTTTAATTATTGTACATGCCCAAATAAGCCTACCTATATTACTTGTCTCCCGCCACCTTCAAACCTGAAACTTTCGCAATGAAATCCCAACGTCGATCTCCGTATAAATTCACGTACAAACCAAGATGAACATCTTCTTGTTCAGTCCATGGCCCCTTTTTCATCTCCTCCACTTGTGCCATTTTTTCCAAATTAATTTCCTCTGTTTCTGCCTCGCTTTGTAATTCTAGTTTAACAAGCTGCACTGTATGCAAACTGGTATGCTCCTTGCTGATATTTATATTGCAAGAAAAGTATAGCAATACTTATTTTTCTGTTTTACACTTGTGATATTGAATCCTGGCCGTACGTGTGGTGCGCGCATGCTCACTTGGTGATTGGATGCTTAGTAAATTAATGTGCAAATGATGCAAGCCATTACCGTATGATATTAAATTAGTACTGTAGATAAGTAGTTGATATGACGATCATCCTTTCATATCTTGCTCTCCATGTAAGCTTAGATATATGCCACTAACTTCACGAACGATATATATAATAATATGCATGCACATATACATGTTGCTACTTGCTAGTGCCAAATGATACTGTACAGATATATTATTCCATAATTTACTGATTTTATATTTTTATCATTGTATGTTTGTAAAGTGTTGCGTCGTGTGTGTTCATAAGAGCCCTGGTATTTAATCAAGTGTTATCCGCGATGATGAAACCAGGATTATAAATTAATAAGTAAATTTTTAACTGTTTTTTTAATGTCAATCGAGCCTGGAATGGAGTCGGCCTCAGAGCCCTGGTTTTACCAGCAATTTTACCACTTTCATTACAGTAGCTTCATAGTAGAGTATATATGTTCTCAGGCTCTCAGCTGATATGGGACTTTTAAGTGTTAACACAGCCTTTGGTACTCCTGTACGTGGTGGAGGGAAAAGTAGATACTTGAAAGAAGAAAGAAGCCTAAAGAAGAAACATTTAGCACTTTGCTTAGTTTAATGACAAAGTTAAGAGGAAGATGCTACATTTTCTCACCCTTGTGTCCAATAAGATAAAAAATATGCACGAGTGGTGTTGATCGACAAGAAATAAAAGAAAAAGAACAAGTGGGCAAAAGTGAAATTGGACTAGTATAAAGTGGAAGAAACTATTTATAATTAATTTTAAGTGCCTCTGTCCCTGTTAAATAAGTTAAACAAAAAAATTGTTCAATTATGAATGTGGATGAATTGCAATATGTATTATTCTTTGGAACTTGAAATTTAAATATAAACTTTAGATATAAAATTTTCGAGACCATAATATATTTGATCTTAAGTGATTATGGTATATATAATTTATTTATATTGTCTATTTATTTATATCAACTACGATGGCTTGTATAAAAAATAATAAATTGATCAAACAAACAATGTTTAAAAGCTTTGGCACCGTTGATAGTCTCAGCTCTCAACTTTCTACGAGTTTTAGGGCTGCTGAGTGCTAATTGCCTCGTAGTGGCTTGATTTGTTTATTCTTGCATGCGTTGAACAGTCGAATATATCTGATACCCATTGCAAAAAAATTTGTGGGTGTGACAGTGATACATGCAATTTTTAATATTCATACACTTAAAAAAAATAGGAGTAAGTCTAATATATCATTTATATTGTTTATAATGAATTTAAATCCATTACTTATATTATTTTCATCATCAAAATATTTATTTTTTTAGAAATATATAAAAAAATATTACTAAATTTAATATATATACTAATAATTTATTATAAATCATATTGTTTATATCAATTTTTGAAAACATGTTAGCACCAGTGTCGAATGATTTTATGATTTTTGTATTATTCTCCTTTTGAATCCTCATGTCCCAGGCCCGAGCTGTTCTCCCCTTCTACTGGTACATGTGTAATATATTTTCTTACTCTTTGCTCTGCAAATTTACCATCCAATTTTTGTTTTTACTTATTAATTATAATATATTATTTATATAGTATAATTAAACTAGTAATGTATGATTTAATATCATAAAGAATACTCGAATTGCATGCGTTAAAATAATTTTGATTTTTATGGAATGAAATATACTTAAATTACAAATTAGATTGTGGAGAACATGCAAGTCCACATCAGCCTCTGAAAATAAATAAACGTAATGAGTGATAAAGATATGATAAGTTGCTTAGTGTATGACAGACACTAGAGATAATATGATGATAAGATATAATAGTAGTACCATTGTGTTTATTGGTTTACTTGGTGGACGGCTGGGAGTTAACAAGGAGAGAGCTCTTTGTCTATGTACTATTCCTGTATATAAATATATAGGACTAAAATGATCCTAAAATTAATTATAAAATATGTTTTTAAAGTTATTCAATTAAAATTATTTATTTTCAATTAAATGTAGTTAAATTCATATATTATGATGTATACTATGTTTTCATATATAACTCATTATGATAAGTTTCTTTTAAATTAATTTATTTGTATATGTATTGAAGTGTTAATTAATGTATGAAGTTGTGATGTTTAAAATATTAAAAAATGTAATTTAATTAATTTAAATTGAAATTGAAATTAAATAATTTTAATTAAATGAATTTAAAAATATATTTTTTCATAATTTGAAACATAAATCTTATTTATTATATATATTACCTCATTTTATACATAAATTTAGAATTTTTTGTCTAAAAGTGCTCACACTTTTTTTAAACCAAACTTATTTGTTTTATAAAAAAATTCTTAATTTAACTATATTTAAAATTAATTTTGTATATATATATTTCACATTTTCTGAAAATCAAAATAAAATAAACTTTCAATTTTTACTTATGAATTTTACGTAATATAACAGATATCATATTTCATTATCTTTGTTTTTTAATCAAATTTTATTATATTTGTTGTTCTTAGTTTTAAAATATATTATTTGTGTATATTAATAAAATATTATTAAATCTGTCAAAGTGAGAGAAATTTAGGGGAAAGTTGAACAAAGTACAGATAAAATTCCACCAAATACATATTATTTCACCAAATATATATTGATAACAATAAACTCTATATTAATGAAGCATAGTTAAAGTTCAAATTTAATAGTATAAAATTTATATGGAAAGCATTATTTTTATCTACTAATAATTTTTAAACATGCATGTAAGCATATATTAAAGTATAATATATAATTCTAGTAATTTGGTATTTTTAAAAAAAATTAAAGCAGTTTGCATTAATAACTTGAAAGGGTACAAATTTCACCATGAAACTAGGTTGAAAAATAAATAAATAAAATAAATAATTAAGTGCTTTGATACTTAATAAAATGAATACAAATATTCTTGAAATTAAAAATGAAATCGATGGTATCATAAACAATCCAAATTACACCAACATTCCTGAATAAATCACAATTGACTTTTACATAATAAAAAATGCATTTTTAAACCTTTGTTCACAACTTCGATAGTTATACCAACTGAAATTGGAGGAATAGATGCTCATATGATGAACAATATTTGATTGTGAAAGGTAAGATTTTGCAATATTCATCACTGGTCGAGTTTTGATATGGATTTTTCACATCTCAATACACCATGTAAATCATTCTCAATAAAATTAACATTGAAATTAAACTCGCACAAAGTGATATAGCAAATATCAAGACAAGCAAACACTCACACAAAGTCATCCAAAAATTCGAAAAATCAAAGATCTCAATGATGTTAAGCAGGGGATTTTGAATCTAAAAATGTATTTTATTTAATATTTCGAGCTCTACATAAATGAAGAGAAGAACTCGAAGGGGTTTTTCGAGATTTTTAGGACAAAAATTCGAGAGATGAGAGGATGGAAGGACATAAATGGATTTGTGAAGAGAGATGAAGGCTTAACTGATGAAAGAGGGAGTAGATCTGAACAAAGGAAGGGGACGGGTAGCTAAAATTCTTAACAATAAAAAGGAAGTCGACTCTCATTTGAACTAGTAATTTGGTATCCTAAATCCGTGCCTATCAAAAAAACTGTATGATATTAATGAATATCCTCTGATAGTTTGATTATAATTTTTTCGAGCTCTCATAGGGCTTCGATATAAAAATCTTGAACAAGTTGGTACATTATAAGTGCTAGAGAATAGAGATGGTCAGCGGGTGAATTTGGACTGGAGAGTGATATCTCAGTGACCATTAGGGCTGAAAACGAATCCGAGTAATCCGGGTTCGAACTCGGATTCGACTCGTTAAAAACGAATATAATTCGTATTCGTATAAAAAACGAGCGAATTCGAATCTTATTTTATAATTCGAACGAATACCGAGCCGGATCTTACCACTCTGATATTCGGTCATATTTATTTTGAGTAATTCGAATAATTTTAGAGTACTCGAATACATATTTATTATACGTATTCGACTCGAATTCGTAAGTTGCATACATTATTATATACAATATATAATATTTATATTAAAATAATACTCTACTAAGTGATCACATTTTAATTTTTAGTGAATTTTATTCAAGTATTCTTAATTTTATAAAATTACTATATATGAATTCGAATTCGAATTCGAATACACTAAAACGAGTAGTTCGGTATCTATTCGAGTCGAGCCGAATCAAATACGAATATTGATATTCGAACTCGAGTCGAATCTGAACAAAATATTAAAATTTTAATTCGAATCCGGACCGAATCTGAACAAATAATTATAAATTCAAGCCGAATCTGAGCATACCGCTATTCGCATTTATTCGACTCGATTTCACCCCTAGTGACCATCAGGTGAATTTGAGTCGGAGAGGGCGAGTGTTGTCCCGCCCCATCCCCAAATCTTGAATCAATTTTCAAACCAAATCTCAATTCAATACGCGAACCTGCTTTGATCCCAAAAAATTACGTTAAAAACAATTATAATGGGAAGAGATTAAGTTTTCTGATTTCTCACGCATATAAAAAATTAACTAAAACTTTTATTAATTATTAAAAATAAATAAATAATAAAACTAAATAAATATACATTCATAAGAAAAAATATAATTAAAAAATAGTAATAAATATTTGAAAAATGCACAATATGCACAGCATGGATTATAAACCGGTATAAAAAAATACATACAAGAAGATGTTATTTTACTTGATTAATAATAAAATAATCCCTCATATTATTTCACTTTATTTAATATTTTAATTATTATTTATAACATAATTTATTATTTATGGTATCGAATTCGAGGTGAGTTTTATTTTTTAAAAAGGTTCCATAGGTGCGGGTTGAGAAATTGCACTCAACACTCATTTTTCAAAAAGTTCATCCTCTATGCTTTCACTGTCGATGGAAAAGAAAAGCACTTGTTTTTTATGCTTTGCCAGATGCTAGATTTGTAAAATTGGGTATATAAATAGATTTTAATGTCATATAACATATTTTGATTCATTATAATTTTATTAAATATAATAAATTCTTATATGTTTATATAATTTTATTAATTAAAATTTTAAATTACAATATCAACCATTTGAGAACAATTTTGTACATGTAACATTATTCCTATTCTTTTTGACATGAACAAATATTTTATGGACTCTCTGATTAAATTGCTAATTTCATTATTAAATTAACTACAGTAAAAGCACGATTAAATAGTTTAAATGATAAGACTTACTCAATTCGATTTTGGCCTCACGATTTATTAAATATATATTCATTTCTGAGATTTTAAATATAAGAGTTCATCTATATCTTTAAGAGAACTTTAATTTCCTAAAAAGTATTAACTTAGAATATTATTTGTTTAACAAATATATGGGAAATAGTATTTGCAGTTAAGTTAGAATACATACACTTATTTATCTACCGGCCACTCCTGTCATAATAATTTGTATTTGCTAGAAAATAGAATTTCCTATCCTTTAATCAAATATATTTTTTAAATTTCTAAAAAAATTATTAAAAAATTAAATACTTAAATATTATAACTTGTAAAAGAAATAAACACCCGCAAGCAACCAAACTAAACAAATACTACTAATTATCAAAAAAAAAAAAAAACTGCTGCCATACGGCCTCTTATGCTCATAAATAGGCCAGGCACTCAGGCCCATAAGAAGAAAGATTTGGTGCCGAAAAGTATTCTGGGCTAATTAAACAATCGATTTTGGTCTTTCAAGAAATATCACGTGTGTGTATAGTGCTGGGCCTGCTGGCCGTAAGAAAGAAAAAATAGCAGAAAACCACTAACGCACTAACAAATAATTCAGATAAAAATGCGGATCAATAAAATTTAACGCTATACATGATTAAATTTAAACTATAAATATATATTTTATTATGTATTTATAGAGTGTGTTTTAACTCAATTTTCAAAAATAATTAAAATTTATTTTCAATATAAATAAGAAAATAATTACATGGTAACTGTTTACAATATCAATTAGGTGTTGTGCATCTTAATAAATAATATCAGACTCTTCAAATTACGGATTGCAATTGTGAACGTTAAGTTTATATGGGATACTCTCGGTAAATTGTGAACGTTAAGATTTTATTTTATTTGATAACTTGTGTCGAAAAATTCTAAATCTAAATTGGGAAAATAAAAATATATTATAAATATATAAATAATTAAATAATTTCATTAATATGAATTCTCTAGAGAGAGCCCAAAATCAGAATCCTTTATGTGTTAATTATATTTATTGACAGTACGCTTTGACAAGGTGTGAATTCAGAATAAAATCGAGTGCACCATTTGGCATGGAATAATTCCTAGGTTTACATTTACGCAGCTGGCCGTTCCTTATTAAAAACTAAAATAGAAAATTATATTTAATTTTTACGTTATTAAAAAACAATAATGCAATATGTATATAATATTTCTATTCTGTATAACACGATTAAAATTTTGGTAAAACCTTAATTTTTAAACCCTAATCTCCTAACTAAAATATATTTCACATTAACCTCTTAAATAAAACATATTTATAAACAAAACAAACAAACAGTGTCCTATTAAAATACAAATAAAATATATACAAAATTATATAAACTATATGCATATAACATTAAATAAAATTTAAATTATTATTATAAAAATAAAAATATATTCAAATTATTAAAAATATATTGAAACAATTCCATCCGTGCATCCGACCTAGTATGTATTATTTTGAACCAGAAAAATATACGTAAAGTTACTAATGTACCCCTATTTATAATAAAATTTTACATTGCATTTTTGAAATTAAATACATACACGTGCTTGTTGCAAAATTATATAGTGCTATTACCAAAAATATAAAATTCTAATTCAATACTTTAACCAGAATTACTTGGTTTTTTATATTTTACTTTAAAATTCTTACTCAAAAATAGCATACTCTTTTAATGTTTTTAATTTTTATTATAACTTTTGAAAAATAAAATGGTCATTTTACCATGTCTTTTATAATTTATATGGCTATGTGTTTATTAGTTTTTTGTAATTTTTAATATGATTATATATGCAAACCAATTTCATAAAATTTTAATATTATCTTTGAAGTTTTTTAGACAAAGCCTAATTGTTCACTATAAATATGTAACTCTAAAAATAATATCATGGATTATATACAAAAATTATTTGAAACAATTTTGTAATTGAATCAAGATAATATGTTTTTAAAGATTAAATCTTATATATAATATAATTGCACTAGTTATTAATATCTAGTAATTAAGTTTTTGGTAAACGTTGATCCATCGAGGGATAAGAGATTATTTTTTGTCGGTCTCAAATTTAACTCATACTTATTTCAAAATTTAAAGAATATATATATATATATGTTTATAAATTTATAAACTTACTCAAATAAAAGAATTTTAACTCTTAATAGAAACATATAAGTATATTTATTTAACTCTATATTACACAGTTCTCACAACAATAAATAAATTATATTGTACTTATATTGATTTACATGTAAAGCCGCCTTTAGTTAGATAATTTGATGTAGTTAATTTTTACATAGTGTACAATTTGATGTAGTTAATTTTTACATAATCAAAGGTAAAATAAATTTTTATTTATTAGAAATAATTATATAATTTTCATCATAGAAGGGGGCAAAAGCAAAACAGAATAACTCATCCATATTTCAAAATTTAGTTAAACCGAGAAAAGTATAGTTTAAGAAGACAATATGCAATATTATAGAATATTTTAAATATTACGTACATGCAAAAGTTTTCGACAATTTATATAATTTATATTTAATACCATTGTGTCGGTAGTTAATATTTTAGTCAAAACTATTTTTATAAAAACAAGTATAAATTTCATTAGGGTCGGTTCTCCCATTAGCCCAATTAGACAATCGCCTAAAGCCCCAAAAATTTTTAAACCTCAAAATATATAGTATGTATTGTATATTTAAATTTTTTAAAGAGATTTTAGAATAATATTTGGATTTTATAAAAGGTTAAAAGTATAGATAATATTTATACATTATTTGTGTTTTTGGAAGACAATAAAAAAATTAAAAATTCATATTAATTGTATTTTATTTTGTGTACATACCTTATAATTTTTTACTTGAATTTGTAATCTAATAATTTTTAATGAATCGTTTTTTCTTCTAAATGAATAACATATATTTATTAAATAAAGAACCTAAAATGGGTATATGAAATTACATTTGAAAAGAAGAGTTGAGTTACTTGTTATAATTAAGTCAATATAATTGTTTAATTTTATTTTGTTTACGTAGAAGTAAATTTTTTAAATATCTTTTTTTATAATATTTGAATATTATATAAATTTTGTTTAATAATATAATATATAACATAAAACCTCTTCATTAATAATATAAATTTTAAAAATTGGCCTCTTTTTTAACTTTGCAAGGCCACGTAATTTCTTTTCTTGAATTTCATGTAAGGATCAAAACTTAGAACTAGTCAACTAGATCGAAAGTCAGGTCCCAGCTTTAATTACACCGTAAACAAGTGCAAAAAATGAAAAGTGAATGAATCCCACATTCTCCAATTGGACTCCTTCTTGATCCTTTATTTATCAATCATTTAAGTTACATTCACGGACTTGAAAATCTAACAAACCAAGAAAACATACAGTCGAATTTGGCATGGCATGAATTATGTATGTAGAAGACCACCGTCACCGTCCATGTAAGGTAGTTGAACACTTTGAAGTTAGAGTCATTGAAGGAAGCGCCCTAACAAAAGTCAAACAATGTAAGTTTTTCGTACGTTAAGTTTATATTCTCATACTCCCTCACTAAATAAATCTGACAATAATTTCGAATCTTCTAGTAATTCTTTTGTCAACGCATTTTCATCACAATTTTGACCACTTATAAGTTAATCTCATAAATTATGCTCCTTATTTTTTTATACATATTTTTAAAACTAATTCGGTTCTCTTAATTTACTTATCAGCTGTTTTCCGATTAGAAATAGGTTTACATAAATTTAATTATATTATTTTATATCTTAATATACGTGTGAAAAATTAAATCAAACTATTATTTTGAACGAAGAGCATTTCATTACCCCAAGTCTTTATATCTACCTTTTGATAACGGTGACAAAGTGTTGAAATAAATAAATTCAAAAAACAGAAATAAATTATTTAAAATAAGGAAATAAATACAAAATATGTTATGGAGGAATTTGTTTGCTAGCTTTTGTCTCGGGATCTAGTTTAGAGTCTGTCTGCTGCAGTGCTGCTCCTCCTTTTTGTATGTACACCTATATATGTATACAGTATACACCAATAAAATTTTAATTTTATTATATAAAATATGAAAAGATGATTTAATTTTTTATTAAGAGATCCTATTTAGACTAAACACCAAGGATAGCTTATATAATCCTGACATCACTACCACTCTCAACAATTCACACTCTCACACACCCACGTCTCAATATATATAGGGTTTTTCTATGCATATATTAACTGCTAATTTTTATGAATATGACTCATTTTAAATGTTGAGATTTTTATGGAGTTTATCATTATATATATATGTGTGTGTCTGTGAACCAACATTGTACCTCAACAGATTCACTCAAGCAGCAAAACCTTAGAAAGAGGTCGAGTATGAATTCAAGTGCAAGAATAGGAAGGAGCAACTCAGAGCTTCAAACATGCAGGACCCTAAGATACACTAAAAACAATAGCCCTGAACAGAGTAGCAGAGCATGGGCTAATCTTCCTCCAACTCATCATCATAATCATCCACAACCCCAAAGAAAAGTAGTTCCGGTCCTTTACTATCTCTCTAAAAATGGTCACCTTCAACACCCTCATTTCATTGAAGTTCCCCTCTCCTCTCACTCCCTCCATCTCCGTGGTAGGCACTCCAACTCCAACTCCAACTCCAACTCCAGCATATAAATAAATGTTATTATTATAGCAGAAATTCTAACGCACTATTTTAAACATTTTACTCTGTTCATTCAGATGTTATCAACCGCTTGAACTCTCTTCGTGGTACAGCCATGCCTTCCATGTACTCCTGGTCTTCAAAACGGTACGTAAATATGCTCATACACATATTATTATATGCAATGTACACTGCTGTCTGCTTATTTTCGTTTTTTGTTTTTCTTTTTAACGCTATAAGAACGGTATAATAATCTACGTATATTATCTGTGCGTGTTATGTTATTTTTCGTGATCTATAATGTGATGTTACCTAATTACAAATTTTTCTTGCATTCAAATCACAGATCACATTATTTACATATATTCATGGCCCGAAAGAATTTTATTTCACCGTCATAACATTACAAATCATAGATGAAATTATTACGAATCCAGTTACAACTGTACAAATCACCAATTTTGATCTCGAAACAAAATTTTATTTTCAGGAGCTATAAGAACGGGTTCGTGTGGCAAGACTTAGAAGAGGACGATGTAATATATCCAGCTGAAGGACAAGAATACATTCTTAAAGGATCGGAGCTTCTAGAACCACCTGCATTGCTTCAAGAGCCACCTGTCACCTTCCCTTCAAAACCGCCGGATATGATAAACTCCGGCACTGAATTTCCGGCTCCCACGAGGCGAAGAAACCAATCATGGAGCGCCATTGACCTCCACGAATACAAGGTCTACAAATCCGACTCCGCCGGCGAGTCTGCCGGAAAGGCCGCCGCCGACGCATCCACACAAACTGATGAAATGCGTCAGCGGCGACATGCAATCGAAAAATCAACCGAGCTTAGTAGAGAGGAGATTTCTCCACCGCCTTCGGAATCGAGTCCGGAGACGCTGGAGTCACTAATGAAAGCAGACGGAAAGATTATAAAAAGTGTTAGCGCCGGTGAGAAGAGAGATGATCTCACCATTAATAATCATCCAAGTGGACGAATGAAAGCGTCCACGGTGTTAATGCAGTTGCTGACGTGTGGATCGATTGGGTTCAAGGACTGTGGGCCCGGGTACATGAAAGAGCACCCGGGATTATCGGTGGTGGGGTCATACAAAGCTAGGCTGCCACGTGGAGGTGTCGAGGAAGAAGAACAGTTGAGAGATAATGTCAAAGTGAAGGTGAGAGTAGAGGAGAAAGAGTACTTCAGTGGAAGTTTGATACAAGAAACTAACAAGGATGAGTTTCCAGCTCTTAAGAGATCCTCTTCTTACAATGCTGATCGGTGAGTTCATACAATGTTTATATACTATATATGTCATATGATCATGTTCGATTAAAAACCTTTTTGGTCTGTGATTATTTGCAAACTCCGCAAATTATCATCGAACCTTTTCTGTTTGTGATTATGTGCAAGTACTATAAATCATTGTTCCAATATCCGAGATCACTCTCTCTTCTAGTTTGTACAAGTCATTAATCTGTTTTAGGTATAGTTTATCTTTACTTATAAGTTGAAAAATACGTATAATTTTTAATTAATTACTACTCCAAACGATCTCTTAGATTTTTTTGTATATGAATATAAGCATATATTCATCTGCTATGGGGTTAAAAGTATGTTTTCTGGTTTTATGATTTGTGTCCGTGTCTGTGTAGATAGATTAGTGGACATTAGTATTTGTTTTTTAGTGAAATTAAACTTTTGCTAAGAGTTCGCAACTTGCAAACTTGCAAGTTGTTCCAAGAGTTCTGACTGTTCTTACTCACATGATACAACCGTTTGTGTTTGTTTGCTTCTCTTAAATACTTTATCATGTTAAAATATACTATAAATTCACATGTTAATAGACAACTCTTACTAACGTATACAGTACTTTATAAATTAACTCAATTTGGGGGTTGAGGGGGAATACAGTGTTGCAACATGTGAAACAAGATCACTTGATACAGCAAAAAAGAAAAAAAGAAGAGATAATGTGTGTATAGAATGTTTTAAATAATGTATCCGCAAGTGATCATTTCTTTCTTGTTTATTGTTCTGTGTGTATAGAATGTTTTAAATAATGTATCCGAACTTCATGCAATGTATAATTCTTTTCGTTTTGGGCGATTTAATTTATAGGTTTTTTCTTTTCCAAATCTTAATTATGCACTAATTCTCATTTGTTAACATACAAATTATTCATACATTTAGGTCTCAATAGATTTTTGTTGTTTTATTTATTAAAAGAACTATAATTTCAATTGAATATCATTATTTTATATAATAATAAAGACTATTTACCATCCGATGTCAAATTTTGCTACGCCTTTTTACCAATTTCACAACCTAGTAACTTCAGACTTGCATGAAATGTTAAATTCACTGTAAAATATATATACAGATAAATGTGTGTGACTTGTGCATATATGTAGTGAGTACTCTCAGAGTGAAGAGATTTCCAATCACAGAAAGAACAACAATGATACACTTCCTCAAAAGAACTTTCACAAATTTGAGAAAGGTTTGACAAATATGATCTTATTCTTTATTAGGAAGATATGAATTCAGAACAATACACAGTACAATAATTTTTAGTAGTACGTACCATATATCTTTACTGACCTTTAAATTTGAAACCAAACACTTGCACAAATTTGACAAAACCACAACTAGCTACACAACCTACTTTAACTTTACAGTTAACCAAGAACATACACTTTGGTACAATGTCTCAATCATGCCATTACCCACTTTTTCTTTTACAGTCCTCACTAACACCAGATCTCTGCTCCCTTCATCTGTAAAGGCCTTGTCTATCCACAACTCAATTTGGCACTGCCTTTAAATCAGTTGTCACAGATTTCTTTTGCGTTTATTTTATGAGTTGACTTGTCTTTTAAATCACAATTATTATCCTTAGTACAGTGTGGGGGACCTTGGTTTTATTGTTGACAAATGAATGACAACATAAAGAATCAGTCTTTACAGTCATTAGTTGCAGTCATGCACTCATGCTTTTGTTTATAGTTAACGCCTCCCACTTCATACTTAATGTTATCTGTAAAATACAAGCTAGATAATTTTTAAAATTGTGACACTGATTTGTAGTATTGTAATCGGTGATATTGGTAATTTGTAGCCTGGCTTGTAAAGTTTGTAGGCTAAAACGTAGTAGAATATGTCTGGGTATATTAATATATATATATATATATATATTTATTTATTTATTCTAAGTTGGTAGCTTGAAGTTGGAAAGATAATTTGGGAAGTTGAATACTTGATATGCGCAGGAGCTTAGAGATGGAAGTGAAGGACAAGGAAGAGATAGGAGGAATGAGTGGGAAATGCAATCCAAGGAGACCAAGGGTGATATAATTCATGAGCTTGTCCATATTGTCTGCCCCTGCAGGGACAGTGGGACTTCTGTATGAATAATAGAATTCAATAGGGCAAACTCTAGAGTTGTAGTAGTAATTTAATTTGGTATATTGTAATCTGGTTCAGTCATAAGATCGATATACATAGTATATTATTTAGAAATATAGATTGAACCATGTGTAATACTAGTATTAAACATTATTAGTATCTCTGTAATCACCCCAGGTTATTAGAGTGTATTGTATGTGGTAATTATGGTAGACAATAGTATGGGTAAACATGAAAACGTAGGAGTCACGTACGGCAGGCTGCTGGCTAGAAAGTACTAGTACAATCAAACATGCAAGGCGTATTAGTAGATAGCAGGAGTGCTTAGTAGTTGGTAGTGGTAGGTGGTGCCTGGTGAGGTGGTTAAGTATGCCTGAATGAACACTCTTTATTTCTTTTTTTTAGCTAATTAATTTGAACACTCTTTATTTCATTTGTTGAAGCGTGTGCCTCAGTTGTTAAATCAAATTGATTGTGGAAATGAAGCTGCTTAATTTGTACTACACTATACAGTAGTACGTTTGTTTATTTGAGGTGTTTTTTTTTCCTTTTCATTTATTTGGGTGATAATGTTCAGGCTACACTGAGAAACTTATGGCTGGGTTGATCTATTCTTTTCAGATTTGCTCCACAAGCTTTGATGGATCCACCACCCAGTAACAATAAAATTAGTATGGGGTTCTTGAGTATTTGGTTCGTTTCAGAACCAGAATCTTAAAATGTCGAGGATAAAATGCATGACTATAAGAAGTACATTTAATCGGCACTAAAATATTTTTATTAACTCTGTGTATGCTATTATGCTTCTCTCTGGTTACTCCGCTGATTCCAAAACCTAACTAGCAGCTTACTGCCTTACTCCTCTTTTGCAAATTAATTAGGACGTTGCGCATTTCACAGTTGATGTGAAATAATCTAGCAGGTACATTACAATGTGACCTTAAAAAAGTAATCACAATTTGACCATGAAATGACTAAAATATCACATTTTATGAAACTCTTCCTTTCTATCACAAATAAACATAACATGAAGTTAAATTTATAAAAAAAAAAAATTAAAATTTAATGGGCCGGCCCAGTAAGGAGAAAGGGGAAGGATGTTATAATTCAGTAACGCATTTAGAACTTGCATTTTTTAATTATTTTTTGAAATTTAGTAAAAACGTAATATAAAATCGTGTTTTTAAAAAATACAATTTTGAGTAATTAAAAGGATTATTTTTGTGAATTGTGAATTTTGGACTATTATCCCCAAATTATGATAGAAATGGTCATTACCCAACTAAAAAACATATAAAAATTTACAAAATGCAATATTAACCCTTGAATTTGAAATAAATATTTTTAAAAAATTGTAATATTAAAAAAAAACGGCAAAAATATTGTTGCAGTATGCATAGAATGTGTTGTACACATATTTATTTACACAATTGCACAGTATAATTAGCAGTATATTAATTCTAATTGTAAATATGAGCAGTACCTCAATTTTTTTTGGTGCGGATCGATAATGAAATGGGCTGTACTGATCCGTTGCAAATCTTGTTTCTCTCCTCATAAACTGGAAACTAAAGTGTCCATAAAAAAACTGGGCCTGTTCGTAGTTTGTGAGTGGTAGCAAAATTTAAATGGCTTTGAAAAGAAAATTCATACACTTTCCTACCCTTCTGTTATTAGTTTCTTCTACGTTTATCCACTTTAAGATTATTTTTTTGATAAGAATTTCAATTAACGGAATTAACAATATTTAGAATTTATTTATACTAGAAAAAAATTGTATAAATTTCCAAAAAGACGAATAAATTAGTTTGTATGTATAAATATATGGTAAGTTATCAATCTCCTAAAATCTGAAAGTACAATATTAAGATTTTTATTAATTAAATATTATATTATTCTACGTGATGCTATTATGTTATTTTAATATTTGATTATAATATAACGGTGATTTATATAATTGATATAATCTTGTATTATTAATTTTTATTACTGTGTGTATAATTATATATTCAATCTCTTTTATAAAATTTATTAATATTATATTTTTTATTGTACTTTATTTAATTTAGTTAGCTATTAATATATAATAGTAAATTTAATTTAATATAAGTAACATATTGTATATAGTTTATTTATATAAATTAACAAAATTAGTGTTAAAAATAAAGAATAAATAATATTAAAAATATATATAGCATAAATATGTAATGCAGAATATTTTAAGTCATATATATATTTTTATAGAATTAAGGATAAATATTATAATTTAAAATTTTAAAGTCTGAATGGTGAATATTCGAATATTTCCAAATATGCAAACATTCAATACGAGAGAGTGCGTGGGAATTTGGAGATGGAAGAATCCATTACTCACGGCGTATGTATCAAATATAAAAAAATTAATATATATGATTAATTTAAAAATCATTAAATTTGAAAAATGAAGTCATATATATTAGTAATTAAAATTTATATTATTTATTAATTTTTAAGTATAAAATATTTAAATTATAAAATTTAATTTTAATTTTTTTAATTGAATAAATAAACAAATTATATACCATTCAATATACATATGTGTATGTGTATTAATCTTCAAATGTAAATTTTTTTATGATGAAAATCATGAATTTTTTAATTTAATTATGCAGAATCATAATAAAAACTAAATAATTTAAAATCACAATTTTATTTATAAAATTATAATAAAATATTAATTTAAATATTAATTTATTTATAAAATTTTAAATAATTTTAATATTTTAAAAATTTGTAGAGTTTTATGATAACTAGAATGTTACCTGTACATATTCTTATGAATTTAAAAATATAAATAATAAATAATAAATCTTGAATTTAAGTTATAAATTCACACGTATAATTTCTAATGTACTACGGTCAGTAGTATTGAAGTACTGGTATATCGCAACAAGACAGCTACATACTTGCATTGTCTTAAAAAAAAAAGAGCTTATAAATCTCTTGAACGTTAATCGCCCGAACCATTGTTATTTATCTCTCTCTGTTTCTCTCTCTCATATTTCAACAAAAGTCTCTCACAACTTTGCATGCTTCAAACACCCAACTCAAACACAGAGACTACTGCCTGCATCTATACATCTCGCATCTACATGTATCACATACTTACATACACACTGCATGTTTTTCTTGTTTCTAATTTCATTTAATGGGTAGCTTAGCTTTTATTTTTCTTATATCTAACAAGTTTATTGTTGATTTTGACTGTTGAACTCAAGTGGGGTTTTAATTTAATTGCAGATTGTATAAAGTGATGGCTCCTCTAAGAGGCGGAAACAAAAAGAAAATCAAGGTTGAAAAGATTGATGTTGTGCATAAGGCTTTCCCTTCTGGGTCTTCTGAAGATGGGCTTGCTGATTGGTGGGCTGCTTTCTCCAAGAGGATTGCTGGTATATAATTCTTGTTTAGATTCTTGTTTTTATGTACTTATGTGTGTGTGTGTGTGTGTTTTACATATATATATGTGCTAATGTTGATTTTCTTTTGATGGTTGTTTATATTCTTTTTCTTGCTGGGGTTTGAATAGTGATCATTTGTTCTTGTTGATCACTTAATGGTTTGATTTGTTCTTGTTTATTTGTCTGTGATTATGTTTATGTTTATGTTTTGTTGAATTTCAATTTGGGATGATTTCATTTTACTATTTGGTTAATAACTCGGTGCCTCATTAAATATGTTTGTTGGTTTATTGAAAATGCATTTTGATAGGGCAAGAATTAATTCCCTAATCTGTTGTCTGTACCGCGGAGTAGCTGTATTTGACCCAACATTTTAATTTGCGGCTTGTAGATATCAGTAAATATATGTGGACACTTTTATAAGTTTGATTGGCGGTTCTAATATTTGAATTGTTGTATATCTGAGTCAAATCATGAAAGTTTATTTAAAGTTCGGAAAACTTGATGCAATCTTCGATATAGACAGTTCCAATAAGGTTTCATTCTTGTTGTTTCAATCTGTTTGATCTGCCAAGTGCTCTACTATATTGTACAAATTTGATATTATACTTCTTTATTAGGGAAGAAGGGAGTTGCATTGTGGCCTTAAACACAAAGAAAAATAAGATGAATTCATACTTTACAAGTTTAATTATATTTTTCATAATATAAAATTCAAATTTATATTTCCTATATAAAATTGATTTAACAAGATTGAAGTTTTATACTTGCCTAAAAAGAAAAATTGTATAGCAAAGCTTCACGTTTTATCTTATTTATTTCCATTCATGCACAGTGTTGTTGCTTATAATCACTGTTTTCCATTTGATGAGCATATTCATGCATTTATTCATAACTGGCGAGAATTTGTGACTGCCATTCTTTCCTAAGTAGCAAGGGCTTGGTATCGGAGAAGTCAGCCTTTCTAATACCTTATGTTTTCAGTCTCCACAAGGTCAAACTAGAAATTCAGTTTTGCATATTAGTATGCTTCTTGTTATTCAGGGATTTGGGACAATATCTCATCTGTCTTTGAATTCTAGTTATTATCTCGAATTTTAATGCACTTTTTGGTTATTGGAGTTTATCAGATAAATTTTATAAATCTGGGAGGTATGTTGTTTTCTGGGACCCTAAAATTTGCTATAATCACCGAATATATCTTTCTCAATATCAGTTCAAACTGATTTAAATTTGATACGAAACCTATGAACATTCTCGCAAATTTGGCAAATTGGAACTTACTGAAATGATAACTGCATGCTAATTGATCATAAGAAGTGTGAGAATGTGTTTCTTTGACATTTTACATATTTGGCATATATTTTTGATTTAATTTCTATATTTTGACCGACTGGTGATATATACAAGTGAGAATGAATGTTTTCTCCTTGCTATAGCAAAACGTCTTGAGTTAGGTCGTGCGTGGATTTTTGTTCTCGATGAGCCCATGCAAGTTCAGGAGATTCATTTAGGAGTTCATTGGGATATTATTTTGGTAAAATGGAAAAAATTCTATACATCAGATGTACTGAAACACCAGAACTGACATGTTTATGTCTATTGGCTGTGACTCTGTAAAAGTGATGTTTTAGTTTGTTGTGGTTTGCTGCATATTGTGTTTCTGTTTGCTGGAGCTATGTTAAATCTTTGATGGTATCTCAAGCGAACATTTTGCAGTAACTTTATAATGCCTGCCTCCCTCTGTCATTTCACTCGTAGCATATCTTATTTATAGCTCCGACCTCAAAGTTTAAATATGAAGCTGTCAATGAGACAATGACTCATACACTGGAATTTAAGGGTGAAACACATTTACCACACACAGGAGCATTGCATTGGGAAACATATTTACTGCACGCAGGAGTCTTGCATTGTTTATAACTTCACTTGCAGTTATAATTGCTTTCTTTCATAATCAAAGATATAACACATGTCTTAGGTTATAATTTCTTCGAAGTTGACTATATGCTCCCTTGTAATATTTTCTGTGATAATATAATGCATATGCATCATGTCTGAACTATCCAATGCTGTAACGTTTAAGATGTGATTTCATATATTAACTTTTTTGAGACTTTTAGACAATTATGGATCCCGGTTACTCTAGTATGCGCTCTGCTCATCTATTATTTCATATGATTAATATGTACTGGTTGAAGTCATTATTGTGCCCTTATTAAACTGCAGCCAATTTTCAAAACTGTTCTTTTCACCGGATACGTTAGCTTGTTAGTAAAGGCAAAGTTGTAGGCGTTTCAAGTTTTATTACGTAAACTAATTGAGCAGTATTTGTAGGCTCCTTTAAGAATATTTGAATTTCTACATATACAGCCAAACAGGCTACCAAAATCTACACAATGTTATACTTGTTTTTTTCTTTGTACCGGTTAGATGATTTTAAGAATGAATGCAATGATTAAAATTTCACATTCGCGTTTCTGAAGCATCAAGGTGTATGTGGACTAGGTGGTTTGCTTGATTACTTGAAGGGTTTTCCTCATTGGAATGTGTTCCACAATAAAATAGGGAGTTGGGTTTTGGTTTGAGAGGACGGGCGGCGGGGGAGAGTGTTTTGATCGTTACTTGAGTAATTTTATAGGTCCAAGTGCCAGAACTAAGATTGCAATCTTATCATTGAAGGCGTAAGCCTAGGCAGCTACAATTACCTACTGAAATGCTTATATCAAATTGATCATTATGATTAATATTATTTCGTGAGTTTCAAGTACTATCATATACTTTCATGTGTTACTTGAAGCAGAAACTTCTGGTATAGTGGTATCTCATTAGTAAGTGTTCACTGTGAGGATTGCCCTTGTCATGATCTATATCTTTATGTCACCATTTAGAAGTTTACTAAACCTCCTTTCTTTGTTCTTATTAATATGAGTGGCCTACATATGTATGTGTGTATATATGTATGTTTATTTTCTGGAGCAATCTAGGATTTTAGTGGTTGCTTTTAGCAGTGGTTTATGATGTTGGTTAGGCAAACTACAATAAAAGAGGTTGTTTATGGGTGAACAAAAACTCTTTTTTTTAATATAAAAATCAATAGCTTGTGTATTATATATATATATATGTTTTTATGTTTATTCATGATTTCCAAGATCTTAGTATCCTGAGGAAAAGTAATCCATGTTCTCTTCTTTCTTAAGGTTGCTTGCTAGTGTATGACTTGTTTAGTTTTCATTTTACATTCCAGTTATGCTTAGAGAAGGTGTCTGAAACTGTCTTCAATTCTTCATTTAATTAAACAATTAAGCAGAATTAGTGTACCTAGATGCATGGTGTGTCTTTTTTTTATATGCAAAGTTTAATATGCATATTCAGAAAACAGAATTAGTGTACCTTGAAGTTGGAAATTCAGACAAGGCAAAATATTTGAGTGAACAGATTTTTGTTAAGTTATGGTTTAAGCGCTTCTGTTCTAGGAACGAAATATCAAGACAAGAAGTTGAAGGATGTTTCTGAAATTCAATTTTTCATTCTTGACTTTACAATGTAGTAAAAATTAAAATGGGATTAAATGTAGTTCACACCAACATGAAGTCAGGTTACTGCAAAACATGAGAATTTTCGTGTCACGCAACTTACATGCTTACATGATTGTTGTAACATGACATGCACTTTGTAGGATCATATTTTTCTACTTTTATGTCATCTGATAATTAAGTAATTCATATAATCTATTTTTTTGCTAACCATGGGAACTATTAACATAATCTTGCAATATTTTAGTCTCAATCTACTTGTTGCAAATTTACATTAAGTTTTAGGTTACGAACTATATTTTCCTCTTTGCAGGATCCGTCTCTCCACCAAAAAACATGGATATGTTCGAATATTTTTTCAAGATGTCCAGAAAAACTTTTAAATATGTATACTCTCTTGTGCTAGAGCCCATGTCCAAGTCAAGAAAGTACTCATATTCGGACGGAACTGTAATATCCTTACATGACAGAGTAGCTATATCTTTAAAAAGGCTAAAATCTGGTGATTCATTGGTATCACTTGGTGAAACATTTGGGACACACCGGTCTATCGTCTCTCAAATTACGTGGTCTTTCGTGGAGGCCCTGGAAGAACATGGCCTTCACCACCTCAAGTGGCCTGACACTGAAGAGGAAATGTCATATATAAAGGCCAAGTTTGAAAGCATACAAGGTCTTCCCAATTGCTGTGGTGCTGTTGACATTACCCATATTAAAATGATGTCAAGCTTGACCCCCCTTGACACAGAAGTATGGATTGACAACATGAACAATCAGAGTATGGTGTTGCAGGCAATTGTTGATGCTGACATGAGGTTCAGAGATGTAGTTAGTGGATGGCCAGGAAAAATGACGGATGCCTCCGTTCTTAGTAGCTCAACATTCTTTGAGCTCTGTGAGAAAGGAAACCGGTTAAACGGAAAGAAGATAAAGCTCTCCGATGATACAGAGTTAACTGAGTACATAGTTGGAGATTCAGGCTTTCCCTCTCTCCCATGGCTTGTCACACCATATAAAGGAAAAGAAATGTCTGAATCTGCAGTTGACTTCAATAAGCAACACTATGAAACTTGGAGGGTGGTTCATCAGGCATTGATTAGGCTGAAAGAAGAATGGAAGGTGCTTCAAGCAGTGATGTGGAGACCCGACAAACAAAAATTACCCCGAATCATCCTTGCATGCTGTATTTTGTACAACATTTTTCTCGACATAGAGGATGAGGTACATTATGAGTTGCCTACTATTCAAGAGCACGATCCGGGTTACGTGCAACAGGTGTTTAAATCGCCCGAGAAAAAGTTTTCAGGTTTGAGAGAGAAGTTATCTCTTTACGTATCTGGTAAACTGCAACCACAAGTCGTAAGTGATTCTGATCATCAAGTCGGATAAAGCAAGCATTGGCCTAAAATAGGCAATGCTCTGGATGAGATTGAGGAGTAACCAGAAACAAAGAGGAGAAACAAAGGGGACATGACATAATAGGAGATGGATTATTGTCCTGCTTGAGTTCTTAAGACAGTGAACAGAGAATATAGCAATATCACATTAGACTAAGACCCTGGTTCAAAATGTTCTTGCTATAAAGATTTCTGCTATATTTTTCTTTGGTTTTTCATAGTATGTATTGATGTATTATTTGATTCAATTTTCTCTCATTGGCATTCTTGAATTTAGAAGTCGAAACTTTATAAAATCACTAAACTGTTAGGTGCTGGACTTTCATTCATTATTTTACTTTAATTTTATATTGGTTTGAATGTGTTAAAAACCAATTATGATTCATTAATCGAATACATTTTCTATATTATTTTGGGTCATAAACCAAATCATGTTATAACCAGAACCAATTAATATTGTCCTACCCCAAACCAAATGAAAACTATATTTTAATTGGACTTGTTGCGGTGTATGTTAATACTTGATCATCTATTTTTCATGTGGTGGATATGTCTGAAAAATTAGCACGCATATTACCTCTTTATTGCATTTGAAGTAGTTTTAAAATTTTAAAATTTATCAAATAGATAATTTTTTCTTTAATAAAACCTATTACTTGGAAATATTTAAATACTATTATTAAATATGACTTCTTCCATCTCATAATTTTTGTCACCGTATATTTTTACATGTATTTTAAGATGTATAAAAACATATTCATATTTTTTAAATTTTCTATTTTGACATAATAATTTAAGATCAAATTTTTACTAATTTATTTTTCAAAAAATTATATATAAATATTATTACACTTATTCTAAATTAATTGTTTTATTTGAAATTTTATGGTCGGATTAATTAAACTTTAATCGAAATTATAAATTATTCTTTTTATAATTTAAGAAAAAATTACATTCTAAAATAGATTATAAATACATTTCAATAGCATACTTTTTATAATTTTATAATCTATAACTAAAAACAATTAAATAAGAAAAATAAGTACAATATTAATATAAAAAAATATGTAATCATTCCTCAAAACAAACTTCAAAAGTGTAAATATAAAACATCTTCACCAAAAAAACAAACATTTTATGAATAAAAAAAATAAAAGAAAAGGGGTAGGGAAGAGTAGTATAAAAAGCTCGCTACGGATCTCCATTACAAAGGCAAAACCCTAGAAATCTAATCTCTCGCTTCTCCGCCTCGTCAACACTTGTCCGCCCCCTATTACAGCTCTCAGGTACTTTCTCACTCTATCGATTCCACTCTATCCTTAAATGTATATATATAGACACATAAATAGCTGTTGAGTTTATAATCGCCACCTCTGTTTGTATCATATGCTTTTCAATTGATCATACTCCAACTTTATTACGTCATTATTTTAATTTACGAAAATGTTCATATCAGTAATTATATGTTTTTGTTGGATTATGAATGTGCTCGATTCGTTGTTTGTTTTAGTAGTGGTGATCTTTTCGATGAAAAGAGAATAGCATTGTGCTTACGGTTTTGTGTAAAATGATTTTTTGGAAAATGAATCGTAGTTGGGTTAGTCGATAGTGTAAGTAGCAGTTTAAATCTAATTAAGCCCTCAGATTTAACAAGGTTTGGTTTCTTTTCTAGTGTTTACTTTTTTTATGTTATTGGGTGTTAATTGATTAATGTGAACCGTGTTTGTTGGTTATGATAGCCACCTAAGATTTTGTGTTTGTTGTACATTTTGGTGTATTTATATGATTGAGAGATCGGAGATATGTGGTTGTTGTATACTTGTATATATATAATGAGAGGAACTGATCTTATATGCCTGCTTGTTTGATGAATCTCTTTTAATTTGTATAGACTAGTTATACTATATAGTTTCTGTTTTTCAATATGTATGGTTATCTGTCTTGTGTCTTTATATGCTCTGCTACTGAGTGCCACGTTCTGTGGTAATATAATTTTAAGTGATTTATCTATATCACAGCTTTAGGAGCACAGTGGTATAGCAAGTTTCATTTTGATTTTGAATAGAACATGTTTTTGATAACTCCCGTATATTTAAAAATAAATATGTTTTTGTAATTTATAAATCCAGAGGAGACACACTCAAAACACGTATTAGTAGTGTTATTGTATTTTATTATTTGGCCTAACCCTAGCCTCTGCTTATGTTCTTTCAAAGCTTAATACTCCATTAAGCACAATTTGCATATAAACAGATCTATGATCTGATGTTTCTTTTAATATCTATAGTTTGTATTTTTATTTTGTTTAGAGTTGCTTGTTAGCATATTTTTCCTCTGCTTCTCCCTAGATCTTTATTAAAGGACGCGGTTCCTTTTACTAATTTGATGTAATGGTTTTTATCTCCTGCAGCTTGAATTTTTGAGGATGGTGAGGGTTAGTGTTCTGAATGATGCTCTCAAGAGCATGTTTAATGCAGAGAAGAGGGGTAAACGACAAGTCATGATCAGGCCTTCATCGAAAGTGGTTATCAAGTTCCTTATGGTCATGCAAAAGCATGGTTAGCACTCGTTTTCTCAGTTGCTATGTTCTGTTAGTTCTTTTCCTGAAGATCTGATCTTTGTATTGTTCATTATATTAACAGGTTACATAGGAGAGTTTGAGTATGTTGATGACCACAGATCTGGGAAAATTGTGGTTGAATTGAATGGAAGGTTGAATAAATGTGGGGTGATTAGTCCTCGTTTTGATGTCGGGGTTAAAGAGATTGAGCCTTGGACTGCACGACTTCTTCCATCAAGACAGGTTTAGTTTTTAAAATTCTATTTGCAACTTTTTATATTGATCTTATAATATTCCAAGTAGGAGCTTCAATGTTCAAATTAGTAACAAATTATTGACTTGTGATTGTATAAGTATTTTCAATAAATTTCCAGTAATCATTGACGTAGCTGTTGTGACTTGTGATCTATATGTTATTTTTTTAATTCTATTGTCTACTTATTATATGTCAATGGTATTTGATGGGGTGCATGATATATATTTATCTTTCTTTCCATATATGCAGTTTGGTTATATTGTGCTGACTACATCTGCGGGCATCATGGATCATGAAGAAGCCAGAAGGAAGAATGTTGGTGGTAAAGTGCTTGGATTCTTTTACTGATCGAAGGATGCAGAGGATTGTTTTGGATCAGTAACCTAGTGCTTGATAACAATTTTCTTGTTCCTTTTACATCCTATGTAGTTTTTCTGAAGAAAGCTTATTTCGTCTTTTTGAATTTTGAAGATATTCTTTTCGTGTTGGGTTTGAGATGTTATCCTATTTGGTAGAGATTTTAAGATTATTTGCTAAATCCTTGAGTTTTAACCTAATTTTTCTACTGATTAGACATTTAGAACTTGTATTTTAATGGTGAAAATGTGATAATCTGCTGTCTTAATGGAGTAGGAATCTATATGGTTGACCAAAGGTGGTGATACAAGCAAGCTATGTATCTATATAATAAGAGGGCATTATGATGTGCAACCACTTCCATATCTTGTTTAAGCCATTCCTAGTGTGTATGAGAATTCTTTGAAAGCCATGATTCTGGTTTGGCAATTGCAAAAATGTCTCCGACTTTCAATAATCTTTGTGGTGGCTGCTGTTGGTGCCCCATTTGTATGACAATTTGCAACCTAGAAGTGGAGTTTTGCGTTTTAAATTTTGAATTTTACACAAGTCTATAAAGATTTTCATAACGAAATTAATTCTCTTATTTTATGAAGGCTTAGAAATATGATATGCAAAGTTTTTACATAAATGGTAGTACATCTTTCAAGGTGTGTTTTTAGAATGCAGCGCGGCGTGATATGGATGTACTCTACTTCTGGTTGCCTAAAATGAGTAGTCGGGCACTGTGGTGACCTCAAAACACTAGCATGTAATTTGTTCAAAGCAGACCTCACAGTTAATGGTGAAATGTATCATGTGACTATAAGCAATCAAGATGCAATTAAGCATGAGCTTCTTCTCGAACTGGAAGGAACTTTGAAGACCAACATTAAGGTATATTAAGCCTAATTTTGGTCATTAGATAAATTTACGATCCATGACCAGTTGAGGAAAAATTTGATGGATTTCCCCCCCAGTACTGTACCTCGATTAACGTGTGTCATGACATGCTAGATGTAAACTTTCTTCATATTCAGACCACTATATGGGGAGGTTTTGCATAGCAAATAAGTACATAGAATATACCTATAACTCTATAAGGTAGTTGATCAAATTAAACTATATGGTAAAAGTTAGATGACAAAATAGAGAACAAATACAAAACGTAAAGAAAGCTAATGAAAGTCTCACCACAGCTTGTATCTAGATAACGAAGTTAAATGACTGTAAAAAAAGGCAACAAGTTAAATAGCGCTATTAGGATGATATCTCAGCTGAAGATGCCTGAGCTTGAACTCGTCATTGCATTGCCAAAGGATATGTAGTTGCCCAATTGAAGAATCAGTCTCCCAACTTCAATGGCCATCAAAACATTTCATTGTCTCTCCATCACCTTCATTATCTTCTCCATCAACTTTGCTGCTGATTACGATGTCAACTTCCATTGTTTCGATTGACAAGCTACGACGACAAGTTGCTTGGATGGATCTATAAACGACGATGATGTTATTGCTTAGCTTAGAGAGAATGAGCTGGTTTTGTAAATTATAAAACTATAAAGGCATGGAGGTTTTGGATAGTGGAGAGGGGATCTTCCAAGCATATGCCTAAAGCATAACTTTTAGTTGCCCATCATCTTTTGTTATTTTAAAGCATGCTCACACATGTCTACTTTATCAATTTGGGTACTAGTAATGTTTCTGTTCAAAAACAAGTGCTCCTTTTGGCTTTTGTCATCTCTAGTTAATAAAGAGCTTTCTTAGCAAAAAATTATAAGAAGAAAAGCTAGAGCTTTATTCCAGAATCTGGTTAAACCTGTAATCTATGCATCTCTAAGTTCTTTTTCGTTTGTGCTAGTTAAGTTGGAAAAATTACAGGTAATTCTTAGAGAAATTTGTTTATAAATCAATAAACGATTCCTGTTTTTGCAGTGTTTTTTTGATAAGTAATAAAAAATGACATTACCCAATGAAACATTTATGTAAATTGGATCCTTTTTTTTTTAAATCGTATTGCTCGTCAGGCATTTTCTCTTATATGCCGAACTCAGAGTACTGATCGAACACTTCAAAATTTTCCTTTGTGAATATAAGTTACAACTGCTGCATAAAATAGAATACATGAACCACACAAGAAATTTTTGTATGATCTCTTCTGACTGTTCAAATTTGTACCTAGCTTTGCTCATCAATATGCCGACTGTGCTACAGAACTCCAACTAGATTGCTGCTTCTCATGATTCTACTGTCTGTGTGCAGGAATTATGGATGTTAATGTTACAGGGATAGTATGTGTGATGTAGATCGAGGTTCTCCACTAAAAACATTCTCCCTTAAAATAAGGTTTTTCATTTTAATGCACGAATAAGTTGATGACTGAAACTTAATGCATTGTGATTACACTGTTCACCAGAGCCAGATATTACTGTGATATGTGCTGTGTTGTGTGGCCACTGTGTTTACTTGTAAAATTTTGTTCCGACAAGTAGTAGATCTTGTGCATCTGATCATGATTTTGTGCCTTCGATATTCCCATTCAGTGAACTACTTTATCGTTGCCTCATGTACAAATTTTTTACTTATTGTCACCTTCCGGATGTGGATAAGAGTTGTGCCTTCTTTTGCATTTTTCCAATGGTTCCTTTAGCACTAGGTTTATCACTACAATCGAGTAAGTTACTATGCTGTTCACGTGTGTGGAGTTTAAGCTTCTATAATTATATACTGACATTTATTTGTTCATTTGATTTGTTAAGAATTAAATTTGAGATACTTACCAGTGATATGGGATACTGCTGGTCAGGAAGGGTTCAGAACAACTACAACTGCTAAGATATTGAGTCTGCAAGTATTCTTCTGATTGATTTATACGATTAATACTTGTTTACTCTCTTTATGTTGATTTATATACTTGTATGTAAACTGTGGTGGGATTTTGTTAGCTGCAATTGTCTAGTCTTATTGGATTATTAAGATTGAATAAACTGGACATTTAGATCACAAATCTTAAAGTTGGTCCACATTTATCATTCAATTCTCTACCTGAAAGAAAGCAAGACGCATCAAAAAAGCTTATACAGAAGAAAATAAAAATAATAATATGGTTTTCATGCCTAATTTTAATGCCACTTTGTATATATAGTCCTAGGATGAGTCGATGACCCTGTGGAGAATAATTTTAGCATGAGAATAATTGTTGTGCTCATTTACAAATTTCTTGCATACATTGTTACGAAAATTTATAAAAGTGCAAAACAATTGTTCTCACGAGCATATATATATATATATATATATATATATATATATAGGGAGTTGCTCAAGAGAAAACCTTGATTTTGGAGAAAACTAAAGCACTGTTTTGATCCGTTGATTCATTTTCAATCCAATGGATACTATTATCATTTTAAAACAAGTTAATCTTAACTAAAAGGATATAATAGTCAAATAAATAAACTGCCTTATATAAATTATCCTTTAATTTATGAATTGATTATAATACTTGTACATTTAAATGCTTTCCTTATTTGATTGATTTTCATTTACTGGTTATCTTAATTTTTTCATTTGACTAAATACTCACTAATTTTAATATAATTATAATATTTATATTAAATACAAATATTTTTCTTATATAAATATTGATTATATTAGATATCTGATTTCTTTATATGCATGTAATCATAATTCAACTCAATTCGATTTTAATAATATAAGTACATTATATTTATTTATTTTAAATTGATAATATTATATTATTATTAACCAATAAATTCTAGTACGTGTTCTCTTATTCGATGCTATTAAATAATTTTAATTGATAATATTAAATAATAAATTCATAGTAGTATACTACTGTGCATTCTTGACAAATGTATTATACTTAATAATACAATTTTAATATTCTATTATGTAGTCTAACTATTTTAATAAAATGCAGGATTCTGTCATGTATTCTAATAAATTTTCAAGATTCCGCTACGTGTTCTATTGACTATTTTAAGATTCTATTAAATATTTAATCAAATATTTTCAGTTATAGATATTAAAATTTTAGTATTTTATTATCTATTCTAATAAAACAAAATTTGAAGATTTCACTCAATGTTTTATTGACTACTTTAAGTTTTTATTTTATATTTAATCAACTATTTTTAGTATTATATTGTTCATTTTTTAAAAATTTATTAAAGTAGAAAATAAAAAACTTAGTATTCTATTATGTATTTTAATAAAATTCCAAGAACTCACTAAGTGTTTCATTAAATATTTTAAGATTTTATTACATATTTAATGAAATATTTTTAGTATTCTACTATTTATATTTTATAAATTTTACAATAAATAATAAAAATTTAACATTCTATTATGTATTCTAATAAAAATTTCAAAATTAAATATTTAATAGAATCTTAAAATATTCTATTAGAATACTATGTTTGTAGTATTCTGTTACGTATTCTATTATGTTTTCCAAATTTCAAGATTCCGCAAAGTATTTTATCAATTATTTTAGTTTTCTATTAGAATACAATGTTTTTTTATATTCTATTATGTATTTTAGTAAAATTTCAAGATTTCACGGAGTGTTTTATTATGTATTTCAAAATGTTATTATGTATTTAATAAAATATCAAAATATTAAAATTAAATTAAAATAATAGAACACATAACAGAATCTAAAATAAAATAAAATGAATATTAAATACCTCATTAGAATACTTAGTAGAATACATTAGAATATATATGAATAGTAGAACACATAATAGAATCTTGAATTATTTATTAGAATACTGTGTATTTTTAGTATTCTCTTATGTATTCTAATAAAATTTTAAGATTTCACAGAGTGTTTTATTGACTATTTTAAGATATTATTATGTATTTTATCAAATATCAAAATACTATAATTAAATTAAAATAATAGAATACATAATAATATATAATATATGTAAATAGTAGAACACATAATAGAATACTTAGTAGAATACATTATAATATATAATATATGTAAATAGTAGAACACATAATAGAATCTTTTTTTTATAACCAAACACATAATAGAATCTTGAATTAAAATAGAACAAATATTAAATACTACATTAGAATACTTATTAGCAAAAAAAATGTCATAAAAAATTGATCATAGTTAAACTCACTTAAATATATTAATTGCAAGTATATAAATATAGCAAGTATCAATCATATTTAATCAATAGAAAATAACATACACAATTCATATTAATTACAAAACTGCCATTAATAATCTAAAATCTTATATCAAATCTTTTTTTAAAATCAACGGTTGATATAGTGGTTTCTTAAGTTTCTTATATAAAAAATTTTCTCTAGATCCTTACCCTATATATATATATATAAATAGATAAAAGTCTCTCCATGTTTATATGTTTCATTGTGCGTCTAACTAATTCTATTTTCTCTTCCTGCATATATTTCTATCCTACTACCATGGTGCGATTAGTATTTTGCTCATTTACAATGCTACTGATGAATCTTCTTAGTTCTTTCAACAGTAGCCTTTTTTTCCTAATCCTTTGTTTTCAAGGACTTAAATTAGTTGCATATTTGCAACTCATTACATGGAACTTATTGTCTTGATACTGCTAGCAGACCTCAGGCTTGAAGGAGTGATCTTTCTGCATTGTCTCCAATTTTAGTCTGGAAAGTATTCTGCAGTTTCCAAGTATTAAGTATACATACACTGTTTTATTAATGTATTTATCTATATACTTGTGTGTTAATATGAACTTAGTCGCCCTCGCCCAGAAGAGATTGGACCATCTTTGCGAAGGCACAAACAAACTTAAAAAAAATTCTCTGTCAAAGTCATCGCAAGGCTTCAATTTGCATAAAGTAATTGACAGCAGTTGAACATTTAAACCATAGAATTCTTCCTGCTACTTTCTGTAATGCAAATTGGAAAGGCAAATTCATGGTATAAAGTGTAAATACGGCTGGTCTAAAATGTTTGATCCTTTTGAATAACAGTCGTAGTTTACAATTTGTCTCCAATGTGTAAACTTTTTGTCTCTGCTTTTCCAAGACATCAGGAAGACAGGAATTGGATTCACAATGTGGAACAACATGCTTCTGACAATGTCAACAAGATACTGGTAGGAAATAAAGCTGACTTGGATGAAAGCGAAAGGGTATGCTATTTTGTTGATCTAAATTTTAGGAAACCAGTCCTTTGTACTTACATTGATCTTTTCGGATTGAGTTTACAGTATCATTCTAGGCTGTACCTACATCTGAGGGCCAAGCACTAGCCGATGAGTATGGCCTTACATTTTTTGAAATTGTAAGCCAGCTGGAAACATTGTCATCTAAGTTGATCGTAACATTATGATTTGTTTGTATCCTGAAAATAACTCCACGGAGAGTGCAAAAAAGATCTTAATGGGGAGGGAATATTGTTTTATATTGCAAGTGATACTAAAGCAAAAGCTTGCAAACACGGACTCTTGGGCTGAGGTGATTTTCCTCATTTACATTGAATTACTGTAAAAATATGGGAAATTTAAAGCATACAATCCCATCCCACAAACATATTGGTATTACTTATCTGGGTTGAATACTTCACCAGAATGCTTTATTTATACTTCTTGCATGCATTATTTGTCTGGTTTCAGCCTACTAAGATTAAAATTAATCAGCCAGCTGCTAGAGAATGGAGGTGGATTAGCTTGCTGTTAATATTATGTAGATCTCCCCCAGCCAGAGGATGCACTTGCCGGGAGCTTTCTGCGACAAACCCAGAAGGAAGACTGATGCAAAAGACGATGCACTGGTTGCCTTTAATCACCTCATTTGTCATTGTTGTGTAAACTGATCCCTTCCAGATATTTATATTTTGCTACAAACAGTTTGCCTTCTTCGAGCTTGATGAAGTGGAACTACTAATATATGGTTCAGCCATCATAGACATGAAGTATAAACCTTCTGTTGAATTATTACAAAAGACTTCTATCAGTTGATTTAGTTACCTTTCTCGAAGAAAATGTTTTCAGTGATCTTCATTTATTTTACAAGTAAAAAGCTGGCAAAACCAGCAACTGGTTAAGCATTTTCAGTAAAATATGGGCATTTCCCTAGGAAGCTAGATGAAATCTAAAGATATGTATTTGTATCAGGAAATGCAAAAAATGTTCTTCACAACTGGTTGATGCTCACAGATGGACTAAAGGTCTCCTTATTGGAATCTGTTTAGACAAGACTGGAGATCGTAATACGAAAAGATACTAAACCAGGTAAAATATCACATTAAAATTGTATACTGGATAAGATCAGTTATCAAAATACAGTCACTTTTTTATTCACGGTTCCACAGCATAATTCTTTTAGTACATAGGACTACTAGAGCCATAATTCTGAGTCTGAAATGGTGTAATAATGAAATCATCTTTGAAAAAAATTAGATGTTGAAATATACATCATACATTTTGGATCATACTGTCGTTTAACAATAGCTCCACCTTACAACTACTGTATCAAAATCTGTGGAGTGAAATCACTGAAAGCCTAAAACGTCTGGCTTCCAATGACAAATTTTAAATGGGACCAGGATTCTGGATCCTAAGATACAAATGTACAATTTATGGCCAATCACCTATAAATACTGATTACTGAGAATACCTCAGCATATGAACGAATGCAGAACCTTAATATTCTCTTCTGTACTAATAACTCAATGCTTCTATTGCAACAATATCAGACTGATATTTCCACCATGTAGCTTTGCAATATTCTCCACCAAACAGATCAGATGCAAACATATTGTTACATTGCCAATTACCAATTGTGCAAGTACCTAGCTAGCAGAAAAGCTATGTGTTCCATCGTTTGGACATGTGTAAATAAATCCCACAATTAGAGACTATAAAATGCATCTGCCCAGCAACCCAGAGAGTTGTATATCTATTACTGTCATTTCACTAGGACCTCCTGTAAATAAGTTGTCATATATGCCAATACACATACTGTTGTCTTGCCATGTTTTCAGTTCTACAATTTTTCGCCTGTGTTCATACTAGAAATTTAAATAAGGATAAAGCTTTCACTAAGATTGTAAAATTAAGTAGCTTCTTTGTAAGAAACTCAAAACAGCGTAAACTCTTATTTGATAGCAATCAATATGCATTTGCTCCCATGGACTTCAAATGTTTATGCATCATCAGTTATGTGAACAAAATTGAGAAGTCTTACTTATATTCCTAGTAGAGTCATTGAGGAACACCATTTTGCGTTGGTATGCACGCTTTCCCGCTGTGATCGTTTTCAGTGTCAAACTAGGAATTTTGATCATCCAATTTGCAGACTTTTTACGGTGCTAATGCTAGTGAAGTCTTATAAGAAAGAAAAATTGCAGCAATTTAGATAGCCATCAAGTTCCTGAAGTTTGTAACTGCAATGTACAAATAGTTGCATATATATCCAAATCTTCAAGTATTGAATTGAAAACCAGATATTGCATATATATCCAAATCTTCGAGTATCTGTGATTTAACCATACAGATAAGTTTAAGAGGCCAATACATAAGTTACAAAAGTTACCGACCAATCAGAACAGAGCAATGTCGCAATATAAATGTGAAACGAAACAAATATAAAAGAATTAAGGCAACAATAATTTCGAAAATAATGGATAAAAAATAAAATTGAGGATGTATACTAACAAGTATACACAGAGTATAAGGGGACACAATTTTATAAAAATGTTTCGCCAATAAATATAACGAGTAAACAATATTTAAAGGAGAGAAATGAACATAAAATTTGTATAATATTTATAATTTAAAATAAAGAAAAGAGTCAGAAATTTGTACTATTAATCATAATTTAAAATTGAGAAAAGAGATTAAAGATCCGTACCTGAAACTAATAATACTAAAACGAAACAAATCTCACAACTGCTACCAGCTTTGAAACCAATCTAAGCATAAATAATAAATAAGTTTTAACATCATTATCTTTTATAATAATATTATACTACTCTAACACATAATTAGCTAGAAAAGAAAATGCATACCTGTGTATTAAACTAAAACGGTGAAAATACATGCAGCTCTAGCTAATCTATTTGTTGGCAGTTACAAAATGGACAACACTTGATATTTAATATACTAATAAAATGTATACTAAATATCCATGAGATAAATGTATGACAGTTAATTGAGTTATAAAAACATGCATAAGTTCACCATTCAAAAAAAAACATACACTATGATCCATAATTATACATGCACATATCAAACTTCATGTAATTAAAAGATGCACCTGCATTAAATCTATTTATTAATATATCAACTTCATGCATGTACATTAAATATTAGACATACGTGTTCCTTTGAACAAAGCACCTAGTACAAAAATCAATTAGCATAATAATCATCATTAGTCATGGCATTAAATAAATATTAATGCATATTCTTTTAATGCAATTAAGAATATTAATACAATTGATACCAATTATATCAAATGTAATATGTAGCCTATTATAACAGAATCCCCACACTAATGTAAATGAATTTCATTTAATGTAACATAATTAACACATTGAACAAGTAGGCTACAATTTTAACTTGATAGCTGCATATAAACAATTATAAATGGGATAACAAATTTTAGCAATAAAGTCTAAATGATTAAAACCTATTAAATACATCATTAATTAACTGGTATTACATATAAGTATCACGTACAAGATAAAACAAAATGTATTCATGGAATTTATGGCAGACATGATACATGTAGTATAAAAGATAATCAATTAATTGTAATGGTCAATATCATCTATCACTTAAGTGTACATATTTATTCCAAATTGTTAGTGCACTAGTGTAGTCGTATCGAATTATATATTATGAATATCGTTAACATAAGAACATACCTAAATTCTTGATGTGAAGTGAGATTGCTCCTTCTTTCTTGCTTCGACTCAAATCACCCTCTTTCTTTTGTTTTTAATCTCTCACAACTCTTTCTCTCGTTAAATACATGCACGTATGTTTATCAAAAAAAACCTATAATCTATATTGATAATATTTCAATCCTAATTAGTAGAGAATTTTGATAAGAAAATTATGGAGTAGCAGGTATCCATTAGCCCATGTTGAAATTGGTTACAATACTTATCCAAATTCAAGTATATAAAAAAATTTTCTAACTTAAAACGATTAATAAAAACAAAAAGAAAAAAAAAATTACAGGGTATTACACCTCGAGTCTAAGTTATACTTTTCTACAAAATTCTGCGTGGGTGGAAAGTTACCGGGGGAGTACTGAGTACACTAGACAATGAATTTAATCCTTTCTACTTGATGGCTAAGTAACCACTTTTTTTTTCTTTTTCTTTTTTAATTTCTCGGGCTGTTGTATTTCCTTTTCAAAATCAAATTAGAATTACAGTTTTCCTTCCTAATTAAGATATTTGATTCAAGTTTCTGTTGTCAAGATTAATAAACATTATTTTTAAAATTAAATATTCTTTTTTAATTTTAAAAACTTGTGGTTAATAAAAATAATAGTTAAAAGCTACTTTCCATTAATTATAGTATGTCTTTTTTCTTTTTGAAATTTATAAACAAATAAGGATACTTCTAATTTTATGTAACACACGCATATTTTCATTTTCATTATAATACAAGTTTATAATCCTTGATTCACGGATCTTTTCTAATATTTTATAATTTTAATATATATATATATTATAATAATTATATATAATTTTAATGTAAATAATATATTATAATTTTTTATTAAAACAAAATAAAATATAGTAATATGTTTTGTTTATATGTTTACAATTAATGTTGTGTTTGGTTGGACAGAATAAAATGAAATGAGTGAAGATAAGAAAAATAATGGACTTAGAAGAGAAGATTTGAAAATGGGTATGATGAAGCATTTCTTTTCAAATTGAGGGATTTGAGTTTAGTGTATGCTATCATGAATAAAATGGAAGAATGAATACATTTTTTAAAACATTTACCCATAATATACACTACTACCTAGGAAAAATGGATTAGACATCATACTTTAGACATCGATTGGAAAAATCATCAATGTGAAAATTATTTTTAACAGTGATATTTTAATTTCTGATGTTAAAGTAATAATAACAGTAACTAAGGTGCAAGTACAAATTTTTACTTTTATTAAAAAACACTAACTTTTATTAAAAAATCATCAATTTCTGATTTTAACTTATAGTCGTAGTACTCGGTGTGTCTTTGGCTTCCGGATATAAAAAATATGTCACCATTAATCTATACACCTATTTACGATTTTACTATTAAAAAGTAATTAATTGCATAAAATACATCATTTTTACTTACAAAAATCATTAAAATCCAAATATTAGTGTTTTTCGCAGTACAAATTGTTGATTTTTTTAAATAAAAGTTAGTGTTTTTTGTAATAGATCAATATAATAATTGAAGTTTAAATTTGATAATTTATGTTCCTCCGGTTGAACAATCAAATCTCAAATTTTCCTCTCATTTACTTTTTCTGAAATCTTATCTCTTAAAATCACTCAATAAAAAATAAATATGAAAAATAACCATTTAATACAAATCACCCGTAAAATATATACTCCCTTCATTTCAAAATTATAGACGCTTGAACTTTTGACACGTTTGTTATAGTATTTAAAAAAATATATAACTAAATTTGTTATAAAAATTAAATTTTTATATTAAATAAAAATTAAAACATATGTTTTTTAATATAAAATTTTAAAAGGAATAAAAAATTTATATTAATTTAGAAAAATTAACTAAGATGCAAGTATTTTTTAGTGTGAGTATTTTGTAATTGTATATAATTTCTTGTAATTACAATAACACCCTGTATTTCTTTAACCTCAGAAAACTATGTTAGATAAACATTAATCTCAATTTTAAATTTAATAATAAATCTATTTATATATTTCTTCATCTCAATATAAATGTGAAAAATCAAATCGATTACCATTAGGCACCCTTACTGCTCTAACATTAATCCACTGAAATTAAACAAGATAGTTATATTCACAGATCGATGTTAAGATATATGTACAGAAATAGTTTCCATTAGTCATTGACTTACCATTGACCATCTATAGCACTGTAACAATCAAACTAACATATGTGATATGTATTATACTATTATATAAAGAAGTTGCGTACAGCGAGATATATATACATGTAATTAAAACTCTAAAATCGCTGATTCATTCTCCTCCGGACTCAAATTCAAATCAAGGCCAAAAATCCTCTTGCCATCACAATTATTATTACTAATCACCTTGAAATCTTCAGAATGATCATCACAAGTACTAGTAACTGTACTAGAATTAGTATAATTATTAATCTCATTAGTCCCAAGAAAACTAATCTTGGGCGTCCGATGCCTTGTCATATGTCCACCTAAAGCTTGTCCTGTCCAAAACTCTTGTTTACATATCATGCACTTGTGCGCCTTGATAATCAGCTGCTGCTTCTCGGTTTCCATGTCTCCGTGGCCGAGTTTGGGACGTCTGTGACTCGCTGTGTGACCCCCTAGGGCTTGAAAAGTTGCGAAGTTACGATGACATACCCTGCACTTAAAGATCCGACCCGGTTCAGATATCCTACTTTGTGCTCTATTTAAAATCATTGCACAGTTTGCCATGGCGAGTCTCTCTACGTCTTCTGTGTTGTAGAATTTCTTGGTCATTTGCTTTGCCCTAATTGCTGCCTCCTCTCACTTTTTTCTAGTAGCAGAGAAATTAATTGTATGTAATTTTATGCTTGTACTTATAGTAGTATAAGAGTGATAGAAGTATACAAGTGTTTTAAAGTACATGTATGTGGCATATATAGTATATATGTAGTGTTCGCATGTGGATTCAAAAAAAATTTTAAAAAAAATGTAATGTGCGTATGTGTGGAACGTCACCGAGCGAGTACAAAAGCAATTTCAATCCTCTTTTCCTTGGTGGCTAAAAGCGAGTACAGAAGGAATTTCAATCCTCTTTTACTTGGTGGCCAAGTAACCTCCCTTTTTTTTTTTTTACGGAGTATTAAGTTTGTACAGTATATTTTGCCACGTATTTTATTCATGTGGTAACGTTCCAAGCTAGATTTAGGCGGTTGTATTTCTTTTCTTTTTTCCCCTTTTAGTTTTTAAATATACTAGCTTATATCTAACACGGATTGAATTGTTTTAATATTTTTTTATATTATTTGAATATATTTTTATTTTTATAATAATAATTTAAATTTTATTTAATGCTATATATATATATATTATATAATTTTTCATATACCTTTTCGTATTTTAATAGAATAATTTTTGTGTATTTTGTTTAGAGATGTGTTTTATTTAGGAGATTGATGTGAGATGTATTTTAATTAGAAGATCAGTGTTTAAAATTTAGGCTCAATAATAACTATCTGACTTAAATACCGATCAAGGACCACCGACTACTAACTACCAACTTTTAATCTTTAGGCTTTAATAATATATTATAGATTAGTATCTTGTCCGTGGTTATAATTTTTTTTTGATACATGGATTATAATAACTTGAAAATATAGGTTGTTTGGCAATTATTGGTTAATGGTTATTTGACTGAATTAGCTGTTTTGATTAACTGATTGAATTAGCTGTTTTGATTAACTGATAGAATTAGTTATTTTAATTAACTGATTGAATTAATTTGATTGAATTAATTGTTTTGATTAACGAATTAAATTAGTTATTTTGAATAAAATTATTTGATAAATAACCGTTGAATTAGTTGTTTGTAGTTTAAGTAGATACATGATAATCATCTTATTATTGAAAAAACTCTTTGAAGTAGTTTTTTAAAAATTAGTTTATAGTTTAAATAGATACATGATAACCATCTAATAGAAAAAACTCCTCCAAATGGCTTTTTTTTAAAATTAGTTTATTGAATTCAAACTGGTATTTCAATCCGCTAACTACCAAATACTAATATAAGAGGATTCATATGTACATAATTTTTTTTCCAAACCTGCAACTTCCAAATATATAGGGCATATATCTACAGTACTTTTTAGTTTATGAATTTTAAAAATATGATAAATAATAGATATTTTAATTAAATATGATAAATAATAGATATTTTAATTATTGAATCAATTTAATTTGTTTATCCGTTGTACTTTTTTGCTGCATTACATAACTAATTAAATGATATCATATAATTAATTAAAACTTACAGTATTGACTTAATTGCTTGATAAGGTCGGCAGTTAATTAAGTTATGTTTCAACCTTCCCGAATTCTATTTTGTTTCTATTTGGATCGGAGTATTTATCGGTGATATTCAATTAAATGGTGTAAAATTATTTTAAGCTAAATATGAATTTAAAATTTTAAGATAGTGATTTAAGCTAAGTATGAGATCGAGACAAGCCTCGATCTTGATCCATAGCTAAGATGATGATCTTTATATAGTAAAGTTTCAAAGCAATTTCCTCGCAACATGATGCGTCTTATATTGGGAAAAACATTTATACCTACTTGAGTTGCCACGAAACTCACGGAATATATATATATATAGAGAGAGAGAGAGGTCTTTCTCAGTAGGAGCAAGTTGTACGATACGTACAACAGGAAAGCGTATAATTTTTTGGATTCTTTGGTCGATGGAAGAAGGGAGACTAGAATCTGGAAGCTTCAGTTGTAGTATATCTATAGTCTTTTGTATGATTCTGCATGCAAGTAAAACTACAAAGAAATTTTAGGCACAATAATATTGAATATAGTACCTGCTCCCATTAAAACTTTGTTTAAACATTTTAATATTTATTTTTGAGATAATTAATTAATTAATATATGATATAAGAATTCGATTTATAGGATTCGGATTGTTTAATTATTTGTTTTGCTTATCTAATTGGTGTTATCTAATTATTCCGAGTATGAGTGATAGTGAGAGGATTGTGAATATATATAACAGGCATGTGATCTAAATTAAGTTCACTTTTTAAATTTTATGATATCGCCTTGCAATTATGAAAGAATCGGTCACATAACTAATATATCTGGTAAGAATCTATCCTTTTAAGTAATAAATTTTTTATTTCTGAAGCCTTATTCTCCAAATTATTTGGTTGTAATTCAAATTGAGGGTTCAAAATAGATTTAATAAAATGAACTTAAATTTGATTCAAACTTATTTTGATCTTCTTTTTTTTTACAGAAACTTATTTTGAACTTGAACTCGAATAAAAGGTTCAATAAAAAAACAAGTTAGTTTTAATGAACTTGACTCCCAATTGATTCATTAATCTTATGATCATGCTTGACTCCAAATCAATTCGTTAATCTTAATCAATTTATCAATCGAGTTGGTTTAAATCGTCGATAATATAAATTAGGGACTAATTATTTTATATTAAAAAAAAGAAAATTAAGGACTAATTAAAATATCATAAGTTAATCAGAATCATTAATCTGAGTAATAATTAGGTTTATTTTAATATTATAATGTAATTAGTTATTTTATTATTTATTTAATGATTAGTATATATATGTTCTATCATAACTTTTACTATTATTTATATATAATCAAAATTTTGATGTATATCTAATAATTTATAATAAAATATATCGTCTAAGAAGAATTCATAATGATTAATCGGATTTTAAAATTGAATTGATAGAGGAACTTGTGGAGGATTAGTCGGAGATTTTTAGAATCACAAAGGTGATTAATAATACAATTAATGTAAAGAAAAGCTACATTTTTTATCAATGAGATTGTAATTTTATCTTATTTTTATATTTCCCCGAAAATTTGATAAGTTATTTATGTTGAAAAATTAAATTTCAAGCAATTTTTTATTCAGAGAACAGTATTTTTTCTGAAAGGTAACAGGACAGTACATCAAAATGAGGGGATCGATATTGACTGATGCTGCTCCTAAAATTAGCTCTCTTGTTATATTGTGTTTAATCTAGAGCGTTGATGAATATATGTCAATTAATATTATTACACTAATATACCTAGGTAGTAAAAGATATTATTATTTGTATATACATGGACTGATGGGAGGCAGAACATATCAACGTACAGAAGAGAAAAAAAAAATGGTTTTCTAGGAATAAACGAATTGAAATAACTAATAATCTATAACTTTAGCGTTAAATCTATCTCGTACGGCCTCAAACTCAAGTCCAAACACAAAACTCGTATGCTAGTATTAGGCCTGTTCAAAACAGGGACTGTATTCGTTAAATCATCACCAATTCTTCTAGTAACAGTATGATCACTAAAATTCTCAATGGCAGCACGATGGCGCCTCATGTGTCCACCAAGGGCTTGGCCTAGCGGAAACTTCACTCCGCATATTGAGCACTCATGTGTCTTTGGCTTTACAGGCACTTGTTGAACAAGCTCACCTGCAATTAAATTAAATTTTTTGTGGCTCGTTCGGTGTCCGCCGAGTGCTTGAAATGATGAAAACTTACGGCAGCATGTTTTGCACTCATATATACGATTTCTTGGGGCAGTGCCGATGCCAGAGAGAAGCATTAAGCTCTTGGGCATGGCTAGTGCCTTGGAATTTGTCTGGTCATCTTCTATGCATCTCTTCATTGTCATTTGTGTATGGTATGGAGCTTGGTACTAAAATGGTTTTGTACGTACTTGGTCAAAAACTGTAATGTGGTTTATTAATTAAGAGATTTTGCGAATTGGTACTTGGAAGTGAGGATAGTTTGTAGTTTTGGTTGCATATTAATTTATAGAAAACTAGATTTGCTATTTGCTGCTAGTACAAGTTCTGGGTAATAGATGTTGCCCATTACTTGTTCCCTCTTCATGTGTGATGTCAGATGTGGCATTACCGAGTACGTATATATGTAAATTGATATACTATTTACTTAAATATATATATATATGTCATATTTAAAAAAGAAAAATACTCCCTCCATTTTAAATATTTTTCATTTGACTTTTTAACACACATTTTAAAGTGTCTTAATTACAAATTATTATTTTTAAATTTTTTTATATATAATAAAGATATTTAATTAATATATTTATTTATAAAAAAAATAAAAATAATAATTCAAATTATTTCCTAAGGACTAAATTACATTGTCATAAAAATTAAGCAAATAAAATAGTTATATTTGGTTCCGTATTATGTAACTAAATATTACATATTTGATTTTAGTATGTTGTACAACATTTTTTATATTTAAATTAATTACACATAATAAACATAGTTAGTGAGTATTTTTATTTTGAAGTAAATTTACAAATACTCCAGAACTAAAAATTGTATCGTACAATTTAAGATAGATGCAAATAAAACAACTCAATTTTACCAAAATGAAAAAAATGTACACAATTAAATAAACAGCGGTGCATGTTAGATTGGTTGCACTATACTACTGTTATAAAGATTAAAATTAAAATAATTAAAAACGATTTTTAAGCGCGGACGCGTAGTGTGACACTATGAAAGGAAATACGTCATTGAGTGGAAATTTTAATCTAACAAATTAAAGTTAGTCGTGTACTGGTTCTGGAAAAAAATACACACGCACACGCACACGGCACACCGCACACCGCACACCGCACACGCACACGCACACGCATACTTCAAGTCTAGGAGCCCCTTTGGTTAAATTTAAAATTGCGATTTATAATTTAAAATGGCTTAAAGTGATAACCTGAGAGTTTAAAATATATGTTTTTTTAATTTTATATTATGAATGGCTTATGAGATTTTAAATATATAATAATAATAATAAAAGTTATTTATGAGTAATTTATTATATATGGATAATTTTTATCAAAATAGAAAAAAAATAAGTCATTGAAAAAAGTACCTAATACTAAATTCTGGTTTTAAATCGGTTTCCAGTTTATTTATGACTTTAAGTCGATTTCTAATTTATTACATAAAGAGACATTTTTCAACTTAAAGTTATAGGCCCCGTTTGGCGCTGCTTATAAGCTGAAAAAGTTGGTATATATGTACTTTTTCTGAAAATAAGTAACTTATTTTCAAATTTGGAAATAAGATTTGGTCTTAAATTTCTAAAATAAATATTAATTTTTAAAAAAAAATATGAAAATATTTTTTTTAAAAAAATAACTTATTACGTATAAGCTAAGGCAAACACCCCCATAATAAGCTATGTGCAAGTTATTGAATGTCACCTTCTCTGCTATTTCCTTTTAGGCCTTCCATGTCATTTCTCAATGTTCACATCAGATCGATGATGTTCACGGTGATGTCCACGCGTATGAATCAGAAATTTAGAAAATTCAAAACAAATACATAGTTTACACTACGCCAAACTAGCTATGACTTATATTATTTACTAGAATGTTTGCCCGCTACGCAGGGGCGTAAGGTGTGATTTTTATCATGAAATTCTATATTTATTATATTTATCAAATAAATTTTTTAAGGCAATAACTATATATATCAATGTTCCTATAAAATAGATATATATTGGGGTTTTTTTAATCTATATATTGGCTTTTATATTTAAATAAAAATTTAATTTTTATAAATATATTTAAATTCTTTATTGACAGTATATCACATTACGCAATTATTAAATACATTTCAAAAGTGTCATTTAAAAAAACTTAATATATATTAAGAATTTAAATAAAAAATTTGTACTAAACATATATTTTTATTGAATATAATTCAAATAGTATTAATTGTTAATTTATTTTAGCAATGAAAGTGAGTAATATTTTATAGGAAGATGAAAAATTTTATAATTGTTAAAAAATTTCATACAAAAATATATTTGTTAATAAATTTACTTTGTGATCAGGACATTATTACGGACTTTAGAGCTTGTAATGATCGGTAGACTTGTGGTCACATACTGTTTTTTTTCTACAAATTCGAAAGACAGATCGACCCTCGAATTAGTATATAATATATAAAGCATAAAATGTCTAAAACATTGTCCTTATAGAAGCATAAAGTTTAATACTACTTGATAAAACATTGTCCTTATAGAAGCATAAAATTAGAATCTAGTTCATTAATTGATTACATAGTCAAAAGTAAATAATAGTACTTGCACAATGCTTCTTTCAACTTCAACCATTATGAACGGATTGCTCACTATAGAACTTCATCTGAGAAATGTTGTCAAGATGCAATGTTGTTCCAGATGTCTGTTTTTCAAGAATATTGTGTAAATTTTTTATCATAATTTTAGTATATAGTAAGAGTAATTGTCATACCTCTGCAATTGAATGTTCAGTAGGTTGCTGCCTGGAATAATCTTCAACCATTTCCTCATCGAAACTGAATCCTTGGAAAATGTATGTGCCCACATACATGGTGTCTTGCTTTTTAACATTGAATTCAGCTATTAAGAGTTTTATAGTGTATTCTCTCATTTCCAAAGTTTTAAAAATTGAAGGGAATTTTCCTTGTTCCTGAGAGGAAATAATTTTTAGGAAAGAAGCAGCAAGATGAGTGTTAATATAGTGGTAATAAATTTTTATACCTGCTCATCCATATCAAATACACTCATTCCAAAGAGTGTCCGTATTGGTCTATCCATCAACAAAATTTCTATTTCACCACTATTGTCTTCGGCTAAGATGCATATACCAAACCTTTTGACGTGTATGAAATTAATTAAAGGAATTTGTTACGCAAAGAGATTTTTAAAAGAAAAGTCATTGTATCACTTACTTCTTATCTGGTTCGGGTACAATTCTGTTGTTGCAGTAGTGGCATACATATTTGCCTTCCACTTCATGTACCTGCTTGTAACATGATGTGCATTGTGTGTAGAACCATGTGTCAGCTTCTTCAACATGTGTTATCTTAACTTGACAGATAACTTCTTCCTGAAACAAATTTAATTAATTATACAGAACTTCACAAAGATATAAATTCTTTACAAACAGAACTATCATTACCTGTATATGGTCTTCTATCAAATTTTTTATTTCATCAACAGTACACAGTTTCAATTCTTTTTTTGGTTGGATCATTGAAAGGTTTTCTTGTGTAAATTGTGGTTGTGCACACCTATTGTATTGAAACAGTATCAGTTTGTTACTGTCAAATTTTTTTAAAATTTAATAAATTTTCTTCTAAAGAACATACATTTTTCGTAGATGAACCACACTATGATGGTTATAATTAATGTAGTATGTCGTGGGCGAGAAGTTGCAAATATCTAACTCTTCTGTGGGACAAATGTGTTAGTTGGAAAATAGTATACTAAAATAAAAATCTTAAACAACTTCTGTATTGGAAAATTATACCTTTAAACATACCAACTTTTCCACTTGCAATGATAAGTATTAGAGGTTCTTCAAATTTTTTGCTATTGATCTCTTGTTCAAACTCCTCAGCCATTTTATCCCAAAGAATCACATTTAGTGTAGTGTTATTAATAAATAAAAAATATTGTAACTATTATTTCTAGTTAGGTGATAGTGAAAAAGTTTTACTACTACATCGATATCGTACCTTCCATCACTGATCTTCATACGTACTTGAAGTTGTTGTTGTCCATGCCGATTTTGAACCAATCTTATTTCATCTTTCTTTACTATAACTCCTACAACATCTATAAATAGAATCCAGTCATTAGTAATTTCAATTTAGTAAATGAACAGCTGACTAAAAAAAATCTAGTAATTAAACAAAAAATCAAAAGAAAATATTTGGCAAACTTATTGTAGGTTCGCCATACCAGCCAAATACAAATTTTGGTCAACCATTTTGTTAAGTTCTGCAAAATCATAGAAGTCAAACATATTATTTGCAATGAAATACTCATTATCCGGGATCTCCCTTCCTTTCGTCTGATTTGTGAACATGATTTGTCTATCCATATTTATACATCTCCACTTGTCCTGTTCCGTGTAATCTTTCACTTGGAAGTTAGTTATGGCATACATTTTCCCCAAGACAAAGATTTTTTGCAATTTGTGTTCAAGGAAAGCTGGTACAAATGCTTGCATTCTCACATTCTGTGTTTTGAAAATAGTTAAGTGTGTATTAGTATTGGTTTACTGTTAAAAAATTTAGTTTCTTATATTTGAGTTAGAAGATAATACCTTGGCATCAAGCAGTAGCAAATTGAAACCTTTGAATGGTTCTCCTGCTAGATTTTTTCCTCTCCATTCTCGAATAATTCTAACCTTAACCCTCCAATCAGTTCTTCCTCTTTGTACATTATAGAGGTAATCATACTGGTCACTGGACATTTTTTTTTAGTTTCTTGTGGGATATTCAAAGCAAGAGTAAATATAATTGTTTGGTCTGTTGGGAGTATTGAGTGAGTTTAAAAGTTTGTTCAATTGATATTGATTTGATATGTAACCATTTTAGTTATTACGGTGTCTTAAATTTTCCTAGCTGCACATATGTAGTTGGTTAGATAGAATAAATTCCCTTACAATAAATAATGTAAATAGTTCAATACCTTGGAAATCTTTGTAACAGAGCATTAGTTACAAATACATAAGCTGCCAAAATATTCTTTCTACAAATAGAATAATGTTTGAAAATAGTTGAGAGGAAATAAGTAGGTATCCAAAATATTACAACATGCAGTCTTTTTTTTAGGCAGCTCAAAACACTCCAATGACGTAAGCTTTTTCCATGCATGAATTTATATCTGCAAGTGGGAGTCATTTGTCTTTAGCTCTACTGATGAAAAATAAAGTAATTTCACTATAATTAATTTAATTAAACTTACTTTTTCGACCTTGATGTTTTTAAACTTCACCGGTGGAGTTTTCACTTGTAATTCACATTCCAGTGCGTCAATACTCTTTCTTGCTTTCGTCTTGTTTGATGATTTTCCAGTTGGCGGACTACTTTGATTTGGGTTAGTATCCTGTTCAGTAATGTAATATCATGACTATCATACATATTAATGTAAGTAAAATTTCAATTTATAGATATTATCAATCTTACATTCGAGATGACTATTTGTTTAATTTATGTTGAGATGTTTCGACTTGGTGAATGAGTTGCTGAGACTTCTTCAGGATCGGAGATTTTTTCAGCAGTGAATACATTTGATCTTTCTATGACATTCTCCTTAGTCACGCCTATAGTTACATTGTAACTTTTTTTTTCAAACTGTTTTAGGAGTGGTGGGAATTGGTCACCATCACCTACCTGTATATAATTCTTCTTGTAATTTCATTTTAAAACTATAAACAATATATAAATGTATGCAATGAGATTGTATCTTACCTGAGTCTCATCACCTAGAACATCATAAACGGTCTTCCCTGTTATGCGTATCAGTTCTTCATCTTTCCAAAGAATAGGTATAGTACCTGTGCTGTCTGAACATAACATGCATAACTGATACCTACACAAAATATTTTTGCGTGTTTCCATATCAGGTACATTATGAGACCATATAGAGTAATAACTTTGAAATTAAATTACCTCTTGTCCGGATAGGGTTTCATTTTCCCACAATCTGTTTCATTTTTATAGCCACGGGAGGATATGAGATGCTTTCTAAATTTGGGCATACATTTTCGTTTGTCCTACCACCTGCATTACAATATATTTATGACTTTAGTATTAAATATAAAATATATGAGAGCCAAAGTGTAGAAATATTACATTTAACATTATCTCCAGATTTCATAATGTGGCTTATTAGAGGACTGACTTTACGCTTTGGAGACAAAGGACTGACTTTCGTAGTAACACCTGTCATTTTGATTGAAAATAAATATAAGTTCAAATAAACTGTAAACATAGAAATTACAAATATAAGACAAATGTATTTGTTTAGATAACATAAGCCTTATAAGTACTCGATGATGTCTTCGAAGGGGCTGGAATTTTCTTATCACTTGGATTCAACTTCATCATGCAAGTATCGTAATTAACTACAATAGACAAAAATATAAAATTAATTCCACATTCATGTTAATTTATGTTAATATTAAAACAATTTATATGAATATAAACCAAATGAGAATAACTACTGTAATTACTCACAAACATCCCATAAAATAGGACTGCGATTCTTTGTAGACATTAATTGTTCAGATGCTTTCCTTTTCTTGAAGTCCATCATTTCTACTTCAGCTACAATAACAAATTTTTAGTACATTAAATATTGATATCTTATTTTCAATTGACTACTTGGTATCATTCAGAAAAGTGACAATATTTTCAAACTAAAAATTAAAACAAATAATAAATAGCTGGTGGCATAGACATGTGGAATAGAGTACAACACAAAAACTTACAAACACGTTGCAATAAAGGCTCATGTGCTATTTGTTCTTTAAGACATGGAATATAATAGCTGGAATCTGTGCTTTGAACATGAATACCTTCAAACTGCAATAAAAATAGGACAATCAATTAATACATACTCATAAATACGAATCTCATACTAAATGAGAAGTCCTTTCCAAATGAATTAACTTTAAACCACCTTATTCATCACCAAAATAACAAACAAAGATAAGAATTAACGGATATCAATAGCAACCAAGAACATAGATCTGCAACCGAGTTCAATTACAAAGAAAAGAGATTATGTGAGCGGGAGGATTTTGAAAACTAAAATTTCAAATTGAAAACCTAATTAAAGAGAGATAACAGATAACCGAGTGTATTACATGACATAGTGTATAGTGTATTAGAAGACTAATACAAAAATGAGATGTAAACACGTGGTATCCCTAGCAAGTTGTATGGTTGAGATGTGAGGAGAGTATAAGTGAATATAGTCAAATGGCATTTCAATGTAAATACAAAAATGAATGAGAGATTGCTTAGTAAAAAGGTACCAAAAGAGGCAACAGGCTTTATAATATTAATAGATTCTTGGTAGGAGTTTCAAAAAATATATATTATGATAATTTTTATAATTCACTAAGAAGTCGTTTGGTTTATATGAAAAGTTCAAATATCTAGGAAATACATTTTTCTACTTTTTCATAATTTCAACTTCTATGATAGATATAACTTCCATAGAAAATAACTTCCTATTATCAACTCAATAAGAACTAAATTTTTATATTTCTTTTGAGATTTACGAATCTATATATTATGATTGGATTTATGATACCATATAAACAACTTATAAACTATTAAATGTATATATTTTTTAAATTATATATATATTATTTTTAAGATAAATCAATCAGCTCATCTAAAACCTTAAATTGTTAGAGAAAACCCTAAACAAATGGGTGTACATTTTTGGAGCATAGTTTTGTTTTCGTGTCCATTATAAAATGTGAGAATATTGGAAGTGATAAGGAGTCGAACTTAAGACCTCCCGATAAACCGGCTTTCATACGATGTTGATAAACCAACTTATTATTCGCATATACCATGATAATACGGGTCAAATCCTGAATCTTTTTCGAAAATCGGGTCAAGTCCCAACTTCCAAATCCAAAATAAGCCAAAATAAACTGACCAAAATGCAACAATTTGGGTAATCCACAAGCCTATCACAGGCCCACAAAAATTCATGATTTGTTAGGTAGTGGTGGGACCCACTACTGACATGGCACTAGTAGGACCCACTACTGACGTGACATTGGTACATGGTACTGGTGGGACCCATTGCTAATGTGGCAATAGCGTGACCCATTGTGGATGTGACAGCTACAGTGGGTTCAACTTCTAATGTGGCACTAGTGGGACCCACGAGTGATGACAATTACTATGGGGCCCACTTTTGGTTCCGATTTACCTTTAAGGTAACACTAGTTTATGTTGCATTTATATTCATGTAATGTTGCATTATGTACAATATGCAATTAATTTCATGGTGTTGCATTAGACAACAAAAATGTTACATTATAGGTTAAAGGCAAGGATCGCAGATGTAACACTCAAAAAGTGTTGCCTTTCTCAATTTCTAGTCTAAGGCAACACCGTTGAGGGTATATTGCAACAACAAAAACTGTTGCCTATGAGCACTTATGGCGTAGTGGGAGTAGTACTTTTTCTTATATACTGAACAACTTATCTCAATCCACTCGATGTGGGATTGAAGTGTTACAAACTCCCCCACTTAAATTCATGACGTTCTCGTCAGGTCGAATAGATAGTCCATAGGCCCAAATCGTACTTCTCTAGTCATTGTGATATAATAGCGGATGGTTTTGTATTCACACATCTGGACCTCTATTCATTATGGGATAATACCACTAGCATTCGTGACCTCGGGCAACTTGACGAATCAAGTTTTCGAGAGTTAGCTCTGAATATCATATATGACAACCCGGGTTAAATCCCGAATTTTTTTCAAAAATCGGGTCAAGTCCCAATTTCCGAATTCAAAATAAGTCAATGTAAACTGCCATGGGTAATTCACAAACTTATCTCAGGCCCCCAAAAATTCATAATTTGTTAGTGTAGTTAGTGGTATTACTTCCTATGTACTTATCTCAATTTATTAGATATGACTAGGGGTGTTACACATATTCTTCCTTCAACGAATAGTAAGTATACTCCGTGATATTGGGGGTGCAGATGGTAAGAGTCAAAACCTGTTTAACGGTGGCAACTATTAAACAGACTAATGTTATTTTCTCCCATGCATTTCAGAAATTTTGTTACAATTAATTTTTTCAAATATTTTAAAATATATAAAAAAAACATGATTATATTTAATATATTTAAATTAAATTTTATTACATTAAAAATTATATACTTAAAAAAAAAAATTTCAAATATTATATATATATATATAATGTCATCATAGTGAGCAAAAATAGAAAAAAGTTGTTCAAGGATGTGGGCAAACTAACGACAAAAGATTAAAAAATAATCACGAGTTTCCACTCCTACAATACATAAGAGACATTGGATAGTACAGTCTGACTCGAGTTAGACTTCCATGAGAAGTAATCCATTTAATGAAATTATTCGAAAATATCATGATTAAGGAGTTAAAAACACCATGCGGTATAGGTGTATCAGCGAATAAATTAATGTGGTTTAAAAAATTTCCAATAAATTCGTAAAATTTAAATTGTTAGTTTAATATAAACTCCTTAGTTAATTTTAGAAAATTATAGTTAGTGTGTAGTTTTAAAACATTTAAAATTTTATTATTTCAATTTTATGTTTATGTTAATATATTATAAAACACAAAAAATATTACTCATATATAGAATTACTAATATTCATGTATATTGTGACATTAATATTCTAAAAATATATCAAATATTCTAATTTTAATATTATGACATTAATATTCATGTATATCGTAACAATATTGTTACACGAAAAAATATATCAAAAAAATTGTTGATATTCTAATTAAAATTTATCTTTAAATAAAATACATAAATTTTATCTTCTTTAAAGACGAACACAAATAAAATATGTGAACAATTGTATAAAAATATTTCTACAGAAGATTATAAATATATTAAAATTATTGATATAAAAATAAAAATAAATTTAAATCATATAAATACGATATTAAAAAAATAAAACATCAAAAAAATTCGTACATCATACGAAATGCAAGCAAGTGTGCATGTGTGTGTCTATATGTATGTGTGTGTGTGTTTGTATGTATTATGATTTAATATTAAAATGTAACTCATATACAGTTAGTTATTAAAAAAATTTAAATGTTTGTCGAATAAATAAAATACAAACTAATGAGTAAATGATTAAAATTTATAAATTAATAGGTATTTACAAAAAAATATATGTTATATATATGTATTTTAATATTGGTATGACAATTTAACAACTTATCTATTATTTTATAGAATTATATAAAATATAAATTAATTTATAAATAATAATGTCATTAATAAAAAAAATAATTAATAATATACTATATATATTATTATTACTATAATTAGATATTTAATAATATTTCTAATCTTATTTAAGAAAAATCTAACCAGATGGGTTATATTGAACTAATAATTTAAATTTTAGGGCTTATTTGAATTTTTTTAAACCATATGGATTTATCCGCTCCTACACCTAAGAGTGTTCGCGGTGATGTTTTTCTCTAAAATCACGGACCAACCCGCACATGCGATTTGGTTAAATTTTCAAACCGCAACCGCACCGCCTAATTCAAAAACCTCTTTAACCACACCATGTAAATGCGGTGTGGTGCGGTTAATGCGGTTTGTGAGGTCTAACAATGTCAATATAAAAGTTATAATAAATTGTAAAATTGAAAGTTACAATAGCAATTACAAATTTTAAGTGAAAAAATAAAAGTAAGAGAATTTTTAGAACTTAAATTATAAACATGGAAACATATATAATTTTATATACAATAGTAAATATATGTACAAAACATTAATACATAAAATAATATAATATATAAATTATATTATATATATAATTGTGGTATAATGCGGTTTGAATCGCACTATTTAAGTATCAAACCACAACCCGCACTGCACTGCACCACACAATTCGTAAAAAATTCAAACCGCAGCCACATCACGAAAATTCGTAACCACATTTTATAGTACAATTTGTTGCGTTGTGAACACTCTGACGAAACCCTTGACTACACCAATACGAGGACGACTTTTTGACTCCTTACCCAAAATATTATGGATATGACATACCATGTCAAATTAAGGCCGGGGCAAATCAAAATGTCTAATACTTTCCCGAAAGCTTTATTTTTACCTTACTAATTAGAGTGGTATTGTTAAAGATGAATTCTTAGGTAAATAAGTAGAGAGTGAATGGATATTTATTGATATTTTTAAATTTTAGAGATTGTTGAATTTTTCCGTCTAAAATGAGGATTTAAATTTTAGAGATTGTTGAATTTTTCTGTCTAAAATGAGGATTTGATAAAGTATAGAATAAACGTAACAACTATGATTCAAGATTGCAATAAAATATAAACACAGAGTTTAGCTTTTGATTTAATATTTTATTAAATTAAATGTTCTGATACAATTTAAAAATGTTAAATGTTAATATCGTGAAGTATTGAATATTTGTGTAGACTTCTCGTCATTTTAAATTTTTACACATGTCGATATTTTGAAACAACTTGTGGAATTGTGATTTATCGATATATATATGAGTGACATATCATCGACCCATCAATTTTGCTATGTTCAAATTCGACACGTATGATAATTGAGATCAAATATAGAACTTTTTTTAAAAATTGGGCCAAATCCCGATTTCTGAATCTAAAATAAGTCAAAGTAAAGTAAAATGGTCTAAATGTAACAACTTGTTTAATCTACAGTTTACCACAGGCCCCCAGAAGATCACCAGAAGATCATGATTTATTGGTACACTTAGTAGTAGTACTCTTATTTATATACTCAACAAATTATCTCAATATACTCGATTTGGACTGAGGTACTATAAACTCTCCCACTTAAATTCCTAACGTACTCACCTGACCGAACAAATAGTCCATAAACTCATATCGTACCTCTCTAGTTATTGTGAGATAATATCAGTTGATTTCATGTCCCCGCCTCCAAACCTCTATTCATTGCTGAATAATACCAACATGTTTCATGTCCCCGCATCTGATAATTTGATAAATCAAACTTTTTAGAGTTGGTTCTGAATATCATATGTGACAACGCGGGTCAAATCCCGAGTTTTTTCAAAAATCGTGTCAAGTCCTGACTTCCGAATCTGAAATAAGTCAAAGTAAACTAGTTCAAATGCAACAACCCGAGTCAAGTCCCGAGTCTTTTTCAAAAATTGAGTCAAGTCTCAACTTCTAAATCCGAAATAAACCAAAGTAAATTGAGTCAAATCCAACAACTTAGATAATCCATACAATCACCATACACCCCTAAAAAATCATGATTTATTGGTGCACAGTAATACTCTTACTTATATACAGAATAAATTATCACAATCTACTCGACTTGGACTTGGCTACTTCTCGATATATGTATAATCTAAATTTCTCAATATCTTTGAATTTGACTTCTCGATATCTTTCCTAGCCGTATGTTAACTTAAATTTAAAAAAATTGAATCCATACTCTCGAAATTTTATCGAGTCAAATATTTTATTTGAATTTAATTCATTTATAAAAAATGTTGTTCATGAATATAGTCATGAACACGTCTTATTAGTTACTACTCATGAAGAGCTCATTGATACTATTCACAAGTTTGTGTTATTAAATACTTTAATTTACAAACTCATTTTGACGAATAATTTATGAATATTTTTAATGAGTTTACTTATTATTTTATTCATAAACACAAAAAAAATATTTTAAAAAAAGCAAACCAAAATAGAAAATTTTAAATTCCAATATGAAAACAACAAGTTAACACAAAATTTCTTATATCTATAATCCAAAATCAAAAGTACACAAATTAGGTGGACGAGTCTATTCACGAATTATATTTACGAAACATGTTCACGAATTGTATTAACGAAACTGTTCACGAGTAATATTATAATTTAACTTGTTCGCGAACTTTCGAGCGAAATTATTATATTGTATTTCAACTCATTTATTAAACAAACATAAAAATTGTGTTCTTATTAGACTCTTTATAAATTGAATCAATTTTTTTTAAACTTAATTTGTTAGCGTATCTACCTAATTTACAGTTCGATCTATATATAATGAAACCTGGACTTCATAATATATACTTTAGGCAATTTTTTCAAATGATAACTTTTATTTTCTTAGGCTTATTTCTCCTATTATATAAACAAAATTTAAAACTCATGTCAAAAAAATTATTTTAAAGAACACGTTATTTACGAGGGAAATTACAGTGAATCAAATTGGCTAGTACAAGCTACATAAAAAACGGGTTAAATATCAATCAGGTGACTGATTGCGTCCAGATGTATCAAGTAGGTGACTGATTACAAATTTGACTCATTTTGGCGACTTATTGCACAATTTGATATTTCAGTTTTCCGGCCACCTGAAAATTTTCCGACAAAAAAAATATTCACAAAAAAATCCAAAAAAAATTTATATGTAGTAAAACACCCCGATTTTGAATCTCCTAAATTCAGAATTATCGAAAAGAAATTCAAAACTTAAAATCAAAATTAAATAAATCTTGACCCAAATTTATTTAATTTCGATTTATAAATTTGGGTCAAGATTTATTTAATTTTGATTTTAAGTTTTGAATTTTTTTTCGATAATTCTGAGTTTAGGAGATTCAAAATCAGGGTGTTTTACTACATATAAATTTTTTTTGGATTTTTTTGTGAATATTTTTTTTCGTCGGAAAATTTTCAGGTGGCCGGAAAACTGAAATGAGTCAAATTGTGCAATCAGTCGCCAAAATGAGTCAAATTTGCAATCAGTCACCACATCTGGACGCAATCAGTCATCTGGTTGATATTTAACCCCGTAAAAAATTGTGTTCTTACTTCACTACGTAAAAATTTACAGGCTTTTTTTTAAAATAAAAAATTTACAGAAAACAAAATTACAAACTTAATTAAAAATACAACTAAATGTACAATTATATATATAGACGAAACTTATTTGAGTTGTATAATTTATATCCAACGTGTATTCCATGCAGGGTATCCTCATTCGCTATATTAAAGGGAGAAGCTCTGTCAAAACCAAAAACTCACTCGATCAATCATTAATCAAAGTCATTGTTACTGACCTACTATGCATATATTGTTAAAAATGATGGAACTAACCGTAGATAAGTTATAGTTATTAGAACAGATGCTTTATGATGTCAGGGATCATGTCACAAGTAGGTGCCGTAACCATTACCAATCTGAGTGTGAATGTATTTTATTGCAGTGAGTATCAGCTGAAACAACTTCCTCCAAATATGCCACACCGGAACACCGTATCACTATATATATAATTCTTTAATTTTAATAAACTAAACAATTTATTAATTTAATTACTATGTAATTTGTAGTCATCACGGATGTTAATTGAGTAATCAAATTCTCACAGAATCTCAAATTTATAAGCCAACAAGCTAGGTCATTCGTCAAAAACGGTCTGAAAATATGTATAGTTCACATACGAAAGCAATGGGTTCATTATATTTGATTTGGCTGCTTACGGAAATGAACTTTGTTTATATGCATATCGGCGGTAACTTTGCTCGATAATACATTTAATACAAATATACATTAAAAAATATTAGGTATTAACAAGTCTACAAACGCTTTCATATGTAAAATATGTATGTACCTTGAGTCTGTTACTCAACTTCATGAATCTATACCATAAACTATTAAGCCTCTGATTTCATATATAGCACTTCGGGCTGATATTTGCCTTTCAAGATTTACGTTTGAAACATAATAGTAACGAAAGCATGTAAAAATTTCTGCCATACATATGCCTAATTATCAAATAGTTCTTGGTTTTTTTAACATATCTTTTTTAAAAAAAGTTAAGCATATATTAACAAAAAAGTTAGTTAAATAATTTTTTTCCTATGTACAGTTAATAAATATAAATATAAATATAATTTTAGAAGATTTATTTTCAAATTTATAGTTGAAAAAAAGATGAATGTATATTAAAAGACAAATTTATAATATAAGAAAACATATAAAAAAGGACCAAGGGAACAGTTATGTATTGTTATATCCTATATGCTTATAAAATGGAGCTCAAGCCGATCATGATACAAGTATTTAGTTGTGTTGTTTCACCAAAAATAAAAGTATTCAATTCCCACACATATATACTACATTGAAGTTGGTCAATATTAATCCTAGAAACTTAGCAACAGAGCAAATGAAAGAATATTTTTTTCCTATCTAAGAATAAAGATAGCAAGAAGAAATACAGAGGATGATCTCAAAGAGAGATCGATACCCGAATTAGAGTAAAAAAATAAATATAAAATCATAGTATCTACAATCCCAACTTTAAATAATTACGATCGTATGTCATTAAATTAAGATCCAAACCCCAAACTCTTTTGCAGCTATTACTCGTCTTGAGAACAGGCACCACCTTGACTACCTGATCATGATCATCACTTATAGTCGTAGTACTAGTAGAATTAGCCTCCATTTCTGCCCGGTGCCGCCTCATGTGTCCCCCAAGAGCCTGACCTAAAGCAAACTCAACTCCGCATATTGAGCACTCGTGTGTCTTTGGCTTCACGGGCACTTGTTGTAGAAGATCTCCTGCCATTAACTTAGGCTTCTTGTGACTGGCCCGGTGACCGCCTAGCGCTTGGAAGGATGAGAACTGTCGGTTACATGTTTTGCATTCGTAAACACGGCCCGACGAAAGAGTGGCCTCGGATTTGCCAATTTGAGAAAGAAGCATGAGACAATTGGCCATGGTTACTTCATCTTCTCTGCTTCTCTTCATTGTCATCTAGCTTAATGTGAATACTTTTGGACGTTAGGTAAAGGAATGTGTGTGTTAGGTTTTGTTGTGCAATTCTTTGTGTTGAGTGAAATGAGAGAGGTTTTGTAATTAACTTGTAGTTGAGTGATTTCAATGCCGTGCTTGTGTTTATTTATAAAGTTTTGTAAGTGCGTACTTATGTATACAAGTGTATGTATATTGTAAAAGACTACAAGTGGTTGGTGGTGTTGATTAGTAGAATCATAATTGAAAACGAGACAAGAGGTTAGTAAAGTGATTTTTATTTCAGTCAGCAAAGGCGACATTAGGATACTGGTCAACTCAATTTAGAACGAAAAATCACTCAGAGGCTGACTTTTCTAGAACGTTTTAATCTAGTTGCAGTAAACAAGAACTGGGAGGATTTAGTGTGATTTGTAGACCACGTGCTTTTCGAATACAGAAATTGCTCCGAATGTCAGGTGTATATACTGTATGTATTACCACTATATATCCACAATGTGTTAATTAGTTCAGGTTGCGCACATATTTGTATTTTACTAGTAATTTTTAGTAAATTATTACTACTAATTGACGTTTACAATGCTTTTTAAAATGCATATTTGTTTGATAAATTCTTGCTGAGTTTATCGAGGTAGAGCCAAACATCTGTACACCTAGTTGAGCTGAGCATATATATATATATATATATATAATAAAATTGTAGTCAAATTTTTACGATTTAGAAGTCTAATATAATTGAGGGGATATACCTTGTACACACTAAAAACGAAGAATTTGCGAAAGCTCACTATACAAAAATTGCCCTGTGCATCTCCTATTTGGCATCTGTGCAGGAGGGAACTGATGCTTAAAATGTTTTTAGGCGTCTGTTAAGGAAATCACTGATGCATTAAGCAGTTTCAGGCGTCTTCCATTAAATTAACTGATGCATAAAAATTATTAGGCATTAGATATGTACGGACCAGATGCATAGTTGAATTTTTGCATCCGGTATCATATAACAGACGTATATAGCGTATTCATGCGTCAGGCCCCTCATAACAACAGATGCATAATTTCAATTTAGAAAACCGCCCTTATATTAAAATTTATATTTTAACTTAATATATAATTAAAACTTCTCTTTACCTTGACTCCCTTTAAAACTTTTATTATATATACTTGGTACTCGTTTTTCTTTTAAAGCCTTGGGTCTCAAAACTTGTCTGTACTTTGTAGTGCTAGCGGTCTCTTCTTCGATTCAACTTCACCGGCCTCTCCAAGAATTGGTGGTGCGTGTTCAAAGAATTGGTGACTATAATATATACATATTATGTATATATAATATGTGTGTATATTTGGCCGGGTTACAAAAATTTATTTGTACGGAGATTGTATATATCTTAGTGAAAATATGTTTTCGTACTAATCTAAATTGAAATATGGGTTCAAAAGATATATGTATATGGAGTTGTATAATCTTAGTGAAAATATGGAATTGTATATGCTAACGGTTTTCATCTTGCAGCACTACTGTTCAATGAATTGCCACAAAGGAAAAAAAAGGTTTTATAATTGGAAAAATTAAAATGGGATTGTTGATTTGAGTTGGGGGAAGGGGAAATTGAAACGGAAAACTGAAATGGGTGAAACTAGCTAGTTTTAGGATTTTCGATAATTGATGCTAACTATTAAATTTTTGGAATGATTAAACTAAGAAAAATTTTCAAAAAAAAAAATGATTGGTTATAGTACATTATTATTGGAGAATTATAATATTTATAGTGTCAACTTTTTAATTCGGAGAAAGCACATTATGTAGGTAAAGATATTTTTATAATAATTAAAAATTAGAAAAAACCATTATAAATGTTCCTTTGACAGATATCACAATCAAGGTATAACAGAATTCCAAGCATTTAAAAATCAAATACAGAACCTATCACAACAACGGTATGAGATAACAAGATAGAGATTTAAGTTTCACAAAAATTTGAATACAAATTTAGTTATAGTTTGGTTATTTTCATATAACAATTTTATTTTTGACATGCAACTATGCGAGGTAGATCGTGTATAGGTAAAGGAAGAGAGAGTGTGTATGTTATAGCTAAAATCTGCCTCCCACTAATTGAGGAGGTTCTCACTCTCAACATCCTCTCACTCTCGACGACCTATCACTCTCGAAGAGTCTCGTCTAGTTGAATACGCGTAAACCCATGGAAGTAGTAATCAGCCCATTTGGAGACCTTGCCCATTTAGACTTAGGTCCAATCTTCGACAACCTCGCCTAACAAAGAGTCTCACGTGTTGATATTGACCTAGGCCCATGAATATTAGAAAATTTCACCATTTAAACATAGACTCACCCAAAGGGAGAAAAGTAATGAATGGATACGTAATTCATGATACACTGATTCTTTGACATTAGGCCTCGCACAGAGGATCAACCTCGCTTAAAAGAATGAACCTCTCCTAGATGTATTGACATTAGTCCGCACGTCCGCTCGTGCGGCATCGTCCAACCTCATTGCATATCTATTAGTGCGGCCTCGTCCAACCTCGTCCGCTCGTGCGGCCTCATCCAACCTCATCCGCATATCTATTAGTGTGGCTTCGTCCAACCTCGTCCCCTCGTACAGCCTCATCCAACCTCATCCGCATATCTATTAGTGTGGCCTCGTCCGCTCGTCGTTATTGTCGCACGTTCGCTTATACGACGTCGTTCGCTCGATTAACCACACCCAAAAGTATATGCCTAGCCTGAATGAATCGACTTAAGCCCATGGAACATAAAGACCTTGCCTCTATGAATGAGGCCTCCCCCTTGTTACGTCAATTGGTTTAGAATAGTAATAGGTTCAGACACATCTTTACATAGACATCACCTACTTTGCGGAGGATGGAGACATGTACACTCTTCGGGTACATCAATATTATGGAAGAACAGAAAGTTGAGCCTCGCCTTTATCATCAACTTAGCCTAATATTTTTACTTATCAGAGGCTCGTTGTTGCTGAAGGCTAGGCTCCATCCAGGCTAATTGGGTTCGCACCCAGTTAGGGGAGTTTAGTTACATCGTCTTGAGTGACATTTCTGGAGGGCTAACCCATTACGATTACGACTTAAGGTAAAAGATGGGACAGACTTAGGTTGGTTTACGATAAAATCGGGTCGAGCATCTAGTCGTCACATTCCTTATATGTAACTAGGTTTCAACAGCCTGAGCCCAAGTGCGCTTGAGACGGTGTTCCAAATCCGCCTTGGGTAAGAAATCTAATTCTATCAAGTTTCTTACTCTCCAAGAACTATGTTGGGTTGATCCCTATATAAAAGGTATGTAGGCACATTATTGGGAATCCGAGTAGTCACTGGCACGCAAGAACCTTAGTTCTTGTGTGTTAAGGCTTTTCGCCCTCAGCAATCGCAGTCCCAAAATACCTAACATCAAGGTACGCAATTCGACGTCATCAACAGCCACCATAATTCCAGCAATCCTCCCCGAATTTGTTATCACCAAATTCCTCCGTTAACAGTGTACATGATGCATGGATCGTATATTAAGAAAAGGAAGAAAGATAGTGTTATGGGGAAGTCCCGAAATTGACGAGACCTTAATTAAAATTGATTTTCGGGATCTAATTTATATATATATTATATATTATGTCTAATTTATATATAAATAATTCAAAATTTAAGACATTTTTGAATATTGAAGGATTTAGACCAAGTCTGGTTCGCTTATAGTTGTGATCTTCCCTTCCACCTCTACGCGCATAAACTTTAACGACCATAATGTATTACAGATGGTATGACTTTTCCCTTGTAGTCGGTACTCACTCATACTTGAGTTCCTTTTTTCCAAACTAGCTTAACGAACGGGCTGACCTTTTTCCAAGTGGCCTTCTCGATCTCGCGTTCTTCTATTTTATTTTTGTGCTAAACTGTGTTCTACGTGTCCATTGTATACTTTTAAACTAGAAAATACTAGAATCAGAGCCCCTTGCTTTTTAGTACTAGTTTGAATGTGTTTCTTTTTCCCAGTCGAAGATATTATACATTTCTACTATATATCAATGAAGAAAAGAATTTTTAAGCATTCAATAAAAAAATATTTTTTATTAGTCCGGCTTAGAAATTGATATATTATTTATTTGAACAATTCAATCGTACTTCTGTTAATATCATTAAAAAAAGTTATGTATAAATTTCACTGTATTTATATATTGACTTGGAATTTGGAATTATAAATTTATGACAATGATGAAAATATGTCATTTAATATATAAAAAGAAATAAATTCATCGAAAAAGGGATACTGCAAATCTAATAGAAATTTGTATATGCAATGATATTTCATCATAAAGTTTTCATTTATAAGATTAAATTATAAAGTGAATAAAAACATACAATGAGAAAAAAAAAATACTTTAAAAACTCTATCCTTTGATATTAACACGTTAATCAATATTTTTTGAGAAATGAGAAATTATTTATTTATTTTTTTGCAAAAATAGGTTTTTTATTTTATATTTTATAAAAATACGATATTAAAATTTTTTTAATAAAAATACGACTTTGCAACTGGGTGCAACTAAAATCAATATTAAATGCAAGTAATCATGAGTAACTTCAATTTTTTTATAAAAAAATTGTTGCATTTGGTTACAAATTGTATATAAAAAATTTCATTTAGTTACTTTTAGTTGCAAACCGTATTTTTGTAATAAAAAATAGTATTGTTGATAATTACCCATCAATATATTACAAAATTATTATTATTTGCCAGCAATGTCAATTAATTACTTCCTCGATCCGTTCCCTTTTATATGTTAATTTTGAAAAAAATTGAAAATGATAGTTAAATAAATTCTTCATATAAATACTTTTAATTATTATCTTTGAAAAGTGAAAATTCAACCAAGTTTTAAAGAGTTAAACATTAAAAAGGATCAATATAAGGATAGTTTTGAAAAATTATCATTAACTTTATTTAAAAGTAAAAAAGTATAAAAATATTGGAGAGTAATTAATAAGTACATATATACGTGTAACCAAAATAAAAGTATACGCGCCTTTTATATTGAAGTTGATAAAAATATACCAGAAATTAACTTAGCATTTGAACAAATAAAAGAATCTATCTCCTATCATTAAATAAAGATAGCAAGTGGAAAATACAAAAGATGGTCTCAAGAGAGAACTAAAATCAGAGTTCAAAAAAAGAAAAAAAGAGTACGCATCTACCATCCCAACTTTAAATTACTATGATCGACATATGGCATCAAATTAAGATCCAAACCCCAAACTCTTTTGCAGCTATCACTCCTTTTCAGAATGGACACCTCCTTGACAACCTTATGATCATCATCACTTATAGTCGTAGTACTAGTAGAATTAGACTCCATTTGTGCACGGTGCCGCCTCATGTGTCCCCCAAGAGCCTGACCTAAAGCAAACTCAACTCCGCATATTGAGCACTCGTGTGTCTTTGGCTTCACGGGTACTTGTTGTAGAAGATCTCCTGCCATTAACTTAGGCTTCTTGTGACTGGCCCGGTGACCGCCTAGCGCTTGGAAGGATGAGAACTGTCGGTTACATGTTTTGCATTCGTAAACACGGCCCGATGAAAGAGTGGCCTCGGATGTGCCAATTTGAGAAAGAAGCATGAGACAATTGGCCATGGTTACTTCATCTTCTCTGCTTCTCTTCATTGTCATCTTATCTAGCTCAATGTGAATTATTTTGGACGTTTGGTAAAGGGATGTGTGATTTGGCTTTATTTATTGTACAATTCTTTATGTTGAATTAAATGAGAAATGTTCTGCAAGTTGTGGTTGGGCAACATTGTCCGGTGTTATTTACTGCCTCCGTCCCGGCCAAATGTTTACATTTGGTTTGAGTACAGAGATCAATGATAGTAGGTGTAATATTGTTAAAATAAATGAAATAATGAGTGTAATAGTGATTTTATTATTAAAATAAGTGAAATAGTTGATGTAATAATGTAAAGTGTTGAAAAAGTAGAATGAAGTAGTAGATATAATAATATATTTTATTATTAAAAATTATTATTTTTAATAATATAAAAAATTGATGAAACATCCAAAAAAGAAAATATAAAAAAATGGGAGGGACATACGGGTATTTGGCAAGTGCATGCCTACTTACGTATGTGATTACCATCGTCTGCGTATTAAATTAAAGTGTATGTATTTTGTTGACGTGGTTGAATATTTGAGTGAGTGGACGGCGTTTTCGTCTCTTGTTCATTTGGTAGGAACCATAATTAAAAAGGAGACAAAAGGCGGTTTAGTATTCCTCGGTCCCATTTTATGTAGTAAAAAAATAATAAAATTAATTGAAAATTAGGTAAAGTAATGAAATCTATCAATATTTAATAATAAATTTAAAAATGAGAGAGGACAAGAAAGTAGTTGATGTAATAGTATTTATTTAATAAAAAAAGAGTATAAAGTGAAGAAATAGTATATGTAATTGTGACAACCCGGGTCAAATCCCGAGTCTTTTTTGAAAATCGGGTCAAGTCCCGACTTCCGAATCCGAAATAAGCGCAAAGTAAACTGTCTCAAATACAACAACTTGGGTAATCCACAAGCCCACCACAGGCCCCCAAAAGATCATGATTTGTTGGTGCACTTAGTAGTAGTACTCTTGCTTATATACTGAACAAATTATCACAATCTACTCGATGTGGGACTGGGGTGTTACAGTAATAATGAAAAATAGTGTTTAAAAACAATAAATATAATAAATTCATTCTTGTTAAAACATACCGAAAAAGAATAAGTACCGTATAAAACGGGAAGAAGAGAGTATGGGGGTGTTTGGGGGAACTTTTTTCCAGAATAAGTCAACTTATTTTAAGATAAAGTTAGAGATTCCTAACTTTTTTCTGAAAAAAGTTAACTTTTTTTTACAACTTATAGAATCTCAAATATATATTAAATACTTGTATAAAAAATATTTATCAAAATATGAAATTTTTACCTGAAAATAAGTCTAAAAAGACTTATTTTAAGGCAGGCCAAACAGGCCTTATATATTAAGTGATCCGGATGGCATTCAGCAAAAGCGACATTTCACATTTGTGTACTGGTCAAGTCACTCAGATGCTTTGACTTTTCTAGAATGTTCTAAACCTTGTTGCAGTAAACAAGTACTAGAGCGGACCTACTCACTAAACAATCAAATTCAGTAAATGTTTGTCACGATTTGCAGACCACGTGCTCTAACAATACGGGGAAAAATATAAATAGTTAAAATGATTATAATCATTTTTTGGCTAATTTAAAATGATTATGATCATGATTTTTAATTGATGATTCAATACTCAATAACGTAAATTCATTCCTTTATTTTAAAAAAATACAGAAATTGCTATGATGCACATGAATATTAATACAGTATGAATATGATGAATTCTCGTGCCATCAATCGGTGTATTTGGGTCGTGGGTTAATTGCTGCGCTAGTTGGAAGGTTTAATTTAATTATATTAAAATTAAAAAATTAAAAAATTGTTTTTCTAAAAGTTGATTAAATATTTAATTATTTTATAAAAAAAATTGAATAAAAACTTAAATATTAAATTTTATTTGTAAAGAAAAATTAGTTATCCACTTGATGAATAAAAAAGTCCGTGTGTCTGTTTAAAAGTTTGTCCCTAGTCAAAAAGTGGAAGTTAAAGTAAAAAAGTCCCTCCCCACCTCTATATTCCATTTTCTTCTCTTAAATCTAATTCCAAATACATTTCTTTTCAATAATAGACAATAAAGCTATAGATCCCACAAAAAACTATTTAAAATATTGTTTTTTTAAAATTCATGAATATATATAGATAATTTGAAAATATATATTCAGTTATCACCCTAATTTTTAAACAAATATATAGATAATGGAAAACTAATTAGAAAATGTGTATAAAAGTATAATAATAATAATGATATGAAATAAAATTATTTTTTAAAAATATGGTATTATAAATTAATTAAATATGCATAAGAGTATAATAATAGGTTGATTAATTGTATATAAAGATATAATAGTAATTTAGAAATTGGAATTAATTAATTACTGACATGGCGGGAACAAGTGAGGTGGAATAAAATAATTTTTCAAAAACTGTATGTTGTGGTATTATATAATAGAGAGATTTCAAATACATTTCTTTTCTATTTTCTATATTGGTGCTTTACAATTAATCATAATTAATTATATAACAAACATATCATTTTATCAAAATCGTTATTTTCTATATTTTTGAAACTATTAACCCTTTTAAATATTCTGTTTTATATCTTGTAGATCTATTTTGATATCCTCCAAATCTAAGGTTTTGATCGTTTTTAGTGTCATATGTAATTACTTTTCTATATTTATGAGACAATGTGGTTTTTTATGACGTTTTGACCATATTTAACAACGATTTTATGTCATATTAGATGACTTTTTATCATAAATTGAGAATTTTATATTATATTTAATCTTATATTTTAGTTACTTTTATTGACTTATTTGTTATTTTCGATTTGTTTAGTTATTTTTCAAATTCACTTGAACGGAAATTTATTTACGGATGGAAGGTGAATAGAAGGGGGATTTTGGTATATGCGTAATTGTTGCATTTATGCAACATATGATTATTTTAAATTGTTATTTTTTCTGATATATGTTGTATTATGTAAACTTTTAGAGTAATCTCTTTCTTATCATAATATTTTTTTATACACAGCGAAGTGATGTAAAATAAAGAATCTCTTTTATGGTAGTTACGTACAAATTAGATTACGATTCATGAGAACATAAATTTCACCTTTCAATTAAATGATAATTTTTGACAAATAGAAGATATTAAGGAGTAAGCATGATAGTATAGTCCGAAAAACTCACAATTATCCCTATCTTTTTGAATATATACTTTGATTATTTATCAATGGAATGCGGAACGTTTATCGGGAGAAAAAAACTACTTACAGTATCTCCAAGGGTGTTCTCTATAATGATTATTTATAATAATATATAATATTGATTTTGTAAATTATAGAAAATTAAAAAGTTATTTTATTCCCATGGTATTTTTTATAATGGTTAGTTATAATATAAAATTAATATTTTTTGTGAGTAAAGATTTTTTAATAACTTAAAAGGATGATGGAAAATCTAGGTAGAGTATATGAGGTAATTTTAGAGAATGAGATTGACTAACAAATTTGGAGAACAAGTATGTAGAATTGTATAACTATAAATAAGGGATTATTTGCCTCGGTGCTTTGCTCTCATTCTCTAAATCTAACTTTCCCTGTCATTTGGACAAGGTGTTGAAGGGTTGGAAATGCTGTCAGTACTTTAACGTAAGCAAGTGGCTGGGAAAGAATCGTGAAAGCAATTGCATATAGTCAAACAAAATTTTAGAGGCCTCGATTATGCATTTAGGTAAAGGAAGACAGATAGACCTTACCCTTTGACAATGTTGGTCCATGTAAATTTAAAACCTCAAACGAATCAAAATTTTGTATTCAAATCATTAAAAAAAATTACTTACAAAAAAGATTATTTTTGAGAAATTATCATTCTAGCGATTTTACTAGCAAAATCATTCATAAGTCTTTCATAATCAAGATTTGGAAGCATATCCTTCTTAATGGATATCATGGACAATACATTCAATCTCTCTTTTGACATACTCGAACGAAGATAAGACTTGATCAACTTTAATTTCGAAAAACTTCTTTCTGCAGAAGCCATTGTAACTGTTATAGTTAACAGAATCCTATAATTAATAGTAGCATTCAGATAGTATTCTCCCGTCACTTTTAAATAATTTAGCATCTCAATAGATTTGTTAACTTCAATTGATAAACACTCTCTGAGAATTCTTAACTCAAGAAACAATATTTATGCGTCAATATCAGAGAATTCTTAACTCAAGAAACAATATTTATGCGTCAATATCATAGACAACATTATGCTTCAGAAAATTTTCAAGATTAATGCATGAAACTCTTAAACTATCATCACTTGCAGACTTCAATTTTTTCACACTAAATAAAAAATCAAAAGTTTTCTCATATAATTGAAATTGGTCAAATCTAAAACGAAATGATATCTAATATTTACATATCTTTAATTTTATTGTGCTTCTTTACATAAACAAAAATAAAAAAGAAATTATTTTAGCTCTAATTATTATTATTATTATTTGGTTCTTATATCTTAAAAAAATTTGGTGTTCTTTTATAAAAATATTGTACCCCTAATTTTTTTTGTGCCTCTACATATATTTTTTTAATTTTTTTCACTCTTTTGTAAAAAAAAATATGTCCCTAATTTTTTTATTTTTTTGATATATTATTAAAGAGTATAAGTCATTTGGCCTCAGGCCGGGTCTGCTTTCACACCTGCTTTACTGCTTTAGTACATATGCCTCGTTTCGCATTGTTCTGTTCTTTTTGTAAATTATCTTACAATGTAAATAATTTATTAAAATATTGAAAATATTACAAACAATAAATGATAACACAAATTTTATACCAAGTAACTAAGACATTAATAAAATTTACATTTTTCTTAAAAATAGAACTTCATGTATATGTTCTTTCCAGCTACTTAAGAGCATTTCCGAGGAGAGCAGGCAGGGGTAGAAACTATTTAGTTAAATTATTTATATGATATTTAGGCGACATTTTTTAATAAATATCTAAAAATTGAGATATTTTAACCTTTTTTTAATAAAAAATATATATAATCATATTTAGTTAGACTATATTTATTGAATCATCCATGAATCTCTTATATATAATATTGTATAATTATAATTATAAAAAATCCCTTTTTTTTTTTGACGAAAAGCAGATCACATTCATTCATTTAATAAATCACTCATACAGAGGTACATCTGTAAAACTACGATCAGAAAGAAATATGGATTGCCTTGCTAAACAATGTGCTATCCTATTTGCTGACCGTTTAATGAAACAAAATGCAGCATTAGCAATACCTTGCATTAGCTGTTTGCAGTCTGCAATAATCAGACCAAGTGGGGATGTAAATGTCAAAGAGCTACGAAGAGCTTGAACAACTTTGAAGCAATCTGTTTCTATAAGGACAATGTGCCACTGCTTCGATTTAATCCAACTAAGTGCTTCCTTGAACGCCATTGCCTCAGCTAGCACAGCAGAGGTCCTTCCCCGTTGACACACCGCCCTGGCGTCTATCAACCTACCTGTATGATCTCGAGCACATAATCCATACCCAATCATGTTATCCGAGTCGAAGAGAGCTGCATCTAAATTTATCTTGATTGTTTGTTGACTTGGTTTCGTCCAGAGCTCCTTACCATCCATTGTGTGAAGAATTCCAATAGACGGAACAAAATTCTTTGCTTGAGCTTCAATCCATTGATCAAGAGTAGACCGCGCAGTTCTGAGAACTTCATCGACATGTTGATATGTATCCTGCCAGATCACCATGTTTCTAGCTTTCCAGACCGACCACAAAAGCATTGCTATCTTAGGAATCATAGAATTTGTGTGTTGTCCCATAATCATTTCCAGCCAACCTGCAAAGGTTGTAGGATTATCTGTATTATTAGCAACCCCTATCCCTTCCAGGCACCTCTGAGCAAAACTGCAATAGACAAGACAGTGTAAAGTGGTTTCCTCACAAACGTTACATAGAGGACAAATTTCTGAAATAGGAACATGTTTCGTCCTTAACGCCACCTTCGTGGGTAAGAATTCATTGCAAGCTCGCCATAAGAAGTTCTTAACTTTAAGCGGGATTTTTAAATTCCATAGAGATCTCCAGAAACCGGAATTAGCGTTTGACATCCAGGCTCCTTTCATCTCTTGCACCAACCGAAAAGCAAATGCATATCTTTATTCTTAACTAGAATTTTACATAATCATTATAACCATTTATTTTAACTAATCATTTTACATATTATCATTAGAGATATTCTAAATATGTCCAAAATTTTATTGTAATTGCACTACAAGAATAATTGAATCAGACAAGGCTTTTTGCCCGTTGTCTGATGCCCTGGAAAACCGTTGTCTATCGAGCTGCCGTCTGTTACGCAGCTCAGACAACGGACGCGTCCGTTGTCTAATTCCCTACAGACAACGGTTTTTGTCTTAGAAAATGTTGTCTAAAACACGAGAACAACAACGGTTCAAGTAGAAACAATTGTCTGACAAACAAATCAACAATTGTTTATTAACTAGCAAATGTTGTTGTTTTAATTTTCAGACAAGGCTTTATTATCCAAAAGAGTATTGTGTGATCTAAATATTTACGACGGTTTTAGTAGAACAACCCCATTGTCTTGATAGTTTAACAACTATTGTCAACACAACAAAGCTCTAAACTTAAAACTAAATAAAAATATAGTATTTATGCTACACAAATGTTATCAATTTTAAGAATTTTAAGTTACATCTGCAAGCTCAGTAACCAATCCCAACCTATTGAAATTCATGTTAGCCCCAATGGCAATTGCTACTACATTTGCATCCTTGAGGTTATAATATTTGTACTGTTTGATGGTTATAGCTCTGCTGTTCCCTCGAGTATCCCGTGCAATTTCTATCATGTTCATAATCACTGCTACCGTCACTACTAAAATCCCGATACTCCACATCACTATCCTCACCAGGCTTCCTGTTCCACCAAAGAGAAGTCAGGTTGCAAGATTAGGAAAGTAAAACTAATAAGATTGTAAAGTAAAGGCTGACCCTGTTTTTGACTAACATTGTTTTCGACTAACATTGTTCTCACTATCAAGTTGCTGGCTTAGATCCTCACCTTCCCAGTACAAGGACAGTCAGCGCTGTGGTGCCAGAGGAATGGTCAAGAGATTTACTATCTGCTAATGCATGATCAGCCTTTACAAAAGCATTCCTAACAGCAACTTTAACCCCCATTGGGAAATGTGAATCATCAACAATGAAGTTGAGGATGTTCTTGCTAGTATATGATGCAGCATCGACACCACCATGCCCATCGAACACCTGAAAATTACATAGCAACAGAACATATTAGCAGAACGACCAAAACCAATTAAAACTAGTAGAGTAATTTTGTTAGCTTGGAATGCTATTCTCTATGCTACTTATTTTTGCTCAACAATTAAACAATTATCGAAAGGCTGCAAATCAATCATGCATTGCGAAGGGGGAAGTAGGGGGAACGCTCTGCATAGCTGGTCATCACTCACGAGTTGCTAAAATACTATAATTATGAACCCAAAGAGTTCAACTTTCAATTCCTTACTTAAGGGCTACCATTCCCTAATATGCAAAGCTGAATAAAAGCTAGTTACCCCATAAAAAGCGCCAGGAGAAGGTAAATTTGGAGCTCCGCCAAGATGCTCATGAAGATCGTCTACACAAATGTACTCATCCTCCATATATGGTTTCGGTCCTATCTCAGAGCAGCTTCCCGATCGAAATACAGGTATAAACTCAGCATGCTCAACTGGTGGCGATTTTATTCCAATTTCAGCAGGATTTTCCTAAGGTACGATGCACAAAGAATGATTAGTCCTAAAGTACCATTTGTGAAACCATACTACACGATGCATTTAGTACATCCTAAAGATCCAATAGAGTAAAATACAGGGTCAAATACAAAATTATCGCGAAAATTGAATCCGAAGATATAATCAAGATTCAAGACCTACTTAACAAGTTGATCATTAAAGTTATTTTTCAAGCGAGTAATTTTGGCTCTTTAATGCAAATATGAAGCAATACACAACAATGACTAGCAATGACATTTACATACCAACTCAGAATTGCCTGCTGTAGTTCCCCTCAGAAAATAAATCAACAAGCACAGCTGTAGTTCCCCTCAGAAATTGCACGGGATACTCGAGGGAACAGCAGAGCTATAACCATCAAACAGTACAAATATTATAACCTCAAGGATGCAAATGTAGTAGCAATTGCCATTGGGGCTAACATGAATTTCAATAGGTTGGGATTGGTTACTGAGCTTGCAGATGTAACTTAAAATTCTTAAAATTGATAACATTTGTGTAGCATAAATACTATATTTTTATTTAGTTTTAAGTTTAGAGCTTTGTTGTGTTGACAATAGTTGTTAAACTATCAAGACAATGGGGTTGTTCTACTAAAACCGTCGTAAATATTTAGATCACACAATACTCTTTTGGATAATAAAGCCTTGTCTGAAAATTAAAACAACAACATTTGCTAGTTAATAAACAATTGTTGATTTGTTTGTCAGACAATTGTTTCTACTTGAACCGTTGTTGTTCTCGTGTTTTAGACAACATTTTCTAAGACAAAAACCGTTGTCTGTAGGGAATTAGACAACGGACGCGTCCGTTGTCTGAGCTGCGTAACAGACGGCAGCTCGATAGACAACGGTTTTCCAGGGCATCAGACAACGGGCAAAAAGCCTTGTCTGATTCAATTATTCTTGTAGTGTGATTAAAATAATCCAAAAATTTACCCGATAAATTTGTAACAAATATTAATGACCAGCTAATATAATTCAAAAATTAACAAAAAATAAACGAAATTAACTCTAATTCATGAATCAAACGATTTTATATATATAATATGTAGTCCATCACTCGTATCTAACTAAAAATCGAACTATATATATATCAAACACTAGACGTGGTATTTTAGTTGGTACTCGAGACATATATATCCAACACTCAATATTGACAAGTTTTGATAAATAACTTAAGCGAAACACTTGCACGAAATTGAAGAATCCCGAATAAGATAATAAAATTGATATGATTAAATGATTTTTACAAAGTAAATGTTAAGTGACAAAGTTGATCAAATCTAATCCCAGAAACCCACTAATTCAAAACCGATGATCAGAACAAATGAAAGAATCAATTTTCTGTCGTATCTAAAGAATGATTGACCAAAAAAAAAGATCTCGAAGAAAAATGGGCCAGATCATATGATCTACCATCCCAACTTCAAATAATTATCATGTGGCATCAAATTAAGATCCAAACCCCAAACTCTTTTGCAGCTATCACTCCTCTTCAGAATGGGCACCACCTTGACAACCTTATGATGATCACCATCACTTGTAGTAGTAGTAGTAGAATTAGACTCCATTTCTGCTCGGTGACGCCTCATGTGTCCCCCAAGAGCCTGACCTAAAGCAAACTCAACTCCACATATTGAGCACTCGTGTGTCTTTGGCTTCACGGGCACTTGTTGTAGAAGATCTCCTGCCATTAACTTAGGCTTCTTGTGACTGGCCCGGTGACCGCCTAGTGCTTGGAAGGATGAGAATTGTCGGTTACATGTTTTGCATTCGTAAACACGGCCGGATGAAAGAGTGGTCTCGTATTTGCCAATTTGAGAAAGAAGCATGAGACAATTGGCCATGGTTACTTCATCCTCTCTGCTTCTCTTCATTGACATGTTAATATTGTGAAAAGTAAAGGATGTGTTTTGGCTTTGTTGATCAATTCTTTGTGTTGAATGAAATGACAAGTGTTTTGTGAGCGGCGGTTGAGTGAACACAATGTTGTGTTTGCATTTGTTTATATAAGGTAAGTGGCTGCTGCCGATGCCTACGTATGTGATTACTAATTTACTATCATCTGTATATATTCTTAATTGCGTGGGTAGATTTTGATTATTGAGAGAATGGGTAGTTTTATTTGTTTCTCGTTGATTATTAAGAGTCATGATTAGAGGAAGGCCGGGTTGATTAATTAAGTGATTTGTAATAGCCGTCAGCAGCTAGCTAGCTACGTATATAAATATATAATTAGGAGTAATAATCAACTCTGGTGAGAACGAAAAGAAGATACTTTGACTTTTCTAGAACCTTTTACATTGTAGTGATGGAGTGTTGGAGGGGACCTCCTCACTAAACAATGGAAGTTACAGTTGTTTGTAGACCACGTGTTTTACGAATATTGAAATTACCAGGAATTAATGTCAAGAACATGCATGTGTATAACGTACGCTATATTGTTGTTGCTAAACTGTCAATTAATTCTCTCTCATATACTAATCATATAGGAGTAGTTTTTTATACTTGGCTTTTGTGATAAATTAATGCATAATTTAGTAGGTAACAATTTTTTGTAATGGATAGTTGCTGGTTTTATAGCCAAATCCTAGACTAAAGAAACATTCTTTTTTATTCTAAATCAACGCAGATAGTTGGTACGTGTGGGATGACGGTTACAACAGCGAAAGGCAAGTGAAAGATCTAGATAGTCGATAAAACCAGATAATAATTTTCGCATCATCTTTAATTTTCTCTTTCATTTAAATATTACGAGATAGTCTGTTAATTTTTACGGAAATTACCTTTAATTATACTCAAAATCTTTCAGGTAGAAATTCTGCACAACAAACGTGATACACTAGATGCGTGTATTTCGTTTGTATGCATATTCGAGTAATAATTCAAACAATTTGACACTACTAAAGCTTAGTCAAATAAGGATAATTATGTATTACCTAAAACTATGTACTAATTTGTTGACAAGGAATATAATACATGGAAGAAATTTCAACATCAAGAATGGCTTGGCAAGTTTACTTGTCGAAAACGTAAGCAAGTAGAGCATCATGAAACTGAGCAGTTAGCCAGTTGGATACGTAGTATACACAAGTAAGTATAAAATTAAGTTGGTAGTTAAACTAACTTAAGCGGCAGTTACCACCCCGTGTATTAGGTGAAGAAGAGGGATAGCGACCTTCCCCTTTCACATATGCACTCTCTTTTCGTTTCATTCATATTCATATTGTCTCTTTCGATTTCTCTATATATTTCTTACCTGTTATATATTCTATAAAATGCACAGATGCACCACGTATCTTGTAGAGTTTAAAATCATTATCGGCAAGGCTTATAATTAGTACATATACATATCCCTGATATTTTAAGAGAGGTTTATCTGCTGTCTAAGTTCCGATAAAAAAAAATTGTAATATAAATAGGGTCTCCATTCTAATAATTAATTGTCAGAACTATTTCTTATTTTTATGTTAATAAGAGGTTACGTCACTCTATTCCTACTTAGGAGAGGGATCCACACTTTCACCTATCCTCTATAAAATCAAAATCAAGAATAAATGATTATTAATAATCGCTTGTTTTTTTTTTTGAAATATATCAATAATTATTTACAAAGCAAATTATGTGATTATGTGAATACGAAAAAGTTCTCATTTTCTAGATATGTAAGGGGATGAGCAAAGTATATATATTTAGTAAAATTTGTTTACATTGATTTCGAAATTTAGGGAGAAGATGAAGTCGAATAAAATAATGAAATGAAAACTTATACTAGTAATTTATATATCGCCCATGTGGTTGTATTACTTCTATAATTACAATCCAGTAACTGGACTGTAAACTAGGATGTAATAATATTTCATGGGCCAAACGTGAATGCATCACCGGACTTTCACTGGAATCCATTTCTACATAATCTGCACCTATATAAAAGTCGATCTGTCTAGAAATATAGATATAGTAATAATCGATTGATATATCAATATAAGTTTATTATTGCACATTTGAACTAAGCACACAAGTCATGTAATTTACTTTTTCCGAAATACAAATGGAATAAAACTGATGCTCAAAATGTGGTCGAATTATAAATGATACTCGTATATGTTTCCACATTTATATATAATTATATTAAATGAAATCTAATTTAATTTATAAACTCCAAATTTCGGACTCGTTTATTTTATATTTGACAATTTATATAAGTTACGTAAATCAAATTGGTGATTCATATTATTGACCAAAAAGCTTATACTTTGTTAAAATTGTTAATAACAAAGTACGGTAGTATACTGTGTTGGCCACTGCACTGATCACTTTAAACACGTGTACAAAAGCAGATTTGATCATAAAATTTATGTTACTTGTTTTGGACAGATGTTAACTCCACATTTCATCACAAAAGCTTTAGTATGCATGTGATGTGTGCATATTTAATAATGTGTGCATATAGTATAACATAACATTCTACTTTGATTTAAAAAAAAAGTGATAAGAATCCATGGGAAAGGAGCACGGCCGAGGTTCACCGGAAATGCATGTCCCGTTACGGTTGTTGATGCCGGGCTACGGCGGCGGTGGCGGCAACGACCGCCAGCTGGCGGTCTATAACCCTCCTCCGCCGCCATCGTTTAATACTACTCGCTTTAATCTACCGGAAGGTTGGGAAGTTGAAGAGGTGCCACGCGCTGACGCTTCTCGCGTTGACAGGGTTTATTCTCTAATCTCTTATTACCATCATTATTTTCAGTGAAGCTTAAATGTGTTTGTGTGTGCATTTGGACAAAAGTTCAACCACATTTCATTTTAATCAATTGAGATTAGTCATCTTGTAAATAATGAAATTGGGTGAATCATGCATCTGGGAATTTTTTTTTTTGAAAAAAAGGGAAATTGCTAATTTGCAGTGTTTCTGTTTCTTTTGTAATACACAAGAGAGGGCCTAATTGATAATGTTAATGTACTATGGGCGTAATCCAGCCGAACATTCTCTAACCAGAGTTCAATTTGACTGAAAATTCCAAAATTTGATTTACCCCCCCGTACCTGGTCATAAATTTCAAGCTTGACTCGACTAAAATCGAGCTACTCCGGTAATCGAGTTTGGCATAGTTTGGCACTTTGGCATGAAAACTCTGAACTTTAAATTGTACTAGATAATATACATCTTCGACTTGACTCACTCTGTCACTTAAAACCAAATAAGTTATTCAAAGACTAATTTTCAGTCAAATGACTATATTTATTAGACGAAGTACTAATCCATAATGAAAAATCAAAACCTTGTTTAGGCTCACGGACCCCATAAGTCGAATAACTTGATACTTGAGCTTATCTCCATATACTACTTGACTAGAGCTCGAGCTAAGTATTTTATGTGTCGAGCTCAACTAGCTCACAAATAAGTTGCATTGATATCCCTTATCTGGTACTGGAGTATAGAACTAGATTCTGTACTAGTATAAATAATTGGATTCAGACCCAAAAAGATAATAGAAAAAACCAGAAGAACCAAAAAAAAATAGGTGATATGAAAAACCGTCCTCTCCTCTAAAAGAGCCATATTTTTATGTTTTCAAAAGTTAATGACAAATGTTGCACGAAAGAACAATATCACTCACTTAGTTTGCACATATTGTCAAGCTTTATGATCAACATTGTAGTTGTTGATTTTTAAGTATTTGTTTAAGGGACGAATCTGGAAGTTTTATAGGAGTATAAGAAATGTCTTCAAATTTGTAAGTCTTTTTGCTGAAAAAAGGAAACAAATGTAAGAATTAAGAGAGGAGTATAATTTGTAACTATATATGCTGCCTTACGCACACACACGGTTCCACTTTTCGACTTTTTGTATGTGCATTTTAGGAATTGGATCAGAGGATTTTAATATTTTCTTTCAAATGATAATGAAAATTAACAACTGCTATTTGTATTTTCACAGACCAATGTAAAGTTCTTAACAACATTGTTCTCAAAAATTCCTTTTATTTCTGGCATCACATAAACATTTAATTCAATATGAACGAAACAAGTAATTCTGATGAGCAATAAAACTATGTAAAGTTACCAAGATAATAAGATGTATCATGGCGAAGGATCATCCTCCAAGGGAAATTATGTGACCAATGCTTAAGTTACTATTTTCATGAAACTAACAAATCTGCTTGTAGATAATAGTGGTATAGTTAAAGAAATACAAAAGTCCTTTGCTTCTGAAGAAAACAGGTAATATGGGATCTAGCAACTAAAGTGTGATGTTTATAGCCAAAAAATAAGGGACTCGCAAGTGTCAAATTTTACGAGTGAAGTTAGCATTTCAAATGTTTTAACTTGTATCCCACTCTTTTTAACCTGAATGCTTATGAGGGTAAGATTTGCATGCATGCTTTGGATCAACATGTTTGCTGAATGTATGTGTTACGGATTACACTGCAGTATTACTATGAGACATCGACTGGGAACAAGTTCAGATCTCTAAGAGAGGTAGAGAGGTACATCAATGGAGAAGTATATACTCCTAGAAGGCGTAGATCGAAGACTTTGAGATTAGGCTATCATGGATCTCGTGGCATAGTAAGATGACAACTCCATTGCTTTTGCAACAAAAGTTTTATGTATTCATTTATATAAGTTTGAAAATATTTGAGTAACTAGTTTTCTCAACAGTCACGGAATTCAGGCTACCGCAAGATGATCATCTCTGGTGGAAAGGTAAACAATCATACATTCATACCTAAGAAAGGAAAGAGATTAAGAAGAAGCTTGTAACTTCTTTTGACAGCAACACTCACATTTCGAATCTACGGTTTTATTACTCTGAGCTCTAATTTTGTGATAGAGATTCACTTGTTTAGTGGAGTATTATTTAGTAATCACTATCTAAAGTTAATCACCTCTAAACATTAAATTTTTATTCAGAAAAAAAAATTAAAAATAAGTTATGGAATTATACTTTATATGCACCTTAAAATGTGTGCCGGATCTTCTCTCCGAAACGTAAACAATTGGGTTCTCCGAAACGTAAACAATTGGGTTCTCCGAAACGTAAACATTTGGGTGGGACGGAGGTAGTAATAGATAATAAAACTAAAATAAATTTTTAACGAAATTGATTTACACATTATGATTGGTTAGAGTACACTATTACATTACTCTCGTGTGATTTCAAAGAAATGGATTGTCAATTCTCATTTTTTCCCGCACATTATTTATTTGCTAATATGATGTCCGGTCATGGTTCAGTAAAGTTTTTAAGTGGATTCGCTTGGATTATGCTATGTATCGGGGAGCCATACTATTTTATAGTGTCATCTTCTTAAGTAGTCGGAAAGGGCAAATTATCTATATTTTATTACAATTAAAAAGTAGAAAAAATATTAGAAGTGTTCCTTAGACTGATTTCACAACCAAGGTATAAGAAAATTTTAAGTATTTAAAAATCAAAAGCAAAACGTATCACATATTTTTCTTATATGAGATAACAGTGGTACGAAATAGGGGTTAGGTTAAGTTTCACAAACGCTTGAATATAGATTTAGTTGTGATTCCGTGTTTAACAACAGGAACCTCATTTTTGAGGTCACAATAAGTTTTCGAATTTTTTGAATAAAGAAAATTTTATTTATATTAAAATTTTGAGCTCTGGCGATCTCTGGTTCCGCCACTGCCTCTTTCTGTAGAATTAGCAAACATAAGCAATAATTTAAGTTATAACATCGCATGTGGTATATAATCTATCCTGACTTGGTACAAGCCACTAGTACTCAACTATAAGGGGAAAAGAGATCCTATTATTTTTGTACCCCTTTTGAAATAAGGAGGTATATTCCGTGTATAACATAGATTTGAAAAAGATGTACACAGCCTAATGTAAGATAGATGAAGGGAATTTTTTGAAATTATAGCTTTTATAAAGTCTAACAGTTGATTGGATCCGTTTATTTCTCGACTGTTGTTGCTACTGCAGATGTTGAAACTTGAGGAGGAGGAGGACCCAGATCAGTATCAAATGGCCATTGTGCCTGCTAGAAACACCTCATTTAGTTCAACATGCCCACTACCTGATGGTTGGATTGTTGAGGAGGTACCTCGTAATAGCCCTCATGCCTATGTTGACAGGGTACTTTCTGTCACCAAACTATTAACATTCATTTCTGCTCCATAATGTTTTTATGTCTTCAAATTTTCAGGTCTTAATATTAAAAAAATAATCCCCTTCTCTTTGTCATTAAATTAGAAGAGCTTTTTTACTCTAGACTCTAGAGGAGACCCCTTCAGTATAACTCGGTATAAATCTATTGTATGTTGTATGTATGTATATGAATATGCATCTAAGCATCTGTCAAATGTCAAATATAACATGGTCATTGAAATTTGCATGAATATATGAGTACTTCGGTAAGTATAGTGGTGATTTGGCCTCTTTGAATAAAGAAAAATTTGCCAGAGAGATCACTTGTCATCGATACCCTCATGTAGCTATATTAGTTCGCTGTAGCCCTTCTCATCCCTGGACAAATATGTGCAAGAACTTAATCCTATTATGAAAACGATGAAAAACAGAAGAGTCTAGTTTTTTGTAAAACCCTATAGAGCCTCCAGCTTGTGGTGCATTGCAATTTTAAAACGGACCTTCGCAAATAATGCTAATTATAATCTCTGAAGGATAGGCATCCACAAAGAACAGAACCCGTATTCTTAATGAATATTTTGGGTAATGAGTGGTTTCGGTCAAATAAATGAATTCCATCAAATGAGTTATTCATATATAAGGATTTTCACTTTCTTCTATTCTACTTGTATCATTTTATGGAGATGCTTCTACTATGTGCTTATAAAATTTTATTGTCGCATGCACAACTCAAATTCTATAACCTTTAAAACAATTTGTTTACTAGCAAGTTGGATAATAACTGGATCAGATGGCCAGCGTGTTTTTGCTTGCTATATTTTACACTGATTGTGACTGAAATTTGTGCGCTCACATGCGCACTTTCGAAGCTCCATTATCACATAACCTCTGATTTTACATGTTTAGATTTTGTTAGTGCACCAATCCAGTAATGGGATTATCTTTAGCAAGATAATGTAAGCAATGTTTAGATGGCAATCTGGACGGTATACAAAGTCAACTGAACTACACCTTGACCCCATCTTAACTGGCTTACCTAGATGCCAGAATGGAAATTTATATTGACATGATGTTTTGAATCACTGTCATCTTCAAAATCGAAGAAATGTGAAGTAGGAAGCCACGTATAAGTTATAACATAAATGACTACATAGGACCATGTCCTATTCTTTACTATATTATTGGGTGAATGGGAGGGGGATAGACCATAGGCCACAATTACCTCTAGCAGGGTCTGATCATGTGACCTTCTAGAAGGATACTGGCTACCAAGCACCTAAAGTAACAAGTGCCTCAGACCTCTTGGAAGAGAGGGTTATGGTAGAATCCATGTTGTTACCAAGTCCGAAACATATAAACATCATTAATATGGAAGGATTCAAATGAGGCCTCCAGAACATGGATATACGTGTGCCTCTCGCTCTTATGCTTGAAAAGGGAGTTATTTTTACTTCTCGTAGAGCTTATAGTGAACATTTTGTATTGTTGGTACTTGATACAAAGAAATATACTGAAGTTTAAAAATTAGTAAGCTGAGTATTTATATTCTATTTTGCAGTATTACTATGAGCCTGTGACTGGACGGAAGTTCCGATCTCTATTATCCGTTCAGCGGCACCTAGCAGAACAAAATGAAAACAACACATTATCAGAAACATTAGCTGAACTAAAAGAATATAACATGCCTTTGTCCAAGGCATTTAAGATAGGCAATAATGTGAAGGTGAGAACAAGTGATCATTTAATTTCCCTACTTTAATATTTCTTATTGTATCTAACTGTAGGTTTGGCTTTTCAGAATTCTAATAGTTTGTGGAAGAACACTATTCCAAGGGAAAAAGTGCAGTCAGCAACATTTAACAGCCCCCCTTTAAAAATCAATTGGGTAATTGCTAGTCCGAAGGGAGACTCCTGGAAACCTTTCATTGGTGGATCACTCGTTCCAGATTCGGTGAAGCAACAATGGTCCAAAAGATTCATGATGACCATCAATGAGGGGAGCTTTGTGGCACCGAATATCTAATTACAAAGGTATGTCTACTCATCAATAATACAATCACAGTATACACAATAGTTCCTACAGTACCAGAATCCACATGCAAGAAGCCAGTCTAACTAACATAAATTACATTGGCAGCATCACTGGTTCCGCAGATGACTTCCGCAGATGACAGGGTAACAAAAATATATTGCAAAGTGAGTGCTTCACGAGTATCACTTATCTAGTTTAAGAGAGTCTCGTAAAATTTTCATCTAGTTTAATAGCTTTGCAAACTTGTACATTTATCAACTTCCTACCAGTTTATGGGTTTGGTTTTTATAAGTACAACTTGGCAATTTCATCCAGCTAAGGCCATCTCCAACCATTACTCTATTTTACAGTAGTTTTATCTTTATATTTTCACCTTTTTCACTTCAAATCACTATTTCATCTCCAATCATTAACTCTAAAAATTATTTTATCTTTCTTTTACTACTTTAAACTTTAGTTATTTGCACAATTATCAATAATATATTCATATATAACAATAAAGTTATACTTATTTTAAATATATATATTTTTAATAATAATTTAAAAAAATGTACTTTTAATTATTTAGTCAAATATCCTTATATTTTAGTTAATATTTTATTAAATTTATATTAATATAAATTATGAAATTTTAGTTTTAATTATTTAATTGAAATTCATAGTAATTATAGTCAAATATCCCCAACGGTAAAGTTTAGAATAGTCGTTGGGGATGCTCTAAATGATCATAATATATAAAGAAACACGACTACAATCTTCAAAATAAACATGTTTCAAATGAAAATTTCTTCATATATATTTATTGTTATAACTAGAAAACAATGAAACATAAATTGCACAAGTCCATTGCAAAGAAAGATCAAAACATTTCATTAACTAAAAATTAACCGAATACAAGACCACTTTGCACTATAGATAGAACCCACTAAACAGATGTGGGAACAATGCAATTCTAGACTAATAGGCACAAAACAGAATAGTTTAAAACTAAGCCTTCTTAGGTGACTTCCCAGCCTTAGATGGAGACTTAGGAGCCTTCTCAGCCTTCTCAGCAGTTTTCTTTGGCAACAACACTGGGTTTATATTCGGCAAAACCCCGCCATGAGCAAATGTAACTCCGGCCAACAGTTTCCCCAACTCTTCATCGTTCCTCACTGCCAATAGCAAATGTCTAGGAATGATCCTGCTCTTCTTGTTGTCCCTTGCTGCATTCCCAGCCAATTCCAATACCTGATTCAATTGCACAACAATTACCTTATTAATTCTCCACGTTCAAAAATTAATATCCAACACTCACCCGGGGGGGGGGGGGGGGGGGGGAGAGACGTAGAGAGGGGGGAGGGAGAGAGACGGAGAGAGAGAGAGAGAGAGAGACTAAATTAAATACAAAAGATAGAGGTTATAGATTCAATTACACACAGATACATGTATATAAACAAACTATATAAGAGAAATGAGATTTTACTTCAGCGGCTAGGTATTCAAGCACGGCAGCCAAATAAACCGGAGCACCGGTTCCAACACGCTGAGCATAGCGGCCTTTTTTGAGATAGCGGCCAATTCTACCGACCGGAAACTGCAAACCGGCACGAACAGACCGGGCCACCGCCTTCTTCCTTGGACCACCGCCTTTCCTTCCGCCAAATCCTTTCTTAGCTTTTCCGGCGGTCTCCATTTTATATAATAATATTATTTATAGGCACTAGAATATAATCAGAGAGAGATTGAGAGAGATTGTTTTTGATTTTGAGATGAAGAAAATGAAGAGGCTGTGGTGTGGTTTTTATATTATTTTCAATCGGGACAGAAGGGATTGGTGTGTTAATACGGACCGTTGGATGTTTGTTTGTTTATTCGAATCAACACTGGATGGGATTTTATGGATCGATCCGCGTGAATTGTGAATAGCCAATGGGAGGCGTTTGTTTTTTTAAAAGAAATGGAGGTATCTTTAAATTTGATGAAATTTTGAGCTCCCGCCTTGTGTAAGCTTTTCCAGAGTTTTGAAATTTTCAGGAATTTGTTTAGAAAGGAAATTATTCAACTTTTTGTATAGCCTTCAAATTATGGGAATTGAAATGTGTATAAGATAAGTTTGAGTTTATAATTGTTGAACAAGGAATTTATGGAAACGAATATATAATAATATATTTTTTATTAATATAATTTCTCAAAAACTCAAACTAGTTACTATGTCTAATTTAATAATTTTTCAAAATAAAATAATTTAGGGGTCATTTGTTTTCTTCTTAATTCTTCTTAATGAACTTATTTGATTGATTAACTTCATTAACATTGTTTGGTTGTTATATAGGGGGTGTTTGGGGGAACTTTTTTCCAGAATAAGTCAGCTTATTTTAAGACAAAGTTAGAGATTTTTAACTTTTTTCTGAAAAAAATTAACTTTTTTTTGCAACTTATAGAATCTCAAATATACATTAAATAATTGTATAAAAAACATTTATCAAAATATGAAATTTTTACCCGGAAATAAGTCCAAAAAAACTTATTTTAAGGCAGGCCAAACAGACCAATATATTCTTCTTAACGATTAGTTTACTTGTTAATGGTTCAAATAGAAAATTGCTACTGAAGCGTTCAGATACCCTGTATAATGCACGCTTTTCCATTATTATATCATTCATCTGAAACTTATAATTCAAGAAAAAGGTATATATTTATTAAATTATATCCATATAAATATGTTTTTATATTTTATATTTTTAGCTTTTTATATCTAGAAATTAAAATTTTATTTATTTAATATTATTATTATTAGATTAGAAATTTTATGGCATTGATAATTTTGAAATTAGTGTCACTGTATTTCACTAGTATATGTAATATATTAATTATAATTGAAAATTTCAAATCATATAATTTAAATATTTTGTCAAATCGATTTTAAATTTTCATTTTATTCCATATAATAAATACTATCATTTAGATAGTTCAAAAAAAATAGTCACCAAATAATCTTATTTATTTTGTACACAGATTCTTATTCGTTCAGAATATTATTCATTCAGAAATAATAATTCAGATTTAACAAATGACCCCTTAGTTAATTAAGTCTTGTAAATGCATCTAGAGAGGGGTGAATATATGTTATAGGATTGATTAGCTCTAATTTTAATTTTACCAACTATAATAGCTGATTGTTAAAGAAAGCAGTCTGTTGTGCGTGACTAATGACTTACTATTTTAAATCTGTCATAGTGTGATAGCATGCTATAATGTATGCAATGCAATAAAACAGTAAATATCAGTATGTAAATGAGGCATGAGACGTTTAGTCAGGTTCGACCTCTAGTTCTAATGGTCTACGTCATGATCCTTACTTACCAACTTAATGTATATTAAAAACGTATTATATAGATATATACTCACAATATAAAAGTCTTAAATCAAGTATAAATCTATTCCTGAAATTCTGGACAGTTGGTGTATTTATGCTCGATTCTGTACTGACGGACTGTTTTGTCATAACAGCTTGTTGTTATGCTAATCATGTAAAAAGCTATTAGCACAAATAATATGGCAGACTACTATTCCTGAAATTCTGGACGGTTGATGTATTTCTGCTCGATTCTGTAGCGGCGGACTGTTTTGTCATAATAGTTTACTGTTATATTTCATAATAGCTTGTTGTTTTGTTAATCATGTAAAAAGCTGTTAGCACAAATAATATGGCAGACTATTATTAAGCAAACAAAACATGTTTTGGGAGCTTGTGTTATCGTGTTATCATTAAAATCAGGGTTTACAAGTCTTGCGTAGTCATTGTCGATTTAAGTCATTTATTTTTTTCGAAATTAACTATATCATTAAAAGTTACCATTACAAGAAATTCATGTAAAATTGACTTACAAATTTTGTTTGACTTTAGCTAAATTCAATCATGGAGTGTAGAATTTAAATAAATATATTGGCTTAAATTCAATACGGTACTATGAGTTTTGGACGATCCAAGATAAATATGTATATTTAAATAATTATTATGGGTGCTGATATTTGCACGTCATAAATTGATCGTTCCACACTTTTTTATTGTAATGGTTCATAATTGAACAATTATTATAAATATTACCAAGAATAGTAGAACTTATATGATAGGCATCAGGCATGTGAGAAGACCAGTGTGATCAATATGATAAATTTTGGTGGTTAACTTTAAAATTAGTATATATATAATCATAATATTTTTTATGAACATGCTCAAATATATAGGTTTTTAGGTATAATTTGAGAGTGGATGCTTGAGTATTGTTAAATTTGAATATTTTTGATTGATTATATTGTTAATAACTGGTCTAACTAACAATACATGTTTGAAAATATCGTGAGATATGATTGATTTATTGTTAATTGATATTATTAATAATACAAGTTGAGATGTATTTTTTTATATCACGTAATTTTGTTGTGTGTGATTCATGTTATTAGTTATCTCATGTTTTGTTTAACCCTTATTTTATCAGATATGAATATAATATTACTCTATGCTATTATATTTTTATTGAAAATATAGGTGATGAAGTTGTATAAAAGTTACGAATAATTTTATAACAATTGGAAAAAATTTAGAGATAGAATTGAATAATTATATTTATAATTTTCATTGACATTAAGAAAAATTAAATTTTATAATTACTGGTTTAATATGTATGTAAAAAATAGTCAATATTAAAACTAAACAATTAAAGGATTAATATTTAAAAAATTACATCAAATAAAAATGAAAAAGTAATATAAAATAAAAAATCAAAATACCTGAATTATTAAAAATTAGAAATAAAGGGAGTAATACTTTAGTTAACCACCACAGACAACATAAACATTGCCTTGTGGACAACTCCATAATTAATCACCTCAGCAGGTAGTAGTAGTACTACACTGCTACTATCATTGCCATGTGGACAACTCCACAAGACTCGAACATGTTGCACAGAAGAGAAAACAGTTTGCCTATCAAGTAATTAATTAATCAGTTAACTCGTTTGCTTCATTTGGTACTTGTGCTTGTATTTCAGGTATTTCTTGGCCGGATATATATATATAAAATCAAAGTTATTACACTTAAGTTTCCAATCTTCTTCGTTAATTCTGAGCCACACTCTTTTGCTTAAACTTAGATTGTGCTAGGACCTCGGTCTGACTATTGAACTTATAAAAGACAAACATTACCAACCAAGCACTTTCATCACACGAGTTAATCAAATAAATTTAACAGAATTATACCGACAGCGAATGTAGTTTTTTAGCATATGATGGATTTGTTTACAAGTAGCATTACAGCTTTCATATAAACCCCACCTCACCCGTCAAGAAAGATATACATCTATATCTAACTATTTGAAGGACAAGTTCGAAGTTGATAATAAATATTCAATATTGTTGTTAAATATTATAAAATAATATAATCGTTTGTCTTTCTTTATAAATTATAAAATAAATAATCCAAAATTTCATAAAATTTCAAACTATTTTACATACTAAAAAATATAAGTTTTCATTTAGTCATAATAGCATGTAAAACATATGTGTAGAACTCGAAACAATGTCATTATCAATTCTCGAATAATACGGGTTACGATATAATATTTATGAAAATTTTAATGATTTTAATGATATCCCAATGATATTACTGACAAAAATGATATTACAGCTTTAATTCAGTGATCAATTTAATATTTAATCACATAAATTATAAGAGCAAGTACAATATTGTCCTAATTGGTTCAATATAAATATTATAAAATAATGAGTTTTAATAATTTAGGTAATCAATTTTGTATATCAACTCCAACAATATTCTCTATATTTTAATGGTAAATTATTAAAAATACTAATTTTTTAAAGTTTTTTTTTGCAATTTTACTATCTTTTGAAAATATTTGCAAAAATACGATTTGCCACCAAAATCAACACCATGCAACTTAGAAAAAATAATTGAAGTTATTGTTGGATGCATTTTTAGTTGCGTTTGACTTAATTGATACAACTTGTTAACGCGTCATGCAACAAAATATAATTATAATTACTAAATTTTAAAATTGCATTCGTGGTTAATTTTGGTTGATATCAATTACAAATATAGTTGTAAAGTTACAAACCGTATTTTTGTAAAAAAATATTTAAGAAAAAAATATTTTTGCAATTTGTATTTAAAAAAAATTGTATTTTGGTAAAATACTTTAAAAAAAGTTGCTATTTTTGCAAAAAAAAAAATCTATCCTCAAGTATTTTTGAAGAAACCCCTATTTTAGTTCCCTAAATTTATTGTAATAATAAATTTGAATTTAACTATTCTTAAATAAAAAGAAAGATAAAAGATAAAACAAAAGAAAAATAATTTTTTTATTCATAAAATTAAAACTGAAATGACCAGAGGATCTTTATTAATAAGGCATGGTAATGAATCAGATGTACCAATGATTTAGGTAATATACCGGTCGAGTGCCATTTTGTATGGATCTGTTTTTGAGCTTATTAGAGAAGCGGTTGGACTTCTCTACGACTTTGCAAATAACCAGATTTTAGTCCAAATCTCTGAACCGGATATCTTTACATAATGGATTTACCGCATTCAAAAAATTTAGTCCAAATCTCTGAAGCGGTTGGACAGTTTGAATTTTTGACATATTATTTTAAGAGTTTTGATTATTTATAATTATTATTTTTTAAATTTTTGTTGTGAATAAAAGTTTTAGTTTAATATTTTTATTAAAAAAATAAAATTTTAAAAATAATAAATTTAATTATGTAATCAAAACCCTTAAAAATGTGTGCAAAAAAAGGGAGTATTATGCAATAATGGCATATATATCAGAAATTCAGAATATCAGATGGATCTGGTGCAACAATTTAATATTTAATCACATAAATTATAAGAGCAAGTACAATATTGTCCTAATTGGTTCACTATAAATATTATAAAATAATGAGTTTTAATAATTTAAGTAATCAATTTTGTTTATCAACTCCAACAATATTCTCTATATTTTAATGATAAATTATTAAAAATACTAATTTTTTAAAGTTTTTTTGCAATTTTACTATCTTTTGAAAATATTTGCAAAAATACGATTTGTCACCAAAATCAACACCATGCAACTTAGAAAAAAATAATTGAAGTTACTGTTGGATGCATTTTTAGTTGTGTTTGATTTAATTAATACAACTTGTTAACGCGTCATGCAACCAAATATAATTATAATTGCATTTGTGGTTAATTTTGGTTGATGTCAGTTATGGTTGTAAAGTTATAAACCGTATTTTTGTAAAAAACATTTAAGAAAAAAGTATTTTTGCAATTTGTATTTAAAAAAAATTGTATTTTTGTAAAATACTTTAGAAAAAGTTGCTATTTTTGCCAAAAAAAATCTATCCTCAAGTATTTTTGAAAAAACCCTATTTTAACTCCCCAAATTTATTGTAATAATAAATTTGAATTTAACCATTCTTAAGAAAAAAGAAAGATAAAAGATAAAACAAAAGAAAAATAAATATTTTATTCACAAAATTTAAACTGAAATGACCAGAGGATCTTTATTAATAAAGCATGGCTAATGAATCAGATGTATCAATGATTTAGGTAATATACTGATGGAGTGCCATTTTGTATGGATCTGTTTTTGAGCTTATTAGAGAAGCGGTTGGACTTCTCTACGACTTTGCAAACAACCAGATTTTAGTCCAAATCTCTGAACCGGATATCTTTACATAATGGATTTACCACATACTCACTCTCTTTACACTATGAAGAAGCTAGTCGTTTATGCCTCGGATCAAACACATTTTGCTGTACAGAAAGCAGCTAAGCTAGTTGGGATACCTCCGAAAAATTTTCGTGTCATACCAACAACATTATCTAACCGCTTTGCACTAACACCAAAGGCTGTGAAGATGGCTGTAGAGAGTGATGTTGAGTCAGGTTTAGTGCCATTATTTCTTTGTGCAACGGTTGGAGCCACGCCTTCAGGCTCCATAGACCCTGTTGAAGGACTTGGTTTATTGGCCCAGAAATATGGCTTGTGGTTTCATATTGATGCTGCATATGCTGGAAGTGCTTTTATTTGTCCTGAGCTTAGGCACAATCTTATTGGTATACACTAAGCTGATTCTCTACACAAGTGGTTGCTAACGAACTTGGATTGTAGTTGCTTATGGGTCAAAAATCCTAGTGTTCTGTTGGACTCTCTGTCTATGACTACCGAGCTTATGAGAAACTATGCTAGTGAATCTAAAAAAGTTGTGGACTTCATGGACTGGCAAATTGCCTCAGGAAGTCGATTCAGGGCATTGAAGATCTGGCTTGTGCTGCGTAGATATGGTGTGCAAAATCTAATTGAATTAATTGGCCAAGCATTTCGAGGCATTAGTTGAGTCGGACCAGTGGTGCCAGTAAAATTTCCACTCGTTCGCTTTCGTCTAAAACCCGAAAAAGAAGGAGAGGAGAGCTTGAAGGAGCTGAACTGGAAATTGATGGAAGCAGTGAATTTAAGTGGAAGAGCTTATATGACTCATGCAGTGTTGGGTGATATATTTGTTATACGTTGTGCTATCGGAACTTCATTGACCGAGGAAAGGCATGTTAATGAATTGTGGGAATTGATTCAACAAAAAACTGAGCTTATTTTGAAAGAGAGGGTAGTGGTGGGAAATTACTAGCAGAATTAAGGTGGATTAGCGTTTGTGTAAAAATATCTGTTCTAAAGGCATGTCATGGGATTAAACTTTCAATAAAATTATTTTCTTTATTATTTAATTTCTAATTTTTAATAAAGTATACGTATTCGAAATTATCAACTTTTTTCAACCAAAATTATAAGGGGGGGTGTATTCAATCTAAAATCACCGGAAATTATTTGGAATTTAGAAATTCAGTTGTATTTAATTTAATTATAAAAAATCATTAAAATTTGGTGGTATTTAATATAAATTTTAAATTGTTTATTAAAATTTTGATATATTTAACTTATATTTTAAAAAAATATTGAAATTTGATAGTATTAAATTAGGTTTTTAAAATATCTATTAAAATTTGATAATATCAGAAATTTGATGGATTTTTTTATTCTATTAAACGGTGGATTTGATGAATTTTATAATATATATTTTTATTATTTTAAAAATTCATGAAATTTTGAAGCATTTTATCTAAATCTATTAGATTCTAATTTCAACATCAACTTTGATGGCAATCTTTTAAAATCAATATAATTTTAGTAATTCATTAAAATATTTTACAATATGAATTGAATATATGCCCTCTAATATTTTATTGCATTTTCTTAAAAGTATATTTTAGATTTTTTATGTCAGCAAATACCACGATATATGATGAATTGTATCGAAATACAATAAAGAGTTTATTTCATTCAAAAAAATGTATTATTTAATCGGCTAGTCATGCAAGGATGATCATAATCATTTAAATAATAAAATTCTAGTCAATAAGAATAAAACACCCAAAAAACCAAATCCCTTATATCCTTCTACAAAAAATAAAATAGTACACTTATACATAAAATAATAAAAAAATTACTAATTTGCACCAAATGGGTTCCTTTTGATTAGAACCTGACTAGATACCAGAATTAATAAAATTAAAATAGAGATTATTAATAAGAGTAAACAACCAAAGTTAATTAAAAGTTCTCTTTAGTTAGATATCTAAATAATTTAAAAAGTCAAAATCTTAAAGGTTACAACCCGAGTTTTTTTAAAAAAAATGGGTCAAGTCCCAATTTTCGAATCTGAAATAAAATAAATTGGGTCAAATGTAACAAGACCATCACAACGTCAAAAAGAATCATAATTTTATCCATTAAATGTTTATACTAACCATACGCTACTAATAAGTCGCCATTCACGACTTTTAATATGATATAAAATTATCTTTGGGTTTCAACTGTTTTTCGATGTGTTGATAATTTTTTATTGATAATAATTTTTGTGTATACATGAGAGTACGTGAAAAGAACCCATGAAAAATTATTCAACTCACTAAAATATAATTGTTAATTTGTGCACGTGAATACACACTGGAAAAATCTTTTAAAGACACAAAATAAATGACCTCTGACATGATAATAAATTATTTCTGGAGGACAAAAACAAGCCAAAACTAAAAACTGATTAAATACTGTAGTATTCTTCAAATTGAAATAATAACTGAATTAAGGAAGTTAGAATTACAATCATTTAAATTTCTAATTATAAATTTGAATAAAAAACAATTTTCATATTTAAAAATTAATTATTAAAAGGTTTTATTTAAGAACAATAAATATGATACATTTTAATTATAGTAAAAAAAAATTATTTTTAATTTAAAATGAATAAATTATACTTAAAAATATAGGTAACTTATTTAAAATTAAACCAAAGACGCTCTTTGTATCCGTTTAGCAAAGAAACGTATTACATATACTAATATAAACTCTCAAACTTACTAAATTTTGATATAAAAAATTAATAAAAATAAAGATAAAAGTTTTATTTGTTTAAATATTAATCAACTCGTGTTATAAACTTTTCTATATATAAAAATAAAAACAAGAACCTTACGAGTTATGAGTCATATGTGATACCCTCGTCCCGAAATGAATAATCCTTTATTTTTTTATGCACTTGAATGTATTTGGTAGAATTATTTATAAATAATATTTTTTAATTTTTTTATATTTTCGTATACAAATATAAAATTTAAATTTTTTTATAGTAAATACTTTTAAAGAACATATTAAAATATGTGAAAAAAGAAATGGCTCGTAGTAAAATGGTAGAGTGGGCCGTATCCTTCTCACAATCCCCTGTACAAACCTCACCACTAATATTCCACGATCCTTAAATCTTTCCCGTCCCTTCCTACACCCATCCAACGCCTCAAAATACGCCACCTCATCAATCCCCGTGCTTCCTAATCCACCAATCACACACATTTCCCACCACTATATAAACCCCCACCCCGCACAAACTCCTCATTCAAATCTCCCCCTCCCATTCTCTCACACACACACACACACTTGACCACAAAAATGGCTCCAAAAGGAGAGAAAAAGCCGGCAGCCGAGAAAAAGCCAGCGGCCGAGAAATCCCCAAAGCAGCCAAAAGCCGGGAAGAAGCTCCCGAAAGAAGCTGGTTCAGCGGCGGTGGACAAGAAGAAGAAGAGGAACAAGAAGAGCGTAGAGACGTACAAGATATACATTTTCAAGGTGTTGAAACAAGTTCATCCTGATATTGGGATATCGAGCAAGGCAATGGGGATAATGAACAGTTTTATTAATGATATATTTGAGAAATTGGCTGGGGAATCATCCAAATTGGCAAGGTATAATAAGAAGCCTACCATTACGTCTAGGGAGATCCAGACTGCAGTCAGATTGGTGTTGCCTGGGGAATTGGCTAAGCATGCTGTGTCCGAGGGAACTAAGGCGGTTACTAAGTTTACGAGTTCTTAGGGTTAGGGTTTTATGGGATTGGGGAATTAGGTTTGGAATTGTGAAGGTTTTGTGTATTTGTTTTCGATATATGTTGTTTGGATTAATGAATGCAATTTAGCGGTCTGTCTTCTGTTATTGAAATTTCTGATCATGTTGAAATTTTGTTATGCAATTTTATTGAATCTGCTTATTATTGGGATATAATTTATTAAGGGCTATAATGGTTAATTTGTTTAATTAGGTATTTGGTAGTAATGGAGATGGTGATATAGCACGTTTAATATTGGAAATTAGATGATATCTTTGTGAAATGGTTGAATGTTTGTGATATCGGTTGGAACTGATGTTTTTGTTTTTATCTTTGTTGTTGTTTTAGATATTAATTATTTTGGTTTTAATGTTGTGTAAGGGTGATAGTATGAATGAATGTAATATAGATATGTTTAATCTGATATTGATTTTTTGGCATGATTTGATACTACTGATATGGAGTAGCCTTCAGTTGTTTGAAATACGATCCTGTGGAAAAATGTTCTGTTTTCATCTTTTGATGCGTTTGCAGATATCAATTCTCCTGATTATAATGTTTTTTAAGGGTGCTTTTATGAATGTATATTGATGTCAAATCTGATATTGATTTTGGCGAGGTTTGGTGATATTGTGTTAAATTACGGAGTAGTCTTCATTCTTCAAGTTGTTTGGAATATGACTCATGAAGAGCTTAATGCTTTGGGGTTTATTCTGCTGGTATCATTTATATTTTGACAATCCTATATACAATTTGGATGCCCTGTTGACCTATATCACAGATTCATAAATTGGTTGGTGAGTTCCCTTCTCTAGGCAAGTAATCATATTTTTGCCCTCTTTTCCTCCATAGTCCCGCCTATAAAACTTTGTATTCGTTATTTTACGCAGAGGCTTCATCACAAATATTTTGTGCATTCTTGTAGTACCTTTGCTGATGCAGAGAAGTTTCTTATTGTATATATGTCTAGTTGACTGTTTTTCTTACATTATAATACAATGATTGGCGTGAAAGCAAAATTTGATGCATGCGTGCACCTTAGTTTTCAAACAAACATATAGGGTAGAAGAGAATAAGAGATTATTATAAATCTACTAGCAGGGTTTCTTAAGTTTACACCGTCTTTTTGATAGACAGCCCAGACTATCCGTGACCCTCTGTTTGTTTATTGCCTTGTCTGATTTCACACTCGAAGTATGTTAAATAACTTCTTGTATTAGTAAGATTATTAACTTTATGAACACCTATTTATATTTACTTGTTTATAAAGCAGTGCACTGATGTTTGGTCATTTGAAGGAAAAAGGCCAGCGGGGCCATGATGTTTCTGCAATTGGAGGTGCAATGCAATTTACTCGTGCCAATGCTGAGGTTCTGGAGGCTTACCAGTTCTTAAAATTAGGATTGGCTGGTTTTAAATTTAAAAGGGTCAAGACATTTATGTTGCTTTTTTGTTTGTGTTTGATTCTAATGTATGCTAGTTTTGGGATTAATGAACGATGAAGTCCTCTATCTATGCTGTCTAATTTATTATCTTGATTGATGAATGTGAATGATTAATTTATTATCTTCATCACAAGTATTTTGTACTCAATATGACTAGCTCTGTGGACAGTTGTTTCGAACACTACAAAAAACTATACTTGATGTATTGCATAACAACAATGGATCTTATCCCATTTCTGAGGCTGAAACTTGGCTGATTCTAAACTGAGATCTTGAATGCATATAGCAAGTTTAGATGATGCAACACACGGTAAGCACAAGATCAAAAGTTACTAGGTTTTTGTTAAAGACACGGGAGCAGCTCCAGGTCCAGTTTACCCATGATCGCTGTATGTTTCTTCCCTTGAGTAGCCATACCTTTGTCAATTCCATTTTTCTTTGTATTCCGTTCAGTTACCTGTTACACTCTTGACAATAATATGTATTGCTCATTTACTATGGCCGCTATATCCAACTATCTTGAGGGTAATTTCCTTAGTCAATATGTGGCAGTTGTTTCAAATTTTGTATGTCATATTATCAATTTAGTTGTAATGAATTTTAAAAGTGATATATATGCCTTTTTAGGTGGTAGTCCTGACTGATTTTCAATATAATACTTGGTGATATGTAATGCAGGATCAATGTATGTTGGTAAAATTAAAAGGATCGGGAATAAAGGCAAGCATAGCTTCTTCTTTTTTCCATGTCAAGGCAAGCAGAGTTGTGTTACTTGTTTCTTTGTCTGCCTGCTTGATGCTTGAATGATCCCTTAAAGCATGCTAATAGACTTGCTGTATTCTTTGTACAGTGAATTCATCTTAACCTACAGCTGTACAACAGATGTTTGCTAATTTGAATGGAAGAAGTGGAGGAGGCTATGCAATGGCAGTATTTCCAGACTGGATATGGAACAGAAGGCTTAAAAGAAAGGATATAAAACTCGCTGAACAAAAAATGTTGGTATAATAATATGTTTGGATTTACCCAATAGGATGATTAAGTTAAATAAGTAGTTACTGTACAGCAACTCGGGTCCATAGCTCAGTGGTAGAGCATTTGACTGCAGATCAAGAGGTCACCGGTTCGAACCCGGTTGGGCCCTAATTTTAAGGAATACCTTGGGATTTTTATTTTTTTTTGGTTGACAAGTATCTTGGATTCCTTAAAAATAAGAAAAGGGAGAAATATCATAATTATTTAAGATATGATTAAAAAAAATATTGTTAGAGCAATCTCAACGTGATTATCAATAATGGTCCTCTAAAATATAATTAAATAATAATTTTTTAAAATATAAGAAATAAAAAAGTTATTTTATTCTAATAGAATTATTTAAATATAATTATTACTCATATCTCAATAAGTGGTATACTACTACTCACATATAATATCTATATAACTACTCCCTCAGTCTCACCCAATTGTTAACGTTTCGGAGAGAAGGTCCGGCATGTATTTTAAAGTTATAGGTTCATAACTTATTTTTTTTTAAAAAAAATTCTGAATAAAAATTTAAATTACCAATATTGATAATCTAAAATACGGAAAATCACGTCATTCCTTATTTCATTTTTAAGAATAAATTTTTTTGTTCTTAAATTTATAATAATAATAATAATGAGAAATGGATATATATTTTTTAAATTAATATACAAAATAAAATTTCTAAATTATTAGGAATCTTTATCTTATACTAATATTTATAATAAATGTACTACTCTTTCCATCTCAATTCAAGTGTGTTTGATTTTTTGAGGTCAATTTGATTAAATTTTGACTTAAAATTACATATATTATATAATTATAAAAGGTTAAAAATATATATATTATAAAAAATTATATTCAATCTACTTTAAAATATAACTTTTGATTTTCAAAAATTATAAAAAAAATAAACTCTAATCTTCGGTCAAACCGTAAAAAATCAAGACAGTTGAATCATGGAGGGGGTATAACATTGTTGCGCATGGCCTCAAGTGAATCCTTAACGAGGTGCTGCTTATATAATCAAATCGTTTAAATTTCAAAGTACACCTCTTTTGTGAAAAATGGACTAGTGTTGGGCCGTCGTCTACCATTGGAATCTAGTTGGATTAGAAAGCGGAGAAAAAACACTACAGTAATGTTGTTGATTACAAAAATCCACAAGTTGACTGCCACAGTTTTTTGTCAAAATAACTTTTCACTTTCAGATTAAACAAATCATACAGATGCATATATAAGTACAAACTTTTAGTTACGAAAACATGGCTTAAAAAAATTCACTGTGGATTCAAAACAGACTACGTACTTCGACCGTCTAAATATTTAGGCCCGCCTCGTCTTGGTCAACCTATCCCAACTAGAAAAAAGCAACCTCAACACTGAATAGAACACCGCCTGTATGCATGATATTATAAAGTTCCAGCAGGATGACGGCCAGTACCAGGGATATAACAAGCGGAAGAAGAGACTGATAACATGTCGGGGATATCGACCAACCTGAGCCAACACATTAAACTGTAACTTAACAATGTCCATATAAATACAATAAATTCCACAACCTCCATGTACTAAGAGCTCATACAACCGGAGTCCCTTGTTTGTATATTAAGCAAAAGTCAGCAGGGTAGTACTTACAGGGAATAACAAGTCTAGTGCAACCCATGCTGCATGACGAACAGCTCTTGTTGGATACATCGGACCACCCGGAGAAGTGAAGCTGTACAAGCAGGTCTTTAGTCGAGTGCTAGTAGCCATTCGCAATTCCATACCTGCAGACAAAAGTCGAGATAAACAATGATTTTTCTAGTCACTCCTGCAGGTGATTTACAAATTATAACCAATTCCCAAAGAAGGTTAATATTGTACCCTGGAGAGCTTTGATGTGTGACAAATAGTGTAGCAGGACTGGTTCCACCTTCAATTTTAAGAGCTACCAAAAGAAGTCACAAATTAGATCATATAAGAGCAGCCCTGCCAGCTAGATTTAATATGTTTGCCACTAGAGAAGTAAATTTCTTCTCAACTTACTTGATCAGTTAGCTCTATCACAAAAATATCTGCAGAACCACCGATTAAGAAAGCATTTGGAAATTCTGGAAATTTCTTTAGAAAGCTTTCAATCTTGTCAACTGCGAAAATAACATATTAAAAGATATAGAAGACATCACATTTTGAGGTTGACTGCTAAAAATTAAAGCATTGACATGCGTACCTAAGTTGTAAAGAAAAATGAACCTTGACAGGAGAAGAAAAAGATCACGTTGTGCCTGAAATACAAGAAGAAATCAGTAATGTTAAAACTTTTGCAAAAAAATCTTTCTAAAACTTAACCTTAAGATCAGCTACATTTAATATCTGCAGAGATGTTCAACATGCCTCACCTGTAATGGAATTTTCTTTAGCCGTTCAGGCACCAAAGCGACTTCCATGAGAAGATACTGAAATGAACCAAACTATCACTTGTAAAACAAATTCAAATTTTACAGGACTCAATCGAGAACTTCTTACTAAGAAAAATATCTAACCCGAAAAAGACTATGGAAGTGTCTTGTGTTTGTCTGCACATCAATCCTGTGAGTTAAATAACATGATTTAGGAGTTATTTCGTTACATACAATTGCAGGGACTAAAGCTAAGTTGCCCCATGTAGCATTAAGGAACAAATCCGTGCACCCCTTGTAAATATAAAGAACAAATATGCAAATATAGATACTGTGACAAGGATAAAAGCCAAGGCACAACAACAAATAAAGAATACAATAAACCAATTATTCAGATTTTTCAGCAATCTACTATTTCCTAATCATATTAACTAAACGTGTGTTACACAACCGAATTGCAGGACAAAGCACACCCAGAACACCCCCAACTATATAATGCTTTTAATTTCTCCTCTAGACCCACTTGCACTCTCTAATTATACATTTCCTGCGTACGGAAACAGCTACAGAATTTCAAAGAACCATAATTAGCCAGATTCTTCTTTAAGACACTGAATGTCAATGCACCCTGATTTGCTGGACTCTTGGACTTTATAAGCTTTCCATCCTTCTTTATGATCAACTCTCTAACAGTGTCACAACTTGATTGCTCTTAACATAAGATAGAACATTCAACTAAGAAAACATAGCTGGTACTTATGCCTACTCTAGTATTCAAAGATCAAACATATATAAAAGAAAAAAATTGTGGACACATGAGAAAGAAAATTTAACTATTCTAATATGTTCAGAGTTAAAGAATAGAAAATTGGAGGTTGAGGGTCAAGCCTAGTGGTAAGGAAACTCTCACCCATGACAAAGGTTATGAATTCAAATCCTCACTGCTCCCTCCCCTATATATATATATAACAGGAAATTGAACACCATGCAGATGAAATAAAATAACCATGTTTTCCTAGAAAAATGAAAATAATGCGTGTCCTGCATCACACGGTCAGCTAGAAATACAGGCCATGAACAAACACACACACACAGAGTCTGTGTGCGTGGAGCTATACATACATACATATGTATTGTTAATCAACCAAATATTAATTATATATAGTACGCTTGTCCTTACCAGAAAACATTTGTGGCGCCTTGAACAAGTGCTGATGAGTAACGGAGGAGGATGTCCGCATTGTCAATTTGAACTTCAAATAACTGCAATAACAAGTATTGTTACTGAACTTTACTCTAAGCATGAAGAAAAGAATTATCTGTTGTTTAACATAGAAACCAGTCAAAATCTCCACTTTGGGTTAGTAAAATAGCCGACAGACATAATAATGACATGGATTAGAGCCACCTTCAAACATCCTGAATTCTGGTAAAATATCAATAGCATTTACTTTTGATTCCAGCATACTCAATAAAGAATTATTACTAACTTGACATCATAACAGAAACACTGATATGTAACACGTGTTATTTGAATTACAAATTTAATTTCATTCGATTTTAAATTGAGAATTACTCCATATTTGATTACCACAAATAGGAGAGAGAACTGCAATAACAAAGGAGAATATCACAATCTAAAAGAAGGGGGGGATAATTGAAGTGATTATCATAAACTTGTGTGTGTCAACTGCAAGTAAAGATATTGTTTACATTAGTATGTATCATTATGGTAAAGGTGTTAGCAGACATCCTGGACACTAGACAACAATCACTCACCTAGGCCATCCATTAGGTAAATAAGGTGTTCGACCATTTATAATGGAATTCAAAAGTGGACCCATTTAATTTGTTGAGGGGGAGCCAAATTGAACTTGTAATTTATTACAGACATGGTAAATATTTAAAATTTTATACTTAACAATTTTAGTGAAAAATAAAAAAGTAGAGGGTATGCCGAGGTAACCCTCGTGACTCAATGGCCCGCCTTCGATGAATAATATATATGTTGACTATTTCAGATGTCACTTAAAGTGTGTAATATTAATAACCACACACACACACACACACATCATTGTATGAGACTATATATGCTAATTTACCACAAATAATTTATATATCATTATTATAAAAAGTAAATAATTGTACAAGAATAATTTAATTTTTTAAATAGATATATTTGAAAAACAATTGTCAACTGTAAAGATTGGATACTAAAGAAAAAATAGGAATTGGAAATTTTACATTACTAATCATATAAGTAAAGAAGATTCGTCTGAAAAATAAAACATCTGAAACAGTACAACCACCAAGAAAAAAAAATTAGTTAAAGAAAATAGCTCGGGAAAGCATATTTTTGACCTGGTAAAGATTCTGAAGTTGAATTTTTAATTTAAAATTATATCATAGAGATTTTCATGAAACCAGTTCCATATGTTGTTTAAGGTGTCAACAAGCAAAAGACTAGACATTTTAAAATGTAGCTCATCGTGAAAGTTGTTAAAATATGTTTGATGGCCATCTCTTCTTAACCAACAGATTGTTTAATGTCACAGACATAAGAATTGGATACCAATATTTTTATTGGTGAGAAAAATCTAAACACTATATAAAAAGAAGTTGAATATTTTCTAATGCACACTCTTAACACTTAAGTAGTCTGGACTTCAATTGATGCATAAGTAAATACTTAAAAGGATTTACAATTAGACAAGGACAGATCTCAAGTCTACCACAATAAAGTATCTTAAATGCAAAGTTCTAACTAGCTCGATAAGTACTAATGTGATAAACTAAAAGCCTATTCATTGTCCCTTGACAATTACACCCGAAACATGGTTAATATAACAGTTTAACTCAACAACTTTTTGCTTCACTATGCCTCCATATTATCTAGAGTAGTTCAAGCCTTTCTTGCATTCTTATGGCTTTCCCACCTTTTTTGAGTACTTATTATAATGTCAAGCTTATATAATTCTTCACTAATTCCATATTCAAGTAAGAGAGCCCAAAAGAAAGGAAAATATTATTGCTCAAGAAAAACCTGACATGCCGCAAAACAATCATCTAAATTGTTCTTGTTAGAATATACAACTGTAGCTTCCAAGTATCTTACAACTACTGTAGCATGAGTAGCCACCAAGTTTTTTTTCCTATATAAGAGGCATTGCCTCATTGTTGTATTAATAAGCAAGAATGTAGTAGGGTAAAAGTATTTGCAATACAGCAGCTATGTATGTAGACAGCTCTATATATACATACTGTGATTGCTGAGTAATCTATATCTATTCATATATCTGCAACTTTGCTCTGCCTTCATTCTTCTATCAATATAGCAACTGATTTCTCTCATATAATCACACGAACACTTATAATCTGCATCAGATTTATAGTTTCTAACTGTTCTTTATATTCACATACTGAGTTTGGTCCTTCAAATTTAATATATATGCTCATTACACACTTGACACTGCTAAGCACTAAGAATGCCATACTAAACAAGTAGATAATTTAACAAAGAAGAAAAAAGACAAATGGTTCGACATACCCATTTATGGAAGAGAAGGGAAAATATATGAGATGCAAATGCTTGGCTCCATAGTTTTACAATGAGATCAAGAATAGGTTCTCCGTTCTTTGGCATCCAGACAAAATGATCAGCAAGCACTTCATAAAAGCATAATGGACCCTCCGTCTTCTCTTCTTCTATAGAAGCTAGCTCTTCAGTGTTAAGAATTATATCTGTTTGAAATCCATTATATAAATATAAGTCAGAAAAAGGCAATCCTAAAATTATATGCAACCTTACTTGATAACAATTAGATAATGCAATAAATCAGACTGAACAACAAATGAAAGTACTGAAAAACATGCAATATCAGGGACAGGTTTCAGCTTCATTAAAGACACTTAATCAGTAGGGACAGGTTTCAGTTTCATCAAAGACATTCTAATCAGTCAAAATCAAAAAATGTGTGAATACTTTTGTCATTTAACATCCAGAGATGACTTGATAACAATAATTAATTCAAAAGAAATAAAAATTAAAACATGCACTGATGCACCTTAATGTATAATATATATTCACACTCGAGTACTCGACCATCACAACTAGATGCCACAGAAATTACATTGATCCTACTTAACAAAATATAATTAAAAGAGATTACATATCTGCATACTCAAGTCTTCACTACTCAACAATCCTTATGTCTCGTGTTGCAAGTATTAGTTTATTACCTATACTCTTTATGTTTATATGCTGTTCAAAGTTCATAAATTAAACTTAATTCTTTAAGTTTATGACAGCAATACTATTATGAAGACGGATAGTAATCAATAGATCATCACAGAGTAATAGACTGATTTTTGAGCTCTCAATACTCAATAGTGATCCAAAACCAGAAAAATTCCTCTACGCAGATGGAGTATTAGGGAAGTTTTGCTATTGTGCCAAGGAATACAACATTCTAGGTTAGAGATTCTATAATACTGAGTTCCCCAGAGGATTTTTGAGTAAAACGATTAAATCAAGAAAAGACAATGCACTAACTCCCAACCAACTGGCAAACCAGTTCAGGGCAAATGGAAAATCGAAAAAGGAAGAGACATCACTGTAGACATTTCAAGGAATCAGGGAACTGAGGCACAAGATGCCATTTATAGTAGAATATTACATGATGCACATGATAAATCTGCACAATTAATATTTCTGTACATGTGACTTCTGCAGGTCACTACAAACAAATTTCATTACTCAAAACGAAAAATTACCAATAAAGCAACTGCAACTAACTATAGACCAGAAGACGTTACAACACGCTTCTCCTGCACAATCCCGATAAAGCATAAAAATCCAACGTTGTGTCAGAGGAGACATGGAGAATCACAACATTGTGTTGTTCAATTTACTATTAAATTAAAAACCATTTCTAATACATTTTACAAATTATCATCATATATACACATCTAGCTTGCTGATTAATAATGTCTTACGGACACCATATACTTCTTTCCAAATCTTATTTGAATCTATTGATAATTCTTGTACTAACAGCTTATACAGTTTAATAGATACAGAGACTCATTCCACAGAACCGTTGGGAGTAATTTCTCGAATTCACCCAATTAAGCTAGCACCGGTAACTATTACACTTACATACCGTAATAAATTTCAATACACACAGTAACAGATTAAAAAAATTGAAATCAAATGAGAAAATAGAATTAAATTAACCTCTGGCACGATCATCGACTTCCAGAGCAATATCCTGAAAGAGTTCTTGCAATAAATTGCGACTTAGCGTTGGCGATGCTATTCCCTGCCACAATTCAATACTCAATTAATCACAATCAATCCTTCTATATCTCTACATACACACACACACACATAAATTAGAAAATGAAAACTCAATCATCGCAACATCAATTTACAGGAATTAGAGAAGCAAATGAAGAGAGAGAGAGAGAGATGGAGAGAACGAGAGAGATGGAGAGAGGGGGAGAGAACGAGAGGGAGAGGGAGAGACTCGTTGAAGTTTTTTGTCGATCTCTTGAGTAAGAGCGGTGAGATAAGCGGAGCTACGAGGCGTCAATGTATGGGGTGGCATCCTGATGATCGATTACAGACAAAGAGCATTTGATTTACCCTAACCCCACTCTCAACTTCACCACCAATTCAAGTATTGCGTGTATATATATGATTATGTATGTATCGTGATCGTGATCGGGATCGTGATCGTGAGGAGGAAGCTCTATATTTTGTATTTTAAGAACTGTTTATTTATATAATTGGTGTTTGTTATTAATGACGACGTGATGAATTGATGATGATGGCCGGAAATGATTCAGACTCCCCTCCCCTCCCCTTAATGGAGATTTGCAGTAGTTAATTACCCTTTACCCTGTCAGTTTTGGTGGATAAGTGGTACTGTATTGGAATTAAATTTTTTTATTTAGAAAAATAAATAAATAAATAAAATGGTACCTGATATTTTAATTTAATGGTTTATAACTATCACAACATGGTTAAATTCTCAATCCAAACATCAAGACCATCTATTTTATGTGAATAATATAAACATTAATTATTTATGAAATTCAGAAATCCACGTCATCTATCCGTTTCTGGAGGGGGGGAAATGCGGATAAATAATTAGTCAATCATACCTTGTTCCAGACCAAAACTCTTAAAAACTAAAACTTAATATTCATAATTACTCCCACTATTTGGAAATAAGTGTCGTTTGATTTTTTGACACATATCTTTGGGGGTTTTGATTATATAGTTAAAATTATTATTTTTAAAATTTTCATTCTTTGAATAAAATTTTAGTTTAATATTTACATTCATAAAAAGAAAATTTTAAAGATAATAATTTTAACTATATAGTCAAAATTCTTAAAAAGTCAAACATTAATTATTTCTGAACGAAGAGAGTATATTATACGTAAACTTTAGTATATAGTAGGATTTAAAACGTGTAGTGAGAGGTACTGTTCTAAAAACTTACAAATTCATCTAGAAAAAGGAATTTAAATGGATATGAGATTATAGTGAACGCCTGAAGAGATTTATATATAATTTATCCAATTGACTTATTAGAAAAGATAAATAAGATATTCACTAACTAAATTTGAAAGAGAGTTATCAAATTCCATCAAACAAACATGAAATCAATATTTTAAAAAATTATAATTCTTAAACTAGTTTCAATTTATATTTCTATAAAATAAAATTTTAGAGATCGTTTGTTGTACGGTTATTCATCTATGAAATTAAAATTCTCAAGAATTGATATTTAAGATAATTGTTTGGTTGACAAAGACATAGGAAGTAAAAATTATTCTGGAAGTTCAAATACCCACATGATGATGTAAGAAGTAGTTCACTCAGCCGTCTCTTGGTTATTCAATTTTTTCACAGCAATTACTCACAAAATTGGAAAGGTATGTTATATATTTAATAAAAAATTATTATTTTAAAAAATTATATAAAAAATTAAAAAATTAAGCCAAACAATATATGAAAAATTGATATCTAGGAATTATAAAATTCACCATGTTAAACAAACGGAATTATACTATTTCTTAGAAACTTGATATTAACAAGAAATATTACTTATTACGGGATGTTAAATCCTACATTATACCAAACCACCTCATAATTTAATTTCCTTGTAATTTATTTCCTCTGCTAAAACAAGATGACCTTTGTGTGTATATAAAGATAAGTGAAATGCTGGCATATACAAATTGAAATTAATGTAAGCTTTCAAACTAAAATAGTCAAATAAATTAGTTACATGAAGTATGGGTGCATTGTCGTGGAATGGAAGCAGCATCACCATTCACCGAGCATTATATTCACATGCATAGACCAACACGGGTGTACCGTGTACATTAATTACTACATTCCAATAGACAACAGTAGATGAGAGATGAACAGGTTGAGATGTCGGCCACTTGAAAGGCTACAATGACAAGCTAATAAACAATAATGGATAAGTTGCTACCCACCACACTCCTCCATACATCCAGCCGCGAGTGTTCATCAATCGGATTGGTCGGGTTTGAAGTTTTTTTATTCAATTTAACTTAAATAATTTCGATTAATTATGTTAAAAATATTATATAATTTAACTATGTCCAATTTAAATCGATTTGAATTAAATTAGTTCAAATTTATCAATTTATAATTAATAATAAAATTTTATACTTTCACCTATTTTGATATAAATCACGATAATAAAATTTGTCATCCGACAAAAAAAATAAGAATAATGCTAGAGGTCCGAATTAGTTCTCAAATCATGAGGTGTCAATATGTTATTGGTCGTTTCCTTAAAAATAATACGGAGTCCGCGTGCATTAATATGCGTCCCACCAATAAAAAAATGTCATGTGTAATTTGAATTTTTTTTTAAGATTCAATTTGGGACCTCTAACATTACTCAAAAAATAAAACCCAATAATAACAAATCGTGTTCATAAATTATAAAACATATAATTAATTCAATAAATATTCAAAAAATTTAATATATTATATTATTATAAAATATATAAAGGGATCGGTTCTACGGCCACAGTTGGATATGATGTCTTAAAAGATCAATCCATCTATTACCATTAAAATTTAAAATCAAGGGCTGAGCCTAGAAATTAAAAAAAAAAATACGCTATATTAAATAGTGTTTACCCTGTATAATATAACGTAAGTTAATGCTTTTGACTTAGTTTTTTTCCTTCAATTACTTATGCTATATTATATAGCGTAAGGTCGGGATATTTTTTCTTCATCTTTTTCATTATTTTAATCAACCAAAACCTGTTCTTTTTAACCAAAATCCAAAACGAATTAAATTCAACAATATATAAAACATCAAATTAAATACGACACTAAAAAAACAAGCCAATTCAATAAAAATATCAAAACTAATAATAATATTCTTGAATTATCTCAATGTTAATTCAAGAAATTTTGATAAACACTTGATAAAACTTGAAACTTCTAAATTTTGATGAAGCACTTGTTACGAAATTTGAATATTCTATTTTTTTTTCTAAAATTTGATATGAAATGAGAAGGATAAAAAGTGGAAAAATATCACACAAAAATAGTATGACTTAATACTTGTCTAAAAATGTAGTGTAAATGAATTGTAGTCAACCTGCAAAATATAATACAGTGTAAGCTTTATCGGGTGAAAAGAGAATTAAAAAAAAAAAAACATATGCTATATTATATAACGTATACGCTGGATTATATAGCGTAAGTTTTAAAGAAAAAATTAATTTCAACCATTAATCTGATAATTCAATTGTCAGAGATGAGTTGACTAGAATTTAAAAATTATTCAACTGTGATTGGTGAACAATTTTCATATATAAATTACTATAAAAATATTAAATATCAAATAAATTATATACTATATAACATATAATATACATGTATCGGATTGGGTTATATTTATTAAAATAACTTTTAACTTATGTCAATCTTAATTAATTTGGGTTGAGTTTTTATTACCCCGACTTAACATGGAGTTTTTAATTTTTTTATTTAAACAACCGAAATAAGGGTCAGATGGTTCAATTTAATCAATTTTCACAACCATGAACACCCGTACTCGCTATTTCCGGCTTTTGGGGGCAACAATTATTTATACAGTATTTTGTTTCACGAATCGCGGTTATTTTATTAAAGTTTCAAACAATTGACAGATATTCATTAATTTTTTATTTAAAAATCCTATATTTATTTAAAATCTAAAAATTTGTACAAATGTACGAGATATACGGGTAACAAATTGCGCTGTGAGTACTCGTTGAATAGAAAATCCAATTTTTTTAAATACATGTTCCGTTGAACCTGCAGTCATGACGTTCTTATTTATAACCTTCCGAACTCTGCTAAGAAATTTAACGGCATCATAAACTAAAAACTCAAACGTATCAAAAGCTAACGCCATAAACCTATATTAATTATCTCTACATGTCTGATCATGTTTACGCACCAACCTATATTTAATTTATTATTGTTTATACATAAAAATAATTCTTTTTTTTATAGATATTGACATTTTATGACCTCAATGATTATATATTAACGAATGATTACGTTTTATTAAATTTTCTTGACGTACGTTAATGAATTGGGAATAAATATATCTAATTTATTTTTCAAATTTTATTATTGCATTTTAATAGGCTGAACTATTATTTTTTAAACAAAAATAACTCTTTTATAATTATTGATATTTTATTAATCAAATTATAATATCGGATGGGATAAAGAATATAGGAATTGAACTATTTTAGCATAACTTTAAATTAAAATGTCCTAAATAGCACAAATAAAATAAAAGCCCCGAAATAACCCTCTTAAACATCAATCCTTATAACGTTTTTTACCTTTGAGTTTCCCACGGGAGGACTTCTGTTGGGGGACCTTATTGTTGTAGTCCAGTAACACCAGGTTACGTTTATACACAAATGAATATTTATCATTATATAAGCGGTTTTAGAAACGTTTTAATTATATTATTGTTGGGAATCTGACACGATTCCCGGTTTATGCGTAAACGTATTTATATGTTTATTTGTGTGTTTGGACTTGTAAATATATATGATAATATTGGAAATAACAAACCAACAATATATAGTAAAAGATGCAAGAGATTTTACGTGGTTCGGTAAGCCTAAATTGTAACAGCCCGACTTTTCGGACCATTATCTAATAGCGGAAAATTTAAAAACAAATCTAAATATTAATAAACTTCAATAAGAAAATAACTGAAAATCTTGATAAACATAAATGTCTAAATTTTTGAAATAAAAATACTGATAAGTCTAAAATCAATCAAAACAATTTCTCGTAATGTTCTAGACAAACTGAAACTAAGGTCTGGGTAGCACTCATTAATTTTCCCGCTTATCCCCTGAAAATCTGCGGAAAGGAAATAATACGAGTGATCCAAATGCCCAGTACGAATATAATTTTAAAAGAAAAACTTATTTTTATGTAACTGAGTGAATTGTGTCTTACCAACACAAACAGAGAAGCACAATAATAAGTGCACTGAATCAATATATACGAATAAAAGGAAACGAAACAGAAAATATGGCTGAATCATAATAAGGTAGGTATCCATAAGGGTCTCTTATACAATCATATACTCGCACAAAGCAAGATACAAAACAGAGAATTCTTCCCCGGTAATCCACGAGAAGAAAACACATGAAATGCACAAAGCACTCATACAATACAGAGAATCCTTCATCGGTAATCCAGAAGAAGAAAACACACAATAGCGATCATGATCTTTACACAATCTCATACCCCAGAGATGTGTCCGTATACTCACAGCACCGATACGAGTAAGTGCCGAGTTCACCAGACCTCCAAACTCCATGAACTCGTCTGTGATTTGACCACACAGATAGGTTTAAGAGCCCATCACATAGGTTACAAAAGTTGCCGACTCTTTAATCAGAACAGAACAGAACAATGTCGTAATAAAAATGCGAAACGAAACAAATATAGAAGAATCAAGGCAACAATAATTCTAAAAATAGGGATATGAAACAAAAGTGAGAATATATACTAACAAGTATATACAGAGTACAACGGGTTCACAAATTTTAAAAGTCTCGAGAATAAATATAATGAGTAAATAATATTTAATATTCAGAAAGGACGATCAGAATTTTGTACTAACAATTATACTTTAAAATTGAGAAAAAAGAACAAAAATTTGTACCAATAATTATAATTTAAAATTTAGAAAAAGGGGTAAAAATTCGTACATGAATAATAGTTAAGATGAGAGTCCAAAATTATTAAAATCCTTGGTAGCATGCCATAGCTATATTTCAGTGTTTGGATCTAAAACCAATTTAATTACCGTAAGCTTTGACATATAATTTCATGCAAGTCAACATATTAATATTTATACAACTAGATATGTTCATGCATTAAATTAATCCTCACAATTACAAATAACTTATCTAGCAGCATGTACCCTGATTACGCATATTTACAAAACTTTGGTTGTGTAAAACTTGTATCATAAAGAAAGTACATTATTAAACAATTATATAATCGATTAAACGAAATGCATGCACATACAAGTTATGTACTTATATCCCTAACCATGAATATAATTCTATTGTGCTATTTTTAATAAATAATTAACTCTAACTCTTTCATAAATTTAATGTACCGAATAATTACTGATTAATAAATTGAGAAAACCAAATCATCAATATATTCATTAGCTCGAATGAGATAACCAATTTTTATACTTATAAAATCACATAAGCCGAATTTATATATAATCAAATGATAATATAAATAATGAATGGTATACTAAAGATAACCAATTAATAACTCTACATAATAAAATATTAATAAGGTGTTAAATTGCTCAACTCATACAAGCAATATATACACGCATGTGGCCCCAGGGAGAACATACAAGTTCTGCTAGCTTTTAATTAGTATATGTATTAAATTCTCAAATTCATAGCAATTAAAGGAAAACTTGATTACACAGACATAATTACATAATTAAATACCTTGATTTGAATTGATTTTCAATGCTTTTGAAAGAATGGGTCTTCTTTGTTTCTCCTGCCACAGCGGCTATCACTCTTGCTAATCTTTTTTTTTGTTTGTTTGTTTATATCAATAGCATACTTTAAAATAAACTATCATACGTAAGTGTTTTTATATACAAAATTGTTAACGCTGTTATATATTAAATTCCTAAAATAGAGGGATCATATACATATCCATATAACAATCCTATCGATGGTTGGCCACGTAATTCGTAATTAATACAGCTAATATTTAAATTATCTATGCACATTAATATTTGTAAACATACTTATAAAAATAATTGTGAATTTTAATTCATACACCAAAGTAGCTGACACGACAAAGATGAATATCTAAATTCAAATAAACTCATATATCACCCAAGACAAATAATTAAATAAATATAATTTATAACACATATAATTTTATCAGAAAAATATTAAATAACTGAAATAAATATGAGGAATTTTACACAAGAATAATAACTTCACTAGAAAAAAGAAATTACAATATCCGAGTATACAACTCTGAATTTTATACACAAATTCAGTATATCCCTCACTCACTGAAATGTTTCCCTCTAAACCTACCCCTAATACTATTTTCTGACAGCCTTTTTTTCTCTCCCACTTCCAACCTGGACAATGTCACACAACCCGATAGAACGACCTCCTGCAGCGGGACCACCTCCGGTGGCTGCAGTCAAATCCGAACACTCCTAAAGGAAGTTTATGTACGAGAATCTTCTATCCCGACACTTCGTGAAAGCAGACTAAAATGACTTTCCTACTAAATGAACTATCTTGCAGGTATAAAGAAAAAGAGAGAAAAGAACGGTATAATTAGTAAAGAGGGGAGATAGGTTTATTTATAGGGGAAGGGAAGTGAGTTTGTGGTTGTGGGTTCAATGTGGGACAAAGAGTAAAAGTGAGGAAATAGTATTTTACGCTTAAAACACAACAATCTCCCCCTTTCGAACTTCTAACTCTTTCCCTCATATTTCTTCCAAAGAAACAAACTCGTCTACCACAAACATTTCCAAAATTTCCCCATAGTCAAATACTCCAAACACAGCACATTCATTCTCGAATGTCCACTTATATACACATAAGTATACCATTGACCTCTATTTGTCCAACTACATACGTGTGAAGCAATCTGTTGTATGAACACATACTTACCCGATTCATATCTGCCAATCTAATATGTAGTCCATCACACACGCAAGTATGACCATCAATCTTTCATTTACTCCAATTGCATATCAAACAAATCAATTTGTTGCCTGGATCCCGACTCACTTGATTCATGTTGATCAATGCGCATATGCAGCTGTAACACACCAACTACTCGTTGATATCATGGAAGTTTTTTGACCCAAATTCATACGACTCACTTGATTCATGTTGATCAAGGGCGGAAGTGTATTTATATACTTATTTGTGTACCTGAACCGGCAAATATATATGATAATAGTGGAAACAACAAATCAACAATATATAGTAAAAGAATCAAGAGATTTTACGTGGTTCAGCAAGACTACATCCACAAGGATGATAACTTCAATAGAACAAATAGATTACAATATACAGGTATACGACTCTGAATTTTATACACAAATTCAGTCTAACATACCTATTATATATATCCCTCACTCACTGAAGTGTTTTCCTCTAAACCTCCCTCAAATACTATTTTTCGAGAGTCTTTCCTTCTCTCCCTTTTCCAACCTGGACAGTGTCACACAACCCGATAGAACGACCCCCTGCAGTCAAATTCGAACACTCCTAAGAGTAGTTTAGGCACGAGAACCTTCTATCCCGACACTTCCTGAAAACATGTTAAATTAGCTTTCCTACTAGATGAACTATCTGAGAGCTATAAAGAAAAAGAGAGAAAAGAAATGTGTAATTAGTAAAGAGGAGAAATATGTTTATTTATAGGAGAAGGGAAATGGGTTTGTTGTTTTGGGTTCAATGTTGGACAAATAGTAAAAGTGAGGAAATAGTGTTTTAGACTTAAAACACAACACTTATCTCCTATATTTTATGTCCTGAGTTTGAATTAAATTTATTTTTTAACATTATATTTTTATCTAATTCAAATTAGTCGTATGTTATATCTTAAAAAATTTGAAGGTTCAAGGATCATGTTACAAATGATAGAACAATGAGTTGACAGTAACTGAGAGTTCAAATTGTTAGGAATAACAATAAACCATTTCAATGACCGGAACATGAACTTGTAATTGAATTATATTTAATGAATAATATATTATCTTACCAAGTTGTTAAAGGACCATGACGTAGAATATTAAAAATAGGTTCGAATTCGGCTGAACAATTTACTTTAAACTGTATTACATACATAATAATTTACTTATAACATTCTCTAATATCGAAAGCAATAAGCCATTATATAAGTCATAACAGACTATTTCAACAACAATCAACCATTATACTTGGATAATGGTATAACACCTCAATCCCTTTAAGAGTGCATATACCGTGATACTTTAGACATACATTTATTAATATTATTTTAAAATTAATAGTATAAATATTAAATTATTATATGCTAGTACAATTCAAACCCTAATTAATATTCTTAATTAATAATATATATATTAAATTTGAAAATACTGTTAATAACATTTGAAACTTAAATCTAAATTAATATTTTTAAAATTATAAATAATTTTTGTTACTAAATATCGAATTATTAAACTTTGATAACTATGAGATAAAATCCTTCATCCCCTCCTATCCTTGTTATTATATACTAAAATATACTAGTAATTGTTTAAACTCCAATTTACTTCTCACAATGGGATCAAGGTTGTAAATTTAAACAAGCTATGGTTGCCGTTGTTGTAGCATAAGAAACCCACTTTTGTCCCCACGATCCTAAATCAATCATCCACCGTAAATCCTTATAAATCCAACGGCTCATATTCCTCATTAGCCATTCACGCGGATCGACACTGATAACCGTCGATTAAAAACAAAAAAGAACGATCCAGATTACACCCCGCCAAAACCAAAACTCAAACCCTCAAAATTTCCCCCCCTATAAAACCCCAATCAAAACACCCCCAATTTCACAGCGTTGTCATCAAACACAAAACCTAAAAAATCAAATTCAATCTCATATTTAGCCCAAAATGTCAGGGAGAGGAAAGGGAGGCAAGGGATTGGGAAAGGGAGGAGCCAAGAGGCATCGAAAAGTCCTCCGGGACAACATCCAGGGGATCACGAAGCCTGCTATTCGAAGATTGGCTAGAAGAGGCGGTGTGAAGCGCATCAGTGGACTCATTTATGAGGAGACCAGAGGTGTGTTGAAGATCTTTTTGGAGAACGTTATACGCGATGCGGTGACATACACGGAGCATGCTAGGAGGAAGACAGTCACTGCTATGGATGTTGTTTATGCTCTTAAGAGGCAGGGCAGGACTCTTTATGGTTTCGGAGGTTAAAATAGCTGAATATAATGTCATATGTAATAGCTTGGCTGTTTTAATTGAGTTGGTATTATATGAGATTTCAGTTTGGTCAATGTTGTGTTGTTGCTTAAATGTTTGAATTATTTTAATTTAGATCTAAGACTGCAGTTATGTTAATTTGTTGATGTTGGTAAAATTATTAGTCTGCGATAATGGAAGAGATATATACAGTTACTTTTACTTGCATCTCCAATTACTGGAGGATCCATTGATCAGTTATTTTCCGAAGATGTTCCTTGTGTCTTTCAATTTTTTATATTTCGGATGTTCAATTCAAATGTAAAGAATGGAAAAGGGACAGAGTGGGAACTGGGGCAACAAAAGTGAAGAAATTTGTTAGTTTTGTTGCAATGATTTATTTATTTTTGAGAAATTTTAAGTTTTAGAAACACTATAAAAGAAGAGGACAAAAGTTATGAGTGAAAAACAAGAGCAAAATTTTTATGATAGGAGAATGGGGATAAAATAGTTATTGGGCAGAGATCTAATTTCAATTATGAATAGGGAAGGGGAGGAAGTAACTAAAATTGTAAATATTTTAGTATCTAGATAAAGGTTCTGCTTCGAGATTATTACAAGTATAAATTAAAAAATATATAAAATTTTGAATTTAAAAATTAGAGTTATTTTTATTAGGGGCCAGAACAAACTTCATACATGAACTGATAGGCAACACAAAGCGTGCCAAGCCCAATAGTCTATTACAGTTGAGGGGAAAGCCCAGGCACAATCTTTACCAAGCCTATCGATTTATAGTTATCCGGAGCTCAGTCTGGCTTGGGTTGTAAAAACAATCTCACATGGTGCTAATTATTTTTCTACTATTTATTAAATTAAATTGATATATAGGAATAATTTATATACGACGTTAGCTATTTAAGCCAAAAAAAGGAATGAAAAAGAAGGGGACGGATAGTGCAGTATGATAATGATATTGGGCACACGGCATCAATCTTGTATGCATGGCAGCCACGTATCATGTTCTTCTACACCCACGTACACACTTGAGGGTGGTATTATATTAAGTAATATTATTACAAATTACAAATATGATCAAACCAGACCCCAAATTAACCCGTATATACATACACATATTTATTTATAAATACATAGAAGAAACAGGGGAGAGTGATGGCGAATTCAGAGTCGAGGCCAGCGTTAGCATACGTGGTTGTTTACATGAAAGATGTAGCCAAATCTGTTGCTTTCTATTCCAAGGCTTTTGGCTACCCGGTTTGATGAATACCGCAGGTAAATAAATTATTACTAGAATTTTATTATAGTATCAACGACTCAAAGTAAGGTCATGGGCGGAGGTAGATAGCGGGGGAACAACGATAGCATTCACGCCGGTGCATCAGCACGAGGCGGATGAGGTGCACACTTGGGAGTGTCGTCGGGAGAGAGATCCGGTGGAGGCGTGCTTTTCGTACCAAGATGTGGATGCTGCTCACTATAATGCAGTCATGCATGGAGATGCTGGAGTGAGGGAGCCTGAGGATAATGAGCGTGGACATAAGGTTGCTTATGTCAGAGATATTGATGGTATTGTTGTCAGGCTTATGAGTTTTGTTTCTCCACCTCACTAATGTACGTATATACTCATGTTTTTATTTATGGCTTAATTCGTTCTAGCTACGAATCTGGATACATGCTAATTGAGTCCACTACACTACATTTTGAGGCGGTGGAGACGAGACGCAAACAATGGGGCAAAATGTACAATATATCTTTATTTATCATTAAAATCCCACGACAAATCAGAACTATATGTTTACATAGAAATTACAACATAGATTAAGTATTTATCGCTCCACGTGGGTGGGTAAAAATAATTGCGCTGAAATTGTTGAAAGATAATTAACTATATTTTTTTTTAAGTGGAAAGAAGATAATTGTTTATGCAAGCGCTTATTCTAAAAACAAAAATTTATCCATCCATAACACCTGCTTCACGTAGAGACATTTGTACTGAAAAAGGTTTATGAATGAGGTCGAGTAGATGGTTTATACTGCTTATACCGTATGAATTAATTACAAGTAAGTTTATGAAAATTTTCTAGTATTGGATAAAAATGTTATTTAGGTAGATATATCTTTATTAATCCGGTAAATTTTTTGTTACGAAAGCAAGATATATATATATATATATATATTCAAAATCAGTAGACACACGTATGAGGGTATATACGTGTGTATATATACTAAGACTAGATGCCCTACCTGGCTATCTCACGATATACATCGCCTCAATATTTATTTACACACAGCCTATCTTCTTCACACACACACACACACATGGCTTTTTACCACCCTCTCCTCATCCTCATCTCCCTCTCCATAACACTCTCTACCGCAACTCAACCACCCTTCCTTCTCACCGTGGTAAACAACTGCCCATACCCCATCTGGCCCGCCATCCAACCTAACTCCGGCCACCCTATCCTCGAAAATGGCGGCTTCTGTCTCCCCTCTCTCACCCACCGCTCCTTCCCCGCTCCCACCACCCCTTGGTCTGGCCGCATATGGGCCCGCACCCTTTGTTCCACCTCCCCCTCTCACCACTTCTCTTGCGCAACTGGCGACTGCGGCACTGGCCGCCTCGAATGCACGGGCCACGGTGGCACTCCCCCAGCAACCCTAGCTCAGTTCTCCCTCCACCATGGCCCCACCGATCTATCCTCTTACGCCGTTAGTCTAGTTGACGGCTTTAACGTTCCAATGACGGTGACTCCTCATGAGGGTAACGGCGTTTGTCCTGTCGTGGGGTGCAAGGGAGATCTTCTTGCCACGTGTCCGAGAGTGTTGCAAGTGAGGGCGAGCGGGGGACACGTGGTGGGATGTAAGAGCGCGTGTGAGGCGTTTGGGAGAGATGAGTTTTGTTGTAGGGGTCAGTATAACAGTCCTCAAACGTGTAAGCCGTCGAGCTATTCTGAGTTTTTCAAACGCGCCTGTCCATCCACGTTTACGTACGCGCATGACACTCCTTCGCTTACGCACCAATGCTCTGCGCCTCGTGAACTCAAGGTCATCTTCTGTCACTGAAAAATGCAAATGCTAGGTTGCATGTATCGTCAAGACTAGTACTACTACTACGCTGCAGAGGAGATTAATTAGGTGCTTTTAAAGAAATTAATGTTGTTTTTGAATATATGTTAACTGCTGTATTACTTAATTAATCAGTTAATATATATACATGGAGTTGCATTATATTTGTCTGATAAAAGATAAGATCGATCATGTCATGTGTTTGGCTGGCATATACATGTATGTACTGTTCTTTTACGCCAAGTGTTTTTTAAACTTCATATGCTTGTTTATTGTATATCTGTGTTTGTCACATACATGGTGTTATGCAAGCTTCTTGTTTATATTGATCGATTATTGTTAAGAGATATATTAGGATATTGTTAAAATTAAAATATTTTATAAGAATATGATATATTTCCATTATTAAGAATTATTATACTTGTTGATCAAATCTTCTAATCTATATATATTGAATTATTATGAATGAGAAAGATGGGAGATTGAAAATTTTATCATGGCATTAGAGTCATGTTAGATTATCTGTGAGGTTGGATGGGATGAATGAGAGAAGAAGTGAAAGAGAAAGCAATCTTCAAGAGAGAAACTAATATTATACCAAGAGTTTAGTGAGGAAAAAAAATCCTACAAAAGTTTGTGAGATGTGAAAAAAGATATATTCACGAGAGGTCGTGGGTATGAGAATGACTTACAAGAGTTTGTGGGTTGATTAAAAAAATGTGCGAGAGGTCGTGGATGTGTAAAAAAAATTGTGAGATTTTATAGGCGTGACGATAAATAAGAAGATCATGTGAATGATTTAGTGACAGACGAAAAAAGTGACAATGATGAAGATGACAAAAAAGATAATGAAGATGATAAAATTCGAAGAATTGAAATTTTTTTTGGTGCAAGTTGGACATTCGAAATTTTCATGGTCCAATTTGAGAGACGGTGTTAAGAAATATATTAAAATATTGTTGAAATTTATTAATTTTTGAATAATATCCTCATTTTTAAAAGATGTGAAATAATTTTCCTTAGAGCCATAACATATTTTTAATATATTCGTTTGCCTAAACATAATAGATATCATTTTTTTAAAATTATATGATGAATTATATACTTTTACCCAAAATAAAAATTATTGAAATATGCATAATAACTTTTTATTTCAAAAAACTAAAATAAAGATGAATTATTGTGTTTAATTTAATATCAAACAAATACCAAAATTCATGGAGAAAACTAAAAGTAAATAACTTCAGTAGAATAAATAAAATCTAAAAAATAATAATTCTATTATTAATTTTAAAAAGTCAAGTTAAACATTGCGGACAATTTAGAAAAGTTAAACATTTAAGAAAAAGAAAAAAGAAATGAAGTTATACACACAATTATTTAACTATTTTCACTTGTAATGAATTAACTTTCCAACCATCCTAGCTGCTAGGATTTTTACAAATAATTCAACCGAACTAAAGTGAAATAAATAGATAATATTAATGGTAAATTTTTAAAAATTACAGGCCAGAGCCCACCGGAACCTAAGCCTCGGTCCGGCGGACCATATTGTCTCATCCACCAAGGCATTGATTTTACATGTACTCCATTTTTCTTGTTTCATTTTTAATGTCAAGTCGCAGCGTGCACGGTGATCTATGTTTTTATTGTCTGAAAAAGACGAGGTGCAGCATCGAATCTCTGTCAGATGGCATGGGGTTGGGACAACCCTGCTCAATCGCTTTTAAATAAGGATTCTCTCTGTTTTTAATAGAAATGATTTTTTTAGAGTTTTACGCTTTTTGTTATCATGTACTCCTTGTTGTATTTACTAATTCAAGATGTATAAAAAAAATTATATTATTGGGCAGTGTTTCAAGGACCAGCAGAAACTCATCCCAGTATTCCATGCGTATGCTGTTTGATTAAACTGTGTTCTAATAAATCCACCAGGATTCTAACTAGCTACTATTGGTTGCAAGAACCACCATGTTCTTCCAGTTGAATGTCACAACTCATGCAGCAATGTAGCTTCTGAAAGGAATACTGTATCTACGTTTTATCTCTTCCACCTGCATAGTTCTTGGAACACCTCTAGCTTGGTGGTATGAGATGACTTTCTCACTTTCAACACATTTGTGACTGCAGAGATAAGTTCAAAATTGAAGCGATAATGGCACGTACTTCCCATTCACCAATTAATTTAAACGAAAAGCTTCAACCGTAAAAATTTAAATTACAAGCTCACCATTTTTGGATACAAGAAAAAGAAAACCAAAGGACAAAAAGAAAGGATAACCAGATATCTTCTAATGCTAAGTAAATGAATTAGTCGGCCACTATGTGTCGACTAATATCAAAGTGTGTAAATATACAAGAAACTGAATCTACAAAATTATAGGTATATACAATTTCATACAGCCCGCTTGCGTTTTGATCTCTTACTCTTCCTTGGACCAGAATAATTTGGAACTGATTTGCTAGTGCCGGAAACATATGCTTCTTCAAGAACATCCTTATCCTGTGAGAAATTAAGGTCCTAAATATCCACACTTTAATAGACAGATATTTGAACTGGAAAGGAACTTGCTCAACAGCATTAGTTAGATTATTTTGTTTCTCTTGTGATTACTGTTACAATTACATATAAATGGCAAAAGGGTTATCAATTAAAAAGTTAGGAAAACTTAACCCTGATGCTATGCAACAGTTATGATGCTATTTAAATAATAGCAACTGTACTCAACGTAGAAGGAAGACTTGTGTCATATGATGTCAATTATAAGTTATGACGCTATTACAATTCACTTTTAACCAGATCAACTGCAAAGAATGAAAAATAAGATATCCAATCAATGGCCAATTCCTACCTTGAACAAAGAAAATTATCGATGCATCCACCGTCAAACTGTAAATTATGGAGGAAGAGATCTTACTTTTAAGCAAATGTTCTATGTTTATTTCCATGACTTATTTTCAGGGAAATTCAATTTATTTTTAACAATTATCCTTGTTTAGAGACATTTCTTGCCTCCATTTGGCTCCTGCTATGGAAGTGTTTCCTAGTTGTCTAGCACCCAGTTGCATATTGTTAAGGATCAAACTTGATTTGCTTAATGCTCAAAATAGGGCATCTTTTCCCTCATTGAACTCTGTACACTTGATGCCATTCCAATTTTTTTGCTTTTTCATAAAGAGACGAGACAAGTGAAGATAAGTATATAAAATGTGTAAAAGCCTTAATTTATGAGTCAATAATTAGTATTGACAATGACACAGACATGGTCATGCCTAGGACACGTGACATATGTCCCACACATAGCCACCCATCACATGGCTCTCAAACCCAACTTGTGGTGTATCCTGGGAGACAAAGTAAAAGCGTTTGATGAAGCAGCGACAATGCACCTCTTAAGGGAAGGATTCCCCCCCCCCCCCCTACTGCTTTACTGAAAAGTCTATTTTATTATGTATAAAGAGAAAGTCTATTTTATTTTATTTTCTTCTGAATTTGAGCATACTAGAATGAATGAGGAACATTTTGTTGGCATATTCTAAATTTTATCTAATATTATCAGACTTATATTTTAATATCGGCTTTTATATTACATTAATGTTACACAAAAATGCTAGAGTAATCCCCCCTCCCCTACAATAATGCATGCTAGTGGTTTGTTCATAACAGTCATTCATAATTAATATCGTATATTAGTGATTAAATCTATTGAAGCAATCTAAGGTTGGGTCAGGATGTAGCAGCCTGAGGCCCAAGGGTTCTGGCAAGAGCAGGGTCAAAGGTTGGAGCTAGATGGCTCAAGTGTAGCTGCCTCAACCCTAAGCGTAGATGTAGAGCAGGGTTAAAGTTCCAAAGAACCTCATTAGAAGTTCTGATACAGTCATACAGTCAACAAAACAAGTCACTTTATGATTTGATCTTGTCGCTGTCAAACTTGCATGGTTCAGAAGAAGTGTTTAGTGCTACCATTCATTGTCATTCTTAGAGAGAAACAATTACTGATTATTTTAAGTACAAATTATATCACATTAAAGAGTTTAAATCATTCATAAGCTAAAATTCATGTCAGAAGAGATTACCTTTGACATTGTTTCTTCATTTGAATCTTCTTCGGAATCAGATGTAGAAGCTGAAATCTCAAGTTCAGCAGGCAGTGCCTTGGTTGATTTCTTCTTCTTCTCCTCTTGCTTTAACTGTCTGAACCTGTTTATAAATTTAAACCGTCAGCAAACACCTGTGCAAGAAGCTGAAAAGGCCCTGCCCAAACCTACTTGTTAGCTACCAACCTATCGCCAGATTCTGCTGGCTGAGAAAATGATCGTTTTGCACGTCCTGCACTGATGATTCCACTTCCATCTTCACTCACAGCAGGCTTTGCACCGCCTAACTTCCGTAACCATATTTGCTGAGCGGTACTAAGAACGTTGTTTGTAAACCTAGTATTCCAGTGATGTAACTGTAAGGCAATGCTCAGATGGTTCGAATACATTTGTGTAAGAAAATAATGTAAGTCACATGTTCACACCACAAAAAAAAGGTAGAATAGAGTAACAACCATTTTGTTTTGGAAGAAAATAAGATAGATAATAATATAACAAAATATGGGAGGAGGCTACTTTTTTGACTCTCTTCGCAGGTTTTGTGAAGGGCCGAGGCTGTTCTAGCAATCCTGCAGAGGATTATCTTTACCGCAAAAACAAAAATTAAAAGAATAAAATCTCTTTCAATTAATTAACGCAGGCAAACCAATGGTCAACGTGATTGCATCAGGTTCAGATGATATGACAACAACTCTATAATCTGTGTTGCCGTGGTAATTATGCCTGTGCAACCTTCCCTAAAAAAGTAGAATGCGGTGCAGATGTCCTAAAATTTAAAAATATTACGTCACTAGAACTGCAGCAGATGTCCTAAAATTTAAAAATATTACATTACTAGAACTGCATAATGATATTTGTACCATGCATACATATAGGGCTAAATACATTTTGTTGGTAAGTTTTTACTTATAGTCAGATACTCAGATATAACCAATTTAGAGTACCAGTACATTATTGTGCATACAAGATTCCGCACGACAGTAATGAAAAGAAAATATTATAAAGGTTCAGATTAGCATTCCAAGTCTCACCAGTATATTGATAATCCTGATGGAACTGATAAGGAGAAGTAACCAATCATAAGTGGAAGGAACTTTAAAACAAGGAGTGAGTTCTTCTGAGATGGATCATCAGACTGCCAAAACGAAACAATGATCATTAACAATATACAAAATGAAATATAAGATAGAGAAGGAATGCTTTAACAGTTTTAATAAAAAAGCACAGCACTTACTTGAGGAGGTTTCATGATCTCCATTGAAAAATACTGAGAAGCAACGAGGAGTACAGGTAAAACCAGGTATGCTGCGGTATCATGCCAACCAAGTGGTGGATGGCCATCCTGCAAATACCAATAGCATTCGTTACATAGAGCAAACAAGTCATACCTATCTCCAAGTATAACTTACAAGAAAGCCAGGTTTCTGTAATCAAAGTATTGAAACAATAAATGTAACAGCACACATTCTGCTCATAAAGATATAGTTTGATACTCTATTAAAATAGATCTATAATAGGAATTCAAGTTTTCTTTTAACAATGTATATGTTTGTTATATAATTTTGTAGGTTCCTTCCTAATCTCTTAACATGTCTAAGACTATAAGTATAATATTGTACAAGTTAAGATTGAATCATTCGGTAAAGTAGGGTCCAGAGACCCCCATTTTTAGAGAATGACAATTTGGAGATTCTCATACAAGTTCTTCTCCAGCCTTTTGGTTCACCTTTCAAGTTGTCTACCTTCCAGTCATGTTTAGCCTTTTTGTTTGGAAGGCTAAGAATCAATTATATATCAAAGCTTTTGTTGGACAGTTAGTCTTAATGTTTTTATTTGGTATGTAAACTCTAAATCGTGGACCAGCTGATGTGTGTCAATCCCACTTGGTCCACCTTGTACCATTGCTTGGAGAGTTGGAGGCTTTAGTTTTCTAAAGTTCATGCTATTGAGGAAATGGGTTTACCGTCACTGTGGATATTACTTAATTTTAGAGCTCTGGAGTAATTTTAATACTAAATTTAAATGGAGATGAAACCGGTAACAAGGATGGAGAAGGAGTTGGAGGTTTTAGCTTGGATAGGTCTATTGAGGCATTGCCTTTGCTTGGGCTTTCAGAAATATTAGTTCATTCACTATTGTATTCATGAACCATCTTATAAGACAAAGAGGCATCGGCCTAATACTTTTCTGATCTGCTTCAGAAAATTGGTTTGCTTTTTTAAAAACCAATTTTAATTTCAAATAAAAGTGATTCTTGTGTTTGTTCAGGACCTTTCAATTAGCATATGAAAGTAATATAGATTGCCATAATGCCAGTGATAACCGTCCAAGTTCTATTAGATCCTTTCACACTGGAACACACAACTTTTTCTGTGTCAGATCCTTTTGACTGAAGTTGGAACATTTTGATCATTTGAACTAACACATATGAGCTAAACTTAGGACACAGAAAAAAAAGGAGAAGAAATAAAGAGGAAAAAAGAAGAAGATGTCTCCTTGTAGATTTAGAGACATCTGATAATAGAAATTTGATATTATAGGTTTAAGAAAACTGATATGTAATTTGCAAAGTCTTTTACAAATTTATGTTTCATTTGAAACATAATTTTTTTCTTGTCCTATACATTATTTTAATATAAAAATATAAAATTATGATGAGTCCATGTGTCCAAAATAAGGACAGGGTCAAGTGTTGCTTATTATTATAACTATTGAGTCTGACACCCAGATCCATGTCATGTCCATCACTCTGTACCCGAGTCCAACACATAATTCAGCTTCAATATCCTTTGCTGACATAGAACTTCAAGGTACTAATGACTTACTGAAGATCTTCCTCATTCCTATCAGATGTTAGGAACTTAAATATCCCTATGTTTGACCTTCTACATACCCCTAATCACCCTTCTATATGTATACAACAAAACATTGAATATAAGATAACATGGTATCAGAGAGACATAGTACCACAAAAGGAATGAGCCAAGAAACTCCTGATCCACTTTGTCGTGCTGCAATTGTGGTTGGGCCTCCCAAAGAGGGTATCCAAAAGAATCCTTCTGTCAGTAATCCCTTTGAGTACAAGGGGTGGGGAGGGGATACAAGAGAAATATATACAAGGTTACATCATAATTTTGTACTGAATACAAACTATTATCATCAACAACAATGAAAAAATTCACTATACCTCATTTGCCACATTAGAAAGTGCTTGATATAATCCAATAAAGACAGGTATTGTAGCCAAAGTTGGTAAACAACCTATAGTATAACCAAAAGTAAATCAAACTAGATTAATGAATTCGCACTATAAAGGACACAAGCAAATCCAACGACGTTACATCAGAGTAAAGAAAACAAAGACCTTTTGCTTGATAATTGTTATGAGGTAAAAGTGATTGCAGTTGATTTCTGACTCATGGACCAGGTTACTACAAGGAGTAGGTGATCCATTTCTTAACAAGAGGGATAATCATATTATTGTGAGTCAACAAGCATAAAACGGTTCTAATTTCAGTATATTATAAATATAAAAATCAATCTCTATTGTCAAAATGAAAAACAAAACCAAAATTTGAAAAAAAAAATACATGTAAGCATAAAATACACTCACAGATTTCACAATCAGGAAAGAAAACCATAAACCAAGGAAATCAGTCAATCAGGTAAACCAACTGAATCTATTATCTAAAAGATTATAACCAAGAACTTATTTAGCGTGTATTTCATATTCATGAACAATATAATAAATGAAATGTATAAACTACAATTAGAAATATATATTTTTACTGTTACAATAAACCGATTCGTCAGTTTGCTAAACACGTGAATGTGTGTTTTAACAGAATAGTTAAAGTACACTTGCTAAACTCCAAGTACCTTATAGGATACACAAGATCACGACTGTAAGCATCTAAGATCAAAGCCTTTCATATTATATAAATAAATGCTTATTACAACACAAAAACTTGTATCGACAGCACAATTACTTATTGCAAAAGTGGAACCAACCATATATGCATCAATTATTTTCCCCACCACCTTAATATACCAAGTGAAAATTGAAGATAGAAATGAGCACACATCTTAATCGAGTACACTACATATATTTTAACGTCTTAGTCTTTTAAGTATACAGGGAAGGGGGCTCAGGATTTACACCCATTACCTTGTGGTGTAGGGGGCAGCCCAAAAATTATTAATAAATTAACTTAATTAACATGACAATCTAAAACTGAAAAGGAATTTATGCAAAAAAGAACCAAAACCAAAGACATAAATTTGTGATTTTCAATAAAGGATGAACCATTTGGAGATATATTTTATTCTTCTCTTAGATAAAGACACCATATTCAGGAAACATGAACCTTGTAGAAAACATCATAACAGCGTTTTTTATCATAAAAAAACAAAGATACCCTGTTTTAGTTAGGGGTAAAAAACCTTGTTTTGGAAACAGAAAGCATTTGGGGCAAGATGCCCAATTAACATAAACCCTTGAGAACCTTGTTTCGGAAACAACCACCACCATTTGGGGGCAAGATGATTAGCATAAACCATTGAGAATTTAGTTTTTTTTTTTTGAAAACAAATATGTACTAAATTGAAAACTTGAAAGAAATATTTCATTTGTAATATTAATTTCGAGTTAAAGAGTCTTATTGTGGAAAAGAAAATTAATTTTTTTTAAATAAATTGCCAGTTTTGGAAACATAAACTCTAGTTGAATACATAAATTTTCTACATTTTTCATATTTCTCAAAATGCCACGTGTTGGAAACACGTATATTATAAAAAGGGAGATAAGAAACTAATATAGCTTATGAGTATTGAGTACTCCCTCTGTTTTTTATTGATTGACGCTTTAGAATTCAAGTTTTGTTTATATTTATTTGACGTTTTCAGAATTCAAAATGTAATAAATGTGTTATTTCCGTATATACCCTCCTCTAATCTTCTCTCTCTTGTTTACAAAGAAATCACATAAAGGATACATTTGTAATTTTATTTTGTCATAATTGTATTGGAAGTGTATTAATGCACTTTCTTAATACTTATGCATAGCCCTTAAACGACAATTAATTAAAAACAGAGGAAGTAGTTTATAAGAAGCTAAGTAACATAACACACTATACTATAGCGCACCATTTTTAATGCACTGGCTCGCAAAAACCTCCACTCCAATTTATATTATCAACTAGTAAATCAAATTTGGAGGGGCAGAAAAAAAATGAAAATGAAGAGGCATCAACTGATATAAAATCACCTGCCAAAGGGTTAACCCCTGCCTGTTTATATAGGCGTGATGTCTCAAGTTGTATTCTTTCCTGCAGATGTATCAAAAGAATAGTATATGAGTTCTGCCACTGCATGTCAGTTAAGTAGTAAAAATAAGCACAAAGCCATCATCTAACTTCGAATGTTACATACTTGCTTAGATCATTAATAAGCCCATACCAGCACCAAGGTTTTTAGCACTTACAGAACCAGTTTTTTTATTTGATATTATATATATTCTATATAAATGACAAATATATTACTTTTATATTTTATTTAAAAATAATTTTATATGGCAAAGAAAATAAATACATTACTATGAGTTTTATACATTACTGATTACACAATTTAATAATTCATATATATTTTTTGACTCATTATAACTGTCAGTAATTAAATTACCTAAAAACTACATGCAATACTCATGTTCTTTCATCTTCAGTAGATGTATGACCTACATGTGGTAATTAACCCCAAAAAAATATTTCTAACCCAGGGATAACATGGTCCAACTGGTTACTGGTTAGGCTGTTGAACTTTATCCTAAGCCAGAGGTTCGATTTAAGCTGAGCAGTATTTCTAGTTTCAACAATTAAGGTGTACAAGAATCAAATAGGTTACACATACCCACGGCATATTCTGCCAGGTATCCCTGGTTTCATGCAGGTTCATTGCAGAAACAAAACTGAACTTGATCAGCGAGGCTCTTGTTCATGGTTGGACCCTTACTCTAACCCCCACCCCCAACACACACCACACCCTTAAAGAACCCAAACAACCCTTAAAAAGATAATGCTTCCCCTATAGGTGACATTTTTCACACATTGCATGTAATAATATAAACTTCATAAAATGGAGGAGCATGCATGAAAATAGAACCTTTTAGCATTTTAAAAACAAAATGATGTTCTTCAAGAATAATTGGGGAAATTTAGGCAGGATTCCTACCCCCTTTCTGTGCAGAAATCATATATTTTACAATAAAAAAAATGATCAATCAGTCATTTTCTTCAGTGTCCCATGTAAAGATAAATTAAGCACATTTTGCCTGGATCAGGTTTAAGAACTTTGGTTAAACTATCCTAATAGGTTAAACTATCCTAATACATGCATACATGTGTATAAACAATATCTACCTTAATATTAGGTTAGTGTTTCAAATCACAGGGGAGCATGTAGTTTTTTATAGCGAGTACAGAGTAGATTAGGACTCCTCCCTACTGCATATGTAAACGCATGGACATTCCTAGTCTAGTTATCCCTTTTACTTAAGAGTTACACATCACTCGGGCACATTTCAGCATCCATAGTTTATTAATGACTCCGTGATGAATTTTCCAAAAGAGTCTATACTATTACATAGTGTAGACACCTATTAATTGAAAATGTACTCGAGTCTGTCGAAATTCAAATATTCACTAAAACTGTAAAATATCCCTTCTTTAGCCTCCCCCGCCTAATAAATTTACTAAAAATATTAAAACACATCATTCCAATTACTACAGATAGTTATACACACGTATATTTGTGATTGTTGTTAATGATATCATGATATCACAAAAGGGTACAATTGATCCTCTAAATAGCCGTAAGTTTGAGCATCAAACTCTTATCTAATAATTTTAACATGTACCTCACCTGGTTTCCTGCATATCTTTGCTGGATTGCCTTAATCTTTGGTTGGAGGTTTTGCATCGCTAATGTTGACTCCACCTATACATAACCAAAAGAATTACTATGTGTTCATCAGAAAAAAGTGTAAGACCGGCATTACTGGTCTACAACTAAATTCCAAAAGCTACAAAGAGAAAATTGACTTGTAAAGCATGGAAAACTGGAAACTAAATATGTCTTACCTGTTGCTTTGTCAAAGGGAGTGTGAATACTTTGACAAGTACTGTGAGCAATATAATAGCGAATCCATAGGAATAAGGTACATGCACGGCTGAGAGTCCATCCTTCAATACCTGATACATGTAAATCAAACTGATTATGGTTATGCAATGTTATGATTGTTTCTATTCTGTCAAATTTTAAGAATTAGTAGATAGCCATGGATGGGTAACAATGTGGATGATATGAAACCAACAGTATTCAGGGGGAAAAGAATGTCTGTAGTCGGAAATTTGTTTCAAATTAATTTCTGGCACAAAGAAATTCAATTGATTTGGTTCAAAATGATATGATATTACAATCACCCATGAAGAACTACAACCACCATAAACTGCCTCCATTTTCTTGAATACATTTTCAATCCATTTTTCTTCCTTTCGGGTACTAAGTTTAACAAATCAACTGCCAAAATGGTTTCCAATGCCTCCAATATCCTCCTGACCAAGATTAATTGTTTGTTTATCCTCTATTTCATCTTTCATATGGATGCCAGAGATTGGCAATCAATATGGTCAAGAAAACAGCTTTTATATCACCCTTGTAATCAACTGTTTCAACCACAGAGTTCCTGATAATTTTTATATCCTGATTCCTAAATATCAAATTACTACAAATAACTTCACACCGCCTTGTTAAAAATGGATACCAATACGTAGAGGCGGATCCATGAATAATTTCTACCGGGGGTACCTTTTTTAAAGAGGCACCTTAATAAAATTTACTTTTTAAGAGGGCAGTCCCTGCTATCACGGCAGTAGCAAGTTAGTTTAGATGACTAAACATGATTTTAACTAATGCAATTTTCAGCATCGTTAGACCTATATATAACTAATTACCATATTTAATCATACATAAACATAACTACTTAATCAATTCCAGTCACCTACCTACCATAAGCATATGTAAAATATAAGTTTATGAAATTGTACCAAATTGAACAACCAAGAACCCCTAAACACAACTATATGTCTATTCACATAAATACAAAATTACAAAGCATACATATATCCTGCAGTTTATAAGCTACCAAAATTGATTCCAATACATAATGCTATCCGTCTCTTTAACTATTTGCATACAAAAAATAGTTCCGCAAATTAAATTTTAAATTTTCTTTTCCTAAACAAAAAATTAATATTCAAGGTGACATCGAATATAGAAAAATGACCTTTAGAACAACTTCCATAGCTTCGGATATAAACCCGAACCAACCACCACTCTTCTGCGCCGCCGTATCAGAAGCAGGATCAAGCGCAACGGCAGCATCAGCAAGCGTGTACAACAACCTCTCAGTTCTACTCACAATCACGCTCAAATCTACAGCAGATTGAATGGGAGGAAGCTCGTTTAAGCTAAAATTAACACGAGTGGATACAAATCTACGCTGAGGAAGAGTGTGAAAGCCATGGCGAAGTGGCGTGGTAGTGAACCAATTAGGAGACGAAATAAGAGTCTTCGCCATGGCTGAGTTGAAGATGAAGATGAAGATGAAGTTAGGGTTTAAGAATGAGAGGACATGAATGGATAAAAATGTGGATGATATTATTACAGGGAGCTTTGTCAGTTTAAGGGATGGGGGAGTTGTATGTATTTCGTATGTATCTACTTTAGTTTTATCATTTTTGTTGAGTGTAGGAGACTTGTACAAGTGGTTTATAATTTTTCATAGCTGTCCAATGGATGCATCGCACAGTTGTAATAATACCAAACTTTGTGGCTTAACGATACTACAAATATTTTAATTTTAAATGTTTGATATTTAATAATATTTTATATCATCTCAAATTAATTGTTTTATTTGTTTTTTCTAATTAAATTTTCGATTTTTCATATAAAATTAAATTTATTTGTTTATAATTTTAAAAATTATAGTAAAATAAAATTTAAATTGTCATTCATAACTGAAAAATAAATTTCATTATAAATAAAATGAAATGAAAAAAATTTCTTGACTTATTTTTCGATTATAAAACAATTTTTCTCTATCTAAATAATTTCATAAATATATTATTTCTGTTCGACAACATATATTTAACACGTATAATCTCAAAATGAACCATCAATGGGCTCCGGAGTGAACCCGTTTAGGTCCCTACCGTGGGCTAAGTCCATGTAACACTTTATTATTTATTATTTATTTTTCAACCTATCATTCCAATAATATGAATAATATACAAGAGTTTAGAATTTAGTTACGGTAATTTTCAACAATATATTTAATTATATGTGAACACCTGAATTTTTCTTTCAAATGTTAAATTTATTTCGTAAAACAAAATTTATTAATTAATCTTTAATATATTTAACAATATAAAAATTATAAACAAAATATAAAAGTTCAAAATTTAAATATTTTCAATACTGTAATTTATTTATTTACATTAAAAAAAGGAACACAAGTACAGTAATATGTTTGTAAACATAATTATCCTTCATTATAGTTACAACTTACGATGCATTAAAAGCATGACTAAGTTTGGAGTAATTTAAACAATGCACAAAAACCAATGTATATTAATTATTTTTTAACCTGTGCCCAATGGCATAGGATAGCCAACCCGTTATTTCAATTAGACCTATCGCAGTAGAAATTATATGTTCAAAAAAATAGATGGTCGAAAATAGCCGAAATTATTAAATTCATCTACTTTGTTATTTTCGACTCCTTTATATATGATCGTATTATGTGCAGTCGAATTTATTGGGCCTGATCAAATTTGACTATACTCGGCTGAAATTTTCTAGTCGAATTTACCGTAAGGCGACTTAAATTTTGTACTCATTTCCTCCGCTTTTAGATGTTCTTTTAACATTTTTTAAATATTCTAAGTTCTAGGGTAATAACTGGGTGACAATTTTGAGGGTGAAAACCGTGAATTTTTTTATTAAATTTTGCAGAATTATAATTAGAAATACAAAAGAAAAATGTTTAGATAAATTTTTTATTATATTTTTACAACTAAAATTAGGGTTATGCACTACTTTTTTTTTCATTTTTTATTGTGATTGTGCAAAATTTAATAAAAGTTTTCACGGTTCTCACGCGAAAAAGTTTGCAACGTAATATTTTTATATAACATTTGCAGAATTTTTTTATGAATAAAATTTTAGTATTTACATTTGTATTCAATAAACTTATTCAAAACATAATACTATGTAAAATTATCTTCTTATATATTTTAAAATATATGAAATAAATTTAAAATCCATTTAGAACTTAGAAGGGGAGGGAAGTAATATATATATTTAGATATTGATAAAGCATCTTTTCAATTTCCAAATTATTGATTTTAGAGGTTCATAATTAAGTGTATTATTATTCAATCCGACTCTAGAAAATTAGAATCGAGCAATAACATCTTAATTAGGAAACGAGATAGAATATGCTTCTGCAATAACATGCATTTCGATACATGACATCAAAATATCAAATATGGTGCTACTGTAGACTACTATACTAGTAGCGCCTAAATTAGCTCAAGTTGGAACTGGAAATACACTTGAAAATGATACCCAACTGTCAATTCACCAGTACAGTAAACCAAAGTACTCCACAACAAAACATATCTAGTACGTGTGGGCAAGCTGTTTTTTTTCTAGAACAAAAAAGCAAAAGAGACGACTTGGCCAAGTGCCAACATATACTTTTCAATTAGTAAAGGCTGCATGAAATTAGTTAGAAACTAAGAGCATTAATCCCAGTTATTGATCTTCTTCTTCTTCACTCACCGACTCTGATCAAAAGGAGCACCACTAAAAAAGTCAAAGAAGCGTTGGTCAGCAGCAGCCTCCTCTTGCTCATTAGGACACATTGAAGTATCTGAGGAGCTGGATGGAGTAGTAGTGAGATTGGAATTCTCAGGAGATTGATTAGGTGTTTTCTCCTGTAAAATTCCAGTCGGGTGCATTGGGAATAACTCCAGGGTTTGTTGATTAGTAGGGCTGCGCATTAATGGCATGCATCCATGATCAGATCCGAGCATCCCAGCAGCTGATTGATCTCCATGATCCCAAAAGTTTGGCTTTCCAATGTAATTTTCAGATTGGCTCCCCTTTTTTCCAATACTAGGAGGTAAAAAAAGCTTTGGAGGGCACTGAGGGTAGAACCCTACAGGCCCTGGCCCCAAGTAATATGGGCTGCAAACAACTGCAAAACATACCAAAGAAATTAACAACATAGTGTAAGAGAAAAGGATTTCGTGTCTATAATTTGTTCATCAACCATATATACATCTAAATTTTACACACTCAAATTTAATGTTTTATGTTTATGGAAAAAAACAGACGCGGCACTTGAAAAATAATGAGTTCTGTAATATGCACAATGAGTTGATATATAAATGCAAAATTTAAAATATGCTTTAATCAATTGTCAATATATCAAGGGAAACCAATATAGCCTAATTTTTATTTGCTGCTAACATAATTTTAAATCCACAATCTTGACATGATTAATTTAAATCCTCAACCTCCGCTTTCATTTTTATTATAAACTGTACAAGCCCACAGGGTGTTTTTACTAAAATATGCATGAAAGCCACGCAGTAACGTGTTATAGTCGTCCATGCCAGCACTCAACAGTAAAGAATGGCAGTGTATCTATTATTGTCTTAAAAAGTCTCGCATAGAATAAACAAAACATAACAGAAAGAGGGAGGACTGAAAAAAAAGAGAATCTGAGTTGAGATGCAAAGGGGAAGTAAAAGGACAGACAATAAGATATACTCAAAGTAAACCATCAAAAATAGCACAGGCTACATACATGTAAACCTACGAAACCTCTCGTAGCCAGAATATAATTTATATATCTTAGTCAAAGGATATACATGGTTTTCAATATAGTTTTGTTTTCTAGCGAACACAAGTCTTTTTATGTGCATGAAAAATATTTGTTAAGAAAGGAACAAACAGAAAAAGACAGTAATTCCCTTATATAAAATCCGACGACTAGTCACATCAATTCCAGCCTTTATATGAGGAAGAGTCTTTCTAGTAGTCTCTTCAACTTATAATTTATCACATCTGAGATTTATTACCATTGAAAATGTACCCAAAACTAAACTACAACACGCATCTCGAATGACATGACACACATTAATCAAACTAATAACAGAATCATAAGTGATTATGCATGTACGTTGCACACAAAAATCAAATGATTTAGGAATCAAGAACAAACCGTTAGGGCAAGGAGGAGGTAGAAACAGAGGTGAAGTGTGTTGAAGAAAGCGATTGAATGATTCAGCCATCCGATGATCTTGTTTCTGTTTTTGCCTTTGCCTTGCTTTGTGATTCTGAAACCAGTAGAAAACATTCTTCCCCTCAATGTGCCCGTACACTTTTAGCTTTGTGGTTATGTCCTGAATCTGCTCTGCCGATGGAGTCCTTACTCCTTGCTTATACATATTCTCAAGCATGTTTATCTGCTCCTTTGTCGGATTCCACCGGTGTGTCGACGGCGATCCTCCGCCGCCGGGCGATGAAAGATTACTCTCCGTGCTTTGATGATCGCCTTCCATCATACAACTGTTTAGTTTAGGGTTTTAGTGGGAGAGACACAAAAGAAATATATATATATATATATATATATATATAGTACTTACTGCTCTAATACATGATCCTACTAGTAATACATAATTTACTTTTTGCATGGATGTGGTACCATACAGAAGAGAATTATATATAGATGACAAATGATTATATTTATTAAGTGGATCGAGAGAGAGGGTACAGAGAGTGAAAGGGTTAACATGCGTATTGTTTTTGGTGCTGTATATCTCTGAAAACATGGCGTTTAGCGGCTAGCTGTTGCGTATTTCCTCCTTGTTCAATGAAGTTATAGGTGAGAAAAAGACGAGTCTACCCCTAGTGTAGTGTTGTCTCGGGAATGAAAAAGTGTGATACAAGTACATAGTGTGCCAGTCAAGTACAGTAGGGGTAAACATGAGAAAGTAAAAAAGACAAGAGGTTTTGGTTATTAAGTGTAGGAGGGCTATAAATATAGTATTGTAGAGCCTTTGGGAATTGGAGAAATATAGTGAGAGTAAGAAGAAAGCGCAGAGAACGAGGTGACTTCTTCTCGGAGATAGGGTTTGAGGAATGTGAGCAATCAAATTTCTGCTTAAAAACAACTGGAACGAGCTAAAATTAAACCCATTTCATTACAACATAGATGTAGGATTGTATTCGCCAAATAATTATGGTTGTCCTATAATCACAAAAGTCCCCCACGGTATTAAAATTCCGGGCTTGAATTAAATAACGCATTCTATTTCTATTGTCATGTACTCGCGTAACTTCAAATAAAGTATGACTTCAATTAATAAAAAATATTCCCTCCGTCCCATTTTACATGTTATTTTTGAAAAAATTACGTTAGGTAGATAATTTGTTTACTTGTTCACCCTTAATAATTGCATTAAATGTAGATGAGTTATTTGTATATTTAAATTAGTCAAATATTGAAAATAGAAATACAAGGATAATTTGTGAATTATTTTTGAAAAATTACTTTGGAAATAGAGAGTGACAAGTATTTTGGGACAATTTTTTTTACAAAAATAACATGTATTATGAGACGGAGAGAGTATATTCTACAATAAAATTATTTTTATAAATTAATATATGTGTTATACTACCATCGATTTAAACTAATAATCTATTTTGAATTTTACATATATTTTGATGTAGATTAAAAAATAATTCTAAAAAATATATCTACATATCAAAATTTATTTACAACTCTGATAGACTAATAATAATTATTTTTTTGAGTAGTAATTAATTCAATAATGAAAAATTATACGACAATACAAAAAGATAGTCATAGTAATTTTTGTAAATATTTATGTTTTTTTCGTGAGTACATATTAAAGTATATATATTTTTAAAGTCTTATCGATCGAAATCGACGGAATCGATCATGAATAAGCCGGTCACATACTAAATCAATTGTTTTCTTGCAGTGTAGGGCCATTTTTTTTCAGATTCTGAGTTAAAGAAAAACAAAAACAAATTTTGAAAATTTGAACTTCAGTGTATGTCTTGAAGTTATCTATTCGTATAATTTTAAAAAGTACAAAAGGAAAGTCCTCTGCATGAAAAAAGTAGAAATTATAAAAATAAAATTGTTTCATAATTTTTTTAATACAAAATTGTTATAAATTTTTATAAAAATAACAGATAACAGATATTTTAAAACATATATATTTTTTTATACTAATATTTTAATACGATTTCTATAGTGCGATCAGAGCTGACTCAACAGATGGCCAAGTAAATGTCATATCAATCCGAGTGAATCATCGTTTTCGCTGGGGTGAAAATTTCGAATTTTGGGTCATGTGTTCGTGTTGGGTCAGATTATATTTAGTTATTTTGGGTTGATTTTTTCATAATCCTAACTCGTATTTATCGAGTTCATGTCTGATTTCAGGTCATTTCGGTTTCACCACCTCAATTTTTTTTAGTAATTGAAAATATATTCCTATATAATATACCCCTCAGTCCCAATTTATATGAACTCATTGTTTTTGCACAAATTTTAAGATAAACCAGTACATTTCTCTTTTATTGCATGTAAAAGTTACAGTCCACATTCAAATGTATAATATGTACCGTACTCACTTTGTCAAGTGTAAAAAAGGCATGACATGGATAAAATATTGTTAAAATTATTAAATAATTATGAACCAACTAACGAGTCTCTATCATTGCACGTGAAAGTTACTTTATTATACTTAAATTTAGTTATTTTAACTATAAAGTATTTCAAAAGTAGGGTTATAAATAGATGGTTCATTAATTTTCGGGTTTTGGGTTCATGTTTAATTGTACCTGATTGTTTATTGAATATTTAGTGACCAAAATTCATATTTTTTCGAATTGAATTCTTATCGAGTTTCGAGTTGAGTCAGAAATTATCAACTCAGTTTTCACGAACATAGCTATGAGCCTGCCAAGAATATAGGGCCATAAATTGATCAATATTAAAGAGAAATTTATTATACTTAATTTTAATTTTATATTATATATATGTATTTATATTAAATAAAATTCTGTTTATATACTTAATTTGAATTGTTATCAAAATAAATTTCCTAATTAATTTATTATCATCCATCTAATAAATTTATATAAAATAAAATAATATTATATATATATATTAACATAAATCTTTAATTTTATAAAAATTTAATATTAAAATTTCATATCAATTATTAATAAAAATATGTTTATTTAAATACTAATCGATACGATTTGTCTTACAGCTTGTTTTTATTATAAAATAATGCCTTGAAAACGGTCTTATACGACTATACGAGATATATCAGACTTTTCATAGACGACATGCAACATGCATGTCGCTCGATATTGCCTTGGTACATAATGAATAAAGAAACAAATGACCGAGTTATAAAATTAAAAATGCTACGTATAACGATATATGAATTACCGTATTTACTGTACTAACATCGAACCATGCACTCCACACACTATTTTGTTTCTTAAGAAAGAAAGAAGAAGAGGGGCGTTGCTAGTTGGGCACCCCATGTACTTATAACTTAATGACTTAATTCTAGCCTGGCCATGACATTACGACAAGTTGCTGGATTAGCAATAGTATAGACGTATAGTACTGTAGGATACAAGTACTGTTTATAAAGCTGTAGCTAGCTAGCGTATAGATGATGCTCAAACTTAATTTACCTTTGAAATTAAGCGCATGAAAAGTCTGCCCGTCTGGTAAGTGTTCATATATAAATTTAAGAACCTGTTTCTCGGCTGCTCTATAAACAATTATTTGTTTAAATTTATCTCATATTTATGTAGTCATTTGGTAATATAAGTCAAATATTTCTGAATTTTAATAAATTTAAAGAAAATAGGATTATTTGTTCAATTATCCCGAATGAAAAATTATATGATTGCTTTTAATAACTAACATACTAATTTATCTTATGATGAAATAAAAGGCACTATATATAATAAATTGCGCATTTGAATAAAATATAAAGAATCACTTTAACAAAATTATCCGAGCAAAACATAGATCTGCGTATAAATTTATATGATTAAAACGTAATTCATCTGTTGTTAGTAAAATTTTATAATAATTTAATTATTACATAAATTTTAAATTTTTTATTTACAATATAATAAATTTTCATGTATGTGTAGATCTTAACTTATGTTTGTAAATTTTATCCATATATTTTATATCTTTTATTAAACACTTCTAAACTAAACTATTCCATTTTGAATCAATTAAATTTGCCCGAATCCGAATGAAACCCATTTGGATAAATCCCAGATAAAATTTTAGTTTTATTCAGACTTTTTAAAAAGTCTGAAAATAAAAATCTGATTTTTTACAAAAATATATAAAATTATTAATAAATTTTAACAATATTAATTATATAAATTATGAAAAGTCCACTAAACTTGACCCGATTTTAAAAATTTCCCAAATTTTTTCAAATCCTTATAAAATGTTGCCTGACTATTTATGCATATATGTCTGACAAACATCTTTCGGTCTAACATTCAAGGGACACCAAACCATATCTTGTTTGCCTTCAAATTGTCTAGAAATATAAAATTGTGGATGATATTATAGATATTGATCGTATCAAAATTATTCTTTCAGAATATTTGTTGAACTCAGTCTTATAGCTCTTGACCTCTATCAAATTTATGGTCGACATTTTTTTAACAAGAAGATAATGATGAGAACGAAAGTGTAATACTTTTAGACGGAATTAAAAAAATTGTTAATATATTATATATATAAAGTTAATTAATATTGTATAAAATATATATTATTTGTAATAACTAAGTATTTACGTCATTATGCGATATAGACTATTAAATTATTTTATTATAGTTTAGGTTTTTTATTTAAATATTGTAATCCCCGCATGTTTGATTATTAAAATATCAATAATTTAGTGAGTCCATTCATAACTTGCAATTCATTATTTTTATCCCAAAATATCAATAATTTAGTGAGTCCATTCATAACTTGCAATTCATTATTTTTATCCCTCTTATGTTTGAAAAAGCTCCCGATATGGGTTGTGATTATCCACAATTGAACTAGCCAAGCTCATCATTATTCTTAATTCCATGTCACAATCGTTTTTTAACAAGGTATACTGCATCAATAGGTATTTTTTAAAATAGCCCGAATATCTTTATCCACCTGTTATAGTACTGTTTAATTTTAAAAAGACAAGTAATGAAGTTTGAGGAGCTTCTGCCTAAAAACAAATATATCACCGTCTCTCTTCACATGATGTTTTAGATTTGATACATACTCCAAACGACTCAGATTTGATACATACTCCAAACGACTCGATACCGGTTGGCACAATATATAAATCAGATATATAAGATAGATTGTCAGCAGATAGGGAACAGTGTTTTTGTTGTATGTTTACAAATATTGAAATGCAATATATGTTTAAATTACAGATAGCTGTGTGTAATTTCAAACCCATTCCGTTGGTCATGAGGGGAGGGTAGGAGCCTTGCCCCGAGCTATCCAAAAATCCTTGGTCATCGTGTGAGGGAAGGAGTCTTGTCACTTGGCTATCAAAAGAATCCTCTGGAACACCCATATTTAATGAGCATGAACTACATTTCATAATCAAAACTCAAAAGCATCTCCTTTATCAAAAACAGAGGATAAATGCAATTGTGCGTGCTATAAAAGTATAAATGATATACACTCGTCAGATTATGCTTTACCACTCTATGGTTTCTCTTTCTCACTTGCACCAATGTTGATTGTCGTCTATAACTTCAGTATACAGCCCCCAAACAACAAAAATCAATAACTTGAATAAGGAGATGATGATCTTCAACCACCTCTCCAGAAATGGGCACTAAATACCCCTTCTAAGTGAACAAAGAAGCACAGCCAAACTGATGAATAAATTGTTATCAATTACCTACATAATGTGCAGAGGTAGTAGCAGCTGCCGGCTCTAAGATTGGGCTTGTGCAGGAGCCTGTGCCAGGACCTCAACATGTGCCACTTTGATCGGAGAATCTATTAAGACGTTCAAGCAACTGCACAGCCTTCCGCTTGCCCCTGTCAGTGCCACTTTGTGATAAATCAACAAGCAAGTCCATCAGCCCAAGTTCTTGGGCCTTTACCAGATGTTGTTGGTCACCAGAACAGAGATGCACTAAAACTGCAGCTGCATTCTCTTTGTTCCTAGGAGAACCATTCCTGATAACCTCTACCAAGACTGGAACTGCATCCGCAGCTCCAATGGCCACCTTCCCTTCGGAGTGACTGGACAGTATAGCTAAAATGGCTAGCGCTTCATCCACCATCCGACCTTGGGGCTCTGTGAGCATAATCATCAATGTAGGTACTACTCTAGCCCTCACTGCTTTCCCCTTGTTACCTTGGTATATGCACAAATTGAACAGTGCTGTAGCAGCATCCTTCTTTCCCCTTTGAGTTCCTTCAGTTAGTAGTGTCACAAGTGGCGGGATAGCTCCCAAAGCACCAATTGTAACCTTATATACATCCACAACTGATAGGCTAAACAGAGCAGCCGCTGCATTTTCCCTTGCTTCCATACTTCCTTTCTTAAGCACATTGACTATACCAGGTACTGCGCCACAAGATACAATACTGCCTTTATTATCCTCGCATATAGAAAGGTTAAGAAGCGCAGTAACAGCATGCTCTTGGGTGCGAGAATCAGGTATTGACAAGAGACCAACAAGTAACGGGATGGCACCAGCTTCAGCAATTGCCACACGATTATCAGTGTTTCGTTTGGCAAGAAGGCGGATGTCACTGGCAGCAGAACGTTGATCTTCCGGACTGCCAGCTTTGAGCATATGGAGCAAAGTTTCTATTTTGGAAAGTTCAGCAGCTGAGCATGCTGATGTTGCCTTAGATAGGCGAGCACTACCAGGTCGTTTTGGTGGCTCAATCCCATTTGCCTCGCACCACTGAGCTATGAGGCTGCGCAAGACATAGTTGGGTGTGAGAGAGAAGTTACTAAGAGTTTGTTGTGTTTTGGGACAAGTGCCATGCCCGGCCTCCAACCACTTCTCTATGCATGAACGTTCATATGTCTGCATCGTATGATAATATTCCCGTTAAATATAAGTAACAAAAGAAAGAATTCGGTCACTGGCTTACAGTATGGTACTTAAAATGCTAGTATGAGAAGGTGCATTATGATCCAAAACAAAAGCATCAGTGGGTAAACGAGAAGCTGGAAGGGATTACAAATAGATTAGGAATTTTTTTTTAAACAATAATTGCACAGTTTCTAGTCATCAAGGAAAAATGTACTTAATTGAAATCGATCAGAAGATAATGCATCAAACCAGTCAGCTGAATGATCAATTTCTAAGCTAATGCAATCTTGCCTAGGAACCTATTTAACAAAAAGTCGTTATGTAGCAGCTGCTACATTCTTCAATTTTGATCTTCGAAAAGGAAAAAACCGCGTCCTTGTAGCAGCTGCTACATTCTTCAATATTGATTTTAGAAAAAGGCAAAAACTACAGATTTACCTACTGTAAGCACTGCTGTGGTAATTACCATAATAAACTGCACCACTTAACACAGAGAATAAAGATGCGAGTGAAATACCTGCCCGGTTGAGACAATAACAGGATCTTTCATCAATTCCAGGGATACAGGACAACGAAAATCTTCTGGTATAACTGGGCCTTTTTCAGTACCATTGGTTGTTGCTTGTCGACTGCTACTTGAAATATTAGACTTTTCTGTTGTAGAAGAATCTATTGTGGGATTCTCTGTCTGCACAAATTCTTTAATTTTTTTCAGCAGCATAGACATCTTCTCTATGCTCTCCCCTGGATCTCCATCGCTGGTGGTAACCATCTCATGCAAAGCTAATGATTCTTGTGTGAGGTCAGCTATTCCAGTTAGCTGTAATTTATCAACTAATCGCTTTAAAACAGCTGGATCTACTACAACATCATTATTCTTCTTGTAAAGGTACGATAAATCGTCATATAACTCAACATCGGGTGCATCAATTCTTCCTTTGGCCCTTCTAAACTGAGCAATCACAAGTTCCACCTGAATATAAGGAGATCCATGTGAACACATATCATGTTTAAATGTGAAAATAAGAACAAAGTAAATCTGCTGCTTCTAGGACACTGTACTGTAATGGCATCAATTTACATATATGTACTTGTAGTTGTGAAATCAATCACCAAGATTTCCTAACAAAGATTACAATCTTTGATTTATAACCCAAAAAGAAAAGGTAAATAGCATGAATTTTCTTTTTTACAAAAGATAAAAAACACAATATGCTTCAAATAGATATCCCTCACCTGTTCTTGAATTTCATCTGATATGTCAAGTTTTTCAAAGGAGATGCCACTCAAAGCATATTCTAACTGAGATGTCACTTCCTGTAATCTACTCATAATTTGTTCTCTTTCAAGGACCTGCAAGCAGAGTCAAAACCATTATTTTATTCTTTCCCTTTGTATGTAAAATATATAGAGAGAATTTAATGGCTACAAGAAGGATTTAAGAAGCTTGAGTAGAATTGTTGAATATAATGCACTAAAGAAAGACTTGAGGTGTAAAATCTACAGGGAAAATGCAACAGTTGAAGTATAGTCGAGATTTGTCATCATGGCCGATATATGGCTAAACAAAACCATAAAGTATTAGTGATACACATCTCTAATAATTAGTTATTTACACTAAAACTTATAAATGTGAATCAAGTTATAAAGAAAAGTGGTTGTAACCAATTTGGCAAATCTTGTATTTTTATTTTCGCTGCAATATTGACATCAACCCGTTCCAAGATAGTCCATAAATGTTTGATCACTCAAGAAAAGAACAAGCTTTGGAACAACTTTCAGCCCAGTAATCTAGTTTCTTACATCAAATGGGAAATCAGATCCTTAACCTTGTTTCGGTAAACTGTTAAAAAGAACAACATGAAAAATCAATTATAATGTTTCTATCCCTGTCCAATTTCTCGGCAATCAGATATTTTTCTTAGTGAATCAAAGGAAAATCAAAGTTCATGCCTAAAACACCAAATTACGGAGATAATCAACCGCTACAAATCACAAATGATTTGAACCATAGAATTACACATAATGGATGGTAACAAAAAGTTTTAAACTTTCATTTGAGCAACAACATAATAGATCCACAGATGGCAAAATGAGTGCATAGAAACATATATAGGCAATTATGTAAGTATGTAAGTATGTATATGTACCATGTAAATCTTGCTACCATGGCTACCAAAGAGGAGCAATTCAAGAGCTAATTCCATAGCAGATCTGAGAGAAACAAGGGCTTGAAAGGAATCACAAGGAACAATCTCTTTACTATCACGAATCTCCTCGAACATGGGGCTTAATAATTTCAATCTCCTTGCTAAATTACAGTATTGTTTTCTAACACTAGTTCTAAACTCCGTTATGCCTGATATTTCATTCACCATCTCTATTAGTTCCTTCATTAACGCCCCGCTTTTCTCTTCTTCCATTGCACACGATACTCTATGGGGTTTTTTTTATTTATTCTCCAAGGATCTCAATATATATATAATAATATATATGGGGTGGGGGTTGAAAAATTTGGTTGAGAGTGGGTGATGATTTAATGGATATGGACCGGCGGCCGGTCGTCGGAGGGAGTGGTCGTAGTCGGCTCCATTTGTGTTGTGTGTGTGAGAGAGAATGGTGTGTGTAATAAATAACCAGGGAGGGAGATAACGGTGTTTGTGTCTCTAATGAGTTGTGTAACAAGTGGATTTTGTTTAGGCTGTAATGGAGAGCTCGGCTACAACTAAGCAAATCAGCCAAGCTCCTCAAACCCCATCTATTAATTATAACTTAAAATAATTACTGATTATATAAATATATTAAATATTTAGAGTTTCAATAATAAAGAGTATGAATATGAAATGTTGTTAGACTTAATTAATACTCCCTCCGTCCCAACCAATTCTTATCACTTTTTTTTCATTTTCTGGCACGCATTTTAAGGTGGATTTTAAGAATAGTTCCATAACTTATTTTTAAAAATTTCTTTTTTTGTATAAAAATAGGATTGTTCTATATTTATACAAAAAAGAAAAATTTCAAAAATAAATTATGGAACTATCCTTAAAATTCACCTTAAAATGCGTGCCAGACACCCCATTTTGAAATGATAACAAATCAAAAGGACGGAGGGAGTAGTATATAATAGTATAACATTAGTTTAAGTATATGTAGAAAAATTAACGTAAAAAATGATAATGGAAGACATTTAACCAAATGGACATGAATTATCAACAGCTGAGACCTGACAAAAATAAAGCCGCCCCAACTGAGCTATCTTCTCGTATTTGTCAGGGACCCGTTTTATTCAGATAAATAAACCGCGGCACATGGTCGACGTGGCACTTGTATATTTAAATTACAAAAATATAGACTACTACCCATGATGACTACATACAAATTACAACGGAGACACTAGTATTGTGAAATTGACAACTAGTTTTGTAAAAAAGGGAAGTCACGCTGAATGCTAAGGCTTTATTTGTTTAATTTATATAATTTTATTTAATGATAAATTATTATAGTAAAACTCTAATACTTTATAATAAATTTTAATTGAAATTAAATAGATTTTAAATATATAGTTATAATATTACTGCTATAATTTTTTATTCAATTATAATAGTAGTCCTCTAAGATTGAGTAATATAATAAATAAGACTGTGAATATGAATACATACATAAAATAGATTAGTACAATAAAGCAATAATAATCGGGCTGGACTAACTCCTGAGTACTTGGGCACGCGTTTAAATTCAAGGTGAAAATGGTAGCAAAGAAGTTGATAACGAAGCAGAGCATAGTTTCATTGGTTTCTGTGCTATTCATTCACTATTCCCTTTTCTTGGTTCCTCACTTTTTGCCTTCTTCTCCTGTCCTCACCCTCCTTCCTGTTTCAGGTATGTCTTTTGTTGTGTATATAAATTATAATAATTATGTATGTATAGCCATAGTTTTGGAAATCTTGATGTGGGTTGCTGTTATTTTCAGTTGGGGTGTTGCTAATTGTTGTGGGTTCGGGGAGAGCCTGCAAGAAGCTTCTTGGAGTGCGTGGCTCAGCTCCTGCTTTTGTTGTTATTAATGTATTTTATGTTTGGTTTGTCTATCTTATTGTCATTAGACCAGGTAATTTTACTTCATTTCTTTATTTTAATACTATTGTTATACTCAATATCTTTACCTGTTCTGTTTTTATAAAAATCGGGATATGTTAATATATATGCCTGATGTCGCTATTTAGTTTGGAGAATAAACAAATTTTGTCCTACCTAGTATAAGGGATGGACATTAATTACAGGAGTGTCTTCTGTCAATTTCCGGTCCATGCATTGTGTCAATTGTGTGGTTTAGTCGTTTTCAAATGTGAAGAAATTTTATGGAATTGAATATACAAACTCAAAAGAGTAAAATTTTGGTAGGGTCATTTCAGCCCATTTTTTGGGTTATCGGAGTGGTGTCATGTCATTTTGGGGTTTGTAAATTAAAAATCATTTCTGGAGACACAACATTGTTACCCTGGTTTAATATTATGTCGAAAACAACAGCGCCATTTCGATTAAAATATCTTATCCTAAACATCAACAAGCACATCTGTTGTCGATTGTGCATCTGCATAAACATGGAGAGGTGCAGGGTGTACAAGTAATGGAGGGGCATATATAGGCTGACTGGGGTGGAGAAGATATAGGTACACTAGCAGGTTAAGAAGGTAAATGAATATCATAGGTTCCATGGAAAAAGAAAGTAATATCTTCCACATTAAATTCCAGGCTAATAGTCATATCACTAATAAGATCTAAATTATAAGCATTAGTATCAACCATCTTTCAAATCCGAAATGGACCCATTCTCTTAGCATGAATTTTTTTTATGCACTAGGATGTAGCCTTTCAGTGTGTGTCGCAGCACAGCATGATCAACATGATCACCTTCATTATACTCGCAAAACTTGCAATGAATATTAGCTGCAACAGACTTGTAATTTTCATTGCTTAAATTAATTTTTTACCCCATCTCAACATGAAAATCATGAATGTGATGTGCATCATGAATTCGGTATTCCCCGGAAGGTGGTGAAGTAGTATCCTCCAAGCTAGTGTACTCCAAAATCTCAATATAACAATAATCCTAAAACATATCTGTAAATCCTACAACCTCTACACTCAAAAGTATTAAAAATAAGGTTCACTCTATGAAGTGCATCAGGGACTTGTTCTCAAGACCTTTTCAATGCCCAAGGAAAAAGGTATACTCTAGAACAAACTCAAACCACTTAGTGTGTCGATTATCTAATGTATTGAAGAGCTAGTTGATCAGAATAAAAAACAAACTACTTAGGCAACATATAGTGTCGTCAATAATCAAGTGCCTCAACAACATCATAAAACTCAGCATCATAGGTGGCATAATTCTTCTCTGTACACTCCGTGCAGTGGTTTTCGACAGTGCTTGGTATATAGATGTAATAGGTTAGATAACGGGCATGCATGAATTGGTGCTACAGAGTTCCAGCAACTTGCTTATAATCTTCTTGAGCTTTGCATAGTTTTCAACAATACCGAACTTTTCCTAGAGGAGTGTTGATCGGGATCAGGTTGTATCATGTTTGGGTTTTATTTCACTTCTGCATTATGCAGTTGGGAAGGATCAATATGATCTTACTTATTATGTTATTGACTTTGTGTGTAATCGAGTTGTCAGTTCAATACTGCAACCGGATATCATTACTATTTAGTTGGTAGCTGAACTACAAATTTCACCTAGTTTTTTTGGTTTGTAACAATTATATTTGGATTATATAAATATTATTTTCTCTATACGTTGTTTCATATCAATGTGGGGATGTTTTTGGGGGTAGATATTGGGGGGAAGTGTTTCAATTTCTCAAGGTGTTAATCACTGTTTTGGTTATATTTACTATCACTATGTTGTTATTATATTTCATAACAAGAACTATGATTATAAACTGATTACAATATCAAGAACTATGATTAACACTTTTGGAGATTGAACCGCAACTCAATCTCTACCCTAAGAACATCCCTAAATTGATATGAATCAACATTTAGAATAGATAATATATATAATCAGTATTAGATTTTGTAGTCCACAATGACAAGATATATATAGAGATACAAAGTACTCAGCTGAGAGCTGAGCTATAATAAAGTGTACTAACCAACACTCAACTAGCAACTAATACAACTACACTATTCAACCCCTAATTAATTGTTGTAGTACATAAGTCAAGACGTCAAGTAACAATAATGATAGTAACTCTCGTAACTGCACAAGTCAAATAACAACCCAAATATGATACACGTTGTTCCCTATAATCAGAGATATTGGAGCAGGACCAGTCCAGTGACATGCGTTGGAGCTGCTCTGATTCCGGTGGGTAAATATGACATTGTCATTTGTCGACTTCAGATTTCAGAGAGAGGGGGAAAGGTAATGTGTGAACTGAATTGTGGTGGTGAAGATGAATTAGCAGAACAGAATAGAGAAGAAAAGGCCGGAGTCTTTGATTTAATGATATGTTTTAAGATGAAATATTTTGAATATATGGTAGCTATTTAGTTAGTTTTGGTGAGCTCTTGATACAAACTTTTAATAATGTAGACACAAATAATGTGGTGGGGGGGGGGGGATAGAGATGTAGGTGAAGGAGGATCGTTCGTTGGAGTAGGGGTTGGTTGATGAGAGAAAGACCAAGTTGCGTTATGTGATGTTTAAGTTCTGAAGACAAATAATATTAAACAATTATGTGATTCATTTTTTTAGTAGAAAACTACGTATTGCACACAACATAGCAGCATATTTCTGTTTTTTTATTTATGCAAAGCAACAGTATATATTCGTATTTTTTTTCCTTTATAAAATAGAGGTGTTTTTTTTCGAAGTTTGATTTTCTAACTAACCTAAATTTTGTGCATGCTTAACATATATTGTATTTCTGCAGTGGTTTCATCTAAATTGGATATTGTATTCAACTCAGAGCTTGCCATTCTCCTGCTCGGTTTATGGAGGTGAGCTTATTATTTCAGATCATTTCTTAATCTTTGTCAATCACTCTGAAAACTACCGAAACTTGCTCATCCTAACAAGCATGTTTTGGTGGGCTGGTGGCAGAATGTTGTCCTGTGACCCAGGTTACGTTGCACATGGATCTTCCAATCCTGAAAAACTTGTCGATCCTTTTCTAGATGTTGAAACAAACTTACAGGTTGCAAGTGTTGAGAATCTCCTACACATGATATAGCAAATAGTATATTTATATCTTATTTACTTGTTCAGGAGTCCGAGCTCTCTAGTTGTAAAATGTACAAAGGATAGGTATATCTGGCATAAATCGAATTTTTTTAGAATATGATAAATTTTAAGTTATCAGATTTATTAGAATTGTTCATATTGAAGAAATTGTATCACCAATCTCAGTTATCATTATTGCTAGATTTGATAATTCGATGCAATCTATCATGATTTTTGAAACTTTTAGCAGCAAGAAATGTTTTTGCCTTTTCTCTTATGCTATGCACAGAATATTTATGTTACACTAGTTGTCTAAAAATTTAATATTAAAGTGTATGTAGTATCTTGCAAAAAGTTAAACATGCTATTTCTTACTCTTGTATTCTGACTCGTTAAAATATAATTCTGAATTTAGAACATGATTTGCGTTTTAACTATCTCGTGTTTTCTAGCTATCAATATTATTTTCACAGATTATTCATTGATTTTTAATATCAGTTATATGTGCTCTCACGACATTTTTATAGATAAAAGATCAGGAATCTGCTCTACTACGGAGGGTAAGGTTTTGTAAAATGTGCAAGGTGTATGTAAAGGGATTCGACCACCATTGTCCTGCCTTTGGGAACTGTATAGGTAACAACAGTTGTGTCAGTGAAATCCTTTCTGGCAAATTGTCCTGCATTTCTGCTTGATTTCAACACAAAGAGTTTAGTATCTGGTGATGCACTTTAAATTTGTATGTCGGAGTTTACCTTTGTGATATTTTGATCTTTGGGCACAGGTCAAGAAAATCGTGTTCTCTTCATTACTCTCCTGGTTGGATTTATATTGTCAGAGGCTTCTTACATTGCTTGCTTATCACAATGTAAGCTTGATTTTATTAAGTCAATTTATTTAAGTATTATTTGTGATACTTGATATTTCAAGTACTCTAATTAGAAATACGATCATGTAGTCTTTTGAAATTTGATCTATGGTTATGAGGTCTAATTCACCAAAGAATATAAACAGGTGCATCAGAACATGCAAATTATTATATCTAACACAGTGTTTCTGTAGCTTCTAAACAACAATCCTCTTAACTCTGAATTGCTGAGGGAATAAAGTTTTTGCATGATCTTATCCTCATCACTTCAACTGAAAACACGTGTGTGAGGACAATTTATTTTGTGGATGTATTTGGTAAGGGCTAAGATCAATTTTCATTTTATATTTTCAGTTGCAAAATCTTATATTGCAGATAAAGACATGAGAAGGGTATGTTCTTCGTCGTCCTCCTCTTCCTCCTCCCTTTATCACGCTGAACATCAACTATTAATGTGTTGATTGGCTTTTCCATATAGTCTTATAACAATCTTCAATCTTATGGCCGACTCTTTATATATTAAAACTCATCTAAATATGATGCTCTATGACTTGTGCAGACTAATTTCTCTAGTACTTTGGCTGATAGCACAATGCTATTCTCTCTTCTCCAAGTTTTGTGGCAGGTGAGTACTGTTTCCTGCTTTTACTCTTGTTATTGTAATTGTAATTGCGCAATTATATATTGATACTACCTGACACTTCTGGTTCATATGTGGTGAATGATAGGTTGTCTTCCTGATGTGGCACTTGTACTGTGTATGTTTCAATATCACAACTGATGAGTGGGTTAGTTCTTAATCCTATTCATACATTTGCACCTAGACTGGGATTTTTGGTTCCGAAGCTCATATAAATTTCAAATTCATGATGTATGCAAGCATATATCATATATGTTTCGTAAATTGTTTGCAGATAAACTGGAAAAGATATCCAGAGTTCCAAGTGGTTGTACAGCTTCAACTAGGTGAACTGCTACTGTATGTATATATACAACTTATTTTTAAAATGTGGAGATGTGTTCCAAATTGATCTCAGAAAGGTTGTGATTGTTCAGGACAACCAGCGACAAGGACGATGTTTATAAATCCTTATGATCATGGAATTCTGCAAAATTTGAAGTTTTTCTTAAAAGCTAAAGAATGATATCTGCTCTGCTACCAGTAGATGGTTGGTCGTGTCCCCGGCACAAGTTTGACATTGATCCGAGCGTGCGATTGATGGAATGGGATGATAAGATTGGTAATGCAAGGGCCCTTCATTCTATTATCAAAACGAGAGGGATGGTCCATTGGCTCCTCCGAATGAGGATGTTTGGCAACAACTGCTAGCAAAGCTGGTCTGGCCATCAGACCTTCTAGGAGTATCTCCAGCTACCAATCACTTGAGCAGTTGAGCTCTAGAGTTCCGGTCCTTTGAAAATCTTCTTGTATATTCTGAATATAATGTACTTCTAGAGATAAATTTTGACAAAATTGTATTGAAGTACTTTGTAGTTTGTATCTTGTACAAGGACAGGCTGACAACAGACTTTGTGAGTGAAAGCAGATGCAGCTACCTTGTCACATAGGCAACAATGTCAAAAGCACAAATATGGCTTCCAACAAAACAGAGAAAAGGGCAACTGACTGCCTTCACCAATAGTTGCAACATGAGTTGAAAGCAAAATAGCAAGTGACACTCAACCTTTTTGAAGGGGGCAGAGAAACAATACTAGCAGTAAAAGTAGAAAACACGTCATTTCTCAAGTTGGAAGTAATCAGTCTATTGCCTCTGAACAATGTGTGTGTGTGTGTGTGTTAACTTTTTAAGTTAAAGGAAAGATTTGAATTCATTATTTTGTCACATAAAGGAACGAACATTTGCCATAAGACTATCAGAATTCAGAACAACGAAAAATAATTTTAATGTAAATGATATGAGAATAACATTAATATTTGACCAAATAAAAATATGATGTGCAACCAAAAAAACAAACTCAAATTTAATTTATACTTTTTCCCCCTAACTAAAATGACAAACAAACTAGACTAAACTTATAATTATTTTCACCATGTTAAACCAAGGTACCTACGATTTCCTGATGCTACATACTAGTACATTACTAGTTGCATCGCAAAAATATAATCTGTTTGCCTCGTATAAAAATATAAAACATTTGCATTAGGCGGTGAAAAGTGAAACTCACCAGTTTTCCTCACGTGGTAAAACTAGTTGAATATTTGAATTATTCAATTCCCATGTTAATTTAACATTAGATTAGATTAATATATAATTACTGGTAGGTGATGATCATATAAAGTATATTTACAAGTAAAGAACTCAGGTAACCAGTAGGCAGCTTTTCACTTTCTTTCTAAATGATGGCAAGAATTAATAATCCATTTGTTGAATAATTTACAAAAGGGTCAAGGTAATTACGTGTTTAACTTCTTATCAAATTTTAATAGATATTTTGCTACCTGTGAAGATGGCTACTTTTGCTAACAGATTAATAATTACAGGCTCCTCTTTGTTTAGAAAGGAATATAATTATGTCAAAAAGAAATGAAATTTTTATTGTGTGCACTGTGCACACAATATTCATATTTGAGAAAAGATTTTTTTAATTGAAGAAAAGATGTTTAAAACATTATATTTTGATAAAATAATTATTTTATTACTATGAAATATAACATGAAATTATATTTATAAAATATAATTGCACACACATGTTGAGTTATTCGGCCAGCTATTATTGAGTTTAATGAGTTGCCTTTGAAAAAACCTTTTTTTAGAAATGCATGTTGCGGATACGTTTTTATTTTTATTTTTTAAATGTAAATTAAACTTGCATTTTCAATTTTTTTAAAAGTCAAGTAAAAATGTAAATAAAATTGCATTTTTAAATATTTAAGATAAAATTACATTTTAAGTAATGAAAAGGATTAATTTTTCGAACGATAATAATTTGAAGTATTTTCCTCCAAAATTAAGGGTTCGTTTGGTTCAACTCATTCTGGAATCACATATGGGTTTCGTTCATTCCAAACTCATACATGATATTTGGTTTTAAAAAAAGATAATTTGAAACTCATACCTCAAACTTGTAATGTATTATGCGTTTTTGATATCCAAGGCGGATGTGGGTATGGGGGAGTGGTACGAGGAATCATTTTATTTTCAATATTTTCATCTATATTTAAGTAATTAAATATAAATATTTAATTAAATCAATGATGTAAAAATATATTAACATAATAAATTAATTAATATTTTAAATTAATTATAATTAATAACTCAAAATTTATTAAATCAAATATATTCATTCCAATACTCAACCAATGATATCAAAAATGATGTCTCAAACCTATACTTTTTTAACCCGATTCCTCATTCCAATCTCATAAGACTTCGCAAACCAAACGACCTGAGTGAGAGGCCATCACGAATACTAATTTTAATTGATTTGTATAAATATAAGTCCTGAGATCAATTTTGACAATTTAGAAATGAAACATCAATTTTTCCTGTCATTTTTGACTAATTTCGTCATTAATAATCTTCCACTATTATTTTTAATAATTTGGCCTCCCGCGGCTTTAATTTTTTTGATTAATCCATTTATATTTATTTTAATTTAATTAAGCTTAATATTAAGGATACAATACAATAGCTAATGTCAATTATTAGTGACGTGTACTACTCCTTCTGTACCCTTTTATTTGATTCTTATGGAAAAAAATACATATTAAAAAAATATATAATTATATGGTTTATTTCTATGTTTACCCCTAATAAATGTCTTCAATAATGAAATAAATTTGAAAATGAATTGTAGAGTCAAACATTGGAAATGGATAATCTTGAAAAAATATGTTAAAAAATATATTGAAACAAGATATAAACAAACTATTTTAAATTAAATTTTTCTCATATGGATCAATTAAAATTAAAAGAGTACGGAAGAAGTATATTATTATTATTATAAGCAACGTAGTACTTTGCAATACTCAACCTCACCGCATCATATTACTTGTGTTTTATACTCCATTATTAAGTGAGTTGTGCGTACAAGAAACACAATTTTGTTGGGGAATCTATATTCCAAGTCCCAAGGGCCAAGATTCATCATGTCGTAGACATTAGATCCTATATTCTAAAATTCTCTTTCTTTTTTTCCTACGCATTATTTATTTATATATATATATATATATATATATATATATATATATATATAAATTTAGATAAAAATATATAACACTGATGTCAGGTATTAAGTGATTCATACACACACTATTATGTTGTACTTTGCAATACTTAACCCAAACTGCCATCATTTTCTCTGTGTTGTATATTACTGTATTTATTAGCCGTATTATTTTTTCTTATTCCAATTTCCTAAATATCAAATTAATTTGACAAATAATTGTATATATTATTTAAGTTGATATAATTTTCAAAATTATTATTAAAAACTTGAGTTAACCTACTTTAAGAAATGATCTATAAATTCATAAAATTATAAATCAAAACCAAGTCACTAAAATATTGGAAACCGTGTAGCTAGTGTATATATTAATTATAGAGTTATATATGTCTGCAAGAAACACAAATCATGGTAAGATACTAAGATTCATGTCATAGTCGTTATACATCGATTTATATGGTATATTCTGTACAGTCATCCTGCCACTTGATATATTCTATATTGTCATCATACCACAAAACCGATTCTTGGATACCTCTTCATCATGAAACTAATACTACTGATCTTAAGTGAAGCTCAACGGTTTATTAACAGCTAAAATAAAGTTTTTTTTAATGGTTTATACATCTATCAATTGCCTTGAAATACACGCGAGTAGCCATGTAATTTAACACAGTAGTACAATTTGGGTGTTGAACATGAAATTAATTAATACAGAATTGAAACCCTTTTGAATTTTGATGATCAATATGAGCAAGCTGAAAATTTGTAATTGATATAAAATAGGAAGCTATTATTATCCATGCTAACCTAGTGATCGCAAGAAATTAGCCTATTGATAATATCAGTATAACAGGCATAGACAACAAACTAACAACATGGAAACAGGTTATAGCCGCAGAAACTGTTTGGATAAGGTTTGAAATCCGAATTTCTTGGAAAATTTCTAGGATCTTCATTGTACGAGTTTATCTAATATATATATATATATATATATATATATATATATATATTAGAGCTCATATATGATTTATTCAAACGTATATTTATATTCAAACTTGTTTTTCTAATTAATAGAAGTTGAATTTTATCTTAAAAACATATCTTTTACACCAACTATTATCCTATATTTAAACTTATATTGAGGTTGATCTTAAACGTTTATATTATCTTCAACAAATCTTAGTAGCCTAACCAATTCAAACGTTGTAATTCCAACATTATTTTGGTTCTGTTAATTCAAATATAGTATGCATATATATACTTAGTGTGTATTGCTCTCATCTTCGTCAAGTGAAGATATATATTGATTTGCAAAATCTATACACATATATTCTCGAACACAAACGTTCTTGGCTAACATCTTTTGAGATCTAGTATATATATATATATATATATATATATATATATATATATATATATACACACACACACGTGAGGAGCTGATAGTTTGAGTTGTAATTTTATTCACTTGTGTTATTGAGTTGTAATTGGTTGTGGCTAGATAATTTTGTGAAACAGGGTTCAAGAAACTTGTGGCTAGAGAAGTCTATAATAGGGTAATATAAAGCTTAGAGAGCATGATAGTTCAAGTAATAGTGATAGTTCAAGTAATAGGGGTTTCAGCTTGCTACTATCAGTTGTAAGGGTTAAAGGAAGGAATATTATTGTAATCTTGTAATAAGTTTTACCGTGATTAGTAATATTCTCTCTTATCAATTGATAAGGGACCAAAAGGTAGTCCTATAAAAGATTTAGAGTTATTTATTTTTTTTGAACAATATTGCATAGAGTAACTAGCTGACAATGAATTGAAATTGAACTTAACTAGCTGACAGATTAATAACTTGATAAAAATTAAAATTAATCATTATTAATCATAACATATATTCATCCTCTGGGTGTGCATTTTCAATAATCAAATATATTTTTTTATTGTTTGACAGTAGTGTGTTGAATCGATTTCGTGTTAGACATACATTATAGACAATCTGATTCTTCCGTCATGTGATTATTATTTTATATTTAATTATAATATTTTGAAACACCTTGTTATGAAAGAATGATTTTTATCATTGAGGTGAATGTTATCATGTCATTAAGACTTGTCATGATCTCATTATTGCAAATCCAGAATGAGAGGTAGATCTTCTTTGTTATGCAGAGAAAAATCGCATGGCAGATTGGCTGCTAACAAATGAGTGGATCGATAGAAGTCGATTGCTTTCTTTCATTATCCTCCATTGGAGTTGAGTGGCCTTGCCTCGTCTTTTTAGCTTGTTTTTTTTTTTGCTTCTGGTGGGCCTTTGTCCCTCGTCTGCATTATATATAAAAAAAGTACCCATTGTACTTGATAGATTTTTATACTCGACAAACAATTAAGTTATCAATTTTCCTAAAATATGTTAAAAAATCGATTTATCATTTATTGATATTTTATATTATATTCTAACACAAACGTAATGATATAATTTAATCTCATCAAATTATAAAAGTTTCGGTGGTTGTATTGGACACCATTCTGATGTTAACTCATTGATAATTTGCAACTTGATTAAACATCCTGGTCCCTCCGTCAATTACTATCTGTTTGCGTGTATTTAACAAAATTAATAAGTAGATGCCACCTTTCATAGGCAACAAAAATATCTTCAGATGAATTTCATTTTCATTAATATTTGATTAATATCTAATAAATAAATATCATACACTTTATATCCGGACATGTATCACAATCAGTAACATGTCCTACCCTCTTACCAGAAGGTGGGTGAAATATCACTGTGTTCAGTATACACAAGACATCTGCAAGAAAAATCACATAAAATTTAATACAGATTTGGATTGTTTTATAAATAAATATTAAAATATTCCTGGAGAGGACACGTTATAACATTTTTGTCTGTTTAAAAGGATATATAGTTATAGACCGCTTTGTAGAATATTATTACAAATTCTGCAATCACGAAAAAAAGAGGAAAGTCGAAAGGAAAAAAAATGATGTTCAAATTATGTCCTTACTACTTTATGCACCGTATTCTTTCGCTTTTTCTTGAAATGTTTCTTTCAAATCCAAATGTTTGGATTTTTTTTTGACTAAATTGGCTTATAAGAGTATTGCTCGAATATATATAAAATTTCGTTAATTTCAAAATATTTAGCCAAATTCATTGATTAAGCCTTAAGGATAGTTAACTTTTGACCATATTGCTTAGCAAAAAAACTTTTGACTATATCAAAATTTCACAAATATAGTTTTAGTTGAATACAATTTTTTTAAAAAGATATATAATTTATATTTGTTTATATGATTTTCAATCTCATGTCAAAAGACGCAGAACATTCAATTTGCATAATTTCGAATACAATCATCATTATACACTATTAAATTATGATTTTATGGACACTAAAATATATTTTTTCATTTATGGAAAAGACGGGTGAGAATAAACTTTTTTATATAAAAATATATTTATATTATATTATTAAAGTTGGAATATTGATAATTTGATAATCGATTGATCGTATTTGGAGCCGGTTATTTAATTAGTGATTGAGCCTTATTTTTTAACTAAAGTATTTTAACTAATTTCAAATATAAATATAAATAAATTATATAAAAAGGTATATATTTTTTTTACATATAAATTATGTTAAACTAAAACTATTATTAGAAAAATAACATTAAAGTTATATTATAAAAATCAAATAGTAAAAGATTTAGAACCTTCCGCGCTATTTAAGTCAATTACTAATATTTTATTAAAATAAAAATGTTAGAAATTTGATAATCCGTGGTACCAGTCTTGACCTAACTTTTAAGTATTAATTTTTTATTAAAATATATATTTAAACAAGACACAAATTTTATTCATTTTAAATATAAACACAAATAAAAAGTATAAAAAATTATATGAAAATATTTTTACACATAATATTAAATAAAAATTAATTATTATTGAAATAAAAAAAATAATTTAAATTATATAAATATAATATTGCAATATTAAAAAAATAGTATACCGGATACAAACCAGTATAATTTAATTTAATTTCAATGTTAAATAATATCGTCTCCAAAGTACAGTTTGTTGCAACCGACAACTACCAGTTGCAAGCGCATATTCGAAAAGTAAATATATAAGAATAACAAAGATATACATGTGTGATGATTTTCTCTTATTTAAATTCCAAGACATATTATATTATTATAAACTTTTCAATCCCAATTTACAAAAGCTAGCTAGATATTTTTCACCACCGAATAGGAGGAAAAAGCGGGGCATGCATGATTGCTTGGTTGATCATTTTTTTGACTATTTAAATTTTAAAGCCATCCATTTTTCATGAAAAATATAGCTTCTTCTCTATCAACTAGATTTGGGGTGTTTAACTTAGCTTATAAGTAATAAGTTACTTTTTAAAAAAAAATATTTTCATATTTTTTTTCAAAATTAATATTTATTTTAAAAATTTAAGACCAAATCTTATTTCCAAATTTAAAAATAAGTTACTTATTTTCAGAAAAAGTACATATATACCAACTTTTTCAGCTTATAAGTTGCGTCAAACGGACACTTTAAGTCAACAAGCTACTTTAAAATTAAAAATTTTGAATCAACAAGAGCTACTTGGTGAATTGGAATAAATATCAAAAGGCTTACCAATATAAATAGAAGTGACTTGATTAACAGGGCGGACCTTGATAACGCGACAACAACTTAGACATCATCATTACAGTGACATTAAAAAATTTATATATATATATTACATATGCGTTAATTATTTTAAAGTTTAGAGAAAAGAATATCATTTCAAAATTTCATTTAAGTCACTCAAATATCTAGAATTGACCCTCGATTAACTAAAAAATAAATAGTAGTGACTTGAATTAATGTATTTTATTTTTAATCTATTATCGAACTAAAAATTATTTAGATGTAAATAATTATGTCAGTGTGCGGATCCTGTGGGAGTTCGGTGGATAATATTTTAATTTACATGTGAATCAAAAGGATCTTTTAACTTTCTGCAATAAAAATGCATAATATAGATGCAACCATAAACTGTATATACATGGTATGTGAATATATGATCGTCGTAAAGACAGCATTTTGTGTAATTACAGAAAACAGTAGGTGATGCACGAGGAGGTGATTTAAGTATTGCCTAAATTAGTTGCACCGACGGACAAATTAAATGTTTAGTAAGAGTGATATTTAAAATTATTAGTTAAAATGATTATCTATAATAATTATATAAAATTTTAGTTAATAGAAAGTATATTCACTCCAATGAATTATCTACAATTTTAATTAGGTAAAATTATATATGAGAGGTTTTTGAGTTCAACAAACCTAGAAGATCAAATACAATTATCTAAATTTTTTACTAAGAAAAATGAAAATTGGAGTGCCTCATTTTAGATATCCTCAGGACAGTGTCACCACCTACGTGTCAACTCTTCCTTACTCTAATTCGTCATTGTTTCAAAATCTTTATTTCCTACATATATATTAAAATATATAAAATTATTATTTCATAAAATTTTTTTTAAATTTTTTTTAAAATAAATATTTAAATATTAAATTTTTATTTACTAATAAAATAAAATTAAACGACTTGTAAATTTTATAATTTATTTTAATCAATAGCGCGTTTTGAATATATTTCACCAACGCAGCAAGTTGGTGGTTAAATCATTTTTTTCTCCCCGCCACTTGGATTAATAATATATAATACGATGGTATCAGTAAAATATCTCTGCGGAGACTATAATAATTATTATTTGTTACTCAGATCCAACAGGTGAGAAACGTTAATCAAGAATTTCAAAACTGACCAAACAAACTTTGTACATGTCTGCGTCTACCAAGGAAATTTGAATAAAAATATTATTAAAGGAAATAAAATATTCCGCATATTGTTATTGAAATACTGAGTCAGCACTTGACGGTTATTATATTTTTTTTATCATTGTACCCTGTATTTGTTTGAATTTTGTATCAAACTGCCCGTTAAATATCTTGTATCTGACCGTCAATGTTAAGTTACCACCTCTTAACTCATTTCCAACCAGATTCCACCAATTTTTTTTTGATTTTTTTTAAGATTAGTGTCCACGAATATGTAGATCAGCGCTCGCGAATATGTAATTTATTTTAAATAAAAAATTTAAAATAATATAATTTAAGATAAAGTTTCAGCGAAAAATTATTTATTTGAGTAATTGATGAACTAAATCTTATTTTATAAAAAATTGATTAACAAATAATTATGAAAAACTATTGAATATAAAAAATATTATAGAACATTAAAAATAATTACAAAACAAACAAAATAAATTATATAACACACCAAAATATATTTTTTATGTGTTTTGTGAATATATTTTTATGTGTTTTGTGAATATTTTTCTTTTTGTTTTATAATTGTATGTCAAGTTCCGTAACTTTTGTCATGTTCAATCATTTTTTCATATGTTATATAATTATATTTTTTGTTGATTACTCAATTAGTGAAATGAGAGAGTTTCTCATTTAATCTAAGCCTATAAATTAAAGGGCTTTTTTCAGAAATATTCAAGTATATAATTTTTTTTACGAAAATACTGTTATTTTAAAGTTTTATTTGCAAATATACTATAGTTTGAAAAAAAATTACAAAAATACGGGATCAACTAAAATCAACCGGATTCAAATTTTTTGAAAATTTAGTAAATCTGAAATCAACTCAAATCAACTGATTACAATTTAATTATTTCAACTCAAATCCACCAAAACAACTCAAATCTACCGAAATCAATCAAACGCCACTTCATTCACCATTGTGCCGGAATCAACCACCACCATTGTCGGAATCAACTTAGTTCCGCCTGTGGCGCCGAAATTAGGATCAACTAAAATCAACCAGATGCAATTTTTTTAAAAATTTAGTAAATCTCAAAGCAACCCAAATCAACTAATTACAACTTAATTATTTCAACTCAAATCCACCAAAACAATCCAAATCGACCGAAATCAATCAAATGCAACTTCATCCATCACTGCCGGAATCAACCACCACCACACCACCACTGCCGGAATCAACTTAGCTCCGTCTGCGGCGTTGAAATTGATAAAAGTCTCATCGAAAAAAGATAAGTTGATGAAATAGGCAACTTATATATAAGGGTATCCTTATAATTTTGATCAAATGAAATATATATTGTTGAAATGCAACTTATATATATAATACCCTTAAAGAAGCTCGAAGAAGAAGAGAACGTCGAAGATAGGTGACGGAAATGATGATGATGGTGGTGAGTCTCCGACCATCTTCTCTCCGGCCTGCGGCCCCAGTGTGAGTAAGTGGAGGTTACGGCGGTGATCGGAAGTGGCCGGGAGGCGAAAAATCTTCCATTTTATAATCTTGTAATCATCGTGTATATATATATAACTCCACTATAGATGGAAGATATGAAAAAGATATTGAAGATTAAATAAATATATGAAGAAAGATATATAAGAAAAAGGTACAGAAAGCAAAAGAAGAGAATGAGAAAAAATGACAACGTATTTTTACAAATAGATACCCATCAAGTACGTACTTTTACAATAATTTGAAACATGCCGTATTTTCATAAATAGTTATATAAAAATCAGTAAATTTGATAAATATCCTAAATTAATTAAATTGTTATTTAACATTTATATTAATATTTGAATATTATGAATTTTAAATAATATTAATATTTAAACATTTTGAATTTTAAATGAAATTTTATCATTTATTTTCGGAAAATTTTCTATGATACCATTGTATAATTGGATTTTGTCAAACGTATCATTACATTTTTTTACTTCTATTTATTGTATCCTCAATTTTTTATACACTTTCGTTAAATAATTAAAAAAACATCTAAAAACCTACAATATTAGCTTCAAAATAGTATTACTAGTATATTGAATGATATACAATCAATTATTACTAACATCACTCAAATAAATATATTTATAAGGGCTAAAAACAAAGTAAAATTTTTATTTTCAATATCATTTACAATTAGTTTTTTTGTGAATAATACCCCTACTGAACTATTATCAATATTAATCAACAATATATAAGTTTAAGGGTATTACATATAAAAGTAAAAAATATAATGATATAATTAATAAAAATTTAATTTTATAAACCTATCATAGAAAATATTCCTTTATTTTCATTGATTATGTACATTTAAAATTAAAATATTTTTTTCTTGAATTTAAAAAGTAAATTAAATTTAAAATTTAATAAAATCCAACAGAACCGAAACAAATCAAATATCCAACCAAGTCACCACGAGAATATGAGCTTGTTTGGCTTAACTTTTTTTTTCTGGAAATAAGTGCTTATTTCCAGAAAAAGTTAGTATGTATGTACTTTTCCTGAAAATAAGTAACTTATTTTCAGTTTTGGAAATCATATTTGGTTTTAAAATTCTAAAATAGATATGTATCAATTTTTTTTTTGAAAATATGTAATTTTTTTTTAAAATAAGTTACTTATTTTAAATTTAAGCTATCCCAAACGCCCCCTATATCAGTTTCGATAATAAACAGAAGTAACCATTTTTTTTAGAAAAAAAAAAAAACAAGATCTGGGTTTAAAAAATCCAAGATTTGGGAGGTGTGAAAATCTGATTCCTCGTTTGGACTCCACGGTTCCCTGCCCGTCTTTCTATTGGGGCAGCTTAAATAAATCTTCAACAAAGCGACACTCACAAGACTAGGACTAGTCGACTAAAAGTCTACACTTTCATTTATTTAACCACCATTCACACACATACTCCTTTTATTCCCGCCGGTACTACACATTTTAAGGTGGCGGACTAGCCATCTCTCTCCTCTCCCCCTCTCTCTCTCGACATATATATTGACTAGGGAGAGAAATCTTGAGAGGAAAGAAGATGGGTCAGGTGATGAGTTGCAGGACAACATACGAACATGGTCTTTTCAGTGCTGTTCAGTTTGGAGACTTGAAAACTGTTGAAACTCTCTTGGAAACTGACCCAACTATCATTCATCAATCTACTCTCTACAATCGTAACTCTGTTCTTCATATTGCTGCTGCTAATGCTCATCATATCCAGGTTTCTTTTTTCATTCTTTCTTGATTTTTTGTTTCAAGATTATTTTATTCATTCTTTGTGTTTTATACTTTTATAAAATGGGCTTTGTTTGTTTTGTGATTACAGATTGTTTCTATGCTTTTGGACAGATCTGTCAACCCTGATGCGGTGAATCGAAATAAGCAGGTGACAAGTTTTTTTTATGTTTTCTTGATCTTTTATGAAGAATTGTTTTGTAAAGTTTTGATTTTTTTTTTGTTGTTGATTTTCTTGATTGATGATTGTTTAGACTCCCTTAATGGTGGCTGCAATGCATGGGAACATTTCTTGTGTGAAAAAGCTCATCCAAGCTGGGGCAAATGTATGTCCCATGACTCCTCTTTGATCTTAATTTAGCCTACAAACTACAAATCAGTGATTTGTAGTATGGATGTTTCGTAGTGCTTGTGACCGATGATTTGCAAAGTTTGTAGGCTAAAATGGTTTGCAGTGGAGATTGACTCTGTATATTTGTTATGTGCTATTTAAGAATGATCTATTAAAATTTAATTGCTGCTTTGAATTTTTAATCAGATTTTGAAGTTTGATTCACTCAATGGAAGAACCTGCTTGCATTATGCTGCATATTATGGCCATTCTGATTGCCTCGAAGCTATTCTTACAGAGGCCCGTACCTCCCATGTTGCTCTTTCTTGGTGAGCCTATGTGCCTTGCTTGAATGGTTTTTATTTATTTATTTGTGTAATTGTACCTGCTTTGTTATTAGCCTTTCTCTTGAACTGATTTTAAAATTTATTTTTCAGGGGATTTACTCGTTTTGTGAATATTAGAGACGGTAAAGGAGCAACTCCTTTGCATTTAGCCGCCCGTCATAGACGACCTGATTGTGTTCATATTCTATTAGACAGTGGAGCCCTAGTTTGTGCCTCAACTGGTGGATATAGGTAATTACTTGCTATTCTTGGTCCAGATCCCATTTTTGCTTCTTTGGTGTTTTTGTCTTCTTTTTTTTTTTTCTGTGTGCGCGCACTTACAAAAATACACTTTTACAGTTTTCCCGGTAGCACTCCACTTCATTTAGCTGCAAGAGGGGGTTCTTTGGATTGCATAAGTGAACTTTTGGCTTGGGGTGCAGATCGGCTTCAAAGAGATTCCTCAGGGTATTGTTTAATTGTCTCCCTTTCAAAAGTTTAAAGATATTTAGGTGTAATTACACGCAGAGTAGCATTAAGATTGAGCATTTTTAACTATTAGTTACTACCTTGAATATGTTTTATGCTGTATTACTCGTAATTTAGATGGTTGTGAGTCAAGAAGGCTATACTGATAACATATACTTTACCGGTTTATTGATTAAACTCTTTAATAAAGTGATCTCACAAATGAAGCTATTTTTTATCTGATGCCTAATGTAAAAAATTCTCTTCAATCTGATCTCATATCTACATGATCCGAGCGAATTATTCTTAGGAATAAAAATTGCTTTTATTCCTTCATTGGATGCTAAGTTAGCTCTTGTGTGTAAAACATGTGGTTGCCATCTTCCCTGATATGTTTGTCTTGTACAATGGATTTTACTGAAAGTATGTATAATAAGTTTTTTGTGATTCTTTGTTTGTTTTTGTAGGAGAATACCGTATCTAGTTGCTCTAAAACATAAGCACAGACAATGTGCTGCTCTTCTGAATCCTTCATCTGCTGAGCCTATGGTCTGGCCATCACCTCTAAAGTTCATTAGTGAGCTTAATCAGGAAGCAAAAATTCTATTAGAGAAGGCCCTGATGGAGATTAATAGGGAGAGGGAGAAAAGCATCTTAAAGGGTGTAGCATACTCTGTGCCATCTCCATCTCAATCTGATTCCGGAACTGATGATGATATCTCAGAGGTAATATCTTAATAACCAAATGAATATGTTGAAATTCGTGTGTAAAAATCCCATATGTATCACAGTTAACCAAAAACTGCCAAAGATTAAGCTAAAGGGGATATTTTCTATTTTACAATTTTGATAGTGACCACTATAGCTGTTAAAGTTTTCACACTTGTGTGAAACTTTGAACTTAAACTTTAAAATTAAAAGACACTCATGTTGATTGTTAATCTGCTTATGGCAAAAAGTCTCAGGTGTACTTAATAGTAGTTGAAAGTAAGATTATTAAAGAAGTCTGTGTTTTATTGCTCTTTGAATTAAATTAAACGACAACTTGAAAGTTACTAGCTCATCAGAATTGTTATAATTATTGTCAGCTTACCTACTATTTCAATTAAGTCCTGCCTGGAAACAAACTGGTATCAAACCAAGTTGCAAGCTAGTTGCTTGAAAGGCTTTGAGACAAAGCTAGTTGCCTGAAAGGTTGAGGCAATATAAAAGTGTCATGTTGTATTAACTGTGGGAATATTATATTGCAGATCAGTGACGCTGGACTATGTTGCATATGCTTTGATCAAGTCTGCACAATTGAAGTGCAAGACTGTGGCCACCAGATGTGCGCTCACTGCACACTTGCCTTGTGCTGCCACAACAAGCCCAACCCAACAACAGCATGCCTTACTGCTCCTGTTTGCCCATTTTGCCGAAGCAATATTGCACAATTAGTTGTTATACAGGTTGAAGTCGAGAAAAGCGCCGACTCTAAGGAACTTACATCCCCGACTCCCAAAAAATCAAAGAGGTTCCGTAACTGCAGTGAGGGTAGTAGCAGTTTCAAGAACCTGTCAGCTGGTTCATTCGGCAGAATTGGTACTCGTGGATCAGGAAGAATTGCTGCTGAAAATGAATGGGTCGATAAATCATAAGTACCAAGAATGTTCCAAAACAAAATGGGGTGGGTGTGTATAGATAGATCTCCTTTCTCCATCAGCCTTGTTGATTGAGAATAAGCAAAGTATGAGTTGCAAGGGTATTGTAGTGTGATGTGTTCACAAAATCTTTATCTGGTATTTACTTAGTCTTGAAGTAGCAATGCTTCTAGGTCCTTTTAGTTAGCTTCAATAGGAAAGACCAAAGATTCTTTACATCCCCTTGTGAAAAGTACAAGTTGAACCATTCTACAATGTCTGCTACTTAGAAGTACTGTTATACAAACCAATTTGTAAGAGTCAGCCAAGCTGTGTGGAAAATTTGACCCCTCTTGAATCAAAACTCTTACCAAGTATAAAAAGATTGTACCTAGCGCAAAGCTTCTACTAGCAAGCAAGGTTGGGAGAAGGTTCCGATGTCGCAGCCTTAAAAAGTATAATGTATGATTATGTTTCTTAATTTTTTCTGCGAGTCGAATTGATAGACAAGATTTATTTTGTTGGAAAGAAATAAGGGTAGACACCGGTGCTCATGTATTTTTATGTGTCTTCATAAAGTGGTCGATAAAATTGGGTTCTGTATGAATATTGATATTGTTTGGTGGATTTATTTATGTATCAACTATAATCGAAATGATTTGATAATAAGAAAATTGTATAAATTATTATGTGGTGGATAAATATCACCGTTTGTTTTGTCAAGGCGGGACCAGAAGGTTTTGTATTTTTATGGTTTACTTCCACACGCTATTGACTTTTCTTAATTAAAAATCTTTTTTAATCATGGTCCAGTTGACCAGCTATCTTCTCATACTCTGCCACTAGGACCAATAAAACGTTTTATGGACCGGGTGAGTCAAATTTTAGTTTTAACAAAATGTTCAAAAGCTTTCAACTATTACGTAATTTTTCAGTGGCCTACATAAGTTGACTAGCAGAGCAGAGCCGAGCCATTATGTAACAACTTAAAGCAATGCTACTTGGTCCATGTACGGTACCTGGTAATATGGGCTCATCAGTCATCACCTAAATTTTAAGGTTACTAAATATAGCAACTTGACTTTTCGAATATTTCGGAATCACACACACAATTAGGTATGAACTCTGGTTGAGGCTTAGGAACCTCGTTTCCTCAAACTTGTGTCATTGTGTGCATTTGATACCCCTTGCATTTCAAATTTACATTTGTTGGCTTGGTGCAAGATAGGGCGAGGACTAAGACTTAGTTGGCTTAGTTGTTCTAGCTAGCAATGTGATACCAAGAAGGAGAAACTTGTTCCGCAGCCCAACCAAACATGTTGTAACTAAGACTTAATCCAAAACTCGTGAGAGTTGTAATTTTCCATGCTCTCCAGACTCTAATTTTAGTACTAGTGATAAGACATGCGTCTCTTCGAGCAGGATTGAGGAGACAGTGAGCAGGTTTTGTTTGGTTTACTTCTACTACTCGAATTACTGTATTGATTCCATTACAGGATTAGTTTGAACATACATAATGGCAATAACACTCAAAACTTTAAACCTTTACAGTGGGTAAAAAGCATGATATGTACTATATTATATCCAGCAATCATCTAATCGAAAAATGCCTGAACTGTGTAATCCGTACAATGGAGTCACTAGGTAGCTGCAGATCATAATTTAAATAGATGATTTTTAAGAAGATATTAGGACTAGACTCAGCATTCTCATCATCCAGGAGGGGCTTTGTGCCTCCATTAAAATCCTTCTTTTGGAGCTACATTTTCTTTTAAGCCACTTTGAGTTTCGATATTCATACCGCGCTGGCTTTGAAAAAAAATTTAAGAAAACTTTTTTCTCAACACAGAAATGTCGTCGAGATAAGGGTAAAGAAAAAGCTGATAGCGTCCCATGGGTCATCAAGTGCTCTATTACAGTACGTGCCTGATGTTCTCCGGTTGTTTTTATTGAACTTGGCCAATTGAAAGTATATCAAACAGTAAGATATACATCTACATTCACATTTCAATTCTAGAAAACAAATTCCTTGGATATCGCCTTCACGGTATGCGTATCCAGAGTCCATGGAGTTTCATTTATTGCCACATCTGCTCATCTTTAAACTCCGAAAGCAAGCTCAAGTTTAAAAACAGTGGAATCAACTAAAGATTAGTGCATAATTATAGAGATGAAATTGTCTAGCAATTTTACCCTAGATGAAGAGCAGGGCAAATTTTATTTTTTTTCTATCTACTAGTATATTGAATAAAAATCACCTAAAAAAGTCGCACACGCATATAGGGTCACGTAAAGCTACAATTAATTTTATCATACCAATCAGCTACATGACTATTATAAATTACCGTCACAATGCTACAGCCTACAAATCATCTGTTTCAAGTTTGTAGTTGCTAAATTAGTTTGTATTTGAAAGAACACCCGTGTGTATTTTCGTACAAGAGAGCATGATGAATAGGAAACATACAATTGAGCTTGTGTCACATTAGCAAGAGCCAAACAGGCAATCTTAATAATTTTCTTAAAGAAAAAAGAAGCTGCTAAATTAGTTTGTATTTGAAAGAACACCCGTGTGTATTTTCGTACAAGAGAGCATGATGAATAGGAAACATACAATTTAGCTGGGGTCACATTAGCAAGAGCCAAACAGGCTATCTTAATAATTTTCTTAAAGAAAAAAGAAGCTTGCTTCTTGATTTCATGGAGAATTGGGCCACCTGTAATACCATTATTGTTGCTGGTGGCTACCTAAGTTGTGATAAGACAAACAAATAAAACTCCAAAACATAGAATTAAAGAAAACTGAGATTAGTTTCTTAAATAATGATGTCATAGGGCATAACTAATCCAATGTAGATGACTAGATGCAATTAATTCAACACTTACTCCATGTAATGAGTTGTAATAATGAGACACTAGAATTTGACAAAAACTTGAAAAAACAATGTTTATTGTCTGTGACTATATGTGAACTTTTGTGGGAGGTTCAGATCTTGATCGTAGGTGAATATTGAACTTGTCATAAACATGATGTCAACATTTTAAGTGCAATCCATTTCCACACATCCTTCCATTAATTAGTATACAAAAAAATATGGGTGAGACGAGACAGAACTCGAATAGATTTTCCATGGTTGAAAATTAAAAACTATACGATTTTATCAACCCGAACATGACAAGAACTGAGAAATTTATTAAGATTCCTGCAAACCTATAATCACTGTTAGCAAGATTTGTAAGCTTTACAACACAAATCTAGACATTTACAAATCACGAACCCCCGGAGCTCAAATTGACACCGCATCAAAATAATGTTAAAATTGTCGTTCTGCTTGTTTGTCTCTGTGTCGTGCAGTGCACTCATATAAGATAACTAAATAAGGCTAGGCTTTCCGAGCTTACTTATATGTCTTGTCCATATGTATAGAAAGCAGTGATCCTACTTGAGATTCATTTTAATACTCTACATGGAGTATTTGTAGATGCGATATAATAGTGGAATGATAAAAATCCTTAGCTTGTAGCCTACTAGATATTCACTTTCTCTCTTCTTGATAACAGGAGGTCAAGATTAGAGTGCTAGTGTCCAAATTTGTTTTTAAGTAACAGAGCAACAGTCAAAATCCGCTTGACTTGCAAACAAAAAAGAGAAGGATATATGAATGAAGGTCATCATCAGTTAGGAAACAAAAGGTAGTTATTAGTTAGCAGGACATCAAGTCATTTAAAGAACTGATATAGTGAAAATGTGCTATGCCCCTTGTTTGGGATAATTATTCAAACCAGAATTTAATGTAAGAATCCATAAAATTGAAGGAAAACTTGTCAAGTTGGTTCGAGAATTAATTACAAAATGGCAGGTTTTATTGATTACTAGTACCCAACCTCTCCATTCACCTGTAATTTGCATTTACTTCCAGAAATTTGCATGAATTGGTTAGAAGTTGGAGTTTGATAGCGATTACAGGCCCAACCTTGACCTCTTTTTTTATGTTTTCTTCTGGCATGACCGAACTCCAGAGGTTGAAATTGGAGAGTTTTCCCGATATAGTTATGTTGTTGGAAGTTTAGAAAATCTTTATTGTGATTACCACCTCACTTTGAAATGCACAAAAGATCGCACATGGATGAAATTGCTTGCTCATACCAGATTTTTTTTAATGAAAGGGCCCTTTGGTACTCGCGCACATGAGCGTACAAATTCTCAACCTGGTGTTACCAAGTGGAGATGATGATATCTAATAGATTACAATGCTAGGGATTGTTTACACCGATAACATGGTGCAAGTTACATGGTGCAATAGAAGTCTTGCACCATGTTATTCACCTATTGAGTTAATTTAGGGATTGTTTACGTGGATAACATGGTGCAATAAAAGTCATGCACCATGTTATTCACCTATTGAGTTAATTTATAATTTGTGATTTTTTACCATTAACTTAGTGTGATAGGAGTCTTGCGCCATGTTATTCACCTTTTAAAGTAACATCCGATTTTGTGTGTGTTTGTTATAAAAGAATCCGAACTTCTTTCGTTCTTCATATGTATAAAATTGCAGGTGCTAACTTGCTGACACCAATGTATTGAACTCGTCTAATATAGCGAACGTATCCTGTTTATCTTGTCCATGTGTTGGTATTTGTTTGTGATTAGTTAATTGCCTCGGTACTTTCAAAATTACTCAATACAACAATATCATATCAAAGTATTTAGACAACTCTACTAACGATAGGGAAAAATATAATTCTTTTGAGAAAATGTCATTTATTATAAGAACTTTACAGTTTTTCGTTATGACAATTTATAATCAACATAAAGCAAGTTTAGACCTTTACAGATCCAATCATCATTTACAATGCACAACTATCATCTCCCATAGATCTTAATTGGTGCATTATAATGACGATTATAGGATCAAAAACATCAAAAATGGATTGCCCTTTTTTCTTTTCTTTTTTGCAGATTTCTTTTATATGATTTATATGTGGAGTTTTCCCTTAATTACATGCATGATCTCCATATTCTTCCTTCCAATGAAATAACAATAATCGAAACATCATCATGATAGCGTCGCCTATCTCCTTGTGGTATTTCCAGCAATTCATGAAAATCAATACCTAGCACAGCACAAGTGCAATAACAAATTAGCTTGTGGAGAAATGTCAATGGAAAAGCATACAAGTTTAGTCTGCATTAGAATGTGAATTTACCAGCTTTTTTCGCTGCACGAAAGAGCACTTCTTCAACTAAATGTTGAGCAGGATCTCCTTCAGGAGACCATGCAAGGAAAAGTTCAACTTCAGAGACAGCCTCTTCATTTGTAAAGTATTGGTAGAGCCCGTCTGAAGATAATATCAAGAACCTGTCTCGAGGGCCTAGTCTGTGATGGTAAAGGGATGGCAAACAACTGATGTATGGGGACGATCCTACGTAATCGATTCTAAACATTTCCAGAAGTGCATTGTTCCACTTAGGCTGCAGAATAGGAAAAAAGAAACGAATTTTAGTCATCCAGAAATTTACAATGACTTGAGACAGAATCACTCATGTCTACTTCAGATAAAGCCTGATTTAGGAATAGATTCAGTTGAATTGAAGCTCACAAACGTGTTAATAAAGAATATACCACGAAGTACATCAACATAGTTAATATGACATACCACATATAGTGAATGATCACTAACTTTACAGTAATGATAGGCCAAAAAATAAATTAACAAAAGAAAAAATGATGTGCCAAAAAATGGTGAGGCAGAAGTTTACTAATTGAATCAAAGCAAAATATATCTCCTCGGAAACAGACTCTCTGCTCTTCGTTAGGAGTAAGATCTGCGTGCTTTTTACGCTTTCCAGTTAGACTAGCAGGATACAATGGGTATGTTTGGATTGGCCTGACTTGGTATTTTGGACCAGTTCCCCCACTAAAGCTAATTAACAAAGGAAATCCATGGTGAACTAACCTATGTTTTCTTTTGGAAGCATATAACAAGATTATAAGCCAATATGCCAAGTACTGAAAGGTCCTGGACATTGACAACCAGCCAATTTCAAAAATATTCTTCCCAAAATAGAAAGGCAACTTGCTTTATGTACTTCACAGGACCATAAGATTTTGGTCATCAAAAAAATATCTATGAAATTTTTGTAGCAGACAAAGGAATCTACTTTAGTTTATCATTTGGGATAGGAAAGCAATTCAACATTTCTCACTAATCCTTCTTGTTAGAAAGGCAAGCTTCTAACATGCAATACCTGCTTAAGAAAACCAGCACCAAAAGCTCGAGTAACTTTCAAAGAACCCTTCACACGCTCATTTGTCACAGCAGAAGCATCATCCCGGTGTTCATTTTTAATTCTCTGTACCTCCTGTAAAAATTCAACAATTTATTAACAAAAATCCATCGCTGAATATAAAATATAGAAACAGTTACAATCTTTGAGTAATGTTAAGCGATATAATTATTTATCAACTCCTCTACCTCTTCCACATTAGTACTATGATCAATGGTGAGCTGACAAGCAGTTAAGCTTGGCATTGTAGAGGAAACATCAGCATCAGAGCCCTCAAGATCATACAAAGTTTCTTCATTAATCCTCTCCAAATCTTGTCGCCAAACATCCGGTTCTGCCTTTTGACCTAACACAGCTCTGCTATCACCAACATTCATGACATAAACATCTTCGCCTTTCATTAACATAACAAGAACACAAGAACCCATCAAAGCCAATTCCGGATTTTCCCTAAGCATAAGATCTGCAATCCCTAAATAGGCCTCCTCAGTTTTCCTCAATGCTTGAGACAGAGCTTTAAGTACATCGCCATGACTAACACCTCCTCCACCATTTCTATGTACCTCTTCTTTTAATCTCCGGTCAAGATCTAACCTTTCACGATCCCATTCACACCTCCATCTCCTCTGATTCTCCTCCCACTTTCTTGCAGCTCCTCTATACCTAATCTTCGAATTCCTCCCTTTTCTTCTTCTTGGATTCAATTCAAAATTCACATCTCCGCTTCTAGCAGGATAACTTTCAATCTCAATACCCCGAGAACATCCAACCTTACTCGTATCTGTAGATAAGTTATCTTCAACAACCCGAGAACCATCATCAGCAGAAGACACATCCCCTGTTTCTAATTTAGAATTCCTATCATTTGTAAGATCAATCTTATCATCATCCCACAACAAACCCTTGAGCTCTTTATGAACAGCAGGGTACAAATTGGACAAAAGATAATCCGGAGCATCAGGACCATTAAATCCATCATATATCCCAACAAAAACCCATCCATGTTCTTCAGAAACCACAACTTGAACTCGATCTTCCCCTGCTTTTCCTTGAGCCCATTGTAAATTCTGATTCTGAAATGAATCATCATCATCTAAACTACCTTCACTGCTGAAATTCACACTACTAATAGTCAACTCATTGTTCTTCTCATTTCCAGCATTAATCCAATCATTATCTTTCAAAGAAACCATCACTTTCATAGGAGCAACAATTGAATTCTGCCCTCGAGAAATAGTCTTTGAAATTGCTTTCTTCACCGTACGAACAAACGATGATCCTTTTCGTGATCTACGGCCAAAAGCAAAACTACCATGAGAAAAGCTCCTCTTGAACTGACCGCCCGAGGAGCTTTTCTCAAGTTCGAGCGGGCCCGATACAAATCCCCTTTCGATCGGGCCCGACACGAATCCTCTTTCCATCGGTCCAGACATACCGATACCGGAGGAAAGAGGCCCGGAATAAACAGAATTCCGGGGAATAGGCTGTAAAGGAACAGAAGCAAAAGAAGTCGAGCTTTCGAAAGCCGAGGCCCGATCAATACTATTATAAGAAGACAGATCGGCAGTAGATAAAGGTGTAGAAGTGTTAGCACTGACGGAGGCGCCGGAGATTGACCGGAAAGTTGTAGTTTCCTCGGAATGAACTTTGGAGGAAGTAACACGATCTGGGTCGGGTCTAACATAGCAGAAAGAGTGACCCAGATCATCTAATGGGTCAGATATTACGACGGCAAGGTCTTTTCTCCGGCGAACCAACTCGCCGCCGGTGAAACAAACCGTGAGTTTCCCTGCACCATTGCCCATCTTGACAAACCAATAAAAGAACAAAAAGAAAACACAGATTACACGCACTGGAGGTGTAAAAGTTGAGGAAAATCAAGAATCATCACAAAGAGAAAAACAATGAGAATTTAGAGAAATTTGAGAGGAAAAGAAAGAGAAAGAGAGGCGTTGACTTTGTGAAACCACAGTTTTGAAATCATAAACACACGCATTCACACACCAGCCTTTTTAAGTCTATATGTATAGTTGTATCCCCTATTAAATTTATTAATTTAGGGGAAGGCGTTGACAATAAGTAACACTTAAATAAACTCAAGTGTGTTGGGCATTATGATAGTGACAGCTTTTCACTCTCAAGTACAGAGCGTGCACCACACTCTCTTCTTGCATGAACCTAGATTCGGAGCCAGTACGGTACATTTTGACCATATGATATGTTGCAATTCACGTGAGTGGAGAGCGCGTGGGTATGTTTTCTTATCTCTAGTTTGAAATTCAGTGGAAGGATGTAAATTGGGATTGTGATTGGGATCAAAAATGTCAAGGCAGGACTTTATTGTTTTATATATTTATTGCATATATATGATATATACTGTATTTCAAACAGTTGATTTTATTGCTTACTCATTTTCTGTATTATATCTTTTATTCTTTATTATTATATCAGCTGAATTGATTTTTCAAATTCTTTATTGTATTGTCAATATAATGTTAACTGTTCAAAGCAATACTGACAGTGATATACTACTACAACATTGACTAAATTTAATTATCAAATAATTCATATTTAATATTTATAAAAACTCCTACAAGTTGATGAATTTACATGATCTGTGTTTTGTAGGTCATATGTTTAATTCTTTATATCCACGGCCATGGCGGTAAATAAATTATTCGGCATGCCGTGCGAATTTGACACGTTTATAAATTAATTTAATTCAAAATTACATTGCAAACAAACTAAAGTTGAATATTGTTCAGATAATTACGACATTTTCGGAACTGTGTTTGGATTATAAAATCTCTATTCGCATGCTATGCTAGGAAGCCTGTGAGGCTGTGCCACTTTGCATATTAAATAAATTTGGATGTATGTATTACAAGCTAAAATAAATAAAATATTAAAATAAAAATTGATAATAGTGATAACTAATAAGTCGATTAACAAATAACTGCGGTTGCAATTTTAAAACCTCAAAACGTGTGCCATGAATCTGCCTTGGAAGGCGGATGCAGGTAACGAGTTCATAGGAGTACTAAATTACTAATACGAGTCTGCGTATGGGTTGGCGCTCTACTAATGTCACTTGCAGCCTATACACCTACACTGAAATTAGGAAAATTTAAACTTAATAAATATATAATCTTCAAAAATTAATATATTTCTCTTTCAACGTTAGTAAATTAATGTAGTTTAAATTTGACAATAAGTAATGATGAATAAAAAAAATTGATCCTAAAAATATTTATATATTGAGGTTTAAGTGTATTATATATTTTAAATTTTACATATTAATTCGCTAAATTTGACATGTGCAGATTAACATTACCATTATTATTTTGCGCTGATTTTAAAAAATGTAAATTTACTGTTATTAATTTTGTAAATGTTTACTGTTATTAATTTTGTTTACTGATACAAAATATTCCATTTGTTCAAATTATGACGACTACAATTTGTAGAGATAAATGTCAGTCGATATTTAATACTAGTAGACTAAGAGTTACAAACTTGTCAACCGGAACTCAAATGAATCTGTTTTACATTTATAAGCATTGACTTTTCTTGATACAATTATTTCAATTTTTGTTCTTTCACGTAAGATGGTCATCTTGAATTAATTGTTATGTATTTTAATAATATTATATTAAATAGATTAAGAAATAATCAGTCTAAACAGTTTAAATGCACCTACGGGGTGAATAGGTGTTATAATATATTATGTCTAATTTTAAAATATTAACAAACCATTATATTTGATTGTAATGTAAATAGTCTATTATGTTTTAAAAAATAGTTTAATGTTTTCAATCTGGACAAACAATTATAACAAGTTAGAATGAATGCAATACATAAACAATTAAGTGCAAGTATGTAAATGAGTCATAACCAGTTTCGACCCCAATATCTAACGGTTTACGTCCTGATTACTTACCAACTCGGTAAAAAATTATATTAATCAGTAATAATCCAATTACAAGATTAAGATATATCTCCATTTAATCTCAATCAGTGAAAGCGACTTGCTATAATCTCTAGTAATCTCTAGTAAACTTGTAAACGTCTGAATACCTTGAGTCATATCATTAAATTTCTTGTTTCCTGAACTCTTTGCCAGGTAGAATAACACAACTTAAACCTTTTAAACTCCATGTTCTATCTTAAAACATCTTGCCACTCTAACAATTACCAATAAAATCGAACTATACAATTAAGTAGATTGATTACAACTCGAAACCTGTATTCTCTGAACACTACGTGAATAATATATAATCAAACTCTGGTTTTAAAGAAGCAAGAAAGTTTTTCAAAGATCAAACGAGTTGTATTCATTAGGTTTAAACGAAAAGGTAGCCTTTTTATATATAAAAGCATATAACGGCTAATTTGAATTATAGATAGAATTTAACGTTATAATACCCAATAATTCAAAGTATAAGCATAAGAAAAAGGATAAATATAAGTTTGAAGTCAACTCATATAATTATGGATAAGATAGATAAATAGTTTGTGATAAAAAAAGTTTAAAATTCAAATAAATTACTTCCTAAATTTTAGGAAAACGTTTTTAAATAAAATATTAAGCTTAATAATATATCAAAAACGTAATATATAGATGATTGTACAACTGAAAAATAATAATCCTAGTCCTAATTTATAATTGAAAAATGAAATATGGGCACGAGTTGTAAATTGGACTCTGTTTCAATAAACTGTTTAAATACAACAGCTTATGCTGTTACTTATAATTCTTGCAAAATATGTTAGCACATACAAAGCAGCAGGTTAATGTTATAATAAGTAAAACAAGTATAAACAAATTATATACATTTTAACAAACAAGTAGTTTACTCATGATCTAGTTATCGACTGTCAATCAATAATTCAAAATTAAAGTAGAATAGACAAAAAATAATATTTATGGGGAAATGAGAGTTAGTATTTATTATTTCTAATATTGTATATTATTTTAAATTAAATTTGTTCTCATATTCATATTATTTTTGTTAGTCCATACTCAAAATCAAAATATAAGCAAATTATTATGTTTGTTTACATTAAATTCTAGTATGATAAATTATACTAGCTTTATTCTAAATATTTGTCCCTTTATACAAATATACACTTATTTTTAAAAAATTTATTTTTTAATAAATATCTAAATACTAAACTTTTATTTATAAAAATAATTTAAAAATAATTTATAGAATTATCTTTTCAATATACCTTAAAACACATTTATCTTTTCTTATCTAAGTTTATGTAAATTTTATTTAATAATTACATAAACCTATATTTTACATATAAAAGTAGTTATATATAAAAATATTAAATTAATTTTGACAATAAGGATCAAACTAATTATTTTAATTAATATTAATCATCCAATTAATTATTAATCACAAGATTATAGTCAGTTATTCACTTAAGTGGAGTATTCTATATATTTATTTTGGTGGGGTGGTTGTAATGTGTACTTAATTTTTAATATATTGAACATTTACTATAAGTCATAATGTCAGTGTTTTAGGTAGATTGACTCATTTATGCTTGTCTGTTTATGTTGACTTTATATAGTATACTTGTGTATATTCAAAATCATTGATACGAGTATATGTTATATAGAGGTTATATTAAAGTGACACTCCACGTAAGGATGAACGTGTATCTAGATTCTAGAAATGTCTATGATGTTTAAATTTGTATGTTAAGCAGGTGTATTTGGCTGGTTTACCTTCATATTATAAATTTAAATAGATATATCAAAATAAAATTTACTTTAACTAAATCTTTTAAATAAATAAATTTATGTTTAAACTTTTACAACTAGTTCTAAATTTATTAATATTGCCAATATTTGAATATTTTGAAATATTCTCACTCCGTTTCAAAATACATATTCTTTTATTTTTTTACACGTATGTCAAGGTGAATAAAAAAGATAATATTATATTATATTAAAAAAAATCTTTTTCTATATACAAATTTAATATTGAATTTTTAAAAAAAATTAAAATTAATACATGTAACTATCATTTTTATGTATCTTAAAATATACAGAAAAGTTAAAAATACATGTACTTTAAAACGACAGGAGTAATTATATTTTCATTTTCTAATCTGATAATTTAAAATACTTCTAAAAAATTATTTAATTAATATTTTTTAATGATAAATTTTAAAAATAATATAAAAAAGTAGAGGAGTATGAATTTTAATGAATTATTTTTCCCTGGCCGACTTTTCAGTAAAGTCGCATTTTGAATTGGATCTTGACCCACCAAACCGGTTCGATTCAAGTCAGATCCTCAAATTCGTTCAAATACGGGTGTTCATTGAAAAAATTACGTCAATATAAATTATGAACAATTTTTAAATGGTCAAATTTTGTTCAACAAATTCGAAAGTCATACTTTAATACATTTTTAAGGCTTAATAAACTCAATTTCGATGGCCATTAAATAACTTATCCGGTAAGAGTTTATCTCCCAATTTTGAATTCGACTCTCGATCACTCACATGTGAAGTTATAAGTCAATCTATAAAAAAACTCAATTTTAACTTGATTTAATATAATTTAGTTCATATTAATTCCAAATTATCTAAACTAATTTATCTGAAAAAGAACAATACGTCATGCCGGGGAGAGAGAAGAAAACGAAATTTTCTCGCGCAAGATTTTTTTTTTTTCTCTTTCTCTCTTTTTCTTCTTTTCTTTAATAAAAATTACCGGGGATAGAGAATTAAATTTAAAATTTCAGAACTTTTTTGATAACTTGCAAATCTGCTCAAAGAACATTCATGATTCAATATTTGCTAGTTTGCTAGTGCGTTCTCCCAATTAGCCACCAAAATTTATAGTCTATCTGCTGGACCACCACCTCAAACTCTCTCTCTCTCGGCCCTTTACAAGAGTGTCTTATGTCTATAGTCGGGTGATATGCGTAATGTGTTTAGAATAATTTATATCTAGATTTATTAGTGTAATTTGTTAAAAAAGCGTGTTCTTGACTAGCATTTCTTTATTGAATTTCCATCTAGCATGAACAAATAAAATACTCCGTACTAATTTTGTTTTAACATTGCAAATGTTCCAGGAGTAGAATTAAATTTAAGAGTCTCTTCTAGGTTCCTTTGTGTTGATTTATCATCTGTCAATACTACTAAATCTTATGCGCTGATATCATGGGAATTAAGAAATTTTCAAGTAACCAAATGAATCACGACAGTTCAGGCCCCAGGAAGTTTCCTAGCAGCTGCGGCTTGTCTTGTACCCATATCTTTCATCTTATTATAACTTTTTAGAACTTAAAAGAAAGCGATATATATACCTTAAGTTTACCAGGTTAGTAGTAGAGCATGTGCATATAATTATAAATGTACAGCCATGAAGTTGAGAAATTCTCGGTACAATAGTGCTACATGTACATTTATCAATAATCATACAATGGCACAATTTGGGGCAAAGATTGTTGCCCCATTACTGGGATCTAAATGAATTCGAAAATTATTATAATAGGTTGGAAGTTTAAAAATCTCGGAAAGAAATTTAGTAATTGTTTGAAGTTTTGGATTTGAATATTGAAGAGATAAAAAAGAATTTGAAGCAATATTGAACCTATAATTATAGTAGTGTTTGATTCATGCTTACTGATATCGATTAACAAAAAATGGAACTCATACATTAATATTTAGATTAATAATTTGATTATATGATTAAATCATATTTTACTGACCTTTTGTACCTTTTATTTAAATCATATTTATGCTTTCAACACCCTATTAGTTATACTTGTATGTAGACCTGGCAATAATTTGGATAACCAGGTCGATTTTGGATTAGATTCATTCGGATCGGATCAATTTTCGGTTATGATATATTTGGAGTACTGTTCGGATCGGATCTAACTAGTTTGGATTATAATTGGTTAAATTTTGAATCAAGATCATATTAAGTTTGATTTGGATTAAACTCGATTAAGATCATTTCGGATCGGAAAAATACAACCTGAATTAATTTTGAATTAGTTTTTAATTATAGTAAAACTAAAATAAAAATCATTAAATACGTTTATTGAAGTAATAACTTATTATTCATTATATTTCTCCTTCGGTTCTTTAATTTGTGAAACTTTAAAAAAATCATCATATTATTAAATATATTAGTTATAGTATAAAATAATATAACTTTTTAAAATTTTGATTGTATAACCATTTTAATTTTTTGATATAAAATTATTTTAAATATAAATTTTGCTTAAGAATAGATTAATTTAGTGAATAAAAAGTTGGTTAATACTATAGATTATGAATCATTAAAATATAACTAAAAATTTAGATTAAAATTCAATTTATCTTTTTTCTAATTCGATATAATTTGTATTTGTATTAAATCGGATCTCGTTCTTCGGGTCATAGTCGGTTCAAATGATTGTGTATTCGATTCTAAATGGATTCAATTTATTATCGGGTATAGTATTTCAGATTATTTTATGTTCAATTTTCGGTTCGGGTAATTTTCGGTTCGGATTAAATCAATTTTTAAGTATTTATCGGATTATGTAATTTCAGATATAAAATCAAATTCGATTTTAAGAATTTCGATTCGGTTTTTTGGATCGAAACCCATTTTACAATGTATACTTGCATGTCCATTGTCCACTTATTTAACAGAGGAGTTTTGTTAAAAAAAAAAGAGTTAAATACAGATCCATTTATTTATGTTTAAAGATAAGCCATTCAGACCCCAGAAATATTTTGCAATCTTGAAGCTAACCAGAACCAGAAAACAAAACTTCACGAGAAATATATTCTCCTTGTGTAGTTGTGTTCATTCGCATGAACCCCACACTGTAGTTGATTGAACACCTAGCAAATATCCTAAATTAATCTGTGGGTCAATAGTCTATATACAGTATAAGATTATTATAATTCTGGAGAATTAGTCAGTTGATATATAATTATTGTATACACGTTATGCTATGAGGTCCAGAATTGGACTCTAAATACTTTAGGAGTAAAGAGCATTTCGTGTACCCGCAGTTTGTGTGTCAGATCACTTGGGATACCATACTTCAAAAAGTACGACTCGCTATACTGCACTTCTTAACGTCCTAGCACTTTGCTGTTTTCCGTTAAATTGGACTAACGCCGTCATCGTCTCCGGTGACTTTGAACGACGGCAAAACAAAACCCAAACAAAGCTTGTCATTTTTTATACCAAAATAACGCTAGCCTTACCATGAGTACGTATATAACAATTATACATACAAACAAGCAACCATGTTGCCGTAAATTGAAGAAATCCGACGAGTTTTACCGGAAAAATAATTTTCCGACGAGCTCCAAAAACAACCCATAAACACAAACAAAAATATCACTAGCATGTTCTTTCACCGATCTACGTACCCATGTAATTAGTTTATGTAACAAATCAACGGAAAAATAAATAAGAAATTCAAGTATAACCCAAAAATCATGAATTACAAATCAAGCAATTTCTAACGAAGACGGATCACGTAGTCATGTACTTCAACACATGGGATTCAATTTGGTTACTAATACGAAGAAAACTAAGTTCAGAATTATCTTCAAAAGTTGCTTTGATCTTCAAGAACACGAAGAACATCTTCTTCTCCAAAACAAAAAAACTGACGGCGTTAGTCCAATTTAACGGAAAACAGCAAAGTGCTAAGACGTTAAGAAGTGCAGTATATCGCGTCGTACTTTTTGAAGTGTGGTATCCCAAGTGGTCTGACACACAAACTGCGGGTACACGAAGTGCTCTTTACTCATACTTTAATTAAACACTATGATTATAACACGGGTATAATTATATTACTATCTTATACCGGTGCGATGTATGGATAATTTTTTTCAATAATTTTATTTTTTAATAATTTAAACTTTATTTAATATTATATATATATTTATATATAATTTATATTTATATTTTAATAGAATAATGTTTGTGTGTTTTGTATAGAGATTTATTTTAGTTAGGAGATTAATGTGTGTTTGTGTGTTTATTGTGTTCGATCTAAACTAGTACGTTATTATATTATTATAAATGAAATAAATTATACATGTTAATTTTTTTTTAAAAAAAACACTTATAATTTTTTTAGAAGGTGTTGAAATAACCAAACTATCAAATAAATCTATGTTCACTTATAATAATATAGTAGGGATAGATAGATGAGACCTTGACTTTGAGTGTTTTGAAAATTGTTCAAGACACTGAGGTTAAAAAACTAATCTTCCAATTTGGTATTAGTAGCCTCTTGTAATTAAAAAAACTAAATAAAATCAGTTTATTATCTCATACTCCATCTCTTCCAATTTAGCATTAGTAGCCTCTTGTAATTATTGGGGAAAAAATTGCTACCACCTCGGCCGGATGGCTATCCCTTAGCTGAACCCAACAATAATCCTCAATATTTTATTTTCCTAAAACAACGGGTCAATGGAAAAATTAAATATAAATATACTTTTGATATTCATTAATTAGATCATCAATTTGCTAAGAACCATGTTCCCTTCATCTCACTTACTAATATGTTTTCTAAAATTATGTATATTAAAAAATTATAATATCTTTTTAATATTAAAGAAATGAACACTAAAAAATAATACATAAGTGATAGTAATCTTGAAAAATTATTATATGAAATAGAGGAATAGAAATGTAATATCTATTTCTTTGATTATGCACGTATATTAAAGCGTCTAGAACGCGTTAACAATCGAATTAACTGGGTTTTAAAAGTAAATCACATTTAGTTTTGTATTCCTTGATTGATTAATTTTACTACTTTCGAAAGTCAAATAGACTCGTCTATTCGGAAGAATACAAGAGAAAGGAAAGGATTTAGGAAGGAGAAAAGAGATAACGAGTATGAAAATTAAAACATTTTTAAGATTAAATGTACTTTAATAATTATAGTGTGTCTCCTGATCATTAGCTCTTGTGAGTTGGGACCAATATTTGAATATAATTAAGCTGAATAGTCTTTAACTAAATCATGATTATTTTTTTTGAAAAAGTTTAACTAAATCATGATTAATTTGGAAGATCTAATATTAAAATATTAATATGTTGATTGAGAATAAAATGGGAGGTGGACTTTTGGACTAAGCATGGGTGGGCACCATGTAGATGTTGACTACGTAGGTATAATTTTCAATGCAAGGAGAAATATTGTCCGCTTCATAAAAACAACAAAGGAAGGTGCCACAGCCAGCCTGCCTTAGCTAGCTTAGTCGCTCTGTTATATACTCCAATATTCTATCCAATTGTTCACACTTTCTTTTTTGAATGTCTCACTAAATTATTTACATTTTAAAATCTTCTAAAAATAATAAATTTTCATATTATAAAATTTACTCCCACCCATTATTTTACTCCACGTTTTCAAATGTATCAATTAAATATCAATTGATTCCACCATTTTACCTTTTTTTTTCTTTCATCAACTTTTTCTCCTCTTTCATAATACTTTATATAATTTTCTTAACCTCTGTACCCAACCCAAATATAAACAATTAGGTGGGAGAGAGGGAGTACTGCTGCTGCATATATACATATTGCCACTATACAGTGTGTACGTGTGTATGTTACCATACAGTGTGTGTACGTTGATATGTAACTTTCACAAGCGCGCGCGTATATATGTTTGTTATGCGTATATACATATATGTTGATATGTGTTTATGTTTGATATGAATTTTTTAATATTTGTATTTTTACAATTTAGTAATTTACAAGCTTATAATTTGTGTATATGTTAATTAATATTTAAATAATTTTTTTATATTATATTTTTATTAATATTTGATATAAATATAATACGTGTGGAATAATTAGCTGCCTCTCTTTTATCAACAACTATCTTCTATCAACAACAATACAACATACATTACTGTACTGTATATTAGAACTACATGGATGCATGTTATATAGTAGGTATGTGTTCTTGTCGTAACCTCAAATTAACAAGTTGTAAGTTTCTAGCTTACTACTCCCTCCGTCCCAACCAATTCTTTACACTTTCCTTTTTGAGACGTCCCACCCAATTCTTTATATTACTAAAAATAGTAACTTTTAACAATAAATATATTATTACATCCACTACTTCACTCCACTTTTTCAACACTTTACACTATTACACCCACTATTTCATTTATTTTAACAATAAAATCACTATTACACCCACTATCCTTGGTCTCCGTGCCCGGACCAAATGTAAACATTTGGCCGGGACGGAGGGAGTATTATACTAACCTAAGTTACGACATGACGCTGGTATATTATAATTAATTACCATGCAGGGTACGGTGTAATTAACATTGATGAGTTAGTGGAGCTAAGATTTTAAAATATTTAATAAAGTTGATTAAATTTTATTTTTAGATTCTAATTTAGGCGGAGCTAAAGTTATAATTGTAACTATAAAATTTAATTTGAATATATTTGATCCCACGTTTTTTGTAATATTTTATAAGAAGTTAGACTTTAAAAAAAATACAGTATGATTTACCCATGAAAAAAGTTACCAGTACTGCCCTTCTGATTACACAATTTCTGATTTTTCCTTTGTATAGCATATAAATCTCAAACCAACAATATGAACGTTAATTAAATCGCAACAACTTGAGTCTTGGCCTGAATATAGCTAGATTATTGAAAAGAAAAAAGATTATTACTAGTAAAATGGTTAGATCGAGATACGGGAATATATGTATTTATGTGAGTATATATAGAAAGGAGAATTTAGCGTTTTAATTGATAGACATAGAGCAAACACAATCCAGATAATTTGACTCTGTGAATTAGGGCGCCACCATGGTCGCTCTCACGCTACCACCGCGCGCACTCAGCTCATATATGTTTGCCCATTGCTATTTCCATTGTCTCCAATATCATATGTATCATTCCACACACACATGTAGTGTGTACGTATCTATGTATATAAGCGTGTCATTCATCACTCACGTTTTTGTCTCCATTGTATCAGCATTGTTCACAAATCATAACTCGTGCGGTTCTGGTTTTGCATGTTCTTTTCATTTTTCTCTGTTACCATTTTTGATACTCTATATTAAAATTTTAGTTTTGGTCCTAGACTTTTAGCCTTCTAGGATACTAATAAGTAATAACTGTTTGTTCCACAATTACGCAGAGATTTGTGAGACCTAAAATCTTATTATGACAATAAACTTTGTTTTTTATCAGAATGATGTCAATTAACTTATATGTGAGTATTTTATAAGTATATGTTGACGGAGAAATCTGGTAATCAACAAAAATTGAGGTTTCATACCAGAAAAAGATCTAACAAGGCTGAGATACGGTGGAGCGTGATGGTTTGCATGAAACTGGTGGCTGGAATTGCTAGGTTTCAGAATAATTAGAGTTTTGTTCTTTAACGGCTGTGAACTCTAATAATTTCGACCTTCAATAATGTGCATACGTACCTCTATTTATAGGTAAAATAGAGGATTAAGTCCACGTCATTCTTGGCAAAACAGAGTCCTAATAGAAAAAGGAGTTTCCTTCTTCAAATCAAATATGACAAAGAGGTAAAAGAAATCTACTTGGAAGAGGTCTCTACATTTGAGTTTGTTTGGATAGGTTAAACCACATTATAAGGTTCAAGGATTTCATGGATCCGACGCTGACTCGGAAATCTTGAGCTCTAGCCGGTCAACTACAACTATTTTCAAGATACCTTGACTGGAAGCCAGCACTAGATCCTCCGTAAATATAGGTCTGTACTCAAGCGGGTTGCCCACGTTTGGAGGACTTAGAACGTGTCCAGATGTGGGCAACCCACCTGAGTACAGGAAAAGATCTTCCAAAACAAAGTTCCATAACTCACCTACGATGGCAATCCGAAAAATATGAAGCTATGACTTTCAATTGACATTGAGAGACATAGACATTAATAGACCAAGATAGATGACTGCATAAGTTTCAACCGGAACTAGGAAGGAGGAAGGCGCACCTTCCTCCCCGTAGAAAATTACATATAACAAATACCCCAAGTCTTGAAATCATTGAATATTTATATAAATTTATTCTTTACATGGGTTATGTATGTATATATTAAAAATTATATGTGTAATAATGCATACCGTGGAATTCCTAAAAGGTGAGCTAACTAGTGGCGGTTTCTTTACAAATTGCTGAAGAGTTGCATCTTGTATCATCTTGCTTTTATTATACATTATACATATGGAATCAATATTTTTATTCAGATTTTTTTAAAATAATGATTTTTATTATCCGGTGTTTTGACTTAAAGAAAAATATGGAGGGAGTACATTAACTTGTTGACTAGAATTCGTAGGGCTGCTGTATACCCAAAACTTTGCCTAATTATTTTTCACATAATTTTTCGGAAAAAAGAAGTAATATAAAATGAAACCGAGAGAGCCTAGTAATGTTAACTCACATAGAAGAGTTTAAGTTATGATAAAAAAACACCATATTAATACGATAACAAAATAGTTATATTTATTAATTCATCACTTAACCATTTGATTGTGTATTATAATTTTGTTTATATAGCACTAAACAAATTTCAAAGTTCATTCAAATTAATTAGTATATATTTACGGTTACCGAAAATTAAGCAAAATTTTATTCATATTAAAGGTTTAGAGTTGGGATGAAAAATTATGTTTGTTTAATTATTTGTTTTTATCACGTAGTTACAAATATTAGCAAAGACACAAATATTAGCAAAGACACTACACTAACGATCCAACCTAATTGTCATGATAGATTTAAAAAATAATGGGCATAAACTAGGCCCAGTAGTAGCAACTAGTCCAACTACGTTAGTGGTAATTCAGGCCCATTAAATTAAAAATTAAGAAATCAGTATATAATATACGTACGTAACGTACGTGCATGTCGGCAGGGCTTACGAGCATTTCTGAATTTTCAACATAAATAATATTTTTTTTTTATTTTTTTTAAAGATTTTATATTTGAAAACTTTTAATTTAATTAGTTAACATCTCATATAAAATATCTAAATGATTCCCACATAAATTTCATAAATAAAGAAAAAGTAGATATAACAAATATATATAAGTGTTATATATTTTAATTTTGAAGTATAAAAGTTTGTGTTTTTATTCATTTTTAGGAAAAATTGACAATTTATTATTTGTTAATATAAATATTTATAATTAAATTGTCTTACGTTGTGCTATGATATATAAATATAACTTTCATTTTTCTAAAAACAAACATAAAATTTAATTTGAGGTTAGATATTTTCACATCTATCTTTTAATTTTTGAACCCAAAATTAGGACATGTTGTCATCCTTTTCAACAATTTTTTTTTTTAAAAATGAACGAAATATTTTATCTTTCTAAAAATAACTATATATTTTTAATATTTTTCTTTATTTTAAACTCTTAAACTTTAATAAAATAGTTTTTGTTCTAGATTTGCAGTCTATTTCACTTTATTGCAAAGGTTTCAAGAAGTAAGATTATCCATTGTGATTCCATAGTTCCCGTATTTATATACATTAGGTATGTGTTGCAGTGTTGTGCATTCTGTTAGTTGTGTCTCTCACTGCAGGAAAATTTAAGAAGTTGGAGTGAGCTTGATCCTTTTGTTGTATTTTGTTATACAGGTATGTGGAGCAGAAGAGAAAAGAGTAGGGAGGGATTCTCGTAACTCAGAACTTGAGGACTACATATAGTTTAAATATAATATAAATAAATAAATTCTCAATAAATTCTGAATCAATAGATAAAAAGACTGATAATAATTATTCTTTAAAATGATTATATGTCCATTTATTATTATAGGTGTTCAAAAACTGTTACAATCAAATAAGTAACTTTAGAAACCAATGGATTGGCTTGAAAAATGAAAAAATTTGAATGAACGCTACGCAATTTTTAAAATATTTTTTTTTTCAAAATATATATTTTTATTGCGTATAAATATTTATCATAAATAAACTAATTAGTAAGAACTTGCAATCGTAACCGTCCATTTCACTGTATTGCAAAAATATAAAGGAACCCAACGGTTGAGATTGAAAGGGCATAAAATCAGTACAGTAGAAAAATAGATGCGATCTATTTGTATATATATGAAAAAATAGTTCCGTTTTGGTTAAGCTCTCAGGAGACTGTAATGCTCCCCCATTTCTTCATTTAGTAGTGAGTAAAAAACCTCTCGTTTCTCTATAACTGTATGTATCTTTGTATATGTATACATTGAGAGCATTAATTTGATGCATTTTTGCTTGTTTGTGCAGAGCGATTATGTAGAGCTGAGTTGGTGGAGTTCTCGAGAAGCTTCTTTTTCGCCTGATCATTTGATTTTTGTCAAGTTTCAACAAATCTAGGGTTTCTAGTAAGTTCTTTTTTATATACTTTTTATTTTATTTTATAAATAATGCTTACAAATCTGCTTTGATTTTGTATATCTTTGTGTTCATGCATATGCTCTGTCTGTTTTCTGCAAAATATTTCACACACACACACACACACGCTTGATTTGGGATGTTTTTGTGGTTTGTTAGATTTTTTTTTAACTGATTTGCGATTTATATAGCTTGCTGTTTGATTTTAGCGGTTAGTTTTAAGTTTTCGAATACAATGTAGTTTGATTTATGTGTGATTGTGCTTGTTTAGTTCATTTAATCGCTTTCTTCGTATGTATGTGTTGAAATTATGTGTATTCTATTAGTTGTATCTCTTGGTCACGGCAGCGATATCTAGGAACTTTGAATTTGAAGATAATTGCAGTTTAGAGCTCCTTGATTTGGTAATTTACTGAGTTCTTTGTTGTTATGATGTATGTAATTTTACTTATATTTATTGTGTGTGTTTCTATTAAATTAATTGTAGGAGTGTATATATTTTGCTATAGTTTCCATTTCTAATGCAGATCGCATAAATTTTATTTTAGAGTTTGTGTTATGTGATCAATTTTTGAATTGACACTACACTGTATTTTTATTTAACGGATGTAAAAAATGTATCACTATTTGCCTATACTCTCAGGACAGACTTTGAGTTTCCATTTACGTTTTGTTGTAAAGGTGTCAAGAAGGAAGATTTCGAAGTTTTTTGCAATGTACATACTAAGTAATATTATGTAAGTTGATTGGATAGTTCTGGTCTTTATAAACGAAGTAGGTATGTGTTGAAGTAATGTGTATTTTGTTAGTTGTATCTTTCGCTGCAGGAAAATTTAAGAACTTCGAAGTTTTAGATACTTACGGTATTGTACTCCTTTATTTGGTAAATTTATTGATTTGTTCATTGATAGCTGGGTTTGTAACTTTGTATATATACAGTGTTCCTGTAAATGTAACTGTATGTATATATTGTGCTATTTTTTTCCTTATCTGAATCAGTCAGCAAATTTTTTATTTTTTAGAGTTTGTTAATGTACTCGTGTATATGGTAATTATTACATGATTAATTTCTAAATTGAAAATAGCACTACACTGTATTCTTATTTAACATATTTACAAATGTAGAACTGTTTGCCTAGGACAGGCTTTGAGTTCGCATTTATGTTTTGTACTTTTGTTGTAAAGGTATCAAGCAGGAAGATATCATTTTTTTTGCAATATATTCTTGAAATATTATTATCTCACGTGATTGTATTGTTTTACTATTATAAATGAATGTAGGTATGCAAGTGAAAAAAACTATTCAGCACAACAAAAGTTTCTTCCTATAACATTGCATGATAGAAGAGTTATAGTAATTAAGAATGTATCATCATTGGAATGTGTAGCTACTCATAGGTTATACATATATCAGTTGGTATCATTCCTATGTCATTATCTTTTGGTTGATGTTTACCACTGAGCAGCTGATATATGAATGTGACGATACCTGGAATCTGTTTGGTCTTTAAAATTTTACTTTTAATATTTATCTTAGATATATAGATAGGGTTTGCGAATAGAATCAGCTTGATCCTTTTGTTGTATTTTGTTACACAGGTATGTCGAACAGAAGAGAAAAGAGGGGGGATTATCGTAACTCAGAACTTGAGGACTACATATATCGATACTACAAGTATCTGAAAGATGGACGAGATAGAGTTGAAGTTTCGGATCAGATTTTTGAATGTCCTTATTGTTGTGAATACGAAAAAAAAGAATATACCTATCTGCAAATTCTTAAACACGCCTCTCGCGTAGGCAGAGAATCAAAGTCTGCGGGCTTAAGAAGCAGGGGAAGACATTTGGGGTTGGAAAAGTACTTGAAGAGATGCTTGGATAAAACTTCACGATCAAGGACAGAGCGTTATGAAAGTGATAATGCTCAGAAACAGACTGCCCTCCCTTCTTTACCTATTGAATCTGTGGACAATGACATTGTTGTTGCACGCAGGACTGAGTGTTATGAAAATGATAATGGTCAGAAACTGATTACTTTCCCTATTAAATCCGTGGATAATAATGTTGTTGCACGTAGGGAGTCAGAAAAATCTTCTGGTAGACATCTGGAACATTATCCGCCATTCTCTACCCATAAGAGAGGTGCTGAATATATGAAAGCTGAAGCTATTGAAGAACTGATTGTTTATCCATGGATGGTTGTTATCGCCAACATACCTGTCGTGTTGAATGAGGATGGACGATATGTGGGAGACAGTGGTCGAAAACTGAAGGATGAGTGGATAGTGCAGGGGTATCAACCAACTAAGGTTCATCCTTTGTGGAACTATAAAGGTCACACAGGCTTTGCTATAGTTGAGTTTAACAAAGATTGGACTGGATTTGGTAATGCAATGACGTTTGCAAAAAAATTTGAGATGGATTGTCATGGAAAGAAAGACTGGAAAAAGGCAAGAGAAAAAGGGGACAAGCTATATGCTTGGATTGCAAGAGAGGAGGAATATAATAAAAGTGACAAACTGGGTGAATATTTGAGGAAGAATGCAGATCTTAAAACTATTTCAGAAATTGAAAAAGAAGATGAGATAAAAGAGGCAAGGTTGGTCTGCAACTTAACTAATTCACTGGATATGAAGGAGAAACAATGTGAAGAGATTAAGAAGAATATAAGCAAAACTGAAGCTAGCTTCTTGAATGTTATGAGGCAGAAGGAAGATATGGCTAAAGCTTATAATGAAGGTACAAAGCTATGATTGCAAAAACTATGAATCTAGGTTACGGCTATAGTTTCTTAACTCTTATTTTCTTCATTATTGTGTTTTTTATGTTGGCTGTTCTTTAAATTCTTCATGATGTTACTTTTATATATGCATTTTCAAGTTTCAATAATTGCATATGGTTATGCTTTTGGGGCTTATTCCTAGTATTGCATTTGGTTGATTAGAAATTGAGATGAGCCAGAAACAGCAATGTAAGGAGCTTGAGACCATCTATCGTGAACATGAACGAACCAAGTTAACATTAGAAGCTAAGAGAGAAGAGCTTAGGCAGTATGAAAAGGTTTTAAGGGAACGTGAATACCTAAATGAAACTGAAAGGAGGAGGTTGGACCATTTGAAGGAAAAGAAGGAAAAGGTACTGAAATATATTGTCTACTTGATTCAAAGTAATTCGTTAATACTTGTAATGCATTTTAAACTTTACGATACTGCTTGATGGAGGAGTTCCTCAAAGAATATGCTTAAAGCATGTTCTTGAAAGACCCAGTTTTTTTGTCTCACCTGGATCCTCAATTTGTGAATCAATGTATTATATTAGCAATCTTTTGAATCTTTGATGCTCATATAATGGTATGTCCTATCATTATGCCTACCTTTCCTAGTTTCCTTGCATGACATCATTGATTATAATAATATAGTTGCAGAGGAAATATAGTGTCATTAATCTTTAAGTGTCTTCCAAAAAATTTAAAAAATTAAGGGTGGCGAACTATTCAGCCACGTCAGTTTCTAATGAGAAAGAGAAAGTAACAACTTACCTATTTGGACATCTTTATATGAATCTTCTTACCAGTGATTCAGTAATGGTGTGATACAAATATGAAATATTATGCTTTGCTTGTCTGTTGTGCTGATTAAATCCTATAACTGCATCCCAAATTTTCTTTTTTACTGGCCAAATATGGGTAAGGTTCAAATGTCTTGAATTGCTTGTGGTACTTCAATTAGTATAGTTTTCTCTTAATTAGCAGTCAAAACTTCTCGTTTAAACTTGTAATATCTGCTCTCATGTTTTTTTTGCCATGCACCTGCCTTAAATTTTGTAGAATGAGAAAGCAATCCTAGAGCAAAAGAAGGCTGAAGAAAGTATGATGAAGTTGGCAGAAACTCATAAAGTGAGTTAAATTTCGAAAAAGTGTAACTGTGTATAGAATAGATCTATCATCTTCTAATGCATGTAATTAATTGAAATGACAGAAAGAGAAGCACCAACTTTACCAACGGATTATTGAGCTACAGAAGAAACTTGATGACAAGCAGCGTTTAGAATTGGATATAGAACAAATGAGGGGAGCTGTAGAAGTCATGAGACCAATTAGTGATGGTGGTGATGCGGAAGCGAAGAAAAAGATGGAGTCCTTGGAAGAAATCCTGAAAGAGAAGGAAGAAGATCTTGAGGGTCTTGAAGATTTAAATCAAGCTCTTATTGTCAAAGAGAGGAAAACCAATGACGAGTTACAAGATGCTCGGAAAGAGTTAATCAACGTGAGTTTTTTTAGTTGCCTTGCCTCTTAATTTGCACATCATTGTCAATTAAAGTATTCTTCTTCTCTTATTTATCTTGGTTCAATGTTAATGACATTCCTTAGACCAGCATTATCGAGTTGTAGAACCATTTTGAAGTTAGATGACACTTTTTCATGAACTTATTATCAGAAAGTATATATATTTGATGAGCCACATCCAATTGACAACCATCAGGTGGGTGAGTTGTTACAGATCTCTTCTTGTTATGCTAGTTGCACGGACATCATACACCACTTAACTGTAATAGACTTCTATTAAGGGTTTAGTGTATTTTCCAAATTCGATAGAAAAGATATTATCCCTGTGAAGCTAAAACTGATGCTATTGAGAGGATCCCATTATGAGCTACGTTATGAGGAGACTGGAGAGTAAAGTCTGATATAGTGGTCGCTGCAAGTAATAGTTTAGTAGCATCAGCTGCATTTAAGAGCATAATCAAATCATTTAGCAGATTCATACCTGAGTGGTATGTAATAACCTGAAAGATTTTACAATGTTATGCTTACGATAGGATAATCATAGTCTGTAACTCTGGTCTTTACACTTTCCCACAATTGCATATCTTCCTCGAGTAATAAGTTCAGAAAGTACACGGTTGTGGACAGGATACATGTCTTCTATGCACTCTTTACCATATATGTCCAATAGCTTAACATTTTTGTGGGAAATTTTAGATTACATTCAAGTCTTAGTTATCCATCATGACTTCTATAGTCCACATATAGAGCAATAGACTAAAACATTTAATAACTTTCAGTATTAATATCTACATGCATGAATCATGGGCCGCACAATACTGTAATAGTTCAGCCAAGTCAGTCAAGTTAACCTGACTCAGCCTGTACTTCAAACCATGAACGATTGATAGCAATTATATCTTTTGTTGGTTCCGAATATAAGCAGATGTCTACAACTTGGACTTCTAATTTAGGAAACAGTAACTTAAGAATATTTATTATTTGAAATTGTCCTATTAATTGGTTTCGGATCTTGTGGATCCTGAAAAAATTAAATAAGGAGCACATGTAAGTTTTAAGTCGATGTTTTATAAACTTCAAATCCGCCATATGGTGGTTCATTTTGCTAGATGCTTATCATTTTATTGTTTTAATAGGGTTTGAAGGACAGGCCTATTCTGAAGGCCTCCATTGGTGTCAAGAGAATGGGAGACCTTGACCAGAAACCGATTGTTTCTGCTGCTAAGATAAGATATCCTGCTGCCGAAGCTGGAGAGAAAGCAATGGAATTTACTTCTCTGTTGGATGCCAAAATTCGGGATTCAAACTGGTACCCCTTTAAGGTCATAATGGTTGGCGCAGACAGTAAGGTAAGCATTCTGTAGATAAAATTACCTGTTAACTGTTCTCTTCCGGGCAGACCATACTTTTTACTGTCATTATTGTTGTTACCTTATGACTTGTATTTTATTCTCCCCAACATTGTACAAATTTCTAACTACAAATATCTATAGCTGTCTTTTCCTTAAGCCCAATCTATCTGTTGATTACTTATTGTATGCTTTGATTGGATGTGACATGTCAGAGAGTTATCAATGAAGAAGATGACTGCATCAAAGTCACAAAGAGTGAATGGGGTGCTGAAGTGTACAACGCAGTGGTGACAGCATTAACCGAATTGAATGAGTACAACCAAAGTGGAAGATACCCAGTTCCTGAGTTATGGAATTTCAAAGAAGGAAGGAGAGCAACTTTGGGTGAGAGTGTAGATTTCATACTAAGACTCTGGAAAACAAGCAAGAGGAAGAGAAGCTGAAGTATTGGTACTTAGATGATTGATTTGGCGTTTGGCGTATGTTTGATGTGACCATTCTCATTTTTTTGCCCGGTAATTAGAGCCCTAATTTCAACTAAATAAATGAAAGCAACCTTAATATACACTCCATGAACATTGGACACACATGTGTACAGAGTCTCACGCTAAATGCAAATGTTTTTCAACTTGGCATATCTTGAAAACAAATGTCTAAAATATTGTGATAACCATAATAAGACGAATAAAAAAATCCATTATATGAGAAGGATAAAAAATATTATATAAAAAATTGTTGCATTATAATGAGCGAATACTAATTTTTTTATGCACGTATCTTGAATGTGTATTATTTATCGCATAAATGAGCAATATATGTGCAAATACATATTTTTCAAAAATACATAGCAGACAGTTGTATATCATCTTATGCCAGTCATAAGCATGTTGGTAAGCAATAAGAAATTTGTATTGGGGGTAATTTAAGTATATATAAGTGTGCTGCAAAAATTTCTCTGTCTATTTCATAGCAATAATACTTCTCATCCTTATCTGTGAACTTTTTATACTTATCTACGGTCATACCATCTGTTTCGACATGTGTAAATGATGTTACAAGCTGTTGTTTACAAGTAGTTTTATTCTAATTAGTTCTTGCTTTGACTGCTTCAATGAATATGCATGTACAGAGTTTTGCAACTACTCGTTGGAAGTGGAGACTTGCATCACTCATGCTATCCTAAGTGTCTTAATAGTTGTCGAAAGTCAGAAACAGTACTCTTGATTCCTTGACTCATTTCAGTTAAGTTATGATAAGGCATAAACTTGAGCCATGGATGCATATCTAAAGATGTCTCCTAAAGCATACCACCTTTTTTTGAGTTGTTTTAAAGGAATAAAACTCTATTGCCCGTATCGTCATCCAAATTGCATAATAACCGAGAACAGACAAGATAATTAATCTCTCCAGGGCTTTAAGGTCACTTGATGTCTCTACTGGCATGGTTTGGCAATGCTTCCAAGTTCCAATTGTAAATCAGCATCATGCTTTTCACCGGGCTAGTTTTATTTTAAGAGTCATAAAAAATGTTAATATTTTTCTATTATTTTGAATTGTTCCCCAAATATGAGGCGTCAAGAACAAATGACATTTATTGTGTTAAATGTTAACATGTTAAGTAATAAAATGAAAATAGAGGAATTCTTTTTAAAATTCTTAAAAGTGAATGATACTTTTAGGATGAAATCCTTTGATCTTAGTGTTGAGGATATAAGTGATCAAGATTATGATAACGATTATAATATGAAAGGTAACAATTAAAATGTTTAGAATCGATTGCTTGATAATGGTTTTAAAAAAATTTGGAACCCATTTAATATTTTCGTCCCGGATTTCTGGTAAGTCAAGACCGCCTTGGTTTTCACAGAAACTAATCGTGAAGAGTTATCCTCAAAACACTACTCGGAACTTGATTAGATGCGCCATTGAGGTCCTGTTACGAATATTCCAAGTATTTCTAAAGTGCTCAGACATTTTCTATAGTATTCACCACTAGCTCAATATGCAATAGACTTAAGTCAGATATGTTTGATTGAAAAATACGAAGTTCTTGGAGACGAAACTGAACAAACTAATGAATTTAGTTTTTACTTATTTTGAGAATCTGTGATGGGTGATGGATGCAGTATCAATCTTGGAAAAATTTAGAATTCATTGTTCCCACTTGGGAGGACATGAAATGAAGGAGACATAGAATGAATTTTTTTTAAATAAAATTTATGTAAAAAAGAAAGAATGTAAAGGTGAATAGTGAATGAAAATAAATTAGTAAAAAGAAAGGAAGAATGCAGGGGAATAATGAATGAGTAAATTTATAATACATTCTAGTGAAGGGAAATCTATTTTTTTGTTTATGATAGTACTATTTTTTGGCGATCTTTGTAATTTGTAATTGATTTAAGAATATCTAAATATTATATCTTTTATTTAACATAACAGATTAAAGTTCTATATATTTCTTTAGTAACTACTAGTCTACTACGACCACCAATAAAATCTATCTTACATCCTGCATTCACGGTTTGCCATGGACAAAGGACAAGCCATCTTATAAATTTTTTCTTAAATTTAAATATTTGTAAAATAATAAAGTCACGTATTCAAATGTCACAAAAAAACTTCTCCGCTATACTGTCGATACTTGCTCAACAAACTTGTCTAGTTTTCTGAGTAATATTATTTCTATCTCTTAGTTTCTAAAAATTTAATTTGAAAGATCATTCTTAATGAGTTTGTAGACTTAGCCATCACAAGAATGAATCATACCACAAGGTGCCGTAACAATTTTTGGTTTATAGTTTTCTCATTATTTCTTTTCTGGTACGCATTACTTTATGTTTATGATTGGTCTTTTCGGGGTGACGAATCCTCAAATTCTGTAAATCATTCTATTTCGTTCGATGCATCGGATCCTGATCAGATTCAAATATCTAATGTGCATGGTGATTTCAATGACGAAACAACTGGATCAAAAAATGTCGGTAATGATATAACTGTCAAAAAATCTGTTATTGGATCATATGACGAAAACTGGTTTGAAGATGTGGAAAAAGTTATGATTCTGGAGAAGGATTTGGAGCCACTAATGGAGGAGGCTGAAGCTAATAGGCGTGAATTATTATGTTCCGATAGGTACATTTATGTTCATGATCTTCCTAGTAGATTTAACAAAGCCTTGATCAAACAGTGTAATTCGCTTAGTAAATGGGATGATATGTGTTATTATTTGCAAAATATGGGACTTGGTCCGGAGCTTGGTAATCCGCAAAGAGTTTTTATGCCTAGTTCTTGGTATACCACTAATCAGTTTTCGTTGGAGTATATATTTCATAATAGAATCAAACAGTATGAATGCTTAACAAAGGATTCGTCGAAAGCTGCAGCTGTGTTTGTGCCATACTATGCTGGCCTTGACATTGCAAGGTATCTTTGGGAATTTCATAATATTTCAGAAAGAGACGCTGATGCTTTAGCTGTCGCAGATTGGCTTAGGAGTACGCCTGAGTGGGAAGTAATGAATGGTAGAGATCATTTTCTAGTGGCAGGACGGATTACATGGGATTTTCGCAGAGGGATTGATGAGAATTGGGCCTGGGGAAACAAGCTTATGTTGTTGCCAGAATTCAAGAATACTATTGTATTGACAATAGAGTCGAGTCCTTGGAATAAGAACGACTTTGCAATTCCATATCCGACAATGTTTCATCCTTCAAACGATGATGATGTGAGTACATGGCAGAACAAAATGAGGCGGCAGAGAAGGAGAATTCTGTTTTCATTTGCTGGTGCTCCGAGGCCTCAACATGAGGAGTCTATTCGAGGGGAAATTATTAATCAGTGTACAACATCAAAAAGGTGCAAATTCCTAGAATGTGGGAAAAAAGACAACAAATGTCAAAAGCCTTCACATGTTATGAAGACTTTTCAAAGCTCTATATTTTGTTTGCAGCCTCCAGGAGATTCGTTCACAAGGCGATCTACATTTGATTCAATATTGGCAGGATGCATTCCAGTTTTCTTTAGTCCAGGGTCAGCTTACGTGCAATATTTATGGCATTTACCAATGGACTTCACAAAGTATTCAGTGCTAATATCAGAGTTTGATGTCAAAGATAAAAGTGTGAGCATTGAAGGGGTGTTGAATCGAATTCCCAGACAAAAGGTAGCAGAGATGAGAGAAGAGGTTATAAGGCTTATTCCTAAGGTTAGTTATGCAGATCCAAGATCTGAATCGACAGAAATAGAAGATGCTTTCGACTTGACACTGAAAGGAGTTATTGATAGAATCGAAACACTTAAACGAGAAATTAGAGAGGGGAAGAATTCTAGTCTTGCGTTTAATGAAGAGAACAGCTGGAAGTATTATTTGTTTGGGACAGAAAAGAAGCATGTGTGGGATAATTTCTTTAGAAGGAAAAAGCGAAACTACAAGGTGAGACATAAATTCGAACTTCGGGAATAAAAATAAGTAGGGGGAAAAAAAAGAAACAGAAGTGGTAAAATCCAGATTTGATAATTTTAGTCCAGCTTGATGTACAAATTCAATTGATTGCTTGTGAACTTTTTGTGTGCCATTGCTTTGAGGTCTATATTTATGTCATCACTTGTTTTTAGCCTGACGGATACCTGTAAGAGATTCAATGAAGCCACGAGTGTATGAGTATTTGAAGTTCTGCATCCAACCTTTGCATCTAACCTTTTCAAATATAAATGGGTGTTTTATGTTTATATATGTTAATCACTTGGTTTTAGTCTATCTAATAATACCTTTTGATAGGCTAGATAAAGGCATGACTGTTGTGCATTTGGTTATAACCGAATCCAACCGAATTACATTTCGGTTAACCGAAACTCACATAAAATACTTGCCGAATAGCGAATAAATATTAGTTCGCTTTTAAAACCAAACCGATATAATTATTACAGTTAATACCGAAAATTGAAATGAACAAACTGAAATTTCATTTTTGCAGCCTTGTAGGTCAGGACGTCAGGTGACAAAACTGACAATGACATTGTGATTAACCTGATTACTTCAACAGCAGATAATAGGTAATGGCTTTTACTTTATTATATATTTTCTCATTATTGCTCAAAATCAGTAGCAGGTAGCCAACTACTATTGCATTACCGATACATGCCTATATTAAGTATATTATATTCAGTCAAACGCAATTAATAATTGAATGATCGAATTATTCAATTTTAAAAATAATATTACCGAAAACGAACCGAAATTCTCTAATTTAGTTAACTGAACCAATTTTTTTTGGAATTTTCGGTTATATCGGACCCGAATAGGTTTGTGCATCAAACATTTTGATATATATGTTTGTGCCGTTGTGCATAACTTTTGCTCTTCACTGAAGTTTATATGTTCCATCAGGTAATCTTCTTCTTCTGATTTATAGCATCAGATTCTTTCTTCTGCTATGTGTGTTTTTGATATTTATAAATATGTTTCCCACTAAAGGATTCACCAGATAGGTATCTAAAGATATTACTATATGAGTAATATGCAGCAGCATTCATTTAACAATGCTACTCCCCTCTCTTGTCGTAATTCGACTGTTCGAGCCATGAGCCATGAGCCATGACATCCCTAGTCCTTTGCAGGGTTCAACTTACCTAAAAAATTTGTCGGAGCATTTACCTTTCTCAGTTTCCCGTTAATTAAACTTGTCTCTATGGGTTGCCTTGAATCCTCCTCAAGATGACAATTCAACTTTTTAGTTTTATGTCCGTGACTTGTCTGTTGCTCACAATTTAAATTAATCCGAATTGAATTTTTCTAATCTAAACAAAATTTGATTCAAAATAAGAAGAGATTCAAATCAAAATCAATCCGACCTGAAACTAAAAAATGAATGTAATAATATGTGTAATCGGAGATTATAGATCTTAATAACTTAAAATAATATGGTTATGGTTCAAATATTAACAAGTAACAATCACAAATTTTAAAATACAATACATGATGAATACATATTTCTCTACGATTAAAACGAAGTTTTTAGGAAAAAACTTGGAATTTTTAAAAACATTGCTGACGAGTACGGTCCAATTAAAGCGGTAAGGATTTTCTCATTGTCCGTGCTAATTTGTAAGTTTATAAGTCTAATTATTAAAAAAAAAGCTTTTTTTTTTGCATGATTAAATGTTCATTTTGAAATGGGAGGGGAGAACTAAAAAAATTTGAATTTATTTAAAAACGTACCGGGACAAGTAAAAGCCTTTGCTGCTTTGCATATAATTCAAACTTTATATGAGCACTAGCCAGTAGCCACTAGCACATAAATTAGAGAGAGAGGGAGGGGAGCGAGAGTGATGGCGCCATTGAAATCCCTAGAAATGGAATACCCAATTATCGATTCCAATTTTCAACAATTTTGTGCTTCTCACCACATTTTCTCAGGTACTCCTTTCTTTTTTCTTATTGTGTGTGTGTGTGTGAGAGAGAGAGAGGCTTTGTATACCAACCTTGTTGTTTTTAATTGTGCTTATGCTGGATTATCCAGTTTGTAATACATTTCAGTACATATACTTTCTTTCACGAAAAATGCAAGTAATAATTACCGGAATTTAAATAGTTACTCACCGCCACCGATACCACTCCGCTGAGGCTCAAACCTGCAACATTTAGTAAACTAGCAAGTGTAACACATGATCCTCCAATTTTTAAGTATCTGTATATTACAATAACACAACTAAAACCTAATTGGTAATATATATACAGTGTCGTCATGTTCCACTATAAACCATTTCAGCTTACAAATTACCGATCACGTCACATTACTATTAATCACCCGTATCAATGATAGAAATCAAGCGTTTGTAATTTGTAGGCTAAGTTAGTCTTTTATTTAAACATTCTCGACTCTCGTGCAGTTGAAGATTTTTTGCTCCATGACATTTACACGTTAGAGCTTTCCACGAAACAACACTCCAATTCAAAGAGATTACATCAGGTCAGTTTTGACAACATATTTTCTTGGCCATATATTCACAATTATTTAATTTGATGTCCTCTTTTTGAGTCAGCAGGGAATTACTGTGATTCTCTCTATCATAGAGGGTCAGCATCAACCGTGGTTGAACGGAATGGAGTTGTTGGAAGAGGCTCAAGGAAAGAAACACAGTATATCCACAGGATACGAAAGGTATCTAAGACAGACCTCGGAAAATTTCGTGTGGACCCTGATAATTCTATCGCTAGCCTTATATTAAAACATTTATTTTGTTACAAAAAATCTTTTGTAATGAGTAGGATTGATATGCTTCTTCAAGGAGGATTATTCCAGGGGAACCTAGTAGAGCTGGTGGGTCCATCATCATCCGGTAAAACGCAAGTGAGAATTTATGTCAATTATAAGACTGAGTTGGTTTGGTTATTGTAATATGTTTCTAGGTAATGTATTACATGGTTGTTATTTATTTATATGCTACATTAGTACATATAAAAGAATCTTTATTTTGTCAGATTTGCTTGAAAGCTGCTGCAAATGTTGCGTCAAATAATTTGGGTAGTGTGATATTCTTTGACACGGGAAACTCATTCTCACCTAAACGCATTGATAAACTTCTTGATCAGATATCAGATTCAGCTAAAATAAAGGTCAGATAAATGGCTGTCCAAGTTGGCTGCTAATTATTTTTCAATTAGTTCTGAAATGAGTTGATTGACTTTCTTATAAAGTTTACCTAGTATGCTTGTTTCATTGAGGTACTTTCCGGGGGTTGGCCTAAGTTAAGCATGATACTAATCTGACACATGCTCATCTGTATAGCTGTATTACTGTATACAGTGTTTGTAAATTGTAAGCTGAGTAAGATGCAGTAAGGCCATGCAGATCATAAAAGTCCTTGATTCCTTGTATATGATAACTTAGAATATTTTAACAAATTTGCAATCATGGAACAATCATATTATGAATATCAAATGGAAAAAGTGGAGAGAGTCATCATGCATGTTTTCTTGTCATAGCATGTTTATTTACATTCTTCCAAAAGATTTATGATGCATATACCTAGCCTAATAATCCACACACTACTCTTGCCCCTTTGACTTTGTTAAGTGATATCCCTTGCAGACTGAAGAAGTACGTCAACAGGCGATGAACAAAATAGTCTGTCAGTCTGTGTTCGACATCTTTGTTCTAATCGATCTGCTTCATCAGCTAAAATCCAACTTGAAACCTGTGGTATTTTCAAAAATACGATTCAATCAATTGTTTTTAGTTTCACCATAATATTTTTGGCTGCATTTTTCTGTGCGATTAGAATGTATTGCAAAAAATTGCAGACAGGCTGCCCAGTTCAGATGCTTATTGTTGACTCGATATCCTCACTTGTCACTCCAATTCTTGGCAGTAGTGCCCATGGTATGCACATTTATATGATACTACTTTCTAGAATCCTAGGTACAGAAAGCACCAATATTTCTTTCTTATAGTAATGAAAAGCAATAAATTTTCTTAAACTTAAATTGTTTATTTTTAGCCAGTAAGGTAATTATACTTTCCTTTTTAGCACTTCAATACATTAAGTTGTCTAAATGTACAGAAGAAAATCCACCATTAGGAAGTGTGTGAAAAGTATAGTGCACATTTTAAGTTTTGCAAGGTTAATTATCATGGCCATGATGTTTATAGTGGCAAGGTATATAAGCGGATGTGATTTATATTTGTATATTCTTCTGTAATTTTTCTGCCACAGTTTTTCAAGGATGCTTAGAGTTTGTTAAATCTTGTGGTGAAGAAGATACGTTGTATCTTTTACAGCAACGTTCTGCATATATCATATTGCTTGTCTGATTTCTCTTTATTAAATATTAAGTTGGCATGCAATCTTTCACTATGTTGTAAGTCGGCAGTCTGTCTCATGTGATAGGTCCCGACTTCATGAAACACTTACACTATACTGGACTTTGTCGTCTATTATAGTCATGATTTTTTTAGGGAAATTCCAGTTTGCATGTACAATCAGTCGTGCTACATTTCTCTACCATATACTCTTCGTGTGCCCATACAGTTTTTAAACAAAAAAATAAATTATACTTCCCTCATCCCAAATTAACTGTCCTCTTTTGTTTCAGAATGCTAATCAAGAATTAGTTTTACATTCAAGTTACTCGGTTAAGTTAATTTTGGAATTACTTATAATGATATATTTTGGGACATCCAAGAATGGAAAACAGTGTAGTGTGGGACAGAGGGAGTAAAAAAGAAGGAAAGATAAGTTCATTATCTTAGCTTACACATACTAAATTTGTATGCTGCGGGGAAATAATTATTGTACTTGACATACATCTTCTGTAAATCTCGTATATGTTTAGAACTAAGCAGACTACTCTTGATGAACATAATACAGGACATGCTTTGATGGTTTCTGTTGGTTTCTTGCTAAAGGAGTTGGCATATGAGCATAATCTCCTTGTATTGGTTAGTGGATTTAATTAAGACAAAATTCCATCTTTTTTTATGATTACAATTCTCGTCTAGCTTTTGTGTAATTGTACACTCCTTTTAAGCCATTTTGCCTAGTATATCCACTAATTCTATGCATGTTCATTGCCTTTGAATGTTTACCCCATTATAAATTCAATGTAAGTTTTCTTATATATAATAGGTGTTTATTATGTTCTAGCTTAATTATGAGAAAGCCATTCAAATATCAGACCTTGTCGTTAGAAGCACAAATAAAATTGGAAGGGGAGAAAATTATGTGTTAATTACTTTTTAAAAACATTTAAAACTAGTGATTACCTCTAATGGGGATGAAACCAACTAAAACTAGGAAGAATGTCCATCCCTTTTCTAGGTAATTGATTTGGTTTATTTGACCTTCTTGAGAATCCAACATTGAAGATTAGAAAAAACATGATGAACAGATATTTTCAAAAGAACATGATCAATCTGGAAAAGTGAACTTTGAATCTCAAACTCTCTTAGATCAATCCAGAAATTAAGTAATTTGAATCTCAACCCTTAGAACAATTGAGTAATAGAAGTTTAGATGAAAGAACAACTAATCACAGTTTATTCTCAAAAGAAAATGTGTAAATCAAACATTATTCTTAAATATTAGTACAAGAGATGGGTATATATATGATAGGTAAATAACCTATAGTCCTATACCTTATAGGAACCGAAAAGAATTTCAATATCAGCTAGAATTGGCTTATATTTGAACATATCTTGGAAAATCAATTAAAACCCAATCCAACTAGGAATACATATAAAAACCAAATTTGACCAGGAAAATAAAACCCAAGTGTTCAAAATAAGAATAACCCTTTCAAGTGAAAGGTAAAAACTTGCACGCCAAAAATCTACTTAAAAAGCCCATGTAATTGAGTAAGCTACTTGTCCAGGCTTCGTCCATCCCTCCTTGTTATCCAAGTAAGCTTTGTAACCCATGTTTGTCTCTTGTCAATTTCAAACCCCATTATATTGAGTAGTAGATTGATAGGCTGATCAAAAGAAACTCCCTTTGAATTCACATCAATAATGAGCTCTATGTTATTGTCATCACTATGATTGCAGCAGTTTCAGATGGAGTCTGTTTCATGCAATTTGCACAACCAAGTAAAAGAATACATCAAGCATTTCAAAATGACTATAACTGTAGTTTTTGATGGGTGCTTTGCTCTACATATGTTAAATAGGAATTTTCAATTCGACGGAAACACTGGATACGTCATCTGACATGCATCAGAAATACCTGTCTTTATAATTGTACACTTATTGCACGGGGACCCCTACCAGTGGATGTACCCAAGTTTGGGGACGTCCCGGGGATGAGGACGGCACAGGACGTCATGAAGACGGCTTGGGGACGTTTCCTAAAAATCGGGGATGGCAGGCTTGGAGCGGGGACATTTCAAGGACTCAAAATTACTAAAATACCCGTCCCCGCTCTAAAATCCTAATTTTTTAGGCCGCAATATATTTATATTTGGAGCTACTCATGACATAGGTGGTTATATTCCTCCGGTTATACTAAATTGTGAATATTTCAGATGTACACTTATTACAAGTGTACATCCACCGGTAAGTGTCCCCGTACCCGTCTCCGTGCAACATAGCTTGTAATGTTATAGGGTCTAAACATATATACATTAGCATGCCTTTTGTCACTTATTTTCTGTCCTTTATGCTAAGTTTGGTTGAGTTGCATGTGAATTTGTGCCTTTTCTTGACTGGTTTGATTGCTATTTACTTGGATTATCTAAATGAATAAGAAATCACCATGTCCGTTATGTAATGGTTATTGACTCAGTTCCATACCTCCTTTATCAATTGCAAAAAACTAATGAACTTCAATATAAAGAAAATGCTGAGTTGTTAGTTACATTTTATCTTTTGATGATTGTGTACTATACTCTTCAGTACTTGGCTTGTTTCAAAAAAACTGATATAGAGAGTAGAGTGCCTAACAAAGATATGTATTTAGGTGAGTAATCACATGGTGGGCGGGGAGGGAGGTCATCTAAAGCCAGCACTTGGAGAGAGTTGGAAGAATCTTTCCCACATGCAGCTTCATCTTTCCCGTGATCGTAAAAGCAACATATGTAGCATGTCCATACTTCGACACCCATACATTGTAAGTTCTTAGTTTACACACTCAGCGCATAGAATTGGAAGCTGTGTATTGTTTCTGTTTATCACTATCTTAGATTGTGTTTAAATGGAAGGAAATATAAACAGAACAAAACCAGAGAAGAAAAGAGGTGCTTTACACGTACCCATCAGCTTCTCTGTGTCCGTTGCCCACCTCTGAATTAATGAAATCACTTTCTTGCATATATTATCTCTAAATTAAATAAATCACCTACTTGCATATATGTTATAATGTGATCCCCATTTGCCCTATCATCAAGATTTACAAATTTCTTTTTCATTTTGGTTTTCTACCCTAGGCTGCAGGAAAAGCTGTGAGCTTTTCTTTATAACGCTTGGTCCATTTTCAATTCGACCCTGAGTTTTCAGGTAAAGGCTGTAAATCATACACTCCCTCAGTCCCAAAATAAGTGTCATTTTGACTTTTTTCACGTAGTTTAAGGTGTAAAAAAAAGTTACTTATATATATCATTTTTTGAATTTTTTTTAATAATAATTTTGGTATTATATTTTTATTCAAAAAAAGAAAATTGAAAAAATAATTTATATAATTAAGTTTTTTTCACACCTCAAATTACGCACACAAAGTCAAAACGACACTTATTTTGGAATGGAGGGAGTAGTAAATATAACCTTTTTGTATTTCATCGCCGAAGTCAATGTTGATTTTGAATATCCTTGTTGGGTGATCCAGTAACCTAATCTGCAAGTCCAATTTGTTAATTCTCTCTTGGCATATGCGTATTCTCCAAATAATTTATGGGGATTTGTATATTCCAAATAGATAGACTCCAATATTTAATCCGAAGTGGCTGCTGGGAACTTGGTGGGCTGGAAGTTTAGCTGGATAGGTGCTTTGATTACTATGCTACATACACACATAATGACATAAACATAGAAGGATGCACTTATTTAACTTTCTGTGCACCACTTCGCAATATGAGGCTGCCAAGGAGCAATGAGTGAGAGAGCTTCCGGTAGAGGAGCAATAATATAGACATAGTAGGGGATTTTATTTAGTAATAATTTGTTAGCGTATATGAATATATCGAAGGCAGAAAAAAATCTATACAGGGTTATTTCTAGTTTGTTGGGTACCACAAATTTATAATATTGTTGGAATATATATCTTTGCAGATGTAGGCATATGAACTGCCGAGCCATGTTAGTTCCCTTGCTCATTGTAATCTCTCCTATTCATTGTTATTGTGTTTATATATGAATCAGTGAACCATGTTTATGATCATGATGTGTCAGTGTTACATATATCACTGTAAATTCTCATGTCCTCCTTTTTAAGTTACATCCGAACAAGTGAGCCAACAATTGTTTCTGTTAAATATAGCATCATTGCTATATACATTAATCTGTGTGTTTTAGGGGATTTTAGAATAAGTTTGTAACTTATACAAGAAGTTTTAACTATACTCATGTATGGTATATCGATCTTACGTGCATCAATTTATATGTGCTGGATTACTGGCAGATTGAGGAACATTTCATGATTGATTTACAACGAATTTACATAACCTCCCTTTTATATTTATTGAAAATAAGTCTTAATGCTACTGGAAACCTTTTATTTGTCAGCACCTCGATCAAACTTGATATGGTCTGTATAATCTTTAGTACAAAGTGTATTTATTAAAGATGCATTATGATAATAGTCTATATGAAAGCCAAAGTGGGATCAAGGTATCCCTAGATCCTAGATGAAGTTGAACACGCTCTCATGTATGCTAGCAAACCAAGACATCAATTTGTTCATGATAAATATAAGTATAAATTATTTGTTTTTTGTCATGAATATGTAAATTTCATTTGTTTGCCAATTTGATTTGTATTTTTTTTTTTCAGTGTTTGATGTTTGCTACTCGTGGAAAGTGAAAATGATAAATTATGCTCGTGATCTTGATTCTCGATGAGGTTGATGCGTGGGCACTAGAATTGAAATGTTAATGTGTGCCTGAGGGTGCTAGAAAGGCAAGCACTGCATCAAAATGATGACAAAAATTACGTTAACACATTCATTCTAGAGTATAGATCGCAGATATTTGTGAAGTAAATTTCTTTTCATTGCGTACGTCGGTGCTTTTTGTTGAACATTATATATAATTAGTTTTACTGGCCTGTGTGACTGATAATAACGAAGGGTAGATAAAATCTTGGTATGCACCTATATATATAACTGTGTTGGATACTTGTACATTGTACAAAGACTTCAGCCCGCGGTCTACTTTCTACATACCGCAGCTCTTCAGTTCAGACAAAAAGTTATTTTCTACGTGCTGCAACTCTAGAAGAGTTTGCAGACAACTGTGCAATTCCTTGAAATTGTCGCATGTTCATTCGAAATTTGTGAAAGAAAATGGCTATGTTCACAGAGTATGCAATAAAATGTTTAAAATGGAGCTACCAGCAGATGTGTAGCAAAAACATCAACACCATTAATACAAAACCACTTAAATAAAGGTTTGGCCACGTACTTGTAAGTTACTTCGTCCCAATTAGTATTTCAAAATGCTTTTACTCTTTTTTATTAGTTAAAACTATATAGATATTGATACGATATATTTATACAAAATTACTCAAATAAAGGTTTGAGAAAATCCCATTAATACGTACTTGTAAGCTACTCCGTCTGGTCCCAAAATAGACTGTTTGGTAATGTTTAGTATTTCAAAATGCTTTTATTCTTTTTTATTCATGAAAACTATATAGATATAGATACAATATATTTATACAAAACCACTGAAATAAAGGGTTGGCAAAATCCCATTAATACGCACTTATAAGCTACTCATCTGGTCGACCGTTTGGTAATTTTAGGCTCTGTTTACTACACTAAAAAAGTTTTCAGTTCTCTATTTTTTGTTTTCCAAAATTTTTCTAAAATCTTCATTTCTTAGAAAACATCTAAAAGCTAAGAAAATGTTTTCCAACAAACAAAATAACATTTCATTAGTTTTTTGTTTTCCTAATTCATAATATTTGATACAGAATGATTTAATTTAATAATTAGCATGCACTTATAATTGTAAAATATTGTTTTCTAATCATAATTTTAATATTTTGTATTTGTCTAGTTAACATTTTTCTTTTCAATGACATTTTTACAAAATACGTCAATTATAATTTAATGTAGAATAAAAATAATTTTGTATGTTATTTGAAGTTATTAGTAGATGACTATATTTTTCCAATATATTAGTATATAATTTCAAAACATAATTTAACCAATAATTTTAAATTTATTAATCTTTTTATAATTTTTTTAAAAAAATGAAAAAAATATCTACCTTCTAACTATTTCTAATAATTAAGCTTAATTGTAACTTTTTCTAAAATTTAATATAAGTAGTACTATATCATTTTTTTAATTTTTTAATTTATTTAATTTATTACTATTTAAAAAATGAATCATTAATCTCATATGTTCAACAGTACGATACATACATACATATATACATACATATACACACACACACACATATATATATATATATATATATATATATATATATATATATATATATATATATATATATATATATGATAGAAGTTTGTTTTTACTAAGGTCGGATGTATCAGTTATTTAGCGTGTTTTTCATTTTCCAAATTTAGAAAACATCAAATAGTTGTTTTTTAGAATTTTTCAACATGCAATTATAATTTGGAAAACACGGAAAACCGTGTTTTCTAATTTTTTGTTTTTCATTTCAAAAAATACCTGATTTGAACACGTTTTCAATTTTTTTATGTTTTCTTAGAAAATTTTCCCGGAAAACGAGTGAAGTAAACAGGCCCTTAGTATTTCAAATTATTTTTACTCTTTTTTATTCATGAAAATTATATAGATATAGTCATATAGATACAATATATTTATACGGAATATCAATTAGGACATCTCTAAACCATATGACTTTTTGAGTTTAAGTCCCGAAACTATTTTTTTTCTTAATTGAGTCCTTAAATTATATAATTTTTGGATTTAAGTTCTTAAACTATTTTTTTTCGTAATTGAGTTCTTAAACTATATAATTTTTTTGATTTAAGTCCTTAAATAAAATAATTTCTTAATTGATATTCTTAAATTAATTTTTGTTTTGAAAATAGATTCTTTTGTTTAAATTTTTCAACAAAAATCAATTTGATTATTAATGGGACATTTGCTTCTTTTTAACATATATATTTAAAATTAAAAATTAATTTTTAAACTATATTGAACACACATATAATAATAAAATATAATTAAGTTATATATATTAATTGACATATATACAACTTTATATTAGTTAGTTCGTACTATTAAAATTTATTATTTTAATCAGCTCCGAGAAAACAAATTATTTATATTATTATATTTACTGATTTTTGTTGTTGAAATTCATATATTTATTATAATAATTCACTTCAAAGTTTTAAATAATATATATTATTATTAGTTAAAAAAATCCGACTCAATTAAACCTAACACAACTTTTGTTATTTTAATTTAATTTGGTCATATTAGTAAATTAAGAAATTATTTTATTTAAGGATTCAATTATGAAAAAAATAGTTTAAGAACTTAAATCCAAAAATTATACTCCATCTCAAATTAGATAGTTCTTTTGCAAATTTCACACATATTAAGAAGTATTAAATGATTGTAGTTTTTTTTCATATCTACCCATATTTATTATATTAAGTTACTACAGTATTTGAATAATACTATATTGAAAATGACAAATAAGAAGGGATAATTTTGAAAAATTATTGATAAATACTCATTAAAATAAGAGAGTGACAACTAATTTGGGATAATTTTTTTTGTAAAAGGGACATCTAAAATGGGATGGAGGGAGTATAGTTTAAGAACTCAATTACGAAAAAAATATAGTTTAAGGACTTAAACTCAAAAAATCATATAGTTTAGGGATGTCTTAATTGATTTTTCTATATTTATACAAAACCACTCAAATAAAGGTTTGGTAAAATCACATTAATACGTACTTGTAAACTATTCCGTCTAGTCCCAAAATAGATCGTTTGGCAATGTTTAGTATTTCAAAATGCTTTTACTCTTTTTTATTCGTGAAAACTATATAAATATAGATACAACATATTTATACAAAACCGCTCAAATAAAGGTTTGGCAAAATCCCATTAATACGTAGTTGTAAGCTACTCCGTCTGGTCCCAAAATTGACCTTTGGCAATGTTTAGTATATCAAAATGCTTTTACTCTTTTCTATTCGTGAAAACTATATAGATATAGATACAATATGAGAGTCAATAAAGAAATCAGTTAAGAGCTACAGCTTACAAGCACTCAGATAATAAAGAAATCAGTTAAGAGCTACAGCTTACAAGCACTCAGATAATAAGACCCGGTTTAACTGTAATTAGTCCAACTTACAATTGTTGCCAAGAATGCTGCTTCTTTTATTGGACAAAGGGATATGCTGTTGAGGTGGTGTTTTTGGTAATAACAACCCACTAGATAGCTTCTCCATACAAGTGTATATGGGATAATAATGCATTTGAATAGATACAACAGACACAATGTCACTCGACTAAAACATGATTAAGTTTTCCGCCAATGCAACTACAAGAGTATAGGCAAAAACATACTAAATGTCAAAAAAACTAAGCATGTCCACCCATTGAAAGCTGGCACTACACAAACTGAAGAAATGGGTACAAAATGCTCAATGATTTGGACTGCAGGATTTCCTGGTCTTATCTTGAGCAACATATTGAAGTCCTGGAAATGGCTAACGCGTAGGAAACTATAGGAAGGAGAAAGAGAGGGCTGCAGTGTTGAGACTGTGGCCATCAAAAATGTACCAAACTGTAAACCAAAGTCCATGCAAGCTGCAAAAAAAAGTAAATGTGTGAGTCCTAAACAAGTATCTTTGCTAGCATACAGCAAATCAGAAGTTTGAAATACCAAAAAAAGCGTTATAGAAGCAAAGAGCCCCTCTTGCAGGAGAGCACCATGACCCCCAAAATCTTCTTCATCAACCTTTAGTAGCATTGCATAATAACCATAAATTATTGCAGAGGACAAAACCAGGAATCTGTAACAAATATTAGCAACCACATAATCATCATTGCTGCACTTATTAATAACGAAGTTCAAGAGCAATCTATAGAATTAATATAGGACTGTGGTAAATATTTCTTCAATAACAATAATGATTTATGTATTGCAATTAGAAATTACAGGATTGATGAGCATGCTAAAAAGAATTACTCAAACTTTCCCCCTCATTGAAAACACAAATTATACTGGAAAATCAAATATACAATATTATTGTCACAGACATATAAGATATTAATACTAGATGCAGTCCAGGTCACAATTGCTGCCTGTAAATATCATTTATTATACATTGCCAATATCTATTACTTTATGCAGGAGGTTAATTATTGGTGAAAATGAGATAAGACCTGAACACCCAACAACCTGGGACAACCAAGCTTATAAATACAGCATCTTATTCTTTCTAGTTTGATGTCATAATCTTTTTATAATGGAAAAGAGGACAACCTTGGAAAGGGTTCTGAATGCTGAGTGAAGCAAACCCAAGGCATGTCTCAAGCGATGGTAGCATATTTCATAAAGATGCAACTGAACTTGCTTTTCATTCAAATTGTTTCTAATTCCAGGATGAAAAAATCCATAAACTAAGTGGTATAGTCATAGATCAAAAACTCTTTCATAGTATTTAAGCAATTCATATACTATCATAATCCCAGTCAATATTATGTTAAACATACTTCTGCCATCCTAATTTTCACAGACTACAATGTGATTGCTAATTCTATTTACAGTTAAACCTCTTTAAAGTAAAAGCCTTGGGACCAAGGAAAAAATTACTTTATCGAGAGCAAAAATACACCGTCTCCATTATGTTGGGACCGGAAAAAAATATTATTTTAACAAGGTTATTATTTTATCGATTATTACTTCATCGAGGTTCAACTGTAAATATATTTGTAAAATTATAAATAATGGTTAAATACCAACCTAGGTATTCTTTAATAATGCAAGCCAAAATTTGAACTACTAGAAAATTTCAGAAGACCCCAAACTTGGTAATTTCATTGAGTACTAAAAGAACTTGAATAATATAGCCCAAAATAAACTCAAATAACATTTTTTGTGGAGCTGAAGATGCAGTTTGGATGTCTTCCTAAAATCAGTTTCTTTTTGCACATGTGATAGTGTGTTTAAATACGTTGATGGTAATGATAAACAGATATTAAGGCCCTGTTTATTTACAGAAAAAATTTCTACTTCTAAATTTTTATTTTTCTGGTAAATTGGTGAAAACTATAAAAATGTGTTTCAAAACCTACTTAGTTTTTAAGTCCAAAAGATTGAAAAACATGTTCCAAGCAAACCAATTTCTTGGTATAAATAGTTAAACTCTGAACTATCGTATGACCATTAAAAAAAACTTTATAAATAAGTTAAATTTTCTATTACAAAATAGATTCCTTAAAGATATTAACATACAATTTTTTGGTTTTTGCATAAATAATCTTATTCTGTAGAATTATTCTTCATTTTATTTTAGTTATCACACGTGTTAATATAACTAATACTTAAAAATGACCACTCACTGATAATTCCGAGTTTACAGGCATGTTTTCTACTTCCCCAAAAGTAAAATAATTGATTTTAAGTTTCAACAGGGAAATACAAAAAACTTTATAATTAAGTTAAATTTTCTATTACAAAATAGGTTCCTTAAAGATATTATACATACATTTTTTTGTTTTATGCATAAATAATCTTATTTTGTAGAATTATTCTTCATTTTATTTTAGTTAACACAAGTATTAATATAACTAATACTTAAAAATGACCACTCACGATAATTCCGAGTTTACAGGCATGTTTTCTACTTCCCCAAAAGTAAAATAATTGATTTTAAGTTTCAATAGGGAAACACAAAAAAACAATCCAAAATTCCAAACTTTTCCAAATTCTAGTTATAATTTGGAAAAGTAGGGATAACATGGTATTTCCAATATTCCTGATTTTTCAATTTAGAAATTAATTAAAATGAACATGTTTTGAAAATTTTCTATTTTTTAAGAAAAAAAGTGAGCGAGCAAACAAAGTCTATATATCTACTTATAATTCAAAATATTTAGAGCTCGCCTGGGTTAACTTAAAAAAATTTACTCATAACTTAAATTATAATTTATTCGCTTAAAGTTAAAAATGATATTTTTTTACTATGCATCTGTTTGGCTAGTTTTACATAAAGTGATTTTTTAAAATAAATTTTGACTAAAAAATAAAAGTTTATATTATTTAAATATAAAATAAAAGTATAAAGCACAAATATATACATAAAATAAAAAATAAGTTAAATAATTCCTCAAATGTGTGTGTCTGTTTATATTAGAATTTGATGTGAAAAAAATAAGCTCGGAAAAAAATACCTTGGAGGTACTTTTTGAACTAAAACTAGCTTCAAACTAAACTAAAAAATTTAAGTGTATACAAACACGTCAAAAAAAAAACTTAAAGCAAATTGGGGCATCTTAAAGCTGCCCCAAACAGGCTCTTCGAGTCCACATTTTCTGATCAAGAAAATTATATATATATATATATATACACACACACACATATACACACACGTGCAAGCTTGGATTGACTTAGATTATTATTTCAACAAACAAATTAGAAAGTATAACATCTCCAACTGAAGCACTACTGGGTTCTTTTGCACTCTAGCCATATCTAAAAAAAATCATTGAACATTATTTTAAACCATGAATTAAATTAAAGATAAAAGGTTCCTACTAAAAATAAATAATCCAAAGGAAACACCGGAATGAAAGACCATTAGAGAGTATATGATGTCATAGATTTTTTTTATTTATAATTGATTTCCTAATCGCATAATTGACTTAAAGATGAGGTTGATCAAGTCTCGTTTCAAAAATTGATGTACAACAGAACAAGGCAATGATTCAATGACATACATAATTCAAAATTCAAAACATGGTGTCATTCCCTGGAGATATCGCAAAATGTGATAGCAAGGAGTAAAAAGTCAGTATATAGCCTCTGCAAGGTAACCCTACTAGCACTACTTTGTAAGGGAATTATTGAGCCACGCCGCACACACAACCACACCCCCTACATTTCAGTCCTAATATAAATGCAAAGCAAATAAAATTTGTAAAATGTTTCTTATCTTATATTAGTTGAACTACAATATTCTTCTAAATTAGAAACCCAACTTAGAAACCCAACTGGGACCTTGATTACCAAACCCCGCCCCCTCAGATAAATTAAAAAGAATCAATCCATTAAAATAGATATTAAACATTTAAACCCATTAAAATATACTTATTTTATATATAACATAAATAATTAAAATAGATATATTAATTGAGTTAATTTTGAAATACATTGTTGATAGTAGATGATCCATTTAGTAACGCCTTCTGCTATCACGTTAACGTTTCATTAATATTTTTATTGGCTATTTGGTGCTATCTGCAGCTACTAGTGTGTCCATTCGTAAGAGTGAGCGAGAGGATTGATCCTTCACCAAACACAAAACTGTTAAGGATATATTCATTTGATGATGTACAAAATACTAGAACAAGATCTAGATTAGTTTATCTGTAATAAGTTTTTCTAGTCTCTGAAATGTATAATCAGAGTCTAGATAGTCAATATTCATGTTATTTGTACTTGGAAGAATTTCTGTAGAAAATGAAACCAGAGTCTGGAAGGTGATCAGAGTCTATAGACTATCAGAGTCTATGATCTATCAGAGTCTACATGTGATCAGAGTCTGAAGATCATCAGAGTCTGAAGATTTCAGAGTCTATACAGTTGAGGATAAATTTGGAAGAAGATCACAGGAATGGAAAGTCTTCGAAGATCAAGATAAATATATTGCAGATATGCTATGGGAAAGAAAGAGAATTCTAGAAGGAAACTGTCAACTAATAATTAGGAATTTTATTCCTATTGTAATTTATCTTTCTGTTATTAGTTGATAGACAGCTCTCTATATAAACTCTATGAAACCTAATTGTAAAGGTGTGGAAGTCGAAGCATAATTATCTGAGTGAAATTCTGTGAGAGCATAGAGATAGAGAGAGTTGCTGTGATAAACACAGAGAAGCTGCTAGGGTTTGTGTACACCCTAGGAGAGTTTTGCATTCACAAATCAATAATACAAAACAGTACTTATTCATATTTTTGTGTTTGAGTTTGTTCTTAATTTGATTTTAAATCGGGCAGAAAAGACATACAAGTATTCAACCCCCCCTTCTACTTGTACGACTGGGAAAACAATTGGTATCAGAGCCTAACGTTTAAAAATCGATCAAAGATGTCTGGAAACAATGATGGCAATTCTAAGATTCCTATGCTTAAGAGAAACGAGTTCACCCACTGGAAGGTTAAGATGCTGCACCATCTGGAAGCAACAGACCCTGACTATCTTGACAGGATTAATGAAGGACCCTTTGTGCCCTTAAAAATTGTGCCTCAAATTAATGAGGAAGGCAAAATAACTGAAGAACACCTCGTTGAGAAACCAAAGGCTGAATGGACAAAAGAGGACAAAGAAAATGTCCTTAAGGAGGCAAAAGTAAAGAACATTCTCTTTAACAGTTTAGATTCTGTTCTAACTAACTGTGTCATATCATGCAAGACTGCTAAGGAGATGTGGACAAAACTTGAGGTGCACTGTCAAGGGACTAAAGATGTCAAGAAGAATGCTAGGTCTTTGCTTATTCAAGAGTATGAGTACTTTGAAGCAAAATCTGGAGAATCTATCACTGAGATGTATGATAGGTTTACAAAACTCTTGAATGAGATGGCTATGCTTGGTAAGGTTTATGATTCTGAAGATACGAACACCAAGTTTCTGAGAGCACTTCCTGAAGAGTGGGACAATAAGACTACAGCCATAAGGGAAGCTAGAGATTTGGATGAACTAGATTTGGATGAACTAACTCTAGAAGAATTGTATGGCAGACTCAAGACATATGATTTGGAGATGCAACAAAGAAAGAATAAGAAGTCTGTAAAGACAAAATCTGTGGCACTCTTGATGGAGTCTGAGAAAGAACAACAGAAACCATCCACAGAAGCAAGAATCAAGGATTCAAGAAAGAAGGGTAAAGCTGCTGTGGAGTCAGAGTCTACTGACACAGACTCTGATTCTGATGAAGAGTTTGATCTAAGTCAAATGATGGCTATGTTTGCTAAAAATTTCAAAAGAATGAAATTCAACAAAAGAACTGGCAAATTTAGCAAAAGGCCATCATTCAAGAAGGAAGATGAAAAGGTTGAGAAGAGCAAGAGTACAATTATCAAACTTGACAAAGCAAAGGTCAAATGTTTCAACTGTGAAATATTGGGGCACTTTGCCAGTGAATGCAGAAAGTCAAAAAGTCAAGGAAAAGGAAAAACACTTCTATCAACAGGAAAGGACTGGGCAGACTCAAGCTCAGAGGATGAAATTGATTATGAAAATCTAGCACTGATGGCATCCTCCTCAAGAAAATCACAGTCTCCCAAAGAACCCTCATCTCCTAAAACTCAGGTATCAATCTTTACTCCTGAATCCTTAATTAATTTAGACTCTGATGGCATAGAGATTGTGAAAAGTGAGGTTAATAAAATAATGACAACATGTAGGTCTCTCACTAGTGAAAGTGAAAGGTTGAGAGAAGAAAATTTAACCTTAACTAAAAGGAATTGTCATGTAGAATTTGAGTTATTATTAATGGAACAATACAAAAAGGATTCTGAGAAATATAGTCATAACTACACTGAAATTTTGAAAGCCTATGACTATGTTAGGAAAGAACTAGAAGAAGAAAGGCTTAAGTTTAAAGTTTGGACAGACTCTGGAAGAAAAGTTCAAGAAATTCTCAATAATCAAAACGTGTGTCAAACTGCTGGTCTAGGCTATGACAAGAGTCAAGACAAAAGACCTATTGTTGATAATGATAACAATGAAGAAGCTAGCAAAATTAATAAGACTAAAGACAAAAGTACATTTGTTCCTGTTAAGTTTGTGATCCCTAAAGAAAAAATTGAAGCCACAAACTCATCTGTCAATAGTCCCCTGTTGTTGACAAAAAGACAGATGAAACAGGGGCAAATAACTCTAAGAAAATTATAAACATAGGGTACTTGTCTAAGTCTAAGTTGAAAGAAAGGCTAGACAACTTATCAGAGTCCACCAAAACTAGGAGAAATAGGAATGGTAAGGAAGGCATCAATAAGGCTAATAATTATAAAAAAGATCCTAATGCTCCTAGAAAGAAGTGTTATAGATGTGGCAACCAAAACCATTTAGCTATAGATTGTAAAATAAAAATCGAGATGAAATCAGAGTCTAGTCCTTCTCAGACTCTGAAAAGTCACTACATACCACAGAAACCTTGTTATCACTGTGGTAGCATATTTCATTCTATATATATATGTGTAGGGACTATCATGATTTGTATTACAATTTTTATGAGCTAAAATCTTCTATTGATAAGAGTTTGTATGACACTGTTAAGACTCCACCACAGTCTAGAGCAACAAAAGAGACAGGTAAGCCAAAGGTGAAAATTATTAAGCCTGTTTCTCCTAAAATTAGTAGAAAAGGATCCAAAACTATTTGGGTCCTCAAAATATCTAACTAGTTGCTTTATGTATGCAGGGAACTAGGGTAAAGAAAGTAACCCTAATCCTGGACAGTGGATGCTCAGGACATATGACTGGAAAGAAATCCCTGCTTACAGACTTTGAGGAAATGGCTGGCCCAGAAGTATCCTTTGGAGATGACAACAAAGGACAAACACTGGGATATGGCAAGATTGTACTTGGGAATGTCATCATTGAACAAGTAGCTCTAGTTGATGGCTTAAGGCACAATTTAATAAGCATAAGTCAACTTGGAGACAAAGGTTACCATACTGGCTTTGACAACAAAGAGTGTCTTGTGACTCACAAAGAAACAGGCATTGTGGTTTTCAAAGGACACAGACATGGTAACATTTATGAAGCCAACTTGGAGGATTGCATAAACAGTGAAGTCACATGTCTATACAGCAAGGCCTCAACTGAAGAAAGCTGGAAATGGCACAAGAAACTGTCACACATCAACTTCAAAACACTCAACAAGTTGGTTAAACAGAATCTTGTAAGAGGATTACCACATGTTGATTTTGTACAAGATGGACTTTGTGAAGCATGTCAACTTGGAAAACAAAGGAAATCATCCTTCAAGAGCAAGACAATAAATACCATTTCTGAACCCTTTTATTTACTGCATCTTGATTTATTTGGTCCAGTAAATGTTATGTCAATTAACAAAAATAAATATACTCTTGTTATTGTAGATGATTTTACAAGATTCACACGGGTTTTCTTTCTACATTCAAAGGATGAAGCTTCACAACACATAATAGATCATATCACTTTTCTGGAAAGAAAATCAAAGAAAACAGTAAGAATTTTGAGGAGTGACAATGGTACTGAATTCAAGAATTCAATCATGGAGAACCACTGTGCATCAAAGGGAATTACTCAACAATTTTCTGCGCCAGGAACTCCTCAACAAAATGGAGTTGTGGAAAGAAAGAATAGGACACTCATAGAAGCTGTCAGAACAATGTTGGCAGAGTCTAAGCTGCCAGTATATTTTTGGGCTGAGGCAGTCAATACAGCATGTTTCACTCAAAACTGCACTCTAATAAACATGCATGGAAAGACTCCCTATGAAATGATAAAGGACAAGAAGCCAAGTGTGAAACACTTTCACATATTTGGATGCAAGTGTTATGTACTGAAAGTACATACTGAAAATCTAAGCAAATTCGAAGCCAAGGCAGATGAATCAATCTTTCTTGGATATGCATCGAACACAAAAGCATTCAGAGTGTTTAATCTCAGAACCAAAATTGTTATGGAATCTATTCATGTTGCATTTGATGATAAAAAGTTTACAGAATTGCAGGATGAGTCAGAGTCTACAACACTGGAATTTGAAAATCTAAAAAGTTCTGAGATAAAAGAAGAAGAAGAGGATGAAGACCCTAGAATAAATCCTGAACTAACACAGGAACCTGCACATTCTGAGGGGGAGCCAGAAAATTCAACTCCAAATAATTCAGAGTCTAACAGGTCAGGGTCTACCCAGACAGAGTCTATCCAGACAGAGTCTAGACAGACAAAGTCTAACTCATCAGGGTCTGGATCAAGCAACTCTAAACTCTTGTCAGAGTCGAGCAATTTAGGGGGAGCCTCTTCATTTGAATTTCACTCAAATACAGAAGATGCAAATGACTTAGGGGGAGTTTCAAGTTCAAAAACCAATCTTCCACCTGCTAGAAAATGGACAAGGAATCACACTCCTGACTTGATAATTGGTGATCCTGAGAGTGGTGTACAAACAAAAACAACCACTCAAAATGAATGTCTTTATAGCTGTTTTCTTTCAAAGAATGAACCCAAGAAAATTGAGGAAGCCTTGCAAGACCCTGATTGGATTATTGCAATGCAAGAAGAATTGAATGAATTTGAGAGAAATAAAGTGTGGAAACTTGTACCAAGACCTAGAGATAGATTAGTGGTTGGTGCAAAATGGGTGTATAGAAATAAACTTGATGAGAATGGAACTGTAGTAAGAAATAAAGCAAGACTAGTTGCAAAAGGATACTCACAGGAGGAAGGAATTGACTATGATGAAACTTTTGCACCAGTAGCAAGATTGGAAGCTATTAGAATGTTTCTAGCCTTTGCAGCTCATTCAAAATTCAAGGTGTATCAGATGGATGTGAAAAGTGCTTTCTTAAATGGAGAATTGGAAGAAGAAGTCTATGTGGAGCAACCACCAGGATTTGTTGATCCAAAGTTTCCTGATCATGTTTACAGGTTAGACAAGGCACTATATGGATTGAAGCAAGCACCTAGAGCATGGTATGAAACTCTTTCAAAATTCCTTCTTGAAAATGGATTCACAAGAGGTACCATTGACAAAACTCTCTTTATCAGAAAATATAAAGGTGATATTTTGCTTGTCCAAATTTATGTTGATGATATTATATTTGGATCTACTAATGATAATCTCTGTGAAAAGTTTAGTCAACTAATGCAGTCAAATTATGAAATGAGCATGATGGGAGAATTAAACTTCTTTTTGGGGCTTCAAGTCAAACAGAATGATGATGAAATTTTAATCAATCAAACAAAGTATGTAAAAGAACTGTTGAAGAAGTTTGATATGCAAGATTCTGTAACTGCTAAAACTCCCATGTCAACAGCTACTAAGCTAGACTCTGACCCAAAGGGTAAGAAAGTTGACAACACTAGTTACAGAGGTATGATTGACTCATTGTTATATTTAACTGCTAGTAGACCAGATATAATGTTTGCAACTTGTCTGTGTGCCAGATTTCAAGCTGACCCTAGAGAATCACACTTAATAGCTGTGAAAAGAATTTTTAGATATCTCAAGGGGGCACAAACTCTTGGACTTTGGTATCCTAGAGAGTCAGATTTTTCACTAATTGGCTATTCAGATTCTGACTATGCAGGATGCAAAGTAGATAGGAAAAGCACAACAGGACAATGTCAGTTTCTTGGCAACAGATTAATTTCTTGGTTTAGCAAGAAACAACAGACTGTATCAACCTCAACAGCTGAGGCTGAATACATTGCAGCTGGAAGTTGCTGTGCTCAAATTCTGTGGATGAGAAATCAATTACTTGATTATGGACTAACATTCTCAAATATTCCTATGTATTGTGATAATACTAGTGCTATTAAAATTGCAGAGAATCCAGTCCAACACTCCAGAACAAAGCACATTGATGTCAGGTATCACTTTATTAGAGAACATGTTGAAAATGGTACTGTGACACTTCACTATGTTCCAACTGACAGACAGATTGCAGACATTTTAACAAAACCACTTGATGAGCCTACCTTTCTCAGACTGGTAGGTGAATTAGGTATGTTAAATATGTAAGTGATCAATAATTACAAGAAGCAAGGTATGTACATTAATTATAGTCCTAACACACTGTGATTAATTATTATTGCAACATTTTGTTTGGTATTTTACCTTGACAGAGTCTAGTTTTTAGATTCTGACGAGTCTGTAGACTCTGAGAGTCTGTAGACTCTGACGAGTCTGTAGACTCTGACGAGTCTGTAGACTCTGAAAGTCAGTAGACTCTGAGAAAATTATCGCCTAGACTCTGAAACGGTTAAAATTCGCGCCTGCAGACTCTGATTGCATTTAAAACGTTCAAATGACTTGAAATAGGCGGTAACAGTTATCTTTTGACCGGAGACAGGCTGTAGACTCGTGTGTATTGTATGCAACTTGAACAAAATAGAATTTTTCATACAATTCACTCACTTGTTTATTGCAATTGATTTCTAAGGCAAAAATATTCACAGAGCTTTTTACGAACCCTAGCTAATTTCTTCAAGCTTCTCCATCACTTCCAACTCAACAACTTTAATGGCTGCCGTTTCTACTGTCATGAGGGGACCCAAGGCGATTGCGTTCACATTTGGGGATTTCGAGTTCATGACCACAAATCATGTTGCTGCTCTTGGAGATAAGAAAGGGGTAGATGCTGACTACTACCCTGTGATGGATTTCTTGGAGCAATCCGAGCTACACTACATTCTCAAGGCATCATCAGTCATTCACATGGATGCTGTATCACAAGCATGGAGCACTGCAAAGGTAGTTGATCCTTCTCAGGATCAACCAGGTAAAATAATGTTTACCTTTCGTTCGACTACATTTGATGTCACTGCAGATGTGCTTAATTCTGTGTTTAAACTGCCTGTTAAATCTTCTTTTGATGAAATTGTATCTGATGATGACATTAAAAGCATGTTTAAGGCAATAGGTTATTCTGCTAGCTTAGATAACATGAGTAAGATAACTAGGCCTTACTTAAGGAAAGAATGGTCATTTTTCTTCGATCAAATTGCTAAGTGTTTTATTGGTAAGTGTAGTGGATTTGATGCTATTACTGCTATTACTTATCAAATTGGTCATAGTCTCCTATTTGATAGAATAATCAACATTGGTGATATGTTGCTCACTCAAATGGGAGCAAAATTAAATAATGTGCATGAGGGGAGAAAGAAAGTCTACTATCATAGATTTCTTATGATTCTCCTCAATCACTTCATTCCTGACATGTCAACCAAGTTGGCAGATGATTGCTGTGTGCAGACATACAAACAGCAAAGGAGGATATTCTCTGACATTAAGAGAATTGATGACAAGAAGAAGAGTCTACCTGCAATGACATATCCACAGGTAATGCAGGTAAAACTCTCATCCTACAAACCTTCTATCTACAATGCTTCATTTTTTGGTGGTGAAATGGTGCAGGAACAAGTAATGGAGAGTCCCCCTGCACCTACCCAAGTCACCCAATCCCCTTCAATTATACAATCTTCCTAACCAAAATCCAAAAAGAAACCAACCTCTGGTGTCTCTCAACAGGCACCAGTTGTAAAGAGGAGAAAATTGATTCAATCTAGGCTTATAGATGAGCACAGTGATGAGGAGCTCAATCCACTAGAGAAGCAAGTTGTTGAAGGACTTTCTTTGCTAAAGGAAGGTCATGATACACTTGATTCTAACCTTCAAGCCAAGTCTGTAGACTCTCAAAAGGCTACAGACTCTGAAAACCCTAGGGAAGCACGTCAGGATTCTCACATTGAGTCTCCTGAGAAATCTTTTGCTAAGAAGTACAGAAGGTTAAGGAAGGCTTATTCTGCACACACACACAAGCTTATTATTATTACTAACCCTGTTTTGCAGGAAACAGATGCTCCCAAGGCTCCTGCAGAGCCAGACTCTGAAATCAAGAAAACACCTGAACCAGAGTCTAATGTTGAGTCAGAGTCTAGACTACCTTTAGACTCTGATCATGAAACATTTTGGGAAGGAATGCCATTGGATGCAGCCTCATGCCTAATTGATGAGATCATTACTCCAAGTGATGAGACACTGCTATTCTTATATCCTTTGGTGGAATCAGTTGAAGATCCAGAGCAATATCAGACTAAATCTCAAGTCCTGGATTTTCTTTCAACCTATGAGGCCCTAAGAAAGAGAATGGAACAGGAGCTACAAATGTCTGCACAGGATGTGGTCAAAAATCTCTACAGCTACCTATTCAACTCTTCATTCCAAGTACAAGCAGCTGGGCTCATAGAAGGCAGAACAAATGAAGTTCTCAAAGCACTAGGTGTGCCAGACTCTGAACTGTACATTTCAAAGAAGCCTAAAAAGCTTAAGGTCCACAAAAGGAGAGCATCAGAGTCTGTTGCTGAGTTGGAAACTGAGATTGAGCAACCAGTTTTTAACTATGAAGCAATTTGGGATAATGGAGTTACCTACAGGACAGCCATTCAATGGATCTCTCAAATTCAACCTCTGTCAAGACAGGTGGCTGACTATCTTGTCCATCATATAGGTACAATTGCCAACAAATACATCTATCCAACCTACCAAAGTAGACTGGATCAATTCAAGGGCACATATTTTCAAAGAGTAGGAAGGGAACTGCAGGCACTCTTCAATCTCACAGATGCCCAGGCAATCAATGCAATCCATCTCCGGGCCTTTCATCACAAGTTAGATGCATTTATTCTTGAAGAACAACAGGAGGTAGCAGGTGGTGCAAGGCAGTTGGAGGTTGGGACTAGTGCACCAGTGGTGACTAGTGATAAAGATGCTCAGTCTGCCTCACCCACACAAGAACCACCTAGTCAGAGGTTGGGTGATAGTGGGACAGGGGAGTATGCTGTTGGGCCCTCCTTGACAACTCATCAAAGAGCTGATGAGAACCCCAGTGATATGGGAGGACAGACTCTGATGGATGCTCATGAAGTGATTTCCCAATCTATTCTATCAGAGTCTATCCACCTTGAGGGGGAGTCTCATGCACCAACAGTCAAAGATGGTAACACTCAGACTCTGGCTTCTAATGAAGTCATACTGAAGCAGTCAGAGTCTAGAGTAGACCCTGAGACTGGAATACTGGAGCAAACAGACTCTGAAAAGAGAGAAGATGCTAGTAAGGGTTCAGAATCTGTTGATGCTCACCCCTTGGTGGAAACCCCTAGCCTTCAGACATTTGAAGGGGTTCCCCTCCATCAAGGTGGTTCAGGTATTGAAGCACCATTTTTATCTCTCAACCCCTCTTCTGTAGGTTTATTGAGTGCACCCTCCACATTGAGTGACAAAATATCTGAGAGGTTGGCACTGGACCAGGCAAAAGGAGAGGTAGATAAGGCTGTAGAGAGCCTGAGTGAGATTGAGAAAGTGGGTGCCCAACCCCACTGTGAGCATGAGAGATTAGGGTATCCTGAACCTAGCTTTACTTATTGGGATCAAGATTTTCCAAAGAGTTGGTCCAATGAGTTGGAGCAGGGGATGGATGACAATTCACTATGTCTGATTGTGCAGATTGGCAAACATGAGGAGGCTCTTGCTGCTCAGAAATCATTTACACAGAGATCACATCTTCATCTGGTGGATTCTCTAGCAAGGAGAGCAGATAGGGTCATGGAGACCTTGGTGGATAATCCTGTAATTACAACTGAGGCTGCATATTCGAAGTCAGAAGAACCACTCTTAATCATGCCTATAAGGGCTAGACTTCCAGAGTCTACAGTCTCTGATCACTCTCAGGAGGAGTCAGAGTCTATAGTCCCGTTTACAGTTTCGGAGTCTACACCACCACCAGAGTCTACACCTCCATTCACAAAGCTAGAGCCTGTTGCTGAGGAGTGCACTTCTGCAGATGATGATCATGTTACTCCTTCTTTTATCTATTTTGATCAGGTGTTTCCTCAGTCTTGGGAGTCTGCACAGCAAAGAGGCATCAATGATAAAGATTCTTTTGAGTGTATTTTGGATATTCATCTTTCTGAGAGACTTAAGGCTTTTCAGAAAAAATCTTTTCAACAGGAACATGGTTACTATCCTGGTGAAGAAGATCAAGTATTAGATGGAGCTGTTAAAGCTGAGCTACCTGATGTTGCTGCTCAATTATCCAGTGTGGTCCAGGACATTTCTCATATTAAAACAAAGCTCACTGGTGTTGATAATACAACTTCTCTGCTCAATACAAGATTTGACAGAATTCACTCCCTTCAATTATCCAAAGAGGTCGCTTTTAAAGATGCTCTAGCTGCTATCACTACCACTCAAGTCTCTCTTCAAACTACAGTTTCTGATTTGACCACTAAGGTTGATTTAGTTATTGCAGCCCAGGCAAATATCTCCACTGTTCTTGAGCAGATTCTTTTGGCTGTCCCCAGTGATGATGATGTCAAAAAGGGGGAGAAGGTGAAGCAAGGTGAGTCCTCCAGGAGACATAAGGATGAGGGATGCAAGGATAAATCAAGGGGAGTTAAAAGGAGGAGAGATGGTAATGATGGTGATAGTTCTTATGGTCCTAGGGGTCTTGATGATGTGCAACAAAAGCAATCAGGCGTATCAAGAACTCAAACACATCAGTCAGGGACTAGACATGTGAAATCAGAGTCTAAGTCAGACTCTGATAAGCAAAGAAAGAAATCAGACTCTGATCAAACTCAAGAACCTTCATACTGGAAGTGCAGTCAATCAAATCTGCAACTTAGAGCTAAAAAGAAGATAGGTCTTGGAGGATTTGAAGAATCTGACATTGACAGAACATCTACTCTAACCAGGAATCCTCAATCCTTGACAGATAGGCAGTTTGAGAAGATCACTCAGAAGCACTTAAATAAAGTGGTGTCTGCTCAAATTGTTTATAATGTTTTTGAAACAAAGATACAAGGAGGTCAGGGAGGTACAGAAAAGGTGAAAAATGAGATGCTGGTTTACTTCTTAGAAGGTGGAAGTGTAAAATGGATTAGTCAGTCAAATTTTATCTTTTTCAAACAGGCTGAGGAATTACAGTATATTAGATTCATACTTCAAATTGCTTATGGAGTTAACAAGAGCAAAGAAGCTGTCACACACAAATGGTTCAAGGAGATTGATAGGAAGCTGATTTTGCACAGACAGGCAAATCGACAAATGGGCAAATTTTCTTTAAAATATGTTGATACTGAGGGAAATGATCAAGTCATGCCATTGGAAGAAAAACAGATTAAATTTCAAGAAGGTGTGGGTCATTACTTTGGGTTTCAGCCTATGAGTGGGAAAGTTAGTGTTCTGATATTGAAGGACTTAAAAGATCAAGAAAGCAGTGCAAATGATCTTAGAGCAGCTTATTGTCAAATCAAATGCTCAAGTGAAGAAATGAAGAAATTGAAGAAATTTATTGGTGAGGCTCTGGCAATTGTGGAGGAAAATATGCTGAATTCATTTTTGAAGAATAATCCAGCCTTTGAAAAGATTAAATAAAAAGTAATTCTTTTTCCTTTATAATTCTTTTATACTGTTCTAGATTAATAGTTTTATTCTTTAGTTTTGATATCATCAAACCTTGATTTATGCTTACATTTTATAAAGCATAAATAGGGGGAGATTGTTAGGGATATATTCATTTGATGATGTACAAAATATTAGAACAGGATCTAGATTAGTTTATCTGTAATAAGTTTTTCTAGTCTCTGAAATGTATAATCAGAGTCTAGATAGTCAATATTCATGTTATTTGTACTTGGAAGAATTTCTGTAGAAAATGAAACCAGAGTCTGGAAGGTGATCAGAGTCTATAGACTATCAGAGTCTATGATCTATCAGAGTCTACGTGTGATCAGAGTCTGAAGATCATCAGAGTCTGAAGATTTCAGAGTCTATACAGTTGAGGATAAATTTGGAAGAAGATCACAGGAATGGAAAGTCTTCGAAGATCAAGATAAATATATTGCAGATATGCTATGGGAAAGAAAGAGAATTCTAGAAGGAAACTGTCAACTAATAATTAGGAATTCTATTCCTATTGTAATTTATCTTTTTGTTATTAGTTGATAGGCAGCTCTCTATATAAACTCTATGAAATCTAATTGTAAAGGTGTGGAAGTCGAAGCATAATTATCTGAGTGAAATTTTGTGAGAGCATAGAGATAGAGAGAGTTGCTGTGATAAACACAGAGAAGCTGCTAGGGTTTGTGTACACCCTAGGAGAGTTTTGTATTCACAAATCAATAATACAAAACAGTACTTATTCATATTTTTGTGTTTGAGTTTGTTCTTAATTTGATTTTAAATCGGGCAGAAAAGACATACAAGTATTCAACCCCCCTTCTACTTGTACGACTGGGAAAACAAAAACATCTCAAGGTTTCACAAGAGTTACTTGCTAATATAGTATTGGGGTTCACATTTAAGAAGAGGACTGGGATTTGAACCGTCCCACCCTCATTTGTCAATGCATACCAGTCAGGGGAAATGTTAATACTTAATAGTATATGATCCATTTAGTACCTTCTACTATAGTATCACTTTAAGGTTTTAGGAGAGATGATTAGTTAACATACATTATAATATTATTGTGCCCCACGTGGTGAGGATGCCCAATTTTTTGTAGGCGGGTTCGTAGCTTTGGAATTAGATAAGGATGAAAACTAAGATCTATACACATATCTGACAAGAAACACATCATTCCTTAAACAACATATATGCAAAAATCATCATCCTAACTAGTAGTTTGAACTTCGCATAATAAAAAGTGAGGAACGCAATATGAAGTCATTGCATATGACCAATCAAATCAATTTGCATCAATGCTGTTGTAAATGAATCTTCCCTTCATAGCTTCACATCATTTTATAACATTGATAATAAAGAAGTAAGCATATGAACTTTATCAATGACCATTAAAATAATATGTTTTATATTAAAATTTATATAATAATTGTTAAAAAACTTATAAATATATAAATATGTACATATATATAATAAATAAATGTGTAAACTAAATTAAGTTATCCAGTTTATTCACACCGTTAAAAACAACTCGGTCAAAAATACAAATGAAGTGAAAAATATTCAAATTGCTAGAAGTGGACGGATCCACGGAAGTGGGACTGGCGAGTTTTCTAAAACAACTCCAATGCTTCAATATTTAGCCAAGTTTGTTTCAAAAGAGTCAAGGTGGGATTTGGGCTAAACTGCTATTACACATAATTATTTTTTTATAATTACACATACAGCTATATATTAGTACTTAAAGAAGTTTACAAGCATTAACTTACATGACAATCCAGATGCCACCTATTAAAGGAATTGCACCCCATATCATCCCACATAAAAGGCCAACAATTTGTCGAATCCAATGTAAGACATCCCCCAATTGATCCTACAAGAAATAGTGTAATATTCAAAAGTTGAAATTTTCCATGAGGAATGCTGCCCAATAAAAAACACAAAAAGTGTCCCCAAAGTTGTACAACATGGCAACAGAGCTTGCATTTGACATTATCAAGGCGGTAAAGGTTATTGCTAAACAATTATTTAAATACAAGTCCAAGTATGTTAGTAACTAAGATCAATTTGTGCACTTATTAAGAAAAAGTCTATGCCGCAATATTAGTTTTGATTTTCAAGAAAATCTCAAATGGCTGCTTAATACCTCAATTCAGTAATACGTCCTCTGGGATCTATCCATTTCAATGGATAAAAGGTAGAACGTCATTCCAATAACTATTTCAATTGCATCTTAGTATAAAAAGACATACAGCATTCACAATATTTTTGTCAGCAGAAATATGTACATTAAGGCATACAAAGATTCTATCAACTATTATGGGTAGAGCGATAACAGATCCTAATTCCAAGTTTCACCACAAATCTTTACAATTGGATGCGAGAAACTAACCACCTATAACTAACTACTAAAAGACTAACAACCCATCCCATAAGGAGAAATCTCAGACAGAGGAGCATAATTCACATAATACTTGTAATACAGTCGAATTCCCATAACATATTCTAATAAACCCTATGAATAAAGTCTCTGTATTCCGCATAAAACTTGACTTGGGACAAAATAGATTATAAAAAGCAGTTAATCAGAGCAAAAAACAAGTAACAATAATAACTAGAAGATACATAAGAACAAAAAGACAGATATAATTACATATATACAATGACAATAAAAAAGAAACATAGTAACCAAAACTGAAGGCAATAAAAAAGGGAGGGGAGACCTTGTCCCATGAGGCATCGGGATCAACCAATTTAGCAAATTTGAAGGGAGAAAAGTGAGCGTTCTGGTGCTGCTGCTGCTGTTGATTATTACTATTCGTTTGCTTGGATTTTTTCTCTTTCACGCCCATTATTATTCCACAATTCAATCACTTAATGTACAACTCCCTGTGCGGCTTTGCTTGAGAGAGAGAGAGAAAGAGAGAGATTTTATTTGTATGTGGAGAGAGAAAGAGAGAGAGAGAGAGAGAGAGAGAGAGAGAGAGAGAGAGAGAGAGAGATTGGGGAAATAAGGCGAGTGTTGACGAGGAAGATGATTAGCAAGTGCGTGTGCGTTATGACTCTGGATTCTTGGTATTGTCGATGATGCCTAATTACTCTCTCATTCGGATTTCCATTATTTTTGGAATTTATTTTATATTATAAATTGAATCATGTCAATAAAAATTTATATTATAATAAAAAATTAAAAATTATGGTGCTTAATATACAAGGAAATAGTTATATTTTTAGAAAATTAATAGTTTAATTAAACTATAATATTTAGATATCCATGTTTGTTGGTTACAGAAAAGAATATAAATTGATATTAGGTTAATTTAAGGAATATAATTTATTTTATATACAAGTATGAGATAATTTTATTCATATAGATGTTGTTTTTCATAAAAGCCACCACATGGAGTATATCATTACTTTGAAATAATATGAATAATGGGCCTAAATATCACAATTTCATATTAAATGACATTAAATATCACAATCTAAAGTAAAGCCCTCCTCATCACAATACAACGGTAGTTTAATATGCATTAATAAAATCTATATCTATATATTCTTAATAGGTGCTATTTTTTCCCCTTAGATTTACTATTGTATCCTTTTAAATTTTTAAAATTTACTGTATATTCTTAGGTATCTTAGTAATTTACTCAAATTGGGTAGTCAAGGATTGCTGCGAAATTCCTGTTTTGCCCCTATTTTAAGGATATTTTGATAAATTTCCATACCTAAATGGGTTAGTGGGTGATCCAGTTTTGACCCAGCTTCCTTATTGATGCTATTTTACACTATAATTCGGGTAAATGGTCACCCACCCGGATCCTATTTCCTAAACTAGCCTACAGCCTATTCTAATACCCAGAAGCTTACTACACAAGCTGCTTATACAAATTTGAATTTCACGTGATCCACATATTATGCCTCCAATCACGTTTTAGTTATTGAGCTGTGATCAATTGTATTGTTATTGTTTGTTTTCGAAATTCAAATTAACAGAGGATTTTCATTGAGCAGCTTCAATGACACAGACCATATTCGAACAACAATATCAATAATCGTAGATGGATTCTAGCTCCGGGAGTGATGATTCAACAGGTAAGATATGTAGTTTTACTAGGCTTATTTGGTATTGTATGTTGTTGTTTTTAAATTCTATTTTTTCAGGTCAGAAACGAAGGCCCATGGCTACCCTGTCATCTCCTTCGAAGCCTAAGCCTGGTATTGTCTGCTATTATAATCATGTATATATGTATGTGTATTATTGAAGTCTGTTAATGTCATGCAATTGACGTTTTTGTTGCAGTATCCAGACGTCATATCAATCCTGTTGAAACTAGCTCTCAATCGATCCGGATAAATTCAGATAATCGCAAACCTAATATCCAAGTATCAACATCGTCTTTGTTTTACTCTACAAGTCACGGAGGTATTATTTTGATCAATAGCTTTTATGCGCTGTCATGTTAGTCTTAATTGGTACGCCAAATGTGTTGCTGCTACGTTGTGAAACATTGGCTCATCTTAGTGTCATTACTTATTGTTATGATTTTATTCTCTGACAGTTCTCAATAAGACTGTAAGAGGCTATTACAATTACTATGTAATAGTAATTGTTCTATGATCAGTGAATTTCGAAAATTCATATGCTCAGAATTTTAATTTTGATTAGCCAGAGGATATTCCATGAAAGAGCTTGAATTAGCAAAACCCATAATCGTATATGTATTATACTCCGGAAAAGATGATTCACAGGTAAGTCAAGTTGTTTTACTCTTGCTTTGTTAGAATTAAACGTGTTTCATCGACAAGACATATGCTCCTTTTTTTTGCAGGACAGAAACGGAGGCCCATGGCTATCCTGTCATCTCCTTCGAAGTCTAAGCCTGGTATTTTATAATACCATAATGTTTCAGATATATATACAATTTGTAAATTTTAATTATGCATATTATGTATTATGTGTATGATCAGAAAATAGTTCCAGTTGCAAGAAAGTGGACAGGCCACTTAAATGGCATAACTCAACAGCAAAGAATGGGCACATGATTGGTTATATTAATATTTGCTATGGTAGCTGCAGGGGTTTTAGAGATTGTTCGGCTTGATATCGTCAAGAGGCACAATTACTATGACCTGAAACACAAGCCTAAGACAATCTTTTGGCAAGTTCCACAGTTAATAGGCCATCCTTGCCAGGCCAAACTGATACAAACGTTGTTCAAATTTTAAAATCTTATGTTTTTCTGATGTGTTGTCTATCCTAAAATTATTGATTTTGTATTTTATATCTTCACTGATACGACTTTCTTTCAGGTTCTAAAAGTAATCGAGATTGCTGAGGGATCTTGCACAACGCCATCGGTGGTAACCTTTAACACAATTTTTGGGACCAAGCGTTTGATAGGCAGGCTTTTTGATGTTCAACAAACACAGAAAGAAATGAAGATGTTTCCATATAGGATTGGTAGGGCTCCCAATGGAGATGCCTGGGTTGAGGCCAATGGTCAACAGTATTCACAAAGCCAGATTGGTGCTTTTGTGCTGACCAAGATGAAGGAAATTGCAGATGCTTATCTTGGAAAGACCGTGAATACGTATATAACTCTCACTCTACCTACATATTCAAAATCCAACTTTTATGCCATGACTTATGTTTATTGTTTGCAGCTATGATCCATACGTACATATTTTGATTTCTTCAAATTTAAAATTGTCACAACTCATCTTGCTTGCCATTTTAAAATTTCTACGATATATACTTTCAGCTGTCTTGATACACGATTGATATTTGAATGCTAACGATTTCATTTTTTTTTGAATTCAAATTCATGTCTCAGAGTCTTCATATCTTTTGATTTTGGTTTTATCTTCTTCCTCCTCCTCTGCCAACACAGTTCCCAAGATAAACCAAAAATGATAAAGGACAGACAAGGAGAGTGTGTCAGGTAATAATAATCAAATTGCGTCACTAGCAAGAGCTAATTACTTGCCTTATGGTATCGATTTTCCTGGCGGACCAAGTGGATGATTTTCGAATGCTAAAACTACAGTTCACATTATTGGTAAGTAGCTAAGTATCCTTCTCGAAGAGTGTAATATGTCGAAGTTGTCATTTTAATAGATCATTTATAAATTGTATGGATCTGTTTTCAAGAATTTAGCTTGATAGGACATATGCAGAAACCATTGTATAATCATGCTACATGCATTATGCATAATTAATTGGAGGCACCCTTCCCTATTATAACCATTGACTAGATAATAGTACTACATCACTGAATATCCAGACTGTTGAGTGTTGGCTGTATATTTGGTACATCATTTTTTTAAAAAATTCAGAGTTTGACAGTTCCTCTTTAATTCTATTCTTATTGCATATAAGAATGTTAGATTTTCCATTTGGAGATACCTTGGTTGTTCTAGCTTATATTCCCAGAGAAGATGGTGAGAAGGAAATTAGCAACACTGCAGCAGCATTCCATCACGCCAGGTATTAATTTCTTGCTTCTCATAGTTACGAACTTATGTAATGACTTGCATAATTCCTGCTTCACATTAAAAGCCTTCTCACCGATATCAAAGATTTTGAGGTGAAGACACTTGAAGAGCAAGGATTTGTTTACAAGGAACAAACAATGGAAGCAGCTGAAACACCTGCATCTCTGAAGGAAGAATTTGCTCAGATTGCATTAAAACAGATAAATTCAGAAAGCACCAACGAAGAACTCAAGAAAAGGGTCTCGCACGCCAAAGATCAAGCCACACAGTATTTCTCAGGGATTAATATGTTAGTTGATACAAATACACAGCTGAAGAATAAGATTAATGAGCTGAAAGAGCTACTAAATTCTTAGTATGCTGAAAAGGAAGAAACATCTCAAAAACTGTTTCCACACTTGAGCACTATCATGAAACTAGCTGAGGTGATTTTTAATCTTACTCAGGAGCTGTCTGAACATGAATCTAAACTGAATGAGATACAAACAAAACTTTTCTGCAATATTATCTGATAGAGATGAAGCAACTAAGCAGCTCTACACTTAACTAAAAGTAGTAGAAGATTTGAAACTGCAGCTTGATTCTGACAGTCAGCGGTTACAGTCTCAGGTTTCTACTAAATAAAAATATATTGCATACTAAGAAGAACATTTTTATAGTTTCAGTTCAGTGCGCGTGTGCACAAATGTGATATTGTAATTTATTTATATGTTTATCCTGATATGCTTGCAAACGCCTACAGATATCTTCAGTAATTGAGGAGAACAACATGCTCACTGAAACACATCAAAATGCTAAAGAGGACCGGCAGACTACAGTAATCCAACTTGAAGGACATATAAAACAGCACAAATCAAATGAACATGCTTTGACAACTGAGATTGAAAACATAAATGCCGAAATTGATGGAAAATCTTCATTGAGTGATCGTCTAAAAGAGCGCGAAGAACAATTAGCAATGGCTGAGGCTCAAGTCAAAGAAGAGATAATATATATTACCATATACGAATTAATCAATCTAGAAATGATGTACAACTGACTGATATTTTAAATGAAATGAGTTCTAACTTTTAAGACCACAATCAGTTAAATACTAACAATACACTCGAAGAAATTAACCAAGGCTGGTATTTTAAAATCTTAAATTTATATTAATTTCAACTTTCAAGTTGGAATGCTTTCAACTCTACAGAAACTCTATAGGTTAGGAGTAAGAAGGATTGGTGTCACAACCCTTCCTCCAACTATGGGATTAGTCAGCAGTTAATACTGAAGAATATGGGAGACGATGTGGCAGCTGATCTTATTTTAAACTCGCTATTTTACATCTCCATCGGAAGTAATGAATATATACACTACTACTTTCGTAATGTATCCATAACCAGTTCTTAGTATGAACGTGTAAGCAGGAAATTGAGGTGATGACCTGCTGTTCACTTTGTAGAGATACTCATTTATGAAGGATCCATATCAGAGTTGTTTAAAGTTCATACCTCCCAACCATGTTAATTTTTTAAACTTTTCTACTACCATATATCTTATAGCTCAGTTTTAATTTCATCTCTTTGGGGTTTCAATAGCTATGCATGATTTCCTTTTCTTCTGCATGTGTTTGAATATTGTAGCACTTAAATTGCTTCAATCAGAATAACTTGCTTCCTCGATATTTGATTTTTATTTGTCTTTAAAAAAAAGATCTACTTTTTATATCAGCACTTAACATGCGACTTTAATTTATGTCCAGGTTGTTGACACACATAACTATATGTCGCCTGAGCTCCTTGCGGATATTCCTTACGGATACAAATATGATATAAGGTAACTTGGTAGGAAATACAAACCTTATTTTTTTGCACTATGACTGTTGAATATATCCTCAAGGTAAGAATAAAAAATATATCATACAATTCATATATGAATCGTAATATATTGGAAGAATGAAATTCTTATTCTCTAGCTGTCATTCTTTCATTTTTTAGATAGATGATGATCTTCAATCTCCGTGGGACTTCGAAAAAGGTCAACTTAGGGTTTGGGACGAAGACAATGGCCTTTTTTCAAGAAGTTGAGGCAATCAAGAAAGCAATTAAAGGGATTAATAATCTGTTTCTTGGTCTCAAAACCTCAACCAAGAGGCTATATCAACTCACAACACTAAGATTCTTCGTGGAATTAGGGATCGTATGGACTCTAATATACCATTGGTTCTTCAGGTAGCCATAATCATAAATCTCAGGCTTGAATCACTTGACAAATCCAATTATGTGAATCATAAAATCTCAGTAGCCTTTAGAAGGCAGTGCAATTGATAGAACCAGGTGTGTGGTCACAAATGGGCTGCGATCAAGTTGAGGGAGATAATGAATGATTTTCAAGCATTGAGGAAGATAATTATGTTGTTTTATGTTGAATATCTGATAATGAATGCAACTGGAGAGGCTCTGTCCAAGGAAATTATCTGATAATTAATTCTTTTCATTTCTTATTATATCTCACCTGATTGTGTCACTATTTTATATTTTAAGACTTAGCTATGAAGATCTCAGATTACTCATTCTTCTTCATAATTGTCTCTGTATATTTTTTTACAGTATTATATACTATTGTTTCTCCGTATACTTGATAAGCAGAGTTGCAGATATATGATGACTAAAATATTAAAAACTGAACAATATCAACGATAAATGAGCTCCGAAAAAGACATAGATCTTTTTAATAGGTCAAAACTTCTTGACTCATGAGCTGATTATGTGGCCGTTTGAGGTTTCTTAAACTTAAAATAAGTTACTTATTTTATTTTTATTTTTTACATATTTTCATATTTTTTTAAATATAAATATTTATTTTTGAATTTTAAAACAAAATATCATCTTAAAACTAAAAAATAAGTTACTTATTTTCAGAAAAAGTATATACATACCTACTTTTTTCCAGAAATAAAGGCTTATTTCCGGAAAATAAGTGCGGCCAAACAGCCCGTGTGTGTTATAACCGTTAAGTCATTTCCCTACCAAAGCTTGACAACTACTATGTACATACTGTAAAATTATATAATAGTGAAGTTTTTATTAAAATAAATAGGACTACAGGATTGCATTTTTGTCGAATTCCATCATTCTATGTCATCAACTATTATGGGCTTAGAGAATGAAATAATTTGGGATCATTATGCTACATATTATTTAGGAAACTTAAATAAAAAGTTAAAGGGAGGCCTGGTGGTTTTGCTCAGAAGATCTTTATCATCTTTTTCAAGTCTTCGCAGTAGATAAGAAATGAATATAGCACAAAAAGGCCAAATTTGAGGTACATAAGTAAACTATATTTTTGAAATTATTACCCATTTATCATCTTTAAGTATTTAATAGTTGCTCAAGATTCAACCGAAGCTGTTAATGTAATTCTTTCTGATCGCGCTGTTAAACGTTTAGTTGGAAAAAGTGCAACAAAAATGATACAGGATCTCGGGGAGGTATAAACATATATTTTATTAACAAATATGTGCTGCGTTTTAATATTTAAACTATGACATATATTATTTACTTTCTATGTAATTTTTTTACAGGCGGCTTCTAATCCATCTATTCCTCAACTGATTTTGGACATTACTGATAAAGATGTTACCTTAAATATAAAGATAAGTGAAGATAATGTACTAATTAATAGTGCGTGATGCTATTGATACTTATATTTCTAAAAACTCAAAAGCATCGACTTCTGAATTAGTACATGAAATTTCAGACTTTACAATTTCCAGTGTTGGAGATGTGAGTTGCTTTTTTAATTATTCAATAATATAATTCTTTAATTTGAATACTTGTGTAAATTACTAATACTTCAATACTTTAATAATTTTATAATGTTGAGTTAGGAAATACTCTAGGTTCAGTTAAATCTTCCAACAAGAAGATTAAACTGGTATTTTCATTTATTGAGAATAAAAAATATCATGCATGCCATATATTAAATTATAATTTTTAGGTATTGACTGTCTTTATATTTTTCAACATGACATGAAAATGAGGAGGAGCTTTTGTCTACTAAAGTTTATTTTTTGGATGGAAGATACTTGAGATTTTAAAATGTTTGGAGAATATATTTTCACATATTTATTATTGTGAGACTTCATTTTTCTTTAACAATTTTGGCAATGTTCGAATAATTTAGACATATTTGAATTTGAATTTGAATTTTATTTCGTATGGGATGATTATTACTTAATTTTTCTTCAACGTTTTGATATGTTTCAATGTTTTTAGACATATTTTTTTTTCACGTGGGATGATTGTTTATATTTTTAATATATATGTAACATTCTCACATATATTTTAAATTTATAATTATGATTATTATTCTTAATGAATAAACGTTACTTAAATTAGTTAAATTTCTTTATTTTTTATAAATTATAAATAAATTTACTAATGCTCAAATTTCTTAATTTTTTTTTAAATTATCTAATTTTTTTTATTGTTTATAATCTTACCCGTGTGCGAAGCACGGGCAAATTCCCTAGTTAAACTAAAACTTGCTTCTTTGTTTGGATGACCCGATTCACTGTGCTAATAGAGTTGTTGGGAGCTGCCCTTCGAGGATCTTCGATTAGTCTACTTCAATCTTTTAAAATCCTAAACTCATTCACTTAAATAAAATGCTCCAAAAATTTAATAAAAAGTTAAAACAGCTCAATATTCAGCATCTTACAATATATAAATTAAAAATATAACTAAAATATCTAAATTTCGCAACTCGCACTCTTCCCACAAAGTAGTCCACCTAATCTGTCAGGGGAAATCAAAGAAACATAGACCGGCAGTGAGCGAAAGACTCATATACGGATATAAAATGATGCGAAATCAAAGAAACATAGACATGTCAGAATATGAGGTAAATTCTGTCAGAATATGAGGTAAATTCTGTCAGAATATGTGGTAAACTCTAATCGTCAGAAAATGTAATCTCTAATTTATAGTCAATGAGTCAACCTTGAAATAATTATTTATTTTCAAATAAATAATTATTATTGATTTATTCATGTGAAATCATATTTACATTTGTGACGTCATAATTGCTAATCTCTTATTGGAGTAGCCTTGGATGCGTGTGTGTGTCACGAAAAACGGTTCATACTATGCATTAATATATGTACATATATACGCACACATCTACTATAATTTGATAATTATTTTAATAATTTTATATCCTCTAATCTATATTGCCATGTGTCCCACTACAGGTTACAAGGCTAATTGAGAGGGAATCGTTTAATTTATTTGTATTCTATACTTTGAATTAAAACTCTTCACTCATATATTCTCTCATTCTCTCTCAAAACCCTAAACATCTCAAAACCTTCTCAAATCAAAAGTATCACTTATCTGTTTCAATGGCCTCTAAGGGAGTTTCTTTCAAGAACTATACATTTGTTACTACCAACTACTCAGTTTTTCTTTATAAATCAGAAGACATTGGAGACTTTTATGTCATCCAAGATTTTCTAGCCGAAAGTTGTATTGGGTATGCTTTGCAGGGACCTGATATGATTTCTGCCCAAACCATGATAAGAATCTAGTCTGTGGCTAAATTCAACAATGCTAGTGCTACTGAAGAACCCATCATCACTTTTCAGTGTAATGGCCGACACTCTATCACTTCGGCAGTGGTTCGACAAGCTCTTCATCTTACTGAGCTTGTGGTTTATGATGATGTTGTAAACGACAGCGACATCAAAGATTTTTTCAGAGAAATAAGCTATGGAGGAAGCCTATCGAAGCTGGGAAGCCTCACAAGCCTCACAAGGCCAAATCTTAGAAGAGAATGGAGTTTTTTCTTTGACTGCATCACAAGGGCATTCAAAACCAAGTACACAAATTTTGATGATATTCCCCAATTCTCTCAACAAATTAGGTATTCTCTGTCCCATTCTCAAAATTTTAATTTTGTTTGTTTGTTGATTAGGCAAATAGTTGGTAAAATTAGTGATGATGAACATACTGCATATTATGCTAGATTTTTGCAGTTGATTTTTAGTCATCTTTTGCCAGATGTGAGTTTTGCTGATGATGCTAACATTCTTGTTTTTCAAATGAATAAAAAAAAATAGATGTCATGAAAGAAAAAGAGGCTTCTTTGTCTGCTTTGATGTATCTTACACATGTCAGGCATCTTCTAAATTAAAGGTTGTCTACTGTGTATAGAAGTGATTTTCTTTCAGTGACTATGAATCAGAGTTTATCAATCAATCACTCTGATTCTATCCCAAGTCACCCACCAAATACTGATACATAAACTCTGTCAACCTCTGTTATCTCTCAAAAGGTATCAGTTGCAAATCACACCTCTCAGGCACAGGGCTCAGGTCTCTAAAGAAATGGCAAATATGTGACTAAGTCTCTTCCAAGAAGAAGAAAGCTGATTGATGAGCCAACAGACTCTGATGACAGTGCTGAGGGCATGGTTTTTCCCATAAAGACATTTGTTAAACCTGCCTCAGAAATTCCTGCTACTTCATTCATGAAGTAATTTCATGTCAATCTTGTATCAGATCCTGCTAAGAAGAAGAAGAGACTAGTTAAAGCCACAATCTCAGAGTATTTTCCTCAAGTTGATGTTGAAAACTCTGAACAACTAAACTCTGATGTTGTAAAACCTGATGTTGTTGTTCCTACAGAAGAGAGTTTAGTATCCATGAGGTAATCGTACATGAGTGAGGATATAAACCAAATCAAGACATCTTTTCGAGGCTTTGGTGTCTCAGCTGAAGACATTGTGGATGACACTCATGTTAATCCTTTTACCAGTCTTGTAATCACCTTGGAAGGTGCTTCAAATGAGGTACCAAGTAAAGATAAAAAGGGAATAGGGGCTGACAGTGAAATTGTTGATAAGAAATGCTGGGATAAAAATGATGATGACAATCATAATACGCAAACTGCTGATCAAAGTCACTTATTTATTCCAGTTTTAGTCTCTGATTCACTTCCAAAAATACATCAGCCAAAGATTATTGAACTATCTTATGAAAGAGTTAGAGAACTAGCTGCTGAGGTTGTAGAGACATGACTACTCAAAGGGCTAATGATGTTAATGCCATGGAAGCAAGAAAGACTGATTCCATGATTTTCTCCAGGAAGAAGAAGCTAAGAGTTTATTTTGGCATAGACACACAATAACCTATCTCTTAAAGTGAGGTAGCAGTCTCTGAAGGGACAAGCCCACAAGAACCTGTTGATCAAAGTTTAAGAGAAGCCACAATCCGAGCATATGAAGTCAATATGGATCAGAGGTACAACCCACAAGAACCTTCACCTCAAAGTGTTGAAGAAGTTGTTAAGGCCCCAGCCACACAAGAACCATTCAATCAAAGTTTGGATGCAAGCACACAAACATTGATTGAAGATCCTGTTGTTGCTGATGCTGAAGGCCAAACTCTGACAGAGTCTAGCATACAAGAACCTTCACCTTAAAGTGTTGATAAATTAACCTCTGATGCTCATCCTTTGGCACTCTCTGATGCAATACTGGTGCAACCACTTTCTGCAAAGCCACTGGACACTCCATCAAACTCTACAAATGTACAAGGTGCTCAGAGTATATCAAAAACAGGCTCTATTGTTCAACCTATAACCTAAGTTCTAAACTCTGATGCACCTAGTGCTAGTGGTTTAGTAAATGATCATGATGCAGACTCTGAGGATTCTCTTTCTCCTATTTTTGTTGATGAGGAGCCCACTGACTTATCCATTTCTTATGTTGATCGATATAGCTCTAAGAGATGACCTCTCGATGCTCATGATGCTCTTGACAGGTTAAAGATGGATTATTTAGATTACTGTATTGTTGCACAACTGAAGAATGAGATTGAACTTGTTCTTGATCAAGAAGGTGTTGTCAGACTCATTACCAAGGGAGAACCTACAAATGAAGATTTTCTTAATTTTGAAAAGCAAAAACTCTGGGATACAACTTGGAAATTTTCTCATGAAAAAGTCAACTGGACTCTTGCTCATGATCTTGTTCAAAGTGCAAACTCTGAAGTTTCATCTGATGACCTGAAGACTTTGTTAAAGGCTTCCACTGTGTTTACTAAAGCTCTTCATGGTGACATGCATTCTATGCATGAGGATGTCATTAAGCAAGGGGCTTCTATTCATAATGTTGTACAAATGAACAAACAGACTATTGATAAAAAAAATTCAAACTCTTTCCAAATAGTACACTGCTTTGGAGTCTAAGGTGGATACTCTAATTACTGCTGTATCTTCAATTCAGGATTCCTTAACTCTCATCATGGATCATCTTTCTATCCCTCATGATGTAAGAAAGGGGGAGAAAGTTTCTAAGGACAAATGAAGAGAAAATCTTCCTGTCAAATTTACTGATAAACTTGATGGTGATGAAAGTGGAATGGATGATAAAAGTCAAGGGAGTTATAAGGGTGGTGAAAAAGTAAAAACTCAAACTCTGATAGCTCAAACTCTAATTCATTTGGGCTCTGGTCAAGTACAAGGGAAACAGCAAACTCTGATGGAAACAGATGTTGTAGCACAGCTAGATCAAATCAATAAGGATGCAGAGTTGGCAAGGAAGTTGGTAGAAGAAGAGAAGCCTAAGAAAATTGAGGAAAAGATTAAGGAGGATGCAGAACTGGCTAAGAAGATGTTTGAAGAAGATTATCCTGATGTAGATCCAGTTGTTGCTGAACAAGAAGTGAAAAAGATGAATACGGGTACTGACAATGCTCAAGTCCAGTCAGAGAAGAAGAGAAATCAAATTCCAAAGAAAACTCCTGTCAGAAGAAGATTCAAATTCAAAGAAAACCTACAGCATCTGTACTTGTCATGCCTCAATAAATATTCAAGTCTGTTACCAGGTCAAATAGAGGGACAAGTGTAGGTATTGCAGAGAGTTAACCACATCAATCATTTCAGTCATCTCAAACAGTTCAACAGAAAACTCCATCAAAACCAAAGGTTCCACTCATCATGCAGGGAACCACATTTCTTCTAGGAGGAACTAGTTTTGAAGATGATAAGAAGAACAACAATCTCTGTGTAGAAAGAAGAATCATGAACTTCTGTGGACAAAAACTGATTCTCTAACACTTAGTGCTAGACTTGGAAGAAACAAATGGGGAATTGGTGATGTTAAAGCCAAAGTCTACAAAGGAGAAATAAATGCTTTTAGAGGTCCTCATTCTTTGAAGGACAAACCTGAAGAGGAATTAACTCAGGATCATTTGGATAATTTTGTTGTTGTTCACTTGGCAAAAGATACTTTTGATGGTGTTGCTCCTAAGGAAAAATTGTTGTACTTTCTAGATGATGGAAGATTAATGAAATTATCTGAAGAAGATCTAGCTCACAAGTCATCAAAAGAATTGGAATATGTTCTTTGTTTGCTAAATGAAGAAGATGACTCTACTGCAAAGTGGGTGACAATTCTAGAAGAAGCAATAGCAGGAAAGAGGAAAAGTGATAAGATGATGATGATAAACTCTGAGAAGTACATGCCAAGGTATATGCTTGAAGATGATACTGAAAGGAATATGAACAAAGGAGATGCAAAAATCAAAATGATGTTGGGCATTCCAACACTGATGCTAAATCCTGATGGTCAAACGACTTGTTATATAGCCTTGAATAAAAGCATGGAAAGAGCACCAATCTACAACTTGAGAGCTGTTATTTTTCAGATTGATGACACTGGTGATCAGATGAAGGAGTTGAAGAAGAAGTTGATGGAATTGTTGAAGGTAGCTGAAAAGAAATTATTTGATGATTTTCTAGCTGGAGATTTTTCTTATAAGAGGATATAAGGCAATGTAGAACATTTAAACACTGATGCATTTGTCTATAGGGTTTCTGACATCATCGCTGAAATTTATGTTTTATTGCACAAAATATAAATTGAGGGAGATTGTTAGATATGAAGATATGATGTTGTCAGAGAATGTCAATCAGAGTCTCTAGAAGTTGATCAGAGTCTAAGTGACGTCATCAGAGTTTAGTCACCAACAAAGTTTACATTGGTCAGAGTTTGACAGGTTTTATTATTCGACAAATCAAGACTTGATTGGAGATAAAGATGGAAGTGTTTCAGTGAATAACAACCGCCTTCTTGAAGCTATTTATTCCGAAGATAATGATGAAAATCATATCTCTGTATTAATTAGTCATTATCTTTGTATTATTTAGATAAGTAGCTGCGTACTATATAAACACAAGATTAAGTTTACATTGATGTATCGTTCGATACATATTATTCTCATAACCTACCAACTCTTAAAAACATTGATTTTCTTGAGAGAGTTTTGTATTAAGTTTGTCAAAGTTAATACAAATAATATTTCTTTTATATACTTGTGTTCTAATTTTCGATTGTTTGGTACTATTATATTCAACCCCCTTTCTATAATAGTCTATTTACTGGGTAACATATTTGTTCAACACAAATTGATTCGGTGAAATGTCACTCGAACCCAGAGCTAGCTGGTTACTGTGTTAAACTCAAGTTATATATATGTTAAACATTCATCATTAAAAAAATTAATTATTATGATAAATATGACAAAATGTTTTTTAATAGGGTAAAAATCGTTTTTCAATTATTTATAATAATAAGAATTAAAATTATTAAGGTTAAAAAAAATTGTAACTTAAAAAATTTGTACCAGAACCTTTCCCTAAATATATCTATATATTACTCCCTTTATTTTTTATTATTTGACATTTGATTTTTTGATACAAATTTTTAAAGGTTTTGACTGCATAGTTAAAATTATTATTTTTTTAAAAAAAAATCAGAATAAAAATATATAATCAAAATTTTAATTTTCAAAAAAGAATAATTAAAAATAATATTTTTTATTATGCAGTCAAAGCATCTCAATATGTGTGTCAAAAATCAAAACGACAAATAAAAAAACAGAAGGAATATATAATTGAAAAATTATTAGAGATACTACTATATTATTTATTAGTATAAAATTTATATGTTAATTTCCATAAGTGTTGTTAAAAGGTAGTATTATACAATAATATCTGTTTTTAATGTATTATAAATAAAGATAAGGTTTAGGTGGAAATGAGCTGCCACCTAAATACTAAAGGATGATAATAAATATATTCCGTATTTCTTTTTCTACTAATTGGTATTTCCTAAATTACATATATAGATTTACATTTTCGAGAATTCTCCATTCTTATCCACCGGATTTTCATCGAATCTTATATGTATTCTGACTGTCACCTCCAAATTTAAATCAATTATTCTACGTTTTTATCTAAAACCCAAATACAGATTGTATAAATATTAATCATCATCCATATTCACTTTATAATAAATCAAATTCTTTATGTATTTCACGTACGTTTAAGGAGTATATTCACGGTCCCGGTGACACAATATCGTCTAAGAAACCGTCATAAAAAATAAATTATCGTATTAGAAAATTTGACTTTTTTGGCATAAAATATAAAATAGGAATATAACATGCAACTTTAACGCTTGATTAGGTAATATATATTTACACATTGTATATACTTTTTGCAGTAGATATATTTTTTCTATGATATCTCAAAATATTAGATTCTCGGTACAAAATTATAGAAACCTTTTAGAGTTGCTACTTGTACATCTGTTATTTGCTTTTTATAAAACCGTGATATAATCTTTTCTTGATACACAAATTATTTAAATATTTGGATACTAAATTTGACCCTCGAAGATTATACACTATGTCTGAAAATAATACTGATGAGAATTCCACTGGTGATCAGAATCTGTTGCCGGAGACTCCAAAGTTCCCGGAGGGCCTGCGAGTTCTTGCTGTTGATGATGACCCCACCAGTCTTAAGGTCCTTACCGTCATGCTTCAAAAGTGCAAGTACCAAGGTTTGTTATAAACATATGAATGCATGTGTCTGTTTGTGTTTGTGTTTGCATGTAAATGGTGGTGTGTAATTAAGAAAAGGAGAATGGGGGTGTGCTCTAGAATTAAATATATTTGGTTGTAGGTCAATCTATGACTCGTTTTTGGAATTGATACTTCAAATCAATCATGTTAGTTTAACAAAATATTATATATCTCACATGAATATCTTGTTGTTATATATAACAAATTTTATGTTTGATATGTACTAGATCGATGTTGTCTTCCTTTTATTATATAGATGCAAAAAGAATTTATTTTAGGCATTCATACAATCTTATTTACATAGATTTGGTTGTTTACTAGTGTGAAGTATGTAGCAGGACACGTACTGAAGATTTAGCTATTGGTTTGGTAATTATTTGTATACGAATACATGATTGCTTTCCTTGTTTTTTTGTTTGTAAATATCTATTAATTACTGTGCTTGAGGTGGGAAATTTGATTTGGTTTATAATAATAAACCTTGCTGCTCGTATGAGTTCTGTGGTAGCTTGAAATTTATTTACTTATGTGGGTAATCAATCCTATTCATATATGCAGTTACATCGATGACCAGTGCAACTGAAGCACTGGAGTTGTTGAGGAAGGATATAGAAAGTTATGATCTAGTGCTTACTGATGTGAAAATGCCTGACATGGATGGTTTTGAGCTTTTGAGGATAATCGGCCTTGAACTGGATATCCCAGTAATAAGTACAGTCCGAGACTAAACTGAATGTGAACTAGGAGTTTCTTTCTTGATTTCTTGTCTCTGAACTTTCCTTTTTCTGATGTACATACAGTGATGTCAGTGGATGGTAGCACAGAAAATGTAATGAAGGGAGTCAGGCATGGAGCTCGAGACTACTTGGTGAAACCTATCAGAATTCTGGAGCTTAAAAACATTTGGCAACATGTGATGAGAAAAACTGTATTAAATCCAGAAAAGTCATCTTTGATAACTGAAGAGATAGTCATGGGAAACTTACCTGTTCAAAAGCGACGAGGCATGGACAAGGAAAAGGAAGATGTAATTGCTCCTTCTGACGGGGCCTCCTCTATTAAAAGACAAAGGTTTGTTTGGACGCAAGAGCTGCACAAAAAATTTATAGATGCAGTTCATCAGTTGGATGCAAATAGTAAGAACCTCACCAAACACTAAAAAATTACCCTCATGATATTCAGCCTGCAATAACCTATTATTTCATGCTTCGTAAAGTATTTTAATATCATCTAAAGCCACTGAAAGCATAGTTATTAAACGCGCAATGCGCACCGAAGTGCAAAGGTACCCAGGACATAAGCGCTAAGTCGCAAATGTAAAGCGCAAAATACTTTAAAACTCAATATATATGTAGATGCTAAAAATGATAACAATATAATTATGAAACAAGTCACATTAAAGTTAATGTAATCAATAAAAGTCAAAATAAACTTGTTGGTCACTGTGACTGATAATTTGTATTGGTTATTGTGCAGAAGCAGTTCCGAAGCAAATAATGGAGATGATGAATGATCCTGATCTGACCCGAGAAATTGTAGCAAGTCATCTTCAGGTTAGTCTCTGACACCATCTTTAAAATTGCATTTTCAGTGCAGATTTACTGTATCTCACTTCAAAATTTGTATCCTATATTAAGGCCAGTAGCAAAAGTTACATCATTTGTACATATTAATGCAGAAGTACAGAAATTATTTGAAGAAACAACAGGATGTTCTGAGAGACCAACTTAGTTATAATGCTGGTCAGAAAGGGATACATGAAGCTTTCATCAATCCTAATGATTATAATGTTCTTCCAATGTTAAGAGAAGCAAACAATGGTGGCAGCAGTGGCAATGGGATGATATCGTTCCATGAACACTTGTCAAACCCTGACACACTAAACTATTCTCCATTAAATGAAACATTTGTGATTGGTCCTCTAAACCAACAGAGCTTGTGGTCTCAACAAAAGTTTAGCTCTCCTCAAATGTCAAATCAAGCACAAGCACCCAGACCTATTTCAGTGCTTGGAAATAAGCCATTAGCTCAGTCATCTGTGACAAATCCTTCAGGAAGGGCGATGTTTGGGGATTATGTTGACATGTCATCACAAATTCCTAATTTTGGTTCTGTGCAGTCAGGTCCTCCACTTGGTTTTGCTAATTTTGCTGGACAATCTGGCCATTCTGGTTTTCCTCCTGGCAAACTGCCAAAGACTGAGCATGCCACATATCAACACCCTTCTGGTGTTTTTGGCAATGTTGGAACTGCTTATCAGATGCCTGACGGTGCTTCAACTCAAATAAATCAACCTTTTCAGCGTAATGCTTTACCTGGTAGCGAATAATATTTTCTTATTTTCTTTTTACACTTTCTTTGTTATGTTTGCTTTCTAATATTTTCATTGTTTGATTCATTATAACCATTATTTAACAGCGCATTGTTATATATTTACTTTCATTACTCTAGTTCCATAAAGTTTCTCTCTAAATTATAAATTCTGGAAAATGGTTTATATCTCTAGTTTCTATATGTTATATTCTTCCTCCCATATTTAAAAATTAAGTAGTTTTTATCCACAAAAGAAGCCCACTTAGATGGAAATACAAGAAGAATATGTGCATGCAGACCTGACGGTAGAGAATAAACCTGAAATGGCATATCTAGGTGGAGCAAAAGAAAGAGAGTGAAACAGACCAGGTGTTTTATTACAAATATATGTTGCACGAAAAGTCTTGTAAATGACCCTTGATACAGCGGTTTCAGTTTTAATTCTCTTACTGGTTATACTGTAGTTAATTAAGTATTACTAGATAAGTTATTTGATGTTAAGAGTCGGATAAGTTATTTGCTTTTAAGATATGGACAAGAAGTTTGATGTTGATGCATGGAACTGTCAATTTAAGTGGATTGAAATCAATTTGATTGGATGTGTTATATTTTGCTATTATTTCTTTTCTTGATAGTTTTTTGTTATATTTTAGGGCAACATGATGTAAGAGTAGTTCCTACTGCTTTCAATAGAGGAGGGGGCTCAGATTGTAGAGGATATCCTGCTGACTTTCAAGCCATGGACAAGTCCAGAGGAAATGGCGGTCAGGGTGCATATATGCAGCTTCTTACAGGAAACGTGGATCACGACAGTTTGAGCTCTATGGATGAGGAATTTACTGAAGGGAAACAGGTTTGCTAATCTCCATATATCCTTCTTGCATTGGCTATGCCCACAAGTCCTAAACTTGCTTCTATATCATTTAATTGTGCTTTCCTTGCTTAGATTTATTGAGATATTCGTCTCGCTTGTACATTTGTTTATTTTTTGGTCTTCGACTTGCAACAGAATTTGTAATTTATCAGTAAATCTCTCAGACATCTAATTGACTTAAAATGTAGTCATATGTTTAATCAACATGCTTTTGTTTGACAGGCTGGCTCAACTTCAGCCCCTATGTGATGATATCAGTTGTCGAATCTCATGCGAAGCTCTGGAACATATTAAGCTTAGAAACTTGATGCTGAAGGCAGAAGCATATTAAGCTTTTTAGTGGATATGCGATATTATTGCTGGTGAATAAATTGGGTTCTTGAAACTTGGCTTGAGCTATTAGACAATTTTAATTTTTATTATTTATTTATTAAAAGGCAAGGAGGCCTCTCTAGCAGAATAGCAATAAAAGTGCATTACATTATAGCATTTTTTATTGCCTTATATACTGATTAAAATTTCCATTTCTTTTGATTATATTGACTCTACATGTCTGTTGGAGAAATCAATAATATTTTTTAAAACTAATGTTTGGTTTGGTAATAGATATATTTGGCATTATTATTATTTTTCTTAAGGAAAGAAAATATAGTATGCAAGATTATATTAGAGATGTTACATTGTAATGAGTACGCATATACATTTAATCAATAGCGGAGATATTAGAATGACCGAACAAAGTTCTTGTTTGGTTTGGGTTTGGTGCGTGTTTGGTTAAATACAAGAAGTAAATTATCATAGAAAGTTATACTTTCTTTCTATAAAGAAAACATGGGAAGTGTAATAAATTTGTTTAGTTGATAATGTTGTACTTCCTGAATAGTTAAGCTAACTTTCTGGTAACGGGGTACTAACTACGGCTTTGTGCTTCCCTATATTAGGAGCACGCCAAAGGTCTTCGTCAGGTGTCGGAATCACATTTAAGAATGTGGTCTACTTCCCTTATATTATTTGATTGATTTTATTTTGTATTTATGGGCTAGATTTTGTGTGAGGTAGGAATTGTGAATTATCAAGGTGGAAAGGTGTGTAGGTTACTTCCTACATTATGTAGTTATTTGTACTTCTTAGTACAGTAAAACCTCTGTAAATTAATACTCGATTAATTAATAATTTCTCTAAATTAATAATTTTGTCCGGTCCCGACTTGGGCCAGTTCAAAAAATGATCAATTTCGATAAGATAATAAGATAATAATTTTTTTGAAAACCCTGTATAAAAATATGGTCCCAATAAAACTATAAATTAATAATTCCCTTATATTCATAAAAATATAGCTATTACATCTTTGTAAAATATGATTCAATTATAGTTTGCTTTTTCATATAATTTAAATCAACATGAAACTCATCCCTAATCTTCCTTATTGCATCCAAAAGCTCGGGTGTGGTGCTTTCATGTTGCATCAAAAAGTTATTAAGCATTTTTTATGCCTTGAGTGCTTCTTTACGTGTAACCGGCTCCAACGGTGTTGTATCGTCTTCAAGATCATCTTCAACACTATTTTCAAGGATGGTGTTTGCAATCTCTTCTATACTCTGGACCTCGGAACATGATTCATTTTCACCCGGATAATCTAAGAAGTTATTAACATCCATTTTATTACGATAACCTAGATCCTTAATCATCACCTCAAGTTCATGAATGTATTCTTCCGGAGTTGTATGTTCATTTAAATTGCTCGAAACTTCATCTATGGAACGAATTTTGCAATGTTGAAAGCACCTTGCTATTGACTCTTGTTTTACATTTGTCGTCCACATCGCGACTGCATAATTGATAGCATCCAAAACATTAATCTTTCCTGGATCAGATTGTCCCAACTCATAACCTTCTAATAACCCACGATAAAATCTCATGCGATAGTGCATCTTGAAAGCTCTTATAATTCCTGCATCACAAGGTTGGATTTTTGATGTCATGTTAGGTGGCAAGAAGTACAACTCAACATTTTGTAGTCCTTCAATATTTTTTGGATGTGCTGGACAGTTATCTACCACAAACAAAATTCTTCTGCCTTGCATTTGGCTATCAAACCAACGAATGTATTCATCAAAAAGTACACTAGTCATCCAAGCTCTTTTGTTTGCACGATAATGACAATTCAAGCTGCCCATGTTAACATTCTTGAAGCACCGTGGCTTTGCATACTTTCCAATAATCCATAAAGGAATTTTTTCAGAGCCATCTTCATTGCAACATATAACAACCGTGAGCCTTTCTTTGTCTTGTTTTCTTCCTTCAAGTTGTTTCGTAGCAAGAGAGTGATCAGCTTGTAACCTGTAAAACAAACCAGTTTCGTCCATGTTAAAAACATCTTTCATAGGGAACTGGTTTATTTTTTCCCTTATGGACTCCAGTTTCTTCTCCATGTCCTGTACATCAACAGAACCACTTTCTCCAAAGCGACGAAATGACTTAATACCATGTCTTAACTTGAATTTCTCAAGCCAACCTTGAGAAAAAGTGTGCTCCTGATCTTGTTGAGGGTATAAAATTTTCATGGTCTCTTTTGCCTTCTCTAAAATTAGCTCTCCTGTCATATTAACACGATCTTGGTACTGGAGAAACCATTCATAGAGAACCTTCTCCATATCTGGATATTTTGCTGGTTTATGTCGCTTAATATCTTTTCTTTTCTCCAAGTAATTAGCTGCAAGATAGTCTGCTGACCTTTTCAGTGTATTTGATATTGTACCTTGACTAACTTTTAGATGAAACTTATTCTCGAGCCACAACTGGAGATCTTTTTGAGTGCATGATGAATTTTCTCTTTTATATTCACATAATGCTTTTCTTGCTTCATCCGTCATTGTTGATTTTGTGACACCTTTTAGATGAGAAGCCATTGTTTTGTTTGTATAATTTTTTTCTCAATCTAGTATATACAATATATATAATATATTTTATGACTACACATACATTGAATACTTTCTATGTAAAATACAATGAATTAAATTAATTCATGTACTTTGAATTTTCCTAATATACATTGAATATTTTCTATGTAAAATACAATGAATTTAACTTATACACTGCATGGACTTTGAATCTAATATATTGTACATTACATTGACTTTCTAAATTCATATACATTGAATTAATTGAATTAAGTATAAAATATAAATTGTACAATTCATTTTATTTAAATTTATGTGAATAAAATTTTAATCAAAAGTTAATTTTGTTTGCTACCGAAAATTCTCTATAAATTAATAATTATTAATTTATCGATTAATTAATACCTCTCTAAATTAATAGAATTCTCTGGTCCCAACTATATTAATTTATAGAGGTTTTACTGTACTTCTTATCACCTAATTTTTTGTACTTCTCAGTTAAATCTACTATCCATGATTTTAGAAAACCAAACAATTGTATCATATTTTACTTTCTAGGTATTTCAAATACCTACATGAATTCTGTTAGTTCATATATAAAATTAAATGGGAAGTTAAAAAAATTATCTCCAATATAAAATTCATAAGAAGTTAAAAAAGTTGTTTGATTGTGATATTGGAATGTACGCTACTTAGATATTGTAAGCCACCAAGGAGTGGGTGGGTAATTAACTCTCCCGTTATGTAAGAATTTAAATTTTCAAACGAGCACTAATTTGTTAAAGAAACAATAGGATATAATGATAGAATAGCATAATTATAATACTGGTCAGAGAAGGATATATGAAGCTTTACTCATCCAACGTCATATTCTGATAATAAAATTCTTTCTATGTTAAGAGAAGCAAATAGTTGCAGCAGTGGCAGTGGCAGTGGCAGTGGCAGTGATATTATATCATTTCGGGATCACATGTCAGGATCTGACACATTAAGCGATCCCCGACCGAATGAAAACCTCGTGATTGGTTCTCTAAATCAGCAGAGCTTGTGGTCTCACCGAAAGTTCAACTCTCCTCAAATTTCTAACCATCCAAACTTACTTCAGTGCAGGGATAATGGAAATGCGCCATTAGTTCAGTCCTGGATGGTCAATCCTACAAGAAGAGTGATGTGTCTGTCCATCACAAATTCCTAATTTTGGAGTTGTGCAGTCTGCTCCTCCACTAGGTTTTGCTAATTTTGCCGCGAGACAATCTGGCTACTAGTAAACTGCCCCCAAATGAGCTATACATGCCTCATATTTATGCACCCCCCTGGTCTTTTCAGCATTGTTGGAACTCCTTAATCAGATGCTTGAGAGTGCTTCAGCTCAAATAAGTCAACTTTTTTAGCGAAATGCTTTATCTTGTATCGAGTAAGTAGTATTTTCTTTTGTGACTCTTTTTTTTTGTTATATTTGCTTTCTGAAATTTCTCAATGTTTAATTCAGTATCACCGTTTTTAAGCAGTGCATTGCCTATATTTTCACTTGCAGTTACTCTAGTTCCATAAAATTTCTGTCTAGGCTTTATACTATCTGGAAAATGGTCTCTTTTTCTAGTTTCCATATTTTATCCATTCCATTATGTCCCGTAATTAACTAGCTTTTGTTCCACATAACAAGTCCACTGGGATGATATTACAAAAACGACAACATCCTTGTGTTTGCTAACATAATTAAAATTCCCATGCCTTTAGTTTATATTCCAGCCCTCTCATCATTTGGGGTAGATGATCAGATGTCTCAACTGCTTTCAATGGAGGGTGGGCTTAGGTTGCAGGGAATATCAAACTGGCATTTAAGCCATAGACAAATCCAGAGTAAATGGTTAGGGTGAGCAACTTCTGGATGACATAGGTAACCATCATCACAACAGTTTGATTTCCAGTTTTCCACAGATGATGAATTGTCTCCCTGTTGAAACAAGTTTGCTAATGTTCGTATTTCCTTTTTCGATGGCTATACCTGATTTGCTTCTATAACATTTAAGTGTGTTTCCTTATATTCTTGAGGTTTTCGGCGCTCACTTGCACTTTTTTTTTGTTCCTTTAATCCTTCGACTTGCAACAGAATTTATAATTCATCTGCAAATCTCTCAGCCTTAAACTCTTATCATTTAGGGTAGATAATCAGATAAGATGATTATTTCTTTAAACAAGTTAGCCATAAATTTAGACCGCGTGGTTACAATTAATTGTTGAAGACTGTTTTGCACCTATAAGGAACTGTTTTCTATGCAATTGAAGACATTTGACCAGACTCTGAGATTCATCTTGTGATTGAAGCCTCTTCGCCTTTAGATTGGAGAATGCCTCGCGTTTTCTTCTCTTCCTCCCTTTTTTGGCGCGGCAATCGCTTTCTTGGCTGTCTTTCATTTTGACTTGATAGGCACCAAGATCCTTTAGGGAGAGGAGCGAGGCACAAGAGTCCAATAGAATTCATAGGTATAGGAAGAAGCCCTATCAAATAGAAATTATTTCATTCACTGTGACTTAAGTGTCTATTCTAATGCTCTTGTTTGTCCATTTATTCTATTTTTGCAACCTTGTCATTCATTCTGGCACGGTATCTCAACTTCCTATGTACATGCCACATTATTCGTACAAGCCATGATACACCCTCCAAGGTATTTGTTGAAAAATGTTTGAGAATCTGTTTTCGTTGGGTGTTTAGCAACGCTTGAGCATGGAGCTAGGTCCAAGTGAGAAAACAAGATGGGACTTGTGGTTTGCATAGGTTTGGATTTGGCACTATCAGATATAGGGACAGTATTCACCATATTTTCTTATTCTTCTTTATTTTGCCTTCATCTGATCAGTTTCAAAATACTGCTATGAGTTCTTTGATTCTTTTCTTGATATTTATTGATATATTATAGGGCAACACGATGGAAAAGTCGTCTCCACTGCCATCGATACATGGAGGAGTGGGCTCAGATTGCAGAGGATATCAAACTGATATTCAAGCCATAGACAAGTCCAGAGTAAACGGTCCAGGGGGCGTATATGCAACTTCTTATGGATGACATGGGTAACCATTTTCACAACAATTTGAGTTCTGTAGATAATAAATTGCCTACTATGTGTAACAAGCTTGCTTCTTTCTTTAGACATAAGTGTAACAAATTTTCTAATATTCATATTTTCTTTTTGGAAGCCGACCCGCCCCGGCTCGCCCTTGAACCCGTGACCGGCTCGCCCAAATCGGGCCGGTTCAAAAACCGGCACGGATAGTTAAAAAAATGAGCCCAGCACGAGTTGATTTATAGTGAACCGGAACCGGCACGGCACGTCTAACCCTTGCGAACCGCGATGAGCAAAACCGGTCCGGCCCGGCACGTGCAACTCGTTAACTTTTATTAATATTTTTAATTTTAATTATATAAATATTATATTTTACTATATTATTAATAAGATTTAAATATTTAATTTTTTTTAGATCCTGAAAACTATCAATATCAATATTATATTTTTATTTTGTATTTTTAAATTTGATTTGCTTCGTATATTTTTAATTTATTTCTTATGTACAAACGGTTTGTTCTGTTTTTTTAGAGAGGAGTCCTCACAAATTATTTGTAAAATATTTTTTAATTAATAAAATTTATAGAGGTACCGCCCTCTTTTATTTCAAAAATATTAGTATAATTTATTTCTTTTAAAAAAAATTAAAACCAACCAATTAATTCAGCTAAAATAAATTAGAAGAAAAAAAAATTCAACCCACCCAACTCGCCCAACTCGCCTAACTCGCTGAGCTGTACACGATTTACGCTTTTAACAACCCGGCCCGACTCGGCACGGCTCGCCTGTACACGATTTACGCTTTTAACAACCCGGCCCGACTCGGCACGGCTCGCCTATAACCGCGTGCCATGTGCTCGAGTTAGAAGTTGCCAAATCGGCACGTGGCCGAACTGGCACGGCTCGCCACGATCCGCTGGTTTGGCTACCTATAGCTACTACGCCTGACTCGCTTCTGTAACGTTTTAATTGTGTTTCCTTGGATTGCTCGAGGTTTTCGGCTCAGTTGTAGTCTTGTATACTTGTTTACTTTAAATTGTTCGACTTGCAACAGAATTTATAATTCATCTGTAATAATTTAATCTAATCATGATCTTAAAATGCATTCATCCGTTTGATCAACTTGCTTTGTGTGACAGATTGGCTCTACCTCACCCACTATGAAATAATATGTTTTCGGATAAAAAAGAAAGCTCTCTAAACAAATAATAATTAAAATTGATTTGATTTTTTTACACGTAGTGTAAGGTGTATAAAAAATATAGTTTTATAATATATTTTTTAAATATAAATACAAATAATATTTAACTTTAAAAAAAAATTAAATTTTTTTTTATATATATACATTTTAAAATACACACAGGAAAGTAAAAAGTCATAGCGGGGGGGAATTGTTATAGATTGACTAGTGACTAGAACAAGTACTCCACTCCAATTCTAGAACCTTCTACTTTAAGGCAAATAAACTAAGGTTGGACATGTCCGAACCGCATATCCATTGTTCGATATTTTGAAGTTTCACGGTTCTTTTTTATATTCTATTATTATTATTAAATTAATAATTAATATATATTATTTGTACATTTTACTATTTAGTTATATTTATTTTAAAAGCTAATATTTATTTAATTTTTATATTAATATTTAATTTATTTTCTTCAATTTTAGTTACTTTACTCATCAATAATATTTTGTAAAAAATATTAAGTTAATTAATAATCTTACCGCGAATCAAATTTTAATTATTTCACTAATTATTAATATTTAAATATATGACACTTTCATCGGTGATGATTCATTATAATACATTTTTTACATCAATTATATATAAAATATAATATTATCGTATTTGTGTATGTATATATCATGCATGATGAAATATGTTTCTAACAAAAAAATGATTAAAATATGAGTCCTTCCTTTTTCTGCATAAAAATGTGCCGCCTATATATGTCAGTGTACGGTATCATGTTTGATTGTTTGGGCATTGACTGATCTTGGGTGTTTGGCTTAGATTATAAGTAATAAGTTACTTTTTAAAAAAAAGTATTTTCATATTTTTTAAAAAAATTAATATTTATTTTAGAAATTTAAGACCAAATCTTATTTTCAAAATTGAAAATAAGTTATTTATTTTCAGAAAAAGTAAATATATATCAACTTTTTCAGCTTATAAACTGCTTATAAGTTCAGACAAATTTATTTTTCTCAAATAAACACTTACAGAAAAAGTATGTAAATTTTAATTATTTTTTTTAAAAAAAATAAAATTAATTTTAAAAATAAATACTTATTTTGAAGAAAATATATAACTTATTTTGAGAAATAAAGGTGTGACCTGTTATAGGCGGTGGTAAAAGCTTGGTGGGGGAGATTACAAATTGCAATTCTTCTCTTTTGTTGGTTGATGGTTGTTTCTTGTTACACGGCAAGCTCTTTCGCTACCTTATCTCTTCTTGACTCTTGTTATTATTATTTCTAATTACCCACGCTAAGTCTCTAATCAATCCATCATCAGGTACACTGTTTTTCAACTCTTGTTTTTTTACCTCCTTTTCATTTTTTCAGATCTGTCTTTGTGTTTTACTGTCCAATTATCTTCAGTTTGTGTTTGTATATATTAGGGTTTGCTTATCTACTCGTATGTGTTTTTTTTTTTTTAATTTTAGTTGCTTTATTGTAAATTAACTATTATGCTTTATTAGGTTTTTTTTATACATATTTGTTATATAATTATGCTAATTGAGTATGTTTAGGGTTTTGAATTTAGTAGGCGCTTTGATTTGGTAAGAAATAAGTTGTGGTTTAGTTGACATGATTGATTTTAATGATTTTCAGTTATTCGTAAATGGTTATGGATCCCCCCCGCTACAATGATATGTCTGATGCAATAAATGGTTTTGAATTCGGACCCGATTTTGATCAGTCTACAAACATTGCTAATGCCTTTAAGTTGAACGACGACTATGTAGATCTTAGTTTCTTAGATATTCCTGACCGTCCGGTTGGGGAACAACCGCGTTATGCTACTAATAACTCCTCTAATAGTAGCTCTGAAGTGAACTCTCCAGATGAGTTTGCTGACGGTGTGCTCAAGTTCCTTAATCAAATACTGATGGAAGAGAGGATTGATGAAAAGCCTTCCATGTTTCATGATCCTTTGGCTCTGCAAGAGGCTGAGAAGTCTTTTTATCAACTTCTTGGCAAGGAATACCCTCATACGACTTCTCAGCCCCCAGCTGATGTCTACCAAAGTGTTGAAACTGTCAGTGATTTCTTTGCTGGAAGCTCCAGTGAATACAGTACTAGCAGTGGTAATAGTGGTAATAGTGTTGGGAATCAATATGAGCCTCCTCAGTGGGCTGGTGATTCCTTAGATTTAAGATCGTCTATTCAGCAAAATCAATCATCACAATATTTGTCTTCTTCTAACATGGAGAGCAGGCCAAAGTGGGCAGTAGCTTCAGAAAACAGCTCTAGTAATAATATCAATGGCTCGATGGAATATTCAATGAGTGCCCATGTCATTCCAAATATATTTAATGACAAAGCTGCTATGTTGCAGTTTAAGAAAGGAATGGAGGAAGCTAATAAATTCCTTCCTACCATTCCTCAGTTAGTTGGAAACTTGGATAACTATGCATTACCTTCATGCACTAAAGAAGGTCCTCCTGCAGTTCAAGTGAAGGTCGAAGTGGACGAGATCTCACCTGGCAGCTCAAGAGGAAGGAAGCATTATCAACGTCAGGATAGTTTGTCAGAAGAAGATGAGAGGAGTAGCAAACAGTCGGCAGTTTATGAGGAAGAAGTTGAGTTATCAGAAATGTTTGATAAAGTGTTGTTAATCGGACCGTCATGTGGAAAGGAAGAACCAATTGAAGCAATCCCAGGCACTCATCTTGAAAAGGTTACAACACGTGGAGCAAAAGGGGGGAAGAGTCGTCCTGTAAAAAAAGACAGTAGTACTGAAGCTGTAGATCTGAGGACCCTTCTAATCAGTTGTGCACAATCTGTTGCTGCTGAGGATCGCAAGACTGCAAATGAACAATTAAAGCTGATTAGACAGCATGCATCTGCCTCTGGGGATGCATCTCAGAGATTGGCTGTTATCTTTGCAAATGGCCTTGAGGCGCGTATGGCTGGCACAGGTACTCAGTTATATTCAGCCTTATCATCCAAGAGGATCTCAGCTATAGAGAAGTTAAAAGCATACCAAGTATATCTCTCAGCCTGTCCATTTACAAAGGTCTCCGTTTTCTTTGCAAATCATATGATTCTGGAAAAGGCTTCAGATGCTACAACACTTCACATCATTGATTTTGGTATCCAGTATGGATTTCAGTGGCCAGTTCTTATCCAACTTCTCTCGAGGAGATCTGGTGGACCACCTAAGCTTCGTATTACTGGAATAGAATTGCCCCAACCTGGTTTCAGGCCAGCGGAATATATGGAGGCGACAGGACGTCGTTTGCGAAGTTATTGTGAGCGGTTTAATGTTCCATTTGAGTACAATGCCATAGCAACTCAAAATTGGGAGACAATAACTGTTGAGGACCTCAAGATTGACAGCAATGAAGTTGTCGCTGTTAATTGTTGTTTACGGTTTAGAAACCTACTTGATGAGACTGTTGTGGCAAATAATCCAAGGGATGCTGTTCTTAAATTAGTCAGGAAGGTAAACCCAAATATATTTGTGCAGGCTGTTGTTAATGGATCCTACAGTGCATCATTCTTTGGCACTCGGTTCCGCGAGGCACTCTTTCACTATTCTGCATTGTTTGATATATTTGATACTACTGTACCTCGTGACGATCCCCAGAGGTTGAACTTTGAGAAAGAGTTTTGTGGACGTGAGGTCATGAATGTTGTTGCATGCGAGGGTGTAGAAAGGGTTGAAAGGCCAGAGACATATAAGCAGTGGCAGGTCCGCATTAAGAAGGCAGGTTTCAAACCTCATCCATTAGACCGGAAACTCCTTCAAAAGCTAAGTTACAAGGTAAGGTCAGAATACCACAAAGATTTTGTTTTTGATGATGATAATCAGTGGGTAATGGTGGGGTGGAAAGGTCGAATTCTCTATGCTACTTCTGCTTGGGTACCTGCATAAAAGTATCTATATTGCATGTCAAAACAGCAAGGAAGAGTTTACCATGGAGGTCTTGATCACTTGTCAAAACCTGACACATCATGCCTTGGTTCAACAAAGGACTTGTGATTGCTTGATTCGTCCTCCGAAGTCCAAACCCACAGTAAATGGTCTCAGCCAATTTTCACTCTCCTTGGATGACAAATCAGGCACAACAATTTAAACCTGTATCAATGATTGGAAAGGGCGGCATGCATTGCTTGTGAATCCTTACGGACAGGCTGGTCATCCACTTGGTTTTGCTTGTTTAGTGCCTTAAATATCCGGTCCTTTTTATTTTCGTGGTTTTGTTATAGGCATGGTTGGAGTAAAGTGAACTGGATATATATGTTCATGTCCTCCCGGTGTTTAACACATATTTGGACCTCACAATCAGATGGTTGAAGATGCTTCGACTAAATCAAGTCCACTTTGGCTCAACACTTTACCTGCATTTTTGCCTTCTATATTATATAGTGATATATCTACTCTGACCATTCATTAAATGGGTCATTGCAATAGTGTAGTGTGTCATCTTCACTTGCAGTTATTATAGTTCCATAATTTGTATGCCTAGTTTCAGAATGATTCCGACTAGTATTTGACTAAAATGTATTTTGCTTTTGTTGCCAACTTTAGCCGCTATTATGTTATGATACTTGTTTTTGCGTCCCATATAACACTCTGGTTGTCTGTTTTGTATGCTGTCCTAACATAATCAAGATGCTTTTTAAAGCAAATGTAGTTAATTGTTCAGTAAATTAAACAAATAAATCCGGTCAAATGAAAATTATATTCCTAAATTAGATCATGAAACTCATAATTTCGACCATGTAAATTGCATTTCTTGACGTTGACTTGTAATCTAATAAAGAGTTTGTGTATCCTACTGTATATCTTTTTTGATACGAAGATTTACATGTCCGATTCTAAATTGTGAAAATATATCTAGTGCGTAAATCGTTTGCTTTAGTAGATTACGAGTATTTTTTTAATACTAGTGCAAGGGTGCGTCAGCCTATATGTCATATGTGACACGTCAGCGAATATGTCAGCGCAAGAATGCTACTTTGTATTTCCCCCTGAAATTTGTTAACTTGTATGGTTCATGATTGATAGTAAGAAAAACCATATCTATCAAAGAAATTATATTTAAATATTTAGTTTAAAATAGTGTAATATTATAAAATCGATGTTAGGCCTCCTAAAAAATAAAAAAATTGTATAATTAATTGTGATTCTTTATCTTTTAAGAATTTATATGTACTGCTTTATTTTCTTTTGTTCGGGTAGGATTTGTCTGTTAATCATTATATATATTTTTATAATGTCCAATTAGTACAGTATATTTTTGTCATGTTTTAACAAGGTTAAAGTCGGCCGAGAATTTGAGTAAAAGATGCGTTGAATGGTTCTTTACCCAGTCAAATGTTGGTTGATCACTTGATCCATGTGTGGATAGACATACACCACCAAATTTGTGTGGCTTAACTGACGACGAATCTTTGTAACTTATATATGTTGGACCGTTGTAAGATGTAGAGATCTCTCATTCGTCAATCAGAGTTGAGACACATCGGGGGTGTTTGACTTAGCTTATAAGGAATAAGTTACTTTTTAAAAAAAATTTTTTTTTTTTTTTTAAACTAATATTTATTTTAGAAATTTAAGACCAAATCTTATTTCCAAATTTAAAAATAAGTTACTTATTTTTAGAAAAAGTACATATATACCAACTTTTTCAGCTTATAAGCTGACTTAAATGTAAGCCAAACGGGGCCATCATCTTATTCAGGGGGTGTTAGGGGAAACTTTTTTCCAGAATAAGTCAACTTATTTTAAGACAAAGTTAGAGATTCCTAAATTTTTTCTGAAAAAATTTAACATTTTTTTGCAACTTATAGATTCTCAAATATGCATTAAATACTTGTATAAAAAACATTTATCAAAATATGAAATTTTTACCCGAAAATAAGTCCTTTTGGACCACCAATTATTGACTTATTGTCACACACGTGCACTATGGTCTCTGCACCACCTACATGGTTACATTATATTTACTCCCTCCGTTTTATTTTACGTGAGTTTGTTTGATTTTCGTGGAAAAGATAGTAAAAAAATGATAAAGTTAATTGAAAAGTTTGTAAAGTAGTGAGATTTATTAATATTTAATAATAAATTTGAAGATAGTGTAGGAAAGTAGTGAGTATAATAGTATTTATTTAATAAAAAAAGAGTATAAAGCGTAGAAGTAGTGAGTATAATTGTGAAAAGTAGTGTTAAAAAATAATAAGTACTAGCTTATATCCCGTGCGATACACGAATGAATTTTTTTAGTTTTTTAATATTTTTATTTTAATATTTTTTAATGATTTGAATTTATTTATATTTGTATAATAATAATTTAAATTTTATTTAATATTATATGTATATATTTTTATATAATTTATTTGTATTTATATTTATATTTTAATAGAATAATTTTTGTTTGTTTTGTATAGAGATGTATTTTAGTTAGAAGATTAATGTGATATATTTTAGTTAGAAGATTAATATGAGATTGTATTTTAGTTAAAAGATTGATATTTTAAAATTAGGCATAATAATTAATCAACTATTCGGTCCAAATATCGACCGATTATCAAACTTTCAACGTTATCATAAACTTTAATGATATATTAAATTAAAATTATAAGATAAATTTTAATAATATATTAAATAAAAATTATAGGATAAGTAGGATTCGTAAAATAAAAATATAGAATATAATTTAAATATAATATAATATTATCATATCTGTGATGAGTTGTATAAAAGGAGGACTACTTGTGGTGTTAGAGTTGTATGTATGATTATATTCTTTTTAAAATTAGATTTTATTAAAATTTAATGGTTAAGATTGTTTATATGGTTCACTTAAAATTGGACGGCTAAGATCTTTTTTATGGTTCACCGAGTACCATACCGACGACCAAAACTTTTAATCTTTCAATTTTAATAAATTGTATAGATAATGGGTTCATTCTTTTTGGATGTCTCACAAAAGAATAAGGATCATGCAGAATATGACGTAGGGAGTAACATTTAACCCTTATCGTTTCTTTTATCAAGTCCTTTGGCTGAAGAGTCATGAACAGGTTATTGCGGAAAGTAGTTAAAATTTAGAAATTGCTCTATGAAAATATATTTTTCATTTAAAATTGTTATTAGATAAAATAATTCTTCACATTTTTGAAAAAAAAATTGATTTGTAAGTTTTGTAGAAAGCAGTATTAAATTTTATAATTAAAATTTTTTAAAATATTATTTTTATATTATATTTCAAAACATATACATAAATTGTATTTTTCTTTCTAATAATACTTTTTTGAAAATATCAAAGAGAAATAATAATCAATATGATGATAATTATGTTTAAAATTATTGTGTTGTGAAAAAAATGATACTGATGATTTTATGATAATATTTTTAATGTGGGTATGTATTGAGATACAAAATTAATATTTTTAGAAATGCTTAATATTAAAACCTTCTGTGATTTCTGTAAAAATTAAAAAATATTTTTTCTAAAAGTGTTAAAAATAGTTTTCAGATCGAAAACATCTTTACAGAAAGTTATTTTTGAATTTTATAAAAACATATTATTCGTTTCATATATGTATTTTGATTAGATGATAAAAAAATTTCAGTGAAATAACTCCATTTTTACGAGATTATACTTCGGTATAACTCATTTACGTGTATTTTTATTAACAGAAAAAAAAGTGATTATTAATTAGCGGATGATATATTACGATGGTGGGAAACATGTAGCTCAATTCTCAATTCGATTAAGTAAATTATAAGTTGAAAAAATTTCTCTCTCTCCATAACCCTAATTTCAAAAACCTTCTTCTTCCCTTTCTCTCATTCTCCCTCTCCTTTAACCCTAATTTCTTCTATTATATATGAAAAAATATTCTTATATTATATATGAAAAAATATTCTTATATTATCTGTTTTTATATCTTTTGGATCTATTTTATATCATTCAGATCTGTTTGTAAATCTTTCAAATATGATTTTTTTGAACAATTTTAGTATTATATGCGATTCTCTATTAGACTGTGCCAATTTTTATGACGTTTTGACCATATATGATGGTTATTATATGACGATTTTGTGTAATATTAGATGACTTATATATATATATATATATATATATATATATATATTGTGATTTTATATTAAACATATTTTAGTGACTTATTATTTTATTTCTTTTATAATTTCATGTGTGTTTTATAGTATTTTGTGGATTTAAATCGGATGACAGACATATTTGTTGTTTGGAGTACGACGGGTCTTTTCTTCTCAGACATTAAGACCTTATTGTCTAAATTTTCAGGAACATTTTCATGTCATTTGGTTAGATGATAAGTTTTTTGAATAATAAAAACTCCTTCCATGAATATTGTATCTTTGATACAATTTATCTACGAGTAAATATTTTTAGTCAAAAATAATAATTCTCAATTCGATTAATAAAAATAAAATTTTAATTTCTTCAATTTTTTTTAATATTTTCATCTTCGATTATTGTCGTTAATGGTAACTGTTAAGAATCTTGTAGTGTGATAACAAATTACTTAGAATTATAAATTTAATCTTAATTTTTGTAACTGGTCAATGGATATATGACTTATAAATATCCATTGACTAGGGAACCATTTATCAGTTGAAGTTGTTGTTAATCAACTAATAAAATGGATTGTAACAGCTAATTTAGAGTTCTTTACTTATTAATTGATTGTAATATTTCGATGGATGTAATAATCTAGTCAACTGATATTTGTTGGCTTCGATTGATAGCTTGTCAACAGATATGAAGAATTGCTGACGAAGTGTAAATATTCGAAGTCAAAATTCTCATAAATGAAGTTATCAACAGATAAATGAGTCAATGGATATGGATGTTGATCGATGGATGAAAGTCAACAAAAGTCAAATCAATGGATCATCATCAACAGATAAATACATCAAAGCAATCAACAGATATAAAAACAATCAATGGATAAGGGATCGATGGATATTTAAATATACATTGATACATCAATTGATCAATGAATAACATATCTATCGATGGATAAACAAAGAAGGATCGATTGATAAGTTTCACAACAATTGTCAGTTGATCAAGGTTTCTCAAAATGGTTAAGGACAAATGAAATGGAATCCGTGCAGAAGTCTGAATCAATGGAAAACAATTTTTGTCAGAACTGTGAATCCTTTCAAGAAACACAGTCTTCAAGGAGAAGAACAAAACAAAGACTTTTCCATAACAAGGCAAAAACCCAGGAAGACTGTGAAAGAAGCTACATTATATTTTAGTGCAAATATTGTAAAATATATTTTGTACCTTTATCAGTTGATGGAAAACAGAAGTAGAAAATTTACTGCTATATATAGTTTAGCAGTTCATTGTAGCAAAGTATAGAAGTTGAAAAACAAGAATTCTAGAAAAGCATAGTAAGAAATAGAAAATTTTTGTAGTGTTTTTCTTTGTTCAATTTACATTTTGTAAGCAGCTTGATTTTAAGACCAAAGTTATTTGAAAGCAAAATATTCACTAGTGGAAAACCAATCCATTAGTAATTTTAAGATTTATTGGAAAACCAATCCATTAGTAATTTTAAGATTTATTTTCAAGTATTTAGTTTAATTTCTTTTGATTCTCTTTCTCAATTTCAATATTTTAAACACTCAAACACTTTTATATACAAACTCATTAATCTGCAAGAATTTGATAAAATTCTTAAATTTGTATTCAACCCCACTTCCACAAACTTGTACTAATGAAATAACAGTAACTAGCTCTAAACCCGTACGAGGCACGGGTATGTTATAGTTGAAGTACCGTATATGCTTCTAATTTTTATTATTAACATGTTTTTATAAATATCCTGTAAATTTATTAATAAAATAATTAAGGTGTGTATGAATTGCTGCAAACTTGTAATTGGTGAATAAAAACCATTTTAGGTGTGTATAATCTTGTTTCAAAGGTCCCGCATGTATACATAATCCAAAAATTAATCATTATGATAAAAATTCAATTTCTCTTAACATTACAGCAAACAGGAAGTATCTGATTACATTATTTGTGTAGGTGTTAGACCTTGTCATTCTCTTTGTTTTCTCTCAAATAAATTTAATGGATTATACTTGTGAAAAGTTAAAATACTTGAGGGATTGGAGTGGCTACTGACAATAGAGATGTAACCGATTTGGTTTTAGAACATCTCAAATCTCAAACTTTAAACCCTTTAGAAATTGTTACAGATAATATAAAACTTTCTGATGCATTGATCCACCATAATTAATAGTAATGCAACATGTACTCCAATTGGAGTAAACAGTCCAGTCAAAACAGGTTGTTAGTCGTTTAGTTGTTAAGAACAAAAACAAGTTATCATCTTCTTTTAATAAAGCAGGTTCATAATCAACATATACATTGCCGAAAATTCTCATATACACTCTGTCGTTTAAATTATTTCAGTCACTTTATAATGTTTCTTTTTCTTCTCTTAGCTACCAAATGGGCTCTTCCTTCATACACTAAAAATTCAAACTTTATATCTCATGACGCCATTAATCCACTTAAATATTATGTTTCGCTGCCCCAAGTCACTTATGAACCTAAAAGGTTATTTCTTTTCTTGTTTTTACGGTTTAAATCGCCCCCCTTCCCCTCTCCCTCTCCCTCTCCCTCTCCGCCCCTCACTCACTTTCTTCTTCCCTCTATCAGAACCATGTATAATTATAATAAAGTTAAATAATACACATATTGACTATAAAGGACAATTTGTGAATTTTCTCTTTATTAATTTCTTTTTATTTTTTCTGGGTAAAAGAGGAAGAAAATAATTTAAATCAAAAATTCAATTAGATGTGATTAAAAAGATATATTATTCACTTATAAATGACAATTATAAAACACGTAATGTATATTAATAAACATAATATATGATATGAAATAATTAAGTAGACAAATATTAAATTTCAAAAAAAACATAGACAAATATTAATTGGAAAATAATTAATATACATTAATAATATATGATATTAATATGTAATTATTAGGGAGGAGTTAAATGGTCATTTCGTATAATTAAATTATAATATATATTTATTAGATAGGAGTTAAATTATCATTTCACACTATTAAAATTTCTCATTAAAAGGTTTGATTGGTCGGTACGGTGGTGGGTCAGGTCTATTGATTGGGTCATGAATCAAATTCTTCACTAATCTATTTATCCTTATTTATAATCCAAATACATGTCACTTCTTGTGGGCTCATTCTATAAGACTAAATTTTTTTACTACATCGTGTTTCAATTAAACAACTCTTTTGTAACAACTTTATTATACTATATTATTATAACCGAAAGATTAAAAGTTTTGGTTGCTCGGTCGGTCGGTCGGTCAGTACTGAGCCAAATCTATTTATTGGGTCATGGATCAAATTCTTCACTAATCTATTTATCCTTGCTTCTAATTCAAATACATATCACTTCTTCTAGGCTCATTCTATTGGGCTAATTTTTTTTACTACATCGTATTTCAATTAAAACAACTCTTTTGTAACAACTTTGTTATCCATATGAGATCATATAACCGAAAAATTAAAAGTGTTGGTCAGTTGTTCGTTACAGGCCAGACTTAGCAATGTACATCTTTATATCGTTATGAGTCAGGCCTAACAATATACATCTTTATATTATATATAATTTTACTTATTATGACTGTTGCTCCAAATATATATATATATATATATATATTTATATTAACTAAAATTTTATTCTAGACATGTCCAAATTATATTAGAATACTATGTATCATATTTAAATTTTATAAATCCAAATAATATATATATTTATTAAAAATTTATTTATTATATATAATTTTTAACTATTATCAGAATAAGTCTTTTAATTAATTAATTATCACTCACATCATTAACAAATTTATATAAAATATGACAATATAACACGTATATTAACATAAATTCTCAATATTATAAAATTTTATAATAAATATTAATAAAATATAATATAAAAAATAAATTTATTTAAATATTAGTCATTTATATCATATTTCGCATGAATTACAGGATAGTAATGAATGGTACCGCATTGAGATTTTTTGTTTTGTAAGCAAACTGTTTGGACTTGTCCTAAAAAAAGGTAAAGGGTACGAGGGATAGTGGGAGCAGCTACCCTTTCTCTCTTGTTCATCGAACTTTCTCATTCTCCTTTATAACTTTACAACGATAACACCAACAATACACACACAGACATATACAAGCATCTATTTCCTTTATTTTCTTGTTTCACACCTGATCTTTGTATCATCTTCTCTCCCAAGTCCAATCCACTCCCTCAGGTACGCTACGTTTCAACTCTCACTTGACTCCCTGTATTTATTTTATATATTTGTTTCCCCCCTTTTAAAATCAAGCTTATTGTTCATGTTTTAAGGGCTTCTTTTTGTTGTTTTATAAGGTAATTATTTTTTTTGATATATTGAGGGTTTGATATTGGATCTTGATTTTGATATGTTACTGTAATTGTAATTTTAATGAATTTTGGTTGTTAAGGTTTTCATTTTTTTAAATTTATTAGGGTTTATATTTCGTTCTTGATCCATGGTTATGGATTCACGCTATGCTGATTTTTCTGATGTGCTAAATGGTTTCGAGTTTGGTGATGAGATTGTTTTACCTGGTTTTGATTCGCCTCCAAATCTCGACAACGGGTTCAAAGTTAGTGATGAGATTGTTGTACCTGGTTTTGATTCGTCAACAAATCTTGCTAACGGGTTCAAAGTAGGTGATGAGGTTGTTTTACCTGGTTTTAATTCGGCCCCGAAGCTTGATTTTAGTTTCTTGGATATTCCTAACCATCAGATGGAGACTGGTTTTCGTACTACTATATCACCAACTGGTAGCTCGGAACTGGACTCTCCTGATGATAATGAATATTCTGATGGTATATTGAAGTTTCTTGATCAGATTCTTATGGAAGAGAAAATCGATGAAAAACCTTCCATGTTTCATGATCCGTTGGCATTGCAAGCGGCAGAGAAGTCTTTTTATGAAGTACTTGGGAATAAAGATCCTCCTCCACCCAGTGGGCCGGTTGATATTTACCAAGGTATTGAAAGTCCAAATGATTATTTTACCAGAAGTCCAAGTGAGTACAGTACCAGCAGTGGTGGTACTAGTATTGGAAACTATGACGAGCCTCCTCAATCAGCTGCTGACTCTGTAAGTCCAAAATCATCTGATGTCCAAAATCAATCTCAAGAAGAATTTTCTTCTGCCAACTTGGGAAGCAGATCACAGTGGTCAGTAATTACTGAAAACAGCCCTGGTAATAACATCAATGGCGTAATGAACTCCCCTCTTGGCTCCCAGGTTGTTCCAAATATATTTAGTGAAAGCGAGTCTATTTCGCAATTCAAGAGAGGAATGGAGGAAGCTAGTAAATTCCTTCCTAACATTGCTCAGTTGCTTGTTAACTCGGATTACTATGCATTACCTACACACACAAAAGAAGGTCCTCCTGCAGTTCAGGTGAAGATAGAAAAGGATGAGGAGATATCACCTAGCAGCTCAAGGAGACGGAAGCATTATCTCCGGCAGGATAGTGGGATTGAAGATGAGAGGAGTAGCAAGCATTCGGCAGTTTATGAGGAAGAAGATGAGTTATCAGAAATGTTCGACAAAGTTCTGCTCTATGAGCCAGGCTGTGACAAGGAAGAACCTATTGAATGGACCCCGGTTTCTCACCATGGAAATGGTCTAACACATGGATCTAATGGTAGCAGGATTACCTTTACAATTGCAGAAAGTGATAGTGAAGCAGCAGGTTTAAGGACTCTTCTGATCAGTTGTGCACAATCAGTTGCTTCTGAGGATCGCAAGACTGCATATGAACAGTTAAAGCTGATTAGGCAGCATTCATCTGCCTCTGGGGATGCATCACAGAGATTGGCTTTTATCTTTGCTAATGGCCTTGAGGCACGCATGACTGGCACAGGCACTCAATCATGTGCAGCCTTATCATCCAGGAGGAGGATCTCAGCTACAGAGATGTTAAAAGCATATCAAGCATATCTCTCAGCCTGTCCATTTAAAAAGACGTCAGTTCTCTTTTCAAATAAAATGATTATGGAAAAAGCGTCAAATGCCACGACACTTCATATTATCGATTTTGGTATCCAATATGGTTTCCAGTGGCCAGTTCTTATCCAACTTCTCTCAAAGAGATCTGGTGGTCCGCCTAAGCTTCGGATTACTGGAATAGAGTTGCCCCAGCCTGGTTTCAGACCAGCAGAATATATGGAAGCAACAGGTCGTCGATTACGAAGTTATTGCGAGCGTTTTAAAGTTTCGTTTGAGTACAATCCCATAGCGACCCAAAAATGGGAAACAATAACCGTGGAGGACCTCAAAATAGAGAGAAATGAAGTCGTTGCTGTAAATTGTTTTCTACGGTTTGAAAACCTACTTGATGAGACTGTTGCAGTGAACAGCCCAAGGGATGCTGTTCTTAAATTAATCAGGAAAGTAAACCCAGCTATATTTGTGCAGGCTGTTGTTAATGGATCATATAGTGCACCTTTTTTTGAGACTCGGTTTCGTGAGGCTCTATACCATTATTCTTCTTTCCTTGATTTACTTGATACTACTATACCCCCTGACAATCAACAGAGATTGAATTTTGAGCGAGAGTTCTGTGGCCGTGAGGTTATGAATGTTATTGCATGTGAGGGTGTAGAAAGGGTTGAAAGGCCTGAGACATATAAGCAGTGGCAGTTGCGCAATACGAGGGCTGGTTTCAAACTTCATCCATTGAACAAAGAACTCGTCAAAAAGCTAAAGTACAAGGTTAAGTTGGATTTCCACAAAGATTTTGTTTTTGATGAAGATTGTGAATGGATATTGGTTGGCTGGAAGGGTCGAATTCTCCATGCTGTTTCCGCTTGGGTACCCGCATAAACTTTAATTAGATGCAGTATTGATGAATAAGAGTTCAATGTGGAGGGCAGATGCTCTGGATAGTAGGTACAAATGTTCCTGAAATTTATTATTATGTCTCGGTACCTTTGAATACATCTAAAATATATGAACTTGCAGACATGAACATCCATGTGTTCAAAGTTTGAGTGCTGGGCAATTAGGTTAGTCATTAGACTGTCAGTGTTTTGTAACTTCATTTGACTTTTATATCTGGGAATTACAATCTTGAGTTTTTGAAATAGTCTATTTTAAAAAGTTTTTATGTAATCTATTTAAAGTAGTTTTTGAAGTTGTAGCTACTAAAACAGTCTAACCTTAACCAATTTCTTTTCTCAGATGGTCTTCATGTTTCCTAACAACACATCTTCCAAGATTAGGAAGATGATAACATATACTTGCCGTATTGTCACCCGATCATATGTACATTATCTAGCTAGAACCATTGTCATTGAGTACGCATCTCAGAAAATCTAGCATATCATGGATGGAAACGGTAGGATTGACATCACTCTGTAAAGCCTTTCAATGGTAGAGTTGACATCACTCAGCAAGGGCTTGCTAGAAAGATAATTTTGAATAACCCCAACCCCAGTTGTGAACCATGTGGTGATGTGGACATTATCAACTCGTGGACATTATCAACTCGTTTCTTCCTGACTACCAGTTGGTATCCTTTTAGTATATGCTAATGATGCTAGATATATTATTTACTCTTTACGAGGAAAGCTAAATCAAATATAGAATTGTAGTGTATTCATTTTTGTTCTTGTATATCCATCGATGTTAAATTTAAAACTCTCCTTTCAGTTCAAACAATTCTATTGAACTGTATGATTGTACGTGTGATTGCATCTACTATACAACACCCTTTTTTAGGATTCAGGTATAGCCATTGAAAAAGAAAATACAAACATTAGCAAACTTGTTTCACATCGGTAGACAATTCGTCCTGGATTTGTCTATGGCTTAAATGTCAGTCTGGATATTCTCTGCAACCTGAGCCAACTCTTCCATTGAAAGTAGTTATCTGATCATCTTACCCCAAATGATGAGAGGGCTGGAATATAAGCTAAAGGCATGGGAATTAAATTATGTTAGCGAACACAAGGATCGACAAAAAATTTATGGAACTAGAGTAACCGCAAGTGAATATATAGGCACTGCATTGCTTAAAAATGGTGATACAGAATCAGACATTGAAAATTTTAGAGAGCAAACATAAAAAGAAAGTGTCAGAATATATAAAGAAAATACTACTGTGTTTACAAATTCGGCGGTAATATTTTAGCAGCAATAAATCTAATGTTTTTTTGTCAGCAAAGCAATAAATCTAATGTCCAAATTATTACTATATGTTAAATGGATTATTTGTATTACACTAAAACATTTGATAAGATATATTTATTCTGTCATTAAAAAGTAAAATTAGTATTTTAATCATTAAAAATAATCATTTAATTTTTATCAAAATAATCTTGGAGAATAGAAAAATGCACACAATTTTTTTGTGAAACTTTATTATATTAAAAAAATGCGTGGTTGATGAAAATATATAAAATCAAAATATTATAGTTAAAATTTAAATATTTTTCGATTCAGCTTGAAAATAGAAGAATTGTGTGAACAAAATATTTATAAATATTATTATATACATAAATGTTATTTATAAAATATTATTATATATAAACGTGTGTATAGAACATTGTTCTAAAAATCGGTTCTTGGCGGTGCCTAGCCAAATGTCCCGATTCGGTGCTAGGCTAAAAATTAGACGTTTTTTTAAAAAAATCGGTTAAAATCGGAATTAAGCGGCTTAGGCAGTCAAAATCGGAATTAGGTGTTTTTCGTGAAAATCAGTCAGAATCGATATTAAATGGTAAAAATCGGTATTAGGGGTATAAATCGGTCAAAATCAATTTTTTTTAATTTTTATATGTATATATAGATTATATTTAATTATTAATATTGAAATTATTATTTATAATATTAACAATAATTTTCTATGATTAATATATATGTAAGTAATTTAAAAAAATTACATTTTATAATTAATATAATTATAAAAATTAAAATTAATATTTAAATATATCCAATTAATTTTCCGATTAATTCCCAATTTACTGATTAATTGTTAGAAGGATCCTCAACTGCCCCAACACGCCTAGCGATTTTGAGAATATTGGTATACAACAATACAGATGTTATCAGGCTATTTATGTTAACAAGTTTACTCTCAATCCATTATTATATATATATTTTAATAATTTTGAACTGTATTCGTAAATTTTATACAAAGAGTTAAAATATTTAATTTTCACCTTGTTTAAAAAAATTAAAAATGTATATGTATATTTTATTCTTATAGACTGTATGAAGTAAGAAATTTACGGATTAGATTGTCCTGACTACCTAACTCGGACACCTGACTCGGTTAACATTTAAGTTTTGGCGAGTCTTGAATTTTCAGCTGCACTTCACCGTAAGCATTTCACCACTCTTTATTATCAACTCATCTTCTCTCTCTCTCTCTCTCTCTCTCTCTCTCTCTTATTACTCCACCGACACCATTTATTTATCTCTTCTACGAGTTTTTTTAATTTCTCAATTTAGGTCAGTGAATTTATATATTTATTTTAGTTGGAAATAATTATTCTTTTCAATGTTATCATTTCGTTTCATTTGTGATTGTCAGTTGTATGATTGATTTTATTATCAGTAGTTAGGGTTACGATTGCGCGTGATTTGATGTGTTTGTTGATTAAATCGGTAATTTGTTAAGCTTTTTTATGTTAATTTAAGTGGAATCGTATTGATTTATGTGAGTGATTGGGTATTTTGATGGTGGATTTGAAATTTGTTGTTTTCGTGTCCGTGATAAGGAACGAAATTAGTTCTGCATTTGTTAGTTGTTTTAAAATGGTTAAATTAAACGAGGGTGGTTGGCTTGCGGTTAATTTTGTACTTGAGGCTCTAGGATTTTTTAAATTCTTAGGTTTACTCGGAAAAGTGTCAAGTGTGTGCGGCAACAATGTTTAACAACTAGTACTGCTATTTTAGGATTTCGAAGAATAATTGGGAGCTGATCTTGGAGATTTTTAAAGATGAGCTTTGTTTTTCGCGGGGCTAGACCTGACATTGAAAATGGATTATCAGGAGTTCTTCCTGATAGACGAGCAATGGTATGTTTTGTTCGTGTCTGCATTCTTGTCTGCACGTGGGATATTAACGGAGATTATTTACTTGAACTCTGAAGTTTTATTTTTTCCATGCCAGCGTGTTCAGCCGAGGCCCATTAACACAAATTCTCTAGCCTTTCTCGTATCCGGTAAATTTGTTTGTCTCTTCTTCATGTAATCTGTTGGTGACTCTTACCTTGCATATCTGACTTTGTAAGTTTTTGCTCTGACAGTTCTTTTGCTTTTCACTATTTTGAATTCCCAAATGTCTCCGAACTTTCTGGTATTAATCTACTTCGTACTACTTATTGAGTTATTTGTAGCAATGTTGGTTTGTTCTATGATATTCTGTAAGCATTACTTATATCATAGTGCTGAAGTGGTGCATTTCTGGTTCTTGTACAGCTTTGGGTAGTACTGGGTATATTCTTGATGGCCACAACCCTTAGGATGTATGCAACTTGCCAACGCCTCCAGGCCCAGGCCCACGCTCATGCTGCCGCTGCCAGTGGCTTGTTAGCTCACACTGAATTTCGCCTGCACATGCCACCATCAATAGCTTTGACAACAAGAGGAAGATTACAAGGATTGAGACTGCAGTTGGCACTTCTTGACCGTGAATTTGATGATCTAGGTATGTAGTTAGTAAGAGTATGCACATACACTGAGGATGTGGTTCATAACATCTTTATTGCATTCACATTTTTGCAATCAAATTGTGACTTGGACTTGGTCGATTGTTATAGTTCATTTATGCCTATAATAGGTTGTAGAAGTCCAACTATGTTTTTTCTGCTGCAGATTATGAGACATTGAGATCTTTGGATTCTAATAATTCTCCCAACACACATTCAATGAGTGAAGAAGAAATAAATGCCTTACCAGTTCACAAGTACAAGGCATCCAAATCACAAAGGTAACAGAGCATTGTGCAGAGTAATATGTTTTGGAAACTGCTTAGGGTTTTGGGGATATTTTTTTTTAACTTCTAATCATGCATTATCGTATTCTTTCCTTAGCATGATCAAACAAAATCACTATCTTTCCATTTACGAAAAGAATGCAAACATATGTACTTTTAGCATGGTGACTGTTAACTACAATAAATAATTAGAAAGGAGGGAAGTAGGGAACATTATAATGTTTAATATGGAAGGGGAGATAAGCCGAGTGCCATTATAAAATTATTGAATTTCAGTGAGTCAATTGCATGATATAGCTGCAGCCAATATTTATATTCTAATTTATACCAATTATTTGTATCATTCAAGTTTGAGGGCAGGAATGGTAGATTGATTATAATATGTTTTTATTGATTCTAGTATCCCTATATTGTTTTTTAAGTCTGGATAATAAGTTTTGTACAAAAATGCAATGTCTTAGTTTTGCCTCACTCCCCCCCCCCCCCCCCCCCCCCCAAAAAAAAGCACGCGTGGGGCATGGTCATAGCCTCATAGGCTTTTCCATCAAAATAATTAACATATTTGATGATTATTTAGTTATGGCGAGCAAAGGTCGAGTTACAAGAATTTTAAGAGCTCTCTGTGTATGCTTACAAGTGTCAAGAATATAGAGTTAATGTACTTTGTTGTATAATTAATTTTTTTTTTGTGAAAGTTGTATAATTAAAATTAGTTAATTACTTATAAATATTTTGATATTGTAACTGTTTTTATTGTGAGCTCTATCATAGGCTTTTTTCTGCTTCAGATTGACAAGTGCATTTCTCCTCAAGGACTCACCCCTTCCAAAATGGAGGGATTAAGTGCATATGAAACATTTAAAGTAGTCATCGTTTCTTTGTTAATTTTTTTATTCTTTTGAATTCATTCAACCTTTAGCTAAATCAAAAGTTGTATCTTGAGCCACCTTTAAGGGTGGAGTATAAAGCTGCAAGTTTGGAACTCATGCTGATAATTTAACAAACCTTTTCATCCTCTTATAGTGGCGGATCAGCAAAGCAAAAAGCCTCAAGTTCCTCATCAGTTATGCAGGTATATTCCCGCATCTTTTACAATGTCAAAATCTAGATTATCTGTTATGGGCCAGTATTTAATATTTGTTTTTTATAATTGTGTTTGGAAAACTGAGTTTTCCCATATTTTAAATAAAATAACTTTAAATAGAAAATATTCTGGGTCTTGGGATCCTTAAAGTTCTGGCACGGTTGTATTGAAGACTATAAAAGTTAGTCCTTACCAATAGCTCAATATTAAAATTTTAATAGCCAGGTCCGAACCATAATTTCACATTCCACAACCATTTTATTTCCTCAGCTTGCCCCTTAAGGAAGTAGTTTACTGCTTAATGCTTGGACATGATCACCATGTCTCAATATGATGCATAGATACTATATTCGGTACGTCTTTTTTTCAATCTACATAATAATTCTGCAAACTAGGAGATATTTTCTGAAAAACAAGAATTGTATATTAAAAGAACTACATTACTTGGTCCTTAAATAACTAAGGTTTAATGTAGGACAATATATTAAGAAAGGAAATGGATAAACCAACTAGAGCACTATGATACAATTTGAATGCAAATTATTTAGCTATTTAGCTCTGGAAAATGAAATATAACAATGTTTTATATAGACATTCTTTAATTTTGAAGGTAATTGGAAGTTGTAAAAAGAGTCTACAGTCTACACGTCACATCATCTCATCTTCAGCTTTAGATATCTGATTACAATTAGGACACTATATTTAGAGAAGAGAAACACTTGTGCAAATGATAATATATGAGGTTGCAATGCCTGTCAACCTTTTTTGAGTTGAAATTGCAGCTTTTTGGACACATGTTTTTGATAGTATTATGCCTCGACTGTATGTCCAATGTTGCTTTATGTTATGCATCTCATAATGTTGTTTTATGTTAACATACAGTTCTGTTTTTCCTGTAAAGTTTTATTAACTAATTTTAACTTTTTTCTGCAGTCTAAGCAGGAGACCGAGGTAGATCAGGATTTGGAATCTCCAGAAGACGAGTTGACTTGCACCATATGCTTGGAGCAAGTCACTGTAGGGGAGCTTGTTCGTAGCTTGCCATGTTTGCATCAGGTTATTCCTCCACATAAGTAATTAACATTGTTAGCATGTAATAGTACTTTCCTATAGTCTAATAACAATTCTTCCCTTGATTCACAATATTTCACACATTTCCCACATTCCTGTGTAGAAAATATAGCAATATTCTTGGATTTTGCACAAATTCTCCATAACGAGGACTATATTTTCATGTTAATTAAGAACCTGAAAATTAATTTGTCATTTTGTTGCTTTTAGATTCTTCCAGTACCTCTGTAATAATATGTTAAGTATCCAAGTAATGAAAGTTGCATAATTTTCCTATGGGTCAGATAAGGAGTCTATATATACCTTCTACAAGCTTATAATTTTTGGAAATATAAAAAACCATCAAGATAAGCCAGACATTAGATCTTAGGATTGTTCATGCACCATTCCTGAAGGCTTAGATTCCCATATTTGCTCGTGGATTCTATATTATATCTATGCCACTCACTTGTCGATTATTGTAATGAATGGTGACCCACACAATGTGTACATATTTCTAACACTCTTATCCTTGCAGTTTCATGCCACTTGTATTGATCGATGGCTACATCAACAAGGAACATGTCCGGTCTGCAAACTTATGGTAGGCTCTGGGTGGCAGGAAAGTAGAGAGAGTGAAACAGATGGCGACGATATGGTGTAAGAACCCGCTCTGTTTCCCCATAAGTCTGCAATAATAGAGTTACAGTCAGAAAGATGTATGCTGCATGCATTTATGTAAATATGACTATGAGGGGATACCGAGTACATGTTATGTATGAATCTACCAAATCTATCTCCAAAATTCGTGATTTATATTTGCATGATATTGTACATGTGTAGTACTTGTAAGGCCAGTCCCCAGGTTTTGTGTCCGATTTCACGTGCTTGTCTGGCATCTCCTCGACTTTGCACTGCTTTCTAACTGTGTATTTGTTGCAAATGCTCCATCCAAAAAATGATCTGAGAGAACACCGGCACAGGTGGTTTGTCCAATTTTGCAGACCAGGTTGCCCGGTACCTGGTATTTGGAAGATCTTCCCTGGTCCTTGTTCTTGGTCAAATTTCTTATAAATAAATATTCTAACTGTTTGACTAGTATCATTGTTAATTATTTGAATTACATTAGAGAGTACATCGAAGAACTGCCCTCTTAGACAAATACAAAATCGAGTCATGATTTAGCTCAAGTTGTATGTTTACATGGTTCACTTGAATTTGGGTGGGTTTTGTTGCTTAATTAATTCAAGGGAAAAAACTCAGAGTTTCACATATAAATTTCACAAAATAAACATAATTTGATCAGTGATATCTTAATGAGACTAATGAGCTAAAATTCTGTGTCACTACAACGGTACATTTTATTACTCCATTCAAAGACATCTCATCTCGCCAATAGTGAAGCACACCTTCATTCAAGAACGTAAAATGAAACAAGGGAATGTCAAATGTGATACAGAAAAAGGGACAAGGTGGGCATTATACTTAAAAAAACATATCTTCTGAAGTGGCCTAAAAAAAATACAAGTAAATTCCAAACTTCATATGAAACGACAATATATAAAATAATATATTTTACAAAATATGTATACTTTATTATTTACAAAATTATAAAACAGTAATTTAAAAATATATAGCAAAAATTTAGTAAGTTTACTTTTTAAAATTAATATAATATAAATATGCGTGAAACGGAAATAAACAACATCTATCTATGTTATCTATAATATCTAAATATTATTTAAAGAGACAAGGTGGTCTGAATCCATCAAATATATATATATATATATATATATATATATTATTGTATAAATTAATGAATAACTAAGAATATAATATTGTTTTTTTATATTAAATAAAATTAAAATAAAAATTTAAATTGACAAAATATTACATATGAATAAAAAAGTTATTATAAAATATTTGAAATAAATCCTACGAGTGATATGCTTGTTAAATCACGAAAGCGAGTGTGTGAAGAAAATAAACGCAGAGGCTTAATAATAGAGATAAAAAGATATTTATTGAGAGAGAAGATAAATAATATCTATCCAGTCCACGTAGGCCATACAGATATTGCACTTTTTCATCTCAAAAAGCGTAAAGTTCCTTTTCACTTGTTATTTTATTCCAACCAAACACGCCCTCACCTCTCTCTCCCCCCTCTTCCCTATTCTCTCTCTAACTTCACCGAACTATCCTGTCTCTCCCTCCTCATTTCTCTCTGACTCTCTCTCTCTCTCTCTCTCTCTCTCTCTCTCTACTTCATCCTTATACTCTGTTATACACACATATATACACATACATATGGGAGAAGAAGTGAAGTTTTCCGACTACGACGAACATGTATCGGAGTGGGAGCTCGGGTTGCCGACCTCCGACGAGCTACCGTCGTTATCTCAGTCTTTGATTCCGCCGGAGCTGGCGTCTGCGTTCAGCATCTCGCCGGAACCCTACCGGACGGCCGTTGACGTCAATCGCGCCTCGGAGATCACTTTCTCCGGTCTACGTGGACAGTACTCGAAATCAGTGATTAATTTCAATTCATTCGATGATTCAAGGTGTGTTGAGTTGGATGTAGACGAGCCGGATCGGACCGGGACGGATTGGAGGAAATCGGAGACGACGAAGAGGCAGAGACTGGTGTGGACACCGCAATTGCATAAGAGATTTGTGGATGTAGTTGCGCATTTAGGTATTAAGAACGCGGTTCCCAAGACGATTATGCAGTTGATGAATGTGGAAGGATTGACACGTGAGAATGTCGCGAGTCATTTACAGAAGTATAGGCTTTATTTGAAGCGGATGCAAGGTGGAGGAGGAGGATCATCGAGTGAGGCGAATGATCATTTGTTTGATTCCACTCCTGTTCCTCCGAGTTTAAATGAGTCTTCGGTGAGGAGTGCAAGTGGAGGTGTGAGTGGACATGTTCCGATGCATTATGGAACACAGATGCTTCCAATGCCAGTGCCAATGCCAATGCCAATGCCAATGCCGGCTTATGGGCATATGAGTGGTTATCCTGGATTCGAGTTTAGTATGATGCAACAGAAGGATTGGTCAGGGAATAAGTTTGATGCGGTTAACTCGTATCAACGGATCACTCAGTGTGATAAATGATTTATTGTTGGTTGGATGGGAGGTTAGATTTTCGCTCTCTTGGGGGCTTAATTGTCGGTTTTTTAATTACAGGATTGGTTTTTTCCTTTATATTGTGCTGATGGATAATGCATATTGCATAATTTATGTGAATGACCTGGAACCGTTCGTTGCTTAAATTCTTGTTTTACAATATGTTTGTGTGTTTATTGGTAGGATATGTCATTAACTTGTGCTTGGTAGGATATCTTATACATATATTTATCGTGCAAAATATTGATAGTTAGGGAAATTCTCTAACTTGTTCTGCTGGGAATAATGATATCGTAATGAGAGACATAAGTTTAATGATGTTTCTTATGGCTTTATTTTTGTGTGGCTTGGATAAATATCTTTCCTTATATATTGCACTCCCACTTCTTAGTCTGCAGCAATATTGCACTTTTCTCTCCTTTAAGAGAAAAACATAGGGATCATTTATCATTTATATATTATATATTATATACTGTGCGGTCTCTTGATGAATAAGAGAAAAAAGCTACAGTATCACTTGGTGGTACTAACTATATAGGGCAAGCAGCTATTTAACTTTTTCACTCTTCTCTTTTCACATGTACTTGACCAGTTATGTGATATACTTGAGGGGATTTCTCGTTAGGGGTCTGAAGCAGGTGGATTAAAGGCCTATGATGAACTTGCTGCTTGCTTATTCCTATTCTTCTGACAGTTTATCCAGTTCATTACCTATCTTGGGAAAGAAGAGTGTGACTGCCGAAACACCGAGTTAAGTATTTCTTAAGCTGGTAAAATTAAGGATTTGGGATTGTTATCAAAACCTGAAAATTAAAAAGAAAATTTGAGTTGTCAAGTGCCTTTTATTGTTGGATTTTATATGCCCGTATATATATATCATTTTAGGGTATCGAATACTGTTCAGTATTAACTGTGATACTGCCACAAAATTCTGGTGAACAACCTATCTATTACCTTGCCACACCTTTATTGTGCAAGGGAAATGGTTTTTTTTCTATATTGTGTTTGCCATATTGTTTTTCCCAGAAAGTCTCTTCTTTTAATAGCTACTGGAACATAAATTACACCTTTTTGAGTTAAAATCTGTTGCCTGATCCTTTGGAAGTATCAAGGCTAAGTTTCACTGTAATACATTTCACCTTTTGGTTTATAAACAAGTGAACATAAATGTTCTCCAGTCTTTCATATTGCCTTGTGTAACAACTAATGCCTTACCAAAACACTTTCCTTGAAAATTTGTATCAAATTCTGTTGTTTTTTCTTACGTATAATTCTGAATCGAAAGGGATACGAGTAGAGGCAACATTGTTGAGTGATTCTCATGGTAATTGTGTAAACTGTGATGTGACGTGTCCAAGGGGCATTATATGGGTCCTGGTCGTAAATCAGGATTTGCAGCACATAAAATAATACCATATATGGGAGAACATATTAGATTGTGTACTCGAGAGTGATTTGGTCTAAATTGTGTACGAGCTTTTCTAGACATGATCACTTCGTCTAACTTGAAAGGCCCTTGCTGACTTGCTTCACGGAAAAAGGTTTGTGCCTGAATCCACAGTGTTGCATTCTTCGTAGCACTGGATAATTTATTATATGTATAATATTTGCATATATTATCAAATGTTTTCGCAATAAGCTATTCAACTTATTACTGACTATTAATCTAAGAGTTGAAACTGATATCAGACTACTGAAGAGTAACAGTGTAAATTTTTGAAACATAAAGTTGTATCAAATTTCTCTGTATGCAGTCATGCATCATTTTTTTATTTCGTCTTTATAATGCTTTGTTACAATGCATTATCCCCCCCTCCCTCTTCAGGCTGATTATCTAGTCTGGAACTGGGAGGCGATTACTAATGGCAGATATCTTAAATACCTACAAGGCTAGTCATAAATAATATTCCGGCCAGTTTGTACATATCTATTATGTTGCATTTAATGAATTTGCTTAACCATTTTCCCCAGTGATGAAGCAATCTATAAGCAGTGATGAAGCAATACTAAACTACTGGGAATCAGGTGGTTGAATTTCTTTTTAGATACATATCCAATTGATATCATCTTCTTGCTTATATAAGCTTTTGAAATTCGCGATTGTCTTGTTTCCATTTACTTCATACCTGTTCCCAGTCGGCCTAAAGGCTAATCTCCATTGACAATGGTGGTTATTATTAATGTCCAAAAAATTATGTTTACTGATAAATATGTCATCTTATATGCTACACATGGAGAATGATCGAGGCATATTAGGACTGAAGTCTGCCCATGCATTTAAATTTTAAATGCGAATAAGTTTCTATTTCAAAAGCCAGGAGTTTTAACGGAAATAGCTTCTCTACTACTAGGAGTAGGGATAAACTCTACGTAACTCAACCTCCTCATAACCTAGATATACTGTGTATGTTTGGTTTCTCATAGGAGGTCAGACATTTCTTTTGTAATTCAGGATAACAACTGTCAATAATTTTTTCAATCGTGTGTGTAAATTCTGCAAGACATTTAGTTCTAAATGATCATGGTAGTATGGTACATCTTTCCAAGTTGCAGACTTGCAGCATGATGTTGGGTTAGACTTCACTATAACACCGATCCAGTATTCTACAATTTATATCCAGTAGTTGATAGCTATTGAACTATGTACATATTTAGAATGCAAAGTGATAGATCTTTTATTTTCTTCAGCTTATAACATGATCTATGTTGCCGTGGTTGTCACATCTTCTATCAAAAAATTCCTGTATGCATGATTTTCAATTTTGCACATTTAGCTCTTAATCTACTGAATGTGTTTATTTGCTGCACAGTGGTAATAGTGATTAATTTGTTTTCTCAGCTTCTTGTCGTTCTTGTTTGCGTTCTTATGTAAACACATCTAATCCAAGCACTAGAACAGTAGGCAGGGAATTCCCCATAATGGGTTCTTCTGGAAATTGGAAGTATGTATGTATGACCACCCAGCATCTTCTACAGTATAAATGTTTGAATTCGTGTTATTCCTTCTCCCACTTGCATTTCTTTGAGATATGCAGCCTATTGTTAGTGGTGCTGTTGAATCAAATATAACTTGTCTATGTATATATGATCACCCAGAATCATCTTTAGCTTTTCTTTTTGTGCACTATGCATAGAACAGACATGATGATGTTCCAGCAAGAGTTTAAGCTTATTAATCGCTGTCCATTTTAACTTCGTAAGCTGTAACTCGAAGTTGTTTTATCAACCAAACTATAATCGAAATAAATAAATCAAGATAGTGGAGTAATACAATGTAGAGAAGCGTCGTTCACAGATGCATCAATCATCTAATAAATTCACGAATGCATATGTTCTGATGGGCAGCATGTTACAAGTGAACCTGTAATGCTAATTTTTTTTGCATATTGACTCCTCCTCTATATATGGTGTCGTAATTTTATTTTATTTTTACAAACAAAACCGTGCATGTTCTTGGTTCTAATAAAATGACACCACATCATATTATTTTGGAATTTGGAACGACCCTTCGAATTTCACAAGTACCCTAAAAGTTTATACTTTATACTATTAAACGCGAAGCTTGTATAAAACATATTTTAGGATATTAATTAATTTTTTAATCATAGTAAATTACATGAATCATTGTTTTTACTTCGAACTTGCAAGTGTTTATCACTCAGTAATCGAATCCAACATGAACGTATAACAAGGTCATATTTGGCTTAAAGCTGTATGTTTCATACTTTCATATGCAAATCTTTAAAATACGAAGACAAGTCAGAAATATTAGAAAAAGACCTGGTCCCATATATATGTAGATATTTTGAGAAATAAAGATAATTTTTGGGGCATATGTAAAAATAGAACCCAAAAGCTTCTCGAGCTTCACAAGATATATGTGAGATGTTTCCGTAAAGAAATGCATGAAAGTATATAGATCACTAATTCCTCGCAAATTTTGTATTTATATACATGCATCGGTGAACAAACATGAATTCTTCTTTCAACTTTTAATTTATTCTCTGATATGTTCATTCATTAATTAATGTTTCAACTTGGCATTTGAACCAATTTTCCAACCATGGCTCAATTTTTTGATGCATCAAAAAGTAGTAGTACATTACAAACCCCACCCTCAACATACAAAAGTCCTCAAGCACAGGCCTCCCCTACGGTTGAAGAACTTTTACAAGGTACAATTGAGCCCAAGTTTATGACATTTCGTACTCCATCCGTGGCAAAATAATTATTATTTTAATTTTTTGCACGTAAAGAAATATTTTTACAAAAGTTTATTTAGAAAAAGGGACATTTAAAAAAAAGTTTGTAGAGTTATCTTTTTTCGTCAAAAAATTTCTTTGGTTATTGATTATGCATCAGTCAGTTAAGTCTGCTTTGCATGAATAAAACTTCGGTTCGTTTACTTTTTGGCATGCGTATTGTAAAACAATCAAGCGGTTTGGTGAAGTGAAGAAGCACAAAGAACATAATTTAGACTTGATTTATTCTATACGAGTAAAATTATATGAAACGAAAGCAAATTATGTTTTGCAGCTGATGGCTCAATAAATCAGTCTCCATGGAGCTCTGGGATACACAGTGACTATGATGGTGGTGATCCTACACCCAACAGAAAATCATCTGTGCTTAATAAAATGAGGGACAAGGCTAAGAAGCTGAAGAGCTCACTAAGCAGCAGGAGAATCAGGCAAAGCAATATTGATAGCGAATACGAACCTGATGTGGGAAACAAAAATGAAACAGATAATGAGGACGAGCCTGATGATAACCGATCTTTGAGTGTTAACTTGGATGGAGATGAAATTGATGAAGATCCAGAATACCTTGGAGCTCCAAGTAAATATCATTAACCTTCCTAGATATTTTCAGTGTATTTTATTTAAACACCAGAAACTTGTAAATTTCTTTATAAACATCAATATCTTGGATGACTAAAAACTACTGTTTGTGCTCAGCTTACGAATCATTACAAGAACCTGAAGAATGCAAGGAAAATGTAAAACACCACCCACGAGAAGTTACAGCATCGGCTGAGAAGCATATTATTCAAAGCTGCGACAAACGTGAAGACAAGAAAGATGATCAGGAGCCAACTCGCAAGACAATGACAGAAACAGTGACCGAGAAGCTGGTACCAGCATATAATGCAGTGTCTAATGCAACTCATGCGATTACTTCCAAGATCTCCAGCCTGAGCGTTGAAACCCTGGGTTCAGCAGACAAGACTAGTAACAATAGCCCTGGAGATGCAAGTTCTGGAAGTAGAGGACAACATACATATGATAAAGGTGTTTCTGTGAAGGAGTATTTGATGCAGAAACTTGAGCCTGGAGAAGATGAAAAAGCACTTTCTCAGGTTATTACAGATGCCATAACTCCAAACGGATCTGAACAGGTTGGAATGGTGGAGAAGATGAAAGAAGCTGTAAATTCATTTCTTCAACCATCCACAGATTCAGCAACAAAAGCTGCAGAATCCTCGGGACAAACTAATGTCTCTACAGATCGGAAGTCATCATCAGACAAGTCCTTGACTGCCTCCAAAACATTTACAACAACACACGATCCTGCTTATAAGGCCTCAAAGCAAAATGCCATTGCTGCTGACACCAAATTGTATTCATTGTCAGAAAGTTCCAGCGGTTTCAACAAATTGAAGTCTAAATCATGCAATGCCACTTCAAATTTAAAGCTATCATCATTTATTCCCATCTCTACTAATTCTGAGGAAGGTAAGTTAACTTCTTATTGCTTTCTACATTATCACACAACTCTATTTTAACAAGGAAAAGGGAAGATCATCACTGTACGTGTATTTAAACACACTCATGGGAATAAAAGCTTCTGTTCTTTTCCAGCATAATAGAAATTAAAATTTTCTATATATTACAGATTCATGTTCACTTGAATAGTTACCATAATGAGAAAACATTATTTTCAGGTACTAATGCTGAAAACCATGGAAGGATACTCCAAACCAACTGAAGAAGTGACATAGCTAACCTTTTCAGGATTTTCTAGTATGCAAATATAGTGTTTTAAATTTTTTCTACCTGGGGTCGAAAAGGTGTGTGTAGCTAATACAATATGCAAACCAGACACAAACTTAATATATATGACCAGGCACAACTGGTAGAACTAGAGATTTAGACCGGTTTCTGATGACGATTTGATTCACTTGTACAGCCTATGACTTCTGGCATATAGTTGTAACATTTTCTCCAGTACAGTGTCTACTATCTGTTTAGTATATGTTCCCCCCTCCCGCTTCAAACTCTAACCATATTTTTTGTGTTATTCTATACCATATCTTTTTCCCAGGTCCTGTAGCTTAATTTATTGTGCCAAACAATTTCTCGATCAACAACAGAACTACTTGGTCGTATTTGTAGCAGGACGGAGGTTTTGAAGAAACTTTGGAGGGGGATGAGGACTAGGGAAACAACAAAAGATTGAGTGCGAATGATACAATGAAGTGTTGGAAGAATATGATGACGTTTGTGAAAGAATAGAATGACTTAACTTTGTGAGACCTATCGAATGATCTGATGCATATTTCATTTCTAACTCATTCCAAACTTTTAGTAATCTTTTCTGATGTAGTATTGCAAAAAATAAAATTTAGAGCTGTTAATAATATGCCGGTATTGTTGTATAAATCCATCAAAGTTATTTCTGAAACAAAACTAATCATGTACAAAATTCCATATATGAATATATGATCACTAAATTTTGATATTTTCACAGTTAGCTACTCTTATTAGTGATTCCTGTGATGATGTATTGTAACAATAACTTAGTTATAACAGTAAGTAGTTACAAAATGTCCTCGGATGAAATTGTTGAAGCATGGAACAGCCCTAAATATTGTCTGCAGAAATGAGTTGACTCAGGTATTGATGATTTTTTCTAAGAATTTCTTGGCTCCCCACAAGATAACATTCTCACTTCTATTATGGTAGTATCAATGAACAAGGCCGTGCTTGGGAAAATCGGTGTAAATATGCTATCTGCTAGGTTATGGATTCGAATTTTGATGAAAATTCTCTTAACGTAATATTCTAAATCAAAAGATATATTCAAGATACTTGCGAAATGCTGAACCATTCTTTTTAGCAATTTATCTACAAAGTAGAACACGAAAACTTTTAATATGAGAGCTTTCAAACACAGGGACATAAGATTGTCGCCAAATAGTATTATGGAGCTTTTCTTCTGTATCTATACTAGTATAAATTCATATGTACACTATTAACTTGATTATAGTACAGCAGTACACGTGTTTGTTCGTCTAGAGCTTCTGTCTTTACTGAACCAGAAGCCCTTTCTCAGCTTGCTATTTATGTTGAGTTTGGGCTTATGCAAGTAGTCTTCGTTCACTGAAACCTTGCTGGTTTGAACTATATATCTTTCAGTTGAGTTTTGCTTATTTTATATATATGCTGAATCAGTTACAACTTACTACCCCAAGTACATTAGTGAAATGTATATAGTTAAGCTGAATAGTTATTAAAGACTATACAATACATATGAAAAAATTAGACTTTTTTTGCAGCTTCGCAGTTCTTCTTAAAATCTTTATATATTTCAAAAACATTAGCACATTCAACAAAAAATGAAAATTTTGTAACTTTTCCAGAATTTTTACTTTTAAGCCTTTCACAAGATAACCTCTCTGCTCGTTAGAGTAGGCCAGTAGGGTAAGGTTTGCAACTTTGCGTACATTTCACCCTCTCGAGACCCCCTACTTCCAAGTGAGACATACTCGGTATGTTTGGTTTGGTCTGGTTATAGTGGTTTTGCAGTCAGTTTTGACTTTGAAACTACATGCAGCAAATCTGAAGACAGCAGCAGTGATTCTGGTATTTCAAACAAACTCACCCTTTGGCAACACACCGTATTCAGACAGACTAATATTAGAGAGCTCCACCAAACTACATTAGCATAATATTGAAGAATAATGATTTACAGATTCCATATTTTCACTGTTAGTAGCTAATGACAGTAAAGATAAACTGACAAAAGATTAAGCTTAATTAGTTGATGACAAAGTAATCATTGAATATATATATATATATATATATATAAATATATATATATATATTTGCAACAAACAGGAAAAAATAACTAAAAATAAAACTACATTGAAGGTATTACACTAGAGACTAGAGAACTTTATACACCACTAAGAAAATTTCCTTGTATACAGAATACTGGGAACATGGAATGTTGATTATTGCTTCATTAGCATTCAAGTCAAGATTTTCCTTTCAATTTCTTCCAAGGTCAAACCCTTTGTTTCCGGGACATGATATATGACAAATGCAAGTGCCATGAGAGAAATTGCTCCAAAAATTAAAAATATGTTTCCAGCACCCAAAAATTCCTGAAGAAACAGGGGAAATATCAATGGATCAGCTCAATATGTGCAGCAGATTTTACAATATTGGTCTTGAATCAATGGATTAAAAGATTCAAGGCAATATATACTATACCTTCAGTGTTGGAAAAGCAAAGGTTACAATGGCATTCGAACCGAAATTTGTAAAAACTGCAAGACTAATTCCTTTCCCTCTTGTTCGAAGTGGGAATACCTCGGACACCATAAGCCAACTGATTGGTCCAAAAGACGCCTAACAATACATTCGAGATTGGACACAACAACCTCAAATCCATTAATTAGCTAATTAGAAAAACACAACAATTAATGAAGCCCTCTTTCTGAAGAACAATATAATATTTTTCTACCTTTTAAAAATTAATTGTAATAAAAAGAATAGTAGTTCTCTAATTACACAGAGAAATCCATGCAGCTTTGAATAAAAACACTGACAGTAAAAAAAATGAGGCACCCTCTTTTAATCAGCAAGTGATTTATTTAATTTTTATCATGGTTTTGTTCTATTGTTTTTTCTTTTCCCCCTATATGTTAATATATTCTGATTATATCTTTGCATGTTAATTACACACACCCTTAAAAGCCAGTACTGCCTGAACATCACTCAAATAAAAAAGAAGGCAGCACCTATACCTGGTAGCAGCCAACATACATAAGAAGAGAAATCAAAGCAACTGCAGGGAACTCTTGTAGGACTTTAAAATAAGCTGAAAGGAGAAATAGCGAAATGGTCTGCAGCACGAAAAGGAGAAAAAAGGAGAATAGATCTTTCCATCATTGTCTGTTAAGGTACAACATACAAATGCATACAGATGACAACTTAAATGAGGTGAAGAGTTTAGTTGCATACTATTCCACCGACACCTCCAATTAGCAATGGTTTTCTTCCGAGCGCATCAACTTGAACGACGGCTATTCCTGTCATCACCAACTGCAGATACATAAATAAAATAACATATAAAAGAACATAATACCATTTTCATTTTTCCGAGTTCAAATTTAATGCACATACCTTAAAGACACCAATTAGGATTGAAACTTGCGTTGCATCAGAAGCCGCAGAAAATCCAGCAGTCTTCAATAGCATAACCATGAAATTACGGATATAACCAAAATACTTTCATCCATTTTGATATTACAAACAATGTAGAAAGTACTGCTATCCTTAAATTCTATTATTCTAGAAAATCACATAAATTATGTGTTTCGGTGAGCGTGGTTGAATCAAATTGGGTGAGTTATTTATTACTGAGGGTGAGGGAGTATGAAAATATTGCACGAAAGCACAACATAAGAAAGTAACACAATTTTCCTAGCAACCAACAAATACCTGAAGGATTGATCCTGCATAATAGAGAACGCTTGGTTGCCCTGTTATCTGCCACATTGATGAGGAATGTCAGCTTATTTATATATCTATTTATACTATGATACAAAAACCTGATAAGACTTGCTAACACTAATTTTTCATAACAAAAGAAACCAATGAGATAGAACTATAGGCCAATGACAAAATAACCTGTTGAAACAGGACTAGACCCCCACCAATTGTAAATGCTTTCCAACTTGGCCCTTGAAGCGCATCTAGTAAACTCCCCTCAGATTCTGGCTCATCACATTGAGACTTTAATGAAGTAAGCGCTTCATCAATTTGTATTTCAGATAATTTGTCACCAGGAGGTCTGCCTCTAAGTTTGCTCAATGCAAGAATAGCCATCTCTTTATAATCTTGCCTTGACCCTTTACCTCGAACTTCCCTGAGAAGTAACCAACGTGGAGAAGGAGGTAGGCTCCATGTACCTATTCCTATAACCAAAGCAATTGGAGCACTAAATCCGAACATGTAGCGCCACCCTCCAACTGCATTGATTTCATAACTACCTACAAAATAGCCCAACTGAAGAAACAGTCAATATTGCTAAGAACATCTGAACAGTTTGGGATGAGGATGGAAGGTGTCAACTTAACATGTTCAACACATCATACCAACATTCCCAATACTATCAGCAGCTCTTTCAGAGAAATTAGAGTTCCACGAATTTGAGATGGGCAAGTCTCTGATATATATAGAGGAGCCCCGTGCAAAGCCTGTAAAACATTATCAATTTGATTGAAAATGTTCCAGAACCGAATTCAAGCAATAAGCAATATTTATCTCCAGGGAAGCTCACCAGGCCAATGCCAAGGCCATAGATTACACGACCAACCAAAAGAACAGAAAGGTTGGGAGCATATGCTGTTGTAAGACCACCAAGCAGGTATGATGTGGCTGCTAGGAGAAGCTCCCTCCTCCTCCCTAAAGAAACACAAATCATAGATGACAAGATTATCTAAAATGTGATATGTAGACTCTTCGCACTATTTTAAGGAAACAAATCTGACGTTAGGCGGCGATAAATTACCTAATGTATCTGCAATCGGGTAGATGAGAATTGAACCAATTAAAGCTCCATAAAGGGAGCTGCTTACCTGCACTCAATAAATATACATTTATCCATGAGGAAAAATTAACAGGAAATGTGTGTACAGTACTAGAATTTTAATAGAGTAAACATACAACAAGACCAAGTTGAACCGGTGCAAGATTGAACCAAGCTGTGCCACTAAGCTTAGGTGACTGTAAAATCATCAACCAGAAGAATATTGAGTTTGACACAATTGACTTTTACAGAATCAGGAAACAAAATTAACATGTGATGTTGAAAAACAGTCAGCCGTTAGGAGCCCATAAAAGACTAAATGTGCACCTGCAATGAGATGGTAGCACCAGAGGTTGCACCTACGTCATAGCCATATAACAAACCGCCCAAAGCTGGGAAAAGGAACCTAAATAAATTAAAGAGTAAATAGATTACAGAGATACTTTAAAGAGATATACGAATTAGCAAAATTATCAGGAAACAACCTGACGATTAAGATTAACAATGTTAAGATACTAAATTGTTGAGTTTTTTTTTTGCATTTAATTCAAGTTGTCAAATCAAAACGTAAATAGGTAATACTAGCAATTTTAACTATTGAAGAAGAGTTTTGATGAAAAAAAGGTATTGTAATAGTTAGCAAACACATACAGTTGCCACTCAAATAGCTCAATGTCAATGTATGGTCTATTACGACTTTATCAGAACAGTTGCACATAATGTGTTATTATATACACGCCAAATCAAACCAAATACTTTGTATATCTTACTCGGAAGTAGGGTGTGTGAAGGATGGTAAGATGTATGTAGAGAGGCTATCCCATGAAGATTTCCGGCTTACAAATGATGTCAAAATTAATGTATGCATCAAAATTGTTAGTACCTATCTGTCACAATCATATTACTAATTACCTCCAATCTACTGTATTTACCGTGTTATTAAGTATCGACCCACTACAAGACTAATTGGTTTTGGATTCAAAATTATGACACGATAAAAGTTTATCTACATGCAAAGAAAAGACCATCATTCATATAATTTATTTCCAAAAACCAATCAAATTGATCAAATTGTTCTCTGGTATCATAGATCTTAAAATGGTTACACATAATTTGTTTCATGCTATGTAAATATTAGTACCATATAAATAGCAAAAAATTGGCATTTTTTATTGCGAGCAATTCCAGCAAAACTGAATTCAAATGTAACTTAGTTAGCCAAAAAGCTTTAAAGTTTGATCATCGAAAGATAAATGAAAAATCGATAATCAAGAAAAAGACGATTAATTTGTATATTTTATTTCATGGAAAAAACTAGTATATCAATCATTTGCAAATTGCAATACACCAAAAGGGGAAAGAAAAATGAAAGAAGAACTTACGGTAAAATAACAGAAGACCAATGGAAATCCTCATGAGACGAGGTGGATTCATAACAAGTAGCTGAATTTGTTTCCTCATCAAAATTTTTAATCTAACAAGCAACATCAACAAACAGTACAAAATTGTAAGGTGCGTTTGTATACATCCATGCATGTATAATTGTGAAATTCGAAATTAAACAAAAAAACATCAAGGATTTCAGATTGGTCACCTTCATGAATGAGTTCCCGCCAGAGTTCTTGTGCATTTTCTTGAATGTGGGAGAAGAAATTTACTTTAAAATACGGGAGGCGCTGCTGGGATGTTTTTATTGGAATTCTCCATTAACCTGTTTTTAAGCATTTGTTTTTGTGGTTTCATTCAAATACACACAATTTTAAATTAAGTAATCCTACAGTGACCATGCAAATGAGGGGTTCCAATTTTAATTAATATCAGATACTCTATGTATTAAGCTATATAATTTTATTGTATATTAAATTAATAGGATCATTTTGCCCAGTATTTAATTAGTCTATCAAAAGTAGAAAAATAATGGTCCTATTCAACAACTTTATGTTAACATATAAAAATGTTTTATTGGATGTTTGAAAAAAAAGAAAAGTATATATGCTTATTTCCTGAAATTGCCTGTATAGGCTGACTTCAAAACAAATTTTTCCGACCTACTAGATAATTCTTATTTGAATATTTCTATCAAATGAAAATCAAATAAAATAAACTCAACCATAATCAACTTCAGGCAAACTCTCACCAATATCTGATACTTTATTTGATAATCTAGCGATTATTTCGAAAGTGCAGTGATAATATAAAAATAATGGTAAATTCTTTTGTTAATCTGATTTTTGCTTTAAGTTTTCTCCCATACATTACTCTATTGAACAAAATAATGTCAATGTACATTGGGAACAACTTTGTATGAACATTTTTATCACGATATTCGAAAACATCTAAAGACTCTTCAAAAAATGGAAAATTTATGTAAATTGTAATGTTGAGTTGCAGATAATTAAAAATCTACGAACAGAAGATTACGATCGTAAATTTGAGGTTACGAGTCGTGTCTATTATAGTGTAAATATTAAAATAAAAGATTGATCTGAAATCAATCCCTAAATAACTGATTTGTTAGACGTGGACACTAAAACTGTGTTCACTTTGATGGAATATAACGAGGGGGAAATGAAATAAAATTTGAATTATTATTTGAATTTGAACTATATTAATTCAAATATAAAATTAATATATATGAATCACATTAGCAACATTTGAAATTGCTAACTATTAAAGCATAATTTTAATAAATATTATTGAGAATGATATGAATGTGAGAAAATTTAAAAAAATAATATATTTAATAATTTGTCACTATCTAACAACTATTTTAACAACCCCTCGATTAATATATAGCTCTGTCCTAGAAAGTGAATATAAACAAACAATACCAGAACGGGCTCAATCCTCACTTTGTTCGTGACCAAAATATAGGTTTAAATCATTTTACATGGACTAATTGAGTACAATAAGTCATATATTCTATTTAAACCTATATGTTCGGGCTCAATCCATAATCCTATTACATGATGTTCAGTACAATAAGTCATATATTCTATTCCCATCTTCTTCATTTTGTAATTTATAATAACGCCCTTAGGACTAAATAAGGTTAAAAAAAGCTACACTTGGATCTGAATTATTTACATTTTTTAAAGAATTGAAATTTAGTATATAAAACTTAAAACTGTTTATAGCTAATGATGCATGAAGATGAAAAGGCAACACATGCATCTTGCCACAAAAATAGGAAACTGTCAAGTATGAATGTTACGTTAAGTAGGAGTCGGTTACATATACAGCGAATTCGCATGCATGATCTAGCTACGAACAACACACTTCAACCTTTCAAACGGAAGCCACAAACTATCCGCCCTCGTTGCCAAAACCTTATGGACTAATTAACAACCACTACTCTTTCCCTCCCAATATTTTTCCTCTTTTCTATACCACGTTACATTTCACTTTTTCTCTCCATTCAATCTTAAAGCCCACACACAAAAGGAGATCAAACTATTCGTTGTTTGACGAAATGGAGGAGCAAATCAACAAGAGCAAACCACCCAAGACAAGGCTGCAAAAACGCGCACCGGCCAGCCTACAGCTGATTAGTGATAATAATGATGATATTGATCATAATGTTAATGTTAATGCAAAATCAAGAGGCTTCTCGAATGCTTGTTCTGTGATTCCGTTGCTATCGCCTCTTGTTCTCTCCCCGCCTTCTCTACCGGTGTCCAACCACCACCAACAACAACAACCGAAAGGTGGTGATGATAAACCAGGACTTGTGTCCGGTGCGTGGCAACATCCGGCTGTGGATGCTTTGACAGAGCCTTCTTCAGCGCTATTTGCTTCTGTTTTTCAATCTCAATGCACACTTGTTTCTCAACCCATGCAGCGAGGCTGCTAATTACATTGTTGCAATGCACCTTGATTCGTTTAGCTCATGCTTGATTATACTATTTATTTAATTTAATATATATATATATATATATATATATATATATATATATATATATTTGCCATTAATTAATACCTAGGTTTGCATTGCGAGTGGCAGATTAATTATACAATCACCCTTTCATCTTCAACTATTTTCCTGAACTAAAGCGTACCACTATCAAGTTGTAGCCGAATTGTATAGCGACAAAGGTGATTTTCAACGAAATCGAAAAATCAAACCTCTATATAGTACCATGGGATAAAATATTTAGCTCATCAATTTGGTTCGATATAGTGAGTTTTTCTAATAATTTTTTAGTTTTCCAAATAAATTGAATGTGCCTTGGCTTGATACTGATCGGATTATGTGTTCTGTACAAAAAATTGATCATATATTTCACATTAACAAAAAAAAGTAATCAAGTTTGCGAAGTTATTTGTTGGTCAAGTACTTTTTAAAATGAACATGCACATCCATCTTTAGTTACCGCATATCTCATCAGTTGGAAAAAGTCCTCAGAACTTCAACAATGACTTGTATATTAGCCTCAAAACTAAAAACAAAATTCAGATGACTTATATTATATAAATTGTATGAAATCTAATTATAGAAGCTATTGGTGCTAACGATAATTGCAACAGTTTGATGCACTATCTCCTCTAAACGAAATGTGGAAAAATGAAGGAAAATTCATGAACCGATCCCATCATCTTTACCTGTAAGAACTACGAGATCACCCCAAATAGGCCTTCAACATTCAGATAACGGACCGGTCATAGAACCATGCTCAATAATCAAGGAATGCATTAGTTGTTCCTCCCAATTTGGGTAGTAAGGGTCGGAGAAGGGCAATCACTCATTTTTAAAATTTGCGTTCTTAATATCAAAAGAGTCGTCGGAAAGGGAGGAGTTCTCCTCTAGCTGCATCTTCCGGAACCACAAGAATCTTTAGTTAAAAGGGGATTCCAACTCAGCGTCCGATGGTCAGTGGTGGTGGGTATGGCGGCAACTCGGCAAGTGATGGCAAGATGGCAAAAGGCTCATAATTGTAATAGGGGACATATAATGGTAAAAATAAGGTGTATTTATGTGTATTTATATGTTAATATTTGAGTAATTTGTTTGCTCATCATTGCAGTGTAAGTGCCATGTTATTGATGAAAATACTGCGTATTGTTTTTTTTTTCAAACAAAATACTATGTATTTATAGGGTTTTGGCCCTTAATATTACAATTTAAACATTAAGTGCTTAAAATATCACAACTCAGAAAAAAAAACCTCTACTATCACAAGGAAACATAACTTTAAGTTACGTTTTCAGAACACTCAAGCTGAAAACTCGTTTTCCCGGTAATTTCTTGTAAATAATTTTTTTTAAACAAAAATGGAAACGCAACTTAAACTTCCGTTAGTCTGGAAATGCAACTCAAACTTGTGTGTAGTCCTGAAACGTAAGTTTATATTACGTTTATGCTTTTCGTGTTTAAGGGGGTTTCAGAAACGTCTTTTAAAGACACACGGGAAGAAGAGAGAGGGAGGGAGCATTGGATTTGGGATCATTGAACATCTAGTAAAATGGAGCTTCTCCAAACACAGCCCTAATCTCTCTCCATCTCTCTGTATAAAAGCCATAATCTCTTTCTCTCCTCTATTTGTTATCTCACCTCCACCGGGCAAACATCACAATCTATAAATACAACTACATACCCAAACACTAACAACATCAACAACAATACATCTATACCCTCAGTCCAAACCAATCTAACAACAAGAAACAGAAGAAGCAGATACTCAACCATCTCACCTCCACCAGGCAGACATCAGAATTTATAAATACAACTACATACCCAAACCCTAACAACATCAACAACAATACATCTATACCCCAGCCCAAACCAATCTAACAACAAGAAGCAGCAGATACTCAACCAGTCAACTTAGTAGTGAACTATTACGCATGAAAATCTACAAAATTTAATTTGATGTATGACTCACGACGAGATCACTTGAGAGTGTGTAAGTGTTTGTTCGACTAATTAATTTATAAACGCAAATTTATCACACGTTTATGTGTGATAAGTAAGGGCCAGTTTTTAATATTGTAATATTTGGGGTCATTTGATATAAAAATGTGATATTCAGGCTCATAATTCATATTTATATGTATACATATAAATAAAAGTTATATGAAATGAAATATTAATTGAAGATTTATATGTTTCACAACATATCTTATTTATAATATATTATAAATTTATTATATAATATTATTTCAAAAAAAATTATTACATTATATATATATATAGTATTCTAATTAATATTTCATTTAAAGGTATTCTACTAAATAAAGCCCGTGAAACTATTTATACAAGGAAGAGGTACTCATTCTCATTCAGTCACTCATTCACAAGGTGAGTACTAAATAGTTCCAAGTACGAGGACGGTTTGTAAACACTATTAGCAACTACAAAGTAGATAATTAAGAAATTGTAAATCATGTACTACCTTTTGTTTTCTTTGCTAAGTAGTACGTAAAACATTAAGTCTAAGTTATTAGGGTCTTTTTAGAGATAATGAAAAGATTAGAAACCCCTAAATCGTCATGTCTCTCTTTCAAATAGAAAATGTTCTCTCCATCTCAGTGTTTTGTTTTGATTATTAGGTGATCAAATTGACTAAATTTTGATCATTAATTTTTTAAAAAAATATTATTTATTTTAAAAAACTGAAAACTAGATATTAAAGTAGATTAAATATATTTTTAAACTAAAATAAGTTTTTAAAATTTTCTTAATTATATAATATATATAATTTGTGATCAAAACTTGATCAATTTGACCATTATGAGATAGATGGAGAGGTAAAATTAATCATTGATGCCGCTTCCGCAAACATGCATGACAGTTATAATATTAGTATTTAAGTGATTTGGCATTAGCTTTTGTAACAAAATTTTGTCTTACCGTGACAATGTTACTCCCAAAACAATCTCTTTCATCAAATAGGATAACATTATGGCTTATTCTAAATAAATTAACGCAGTTTTATATTTTAATGAAATAATAGCCTATTACCCTCTTCAAACTTGGCTAGCCAATTTTTTTTTTTTGGGGAAGATTAAATTTAAAATTGCAAAACATTTGAACTATCAATAGATGACCATTAAAGTCAAACTGTAACCCCAACACTCCAAGAACTGCCCATTAGAATATTAGACTATTATCTTGGTAGTGGCAGCAATCACCTTTCACACATACACTGTTATACCGACCATAGAAATTTAGGCTTCGCGCATTTCAGCATTTAGAACAAGACTAAAAATGTAAATTTCCTACCAGAGCACCGCATGAGAGAGTTGTTAAATATCAAGCTGATGTTTCCTTTAACGAAATAAGCAAGGAGATTTGATGCGATTCAAATTGAATTAACAAAAACATCCAAGAATTTAACATGCACTACATATTCCATAAGCAAGAGGCAATCTTCAAGAAATTCGCTGAAACATCCATTTATGGCCAAGAAACAAGCTCATCATTTATGTACATCTGGCCAATCAACAGTTTCATCATTCTGCGCAGCATGTTCTCTTTCTTTTTTTTCTTTTTCTTTTACCAAGTGTTTCCCAGAGTTCTCACTTAATATTAGAAGTAAACACAAACTACGAGACAAACCCACCTAAACGCCAGACTTGCTATATAATTGCCAGCTGCTATCTCCTTGGATGCACTTCCAGAATAATTAGAAGTCAAACTCTCCATTTGCCTGATGAGAGAATCAAACCCATAAAAGAATATAGCACTGAAAACGAATTGATAACACCAAACTGTTGTTGTATCAATCTAAAATGGTAAATTATCTATTTCATCTCTCAGTTATAGGGGCCAATCAACTTTGATCCTTGGACAAACAAAAATGGGAAACTAATCCTCGAAGTACTGTTTATACTTAAATGTCCTAATTAAGCCATTATGTACAAAATGCATGACATGCATCGATTATGACTGATGCTGGATTTCATGAGTTTATTCTTGGTTTTTAATTTAGTGTAAAACTGAAGGTGGCACTTCTCATCTTTTTTCATCCTCTTACCCTAATATATCATCTCTTTACACACTCGCCATTTCTTTAGCCCTAAATTTTACTTTTCCTCCCTATAACCAGCAGATGACATTAAATTTAAATTGCAATGAAAAATTCCATTGCAAGTTAGGACACTTGGATTTCAGGAAAAGGGGGACAGCTACAAGGAAAGAAGAAAGGAAAATGAATTAGTGTAGTTGATTTAAACTTTCAGCAGTGCCATTTCAAACTACCTGAAAAAATATGACGAGTTTATTCGTAAACCATAACTTTGATATGACATCTTTAATGTTAAAATCATTTCTGTTTCCCAGTGAAATATAAAGGGCTAGGAGACATAGGAAATAGAGGAAACAATAAAGGTGTAAAGGAAAAGATACAACACTACATAAGACGGGGTGCAAGATACAGAATTTTTATTTTAGGCAGAATACTTTGTGAGCATAAAACCAAAAAGCTGCAAACTTCTGTTACATATATAAAATGTTGTGAAACAATTGATGCAACTGAAAAGACATTGAATTGATGGAGCACAATAAAATATATGAATTGGTTCCACTGAAAGCACAAGAACAAGGCCTGATCCGAGTCCAAGACAGAGGATCAGAACTGAAGGTAGAAGCTGTGTGTATATACATCAGCCTTAAATAAAAAGAACATGTTCCTGTGTATTTAGCTTTCTATTTGAGTAAGATACATCTCTTTTGCACTAAAAGGCGTGAATGAAAAGATCTGACAACCCTTTAGGGGAAATGTTACTGAAAGAGAAGACTTTTGAACCAAAATCAGAAAGGCTGGAATATGTTTGTTGGTTTAAGAAGTCTTCAAGATCTGAGAGTCCTAATTTGTTCGGAATGTTTTTTGCATTCATATAAACTTCCAATAATTCCACACCCTCTCATTTCCTCTACATACACTACATTGTGTATCAGACTGCCACATATCAAATATTTAAGTTGCCATTTTCTTGTGAAAGAACTTGACGACAAATATTACTAGGAAGATTAGTTTAAAAATTACTTTTATTCAAGGATCCAAGTTGATTAACACCTATAACAGAAGACCAAAATTATAATATTTCTGATTATAAATTACTTTTATTCAAGGAACCAAGTTGATTAACACCTATAACAGAAGACCAAAAGTATAATTTTTCTGATTATAAATAAATGAACATATAACTAAACACAGAAAGCATACCTTATTAAACAGGATGTCTTTGTTGTTAATGTGCATAATGCCATCCTTCAAAGTACACTTCCACTTGCTCTTGGTACGGGTTACCTATATACAAAGAATATTATCATGTCAAGGGACTATAACATCATAGCTCTTATAACTCAGCACTTGTAAATAAATAACAATTAACAGCTATGAATCATATTATATTATACTACCTTGTCAAACTGAGCCAGAACTAAATGCTGTGTATTTAGGTCCTCTCCTTGATCTACATCATCCAAATCATCATCATCATCATTCTCATTCAAAGGTTCATCATCATCGTTGTCATCTAAAATGTCATTCTGGGTGACAGCAACCGGTGTTGCCGCTTGTAGCTCTAAGAAGACATGAAAAACAGAAAGATTGGTGAGCAGATGAGCACAGATGAGCAGATGAGAGACCTTGAGAATAAAATCGAGTAACCTAGTAAACTAGTTCCATACAGATCATGAAATGTCATTACCTGGAGCTGGGGTGTTCACTATATTATAGTCTTCGTTGACGACTCCTTGATAATTGAATATCTTCAGCAAACAGTAAGAAAATGCATTAGTATATATCATCAAGTAGCTTCTTAGGTTAGTAAACATTAACAAAAAGATTATCGGACTCTGTCACTCATCATGCTGCTCATTTTCTACCATCTCAGAATTTAAAGTCACATTAAACCTTATATTTCATTAGAAAAGCTTCTTGGCTTTTACAGCACATCGGTATCTCAAGTCTAATGGTTCCATTTTCCATGATTGGGCAAATAGTATTACTTGGAAATAGTAAGGAAAAAAATGGACTTCAAACTTCCAAAAGTTCCATATCTTCTCAACAAATTCACCGATTCGAAAGATAAATCTGATTCATAATATTTACAACTTAAGAAAAGGTTACTCTTTTTGAATAGGAACAAGTCTGACCGAGTGAAGCTAACTTGCAAAGTTACTAACATGTTGGTGTGAAGGCTGCAGAGATAATGTCTTCTATTTATTCATACAGGATGCTTTTAGAATACTAAAGTTATACGATAGATGGATAGATAGATAAAAGAGATTGCAGAAAGAAAAATAAAAGAAGCTGGGACAATAAAATTACAAGAAATAGATTAAAGGAGAACCAAGAAAACTGATAGATCAAAAAAATTTAGCCCACAACGACATCAAGGAAGATACCAACCTTTATTGAGTAGGTGCAACTTATTAGGTTATATCCATAGAAAATCAAAGAAGTAACGAGCAACAATGTACTAAAGTTTATTCCTGAGTCCTGAATCTCTAGTTCAGTTGAAAAGCAACCTCAAAAGAAGCAGACAAGTGGAAAGGGAATAACGTGGCCTTGATTAAAAAGATTATTTCTTCTACACCCCACCAACAGCAACCCAGGCCAGCTTAAATAAAAGAACCAAATAAGTCAATGCTTTGCCTTTGCCCCCACCCCCAACCACAGAATTTACAGCCCCAAAATTTTTGGACCCCAACATATTATAATATTTACTTTTATATCTAAAATATTATATTTTTGAAGAAAACATAAATTTTAAAATTTGAAACTGTGAGCTCCAGCAGAAACAAAACATCCAAAACTTTACCCCGAATCTCACAGGAACACTATTTTGAAGGGGAACAGCTCTATATTTTAGAAGGAAAAAATGGAAGCACATAAATAATTTATGAACTTCTTCACAGATTTATTGAAGAAGCGGCTTACATTTGGTGTTGAAAGTGCATCATCATATGGATCAGGAGTAGGTCCATCTGCTTGTGGAATCCTAGAAGACAATCTTGCACCTCTTCCAAACTCTAGGCTAGCAGCTGTGGCCTCCTGAGAATTGAAGACTTGTTATAAACTGACCCCCATAAATACGTGAAACAAAACTAAGACATACAGGAGACAGAGATGACCGCAACAAAGATGAACATACAATATAATAGATGCATAAAAGATTAAGGCAATGGAATGTCCATAAGCCACATAATGACATTGCTTTGAATATAATTGTCACCCAGGCAGTATCAATAAAAAAACATACAAGGCGCAACATGTATGCGCACAATGATATTTAGTGCAGAGAAAAAGGAGCAGGCAGAAAAGTTTCACCTCTATATCTAAAGTAGTTGGTAAATGTTAGGGAACTGGTTGCAATATAGCACCCAACGCATTCTTTTCTCATATAATCATCTTCTATTATATTGGAAATTGTAGGGAGGGGATATTTTGCAAACCCTGTGTAGTTATTTAGAGTCGATAGTGGCAAATTTGGATTAAAGCTATGGGCTCTAACTGCGACATACAAATTCACTGCGGGTGAGGTAAAATGTTTCCAGTTTTTATGTTTATTTTCTAGTTTCTACATATTTCAAACTCATCCTGTATCACACAGCAGATATCCGTCAATTAACTATCATACACTCATGGAAAAGGAGAATACGTTCTGAATATGGTGCACGACGACTCTTTACAAGCTGCTACCTGATGTCACTAAATCAGCTAACCAGAAGGATTCTACTATTCAGTCATAAACATAATGACGCCAATACTCTAATCAGTTTCAAAGTTCCATAGTACTGATATTCACCTTAGTTAGCAACAATCCTAACAATGAATATGAATGGAAACAATATAAAATTAAAATAAATATATACTAGTATGTTTATCAAGCCTTCCCTGTGGTGATGATAACCACTCATCAAAAGGCCTACATGACCTCATGTTGGTTAAGCTAACTGTACAGGAAGTCCAGCAGTATCTTACCTTTTAATCATCTAAAATATTAATATTCCTTCAGCAAATAATTGATCACGTGTTCATAAGAGGGATATAGCCACATGTTGCCATCGTAAGTTTGGAGGATGCATCAATAACTGCTGGTTTGTAATTAATATTTTGTGTGTAGTGCACAACACAAGAAGGGTTTCAGTTAAATGCTTACTATTATCTGTTCTCTTAGAGCATGTACATATAGCTATTGTAATTCTATAGCACCAAAAAGTGATTTTAAGTGCTAAAAATTAAACTTGAAGTCCAATGCATCGTTTTAAAATAGAAGAATACAGAACCAAATCGTATGATTAAAAAATTGCATGCTGGCTTTTAATTATCTATTTCCATCCTTTTTCCCACTTGCATGCTTATGTGAAACAATAGCAACATCTAAATTTGGTTCTATATTTAGAACTAGGTGTAGCATCATGCTATTTTACATCCATGTTCAACATTAAATTGGGGAAGTCAATTGTGTTCTATATTTGATGTCAAATTATGAATTGGACATGCTCTTAATAGTATATTTCCCAAAACTACCTTAATATTAAAATCAGGCATATAAGTTGTAAGTTATTAGCTAGGAAGCACGGACTCTTCTAAAAGGCTTCCGTACACGAGCCGGACTCCGCCAACTCGAGGACTCGGCACCGACTCGGCTGAGTACGTGGTCCGACTCTCCAGGTGGCAAGTCGATGCACAAATGGCAGTCGACTCGCCACCGACTCGGGTTCGACACTCCCATGGACACGGCCCATACAAAAAAAAGCTCAGCCCACCTATTTTAACCTAATTTAAAGCACTGTTCAATATACATCAATAAACCCATCATATCGTTCTCCTCTATATATATACACACATACATACATATATATATATATATATATATTACTATCCGTGTTTGTAATTTCTAATATAAATATATATATACACATCTTGTTAGGGTTCATGTGTGTGTGTGTGTATATATGGGTATTCAATGAGTGGTTAATTGGGTTTGATAGCAACACTCACCGGTTCAGAAGAAAACGATGCCAATTTTCCATTGTGGAAGCATGTAACAATGGTAGAGAAAGGGGGAAAAAGGGTGGCAATCCTATATATATACATATAAATTATAGTTTGAATGAAATGAAACTATTAAGTGTTTGACACATACAAATCCTATATATATATATATATACATATAAATTTTTTTATTTTTTATTTGCCGGGTCCCGTATACAGGACTCTTTGAGAATTGACGAGTCCCGTATCCAAATCCGTGCTTCTTAGGTTATTAGATAAGAAGAGTAAGGTAATTACTATTGATAATTTTCATCAAGTAACATCTTTAATTAGTTATAAATATTTAAACAAAATTTTTGTTGCATGTACGGCAATCATGATGTGCTGAAGTACAGAATTAATTAAATACATCTACTGGTGAAAGACTTGATTGTATAAATGTGCAGATATAATATGTGAAGGCAAATAATGTTTTCACCTTTGACTCATCTAGTACAGCATCTCCTGCTCCATCCTGTTGCGGTATATATCCATTATTATATTGTGAAGGGAAATCACCCCTTTTCCTCTTTCCAGCAGACATTGTGAAGAAATCCTAGAATTTCACCAAATAACAACAATATTAATCATCACCATTACCTTTTCAGACAGTAAAATAATAACTAATCATGTTCCAAAGTATGAAACAAGAAAAATGATATATAATATTATTGTCATGGCAGCAAATGGAGTCGAGTCGACGGGGGTCGGGCTTGGCCACTAGTCTACTAGTAGAACAGTTAAAACTTAAAAGAAATAAATTACATAAACTTATACCTTTAAGTAATTTATATGTGTACCGATACTGTGTCTACTGGCTTGTGTATGATTTTATTATATTTGAAGTACATTTGTTAATTTGTATTTTTGTTGTCACTGTAAAATAGAAAACATAGTTGTTACTTTTAGTTCAATATTAATGACAAATACAGTAACAAGAGTCTTTCATATGTGTGTGTATACGTCTCATGATACACACACACACACACACTCTCTCTCTTCTAAATGAAGAAGAAAGATGTTTCTGCCGATGAAAAGATGCCAAATTTTATTCAATTTAGACCGGGTTATGACCCCGTAAATGACACTAGTCTACCAGTCAACAAATCAAACTACTTTCCATTGCTTTCGGATCTCAACTCCAGCTCCCCTCTTGTCCCTACGAAAATGGCTGATTGACTGGTCATCGACTGGTCGAGTGCCATGAATCATGGTTATTTTCAATACTACATATTAAGGTTTAACAAAACATATCAGCTGATTAATCATTTTCCACAATTAAGTTAAGTAAATAATCAAAAGTAAGTGTCCTTTGGTATGGCTTATGCAGATGCCTAGGCAGACACTTGGCCAAGTTGATCAAGTATGTACCAATAAATTAAATTTATATAAAACTAAAACTTTTTCACTAGAGCTAGACCTAGGGCTTTCAAAGTTTCATACTAGTATTCCTTCTTAACTACAGGCACGATAATATTGCTACTGTGCCAGGCTGCCAGCTTTTGAAGATTTAGAAAACCAATACTATTCAAGTATAAAGATTTATATCGACAGATTTAGATTATATTGATCAAAAGAATATTTGATTAATCTATGGATTTATTTTTCTCTATTCTTTGCGGAGATGGGTTTTATCCTGTGTACAACACTTTTCTCAACTTTGTCCTGCATCAGACATGTTTGTGTATGTATTCTCAACTTTGTCCTGCATCAGACATGTTTACGCATGTTTGGGTTTCTTGACCATCAGCACATCTAAAAAGTTCCCCTAGATTTATCCAATACTAAAGTAAAATCTCCTCGCTGACCTTATACTTGTTTCTTTGCTGTCCTATTCAGAATTCAATGTATTGCCTTACTCATAGAAACATTTCCCCCCCATAAAAGTAATCACATCCAAGATATATTGGCTTTTATTACGTGAAAATTGCCTTCTTCAAATACCAATACTAGTATATCCGCCCTTGCTCGTTGAACTTCTAATATAGTGATGCAGCTGCTGTAGCGACCGGCTGATTGGCAGCAGCACCATACAAGGTTTATGTCGTGAATTATGTAGATTTTTGGGAAATTTAAATTGGATCCATATTTATCTTTAACAGAATCTTTTCCATCTAAATGAAAGATTATAATCACCTGTGTAGTTGGCTCATGAGAAGATCCCCTGTCAATCTCTTCACGCCCTTCATCGTAAGCTGAAAAAAGATATGTAGCAGTGTTGTAAATCTTTTACGTATATACTCTTTTCTCAATAGTGTCTTCATAGACACACATGCTGGTCAGTGTGTGCATAATTACATATAATATACATACATACATAAATATAGATATATATAGATATAGATATAGATATAGATATATATTACAAGTCTCCATTACATGCAGTTATATGTTATTACTTACCAACATTAACATCAAGTGGGGGCCTTTGGTTTAACCAGGGAGCAGGTGGTTGCTGCAAGAAGAATAGAAAATCAGTCACTTTCTGATATCTTTGTATAAAGAATCCTATAAATACAATGATGTTTCTTCCCCAATCAAGTAGGAGATTGAAATATATTTACAATCTAAATATCATTTTTATTTCAAAGAAAACTGATAGAAGGGCCTAAATAGCCAAAATGAACTTTTCATAATGCAAAAGAATCGTCAAAAAACACGGTATCTACCATAAATTGGCTAGGTCTTCCAGGTTTTATCTCAGGAACTCCTCCACCACTCTCAGAAGGGTACTCCCCAGGAGTAAAAGGTGTCCCGCCCATCGGAATGTTATAAATCTCAGCTGTTGTAGGTGTTTGAACAGTTCCAGGCAAAGGCGTCTGACCTGACCCTGGTAATGGTGTTTGCATAGGAGTCTGCATTGGTGTCTGCGCATACAAAAACACAACAGTAACCATAAAGTTCCATCTTTTACAATACAACAGACCTGGAACCACGATTCACAAGTAGGCAAACTCACGGGAGGGAACAGCATATCAGCAGTAGGTGTCTCATACTCCTCAGTCCCTTCATAAGGTACATTGAGATCATGAACGGGAGTAATCGGACCTCCCGGTGTCAACCTAGGTACAGCAGACCTCTCAATCGGCCCCAAAATCGAACCAGCTTGCATCATCTTAGCTTCCCACAGCTAAATTCCACAACACAAAACTCAAAACCTCAAAATCCGCAATCTCATTCACATCAATTTCAAAAAAATCACAAAAATCCACAACGAAACCCTAATTAAACCTAATCAGCAACTTCCACACAATTCAAACACAATAAACTCCAATTAACAAACAACACATTCGATTAACAAAAAAACACAAAAACATAAACAATAAAGAGTAATCTAGGGTTTGAAAAATACTCCTTGAAGCTCGAGAAGAACGGCGTCGCCGGGACCGCCGTTGGAAACAAACTCATCGCGAATCTTATTGATAACATCTTCGATGACTTGGATGTAAACGCCGCTCGTCGCCGTCGAACTCGCCATTATTCCGATTAATCGGAGTTAAATTGTACGCAAAATAGAGAAAATTAAACACGCTACAGATCTTATTGAAGAGTGTGTGTTTGTGTGTGTGATCTTAATTGTGCTGAAATTGTTGGGGAGTGAGAGAGAGAGAGAGAGAGAGAGAGAGAGAGAGAGGAGAGATTGGGGCGGAACAGAAAATAAAAATACAAGGGGGAGGAGAGAATATAAATAGGTTTGCATCCGTTTATATGAGTGGGTCTACGTGTTGCTTTTCTATTTGTTCCTTATTCACTCCCCTACCCCTTTTCCCAAACGTTAACACCTGTTGTTACACCAGTGTGTTTGGGGTGTATTTATAGAGTAGCCTGTGGCCTGTACGGTGAATTTTCCTTAAATAAATACTTATTTTTTAAGTTTATTTTAAATTTTAGTGTTAAATTATTATTTTTATTCTTAAACTGACGCAGTGTTATAAAAAGTGGAAATCGAAATTAGACAGTGAAATCGGATGAATCGAGTATTAATTGAATAATCGAAAATTTAATCAATTCGGTGAATTATTGAACAAATATTAATCACCGATTTTTTTAACAATAAACTGACGCCTTAATTTGATATTAAAGAATATGAGTTCTAGATATAGTTTTATAATTTTAGCCTATGTTTCAATTCTCCGTGATACACAATTATTACATATTTTTTAAATATTAAAATTTTGTATTAATTAATATACATTTTAGAAACAAAAGGCTATATATTTGAATTATGTCACCTTAAGCAGGAATGTAAAAAATTTGATTCGATGGATATTTAATATAAGTAGATTTTACCGTTTGATAAAAAATTTAGATATTCGAATTTCGAATTTTATCCCCACCATATCCATCTCATCTTTTAGGATTATGAATTTCAAATTTAATAATTACTAAACAAAATACGAGTTTTCAATGTTGAGAACAACATAAATACGTAAAAGCGTACCAAATAACCCTTAAAATGATAAATTCAAAGATACATAAAAATTATACCAATCAAAAATTAGCATCTTGTTATCAAAAAATATACTTGCAGAAGTAATTGAGACTCCTGTCGATGCACTTTGGTGTTTGCAGTCGTAGGCTGGTGACAGGAGTTTGCCTAACTCAAGCAAAAGGTTTCTTACAGTAATATATAAACACCACAATTCTTGCTAAAATTAACATGTCCGAGGCACAGAAAAGTAAACAAGGAGAATAACATGCAGACAATCCTTACTTTACTCCCTTGCATGAAAATGCATATCACTTCACATTCACATGAACTCTCAAGTCAGGAAACAAGCAAACTTTCGACGATCTTATCGCTCTAAACTTACACTAATCTCAATTCTATGCTTGAACTGAGCTAGAGTACATCCATTAACAAAATTACAATGTCATTGTCTAACAATAGATTATTTTCATGGCTACACAAATTATTAGTAATTTTAGGATTCTTTCTCTACTTTATAATTTACATGTTCTTCTTTAACAATGATCCCCGCTGCACTAAAGCCAAAATCGTTGTCTACACACACCAAATTTTCTCCATATCTTGATACCAACATTAGTCATTTAGTTATTGACATTGCAAGTTCGTCAAAGTCATGGACAAGTAGAGAACCATACATTGAATCATAGTGGAAACCTAATGTGACACGTGACTTCATCTTCCTCGATAGAGCTCCTGATAAGCACCTTCCATGGCCATCTTCTATGCCACCCTACCGCGTTTCAGAGGACACTTCGAGGTACAATGCATTTAACATGCACAAAGTGCGACATGTCATCCGTATAACACGTGCGGTTGAAGAAACATATAATGCAGAAAATGGAGATGATGTGAGATGGTATGTTATTGCTGATGATGATACTATACTTTTCATCAATAATATTGCAGAAGTTTTGAGAAAGTATTATCATAGTAAGTATTTTTATGTTGGGATGCCTTCGGAGCTTTGTTTTCGTTTAATATGGCTTTCGGAGGAGCTGGTTATGCTCTGAGTTATCCTCTGGCTAGGGTAGTAGCCAAGAATTTAGATTTGTGTCTTAAAAGATATCCAACTATGTAAGGAAGTGATCAAATTATGCATTCTTGTATTGCTGATCTTGGAGTTTCACTAACTCTAGAAAAAGGATTTCACCAGGTAAACAATTTTAGGTTATTTTGATCTAATTTTCGCGTCACCATCTACTTTTTTAAATGATAATCTAGCTATGGTTGCAGATCGATTTGCATCAAGACATATCTGGCTTACTCTCAGCTCATCCACAATCTCTTGCTCTTTCACTTCACCATCTCGATTCAGTAGACTCTATATTTCCTTCCATGAGTCGTTTTGAATCAGTAAACCATCTCATGAAGGCAGCAAAAGCCGAGGAATCAAGGCTACTACAACAAGACATTTGTTATCAAATGCACAAAAACTGAACTTTCTCCATCTCTTGGGGCTACTCTATACATATTTACGAGTCAATTATACCACCAAGCATCCTGCAGATTCCCTTGGAGACATTTTCTCCTATCAGCAGAATGGTATGGCCAATCTATATGTTCAAAACTCGACATGTATCAAACAATTATTGTGAAGCTCCGCATGTTTTCTTCTTCCATTCTATAGAAACAACTGCAGGGAGTCTTCTTGAAACGGTCTACATTCGAAGTTCAGCACGTAGATTACCAGCTTGTTCATCTAGTGGCAATCATTCTGCAGAGCATATCTCTGAAATCCGAGTCTTAACACCGATGAGGAGGGATTATGAGGTGCGATAATTAATTTAAGTTCTTGATTTTACCCAAATATTCTACCTCTAAATTCTATATGTATAAACTTTACAAGACCAAAGTAGAAGAGATTGTTGTGACTATGTGGGGAAGAATATGAATAGTGTAACATTCAAGCTTGGGTCTTGCATGGAAGTTGAAACATTCCCCTGAATATTGTGAGGGCTTAACTAGAATATGTCCAAAGGTTTAGCTGCATATTCTATTTAGGATTAGCATTCTTTTTATGAAACGTTAGATGCTTTTTGTTATTATTAGATTTCTGTGCATCGAATGATTATTCCGAGACGGGAATAAAGCAAACAACATGTTTGCTGTTGATTTTTTTATTGGTAAGGAAGACCAAAGAAGGTAACAATAACCAAGTTCTTACATTTTACAATGCCATACTCAGAAATATAAATAAGCCCGAGTACGTTACCTAGTAGAAGATAGTATCGATCATACATTCGCACTGTGTACGCACACATGAGTTACAGAGGTAGTTATACTGTGCAATATCTATGAGAAAATGTTTAAGCAGTTGGATATGAAACTTGCATTGCAGTGCCACATAAGCCTTCTTGTGCAGGTACACCTCTTTGCATTCTTATGCAACCTTCTCCAACCCAGGCCCATGAGTTCTTTACAAGCCAATACTTAGTTCCATCAGGAGCTTCACCATGGCAAACAGTAGCTAGCTACTCCATGGTATAACTTATAAATCAGTGCCACGCTGCCACATTTTCTTGTCTATAGTCCGAACCCCCCGCATTATTAACAATGGACACTGGTCGATCATGAACAAATTTCAACAATGCACTTTTTAATACTTGCTGGAAAGCGTGCCCACTTATTGTGGCTATGTGGTTTGCTTATTTGTTGGCATTGTTCAAGTGCCATCGGTTCCACTGTATGGATGTTTTGTTTTGGTTCAGAGGCCTTGATATTGGTGGATGAATTCTAATGCATTGTTCATGAGACCCCCCCCCCTCACAACCTTGATGTGGTTTGCTTATTTGTTGGCATTGTTCAAGTGCCATTGGTTCCACTGTATGGATGTTTTGTTTCAGTTCAGATGCCGTGATTTTGACCTTGATCTTCTCCTCTAGTATCTCAATCTCGTTTGAAGGTGAGTAATTCCTTCTATATCAACCACAGCCAAAAATGCGCAGCAGCAACCTATGCATTTTTACAAATAGTCTTGTTAGAAAATGATGCTAAATCATCTATAAATTTGAAAACTTAAAATATTAACTTAAACCTTACTACACTGGCCTTGATCCTTGATACTTGATAGGTGTGATCACTGCACCTTTCTTTCTCCAGTCTATGGCAGGTGGCACTGCAGTGCATTTTGGTATCGAAACATATTTGTATCTGTGGTGCATATGTAGCTCTACAATATATTTATTGAGATCTTAAACTCTTCATTTGCAAGGTCGGGAAGTTCATCCACTCCTAATTATATGCCTTGTTATTGTCTTTGTTGAATGAATCAATATATTTCAAGTTCTCTTCAAAAATATAGTAGAACGCCTGCATTTCTTATTAGTTTTATTGTATACGCATCCATGACGAGCCATCAATTGGTCATGTGTCTCAAGGTTTGATGCCTTGTTCAGCGAACAGGCTGCTGTTGGAGAAACCAAAGCTCATAATATGAAGAGCATAGTCATGACACATGGCAATGCACTGGTGCCTGACGGAAAAGCCATTTTCTGCTTGTAATAAAGATTGTAATTTCACATTATTGGGAGCTTATGCATTTAAGAATTGGGTTGATTCCTTATATAGGTGATAAATACAATCTCGATAGCTGCTTTCATGGATGTCTTGGAGATATTATATCGCTAACATGCCTGTTGTTGAAATAAAACCAAATTTGATATTATCAATACAATAATATGAACTTATATTGGCAACATCTTTTTCACAAGTATAATCCAAATCTGACTATACACATATATGTATTAATACATCCTTGCAACATTGTAAAAACCCATTTCTCTATTGCTCTGTGATCAAACGATGCAATGCACTCAATGTGAAACAGGATGGGTTGAATTGTAGTAAATTAAGATGACAAGGTACAAACTCAATGCAAGCGAACTCTGTAATGAGTTGCTTGGCATTTTGAACTACATTTTGTATTTAATCAAGAGATTTTTCACATTATATATAGGAAGCCAAGGTTAATTACATGTTAAGTTTTATCTTTAATTCGGCAGTCACAGGGCATGAATAAACAAACAGGACTGATGAAAAGCCGAGGGTCATTACACCTTGGAAACCCGTTTCATTTGATATAATCACGTTAATCTCTTTAGAGATGCAAATTTTTTTGTTGAAGTCTATTCATGTTCAGCACTTCAAGCTCAAGCACATGTAAAATGCAGACGATCCTTAATATCCTCCCTAGCATGGATGGATATGCATGTAATCAGATAGTTAAAGATATGAAAGCAACTTCACATTCACATGAACTGTCAAGTCAGGAAAAAGCAAGTTTTTCACCTTAGTTCTTCATACTGACACTAATCAATGCACTGCTGATTGCTCAAACTATGTCAAAGTATTTTTAATAGTACAATGTTACCATCTAGCAATAAGTTATTGTCACGGCTATTCAAAGTAATAACTATTTTAGGATTATTTCTCTACATTATAATTTACATTTTCTTTCTTAACGATGTTCCCTGCTGCACTAAGCCAAAATTGTTGTCTAGATACAACAAATTATCTCCATATCTTTATACCAACACTAGTCATTTAGTTATTGGCATTGCAAGTTCGTCAAAGTCATGGAGACGTAGAAAATCCTACATCGAATCATGGTGGAAACCTAATGTGACACGTGGCTTCATCTTCTTCGATAGAGCTCCAGATGAGCACCTTCCATGGCCATCTTCTATGCCACCCTATCGAATTTCAGAGGACACTGCGAAGTACAATGCATTTGACATGCACAAAATGAGGCATGCCATCCGTGTAGCACGTGTAATCGAGGAAATAATTAATGCAGAAAATGGAGATGATGTGAGATGGTATGTCATTGCTGACGATGATACCATACTTTTTGTCGATAATGTTGCGGAAGTTTTAAGAAAGTATGATCATAGGAAATATTTTTACGTTGGGATGCCTTCGGAGTCTGTTGGCCCCAACATTTGGCTTTCGTTTAAAATGGCTTTTGGGGGTGCTGGTTATGCTTTGAGTTATCCTTTGGCAAAGGCAGTTGCCAGAAATATAGATTTGTGTCTTAAAAGATATTCAACTTTGTATGGAAGTGATCAAATTGTGTATTCTTGTATTGCTGACCTTGGAGTTTCACTAACTCTAGAAAAAGGGTTTCATCAGGTAATTAAACAATTTCAACCGTTAAAATTGCTACTTTTATCTAATTTTTGTGCCAACCTCTATTTTCCTAGATGATAATCTGGCAATGGTTGCAGATTGATTTACATCAAGACATATCTGGTTTACTATCAGCTCATCCACAATCTCTTGTTCTTTCACTTCACCATCTTGATGCAGTAGACTCTATATTTCCTTCCATGAATCATATTGAATCAGTAAACCATCTCATGAAAGCAGCAAAAGCCGATGAATCAAGGCTACTACAACAAACCATTTGTTATCAAATGCATAAAAACTGGACTTTCTCCATCTCTTGGGGATACTCCATTCATATTTACGAGGCAATTATACCTCCAAGCATACTGCAGGATCCCTTGGAGACTTTCTCTCCTTGGAGCAGAATACCATGGCCTTATATGTTCAAAACTCAACGTGTATCAAACAATTCTTGTGAAGCTCCACATGTTTTTTTCTTCCAATCTGTAGGAAAAAATGTGGGGAATCATCTTGAAACGGTCTACATCCGAAGTTCAGCACGTAGATTACCTGCTTGTTTATCTAGTGGCAATCATCCTGCAGATCATATTTCTGAAATCCGAGTCTCAGCACTGATGAGGAGGGATCATAAGGTAAGACAAATTTTTGCAAGTTCTTGATTATTATGAAAATATTCGAACTCTGAAATCTTTATGTTTACACGTTCAGGAAGGAAGTAGAAGAGAATGTTGTGACTGTGGGAATGAGTATTAATAGTGCAACATTCAAGCTCAGGTCTTGCAAGGAATTTGAAACATTACCCTGAATATTGTAAGGAATTAACTAGAGGATGTCCAAAGGAGTAGCTGCAGCCTGCATGTCCTGTTCGGGATTAGCATTTTTGTATAAAACAGTTAAATGTTTTTCTATTACTAGATTTTTATACATTAAATGGTTATACCGGGATAAGAATCAAGCAAACATGTTTGCTGTTGTTTTTTTCATTGGCAAAAAAGAGCAAAGGTAACAATAACCGAGTTCTTACTCTGAAGTAAAAACAAGTGTGAGCATCTACTGGAAGATATTATCAAGTGCTATCAACCCATACGCACACACAGATAATTTACATAATTAAAATAGGCAGTTACACTTTCCAATATATATTGGAAAATTTTAAGCTGCTGGATATGAAGCTTGCTTTGCAATGCCACACAGGAGATAGGACTTCTTCTGAAGCTACGCCTCTTTGTATCCTTGTGTAACCTTGTCCGCCATGATTTCTTTCCCAGCCAATACTTGGTTCCATCAGCAGCTTCACCACAGCCAACAGCAGTCGCTCCTTGGTCGAAGTGCCATATTGTCCTGTAAATACACCACACTTTAGAACTAGAAGTCCAAAACCTCTGGATCACTAGAAACGGATATTGGTTGATTAGCAATAGATTTCAGCAGAGCACAATCATTATTTACTAGAACATCTTGCTGGCTACTTATTGTGGCTGTGTGGGTGTTGCTTCTTTGTTGGCATTGCAAGTGCCCTCATTCCACTGTATGGATAATTTGTTTCAGTTGAGAGGCCGTGATATGTTGGATGAACTAGAATGCATTGTCCATAATACCACCGGGCACGGTAGCAACCTTGATCTTTTCCGCTAATATTACAATCCACTATATCTTGCTCAGATAGTGAGATCAACTTTCCAGTTTTAAGTTAAATAATACCTCCCATAGCAGCCACAGTAGTAAATGCCCTGCAACAACCTATGTTTTATTACAAGTAGAATTGAGATCACATGCATGTTTTCTTGACCTTCTCTTATTGTATTAATTACATGACCATTTTCAGTATTTGATCATTTTCTTGCAATACTCAGAAGCCTGGGTTTCACCGAAACAACATATCATTACTATTCTTACGATTAAGGAGTTAAACGCTACTTATATCTTACCTAATTCTCCAGACCCCACTTTGGAGTGAGACATACAGGGAAGTTTGTTTTGGTTAATTTGTATAATTTATTGTTGCCTTGAAAATACATAAAGCTAATACTGGTGTACTTTTGACATTGTGAATTCCTGCAATAGTCTTTGCTGACAATCCTTTTGGAATAGACAACAAAGAGGCCTTAGTGAGCCTGACATGAGTGATTAATCGGAGAAAAATAATGGGCCTCATACCAAAGCAAAAAAACTCAAGTGTATTTCACTAACAGAGAATTGTAATATACTAGAAATACACCTATAAAGAGGCCGAGGATCTAAATAGATGAAAAAAAGTAAAATAATACATAACCTAAATTTGCTAAGCTGGCTTAAACTCACTGCACAAATCCATTCCATGTGATATATTCACGTTAATCTTTTGAGAACTGCATAAGAGTCCTGTTCAAGTAAATTCATGTTCAAGACTTCAAGCTAAATCACATGTAAAATGCAGGCAATGCTTAATTTCTTCCCTTGCATTGCATGGATATGCAAGCAACAAAATATGTTAAGATAGAAAAGCAACTCCACGTTCACATGAACTGTCAAGTCAGAAAATCAACAAGCAAGATTTCCAGCTTATTTCATCAAACTGACACTAATCAATGCAAGGCTCAAACTAAGTTACCCTGTATTCTAGAAAATTACAATGTTATTATCTAACAATATATTGGTGTCCTGGCTATCCAAATCTATAGCTTTTATAGGATTATCTCTATACATTATGATTTGCATCTTCTTCTTTAACAATGATCCTTGCTGCACCATGCCAAATTCACTTTCCAGTTATACCAATTTATCTTCACATCTTGATACCAACATTAGTAATTTAGTTATTGGCATTGCAAGTTCGTCAAATTTATGGAGATACAGAAAACCCTACATCGAATCATGGTGGAAACCTAACGTGACACGTGGCTTCATCTTCCTCGATAGAGCTCCTAATGAGCCATCTTCTTTTCCACCCTACCGGATTTCAGAGGACAGTTCAAGGTACAATGCATTTAGAATGCACAAATCGCCACATATCATTCGAATAGCACGCGTGGTCGAGGAATTATTCAATGCAGAAAATGGAGATGATGTGAGGTGGTATATTATTGCTGATGATGACACTATACTTTTCCTCGATAATGTTGCAGAAGTTTTGAGAAAGTATGATCATAGCAAGTACTTTTATGTTGGAATGCATTCGGAGTGTACCGATTCCAATGCTTTGTTTTCATTTAACATGGCTTTTGGAGGAGCTGGTTATGCTTTGAGTTATCCTTTAGCTAGGGTAGTTGCCAAGAATTTAGGTTTGTGTCTTCAAAGATATCCAGCTTTGGTTGGAAGTGATCAAATTATGCATTCTTGTCTTGCTGATCTCGGAGTTTCACTAACTCTAGAAAAAGGGTTTCACCAGGTAAACAATTTTAGCCATTAATTTGATCTTTTAGATCAACTATTCTTTTGATATTCATATATTTATATGTATGTGATCCAAAGGTGGATCTAAAATTATTTTTAGGGGGCACATATATTTTTGTGAGGGCATACCTGTACTTCTAAACTTTTATGGACACTTTTCTATAATTCTTTTAAAAGAATCAATGTTGAACAGAGGTGAAAACAATATAAGATTGTCTCATGTCCTCCGTACCCCACGCCCCTTGGTATATCCGCCCCAGATATGATCTATAGTTTATGCATCAACCCTCTACTTAATGATGAATATATCTGGGACTGGTTGCAGATTGATTTCCATCAAGACATATCTGGTTTACTATCAGCTCATCCACAATCTCTTGTTCTTTCACTTCACCATCTTGATGCAGTAGACTCAATATTTCCTTCCATGAATCGTTTCGAATCAGTAAACCATCTCATGAAAGCAGCAAAAAACGATGAATCAAGGCTACTACAACAAACCATTTGTTATCAAAAGCACAAAAATTGGACTTTTTCCATCTCTTGGGGCTACTCCATTCATATGTATGAGACAATTATTCCTCCAAGCGTTCTACAAGCGCCCTTGGAGACTTTTTCTCGTTGGCGCAGAAAAGCATGGCCATTCTATATGTTCAAAACTCGACCTGTTTTAAATAATTCTTGTGAAACTCCTCATGTTTTCTTCTTCCACTCTATAGAGAGAACTGGAAATGATCATGAAACAGTCTACATTCGAAGTTCAGCACATAGATTACCTACTTGTTCATCTAGTGGTAATCATTCTGCAGATCACATCTTTGAAATCCGAGTCTTAGCACCAGTGAGGGATTATGAGGTGAGATAATACAAGTAAAAAGTTCTCATTTTAACTACATCTATAACACGGCTGAATTCTATTTGTTTACACTTTTCAGGACCGAAGTAGAAGAGAATGTTGCGACTCTAAGGGGATGTATATGAATAGTACAACATTCAGGCTCAGGTCTTGTATGGAAGATGAAATATTGACCTAAATGTTGTAAGGAGTTACTAGGCCAGTGGATAGCCAAATTAAGGAATAGCTACACATATATACCCTGTTTAGGAACGGCATTTATACGACATGAAGTAGCAATTTTTAATATGGTCTCACGTAAATTCCTTATCTTTTGAATCTAAGCAGGTAAAGATTACCAGATTACACATGAAAGTTGATACAAAGGCAGGTATAGATAAATAGATTGAAGAGCAAGGAACAACAGGGCAGAGGTTGCCCAGCCACAAGCTTAACTGCACTACTCTTTAAGTGCCATCAAATTTATGCAAAATATCCTTCATGTAGAAAATAAGAAATTCCACAATGAATCAGTGATAGATCATTTAACAATTAAAAGTCACCCTCTTGTTTAAACATATAAATGCGCAAAATTTTACAGTTGATCCTTTTGAAGTATGAATGGCTAAATTTAAAACCTTCTAGATGCAAATAATATTTTCCCCCACAGCCCAGCTCTATACTCTTTGGACTAAGGGGATTTGCATAATTCTTACCCTCCTAGTCTGCTTCCGAAGGAGACATATAGCCATATAGGACTACTTGGCATGTTTGGTTTAGTATTGAGTTAATTAGGATGATCATAACAACAATCTTAATCATTTCTGTTGCAAAAGTAATGGTTTTAATCTCAGGAAAAGAACAAAAGAAACCTCAAATTCGATCAATACAACTCACTGTTATTATCTAGTGCATCACATGACACCACATAGAGTAGTTTTTTGTCCAGGGCTGAAATTAGTTTGTCCTTGGTGCTGCCCATTCAACGTGGAGTATGAGGTTGTCATAACCATACCCGTTGAGTACCCTGATAGCTCTCTCACCATCCTCCCTGTTGAGAAAATTAACAAAACCAAAACCCCTGCATATACCGGTCCTCTGGTCAGTGGCAACATAAGTGCGGGTAACAGGGCCAAAAGTACGACAAAGCTCATTCAGGTCAGCCTCACAAGTGTCTTCTGATAGATTTGTGACTCGGACTGAATTCTCGTCAGTCCTGCGCTTGATATCAGAACCATTGCTCCTCTCTACCCCACGGCGCAAATTGGGAGGAACATATGTTCCTTTTGTAGCATCTTTTGTAGATAGTACATCCAATGTATCGGGCTGCTCACTGAAACTTTCAATAGGTTGTTTGAGATCTTTGTAGGGACACGCTACAGTCCAGTGATCTCCCTTCTTCCCACAGGCCCTGCAAAGCATGAGAGCACCTCCTTTCTCCATCTGAGGCTTTGTTTCTTCTACCTTGCTGCCTGTTAGCAAGACATCAACAAAAAATGATTTAGAATCATAGAAATACTCAAGAACCTTTAATATTTTCATAGATTGATGAAAACCACATATCAAGCACATGTACCGCCGCATATTATAAACGATTAAGAGACAGCCAATCCTTTCAAACACCAAATCCATCGACACTCTAATTACATTCTTGACATGTATACATAAAAATTAAGAGACAGCCATATACACAAAATTAATACAGGGTTCGCGTCAAAACAGTTTTCACGTGAGAACAATTGTTGTCAAGTACTTTAACAATGTATGAAAAAAAGTGCATGCAGAAGAAATAAAAAAAAATCACGTAAAACGCAACCCTAAATATATAGAAAAAGTGTGGTTACGTACCATAAGGCAAAGGTCGTTCAAGGAGAACATCCTCAGTAGAAACCATAGTCAAACTAGCACCAACATGTTCATTAACAGCATCTCCAAACTTACTCCACCTTCTCCTCTCCACAGCACGCTTACTAAGCCTAGCATTACCCACTTTACGAACACGAGTAGTTGTCGTGATCCTAACAACTTTATTCTCATCGTTTAATTTATGTACGATAACTTTCTTGACACCGTGGTGATCAGGTCCGATCACCTCACGTGGGGGCAGAAGATAGTCGTCTCCGTCGTCTTCGTCTGACCACCGAGGTCTGTTTGGTTTGTTGCTAGGGTTTTCAACCGTAGTTATCGCCATTAGGGTTGGTTTGTGTGAATGTATGTTGTGGGTATGTGATGAATAATAATAATATTAGAATTGGTTTTGAGGATGTATTATGATGTTTATATGGCGGTGAGTAATGGCCACTTTTGGCAGTTATTTTCGGCTTGTGAATTGAATTATTATCAAAGTTTGATTTTGATACTTGACACTCCTTTACTTTCTTTCAAATATAATATTTTAATTTTTATTCAGAAAAAATATTATGTCTATAGTCAAAACATATAAAATTACGTAAAATAAAGTTATGTAGTCAAAGCATGTATCGACTTGATGGAACAATTTTTGGGATCTCTATTTATTTACATTGTCATCTACTGGGAATGCTTTTCCATATATATGTATCTATATTTCTGTACTATATTATTATAACTGAAAAATTAAAAAATTTGGTCGTCGGTATAGTACTAATCCATAAAAAATATCTTGACCGTCCAATTTTATGTGAACCATAAAAACAATCTTAACCATTAAATTTTAATAAAATATAATTTTAAAAGAATATAATCATACATACAATTCTAACCTTAGTAGTCCTCCTTTTTTATGAATCATATTTATCATATAATTTTTATTTAATATATCATTAAAGTTTATGATAAACAATATGCATTTTTTTTAATTTCCATCTATTTCTCTATTTTAATCGCATAACACAAATTATTTATCAAAACACAAGCTCTACTCAAATTAAAATATTTTTATTTATTTAAATTTTAATTAAAATATTTCTAATATATTTGTAACTCTTTTTATTAATAAAAATTTTCTAATTAAATTTAAAGAAAAATAAAAAGTTTGGTTAGTTGGTCGTCCGTCCAGTAAATCCTCTTTTTATACAACTCTTTTTATCTTACGTGAGTTTTCTTTTTTATACGACTTTTTAATGCAATTATGATATAATTATAATTTAATTTTAAAACATATATATTTTACATATAACTCTATCATCGGTAAATCATTTTTTGTACAACAATCTAATAACATATCTCACTTCACTTCTACTTGAAATTACAATTTATTAATTAAATCTCATAAATATTAAAACTTATTAATTAAATCTCATGAATATTAAAATAATATTATTATTTTATCTATAAATAATTTTTATTATATATTATATTATTATAGCCGATATAATAAAAAAATTTAAATTACATATTTAAATCATATAAAATAATTAATATATAATTTATTAATTTCACTCGTGTCTTGCACGGGTTATAAGCTAGTATACATTATGGCCGTTTGGGGTTTCTTAAACTTAAAATAAGTAGCTTATTTTATTTTTATTTTTTACATATTTTCATATTTTTTTTAAAGATAAATATTTGTTTTAGAATTTTAAAATCAAATATGAACTTCAAAATAAAAAATAAGTTACTTATTTTCAGAAAAAGTACATACATCCCTACTTTTTTCCGGAAATAAGGGCTTATTTCCGGAAATAAAGGGTTGCCAAACAGCCCCAATAATGTTTAAATTAATGTAAATGTAACATTAATACATGTAAAAACTATAGAGTGGCTCCCTAGAGAAGTTGCACTTCAAAAATTTATGTAGCCTTACATTAAAGTAATAGCAGTAAATGAGATTTGAGGTATGTTTCTAGTGTTATTTAATTTAGTAACCTGTAAATAAATTTAGTGCATGTAATATAGCAACTCCCTTCCAAACTACTACTGATACCCGCTTTAGATTTTCTGAGTTTGAAATATCTATGTTGTCATTATAAATTTGTTAAGAAAAAGAATATCAAAAAAATAAAAAGGTGAGTCTTCAACAAATTTCACCTGCACCAAGTTAAAACACATTAATATCGTCAAATCTCAAAACTAGAGTACTCTTTGGGTGACTTATATAATACAGAATCTCTGTTTACAAATACTCGTGAAATTTCAGGAATGTGTACTTGGAGATTGATAAAACGACGTACCCAAAGAGTTGACCTAGTGGTGGTGATTTGTGAAGTGTGCAAATAAAAAAGCCTGGAGAGCTTGAAGTTAAGATATGATGTGATCACCAAAAAAGATTCTTTGGGTCAATCTACCAGTGTATAAGCACTCGACTTACCTAATTGTCGATTCTAATAGGGTTATCTGAACTCGGGCTTACATCGCAGGGATGAGACATTACAGCTTTGGCTTGTAAAGGTTCCCTGTAAAGAACAAGTTGCTAAAAAGTCTGTTTCAATAAAATTTAGATTCCTTGGTGCAGTAACTCTGAAGATGCAATAGGAGTATTATGAAGTAAATATTCTGGTATACCCGTTTACCCATTTATATTTTGACTGGAAGTCATCTTGTTCTGTGAGATCTGGCAGAAGTGACAACTGGGGTAGATTCGGATTACTTCTACCATTAAAATTAAAGAAAGAATCAAGCGAAGTTTGGACAACTATGGAAGCTGGAGGGGAAATAGATGATTGACCTTCATTAGCGTGCTATAGTCACATATAAAGGATTGTCATAGGCATATCGAGTTTGAGAGGAAAAAGTAGATTTATAAGAAGCAGAATCAAAGTACTTGTACCAAAAAAATCAATGAAATTCACATCAAATTTGAGGGTGTCACTGTTTGCCATTTACAAGTCAAAATGAATTTCTCTTACAAAAACAGAGTACTGTTGATGGGATTCAACGATTCTTTGGTGAAGCACCTGCAATGTAACATCCTACAAGGCAAAAGAAAGTCACATTCCAAATGGCATTTAGTTATAGAGCTCATATTGGATCTCAGCTTAGACAATGGTAGTTTATAGATACTTGAGTAGTTAGGTTGGTAGAGTGAAGGTTCCATCATCCATGCAAGTCTTGACTCTCGAGTTTTTGGCATCCTATACTGGTTATGTATAACATATTTTATGCACTATGTTAGTATGTTATGTATTCTCTTGAGACTCTTTTGCTCGCAATTCAATTTTCAAAGTTCTTTGCCCCTGAATTGATAGTTTGAAGATATACAAAAAATTATTCCTGGTGCCCCGATGTCCCTACGTGTTTCTTTGCCTCTATATAACTTGGGGTCGAGTTTTCTTTAACAAAGGGGACATGATAAGGAATGGAAGTGGCAATAAAAGAGAATTATCAAATAGATTAGTAAATAGTTTAATCTTATTTAATGTATGGAAATAGTATATTTATTTAAATGTTTTATATGTGGGGCTAGTACTTGATCGAATATGTAGTACGATAGAAATAATAAGCGTAATTGTATACGGGTCTTAGTCCATTAGGTTATATTATTAGGCTTTTCTATTGCTATACAAGTGATGTAATCCTCACATATTATTAAGACTTGATTATTGGAATTATTGAATTGAGTTTATTCTTGGGTTGCGAGTTCTCCCTTCCGCACTTCGGAAATTCTTGGGGTGGTGTATTTTTAGTGGTTAATCACCCAAGTTATTTCTGATTATCTTTTTTATTTCATATATTCATCTTTCAAATTATGTACTGCATCAACAACAAAGTAATTCTGTTACAGGACAAAAGAAAAGAAAAGAAACATCATTATGCTTACCTGAACTCTAAAAATTAAGGGTTTAATGCTGCATTTGTTCATACGTTTTTATAGGAACAAAGGTTCCTATCTGCTGCTTCCATATTTAGAATGGTCTTCATCAATGTGCCAGCCTATCAAATTTCTGACAGTAGCTAAGGGCTGAAAATGAAATCCACATTCAGAAATCCATAATCTAGAAACCAAAATAAGAGATGATAAACATATTGATAAGCAGAAGCATCTAAAAGGAATCCAGTAATGACAAGGGCACTGTGGAAAAACCTAAAAGGCACGAGAAACAAGCCCCGTATCACATTGAGCCAACATTCTATTGATAATATCCAGGCCAAAGGTATATTAGACTTCCATTCCCTCCTATCATACATTCTCCATCTTTTGACTTCACTACAATGACCAGACCAAGCAAAGACATAGAAAAAAAAGCCTGGGTACATCTCTATAAGTTGTGCCGATTTAAGAAAGTTGCCGCCTTACGCATATAGTATTTTGACAAGTGTAAAAGCAGCAGAAGAAAGTGAAACAATCCATAAACTTTTGTAAGTCTGACAAAAACGTTGCTTACCTATCATAGAACTCATAAATCTAATTACCTGTTACCAATTTTGCTTGCCATGGGCCATATACTAAACATTTCCCTTGGGAGGAAGGAGCCCTTCATATTCAAAGAACTATAAAAGATTCTATACTGCCCATCATGTCATCTGAAATCCAAAAATATATGAACAATAAAGAACATTTCAATAATAAGAGAATGTTTTTAAAGAAACAAGACTCAATTATAAGAGAGCATGTATATAAAAAACTGGCCACACTCCGAAAACCCCAAAAGTATTGTTACTTCTCATTCTTTAGATTTTGCAATTATAAGTGAATATTAATAAAGAAAACTAAGCGTCCCTACTTGAATTACAATTTTTTCTTGCAAGGGGAGGCTCCCCTTGACCTCGGACACTTCCAAGTTCCAACTATGCAGGAAACTGTCCATCCACTAATCCAGGCAACATCAGACTCCGCATACTCATCAGCAAGTGTATTCGAGTCAGTAGGCATAGAATATCATACATTTATGTATTAACATATTTCCTTAAAACAAGTAAACAAATAGATTATAATGATAACACCAACGTTGCAGCATTTTCAGAGTTTATTGGAGGGCGAATAAACAAGCTAATGGACTGTGATGTAGAAGAGTTTCACTATGAACCAGATAATTGCTACAATGAGACTTGAATTATCAGCAACTAATATTGGCTACTCCAACAGACCTCAGAAAATATGTTGCTAGATTATAAAAATGACCTGGTGCTCTGTGGTAATAACTAACCTCTGTGGTAATAACTAACCTCAACTACTAGTCTACTAGTACCGAAGAGTTGTTACAGATTCCGATTACTTGAAAATATGGATATTCTTCACTCTTGTATATCAATATAGTGTTCGACACTATTGCTTGAAAACCTTGTCCCTTGATGTCCACATTGTCGCCTATAGCCCTTTTCCCCATCAAATTGCATTTTGGCCAGACTGAAAATGTTTGCCACATTTGGTTGTGGGGGAATTTTAACCGATAAAGATTCCATTTAATGTTGCCTATAATATTCAACTTGAAAGTTAAGGGTATCCCAATGATGACCAGAGTTTGATATATCCATCTAGCATTTTCAACAAGTGAAGGGCTTGAGACTCTCATAATGGGACAGAATCAGCAAACCTGCATTGGTTATTACCAATAATCACCACACGAACAAACCCCATTTTTAAAGCGGTGAATGCGGTTCACATCTCTAACTAAGATCTCTCTATCCGAAAATTTTGAGATGAACTTTGTTACAGAATGACAATCTTTACAAAGCCTTAAGTTCTTGGTAATCCTAATGGTTTCACCTCTGTTGCTATTGATAAGACCAAAAGCAAGTGCCAACTTTTCACTATGTGCCAGTAAAATACTTTCTTTCTCCTCTTCACTTGTATCATAGATCACCACTTTGGTATGTGGAACATAGCCCATCTTCTTTATCTCCGTTAAAAGTTTCACTAACAAAGCTAGAACCACTTCATTCTTTGGATTAAACTCATCAGCTGATATGAAGGAGTAAACTCTTTTTTTCACTTCGATCCAACTACATCCTGCAAGCTTTTGGATTCCTCGAGCCTCTACGAGATTATTGATTCTTTTAACCTCGTCCCACATCTCTGCTTTTGCATATATTTCAGCCATTAGTGAATAATTGCCATAATTTTCTGGCTCAAGCTCAAAAAGCCTTGTGCTGGCACTCTCGGCAAGCTCAACATTGCAATGGATCCTACATGATCCAAGAAGGGAACCCCAAACTGTAGGTCCTGGTTCAATTTGCATATTTTCTATGACCTTTGCTGCTTCATCCAACCGATTTGCTCTACCGAGAAGGTCGACCAGGCAAGCATAATGTTTAACACTAGGATATACCCCATAATCCCTTTCCATTGATTCAAACAATTCTTTTCCCTCTTGAAGAAGCCCTTCATGGCTACAAGCTCCCAAAACACTAACAAATGATACAGGACTGGGGTGGATTCCATTGAATAGCATCTCTTTGAAAACTTTTATAGCTTTTTTCCCAAGGCCATGAATTCCATAACTTGAAATCATAGAATTCCAAGACACCACATCTCTCCTCTCCATTTGATCAAAAACACGACGTCCAATATCAAGATCACCACATCTTGCATACATACTCACCAATGCATTAACAACAGGCAAAACAGAATCAAGACCTTTCCGAAGTACATAGCAATGCAACAGCCTCCCTTGCTCCACGGCACATAGAACTGTACAAGCTTGAATAACACTAACCATCGTCACAGAATTTGGCACCAAGTCATGTGTCTCAAACATCATATCCCTAAAAAGCTCCACTGCTTCAAAAGACCTCCCATTCTTGGCACAACATGCAATCATCGCAGTCCAAGAAACCACATTTTTCACCGGCATCCCTTTAAAAACAAAACTAGCATACACAACACAACCAAACTTAGCATACACATCAACCAAAGTTGTCATAACATGTACATTTCCCATATACCCATGTCTTAAAACATGACAATGAATCTCTTTCACTTTACCCAACCCCCCAACAAAACTCTCCTCAGCAACACAGGCCTTAAACACATAAGTATACGTAAAACTATCCGAAACCCCACCACCCACATTCATCCTCCTATACATACAGAACACCTCATCACCATAACCAATCTTTACCAACCCTTTAAACAAAGCATTCCACACAAAAACATTTCTATTACAAATTCTATCAAACACTTGACATGCACTATGAACTAAACCCAACTCAAAGTACATATTAATAAGTTTAGTAGCAAGAAAAGGATTCTGATCAAACCCATTATCAATCATATGTTTATGAACAGTTGTTGCATAAAAAGATGAGTTTTTGATGGAGCAAGAGAGGATTAAAAGCTCAAAAGTTTGAATACTTGGGTTGGGTTCTTGAGTGAGGAGATGGAGTGCTTGTTTGAGGTTACCTTGTTGACAGAGAGATTGTATAAACTGGTTGTTGCCGGGGGGAATGTGTTGAAATCGAGATGGGTGGGTGAAAAAACGAATGCAATGGCGTGCAAGGGTTTTAGGGAGATGATATACAAGCATTACATGTATAATACTGCATTTGGTGTTTTGTTTGAAAGTTTTGGTACCCAAGTTTGGGGTTTTCAAAGGCCAAAACCAACGGCTAAACTTATACAGTATCATGTAATATTTGGTTACACCCAGGATAAACCTTTCAAATTTAGCTTCTTTTTTTATAATATATAGCTAATCCATTTGTTTCCCTTTTAAGTACTGTAACTTACAGTAACTACAAGCAAACTGCAAACCCCAAACGGGACAAATATTAATTCGAATACACGGGATCTACTTATCATCCAATTACACACTTATTTACCATAAAAAAAATATGTTGCAACAGTCGTCAAACGCATGAACCCAGCTTTATCTATAAAATTATTGCACTTTTTTCATAATTTATCGAATATTTAGCAAAAATATTGATTCTTTCGGGAGATTGACAGTTGTTTAGTCTTTGCATAAATACCTAATGTTTGCCCTTGCTTATTTTTTGAGGCAACTGTAGGAGTTGTTTATGCAAGCAAGATGACACTCTCATGGCCTCATCTTTGTGTCATATGATAGAACAGTAGTATATTTCACTCTCATGTAACAAATCAATAGCTACAAGCTTACAAGTTACCAGTGCTTTGTCGCCTGATCGGAAAACAAAGATGCAAATCTAGACCATGAAGAATCAGTAAGAAAGATATATAACTGGCCCCGCCCCGGCCCCCGGGAAAACCAACAATACAAAAATTTAAGTGTTATATAAAATCTAATAATTAAAGCAACTCAAATGATAAATATGACAACAATACCAAGCAGGGTTCTAAAAATGGGTCCTCCGCGCTAAGTAAAACGCCCGATTCGGTGCTAGAAAGAAAATTATGCGTTTTTTTAAAAAATCGGTCAAAATCGGAATTTGACGTTTTTTTTTTGAAAATAAGTCAAAATCAATATTAAACGGTCAAAATCAGTATTAGGCTATATAAATCAGTCAAAATTGGTATTAAATGGTATGAATCGGTCAAATTCAGTTTTTTTTTAATTTTATATGTATATCTATATATTATATTTAATTATTTAATTATTAATATTGAAATTATTATTTATAATATTAACAATGATTTTCCATGCTTAATATATATGTAAGTAATTTTAAAAAATTATATTTTATAGTTAATATAATTATAAAAATTAAAAATAATATTTAAATACATCCAATTAATATCCCGATTAATCATTTCGATTTACCGATTAATAACTAGAAGGTATCTCAACCGCCTTGGCACTCCTAGCGTTGTTTAGAACCTTGATACTAAGCTTATGTTTTAAAAGATGGAGAGGGATATTTCTCTTATCTTCGTTTTTGTACAATAATCTCAGCTTAGGCATGCTATTTATAGGAGATTTTTACATTTATTACTTCAATGTGAATACAAATATGAATATGCAATTCCGTGTATCGGAACCTGAAGTTAGCTAGCTGGTGTTGACATTGCAGTATTCCGTGTATTGCTATATATGAACTTTGACAATCACCTCTGTATTCATTTATAACATCAAGAAAGATAATCCCTAAAAATTCCCTCCTCATTTTGAGCCAATAATTTTTTTTTCAATCTTCACAAACACAAAAACCCCCCCTAAACAAGCGCAGTAGATAATTTTAGAATCTTGTTGTCGATTTTATCCAGAACAAATTCAATGAACTGTACAATACAACGGTGATTAGACATGCCAATAAAGAAGAATTACATCGGGAGGTCTCATGCAAACACTTAACCTAAAAAATAATTCATCATGCGACGCCTGAGAGATTCGAACTCTCGCGGGGAAACCCCATGTACTTAGCAGGCACACGCCTTAACCACTCGGCCAAAGCGTCGCTTGTGCAGTGAAAAAACGACTTTCGGTATTATCTATAGAGAAAAGGGCCTTTCTGAATTTTTTAATAAACAATATCTAGACAATACCTTTATCATCTTTTCACAAGTGACAGTTCAACTTGAGCTGACTAGCTGCTCATTATTTGACCTGGATTCTTGTTTTTCAATTTTTTAATGTGGTATCTTCACCACTCCTATTCCGTTGGTCGAGGTTCAAACCTTTTATATATATAAAAAAAAAAAGAATAATTAAACTTATATTTTTTTTAAATACCAGCAAAAATGGAAAAAATTAATTGCATTTTTTTAAAATGCGAATTCTACATCCATTTTAATGCGTCCAAAGGATCATTTTCCGATTTGTGTTATTTGGAATCTTTTAACTTCAAATATCTCACACCCTTCTATATCAGTTTTTTTTTTGGGTTAACATAGTTAATAAATTAATAATAATAAAGCTTTACAGTGAGTTCATTAATACTCAAATTATCGACCTTCGATTGCCTAATTAGCAAGAAGAGAGGATAGCCATTGGGTTAAGCTAGTGAGCTAACAAATTTGATATTCCGTTCAAGACAGGAGTATCAATTTCAGTCCTTTCGTAACCAACCTGAAAAAGCTATCAAGTACTCCTTGAGCAAGAGTAAGAAACACTTTCTCGCAACTATGTTGTAATAGTTGCTGAACTTTCAAATCATTAGCCATTTTAAGGCAACAAACATATGAATAGTATTTGGTCTTCAGTTTGAATAAGATTTTTCCTTTTACGCAAGTCAATCAATCAAGTAAAAAAATCATGTTGTAGCGGAGGGGAAAATGAAACCATGTATCTGCTCCTAATGATTCTCTACATTTCTGGCTGGATTCCTAATTTAAGTAGAACAACAACCCTTCTTCATGTTCCCTGATGCATCATTTATATTAATGGTAGTCCCTAGACCAGGAAGTGTAGCTGCTGCTTCTTCAGCTGCCAGTGCTTTCTTGTTCATGATATGATATATCTCAGTTAAAACAGTCTGAAAAGCCTGTTCAATATTTAGTGCTTCTAGCGCTGAAGTCTCTAGGAATGAGAGTCCTTCCTTCTCCGCCAAAGCTTGACCATCTTGCTCTGCTACAGCTCTGAGATGCTTTAGGTCAGACTTGTTCCCAGCCATCATGAGAACAATGTTTGAGTCAGCATGATCTCTCAACTCACGGAGCCATCTCTGAACATTGTCAAATGTTTGCCTCTTAGTTATGTCGTATACAATAAATGCACCGACAGCTCCTCTGTAGTAAGCACTTGTTATAGCACGATACCTCTCCTGTCCTGCAGTGTCCCATATTTGGGCCTTGACCGTCTTTCCGTCTATCTGTAATTTTAATTCAACCAAAGTACCACCAAACCATGAGTAATAAAACAAGAATCACTACCAATTATCAAAATGCTCGCTCACCCACACAACATTATAGAGAAATTAAGTGATATATTAAGAATCAACATAAAGTGAAGTACATGCTTTCAACCAACAAGGCACACCATTAATATATATACTTTGACAGGCCCTTGCTAAATAACCCATTTGACAGAAGTGTTTGTGTATATATACTTTGTTTTGCAGGAAAATGACTTGATTCTGGAAAATATATATTTTCCATTGTTTGGCTATTATAATATAAACTACAATTTCCCTCTTCTCCTCCCATCCCAAGACCCAAAGACACCCTGGTCTATTCTTCCCATGGAGCTCACTTCACGGCGAAATATACAGAGAGTTGCGGCAAGGTTATTTGGAGTTGCTTTAGTGTGATTTGTGCTGTATGGAGTGATGATTGTCAGGTAATTTAGGGGTAGGATTAGGGGAGTTAGGGGGTTCAGAGCACCGCAAAACGTTCTTGCCGTCTGAAAAGGGAAAGCTATTTTCCCTAAAATTACAACATTTTTCAAACAAATTTCCTCCTCCAAAATATAATTTATAGTTATTGGGAATCAGTATTTACTAGCAAAAATTAACCACTTGGCAATCCCAGATATCTAAATCGAATTAAACATACCTGTTGTCAGGGATACCTAAGAATAAGGTTTGACCTCAGGTAAAAATAAACCATTTCAACAATTCTCAAAACTAAAACCCCTCAAACAAGTGCTAAATTTACATTTTCACATAACTCTAAAAAGGGGTTTAATCAAACTTCAAAATAAACAAATAGTTCTTCTCACAGACAAAAACACAAACAGGTAATGATCAATGTAAAAAGAGACTTAAACAATGATATTGTAAATGAAAAAAGGGTACCTGAAGAGTTCTGGTAGCGAACTCAACGCCAATAGTTGATTTGGATTCAAGACAGAACTCATTTCTTGTGAAACGAGACAAGATGTTGGATTTGCCCACGCCAGAGTCACCAATCAACACAATCTTGAACAAATAATCGTACTCGTGATGATCAACCCGGCTAGCCATCTCTCTCCCTGTCACTCTAAATATATATGTATATCTCTGTGTGTATAGTTTCTCAGTTTCTCTCCCGGGGCAAAATGTGAGAGAGAGAGAGAGCCGTGGTGTATCAGGTTTCTGATCTCTTTTATGACTCTCTCTCTCAATTCATCTCTTTCTCTCTCATTTTTAAATCTTTATTCAGTTTAAAAAAGATTTAAAAAATCTTAAATAAGATTACAAGAATTGGAAAAGAATATTAACTATGTATTATTTGGCCTGTTTGGCTGGACTTAAAAATAAGTCCTTTTGGATTTATTTTCGCGTAAAAATTTCATATTTTGATAAATGTTTTTTATACAAGTATTTAATGTATATTTGAGATTCTATGAGTTGCAAAAAAAAGTCAACTTTTTTCAGAAAAAAGTTAGGAATCTCTAACTTTGTCTTAAAATAAGTTGACTTATTCTGGAAAAAAATTCTCCCAAACACCCCCATTAATTACGAGTTGGCCAAGTGATCAGGTGCTCTAAACAACATGGGTTTCTTTATTTGATATGTAGGAATTGTTTTTGAAAATAAAGCTTTTATTGTCTTGAATAACAATAAAATAACATAGAATATCAATAATCTTTTTAAATTACGTTTTTCCCACTAATATACCTATTAAAAAGGAGAATTAGTCATCAATTACAAGAATTGAAAATTTGTAAGAAAGTTAATCGAAAATCGTCATTCAGTTTTGAGAGTTGAGTTTATCGTGCATATTTGGTTTTCCTTATTTTCGAAGATAAATATTTTTTAATTTTTTTTTAAAATAAATATTTATTTTCAAGAAAATATGTAAATATGTATTTTTTTTTAAAAGTAAGAAATCTTATAGGGAGCTTATTGATGCGATAAAAAATTTATAATCTCAAATTTATTAATAAACTAACAAAAATTAAACAATTCAGCGATGGTTTGAATAGAGTAAAATTCAACAAAAGCATAGAGTAATAAATAAATATTTACGTTGACATCCGAACACAAATCATTATAAAAAAACCAGTCAGCTGACCTCACCAGGCTAATTATTACTCCCTCCTTCTCTTATTACTTTTCCTGTTAATCATGTGCACACTTGCCAACACACACTTTTTGATCGTTAATATCTTTAATTTCGTATTAGTATTAAATATAAAAAATTTACTATATTAAAGTACTCACAAATACGAATCAAATAAAATCACTCATGACTATATTTTGTCTTATAAATTATGTGTAAATTAGTAGTCAATCGCTTACAATGAACAGTACAAAAAGTCAAAACATGAAAAGTATTTTGTGACGGAGGGAGTAAAAAGAAAACGGGAAAGGACAAGACTTGTATATATAAAGTATAAAAAATGAATGCAGATTCTTCTAGTTTTTATTCTTCTTGTATTTTATTACTCCCTCCGTTCCTAAAAACTTCTTTTCGTTTGACTTTTGACATTATTTATTGTAATTGATTGACTACTAATTTACGCATAATTTATAAGACAAAATATAGTCATGAGTGATCTTGTTTGATTCGTATTTGTGAATACTTTAATACAGTGAAGTTTTTATATTTAATACTAATACGAAATTAAATATATTAACAATCAAAAATATGCGTTGACAAACGTGTTCAGTCAAAACAGGAAACGTTTTAAAAAACAGGTAGTATTTTGTTATAAGCAATTAAGCACTACAGTAGTTGTTGTTTTAATAAATGGGTTGGCGCTTACTGCAGGCGGGCTGACACAGACTGGCAAAAGACGGTGATTAGATTGGCAGTGGCTTCCATTTGCATGCATACAATTTGATTATTGATACGAGCACTATATAAATAAATATACTCATATTATATTCTGATTTGTACTCTTTGGTGTAACTGAACATGGGTCGTGGCCTGCATTTTTGCATTTGTTTTCGGGGTTGATTGTACTACTCTGCTCTATTTACGCCGCATCATATAAATTATGATTTTAATAAAAACAATTTTATTCAAAATAAATTTTGTTTTATTATTATTAAGATTTCAGTTCTGTGATGCTCATATGAAAGGGACCAAGGGAGTAAGACTCCTTGGTATTATTATTGCTAACCAGTAAATATAGATTTTTGCTCGAGAGTAAGTAAAAAAATGATAAAATTTAAATTTAGTTTTCTCAAAATGTATTTTTAGTTTAAAAACTATTTTTAGATAAAATTTCTTCCGTATTTTTTCTAAAAAAACAGTTTTTCAACTTTTAAATAACAATAAGTTTAATTATCAAATATTTCCAAACATATTGTATTACATTCACGGTTAGGTAAAAAGTCTAAGTAAATATTAGGTAAAATATACATCACTCCAACCATGAAATCTGTTAGCTAAAATTATAAATATTTTTCCTTTCATCTTCAATTTTGTAGTCATTATCTAAAAATATTCGTGTCATTAAAACTAACTAACGTAGCCTTACCCATACAGACATACATGTTGTATATTATATTTAATATATATGTATTATAATTCTTATTTTTTATATTTAATATTTTGAATTATATATAATATTAAGTGTAAAAATATTATTATATTATTAACCAAATTTATTAATTACTTATATAATTATTTTAGCATACATTGCATATTTATAAAAATACTAATAATCTAATATAATCTAATTATATATTTTATAATATATAAATTTAAATATGTTATTATATTTTAAATCTTAATATATATTAAATTGCTATTATATTAAATATCTTTTCATTAAATGTATATTTTATTTTCAATTGTATTGAATAAAATATTAATTAAATTTATTTTTTTAACTTATAAAATTTTCATATATATGTAGGAATTTGAAAAAAAAATATTTTTAAATATAAATAACCATTATGACTAATATTATTTGAGTACAGACTCTTACGAATTCAATAAAATTTTAAATCATTATTATTTAACTAATCACTTTAATTATTATGGATGGAGATAATCTTACTTGTCTAATTTTTATGACAACATTTTTGTGTGGAACAATAACTTTTAACAACAATTTCAAATTGCCTCTAATAATTATATATTTGTGTGGAGAAAAATCTTTGGGGGCTGGTAGGTGGCCACCAACTTTGTTATTTTACCAATTTTGTGTTTAAAAACAATATACATCGAATTTTATTTAGTTTTGGAACATGCAAGAACTTTACTTTACAATTGAGTTGGACCCTTTTGGCCTTTTGGATTGAATGTGTTGCAGCTGTTTGTGCAAACGTTTTAAAGGAAAATGTGTTTGCGGATGATTTTGGTGTGAAGTTTTTAAGGAAAAATGAACACACGCGACCTAAACTCGGAGGTCTTCGCATTTTTATTGTACTCTCATCCACATCGTTCTTCTGCACAGCAAATTGGAGAGTTTGTGTGCCCATTGACTTGCTGCATTTGTAATGAAACGTTTTACAACTACAACATGCATTAGGCTTCAACTGCTAACAACATCATTCTTTTCTGGCCTATATTTGTAGTCACTAAAATATGAACGAGTGTATTTAAGCTTGGCCTCAAACTCTGCTCACTACGAAGATCTCAAAACACATTTTCTATTCCGAGTTTCCTATTGTTCTAAAAAGTTTTATCACAACTATTTACGTGTAATATGTGTATACTTTCATGGGTTCATTAAATTTGGTTTTCTTTGTTCTTATATCCACTGTGCTTTCTCCATCATAAGCTTTTAAACCGGTGGAAGAACAAGTCAGTTCATAATGGATTAGTGTGGAGTTAAAAGCATTTTGCGCATGTACAGAGTAAAAAAATAAGAACACCTCCGACCATGTTAGCTAAAATCATTAATTAAAATATAATAAAATAATAATCGGATAAATTATACTCATAACAAAAAAGGTGGATAAATTATACTCATAACAAAAAAGGTGTTTTGCTACAACCATATTAGCTATAACCGTTAACTATGTTTAATATAGGGGAAATAGAGGAAACGATAATATATATAGGGTATTGATATTTAGAGGTTTGACAAATATGGAGAAGTAACCGAAATTACATAACTTTTTTTAGTTACATACTTGCGTTGGAGTGGATTGTTTTCTATCTTAGCTAAATGGTCCTGCCATGTTAGATTTAGCTATCGGGTTTACATTGGTTGAACATGCTGTAACACCTCAAATACTCAAATGACTCGCAGGAACAAAACATAAGATACTCAGCAACACTCTGAAAGCTCAAATGACAAAGACAGAGTAAGGAGTACGTATTTAAATTAAAATATTACTTATTCTTCGCTAGCTTCCACGTAAAAATTTCAAGACCGGCACTGATCATCTATGTCTTTCCTTAGTTTCCTGATAAATCTCTTCAGGCTGGGCCCTTCCTCTCCATGTGGGGCTAGATCAATACTCGAAGGTGTGGTTTAGCTGTAAGGTTGGGATTCTGCAAAACAATAGTTTAGCGGGGCTGGATCAATACTCGAAGATGTGGTTTAGCTATAAGGTTGGGATTCTGCAAAACAATAGTTTAGCTGTAAGGTTGGGATTCTGCAAAACAAAACATTATCGGATGGGGTGGTTGTCCCGCGGCACCTCCGGCATGAGAATGAGAATGGATTTTGGGAGAGAAAGGGAGAATAACTCTAAAAACTACCAGGGTGTATATATTGAAAGTGTGCGTAACTGAACTCTTCCATCTCATTCCTTCTATAGGCGAAGCCTTTAGGATTTAGAATGTGCCGTTAGAATGCTTGGGCCTTTGCGCCAAGGTTATTGGATCGGCCCCCGGAATTGGGCCTGGATATGAATGATAGAGTATCATTTCCTGTATGTACAAGTATACTAATAGCTTCAGCAAAGTCCCTTGTAGCAATATCCTCTGTGTGTGCGCGTCTTGGAGAATACTTGCGCAAATTATTTTTCGTAGTTGAATCTTCACACTCTTACATAAAGAAGGCAAGCTAGATAGTAACTACTCTGCATGATCTGCATCAATAAACTAGCTGATACTTCTTCTGATTTCATTTTATCTTTGTGCAAAATTTGTACTCTTCTTTCATTGCTAACAAAGGATACACGATAAGTAATTAGAGTTGAAAGTTTGAGTTTCAGTAAAAGCATGATGCGCGACTATCCTCGACCATTTAATTGAAGATGATAGCAAGTGATTAATGTATTTACAGAAATATGTTGCATGTATATGCAGTATCATGACCTATACTAGAAATCTGCTATGACTAAACCTCTGTATGCTATCAAATCTCTCAAAACTGGAAGGCAACTTCATTATTTATTAACATATCAGAATCATATCTCTTATAAAAGAATAATCAAATGTTTTAAGAACTAATATAATAGTTTTTTACCTATCATAAATAAAATTTCAGTTTTAAAAATCATAATTAACAAAGTTATTAAATGATAATGCAATACATTATCTTAGAAGGTATCCGTTCATCTAGCTCTCGATGGCTAAATGAAGAAGAAAACAAACTAATTCTCAGTAACATGCTTAAAATTTTAATGAACTTAATATTCTGATTTTAAAATTTTCAGTAGTATAATCATACACATTAATTCATATTGCCATAATCTCTCATTAATAAGTACAGAAGATCTTCTTTTTTCAGCAATTAACTTATCACTTTCAGAGACTATGTGGGTGTTTGGGGTTCCATAAACTTAAAATAAGTAGCTTATTTTTTATTTTATTTTACATATTTTCATATTTTTTTTAAAGATAAATATTTGTTTTAGAATTTTAAAACCAAATATGAACTTACTTTTTTCTGGAAATAAGGGCTTATTTCTGAAAAGTACATACATCCCTACTTTTTTCCGGAAATAAGCCCTTATTTCCATAAGTTGGCAGTTGCCAAACAGGCCCTATATAAAGCAATGAAAAAATCAGATAAAATGTATTTTCACTTTTCATTCAACAATGTCTAAAAAGTCATGCACTCGTAATTTTTTATTATTATATTCAATTATATTCCTTATTGCTACTAAAATAAAAAGTCATGCAGCTGCTGATGAAGATAGGAAGGTAATTTTGTTTTTCTTACCTGAGATGTTCTGGTTAATTTACTCCAGAAACTTTAAACCTATTGTTATTGTAAAATTTCTGAAAAAAGTTAGAACTTTCAACATCTTTTAAAATATTTCTTAAAACCTGAGAGTTTTGACAAAAACGACAACTCTAATTAGGAACAGGTAAAGTCTGTGTACATGTAACCATCATCAGTTATACTCTGATCGGACGTATATATGTGCAATAGATAAATTTGTAATAATTAATTTATTATTTACAAATCTTTAAAAATGAGTACCAAAAAAGAACTACATATGATAGTTGAATCCAATGAAGTATGATAATATGGTGCCTGTTGTTGTAGTAGTTTTTATTTGTAAAATCTAAATATAAACCAGATTTATCCAAAACATTTATTGGGTTCTGATTAATGATATTGAAATTTATACAGGTCTACATTGTGTACATGGGTTCACTGCCCCAGGGAGAATATTCACCTTCATCTCATCACCTGAATATTCTAAAACAAGTTACTGGTGAAATGTACATAATAGTGACTTTGAATCATTAATTCATAATTAAAGGCTTTGATATTTTTATTTACATTTTAGTTGATTCTAAATTACTATAAAACAGTTTGATTTATGTTTATATATCATTATATATTTCAGTCATAATGTGATTTTCATGACATTGCTATTAAAAAGCTTTGTTTTTTAGATATCTGAATGGGGGTTTCTCATTTGAATGGAAGCTAGATCATGTAACTTGTAATTTTTCTAACATTAACTTTTCCTATATATATTTGATAGTTTTGCAGCTAGCCACTTGGTAAGGAGTTATGGAAGAAGTTTCAATGGCTTTGCAGCCAGACTTGCAAGCAAAGAAGTAAAAGAGCTTTCTGGTTAGTTTTTTTTTTTTTTTTTTGCTAAAGGTACCGGTTAGTATTCAATTTGAGTCATATATGTTTAGGGAAAAGAGTATCAAAGTAATAGAGAATTTCTCTACTAGTGCGGTTTAAAATTAAATAAATAAATTATTATTTAAATGATTCAACCGTACGGATGTTAATTTCATATCAAAATAAATCAATGTATAAATTTTCATGTAACATATTAACTTGGAACTATAAATTTATAACAATAAGATTATAATAGATCTATGTCGTTGAATATATATATATATATATATATATATATATAAATAAATAAATAAATAGTATAATATATATAAAGAAATAATACTATTATAAAAATGATACTCCACTATTTTAAATTTAATGAAAATTTATATATATATTGTTATTTTAGTATAAATATTTCATCCATACGGTTGGATTATAAAAAATATGAATAAAATACATAATTTATGACGCAGTAATAGGGAACTTTTCTATAATATGCTTTAGAAACTCCATCCCCCGTATGTGTTTATATATAAGTGTTCATCAAATACAAATTAATTTAGCCTATAAACTACAACCGGTGATTTAGTCATATATGTAACCTAAGACACACACATATTCGCAAATGTAAAGGTAATAAAATTTGGTAGCCATGTGTAACTTCTATGTTAAACTGCGGATGTGCATATAGGATGGAAGGAAGTGTTGTCTGTGTTCCCGAGTTGAAATCTTAAGCCGCAGACAACAAGATCATGGGACTTCATAGGGATGGTGGAATCTGTCAAACGAGTAACTTGTTGGGACAATCGAATCATGATGCTGCGTTTTATGATATGAAAACGAACGAGTTTGAATAGAAAATTAACCTTAATCGCTACGGCGCAAGCGATTCAAATCCACGTCTTCTACTGTATTCCCGTATTCACCTTGAGCGAAGTGTGGCCTTCGATCCTCCCAAGGTTGCCTCCCTTCTAACTTTGAGATCTTGGAACCCTAGTTCTTGGTTGCCTCCTTAAACGGCTGCTCACAAAAACCCTAGTATTTTCCAACTCTTAGCTAGAAGAGAATAAGATGAATATATAGGCTACAGTAGGGATCCTGGATAATTAGGTCGGGCCTTCCAATGACATTCTGGGTCAAGCCCAATGTCATTAAATATTAATTCAATCCACTAAAGAATTAATATTTGCACTACCTCTCCTAATGCCGTAATTTAATTTTTTAATTCGGCTCCAATATTATTTGCTTATTAAATTCCCCATGTTTAAGATATCGAATGTCCATTAATTAAATTAATTTCTGATAATTAATTTAATCAATATCTTTTATCATTGATCATCCACTCAACCTTATAATTATGCAAGAACAAATCTGCCTGCAGGACTAAAGCATAATTATCTTTATGAGCTTTCAAGAGGACATCATCACCCGAATATTTTCGGACACGATTTCCTTTTATAGTCAATATCCCACTCTGTATGCAATGTCATTGTCCAAAACATAATATTGTGATTAACAAAAAATCACATCACATATGAATCAAAACATGTGTATTGCATACAAGTGTCAATCACTGTATCCGGATTAAGAACCTAAGCAATAATAATATTATAGAATCTTAGTTCTTCTTTATTATCAGAATAGAAGAACAATTCTAATATTTTAATCCCGTTCAATATACACAAAGCATACAAGTATTATTCAATAATCAAGATAGATTATTTCCAAATAATACTTCAGTCATTCCAGTGGTTTGTTTAACTCCACTTAAACTGTGAACATTTATTATATTATATATAGACACTGACAATCTAATCTTCTGTTATCCCATTTGATACTAGATTATCCACAATATATAATATACAAACAGTGTTAAAATACGCATTCAAGATTCTCAATAAAAAAAGACAATGTCATATACTTCAAACGAATAGTTCAGTATACTCCCTAACAATCTCCCACTTATACTCAAGCTATTCTTTGAGTATATCAGTGTTATATTACAAGCAATCCACTACCAATTAAATAACTATTATGTGACCATACATCTGACTCCTATCGCCTCCACATGCTGCTCAAAAGCCTTAGCTGGTAAGCTCTTTGTGAAAGGATCTGCCCGGTTGTCCTTTGATGCTATATCAGTCACAATAATATCTCCTCGCTTAACGAATTGTCGTATAAGGTGATACTTACGCTCGATGTGTTTTGCTGCCTTATGGTCTCGCGGTTCCTTTGCATTTGCCACAGCACCAGTGTCATCACAATACACTGTCAAGCTCCTAGGCAAATTATGTACCACATCTATGTCCAAAAGAAAGTTTCTGAACCATATTGCCTCTTTGGCTGCCTCCGAAGCTGCCACATATTCGGCTTCCATGGTAGAGTCAGCAACGCATTTCTGCTTTACACTCCTCCATATTACAGCTCCACCTCCTAAGGTAAACACATATCCCGAGGTTGATTTCCTCTTATCTCTATCTGCTTGGAAATCTGAATCGGTATATTCTAGAGGTAACAAATCTGAGGCCTTGTAAATTAGCATATACTCCTTAGTCCTTCTCAGGTACTTGAGTATAGCCTTTACTGCACTCCAATGTTCCTGTCCTGGGTTTGACTGATATCTGCTAACCATGCCCACGGAAAAACAAATATCAGGTCTCGTACATAACATTGCATACATTAAGCTTCCGCATACCGAAGCATAGGGAACCGCTTTCATGCTCTCTATCGCCTCTGGTGTCTTAGGACACTGTTTCTTTGATAGAGCAACTCCATGTTTATAAGGTAGGTTACCCTTCTTGGAGTCCTGCATGTTAAAACGAGCCAATACCTCATCAATATAGGGCTCTTGGGATAAAGCCAACATCCTTTTCTTGCGATCCCTTATAACTTTGATCCCAAGGATGTATGCCGCTTCACCTAAGTCCTTCATTTCGAACTGTTTGAACAACCATGCCTTTACCGCTGATAACATCCCTACATTGTTTCCAATGAGTAAAATATCATCTACGTATAGCACTAGAAAAGTCACTGAACTACCCTCACATTTCTTGTACACACACGACTCGCTTGGACATTGATCAAATCCGTATGTCTGGATTACCTGATCAAAGCGAATATTCCAATACCTAGAAGCTTGTTTAAGTCCATAAATGGACTTCTTAAGCTTACATACCAGATGCTCTTGGCCTTCCTTAATGAATCCTTCTGGTTGTTGCATATAGATGATCTCATCATCAAGACTCCCATTTAGGAAAGCTGTCTTGACATCCATTTGCCAAATCTCATAATCGAGATGAGCTGCTATAGATAAAAGAATCCGGATCGACTTTAGCATGACTACTGGCGAAAAGGTTTCCTCATAATCGATCCCTTCTTTCTGAGTATACCCTTTCGCAACAAGTCTTGCTTTCCAAGCTTTTACCTTTTTGTCAGATCCTCTTTTTCTCTTGTAGATCCACTTACATCCAATGGGTTTTACACCTTTGGGTGGTTCCACGAGCTCCCAGACTTGATTTGAATACATAGATTCCATCTCAGATTTCATTGCTTTTTGCCATAGATCTGCATCTTTGTCTTGCAGTGCTTCCTCGTATGTCATGGGATCCTCATCATGTTCCTCAGAGACCAAGTCCGAAGACTCTCCCAATAACATGAATCTGCTGGGTTTACGAATAACCCTCCCACTACGACGAGACACCGGTGTGGTATTAGTGATAGGTTGTGTGTTCTCTTGTGGCTGTTCTACTTGTACTATTGGCACTTGTTCATTATTTGTCTCTCCCACTAGTTCCTCTAAAACGACACTGCTCATGGGTTTATGGTTCATCATATAGTCCTCCTCTAGGAATCTAGCATTGGTACTAACAATGACATCCCGATCCTTAGGACTATAAAATAAATATCCTTTCGTTCCCATGGGATAGCCTACAAAAAGCCTTACTTCTGTACGAGATTCTAACTTAGTCACGTTCTTGTTCAACACATGTGCTGGACAACCCCATATCCGAATATGTCTTAGACTAGGTTTTGAACCAGTCCACAATTCTTTTGGAGTCTTAGGAACTGACTTAGAAGGAACTAAATTCAAAAGATAAGCCGCTGTTTCTAAAGCATGTCCCCAAAACGACTGGGGTAATTCTGAATAACTCATCATCGATCTAACACTCTCCAAAAGAGTACGATTCCTTCTCTCCGCTACACCATTCTGTTGGGGTGTTCCAGGTGCAGTCAACTGAGACATGATCCCATTCTTTGATAAGTAATCCCTAAATTCTCCAAGCAAGTATTCGCCACCACGATCTGATCGTAGTGACTTGATACATTTTCCATGTCGCTTCTCCGTTACAGTTTTGTACTCTTTGAACTTGTCAAAGCACTCTGATTTACGGCGCAACAAATAAATGTATCCATATCTAGAATAATCATCAATAAAAGTGACAAAATATTCATAACCACCTCTTGCTTGAATATTCATGGGTCCACATAAATCAGTATGAACCAGTTCTAACACTTCTTTGGCTCTATTCCCCTTTGCCTTAAAAGGCCTAGTGGTCATTTTACCTTCCAAACAGGATTCACATACTGGAAATGGCTCCACTGCCAATGAGCCTAAAGGCCCATCTACTACCAGTCTTTGAATCCTCCTCAAGTTAATATGACCTAATCTTAAGTGCCAAAGATATGTTTGGTTCAAAGAAGAAGGTTCCTTTCTTTTAGTAGTGATAGAAGATGTGTTATTTAATACCCTATGTTGTAGTTGCAGTGCAGGTTGATTAGAAGTGATTATGTATAAATTGTCTTGCAATGTACCAGAACATATAACTAGTTTATTCCTCATAATTGAAACATTATGATCCAAACAAACATTATAACCATCCAAAGCAAGTTTAGAAACCGAAATTAAATTCCTTCTAAACGAAGGTACATAAAGACAATTGTTTAAAACCAAATTCCTATCATCACCAAAAGATAAATTAACATCTCCCACTGCAACTACTGCTACTTTCGTAGCATCTCCCATGAACACATATATCTCGCCATCTCTAAGCATTCTGGATTGCTGGAACCCCTGCATAGAATTACAAACATGATCAGTGGCTCATGTATCTACACACCAAGTGCTCGTAGATATAGCCGTTATATATGTTTCTGTAACTAGAGAAAGAGACATACCAGTATTGTTTTTCTTCTTAGGAAGAGGACAATCCTGTTTCCAGTGACCCGACTGCTTGCACCTGAAGCACTTGCCCTTGGGCTTTTTCACAGCACCACCTTGAACTCCCACAGCTTTCACAACTTTCTGTGTCTGAGCCTTTTTCTTCTTCTTGGCTTTCGGCTTAGAAGAAGAAGGTTTCTCAGCCACATTGACTTGAACACTCTGCTGAAAAAGTCCTTCAGCTGCCTGAAGTTCTGTCAGAAGTTCCGCAAGACTATACATCCTTTTGTTCATGGTGTAATTCAAGCGGAACTGCTCAAAACTTTTGGGTAAACTCATAAGGATGATATCGATCTGGGTTTCCCCATCAACCTCAGCACCAAGGATCTCCATCTCATTCAGATGTGACATCATCTTGAGAACATGATCCCTTACAGGTGTCCCTTCAGCCATCTGAGTGTTCATTAAAGCTTTCATTGCTACTTGCCTTGCAGCCCTATTCTGATCTCTAAAAAGTTCTTTGAGATTAAAGAGCATATCTGAAGCAGTGGCCATAGCCTGATGCTGATGCTGCAAAACACCTGACATTGCTGCCAGAATGTAACATCGCGACATCTCATCAGCCTTAATCCACTTCTTATAATACTCCTTCTCAACTTCAGAAGCATTCTCAGCAGGCTCCTCTGGCTTGGGTTCATTAATGCAAAATTTGTACTCCTCAGCAGTCAACACAATGTCCAAATTACGTTTCCATTCAATATAGTTAGGTCCAGTAAGTTTGTTATCCTTAAGTATGGTAAAAAATGGATTAAAGCCCATTATATCCTGAGAATCATACATATAACACATAATTAGAGGGTGTTTAAAAAAATTGGTTCCTCTAACAATTATTTAAAATTAAAACACCAACACTTAAACATCATAGGTTTCCGGTATGCCACGTTGGGTGACTTATATACCACCTAAATTTATTTAAATGTTACTTCGGTCCTACTACTAAATAATTAGTCACGTTAGGGTGATCTATATTATTTTTCATAGCTAAGTGTATACCATTATTAAATCTTAAATTAATAATAATAATACCAGATGCGCCTTTTGACTATGATAAATTCTTGCTCCTAACAATAAGATACTACTAAAATTACAAATCTAAAGAGTATTCAGATTGACTGGCCAGGCCGGTGGAAGCATTGCCAAGAGGCTAACCACTTTTCTAGACACCAATCTAAATGGCCAGGTAAGCTGCACGCTTTCCTAGACACCAATGCAAGAATACTCAAAGATGTGTTATTTTAGATTCTCTTCCTAGTTGAGCGTGAAAGCTATCAAAAAATAGGGTATCCTTTTATTATTTGAATTCTATGAAACTTAGTACGCCACGTTGGGTGACATATGTACCTTCCAATATTCATAATTAATTTTAGAAGTTTGTTCTAGTAATTTCCATAACACTCTAGACACCATAAATTACATGCCACGATGGGTGACGTATACATAATTTATATTCGACTTAGTGTTAAATTACATACAAACAATAATGGAGACCATGGGATTTAATACCAAATTAATTCCCTCTCCCACTTAGTATTTTACTATGAGGATTTTATCTAGATGCATCGCCCTATGTCATTTTTTCGCAGTCCACATGTATCATAATAACAATACATATAACACATAACATAGCAGCATACTCATCATGATTAAAGCATAATAAAACAGCCCTATGTCCATGTCGTTCTAGCATGCGAAGGGTTAGTATCACATGGCATAACAAACAAACATGGAACACATAGTAGTAATAATCAAGATCAGCAAACATTATGTAAAACATAATAAAATACATCCACTATTATGGCCCCGAAGAATAATCTTCAAAATCATCCATCGATAAATTTTTGAAAATCTTCAGCCGCCTGTTTGACTGCCTAAACGAGCTCAGAATGGCTTGAAAAATCTGGAGATGGTTTCCATCTCAGCCTGTAGGTCTCGTTCTTCCGTTTCCGAAAAGGTATTATTCGTCTCAATCGGATATCGTATGCAAAATCTGTAGCCAGAACAGCGAAGCAGCCACGAAAACAGCATATAGCAGCAGAAAAACTCTGTTTCTCGCATCTTCGTCGATCAAACTGACATACGACAAATACAACAGAAAAATCTATTCTATTACATCAGATCATAATCTAAATTGAATACAATTCGAATTACAAGATTACAATCAAAATAGAAATCAAAAATTAAAACTAATCATGATCAACCCTCATGATTTAATTTACAACCACGATAAACCACGTGGGATCCAAAAACATAATTACAACCATGGCCATAATAGTGGATAACAACCTGCATCAAAAGACAATACAAACCCACCACTATACATACATAATTACGACATGGACATCATATCATATAACGCAGAACCCTAGAACCTGGCTCTTGATGCCAATTGTTGGGACAATCGAATCATGATGCTGCGTTTTATGATATGAAAACGAACGAGTTTGAATAGAAAATTAACCTTAATCGCTACGGCGCAAGCGATTCAAATCCACATCTTCTACTGTATTCCCGTATTCACCTTGAGCGAAGTGTGGCCTTCGATCCTCCCAAGGTTGCCTCCCTTCTAACTTTGAGATCTTGGAACCCTAGTTCTTGGTTGCCTCCTTAAACGGCTGCTCACAAAAACCCTAGTATTTTCCAACTCTTAGCTAGAAGAGAATAAGATGAATATATAGGCTACAGTAGGGATCCTGGATAATTAGGTCGGGCCTTCCAATGACATTCTGGGTCAAGCCCAATGTCATTAAATATTAATTCAATCCACTAAAGAATTAATATTTGCACTACCTCTCCTAATGCCGTAATTTAATTTTTTAATTCGGCTCCAATATTATTTGCTTATTAAATTCCCCATGTTTAAGATATCGAATGTCCATTAATTAAATTAATTTCTGATAATTAATTTAATCAATATCTTTTATCATTGATCATCCACTCAACCTTATAATTATGCAAGAACAAATCTGCCTGCAGGACTAAAGCATAATTATCTTTATGAGCTTTCAAGAGGACATCATCACCCGAATATTTTCGGACACGGTTTCCTTTTATAGTCAATATCCCACTCTGTATACAATGTCATTGTCCAAAACATAATATTGTGATTAACAAAAAATCACATCACATATGAATCAAAACATGTGCATTGCATACAAGTGTCAATCACTGTATCCGGATTAAGAACCTAAGCAATAATAATATTATAGAATCTTAGTTCTTCTTTATTATCAGAATAGAAGAACAATTCTAATATTTTAATCCCGTTCAATATACACAAAGCATACAAGTATTATTCAATAATCAAGATAGATTATTTCCAAATAATACTTCAGTCATTCAGTGGTTTGTTTAACTCCACTTAAACTGTGAACATTTATTATATTATATATAGACACTGACAATCTAATCTTCTGTTATCCCATTTGATACTAGATTATCCACAATATATAATATACAAACAGTGTTAAAATACGCATTCAAGATTCTCAATAAAAAAAGACAATGTCATATACTTCAAACGAATAGTTCAGTATACTCCCTAACATAGCTAGTGGAGAAAGCGATATGATTATAGGTATAATTGACACTGGAATATGGCCCGAGTCACAGAGCTTTAGTGACAAAGGTTTTGGTCCTCCTCCTAAGAAATGGAAGGGTGTTTGTATTGGCGGAAAGAACTTCAAATGCAATAAGTAAACTCTCATCTAGTCTTCTCTTGTTTCTATATAAAAGTAAAAATTTACGAGATGATTTCTTACTCAGCTGCTAACATTTTAATGTAATATTGTAGGAAACTTATCGGAGCTAGATACTATCATAAAACTGACAAGAATGGTGCAAGGGACGTAGATGGACATGGAATTCACACAGCTTCAACAGCAGCTGGAAGCTTTGTGAAAGGGGCTAACTTTTATGGGCTGGCTCAAGGAAATGCAAGAGGCGGAGTTCCGTCAGCAAGAATTGCAGTCTACAAGGTGTGTGAGCCAGAATGTGAAGAACAATCCATATTGGCAGCCTTCGACGATGCAATAGCTGATGGCGTTGACATATTATCAGTTTCATTGGCATCAGAATATGCAAATGAACCCTATATTGATTCAATTGCGATTGCTAGTTTTCATGCCATGAAGCAAGGTGTGCTTACTGTACAAGCAGCTGGTAATGGTGGTTCTCTGCCAACATCGGTAGCAAGTATTGTGCCGTGGTTATTTTCTGTTGCAGCAAGCACAACTGATCGCATGATCATTGATAAAATCACTCTTGGCAATGGAAAAACACTAATTGTATGGATTCTCTTCAATTTATATTTAGAGAAAGATGATCTTAAAAATTTGTTTCGTCACTGAAATTTCTCTAGTAGAAAGATGTCACGAAAACACTCATTTTTGTCAAGTCTAAAAATTAAGTTGGCCATATGAATCTCTACATCAAGTTTTCCTAATGTAGTCACTTGTTTTATGTGGAACAGGGTACCTCGATTAACGGCTTTGAGCTGAATAATACAATGTTTCCTCTTGTCTACGGGAAGGATATTCAGAAACACACAGAAGAGTGCAACGAAAACAGGGCCGAGTCAGAAAAATATTCAAGCCTAATAATGTTGGATAATCAACAGCCTTTAATAATCGTTTATTAATAACTCTTGATGCTGCAGGTCCTGCCAGTTGGAGTGCGTGGACGATAAATTGGTGAAAGGAAAAATTGTGGTTTGCAACTCAATAGTTCAGCTAGATAATTCTAGAGCGCTTGGGTCTGTTTCAGTTATTGATTCTGTCGAATATAATGTTCCTGAAATAGTTTCTTTACCTGCAACTAGCATAGACACTCACCTTGGCAACAAGCTCATCTCCTACATAAATTCCACCAAGTAAGCTTACAATTTTTTTTATAAAGATCAATAATTAGTTACTACTTCTACATATATACATGTTTCTTTTACAGAATGCCTTGAGGAAGCATAAGAAAAAGCGAAGAAATTAAAGATTAAACAGCTCCGGTGGTAGCCTTGTTCTCCGGACGTGGACCGAATGCGTTGATTCCAGATATACTATAGGTACATAAATTGAAATATTTGTTGACTCCTTGAATAAGGACTTTAAAATGCAATATTACACAAGTAATGCAAAGGTTATTTTTTGAAAACATATATAATATTATCTTGAATTTGGAACAGCCTGATATAACTGCGCCTGGAGTAGCTATTTTAGCTGCTTATTCACCATTAGGACCGGTATCACGAAACGCAAATGATAAGCGATCAGTTATCTTCAAATTAGAGACAGCAACGTCCATGGCTTGTCCCCATGTTGCGGGTTCAGCTGCTTATGTCAAGTCATTTCATCCTAGCTGGTCTCCTTCAGCCATAAAATCTGCTCTTATGACTACAGGTGCGCCAATCTTCGCCTAAGATCTTTTTTCAGGAAATATGTGTTATCTAACTTTTTATATTACCCCTGCTAGCCTTTCCTCGATGACAAAACCAGTCCCTTCAAAGAGCAGATCCAAAGACATGAAAGTCGTAAAATAAACTTTTAATCTCTTGTTTTAATTTTTGTGTCCTTATCCTTCTTGACACAGCTCGGCCTCTGAATGCAACAATGAATACAGATAGAGAATTTGCTTATGGGGCAGGTCTCATCGATCCTGTACGGGCCTTGGATCCTGGTTTAGTATTTGATGCTTCTGAAACAGACTACATAAACTTCCTTTGCAATGCTAACTATACTTTGACTCAAATTAAAGCAATATCCGGAGATAAAGATGCAAGTTGCAAGAGTAGGTAGAATAAGTGGTGGAAAAGAACTGAATTACCCAACAATAACAGCTCAAGTTAAAGAGAGAACGCGGTTCAACATGAGTATTCCAAGAACAGTCACAAATGTTGGGCATGCAAACTCCACATACAGAGTAAAAGTCTTTAATGATAAAAAAATCGTAAATGTTGTAAATCTGATATTCTGTCGTTCAAATCTGTTGGAGAGAAGAAATCATTTGTCGTAAATGTTGCTGGTAGAGGATTACCAGAAAGTTATACAGTATGGGGATCATTGGAGTGGTTCACAGAGTAAGAAGTCCAATTACATTGTACACTCCACTCCCCTGGTTTGATGTTCAGAGTAACAAACAATAAAACATTACAATGTAATGAAACATACGATATCAATATCTAATGCACATTGTTTTTTATATCATTTTTTTTATTAGTAATGAGTTACATTTGAAAGAATATGTACCTCGAACAGTTCCAACTTCCAATATTAGAATATTTTGTTATGCTAATAACACTGATCTTTATGAACAAGCATAGAAAACAATGGAATTTTAAATACAAAGTTAATGTATATATAAACTTGTCCCCGTATGTGCAGATGTGAAGTGTATTAGGTGTTTATTCTGTTGGTGGAGGTACCCTAGAGGCAATACAATGTTTATTTTGATAAACCTTTATGTCAATTGATTATTCAATAAACGTATTTATTATGACTTTAATTACTGCGATATATTTGTTAGCATAATAAATGTCCTTAGAATCATGATACACATTGTATAGTTTAGTACATGACTTGAACTTGAGATTATATAATATATCATATTCTTAAATGTCCCTAGTCGAGTATTATTATTATAGGACAATAATAATACATAAATAGACTAGTATGTTGTTTGACTGATAACCACATCTCATTGGTTATAAGTATGGGGATACTAAAGTCAATACATAGGTACATGTAGGAGTACATGATACTGGACAGACCCACAGTGAGATTCTTCATGTTTAATAAAGTCATAAGAAAGACTCACAGTGATAATGGTGTAATGGTCCTTTGACTTGAGATCATTATATTTCTATATGAGGATTAATATACTTTGACTACATTAAAAGTTACCTTTGACCGGGTGATGATAAAAGTGGACATCGGGTATATCATGAGTCGTATGGGAAATATGAATGATAGATAAAGGATTTAACCCTCCTATAATTAGGAGAGATATTATTGGCCTCTTGATTGAGTGAGACTATAAAATGCATGGCCGTGCTCAAATAATGATTTGTTTTCATAGTCTACTCATGGATCAAGTAAACCCGGATTAAATGTTGAAGAGGATGACTAAATACATGCCTCGAGTTTAATCTATAATATATATGGTTAAAGGGATTATATTACACTGAAACATTAATCACGAAAGGTTTTATCGAATCACGATTTAATTATTATTTAATTGGGTAGCAATGATGTATTACTAGATACCGCTCATTGTTTATAATTTTATTGGAGAATAAAATTATTGCTAATTAAATAATAGCCTATAGGGTCACACACATAGAGTACTTAAAGGAATAATTAATTTAAATTATAGATTTAAATTAATTGATGATTATTTGAATTTTATTATATTAATTAAGTGAGACTTAATTAATTGAAATAATATAAATTCGAATTTGAATTCTGCCATTAATAATTAAGTGTGACTTAGTTATTAATTAAATAATAAAATTCGGTTTTATTATTTAATCCTAAACCTATATGGGTTAGGCTTTGCTGTTATGGGTTGCTATTATGGGCCTATTAACCAACCATTATAGATAGATAATGTAGGGTTAATAAGGATTACGTTTTTGAGAAAAACAAAACCCTAGCAGCAGCAAAGGCAGAGAGAAAAGGCAGAATTCGAAATCATCAAAGGAGGCTAGTACATCCATTCCGTAATCAAGATCGTGAGACGTTCTTGAAGGTGCTCGTGTGGATACCATAGAGGTGTTTTCGAGAGGAAGACACAAGTCGTGAAAGCTAGGATCTCCGTTGAGTTCGTGAAAGTCAAGACCAAGTAAAGGTATGATTCCGTTTCACAATAATCAGTCCGCTTATACATGATCCTGCATTTAGGGTTCCGAAATTTTCGTTATATTTACGTTTAATCCGCTGCGTTTTATGCCTCGGAACCCAACAATGGCATTAGAGCTACGTGTATAAGGGACTGATTTGGTTACGTGTTTTATGTATTTGATGCATACATGCCTGTTTTGGTGACTGCCATGCCATGCTACTGCTTTGTCATAATCTGTTATGCCACTGCCATGCTTCTGTTATGAGACTGCCATGCCTGTTATGAGACTGCTATGTTTCTGCCATGACATGATATGTATGATTAAAAACTGTTATATGATGAGTATCTGGTTATTCGTATAATGAGTACATGGTTGATGATACTAGCATGTTAATGATTTGCCATGAATGATTTATATGCATTATTGCGATTTGTATATTATGCATGAGGGTTCAGTTTGTATAGTGATATAAACTGGTGGACAGATTGTGTTGGACATGATTTGTTAACTGGGATATGATAAGTATGTATATGATACATGCTTCTGAAACTGTATAAATTGCAGTGGGAAAAAAGGCCAACAGATATGATCTGTAGTTCAGAAATTGATGATTTCTGAATAGGACTGGTCTTCGAAAATAAAAAATTTCCAAGCTGACCCCAGACCCCGCCCGGGGGCTGCCGCCCCCGAACCCCCGCCCAGGGGCTGCCGCCCCCGGACCCCCGTAATATTTTATTTTGTGTACTTGAGCATGGTACTGGTTATGGCCCTTAGACCCCTAGATTAATGGTTTTGGTTTTGGTTTTATAAATACGACTTGCATGTCATTTTCTTCATTCTTGTAATTGTTTAACCTCGAATGTAACTCGAGTTTTCTTATGTAAGTACATTAGTATATGTTGTATTCAATTATTCCATGTAATGTACTTAAAGATTGAAGGATGATCCAAGAAGATGAGCAAGCACCCATGGATACAAGAAGAATGAAGACATGTAATTGTATTTATATTTCACCACCATAGATTGACTTTGATCTTTTCATTAGCTCGAAAGGATCACATAGGAAAGGGGCCATAACCAAGCACGTTTACATACTGCACTTTACATATTGATGTATGCATGTATGTGTAGAGTAGAAGATGCATGCTTTAATTAGATTAATGATATATGCATGTATTAGATACGTCACCCATGCCATGCTAAACAAGATAAAATCTGTAACGATTTAAGATTTTAAAATTAACAAACGATCATGAGATTCTTGTGTTTATGAAATATGGATTTTTAAAACACGGAATTGAATATGGATTTTGATGTCTATAATTGGGATTTTCTGACAAAAACGGATATGCGTATTCGTAAGGCTGATGGGTTTTAAGTGTGACCACTGGTATCCTCCATCTACCTGGGAAATGAACAATTTAAGATGTCAATTTGAAATATTTAGTTCAAGGAAAAATTGAGGATCTCTTCATGATCGTCGTAAATTTTCTAAACCCCTTAACAAAATATTAAGTTTTAATCGGATGCTTTCCAATGAATGAACACTCATCGAATCCTAGATCGATTAGGGGAAAGACTGTCAGTGGCAGGGGACTCCTATCTATCGTGGTGAGATGCGACGAATATAAACGGTTATATTCGGCCGTTGTATCATTGGGTCAAACTTAACTGAGTCGTCATAATAAGGTGAAAGTAAACGGTTATATTCAACCATTATGAACTTAGAAGCATAGAGTTTGGTTAAAAATCTATTAGATAGATAAGATCAATCGTTGCTCACCAAACTATCCAAGAATTATATATGATATAATTGACAAATGTTGTTGAAAGGCATAGGTGTACTAACTTGTAACACTTAATTACTATGTAACTCAACTAAGTAAAAGATAAAACAACAGCAAAACAAGAGAAACTGAAGAAGCACATGGAATCAATCAACTGAAGAAATGGTAATGATACTTGGTAACTACAAGTAACTAATTTGGTTAATCAAGGATGCATAAGTGAGAAGAAGTTCAATCTGAGTATTGCTCATGCCCTAACTTATTTAATGGAGAATCAAATTAATGTCAAAGAAGTATCAAGAAGACCAAAGTGATTTCATGTACTGTATATCAACATCTGGATAATGTAAAGGTTAATCAACAAATGAGAACTGACATTTAGAAGCAAGAACCCCTACAAGACTAGTCACTTATGAACCAGACCATTGCATCAAGTGTCAGGACATTGGAGGCAAGTTCATGTCAGTAATAGAAGATCTCATTTGAATTGAGTGAGGAAAAGAAATTGAAGAAGCTAGGGAAACTTGCTCATAAAGGTTAAACCTCAATTAGTCACTAAAGAAGGTCAACATTGGATGTGTGCATATTTGCTAAGGCAAATGTCGATCCACAGCAGATCGAGATGCGGGTCGAGATTTATAATTGAAGTAAAACATTGCAAGGCAAATCTCGATCCACGGCAGATCGAGATCGAGATCGAGATCTTCATATATCGAGATCGAGATTCTCCCAGATCGAGATCGAGATCTTCATAGATCGAGATCGAGATTCTCCCAGATCGAGATCGAGATCTTCACAGATCGAGATCGAGATGGGTCCAGGCGAAGATCGAGATGCGGGTAGATATGTAACATTTAATGTTCAAGGGACAAGTGGCTTATTGTGAACGGTTGATCCAGAGTTGTTGGGAAAGTACTTTTTGTTGTCGAAGTCCTGATTGGGCCAGGTACACAAAAAGAACAAGATCAAGACTACATGACATTATAAAAGCAGCACTTTGTTTTTATTAGAAAGAAGACTTTTCATCATCTCTATTATTCAACGATAATTTTTAAAGAGAGAGCATTTACTGTAAAACAAAAAGTGAGAGAGAGGATCAGTTGAATCTAGCCTTAATTGCTGTATTTATTGTTCAACTGATCATGATGCTTTTATGAATGTTGTAGCAAATCCATCAATGAATATAATGATATATTCTTGAAATTCTGTGTCATCATTTATTACCTGCATATTGTTTATTCTCTCATTAATTTTAAACAGTTGTATTCACCCCCCCCTCTACAACACTTTGGACCTAACAGTTGTCTACCTAAATAATCATTCTTAAGGACTTCCAGTGGTTGACTTGAGACATGACGAAATATGGATCTTGGCTCACTAGAAAGAATTATGGGATATACTTTCCAAATTAATAGTAAGGGCTATTGATTTGATAAAAATAGTGGGAGATATATTATAAATGTATTATAAACATTTGAACATAATAAATAACTCAGACAATCTAATGTTTATTTTGCGTTTTTATCATTGTAGATACCAAATAATGACAAACAACACAAACACACTATCCGTACGATCTGTCCTTGAGAAGGATAAGTTGACAGGAGGAAACAACTTCCTAGACTGACAGAGGAATTTGAGGATTGTCCTCAGGCAGGAGCGCAAGCTTCATGTCATTGATATTCCTCCGGCAGGTCCCCTTCCTGAGGGCGCTACTGTTGAGGAACGAGCGGCCCACACAAAGGATGAGAATGATGCAACTGATGTTGCATGTCTTATGTTGGCAACTATGAGTGCTGAGCTTCAAAGACAGCATGTGCATATGGATGCATATACTATCTATGAGCACTTGCAAAGCATGTTTGCAAGCCAAACTCGTCAAGAAAGGTTCAACACGAGCAAGTCACTTTTTAATTGCAAACAAGAGGCAAGTGAACCAGTTGGCCCACATGTTCTGAAGATGATTGGTTACATTGAGTATCTTGATACTTTGGGTTTCCCGATTATTCACGAAATTGGTATTGACCTAATCATGAATTCTTTGAACAACAAATTCACCCAATTTATCATAAACTACAACATGAATGAATTTGACAAAACACCTACTGAATTGTTGGCTATGTTGAGAACATATGAGACCAACATGAAAACGGCTGAACCTGCTCCCATACTGATGGTGGGCAATAAAGGTAAGGCCAAAGAGAAAGGCAAGTGGAAGGGTAAGAAGAAGACAGGTTCTGATTCTACACCCAAGCCAAAGTCAGGTCCCAAACAGGCTTTAAAGCCTAAAGGTGCGGTCGCTAAGGGTGAATATCACTACTGTAAGAAAACTGGTCACTGGAAGAGAAACTGTTCAGTTTACTTGGAGGATCTGAAGAAGAAGAGGGCTGAGCAAGCTTCTACTTCAGGTATATATGTTATAGAAGTCAATCTGTCTATTTCTACATCTTGGGTATTGGATACTGGATGTGCTTCTCACATTTGTATAAATGTGCAGGAAATGCAGAGAAGTAGGACATTGGCTAAAGGAGAAATGGACCTACGAGTTGCCAATGGAGCAAGAGTTGTTGCTTTAGCTGTAGGAACATATTATTTATCTTTGCCCTCTGGGCTAGTTTTAGAACTGAAAAATTGTTATTACGTGCCTGCGATTCGCAGAAACATTATTTCTATTTCTTGTTTGGACAAGAAAGGTTTTTCGTTTACAATAAAGAACAACAGTTGCTCTTTTGCTTTGAATGATTTAACCTATGGTGTTGCGCGTTTTTTTAATGGTTTATATGTTCTTGACTTAGATAATCCTGTCTGTAATATAGAAAACAAACGACTTAAAGTTAATGACTCAAATCAAACATACCTCTGGCATTGTCGTCTAGGCCATATAAATGAGAAACGCATATCCAAATTACATAAGGATGGATATTTGGATAAGTTTGATTTTGAATCATACCAAGAATGCGAATCTTGTTTGCTTGGTAAAATGACTAAAGCCCCTTTCACTGGTAAGGGTCAAAGGGCCACTGAACATCTGGAGCTAATACATAGTGATGTATGCGGCCCAATGCGTGTGATGGCTAGAGGAGGCTACTACTACTTCATAACATTTACTGATGATTTCAGTAGATATGGATATGTATATCTTATGAAGAATAAATCCGATTCTTTTGAAAAGTTCAAAGAATACAAGGCTGAAGTAGAGAAGCAAATTGGCGGAGGCACAAGTATTAAAATCTTACGATCTGATCGTGGAGGAGAATACTTGAGCACATAATTTAAAGATTATTTAAAGGAGTGTGGTATTGTATCACAACTCACTCCGCCAGGTACACCTCAATGGAATGGAGTTTCAGATAGGAGAAATCGCACCTTGTTGGACATGGTGCGATCGATGATGAGTCATGCAGATCTTCCAATTAGTTTCTGGGGTTACGCTCTAGAAACAGCGGCTTTCACACTTAACCGTGTTCCTACTAAGAAGGTTCAAAAGACTCCATATGAGATATGGGAGAAGAAACGGTCAGGCATGAACTTTATGAAAGTTTGGGGATGCAAGGCGTTTGTGAAACGTCAAGTATCTGACAAGCTTGGACCTAAATCTGAAGAGTGCAATTTTGTGGGATACCCTAGGGAAACAAAGGCGTATTATTTTTATAGTCCTTCTGAGCAGAAGGTGTTTATTGCTCGAGACGCTGTTTTCATGGAAAGAGATTTTGTTTCCAAAAGAAACAGTGGGAGAACTATAGACCTCGATGAAGATCGAGAACCACAAAATAGCATTGAACCTGAAGTGGAACAGGAGCAGGATAATGATAATGCTCAACAAACACAGGTTGTTCGTAGAACTGGTAGAATTCGCCATGAGCCAGAGAGATATGGATTTCTCTTGACTCAATGTGGTGATTTGATGCTCATAGATGAAGATGAGCCTCTCACATACCAAGATGCTATGAACAGTCCAGACTCTAAGAGATGGCTAGAAGCCATGAAATCCGAGATGGATTCCATGTACGAAAACCGAGTATGGACTTTGGTTGATCCACCTGAAGGGGTAAAACCCATAGGGTGCAAATGGGTTTTCAAGAAGAAAACTGACATGGATGGAAATGTTCAGACCTATAAAGCAAGGCTGGTTGCAAAAGGTTTCAGACAAATTCATGGTATTGACTATGATGAGACTTTCTCACCAGTGGCTATGGTCAAGTCCATAAGGATTTTGCTTGCTATTGCAGCATTCCATGATTATGAAATCTGGTAAATGGATGTCAAAACAGCCTTCCTTAACGGAATCCTTGAAGAGGATGTGGATGTGTACATGACACAACCTGAAGGTTTTGTCGATCCAAGGAATGTTAGCAAGGTATGTAAATTAAGTCGATCCATTTATAGATTGAAGCAAGCCTCTAGGAGATGGAATATCCGTTTTGATGAAACAGTCAAAGAGTATGGCTTTGTTCAAAACGAAGATGAACCTTGTGTTTACAAGAAGGTTAACGGGAGCCATGTGGCATTCATAGTACTGTATGTTGATGACATACTACTAATGGGGAATGACATACCTTCTCTCAAGGCTGTTAAGATTTGGTTAGGGAGCAACTTCTCTATGAAAGACTTAGGTGAAGCATCCTACATTCTAGGAATGAGGATCTATAGGGATAGATCTAGAAGGATGATCGGTCTAAGTCAGAGTACATACATCGATAAGGTTTTGCATCGTTTTGGTATGCAAAATGCAAAAAGGGGATATGTCCCCGTGTCTCAAGGGATAACGATCTCTAAAGATCAGTGTCCGAAATCATTGGATGACAAGGACCGCATGAGTAAGGTTCAATATGCCTCAGCAATTGAATCCATCATGTATGCGATGGTATGTACTCGCCCAGATGTTTCGTATGCTTTAAGCATGACGAGCAGATACCAATCTAATCCAGGTGAAGGTCACTGGACGGCTGTCAAGAATATTCTAAAGTACTTGAAAAGGACTAAAGATTCATTCTTGGTGTATGGAGGAGAGGAGAAACTGGTTGTAAAGGGTTACACCGATGCAAGTTTCCAAATAGACAGGGATGATACTGTATCACAGTCTGGTTTTGTGTTTTGTCTAAACGGAGGTGCTGTAAGTTGGAAGAGTTCAAAGCAAGAAACAGTAGCTGATTCTACAATGGAGGCTGAGTACATTGCAGCTTGTGAAGCGGCTAAGGAAGCTGTTTGGATTCGAAAATTCATTACTGATTTGGGAGTGGTTCCATCGATCGCAGATCCCATTGATCTATACTGCGATAATAATGGAGCCATTGCACAGGCTAAAGAACCTAGAGCTCACTCCCGAACCAAACACATACTCAGGATATATCACCTCATTCGAGATATTAATGAAAGGGGTGACATACACATATGTAAAGTGCACACAAATGATAACATTGCAGACCCACTGACCAAAGGCTTGTCGCAAAAGAAGCACGACGGTCACACTAGTTCCATGGGTATTAGATACATGGGTGATTGGCTCTAGTGCAAGTGGGAGATTGTTGGTGTAGGTGCCCTAGAGGCAATACAATGTTTATTTTGATAAACCTTTATGTCAATTGATTATTCAATAAACGTATTTATTATGACTTTAATTACTGCGATATATTTGTTAGCATAATAAATGTCCTTAGAATCATGATACACATTGTATAGTTTAGTACATGACTTGAACTTGAGATTATATAATATATCATATTCTTAAATGTCCCTAGTCGAGTATTATTATTATAGGACAATAATAATACATAAATAGACTAGTATGTTGTTTGACTGATAACCACATCTCATTGGTTATAAGTATGGGGATACTAAAGTCAATACATAGGTACATGTAGGAGTACATGATACTGGACAGACCCACAGTGAGATTCTTCATGTTTAATAAAGTCATAAGAAAGACTCACAGTGATAATGGTGTAATGGTCCTTTGACTTGAGATCATTATATTTCTATACGAGGATTAATATACTTTGACTACATTAAAAGTTACCTTTGACCGGGTGATGATAAAAGTGGACATCGGGTATATCATGAGTCGTATGGGAAATATGAATGATAGATAAAGGATTTAACCCTCCTATAATTAGGAGAGATATTATTGGCCTCTTGATTGAGTGAGACTATAAAATGCATGGCCGTGCTCAAATAATGATTTGTTTTCATAGTCTACTCATGGATCAAGTAAACCCGGATTAAATGTTGAAGAGGATGACTAAATACATGCCTCGAGTTTAATCTATAATATATATGGTTAAAGGGATTATATTACACTGAAACATTAATCACGAAAGGTTTTATCGAATCACGATTTAATTATTATTTAATTGGGTAGCAATGATGTATTACTAGATACCGCTCATTGTTTATAATTTTATTGGAGAATAAAATTATTGCTAATTAAATAATAGCCTATAGGGTCACACACATAGAGTACTTAAAGGAATAATTAATTTAAATTATAGATTTAAATTAATTGATGATTATTTGAATTTTATTATATTAATTAAGTGAGACTTAATTAATTGAAATAATATAAATTCGAATTTGAATTCTGCCATTAATAATTAAGTGTGACTTAGTTATTAATTAAATAATAAAATTCGGTTTTATTATTTAATCCTAAACCTACATGGGTTAGGCTTTGCTGTTATGGGTTGCTATTATGGGCCTATTAACCAACCATTATAGATAGATAATGTATGGTTAATAAGGATTACGTTTTTGAGAAAAACAAAACCCTAGCAGCAGCAAAGGCAGAGAGAAAAGGCAGAATTCGAAATCATCAAAGGAGGCTAGTACATCCATTCCGTAATCAAGATCGTGAGACGTTCTTGAAGGTGCTCGTGTGGATACCATAGAGGTGTTTTCGAGAGAAAGACACAAGTCGTGAAAGCTAGGATCTCCGTTGAGTTCGTGAAAGTCAAGACCAAGTAAATGTATGATTCCGTTTCACAATAATCAGTCCGCTTATACATGATCCTGCCTTTAGGGTTCCGAAATTTTCGTTATATTTACGTTTAATCCGCTGCGTTTTATGCCTCGGAACCCAACATATTCAACGACCCAACAACCACTTTTTACTTGGATAGATAGATAACGAAGTATGTAAATTTATGATCAAGTCAATAGATAATATAGACAAACAGCTAATCAGATGCAGCCGAATTCTAACTGCTTAAAGCCAAATGGAATAATGTTTGCATTACTTAGAGTAGCCCCACTGTCAATTATTTAGGCGATGCTAATAAAACAACCCTAACCATATATTGTAGACTATATTAATAATCTGACATTTGACACGATAATGAAGTGTTTACTTGTTATCAAATCGTGATTTTTATCTACTCTTAAAAGTGTTTTGTGATTTCTGTTGTAACATACGATAATATAATTTATTATATTTTCGTTTGTTGGTTTTTTTAACTACGGATGCAGTGGTATCGGTTCGATGCGATTAATCTTTCGCAAATTTTTTTAAAAAAATGTCGGCAAGTATTAAATTATTATTTGATTAGATATGTGCATGTTATAAAATGGTCACAAATGTCAGTATAGTTGTGTAGCTGAACAAATACACTGTCCAGCTAACTAAACCCCAACAGCTGAAACCCAACTCCATCAACTGATTAACTAAATATCTGACCCACCCCAGCTAAGAGATGTGAACCTAGCTACAAACACTTGTATATATCACCAACTTATCCTTGCCAATATTAAGTTTCTTGTCTTCAACATTCTCTCTAGATTTTCTACCTCATCCATGTTAATAAGATTCTTCTAGCTAAACCAATATTAACAGTTATAATACTAGTTATGGAGGAGAAGATAAATTATGAACATGGTTCAAGCACTGAATCTGTGTTTAGTGGTTTTGGATCTTCTTCTGGTCTCAACACTCCTGCTGGCTCAGACCTGGATTCTCTAGAGAGCGAGGAAGATGATTTTATGGCGGAGCTGACTCGTAAAATGGCTGAAAACATGCTCCTTGAAGATGATAACAAAACAACCTCTGCATCCCCTGTTTCAGACAACACTGCTAAGGTATTTATCTGTGCCATAGTGATCAATATGTGTCATGCTAGTTCCAACTTTTGAGTCACAAACACAATCGCGCATATAAACGATATAAATCCGTTTTAGCTTACAAACTCTACAAATCTCGTCGAAAATCTTGTTATTTTGTAATTTTAGTTTATATTCGAATGCTAAATTAGTTTATATTTGAATGAATAATCATAGACTTGATTATATATTATTACATGTATGTATAGCTAAGATTGTTTTCATTTCTTTCATTCAAAGTTTTGGACTGTTGGGTGTTTTTTGTATATAGAATACTAGTAATATCATTAATTTAGTATTATTTTTTTATAGTGTTACCAATATCAACATCAAAAGAAGGCTCATTTTCAACACCAACCAAGAAACGGAGAATATGGGTATGCCCATGCAAGAAGGCCGGGTTTTATGAGTGCAGGACAAGCCGGGTCGGGTATGAGAGTGGTGTTTCTCGGGTCAAAAAATGGGTCATCCGGAACCGGAGTTTTCTTGCCATCACAACCTACCAATAATAATAATATAAATCCACCTTATGATCATCAGTATCGTAAAAAACCAGGTATGTGTTGTACACTAATGTACGCCATCTATATATTTTGAAAATTCTAATCTCTAAAATGACGTATTGTAGTTTGTTTTCTAGTGTGTAATAGATTCTAATAAAGATTCTTTGACTTTAGAATCTAACTTTTTGAAAATTATATAATATTGGGTGCTGAATTATTTTGTGTTTGAGATGTGACCTTGTGTGACCCTTGGGTTTTTTATATGACATTTGTTTTAGTTTTACAGGACCAAGTCAATGATTTGCGATAATGTCCCGATTGAATAAAATTTTAAAAATAATATAATTTTTTTCTAGTTTTGCCTAGTTTTTAAAATTTAGTGAGATAAATATATATGATCTTGAATCAATTTTGAATTCGTCGGTGGAAAATTTCACATAAAACGTGTGATGACATAATTGAGCCGCAGTTTTTGTGGTGGAACTTCGTTGCTTTCCCGGGTGCGAAGCGTCGCTGTATATACGGTGGGTGTTAATATTTGGAATCTTTTTTCGGGGGTCCAGTAAGTAGCATGACACAGCCTTTTAACTTGTATAATCAATTATTGATTGTTACATAATGCCTTGTGGTGGTAGAATTCGATTTGGTTTTGTTTATCATCATTGACTAATTGCATGATTCATACCACTATATTATCACTTCACCTTACAAGATACTCTATCCAATCATCTAAAGTGAGTGACCGAGTGGTGATCAACTGTGCATGCATCTGTATTAGGGCACCAGAATTAGTGTCAGCGTTTTTTTGGAAAACAAAAAATCCTAGAAATAAAGTTCAAGAGTGGATAAATGATATGACCCTCTAAATTTTAGAAAGATATTCCGCATTAAGACTATCCGCAATAAAAAAGTACGTATGCATGAATAGAACAATCGTTTGTCAGGGACCCGGACCCGTATTTGATAATTTTCTAATTTAATTTTTATGAGAAAGGTGCAATTTTTAACTAAATTTGTTTTCATGACTTTGATCTTAAGCACACTAGCCCAGTTTTCTCTCTCTATATATATGATATTATATTCTTATACTTGTTTTTCATCATCAGTATGCTCCACAGTTCTGGTACCAGAAAGAGTATTGCAGAGTCTACAGCAACATTTTGAGAAGAGATCAAATGGTCATGGAGGGCTGCAATCACATACACAACAGAATCAACGCCTGCAGTCGCATGAGAATAATAGTCAGGAGCTGCAGCTTCCGCAAGAATGGACTTACTGATCAACCAAACATTAATAATGATTGTCTTGGTCAAGATTAAACTAATCAAGAATAATCAAACACAAATATTCTTTGTCAAATAAGGAATCTTGTAGATGCAGGTTAAGTAATCACCATACATATATATGGTGCTCATAATTATTTCAAGTATATCCTCTGTTTATAAATAAATAGTTGGTTATTTATCGAAAATCAATAATAATTGTATCCTTCTTCTTTGTTTAGTGTTTTTATACGAATTTTATTTTATTTTTTCTTCTGTGTAAGCGGTCATGCCTTAGTGCAGCCAATTCCTTCCTGAACTAATCATGTCCACGTATCATGTAGATAAGCAACTCCATATCTAGGTACTGTTTGTTAATTATTATAAGCTCCTTGGAAAATACATATAATTTTCAATTTATAAGTTAGATAAGTCAAACGCGTCCCTAGCTATATGTTTGTGTGATTTCTGATAAGCAACTCCGATTTCTGGGATTAGTTTTCTCCCTGTATCTTTTATTTTCTAATAAAAATTAATTTGAAAATTTATAATATATAATATTATTTTTAGTTTTATACCATATTTTAAGTATTAATTTGTAATATAAGTAAAGGAAAAAATTAAAATTAACATAATTTGAAAATTTTAAATTAATAAAATGAATTAAAAATATAAAAATACATATAAATTATATTTATCATTAATATTTTATTTAATATACATATAAATATATATTGTATTTTTATTAAATACAAAGATTGGAGAACGGAGTAAAAAGACACTAGTCTTGTTCCCACCACGAATCTTGAAATTTTTATAAAATTTCCCTCTTACCTATCCACAATCCGAAATTTTTATAAAATTTCCACACCCCGTCCCACTCAATGCAGAGCCCTGGACGGGGACAAGTGGGTGACCGTCTGGGCCAAAAATTTTAGAGAGTTTTTTCCAGAAAATAGTATATATATTATGTAGTGTAATAATTTATGTAAAACAAGAAATCGAAATATTTCTGAGATTTTAGTATCTAAAATTTCGAAAAGAAAAGTTTAAATTATATTTAAATTATTTATATCATATTATATTTAAAAGTTAAGTGAGAAAATTTTAAAATTATATTAACTTATTAATAGTATATTTTCTTATCGGGGATAATATATATTATTTCTAAATATTGTAAAAGATTAATTAAAAAATCCTTAAAAATTTTCTCTTATCTTTCTTTGTGTATTCAAAGATTAACTTGTAAATTAAAGGTGTTTATGAATTTCTTATGTAAAACTCATTCATTTATATTTTTAAGAATTAACGTTTATTTATCCTACATTTATGTTCTGCATCAGTTCTATTTTAATGGTAATCAAACATGTTAAATATTTTTTTCATTATTTTTAATTATACCACAAACATGAGTATCAAGAACAAATAATACATATTGTGTGATCTACACATTAAATAACAAAATAAATATTGATGAATTTTTTTAAAATTATTAAACGTGAATGATATTTCTGGGATGAAACTTTGTAATAAATTGTTAAAAATATTAAAGTCTTTTGATCTTAATATTAAGGATATAACGGGTCAAGGTTTTGATAACGGTTATAATATGAAAGATAAAAATTGGGGGTGTATTCAATCCGGATTTTGCAGTATTTTTTTATATTTTAAAAATCTGGGGGTATTCAATCAGGATTTTAAATAATACTTTAAAATCTTGGAGGTATTCAATCACGATTTTAAACTATACTTTAAAATCTAGGAGTATTCAATCAGGATTTTAACATGAATTATTATTAATCAATTAAAATCTAGGGGTATTCAAAAATTTATTAACACTGATAGATTTTAAAAATTCATGAATTATGTTGGATTTTCCTATATACTTTTTATGTATCAAAATCTTTCCCAAGTGCGAGAGATTCTACTGAATTCAACGCGAACCCTATGAATTATGTATATAACTTATCGACTCTACACGAAATCTTGAATCAAATACAATCAATAAAAATCAATGAACTATAAATAATTTTTTAAAATCTGAATAGAATACACCCACGATTATTTGATAATGGTTTTAAAAAAAATTGAACCCATTTAACATTTTCGCCCCGGGCATCCGATAAATCGGGTCTGACTCGATCAGATGGGTGGAGCGGGACAGGAAGGATACCCATCCCTACATGTGAGTGGCTCTCTGTGGCAGTAAAAGAATGCTGTAGTGGAAGTAGCACTGATGAGAGTACTTGTGAGTTTGGCAGCTTCTTTATTATCGAATAATCCCTTTTAGGCAATTTTCTTATTATATCGTCTATAGTGATTGATTCCCATGCCTAATTTAAAGCTCCTAATCCTAAATTCCTAATACTGCAATTGTAACCGATTGTGCATATCCTCTTAGGTTGAATTGGTTTGGTTTTTTATACGCGTCGGAATCAGAATTTTAAAAATTTGTGACCGAATAATAATAATTATATTAAAACAGGCCGGCCTGCTTCCCATGATATGATTGTGATGGATAATGTGTACCGAATGAATAATGCACTATTTTTTTTAGGAAGGTACAATTGTATATTACTAGTAATATTACACTACTATATCAGATGATCTCCAACATTAGATGCCTTTAAATGTCTAAACAATTACTACTACTATATTTATTGTGCAACATGTTTCAACTTGAAATAATATATTAAGTTGAAGAAACAGAGAATCATTTAACTCCATTGTAGTGAACACAAGAACTAGAAGATAAATTAGACATGGAAACACAAGGCAAGCAGATTCAAAAAAGACTAGTGCTAGTGCCATTTCCATTCCAGGGTCACATGACTCCCATGTTTCAGCTAGGAACAGCCCTTCAACAAAAAGGCCTGTCTGTTACAGTTGCTCACACCTGTTACAATGCTCCTGATCCTTCTCATTATCCTCATTTCGATTTTCACCCCCTTTCGGATAACTTAACCAACAATGATTCACCGAAAAATAATGGAGTTTATGATTTCATAAAGAAAATTAACTTCAATTGTGAGTCACAGATGCAGGAATTTTTGGTTCAAAAGATTGAACAAGAAAAGGAAGCCTATGGTCACGTGGTTGGAATCATATACGATACACTCATGTATTGTGCTGAAGCTGTGGCTGATAATCTCAAGATTCCTAGCATGGTTATTCGTACAAGTTTTCCTACGTATGTGCTTGCTACAATTGCCATGCCACGCCTGCACGCAGAAGGCTACCTCCCATTGCAAGGTAAAAGAAATAGTAAATTTTTTTATTAGAAGATGTGTTATTGTAAGTCAGAAAGAGTAGCTTCATAGGTAATTTTAGATTTTGATATTGTTCAATCAAATTAAACATAAGATAATACTGCTTGCACAATTTTGTATAAATGATCATCATATCCCTAAACACCCACAAGATAATGATGATTTTTCCTATTCATATACATTAAAGGACATGTAAATATTGATATTTCTACTACAGATTCAATGTTGGAGGAGCCAGTGCCAGAGCTTTACCCTCTCAGATTTAAAGATCTACCATTTACCGCGGGAGCTATAGAGGAATCGCTAGCACTATATGCAATTACAAGTAACTTAAGAAGTTCTTCAGCAATTATTTGGAACACTGTCGACTTTCTTGAGAATTTGTCACTACCAAGTCTTCAACAGCATTACAAAGTTCCATTTTTTACAGTAGGCCCTTTACACAAAATAACCTTATTATCATCATCTACTAGCTTACTAGAAGAAGATAAAACCTGCATGGCATGGCTAGACAAACAGGCTACAAACTCGGTGATTTATGTAAGTTTAGGAAGTTTAGCTTCAGTAGACGCAGAAGAGCTAGCAGAAACAGCCTGGGGTTTAGCCAACAGTGGTCAACCATTCTTATGGGTGATTCGACCGGGCTCAGTCATTGGTTCTGAATGGATTGAGTTATTACCAGAAGGGTTCATAAAAAATGTTGGTGAAAGATGCCATATAGTGAAATGGGCACCTCAGAAGCTCGTGTTGGCACATAATGCAGTGGGAGGATTTTGGAGCCATTGCGGTTGGAATTCAACATTAGAAAGTATATGTGAAGGAAAACCGATGATATGCAGACCTTTTTTTGTAGACCAAAAGGCTATTTCAAGGTACTTAAGTTATGTGTGGAATATAGGCTTGGAATTGGAATCCAAATTAGATAGAAAGAACATAGAAAGTGTGATAAGAAGACTTTTTGGAGAAAAAGGTGATGAAATGAGGGGAAGAGCAACTGAAATCAAGGAAAAGATCGAAAGTTGTATGTCTGCAGGGGGTTCTTCATCTGATTCATTCAACAGTTTGGTAGAGTTTTTTGTTTAGTTGAAGTGAATAAGTGATTATGTTATGTTGGTGTTTGACCTCAATACTCTTTCATCTATGTGTCATTTCCTTCATATGAATGATATAATCTGGCTCTTCATCTCCAATTATCATCGCATAGAGATAGTCTGTGTGTTTGAAATAAAATAATGTAGTCAGATTATGTGAATAATGATAGTAGTGATTGAAGTATTTAGTCAGTCAAAATTTGCCATCTTTGATATAGTTGACCTACTAGAATAATGTTAAAAACATTTTCATAGTGTTAATAGTAGTAATGGTTTAACGAGTATATAGATGGGGAAGTGGCCATGACAATCTGTTGTCAGATCATTTATCCGCGTTTTATTATTTGGGATAGAAAAACTTTAGAAGACAACATCTATTCGCGTTTTTTATATCAGATAGAAAAATCCTTAGAATACTCTTCTTAAGCACGGATAGGAGATTTTCTTGATTTAGGTGATTTGATGAACACTCACATGGACTGCGTAGAATAAACTTCACTTTTTATACACAGAGCCGGTAGCAGAATCAGAAATTTAAAAATTTCTGATCAAAAAATAATTAATAATAAAACAGGCCGGCCTGGTTGTTCCCATGATATGATAGTGAGGTATACCAAATGAATAATACACTTCTTTTTTTTGGAAGGTACATTTGTATATAAGTATTACTACTATATAAGATGATGTTTGACATTAGATGCCGTTGAATACTTAAATGTCTAAACAATCACTATTATATTTGAGCTGAAGCAACAGGGTATATTAAAACTCCATTGTAAACACAAGTACTAGAAGAGAATTTAGACATGGAAACACAAGGCAAGCAGATACAAAAAAGGCTAGTGATAGTGCCATTTCCAGTACAGGGTCACATGACTCCCATGTTTCAGCTAGGAACAGCCCTTCAACAGAAAGGCCTATCTGTTACAATTCTTCACACCTGTTACAATGCTCCTGATCCTTCTCACTATCCTCATTTTGATTTTCACCCCATCTCGGATAACTTAACCAGCAATGATACCCCGAAAAATATTGGAGTTTTTAATTTCATCAAGAAAATCAACATCAATTGTGAGTCACAGATGCAGGAGTTTTTGGTTCAAAAGATTGAACAAGAAAAGGAAGCCTATGGTCATGTAGTCGGAATCATTTATGATACACTCATGTATTGTGCTGAAGCTGTGGCTGAAAATCTCAAGATTCCTAGTGTGATTATTCGTACAAGTTTTCCTACGTATGTGCTTGCTACAATTGCCATGCCATGCCTGCACACAGAAGGCTACCTCCCTTTACAAGGTAAAATAAATAGTAAATTTTCGATTAGAAGATGTGTTATTGTATTAACATAAGCGATGCAAGTATCTTGCAGCTCTAAGTTTTACTTGGAGCCCATTTGGCTAGAAAAAAATTAATTATGACTTGTAAATCAGAAAGAATAGCTTCATAGGTAAATTAGATTCTGATATTGTTTGATCAAATTAAACATAAGATAATCTTGCTTGCACAATTTTGTATTAAAGATCATCCTTTCCCTAAAAACCCACAAGATAATGATGATTTCTCATGTAAGTATTGATCATTCTATCACAGATTCAATGTTGGAGGAGCCAGTGCCTGAGTTTTACCCTCTCAGATTTAAAGATCTACCATCTACCGCAGGAACTATAGAAGAATCGCTAGCACTATATGCAATGACATGTAACTTAAGAAGTTCTTCAGCCATCATTTGGAACACTGTCGACTTTCTTGAGAATTTGTCACTACCAAGGCTTCAACAGCATTACAAAGTTCCATTTTTTACAGTAGGCCCTTTGCACAAAATCGCTTTAATGTTATCATCTACTAGCTTACTAGAAGAAGATAGAACTTGCATGGCATGGCTAGACAAACAGGCTACAAACTCGGTGATTTATGTAAGTTTAGGAAGTTTAGCTTCAATAGACGCACAAGAGCTAACAGAAACAGCCTGGGGATTAGCCAACAGCGGTCAACCATTCTTATGGGTGATTCGACCGGGCTCAGTCATTGGTTCTGAATGGATTGAGCTATTACCAGAAGGGTTCATAGAAAATATTGGAGAAAGATGCCATATAGTGAAATGGGCACCTCAGAAGCTCGTGTTGGCACATAATGCAGTGGGAGGATTTTGGAGTCATTGCGGTTGGAATTCGACATTAGAAAGTATATGCGAAGGAAAAGCGATGATATGCCGACCTTTTTTTGCAGACCAAAAGGCTATTTCAAGGTACTTAACTTATATATGGAATATAGGGTTGGAATTGGAGTCCAAATTAGATAGAAAGAACATAGAAAGTGTGGTAAGGAGACTCTTTGGAGAAGAAGGTGACGAAATGAGGGGAAGAGCAACTGAAATCAAGGAAAAGATCGAAAGTTGTATGTCTGCAGGTGGTTCCACATTTGATTCCTTCAATAGTTTGGTAGAGTTCTTTCTTTAGTTAGAGTAATTTCGTAATGTTGGTGTTTGAGCTCAATAATCTTTCATCCAAGTGTTATTTCCTTCAGATGAATAATTATAATCATCTCCAATTGTCATTGCATCAAGAATTGCTTTCGAAATAAAACAAAAATTATGTTTCTTCGTAATAACAATTGAGAGGGTTACACTTTTAACTATTACACTCTAGGATAAAATGAAATCCAATACTAATTTACTTGGAAATAAGGATGAAAGCGTAATACGTTCTTAGAATTTCTCGATCAAACGGATATATGTTCAGAGAGATTATCTGAGATTGTTGCGGTAAACAATCCTAATTTTGTTTAAAATGTTAGAAGTGTTGGTGTCAAAGTTTTGACAATATATAGTACTATTACATTGTACACTTGCACCGTTTCACCTTAGTTTGTGTTAAAACTGAGGAAAAAACTGCCAGAAAAATACCGCTTGATGATAATGATAATATGACATTTGTCCATGATCTTAAGATAGAATACCCTTATCCAAGAACAGATCTAGTAGAGAACTAATAATTGAATAATGACAAACATATGATAATTTATTTCAAGGACTCGAGTTGGTCCGATGGTTAGGTATCCAACTCTTTATACGGAGTCATTTTCTGGAAACAGATCGACTTTCTTCCCATTGTATCATAATCTATTTCACTCTCTGATAAATTGATAACGATGAATGAATGCTCGGTCTAGCCTAAAATTTTACTGGAAAATAAAATATCCCTTTTTCTACTAGTGATATTATAGAAACAGAAACATATTATATACTCCATATTTTTGAAGAGTGTATACTACAGTGATGTAGATGTGAGATGGTAGTAATTGGGCTAACAAGTTGCTGAAAATGAAATGCACGAGTCATCCTAGACCACAAACAGGTGGTCAGACATTGTATCCGGAGAGTTGATGGGGGAGACAACAATATTAGACCACAAACGGGTCAAACATTGCAGCTGGAGAGTTTAATCTTAACGGTCTATATCCGATTCCTAGTCTAAATGATGACTAAACATGTCGATTTCTTATTATTTTAGAACTTAATAAAATGGAATACGTATAATTTATATTTTAGTTAATCCAACAGAGTAAGTGAGGTCGTGTGTCAGATTTTACTACTTGTGGCACCCTCTCTTGCCCTGCAACTTCTGATACTAATATACTGTAAACATAAAGATCTTATATTCTTGCACGGCAAGTATCTCCACATGATTAAAATAGATTTTACGACAGATAGGAAGGTTCAAACTTGGAACTTACATGCACGAACCCCTGTATATATATGTTATAAACACAGTTTAGCTATCAGAACACACACACACACACTCTCACATATGAAGAATCAAAAACTACCAAGACGACGCCCTTCTGTGGTGCTTGTTCCATTTCCATTCCAAGGGCATCTGAGTCCAATGCTCCATCTAGGTACTGCTCTCCATTCCAAGGGCTTCTCCATCATCGTCGCACACACCATTTACAACTCTCCCAACCCTTCCAATCACCCTGATTTTGTCTTCCTACCTATAGTTGATAACCTTCCGGATCATCCTGATCTTTCCATGGAAAAGCGTTTAGCTCTTGTAAAGACTATCAATATCAACTGTGAAGAGCCACTACGCGACAGCTTGGCCCAGAAAATGAAACAGCGGGATGCAGAAGATCAAGTGGCATGCATCATCTATGACAGCATCATGTACTGTGCCGAAGCTGTGGCTGATCATCTGAAGCTTCAATGTCTCAACTTTCGTACTGTTGCTGCTTCTGTTGCTTTACTATTTGATTCCCTTCCGATGCTCGGAGCAGAAGGTCACATTCCTCGCCCAGGTATGTGTTTGTGTGCTTCAACTTAGTGCAATATATTAATTAAAATATTTTTTCTGCTAAGTGTATTAAATAAAATTTATATAAACCAGAGTCACCAGCCACATTTGGATAGGATCTCCTTTTTATCCAATATCCTATATAGTTGGTGATTGGTAATAGCGGATGAGATTACAAGTTCTAACTTACCTTATGCTACATTTTCTGGCAGAGGGTAGCATAAAAGGACCCCTGTTTCAGACTCTCAGTCAAATTCCGCTAAAAGATGTAGCGGAAGTTTAGTCCTTTGGCTCAAAATGTAGCGGAGGTAAGTTAGGCCCCTCTAATCTCCGCATTCAACCCACCCAACAACGGTGTAAAACTAAAATGTGTGGGATGAAATTGGACTTTTATCCAACTATGGCCGTAGAAGCGGACCCTATCAAGGTAGTATCGAATTGTACCATAACTATTAATGTATTACAGATTCCATGTTGGAGGATGTGGTTCCAGGATTTCCAGATCTCAGGTTTAAGGATATATCAACTGCTGATATGGGTAGTCCTAAAGATGTAGTAGAGGATAGGATCTTCACAAATGTGTCAAGCAAATATTCAGCCAATATATGGAACACTATTGACCATGTTGAGCAAACAGCATTGGCTCAGTTCCAACAGAGATATCCTGTTCCGTACTTCTCGGTAGGCCCTTTGCATATGATTGCCCCGAGTTCATCGACTAGCTTACGAGAAGCTGACACCAATTGCATATCATGGCTGAACAAGCAAGCTCCTCGGTCTGTTATCTATGTAAGCATAGGGAGTTTAGCAATCATGGAAAAGGAAGTGATACATGAGATGGCTTGGGGTCTGGCAAACAGTAAGCAGCCATTCTTGTGGGTAATTAGAACTGACTCAGATAGTGAATCTGAATGGAAGCTGTTGCCAGATAATTTCAGCCAAACAATTGGAGAAAGAGGGTGCATAGTTAAATGGGCACCACAAAGCGAGGTGCTGGCACATAATGCAGTGGGAGGATTTTGGAGTCACTGCGGTTGGAATTCAACATTAGAAAGTTTAAGCCAAGGGGTCCCTTTGATTTGCCAGCCTTGTAATGGCGATCAACACATAAATGCTAGGTACTTGAGTCATGTGTGGAAGCTTGGACTGCAATTTGAGAATGCACTGCAGAAAGAATTTATCAAAAAGGCTATAATAAGACTTATGGTGGACGAGGAGGGAAAGGAAGTAAGACAGAATGCAATTAAGATGAAGGAAAAGATCAGGCTCAGTGTGAGTATGGGTGGTCCCTCGTATAACTCGATGAATGATTTAGCAGAGTTCATCTTGTCATTTTAAATGACAAATTAGCAGCCGGAGAGCAGCAGATCCAATAACTGAAGTTCCTAGTCAAGATTTGAGTTTTTTAAGTGTCATTTTATCCCAAACAGAACTGAATCATTATAGTGCATCATTGTACGATACCGTTTGATGTTTACATTGCAGAAATATGTATAATTATGTTTAGTATAAGTGTGTCGTAGTTGTAACAAATAAATTTCGCAATGTCTTGGGGCCAGTATGAAAATGTATCCGAAACACGTTTACCTCAAATTGCACTTCAATGCGTCTATATAATATAATTACATTGTACCCCCATTCAAGCTGCAAGATTAGTGTTCATCTTTCATCACCTAAATTTCCTTATATAACAATGTCTGATCTAACCCCCAACCAAGCTGTGTCGAAACAACATGGGTAAGAGGACAAAAATGCGCAACTTTGTAGAGTCAGGAAACAGAGGAAACAAGATACTGTAGCTATATGATAATTTCGATATCATAATTACCTTTTGCCGAATTATCAGCCTATCGCAACCAAAATCTTAGCTAGTGATCAATCTTCATCATCAAAACTTCCTTTATTGCTGCTATAATCATTTTTGTGATGTAGTGCTGATCATTATGCTGCATAATTGTAAGATAAAATTCCAGAATGCATAAATAATTTAGGTTGCGAGAAGTGTGTAGAGATAGACATATAGCTTTTAAAAAAAAAGGTACAGTGAGTATTAATAGGCGATTTCACAAAAGCTTAAGCTGCATGCAACTAGCTAGCCCCTTTGTAAGTACTTAAAAAACTATCAAGAAATCAAACTGCATCAAAATATTGCTAATAGGATTCGGTTGGCTCTACAGTCTACCATGTGATGTCTAATAAAATAGGATCAAATGCCCATACTTCATCATCACAATTCTATCCTATAACAAGGTCTGATATAGACAATTTAGAAGGCGCGGGTAAGATTATAAAGAACATCTAGAACATTGTCTACCATCTTGAGAAGACATCACTGACTCGGTTCTTGTCTTAATTCTCATGTTTTAATTTTTGTGGGTGCACAGTTATTTGTGGGTGCACATTTATTTTTTTGCAAAAATTCTAGATCCGTCACTGATTTTAACTTTCGTATTTCTATTCTTTTCAATGGTCGGTTCTTGATGATTCTGTTTCCACGTATAACTTAACTCATGAATGCCTTTCATCAAGCTACGCAAGAGCGATAAAGAGCTGCATCTAAAATGAGGGTGAATTTAGATTTGGCAGGCTACGCCTACCTGCCTTGAAATGGGACATTTTTTTGTATCATTTCAGAATCCCAGAAATTAAAACTTAGCAAGATCATCCAAACTGGGAGACAGATTATATTACACAAGTGAATTTTCTCACTATATAATAATTATTACTAATAATAATAAGGTAAACTAATTCAGTGTAAGTAGTATTGTAATAAAAAGTTAGAGGTTTCGAGTATCACCAGAAACAAGGTATGTATGTAGAGTGTGTTCAATCCAAGTTTCATATCGAAAAGATTAAGAAAAATTATCTTGAATATAAAGCAGACAAATATATGAGGCAACATAACTCAAAGTCTCAAAACGAACAATATCATATTAATGTGGAGTTAATGGTGTTTTCCGCGATCAGCAATGTAATATGCATGCGCATGATTATTTAAGTGAACTTGCCCCAAAAATATAGACATGTTTAATGTAGGACACCTGGAGTCATGTATGGAAGATACGAATGACATTTGGCCAACAACTGAAGAAACAGAATAGAATGAAGATTTCAGTATTGTAAATAACAAAACAAAAATGACAGAAAAGATCAGGAGGGTCAGTGTCAAAGTCTCGTTTGTACTTTAACTACTATTCTTTTAGTGGTTACGGCACCAAAATGCCTGGATGAAAGTTGACGGCTTTTGTTTTGTGTATAAAAAATGTAACTTATAAAAAGTTTAACTAAAAAAATTTATATGACATCACTTAAAATTATGAACTTGGTCAATATTAGGGCCGAAAGCCGTACAACATTGTGTATGTAAATATTCTGATGTAGGTTTGATAAATCCTTGTTCCAAATATATGATTACAAGTATGTAATGGTAAAAAAGTGCATGGGAGTAGGACCCATCCCTGTTCCATTTTTGAGCATCCAGCCCGCCCTCACAAATCACAATATATTAAGTCCTTCTTTCTACAGGCTCTGTCCATTTTTTAAATTTTTGAGTTTTGAAGAAGAGCTCAAACCTGCAGAAAACATAAAGGTAACTTTAAGATTTGAGTTTTTGTTCTACTTTTCTTTTTTTTCTTTGTTGTAAAAGTAACTCTTACATGTTGTGTTTCCTTTTGCATGTGATTTAAAATGTGTATATGCTCTATGTTCTTGTTTCAATGCTATTAATTATTGTTTCTCCATCTTGTTTCTGAATAGTTCAATATTTTTGTTTTGATTTCACTGTAATGGTTGCTGGTTTGTGAATTGTGATTGAAATTGGGGTCTGATTTCTTGAGTTCGTTATAATAACCATTTTTCGACTTCTTGCAAAAATTATTTTGCCTTTCCGAGAGTGTATCATGAACGTTCAAATGAACTCATGTTCGATCTTTATCCCTCCCCCTGTCAATAAACAAGATATTTTGCAATTTTTCAGCTGTGTAGAAATTATCGAGTTCAAGTTTTATCTGATTTTACAATGTCTTGTGTTTTTTACTGATTTATTTAGTTTTATTAGGTTAATAGATATCTGACTCCTTTACATAATGATTTTGCACTATCAAACCCTCAGTTTGCAGTTTGAGTTGTAGATTCATCTTTTGATTATATATATGTCATTAGGTCTTGGCTGTCAGCGGAAGCATAAAAACCTAGATAGAAAAAGGGAGTGCCTATATAGTAGAAAAAAATCTATAAAGCAATTTAAAGTCGACCTTGAGATAATGGGAAGTCCTTCGTTACTTGGTGCAAGTCGTGGTGGTACGAAGCTACAAAACAGGCATAAACTAGACAAGTCGAAGTTATCATATGCGGATCTACATTCAGAAGTAGTGAAAGATGTGAAATATATGCACCCAACATCTCCAAGTTGTCATCGAAAGCAACCTACTAGAGTAGAGGCAACCAAAAGAGAATTGTTTGTTAAACACGTGCCAAGATCGCCAATTTTTCTAGAGAAGGAAATTAAAGTCATGGACAAACCTTTGGACATTGGTGTAATTGATTGGCGTAGTCTAGAAGATTGGCAGTATTATCATTCGAGAACTCCCATCAGAAGTGCCAGGTACCCGTCACCCAGTAACATTACCTCAAAAAAATTTGATGGTTCATCAATTCGTCAACGAAGAGGTCATAGTAGCTCTCCTCTTGGTCGTAGAGGGCGCGGGCCTACGCTACAATGTTATTTAGACTTATCTACCAGTGAAGGTCATTTGGAATTTGTGAAGTCCTCTTGGAGAAATACTAATAAATTTCAAGATAAGAAAGTTGTGCCAACCTACTCCTTGGATGGCTATGGAAATACTCTGAAAGAGTTTCAGTTTTTCAACAAAAAGCCTTCAGAAGTGAAGTTGAAAGAGTGTGGTAAGAAGATTTTGGACCACAATAATATCCCAAGTCCCCCCAAGACAAAAACATCCACAAATTTAGAAGGCCACAGAGCAAAAGGGAAATTTGAGGCCAAATATAATCAATATATGAAGATATCTAAGAAACTTCTGGATCAAAGCGATGAAATCCCCCATCTTGTGTCCCCTGACAGGCACAAAAATATAGTCCTTTTGCCAAGAGATGGTCCTGGGAAAACAGGTGCTGCAATATCCCACTCTTCGGAATCAAATGGTCGAAAAAGTACAGAACATACTCAAATGAGCTTAGAGGGATTTCATTTTGAGGAGCTCTACCGTACTAACCTTTGTTCCAACATCCAACATAGCCTGCCGCCTCAGGACATTGAAGGTTCACAGAAGGAACAACATGTCTCTGCTGATGCAAAAAAGTTTAAGTTCTTCCCCTCACCCCCATCAAAAATAAAATCAGATGGTCCCTCTAAAAACCAGTTTGAGGAAGTAAAGTCAGCCGTGATGCCAAAAGTTTCAACTTTAACCAACACTTCTAGGGAGTCAGATATGAACTTAGAAGCTTTGCCAAAGGCTAAGGTGAGAAACGCTTCACCAAAACGTCTATTAGGTATTGGCTTGAGCAAAATAGGTATACTTGCCAATCCCAAGAACAGAGCAGTTGTACCTCAATTTGGCTCTGAAGTTGTTACAGCTAATTCTGGTGTAGCAGAGGGGGGCGATTCTTCATCTTGCCCAAAAAGTCCAACAAGGCATATACCGGATACTATAAGAAAAGACCGATCTAGTCCTTTGAGAAGATTATTGGACCCATTGCTAAAGCCAAAGGCAGCCAAATCCCCTTCTCTTCCTCAATCAAACGATTATTCAACATCATCTGATAAGGGCTCCACGTCTTTTCATGTAGAAAGGAAACCTTCCTCAGTGCATTCAACGAATGTAAACTTAGATTTGACGAGTTTGAGGGATTCCAGTGTGGATGTTGTACATCACCGTGAAACAAGAGAATCATCAACAATCCAAGCTTATATAAAAGTTGCAGTCAAGAACAATCTTCCTTTATATACATTTACAGTTGAAAACAACACTGTTGTTCTAGCAGCAACTGTCAAGAAGTTTTCATCAAGAAAAGATGATACAATCAGGATTTATACGTTCTTCAAAATTCATGAAACGAAGAAGAGTGTAGGTTGGTTGAATTATGGACCGAAAAATAAAGAGTGCATTCCCAATGTCATTGCTCAAATGAAGGTTTCTGACTTGCAAAATTTAGATTCAAATGACAAGCATTTGGCCGATAAGTTGATCTCAAAGGAGTATGTTTTATTTGCGACGGACTTGAGACTATTTGATCATCAACCATCAGATGTCCAGCCAAACGATGAGCTTGCAGCCATTGTTTTCAAGTCTACAAGAAAAACCGCTGCAGATTTAAAAGAGTCACTGCCAGATAAGAACAAACTATCTGTTAGAAGCCATAAAGTTCAAAGCATGACTGTTATACTACCTGGTGGATCTCATGGTATACCAAGTAAAGGAGAACCATCATCGTTGATTGAACGATGGTTATCAGGTGGCTTGTGTGATTGTGGAGGTTGGGATCTTGGCTGCATGGTAAAAGTTCTTGGTAGCCAGTGTATAAATTCTGCAGGGCAGTTCGAACTTTTTTCTCAGTCTCAGGTATGCATGTAGCATCATCCATTATTCTTTTTTATGGTATTAAAGCTGTAAATTTTATTCTTAGTTTTCTGCTTCTAGTGTGATTAATTTTTTTTTCATGCAGTGTGAAGTCTCAAAGTGTACATTATTATTTGCGCTATCTTCACTAAGTAGTGGGATCTTCGTAGTCAAGTTTGATACATCTATCTCATATCTACAAGCATTCTCCATCAGTATTGCAGCAATAGACAGCAGAAAACCATCTGAGCTTCAAGAACCAAGCGGCTTGTTTGAGGAGAATTAGCTGAAAAACATCACTAAACTATTATGAAAGAAAGTCTCTTAACAAGTCAGGAGACATTCTTGCAAGTCTGCAACATGCCATGTCACAAATTCACCCCTTTCCGTTGTCCGGTGGATCTAAAACAGGCAAGTCTTATTTCACCTGAAATTGGGCAAACAAGTTTCATTATCGTGTTTGCCTAATTATGATGGTGCTTGAACCTGCAATACTGTAATGTTCTCTAGGTGAATGCCACCATTGCCAAATAGCATTCATATATCTTTGTATACTGAATATACATGTGTAAAACATAGACATGTAGCAGTGAAAGAAAACATTGTAAACCGGGAAATGAACTCTTAAGAGTAGCATGAATCTTTGAAGAACATGTCAGAACTTGCGAGCTTAATGATAGCCCTGGTGCAGGAGCTAGAAGTTAATGATGTAAATCTACTAACATTACAATTTAAATGTCTACTTGTTGTTCACAATGTACTGGTTTAGATTCTTGGAAACAGCCTCTATATGAAAGGAATAAAGTTAAGACAGCATACATTAATACATGCCCCACACACCTTGCTAATGAGGGAGACTTGTTCACTGGGTACGACCGACTGATCATACTTCAAATTTATATTCTGTTGAAGAGTGCATTCGAACCCATTATATTACCAGAATATTTGGCAATGGAACTTCCCTTTCTATAGTATCTTCTGAAAAGGCGACCACGGTTGATAGCAGGACGCCTAACACTATGTCATCGAACACTAACTTTCCCATTGGATTGCATTTCAGTTTCTAAACTATTTTACTCAATAAACTAAAACTATCCTACTTAAATACCAACCCTATTTTAAACGGGTCACCACTGATAGTACCCAGCTAAAACAAGGGAGTAAATTTAGAATAAATAAACAAAGGCAACGGCGCTGCCATGTGAGTCAATGATGCAATGGAAACCTACAAGTAGACACAGTAGGAAGGAGAAAAGCATATAGAAGAAAGTATGTAAAATATATTAATGAAAGATTCTCATTATCCAGAATGGATTTTGTGACACATAATTGGGGACAAAAGAAACTCCTAGCATCACATGCCACCCTCAAACCAACCCAACTCATAAAATGATCAATGTAATTACTTTACAAGTCTCTTCTTTTATCTTCATGTTACAATATTGGATTCATATCTAACATGATCTTTATTATCATTAACCCCACAACTATCATATATGCCTTAATGGCTTAACGTAATTACAAAATCATGCCTTCTACTTTGATTTCCTCAGGACATGAATAATTCATTTTTTTAGCACTTTTTTTTTATGTTCTGGCATCTTGAAAGCCTGAAAAAACTGAAACTCAGACACAAAGTGCCTCAAGAATAAAAGCAAATATGGAGTGGGATGATATGATGAGCTTACACATACAAATATATAGTAAAGAAGAACTATTGGACCCAAAATTGTGTTATTTCTCTGTCACTCTCTTTAAATGTCACTTATTTCCATTTCAAACCTTCCTATAAATTTCCTTTGCAATTCTGTCCATTTAAAACAAGAAAAATATCAAAAACTCTCTCTTTGAAGCCTTGAAATGGGTGCTGGTTGCTCAAAAGTTTCTCTATGTTTTTGGCCCTCCAACCTAAAAACCCACATGATTACTAATTCTACTGAAATGGGTAAGGTTTATTTTTTCTGATCTCTTTTCATTTGATTCAAGAAACTAAGCAATATCGATACTGATATTTCTTTTATATGGATGATTTTGTGCAGAGTCTGCAGAGTTAGCTGCATTGCCTTCTTTCAGACTTTACAGTCTAGATGAACTTAGAGCAGCAACCTCTGGATTCTTGAAAGAAAACATTGTATCAGAACATGGTGCAAAAGCTCCTAATGTTGTTTACAAAGGACAGCTTGAAGATGATGATCGTTGGATAGCGGTTAAGCGTTTTAGTAGATCTGCATGGCCAGATACTCGCCAATTCCTCGTTTGTGCTACTTTGCATTTATGTGATTTTCTGTGCAGATATTATTTTTAGTATGTTCATGACAATAACGTTGCATTTTTGGTATTTTTAGGATGAAGCTAAATCAGTGGGGATGCTTAGAAGTGAGCGGTTGGCGAATTTGATTGGCTGTTGCTGTGAAGGAAATGAGAGGTTGCTTGTGGCACAGTTTATGCCTCATGAAACACTTTCAAAGCATTTATTTCATTGTTAGTCTCACTCACTCTTTTAATTTTGCAACAAATTTTTAATCAAGTCTTGGTAAGTTTAAGATGTCTAATACCTTATTGTCTAAGTAAGTTTGCATACATCTACTTAAATATAAAAAAAAATTAATGCTCCCCATATCTTGCTCTACGAGGGCCAAGCGGGATATGGTTGGTTTGTTTCTTTTTTCTTGGCAAGTTGAAGATATCTTTATTCTTTACAGAGAACAAATATCTAAGAACGATAAAATATCAGGCCAACTAGAACAAGAAAATAACTTACATAAGACTATATATCTATCGTTTTTGGATTATTTAGGGGAGAAGCAACCATTAAGATGGGCATTTAGGTTGAGAGTGGCTTTGTATCTTGCGCAAGCCTTGGATTATTGTAGCAGCAAAGGAAGGGCATTGTATCATGACCTCCATGCTTACAGAGTTCTGTTTGATCAGGTACTTTCATTTCTTTTAATTTGATATCCACATTGTTTAATAGATAATTATTTGGTATTCTTATTCTTAAACTATGTTACTCGACAGGATGGCAATCCACGGCTCTCATGCTTTGGCCTTATGAAAAATAGCAGGGATGGAAAGAGCTATAGTACAAACTTAGCTTTCACCCCACCAGAGTATTTGAGGACAGGTATAACAGAGATGGTGAAATTGATCAACAAGTACTACAAGCTCAACATAAATGTATATGTATTGAACTCACATCAAAGTCTCTATGTGGCAGGCAGAGTGACTGCGGAGAGTGTGGTTTACAGTTTTGGCACCATATTGCTTGATCTTCTCAGTGGCAAACACATTCCACCAAGTCATGTAAATGTCATTTATAGACTATGAAGTGATATTAGCACAACTTTTTACATTTAAACGTCTGCTGTCAATCTCTTGCAGGCGCTTGACTTAATACGTGGGAAGAATTATGCAATGCTAACAGACTCGTGCTTAGAAGGTCATTTCTCAAATGATGACGGAACTGAGTTAGTACGGATAGCTACACGATGTTTACAGTATGAGGCTCGAGATAGGCCAAGTGCTAAATCTCTTGTCACTGCTCTCGCTTCTCTTCAAAAAGAAACAGAGGTTCAACTCTATCACAACTCATCTATTTTAATATTATGCGACAGTTTCTAATACAAAATTCTTAGCAGGTTGCATCTTATATTTTGCTCGGTGTTAATCAAGAAACTGATTCCTCTATGCAAATTACAAAATTATCTCCTCTCGGAGAAGCTTGCTCAAGAGTGAATCTAGATGCCATTCATGACATATTGGAGAAGCTTGGTTACAACGATCACACAAGGATTGCACAAGGGGTCTCTCTCCCCCCCCCCCCCCTCTCCCCTCTATAGTTTCAAATACATGGTTTCATTTTTTCTAAAATAAATAAATTAGCCCAATGTCTGATATCTTTGAAATTAAGGTCATTTACATTTGACAACTCTTGTTTGCATTTGCAGCTTTCATTTCAAATGTGGACCAATCACATGCAGGAAACCATAAACTGTAGAAAGTGTGGGGACAGTGCTTTTCGAGCTAAAGATTTCACTTCGGCCATCCATTATTACACACAGGTAAGCACTATCAGGAAGCAGTATCTGCATACTATGATGTTTAAAAGTAATGTATGATACTCACTGCTGATAGTTATCTATCTAGTTCATCGAGGCCGGAACAATGGCGTGTCCTATCGTGTTCGTGAGGCGCTGTTTGTGTTACTTGATGGATGACAAGCCTCAAGAAGCTCTTGGAGATGCAATGCAAGCACAAGTAATATCCCCAGACTGGTGCGCTACCTTGTATCTTCAAGCAGCTGCTTTATACAGCCTGGGGATGGACAAGGATGCACAAGAAACACTTGAAGATGGTTTCTTATTAGAAGCCAAAACAAAACAATCAAGAGTCAAAATGTAAAACTTTATATTCTCTTCGGTACAACAAACTCTTATTTTTGTAGTTTTTGTCTTGTATTTATCTAGCGGGCAGTTGATTTTTGACTTGTAAGCAAAGCCTGAGGATTTTTTTGATCTGTGATTGCTGAATTTTTTTATGTGCATTTTATTATTTTATACTACATCCGATGAACGAACAACATTCATTAGTGACTTTTGCTAATCGGAGCGTGTTCAGAAAGTCTTCCCTTCAAATCTTTCAGCTCTTTATCCTAGGTGACTTTCAAATGTATTGATGTACAAAATTCATTGTGTCGACTTTCGAATGCATTTAATGTACAAGATACTAACTCCGTGACTCTGTCTCAAATTAGATGGGTGACACGTACGTTAAGATACATTGATTAAATAGTTCCAGTAAATTATTTTTTTAATTTTCTGTTTATAAATAAAGATTTAATTATTAAATTTTTACTTGTAAAAAGAAAATTTAAAAAAAAAAAAAATTTAAAGAGCTACGGGATGAATGCATCTTAACATACATTGTAACTGCTTTTTTCGACGCCCTGAAGTTTTGAAATAGTTGGTGAGCTTACATTGCACATGCGCAGAGAACTGAAGTATTTTGTTTGTTCAATTATGGAACTGCAGTTAAGTTGTAGTTCTTGCATGAAGAAATAACTGATCATATCAAATTCCAGAATCCGAAAAACAAAAGATAATTAGCATGGTTAATGCACATTTCTACTGCATAAGGTAAATACACTATGAAGGCTGGAAATAATTCCAGCCGAACTTAGCAAAAACAATAAAAATAATAATTCCAACCGAGATTATATACAATATAGGTTAACAACATATTTGGTCCACATAGATAAAATAAATATGTTATAAAACTTGAAAATGATAGCAACTGAAATTAAATACATAAATTACAGAGCCATTCCACTGGTTTCAAAATAATACAAGCACCGCATTGCAGCTTGTGATCGGACGACTTTATTCTAGGAGCTTGATCGATCGTAAACTTCTTTCCCCAATTTCCATTTTATTCTGAGATAAACTTGAATTGATAGACAAGTAATTTAACCACCCAAGATTGCAATTTACGATGCAATGCGAGTGCTCATTCAAAAATCCGGTTGTGACAAGTTTTATCGCAAGGGTATGGACAATCTATCTTTTGAAATGGACTCCGATCGTAGTACCAGTCCCCAATTGCCTTTGCAATTGTCTGCAGTACATATTTTGAACAAATAAATAAACCAGTTAGTATCACTGAAAAGTTATCCTTGCGTCCAGCACAGAATGTCACTTTACAAAGATTATTTTCAGCACACTTTTGGAGTACGTAGACCAACTCCACAAGTCTAATATGATATTATAGTGGGGAATGAAATGGAATATACTGTTGGGGCCCAGGTGACTAAAGTGCTTGTTAAGCATAGTAATATAGTAATAGTATGTGGAAACCAACTGAAAACAGCAAGAGAAATAGAGATTATCACCTTATTATCCAACAACGGGGAATCGGCCCTTAGCCAAGTTTCCTGTGTTCCAGTTTGGCAGTGGGCATAGCAAGAGTTTAAAAACATCCCTCTAGATTTAGAGCTATCCACTGCAGGTGCGGCACTCAAAAACTGCAACCTAAAATCTGAAACAATAGAATTTCAAGCATATGGTTCAAGTACAACAGGGGTCCCTTTAGAGAAAATGTGGACTGATACATTTACTTCAAGAAAAATATGATTCTCGGTACTTGAAATTTGGTCAGAAATTACAGTCAGACTAAAAAATCTTGTGCTATGCAAAACAGTAAAATTAAGTATAGCTGGGTCCATAGTAATTTACCTTGCAAGGTTTTAAGTTGGGCTGTTGAGCACTTTGTTATATCAAGCTTGCAGTCGCGCCAGGTGCCATGGGGATCAGCAACACCAGGAGCCAAAATGTTCTTTACCTAAAAAGATTGAGATGAAAGCAAGAACTAAGGTTATTGAATAAACAAAAATCACCTGGCTAACATATTGTAGAAGCAATTAAGATCAGATTATTGATAGGAAAATACAAGTGGCGGCCAACTTAAGAACCATTTCCATATGACACTAAGAGTATACTAGTTTCATTCGCACCGACATCTGATTTAACAAAATATAGAAAGTACTGAAGATCATGGAGAGGGGAACAGAATACGATTTCCTTGATCATATGATACCTTTAATCGTGTTAGTTAGATTATGTTAATTTGCTCAATTTACATATATATGTAGCTGTAACTATTTCTTCTTGCTACTTCACATAAAAATTGTATTGAAGACTGTTGTATGCAGCTATCTTATATAATTGGAGCACCAACTTCAAAAACATAGGAAACACCACCATGCTCTACCCTATGTTTCTAAAAATTAGCAAAACAAAAAAAACATAGAAAACTCTCTATTCTATCATTTCATACCTAAAAGGAGCGTGCTGCATTGGAAAAATTAATTCATACAGAGTTAATACTATATTTACATATCACATATCCCCTTACCCGATATTGTGTGTGTGTACATAATATCAGACAGTAATTAGTAATATCTCGATTAAAATTATAATGTTTCTAACCTGCCATGAATCATAGGCCGCATTGAGCAGAAAAATTGGTGTTTGGATTTGTTGAACCACGTTTTGAGGGAAAAAGCACTGAAATTTAATTTGATTAGATCTCTAAGCAATATTAGGAGGCAAGAGGGGACAAACATATGATATTGGCCTTTCTTACCAAACCCGGTTTGAGTCGTGAAGTGCAAGATGAAGGTAAATTCTTTGCCGATCCCTACAACAAAGAATATTTATTCAGAATCCGAACACATAAAGCATATATTTCCTGTAACACACAAGGAAGGGGATAAAAGTGGTAAAAGTTGTGAGATATCTTATGCAGAATGAGTAGCTGATTAGATTAGCAAAGTAAAAAGAACGTACATGTGTCCTGACAACATCATCGTACATAGTTTCGATATGTGCTGCTCCAGAAATAGCCTTGCTGTGCAGATTCCGAAATGTTTATATAAGGGACAAATTAGGAAGAAGTGAAATATAATATGCATGAAGATGTGAAGGATATATGCAAGTCTCTCAAGAAAAGCTTACACGTTTATAAAGTAACCTGCATCAGCAAGGCATTTTACTTTTGCACTCGTGGGTAGAAGAGATCTAAATTTATCACAATGCAATATGGAAGCTAATCCACCAGCCGAACAGCCAGAAATTATTGCCTATGATTAAAGCAAAAAGAGTTAATAAGAACATTAAAGAATGAGAGGGAAGCATTAACAACTAAATGGCACATACATTCTTAGCATCCTTCATTCCTTTTGCTAATAGATCCTCAATAACAGCAAGGAAAATCCTTTGTCCTCTGAAGTGAAGATTAGTAGCCTGAAAATTTTATCAGCGCATCATGAAAATTGAGGATAAGAAAATAAATAAAGACAAGAAAACTATTATAGGACCTATATATACTGAGTTCAAGTTATCATATATCTAACATACTCAATGCTGCACCCGGATACACACAGAATATGCATGTGTTTTTATAATTTCTTGTTAGGGATGTACAGAGTTGTGTGTTCCTCATCACTCTTTACAGAGAGAAAAAAATGTATTTTTGATAGAATTTGCAAGACTTACAGGATCAACTGCTTCCACATCCCCAGTGAATGATGCTCCATCACAATACCTAACCTTGATTGTGTTCCAGTTGTAGAAGTCTAGACAAAAACGAAAGAGTTTATCAGTGAGGATGTGGAAGTCAGATGAAATATTCAGCCAAAATAATTGAATAGAAGTACTTACCTGGATTAAACTTAGCTGTATTGCTGAACATCCCTGAGAATGATAGTACTTTAGTCATTTGCTTTGAAGAACCCAAGCGTGTATTTATACGATCAAGGCAAGTAGTCACATTGTTGCACCATCCTCCTCCCTGGAAAACTCCACACATATTTACACTTTTCTTCTTTTTTATAAAAACAATTAATTAGGCAATAAAATTATGAAAACAAACATATATGCACTTATCAGTGTGTGTGTATTGTATAATACTCGAAAGCATGTTTAATACTCGAAAGCACATTAAACTGAAGATTGCCTCAAATCAATCTATCATTTCTCAAAGTAAAATTAGGTTATTAATATAGCTTTAATCTTTTGTTGAAGGTGTTAATCAAGATAGTGCAATATTTTTGTTGCAACACTAAATAAATTAAAAATGTCTAGAAAATTTCACCAACCTCAAAGTGAACCAACCAATTGTTAATTCCCGCACCAAACCCCTTGGACATATGATAAGCTGGTGGGCTTCCATCCAGGCATACTATAAATACATATGATCGGCAGATATTGTGATAAAAAACCACTCTCATATCAGAACAGAACAGAAAAAGTATGGTAAGTTCATTTTTGTTTTTCACCTGCTCCTTTTGCTACAGCACTCTGGAGATATGTTATACCAACATCAAAACTATCAACTTTGAGCAAAACTAGGGCAACGGCTAGTGTTTGTAACCACAGGCATAATCTTGTGTTCACCATACTCCTTGTAAGTAAAAAAGAGTCATCCATATGAGAGAAAATAATAATAATGAACGAGTATTGTGATGCTGTATATGTCCAAATTTCAAGAACATAGCAGACTATATTAGACTAACTGATTCATCACTAGATCACAAAAACATGCCTAGCCATAGTCAGCTCAAAGTAATTACTATTTGAATTAGAATAGTATCAGTGTTTCGACATAATAATAGATTTATAATCTAGCAAGAAGCCAAATTTCCATTGCTCAGACTTGATCATCTTAAAATTCAGCAGACACGTGTCTACATTCAGCCAAGCTAGCCGGCCAAAGAAAAAAACAGCATAGATCATTACTATATATCCTACCTAATTCAATAAATACATAAATCATATTATATAAAACTAAGGCTAGCAAAAGCATGTGAGTATTAATAATAGTTTGTTTTTTAATAATTCATATTTGTATAATTTATAATTTATGCTAAATTAATGAAATAAATTGTCATCAAATATTATAAACCACATACAAAAACAAATTCAGCCCTTTTCAGTCCCGACTTTATTAACTTTGGTACATTTAATAATTAAATAACATTGAAAGTAGAATCCTTTTAGATTAAATATTTGGTGCAGATGGGTTGGAGTTTATTTCGGACAGAGTAAATTTTACACTATTTCAGTGTAAAAATAACACCAAAATAATATAATGGATTGGGATGCTCCGGCAGTTGAACATGTATGTTGCAGATAGCCAGGTTTCTTAAAAAGTGTATATATGTCAGATTTTTGTTAAGAGTCCCTTTTTCGAAATACATAATAATTAATTTGTGTTGTATAGGTATTTTTTGGAAAAAAACAAGATTTTTGAAGAGTTGTAATCTTCACATCCATACAGATAGGTGGACTTTAAACTAAGATCACTTGACAAAGATGATAACGTACCAAACTAACATAGCAATATTTTGTTTGTACCAAAGTACCCCTGGATAAGGATATGTTAGTGCCACTAAGAAACTGGGAGTCTGGGACAGTAAATCCAAGGGCATTGTTTCAGTTTACATTACATAACATCAAAATAATTACCATTGCATACTTCTACTAAGAAACTAGGTGGTCTATGGAACTCTCATAATTCGTAGCTAAAACCATTAGGTGAGTGTGATATATGTGTATGCATGTATCACATAATATTACTATGACAATTCATTAATAGAAGAAGATACAAGAGTTATGAGCTGAATAAGATTTTCACAACTATAGCAAGTAAAAAGTTAAAAACAAGAAATGAGCTAACTAAAAAGAAAGTTCAAGAACAAAGAAAAAATGTACACTATATGCAAAAGTACCTGAAAGGAGAGATGGGAAAGTTTAAAGACCCAAAGAAAGAAGCTTTAAGTGATTCTGCAGAGAATTCAGATTTGAGAGAGAGAGAGAGATCTTGGAGTGTATTATTTGTACAAAACTGCATAAAGAGATAGAAATATATAGGGCCCGTGTGAGTGTGTGTGTGTGCATATCATGTCTAAAGACAAGACTCCCCTTATCGTACAGTGGTCTGTGAAACAGTATTACTTTTTGCTTAAAATAATGAGGAATCTGATATGTAGACATACAAAACAATCATGTAAAAATAGGTAGTGAAATTTCATTTATATTGGAATGCGGTGCTACTAAAGTAAGTGCTTCCAAAAATACCAATTTTTATCATGAAATAGTGATTTATAATTTATATTTATATTATACAGTTCATATTTTAATTACAACAATCAAAAATTGATTCAAATCAAGAAGAGTAATCGTATATAGGAGTAATACTGTTACCTAAATTGAAATAATTATTTAAAATAATTCAATAACATGTTTTTATTTGGTAACCAAATAAAATCTTAAAACTTCTTGACAAAAATGAAAGAAAAACTTATAAATAGTAATTAGCATCTTGTATAATGCGTACTACACTGTAACTGAACTGCACCGGACGGATTCAAGGCGGTATAGGCCCCCCAAACCTTCCCATAAATTTTATATATTTAAAATTATAATATATTATATGTAATTTTTAAAAATTTAATATATTTTCTTAATTTTCTTAAATCATTCATAAATTTCAAAATTATTGTTCTTTTATTTATAAACATTTTTAATATATATTATTTGATCTTTTAAATTATATATACATATTTATATACTTTACTATTAAAAGTTATTACTAGAAATTTTGTCCCAAAAAAAATCCAGTTGTAATTGTACTATGGCATCTTACTATGTATTTAAATTCAAGAAGAAAACTTAACTACGGGTAAGAGTTGAAATACATTGTACAATTTCTTTTTATTAATTGAGTAAACAATAAACTTTGTACTTGCACATTTATTCTGTGTGTGCATTTAAAAAATGGTTTTTCTTTAACCAAATTCTGGCAGTCCTACCTGATCTCATAGTCCTACCATACCATTCATGAGACGCGTTAGTTTGACATTGTGACCTTAACTCCTTGTAAATGAAATTATAAATTTAAAACTGGAGACAAACCTGTTTCTTATAATAACATTTACTACTTTTGACTAATATGCTTCAAATATGATGATCTCTTGTCGCGATTAATATGTTCTCGTCCATATATTTTTATGTGTACGGGGTAAACTTTAACACCATAGCCTACAGTACTATCTTTGACAATTTTAGTTTTGGATCGAGTTAACATATTTGAATTAAAATTTTAATTTAATTTAAATTTGTTTTAAAATTTTAATGAATTAGAATATCTAACTCCATCTGAATTATACATGAATAATTTGAACTTTAATTGAAATATAACTAATTTATTAATATATATATATTATTAAAAAATAAATAAATATTATTTAAATTATATAGATTAATATAAAATATATTTGGATAAAATATATATTAATTTAAATGATAAATAATACATATATAATATAAAATATATGTATTTTATAATATATAATGGTGCAATTAGCTTTTAGGAGATTGAATTAGCAATTTTGACTAACGGATTAGCAATTTTGAATAAAATTGATTGAGTTGAATTAGCTTTTGTATTTTATGTAGATACATCATACATGACAATCATCTAATTGAAAAAACTCTCACATTAGCTCATCGGGTCATACTGTTATTTCAATTCGTTAACTATCAAACAAATTTATCTAGTCAAACCCTAATTTGACTCAAATCTCTAATTTTTACTCAAATCTTTAAATTTCAAATAGGGCTAATATCGGGTCAATTTTGAATAATTTGAAAATGACTCAATTATTATGATCAGTTTTGAATCATGCCGAACTCGAAAAATTCTATCCCAATTTATATTTTTAGGGCAAAATTTGTGTCGTACCTGATTTTACTACCTTATATACATTACATATTTTTATATAATTTAATGTCTAAGGTGCCCTTACATAATATACTTATAGTCCTCCATCCCCCTGCGTATATCCCTTTCTAAATGAATTAAATTTATCTTTTAATAATATCGATTTGTCTTTTTAATATAAATGTAACTAAAATCTTTTAAATTATTTTTATATTTAATGTTTTCAAAACTTAATTATTTAAACTCTTATTTATATTATTACATTTTAATATAGAATATAAATATATATATATACACACTGTATAATACACTATTATCTGATTAAGTTCTTATAATAGAAATTATTTTAAAAGAGACGCAAAAGAGAAGGACACTATTATGATAATTGCACTGATGCATTATCATAAATACTTGTATGATTCCTCATAAATAGAGATGGCGGACTGGACACCGAACATGTTATAGTGCAAAATAAATTAATGACATACAGGTAGATGAGCCCCCAGACAACAACTTCTTCCCTTCTCTCATAATTTTTGTTGGTTAGTTTAATTATATTTTTACATGTGTCCGGATCAGCTTACGCGCATCTAAACTAATCATGCGCTCAACTGGAACTCAACTAATCCATGAGTGTCCCGTTTATTTCCATGCGCTCAGCTGGAATTAGAGTTGGCCAAATGAGCGAGTCGAGCGAGCCAGACCGGTTCACCGGCAAGCCGGTTTGACCAATTCCTAACTTGTGGACGGCACGTGAAGCTGTTCGGGCCGGTTCTCAGAAAAGCTGACTCGTGTGCGGCTCGGCGGGTTAGCCGAGTTTATTATTTTTTTAATTTTAATTCTATTTAATATTTTAAAAGTATTAAAAAATTATACGAATATTTTTTAATTTTTATACAAAATTAAAAACGGAACAACTGTTTGTACATAATAAACATATTTAAAAAATATTAACAATTTTATAATTTTTTTAATTTAGTAATAACAATTAATTTAAAATTAAGATTGTGAAAATTTCTTACAAATTTTCTACTGCTAAAAAGCTTCAATTTTTAAATAATAAAGAGATTCACAAATGATTAATTTGGCCAATAAATATATTACACAATGCAATGATAATCTTCCACTGCAATTAGTACACAGAGGAGCAGAATGTGTCAAGTGTGCCGAGACGGTCCGTCCGGGCTGGTTTGTCACGGTTTGTGGCGAGTTACGCGAGCTGGTTCGTGTCGCTCGGTTCATTCAATTACAACTTGTGCACGGCACGATTTTTTTACCGATTTGTGTCGGTTTGTGAACTGACCCGGTCCGAACTGCCTCCCACGAATTTTCAACGAGCCGGGGTGAGCCGGGACATGCAAACCCACTCGTCTGGCCAGCTCTAGCTCGAATCGAACTTGAAACCACGGGGTGATAAGTCCAAAGGTCCTAGCTACGGGATCGATGCGAGACCCTTCTCTTATAATTATTCTTACTAACTTATACGCTATGTTTTTATTTTTAATAATAATTTTATTATTAAATTTTTATAAGATTTAAATTTGTTCAATTTTAGTATTAAAAAAATATTTTTTCCTAAAATTAATACTAAATTAATATTTCATGTATTTTATTCATATTTTTGTTCAAAAGTGATAAAGTGTTTTGACTAAAATGTGTTTTAGTTATAAAAAAAATTACCAATTACCATACCCAAATATCTACCAATAATATTTAACCATTTTTATATTATGATTTAAATAATATATTACAGGTACGATGGACTTATTATCTACCCATTTATTTTTTGGTTCTTTAAGCTTATATAGTACTGTTACCAACTTTTGGAAAATAAATTATTATATAAATATATTTAGAGAATATTTGACTTCGGTAGAATCAATATTTAAATATTTTTACGACTTTCGTGTAAAGATATGTCAAAGTATTTAAGTTAAATCATAGGCTTGGATAAAAATTGTATATCTTGCAAAACAGACAAGGAAAACAGGACTTATTCAAAAGATGATACATGATTGATTGGTAATCCGCTTACATATGTAATTATCATTTTTTTTATAATAAAGTAAAATTTTCCAACTATAAAAAACGATAAATAAATTATTAAAATTTCTGTTACGCACCAACAATCTATAGAATAGGACTGTAAAACGATATTGTATCCTTGTAAAAATAAAAAATCATCCATGCAGACAAGCTTTAATAAGAAACCATAGATGTAAATGCGGATTTTGACTTGATGGTTATTCCACCTTTTAATTCGATAATAAAATGTCTCGATAAAGTTTGGTATTTTATCAAGGTATTGGATAATTCTTTTGTAAAGTTACAAATATATTTTTTTATAAAAATTAGATAGTGACGTAATAATGAATTTTTTATAATTGATTCTTAATATTCATTCATGTCGGTGCGTAGAATATTAATAATTTAACTTGTGAATATAATTTCTCACCGATGCTCCGCTGGAGAAACCAACATAGATGTGCTTCAAACACGCGTATTCAATTTTATAACCAATAATTTTGACAAATCATGTGTATCTTCCAATAAAGGGAGTGACTCCACATGCAAAAAGCGACTTCTAACTGATGATTACGCGCTTTTTGTTATGTACATTAATTGATCGGAATATATATTACTATTTTAATTCGAGAAATTTTAATTAAATTTAATTAGTAATTCTGATATCGAGTAGGGAATTTACTCAATACTTCCGCCAACTTAAACACATAATAAGTTTCTAATTTTTCAAAATCTCGAATTATTAGTAGAATGTTTATCATAAATTTATATTATATACTGGCAGATTTTATATTATATTTTAATATAAATATTAATTGTTTAACTTTGTTCATAAATAAGTATTATAACCTGCTAATATAGTCAATCAGTACATTTGTATTGTGCAATGCAAGGACTTCTAGTAGTGTGTTTTCATGTTTAGGGTATAAACACAACTTCTAACCTCTTTTAATAATGTTTATAGGTCAACTGGTCAAGGTTTATACAAATACTTGTGTTTGTGTCTGGATGTCTGTTGGTGATCTGTATACATGGATGTAGTATCCGTTCCATGGTGATATAGTGCCCTATCATCTTGGTAGGGTATCATAATCATAAATTATTACTCTCTCCGTTCCTAATTAATACTGTAGTTCTTTTTTGACTTTTCATGATCAAATTGACTAGTCTTTGATTAATAATTAAAAATTATTTTTTTATAATTTTAAAAAATTAAAAAATAGATTATATATATATTTTTTAACAACATAAAATTTTAATTTTTTTTCAATTATATATTATATTTAAATTACAATCAACGATGAGTTAGTTTGACCGTAGTGAAAACAAACAAAGTGGATAACTAACATGGAACGGAGGGAGCACTAAAATAAATGTTTTGGCACCCAGAGTCTGACAGTGAATGGTATTGATTGGCTGTTGTTATACTCTGTGTGTTACATGTGATTTGGAGATTGGGGGATGAAACTTTTTAAAGTCTTTTTATAAATAAATTTGGCAGAGAGAATTTTGATTAATGTCATCTCTCTCATTCTCTCGATATTTATAATTAAATTGGATATGAAAATAAAAAAAATAAAGAAAAGACAATATGTATAAGGTGACGAGACGTATTAAATTTTATAAAAAAGAGAGAGTATTATTTAAGAAAATGTTAAAATATGGATGGAACAACCAAAAATGAAAGTGTTAATAAATGGATGGAGTAATTTTTTAATTTTTGGACGATGGATCTTGTAATGAAATGAACTTGGTTTCTTTTTTAACACTAGTGATATTTAATAATGAGATTTTAGTTATTTTTCAAGATTAATCAAACTTTTAAATAAAATTTATGCTAATTTTTACACAAACAAAGACCAATTTTGTTTTAATAAATTTATCAAGTTCATCCTACACTTCAATTTAGGTCATAACTCATACGCCCCCGTGTATGTTACATTGTGTATTTGTTGCGTATTTATAATGTAGTGTGCAATGCGTGGATCAAAAAAGAAAAAACTTTAAGTTGGCCCAGCCCAATAGCCCTTCCTCAATCCTGCTTTGATCACGTTCGCTGGGATCTGAATATCTGATGCTTCTGTGAGGACAATGAATTATTTGATGTAGGATGGGGTCAGATCAATATTTGTACAAACATATCTCAATATGCAATAATTCACATCTATATGCACTATATACACATTAAATTTAGGATCTTTTTTTATACGCTCGAACGTGTGAAGTGAACTCTGATATCATGTTAAATAACTAGAATACTCGTAAACCTCGAGTAGTTAGTAAAAGCTACTAAATAGAGTTTATGCTATTGTATATGAATGAAAATATACTTTTAACAGGGAGTTATGGGAGGACATGGAAGTGAAAGAGCCAAGAAATGATGAAGCCCAAAATCATACATGTAAGAAGAAAATTCATGATCCTACGACCCCGACTATTGCTTCGTGCCTCATACTCAATCTCAGGTGCTGTAATTGCTTCTGCAACAGCTCTTCTACTGTTATTTACTTCATCTTTCCTGTTGTCTTCTTTAGAAACATAGTGTGCAATGGTGCCACAAATCTCACAGCTTCTGCATATAAACAACAAAGGAAAGCACAATTTTGGTTCAGACTTCACACACAAACAATATCATTTGCAAACATTTGAAAATTAGCAACTAGTTTAATGAAAAAGAGTACTACACTAATGTAAAATTACTTTAAGACAAGCCCTGATCATGATAAAGAAGTTACCTGTTTCCTCTGATTTTAAACCAAGTGTCGGCGCAATGTTGATGAGCAGAAGCAAGATCACCCTTACAATCACACTTTAACTCAATAGCAACACCACAACATGACTCCATCAAACTCAAATGACAAATTCTACACTCCCTCTCCACCAGTATTTCCATATCATTCATTTTTTCATTATCAGTATTCTGCACCTCCATTTTCATTTCACCGCTCTCCAAGTCCATTTCCAAGTTCCCCTCAGTCTGCAGGTACAATCCGAAACCCCCATCGATCTCTAACGACTCTTCATCGGACCCGCTTGACCATGTCTTATCGGACTCGGAGAAATGTAAGCTGCCAGAATCTTTCAGGTTGGCTGGTGACATTTACAATTATTTTGAAGCTTCACATAAGAAAAGAAGAAAACTAGAAAATATGTTTTTATTTAGTAATGATGCAGAAGTTGAAGTGGAAATGTCAGTTACATTGTTAGAATGTGAACTGTACGTTGTCTTGAGGAGAAACAAAAGAGTCACTATCATTTTTCCAACTATATTATCTCCTGCCGGAAAAGCTGGATAATTCTTTCATGGTTGATTCATGAGTGGTCGAAATATTTAACAAATATTCTGAAACTAGGCTCTCTACTTAATTTGCTTCTTTTTTATGGTTAGCAAATGCCTCTTCAATTATCTACTCTTTCTATAAAAATAAATATATGGCATATTTGGAATAATATTATGCATATACATACATACATACACACACACACATATATATATATATATGGATGGTAGGTATAAATACATAAATTATTTAAATCTAGAACACAGACATTGCAATACTTGTGAACAAATTAATGTTGAATTTATTGCAACATAACTGTAATGAGCTGTTTTAGAAAAAAAAAATATTTGTTAAAATTTTCTTTGCTGAAAAAGTATATAAAAATGACAAAGATATATGGAAACAAGTATATACAACGTACAACTCCTTCCCATTCATTTTTCAATATTTCCTAAAATTTCATTTTTTTTACTAATTTTGTCACATCCACCGCTTTACGCACATTTTTTTCGCTTCCTCTTTTCTCTTTTTTCTACTTCTTAAACTCCGTTCCCCACCAAAATATTAACAATTAGGTGAGACGAAGAGAGCAACAGATTTAATTAACTAAAACTAGATTGCAAGGCCATCACAACTCTCAATCGGTACAAACTATAAAAAAAAATAAAAAAAATATATAAATACAAGCTGTGGAGATGAATGTGAATCTTGGTCTTAATTAGGCTTCGTTAAACAAAAAACAATCCAGAAGATAACAAAATTTGTCGCCAATTTGTTTGGTTACGTACATTAATACTTAAACATACAACTTTCATCTAAAATTCAATCATTAAACAAGCTTGGGGCACAACAAAATACATGTAATCCCTACAACTTTCATCTAAAATTCAATCATTAAACAAGCTTGAGGGCACAACAAAATACATGCATTACATAATTACGTCAATGTTGATAAGCTTTTAGTATGTTAGTGAAAACCGCCAAGAACGTTCGGAAGAACCAACAGCAACCAAACTCCAAAATTGACTCCATTAGAAACTTGAAAGCCCTAGGCTCACCTCACAAAACATAGCACGCTTGAATCCACATTAGCATCAAAGAATTAGTCCTTTACATGGAAGATATTACACAAGGTTATAGTAGTCGTTCCACTTTATTTTTAGTCTTTCTTCGTTCTCAAATGAAAATTACCGGAAAAGAATATATTTCCTATGTTCACAATAATCTTGTCTACTTCCTAAATCCGTATGGGAGTCTGACCCAGCTAATGCAGCATAACTTAAAAAAGCAGTTATACTAAAACTATGCCAATCTCCAATTCTCCATTGCAAGTGCAGCATATATTAGGTACATTGTGTAAATTCATCCATTGTGTATTTTCTTGGCCTACTCTTATTTCATATCCTTCCATTCCCCCGTCTTCCTAAAGCAGAACTTAAAAAAGCAGTTATACTTGTAAACTTTACTAGCATATTAGAAGCATCACTTCAAATTCGAAGTAAGGTTTTCACTCCTACACTATTAATCTACTTAATAGAGGATCTTACAAGATTCTTCAAAGCTTAATTGTGATTTGGCACCTCATAAAGTCCTATTTTATATAGTATGCATTTTACTATATTGAATCTCAAACTATAATAGTATACCTCCAACCAATTGGAGTGCAACTTTTAGCATAGGTTACATGGCATACACTATCTTCAGCTGCAACGAATAGATGTCAAACTTTGTACAAATGTATACACATACAAAGTTGTTAAAAGATGTAATATGGATTTCTTTATAGAGGAAGTATATTTGCCTAACATCGCGAAGAGAGATTGTGGTGGACAATGCCCTTTATTCAGCCTACCCCACCCTTTAAATAATGTTATAGGATAACTGGCCTGGTTTTTAGAAAGATATTGCTTATGATTCCTTTATCTCAGGTTATCACTCCCCTGGAGCACCTAATTAAAATAGAGCAGTTTCATAGTAGATTACTGCCAGTAGATGCAACCACAGAATAAAACTTCACCCTTTAAACTTTACTTCTCTTCATCTTCGTAATAAACTTTGATCATCATAACAAGGCATGGGGAAAGGGTAGTATTCCCTTCTAAGCCTAAAGGACAAGCCTGGTAGATTCAATCATACATGTATGACAAGCGTTGTCCGTTCTACTGATGTTTTGGATCATATACAATGAAGAATAAGTTCATTTTGCGGCCGCAACTTGTAGTAAATAAATATTGGAGTATACCATTCATGAAATAAGAACTTGTAATAAAAAGAGCATTGCCTTGTAAAAAGTATATAAAGATAAATTAATTGGGTTGTTGGAGAGCAATAAATATTGGAGTATACCATTCATGAAATAAGAACTGTTACCTACGAACTATATTGGCTTTTTTTGTTGACCCATATATCAAACTACAGCAGAACACAGTATCTAGGTTTACAGCCGACTTTACTGCAATCCGTGTAAAAGAGCATAATTTTGTTCTAGCAAGGCGACAGACTCAAAATTTCAACAAGAGTGTTATATACCAAACTCTTTACTTTACAAAACTAGCAAAGTTTTTCAAATTCATTACCTTGATAATTACAGTTAAACCTCTATAAATGAATAAGAATAACCATGAGACTGGAGAAAAAATCAAATATTTCAAACCGGCTTCCTCGGGTGGCAGCAGCGGGCAAGTGAATTTTTCATTTATTCATTTAACGAGGTTACCCTAAACCAGAGAAAATTATTTATTTAATGCAGTTAATAAATTATAGAACATTCATTTGACATTTATCGAGGTGTACATCTTTGATACTAACACGTACAAAGATTCTCAAAATATTTCCTTTTCCTGCTTTTTTTATGTAAATTCCTTGTATTTAAAATTTTGGATATATTACAGCTTTACTTTGGATCTCTTTAATGGTAAAATTCTAGAACTGTTTGAAATTGACTTGGCTGACAAAAATGAGTCCTCAGAATTCAGGAATAGAATTCCGGGTGACTAGCAGCGTAAGCATTTTTTAAAAACATAAGTGCCTTTCCACATAAGAGTCTGTCATATCATGCACTGTACCTCCATCATTCTTTACCACCTATGTCTATTTATGAAATCATAGGTCTTGTGACTTGCAAGAACAATTCTAGGGTCCACAGCTGATGTGCATCTTAGAATTAAAAACATGGTGGAAAGGGGGTCGAAGTCAAAAAGCTAATGTCTAATACACAAGTGACAAAAACAAAAAAGATAAACTCCCACTAAAACTTAAACCAGTATAAACATATTGCCATTGTAGACCTAGAATTCAAGAAATACAGCAAACCTGGAAACACTACAACGAAGCAGTAACTGAAGTCCAAGATTGTCATCCAACAACGGAAAGTCAATTGCATAGCTTCAATCTAATCCCCAAGATTGCCAAATATAAACATGCAACAATTAAGATATCTTCTCATGTACATAAATATATATATATATATAATAAGCCACGCCATAATAAAAAACCTCAAGCCTTAGACATAAAAGAAAACAAGACCTCATGTTGCAGTCAACAAAATTAAAATTGATAGTGCTTAAAACTATGTGTGGGGTACAAGTCTGGGATAGTAATTACTAGTTAGGTTTTTGCTTCTAAATAGATGTTCTAACATCCAATAACTATAAGTTCAACATATTTAATAAGATCTGCAAGCATTGCACCACTAATCTGTTAGCTAAGTACTATCAGTGTATATTAGCTCAATAAATAAATAGTTATTCCATGCTAAAAATCATTCTAAAGGGATTCTCAATTTTACCTGCATAGTATTTAAGTAAAGGATCTTCTTAGTATGCTTGCTTCATGATGATTAAGCGTGAATGAATACATAATCTATCTTATATACTGTATCAAAACTGAAACATTAAAAGTTTGGTTGTCGGTCGGTCAGTATTTGAGCAAGTTCAGTCAGTCGGTAAATGAGAAACTATATAAGAATGTTTCAACACATGATATTTAAAAAAAAATTAAAATTATTGTTGGAATTTTAAAAATAAATATAATTATCAAATAAAATGTTAAAACATAATAGGAAAACATGTGCATTGTAAGCTCGTATGTGTGTGTGTGTTTAAACATACTTAAAATTCAAGTTTGTTGAGTTATGCTTTAAATTTACTTTTGCTACATACACTCCTTCCTTGCACACTAGAATTATGTACCAATTCCTTATTAATTTTCCCTTTTGAGTGACTTTTTGTAATGAACTCATGATATTTTACTTTATTAATTTGACTGTACATGAAGCAATTTCAAATTCTGCATTTACCTTTCAACATATATTGTCTTTCTCATCAATTATGTTTTACGGGTTGTAATTGTTGAAAGGAAGATTTGACATTTGGGTAGCTCATTATTTTATACAATGTCTTTTATTACATCATAATAAACATCCATTCAAAACCAGTGGTGTTCTCTTTTACCAGGCTTATCTACACCCAAAACTTCAGGTCTAGCTCCTAATTCCATTTCCTCTCTACTTAAGTTGGCTATAAGAGCTAATAAGCCACTAAAATGCTAAGGTACTTTGGTTGTTTAATCACTTAGTTGCTATGCTCCAGATTTCTTTTGATTTCTTTCAAGTCAGTTGCTAAAGTGCCATATGCTGGTTGAGTAAGACTGGATACAATAACAAGAAGTACTCTACATCTAAAATCTTAAAACAAAAATAAATTATATCTAAAGTCGTATTTAGTAATTCACACTTGACTCACATTAAGTAGAGGAATTATTCCTTAGTAGTTCGCAATTAACCCTTTATTGATGATTAACATTCAATAGTACAAGTCCGCCTTAATTGTTTCAAAGAAATTATATTTGACTATACTAGCATCCAAATTCGACTAGTTTTCACATCTATTTGGGCCCCTGAGTATTCCAAATACCTGATTCATTCTACTACTCAATACCTACTTACGTCTTCCTACGTTCTTCTACAATGCCACAACTCATAGGTTCACTACGCACATGGAAATTGTCTGTTTTATTCTTTTAAACTGCAATATTCACATTGTTTCTAATCTACCCCCGAGTTATGATTCACAATTTAATTTATCTCTCTAGAATAGTATTTACAAGTGGGAAATTTTACTAACAATCCTCTCTGCTTCTCAAATTGATAAGATGTGATAAAGATCATAGTCTTTAGTCTTTAAACCGGATGGTAACATGAACTTGCAAGCCTCTCATTCTAAAGCCCCATTGGTTTTAAAAATATATATATTGCCCCCAGAAAGAAAAACAAAAAACACGTGTGTGATAGACCAAAGTGAATAGCAACAAATATCAGCAAGAATTATAATTGACAGTTGTTAATCGGTAGAAAGACACATACCCTTATTACAGCAACTAGTGAAGAGAAAAATCTATTTTTAGTTGACCAGAAAGCACGGGAGATCAAAAGAAGAAAAGTAGTAAACTAGTTATGCTAAATACTGACATGAAGAAATATGTCTGATACTCAAATAATATAAAACATGAACATTGTCAATCAGCGCCAAACCAATAGAATCCTTCATTTAATTAAGCTCAAATTCCTAACAAACACTGGATTCTAAAATGGGATTCATAATCACCTTACAAAATATAATAATTTACTCTATACCAGTATTTAACATTCATCTATACTAATGTGAAAGTTTCACATCCGAACAGGTTATACTGATACTAATATTTTAGTTCCAAAGTAAGCATAATCATAATATAAGATAAGTCTGAAATGACAAAAGTAGCATAAATCATCCCAATAACAATAAACAAAAAACAGAAGGGCAAATCACCTATTGCTAATTGTATGAAAACTGGGGCTTCAACCCTAGCTATTACTGACATCCCTTCGAAATATGCTGCATTTTACCAAGCATCAGTTAAGCCTTCTTCCCTCGTCCCCTATTACCAGCATTTCTTGACCTGCTTCCTTCTTCAACGGAAGAATGATCTTTGGAATTTCTATGACATAATAATAAGTACGCAAGAATCACCAACATTTCTAATTCATTTATACATAGTTTTTGTAGATTTAAGTCTCATGATGCTACACAGTATTAAATTTATTATAACAAATGCAACTTACTTCTGTCTCTTTGCATTCTGCTGCTTGATGCTAATAACCATATCCATAGTCCTATGTTGGTGCTCTGTTGTTTGAGAGTGTAAGTCTAGGCCATCAACTGTTTCACAATCAACCTTGCAAATACGACACCATCCCATACTGGTAGGCATTCTCTTTCTGAACCTATCAAAAGAGTTGGTTCCCTATAAGATTGCCGAAAACAAGAAGTACTGTCAGCATGCTTCTTAAACAAGAACTCTGAATGTAAACATAACGAGATAGGGCAACAAAAGGGAGAAAAAGGGAATTAAACTTTTTACTATAAACTAATTCGGAGCTTCAGAATATGATAAACACACTAAAATACATAAAATTCCAGAAGAAAACATCACTCACTGCATAAAAGCCACCATCACTTGGAAAACCATGGAGAGAATAGCTGCTCCTATATCCAGGCTCACCAAGTCGTGGGTAATTTGAACCAGGATCTGATAATGTACCAAAACCATCTCCACCGCGCAAATGACTCTGTCCATTTTTAGGGCCAAAAAGGTCACCCCTGTGCAAATGGTTAGGAATAAAATCTTGACCGGCCATGTCACCATTTCTAAAATGTTCAGGAAAAGGTTTGCCAACTGGATCTGGCAATATGTCAGAAGGTCTGGATCCTTCATGAACTGCATGAGTTTCCCGGCCATGAACATCAAGAAGACCAGACTGACTGTGTACGCCACCCGATATGCCTCCAAATCCACGTGATGGAACATTATGGTATTCTCTCCCTGGACTTGTAGGTGGCCGATGATCCACACCAAACTTAGGCCCTGAACCATGAAAATCAGGCTGAGTACGGGCAGAAAATCCTCTTGCTCTGTGATCCTCATTAAAACCTATTGGTCTTTCTCCAACATCGTTAGGATGGAAAGCCCCACTTGGATGATATGGGGGCAAGAACCTTGAAGGAGTGTCATGATTGAATTCATGAGGGGGATAATTACCTGCCCTTGATGAGAAGCCATTCCCAAAATTGGATGACGGTTCTACACCCATATTCAATGGTTTAGAAAACTGTTTAGGTGCATCCTCATATTCACCTTGACCAATACGTCCGGGTGGTCCAGACAAGAACGGATTCCCATCAGTAGCACTTTTGACACGTAACCCAGATGCAGCATCAAATCCAGGTACACGACTTTGATTAGCTAAAGGCTGCTGCCCGTATTGACCGAAAGGTCCTGATACATGGGGGTCAGGATATCTACCCTCAAAATGGTGAGGCCTCGGATTGTGTTGCATAGAAGTACCATCAGGGCCATGCACTGATCCTCCAGTAGGCTCAGCATTAAGAGTCCTGTAAAACATAGGTTGGGAATGAGTTGAGTTATTCTGGTAATGTTGCCTCCTTCGAACACCTTCAAAGCTTTCATAGGGAGCTCCTGGATAAGGACCGGACTGCAAATCTGAAGGCATAGCTGGTCTTTGTTGATGATATGAAGGCCCATAGGGCCCTGCAGGCAGCTGATGTCTTCCTTGATCAGTGCGTGGACCTTGAGCAGTGACTTGTTCGTGAGTCGATTTATTTTCTTGCATCCTCACATTAGTATCATCTTTCCTATGTCCCATATAAGCTTCTTTTTGTAGCGAAGTCGAATCTTTTCCAGAGGAATACTCCGCTTGCGTTGGAGGCAAAACATTGCCATCTCTCTCACCAAGGGCTGCAGTTTCTATTTTATTGCCGCCGGTTAAAGGATCTATATTACCATTGGCATCTTCCTCCTTCACATCTTTCTTAATTGAGGGCTCAGACAAACCCGATTTCAATGCATCCACTTCAGCATCCTCAACTTTGCCCATAATGCCTTTATGGGTTATATTATTTTCACCTTCACTTGTGATTCTATGTTCCTCATCACCACTTTTTCCCCCCGTTTCAGACGCTAAAACTTTGACCCCAACAGAATCCACTCCAGTATTACTAACATCCTTTCCAGCAGTACTTTTTAAAGCTGACCCGACATCTTGCCCTAAAGAATTTTCTTCACCTGATCCAGACTGAGAAAACTGTTGCCTGGAGGGAACTTGCTCAGATGGTTGAACTGCACTCGACGGGATTGGTCGGGGCTGAGCATTAACACCAAACACGCCACCAGATTGTGGAAATGGCTGAGATGCTGTTGCTTGATTTGGTGTAACAGGTCTTCCAGCCTGAGTCTGAGGCTGATGAGGAGGCATACCATGAGCTTGCACACTGTTATGTGGTGGTGGGACAGGAGGGACAGCAGCACCCTGCTGCAACAACTGATTAGGACCCTGTGGTCGAGACTGGACAGGCATAGGCTGCTGAGCAAAAGGTAGCTGATGCATTGGACCCCGGACCGAACCAGATGTCTGCGGAAGAAAGGCTTGCTGCCCGTATTGCTGAAGTGGTTGCTTCACGGGTTGTACTGCAGGACGTTGGTGACCACTGTGTCCCTGCTGAGGAGCTTGAGGACGAATCTGTTGAAGTTGTGCAGGAGGGACACCTCGCATTTGGCTTTGACTAGGCATCAAGTTTGGCTGTTGATTTGTCAGTGCAACATTAGCCTGAGGTGGAGGCATATGCGGGGACTGCTGAGGGAACTGAGGCATATGCATATGCATGGGATATTGTGGGGGTGCCTGCATCAGTTGCTGTTGAGGTTGAACTGGTAGATGTGATTGATAAGTTGGTACATGGGGAACTGGTTGCTGAGTTTGAAGATTGTTGGGCTGCAAAGGGGGGAGATAGGGATGACTTTGGGGTTGAGAGTGAGGCTGGAGCTGCATTTGAAGTGGTCCCTGATGTCCTCCTTGGGACTGTGCCTGCTGATTTTGAGGCGCCTGAAAATTCTGTTGTGCAGGAGGCTGCATGGAATGGGTTAGTTGATGAGGTTGTACTTGGGGGTAAGGCTGTTGTGAAGGGATTTGACCCTGGGCAGCTGGTTGAGTGTGTGGTTGGATTTGAGGTTGGGGCTGTGTCACAAGATGAGATTGTTGTGGATTGACTTGATTATGCACATATGAGCCATGAGGCTGTCCTTGAGGTGGAATTTGTAGTTGCTGCTGCAATGGTTGTGGTTGTTGGGACAGGAGCTGAGGCTGAGGCTGAGGCTGAATGTGCGCTTGGGTTTGGCCTTGTACCTGCTGCAACGGTTGATGATGGGGCTGAATTGCAGTTTGGTGCTGAGCAACCTGAGGCTGTCCTGCTACATGTGGTGCATGCTGCGGCAACTGCTGAGCAGTTTGTTGTTGATAAGGATAGTACTGCTGGTAGGACTGCTGGTATGGATCATAAGCAGGATACTGCTGATAATATTGTTGGAACTGTTGTGGATACCACTGCTCTGCAGTTGTCCCAGCAGCTGAAGTATTAGCTTGGACCTGAGGGTTTGCATTATGGGCAGTTGGTGGGGTAGCACCAATCTGAGATACAGGTGCCTGGGAGGCTTGAGCTACGACTTGTGAACTAGTTTGGCTCGAGTTTGCAGTAGTAACTGTAACAGAGGTAGCAGCATCTTTCGAACTTTCTGCAGTCTGTTGAGCTTGTGGATTTGCACCCTGTAATTGAACAGCAGTAAGTACATAAAAATATCTATATAAGAGCTTGTAGACCATTTGAAGACATTTGTGCACTCACAGCACAATTTTTAGCATGCTCCTGAACTTGGCGATGTACGATCTGTATCCCACATCTGTTACAGACTACAGGAGAATTTCCAAAGGAGCACCCAGAGCAATGTGAGGTGCACTGAGATAAAGGGCCCTGCCATGAACATCCACTCCTGTGAAATAGACAATGCACTAGTATTTTGTCTATTTTTTCAGCCAAAGCTTTGTCTGATTCCAAAAGCGGCTGCAATAAAAATGTCACTGAAGAAATTGAGAAGGCATGAATCATCTTCATATACTTGAACACCAAAAATACTATAATTTATAACCTTGGAATGTTCTTCAGTCACCAAGTACCCATCATAGGGGCATGCCTTTGTAGTTCCCACAACATAAGTTAAACAAGGTTTGCAGTATAAATGAGTGCACTGTGACTGAAGTGCTTCATTCGGGTATACAAGTGTGCGACAAACAGGACAGAAGTACTCGCCAGCTAACGAGTGTATGTTTACTATACACTCGTTGTCAAAACCCATATCTGCTCTAAAATCTGCCTTCAAATCATTAAAAATAAATACACAAGCAATAAAAAAATTATAAATTATAATTCAGTAAATGCAAACCCCTCTCATAAACCTCCTAATGAAACGAGACACCAAACCATAAGTTTGACACATAATATCACAGAAACACACAGAGAGAATTGCAATTTGCAGGCGAAAAATGATACCAAGCTCGAAAAATCAATAGTGGCAAGCTGGCATTCAATAAAGGTAAAATAAAACCTCGACATTTTGGCAGCAACTATACAGTATACACCAGTAACACAAGCCCCAAAAAGACCCAAGTACTTGAAAATTAAACGAAACAAATACAAAATTACAAATCATAAAACAGCGAATATATACATAAATATCCACATAATTCACACATACAACCAAGAAATAACAGATTTACGAAACTTCAATTATACATATATGTATGTATAGGTGAAAATCAAGAGAGGAAAGGATAATGAAACAAATACCTAGATTCACCAGAAGATCGCTCCGTTGCCGATTTTAAACCTAAAATAAAATAAAAAGAGAAGATAATGAGATAATATTTCTAGGGTTTTATACAAGTGATTAATTATGATCAGTAAGAGTGAGAATTTGTGCGAGAGGGAGAGGGGCAGAGTGAGGATTGTGTAACTTATATATAACCCTAGCCTGCCCTGTACTGCTTCCGGTTTTCAATTTACTTAATTACGATTACACACAATCAAACATACTTTATTAGAAACGATTATTTTACGGGAACTGCCATAATTCTATAACTTTTAAGCCAACTCATCTTCCGTTTTACCTCTTTAAGGGTTACGCTGTCTCACGGGTTAAGTACAACTCATTTACACTATATTTTCAGATCGGTAATAAGTTATACTATTTTCGTAATATATTTTTCCACTTCTTCTTCTTTTCATTTTATATCAAATTTCATAACAAAATTTAGAAAATTCAAATTTCGTAACAAGTATTTCATCAAAATTTAAAAAATTCAAATTTTATCAAGTGTATCAGAATTTCTTAAATTAGCAATAAGATCATTCAAGAATATTATTATTGGTTTCAATATTTTTATTGAATTGACTTAACATTTTTTAGTGTCATGTTTAATTTGATGTTTTTATATATTATTGAATTTGATTCGTTTTGGATTTTGGTTAAAAACAACATATTTTGATTGATTTAAAAAATGAAAAAGACGAAGAAAAAAATATTATAACCTTACGATATATCATACTGTTTTTATAAAAAAAATAGGAATCAATTCAATAATGAAAATTCATACGGCATCTATAAATAAAATTGAAATTGAACAAATACTTAAATATATCGTTGTTGAATTCTTTTTTCTTAAAGAGACAAGCAAACGATTTTCTGAAGATGTTATGAATATATATATTTGTTGTCATCCGACTACTTTGAGCAATCGATCTTAGATACGATCTCATAAAAAAATTTATCGTTGAATCAAACACATGAAAATCCTATAGATCTATAATCCCGGATATGAAGAACACTAAAACAGAACCAAACTCTCACAAGAAGGAGAGACTAAACAAAACCCAAAAAATTGAGAGTTTATTGTAGGAAAACAAAAATTTAATCAAGAGAAACGAAAAGCTAAAAAAGAATTGAGGCTTTCAAGAGAATATTAGGGGCGACTGCTCAAGAGAGAAGGATATGATTTTGGGAGAGAACTAAAAAAAATATTAGATATCATATTGTTCTATATATTCCTGCAAATTATGAGTGTTTTATATGTATAGTGTATTTTTTTTATATTAATTATTTTTTAATGATATAATGAGTATGGTAATATTATGTTAAATATATTAATGATGAATGTCCGAAACAATTAATATTTACTGAATTTGTGTATATGTTATATACGGCATTATATTCAATTAATATTAATATAATATAATTTTTTATTTGTTCAATTTAATAGAATAGTCATGTGTCAATTAGGATGTGTTCAGAAAAATATTATCAACATTAATTAAAAACGTATTTCAATGAAATACGTGATCGCTTAATAAAATTTATCAATTAATGCATAAGTTTCGGTCAGTTAAATAAAACAAATTAAATATTTAACAATATATTCATAAATATATACTTTTTAATCTCGTCAAGTGATACCTATCGTTTACTCAATCCAAAAAATGTGTGTAAATAAAATACAGTATTTACACCCATAGTATTAAAAGTTATTTATTAATATTGTCATCTAAAATAATATTATTATATTTACCCATTAAAGATTTATCGATAAATCAGACTCGTCACATTTCCCATTTTTTGTTATAATCATATCTATACTATCTATACTATATTATCATTAGGGGATAATACCGCACGTATTATTATCAAGGGATAATGCCGCGCTACTTGATTTTCAATTTTTTTTAGTATAATATCATATTTAATAATCAAATAAATAATTTTAAATATTATTTAATAATATTATAATAATTTAATTTGAAAATAATAAGTTAAATTTTAAAAAATAATTAAATTAATTATTAGTTGAGAAAAATATTATCATAACATATATATATATGTAACAATTTAATAAGTAAAAATTAAATAAAAATATGAATTATAATTAAATAATTCTCTTGAAATCTGACGCCCTCTCATATGTACAGGTAGTTCATGATTTCGAAATAAAATCATTTCTAATTTCATTTTAAAAGAAAAAAATTACTTAAAATCTAATATAATATTAAAATTATGTTGCCTTGTTATTATTTTTAAATAATAAAATAAAATAAATATGATATGATATTAAAATAAATCTGCTAAATTTTAAAGAAAACAATATAAATTGAATATATATTTATTAGCCGAAACGTATGAGCTATTAAAATACTATTAAATGCAAGCAAATAAAAAACTAAAAACAAAAATACATACATGAACTATAAAACTCAAACCCGATTAATAATATAAAAAAACAGGAAATATAAAACTGAAACCTGATTTAGTAAGTTTTCTTCTTGATGATCAAATATTAAAAAATATTTTATATTATCTAAAAATTATTTAATAATTTATATAATAATTTAATTCAAAATAATAATTAAATATCTAAAAACAATTAGTCAGAAAAACACTATCTTATTATATCCAAAAATTGTAATAATTTTAATGATGTTCTAACATCATCAAAATGTATTTTTAATTAAATATATATTTATTGCAAATTAATACCGAATTCATTAAAAAGTATGTAGGTTATTGAAAAATTGAATTATGAATTATATCTATACAAAAAATGGCTACAAAATTTTTTATAACCGAACGAGACTACTGTGTAGGTGTGTAAACATTAATTTGATTTATATGATGTATTCGTTAAATTTTGATTATTTTTGTAAATGTCGTGTGATTTTTAATTAATGAATTATTTAACTCTCGAAAAAAACCTTTATAATTTAAAAATCAGAAAATGTTAAAATAAATTTGGAATTTTTCGAATGTCTCTTTATCTAATTGTTATCATTTCTTAACTATATAACATGGAGTGATAATAAAATGTATTTATTTACAAAAATTGATAAGAAAATATTATTAAATTATTAAAAATTATAATTTTTTAAATTAAAAAACATAGGATTTGTAGAATGATTAAGACTCTTCAACTGATGGGCAATGTGCACGTGACTTTATGCCACGAAAGTCTTCTCGCGGCACAATAAAAAATAATTAAAAAATTTAGGTGGTGACACATCACCTCTCTCTTCCCCTACTATTATACACTAGAATCTCGATAAATAAATATTCGATAAATGAATAACCTTGGCAAATAAATAATTTTTTTCGGTCCCAGTGTGGACAAATGAGTTTAATAAATAATATCGCTAACTGCATAAACGAATAAATAAAAATGTAGTCTTTATAAGCCCTATGAAAATATAAATGAATAATCACTATATTTCAAATAATATATTTTTATTTATATAATATATAAATACATTTTATCCAATAATATTTCGAACATATTAACAAGTCATGTCTTTTCAAAAAATACCTCTAAAATTGATTGTTTTTCCATCCACCAAAATGCATCTTATTTTTAATTTTTTGTAATACATGGTACCATGCACAGTGCACTTTATCTATTACATACATGCATGTACATTATAACTAATTTAGAATTTTAAAAATAATAAATGTAATTAAAATTTACATAAAAATTATAAACACTGTGAATTGTAGGTATATTTGAACATAATATATATATATATATATATATATAATAATATAATTAAGAAAAAAGTTTAAAAAATTATCCAAATGAATTAATATTCATTCATCGATAAATTAATATTATATTCACTTGTCGATAAATAAATAAACTCATTAAATGAATATATTTTTTTGGTCTCAAGGTATTCATTTATCAAAGTTCAACTGTATATACACAGACATAGATAAACGAACTTGGTTTTATTTGATAGTTTGGTTGATTCAATGTCTTTAAAAAAAAATTACCAACTACTCTAAAAAAAAAACTAAACATGTATAATTTATTTAATTTATAATATAATAATTCAGATTGAATACAATTCTAATAAATATAATTGACTTATTTATCTTAATTTAATTACCGCTTAAACTCTTTGAACTCTATTAAATTATAAATTATTACTCTGTATTTTACAATTCTAATAAATAACAATATATTATTATTTGTTTATAAAATTTTTTATTATAAATTAATAAAATATTAAAAAATCCGTTCATCCGTGCATCGCACGGGTTATAAGCTAGTATTATTAAAACCGAATCATTAAAAGTTTGGTACTCGGTGGTTGGACCAGATTGTTATTATTGAACTTAATTTTTACAAATTAATCTCCTAACTAATACATATCTTCTAAATAAAATATATAAATATTATCTTATTGAACATTAATCTCATAACTAAAACACATGTCAAATTAATCTCGCAACTAATACACATCTCTTTACAAAACACACAAATATTATTTTATTGAATATTATTTTTCTAACTAAAACGTATCTCACATTAATATTCTAACTAATACATATCTCTAAATAAAACATACAAAATTATCTCACTGATATATAAAAGTATATGAATTTTTTTATAAAAATATATACATAAAATATTAAATAAAATTTAAATTATTATTGCAAAATATAAATTCGAATCATACTAAGAAAATAATAAAATAAAAATTATTTAAAATATTAAAATAATTCCATCCATGCATCGCATGACATATAAGCTAGTAGAATTAACAATAAAGATATCAATTTTTTATGAAGCAAGTTCCTATAATATGACTATCAATCTTCTGTAAATCAGATTTTTATTGATTTTACATATCATACTGAATTTTATGTAAAGGTCTAGTACATTAAAAATTAAAAATATGATTTAAACTTCGGTTTAACTCGTATATACATAAATATTTAAATAATGGAAATAATATATTGTATATTTTGTAAATTAATTATTATTATATTAACAATTTGAATTTGATGATATACTTAATTTAAATTAAACGAAGAAATGTGATTGTTACTGATTTCATTTTACTCTCCACAAACTCGAAACTAGTATCAATAATTGCTGTAGAATTGTAGCAGATCTCCTGTACAAATCATTTTTGAAATTACATACAGATCGATACACAAGATGTTGGTGCAAGAATACTTAGACAAACACTTGCTCTCCCGCAAAATCGAAGACGCCGTCAATGCCGCCGTTAGGGCTAAATCCTCCGATCCCGTTCTCTTCATCGTCAGTATATTTATATATTGTTTTCATTTACTTTCATTATTATTTGTACTTTATTAAGTTTGTGTGATGTATAAATTATTGTGTATGTATGTAACTGCAGTCTAATCATATGAGGAAATCAGTTCCTTCAGTGATTACGCAAGTGATTGCGAGGCAGATTTTGGATAGTAGAGGGATTCCTACTGTTGAAGTTGATTTGCATACTAATAAAGGCGTTTTTCGCGCTTCTACTCCCAGTGGTGTTTCCACTGGAATGTATGCTTTCGTTTGTTTTTCTGTTGCGTAATTTGTGAATGTATATGGTTATGATGTTATCTTGTGGTGGATTAATCTTAATCTGTATGGTACATTATTCATGTGTTTCTATTGGCATCATTTTTCGGTTATTTTTAGCAAGTGTTCCACGATTCCCTTGTTCATTGCACTTGGACCCTGCTTCATTCTTCCGTAATTAAGAACTTTTCGTGGTCCAGTCTACCGTTCAATAGTAGTCTGCAAATGTTCAATTCCTTAATGTTCATATGTGGAATCTAACAAGATACATCTGTAGATGTTATTGTGTATAGTTTGATAAATCTCCTATGTGTTGTTTCCACTTGCAATGAAAACGAGGTCGTAAAATTTTTAGGGTTCTACATTTTAAACTGTACATATTGTTATTGTTGAACCCAGGTATGAAGCTATTGAATTACGTGATGGAGACAAGGCAACCTATCTTGGAAATGGGGTGACTAGAGCAGTAAAGAATATCAATGAGAAGATATCGGAGGCTTTAATTGGTATGGACCCAACCCTGCAGTCCCAAATAGATCAAGCCATGATAGACTTGGACAAGACAGAAAAGAAGGTTGATTTTTCATCCTCTTAACATGATTTAATGGAGCTGAAAACTTATCTATGTATAAATAAATAAATATGTATATAATATGCAAGTAAATTAATTAGTATCAGGCGCTTTTTGATAGCGAATGGAAGTGAAGAGTTTATATATATGTTATTAATTAGTATATGCATATATAGTGTAGGGATATCTAATGTATTTATTTATATGTTTCATATGTAGGGTTAGGAGTATATTAAATAGGTAATTTATTTATAATAAAGCCCAATTGTTATTGGGTCTTAGTCCATTAAGTTATATTATTAGGGTTTTCTATTCCCCACATATTAATTAGACTTGATTATTGAAATATCTTTAAATATTATATTGGGTCTATTTTTCCCTTCCGCGGTTGGGGAACTTTGGGGTAGTGGATTTCTTCCGATTTATCCACCCAAATTCTATCTTTTCTTGTTTTTGTTCCATAAATCTTTGTTTCTTAAAGTTGTCCTGCATCACTTTATGAGAAAACTACATTGCAATGTCCTCAATCTTTTTTAAATATCTTGGTTCGATAAAATTTATTGTATCTTAAGATTGTGGCAACGGGATTTCGGGTATTGGAATTATTTTTTAATATAGTTACTGCTGCGTATTGAGTTAAAACTTTGAACAATTATATTAAAGAAGGGCCAGTAGTTTTTTTTTGGTCAGGAGGGCCAGTAGTTTATGTAAGGTTGAAGCTCAGTTTCTTCTTATGCACTTTTGTTCTGTGAACAAATTCAGGATATCCACATAAATTACCTGATGTTCCTAAAGTAAATAATTTTTTGCATTTTGGAAATACTATGTCTACGATATGACGAGGATCGAGGTGTATGTGGACAAGCATCAAAAGAAAATACATCTGTGATGTGTGAACTTCCTATCCATCTGAATGAAATCTTTGCAGAGTAATATCTTTGACTAAATGATATTTTTCAAGTACAAGAATCATAAATGTACACATTAAATCTTAAATTGATTTTTTTCATGTACACATTAAATCTCAAATTCATGAACTTTGTGTTCTGTAAGTGGATGATCTGGACCACACATTGGAAAAGAGTTATAAGTTGCAGTGTGCATACAAAGCTTCAACTGGACCACACATTGGAAAAGAGTTATTGAGTTGTGATGAATACAAAGCTTTATTATTAATATCAATTTTAAACGAAAATATACCTTTCTTCATAATGCATGCAATATCAGTGTGCTACATTTACAGCTATTTGATTGCTGTGGGGTTAATTTATTCACCTCTGGAATACGAAAGCTGGTGTGTACGAAGAAAAAGCTTTATGATTTAATACTTTAATATTTGCTAAGGTTTGAAGTGTCATTTATTGTTATTATTTTTTTTCTTGCTATAATAATGGTAATTAGCAATAATTATTATTGCTCCTACCTCAGTGTATTGTCTGTGTTTCTGAGGGGTGGGAGCTAACTGACAGAGCACTTCTCTTGGGATCTGGTTAAGTAAACGAAAGCCATGGTTTAGTATCATGTTCGTTTGTATCGTTAGAATTGTCCTATATATGCATTTACTGCCTTAGCTAATCTGCAAGTACAAATGTCCATAATCACATTCAGGACGATACCTTTCTGCTATACATTTTTAGAATTTGGTTTGATATATTGCATGTTTTTTTAAATAAAAATTTAGAACAAATTATTTCTTGTACAGGGTGACCTTGGAGCGAATGCAATTTTAGCTGTGTCAATTGCTGCTTGCAAAGCAGGAGCGGCAGAAAAAGAGGCATGCACTATGTAACTTGTGACAATATAAGTTTTTTACGTAGCTTATAATTGCACCTTCACCTTTTTCTTATCTATTGTAACTGTACCGTCAGGTCCCTCTTTACAGACACATAGCTGATCTTTCTGGTAAAACCAACTTAGTTCTTCCAATCCCTGCCTTTACCCTCATAAGCGGGGGGAAACATGCTGGGAATAATCTGGCTGTTCAGGTATATTTTCAATTTGGAAGCTTATATATGTGTGTACTCTCCCTCCCTCCCTCTCTCTCTCTCTCTATATATATATATATATACTCAAAGGTTTAAGAGAGAACCACTTAAAAAAATTAATTTTAAATTGAAAAATATTATAAATATTCTTATATTCATACTACGATTGTAAAATTCCAATTATTGTTTGTAATTATATATATATATATATATATATATATATATATATATATATATATATATATATATGGAACTTTTTTTGAATCTCTTTTAGAATTTCACTAAAATGTAAGAATCTGTTTTTGAATCTCTGTAAAAAATTTATTTACAAACATATGGTTGTTGGTAATTAAGTTCTTAGAAATGTATTAAAGATTTAAACATGTTTATAATTTTTTAAGTGGTTTACTCGGTTCTCTCTAGAACCTTACTATATATATATATGAGCCACCTGTGTTTTCACGCTTTTCATAATGCACGGGAGAGGTGCATTGTTTGCTTCAATGATGGCTTTTTTGAACTTTTCTGTATTCCAAATTAAAAATACAAGTCTATATCGAATATTGTAAGCTTATAGATTGATAGAACTATTTCTTGAATATATTCCTAAATAAAGGTGAGATGCATATGAAATCAAAAAAATAGAAAGCTAAGGCTCAAAATAAGAATTTATTCAAAATGTTAAAAGATGGTGCAAGAGCTGGGAGCAGGGTTTAGAACCAAACTAATCAAGAGGGAGGGTAATTAGGAGCCAATTTCTGATTACCACCTAAAGATCCTCCGGATAGCACCATAACAATAAATGTTCTAACGACTAGCTCAAGTTAAGTTCAAGCTTTTATTTGCGTTTGCCGGCTAAGAAGGAAATGCCAATTGTTGGTTAGCTATTACACAATATTCTGATACTAACGATACTATTTTAGGATTATTTTTGGATTAGGGATGGTAATTTAAAATTTTAGTGTGTATTTGTAATCTAAAATAAAAAATGTGTTTGTTAATGTTAGAAATTAGAACTAACAACAGAGTACGAACACATACAATTTTAGAATGACATTTTTTCGTAAGGTCAATTACAAGAAAAATTTGATTACTCATGCACACATTTGTACCAAGTCTCTCTTGTTACCAAAGGTGAGGGGTATGCACTAGGCTACAATGCTAGGGATGACAGGTTTATGTATTAGGGAGACAGTGTCAAATTTATATTTTAGCTGGTGGAAGCCTCTTTTAATGACACTCTGCTCTCATAAAATTAGTTATATCCCTATTTTATCAATCAATATAGTTTCTGTACAGAACAGTTTTTGGTTGAGAACAAAATGTGATGCAGGTGGATATGTGTGTGTAACAAGGCCAATGTAACTCTTGGATTGGTTTCATGTTAAACACTTGAATCCATTACACATATAGTTCTAGGATTTAAAATAAACTTAGATTATTTTCCGTTTCTTAGCTTTTTATTACTCCATCTGTCCCATATGAAATATCCTAATTTTCCTTCTAGGATTCCAAAAAGAAAAAATAAAGTCATTTGCTTGCCCAGCTTTCTTAGATTTGTCAATGTGTGGCACAGGCAACATTGTGTAGTGGTGTATAAAACTATAAATATGTGTCAGTACAAGAATACTGAAGTCCAAATACTTGTGTGGTAGTATAAATATGGCAAAAAACCTCTACTATACTCTCTTAAAAATGCTTTTGTTGAATATCCTTGTCCTATGCCATGAATATATAATTTAATCCTTAGTGCCTTGATATGGTTATTGTTGATTAAATGATATTAGGAAATTATGATTCTTCCTGTTGGTGCAAAAAGATTCGAGGAGGCAGTACAAATGGGCGCTGAGACTTATCATCACCTTAAGGTGATCCTTGTTTAGCTATAAAGCACATTCATAATGTCTTGTTATAAGTCATAACCATGTTTATTGTAGAAACAAATCACAAGCATTTATTTATTTGTCCCCTAGGTATTATTCTTCCTTAGCTCCTTTAGGCACGCGTGCATGTGTTTTTGAAGGGGTGGGTTGAAGTTGGGGCACAAATTTCTGCAGGCGTATCCGATTAATAAGTTTTCATTATATTTGACTACATGCGACACATATGGATATAGTGATTAGTGAAACTGTGTTTGTCGCAATGGGAAAGTGCCGACTTGCTATTCACTAGGGTTCGACCCCAGCAAACAGGCTCTTTACAAAAAAATAAGGGTAAGGCTGCATATACATGGACCTTCCCCAGGGCCCAGACCCCCAACCCCCATAGACGTGGGAGTGTAGTGCACTAGCCACTAGGTACAGTTTTTTTTAATGCTATACATATTATGAGATACAATATGGAAGCATTCTGATTGATTCTGTTGGTGTGTCTTAAACTGAGCCAACTCTCATATTTTCTAGCAAGGCACTATCAAAATTATGAGTTTAACACAGTGTTTCTAGTTACTGCTGATACGGGCTGAGATCCAAAAAAATTAAAAATAGACGTTAACGTAATTATGGTACCATTGTGCCCTGGCTACCACTGGAAGGGCCTTTCACAGTAAAGAGTCATAGATTTCAGCAATTTTTATAATCATACTTTGAATTTAGCTGACTTGTTATTGTCAATAATTCCGTAAAATTGTGATTTCTTGTGTCTTTGACTGATGTGCATGGTTTGGTGGACTTTTGAGCTCCTTTGGCATTTTTGATTACGGGTGTCACAGAGTTGGTCATATAGGTGCAGCTGTGCATGTGTTTGAGATCCTGGAAGTAACCTCAGAAATGAGCAGTCAGTTACTTGAGCCAATCCTGAAATGGAATCTTTGCCCTGTTGTATCTTCTACTATTTCTCATCTCTGAGACAGTTTAAAATTGCTAGATACATCAGCGATGCTATTTTGCTGGAATACTAATTATCATTGTTTGGCAATTATGGAAGGCTATTATTACAGACAAGTATGGTGCTTCTGGATGCAATGTTGGTGAAGATGGTGGCTTGGCCCCAAATATCTCCAGGCATGTCGTACTCTTATAAGTACTTCCTTTTAATGGTAATATGTGATCTTACTATTTTTGCATTTGCAGCTTTAGAGAAGGCTTAGATCTTGTTAAGGAGGCCATTGGCAGAACAGAGTATAATGAGAAATTAAAGATTGCAATTGATGTTGCGGCAACTGATTTTTGCATAGGTGATATGTAATTTCCTTGATATCTTTCCCTAATGGTAATATTATCAATAATTTACTTATAACTTGCTAAAAATTACATTTTTGACTAGATATTGCAAATAAGTAATTAAAACATTATGTCATATATTGATGTAGGGTATATAATAGAATTTTCACTCCTTTTCTCTTTTAATTACCTATCAATTCCTAATGCATGTATGTGCACATGAGATCATCATCTGGATTGTCAGGCTCTGTATTCGTAACTCTTGTTTAGAATATTGACTAGTCATCCTCCTATTGTAGGCACAAAGTATGATCTAGATAATAAAATTCCAGATAGGTCAGGACAAAATTTCAAGTCTGGCGAAGATATGATTGAGATGTACAAAGAACTCTGTGCAGGTATATGGTATTTTAATCAGAATGTTGATGGTTTATGTATTATTTTTTTCTATACGAGCAATGTAAGCAAGGGATTAACACATCTCTTTTTCTTTTTTGGTTTTAACCTTATCGTGTTCAAAATAATTTGGCGTCTTAGACTACCCAATTGTATCAATAGAAGATCCATTTGACAAGGAGGACTGGGATCATGTGAAACACTTCTCTAGTCTTGGACTTTGCCAGGTATGTCTATTCTCATTCTCTAGTCTTAGGTTTTGGTTATATACTTATATATATGTAAATGGTATAAAAATAATTTATTCGGCATATTTAGACTAAACAAGATGAGAATTTGAGAACTCTTTTTGTTTAAGAGGTCCTACTTTTAGAATCAGGACACAATCCAATACAATGGTTTCAACTCTATTTTTGAACTGAAAATTAGAATAAACAACTTCTTTAGGTTTTTATTTGGAGGTGTCTAACACGCTTTTGTTACTTATAATAGGGCTCAGTTAAAAGCCAACACATAATATGTTTTTTTTAACAAACGTTACAAACGAGGTCTAGAAAAATAATCAGCAGCCAGCTAAAACATGTACGCTAAATTTTTTGCAGCATTGACACAACCATGTTGAGTTTTAAGATGGCAGCAAAGATTGATGTTAGCCGAACCAAATTTTAATATCATATAACATTTTTCACTCATTCAACTTATTTCTTATAAAAAATTCTCATTATCAATTTGCAAGCACAACCTCCTGCATTTAGGAGATTGCAAAATACATGCGAACAAGAATTCGAACAGTTGCTACTTTTTAGACCTCAACAAATAAAAGTCAATTTGATTGCTCAACTCCATTTTATTACTCCTAATCAGTAGTTTGTTATTCGTTTTGGAAATTCAAAATTCAAAATGAACCTTTAGGATTTGGTAGCTTTCACCAGTGGAGCTTTTGTGTTAATAGTACTTACATAAGTTCTGTTGTTGAGAGCCATGTAATGTAGGATGAAGTTGATGAAAGTTACTATTTAGCCTACCAACAATTCTCAGTCCAACTTAAAGCTTTAACTCTTTTGGCTGTGGGTGAAGGTAGATCCAATAAGTGAAGTTGTTTCAGTAATATAAACTTTATATTATATGTGATTTCAGTTGAAACAGTAATAAGACATAATAAACTTTGATAATGCCGCACATGTATATAGATCTAAGAGATCCGTTTGGGTTTAGTCCTTTAGAAATTATCCACTGTGCTTAGTGAATTACTGAAATGCCAAGGTTAAAGGATTTGCTGATAAAGGCTGTCCTATACATCCCAGCTAGATGTTCATTATTTATTATACATATCGTTTGGATGTAATGGTCAATGAATCCCCTTTCTCTTACAGCCGAATAAATATAGAAATGAGTTCTCTTTGCAGGTCGTGGGAGATGATTTATTGATGTCAACTCCAAAACGCATTGAAAGAGCTATCGGGGAGGCTGCTTGTAATGCACTACTGCTCAAGGTACTAGCTGAATCATAGAAATATGTTTACCTTTTTTTTTTGTTGGTGTCTTAGGGGTCATTTGTTAAATCTGAATTATTATTTTTGAACGAATAATAATATGAATAAGATTATTTGTTTATTAAATTTTGTGAACTATCTGAATGGGAGTATTTATCAACTTTACCCTCTAAAATAAAAAAATTTAAAATAATTTGTAAGATTATTTAAATTATATCTGTTGATGTTACCAATTATAATTATTAAATATTTAAATTAATTCAAATATGTAATTTTCAATGGAATCATGATGATAATTTACTAACAATTGATTTTTTATTTTTAAAAAATAGCGATGATATTCAATTTAAATATATAATTAATATATAAATTAATTATATGAATTATAAATAATATAACAATAAATAAATTTATAAAATGAGAGTAAAGTATAATATAAGAGATAGGGGGTACACATTAACACCACCAGAATCATTCTGCCAGAATTTTATATCTAAACGATTAGGCTGTTTTTGTATCATCTAGATAAACTAAGATTGTAGTCTGTAGACAAACTATCGTATTAGAAGAATCGTTCAGATGACTTCCATTTAGTTATATTAAGAAGAAAACAAATGTCCCCTTAGACTCCACTCAACTCCCCCCGTCCCTAATAAGCTTACTGGGATATTTGTATACTTTTTTTGTGCAAATAGTTCATTGGTAGTATTTTATCAGGGGTTCTGATCCACAAAAACCATTTGCGGGATAAAGCTTATCCAGCAAATGGTTGCATAGCCATTGGATGAGGATTTGGACGGCCAGGATTTTTAAAAAAATAGGGACGAACTACTGTTACACGAGCTGCTCTAAGCGGCTCCCCTTATCTCTTCTCCACGTGTAAACCTAATGCATGTTTAAATTTATATATATAATATTTATATTAAGTTACTTTAATAACTTTTACAATTAAAATATTATATATTTTTAAAATTATAAACTAAAATATAAATAATTTATATTATATTTTTTGTCATCTCATATTACTATGTTATTATATTAAATTTACAAGACTATAATTTTTTTATAAAGTATATCGTTGTCTAATATTATACTCCCTCCGTCCCAATTCAAGTGGCTTGTTTGACTTTTGGTGGTCAATTTGACCAAATTTTGACCGAAGATTAAAGATTATTGTTTTACAATTTTTAAAAATTAAAAGTTACATTTTAAAGTAGATATAATATATTTTCTAATGATATTATTTTTTTAATTTTTTATAATTGTATTATATATATAATTTTCGGTCAAAACTTAGTCAAATTGACCTCTAAAAGTCAAACAAGACACTTGAATTGGGACGGAGGGAGTATTATATTACAGTAAAATTATATTTTACAATATAATAAAATATATTTTATATTAAAATTAATACAAAACATATAATATATTATAAAATATATTTATAGTTTTAATATATAATAAATTATATGTTTTATATTAATTTTATATTCCAAAGTCCATAAAATTTGCTGTGTATTGAACTTCGAGATATATTTTATGATATATTGTATGTTTTATATTAATTTTAGTATAAAAATATATGTTTCATATTGTTCTTGATATTAGATTATAATTATTAGTTTAGGAGATTGTTTAAGAGCTTGACACTAACAGGCTTTATTTAAGAAATATATATACAAAATTATTTTGAGATTACTAATATTTATAATATATGATTTATATTAATCTTAGTATAAAATATATTTTATTATATTGTAATATATAATTTTATTCTCTTTCCTAGTTGTACATCCTAAATTGAGTTTTGAAACGAACCATTATACTTTCTGTGGGAAAAAATTGTAGTCATGAAATTGGTACAGAAAGTATCAACCAAGAATTGTTTTAGGTAGTCTTAACTCATAAAGTAACAAATATAATCTGATTTATATTACTTCAGGAATGGTACTAGAAAACTTAATACATGTTTTATATTAATCTTGGTATGAAATATATTGTATTATATTGTAATATATAATTTTGTTATAATATAATAAAATATTAAACAATGATATACTTTGATAAAAATAATATTATAGTTTTGTAAATTTAATATAATAAGATAATAATATGAAATGATAAAAAATACAATATAATATAAATTATTTATATTTTAGTTTATAATTTTAAAAATATATAATATTTTAAGTGTAAAAGTTATTAAAATAACTTAATATAAATATTATATATATAAATTTACACATGAATTAGGTTTACACGTGGAAAAGGGACAAGGGGAGCCTTTGTTATTTACAGCGGCCCATACACGAGCCACGGTAAATAACAGCGGCCCGTCCCTATATTTTTTAAAATGCTGACCGTTCAAATCCTCATCCAATGGCTATGCAACCATTTGCTGGATAAGTCTTATCCAACATATATGGTTGCTGTGTGTGTGGATCAGGACCCTTTTATTAGAATGATATAGTGCTTTACAGGCCAGTACCTCTCGACTTGCGACCAGATTTTTGGGGGCATTAATGTTGAATGGATTCCCGGATATGAAAATTAGTTAGGAAGAAAGAGCGAAACCAAAGGCCTTATCCTAATGATTAACTCCATTCTTTTTGTATTGAGCTTCAAAATTTTGCAGGAACTGGTTATAGTTTGTAAATAAATAAAGACAGGCAAACTGGTAAACAGTTAGCAAATATTATTGAAGAAAGGAGCAAATTTTGAGCTGATAGCTCCTTCTCTTTGCATGCGGAAATATGATGACAAAAATTCTCTCTTTCTCTCCCCCCTCTCTCATTGGTGAAAACAAGTTAAAGCCCAAGATTTTGAATCCAATTCTCGAAAAAGTGTATTATATCGGCTTATGAGGTTTATGTGAATGTTGGCATAGCCTCATATGCATTCTCCCCCTAGGACTCTATATACCAAACTAGCAGTGGCTTTTGTGCAAAAAACTTCAATTTAATTGCATCTGTAATATGAATTGTTATTTGCACAATATTCATGAGATAATCAATAATTTGGGTTTCAGAGTTTTCCCTAGTAATCTGGAAATCATCTTTCTCGTGAATTAAAATAACAAACTGTATATTGGTGGTATGCAAATCTCATAGTTTAGTCAAATTTTGACACGACTACTCTCAATCGTAGGTTAATCAAATTGGGACTGTTACTGAGGTTGTTGAAGTAGTAAAGATGGCTAAGGATGCTCACTGGGGTGTGGTAATATCTCAAAGAAGTGGAGAAACTGATGATTCTTTTATAGCAGATTTATCAGTTGGCCTAGCAACAGGTCAGATAAAAGCAGGGGCACCTTGCCGAGGAGAGCGGCTTGCCAAATATAATCAGGTTCTTCTAATCTTTCTTACATTCCACAATGATCTCAATCCTTCCAAAACACAAATTTACTTATACACATGCCTATAAACTGTAACCTGGTAGAGGAAGCATGTTATAATGAAATAACTTAAGCTTATTTTAAAGTGTCAGGTTCACACATGTACTTTATTTTGATTAGTTGGTAAAAAATGGAGGTGGTAGTGGAATGAATAATGCGAAGAAAGTTAGAAGTGGAAAAGTGTAGGGGACAATAAAGAATATAAAATTGAAGAAGATGATAGAGTGTGAATAAAGTATATATATTTGAAGGATACGAGTGGAGTATATTATTTGTAAATTGAAAGGAGCCGAGGCTTAATTTACGAGTGGAATGAATTGAGCAAAGAAATAGTATTATTTGTCTCCACTATTGAAATGGTATCATGAGCAAAGATTCTGTTCCATTCCAACCAGTCAAGTGCAACCTAAATTCACATTTGGATACTGGAGTATCGTGAATGTCACTGACACGAGTTTTTTTTGGCAAGTCACAAGGCTTCACATTAATTGTGTAAGAATATGATTCAAGTAAAATGTATATTACAATAGAGTATGTTGATGATAATGACTACATGTCATGCTTTCTTCTTTTCAAGTAATTTTTGTTACTTCTAATATCTTTACATTTGGTTTTAAGTTTGATATATACCCACAACCAGATCAGGAACTTATTGACTGCTACATTTATCATCAGAAGTTTACTCTGACATTTGCATTTATTGTCTTAAGATGAAGTCAGGTAGATAAGAATAGCATAAGAAATAAATATCTAGTTTACCTGCTAGATACTACCAAAAAACCGTGTTCAATTTTTGAGGCTAAAGTGAGACAACAATGAAGTATATTAATTTTTTTTTGGGAATTTCCTTACCCGTAGTTTGCTTATAATGAAAATTTGCATGTTTTCATTTACCTCGATAGCTTAAAATCTGTCATTCAATCCTTTTCACTGACTGATACCATTCTGCATGTTAAATGGTGGAAGAATTATCATATTTTGGCAAACTTGACAATTACTGCCAAAGCCATACGTCTGCTTTCTCTTTACATAGGCATGTTCAAGTTGTTTGCTATTAATTTTTATTTTTCATGTTTCCAGAAAGAGATAGATACTCGTGTGAGCTACTGGTAATATATATCTATGGAACCTTCTTTTTTCTTTGACACTGACTGACATAATAATTTAACGAAAAGTTACGGCCTACAAGAAAAGATTATATTAAGGGAAAAATGAAAGAATGAAGTATATTAATTTTTTTTGGGAATTTCCTTACCCGTAGTTTGCTTATAATGAAAATTTGCATGTTTTCATTTACCTCGATAGCTTAAAATCTGTCATTCAATCCTTTTCACTGACTGATACCATTCTGCATGTTAAATGGTGGAAGAATTATCATATTTTGGCAAACTTGACAATTACTGCCAAAGCCATACGTCTGCTTTCTCTTTACATAGGCATGTTCAAGTAGTTTGCTATTAATTTTTATTTTTCATATTTCCAGAAAGAGATAGATACTCGTGTGAGCTACTGGTAATATATATCTATGGAACCTTCTTTTTTCTTTGACACTGACTGACATAATAATTTAACGAAAAGTTACGGCCTACAAGAAAAGATTATATTAAGGGAAAAATGAAAGAATGATTTTCTTCAGGGAAATACATTTGTAAAAACTAAAACCTACAAAACTCTCTTTAGTTTGCTCCCTTTGTAGTTTTATTGCAACGAAAACAATAACTATGATGACCTGCTTCAACTTTCACTTTTTTTTAATCCAAAAAATTAATCTGATTGTGGTGTTAGCTTATTCTAAATTAACATAATAACGTTCTTTGTGCAGTTGCTCAGAATTGAAGAAGAGCTTGGTGATCAAGCAATATATGTTGGTGACGACTGGAGGGAATCCTGATCACTCTCTTAAGTTTTGTGCCCTCTGCTCCAAACCCCCCCCCCCCCCCCCCCCCCCCCCCCAAGCCAGCAAAATCACAACCATCTTCAATGAGGCTTACCATTCTTCGTCCTGCATCTCTTACTAGATGAGAACTTGGATATGCGGTGGTAGTTCTATCTTCTTAGCCCAGCGTGTTGCAGTGAAATACGAGGAATATGAGACAGCTTCCGTGTACCGACTTTAATCTTTTTGTCAAGTATTCTGGAATGTTCAACTTGTAAATTCATTTTGACATTGTAGATTTTATAAGCATACATTTAGTTCATGAAGAGTGCTAAAAGTTTTACACGTCTGCTCACAGTGACAAGTATATAGTTAAAATTAAACTGACTGAGTACTTGTTTAATTAGTTATGCAGTATGCAGTTTAAACAGTGAAGCATATCCAAGTCCCAAAACAGGAGGAAAACAAAAGAAACTTTTTTTTGGATACACAAGTTATTAAATAAGTGATTAGACATGCATTTTGAGAATGCTGATCACATGTGTGGTATAAAGAAATCGGACGGGCTGTGCATTTTCAGTTTTTCACCCATGTTGCAAGAAATGTGAGAGTTTCGGAGATAATTGAACATGCGTTTGACACCGCTTAGGCTTCGAGGGTCATTTGGTATTTAAACCTGCGTCTGGTGTTGGTTGTAAATTTTTTAGTTTTTATATGCATTTCTCGTTTGTTTTTTTGAAATCATATATGCATTTCTCGTTTGTGGTATATGTTTCTGATAAATTCGCGTGTTATGTTTGTTCAGAAAGAATAAAAGAATAAATTTGGAGAGAATGAAATAAAACTTGAATTATATTATTTGTAAATATTAATTATTTTTATTTCTATTTTCATTTATTTCTAGTCACTTAAATTAAAAATCAAGCTTATCAAAAAAAAATGAAGCTCACCAATTAAAAAAAATTCTCGATAAAAGTGTAAAAAAAGTATTAGTGTGAATTAAATTCTTGTGTACTATGGTCTATGAGAATCGTTGTTTGACTTACACAGTGCCCTGCTGCGATGCATGAACAAGCGTGGCTATGTCATCTTAAAATATGTTGCTAGATGCACATATGTCATAGGTGTAACAACCGGATACACCTTTGACATGGGAGTATTTAGTGGGCATTTAAGTCCCATGTGTGCATTTAGGTACATTATTATTATTATTATTATTATTATTATTATTATTATTATTATTATTAAGTAATGATTATTTTGGGGCATTACTCCCCATTTTATTTTCCTCAAAACAAATGTAATAATAAGATATGAATTTTAAAAACATGAGCAAATCAATTTAAAATTTATTTATCTAAACTAAAATTTAGTTGATTAAATAAATTTTCAATTATATACATTTAATATCTACTAATAGTAAAAATAAATATATAAATAAACATAACTAAAATAATAAATGCATTCTTGAGAAGAAAATATATACAATATAATTTTATTACAAAAAAATTAGAAATAAGGTTCAAATCCTATATCAAATTGAAATTTAGAGTGTAAATCGTACATAAAAAGGTAACATATCTGGGATACGGTGACAGACTGGTTAGTATATTATATATATTAAAAAATGTCGGTAACAGTTGCTTCTACTCGTGATACAATTAATAAACCCCCCTTTTTCTCAACTCAACAACTGCAAATAAGAGTACATAATTTTTACATACATACATACACCACATACATACATAATTACATATACATACACCACCAATGGCGGATCCCACTCACCGGACGGAGATCTCCTTCGCCGGAACCTTCTTTTGCAGCGCCTTCGCCGCTTGTTTCGCTGAAGTAACTAGTCTCTCACTCTCACTCTACTCATATTTATAATGTGCTTATGATCAACTCATTTGTTCTGATCAATTACAGTTTTGTGTATATCATATTGATTAAGTGATTATAATTTTCATCAATGTAAGCGAGTATCGGCTATTTTAAGTATTCCTACTCCTTGAAATGAAATATATTGCTAGATCATATATGTGTGTATCAAGTGTGAATTTCTGTGGAATTTATAAGTAATTTATGCGATTTTGATTACGTAAATCAAGGTGGTAGTTAGCTATTTACTATTAGTCTATTATTCCAGACTTATAGATTTGATATTTGCTATTTTCTACTCGTCAGAGTGCATTTTTATTAAGAATGTGCTTGTTATAATTGTTGTGAAAACCTTTTTCTGTCTTTCGGTTTTGTGGATGCAAGTCGTGGATATATTGTTATAGTCAGTTAACAAGTAAAGGAACTTTTACGGTTACGTTTACGTTTGAGCTCATCAAGTAATTTTAATGATTTTGTGGATCTGCATTAGCAGTGTTATGAGTTTGTTAGTTAGAATCGAGAGCAAGACGGTTCAGTGTCAGATAAGCGGTGGCATGGATCTATTGCCTACTATTATGATTGTTATGTGTAATTGACTTGCAAAAACTACAGACAAGTTGTTACTGTTTGTCTGTGCTTGACAAATCATTTGTTACAAGCCTGTATGAGTTTTCAAATTGTTTGGAATAAGCTTTAGGTCTTGTACATGTTCAATGTTTATCAATTATCACTGTCCAAGAAATTTCTATTGTTTGGTATCAAATGGAAAGAGAACAATATTGTAGTGATGACATTGAACTATATCATTTCTTCGCTTGCGTAGGTGTGTACCATTCCCCTGGACACTGCTAAAGTTAGGCTTCAGCTTCAAAAACGAACAGTTGTTGGAGAAGGAACCGGTCCACCCAAGTACAAGGGAATGTTCGGTACAATTGCCACTATTGCTAGGGAAGAAGGCTTATCATCTCTCTGGAAAGGCATCATTCCGGGATTACATCGCCAGTTTATATATGGAGGGCTACGGATTGGCTTGTATGAGCCTGTATGTACTAAACTGCTCAGATAGTTCATTTATATTATAAATTTCTGGTATTTAATGCTCACTATTAAGCTAGCCGTATTACAGGTCAAGGCCTTTTTGGGCAGTGATTATGTTGGAAATGTTTCTCTATTCCAAAAGATACTTGCGGCTCTGATTACCGGTAAGTCGACTTGCTGCCTATTGCTCTACTATATGTAATCAACAAACTATGTCCGAGCTCAGCCAATAATTTGCAGCAATCACTATTTTCCTTTTGTGAAAAATGGTAGATTGTAACTTGTCTTTTTGAGTTCGCATTTCTTTTACTGTGCAGGTGCCATAGCAATTTCAGTGGCCAATCCAACTGATCTTGTGAAAGTTCGACTTCAGTCAGAAGGTAAATTGCCTGCTGGTGTTGCTAGGCGTTACTCTAGTGCGCTGAGTGCTTATTACACCATAGTGCAACAGGTAACTCAATTATAATTTGGTAAATCAGATATATGTGTATATATATTTGATAATTTAACTAATCATATAAAAATCAGGAAGGACTGACCGCTTTGTGGACTGGACTGGGTGCCAATATTGCACGAAATGCAATTATAAATGCAGCGGAACTTGCAAGCTATGATCAAGTGAAGCAGGTAATCATGACAAGTTTGTCTGAAATAATGTTAAAGTTGTCATGTGCAGATATACTTGCAATGCGCACACATATATTGTGTCTGTCAATGTGCTTTAAATTTTCTTATTTATGCAGATAATTATGCAAATTCTAGGGTTTTCAGACAATGTTTTCACTCATCTATTAGCAGGCTTAGGAGCTGGATTCTTTGCAGTCTGCATCGGATCTCCTCTTGACGTGGTATATTTATCCTTTTGGGTTGGTTTATTATTATTATTTTTTATTTTTTAGTAGTGAAAATTGTCGTGAGGAATGAATTTGAATATTATGAAATATATTAAAGAAATTCTAAGAAGTGGTAACAGCATATGGTCATGAAACTCCAATTTTTTTCCTTAAATTTCTCTTCTGTTTTAAGTCCTTTGCTACAGATTGTAAACTTGTGTTTAGTTATGACACTGGTTAGTTCTGAACTGCAGATGTCAGTAAGTGTATGAATGTAGAACCACAACCAGTCAACAACTCAACAGATATCTATATTCAGAACGGACCAGAACAGTAATAAACTTAGGATTAACAGTAATACGTCATAAGGTGAGAAGCTTTCACCATCTCCTATATGTCATTTGGATTAACGAACGTTCCTAATGTAATAAGGAAATCTATGAGTACATTATCTCTTGATTTTTATACTTTTTTTTTCCCGATAAGCTCAATTCTGATACTTATTTTTGGTAATCCAGAACACACACACACACACACATGTCCCACTAGATTTAAACCCTCTGCCTCCTGTAAAGGGGGTGGGGGTGGACCACACGTCAACACCTTGTAGAACTTATATATTCACATGCTCTTACAAAGATGAATAGATTTCAACCTGTCACTAATTTTTTGTGAAGTCAACTTTTAACTATTGAATAGAGTATATGCACATCTAACTCCACATAATTTACTATTGCTCTGAGTGAAATTGAATTTATTTTCTAGCCTGTTGCACTTTAGTTTGCTGTCCGGAGTCACTCAGTATCTAGTTCAAAGTTGAGAGGCGTCAATCCTTTCTGCAGGGGTGTCTCTTTTTAGATGTGGTGATATCAAACCAAAGATGGTAGATTCCTGTTACCTGAGTCCGTGGTTGAGTGACTGTTAATAATACGTATACTGTTTATATTAAATGTTTGAGCCATATTAGTTCTAAGCATTTTCATTCTCACGTTGAATATCAGAACCTATCAATGCATGCACCTGCTATGCTGCTAAGAATTCTTGATATCTTACCGGAACTGGTTCAAATCTGTTCCTGGGAATGCATATTCAGAGTTATGAATATATGTATGTACATTTAGATATTTAGATATCATAACCATCTTGCTTTCTGCAAATGTGTACATTTATCAGCTTTAAAAATAAGCATATGTACGTATTTCACATAAATAAAAAAAATGCTTAAGATTGGCAGCAAAAGATATTAAAACATATAAAAGTAGGGAGGATTTCCATAACTGTAGCTACTGATAGAAATATTTATTTTTTAAAGCTTTTTCAGGATGATTTGATAAATGTTGGGTAACTACATCGTAAACGTTCGTGGAATGCTATGTTTGTTTCATGGAAATCAGTCAATATTTTCCCGTCGTACACTATATCTAATGCTTAAGTTATCCTATTGACTACATTACAATCGTTCTTTACTTCATTTCCATTGGATTAATAATACTTCATTTCATGAAACAAATATAACCGTAAAATACTTTGGCACACCAAACATTGTAATGCTCATCAGGCAAAATATGGCATTACAAATTTCTATACTAGACCAACGAGCTTTGGCCTTCTCTTCTTTTTATCAAAATACCTAGTTATGATGTATGCTTGTATCAACCTTGTAAATGCTTATGTTCAGGTAAAATCTAGAATGATGGGAGATACAGTCTACAAAGGTGCTTTGGATTGTTTTATAAAAACCTTAGCGAATGAGGTATAATAATTTCCATTTTTTTATTTGGTTTTATTTTATTGATGTGATTGTCTTATAGAAACTCTGACGAACGAGTTATTTTAATTTCAGTTTTATTTATTTTTGTCTTATTTTAGTGATGTTCATCATTGTTATTGTGATTTTTTGTTATTGGGGATTGGAATGCAAAGTTTAAATTGTAAACTATTACGTTTAGATTGAATGTGGAAATTGCCCTACGTCCATCACTATGATTAATAGAGTATATTTTTGTGGTTTGTTACAATTTGTTTCAAGTCTAGGATAACGAGTTTGAAGTGTTCAAACACAAATCTCTTTAGCAGACTTAAATTCTAATATTCAAAAGAAGCAAGTATATTGCTTTTTAACTTGTATACAGTATATACAGTATAGGTTTATATGGGTTAGTATTTAGGGGGAACTAATTATTCGAGTAACTTAGTAACCAAACATCAGCCTTAAATTAAAAACCAAAAAAGCGATCTAAATTTCATGGAGCCCCGCCATCATTCTTCAACAGTTATTATCTACTTTTTCCCTCACCCATTTTCTTCTCTGCACATTTTCAATAAACCTTCTCTGCTCCAGTATCTCTCTCCTCTGTCCATAGCACCTACATCACCCTCCTCCTCCTCCGCCTCCTCCGCTTCCTCCTCCGCCTCCTCCTTTCTCTCTCTCTGGTTACAGAACAGATACGTTCTTCATTTTTGTATCGGAGTAGATTATAGAACAAATGTGTTCTGTAGTATCTTTTATATTAGATTACAAAACATACAAGAACAATATTGCAATACAGATTTATGTTAAGTAATTTTTTGTATTAAATTATAGAATAAATGTGTTCTGTAGTTTTTATTAGATTACAAAACATATCACAACAAAATTACCGAACATATACCTGTTTTGTACAATACAAAGCACTATAAAGACCTATAATTCGGGTGCAAAGGTTTCTTTGTTTTTTACAGAAAATATCCTCATGGTACATGAACTATTTTAAATAAATTACTGAACAAATACGTGTTCTGTATTTTAAAAAAATAAATAGAGGATACTTGTTCAGATGGCCAAAAGTAACAACGAAAAAGAATATTATAGATAAACAAGTACATGATAAAAATAATGGATTTCAAGAATAAAATATCTCCAAATAATGTTGTTGTGAGTTGATTTCGGTGATTTTTAAGATAGTGAGAGAATGAATATAGGGGGTGATATATATAAATATACATATTATGTATATACAACAGCGAGGAATCGAGAAATTGAGAGAAGTTAGCGGTTGTGTAGATGAAAGGATAGATTTTGTACTTTAATCTGAATCCTTGATATATACTAAATCTGAGGGCCCATGTTTGGTTACTCACTTACTTAATTAGTTTGATTCCTACTTGAGAATAGGCCTATATATAGGAGTAGGACTGTGTTCAACTACAAAGCTTACTAACAAACCTTACAAGCCTGTAGTATTCGACATATGATGCACTAAAAGTGTAAGTAATATTCACCAAATTTTTTTAAAAATGTATACAAAAACATTGTTTATATTAATGAATTGTAAATTTATTTATTTTATAAACATTTGTATGTTAATCAATATGAATATTTGGACCGTAACACAATATTATTTATCTGAATTTTGGAATCTTACCACTATTTTTGGTGCATCATGTGTTGATATCCGTGAATTTTGACAAATTTATAATGGAATGTGCACTCATATATATATAAAGAGGGCTCCAATGAAAACCTTTTACTAAAATGAGAATTGAGAACTTATGGCAATTTTGTAACTACTTAAAATTTTAGAACTCAGTATATTAAATATCTATACATATAGATACAATTCATTCATGGCTGACTGAATCTCTATTTTTTTTCCCTTTCACTCCTACTCTCAGATCTCCAGCAAACACAATAGAAATTACTCGAATTTTCAACAAAACTATTCGAGAAATTCAAAATCACATAACTACTGGCACTAGCACTATCGATCTAATATTAAGATTGTGCCATTACCATCATTATAACCACCTTAAAATTATCAAATCAAAATTCAAAATTACTGAAATTTAAACCACAACATCGACATACACCACAATTACCTCAATTTTAACATCACATCGCTTTAGAATCACTAAAAATTTTCTCAAATCACCAAAAATTTAAATACAAATCACTAAATTTTAAACACAAATCACCAAAAATTTGAATAACAAAAATTTGAATACAAATCACTAAATTTCAAACGCAAATCTGAATATATATCTCATCGATATTTCACAAATTGATGATAAAACACAACTGTTAGCACACAAATGGAGAAATTGCATAAAACATTCCGTCGTGATTGTTAAAATCAAATCCGAATACAATCTAAACACAATTAATAACATTCTTCTGGCAAGATAAATATAATCAGAAATCACGAACAAACTGTCAGAAGATGTGTGGCGATTATAAAAGGATGAGATCGAAAGTTCTATGAGGTGAAGAATAGATACATCAGATGAATGTGTCGTCCGTGTGAAAAATAGTAAATACGAAAAGATATGGCTGATCGGAGAAGAATGAAAGTCGATGGAGAAGAAGAAATGCATGGTAAAAGATCATCGTTGTTGATGGGTTGAAAAGAGAGAGGATTGGAAGATAAGAACAATAATATATATTTTAATTGAGTGGTCAAGATTAAGTAATATGAATGGCTAAGATTAGGTCTCAGTTCTTAGTTCTTATTTTAATATTTAATATAACCTGTGTTTCGCACGGGATAATTAATATTTAATATAAAATTGCATAATATTAAAATTTTATGTTAATATTATATATTCTCTTATTTTATATAAATCTATTCTATTTAATATAAATATATTATATTTTGGACCCGTGTTCTAATAAATATATAATTGGACTTAAAAAATAAAATTTTAGATAATATAGATTTTTAAAATAGAAAATATAGAATATAATTTAAATATAATATTATCCGTGAGGAGTTGTATAAAAGGAGGACTATCAGGGATAGAGTTGTATGTATGATATATATCTTTTCTAAAATTAAATTTTATTAAAATTGAATGATTATGATTGTTTCTATGGTTCACCTAAATTGAACGATTAGAATCTTTTTTATGGTTGATCTTAGTGTTTCAAAAAAAAGTTCTCTAGTTTAGTTATTATAATATAGTATAGACGGTGCTACTCTAATAGAAACTAACTTAACCTAGAAACTAAAAACTAAAGATTTTTTTTTTAATTTTATCAACGCTGTTCATCAGAGCGGGATAAGCTATGTTACTCCGACTCTTCTGTTTTACTCGCCATACCCGTGTCGGACACGACACTCATTTCGTGTCGGATCCTTTGACTAAAATGTGGACACTTTGACCAATTTAAAGATCAAATAAGACTAAAACCTCCGATTCAAAATAAATATTCAAGAAGAAAAAAGAAGCAAGATTGAGATAAAAGCGGAGAAGACACCTAATTTGCAAAATCCTTTACAAAATCATGTTTAATCTAAGTTTTATTGTAACTTTTTGTTAAGATATCTTACTTACCATACTTGTTTATTAATTTATCACGGTGTGTCCCCGTACCCGTGTCTAAAAATAGGACAGTGTCCCTGTGTCCCCAATTTTCAGATCTTTCATGTCGGACACTCGGATATGTGTCGTGTCCGACATTCCGTACCCGAGTCTGAGAGTAACATAGGGGATAAGTAGTTTGGTATTAACTTTCTTATCCATTCTTTCTCTCCCTCTTTAATATCATCTTTTTTACTTTTCTCATTTCCACGATCAATTTTTATCATCTACGATTACAAACCATCATTAATAATAATCATCATATCTGATAAAAATCATTATAAAATAAATTACCAGATATAATTTGGAATTACAATTACTAATTTATATTACGAGAATCACTATTATGTATTATAAAAATCACTAATTTATATTTTAAAAATCACAAAAACAACAGTGATACACATATGTTTATCCACCATTATACCACCGCCTCTTGCATCACTATTTTCAATTTCCAATCTACACCGTCCACTGCCATCACTTCCACCAACAACAATCATCATATTTGATGAAAAATACTACCTCAAATTATTACTTCCTTTTATCATAATTCAAAACATCAAAATAAAATCAAACCATTCACCAAAACCTCTATGGCACAATCACCATCAAGAAACATTAAATGTATCTGGAGCTGGAATTCATGATAAACGATGCCGGAATTCAAAGTGCTTATTATCTATGAACAGAGATGTATACATACGAGTTTGTATATATATGTATGTATGAGTGGGGAAAAGTATATATATATAGAGAGAGAGAGAGGGAGGGAGGGAGAGAGAGAGGAGAAAGTAGATTGGTGGTGCGATTTACAAACCATGGTGAAGAAGATAAGAGAGAAGGAAGATCTGGGATAAGTCGGAGAGATAGGAGGGAGAGGATACAAATTTTGTAGTGAGAATAAAAAAGAATATATATGTATATATTAAATGGTCAAGATTTCAAATAGATTAAAAAAACGAATGGGTTAGATTAATTTCTAGTTTTTATTTTAAAATGGGTTTCTATTTGATCAATTGCCTGTATAATGTAATTTTAGAATACAAATCATTAGTTTATAGGCTGAAGTGTTTGTATTGGAATGTGCGCCATGTTTTAAGGTGTATATCATATATATTTGGTTTGATCATATAATATAAGAAAACAATATTCTTTTATTATGTTGTGTTTATAGAGTGTGAATTTTAGATTTTTGTGACTGCTATTGCTCACATGGTGCTGCACTGATTCTTTGCCTCATTCTTCATTGTTTAGATGTATTCTGTTCTTTGATGTTAGATGCATATATGGTTGATGGTTCTATCATGAATATAAGTTGCCAAAAACAAGAATGTTTTTGTTTCATAAATTCATATATATGAAAAATTAAGCAATGGCCCATTAATTGAGGATGTACTTGGATTAAGCTATATTTTCGATAAGTATTAACTGCCATTGCTTTTGCAGGGTCCTTACGCTTTTTACAAAGGATTCCTTCTAAATTTTGGTCGCCTAGGATCTTGGAATGTAATTATGTTTTTGGTGCTTGAGCAAGTAAGATTACATGATTCCTTGGGATACTCTGAATGTGAATCACTTAAATAGTTAAATGATTGATCCATTGTTTTTAACTGGTTATCCGATCTTGGAAGTCAATATTGTTGGTACTTAATAAACTTGGAGAATGTTCTGGCAGAACCAAGGTTTAATTTTTTACATTTAAATTCTTTCAAAAACATTTCTATGGTTAGAAATTTTCTGTTCCGTCTTCTCCAGTGAACCTGTACAATAAAAAGTTATCTTGAATTGGCAAAACATTGGTCATGCATCTGTCTTTGCAATATTTTCACCGAGTATACCATACTTCTGTACTGCATTTATGCATTTCTACTTGTCATGATCTCGCGTTAAAGTTTATTACCCATTGCTAAAATCAGCAGCAATTACCAATACAGGGTCTTAACATTTGTTCTAAGATTGTAGAATCGGAATCCCCGTATGTTATACTCAGTTTTCTTGTGAGAATTTGCTCACTCATCAACATGTTGTGCGACGCTTAATATCATGGTTTTGTGCCGCCATGCTCCCCGTACCAACAATTAGCCAGACAACTAATATTTGCCCCACCTGTCAATAGATTTTGAAGATCTACAAACATGTTTATATTGCTTACACAGTTGTATATGAAATATAAAAGCATTATTACAATAGCTCTTTTTGGATTTGTAGCTGATTATTACGGGTACTAAAGAAGTTTGTTATTCATTCATGTCAGGTAAAAAAATTGTTTTTCCTTGAGGCGTAGTGTACAGCGCCAGGAAGTATATACATTATCTTTTTTTTCAGCACGAGGAAAGATTGCTTGCTTTTTACTGGAATACTACTTCTGGTTATTAGAATTTCTTTTAGCGGACAGTCCTCGAGGCTCAGTCTTGCTTTTACAAAGTTTTGAGTGCTGATATGGAGGTTGCCAAAGCAAATTACGGGCTTGCCTACTAAAAGAAGACATTTAAGTTGCATGCAGGGACTCTAACATATATCACAACATGCTGTGAATACATAACGTTGTATACTTGTATGAGTTGTACAACGCATTGAGGGCAAGAAAACAATTATACTTGTTTGTTCCCAGTTATCTTGGAATCAGCATTATTTGAATTTACTTATGTAACATTTATTGATACATAGTATTCCTATAATCCGAGTCAAGCTGCTTGTGAGCAGATTGAGTTTGAACTCGTCTAATTAAGCTCGGCTCGAGCTGATATCCTTGTCTTTCGCTGCCCATCCTTAATTCGGGGAATTATCCTACTATATACTAGTTGTCATATTCCTTCTTAATGATCAACTTTGTATAACAATTAAGAAAAATAAAACAATGCCCTTATTAAGGCTTTGACACTTCTGCACCAAGGTGTTCTGCCCTCATCCTCCCCTCCCATACCCATGATATATCTATAAAATTAACTGAAATAAATTGTATGGTACACTTCGCACAAACTGAGCTAAAGAGCAGAAAGGAAACATCCTCAAACCAGGTCCAAGAGATTCCAGTGTTAGGAGAATGCTTCGCAACATAGTGAACTACAGTATTTGCGGTTCTAGGCAAGTAATGATTTGGTAAAACACCAATAGTTCTCGTCTTTTATCCGAACCTTGACCTACAAGACAATCAAGATCGCCACAGTTTTTTAAAATTTAACATTTACGAGTGTAAAATGTTCAAATTATATTACGTTATGATTAAAATCAAGTTTATAGCACCTGGTATATTATATGATATAGGCCCTCCTGCCAAAAAAGGGTGTATCATATTCTGGCAAGTCCCAACTTTATGTTACATGTACCCATGTAGAAACAATAGATGCATAACTATCCAATGAGGTGTACAAATTCCATTCATTTCGTCAAGCTACCAACCCATTACACAATCAATAACATATTAAAAAACAACACTCTACATTAACTCATAATAAACATTTATGTGGGATACTTTTGCCTAAAGACCGTTTTTCGGCACTAGATAAACCCTAGCCTTTATAACGGAACCACTGGCCAGCTTAAACCCAGGGCTAACCGGAAACCCCACTACCTGACCCCCTACCACCCTTCCACCTGGAAACCTCACCACACTTTCCATGTATCGAGAATGGAAATCTGCACCCTTACTACCTTCAAAATAACTAGGTGGTGGCTCCAATGAGAATGCAAGCAAATGCAGCAGCCAAATTGCTTTTGCAATCCCTAGAAAATCCCCATAAAATCGACTCCTTGGGTGGTTTCCAGCCAAAACTTGGCACCTTTGTTCCAGATCACCAAACAAAGACTCTTCCATTTTGGGATGAATAATGGAGAGATATTTTTTACAGCAGAATTTGCCAAAGTCACAAGTGGGAAGAATGCCGAGGAGTTCAATGGGGTCCATTGCTTTCATGTCGAGATACTGAGTGAAACAATCTTGGCGGAACTGATCAGGGTGCAGTAGAGATGAGAGGCTGCCATCCATGTAGAATGTCTCATGGTCAAAACCTTGGAAGAATTTGCGATTGACATATGACTCCATTGCATACTTTGCGTGATTTGGTCCCACAATAGAGTCCATAGTAGCATTGGTGGTAGCCCCTGCAGCAGCTTCGATTGATCTTACAGCAGCTGCAATGTCCCAGTGGGCTGATTTCATGAGTGAGAGAAGGAGAGCTGTGAATGACTTTGATGCTTCTCTTACCATGCTCATCGTTGCTTCAAATATCTCTGGTGCCGGCGACAGAGATACTGGACATTGGTAAATATCATTTAGATAGATTGTAACATACTAAAATTTCATGTACGACAATCTTTTGGGGTTCAAAATAATTCCCCTAATATAATATAAACATACCAAAGATCAAAACTTGATCAACATAAAGTGACACCTTAGTTTAGCATCACATATAAAAAGTGAATGAAGTCATAAAACTGTTTCAATCCAACTACATAATTGCTCAAGATATCATAATGTAAGAAAAGTATGTGGATTCATACATTTTTACAATGTACATGGGCAGTCATCCCTGGACTAAGTCAATAAACATAAAAGAAGTACAAGCACAAAAAAAAATGCTTTACATTCTATAGAGATGATAAACCCTACAGGGATAATATTTGGACTGAATCCAAACATGAGTATACTCTATAGCACTCTGATTCACTTATACCATACATCCATAATATTATTGAAGGGTGAAAAACTTGTTCTTGACACTCAATCCTTAAAAGATAAATCTACTTAGGCAAAAAAATATACTCATAATATGATTTTTGGTTATCTTGTTTCTCTGTCCAAATAAAACACATGACTAAATCAGGCAACAATGTCTAACACTACAGATGACCAAGAACCCCACATGATTTACAAAACATGAAAAATACACAGCACAACCCAATCAATAGAATATAACCCCAAATGACCTGTTTCATAAAATTTTATCCCCTTAAAGCTGACACATTCAATTTATCAAATTTCAGTAAATCTACTACACAAATTCAACACATTTATACGACCCAAAACCTAATTAAATTATTCACATCATTCAGTCAATTGTTTACAAATGCTACCCAAACAACAACAATAAACATTCAACAATGCAGCATTACAGGTCAAATATATACAATATGGATAGAACTTACCAGGAGTCTGAGTACTGCAACCAACTCTCCGTTTCGACTGATGATGACCCCTCCCATTTTTCTTCCCTCCACTCCCACCACTCACCACCAGGGCATTCTTTAACTTGTCCTTCAAATTCTCCACTTCAACTTCCTTCACCTTAACCTCCCTCTTCAACTCCTCGACTGCGGCCTCGTAAGGCGCCACAACCTCCCTCAATGTAGCTCCCACAACCCTCCTCCCTCTCCCTCTCTCCCCGCCACAATTATTCCTCCTAAACCTCTCCCTCAAAACCACAATCCTCCTCAACTCAGCCACCACCGCGGCATCGCAAACCCGCATTCTATCAGGATCCCAAGGACAATGTGCTTCTTGTAAACTGACATAAGCCTTCTTCATAGCTGAAAATGCCTCAAAAACCTCACCAATCAACCCCTCTACATCCCCAAAATCACTCACACTTCTCTGGGTTCTAATAACATTGTTGTCGTGTGTGATTTCGATATCTTCGTCTTGCTGGGCCAAGTACTCGGAGATTCTGGGGTTGTGGTGGGAAAAATCATCGGAGTCATCAGAGTCATCGGAAGGGGAGATTTGGGAGGAGTTGTGACGGTCGGCGGCGAGAGGGTGGAGGAAACAAGAGGCGGTGACACGCTGGATGAGATCGGAGAAGTTGGAGACTTTGTTGATTGCCATTTTCTTGATTCCACGGCTACTGCTCTTTCTATAGATGCACAAGATACATACATATAAACACAGACAGTGACGGTGACGGTGACAGTGACAGTGAAGTGAACTACTCAACTCAACTCACTGTTAAATTAACTATATCTAGCCATGCTGTAATTTAGGATATGTCACATGTACTCTACTTTGTGTCTCATGTTCATGTTTAATTGTAATTGTAAATTAACTTGACGTACGGTGGATATTAATACAAAATATTTAATAATGTTAAGATTATGTTTAATACAATATTCTAATTTATAAATGATATAATATGAATAAAAATAAAAGAATTATATTTTATTAAATATGAAAGCAAAATTTTAAGAGTAGATATTATTATTGCCATATTTATTAAATATGTAGAAAAATGACTAAATAACTTCCGTTTGGTATCATTTTAAAATTATACATATAACATCCTTTTTTTTGACAGATATAACACCCGTTTTGACATGCAAAAAATACTTTTTGATCTTAACTAGTATTGAACACTCTAATGTACTTGTGATTTAATTTGTTTTGTAAATGAACTTTTTAATTAATTTCACTATTCTTTTATTATATATTTTGGAGCAAAATTTTGAAATTTAAATAAAAATAATTTTAACTTGTTTATATATAAAATTTATATAATCAACTTTATTTTAACATTTTTTTAAAATCTTTTCTAATGTGTTTGAAAATGGGGGAGCAGTGTAATTTCATGTGTAGAACACTTGTTTGATTATTAGTTCATTATCTCATATACACATACTACTACACAAAAAGGTTGTAATAATTGAAAATATGTCACATATATATATTTATATTATAATATGTACTTAACATACTATAATCTGGGTCATTCTAAAATATGTAGGAGTTGGTTTTTACAATTATTTTGATAAAATTATCACTTATACAATGAATAAAATGAAACAATAATTGTGATGTTAACTATTAAGTCCAACGATATATATATATATATATATATATATATATATATATATATATATATATATATATATATATATATATATATATATATATATATTTCAGTTCAAAAGTCTTGGCCAAAAACTATATAGAAGGGTAAGGAAATAAAGAAGACCTTGCCACTTGGGCTTCATTAACAACCGGATCTCTGTAGTAACCAAGGTGATGTTTGTGTGGCAATTGATCCATCTTCACTCCATTTGTTTTCTTCTTTGTTGTGGTACTGATGGATCATGATTAAACATATATATATATAAGACACACATGACTTGCATGTATGTACAAAACACAGTTATACAACAATCTTCTGTTCAAGTGGAGACATGAGTCATGCATGAGTGCATATAGATCACTTATTAAAACAACAATCATTTTCTAGTTGCATAATTAATATGGGATCAAACTAGCTAGGGGTGACAGCTTCAAGCTCATCACATATAATCACTTCAACATGAATTAATTGGTAGGATAAAAGAACTAATCTATTATTGATTCATGTTTATAACAAGCATTCAAATCATGCATTCAACTTTGTATATCTCCTTCATTATGCCATCGATTTGTTACTTACAGAATTTCTTGGATGCATCTTAGACATAAACAATTCGATCAAGCTTGATCAATAAGCTAAGTACGTACTATTGTATAGGTTCATAAGAATCAAAGGGGCTGTCTTTCTCGCAAAATTATTTAAACTTGATAAACTATATATGTTTATAGGAAAAATTAAGAGATCAAGGTCAAATTAAAATAAACAAGTAAGTAAATTAGAAGTACTTACCCTGAACGATCTTGTTGGTAGGAAGAGAGTAGTATATTCGGCAACATAGCTAGTGTACAATTAATTGATTTGGCTTCTATTAATATATGTTTGTATTTGTGTGTGTGAGAGAGAATTGTTCAGAAAGAGTTAGCAATAAAGCTTTAGCTTGGTTAATTTGTAGGGTGGAGAACCGGAGATTAATGACTTCAGCTGATATATATTTCATTTCATGTTAGGTCTTATTTATAGCTAGCCGTGCTTAATAATTTATTTATATATATTGCAGAAGTATAAATATTAACGTTTTTATTATATATGTTGCACCGAAAGAACATGTTTAGATAAGAATTATAAAATTTAATAAAATTAAATTTAATGTGAAATCTCATTTAAATTTTAAAAATTAGAACCCAAATTTAGTATGAAATCTTATACTATATATTTTTATTTGTGATTCATAAATCGTAGTTCTTTAATCTTATCTTAAATTCTATTTATATATATATATATAAAAGGTCTAATTATTATTAAAATAAGAATACTAATAAAATTTTATGTTAAATTCTATAATTCTTTCTTATTCTTTAGAGTACACATACTGTTTACCACTTAATTATTATTACTTTATTAAGATTCAGCTGTCGACCTTATAATGGAGAGAAGATCTCTGGACTCTGATATGATATTCTAAAGTTAAAGAATCTATGTTTAACAGTTGAAGCACCTAATTAAAGCTCTTCCACGTAGATTATCATTAGATTAATGACAGAAAACAGTTCTAAAACACGACCGATCGAGGACATACATTAAACATACTTAAAACGCATAAACATGGTGCGTGCAGGGAGGCAACTAGCTAAGAACTTTGATCTACTTGAATTCATATCATCTTACTCACTAGTGGGGTCGGGGTCGGGGTGGAGCTTAATTTTCCACCTCATTACATAAAATACAGTATTAACTTAGTAAAAAAAGCATACTTAAGACGCATAAACATGTATAGTGTGTATGCATGCATATATGATGCTGCATACAATACAAAAAATCTAGCTTCACACACACACACACACACACAAATATATGAATTCGCTGGTAGTTGAGTGTCAATCTCCTACTCCTGATGACTGATCAGTTAATGTCATGTTCGAATTGTCACTTGGAATATAATACATTAAAAAATATGTAAAATCTCGAAATAAGAATAAAAATTAATACGTCTCTGCTTAAACTTACACAGATCTCTGCGGCCTCATACTTTCATAATTCAAGCACACACAAGGAAGCATCTTTTTGGAGTAGTGGAAAAACCTTCAACTCAAAAATTTGCGGTCCTAATTTAATTTAATTTATTTTTCAAATTATTTCCTCGTGAGACATAAAATAATAGGATTTGAGAAGGGTATTTAAAGAAACCGACGAAGCATTGTTTACTTTTACTGTTACACATATATTATTTACATCTTGTCAAAGAGGTTCTTATTGACAATTTGTCCACGTGTCAAACATCTGGAAGTTTAAATGAGGTGTCCCCGCGCTTAAGATATATATACTCCTAGCTAGCTTGTAAATAATGGAGATCTATTGGTGTTTAGTCGGTGCCTACATTTTGTGTATAATCATATAATAATAACGATAATGCGCATTTTCAGTTTTTGGCATGAGCTTCTTGGAGTATCCAATAAAAAGCATTGTGTGCAAGAATCAAAATGAATTAACTTACGCGAAAGATATATGAATTGAAGGCATTGTGTGTAATTAAAAATCAAAATTATAAATATGAATCAAATGATGACTGTATGTTGCCTAATTTAATCCGATTCAGTTGTATGATTTAGTTGGGTTTAGACATGTGTATAAATCGGCGTTTGAACAAAAAGATAACCTGTAATAGAGTAGACATGAAACTGTGCAACACCCATCCATGATCTTCAGGATATCTGCGATGATATTAATTATTGAATACAATATCAAGGCAGTATACAATGTTTTGACCCGCAATATCCAATAGTCTAACCTTTATTTTCATGCTACACCTGCGTTTTTGTCACAAGCTCTTGGAGGCTACAATACATATATTTCATTGTACATTATTACAACATACAGTACACACACACGACTAACAAAATTTAGCTAGGTACAAACACAAACGGATCAAGGAATTTGCAGTGGTGGGGGTAATTTTTTTTTTTTTTTTAACATATAGTATATAACTAGTGGTTGATATTTTAAACGCAAGTCTTGTTCGCAAATACGCAGGGTTACCCCTCTGCCAATTTGTATTCGAGTGATTATCATATGTAGGGTAGAGCCGAGTCGAGCCGAGTTTTGTTCGATTTGAGCTGAATTTTAATTTTTTTAAAACAAATCAAGTCGAGCCGAATTTTTTAATCAAACAGAAAATGATGTTTAAGATCGGCTCGATAATAAACGAGCTGAATACAAATTTGTTCACGAACAAATTGAATTAAACTCGAGGCGAATTCGAGTGAAGTCAAGTTGTTTGGCTAACAATTCATATATATTTTACGGCCTAACCCTAAGGCTATTTTCATGTATAAATATGTTAGCGTGTCCATATCTAATAATGCACCGCTTATTTGCTGTGCATGTCTCGAAGCTGCTAGTTTTTATACAATGTGGAATCCCACTATATGCCGCTAAACTATAAGAAAAGTAAGCCTCTCCAGACCAATATTATTGAATACAAGCTTGTATTGGCTACAATTTCGTTAATATACCATGATGTCCCATTTAACTTTTTTGTTTGTAACTAATTCCCCCTAATAATGTTTATCCACACATTTCTGCAGCCAATTGAGATTTTGAATAGTTGCGGACTTCTTTAATGGTTAGGGGTCAATTGTTCACTATTTAGAAAGTGTAATCTTCTGATTAAATGTTCGCTAAATATTATGTCATACTTTATGGACATTCGACTGTTTAAAATGTTTACATGTCTGCTTACTTTATATACATGCAGTAGTAGAGTATATCCAGTCTACTATTCAGTCTGAAATGTTTACATGTTTGATATTCAGTCTTTTAAGTACCCTCAGGTTTTCAGAACAGTGTCTAACAAACTGAATCATTTGTGTGGAAGTGCAGCACAATTTGATTGTTGATATGGACCATGGTTTCCGCATTTGGTCAAGTTATATAGTTCAGCAGAGGTAATGTTGTTGTCCCGGAAAAATTGATGCAGGAAGACAAGCAGCAAAAATAAAAAGAGCAAGGCCCGTTTGTTATTACTGTTGGTGACAGCTACAACATTTTTTTGCTTAATAACTGTCAGGAAGATGTTTGGTTAAATTCAAAAACTGCCGTCAGAAAAGCACTTTTGGTCTAAAAACTGTTGTTAGAGAAAACATGTTCTCATGCTTTTGTTTTTCAGTTTTTGAAGGAAGTAACAACAAATTTTATCATCAAATCTCCCCAAAAACATTATTTTTATATATTACATCTCAAAATATGCATGAATAAAAAAAATTACTAAACAGTTATCTAATTTTTGCTAACAATATTTTTTCTATCATCACTTTTTCTCACATCACAACAATTTTCAATAGAAATCCCAAACGGACCCTAATGCTATAGAACCAAAAAACATTCCCAAAATTTTTTCAAATGTGATGTGTCTCGTTCTGATTGATTGCAAAGTAATAAATGAAATAGACTTCCTTACCTTCAAATCAATCACACCAATTAAAATTACTCATTTTATCATATCATAACTACCACATCTTTTTGGGAGAATTTGTTGAAAGAGTTGTTTGGTTCTCTAGCAATACTCAAATATAAAAAAGAAAAAAATATACTCTCTTTGTTCGATTGACTTTTTGTACATATTTTTAAGTGTATAAAAAAATATTTTGTAATTTTTTAAATAAATATTTTAAAAACATGTATTTTAAAATGAAGGAAATAATAGATAAAGATACAATAAATAAATTATGAAACTTAGATTTCTAAGTAAATAATTTTTACATTAAGGAGTGATCGCGGGGAAAAAATATCATAAATTGAAGGTGTGTTGCAATTCAAGCAGTTTTTTTTTTCATTTTGCAGGAAAAATAATTGCGAACTATCAGCTAATCTGAAAGATTATTTTGTAATATATTACAATTTTCAATATTATATATATCGGGCTTTTATTGAATTTTGTATTTTAATTGAGTCGGTTAGTAATTTGTCCAATACATTTAAAATCTAAATTTAAGTTTACACTTTTCGATTTTGAAAACAAATCGTAGTCAAAATTAAAGTCAAATTTTGAATTCCATGAAATCTAATTACAACAAAAAGAATAAAGTATCTATTGAGTTAGATTATTTGCTATCCTATTAGTAATTGATTAATTGTTATAATAATAATATTAAAATACATCTAAGTATCGTTCGGATTACTCTTTTCAATTAATTTAGATTATCTGATTAATAATTGATTAATACACCATTTGAGATTGATGTTCAAAATTATTGTACTATAAAAAATGTAGTTGAAAAAAATATTGTTACAAAAGTAAATTAAAAGTTAAATCATCACAATATTTTTGATATGTGTATGCTTTAAAATTTAATATTTTTAAAATAATATTATGATGAAATTTGATGATGGAAATTGCAGCTACTTCCACAAAAGATGAAATTTTTTGAGAAAAACAATTTTTACAAAAAAAACACATTTTAAAGAAAAGTTGCTTTAAAAATTTGTTAAATGATTTTAATCTATTTTTAACTAAAAACTGATGTTAGTAAAATATCAAATGGCCCTAACTCTTATTTTTAAAATTTACAAAGGCTTTTATACTTTTAAGAATTACGTCAATTCTAATTTCATTTCCAAATTTTATTTTGCAGCAACTTGTATGAAAACACGCTTTTAAGTGAGGAAAGATAGGAGGAGAGAGGCCCATTTTGAAATGAGAAGTAGCAGGTAAGAGTATTTGATTGCCAACTGACTTGTGCCATTTGGTGGCCCAAACTCATCATGTGAAGAGTTATGATTTGAAAGAGACTCCACACCTTATCCTATTCCTTCCATGGATAAGATGAAGTCTCTTTGGATATTTTCATGTACATGAGAAATATCTCTCAGTTTGTTGTCCTAAACACTTACTATTACAACCAATTTAATATTATAATTCATATACTCCTTGACAAAAAAAATTATATAATGATTGAAAAAATATTTAAATTATATTCAATAATAAATTTATAATAGCATATAACATAATATATAACGTATTATAAAAAATATATACGAATAACTTAGGAGCATAAATTCTGTATTATATTCTTTAATATATTATTTAACATATATTTTGTAATTTATTTTTTGTTATATTCTTAAACATATATTTTATAATACATTATTCATTATATTTTGTGCTATATATTCTCAAAGTTTTAGAGATTTTAAAATTTTATTATAACCTAACAATATCATATTAAAGGGTCACAAACTATAAATTATTGTCGCATGTTGTAAATTTTTAAAATAATTTGCCTCCCAAATATCGTAGTAGGTGAGACTAAATATTAGACAAACAAATTAAAATCCGTTAGGTAACGCAAATTAAACATCGACATCAATTTGAAAAAAAATCTACCGGACATGTTGTAGTTGCATCTATGCTATGGCTGACATTTCTCTCCCATTCATTTTGTATCAATTATAAGGACTAAGCCAAGGCAAAAAAAAAAACAAAGGTAAAAATGGAGAAATTTGAAAGGCCTAGTCGAAGTGATGCACGTCTGTCCGAAGAAGAAGCATCAAAGATTGAAGGGGAGACGAGGGAGTACTTCAATGGCATCGCACCGCAGCGCCATGCTAAGCCTCAACGCAGTGAATACTCTGCTAAGTACAATGATGCACAATTTGATGGTCATGAAAATGATGTTATTCCGGAGTATCTTGAGTTTCAACATCTTGAGAAAGATGATCCGCAGGTTTGTTTATGGTCTTTGTGGATTATGGTTCATTTTGTTGTTTGCAATTAATTTTCAGATCAAGAAGTTTAGTTGTGTTACAGAAACTGGTTTACAAGGGAAGTGAAGTAACAGAAGAGTTTGTGGAGACAGAATACTACAAGGATCTAACTGGGGTTGACAAGCAGCACCACACTGTAAGTCCTTAAACCTGCATCTTCAATCTATTATGTCTGTTAGAAATTTTCTTGGTATTCAGTAGTATTCACGGTCTCTTTTCTAAATATATACTGGATTCTGGTTAATCACTGCCTTAAGTTTTATTTGTTAGAAGGTCATCTAATGACTCAGACTTCTGTCGGCATACAACAATTACACATTGGGTTTTTATTATTTTTGCAGACAGGAACAGGGTTCATCAAAATGGACAACAGCAGTGACAAGTCCTTCAGCCTCGACACAGATTCCATAAATGATGAGTTACATGTCTCGTGCAAGGGCAATCCGGCTACTAATGATTGGATTCCAGCTTCTGGGAATATGGTACCAAACCAAACCTCCACGGCTTGCACTTTTTTATTATTCGTGGAATATTATAACATTTACAGACAACTTTAATCCTTTGTTTGCACTTTGCAGGCAGATTTTGTCTCTGACAAGCCCAGCCGGAGTGAAAACTGAAGAGGGTACATGGAGTTTTGATTTGAATTTCTTAAACAATTCGATGAGATGTTTGTATTGGAGTTTCACTTCCAAAAAGGTCATTGTACTCAGATATGTTCTGTGCAATAAGTTTATTACGTTCTTCATTCGTTTTATTGCCAAAATCATAAAGCTAATCTCAAGTCTAATGCCACTCATCAGATCAATGGTAATATGTTAAAAGCCGAGACTGATTCTTAGAAACAAACATGAAAAACGAACAATCATCAATATACAAGACTAGCTTTCTATATTTGCAGTCTATTAATTTAACAAAGTAAACAACAACCCGATTTCCATCTTTTTGAGAATGCAGACTTGCCCATTGTTTGCTGCAGCATTTATAAATTCACCGTATCCTACTCATAAAATCTAATAATGGTCTTCAATATTAGGCCTTTATAGTTACGTTCAAATATATCTGCAAATGGGGTTCCCTGCAAGCTGCAATGAGAGAACCCAACACAAATTTGTGGAGGTTCAAAACAGAGTAAAGATCCAACTAATGTAATGATATAACAGAAGAAAAAAACAGAGATGCACATTTGCCATTGGTGCACTACTTTATCAAAGCCAAACTTGAGATCCTTGCGAGCATGTTCATTGGGATCTATCTGCAGCTTGACATTGCTTAAAGCTCCTCCATCTTATAATTATTTTGAAGTTTAGATCCTCTCCAATCTCCAAACTCATTAATAAATACAATCTTAAACTTTGTACTTGCAAATACATTTTTATAATTATAGATTCTAACCATTTGGGATAAAAAGAAAGTAGAAACATGGGATGACACTTTGGTCAAAGATATAATAATAATATTATAATATCCTATTATACAATATTAATATAAATATTTAAATAGAAATTAGATTAAAAAAAGTGGAATGAAAGATTCAATCTTATTTAACTTATGAAATAAAGATCTTTTAACAGCAATGATATTAGACAATGGGACTAATACTAACTTTCTTGTTAGTACCTTCACCACCTTTAAACTCTAAAAATTATAAATGTGAATTTAAGATTCAACTCACTTTATATGATCAAACCACTCCCACCTTGTATAGCTTCCCAAAGAAATAAGATAATCAGGACCAAAGTAGTACATATAAACCATCACAAACACCAAAATTTCATTCATCTGATTATTCAGTTTCTAGAAAAATGGCCATAGTAGCTGAAGCACCTGGTTACATCCAAGTATTTTCTGATGGATCCGTAAAGCGCTTTGCACCTGAAATCATCCCTCCTTCGATCAACCCTACACATGGATTTATGTCCAAAGATGTGGTGATTGATTCTTCCAAACCTATAACAGCAAGAATGTTTGTACCGGAAAACCTGTCATCAAAGAAGACATTGCCTGTTCTTGTTTATTTTCATGGTGGTGGGTTCAGCATTGGCTCGACTACGTGGATTGGATACCATTATTTCCTTGGAGGCTTATCTGTAGCATGTGAATGCATTGTTCTTTCTGTGGATTATCGTCTAGCACCAGAGTATAAGCTTCCAATTGCATATGAGGATTGCTATAGCTCTCTTGCTTGGCTAAGTTATGTGGTGAGCCATGAATCGTGGCTTCAAAAAGCAGACCTCTCCAGTGTCTTTCTCTCTGGAGATAGTGCTGGAGGGAACATTGCTCATCATGTTGCTGTTAAAGCGATTCGAGACAAAGCTTGTCAAGTTAGGGTCAAAGGTATACTTCCAGTACATCCCTATTTTGGAAGTGAAAAGAGAACTAAGTTAGAGCAAGAAACTGGAGATGTTGGAGAGGTAGCAATGAATGACTTGTTCTGGGGATTAAGTCTGCCAGAAGGATCAAACCGGGATTATTACGGGTGTAACTTTGAAAATGCTGACCTTTCTAAGGATGAGTGGGCTCGGTTTCCACCAGTGGTGGTGTATGTGGCAGGATTAGACTTCTTGAAGGAAAGAGGGGTTATGTATGCAGAATTTCTGCAGAAGAGGGTGAAGGGTGTCAAGCTGATTGAAGCTGAGGGAGAGACGCATGTATATCATATCTTTCATCCTGACTCGGATGCTTCTCGTTTGCTTCAGAAACAGATGAGTGAGTTTATAAACAGCTTTTGATAGTATTCCCAAAGGCCATTATTATTCTCTAGAACCTATCTTCTTTTATTGCCAACTATTTCTTCTAGTTATCTCAGGCAACAATTATATTCGGAGCATGTGAACGAAAATAAAAGTTGAAATGCATTACCGACATTCCCAAAGTTTAGTTTTAATTTTTGAAACAATAAATTTTTATGCAAATGAAACTGGCTAACTTTGAACTCCTGATGAAGATATAACAACACAAGTCACAGACACAAAGCAATAAGTAAATAGAGCACACGCTGTGGCACTACTTACCTGAGATGATGGCTCTCTTGATGTATGCAAGAAGAAATTAAACGTCTTATCAATATAATAAAAAAAATAAAACTATTATACTAAAGATGTCAATAATTCCATTAAGACATTTGGATTTGTGACTTGCAATTCGGCCCTGGAAAGCGCAACCTGTACGTGTGCACTAGGCTCACAGGTCCAAAGAAAAATTTCACTAGGCCATGGTTCCTACTCTGTAGATGTTTATTCCAGTCTCAAAATCATTTTTGACTTCACAGAGACAACACAGTGAATCAAACCAGAGAACAAACAGCAAAGGCCAACTAAAAATCATCTGTATATTATTGTCAAGATACATCTGCATATATATCCCAATTCCCATGGGTTACTAAAACTATCACTACAAATCAACTTCATTGTTTTCACATTGACTCATCCTTTAGAAGAAGTTTAGTGCAATTTGGATTGACTTGCAACAAGATTCTGCTTCAAATTTTGCTCCTGTGTTGACCAACAATGAATGCCTCCCTCAGAAATAGAATCCTCAGTTCCTTTAATTGTTCCAGAATACCTTCCCTTCTGACCTAAAAGCCTCGAGGTAATCTCCAACTCATCCTTCCAGTTGACCAATCAGGAAATTAAGATGCACCAAACTATAACATAACATCAATTAACATGAACATGCATAACTGAGTACCGTATGTTTACAACAAATTATTAAACAAGACACCAAATTAGCATACAACTTAAATCTTGTGGTCATAGAGTTTGTAGAGATTACAAAGCCGTTGATGACGCAGAAGATTGCAAATTGTAATAATGAGCAACAGACAGGAAAGAAAATAAGATAACGTGAGTTGAATCATTGTTAGTGAGAGTCCCTCTTGTAATATGAAGCTGTGTATATTTCTAGTAACTTTCATTAGAAACCAGTAAGGTGTGTACAGAAATATCAAATATATGTACTTGGAGGTCCTACACTTGTATAATGTTTGTTACTACTTATTGGAGCCCAAGACATAATAAGTTCTATGTACATAAATCTACATATATTAAGAGCAATTGGATGTCAGATTTTGGTCATGGTGCTGATATAGTTACTGCAGATACATTGTTACAGCGAAAATTTTAGAAACTTCCTTTTTTCGAGATAAATTACAAATTTGGGACAGAAATAGAGGTTGCAACTTGCAATTCTCTTCACTATAGTCTCCTTCTCTTCTTCTGTCTATCATCACTTTCGCTTCCACTAGTGCTTGATGAACCTAACTCTGAATTGGAACAAGATGCATTTGAATCAGAACTACCAGTGCTGTCAGCATCATCTTCAGATTTAGAAACTGGCTTTTGCTTCTGCATGATAAGGCAAGGCATATTCTTTAAGTAATCTCTCAAATTTTCAGTGATGCCACCAAGCCCAATGGATGTGAAAAAGTTGATTGAAAATCTGGTGTTCTTGGGATTGTCTTTTGGGAAAATCGACTCCAAAGAGTCCTGTATAGTGGGATCATTGCTGAGCTTCTTATTCAGAAGGCGAATACCAAGGTGCTCTGATAATTCCTGGAAGAGAATTTTTATGAAAATACGAGACGAGGAAGTAGTGTCCTCCTCAGTCAGCCGTATGTAAGCTAGAACATGCCAAGGTAGAGCATCGGTGACAAGGAGATGGGCAAAGAATTTGGCCACATTACGTAACTTATTTGTCTCGAGCCTGTGAATCATCGAATACTGCTGCACAAAGCATTTTTCAAAATTTTCTTGATAAACTTTGTTAGTTAGGCAAAATCTTTGACCCAGAAGACCATAATAACAGCGATAAGTTTTTTCTTGGCTGCAGCATTCTAATAACATAATGCATAGCTCCATCTCTTGTCCAGACTCTAGCTTGATTTTCAAAAGTTTTTTACCAGATTCCTCGAAATCAAAACTAGACATGATTATTAGGTTTATCATCCTTCGAAGGTTCACAAGGTTTGCCTCTGTTTCATCTCTTATTCTCATCCGCTCTTCTTCATCAGATTCATCATCTGTTGCTGCATCTGAGTCTTTTTCATCCTCAGACTCGTCAACAAGCAGAGTTTTCTTCAATTCTTCGTAACGTTGTTCACTTTCAATGAACTGGGTATCTGGCCTGAAAACATCCAAATCAATCTCAGGATCTATCTCATCTAGAAGTGATATTTCATGGGCTAACTGATCTTCTTGCTCAACCAGGTCTAGCTCCGGACGGATAGCTGGGTAACCCTGAAATTTGGCCTTTCTTAGAGCAAATAGACCTTCAATCAAAAACTGAACCAGTTTGTCAATCTCTCCTTCATGAAGAATCCCACGAAAATGTTCAAAAACACCTTGTAAACCTCAGGGACAGAGGTCTTGTAAGATTGACCCACATTCTGTAACAAAGCCAACAGCCACTTCCACACTATCATCACTAGGATTCTCCGACAAGGTAGTGAGTAGTTCCAGCGCTATAAGCTCATAAACTACCTGTTGATTCACTAGATGTGCTATAAACTTAACAGCAGCTAGTAATCGCGTCTTATCATTCCTTTTATACGACCTCTGTACTAGCAAAACAAGCCTCCTCAAAAGAAGATTACCAACATCAGGAAACTTAGCATTAACAACCGCGACAAGTGCAGCAAAGATATCAGTAAATCCAGGAGCAGCCATCTGAGACTTGATACAAGAACGACAAAACAAGCCTCTCCCTCTAATAAGATTCTCAGCAAAAAGCTCCGGCACAACATTCTTGATGTTGGTTGCATTAACCTTATTAACTACTCCATTAATACTCTTTCGCAATGCATCCCATGTTAATCTTTGATACTCTACACTACTCTTGTCCTCAACTTCCTTGATCATTCTAACCAATTTGCATGGAGGAACATAAACCCCACTAGCCTCGCGATCATGATCAGATACATTATATTTTGTATCTCTCTGTCTTTTTAAACTCTTCATATTAGCCAAATCTCTCTGTTATAATATATATGTTTTGTAAACTCGCTTCTTGTTATTCAATACCTTGTAATGTTGTTACATGCATCCCTTTATATATATACTAGTACTATTGTATTAATTTCCAAAATTGAATAGGCTTTTGAAGGAAAAAAGTATTTTTTTTCCTAAGCAGAATAGGATTCTAATAGCTGGGGTTTATATATTCGATTTCTGAAAATAATAACCGACTTTGGGATGGATGTTTTTATATACTCTCTACGTCCCACTTCAAGTCTCATTTGAACTTTTCAAATTTAATTAATTTTGACCTGAAATTAAAAATATATGTATTTATAATTTTCAAAATCTGAGAATTACATTTTAAAGAAAATTATATAAACTTTTCAATGATATATATTTTATAATTTTTTAAATTATATAATATTTGTAATATTTGGTCAAACTTTAAAAATTTTGATTATTCAAAAGTCAAATTAGCTACTTGAAGTGGAACGGAGGGAGTATTACTTTTCTTATTACTTTGGAATTAAAAAAATTATTAAAAATATTAATTTATCGTGATGTTTGGTTTACTTTTTGCAAATAAATAGTTTATAATTAATTTCCACGTGATAATCCAACACGTCCTTGTAAATTGTGTGAAAAATTTCAAAAATGTGCTATTATTTTTTGGTGTTACAAAAAATTAATTTTTGAAGTCGGTAAAATATTTCCCTGAAATAAAACAAGCAATAGAAAATCAGATTTTGGTAAATATTTATCTGCGTTTGCTTGGGATCAGAAAAGTAAAATATTTCCCCTTAAAAAATGTTATGAATTTTTAAAAATCAACTTTCCATTTTAAAAATGGAAAACATCTTCCAAGGTGTACATATTCTCACAATTTTTCCCTAAATTTTTTAATAATAGTCCGGAAACTATGTTTTCAAACGACAATTTCCAACAAAATATATTTCTAAAATTTATTTAGAAAGAAATATAATAGAGTAAATTTATTTTCCAGAAAATTATTTTCTAATTTTAGAAGAATTGATTTAGATTGCATACCTTGAGCAATCGAATACAATCTTGTATTTCTTTATAAATCAACCAGGATCAAACAAATGAAACCAATTTTTTCTTGAATTTTTATTTGCAACTTAAATTAAAGGGATCAATTATATGCATCCACCTTCTTTTAAAAAACTTCATTACAAATAAAATCAACCAAAATTATTGAATCACAACACCATTTTTTTACCATCAATCAACCATATATACTAATACAACCATATATAAACAATATATTTAAAATATTTCACCAAATCAACCCAAATGAATCATATAAAACTTAAAATTTTCCATTAATTAACCAAAAAAAATTAAAACAGAAATTCACATCGCCGGTGTTAACAATATTTTTAATTTAATGGATCATTACTCATGTATATTGTTAGCATATATGGAACTCGTTTGAAGCCTGTCTAGTAAATTTTATTACTCATTGATATTATTATACAAGGTGCCCGATATATTGAGAACGACTTAGTCACCTGCCTTATCATCTGCTAGGGTGTGAGCAGAAAAAATCGAAACCGAAAAAAACTCAAAAATAACTAAACCGAAAAAAATGAAAATAAGAAATCAAAATTAATGGTGTTATTTCGATTTCGATTTTATGCTAAAACCGCACTAAAATTAACCGAACCGAATATTATATATATATATATATGTGCATATATATTAAGTATATTATATATGTTATTTAAAAATTAATAATACTAATATCAATAATGTTTATATTCAATTTTATGATATATGAATTTTAGTATAATCTAGTGAGAATTTCATTAAAAAGTTTATGAGTACCTATTATAAAAAAATATCATCTTTTTCAATAAAATCATTTTAATAAATAAAGGAAGAAATAAAAATATCTGTTTTTTTGATAAATTTAATCCTTATTACAATAAAGTTAGTTATAAATTGTAGAAAAAAAAGATGTAAGTTTATTAATAATATTTATCTACTAACATGAAATGGTATAAAAAACTAAAAAAAATTGAGAGAGAAAAAACCGTAACCAACTCATGGTTAATCGAAACCGAAAAATCATTTTAAATAATTTGGTTACGGTTTATGTTAATTAACCGAACCGAACTGAAATCAACGGTTTGGTTACGGTTAATGCCTGAAACCGTCCTAAACCGCACTACGCGCACCACTATCATCTAGTGTCAAGTGTTGATCATGGACGAGTTTCGCCTGCTATACAGTCATCACACATGGTCTACAACACTAAAGTTGTTCGAGTACATCATCGCCAAGCAAGAAATATTTTAGACCAGAGCTATATGTTTTGATGAACTATGATTATTGATACCGATAGTCGTATAAATATGATATCTTAATCTAATGATGCAGTTAGATGGTTGGATTTAAAGGTGGAGCTTCATTTTGGACATTAATCCATAGCATGGATGGATCGATGATATGGAGCCACGAGTCCGGACGTACTCTTTATTCGTAAAGAACATCATCCGCCCCGTCCTATACGTGCTCAAAGGAGGCATCACTTACACTGTTACTTGTGGAGTTGTGGTCGCTTAATGTGTCACCAATATTTGATACTCGCCCCGTCCTATACTTACTCAAAGGAGGCATCACTTATACTATTACTTGTGGTCGCTTAATGTGTCACCAATATTTGATACTTTATTGTGTTCCTTCTGATTTTATTAACTCGATTGAGACTACTTTATCATGTTCATTAAGGAGTCGAGTTCTTTTCAGCAGAGGAGATTTGATGCAAGACAACATTTTAAAAAAGACTAAAAAGACTGTTTGAGAGTAATATTAAATGCTTTGAAAGCCCGTTGATTAGATTATTGCAGAATTATTTAATTATATTAATAATGATTTATTAAATTAGAAATAGTTATAAATAGGGATTGATTATTGAAATCAAATTATTATTATTGTACTCAATATTGTGCTTGTGTGATATTATTTCTTCAAATTCTTGTCCTCAACCCTAGCCCTCATAAAAAATTACACTACAGCACTGGATGTTGATGCCACCAATTTGAAAAGAAATACAAACTCAACATCTATAATACTACTAAGAACATATTAGGATTGTGACTTATTTAGCATAATTTGGATTACCCATGGGCCACGGATGTTACTAAAAACCTCCAAGGAGTCCTACTTCTAGACATCTATTCTGCTCTCAAACTCGTAAACTTCAAACGCCTCTACGACATAAATTAATAAATCAAAATAAAGAACAGTTAAGCAGAACTGCAGAAGTAACAGGGTTACAAAAACGGATTCATATTTTATTGTTAAGATACATCTGCATATATGTCCCATGAGTTACACTAAAGTCTAAACTTACACTACAAACCAGGTTTAATTGTTTTCACATTGACTATTGTCCATTAGGAGAACTTTCTAGTATGATCTAGATTAACTTACAAAAAGGTTATGCATCACATTTTGCTCCTGTGTTGACCAAACAATGAATGCCTCCCTTCAGCAATAAGCTCCCCAGTTGCTTTATTTTTAAGAAGAACGATAGTTCCGGAATACCTTCCCTTCTGACCTAAAAGCCTTGAGGTAACCTCTAACTCATCCTGCCAAATGACCAGTCAGATGTTTAAGATGCACAGAAACATATCACAGATTAAAGACTATAACATAACACGACCACGTAAATATTAGCATAGAGACAACAAATTAAATACACAAAACACAAAAAAGCAAACTTTAACATTTTGGCCATAGTGGTGCAGAGGTTGCAAAGTCATTAAAGATGCGGAGATTGCAAATTGTGAAAATGAGTTTTCCATTAACGAGAAATAGACATGAAAGACAACTTGATGTCAAAGCTCTGTAAATGAGAGAAGTTCATGTATTTATGAAGCTGTGTATATCCTAACTATAAGCTTTAGGATTATATCATAGTTATACCAATATAAGAATAGTTTTTAGGCTGTAGTGCTGTACTGCAAGACAGGAGATCTTACATTGACTTTTGCAGTAGAAAGGAAACATATGGACATGTCAACCGAGACGTTCATGGGGAGACCGGCAACATAAACAAGTACAGCACCAACCTCATCAACTAAGTTAGCAATTGCACCATTGCACAAAATTCCACTCCTGTCCTGCACATAACAGATTATAAAATAATCAGCACCTCTTAGCCTCTAACATAACTATAACTTAAATGCTAAAATTATACTATAATCTGTCATCCTCATGATCATATCAAATACGGAATCCAAACAAATTTCTGATTCTGCCACAAAAAATGTAATATTTGATGCTCGGTAGTCAAGTATGTGAAGCTTAGTTTGGCCGTACTTGTGCAAAAGAAAACCCACGATCAAAATTTGAAACTAGCGTCCACTTCAACATAAATTTACCGAAGCTTAATGTATAAAGTCTGACACTTTTTTGGTGGACTCTCATTTTGGGACAGCTGAGAATATCATAACATACTGACAATACAAAACTTACATCTTCGAACAAATACATAGGTAGTCATGTACTCATGTTAGATTACAAATTATTAAAGCATACAAAGTCTACGAACCAACTACAAATCACCCATCACAATAATAAAAATCACCAGTTTCCACCCATTACAAATCATCCTTCACAGTAGTACAAATCATGGGGTTTTAGCTAGTAAAGTAAATTAGTTTGTAAAAAAAAACACCTAAGTGTACACACTGACGTAAAGAACATAACTTGATTCAATTGCACATACTAAACACAAATATGTAACTTGATTCAATTCAAAATTTCTTGTAATTGACCTCGCCCGAAAAACATATAATTATAACACCCCCAAATGAATTAAAGATACAATTTTTAAGCCTCAGGCTTTGCAATTTATGATAAAATTACAGTTCAAATAAAAGGGCAGCTTCTTATTGTATTTTGTATGTGATAAAAAAAATACAACTACTTACAGTGAGACGAGAAGGGACTTTGAAAGTACACGAGACGAAACCCGGTTCGACTCGGTCAACACGGATGCCTCTGAGAGCATAATCTTCATAAAAACTGTGCTCGATGTGGACTCGATGAGGATGAACTCTGAGTTGAGAAACGAGTTCCGACTCTTGGCGAGTTATTTGTAAAAAATCCTTGGCTTTCTCCATTTTAGAGACTTCCAAGTTCTAATGGCAGCTGTCCGCAAAAATGACAAAGAGGACTTTTAAGTTTTAAATAGTATTAAAAAATTAAAATTACATTATACGTAATGCTAAAATAAGACAATTCCATTTAAAGGATATTTGATCAATTTTAATTCAATTGAATATTAAATTTTAAATTATTTATTATATCTAAAATAGTTTGAATTGAAATTTTAAATATATTAAACCGATAATCAATTCAAAATTTAAAAATATAATAATATTATATATATTTGTATTTAAATACAAACTTACTTATTAGATAAATTCTATAAATTTTTAATTTTTAATCATTCATCAAATTTTAATACAATGATTATCTTTGTCAAGATAATTTGTATAATTTAGCACATGATTTATGTATGTCGCATATTTTATTGTTAATATTATGTTATCAGCAGATTTTTTACGATTATAATTGGTGTTTTAATTATTTATATTATGTTATTAAATATTTTATATTATTAAAATTGGTAATTTGTAAAATTATAAATGATGGTTTGTAAAATTTACAAAATTTATAAAATAAAGAAGTTTTTAGTGAAATATTACTATATATATAAGACATATAATTTTAATAAATTTATTAAAATACTAATAGCATTATAAATAAATCATTACCCCTATAACAACTTTGTTATCAATTGTTTATTTATAATAAATTTTTTGATTTTTAAAATCATTAAAATATAAAAAGCATTCAACTTTAATATACAATATACTAAAATCCTATTAAAATTTTAAGTTTATATATTATAAATTTATACGATAATAAAAAAAATTCATTTCATCTATATTTTTATTATAATTTAAAAAATATAAGTTTTTCAGAATTTATAGTTATTAATTATAAATTCTGAACCTTTACGAGTTATATATTTTTACATTAAGGTCAAGTCAAAATAAAAATATTAATAGTTGTAAAAATTTAACTTAGTATTAATTTTAAATATTTATTAATTTTAGTAATAAAACATTGACAATACACTTTTATTTTACAGGGCCTTGACAATATTCACATAAGATAGTATTTTATTTTATGAATACCAATGAAAACCGAGTGCACCACCACGCTAGAATACAAATATAACCTTACAGTCCCTCCACGTGTGGTTGTACTTTTATGTAGAGTGTTGAAATTTACAAACATACCCACCCGTGCAATAGATGCTCTTTCGAGGTCAGACTTCTCTTCCCTTGAGAATACGTAAAAAGAATTAGTGTTGGTATTTTCTATTTTCTCTTCCAATCTCATGTTTCATCTTAATTTCTATCCAGTTTTACCATTGTTTTTTGTAAAAGTAGAGTGTTGATTGAATTTGAAAAATAATGGAACCTTTTCTTGAAATTCTTAATTTTTTGGTTAAATATCATTGAAATTTCAACTATGATCGCATTCTAAAATTTTAAAAATATATTTTACTCTTTTTTTTTCTTTGTTACACCTTACTATTGTCAGTTAATAGTGGTGTAGTGGTGCAGTAGTGTCACTTAAAACCTGCGAAACGATAGGGGGTTTACGAGGACAGCCTTGTTCAGATTTAGACATAAATCTCCTCCGTTTAGCTTCTCTCTCTCTCTCACACACACACTTTACAATACATCTCTGATCCCGTTTATCCCTCCCTCTCCCTCTCTCTCTCACACACACACATATCTCATATCGATAATGCTTCACTATCTCACTCAATGACTTCTCCACCTCAACCCAAGACCCGAACCCGTACCCGATCTCGCCGCCTCTCCGCCTGTTCCCGCCATCCCTCTCAACCCATCACCGGTTTTTGCCCTCTCTGCCTCCGCGAACGCCTCTCCGGCCTCGAATCTCCCGCCAAACCCTCCACTTCTCTGTCGGAGCTCCGACGCACCAAATCGGTCTCTATCCGAAACTTCGATGCTTCTGCTTCCGAGCCTCGCCGTCATTCCTGTGATGTTAGAGGTAAAAACACTCTCTCCCACCTCTTTGATGTTGATGATGAATGTAAATTGTGGTGTCGAGAAATTACAGTTGAATCGAAATGTATAGCCAGAAATGTTATTGTTAATGGTAATGTTGGGGATATTGAGAATGTGGATGATGTTAGGGTTTGTAATGATGTGATTGATGAAGATGTGATGACTATGAAGGAACATATAGATCTTGAGTTACGGAGTGCTGGTAAGGTTAAGAGGGATTTTAATAGTGTTGCCGGGAGTTTTAGGGTTGTTGCGTCGGTGTTTTCAAAGAAATTGATGAAATGGAGGATCAAGTCTTCGAGTAGGAAGAAGGGGAGTTGTGGAGAGAGGGAGGTTGGTGGGGGTGATGGAGGGAGGATGATTGGGAGGGAGATGGTGTCGGAGGTAGGGGAGTATGGATTGGGGAGGAGGTCGTGTGACACTGAACCTACTAGGTTTTCGGTGGATGGGAATAGGATATCTGTGGATGATGTGAGGTTTTCGTTTGATGAGCCGAGGGCTTCGTGGGATGGTTATTTGATTGCTAGGACTATTCCGAGGTTGACGCCCATGTTGTCTGGGGTGGAGAATATGATGTTGAGTCGGCCGGAAGAGCAGATGGGTTCGATTAGGGAAGACGAGAAGGATGAGATGACGTCTGGTTTGTCGGCACTGAGTAATTCAGATTCTTCTTCTTCGCGTAGGCAGAGTAGTTTTGATCGGACGAGTACGATTAAGAGTGGGTCTACGAAAGCGGCAGGGTTACAGGGTGATGAGGCGAAAGGGGTTGCGAATTCAAATGTTTTTGGTGGAAGCAGGCTTGTTATCACGGAGAAAGAGTTGAAAGATTGGCATATGAATTCTATTAAAGGTGATCAGCCAAGGAGGAGCTTTGATTCTGTTCCCAAGGATGGTAGTGTTGATGCTTTGATTGGGTTCAAAAAGCTGACCAAGTGGAAGATGGCGGGTAACATATGGGGTTTCAAAAGTAAGCTTAGTGACAAAAAGACAGAAACTTTTGTAGAACACAAAAGTCATGATCTCGTTGTTGAGCCTCACAAAGAGGAAACCAGAGAGGTTGGAGTAGAGAATGGGGGTTTCAGTGGCATGTTTGCTCGTAGCAGTAGTGTTACTGCTAGGAATCCTTGCAAACCAATTGCAACGGATGATGGTATGGGTGCTAAAGAGCTTGTGCTGGACAGAAATAGAAGTACAAAATATACTTCATCCCACTTTGACAATGGCCTTTTGAGGTTCTATTTGACTCCATTCAGGAGCTATAGAAAGAGTAGATCTGGAAAAGGTAGGATAAAGAACTCCTCACCTGCAATAACCGGAGAGGTTTTAAGGCTGAACTGAATGAAGGTACAACATTGATCTTAGCCAGCAATACTTTAATGTTAATTCTATATGTACTTGGACAAAGCACAACATTTTGTTTCATTTTTTCTGTGCTCAGATGTGTTTACATAAGAGCTTAATATAAGAACTTCAAAACTATTTACATTTATTCAAGGCAATCTCCTTATCAGAGTGAGGATTGTTTCAGCAGAACAAACGGTGACTAAGCTTTTGTAAAATTATCTTATAAAGGTTCTGGATCTTCTAGGTGTTTGTACACTACTATTTAAGAATCTCTGCATGGAATATGTTATACCTGGATGCAAATATGGCATCTGGTGTTTGTTATTGTAGTGTTTTCTTTATGTAGATGACAAGTAGAATGACTTAATCATGGCATATGTGATATTTAAATCCAGAATTGTAGTTCAGGTTTCGTAGGATTATGCCAAATCATGGCTGATCTGTTAAAGGGTATTGACACAATTCGAGTTTGAGAGTTGCTTCGCCTCGGCTTATTTGAAGTTTTAGCGCAAGCTTAATGAAGAAAAATGACATCTGAACCTTCATCCTCTCCATCCTATATCTGTGTATTTAATTCTTGTGTTATTATTGGGTTATCCTCTTTTGATTTTACTTTTTGGTCAATACTTTAACCCATATTTTTTGATAAGGTGGACGTATTTAAATTAATTTCGCTCGAACAATAGCATTTTTTTACAATAGCATTTTTTAGAGGATAATATATTGAGAACTTAAGGGTCTTATGTTGTTCACCTTCTACTTTCCAATGGATATTGAGAACTTAAGGGTCTTATGTTGTTCACCTTCTACTTGAGACTAATATATTAGAGTTCGGCTTGGACTCTTGGAGTAAACTGTTCAACGAAATAATGCTGAACCATATTTGCTTGTTTATTTTGATTTTACAATGTCCAAATCAGCCGAACTGTTTGAGCATATAAGCCCTAGGTGAGGAGGATATGGTAGAGAAAGTGTTGCGTGACATACAGAAAATGAAGAGAAACGTGATGGGATCAATTTTGTAATGTAGTGATGCAGGGATTGGCTCAAATCGTAATAATACAGATTCCAATCATCAATCCTATCAATGTGCTGTTCTTTCTGGTGGTAAATAATGCAAGCTAGATCTAAAATGTTATTACAACATTTTGTTTTACCATGACTTTAGAAATGGGTTTTGTTTTTGCGTGATCCTGTTGGGTTTTAGATAGTTGAACCTCTGTATGCCTAAAAAACAAACGTATGCGTGGGGGCAAGCGAACACACATATATATATACTCCTTATAAAATTAAATGATATTTGACATTGCTGCTGGCAAACGAACTGGAATAGTTAATCTTTTTGAATGCCAATCCATATCTAATTCATTTGATTTTTTTTGGTGAAGCATCGACATATTGGCATTAGATAAGCCCGAAGGCTACAATATTGTCATGATAGAGACCAACGGAACTAGTCTGAAGAAGAAAAATTGTACCAGCCCTTTAGAACTTGCTCTAAACAACTTTCAAAATTATCTAAAGAAAACAAACTCCAAAACACCAGCTTTACTTATAATATTAACGAAACGGCAAAAGAGCAATGGCAGAAACAAACTCTCCAGCCAAAATTACACTCCCTCATGCGAAGCTTCTACCAAATCCCTGGAAGCACATTCTTCCTCATTCAATACCACCAGCTCCCCAATCTCATTATCTCCCAACTTCATGTTCTCATTGATAGTCAGCCACCTCGATCTTCCTCCGCTTGCAAAAACTGATCATCTAATAGGCCTAGACGACCCAAGTCCAGGTTCTGAATTTTGATCACCAACTCTGATAAAGCCGCCTATCTCGTGTTTCCCAACATGCTGATTGTTAAGTTGCAGAAAGCTCAATAAGAAAGGTAGAAGATGATACAAAAATGTAGTATATATCCATTCTCGAGAGAGAACTAATGAACAAGCAACTAAAACTGAAAGTGCGATTATACATCTCTATTGCTAATACAAGTTGTTGCAACTAACTTCTAACTCTGCGTAACTAACTTTCCCGCCATGTCACTTATTTTGTGTTGACTTTGCTCACTCTGCTCACTTATTGAATTAGTATGATGTAACTGTATATTAACATCGCCATCAAGATTGAGGGTTAATAAAGGTTAAAAACCCAAATCTTGCAAAGTAGAAACTTGAGAAAAGCAGCAGAAAGGGATATTGTAAAAAGCCCACCAGGCTGCATTTTGGTAGAAATTTAAGCTGTTCGAGCAAGATCTTATTGAAGTTTAGTTCGAACAATATGACAATCAATGACGATATGTTTAGTGCGGTCATGAAACAACGGGTTGAAAGTGATATACATGGCAGATTTATTGTCACAATAGAGTGTGACAAGAGTGAGTTTGGAACAGCCCAACTCAGTAAACAAATTTAGAAGCCATTGAACTTCACAGTAGGTGATCACAGCCATAACAAGGTATTCTGATTCAGCAGAAGATCTGGACACAGATAGTTGTTTCTTAGCTTCCAGGGTAGTAATGAATTGCCCAATGTAACACGATAGCCAGCTAAAGCCTGCCGGGTAAGAGGACAAGCATCAGCAAAAGCAGTAAGAGTCAAATGGCTAGTAGCAGACAACAAAATACCCTGACCCATTGTAGACCTGAGATATCAAACAACTTTGTAAGCGGATCCAAATGACAGGTTCAAGGTGCAGCCAAAAATTGTGAAAGAATATGGACCGGATATGAAATATCAGGTCTAGTGATCGCAAGATAAATGAACTGTCCCACAGTGGAACTAAAATCCATGTTTTATTAGCTTCTAAAGCTATCAGTTCAGTAGCCATAGCCTGACCCCAAATAGCACTTTGAGTCAAAACCGACCACTCCAAAGGCAGTCGGTTTTGAATAAACCTGACTGAAAATGATGGTCAGGTTAATCTTGAAAAGAATTGTTCCCGATTTTAACAGAATGTAGAAAAAAAATATTAAATTGTAAATACATTTTTTAAAATACGTGAAAAAGTTAAATATGACAAAAATAATGACAATAAAAATATATAATTAGAACAAAATTGATAGTTGAAATTATAAGTGAAAAAAACGAAAAACTAATAAAAAATAGAAATAGAATTGAAAAATGTGATATAGAAAAAAATTTAAGATAAACAAATTGATTACTATTTTTAATATGATGTGGATGATGGGAAAGAGCTCGGTATTTCTGGCTTTGCACTATTTTGCATTTACCATCTAGACAATACCGATGACAGGGAACATTTAAAAACTTAAACGAGCCAAGTAACATGTTTTGAAAATAGTATTTAACTTTTTTTATTTCCAATTTATATGTATTCTAGATGATGATTAATGACCATGAAATACAGTACCGGAACCTGATTTTAGCTAGAAAGGCATTTTAACCTACAACTTCCAAAACAATCTCTTAAACCACAAGTTCTATTGTATATGATCCCACTCAATCATTCATGTTGTTAAATGTCTTGCTTGGGAATTCAGACATAATACATCTCCAAAAGAAACATGATAAATGTGAACACCATATAGAAAAGCATTGCATCTAAACGTAACAAAATTAAACCCCAAAATGGGCTAAGGCCAAACCATTCATAAATTCTTAAATTTTGTTGAAGGCCACAATGTCACAGCTCTGCACGTACTCGTTGATAGGCTCAACTGTGAGATAATCCTCTATAATAGTATCCACAGAGACAAGGTCATCTACGATAGTCATCATGATGGTTAGCTTCTTTATCCCGTAACCAACAGGAACAAGTTTGGCTGCACCAGTAATAACAATCAAAAATAAATAAATTAGAAACCTAAGCCACAAAGAAACATAATAATGATACAAAAGAGATAGTTTACCTGCTCCCCACAAGAGCCCTGGCATTTCAACGCTGCGAACAGCCTCTTCCAGCTTCTTCATGTCTGTCTCATCATCCCATGGCTTGACATCCAAGAGAACAGATGACTTCCCACCTAAAACAATACAATTTCAAGAACTTATCACACCCATTGCGAAAAAGCAGAAAGAAGTATAACTCACCCCAAAAAATATATACTCATATAATTATCATTTTCTGATGAGCATAAACACCATAAGCTGTTGATTAGTATGAATCCAAGTATTAACAATGAACCATATAATTTGCACAATGAAACTCACTCTCTTTCTTCTTGGCAGGTGCCTTAGAGGCCTCTCTCTCCTCTGCTGCCTTTTTCTCTTCCTCAGTCTCATCACCAAAGAGATCAAGGTCGTCATCGTCGTCATCAGCAGGAGATTCCTAGAGGTCACAAAGAAAACAAACATCTTAGTTACTATAGATAAACAAATTGACAAAAAAGTATCTACTGTACAGCACAAGCATCATCAACAAAATATAATAATTGGCATCTATAATTAAGATATCTTTATTAGAGGAACTTTATAAAGTTGATTTAACACTCAGTGCGCAAGTCTTCAATTCTGGTACAGAGTTCGACTTAGAAAGCCCTGAGTTATGGGAGATTAAAGATTAAAAAGATATAACGCATTAGAAACAACCTCATATGTACAAGTGATACTTTTATCACCCTGAAAGCTCTTGGGGTCAAACTACAATCCAAAATACCAAAATGGCATAATATAATAAATGTACTTAAAAACTACTAGACACATTTCATCATTAACATCCATAGCATAAATGTAAATGATCTTAACATTCTTAAAAAATAAAAACGACACCTAATTAGCACCTTTTCACCTATGTTCACATATCATATCAACAATCATGCTCACTAATTTAAAAATCAAAAGGAGTCTGAATAGACCTCAAACCGTAAGAGGAGGTTGTGTAGGTTTTTATACTTTGGTGGCAATCAGATAATATGGCATACTGAGTACACATAAATTATTAGAAAAACTAGAGGATTGTCCAGATGGTTCACCATGTTGGTCAAATCAATGGAATTTTACAAACATGTTATGTTGCTACATGTCAACTTATATAAAAACTGGTAATAGGACACAAGGACTGTGAGTAAATAGGAATGGTTGTGAAAAAGTAGCTACCACCACGTGGAAACTCAAAATGGCCACAAATTAAACCTCAAATGGCGAGTTCGACATACGGACAGGTAGCCAAGAAAAATTTGTAGTCTTATACATATAATGAATCGATGTATATAGACTAGGTTGCAGAAACAAGAAAATGTATTATTGACTCTCTGAGATACATCAAATGGACAAAACATGTAGGCAAAAGTACAAACCTTTTCCGCTTCCTTAGCCGGGGTAGAATCAGCTGGAGCAGACTGAGTAGCGAAATTCACGCCAACAGCTTTACCAGGAAAGCTATAAATATAAAAACTTAAAATTAGAAAGACACATTCATAATACATTCCTGTAACGACATATTCATAATACATTCCAGTAACATTTTATTGATATTAAAATTAAATCACACAAGGAGATTTTTAAAATTACAAGATTGAAGAACAAAGTCACAAATTAAGACAATCGAGTCCGAAATGTGTACTCTGAAAATCAGGTATCAACAGCACTTAAATATACAGGGTTATTTAGAAACGATAGACACTAAACAGAGCCAATCTTTACCTACTGTGTTTTCCATATTCAAAATAAAATACTTATATTCGTTGGATTTACAGTTACATATGTTACAACCTGATCGGACAGGTGTATCGAAATAAGGCCATCTCTTATTAAAAACAGCGGCAACAACACAAAAAAACTAAATAAAACAGTTTGTAATCTAAATTAGTTAGTAACAAAGCAAGTATATATAAATAAATGCAATAAATAATTTAATTAAAACTAAAAAAGAGAGAGAAAATAAGAAACCTTTTAGCAAGCTGAGTACAAACAGTCTGATACCACTGACTAGCATTGGGAAAAGCGTCACCAGGCTTCTCCACAACAGCTGCATACACCTTCACATCATCTTTGCTTATCTTATCCCTGAATCAATTCACACAACAATCTCAATACAAAACACAATTACACAGAAATTGAATTAAAATTGACTCGAGTTGAGAGAACAGACCCGGAGATATAGGATTTGCCGGAGAGAAAATCGTTGAGAGATTTGAGGCCTGATTCAGTGTGCAGATCTGTGAATGTAATCGCCATTGCTAGGGTTATTGATTGATTGTTGATTCAGAGATGAGAACAAGAGGCGGCGATGAGTGAGTGAATTAGGTTGTTTATATGCTGGTGTAGACGTTAGTAGTAATGTTATACCCTAGATTTTGGCATATACTTTATATTTATTATACTTTGCTCCTTCACTTTAATATATTTGCAATACAACCCCTTAAATTCAAGATTTTCCTTGATAATATAATTTAAAATTTTAGAACAAGAGAATATTGATGGAACAAATTACTTCTTTTAGTGTCGTTTGTTCATTTTCATAAATTTTTACAATTTCTTATTTGGAAAGAATTATATATTTTGTATTTATTTTATTTTCTTATGTAATGTAAAATATAAATTCTTATTATCAAATAAATTAGTTTTGCTGTTATATATATATATATATTTCAATTCATCTTCATTTTTTAAGAATTTCATAATTGGACCTTTATCATACTTAACTAAATTTCAGTTATAAATTTGTTACCATAAATAAATTTCAATTAACACATTCATGAAACAAATTAATTAATAAACTATTTTTAAATGATACATAATCATTTTCAAGGTGATTGTTATGGTTAGTGTGTTAAAGTTATTTTCAAATTTTGCATGTTTATCAAAGACATGGGAGAATTACAATTGAGGCTCCGTTTGATATTACTGTTCAAAACTGTTGTGTTCTGGAAAAAAATGTTGGTGAAAAGAGTGCTGTAAAAAAATTGATGATTGTTTGGTAAATTTTTTTGATTTATGCATATTTTAAGATATAATATAAAAAAAATGTTTTTGAAGAGATTTGATGATAAAACTTGTAGTTTTTGACTTATTGCATGAACAATATTTTATAACTTAAAAATGACTTTAAGCACTAGGTTAAAAGTCTGGCTAAACGAACTCATTATACATTATTATTATTATTATATAATACTAGCTTATATTGATGTGATGCACGAATCGAATTATTTTCATATTTTCTTTATATAATTTGAATATATTTTTATTTTTATAATAATAATTTAAATTTTATTTAATGTTATATTTATATATTTTAAATAATTTTTCATACACATATACATCCGCGTTTGGACTTATTATCAGGAGTAAGTTGTGTTATGCACAATATTTGCATATATGATATGTGTATGCGTATAGTTTGGATACGTATTCGATTGGTATTTAAGACCTTATTTTCCCAAAATAAGTGTGGTTTTGATATTATGCATATAATTTGATGTTTAAAAAAATCTACTTACATATATTATTTTTTCAATTTTCTTTTTGAATAAAAATATAATACCTAAATTATTATTAGAAAAAATTATTTTAAAAATGATATATGTGTGTGTCTCTTTTTTACATCTTAAACTACGTAAAAAAGTCAAAGCGACACTTATTTTAAGACGGAGGGAGTGAAAAATACAAATAACATAGTTGTATAGGTTTACTTTGATTATAATAAAAAATGGGAATTTATATTATATGTCCCAAATTAATGGAGTCTGTTATCAATATGAGAAATGCTAGAGTCTCAAAATTATTTTCCAAAAAAATTCTCAAAAAACACTTGTTTAATTTTAATTGATTGTTAAAACAATAAATGAAATGAGCCTCTCGTGCATTCATATTAACACACGAATTAAAATTTTTCATTTTGGCACGATGAGTCGAGGGATTTCCATACCTCGACGACGAGAGCGGTTGTTGCGACGCGGTTGTTGGAATATGACAACAGTTATATCAGCTGCTTGCTCTTGATCGTAAGAATATGACATGGTCACTTAGATGAGGAAGAACAAGTTACCTAGCATGTAAAAGCAAGAAAAGTGACTCGACATTACGAGTTACGGGTAAAAGGCTACAAGACCTATGAGACATGTAAGCTTGCTAGCTAAAAGGACCTAAGTGCATCGATAAGGAAAGGCTTGCAGCCGAAAAGAGAAGGGATACGAAACTCCATTTAAACGAAATAAACAACGCTCGAGTAAGCGATGGAAATCGAATGAACGCTTGAGTAAGCGATACACGACGAACGCTCGGATAAGCGATGAACGTCGAACGCCGAACGAACGCTTGAGTAAACGATACATGACTAACGCTCGAATAAGCGATGAACATCGAATGCTCGAGTAAGCGATGAACGTCGAACGAACGCTTGAGTAAGCGATACACGACGAACGCTTGAGTAAGCGACTAATGTCGAACGAATGCTTGAAGAGGCAACTAACGTTGAACGAACGCTATGCGCTGTACGATGAATGCTTGAGTAAGCGTTGCACGACGAACGCTATGCGCTGTACGATGAATGCTTGAGTAAGCGTTGCACGACGAACGCTTGAGTATGCGACGAACGACGCACGAACGCTTGATATGCGATGAACAACACACGAACGCTTGAGTAAGTGACGAACGAACGCACAAACAAGTAACGAAGTGGGACAAACTCAAACGAAAAAGTCGCGAAACGCACCCGAAAAGCCGTGAGGAGCCGGACGATTAGGACCAGGGGACCTGGGCCACCAGGACGTCCCCCAGGCGGCCATGACGCCTCCTAACGCCCAAGGGCAATCCCGAATCTAACCTTGGACGATTTTTCGCGAAAATCCGAATAAAACATGACTCCTTTCGTGAACATTCAAAGAAAACGAGCCTCCAAAGATGACGCGAGACGATATTTGGTTGGAATTCCCAGAAGCAAGGCGCTCTCGAAGTGCTGATACAATTGGAAACTTGAACTATGATACAAAAAACTCTAACCATTACGCATATTCATTAAAATACGTCACTAAATTTCATCTATACGTATAAAATCGCTCACAGCGCGAAAATCACTTAGAAACCTGAGATTAATCAAGTTGAAGGGGTAGAGAATGTTTCCCCATAACTTATTCAAGTTATAAAAGAGCCTCCAAGGCCAAATCGTTGCAAACGTGTAGGTCGCTTCACACTTTGTGCTAAAAATGATACCCATGTATAGGGTCGATAAACATCGATTGCTCAAATAAGACCCCGAGTCCATTGATGACAGTTACAACTTCCACGAAACGAGACTCGTTCCCCGGAAGTTGGGAGCAAATGATGTGGGCTAAAAATTCTAAGGGAATGCCCAATTAATGAGGTCCGAAACCCTATTATTAAATAAATTCGTAATTAATCAATTAGCTAAATGTACTGTTAATTGATTGATTTTAAATACAATGAAACTACTCCAAAGAGTAACCCCAATGTACCTCTATCAACAAAGAAACATAATCCTACAAGAAAACATTGTTCTACGTGGAAACATCCACCAAGGAGGTGGTTTACCCATCAAGGTTCCTAATCCTAATCAAATTCTAAAACTCTCAACGTTTATATAAATGACCTAAGCCCTCATTTTTAGAACTATGTTTTTGCTTGATTTTCAATATACTTGAAATACGCAGACATCTCGTTGAGGACCGGTTTAGTCTTGTAACACAAGAACAACCATAACTTTGATAGTCAATCTTTCTGTGGAGATCTGAAGCCACGTTTTTAGCACGTGCAACGATTGACGTCACTCTCTAAGGCACGTAACCAATAACCCTACTTTTTATCCACAACAATTATAAAATATATTATTTATGTATAATCAATTTTTAGACGTTTTACAACAATTTGAAATATATTGTGTAAATTATAAATAGGTTTTTTGAATATTTTGAAAATGAAAATATAATTATTTTATGACGTAATTATATTTAATATATGTGGGTTTTTTTTCTTCAATGCATTTTTTTATAAATATTATTTATTATACAATAACGTTAAAATAACAATAATTAATGGAAATGTTTATTATACCATATATAAAAAGTATAATCCAACGATGGCTAAAGAGATTTTAAAGTTTCCTGATTTAAGTTGATTTTGTAAAATCCAATTCTAAAGTAAATATCACATATTAAAAGTGGTAAATTGATTTTTCAAAATCTTATTCAAAGATAACCATTAAATAAGGTCATCCCGATATCGTTTTATATCAGTCAATCAATCAATCATATTCTAATGCACACAAGACCCGAATTCTACGAGCTCCGCCCACATATTTACCAAAACCGACTAAACTTGTGTACATTAAATACTTTCACGAATAAAAAGATGGATATAATAGCCTCCGTAACACAATGTTCACATACAAATTTTATAATAATATTTTAAAACCATACCATAGCATTAGATAAATATCATCCCATCTCCGAATACTTATCTGAAGGGTTGAGTATCCATGACTAGAACAACTAGTCCTACCAAGTACCAACTAACTAGCTAAAACTACGTCGTTTGACAATTATAAACAAAAAAAATTTGTACACACAACTAGTAAAAGTCAAGATTAGGTTCATCTTTTCCCTGACTCTGCTCCGGCATCGTTCTCTATCTCTCCGGCGGTATATATTTTTTCTCTCCTAAAAATCATTTAAAAATTTTGTACATATTTTTTGCATGCAGATCTGCTCATAATTATTAACAATATATTTAAATTATTATTAGGTTTTGAGATAAAAAATATTTATTAAGGAATCGTAGATCTGGATGATTTATGTATGATTTTATTTTATTATTTGAGATCTGATTGTATGTATTTTTTTATTTAATTTGTGTTAGTGTGTTCTGATGATTGATTTTTTGTGTGATTTGAATATGTTAGGGTTTTATATGAATACTTGTGTATGTATATGTGAATTTGTGTATTTGTGTGTATTTATTTAAGTTTTTAGTTGAAATATCTGGAATTTTATTTAATATTTTAGGTGATTGAGTTTGATTTTTAAGTTTTGTGTGCATGTGAATCTATATTATTGATTGAATTGATTTTTGTGATTTTATAAGTTTTTTTTTTAAAATTAAATGTTAATTTTAATTTATGATTGCAGAACAGCTGTATGAATGCTATGAATTTTTTGTTAGTCTTACTGATACATGCCAATTTGTATTGCGTATGTGATAATTTTGAGATTACGTGATTGCTGCAATTGTAATTTGTTACTTGATCTACGAATTATTCATAAAGCTTTGGCAGCTGTTTGAGGATGTTTCATAAGCACAATTGTAGACATGTGTGTTTTGTGTGTGTACTGTAATTGTATAAAGTGTATATATCGGTTTTACTTGATCAATTTGATAATTTAATGATCTATGTGCTATGTCCTTTTCGGCTTTGCTTATATGGTCAGATCTTGTAATGCAGGACACTTGTTGGTAATTGGTCGAATTAGTATCTGGGAATACCATACCATCTTAATAGTACTGAGTTTTATCACATAGGAGGGTTGGATGCTTTGCTGAATAAGACTGCTTCACAGTGAATATAAGAGAGTGTGGATGTTTAGTAAGCTTGACACACAGTTGTTAGGTAGGACTTTTGTTTTTGAAGTTGGCAGTGGAGCAGTCTTTCTGATTTACATTCATTTAGATGAACAAATTTTACATGGTTTTGCAGTAACTGATGGGAACCGAACTTTTTAGGCATTGCGTGACAGAAGAAAACATGGATATTCCATCAATTCCACCAGGTTTTGAGGCACTTGCAACCTTTACATTGAAAAGGGAGGAAGATAATGAGAGGACCTCTAGCTGCTCTGTGTCCGCAAGTGCTGTAGAATCACAAACAGCCAACATGGAAACAGAATTTGATTGTAGTGATGATGTAAAGATGGCAAGGTCCCTTAGGCGAAGACCATGGATAAATTATGGCATATATGATAACAATTTAGGAGACGAGTCTGACTCTGAGCAGCAGGTCAATCAAGTAGTGAATCAGTATTTTGAAAACCTAAATCTGTTGTTTGATATTTGCTTTATGGGACACTTGAAGGCTGAATCTAATGTCATTGTCTCTGAACTTTTTATTTCTGTTTATGTTTGCAGAGTCATCCTTTGAGGCCTAGTCTCCCAATAGGGGTTATTCGTGGTTGTGAAGATTGCAGTAACTGCCAGAAGGTTGGTCTCTTAAAGCATGTCTGATGCTTGAATGAGTTCTTATTTTTGAGTTTTTTTTGTCTATTGTCATGTGTTGTAAATCATTATTACTCAACCAGGTCACTGCAAGATGGCATCCGGAAGGAGCTTGCAGGCCTGAAGTTCAAGATGCTCCTGTATTCTACCCAACAGAAGAGGTCTGTTGCAAATTGTAAACCTTACAGCTGGGTGCTTTATTTACTTGTCCCCTTATTTTATCACAGTTTGCTTCTTTATTCATTTCCCATGTAACACTAAAGATGTGTTTTGTTTGTACATAAAATTACAGGAGTTCCAAGATACTCTAAAATATATAGCAAGCATACATCGTAAAGCAGAAGCATATGGTATTTGTCGTATTGTGCCACCTCCTTCGTGGAAACCTCCTTGTCCCCTTATGCAAAAAGATAAATGGGAGACATCAAAGTTCAGTACTCGAGTTCAGAGGGTTGACAAACTTCAAAATCGGAATTCGATGAGTAAGATATTGAAATTTAATAACCAAAAGAGGAAGAGGAGAAGATGCACAAAAACAGGAATAGATCTTGGGTCTCACTGCACGGGTATGCCTGATGTGAGTGAAGCCGCAAACTATGAAGCTGGATTCGGGTTTGAAGCTGGTCCAGAGTTCACCTTGGATTCATATCAGAAGTATGCCGATCATTTTAAATCACAATACTTCCGCGGAATTGCAAATGTGGAAGATAATAAAACAGCACGGCAAGAGAAGTGGGAACCAACATTAGAGAACATTGAGGGTGAATATTGGAGATTGGTAGAAAAACCAACTGAAGAAATCGAGGTATTATAAGTATGGTGTAGCATTTTTCTTTGTTTCTTTAATTAACTGAATCAGTTATATTGAATTTTTTTTACTTTGTTATTTGTTGATGTGTTTTACTTAAGGTTCTCTATGGTGCTGATCTGGAAACGGGGGTTTTCGGCAGCGGCTTCCCTAAAGTGTCTCATCCAGCTATATCTCCTTCAGATGAAAAGTATGTTAAATCAGGCTGGAACTTGAATAACTTCCCTAGGCTTCCAGGCTCTGTTCTCTCATATGAAAGCAGTGATATATCTGGTGTTCTGGTCCCTTGGTTGTACATAGGAATGTGTTTTTCGTCTTTCTGTTGGGTAAGGAAACATGGTGGCTTCGATGCAATTAATATTTTATAGCTTTTGCAACTTTATTTTGGTGTTTATTGAATATATATATTCTCATCTATTTCAGTTGTATGTGGTCACACAGTTCTTGCGTTGAGTTTTAAAACATTACTTTCAGGAGGATGTTTGTGTAAAAGCACTTCTGTATGCCTGTGTGTATGTTTTAGATATGTCACACGTTATGGGAGCTTCTTCTGATCCAAATGCTTAAGATGTTACTTAGAGACATTTTAACATTTCTTGTTAGAAAATAGTTGTATTATACTAATAATCAAAATGGCCTATATTTTTTATGAAGTGAACCCCGAACTGTCTTATTTTTTTGTGTAATTTATTTCACAACACTACAATAATGGTTATTTACTGAAATGATAAAAACTGCCATCTCAATTGCATTTTGTTTGGTTAGTGGGATGCAGAATTTACTACACTACAATAATGGTTATTTACTGAAATGTTAAAAACTGACTGATCAGTAAATTTCTTTCTATCACTGTAAATAAATACTGCCTATGATGATTACTGAGTTTTCCCGTTCATTATTATTTCAAAACCAGCATGTTGAAGACCACCATTTATATTCTTTAAATTACATGCATTGGGGTGCTCCAAAAATGTGGTATGGTGTTCCGGGGAAAGATGCTCTCAAACTAGAAGCAGCTATGAAGAAGCATTTGCCTGACCTTTTTGAAGAACAACCTGACCTACTTCACAAGCTGGTGAGAAATTGTTTCTTCTAATTATAGCAATAATTTAAGTGTTTTGCGATTGCTTGCCGTACTTGTTTTCCATTCTCATCTGATATCAAACTGCCCTACTGGACAATATATGGAGTGAACATGATATGCTCTAATTTAGGGCAGGTAATGTTATGGACACTTCATATATAGCGCTACTTAGTCTCTTACGTCATTAAAGTATTATTTTTGCCTGTGTGAATCTTAGTTACTCGTACTTTCAACTCCCTAATAGACACGTAGGTACTTATGCAGAGACTGACTTATTAACTTTATTTTCTCTGCATTATGTAATACACATAGGGTGAAGATTGGGGCTAGGTCTTTGGAAAGAAAAAAAACATTTGTGTCAATGTTTGGCCGATATTATATGACTCGGGTGTACAACCGAAAGTAGACAACAGAACCTTTTGTTTGCATTCTAACTGGTTCTCGTTCTACAGAGAGTATATTATTGATTCTGAAATTTGACATTTAGTACTCTTGATATTAGGAAAATGATTGATCTAAATGTTACTGTTGGGGGGGGGGGTTGATGTGAGAAAGCGAGGCCATAAAATTTTTGACAATGCCATGGGTTCTTAGGAGTTTGGATTTCTGTCTCTTGAAGAAACCTATTTGGAAAGAGGTTATATGGATATAATTATATATACACTTGAAAACACTATGCATGTGCGCCTGAAAATTATGTGTGAAGCTTATATACCTTCGAAATAAATATTTAGAATGATTTAATCATTTCAATACTGTTTAATCTCCTTATAGTAACATCTTATAAGAAGTTTATTTGTAGTATATATTATCAAGGTTTTTATGTGTTAATCTTGTATATGTGCTCTTTTATTATTATTTGACAACTAAATTTGTCATTTATCATCCAGGTCACTCAGCTTTCTCCCTCCATACTAAAATCTGAGGATGTACCTGTTTTCCGATGTGTACAAAATGCTGGAGAGTTTGTCTTGACATTCCCTCGAGCTTATCATGCAGGTTTTAATTGTGGCTTCAATTGTGCGGAGGCAGTAAATGTAGCCCCTGTTGACTGGTTACCTCATGGACAGAATGCTATAGAGCTGTATCGTCAGCAGGGTCGTAAGACATCCATTTCACATGATAAACTTTTACTAGGTGCTGCACGAGATGCAGTTAAAGCACATTGGGAAATTAATTTACTACGAAAGAATACTTTAGATAACTTAAGATGGAGAGATGTCTGCGGAAAGGATGGTATTTTGTCGAAAGCACTCAAGGTATTTTTAGGAATAGACATGTTATTATATATGTATGTAATTATGTATATATACTAGATGTGCTGGAGTAAGAAAACCACGACATGATATGATTAAGCATTTCATGCAAGATTAATTGCCATTTTACTATTTTAGTATATATGGTTCTTTCACACCAATGGGACAAATATTAATGATTTTTACAATAAATTAAATACAGAAATTTAGGTGAATTCAGTTTGAGAAGTTAATATACAATAAATATTAGAACTAAATCTGACGTACTATATAGTAATGTATAATAAATAATTTTTAGCAACTACAAACGTATAAGTTTGGTAGGAAGAAATGTCTACATAAGAATGAGATTTGTATTCTTGTATGGATACGTGTTCATTCATTCATTCATTACTTTCAACCAATTTTGAATGATCCATTCTACTTCCGGATGAATGATCGATTCTACTTCTTACTCATTTCCTTCACAAAACTCGTGAATTGCACACTCATCTTTTTTTGTTCTCTTTTACTTTTTCACCCTTGCTTTTGTTCAGGATTTTTCACTCCTTTCCAACCTCATTTAATTCCTGTAAACCAAACAAGGCATAAGATTCCTTCCTTGTGATGAGAGGCTGGTTTTAGTACAATTAATGATATATTGATATGGCATGGATCTTGACAAGAAAATTGATATAGCATGGACATAATAATATGCATCCACAGTATAATATACACCTACAGATATGAAATAGGAATACAGTATCTTCAATTTAATGTAGGAAGAAGTAATCTTGAACTCTTTTTTGGGTTAGGCACGCGTTGAGATGGAGCAAGTTAGGAGGGATTTCCTTTGCAAGTCTTCGCAGTCACTGAAGATGGAGAATGGTTTTGATGCCACAAATGAGAGGGAATGTAGTGTGTGCTTCTTTGATTTGCACTTATCTGCGGCAGGTTGTCATCATTGTTCACCGGATAAATATGCATGCTTGAATCATGCTAAGCAATTGTGCTCTTGTTCTTGGGGTGCCAAATTTTTCCTCTTTAGGTATGATATCACTGAGTTAAACATTTTGGTTGAAGCGTTGGAAGGAAAACTAAGTGCAATATACAGATGGGCTAGACTAGATCTTGGATTGGCCTTGAGCTCTTTTGTATCAAAAGACAGTGCACGAGTCCCTGGGCACATAGGTAATTTATCTTGTTCCCTAGAAGGACAAGTAGCGAAGGAGATGAGTTCAATGCAGCCCTTAGTGAATTTGAAACAACATCACTTGAAAGAAAATTTTGCAGATTCTACAAATCCAACCAGAGCTTTTGATGGGACAAGCTCACCAAAGAAAGAGAAAGCAGCAAGGGAATTCACACAGTTGAAAAATATGACAGGATTATCTACATGTCGCCCTTCCCAAGCAACTGAAGTGGCAAAACCTACTTTGCAGGTCAAGAGAGAAGATCTTGTACATATACCTCCTAATCCTGGCAAATTAAATATTGGCAGTGTTGGCACAGAAAAGCCGGACATGAAGAAGCCTGCAGTTTTAGATATAAATGGAGTTATACTACTAAGCGATGATGAGGGTGATGAGTTGGATATAAAACCTCCAGTTAAAGAAAAACAGATGTCTACGAGTCACACAGAGATTGGCAAGATGCTGTCAGGTTCTTGTGTTATTTCAAGCCCTAGTAATCACACTGGTTCTCCCCTCCTGGACTCCGAGATGACTAATGCTGCTTTGGTGGGTGTAAATGATACTTTGTGTCTCCATGGAGCAAGGAATCAGGGTACATTAAGCTCAGATTCTACAAGAATTGAATGTCAGAAAGGCAAAGAAACTGTTCCAAGCACGGAGCCTTTGAATCTGAGGGAGAGTGATGATCGTAAATTGGAAAATGCAGAGGGCAGTCTTCAGTCTTCACAGCCTTGTGACAGTAATAAACCTAATAAGGAGGATGCACATGTAACAAATTCATCCTCACGCTTAGGTGACAATGTGACTAGTTCATCGACAGAAAATAATCTGGACAGGTACTTTCGTCAAAAGGGTCCTCGGATAGCTAAGGTAGTGAGGCGAATCAATTGCGTTGTGGAGCCGTTGGAATATGGAGTGGTGCAATCAGGAAAGTTTTGGTGTGACAGCAGGAGCATATACCCCAAGGGTATGTTTAATAATAAACCCAGTGTTTGTATTTTAAATGAAGATCTTGAATTCTATTAGTTAGTTATTTGTTGTTCTCATTGCAGGATTTAGAGGCAGGGTTCGTTACATTAGCATCCTACATCCTTCAACTACGTGCTATTATGTATCAGAAGTATTGGATATTGGACGGGATCGTCCTTTGTTTATGGTAAGTTGGTCCTTATACATATATGCATTTCCGAACAGCATTCAAAGTTTCAGCTTGATAACATATTAAAATATAGAAGCTTGTAGGCAATAATTGGCTTTGGTTTATCTTCTGTTTTATAAATTTGTGTGGGTGTATGTTATATATGTATATGTATATGTATATGTATGTGTATATAATATACAATCTTGAATCGACAATATTCGGCTGTATGTATGGCTATGGCTCATGCATATATATGTAAACATCGGAACCTTATTTTGCAATTTCTTTTCCGCCTTTTAATTTTATTTGCTTATTAAGATTCCCGAATCTAGTCTAAAGGATTGATCTGTAGAACCTTAATCTTGCCTGAATGATGCATTAAGATCTTTATTTGTATCTGCTGAACCTATGTCGAATATGCATATTTTCTCATGTTACTATCAATCAAGCCTCGATTTATGTCATGGGACAGGAGTGCATTGTGTTGCATTCAGTAACTACATTGGTTTTTGTACTAATAAACTACAAGCAGCGGCTACTTTCCATAGATGCTGTAAAAGTCAGTAGTAAACTATACTGTATGTGTTTATGTGCGTTTATTTAACTTGCTATGGGATCAAAAGTCTATTCTTCTGCAGAATATATGCCTATATGAATAAAATTCTGTTTTTTTTTTTTGCTTAATTGAGCTTTTGAACAAAGAAAGAAAATAAAAGAGGTAAAAAGAATTGAGGGAGTTGGTCTTTTCAAGAGGAGAAAGTACATATAAAGGCTATGTCAAAATTGCTTATGAAACAATTAGCTATTAGGATATTTGTTTTCACAAATTTGTAGGACACCGAGATCCTCCCAGGTCAAACTAAGTTTAAGGTCATTCAAGGAAGATATACCTAATGCTTCATGAGGAAGCTTAAATTTTAATTGTTTTCCCAATAGCTGAACTCTGGCATTGTATAATTACGTTGTGCAGAGGAATCTTTGACTTCAAATTTTAGAGTAAACTAAAATTTTCGTATATAAGCTGTATGACTTGAATGTTTCTTTCCCGCTTCCTTTCACGTTTTCACCTCACCTGCAACTTCATTTTGTTTTCATTGATACTTTCAGGTTTCTGTGGAGGATTCACCAAAGGAAGTATTTGCTCACGTTTCAGCCACCAGATGCTGGGAAATGGTAAGAGAGAGAGTTAACCAGGAGATTGCAAAGCAACACAAGTTGGGGAAACCAAAGCTTCCACCTCTGCAGCCCCCAGGAAGTCTTGATGGTGTGGAAATGTTTGGTTTCACTATGCCAGCTATTGTGCAGGTAAACCCTTCTGTTGGAACTGGTTAACATGGAAACAGGCAGCAGAAGCACAGCTAATATTCATAGAGCATTTTTTGAACACCTTGGGATAGGATGGTTTCCATCAAGTGTTTTGTTGCTTCCCGTCCATCCCTTTTTTATAATGATTATTATTGTTTTTCTTTCCTAGTTCTTCACTCTGAAAGTCATTTCGCTGGTTGGCAGGTTATCCAAAAGATGGATCATAACCGAGTTTCCACAGAGTACTGGAAATCCCGTACCATTGTTAAGATTCCAGAACATTCACAACCATCTTCAACTAATAGTGAGAACTTAGATCTGAACAATGTGGATGCTTGCAAGGGTGACCAATTGTCTGCTAGAGTTGATACAGTACTCTGTGGCCTCTTTAGGAAGGCAAATCCACAAGAACTACATTCACTACTCACAGTTTTAAATAACAATAGATCTTCTAATGATCGTGATGCAGCACTTCATCTTCTCAATGATGAGATTCATAGGCGACCAAGGTGATGAACATTCTCCAGCATTTAGCGTTTATTACTCTGTAAACCTTTATTAACACTGTACATTCCTGAGTCACGTGTCAAGGCATCCTTTTTTAGCCCAACCTCCTTAATTTTTCCCTGGCCTATAGCATGGAACCGTGAAAGGAAGTGGTTACTTGGTGGGTGTGCCCTGCTCATTTAACAGGTTACTACAAACGTGTAATTTTCCCGCCGACTTAAGTATTAGTGCTGATGTAGACATGAGATTATTCTAAGAGATTAGTTGAGTTAGCAATACATTAGATTAGAAACTGGTTTTCCTAATGAGAGATGTATATTAGGGATTGGAAATTTAACAGAAGATTTCACTGTCTTATCATAGAAAATTGGTTCAGGGTTTTGTAGTTTTGCTAATGGAATTAAAAATTACTATGTTGCGATTTGGGTTTATGTAATACTCCGTCTGGTTAGAGGTGTTGAATAAACCTTGCACAATTGTGCTGGTAAATATATATAATTTCCATTCTTTTATCGGTCCTAGCAGTATGAAGGATAGCCGAAAGCCTTAAACGCAGTAGTGAAAATGAATGATGCACCTCATTTATATGAGTCTGTATTAAGTCTGTTGAACCGCATGGAATATATATACGATGAATTTTAGTTAGATTGGTTTATTAAATAGAAGTGATATATTTGTTTTGATGAACCTGAACGGTGTTCAGTTTTAGCGATTTTCATTCTTCATTTTAATTTGATTCGAACTCTTATAATGTTTACTGACCAAAAAAAAAACTCTTATAATGTTTAAAGATTTGCATCATGTAATATCAAATACCAAATACAAAAAGAGTTTTTGGGGATTTCTGTTATTTGTATAGACAACAGGAAATGTAAGCACATGTTTGTAACCAGTAGCCCATAATATGGGTGGAAATTAAAATTGTAACTCACCAATCACCCACCAAGATATGGAAGTATTAAACACCAATCGATATGATATAGTTGCATCGGATGTGAATATGTGATAGATCGATTTTGTTTTTTCTTTCTGATGCAACTAATGCACCAGCAAATAATTTAGTCATGTTTTCCTTTTAAGATTTATTTCGGTTATGTTTCACATGTTTATTTACTACTAATAAATACTGTTTTTTCTAACATTTTGTGATAACGTATATTTTGATGTTCAAACGAGTATTACAATGTTCACATTTTCACTCATATATGCATTTATAATCACAACTGTTATATAGTGTTTGAACATATGATTTATATGCATCAAACAGATGATTTGAGACATTGTGAATATTATTAGATAAAAAAAAGATGTAGGAAAGACCGAAAACAATTTTAATCTTTTTAGTTTTATGATAAACAATTAATATTCCTCAAATTGTTAGGATTGATCACTAATGTAATTTAAAGTGGTATATTGAATGAAGATATGTAAATCATGAATATTGGTCACAAAAGTGTACTCCATTCTAAGTATCATTTTGACCTTTTATATGTATGTTAAAAGTAAAAATAATAATTTATTTTCACAAATTATTTTTTAAATTTCTTTTTTTGAATAAAAAATTTAATAATATACTTCTATCCAAAAAAAGAAAATTTAAAAATAATAATTTACATGAGTAACTTCTACACCTTAAATACGTGCAAAAAGTCAAACAAATCAAACAGGAGTATATGTTCTCTCATTCCAATAATTAAGATCAGAGCATAAACCTTTGAAAGAAACAGGTGGACATTCTTGTGAAGTAAATTTAAAAGCCGTCTTTTTTTAAGAAAACATAGAAAACCCCGTTTTGTCGGAACCTTCTCCCAATATGAGAAGAACAAAGAGGATTAGAATATGAAACTCTTTTGAGCTACAGGAGTATATAACACGAACCAAAAGCTGGCATCCAAGACATTTTCTTCTTTGCCAAAAGGCCCAAAACTCGAAGTGTTATTCCAAGTCTTCGGAACAACACATAAACGCCATAAAAGTAACACGTACCAACACTATCATAATACATTTCAAAATGCCATAATATTTAAACGTGAAAAGGGAACATATATGGCACAAAAGCCTAGAGTTTAACAAGCAACGTAGATATTTAAGGTTCATTACATGATACATCTACCACATTGAGGAACCACGACTTCATGCTTTACAGAAATTTAGGTACGAACTTTCACAACTTAAAGCTCTCCTTTTGCCCTGCAAGCATAACATAGGTGCAAAGCCAAATGAGAACTTTGATATCTAACCTGCACAAGTGCACACATTTTACCTGACACCGGTTTATTACAACGTAACAATTCAACTACTAAAACGATATATATAAGAGTAATATTCACTATGTGCAAAAAAGAACAGGGAAAAAACACCAGTCCCACAAAACGCAAGGAAAATAGAAGGCTCTATGACCTCATATTCCTCCCAAAAGCACACAGAAATATATAACCGAACAGTGAATAAAAATAGGAATAGTACAGAGTACAGAGTACACAACCTCGTCAATGGAAAGGCCAAGCAGCATAGTTTGATCCATTGTTCTCATCATGGGAAGCTCTAGAGCTACTTTCCCTTGCTTCAGACCCTTGGTTTGATGAGCGGAAAGGCCAAAACGATGATAGCAGACTCCTTCCTTGGTTCTGTCCACTATTATCCCTCTCAGCCCTGTTGCTACTGCTACTGCCGCTCTCGCTATGATGACTTGACCTTCTATTAGCATGAGCACTACCTGAAACCTGAGGAAGCTCCACACGGCAGACTGGGCATGAATTGTGCTCGACCAACCAAGGAACTATACAATCATTGTGATATATATGGTTACACGGCATCTCCCTTGCCTCAGATCCCAACTCAAATTTTTCTTGACAAACTGGACATTGCGAGTCAGATCTTAAATGGCTCCGACTGATTTTAACAGTGGGCATAGCATCTATTGCAGCCCTAGGCGCTGGAGGTGGACCCTGTCTACCATTCCCAGTGAGCTGTTCAATAAATTCCTGTAAGCCAGGCCCCATTAGAAACTCATTCAAATTAGCTTGCTGATGCCCCCTAACAAGCGGAGTGCCATTAAATAAAACCTCAAATCCATCATCACTTGACATCCTTCGTGGACCACGACCCTGTAAAATAAACTCAGGAAACATATTCGATCTCGTCCGATTGCCAAAGCTCGAGTGTCCACCCATCAACATTTGCCTAATAAAACTCGCCAATTCATTATTAACCCCAAACATTGGGTCACGAATAAGCCCTGCGGACCCAAAGCCGAAACTATCATCTCTATCAACTCCTCCATACTCCTCTTGTCCATTTCCCACCACTTCATTTAGTTCTTGCACAAATCCACCATCACAGTCTGGGCAAACCAAGCTACGTCTCCGAGGCCTAACCGCGTGTCCACATTGGTAACACCAATGTGTATTCCCACCACTCGACATCTCAACCAGACCCCCAAATTATCAAAAACCACCTGAACTTTCGTCAATCACACAAATTACTTCACTAGACAATTAATATACAGAAATCACATAAATGGATAATTTCTATGAATTTAAATAAAACTTTCCAGATTCACTGTAATGTAAAAATATTAAATTAAAACCAAACTTGTAGCATAAATTGAATTTAGAACAGTAATAACAATTGTAATAAAGCTGAATTGAACAGAACACGTAGTTATATAAATCATCTGAACATAACCCATGTTACAAAATATATATATGTACAGTCAAAGACATGACAATTAAAGGATGATATGAATAATAATCAGTTGAAACCAAACCCTAATATTATAAGAGAGTAATAATGGTCGAATAATTGAAGCAAATCAAAAGCAAGGGAGGAGACTTACCAGGTGCCGAGAGAGAGAGAGAGAGAGAGAGAGAGAGAGAGAGAGAGAGAGAGAGAGATGAAAGTGGTGGTTGTGGAATTAATGAGATGAGAAATGAACTAGTACTAGACTAGACTAGTAGTATTACTGGGTACAAATGTGGTTGGTATATTTGCGGTGCTGTCTATTGTCTATAGGGACTTTGGGAGCTTCTCCTATAATTTAAAATCATTTTTTTTGTGGAAAATTGTTACTCCAGCAATTTCAAAATTATTTTTAAAGAAAATAAATTTATCTTATTTTTGGGGGAAAAATAATTATTTTTTAATCATACTATAAAACCTCTCTAAAATATATTATATCTCAAAATATATTCATATCAAAAAAATATTATTAAATATTTATTTAATTTTTACAACAACATTTTTTCTAATAACACTTTTATTATACATGAAAAAGATTGTTACTTAATTTTTGTTAAAATAAAATTATATTTTTTTACGCTATAAAACATATTTGATTTATTAAAATTTATATAAAAAATTGAAAAATTACCTAAATGTTTATCAACATTACCTAAAAAGATATTGAATGATAAATTATTAATGATAATTTAAAATTACTTAACAATAAATAAATAAATAAACAGGACCCCGTTTTTGAATATAAACATTTAAAATCCTTTTCTTAAATATTTGAATAAAAAGAACCTTCATCCTAAAAATTAAAATGAGAAATAATTTGAAGTGCGGATCTTTTGGTGTTCATTTGTCCCGTATCATTATTGTTGACTTGGAGTTATTATTTATCAACAATATTTCTCATTTAATGATACTCTCTTCATTTCAAAATAAATGTTTTGTTTAATTTTTTAGTATTTAAATTAATTAAAATTTAATTATAAATTATAATTTTCAAAAATTGAAAAGAACTAAATCATATATATTTTTTAATAACAAATTTTTAAAATTTTTAATTATATATGTATGATATTCGAATAAAATTCCGTCAATTAATTAATAAAAATAAAAAAATAATTATTTTAAAATGAAAGGATTACAAACAAGTTTTCAAAAGTCGTGGCCGTAGATTAGCCGGCAATAATTTTCTATATATCTTGGCTAAGAATATTTAGAAAATCCAACAAGTGATCTCATTAGAAATGATTGGTCCCTTCTTTATCGTTAGAGTAAAATAATGATCTCATTTAATGTATGTAATTTTTTTTATTATAATAATATTAGGATTGGCTTGAGACGAGACTAATAATTTTTGTTTTACGGAAAATATTTTCCTAATTTTCCAGTATTTATTTAATTTTATGATAATATTTTTCAAAAGTGGAATAAATGCAAGAAAATTAGAAATAGTGGAAAACATTAAATATAGCTTCTCTTTTTAAAAAGAGGAAACCATTTTTCAGATTGATTATTTTTTCACCATTTTTCACATTTTTTATGACAATTAAATAACAGAATGTTTTTTTATAAAAATGATTTCAAGAAAGTATTGTTTCAAAAACTGATTTTAAAACAAATACTTTCCAAAATATTTCTACCTATAAAAAAAATTATTCCTCGGTAAACAAACGTAGCGAGAGTAGTGTTTTAAAAGACGGGAATTGGATTTAGACGGTGAAGGTACCGTCCAGTTATTAACTGAGTAATCGGTGATTAATCGGAACATTAATTGGAAATAATTTAATTTAATATATAATTATACTTAAATATTTTTAAATTATTATAAAATTATAATGAAAAAAATATCATATATCATTAATTCACATATATTTAAATATTAAGATTTATGAAAAATCCACTCATCATTAACATTTTAAGTGATTTTTACTTAATAATTAATCTTAATAGTTATTATATAATATATCATATAATTATTAGGAATTTGAGAGAGTATTTGAAATTTATGAAGGATTTAGGGTCATACAATCCATATTTATTGTAAATTTGTAATAAAAATATATTAGTTTTTTTTAAATTTTAACTTTTAAAAAATAAAATATTTTTACCGATTTTTGACCTTTTCAACTGATTTTTGACAGTCTCGACCAATTTTTTCAGTCTCGGTCGATTTTTGATCAAATTAAAAAAACATCTTTTCACCTATTTCCGATTAATTAAAATGGGACCATCCGTCCATCAATTAATCGATAAGACGACCGTCATTTAGAAGAGCCAGCTGGTCAAAGAAGACATGCCTCTAAAGTCAAGTTATTTTAGGATTCCGGAATATTTATATATATCAAGACTCCATCGATTTTTTTATCTTTGCATAGTGGAGTCCTAAGTGGAATTATTTGTTTTGCTGCCATATTATATCATTTGAGTTGAGCTTTCTGCATATGGTAAAGTATTTTTATCGTTTTTGTCATTTTCACAAACCATTGTAAAATTTGTACAAATAAGCATTACCCTACACCAACTTGAAGTCCAGTACACATTATTAAAAAAAAATTAGTATGCACGTTCCTATTTATATGTTTATTTTATTTTTTATACAATAAAATCGAATCATCTTTAGTTATAATTTAAAAATAATATATAATTAAAAAATTTAAAATTATATTATTAAAAATTATATATAATTTACTTTAAATTATATCTTTTAATTTTTAAAAATTAATTTTTAATAAAATATTAATCAATTTTGAAACCCTTTTGGATTTTGATTATCACTGTTAGCAAGCTGAAAGCTTGTATATGATATAAAATAGCAAGCTGTTATACATGTACTAACTTGGTTTTGCAGGTATTAGCTTACTGATATGTTTTATCAGTATAATATGTTTAAGTACATTGACAGCAAGCTGAAAGTAGGAAAACAGGGCATTTCAGCGAGTTGACAGCAGAAAATATTCTGTCTCAGCAAGCTGATACTGGAACGCAGAAACTGTTGGATTTGCAAGGAAGTCCGATTTTCTTGGAGAATTTATAGGATCTTACTTGTACAAGTCTATCTAATATATATATGGTTATATATTATATTAGAGCTCAGTTTTAATTAATTCAAACATATTTTATTATTCAAATTATCTTTCCTACTTAATAGGAGTTGAAGTTTGACTAAAACTTATCTTCTAAAACCAACTCTTATCTATACTATATTGAGGCTGATTTTAAATTGTTTCTATTATCTCTTATCCTCAATATACGTATGTTTAAACATATATATAATATATCTTATCTTAACTAATTCAAACGTTGTAATTTCAACGTTAGTTTGGCTTTGATAAAATCGAATATATATATATATATATATACAAGTGTGTATAGTTTTTCTCTTCAACGAAGTGAAGATATACTGATTTGAAAAAATACATACACACTTCTTCTCAAACTCAAAACGATCTTAGCAAATATCTTGAGCTCTATTATTCTATATAGTTATATATATACGTGAGAGCTTATAGTTTGAGTTGTAAATTTCATTCACTTGTATTCGTTTGATTGTAATCAAGTTGTGGCTGGATTGCTAGGCTTGTGAAACAGGGTTCAAGGGAACTAGAAGCTAGAGAAGGCTATGCTAGGGTAGTATAGTGCTTAGAGGGCAGAATAGTTCAGTGGAACAGGTGTTTCAGCAAGCTAGGATCAGCTGCAAGGGATAAAGGGTGGAATATTATTGTAATCTGTAATCGTGGTTGATTTGATTAATAATATTCTCTCTTACCAGTTGGTAGGGGACCAGGACGTAGACCATAGGAGATTAGGGGTCGAACGTGGCTAAAAGACTTGGAGTTATTTACTTTTTCTGTACTGCATTGCATATAGCAGCTAGCTGACAGTGTCTGTTAATCAATCTTAGCTAGCTGACAGGTTTAATAACTTGGTAAAATTAAAATTGGTCATTGTTAGCCTTAACACCTATTCACCCCCCTCTAGGCGTGCATTTTCATTTGGTATCAGAGCAGGCTATACTAATATCTTCTGTAACAGGAAAGTATAGAACAGATGGCTGACAAATATCCAATGGGAAGTTCAGGCTCGAGGGCACCTCTACTACTTGGCACAGAAAACTACAACTGGTGGAAAGGTAGAATGAAGCAGCACCTGGCCAGAGAACCCATGGAGTGGAGAGTTACAGAAAAAGGTCCTTTCAAGTTTCTTACTACAGATGGTAAAGAAAAAGATATAGATGAACTCACTGCTGATGAGCTGATCAAGCTTGCTTACAACAACCGAGCTATCAACACTATCATGACTGGTTTATGTCCTGAAGAGAGTGATAAAGTTTCTTCATGTACTTCTGCAAAGGAGATGTGGGACACTCTTGAATTATGTCATGAAGGTTCAAAAGCCTTAAAGAAGGTTAAACTCAGCAAGCTGATGAACGAGTATGGTAATTTCAAGCTCAATAAAGATGAATCTATTAAGGATGCTCAAGCTAGTTTCCAAGTCACTATGAATGGTCTCACTTTACTTGGCAAGAAAATTCCACAAGAAGAGATCAACATGAAAATCATTAGTGCTGTTCCATGGATCTATGAACCGAAGGTCACTGCCTTAGAATCCTCTCCAACAATTGATACAATGGACACTCTAAGTGTTTTTGCTGAATTGGAGCAGTTTGAAGGCAAGATAAATGCTAGCCATGCAAATTCTACTTCTGATCTCACATCAAAGATGAAGAATTTGGCATTCCATGGTGATGACAGCAAGCTGAAATCTGATGATGAATCAGATGAGGAAATAGCACTCATGTCCAAAAAAATCAGGAAGATGATCGAACAGAAAAACAAGATGAAGAGAGATAGAAGGAGTTCAGATTTCTCTAAAACCAAGAAGTTCTCCAAAGATTCCAAAGGAGATTCAACATGTTTTGAATGTGGCAAAACTGGCCATTTCAAGAAGGACTGTTACAAGCTAAAAGGGAAACAGCAAGCTGGATACAAAGACAAGAAGAAATTTAAAGCTTTGCTAACCTGGAGTGATGATGAAGAAGACGTTTCACCAAGTGACAGTGACAACAATGATGATATGGTCAACCTTGCACTAGTTGGAATGGAAGATGATATTGTTCGAGGCTTAACTGAGGAGATCATTGCTGAAAGTGATTCTGATGATGACAAAAGTGAGGTAAATTCATTCAGATTGGATATTTCTTCTGATAATATTATTCTAGATGAACTAACCATGCAGGATCAAGATAGTATTCCTATAGAGGAATATAATTCAGTAAAGACAGAAAACAACAAGTTGTCAGAGAAGAATGCTTACCTTAGACAAATGGTTCAAGATTTAATGGCAAAGGTGGAATCATTAATTGAAAGTAAGCAACCTGTTCAAGCAACAAATGAAGTCAAAATCAAAGAGCTTGAATCAAAATTTGAAGATCTAGAAGGTTTCAACAAGATTCTGTTAAAAAGGAACAATGCTCTAGCTGATGAGATTTCTGATCTAAAGGCTGATATAGAGGCAAGAGATGCATGTCTTGAAACATTTAAACTCAGAGAATCTGCCAAGAAAGAATCATCTCAGCCTGCTGAAACATCATCTCAGCCTGCTGACAGTACATCTCAGCCTGTTGCCACTTCATCAAAGCAAGCAGAAAGAATTATTTCCTTGGAAAAAGAAGTCATTAAGCTCAGAAAAGGCATGGGTACTTTTGTTCAAGGAGAAGAAGGTCTCAAATCAATGATGAAAAGCATCAAGGTACCTTTGGACAAGGAAGAAGTTGGTTTGAACTTCAACAAGAGGGCTACTGCACTAAAGTATGAAGGCAGACAAGGAAAGCCATACAAATATGCTATGCCCTGGACAAGCTGCAAGAAATGTGGTGGTAAAGGTCATCTAGCTCAAAATTGCATATCTCAGCGAGCTACCAGAATTTACCAGAAAGAAGCTGACAGGAAGCCAGCTTGCTGGAACAAACAGTCAGCTAGCCGAAATGGTTCTGGCAGGAAGAAAAGAACAAAGAATTCCTTTCCCAAAGTGGTTCAAATGTGGATCAAGAAATCTGAATTAAATGTTCTTTATATACTTGCTACTAACCAATCAGGACCCAAACCAATATGGGTACCAAAAGGTTAAGTGTTGTTTCTGTTTGTTTTGTAGATATGTCTTGCTGCTAAGATCAAATCGAAATCATGGATCATCGATAGTGGATGTACAAGACATATGTGTGGAGTCAAAGCTCAATTTTTTAATCTCAAATTCAAGAAAGGTGGAGGTGTCACAATTGGTGATAGTAAGACTCTTCCTATTCTAGGTAAATGTAAAGTAGGTAATGACACAACTTTTATTGATAATGTTCGTTATGTTAAAGGCTTAAAATATAATCTGCTTAGTGTAAGTCAGTTGCATGATGATGGTCATTCAGTTGTTTTTGATAAAGATAAATGTGTTATTACTGTTGCTACTAACCAGATTCCTCTAGTTGCTAGAAGGGAAGGAAATGTGTATGTGTTAGACTTTGAATTACAGGAAACAGCTTGCTGCTTAGCTGCTGTTGATAATGATCCAACAATCTGGCATAGAAGATTGGGTCATGCTCACATGGACTTGCTCAACAGATTATCTAGCAAGAAGTTAGTGAGGGGTTTGCCAAAATTAAAGTATGTCAAGACACAAGTCTGTGATGCATGTCAATTAGGCAAACAGATTCAAAGTTCTCACAAGGCCAAAAAGGTTGTATCTACTACAAAACCCTTAGAATTATTGCATCTAGATTTGTTTGGCCCAGAATCTTATAAAAGTATTGGAGGTAAACAATATGGTTTTGTTATTGTTGATGATTACACACGTTTTACTTGGGTTTTATTCCTTCGTACTAAAGATTCTGCTTTTGAAGAATTTGAGAAGCTAATTAAGGTTCTTGAAAACAAGCTGGATACAAGACTTGTAAGTATAAGAAGTGATCGAGGTGGTGAATTCAAGAAAGATTTTGTCACTTACTGTGAAGCAAGGGGCATCACTCATGAATTCTCTGCACCTAGAACTCCACAACAGAATGGAGTAGTGGAAAGAAAGAACAGGTCTTTGGAGGAAACTGCTAGAACTTTATTGCAGGAAAGCAAGCTGCCAAGGAGCTTTTGGGCAGAAGCAGTGAACACAGCCTGCTATGTTCTTAACAGAGTGGTGATCAGGCCTATTCTTGAGAAAACTCCATATGAGCTGTTGAGGAACAAAAAGCCTAACATCAGTTACTTCAAAGTGTTTGGCTCAAAGTGTTTTGTCCTCAAGAAAATTGACAGGGATGGTAAATTCGATGCTAAATCTTATGAGGCAATTTTTCTTGGTCATTCTTTAACTAGTAGAGCATATAGAGTCTTTAATTTAAAGAAGTGCATTGTTGAGGAGTCTATTGATGTTATATTTCATGAACCTAACAATGATCTGTCAAGAGATGAGGAAGATGATGCAGGTGATGATGATGGAAGCAATAAAACTACTGCAACATCAGGTAGTCAGCAAGATGACAAGACAAAGGAGCAAGCTGCTACAACATCTACTGCTCAACAGTCAGACAGTCAGCAAGCTGGAACAGCCAATCAGCCAGCTGACACTGCAATCTCAGTAGATGATACTATTGAACAGTTGTCTAAACTCAATCTAGGAGGGTCACAAACTCCTATAGCAAGGACTACAACTTCGGTTAGAACTGTTCATGAAGAGATATCCCAACATTCTCTCCCCAAAGCTACAAGAACTGTGAAGAATCATCCACCAACACAAATTATTGGTGATGCTTCTGAGGGTGTCAAGACAAGAAGAGGGAAAGCAAACTTCTGTGCTTTTGCAGCTTTCCTAGCTCAAGAGGAACCCAAAAATGTTCAAGAGGCTTTGGAAGATGAAAATTGGATCATGGCAATGCAAGAGGAGCTGAATCAATTCAAAAGATGTGATGTGTGGGAACTTGTGGAAAAGCCTAAAGATGTCACAGTCATTGGTACTAAATGGGTCTTCAAGAACAAAGCTGATGAATTTGGTACAATTACAAGGAACAAGGCAAGGCTAGTTGCACAAGGCTATAATCAACAAGAAGGGATTGATTTTGATCAAACTTATGCACCTGTTGCAAGGCTAGAGTCTATAAGAATGCTACTTTCATTTGCATGTTACAAGAAATTCAAGCTTCATCAAATGGATGTCAAAAGTGCATTTCTTAATGGCTATCTCAAAGAAGAAGTTTATGTCAAGCAACCTCCGGGCTTCGAGCATGAAAAGTTTCCAAATCATGTCTACAAACTAAAGAAGGCATTGTATGGACTAAGGCAAGCTCCTAGGTCTTGGTATGAACGATTAAGTGAATTTCTACTTAAAAATGGCTTTATTCGAGGTAAAATTGATCCAACCTTATTCCTTAAATTTGATGGTAAGGATATTCTTGTTGTTCAAATTTATGTGGATGATATTGTTTTTGGATCAACTAATGATGCCATGTGTGAGTGGTTTTCAAAGTGTATGCACAGTGAGTTTGACATGAGTATGATGGATGAACTCAATTACTTTTTGGGTCTTCAAGTCAAACAAACAAAAGATGGAATCTTTGTGCATCAATCCAAATACATCAAGAATCTACTCAAGAGATTTGGATTTGAAACTGTCAAGACGAAATCAACACCAATGAGTCAAGCCAGCAAGCTGACAACAGATGAAAAAGGTGTAGATGTTGATATTCGTAAGTATAGAGGTATGATTGGTAGTTTACTGTATCTTACTGCTTCTAGACCTGATATAATGTATGCAGTTTGTGTATGTGCTAGATTTCAATGCAAGCCTAAGGAATCCCATTATAATGCTGTTAAGAGAATCTTTAAGTATTTAAGTGGTACTATTAATTTGGCTTTATTTTATCCTATCACAAATGTATTTGATCTTGTTGGGTATAGTGATGCAGATTATGCAGGTTGTCACACTGATCGAAATAGTACAAATGGTGTTTGTGCATTTTTAGGCCAGAGTTTGGTCACTTGGCATTGCAAGAAGCAGAACTCTATTGCTTTATCAATAGGTGAGGGGGAGTACTTGGCAGCTGGCAGCTGTTGCTCTCAAATGTTGTGGATGATACAAACACTAAGGGATTTTGGAATCAAATGTGGAAGGATCCCAATATATTGTGACAATACAAGTGCTATCAATATTTCAGAAAATCCTGTCAATCACTCAAGAACAAAGCATATCGATGTGAGACATCATTTCTTGAGAGACAATGTGGTAAAAGGGAAGATCAAGCTAATTTTTGTGCCTACAGAGTATCAGCTAGCTGACATCTTCACAAAGCCATTGGCAGAAGAGAGATTTTCTATTATTAGAAGGGAACTTGGCATGTGTAACATCTAGTCAGCAAGCTAACACCAGATTTTTCTAGATCTCAGCTTACTGATTGATTAACTGGTTATATGATCTTATTGTTTCGCTTGAAATTATTTGATTTAATATATTTATGTGTTATGTGTTCCGTGCTAAGTGTGGAAAAGTCCACTTACTTGTTATCCGAGTATGTCTATTCAGTTTTCAAGGCTAATAATTAGTGCTTATTTCAAATTTTAAACTAATTTCTGTCTTTTATTATATATAATGCTTATCTGTTTAACATGTTAATTATTTGTTTAATTGATCAGTGTGTGGTATTATTTAAAATAAAATGTTAAATGTTTTAAAGGGTGGGGTAATATCTAGTATTTCTCCTAAAAACACTCCTTTAAAATCAATAAAAATCGGTTTAGTCGAGGTTTTTCATTCCAAACTTTTCGGCTCCCTATACTATCGCCCAAATCTCCGGGTGCGAGCTTTAGGGTTTCTCTTCAACCGCTATTCAATCACTCTTGCCATATCAGTTGTGTTGGTCAAGATCATGAGGCAAACAAGGAAAATGAAAGCATCTGCAAGTCAGGTTAAGGAGAACAAGCTTAAGCGAAAACTCGAGGAAGATGAAGAGTTCTTGGAACCCTTGAATATCGACAGTGGTGATGATGTTTCTGAGTTTACTCGATCTGATCGTGAGGGTTCAGAGTCAAAGAAGGTCAAACGGTGTTTGAAGTTTGCATCTGAAGATCTGGAAGCAAGGTACCAGTCACTAGATTTAACAAATCGTAAGGTTCTTCTGGGTAGACCTTTGTCTGGTAAGGCTTTCTTTACTTGTGGTGCGGTTCAGTATTTTACAAACCTAGGGTTTGAGTCTTTTCTGGTCGATATGCCTAAAGACTGCTATGTTGATTATGTACAAGAATTTTATGCGAATCTCATGCATGATAAGTTTGGTAATTTGGTCTCGTTGGTTAAGGACACTAAAATTACATTGAATGCTGCTGTTTTGAACTCGATATTAAGAATTGTCAATCCGTGTGATGTGTCTGTGTTTACTAAAAAGGGTCATGTTATGGTGAATGGATTTGGCCTTTTAGATCAGTTAAACATAGTGAGAGGTTTGAATGGGATTCTTGAGTTCAATTGCCCTACTACCACGAATGTCACGCCCATTGCTCATGTGTTGTTCAAAGTTTGTTTAGCAAATGTTTGTCCTAGAGTGGGTAGCAGGTCTAACTTCAATTGTCAAGATGTTTGTGTTGTTGGTATGTTGTTGGCTGGAAAGAAATTTGATCTGGCAGATTTAATTCTTAAGAACATGATGGCAGTTTTTGACGGAAATCAAAACACAGGATTACCCTATGGGTGTTTGTTAACCCGAGTGTTTGATTGGTATGGTGTATCTTTGAAGGAATTGGATAAGTCTGTTGCTAAAGAGTTTTTGGATAACAAGAGTTTAGCTCAGTCTCATCTTAAAATTGAAAAGGATGGCACGCTGGTGCAAGTTGAGTTTTCTACACCAAATGTGGCTGTTGTTGAGCCTTCAGTTGTCGGTTTTGATAAAAGGTTTGAGGCTTTAGCAAAGGAGATGAGAGATGAAAACACTAATCTGAGTGTTGATGTTGGCTGTTTGAGTCAGAAAATTGATTTGTTAATTGAAGAAGTGAAGCTTTTGAAGGAAATTGTAAAGAGCAAGCCTACTTTTGGAGAACATCAAGCTGACAGGACTGGTTCTGCTGGAATTGAGGATGACAGTAATTTAGCTGGACTTGCCAATGCAGCCATAAAGAATCTGGAGCAAACCATTAACAAGATGCAGGGTGCAGATACCAAGAGTTCAGGTGAACACAGTGTTGATGCAGCAGACAAGTTTGCAGACCTTGAAGAGGATGCAGCCCAGAATGAATCCTGATTATTCCTCTTTTTTTTTTAATGATTAAGGGGGAGTATTTTAGGAGAATTAGGATGGGTTGGACTTTATTTAATTTAATTGTTTAAGTGTTTGCTGAAATTTCTGAATATTTGGTTTCTGGTTGGATAATTGTGGTACATGTTAGTAATCATGTTTGGATATTTTGCTAGTTGCATGCTTAGGAGAATTGGTTATGGTTTAAATTTTGTACTGTTAAATGCTTAGCATGTTATATTTGCAATTTTATATCATGTGTTTACAGGATTGCAGGAATTTAGGGGGAGTATTTTATTCTCCTAAATTATTTTGTGATAATCATCAAAAAGGGGGAGATTGAAACCCTTTTGGATTTTGATGATCACTGTTAGCAAGCTGAAAGCTTGTATATGATATAAAATAGCAAGCTGTTATACATGTACTAACTTGGTTTTGCAGGTATTAGCTTACTGATATGTTTTATCAGTATAATATGTTTAAGTACATTGACAGCAAGTTGAAAGTAGGAAAACAGGGCATTTCAGCGAGTTGACAGCAGAAAATATTCTGTCTCAGCAAGCTGATACTGGAACGCAGAAACTGTTGGATTTGCAAGGAAGTCCGATTTTCTTGGAGAATTTATAGGATCTTACTTGTACAAGTCTATCTAATATATATATGGTTATATATTATATTAGAGCTCAGTTTTAATTAATTCAAACATATTTTATTATTCAAATTATCTTTCCTACTTAATAGGAGTTGAAGTTTGACTAAAACTTATCTTCTAAAACCAACTCTTATCTATACTATATTGAGGCTGATTTTAAATTGTTTCTATTATCTCTTATCCTCAATATACGTATGTTTAAACATATATATAATATATCTTATCTTAACTAATTCAAACGTTGTAATTTCAACGTTAGTTTGGCTTTGATAAAATCGAATATATATATATATATACAAGTGTGTGTAGCTTTTCTCTTCAACGAAGTGAAGATATACTGATTTGAAAAAATACATACACACTTCTTCTCAAACTCAAAACGATCTTAGCAAATATCTTGAGCTCTATTATTCTATATAGTTATATATATACGTGAGAGCTTATAGTTTGAGTTGTAAATTTCATTCACTTGTATTCGTTTGATTGTAATCAAGTTGTGGCTGGATTGCTAGGCTTGTGAAACAGGGTTCAAGGGAACTAGAAGCTAGAGAAGGCTATGCTAGGGTAGTATAGTGCTTAGAGGGCAGAATAGTTCAGTGGAACAGGTGTTTCAGCAAGCTAGGATCAGCTGCAAGGGATAAAGGGTGGAATATTATTGTAATCTGTAATCGTGGTTGATTTGATTAATAATATTCTCTCTTACCAGTTGGTAGGGGACCAGGACGTAGACCATAGGAGATTAGGGGTCGAACGTGGCTAAAAGACTTGGAGTTATTTACTTTTTCTGTACTGCATTGCATATAGCAGCTAGCTGACAGTGTCTGTTAATCAATCTTAGCTAGCTGACAGGTTTAATAACTTGGTAAAATTAAAATTGGTCATTGTTAGCCTTAACACCTATTCACCCCCCTCTAGGCGTGCATTTTCATTTGGTATCAGAGCAGGCTATACTAATATCTTCTGTAACAGGAAAGTATAGAACAGATGGCTGACAAATATCCAATGGGAAGTTCAGGCTCGAGGGCACCTCTACTACTTGGCACAGAAAACTACAACTGGTGGAAAGGTAGAATGAAGCAGCACCTGGCCAGAGAACCCATGGAGTGGAGAGTTACAGAAAAAGGTCCTTTCAAGTTTCTTACTACAGATGGTAAAGAAAAAGATATAGATGAACTCACTGCTGATGAGCTGATCAAGCTTGCTTACAACAACCGAGCTATCAACACTATCATGACTGGTTTATGTCCTGAAGAGAGTGATAAAGTTTCTTCATGTACTTCTGTAAAGGAGATGTGGGACACTCTTGAATTATGTCATGAAGGTTCAAAAGCCTTAAAGAAGGTTAAACTCAGCAAGCTGATGAACGAGTATGGTAATTTCAAGCTCAATAAAGATGAATCTATTAAGGATGCTCAAGCTAGATTCCAAGTCACTATGAATGGTCTCACTTTACTTGGCAAGAAAATTCCACAAGAAGAGATCAACATGAAAATCATTAGTGCTGTTCCATGGATCTATGAACCGAAGGTCACTGCCTTAGAATCCTCTCCAACAATTGATACAATGGACACTCTAAGTGTTTTTACTGAATTGGAGCAGTTTGAAGGCAAGATAAATGCTAGCCATGCAAATTCTACTTCTGATCTCACATCAAAGATGAAGAATTTGGCATTCCATGGTGATGACAGCAAGCTGAAATCTGATGATGAATCAGATGAGGAAATAGCACTCATGTCCAAAAAAATCAGGAAGATGATCGAACAGAAAAACAAGATGAAGAGAGATAGAAGGAGTTCAGATTTCTCTAAAACTAAGAAGTTCTCCAAAGATTCCAAAGGAGATTCAACATGTTTTGAATGTGGCAAAACTGGCCATTTCAAGAAGGACTGTTACAAGCTAAAAGGGAAACAGCAAGCTGGATACAAAGACAAGAAGAAATTTAAAGCTTTGCTAACCTGGAGTGATGATGAAGAAGACGTTTCACCAAGTGACAGTGACAACAATGATGATATGGTCAACCTTGCACTAGTTGGAATGGAGGATGATATTGTTCGAGGCTTAACTGAGGAGATCATTGCTGAAAGTGATTCTGATGATGACAAAAGTGAGGTAAATTCATTCAGATTGGATATTTCTTCTGATAATATTATTCTAGATGAACTAACCATGCAGGATCAAGATAGTATTCCTATAGAGGAATATAATTCAGTAAAGACAGAAAACAACAAGTTGTCAGAGAAGAATGCTTACCTTAGACAAATGGTTCAAGATTTAATGGCAAAGGTGGAATCATTAATTGAAAGTAAGGAACCTGTTCAAGCAACAAATGAAGTCAAAATCAAAGAGCTTGAATCAAAAATTGAAGATCTAGAAGGTTTCAACAAGATTCTGTTAAAAAGGAACAATGCTCTAGCTGATGAGATTTCTGATCTAAAGGCTGATATAGAGGCAAGAGATGCATGTCTTGAAACATTTAAACTCAGAGAATCTGCCAAGAAAGAATCATCTCAGCCTGCTGAAACATCATCTCAGCCTGCTGACAGTACATCTCAGCCTGTTGCCACTTCATCAAAGCAAGCAGAAAGAATTATTTCCTTGGAAAAAGAAGTCATTAAGCTCAGAAAAGGCATGGGTACTTTTGTTCAAGGAGAAGAAGGTCTCAAATCAATGATGAAAAGCATCAAGGTACCTTTGGACAAGGAAGAAGTTGGTTTGAACTTCAACAAGAGGGCTACTGCACTAAAGTATGAAGGCAGACAAGGAAAGCCATACAAATATGCTATGCCCTGGACAAGCTGCAAGAAATGTGGTGGTAAAGGTCATCTAGCTCAAAATTGCATATCTCAGCGAGCTACCAGAATTTACCAGAAAGAAGCTGACAGGAAGCCAGCTTGCTGGAACAAACAGTCAGCTAGCCGAAATGGTTCTGGCAGGAAGAAAAGAACAAAGAATTCCTTTCCCAAAGTGGTTCAAATGTGGATCAAGAAATCTGAATTAAATGTTCTTTATATACTTGCTACTAACCAATCAGGACCCAAACCAATATGGGTACCAAAAGGTTAAGTGTTGTTTCTGTTTGTTTTGTAGATATGTCTTGCTGCTAAGATCAAATCGAAATCATGGATCATCGATAGTGGATGTACAAGACATATGTGTGGAGTCAAAGCTCAATTTTTTAATCTCAAATTCAAGAAAGGTGGAGGTGTCACAATTGGTGATAGTAAGACTCTTCCTATTCTAGGTAAATGTAAAGTAGGTAATGACACAACTTTTATTGATAATGTTCGTTATGTTAAAGGCTTAAAATATAATCTGCTTAGTGTAAGTCAGTTGCATGATGATGGTCATTCAGTTGTTTTTGATAAAGATAAATGTGTTATTACTGTTGCTACTAACCAGATTCCTCTAGTTGCTAGAAGGGAAGGAAATGTGTATGTGTTAGACTTTGAATTACAGGAAACAGCTTGCTGCTTAGCTGCTGTTGATAATGATCCAACAATCTGGCATAGAAGATTGGGTCATGCTCACATGGACTTGCTCAACAGATTATCTAGCAAGAAGTTAGTGAGGGGTTTGCCAAAATTAAAGTATGTCAAGACACAAGTCTGTGATGCATGTCAATTAGGCAAACAGATTCAAAGTTCTCACAAGGCCAAAAAGGTTGTATCTACTACAAAACCCTTAGAATTATTGCATCTAGATTTGTTTGGCCCAGAATCTTATAAAAGTATTGGAGGTAAACAATATGGTTTTGTTATTGTTGATGATTACACACGTTTTACTTGGGTTTTATTCCTTCGTACTAAAGATTCTGCTTTTGAAGAATTTGAGAAGCTAATTAAGGTTCTTGAAAACAAGCTGGATACAAGACTTGTAAGTATAAGAAGTGATCGAGGTGGTGAATTCAAGAAAGATTTTGTCACTTACTGTGAAGCAAGGGGCATCACTCATGAATTCTCTGCACCTAGAACTCCACAACAGAATGGAGTAGTGGAAAGAAAGAACAGGTCTTTGGAGGAAACTGCTAGAACTTTATTGCAGGAAAGCAAGCTGTCAAGGAGCTTTTGGGCAGAAGCAGTGAACACAGCCTGCTATGTGATGCGTTTTATTTATAATACCGCAAGTGCACGGTGTCTGTTATTAGTAGAGACTAGCAAGTACGGGTCGAATCCATAAGGAGACGGGTTCTTAGAATTTTAATCTAATTATTGTGAATTGTTTCCAGAGAAAAACGATTATTGAGAATTTTTACTAACTAAAGAATGCAAATTAAAGATTATATTAAATCAATTGACTAAAAGTCTAGGGCAATTCAGGTTCACCATGCTTACACCAAAATTAGTTATATAAATATAGCAATTCAATGGGTCAAATAATTAGAGCAATTGTTAATCTCTCTCAAGCATTAACGCCCTCAGAAATCCAATGATACTCTCGCACTCACATTCATTCTGCTAATCGTATGTATGCCTCTAATGAGTAAAATCTCTCGATCCATTACTCTTATTTGCATGAAATAATCTATGATATTGGCCAATTACACAAATTAAATATTAAAACATATCGATTAGAATTACCCATAACCCATTCAACTACTAATAAAAATAAAACATAGTTATGGTGCAAACATGGCTTCCCTTTGCGCCCTAGAATGAAACTACTCACTCATGCTAGAAGTAAAAACAATAAAAACTATGAAGAAAGTCATGTAAAACATATATTAAAACAAGAGAATATAAAAGAGTACCTTGAATATATTAATGAAGAACAACTGTATGCTATGGAAGAGATGAAGAAAAACCCTAGCTAGAAAGTGAAAGTAAAAAGTATGTTTTTCTTTCTATCGTATCTCCCTACCTCCAACTAATCGATCTTCTAATCATAATAATAATAGTATTTTAATGATTAAAGCCCAAAACAAATTGGCTTCCTAAATTGAATAGGATTCTCTAACTAAAATTCGTAAGTCTGTTTGCTCCTCAGTTTCTGGGCTATTCCAGTTGGATTCTTCTTGTTGGACCACTTCTGAATTAAAGAGAATTCCATAAGCTTCGCGTGGACTGTAAAATCGTCCAATTCTGACTTCTGAAACTCAAGATATGGCCCAAACAGCGTCTGTAATGCAAGCAGCCCAATAAATACGAATTTTCTATTATTTTGTCTCCAAAATAGCTCTTTAAGCCCAAATCCTTCCAAGTTTAGGATTTCCATCTTTTCTGCAATAAAATATTAAAATATATTAAATAAATATCCAATTAATGCAAAATACTATTAAATATGAGAATAAAAATAAGATAGAATATATATAAAAATATATTCTATCAAACATCCCCACACTGAATATTTGCACGTCCTCGGCAAATAAAAGAACTAAAAACTAAATTCTAACTAACTAACACCACTTTCGTAGATGGCACGATTGCATTGAGCATATGCAACAAGCCGTTAAACCCCTAGGTAGCCCTAGTAGGACGAGTTTTGTCTCGTGAGGGTTTATAGTGAATCTACCCACAAAATCCATTTTTTTCTGCCAATTCTCAAGCATGCAACATATCATAGTATTCCACACATGTAAACCTCAATTACACAATTTAGAAAAATAAGTCTTTTCACTTAGAGCATCCATTTGCACACAACTATCCAAGTATGCACACATAGTCTAAATAGACAAAAAAATATCATGAAATAAACATCAATGTCGCATTTAATAAGTAACATGCTATGGATAGAAAACTCACATATCTCTCACATCACACAAGTGTTTAGGGTGTAAGTGTATCACTCAAGTTCAATCAATATAGTCATGTGCTACTATAGGCTTGGTTGTCCACCAAATCTTCATTACTTAGTATATATGTATGCACAAATCAAAAGGTCTTCGTTAAGGTTGTAACAAGGTTAAGGTATAGGGTAGGAAATCAATAAAAAAGGCTAACAAGTGGCTAACTTGACAAACTAATAGAGCATATTGTTCATTCTTAATTAAAGCACTCAACATGAAAATTAGATCATGTAAAAGTTGATCAGACTTTCACAAACATTAAACCCCAAAGCACAAATGTACTTTCCCACTTCCATATTGTAATAACAATGAACAAAAACTCTCTTCGAATCATCTTCTTCTTCTTCTTTTCAATCTCAAGTGTTTCTCCAGTAATCAAGGGCAGTGAAAAGTCACCAAGAAATAAAAGAATAAGAGATAATCTCATTCTTAATTTCTAGTACAATTGCACTTAATACCAGCACATGTACATGGGTCGTCCCTTTCATATGACATTGCACTTGCCACCCATTGATCTCAAAGGAGCACTATTTTTTTTACTTTTCTTTTCTTTTTCTTTTTTTTAGAAGATTTTTTTTCATATCAACTCCCACCAAATAATCACACTTTAACAAAGAAATCCCCACACTAGATATTCACCAACCCTCAAACAAATCAAAATGCTCTACTAGTAAATCAAGACAAGAAAAATAAGTAGGCTCAGGAATTTTAGAGTGGTGATATTTGAATAAAACGGATATAAGCTCAAAGGGGTTCACTAAGGATATAACTCATGGGTACTGTTTGGATAAACGTGGTTAATTCTAGTGCATTTATCATTTTCATGCATACAAATATCATATAATCTCGAAAAGGTTTAAAACAATTTCTAGAGCAACATGTTATATGATGAACATCACACAAAAAAAAATTTGATTGATATAAAAATGTATCAATCATAAATTAGGCTCAAGATCTCACAAAGTGAAAGCATGCTTCAGTACTTATTAAAATTAACAAAGATGCATTTCAAGTTTAATAATTTTGCAAGCACATACAAGGAATCATCATATATCAAATGAATATAAGAGATGACATATCAACTAAAGATGTAAAATAAATCTACAAGTATGTGTACTTATCCTTGTTAACACACTTTGAGACGAGGCAACATACAAAAGATTTTTAAAATTTTCTATTTTTTTTGGATTTTATCATATATAATTTTTTTTTGGATTTTTTTTTTTTGACATTAAGAACACCTTCCCACACTTAAGCGGTTCATTGTCCTCAATGAACAATTTAACGCAAAACAAAGAAAAAAAATTGTGCTACAAGTAAAACAAAATAAAACTATACTACAAAGATAAGAAAAAAGAAGATAAAGAAAACTCCCCTAAGGTCAAGGTGTATGGTGTGAAAAGTATCTCGCGATAGAAGTAGATATATCAGCCAATTGTTTCTCCATCCGTATTTGGGCTTCCATTATTTGAACCTGATTCTCCTTCAACTCCGCAACTTGCTGCTCAAGAGTTAGAACTGGTTCAACAACTTCCTGAGATGGCATCAAAGCACGTTTGTGAGGCACCAAAGAAATTTGTTTTTTATCACGCCGCAACATTTGCATGCCAATGAGATACTCGACATTAAGTTTCGATGGCCATCCATCCACAGCTTTAAGATTAGTTGTCTCACGATCAAAAATTTCCAACTCCTCAGCAATTCGAGTAATGAAACCTCCTATCACAAGAGCACCTTTTGGCCGTTTGGCTTGATAAAGGAATCGTTCAATCAACAAACTAGTCCAATCCACTGGAATACCTGCATCAAAATAGTACAACAAAGCAAGCTCGCCTGTTTGAATCCTATTATTGCTATCAGCACGACCATATATAGTATATGAAAGAAGACGAGCAAAATAACGATAGCAGGGGCTAATGATATCTGAAGAGCAGGCACTTTGAGCAACATATCTCTGAGTATTAGGCAGTCCTGTGATTTTGAGCCAAAAAGGAGTAGCATAATCTGAGGGAAGTTGTTGTTGTTCTACTAACCGCCAGCCAAACATACTAGCCAATTCAGCTTTTGTAATCTCGTGATTCTTGTTGGCCAGGCGGAAGGATAACAAGCCCTCACTAGTGATTGTAAACGAGCTCAGAAACTCACAGGTAAGAGTACCATATGAGGGGTCATCCATCTCTAATAGGTCGTTCCATCCAATTCTAGCAAGCCTATGAGGTAGTTCATCGTCTATATTCAAATCTATAAGACAAAAACCATCAACATACTTATTTGGAAAAACCGGGCGTTTAGATAATACGGCATAGAGAGTCCGTTGTGTGTCCCCAACTGTCTTGACTGTAGGAAACTTCTGAGAAACAACTGTGTTTGGTGCACAACTCTGTTTTCTTTTCTTTCTGATAGGAGATGAAGACACATGTTGACGAGCCATAACAATGAACGATGAATGAAACAGAATACCCAGTCTCTTACGCAGATGCAATTTGTAAATACAGGAACCGGACTGTTCGGTAAGTACTATTCTTAATGTAGCAGTAATCGAAATAATAGGTGATACGACTGGGTTTATGTCTTCGTTTAAGTGCAACAGAGAGAAAGGAGAAGCGGAGAAATAAGCTGAGACTGGTGCTATGTACCTGTATAAATAGAGATGATTTGACAAGGAATTGTTATCAAATTAAAGTCGGACTTGACTAGACGGTGGAAGTGTTGAACAGAGCATGGACGCTGGAGGCTACACCATTATATGTACATTAACAAAATATACATATTCTGCAAAACCTAAATAATTTGTTAAACATTACGTACACAACATTTTTTTTTATTTTTTTATAATATGATATTACTAAAAAAAAATTGAATAGTATACAAAAATAAATAATCTATAGTACAAAGAAAAGAAAAAAAAAACGTAAAAATTAGTAATATACAAATATATAAAAAGTAATAATAATAATATTATACAAAAATATAAATATACATATAGAGTAATAATAATATACAAAATAAAGAAAAAATATAATAATGAAATATATAATAATAATAAAATAAAATAAAAGTGAATATATAATATAAAATAATAAAATAAAGGTACTAATAATAATAATAATAATAATATAAGTAAGAAGTATACATATATTTCAACACAAAAACATAAGTCTAATAAATAAAATAAATAAATAATAGGATTAGTAAACACAAATCACACAAATTAATGTACATATTTAGTAGTGCAATTCCATCCAGCGGATGGTCACTCCGCGAGCAGTCGACATGACACCACGGGCAGTGACACCTCTGTCCCCGCATTCAATTTGTGTATTTAATCTTGTATTCAATTTGTGTTAACAGATTTCACTCGCACCGCAGGCAGCAAATTGCACCGCCCAATTACCATCCTCGGTTTTTTTTTCTTTTATTTTTTCTGAGCGGAAAAAAAAATAACTTTCTACCTGAAACACTTCACATCAAAATTATCAAGGCATCTTGAGGGAGTAAAAAAAATAATAATAAAAAAAAACAAAACAAAAAAAAACTAGCCACCTAAAAAAAATGCAAAAAATATTATATAATAAATTACCTTGGGTTGCCTCCCAAGAAGCGCTACTTTAGAGTCATTAGCTTGACTCTTTACCTCGATTTAAAGCACCACAGAGGGATTGTCGAGACGAATCGCCTCTATTCTCCCAATAAATGCTCCATCCACGTACAATTTCAGACGTTGACCATTGACCTTAAATTTGCTTCCATCTTGCCCCATTATCTCAATAGCACCATAAAATTTTACTTCAGTTACAGTGAAAGGTCCCGACCATCTAGATTTTAGCTTTCCTGGAAAGAGTCGAAGTCTCGAATTAAATAACAGGACCTTGTCACCGACATGAAAATCTCGTCTTTGGATCATTTTATCGTGCATTTTCTTTGTTCTCTCTTTGTAAAGCTTAGAATTGTCATAAGCATTGAAACGAAGTTCATCTAATTCGTTAAGTTGAAGAAGTCTTGCCTTTCCCGCAGCCTTTAAATCCATATTAAGCTCCTTTATAGCCCAAAAAGCACGATGTTCAAGTTCAACTGGCAGATGACATGCCTTACCATAGACCAACCTGTACGGAGTAGTTCCAATAGGGGTCTTATAGGCTGTTCGATATGCCCACAAAGCATCATCTAACTTCAGAGACCAATCTTTTCTAGATTTTGCTACCACTTTCTCTAGGATGCTTTTAATTTGACGATTTGAAACTTCTACTTGGCCACTTGTTTGAGGATGATAAGCTAGGCCAACCTTCTGTGTAACACCGTACTTCTTCAAGAGGGTTTGAAATTGACGTTGGTGAAAATGCGAACCACCATCACTTATCACAGTCCGTGGAACACCAAAGCGTGGAAAAATGATCTTCTTGAAGAGCTTCATAACAACATTAGAATCATTGGTTGGTGATGCAATAGCTTCAACCCACTTGGATACATAGTCAACAGCAACTAAGATGTACTTATTACCACAAGAAGTTGTGAAGGGTCCCATGAAATCAATTCCCCATACGTCAAATATTTCAACTTCTAGGATACCGGTTTGTGGCATATCATGACGTTTAGAAATGTTACCCGTTCTTTGGCATGCATCACAAGCCAAACAGAAAGCACGGGCATCTTTGAATAAAGAAGGCCAATAAAAACCAGACTGAAGTACCTTTGCAGCAGTTTTAGAAGGACCATGGTGGCCTCCACATGCAAGAGAATGACAATGTCGAAGAATTTCATTTACTTCAAATTCTGGGATACATCTACGAAAGATATTATCAGCACACTTTCGATACAAGAAAGGATCATCCCAGAAGTATTGTTTAGCATCATGATAAAACTTCTTTCGTTGCTGATAATTTAAATCAGGAGGATGAGATCCACTAACACAGAAATTTGCAAAGTCCGCATACCAAGGAGTTGCAGTAGCGATAGCAAATAGGTGGTCATCAGGAAAAGAGTCATCAATAGGAGTGTCTGATGTAAGAGCAGATTTGAACCGCAATCGTGAAAGATGGTCTGCAACAATATTCTCAGCACCTTTCTTGTCTTTTATTTCCAGATCAAACTCTTGTAGAAGTAGAATCCATCGAATAAGCCTCGGTTTTGCCTCTTTCTTGGCCAAGAGATATTTCAACGCAGAATGGTCAGTGTGAACAATGACTTTGGAACCAATGAGGTAAGTACGAAACTTATCCAGAGCATAGACAACAGCGAGAAGTTCCTTCTCAGTAGTAGCATAATTCACCTGAGCTGTATCCAAGGTTTTACTTGCATAATAGACTGCATGCAACAACTTATCTTTCCTTTGGCCAAGGACTGCTCCAATAGCATAATCGCTAGCATCACACATAATTTCGAATGGAAGATTCCAATCTGGAGGTTGTATGATTGGTGCACTTATCAAAGCTTCCTTTATCCTGTAAAAAGATTTTAGACACTCATCAGTAAACTCAAATGTGGCATCCTTAAGCAATAATTGAGTGAGGGGTTTTGCAATTTTTGAAAAATCTTTTATAAAGCGACGATAAAACCCCGCATGACCCAAGAAACTCCTAACTCCTTTGACATTAATAGGAGGAGGAAGTTTTTCGATCACCTCAATTTTTGCTTTGTCAACTTGGATGCCACGGTCAGAAATAAGATGACCAAGTACCACTCCTTCATTGACCATGAAGTGGCATTTTTCCCAATTTAAGACCAAATTTACCTCTTCACATCGTTTTAGCACTTTTGAAAGATTATGTAAACATATATCAAAATCAGAACCATAAACACTGAAATCATCCATAAATACTTCCATAATAGACTCAATGAAATCAGAAAATATGGCTGTCATGCAACGCTGAAAAGTAGCAGGGGCATTGCATAATCCAAAGGGTACTCTACGATAAGCAAATGTACCATATGGACAAGTGAATGTTGTTTTCTCTTGATCTTCTGGGTGAATAGGGATCTGAAAGAACCCTGAATACCCATCCAAATAACAAAAGAACTTGTGTTTAGCAAGTCTTTCAAGCATTTGATCTATGAATGGGAGAGGAAAATGATCTTTTTTAGTGGCGATGTTCAACCTACGATAATCAATACACATCCGCCAGTCTGTGACAACTCTGGTAGGGATTAATTCATTTTTGTCATTTTTAACCACCGTTGTCCCTCCTTTCTTAGGGACTACTTGAACTGGGCTTACCCATTTTGAATCAGAAATTGGGTAAATGATGCCCGCATCAAGTAATTTAAGCACTTCCTTTTTAACTACCTCTTGCATATTAGGGTTCAAGCGACGTTGTCCCTGTATGCAAGGCTTATGATCCTCATCAAGATTTATTCTATGCATGCAAAAGTCTGGGCTAATCCCTTTAAGATCATTAATACTGTACCCAATTGCCTTTTTATGCATACGCAACACAGTAAGAAGTTTAGAAATTTGATTATCATCAAGTGTTGAGCTAACAATCACAGGACAAGACTCTTCATCATCTAGAAACACATATTTAAGATTAGATGGTAGAGGTTTTAACTCTGGTTTCTTTACCTGAGGTTTATCACTAGAAGTGATAGTGTATGTTACCTCACAATTATTCGGATTAGCTTTACCATCTAACTCAAGGATTAAAGAATCAACTTCAGCATTCCCATCTCCTTCTGAAGCTTCCAACATAAGAATAGCTTCCAGTGGGTCATCCAATAATAGCTGAGGTAGCTCGTCATTGACGATTTCATCTATGACATCAATCCTGTAACAAGTATTCTCAAGCATAGGTGACTTAAGAGCAGTGGTTAGAGTAAAAGAAATTTTATCATCACCAACACTTAAAGTAAGAGTCCCGTTTTTAACATCAATAACAGCACCTGCAGTACAGAGGAATGGCCTACCCAAAATGATGGGTATTTGGGTATCCTCCTCCATGTCCAACACTACAAAGTCTACAGGGATATAGAATTTTCCAACCCTAACAGGCACATCCTCTAAAATACCAAGTGGGTATTTTATAGAACGGTCTGCCATTTGCAATGTCATTTGTGTGCATTTCAATTCTCCCATGTTTAATTTTTGAAAAATTGAAAGAGGCATGACAGAGACGCTAGCGCCTAAGTCACATAAAGCTTTGTCAATAAACAATGCACCTAAATGACATGGGATCGAAAAACTACCAGGATCTTTAAGTTTAGGTGGAGACTTATTTTGTAAAACAGCACTACACTCTTCAGTAAAAGCTACTGTCTCCACCTCGCCAAAAGATCTTTTCTTTGTAAGAATATCCTTTAAAAACTTTGCATATGATGGAACTTGAGAAATTAAATCAGTAAAAGGAACAGTTACCTCAAGATTTTTGACAAGTGTCATAAATTTACCAAATTGTTGATCTACCTTAGTTTTGTTCATCCTGCTAGGGAATGGCAGCTTAGGCACAATTGGTGGAGGAGCATTAGTAGCATTCTCATCATTAACTTTCTTGCTTCCTTCAGTTCCACTTTCTTTTGCTGGATCAACGGCTTCATCTACATTGTCATCTTGGGTGTTTTCCTTTTCTTTCGCAATGACCATATCATCATTAGGCATTGGAGGACCATTATATGTCAGACCACTTCTAAGAGCGATGGCATTCACATTCTCCTTTGGTTGAGTTGGTTGCGAAGGTAAAGAGCCAAGTTGTCTTGTATTTGAAGAGCTAGCCAATTGGGCAATCTGAGTCTCCATCATCTTGTTATGAACCTTCAATTCTTTAATCTCTTGCATCAGCATTTTCAACATCTCATTCGTTTGATCAGGTTGCGCAACTTGGCTTGCTTGAGGAACATGTTGTTGAAGAGGTTTCTGAAATCCAGGAGGATTCATATGTCCTTGAGGAGGCTTGAATTGTTGTTGTGGAGCATGCTGATATGCTTGTTGATATTGTTGCTGCTGATTAGGAAGAGGAGGATTCTGAGCATTATTATTTCTGTAAGAGAAGTTTGGATGTTCCCTCCACCCTGGATTGTAAGTGTTAGAGTACGGATTGTACTGTTGCCTCTGTTGGAAAGCATTTGCTTGTTCCATCTGAAAATTTTGTGAATTTTGAACATTGTAGGAACAATCGTTACCAAAATGGCCTTGAATTCCACACACTTCACAAAAAGCATTATTAATAGGAGCCATAGATGACAGTGCATTAATGCTCATGGGAGGAGTAAGAGACTGTGTAGTCTTCAATGAATGAATCTCTTGAGTTAATGCAGTAATTTGAGATGACAATAAAGAATAAGCATCAACTTCAAGTTTACCTCCCTTCTTGGGTGCTCTTGAATTATTAAAGTGATTAGCAGCCAAATTTGCAAGAAAAGCATACCCATCTTCAACACCTTTATCTAAAAATACACCACCTGCAGCATTATCAACCATACTCTTTGTTTCAGGGTCGAGACCATTGTAAAAGCGTTTAAGCAGAAACCATTTCTCAAGACCATGGTGAGGGCATGAACGTTGAATATCTTTGAATCTTTCCCAAGAATCCCTAAGAGACTCACCATATTCTTGTTTGAAAGTTGTCATTTTGTCAACCAATTCATCAGTTTTGTTGGGAGGAAAATACTCAGTTAGGAAGGCTTGAGCAATTGCATCCCATTCAGTGACATTAATATCATTCAACCATTTTTGTGCTTTATCTCGAAGAGAAAACCCAAACAACATGACTTTCAACTGATCCGTAGTGACACCTTGATGTTTGATAGTAGAGCAAAGTTGTTGAAACCTTTGCAGATGAAGTGTAGGGTCTTCAGAAGGAAGACCAGCAAACTGATTCTGTTGGATCATACTGAGCAACGCCGATTTGATCTCGAAGTTTGCTGCCTGAATAGCTGGCATAGGAAGGCCAATAGGCACACCACCCGGAGAGGGCTGCGAATAGTTCTTCAAAGATTTAAAAGGAAGGTCAGCCATTTTAATCTTTGAGTGGATGATCTTATGTTGTTTTCCCTTCTTTCGTTTCTCGATGAACTGCTGTATAGTTTGCTCAAATTCAAGACTAAGGGGAGTAGTATCTGCGTCTCCTGTAGACCTGGGCATGAACAACTAAACAAGGAAAACAGTAAAATCGGTCTCAGTTGGAACTAAAGTTCCAATGAGACAAGGAAACAATTTAAATAACTAAACTAAAAATTATAGAAACTAGCCGTCTCCCCGGCAGCGGCGCCAAAAACTTGATGCGTTTTATTTATAATACCGCAAGTGCACGGTGTCTGTTATTAGTAGAGACTAGCAAGTACGGGTCGAATCCATAAGGAGACGGGTTCTTAGAATTTTAATCTAATTATTGTGAATTGTTTCCAGAGAAAAACGATTATTGAGAATTTTTACTAACTAAAGAATGCAAATTAAAGATTATATTAAATCAATTGACTAAAAGTCTAGGGCAATTCAGGTTCACCATGCTTACACCAAAATTAGTTATATAAATATAGCAATTCAATTGGTCAAATAATTAGAGCAATTGTTAATCTCTCTCAAGCATTAACGCCCTCAGAAATCCAATGATACTCTCGCACTCACATTCATTCTGCTAATCGTATGTATGCCTCTAATGAGTAAAATCTCTCGATCCATTACTCTTATTTGCATGAAATAATCTATGATATTGGCCAATTACACAAATTAAATATTAAAACATATCGATTAGAATTACCCATAACCCATTCAACTACTAATAAAAATAAAACATAGTTATGGTGCAAACATGGCTTCCCTTTGCGCCCTAGAATGAAACTACTCACTCATGCTAGAAGTAAAAACAATAAAAACTATGAAGAAAGTCATGTAAAACATATATTAAAACAAGAGAATATAAAAGAGTACCTTGAATATATTAATGAAGAACAACTGTATGCTATGGAAGAGATGAAGAAAAACCCTAGCTAGAAAGTGAAAGTAAAAAGTATGTTTTTCTTTCTATCGTATCTCCCTACCTCCAACTAATCGATCTTCTAATCATAATAATAATAGTATTTTAATGATTAAAGCCCAAAACAAATTGGCTTCCTAAATTGAATAGGATTCTCTAACTAAAATTCGTAAGTCTGTTTGCTCCTCAGTTTCTGGGCTATTCCAGTTGGATTCTTCTTGTTGGACCACTTCTGAATTAAAGAGAATTCCATAAGCTTCGCGTGGACTGTAAAATCGTCCAATTCTGACTTCTGAAACTCAAGATATGGCCCAAACAGCGTCTGTAATGCAAGCAGCCCAATAAATACGAATTTTCTATTATTTTGTCTCCAAAATAGCTCTTTAAGCCCAAATCCTTCCAAGTTTAGGATTTCCATCTTTTCTGCAATAAAATATTAAAATCTATTAAATAAATATCCAATTAATGCAAAATACTATTAAATATGAGAATAAAAATAAGATAGAATATATATAAAAATATATTCTATCACTATGTTCTTAACAGAGTGGTGATCAGGCCTATTCTTGAGAAAACTCCATATGAGCTGTTGAGGAACAAAAAGCCTAACATCAGTTACTTCAAAGTGTTTGGCTCAAAGTGTTTTGTCCTCAAGAAAATTGACAGGGATGGTAAATTCGATGTTAAATCTTATGAGGCAATTTTTCTTGGTCATTCTTTAACTAGTAGAGCATATAGAGTCTTTAATTTAAAGAAGTGCATTGTTGAGGAGTCTATTGATGTTATATTTCATGAACCTAACAATGATTTGTCAAGAGATGAGGAAGATGATGCAGGTGATGATGATGGAAGCAATAAAACTACTGCAACATCAGGTAGTCAGCAAGATGACAAGACAAGGGAGCAAGCTGCTACAACATCTACTGCTCAACAGTCAGACAGTCAGCAAGCTGGAACAGCCAATCAGCCAGCTGACACTGCAATCTCAGTAGATGATACTATTGAACAGTTGTCTAAACTCAATCTAGGAGGGTCACAAACTCCTATAGCAAGGACTACAACTTCGGTTAGAACTGTTCATGAAGAGATATCCCAACATTCTCTCCCCAAAGCTACAAGAACTGTGAAGAATCATCCACCAACACAAATTATTGGTGATGCTTCTGAGGGTGTCAAGACAAGAAGAGGGAAAGCAAACTTCTGTGCTTTTGCAGCTTTCCTAGCTCAAGAGGAACCCAAAAATGTTCAAGAGGCTTTGGAAGATGAAAATTGGATCATGGCAATGCAAGAGGAGCTGAATCAATTCAAAAGATGTGATGTGTGGGAACTTGTGGAAAAGCCTAAAGATGTCACAGTCATTGGTACTAAATGGGTCTTCAAGAACAAAGCTGATGAATTTGGTACAATTACAAGGAACAAGGCAAGGCTAGTTGCACAAGGCTATAATCAACAAGAAGGGATTGATTTTGATCAAACTTATGCACCTGTTGCAAGGCTAGAGTCTATAAGAATGCTACTTTCATTTGCATGTTACAAGAAATTCAAGCTTCATCAAATGGATGTCAAAAGTGCATTTCTTAATGGCTATCTCAAAGAAGAAGTTTATGTCAAGCAACCTCCGGGCTTCGAGCATGAAAAGTTTCCAAATCATGTCTACAAACTAAAGAAGGCATTGTATGGACTAAGGCAAGCTCCTAGGTCTTGGTATGAACGATTAAGTGAATTTCTACTTAAAAATGGCTTTATTCGAGGTAAAATTGATCCAACCTTATTCCTTAAATTTGATGGTAAGGATATTCTTGTTGTTCAAATTTATGTGGATGATATTGTTTTTGGATCAACTAATGATGCCATGTGTGAGTGGTTTTCAAAGTGTATGCACAGTGAGTTTGACATGAGTATGATGGATGAACTCAATTACTTTTTGGGTCTTCAAGTCAAACAAACAAAAGATGGAATCTTTGTGCATCAATCCAAATACATCAAGAATCTACTCAAGAGATTTGGATTTGAAACTGTCAAGACGAAATCAACACCAATGAGTCAAGCCAGCAAGCTGACAACAGATGAAAAAGGTGTAGATGTTGATATTCGTAAGTATAGAGGTATGATTGGTAGTTTACTGTATCTTACTGCTTCTAGACCTGATATAATGTATGCAGTTTGTGTATGTGCTAGATTTCAATGCAAGCCTAAGGAATCCCATTATAATGCTGTTAAGAGAATCTTTAAGTATTTAAGTGGTACTATTAATTTGGCTTTATTTTATCCTATCACAAATGCATTTGATCTTGTTGGGTATAGTGATGCAGATTATGCAGGTTGTCACACTGATCGAAAGAGTACAAGTGGTGTTTGTGCATTTTTAGGCCAGAGTTTGGTCACTTGGCATTGCAAGAAGCAGAACTCTATTGCTTTATCAATAGGTGAGGGGGAGTACTTGGCAGCTGGCAGCTGTTGCTCTCAAATGTTGTGGATGATACAAACACTAAGGGATTTTGGAATCAAATGTGGAAGGATCCCAATATATTGTGACAATACAAGTGCTATCAATATTTCAGAAAATCCTGTCAATCACTCAAGAACAAAGCATATCGATGTGAGACATCATTTCTTGAGAGACAATGTGGTAAAAGGGAAGATCAAGCTAATTTTTGTGCCTACAGAGTATCAGCTAGCTGACATCTTCACAAAGCCATTGGCAGAAGAGAGATTTTCTATTATTAGAAGGGAACTTGGCATGTGTAACATCTAGTCAGCAAGCTAACACCAGGTTTTTCTAGATCTCAGCTTACTGATTGATTAACTGGTTATATGATCTTATTGTTTCGCTTGAAATTATTTGATTTAATATATTTATGTGTTATGTGTTCCGTGCTAAGTGTGGAAAAGTCCACTTACTTGTTATCCGAGTATGTCTATTCAGTTTTCAAGGCTAATAATTAGTGCTTATTTCAAATTTTAAACTAATTTCTGTCTTTTATTATATATAATGCTTATCTGTTTAACATGTTAATTATTTGTTTAATTGATCAGTGTGTGGTATTATTTAAAATAAAATGTTAAATGTTTTAAAGGGTGGGGTAATATCTAGTATTTCTCCTAAAAACACTCCTTTAAAATCAATAAAAATCGGTTTAGTCGAGGTTTTTCATTCCAAACTTTTCGGCTCCCTATACTATCGCCCAAATCTCCGGGTGCGAGCTTTAGGGTTTCTCTTCAACCGCTATTCAATCACTCTTGCCATATCAGTTGTGTTGGTCAAGATCATGAGGCAAACAAGGAAAATGAAAGCATCTGCAAGTCAGGTTAAGGAGAACAAGCTTAAGCGAAAACTCGAGGAAGATGAAGAGTTCTTGGAACCCTTGAATATCGACAGTGGTGATGATGTTTCTGAGTTTACTCGATCTGATCGTGAGGGTTCAGAGTCAAAGAAGGTCAAACGGTGTTTGAAGTTTGCATCTGAAGATCTGGAAGCAAGGTACCAGTCACTAGATTTAACAAATCGTAAGGTTCTTCTGGGTAGACCTTTGTCTGGTAAGGCTTTCTTTACTTGTGGTGCGGTTCAGTATTTTACAAACCTAGGGTTTGAGTCTTTTCTGGTCGATATGCCTAAAGACTGCTATGTTGATTATGTACAAGAATTTTATGCGAATCTCATGCATGATAAGTTTGGTAATTTGGTCTCGTTGGTTAAGGACACTAAAATTACATTGAATGCTGCTGTTTTGAACTCGATATTAAGAATTGTCAATCCGTGTGATGTGTCTGTGTTTACTAAAAAGGGTCATGTTATGGTGAATGGATTTGGCCTTTTAGATCAGTTAAACATAGTGAGAGGTTTGAATGGGATTCTTGAGTTCAATTGCCCTACTACCACGAATGTCACGCCCATTGCTCATGTGTTGTTCAAAGTTTGTTTAACAAATGTTTGTCCTAGAGTGGGTAGCAGGTCTAACTTCAATTGTCAAGATGTTTGTGTTGTTGGTATGTTGTTGGCTGGAAAGAAATTTGATCTGGCAGATTTAATTCTTAAGAACATGATGGCAGTTTTTGACGGAAATCAAAACACAGGATTACCCTATGGGTGTTTGTTAACCCGAGTGTTTGATTGGTATGGTGTATCTTTGAAGGAATTGGATAAGTCTGTTGCTAAAGAGTTTTTGGATAACAAGAGTTTAGCTCAGTCTCATCTTAAAATTGAAAAGGATGGCACGCTGGTGCAAGTTGAGTTTTCTACACCAAATGTGGCTGTTGTTGAGCCTTCAGTTGTCGGTTTTGATAAAAGGTTTGAGGCTTTAGCAAAGGAGATGAGAGATGAAAACACTAATCTGAGTGTTGATGTTGGCTGTTTGAGTCAGAAAATTGATTTGTTAATTGAAGAAGTGAAGCTTTTGAAGGAAATTGTAAAGAGCAAGCCTACTTTTGGAGAACATCAAGCTGACAGGACTGGTTCTGCTGGAATTGAGGATGACAGTAATTTAGCTGGACTTGCCAATGCAGCCATAAAGAATCTGGAGCAAACCATTAACAAGATGCAGGGTGCAGATACCAAGAGTTCAGGTGAACACAGTGTTGATGCAGCAGACAAGTTTGCAGACCTTGAAGAGGATGCAGCCCAGAATGAATCCTGATTATTCCTCTTTTTTTTAATGATTAAGGGGGAGTATTTTAGGAGAATTAGGATGGGTTGGACTTTATTTAATTTAATTGTTTAAGTGTTTGCTGAAATTTCTGAATATTTGGTTTCTGGTTGGATAATTGTGGTACATGTTAGTAATCATGTTTGGATATTTTGCTAGTTGCATGCTTAGGAGAATTGGTTATGGTTTAAATTTTGTACTGTTAAATGCTTAGCATGTTATATTTGCAATTTTATATCATGTGTTTACAGGATTGCAGGAATTTAGGGGGAGTATTTTATTCTCCTAAATTATTTTGTGATAATCATCAAAAAGGGGGAGATTGAAACCCTTTTGGATTTTGATGATCACTGTTAGCAAGCTGAAAGCTTGTATATGATATAAAATAGCAAGCTGTTATACATGTACTAACTTGGTTTTGCAGGTATTAGCTTACTGATATGTTTTATCAGTATAATATGTTTAAGTACATTGACAGCAAGCTGAAAGTAGGAGAACATGGCATTTCAGCGTGCTGACAGCAGAAAATATTCTGTGTCAGCAAGCTGATACTGGAACGCAGAAACTGTTGGATTTGCAAGGAAGTCCGATTTTCTTGGAGAATTTATAGGATCTTACTTGTACAAGTCTATCTAATATATATATGGTTATATATTATATTAGAGCTCAGTTTTAATTAATTCAAACATATTTTATTATTCAAATTATCTTTCCTACTTAATAGGAGTTGAAGTTTGACTAAAACTTATCTTCTAAAACCAACTCTTATCTATACTATATTGAGGCTGATTTTAAATTGTTTCTATTATCTCTTATCCTCAATATACGTATGTTTAAACATATATATAATATATCTTATCTTAACTAATTCAAACGTTGTAATTTCAACGTTAGTTTGGCTTTGATAAAATCGAATATATATATATATACAAGTGTGTATAGCTTTTCTCTTCAACGAAGTGAAGATATACTGATTTGAAAAAATACATACACACTTCTTCTCAAACTCAAAACGATCTTAGCAAATATCTTGAGCTCTATTATTCTATATAGTTATATATATACGTGAGAGCTTATAGTTTGAGTTGTAAATTTCATTCACTTATATTCGTTTGATTGTAATCAAGTTGTGGCTGGATTGCTAGGCTTGTGAAACAGGGTTCAAGGGAACTAGAAGCTAGAGAAGGCTATGCTAGGGTAGTATAGTGCTTAGAGGGCAGAATAGTTCAGTGGAACAGGTGTTTCAGCAAGCTAGGATCAGCTGCAAGGGATAAAGGGTGGAATATTATTGTAATCTGTAATCGTGGTTGATTTGATTAATAATATTCTCTCTTACCAGTTGGTAGGGGACCAGGACGTAGACCATAGGAGATTAGGGGTCGAACGTGGCTAAAAGACTTGGAGTTATTTACTTTTTCTGTACTGCATTGCATATAGCAGCTAGCTGACAGTGTCTGTTAATCAATCTTAGCTAGCTGACAGGTTTAATAACTTGGTAAAATTAAAATTGGTCATTGTTAGCCTTAACACCTATTCACCCCCCTCTAGGTTTGCATTTTCAAATTTAACTTCAAAAAAGTCAAAATGAACATGAGGGATAGAGTATATAGCTTTGATTAATACTCTCTTAGAGCATCCCACTGGCTTCTTTCCCATCCCTAAAATCATACTTTATCTCCCATCCGTTTCTTTACATTTTCCTTTTTTGACAGTCCCTCTCAATTTTTTACGTTTCCAAAAATAGTAAAATTTTATAATATAAAATCAACTGCACCTTCTAGTTTCCTCCATCATACTCAATTTATATCTTAAATATTAATTAGTCTCATCACTTGACTTTTTTTTCTTACAATTCTCCAATACTTCATTTATTTTTCTTAATATCCGTACTCAACCCATTTGTAAATAAATTGGAGGGACGGAGGGAGTACTAAAAGCAATAATTCTCCAAAATTTTCCTCAAATATATGATTCTATCATTTTAATCACATTTAACTTTTTCATGCATTTTACAGTATATAAAAAATATATTTAAATTTAATATATTTTTTTCATATAAAAATTTAAAATTCAAATTATATATAAATATTATATTATTATGTATTTAAAATATTAATATACTTATAAGAGTTACAGTGACAAAAATTATAAAATAAAATAAATATTTATTAGGATGAGGATGAATATGGAAAATAAATAATGAATTCCCAATATCCAGTTTAGTACCTAAAACTATATCCCATTTTGTGTAAAAATAAATGGTTTTATTTGATATTTGATTTTTTAAAACACGTTTTTAGGAGTTTTGATTATATATTTAAAATTATTATTTTTAAAATTATTATTTTTTTCAAATAAAAATATTAAAATAAAATTTTCATTTACAAAAAAAATTAAAAAATAATAATTTTAACTGTATAGTCAAAATCCTTAAAAATGTGTGATATGTGAGATAAAAATAGGTGCTCCAATGTCAACTTTCTCTGCATCATCCTTCACTTTTTTATTAATATTATTATTACTCATTTATCTTATTAGCTCATCACTAGTGGTAGTATTATATATATATATATATACTAGTGCATTGTTCGCATTTACTTGCACTTGCATCTCTACCTCATTTTCCTTAGTTTTGTTGGAAGCATTTTGACAAGTAGAGTCACCGGAAAGAGGTTCAGGCAACAATGTTTACAGATAATGCACTCGCCGGTGATATATGTGCTACTATCATTTCAGGTGCTGTAGCTTCTTCTGTTCTTCGACTTTGGGAAGAAACTGCCAAGCGAGGCATTTTTCACCAGGTCTGTCAAAACACACACAGACACACACTCACTTTGTACGCACATCTTTAAATTGTTAAATGTTACGGTAATTCATGAGTTTTTGTGTTTCTAGTGCTGAAAATGTGCAAAAAGTTACTTACGTAGTACTGTATTGCTAAATATAGAGAGTATTAATTTGTGTCGAGATTTTAAAATAATGTCGAAATTTAAAATTGATCTCTGTAGTTTGAGTTTTGTCAGATTTGCTGCGGTTCACCTTTCTTATTTGATCTAGTCTTCATAAAACATGGAGATTTTTTAGAAATTCAACGTATTGATTTGTTGGATACCTTCTAATTGGCTCATAACTTGATTGACTAGTAGTTTCAAGAAGAATAGTAATTCGTTAGTTGGAAGTTTTCGCAATTTGCAAAGATTTCAGTACTCGGAATTTATAGCAAGTGCTAATGTTTATATTAGGATCATGCTACTACTACACTAGTTTTAACTTTAAATATTTGAAGCTCAATGTAGCTGTTGCAAAACAGAGCTTCTACGGGGTTTTGGTCCTCTCATTACGGGGTTTGATCTGGGTCTGGTGGCTGGTGCTTGCATCATTGCGTGTCATTTAGTAGTTTATTCATTGGTTGCTCATGGTGGATGTGTTGGCTGCAATGAAATTAGATTCTAGATAGGATTGGGTTATTTTAAACAAGAAAGAGACGATACTTGCCTCTTAACTGTTTAGGATAAATAGGAGTACAAACAAGAGGCAGATTTTATGACTCAGATGCTGCACAAATTCGCAAGTGTTTTGCATCTGATTATTCAGACATGTATATTGTTTTTTTTCAGAAAGTTAACAGGAAACTGGTGCATATAAGCTTTGGTTTAGTATTCATGCTTTGCTGGCCATTGTATAGGTAAGTTATATACGGAAGCTTTTCACTTCTTTTCATATCCATGCAGTGATAAAACTAGTTATGATTGAAACAGTTCCGGCCATCAAGGAGCACTTTTTGCAGCTCTGATTCCTGGGGTGAATATTATTAAAATGCTTCTTATGGGACTCGGAATATGGAAAGACGAGGCTACAGTCAAATCCATGAGCAGATTTGGAGACTACAGGTAAAATTTGCTTGAGATGAATATAATAATGCTTATACATAATTGCGTATGTTTATGGCATGCCCCTTATAAAACGATAATAATTGTGTTTACTCATACCTACGTGTGCGAGTTGCATTTGCTTAATAAAAGCATATTTGTTCAGATACAAATTTCCAGTCAGCCCTCGGTATAATCGATTTCTAAAATTCTGGTTCAACAATCTTAGGTGGCATCAGAAATTCTTTTCGGTTTATGTACCCAAATTCTCATGATAAATACTATTCATGTTAACTCTTCTTACATGAGGGAGCGGGGAAAGGAACTGGGGAAGGGGGACGGGATCGAACTCTCAACCAACCTCTCCTCTGAAGTAATATATTTTAAATGAATACGTATTGCTGCCAACTAAATCTTGACAGATAACGTCAGCAGTATAGTGTATGCTTATATAGCTCGTGCAAATTGATAATTTTTGACATTATGGCGTATTAGCAAACAGTTCAGGATGGATGCCAGTGTCATTAAGCATTTACATCTCTTAATGTGTTAGATTTATTTTGTAAATGCTACTTAACCGTTCTCACATTGCACCAGGGAACTTCTGAAGGGTCCCCTATACTATGTTTTAACAATTTCTTTAGCTTGCACGGTTTATTGGAGAAGTTCCCCTATTACAATTGCAGCAATTTGCAACCTCTGCGCCGGAGATGGTATGGATAATCTAATAGAAGTGGTTGTAACAGAGTCACTGGTTTGACTTGAACCTGATAATGCTAATAATTGTTTTATTGGTCATCCGGATTCAGGAGTTGCTGACCTCATCGGAAGGAGGTTTGGAAGCCAAAAGCTACCTTACAACAGCAATAAATCCATTGCTGGTAGTGTTGCAATGCTCATTGCTGGTTTCACCGCGTCTGTTGGGTAGCTGCACTTTGCCTTTCATAATTGTACTAGCATTCTTTGAAGAATTATTTTGCTAATTTGTAATATTGTTGCAGGTATATGCATTATTTCTCCTCGTTTGGCTACCTCGAGGAGAGTTGGGAAATGGTTTTCGGTTTCTTTGTTGTTTCTCTTGCATCAACGCTCGTAGAATCCCACCCTCTAAGCACAGTGCTGGATGATAATCTAACAGTTCCCCTTGCCACTTTACTGGTGGGAAGTTTTGTGTTATAGTTGTGTATTGATGGTACTTGAACAGAGCTCTCATCGGGAAACAATATTCTATTGTTGTATGTTATTGTAGGGCCAGTATGTTAACTTAGTTTATATGATAAAATTAATTTATTTGGTCAAATAAAAACCGGCAATGTGTCATTTGAGAAATTTTTTGGGATGTCTAGCATTCCTCATACCTGCACCATACTAGATGTTAAAGAACACTATTATGAATTTAGATATATGAAATACAAAGGTCTTTAAGATCTATTATAAATTTAGATATATGAAAACAATACGTTAGATTATTATTAGTTTTTACAAGTAAGCTAGAGGTTATGGTTATTCTGCCCCAAAAAAATTTGATGTCGAATGTTCTGATCTTCACATACATTATTAAAGCTGTGTTTCCTTGTCGTACCATCGATGACTGGTTTTGGCCGGAAAAGGTACTTTGATGATCCGGAAAAACAACACCAAATAGTGTTCAAAGTAGTGTGAAGTATGTAAACAAAGTATTGATAAGGTTGAAAACATTTCATAGATAGCTTACTTAATTATTAACATTCCAGTTAAAATAAATGAGCTTCTTGATTGCCTTATGCTCCTAACATCAATGGATGCAATACGTAAACGAGCCACAATATTGTTTGTTCCATCTGCATCTTCAAGCCCACATTGAATTAGTAGTCCTGTATAATTGATAGCATTAAATCTTTGTCTGGTCTATTATGAGAATTTCTGAGACCTATCTATTGCCCCATCGCATTAATTTCTTCTCATGTAAGCATGTAGTCCAGCATGTTATCTAGTATTAGCATTCTAGTGCAGTGGAAAAGGTAAAAGATACTTTCATACATGTTTTCTGGTAAGTGGTAATTTTGTTAAATACTCTTTCATCCATTTGTTATGTTTCCATTTGCCCTCTATTAATTGGTTACTACAAACTGTTCTGCAGTATACTTGTAACTTTTATGTTTTAATACCCTAACAGCTCTTTCAGCTTTGAATATACTATATATCCAAGTGAGTGTTAAGAAGCTTTAAGATAATCCTTGACTTGAATGTCTTTATAAGTGTATTTGTCCTTTAATGGTTTTATGAGAAACTCCTAGCTGCCTTTGAATTTCTAACCGTATAAACAATTAAGATACTAGTAAGAAGGCCTTTTTCAGTGAGAAATCAAGGTATTAAGGAAACTAATATAGAAGGGTTTTCAACATAGAAAAGATGGAATTATCTATAGGTAAATCTAACCAAAGGGAGCCTTTGGTTAGATTTTCTCATCTCCCTCTAATTATCTAATTATCCTTGTTTTCTGTACACATCCTGTCACTTATTTTTGAGTGACTATCCAAAGGAAACCCTTTTGGTTAGCTATAGGTTTATACTAGAATTTTTAATTATCACCATAATACTGCTAGTTAATACCCTTTGATGTTATGGGCGTATCTGTGCTATTGGGATTTTGCAGAAGGAGGTCATCTATGGATTTGGCATAAGGAGGTCTTATGTGGATTTGACACTTCAGGTGTTTTCTTCTCAAACATTAAAGATTTATTGTCTAAATGTCCGCTGTCAATCTTTGTATGACATGTCGGTTAGATGATAAATTTTTTTGGATGCAAGAAACTCTTTACTCCGGTTATTGTATTCGGATACAATTCATCATACGTACTCGTATTATATGACAAAAAAAGTATTCATAATTTTGCAACTCTTATTTCAGATAATAATCCGACAACAGACGGATATAAATATATAATCGTCTTGTACAAATCTTATAAAAGTTGATGTGTCAGTCTAACATATTCTATTGAGGATTGGGAGCGCGACTATTAGCAGAAGCGACTCTTGATCCCCATTCCAGCAGCTCTTTGCTAGTATCATCTTTATGCACAATCACTTCTATAAAACAGAGGCAATCTTTCTTCTCTCCTAACGATGTGTCGATCGCTTGAATAAGCTCCTCTTCGCACCGAACCTTTTGGCAAAAAATAAAAAATAGCCCAAGTTAGTACTTGAATGAAGAATCACTTCTTAACATTGAGAATTGACTGTGTAGATACCTGCATTGTCCAGCAATTACCCTCGTCGTTATGCATAGCATCCACTAGGGCACCGTAATTCCAGTTCTTAATGACATTATAAGGCCCATCATGAATCTCAACTTCTATTGTATATCCACCATTGTTAATCAAGAATATAATGCTCTTTTGTTCATTTCGTATCATTGTTGAAACATCTTGACAAGTCACCTGTAGCATGTTACACATACATAAATATATATACATATTTGTTAAACATATTCGAGAGACTTAAGCTATATATTTATCTGTTACAGACGGCAGTATAATTTTAATGAACTTGTGATGGATCAAATTTATGTTAAACATGTATATTTTAAAAAATTACACTTAACATGTGATATATGATCCTATCAATCCCGCCCCTAACATGTTAAGGTCTTACAAGACAATATGGTAAATATTGCTTCAAAGATGAACTTCTAGTTATCAACTCTCGACCCGAAATTGGGCTTTCAAGTGAGCAGGAGTGTGAAAATATTATAATATATGATCCTATTAAACCCTCCTCCTAGCACCTTAAGATTTTAGAGACATGTTATTGATAGAACTGAAACTTATCTTGAATCACTTGTACTAGACTTCTTCGTTACAACGGCTAACAACTTCAGGATCAAACAAAGAACGGTCTTGGCAATCTGCCCAATAGAGTCTAAAGCATGATAGGCAGTTACGTCAGAAACCTATTTTCAAAGGCTACCAGACTTGGGGTTGCTTCCTCTGTCATCGCCGGGGAGCTTACGAACTATTAGCCATGGAACTTGTGCTATTGGTGGGCTTTTGAGGAGCGGGAGAAATTGTTGGAACAAGCACACTTGGAGAGCGCAGTACAACGAAGACGTCCCCCTAGCTCACCTCGTCTTCAACTCATTCCGACAAACAAGGATAGGGTATTTTATAATAGAAATTATAACTAGCTTAAAGTTTCGCTCGGAGCAGCATTTCCAATCCTTTTATGCAATCCGATCTTGGTATGCCCCTTCCCCGGTTTCGGCGTGGGAGATCACATTTAGGGTTGTGTTGTTTTTGAGCCGCCTGGACAATTAGACATCCAACTTGTAATCGCAACGACCCAATTGCAAGAGCGGAGCTCTACCAACTGAGCCCGTTGATTCGATCGATCCGAACTTCGCATCTACTCCTTTTTTAGCTTCTAGGGTCTATTTCTTAGTTAGAAGCTAGCTCTTGTAAACAACCATGCCTATGTAATAATAATCTAATTTTTATTACCAAAAAAAGGGTCTTAAAAAGTAAATTTGTTGTGCTTTAGGTTCAGGTGGAAATGCATCGGTGTCTTACTCGTGCAAAGGAACTATTTCTTGTCAACTTGGATTATAACGATGTTGGTCGAGCTGGCTTGGCTGGTACATCAAGTGCATGTTGCTTCCAAGCTCAAACCATTTGAAACGGAATCTTATGGGCGCATCGGAGAATGCAGAGACCACTAAGGGAACCACTAGAATCATTTGTTTGATTGGCCAACTGAACCTCCTTGTAGAGGAAGGCTAACTGCTTGCTGGCTGGGAGAAGGCACCATTCAGACCTGCAAGCACCATCTCTTCCCCTCTTACGACTACTCACATACCCGGAGGTAACTATCTTTCCTGTTGGTTGCTTGGTTCTAAAGCCCCATGTTGGTCAGGGCTTACCTTCCAAACCTGCCTGATGAAAAAGCCCTTTCTATCTTATTAGTCAAGCCTAAACATATAAAGAAGCTTATCTCTTCTATATCTTATCTTCTTTTCTTTTCTTTCAGAATCGAACCTTACGGCTATACGAACCTGTGAACAAGGTAGACCCAATGAGAACCAAAAAACGGGGGGTACCGTATTGGGCAGAAGACAATCCAAAAGGCGAAGGCAAATATCTCAACCGGCTGCTATTATTCAACAAATCTAGGAAGGCTTCTCTTTGATAGTGCCATGAACGAGGTCTTCTAACCGATTGGGATCCCAGCAGTCAAACTACTGTGTTCGTTCATCCAATGTTTGCGTTACTCAAGTCGACATTCTGGCTTCCGCTATTTCGGTTCGATACGTCCACCTACTAGACTCACCTTTGGTTCCGGTTATTTAACAATTACCATAATTAAGAGTCTTCAGTTGTAGATTTATCATCATGAAAGTATCTTGTCAATTAACTTGGGATGGATTAAACTTACCTGGAAACTGCCATCTCCGATGCAAGAAATGACACGCTTCCCGGGTACTGATTGTGCATAGCCAAGGGTAGCACCAACAGACCATCCGATTGAACCATACTGCATTTGGAATTCATACCTGGAACACCAACTTTTTGTGTTTTATATATGCATTTGAATGGAAATTATAGGGAAAAAAGAACTAATTGCAAACATTTTGCATTGTTACTTACCCACATCCTTCCGGCAGTTTTAACTTTTGACAATTAAACCACGAATCACCTGTCTCTGCTATCACAGCTGTGTCAGGTGTAAGCATCTTTTGAATATGTTGGAACAAAACATTTACTCTCAAAGCCTCCTGAGGCTCAGCTTTCAGTGGTTGTCCTTCAGAAACGAAAATCCGATGATAGTTCTCATAAGCAGTTTCGTTTTTCTTAACCTTCTTTGCAAGCTCACTCAAAAACTCCTTCATTAAAACACAACCAAAAGCAGGGCCATTAGCAACAACTACACGATCTGGTTGCACAATAACAGCCTTTTCTTTCTTGACTAAGAGTGAGTATCCAACAGAACTGTAGTCATTAAATATAGGACCAACAAACAGGTAGGCATCTGCTGATTCAACAATCTCAGCACAAAAAGCAGTGCTAACTGCACCCCAATAAGTACCAATAAAATGTGGATGCTGTTCCGAGACATGCCCTTTAGCTGATGGCATCACTGATACAGCGTAACCAGACGCATCTGCAAATTCCATGAATGCATCTTGTGCCTTGGACACTCGGAGTTTCGGCCCTCCAACCATTACCGGCTTCACTGCTTTGTTAAGAAATGCGGCTGCCGCATCTACTGCAGCTTCTAGTCCAGCTTTATTGCTTAACCTGATTCAAAAATTCATATAATATAAAAAGATCGGATTAAACAATAAGCAAGATTAAAAATAAAACTGGATGTGTATTACCGGGGTGAAATTGCAAATGGAATGGGAATTCTGGTAAATGTGGAATGACAGATGCCGGGGAGATTGCAACTAATGCTAATATAAACAGGCTTGCTTTCTTTGAGGCAAGTAGATATTGCCCTGTCCACTTGTTCATGTGCGTCTTCTAAGTTAGCGATAACAGCCTAACAAAACATAAAACGAACTGCAACTAAATGTCTGCCTTGTAAGAAATGATTTTAATTAATCATATGACTTTATGATAATAGAAAAAGAAGGATCCCTCCAAAAATAAGTATTTCACTTGAGATGGATGCAATTCCTTTCAAAAATCACCGGTCTCAATGCTACATATTTGTAGTTTGTAAGCTAAATTAGTTTGTATTTGAAACAACGCCAACGCATACACAAGACGTACACGTACCTGATAGCATGTAACAGCTCTAAAACAATGCAACTCTTGGCCAAAATCCGGCAATCCAATAGTATGATGTAGAATTCTATTAGTCCCGAAGTCATTAGAATTCGGACCACCTACAATACAAACCACGGGAAGATTCTCACTATAAGCACCTGCAATAGCATTGATCACGCTAAGTCCACCAACCGTAAACGTGACAACACATGCCCCTACGCCACGCTGGCGAGCATATCCGTCAGCTGCATAGCCTGCATTGAGCTCATTGCAACAACCAATATTTTTAAGCTTTGGCTCCGCAATGAGGTGATCAAGTAACGTGAGGTTGAAGTCACCGGGAACCGTGAAAATGTCTTCAATGCCAATTTGTACGAGACGCTGAGCGAGGTGGCGACCGAGGTTGGCATCGCATGGAGCTACCTCTGAGGACTCTGCCATAATAGTGTAATGGTACTCAAAAGCTTAGTTGAAATATCATTAATGCAGATCAGAAACACAAATGTGTGTAGATTATATACATATAAATAGAATAGAATAGTGGAGTGAGGAATGCGAGTGTAATGAGATTCGAAAAGGAAGGAAGACTAGAGCGGTTATTGTAATTCCTTGGAAAGGAGGGTTTTGAAATTGCAAGTAGAAGGGCTAGTTGCCACGTTTATTAATTATCTTCAATTCAACTTTTCATTATGTTTGTGTATACATTTTTTTTGTTAAAGCTCGATCATAGAAACATAACTATCTACAAACTCATATTTATGTTGATACTTCGAATTTTAATCTCTTTATCTATTGTTTATAATAAAATTTCTACTATAGCATAATTGTTTTTTTCCTCATCAATAAATTACGCTTTATTAGTGGCGAACTAAATATTTTATTTATAAACTTATCTATTTCTTTAATATTTTTCTTCTTGTGAAAGCTAAAAAATTTATATTAAATACTTAAATGATATTTTTTCTGTTTTAGTAGAAGGTTTTAGACAGCACATGAGTCCGCTCCACTCTATCAAAAGAACAAAGTGCAAGTTTGCAACCAAGATTTAACTGATTACAGGGGAGTCTCAACTTAGAGCAAAACTATCTATACTTTTACCTATATCGTAAATCTGGTATGGAAATGGTCAATATTGTGTAATGTAATCGATTCTTTCTACTATTTCACAATTAATTTTTTTTAACTCAGTGAAAATGTAATTTAGTTAATTAAACAAACAATCTCGTGACCTATTATCTCAAATTTTTGTACATGACTACTAGAGAACGATATGTTTAAGTAGGCTATCCTACATCAGAAGCAAGGAGACACTGGAGAAATGCATCAACCACCGAAATTCAATTCTAATATCCCTAATTTGTTCCCACTTTCATCCTCTATTTTTGTCCAGAAATATGTACAGTTATCCACTTAAACCACACACGCATGCCATGTTATATATCAAACCAATCATTTTATGATAACTAAACATTTCAGAATACTAGCATGGTAATGAGTAAATATTTGTGTGCCAAATGCTGATATTACACTGTATTATGTATATCTAACACAGCAAATGATAAATGTTCTGAAACTTTTGACATTTCTTTTGCATCTTCCCAATAAACTGGACTTGGTGTTGTTTTGATTCAATGAACTTTTAAAATGGTGGCTGAACTTTATCTATTGTAGCAATTTGATGGGTAGATAATATTTCGGGCATCCTGCCTTTTAAAAGCTAGGGTGGATAATCATCGAACGATGATGTCATATATTGTTTTCGTCTTTAAAAAAATGAACACGCCACTTTTTTAAAAGATGAAAACAATGTCTAGCCATCAAATTACACATTCGAAAAATTTATCCACTAAAATACTATATTATGTAACGACCGGCCACCAATCTGTGATTAACTCTCGTTTTAATTATATAAATAAATAACACAAAAAAGGAACTACCCTCTTCCACCGATATTCTCTAGGCTCCAACCATGCATTGGCTCATCAAGACTCTTACCAGAGTCTCCAAGTCCACCACCAACAGAACCAAAATGGACACACTCCTCTTCTCCCGCCATTTCACATCGGTTGCAACTGCAGAAATGGCTGAGTTGGGCCCAACAAAGCCCGGGGAGAAGCCACGGGTGGTGGTACTGGGATCCGGATGGGCTGGTTGCAGGCTCATGAAGGACATTGACACCAGCATTTATGATGTTGTTTGTGTTTCTCCTAGGAACCATATGGTTTTCACTCCTCTTTTGGCTTCAACTTGGCTTCAACCATATGCTCAGTTCCGTTCCGTAGCTGAGCATATAGGCCGCATACAACCTGCCATTTCTACCGAGCCTGGTTCATTTTTATTCCTCGCCAATTGCACAGCGCTTGATACTCAGAAGCACCAGGTTTAGTCTATTTAATTTTCTCTAAAGATATTATATTAAAATCCGTAAGCATTATAATATGATAGTATTGTTTTACGTGGGTGCATTGCCAAACTGTAACTGATGGATTAGCCAAGTTGGATCCACGGAAGTTCAGAATCTCATATGACAAGTTGATTATAGCTTCTGGAGCTGAAGCTTCTACTTTTGGAATTAATGGTGTGAAAGAGCACGCGATTTTTCTACGTGAAGTTCACGATGCTCAGGAAATACGAAGAAAGTTACTACTAAACTTGATGATGTCTGATGTTCCCGGTATGATCACTGGGCACTCTGAAAATTTATATTCCTAAACTATAATTAGTATTACTTACAGAAAATCCAATTCCATGTCCATTTATTTCCGTGTAATATTTCTGACTAATTATTAAACTAATTATCTGGATTTGGTGAAACAGGAGTTAGTGATGAAGAAAAGCGCAGGCTTCTGCACTGTGTCGTTGTTGGAGGTGGTCCAACAGGAGTTGAGTTCAGTGGTGAACTTAGTGATTTTATTATGAGGGATGTTCACCAAAGATATTCTCATATGAAAGATTATATCCATGTCACTCTAATTGAGGTTAGCTGCTGTTTACATATTCATATCATATACCTAATATCTTTGTTTCCATGCATGTACTATGTTTTTTGAAAAGAGACCGAGGTCGCATGTGTACTATGTTTCCGATCTGTAAATATCAGCCATCCTTTGGCATTTTACTCATATATCAGAGATTCCAATTTTTCTTACTGTCCAGGCTAATGAAATATTGTCATCCTTCGATGATCGTCTTCGGAAATATGCAACTAAGCAGTTAACCAAGGTGAGAAATGATGTTTCAATATATAAATCACAAGCACTGCATGTTAACTTCTGTTTTAGATGATGATGTTCTGATTTCTTGATGCCACATTTGATTCTACTCTAATTAAATGATAAATTAGAAAATAGTTGTTGAGACAGAGTGTTGAAATCTTGTGTATGAAATTGAAAATAGAAATCTCTCATATACTTTTATCTTGCGTAATAACATTTTAACATTAATGCCTCAATTTAGCTATTCTTTGGAAGAAACAACATCGTTTTAATGAAAAGTGTTCCTCCCAGTCAGGAGTCCGTCTTGTCCGTGGAATAGTAAAGGATGTTCAACCTCAAAACATAGTAATCACTGATGGAACAACTGTTCCATACGGTCTATTAGTATGGTTTACTGGTGTTTGGACAAGCTCTGGCCATACCGAAAGCACCCGGAGGGAGGTAAAATTTCAAGAATACATCTACTGTTTGTTTGGAAGAATAAAAGATCACGTTCTTTTAATTATTCTTACGGATACATGACCATTCCATATATTAGTCATGTCCCCCTAAATTGACCACAGTTACACTTCTTCCTGTGTAGAATGTCTTGTGGTGTTATCATCTTTTATTTGGATTGAATATATATCATGTAATGTGAGACTCATTGTACTAATTGTGCTTCAAAGGATTGGAGTTGACGAGTGGCTGCGTGTTCCCTCAGTCCCGGATGTATTCTCAATTGGAGACTGCTGTGGGTACCTTGAAAGTACAGGAAAACCAACCCTTCCAGCCTTGGCACAGGCAAGCCAAGTTTATAAATATCGAAGTTCTTTCCTTTTCCCTTGATCATTTTGCATTACATATATATATTCGAGTCAAGCTCGAGGGGACCACATCGGGTTTAAGACCGTTCAAGCTGGACTTGAGTCAAATGTTACATTTTTTCTTATGCAAGTCAAATTTAAAATTAAGTATAGTTAATTCATATTTTCGGGCCTAGCTCGAGTGCATGGTGATCAAGCTTTAAATTTTGTCGAGCTGAGCCTGAGCGTGACAATGGCTGGTTCGAATCATTAAATCCCTAGACTGGCATGTTAAGTTAAGCAGTTTTTTCCATTCTAAAAAAAATTTAAGCTTTGATCTTGTAATACAAAATGTATATAATACAGGTTGCAGAGCGGCAAGGATTATATTTAGCAAAAGTACTAAACATGATGGGTAAAGCTGGTGGCGATTATGCAAATGCTGCAGAGGAAAAGGAATTAGGCAAGCCTTTTGTGTATAAACATTTAGGGCGCATGGCAACTGTTGGCAGATACAAAGCTCTTGTTGACCTTAGGCAGAGCAAGGTAACAAATTGATCATCTTTTAATTTTTTATTTTGTTAATTGCCAGTAAACGACCCTGGGATAGCTCACATTGTTCGATATATGTGCAGGAAGGAAAAGGGCTATCGCTAGCAGGGTTCATTAGTTGGTTTATATGGCGGTCTGCATATTTTTCTCGCCTGGTGAGCTGGAGGAACAAGTTATATGTTGCAGTTAACTGGGCTACAACTGGTGCATTTGGACGCGATATAAGCCGATTGTAGCTTTTTTAACAAAGGGAAAAAAACATAACATACAGTACTATGTACATACAATGTTGATTCGATCTCTGGCAAACAGGGAAAGTTATATGTGATATGCTTTCAATCTTGTATTTTCATGTATGAGTTTTTTTCTTTGTAATTAAGGTCGGTTATAAGAAATATAAATACTCACGTACAAATTTGTTTCCACTGTTACTCGAATCCTCGACCTATTATAAACTGAAACACAAGAAAATACTTGCACTCTATAAATAAACCATCGGATAAAACAAACGCCCCAAAGCAATTTGTAAAGAACGCGAAAAAAAATAAAAATATGACGCTTAAATATCTGATACAAGTTGCAGGCTACAATAATAGAAAGTCTTAAACATTTTTTTGACAAAGAAGGTTAGTCGGCTATATATATATATATATATATATGTACTAATTATATATATATATATATATATATATATATATAATTATATATATATATATATATGTAGTAATTTGTATACTACATATATATATATATATATAATTACTACATGTTGCAGCAAATTGAGAAACCACTAACCAGCAGGGGACAGCAAAAGCAAATCTAGCTAAAAGGTTGCATGCATGCTGCATAGTTGGACGCACACACAACATCACACGCACATAAATGTGCGTTATCATAATACGTGAAACCAAATTGCTGGCTTTGTAAAAAGCAATCATCCAATTGTGTTTGTTAATATTACTACCGGCTTTGCATGCCTCGTAAGGGGTAATTAAGCTTTATATCAGATAAGGTTTAAGAAAAGTTGACGAGTGTTTAATCAGAATTTCGAAACAGTCGGGACTAAAATAATAAATCACTAAGTTTAATTTGGAGGTTAACTGGGGCTCAAAATCAAATTTTTATTGATTTTTAACTAAAATCACGACCTGAAAAACAAATTATCTATTGATTTTTCAAGGTAAGATTTTTAAGCTATATTTTTTTTATAGGATTTAAGCTAGATTTAATAAGGAAACATGCTCCAAGTTTGAACTTTAAGTCTTTCGTAATATTGAATATGACAGAAGATTGTGATATGTATTATGTTTAATCTTATGTTATGATATCAATTGTGTTATAATTTTAATGGAATGAACAGAAGTTCGATTCTGAGTGTAGGGTTCAATTATAGTATTGCAAATTGGTAAACAAGTTTGGGAACACTATCAGATCAAAATTATAGCAAATTTTCTTGAATGGTAAGGGTTAATTGCGATTACAGTTTGCTTTTGCAGATTTTCATGTACTATTATTGTACTGAAACAATGAACATGTATATGAATTCAATATTACAACTTGTAAATTGTTGATGCTTACAAACAATCAATAAGTGTTGAAACTCCCATGCAATATCCCAAAAACTTGCACACACCAAAGAATTTGAAGGACCTTCATCAAAATTTAGGTGGCCCTTACCATTTTACACAATCCCGTTACATTCCAAATCCCAATGCAGTTCATATATCGATGGCGTATTGTGCAATTGATCGAGATTGACGCAGGAATATAAAATGTAGAAGAGAAGAACAACTAGTTCACTGCTTCTAACATTCAAGGAACTATTTCACCTGAAACTGCACTGCTACAAACACTAAGTAAATCTCAAACATTTCAAACTGAAAATGACATCGTCGTCCTCAGCCATAAAATCGGTCCTTAACTTTCTATCTGAAATCTGCGCGATCAACGACAGTCATGACTCCTGGGAGAACCCTAGGAAGTTCTCTAGCTATGCGAAGCGTCTACACATTGTGATCAGCCAGCTAGTCCGGTCTTCATTACCTGAACATCTTCCAGCATCGGCTAAAACATCGATAAAAGGAATAGCGGAAAATTTAAAAAATGTGGGGGGAAGTATGGAAGTTTATGGAAAGAAGAGTAAGATATATGTGCTTATTTATTGTGAATCATTGTGTTTGTCGTTACAGGAGGCAACTGTTGCGATTGGCGGATGGTTAGCATTGCTTGATTCGGCTATTGATGAGATAGTTAATCCTGATCTTCATAAGAAAATTGCTGATCTTTCAAATGATATGAAACAAGCTCAGTACAGAGTAATTTTCATTTCCCCCCTCTCTTTTTCAAATCTGTTTTATCATTTGATTTGTTTGATATATTTTGATATTTTTAAGTCTTTTAGAATTATTGGATAAATAATTTATCATTTGATTTATTTAGTACTTTGGAATATGGTAAACTATGCTATGCGGTTGTAACTCAATGGAAAATGACATTGGCTAGTGAGTAAATAAGCAGGGGAATCGGATCGACTAATTTACAGCTAGAAGATAGTTCCTTTTGCTGCCGTAGTATGCAAATTCGGGCTTTTGGCGTTAATATATCACGTTAGCTGCAACAAGTACAAAGTACTAAATTTTAGTAGTGCCTTAGAGTATGATAGACATACCTACGTGTGAGTTATACCAAGTTTAAATGCAATTGGAGAACTTCAAACCAAGAAATATGCTAATTCAAGATCAGTAAGGCCATGTAGACCCTCTGTAGGCCTATTGCTGTATCTGACATGAAGGATTCTTTGTCTAGACCTAATTTATTCCTATAAGATTTTATATTTAGTATAGAAAACTGAAAATTGACTGTGTTTTTCACTTGCACGATGCACAGGTAACAGAAAATGAAGAGAGAGTACACCACACACTACAGAAAGAAGGAGAAGGAAGACCAACAAGTAAAATAATCCAAAGTGCTATTGTCATGGATTTAGCTAGAGCCCTTGGGATTGATTCCAATAATCCTGCTGACTTACTAGAGCAAGTCCAGTTATTGAAGAAAGATTTAGCATGTTCCAGTTCTGTCTCAGAGAGACGAATTTTAACATCTTTGGAAAGAATTGTGGATAACTGGTCTACTGAGACCGAAAATTTGGCTCAAACGTTTGATATTGATTCAGACGACGATTTACACATTTCGCCATTTAAGAACTTTCTGTGTCCATTAACTAAAATAGTTATGAAGAATCCAATAGTGTTGGAGTCTTCACTAACGTATGAGCGGGCTGCAATTTCTTACTGGTTTGATCGGTGTCTTGAAGATGGTCGTGATCCAACGTGCCCTGTTACTGGACAAGTCCTCAACTCATTAGAGCAGAAACCTAATATTGGATTAGCTGGAGCAATTGAAGAGTGGACCAACAGAAATATAGAAAATCAGATTGCATGTGCTGTGCAATATCTGTGTGAGAACTCTCCTTCTATGGAGAACGTTGAGAAGGTTTTCGATAATATGTATAAAATCACCGAAGACAATCAGTTGGCTAGATACAAAGTACGGATTGCTGGTATAGATGTTCTCTTAGTAAATTTTTTAAAAACTTATACAAAAAGTATGGGATCTCATGTGAAAAGCAAAGGTTTAATGGCTTTGCTTAGCATTGCTAAGGATGAAGAAAGCAAGGTGCGTCCTCCAGATCATATTTAGTTTTTAATGCTTTGCATGTCAGGGGCTGTAGCCTGTATATCCATTATTATTATTTATCATGCTTCAGATTTATTTCAAAATAGGTTACCATTAATTTTAAGCTAAAAAAAATAAAGGAAGTTGCATTGTAATCTTTTATATGTTATATGTCATCCTCGCACCTTCCAATCTATGCTGCTGGATGCTCTTATCTGTTAATATTAGTGTGCAACAGATGCATAATCTTGTTATCAAATCCTTCCGAGTGAAAGTATATATATAGCTGCTGGTAAAGGATAAAGAGTATTTGATTTGGCATTTTGAATGTTTAAAGTGTTTAATTTACGATGTTTTTCATAAAGAAGTTAAAAAGTTCCTCAAATTGTACCTTCCTATAAGAGAGAATTTTGTTCTATTGCTATGGTCGCAGTGTACTAGTTGCGACATGCTCTTGTAGAGTTTTGATCGTGTAGCTGGTATAAATTATTTTTTCCAGAAAACGATGCTTGAAGAGGGTGTTTCTAGATTGACTATACATAGCCTTATTGGGAGCTCAGAGAAAGAAAGAGAGTATGCTGTGAGATTATTACTTGAACTTTCAAGTGACGAAGCTTATTGTGCTAAAATTGCTTCTGAGAAAGGAGCATTGGTTTTGCTCTCAAGCATGGCTGGTAATTCAGATCAACCCTCTTTATCTAAATTAGCAGAGGAGGTCTTGAGACGGATGGAAGGAGTAGAGGATAACATTAAGCATTTAGCAGCAGCTGGTAGATTTGAACCCCTACTTAATAGATTATGTCAAGGTATGCCTTATGCCAACTACAGTTTCTGTTGTCTTTGTATCTATACTAATGTTTCGACTGGCAAAATTTCTCATAAAAAAAAAACTATTAAAGTTTGAGAAATAGCAGTCGTTACACGTCTGTTTAATGCAACTGGATTGCAGTTGGCATTCATTTAAAAAAATAAAATAATTTATCTATGTTTTGAGGCACGGGAATTTCAATGAAATTTGCCCCGTAGTTTACGTAACTAGCATTGAAATTCTAAATTCATTTGTAAATCTTCACAGTTGGTAGTATGAATATTGTTAATAGTTCATTTTCCGTGATGTATAAGTTCTTTACACTCTCTCTGTGACAGGTTCTGATGATGGTAAAATAGAGATGGCTAGCATGGTGGGTAGTATGACCTTGACAAATAGCGCAAAGGAACAAATTGCAAGGAGAAGTACCAGAACACTAGTTAAGTTGCTATCTAATCCAGAAGGAAGAACCCCAAGCTTAAGAGCGTTGCATAATCTATCATGTTTGGATGACAATGTAACAATACTTGTTGATTCTGCTGTACTTCCAGCTATTACAAATATATTATTTGAGATTCGGGATTCATCAGCAGAGCAAAAGGAACTGGCTACGGCTGTTATTGCAAATCTAGTTTCTAAACCTGGGCAATGGGAATTAGCATCAGCCGACAAGGAGAGAAATCTATTGCAATCAGAATCTATAATCTCAAGTCTTCTTGGCCTTTTATCTCTTTCATCTGCTCAATGCCAATTATCTACTCTTCAGATTCTATATGGAATTGCACAATCTCCACATGCATCAGGTACTCTATATTGACTGGTTATATGATTTATTGTCTCCATTGATAAGAGGATAGGTATAACATTGCTCTCAGCATTACCGTCGTGTTTGGTACTGTACTTGCTTCTTGCTATTACAAACACTTTAACCGTACCTAATAAGCCGTGTGTGGTCTCTGCTGCAGAATATGTCATGGCTCACATAAAACTTTGTGATGGTCTCAAAACCATTATAACATTTCTTGATTACACAGAGATTGAGCACAGAACTTATGCTTTCAGACTCACAAGATTGCTCTCCGAGAGGCTTGGAGAGGATCTGGCCACTGAACTAAAAAGTTCCAACAAGCTATACTTGATTAAAAACGAGATACTAGATACACAAGCTACTGATGGTAAGAGGTCAGAGGCTGCCTGCATACTTGCTAATCTTCCCCTCTCGGATAGTGAAGTAAAAGATGTCATTGGACCTAGTTTTGTTGGCTGGATTGTTGCTACACTTAAAGAACAGCACCGTAGCTCCAATTTAAGAACATCTCGACCCATCTCAGTTATGGATGAAGGGCTCCTTGGTCTCCTTCTGCACTTCACTAGGAGCCCAGATCAAGAATCTATCAATATCATCAAAGAGCACCGTATTATGACAATTTTCTGTGAGCAGCTCGTTTTCAGTTCCAAAGCAAAGGAGAGAAAGCTGGCTGCACTAGGTTTGAAGTACCTGTCAGAAACTGGACGAGTAATTTCTGGTGGGGAATCAGAGCCACAACCTCCTCATGGGTTCTGCTCATCTCTAATCTTCATGTGTAGGAGACGTTCATCAAAGCCTTCTGCTTGTCTTATTCACAATTCCCCATGTGAAGAAGATAGCCAGCTGTGCTTGCTAAAGGGGCATTGCATTAAACCATTGATTGATCTCCTAAAGGATGACGATACCAGCGTTCAAATCGCTGCGGTGGAAGCCCTTTCCACGCTAGCATTAGATACTTGTAGTGCTAATTTTGAACATGTTGTTGATGAGCTCGAACACCTCGGTGTAGTTAATGCTGTGTTTTTTCTGTTCATACAAGCTCGATCGGGGGAGCTTCAAGAGAAGGCACTTTGGATGGTAGAAAGGATGTTGAGAGTGGAAAGCCAGACCCAAAAGAATGCTCTCAACCAGCCCCTGGTTAGGGCATTGGTGGAAGCTTTTAAGCATGGAAATACAGTTACAAAGAAACAAGCACAAGATGCTCTAACAAGTCTAAAACAGATATCAGGAGTTAGCGGAAAGGCATCTGTCCACAGCCGTGGACGTAGGTAGTCAATGTGGAAATGTAGAAAACCTTTGCATCACTGTTGTATTGTCCTGAATTGCACGAAAAGAATAAAATAGTGTGTGTTTTACATATCTGTGTCAATGTTGTACAGATTTCAGATAACAACCATGTAATCTATTACATTTTTGCAGCTACTGCTGTAATATATCAAGTTTGAGCTTTCCACTACGTCTTGTACGTTACGATCAGCAGTCGCAAGAATGATATAGTACAGAATTATGCAAGGATAAACATTACTTCAGCAAGCATAATGGTTAAAAACTTGAAGAAATACTATCATCTACAAATTGCAGGTTCAAATTCCAGCAGCAGAGACATGTGCATAAGATTAGAGGTCCTTTCAGTCCAGGCTGTGCTGGTACTGCTGCTTGTATATAAGCTGGAGTCTAGCTATATCGCGTAATCAGATCCTAATCAGTGTGTATAAAAAAAGGTTCTCTTCAGTTACTTGTAATAAAGCTGTACAACTGACTTAATATGAATTAACAATATTATAATATACATGATTTTTCAATACACTGTTTTAGTGAATCATGAAGTAATATGACTCAATAAAATTGTGGAATTACCTGCCAAAAGATGACATTTATATGCTAGCAACTACATTATACATATATTTACAATAAACTTACTCTTAAAAATCAATTCACACTTATATTTGCAGGAAGGTTAAGCTTAGGAGCTTTATCTTCCATTGGAAGCCCTTCCAGAGCAATTAGTTTAAGAATAGACCCACTAGTTAGATGGTGCTTCTTCTGGACTTCCACACAACTTTTAGGAATAACTTGCTCAACCCAGTCTTCTACTGCTCTCTCATTTGATAACCAAGCAGCCGCAAGTATTTGCAACATTACTTCAGAATCAATCTCCAGCAAAATATCAGATCCAATGGTCTCCCTGAAGATCTTCTCAATGTCCTTAAATATTTTCTGGGCTAGTGTATCAAAATCAAAGGGCTTAAATACCACCTTTTGATCCACTTGGTCTAGAAAATCTTTCAACCAAACATCCGAAGATTCAGAACTAGAGTAGCTCTCACATGCTCCGCAATCATTGCCTTCTGTATCCTCTACAGGAAGATTGAGATCAAAACATATCCTTGATACTTTTTGGCATCGGTTCACTAATTCCAGTGATTTGTCAGTATCATCAATATTCTTTCTTTTATTCATAGAAACCTGATTTGAAGTTCCTTTACTTTGCTTTAGCAACACATTTGCAACCCTAGTCCTGGGCCTATCCACAGCAATGCTTTCGACTACAATCTTTATTTGCAACCCTTTGGCACCCAGTACTTCGTCCTCTAAAAATTCTAGTGTTTCTTCTCCAGAAACAACATTACTATCATGACTCAGAGTAGTCACAAAGATCCCATTACTGATATTGATTTCTCGTCCATCTGAATCCGGAAACCTACCGGTTTTGATAGCCTGACTCAAGCTTTTCTGAGTAATAAAATCAGCCTTATCAATATTTTCAAGCAGCACAACTGAATGAGGTTTCCTGCTTAACTTCTCGGCTATATATCCAACAATAGTCTTTCCTCTAAAGCTCAAATTGTTGCTGCTAGAATCTGGATAGTCAAATATGGAGTTTTGGAGGCTGAAGCAATTGACAGGATCTAGATCCACAGAAAACAAATCTCCCTTGCTGATTTGAGCAAGCGCACCAGCAATTCTCCTCTTTCCTACTTTGTCTGGTCCAAGAAAGCTGAGCCAAATATCTCTCTTGTTTGTTTGACCACGGAGTCTACCATAACCATTTCGACAACTAGATATAGTTTGACTAATGGTGCGAATGGCTTCTTCTTGCCAGCCGACAGCATCAGAAAGAAATTTCCACAGGTACTTGAAATCTTTATCATCTGACTGCCCTCCTAGACCGGGGTAGAAAAATGTTTGCATAATATTGCTAGCAGAAGTACGCTTACAATCCCCAACAATCTTAGCAGGTATGTTGGCAGATACATGCCATGAAACTTTTGAAAGCTCTTTACAATCCCGAGGCTTGGATTTTCTATGCTCTTGCTCACAAGATGCATAAAACGTTCCTAGTCCCAGATCCGTGGGGACAGAAGTAACAGAAGATGAAGATGTAAGATCAGGCTGAAGCAGTGGACTGCATATGGGGTAAGATGGCTCCTTGGGGTTCATCTCTGGATTCCGAATGCTTGAAGCTTCTACTGACACTTTATTTTGAAGACTTGGAATTTCTGCCGCTGAAGTAACAGCTATTTCCATGTACTGTCTAGGTTTTGAAGAAACCTTTGGCAAGTTTGAGGAAATGCAAGAACAAGGATCTGTACATATGCATTCATTTACTATACAATCTTTACCGTTGCTATCTTTCCTTTTAGCATCAGAATGATAGCTATCGCCAGCTGGAATTGAAGACCCAACCTTTGATTTATCTTGCTGAAGCGACCGAGAATGGTGAAGACGCTGACAAATATCATTCCATTTTCTTTGCAACCCAGTGAGTCGGGCATTTTGTACCCCAGCATCCCTGACCTGCGCCGAGATGACGAGAGCATATTCTAACATGTTTCAAACATTAAAGCTATGGAAAGATTAACAATTCAAGAGAGCAACAGTGTCACACACCTCTAATGGATTTGCACTCTTGCATTTGTCAATATCACCCACTTGCAACCAAGATGATAAATTAGGTAGGTCCTGAACAGCAACAGAAGTAGTTGAACCTCCCTTGAGAACAGAAGAAACTTCTTGTTCATACTTCTCGTTGCACATGTCACAGCGAGGTACTGGTTGGCTTTTGCTTTCTAGTAAATTGTTAAACTCGGGCAAAGCAGGAAAGAAACCACCAAATGGTACAAATGACCCCAACAAGCTGTATGAACAACATGAGGAAGGAACTGTCAGATCTAATTCACAACTATGGCAGAAGCTTCAAACGCCACTAATTTACATCCTAAGCATACAAAATTATAGAAAAAACTAATTCTATATATGATATATATTGAGAACACAGCCTTGTTAATGCTCTTTTCATATTTCTATCAGCCAGCATATATAAAACAAATTAACGAACAAAACAAACATGGTTACAACACCATCGGAGATGACATTAGACATCTTTCTTGTGATGAAGTCACTCATGGAATACAGATATTCTAAAAAATCTAAATGTGGAAATGGAAACCTAGAGAAATGGTTCAAGTAGCAAATTTTATATATTTAATTCCTTGCTATTTCTCTTCATCCGGTACTTGAGTATGTAATAATGTATATAAACTATAAAAATAATGCAGCTTCTTTAAGCATTATCCACATGACTATTGACACATACGTCAGTATTTCCTAAAACCTAATTGTTTAAAACTCTATCCACTGAGCACTCACCACGGCCAACGTATTTACAATTTAAAATTTTTAATGTCTCAAAAGCCAACAAATCATCCTTATAATATAGAGATAACAAAAAAGAAATAGCCTCACTCACCTGGATTTCGAGTATGATCCTCCATTAAGTGGCGTTGAAGCAGTAATAGGAAGCATATGCAAATCCCAGTCCTTCTCAATTGTTGGAAACCTATCAACAAACTTCATATATATCTCATAACTCTCCACAGATCCCATCAACCACATCTTCACACTGTAAACTCGAACCAAATTACTCAACCTCGAAACCACATAATTCACACCATCAACCGAACTCCCCTTTACAAGAACACCCAATTCTCCAAAATCAACAACAACCCCGCACCCTCTACACCTCTCCAAAACATCACCCACCTCATCAAACCTCACCCCCATCATTTCCTCACCCCCACTCCTCAACACAAACTCGGAAACCTCATTTTCGATACAAATCAAACTCAACCCATCAATCTTTTTATCCAAGACTCCAACTTTACCAATCTTAACACTTTCCCTGAAGCCCTTTAAAGCATCTTTAGCACAAAAGCCAATCAAGATTGGATTTTTCTTAATCTTTTTCACAAGAACTTCACTAATCCTCTTACAATTCTCATCAACAGTATCAATAGCAAAAGGGAAACTAAAACGACACCGTTTGGACTCATCATTAATTAAATTACACAAAAACAAAGGAGGAGGGTACCTAATCTGAGCAGGAGGCTGAAGAATCGAAATCTTCAAATCGGAGCTCCGAAAACCCGCTTCAGACAAGACCCGACTCACAATCGGGTCATCCAAAATCGACAAAACAAAATGTTTCAACTCAACTTTAACTGACAAAACGACCCCGTTTTGGTGGGTCTGATTCAGTGTCTGCTGGTACAGGTGAAAAGTCTCTGGGTGTCTCCTCTGATTCGCTTGTGAACGTTTGATCGCCGCCATTAAAGAATTCGAAATGGGCGGTGGAGATTCACTCTCATCTTGCGTTTTCGCCGACGGTAACCTATCAAGTGAAAATCCGACGGAGAGTTCCAACGCGCGGAGCTGGAGGCGTGGGGAGCACGCGCCACCTCTGTTACGCTGACAAGCTTCCTTAAGAGTTGAATTAGGTATAGAAAGTAAAGCAGAGATGATATGGAGAGAAGTTGTCTGAGAGTGGCTGCGACGGCGAGAGACAGCCACGGCGTCGTCGAGTACACGCGCGGATTCTTCAGTAAGGCATTCTCGCGCTGTACTCACCAGCGTCGGCATAGTCTGTAAGCATAAATACAATTAAATAATACTCAAATATTAAGTAAGTAAGTATATTAAAAGGGATGTGTTTGCAATAGTATATAATAAAAGTGTGTGTGTTTTAGATTAGAAAAATGGGAAGAAGGGGATGAGAAATAGTATAATTAAAAAAAATGAGACAAGATTTTGTTGAGATAGAAGAGAGAGTGATGAGTGTATTTGTTTATGGCGGCGTACCGGGCGGTCGGTTCGGACCTGTTCGCCCCGAATTTTCAGAAAAATCGGTATTCGTCATCTTAAATTGGGTCAAATTGTTAGAAAATTGAGTCGAGTGCGAGTTGAAGTATTATGAATCGTAATCGCCATGGACCGCCCGTCAACCCATCAAACTCGCGATGAGACAACCTGGCATGCCTTGCCTTGCCTCGGCCAGCTCGACCCGGACCACATCACTAATAATAAAAATCAATCATATTTTATTTTATCTATTAAGTTTTGAAAATTTTAAATCAGACTTAGTAACTTCACAACTTCAGTCATATCATCTCACGTGACTCGCCAAATCGCAACTCGTCCCGGCACCAACCCGCTTAATCGTAACAAATGGAATAAAAAATTTTGAAAAAAAAACAAACCCATCAACCCGTTGAGCTATACACGAGCGGCATTTTTCCCGAACCGGCCCGACTCGACACTATTCACCTACAATCGTATGCCGTGTCTAAGTCACAAGGTGAACAAACCGACTCGCCGACCCGCTCATTTTACCACCAGTAATTATTGGTCAAGTGGGACATTCTTTCCTCACTCTCTATCAAGTATTAACCAAACATCTACAATTATTACTCTTCCACAAATATCAACCTTAAGAATTTTCATTATTATTATTATTATTATACTATAAGGTTATATTTACTTGATGAGAATGGAATGAGAAATGAATGAAATGAAAAATTATAAACAAATTGTACGAAAAAAGAAGAATGTATGAGTAAAATTTTAAATAACACGAGAAAATCTAAATTTTGAAGAAATGGAATAAAACATTCCTTCCGAAATATGTGGATTAGAATTTTTGTATAAATAATTTGAAATGTAACGAAAGAAAAAATCAAAATTATAAAAAAAATTCACAATCTCAGTCAAATAAGAGTAAAGTGAACATTGTCTAAATAAAAAGAAAATCTAATCATAAAGCAAATCTATACTATATTATTAAAGTCGAAAGATTAAAATTTTTTGTTGTCGGTGTGGTACTGGGTGAACCATAGAAAATATATTGACCATCCAATTTTAAGTGAACCATAGAAACAATCTTAACCGTTAAATTTTAATGAAATATAATTTTAAAAAAATATAATCATACATACAATTCTAACACCAGTAGTTCTCCTTTTATGCAAACAACTCATAAACATTATAATTCTAAAGAATATAAACATTACTTTTATGTAAGAATATAATTCCGTTGATATGATAATATTATATTATATTTAAATTATATTCTATATTTTTTATTTTACGAATCCCACTTATCATATAATTTTAATTTAATATATCATTAAATTCTATCCTATAATTTTAATTTAATATATCATTAAAATTTATGATAACAATGAAAGTTTGATAGTCGGTCGATATTTGGGCCGGACAATTAATTAATTATTGGGCCTAATTTTAAAATATTAATCTTCTAACTAAAATACAATCTCATATTAATCTTCTAACTAAAATATCTCACATTAATCTCCTAAGTAAAATATATCTTTATACAAAACAAAGAAAAATTATCCTATTAAAATATAAATACAAATAAATTATATAAAAACATATGCATATAATATTAAATAAAATTTAAATTATTATTATACAAATAAATTCAAATCGTTAAAAAATATTAAAATAAAAATATTAAAAAACTAAAAAAATTCATCCGTGCATCGCACATGATATAAGCTAGTAGATATTATAAGTTATATGTTAATAAAGCAAATTACTTTAATATAATATATAATTTCTCTGTTCCATCCGGGTCCAGCGATTATCCTCGGCAGTCCGTCCAACTGCACATAATCTAAAAATTTTAGTACCCTAATTTTATTTAAGAAAATTATAGTATATATGTAGGAGTCGTAAAGAAATCAAATATGATTTTTTTAAATGAAAATGAATTTTTTTTTCTCAAAAGATGTCATTTTCTAATAAAATATTTAAAGGTTATTTACCAAAAATACTACTTTTTTAAGTTTTTTTTTACGATTTTATTATCTTTCGATTTTTTTTATAAAAATACGGGTTGCAACCAAAAGTAACCAGATGCAACTTGTTTTTCAAAATGTAACCATAAATACAATCAAAACATAATTATTTTTAATAAATTTTAAAGTTACATTTGTGATTGATTTCGATTGATTACGGTTGCAAAATTGCAAAACTGTATTTTTACAATTTATTTTTTTTAAAAAATTATTCTTTCCTAAAAAATTCTATTTTTACATTTTTTTTAAAAACAGTATTTTCGCAAAAATAAATAAATTTATCCTTGGTTATTTTTCAAAAAACCCCATATTTAAATTACATTTTCAAATTACGATCAATGTAATAATTTTCTTAAATTTTTATTATAACAAAATACTTGAATCAGTGTTCACAATTAGTACATGACCTCTTTATTTATTAAGACGGGCTTGATCCATCAGCGATGGCGATGGGCATGCAAATTAAGAAAAAGTTAAGGAGAAAAAGAAAAATTAAATAAAATACGTGTAAGTTCGAAATATAAGATCTAGTAGAGTGAGATATATTTCCTAAAAAAATATGATTAATTGTTAAGGAATGAATAGAATGATGTAAATAATAATTTTTTAAATATCAAAATGTAATTTATATAAATTATATAATAAATAAAATTGATAAAATTAATAAATAATATCATATTTGAGAATAATAATCGTTTGACTAATTGCAATTATACTCTTAATAATGAGATCAAATTTGACCCAATTTAAATTCAATCCGACTATAATGTTGTGAAATCAGTGAGATGGGTGGTACATGTTACCAATGTGACACGTAAACAAATTAGAACAACGTATTTAGTACTCCATAAACCAATATATTATTTTTTATTATCTTTTCTTTTGTTTTTCAATTTGAAGTCGATTTAAGTCGATATACAAGCAAGAAAAGGAAGAGTTAGCGATTAGCCAACACTACAAAGATGCCGTGTCCACTAGATAAGCAAATGGGCCAAACGAAAAAACAAGTCGCTTTCTTTCTTTTTCTCTACTTTATTAAAATAAATGACTTGAATGCTTGAATAAAACAAAGTGTGAGAAAAGGTGTGAGAATCGACATCTACTTTGTATATTTCTTAATCAATTTAATGTTCTTTTTTATTTCAAGATTTAAATGTCAAACTTTCTGGCTCCTTTTCAGTGACTCCAACATATATGGAGAAGCCAACTACGCTTCTTTTTTTTTTTAATTTGAAGCTGATTGAATGACACCTGATGGAATAAAAATTGAAAAATCTGTTTCGTTGATATTTTCGTATTCGATAAAGAACTAAAGCTTTATTAAATAAAATTCTTATTCGGACATTAAACATGTTTCTTAGAATTTTGGCAAATTTTTCGAACATAACAATAAATTTAATGTAATATTTAGACAGTTAAATATAGGAATGAAGAAAATGTACATATGAATAACTGAATTGTCACAAAAAATATATAGATGGTAGATGGTTAGTTGGACGAAATTTTGTGATCTCAAAATAAGGTGGTCAACTGCGAGACGAATAATTTATTATACCAATAGATGTCAAGTTAAAATACAATAATCGACTTGTTAAAAATGTTTTCTAGAAGCAGAAGCCCCAAAAGGAGAATTTGGAGTAGTGTCATCCTCATCCACCCCGTTTTCGAAAATGAAATTCAAGGATGTTTATGAAACCCTTTAAAATAAGTATTATGAATTCAAATTCAAAAAAAGATGCATTAATGAATTCGAAGTTAAATAAAACTTCTATATGAAATAGCAGAAGAACAAATTAAATTACAAATAATGAAATACTAGACCAACCCTACCCACTGTTATTACAATGTGTATAATAAAATTTATAAAGAGTGACTTTCTAGCTTCTAGCGACTACAAAAGGGGCAAGAGAAAGAGTACAAGAGCCTAGTCACATATGACTTGCTACCCACCACTTCTCAAAGTGGAGATTCAGAACAAGGCATAAAGGTTTGATTTTGACACTCTCCTTTCTATATGGTCCCCTTTCTTCATTTCTTTTTCTTCCTTCTATTTTACTACAATATATTATATATGTTTTTTATTTATATATTTTGTGCCCATTGTAAGTCATTATCATTTCACTATTTTAGAATCCAATGCAATCTCGAATAGTTTCTCGATAAGAATAGAATAAACAATAGTACGTCTACTTGAGTATAATATCTTGTTAATTCTTAGTGCCTTTATATTATAGAATAAGTTCTCTTTTGTTGGGAGTACTAAAGTGCAGATATGACTCCGTCCGTCTATTAAGATTTTATTTCTTTCACAAAATATACAGATATATAGATAGTACATATTCTTCGAAAATTGAAAGTAAACATATACAATAGCTTTGTTCTTTTTATTATAGCTAGTCACCTGAAAATTGATTTTTTTTTAAAATAATAATAATAATAGATCGATCTACATATTTAAAAATAGGATTTCAACCTCAATTTTATTTACACTGCAGTATTATCCCTTTTGTATCGAAAAGAATGTTCTCGATAAATAAATAAATGATTTAAATTCTAAAAATATTCACTTACCAAAATTTAACAATAAATATATATAAACTAATACAAACTAGGGACGATTATAGAAGAAAGAGATTATATACAAGAATAGACAAGCATATCTTACCCTGTCTATGTCTTAATGTGTAATAGCATGTATATGTATATCAATTATGTAAAATGAAGATGTTGATCTAAACAGAAATAAAGGGGGCAAGGAACAAAACTACAAAAGTCATTAGTGTTGATCGCTCATGGGCCGAAAGTGCCACCATTGAAAAGCAAATGACCTGTGACATGCGATAAAGCCGAGTATAAATCAACTAGTAGCATTAAGCAGAAAATGACATGACATCAATAAAATTACATTATTATCACGTTAATTTAAATTTATAATCGTTCATTTAATGTCAAACTAGACTAAACTGGACTATTAGGTACTCAAAAAAACTAAATAGATAACAAACATATATATTTAGATAAAAACATAAATTTATATTATATTATTATAATCGAAACATAATTAGCGTTTGGTTGGTATTTCGACAAATTATTATACAAGCCTATTTATTTTAATGATCCTAACTATTTTAAAACTATTAAAAAAAACCTAATTATTGAAAATAAAATCAATTTTAAAAGATATAATTATTAAAAACTTATTTTAACTACTATAGTTATTTTGAAACTCTATTCTAATTACAACAAATATAAGTAATATAATTTAAACAAATAAAAAAGCTAAATAAATAATATATCCCAAAAGTAATTGATGATATAAATTAGTATTATACATTAAAGTAGAACAAATATTAATAATTAGCTTAAAAAAGATACTTACTGGATTAAATAGTTCAGACTCAATCTCGATCAAACATGCTTTTTAATTAGCTAGAAGCTCAACAATAGTTGATATGTTCGAGTTAGTTCTACTAAATATTTATAAAAGCTCGATCCTGATAAACTCCACTTGAGTTCGCCTCGATTAGATATATAAACTATATATAAATATGTATAAAAATATATAAATAATAAAATAAATATAATTAGGTTTGTGAGCTTTATTTGCTGAGTAATCTGAAACATGAGCTCGGTTTAATAATATATTTAAATGGTTTGAGTTCGGCTCTACGTGATTACTTTCCTATCGAATCGAATTTGAATATTTTATGAGCCTGAGCCGAATAACTTGGCTAAATTGTTTACGCCCTTAATAATAATAATTTTAAATTAAGTTACTTTGCATCGAACCTTTAAAAATAGTAACTTTATCCATAAGCCCGTGATTTAGGAGTAGCCTCCTTATTCCGAAAAAAACGAGGCACTTAAAGGGGCCAGCCCAAAGCCACCGTCTAAATGTTTTTACTACTGATCTCCGGAAAGAAGCCCTAATAGCTCTGTTCACCATTAAACGACTTTCATCGCTCGAGTTATCCAAGGTAAAAACTGGGTTTGAGATAACTGGACTAAGTTTTAAGAGAGAACTGTTTTATAAGAAGAGAATCATTTAAAATATATATAGAGGGAAGTGGACTCATTCTTGTTTTAAAAAACTTTACGTTGTATATTATTGAAATTATATCATTGAGTTGCACTTGTCATTATTATTTTTCATAGATTAAATTCCTGATCACATATACTGCAATTCATATGACATAAATCTACGGGTAATATGTTTTTAAGTTGGTCTTCATCCATCGTAATTATTAAGGTTTAAAATTTATATAGAAAATGTGCGATGACGACGATGAAAGTGATATTGAAGATGAGATTGATGATTAAGATGTAATAGTTATGGGGATATGATTAATTATAATACCAGATCTAATATTGATAATTGATAATTGTAATTTTAATTTCTTTTATGCTCCAACTAACTCTAATGGTGGTTCGAGAATTTTAAGTTCAATATTTATATTGTTGTGTATGAATAATATGTTTGGTTTTTATATATTAAACATTGATCTATTTAGAAATTTGATAGAGTCTATGCATGTATGCAAGATGAAGTGTATGTTTATGGATTTGTCCTTTTATAATATTGATATATTAAGAATTTTATAAATGTTCATTAAATTTGAGTTTGAATTAATGTGCAATCACTAGATTGATGTTTATGAGTTTTGAAAAGTATTAAATTGGTATTTACACGTTTGGACAGGTATGTTTAAATTGATTTGAAGCCGTGAATCGGCTGGTAAAGAGAAAAATAGCAGAACCTAGCTAGGTCTCAGTCTACCAAATTAATAATTAATAATTATGTTATAAGTTCTGAATTTTTTTGCATAACATGTGATGCTTGTGACAAATGTTCTTCATTCCAATTTATCGTAACTTAATAGTTTTTTTATTTTACACTTTCTTTAGAATTAACAAGTTGGATCCCACCTCTTTATTTATGATCAAATTTATAACTTTTCACTAATTTTGAATTTGTAGCCAAAATATAACTTGTAACCAATCTTAAGTTTACACCTAAATTTGACCTTTTCACACAACTATTTATAATAAGTTTTTCCATCGTAAACAGGGCATTTATGCCGAAGCCTTTGTAAAAAATCTCATAAATTTATTAAAGCTAAAAACAATTATAAAATGTCTAGCAACATATATATCTAACAATTTAAGCAGATGGATGAACAACTACCAAACCAAACACACGCACCAAAGACATAACAAATGATATCACCGGGATCAACGACTACTCTATCACCTCTAGTTGAGAACACTTAATCTAATTATACAAACAAATCTCCCGTCTTCTGTGTAAATTCTTTGGTAATACGAAAAATTGAATTAATCAAGTGTTCAACGTCCGTTGTCTTTCAAGATTGCACGAGGTAATCATATAGCAATCACTGAAATTTACGTGCATATTTTTTCAATGGAGTTATATCAACATTGGAGGTAATATATCTGAGTCTGGCTGACTTTCGGGTGCCAAATTTGTTTTTGTGATAGGCCGGGTTGGATGTGTATTGGAATCTAGCTAATGAAGCAAGTATGTTTTTTCTTTGCTCTATATTTCCACAATGAATTTTTTCTTTTCTTGAATATATAATTGTATATCGAAAGCAAATATTTAGGATATTGCAATGAAGTTCAGTTCATAATCCATTCTCCCAACGGGTGAATTATATATATCAGCCAGACTAAACTAACAAACAAGGGCCTAACCACCTAGCTAATGTTCCACATATTTGAAATCCTAATATAGTTTTAACCCTACAACTCATAGGTAACAAATATGTAAGAATATAGACACTACTATCTCATCAAGGAGGATGCAAATTTAGAATTACATCCTTCTTCAATTTATATTAGACCGATTACTTTGCTAATTGAGTTTCCTAATTTTGCGCATCTGAGCCAACTCTACTCTTCTGGCAGATACTGCAATTCCAGTGATCAGTAGAGGAAGTCTTCAGGCATGACATAAGGCTATTAATGGAGAAAGGGAGATGAGCACTTCCACAATCTTTCTTTGTGGATGATCTTTTTGAAGGAGGTTCAACTGTATCAGAAACCGACAACGGAGATGTGTTGCAAACACGGTCTAATTTTTGAACAGTTTTCTGATTTCTTCTCTTTGGAGATTCAGAATTCTCTACATTATTATCATCTACAAGAATAGTGAAGGAAGGAAGTCGATCACGTATAAAATATTTTAAGAAGGTTGAATAATGACTGAAATCTTATTAATTAAGCATTTGCTAAGAGGTAGGTATATATATAGTATAGAGTAAAGGAAACATTACATTCCTCTTGCAATGGCATTTGGTTTTCTTCATTTTTGTCAAGTTCATCTTCTATATCTTTTCGCTTACTTTTCCTGCCGTCAGCATCTGCATATACATATATAATTTAAAAGAAATATTAATACGATGAAAAAATGAGAATTTTCAGAGTACTGAACAAGAAATCACATTGCGCAGGACACAAAAACTTAATTATATATACCTTTGTCGATTTCTATTTCATTCTCAACTTTGGCAGGATCATCAACTTCCTCTACTTCCATTCCAGCATTTACTTTTAAGTTATCAACTTTCTCAATTTCAATCTTCTCATTGAAAGCATCACCTTGCGAACATGTTATATTGCAGGTGTAAGTATATATGTTGGCCTTAATTAACCAATTAAAAATAAATGAATTAGATTTTTTCATATGCAAAAGATTCGAATTTTTTTATCAAACCTGTTTCGTTACGAAGTGAAGGAAGATTCTCACAAAATGAATCAAATTCATTGAGACTAAACCAGTCTTTTTTCAGCTGGTTTACAAGGCACATGATGCAGAACAATAATATAAATTTAGAGTCATATATATTGCTATAGCACATGAAAACATATGAGAATAATTTATGTCCAACTTACAAATCCAGGGTAATGTTCTGAAATGTTGAAATCATCAGGACAGCTCATCAGAAATCGATAAATGTAGTATAGAACATAATATCCACATCTGATGCCATCTTGCTGCTGCGGGACATTTGGCATTTTAAGAGGAATATTGTAGATGCTTTCTTCACTCACTTCCGGCTTCTCATTTGCATATAAATCCAAAAGAAATCTGAGGAATTATATTTATAATATATGTAAAAAACAAAAGGTTTATGCCTGAAACACTTAAATACTTTTTTCTGAGGTCCTTACTTTCTGATTGTCGGCTCAAGCCCTAGCTTTAGTTTTTGTAGGGAATCCAATAGCAAGATGCATGGACTTTTTGTGTTCGAATTCAAAGCCTCGCCCAAGTTGCACAATATAAGAAGATTCCAATGGTTTCTAATAGAATGATCCGTCAAATACAACATAAATAATAAGCATAAAAAGACATGATACCTAATGTGTTACTTACTCTTGACAAATAGGAACGAAGACATATCTCTTTGTAAATATTTTTTTTTTTGACATCCATCGTCTCACTACCTTCTCTTTGGAGTTTTCGTCAACATACGCTGTAAACCACAAAGAGTCTACACAAGTGCATGAGAACCTTCTTTCAATAGGAATTCTTTTCCACAGATTGCTACAAAACCATTGATTTAATACATCGATAATATAATCAATTAGTTGACTCTTAATAAATTGGTATATATAAAATGAGTTTTTAAATTGTATTAGCTACAATCGTCAGATTTAATAAAGTGATTTTGTTTTGTAAATTTAGTATATTTTGTAATTAGGTAACAATGTTACCTTATGTATGAGTCAAACCCCTTTGTGCTTAATTGCTCAAGTTCTTGTACATCATTGTTTGTTGTTTTACGTGGATTTGACACTGAGGCTGAACTCTTCCTTGACAGTGATAACTTTGAACTCGAATTTCTTTCCATTCTGAAAATGAAATGTTCTTGCACTCCTCACTCGAAAACTTGATGGTGTACCTGATTCACAAAAAATTAAGTAGATCTATACTAGCGGGACACCCATTAGGGGATACACATAAGGGGTTTGTCAACCTCTCCACCAGATTGATTTTCTGATATATATGATAGAGCCGATTTATAAAAATGAGATTGTGATCACGATACTGAAAAATATAAATCATATATATATATTCTTCGGTCTTCAGATCGATAAGGAATGACGTTGAATAAAAAAGGAAAACTGCACTGAAAAATATGAATTATCTCAACACGTACAAAAAAAAAATAAGTCTCGAAAAATTGCAGTATATAACAATTGATTAATTATGACATTGCTTAATATAATCCAGATCTATACATAGATCAAACCTGCTAATTCTTCTCTCCCCTAATTGCTCTTTGTTGTACCCCTAAAACTCGCAGCTTAATTTCGACCAAAGATGTCAGAGTTGTGATCTACACTAGCGCGGCGGCTGTATGAAAGTTAGGTTTTGGGATAGGGTTTGGAGACATTTATATACAGTCTTGACATGTGTGTTTTTACAGTACAAGAAGAAATTACCGTACACATTAAATTTTTTTAATAGGATTAAAGTTTGTTTACATATATTATAGTAATCATATGCAAACTAATTGTTATTTTGCAAATTTGAATTATATTTTTTGAATAATTAAAATTTATGAATGAATCAAATTTCTGAATAGTATGAATATTAAATGTGCTATTTGACAAATATGAATCATATTATCGGAATGATTTATATATAATTAAATAAATTAACATATAAAATTCAAAAATCAAGACACATATTTTAATTAATATAAAGTCCAAGATCTCATTATAATTACTATAAATTAATTTTTTTAATATATATAATTTTATATAAATATTAATATTCTTAATATATTTTTATATAATTGATATAATAAAATAATAAAAAGTTAGTAAAGTGAAATTATTGTTTGAAATAAATGTAAGCAAAAAGAAATTTATAATAACCAATAGTAAGAATTTAACGTATATTTTACAAAAGGCAAAAAGAAGAAAAAGAAAGTAAGTACAAAACATGAGAAACACGTTGACTAATCTTTTGAATAATTTTCATCTTAATCGGTCAGCATTGAGAAATTAATTTCTTTTTATTTATAGATATTTAAACTTTATATGTGAATTAAGACAAGGATGGAAAATATGCCCCATAAGAAAATACTTCTAAATTCGATGGTTTTCGGTCAAATTTAAGCTCCGTGCAAAATAAGAAAAAACTTAAATTCAAGTCGTTCCAGTCGGATTTAAGGTTTTGATTATGTTAATTTTAGTCAGTCCAATTTGAAATTCAAAATAAGAAGGAAAGTTTTCCCCAAAATTACATAAATTGTTTATACTAGATTCAACCACGCTATCGAATTTAATCTTGTTTAAATTAAATTTTGGACGGGAAAATTCTCACTCAAATTAATTGAAATTAAATAATATTTGAGGGTTAACTTGACTACAAATGGTTGAACATATAAATTTGACCGAATTTAATTACATTTATATATGGTCGATTTTACGCTTGACGGGAAAATTCCCTCGAAAACTAAACTAAAATTTTTGAGTACTTAATTCAATCAAAGGAGATCGAATTTATATATTTGACTAGAGCTAGTAAAATCTATATAAAAATAAATAAATTTCAAAAATAAAAAGTAAATATTTAATCAATATATAAATTTATAAAAAATTACTATATAGTGTATCCCAGTTAAATAAATTTCAAGTTTAAATTTATTTTAGATGCTTAAAGTATTTCAATTATAAAAATGATCAGTATAACGTTAATTTTATATTTATTGAAAAAGTTTAGAAAATAAATACTAATAAAATAAGATACTTCATCAAAAGTTAGGATACCCGAATTTTCGGATATTGATGCTCAATCTTAACAAAAAGTAACCGTGAAGGAGAATTTTTTTAACAATATTATATATATAAGAAAAATGTTTCTAAGTCGGGTTTAGGTAATTTACCTGAAGTTACCTCTATTTTGTGTGTATAAAAATTGGATCATATATTTGTAATAATAAAATCTGTCCCTTATATTTATAAAAATAATATTAATTGAGTTTAATGATTCTAAAGTTACCTTTAGATAACTATCTAAAGATAACATTTATTATAATACAATATTAATGTTATTTTTATAAATATAAAGAGACATATTCTATTATTACAAAAATGTCATCCATTTTTTATACTTAAAATTCTAGTAACTTTATTTTAGATACCTTTTTCCATCTTAATATTATATTATAATATGTCTTAACTTTAAGTAATTAACTAAAAATAATTTTAGGAGTATTAAACCCATATTATATATATAGCTTTCATAAATTGTTGAACTATTGAGTTTACTTATCTATTATCAAGAGTGTTAGAAATTTTGTCTTATTGAAATCAAAATTTGAACAATCAACCGTACAATATTAAGATTACTCATTTTTAAAAAATTTATGCAAAAAAACCAATGAATTATAAATATTGCATCTTAATTATTATAATAATTTTTAAAAAAATTATGGTTATACTTAATCGGTTACTTGCAAATCCGTAAATTTCACTGCTATGATCAAATTTTATTTAATCGTATATCCCCATGACTTGCATTTTCTTGCAAAGAACCTTTTAGACGGTGACAAGCATTTACCTACTGACCACCCTCTCACCTTCGTGGGTCCGATCATGTAAGGTACTAGCTAGGTTTTGATATTTTTTAGCTAGGTTTTGAGATTTTTAATCATTATTAAAAATATAGCATATTTTTGATACTGTGGCTTTTGTCGCTACACTTATATAGTTATAGTAGCTTATAATGGGATAGATTAATAAATTATATATTAATTATTTTATATGATTATTTAATTTAATATAATAATTTATATTATTATTAATTTTTTATGTTATATATATATATATTATGATATATTAATTTTTTTTATTTTAATATTCATGATATATGATCAATAGTTTGTAATTTTAAATAAATTAAAAAACGGTGATGAAATTGAGTTAAATGTTAATACAACTGTATTAGATAAAAATTACATTATAATATTATTCTTAAAATAGAAATTATATTCTATAATTTAAATATAAAATAATATTACAGTTATATAAAAGAGGATTACACCGTTGATAGTATATATAATATATATAGTATACGTAAATTATTTTATATAATTTAAATATTTAAGTTAATGTGGTAATTTATTTATTTTATTATTAAGAAAGAGGATTGTAACATTATTCTTAATAAAAAAATATATTATAATTTAAATACAATATAATATTTTATAAAAAGAGCGGGTAATGTTGTATGTAATATATATATATATATATATATTATAAAATAATTATTTTATATGGTTTAAATACTTAATTTAATATGAAAATTTATTTAATTTTATTATTAGGAAAGAAAACCCCACTCATGATAAAGTTGTATATATAATATATCTATTCTAAATAGAGTTGTATGTATAATATATTTGTTTGATCAAGTATATTCTAATTAAAATTTAATTAAAAAGTATGTTTGAAGTTGAGTAGGAGAATTATAGTATATATATTATTTTCATTATAAAATTATAATTTTAAATAAATTAAAGTATTTGAACGATGATGAAATTGAAGCATGTTAATTAGTAGATTGTGAGTACAACTCTCTATTTTAATTAGAGTATATTTGAAATTGAGTGAGACACAAAGAAACTATAACAAACAGACGACCAACTAAACATTTGCCATAATAGTAATAAAATTTAATTAATATAAATAAAATAATATTATTATTTTAATATTCATAAAATTTAATTAATAAGCTATGATTTTAAATAAAATAAAAAAATGAAAAAATTGAAATATGTTAGTAGATTGTAAGTATAAATATATATTTTAATTTAAAAAGTGTGTTTAAAATTGAGTAGAAGACCTGTATGTGTATTTGAAGTGAGTGAGAGACAAAATGATCCCGACGACTGACCATTTGTTATTGCGGCTTTTAGTATAAATAGCTTAAGTTTCAATCACTTGCCATTCCTAAGCTTAAGTGTCCACCTTATTGCAAGATTAATAAAATATTATTTTTGGTATGAGCGTATATTTTTCATATAATAATAAACTCTAGTTATAAACTAATACTGTAATGAGTATTTTTATCATTGGAAAAAATATTGAAATTTTTTATATCGAAAGCAAAATATACAGGATATTACGATGAATTAGTTTAGTTCATGATCCGTTCTCCAGGGTGGATTATATCAGCCAGACTAAACTAACAAACAAGAGCCTAACCAATTAATTAACAGATCGATTAGCTCATGTTTCACATATTTGAATCCTAATATAGTTTTAACCTACAACTAACAAACAAGGGCCTAACAACTTAATTAACAGATTGATTAGCTCATGTTTCTCATATTTGAAATCCAAATATAGTTTTAACCTACAACAATATAAATCTTGCTGCATGCGGCAGGACATTTGGCATTTTAAGAGGAATATTGTAGACACTTTACTTCACTGGCTTCCGGCTTTTTATTTGAATATAAATCCAAAAGAAATACGAGGAATTATATCTATAATAAATGTAAGAAACAAAATGAATTGTATTAAGAATTTTTGTTTTCCGCTTTCATTCCCTCATAAATAAAATGTGAATTAGAGCTTAGTGTTGAAAATATTTATTAATTTAAATTAGATTCTTTTTTTTGCTAGTTTTTATAATACTTTATCCCTGTCCCGCTTATTAAATTCCATGTGCTTAGCCGGAATTGAAGCCCCAAAGGTATCAGACTCAACCAACTGAGACATAGGTGGGACATTTAAAGTAGATTCTTAATCTCACTAATATGATAACGAATGATTGTTTTTTATCCTACCCATCTCATAATCTCGCAAATTTAATTGTAGATGTGAGAAAGGGCCGGGCTGAGCTTCAGCCTTCAGGTTTGAGTAAAATACTAAGGTTGTGTCCATTAATTTGAAGAAAACTTAATGAAATTAATAGGGAGAGGATTAATGGAATGAAATATTATGAATAAAATTTATGGAAAAAGATAGGAGGTAGGGAAGAATTTTCACTAATGAATATTGTATAGAAATGAGGAAGAAGGGAATGGAGATTTTTTTTCAAAAATGGTGAGTTAAAATTTTAATGTAAATTATGTGGAAAGGAATAAAATTTATATACAATCTTCTTAAATATAAGGATAAATCTCATATTCATTCTCCTCAATTTCATTCCATCCAAATAAACCGAAGCATGATTATTTATGTATATATATTTCTAAACTTATAATATCGTGTCTTTTATAAACTTGCATGTACCTTTTATCCTTCCAAAAAAGCGTTAGGGTTTGAGGGACTTAATTTCCCCCACAGTAGACTCTGGTCGATAATCTAGTTAGCTATGTGCCTATATCTTATTTCCCTTTACCAAACGTGTGTCAATCAGCTCGATCTTGCACAGTTGCACGTAACTTACATGGTCCTGTCGGAACAATTTAAACAGATGAGCGTAGCCCTTTTGGCATCACCAAACCACACACTCAAAAGACATAACAAAATGATATCCACCTCTAGCTAGTTGAATACACTTTATCTCATTATACAAACAAATTACACTCGTCTTCTATAGTCATATATAGGCAGTAAGAAAAATGAATCCAGTGTTCAACGTTTAAATTGTCTTTCAAGATCGCACGAGTCTATTGCCGTGACAGCTAGCTTCCGATGTTACTTCAGTAAGAAACAATCATACTGAGATTCAACAACTACCAAAAAGACTTAGAGCTAGCAGCCTAATGCCAAATCGATCATGTAGCAATCATTAATTATGGATGGCAATCAACGGTGGTAGCTAGCTAGAGAGATATTAAGAGAACTAACTCGATTATGCTCCAAAAAGGAAATTAAGTTTTTGCATTTTCTACTGAGAACTGGATTAGGGGCAAAGTGAGTATTAATCAGTACTATATCCCTCAACGTTAATGCTTCTAATAATATAATTAAATACTTGAGCTATTTTCTTATCAAGATTGTTAGGTGTGCAACAACATTTAATACAAGTATTATGTTTGACATGGTTTAATTTGGTGCAGCTGATTAAAGGGGTGCTCGAATCAGATCTGGGTATTAATTATATCTATATATATAATACAATTATATTGTCTTTTAATTTAAAATTCTTCAGTGATCCATTTTTAAAAATTTTCAGTGATCCACTTAATACATTAGAATGAAACAAGTGAGTTAGTTGACCCTTTTGTACATTGACCTCCTATATATGTATCTTCCTCTTCTTTATACTAATTGTGCTCAGGCAACGTGACACGCGGTGATAACGGCGGTACATTGGTCATAGTCAATAGGAGGCGTTTTGGGTATGCCTAAATACAAATATGTGTGAACTCGATCCAAAACGGAAAATAACGTATTATTGTGGAGTTAAAATTCGCTTACGGCCAACAGATTGGAAACAAGAAAATGCTTTCCAAATCCTTACAAGAAACAATAACTCAAACGAAAGAGACTACAAAAGCCAATGCTGGAACTCTACTAAACTTAGCAATTAACTATGGAGGTCAGGAGGTCGATACGACATTGAATTGTACAAGCTAGCAAAGCAATTTGTAGAAAAACCGTGAGCGGACATCAGATGACATTGATGAGACTGTCTTTGAACAAGAACTAGAGACAAGTTAAGGTGCACAAAAGACTTCCATGATCCTGAATTGCTCATACGCACTAGGGGTGAACTTCGAATCAGCAACTTCTTCTTGTGGCAATTGGCCTACTGTGAACTATATTTTGCACAAATGTTTCCTGATTTCGGGAAAGAAGATTTCATTGAGGCCTTAAGCTCATATTTCAGAAATGGCAAAGACGGTTTGGTGGGGATAATTATCGCAAGGCTTATGTTCACTACGAGAAAAAAGTTTCAGACAACACCTATTTGAAAGATGCATTTACGGAGGCCAGGGGCAATCTTTTTGATATTTGTATAATTTTTCTCAATACTATATTGAACTTACTAACACAAGTACAAACACTCTTCTGCGATAAAGAATTCAGGTTAATTTTTTATGAAGTAATCTTGATTTACATGTTAATTTATATTTTAAAAAAATTCCGGTATAAATTTATATATGTAGTGCCGACCTTGACAAATTCAAAGGCTCAAGTGAATCAAAATTTTGTGTCTAAGTCACTAATTTTTTTTTATTTACAAACAAGATTATTTTTGAAAAATTATCTTTCTAGCGATTTTGCTAGCAAAATCATTCATAAGTATTTCATAATCAAGATTTGGAAGCATATCTTTCTCAATGGATATCATGTACAATCCATTTAATCTCTCTTGTGACATATTCGAACGAAGATAAGACTTGATTAACTTTAATCTCGAAAATTTTCTTTCCGCGGAAGTCACTGTAACTGGTATAGTTAACAGAATCGTATAAGCAATAGTGACATTCAGATAACATTCTCCCATCACTTTCAAATAATTTAGCATCTCGATAGTTTTGTTAACTTCAATTGATAAACACTCTCTCAGAATTCTTAACTCAAGAAACAAGATTCCGGCGTCAATATCACAGACATCATCATGTTCATAAAATTTTCAAGATTAATGCATGAAGCTCTTAAACTATTATCACTTGCAGACTTCAACTTTTTCACACTAAATAAAAAACCAAAGGTTTTCTCATATAATTGAAATTGGTCGAATCTAAAACGAAGTGATGAATCAATATGATCAAGTAAGTGCATAAAATAGTTAACTTTGAAATTTTATTCACCTGATAAAATGACACCTTCTTCCTCACTTTCATCGTGTTGTCTTTTTTATTTTTTTTTAAAACGTGAAGCACTAGGAATAGTTAATTTTATTGTGCTTCTTTACATAAACAAAAATAAAAAAGAAATTATTTTGGCCATAATAATAATAATTATTATTATTATTTGGTTTTTATATCTTAAAAAAATTGGTATTTTTTTATAAAAATATTATGCCCCTAATTTTTTTTGTGCCTCTACATATATTTTTTAATTTTTTTCACTCTTTTATAAAAAAAATGGGCCCCTAATTTTATTTTATTTTGGTGCCCCATTTAAGAGTATAAGTCGCTTGGCCTCAGGGCCAGCTCTCTGTATATGTGTCTAAGAGAGGGAGATAAGATATATTTATTATTTTTAATTATAAAAAAATAACAACTCCAATAAAATTAAAATATTTTAAGATGCTTTAAGTTTAATTTAATTTAATTTTAAACCTTTTTATTTTACTGTAACATAACTCAGCTTGAAATAATTGTATTTTTTTATCCATATCATAATAAATTTTCTTATTATGTAATTATGTACAAACTTTATAAAGATCTCTTTCAATCGTATCATATTTTCGGGTGGCCTTTTGAACTAATTTTCAAATTTTCTACTCTTTTTCAACCTAACATGTACTACCTTTTAGTTGTGTGTGGCCAAGGTTCCCTTGCTAACAATGTGAGTCCGCCACCACTGTCCCAACTAAATTTCAGAAGTTGTCATGATAGTTTCTGTATCACAATGATCAAGCCACAAGCGGTAGAAATGATAAATTGATATCGGTATTCGTAACGTCTCGTATCAAATAGAATAAATATGTTTAAATCATTTATAAGAATAAATTAACAATTAATATATATTAATTTGCTAGTTATTATGGACTAATTTGTGTTAAGTGTTGGTTGTGGTATACATTCATTCATGTGATTGAGTTGTTATAAATGTATTAGAGTCATGCCCGGCCAGAAATGTAAAGGCATTGCCTAGGTTTCGTAAATTTGTCTGTGACTCGACGAGGACATCCAATAAGATGAGGGGTTTATAAAATTCACAACATAAGTATATTTGAGTCATTTATAAGAACAAGTCAATTAATAACTAATGCATATTTCTAATTTTTTTTTAAATTTGTTATGGGTTATTGAGTCTGATATGCATTCAATCATGGGATTTAGTTGTTATAATATTGGTTCAAACAAGAAACTAACTTAATTTGATACTGAATAAACTATGACAACATTTGAATCAATTTTTAAGTCGGTCTTCCAGAGGAAGCTCAAACTAATTATAGAATAATAATGAATAAATTATTAAACGAACAAATTAATAGGTATATGAATTAAGATATAATAATAATAATAATATATTATCACTCTCTAAAAATATGATGTTGCGGAAAATAATAATGTTACAAAATGACCATTTAAATGCCCCTCAAAATAATTATGATTACCGGGCTTGCATTTTCGTTTTTTATACTTTTCAGAACCACTTCCTTCAAAATAGTTCATTGATTTAAATGTGTACTCATGCAGAACCAGTTTTTTTTTTTTATAATCGTTGGCATTTTCTGATGATTTTAAAGTCCTGCAAGTTTTTTTCTCCAATGTTTAAATGTTTATGTTGTGATTCTATGAATTTTATCATCGCGGACGAATTTTGCAATTTGATCAATCTGTAATTAATGTAAATATGCAGTTTCATGATTTTGCCATTCCCAGAATACGGCAGTTCTGCATTTCTGGAAAAATTCTGCAGGGTTCGAGAAGGATTTGTAGCCATGATTAAACAAACAGCAACCAAATACATACTTGATCAATGTAACAATCACGAATAATATACAAGTATACAACCGTGCATATTTGATGAGGCAACAATTAAAATTTAAAACAGAACACATCATTGCAAAAGTTCTTGTAATATTACACATTGTGTTTCATAATCTTTCAGTCTTTACATATTACTGATTGTATACAACCACTACTATTAAAGATACAACTATTACAGAACCAGTTCAGAAACTCAGCAGAATGGCAACGAGCCACTTTTATTTTTAACAAATGATAAATCTTGAACTATACGCATATCAGTTAATATATAATAATTCTAACATCCGGAACATCCAATTCAACTTTGACAAGTTATTTCAACAATTTAAGTCTTAAAAAAATTGTTTACGTCATACATGAATACATACATACAAGATTAATCTTGGCAATATTAAATTATATTTAGTCATGATGTATTTGCTAACTCATAATATGAATATTTATAAACAATTGCAGTACATATTCACATATACAAGCCTACAGTGTAAGAGCAGTGCTTCATATGGTGCACGGTGCAGATAGAGCCAATTTACCCAAGTTTGCAGTGCACAACCTTGGCGCTACGTAGTTAGCGCAACCACCAAGCTCCTCACCATGCTTGCAATCGTAATCCTAGGTTAATGAATTATACTTTCTTGGATGGAAGCCTCCAGTTAAAACAGTGATATACCAATATCAGTTGCAAAGTTTGTTTTGAATAGTAGTTACGTGCTTCCTCGAGATTGTTGTAGCCCCTTTTGTAGTCTTTTAAATTCCTTAAAAACGGGGCCTGGCTTAAAGTCGCTTCTGGCCCTGTACATGCAAAGATATCCCACTTCTTTTCATATTATATAATGAAAGTAGATCATGTTCTAGATACAAGCAGATGATGAATATTATGTATGCTGAAGACAACACAAAAAAATATAACTTGTAAATACTAAAGCAACTATATTGAACAATACAAAAATAAAATTATTAATCATATTACATTACACGTTTATTAAGGACAAATTTATTATCATTATTATCAAATTCTATTTTAGCAATAAGTGGAAGATTATTTCAAGAAAATAAGTATATAACCACACCAACTACTCTCTACCAAATAATTAAAAACCTTCGGAATATATCCTAACAAGATTACCCTGGGGGCTTGGGGGTGGGGAATCAATGATCTATTCGGCGTCACTTCAAGCTAGTGTTGTAGGAAGTGGATAATAACGACATCAACTATTGCTTGTCGAACTTTAGAATTAATTGTTTATTGTAATTTAAAATAAAATAGATATTTTTTTATCACTTAACTCTTATCTTATTTAGAAGGTCGTCAGTTGTCACCAAACTAAAACAAAACGTTAAAGTTTTAAAAATAAAGAATTATTAATTGAAATTTAAATCATACCTGCAAAATTATTTTATTGTAGAAATATGTATATTAAAATAGATTTTAAAACTCAATATGTATACACTTACATATTTTTTGTCACCGGATAATACATAAAATCAAAATATTAATTATAAATAATTTAAAAAAAAAAGGAATTATTGTCCCCAAACGTTCCACCGGATTCACTTGAGGTAACCTTCCACGTATCCGATTTCGTACCCCGTATCGAATCGAACCGCGTTCTATGTAACATTGGGTTAAACAATTCATTAAGCTAATCTTATGTCACATTGTCCCAAAATAAGATTACTCTTAGAATAGTGATTCATATAAGTTATTAAATTTTAATGCCTCCAGTTACTGACCATTATTTTAAACTTAAAAATTAAATGACAGCAATTCGCATTTTCTATTAAACTAACATCTTGTTTAGTCACCCATATTTCAACTGACCTAACTTACTCCGCATATCTACAGGTATAGACAAATTCACACCCAGGAAAGAACTACAATAGGAGAAGTAAGCTTTTTATGAGAGAATCTCTAGTTTACCTGTTTCTATATGCAATTTAAATAAGATCATAAAAGACTCTTAGTCTCTTTTTCTTTACTAGTCTTGTCCTGATTTTCTGGAAGTAGTGCTATCTCATGGTGGCATCACTAATTCAGAACTGCATACTACCATATTGTTAACCCTATTATTCAGCAAGGATGTACTGCTACAATACATTTCCTATGCAATGAATGCTTTAGGCATACTATTTGATCTTTTCCATCAGTATTACTTGTTAATTGAAGACTTGTTGTGGATAAAAATTAGAGTGGAAGGTGCAGGTACAATAGACAGACTTCCATATGGCTGTTTAACTTGATGCTTGGATTGTAGCTCTCTAATTTAGATGTATGGGCTCTGTATACAATCAAACGGCCAAGTAATGCTTGGACTAGTAACTAGCACATTAGCGAGAAGATGAGTAATACATTATACCTTTTACGCTAATATTCATTCCTAGATAACTTGATTAAATAACTAGGAAATTTAATTACAACATTTGTAATGAACTTGGTAGGCAAAGATCGGAATGCAAACCTAACCAGAACTTGACATTTCTTCGTAGATTACACCACATCATTGGTAGGAAATGCCTGAAGATCTAACTCCTGCAAATGAGAGAAAGATGCAAGTTAGACGAATATGTTATATGTATGTATGTGCGTATCTTTCAATCATCCAATTTATCCTACAATTAATCATCTTGCCCATAAGACCATCAAGGAAAACCAAAGATAATTAGACACCACGTCAACTGCTTTTATACTTTTATTATTACGATTATTTATACTTTAGCCCTAATAGTTTACTCGTTTAGACACATAAACACTTGAAGTTTAAAAATGTACTTACGTGCCCTCATTGTTGACATGTTTGTCAAATGTACACATCGACCCCATCGACTATTGTTTTCCCAAAAATAACCTTATTCTCATTATTAATATTATACAATAGCGAATTAAGATCCTACTGACTATTTAAATGTAAAATTTATCATGTAATACTATTGAAATATTATATAGTTTATTTAATATTCTATTAGATATTTTAATATATTAGTTTGCTATAATTCATTACATATTACATCGAAATCACATATTTTACTAAATATTAATGTTAAGATTTCACCGATTATTCTAATGTAAAATTCAATATACCATATCTAATTAATATAATTCAATTATTATATATTTTGTTAAATATTATTAATATGAATATTCAATGAACATTCTAGTAATCAATATTTTGCAAAAATTTATTAAGTGTAAACATTTTGTTAAATTTTATCGTATAATATCTTAGTAGAATCTTAATAGTAATGTGTAATAAAATTAAAATTTTATTATATTGTGCTGTAAAAATAAATTATGATACATAAAGTAGAAAATTTAGTGTATCAATGTAATCAATTATATTAAATTTATGTTAAAATATTTGGTAAAACACTTTTTAAATTCTTAATATTATACTAATTTTCTTATTTAATAAATATCAGGATATTTTATATGGTACCCTTATACAATTGGCTTTTGCTAATGGTACCATTATATTATTGACTTTTATCCATGGTACCCTCGTACATTTGATTTTTCATATATAATACCATTTTGTCAAGTAAAAAGCAATAGAATTGATCTCAAACTGTAAAAAAAATTGTATATTTGAAATCTTTGTGAAAATTACATAAAATATACCCTTAAATTATGTAAAACGGAGTCAAAATGAGTGAGATATTGATGATCAAAGTTTGGTTATGGAGTTTGAATATATCTCAATCATTTTAATTCCGTTTTACATGATTTAATCGTCTATTCCAGTATTTTTTAGCAAATATTTCAAATATACAATTTGTTTTACAGTCTGAAATCAATTCTATTACCTTTTACTTAACAGAAGGGTATTATATATGAAAAACCAAATGTACATATATGAAAAACCAAATGTACGAGGGTACCATGGATAGAAGTCAATAATGTAATGGTACAATCGGCAAAAGTCAATTGTATAAGGGTACCATAAAGAATATCTCTTTAATATCTAATGTGATTAATTTGTTGAATATTGATAATCATTAAATATCATTTTATTAATTATCATTTTATTAAGTATGAGGGTAGTTTTGGAATAACAATAAGCGATGGGGTTGATGTGTACATTTGACAAACATCACGGAGCTACGTTTTAAAGTTTGCGGGTTTATGTGTCTACGGGAAAACTATTAGGCCTAAAGTATAAATAACCCTTATTATTATCTCAATAAATAAAAAATCAAGAGAAAATCGGTCAACATTATCAATGAGAAGAGGAACAAGCAATAATCATTATTTGTACGTGTCCATTTCAGGCATAATACAAGGAGGCAGCTAGCATATATATTATTTATGCACTAAGAAAATCATTTGGTATGGTTTCTAACTTGATTTTTGCTACCTCTTCCAACACCAGAAGCATGTGATGCCTTTTTCAATGATTCATATTTTTTATCTCACAAGACGAGAAGATAGGCTAATATGTTTGTGTAATTGTATTGATAAGCAAAACAATACTCATAATACGAAATTCTACCATAAATAATCAGCAAAAGCAGAGCAGGTTTAAAAGCAAAATAACAAGATAAGAATTTGTTCATATATAACTTAGCTTCTTTTTCTGCTGATTTTTTTTTTACGAAAAATAACAATCACAAGTTCATATCAAGTACAAAGCTGCTTAATACTAAAGAAAGTTTTTAAATGTATGAAGATATCTTCTGTGCTCTAGATTAACAGGAAGGGGGAGAATAAATACATGTAAGAATAAACTGGTTTTATAGGAGAATATCAAGCAAAACCAATGACATTACCCGAAAATCTGCGAAGAGAGCTCCACAAGCACAACTAAATCATTCTTTGACGGCCAAAAGTCTGCAGAATACCCTTGACATTCACGCTTATAGTTAGTCGCACCAGTGAGGTTCCCGAATAGCAAAATTAATAGTTTATGATCTTGGCCAATCTAGCTTTTGACTGGAGTTTTCTAGCTTCTCCCATAAAACCTGACCCGCGAAGTCCATCAATCACAGCCCGCTGGGCAGATTTTAGAACTCTCATGTTACCTCTTAAACAGGAAAGCATGAGTTTCGATGCACAGCGGAACCTTCCTGCCATGCAAAGGTTGTGCACCAAGGAGGTGTATGTATAAGAATCCTTAAATTCCATAGTCTCAAATAACTTTAATGCACGATCAATATGACCAGCTTTACACAGTCTGTCAACCAAGCAATTGTAAGCAACCAAGTTTGAGTCAAACCCCATCATATTCATATTATTCAGATGTCTTTGGGCCCCCTCAATATTACCAGCTTTACATAACCCATCAATAATAATTGTGTGGGTATACTTGTCACATTCCATACCTTCTTCCTCTAATTTGTCTAAAACCTGATAGACATCTTCTAAATTACGCTCTTTAAAATATAAATTAATAAGGGTGTTATATGAAACTATATCCAAACTAATACCACTAGTAATCATTTGCCCGAAACATTCATTTGCCTCATTCACCCTGCCAGCTTTAAGTAAAGCACCGATGACTGTACAGTATGCAAAGGCATCAAATGTATATCCGTTCCTCTTCATCTCCGAGAAAATCTCAAACCCTTCTACAAATCTCCTAGATCTGAAACAGCTTTTCATTAGTGTAGTATAAATAATAGCATTAGGCATGCGACCCGATTCCTCAAGCTCTTTAAGAATCTTTCTTGCTGTGCCTAGCCTACGTGACTTGCACAGCCCATTAAGAAGTATATTGTATGTTACCAACTGAGGAACAAACCCACCTCTTTGTAGATTCCTAAATAACATAAGAGCATTGTTGATATATCCATTTTTGCATAGGCCGTTTATCATAATATTGAAGGTGGCAGGATGAGGAGGAAGATTGTTCAAAATAATATCTTGGAAAACCTGATTGGCCTCATCTGGCTTTCCTAATTTAAAAAAGCAATGCATCAATGTGTTGTAACTCCAAACATCAGGACGGATACCTGTCCGAAGCATTTCATCAAACAAATTGAAAAATCGCGTCAGTAACCTTTGCCTAGCAGCACCAGCCATCAATGAATTAAATGTAACAACATTCGGGCGTATCCCAGCCTCTTTCATCCTATAAAGAACCGAATAGCCTGCGTCAAGCCCAATAAACCGACAATATGCAGCAACAAGTGTATTGTAGCTTACAACATCTGGTAACACTCCTATCCGTATACCACTTATCAAAACAGCTTCAGCTTTCTGCAATTGCTGAACTTTACATAAAGAATCTATACATATATTTAGTAACTTAGTAGACAATCTACTCCCCATTATCTCTTTTAGTATCACTTCACCAAAAATGATCAAAATGAGCTGCAAAACCTCTTAAAAATCAGAACTTTACACCAGTCAGAAGCCCATTTCTTGGTAAAAAAATACTTCTCATAAAATAATCAAACCCCATCCAGAAAAAATAAAGATGCAAGTTTCACACAACTGAGTAAAAGGAAATATATATCCAATTCAAAAAAACTTTCACTTCGGCTTTTTAACAAACACTTGTAGAGCATAAAATCCGAATTAAAGAACCACGATGAGCAAGAACTCGTGCTTATTGATCAAAATCATACAGACTGGAGAAGAGAATTCATGGGTCACTTGGGGTTTATATCAACAAAGATGTGTGTGTGAACTGCCTATACAGCCCATCACAAGCAAAGAATATAGGAATGTAAATTCATGTGGTATAGCAAAGAATATAGGAATGTGTGTGTGAACGATATGTATAGGCAGTATAGCAAAGAATCAACATACCCGGGTCATAATATCCGTTTAAATCTCAGCTGATTTATTTGCTTTTTGGTTGAATAATTTAGCGGCATTTGTTTAAACCCGCACGGGGAAAGAAATGTAAATTAGTGGGACTAATAAATTAATTACTCATAGGATATTATTTGGATATAAATTTATAAACAAATTTACAATTTATATTTCCATATATCTTTTATCCAGATTGCAAATAAAAATCCAATATTAGTTAATCTACTCCCCGTTGGGCACACTAGAAAGATACAAATTGAAATGTGAAGTGGCATAACATAATTACGTTATGTGTCATCTTAGACATTTCTCTCACTAATGTGACGGGCCAACACCCTTTTCCCATATCTCGTTCTTATCAAGTGCACTCATCCGACAGTAATTATGCAAAAATAGACTGCAAATCGCACAATTGTCACATTATGAAGATAACTTGAGTAAAAGTTTCTGAATAAATCGTGATTTTAATTGTGAGAATATTGAAAATGATTTGGCAGACGTGCAGGCTGCGACACAATAATACTTGTAATATCAGTAAAAAGATTACTAGGCCGAAGGTAAAAACATGTTGCCAACAAACCAATCTTTCATATGGATATTTTTCTACATTGCTTAGAGTTTTGAAGCTATGGGCAAACAATCAACACCTTACAGTAAAACATATACGTTACCAATACTGAAGAACAATTGCAACTTTGACTTTATCAAAATCTTTTCTCCTAATAGTGCTTCCTTGTATCAAAAACAATTTTGGAAACAAAAGTGAACACCACCCAACCAAAACTACGAAACTAGGAACAAAACTATTAATTCTGTTAACGCCTTCAAAAAAATGCATCCAAAACCTCTGTAATCTGATGCACTCATCCTTAGGCAATAGCACATCACAAGCTAAACTAGCTTCAAATTCTTCTGCAACTACAAAAAGGTTGTGATTTCATCACATCACAGTGCAATTCACACTTCTTCAACTCGAGCTCCACATCTCAGTACATCTTTAATGCAATTATTTATTTTTCAACAAACGAAGACTCTGCAAGGTCAATGGCACGAGCAAGACCTGCAGCTTTGTTCTCGCACTCTCTCTGCTCGTCTGCAGGGTTACTGTCCGCCACTATTCCTGCCCCAGCTTGGAGGTGGGCAACCCAATCTCGCCTCTTATTTGCGTCCTTGTATGAATACATAGTGTCATGACGCATACCAGTTGGAAATACAATGGTCCTCAAAGCCAAGGCAATATCCATATCACCGGAAAATGATATGCCTCCAAAACCACCACTGTATGGTCCACGCCTTGTGACTTCCAACTGATCAATCAATTCCATGGCTTTCACCTGTATCACAGCACAACAACAAAAACATAAAACAGACACCACAAATGTGAATCCACAATAATATGTAATGTTTATTCATGCTTGCAAGGAATATAAAGTATATGTGAAAAAATATCTCTTTTATACCACCATTTAGGGAATATAATTTAAAAGGTCCATCCCGAGGACCTTTTGGGCCAAGTACAAACCAACCATTGTGAGTCCATGTTCTATTTACTTTAAATAATGGGAATCTAAATATTCATAATTCATTAATCCTATATTACATTATCGTACTTATAATATCTGGATTTGCTAACCAGTTAAAGAATCAGTGATTCCTACTGTTCATATCATATCCATTAAAATAGGCTATTTAGAGTGCCACAGACACACAGGCTTGCAGCAGTTACAATTTCCCGTCATTTCAATTAATATACAAGCAAAATTATAGTGCATGCATCTAAAAGGGGACAGAATGAACCACCTTTGGGGCTCCACTAACTGTTCCAACGGGTAGTGCAGCACGTAGAGCATCCCAGCTGGTCAAACCGTCAAGAAGCTCTCCTGTAACCTGCCAAATTGGGACATAAACAGTGACAGAGTGAGTACAAAAGTCCAAGTTAAAGATAGCAAGTCACTTTAACAGTATTCTACAACATCCATTATTTTAAAATAGGAATAAGGCTAACTAATATCCAAGTTAAAGATAGTAAGTCACAAATATTATATTCAATTTGTGACTATATGTGTCAGGAACTAGGGTTTGTTCATTTATTTTTTTGGTGTTTTTTATGTTTAAGTGATAACAAATGCAGTAACAATAGAGAAATCGGAGAGATACAGCAGAGAAAGAGAGAGATTTATGCCATATTCCTGAGTTCAGGAAAGAAAAGAAGAGAAAATGTGTTATTTTCTTTTCTCCAAATTTTTTCATAAGTGGACAGAATTTTTGGGACAAATTGAATTTCTTCCCAATTCTTTAGGTCTCTCTTCCTTTCCTTCTAAAAAAATCACTCGGGAACAAGTAGATGAAAATAAATCATTCGCTTCCTTTCCCTTTCCCTTTCTTTCAAACAAATCTCTGGAACACAGTGTTAGAGAGATAATAGCAGAATTCGAGTATGAAGAGAGAATTAGAGAGAGAGAGATATCTTGTAGAAGAAGATAGATTCTAGAGAGAGAATTCACTTGAAAATCTAGAGAGAAACAAATTGGTGTAAACAAGTTCCATTTTCATATTTTTCATAATGCATAATAAAAAAAACATCCCCTACTTCTATTTATAGTGCTCAAGTAAATAACTCTGAAGTTGCTCAAATACCCCTTTACTAATACATACTAGCATTTTACTACTAATTATTTAGTACTACAGTGTTCCTAACAATATGAAATATTTAGCGGCTTCTCCCAACACCTTACTAACGTGGAAGAGATGGTCATCTAACATTTAAAAATACAGAGCTTACCGTAGAGCTAATGTGCATGACATGAGAATATCGCTCAACGTTCATGAGCTTTTCAACAGCTACAGAACCTGATTTTGATACCTGCATAAAAATCCTCTTTGTTATACACTTATTTCCATGCTTTTGACCAAGGTGCTCCAGGTCAACAGGTCAAGCAGATACAAAATGACAAAATGGTGGATGCAAAAATGTGTAAAAGCAACACATTGTTCAAGGTACTGCAGTTACATTTAGTAAGTCAAATATTTTAAAATTTTCAAGCATTTGTGAGAATCTGGAACTTTGTAACCACACTGACATCACAAAAAGACATAGCTAAAATATAATAGTCTATACTTGCCACAAACTAAATGGTGTCAACAATTTTCATCAAACCAAAGCATGATTAACCACTATTGTTTGTCATCATAGCTAAAACCTGAAGGCATCAACCAATACACAGACTTAAATAAGGTAGTTGTGGAAAACTAAGGAATCAAAGGGGAACAACATTCAAAAAGGTAACTATGATCATTATTGAAGATTTTTTGTTTCTCTTGTATCCCTAACAAACTGCTCTTAGTTCAGTTTTAATACCAATTGCTTGCTCTTCTTTCTTATTCCTAATGTCACTGTTGTTATAAACAAATTAACAGCGATTGCACAACAAAGATCTATGCCCATGGTCACAACTTACATATAATGCACTCATCTGTCAGATACAAAACTCGTGGAGATCCACATACATTGAAAATTGTTGTGTATTTATGATGGCTTCAAAATATATTTCCAATCAACTTGAGCACGCTCTTGGTGAGAGTGTGAGATTAACAATCACTTCGAGATGTGCAGGATGCAGATTCTGTAGTTGTTAGTAATAATCAATTAACTAAATGCATGGAAGCAGGAGCCTCTACCTTTCCAACATCATTCCTTCCCAAATCAACAAGCATAATGTGTTCAGCGCATTGCTTTTCATCATGCAGAAGCTGGTTCTCCAGCATATAGTCTTCTTTTGGTGTTTTTCCTCTTCTGATAGTTCCAGCAAGCGGACGATTAGTGATTTTTCTCTGCCAAGAGTTGAACATTTGAATATATTGTTAATACAAGTTAAAATATCTACATTGAAATAAATAAATTTTGCAACCCTTCCGAGCCACTCAATGTGACAAAAAAAAGTACAAAGAAAAGAGAAAATCATAGAGGATGCTTTGAGTTGTCAACATCATATATACCTTCTTGACTCGGGTGAGAATTTCTGGACTTGAAGCAACAAGAATACAGCCTCTGGCCTGATCATGATAAATGTTAAAAAGAAATCACGGAACTAAATTAAGATATACACAACTTATCAATTAAGTTTTTTGAAAGACATATAGACCTGTAAATAAGTCATATATGGACTGGGATTGACTATTCTTAATGCTCTGTACACTTCAAATGGATCAGCAAAAGTTCTCCTTTCGAAACGCTGGCTGAGCACAATTTGGAAAATATCGCCAGCCAAAATATGTTCTTTGGCCTGCAAGACCGCTTCTTTATATTCGTCACTCGACATAGATGAGTTCTTTAGAGAAGGACCAAAGAGACTAGTGGATAATTTGATTGAGCCAGCTGCAAGCCTTGGCCTGAGATTTCCAATCAAATCAAACAAAAACAAAATGGATATATATTGAAAAATGATTGGTGTCATGTTTGTAGTTAAAAAAACTTACGGAACTATATCATGCACTCTAGACACTAAGGTGTCCAGACGGTCCATTCCATCATTATATGCCTCCTCAATGGAAGCAAACCGGCCCAAATGAACCCAGTGTATTACAAAGGCCTTCTGTAGTTGTAAAGCAGAAGATAATAGATAAACTTAGGATACTTGAGATAAAGTAAACTCATTACAATTTCGGATCTTAAGCCAGTAATAAATTCTCATCTATCAGCACACTCGTGACCATATGAAACTTTATATGGGACGAAATGAGAATACTTCTGGAAGATAGTTGAATCATCAAATATTATAAAGAACATTTAAATATGAGGTCAAGATTTGTAAATATTATGATATTTTACAGTCTGCACAGCTTTACAGTGGTGTTGAATAATGAACGTGTCTCAGTTTTGATCATCTCTGACTGAATTGACTATTACAGTGGAGTTGATTATTAACACATGTCACAATTTACATCATCTGAGCGATTATACTGTTTCCCTCCAGAATAAAACTAATAAAAAGATAGCCTTCACATGTATAAATGTATACACTTTGATTTAAAAAACTGATTAGAAACTATACGTTAGGTGAAAAAATAAGATTCGCCCAAATAAAACACAATGACAAAATCTTCAAATTGGTTAAAACTTTGAACAATATAACCTTCTCTACATGATCAAACACAATCACATCATCATAAAGTCCAAGATGAACATCAGGAAGGTTTCTGTCATCTTCTGGAGCATTCAAAAAAGGTAGCTTCTTCTTCTCTACGTAGCGTACAGTATCATATGAGAAATAACCAACCCAACCACCTATTCAGAAATAAAGTGCACTACTAAATCAATACATGGAAACAAATACCACACGCATTTTATAAAACAATTATGATTAATTCATTATATGAACCTTATGTCAGGTAACTTGACAAAGCTCTAATCACATATATACAGCCAGAAACAAAAATCATAGATAATTGTATGCACGATTAAAGTAATGTAGAATTTATTTTATGGGGAAAATAGGCTACTAGCATATTCCTGTGCAGCAGATAGTTAATGCAAGGATAAGAAGTTTAAGTCTATTCATATGTTCTTCTTTCATGATTCTTCGACACTGGATATTTAATCCAGTTTAATTTAGAAATATATGAGCACTAGTGAAAGATGTTCACCACAAAAAGCTTCAGGAAGCTCATCAATACGTTGGGGTGTCCAACCCTCCATAATCCTCCTAGGAACAACCATGGGATCTTCAGCAATCTCCTCTGTCCTCTGCCCTTTACGGTGATCCATAATTGTCACCACACTCTCTTTTGCAACGATTTCCATTGTCGGTTGTGCTCCAATCACACTGAACCGCCCCTAACACGGCCAATTCAACAGTCAACAACCAACACATAACTATAAAGAATTGAGAATTCATAAAATATGAAGCATCAACATTTCAAAGAAAGATTAAAATATCATATCATAACTAGCATTCTATAGTTCCAAGGTAAAAGTTTTGCTTAAATTAATACAGCATAAATAAAGCTGGCACTAAATTGTTAAAATATGGAGAATGCAACATATATCGTAAAGTATTGAATGAAAAAATGGTGAATAGAAAAGGACTGACAACACTAGAAGCCTTCAAACCGGGATCAACGGACTCGAACAAAAAGCTAGGAGCATCCCTATCATCTTCCTTGACTAAACACCTATAGGCTAACACCGGAGTGAGATGATCGGAAAATATAGTCCTGTACAAGGGAATTAAATTCCCGTTACTGGCAGCTTCCTTGAACTTAATCGATTGATCAACTGCACAAATAAACGCTCAATCAATTACACGATATCAGTACAAACATATAATATGTGTGCGCGCGCGCGCGCGAGAGAGAGAGAGAGACCTAATGAAGGAGGGGAGAGTGCGGAGCAAATGAGAGTGCGGAAGCGAGAGAGAGGAGGGGGGAGGAGAGAGAGGGAGTGAGGACCGCGGCGGAGATGCGACGGCGGGAGAGGACGGGGAGAGAGAGCTAGGGTTTCCATTTAGTTAGTGCATTCGAAAGAAATGAGAAATAGGAAGGATAGATATAGAGCGAGAAAGTAAAAAATGATGGCTTCTCACGTCGTTTTCTGTTATTGTACTCTCGTCTGCCAGTGAGGCAGTGCAGAACCACCCAAATGTTCCTTGTACATTTATTATTTACTATAAAAATAAAATTATTATTGTGAGTTTTAAATATGTTTTTGCTCGTTTTAGTATTGTACCACACTACCACTAGTCTACTACTGGACCTGGCAAAATACCTGAGGGGAAAAAATTCTGTAAATTCTGTTGTGTATATTATTGTGTAATCGTTAATGAGTCAAATTTTAGATAAAATATTTAATTTGATAAAAATTGAATTTAATTTTTTTAAAAATAAATTAAACATAAATAATATAAAATTCAAATCGATTCGCCCCATTTACTCAATTTTAATATACTTGTCAAGAATTTGTTAAATATCAAACTGCAAGTTTAGTAGAGTAGTAAATAAAAGTAGGTGTACGGACAAGAAACAAACAAACACATGAAAGTACATGCATAAATACGAGACGTATCAACTCCTCTGTTGCCATTTCAGGGCTTGTTTGCTTCCACTCTCCCCCATACACAGCAAACCCACCTATTATTACTCCACGGAGAAGAATAAGTAGAAGATAGCGTAAGATGAGAAGCTAGCGCTGTTGGATATATACAATCAGATACTCATTGTGGGTGTTGATAATGTTGGATCTAATCAGCTTCAGGGTATCGGGGCAGGCTTGAGAGGTGATTCTGTCATTTTGATGGGTAAAAATGCCTTGTTGGAATAACAAGGTACGTATGTTTTGTTTGGTAGGTGTTACTTTTATGTGGGTATGTGATTATTGTTTCAACTTGTACATTTTTACATGTTCTAGTAAGATTGTTATTCCTTGTACAATACAAAGTTGGTACTATTGCAAGTTGGAATTTTTTGACGAGACAGAAAGAGAGACTATTACTAGGACAAAAGCTCTACCGTACTTTCTAAGATTTTGAAATACTTGCTTCTTTTACTGTAATGTAATTGAATCAGTTGAAATGTATTCGTGCTTTGCAAAATTAACTTCTTCACAATCATTCATAGTTAAATTCCGAGTTCTGTAATTCTGGTGTTAAATTAGTTTCACTTTTTTACAAACACCATCCGTGGCTGATCAGTTGATGATATCCGTCAAATTTCTTATTTAGAAATTGCTTATGTGAAAATGTTTACTTGATCAGGTTGGAGCTCCTGCATGTGTTGGCCTCGTTGCTCAAATTGATGTCGTTGTGCCCCCTGGAAACACAGGGCTTCATCCGTCTCAGACATCCTTCTTTCAGGTTACTTTGCTAATTTAAGTTTGGACAAACATAATTGCTAAATGTTTCTGTTAAAATATCATATCTACGTTTCCAGGTGCTTAATATTCCCACTAAAACCAACAAAGGGACTGTGGAGATAACAACAAATGTGGATCTGATCAAGAAGGGGGAGAAGGTTGGATCCTCTGAAGCTGCACTTCTGGCAAAGCTTGGTCTGAAGCCCTTTTCTTACGGTCTAATAATCAAGTCAGCTTATGACAATGGCTCTGTCCTTAGTCCAGAAATTCTTGAACTCACTGAAGAAGAAGTTGCATTGAAGTTTGCAAATGGGTTGGCAAATGTTGCTGCTGTAGCCCTCTCTATTTCATACCCAAGTATTGCTGCAGCACCATCCATGTTCATCAACGCCTACAAAAATGTCTTGGCTTTGTCTGTGGCAACAGACTACACTTTTAAGCAGGCTGAGGAAGTGGAGTTTCTAAAGGTCAGTAATCAAAAGTGAAATTAAAACCCCAGTTATTTATTATGTGTCCGAGTTATTTCTGTGCAATTTTTTTTCCGAATGAAAATATAATGTACAAATAAGCCCTGTCTTTCTCGAAATTAAATTTAAATTTTCTACAAACTCTTAAGTAGCGGTTAGGCTACCTAACATTTTTCTCATCACCATCACCCGTTTAGTAACAAAGATTAGACCTCTCTATGATATCAAATTTAATGTATTGCTTTGTTTAACTTAATTAGCTGGAAATGATAAATCATTTCAAATTTTAAACTTCTCAGGATCCATCTAAGTTTGCTAGTACTGTGGTTGCTGTTGCTAAATCTGGGGGTCAGGCTGCTCCTGCGAAGGAGGAAGCAAAGAAGGAAGAACCAGAAGAGGAATCAGATGATGATCTGGTATCTGGTTTGTTCGATTAAGATGAGTCGAGTCCTTGTGCTAAAAACATTCAGATGTTGAGAGAGTGTAGTAGTCATGTATCTGAAGACAATCTGGTTTGCTTGGTTTGTAAGATCGTATTCTTATGCTTTGGTCTAATGTTTGAATCTGCTGAATGCTAGGGATGTGCAGAGTTGTTAGCTTAATGTAAGTTCCAAATCTGCCGAGAGTTTAATAATATCTTATGAACACTTAGATCGTACTAAAACCTCTAGTTCTGTTTGGTTTTTGCCGGTCCTTATTTTTCATGATCTATCTGGAGTTCCGAATCAACTGAATGCTGGGAAAGTGAATAATTTATGCTTTATGTTAGGTGTGAAATCTGGTGAATACTAGGAATGCAGAAATTAAAATTGTTCAAGATTTGTTTGCATAAAAAGCCTTGTTGAAATTGTTTTTCTGGTTGGATAAGGCTATATTTGTCGGATAGTATTATCACTAAATATCGAAGTTTAACATCGAAGAATGATGTAATCATACAAGTAATTGATGATCAACATGCCATTTAGTATAAAATAACGTATTAAGTATTAACAATATAACATCCCTAGTGTTGGGCCTTTACGTCCTGTGAAACGCAAGGGCTTGTGTTCTAAACACACTCATAGAAACTAGAAAGACCAATAGTTTCTTGTGCCAAATATAAGATTTTAAGTAATCGATCACCAATCTGAATAAGTGAACCAGGTATCATGCAAATCAGTTAAGTTGAAATAAATATTACATTAATAAGTTTTAATTAAGAAATTAAGTATAAATTTGTTTTGGAATCATTAAAATCCTGAATAAATCAAGAAAAATCATTAGACGTATAAATTTGTATTTTTAGGTTATATTTTACAAAAAAATGAGTTTATCATTCCCAATCTATTTTTATAAATCAAAAGAAAAGAACCATAGAATTAATAAATAAATAGTATAAAATTTCTTAACTTTCAAAAATATTACCCGAGATATTAAAATTTACAATTTTTCATTTGGTTGTGATAATATGAAGAACTCGAAAAAATAACCATTATCAATATATATAGTGAATTATCAAACTTTATTAATGATCAATAAGGAAAATGATATCCGGTCTCTACTACAATAACCAAAATTGATATTTAACCCTTTTTAGATGAATTTCAAGTTTTTAAATATTGACGCAACATCCACTAATCTTGTCAAAAATAAACTCAGCAAGATGAACTAAAATATATTACCATTAAATAATCAACATGTTAACAACTTAACATGATACAAACAAGGAATTGTATAACTTTAATTTTGAGGTTCTACATCACTAACTAGTATCTACTATAGTCCACCTTGTCCTCGTGATTACAATCTCTATCTGTATATTCGAATGCAATTATTAAATTGCAACTCTCACTATGTGCAGCTAACACCTATTCCAGATTTCTGATCTTACAACATTGGTTAGTGCATCAGCAGAGTTATGTTGGCTGGAGCCATCTACCTTGAAACCGTAGGCTTAGCACAATTACCTGCATATTATGCAAATGAAAATTAGGCATCTTGTGGAGCGAATTCTTCTCAAGTTTTTAAGAGTAGACATCGCACACATAAATCACAAAAAATTACATCATTCCTGTTCATATCATTTTGAATCTATATATCATTCTAGTCAACATATTCACTGTCATAATTTGGCAACTAGATTTTTCTACTAGTTTTATGCATTCTGTCAAACTGGTAATTGGTGCTAACAAGTCTACAACCCCATATAGTTGTCAAACTGACTCAATTAGTCGATTGTAAATAATTTTGACGAGCATTTGGAGAATATAGAAGAGATTGAAAAGCATAAATGTATTTCATGATGGAGACACAAAAATAATACAATGCAATGATCTCTAACCATTTTAAACAGATGCTTCAAACGTGCCATAAATTGATCGCTGAGAACATTGCAATAATTTATTGAAGACAATTTCGGAAGTAGCGAACCCCCTGTTGCATAAAATTAATATGGTAAGTAAAAAATATCTTTGCTAAAGGTGCACAATGTCAATATAAATAAAATATTTTTTCAAGAAAGAAATAATAGTAGATTAAACAAGAGTGCAGTAAAACGATATCAGATTAGTTTGTTGTACCTGCAATGCAAAACTAATGTCTGCTTCATCTATCTTTAGTGCTACTCGTCTCAATTTTTCTTCTCGAGATTGACCAAGTTTAAGAATACCCTGCACGTCACATGATGTGTCAAATATTTACCACCTGTCAATAGTAAAAGCTGTCCTAGATAAGGCATATTGGTACCATTTGTGATACCTTATAAGTAGCTTATAAGTTGAATGCAACTTTTGCAGATAACTCAGAGATAAAATTTTGTAAGATAAGAACAAATTAAGGGCGATCTGTGACCCCGCTGCCTAGTAATTTTAGAAATATTTTTTCAACTAGTATTCATTTACCTACAGTTTTATTTCATCTTACATGTGGCAAGAATAAGTACAAGATATCTCATTCTATTTTCTGTTACAAGACTGCAATGAATAATACATCACAAAAGTCTAGAACCATGGGTCCCTGAGTGACACTGATTATAAAATATATAATATCTTCAAAATGGCCATTGCTTCTAGTTATAGTAAATTTACTTTGCATCCCTAATCTAAATATTTTGCATGACTACCTCAAACAAAATTCTCAGAGCACGTTGTGTACCTGGTCACTAAGTACTCTGCACATACTTGAAAGTTCCATTATGCCTATTGGTGGTATTAGTGTTGTTTTGCAGATGTCCATGTAAGATTTGTTTAGCTGCATTAATAAATAAAATTTATGTAAACAAAATATATCCAGAAAAATTGCCACCAAAATTAAGTGTTTTCTCTTTTTTTCCAATATAGTAAGAAGCATACCTCCCCGATAGTTGTATCTTTCTTACCCCTGCGGAACAGCTTCACAGCTGAACAAAGAATTATCTGCTCAAACAGTTAAATGGGTCTTAGAGAGGTAATACAGGCATATCTCCGGACAATGAAAACTAATCATGAGATAAACACTTGGCCTCTACATTAGGAGCCTATGTGCAAGCAGAAGCATGCACCGTAATACCGTATAAAGCTGTGCACTTTAAGTGATTGTAAAAATATAGCATTAGGAGAGAAGCTCTTTGTTGGAGCATATGTGTGATTTATAAGGCTTAATCAATCAGCTTTCGACTTGGGCACTTCACTACAATTGATGATTCCATGTTTTGCAAAGTTTTTTCACAGCAAAAAAAGATGTGATGAGCCTCTCTAGCCAGACAAGAAGCTTGGTTTTGGCAAAATGCTCCCAATTTATTTGAAAGGTTTCAATGATTATCACATGAGCCATGTCACTTGAATAATTATCCCTCGTAATAAAAACTTGTTAAATTCAATAGCCTAAGCCTGGTTAGTTGTGGAAATAGAGGTTGTTGAATACCATGCTTGACCAGATGCTGGGGTTATCCTTCTAGTCAGCAACATAATAATTTTTTCCCCTATGAGATTATATAGAAAAGCACTGGTGGTGAAAAAACATAACAAGAATCTACGAACACCAAGAAAATAATTTAATTTTACACCTAGAAGATGTATATCATATTTCACGATAAGATGTTACTATTTGATTTGTAGTGATGCTGATCCCTGGTATTGTAGGATTTGTAGCCCAGTGGATACAACTCTTTTTTCTTAGTAACAAGGGGTCAAGGATTGATTGATTGAAGCCTCTGCGAAGGCATGTGTGTTTGAGTATTTGAATTTCTGTAATTGACCATTACAAATGAAAAATAAAAATACCTGCTGATGTTGTGGAAGGGATTGTATAGTCTCAACTACTGGCGATTTATAAGCCTTTGACAAAGCAAGAGCCATATGATCTATCCTCACCTGTAGTTACAGTACAATAGCAAAAGGAGTTGAGTGACTACACAGGCAACAGAAGGAACAAAATTATAATATAAAAATTAGCCATTAGTTTGAATCATTTAGAAGTTATATACTATATTTAGTAGACCAATAAAAATTAAGAAACCTGCGGCTAGAACATCTTACACTTGTTGACTGTTGCAAACAATATTAAGAGTAAATTTGGAAATTGTTTAAGACAAATTTAATGCATGAAGAACATTCCATCAGTAAAATTTACTGAAAGAAACTTGTACAACTGACCAATCATAACAAAAGGTAATACTAGTTGTCATCTATCTAGCCTTCTACCCAACAAACTCACATTTCCATTTACCAAATAGCAGCTAATAAAATGTAAGAGCACATAGTAACTGCACCATTACAAGATTTACAACCAAAGTGAGCACTTACTACATTGCTTTCTTGCATTTTCAGAATCTCACTAGCACCTGTTGGTTGAACAGAAAAACCATTATCCGTGGCTGAAAAATTTATATCACATGTAGTTTCTGTGAGCTCGGCTTCTAATATCTCAATCGCACTCCTGAAACAAAACAATGTATTGATGTAAATATAGAGTTGGCAAATCAAGAAATATAATTATGTAAAAACTTAATTCTCTTATCTTTTAGACAATGTTTTAGCTATGGAGGCATGCAAGACACCTACAAGTTTACAACAGCATTCCAACAATTGCACTTCATTATGTTATGTATAATTTAATATAAAATCCTGTGCTGCTTGAGGACTGACGTTGGTATGTGTATTCAGTTTTGTGATCAACATTCAACATTCATGCTTTCCAAGATGATATACAGTTCATATATATGTGTGTGTTGTGGGACTCAAATAATTAAAAAAAAAATACCTAAGACTATAAATACATAAACTATTGTTATAGCTGGTGATCTAATACAAGTGGCAATTAGTGCTATTATATAGTCTAGTTACAAAGAAATTAATACAACTGTTATTAGACATACCTGCATATTCCAAGTGCTTTCCTCATGTCCCCAGAAGCAGATGCAACTTTCTGCAATCAAACAAATACTATCAATTATTGTTCAGCTAACCTTATATGATTTTGTACCATATAATATGGATTCCTGAAATGTTCATCCATTAAATATAGATTATCAATTACAGTTCCATAACCTTATATGATTATTATATTATATAACATATATTCTATAACATGGAACTTTGTCCTGAATTAAGATTTCTTCTCACTTTTCTAATCATTTATTTATACTTTACAAATCTTGGAGACACTAATATCATAGGGAAGAAACTAAACACGGAAAACATAGGTTGTGGAGTACTCACTCTGGCACAAAATTCCAATGATTGTGGTTGAAACACAATGTACGGAAGCACCTGTTATAGTAATTTCAAATTTGAAGAAAGCAAGTATTAGAGACGTTTTCAAGGAATCAGAAAACGTAAGGCACATCCAATCATAAATTTCACAAAGGTGAATATAAACAAAGACTGAGCCCAACATTACCCTTAAGCGCTGTTGAATAATCTTGATTATCTGATCCTTGGAGTAGGCTCGAAAAGTTACAACCATAGGCTTGCCTAGCACAAAGAGCAGCAAAAAATTATGATAGATTTCATTCCAAGGAATAACTGATTCGAATTCTTTTCATGTATAGGATATATTATAGTGTTGTTGGTGATGGGTCTGGACGAAGTTTAGAAGACAATTATATAATTATTTCTGACACCAGCTCTCAATAGTTTCAGACTAATGTAAATATGCCAGGTAATCAAAATTGATATACTGCATTTCATTTCAATTTTTAGGAACATACAGTTAACGAATGTTACTCTCCAAAAGCCAAAAAATTTAACCAGATGCCTAAAATTGTGGCAATTTTAATCAGGTATGGCAACTTGAAGAGGTAATTGAGTCAGAACTTGTGGGGAAAAACAATCACAACTTCATACTTCAGATAAGTAACAAGTTCAATAGTCTAAGATATAAATTAGTTGACCAGATTGGAGAAATTACTCACAATTTAGGGATTGCAGCTTTGGTAGAAACCGGTCTGCAAGATCAATGGCATTAGCTATACCTGCATAAGAAAGTGACGGGATTAATGAGAGGTCTCACAACTTATTAGCCACCGTCAACTGCCCTGGAGAGTTGAGCTAGTGGGAAAACAAAAACAGATACTTATAACAGAAAGTTTCAGAAAAGCACGAGTTCCATAACCGCACCTATCAATATGCACCTGGAGAATGGTTTAGTCGTCAGCAGAAAAAGGTCATGAAGTACAGAGCGATCTTTTGTAATCAGATAATCCAACTCATCAGCAATAATCAGCCTGTAGCAATAACATAGATTTAGGCAGAGTAATGTTTAATTACAGTCAGTTGCAAAATAACTAATAAGCATGGTACTGTTATCAAAAGAACAAGTTTCTGAAAAACATAGTGATTCTTCTGTGATCGTGTAGTCCAAATCACCAGGAATAACAATTCTAGAAACAATGCAATCACTCTTAGTATAAAAAAAGTATTCTCTTAAAACTATTCTTTGTTCGCTATTATGCTTATTAAATATGGTATATGGCACAGATAAATGGAAGCATAATCCTTACGTCATTCTCATCCCCAGAGACTGTTGCTTTTGAGAATAAGAGTTTTGAAGTTGCTTTAATGGTGAAGTAGGACCTCTGATTTTCTTTTGTGGTTGGCAACTTGTAAGGATCTGCGAGTCATATCAGACTGTGAGCCCATGTACATAGAATGTGATGATTTTGATACTGATTTTGGTACCTTTGAAAAAATGTCAGCAGTGTTGGTTAGTGAAGTACAATTTATAGCCAAAACATCTGGTGGCCGAAGACCCTCCTGAAAGTAATACAAACAATTTAAAAAGTAATAATATTAAATTGTCCAAAATATCATACTTTAGCAAACACATTCTAGCACAATCGTCAAATATAACATAGAAATCATCGCCGATTACTCATGGATTCAAAACGCCTATCATAGATAGAAGTATGAGTTTTCAGTATTTAAACTTGTAGATCTAATAAGTAGGGTGAAGGAAAAAGCACATAAATCTATTCAACTAGAAAACATAATGTTTCTTGTGCATGTCAACTATATATGCAAATCATAGTAGCAGAATTAAGAAGAGATTTAATATTATTATGTAATAGTTTGCTGGAAGAAATAGTTTCTAAAGCATTTGCAACGTATCTTTTATTATATCAGAAATTTCCTTTAAAATGTCAGATTATATTTTCCTACCAAGTTAGTGATGCTGAGGATCGCCAAAAAAGGTCTCAAGTACAAATGTCATCCATATATTGGTGTTTAAAATTCATCATGATATTTATAGATCCATGCATTATTGTCACTTGTCATTTGAAACATATTATTGGAGACCCATAGCATTACTTTTAATTTATAACATTCACTTCATTATGTTACTCTTTTCTCCCTTCCACTCATTTCCAAACTAATATGAAATGGTCAGAGAAATTTTCATGGCTACTAACATATTAGGAGTATAATGACATAATAGTACTACTAGTTAAATACTAGTACTACTAATTAAATACAGAACACAATGGGTGAAAATTTGAAGTACTAGAAGATCATCCCAACTAATAAAAAATATATCTAATTTTTTATTAAACATGATACAGCACACTTTAACTAATTTTAATCATCAGTATATAATACTGAACAATTAGGCAATTAGAATACCTCATGTGTCCAATCAATCAGAGATCCTTTAATCTTATCCATTGACAGTGATTTTCCGGTCCCTGGCAATCCACACACATATAGACTCCCAGCTTTCTCTTGTTTTACACATTGCTTGCAAAAGTCCAAGATCTTTTTCTGTTCATCTTCGCGGCAGAAGACTGTAGGTTGCTCTGTTGATACATGCAAAGCCTCCTTTACAGTGCTCAGTTGATTGACATCTATGAAATCAGATAAAAACCAATGATTAATTAAATCAAATGCGTAATGCCACAAGCTCAAAGTCCAAAGCTCTATACAGTCACTATATCACAGTCTGACAGCTATGACTCTTATATAGTCATCTATCTTTTCGACAGAGGGGTTAACAGATAAGGAATCAAGTAACAAATCTAAAACCTTTTTTCACACAACAAATCTAGAACTTCAAAACAGAATAGATTTACCAAAATACATAATTATATAGGAAATAGTCAAGGCAATCCAAAAGATTCTCTTATTCCATATAAAATAATGAGTCTTTGTTTGTTGCTGAATATTTAGTTACCTGTTGGATTCCATACGAGTTTATCCAGAAAACTATCAGACAATTTCTTCACCGGTGTCTTTATAGTCAATTTCTCAGCCAACTCTGTCTTAACTCTCTATGAATATATAAAAAAAACAGAATAATTACAGTAAATAATCAAAGTTGATTAGTAAACATCACGATTATATAATTGATTACAAAATTTCAAATAGCAACTTACAGTTGCAGGACTATTAGGGCTGTCAACCATAAAGCGGCGAGGGGATTTCAACTTCATTGGACTGCTTTGCTTAGCCGAATCCGATCTAAGCATCCTTTTCTGAGGACTGGAGTTAACATTTGGTTGGACCTCACCGGCGGCTGAAGATAGGTTACGGTCAACAATTGTCGGCATGGCTAAATCAGAATCCTTTTCTCCTTCCTATTCAATCTGAGTTCCTATCCAATATGATGCACACAATCCAATATTAGTTGTGGAGCGACTGATGTTCACAGATTAACCTAAGAATTAATTTATTTACTTATCTCGGGAGGGGCACATAAGTACACTTTTCAAACACAATTATATTCAACAAACTACAAACAAAAATCAGATAATTCATAATTGAATTACAATAATATTTTATTTTAAAATTGTTTGAACAATATCAAAACCATACATACTTTTTCACTTTCCCGAATCAATAGAGTAACACATCAAAACTAATCTAAACACTACCAGTCTACCACTAGCTTTAACTAATCACATTCTTGTGCTTTCTTTTGATATAATAAAATTCTCCGCACATCAATTCAACATACCAAAAAATCAAAACAGGTACATAAGACGAAAAGACACCAACAACTTTCATCATCATATTAATTAATAAACTGTTATACCTGGAAAACTTACAGTGCATCGTAAATTCATTCTTATACCGATATACATCTATAAATCACATATACCGGAACACGAGTACATATAATCACAAATGAAGCAACTGAATTGCTGAAGGGACTTTGATCAAACACTTGATGCTCATCTATTAATTAGTAGACAAAATGTTGATGAAAGATGAATTTATCAAATCTGAGCATCACGGATACTATTGATACATATCATCAATTACACAATATATTATAATTCATGAAATCAAAATTAAATAACTTAAAGTATGAAACACACACGCACGCACACACAAGAAGATATGTACGGAGGTAGGTAGGGAATAACCTGAATTGTAAGAATTGAGATCAACAGATTTCAGAGCTCCGGAAGCAGCAATCAATAATTCAGATCTACTGTATGTGTGTGTGTGTGTGTGTGTGTGTGAAGGTCTGTGTATATATACATGGTGTGATATACCGCGTAATCTACCATAAAATATAAATGTTAACGCGGGAAAGATGGAGGCGTGCCCTGTTCCCGCCATTTTTTTTAGAGGGAAGATCATTTTGGAGGATGCCCTGTGGCCTGTGCCCCGTGCCCCGTGTGTATTATAGATTTATATTCTTGTCAAAAAAAATTATAGATTTTAATTTTAATTTTTTTAATAGAACTAGCTCCCGTGCGATGCAAATTGTTTAAAAAAATTTCTTTTGTATAATTTAAATATATTTATATTTTTATAATAATAATTTATAATTTATAAATTATTTAATATTAAATGTATATATTTTATATAATTTTTTCATATATTTTATTTGTATTTTAATAGATTAATATTTATTTATTTTGTTTAGTGATATGTTTTATTTAAAAAATTAATGTGATATGTATTTTAGTTAGGAGATTAATGTTTAAAAATTAATCTTAATAATAACTATTCGGCTCAAATACCGATCACGACCGTCAAAACTTTTAATCTTTCACATTTAATAATATACAAGCTTATAACCCGTGTGAAACACGGTATAACTAATATTTAAATAAATTTATTTTTTATTTATATTTTTATTTATATTATAATTAATATTTAAGTTAATTTATTTTTTATTAATATTTAATAAAATTTTATAATATTTAAAATTCATGTTAATACATATGATTTCTTATTTTATATAAATTTATTAAAGATATGAGTGATACTAAATTAATTAGAAGAGTTATTTTGATAATAATTTATAATTATGTATAATAAATAGATTTTTATTTAACATAAATATTTTTGTTATTTGGGTTTATAAAAATCAAGTACAATAAATATTATTATATTTAATATAAATATATTAAAATTTATACTCGTATTATATTATAATACTAAGTAACAATGTTGCGTGTAGCGCGGCCTATAAAATTTAATCAAAATTTTATGTTTACAATTTATCATAATTATTTTTTTTTATATTTTTAAAATGAGTTATATAAGCCAAAATTTCAAGACACGTCTTGTTTTTATTTATGTATAAAATCTATAATTTTTAAAATAATAAAATCAATAATTATTAATTATACATGTTTTTAAAAAATGATTAACAATTATATAAATTACATAAATATAGAATTATTAAATATAATAATTTATTTACGCATGACATAATTAATTTTTATTATTTAAAAATATAGTAACTAATATAATATGTTGCTTCAAAAATAATAATTAAATTTTTTTAAAATAAATATATAAATTATTAGTTCAAAATACACTATCATAAAATATGAAATTTGTAATAATTTTTTTAAAAAAAATCAAATTAAAATATGGAAATGAAAATTATAATAAAAATACAAATTAAAATTATTAAAAATAATTAAATAAGTATTTTAAAATTATTAAATAATTTAAATAATTAAATATAATAAACTTTGTTATATCATAAATTAATATGTCTTTTTTGTTTTATTGTTAACATAGAAAAATGTACTCGTTTGAGAGAACGAAAAATTAATGTAACAGTCCGCCATTCTTCGGACTATTAATTCGAACAAATCTAAAATACAAAACAATTTATAAATCTAAAACTTTATTACAGATGTAACTATTGCAAAAGCGCAATTAACAATAACAAGACTCCGTTGGAAATCCAATGCACTCCAACTTCCTCTTACATCAAACCTAAAAATTATAAGTAATGAGCTGCACAGCTCAGCAAATAATAATCGATTCAACTAGTTAACAAAATATAATTTTCGATACGATATATATACCATAACTTCGATGCACTTTCACATTCTTATTCTATACGACGACCACACACATTGAACAATAACTTGTTACCCACAATTTATACCACGATCACTAAAATCTGGTGATAATGGTCCTAAATTTCTAAAAAACTGTCACTACAACCCGGTGACCTTGGTCCTAAATTTTCACAAATTATGGCATAAATCAGAGTCCATTGACAAACAACACATGTAGGGTAATACATGTTACTTCAAAATATAACCATTTAACCCAAATTTATATAATCAAATATAAACACCATTTTGAAAATACCGGAAAGATCGATCAAAAAATTATCTCAACCTCGCAAACCAAGAATTCATATCATTTTAGAACATATATCCAATTCTCATTACCCAAACAATAACATCACATCTCAAACGTTGAACTTTTTCATAACTTCAATTCTGTCTAGATCTGTATTTTACATTTTTAACTCTTTAAACAATATTTTTTCGAAAAACTTAAAGAACGAAAGTTGTAGAGAACGAAAAGATTTTTCCTAAAAGTTCAGAATCAACGAATTCTGACTTACAGTGAATTTACTAAGAATTTTACAAGATAGCTGAATTATGTATAAGAAATTCTACGAAATTGATGAACAAAGATGAAGAAAAATAATGAAGAATTGTATCGGGAGAGATTTGTAACTATTTAATATGTGCAAATACATTCCGTTCTTTTAACCCAACTCAAGCTGAAGAAACTTATTCAATGGTCAACACGAATCGCTTTTGGTCCGAAATCATTGGGGTTGCTTTTTCTAATAAACGTTAGTTACATTTCTTTATGTTATTTGTACCAGTAACCGGTTTATGGATGAGTGTTCTTGGAGTAGTTGGTCTCGAAAAAAACATGAAAGAACGAAAAGATCATAATCTATATATAGCCTTTCAAAACCCTACACCAAAAGTCTAATATGATTCAAATCCGACCCATATTCAAAAACTCATTATTCTAATTCAATTATAATTCCTAATATCTATCCAATTTTAATCTTTTTTATTATCAATCTATTTTATTATTCTAAAAAAATATAGGATATTATAATTAATTCCAAAATATACAGAAGTTTATTATTTAGTTGGTTGATATTCAATTAGTTATCTTAGTATTAAAAATATAATTGCTGTAATATTTACAATTGGCTAAGTAGCAAAAAAAGCATGATTAGGCATACACAAATATTTATTCGGATTCCTTACTTCTGATACTGTTAAATTTTTTCAGAATATTCAAAAATTATGAATTAAAATACTATTACGGCTTTAACCCCTTTAACCGGCTATACTTGTTTTTCCCAAACAAAGTTTTTTTGGGCCTTTTGAATCATTTTACATACTTGTAAAATATTATTTAGACTTTAATTACATGGCCCAACAATTCTTCTCAACAATGATTCTACCGATTGTTATTTTCGGGGTGGACATTTCCCCGACAATTTGTGTATTGGCTTGGCATGAAATTTTCCGTTGCATAATTTAATATTTTTTGCACTTCTTCGTTAAAAGACTATTCTTCAGTCTTCACGTTATCTGATCCTACACAAAAGCGAGAAAACCTTCTCCATTTTACATGCATCAACTAGACGAATGATTTTTTTTTTTTTTCATTTATATAACATTGAATGTCAAGTTTTATTTGAATGACTAATCATGCTATCTCTACTACCACTACATTCGAATTTTGAATTCGAATAGCTACTAGCTACATTTGAATTTTAAGTAACTTTTCTTAATGAAAAAAGTTAATGCTATAACTTGAATACCCAGTCACTTGTTGCCCCACTGAAACTGAAATTCTGGTCATCTTTTTACGAAGAAAGAAGAAAAAAATCACTAAGACCATAAAATTGTTGTTTTTATTATTTTTGAACCAGAGTTTCTTGTTTATATGTTAATATTTACGGTTAATTTGAGAAATTATGCAATGTACATTTAATTGAAAAAATTGTTTTAATAATTTTGATTCAAATACAAATGATAGGTAGCTTGTTTTGGGAGGAATATCAACAATAATTATTATTAGCATATATATTTCACAAAGAATTAAACAAAAAGAACATAATTAGGAATTTTTGGAGAGGAGGCATTGAAGATAGAAAAAAGAATAATAGAATTAATTAATTTCATTAGCCTAATAACTATTTTCTTAATTGCAGAGGTATTAATGACAGAGAGAGAGCCACTGATATCTCCCTTGAAATCTCTTTCTCCATTTGCATGAGAGGAATCTGAGGAGTTACACATTCCCAATTATTTATATTAGCCGTTGGATTAACATCAAAATCAACGGCTCTGCATGCATGTTCACAATTTTTCTTGTCCAAACAAAACTTCTATATATATTGAGTAATACATTATGGACTTCATTCTCCTATGATCCCTTACTCCTATAGATATAGCAAAAAATATTACACACACACACAGACACACCAAACCAACTCTCTAGCCCTAATGGAAGGAGGTGGTAGGGTTTTGAGGTATGAAATTTCACCAAAGAATGTAAATTATCCTCCATTATCAGCCATTGATAGGTTCTTGTTTGGTCAAAAGAACAAGAAAATGGTAGTTTCTGGAATTAGGGAAACTGATGAGTTTTATTCTAATAATTCCTACTCCTCTTATGGAGGCTTTTCAGCCAATAATATTTGTGATCATCAAAATGGTACCAGTGAAGTTACTTTCGGAAGCTTTGGTAGTAGTAATAGTTTCATGAATGGAATCGAGAATACTCTTGATTGGGACAAAAATCTCAACTTTGCTGACAAAGAACTCGAAGACACGAAAATGAGAGGGAATGGTGAATACTCTTCACACTTGATCAAAGGACAGTGGACTGGTGAAGAAGACAGGTTTTAACATATATGATCAATCTCATCTCATATACATGCATAAATATATATGTATTAAAATTATATATTTTTAAATGTAATTATATTACTATATTTTTTTTGGTGGTGGATCAAGGAAATTGATTAGGTTGGTGAATCAATTCGGAGTGAGAAAGTGGGCTCAGATAGCCGGAAAGATTCCGGGCCGTGCCGGAAAACAATGTCGTGAAAGATGGCACAACCATCTACGCCCTGATATCAAGGTCGGTGCAGTATATACATAGACCTCTCTTTTGTTGTTTAAATTTTGAAGAATTAGGGTTAAACCTCTTATCTATATATATATATAGAGAGAGAGAGAGGCAGGTATCTAATTAATTTACTTGCTGATGTACATTTTATTTTTGATATGGTATCTAAGAACTGGATTCTATTGAACATGGAGTCTAACTATCTTTCAACTCTTCAAATATCTACATATAATTATGCCCAGAAATACTCCATGCATGTTGCCCTAATTTTTAGCTTATGTTAAATTAAGTGCACAAAAATGAAATCTATGTATACATATATAATCTTTTGCAAACTTTTGAGTTTCTGACTTTTCACTGATCAGTTTTCAGTTGTTACTCTTATATATATGTATACACATGTATATTTCTCAAACTCGATCTGATTAATAGCCTGCGGTTTTGTTTTATAAATTAATGATTAACTTTAATAATCTTGCAAAATTTTAGCTGTACCTGTACGTACATATGGACTAATTGCCAACCTATATATAGGCTATAGTACTCTAGTTTTAAATACTGTTCTTAATATTACATAATTTGTAACACTTGATTAATTCACCCAGAGACACTGCAAGAACAGAAGCACAAAATTAAGCAAATATCGCACATGCATATATGTTTTTATTTTGATTCCAAAATCCAATCACGAAACACATGCGCACAAACATGTGCGCGAAATATTCACATGCATGCAAATATGCAATAATCTAGAAATTTGCTGCTATTAAATATATATATATTTTACTAATGGAACTCCATTTGGTGCATGCTGCTGAATATCTAACAGAAAGATAATTGGAGTGAAGAAGAAGAGAATATGCTAATTGAAGCTCATAAAAGGCTTGGCAACAAATGGGCTGATATAGCTAAGCAAATCCCTGGAAGGACGGAAAATTCCATTAAGAATCACTGGAACGCTACTAAACGAAAACAGAACTCGCGGCGCAAGAACAAGAAAAATCTACCAAAAAATGGAAAACTTCAACCATCCCCATTACAAGAGTACATCAAGATCAAGGCATCTCAAGAAGTAACTTCATCGATCAATAGCATGAACCTCGCTATTCCCCAATCCCCATCAGAGGACTCAACTTCCATAATTACACAGACATGTGATGATGAATTGAAGTTGATGCAATCTCTTTTCGCATCCTGGGATGGTAATAATCATGAATTGTCGAAAGAAGAGAGGACTGATCTTATCATGAGGCCTGACCATTACCTTGCTTCTTTGTGGGGTACTGGAGTGGCTACTGAAAGTACTGGTAATTCTACGGTTCCTTATGATCAAGGATGGAATGAGTACTCTAGCACAGACATTTATGAAGATTCGATGCCCGGAAAGAAGGAAATGGATTTAATCGAGATGGTTTCCTCTTATCGAATTTCCCACTGAAAGTGCCCCTTAATTAATTAAGTAGTACATGCATATTATTTAGCCTAAATGCTCTTTTTTAGGTTTGCTGATCCATGTTGGTTTCAACCATAAAATGCTAATGATGTGAAATAAGGGGTAACCGTACTTTAATTTGTTCAAGTTATTCTTTAATTAAATATTATGTATTTTTAAATTTAAATTATATGATAAAAAATTACAAACATATGTATTTTTGAAGTGCGTGTACCGCTATTGTTTTAAAAAAAAATCCTATAATTACTTAAATCTTACTCCACTATTAACATTTTAAAATAAATTATATCTTATCTAAAATTAGCGTAAAAAATGTAGATGGTGTGATCAATCTTATATTAAACAAAAAAAGAATTAAAAAATATAAAAGAAGAAGATGAATAATAATATATGCTATTTATATTCTAATTAATATAATCATACATGATATCAAATATAATAATTATTATTATAAAAATAAATCTAAAAAGTAAAAGTTTAAAATGCAAATGATAAAATATTAAAATTAACATGTTTCATAAAAATATAAAAACATTATTATACACAATATTAAATATTAAATATAAACTAAAACTATTATTAAAACTAAAAATAAAAGGTACAAAATATTAAAATTACAACAATGATAAAAAAGATATATGCATCAAAATGATTGGCTCATTTCAGGAGTAAAAAGTTGTGTTATAGAACACCATCAAATTATCATAAAATTTATATTAGAAAAATAACATATACAATTAGTCCATATATATTAAGTATTAAGATTAAAAAAATCACTTATCATTATACTTAATTGTCATTATTTAATAATTAATTTTAATAGTTATTATAAAATATATATATAATTATTAGAAATTTGAAAGAATATTTGATATTGATGAAGGATTTAGGGTCATATAACCCATATTAATTGTAAATTTATAATACAAATATATTAATTATTAAAAAAATAATTTTAACTTTAAAAAAAATATTAATTTTAACCGTTTCAACCGATTTTCGACCGTCTCGCTTGACTTTTTCCGTCTCGCCCAATTTCCGACCCGATATTATTTTTTAAAAAAACATTCTTTGACCCTATTTTTGATTAATCAAAACGGGACCGTCTGTCTACCGATTAATCGAAAAAGACTCAATTTTTCTGAACACTTGTAAAAAGAGATATATGTATCCAAAAAAATTCAAAATATTTATAGTCATTTTTTAAATAGCTCAATGACATTATAAATAATGAATCTCTTCTATAAATATATATAATTCAATTAAAAATAAATCCTATATATTATATTTGAGAATTGTTTGGAATTTTGTTTACATATCTTATTTTCCCCACTCTCTCGATTGTTTGTATGCTTTCATATTTGCCTAGGAGGTTAGGCTAGAACTTTTCGAGTAGTAATTTGGTCGGATCTTAACAATATGTATTTTATTTTATAATAATCACAAAACCGAAATTAAAATTATACCATTATATTAAGAAAAAAATGAATTGATTTTTTCAGCGTAGGTTTTCGGTTTTTTACAATTTCGATTTTTCTCCTCCGCTTGCATACTTGATTACTTACAAGTATTGCAAATTTAGATTTTTAGATTTTTTAAAATTAATTCGTGTTTTGGGATTTAAAGCATGCTTGCACATGGTTCTATCGAAACTTCAACCCAACCTTAAATGACGAAGAGTAGAAGGGTATTAACTAGACTAAAATCCTTTCAGATATGAACTATTGACCAAGGCCACAGAACCCTCAACCTCAAACTTGATTGATGAAGTTCCATTAGTGCATAGTAGTCTAGTAGATACTAGCTAGCATATGTTATTGAATAAAAAGGAAAAGAGATGAACACGTTATGAGATGAAAGAATATCAGCAATTGCTACTACCAAGATGTCATTAACTTTCTAACGAACTCAGGTGCATATGTTATAACTTATAATTAATAAAAAATTAGTCCAGCTATGCTATAATAAAGAAAGAAACATAAAGAACTTAAGCAACAACGTTGATCCTTTGGAGATAATACAAGTTTGAAACTAGATATTATGTGCTATAAATCATGTATAAGTTCTGAGACCAACGTCTTGATTGTCTTCGACTACGAGAATGCTCGTCTTGTGTGTTCTGTACCCATTATAATTCTTACCAATTCCAGCAGCATGTAAATTACTAACTATCCTTTGAGTATGTATATTCTTTTCTCTTTTGAAAACTTTATTTAGCAAATTAAATCCAAGGGTTAGGCCATTTTGGCCTTTGCAAAGAAGACCCCAGCAAATAAACCTGCAAAGTACATTATTACATAATTACATATAATCCTGTTAGATATAGTTCAAAGTAAATTAATTAAAACTGCCAAAATCTTAGTATGACTTGGTTGAATACCGAATAATATGCTGAAGAGATTTGGAAGACTGACTGGAACCTTAAATAATATGATACCAACAATAGAGATAGGTATCTTGTTCAGTGAACCGACCAAACTGTCAAAAATATAAAAAACATGCACAAATGTTAAGCATCGAGGAGTATAGTAACTTAAACCAAAATGAACTAGGACAAGGGTAACTTTAAAGAGAATGCTATAACTAACTGGCAACAAACAAAGAGTTAACTATATTAATATTAAATGCAATGAAATTAAAAAAGTATGCACGGTTTTGGGGTTTAGGCGTTTAGCAGTGATTTGTGTTAGATGCAACTGTTACCTGTAGGTGGTCGGGCCAGTCTGATTAAGAAACCACATAGATGTGAAGCTAATGGAGAGTCCAAGTACCCCACTAGCTGGTGCCACCACCCAAAACATAGGTATCTTGATTACGTCCCAGCCAATTAGATTTTCAAAATTGATGAGGACAAACAGGATAATGAACATTGATAAGTGATCTCATACTTGGAAGATTTTCTTATGTATTATTTACATAGTCCCATTCGTTGAACAGCAGAATCAAGAAGATGCCAAATGGCAAAGATAACATATTATTTAGCAGAACCGTTGAAACTTCATTAAGAGATCCAAAATCAGTCAACAACTCTTTGTCCATGACACGACGCAGGGTGAGCTGTTGCAAAATGCAGAACACTGTATGAGAATGTAAAGGTGTACAAACACGTCATATGGACTTCAATAAATCTAAGTGGTTCAAATATATATAGAGGTCACATGATTCTGAAGCAATATGAGATTCTGTACACAATCTGACTTAACAGTGGCCAGAATCAAATTAGTGAGCTTGCAAAAATTACATACCGAGTAGCTTGCAGTTAGAACACAGTTCGAAAATTGCCATGCATAACCCACAGAATTGAATGTGAGATCTGTTATACCACGAGTTATTGCAGAGATAATCTGCAATGCACCAATGAAAGAAAATAAGCTTTCTAACTGGGAAAAAAACAGAAGGTACTTGGAGGACAGTATGGATAATTGCTCTTGTATTTGGTTAGACATCCCCTAACGAATGACTACTTTCCAATTTACGGTAAAGTTGAGGTAGGCAAGCACGACAAAAAGCCAATATAACGTAACATACAGAATGCTAAACCCAAATAAAGGAACCTAGATTTTTTAAAGACCAGATTCAAAATATATATCTGACAATCAACATAATGAAATGAAGAATTGAATCTAGTCACACTCCTATGCAAGCAGACAGAACTACTAGTTGTAAGCACAGAAATAAGACCCTACACATTTACAAAACAGGATAACCAAATGTCAGAAACTGAAACTGAAACAGACAACCAGAACAGGATTTCTGAGAATAAATTATATACCATGAGAAACATTGCAGCCCACACCTGCTGATTCTGATGCTTTCGGAAAATATATAGTTCACCAATTGCTGTTAAAATATTTGTCACATTCTTCAGAATAGTCACCATTGCAATATTTATGAATTTCAGACTGCAAACAATAAACAGAATTACTTAGGATGCATTAATTAAACAAAATTGGATATCTAAAGTAGAATTAAGATTTACAGCATCAAGGACAAAATGTCAGATTTCATACCTACAGGATGATTCTTTTTCTAAGAGAACCTCTGTGTAGTTAAAGACTGAATTCAGTTCATCTGTTATACTGTTTAGTTGGCTTTAGGACATACCTGTACATGCCTGATACAAGCATAGCTACAAATATGATATTGACCGGAAGCCACACCCTTATCAGTTTCCAGTTCAGCTTCTCCACTGTGACTGCTCCAAACAAACTCAAAAGAGCCACTAGTATACAACTAATGAGATTCTGCAGGAGATATTGTAATAAATTAACTTTGGGGTCACAATTTAACCAAGCAAAAATGATAACTTTTCGGTGATTAGTTAAAGAATACAACTCTAATTCGAAAAGACAAATAATAATATCGGAGGAAATGTCGGAAACATGCTAGAAGATAGTTGTATGTCATTATCCTTACCGGAATATGGGATAAGACAAAAGTACCTGATACAACATTAATGATATGCCTGCATCAAAGGCATAACTTGATAAAACAATTTTGTTGAGCAATATCATGCTGCAAGATGAAATGCAGTATGCTGTTCCAGACAATAGAGGTCCAGAGCTTCTTCCAGATCCATGCTCCCTCTTACCTTCAACATTTATTGCAGTAATGCTATCAGATTCTGCTCGATTTGCTCTAGAAAACCTGCCCAAAGTCTTTCTTCAAATTAAATCATGCAATACATGTCATAAACTAATCCAAGGTCTTTCTTAGGCATTAATATGGCTCAAGGGAGAGAGGGACAAGGATCAATCAGGCAAATACAAAAAAGAAGATTTAGACATGCAGGAACTGAAGTCCCCGTCATACAATCTACATTACATGTAAACTTTCATCTTCTGTTGTTTTGATCATATTAACTATGCGATGGGAGTATAAGATTGTTGGTCCTTTAACCAAAGATATCCCACTCTTGTTCTGAAAATATATACGAGGATTATTAATCCCTGAATTGGCCAAAAAGAAAAGGTACAGCCAAATGTACTAGTAAAATATTAAGGTGGCAAACTTCCGACAAAGCATTACGAATACAAAAATTCAATTGAAAAGTCAGTTGATCTAACAGATAGGAATATAAATGAATAACTTCACCTGTTCTCACTGAACGTTCTTCGTTCTTTGGGCGTAGTTATATTGTTCATAGACAGCTTCCCTTGCCAAAGGAAAGTATCAAGTAACTTGTGTACCGCATTTACTTTATCATTTGAGGAGCTAAATTCTAACTCCTCGACGTCTTGGCAAATAACCGTATCTAACTTCAGCTCGTGCACCATGGAACTGATTTAATACTGCAATATATAATAAAACTTCAATCAGTTATCACCAACACCATACACACCAAATCTTCAATTGAGCCTAATATATTCTCACTTGTACAAATAAAATTTCAAATGATGTCTACAGCAAAAAAAGTTACAGTATATGATTTCCGTATTATTATCACATCTGTTACCTATTTGGCGATTCCGAAGCTACGTGTTGGCATATACACTATTAAGAAATCAATATACGAGCCAAATTCAAACTAGAAATTCATATACAATACTAAATTCATCTTAATCCACAAATCACTACATATACGATGACCAAATTCAAACAAAATTGAAGAAACGACACACTTGTTTTTCATCCCTAAATCTACAAATAAATAACAAAAAGACATTGTACAATAATTTAGCAACTAGAAGAGAAAGTGAAATAAGCAATAAAGATCTCACCGGTTAAATCCAGAGGAAGTCTGAGTAGTAGTATGTATAACACACATCACCTCCATTAATTTATCAAATGGAACACTATATACAATCAATTCATCAATATTGACCATTAAGTTGGTTAAAATACAATTAATAATAAATCCTCGACAACTTAACCGAATTAAATACTAATAATATATAGCCCTCGATCACTTGAAAACAGTGTGATGCGACTTTTCCGAAACTGCGAAACAATTGTTTAACGATCACGTAAATTTAAACTAAAACTAAAACTAAAATTGTTGTTCACTAGACGTGTATATATGAATATCAATTTATGTAGAGGAAATGAATGAAGCGAACATGAAGAAAGCACAGGTGAATGTGAGTGAGGGGGAAGAGAACGTGAATGTGAGTGAGAAGCAAAGCGAGAAGCGTGGATCTCAAGTATTAGTCTCATTCATACTAGTAGACTACTATTTGGGGTTTATGATAGTATAAAAAAATGCAGATTAATGAAGCGATGCAGTTGTGAGAACGCGTATATAGAACTCGGAAATGATACATACTAACAAATTATCTCAAATACAAACAATTTTCGAGAATTCAAGTCAAACTATTCCAAAATATACTATACTCCTATCAGTATTTTTAAAAAAATAATTTATCACATATTAATTGTTGATCTCTTTATTTAATAGTATATAAATTTCTAAAAAACAAATACATTTTTAAAAAAATTTAATATACATAAAATTTTCTGAAGCGGTAGAATTATATACTACTCCAGTATATATTGTACATGCTATCATGTACATATGTGTGCATGTATTTGCAAAGCTGTAAAGTGCATCGGGTGTTTTGCCAGCATTGTTGTTTGGTGTTTATAGTAGATGTTCAAATGATAGTTTAACCAAGTAAACAATGGCGGTTTAAAACGCTCAGCATATTATTCATGTCATCTCATTTGGTTCAATGTTATTCATTTCTAACTAAAATTATTGAAACATTGCATTACACAACATTAGGCAGGGTACTAAATCCTGCACAAAGAACATGAAAGCAATTGATTAACCTCTAATTCATCACAAAAACATACAAAGAGTTATTCTGAATTGTAAGAATGCTATTTGTCAATTCCTGTAACCAACACCAAAATGGAACCTCCCTGTTCCTTGATCATTGAAAGCGTATTCCAGACGTAGAGGTCCAAATGGAGACTCCAGACGAACACCAACTCCGTAGCCATAACCATTACCAGGCTTTAATCTTGCTCCAGCAGGATCGCCTGATAAGGAAGTAACTCATATTATTGACCGAAAACAATTTCCATATATAATTAGCAAACTAATTTCTTAACCACCAAGACAGCACGAGGTTGCAATTATTTCAAACAAAAAAAAAAGGGGTTATACCAGGTACAGTTGAGGCAGATCCAAGATCAGTCCCACAGTCCGCAAATACCACCCCTTCTAGAGGCTTCAGCTGCAAACAAATGATGACAATTGAGAATAAGATCACAACATAAATTTCAACAAGGAAGTTGTATACATCATCTTAGAAATGAAAAGTAGATAAAAAAAATATTTACTCCAAGTATACATGGCCATGTTTGTTTCACCATAATTATAGTTCGCTAATTATTAGCTTATTTGATTTTGAAGGTCTACTATCCTATGATCTGAGTATCAATATTTTTTTGTTCATTCCCCAGGGATTAATAATACCAAGTTAGACTGGTATCCCCGTAAATGAACTGAAAAGTGATCCAAACTTATTCACAGGATTATTTTAAGGGATTAAGTTAGATGTTCTGGGTACAGATAATAAATAATGAAGGGACCAATAGTCCTTGCAAACAGACACAGCCCAAGTGTATTACTTCTGCAGCATCTCATAAACTCTAAACAAAAGCCCGTGTTGACAATCCTGTAACTCCTAAAGATCCTATTCTGCAACCTAGGATCATATTTTCTAAATCACTGAACTTATTTAAGAATGACGGATATGAATGCTTGAAAATGTGTGAAAGGAGCAGCATCGCTGAATGGATTAGCAATTGTGTTGAATTAGAAACAGAATCTAATAATCCATCAATATTTATTTTGTTGATAAATAATCATTTAAAAGTTAAAATAGGAGACATCTAAACAACAACATTTTAACCAAATAAAATTTCTGCACAAAGTTGTTGATTATTATAGATATACTAAAGAATTATGGAGTTGATATAATCAACAAAATGACTAAACTATATACAACATAGCTTTTTACGTTACCAGCAACGTAGATATCCAAAAGAGAAAATTTGAAGCATGCACATAACTGTGTAAATTATACAAAAAAAATTAGGAAAAAACTTAAGATAAAAGCTAAATCTTCATTTGCTACCATAATTTATTTCATATATAAAAGTAATAAACTCATAAGTATCAGTGAAACTGAGACACCCTGCTGCAATACATCTTGATTTACTTGGTGATATTGCAGCCTTCTTCTTCATCCCATCAATAGCATGGCCAAAAATTCTTAATCAAATGTTCCCAGTCAGAGAGGGGAAAGGATATTGTCACTAAGCACTTCAGTTTTATTTGGTTAGTAATTTTTATATAAAGCACTAGTAATGACAGAGGAAGAAATTCTATCATGCGACTGGGGTTAATTAGCAATTTATATTAATATTAGATGCCCCCACTTCAAATAAGAAATAAAATAAATTATGGTATGTATGTCAATTTATTTCAGTAATCACGTTTACAATATAACAGTTGCCCCCACTAAGCAGAATATTGCAACTTCTTAAGGAAATTCACAGAGAACAAATGGATCAAAATTACCTTGATTGAGTTGTCAAACTTTTTGTGCTTTTAGATGCACATTGGTGTTTAGTTTTGACAAATTTAAACAGACAATTATTTACTGATTAATAGTTTAGTGGCAAAAGCAGGATCAAAGTCTCAAATGCAAACTGAAAAAAAAAAAAAAAAGATTGCGTGCAAGTGTGAGCCACAAAAGAACCTTAATATGCATCCAGGGAAATCTTATGTTGGGAAAGTCATTTTTTCCCTCAGACTTGATGGGAAAAAAAAAGTTGGAAAACATATTTAATGCCTTACTTTGTGACTAAAAAACTAAGTATTTGATTACCATAAGAAAACTACTACGATTAAGTTTTTATTTTATCTGTGGTGATTACAAATTCATAAGCCATGGGTCCATCTTAGTATATGCAGTGCTGGGTATGTGCGAGTGTAAGAACACCTACCAGGGGAAAAGACATTTCTCCAGAGCCAACCACATGCGACCGACCAGATCCAATTGCCCCCTCTTCGTAGCCTCTCACACTGTTAGTTCCACCAATGGGAAATGCTTCATGGGGAGGAAAATTACCCACCATGTGACCACCAGACAAACTGCAAGGAAATTTTTTAAAATATGATAACCAATCCAGAACCTGGCTCTGTACATGGCATGAATAATATGAAAATAAGAGAAGGTAAACACCTGCACTCCATCAGAAACAAGAGCACAAGAAATTACATAAAAGATACAGAGAACTTAAGATGGCAGAAAGGTTGCGCCAGGGATTTTATATTGTTTATTTGGAAAAAAGGACAGATTGTACCGACCCCGACTAAGACAAAGACCTGTGATTCTTATAAAAGGAGGCTTTTTACCCAAACGAGAAGGATACAGGACCAGCTACAAATCCTTTTCTTGCACGAGCAGTGACTCTGTTGAAAGCTAACCATTCTGTCCATACAGGAAGTCCTTGCTCCATGTTTAATACCAGCTGCAAAGATGAGAGAAATGGCAGACAATGTAAAGATGAAAAACACAATATGTCTGATATCAATTAAAAAACTAACCATTGAAGAGCCAGGACCACCAGAACCAGTATATACACTCTCAAATTTAGCAAGTAACATTTGGTCATAGGCATTACCGCTGAAACAATAATAAAAAATGAATATTCCGTGTAGCACTGATGAACACAAGCCAATAAATATATCAGCCAAGAGAATATGAGCATATAGGTTCAAAGTTGTGTACCTTGCAGTGAGTGGACTGCTGTAGAAATCCCTTATGATAAAATTTCCTTGATCATCACGAGCACCAGCACACTGTAAAATTGTGAACATGGGAAAGGAGCGATTTAAGAAATAATACTAGTATAGGGCTCTAGCAAGTCCAAGGTATAAAAATATATAACTCTTGAACAAGAGAAGTTTGTTCCATTCATACAACCAAATCATGCTCAGTAAATTGTAATTTGTGTAAATCCAAATTTCTGATTTACTTTATGATAACGAGATAAATCCCTACTGCCATACTTTGGCAGTCCTATCGAGTTATAAACCACATACATCAGCAAGTTAACACTGGAAGCCTACAAAATTAAAAAAAAAACCTTCCTAACTTTAACAACAGAAATCTAGTATATTACCTGAAAAGTAACTCCTGCAGTCCCACTCCAATTTGGTCTAAATGGACGGCTATATTCAATGCCACCTGTGACGCGGCCTATAGTGAGGATATTACCATCTGGTTGCACATAAACAAGACTACCAGGGGTTTTTGAGTTCTGATTCATAGCAAAATAAAATACAACAATCAGTATTCATCAATAATTCATCATAAACTTTCAAATCAATTGCTACAGTGTCATAAGCTAGTTGGCAAGACTGGATACATTAACAAAAACAGGAAATTATATTTAATCTCAGATTACCTGCACCATAATTGATCTTGATGTTCTCTTATCGTCTCCTTCAATCCATGGATCTGTGTAGTTTAATCTAAAAAGTGAATCAACTTGGCCCCTCTCAAGTGAAAGATTAAGCTTTTGATTTCTTCCAAAAAGATTTCTATGATGAATTGCACAGCTGTATTCAAGGGGTAAAAGTAAATGCCATACTCAGTCACAGGGAAAATTAAAATTAAAATGTATCATGCATTTAGCCCTTTGGAGAGAAAGCAATGATCAAAGACCTACTTTACATGGACCCTAATAATCCATGTCAAACACATGGGAGAGGGGGGGCAAGCCATATCTAATAGAGAAGAATATATTAAACAAGGAATGGCAGAAAGATGAAACATTTTTGCTCGTGCTTGAATGTCTCAATGTTCATGTAAATGCTTTTACTCTTAAATCGCAGCTTAAGCAGGATGGTGTGATTGTTAAAAAAAATATTTGAACAGCATGTGTTTGCATTATATCTTACTAAAAACCTGTTATATGATTAATTTTAACATCTGAAGAAGCGGATTTAACCATTTCTGACAATACAATGTTACTTGCACAGAAGACCTTGTAACAAAAACAGCGAACATATTTTTGCATAATGCATTAACAACCAAACATGAAATATGCACAATAAAGAAAAGCACATTGTTATGCCAGATATTTGAATGCAAATTGGAAAAAATAAGTCCCGTGAAACATATACACAGTAATTTGGTAACTGCCACCAAAGAAGCTAAAAACATTAGCTTATCGAATTGGTTAGCATAGTCTTAAAAAAGAGGGTACGGTAATATCGCGGATGCAGTTTGCGAATTTAAAACAGTACTCTATTCTCATAGTGTAGTAATATGTACCTGCCAATCAATCCTGCAAGAGGGCCATTTGCAATCCTACCATAGAAGGATGTAAAAAGTAAATATTATTGATGATACCAACAGCTAATGAACTTAAAGTTAAATTTTGAGACAAGCAATCATGTTGGGACCATGTGCCATAGTAAAATCACGCACCCACTTGATATTCCACCCCCAGCAGATATGCCATGACTTTGACGTTCTACCACATTCATAGTTAAATCAACCTTGCCTGTATCTGCAATAGAAAAAAAATCATCAAGTACAAATGTTATGCAAATAAAAGTATGAGAATCTATACCATTACACATGTACATAACATGCATGCTGTAATTTAGATTACCTCCGGCAGGCTGTGGAACAATACTAACATCTTCCATTATACCCATTGTTAGTACAGTATCCACATCTCTTTTCCCTTGAAGCATACTGTAGACCTAGATAAGCACATACAGTTATAGATAGAGATCAGGTCAGTGAGCGAAGGTAGACAGTGATCTTCTTCATAACATAAGTGGAAAGCTTCCCTAGATTTCACTCTATGAAGGGAAGCAAGAATAGAATAAACTTGATTTTAGGATCAAGATCATTGATATAAAACATTAGACACAACAATACAATATCTGGATCATGAACTATTCTCCAATATTAAAAGGTAAGAGTAACCTTTTGGAAAGAATATCTAGATGGAATAAAAAGCAATCCTTAGCATTGGCGTTTCGGTTGGAAGTAAAAACTTAAGTATGCTTCAAATACAATTATCTTAGAACTCAAGTATACTTCGAATACAATTATCTAATTTACTATTTAGATTATAGGATCCTTCAGCTAGACAACTCATATATATTAATCTCTGTATAGCAACTCGATTGCTCACTGCAAGAAGGCAAAATCCAAATAAAATGCACAGCACATGTTTTCCCAACAAACAGAAGTCAGATTGCTTTTACACATGGGCAAAATTCTAGTGCTTAGTAAAACTTAGCAGAAAAGACACTTTTCTGCATCACCAGTAAATACACAAACCGAGGAAAAGATATGATAAGTTGACTTGTCAAAGATTTTTGGAAAGATGTATTAGTACACACCTACTTCAGATATTGAAGAAATGGACTTGGCAAGTGCCAAGTAGGACGCAATTAGTATATATCAAAGAGAAGATCAAGCTAGCATTTGTAGAATCTTCAACTGAGGGTAGTTTGTAATATATGGTACATTGTTAAAGATCGTATCGCTTTCTGGTCTCTCTAATTTTTGTTCTTATTCTCTTTTGGCTTCACGATGTCTTTTTCAAAACCTTATTATTGTCTGTAATCATTGTAAAGATTATGCTAATTGAGACTAGTACAGGTATCTCCTTCTCTGTAAAGGGTTCACTTTGTGTATGGCGTAGGCGTTCCTTTATTACACTTTCAGGTTAGTTTATACAATCATATAAACAGGTTACTCTATGAGTCTAATACAAGTGTTTCCTCTGTAAAGGGTTTACTTATCGTGTGGCACGGGTGTTCCGCACTTTCAGGTTAATTTATAAAAACAATCATATAAGCGGTTCCTTTCCATTTTGTGCTTGGGATGATCAATTGTATATGTTAAATATATACCTGCCCCTTTTTCGTAGTTAATTGGCGAAGTATAGTTTCTGGCCTTGTCTTCCCTACAGTTGGCTCGCCACTGAATATGAGAAAAGCATATTGGTAGTCATGAATTCTGAAAATATATACACTAATGCAGTGCATATATATAATATACAAAATAGCAAGAAGATTCTTACGTCTTGCGACGAAAACGTATTGATATATCATTAACTTCTGCTTCGGAGACTTGTAACCTAATTATACCCCCTGAAAAAATCTCCACGCCAGATACCTAACAAAATGATCAAAATTAAGTAGTTACTTATACAGATATGTACAGTACAATCAAAATTTGTGATAACAATTGTGACGGGCAGTGAAATAGTATAGATTTAAAATACACGAACCAATCCAAAAAGACCCCGATCCATGTACCAACCATTGATGGAGTCGATTACATCATTCAAACGCCTTATATTGACTATTTTTCCTGCATAACTTGAGACCAAGCAGCACCAGGTCTCATATCAGCGGCCATAGAGAATGCATGTAACAACAAAATTGGGCAAGTGTATATATTATATATTCAGGATGCATGTTTAGAGAACCAAGAATTATAACGTACCATATCCATCGCGAAAAGCATCCTCTACAAACTTTGATGGAAGAGCATTTGCTCCTTCACATACTAAACCACGAAATTCTTGGTTTGGTTCTACCTTTTAACAGAAGAGATGCATATTTTTATATTTCTGTTATAGAGAGTAGATACCCGTGGAATCATATTAAACATCATTAAAAGACTAAAAGTGATGTTGTTAACCCATATGCATTAAGAATCATTTTTAGCACAAAGTGAATTATGCATATCTTATATGCATTGTCTACTAGGATTCATTTTCAGTTATCAGCATAAGGAAAAAAATGCATTGGCTCCACTTCATTTCGTCTATTTATATACCACATGTATCTAGACATGTGCAAGCTGGAATGTCTGAGAATACGACGTAGTCCACATAAGTATATCTAGTAGTTAAATAGATTAACTGTCATTGCATAATAGGACAACAAACGAAGTGCTGGACATGTCAACTGAAACTAGGACAGGCAGAATAGTTCTTCCTGGATAGATATCAGAATATCTATGCACATGTAGATATTAGGATACCTACCGCACATTTCCAAAAGAAAGTTAGAGCTCATCCACCACTTCACCAAGAGGAGAAGGAGGACGGAGTTATGAACTTGTGGTTAAAAGTAAATGCTAAGTTAAGAGGTGCAGTGAGGAGTTTACAGGTTCGTCGTGGTGTAGATAACCAGATACTTCTGTACATGGCATGATGGCAATTTTCTTCTTTATGCCGAAATCATTATATATATATATATATATATATATATATATATTCCCACAAGCCTCTATCACCCTGTTTTTCCTAATTTCCCTACTATCTATGTTCAATCTCATCTATTCTGATTCTCCTCTTTTCTGTATTATTTATGTCTCATAAAATTTGTTTTGGTCTCTTGCAAGTTGCAAGTAATTAATTGGTCCTCTATGATACATAAATCACAATGCCTCCTGCATTGAATGGCATGCATCATCCTGCGGCATCCACTACAATTAGTTATTTTCCAGGTCAAAGCATCTACATATATATGAGTAAAAGCTAATAGTTTAGAAAAGAGCAGAATTGTTAGTACGAGTAGATACTCAATTGTTCCGATTCTGATATATGTCACCGGTGTACGAGTTTGTCATCCTTGTAATTTTAGAGTAAGATGATACTCAACCATCTCAGGTTATGTGTCTACTTCACACATGAAATAATGTAACATAATAATAATCAGGCAGATTATATACGTATATACAATTGCATAAACATAATACCTCAAACACAAGCCGAATACCATCTCTTGTATCCACAGCAACAGGCGTACAAGAAGAGAAGTACCCGCTTCCAATAATTCTGTGCACATCTTCCTGAACTTCATGTATAGTAAGCGCAGAATTTGGCCTACAAGTTTTCAGTGCAGTCATAGCTTCATTCTCTAAATCCTTTCTTTCAAGTTCCTCACCATCTTTATTCCTAACCAATACCTCACTAATCAAAACTCGTTCTTCATCATTCTGATTTGCAGATAGGCTGCCAGTTTTTGGCTGGGTCATTACACTCCCCTCATCGGGCCCATCCAGAGCTAACGAAGCTGAACATAAGAGCGAGGACTTCAAGTGAAATGGGTTTCTTTTGCTATGCTTTTTGGTTATATTAAAAATATTACTTGAATGTTGGAGTGAATCAACGAACTGGGTGAACGGCGTTTTGACCAAATCAACCAATTGGGTAAATGGGGTTTTAACAGAATCAACGAATTGCAGAACTGAGTTACGGTTGGAGAGTTGTATTGAAGCAAAGGGAGAGATAAACTGATGTTTTCGTCGAAGGTGATGAGGAGATTGAAAAGAAGGAATTTTGATGGAAGATGATGTAAATTGAATGCCATCATTTTGCGGCATTGTTTCACAAGGGATTTTAGTTGAAGATGACATAAAGCGAATGTCGTCTTTTTGCGGCATATTTTGATAAATTAAATAGAGTGAGGAGATTAGCTAAAAAGATCTCAGAGAAAGAAAAGAAGGAACAAGTTGTTTGATAAATTAGAGATACCAAGAAGAGATTGGAAAAGCGTCGTCCAACACTACTGCAAATATAAAAAATCACAAGCAATATGTGCAAATTACAGTCAGCGTATATAAATATAAACATGTTACAGTATTACATAGAACTATGAAAACCACAAATCAATCGAGAAATGAGCATAGATGTAACTAAAGAACAACTTTAAATGATAATAAATCAAAGTTGTTACTGAAAAACTACTATAAAATACAACACTGAGTGAGCATGCAGGTGAAGTTTTACAGGGATCATAAAACTATAAATTTTTTTAAAAAAAAGTTACCACAAACTATAGTTGTTTTAAGCAACAAGTCACTCGTAGAAGTTGAGAGAATTATGAACACTCTCTAAACTGCAGCTAGAACACACTAACTGCAGGCCCAAGATCAAACTTAACAAGCTAGACATAATTATGCACAAACACACACACACACACTGGTGTTTGACACTGATAAAACAGATAGATATTTCTGAAATATTGAACTGAATTCATAAATCTTAATTTGTTACAATATGCAGGGTGCATTATATAGTAGGTGTAAAATATTCTAGATGATAAGCATGGATAGATTCATAGTACTTATAATAAATGTGAATAGTACTTATAATAAATGCGAATACATGAACCTATAAATGAATGATTCACTTCTCAATAATTCTATAAACATCAAGAAGTTTGTACAATATTTCAACATTCCTCCTTTGTGCGAACTTCGGAGACCAGGCCAAGTTGTGTTATAAGAAACTCAAATTTTGCCTTAGGCACGGCCTTCATAAATATATTAGTTACCTATTCACTTGTATCAATTTTGACGAGATCAATTTCCTCTTCCAACACTTTCTCTCGTATGAAATGATAGTGAACTTCAATATGCTTAGTCCTTGCGTGGAATACCGGATTTGAAGCTAGTCGAATCGAAATCATATTATCACAATAAAGCTCAACCGGTTCCATAAAAGAATGACTGATGTCCTTAATCAATCTTGTTAACCATACGCACTCCTGTGCAGCAAGTGTAGCATCATTATATTCTGCTTCTGTACTTGATAACGCCACGGTAGCTTGTTTCTTGCTACACCAGGATATTGCAGAAGTATAGGCAAAAGTAGATCGTCTAGATGAAGGATCACCTGTCAATCTGCATCGGTGAATCCACTAAGTAAAATCTTAGCGCCTTACTTATACAGCAACCCATAATTCATTGTATGTTTAAGATAGTGAAGTATCCTATTTGCAGCATCCAAATGAGGCTTCCTTGGCTTTTGCATAAATTGACTAACAATTCCAACCGGAAATGAAATATCTGGTCTTGTAATTGTCAAATATATTAAGTTTCCAACCAAAATGTGATATGTTTTTACATTCTTGAGCTCTTTTCCAACATTAGCTCTTAACTTCAAATTCTGCTCCATCGGGGTAGCTGTTGTTGGTCTGCAGTTAATCATCTTAAATTTCTCAAGAATCTTTTTAGCATATTGACCTTGAGAAACAAGAATACCTTCCTTGCACCTTGATACCTCCAAACCCGGAAAATGTTTTAGTTCCCCGAGATTTTTCATCTCAAAACGAATAGCAAGTTCATCTTTCAACTTGTTTATCTCTTGCTCATCATTACCGGTTATTATCATGTCATCGACATATAATAACACAAGAACATGCACATTTCTTTATGAATAGACTTGCATCAGCACTTGAGGACGTATAACCACAAAATGTTAGGTATTGAGCAATTTTCCCGAACCAGGCCCGCAGAGCTTGTTTAAGCCCATAAATAGCTTTCTTGAGTCGACAAACGAAATCTAGAAATTTCTTTGATTTGAATCCCCAAGGCTGCTCCATATAAATTTCTCTATCAATATCTCTGTAAAGAAATGCGTTCTTTACATCTAGTTGTCAAAGTTTCCATCCTTTTGAGGCTGCCACAGATAATGTAGCTTGAACAGACGTCATCTTTGCTACTAGACTGAAAGTTTCCTCATAGTCCAACCCATATTTTTGGGAAAAACCACGAGCCACAAGCCTCGCTTTATACCGATCAACACTTCCATCAGATTTACGCTTCACTTTGTAAACCCATTTGCAAGAAATCAGTTTTACTCCTTTAGGTTTCGGAACTAAATCCCATGTCTCATTTTTATGAAGTGCTGATATTTCTTCTTTCATAGCAGCTTCCCAATTTGGACTGCCTTTAGCATCTTCATATGATGATGGTTCAGAATCATCAAATGGGCCAGCAAAGAAATATTCCGTTATTTTATCATAATCAGCTCCTATAGTATAGTCCTTATACATTTCATTCCTCTTGCGTGTTCTTTGTGACCTTCGAGGCAACTGATCACTTCTTTGACTTACATCATTTTTTTCATGAGTTGCTTTACTTTCACTTGCAGAACCATCATGAGGAATGGTTGGACTTGGAGGATTTGTTTTGTCTTGCACATCTTCATTTTCAATGTTTGATGGATGTGGAATATGTGATAATATAGGTTGCACATAATAATATGATGTTTCGTCAAAGACAACATCTCTAGATGTCACAACTTTGAGGGTATCAGGATCCATATATCGCCAACCATTTCTTCCAGGATCGTAGCCTACAAAGACACATTTCTTTGCCTTTGCATCCATTTTAGCACGCAGCTGATCAGAAATATGGACATAACATATAGAGCCAAAAATTCTGAAATATGAGACATAAGGTTTCTTCTATAGATAAGCTCGTATGGTGTTTTCATGTTGATGACTTTTGAAGGAAGTCGATTTATCACATGGCGAGCACAACGCATAGCCTCTGCCCATAGCTCTTGAAGACTTTTCGCATGCATCCAACTTCTACAAACCTCTTGTAAATGCCTTAATGTCCGTTCAATAACTCCGTTTTGTTGCGATGTTCTTGGACATGTAAATTGTCTTCTTATTCCATGTCTTTCACAAAAATTGGCAAACTCGTTGGATGTAAATTCTCCTCCATTATCAGTTCGCAAATACCTGATTCGTCTTCAAAGCTCCCCCTCAATCTTCCTCTTGAATTGCTTGAAGATCAGGAATGTATTAGATTTTTCTTTCATGAAGAACACCCATGAAAATCGTGTATAATCATCAACAATGACAAGCATATAACGAAGGCCACTATAACTTGTTGCATTGCTTGTTAATAAATCAGAATGGATCAGCTACAAAGGTTTTGTAGTTCTGATTGAAGATTTGCCAAATGGAAGACGATGTGTTTTACTATATTGACAACCTTCACAAACAGCTTCATGGTGAAAACTTCCCAAGTTAGACAGCCCGTTAACAATATTATTTGCTGAAATGTTCTTTAACTTCTCATAACTCGCATGAGCCAAACGAGCATGCCACAAGGAGGCTTTATCTTGTCGACTTGTCTTCTCTACAAATGCATCACTTGCCGACAAAACATAGAGAAAATTAACTCTTTTCCCTTTCAACACTGTATCAGCCTCAATGCTTCGAACATTTTCCAAAATCTTGACATCATTTGGGCCAAATAGAATATATCTACCAGAATTTGAAAGTTGAGATACCGAGATCAGATTTTTAGTCATACCGGGAACATGATATACATCATTTAGTGTGACCTAGCAAGCGCTTGTATCCATGGTCTTCATTTTAACATGCCCTTCATTCCTTACAGGATGAACATAACTGTCTGCCGTCACAATTGCTTTGTTTCCCTTGTGTTCTCTTTGAGATGAAAGTAAAGAAATGTCGCCTGTTACATGATGAGAGCAGCCAGAGTCGATGATCCAATCTTGCGAGTAGTTGATGGCTGCCATACCTCCTTCCAAAGTGTCTCCGTCACAAGAAGTCAGTGCATATTCTTCAGAAATATTTTCTAAATTTGCTATTTTTGTAGAAAGACATGTTTCCCAAGCATGCTTTTCGTCTTCATTTGCAGAGATGCTTGCATTTCCTTCGACAATTTTAGACCTGCAAAATCTTTTTATATCTCCAGGTTTACCACACTTGTTACATATAATTTTTTTCCTGGCCTCGTATTGCGAATTTTCAAAATTAGTCTTCTTCTGCTTAAAATTCTTTCTTGGCCAGCTTCTGCATTTCTTTGAATCTTTTAGTCTCCATTGCTCTGCACTGCTGGAACTTTGTCCTTTCCAATCAGCTGCACCTTTTGGATTATGTGCCTTTCAACTCTTGTAATTGTAATTGTTATGCCTTTGTTTTCTAGCGAACAACGCCTCATCATTTTCTGAAATTGAAGCTTTTGCCATCTGCATTGCTAGGGCTTCTTGATTAGTAAGAAGATTCTCTAACTCGACGATGCTAGGCTGATTTGCCCATCCTTGAATGGATGTCAAGAACGGGGTGTACTCCTTCTTTACGCCACGAATAAGATATCGGCGCATTCGTGCTTCCTTGATAGGCTCATCCGGATCTAGTTCTGAAATCTCAGCACATAAATTTTCACCTTTTGAAAATATTGAGCAATCGACATGCTCCCTTGATTTGTATTTGCTAGTTCATTTTCTAAAAGTTGAAGTCTGGTAGTGTTCTTAGTAAATAGCTTCTCCAGTGTGTCCCAAACGTCCTTTGGTGACTCCTTATCTCAGATATGATCAATAAGATCTTTGTGAATAGAGCCTCGTAATGCAAACAAGGCTTTCCCACACTTAATCTTCCATTTTCTTCTTGCTTCGGAATTTTCAGGGCTTTCTAGAGGCAAGCCTATATCATCTCCATCAACGATATCCCAAAGATCCTGTCCTTGGAGATACGCCTTCATGCACATCCTCCAATACTGATAATTGTTGTTTGTAAGTTTCTCCATGTCGAATTGATTTAATGTTTCCCTATTGATATCCATCTTCTGGAATACAAACACAGCAGCAACACCTTTTTTTCCGACTTTAAACAACTTTTTTGCCTTGTCACAAACAACCTTCACAGAACACCAGCAGCTAATACAAAAGCTCTTATACCAAGTTGAGAAAATTATGAACACTCTTTAAACTGCAGCTAGAACACACTAACTCCCGAGATCAAACTTAACAAGCTATGCAGAATTATGCACAAACACACACACACACACTGATGTTTGACACTGATAAAACAAATAGATATTTCTGAAATATTGAACTGAATTCATAAATCTTAATTTGTTACAATGTGCAGGGTGCATTATACAGTAGGTGTAAAATATTCTAGATGATAAGCCTAGATGATAAGCATGGATAGATTCATAGTACTTATAATAAATGCGAATACATGAACCTATGAATGAATGATTCACTTCTCAATAATTCTAGAAACATCAAGAAGTTTGCACAATATTTCAACAGTAGAAACCTGATATTAAATTTTATTCAAATATGTATATCAAGAAAACATAACAATTTTGACTGCAAAAAATTCAAATGATGAAAATTAAACACATTTCATGTGTCCTAATTCAATAACCCCGCCAATCCCCCTAGACTTACCAAATTAAAAGAGTAAATACATATTTGTAGAATCAATTATTAAACATATACTTATTAACTATTAGTCTATTACTAAATTAACCTAAACTAAATAAAATCTTCACTAATGTTGGCTAACATACAAATTATAATAAATATAAATTCCCTCATTGAACTGAGGAGAATTCTATATTATTAAATAATCTAAGAGCTCACAAACATAATCAATATGTGAATCAGATTCCTAATTAATTCAATATAATCAAAAATTATCATATGTATTCTACAAAAGAAATCACAAGCCAAACTCACATATCTGATTTCAAAAGCATCAAGGCCGTGACTAATTTTTTAGGCCACATATTGTGAAAATATTAACAATTATTCCAGTTTAATAAGCATAGAGAGGTATTCATTTATTTAGTTATAATTGAAGCTTGGGAAAAATAGTTATAGGGTAGGTTCTCCAAAATATATTAAAAAAAATTAATAGCTCCTTTCTTTATTGACATACATATAAGTATACCTTATACCATATATATTGACACAAACCATTTATTCACTTTCAGTCGGGACTCGAGACCTCTAAATCATCAACTTAATTATCATTCCTACGTGCTCTATTCTTTTTAATATCAAACATATATTAGCTTAGTAGAATTCAAGAAGAACAGATATTTAACTTGGTGCAGCACATACCACTTTGCGTGTCTCTTTCTCCGTTTCTTTCTAACCTCTACCTTTCACTCCATTCACCCTAATTGAATAACTTAGGTGGAATGCAAAATTAACAAATTAACGGCTGGTAAATCATATCACTAATGACTAATCCCAATATAATAAAAAAATTAAATTTAAAAAGCCATCCTGCCCCCCAAATAAATTAGTTTATTATTATTTGTTATTATTATCAAGAAAATTAACCCAATTGTATCTAGATTTTTTATATTTCGGGGAAGGATATAATGATACACTATAACCAATATCGAAATCTTCTCGGTCTTCCAGTTTCAATATTATATATCGATTCCTACTGGTATATCTATATACATAAGCAGGAATTTCTGAATGTACTAAATAAATTTCACCACATATTCACCGATACAGATACTCGAGAATGTATATAACTATGTGTAAAACTATTTACACAAATCCCTAGACATGTACAAAAAAGTGAGTATTGTGTAGATACTCGCATAGTTGTACAAAATGCCATATTAGATCATGAGTAGTATGTAAAACTATATACATACTACTCCCGAGTAGTATGTATATCTACAAAATTATCACAAATTTTACTCACAATACATCAATTTCATAAAACTAAGTACAGTATCTAACCTAATATACATACAAAAAAGTGAGAATAAGACCCTACCAATGCCTTTTATCTTCAATTGATTCTGAACCTGCAAATATATAGATACAAAGAATTGTAAGCAAGCATATCGGCGGGCTATGTAGAGTTTGATAGATATAATAATAATCGTAAGCAAGTATATCAGATAATTTTCTTACTTGTCGACCGCGGTTGTAAAGTGGGTGTTCGTAGAGTATATGTTTGTATCGTTCTTTAAATAAATACTGTACAAAATAAAAATACTCAAATTAAATTAATAATAATAGTTAATATTAATAAAATAAATTTCATATATTACCGTTAAAACTCTGATTCTTATTTTTTTTCCATCTATACTAATATTATTATAATCAAAATGATAATTTTCTGTTCATGTCTGTTATCTGAGCTGAACCATAAAAAAGTTTCTAACCATATAATTTTAGATCAACTCTTAATCATCCAATTTTAATAAAATCTAATTTTACAAAAAAGTATATCAATACATATAACTCTATCATCAATAATCCTCATTTTATGCGACTGTTGTACTTATATTCAACTCAATTTCATCAACATGCTCTTTTATTTATTTAAAATTATGACTTATAATTAAATTTTATGAATATTAATATATAAATAACATCGTATTAAAAATTTAGAAATAAATTATCATATAAATTAAATATTTAAATTATATAAAATAATTAATATATAATTTATTAATATCATCCATGCAAAGCACATATTATAAACTAGTATTATTAAAACCGGAAGATTTAAAATTTGGTAGTCGGTCATCATTAATCAAATCAGATATTACACACTAATCTCCTAACTTTAAATCTCACATTAGTCTACTAAATAAAACACATATTTAAACAAAACAAAAATATTATACTACTAAAATACAAATAATATATATATAAAATTATATAAAATATATAAATATAATATTAAATAAAAATTATATTTTATTATAAAAATAAAAAAATATTCAAATTAGATAAAAAAATATTAAAATAATTCGATCCGTGTATCACGGATATAAGCTAATATATTATATAACAATTTATAATTTTTAGAAAAATAGCCCTTTAAGTCACAATTTAATGATATAATGTCCAAATTATTAAAATATAATAAATTGACCCCATATCACATATAATGTTACGTTTATAAACAATAGTAATATTATATATATATTAGTGGGCATATAACGTGTTGTGTATGTTTGTAAGCTGGGCCGTGAATACTTGTAAGCTGGGTCCATATTACTATAACTTATTAATGCATTGTGGTGCGTTTTCATTTATAAAATTGCGTTTCTAAAAAGTGCAACATAAAGTTACATTTAGTGATAAAAGAGCCATTTCTTTTGAATTATGATATTTTGAGTTATTCTCACTCGAATTGTGATAAGAAGGATGATCATCCCAATTTTTATGCAATTTATTCACCTATCTAGGACTAGTTTTGTAATTTAAATATTAAAAAATAAGAATTGAAAATTAAATAGTATGTAGCGAATTTTACTTCATCAATTCCCTAATTTAACAAATATATATTTTTAAAAATCAATATATTTATTCTAAATATATGTATTTTATTATATGAATTTCATATTTCAAAAAAAATTATCTAATTAATTTATTATGGATGCTGATTTTAGAATTAGTGTTTTTGACGGAACTCAAAATTCAATTGTGTTCGAAAATTTATAAATCAATCTTATCATGTAATGGGTAGAAATAGAAATATGAGTACTCTTTTTTTGTTGTTGAAAGAAATGCAAATTTTATTAAGTAGAGTTATTATACAAAAAAATCTCCAACACTTGAGTAGAAGGAGACGTGAATAAAAGATTCTAGCTAACCCATAAGTCACCTTATTTGCTTGTTTTTGAATAAAAGAAACTGAAACAAACATCAGGGTGAGATTAAAGGCCAAGCCAACAACCTTCTAACACATGACCTACTTCCAGTTGATTAGCTATCTTAACTGTGAGAAATGAATCGGTTTCGATGACAACTTTTCCTCCGATTTTTGCGTTTACTCATGAAAGAGCTCCACGCACCCTTATTGTTGTAGTTTCAAACACTGAGTCTAGGCTTGGGAACTATCCCTTCTTGCAAACATTCATATGTGATTACGCAGAATGCTAGAATTATCAGCCCTTGAAACACTGAGGCGTCCACGTTCACTTAAAAACAATCTTCCTCTGGTGTACATTTTATAAAATAATAATATTGACTATTTTTGTAAATTATTTAAGAGAGTTGATTTGTCATATAGGAATTAAATTCATGTGTTATAAAAGTAAATTCATGTAAAGTGGTGATCAAGACAATTTACACTAAATAGTTGAATGAAGAATGCATAAAAGTATGAATAAAAAAACTTTTACAATGGCTAAATAGGATGATATAGAGAAATTTAGCGTCTCAAGAAAAATATATGTTTTGATTTTAATTCAGACATGTATTGATAGTGATATTAAAAAAACTGTTTATATACATAATATTATTTAAGGACGTTAAACTCATTTTACAAAAAATTTAAGCATAAAATTATGAATTTTAAACATGGGGGTATTTGAAAATTATTAGTTAATGATTAATTAATTTTCATTATTTGTCCAATTTTTTTTATCTTACTGGGCCAAATTTAAGGCTGCTTTAATAATAGGCCCGTTTCACTAATCTAAAAGCCTTTCATTTTTTTTGTGAATGCATTTTGTATCTTGGGTTTGAATATAAATTATGTATTATAACATTGTTTTATTTTCAAATTTGTTAAGATACAGAGCTTATAATTTTTGTAAATTTAGTTCTGTAAAAGAAATACGAAGATATGAGTGAAGATGAAGATAATTCGAGTGATTCTGATCATGTTTATGAGTTCCGTCAACGTGACAAAGAGTTGGATTCTGTTTTAAATGTTATTAGAACATTAAACATAGATACCTACAAGATTTGTCCTAAAAGAATTATCGGCGAAAATGATGTTGGCGACGAAAAATTCGATTCAACCAGAGAATTTGAAGAACGTCTCGCAAAGATGTGCAACAAAGAAATCAACAGAGATTCCATTAATTTTGATTTTGACATTCTAAACAAGTGCAGCAAAAAAATCATTGACGACAATCACAGATCGATAAATTTTGATAAAGGTTTGATTTCTTTAATTATATCTTATTAATTTTTTTTTATATCAACCCTTATTTAAATAATTAATTATATTAGATATTGTGCAATAATGTAAATATTGAACATGATTAAGATTTAAAGAATCGTTTAGATAGTTGATAAGAATGAAGATGAATATTAAAAATGTGAATAAAAGGTATGAAAATAATCACGTATGAAATTAAAATTTTATTTCTGAAAGTAAATTTATTAAACATGAACAGCATGTCTAATTAATTATTTTTTATACAAAAATCCATATTAATTGTTGGCCTTGTAAAAATGAAAATTGAACATAACAAAACGTTTTTACTCACCTTTATAGTGTTGAAAACGTGATAATAAAAAATAAAATATTACAAAAATTATTATTGCACATGAATTTATTATTTTAGGTAATGAAAATTACAATTTAGATACACGTATAAGTTATACTCCGTAACTTTTATTTATGCCATTATGAGTACTTTCTTTGCCTTTCTTCCAGGCCCCATTTCAATTGGGCACCTCCCTTGCAGTCCCGTTTCAAATTTTCAATCGTAATGTTTTTTTAAGTTTCTATACTCAAAACCCATATAGTTATCTTTCTTATTGCCCGGTGGGTCATTCATAACAAATATGATGATCACTCGGTTGTTAATATTGATTAAAGTTTAAATGTGTGTGTTTTAATTATGGGCTCTGTTGATTGATTCATCTGTTGTTATTTTAGAGTACTAGTTTGTTATTTTTGTGTTTTGGGAAAATGTAGCTGCTGTCTTGGTTGATAGTTCGGTTCAAGTTTACAGTGAGAAAGTGGATCATCTTCATTCTTTGGCTTCACAAGTTTCGAAAAATCTTAAAAAGAGAAGGTAATTTTCGAACTAGTTTACCGTTTATTTTCGTTTAAATTATGTGTTTTCTGCTTCAATATTCTGATTGCTAGCTCGTATTTTTTTTATGTATGTGTTTGTGTGTTGGAGATGTAATTATCGAATAAAGATTCGGAAGAAATCACCCTTTTCTTACTTATAAACTTTTTTAAGTGTATCAGTAACATGATACGAGACTGATTTATACAAACTCAGCTACTTTGTGGTTCACATTGAAATATCAATGCCATGAAATCTATGTTTTCGAGTTTTTTGTTTATTGTTATCTATCGATTGGCATTGGCATATCCGCATTGTAGAATAGAAGGTTTTTCTATATAGGAGATAATATATCTTTTTCAAAGCATTGGCATGTGCGCATTGTATAATAGGTTGTTTTTTGTCCACAAAGAAGGTTATTGTTAATTAGGTTAAAATAAGAGCAAGTGATTATATTTATTGACCAATCATCTGCAATGCAATTACGTGTGCAGTCAGCTTGAGCAGCAAACGAATGTATTAGAGCAAACAGAAGAAGATGATTTTTGGGTCTCAGATGACATTGAAGGTACAAGTATATTGTATTGTAATTTTGTTAGAGTAATGATGCAATAATACATGCTTATAACTATTTTGTGTTGTAGTGGATCCAAATTGCACCCTTGATGATGATACAACCACTTCTTTGATCAACCCTGTGAAGCCCTCGGCAGATCTTTTTCTTGAAGGTGGTGGTCTAGATGCTACTGGTGATGGCGAGACACTTGAATCTTATGCGGTAACATAGTTTTAAGTTTTTTGCGTACTGTCAACGTTTTTCTATTACTTCCTCACATACCTTAAGTAGCCTTTGCAGAATGAAGGGGGTAAATGATTTTAATGAAGGGGGTAAATGATTTTTATTTCCTTTTGATGTTTCAGATAGCCAAGTCTGTACCCTACCAAGACTTTTTGGTACTTGATCGACATGATACTACAGCAGTTGATGCGTATCTGAAAGGGGAGGTTGATTTCAGAAAAGGGCAGCATGGTGGCAACGAAGGCAGTTCTCAATCATCTAAATCTTGTAAGAAATTTAATGCAAATTTTCATCATTGTACTTGTGATTATTATGATTTATGACATTTGATTTAGCTTTCTTAATAATAATATTTATGTACCACCTACCAATATTCACAAAAGAACAATTTACAGTAGATGGGAGATACCCGGTGAATGGTGGATACCCTGTTCCTCGTAATGCGGTAAACATATTATATTAAGTGAATTGTATACATGTTGTGAAGTGAGTTTGACCTTCTGTCTGATAATTTTACCTCATGTTTATCGAAAGCAGCAGGAAGATGACAATGTTCATTGTCATGGTGATTCTTATGGGTACGAAAGTCCGGTCCCGGATGCAAAGATCGAAGGATATCGTCACCCACTCCTGGTATATATAGAGAGAGATATATATTTAATTGGTTCCACCTTATCTGTATTAGAATCATGTTTTTTCTAGTTGCATTACTTCAATTATCATTCGTAACTAGACCTGGCAAATTGTTCGTGACATGTACTTTCGTGTCGTGTACTTTCGTGTTTCGTGTGCTTGATGGGTAGAACTGGAAATGAAACGAATAGAAGTCGTGCTGATCAGCTGACACGAACACGACACGGTTTAAAAATGACCCGACACGACACGAATTGAAGTACACGAATTTTTTTCAATTAAACGAAAACGAAATGACACGATTTGGTACACGAAAACGAAAAAACATGAAATGTACACGAAATAAATATGTACCGGTACACAAATCGGTAAACGAAAATGAAAAAACATGAAATGTACACGAAATAAATATGAACTGGTACATGAAATATCAGAGTTTACATTCTTTGTCCAAATTCTAGTTTAAACATAAGCCAAAGTACCTAAAAATGAATACGGAATATATATATAATATTATATATATAATTTTTATTTATTTCGTGTACCTCGTGTCGTGTCATGTTGTGTCATGTACCCGAGGGGTAAACACAAAACCGACACTAAATCTCGGTCGTGTATTTTCATGTCGTGTACTTAAAATTGAAAAACAAATACTAAATTTTCATGTCGTATGAAAAATTTCCGGGTCTATTCGTAACACTCCTTATAGGAGAGGTTTAGTTGGTTCTTTTGTACTGTATTGTCTCTTTTGGTTGCATGCTTAGCTTAGGAAAAATGATCTTGAGCTTGTGAACCTACTTCAGACCTCAGTATGTGCCAACTAGTTTCCCAATCAGGTTTCATATCTACAACATTTAGGTGCAATAGCTCCTTACAGTGATTCTTTTCTATAACAAAAGTTGTTACTTCGTAACATGTATGTCGGTTATGAAATCAAGATGATGATCTGGAAATCTCTAAGTGATCTTGTTTTAAAGAAATTATTTTGTTCTTGCTAGGCACTTTAAACTAAAAACTAATCCTTCTTCTTGTGATTATTATTTATTCAAGTTCCCTCGTCAATAATCAAAATGTCATGACTATTAATGTCTAGTGATTCATATTCCTTCTTTTAGGATTCTCCTCTTGCTAACATCAGTGCAAGTGAGAAGCAGACAGAACTGGCTGCTCGTGTATCTTCGTGGAAGCAGAAAATTAAACAAGATTCGGAGGAGCATGTATTCCCATCTACTCATCCTCCACACACACATATATCCATTTATTACAGAATTATTGATTTTACTTTTGACCTTTCCGTGGCAGGAAGCAAGACCTGCATTTGATATAGATGACTATTGTAAAAGAGTCTTGCATAAGATTTCCCAGTCAGCAGACCTTGAGAATAATGTGTCCTTTGCAGATGTGGTCCAAGGAGAAGAAAAGCATGATGTTGCTCGATCATTTTCTGCACTTCTGCATCTGGTAACATGTGTTGTATGGAAAGCTTGTTTTTATAGAAATAAGCTCCTTTTATTATATCTTTGAGTTACGAAGGCTATACGTTAAACCCTTTTCAGGCGAACAATGGCAATATTGATCTACGGAGGTCTGACACTAATGATGAAGACTTCATGTCTGCAAATCACTTCTCTGTTGGACTCCTTAAGCATGTAAAGAGACAACAGCAAGTTCAATTCCAATCATCAAAGAGGAGAGCTGTATCTCAAACGAATGAAGGAGAGGCGAAAGATAAGCTAGGTAGCTCTGGAAAAGAGAACTGCGAGCCTTAGTATCTACCCCAACTTCAACCAACGTCAACTCCCCTCCCAAACTAGAAAAAGTTGGTGACCTCATTTGTACTCCTCAGGGTGGATCTTAATAGTGTGAGCCACAGCTTTTTATCCCCTATACAACAAATAAAATTATGACAGCCCTTTTATTTTCTGCTATTTGTGGTAAACTTTTTCTTGTTTTAAACTTTAATTTTATGTTGCACTGCAACATCATTAGACCATTGAACTAGCAGCAGGTGTTTAAACTTAACCTATACTGGCTTTATTTGTTTGCTTATTCTGGATATTGTTTTTTGCTATTTTAATATGTTCTCCATGTACTATTTGTTATGGAAGTTTCTGGGTGTTTCTTTCTTGCATCTCCAATTCATTTTTAGGGCGGCAAGTCAAGTAGTGTTCCTAGCCTGTAGAGACTAGAGAGTAGCAGCATACAATACAGGGGGGGGGGGGGGGGGTGTTTTTTATTTACAGTTTTATCCTTTCAATTTGTATTTAAAATAGCCTTAACTTCAGGATAATCCTTCACTAGCAGTAATTAAGGAATTAAGAATATATATAACATTGTTTAGCATCCTCTAACACGCTCATTTTTATTCTCACTGGGAAAAAAAATTAGCTAAACAAAATCTGCCAGCAAAAGTTAAGAATCTAGTGGAAATATATAGTAAACTTATTTTAGGAAATTCCAAAAATGTAGTAGACAGTTTAATATGGATCAAAGGAGGTGCATGCCTACATATTACAGTACAGTTGAAAGTTGTTGAGAATATATGATTTAATACTATATGCATTGTAAATTAATTATCAAAAACCAATGATTTATGCATATAGCTCTCCAATCACTGTGGGACTGGGAGTCTTGGTATAAATCATACTAGTATGCCCTGGTTTCACATGGGAGTCTTGGGATAAATAATTGTGAGGTGGTTTGGTTCACGGGGTGTTATCGGGTTGAAATGGGTTAATGTGGTATGTGTATGAAATATCATTGTTTGGTTGAATGGTTAAATGAATTTATTAATTTAATATAATTTTTAATAAATAAAAAATTATAAACATTTAATATGAAAAATAAATCATTATTATTTCTCAAACATTAAACAATATCATTATAAATTTTTTATTTCAAGAATTAACATGCAATTTTATAAATAAAGATAAAAATAACAATTTTTAATTTGATTCTCGGTACCCATGACTCATACCCACCTCCCCTTCATTTATCAAAAACTCATACCTTATGAGTTTGAAATATGAGTTTTAAATTTTAAAATTTTAAACCAAATATAAGTTTGGAATGAACAAAACCATGACACCAACCAAACGACCTAAGTATTACGATCTAGGTTTACCTTTGTAAGTAAATATGTATTGCACGAACTCGTCATTGTTTAAGATCAAGAATTGCTTAAGAGAAGAGAAAAAATATATATAACGGTGTATTATATTACAGAATGGTACATGAAAAAAGATTTGGGAGATTTCGATAACCAGTAAAAGTCTGCTCCTTAAGAGTGAACAATACTGCATTACTTGTCAAGTCTGAATAATAGGTTGGATTTTTATCAAAAAGCCCGTGTGGATAGAGAATATATTTGTTCAGTTTGCCTTTAATTCTTGTAATTCCTATCGCGAGGTAAGTTGTGCAGGCTGTCATTGATCCGTGGGGGAATGAATGGTTATCTTTAGTGAGAGCCCCAGCGGGTTCAGTAGTTTGTAGGCATCATTATTTAATATATAGTACCCCCTTTGTAGAGATTTACATTTCATTTGTTCAAGAGTCAACAAGAACATTCTGTTGAACAAAACAAAGGAAGAGAATAGCTAGGAGCTTTAAATACCAGAATAATTTTGCATAGGCATTCCCAGTGCTGGCTTCATCTGAATTTAGGATTTATTAGCTTCACTGGCAGGGAAGAATGATCAGGAGCAGGTGTCGGATGGATGCCTAAACATGTGCAGCCGTTACGGAATAGAAAATCACGTCGGTATATTTGACAGACAATACATGACTAGGATTAAGGTGCAAGCTGCATTCTACAGTTGCAATTAAGATCATACCTTTGCACAACATCCTTCCCCGGAGAGCCTGATATAGACCTTGTTTATGCACTAATATTAGCCAAAGCTCAGAACTGGAGTTGTTTGTCCTTTGTTCTTCACTACAAAACTCTCTTACAGGTAAACAAATTCATAATTTTAACTAATTTCCCTGTGGCAACGTCCTCCATAAAAAAGGATCTAAATAAGTGTTCAGCTACTAGTAGTACTACAGCAACTAATATGAATAATGATCCCGGACTAATTTTACTCCAACTCTTTTACGGGCTCTTCTGCATAAATGGGGCTCTGAAAAGTATCTCAGCTTTTGAATTCTCCGCCGCACCTATTTCCCCACTATGGAGTTGTTCTAGGATCATCTTCTTGTAATCTAGCGATTTAAAATACCGGTCAGCTGCCAACTCCAAACACTTTGTTCTCTTCACTTTATGCTCCTAAATACATAAGCAATATTAATACAATACATTCCGAAAGAAAAAAATTCAATTCAGCAGATTGTTCCCCGGTCATCTCCTATATATATATATGTTGGTACAAAGAAATAGATTATTAATAAATGCCAACTCTCACCACTGATATCTGAAGCCTGAAGGCTTTGCATGTTGGGGGAATTTCCGCAGAAACTGCATATATGACACGTGCATAATTATGTGTGTTTGCGTGTGTGTACGCTAGAGCTTGGGACAATAAAAGGAAAACTAAATGATAATAGTAGAAATTATGATATAGTATTTTTTTTACATGCTATATTTTTGTATTTTATATAAATTTATTAACGATGCGAATCGTAACAAATTAATTAAAAGAGGTATTTTGATAATAATTAAAATTTATATATAATAAATAAATCTTTAACAAATATGTATATTATTGTGGGCGTATAAAAGTTAAGTATGACAAATACTATTCTATTTAATATAATTTGGACATGTTTAAAATAAAATTTTAATTAATATAAATATATGTATATTTGGAGTTCATGTTATAATAAATAAAATTATATTTAATATAAACATTTATATATTTTAGGTTCATAGCTGATCGACTTACTGATCAAAACTTAATCTTTCTAATATAATAAGACTTAATTGTATTTTGATCGCCTAAACTATAATTTTTTTAGAGAAAAATGGCTCAATTATAAAATTTGTCAGTTTGATGGCCAAACTATTTATTTCTTAGCACTTCATTGCATTCCGTCAATTTTTTTAATGAACTTTAGTGAAATTATACTTAATTGTCTTTTGGTGGCCTGAATTATAATTTTTTATAAAAAATGGCCCAATTATAATATTTACCAATTTATTGGTCAATTATTTATAATTTTTAAATTTTTAATAATTGATTATATTATAACTTTGTATTCACACTTTATTTTATTGTTTATATAATTTTATTTATCACACTTTTTAAATTTTAAATCTATTTATTTTAATTTATAAAATAAAAATATTTATGAGGTTGATTTGGTAATTTATCTAAAATTGAAAAGGAAGATCTATTTCTAAAAAGAGTGATATTTTATAAAATATAATCATCTATTTACGGTTAGGCTCTTTTTGATTTATAAGTTGTGTTAAATTTTTCTATAATCTCAAGTATTAATTAAATAGTACTCACACTCATTGAATTCATTTTTTAAATAATAATAATGATAAGACAAAGCTAGTGGAATATATTGGATGTAATCAACTATTTAAAAATAAATAGTTTGGCCTACAAATTGATAATTTTTATAATTGAGTCATTTTTCTGTAAAAAAAATATAATTTCGATCATCAAAGTGCAATTAAGTATTATTTTACTAACGTCCGTTAAAAGAATTTGACAGAATGCAATCAAGTGTTAAAAATAGATAATTCGGCTATCAAACTGGTAAATTTTATAATTAAGTCATTTTTCTGTAAAAATATTATAGTTCAGACCATTAAAGTGTAACTAAGTCATATAATAATATAGTATAGAACTATAGATATCTATATTCGGAAAAAAATATATAATTCTTTCTTTAATGTTGGATTGGATCCATATTTTATGATAGTAAACGTTAGTTTTAAGCCTCATTGGAGCATTTGCGCTAGACTCTAAGCCAGTCATCCTTGCGCCAATTGTAATTAAGCTTGCTAACTGTATTAATTAGCGTGTTTAATTTCTATTGTCAATTCTGAGTAGTGATGGAAAAAAAATCCTATCAGATTGATTCTCGATCTAAAATTTAAAATTTTAAATTTATCGAATCCATTTTTTTGGATTTGAATTTGAATTTAATTTTTAGACCCGAATTTTTGAATTTGAATTGAGGTATACCAATTCGAAATATGATCAGATATCTGAATTCCGATCCGACACCCGAAAACATTCGAATAATATATATATATATATATATATATATATATATATATATATATAAATGTATATATTTATGTTATATATATTATTTTAAAAATATATATATAATTATATGTTATATATTATTTTATAAGTACATATATAATATATTTATGTAATATTATATATATATTATAGTATATTTATAAAATATTATAATAAAATATAATCGTATATTTTATATAAATAAATATTTTTTACTTAATATTTGGGTTTAAATTTCGGGTTTGAGTTTCGGGTATATCCGAATCCGGTCCGAAATCCATCAAATCGGGTTGGAATTTTAAATTTCAAACATTTTTTGGGTTTGGTATAAAATTTTCGTATTTGAATTTGGATTCTTGTTAAACCCAACCTGATTACCATCCCTAATTTCTTAAAAATAAGTTTAACCAAACACCCCTTAAATATCTTTGTGCTAGTTTTTAAGCTAAGTATTCAATTTTAATTCTATTTCAATGAAATCCAATTGCATAACATTGATAATGTCCACAATTGCATAGCATTGATAATGTCCAATCGAAGAGTTTTTAAAGAGTACCATTTTTTTTCTGAAAACGCTAAACGTTTCTTTTTATACATAATTTAAAGTATATATTCCAAAATATTTAGTAATTTTGAGAGTTTCTTTCATCCACAAAATCTTATCGTCTAAATGAAATGTATACTTAACTAATTTCATAGGTTGTAACATAAATTACAATTATTATAGTAAAGAGATTTTATGGATATTTAAAAAATAATACCTTTCATATCAAAAAAGATAACATCTTTTAGAGTCGTTTGGTTCGGGAGTTTCTGGAATGAGATATGTGTTGGTGTAGGTGCCCTAGAGGCAATACAATGTTTATTTTGATAAACATTTATGTCAATTGATTATTCAATAAACATATTTATTATGACTTTAATTACTGCGATATATTTGTTAGCATAATAAATGTCCTTAGAATCATGATACACATTGTATAGTTTAGTACATGACTTAAAACTTGAGATTATATAATATATCATATTCTTAAATGTCCCTAGTCGAGTATTATTATTATAGGACAATAATAATACACAAATAGACTAGTATGTTGTTTGACTGATAACCACATCTCATTGGTTATAACTATGGGGATACTAAAGTCAATACATAGGTACATGTAGGAGTACATGATACTGGACAGACCCACAGTGAGATTCTTCATGTTTAATAAAGTCATAAGAAAGACTCACAGTGATAATGGTGTAATGATCCTTTGACTTGAGATCATTATATTTCTATACGAGGATTAATATATTCTGACTACATTAAAAGTTACCTTTGACCGGGTGATGATAAAAGTGGACATCGGGTATATCATGAGTCGTATGAGAAATATGAATGATAGATAAAGGATTTAACCCTCCTATAATTAGGAGAGATATTATTGGCCTCTTGATTGAGTGAGACTATAAAATGCATGGCCGTGCTCAAATAATGATTTGTTTTCATAGTCTACTCATGGATCAAGTAAACCTGGATTAAATGTTGAAGAGGATGACTAAATACATGCCTCGAGTTTAATCTATAATATATATGGTTAAAGGGATTATATTACACTGAAACATTAATCACGAAAGGTTTTATCGAATCACGATTTAATTATTATTTAATTGGGTAGCAATGATGTATTACTAGATACCGCTCATTGTTTATAATTTTATTGGAGAATAAAATTATTGCTAATTAAATAATAGCCTATAGGGTCACACACATAGAGTACTTAAAGGAATAATTAATTTAAATTATAGATTTAAATTAATTGATGATTATTTAAATTTTATTATATTAATTAAGTGAGACTTAATTAATTGAAATAATATAAATTCGAATTTGAATTCTGCCATTAATAATTAAGTGTGACTTAGTTATTAATTAAATAATAAAATTCGGTTTTATTATTTAATCATAAACCTACATGGGTTAGGATTTGCTGTTATGAGTTGCTATTATGGGCCTATTAACCAACCATTATAAATAGATAATGTAGGGTTAATAGGTATTAAGTTTTTAAGAAAAACGAACCCTAGCAGCAGAAAAGGTAGAGGCAGATTTCGAAATCATCTAGAGGAGGCTAGTACATCCGTTCCATAATCAAGATCGTGAGACGTTCTTGAAGGTGCTCGCGTGGATACCATAGAGGTGTTTTCAAGAGGAAGACACAAGTCGTGAAAGCTAGGATCTCCGTTGAGTTCGTAGTAGTCAAGACCAAATAAAGGTATGATTACGTTTCACAATAATCAGTCCATGATTATACATGATCCTGCGTTAGGGTTCCGAAATTTTTCGTTATATTTACGTTTAATCCGCTGCGTTTTATGCCTCGGAACCCAACAATGGCATCAGAGCTACGTGTATAAGGGACTGATTTGGTTACGTGTTTTATGTATTTGATGCATACATGCCTGTTTTGGTGACTGCCATGCCATGCTACTGCTTTGTCATAATCTGTTATGCCACTGCCATGCTTCTGTTATGAGACTGCCATGCCTGTTATGAGACTGCTATGCTTCTGCCAATATGTAACTGTCAGAGAATGTATATTCTGTGTATGATCAGAGTTTAGCAGTAAACTCTGATGGTCAGGTCAGAATATAGAGCATGGTCAGAGTTTAACAAACTCCGATGGTCTCTGATCAGAGTTTAGCAGTAAACTCTGATGGACTGTGCTGATCAGAGTTTAGCAGTAAACTCTGATGGACTGTGCTGATCAGAGTTTAGCAGTAAACTCTGATGGACTGTGCTGATCAGAGTTTAGCAGTAAACTCTGATGGACTGTATAAATTGCAGTGGGGAAAAAGGCCAACAGATATGATCTGTAGTTCAGAAATTGATGATTTCTGAATAGGACTGGTCTTCGAAAATAAAAAATTTGGCTGCCGCCCCCAGACCCCGTCCAGGGGCCGCCGCCCCCGGACCCCCGCAATATTTTATTTTGTGTACTTGAGCATGGTGCTGGTTATGGCCCTTAGACCCCTAGATTAATGGTTTTGGTTTTGGTTTTATAAATACGACTTGCATGTCGTTTTCTTCATTCTTGTAATTGTTTAACCTCGAATGTAACTCGAGTTTTCTTATGTAAGTACATTAGTATAGGTTGTATTCAATTATTCCATGTAATGTACTTGAAGATTGAAGGATGATCCAAGAAGAGGAGCAAGAACCCATGGATTCAAGAAGAATGAAGACATGTAATTGTATTTATATTTCACCACCATAGATTGACTTTGATCCTTTCATTAGCTCGAAAGGATCACATAGGAAAGGGGCCATAACCAAGCACGTTTACATACTGCACTTTACATATTGATGTATGAATGTATGTGTAGAGTAGAAGATGCATGCTTTAATTAGATTAATGATGTATGCATGTATTAGATACGTCACCCATGCCATGCTTGCCATGCTGAACAAGATAAAATCTGTAACGATTTAAGATTTTAAAATTAACAAACGATCATGAGATTCTTGTGTTTATGAAATATGGATTTTTAAAACACGGAATTGAATATGGATTTTGATGTCTATAATTGGGATTTTCTGACAAAAACGGATATGTGTATTCGTAAGGCTGATGGGTTTTAAGTGTGACCACTGGTATCCTCCATCTACCTGGGAAATGAACAATTTAAGATGTCAATTTGAAATATTTAGTTCAAGGAAAAATTGAGGATCTCTTCATGATGTGATCATGATCGTCGTAAATTTTCTAAACCCCTTAACAAAATATTAAGTTTTAATCGGATGCTTTCCAATGAATGAACACTCATCGAATCCTAGATCGATTAGGGGAAAGACTGTCAGTGGCAGGGGACTCCTATCTATCGTGGTGAGATGCGACGAATATAAACGGTTATATTCGGCCGTTGTATCATTGGGTCAAACTTAACTGAGTCGTCATAATAAGGTGAAAGTAAACGGTTATATTCAACCATTATGAACTTAGAAGCATAGAGTTTGGTTAAAAATCTATTAGATAGATAAGATCAATCGTTGCTCACCAAACTATCCAAGAATTATATATGATATAATTGACAAATGTTGTCTACCTAAATAATCATTCTTAAGGACTTCCAGTGGTTGACTTAAGACATGACGAAATATGGATCTTGGCTCACTAGAAAGAATTATGGGATATACTTTCCAAATTAATAGTAAGGGCTATTGATTTGATAAAAATAGTGGGAGATATATTATGAATGTATCATAATCATTTGAACATAATAAATAACTCAGACAATCTAATGTTTATTTTGTGCTATTATCATTGTAGATACCAAGTAATGACAAACAACACAAACACACTATCCGTACGATATGTCCTTGAGAAGGATAAGTTGACAGGAGGAAACAACTTCCTAGACTGGCAGAGGAATTTGAGGATTGTCCTCAGGCAGGAGCGCAAGCTTCATGTCATTGATATTCCTCCGGCAGGTCCCCTTCCTGAGGGCGCTACTGTTGAGGAACGAGCGGCCCATACAAAGGATGAGAATGATGCAACTGATGTTGCATGTCTTATGTTGGCAACTATGAGTGCTGAGCTTCAAAGACAGCATGTGCATATGGATGCATATACTATCTATGAGCACTTGCAAAGCATGTTTGCAAGCCAAACTCGTCAAGAAAGGTTCAACACGAGCAAGTCACTTTTTAATTGCAAACAAAGGGCAAGTGAACCAGTTGGCCCACATGTTCTGAAGATGATTGGTTACATTGAGTATCTTGATACTTTGGGTTTCCCGATTATTCAGGAAATTGGTATTGACCTAATCATGAATTCTTTGAACAACAAATTCACCCAGTTTATCATAAACTACAACATGAATGAATTTGACAAAACACCTACTGAATTGTTGGCTATGTTGAGAACGTATGAGACCAACATGAAGACGGCTGAACCTGCTCCCATACTGATGGTGGGCAATAAAGGTAAGGCCAAAGGGAAATGCAAGTGGAAGGGTAAGAAGAAGACAGGTTCTGATTCTACACCCAAGCCAAAGTCAGGTCCCAAACAGGCTTTAAAGCCTAAAGGTGGGGTCGCTAAGGGTGAATGCCACTACTGTAAGAAAACTGGTCACTGGAAGAGAAACTGTTCAGTTTACTTGGAGGATCTGAAGAAGAAGAGGGCTGAGCAAGCTTCTACTTCAGGTATATATGTTATAGAAGTCAATCTGTCTATTTCTACATCTTGGGTATTGGATACTGGATGTGCTTCTCACATTTGTATAAATGTGAAGGAAATGCAGAGTAGTAGGACATTGGCTAAAGGAGAAATGGACCTACGAGTTGCCAATGGAGCAAGAGTTGCTGCTTTAGCTGTAGGAATATATTATTTATCTTTGCCCTCTGGGCTAGTTTTAGAACTGGATAATTGTTATTACGTGCCTGCGATTCGCAGAAACATTATTTCTGTTTCTTGTTTGGACAAGAAAGGTTTTTCGTTTACAATAAAGGACAACAGTTGCTCTTTTGCTTTGAATGATTTAACCTATGGTGTTGCGCGTTTGTTTAATGGTTTATATGTTCTTGACTTAGATAATCATGTCTGTAATATAAAAAACAAACGACTTAAAGTTAATGACTCAAATCAAACATACCTCTGGCATTGTCGTCTAGGCCATATAAATGAGAAACGCATATCCAAATTACATAAGGATGGATACTTGGATAAGTTTGATTTTGAATCATACCAAGAATGCGAATCTTGTTTGCTTGGTAAAATGACTAAAGTCCCTTTTACTGGTAAGGGTCAAAGGGCCACTGAACGTCTGGAGCTAATACATAGTGATGTATGTGGCCCAATGCGTGTGATGGCTAGAGGAGGCTACTACTACTTCATAACATTTACTGATGATTTCAGTAGATATGGGTATGTATATCTTATGAAGAATAAATCCGATTCTTTTGAAAAGTTCAAAGAATACAAGGCTGAAGTAGAAAAGTAAATTGGCGGAGGTGCAAGTATTAAAATCTTACGATCTGATCGTGGAGGAGAATACTTGAGCACTGAATTTAAAGATTATTTAAAGGAGTGTGGTATTGTATCACAACTCACTCCGCCAGGTACACCTCAATGGAATGGAGTTTCAGAGAGGAGAAATCGCACCTTGTTGGACATGGTACGATCGATGATGAGTCATGCAGATCTTCCAATTAGTTTCTGGGGTTATGCTCTAGAAACAGTGGCTTTCACACTTAACCGTGTTCCTACTAAGAATGTTCAAAAGACTCCATATGAGATATGGGAGAAGAAACGGTCAGGCATGAGCTTTATGAAAGTTTGGGGATGCAAGGCGTTTGTGAAACGTCAGGTATCTGACAAGCTTGGACCTAAATCTGAAGAGTGCAATTTTGTGGGATACCCTAAAGAAACAAAGGCGTATTATTTTTATAGTCCTTCTGAGCAGAAAGTGTTTATTGCTCGAGATGCTGTTTTCATGGAAAGAGATTTTATTTCCAAAAGAAACAGTGGGAGAACTATAGACCTCGATGAAGATCGAGAACCACAAAATAGCATTGAACCTGAAGTGGAACATGAGCAGGATAATGATAATGCTCAACAAACACAGGTTGTTCGTAGAACTGGTAGAATTCGCCATGAGCCAGAGAGATATGGATTTCTTTTGACTCAATATGGTGATTTGATGCTCATAGATGAAGATGAGCCTCTCACATACCAAGATGCTATGAACAGTCCAGAATCTAAGAGATGGCTAGAAGCCATGAAATCCGAGATGGATTCCATGTACGAAAACCGAGTATGGACTTTGGTTGATCCACCTGAAGGGGTAAAACCCATAGGGTGCAAATGGGTTTTTAAGAAGAAAACTGACATGGATGGAAATGTTCAGACCTATAAAGCAAGGCTGGTTGCAAAAGGTTTCAAACAAATTCATGGTATTGACTATGATGAAACTTTCTCACCAGTGGCTATGGTCAAGTCCATAAGGATTTTGCTTGCTATTGCAGCATTCCATGATTATGAAATCTGGCAAATGGATGTCAAAACAGCCTTCCTTAACGGAATCCTTGAAGAGGATGTGGATGTGTACATGACACAACCTGAAGGTTTTGTCAATCCAAAGAATGTTAGCAAGGTATGTAAATTACGTCGATCCATTTATGGATTGAAGCAAGCCTCTAGGAGATGGAATATCCGTTTTGATGAAACAGTCAAAGAGTATGGCTTTGTTCAAAACGAAGATGAACCTTGTGTTTACAAGAAGGTTAGTGGGAGCCATGTGACATTCATAGTACTATATGTTGATGACATACTACTAATGGGGAATGACATACCTTCTCTCAAGGCTGTTAAGATTTGGTTAGGGAGCAACTTCTCTATGAAAGACTTAGGAGAAGCATCCTACATTCTAGGAATGAGGATCTATAGGGATAGATCTAGAAGGATGATCGGTCTAAGTCAGAGTACATACATCAATAAGGTTTTGCATCGTTTTGGTATGCAAAATGCAAAAAGGGGATATGTCCCCGTGTCTCAAGGGATAACGATCTCTAAAGATCAGTGTCCGAAATCATTGGATGACAAGGACCGCATGAGTAAGGTTCCATATGCCTCAGCAATTGGATCCATCATGTATGCGATAGTATGTACTCGCCCAGATGTTTCGTATGCTTTAAGCATGACGAGCAGATACCAATCTAATCCAGGTGAAGGTCACTGGACGGCTGTCAAGAATATTCTAAAGTACTTGAAAAGGACTAAAGATTCATTCTTGGTGTATGGAGGAGAGGAAAAACTGGTTGTAAAAGGTTACACCGATGCAAGTTTTCAAACAGACAGGGATGATACTGTATCACAGTCTGGTTTTGTGTTTTGTCTAAACGGAGGTGCTGTAAGTTGGAAGAGTTCAAAACAAGAAACAGTAGCTGATTCTATAATGGAGGCTGAGTACATTGCAGCTTGTGAAGCGGCTAAGGAAGCTGTTTGGATTCGAAAATTCATTACTGATTTGGGAGTGGTTCCATCGATCGCAGATCCCATTGATCTATACTGCGATAATAATGGAGCCATTGCACAGGCTAAAGAACCTAGAGCTCACTCCCGAACCAAACACATACTCATGAGATATCACCTCATTCGAGAGATTAATGAAAGGGGTGACATACACATATGTAAAGTGCACACAAATGATAACATTGCAGACCCACTGACCAAAGGCTTGTCGCAGAAGAAGCACGACGGTCACACTAGTTCCATGGGTATTAGATACATGGGTGATTGGCTCTAGTGCAAGTGGGAGATTGTTGGTGTAGGTGCCCTAGAGGCAATACAATTTTTATTTTGATAAACCTTTATGTCAATTGATTATTCAATAAACATATTTATTATGACTTTAATTACTGCGATATATTTGTTAGCATAATAAATGTCCTTAGAATCATGATACACATTGTATAGTTTAGTACATGACTTAAAACTTGAGATTATATAATATATCATATTCTTAAATGTCCCTAGTCGAGTATTATTATTATAGGACAATAATAATACACAAATAGACTAGTATGTTGTTTGACTGATAACCACATCTCATTGGTTATAAGTATGGGGATACTAAAGTCAATACATAGGTACATGTAGGAGTACATGATACTGGACAGACCCACAGTGAGATTCTTCATATTTAATAAAGTCATAAGAAAGACTCACAATGATAATGGTGTAATGATCCTTTGACTTGAGATCATTATATTTCTATACGAGGATTAATATATTTTGACTACATTAAAAGTTACCTTTGACCGGGTGATGATAAAAGTGGACATCGGGTATATCATGAGTCGTATGAGAAATATGAATGATAGATAAAGGATTTAACCCTCATATAATTAGGAGAGATATTATTGGCCTCTTGATTGAGTGAGACTATAAAATGCATGGCCGTGCTCAAATAATGATTTGTTTTCATAGTCTACTCATGGATCAAGTAAACCTGGATTAAATGTTGAAGAGGATGACTAAATACATGCCTCGAGTTTAATCTATAATATATATGGTTAAAGGGATTATATTACACTGAAACATTAATCACGAAAGGTTTTATCGAATCACGATTTAATTATTATTTAATTGGGTAGCAATGATGTATTACTAGATACCGCTCATTGTTTATAATTTTATTGGAGAATAAAATTATTGCTAATTAAATAATAGCCTATAGGGTCACACACATAGAGTACTTAAAGGAATAATTAATTTAAATTATAGATTTAAATTAATTGATGATTATTTAAATTTTATTATATTAATTAAGTGAGACTTAATTAATTGAAATAATATAAATTCGAATTTGAATTCTGCCATTAATAATTAAGTGTGATTTAGTTATTAATTAAATAATAAAATTCGGTTTTATTATTTAATCATAAACCTACATGGGTTAGGATTTGCTGTTATGGGTTGCTATTATGGGCCTATTAACCAACCATTATAAATAGATAATGTAGGGTTAATAGATATTAAGTTTTTAAGAAAAACGAACCCTAGCAGCAGAAAAGGTAGAGGCAGATTTCGAAATCATCTAGAGGAGGCTAGTACATCCGTTCCATAATCAAGATCATGAGACGTTCTTGAAGGTGCTCGTGTGGATACCATAGAGGTGTTTTCAAGAGGAAGACACAAGTCGTGAAAGCTAGGATCTCCGTTGAGTTCGTAGTAGTCAAGACCAAATAAAGGTATGATTCCGTTTCACAATAATCAGTCCATGATTATACATGATCCTGCGTTAGGGTTCCGAAATTTTTCGTTATATTTACGTTTAATCCGCTGCGTTTTATGCCTCGGAACCCAACAATATGAGTTTAGAATAGATAAAATTCATACATGGTGTTTGTTTCATTTTTTTTAAATTTCAACCTCATACCTCGAACCCACAATGTATGAGTATGATAAAAGGGTATGTGTATCAATTTTAATATTATTATTTTATTATTAATAATTAACATTATTAATAATTAAAAAATAATAATATATACAATCAAGCATTACTAATAATAAAAAAATTATTTATATTTTTTATATAATAAAATTAATTTATCTAACTATTAATTCAATAATACTCTATATTAAATAATTTCATTCTAGAACTAAACTAAACACATGATATCAATAATGAAATTTTATCATCATACCACCCTAACCCGATTCCTGATACCAAACTCATACCGCCTCATGAACCAAACTACCCCTTAGAGAATAAAATAATCACAAATATTGTATACCAAAATCCTACTTTCATTCATTATCTATCTGCACGTAATAACTCGTCCAAGTAAAATCCTAATATAAAAAAAATGTATTTGAAATTATGGTTTAAAGAAAAGGGAAAAAAATACGAAGAGGAGGAGATATTTTTATTTCAGCTCCTTGCATGATAAAATTGACTTGCTCCTTATATAATGAAATTGACTTACAAATTTTTTAGCATAATTCAATTTTGAGGTATGTTAAAAATTGCTTGTTGTAAATCAAAATTAGTGTTCATAACTAACTAATTAGATACACTTTTAAAATATATTATTCATATAATACAAAATACATATGTCTAGTTAATATCTTTATTTTTTTTAAATATATATTTGATAAATTAGTGAATTGATGAATAATCTTAATTATTTATTATCTAATTTCCAATTCTTATTTTTTAATATATAAATTACAAAATTAATTATAAATAGGTGAATAAGTTGCATAAAAGTTGTAAGTAGTTTATAATTTATATGTGAAAAAATTTAGAGTCAAAGTTTATAAAGCATATATAAAATTTATTTATCAATTTCATATTAATATTTAATTTGAAGTATATATTTTTTCCTGTATTTATTTAAAGCCCGATACAAACATCAATACTTTACAACCATTTCATTTTCTCGCTCACTACAGCCGTGGACAAGTAAGAATGATCTCATATGCTTGCTTACGATTATTATTATCAAACTCTACATCGCCGATATACTTACTTACAATTCTTTTTATCTATATATTTTTAGTTAAAAGCTAATAAATTGAAGATAAAAAGCATCGGTATGGCCTTATTTTCACTTTTTGTATGTATATTAGGTTAGATATTGTACTCCGTTTTATGAAATTGCTGTATTATGAGTAAAATTTGCGATGATATTGTAGATCTACTAGTGTAGATGCCTAGGGATTTGTATGTAATGGTTATTATTTGCAATATGCTTACTGACAATGTTTTGTATCTATATATTTGCAGTTTTAAAAGGTATAGGTTTAGAATCAGTTGAAGATACCTTGTTTTCACTTTTTGTATGTATATTAGGTTAGATATTGTACTCCGTTTTATGAAATTGCTGTATTGTGAGTAAATTTTGTAGATATACATACTATTGTACGTCTAGGGATTTGCGTAAATAGTTTGACATAATTTATTTTCGAAAACTAGTTATATACATTTTTGAGTATCTGTATTTGTGAATATGTGGTGAAATTTATTTAACACATACAGAACGTCCCTGCTTATGTGTGTGTGTACATGTACACACAAGTCGGAATCGATATATAATGTATTGAAACTCGAAGCATGTGACTGTTTAGCAAAATTATTGTTGTAATATAGTCATATCATGTAGCTCCGCATACCAATAATGGCTTATCTACACTTTACTAATAAAGTAAAAAATTAATATGTTTAGTAACATTAGTAGCCCCGTCTTGATTCGATCCCTCTGATTTGTGTTTGGTTGGAATGAATTAAATAAGATGGAACGGAACGAAATTGTGATTTATGTTTGGTTGGAATAAGTGAAATCGGATGAAATGGAACGAAAATTACCCAATAAAATGGGTATGTGTTGACAAATTTTATTACTTCATCCACCCTATTCAATATAAATTAAAACTCAAACCGTCCGCTCCATAATTTGATTTTCTCATACAGTTAACAAAACGGTATGTAATTCCTATATGATAAACTTGAATAAATATTTTAATCCTAAGCATGCATGTACATATTAAAGGGTAGAATTTTTCTAGTAATATAATTTTTTAAAAATTAATGTAACTATTGAATATATGTTTTTAAATCATAAATTATAATCGATAAATCTTAAAAAATAATATATTTAAATAAAATATAAATATAATTCAATTTTTAAAAATTACTCATAATTTTTACGATTATAAAAGCTAATTTTGCATACAAAGAGAGCCACCACTTCTACATGTATAACTTTTTAGACAACCAAATACCTATAAACAAAATCGAACATAAAATGACAAGTACACTGTATACCCTTTAGCAAACCCAATAACAAATTTGTCCGCAAAGGCACAAACCAAGTTTATATACCCTCCCCATCCTAAGGACACGTAACAAGATGACGTGGATTCAAGTAGACCCACAACCCATTCTTCATAAACAGGGTCAATGACATTTTCTGTTCGACCCGGTGACCTGGAACCGGCAATAGCCGGTAACGCAGCAGCACAGCTGAAGCTACAGACTTCATTTGCAAGTAAGCCAAGTCTTTCCCTAAACAAGTTCTCGGTCCACCATTAAAAGCCACAAATTTGTACGCATCTTGAGGCGGTTCGAACCAGTCTCCTCCGAGTGAAAGCCACCTTTCCGGTTTAAAATCCATGCAATCTTCGCCCCATATACTCTTCATTCTCCCCATAGAATATATCGAATAAGTCACCGTTGAGCCCGACGGGACGAATGTTCCGTCAGGCAAAACATCATCGGACACAACATATTTAAAATCCTCGGGCACGGAGGGATACAAACGGAGAGTTTCCGCTAATGCAGCCTTTAAATAAATTAATTTATCCGCTTCATCGAAAATAATTGGCTCCTCTATCCATAATTTATGATCTTTGCCTCGTGTTTGTGATAAAACACGAGATATTTCGTTTATGATCATCGTTTCGACGTCTGGATTGTTCATGACTAGCCAAAAGAACCAGCTCAATGCCACTGACGAAGTGTCTCGGCCAGCTAGAACAAAGTTGAGGGCCATGCGTTTTAGTACTTGACTAGGAAATAAATTACCGTGCATATCTTTTTTCTTCATAAATCGAAATAATAAATCATCTGACGGACATTCATTATGTGCAGTGATTGTATCCGTCATGTAACTTTCAACAATATCTAGACATTTTTTCAATTTTAATTCGGCTCCAATTCCGAATAATTTCTTCAATCTCCACAAAAATTGTGGATATAGTAAACGTTGCAGTGTAGCTTCTGTGGCAGAATCAAATGCTTTGGCAAACGGGTTGTCTGGCAAACTCGGAGACAGAGTCTCCGGGTCTTTACCAAACGTCAGTCCACAAATATTATCAAACGTTAACCTCAACAACAAATCTTGAATATCCACGGGTCGTTGATCCATGGATGCACTCTCTAAAATCTTCCAAAATCGAGTTTTGATTGTTCTACTAACCCACCTTGCCATAGCTTGTCGAAGTGTACGAGTTGTGAACTCAAGAGCAGCTGTTTTTCGTTGAATAAGCCACGTTTCTCCATCGCTATTAAAAATTCCTTGCCCTAAAAGATCATGAAAAGCTGTTTGCCATGTTGGACCTTTAGGGTAATTATCGAACCGGGTCCGAAGAATATGTTCGATATTTTTAGGGTTGGATGTCACAGTGTAAAACCCTTGTTTACAAGCAAAATATGGTATTGCAATGGTAGTAGTTTGGTAGGTGGCAGCACTACCAGTCGCGACGAGATTTTCAGCAACCCAATCATGGAAGCGCCCCCGATTCATAAAAAGAACCGGGATGCTTCCGACAATCGGCCAGACTTTGGGGCCCGTAAGTTTATAAGAGAGGGCGAAGAACCAAAAAATATATGCTAGGAGACTGAATGTGATGAGTAGGGTTTCCATGTTTTTTAGGGTTTGGTACTTGGACACTTATTGTACGTAGGAGAAATGAAGTGTACTTAATCGTTGATACTGAAGACAGAGGATGAATGTTGTTATATACTTATATATGCATAAATAGATTATAGATTTAAGGTCTTTTACTATTACGTGTGATGGTTTAGGAAAAGTTGTTGAGAAATTTATATAAGCGTGAGATAAATTAGTCGCCGAGTTGATGGAGATCCAACTGCATGTATACATTTCGAGTCCTTAATCAATATACGTACAGGACCAATTTTATGCAGATGCAGTGTCCTTAATTTCCTAGTTAATGACAGTTTCTATATAGGAATATTATTGTATATTTATATATGATAAGTATTGTTAAAATATAATGTATGATCCTGTAACTCGATATTTTAACAACCTGAGATTTTTGAAAAATCGTTAACTTAACATGGTGTCTAGTCGGGAGGGGAGGGTCTGCAGGTTGAATGTCGGTATCCTAACAGCTTTTGAATTTTTAGGATAATGACAATCTTGATAAATAAACTCTTGACAATCTCACAACTCTAATACATAGGTAATTAAGGTTGTCATACCACATAATTAATTTAAAAACCTCGTGACAACTCCTATTGATATGGTCTAACAAGTATATATACGATTCTACTGTCTCCATATATATATGTAGCTCAGTTTCTTAGTCCTTAGATACAAACGTGCCACTTACAGATCAGTTACAGTGTTGTTAATTGTCCACCTAAATCTTTATATTAATTTCGTACATACAGTATATTAGACAGGTTTTGCTTCATGTTTAAACTAATTGAACAATTTTCTCCCCGCCTACTAATTATTACTGTATTATATAGGCTCATTTTAGCAACTTATATATAGTATTCATTTTCTAATAATATATATTCGAATTGAGATAGGGTCGAATTTAAAATTTGAGCCGATGAAAGATAATTTCTTTATTAGACTATCCCATCGAACTCAATTATTATTAAATTTAATTAATAAGAATTCTTAACAATACGGGGTACAAACCGTAGAGAAAGAAAGTCGTATCTTCAACGTCGTTTGAGGGCTATACATTTTCACTAATTTTGGCCTAGCAGGAAATGATGGAAGCGATGAGACAAAGAATGTGAGTACGGATATATATAGATAGATAGATTAACAAAGTAGACGGAGATACGTACACGACAGTACGACATATATATTTAGATAATTAGATGAGCATGCAAATAAAGATAGAGGAAAGCTGATGTAGTCGAAAATGCAACACGTGTTAATTAAGCTTATGCTCATTTCACCAGCTTTCCTGAGTCGGTTGGGCAAATTTAATTTTAATTCTTACTCGGTTAATTATTTTAGGTTGAATTCATACATACAACTAATCACATATGATATGCAAATAAATATACAAGAATGCAAATATATTCAGGTATCTGATTTTTGCACCATTGCTATATATTTATTATTTAATGTTGTCATGAACGGTAAGTAATTAAATCAACAAACTAAGGTACGTACGTAGCATCATGAATGCATGGTGACGCAAGTCTTGAAGGCTACAGCTAGCAAGACTAGTTTGCTATAAAATATAACAACCAACATGATTTACATATTATATTGAATAGTACTAAAATTATTAGTTGTCTCGCATTTGTAGTAAATATTGATTTGCAGAGAAAGAGGTAGTTGGGGAACGGTTTACCCACACTGAGAATTTAGGCTTTGTAGCAAACCTTGGTAAACATGGATGTCAAAAGACTGGACAATGTTTTTGACTCCATACTAATTATTTACTTCTCTTTTTCTAGAATCGTCATTATTATAAGCTATCGACAACTTACCATTTTTACTCTCTGTTTTCAAATATTTTTGACACATGTTTTCAAAAATATTGATTGGATAATTAAAAAAGTAATGTCGGCGGTACAAAATTATTTTTCAAATTCACGTCAATTATTATATAATTATTTTTCAAATTAAAAGAATAATGTTAAATATATAAAATTATTTTTCAAATTCAGGTCGATTGTATAATTAAATGATTTATTCTAAAGTTACAAAATTATTTCTCAAATTCTGGTCTAAAATGATATGGGAAATGTCATTATGAAATATTTTAATGATCTTTCTAGTACACATTAGTCACTTACTTTTATTTACACTTTTAATTGGTGTGATTTATGTGAAAACATGAGTATATTGTTGTTAGAGTAAACCGGAACATAACACGCGATATTTGGAAAATAATATTTTGGTAACAAATTTGGAATATGTAGCATTATTTTAATTAAAATTATATTTTAAATTTTTTAAATAAAAAAGTAATTATATATTTTAATTTACAAAAAAAATAATTTTATCAATTCTCGTAAAAACTGTATGTTAAAAATTCAAACATAAACTATTTGTTAATTCAAAATAAAGTCAATTATTTGAAAATTAAAAAAAAATCATTTACCCTATTTATACTACCTGCACATAGCTGAGCAGGATATTGGCCTTACCATATGAATCACATTGCGTCCAACTAATGTAGTTTGAAGCCCATGATGTATTAATGGTTCATGGATGGCCTCGGTAAAACAATTTATATATTCATGAACTTTTGGTAGAGATACCCAGAAAAAAAACTAGACTATAATATAATAACAATATTTTGTTTACAAAATAAAGTAAATAAAATCAAGTGAAACCAAAGATAACTTGCGCTCCTTTTGTTTACTATTTAATTATTTGTATAATAAATAAAGTAATTTATAAATTAAATTTTAAAAATATAAAACGTATACTTATTTTGAATTTTACAATTTTATTTTATAAAAATAAAACTATTATTATTAAAGTTAAATTTTAATAATTTTATCGATTACAAGTTATATATGACTAATAAATTTATTTAAAATAATAATATTTATATTGCACCTTTGCCTCTTTCTTTGGCTTACTGTTTCTCACCTTTCCACTTGATAAAGGATCTGTACAAGTAATGACACGTGACAAACTCACAGCCAAACATATATGAGGACGAGCTTTACCATCGCATCTTTTCTCCACCTTTTGCAAATTGATTTACGAAATTTATATTCTGTTTTTACATACCTATAAAAAAATTGGTACATAAATTTATAAACCTCTGGATATATATATGTGTAGTTTGTGTAAAATATAACTAATTTTTCCTGACTTAAATAAATTATATAGAAGTTATCGATGATAATAATACAAAATCATACAATAAAATAATAAACTAAACTTTAATTAATCGTTTAGTTAATATTTTTTATTATTATTTTAACTCGAAACATAGAAGAAAACAAGTCCATATATATGAAATCTATTTTTTTATGTTATAAAACAAAAGAAGGATAAGATACTTGTGGAGTGCTTGTGGTGCAAACAAGTCCATAAATTTCTCTAGCCAGCCAACACAACCCTTGTCATCAATATACTCCATCCTCTCTAATTTTTATTATTTAATTTCTCAAATATTCACAACTTGAAAATGGCTTCATTGAACACATTAATGTTCTCTCCGGCAGTCATTCCCGGCAGGAAAAGAGTACCAACAACAAGAACATACGCGACGGAAGCGAAGAACTCCGGTGGGGGAAGCGGGGAGAAGAGTTTGTGGGATTTTGTACTTGGTGCAATAGCCAAGGAAGAGCAGATGTATGAAGTTGATCCGCTTCTTCAGAAGGTGGAGGGGAAGAGTGCTACTACCGGTACTAGGACTACCGGTACTCGTAAAAGTTCCGTCGTGGTTCCGCCACCCAAGAAGGAGAATGGTGGATTTGGTGGCTTCTTTGATTTGCTAAGAAAGAATGATGCATGATTCATTTCTCTATATGTATAATCATCACTTTTCCAAGTTCAATCGCTATGTTTTGATAATTGCTATATATAAAAAACATACGAGTATTACATTCTATTTAATTTTCTCTTGATAATTCATCTTGTTATCTTCACATTTTATTTTGATTTTAATGATGTTGGATAATCTTGTGTGTTGACATTATTTTGTTAGATTTTTAACCGTTTAACATTAGGATCGTTGCTCCTGAGACCCTCAAGAATTTGTTATATGAAATCTATTAATTTGTTATATTTATATAATTTTATGTTTTGTATGTAGTTATGATTTGGGGGACTTCAATTAATTTTAAAAATTTATATTAATGATTTGTGCTTTATTATATTCTAATTGTTACCAATTTTAATAGATTTAATAAAAATTAAAATATAATTTATATTTTTTCAAAAAATTGGTTTTAAATACTGAACCGAAATCTAAAATTTTTCAGTTCGGTGTCGGTCCAATTTATAAAATAATTCGGTTCGATTTGTAAAAATTTAAAAGTTTGATTTTCAATTTTTATGAATGAAAATAAATATAAAAAAAATAAAAAAAATTTAGTTATTAAAACCGAAAATATTGAGACTTTTCAGTTCGATTTATAAAACAATTTGGTTTAATGTAAAAATCCAAAAGTTTAAATGTCAATTTTTTTGAATTCAATTCAGTTTTGAATCAAACCAATCAAATACTCACCCCCGAATTGAGTCGATGGAATCAAAATATGACATGAGGTTATGTTCACTTAGTGAGAATGAAATAAGAAATGAATGAAATAAAAAATTATAAACAAATTTTATGTTGAAAGAATAATATATGAGTAAAATTGTGAATAAACAAGAGGGGAGTTTAAATTTGTTATGATGAGAATTGTAGTGAAAATTGTGAAAAAATGGAATGAACATTCTTTTCAAAATATGTGAGTTACCTAAATGGGATGAGTTCAAATAGATTGGAATGGAATGAAAGAATTAAATGAATGAAAATTATAAACATTTTTCCTAATCTCGCCTAAATAAGAATATAAATTTCAGTCTGCAAGAGTTGACTCAATTGGTTAAAGAGGGAAATATCATCCTCTTGGTCACAGGTTCGAATCCCACATGAGGAGAATTTGTGATTATGCCATCTGGGTCAGAGCCTGTCGCACTTGTGCGGTTTACCTGGTTCACGTGAACCAATGAGTTTACCCAGTGCGCACCCAAAAGGGTAGCGGCTGCGGGTTCCCACAGTAAAAAAAAGAATATAAATTTCATTTTATTCTCCATTCATTCTATTCTATCCAAGTCAACACAGCCTAACAACTAAAAAAAATTAAAGAATCTTTCGTGAACCAGTGAGTTTACCCAGTGCGCACCCAAAAGGGTAGCGGTTGCGGGTTCCCACAATAAAAAAAAGAATATAAATTTCATTTTATTTTCCATTCATTCCATTCTATCCAAGTTAACACAGCCTAACAACTAAAAAAATTAAAGAATCTTTCAAAATTAAATCAGAACCGATCCAAGACTGTTTTGAGAGTCGACTCTCATATCTAGGATTCTAGCCGCCACTTCTCCACTTTCCAGACCTTAATCTCCTTTCACCGATTAAATCTCCTTCGCTCTCCCGTCCTTTCTTATATTTACCAGTTTTTTAAATAAAATCGAGATCGTTATCAAGATTGTTAATCGTGCCCATCTTTTTGAGATGTTAATGTGTTATATTTTGATATTTTTGAGTGTCTTGTTATGGGTTTCGGTAGTTTTTCTGAGAATGATTTATATGATATTCTAGGAGATCAGTAAGACTTGCATCGAATCTGGGATGGTGGTGAATATCGCAAGAACTCACCTTTCACAATAAAAGATTGTTCATATTTTGAGTGTATTTGCTCCTTCAATATCAGTTGATGTAACTGAACAATTTTCAAAATTATCAGTTACATCAACTGATATTGGAGGAACAAATACCCTCAAAATATTAACAATTTTTTGTTGTGAAAAATGAGCTCTTGCAATATCCACCACGATCTCAAATTCGATGTGAGTCTTACGAATATCTCAAAATACAATATAAATCTTTATTAGAAAAACTACTAAAACCGTAACAAGACACACATACACATCAAAACAAAACAAACTAAAACCCTAACAAAACACATAGACACATCAAAACATAACAAGTTAACATAAAAAAAATGAGCACCACTAACAACTTTAATATTGATATAGAGGTACCCAACAAAATCCCTATCAAAAAAGGATGAGATTTCGATTTTACCGGAAAAACAATATAAATAGAATTCCAATCCATTCGCATGTGAAGATATTTTTTTTTATTGCGTGGCTTAATTCTTTTTACTATATTCACGTAAAATAGGAGTGTATACTAGTGTTGAGAAAGCTGAATAAAATGACGCCCAGTTATCCAAAAACATGGGATGATCATCTTGGGCCTAATGGGTCATAACCCATGATCCATTCTTCAATTCAATCAATTTCTTGCAGCAACACAACACAACACAACACAACACACTCAGCAACAAGCAAGAAGATAACATAACATCTCTCTCCCTCTCTCTACATAAACACATATATAATCACTTCTATATCTATCTTCGCTAAATAGAAGCAATGTCAGTCTCTATAATAACAACCCCATTATCATCTTCAACACTTTCTTACTTCTCTTCTTCTTCTATCTTTCTCTCTCATACCTTCTCACATTCTTGCTCTCTCTATAAAAAACCCATTATTCATCTCTCCATTTCTCACACGCCCCTTATCCACTCCCAGCTCTCCACGCTCCCTATCCTCTCATTCGACGGCGAAAAAGTCGGAGAAACTACTCTTTCTTTGAAATCCGCCCCACCGGAAACCGCACGCGCCGTCGTTCACCGTGGAATCACTACTGACCTGACCAACAAGCGACGCGGGACTGCTTCCACGCTCACACGCGCCGAGGTTCGTGGAGGTGGGAAGAAACCGTACCCACAAAAGAAAACGGGTCGGGCTAGACAGGGGTCACGTCGGACCCCTCTCCGGCCCGGTGGAGGAGTTGTGTTTGGGCCGAAGCCCAAGGACTGGTCCATCAAGATTAATAAAAAGGAGAAGAAACTAGCTATTTCTACTGCGTTGGCAAGTGCATTGGGAAATGGGATTGTAATAGAAGAGTTTGGTGATAGGTTTGAGAAACCTAAGACTAAGGAGTTTATTGGGTTGTTGAATAGGTTGGGGATTGACCCGTGTGAGAAATCTTTGTTCTTGATGACTGATGTTCCCGATAATGTCAGGCTTTCGAGTCGAAATATTGGGACTTTGAAGATGTTGACACCAAGAACTTTGAATTTGTTTGATATTTTGAATTCGGATAAGTTGGTTTTTACCAAGGATGCCGTCGAGTACTTGAATGAGGCTTATGGGTATGATTTGGATGGAGATAGTGAAGTTGATGAGGAGGACGAGGAGGAGGATGAAGGTTAGTTTTTGGATTATTATTTATTATGGGATTTGGGGGGTGTTGCCCTATATGTCACAATTTGGGGAGTAAATGCCCTAAATGGCACATTCCGAAAAAATGGCCCTAAATAGCACTCCAAAACGCTACATCGTGTAGAGTTTTGAAGAAAAAAAAAATTCTTTCCAAAACGTTACTTTAAGTTGCGTTTTTTAGCCCAAAACCAAGATAAAGTAGCGTTTTTTCCCAAAAAAATTAAAAAAAATGTAAAACGCCACACGACGAGTAGCGTTTCCCCCGAAAAATATTAAAAAAAAGTGCAAAACGCTACACGAAGCAGCGTTTTCACCTTTTTTCCAGCACGCCACACTATGTAGCGTTTTAGAGTGCTATTTAGGGCCATTATTAATAGTTGTGCTATTTAGGGCATTTTCACCTCAAATTGTGACATCTAGGGCCTTTTCTCGGATTTGGGGATGGCTTGTGATTGTTGTTTATGCAATGTTGGTAATTTTTTTAATAATGTAGTAGTATGCTTGCAATTTGCTTATAATTTGTGATATAATATATAAGAAATGTTGGTTGACAAGTAATTAAACATACATTTCAGATAGAAAAATGAGTCTTGGATATGTTACATCTATTAGTGGGCTAATATGACTGGATATATTGGCAGTACAATAAATGTTGCGGAACGGAGGCCATTTTTACTTGAAAATAATAATCCTTGCCCAGAACATCAACTCTTACCAAGAGGAATACACATTTTGAATGTAAAGGAGGCGATGATACAAATCTCAAACATATATATATCATTTGGTAAAAAATTGTGAGATATGCATCTCCAAATGCTTATCTTCAGTGTACGTATTTGACAAACACGAATCTCTAAAATATAAATATGCATGTCAGAGATGAGCATCACGTCTTTTCACCATATATGCATGTTGAAAATGTGTGCTTCGTGTGGTATTTGGTCCATTACTTCCTGATTGTGGTATTCTGGACTATCCTAGGTGAAGTTGTGGTAGTTTGGGCATTATCTTAACGTTGAGTATGTGGGTTGAGCCACTAATTCTCGGTAGTCATATGCAGTTAATAGAGATTAAAGAACTTTTTGAAGTGGTAGCATTGCCATTGGCATGACTTTGCTGTATCTAAAACATAACATTGGAGAAAGATACAAGTAGCTCAGACTGTAGTAAATTTATAAGGCCTCGGGCTACGAGTTCTGAAGTATCTAAACTGTAACTAGAGGATACATTGATATTTGTTGAGCCATAACTTCTATATAATTTACTTAATTATATGTCAAGCATTTTATTGAAGAATAAGCAGCAGTTTCTGACTTTTGTATGGACAGTTTGCATTTGCAATGGTGTGTTTAAAAATCTGTATATGTGACTTTGTGCAAGAATAGGTGATTTACTGATATCTTAATATAATGCTTACTGGAACCCAACATTATAGATACATATCTGAACTGGACTCAGAAGTATACTTTTAAAATTCCAAATAAAATTTGTTTCTTGGAGTATTGATCGGGTAGATAGTAATCTATCTACATACAAAATTGATAAAATTTGTTTCTTGGACTATTAATTGGGAAGATAATAATATATCTACATAACAAAATTGTATATCTAATGTGCAAAGATGGTCTACGTCTATCTCATTGTTGCTTAGGTTCTTCGTATCAGGTCTCCTACTATCTTGATTGTTTGTGGTGGGATTAGTTTTTTTCATGCCTTTCTCATCTTCATGTAAATGAAGTTCATGAATGAAAATGACATATATTAAACATAGTTTAGAAAAAAACTTATATTTTTTGATGTACAATACACTGTATCATGAACCCAAGTTCTTTACTGTGCATTATCGCTTGAACTGAAACATGGCTTCTGCTGTTCAAATGTTGACAACTTGCACAGCATTGTTTTGTTTGACACTTCTTGTTTCTTGATTTCCATTCCTTGTTTCTTAATTTCCATTCCTCAAATTTGAGTGCAGCAACTGATGGAGAGGTGATCGCTGATACGCCAGAGTAATGCACTAGGCGCAGCTAAGAAGAGTTTTTTCTTTTGCCAGAAGTGGCAGATCAGTGAGTGCATCAATTGTTGACATTAGGGTTGTTCTTTTGGTACCTGTACGTGTTATAGGGTTTGTAAGTTGTAACAATTTGTTGACATTTTTCACGTTAATATATCAATACTCTGTATCAGTCGTGTGAAAATCGTATGTACCCTTTTTTGTAAGATATAAATCATGATGCATTTAATTGTAATTAATCTTTTTTCTTACATTCAAATCTAATTTATCTACTAGCAGCCTGTTCAAGGTTTAAATAAATGGTCATAAAATGTCTTGTGTTTTAGATATGGTCTAATTTACTTGGGATTTGTTTGAGATTACTGTTAAAAACTGTTGTGTTGGTAAAAAATAGCCGTGGAAAAGTGGTGTAAAAAGTGCTGTCGGAAAAATCAGATGAATGTTTGATATTTTTTTTATTCGTGCATATTTTGTGATATAATATATAATACCAAAGTTTTTGAGGAGGTTTGATGATGAAATTTGTTGTTACTTCCTGTAAAAGTTGAAAAATAGCTTTTTCTAAAAGCATGAGGGCATATTTTCTCTAACCGTAGTTTTTAGATCAAAAGTATTTTTTTACCGCAGTTTTTGAATTTTACCAAAAATATCAAATGGGGCCTTGTAGATCTGTGAAACCTATAATTAGTAGCCACATTCTGATTTGTACAGTAGTTGGTTCCTAGAATTTAGAAGTATAATGTTTTGCAAAGATCATGCACCCAGTATATGTATGTATAGATTCTAATATAGATATACAGTATATATAATTCAAAACAACACTCTGTTTCTACTGCAATATGACAAGATGAATATGGAGGTGTTGAATTAGTCCTGAATTAGGGGATCAACAAAAGCGATGAACCAAACAAATACATTTCTATTATTAACATCCAAAAGAAGCAGGGAGGCTAACCAATCTTCATTTTTAGGTTTTTCTTTTGCTAATTAATTTTAGGCAATATTTACAGACCCCATTACAATTTTAATTTTTTTCTTTTTCATCATTCTTCATCAATATCTGCGATTTTTCATCTTCGGATATAATTCTATTTCTCTATTATACTTTTGTTGTTGAATCTTAATATGAGGGTCTCAATTCTCTCCCTTCTTTATAATCTATTTTCCTAATGTTTTTTGTTAAAACATAGAGATGGCTATTGATACAAAGACCCTACAAGTTTGTTTATGGAAAATTGTTATTTTTTCGATGCAATTTTGCTATAAATTTGTATCAGAACATCCAATTTTTTCTTCTGTTTCTTTGTTCTTTATCCTTCTGTACATGTTTTCTCATTCATTTTTCGCTTTTGTAATATATTCCTTGCTTATTTTGATCTCTGCTTTTGGTTTTTATAGAGTTTTCTTTAATGATGATAATACAAGTACTGAAATTGTCAAAAGCTATAAAAAAAATGACGGGGACCCTTCTAATATGGGCACAAATGGGAGCATTTCGGATAATGTCAAACATAAAAACCGAGAAACTTGTACGCAGAAGAGTAATATTGATGACAAAAATATGCCCCGTTCTACTAGATTGCTCGACAAAAGTGTGGACGTAGAAAAAAATGTTAGGGACATTAAAGAAGTGAAATTAGATTCCGTAACTGACGATGCTGAGTGTTCTTTGCGTAAGGCTAATGAACGTGGTATTTCCCAGTTCAATGCTGGTCGTGATGAAGGGTTGAAAATACACTCTCGCAGAAAGGAAATTTCAGAAACCTCAGAGGATGAGGATGAACAGAAGAATGTTATGGATCCGGGGGATTCTGATGTTGAAAGGAATAAAAGATTGGAGAGTATGATTGCAAGACGAAAAGCAAGAAAATTATTTAGCTTTCAGGTCAGACATACACTGATGAGTGGGGGCAACAATGACCCTGTTGAGCATCTTGCTTCTATTTTGGTACCAAGAAGCAATCGTCTTATTTCCAACAATCCCAATGATCATGGTTCCCCTGGTTCAGCTCCTTCAGTTTTGTTACCAATGCACAATCCTTTTGACATTCCTTACGAGACACATGAGGAAAGACCTGACCTGACGGATGAGAGTTTTCAACAAGAGTTCTTTGCAGGAAATAAGGACTTGATGTTGTGCAGGCATTCAAGCTTTAGTTGGGGTGCTTTGTTTTCATTAGATACCCACGTGGATCAAGATGAAATGGTCACTAAAGATATTTCATATAAGCCAAGGGCTCCGCAGAAACTTAAAAACCCAGTCCTAACATTAGAAAGTCATTTAGGTAAAGAAAGGTGTTTATATCCTTCTCCTCCACAAACTAAATCACAAAATTTATCTACTTTCTCTTGCATATCTAAGTCAATGTTGTTCTTTGTTTTTTTCTCGCTTTTTTCTTGTAGAGAATAATGATGTAGGACCGGTGACTAGAAAAGAATCATGTCTAAAAAGAGAGGCAATATCTAATGGATGCTGTGTTGAAGATAAGGCCACCCAAGAAGGCCAGGCCGCTCCACGGGCACCTGATTCTGTTGACATACATAATAAGGAAAATAAGATTGACCCACATAAGCAAGAAATGATAGCTGAAAGTATTGTTGTTGGAGCAAGCTCATCATCTTCGTCGGAGGAAAATTTGCCAACCTGCAGGCCAAACAAAGCTGCAATTTTAAGATCCCTTACCTTTGGGAGGAACACAGTTCTACCTGAAGATGATGATTATCAAGTTAAGGATTTTACACATAATAGTGATCAAACTATTCTAAATAATATAAAAACAGATGATGGTTTCTTCTATAATGCCCGAGTCATGAATGATCATGCTCGTAGCAATTCTTTAGCATCAGACATGCTAGTGGAGGTCTCAGAAATTAGTTCACCTCGAAGCATTCCATCTCTAGATGAAGAATATTCGGGAAATGAAGAAGTAAAAGAAGCTTCTTCCTATCCATCTCAAGTGGATACAAGTCATGAATCAAATTCGAGAGAAGTACCTGAAATCAGTGATCAGCAGGACATTTCTGGAAGAGTATCAATAATAAACCACAATGCAGAAGCTATTACATCAGATGTGCTGCCCAAAAAAGTTTCTGAAGAGAATTCTGTCAACTCAGATGATTCATTGGCATCTTCAAGAACTGGGTTACTTGACAGCACTCACAACCATTCAATGGATTCTAACATAGAGGTCAGTCATATTTAAAATGACAGTACTAGGGCCATATAGATGTGAAGTAGAGATTATCACATAGAAGTTGGCCCTAAGACACTGTAAACATTATAACTATGCATTTGTTTGAGAGGGTGGGGTGCCAGATTGGTCTTATAGTTGCAGGCATTTTTTAATACATATGTTCCTTTTTCACTCCTTGATCAGCATCCAACACTTTTTTCTTTCGTGATTTTCTTTAGCAAAATCTATCTAAATCTCTACTTGGACATTATTGCATTCAATTGCTTTCCTGAGCTCCATCTCTCTTTACAGTTTTATGCATGTACAACTAAATACATAAACAAGCAGTTTCATGCCCCCCCCCCTTCCTGGCCTTCTGAATGCATCTAAAGATAAGACTGTATATGTTCCGAACGTTTGCGTCTATGTGGTTATGTGCATGTTGGGCTAATAGTTCCAACCAGTATTGCCTACAAGTATTAAGAGAACTTATTTAAGCCTCAACAAACAGTTTCCAACACGTAATATGCTTGTCATATGAATATTTATGTTTTTTGATGATGAAAAATGGAGCCCAATTGTCTCAGAATCAATTAATGGCCTTCTAATGCACTTGTGATAATGAGCAGGAGTTGCCGGATTCTTCAGAGAAGAACAAGATAGGCAATATTACCATTAATAAATTGAGTGATGCAGAGACTCCAATTAAGGATGGCCTAGAGAACTCAAACACAGCAAATAAGATGGACAATGGAACCCCCACACAGATAATACAACCAACGGACCTTCCTGAATCATCTGGTGAAAGTAACTCTAACTCTGTTGACCATCTGGATCTCTCGGAGTCATCCTTACAAAATCATCAAAATGAGAAGAGAGAGCATTTCAAAGATTATAATGGAGAATCAGAAGATCAACCTTCACAGAGTAATTTGGCAGATAACCCAACGTCTGTTCAGAGCAATCACAGTTTAGAATCACCTGAAAACAGAAGAGACGAAGAAGTTGTTCCAGAATTTGAGTTTCCTGTATCCTCTGCTGAGAATGAAGCTTCTAGTATGGTGTCAGAAATAGAAACTGAGCAAGTTCCTAACATCACATCTTCAGGCTCATCTCCCAAGTCTGTGTTGCAACCAAAGTTTTCAAGTGATCATGTCTCGTCGATGAATCTTAATCAGGGGACATTCACGGAGTCTCAACAATACCATAATCAGATTGTTGATGATGATTCAGTGCTACCAGTAGTGAATTTTAATCCTTCTGCATCTCAAAATGCATCCCCTAGACAAGATGATTCGACTTCTGAACCTCATGTCATAGAAAGATTTCAGGTGAGATAACATACCTCCTAAAAGGCTAAAAGTAATTTAGATTTCTTCTATAAGAAAGTTCTATCCAAGAAGAGATTAGTGCGACTCCAGGTGATAGAATCTATATGGAGATTAATGATCACAGTGATAGCACATTGTAGCTTCATGATCATGATACTAACTTTTTCCAAATAATATTGACTTTCAGAGCCCAAGATTTGCTGATGCTCTTATTTGCGTCCCTTTCCTATCTAGACTTGAAGAACGCCAAAATCATAATGCTTCAACAACTTCAGCCAGCAGTTTCTATCAGGACATACATGTAATTCACATATCTCACCCCCTCTTTTATATTTTTGACTACATATATTTGTCATAATAGTGATGCTGCATTACATCTCAATACATCACATGAAATAAAACTTTGAAGAACCATAGACCCTAAACAAAGCTTATCATGATACTATACACGTCAAATTTCAATCTTTCATTATAAATATTTGCTATAAATTCTTCAGCTCTTCAATTTTTCAGCTGGACTGGTCAGTATGCTTATGCTAGTTCAGTAGTTTGTGTGCCATTTGCTTAGCTTTGACATAATATCTGATTGAGCTATTTGAACTGTACATCCATTTGGTTTGGCTTTCTTGCATTTATGATTCATTAGTTTTAGTCTGTACACTTTACGTCCCACAAATTTTAGTCCCGCCATAATTTCCACTTTCTTGATGATTTTCCATTAATTTCAACTGTCCGTCTATTTCGATCGAATGACATAATATTCGTAAATTAGTTCAATCATTTAAATTATTTAGATATTTATTATCATTTTCAAATTTATATATTCATATATTATTAATTTCATTTTCAAATTCTTTGTAGTACTTGTTATAATGACTAAATTCCTTAAAATGTTAATAGATTATATTAAATATTTATTACAATTTTTAATATATCATTTATAATTATAAAATGTTCCAAACTATTTCTTGAGATATTGTATAATATATATTTCTAAAAAAATTTAAAAAATTAAAAAGCAAAATACCCCCAGTTGACTATGAAATAAAACTAATAAATTTTAAATTTAATAATGGCAAAACAAAGGGGTATAAATTGCAAATAACTCGTTTCGTTCACTATGAACGATAATGAATTTTCTTAAAAAATAGTACAGATTCTTAAAGTTTGTTATTATAGTAATATGATCATGCTATCAATTCCTACTGGAAACTCATATCATAAACAAAGATCAATAGTACAAGTTTGGAGAGTGAACATCTTTTATACCTCTGAGGTAGTTGTTTCATCACATTAATCCGATTCTGAGCCATTTGGTTACTTCTTCAAATATATTAACTAATGAAGTATTGAACAGGATCCATACCCTCATCAGAGCAATTTCAACCAAGAAGCAACACTAGATGATGTTGCAAACCAACGACAGGAAGCTGAGGCTAAAGATAATTCAGTAATGAGTAAAGCTCTTGATGCAGTTTTCGACCAGAAGCAAACCGAGTTGAATGATAGCAAGGGCAATCTTGTGGCACACAAAAAGGTAAGATATTGCCAATGGCTGTTTTTTCAGTTTTGTATAGTTTTAATTATAATAAAAAATAGGTGTTTGTATGGGAAAAAACGGCTCCTTAATTCCCTACTTTACGGGTGGGATAAACTGGGTATATTTGGTTTGATTTTACAAATATATTTATACTGTAATTGTATTTCTCGAAGCTCCTTTATCCAACAGGATAAAAATACTAAACAAATTTGTAACATAAATGCCATATATATCTATATGCATTACATGAAAATGTGTTTGATCTATAGAGGGTAATAGTTTATATAGACTTAACATTTGGCATGGCAATTGAGCAGGAACCAGTGGATCCTCTAGAAAGATCAATGGAGGAAGGCAATAACAGTCCTGCCAATCAAAATGATTCAGTAACAAATAAATCAGACGATAGTGAAGATGTTCATAATCCCGCAGAAGTTGATGCTACTTTAGACTCAAAATCTCCATCAGATGTTTAAGGTGGTCTCAATAACCATAGTGAAGTTAAGATTACAGCCGATGATCACAAGTAGAGGAGGAGTATATTGTACATAACATCAGGGTCATAAATGTAGGAGTCTGGAATATATATTAGTAGATGACACCCAGTCCATAATATTGCACCTACGATATTTTTTCTTCTATTCATAATTTAGAAGCCAAAAGTTCCAGGAGCAGGTTCTGGACAAGTTTTCTAGCGAAAAGTACGAGTCCAGAACTTTGATTTATCCTGGATATTACAGGGGAAAAAACAGAACATCAGCTATTCATATTACCATGTAGTTCTGATGCACATATTTCTGTTTCTTATGTACTTGATTAGTGAGAGACTGAAAGAGAGGTTGAAAATGTGGTTTAGGTTCATTTTAATTGCCTTGTAGAAGTTAAAAACTAAAAGATGTAGAGCATATTCTTATCTCTTCATGTTGATCAATATTTTAAGTTGTGAAATGACTATTGATTCTGGCGTCAAAATCCAGGAGGGGGGGTTCTGGGAATGAGTAGTGTAGATGATGATTCCGGGAGTCAGTTACACCCACTGCACCGGATACACCCATCTGACAATACAGATAAGCCAACATTTCATATCAATTGATATCATTACATGTGAATATTTGTTTGAACTCTTTACTTTACATGTACTTGTTCAAACGTATCAAGTGCATTTATTAAAAAAAAATCAAAGATAAATAAGTGTTTAAACATAAACCTTAGTGCTTAACCATAGTCCTAAGAAGAGAGAACTCATCTAATAGTTGCCCCAGAGTCAACCTTGAACGATAGTTTGTTTATCTTGATTTTTTTTTATACATATTTCATTTATGTCAAATCATTAATACAATATAGCACATGTGCACATGTAATGAGCATTAAGAGTTGAGACAATTATCATAGGATGATTAGTGACCTTGGTGTTTGTTTTCATCTATAATTTTCCATTGTGGCGTGCGAAGACTTGACCCAGCCATTTGTAATAATAAGCACCGATACAATGATCATATGATCTTCATCGACTATACCACTACTTATAAAGTAAGTTTGAGAAGGATAATAGTCTGAAAAATGATATGATGTACGCAAACTTTATTTTAATACAAAAGTGTAGAAATATTATTTTCACAGATCTCAAACTCGAAAAAACAAAATATGGCAATAAAAGCATGAAATTAATATAAAAAATAGTCGAAAAACAAAAGTACATACAAAAATGACTATTATAAAGGAATTCAAAGTTGGCCGACATTCTCATATTTGAATTACCAAAAAACGCACAATTTTCTACTTATATACCAAAAATAACCATAGGAACACATAAGATTCAATTATCTACAAGTGAAAGCTGCAATCCGTTTCTTAGGCAGTATACTATAGGTAGCAGTGCAAACTGTAATACCAAAGTGTAAGATGGAGAGTGAAAATGGCAGAAAGAGTATATTGATGTTACCATATTTAGCTCATGGTCACATCTCTCCCTTCGTGGAACTAGCTAAACAACTCACAAAAAGAAGTTTTAATATATATCTTTGTTCTACACCTATCAACCTTGCTTCTATCAAGAACAGAGTTCTTGAAAATGAGAATATACAACTAGTAGAGCTTCATCTTCCATCTTCTCCGGACCTGCCACCTCGGTATCATTCCACAAATGGCCTTCCAGACAATCTCAACCCGATCCTCCAATAAGTTTTCGAAAAGTCAACTCCAATCTTCACTAACATCCTCAAAGACATTAAACCTGATCTGGTTATCTATGATATCCTACCTTCATGGCCTGCAGAGGTTGCTTTGTCCCTTAATATTCCGGCTATTTATTTTACAGTCCATCCCGCAGCAGCCTCTTGCTTAGTGTTACATTACTACAAAAAGGCAGGTGTTGCATTCCCATTCCCAGATATAATTGTTTCTTCTCTAGACCCTTCTCAACTTCCTGAAAGTTCAATCAATATTCATCGGAATTTATTGTTATGCTTTGAACGATCCTGCAACCTTGTTTTGGTTAAGAGTTATAGAGAAATTGAAGGGAAATATATTGATCTTTTATCGAATTTAGCAGAGAAGAATATGATTCCGGTTGGTCCACTTGTTCGTGATCCAACCGAATATAAGGATGATAACATGAAGAATATCATCAAGTGGCTTGACAAAAAAGAAAAATCTTCGGTGGTGTTTGTGTGCTTTGGGAGTGAAAATTATTTGTCTGCAGAAGAAGTGATAGAGATGGCAAATGCACTAGAGACAACCAAGTGTAACTTCATATGGGCTTTGAGGTCTCCCCAAGGAGAAGAAAAAGGATGTCTACTACTTCCAGAGGGCTTCGTCGAAAGGGTAGGAGATTTGGGACTGATTTTAGAAGGGTGGGTACCACAGACAATAATTTTGGGACATTCAAGCACTGGTGGTTTCTTGAGTCATTGTGGGTGGAGTTCTATGAATGAAAGCATGAAATTCGGGGTGCCAATCATTGCCATGCCCATGATATTAGATCAGCCTGTTAATGCTAAACTTGCTGTGAAAATTGGTGTTGGTATGGAGATAATGAGAGACAATGAAAGCAAGTTCAAGAGATACGAGATTGCTAATGTTATAAGAAAGGTATTGGAGGAGGAAACTGGGGAAGGTGTGAGGATGAAAGTTAAGGAATTGAGTTCAACGATGAAGCAGAAAGGAGAAGAAGATTTGGATACAGCAGCGGAGAAGTTGTTGCACATTTGCAGAAAGAAGAAAGAAACATACTAGTCACAGACTTGTACTATTTTATATACATGTCATTTATCACATGAATTTTATACATTTTATTTGTATTATTTTTTCCAAAAACATATTACCAGATTATTGAAAATAATATGATATGAGAGTCCTTGTCAACAAATAAATAACTTTAGTTAAAATATTCTCACTATTTTATAAAGCTTGTTGGGGTAGAGTGTTAAAAGAAGATGAATGATTAAAAAGTAAAAAGATATTCTAATAAGTTTGTTGATCTTTTGGATAATAGCTTATTTTCAATCCATGTAGCTTGTTTATATATATAGAAGGCAACAGGTTGAGTACATGCTTCCTCATATTACAAGAACTATTCTTGTACAAATAACTTAAAAGACGAAACTGCTTATAATACAGACTACAAAGTTGTGACAGAAAATTGGCATTTAGTAGTACCAGTTGGTGGGTCTTTGTAATATACTTTATATATCTCCACAAAATTATAAGAAAGCTATGTAGCATCATGATCACATCTTGGTGTGTTGATTGACCATTTCAAGTACCCTCCCCACTCATTCAGTCTGTTTATCATGCAAAACAATCATATGGGTATGGCTTCAGGTTCGTAATTTACTCATTTGTTGTATTTTTTGCAGTGGCTTTAAAGGTTGTTCTTCAATATTATATTGTCTTATCAAGTCAAACCTTTCAGTTGTGACAAAAAAATTCCGAGTTTGGCAGATCACCCATTGAATATCATACTCTGTAAGCTATATATTTGTCCCTAATATATGTTTATATAAACCAGAATTTTAATTTTTAAACCTATGCTATATGCATATTGACCACTGAACTCTATTTCTACAATTAACATCACTGGTTATCTCCAATTCCTACTATGATTAACTAGGATTTTATTTTAAAACCTACGCTGAACTGTATACATCTCCTTATTGGCTATTTAACTCATGTTATCTGCAATCCCTATGATGGTATATCAGGAAGAAAAGGATAAGTTATTTTTTTCTGGCAGGAGGAGTTGGGGGTGGGGGGGATGTTACACAATGTATGTCTTAATAAGTATATGGTAGCAGAAGTGAGGATTGAAACTAGGGTGGGGAATGCGTTATGCCACTAGGCTATGGGCGAATTCTTGATTTTATGTATGGAGTTAATTTGTTATCATGTAGGAATTCTTTTATCCTATCAAGCAACCTGGAAGCGCATAACAATTTATATTCTCAGAATTTTTGAGCAGATACAATGGATTGTTATTTGAAAAGTTATGGATCGGATCATATATAGCTATGAACTGATATGTTCTTTTTCAACTTTATTTTGACACATCATTAACATGTTAGGTTTGGCGGAATATCAAAAAGAAGACAGTTTGTTAAATACATACCGGTTGCTAGAAGGTGCAGAAGAAGATGATTTATATACAGAAGATGGGACAGTTGATTATGTTGATAATGCTGCTAATAGAAGAACAACTGGAAACTGGAAAGCCTGTAGCTATATCCTTGGTACTTCTATACTTATTAATCTTGAACATTTTTAGACAGAAGGCTTAATATGTATATAATGTTTATGTTAATACCTTCCCTCACTCCAAAGCCTATTTTTTGGGATTGAAGAGTTGACTACTACAAGGCCTTCTTTGGGGCCATGATTTAAAACTAGTGCCTTAATTATATATTTGCAATTATTGGCGTTCCCAGGATTTGAACTCTACCGCTGAATTTAATACCATGTTAAATTATTGTATATACGTGTATCGTGATTATGTTAATACACAGGGACTGAATTCTCCGAAAGATTGGCATACTGTGGGATGAGCTCCAATCTGGTGCTTTACTTGACGAATCGCCTCATTGAGCACAATGTTACTGTGTTAAGGGTGCACTAATCACCCTTAAGTTTTACCTAAATTGCAGGTTAAACAAAGAGAAAAGATGGAAGAAATATTTCAGAGAGATGTAGATGAGAGAGAGAGATTTGAGAGATGAGAAAAAAATTCAGTTTAATATTCATTTCCTAATCTTCCAACCAGCCTTCACTCTATATTTGTACAACTAGTGCAACGGAATTTCCCGCCTAAAGACTAGTTTGACTTTGACAACTAAACATACACAGTACACCTAGTGTTGGTGGATGTATATTGTTTTGATGAGAGATGTTATTTGGAGTAAGATGTTCATTGTCGGACAATTAATTGGTCGTGTGCATACGCTGTTAGTTTGTTTTAAGTGTGGTGGTGAGATTGTGTTGTTAGAATATAATAATATAATAATATAACATCTTGATAAGCCATTCTGCTAGCACCTTATTGTTTTATGATATGGTATGAACTTAGTGTTGGACTGTTGGGCAGAGGTTTCAAGTTTGATTCTCTGTTACCCCCTCGTAATTTATTGTAGACACGATGGCAAGTTATTGTCCAAAAATGAAAGTCCGTGATCCAATTCTTTCGAATGAGGGGTAGTGTTAGGATATGATGTATGAGGGGGAGTGTTACAATATAATGTAAGATTCTGATAAGTCATTTTCCTAACAATTTGAGGTTTTTGATGTATTGTGTTTTAAGCTTCTTACCTTTTATTATACCATAGAACTGATTCATATGAGTTGCATCGTATTTAGGATCTGTATATATTGAGAGTAAACATGCCCAAAATAATTTAGCAAAAAAAACAAACAAGAAATGCACCTATTTCAAATTTCAAAGGAACTGTCTATTTAAAAGTAAGGAAGCATGATTAATATGCAAATCCATTAGCAGCTAATCCCAATGATATCCATATAGATACTTCACGGAACAAAAGAGTAGTACACAACCACAGACCACTACTGGTATATTTCTCTCTTCTTCCTGCAAATGTTCATCAACTTCTCCACAGCATTGTCCAGATCTTCCTCTCCTTTCTCCTTCATCCTCAAATTTATCTCTTGAGCTTTCCTCCTCACAGCTTCTCCACTTTCCTCTGCCAAAGCCTTTCTTATAGAATCACTAATCTCTTCCCTTTCGAAATTCCCTTCACTGTCTCTCATTACCTGCAAACCAACCCCAATCTCGACAGCAAGATTAGCAACAATAGGCTGATCTACTTGCATGGGCATGCCAATAATTGGCACCCCAAATTTCATGCTCTCGTTAAAAGAACTCCATCCACAGTGACTGAGAAATGCACAAGTGCTTGGATGTCCCAAAATCATTGTTTGTGGCACCCAACCCTCCAAAATCAGTCCCGAATCTCCTACCCTTTCGACAAAACCCTCTGGTAGTAGTGCACATCCATTCTCCTCTCCTTGTGGAGATCTCAGAGACCATATGAAATTACAGTTGGTTGTCTCTAGTGCATTTGCCATCTCTATCACTTCTGCAGACAAATAATTCACTCCCAAAGCACACAAACACCACTGAAGATTTTTCTTTGTTGTCAAGCCATTTCATGATATCCTTCATCTTATCATCTTCAGTCTTGATTAAATCATGAACAAGTGGACCAACAGGAAGCATATTCTTTTCCATCAGATCCGATAAAAGATCAAGATATTTTCCTTCAAGTTCTTTAAAACTCTTAATCAAAACAAGGTTGCATGATCTCTCAAAGCATAACATCAACCTCTGGAGAATATTAAATGTATCATCAGAGACTTAGATGGGAACATAGAAGACGCAACAAGTTCCGGGAAGGGGAATTCTTCACTTTTCTTTTTGTAGAGATGTGCTATTAGGCAAGAGGCTGCTGCGGAGGTTATTACAAAATGAACAGCCGGAATATTGAGGGAAGAAGCAACCTCTGCAGGCCATGAAGGCGCAAAATCATAGATAACCAAATCGGGGTTGATGTCTTTTAGGATGTTACCGAATATTGGAGCTGCATTTTCCAAGGCTTGTTGGAGAATCGGGTGGAGATTGGGTAGTAGTCCATTTGTGCAATGATAACGAGGTGGCAGGTCCGGAGTAGATGGAAGATGAAGCTCTACTAGTTGAATATTATCATTTTCATCAACTCTGTTCTTGATAGAAGCAAGGTTGGTTGGAGTAGAACAAAGATATATATTAAAACTTCTTTTAGTGAGTTGTTTAGCTAGTTCCAAGAAAGGAGAGATGTGACCATGGGCTAGGAATGGTAACATAACTATCTTCATTTTGACATCTTCACCCTCCATAATCGACTTCTTTTTCTTAAGCAAATGCAAACACAATGGCACAGACTCACCTTCATATGCATATATATATATATATATATATATATATATATATATAGGCAGATGCTCAAATGAGAACCACACTTATAATTAGAACTTAGATCTAATCTCAGCCCTTAAACTTTTTAAATCAAATTGAATCTTAGTCACTCAATTAAAACACTGTCTTTTAATTCTCTCTCTTTACTGCCGACTACTTGTCCCACCACCGTTCACCTCCATCTCTCTTATCTTCTATCACACTACATTCAATCAATCAGCATCAACAATATTCACTCACAAATCCGATTTGTTCTCTACTACTATACATACATACATAAATACAACATCTATTCATTTCATTCTTCCTTTTTGGACGCTTAACATACTTGTATTAAAGCTCTGATGAAGCCGGTCTGTTATTAAAATCATCAGAATCAATGGTAGATTTAAAAAATATTGAGAAAAATATTCTAGAAAATTTGGTGATTTGCGTATGAAATTTGGTGATTCAAGTTTATTTTTTCATAATTTGATTTTGAATTCAGTGATTTTACGGACGGTGATCCACTAATTCTTGCGATGATGTGATAATTTAAATTTGTATGCTTTTTAAATTTCAATTTAGTAATTATTTAAGTGATGTGGTGGTGGTAGTGTAGTGTGTTTTGATGGAATTGGTGATAACGTTGTGTGGTGTGTTGTGATGAAATTGGTGATAACACTATGTTAATGATGTTTATGGTGCGGTGATAACAACGTGATGAACTGATGAAGGCAGTGTTGGTGATGTGTTATAGCGATGATGGGTGCGGGAGATGATATAATATTGTATATAAATATAATATGTATATTTAAATTTTAGTGATTTGTATTCAAATTTGGTGATTCTGTGCTAAGTTTTTAGTTCTCATTATAAGATGGTTCTCGTTAGAATAGCTCCCTATATATATATATATATATATATATATATACATACCAAAAGGGGAGATAAATGAGATGTATATGAATAACTCGTTAATAATCACAGGAAGAGATGAATATTTACTTTGGAAAATGAGATGATAACAACAATATTTACTCAACAATTTAAACAAGTAAGAAATAATAGTTAAACCAGACAAGAAGCCGGTATGAATCTATGTATGAAACAATTTTTACTGAAAATATTATATTACTGGAAGTTACTTGCTAAATACAAGAAAAGAGAAAACAATACTAGAGAACTAGAAGAGAAGAGAATAAAACTTACAAAGCAGTTTGCATCCTCCCTAAAACATACAACTGAAGCTCATATATATAGAGCAATAAAAGAGGGAAAAGAACAGTCTTCCCATTAACTGAACATGTTACTAGAGTAAAAGTGAAAAGTTATTCGAGTAAAAACATGTTACTTAAGTAAAAGTAAAAGTAAAATAACTGGTCAGTATTTTTATCTTTAACTGACGGCTGATTTTGTCGTTTTGCTGAAGTCTTTGACTGTCGACTGATTTGTCGTTTTGCTGAAAAATTCTGACTGATGAATAGTAAAAAAGTTTTTACTATTCATGAATAGTGACTTTCATTTTTATGCATATGGGTCTTGTGCATCTTGTAGAATGCCATATGGATTTGTGACTGATTGATGACTAGAACTTTGACTTCTTTCATAGGAATTGCTGTCTGAGCTTTCTTCTTTGAGACTGCTGACTCGGTCTCGGATGACTTTCAATAGATCATTTAACTCTGAAGTTGACAACCTGTTAATTGTAGAAACATCCAAAGAAGAAGATTCTTCTGATTTAACCTTTTCTTTGGTAACTGGTTTTTGATTTATTACTGGGAATTCTTTCTGGACTTGACTTATTATTCTGTTAATATCAAATTTATCACACCATTTAACAAAATGAACTCTTGCAACACAACTGTATCCATCATGTTGAGTTACTAAAACTGAATGACTTCCTGCCTTGAGTGTCGTTACTGTGTCCTGTATGGGCATGGTTATTTTGAATTGCCATTTTGAAATCCAAGGCACTTTGTATTTACTAAAGAAATGAAGGACTTCATATCCTACATAATCAGGATTTTTACTAGTTCTGACTTTGTTAAAATACTCTATTTGATCCTAGAGTATTTCAGGGATGATGACTCTTAAAGGACCATAAATATTCCACCAACCTGTGAACCAAAGTGGAATTGGACTTTTGAATTTATGGTCAAATTGTATGAACCATGAATGACTGGTTTTGATATAAAAATACATTGTTCCATGCCTCAATATAATCATAATAACAAAAATGTTGAGGAGGGTTAGTGTGTAATAACTGGAGATCAGATGGGTGGCTATGCCACTTATCTTGGGAAATTATTTGTTTAATATAAATAGAATGATAAAGGATCTTGGATTCATCCCTTCTATCAAAAATTGGTTTAATGGTTACTGAATCTGTTTAAAGTAAAATTTCTTTGTAATATGACAAAGATTTATATGGGGCTAAAGGCTCAAAATGCCATCATGGGGGAAAATATTGAGCTGCTAGCTTGACTGGGTCATTGTTGGGTTTCATGAATTGTTCCATGAAGAACAAGTTATATTCAGTCCTCTGAACATAATCGGTAATTGATTTTGAACATATGTCAAAAGGAATGATTTGTTTACTGGGGACAATTGGTTTACTGGAATTAGCAAATGGATCTATAACTGGGGGATTACTGGCAATGACAGTATTATAAAGTTTAGGGATTTGGCCTAAAACCTGATATCGGTTGACTACATCAATTGGTTGGACTGGAATAACTGGATGAGGAACCATGATTCCTTTAAGTTTACTATCATAACTAGCTCTGCCACGAGCGCTGCTTCCTCCTCTACCCTCAGGGTTTCTTCTGACACTCATTTCTCACTCCTGTTTGTAGAAATTCTCTAGTTAGAAAATCAGGGATAGAGTTTTCACTTCCTTTAATATATTGTATATCAAATTCAAATATACTTAATAATGCTTGCCATCTAGCAAAAATTTGTTTTGATGCAATGTTTTGAACGTCTTTTTCTAATATATATTTTGCTGATTGACAATCAATTCTAACCAAAAACTTTTGATTTAAAAGTTCATGCTGGAATTTATTAATACACAAAACTAAACTTAAAATTTCTTTTTTAATAGTTGAGTAATTTTGTTGAGTATTATCCCAAGCTCCTGAATGAAAACAAACAATTTCTTCCTTAGAAGAATGATCAATCTTTTGTTTGAGAATTCCTCCGAATCCAATTTCAGAGGCATCAGTTTCAACAATTTTAAATGCAGAAGGATTTGATATTCCAAGACAAGGAAGAGTCTTGACATATTTTTTAATGTCTTGGATAATAGAAGTATGAACTGAAGTCCAAGGTGGGGGATTACTCTGTAATCGTTCAAACAATGGTTTACACTGCTTCCTGAGATCCTTATAGAATTCTCCTATATAGTTAAGGGATCCTAAGAATCTTTGAAGCTGAGTTTTATCAAGTATTTCATCAGGAAATCTACTAGCAAATTCAATGGCTCTATCTATTGGTTTAATTTTACCATATTGGATAACATGTCCTAGAAACCTTACTTTTGTTTGGAATAGTGAGCATTTACTAGGCGAGAGTACTAGTCCGTTAGATTTGCCTGTATTGAAAAAAGAATTTAAATGTTTCCAATGTTCTTATATTGAATTGGAATAAATTAGAACATCGTCAATATAAACTATAATAAAATGACTATAAGGGTTAAATATGTTATTCATGATGTTCTGAAATTCACTAGGGGCATTCTTAGACCAAATGGAACTACATTCCATTCATAATGTCCAAAAGGAGTAGTAAAAGTAATTTTATATCTATATTCTTTACTGATCTGTATTTGCCAGAATCCACTTTTTAAGTCAAATTTACTGAATATAACTTCTTGGTTTAACCTGTTTATTAAATCTTTTTTATTAGGTAAAGGATATCTAATCCATTCAAGTACTTTGTTTAATGGTTTATAATTAATTACCAATCTTGGTACTCCTCTTTCTTTTTCAGCATTTTTATTAACATAAAAAGCTGCACATGACCAGGGAGATTTACTATTTTTTATTAATCCTTTACTAAGTAATTCATTAATTTCTTTTTTACAATATTCTAACTGTTCGTGGTTCATTTGAATAGGCCTGGCTTTAGTTGGAATTAAATGTTCCTTAAATTCTTTTGCATAAGGTAGATTTACTATATGTTTCTTCCTATGCCAAAAAGCATGAGGAATGTCTGAACATAATTCTTTTAATAATTTATTATTAAATTGTTTAATTTTATTTTGGAGTTCATTATTTGTTAACTGTTCTTCAATTCTTTTATATTTGATTTCATTTTTTAAATGCTTTAAATGGCTCTTTTTACTATTTAATATTGTAAGAGTTTTAGTAACATAATTTTCTTGAATAGTTTTTAAATCTTTTTCTTCAGGTTCTAAAATGAAATTAAATATTACTGTTTGGCCTAAGTGTTTACTAGTTAATCCTTTAGTTGAAGTTGTAAAAGGATAAAGTATATAAATAAATGGTAGTCCTAATATGATTTTATCAGTCATATTTGTTATTAAGACGAAAGAAGTTTTAAAACAAACATTGTTTTGACAAATGTGTACATTAGGTAATTTATATTTTATATTCATTTGGCTTCCATTAGCTGAGCTTAATCTTTCATTAGTTTTTTCATAAAAAGTCGTTGGAACTAATCCTTTTTGAATACAATTTAAATCAGCTCCTGAATCAACAAGGGCTGCAGTTTCAATGGTAAAGGTCTTATTAATTATTAATTTAATATTAATATACCATTTTTGAATAGTAATTTCTTTTAGCATTTTTAATGAAAGTCCTTGTTGTCTAATAATTTCGGAGTCTTTATTATTTTCTGGCCTTTCTTCATCAGAAGAGTCATTTATTAATAATTCTGAATTGTTTTTTATTTGTTCAATTTCTTCTTTTAATTTGGGAATTTCTTGTTTTAGACTAGAAATTTCTTTCCTCAAAATATTAACTTCTTGGTTTAAATCTGATAATGTTATTTCTTTAACTGAGATTTTAAATCTTTCAAGAGTCGTACTAAGACTAAATTTGGGTTTGTCTTTAGTTTTCCTACTCTTATTTTCATTATCTGATGTTAGTAGAATTTTTAATTTATCCATATATTTTATTTTTAATTTTGGATCTGTTATTTTACTAATTAATTCTATTAATAAATTGGATTCTTCTTCTTGATCTTTATTTAATACATTTAGTGTTTTAGTGGCACAATTGCAATTATCAGTGCATCCCATAGTAATGTTTGGTTTACTATCTTCACTATTAGTATTACTACTAGTTGTTGATTGGGAAGGTAGATCTGTATAATTTTTGCTAGATTCATTTTCAATTTTCATTAATTGTAGGATTAATTCAGTATCTTCATTAGAGATCTGTAGTTGGTTAAGTTTATTTTTGACTCTACATTCATTTTTATAATGACCTGGCTTGCCACAACCGTGACAAATAATTTTGCTTTTATCAAATTTCTTAGTAAACGGTTTATTAAATTTCTTTTTATCAAAAGATTTTCTCTTAAATTTTTGTGGTTTCTTGTAATATTCTTCTTTATTATCTCTTTTAATATAATTACTAAATTTTTTGTATTTATTATTTTTAGTTTTATTTCTGGAAGGAGCTATGGGAGGTAAACCATATTGCTCACAAAAAGTTCCTAACTTATATTTAGCTCTGTTTTTGTCTTTACTAATTTGCTTAGTAATTTTATGGTCAATAAACATTTTTAATCCTATTTTTTGTATGACACTTATTATTTCTCCATATGTTAATTCTTCATAATTTATGAATCCTAAGTCTTTACTTAATTCTTCACGAATTTTATGTGCAAATAGATTAGGTAAACCATTAACAAATTTTTCTTTCCAAAATGGTTTATTACTATCGTCTCTTATCATAACTCTGGACAGAAATATATCCTTATACCATCTAAAGTCACTCAATGATTACAGGAACTCAATTTAAACAATATTTAAACCATATTATTTATAATAACTCAATGATTATTAATATAATATATGTATATATGTATTTCATACATACATACATACATATATATATATATATATATATATATATATATATATATATTTCATTTATAATTTATCTCATTTATAATAACTTTATATGTATTTCACACACACACACACATATATTGCCATAAAAAAACAATGACAATTTTTTACAGTAATTGGTAAATAATACAGAATTGAATCTTATGTTCAAATGCTTTTGTAATATTAAAATAAAACAGATGCTATTTTGAAAATATCTTTCAAGATTCAAAATTGCCATAAAATCCAAGATTCAATATACAATGTATTCAAATTTCTATTTGTTTTAGTATCAAAATAAAATTAAAAAAATACCGTTTCGATCACATTTTAAGGTTCAAAATAATCAAAAGAATAAAGATTAATTAAAACTTATTTTGATAGAAAAAAATCCTTTATATGCCCAGTTTGTGATAAAAAAAAATATTAGTATATATTTGGTGTATATGTTGTGTTTGTTTTTAGCTTCATACATGATACATCTTAACTTCATATAATTAGAACTTGATGCGAGTTGCTTCATATTTAGCCTCGCTATGTTCTGATTCTTGAAGGTGAAACATGGACAACAGATATAATTTCCAAAAATAAATATTTTTTTTGCCGAGTAGATTGTTTATGTGAAACCAAGGAAACAAGGTTTATGATAATAATCAATAAGCAGGTTATCCCGCTGATATCAAATACTGCATAACTTCATCCTCAGGTTACCTGAAGTAAATACTTCATTAAGGAAAAGAATACAAAACCACTGCTAGTATGTTTCTTTCTTCTTGGTGCAAATGTGCACCAACTTCTCAGCTGCTTTATCCAAATCTCTCTCTCCTATCTCCTTGATCCTCAAACTAAATTCTCTAACTTTCCTCCTCACACCTTCCCCACTTTCTTCCAGCAAAACCTTTCGTATAACACTACTAATCTCTTCACTTTTGTATTTACCTTCACTGTCCTTCCTGACGTGCATACCAATCCCAATCTCAACCGCAAGCTTAGCATTAGTAGGCTGATCCACTTTCATAGGCATGCCAATAATTGGCACCCCGAATTTCATGCTTTCATTCATAGAACTCCATCCACAATGACTCAAGAAACCACCAGTGCTTGGATGTCCCAGAATTATTGTTTGCGGTGCCCACTCTAAAATAAGTCCCAAATCTCCTACCCTTTCGACGAAGCCATCTGGTAGTAGTATAGTTCCTTTTTCCTCTCCTTGTGGAGATCTCACAGCCCATATGAAATTACACTTTGTTGTCTCCAATGCATCTGCCATTTCTATTACTTGTTCCGCAGACAAATAATTCTCACTCCCAAAGCAGACAAACACTACCGAAGATTTTTCTTTGTTGTCGAGCCATTTGATGATAATCTTTGTGTTATCATCTTCAGTTTCGGTTGAATTATGAACAAGTGGACCAACAGGAATCATATTTTTTTCTGCCAGATTTGATAGAAAATCGATATATTTTCCTTCAACTTCTCTAAAACTCTTAACCAAAACAAAGCTGCATGATCGTTCATAGCATAACACAAAGTCACGAAGTAAGTTGATGGCATATTCAGGAAGTTTAGGTTGGTCAATAGAAGAACCAACAATTTCAGGGAATGGAAATTGTTCACCTGATTTTTTGTAGATATGTAAGCCCAGGCAAGAAGTTACTGCAGCATTGACCGAAAAATATACAGCCGGAATGTTGAGGGACGAAGCAACCTCTGCAGGCCATGAAGGCATGAAATCATAGATAACCAAATCCGGGTTGATGTCTTTGAGAATCTTACTGAAGACTGGAGCTGCCTGTTGCAAAGCTTGTTGGAGGATCGGGTTGAGATGGGATGGAAGGCCATTTGTGGTATGATAACGAGGTGGCAGGTCCGCAGTAGATTGAAGATGAAGCTCTACTAGTTGTATATTATCATTTTCATCAACTCTATTCTTGACAGAATCAAGGTTGATAGGTGTTGAACAAAGATATATATAGAAACTTCTTTTTGTGAGTTGTTTTGCTAGTTCTAAAAAGGGAGAGATGTGACCATGGGCTACATAAGGCAACATCACTATACTCAATCTACCATTTTTACTCTCCATGACCAAAACTCTTTTCTTTATCAAATAGGAAACACTTATGTATTGATCACCATCCTACACATATATAGCCCTTAATTAACCATTCACAGCCTTTACTTGTAAATAGTTGTTTCTTGTGTTCAAATGTTTTGTTTTAGTACCAAAGTCAAACTTGAGCTTCTTTTTTTTCTTGATGTTCCGGTATAATTTAAATTTTAAAGCACAGCTGTCTAGATGCTTCTTATAATAAAAAATGTCTCTATGTTTATAACAAGGGCCGGCTAGCTCAACTCTTAGCAGGTGGACACTATGCAAGTATGTAGAAGTTTGCAGCTTAGCTTATTAAACCATATGTCCATATTGGTACTGTCAAGTGAAGAATCAAGAATGTACTGTGTCAGGGACTCAACAAAATGCAACTAGTTATATATTTTACGGGGAAAGATATCATACAAAATCACAGAATTTTACGCTAATTTAACAAAAGAGATGACACTAAAAACAGAGTATGTACTTGTAATCTGAGAAATACATCTTGTGGGCTTGTTGACATTAACAAGAAATATCTGTTTACATCTGTCTTTTAAACAGAATTTTGTTGGTTTAAAATAAGTGTATATATGTGTGTATAGCATGATGAATAACAAAAATATAATAGGAACTTGAATAAATTATTCATTATTATATGAGTGGGCTTTATATAAAATCGAAATCTAATTGAAACATTTTTCCCTAAAAAATTATTGCAATTTAAAAAAATTCAAATCTAATCCTAATTTTATTTATCCTAAAAACTTGGTCAATATTAACCAATTATTTAATTAATTATAATTTGAAAATTTAAAGTAGAATTTTAACGCTCATCTTTTTTTTTTGATATTTTTAAATTTCCGTTATAACAAAACATCAACTTCAAATTCTTGAGTAATAGCCTCTTTTGCTTTTTGATACTTGCAAACTCGTTATACATGTCCAAGTTGTCCACATTTGTTACACTTTATACGAAGTTTTCACCAATATTTAATTGGTGAAAAATTCGTTTTTTTACTATAAATGCATACACCACTTCTTAAAGTTTCTACCTTGGCATCACATTCCACTATATATTAATTTCTCATTCTCCTCCTTTTTTATTGAGCCTCGAATACATTAATTAATTCTATCAAAAATATTTGACAATTCTTTATTATTTTCCAAAGCACCAATAATTGCTTTATATCTTTTGGTTACTGGAACTAGAATTTTTATCAAATCCTTGCTTCTGAAAATTCAAATCCAAGAAATCAATCAGAATATTATTTGATCATTTTAGAAACTTTCATTTTATGAAGTTCAAATTCCCTAATTAAATTAAAAAATTTGATCCCGTTAATTTTTTTGACTCCATTTGATAATTTTGTCCATGACGTAACATAAAATTTGGTTTTTAATTTTTTGTGCATGAACCTAAAGGTACATGAACAATTTAATATCGAGTTTGAGTTTCTACCTCTGTGCAACATACATGAAATAAACAAACAAATAAATAACTTTTTTTAAAATAATATATTACTAATAATTATATTTTTAATTCTTATTATAAATAATAGATATTAGTCCATGTTAATATTTAAGTGTTAAAATTTAAAAAAAAATCATTTATTATTAATATTTAAGTGGTTTTCGCCCTCGTGACCATCGTTAACAATCCAAAGTCGAGTCATTCTAGCATCATTTGCTAGCAAATGTATCATATCTATCTTTCAACTTTTTATTTTTATTCATAAGCTTGGAGTTAAACTGGACATCCAAGATTACTTATCCTTTCTGCATATGAATCTAAATTAACAAGATAAAAAAATAGTGTTGCAAATATATGCACTAAAATGAAATGTTAATAAATGAAAGAAGTGAACTGAATAACAAACCCGTTCGAATGTGCTCCAATTTCTTTCGTCCTGAAGAACTTGCTGAAAGTATTTTCATCGTCATCAATCGTAGATTTGGAGTGTCGGACCCATAATTAGACCACCAACCAAGTAAAATGCACAAAATTTAAATATTGTAAATAAAGTACACAATAAATAAGAGATTAGAATATATGATTCTATCCAGAATTGCTAATTTTCTTGAAAACATTTCATCCATTGCCTTGTACTTCAATAGCTCAATGTTAGACACTAAGTGATGCTGCTTATCATAATCATCTGGGAAGAAAGCTTCTACGCAGAAAGAAAGATATGCCCAAAAAGCTTGACTAACAATTGTACTATATGCCAAAGTAGCCCACGTACATTTGTTCCATTCTTTGGAGAGTAACATAAACTTTAAATTTTCTTGTTTTTCCAACATGCTCTGCATCGTGAGAAATGAGATTGCAAATCTAGTGACGCCCGGCCTTACAATGTCCCTTTTATTGGTAAATTTTCTCAGTAATGCCAAAAGTCTTGTGATGAGCATAGATATAACTCAGACTGATGCTTGAACAGGCAGTAGCATGTAAAAGTCAGGAAAAATAAGATTATACCTATTGCTTCCAAAGCAAGGTTAAGTGTATGTGCTGGACATGAAGTCTAGAATTGTTCAGGCCAGTTGCATCATATTAGTCTTTACCGCACTTTCAGATTCATCCAGGTGAACATGCAACTTAATATAATAATTCTGAGACTACAGAAAACAAATTTATGATTAAAGAGTAAGCATCTATCCGTCTATCCCTACTGATTATTCATAAAAATGCATGAATTCATCCATGGACTAACAAAGATGAGAAAACAAATATACATAGAAGATGAGAATACTTCAACTTCTATTTTTTCTTAAATCGTACGACACGCTCAGGAGTCACACGCTTGGCTCTGATGTTAACAACTTAGTGCAATTCCAGGTTCTTGGAGATAAACATGCTCGTAATTAAGATAATAATTTGGAAACTAAATTTCAACTGAGGACTAGATAACTACAACTAGTATGTTTGATTCTTCTTGCTGCAAACTTGCTTCAATTCCTCAGCTGCCCTGTCTAAATCATCCTCTCCTTTATCCTTTATCTTTAACTTTAATTCCCTAGCTTTTCTCCTTACACCTTCCCCACTTTCTTCTGCCAAAACCATTCTAATAACATTAGCAATCTCTTCTCTCTTGAACTTGCCTTCATGGTTTCTCATTATCGCCATGCCAACCCCAATCTCCACCGCAAGCTTGGCATTTGTATGTTGATCCCCTCTCATGGGCATGGCAATAATTGGTACTCCAATTTTCATGCTTTCATTCACAGAACTCCATCCACAATGACTGAGAAAGCCACCAATGCTTGGATGTCCTAAAATCATCGTTTGTGGCGCCCACCCCTCCAAAATCAATCCCGAATCTCCTATCCTTTCGATAAAACCATCTGGTAGTTGTAGACATCCTTTTCCCTCTCCTATTGGAGACCGCAAAGACCATATGAATTCACACTTGGTTATCTCTACTGCATTTGACATCTCTATCACTTCTTCTGCGGATAGATAATTCTCGCTCCCAAAGCACACAAATAGCACTGAAGATTTCTCTTTCTTGTCCAGCCATTTCATGATGGTCTTCGCATCGTCATCTTCATTTTCGGTTGGATCATGAACAAGTGGACCAACAGGAATCAAAGTTTTTTGTACCAAATCTGATAGATAATTGATATATTTTTCTTCAACTTCTTTAAAAGTTTTAATCAAAACAGCGCTGCAAGATCGTTCAAAGCACAACACAATTTCCCTAAAACTCTTGAGAACAGATTCAGGAAATTTAGGCGAGTCTGCTGAAAAAACAGCAATCTCTGAGAATGGGAATTTTTCACCAGTCTTATTTAAGAGATGAACGACTAGGCAAGAGGCTGCTGCGGCGTTGACTGCAAAATAGACAGCTGGAATATTCAGTGACAAAGCAACCTCTGCAGGCCATGAAGGCTTAAAATCATAAATAATTAAATCTGGTTTAATGTCTCTGAGGATGTTAATGAATATTGAAGCTGCCTTCTCCCAAGCTTGTTCGAGGATCGGGATGAGATTGGATGGAAGGCCATTCGTGGAATGATAGTGAGGTGGTAAAGCCGGAGAAGATGGAAGATGAAACTCTACTAGTTGAATATAATCATTTTCAAGAACTTTGTTCTTGATAGAAGCAAGGTTGATAGGTGTAGAACAAATATATATATTGAAACTTCTTTTAGTCAGTTGTTTAGCGAGTTCTAAGAAGGGGCAGAGATGACCATAGGCTAAATGTGGTAACATCAATATACTCATTCTGCCATTTTTGTTCTCCATCATCAACTTTCTTATCTTTAGCACATAGCCAACCCTTTGGTAATAACCATCCTATCCAAAAAAATCAATTAGACCGGCTCATAAATTATTAAAGGGGCGTTTGAGGTAGCTTAAATTTAAAATAAGTAATTTATTTTTAAAAAAATTACATATTTTCAAAAAAAAATTTTGATACATATCTATTTTAGAATTTTAAAACCAAATATGATTTCCAAAACTGAAAATAAGTTACTTATTTTCAGGAAAAGTACATACATACTAATTTTTTCTAAAAATAAACACTTATTTCCAGAAAAAAAGTTAAGCCAAACAGGCTCTAAATCTACGTTCTTATGCTTTTTCAGTACTAAAATGTAAGCATATTTTGCTTTTTATCATAACTGTCTCTTTGCTACATCTAAAGCCACGCATGCCTTCCCCTATTATCCAACTATTCTTAGCCACACCCTTTAAAACCTATTATCTACTATCATGGAGTATTATTTTATTTTATTTTGAAAGGATGCTAGTATCTATTACTGTATATACACAAGTTTAACAACACATTTCTGATAAATCTGAATTTTTTTAATTCTAATAACATATTTTACTAATTAATCTGAATATTTATGATTAAACAGTAAGCATCTGATCCCGTTGACTCTTTGAGAATGCATAAATTATAAACAGGCTGATCCATTTTCATGGGCATGCCAATTGGCACCCCAAATATCATGCTTTTCATTCATAGAACTCCATCAACGATGACTGAAAAAATCACCAGTGCTTGGATGTCCCAAAATCATTGCTTGAGGTGCCCACCTCCTCTAAAAGAAGTCCTGAATGTCCCACCCTTTCAACAAAGCACTCTGGTAGCAGTAAACTTTAAAACTTTGAAAGTCATACACTGGTATCTTTGGTACAAGTCAAGCTTCACACAAAAAGACCAGCCACAAATTTGCAATCTTGATTGCTGCATCATAATTGATCTTTAATTCATAATTTATACCCCTGTTTTCAAAAGTTTTGTTTCTCCAACATTTAAATCAACTACAACGCCTTTGAATGATGGATTACAGGTGATCATTAATTTCCAGACATACAGCCAGATTTTTTCTATTTAAAAAAACAAGTTAAAGGTGTTTCTAGTCGGAGAGAGGTATTCCAATTTTGTACAAGAAAGGGTATTTTTATGGTTTCTGGGTACGTAAGATCTCTAATCGCAAACAAGTAGAGAATTGTTCTTGCGGCAAGATCATTTAGCCTTGAAGATTTTTAACAAGGCATTCCATTTGATAATGTACTATATTTCTCTTTGTTAGTTTTTTGTCTACATAATTGTCGAGCATTGTTTGCGATAGCTTTTTAGCTTCCCAGGTGGTGATCTCACAGCCCATTTGAAATTACATCATCTTTTCTCTAGTGCATCTCTAACATTTCTCGTTGGATCCTAAACAAGTTGACCAACAGTTACTATATTCTTACCTACTAGATGAAGATCAATATATTTTTCTTTAACTTCTCCAAAACTTTTAACCAAAACAAGTTTGCATGATTGTTCAAATCGTAATTCAATGTAAGGAGTCTTGAATGCATTTTTCACCTTGAGTGTAAATTTAAAAGATTGAGGTAAATCAGTAGAAGAAAAACCAATTTCGAGAAATGAGAACTTTTCACCTTCTTTCTTGCAGCAGTGCAAGACTATAGGCAAGAAGGTGCTGTGGCATTGACTGAAAATAAAAGGCCGGAATGTTTAGGGACAAAGCAAGCTCTAGAGGCCATTCAATGTGTGTGGTTTCTGTTTTTTTTTGGCTAAATCAATGTGTGTGTGGTTTCATGATGTCTGAAATGCATCTAAATGTATTACTCCCTTGTTCCATCAATCTTAATCGTTCGCATGGCACTTTATTTTTGTTTGCCCATATACCACTCACATGAGAGGCTTTTTTGGGGGGTTCAAGTATGTACATTATATGTCTGCAGAGTGCAAAATTCTTATAATACATGTAAAATTTGATTCTTAGAATCATTAATTTTCAATTTGTTTGCCTCAGTATAGCCGATATCTAAGCTTTAGGTGATGGTTCAAATTGTCCTTTTTCAATATTAGGTGACCAAGTTATCGTTACTCAAAAACTATGGTCCTGATTACTAATGAAATGTGCATCGTATATATTAGTCATACACACATAGATAAAATTAGAAAATCTTTAACAGATACGCACAAACGCTATGTGTACAGTGAATACGCAAGTGGTTTAAGATCCCGTTTGGTATTGTTACTATTGTTGTTGCAGACAGTAATATCAGTTTTTTTTAGTGAAAAACAGGTTATTATTTAAGTAAATTAACGTCAGCTGTAATAGCAGCAACAACCTCAACTGCAAGAAACTCATGTCTATCATAACACACTGCAGGACCAGTAACTGAGCTTCTCCCAAGACTATGAACCTAGCTTGTTAATATTAATCACAATTCACAAACGAATGTCTACATATATATACATCCTACCCCTCTTGCCAATGTCTGTGAACTATCTCAAACCCTACATTGCCTTTCAGAAGATTCTTAACTCTTGCTTGATTAAAATTCTTCGTGTAAGTTAAGTTATATTTATTCTTACTGCGGTTTCAGGTGATTTTGAAAGTATAACACAAGCAATTAGTTTAATAATTTTGAAACTACAGAAGCAAGATTTATGATTAAACAGCAATTATATCTGTTCCTGTTGGGTATCCATAAAGATGCATGATTTCATCTCTGGACAACGCAATCAGTATGTTTCATTTTTCTTCCTGCAAATTAGCTTCAACTCCACAGCTGCCTTGTCCAGATCTTCCTCTCCTTTCTCATTTATCTTCAAACTTAATTCTTTAGCTTTCCTCAAACTTTCCCCAGTTTCATTCACCAAAACCTTTCTTAAAACCTTAACAATCTCCTCCCTCTTAAATTTGCCTTCATTGTTTCTCACTATCTCTAAACCAACCCCAATCTCCACTGCAAGTTTCGCATTCGTAGGTTGATCCACTTTCATAGGCATGCCAATAATTGGCACCCCGAATTTCATGCTTTCTTTCATAGAACTCCATCCACCGACTTAAAAAGCCACCAGTGCTTGGATGTCCCAAAATCATTGTTTGTGGCGCCCACCCCTCCAAAATCAATCCCAAATCTCCTACCCTTTCTTCTTTTTTCGGATGATTCCCACCCTCGATGAAGCCATCCGGTAGTAGATTAGATCCTTTTCCCTCCCCTCATGGATATCTCACAGCCCATACAAAATTACACTTAGATATCTCTAGTGCATCTGCCATCTCTATTATTTCTTGTGCAGACAAATAATTCTCACTCCCAAAGCACACAAACACTACTGAAGATTTTTCTTTGTTGTCGAGCCATTTTATGACATTCTTCATCTTATCATCTTCAGTTTCAGTTGGATTATGAACAAGTAGGCCAACAGGAATCACAATCTTTTCCGCCAGATTAGATAGAAGATCAATATATTTCCCTTCAACTTCTCTTAAACTCTTGACCATGGCAAAGTTGCATGATCTTTCAAAGCATCGCACAAAGTTTCAAATGACGATTAGTTGAAATTCAGAGAGTTGAGAGGACTGAGGTGGGTGAACAAGAATATCTGGAAATGGGAATTTTTCTCCTTCCTTTTTGGAGATATGTAACGGTAGGCAAGAAAATGCAGCTGCATTGACAGAAAAATAAACAGCCTGAATATTGAGGGACAAAACAACCTGTGCAGGCCATGAAGGCATGAAATCATACATAACCAAATCCGGGTTGATGTCTTTGAGAATTTTAACAAAGATCGGAGCTGCCTTTTCGAAAGCTTGTTGGAGGATTGGGTTGAGATGGGACGGAAGGCCATTTGTGCAATGATAACGAGGTGGTAAACCCGGAGTAGATGAAAGATGAAGCTCAACTAGTTGTATATTATCATTTTCAAGAACTCTGTTCTTGATAGAAGCAAGGTTGATGGGTGTAGAACAAAGATATATATTGAAACTTCTTTTTGCGAGTTGTCTAGCTAGTTCTGAAAAGGGAGAGATGTGACCGTAGGCTAAATATGGTAACATCACTATACTCATCCTGCCATTTTTAGTCTCCAGACTCTCCATGACCGACACCCTATTTTTTACCAAGTACAGTAAACTCTACGGAAGATAACACGACTCTATACTCTATATTAATCACCTTATCCTCATATGTCGGGAACCCAAATGAAGCATGGGTGATCATTTTAATCTCCATCTACATTATAAATGAGTGTTTGTACTAATAAACGACTCAAGGACCTGAAACGATTGAGTTTAAACTTTTATCACCTCCAATCGTGCTCGATTCAAAAAAATAAATGAGCATCGAATTATCTCTCGGAAAACACTTTTAAAAATTTTAATTTTAATGGGGATAATTTTATTTTTTTATAAAAATTTTAATAGTGAAATTTATTAAAAAAATTGTACCGATATTTATACCTTACTAACATCTTACTCCCGAATTTTAAAAAGGGAAGAAAGCAGGCGAAGGGGAAAGCAACTAATACCATTTGCATTCCTAATCATGCTCCCGAATTTTTTTAAGAAGAAAAACAAGTGCAAATTAATGAAAATGTTATATGATTTCCTTCCAAAACTTTCAATTCAAATGTGGGATGAAAAGGAAAGTAAGTGATGAGTGTAAATTAAAAAAGACTTGATATTACCAATGTGCTCTTATTATATAATTCTTACTTTTTAAATCTAAGGATAAAATTATAATTTAACAGCCAATCACATGATTTTCTTTCAACTCGGGAGCACATTAATGAAACTAGTTTCATTTTTTAATTTTTTAAACTCGGGAGCATGTTAGTGAAATACTTCCTTCTATTTTTTTAACTTCTCTATGCTTTCCACCCATAAAAAAACTCGGCCAAGGCGTAAGATCTGCTTTTAATTGTTATTCAAAACTAGATTAAAATAAACGAACCGGCAGTATTCATCAATCGCTCGTTCAAGTGTCTCAAAAACATGGTCGAGAAGCAATGGCGCGGTCGAGAAGCAATGGCTAGGCACGTTGCCCCCTACATACTACTCCATTTATCCAAAAATAAGTGTTGCTTTGAATTAATAGCACGGTTGTGTTGGAGTATCTGGAATCATCACAACAAATGGGTGTGGGATAAAATTGACACGTCTATGTTTGGCATTAAGACTGCAGCACTCAACCTGCTAGCAGGTTGGAAGAAAGCACATATGAAATTTACTAGGTACAAACCAGTTGTGAATTTGAGTATTCGACAGTGGCGGACACCACCATTGGGCTAGGTGAAGATTAATATTGATGCAGCTACGTTTATTGATACAAATTCGATTGCCATTGAGAGTGTAATCCGTGACGAGAATGGTAACTTTGTGCGAGTTATGTGTTAGCAAGTAGAAGGTTTATGGCAGCCCAGAGAAACCGAGGCAATAAGCCTCGTAGAGGCTTTGTCCATAACGAAACGACTGGGCTTTACAAGTTGTGTGTTTGAGACGGATTTAAAACTTCTTGCACGTGCTTGTAACGATGTTCATGGAAGGTCTTATTTTCATTATATTGTTGGGGATTGTGTTGAGTCGTTTAAGCATGTTGATAATGTGCTAGTGCAATTTGTACATATGTCTGCAAAACTCACTTGTTAGCAAGAGTTTCTCATTCTATGTCACATTTATGGGGGAGTGGGGAGATATTGCTCCCGACTTCGTGTCCGATACTCTTATCTCTGATTTGATTTAATGCAAGTATGTTTTATTCAAAAAAAGTGTTTTGAATTTTTTTTACATAAGATATAGAAAAGAGATAATTACATATATCATTTTTAAAATTTTCTTTTTTCTAATAATAATTTAAATATGAAAGAAAATAGAAAAAAATAATATGTGCAAGTAAGTTTTTTTTAAACCTCAAATTAAACTTGTAACTAATTGTAAGAAACTGATTTATGTGAGAAGACTATACATACACAGTCGACTAAACTTGTAACTAATTGTAAGAAACTGAAATGACTTGTCTATCCTCACAACTGTAACTAACTATAGTGCAGTAGAGAGACTGTGTAACATGTAATAGTAAAGCTTCTATATTCAACAATGCCAGTGAAATTAAAAAGATCTATAAAGGCAGCTTGCATAAGTATAATTTAACTTGACTCATCGTGCCAGAGATAACCATGCAAAAATGATGAGATAAAGTAGTCGCACAAAAACACAGAACTTACTGCTACTCTGGTAGGAAAAAAATAACAATGAACTCACTACAGGTAATTAAGAAGAAAACAATGGGTGGGTGTGTTGTCATAAACAAGAAATATTTGTTTTCATATGTCTTTTAAGTACTTAAGTAAATAGGATATATTTCTTTGGTATTGTCGGGGAAATCCGAAATTCCATTTGTAAACCTATCAATTTATCATGCACAATAAAGACAATACTCAATCTTCCATATTTACACTAAAACCCATAATTGTTGGATCAAGTGTTCCTTTGGATCATAATACACATACTGCGTTTCTCTTTTATGCTTCTGCAAAAATTATAGCATCAACTTCCAGAGAGGAAGATTTAAATTTATATTCATGGAAGCTCAAAGTGTGGTTGTGATTCAAGATGCTTCAAATGAAGTTTGTTGGGAGGTCATCAGATGGGTCTTGCAGGGCTTATCCTTGAAGACAGGGGACAAGGTCACCCTCCTTCCTGTTCTTACCCGGGTTCATAATCCTAAGTCACGGACTTATATGGGAACTAGGAAATTTGGTAAGATTTCATGTCATATATAATTTCCCTGCAATTTTAGACAAGCCATTTTCTAGTTTGGTCTATTCTAAAATCACATGTACAAAGATTTTTAAAACTACATTGTACCAAGAAATTCTTATGTCACTAGTTATTGCCTATGTATTAGGAATAATCATATCACCACAGCATGATTTATGGCTAATCGCATAATTTTTCTGAATAAATATTTAATGCCAGTCGCCAGATATCTAGAAACATAACTTATTTTGGAATGGACTAATCATACAGAGACAGATCACATACTAATTTTATATACCTATAATTGGTACTACAGTATAAGATAACATAGGAGATTAACTTTATTAAATGACCTGTATCTATGATATTCCTGTCAACCCTCTGTTATAGTTGGATACATAAGCAGAGAGGATAGTCCAATGCTTGGAGCAAATCACGAAACAGTCGAAGATGTAACTGCAAGGAAGATGGAAGAGTATCAAAACAGCATAGAACACATTTGGATCACCAAGCTCTATCAAATGCAAAAGGTTTTAACAAATCCGATAAGTAATAACAATAATGACTAATTGACTATAATTACGTTGGAAGTATTCGAATAAAAGAAAACATATACCTTATTACAAAAACCACTAACACTAATTATTATAAAAGCTTCACATAAATCATCTAGTATTCTTTTCATCTAATAGATTTTCTGGGATTCAGGTCTTGTTCAACATCATGGTACTGGATGCAGGACACTCGGCAAAAGTGGTTGCTCTAGAGGCAGCTAGGCAACTAAGTGCAACATGGGTGATACTTGACAGGTTCAATGATATAGGCAAAGTCTGAACAAAACTGATCAATGAGTAGTACAACTGTGAAATCGTTACATCGTTGCACCTTAAAAATGTTTTGCTCTTTTCACCCACAACTAGTATCAGAACTAAAATGTGTCCAACACTATAAGATAGGTGGTACATATCTGGCTTTATTCATGACTAATAAACAATATTTCATTAAGATTATGTAACTCAGATTTTAGGATTTCTATATTACAACTTATTTGCAAATGTATATGCAGATTCTAGTTAAGCAGAATATTGCCTTCAACTGTGAAATATTATCCACATCCAGATTCAAATCACATGAACTTTGTGGCTTTAAAGGAAAATGTAGACCAATGACCTTGATGTTTCACCTAGGTTACATAAAAGTTAGCACTTCATACATAAGCATGAGCTTTGACGTTGATGGAAATGTAAATCTACATATACACCTCAGATTATAGCTACACTTTCTAAAGTTTGTTTCCCCATATACGTCTAGACTCTAGAGCATTGACATTTACGTGTACATGAGACATAACAGTTCAACGTTTGAAATTCATGCTGTGCTTTAAGTTGTAGCTCAACAGATATAATCCAGATTGTATTAAACTCAAAATCGATAATTGTCCCAATGTTCATTCTGTGAAACAGTAGCATGGCATGCTTAAACTAGCACCAACTTTTTGTAAATGATGTTGTTTGTAATCATTTGATAGATAGATGAAGAAATAAGAGCCACTATCTCCTTATTTCATGTTTGAGAACACTGACTTTTATACAGGAAAATAAAGAAAGACCAAAGATATTTCCTCGAAAAACTTTCCTGTGGAATATCAAGGATGAAACGCTACAACAACGTCGAAAAATTAAGAGGACCTAAAGAAAAAAAGATTAGCAGGAATATCTCAGTAATAAGATGTTCGTATGATGAAATGTTACCAGGACCTGATGAGAGTGATGATCTTTTCAGCATAGAACTTTTTCCTATAGGTACTCACCCAAAATGCAGCTGCTATAGTCTATGCATGTCTGTAAGTATGCAATATGGTTTTTAAGGAGTATGAAATTGGACAACATTCTAACCAATCCACTAGTTGCTCTTTAGCATAATCTTATAATTTCTCCTACTTTTTAAGAACTGAAAATTTTGATTCATAGGCTACTAATTTTAGTAGAATAATTACAACCTCAAGAAAGAAAGACAGGAAACAAGGAACTAATGTTTTTCACCAAGGCCTCTTACATTTCTCACAAGTATACCAAGCGTAAAATATCTAGAATTGTTTCCCACGAATACCAAGTGTACAATATTTAGAATTTTTCCCAAGAAGTATTTGTTTAGTAATTGAAATATATATTGAGAAAAAGGCCCTGAGGTTAGCCTTAGGAAACTTTCCTGAGGTATAGCTTTGAATTTCACATGGCCGCAGGGCTAATTAATGACATTGAGCTTGCTGGGCTAATTTTCTAACTAAATAACCTTGTGTTAATACAGTGCCTTAGGAAACTTTCCTGAGGTTAACCTTAGGATCCTCATGCTCATATATATTTACTCATATAATTATAATCTATACTGTACAAATTCCGCATGATTTAACATTGATTATGTTAATTGATGCAGATTTAAGTTTAAGTGAAGGGAGTACCAAATCAACAACCTCCGGTTCAAGTGAAGATATGAGCGGTGCTTATTTCGATCTTGGTGAAAATGGAAGAATAGCAACCGAAGCAAACGTGAATTATCCTGAAAACCAAATACGAGTAACATGCAACAACAGCACAGAAGAATCTGTCAGATGTTTGAATACTAATAACATGTCTGATAATTCACTATGTTCAATCTGCAAAATGAGAAGACCGTCGAATTTCTTGGAAAACGAATTTTCCTACACAGAGCTTATTGATGCAACTGGAGGATTTTCGCCCAACAACTTGATTTATGCTGGTGAACATGGAGCTGTTTACAGAGGTACACTATTTAATGCGGTAAATATTGCTATTAAGGAACAAAAGTATGCAAGCTTCCAGTGGGAGAAGAAATATGAACTAGAAGTTGAGGTGATTAAAAATATCAGACACGACAATGCGGTCATGCTACTGGGATCCTGTTCAGAAGATAGCAAAAGGTTTCTTATCTACGAGTATGTGTGTAATGGTTCACTAAACCAACATATAGCAGGTAATAACATATCATACAAATATGCATGTAAAGTAAATGTAATTAGTAGCAATATGAACTTGCTGGCATGATTCAGATCAGAGCTGGAGAACTATGACCTGGAAGGAAAGGCTAAAAATTGTGCTTGGTGCATCAAGAGGTTTACACTATTTGCATAGGAACAACATAATTCACAGAGACATAAGGCCAAAGAATATACTTCTGACGCATGACTATGAACCACTGGTAATAATTAAAACTGTCAATAGTCTTTAAGCTTTAACATCACAATTAAAAACCCTTTACTCAGGAGAAAGTTATCATTTGAGTTTTGACTGAAACATTTTCAGCTAGGAGGCTATGGACTAGTAAGGACAGAGTACGAATCAGATCTCTCCTCCAATCACAAAGTAATAGGTAGTTCTGGATACTTAGCACCAGAATATGCAGAAAGCGGACAAATCACAACAAAGGCAGACGTGTATGCATTTGGGGTTGTTCTGCTAGAGTTGGCCACAGGCCGGAGTATTACAGCAAAGAGAGAGGATAAGAGAAACTTGTTGGAATGGGTAATAATATCAGTTAACCACAACATTTCTTTATTACTATATTTCTATGAAATTGAAGTACAAAAACTTTTTTCTGAATACTATCAGTACTGAGATTTTTGGCTATTACTATGTAAATTATGTAACAACCTGGAAACGAACACCCTTTTTTATTACAAAAGTTATTGATGCTATTATTCTTAATTACAAGAGACTTTTCAAAGAGAAGGAAATTTTTATACAGTCATGCTCATGCAGAATTGCATAAATAAATATACTTTGAACAATCCAGACCTTAATGTATCATAAGATTCTAATGTGCATTATATATCTTGTTCCCACAGGCAAGACCTCTTATAAAGGAAAGAAAGTACGCTGAGTTGATTGATCCTAGAATTGTTGGTCCTAGTGAGGCTTACCCATTTTTATTGATGATGCGATTAACAGAAAAATGTATCTGCGAGGATCCTCAGAAAAGGTTGTCAATGGATGAGGTAACTATATGCCTTGGACTTTTCTTCAATTATGTGCATAGCAATATTATATGTGTTTCTGTATCGTCAATGTTACATTATGATAACCATACATCCGGAAAGACACAATTCCATATGCAAATCAGAACAGGAACTATTAAGAGATGATATGCTATCAATAGCCTCCCATAAAACATCAAATGCCAATGCTCTCTATACAAATTTTACAGTTATTTATGAAGCAAAATTTGTTTTTCTACTTGGCAAAAAAAAGTTGTTTTTTTCATTTTGTAAGAAACCAAGTCACCTCCAATAAACATACTTTGTAAGTTGTAACTGATATCTTACATAGTTACATGAATATGATCTGCCCACTTCACATCCGAATACCCTTCTACATATACAAGATTGCGAACCTATAGACCTGTGCACCATAGTGTACTAGGCCATCTCAAACCATTACTCTATTTTAAAGTAATTTTATCTTCATATTTTCACCTTTTTTCACTTCAAATCACTATTTCATCCTCAATTATTAACTCTAAAAATTATTCTCTCTGTTTGAAAATAATTGAGACTTTTTGGCACACATCTTTAAGAGTTTTGGCTATATAGTTAAAATTATTATTTTTAAAATTTTCTTTTTGTGAATAAAAATATTAAACTAAAAAATTTATTCAAAAAAATAAAATTTTAAAAATAATAATTTTAACCATGTAGTCAAATTTCTTTAAAATGTTTGTTAAAAAGTCAAACGTCAATTATTATTTCCGAACAGAGGGAGTACTTTATATTTCTTTTACAACCTTAAACTCTATTTATTTACACAATTATCAAACATATATAACAATAAAATTATATTAGTTTTAAATATAATGTGCGTTTTGAAGCATACATTGGAGATGGGAACTCTGGAAGTATCTCCGGATATTTGTCCAAATGTCAATTTCGGTTGTGTGCTTGTTATCCAAGCCTGCGTCTGATGGTTCCAACACGGGTGCTCTAGCTGGTAAAATAGACAGGAAATGCTAAGCCAGTCTCGAAAAACATTTATTTTAACGGCTCTTATACCTTTAATTCGAATTCAATATTTTGGCTTTTCTGAAGGTGGTTTTAACACTGGAACATATCATGGAAGAGAATACGCGCAGCAAAGCCAAGAAACTCAACCGTGAAAACTCTGACTTAGGCATCATATCAAAGACAAAAGAACAGAAAGAATCCACAGGACGTGTAAAATTCAAATGCACAAGTGCAGGAGCTGAATCAAGCAATAACACAAGTCAGATCAGCAATAACAGCGCATCGGGACCAACACCATCTGTGTCAGGTTACTCAGGTAGAAGATCAAATGCAAATTCTAGCTCATCGCTGTACAAACGTAACAGTTTCAAAGGTTTTTTTAAAAATGAACCACAAATATATTATGATGAAATGCTCAGCTGAAGAGTTTTTTTTCATCATGATTCAAAACAGGCATTGTTAATACAAATGATCACGTTACATGTATAAATTAGCTGATACAAACAGGATGTGCCTTGTATACAATCAAAGTTCCTGCATGATGCTTACATATATAATCAAATCAAATAACCAAGGTTCTACACAATTATTTTGTTGATTCTTAGCATTATATGTAACTAAATCACAATATTTCTCATCAAGTTCTCAATTAGTTAGTGAGCCTAGAACTAGACCCTGACCATATTGACAATTCTGAAATTTCAGTGTAAATAAAATGTTAAATTAGATCCATGGAGGAGTGTTTGTAATTTTTATTTTTTTAACTTTCCTAATAATTTTAAAATAAGATCTTTTAAATTTTAATATTATAATTAACAATTTTTAAGTTACACCATCTGATGTAAACTGTCTTCAATTGGTTGTTGATTTCGTGATTTCTGTCCGGCTGTTTTTATTAAAAATATTTATAAACTCAGAGAATATTATCAAATTTATAAATAATTTTTTGAGATGAACATGTAAATGTACATAATAGTATATCTTCTAAATTCCAAAACAATTATTTATATTATATGTATTAATGCCTAAAATAAAATTTTAATTATTCTAAATCTCATTATACGATAACCTATAAAAAAATTCAATTCAAAAAATATTACTTTAAAATTTTTATTTATTATATCCTTATAAGTTATTGTAACCGAAAGGGTAATAAAAGGATATTTTCTAATACAATACTAGATAATAATTTATACAATACTTTATCAAAAAAATCATTATCTTCTTGTTGAAACAATTATTGATATTTTTTCAAGGAGACTTCTATTCAAAATGTTTGGAATGAAAAAATCACAAAATAGCTACATATTTAAAATATTTATTTGAATAAAATCTCATATACAATCTTGAATGGTATCTTCAATTTATATATATATATACACACACACATACAGCACTCACGCGTTATTACATAATAACATACAATACTCATCTTGTTAATTAATTTCATATCTCTCTCGCTATCAAATAATTTATCCGGAAAATGGCGGATCAGCTGACCGACGATCAGATCTCTGAGTTCAAGGAAGCTTTCAGCCTCTTCGATAAGGACGGCGATGGTCTCTTTTCCCTCTCCCCTCTCTTCTTTTTATATCTATATCTGTATCTGTATCTATATCTGTATCTATATTGTTGTGTTAGATCTGTCCATTATTCCTTTTTTTTGTATGATTTTTGATATTTATGGTACGTTGTGAGCGTTGAATGTGTGGATTTATGTGATTTTAGTTGATTACTTTGTGTGTATTTAATTAGGGTTTTGTTTGAATTTGTTGTTTATGTGTGTATAGGTTTGTTATGTTTTGATGGATTTTGTGGTTCTTTATGTTGTTTGTGATTTATACATGTTTTAATTGTTAATTTTAGAAATGCAGGTGGAACATTGATTCTTAATTTATGTCTAATATATTTATAAAGAGAGTGAGTCGTGCTCGGGTGAGTACCAACTGAATTGAGAAGATCAAATTGGTGATCTGTATAGTTTAAGTCAGTGATTTGGATGCAATTTAGTATTGATTTGTATGACTGTAAGTGGTGATTCGGATTCAAATCGTGCTAACTGATTTGCATCTGAATGAACAGTTTTAGTTATACAAATCACTGATTCTTGGTTCTCATTTTAAGGTGCTTCTCAGTCGAGCACAAAATACACGCACACATGTAAAATACATATATATTATTGCTAATATTTAATATGTTTTCCTGAAGTAGGTTGGGGCTTTTGGCTTGTATGTCTCTGTGCTTTTACCTTGTTGGATATGCGGGAAACCGTATGATCATATTCTTTTTTTCTGTGGGTTTTGATTTCTGATCTTTCATCAATCGAATGCCCCAGCTTCTTTCTGCCTTTTGTTTCCTTATTTATTAACATTCCCTTCTCTAACACAACTCATGGTATCACTTCAACTACACCATTTACAACCACAATCAATATACTGATTCAAAGAACCTCCCAAGCTTTGTAATCCCCCCAACTGTCCCTCACAGCAGCCATGACAGTGACCTATATGTAAAACAACAATGTTAATGGGGATGGCCTTGGACATCCAGCTCAATGGCTGTGATCCTCTCTGTCCCCCTGGACTCCATCTCACAAAAACCATATTCCACTTTTTAGCCTCCGTATCTGCTGTCACTTCGATATACCAAATCATGCCTCATTTCCCTAACTGAAATTCCAATTCTATCATATTGCCAATGCCGCCCATAACTAGATCTAAGCATTCGGTCGGTTCGGTCTATAACCGGACCGAACCGTATAGAACGAGAACCGAATTAATAATATTTTTGGAACTGAACTGGACCGAATTTTTATTATGGACCGAACCAAATTAAATTCGGTCCGTTCGGTTCGGTCCATTTTTTTTTTTAAAAAAATGAAAATCAAATAAGGTGAATTTTTAAGGGAACATGAATACAAATATATTAAAAATTAATTAATAAATAAGTTATCGTAAGGATATTAGAGCAAAATTACATTTATCGAACATATATTATATAAATATATATTAATAAAAATAAATAATATATAATTCGGTCTATTCGGTCCAGACCGAAATTTTTTTTAAGAACCGGACCGGACCGAACTTTAATTCGGTCCGGACCGAAAAATCGAATTGACCGAAATTTCAGAAAAAATGGAACCGAACCGAAATTATACTATTCGGTTCCGGTTCGGTTTTGCTCAGCCCTACCCATAACCCACAATATATCCACCCCATTCTGATATGTTTTCAAAGGATATTTACTGATGATGTCATTTGAGTTGTAAATCTAAATGCGCGCATTGCGTGTGGCAAGTGCCAAAAGCTCTTTCAGATCTTGTGCTTTGTGAGGCGAACTAATGTAATTCAATTGCTTGGAACTTTACATGTGATGTGATCAAAATTAAATTTGCATGTTATAAGTATTTTATTTTCACGATTTCTTTTTTTATTCTTGCTATCAAAATCAAATTCCCATTTTTGTCACGAGTGAATTGAATTAAGTTTATTAACTACAATTATGAAGCAAAACATACCATATCGTAGCGATAAACATTGGCCTTTTTAGTAAAGATTATTTAGGTAAATAGTTTTATATGAAGTTATTCCTCCGCTCAGAATACGGTATACAAATTAATTTGTACCTCTTACTAAGCATACTTTGGGAAATATGTGCACCAGAACTTTTGCGTTAGTGATTTTTAATTATGTGAATCTTCTATGATGTTATTCTTTAGTTGAAATTGTACTTACTATGAAGGGACTGAACAAGGACTGAGGAGTTCTTTTCCAATTGTGTTGAAGCTATTATCTTTTTATTTTTTTGTCAAGGTTGAAGCTATTATCTTTATTTGCTCTCTAATATATTTGGATCTAATTGTAAAATATATTACTTATATCATACATCAATGTAAACAGCTCTGCAGCTTTTCTTTTCAAAATCATGCATTGTAATGAATAGTATTATTCTCAGTTATGTAATTACTGATTGAATGTATATGTTGTAATTGCTATTAAATATGGTTGCAGGTTGTATCACTACCAAGGAACTTGGAACCGTGATGAGGTCCCTGGGACAGAATCCAACAGAGGCTGAACTCCAGGACATGATCAATGAGGTTGATGCAGATGGGAATGGAACAATTGACTTTCCTGAGTTTCTTAACTTAATGGCAAGGAAGATGAAGGACACTGACTCTGAGGAAGAGCTCAAGGAGGCTTTCCGGGTGTTTGACAAGGACCAAAATGGCTTCATCTCTGCAGCTGAGCTTCGACATGTTATGACAAACCTTGGAGAGAAGCTGACTGATGAAGAAGTTGACGAGATGATCCGTGAGGCTGATGTGGATGGTGATGGGCAAATCAATTATGAGGAGTTTGTCAAGGTCATGATGGCCAAGTGAGAACCATTCATCCTAAAACTAAAACTTTGAAGAAGTCTTTCTAAATTATAGTAAAAGGCAACTGGGAAGAAAAGTTTGAGATGTTTATTTATCTCTAGAAGCTCTTAGATTTTTGTGGCCGTTTTCTGCTTCCTGTTTGCATTGCTTTGTTAGTGTTTCTTTTGGTATCTGTACCCGGTTGTTCTGTTTTGGCTTTGTGTTTGCTTTCTGTATTGTGTTTTCTTAGTGATGGTATGATGAACCTAGAACAATATCTGCTTTTCAGCAACTTTCAATTTACATCAACTTTTGCTCTGCAGAATGCAGTTTCATCTGTTTTTTCCTTGCATTATAGTAAAATGAATATTTGGTGGTTTGCTGCCTTCTATGTAAAATATATATTTAGTCTGCCAAGCAAACTAATGGTGAAAGAAACCAACATATGGCTCACAATCTTCTGGCCACTCTAGGATATAACAAAATGGTAGCTGGATCAAAGTATAAACAGCTTTGAAGCTCAGAAACACAAGGCAAGTTTATCTCGTATAGTGTGTGAGCTCTTATATCTGTGCTTGGATAAATCAATGACAAATTTGAGACTTCTATTTCGTACATATTTTCATAGTTGACTTGTACCGGTGTTAATAATGTTATGAATTGCATGAAAATCATGGTGCTTAAAACACCCTGGTATACACTGGGTGTGGGTGGGGGTGTTAAAGTCGGATAACATTAGTTGAGAATCTTTCTGCTAGAAGACTAAACCAAAATATATAGGATATAAGGGACGAGATAACAGTGCATTGTTCTACCAAGTCTGTGTATATCCATGACTTGAATACTCCTTCAAATGAGCACATTTACTCTGGAGTTTGCTAATTGTGCTTTTGGAGTTTTTAGGATAGAGAAAATAAGGATGATGGGTGATTGGATGGTTTGGATGGTAATTTCAAAGTTGGAATTGCTTGCATAGACTCTTGGTGAATTCAATTTCCACATGTAGTTGGTTGAAAACTTGAAACAATCCGCCCTCATAGTCTGCAATTTGACTCCATAAAAGTCAATACCATCCGTTTATTTTACTGTTATTTTGTTAATTTTTATAGATACAAGTTATATATTACTAATACATTTTTTTAGTTGCGTATATGGTAAAATCACAAAAAAAAAATAAAAAAATAGTATTTTTGGTAATTTCCCTATTTTATTTTAGTTGATCATTCTCTGAAACCAAACCAAAACTGAAAATAAGAAAATTAACCGTACTATAAAAAAGGTAGTAAAATCCTTTTTACTCTTATGCCCAGACCGATTTTATACATTGCCATTTTAGGCCGCATTTGTTTTCAACTTAATACTGTAAATAACCAAAAAAACTGACAAGATAAGCCATCCAGATTGTTTAGTACTTTATAAGTGAGCTGAACAAATCAGATAGTGCTGAAGTTGTATGTGTATACCTGTATTAGTGTTAGTCTCTGGAAGATGTGCAACTACCGTATGTACAACCGACTATATTGATCACTTTTGCCACACTACAATATTAAAATTTATGCAACACTCTGGAGGCAGAGAATTGATCAGACAAAACTCAAAATTATGTTCCTAAATATCAATCCATTAAAACCAAAAGGGAACAATTTACTTTCCCAGTACAAAGTTGGAATAACAGACTAGATTGAGGTCAAAGTAGGCAGCAGAACTAAAAAGAGTTCAATTCACAATTTTGGCCTTCGCCTGGCTATTGTGGATGCTAACATTTACAGGAACGATATGGAAGATCAGAGTGTTCACCTGTTAAGTGGCTTATAGAGGACAACTGTTACGTACTTGGACTGGAATCTATTAGTCATACCAAGAGCAACAACAGACTGGGATGCCCATCCTTTCTCTATAAAGAGGTGGTTAAGCACTACATGTTGGGGTTTTAGAGGAGAGGAAGATTCGTCATCTGAGGTTTCAGCTCCAAGAACTGTTACATGGAGCTGGGATGGGACTGCCACTGGCTCCTTTGCATATTCCTCATCTCCAGGAAAAGCTTGGCTATAGCTGGAGTCTGGTGATGATGGAACCTCAAACTCTGCAACACTATCTAGATTCTCAGGGATATAATCCTGCACATGCATTTTAACAGGTTTGAATCCCCTAAGATATATATATATATGCAAGGTGAGATAGAACAAATTCATGTGGTAGAATCCTTTGCATACTCATGTTTTAAATATGAATAGAGTAAGTTATCACGTACCACTACCTCATAACATAATAACATATACAACAGTATACATAGAAGAGAAACACAATCATATGTGATACATAATGATTTATAATTTTATTCAGTAAACACTATCTTCATACCTCATTCAATATTACCAAATAAAAAATTCCACTATATTCTTAATAAGCTCATTTAGTTGACACTATACAATCAGAAAAAAGCAACTCATGCTAATGCACCTGGTGCTCCGAAAAAATTCATTCAAGTTACTGGCATTACATCCAAAGTTGCTGGTCCTCTAATAATTAACTCAAAGTATGGAAACACATACAAAAAAAAGGAAGGAACAGGAACAAAATGAGCATAAAGTGATATAAAAATGTTTGAATAACTAAAGAAATATACATTTGCACTTACCATCCATTCCTTTTGCGCATCAAGACAACATGGGTAAGAAAATTCTAAAAATACATGGTTAGTTATAGACATCATCTATCCATCTTTAAGAATATGCAAGGATTATTTAGAAAATCTTATCAGTGATGTAAACCACATATTGGTTCAAAATGTATGCTAAACCTAATCAAGTACAGTAAGTTGAACATACATAATGCCTATTTGAATCCTAAACTTACATTGACATCAAGAAGATTACAAACACCGCCCACTTCATCAGCTACTGAAGGAAGATCAGGAATATATCTGTATTCTCCATCCACTATGAGTTTGTAATGATATATTCCTGAAGCCAGTACAAGGAGAATTGTATGATCCTTGCCTGCTCTCTGCAAAGTCCTCCTGCAAACATATATCACATGATTGTTTGGGTAAGGTTGTAGCATCCACGTAAAATATAATACCATCACCAACAACAGCAATATTTTCATTTTGTAACAAATCCTTAATCTGAATGTTCATAATCTTCTAGTTAAAACTCACCTTGACTTCCAGTTATCCCAAGACCCTTCAACAGACACGTCATTACCACCATAGCTCCATGTTATTAAAGCAGGAATTCCTCGTTGAGGAACATCCATAGCATCATCAGCTTCAGTCTGCCACATTGAATCAGAAGAAGGGCCATCAGGCCGTTGCAGAGGAGCTACAGGCGCCTGTAGATTAACCCGAGAAGAAATTAAGTTACATAAACATACACATCTAACTAAGAGTCTCACAAATATTCAGTGCCTCAGAACATGACTCGTGATTATAGTTTGTAAACGAATTAGACAATTTTGCATCGGATAGAATAGGTATATTCTTAACACGCATAGAGGAGATTACCATTGTGTAACAAAACTAAATTGAAGAAACTCACACCTCATTGTATAATAACATTTGATACAAGCATCGACTCTCCACAAGCTCTCTATACGATAACATTAAGTAATAGGCTTTAGCTTACGAGTAAAAAAGGTGCTCAAATTTTACTAGTGCAAAAAAAGTAGCATCAAGCAGATTAAGATGATTATATCGTTGAAAAAATACTTGACAAAACATCGAAACAAAGGCTATCAAAAGGTTATTAGGTAAATATAAAACTTCAACAACATGCATACATACATACATACACAAAATAGAGTTTAAAGAGTGAATTAGGGGGTGAATTAACATGATATTATTAACATACAAACTAAAATTAGAGAGGCAAGGCCTAAAGTCAAAGGAGAGTCATAGTGAAGTCAAAGAACAAGTTGATCAGACACAATAAGTTAATCGAGTAATAACGAGAGAGAGATGTAAGTATAGAACAGTATAGTACCTGAGGAGCAAAGATGAGAGGGGATCTGGAGCGAGGAGGACTATTGGAAGGAGAATTAGTCATGGAATCAGTGGAAGAAGAGGGGGAGCGAGGCGCGTGAGGATCACGATCACTGGATCTACCATAAGGATCGTCTCCATCTTCTTTCACGCTTGCATTGCCCATTTACAGATCTCTCTCTGATACTCTATTCTATTCTATTGTATTCTATAGAGAGAAGAGAGTTGGTGTTTGGATATACGTACAAATATATGTATGTATAGGCCGGGGGTGGGGGATATATTATAATATTATATGATGATGATACAGTATATGGATAGAGGGGGGGTTTGATTGATGACGATATATTGTTAATGGATAATTACTACCCCTCCGGTCCATTATATATTTTATATTTTTATTCAAATTAAGAAAATTACAAAAAAATATTAGCTCTAACTAGTTAGTCAAAACACGCCAGACAGCTGCCAGCTGCTTCTGCTATCACGACTGCTCTGCTTTTTATTATTTCATTTTCTCAATAATAATAATTAGGGATTTATTGAAATATATCACTTTTTTATTCTTTTAATAAAAATACGTTTTTTTACTTTTTTAAATACTGTTTTTTACCCAAAATTACTGTTCAGAAAAAATTGGGAAAATATTATTTTCAGAGATTTTTTTTATTTCCGGGACAGTTTTTATTACCTTTTATTTTTAAACTCTGAACCAAAGTTAGGACGGAAATGAGTGAATGTCTACCCTAATTAAAAAAATTAAACATAATACTCCCTTCGTTCTTCGTTTTGACTTTTGACACGCATATTTAGGTAATTTGACCGGATAGTAAAAATTGTTATTTTTAAAAAATATTTTTTGAATAAAAATATTGATTCCATATTTTAATTTAAAAAAAATATTAAAAATAATTATTTTTAATATTCGATCAAATCACCTAAATATGTGTTAAAAGTCAAAACGATTTATAAAAAAAGGAAGGAATATAAAACACCAAAAATTTTAGATTTGAACATGTGTAAGAAAATATATACTTTCCAACTCATTAGTTATAGCATAAGAATTTAGCAGGGAAAATTACAAGTTTCAAGCTATTCGGCAATAACTTCGCACACAGGAGAAATTATGCAAGTTCCAGGAAATTGCACCCATCTTATGCAACAATGATATCGATTTAATACAATATCGTGTCTAAAACGGAAATTTTATTTTTTGAAATGGAACATCGTTTTATCATTGCATTGCCAACCATTTTGCAAGGAACTATGATTGGTTGCTCGCCATTAAAAAAAACAAATTTAATCTCGAAATCATCAATAGCATAATAATGTACTGCATGAATAGTTCAAATCGTGCAACAACAATATGAACCAGAGATCCGCTCAACGTCCACAAAGGCCGAAACAACAAAAATGTAATCGACATTACTTTCATAATCCAACCATCATTGAGAAAAACTTGTCCAGGAAATTTAAATCGATTTTTTAAAGTGCTTAATGATTTTCAGAGATCTGGCAGATGGAAGTAGACATGTCCCACTGACGAGAATGTGTACCAGCCATGGCATCTACTGGCCTGCAATCATAGCTGAAGTCCTCACAAAGAAGGGCACCAATAGCATCTGTGAGATTAGATTGCTCCTTACCACGCTCACTGCTTGAATCATACCAATTCGAGTCGAGCAGCGTATCTGGCCTGGGAGAAACCATCTGACGTGAATTTCGGCTATTTTCTTCACAGCAAGTAGAACCCCAATCCAGTTCTTGTTTAACTTTAGAACGATCAAAGAAAAAACAGGAAACTTTTTAATTAGAACCATCTCCATCCAGAAAACTTAACCTAACAAGGTATCAATAAGCATTTACTAGAGTGCAGACTATTTACCTGGCGGCAACTTGACCAACTGAGGCTCGTCTAATGAACTTCCACTAGCGGGTGTGTATTCACTGAACACTGAGGCCACGGATTGCCCAAGAGGAGAGTTTGGTTCAGCATACACATTCCATTCTGCATCATTCTCTTGCGTACTAATAAGAACATCCCCAGGCATAGCAGACACAGGAGAAGTCAGCTGGCTGGAGTTGTTCTTTGACTTTTTTAGAGCTTGAGATTCGTACAGTACTGACTCCAGCAGGCCATTGTTATGTGGTGAGAAACAATTTGACTGTGCCTGCTCATTTGGAGGGGTTTGGATCAAAGTATCAACAGACTCAAGGGAAGGCAACGGGGAAGGCGTGCCCCAGTTACCAATTTGAGTATCTGAATTTTGAATTGAAGGGAGCTCCAACTTCGTCGCCCAAGAGATAGGCTCAGAAGAAGAGTCGCCATTTAATAGGGCATGGCTACCAGGAAGTAAACACGAGGATGATGATAGGCTGTAATCAAATGAAGAACCACCTCCAAAAGATTTAGCAATTTTTCTAGAACCCTCATCCTGATATTCACTGAAGACAGGGAGAACATCACTGACAACACCACTAAAACCAGGAAGCAAGGATTCTGATTCTCGGAGACGCTTGACAGGATGCATGGTTGATAACATAAGACCATTACTACATGTAGACCCAAGAGCTTGGGTATGCAAGCCACTTGCAGGATCATGGAAAGAAGTATATAACTGCTGATTTACTTGTAGATAGTCAAATTCAACAGATGGAATCTCCAAGTTATTGGTCGGTAAAAGCATGGGATAAGGTGTGTCAGAAGTTGTGAATGTGCTCATATCCTGACTTGAATTATTTTCATCTAATGCTTGCAAACAGATGTCAGGAGGGTAAATAGGCAATCCAGCCCGCTGCCGTCTTTTGATTCTAGTGTTCCAAAAATTCTTTATCTCATTGTCAGTGCGCCCAGGTAACTGAAATAATACTATATGAGACATCTGGCAGACCAAAACATTTTCAATATAAAAGTGTAAAGTAACATATATGCTAACAAATAGGAAATGTGTAGCTCTTCACAGCTGTATACCACAACAGTTCATCACACTAACTAGCTAGAAAGTTGATCTGTTTGTTTCTTAGTGTACTAAATATCTCTTATAATATTCTTCAATATTTTAAGTCATGCTCGTGATGTCTGTCATTTTAATGTTTGATTCACTACCCAATATTTTACTCACTCTCACCTTTTATATATGTTATTCTTCCGTGTGTTTTATTACTGTTGTATAACTGTCAAATCTGGGGACCTTAACGGGAAAAAGAAATAACTTTCTACGACTCTACATTTATTAGTAGAGGTGACTCGAATCCACAAATGGGAACAATGGGTATGTTGTTTAGTTTGCTTTGGTCAAGGGTTACACGCCTGACATCTTTTTCAGACCAACTATTATCCAGCACCATACTGATGGAGGATAAATCCTAAGCTACACTGTATTTCCATACAGATGTTCATAGTAGCAAACGAGTAATATTTATTTACTTTTTCAGAAAAATTGACCACAATGATAAGTGATAACTTAAACTACCAGAGTAATCAAGATACCTAATCAGATAGATTACAAGACAAGGGTTAATTTATTATATTGATAAATACTACTATAATTAATTTAGAGCTCAAAATTGAAAGTTGATATATTTGTTTCCAATGTTTCTTACATGCAAATGTTGTATATGGTTATATCGAATATAGCTAAAATACTATAAACATATATACTATATTTTCAAATCTGCCTATAATGTTCAATTGCCAAAAACTCTGTTGCTTGGCTCCATCCAGTGAAGGTCTTGTAGCATAAAGTAGTAGACATGAGGATTGCCCCACTTTCCGGCAACTTGTACTCTAATTCACTACAACAAACAATCCCATTATCTCCATATCTACAAGTTCCTTCTATTTTACCCCATTTTTCCATCCTTTGTCGCCTCAATTTCTGAATTCCCTTCTTCGTTGCAGGATAAGGTGAAATCATTGGAGATGCAACTGTGGTGTGTGTGCCTTGACTACTTATCAAATCTCTCCTTCGTTTTGCTCTTCAGATCACATGTGTAATGTGTGTGTATACATATTGTTGAAGGGTTTGATTCGAGTAAGAGAACAGTGAGAACAATTGTACTGCACTTTTCATCAGACTATAATGTGTTCTCCACTGAACGCAACCCTATTGTTGAAAAACTAGGGATGTTCATGATTTTAGATCTGACTGATTTGTATTATACATATATATCACCAAATTTTGGACATGGAAATGATAAACAAAAACCAGATCTTGAAGATGGATGATGAAAAGAGACAAGGCAGTCATTTCTCACGATGAGAGTCATGAATTTGTAAAAAGATTTGCAGAGATGTTTTGGAAAGACATAGGAAGGTATCAGTGGGGAGGAAAATGATTCCTGGAGAATGAGAAATTAGTTTCTAAAAGTTTCACTTAGTTTTATAAACTAATTTTCCATTGCTAACCTCACATTTTCTCTTGACTTATTTTCCAAACGAAACAAACACCGTAAATTATTATGATATATGAATTACCCTACCCTGTTTGATGTTTCTGCCAAGCATTAGCTTAATCTCTGATCGACTTAATGCTATAAGTCTGGAATTGACTATGAGATCTGTCGAGAACTTACACTTCCTTGTACGCCAACCAACTACAGAATATAAAAAGCCTCAAACAACTCTGATTTTCTTTTTCAATTAACTTTTTGTATTATTTTTCAAATCCTTCAACAGTACCTTATGAAACCCATTTTCCCAATCATATTGAAAATCTTATCTCCTTGGTCATTGATGCATGTGCTGGCAGCTCAACTCATTGATGACCTTCATTTTTCCTTCTACCTGTGAGTAGCTCTAGTCCAAATCAAGTGATTGAACGAGACTCTATAGTTTTAGGGATTTACGCGAAAACAATATAACTTCTAACTCCTCTCATGGATTTTAGGAACCTAAAATTTTATATGTTATGAACAAGTACCCTATAGAACAGATCGATAAGCAGTTAAATGAATTTAGTGGGGGAATGGGATTATCTATGTAGTAATGTTGAAAACATGGCATTTAATAATGACAAACCTACTCTGAGGTCATTTATAATGCATTTAAGGCTAATTCATTTTATGCTATTTGGCCTAATTAATTTCCTACCTATTCAGCTAACTGCTGTCGTTTCCCTTGGCCCTTGGGCATACTAATCCGCCAGACAATTTCCAGAAATTGATATCCAAGCCTCTTGTCATGTCTTAAGAAGTATGTTTCATGTTATATGATGATCTTTAAATATATCAATGTACCTAGAAGAAACTACACTCGCCTTTAAATCTTTGACATGATAAGAACTAAGAAGTTCAGTTCATGAAACCACAGAATGTGATAGAACTGCCTCTATGCAAGAATTAGCTAAATAAAAAATTTATAGAGCACAGAATATCTACGGCATATGATATCAGCCGATGTGGTCCAAAGTCGGATGCAAACTATTTGTCCTAGAGCTACAGCTAAGGAATATAGGAAATTCTTGCAAATACAAATCACTAAGCTTTTTTTTCACCAAAGTCAAATACAGATACAGATCAAAGTTGTGGTCCAACTGTTAAGCCCTTTATAAGAATGCAGATGTGGTTGGAATGCAAACTCATGGCAGGCTTACAATCAACTCAAACTGATGCATCAGGATTCGGGAGGGGCGATGCAGGACAGATAGTGGGAAGATGAATATACGAACTAAAATAATAATAATAATAATTGAACACCCACTTCCCACGGATTTCTCCCAACCACATAAGGTAGAAATTAAGATGGATCGCAATCCAAGAAGAGACTCAATTCGATAAACAAATATTTTTTTCAATAATCGAGTCTAATATAATACGTGGGGATTACAATGCTTATATAGGGAATAGAAACACTAATAAAATAACATAATGTACTAAGACCCGTAAACAATTGTGCTTATTATAAATAAGCTACAATAAACTGATAGCCCCACATAAAACATATAAACAAATAATTCAAATTATCTTTAAACTAAATACATATAGGACTATGTTCAAATACAAACTTGCTTAGTCTACGAACACTACAAACTTGGAGAATTCACCAATAACAACACGGGAGGCTGGATGCATTAAAATGCAAGTAGAATTCACCAAATATTCTGAAGATAAAAAAAACAAAAACAATGTTTGTATAAATGAATCACAAATTTATTTATTATATAAATATTGTATTTTGATTGATAAAAAAATATAAAATGTTTGTATTGTAAATAAAATATTATTTATACATTTAATTTTTAGGATCTTTGTTGAATTCTACCATTATTTTTTGTGCATCCGGTGTCGATATTCGAGAATTCGGGAGGTTTGTAGGATTTGTATATTAAAAGGTTTGTAGTAGAACGTGCCATAAATTGATTTATAACATATATAACAACACTCCACTTCCGTTCCTCATCACCTATGGGCAAAAAATCTGACATTTGTCCACATCCATACTGGGACAATGTGAATATTATGTGTATTCGAATTAAAAGAATATCTTGTCCTGAATTAGTGACTTCCGCCCATTATCACAAAACAATTGGATTTTTCTCGCATCTTGTGGGAATATTTAAGGGAAAACCAAGATAACTGAAATTCTAAACTTCAAACATAGTCTGGTCTCAAATACTATGCTAAAATGTATTTTCTTTTACTAAAATGTGACTGAACAATGTGCTCAAATCTTTAAAGTAACAGTATCTACGGCGCTCAGTTCTTAAATGAACAACATGTTCTAATATCTTCACCATATAACAAGATGATTCCAAAAATAGACACACAATTATATAAGTGTCCCGCAACAATCCAATGCATACATACCTAAACATTGACTTCATTCTAATGCAGGAAAAAAAATTAAGATCAATGGTAGATATAGGAGTTTAAGTAAAAAAAGAAGTTGAAATTTATCTTCTCTGGAAAATTTTATATCAATGGCCGCAACTAAAATCTATATACGTAGACAAAAAAGAAACATATTTTTCATCCGGAATAAGTGTTGCGGCTGACGCACAACAGCCAAGACACAAAAATTTTGAGCAAAAAGGCATTTAATTATGTGATTTTTTATATAAAGTAGATATAGAGTTATAAACATGCTTGAAGGAATTACAAATATATTTAGCTTCATAGTGTACATTTAAATTTTACATTTTTTTTCAGCAGAAATTATAAACAGAGGGTTGAGATCTTAATTTACACATACCACATGCTTCAGCAATGCTTATGAGTTATGTGATCCAGTAGTTGATTTTTACATACCTCAGCAGCCATTCGAGCCCACTTATTCCCCATCTTAGCATGAAGTTCAATGATACGCTGCTCTTCATCAGGCATAAATGCCCCTTTCTTGAGATCTGGCCTTAGGTGGTTTGCCCAACGCAAACGGCAGCTTTTCCCACAACGAGAAAGTCCAGAATTCTTTTGGACAGCATTCCAATTTCCCTCTCCATGTTTGTTGACATAATCTACTAAAATTGCATCTTCTGCAGAAGTCCAAGGACCTTTCTTAAGCAAACCACCTCCTACTGCCATGTTTTCTCCACTGCTAGCTTCTTCAACTAATGATGAGTCTACATCTACATAACCATTGCCCCCGTTCCTGTCCTGACTTTCACAAGTCCTATCGCTCATCTCCTGAAAAATGTGACAACATCATATATTAAAAAATGAAAACATCACGGTTCATTAATCTTAAGCACCTTAATCGTGTACAGGACATTTGGGTATTTTTTCTATTGTTCACGAATTGCACATTATATCAAAAGTAAGAGCAGGGGGCAAAAATTCACTGACATCAATACAAGCAGAACTATTTACCTGAGATATTAACTCCCCCGATAATAAAATTCGACAACACAAGGAAACGGAAATCCACTCTTCTTACCAAACTAAATATCAATTTTCTGTACAATCAAACAAAAAAACTAATCAATTATGAATCAAAACTAATTCCGAATAATCAGAACAGTAAATATTTACCAAAATTAACACACACATTACATCATTTCATTATCTACCAATAAACAATCTTCATACATCAATTCAAAACCCCAAGATCTCAACACACACACAATACACAATTACATGATCAAAAGCAAAGAGACACACTAATTAATTACACAATCAAATATAAAAACAATATTTTTACCTAAGTGAGGACTATGAGAGCTGGGGAAACTGATGAGCTCCTAATAATATAAAGGAACAAAACTAAAACAGACAAAATTACCAAGAACAAGCACAATGCACACGAAAAAATATCGAAATGAAATTAAATCATCTAATCAAATCAGATGACCTAATAAACAAAAGAATCACTGGAATTACACTAAAAACAACTGAATTGATCAAAATTCAATTAGAACCCTAACTATAACAATCACTCAATTAATTCATGTGTAAATGATACAATAATAGATATATAGATAGATCTAAGTGTATTGATAAGGAAGTGAGGTGTAAAAAAGTGAATTTTGGAATGAAATGAAAGTGAAAATCGAATTAAAACCCTAGCCGTAATCAGTGAGGAAAAAGGAGCAGGAGCCAATCATAGATATATATGTATGTATTTGTGTATGTATAGAGAGAAGATGGCAGAAGTGATGGAGTTTATGTATAGGTGTGTGTATGTATAGGTAGAGAGATGGCGACTAGAGAGGAAGATTAGGAGAGAGACTAGGACTGACTCTTCACCTCAAACTTAAAATTTAGTCAATTTTTATTGTGTAGAGAGATGGAGAGAGAGATGAGAGGGAGAGGGAGAGAGAGAGAGGATTATCATTTCAATCTTCAAACAATTTTGAAAAACATTGGTATCATGATTTGATTGAAAATATTTATTTATTTATTTATTGAAATTAAGAAGATATAGAGATCGAGAAAAGATATTAAGTTGTCGAGATGGTATTGTGAAGATTAATATGTTTGATTTGCTTGAGAAATATAGTGATTTTTTTTGTCAAAGAAATATAGTGAGTTTGTGTGTGAAAATTGTTGGGTGAATATGGATTATTGAGATTATGAAATGTGTAATTGGTGCTATTTTAGAAGGGAATAAATATATAATTTGGTGGTTTAGTTGAGTTTTGAGTTTGTTGGTACTTGGCAACTCAACTCACGCGGCTAACATGTAAGCAAATGGACTTTTTGCCTTAAACTACCCCTCTACTCTTGTGTTTGTGTTGTGATCACTCCACAAACTCTAATCTCAATTTATGTATTTAGATTTAAAGAAAAATCTTTTATTATATAAAAAATGTATTTTCTAAATATTAAAATCTTAGAATAGTGAGTATGAGTAGTAATGTGCTCAAAATATAGCATGAATTATACTTAGGTTCATAAAAATTTTGAAATCCACTTCATAAATGTGAAAGGGGTTTAAAGAGATCCAATTATGCTTAATTTATAATAACTTAACCCACAACATGAGAGATCAAATTATTCTTAATTTATAATAACTTAACCCACAATATGTGTGAATTTTAGCGTCATTTGCTTGTCTCATTCAAACCTTTTACTAAAAAGAAGAGGAAATCAAGCAATAAATATATATCTAATCATTTTGAAATTATAATTCAATTAATCAGACAAAATTCGTAGCATATTTGTCGTCTATTATTTACAAGTCAAAATAAACACAAAACGTGTTTTATACAAATAATGCTATCGAAATACTTTTAGATATTTTTTAATATTATTTATGATACCAGCACGTATTTTTTATATAAAAGTGATACAGATACATTCATTTAATACTGAATGAGTAATAGATAAAAGATGGCATTACTGAATGAGTAATGTTAGAGGTCCCGGATTAGATTCAAAAATATTCTCAAATTATGCATGGCATTATTTTATTGGCGGGACGCATATTAATATATGTGGGCTCCATATTATTTTTAAAACAACGATCAATAAAAAATTGACATCTCATGATTTGGGAACCAATTCGGGAGTTCTAACATTATTCTTACCGAACAGATAGTTAAAAATTATATCAAATGGAGAGATGAACAACTAACATATGATATTTTTAAAAGAAATATATTACTAAATTAAAACGGAAATAATATCTATTTTTTTGTAATGAAAGTGATATAAATAAAAAATCTCTATGCTGCAGATCAGACCTCGCTAACTTACCTAATGCAGGTTGCAGAGGCCTCGAAGGCACGTCTGTGACTGCATTTTTTGCTGTATAACAGTACAATAGACGTTGCACAAAACGCGTTTTGACTTTTGAGTTTTGGCCAAGTCAATGCAAGTTTTTATGCACTGTAAATCTGTAATTTCTGTATAGTTAGTAGAATTTCTATAGGAATTACCAAATGGTGAAGTGTTAAGCTTGAAATCTAAACATCTTTCTAGTGTTCTTAAAAAAAACATCTGTACAATACTTTTCATTAACCTATTTTCTTAAAATTCAAACAAAAATATAAATTAAAAAAAAAAATATTTTTCATAAATTAATTTATATAAAACAAATTTAATCGATACGATAGATTTTAGACAAAAATAAATAAAATTACAAAGAATAACAAGGGGAATAAATCGGTAGATATCTCCTTCATACCCACAAATTTACTTCTATAGTTCTGGGTGGAAGGACAACAAAAATTTAGTTAAAATAAATCAACCATGGATATTTCTGGTAAAAAAATATTATTTGAGAAAAATGAACAAAAAACGAATAATAGCACATGCTTGATTCTTCACTCTTAAATGTGATCATAATGTGATTACGAGGAAGTGCCATTTCCTAATTTTAAGAAACATGGCACATGTTTAATTCTTCACTCTCGAACTGTGCTTCATCGGGAAATGTCATTCTCCATTAAGTATTTTTTCACACCCCAATATTGGGCCAATGGCCAAAGCCCATGAGCTTCATAAGATGAAAAGTTATGAAATGTGATCAAACTGTGTAGCTACAAAAACTGGGCCTGTCATCTATAAAATTTTTGTAGGAATTTATAGGGCGAGACTTGATTTGTTTTTGGCAAATGCTCTTTTTTTGTTCGAGTTAATTGTAAAGTAGTGTATCTTTCGGCAAATGCAGTTGTGTTCCAAAAATCCAAATTTGGGGTAGATTATTCTAAATTTTCCTCCGGCAGTTATCCAAATAGTGATCCAAATTTGAATCAGTGAACAGTGGTCACCACTATTCACTGATCCATCGGTTGGTTTAATATTAAAATAATGATTTTGTTATTTATATATTTTTAGTTTACTAGATTTAAAATTAATTTGTAAATTTAATTATTTAATTAATAATAATATGTAACTAATATTAATAAATTTTAATTTTTAGAATAAAATTTATAATAATGAGAACAATATTTTCATTAAAATTTAAATAAAAGTAAATTAAATGCATAAAATAAAAGGTACATTAAATGCATAAAATAAAAATTACAATACAAAAAATGACTAGAAAATGGTACAAATATAATAGTTTAATTTAAAAAAATTAGCAAATGATATAGTACAAAAAAATTAGTAAAAAATTATATATTTAATTTAGTAAATATAATGTAAATAGTTGATAATACTTAAATATTAAATTTAAGGTTAAATAATTTAATATAGTATTTATATGATATAATATAATATATAAATAGTAATTTGAATTAAGATTTGGATCAGAATTGGTCAGAAATTTGAATTAAAATTTAGATTAAATAGTGATCCAAATTAATATTTTTTAATCACAACCGTCGGAGATGGTCTCATGCAGCACATAGGGAGTATCGTATGGCAATAATTTTGCTAACTTAACATGCACTTGGTTGATTCTTCAAAACTACTCATATAACAATTTCACATGTAGTATTGCAAACTTTACAAGTATTTGATTGGTGCTGGGTTGAATTGTCGATTAAGTTTTACAAAATATCGAGGAATTGTGACATTAAGGGGCCGTTTGGGTTTCTTAAACTTAAAATAAGTAACATATTTTATTTTTATTTTTTACATATTTTCATATTTTTTTAAAGATAAATATTTATTTTAGAATTTTAAAATCAAATATTATATTTAAAATAAAAAATAAATTACTTATTTTCAGAAAAAATACATACATACCTATTTTTTTTGAAAATAAGGGCTTGTTTTCGGAAAAAATGAATCGCAAAACAGGGCCTAAAGTAAACCGATCAAAATTCAATTTCTTTGAGATTACCCCAAAACATCATCATTTACTGGTATACATTACCTAGTATCCTCTGTTCGATTCATTTTTTAACAATTTTTCTTCAATACTTGATATAAGGTGTATACAAAATATAGCTACATAATTTTTTTTTATAATTTTTTTTTGGATAAAAAACTAAACATCAAATTTTTATTCAGAAGAAAAAATAATTTAAAATAATTTATGCAATTATACTTTATAGGAGTTTTAAAATTCGTGTCAAACTCTCTATCCTAAATATTAAGAATCTACTGGAATAGAGGGAGTAGTATTTTTATTCATGTACTTAATAAATTGTCTCAATTTATTTGATGTAGAATATTGAAAGAAATTTAATCGGAATAAAAACTCATTTTTATACTCTATAATAAAAGTTTTAAAAATTATCTACTTAAAGTTAAGCAGGTAAAAAATAAATGAGAAATATCTGACCCCGAATGAGTTTAGTCAGATTTCTGGCATCCTTATCTCCTCTACCGATTCCATCACTGCATTTTGCAATTACTCAACACATGTGTGCAGAGTTTTGCTCCAAAATATAAACAACCTTGCATTTCTCCCGAGTAGGATTTTCACGGGTGAAGCACATTTCTATGGTTCATTTTGCTTGGAGTTAGTTCTGCAATTCAGTTTCAAATAATAAACAAGGAGGCACTTGTTAAAATCAGGATTTAGAAGTTGGATTTTTCTTGATACAAATCTTTACTTACATTAATATAATGTGTGATATGTCCCACTCATCTACATCTTTTCTATAGTTTTTAATGTAAAAGTAGCAAGCAAATGTTCTTATATATATATATATATATATATATATATATATATATATATATATATATATATATATATATATATATATATATACACACAACCCTTTTTGCAATGTGTTCGAACATTATTTTATAATAACCACCAGATGCTCTTACCATTTTTGCATTGTTTTAGGAAGTCCAAAAACTATTAAAAAAATTATGACAACAGCTAACATAAATAATAGACAAATTTGTACTAACAATAAACTATGTGATGTGATCACATGAGTATAACATAAATTATGAAGAAATGTTTAAATAATCATGAGTTTACTAATGAAACCTACTATTTATATCAAAATTGTGGGGCACCCCGATCACAATAACATGATAAATAATCGAATTAATTTATCAAAAAAATAGTTTATTTTTTATATTTTTTTAGGGCATCCAAAATTTTAGTTCATCCCCTCCGGTCTCAAGCATTTACAATTATTTTTTCATGTCCCCTTCAGTTTCAAGCCTACATGTTTGACTTGCATATTTAATAATTTCTCCCCATGTGCTATTTAGGTTGTTGCGCCCCACAAACCGCCCCCCTTACAAATGCGCAAACTCCAAATAACAATAATATTTTATTCGTCCCGTTTGATGTTTTTCTTATTTAAAAAAAGTACTCGTAGTTATTTATTTCAAGAAATAACTACTTTTTTTAAAAAAAATAGTTATTTATTTTCAAAAAATAACTTATAATGAAAATATATATAAATATAGGTAAGTAATCAAATAGAAAATAACTTATAATGAAAAATAGAAAATAAGATCTAAACCAAATATCCAATCTAATTAAATGACAAGCACGGGCACCCACACAAATTAAATAGACTATCACACACATAATTTCACATAATTCCTCCGTTTTTAATTTGATTATTCCCGTTAATTTGTGTTTGAGTGCTGTAGGTATAAGGATAAGGTTTTTTATTTATCATTTAAACTATTTTCTATTTGAGTAGGACTCTATAAATATATATATGTATTAAAAATAAATATTTACTTCCGCAAATTAAGCGGAAACAAACACCCTCTTTATCTTCTATTTTTTAATAAATCAATAGACTTAATATAACTAGCTTTAACCCCATGTGATGCATGGGTTCCCTTTTTAATAATAATTTTATAATTAAAAATTTATATTTATTCAATTATAATATTAAAATTAAATATATTTCTTTCTAAACTAATAATAAATTAGTTATTGATATTGTTTGATAATCAAACCGTAATCATTTTATTTACAAATAAATTTAAAATATTATTAAGTTAATTCTTGTACTCACAAAATTGATTATTAATTAAATAATTAATAATATTTAAGAATTTACATCTTTATACTCGACGACCATATCATATTATCTTATTCATTCCAATTATATACAGGATATAATGAATTTCTAATCTAAATTTCATGCAACTCAAGGTACACAATAATGGGAGAGCTTCAAATAATTAATTCAATCCTCTCATCCAAATATAGTCCAAGGACAATGAATCTAGCCAGTCCTCCTGTATATATTCTCTTATACTATTGCATAACCACCTGTATATATTCTTATACTTTAAAGACACGATACTATGTTGCCATGTCTAGCAACAATAATTCAAATAAATTGTACAAATGATCGAGCTAAAGTTTTGTTGATTGACAAACAAATGACAATTCTTGTCTGTGGTTGGAGTTTCTAAACTTGAAACAAAAATCTCAAGTTGGATGCTGAGTTGCTTCTTAGCATCTTCACATCCATCAAATGTGTCATGACAAAACATCTGCCCAACTTGGCACCCAACTTGTACTGTTTGAACCCTACTATCACTGTCAGACAGATGACCAAATAGATAAGTACAAAGGTCTCAAGATTTTATTCATCATCATCAACTTGATAGCATTTCCAGATTCTTGAAAATAGTTTATGGCTGATATATGAAGGATATTATCTTTATATCAAAATGCAACTATATTATTTATTCAACATTCATTAATATACTACACATTTGGATTATTACACCACCATGTTTAAGGTTACATCTACAACTATATGGTATTAAAAACAACCATTAATTAGAAGGGCAACAAACAACCATACTGCAGACATTTTCGACTCCTTAGAACAAACATTTAAAACCACGAAAGACTGACATTTTAAGGTTTACTAATACCAAATTGAGACATCTTGTTTCGACAATGTGTCCCTTGAAACTCCAGTTGGATTCCCCATGTAACTGTTTGATTGTCCGTTAAATGATGATCCAAACATTAGGTGGAAACTGTCTGCCGACTGAACACTTGAGGGGCCAGGTAAAACCTTGCTCTGGTCGAACTGATGATCTTGGATGAATGTTGAATGGTTGATGGGAATATTCGTCTCTTCGAACAAATTATCTTCCATTAAAGTCCTTTGACCATGGAGGAAGTTGTCACTTTGACAATGAATGGTTGATTGATGAAGAAACTGATCTTTAGCAATAGGGATATTACCAACATTTGTATTCCTATTTCCTTGAATATTGTTGTCATAAAAGGACATAAGATCACTGATCATCTTTTGCCCGTCCTCTGGAACTCCTAATCCTGTTAAGTCAAACGTGGGAGGGACTGAATTGGCCACCGTAGTCTCTGGATTTGGCTTGACAAATGAGTGATTGAACACTGATTTCACTCCATTCATATGGAAGTTAGAAACTCCAAAATCCAAGGAACCACTTCGATACGGACAATTCAATTGATGATTGTCTCTAGACAACCTGTCAGAGAAGCCATGACATAATTCACGATGAGGGCACCTAAGGAACTCACAAGTGTATATCTTGTGATCGATCATATTGTTCATTTCATTAGTAGGCTTCCTTTTCCTGGTGAAATCAAATCTGCTAAAGGCTTCATCCTTGACGGGGTGGCTTAATTGTTGAACTGGAAGCCTGTCTTTCGTTCTATCTATACTCAACAGATTGAGATTGTTGGGCTTACACTCTTGTATTTCAAAGTCAGGTTCTTCTTGAACCCCTTCAACATCATACTCGCTACTGTCATTGATCATGAAAGATCCACTCATGCCTGATGATGCCAAAGGAGGGCAACAATCAGGGTAAAGTTCACGGGCTATGCTTTCCTCTTGGTTAATAATGGCAATCCAGGTGGCACTCTCCTTTGCAGTCATCTTATCCTGCAAGCATTTTGACTGTCTAACAAGCTTGCGAATCTTGGCAATGTCAGGAGACATGTGTTTGATGACTGCTGTGAGAACACCGACTTTCCACGCCTTCTTAAGATCGTGTGGCTTCTTATAAGGTGGAGGCCCTTGATCCTTCTGCAAACCCAATTGAGGCCACCATTCCTCGTTCCCTGAGGGCCACCATGGTGGTGAGGCACCTTTCTCTAGTGGAAACCGTCTCTGTGGAGGATCACAGTGCTGCATGAGAGCTGACAGCAGTGAACCAAGGGTGGTATCCTGAAGCTCTTGCAAAGTATGTGGTGTGGGACCAATTGGATTACAACCATCATTCTTTCCCGGGATCGAATTATCCACTTGAAATTTTGCTATAGCTGCCGGTCCATTGCGATCAAACCTGACCTTGTCCTTCCACCACTCACGAAGATTATCTGATGCCCCGCTAACTGGTTTTCCTTTTTCTGGAATTATTCCATACACGAAACCTTGTGCTTTGCAAACTTCCATCATCTTCAACATGTATTTCAAGATTCCATCTTGTGCCCTCGACATCTTTTTCCTCCTTGCTTGCTCCTGAGACTGTCTCTGCTTGGCAACATCAACATATTCTTTCCCCTTATTCAATTCTTTTAACCTTTTCAATCGCATTTTGTCCCTCCACATTCTTCTCTCGAGTTCATCAACATCCATCTCCTCGTCAGTATAATCATCTTCGACTGCAGCCTCAAACTCAGTTTGTGGAGCTGTCACCTCTCCTTCAACCTGAGGAGGAGCTGAGAAGAAATCAAGATCTCCGCAAAACCCAATTTCATCGAACATTATCATCTCTTCAGGTCAAACTAATAACTTGCAAGATCTGCTAAAAGATGTTCAGTAAAAACCCTTGATTCACGGACAACCTCGAACCAGAAACGTATATCGTCAAGCTGTAAAATCACATAATTCTTTGACCTGCACATGTAGTTCACGATTATATAACAATGAAAAAAGTGCCATGAAGATAGATACAAACATTTTCCGTCTCCAAATTCCAAAGTATAAAAAAGAAGGAAATCACACATCTACAGCATAAATTTCAACTCACACCCACACAGACATATATGTGATAGCAAAAAACAGGTGAAGAAATAGTCTAAATTCACAAATCACTGACATACCTAATGTTTTACCCTAGTGGCCTGCTTGCAGAATAATCACTTTCCTACCTCATTTACTTGGACCAAAATTTTTATTCAATTTTCAGGGTAAAGTAGAGAAACATGATATTTAAAAAGCTACTTTATCTCCATAGATCATGGACCAGTAAAAAGTATTTCATGTGTTTCCCCAGATCAAGAAACATCAGTTTGTACAAAATTAATTATTTTTCTATAACTTCTAATCCAGTAAAATTAAAAAAATCTAGCTAGATCTAATTATAGATCACCTATTAACAAAAGCTATCAACTTTATGAGCAAGAACCAAAGAAAGCCAAACAACATCATTCACAACAAACCAAACCTACACATTCAAAACGAAAAAACAATCAACTTCCATAAAAAAACTCAACAATCACAACAAAAAGATTCAATCTTTACAACAAAACAAGCCAATACACACAATCACAGTATTGATCAGATCTAACACACATATCATAAACTAACTCACACCCATTTCTCCAAACCCCAAACCCCAAACCAACAAGAACACCCACATAACAAAATCTTGACATCAAGACATAAAAATCTAACCTTTACCCACCACCAAGAACATAAAAAAACAAGAAAATCAAGAACCCAATTTGAAATTAATTACCTCAACACAAGAAGTTGTTGTATCTATAATTTTCCAACTCTTGCTCTTTGTACAAGTTTGACTGCAGAATAGAAAGAAGTAATACTAGTACTGGTACTAATAATAAGAAGAAGATAAAGAGCTAAAAGTAGGATATAAAAGGTGGAGGAATTTTATTGGGTGATACCAATATAGGGAAATGAAAAGTGTCGGCAAATGGAATGCATTTATTTTGGTGCTACGCGAAAATAGAGATATTAAAATAATGTAAGTATATATAAATGCATGCTTACAATGAATAGTGAGGTTAATCCAATGCATCGAGAAATTGCGGGAAAGAGAGAGTTACGGAAATAAATAAATTTGTGTGTTCGGGGCGCGTGCAGTGAATTTTGGGCATTGATTATATTTGGAAGGTTGTAGTGGGGATGCATTTAGTTTGGTTTGGTATGGAGGGATGGCATTTCAGTTTCACTATTGCTGTCCTTTCTTGCTTCATTATTATAACCTTGTTATTATTATAATTTTTTTTTATAAATTAATAAATTTAAAGCTTTTTTAAAAAATACCAATTTTTTATTTTTTAATAAAATTACATTTTTTATTTTTTATTTTAAAAAAAAAAATTTTTTAATTTTTTTTAAATAAAAATACGATTTTAAAATCAATATAATTTGATCCAACTAAAATCAACTTAAATGCCACCAAGAGTAACTTAAAATTTTTTTAAAAAAATTGCAGTTGCATTTGCCTACAAATTATATAAAAAAAAGTTACATTGATTAATTTTAGTTACAAATCGTATTTTTATAAAGAAAATTAAAAGATAATAAAATCTAAAAAAAGCTTTAAAAAATAGTATTTTTAATAAATATCCTAAAATTAAAAACGTAATTTATATTTATTTCATGAGATTAAGTGTAAAATTCTTCAGGTAAGTTGATTTTATTCGAAAACAAGTAAACAAGACGGTTTACGATATGGCTAGAATTCCTTATTTGTTTTTATATTTTCTCCTCATTCTGTGTTGAAAACCCTTTTATATGAGGTTTTTTCTATGTAATGAAATCATCTTTTTCTTTCAAAATAAATAAATATGAAATATAACTATTTCATTTTATCTGCTAACATTTTTTTAAAAAAATTTTGGCCAATTAGGTTTGTCAGTCTATTGAACCCACGTTTTTTAATCTTTACCCTCGTTCAATTAAAGTAATTACGCTTGAGGCCGTAAGTGAGCCGATATGTGTTCCGCTCGAAAAAAGTTTAGTTCGGTTTGTAAACAAATCAAAGATGAACATAATTTTTAGGTTCGGTTTATAAATAAGTTGAATTTAAGCACAATATAGTTCGGTTTGAAAGCTTGCGAATAAATTCGATTATAATGTTCGTAAAATATATTCACGAATATAATTCAAAAGAAATTCGTAAACACATATTCGTGGAATATATATATATATATATATATATATATATATATAGCTGAGTATTTATATGTATATTAGTTTATAAATTAATTTACTATTTTTTGTACTCATTTATTTCTTAAATTTAAATTTTCTGATTTTTATTAAATTATTAATTGTTAAGTTTGTACTTTTTTGAACTTGGACTTTGAACCGAAAATGTGAGATTTTTTTTTTATTAATTCATTATCTTGTTATTAGAATTTAAATTTATTGAACATAAGTTCGTGAACCATATTCACGAGTTTTTCGTAAATATTGTTCGCAAGATGTGTTTATAAGTCGTTCGCGAATATGTTCGTAAACACTAACGAGTCAAACTCAAATAAAATATTAAATTCGATAAGAGTTCGAGTTTAAATTCGAAATATTTTAAATGAGTTGAGACTTGAGAATGAACAACCTAAAATTTGGCTCCTCTCAAACTCATTTACACCCTAATTATGCTTTTCATAGGCCTTTGAGTTTTCATCTTTGCGACTTTTATATATACATCTCGAATGAATGAGTTATGTTCTATGCATATGCCCGTCTATTTTAGATCATGCTGAGAGTATAAAAAAAGAGTATTATTTATTCTCAAAATTTTATAATTTTTTATTTTATAAACATGATGTATTCTTAAATGAAAATGCAAAAGTATTTGTTCTCGAAAACGATCACGGTTTATAAACACGATGTATTCTTAAAGGAAAACACATTGAATATTAGTATTTGTATTATTATTACTAACTTATACCTCATGCAATGTATGAGTTTTATTTTTAATAATGATTTTTAAAAATTTATATTTATTCAATTTTAATATATTTTATTCTAAAATAATATTAAGTTAATTATCGTTATTGGTTGATAATCAAATCTTAATCATTTTATTAATAATTAAATCTAAAAATATTATTAAATTATTTTTTATTCTCAAGAGAATGAAACTTGAATCAAATAATTAATTAATTAATAATATTTAGGAAGTTCTTGACCCTGATACCATATCATCTCCTTTGTTTAAATTGTATATAGGATATAATTAAAGTTAAAATTGTAAAGGTCAATTCTGAAAGCGTGACAGTCTATTATACATGTGCACATTTCTTCTCGCGCAAAGACAGCTAGTTAATTACTCTATTTATTTAATTAATTTATGTTGCTGTCTTTGTGGATTGAGTATATTATACTACTATTATACATTTTCGTCTTGTGATGAAATACATAAAATACATACGTTAACTTAAACAGTTACACGAGACTTTTGACTCCTCGGACTTCCTTGGGTGGATCCAGTTAATATCATAGAAGCTTATAACACGTGCTAATATTTAAGTAAATTGAATTTTTATTTATATTTTTATTAATATCTAATATAAAATTTTGTAATATTAAGAATTTATGTTAATATTATATATTTTCTTATTTTATATAAATTTATTCTATATAATATAATATAATTATAATATATATAATATATTTATATCTATATAAATATATAATTGAGTCTAAAAAATAAATTTTTAATTAATATAAATATGTATATAGTTAAGGCCGTATTATAATAATTAAAATTATATCTAATATATAAATATTTTTTAGACTGTGATCCACTACCGACTGATCTATCGACCAAAACTTCCTAATTGGAAAAGTTTTTATGTATATAAATATTTAGTAATAGTTATCGGTCTTTTGCTCTTTGCAGATTAAGAGCTTAATTTATACCACTAGGTTGTGCTTTATCCTATATATTACATAAAATTAAGGATTTTTAAGATTAACGATTTAACCCTTAACGGGGATGTCCGAATAACTTTAGAAGTATGCAAGGGGTCTATCATAGTCCTGGTGCAGTTTGTCCAAACTTACAGTACCTAGGGCTTAAAAACATGCATTCTTCTTTCAGCATTGTTCGTAGATTCAGTTTCCTTGTTTTTTATCTATGTCACATTAGTTCATACAACCAGGAACCAGGTCAATCCCCGGCAAAATATAAACCCAAAGGATTGGCATGCACAAAGTCATCAACATTCCCAAATCATCCTCTCCCGTTAAAAAAAGGGAGCAGAAATCTTAGATAGCCTGTTTAGACTGCAAAGGTTCAACTACAAAGACACAGATACTGCTTCTTTCAAAAATATCTGTGTCGTCTACAAACAACATCAATCAACCAGGAGACAATGATCAACCCTGTCTACTCTCGCCAAATAAAGAAATAGTAACAGTACGAGAAAATGCTACATTGCGACAAGATTCTTAAAACAAACAAATCATCCTCTTTACAGTTCCACAATTTTGCTTCATTTTTGGTGCATGTCTTCTTCCGTTTTCCATACTACATCATCAAGGCTTGTTGAAAGGTTCTTATAGAACTGTAAAGTACAAGCAAAAAAAGAAATATAAAAGAGATCAGATGTCATTTTGATGAAATGCAGCAAATAGCTACAGCACTAAAATATGTATTTAAAGTGTTTTATCTACTACTTGGGCAAGTAAACTAGATATAACATTTTAGCTTAATATAGGTTTTAGCATTTGTTAGCAGGTAAAAGCAAGTGCAAGTATTGGACTCGTCCAGTGTTTTTCATTTGAAGCAATGAGGTCTATCATTGTTGACTTGATGCCAACATGGGCAAATATACCAAAGTAGATCAACACATGCTGCATTCTATTAATATGGTAGATATACAGTGGTGATTGGTAATGCAACTTAAAAAATTTAGCAAGGACCAACCTGTGTTTTGAAAACTCTTTTCCCTTGTACTTTATACTCTAGTGGCATATGTGGCTGAATTTAAGATAATTTCTTTTTTATCAATGGATTCTTTATTGTTTCAGAAAAACTATTTGCTTGCTTGTTGTATAGTTCCCACAATCACAGAAACATTGAAGTTTATTTTGTCCGCTCACTGTTAAAACTTACACTATTACACAATAGATTCTTAGCATGCAAGCAGTAGAACTTTTCACTAAAAATTACAAATGAAAAAATCCACATATTATAAGCAAATGGTACAACAAGGGGTTCAGAATAAGGTACCTTATGGAATTCCAAAGTGTCGCCTTTCGCTTTTCGCACCTCAACCATATGAAGAGAAGGTGCCACTTGAAACACCTGATCGCAGATACAGAACATAATTCTTTATGAATTACGATATAATTTGACATACGATTTATTAAATATAATCGTTGCAGATCCAACTTACCTCAGTGGCAACATTAAGGTTTCCTTTTCTTCCAGCTTTTATATTTTCAAGCCTCATCTGTATATGGTAAAATATTCAGGTGAAATCCAATTCAGAATCTTACTAGCATGTTAACCAAATTTCAATGCAGTTAATGTCGGCCATGCATCAAATACAAAAAAAAACAAAAAACTCAGGGGTTTGTGTAACATGTTGCCAACCATAACACATACTTTCCTAATTTTTCTGGGTTTTAGTTAGAAACTATGGGAAGTTTTCACTTTGCTGGAATTTCTGCTGCAAGTTCTAAGGAAAGATATGTTCACCACACCAGCTACTCTCCAGCAACTCTACAATGTAGATGCAGAATAAACTCAGGGGGGACTAATTATATTGACCAAAACAAGGCATCTTTACTGTGGAAAGCAGAAAGCTAGTTTCAAAACCAGTTTATCATTTGGACAAAGGTTTATTTTTTACAAGCTAATGGCAAGAGAGATTGACTAATAATTATATTTAGTTATCTACTTCTTTTTATATGTTTACCTAATAGAAAATGAAATGAGCAAGCTTTTTTTCCCTAAGCAATGAGCAAGTATTTTTACTGTTAGATGCAAGTACAGTACCAAGAATCACCTATGAAAATATATACTGTAACAATTCCTCTTCTTATACATGTTTAAATCATTAGCGGTAGAGAATATATTAATCTGTTTCACAGCCAAAATACTGCCACATATTATTGTACATTAATCATTTAAACAGTACACCAGAAGTAATTATTTGAAAAATATAGATCTTTTTCTACTGAACAGAACTTAATTTACCTTGTAGTTTTTCTTGTGAACATCAAAACCAAGAGGTTTTGCAGCTTCTTCAATCTTACTGATTATCTCGTTGGCTGGACTTCTAGAAGTAAACATTGTCTCCCTCTTGAATCCCTGTAGCCAAAATTGCATATATAGAAAGAAAGGTGCTTAAAAGAAATTCCAAGTTTACCAACAATCAAAGTGTTAAACAGAGAAATCACTATGTAACTAGTAACTACAATACTGCATAGAGTTTCTTCTGCCAAGTACCACATATAGTCATACAGATAACAGTTCCATCTCACAAAACTACTACCCATGAAATATTAATGTTGTGTTTGATTGGGTAGAATGCAATGGAATGAGTGAAAATAAGGGAAATTTATGGAGGTAGGATGGAAGATTTGAAAAAATGGGTGAGTGCAAAATTTATTTGATAAGAATTGGGAAGAAAATGTATATGGGGGAGAATGGAGCATTCCATCTCAAATTGAGAGATTTGAGTTCTAGTTTAGGTTGTTAGGAATGGAATGAAGGAATGAATGAAATTTTAAAAAATTCACCCATAATGTAGTTCAAATCTCATTCCATTCTTTCCAAATTCATTCATCCCAACCAAACACAACATAGGATTTATAAAATATATAGAATATTAATCTTTAGAAACTGAGTAAATCCTCCTGTGCTATTAGTAATGAGATTTTTTTTAAAAATAAAAAAACATTTGGCAGAATAATTTTCTTTACTAGCACAAGTCAAGGCAGGGACCATGCAGAGAAATTGAGGGAGAGTGAAAGACACTACAAGTAAAGTCAACAGGATAAAGGCAATACAAAATCTTATCAATGAGATCATCAAGAGGAAGAGTTATTACTGTACTGGCAATATACCTCTGCCCTATACCTTACAGAAAGTTCAAATAATCAGAAGTAGTGATGTCCAAACATATAAAGTCAAGATTTTAGGTACCACCACCCTCTCGATCGAACAGCTAGAATCATTCAATACATGTAACAAACTGTCACATCTATAACATAAACAGATAAACTAAAATCCTAAAATGTCAAGATGCTGCCAATATCTAACCTGCTCTACGTCGAAGAGATTTCCGAGATTGAGTCCCTTTGACATGGATATCAATTCAAATGCATTCATGGCTGCTGGCCGCTCTTCTTTTTTCTTGGTCACATGGAATTCCTGTTGCAAGAACATTAATGAAAAGAAAAACAAAGAGAAAAAGATATCCATTAAGTGTCCTCAGTATGATTTGAAATTCTTTATCGGGTTTTAATAAAAAAAATTGATACATAGAGATAATCGCACCTCAGAATCCTTAAAAACAGCTTCCACATCATCCAAATTGGTTTCTAATTTATCTTCAAACACGGGTGGCTTATAGTCTTTCTTAAACCATTCATCCTCCAAAACATCAGATATTGTGATCCGCTGCCAATGGATGCATATAGACAATGTTAAGAGGCTGATTACTATCAATGACTATGCCATGTGCCTAACAAGGAAGTGATGAGGTGTTTTAAGACCATACACGTGTTTGACCATTTACAAAAGTTAAAAATTAAAAAAGAGATGCAACATCTTAATTTTCCTCTTAAGCAAATGAACCGACTATATAAACAAAGTCTAGAGCTTTGAGATTTTAAGCAAGTCTATAAATTTTCTTCACCCCTGGTCCTACGCAGTCAACCTATATGAAACGGTCCTGGTTGAATTAAATTTTGTGGTGAAAATGTCCTAGTTGACAGTGCTATCACTTTGTTTATTTTCCATCATTGCTAAGTCTATTCATATTCTAGAACGACCCCAGATCCCAGTTGACCTCTTTCTAAAATCTAAGTAGCACCTTGAGTAAAAATAGCCAATTTGAAAGAAATTGGATGGTTCAGTTAGTCATTGGACAATGGTTTGATTTCAATGGCTGACTAATGTTCATTTTCCCTCTTGCTGTATGAATTTATGTTTTTAATTTCATCTTTAACAATAATATAAATAATCTGTCAAAATAGACCATTAAGAAAATCAACAAATACAATCCCGAATAAGTTTACAAACATATATCAATGTAAGTTAAATGCAAGGCTTAGCCTAACGGATATTCCTCCTCTTGGTAATAAGAGGTCAAATGATCACGCTGCAGTGGAGGCATGTGAAATGTGTGCGTGAGTATTTAAATTCTGTAATTGACCATAACCAAAATAATCAGAGCAAGTTATCTATCATCAATACCAGTCAGCTACATAAATGCTAAGGTCATCAATAAATTACAGTGTGAGTATAATTTCTTACAGTCGTAGGATTGGGATCCAAGATTCTAGTTATCAATTTCATTGCACCAAATGAGAGCCAAGGAGGGCAAGTGAACTCTGCAGCTGAGATCTGCAAACAGATGTGCAAAATGAAACATACAATACACTGGAAGGATAAACTGTGTAGAGAGAATGTCTACAAGGCTCACTTTTTTATACAGATTCACAAGATTAGAATCATCAAAAGGCAAGTACCCTGCAAGTAAAACAAAGAGTATGACTCCACATGACCACAAGTCTGCAGTCGACCCATCATACCCTCGATCATTTAGGACCTGAAGAAAGATTGTGAAGTCATTATTGTATGATACACAAGAAATTACAAGTTGAAACAGAAGAAAGAGATATACAACTGAGAATACATCATAAGTAACTGCTAACCAACCTCAGGAGCAACATAATTTGGAGTTCCACAGGTAGTATGAAGCAAACCATCATCCTTCAAGAATAAATTAATATGCAATAGTTAAATGCTTAGTTTTCTTAGTAACATCTCATTTAAGTTAAGATTCAGAAATTACTTTTTAGAAAGACACATAAAAATTATATGGCATCAGAAATTCACAAAACTTTACATATTAACTGACACTTTTTTTCAAACAGATAAAATCACAAGCTCTTGTTTCTGAAAGCGGCAGTCGCTCCAATTGATACTTCAGTTACGTCTCGTATTCTTGGTATGATCGGTCTCTGAAAGCTTGCCAAAAGAGAAGGGTAGTTGACTTATTGGCCAAGCTTCCTTCTGCTACCTTGAGCTGTTCACTCGTAAACTACTAGGTCCAGTCGTTACACGCCTTCTTCTAAGCCCGGGCAGGCACCTATCCTGAATTAGTGAAATTTGTAGTTGATTTTTATTTTCACTTTCTAAAGTTCTTATTGTTTTTAGATATTAGTCTGAACATCTTCTTTTTTGCCGGGTGTGTGTTGGGTCAACTGATTAGAATGAAGAAAGTACAAAAAAATGGCTAACTACCATGGTTCAGTAGATACATTCACGATCCAGAATTTATTGTCCATATCATTAAAGTCTTTATGTCAGTGATTATAAAGGCTAGAAATGCAAGAACCTATCAATAATAGTATGCCTTTAACTGACACCAGCATATCCAATATTAACTCACTCGTTTAGTCTATACTTTCCTATATTTAATTGATCAATCTTTTGATGACTGGAGCCCGCAGCATCAAACTATTGGATATTCACATGGCCAGCCACAGGGTGCAGGTAATATCCCAGAAACCACAAACATGGCAAGACATATTAGATTGTGTGAATGCCCTTAAATATATTACACTTAGTTAGGTCCCAGCTCTGAGACCTCTTTGCAAACTATAATGACTATGTGCAATAGGCAATAAGGGTATGATTGTCTCACAGAACCTACAGTACCATGACAATTATAAATTCAGTTTCATTAGTTAATTGTCACGAGCCACAGATGCATTATGCCCGTGAAAGAAAGAGTGATTTATAATAAAGTGGACACTATTGGTAAAAAGTGTTACTATAAGAGATATCAGTATGAAAATTGTAAACCATAGAATAATTTATAAGAAGAGATGTGCAAGCAATAATAGCAGGCTTTAGATATTCAGAAGTTCAAATTACCCTGACTTGCTGAGACAATGCACTCAATCCAAAATCTGAAACTTTGAGATTTCCAGAAGCATCCAGTAGCAAATTCTCAGGCTGTTGAATAAAACGAAAAGCAATGGACCTTTATTACTTATTACTTATTAGGCAAAAAAAAACGAGTAGACTCAAAACCTAAACAAGGACTAGAATTTCAAAGGATAAGGTTAAGCACTTTCAAATCTCTGTGGAAGACACCCCTGCTATGACAATAATCCACAGTATGAATGAGCTGCTGAAAATATTTTCGAGCTTCATCTTCTTGCATCCGTCCATTGTTTACCTTCATACAAAAAAAAAAGTTACACTGATATATAATATGTCAAATAAAAATAAACCTCAGTAAGTGAAATCTTAAAGAGAGCTGACAATTAACTAAGATAATAACTTGTCTCTTAAGCCTTATAAATTAAAACTTACCATAACTCAAAAGTTTTTCCCTAGGTATTTAAAGAACACTATTGCCTTTTTCAGTAACCTCACATTCTTAGTTTCTATAACTAAACACTAATAACCTCACTAAACACTAATTTGGTTGCGAGAAATTATTGACTTACAATTTTGTCAAACAGCTCGCCTCCGGTAACAAACTCGAGAACAATAAATATCTTGGTCCTGCTACCCATTACCTGTCCAAACAAATCAATTATTTGGTAATGTGTGTCAAGTCGACAAGCCTTCAACAAAAAAGATAAATACATAAAAAAAGACATGCATACAACGTTGGTAATATTGTACATATTGTACAAGTTGTCACTTGAAGCTCTTTATTATGTTAACCTTTCTTCCAGTATTAAACAAACAGTAGAAATATGTCATAAAACTGAAGGTCAACAAAACTTAAGATACTTTATTAAAAAAAGAAAGTCACAGTTTAATTTAGATGCTCAAGCTGTTGGTGTTTAATTCAAACAAAGAATATAAACTGTAATAAGAAGTGGGTTAAGACTCCTGTGTGGACCAATTAAGCATCTATTACCTAGACATTCGTATGCCGCAACTGAAACACAAACTTGCTTCTTCTGTACTACTTTGAAGTGACACGTAAGATACCATGACTGGAGCATGGTAAAACTTTAACCAATTGTACTTTTATCACTATGAACAAATATCGGATATTCAGATGCAGCAGTAACCTTGTAGAACAGCAGATGACTCATTAAGACTTGTGGAATAGTGATATGGCCTGCTTGGGAATTAGGAATTCATTTCGACTGGTAACTTGGTCCAAATGACATGTTTGGATTTTCAAAAAAGAAGAAGAAGAAGAAAAGAAAATCTAAGCCCAAGTCTGAGAATTTGAATTGAAAACTCAATTCTTCTCATTTGAAATAAATTTCACGATTCCAAACACAATCTTAAATATTTTCTTTTCCAATTGATGTAGAACATATCATATCTTACCTTCAATAAGAATTATTAGAAATTGTTTAGTAAGATGCCCTGCTGACCAAAAACTAGAGACTGAACACAACAATAATAACAATGCATGATAAATATACATTGAGGTTGGTAATGTCTTTGAGGCAGTAATAGTTACTTGTTTAGGTCTTTTGTTGAAGAAAGCATCAAAGTTAAATTGGTATATACATGAGTGAAGATGGGGACAACATGGAACAAGTAGAAATCAGATTTTACAACCGAATGGAAGCATATAAAGTGGAAAACCCTCAACTCAAAGGTGAGACTATAAACTGTAATATATAATAGTATTTATAGTTCCTTCTCTGGGTATGCAGTTTTTGAATTTTAAAATTAGCACTAACTTGATGTTCCAACATCATAGCTCATGATAGTATTAAAGAAGACTTATCATACAAAGCTTATTTAGATAATTCAGACTAAACAGGTCCAGAAAAAACATCGACAGCAGCACATTGCTATTACTACAATGAGGAACTCAAATAGGGGATAGGATGAGGATGAGGGAGGTAGACCTCAAATAGACGAACAACATGTGGATGCTTTATCAGCTTCATTGTTGCAACTTCCCTCTTTATCTGCAAAATTAGCAGATCATATGCAAGAGTAAGAATTTCTGCTTGTGTGGAGGAAGTTAGTAAATTAAAGAACTGGATTCTTTAATAAAACAAAGAAGCCAATGAACTTTTTTTTAACCGAAACGATAGAGCATATGTAAACAGAGTATGCATATCAGTCAGTAAGCTATGTCCAAGGTTCAGACTTATGAATTATAAGAAAGAATGACAAACCTGTTCGGCCATTTTGTGTTTCAAAACCTTTTCCTTGTCTAGAATTTTCAGAGCCACCGGTTCCCCGTTCTCCTTATTCTTAGCAAACTTCACCTTCGCAAACGTTCCCTCCCCAATTGTCCTTCCGACCTCATACTTACCTACTAAACGCTTAATTTTTGACTTATTCATTACCAATCAACTCCTTGTACCTATCAAGAACGCTTACACCCTACACAATCAGTCTGCCAACATTAGCGAGTCTTGTTCTTAAATAAATAAATACTATCATTCAAGACTATATTTGTTCCGCGTAAGGCGTGAATATAATAATATCAATAATTTTCATAACAACGATGATACCAGATAATTATATATATCCCACATGAAACATGACTTGTCAGAGCTGCTAATCTAATACGTGTAAAATTTAAACAAGCACTATATTTTAACTCCAAAAATCACATCGAACATGCTACAAATAAATAAATAAGTACGAAACTGAAATAAAACGACAGCGCAGGCCAAAACCACAAGTAATTAAGCTCACGCCAATATAAAACACACACAGAGTACATACATATACTGATATAGTAGTAGTTGTTTAGTGATGAAGTAAGTTAATGAATTAACAAAACAATACTTGTCAGAGCTGCTAATTAAATTATAAATTAGAGGCAAAAGCAACACTAAGTCCACAAACACAGCAGATATATAATAAACATACATAGTCTATACATATACGCACAAATTACGAGAATCCACAGAATCACACCGAAATTATAAACAAATATACAGAACATGACACACACTGAAACGCACACACAAATCAGATCAGAGTGAGAAAGCTAGCTAACCTTGTAATTAACAGGAAAGTAAGAACTATACAGTGATGAGTGTGTGTGTGTGTGTGGGAGGGAGGGAGAGAGAGAGGCAAATTTATAGAGAGGGGAATGGAGGGGAAGATAAGAGAGGTTAAGAGCGAGTGGAGGTGAGTGAATAAAATTGAGACGGTGAGTTGCAACTCGGACAGGGAGGAGATAAATGGATATTCTATTTGTAAAAAAAGATACGATGATGGTGATGGTGATCAAGTAGCTGTCACCAAATAATACCGTAACTAATCATCTCCGGCAATTAAAAAACGAAGAGAGAAATGATACTCCAATAATTAATCAGAGTTGCCCAAAATTTATTACACTACCCCTGCGGCAACATAAATCAAATCAAAATTTGTGCACAAACTTTGACATTCGCCTTCTAGTGCATGGAAAACATTTTTTTATGTGGGTTATGTATAGTATTTTTAAATTTTTACACGTAATTTTATGTATTTTGACACATAATTAGAATTAATATATTTTTATTTTTATTTTTGTGAATTAAAATTTAAATATTATATTTTTACTCAGATTTTTTTTAAAAAAAATATCAATTCTAAGTACATATTCAAAGCACCTAAAATTAGGTGCAAAAAGTCTAATGACCTATATAAAGAACTAGAAGAACAAGTATGCTATAAATAATTACTCTTTTTATAAATTTTTTATTAATACTCCCTACGCTTTTTTCTATAAGTCGTTTTTACTTTTATCGCACGTTTTTAAATATTTTGACCGCATATTAAAAATTATAATTTTCAGAAAAATAATTTAAAATTAAAATATATAATTTATTTTCTTTTTTTAAATTATAATTTTTAATATGTTATTAAAACATTTAAAAGTGTGTGTCAAAAGTCAAAATAACTTATAAAAACAGGAGGGGGTAAAAAAGAGACCAAGCCTCTGTTTAAAATTATTCTTGTGATATTTGTTGAAAAAAGTGAGTCGTTTTTTACTTCTGAATTGGAATCTTTTTTCAAAACATTTATCTCGTTTGAAAAAAAAGAATCTATTTTTTAATTATTCACGAACATGTGTTTTTAATCTATTTTAAAAAAAGGGTCATTTCTCTGTTTTTTAGTTATTCACGAACATGTGTTCGAAGTTTATTGGTAAACAATATTTTTTATTAATGAATCAAACTCAAATTCCATTAAAGTTCGAGTTTCAATTTTAAATTAATTCAAATTTAAAAAATTTAGAACAGTCTGAATATTAACAATCTAAAAACTCGGACTCAACTAATTTATGCTCTCCTAAATTTATTGCATAAGTTATCTCATGCAAGAAGTTTACCTGAAAGACCTGACATCTACATCTACTCGTACTATTTTAGCGGCTATTAATCACTGACGATGACCTTAGCAAAGAAAACATTTCTTAATATGAAATGAAAATATTGTGTAACCGATTGGAAAAATGACATTTCATTATAAGGGAATGTCTTGTGGTCCATGTGTTCTTGTGGTGCAAACTACGGGGTGCGAATTTGGAGAGTCTTGAGTACCAAACAAGAGGCCAAAATATGGCCAAACTATATATGCAAGTATGTATGTATATGTGTGTGTAATTCCCTGTCTATCTTCTGTTGAAATGTTTAGGAACTTTCCTAGCAAATCTTTTAGCCTGTTTTTTTGCAGGTGAAAGAAGCCACGTAGAATCATATATGTATGTTTTGTTTTGAAATTTATATGTCGATAGATGAATCTGATGATGATAAAATCTCGAAAATGTTCCACAAACACCTCGGAGTAAAATTGCCGGAAACAATGAATCAAAAATCTGGTAGCAAGCTGAAGTATTGGCCGACTTGATTCGGATCCGAGAAAAATATAAATTACATCTAATATGTTAGTATTCAAAAATATTTAAACTTATATTAATTTATTAAAATAATAATATTTTTTAAGTTTGTTCCGTCTGTTGTATTTATCACTACTTATCAGACCATCCATGCTTCATAATTTTTTCATACCACACCAAGCTTCCATAGAAACGAGTGGTTGAGAACACTTGCCAGTTACCAAACATTTTTTAGTTTTGAACTTTGAAGAAACTAATTATTGTTATGATAATAAATTTTAATAATATATACACTATACAACGAATCATAAACTTGCAAGCTAGCATCAAAAATAAATAAATAAACTTGCTATATACAAATTCAAGTTCATAGCTTAAAAATTAAGATTTAAGAACCCTGCATATCTTCATTAACTTACAAATTTTGCCCAGCAAACATATATTCGATCGAATATGCATGTATTACATTCATAATTCTTTACAAAGTCAAAAACCAAAAATTTCTACAAGATAATTTTATGTAAATTTATTTTTGTTATTTTATTGACATAAGTTAAGTTTGGATAAACTTACAACAAATACTAATAACTAAAATTTATTTAAATTGAAAATCACTTTAAATCTTAATTAAACTGTTGAAGATTCTGTGTATAATCAACAAAGATACATTTCTTCTCATTCCATATGTAATTAAAGTTATTACTCTCTCCCTGACTTATTTGATTTTTTTTAAGTCAAACAAACTAAATTTTGACCAAATATTAGTAATTATTCTTTTATGATTTTAAAATTTTAAAAATTACATTTTAAAGTAGATTAAATATATTTTTCAATAATATATTTTTTTTAATTTTTTATAATTATCTAATATACATAATTTTCAGTAAGATAGTCCCTCTATTTGATAATATTTGACAATTGATTTTTTGGCACATTATTTTAAGAGATTTAATTATATAGTTAGAATTATTATTTTCAATTTTTTTTGTGCATAAAAGTTTTATTTTAATATTTTTATTAAAAAAATGAAAATTTTAAAAATAATAAATTTAACTATATAGTCAAAAAATTTATAGATGTGTGTCAAAAAGTCAAATATTCAATAAAACCAAAAGGGAGTGGTTTTTTTAAAATTAAGTTATTAATACAGTTAACCTGGAGTTGTTTTGAAATAAGTTACTAATAAATTTGATTGATGGTTATATGTAGGGATGACGGTTTTATATGATCCGATGGATACCTGACCCGTTTGGATTTTACAAAACCCGATTTTTTGGATTTGGATATGAATTTTGATTTTATTTTTAGACTCAAATGAGTTTAGATCTGATTTGGATTTATGTATTCCGACCCGAAACCCGAAACTCAATTCAAACTTGATCTAGACTCGAAATTCAATAAAAATCCTATATATATAAATTTATTATAAATCCGCCTCACATTGAATACTCAGTTAAATATATAATAAATAATATTTTTTACGATACAAACATATTTTACAATATGTTCTATATACTATATTATTCAATATATGTTTTGTAATTTATTTTTTAATATATTTTTAAACATACTTTTAACATGTTCGCTTTTATATTCAGTACTACTATAATTTTACATAACATACTTCCAATATTTTTATAAAATTATTAACATATATTAATATTCAATTAAATATCTAATTTGTATAATTGAATCTTAATAATTAATAATTAATTATTTTAGGTCCGGGTCCAATCCAAACTTTTGGGTTTCACCCGATCCGAAATCCATTGAATCGGGTTTGGATCTCAATTTTCGTGTATTTTTAGAGTCCGGGTAAAAAAAACCGGGTCTGAATCTGGATATTGAAAAACCTGGCCCGATCTAATCCGTTGCCATCCCTAGCTATATTTTAGGTTGGACCCTTGTATTTTTCGTAACATCATATAACACACTACATATTAGGCATGAGCATGGTTTGAGCGTCACACCGCACCGTAACCACGTTTATACGATTTCAAAAAATTGAGGTAAAAATAATTGGTTCGGTTATGTTTTAAAAAGTGCGGTTCAGTTTCAGTTTTAAAACCATTACTATTTTATTATACTCGTTGTCTTACATGAATTGAAATTTTAAAAAATAAATTTATTAACAAATTTAATCTCAGACTCATAAAATAAGGAACTAGAAATAAAATAGTGTTCACTTAAATTACTCACCTATTTTATTATAGTTGCAAGTACACATGATTAGACATGAATATGCAAAAAGAACAAGAAAATGAAAAGAAAGTTGATTCAATTTATTAAGTTTAATACAAAAACATAACATATACTCTATTAATATTTAGTAATAAGATGATTCAAGTATATGTGTTTCTTAGTTTTTTGACAAGAGATATAAGATCACATGAATTGTATCGGAATACAATAGCTTAGGTGGAGGAAAGAGTTTCGTTCATTCAAGAAAATTATTTCTAACCGTTAGACATGCAAAGCACTCATATCGAATATCCCATCAAAGCATCCTGAAAAAAACAAAACAAAATAAAATAATATAAGTCCATAAATATAAAAATAAGGTATTTAAAATTATTATTATATACCATAATAAGATGTTATAAAATACATGAATATATCATATATAATCAAAGGGATGTCCTTTGGTTAGACACTAATTTATATAAAATATTAAAGGTCTTTAACAATCAATTTATATAGACTTAAATAAAATTTAAATAAAAAAATGGATACCGTAAATGAGTTTATATGTAAATGGGCTAGTTCAAATAATTAGATTAGCAGCCTGTCAATTATAATATGTATTAATGTGTAATATTACATATTTAATATATACATCGTATAATTAGTTAAAAATATTTAAATTCAAATATAATTATATTATAGTATTATATATATATAATAATAGGTATTATAAATATTAGTGTGATTCAGTTCGATTTCTATTAAATTCGTAAAAATTTAAAAACTGAATCGAACCAAAATATCAGTGCGATTCTTAGTCGATTCAATATTTAATTGATTTCATTTTTTTATTCGATTTTGTTCAATTTCATACGATTTTAAGTTGGATTTTTCTCATCCCTGCATTTGAGTGAGGTGAGCATGTAAGTATGTAACTTTGTGAGTGAATGACTCTTGAACATTGGTCCAAGCCATCATACGACAAATCTTGTAAAATTTAAAAAAAATTGAAGATAGAAAAATAATTATAAGTATATAACTAATTTAATCAAAAAGCTAATATTATTTTACATAGTATTATTATTATTAAATAAATAAATTATAAAATTATCAAAACTTATTAATATTATTAAAAAATTAATTTATGTCTCTTAGATCTATTAATATTTAACATAAAAATATAAAATATTATTTAATAATAAACCTATTATTTCTCATCTATTTATTTTAAATAATTTGTCAAATATTATTAATCTATTAACCAATCAACCGATAAAACTAAAATTTAACTTTTATGTTTATAATAGTATTTATGTTTGTAATAATATAGTATAGGTTGCATCGAGATAAGAGTACGTCTCGTTAATTAAAAATATTATGATTTAAAAAGTTAAGTTGAAAATTTTATGTTAATATTATTACTAACTAAAAATTACCTTTTGTACTATAATAATATAGCATAGGTTGTATCGACATAAGAGTACGTTTGGATAAATTAAAAAAATTATGGTTTAAAGTTAAAAATTAAAAATGAAAATTTTAAGTTTACATTTATTTAGATAATATTATTATTTTATATTGTTTATGAGTTTTAAAAATATAAAAATATAAACTATAAATAAAATTTATAATTTTTTTTGACCTAAATACAATTTATAGTTTGAATACGTAGATGATGATATTAATTTTTATTATAAAATTAAATGAAAAATGATTCAAAAACAGTAGCTCGGATGATTTTTATCCAATAAACGTAAATTAAATAGATACACATTTGATTAAATTTGATTCCAAGCTGATTGATCGACATGTCATAAAATTCGGAGATTGAAGAATTCAAATTGAAATTTATGATGTGTTTGAGATTGTTGTTACATGATAGTGACAGTTTATTTCTAAAAAACAGATACAAATTTGTTTGATAAATTTAAATTTTTTGAAAAAACATTTTTGATTATCAAAAAGCTGCTTTTAAGAAAACGGGTGACCCAGTCATTTTTATGTTGACGTCGGGTTGTATCTTTTGTTAAATCGATGAAATTCTAATTTTTTTTTTTGACAAAAATGAAATTCTAATTTTTAGTATGGTCTTTATTTTTATTGATTATATTCTGGTCATATTGTCAAGTGGGCTAAGTGGTTAGTACTTAGTACGTAGTATAATCCAAGTTTAGTAATTAGGCTTGGTTGTTTATATTTCTATCCGATCCAGCAGCAGTTTTTCTATAGGTCTGGTTTCTGTCGGGCCTAGATTTGAATGGGCAATTTGTAATTCTTTCAGGCGTTTATCAATCGTTATATACAGTATATATAACAAATTAACACGTCCAGAGCTACTGTTGTATTTGGTCGAAGAGATTGAAATGGAATGGAATACGTAAAAATTAAAAATAAAATAAAATATTTGTAGTAAAATGAGAGATTTGAAAAAAAAATAGTGAATGCAAAATTTCTATTATTAGAATTGACAAAATATTGAGTAAAAAGGTGAATAGAGCATTACATCTCAAATTTGAGAATTTAATTTTAGTCTAGGTTAATAGGAATGAAACGAGGAAAATAATATATTTTTTAAAAATTCACTTAATATTAGTTCAAATCTCATTACATTTCATTCCATTCTAATCTCTTCAACCAAACACAACATTAAGTGAATTTAAGAAAAATGATATTTATATATATATTTTTATAATAAACTATCTTATAACTCGTGCTTTGCATCGATGATATTAATAAATTATATTAATTATTTTATATAATTTAATATAATAATTTATTTTATTATTAGTTTCTTTCTGTATTTTTTATCCAATATTGTTTATATATTATTATTATATATTAACTACTTTTTATGATTTTAATATTTATGAAATTTAATAATAAATTATGATTTTAAATAAATTAAAGAGTTTAAATAATGATGAAATTAAGTTGAATATGAGTACGACTATATTAAATAAAATTATAATGTAAGTAGAATTTTTAAAATATAAAATATAAGTTATAATTTATATATAATATAATATTACCCATAAGTTGTTATATAAAAGAAAGACTACGCCAGTGATAGAGTTGTATGTATGATATATTTGTTTTAAATATTATAATAATATAATAAATTTCATATTTCATTTTTTATATTTCATATTTTATTTTAACTAATTAAAAGAGTTTGTATAAAAGTGTATTCTAATGAAAGGAATTTATAAGTACGTATAAATAAAAGAGTTTGCTAAAATATGTAATTATCATTTACACATGCGGTCTTTTTGGATGAAAATTTTAAGGATTTATTGTAATCGTGAGAAATATTTATATTTGATTTGTTCAAATAAATTTAAAAACTTGACCATAATTATGATTACTGAACTGTTTTTATAAAAATTATTCAGATCTACAGTCTCAGACATTAAAATAAGATAAATTACATAATATATAAATATATGGTTCTTAATATAATTATTCAAAATTAACGACTATTGTGATCCAAACAAATGAGAGTCGACTCTAAAACTCTCTTTTCTCCACCTTTACTCTTTTCACTTCATCTTCTCCGATTCTTAGCTTTCTTTGCCTCTCTCTTTTCTCCACCTTTACTATTTTCACTTCATCTTCTCCGATTCTTAGCTTTCCTTGCCTCTCTCTATTCTCGCGTTTTCCCACCTGATGGCTCCTCTAATTAAACAAGATCTCACTTATTTATATAGGGTTCTCACTCTCCGGTGTCGCTACCGCGAGATCTTTTTTACTTGATAGCTCCTTCGTTCCTCTTCTTGTCGTTGCGTTATCGAGATTCAATATGCTTTCTCCTGCTCAGCACAGTGCTCTTCTCAACCCTACGAGTCTTCACACGTCGGCTGGACCCAGTAACAAACTGTGGCGAGTGTTTGTTGGATTCAGTTCGTCATGTTACCATTTGGATTCTTCATCTTTTCCACTTTCCCCTGAATGAGTCACTTTTAATCATGCCCATGTGCTACATTCCTCTCATTTCTTTAGTTTACATGATATGGAGGTTAATTCTAATGCTCTGTTTAGAACCAGTGGTGAATATTGTGTTAAACCTACTACGGATTTCTTGCATTCTGCCTTCTTAATTTGGAAAGATTGTTGTTATGGCCTAACTGATGGCATGAGTTTTGATTTTGATGTTGTCAAACATACTGCCCTACAATTGTATAGTCCTGTTGGGTTAACTAATGTGATTAAACACCATGGTGGTTATGTAGTCTTTTGTTTCCAAGATTCTAAAAATGTTAACAGAGCCTTGAGATTCGGCTCACTATAAATTAATGTTCATATGTTTTGTCTTCAAAGTTGGTTTGAATTTGTTCCTATTATCAAGAATGAACAAGTTATTATCTGGGTTAAGTTTATCAATGTGTTATTTCTATACTGGACTATTAAATGATTGCATCTTTTAAGTCTAACCGTAGGACAACCTGTTGCTCTGTCACCATCTACATTTGAAGCTATAACCAATCGTGAACCCTCCTTGAAGCCGAAATGTTGATCACTTTGGGAATGATGGACTCTAAACCCAGCACTCCCTAAACCAAGCACTATCAATATCTTTCTTTCTACTAACCGTGCTGGCTGTTGATGACGTTGCTCTAGTCCATGTTCTCTATCAACCCTTTCTCTAATATGCGTTCTACTTTTCTCCCAAGCATATTATTTGTCCTTGCTTTCAACTGCTTAGTTTATTCCCTTTTGAGACAGTGTATCTCCACCCGGGTTCTATTTTCCAAGCTCCTATACTAGAGGAATCTGCATCAAACAGATATCAGGATGAACTTTCAAGTGAATCAAATGAGGGATTTACCACCTATGTTATGCCTACTAGTGACAATGAAATGTAGCTTGAGATTTAAGATGTTTTTCCATCCGGTAGAGGGCTATTAGTGGCTAGGCAGAATGAGGATGTTACCTTGGGTGATGAGCTCACGAGTATTGCTACTGTGTATGTCGAGGATGATGTTGGTGTTGACACGACAAACTTGGATGTTATGGCTATCATGGATGTTCCGGATGGTCAGACAGGTGGGCATGCTGGTGTTGAAGCTACTCGTGCCGCTAGAACTTGTGATGCAATCCTTTGATGCAACTTATCTCGGAGCTTATCGTGTTTTACTTAAATATTTTACAACTTAAATGTATTGATGTTTTAAATGTTCTCTGGATGATGAACTTTGGTCGGCTTTGTTAATCGCGGTGTGAGATTTTCCCACATTCTCTTGTGACTCATTCATTTAGAGTTAATGAGACATTGGTCATCCTTATTTATAAAATATATACTAAAATTAATTAAAAAATATAATTATTCAGAAGTAAATATTGTAAAAAAAATTAGACGAAGAAACTAAATAACATATATAGGGTGTGTTTAGAATTAATAACATCAACTTAGAAAAGTACGTAAAAAAATATTTGATAAATTTTAAAAATAACTTTATGGAAATTTGATTCGGGTGTAAAAGCCGGTTTTAGAGAAAATAGGTCCCCTAATACTTTTAAAAATATTTGTTTTTCAATTTTTATAGGAAGTAACTACATTTTTTATTATCAAACCAACCCCAAAACATTATTTTTTAATATTATATCTCAAAATATACATAAGTTTTTAATCTAATTTTTCTTAAAATATTTTTTCTAATAGCACAGTAATTTTAAACAGGAATCCTGCCTGAATATAGTTAAATTACGTAATATATTATAAGATAAAATTTTGAAAAATAATTATATAATAATTAGATAATCGGTGGGAAAAAATTGTGTACACGATGGAAAGAATGCGTTACATCATAGATGTGTTGATGTGTATATATAGAGGTACAATACACACGCGTCCATACGATACATAGATGGTCTAATATAAAAATAATTGTTATCTAATCTTCTAAACCCTAGCCAGCCTCCTAATCTTGTTGAAACAGGCTTTCTCAACCAAATATCTCTCATCGCCATGGCTAAAAAACGAAAGGTCCGCTCCACTCCCGCCGCCCAACCCACTCCTGCACAACCCCCAATCGAAACCGAACAACAACCACAACCCGAATCAATCGAACCTCAACAACCCGACCCGCAAGTCGAAGAAGAAGAAGAGATCGAAGAAGAAGAAGATCTAACCGAAGAGCAACAAGACGATGAGGAGGACAACAGTGAACCGGAGGAGAATCAAGAGAAAGAGGGAACTAACGGTTCGGATGTTAAACCGGAGGAGGAGGAGGAGGACGAGGATGAGCAAGAACCGGTTGAGAAGCTAATTGAACCGTTTTCGAAGGAACAGCTGGCAGTGTTGGTTAAAGAAGCGGTTGAGAAGTTTCCGGAATTTATCCAACAGGTTCAGCGTCTTGCTGATGCTGATCCAGCTCATCGAAAAATATTCGTGCACGGTTTGGGATGGGATACGAATGCTGAGACTTTGGTTGCGGAGTTTTCGAAATACGGTGAGGTGGAGGATTGTAAGGCTGTTACGGATAAAGTTTCCGGCAAGTCGAAAGGTTACGGGTTTATTTTGTTTAAGCACAGGGCTGGAGCGCAGAAGGCGTTGAAGGAACCGCAGAAGAAGATTGGGAATCGGGTTACTTCGTGTCAATTGGCGTCCGCGGGGCCTGTTGCTTCTCCTCCTCCTGTGGCTGCGCCTGTTAGTGAGTATACGCAGAGGAAGATTTTTGTCAGTAATGTGTCTGCGGATATTGAGCCGGGGAAGTTGGTTGAGTTTTTTGCCAAGTTTGGGGAGATTGAGGATGGGCCGTTGGGGTTGGATAAGCAGACGGGGAAGCCCAAGGGGTTTGCGTTGTTTGTGTATAAGAGTGTGGAGAGTGCCAAGAAGGCGTTGGAGGAGCCGCACAAGACGTTTGAGGGACATACATTGCATTGTCAGAGGGCGATTGATGGGCCTAAACCGGGGAAAGGTGGATTTCAGCAGCATCAGCATCAGCCACAACAGCATCAGCATCAGGGGTATCATCATGTGGCGAAGAAGAGTAGGTACTCGACTGGTGGTGGTGGGCATTTGATGGCGCCTTCGGGTCCGAGTGTTGGGTATAATCCGGTGGCACCTGCGGGAGCTTTGACGCCTGCTTTGGGACAGGCTTTGACTGCTCTGCTTGCGACGCAGGGTGCTGGTTTGGGGAATTTGCTTGGAGGTTTAGGTGGACAGGTTAACCAGGGGATGCCCGGGATGAATAATGCTGGTTATGGAAATCAAGGTGGAGGCTATGGAGCTCAGCATGGAATGCAAGGTGGCTACCAGAACCAGCAGATGGGTCCAGGCAGCAGTCGGCCTCAGCAGGGTGGTGGATCCTATATGGGCCATGGTCATTAGAAAGGTACAACTGTTAATTTGTGACTTGTGATTGCAAATTTCTGTTTATTTTGTTACTTAGAAGTGCTTGCTTAGATTGTATGTGGAAATCAATTACACATTGTATGAGTTGCACACTTTGCACCCATTACTTGCACAAGATTTGTTGGTTATTTGGATATTAATTGATTATGAAAACCTTTTATATAACTCGAGAACTATAATTATAGATAAGAAACAGCATGATCATAGTCGATAATTGAAACCAGCGGCGAGGCACATCTAAGTTGTCTCTTACTACCATGAGGCGTATCCCCTTCCCTTTCTCATCTAACGAGGCTTCTCAGCAAGGCGAGAGGCACAGCATGACAATATTTCCTTTCCTAATTTATTCTTATGTTTTATCTGTTTTATTTATATATCTTCTTTACCAAATGATCAAATAAAATAAGTATATCGAAGAGTCGCACGCCTTGCCTCGTGCCTCGTCGCCACAGGCGCATTGGTGCGTCTCTCGCCTTAAATAACACTAATTGAAACCATATGATGGAACCGTTAAGCACTTAAAACTTCCTATTAGGGGCTAGATTTGTTGCCTTTTATGCATTTTATTCTGATATATTTCCATATAAAATGATAGTACACAGTTGATGAGTCTCCTCTGGCCGGTGGGTGGGTTAGTACTCGAAACATTGAGCAGGTTGTTAGTTCAACATTAACTAGACAGAACTAAGCCATCTAGTTGCCTGTGCTCTAGCCGTTGTCTTATAATTATAATGATAACACCTTAATGTTAGAATTTAGAAGGGTGTACTTGTAGTTTTCACTGCATTAACTTCCTCAATCCTCATCATGACAATTACCATGCAGGTTATTGTCCTGTACTGCATTTTCATTCTTTATGCGAATGCATTTTATATTCTATAACTATCTCTCTCACACTTCTATGTGATAAATGGGACTTTGCGATTGATTCTGTTATAGCATGTTCTAACTACAAATTGTCTACATAGCTATTAATTGGGTTGCAATTAAATAACTAGACCTCCATTTTTGTTTCACCAGGAAAAGAAAGATTGTCTTGTGCTGCGGTGAGAGTTCACTACAAAATTTTTGTGCATTTTTTGCTTCTTTCTGTTTTACCACTACCCTTGATCCCCTTCTTTAAGAACACATTATTGCTTTTTTAGTTTGAGCAGATGACAATTTTACAACTATTCTTGTGATTTAAACTAACAGAGCTTTTTGGCTTATATTTTGCATATATTTCTACTTAAAATTATTGGATTTGAAATAAAGCTGTTTTTGCAAATTCATTGTGCAGATTGCTTCATATATGCATCTGTGTTTTTCTTTTGGACTCTGGTGAATCTTCTGAAGTTCCGAGCATCATGCAAATGACGTCTTCATATTTCTAGCAAAAAGTTAGTGTTTGCCAAAAGACGAGAATCTTAAACTTGTATTTCGTTTTTATTAAGTACTTTGGTCTTTTCAAATACTTTTAAAACAATGTAATTCTATTCTCGTACTTTGTTTCCTAAAAATCTCTGGGAACATGTAGATGTTCCTACAGAGAACATCATGACCGCTTAACTTTCTAGTCCTTGATCAGTTATGTTTTTATTATTAAATCATTTACTTGCTGTGATTTTAATCATTTTTGGTCTCATTTAATTGCATGCTCTTGGTAATCTTTTGTTAGATTATACTATTATCAATAAAACCACATAACAAAAACATAATAATTTTATCATTTTGCTTCTCTCTGGCATGTGATTTGTTATCTTTTTGGCAGCGGTATCAGTACCTTAACTCTTTCCTAAGTTTGTTGTATTTCATGTGCTACTACAGTTATATTGCCTTGATGCAATTGTTGCAGGGTAAGAAGTCCCATTCCCATGCAGGTGATCTCTTTTGTTACTGTGTTTGTGTTTAGTGACTTCATACTTCTCTGAAGCCATGTTTTTTCCCTCAAAGAAACACAGTGATTTACTGCACTGGCTGACTATTTCAAGTTGCCAGCTCCGGCCTCCTGCACATTTCATCTTTTTTCTTTTTGACTTCCTATAAATTCCTTGGGGCCTGAGGCAGTTTGACTGTCATATATAAATATTTGATTTTCAAGAGCGAAATGTTTATTTGTTTCTACTTTAATATTTACTTATAACCTCGGGGTGGATGTTTTTACATGCCATCTTCAACCAATTTTACCTCAATGTGAGACTTGTTATGGTTATGAAATGCCTATCATATGAACCAAAGTTGAACAAGAACTTCATTGTAGGATGCAAAGCCATGGTCTTCAAGATCTAGTAAAGTTAATTGAGAAGCAACTTCTCAGGCATACAAAGGTAAGGTTTTCTCCTTGAGCTAGGTGGTGGGTGTCATAAAAGTGAATCAAAAGTTGTTAGATAATTAGAAGTGGATTGACGGTATTTAGTATTACTTGCTCAAAAATATCAAACTATTATTGTTAATTGCTAGTATTGCCCTTTAGTAAACCTTCACTAAGAGAGCTTTGATAAGCTTTCAGTCTTTCATGAAGACTACCTGCTTTGTAAAAACTCCTCCTGAATTATGCTGTAGTAATCTATGAATTTATTATTATTTTTTGATAGGAATGGCATTCATTGGAAAACAATTCATTTGTTTTAAACAAATCCTTGGAAAACATTCTTTTTATTTATTGAGTTGTATGTATGTATGTACCGACTAGAATAAACAGATTGCCAGCTTTTGTAAACAAATGGTTGTACGAGATGGTCTCTGTTACCAGTGGAGCTAACTTATCATATACGAATATTGATTGTGTGCCCTGAATTATGTTTGGAGGGGCTATATTGCTGGTGGATATGATGAGATCAATGTGTGTTTATTCCTTTAGCTTATGCTGGTGGCAGAGAGAGTTAAATTTATGGTATGCGGTGGCTCATCTTCTCCCTCGTCATATCCGGTTGTATTTCTTCATGGTCGTCGTGCTGAATTCTATTTGAGAAAACTTGTATGTGAAAAGCCTGGTTTGTGTTGTTAGTATAATAATATATAGTCTTATAATTACAGTTGGGGATCTCTTTTAGGTGTATGCATCACATCGCTGTTGAGTACATAATTTTTGTTTAAATAATCAAATAGACCCTATTAAAAAAAGTAAAGCAAAAGGTAGATTAATTTTAATAATACGATGTGCAAGTGTATCAACCCGATCCAGATATCCGAACCCGATCTGAAATTATATATATGTGCGTGTGGCTGTGATATATTGGCATGTAATTAAAATGATTTTAATTCACATGTCAATTAAAAAAGGTGAGTATTATATACTATATTTAATTTTTAATAATTTTTGAAATAAAATAGATATTTTTGAATTGATCGAATGTATAACATAGTCAAGTTGAAAATTTCAACTTATTTTAAATTAAGGTCAAATTTCAAATTTGAGTTGATCTGAAAATGAAAGCGAGTACAACAAACATAGTACGAATCCGAATGTCTGATGCATAATTTCCGTTCATACCCTCACCCTAGTCATCTTCTTCAGTAGGTTGTTGGTAATAGAGTTAGGTTTTAAAGCAGAAATCTAAAATTGAAAATCAATCGATCTTCACTGATTAAAATAAAATATTTCACATTATACAGTAGAAAAGTTAAATGTAGCACAAAAACGAAACTTTGAATAAAAAATATTTTTATTATATTAAGTAAATAAATAGTGTATAGTGTTACCTAGCCTGTGCTGCTGAGGGTTGACTGTTTACAGAAAAGCCCATCCGAATTTTAGAAGCTGAAAAGTCGAGAATCAGAAAGTCATTTGTTTTACTAGCTAGGCAGTTGTATTATTTTAAGTAGGTATAATGTGGACGTGTGGTCCTTAAACCGAAATTATTTTAAGTATTTGAATTTTTAAATAAACAAGTTACTGTTTTTAAACATTGAATCAAAATTATTATGGTTGCTAACTGAACTAAATTTTTTAATTTAATTTGAATTTCAAAATAGCAAATTAACCAAAAGTTATTTCTAATTAAAATTTCACTATATTAACAAATATAAAGTGTACGATGCACCGAAATAGACTTGAGCAGAATACTAATTTTCAAGAAAAAATATTATAAAACATTATTTTTAATTATATAACGAAAAATTATATGATAAAAATCAAATAACTTATATAATAAATCAAAATAAATAATTTTATTATTAATGCGAAATTAAGAAACGATCGGTTCAGATCAGAATTGACATCCCTACGAGTAGTTAAAATATAAGTGATGCAATTGGCAATCACAACTTTGATTGAGGTAAAATATTTTTAAGTTATTTGCTTTTAAATTAAACTATAGTACAGTAAAAAATTATATATTTCACTAACCTTATAACATACTAGCTTATAACCCGTGCGAAGCACGAGGTTGTTTCTTATTTGCTTTAAATGATTTTAAATAATGTGAAAAATATTGTTGAATTAATTTAAGTAGCACGGAGTTGGTTGTATATTTTATTTTAATAACTTTAAAATGGGGAAAAAATTTCGATTAATTTACTCATTACCAAATTCAGAAATAATAAAATGCATTCAAATTAAAGAAGAATCTTAAAAGAATAAAATTTTCTAGACAATGAGTTGGGCAAGTTTTAAAAAAAATTAGTAAAATTTGAATATTTGAATAATAAAATGGATCTTATTATGGTATTTGAATATAAGATTATCCTATCTTATTATGATATTTTATATAAAAGGAGGACTACTTGGGATAGAATTGTATGTATGACAACACTTTTTTAAAATTATATTTTATTATCTTATTATGATATTTTGTATAAAAGAAGGATTACTTAGGATAGAATTGTATGTATGACTATACTTTTTTAAAACTATATTTTATTATCTTATTATGATATTTTATATAAAAGGATGACTACTTGGGATAGAATTGTATGTATGACTATACTTTTTTAAAATTATATTTTATTAAAATTGGACGGTCAAGATTTTTTCTATGGTTTAATAAAATTGGACGGTCGAGATCTTTTCTATGGTTCACCCAGTACCAAACCAACCGACGACCAAAACTTTTAATCTTTCGACTTTAATAATATAGTATAGATTTGAATTAAAAGGTTTATCCGTACAAGTAGGGAACTTTAAAAGATTTATATTACAAATTTAGAGACTCTAATCATGATCATTCATTAAATATTTTTAAAGTGACATTAATTTGTTTAGTAAAATATCACTTTATGCTGAAGAATGAATTACGCTTTATCTTGTAAAAGTGATTTTTTTGGCAGTTCCTGTAAAAAATATATAGAACTCATTACAAACATCTCTTATTGCTAATTATTAATTTATGATATAAAAATTTATCTTTTTTGTAAAATTAAAAAATATTTTTTATTTTATATTGTACGGACAGAAAATGCAATATTCTTAAATATGTAATTTTGTTCACAAATCCCTGATTTTCAGCCATGTTCCAAAATGTATTGCTCTGGCTGTCTGGCATGATAGGTAACTATCTATCAGTAACATGAGTAAAAATGTAAAGTTAAAGGCTTTTTTTGTGAAGAAATAAAAAAGTAACGTAAACGTAAATTACGTAATCAAAGAGGCTCTGCTCTGTTAAATAAAATCGAAAAGGATATCGATAATCTTACCAGATCTTTTAATTCATTTGAAAATCTCGTACTTATTTGATTTCTGTTCCGGTACCTGTTGCTATGAATTCTATTTTTACGCAGGCCTATTGCTTTTAGTTACCTTTTCTAATATGAAAATATTCTATAATAATTACCACTTTATGTAAAAGATACCATGTACTTTCTCTTATTCACTGCATTATATCCATTTTACCGAATGTATTCTCTGCATGGTAATTTTTTTAATTCTCTACTCATTTGGTATTTTACCTTTTCTAAAGAGTAAAGACCGTATGTATATGTATCATTTATATGTTTGTTAGGTTACTTTTTAAAGAAAATATAATTTATAAAATATTTTTAAATATTTTTTCTAGTTTATATTTATGACGCAATCTAAACGTCACATTATTTACTATGCAATTTAAACAAGTTAGCAATTTCGTTCAAATTAAAAATGTTATTAATTATATTGATGTCCAATTCATTACGATATATATTTTAACAATATTTGACGTGTATTTTTAGAGTAAAGTCATTTGTACTTCAATTAAGTTAAATTACGAAATAAATTATAATTTCAATAATTTTTAATTTAAACATAGTCCATTTTTCATTTAGACGAACAGTCCTTTTGTAAAGAAACAAAAAAGTAACGTAAACGTAATCAAAGAAACTCTGTTAAATCTGATAAAAGAAAATGATCTGTTAAATATAATCAAAAAAGATTATATAAACATGCCAGATCTTTTAATTCAACCGAATATCTGATATTTATTTGATTCCTATTTCGGTACCTGTTCTATAAATTCTATATTTACAAATTTATTGCTCCCATTTAGAAGTGATATGAAAATATTCTACGATAATTACCACTTCATGTAAAAGATACTCGATACTTTCTCTTAATTTATTGCATCATGTCCATTTTACCAAATACATCTTTACATAGTCGGTAAAAAAAATCAAAAAAAAAAATCTATACATTTGATATTTACTATCAATATTATCAATTATAATATATACTATCAATTATATGCTTGTTAGGTTACTGCTTAAAGAAAATACAAGTTAATTTTTTTTATATACTTTTCAAATTGGTAAATATTTTCGACATTTGTCGTATATTTTTATATTTTATGACAAGTAATGTGTTATTTGATAAAATAAATGACAAAAAAATATAATTTTTTTTTTTTTAATTTAGGCAGCTGAACAGTCCTATGTAATGTAACGTACGAGTCTATGTTGTGGAACATAAAATGTGTTAAGTACTACGTGTCATAAAAATAATAAACTAGTAAAGCGTACGTGTCGGCCCACGAACATTTTGTAAACCGTGATACATATCCATCTTATACTTATACTTACATACATACTGTCTATATACACTACACTCCCCTCCCCTCCCCAAACGTCTCATTATATTTTCAGTCTCTCTCTCTAAGCTCCCACTCAATTTTAGTGGCCGACTCTCAATTAGGGTTTGCGATTACATCGGAGGTACATTCTAGGCCTCTTGACTTTCAATTATTTACAAATCTCTTGTTTATGTGGTCGATTATGCTCTGTTTGACTCGATTTTGTTGCTGATTTGTGTTTTTTTGAGTGCTTGTTCATGTTTTAGAGTCTTATGTGTCAATTTTTCGTGTTTGCTGTGTTTTTGTGGTTTAAATCTGTTGTTTATTGGTGATTTGTGTGTTTTTGTGGTTTAAATCTGTTGTTTAGTGTTGATTTTAAGTGTTTGTTGATGTTTTGGAGTCATATGTACTAAGTGTCGGTGTTTATAGTGTTTTTGTGGTAGTTTTGGTGGTTTTGTTGGAGATTATAGAGTTTTGTGGTTGAAATTGTATGTATAGGTGTTCATTTGTGTGTATAGTTATGTTAGGTACTCAGGAGTATAGTGATTGTGTAGATCTGTGTTTATATTTGATTTTTATGTTTTTTAATTAGGGTTTTGAGAAATTCCTTTAAGATTTTTTGCGTCTCGAGTGTTTTTACGGAGTTTTGTGTGTGTAGTGTATAGTGTATTGTTGTGTTTGACTGTTGGTTGGAGGTTGTAGTCACCTGTGTATTTTCATACATATATGTTGTTTTATAGCATGCATGACTCTATGTAGTTAATTTTGTATGTATATATATGTTGTGTATGTGGATAATAATTTTAGTAACAGGCATTGTAATGGAGAGTTTTTGTATTTTTTATAGTGTCAGTAATATTTTGAGTATGATTCCGTTTTGTTAATCATGTATGAATAATTTTAGGATTCACACTAGCATTATATGTTTGCATGTGTTTATGTACCATGTCATAAGACTTTACACAGTGATTTTGTCCTCTAATCAGTGAGATTGTAGTTAAAAATTGCTTGTTTGGGTAATGAAGTATTGATATACAGCTACCTTATATATTTGTAGCTCTGTATATCTCTATTTATCTGACATACTCAGACTACCTTTATACCATTGATGTCTGACTTTACATGTTTGACAATTGACTGAATTTGTTTTCTTTTTGTTTTGACTTGTCACCATAATTTTCACGGAGATTTATTATTCAATTTATTTGTGTTGATGAAATTAACTGGTATGCAGGAAGTGATAATGGAAGCTTCTGACACAGAAGTTAATGGAGCTAATGGTGTTAATGAGACTAATGGTGTAAATGGGACTAATGGTACTGCAGAAGAGGCATTGCCACCGCCCCCTCCTGTACCAGTTGATGTTGTTCCCATTCGTGTTGAAGAAGATTCTGAGCCATTAGTAAAGAAGACTGCACGTGTGCCAATAGCCAGGCGTGGAATAGCATCAAAAGGAGCCAAAGTTCAACTTCTTACAAATCATTTTAAAGTGAATGTGACCAATGTTGATGGACATTTTTTTCACTACAGTGTAAGTACTACAATAATTGTGTGCCTGATTTGGTTTTTTCTTCCTTGTTTCGGTTTGACTTGTTATATATTTTTGCTTGTGCTGTTGTGCATCAATTCACAATGGTTTAGTCTATGAAGTATCTAAACGTGTGTACTTCTGCAGGTTGCCCTTTTTTATGAAGATGGCCGTCCAGTTGATGGTAAAGGTATTGGGAGGAAAGTGCTTGATCGTGTTCATGACACTTACAAGGCTGAGTTGGAAGGAAAAGACTTTGCTTATGATGGTGAAAAGAGTTTGTTTACCGTTGGAGCTCTTCCACGAAACAAGCTAGAATTCACTGTTGTGCTTGAGGATATCTCATCCAATAGGTATGCTCATTTTAATTTGCAAGTACTTTTGTTTACCTAAAGTGGCCCTGTCATCACCAGATTATTGTTACTGTTTCTCAGGAGCAATGGAAATCGCAGTCCTGATGCTGATGGAAGTCCCAATGAGAGTGATCGGAAGAGGCTAAGACGGCCTTATCAGAGTAAGACTTACAAGGTTGAGATTTCCTATGCAGCAAAGATTCCTATGCAGGCAATTGCACAAGCTTTACGTGGTCAGGACTCTGAGAACTCTCAGGAGGCTTTAAGGGTTCTGGATATCATCCTCAGACAGCATGCTGCTAAACAGTATGTTTATTTCTTGAATTTTTTGTGCTTGTAATTTTGAATTGATTATTAATACTGATAGCTGCAGGGGATGCCTGCTTGTGCGACAATCATTCTTTCATAATGATGTGAATAACTTCACTGATGTGGGTGGTGGTGTTATTGGTTGTCGTGGATTTCATTCGAGTTTCCGTACCACACAGGGTGGCTTATCCCTGAATATAGGTATGTTTGATATGTTGAAAACTTGATATATGCGTATATGGTTTTGAAGTTATGTACATTGAAACTAACATAGGTCACATAGTTGATACCATGGATGATTTTGTAACTTCTGTTTTGTGGCAATCAGATGTATCCACAACAATGATTATTCAGCCTGGGCCTGTTGTTGATTTCCTGATAGCCAATCAGAATGCCAAGGATCCATTTTCTCTTGACTGGGCAAAGGTATCGTAAAGTTCATTGTATTTAGTTTTCAGCTGATCAACTGTATGTTCTCATATGCCTCCTCTGTGTAGGCCAAGCGAGTTCTAAAAAATTTGAGGGTGAAGACCAGTCCAACTAATACAGAGTACAAGATTACTGGACTGAGCGAAAAAATTTGCAAAGACCTCTTGTAAGAAAAATTTACCACTTCATTTTTCAAGAACTCGATGACTTCTTGCATTGATGCTCTTAAATTGACAAATGTCGTACACATTTCAATTTTTATATATCCGGCTGTAACAATTTCACCTTTTGTTTCTGTTGCCAATGTTAGTTTTTCTAAGTAGACGGTTTGTGTTAATATCCGGGTCTGTAGGTTTTCGATGAAGCAAAAAGGTGAAGTGGATGCGAATGGTGACCCGCAAATGACTGAAATAACCGTGTATGATTATTTTGTGAACATTCGTAATATTCCCTTGCGTTACTCTGGTGATCTTCCATGTATTAATGTTGGAAAACCTAAGCGACCAACCTATATCCCACTGGAGGTGAATCTCCCCCACCTCCAATTATTTACAGTTTCAGTTTATGATATTTTTAAATTTGTTTCAGACGTGTTTGTATGTCATAAGATTGAATTTTTGTTGTCATTGTATCTTTTTGTAGCTTTGCTCACTGGTTTCCTTGCAACGTTATACAAAAGCTCTGACCACTAATCAACGTGCATCCTTGGTGGAAAAATCAAGACAAAAGCCACAAGATAGGATGAAAACTCTGACAAATGTATGTCTTTTTTATAATTAACAGTTTGAATATGAATAGTGCTTGTTTTTTACTTGCCTGTGGTTTTTGGTAGGCTCTGAGGATCAACAACTATGCTGATGAGCCATTGCTCCGAGCCTGTGGTGTTTCAGTTAGCAATAACTTTACTCAAGTTGAAGGGCGTGTTCTGTCTGCACCAAGGGTAACTATTTTCTTGCCTTTACTACCCCCAGTTCATATATAGTATACTGAATCATTTGAAATAAGTTTTTTATTGTGTTCAATCTATTGCCAATGAGGAAGTGTGCTGATATTTTTGAAAGATTCTTGTAAAAAGTTTAATCAACTCCTAATTCAAGTCCAGTAGTTTAAATTTTTGTTTTGTAAAATGTTTTGTTGCATACAAATATATCAATATGGCCGTACTCAAGTTTTTAGTAGGTAGACCTTTTGAGCGTTCAGTTCATCTGGTATTCATTCCGCCAATTTCTAGGTTTTTATTTGTTCTTTAACTTAACTTCGACTCTCATTTGTATTCTGACAGTTGAAAGTGGGAAATGGAGAAGACTTCTTCCCGCGCAATGGTCGCTGGAATTTTAACAATAAGGTTTGTTTATTATAAATCTTATAACATTTTTTCTTCTGAGAAGAAGGGTTTATCTTTGTCGTTCCCTATATCTTTGATAGGATGATTTTAAATGCATTTGCAACCAAGTTTTTTGTTAAGTTTATGGCTCTTATATTCTTGAAACATTTCTCTAAATGAATTTAAATCATTTAATCCATGGCAAGAAATTGGTGGAACCCACAACAATAGAACGCTGGGCTGTTGTCAACTTCTCTGCTCGCTGCAACATTCAGTCCCTTGTAAGCGATCTGATAAAATGTGGAGGGCTGAAAGGAATTGTACGTATGATTCTGTTGTTTGTACTACCATTTGTTACATCTGTATTGCGGACTGCTAGGGCATTCTTTATTGATACTTTTTTTACAGAACATTGCTCGCCCTTTTGATGTGTTTGAGGAGAGTCCACAGCACAGGCGTGCTCCTCCTCTTGTTAGAGTTGAAAAGATGTTCGAAGCTATTCAGTCGAAGCTTCCAGGAGCTCCACAGTTTTTGCTCTGTATTCTTCCTGAGAGGAAGAATTCCCTTCTTTATGGTTTGTCTCAAGTCCCTTGTTTTCCCCTGATCCTGCTATAGCTGGTCAGTTTTTTTTCTGAGACTGCTGGGTTTCCTGATCTATACTGTTCTTTTTGCAAGGTCCCTGGAAAAGGAAGAATTTGGCCGAGTATGGAATTGTTACTCAGTGCATTGCTCCAACGAGAGTGAACGACCAGTATCTGACTAATGTGCTTCTTAAGATCAATGCAAAGGTTTTATATATTCCAGGAATCCTGTTCTTTCTAATTTTTAGATTTGGTTAGCTTTTCAGCTGACTGGACATTGATGGATCCTTTTTTTGTCTTTGTAGCTTGGTGGGCTGAATTCGAAGTTAGCAATTGAGGCTTCCCCGAGCATTCCTTTGGTATCAAAGGTTCCTACAATTATTCTTGGGATGGATGTTTCCCATGGCTCTCCTGGGCAGTCTGATGTTCCATCCATTGCTGCGGTGATTCCTTTGTTTTAATCATTTATCATCTTCTTTTCTATTTTTAAGTAGTTCCATTGTCTATTATGATGTGTTTTTGCAAATTTTGTACTAGATAGTATTATATGATGCAACATTTTTGAAAATGTTATTTTAGTTTCTTTAATTAAAATAACAATTAAGGGAATGGCTGATGTAGAGGGGACATTTCTTTAACATAGTGTCGACATAAATGTTTAATTAATGAGTATATTGTTTTTTCTTATTCGTCTTTCATAAAATTTTCCAGGTTGTTAGTTCGAGGCAATGGCCATTGATCTCAAAGTATAGGGCATCAGTTCGTACTCAGTCCCCAAAAGTTGAAATGATAGACTCTTTGTTTAAGAAAGTTGGCGACAAAGATGAGGGGATAATGAGGTATATTTTATTTTTACTTTCTTTTGTGTTGTGATTATCATATATGCTATTTACTTTTGACTTTCAGTATTTAAATTTATCAGTATCGTGAAGGGGTTATAATATGCGAGTGACATACCCCTGTTTAACTGCAGGGAGATTCTGCTGGACTTCTACACGAGTTCAGGAAAAAGGAAACCTGATCAAATCATCATATTTAGGTACTCTTCATTAATCCAATTTTTAGATATTGTGAAGTATTTCGTTTGTTGAATGATTTTGTTCCTGGACAGTGTATATGTAATTTATTAGACTTGTTTTTCATGATCTAAATACTTGCCAGAATAAGTTCCATAAAAATTTTCAATTCTTGATGCTATTCTGCTTCTATGTGCAATTTATGTTAGTTTGGTCTGTAGTAATAGATTGTACTGTAATCTTCAGGGATGGTGTCAGTGAATCTCAGTTTAATCAGGTTCTGAATGTTGAACTGAATCAAATCATCGAGGTGTGTATACTTTTAGTTAATTGTTTAATTTTCTTTTTATTTCTTTTTGTAAGACGAATTCTATAACATACTTTCAGGCTTGCAAGTGCCTGGATGAGAATTGGTGCCCTAAGTTTGTTGTCATAATTGCACAAAAGAATCATCATACTAAGTTTTTCCAGCCTGCATCGCCTGACAATGTTCCCCCTGGTAGAATGTTTAATATTGTTAAATATTTTTGTAGGTTTTAGTTAGATTGGTGTGGTGCATTATATGCTAAATTTTCTTTTTGTCCAGGTACTGTTATTGATAATAGAATCTGTCATCCACGGAACAATGACTTTTACTTGTGTGCTCAGGCTGGAATGATTGTGAGTATTTTACTTGTTTGTTTAATGTCTGATATAGCATGATTCTGAGTATGTTACTTGTTAGTTATTTATTTTGCTTTGTTCAGTCTCTTATCAATTTGGTTTGATTGATGAAATAAATATTTGCACCTCACACTGGCCCACTTTTAAACTAGTTTCAAGTGTGTTTTGATTGCAGTGGCCATTTAGTTCTCGATAGCGAATTCTTTATTTTTGTCAATGGGTTCTCCATAAACTTATGATAGATTGTTCTATACAATTTTTTTATATTTATAACATTATATTTGTCTTGATTTACAATGTACACTCTGTGTTGCTTCCTGACATGTCTGTCTTTCATTACAACAGGGCACTACAAGGCCAACCCATTATCATGTTTTGTTGGATGAAGTTGGTTTTTCTCCAGATGATCTACAGGAATTTGTTCATTCCCTTTCTTACGTGTAAGTGTTTCTCATGGGTTAATTTAGCTGCTAATGTGTCTTTGGAGGAGTTTAATTACATCCAGGTTTCTCTTGTAAATTCAGGTACCAGAGAAGCACAACTGCTATTTCTGTAGGTATGTTACATATCCGGCACTCTGTGCATTCACTTGTTGCAGTAAAATGTTCATGTTTTCTGTGTTACCATTCTAGATCTGATATGAACTTTCATTGTTCTGTTTCTTTGTTCCAGTTGCTCCTGTATGTTATGCTCATTTGGCAGCGACTCAGATGGGGCAGTTTATGAAGTTTGATGACATGTCTGAAACCTCTTCAAGCCATGGTGGTGGGGTGACTGCTGCCGGACCTGTTCCAGTGCCTCAGTTGCCACGATTGGATGAGAAAGTCTGCAACTCAATGTTCTTTGTCTAGGACTGGTGTGTTGAACTTTAGTTAGTATATATGACCCTCAGTCTAGTTCCCTAGTGATTGTCAGGAAGTTTTAACTTGGGATATTTAGCATGCTTTTGGACAGCAAGCCGGTTTGGCTTTAGTTACTGCTTATTTTGCCAATATGGATGGCTGGTGAACTTGATACCGTTTTGGTCTATTTTGGGTTTCTATCTCAAGATGCTTAGATTTTGATCTTGCAGTATGTTTGTCCATATTTTAATGCATTTGAAAATAATTGGCTGTCTTCTTTCCTGTTTGAGTTGCATGGGGGGTAAGAAAAATGAAAAAGGATCTACTTCCTTTCAAGTTTAATATCTCTGTAATGATTGATGGCCCAAGGTGTATGTAAGATATACATGGTAAACCTTAGGCAGTTGCTTAGCTGCTGACCTTAGTGAAATGAAAGAATTATTTGTATCCGACGTACCTTGGTGAAATGATAGGATTATTTGTATCCGACGTACCTTGGTGAAATGATAGGATTATTTGTATCCGACGTACTTGGGCAGTTCCTTAGCCAAGGGATAAATAGGATCGTTTGGGCTGGTTTATGTCGCGGACCTTGTAATTTTTGATGGGAAAAGGGAAAACGAATTTCTTCTGTACCCATTAATTCGTAAAATATATATTCTGCTTTTATTACGAAGTCTGTGGGAGTTTTCGGTCAGAACACAAAAGATATATTTCGACACTGTGGTAGTGTTTTTTAGATGAGCTATTTTCAGTGCGCATGGGAACCCGGAAAGCATGTAAATATGTAAAACCATATTAATTTTTATTAGTAAAAATTCAAGGAAGTGAATATCTATACTCTATTATTATAGCTGAAAGATTTAAAACATTTGGGTGAGTAATAGAAATGATCCTAACCATTTTAGAAAGGATATATATTATAGATACAACTCTATCCCCGTATTCCTCCTTCTGTACAACTTCTCACAGATAATATTATATTATATTTAAATTATATTTTCTATTTTCTATTTTAATAATCCTATTTATCTTATAAATTTTATTTAATATAGTTTACTCATATTAAATTCAATTTTATCACAATTTAAACTCTTTTTTAATTTAAAATTATGACTTATCATTAAATTTTCTGAATATTAATATATAAATATCATTGTATAGAAAAATGTAAAAAAAAACTAATAATAAAAAAATTATTATATTAAATGAAATATTTAAATTATATAAAATAAATAATATAAAATTTATTAATAGTATCCATGTTTGCACGGGTTATAACCTAAAAACTAAAAATTAAAAGTTTTGGTCCAATGTGAACCATAAAAAAGATCACGACGGTCCAATTTTAGATGAGTCATAAAAACGATATTAATCATTCAATTTTAATAAAATCTAATTTTAAAAAGAATATATATCATACATAAAACTCTAACCCCCGATAATCCTCCTTTTATACTAATTCTCACGGATAATATTATATTATATTTAAATTATATTGTATATTTTATATTTTAAAGATCCTATTTATTCTATAACTTTTATTTAATGTATTATTAAAGTTTATGAATATTAATATATTAATATCATTGTATTATAACATACAACTTTAACCCCTAATACAATTTTAACCCCGATAATCCTCGTTTTATAGAACTCCTCACAGATAATATTATATTATATTAACATAAATTCTCAACGTTATAAACTTTTATATTAAATATCAATAAGATATAATATAAAAAAATAAATTTACCTAAATATTAGTCATTCATCCCGTGTTTCGCGTGGATTATAATTTTGTATATATAATAATGCGAGGGTTGATATATGCTAATAAGCCCATTTATATTAGAAGACGTTAATGGGATACGAAGAAAACCAGAAAAAGGTTCTAGTGAGTTACCCCCATTGCAGGTTCTGGTTCGGATAGTTAGAAACAAGCTTTGAAAAATAGACTGGACAAAATTTATTGATAGCAAGTGATATTTTTATTTTCTTTTTAAATTACAAAATTTAACTAGGTTGTGTAATTGAAATTTTTCTCTTCGATCAACCGGATAAAACCATACATTATGTTATTTTTACTAGTTTGGGTTGATTTGCACTTTGGGATAAACAATTCCGCACATAATCAAAATGTGAGATACAACTTGTTTTACATAATCTATTTTCCTGAAACAAAAGAAAATTAAATCTTTAGGAGATGAAATTTCACGACTAGTGTTTCTTGTCGATGAACATTGTTATGCCATATTTTTGGCATAGTGCTTTTATTTCTCTTTATTTTTAGTATTAATTTCATTAATAATCAATTGCTTAATCTCCAAGATATCCTCTCTCTGAAACGAGGAAAGAATCAATCTCAATGCATTAATTATAGAAAATATCTCCAAACGATATCTTTCAAATCAGGAAGGTATCACAATGCGAAAATTATATCAGATAAAATCAATTAATTCTCATATTTAACAAATATATCCCTAAATCATCTCGGGGATATATCCAATTATAATAGAACTGCGTGGGTTTGATCGTATATAAATACGTACGCAGACATCTTTGGCACACCTCCCAAGTCCAACCCAATCTTTTTTTACAGGCTCTAATCCTCATTAACAGTCATATTATTATATTTTTCGTTCTATTATTCTAGCAAACCTCCGAAATTCGTTGTTACGAAAATCCTCCAACAACAAACATCTTTGCTGTTAAGCCACAAGTGAATGCTTCCTTTGGTATGTTGTTAAGTCGATAAATACCTAGTGCAAACACAACTCCCATTCCCATATGTAAATGTGGCTCTATATGACAATGAAATGCAATTATGAGAAAAAACAAACGAAACTTAAATATTTTAAGATTAAAAAAGAACATAACAAAAGAATGCTTTAAAGGGAGTGCAAAATGAGTAAAGCGTGCAACTAAAGAACATCATTTTAGTATTGAATCTCGATAAGAATATTAAAAAGTATGTTGAAAGTTTTTGTCAAAATTATATTTAAAAAAATGTGCTTAACTTTTTGAATAAAACAGGTGCTTCCAAAGGCTACTCAAACCTGGCACTTGATAGTAGGGTGTTGGCAGGATGGGCGCGGTTTTTTCCCCTTCTGAAATCCCAAACTAACCTGCAAATACGATTTACTTAAATTTTCAAATTGTGATAATACGTAATTCAAAAATCGTGTAAATCACATTACATAAATGTGCTAACAATATTAATATAAAATTATAACAAATTTCAAAAACTAGAAGTTACAATAAAATTTATAAATTTCAAGATAAACAATTCTTAGAAGTTAAATTACGCAAGTGGAATTTACATTCTAAATAAAGAAAGATTTGTTCTTAGCATTAATATTATAAATGAAATAATAATTAACGTGGCTAAACATCAATGGGTTGAGAGTAGCTTAGTGGTAGAGCTATCCATTTGTCGTTCCCAAGGTCTTGGATTCGATTATCACCTATATCAAATTTAATGTTATCAAACGTTGTAGACCGTTTAAGCATAATAAAGTAGAATATAAAGTATTTGTATTATTTCGATTAAATAAGCAAGCATAAAGTCTTAAACTCATTTATATTTTCAGTTGTGATGGAAAATGTTCAGATACCTTGCAATAGTTTTTTCCAGCATGTGAACCAAGAATTCTGCATAAAGAGACACACAAAAATATTAGATATTTAGTAGTTCAATGAAGTTAGATTGTAAATATAATAATTCAAACAACAAAGCAGAAGGCAGAGAGGTCCAATTGTTCAAATTCAATGATAGTATATGTATCAACTAACAAGTTACTCCGAAAATAATTGAGATTTGACTTTTTAACTTTTTAATACACATATTTAGAAGTTTTTACTATATATTTAAAATTATTATTTTTAATTTTTTTATGAATAAAAATATTAAACCAAAACTTTTATTTAAGAAAAGAAAACTTTAAAAATAATAATTTTTATTATGTAATCAAATTTTTTTAAAATATGTGCCAAAAAATCAAGTATGCAGAGGGAGTATTAAATTAATTTATAAATATAAGAAGCACATAGAGTTGATAAAAATGGGCCGACAATCTCGCAGTCACGGTATCTTGAGCCCATGGGCCGACAATCTCGCAGTCACAGAATCTTGAGCCCATTTTAATGAAAATACGATAATTAAGTATTTTTATTCAGAACTACTCTAAAATGATACTCTAGTATCCAACGGTAAATGAATCATCACATTCTTTAAATTAAATTAGTTGGAGTGCAAAAACAGTTATATTTGAGATATGATAGCTGTGGTTAGTGTCATCAAGAACCGGTCAAAGAGACTCGGGTGACTAACAAAACTTTAAAATGGTGTTCATTTTATTAAAACGTATTCCCTCTCTGCCATCCAATATTATAAAATTTACTTTTATCAATTACTTTTCTCCATCTTTTTAAATTTATTAATTAAATATTAATTAACTCCACTATTTTATTCATTTTCCTTCTTTTTCATCCATTTTTTCTTTCTTTTTCATAAAAATTTATATAATTTTCTTAATCTTCGCGAACAAATATAACTGAATGGCGCAGAGTGAGTATATATTTTTGGTGGTAGGCGGTTACCTCCCGAGGCCGGCCCTGGTCATCAAACAGAAAATTAGCGGGTGAACATTATATAACTCAGCTTCGCCGGCTAAATTATATGTAAATATATACATGGATGTTGGTTGTAATTGGATTAAAGTGAGGGGGGTATGGAAAAGGGTGTAAAAAGGTGGTTAGTTGACATATCAAACTGGAATCCCTCCCCCCTTGATTTCTCTCTAGCCATTTCTCTTCTCCCTTGTCATACTCACCCTTCTATTACCAGGTCTCTCTCTCCCCCTAATCTCATATTATTTTTCTAATCATTGTACTTTCGATAAATTATAAGTTATACATCTACCAATTAAACTCCCCATGATGATTAGTGTATGACAAGATATTTTAAGAATCTCAAAGGAGTCGTGTTTATAATACATAATTATGTTATGTTAGGTTTGTGAAACTGGAAGACCAGAAGCGGGCACTTGTGAGCCGGTTGCTACAATATACGCTTGTACATGAAGTGTTACAAATCCCTTTTAGGGAAATTCTCATCCACCGCACCCTCGAGGGAAAACCCTTCCTGGTACTTAGTCCTCTGCTACTCGGTTTTACTATTGTCAATGGAAAAGTCATTTGCCTGTTTGAGACGTCTGTCCCTTAGGGCCTTTAATTCAGTGTGGAAAAGTAATTACCATATTGAACAACAGCTGATGCTCTAATAACATAATATGAATCTTTTAGTTTTGACGTAACCCAGAGCTATTTTGCTCACCTTTTTCTTCAGTGAACATAGAAAGAGCTGGTACTTATAGTTCAGTGCCTGGTCGTAGTGTGCCAGTTTACCAGTTTACAGAGTATCTTTCCGAACTCACTGTGTTTAATACTGTGATTGTCTAAGGGACAGTAGTATATAAGTTGCTTGCTTGGCTTAGAACTATCACTAGTTTGTGAGACGGAAAGGTGACCTGCCAAGGGACTTGTTTAGAGGCCGCTGCTGCATCAGCGTATGGAAAAAAACAAGGCGGTGTAAGTCTACAATCACCAAGTTTCAGTAAAATAATAGGGTTGGATGCGAGGACATCACCAAGTTTCGGATAAGTAACAGGGGTTGATTCGGGGATCTCCTCTTAATTAGGCCATATTCAACAATTTACTGGTTTATCACTTTCGTGAAATTGCAAGTGATCTAAATTTACTCCATACACAATGGGTTAGTGATAATTGTAGTGCTTGACCTTGTATGATTATTGATTTCTATAATGTCCTTTAGCCATGGTCAATGCCAGTTTGTGTGGGATTCCTAAGAGTCGACATGACTAGTAGTAGTGCTTTCAAGGTTCAGTAATTATTGCTAGAAAAAAAGTTAGAGGAACATTGGTGTAGCATCCAATCATCTTAGGGTTTCTCTCATTAAGGACAAAGAAAAAAAATATGATTTGCCTGGTGTAAAATTTTCCGGCTCTTATGGAGTCACTTTCAATTTTACCCATTACATATTATGTGCTCTTATAGTCTTTTGAAAGTTACAAGATGCATTCTTACCACAAGTAAAAATGTGATGTACTTTTATGTTGTTTTATAGGATTACAAGAAGTCAAAGCTGGCATTTCCAAACTTTAATTTTAATGTGTCTCATCATGGTGACTATGTGGCAATAGCTTCTGAGCCAATATGCCTGGTGGGTGTGGATATTGTTTCTCCTATCACTCCAGAGAAAGAAACAGTGCTCGAGTTCATTCAGAACTTCTCCACATACTTCTCAAGTTTAGAATGGGACAACATTGTTAAAGCTGGAAGCAATGACAAAATCTTGCTTGAATTTTATCGGTACACTGTACAATATATCTTTTACATAAATATTTTCCTTAAAAATTTGATTATAAATAATATGCATATATACTTGATACATCTACCCTAAACCATGTCAACTTTCAATGCTCCCAAGTAACAACAAATCTTGTAACCTTAAATAGAAATAATGTAAAGTTTTTATATTCTAACTAAACTGCTTTGCGCACAGAAAATTTTAATCTCAGCCTCTTAATTACCAGCATTTAGTTGATTGTCATCAACTTAGTTCTAGATGCTTGTTTGTGTTAGGTATTCAGTTTAAGGACCTGCCATTAGTGCATCATCATTCAGTTCTAGAGGAATCCAGAGAGAAGAACACAGCCATGTTTGGGGAGGGAGATAGAATCCACATAGTTTCTTAGAATATGTAGTTGATTGTCATTCGCTATAATTAAAAAATCATAAATGTCCACTGGGATTTGGCAACGTCAAGGATGAAAATTTGAAGTTTGTGCATTAAGTTTAGGCAAATCAAACACTTCCCCCCTACAATCGATGTCTTAATTAGAACTTGCAAGTAATATTAGTAACTTGAAGTCAAAGACTGCTGACGCTGTTTCTTCCTAGTATGATGAATAGCTGAATGTTTTTGGAACTGCTCTTTATCTTTATTACGATGACTGGGAGATATTAAATAGCTGAATGTTTTTGGAACTGCTCTTTATCTTTATTACGATGACTGGGAGATATTACTGGGTAGATTGATGGAAAAGCTTTCCTGTTCTGGCTTAATACTTTCAGTGGGGGTCTGAAAGACATTGCTAAGAGAATATATGAGTAAGTAGAAGAAGTCCCTATATGAGCAAGCAAACATGTTCACAAACTTTAAGGCAGTTATATAAGCAAGCAAAGATAGAAATGTGGAGAGATAAAGGTGTTTGAAACATGTATATTTGAGCAAATAGAAGAAGTTTACAAGAGATAAATTGAGAAAAAACATTATCTTAAACCCCATGAAAGTGGTGACTAGTTACATTGAACTTCAATTCATTATAAAAATCAAGTTTTACCAAAGTGACAACCCAGAACGTTCTGTTTAGCGAGGAAGATATAATAGGTTCGTTAATATGAGATGGAAGGATTTTATTTAGTCAAATTTAAGCTCATCATGCTTGCCCAATTGTTTTATATTGACACTTAACATTTTCCTGACGATCTGAAAGCTTCATATTCAAAATGGCATGTCCATTTGAGATGCAATCTCTGTGTGTGTGTTCAATTTTTGAGAGAACAACAGACATGCAAGGCCCATAAAATGAAAATATTCGGAAAGACAACCATGTTGACTAACATTGCCACTGTCATGGCATTTGTAAGTCTTTTCTTTAGTGCAAAATTTCTACTGGGTTTCTTCTCATCTCTTGTTCCTATGGATTTCTGAATTGCAGTAAAGATCTTATAAAATAAATACCCCCAAGAAGGAAAACAAAGTGTCCCGGAAGTTATCCACATTTTACTCTCTCCTTCCCTTCTATGAACACTTTCTTCATTCCAGTCTCTTCTTGTCCTTTGTAATTCATTAACCTCTTTTTATTTGTCGAACAATTAGGAAACAAACTTCATTAAACTGGCTCTTTGATGGCATATTAGTGCTTTCCCATGAAGAGTGACTTTTCCTTAACCCTCTGTCCCTCTTTAATTATTCTTTCGTGAAATTTAATATATTCACTTCTTTTCTCTGTCAGATTATGTTTCCAAATTTCACCCAATCAACGATGTGTTTTTTCATTATTATACACAAGCACCCAGGGATGCAATAATTACTTTACTGCTGAAGCATATTTGGTAACAATTTAAACTTTCCCAGATATTGGTGTGTGAAGGAATCATTTGTCAAGGCTATAGGGACTGGAATAGGTTACAAGTTAGATGGCGTGGAATTTCATCACAGAGACTGGACCAACATACGTGTGAATATCAATGGAAAAGAATTGAAGGATTGGAAATTTTGGCTTTTTAGTATCGGGAAAAATCACACGGTGAGATGTTAACTAGATGTCTTAATTTATTGGTATAGTTATGTCTGTCATAATTATATATGTTATCCTTGCAGCAGAGATTGTTAAAGTTAATTCACTGTAAACTAGGAAGCAGCCAATAGAGCGAAACATCTGCTTCATTTTCTTAGCCGCCGGTTCTGTATAAAGAATAAAATAGGAAAGAAATGGTAAAAGAATTTAAATAGTGTAAACTGGACATTGTTTAATCTCCATTAGAACATAAACTCTTATGATAGGCATCTTTATCCATGTATACAACTTTCTCCCAGCTAGATCTCCAGAGTTTTCTGTGTCGTAAGTAACTCTAACAAGTCACTACTTTGTAATTTGGACTCTAACTAACTCTAACACGGGATTGGTTACTCGGACACTTTATTTTGGACAATATAATATGCCAAAATTTCAGAATGTTGACGAGCACCACACTTGGACACTTCCAGCTGAGTCTAGGTAACTTAAACCAACTATATAGCTGTACTATTCAACTCCTCTCCAGCTCAAGAGAGCTAACTGAACTAGATTACATGAACATGTAACTAACATAATTGGCTTTTAGCCTCGAGGAACATCTATAAAGCTGCTGATTGTAATGCTCTCTTGCCATGTTTTTGTGTTAGTTACAGAATCGATCTTTTTCTTTGAGTCAACATGCCTTTCCCTTGCCAGTTTCAAAATAAGCTTTATCGTTTAATTTCGCAATTAAATGTAAGAAGTCTGATCATGATCTGCAGTAGGTGATCGAGAGACATAATCTCTATGAGTAACCATTTATTGATCGAATTGCTTAGCGGGATGTTACACATGCCTATAGTTGATAAGGCATGCTACCTCCAAAATGGATAAAAGGGGCATCCCTTTCCATTAATAGCACCTGCCCGAGGCGTGACCTTATATTCTTTTGTGTTCATTGAATTACAGCTAAGAAATTGGGTTGTTTCTAATTCTCACTAGAAGTATTTCACTTTGCTTACAATACTAGGCAGTAATTTTCTGATTTCAGGGGCTTATTGCAGTTAGACAAATTATGCAAATATTAGTGCCTTCTCTACCATGCATCATCCTTAGAAGTCTAATATTTAACATTTTTCTATCAACCAACTGCAGGTGTCTATAGCTAAAGGTCACCCTCGAATTGCTGCAGAGAATTACAGGAGCACACTAGAGAAAACTCAGTTCGATGAAGATGAGTACAAGTTTGGTCTTAATCTTCCAAATACAGGTTTTGTGTTGCGAACAGTAGAACAACTCATCTCAGTCTTCCTCAAAACACCAGAAATAACAAGAAACTTGTTAAGAAATTCTGATAACTTTGAAGAGTGAACATAGAAAACCTCACAATCAGTAATTAACCTAATACTCAGAAATAATAATAATTTTTGTTCAATCTGGCCTAAGCAGAGATACAATTAACGAGATGATAGTGTCATTGTTATCCTTTAAATCGCTCACTTTATATGAAGAGCTTCAGATGTCTGTAATATGAAACCGAATGTCTGCATTTCTTTATAAGCTCGCTGGCTGCAGCCACCAATTTAAATGTGTACGTATATGTAACATATGCATCAACTTTTTGTTCTTTTTGCAAGTACTATAACCCCTTCCCCATATATGATTTGCACTTAATGTATCACATCTGTCTATACTATATTATTAATAAGGTGAACCATAAAAAAGATCTTAACCGTCCAATTTTAGGTGAAGTATAAAAACGATTTTAATCATTCAATTTTAATAAAATCTAATTTTAGAAATAATATTTATCATACATACAACTCTAACTCTCAATAGTCATCTTTTTATACAATTCATCATGGATAATATTATATTATATTCAAATTATATTCTATATTCTATATCTTAAGAATTTTATTTATCATATAATTTTTATTTAATATATCATTAAAACTTATGAATATTAATATATAAATATCATTGTATAATAAAAAAATAACAATTAGAATCTAATGGTTATTATATTTATTAAAAATATCTATACTATATTATTATAATCGAAAAATTAAAAATTTTGCTTGGTCGGTATGGTACTGGACCATGAGCCTAAAAAATATACATATATTAGATATAATTTTATCTATTATAATATGGGCTATAACTATATACATATCTATATTTACTAAAATTTTAGTTTTTAAATGTAATTATATATTTATTATAACACGGTCTAAATTATAACATATTTATATTAAGTAGAATAAATTTATATAAAATAAAAGAATATATAATACTAAACATAAATTTTTAATATTATAAAATTTTATATTAAATATTAATAAAAAATTAATTTACTTAACGGTTTATAAGCTTGTATTATAATAATCAAAATAGAGAATATTTTTTTTAAAATACTGAGGTGAACCATATAAAAGATCCTAGTCGTCTAATTTTAGATGAACTATAGAAACGATCTTAACCATTCAATTTTAATAAAATCTAATTTCAGAAAGGATATATATATATCATACATACAACTCTTTCTCTTTTATACAACTCCTCGAGTATAATATTATATTTAAATTATATTCTATATTTTTTATTTTAAAAATTCTACTTATCCTATAATTTTTATTTAATGTATCATTAAATTTTATGAATATTATCCGCAGTAGCAATGTTAAGATGATATTTACTTACTTAAATTTTATGAATATTAATATATTAATATTATATTATTATAGTCAAATAAGAGAACTTTTTTCATCTTACCTAGATGACCTAAAAAAAGTCATAACCGTACAATTTTAGGTGAACCATAGAAACGATCTTAACCTTCCAATTTTAATAAAATCTAATTTTATAAAAGAAATATCAATATTGTTAGTAATTGTGCTCTAGAGACAATACAAATAGTATTATATATCTTTAAGTATGTGACTTAAAAATGTCCTTGGAATTTTGATACGTATTATATATCTTTAAGTATGTGACTTAAAAATGAGATTATATAAATAGTATCTTATTCCTAAAATTCCCTAGTCGAGTATTATTATTTAAGGACAATAATAATGCACAAAGACTAGTATGTTTCTTGACAGATGACCACATCTCATTGATCATAGGTATGGTGATACTAAAGTCAAGAACATAAGTGCATGTCTCAATGCATGGCACTGGAATGACCCGCCGTGAGATTCTACATGTTAAATAAGTGTCATAAGTAATTCTCACTGTGATAATGATGTAATGATCCTTAGACCTGAAATCATTATATTTCTATACGAGAATTAATATACTTTGATTACATTAAAAGTTACCTTTGACTAGGTGATGATAAAAGTGGACATTGGGTATATTATGAATCGTATGAGAAATATGAATGATCTAGATGAGATTTAATCCTCTTAATTTTAGGAGTGATATTATTGGCCTCTTGTTTGAGTGAGACTATGAAATGCACGGTCATGCTCAAATGTTAATTTGATTTTAATAGTCTACTCATTGATCAAGAAAATAAAGATTAAATTATGAAGAGGATGACACGAGACATGCCTTGAGTTTAATCTATAATATCAAGATTAAAGAGATTATATTACATGGAACATTATTCACGAAAGGCTTAATCGAATCACCGATTTATTATTATTACTTGGGTAGCAATGATGTATTACTAGATGCCGCTCATTGTTTACAATTTTAATTAGATATTAAAATTGTTGTCAACGTAATAATAACCTACAGGGTCACACACAAAGAACGCTTGAAGGAGAAATAATTTAAATTAAATAAATAATTTATTTTATTTATGATATTAATTAAGTATGACTTAATTAATTATATGAATAGAATAAATGAATTATTTAAACTAATTCCATAATTAATAATTAATTAATTAAGTGAGACTTAATTAAATAATTTAGAATTTTGGATTAGTATTAATTATAATTGGATTATAATTAGAAAACTTATTCCTCTCTCTATATAATCTCTTTATGGGCTGATTTAATTTAAGAGACAGATTTTTACTAAAACCCTAGCCGTTTTGAGAAAAGAGGAAGATAGAGAGAGAAAAGCAGTTTTCAGGTGCTAGTATACATCAATCCTTCATGAAAAGTGTTCGTGTGGATACCGTAGAGCGTAGATCGCGAGAGCGGGATACGTGGTGATTAAACAAGCTTTGGACCTCCATTAATCTTCCATTAATGAACTGTTAAAGCTTCTAAAGGTATTTATTCTTTATCTCCGAATTAAATCTTTTGTTTTCGCATGGATCCTGCGGAGGGTTTCGCTATTTTGATTTATTTTTCGCGTTTATTCCGCTGCGTTTGTGCCTCGAAACCCTTCAAATATATCATACATACAACTCTATCATATATTATATTTATATTATATTATATATTTTCTAATTTAAGAATTGTACTTATTCTATAATTTTTTTTAAATATAATTTACTCATATTTAGCTCAATTTTATTGTTATCAAAACTCTTTTATTTATTTAAAATTATGACTTATCATTAAATTTTATAAATATTAATATATAAACATCATTGTATAGAAAAATGTAAAAATAAATTAATACTAAAATAAATTATCATATTAAATAAAATATTTAAATTATATAAAATAATTAATATATAATTTATTAATAACATCCGCGTTTTGTACGGATTATAAGCTAATATAAATTATAATCCATCGACGCAATCACAAGAACAACTTTACGAAACAGAGAAAAATAATCCTTCGAAATTATTTCACAGTACCATCACCATAATTTATCGATAATGCTTTTCTTTTCACCGTTCCTCCCATTGATAACAGATCTCAAAATCGTTCATAAATGCCGATCCTTATGTTTCAATTTGTGGGGTCCATATGCATACGGGACCTTCTTCATTATTAAATTATACATCTAATCAAATTTTTGCTAATTAAGCATTTTGTACACCGTTTAAAAATAGTTTAGAAAATTCCAACAACCAAGTGATGTGACATTGAAATTTACAGGGGCATATTATATTGTATTGCAAAGAAGCAGGGTGCAGTGCAATCTAAAGATTGTATCGATGAAACCATGTAGTATAGAAAACATACAATAATGTAATCGCATAAAATTTTGAACAGTATACAATTTTGTTAGTGCTGATGTAATGTACAAATTTTCGATAGAAAAGAGTAAATTTGATAAATGTTTATTGTAATATTAATTGAGATATGAACATACATATCCGAGGCCATGACTGCCATAGCTAGATAATAGTTACCTCTACACTGCTACACACAGCGTTATTCTTTTAAAAACTGGAGAAAAACTTGATATCGATCGAGTATAACATCGGATATAAATAAACCTATACCACCATGACCATGTTTTTCTCAAACTTTTATATATAATATAACAACATTAAATTTGCTTAACTAGTTTTTTTTTTATTCACAAAGAATACACAGTTGCAACACCGAAACCCTAGACATAAAGAAGTTTATGCATAAAGTACAAGAGTACAAGTAGTTTAATAAACATTCATAAAGAAACATGAGTTGCAAAACCGAACAATTTCACTAGCTACGTACTATACTAACTAAGAAATATAAACAAACAATTTGAGTTTAGTGGAGACTCCTAATAATTTCTCTTCTTCCTCCTCCTCTTGCGTATACACACTAAAATTCTTGATTCTTCCTGCTATTGCACAAGGATTGATCCTTGTAATTCTGTAGTGAGCTGTAGAGGTTGTTACAAGCTTTGAATAGCCCATGATTAATTACTTGCCAATAATATCAACTCAAAAAGATGAATACACAAATACTGGGTTACCTACTGAATATATAGAGAGAGGAAAATAATGTCACTTGATCACCGAGTAATTATTTCTTATTTCTATTTGGATTAGGATTTGTTTTCTTTAAATTAGAATATATAGACAAAATTATAGAACACAAAAAACAATCACAAAATAAACAAAAAAATTACCTAACATACAAAAATATAGAACAAAAAATTACAGAATACTATGTAATTTGTGTTCTATATTTTTTGTATATTATGTAAAAAAAATCAATTGTTTTTTATATTCTATGATTTTTGTATGTTTTGTAGTCTTATATAGTTATTTATTAATCAAATTCTTATAAAATAGAAATTGGTTCTTCAGTCAAAGAGTTTATAAATGAAATAAATTATATGTATTTAATTTTTTGGATTTTGAATAGGATTTTATAATAATTAATAATTTTAATAGAGTTTAAAAAGTTATATTTATTAAAATTGTGTTTAATCTAAAGTACTATGTTATTATATTATAAATTATATATATTTTAAAAAAAGTATTTAGTAATTTTTAAAAAAAGTGTTGAATCAACTAAATTATCAAATAAATCATATTCGTTTATAATAATATAGTATTGGTATATATGTTGTCATGGGGTATGTGTTCATATCGAATTAATTAATACATGATAAACGTTAGTCATAATATTTACTCTTTTGTGCTCACCGGTACTTGAAAACATGATTGCCTTTTGCTATTACATTTAGTTGTCTTGGTATTTAGATAACTTGAAGAATTTAAATGGCCATATAAAAAAATTGATAGAGCATTAGAGCCTATCATTTTTTAATACGGATGGCTAACCTATGCACTCTAGCGCAAAAATTACCATCAGTTACATGAATACAGGTGCATTCCTTTAAACTTCTAATTAAATTAAAACCTGCATTAATTATTTGATTGTTAAAACATCACGATTTATTTTTGGGGCTAAAATTAAATCAAAATACTTTCTAAATTTATTATTCTTTTAAAAAACATATGTTTTCTGTTGGGGCTTATTATTTACATTTATATAAAAATTAAATATTATAACCTATAAAAAAATATAATATCATAAGGCTTTTATTCGTTATATTAGAAAAGTTCAAATATTAATGATGTAATATTTTCATATTTCCTAAAATGTAAACGAATACATCGATCTATTTTACTTTAAATTTAGATCTTTTAAAAAAACGGTATTCTTATTTTGTAAGATTATTAATACATTCATTTAGTATAAAACTCAAAAAAAATATATAACTATAATTTAATTTACCATATTTTTATTAAAAGAAATTGTAGTTAACACACATTATATATTTATTTATTGAATGTACGTAAATGAATAATATAATATTATCAGTTAAAATATTTTTTAAAAATATTATTTTATAAATGGTAATCTTAAACGTATCAGTGCATATATATGGAGAGGTAGTTGTGTCACATTTAAGTAAGGCAATATTTCAAGAGTTTACACTAATGTCCATGTAAAAGGAGGTTGTAAATTGTAGTAACTAATTACAATTAATACTAATTATCCTGTGGCCTGTGCCCAGGGCACAGGGTAGCCACCCCTTTTTAATAAGTGAGTAATTCTTACCTATTGAAAGACTCATTTCTTTTTGCAACCATTCAAGTACAGTATAAGTGTATAGCACCATAATAATACAAGGAGCATAACAAAATTTAGCGATAATAGGCATAATGATAGACTAACAAATTTAAGGTACATCCAGTTAAGTTCAAAGGCTAAATCCGTTAAAACTGCCATAAAAAAATACCAAAATATTACATGAAATATAACCTACTCCCTCTCTCCCATAATTCTATCTCATTTTCACTTTTCAAAGTCAAAACTTTTTAACTTTGACTAACAATTTAAAATATTTATTTATAATTTTAAGACTTTAAAAATTGATTCATAAAATAGAATAGTTAAATTTTATTATAATATTTGTTAAAAATATATATATTATTATATAATATATTTAATTTGTTGGTCAAAATTGATTAATTTAATTTTGAAAAGTCAAAATTGATTAATTTAATTTTGAAAAGTCAAAATCAGACAAAAAAATATGGGACCGATGGAGTAATAATTAAGCATTCATCCAATCATCCCATAGATCACTTAAGGTTATCAAGTACTAAAATATTACATACTCTCTCCATCCATATTTACATGTCCATTTTAAAAAATTACACATATTAAAAAAAAGTAGTTGGATAAAATTTTCACATGCATATTTCTAATTATTGTCTTGGAAAATGACAATCTAACTAAGTTTTAAATGAGTCAATTTTTGGAAATAATAAATGTATGGATAATTTTGGAAGATCATTATATTTGTTTTAAAAATATAAATGAACATATATTTAGGGACACAATTTATTTTAAAAGTGGACATGAGGACGGATAGTTCTGTAAAGGCGAGATCCAAAATCCTATATATATAATACTCCCTCCGTCCCATATTTCTTCTCTCATTTTGACTTTTCAAAGTCAAATTGATCAATTTTGACCAACAAATTAAACATGTTATATAATAATATATATTTTTTAGAAAAATATTATAATAAAATTTAACTATTCTATTTTATGAATCAATTTATAAAGTTATAAAATTATAAATAAATATTTTTAAATTGTCAAAGTTAAAAAAATTTGACTTTAAAAAGTCAAAATGAGACAAGAATTATGGGACGGAGGGAGTATTACTCAACAAAAGAATGGACAGTATAATATTAATGAGTTTGTTAGGGATTATATATATATATATATAAAAGCTTGAAACCATATATATATATATATGGTTTCAAGCGTAGACATTATCCTAGCTCATCACTATATCTTTTTCCATCTTTAAACTTACAACTTTCTTGGATGCCTTGTATTCATTGATGATTTAAAACCTACAGTAAATATAGACCGGTCCCATTCTTAATTAGAAAATCATTTGCAGAAGAAAAATGCAGGTGTACCCAAGCAACTCATGCATGGTGAGGAGGCACGCACGGCCAAAAGTGAAGTACCTATGCTCAAGCAAACCATTCACTCAAGAACCCTAGGGCTGCATCCTACCAAGTTGGCAGCAGCAAGGAAGAGGCTTTTAACATGAAGAGGAAGGAGATATAGAAGTGGCCATATATATGTAGGTCCTTTGTTGTTGGTTTTAATCTTGTAAGTCTGAATATATTTTAGTTGATGATTTTTAGCTTGTAATTAATGGTTTCGGCTTAACTATTAATTACTTGGGTTAATTTTAGCAGGTTTAATTGGGGCTCAACATACTCCTTTAATATAACTAAATTAATCAGCTAAAACACAAACACAAACATTAAACTTTAATTGTAACCATTTTGAATATAAAATTCAGTTGAACTTTCTTCTTTGGCCTGTTAGCTAAGAACCAGCAAAATAGGTTATAATATACTACAGTATAACTTACCTCTGGCATGAATACCAAATGGTGCATAGTTATTTGATGTTATCAGGTAAATATGATGGTTTCAAGTCTACTACGTGTGTGTGTCTATATATATATATATATATATATATATGGGTTTTTCTAATGTGTGTCATGGGCACATATTAAGAGTTTAGGTGTCAAATTTTGATTGATTTTTCAATCATTAATAATGATGGATTTTCACAAAAATTTTCGTCAATAAAAATGAACCAACTTAACAAAAGTGTCAAAAAATTAGTGTCTGTATACTTGGGAATCAGATTGTATATGATGATTTACAATAAAGATGAATTTAAATAAACAAAAATACAAGTGAGCCCTGATGGCCATTTTCTATCGGCACTTTGCTGTTGGGTCGGTTCCTAATTCGAGCCCAATAGTCCTTCATGAAGGATTATATGCTGGTTGGTGATGGTTTTTTGATATTTCATAAATTTAATATTAGTCTCTTAAATGAATTTTGTAAAATTGTATTTGAGAATATATTATCATTTCAAAATTTGATATTTGTATTAACAGATATTTCAATTTTTATATCTTCCAAAAATGTCATTTGATTAAATTAATAATTTTAAATGAAATCCAAATATATTCTATATATAATTGTGGTTCTTTCTAAATTCTATATAATATATATAGGCAATAGTTCCGTGTTACTCTTAAAAATGTGTAGGACAATGTATATAAGATAAAAAAAGTAGACATAATAATTGTTTTGCGTTTTTTAAATAATACAAAATAATTGTTCTTAAATAGTTCTCTACTGGGAACTGGTGGAATAATATCTAATGGTAAAACTTGAACAACATTTTTTATTTTACAAAAATTATCATGAGTACGTAATTGATCGAGTATATTTAAAAACACATTTATAATAAAATTTATGCTTCTAGAAAAAATAATGATTATTTTTATCAAATTGTATATATTATATAATATTAATTGTAGAAAATTTATCATTTCCCATACACATATTTACCTCCATCAAAACTATATATTTTGTTGAAACAAAAAGAACAAATATCCATAAGATTACGAACAAAAAATACTTCTCATATTTATTTGGGGCTGTTCACATAAAAATAATAGGATTCTATAAAAAAAAATACTTTTTGTAATGTATGTGTCCCCAACATTTTATAAATTGATGGTTAAATGAATAATATTAAATTCTATTTTTTTAATATAATAAACTTTATTAAAAAATAATATTAGAGGATTTTAACTCTAATCTTGTAAGAAAGACTAAGAACATCTCCAAGACACTCTTAAAAATCTTCTAAATATAATATAAAAAATTAAACTCACAATAAGTTAACACATTTTTAAGAACCTCAACTCCAACAATACTTTTTATATTTGCTCTTAATTAATATTTTATTTTCCACCACATTTATGATAAAGTAGGGGAGAAATTAGAGAATAGTTATTATTTTATTAATTAAAAACAAGTTAAAAGCACCTAAGAACATCTCCAATTGGGGGACCCTTTAGTAATAATATTCTAGGTGGCACAGTTTTTAGCAATTAATATATTTCTATGGCATTATTTAAAAAAACCCTTAGCAAAAAAATTAGATAACTTCCTATAAATGACTATATATAATCAATCTGGTAGCAAAAAATATATAAATTATAATCAATATCATTGAAATTTTAGAGTTTTTTTTATATCTATCTTTCAACCAATTATTATAATTAACCAATATGTCCAACAAATATAATCAACTTGGAGATGCTCTAATACTTCTTTAAAAGAAAGGAAATAAAGATATCTTGAGTTTTTAACGAATTTCTATAATCTCTTGAAGTACTAATTTAAGCCATATTTTTATATTTCAAACAAAAAAACTTGTTTAAAACCCTCTTAAAGAACGTTTAACACCAAAATTATCAAATATTACCTCTACATGCACATATTTACCTCCATCAAAGGCAAAACAATGAATTTTTTAATTAGAACATTTAACACCAAAACTACCAAATATTCTCTCTAAAAGGCCGGACCCTCTACAGGCACATATTTACCTCCATCAAAAGTCAAAACTATGGATTTGAATTTTTTGTTAAACAAAAAGCAGAAATATCCATAAGATTATGTACACAATATGAATATCTAAATAAAAGATACCTCTCATATTTATTTGGTGCCGGGTCCACATAAAAATAATAAGATGTTATAAAAAAATACTTTTTGTAACGTATGTATCCCCCAACATTTTCACAATATATATGATTGTCGAGAGGTTGCAAACTTGTGCATCGAGAGGAAAATATTAGCATAAAATTAAAAGATTAAAATTATGTATTTTTCAGCAAGTGCAGCATCAGGGGGCCGTCCAAAAAATTCTTATGATGGTGTAAATCAGCACACTGCCAATTCCATGCAGAATCACAACTATAATCCATTTCTCCCTGCGGCTATTCCCATTAACCATGATGCTCCTGCAGCTGGTTATAATATTGATCAATACATTAACATGCCACAACAGCCACCTGCCCAACACCCTCCACAGCCAGTTCCCCACCAACCTCTACAGCAGCAGGAGGATGTTCTAGTTGTTGCACTAGAACAACCAGTTTTTCCAGGGAGCAAGCCTTTGGTTCGTTGGAGTGATGAGCTCCACGGAAGATTTATTGGTGCAGTGCAGGATCTGGGTGGCCCCCTTCGTAAGTACCAAAACATCTACACAAGTATTAATATTTCGTCTATTTTGTTATGCTTCTATTGTCAATTCTTTTTTGCTCTCTTAATTCTTGCCTTTCTAATTCACTTTATAACAATTTAAGATTTGTAACATGATCTTAAATTTGCTTTATCCGTATAACGAATATAGATGCAACAAAATTATATATTTTTCTTTCCATCAAATGTGTACTATCAAATCAAATGTTATGTATATACATCAATTTTGTTTTACTAGTTGGAATTACATACTCCAATCTTTTGTATGAACATAATTGGCTTCTTCTTTTTTAAGTGGGACCATAAGTTTTTTATTCCAATTTTTAGAAACTTTTTCTTCAAAAATATCAATTTAATTGTGGGACCCCTAATTAATGAAAAAATATTTTTTTTATCATTTTCAATTAATTAAAATCATCAAGAAAAGAAATAGTATTTGTATAGATATACCTTTTTCTAAATAGTATTAAAAATATATGTATTACTAATCGGCTACCTCATGAATACACCGAGTAAATATTCTATTAAGATTACAAATTAATATATTGGAAATGAATTTCATCTTTACCACACAGATCGAAGTCCAATGCTTTATTAGCCAATTCATGGTTTAAGTATTCAATCTACTCTATTATAAATTTTTTCTATTAATATTAATTGGTAGGTGCCACCCCAGCAGCCATTTTAAAGAAAATGAAGGTGCAAGGGCTCACGCGCAACCAGGTTAAAAGCCATCTGCAGGTTGTGTCCAATTTTGTAACTAAAATATATATACGTACATTAAAATCTGAAATTCTACTAATAATTTCATTTCTTGTGTAATCCGTGTTATATTTCTTAATGCAGAAACTCAGGATTAAAAACTCATACTGCATCCGGCCTAGCTCAGATTATGCTTCTGATGATGAGGTATCAATCATCACTAGCTAAAATACTCTAATTAATCTATTCATTATTGATTGGGTTATTTTAATAAAGGTGCGCAATTATCAATTACTAATAGATTGATTTCTGTCGATGATATATTGTAGACTGATCCAAACCACAGCCAGAATCATGTTATGGTGGCGCCTATTGATCCAGAGCAGCAAAAGAATGGATGATAATATTGCCGGTCGGAATAGACTATCTAGCATCTATTCCCAATGTTAATTTGCATTACCAGATGTTAAGCTACTGCAAATTAATGTTTGTTCTTGATTTTAAAATTTTCGTTGGTTCACCAAGCCTTGTTCATGTGCTCGTGGTGTAATCTTAATTTCCGTTACATTAATTATGTTAGTCCACACAATTTAATTTTCTGATTTATTATCGTTTATGAATATCCAAAATGAATTGATATAAACCATTGGAGAGATTTTTCAGTAAGTTTAGAAAATAGTTAACCCTGTCTTCTTTATTACTTCTCTCAACCACCATATATTTCCCCCACATCTGTTCAATGCCTTAATGAATCAATTCCATTACATAAATTGATTCGTACAAATTATCTCACGGGATTAAGCCACTAGTAAGTAGTTATTATTGTCTCTGCCCAAAAGATTGCTAATTGATCTTTACGATACTTGTTCTATCAGTTAGATCCTTTATCAATAGAATAAACCAGCTGCTAGCTAAGCATATCTCTTTCCTCACTTTCAATTTCAACTTCTATGAAGATACTTTTTTTTTACTACAACATCTAATAAAATCGTTGTTCTAGATGATTCATATGCCTTTTCACCTCCATTCTTTGAGCTTTCGTGTGTCCTTCCAACCACTTTTTTACCTCATATCTGGCGGTCACTGATACTAGCTTGTAGAGACTGATCAGTAGTTGATACACTTGTGCATCACTCCCACACTCCTCTTTTCACAGGTTCTCCAAATTCCCATGCTTTTACGGTTTTACCTAAGATAGCTTGCAGTCAATTCAATTTGAGGATGTGATGGAAGCTAGTGCCTTTCTCACTGAATACTAAAGTTGGAATATATATCACCATATGGATGAGTCTTATTTAAGATGAAAACTCAGACCTCAATGAGGATTTTATGCTGTTCAAAACCAGCTTTTAGGACTATACGGATGAGGCACCCAATGGCTTAAATGGCTGGCACCTAGCTGCTCAAGGAAGTAATGAGGTTAAAATCAGTTTCATCTTCTTTAAGATTTTATCAAGCAAAATATTGGTTCACTGTGTAGGATATCCACTCCTTCAAAGCTAATTTCAGTTAATCCCTCATCAACAAAGAAGTGGATGACAAAGCATAGCCCATATTCAAGGAAAGTTCCTTACCTCCGATTGAATCAAAGGTAATAGCTACAATTAAAGATCACTCTAGTAATGTACTATGTTATGATTGATCCCGCTTACTCTCTCATAAGTTTCTTTATGAACTCAATATCACTTTCCTACCTGATGTCAATGCTTCCATTCACATCAACCTCTTGACTTTTCTCATTAAATTTATGGCTAAACTGAACATTAGTTTGATTGGTTATATTATTGAGGGTGATTTCGCTTATACCATGTAAAAACTCTAGCCAAACCTATGTGTAGTCAAAAAGTCTTCATCGATGCTTTTTCAGTAACCAAGGTATTATACTTTTATATTTAATTCTGTACGTTAACTCTCTGGATTTAAATTCTCTCAAGATTATGTTCCTATATATGGGTACGAGGATGAATTGTTGAAACCTTGGATGGAAGGATCTAAATATGGTAAAATTGTCATGCTTTGTGCACCTTGCCGGATTAAGTTAATTGATTGGTGTTCATCATTCTTATTCATCCCATGAATGTGTGTCTTACATTGGTAGCTCTTTTAGTAATCCGATTTCCCTTGATAATCTCTCCTCAACTCCCAACTTCAACCCCTTAAGCATGCTAAAGTGGTGAAAATCACTATTAGCTTCCCTAAATACCTATAACTTAGTCAACAATTAAGGTGTTTGGACATTATAATACCTTATAAGCTATAATGCATGACCGACCATAAGAAAAATGTGCAAAATGAGACCGCTGATTCTATCAGTACTGTCACTCAAGCCAAAAATGTTCAAGGTAAGGGTGATGTCTTTTACAAACCATATTTTTTACCTTGTTTCCCGGTTTCTATTTAAGAAATTGGTATGTATGAATCTGTTTAGATTTACCTGCATGATAAGCTTAGGGGCGAAGTGCTGAACAAAGGCCAGCATTGAAAAAGAGGAATAGGTTGTCGGCTTCTAGTCTAAAAGATACATATATATGGAGGATCAAGGAGTAGCTCAAAGGGGTTTTTGAACTAGTCACACATGTAGTTGTCAATGATTCAAACACAAATAAGGAGGCCAATCACCTATATACCTGACTGAAGTCAAGCTGCCATAATTTAACTAACGATTTCCTAACTAAAGCCATAATTTAATATTAGCCTGATAAGTAACTAGCCTAAGTGTGTCCTTAAGGAAGCATGGTGAGGGGGAGATACTGCTTTGAATATATGTCTATAGTAATTCTTTGCAGAAATTGGCCAGGAGTAGAAGAGTCTTTATCATGCAGTCTTCTGTTCCCTCTCCAAATATGATACGTAAAAACTTGACTGACCTGAAATGCCCAAGTTTGCACAGTCCTTGGCTTCAGTTGTTGCAGAAAATCTCTCCATGCACTCTAGGAGCTAGAGAAGGTTAACCGAGTATGAACCATTAGGAATGATTTTAAAAAACATGGCCATAGACTCATAGTTGTTAGCGATTGCTACCCTGAAATGAGGAGAAGGGGAATCCCTTTCCTCCCTCTAGCCCCTGTCTGTCGCAAATTGACGTACTTAATCCAAATTCACCTAGTAGCTTTTCATTCTTAGTTTTTAACTTCTTCTATCATTTCCTCTCCGGTTTTTTTACATAAAATACATCAAAAAAACATCCAATGGATTATTAAACTTCCTTTCATGCATCAATGTAACTATGTAAGTATATACTTTCAAGTAGTTAGTTTATTTATATTTTAAATCTTCCATTTCTATACTATGTTTACCAAGATTTCTATACTATGTTTACCCGGACTCGGCTGGAAGTGTCCGATATGGATGCGTGTCCAAGTGTCGGAATAGGTAAAGTTTTATAAAATTTACATATTTTTTACTTAGAATAAGTGTCAGAGTCTCCCTATCCATGTCCTGAGTGCCCCGACACAAGTACTCGAGTCAAAATGAAGAATCGGGATAACAGAATTTCTATGTAGTATGTGTTTATATATATGCATCATTGTATCTTTTCCATGGAAATACCAGGCCACCAAATTATCATTTTAAATCTTCCATTTCTATATAGTACAGAGCCGAACCATATATGAATTCTCTATATATGTTCCAGGCCTTGAAAAATGATGCAGGGGTTCCAATATATCCTTGAAATACCAAGCACGCCAAATTATCATTTGTGAGTATATTATTACACTTTAAGAATACTCATGGATGTAATGAGAGGGGATTTAATGATCGAGTTATTGGGTTTTATTGGACACTTATCGCCTAAAGAGCACAACCTACTATCGACTTGCCTCGAGATCAAGATGTTTGAAGATTTGAACTTGGGATATCAGAAAATTCATGCATGCGTCACATGTCATACTCTATCAGCAGTCTAACACAAAACTTTTTTCTTTCAAGCAACTGCAGGCGTAAAAAGTCACCCGCAGATTGCTGCAGAGAAGTACAAGAAAATACAAGAGAACACACAGTCCGATGAAGATGAGTACGTATAAGTTTGGTCGTAATCTTGCAAATACAAATTTTCTGTCACGGACAGTAGAACTACTCATCTCTGCAGTCTTCCTCAGATCACCAACAATTACAAGAATTATATCAGGAAAATCTGATCTCTGAACACGGAAGACCTCATGACCATTCTTCAAGTAAAGAAGTGTGGTTGCAATATACAGAAAATATTATAAAATATCATATTTTAATTGTACCATATATATATACTATGCGACCAAGACTCCAAGAGAACATATATAGAACGTGCAATCGCGCATACAATTAGTGCTGATTTGAGAACATCTCTAACAATCTAACCACCATATAACCATCTTTTTTCTGGAACATATATATATATATATATATATATATATATATATATAGAAACATCAAATTTACTTGATCTTTTTCTGATGCACTACTGAGTATGATATTTATAGAGATAAACACAAGACCATATATAATTAACGTGTAAAATACTAATATATATGTACAAGAAGTTTTATATTAACAATCATAAAAATTACATAGTTTGTAACAGCAAATATCTAGACATAGAAACCCTAGATATACACAGTTGCAACCGCCAACACGTACAGAAACCTAGACATAGAAAGCTAAATATTTCACTAGCTATTATAATCAAACAATTTGAGTTTAGTGGAGATCGACTTCTAAGAATTTCTCTTCTTCTTCCTCCTCTTGCGTATTCACACTGAAATTCTTGATTCTGCCTGCTATCGCAGCCGCCATGGTATCATCTTCCATACGAAGAAAATAAGGACAAATTATAGTACTGTTGCCGTCCTCCTTACCAGAACCCAACCTTAAACTCAGATCAGCCGATATTTCACGAGGATGTTTATATTTTTTGGCGTGCTTTTTAGACTTCCTTTCAACATGGTGATGTTTATGGTGACGATGATGACGAGGAGGTCGATCATATTGATCAATTTCATTGCCATCTTGGTGTATGGTGATCTTCTTAATCGTAAATTTCAAAGGATTGATCCTTGTAATTCTGTAGTGAGCTGTAGAGGTTGTTACAAGCTTTGAATAACCCATGATTAATTACTTGCTAATAATATCAACTGAAGAAGATGAATACACAAATACTGGGTGGGTTATACGTCCTGAATATATATAGAGGAAAACATAACGTCACTTGATCACCAAGTAAGTATTTCTTATTTCTACTTGGATTAGGATTTGTATTCTTAAATTAGAATAAGCTAAGCTTAGTAGCCAAACAATTAAGATCAAGTACTTTCCGATCCATGATCAGTACTAAAAACAAATCAGTGTTCGTTTATCTTGTTTTCTGTTAGCCGCCAATCGGACAGAAAATTTAGGGGTTTATAAAGTAATTACAGATCAATCAAAAATAAATTATTTTTTCAAAAAAAAATCAAAAATAAATTATTATATGCTATATATCATATATATCGTATTCAATTAATTTAAAAAGGCTACACTATTTTTAACAAAAACTTATTATAATATTTATGATATCAATTTTTTAGAAGTTCATTTCTAAAGTCGACTATATATCTATAATTATATTTTATTCACTTATCAACTAATGTTTTAATAAATACTAAAAGGGTTCTCTTTTACGGTGGATATGTAACATAATCCAGTCAACTCATCTCTCACCATTAAAAAAACAAAAAAACGACTGTTATTAAATAAAAAAAATGACATACGCTCTATTATAGAGCGTAAGAGCATACTACGCTCTATAATAGAACGTATGTATTTTTTATTTCCTTTTATGCCCTTAATTTGCCACGTGTAAATTATTTTTAAAAAAAACCACATACGCTCTATTATAGAGCGTACCTATATGGCTGAAAAATATTCTAAGTCAAAACAGTTTCACAGTCAATCTCTCTGTACATACACTCTATTATAGAGCGGATGTCTACTACATACACTCTATTATAGAGCGTACCTATATGGCTGAAAAATATTCTAAGTCAAAACGGCTTCAGAGCCAATCTCTTTGTACATACCTCTATTATAGAGCGGATGTCTGCTCATCTTGTAAGCCAGTTCTTCAGACATGAGGACTCCAAATGCATAGTAATACCTAGTAGATACAAAGTAAATCATCCCTAGCTGGGGGATGCTCCATTACGACCAACAAATGATTGAAACTCACTCCCTTGAGTAGAGATATCATATCAGGTTTTGGAATATGATCAGGCCAGTGATGAACAATGTAAGCATTAATGTAATATCGTACGGAAGACGGTGCGATATGGCGAATACGAGAAACATAGCAGAGAGGCGAGATGGAACGAGGGGAGGAAACAGATTTGTAACAGCAACGGAGGAACACAGATTTAAGCTTTGTTTCATTATACGATTCGCCATTACAACCCTAGAACAAACGATTTTAAAATCTAGACTTTTTAGAGAGCATGAGTATGAAATGAGTATGAGATGGGTCATGAGATGGGCAAAATTGAAATGGGTTTTAGAGAGCTCATAGAAATCTCCAAAAATTAGGTATAATAAAAGAACTAGTGTGTTGCTAGGAGATATAAGTGTGTATTATAGGGGGAGATATAATAGAGTGTATCATTAAAAGGGTAAAATGAGAAGAAGAAAAAAAGTAACATACGCTCTATAACAGAGCGTAGAGTGTATGTTATTTTTTTTTAAATCTCAGCCGTTGAGTTGGATTTTTAACGGTAGGAGATGTGTTGGTTGTATTATAGTATATATTTATCTTGTTAGAAATATAATAATTTGATGATGTAAAAAATACTAGAACAGGATTTAGCACAGTCTATCTGCAAGAATCAATCAACGGATATCTATCTGCAAGAAGCAATCGACTGATAAATATCGATCGATAAGTCATCAACTGATAATAAGCCATCAACTGATATTTATCAATCGAGAACTCAAGTCATCAACTGATATTTATCAATCGAGAACTCAAGTCATCAACTGATATTTATCAATCGAGAACTCAAGTCATCAACTGATATTTATCAATCGAGAACTCGACAACATATATTTCCTGATCGAGAACTCATCAACGGATATATAGTCATCAACGGATATTTATTGATCGAGAAGTCATCAACGGATATTTACCAATCGAGAAGTCTCACAAGTACTCGATTGATTAGCTCACAGCCTGACTTCTCGAAGCTTAAAGGAGATGAGTATTCGGTTGATTCAAACAGCTAGTTTAAAGGAAAGTCTTCGAAGATCAAAACAAATTTATTGCAGATATGCTATGGGAAGGAAAGGGAAAATTAAGGAAGCTGTCGGTCAGAGTTTACTCTATCAGAGAATACTCGATCAGAGTTTACTCTAACAGAGAATGCTCTATCAGAGATTATCAACCGACAGAGTTTATCAGAAAAGGAAACAGACAAATCAGAGTCTGATTTGTATAGTAAGAAGGAATTCAAGTGCAAGTCTAATTACCTTATTAAATCTATTCTTATCATAATCTGTTTTGTAATTGTATTTGTAGCTGTGTCTATATAAACACAGAGATAGGTTATAATTCAATATCGAATTAAGAATTTATATAAAAGCAATATCTTGTAACCTAGCAGCTCTTAAGAACTTTATATCTTGAGAGAGTTTTGTATTCAAGTTCATTATTAATACAAAACAGTATTCCATTCAACATACTTGTGTTCATAATCGATTTACAGGCACTATTACATTCAACCCCCCTTCTGTAATAGATTGATTATTCTGGGAAACAATTGGTATCAGAGCAGGCAGTAAATTTCAACTCAAAAGATCAAATAATCATGTCTGGAAGCAAGTATGAGAGCATTAGAATTCCAATATTGAAGAAGGTTGAATACCCTACATGGAGGGTGAAGATGATGATGTTCTTAGAAGCAACTGATCCTGATTACTTAGATAGAATCCATACAGGTCAGTACCTACCAACCAAACTGGTGCCTTCTACAATTGTGGAAGGAAGACAAATCCCTGAGTATTACACCCTGAAGGACAAGAAAGAATGAACTAATGAAGAAAAACAGGAAGTCTTGAAAGATGCAAAGTTAAGAAATATTCTGCATAACAGTCTTGACTCTGTAATGTCTAACAGGGTAATAACTTGCAAAACTGCCAAAGAAATCTGGGATGCACTGGAGGTTCAATGTCAAGGAACCAAGGAGATAAAGAAAAATAGAAGATATGTTCTAATCCAATAGTATGAATACTTTGAGGCTAAGCAGAATGAGTCCCTCACAGATATCTATGACAGATTTCTAACTCTGTTGAACAACTTGGCTTTGGTGGATAAAGTATATGACAATGAAGATTCAAACACCAAATTTCTGAGGGCTCTTCCAGAAGAATGGGATCTGCAGACATCCTTGATTAGAGACAGGGCTGATTTGGATGAGATGTCCTTAAATGAAGTTTATGGCAAATTGAAAACTCATGATCTGGAGTTACAGCAAAGAAGAAACAGAAAGAGTAACAAGGCAAGACCTATTGCTTTGAATGTTGAAGCAAAAATTGAAGAACCAAAGGAAAAGGTGCTTAAGGCTTCAACAAGGAAAGGGAAAGAAGTAGTACTCCAAGATAGCAGTGAATCAGAGTTTGAGGCAAACTCTGATGTAAACTCTGATAATTCTTCAGACTCTGACATGATGGAGATGTTTGCTATGTTTGTCAAAAGCTTCAAGAAATACAGAAAATTTAGGAAGCAAGGAAACTATCAGAAGAAGCATAGTGAGTCAGACAAGAAAGACAGATTCAGAAGAAGAGAAGATAGAGATGGAAAATCAAAAACTCTTGATAAATCAAAAGTCAAGTGTTACAAGTGCAACAAGATGGGACATTTTGCTACTGAGTGCAGAAGCAAGGAATCTGAGAAAGCTCTCATCACATCAAATAAAGATTGGATGGACTCCTCAGACTCTGAAGAAGAAACTAATTATGCTCTCATGGCAAACTCTGATTCTCCCATCTTAAACTCTGACAAGGTACCAAACTCTGTTTTCAATTTTGATACTGAAGATATTCATGAATTAAAGTCTTTTCTTAAAAATTTGCATGTTAGCTTTAAGTCACAGTCTCTTGAGAATGAAAGATTAAAATCTGAAATACAAACTCTGAATGCTAGGAATGACTTTCTTGAAACTGAACTTGTACACATGCTTAGCTTTAAGAAAGACTGTGAGAATGCTATACACATGCAAACTCAGTTGGAAATACAAGTCACATATTTGAAATCTGAGATAGCTAAGGAAAAAGAGACCTTCAGAGTTTGGACAAACTCTGGTAAGAAGGTCCAACAAATGCTTTCTGAAAAGAATTGGACATCTGCCCTAGGTTATGAATCTGATAAAGAAATTCACACTAATTCACACACAAAAGGAACATTGAGTGAACCTGTGAAGTTTGTTAGAGCTAGTGATAATAAGAAAACTCTCCCTGAATGCTCTAAAAATAATAGTGTGCTAGACTCTAAAAAGGTGAATGTAGGGTTACTTTCTCAGAAGCAACTTAAAGAAAAGTTGAAGGCAGTCACTAAGAAATCTAAAAAGGTGAAAAGAAATAGGAATGGTAAAGTAGGAATTACTAAGGAGAATAATTACATGAATATCCCTGATGCTCCTAGGAAAACATGTTTTACTTGTGGTAATTCTAATCACCTTGCTATTGATTGCAAACACAAGAAAAAGAAAGAACCTGAAAGACCTAGGTTTGAGGCTAGAAAACAAACAAGAAACAATCCCTGTTTTCATTGTGGTAGTTTATGGCATACCATTTATACATGCAAAGATTATCATAATTTGTATTACAATTCTTACAAACCACAGCCTCGAATAAGTAATTCTCCAAAACATACTGTCAAGCAAATATATGTGATAAAGTCTGATAAAAGGAGTGTAAACTCTGACAGTACAAAATCTGTGAATGCAAACTCTGATCATGTAAACTCTGTTAACACAAACTCTGACAAAAGAACTTCTGCTGCAAAAGTTAACAAGTTTTCAAAGAAAGGACCCAAACTAGTTTGGGTCCCCATAACTACTAATTAAATTGCATTTACTGATTGCAGGGAAACATGAAGAACATTCTAGTGATTGATAGTGAATGTTCTGCACATATGACAGGAAATAAATCCCTGCTTTCAGAGTTTGAGGAGAAGGCTGGCCCATCAGTATCTTATGGAGATGGCAACATAGGAAGAACACTGGGATATGGCAACATTGTGATTGGAAATGTCATCATTGAGAAAGTTGCTCTGGTTGAAGGACTCAAACATAATCTGCTCAGTGTGAGTCAAATGACAGACAGAGGTTTCTCTGTGGAATTTCATGGAACTCATTGTGAAGTGAAAAGCAAGAAGAATGGAAAAGTAGTTCTTATTGGCCACAGACATAATAACCTATTTGAAGCTAGCTTGGATGTTAATTCTAATGGTCCCTTAACCTGTCTACTTGGAAAGGCATCACCAATGGAAAGCTGGAATTGGCACAAAAAGTTGTGTCACTTGAACTTTGGAAACATTAATGAGTTAGTGAAGAAGGACCTAGTTAGAGGTCTTCCAAAAGTTCAATTTCATCCTGATGGACTCTGTGATTCATGTCAAAAGGCCAAACAAAGGAAGACATCTTTCAAGAGCAAAACTGAAAACTCTATTGATCAACCTTTTCATCTATTGCATCTTGACTTATTTGGTCCAGTTAACATCATGTCCATTGGAAAGAAGAAATACACTCTGGTAATAGTTGATGATTTCACTAGATTTACTTGGGTGTACTTTTTGCACAAGAAGGATGAAACTGCAGAAACAATCATTGATCATATTGCAATGATTGAAAATGGATCAACTCACAAAGTAAAGAATTTAAGGAGTGACAATGGAACAGAGTTTAAGAACTCAACAATGGAGGAATTCTGCTTAACAAAAGGTATTACTCAACAATTCTCAGTACCTGGCACACCTCAACAAAATGGTGTAGTTGAAAGAAAGAACAGAACTTTAATAGAAGTTGCCAGAACAATGCTAGAAGGAGCAAAAATACCTACTTATTTTTGGGCAGAAGCTGTGAACACTGCATGCATCACTCAGAATTGTTCTTTAATAAACAAACATGGAATGACTCCATATGAATCTTTGAAAGGAAGAAAGCCAAATGTCAAGTACTTTCACATCTTTGGATGCAAGTGTTTTATTCTCAAAACACATCCTGAACAATTGAAGAAGTTTGAACTTAAAGCAGATGAAGGAATTTTTATTGGATATGCAACAACTTCTAAAACCTCTTCAAGGGCATTCAAAGTATTCAACTTAAGGACAAGGACAGTCATGGAATCAATTAATGTCTCCTTTGATGAAGGGAAGATAGATGGGTTACATGATAAAGATGCACAGGAAACTCTGAGATTTGAGAATGAACTGCAGAAAATAAACTCTAACGAGATAAACACTGATCAACCAAATCCTGGAGAAGCAAACTCTGATTCTTTAAACTCTGATTCAGAAATGATTGAAATAGAAATTGAAGAAACTGCACATGTTGAGGGGGAGCAACATCAATCAAATACTGACATTGGAGATTCAACTATTGAAATATCAGAGTCTGACCAAACTCTGAACAACACAAACTCTGAAACCCTAAACTCTGATCATTCAAACTCTGAGACCACAAACACTGATGCCTCAATCTCTGATAATTCAAACTCTGAGTACATAAACTCTGAGACATCAAATACTGATGGAAACACATCTTCAGGGGGAGGATCATCATTTACAGAAGGATCATTCTATGAAGGCACAGATCATGGGGGAGCATCTAGTTCAAGGAACTTTCCACATCCAAGGAAATGAACCAAAGATCACACACCTGATTTAATTATAGGTGATCTGGAAAGTGGAATAAAAACAAGAAAAGCTACTCAAAATGAATGGCTATTTCATAGTTTTCTTTCACAAACAGAACCAAAGAAGGTTGAAGATTCTTTGAAAGATGCAGATTGGATTACTGCAATGCAGGAAAAATTGAATGAGTTTGAAAGGAATGAAGTTTGGACCCTAGTCCCAAGGCCAAAGAACAGATCTATTGTTGGCACAAAATGGGTATTCAGGAACAAGACAGACTCTGATTGAATAATTACAAGAAACAAGGCAAGACTGGTAGCCAAAGGTTATTCTCAACAGGAGGGGGTTGATTATGATGAAACCTATGCACCTGTAGCTAGACTTGAGGCAATCAGAATTTTTCTTGCTTATGCTGCTCATAAGAAATTCAAGGTCTACCAGATGGATGTTAAAAGTGCATTTTTAAATGGTGAACTTGAAGAAGAAGTCTATGTTGAACAACCACCTGGCTTTGTCAATACAAAATATCCAAGTCATGTCTACAGACTGGATAAAGCTCTATATGGACTAAAGCAAGCACCAAGGGCCTGGTATGAAACTCTGGCTCTATTCTTACTTGAAAATGGTTTCACTAGAGGAACAATTGATAAAACCTTGTTTTACAAAACTCAAGGTAAGGATTTATTATTGGTTCAAATATATGTTGATGATATTATATTTGGTTCCACTAATGAGAAACTCTGTGAAAGATTTTCAAAGTTAATGCAGTCCAGGTATCAAATGAGCATGATGGGAGAATTGAGTTATTTTCTAGGTTTACAAGTGAAACAGACTGAGGAAGGCATTTTCATTAATCAGTCCAAATATACAAAGAATCTACTCACTAAAGTTCAAATGCAAGATTCTGCATCTGCTACAACTCCCATGGCTACTGCAACAAAACTTGATCAAGACACTGGAGAACCTGTTAATATTACTGCATACAGAGGAATGATTGGTTCTCTACTTTATTTGACTGCAAGTAGACCAGACATCATGTTTGCCACATGTCTATGTGCTAGATTTCAAGCAAATCCAAGAGCACCTCATTTGATTGCTGTGAAAAGGATTTTCAGATATCTCAAGAGCACTGCTAATCTTGGTTTATGGTATCCTAGAGAATCTGATTTCAAATTAATAGGCTATTCAGATGCTGACTTTGCAGGATGCAAGATTGACAGGAAAAGCACAAGTGGCAGTTGTCAATTTTTAGGTGGAAGACTTGTGTCATGGCAAAGCAAGAAACAGAAATCGATTTCAACGTCAACAGCAGAGGCTGAATATATTGCTGCTGGAAGCTGCTGTGCACAGATCTTATGGATGAGAAATCAATTGCTAGACTATGGTTTGAAATTTTCAAATATTCCTATTTATTGTGATAACCAAAGTGCTATTGCAATGACAGGAAATCCAGTTCAACATTCTCTAACAAAGCACATCAGTATCAGATATCACTTCATAAGGGAACATGTGGAGGAAGGCACAATTGAATTACATTTTGTTCCTACAGATCAACAATTAGCAGATATATTCACCAAGCCTTTGCCTGAAGCAACATTTAACAGACTGGTTTCTGAATTAGGGATGGTGACAAGTGGCTCAACTTAGCAAGTTTCAGACACTCAGAGTATATGTCAGAGTATGGGGAATACAAACAGCAAAGAAGGATATTCTCTGACATTAAGAGAATTGATGACAAGAAGAAGAGTCTACCTGCCATGACATATCAACAGGTAATTCAGGTAAAACTCTCCACCTACAAACCTTCTATCTACAATGCTTCATTTTTTTTTGGTGAAATGGTGCAGGAACAAGTTTTGGAGAATCCCCCTGCACCTACCCAAGTAGCCAAATCACCTTCCACTAAACAATCTAAGAAATCACTATCTAGAAAACCAACCTCTGGTGTCTCTCAAAAGGCACCAGTTGCAAAAAGAAGGAGATTGGTACAAACTAGGCTTATAGATGAGCAAAGTGATGAGAAGCTCAACCCTCTAGAGAGACAGGTTATTGAAGGACTTTCTTTGTTAAAGGAAAGTAATGATGCACCTGAATCTAACTTTCAAGCCAAGTCTGTAGACTCTCAAAAGGCTACAGACTCTGAAAAACCTAGGGAAGCACCTCAGGATTCTCATATTGAGTCTCCTGAGAAATTTTTTGCTAAGAAGTACAGAAGGTTAAGGAATGCTTATTCTGCACACACACACAAGCCTGTTATTATTACTAACCCTGTTTTGCAGAAAACAGATGCTCCCAAAGCTCCTGCAGAGCCAGACTCTGAAATCAAGAAAACACCTGAACCAGAGTCTAATGTTGAGTCAGAGTCTAGACTGCCTTTAGACTCTGATCATGACACATTTCGGGAAGGAATGCCATTGGATGCAGCCTCAAGTCTAATTGATGAGATCATTATTCCAAGTGATGAGGTACTGCTATTCCTATATCCTTTGGTGGAATCAGTTGAAGATCCAGGGCAATATCAGACTAAATCTCAAGTCTTGGATTTTCTTACAACCTATGAAGCCCTAAGGAAGAGAATGGAACAGGAGCTACAAATGTCTGCACAGGATGTGGTCAAAAATCTATACAGCTACCTATTCAACTCTTCATTACAAATACAAGCAGCTGGGCTCATAGAAGGCAAGACAAATGAAGTTCTCAAAGCACTAGGTGTGCCAGACTCTGAACAGCAAATTTCAAAGAAGCCTAAAAGGCTTAAGGTCCACATAAGGAGGGAATCAGAGTATGTTGCCGAGTTGGAAACTGAGATTGAGCAACCAGTTTTTGACTATGAAGCAATTTGGGATAATGAAATTACCTACAGGACAGCCATTTAATGGATTTCTCATGTTCAACCTCTGTCAAGACAGGTGGTTGACTTTCTAGTCCACATTGTAGGAAAGGTGGCCAACGAATACATCTATACAACCTATGAAGGTAGATTGGATCAACTCAAGGGCTCATATTATTAGAAGATTGCAAGGGAACTGCAGGACTCCTTTAACATGACTCTTTCCCAGGCCATTAATGTCATCCATGCAAGGACTTTTCTAAATAAACACTTGGATGCATTGACTATGGAAGAACCACAGGAGGTAGCAGGTAGTGCAAGGTAGTTGGAGGATGGGACTAGTGCACCAGTGGTGACTAGTGATAAAGATGCTTAGTCTGCCTCACCCACACAAGAACCACCTAGTCAGAGGTTGGGTGATAGTAGGGCAGGGGAGTATGCTGTTAGGCCCTCCTTGACAACTCACCAAAAAGCTGATGATTGTGTCTGGCAAGATTATATCAAGGCACATACTGTTGCGAGGCAATACATGACGAGACCAGTGCCTTGCTACAAAGACTTGTGCTTGATCTGCCGAGATATAAATGTAGATGAAAAAGAGAACCTTTCAGGCCATGAAATACACGAACAGAAGGAATTTCAAGGAGTCAGATACGACAAACTATTGAAGGCCTCAGAATCTCCCGAGACATCATTTTCCTGTGACGATCTAATTGGTGAGGTACAGGAGTCTTCACATGTAGCAAACAAGCATCAATTAGACAACCCGTCAATTTCTTCACAGTCAAAAAAAGGAAGGAACAAAGATGAGGGAATGGTAACCGCTCTTCGTGAGATGGCAACTGCAGTATCTTATTTAGCAGATAAGAGAAGAAAAGAGGATGACTCGGTCCCAATAGAGATCGTTATTGAAGCAATCCAGGCCTTACCTGACATGGATGAAGAACTTGTGTTGGATGCCTGTGATTTTCTGGAAGATGATAAGAAGGCCAAGACATTCTTAGCTTTGGACATTAAATTACAGAAGAAGTAGCTTTCAAGGATGCTATTGCTGATATTACTACCACTCAAGCTTCTCTCCAAACAACAGTCTCTGACTTAACCACAAAGGTTGATTCAGTAGTTGCAGCACAGTTCACTTTCTCCACAGTCTTAGCACAGATTCTTTTGGTTGTCACAGGTGGTGATGATGTCAAAAAGGGGGAGAAGAAAAGTGATTCAAGAAAGGTGATTCCTCCAGGAGAAACAAATAAGAAATGATTATTTTATACTGTTCTAGATTAATTATTTCATTTTTTAGTTTTGACATCATCAAATCTTGATTTATGCTTCATTGTTTATAAAGCATAAATAGGGGGAGATTGTTAGGAATATAATAATTTGATGATGTACAAAATACTAGAACAGGATTTAGCACAGTCTATCTGCAAGAATCAATCAACGGATATCTATCTGCAAGAAGCAATCGACTGATAAATATCGATCGATAAGTCATCAACTGATAATAAGCCATCAACTGATATTTATCAATCGAGAACTCAAGTCATCAACTGATATTTATCAATCGAGAACTCAAGTCATCAACTGATATTTATCAATCGAGAACTCAAGTCATCAACTGATATTTATCAATCGAGAACTCGACAACATATATTTCCTGATCGAGAACTCATCAACGGATATATAGTCATCAACGGATATTTATTGATCGAGAAGTCATCAACGGATATTTACCAATCGAGAAGTCTCACAAGTACTCGATTGATTAGCTCACAGCCTGACTTCTCGAAGCTTAAAGGAGATGAGTATTCGGTTGATTCAAACAGCTAGTTTAAAGGAAAGTCTTCGAAGATCAAAACAAATTTATTGCAGATATGCTATGGGAAGGAAAGGGAAAATTAGGAAGCTGTCGGTCAGAGTTTACTCTATCAGAGAATACTCGATCAGAGTTTACTCTAACAGAGAATGCTCTATCAGAGATTATCAACCGACAGAGTTTATCAGAAAAGGAAACAGACAAATCAGAGTCTGATTTGGATAGTAAGAAGGAATTCAAGTGCAAGTCTAATTACCTTATTAAATCTATTCTTATCATAATCTATTTTGTAATTGTATTTGTAGCTGTGTCTATATAAACACAGAGATAGGTTATAATTCAATATCGAATTAAGAATTTATATAAAAGCAATATCTTGTAACCTAGCAGCTCTTAAGAACTTTATATCTTGAGAGAGTTTTGTATTCAAGTTCATTATTAATACAAAACAGTATTCCATTCAACATACTTGTGTTCATAATCGATTTACAGGCACTATTACATTCAACCCCCCTTCTGTAATAGATTGATTATTCTGGGAAACATATCTAACTGTGGCTACGGAACCCTTTTCATACTAAAAAGTTTATATGTATTAAATATGATATAGAGTTTGAATCTCAATTCTAAGAAATGCGCTTGTTTTAGTTTTAGAATGAATTTGGAATAAATTTATTTATTTTAAAATGTTTAAGAGTTATTGGTAAAGTTAATTAATTTTTTAAAATAAAAATCTTTGTATATATTATATATATAGGTTTAGGTTTAATGAGTAATTCCTTATTTAAAAAGGCTATAATATATTTACTCAAATTTTCATATATATAATATCAATTTTTTATTCAACTATATAAATTTTTATAATTGTACTTTATAAAAAACTAACTAAAACCGTTACAAAATTTATTACATTGTTCATTTTTTCTAAACTTTTAGCACTTAAAGAAGAAATAATATGACAAAAAGAAAAAAAAACTGGTAGAAATGTATTTTATTTAAGATCCATAAGACTCTACCAATAAATAATTTTTAGTTTGATTTTAATATAATAATATAAATGAATATGATATTGATTAAAAATTGTATATATTTAAGATTTATTAAGTGATTACTTAGTAAATTTAAACAATTTATATTTGAATGATTGATTTTTCTTAATAGTATGGATAAATAAAAAATTATGAATTTTGTTTGAATAATATTATTAATTTTATAACATCTTAAATATATTAATTTTCAATTTTATCCTATAAATTTATGTGTAAATAAAGATAAATTTATAAAATTACTACTATTTATTTGAAATTTATTACTTTATTAAATTCCTCAAAATAATTATAAAAAATGCTATACAATCAAAATTAATTTCTTTTTACGTATTTTAAAATAAGAGTTGTAATTGCATTTTTTATTCCATAAATTTAACTAAAAAGTCATATTATCATAAAATTTTCAAAAATCTACTCCCTGTCGAAATAGAAAAAAGGAAAGCAAATTGATTTTTTACAAAAATAATAAATATAAAAATCATATTTCAAAATACAGAATTACTTAATTATTTATCCTCGCCCAACAAAGCAAAATACCAGGCCCCTGCTTCTAGACATAAAATACATTTATTATAAAAGTGATATATGTGATATAAATTTTCTGAATCAACAATCTCAATGTCTAATGCGGTTAATTTTTTTGTTATTTGACAATATTAATTTGAAAATAAATGAGGTTTAAGTGATAGTAACTTTTTACTCAATTCAAGAAATTGTAATAAAATATATAAAATATTTACACCCATAACATCAAAAGATATATTTATCTGTATAACATAAAAAAATTAGTATTTTTTACCTTTACCTAAACAAGAAAATAGTTATATTTGCTCATTAAATTTTTTATCCTGTGCATCAATTAATACACAGAAGATCATCGAATTTTTATCAAACAAGTTCTTATGATATGACTATCATGCACTCTTTTGTAAATCAATTTACAAGATTTTTATTGATTGCATATGTTATACGGATATTTATTCAAAGGTGTGATATATTACTACTACGTCTAAACTTTGATTCGTATATATACAAGTATGTTATGTCTAAATATATTTAAATAGTAAATTCATCATGTACGAAACAATATACATATTGTATATTTTATAAATTAATTATTCATATATTAATAATTTGAAGGAAAAAAAACAATTTCGTAAAATTATTCAAATGTACAATAAATTTGATGATATCGGTAATTTTATTGCCAACGAGAATTAATTTAAAATAAAAAGAAATTCTTAAAATGACGAATTCGTTTTTGACAAAATCATGAATTATATTGAAATTTTAAATTTGTAAAAATTAATTCCAAAAAAAATATTGACCCTATTTGACTAAACTTATTTTTTAGAAATAAGTATTTACTTCCAAAAAAAAGTACAAATTTATTACTTTTTTCTGAAAATAAATATTATTTCTGAAAAATAAATTAAAAAATAAATTTGTTTTTGAAAAATAACTACTTATTTATATTAAAATATATATATTTACATTCTTTTTTTCTTTTTTTCTGAAAATAAATATTTTTGGCTAAATTAGTAAATTTTGAAATTCCACACCTAGAGGGGGGGTGAATAGGTGTTATAGCTAACTATACCCATTTTTTTATGTATTATCAAATATTTATCAGAATGCCTGGCAGCGTGCTGTTAAGGTTAATTAATTGTTATCAGTATGCTGACAGTGGGTATATAAAGCAGAAAACAATTAACAGCATGTAAAGCACACACAAGAATTTTAGCCAGGTTCGACCCCTAACCCTATTGGTCTACGTCCTGGTCCCCTACCAAAACTGGTGAGAGAATATATTATTAATCACTGAAATGTACCACGATTACAGATTAACAATATATCTTCCCCTTTCCCTATTACTGCTAGCAGCTTGCTGATAACTCCTGTTCCCTGAAACAAATGCCCTCTAAGACCTGTACTACACCAAGTACACTCTTCTCTAGCAAACTATTTCCCTGAACCCTGTTATCCAAGCTTGACTACACAGCAATAAACATTACAGATTGAGCAATACAATTCGAATGAAATTTTACAACTCAACTATGAACTCACACGCATATATAATCACATATATATCAATAGAGCTCGATTATAAAAGATATAGCAATGAATATCAGTTGAGTTTAGAAAACTTATTGATGTATAATCGTGAGATAGCTTCTTGAAATAATACTTGAGTTCTCCAGCTTTTAATACGATTATAATCAATCCATATTTATAAGCATATAACGCTCAATAACTCAAACAAACTACAACGGTCTTGAATCCAATTCTCACGTTTAGTTGTTAGGGTTATATGACTGTTATTAGCCCATAGATATGAAATATAAACTGATGATAAGATATTTGAAATCGTTTGAAATAGTCTACATCAGATTATATGCGTAAAAACCAATTAAATAGGAAGGATAAGAAGTTTAAAATAATAAAACCACTTCCTTTTAATTAGAAAAGATATTTTATGAGCTCTAATAATATATAATAGTTATATAAACATATTAGAGTTCTCACAAGTTATCCCTAAGAATTCTCCTTGAAATCCGCACTTGACTTGGTCTTCAAGTAAATCTGGGCGGAGACTGTAAGCTTGCTGTTAGTACCATTCTGTACCTACTAGCTTGCTATTAGTCATAACCTGTAATTGTTAGCTTGTTGACAATGTATATATATTAATAATTCTTGCAAGTACATGTCAGTAACATACAGAATATGTATATTAGCTTGCTAACAAGTATAAATACAAGCTATCAGCTTGCTACTAGTGTTATCATCAAAACCTAAGGAGTATCAATCTCCCCCTTTTTGATGATTACACCTACATTTTAGGAAAGAGATAAACTCCCCCTAAATCCTGCAATCCTGTAAACTCAAGATATACAATATATATCAGATTCACAGAATAAACAGATAAACATAATTTAAACCAGATAAGGCACACATTAGATAAACCAAATTAATTTTCGGATAAACCAAAAATTAACCAAATATCATCCAAATCAACATAAACCAGCAATGGTGAACTAAATCACCAAGTTCAAGAAAATAAAACCCTAATATCAACCAAGTCTTAGAAACAAATAAGTCTTTAAAACACAAATAAAATCCCCGAATCCTAAAATTCCTCCCCCTTAATCATTCTTAATTATAAACTAAGAGTTCTTGGGAGAATCAGCCATCTCATTCTTATCAGCAACATCAGTCTTTGGCTGGACCTTGGGAGAAGTAGACTTATGACCCGGAAATATGTTCATCAAATCTGTAGCAGCTTCAATGACATCATCTAAATCAGCAGACCTCTGAGTTCCTTGAGTTGAAGTATCTGGAGTAATCCCCACTGTAGCAGTGACATGTTGGAGGACTTTGTGATACTCAACAATTTCAGTAAGCAGATGAATAATCTTAGCTTGACTAGCCTTCACATCTTTCATGAAATCACCCAAAGCAACCTCAGTAGAAGCATCAAGTTCAGTAGTAGCAGGAGGAGTAGAAGATGGAACCGCTGGTTCAACAAGGCTAAGAACACCATCTTTGTCCACTTTCAGACCAGATTGAGTTAAACACTTACCATCCAAAAATTCTTTCACAATAAGAGACTCTGCCCCTTCTAAATTAACTCCATACCACTCAAACACACGTGTCAAGAGACAACCATAAGGGAGTGCAGTAGAGGGATTGGACTCAACAGTGTGAAACATATTTTTAAGAATTAAATCACAGAGATCAAATGATCGACCAGCTAAGAGCATAGCAACAACAACCACATCTTGAGATGAAAAATTTGATTTTGAACCCAACCGAGGACAGATATTAGAAATGCACACACGAAACAATGCATGTGCCATAGGATGTACCAATGCAGTGGCAGGTGTGAAAAACTCAGACACAGACGAATCAACTAGTAACAACTTCAATTGATCTAGAGACTCAAAATCATCAAGATTTTTAGGACCTCTTAATGTATGGATTGAAACAGTAGAAGAAGACTCAAGTTGCAGAATCACACTTAAAACAGGGACGGGTAGATTGATTTTAGTATCATTAACAAAAGACACAAGATTATTAAACTTATTATAATGAAGATTCGCATAAAACTCGCGCACACGATCAGGATAAACAACCCTAGGTAACTCACACAGAAAATTCTTAAATCCAACATCAGAAAATAGCTTAACGATACCACACTTGGCAAAGATCTTACCAGATAAGGGTTTCCCATAGATTATTTTGCGAGATCCAATTTGTTTGTCAATATATTGATCCAAAAACTCATCACGAACCCTCACAGACATCTTCAACTTTTTAGCCCCGGAATCAATTCCCATATCAGACCGACGATCATCTGATTGGCCACCATCACTTTCAATTAACACAGGATTTCCCTCATTATCATACTCTTCTTCAGCGCGAAGTAAAAGCTTTCGCTTCGTCTTAGTTGTGGAAGTAGAAACATCAGTGGTACGAGCCCCTGCGTCTTTGCATGATGCCCTTGTCTTCGTCCTCATCTTGAATCGCAGTAAGATAGAGATAACCACAAGTACTGTGTATTTGTTGAAAATGAAATTGAAAACCCTAGCGCCGATTGGTTTTCTTGGAAGTAGAAGTGAAATGGGACTCAAAAGACACACTTCTTTTATAGTCCGTTTAATAACTAAGAGAGGAGTATTTTTAGGATAAATAAAATTAAGTAACCCCAACCCCCGAATAAGACTCATTTTAAATAAATATCTAAACACAATTTTAGAAAAACCAATCTATCTCTTAGATTCCTATTTATATGCAACAGATAAGAATTTGAATTTCAAAAAAAATCTACTTAATATTCTAGAAATCTTAAACAATTAAAGCACATAGTTCTAGAGTTAATTCATAAATATCATGTAACGGGCATATAAAATATTAACAAATTAATCATTTAAACACGTAACAAACCAAGCATGCAAAAGATTTAAAATTATACTAATTTTTAACAGTAAGTTGATAGTACCCGTTTGTAGCCTGTCAGCTTGCTGACTGAACATCACACATGCCTAATTCTCTTCTTAGCACATTAAACCTTTCTTCTGCTAAGGGCTTTGTAAAGATGTCAGCTAGCTGTTCTTCTGTAGACACAAAAATCAGCTTGACTTTACCTTTTGCAACATTATCTCTCAAGAAATGGTGTCGAACATCAATATGTTTAGTTCTTGAGTGATTCACTGGATTTTCTAACAGATTAATAGTGCTAGTATTGTCACAATAAATCTTTGTTTGACCACACTTGATTCCAAAGTCCCTGAGTGTTTGTCTCATCCATAGCACTTGAGAGCAACAGCTACCAGCTGCCAAGTACTTTCCTTCAGCTGTAGATAATGCAACAGAAGTTTGCTTCTTGCTTAACCAAGATACCAAACTTTGTCCAAGAAATGCACAAACACCACTTGTACTTTTTCTATCAGTTTGACAACCTGCATAGTCTGCATCACTATATCCAACAAGATCAAAAGCATTTGTGATAGGATAAAATAAACCAAGATTCATAGTTCCACTTAAATATTTAAATATTCTCTTAATAGCATTCAAATGGGACTCTTTTGGTTGAGCTTGAAATCTTGCACAAACACAGACACTATACATTATATCTGGTCTAGAGGCTGTAAGATATAGTAAACTACCAATCATACCTCTATAAGCTCGAACATCAACATCTTTACCTTTTTCATCTGCTGTCAGCTTGCTGACAACACTCATAGGTGTTGATTTCGACTTGAGATTCTCATATCCAAATCTTTTGAGTAGATTCCTGATATACTTGGATTGATGCACATAAACTCCTTCAGGAGTTTGCTTAATTTGGAGACCCAAGAAGTAATTGAGCTCTCCCATCATGCTCAAGTCAAACTCACTACTCATGCACTTAGAAAACCACTTACACATAGAATCATTAGTAGCACCAAAAATTATATCATCCACATATATTTGAACAACTAAAATATCATTACCTTTAAACATAGTAAATAATGTGGGATCAATTTTACCTCTAATGAATCCATTTTTGATGAGAAACTTACTTAACCTTTCATACCATGAACGAGGAGCTTGCCTTAATCCATATAAAGCTTTCTTCAATTTGAACACATGGTTAGGATATTTCTCATTCTCAAATCTAGGAGGTTGCTTAACATAAACTTCTTCTTTAATGAACCCATTTAAGAAGGCACTTTTAACATCCATTTGATGTAATTTGATTTTCTTATAGCATGCAAATGAAAGTAGCATTCTTATAGATTCCAATCTTGCAACAGGAGCATAGGTTTGCTCAAAATCAATTCCTTCTTGTTGATTGTATCCTTGAGCAACTAGTCTTGCCTTATTTCTTGTGATAGTACCATATTCATCAACTTTGTTCTTGAACACCCATTTAGTACCAATGATTGAAGCATCCTTAGGTGGCTCTACAAGTTCCCAAACATCACATCTTTCGAATTGATTGAGTTCCTCTTGCATTGCCATGATCCAGTTTTCATCTTCTAATGCTTCCTTAACATTCTTTGGTTCCTGTTGAGCTAGAAAAGCTGCAAATGCACATATGTTTGCTTGACCTTTCCTTGTCTTGATTCCTTCTGATTTGTCACCAATAATCAAATTAGGAGGATGATTCTTGACTGTTCTAGTTGACTTTGGTAAAGAATGTTGAGCTATAACTTCTTCATCTAGCCGAATTCTCTTGGATGGAGGTGATACATCATCTCCTTGAAAGATATTCATCTTCTCTGGTGATCTATGACCTCTAGGACCATCCAAAGTAAGTCTAGCCATTTTCTCCAATGTTTCATCAACTGTAGAAGAGGTTTCAACTTGCTTATTAGCTTCTGGAGTTGCATCTGTTGGCTTGTTAGCTTGCTGATATCCAGTATCTTTCTTTGTCAGCATGCTGTCAGTACCTATTCCTGCAACATCTTCCTCAACACTTGAAAGATCATGAGTAATTTCTTGAAATGAAACATTAACAGACTCTTCAACAATATGTTTAGAAGTATTATAAACTCTATAAGCACGACTTGTTAAAGAATACCCCAAGAATATAGCTTCATAGGATTTAGCATCGAATTTACCATCTTTATCCATGGTTTTGAGCACATAGCATTTTGATCCAAACACCTTGAAGTAGCCAATGTTTGGTTTCTTCTTCTTTAGCAATTCATAGGGAGTTTTGTTAAGTATAGGCCTTATCAGCACTCTGTTAAGAACATAGCTTGCTGTGTTAACAGCTTCTGCCCAAAAGCTTCTTGGCAGCTTGCTTTCCTACAGCAAAGTCCTTGCTGTTTCTTGCAAAGATCTGTTATTACGCTCTACAACTCCATTTTGCTGAGGTGTACGTGGTGCTGAGAATTCATGTGTAATGCCTCTTTCTTCACAGTAAGAAATAAAGTCTTTTTGGAATTCTCCACCATGATCACTTCTTATGCCTACAAGTCTTGTATCAAGCTTGTTCTCAAGCAACTTTATTAGCTTCTCAAATTCACTAAAAGCACAATCTTTAGTACGAAGAAACAATACCCAAGTAAATCTAGAATAATCATCAACAATAACAAATGCATATTGTTTACCTCCAATACTTTTATATGCTTCAGGACCAAATAAGTCTAAATGTAAAAGTTCTAAAGGTTTAGAAGTTGATACCACTTTCTTAACCTTATGTGGAGTTCTTATTTGCTTTCCTAATTGACAAGTAGAGCATGTATCCATCTTGACATACTTCAATTTAGGCAATCCTCTAACCAACTGTTTTGTTGACAGCTTGCTGAGTAAGTCCATGTGAGCATGTCCAAGTCTTCTATGCCATATTTCTGGATTAGTATCAACTGCTGCTAAGCAATAGGATTGTTCATGTTCTTCAAAGTCCAATAAATATATATTTCCTTCCCTTCTAGCAATTAGGGGAACTTTGTTAGTACCAACAAGAATAGTACAATCATGTAAACCAAATTTAACTTCATGTCCATCATCAAATAATTGACTTATACTAAGTAAATTATAAGTAAGACCTTTAACATATTGTACTTTGTTGATAAAAATGATACTATTACCAATTGTTCCTTTTCCAAGAATTGGAAGAGTTTTGCTATCACCAATTGTGACCTTGCCACCCTTCTTCATCTTTAGATCAAGAAACTGAGATTTGTCTCCACTCATATGCCTAGTGCAACCACTGTCCAAAATCCATTGATTTGATTTGACCTTGGCTACGAGACAAACCTATAAAACAAACATGAACAACTCAACGTTTTGGTACCCATATTGGTTTGGGTCCAGTATGGTTAGTTGATAAAACATATAGAACATTCAAATCAGACTTCTTGATCCACATTTGGACCACTTTAGGAACTTGTTTCCCTGTTCTGTTAGTCTTATCAGCTTGCTGTTTTGTTCTGCATGTCTTATCAGCTTGCTGTCTTGTTCTGCCTGTCTTATCAGCTTGCTGTCTGGGAGCTTTTTGTCTTTTCCAGCTTGCTGATACTCCATTTCGAACATTGCAGTTTTTAGCTAGATGACCCTTCTTTTCACACTTGTGACAGATTGACCAGGGCATAGCATAATCATATGGAATGCCATTCTTGCCTTCATATTTCAGAGATTTATCTTTTGTTGTGGAAGTTGATCCAAGACCTTCTCTATCGAATGGAACTTTAGTTTGATTCATCATAGATTTGAGACTTTCTTCTCCTTGAACAAACTTTCCCATACCTTTCTGGAGTTTCTTGATTTCATCTTCTAACTCCTTGATTTTTTCAGCCTGATTGGATATTTCAATTAATCTGTTTGATTTGCTTAACTCGAAAGCTTCCAAGCTTGCTGCTTGAACTTTGAATTCTGCTCTCAGCGAGTTGAGTTCCTTCATAAGTGTTTCATTCCTTCTCTGAATTTGAAGATTGTTTCCTTCAAGTTGAGATATCTGTTCCTTGAGCTCAGAAATGATTCCACTACTTGCTTTGGAATTCTTCTCGGTTAGAAATTCAGAAATGACTTTCTTGAGATGAACATTCTCCTTTTCTAACTCATAATTTTCATTCTTTAATTCCATTAGTTCTACCATATTGATATTGACTTTTTCCTGCATGGTTAGTATGTCTAACATAGGAGTATCACTAGGTATTTCAGAATTAAAAGAGTTTACCTCACTGTTGGTGTCTGATCCAAAATAATCAGTCTCACTTGAGCCTTCAATGCCAACAAGAGCTAGGTTTACCATCTCATCACTTGATTCATCATCAGAAGCTGAGTCATCTTCATCACTCCAGGTTAGAAGTGCCTTAGATTTCTTCTTGTCTCTGTAGTCAGCTTGCTGTTTAGACTGTTTAGTCTTATTTTTCAGCTTATAGCAATCTCTCTTGAAATGCCCTTTCTTGCCACATTCGAAGCAAGTGTCATCTTTGGATTTTGACTCTCTTTTTGCACCAAGAGCTTTACCTTTGTCTCTTTTCATTCTGTTCTTCTTTTCAATCATCTTTTTGATTTTCCTTGAAAGAAGTGCTAGTTCTTCATCAGATTCTGTATCATCATCAGATTCCAGCTTGCTGTTAGTGGAATGCAAAGCCAGATTCTTCACCTTCTCAGTAGCAGCCTTGACATCAGTTAGTCTGCCATCTTGAAGTTTAGTTTCAAACTGTTCTAGCTCAGCAAAAATAGCTAGATGATCCATAGTATCAATAGTTGTAGCAGATTCCAATGCTGTAACTTTAGCTTCAAACATAAATGGGACTGCACTTAGAACCTTCATGTTGATTTCATCTTGTGGAATCTTTTTGCCCAACCTTTGTAAGCTGTTTACAATGACTTGAAACCTTGCTTGACTTTCTCGAACGATTTCACCTTCCTTGAGCTTGAAATTGCCAAACTCATTCATTAGCTTGCTAAGTTTCACCTTTCGTAGAGTTTTGGAACCTTCATGATAAGTTTCCAAAGCCTCCCAAATTTTCTTTGCAGATTTGAGTGAAGATACTTTGTCATATTCAGTTTGATCCAAGCCACTAATAAGTATGCTTCTAGCTTTTCCATTGTAACTATACTTTGACAGCTCATCGGTTGTAAGATCATCAACATCTTTTGGTTTGTCATCCTTATCTAGAAACACATAAGGACCTTTCTGTACAACTCTAAGAACAAGTGGATCTCTGGATAAATAAGTCTCCATTTGGCCTTTCCACCAGTTGTAATTGTCAGTTCCCGTGAGAATAGGTGTTGATACATACGTTTTTCCATAACATGAGTCAGCCATTAGATCTTATACTTTTCCTGTTACAGAAATGTTAGTATACCAAAGCTTTGATACCAAATGAAATTCCACACCTAGAGGGGGGTGAATAGGTGTTATGGCTAACTATACCCAATTTTTTATGTATTATCAAATATTTATCAGAATGCCTGGCAGCGTGCTGTTAAGGTTAATTAATTGTTATCAGTATGCTGACAGTGGGTATATAAAGCAGAAAACAATTAACAGCATGTAAAGCACACACAAGAATTTTAGCCAGGTTCGACCCCTAACCCTATTGGTCTACGTCCTGGTCCCCTACCAAAACTGGTGAGAGAATATATTATTAATCACTGAAATGTACCACGATTACAGATTAACAATATATCTTCCCCTTTCCCTATTACTGCTAGCAGCTTGCTGATAACTCCTGTTCCCTGAAACAAATGCCCTCTAAGACCTGTACTACACCAAGTACACTCTTCTCTAGCAAACTATTTCCCTGAACCCTGTTATCCAAGCTTGACTACACAGCAATAAACATTACAGATTGAGCAATACAATTCGAATGAAATTTTACAACTCAACTATGAACTCACACGCATATATAATCACATATATATCAATAGAGCTCGATTATAAAAGATATATCAATGAATATCAGTTGAGTTTAGAAAACTTATTGATGTATAATCGTGAGATAGCTTCTTGAAATAATACTTGAGTTCTCCAGCTTTTAATACGATTATAATCAATCCATATTTATAAGCATATAACGCTCAATAACTCAAACAAACTACAACGGTCTTGAATCCAATTCTCACGTTTAGTTGTTAGGGTTATATGACTGTTATTAGCCCATAGATATGAAATATAAACTGATGATAAGATATTTGAAATCGTTTGAAATAGTCTACATCAGATTATATGCGTAAAAACCAATTAAATAGGAAGGATAAGAAGTTTAAAATAATAAAACCACTTCCTTTTAATTAGAAAAGATATTTTATGAGCTCTAATAATATATAATAGTTATATAAACATATTAGAGTTCTCACAAGTTATCCCTAAGAATTCTCCTTGAAATCCGCACTTGACTTGGTCTTCAAGTAAATCTGGGCGGAGACTGTAAGCTTGCTGTTAGTACCATTCTGTACCTACTAGCTTGCTATTAGTCATAACCTGTAATTGTTAGCTTGTTGACAATGTATATATATTAATAATTCCTGCAAGTACATGTCAGTAACATACAGAATATGTATATTAGCTTGCTAACAAGTATAAATACAAGCTATCAGCTTGCTACTAGTGTTATCATCAAAACCTAAGGAGTATCAAATTTCACTCCTATAAAATAAATATTTATATATATCTAATTCTCGAAATAACCCATCATCTAAAATAACCAACTATATCCCTTTGTTAAGCCTAGGTTGAGTCAATTATAATTATAAGAAAGAGTAATTTCGTCTTTTACCCAAGTTGTGAATGTGTCTTCCTCTCTCCACTAATTCTTTCTCTTCCTTATTTCTTATACTACATCTACTAATTTTCTCTATTCCTTATTTTTTACGCTACCTCCACTAATTCTCTCTCCTCCCCATTTTTTATCAATATCTTATTTTCTATTTTTATCCTCTTATATATTATACTAATTCATAACATCTCTAATTTCTCTTATTTTTTCCAAAATTATTTATAAAAATGCTTATATTTTCATAGTTAATAAATATTTTTTATAACACCATACTAAACTTAAATTGAGTTAATTATAGTTATAAGAAAGAGTAATTTCATCTTTTACGCAATTATAGTTTTAAAGAAAATTCATTGCATATAAATCAAATTCAAAAAATTAAGTGAGCTAATAAATAATAAAAAATAATGATCCTAATTTAGAAATTATATCAATAATTCTGAGTATTTGCTTATTTACCCATATACTTTAAAAGAATTTATATTGTATAAAACAAAATGTTAAAATAATTATTTTAAAATTTGTCATATATTAAATTTTAATAAATTATTATACTACTAAATAATATCCTCTCATAACATCCAACCTGAATATAAATATTCTCTCAACTCAATTTGTATTTAAATTATTATTTTATTATTAAATTAGTTTATTATAAACAAAATTACTATATATAAATAATATATATAATAGTAAAATACATTATAATAGGAAAAAATGATAAATAAATGTCTTTTTATTAATCTAAATTTTTTAAATTATATATCATTTTATTATAATAATTTTATTTTTTCCTTAATTTATATTATAAATCAATATTAATTGAAATTAATAATTAAAATATGGTATAAAATTAAAAAATATACCATATATTATAAATATGATAACAAATTTTCATTAGAAAATGTAAGATGAAATACTTATTTTTTTAAGAAAAAAATATCCTGATTATTCATGAAAATCCCCGTTCTCTTTTTAGGTGGAGACTGAGAACAAACTAATTCCCATTTAAAAATGTAGCGTGTTTAAGAATTGAGTTGGAATAATTATTTACAACATTTAATAATATTATACATATTTATATTATATAAAAGAGTCATTTTCTACCGTCACAGTTGGATATGTAACATAATACAGCCAACTCATCCCTCACCATTAAAAAAACAAAAGGACGGTTGTGATTAAATAAAAAAAATGACATACGCTCTATTATATAGCGTACTACGCTCTATAATAGAACGTATGTGATTTTTTTATTTCTTTTTATTCCCTTAATTTGCCATGTGTAAATTATTTTTTTTAAAAAATCACATATTCTCTATTATAGAGCGTACCTATATGGCTTGAAAATATTTTAAGTCAAAACAGCTTCACAGTGCGAATACGAGATACATAGGAGAGAGGCGCGAGAGGGAACGAGTGGAGGAAACATATTTGTAACAACAACGGAGGAACACAGATTTTAAGTTTTGTTTCATTATACGATTCGCCATTACAACCCTAAAACAAACGATTCTAAAATCTAGATTTTTTTAGAGAGCACGGGTGTGAAATGGGTATGAGATGGATCATGAGATTGGCAAAATTGAAATGAGTTTTAGAGAGTTCATAGAAATCTCCAAAAATTAACGCTCTATTATAGAGTGTATGTTACTTCTTTTCTAAATCTGAGTCGTTGATTTGGATTTTTAATGATAGAAGATGAGTTAGTTGTATCATATTATTTATCCAACTGTGCGTCCCGAACTTTTTCCTGTATAAAAAATATTGATTTTATTTCAAAAACAAAATCAATATTTTTTGATTACACCCAAACAAATCTGAGCCGTCCAAAATACAGAAAGAAAACACAAATACCAAGATCTGATCTTCACAGCAAACCCTCTCTGTCATTCTCTCAACCAAGCCAATTACTCTGTGATCTGATTCTACACTTTTCTTGGGTAACTTCCTAATCCCACTCTCCTCACTATATATATACATATAATTTTTTTATGATTTTGTATCTATATCTATTGTGTTTTGTTGTTCATTTCTTTTAGATTGAAAAAATGTTTGGGAGAGCACCAAAGAAAAGTGACAATACAAAGTACTATGAAATTCTTGGTGTCCCAAAAACAGCATCACCAGATGATCTGAAGAAAGCTTATAGGAAAGCTGCTATCAAGAATCATCCTGATAAGGGTGGTGATCCTGAAAAGGTTGTTTTTTTTATTGTTTTTAGTGTTTGATTTGCTTATTTTATTGTTTTTGTTGATGTATTGTTTGTAAGATTGGATCTTTTTGATGTTTTTGTGTATATTTCTTTGAGATTTTATCTGGGTATGTGTTTTTGTTATGTTTTGGATTTGGGGTATGTTTGGATTGATGAAAGGGGAGGGGTTGTGATTGATGGGGAATGTGATTTGTGGGGACAGTTTTATAATGGAAGGGGAGGTGATTGAAACACAATTAAATCTATGGGTTACGACCTATTGGGAGGTTGGGGCCTGGGGGTGAGTGACTTATTTTGTATGTATGGACACTTGTATCGGTTGAAACACAATTATGAGTGTCTAATAGATATGGGTGGATCTGTCAATTTTATGAAATGCATAATATTCATTTTCATTATTTTAATTAACTAATGAAGGTTAGTACGGTACATTAGTAGTACATTTCTCCCAATTTTATTCCATTATATTAACTTTCATTATGTTAGTTACATTGCATACCAACAGAAATACCCCTGCCTAATTAAGCATACCCGAAACTGATTTATGAACCCCAGGTGATAGAGAGAACTGAATAGTCTGGGACTTTGGACAGAGAAATAGAGGAGAATGATGGTTTGTCATGATGAGAAGCTATTGTGTGTTGGTTATATTGAGTTTTTTATATAAGTTTTCCTCTTCACTTGAATTGATGATTACTAGTATATATGCAACTACAATGATTGCTGATTTGTTTCAATAGCATTTATTTTGTTGAATGTTGTTTGTATTAGCAAAAGTGTTTAGCATGAAATTGGGATACTTTGTTTGAGATTCTGAGTTGCGATTTTGAGCAGCTCAGCAAAACTTCCAAGTAAAAAAGTAGCATCAGTTTCACTACCTTTTTTTCCTGCTAAAATCAGTTTTTAAGTGTCAACAGCTCAACAGTGTCACATTAATGGTTAGAGTGTGTTTGCTTGGGAATCAAAGATGTGCGATGTATTATGCAGTAAAATGAGTTTTGGTGTGTGAAGATTGTTGCAACTACATTATATCGGAGTGGTGAAATATATGAATGTGAGACATCATAATTGATGCTGCAACATGGGAATATAAATTGAAATGAAAAGCTGTAAAAAAAACTTATTTCTTTCAAAAAGTAAATTTGGAATAAATTGAAGAATGCCGCGTATGAAAATAAGAGCTTCTGTTAACAAATTTTTGAAATTTGTTGACTAATCGGTAGGCAGGGACAAATTAATTGTAATTTGTACCAGCCCCGGACCTAAATAAAGACAGTGGAAACCAGACTTGTTATTGCACCCAATGACAAGGTAAAGAAAGGTTTTTTTTGTAACATGTAATTGAATATTTATACATCTGTGACTGAAAAATATGTAAAAAGCTATACTGATAATTACGCAACTCTAAAAAAATATATAATATCTCTTTTTTCGTTTTCTTTTGGTCTGCCCTTCCGGGGAAAAAGGCTTAATTTACGATATGTTGTATTGTGCTAGTTTAAAGAGCTTGCACAAGCATATGAGGTTCTGAGTGACCCGGAGAAGCGTGAAATATATGATCAGTATGGAGAGGATGCTCTTAAGGAGGGAATGGGTGGTGGCGGAGGTGGTGGCCATGACCCGTTTGACATTTTCCAATCCTTCTTTGGGGGCAGCGCATTTGGTGGTAAGTTTGTGTTCACGTTTTCTTGTTTTTTTTTTAATTTCTTTATGCAATTATGTTCTCAGTTTTAGCATTATACATGTTTTATTAGGAGGTGGTGGCAGCAGCAGAGGACGGAGGCAAAGAAGGGGTGAGGATGTCATTCATCCGCTCAAGGTTTCACTAGAAGATCTTTGCAACGGGGCTTCCAAGAAGCTTTCCCTTTCGCGTAATGTAATCTGTTCTAAATGCAAGGGGTGAGTAGTCATTCATTCCTGACTGTGTATGTTCTGTACCTTATTGTACCATTGGTCAAATTCTTACTCTTGTTATAATTGTGTGCGTGCATATATGAAGAAAGGGATCGAAGTCAGGTGCTTCAATGACATGCCCTGGCTGCCAGGGTTCTGGAATGAAGGTTTCTATCAGACACTTGGGCCCGTCTATGATCCAGCAGATGCAGCATCCGTGCACTGACTGCAAGGGAACTGGAGAAACAATTAACGACAAGGATCGCTGCCCTCAGTGCAAAGGTCAAAAGGTCATGCAGGAGAAGAAAGCGATAGAAGTTATTGTGGAGAAAGGTATGCAAAATGGACAGAAGATTACGTTCCCTGGAGAAGCTGATGAAGCGGTAATTAGAACACTCCCACTATTAAACTTACGATTTTCAAAGGCCTCTTTTGCTAAAGTCAAAACTTATCTTTTTGCTGTTCAACTGACAATGTTTTAAACTCAACATGCTATATTTCAGCCTGACACAGTCACTGGGGACATAGTGTTTGTCTTGCAACAAAAGGAGCACCCCAAGTTTAAGAGGAAGGGTGATGATCTGTTTGTTGAACATTCGTTGTCTCTTAGTGAAGCACTTTGTGGCTTCCAATTTACCTTGACTCACCTAGACGGCAGGCAGCTTCTCATTAAATCCCGACCAGGAGAAGTGGTCAAGCCTGGTAAGTTGGAGCATTGCAAATTAGCTTTGTTTTTACGTCCATTTGAAAGTTGTGACTTGTTATAGAGTATGAGCTTGTTTTAAGTTTTAAATTCTTGTTATATGTTGGCCTGATTGTTTTCTATTGTTTGCATTTATATTGTTCTCCCCCGCTTCAAGTCGAGCTTATCCTTGTTTTCCACAGTAACCTTTTGTATTCTCATGCATGTGTTTTTTCTGTTAAAATCATTATATATTCTGAAATGTATCTTTTCTTTGAGCATAATAATTTTATACATGAATTTATTATGTCATTGAACATCTCGATTGTGAGGTTCATGAATGATTTTTACCAAGAAGGCTCGAATCGTGTTTTCTTTTGTGAATAAAAGCATGAATCATCTTCAACAATTACACAAATTTAGTTACTTTTGCCATTTATCCGCAGACCAATTCAAGGGAATAAATGACGAAGGAATGCCAATGTATCAGAGGCCATTTATGCGAGGGAAGCTCTATATTCACTTCAGTGTAGATTTCCCAGAATCCTTGAGCCCCGAGCAGTGCAAAGCTCTTGAGGCCGTGTTGCCTCCGAGGCCTTCAATTCAGATGACAGACATGGAGCTGGACGAATGTGAAGAAACAACTCTGCATGATGTGAATATTGAAGAGGAGATGCGTCGGAAACAGCAAGCTGCCCAAGAGGCGTATGATGAAGATGAAGATATGCATGGTGGTGCTCAGAGGGTGCAGTGTGCTCAGCAATGATCAGCCTGTAGGAATTTGTTTAGCGCAAAGATTATCGTGGGTATCAGATCATTCATCCTCTTTCTCCTGCATCTGCAAAATGCAAATAAGATCTTTAGTGTGTGTCTTTTACCATAGGCTTTAGTTACTAGTTTTGGATTTAATATCGAACATTGTTGGTAATATTTGAATTGCAAACATTTGGTAAACTAAATGACGTGAGACGTGATTTCAATTTGTGCTTGTGTTTCTCGTAATGTTTTTGGGTAGTTTGTATAAAACTGCTGCTCTCAATGGTGCAGCAATCCCTGATATTATCATGCATCAGGTTTTATTGGTTCTACCAATAGAATAACTATTTAGTTGAAGCCATGAACGTTAAGCCTCAAGTACCTTGGGTCTTCAGCAGTCTGGCGAGTGGGTGATTCATAAATGATCCAGTTTCTTCCCTGTTTTTTTTTGTCACAACTCTACAACATATAGCTTCATCAATATCGTGAAATTATAACATCCAACTGTTGTTGATACATAGAACTAGGTCCAGGTGGTATAGTACGGTTTTCATTGTATTTGAGTCCAAATTCACATGAATGTGCCACGACTTCTCATTGTATTAAAATGCAATTAGAATGGGACCTCGGCGTGAGGCTACCATTGTTGTGTATTGAATATGCAGGATGCCATTACACCGGACTTTGACCTGAACCTGGCATTACTTCACGGAGATGGTGAAACGGTTTTGTTTTGATAACAAGGTGTTGAATATGCAGTCTTGTGATCTATATACGTAGATAAATTCTCGCCGTAGAGCCGTCTGTTTCTTGTGCCTTTCTCAATACATATGAGCTGCAATTTACCTGATACTATTCGAATAACATACTTTGTATATTTTAAGGTCGGAATGATATCATTTTCTCTATTTGATATTCATTTGATATCAATATAAAAATGCGGAGTAATGTATTTTCATATCTCTTGCCTACACTCTACGAAACAGACAAGGAAACAAATGTACAAATATGTAAAGACCGATTAGAACTTAGAAGCCATGTTGTAAGTAGCATATGGTTATCGAGTGAATGACGGTATCATTCTCTTCGTAAATCTGAGAACCATGGGTTCAAATCTTGTTCAGGGTACCATTCTCTTCATAAATCTGAGAATCTGGGGTTCAAATCTTGTTCAGGATAGGGGTGTGTCGTGTGCATGTTTGTATAAGACAATTGTTGAAAATACGAAAAATATAATAAATGGGATATCTTTCAATTAAAAAACAATAATAATAACAAAATGAATAGCTAGTAAAGTGACCTAAATATCAAACAATTTAACAACAAATGGGGCAAATAATCAACCCATTCTCATTACATTCTTCACATTGCTTCACCTTGTCATCACGATGAACAAAAACTCTTCTACTTCCATTACAAACAATACAAATCAGAAACCGAACCCCAACACACACTTCACACACTCCCTCTGATCCATCAACCAAAACTCCGTCAAAAAGTCGCCGTAGCTTCCCTTGCTCATGTAACATAACAACCACTTCAGCCCCTCCGATGTACCGTCCTTTTATAAACAATTTTGGTGGCACTACCTTTTCACCCAAAATCCTCCACAACTCTTCCTTAAACTCCAAGTGCATCGAAACATCTCTTTCAAAAAAGGAAACTCGAAACGTTTCTAGTAAAAACCGAATACTAGCACAATCTTCAAATGTCTTTCGTATCCCTCTAAGCCCTGTTGTGTACAAAATCACCTTGTTTTCGCCTCCTGGCGGACACTTCTCTTCAAATGCAAGCAAAGGGTTCTCGGTTTCTGAAATCCTTCGTGCTTTCAATGGACGATTTTCTTCTACATTTTCTTCAATCCCTTCCTCTATTCTTCCTCTTCTCTCATTTTCTTGAACTTTAACTTCCATCACTGCTTTCTCAAATACTGCTAAAAGATCAGGATCAAAACAAGAACCCAAACCCAAATTATCAATTTCTGATAAAGGGACTCCAAGATTTGAACTCACGACCCGGTTTCCGCAATTTTCTCCAACTCTAACATTCTCCTTGTCATCATCAACTGACTCATTAAACACCATTGTCTCTTCCACCTCTTCAAGATCATTCATAAGCTCTATCACATCAATATCCTCAACCTCCTGGACTTCCCCACCAATGTGCTTCCTGTTTTCGATGTCGTTGTCATAGTCTTTTTTACGAAGATCTCTAAAATGCGTAGGAATCTTGAAATTCTTGGATTTGGAAAGCAAGTTTTGAACAAAGCCATCTGGGGTAGTAGCTTGTAGAATTAAATCTGGCTTCAAATACCCAATTGATTTCACTGACTTCAATTTTTTCATAAACTTGCCTTTCATTCCCTTCATTTTTGTTTGAATATTTTTTAGTGGATGATTTAGATCCTTTGGAATTGTTTTTCTCAAGGGTTTGTCCACAGCAACCTAACGGCTACTAAATTGGTGGATAATAAAATTTTAAATTTTATAATGGGGAATAGATTTAAAACGGTATGGAATTAGAATATGCACAGGTTGTAAATAGAATATTTACAAAAAAAATTAATGACGTCAATATTTTCAATAGGGTTATTAAGGGATTGAGTCAATTAAAAATTATCAAATACATATTTAAAAAAAGTTTTATCACTTAAATATTTGAAAAAAGTTTTAGAAATTATTTTGGGATCTCTATCATTTCGCATAGAATATAATCATATAGATACTCATTAGTTGTTCTCAAATTATCAATTTTTGTGCTTCATTTTTCTTAGTCAGTCAAATTTATCTATCTTATTTGATATTTTTTCACTCAATTTGACCACATTTTAGTTTGAAATTATATTTATTATATAATTGAAAAAAATTGCATTATTAATATATATTTTTTAAAATTATAAATAAAAATTATAAGTTTCAATTAAAAATTTAGTCAATTTAATAATAATAAATTAAATAAACAAATTAATTTAGAATTAAAAAATATTATTTTATCTTGAATCGGATATTACTCAAGTAAATTGAACAATACATTTTTTCCATTACATAAACTTTTTATCAAAACATGAAAATATTTTTCATGAACACTTTTGAGTTTTGATAAATTTGTATTTAAACAGAATATATATAGAATAATCAAGTTCTATTAACTCAAATCTACAAAGTTTTCAACCTTAAATCCGTAATTCAAATTGGGAATGTAAAAAAATCGAATTTGAATCGGATCGACCTATATTTATATTCGGATCTATTTATTTTATTTGTATTCTGATTGAATTAGATCGAGAGTCTAATTTTTGAATATCTGGTCGGTTAGAATTAAGGGTTATGGGATCGGATATCCGATCTATTTAAAAAATAATTTATTTTTTAAAAATAAAATAAAACAATAGATAATTTAATTTAATAAAATATTTTAATTTAGAGTTATATTTAATATAATATAATTATATAAATATTTACATATTATGTATAATATATAAATTTATAATCGGATCAGATCGGATAGAAGTGAACCCATATTTGTTATTTATCTAATTCCTAATGGATCAAATCTTTTTCGAAGCATTGCTATCCATTTATTTAATTACGAATCGAATCGGGTCAATCAATTCCATCGCCTGATTCAAATCAAGTTGAATTCACATTCAATTTGAAAAATTATAATTTATTTATTTAATGATAACAAAATATTATTTTAACTAGTTTATATAGTATTGTAATTATTTTTTCACAACAAAATTTTAAAATTTTAAACTAATTCCATATAAATACTTCATTTGTCATTATAAAGAAATGATTGTTTACACATTTAGAGATTAATTTAATGAATAATTTTTGACTATTTTATATAATAATTATAATTTTTTATTCACTAATTTTCTTAAATTATAAATTAATTTCATATAATTTTTAAAAATAATAATTAAAATATATTATATTTCCTCCGCGAAGTGCGGGCTTATTTGACTAGTTTACATGTTGAAGACACAAATTTAGGTGTTAAAATATAAGACGGAGAGTATGTTTACTTATTCTTTCTAATTATAAAATTATTATATATATATATATATATATACTATATTATTAAAGACGAAAAATTAAAAGTTTTGGTCGGTATGGTACTAGATGAACCATAGAAAAGATCTTGACTGTCCAATTTTAAGTGAACCATAGAAATAATCTTAACCGTTGAATTTTAATAAAATATAATTTTAAAAAAATATAATCATACATACAATTCTAACACCAATAATCCTTCTTTTATGCAAACAACTCATAAACATTATAATTCTAAAGAATATAAACATTACTACTAAAATACAATCTCATATTAATCTTCTAACTAAAATATCTCACATTAATCTCCTAAGTAAAATACATCTCTATACAAAACAAATAAAAATTATCCTATTAAAATATAAATATAAAATAAATTATATAAAAACATATACATATAATATTAAATAAAATTTAAATTATTATTATACAAATACAAATAAATTCAAATCATTAAAAAATATTAAAATAAAAATATTAAAAAATTAAAAAAATTCATCCGTGCATCGCACGGGATATAAGCTAGTATTATTAAAGCCCAAAGATTAAAAGTTTTGGTCGTCGGTTGGTTTGGTACTGGGTGAACCACAGAAAAGATGTCGACCGTCCAATTTTATTAAACCATAGAAAAAATCTTGACCGTCTAATTTTAATAAAATATAATTTTAAAAAAGTATAGTCATACATACAATTCTATCCCAAGTAGTCCTCATTTTATACAAAATATCATAATAAGATAATAAAATATAATTTTAAAAAAGTATTGTCATACATACAATTCTATCTCAAGTAGTCCTTCTTTTATACAAAATATCATAATAAGATAGGATAATCTTATATTCAAATATCATGATAAGATCCATTTTATTATTCAAATATTCAAATTTTACTAATTTTTTTTAAAACTTGCCCAACTCATTGTCTAGAAAATTTTATTCTTTTAAGATTCTTCTTTAATTTGAATGCATTTTATTATTTCTGAATTTGGTAATAAGTAAATTAATCGAAATATTTTCCCCATACTGATTAATATAGAGTCCACGATTGAGTGGCATTTGGTCTTGCTCCATCAAATACAACCGCACTGGACTGCTTTTTCTCTCATATTCACTACCCTACAGTTTAACAACATAAAATTAGGAAAGAGTTGCTTCGGCAACGACCCGACCTTTCGTTCACGACACCGAATGTCCCTCTCAAGGTATCGTCACTTTGAGTGGGCTAAGGGGTGAAATCCTCTATTGTATAGACCCGATTGCTCTAAGATTGAGGATGGGTACTATGTATCTTGTGATTTCATTATCCGATATAACTACCGAAATTGCATTATACATCCAGAATAGATCTTTCAGCTCGATACAGCAATTCCAGTTTAACAACATAAAATTAGAGCTAACGCCTAGCTTCATACTGTCGGGCAGCGAAGCTTACACTTGTCTGGGGTATTCCGAAGGTGTAACCTAGGCAACGAAAAAGGGGCCCGATATTTCAACTAGAGGAGCGACCCTATCTCTAAAGGGGCTTACGAACGAGCGGAGTGCTTACGCCGATTGGTGGTCGTTAACGGGAGCAAATGAAGAGGAGCACACGGAGCGGAACTTCTTTTGGAAAAATAACTTTAAGAACTTAGAACTTCCTGAATTATCAAGAAGAGATGAGAAGCTGCGACCGTGTACACGTCTGGGCGTAATCAAGCTTCCAATAGAATGAGAAGAAGCCCAAAAAAAACCAAAAAGGAACATAACCTCCGATACGATAAACAGAATAAAACCGGATTTTCAGGACAACCCTGAAGTTTCCGCTTGATCGGAATCGATTCTATGATTGTGGAAGTGCAGACTCCATACGCAGCAGGTTTACTGGTGGTTCTACCTGAAAAGGTTGTGGATAATGCTGATATTATGACTTTATATAGCGAGAATTTCTTATACAAAAAATTGTATTCGTCCTTCAAAGATAGGAGTGATAAGATCCTATATGAGATGGTTAAACGAATTGATTTAGTAGTTAATAAACAGTATAAGCTCACTTTTGACAGTTATACGATTCCAGAAGATGATCCAGAATTGGGGCAATCACGTTTATTAGAAGTGGACAATAGAGTGGTATTCTGGCTATAACACTTGCTCATTCCCTGACTTCCTTTCTTCTCTCAGGGCATTCTCTTCTTCTTTAACTATGTCATTTGTTTTCACTAGCACCGGTTCCGAAGAAGGCTCGTGGCGCATGTGCGTGGATTAGGATTCTCGCGCCGATCACAGTAAAGAATCGCTATCCTTTGCCAATTCATTTGAAGTTGGTTAATTCTTTTACTCATTCGCTCTGGGTGCCCCTTCTTCCAATGATACTATAATTCCTATTTCTATCCCTTCATTCCCTCTTTTGGTCTGTATTCTATATTCAACGATGAATAGATTCTAATTAATAATAAGAATCTATTAGATTATAGAAATTAGAGTCTATATCTATAAAAAATAGAATATATAGGCTAAAGAGTAACAATATGTGTGGTGTACTTTTAGGAAGAGAGTTCATCTTGCGTAAAGGCGCCTGATCTCCAAAAGTTGACAAGCTAGGCGGATACGTAAAAGAGATTCTTTCTTTTCCATCACTTCGGCATGTATAAAAAAAATCCCTGATGAAGAAGAAAAGAACTCGACTTTGCCAAAGACATATGAGGCATACTCAGATGAGCAGTAGAGCGATTAAGAATACCTTATAGTCGAGTAGATCAGAGAGGGAGAAAAGTGTTCAAAGATCCTTCGGACTTCCCGTGCTACTTAAATTAATTTAACAATATTTTTCACATTATTTAAAATCATTTAAAGCAAATAAGAAACAACCACGTGCTTCGCACGGGTTATAAACTAGTATATATTATAAACAGGGGTGAAGATTAATAGTCAAAAATCCGGATACTTTAATTTTAATTCAAGTATTCAATTTTGAAAATTCAGAAATTTGGATATTCGATCTGATTTTTTCTGATAGGATAATCAATTCAGATTTTTTATATAAATTTGAGCCCGAATCTAAACTTTTCTAAAGACTAAATATTCAGATCTGATCCGATTTTATCTTTTTCTTAAAAAAATTATTTCTATAACTAATAATAAATAAATATATTAGTGATAGATATTGAAATATAACATATAAAATTAATTCAAAAATAATAATTAATAGAGAAACTGATTTTAAAAATTCTAAAATATTATAATTACATTGTTAAGTGAAAAAGAATTAAAAATATAATAACTGAAAGTGTACTTTTAATATATTAATTTTCTATTTTAACTTACGAATTCAAGAGATAGTGTGATATTCAATTTTTTTAAAAATTATTTAGAAAGATAATTAAATTCTAAGATTTTTATGTTTAAATATGGTATAATCAACTTAATGATTCATAAATTTAAATAAAATTGATCAAAATATAATAAAATAAATCATTTATCTATAAAATAATCTAAAATTTAAAATTTTAATTCAGATCGAGAAAAATCTGATTTAAATGGAAATTTGAATATTGGATATTCGATTAAACCTAAACCGGGATAGAATTTTAACAATTTAAAAAAATGGATATCCGATCTAATTTTAATAAACCGGATGAGATATTCAATTTTGCTCCCCTCTAATTATAAATAATTCATTGAAAATTTAAAATAAAATCTAAATGTTTTTCATTTATATAATAATAAGAAAAAAATGTATTTTATTATTAAAGTGGGATTATCAGACAAATTATAATGTACAATACACTTAATTTTTTAAATAATTAATGGTAATCTATTCTATGCAGAAAAATATTTAAAAGATATTTTCAAACTGAAGAGATTTATAATATTTATTTTAATTATAATATCACTTCGATTATAGAATATTATTAATCATTTTAATGATAAGTAGATTAGTAAGAAGCGTATATCGATCATCACATCAATCCAAAAGCATTTTTACCCTACTAAAAAACATACAGCCATTCAAAAACGGGGAGGAATTGTATTGAATTTTATTCATATGGATGAATGATATAGGCACGACTCGGTACTTTCAAACTAATATTAAGGTAATTTATTCTCACCCGTATCTCTTAAATTTCAATTACCGGTTTTATTGATACATAGATCACACGTAATATCTATTCGTAGTCGTATGTTGAGTAAAATCTTGCTTGATTGAAGTGATCGAATATTATTCAACTAGTCTCAATATAAAAGTATGTGAAAGATGATTAGTCTCGGTTAATATCATTCAACTAGTTTTCATACAAAAATACACGAAAGATGTTGGTCTCGGTTTCCCGGATAAATAATTGATTCTTTTTACTTATTGATCGAGACTTTGAACATTTTTTACATTTTTTGCTGAAATCTCACGTCTTCAAATAATTCTTTTTGACTAACCACGATTTTGGCTTTGTCGAGAATTCCGCTCGTGATATATCATGGGATTTGTAACTCACCATTCCATCGAATAAATTTTCTATCCTTCCGATTATGAGCATTTTTTTATTTTTATTTTTTCAATTAATGCCTTTTAGTTAATAATCCATTGGATTGGAGAACTGGATAATACTTTTTTTAAATAATGACTCATTAATCTATAATTTATTGAATGATTGTTATAAGACGGAAATTGAAACACATTAATTTCGCTCGCTCCTATCTTTAATTTCTTGACTCGTTTATATAAACAAAAATTTATAAAAAACTCAATATCAACATTAATAAAAATAATAATAACAAATACAAAAATTACATGTCATCATAATAGTATTTTTAAAAATTTAAATCAACGACTAAAATCAACCTAACTTCCTATTATAAATTTAAAAGTCGAGAAAAAAATGAAAACAAAAAACGAGTTGGTAAAAAAGAGACGTTGAGAGGATTAAATAAAAGATTAGCATCCCGAAATTTCCGAAATTCTTAACTTAATCCCCACACAAATTTTAATTTTCATACCTATCACAAATCACAATCTTCCCCCCTTGACCCCTTATATATATGTTAAAAAAAATGCATATATAAATATAAAATCATAGGCGCTACATTATTCTTTTTCTTTCTTCGCGATAAAACCCTAATTTACTCTCTCTCTCTCTCTCGTCTCTCTCTGCTTTTTTGATTTAAATTGACATCGATGGCGATAGCGAGCGAAGGCGAGACCTCCTATCGCGGTGGAGCAGGAGGGAAATTTCAGAAACGACCTGCTCGAAGGCACCAAACGACGCCGTATGATCGGCCGCAGTCGATTGTTCGAAACCCTAGACCCGATGGTTGGGTTTCCAAGCTTTTTGACCCGGCTTCTCGCTTTATTTCTGCTAGAGCCTTCAAGTTTTTCTCCAATTTTAGGAAACGAATCACAGGTATGTCGTATTGTATGTGTGTATATAACTTTTTGTATGTATAGTTTAGATCTGTAAAAAATGTTGTTGTTTTATGTGTTTTGTTATCCTCTGTTATCATTTTTGATGTCAATTTGTTTAATTGATGATGTTAGGAAGGTTTGATTTTCGATGAAGTTAATTGTAATTGTTTTAGAGATTTGTGTGTATATATGTTGGGGGATTTTTTGGAAATTTTAGATTTTGTTGATTTATGTGCTGAGATTGTGATATTATGTTGTTTGAGCTTCTGGTTCAGCTGCTTTCGATTTTTGTATTTCATTCATTGTTCTTTGATAGCAATTTATGTTATGTATAGATTATTGTTTATTTCGTGATTGTATATGAATATGTTGGTTATAGAACACATCCTTGTCGTATTTTGCTGGCATATTTATGATAGTTTTTTATATATATGTGTGTGTATAGGGAAGAGGAGATGCACTGCCCTTTTAAGCTCCCTTATGATATGCATGTGTGTGGTTAGATGTTGAAGTTACTGGTGGTAAGAATAATTCACCTGTAATGGTATACTGCTACTAAGCACGCTTGTATTGAGAGGTAGTCTAGTTTTAGTAATAGTCACATACATTTATGCACTATAATCCCGGCAGAGTTCCATTTTTAGGGTTGTGTTGGCTAAGGTGTGGCTACTTAATCGGGGTGAACCTCTGCCCTTTAGGCATAGGAAGAACTGGTTGGGTCTAAGCAGATCCTGGAAGAGAAGTGTTTCCTTGAAAAGGGGGCTTGTGTATATAGTAAGAGACTAAGAGAACTTTTAGTGTCTAGCAGTGATAGAGATTTGTGGTTTATAGGATAGGGTATGACTTGATAATAGATTAGGGGTCCGTTTGATATTGCTTTGGTTTATAGGATAGGGTATGACTTGATAATAGATTAGGGTATGACTTGATAATAGATTGGTATTGCAAAAAAATGTTGTTGCAGACAACAACAGTTTTTTGCTGAAAAGCACTCACAAAAGTATTTGGTTACTTCTAAAAGCTCTGTCTGCATCTTGGTCTAAAAACTGCCGTTAGAGAAAGCATGTCCCCCTATATTTTTTTGGGAAACCCCCCGGAAAAAGCTGCTTTTTAGCTTTTACAGTAAATAACTACAAGTTTCATCATCAAACTTTTCCAAAAAACATTATTTTTTATATTATAATCTCAAAATATGCATAAATATTTTTTTTTTACCAAATAGTTATCAATTTTCTCTGACACACTTTTTTCACCAACACAGTAGTTTTGAACAGCAATCCCAAACGGACCTTAGAACTGCATGTTCAGTAAAAAACTATCATCCTGTTCTAGAACTTGTTCAAGCCCACAAGTGGGTCAACACATTTGACTGCATTAGAAAGTTTTAAGAGGAGCATATAAACCCCATCTTGTGCAACACTAAGTTTCCTTTATTGATTGGAGCATACTGAAACATGAAACATCTGTGTGTGTGAGAGTATGTGTGAGAGAGTGAGAGAGAGAGTGAGAGTAGCTATTTAAAATTGTTGACAGTAAAGTATTTAATATTATTACATTGACATTTAATATAATAAACAATTTGCCTTCATTATTAGTATAGCCAAAAATCTAGCAAGGGAGATGCCCGATAATCGTTAATTCATTGTAGCCTGAGGTTCTAGCTGACTTGATAAGAAATTACATATTATCTTGGCCAATTAGCGAATAAAAATGGTTTATGATCAATAAAGTCTTAAAATTTGCAACCTTGCAACCTAGATTCTTACCTCTTTTTCATGAATTGGTGCATAATAACATAATATATACAGCCAAACTAATATTTCACTTATATGAGTTAAAACTATAGTTATCAATCATCGTTCATTAACTCTCTATTCCATACAATTTTTTTGAAGAAAATGATCCTTTTACCCTACCTATCATCAGTAGTATAAGTAATGCTAACTTAATAGGATTACAAGTCATTCATTGCAGAAAGTGATTTCTCTTGCCCATCTGTTACCCCAGCTGTTGTAGGGTTCAATAGAATATAGCTAACACCATGAATTCATATGGATTATTCAAATATTTAAGTTTTTTTATACTCTTTTTCTGTTCTCTCGACATTTTTTATGTAATGTTTTTTATCTTAATTTCCTGCCTGCAACATTATAAATCTTTATATATTCCCCTAAATAGTTGCTTCTTTAGTCTTTACAATATATTCTTTTATCTTAGATATGTTAAACTACGCGCTCTTGTAGAAGAACTACTTGAGTTTATACTTCAGTTGTATGGAGGGTAGTATCGAGTTCTCTTCGTGGCTCATTGATTGTAGTCCTTTTAATTCTGACGGCAAGCATGAGGGTTCACATATTCCTGTATGCATGTGTTTGCTGTTTAGTTGGGCAGTATGGAATGGAGGGGATGAAATTAAAAAGGTTAAGGAAATGAGAGTTGAAGGTAAAGGATGATATAGGTGAGAATGAAGAAAATTGTTCCCTGTTCCACTTTTTCCAACCAAATGGCATGATAGTTGTTTAGAATTGGCATTTTAGAAATAAATTTTTGTGCTTAGGCAATAACGCTCTTGTTGTGATTGATCTCTGTTTCTAAACAAATTTTGAAGTCACTTGCATAAAAAAGAAATAGAAACAAAAAAATGGTATAAAGAATGAAAAGGAAAGATCTTGAACATTCCTAATCTTGAAAGAAGTTTGTTATAATCTTTTATGTAGTGAAATAACTCCATACAAATTAGCAAAACAAAAAAGTAACTTTATACATAGATGTTGGATGTGTGACATGTGTCCATGTAACATTTAATGTAATGGTGACATGTGTCCATGTAACATTTAATGTAATGGCCAATGCAATGCATATGGCTGGAAGGCTTGTACTCTTTTGAATGGGTATGCATATTTTAGGTGATAACATGTAATTTCTTCTGCATTGAAAAAATTTCATACATAAATGGTGAATGTGTCCATATAACATTGATGTTTCCTAGTGTTTAAACAGATCTGTAGAATGTAATGGCCTGTATGCATGTATATGTCTGGAAGACTCGTTCTCTTTTGCATGGGTAATTGGGTATGCATATGTTTTAGGTGATAATATTGGTATGTAATTAAATTGCTGAAGATCATGAGGTTTACTACATTAGAATTTCTAGTTTGCTTATAACATTCAGCTTCGATATATGTTGTGGATACTTAGTATTATCGGTTGTCGCCGTTATGTACCAGAGGATCTATATATTCTATCTTTGTGATACTTGGTTGCTCCTACTGTACTGTAGAACACTATTTTACTCGCTACTTAATGTGACTTTATCTTGACCAGAAGCAGAAGCAGAGCAAGAACCCAAGGATGGGCCTCAGGAGTTAACTCCCACTGTAAGTAAACTGTTCTACTTTTTGCAGTGCTTAATCTATAATCGTTCTGGGTTGAGGTCTGTATGTACATTCTCCATCTCTTGTACTTATACCTTGGCCTTATTTACTCATTTTCGAATACACTTCCAACTAGGATTCATTTTAAGTGGAGTCAGGTGGATGGGCTTATATGACAGGTCATATAATTGTAGAAAGGCAAAAATTAGAAATTAATTATTAAATATTTTGATCATTCAATGCCCAACATTTCAATCTCTAGATTTAAGCTGGAAATTTGTAAAATGTGTGGTAGACTAATTTCGAGTATTTAGCTTTTTGTTTTTCACTTGAAATGGTCTTTTTCAATTTATGAAGATGCCTGTGCATTATCCAATTGGTCAAGCATGTAATCATATCTCTATAGTGTGTCTATTACTTTAAAATGCAACAAGTCACATCCTATATTGGGAAGGAAAATGCAATCTTTTGCATGCTTAATTTGAGGTCTTGTTGATCTTGATGTTGCTCAAAACATGCATGCAGATCGGGAGTTTGATGATCCACAGATTTTTGTAACCTCTTGGTTGTGCATTTCTAAAAGTTTAGAGCAGAGACTGATTTAAATCAGCCCAATTTAAAAGAGGCTGATTGTTGTGTTTTGAGGTGGGGGGGGGGATTCAATTTGACAAAAAAATAGAGAAGAAGTCTGGTTTTAGATGTGTTGGCAGAACTATGGGTAAGATATCAAATTGGGCGGGTGTCTGTTATTTTTAATCTCAGGTTATGAGTAGAACATTGGCCTATTTCAGTATGTACTCTGTGTAACAATGGCCTCAATAGTAAGAATGAGAGCCGGTTCCCCATCAGGATTGTTACTTTTTTTCTGTAACCAGCGGTGAATTACCAAAGGAACAGTAGAGAAAGTAAAATATGAGCCTGGGTATGATTACGGTTGGGGGGGGGGGGCGATCCCTGAAGAGAACACAGTGATTGCAACCAACAGATAGAATATCTCAGCAATCTATCTCAGTTTGAATTTGGAAATGAAATCGGTATCAAACGATAGAAGATTATTTTATTCACATCTACCATTGCAGTAGTCGTGTCAACACGTAGCATGTGCTTATGTGGATGTTTAATTATTTATTAATAGTCTTTCTCTTAAAAAATAAATAATTCCTGGGTTCATCTATCTGCTTAATGCTAATGACTGTTTTATTAAATTAATACTTTACAGTTGGTAGATGGTAATGAAGCACGCGAACAAGACATAGCTTGCAATGGGAATATAAACAACAGCTCTGAAGGCAGTGGGATATCAGATCTTGAGCAGATGCTACAGAAAAAGACTTTTACCAGGTTTAACTTTTGAGACTTTGCATATAGATGTATATCTTTTGTCATCTGTTGCTTATAGGTATATAATTTGATTCAGAAAATTAGGTTTCATTTATTGAAAAAAATTAATTTAGAAGTCAGCATGCTTACATACTACCCAATATTTGGACATTATCGTCTTATATTTTTTAAAAGATTTGTATACATGGTAGACATCCTTTTTATGTGTTTTCTCTGTGATAGAGTGAGGCAACATATTACATCCCTAAATGATAGTGCAGCTAATTGGTTAATTTTAAATACTCAATAATAGTATCTCAATCAGCAGAAGTTGGTGGGAGAGATATATGCTTGTCAACAAGGGAGTGTGATTTTTACACCAAAATGATTCCAAAGTTGCACTATATTCAAAATTCACTCCAACCAATTCACACGGAGGAGTCTTTCTTGTACTTCAAATGCTATTTTATTGTTAGAAGTGCAAAAGTAATAAAGTTGTTGGGACATCAAAAGGAATGAATTTGTTTTAGTTAAAGTATATAAGGGTAATGTTGGAATTTTAAAAAAGTTTAAAAGTTACACAATGAATATGTTTTAACTAATGTGTATATGGGTAACGTTGGAATTTTGAAAACTCTAATAGTTGCACCAAAATTGGCGTAATTTTTAGCATCGCACCAAAATTGTGTAACTTTTATAATGTGCTCCAAAGATTTTTGCTGAAGAAGAGAAGGGAAAAGAAGCAAAAGATGTTCGAAGAAATTTTCTGTAGCATGCTCCCAAGTTTTTTGTAGAATAAGAGAGAAATTTTTGGGAAAAAAAGGATAGATGGGGATATTTTAAAAAGTTATGTGAGAGCTTTCTTCACAATCATCCCATTTTTGTGAAGAAGCTTTTGTAAAGAAAATTTTGAAAATTTTCTCTCTCAATCACTTCTCTTCATGGTTGTTACGTCGACGACTAGTCGCCAACTAGTCGACAAGTCGCTATTAAGGAACTAGTCGAGTCTCGACGAGTGAGTTTGGAGTCCATGGGTTTTACCGGAAACTGGCCCAAAACCCGATCCATGAATCGGCCCAAATTAAAAAATAGGGTTTTTTAGGTAAAACATACCCATTTGTTAATCATGACTTCAACCATTAAAGCGGCGACGACTCATGTCCAACGATCTCGCAGCAGCGGCCCATTTCCCATCTCCCATCTCCCGTCAGCTATTCCGGCGACGGCGACGGCGACGGCAGCACATCTCCTGTAAGTCTTTCTCCTCTTATTCTGTTCTTCTCTTCTTCTCTTCTTCTGATTTCTTCTCATCTTTTGTTCTTCTCATCTCATCTTCTCTTTTTGTTTTGATTTCTTCTCGTCTGATTTGTATGTACATACACACATTTTTTTTACTTTTTATTTTAAAAGTTTTATATTAATATTATTTCTTTTAATTATATACTTATATATACAATAAACGTTTTTTCACACATTTTTTTATTTCTTTTTATTTTTTAATTATTCTTTTGCACAGAACATTTTTTTACTCATTATTTTTCATTTCTTTTTATTTTTTAATTATTATTTTGCACTTCAAACGTTGTTTTACCCATTTTTTTCATTTATTTTTATTTTTAAATAATTCTTTCACACAAAACATTTTTCACATATAATTCTTTTATTTTACAAACTTTGTAATCAATCAGGCATTGTATTCAATTTTTACATGTAATCAAAGCACTGTATTCAATTTTTGTTTATACAATTTATACAAAGTACAGAATACAGAATATAGAACTTATTCTACTACAAGTCTTTTTCACTCTTCGGTCAGTCTCCTGTCTTCATTGCAACTCTACACTAACACCACTGTTGCTTGCTTCACCTGCAATACTATTGCACATGTGCACACTATGTGCACACTGCTAGTGTGCACATGTGCACACTGCTGCACTACTCACTGTTGTATAAAATCTGCTTCTGATTTTAACACACTACTTCTGATTTTCTGTAGAAAAATGGAGATTGAAACAGAAAGTACTCGAAGAGAGTTGGCGAAAGATCCTAAAAGAAAAGTTAATAGATCAAATGATCCGGGATGGAAATATGCATATTATTCTACGCCGGATGTTAATAAAGATGTTATTAAATGTGTTCTTTGCGGGAATCAAAACCATGGAGGGATTAATCGATTTAAGCAACACTTGATTGGAGACTATCCGGACATTGTTAAATGTCCCAAAACAAACAAATAGATTGCCAAAGAAATGAGTGATTTTGTGCAAAACAAGAATAAGAGGAGTAAAAAGAATGTACAGATTGAAGAAGATGATAGCGATGATGTTGAAGAGATACCTTCCACGGCAGCCTCCAATACTCTTCAAAGCTCAAAATCAAGTACTGGAAACAAAGGCAAGGCTGTTGCCCAACTTTTTAATTTCAAAAAGCTAACTAGTAACAAGTCAGTTGCTTCAATGATGTATATGAAGACCCCAGAACAGGTTGTCGAAGATCGGCACACTAAAGGAGCAAGTCAGACAACGTTGGAAAATCGCCTGAGGATGCCAGAAAAGAAAGAAAGAGTCCATATGCATATTGCCATTTTTTTCTATGAATGTGGAATTGCTTTCGGTGCTGCAAATTCTAGGAGTTATGAGGTGATGATCGAGTCTATAGGTTAATATGGACCGGGTTTGAAGCCTCTAACATATCATGAATTGAGGGTGCCTCTACTTAAAAAATCAAAAGAAGAGACATAAAAGTTGAAGGAAAAACATGAGAAGGCTTGGAAGAGGTATGGTTGCACTCTTATGTCTGATAGATGGACAGATAGACGAGGAAGTAGTCTCGTAAACTTCCTTGCCAACAGTCCTGAAGGTACTTTCTTTTTGGGTTCGGTTAATGCTTCAAGCGAATCACATGATGCATAAATGTTGGCCAACTTGCTTGAAAGCAAGATAAAGGAAATTGGTGAGAAAAATGTTGTGCAAGTTGTGATAGATAATGGGGCAAACTACAAGTTAGCTGGTCAAATTTTGGAGATTAGGATGCCTACTTTGTTTTGGACTCCATGTGCTGCGCATTATCTTGATTTGATGTTAGAGGACATTGGTAAAATTCCAAGTTTGAAAAAGGCAATCAATCAAGCAAGAAGATGCACTACATTTATCTATAGGCACGGACGTGTCTTTGATGATATAAGGGAGAAAACTAATGGGAGTGACTTAGTTAGGACTGGAGCTACTAGGTTTGCCACTGCATTTCTTACACTATAGAGTTTGCAAATGAACCAGGAGCCATTTCGTTTTCTGTTTTGTGGGTTGGATTGGAGCAGGTCAAAGTTGGCAAAAACAGAAAATGGAAGGAGAGTTTGTGATATAGATGATTGTGTGAATGCATCACTACCACTTCTTCAAGTGTTGCGCATTGCTGATGGTGATGAAAGGCCTGCTTTGGCAGAGATTGCATCTGCTATTGATTATGCAAAAGGCCAAATCAAGAAGATATTTGGAAGTGGAAAACTTGCAATCCGAAATAAAGTGGTGAAGATCATTGAGGATCGTTGGAGTAGTCAAATGGGAAAACCATTATATGGGGCTGCTTTATTTCTTAATCCGGGGAAATACTTTGATCTCCTTGAAAATGATCCTGCCTATGCCTCCCGAATAAGTGAAGACTTCAATGATATACTCGAGAAGATGGTCAAGGATCGGGATACAAGGAACAAAATAAGTAATGGTGCCGATGCCTACAAAAATACACGAGAAGGCTTTGTAAGGGAGATGGCAATTGAACATAGAAAGGAAAAAAGTCCTCGTAAGTTCACTTTAAAACTAAGTGAATTCATATCCTAATAATTAGTTAGTAATAAAAAATGCTTATTTTGTATTATTCTTGTTTTTATATTAGTTGATTAGTGGGATGCATATGGAGGCCGTGCAATTGATCTTCAATCATTTGCGAAGCGTATTGTTGGTTTGTGTTGTTCGTCTTCCGGTTGTGAACGCAATTGGAGTACATTTGAGTTTGTAAGTGCCTACTATTTCTTAAAGTAATACTATTATTTCCAATTTACAACTATTTCTACTCGAGGCCTAATTGCATATTATTCATTTCATTCATTTAGATACATACGAATAAGAGGAATAGGTTGGAACATCAACGTTTGAATGACTTGGTGTATGTCCAATACAACCGAAAGATAGATTCAAGATTCAAAAACAGGTGTGAGCTTGGAAGGAAATTTGATACACTTGTACTTGAAGATTTGGAATGGACTAATGAGTGGATTGGTGAAATTGACGAAAGGTTTTGGAGTGCGGTGGATATAGCTTTGGGTGCATCCGAAGCACTTGAGGGACGCAATCTTCCGAGGAAAGCTAGAGGTGATTCTACTCTTATCTATTCTTGACACAACACTAGTTCGACTCCAGATCTTATGGATGATGGAGAAGCGGGAGATGAAGACAATATTCCTATCGTTGATGAGGAAGATGAAGAAGTGGAGGATGATTATGGTGTACCACCCGATGAGAATACTCAAGGAGGAGGATATGGAGGAGGATATGGAGGCGGAGATGATTTCGAGATGGATGACTTTTGATGCATGATTGTGTTTGTTTAGTTGATTCCACTACTTATTATCTATTAATATTCATTTGAACTATGAAATTGATGTGGGTTAAGTGTTAACCTATATTATATATTTTAATTACTAAAAATATATGTATATCGACTACTTGTCAACTTTTACGACTAGTCGGGTGACTTGTCGACTAGTCAATTCCAAGGTACTCGGACGCCGAGTCTCGACTCGTCGACTTAACAACCATGCTTCTCTTCTCTCCTGAAAAAACTGGGGAGCACAATAGGAAGAGAAAATTTTAAAACTCTCTTTCATTCTTTTCTCTTCTCTCTATATTTAATCTTGGGACTGGGGAGCATAGTGTTAAAGCTGGGTTAGAGTTGATTTATACCATTTTGGTGTAATAAGTACATTTATAGAGTGTCTGGGTTCAAGTGGGCTATACCCATAAAGTTTATCACACTAGCATAGGTGTCCTCAGGATTTAAGTCTTACTAGAGTGATAAATCTACATGCCCTCTACTTGTATTTATTATTGTGTTTGCCATTATCGTCTGGGTTGATATGTCATATGTTACATTTATAGTAGTATATTTCTTATATTTTTCTTAGTTTTTATTCTTTAAAATTTTGCAATATCTGGTTAAATATAAATTCTTTCATTCATTTGACAGACTTGTTTATTATCACTGTAAATTTATGCGGTGCATACTTCTACCACAATTTGGTTTACATTTCTTGTTAATAGTTTTTGTTTCCTTTATTAAGTAACTATTATGCAATTTAATCTTAGTTTGTGGCTAGAAATACATATTTTGTCTAGTATAATCTTTGGAAATCAATCAGCACATAACCCTTGAAATTAAAATATGCTAACAGAACTATGAAGTTTATTATTATACAGGTCTGAAGTTGATCGTTTGACTGAACTATTGCACTCAAGGACGACGGAATCTTCTTGCGCGGATAAGGAGAAAAGAAATGAAGGGAACCTATATAAGTCTGTATCTGATATTGAAAAACACGATGTGTCTATGAGAAGCCCATTGCAAGAAAATAGGGATGATGACACTAAATTACAAAGGAGTGTCACTGCTACCGGTGTTAGTTCAAAGGTAAGATAACACTCATATATAATCTTGATGATGTTTTATTTTTATTTTAATGTCTAATATGTTTTGTAGTGTATTTAGTTATTTACTAATTTACAATGATTTCTATGTGGGTAGGTTCTTGAAGATAATATTGCCTCGCCTGCCGAGCTAGCAAAAGCCTACATGGGCAGGTCTTCTAAGGTATCACCGTCAATGTTGGGTGTGCGTGCTCAAGCTTTTAAGGAAGAAACGCCTTTGCTTAATCATGGTGTATATCCTTCAAAATCGTCTGCACTGTCATTGGTGTCAAAGTCTGTGCTGCGTGATGGGGCACCTGAAATGAGCTTCACTACCCCGAGATCTCGAGGAAGATCGGCAATATATAACATGGCTCGAACGCCATATTCTAAGGTTCGTTATACTTAAGCTGGAACAGTTGCATGTTGTATATGAGATCTTACACGTTTGTAGTCTAAATTAACCCATTTTTCTGCGTTTCTAGGGTACTGGGTCTACAAATTACATTTATGCTGGGCCCTCATCATCATCTCCTCAGTCTGTCTGGGAGCACAATGGACAATTAGGGTCTAAGCAGTTGGTATGTGTTCTTTAGAGGATAGATACATACACCATTGCACCTGAACTGTATTAAGTTTGATTATCTTCATTATATTTTTTCCTACAGGCACTAAAGAGGAGGAGTTCTGTGTTGGATGATGATAGTGGATCTGTTGGTGCCATGCGCAGAATTCGACAAAAACCAAATCTGTTGAATAACACGAGTGTGCTATCCCCACGCGGGACTGATCTTGGTCATAATGCTGTTCAACACCGTATATCTTCATCAGATAAACCTCTTTTACTGGATGATGTTAAAAATAAAGTGTCAAAAAATAAGGAAGAATGTGAGGATGATAGCATTGCTGGTTTCAGATATCCCGTTCATTCACAATCCCGTCAGATGGCCTCTAAAATTCTGCAACATCTCGAGAAGTTCACCCCTCAGAAGTCATCGGAATCAAAAATGATTACTGCGAGGGATAAATCACCTATTAAGTTGACTTCCAATATGCTTCGTGGGCAGGCTCTTAGAAGCTTGGAGAATGCGGATTCAACTAAATTTCTGGAGAAGCAAGAGTGTGCGAGGCTGGAGGATTCTTGCAATGCATTGAAGGATGCTGGTGGAGAAACCTCCCAAAAGAAAAACATTGTTGAAGAAAATGGCTTTAAAGTATCAAACGTTCCTCAGAAATTGATGGCATCTTCTGGTGGTGCTAATGCTATAAGCTCAACGAAAAATGCTGTACCTAACGGAAAGAATGAAGATTCTATCGTTTCAAAATTTGCAGCTCAACCTCCTCAAAAGAAACGTGCTTTTCGCATGACTGCAAATGAGGTTGGTACCATCCTCTTTTCCCCGATGGAAATTTAACTGGTCTTAACCATATTTTCAGTATGTTCTCTATTATATTCTACTATAGACTTGCTGTTTAGTCAATACAACTATACATAACTCAGAGAACTTTTTTACCCATTAGAATATTGTTTGCCACTACAAATAGTTGACATTTTGTTTCCTTGAAGGATTTTCCGGAACTGGATGATGAAACTTATACCAATGGATTTGCTTCTTGCGAAAGGACGGAAGAATTGCAGATAGTTCGCAAGTCTGTTTCTCCTCAAGCTACAGCAGGAGAGAAAATGTTAACTAAGGCAGAAGGCAAGATGCCCGAGAAGTTGACATCAAGTAGTACTAGTCATCATAAACTTTCTGGCTGGCCTGTGCCTGCCAAAGAAAATAGTGGATTTCAAACTCCTGCTGTAGTGGCTTCTTTCTCAAATTTCCAGCAAGATGTCAATGCTCAGTCAACCTCGGTGGTTAATAATTCTGTGCCATCTAGGGATATAAGTTACTCCCCCACCATGTCTGGTCTGAGCTCAAAAAATGTGGACACGCTTCCAACTTTCACGTTCTCTTCATCTCCTTCTGGTGACTTGGCCAATCCCATCCCCACCTCTTTGTCTGATTCAAGCCGGCAAACCTCAAATAGGTAACTGTATACTTTTTTGTACATTGTTTTTTGCAGAATACAACTGACACCAGAAAAAAAGACTTGAAAAAATTACTGTTTATATTGAAATGTACAACCAAGGAAACCAATTGGTAGTAATTGAGCTGTTAATATTGTTGATGGACAACAAACGCTAAAGTTCTCTCTCAGCAGCTACTACAATTATTATTTGCGGTATGCCTTGCAATACGGGGCTAACTTTCTTTTTTGTTGCAGCTTTGGCAATGATACACAGCTGAGAACTGGGGAGGCTGACAAAGCCAATGCTAAGAGTAGTGAAAAGGATAATTTAGCAACCGCTGCTGTTTTGGTTTCAACAGCAAGTGCGTTTGTTTCCAGCACCGTACCTTCTGAAAATTCAAATAATGGACTAGTTGATTCCAAACCTTTCAGTCATTTAATACCTCCGAAACTGTCTTCGAGTAATTCTACAGAGCAAGGTTTTGGAAATAGTTCCACCACTACCCACTCTCCCACTAGTGCTGCCATGACATCTGGCACCACCAGCATCAGCAGCCCATCTATATTTGCTGTAAAACCACCCACATTTCCTATAGCACCTGCCACATCTCCCCCTTTGTTTTCTTCAGAACCTGTTGCATCACCCATTTTCGGCTTTGGAAAATCGAAGACAGAGTCAAATTCAGTTTCGACAATTTCGGCAGTCACAGGTGCAGATACTACAGAGATAAAGTCCAATGGGGAAACACTTATTAGCAATTCTAGCAAACCACCTTCTAGTGGCACGTTTGCGACGACAAATGCAGCAAACAACCCTTTTGGATTCAGCTCTTCATTTGCTTCGTCTTCTAATAATCAATCTCATGTGTCTCTATCTGGATTTGGAAGCTCATCAGCAGTTAGTTCACAATTGCCACCTACAACTGGGGCATCAACAGCAACACAGAATGTTCCCTTCCAGTTTGGATCAACCGGCTCATCAACAGTGTTTGGAACATCAGGGACATCTTTCACTACCAATGTATCTGTGATGGGTTCGTCAGCTCTTCCTGCAAATCCATTTGGCTCAGGAACTACCTCTCTCAGTACTACCAGTGCCCCCTTTTCATCAGTTGCACCTGCAAATCCATTTGGCTCATCTGCAAGTTCACCATCCCCATCCTCTTTGTTCTCCTTTGGAGCATCACAGACAGCAAGTGCTACAAGCAGTATACCGACGGTCTTTGGACAATCCGCTGGTACTTCATCGGTGTCCACGTTTTCATTTACTTCACCCACTGCTGCTACCTCATCTGTGCCATCTTTATCTCAATCAAAACTTGTGTTTGGTAGTACAACTGCTCTCAGATCCCCTGGGAATAGTGGTGATCAAATGAGCATGGAAGATAGTATGGCTGAGGATCCCGTGCATTCATCTAATCCTGCTATACCGGTGTTTGGCCAACCATCGGTCTCTTCATCCAGTCCTAGCGTGCCAGTATTTGGCCAACAATTGGTTTCTTCATCCAATCCTGCTGTACCAGTGTTTGGCCAAACATTGGTCTCTTCATCCAATCCTACCATGCCAACGTTTGGCCAACCAATGGTCTCACCATCTCCACCTGGCTTCATGTTTGGTTCTGCAGCACCATCATCGATATCCCCATCACCCTTCCAGTTTGGAGGTCAACAAAATCAAGCCACTCCACAGAACCTATCTTCATTTCAGGCATCTAATAGTCTAGTTAACAGTGGAGGGAGTTTCTCATTGGGATCCGGTGGTGGAGATAAAGGTAATCGGAAAATGGTTCGAATCAGCAAAAACAAAAATCGGAGGAAGTAGGAGACATCCAACTGTCTTGTCATTTGCTTCTGGGAAGCTCAGATTTTTATGGTGAGCAGTCAACAGCTAATGTTTTCTGTTGCTCTTAGTCATTGAGATTTGTATTAGTGATCATATTCTAAAGCCTTGCCTGGCTAAAAAATCTGTGGACTTTTTTGCTTTTTTTTTCTTGCACCCTTTTCACATCATCACTTTCTGTGCGTTCCTTGTCATTGTTGTTAACCCTGTTAGCTGCTCAGGAGCAAGATGTCTAAATTTTGTCCCAAGTTGTGAGTCGATTAAAAAACATTTGACTATCTGTAGAGGTATAACTACATCTTTTAGGTCTGGAAACGATTTTGTGTTGCATCTTTATTACTTTTTATGTATGCTATATAACATCAAAAGAAAATTGTTTGAAACTTTGAATATCTACTTTGAGTTGGGTTTTCATATATTAGCCTTTATGATCTTTTGGTCCATGTAGATAGGATCAATTAACGGCAAACTTTTAAGTTTCACAGTTAAATATATATACGGTTTTTCTAGTGTGTGTCTATGGGCACACAATAAGAGATGAGTTGTTCTTGTATATGGTTCACATTACAAGGGGAAAGCCGGGTGTTTCTTGTATACTTCTGAATTCTGATGATTTCTTCTTGATAGCTGATATTTATGCATATATTACTGATTTATTAGCATTACACCGGCGGACTGCAGGGTAATTTATTATTCTTATAACCTTCCCGAACTGCATTTTATTCACATTATTATTACATAATTATGTATTGTTGCACATTATATATAATTTCTCACATGATTGCATGTTATGTTTATTATTGTATTGTTGTATAAACAATATTCTTAATTTCACTTTGTATTATTATAGTTTTGTATACTTCTACAACAAAATCACTTCGACTCATCTGACGCCTTAACAATTTAGCCAAACATTCACATATCTACCAATACAAATCATAGAATAATATATTTTGGACAAGAAAAATAAAAAATTAGATTACATATAGTATTCTTATAGAAAATGTATGATAATATCTAAACCTCCTTGATTAGAGCGTTAAACATGTAATTTAAATTTACAAGACTATCCATAAATTGTTAATAGCTATAATTGCTTAATAAAATTTTAATTTAAAAACAAATATACATCATACAAGTTTCGTAAAAGTACAAGAAGTATAGATAGATACAATATGACCCTTAATATTTTTTGAGAATTAAATTCATATATTACTTATGAAAGCACAAAACGAGGGTTTGAATAATGTAAAGAGGTGATCATGCATATAATGCGTGATTGGTTAAAATGAAAAAAAGAAAAAGAAAAAATGATTGATTTTTTCCACTAATAACTCTTGTTTAAAGTGCAAGCTGGTTTCAAAAAAAAATTGTAAGCTTCTAACCGCACTACCGATTTTAGGAAGAACTAAGATGAAGCTGTTTCTCTATTTTGTAAATAGAGAATACTTCGATCAATTTACGAACTGAAATACAACATTAGATGAAACTTGAGCATCTGTAGTTTAAAAAAGATCATGCCTTCTGCGGGTTTGTATAACAACCCCATGCAGTGCCAAGGTACACAAAGTTTTTATAGTATCAAATGTTTCACAGAACAACGGTGACCCTTATTTCAAAAAATGTTTCCGTAATACCGTGCATGAGAGTGTGCGAGGTGTTCGACCGGACCCTCAAATATGTTGGGGCACATTTTTTTCATATATATATATATACTGAAATGAAAAAAATAGTAAAAAAAACCCTATAATTTTTATTTTTGAATTTTAAAAACTACAAATAAAAAAAGATTGGAAAATATTATATATTTAAATAATTTTTAATTTTTATCTTAAATAAGTCACGTAAATTCTGGAAACAGTAATATAAAAAACATGTTATTAGAAATAAATATCTACATTGACAAACTCTCTTTTAGTTAGTAGTTTTAATGATTTAATTAAAATTAATTAATTTAAATGTGTACGCTAATTTTTTTTTGGTGACAATATATACAATATTAAATCATCCAAGTAATGATTCAATCTTTAGGTAATTAATTTATTTTAAATTATATCCATTTTTAATATATATATATTATATGGAACAAATAAATTTAAATATAAAATGAATTGAATAATGAGTTTATACAATAATACAAATTTAAACAAGTTTACATATAATTAGTTTTTATGTGATTGTTTTTTGATCAACGTTATATCTTATTTTTTTTATAACATAATATATTAAAATTTACATGTATAACTTATTTTTTTTAGATAAATTTTAACTTAACGTTCAAATATGTACTAGTTAGTTTCCTTCAAAAATGTTAGAAAATCAATTTTCAGGTAATCTATGTATTTGTTTTATTTCTTTACAATTTTCATTATGTAATAAAATTATTTTATGCATTTTAATTGTTATATTTTCTTTTTACAATTGTAAGTTAAATTTTATTATTTCATGTATTTTTATTTTTCTTAATTATTAGGGCACTTTTTAGATAAATTTTAACTTAACGTTCAAATATGTACTAGTTAGTTTCCTTCAAAAATGTTAGAAAATCAATTTTCAGGTAATCTATGTATTTGTTTTATTTCTTTACAATTTTCATTATGTAATAAAATTATTTTATGCATTTTAATTGTTATATTTTCTTTTTACAATTGTAAGTTAAATTTTATTATTTCATGTATTTTTATTTTTCTTAATTATTAGGGCACTTTTTTTAGATTTTGTAAAGGGCACTCCCGATGTTAGGCGCACCGGATGTTCCTACTTCCTACCTAAGAATTTGAACCAAAATTACAACAGTAGTGAACACATATCATTGTTTCCCTCTCAGCTAAAATACAAGATATACAAGCTGAACTCGGTGTCACATTCGACATGGAACTACAGGAAAAAGAAAAAGATTCAGGCTGGAGCTTAAGAATGTTTCTCCAAACTATATGCAAGTCCAGAAGAGTATATAATTCCAAAAATAAATTAAACCTACAAATGGACGAAAGTAAATTAAAAGATGTTTGCCTCTAATGTTTAAGTGCTTCTTTGAACTTGATGCTGAAACTATTTTCTAAACCCTTCTTGACAACATGCCCTGCATTTCCTCCATGCATCATTGTCACAAACTCATTGTAATCTATTCGCCCATCCTGAAATATCAAAAAATAAATAAATTTAACATATTTCAAAAAGCTGCAGTGCAACACATAAAGACACTAGACCTTCAAAGTGGTGCTGCACATACTTAAACTCAATAAACATCTCCTTAACGATATAAAAGAAAGAAAGAAATAAAGGACGAGATGGAAAGTAAAAAGTTGAAGAGGAAACTAGGTTGAGAGAAAAATATTGGTGTTCAATTATCAAAAAGAATTATACAGCCAGTAAAAAGTCTATATTAAGAAGACATGACAAACTTCAGATAAAATAAAATATCATAAAGCATCCTTTATTTGAAAGTAATGTAAGTATCACATAAAGAACAAGGACTCGATAAAACTGACTTAAAGTAATCTATCATGAAGCTGTTATCTATCATGTAACTGACTTCGAGTTCCTTTATAAGTGGTTATGCATAAGCACCATTCTGTTATTTAAACATATATTTATCTGAATTCATTTGATCTGTGTACTGCTTTGAAAATTTATGGTAGGCCACTATTAGATTACAAGTTATCTATGGCAGGTACTTTCAGCAGAAAAACTTAGTTCTACTACTCAGCCTAATTCTCAAGATGTTATTATAATATTTTAAAAGAAAAGCTTACATTATCCTGATCAGCTTCTCTGATCATTTCTTCGAGACGTGTATCTTCTATCCCGAATTCCTCGCAAGCTTGTTGAAGCTCATCTTGGGTGATATAACCACTTCCATCTTTGTCAAAGTAGGAGAAAGCCGCAAATAGATGATCTTCTTTTTCAACCTTGTTAAGATGCAATGTTGCAGCTACAAACTCGCCATAGTCAATTGTTCCACTGTTATCAACATCTGCCTGAAATTTAAAGTAGGTGTTCTGTTACCGTTCTCTATTTTTTAGAGGTAGAAGTTTATTAAAAAACCAGCAGGCAAATTGCATCAAGAAATTACATATATATAATAGGCAGTTTTCTCAATCTGATTTCCTAATAAGTAATCCATGTTTTTATAGTATAATAACTGCTGATGAAGATCTAATTTTCCAATTCGGAGTATCATAATCTTATAAAAGTGTTGAACAAGCAATTATCATCTCATATGCTGAAGAATTGGATATCCTTCTTATGTGTAAAATAAACTACAAAAGGCAATATAAGGTAGCATTTCAACAATGCTTAGCTTCCTTCAGAAATACTTTGGACAATTACTGGACATCTTTGTATCATGGAGATAAGACCACTTCCTCACAACATTTACACAGATGAATAAAAAGAGATTTACCTACCCGGAATAGTGACAGATACTAACAGGCGAATATAATACTACTACTTAAGAAGCTAAGTTACACTTTTACTTGAGTACTTCTGCTGCTGGCTAAAAGCTCACCACTTCTTGCATATGTTAGCTAGGATTATCTTAATATAACATGAAACCGTCTTAAGTAATGAACATAAGATAGTGGAAACATTTGATCTATATGATTTTTTAGTTTCACTTGTGACTGTTTAAATACTTGCATAACTGGAACCATTGATAATGCAGTAGTGTAATAATAAAATAGCTTTTACTTATTTAACGAGCTATCTTTTATTAGCTTATTATATTAAACCATGGATTTTTCGATCAAGCGTCAAAGTGTTTGACCTTTGAATATACTGATATCTACTAGCTTTATTTTTATACCGCAATGGTTACGTGATAACTAAAAGCAGTCATGAAAACTAATATGTCTGACGTTAATAGTCTATCTTTATTTTATAGAGAGGAAGCAATAATGCTCTCTACAATCCCTGAAAATTTTTCTTACATACAGATCACTATTTTTGGTTAGAATGCAAGTAGAGAAACATTTTTGCATCAAAACCTTATGGAAACAGGAAACATGTTGCACAATATATAGCTCTACTACTTATATTAAGACATGCTTTCTGGCATACAAATTTGAAAGGGTGGCTATATATCACGATGCAAATATATATATACAAAAGGGGGGGGGGGGGTCATTATATCAACAGATTTTATGGTGTAAAAAACACTAATTTAATACTTGATTTATGCACAATTTATCTGGTGCTCGCCTAAAAAGTTTTTCCATAAACTATTTGATGTATAAATGATGCCCCAATTAAAACCTTTTACAAAGTAGAATTGAGTGTCATATAAGAGCATGTATCTCAAAGTATTGAGACCAACATTTGCTGTTATACATACCGCTTGCATCAGATCATAAATCTCAGATTCTTTCAGGTTTGAACCAATCCTACTTATTCCTGCCTTCAATTCTTCAAAAGTAATATGACCACTATTATCTGTGTCTATCATCTCAAACATTTGTTTCAGTCCAGCTATTTCTTCTTCAGACAGGCTCTCTGCAATGACCTACAAGCATAAGCAAATTTATCAACCACTAATAGAAGTAAGAAACAAAAATTCTAATATTATCTCTTCACCTAACTATGTTTTATACACAATAATAGCTACATAATTAACGAAACAAACTCACCATGATGTGTAACATATGTTTCTATAGAGGGAGTTAACATTAAGACTTCTCTAGAAAACTTCTTGTTTGTATGTGAAGCTACATGACATTATGAATCAATTTTATAGGAATTTTTTTAAATAGGCACCATGCAATTTCTAGTTGACTATAGTTTTTAGTTTTTTTAAACATTATGAGAAATTAAAAAACTAAATATATATATATATATAATTTTAAATATGACTCGGTGGTGTTCAGGGAAATCATAAAGGGTAACCATAATTAAATGATATTGTCGTATTCGTTGCAAGCAGAACTAGTCAAATATATGCTTTTCTCAATTAAGTTGCAAGTTGTAAAGTCCTTTTAGATACAATTATAATTTATGTCTCCGTATCAGTATCCAAAATAATCTTGTTTCAATTCATTGTAGTTTACATGACTTGCTCTTTTCTTTCCAACTTAATTTTACACAAATTATGGATTTCTTTCCAATGCACTCCAATTAGTCTAAGATATAAATGATTTGTTGAGTAAATTATGTACCTTGCCTGCTAATTTGGAACATATCTTTGGGTCCTGGTTCCTGACAATCGTCGATTGTCAGGACCAGTTATATAACAATCAGTTTCCCAGCCATTGGATTAAGCAAGGAACGACCAGGATTTAAAAATTTTCTGTACCTTTCCGCGTTTTTTAACCGCGGAAAGGGGGTCTTTCCGCGGTTTTTAAGCGCAGAAAGGGGGATTACATTAAACGACACCTGCTTGACAGCAAAACGACAACCCTCCTTTTCGCTTTTAAAAACCGCGGAAAGGACTTGATAAAAAGTTTTGGGAAGACTTGTTGAATGATAGAGATGAAGAAAAGTCGGGTTTGTTTGGCTGATCAGCGTGATTCAGATTAAGATTGTATTATGTCTGACTCGATGATCCTGGAAGACATTGACTATCTTATTCTTCTTTCTCCTCCATATATTTGAAGCCTACTTGATATCTAATTTTAGTGTTTTCTTTGTTGCATAGAAGATGAAATTTTTCACAGAAGCCGACTAAGCATCAATTGAATCTATGGGTGCACATTAACTACATGGTTTGATTCTGTTGCTTAAAACCTGGGACCTCCTTGAAACCTCCTTGAAGACATAACATGTTCAGATAATGTCTTTATTTTATGGTTTGCTTTTAGCTTTCAAACGCTTTAGCTCTAACAAATTTATTCCTCTTTAGGAGTAAATTTATGGCAGCTACTACTGAAGAGCTAAAGGCTGCAACTTGAATATACGAAAAACATTGGCTGGGAATTGTACGTGACAGGTGATGATTGTTATGAATAATGTGGCAACCTCCTTTCCGCGATTTTTAATAGCGGAAAGGAGGGTTGTCGTTTTGCTTAATCCCCCTTTCCGCGCTTAAAAACCGCGGAAAGACCCCCTTTCCGCGGTTAAAAAGTGCGGAAAGGTACAGAATTTTTTTAATTCCTGGCCGTTCCTTGCTTAATCCAACGGCTGGGAAACTGATTGTTATATAACTGGTCCTTGACAATCGATTGTCAGGGACCAGGACCCATCTTTTTATATCCTTATACTTACTCTAAGAGCCATTTTCTTGAGCTTGTTCATGGCAGAGAACTGTTTTATGCGACTAATGACAGCTGAGTCCAGGGGTTTGTCGGGAGCCACACCATCAACTTGAACCCATGGATGACCTGGAAAAATATTAGACTTATTAGCTATGAAGTTGTCCAAATGATCAAAGTTTTAACAAAAGATCTTGCAAAAACAGAAGAAGAAACATATTATAGCATGCCGGAAGTATAATAAAAGTTGGTCTGATTACACATAGAGGGCAAATACTAGGAACGACTGGTCTTGTAATAAAAATAATCTGAGTAAGTGGGGATATAGAAGGAAACTAGATTGATTTGCATATTTAAGGGTATGATTCTAATAATAGAGGTTTTCATCAATCATGATTAAGATCCACCTAATTAGTTCTATGGTTTGGATGGAAAATTTGAATTGCTTCCAACCTTTTCTATCACTTGCAAAGACAACCAACAACCATGACATTCGGAAAGGATAGGACAGATGGAAATGTTTAAATACTCTTCCCCTTTTCCACCCTTTCAAAATCATAAATACGTCCATGTCATACATTTGTTTTTTTGTTAGTAATGACGTGCAATATCATAGCACACATAACACATGCACCCACTTCCCCCATGTACTTCATATACAGATGCAGTGCTAGTGGAATGTGGGATGAAAATAATTTTTAGCCAAGTTCATACGTATACAAAGCCGGTAATGGATATTAAAAGACATACCCTATCAGCTGCTCACAAAAAAAAAATCCACACAAAAAACAACTGCTTGCACTTCATGTAATGCATTATAATCATTATAATTTGTTTGAAAGTAGCTCGAGAAAAAGAGCTAAAATTATCTTTAATGTAAAGAGCTACCAGCACATATTTCATGACTAGCGTTAATATTGGCATAAAGTTATTTACATTGTTATACCAGAAGAACCACAGAGTTGTTGTACATCAATTACTAAGCCGACTCTAATATTTACTATGCTATTTAGAAAACAGAATTTAGCAATAGTAGTTTCTCTTAACTAGCAAACAAAGTAAGTTGATTCTTATACCTAATTAAAACCAGAATCCCTGTAACCTTTGAAATTGATGACAAACATTCAAGACTGCCTATAATAGGCCAACAGTAATGCGCATAATTCATTTATTGGTCATAGTTAGTGTTTGCGCTGTACGATGCCTGCTCAGATGACCTTTCAAAATACACAAGCCAATAAACCTTAACATTACAGTTCAAATGTTTAGTAAACAAACTCTTTTTCATTAGCAAATAAAATGTGCTCATTCACCCATAAGAAAAGACATAAAACCTAAGTTAGACACCTGCAATACTACGACATATCAACAATTAACTCCCAGCCCAATCTAATTTGTATTTCATATACTTCAAAAGTATTAATAGCTCAGATTATAATTAACTGGTCATTGGCATTATTTATTTATTTTGCTTATATAATAAAAATAGACATTTTAGAAGGCGGCACTATAAATTTCAAAACTTGTACAAGTTCAAGCATAAATTAATTTTGAAGAATATTATGAAAAATGTTAAAAAAAGCATTCATTAACGATCCTACCACCATAAAGTTCTAAATAAGCAAGACACTATAAACTGTAAACGAATGAAAACAAGAGCACTCACACAGAACTTCATGTGCCTTTAGCCGCTTTTTGGGGTCTCGAACCAACATTTTCCTCACCAAATCTTTGGCACTTTCTGAAATACTTGGCCAAGGATCTGATGAGAAGTCAAGATCACCATGCAGTACCTGGTCAAATATTCCTTGCTCAGTCTCTGAAAAATTCAAAGAGAATGCAAGGTAGAATATGAATCAGTAAGAGTTCACACACCAACATAAAAAGATAGAAGTGTAAACTACTTGTAATTTCCAATTTCTCACCATCCCAAAAAGGTGGAACCCCGCTTAATAGGATATAAACCATAACCCCAGCACTCCAAACATCAGCTTCAGGACCATAGTGTTTTCGTAGAACTTCTGGAGCAACATAATATGGGCTGCCAACAACATCACTAAAAGTTTCTCCTGAAAAATACAATATAAATGCAAAATGACAGGAGTCCCTGGAGAGTGTAGGTGATAATAAAAGAATGAAAAGCTGTGCAGGAGTAGTTGAAAGTATAATATGACATGTTCAGAACTTTACAGGGAAGACTTAAGGAGTAAGAAAGCAAACATATTCACCGGAAGAGATGTCATTTTGCAAGACCACATTGTATTCATATACTACTAACAAAAATATATTCAGCTCATAAAGAACTGCTGACGTGTTACTAATCATGAGGCAGTGGCTTTCAAGACAGGAATACAAAACGGCCAAGAAAGTTAGAACAAGTACCTGGCTTGAAGAAAACAGACAATCCAAAGTCAATGGTCTTAAGAAGTGAATCCTCCTTCTTGTCAACAAGTAGAAAATTTTCTGGTTTCAGATCACGATGCATAACCCCTAAAGAATGACACTCCTCGACAACCCCAACAATAGTTCTAGTAAGTTCCGCTGCTTTTCTTTCTGTATAATGCCCCCTTTGAATAATCCTATCAAAAAGCTCACCCCCAGCACACAACTCCATTACAACATGAACAGACACTGCATCCTCATAAGCCCCTTTAATAGATATAACATTTGGATGCCCTGCCAAATGGTGCATTATCTGAATCTCCCTTCTCACGTCCTCAACATCTTCTTCAGTCAACAACTTCCTCTTTGCAATTGATTTACAAGCATACTCTTTTCCGGTCGCTTTCTCCACGCATAAAAACGTTATCCCAAATTGTCCTTGCCCTAGTTTCTTCCCTAAAGTAAACACTTCTTTTAAATTCCCTGTTTCTCTCTGTAAAACCGAATCCGTCCTAAGTCCTGCACTAGGCACCCTCTTCATTTGTGGTTTCTTTGGTTTTACCACCTCTTTCTTTTCTGATTTCGGAATTGACATTTGCTGTGGTGGTTTACTTTGAACCGGTGACTCTGGTTCCACATCATAAACTGGCGGTCGATTAACAGTTTCTACCTCATTCCCTGCAGCCAATGCTTCATCTGGCCGGGTTCGCCACACTGCTGCAGAAACCGATTGCAAGAAACCATTTTTACCAATACTTGGCCCCACACAAGTATTACCCATCTCTACTTATACAATGTTATACTCAATCAACTCAACTACAAGCAAAAGTATATAACAATCAGTTAATCACTTGTCAAAACCCACCCAAGTTCAGGATCTATCTTAACTTAACTGTAAGTATAATTTGTCAACCATCAAGATCCAATCTTTATAGCAAAACTATGCATATATGTACACACATGACATGACACATACATATAATCAATCTTGCAAAGTCAACCAATACTATCTGCTAAAAAACAATAAAGGGGTATGAAAAAAAGTTGAACTAATGCAAGAAAACTTAACAAGAAGACAGATTTTCATACATAAAAAAGAAAAAAAAGAGATCGAACCTTGTAATAAGAAATGGAGATTCCAGGTTCAAGTACAAAGATGAATAACTGAATATTTCAACTCTTGCGAAATAAAAAGGAAGGAGAGAGGCAGTACCATTAACAAGTGAGCAGCTTTTTTTTATTATTATTGTTTTAATCCAGTTTGATTAAGAAAACAATTATATAAGACAAATACATGTGTATGTAGGTTAGTGACAGGGGGCTATAAAAGGGTGGATATATTGTTAATATGGCAAGTTTGCAAGAAAATGCGGAGACTCTTATTTCTTCGGACATCACTTTTTCTTTATTTAAATTTTAAAATATAATATATTGTTTATCTTTTAGTAATGATAGAGATAATAAATTAGTTATCAAAATAAATATTTAGATATGAATTTAAGAGGCCCCATCTTATGATTCCGCTGATAAATCACGTGTGATTTGAAAATTACTATTTTTATGTTGGTTTTAGTAAGTTGCTTTTTTATTTTTATTTTTATTTTACAAGTTGTGTTTATTCATTTTTTTTAAAAAGATTAAAGATTAGACAAAATAAATTTATACGGATTTTTTTAACAAAATAATCGACATAATACTACAATTAATACATATAAATATTAATTTTCTTATATAATAACGGAATATTATCTCACATAAAATTGATAAATTTAACATCACTTCATTATAAAATTTTGAATCACTAATAATATCATAATAATACAAATAAATTCCAGCAATTCTAATTGATAAAACATTAATACTGACACACCCACGAACGAGCAAACTCAAATAAATGATATAAATATTATTTTTTAATTAGTTATATAAATAATCTCTTGTATTCTTAAATGGAGTATAGATAAAATACTTATATTTTATAATATATTATAAGTAAAATATAACAGAGAATATATAAATTCTCTCATTAATATTCTACTCATTTAAGAAATTTTATATAATTTTTGATATATATATATGAAGGGGTGAAAATTAAAATAAAATATTTTCTCGGTCTCTTTACAATTGTCTTCTTTTTAAAAAAAATTATTCTTAATTATTTAATTATCCTGTTTTATGAAAATAATATTATAAATTTTTTAAAAAAGTATTATAATATTTAATTAATTAATATATATATATAATAATTTAAATCAATTTAATGTAATCATGAAGAATAATAAGTGGGATAAATTATTTAATTAATATTTTTTAAATGCGTGTTTTTTTTGTTGTTGATAAAAAACGACTAAAACGGGATGGACATATCCTCAATTCGCGCAATAATTATTTATATCTTGTCATATAGAGTATCAGAGTCTCTTAAATTAAATATATAATAATATTTCAGCAAACGTAATATAATCTCGGGAAAAGGGTGGGCGAGATTGAGGGAGAGAGATTGAGAGAGAGAGAGAGGATGGCAAGAATTACAACACAGCTGAGTAACTGTTTTACCCGCCTCGTGTCTTTCCCTTGTTCTTCCTCTTGTTCACTCGCTTCCTTTCGCAGTTTAATCCTGCACAGACCTTACTACTACTACTACTACTCCTCCTCTCATCCTCTACTCAAACACCGCCGTCGTCACCTTCATTCCTCGTCCTCCCCACTATTCTCCGTTTCCTCCTCCCTTGACAATCCAACCCCAGGTGCCTCTCTCTTCCTCTGCTTCTTTTTTTCATTGTGCCATTTTATCAAACACGTGGTGGTCGTCACCTGTGCAATTTTACTTGCTTTTTACACCACTAGTACGAGTATATATTATTATTATCTATTCCCTCCGTTCCAAATTACTAGTCATTTTTGAAAAATTACTTATATTAAGTTTTCCATGTATATCCGTATTAATTGTAATGACTGAGATAATTTCGATGCATAATTTGAAACTAGTATCAATACTCTAGTAAAAAGGCTGTTTTGGATATTTATCTATAAAATTGTATTGGAAGTAGATAGTGGACATATATTAGGGGACAAATGTATTTTTCGAAAGTGACTACTAAGTATCTATTATTTTTATAATACAAGATAAGTCATTTGGACATACAATTTGTTTGACCAGCAGACTTTGGAATTTTTTTTACAACATTTTAATGAACTATACTATGTATCTTTTAATTTTTAAAGAAATGTCAAATTACTTTGGAATCCAGAGTAGATTAACTACAATATTGACTAGGTTATCGTAGGAGGTCCTGTTTGGCATTGAATTCACAGACCGTATAAGCAGCTTTTCCAGCTTATTTCCCCTGAGAAGTTCCGATTTGTAACTTTTGCGGAAAGCAGCTTTCCCAACTTAGCAGAGAAATTGTTTTTAATTTCTTTTAAATAAATTATCATTAATGTACGGCCTGTTTTAATAAAACATAATAATTGATGGGAATCATGTTGCCGAGGTTCCTAAGGTTATACACATTTCCCATATAAATGCAACAAGGCATATGTAATTACATAAAAAATTTCACATTTACAAAAATGCCTTTACTTTTTTGAACTAAAAAGATTCTAATCTTAGGTAATTCCCTGAGGTTGCCAACCTTTTTTTCTCATAATTATTTTTTTAACCTCTAAATTAAAACTTCTACAATTTTTTGTCAGGTTTTTCCCACACTGCTTTTCTGCACAACAAGATGTATAGTTGTAACTTTGTATGTTGTGAGCTGTGACTGATGTGATAATTTAATTTGTTTTTTCTAAATATTTCTAATTGGATACTAAAAATGTAAGTAGGTGAAGAGAGGTATGATGTCATTGTTGTTGGAGGAGGGCATGCAGGCTGTGAAGCTGCTATTGCATCTGCTCAGCTGGGTGCAAAAACTTTGCTTTTAACGCTAAACATTGATCGCATTGCATGGCAGGTCAGTGTTTAAGTTCTTATTTCTCTCTTCCGTTTATTTTGACATGTCTTAATGTTGAGCATTAGAGCATATTGAAATAGTAAATTAGTATGTGACACGAACTGGAGTGGCGAAGGGAATAGTTACCTTTCATTTGACAAATTATGGTTGTTCTGAGTTGTTTAGACTAATAAGAGTTTTTTTTAAATAAAATTAGTTTTAAATTTAATTTTTCAAAATGTATCATTTCCTCTCTTTCGAAGCTTTATCAAAAAAAATTATAAATGTTAGAATAATCAATATTCAATAAGTGTCGGAGAGTGAAGTGTAATTCATTAAATAACATCTCCACGGGTTAGCTCAGTTGGGAAGAGCAAGTGTAAGCTATTCTACAGACCAAGGTTCAGTCCATAACCCGAGGATTGAAATCCCGTATTAATGTGGGGTAGTTCCTCGTATAAATAGTTAAATAACTTTACAACATGCAAAAATATAACAAGACATAATGGGATTATCATTTTATTCTCACTAAACAGGGAATGAAAGGAAATTTATTTTCAAGAAATTTATTAATTTTTTTCTGCTGTGGAAGTTTATATAAGTACAATTATGCGAGTCTTTTGTGAAAGATGAGATATATCAGGGAAAGATGCTGATTTGTAACAAGTCAATTTTTTTTTAAAGTTAAGGTTACCTAGCTTGTACCTTTTGATAGCTTTAATAAATATTTATGGGATGTGATGGGTTTATTCTTAAATTGTGTTAAATTTGTACTTGAACCACAAGGCAGCAACAGATTCCTTATATAGCATTTTCCCCTCCTCTCTCTATAATATAGATATTTGTTCTTCTTATGTCACAATGTCACCTCTTGTATAGTTAATGCAAAATAATAGATTCCATTTTCTTACTCATTTAAGTATCATTCAGCCATGCAATCCAGCTGTGGGTGGACCTGCCAAGTCACAGTTAGTACATGAAGTGGATGCACTTGGTGGTGTAATTGGGAAGATTGCTGATAGGTAAACTTTCACATTCTCACATTCTTCTATAAAGGCCAAGAAGACTTTCTGAAAGTTTGACATCATATTTATCCCATGAAACAGGCGATGCTCAATCATACTTTTTTCTTGGTTTTGCAGCTTTATGATGCCTAGAATTACTATAAATAGCATACTTAACATAGCTGTTTATAAGCTCTGATGGAAACAGTGTGACACTGAATTTAGTTGAGTGAGATATATTGGGTAACCGTCACGTAGCATGTAAAAAATTATGAGTGAGACTGAATTATGGTTGTTACTTCAAACTGCTGTTGTAGCATTGCCTACAATTGCAGCTCGTAAGGTCCCAGAAAAACCATAAATTAATTAAAGTATTAAGCTTGCTTTGCATATTTCTATTGTGAAATATTTTCATTTGGTGCAATTGAGGTGCCAGTCATTATTGTCTCTGTTGATTGGCATTATCCTAGGGGGAACTTGTATCTCTCTGTTTTTTTATCGTTAATAGAACCAGGGTACTGCTACACACCGGCCAACATATAGTTTACAGTTTGTGATTTGAAGTTGATTAAAAAGGGGCAAGATGCTTTGACAGTATGTATTATGCTAGAACTAATATATTTACACTTTATTGCTTTAGGTGTTATTTGCAAAAGAGAATTCTAAACATCTCAAGAGGTCCTGCTGTGTGGGCATTGCGAGCTCAAACTGACAAGAGGGAATATGCTACAGAAATGAGAAAGATAGTTGAGAGGTATGACTGCATACTTTAATTAGTTATAAGTTTCCATTTCACTTTTTAGGCTAAAAACATATAATATAAGGTTCTGTGAAGTTATCTACCCAAAAGAGTAATTAAACTAATTAGTTTCTTCCTATTCTTACTGTACGTGTCTTCAGTAGCATGCATTTTCTGTCAGATTCACGCTTGATAGATAAATATTGAAATATTTTATTTGTACCCTGCCTCTATATAAATAAAACTTGAAAAAAGCTTCGAAGCTTAAAGTTTTGCTGTATATTTAAATATGAAGTAACATATAAAATGTTTTGTCACTAAAGCTGCTAAACATGTATGTGTATAATATCTTCAAAACCTCAGAACCCTTAAATGAAAATAAAGGTTTTAGAGGAAAATTGAAATTATTTGTTCAAATGTATATTGTAATTGGTTCACAAAGTAAATATGCAAATTCTATAGGTAGGGAGAAGTAGATATTTTACTTTATTTGAATCTTTATAATGTACATGGCATGCATCTTTGGAGTCAATGAGATCTACATTACTCCTTAAAACAGACTCTTTTGGAATCTATAATTATGATCTGCAATATGTATAGAAGAACTCTTTACATCTTGAAAATGCTAGTTTGTTCTATGGACACGCTAAATCCACATTTAGGCACAGCAAGTTCTTGTCTCTTCTGTATATTATATTGCATACTAGTCCTAATATGATTATATGTTTTCTCAGCACTCCAAACCTGTCCATTAGAGAAGCAATGGTTACAGATATATTGTTAGGAAAGAATGACAACATAGAAGGTGTACGGACGTTTTTTGGGATGGATTTCTATGCTCCTTCCGTTGTTCTTACTACTGGAACTTTTATGAGTGGTAAGATTTGGGTCGGCAGAACTTCTATGCCTGCTGGAAGAGCTGGTGAGTCAGCTTCACATGGGCTCACTGAAAACTTGCAGCGACTTGGATTTGAAACTGATCGGCTGAAAACTGGAACTCCACCACGTGTGGACAACCGCAGCGTAGATTTTTCTGGATTAGAACCTCAGCATGGTGATGAAGAGGTGGTTATATTATAACTCAGATGTATAGTTGATAAGAAAAAAAGTTTTGATACACAACGTGCTTCTTGTAAGTTGCATTTACATTCCAACAATTTTTTAAAAAACTTTATACTACATTAGCACGCCATCAATCTAGTTTTCTCTTGCTTTTACTATTTAATATGTCTGAATCTGTTAGCTTTGCGCTTTTGCTGATGAAGTTTCTCCCACATTCTATCAAAAATGTTATCTACTATTCATTTGATTGATGAGAATTGCATCTCTATATTTTATCTGAAACTGATCTTTGTGGAACCTCTAGATTTTTTATTTTTTTGAACTGCACTTGAAAATAAAGACAATTCTTATCACTTACACGTACCTTGCTGCTACATTTGATCTTCATCAGTTAAGTAGGTGAGGGTCTCTATCTGATTGCATTTTCATAAAACAGGTGAGCTGGTTTAGTTTTGATCCTGACTTCCATATCCAGAGAGAGCAATTGTGCTGCTATCTGACACGTACTACAAAGAGCACCCATCAGCTAATTAAGGACAATCTGCATGAGACCCCCACTTATGGAGGTTGGGTGGAGGCTAAGGGTCCCAGATACTGCCCTTCTATTGAAGATAAGGTGAATTTCATATTCTATGGATGAATCGGATGCTAAACGTATTATATAGTCTTTTCTCAGATAATATTCATCCTCTATACTCACTAGTTTGGCTGGTGATATACCGACATGATGTGGCTGTGAAACTTAGAGTATTGAATATATGATACATAATATAGTTTACTTTTGGTTATAGGTAGTCCGTTTTCAAGATAAAGAATCTCATCAGATTTTTCTTGAACCAGAGGGTAGGGATGTCCCTGAACTCTATGTGCAGGTATGCTGCAGAAGCTATTTCACAGGCTTTTGTTTTTAATGTGTTTATAACAAGCAACTGATCTGTTTCTTGTCGTAGGCCGTGTACAGTTTTAATTATATTATTATATTCTCTACATTGTAATCTGTAATTTACTAAGCTGTTTTGTTAAAAATAGTATACAATCTTTCGAAAAGTGTTGCGTCTTTGCATGTAGTTGAGAAATTACCAAATCATTCTTTTTTCTCAACACGCTTAATCTGTCATATATAATATTGGCACTAAACAAGGGTTGCCAACTTGTGATGAAGCTGGAATAGCTTCTTATGCAGTGAAAAGTGCTTCTTCACAGATGTCTGTACCTGAACTTTAAGCATGTATTATCTCTACTGGCTTGACGCTAGTTTAAAACAACAGATTTATTCAGCACATATGCAAAGCTAAGGTCAAGCAAGAATTGATTTAAGGCAATTAAGCAATTATGAACTTCTTTCATTGGATAAGTTTTCTCTACTGAAGTTTGACAAGAGTATCAATGAAGTATTCTTTATCAAGTGTGTACATTGTTGGTTCTATTTTACAGTCAAACTTTATAATTTTCATCGAAGTAAAAATGAGAGCTGAGAATGTTTAAAGTTGTTCGTGTACTGACTTGCAATAAGTTGCTCTATTATGATCCAGGGATTCTCCACTGGATTACCGGAAAGACTTCAATTGCCACTTCTAAGGACTCTTCCTGGGCTTGAAAACTGTTCAATGCTAAGGCCTGCTTATGCTGTTGAATATGATTTTTTGCCTGCTTACCAGTGCTCGAGGTCTCTTATGACAAAAAGAGTTGAAGGCCTTTTCTTCTCTGGTCAGTTAAATGGAACAACAGGTTATGAAGAAGCTGCAGCACAGGTATTTGTATATAACACAGGTTATTCTCTTCCGTTATCTATTCATGCGAAACATCTTTCAAATGTTGTGAAATTATATTTTATTTGAAAAAAAATATCTGTGCATGATTATAATTACTCTGTCATACATATTAAAGATAAGTTTGCAGTAACCTTTACCTAGTGGAGACGTGTACTCTAAATACAATTTCACCATATTTACTTGCAGGGTATTATTTCTGGAATAAATGCTGCCAGACATTCAGATGGTAAGCCCCTTATTGTTCTCGAGAGGGAGAGCAGTTACATTGGTACATTGATTGACGATTTGGTTACGAAGGACCTCCGAGAGCCTTACCGCATGTTGACAAGGTAGTATATCTCATTTATATTATCTTACCTTTTCCATCCTGATCTTGTTTGCTCGTGTATATTTGTAAGTCGAAATGAATACTGACACTGTGAATTGTGCATACACTACAGACAATTACAACATTCACTATTGTAGACTAAGTTATAATTCGAAAATGTGTTGGAGTGGTACCCAGAAGTTAATTTGGAAGTCTGTTTTCATTTTATCATCTTATTCTTGTCAATGACTATATATTCATATTTTTATTTTATGGAATAATTCTCTCGAGCTTGTGTCTAACCATGCAACTGTTGCACAGCCCTCTGTTTGAGGTCCATCTGATTTTACTTGAAGGTTGAATTAACTCTCAGGAATGGTGCCTTCTGATTTTTAGATGGAATGCAGATTTATATTTCTTTCTTTTTTTAGCTAATAAATGCAAATTTATATTACCTACTAGAGGTTCTTAATTTATATGTTTATGATGATAAGAAATTTGTTGGCTTATCTGGAAGTTGTTTGCTTGGCTATTATTCATTTTCTTAAATTTTCCTTTTTAAATGCTACGCAAATCAGTGAGTGTGACTAGTGTGCAGATTTTACAGATCGTTGTTCCCCTTGTACATGCATTATGTTTATAAGAATAGGGCAAATATTAAAGGCCCCGTCAATCTTGGTTCATCAAAGACTTTTAGAATCTCTATCTCTATCATTTCCATTTGTTAAGCATTTGAATTCAAAGTAATGGATACTGTATGTTAAAATGATTTGACTGCGCATATGTTTAAAATGAATTAGGCAGCGACAAGTTGGCCATGTCAATATCCCCTTCATACCACTACTAATATCTTTGGATATTATTTTATGATTAATAAATCAAATTGATTATCTTAAATTTTTCATTTGTGTTATTTCTAGCCGATCAGAACATAGACTGCTTCTTCGTTCAGATAATGCTGATAGTCGTCTCACACCTTTAGGACGTGAAATTGGCTTGATTGATGATAGACGCTGGAAACTTTACCAGGATAAGCAAGCACGAATTGCAGAGGAAAAGAAGAGATTAAAGACTGTCAAGATTACAGGTCTGTGACCTTTCTTTCTCTATGAGTCCTCGTTCAGTTACATGCAAATAATGAAGCCAGGTTGTGTTTGGTTTTGATCACTTGCAGGAGGAGATCTCTCTGCTGATGTCACACAATTGTCTGGCCAGCCAGTGAAGGGCTCTTCAACTTTGGAGAGTCTACTTAAAAAGCCTCACATACATTATAAAGTTCTTGATAAGCATGGTTTTGGCAATGAACACTTGTCCAAAATGGAGAAAGAGTGCGTGGAGATTGATATTAAGTATGAGGGCTTTATTAATCGACAAAAGACCCAACTTCTACAGGTGACTTTATCAAAATTATATTGACTTAATGCAATATATATCTATATATAAAAATAAATATTTCTTTACATTCTGATTGGAACTTCTATTGTTTTCCATGTTAGCATTATCACTCCAAATATACCAGTATCCGAACTTACTAATTTTGTATTCCCTGTTATGCTCAGATGGTTCATCAGCAACATATACCTCTTCCACAGGACTTGAATTACCATGGCATGACAACTTTGTGTATTGAAGCTCGTGAGAAGCTCTCCAAGGTTTGTGTAGTTTACATTCAAGATAACAGCACCACAAACTTCATCTTCCCATTTCTTAAGTGATTCTATGATCTCATTCAGGTTAGACCTCAAACCATTGGTCAAGCAAGCAGAGTGGGTGGTGTGAGCCCTGCTGATATAACTGCTCTGCTCATCATCCTGGAAACCAACCGAAGGAAAGCTCAGCAACAAAAGAGGCACCAAATAGTAGAACAGATCAAAAGAGATGCAGATCAAAATGTATCTAAAGTCCCTTCAACTTGAATTATCTGTTAATGCCTGCTGTTGGGAAGAAACAAATCTGTCATCCTTAAAGCATGTGATGCATAATCTTGTCTTGCAAACGAGTTTAGCAAACAAAAGCAAACGGGAATGTCATATTGTTCAGCATTTCAAGTTGTCAGCTTTTGACAGTTACTCAAACATCTGGAAAAATTTTGTTCAGTTCCAGGGGAGTAGAGTGTGTATGGTATTACCGTTATTATAACGAATTGTTGGGAGCCACTCGGTGAATAATGATCGTGGCTTCTGATCATCCAGGGGAATGAAGCCTTGGGTGGTCATAGTACATGGTAGAGCCTACTGCAATTTTTTTTTTGTTCATTTACATATCTTCTAAGAAACAGACATCTAAGTTTAATTGTTTATAGGATACAATGATTCTACAGTATTGTCAAAATTTCAAATCACACGCCAATTGTATGATAAAATGTTTTTAGTAAAAATATAAAGTCGACTGCAGATCTTATGTCAAGTAATTTTAGTTTAGTTGATTGCATTGAATCCACGGCTGTGTTTAGTCACAATCATACATCTTTAGTTATATGGGGAGTGATTGTGATACCTTGAATTAATTAGCCCCTCGTTCACCTGCAGAGTGATGATTGTGTTGCTTGTGAGATTTTTGTGTGTTCTAAGTATCATATTATGTGACCGTTTGGGGTTTCTTAAACTTAAAATAAGTTACTTATTTCATTTTTTTTTATACATATTTTCATTTTTTTAAAGATAAATATTTATTTTAGAATTTTAAAATCAAATATTATTTTCAAAATAAAAAATAAGTTACTTATTTTTAGAAAAAGTACATATATACCTATTTTTTCCGAAAATAAACCCTTATTTTCAGAAAATAAGTGATGGCCATACGGGCCTATATTCCTTTTAAAAAGATAGATTTACAAGTTTTCTGCATTTCAGCCAGATATCCTTCAAAACTGCATTGCTGTATGAGTTTTTAGCTAAAATGATAACAATTCGCTATAGCTGGTTCCTGCTTGCATGAGAGAGTGTACTGAAGTCTTTCTTCGAAATCAATATGCAAGTGGCTGATGACTATCATTTTTGAAAACAAACGTGTAATAGGCTAATAGCAGCTTTTACAACCTAAAGCATTAAAATAAACATGCTCTATGTTTCTGTGCACAGAATTACTTTCATTTTGGATCAATTTTGGCTTTAAATTGACCCTTCTGCCACCACCCATTTTTCTTTGATTACTGCAAAAGAACATGTTTTTGTTGGGGAAAACAAATTATCAGAAAAAAATACTCAAAGACTACACCTGAATACTCTAACCAGAAGAGGACCCTTTTGCTCCTTCAAATACATACTTGTAGAAAAGATTGAGTATTAAGCGAGGGCGTAAAGTGTATCAACTAAACAAGTGGGGGTCGGAACTTACCCGACGAGAAATTTCGGTAACACCTTTTGCTCCTTCAAATACATATTTACAAAAAAGATTGGGTATTAAGCGAGGGTGTAAAGTGTATCAACTAAATAGGTGCGGGTCAGAACTTACCCGACAAGAAATTTCGGCATTTCAATACCTTAGGACCGCTATAATTACAACCGCCTTTCGCCGGGGCTTTGGTCACCGGCTCCCATGTCATCAAGTCACCAACTTCCTTGACCACCCCATACATGGTCTTACGACTTTGTGGAAACTTATGATTTTGGTTAATAGTGGCCTTGACTTTGTGGAGACTTATGATTTTGGTTAACAGTCGCCGCCTGGGACCTGGTCACTGCAACCCCCTTAGAGGCACCCCTTCTCCCGAAAATTACAGGACTATTTTTGAGAAAGTTGTCTCGCACCCCTAGTATTCTCTACCTACCTACATGTGTAGATGCAGTACAAAAGTACCCTTTTGTTGAAGGTCATTCTCCTAGGAGTATAGCATGCTCGCGGCATTTTCTCTACCCGTTTGTTGAAGGTTGTTCTCCGAGGAGTATAGAGGAGTATAGCATGCTCGAGGCATTTTCTCTCCCCCTTTTTACCCCAAAACCCTTACCCTCCCAGGGTCACCTTACGTCCTTGATTCGATAACCTCTTTTGGCTAACCTAGCCTCCTCCATCCCTCGGGACCAACAAGGGGTAGTCGTGAATGTCCATCGACATCGACTACGCCTTTCGACCTGATTTTAGGCCCTGACTCACCCTCCATGGACGAACAACCTTATGGAAGAACCCTTAAGTTTTCGGGCATTGGATTCTCAACAATGTTTGCATCACTCAAACCAACATTCTCGTATGCATGACATAAGACATGCATTGAGCAGGCTACTCTGAGACCTTTCATGCATCATGTACTTGGTTGTGCATCTCAGTGATGCTTTTCACCTCATGCACATATTGAAAATGTGCATCTAAGCAGTGGGAAATGCGACCACCAATACTTTTACAAAACATGCACGTTTTGAATATTCGCCAAATTTCTTACACAGAACATACACATTCAAGTTATGCATGTCACCCATATACACATGTCATCAGGGTGATACACTGATACCCATTCCAATAATACAGATATAATTTTTGGAAAAAAGTTCTAAATTATGACAGAGAATTTTATTTTTGTATTTTGCAAAATTGCGATAAAAGGGCCGGACACCACAAAATCACTAGTTCCACTGTTGGGCTTACTCATTTAAAAGATGCAAGCTCAGTGTAACTTGTAAACTAAAGGATTGCTACTTTTATAAACATAAAAGTGTAAATATATGCACACTAGGAGTAGTCGAGTAGACAGCACAAGGAAATTATGGCAAAACTAGTATTCAAAGAATGTCCCAACAGATTGTTCCCACATAGACTACCATTTGATTTAGGAGCATTCATATAATAATAGACACTTTTAACAAAACATGATATAAGTTGTGTCCATTAACACATATGAACTCTAACAAACACAAGTCAAATAAGATTACCCGGACAAAAATAGCACGCCGTGATTATCTCTGTTTTACATCTCAACCAAAATAATAACATAACTCAAGCCTTAACTGATTCATTTAAAATTAGTGGCCAGACTAAACCATGTTAATACCATGGAGAAAATTATCTGAAGCAACACAACTCTATTCTTCTGCATCGAGAAAAATTCACACTAATTCTCTGCATTGTAAAGATTTAACAATAATAATAATAAAAAAAACTTTTACACATCCAGAAAAGTTAAAAGCGATTTCCTACCTATAATTTTCTGCCCGAGTATATGTGGTGATGGAGGGGGCAAATTCATGTTGCTCCAACTATTATCCCTACATTCCATTTATCATGCATGTCTAGGCACTTGTTTACCACCACAGAAAGGTAAGTTGCTGATCTAAGAATGACTTGAAGTGAACTACCTCGAATCTTGCCCCCCCCTTCCCTGAACGTTCATTGACAATTGTCATTGTGCTAATACAATAGCAGTAGCCACTGTCAAGTTGCTCGCTTTCTTACTTTTTAGAGTCTTACTCTGCTTATTTAAAGCTCGGTCAGCATTAGATACAATTTGTGAGACCGTAAATCCCGCGACTTCAAAATTATGTGACCTTTGAGGAATTAAGGAATTTCGACTGATAACATTTACTCCTTCATAGGTCCAAACATTTAACAGAGCCTCACCTTTGAGGCCTAAGGCAAACCAACCAAGACCTGCAGCTGCAATATCAACAGAACTTGAATCCCACGAGTTGCCACTGACACGAAATTCCTTCTTCACCCAATTTCCCAGCTCCTCAACTCGTGACTTACCATTTGGTGGCTGAAACAAAGATATATATTGAATCAAAATGAGTTATGAGCAGATACCAATCATTAGTCAACTACTACAACATGATAGTCATCATGAAGATATATATTGTGCAAAATTTTACATGGCAAGTTCCTGTGCTTGTTTAGGTCTTTCAGCACCATCAATATTGTTATCAAGAAATGGAATTGAGAAGTCAGGGTGCATACTTATTACTGAATATTGGCTTTAGCAACAGGTATGTTCTGATACTTACCTTTAAGACTTGTATACATGCTAGACATCCTTTCATGTGCTTTATCTAGGGAATTCTGACTATGAAACAGAGATTTAGACGATGTGTTTACCTTTTTAATGAATATTTTGTTGTAATATTATGTTATAATAATAATCAACCGGAGCCGTTTTCCAATTTCACTGCCTGATAGGCCAGATGACCCGCTTAAATCTGGACAACGTTATAGACAATTCAGAAGTAAACATGACGATCATGGTGCAGCTGACACTTAATCGGCTGCTTGAACAGCTTTTCAGAATAATTTATAATAATAAAATCTTTATCTACATACTTAATTGCTGTAGAATCCTACACCTATCTGTAAGCAGGTGCAAGGAGATACCATTCATGCTAAATGCAGGCAAGTAAATTCAAAATCACTTATACTTTTGCCATTTCCAAACAAAAGTGACCTCATCAGGCCGGAATATTTATTTTCAAAGAAGTTTAGTTAAAAAAACTGCATGCAGGGTAGAATTAAAACATGAGATAATATAAATTGCATCAATCAGCTATACCTGTAACTGGTGCCCGAAATGATCTTCCAACATTGCAAGGACATTCTCTGTTTTCCCCATGTGCAATGGAAGATAAGGGGATGCCCACACAGTAACATATATAGAATCCACTGAAGTTTCTTCAACATCTAACCTCATAAGACCAGCAATATGAACAGAGTGACCTGCCTGTCACAAACACAAAAATAATATTTTTGTATGAATTCAAAACTTAATTTATACACAGGTCTACAGACGCATATAAAAGATCACGTTTTTTTTTGTAATAGTTATAACTGTTTTGCAAACAATTCCAGCTAAATTATTGCAAGGAAGTTAAATTTATAAATGACTGAAAAACTGCCAGCTTCGTAGTAAAAAATAACTTTCTTTTAGAGATGACAGTAAACAATAATTTATTGACTAAAATATAGACTAACGCACTTCACATATACAGTATAAATTGTATAGCATTTGAATATTTCATCCAGGAATATACTTATATTTAGATAATAAGCACTAACCTTAATTCTATATGTCCTAGGTTTCAACTCCTTACTGATGTGAACTAACTTCTGTTCCTCTTTAGTCAGCCTTGTTGTGATCTGATGTGGGTGCAGAAGCCCCGGTGTATCAAACAATCTAGCTTGACGAGGTAAAACACCTTCAACCCTAATAATCCCTAATGTTGTTCCAGGAACTGGAGCTTCAGTCAAATGAGTTACATTTCCTCCAACACACTTCCCAATTGCATTAATCAACGTTGATTTCCCTGCATTTTGTGCCCCTACCGCCCATACATGACCTCTCGAACCTGCCAATCCCACCACATCATCAACAAGATTCTTCAGTCCCCAATCCCTCTTTGCACTAACTAAATGCACACCGGCTAACTTAGTTGCTCCACCTTCTCTAGCCCTCGTCCTAACCCAATGCTCCAATCCCGTAGGAGAAATTGAAGTCGGTAACAAATCAATCTTTGTCACAACCAACAAAACTCTAGGCACATTCCCTGCTTTTCCCTCCTTCCAAGCCCTATAATTCTCATCAATGGTATTGGAAACCAACCTAGCCACAGTCCTCGGAAACGACCCATCAAAATCCACAGCATCCACCACCATCAAAACGACACTCCGTGGCCCCGAAGCAGAACTCAACCTCCTCCCAACAGTATGATCAAAATCAAAATCAGGCAACAAATTCTCCACACTCGAATCCTTGACCTTTCCATAAAACCTCAACGAATGACACCTCGAACAAACTAATGGCTTTTTAGGCAAACCAACTGCATTGTTTTCCGGGGTTTCATCATTTTCAATTTCAAGAAACCCCTTTTTAATAGAACCTGAAATTTCCAATTCTTCAGCAACAGGGTTCTTATCAACAAGGGTCTTATAATCAGGCCCTTTTACAGAGGGTTTAACAAAAAAGCCAGGCTTTTTACAGTCCAAATCTTGCATTTGAACACCACAACCAGGGCAAATATGGAGAGACAAAGCACTTGAATCATCATAATTTCCATCTCTAAAATTGGGTTGGTGAGGAAATTTGTTTCTGGGTTGTGAAGAAAAGGGTCTAAAAATAGTAATAAATGGTGGGAAGAGGGTTTTAGTAGGATTTAAGAGAAATGGGATTGATTGAGGGTGAAGAAGAAGAGTATTAGATACAGGATTGGTGTATGTATAAGAAGAAGAGTTAATAAGAGGGAGGAGGTGCTTGAACTTAGAGCGTGAAAGGGTTCTCAACATCATTTTTCAGATGCTGTGTATGTATGTGTTCTGTATTTGTACGTCTTGCCTCCGCACTTGCAGTTATACAATAATGTTCTTGCTGCTGCTTCAGTTTTTAATTTAATTTAATTTTTTTGACCAAATTCAGTTTTAATTTTTAGTTAATTGCACAAAATGGCGTCACTAAAAATAAATTATACCTTAAAATAGAAATATATTTATAAATATCACGGTTCCAAAATTGTAAATATAAGAAAGCACTGTGCATATGTTTTACGAACAAAATATGTTATAAATGTAATTTTTCAATAAATTATAAGTAATATACTTTTTTGTATTTAAATTTTATTTGAGCATAATTATCTTTTCGCAAAACAAAAATTGAATTATTAAAAGAACATACCAAATTATTAAAACACATAAATTTGATTTACTTTTATATTTTATATGAGAGAAATATATTAAATATACACATGTTCATTATTATGAGGTTTATTTGTAAAAAACAAAATAGAAATCCAGTAGTGTAGATTACTCGAATTAAAGTCTACTCCTCCACGCCAAAACCAAACCCCTCAGCTCTCGTATCTCCAGGTTCTCTCTCTCTCTCTCTCTCGCATATCATCTTGTGTACATACAGATAATTACTTCCAGATCATGACCTTGCTTGTGTATTTCCCCAATTTCATCATATGCTATGTTCTTATTGGTTTTATTCTATATTTTAATAATTTCTCTGATTTGATCTGCAATTTGCACTATTATTATCATTATATACGCCCTCTGTGTTGAATAGCTTGTTCACTTTTGTTTACACTAATTTTAAAGATGTTTTGATTTCGTATGAAGTAGAGTTTTAGTATTGTCAATTTTGATTTGGAGATGAATCGGATAGGACTGATCCACTGTTTTTTTTTTTGCGCAATGAACTGCTCGAAAATTTTAGTACTGTTGTTTAGTATTTGCATAAGGTGATTTAGGGTTTCTCGAATTGTATTTGTTGTTCTGCTGTTTAATTTGGTTTTTTATTGTAATAATTTTAACGAGTTGATGTGAGAGTACATTGTTACCCATGTTCTATGAGTTGAACGGTGTTTTGTTTGTTTGGGTTTTGTTTTATTGGTTTGACATTTTTACTAATTTTAAGTTGTTTCTATTTTAGGTAGAGAGATTTCAGTGTTGGAATTTTGACTGGGAGATGAATCCGAGAGGGTTGATTTACAGCTTTGTTGCGAAAGGAACTGTTGTTCTAGCAGAACACACACCTTATTCTGGGAACTTTAGTACTATTGCAGTTCAGTGTTTGCAGAAGTTGCCGTCTGGTAGCAGCAAGTACACTTACTCTTGTGATGGTCATACCTTCAACTTCCTAATCGACACCGGATTTGGTATTGCTTTTCTATCTAGAATTTGGATTTTATTATTCTAATGCTTGATTTGGAAGAATCGGTAATGAATATCCTGTTTTGATAAATGTAGTTTTCCTTGTGGTCGCCGATGAATCAACTGGGCGAAGTCTTCCTTTTGTATTCCTCGAGAGGGTGAAGGATGATTTTAGGCAGAAGTATGGTGCGAGTATTAATAGCGATAGCTCCCACCCACTTGCAGATGATGATTATGAAGATGATTACTTGTTCCAAGATCGGTTTAGTATTGCTTATAATCTTGATAGAGAATTCGGGTTTGTTCACATCAACCTTTTTGAATTACTATTTTAGAAATCATTTTATATATTATAAAGCTTGAACATTATTTTTGTGGATATAGACCAAGGCTGAAAGATCACATGGAATATTGCATGAACCACCCTGATGAAATGAACAAGCTGTCCAAATTGAAGGCTCAAATAACTGAGGTGAAGGGGATAATGATGGACAACATTGAGAAGGTACATAACACTTGAATTAGCTTACATGAAAATGGTATATGAATGAGTACTTGCTTACTAGCTATAGTTATCACTATGATCCACATCAGAGTTCATGCATAACGTAATAGGAATTATAGAACATGGCTATGAAGCATGAATCAAATCATAAAATAGGCTTTGAAAGTGCACCAGTAGTTCTAAGAAATTTGAGATTAAATTTTATTTGGTAAATATTTATCCTTGGTTCAATAATTTGTTAGGGGTAATGTGGTAAAAATCGAATTGTCTTGGGATATTACTATAGGCTCCGTATATATACTATTGTAATTGTAAATCATTATTAGCATTCTTGGAGATATATATGTGGATTGGTGAGTTTTATATGTTATTTATGAATGTTTGTTTTTCTTAATCATGGTTTAAAAGCACTTGCCCAAGGCTCCTAACTTTAACTACGGCAGTTAGCACAAGTTTCCGTCTCTGAAGTCTGAACTACTGTTCACTCTCCGCCAACTAATTTTCTTTAAAGATCACAAGACCAAACAACCCCTTCATTTACTATGTAGTGTTTACTAATTCTTCCTCACAAAATTCTTCATTTTGTAAGACTACATGCAATCTATCCAACCAACACTAGATATTCGACATCGGAGAGGACCAAAATAGTGTAAATAGTACTAAATACCCTAATAGTAAAGATTAAAAGGAGTGATTCCATGGAATTCTTTTGCTCTAAGTGTTGATGGTAATTACTACTAGTGTTGCACCATAGTCCTCCAATGGTTATAGATCAGATATTTGAATGTGGAAATTCGGAAAGGATATCAACTATGTCAATACACATATTGTTTTTGGGAAATGTTATTTATTAATGTTTAGTTGTAAAGGTAAAATAAGTATGTGTTGACCTTTAGGTCCATATTTCTAAAGGAGATGATCACGCAAATGTGTACCTTGGTTGGATATATAATTTACTTAGCTGGCACAACATAAATGACACTAGCTGAAGGAGATTTTGAGGGATAGCCTGCATTTGTCGGGGCAAAGAAGAGACAAACTAGTGGAAAGATGAAAATTTCTATGAATATCCATTCACTATATGAAACAAACTTGTCCTTAATTCATGCATATGAGATGGAGCAGATTCACGTGTTGCCAAGTACAATAGCAAGTTTGGTAGTTTGTCCATATGTCCTAATTTTTCTAGGATAAAGATACTTTTGCTAGTACAATAGCTATATTTTAATCTTTACACCCTGATAACTTATACTTCTCCAGTTGCTCATCAGTTATCTAGTAAGGTAAATTTTATAAAAATATGCTTTTCTGAAGGGTATTGTGTTAATTTAAGGAGGGATTTGATATTTATAAAATAGTAAATAAGTCACTAATTGCATCATCGCCCTTTAATATTAGGATGTTGCGCTGATGTTATGCAAGCCCATACGGTCTTTTTCTTATTTCATTTCAATTTAGTTATAATCCTTCAGCTGTGTTCACTTGGAAAAAATGGAATGAATTTTTGAGTGCCATTTAGTTGTTTACTTGGTCAGAATATGGACACGTACATATATGTCCATATATATGTTTGTGTCGGCATATGTAAAACTTTTTGATTATCTAAAATTCTGGAAACACACAAACAATTGCACAATCAGTCCAATATAGAAAACACTTGATAAACTTATATATTATTCCTCTTTCAGTTTCATACAAGAATTACAAATATACTGAACTTTTGGGAGGTTCAGCTCTCCCACAGAAAAGAGAATAGACTCAAAAAATCTAATGCCCTCACATGGATCCTCCCTCCTCTTAGCCAACCCCCTGGGTCCACTGTAACTACTTATTATATTTATTCCCTTATATCTGATATTTTCCCTATATTACCAACTTCAAGTGTATTCGCTGTTTTAACCCTTCTGCTTGCGTCTTGTATATCTCATCAGGACTTGTGGTGGTTTAGTACAACCCACATCTTCTAAATGTCATCTGGACTTGTGTTGATTTGGTACAATGTATTGCAATTTGCAACATATGCATGTATATGTTCGTATGATGTTATTAATTTAAAATCTCCCATTGACATCTTCAATGGGAGACTTTAAATTAATAATATCGTCTCTTACGGTCTCCGAGTCATCAGTTTTTACTCTTTTGTTTTAGAAGAGTTGGGTATTAATTTGATGGGAAACAAGATCTCTGAACTTGCACATTCTTCAAGAGTTTTGGTGCACAAATCATTATATAACTTAGTTTGAAGTAGCTTTGATTTCTTATATTCATCACAATATCACATAGTTGTTAACATTGTGTTTTAAATTCTTTATATATATCCACGGGCCCACGGCTGCCCTATAATTAGAACCATTGTCGAAGCATACCTTTTTTGAGATCAAGTAGGCCATGAAGTTGAAAAATCTGAACCTTGAGAAGACACGTGGATTTGAGACAAGGCATGCATGCATGCACCTTCCCCCTTGTTACTGCAACATTTAACTTTTAAAAAATCTAAACCTTTATTTTGGCTAATTAAACTTTTGTTATTTTGCAATATATTATAGGATTAATTTTCTTTTATGTTACATGTAAAACGAAATATTCTGTTGTCATTTGCAGCCTCTAAAATCATTACCTGGATCAAAATTAGGCTCAAGCTCGTAAATTATATGTACCCTGAGGTAGTTGACAGGAGAATGGGCATGTACTAAAGGTTAAAAGGATAATTGAATAAACCTTTCTCGATTATGTGTAAGTTAACTAATACGACGGGCAAAATACTCTGCAGGTGTTAGATAGGGGTGAAAAGATTGAATTACTGGTGGACAAGACTGAAAATCTTCAGTTCCAGGTATGTCTATTAAGTGTTTCTGAAATATTATGGGTATATGTGGCATATGGCTTACAAATTGATGTGGATGTTGAAAATCAGGCTGATAGCTTCCAGAGGCAGGGTAGGCAACTGCGGCGTAAGATGTGGCTTCAGAACCTTCAAATGAAGCTGATGATAGGAGGAGCCATATTCGTTTTGATTATGGTTGTGTGGCTATTCATATGTGGTGGCTTTAAATGTTGAAATTTTTAGTTTCTAGTGGTGGTGGTATTTTATTGTACAAAAATGCAAGCAGGATTATCTTTCTGAATATTGTTGTATTCATACACTGAAATAAAAACGACTGATGTGACATTTTGCTTAAGTTTAATTTTTATGTATTATATTGACTACCGTAAAACTTCACCATTTTACAACCACAGGAAGGGTTACAGTCAAATACAGTATGAGATAAGTTTCGAACACATCTAATACATGCGCAAAACAGATTATTGCCCACAGGCCCGCACAATATATAAGAAACTAGTGTATAGATAATTAGAAACATACACCATTACATTTTGAAAGCACGTATAACAGATGTGCAGAACACTTGTAAGAGCACACAACAAGAAACTGGATATATAAATACACATGTACCCCATTATTAGATATTCTGATTCATCACACAATGTAAAGTTCCCTTGCATCTCAAGGAACAAAAGCAACCGGCATACTATGAAGCACAACAGTCTTGACAGTGAGCCCCGGCCCGAAACCAAAAGCAACACCCCAATCTAGGCCATCACCAGTAGTTGGCATGCCATCTTTGATAGATTTCTTCCTCATTTCATCCAAAACAAACAAGCCACATGCACTCGCGATATTACCATATTCACTCAGCACCTTCCGAGACGCCACATTTTCTCTTTTTCCAGTCCCAATTCAAGTTCAATCTGGTTTAAGATAGCTGGACCACCGGGGTGGGTTATCCAAAACAGAAAATTCCAATCAGAAATACCAATGGGTGCAAAAGCTTCCTCTAGTAACTTCTCTATGTCACTGGCAATCAATGTAGTTATATTCCTTTAAAGGAAAAACATTAAGCCCGATTCACCCAGTTTCCCGCGGATTGTATCTTCTGAATTGGGCAATATATGTTGGCTTCGACAGCTGCCGGTAGGACGAGAAGCAAGCAACAGAATCCTGCGGTTAAGTCAGATAAATCTATCATGAGTTTATCCTCAGGTTCAGCTGATAGTCCCAAGATTAAAAAAGGGATTGAAATGAGTTCTGGTCGGCAGTTTGCCAGAGGTATGCGTCGATTCTTTACGTTTGCCGCTTACTTGTCTTTGGCCATGTGTTTGTCGATATTGACTCTCTCCACATTTGAACCATTTACAATGGTTGTAGAGTTCAAGCCTCCTACATTTCGTGCTCTGACCATTTCCAACAAAGAATTGTTTACCAAACGTCCTCGCGACGACAGATCCACACACTTCTTCATCCAAAGTTCCTCCGTCCTTTGGTCCGACGTTGAGCCCACATGTTGCCAAGAAGGTTACCCTTTTGTACAAATAATAATCTTGTTGTGAGATCGCCAGAGGCTTACTTTAAGTCCCTGCAGCCCTCTGATTCTCCTCGCAATATTCACAATATAAAGGTACTTGGCTGAACATACTCTCTCCTTGGACAAAAACTGTTATATATATCTTTTTTCTTTCTTAGTATTTGGATAACAGTTGAATAATTTACCTGCATTGTTAAATTAATTATGGTATAGGCGTTGTATGAAAGTATGAAAAAGAGAGTTGAGAACGTTGTGATCAGAGGAAGTGTTGATTACAGTACCGATTACAATGAAGTTGATAAGATTGCTTTCAGCAAATGGAATGAAGGATTTACAAGCCAGGATCATCCTTCAGTAATCCGGTTATTCAAACTTCTATTAGTTCATTTCCTGATCATAATTTTCCTGCAAGGTCTTACTTATTAATGAAAGATTGTATTTAAATACAGTATAATTCTGCAACGGGGCACTGCTGATATCATGTAAACCGCAATAATACCTTTGTCGTTTATCAGCACAGCATCTCGTGTAGACTACTAGTAAGATGGCCATAGGTACTGTCAAGATTCTCTTGGAATTCATCTCAAACTTGACAACTTTGATTAATTAAATATAGAGAAACTACAATAAGTGGGCACCTGCTATCATATTCTACTTTGAATTGTATACGCAACAAGAGCTAAAAGGTCTTACAGTGTCCGTATTCGTGAATTAGCAGATAGTAAGCACATGTTAAAGTACTCTATGATCCATCTACTAACTCCTTAAATTTTTGGTTGAGATAGTTGTATAAGATGGTACTACCGAACTAGAGCTCAAGTTTAGGAGCAGTCCCTACCCCCCAATATTTTTAAACTATGAATACCTTCATTCGTTTGTTTCATTTTGATAAGATTGTGCCTTTAAGTGGGATTGTAATGGTTGTCCAATTGTGCCAGTAAAGGAGTCTTAAAAATATAAGATTCATTACATGGTTATACTAACAGCGTAGGTTGGTGTTGTTGGTCGTCTAGTAGTGTGTACTTAAAGAGCTAACATACATAACACTTATATCCTAGTGGCTTTACCACCAAATTTAAGCCCCATTTTTGAAGGGGAAATCACATAAAAGCCTATTACGGAATTATATATTGTTTTAGAATTCAAAATACTTGTTTTCTATCTTTCAACTCTGACTTGTGTTACCTATATCAAGTATCTGGTGGCAGTAACGTTTAAATTTTTTGATTAATGAGAGAAATTGTTTATATTTTGAGATTTTAAGTGAAGTACTCGTTCCCTTGTGCCTATAACAAAGCATTCAGATTAACACTTGACAATTATATCATATATGCAATGTGGAATTGCACAGGTTCTTTTGGAGAGTAAAATGAACAAAGATGATACGGACAATCCTATGCCAAACCTTATATACGTTTCTAGAGAGAAAAGAAAGGCTACATCACATCATTTCAAAGGGGGAGCTCTTAACACCCGGGTAAGGATTCCAGAGTCTCTAGTTATATTTAATGTCTCGTTTTTATCGATTTTTTTGCTTTCAATCATTTGCAATATCTTAGTTTCTTATGTTTTTCCCTTATGACAGAAATGTACTGTTATATTTTCTAATTGTTATATCGTTAATCTTGTGGTAATTAAGATTCAAGTATCAGCGATCATGACAAATGTGCCATTAGTCTTAACAATCGACTGTGATGTGTATTCCAACGATCCACAAACGCCATTGCAGGTACTCTGTTACATGTTGGATCCTTGTGTCGATCCAAACCTTGCATTTGTTCAGTTTCCTCAACGTTTCATTGGGATCAACAAGAATGATGCGTATAGTGCTGAGTTTAAAATTTGGACCGAGATTGTTGCTGTTGGTTTAGACGGAATCTTGGGTCCAAATTATATGGGCACTGGTTGTTTCTTCAGAAGACGTGCATTTTTTGGTAGCCCGTCTTCAATAGTTCAACCTGAATCCCCACAACTATGTCCAGACCATGTTCCTTGTAGTTCATGTCAGGCAGAAGATGTTTTAGCGCTTGCACTTGATGTTTCTCGCAGCGATTACTAAGCCCCAACGCATGGGGATCACAGGTACTTTATTGCTCATGGGACCAATTAATAAAGCAATAATCATTTATGCTGTTTAAATTTTTTGAATGCATGCTCAACCATTTCTGAAGAATTAAGCACGTGAAACTTATTGAACCATATATCTTCCACCAACGCTTTTTAGGACGCTGGCTATTTTTTTCCCAGTAAATTTTGTTCTGCAACTAATTTGCACTTATCAGTTGATTTTAAATCAATACAGATGGGATTTATCTATGGATCTTTAGTCGAGGACTATTACACTAGTTTCCTACTTCACTGTAAAGGATGGAGATCCATCTACTGTAACCCAAACAGGCCTGCATTTCTTGGGAATGCACCGATAAATCTCCATGATTTTCTGACCATGCTTAAAAGATATTCGATCTATTGGCAGCTAGCCCCATAACCTTTGGAGTCCAATCTATGAATCTTCTTCAGGCCCTGGGTTATACACACTATTCTTTCTGGCCCATATGGTCCATTCCTCTCACCATATACGCTGTATTCCTCCAAGTAGCCTTATAAACTCATACCGTATTGACTTAACACCTTCCGAGACGCCCACATTTTCTCTTTTTTTAGACCTAATTCAAGTTCAATCTGATTTAATATAGCTGGGCCACCGGGATGGGTTATCCAAAACAAAGAATTCCAATCGGATATCCCAATGGGTTCAAAAGATTCTTGGAGTAACTTCTCTATGTCACTGGCAATCAATGTAGTTATGTTCTTTTTAAGGAAAAACATTAAGCCCGACTCACCAAGTTTTCCGCATATTGTGTCTTCTGAATCAGTAAGTATGTGTTGGGCTGAGGATACGATTTGGAAGAGTGGATGTTCCGTAAAGGATCTGGATCTGATCCAACAATCATCGAGGAGGCCCCATCGCCAAATAGTGCTCGAGGGAGTAAGGACTCCAGATGAGGCCCTCGGAATGTTATATGGTTGTTATCTCAGCACAAACGACAAGAACACGAGCACCCATATTGTTCTCACCAAGATCTTTCGCCAGGCGAAGTACAGTGCCCCCTGCAAAACAACCTTGTAGGTAGATCATGTGGCGCTTGACTGAAGGATTGAGTCCTACAAGCTTGGTGAGCTGGTAGTCCGCGCTGGGCATATCGTACCCTGAAGTGGTGCAAAATATGAGGTGGGTGCAACATTTCTTGGCGAGCGTTAAATGACGGGGCAGAGTAGTTGCACATGTTAGGGTTTTCCTCTAGGATATCCTCTGTAATATGCAAATAACGTGTATTTATCATGGTTTTATCACCTGCATGCAAATGCAAATAAAATACGTACAAATATTAGTATATCATTTGTAAAAACTAATAATTTTCGTATGTGTGTAAACATCGAAAAGCAAGTTAAGTTTTAACCAAGGGCAATAAAAATAAGTGCAGGTTTGGCATATAAATTAAAGACATACAAATTCGCTTAAACTTTTCTTTGAGTTGAGTCATGTGTTGACTCTTTGTGACGCGAAAGTAGAAGTCGGGATAATCAGCCTGCTGGTAACAATTGGGAGTAATAGCAGTTCCAATGGCAAGAATTGTGGCTGGACCTTTAGCTCTCTGCTTTACCATTATTTCCTCTACTGATATACTAGTCATTCCTCTATTCAGATGTAGAATGAGATTTGTTTTTTTATCTTGTTCTACATATGGTGGTGAACTATCTCCTCCTGCTGTCTGTTTATAGAAAAAAATGTGTGGTAATTTAATAGTTAAAATAAATCTGTGCGCTCGTTTGTCAATATATATAAACAAATGTGTTGGAATTAACTACATGCCCCCTTTCTCAATATATGCTAAAGATATGATATATCCAATTAATCTTTTCCCCGACACCTTAATGTTATATGAGAACGGCCAGCTTAGTTGCATTACAAACACAACATGGTAACAAAACTTGCATTACAAACACAAGGACTACATGGGCAAAACACAGTTACAAATTCAACAAATATGAATCTATATGATATGATGTCTCATTCCCAGCTTACATCATAAGGAATAATAGTAACCAGCATACTAGGCAGCACGACAGTTTCGAAGGGGATACCGGCCCGGACCGAAAGCCAGACCCCAGTACAGCCCAGCGCCAGTAGTTGGCATGCCAACATATATTTACTCAGCACCTTCCGAGAGGCCCCCATTTTCTCTCATTTGATGCTCAAGTCGGATTTAATCTCATTTTATATTGGGCCACCGGGATGGGTTATCCAAAACAGAGAATCTTAGCAACTCCTCTATGTTATTGACAATCAACGTAGTTATTATATTCCTTTAAAGGAAAAACATAAAACCCGACACACCCAATTTCCTGTCGGCGATATATATATATATATATATGTTGGCTGCAAATACTTTTTAGAAGTGAACGGATCTGGATATGACCCAATAATCACTGAAGAGGCCTCATCAGCAAATAGTGAGTAAATACTCCTGATGGGGTCCTCGGAATGTAATGACAGTTGCAATGTCAGCACAAACTACCAGAACACAGGCACCCCTGTTGTTCTCAGCTAGAACTTTTACCAGGCGAAGTACAGCTGGTGCCTCCTGCGAAACAACCTTGTAGGTAGATCATGTGACTCTTGACAGAGGAATTAAGCCCTGTAAGCATGGTGAGCTGGCACTTGCAGTCAGCACTAGTGTTGGAACTAAAAGTATTTAACTGCTAATGGAAGAAGAATGTATAATAAACTAATTGCTTCATTCCAAACGCGAGTAAAGAGCACTTCGTGTACCCGCAGTTTGTGTGTCAGACCATTTGAGATACCACACTTCAAAAAGTACCACGCGCTATACTGCACTTCTTAACGTCCTAGCACTTTGCTGTTTTCCGTTAAATTGGACTAACGCCGTCAGTTTTTTTGTTTTGGAGAAGAAGGTGTTCTTCGTGTTCTTGAAGATCAAAGCAACTTTTGAAGATGATTCTGAATTTCTTCGTATGAGTAACCAAATTGAATCCCATGTGTTGAAGTACATGATTACGTGCTCCGTCTTCGTTAGAAATTGCTTGATTTATAATTCATGATTTTCGGGTTATACTTGAATTTCTTATTTATTTTTCCGTTGATTTGTTGCATAAACTAATTACATGGTTACGTAGATCGGTGAAAGGACATGCTAGTGATATTTTTTGTTTGTGTTTATGGGTTGTTTTTGGAGCTCGTCGGAAAATTATTTTTCCAGTAAAGCTCGTCGGATTTCTTCAATTTACGGCCACATGGTTGCTTGTTTGTATGTATAATTGTTATATACGTACTCCTCGCAAGGCTAGCGTTATTTTGGTATAAAAACTGACAAGCTTTGTTTGGGTTTCGTTTTGCCGTCGTTCAAGGTCACCGGAGACGATGACAGCGTTAGTCCAATTTAACGGAAAACAGCAAAGTGTTCGGACGTTAAGAAGTGCAGTATAGCGCGTGTTATTTTTTGAAGTGTGGTATCCCAAGTGGTCTGACACATAAACTGCGGGTACACGAAGTGCTCTTTACTCTTCCAAACGCAATACATGACCTTTAATTAGTACAATGTAAGTGAGATCTATATAATTCTGCAGATCGACTTTTCATTTTAGAATGTTTGCATTTTACCACTAGTCACGTATCATCCATTATCTCTTAGAATTCAGATTCAATGTACAGAATTAAGAATTAATATTTGCAGTCATAGTCAATATGCATCAGCAACCGCCGAGTAACATGCAACACCCTCTAGTCGATTTGCAAAAAAAATATATATAAAAATTAGTCTCCCAATCAAAGAAGCACATCCTTTGCAAAAAAAAAAAATGAATATATACTTGACACTCTGGCTGTGAAATGAAATGTGTGTCTATTCAAAACATTAGTAATAAAAAAAATCAAGACGCCCCATCTAAGAGTGTGCATTCTTTATTAAAAGGAATAATAAAACGTGTCCTGTAATATTCAAATGAAACATCTATATATCTCGATTACCTGTAGCTTGATTCCTGGAATTGACCGCCATCGTTAATCGGTAATTGTGTTAACGACTCCTCAAGAACCGTACGTTAGTACTCATTGTCAATTTGACTAAATTTTGATAGAAAATTAGAGAGAATTCTTTATAATTTTTAAAAATTAAAAGTTATATTTTAAAGTATATTAAATATATCTTATATAAAAGTTTCAACAATATCTTTATATAAAACTGAAATTTCTTAAAAATATGTAAATAATTTAAATAAAAATAACTATGTAACTTGATGTTACATTATGATAAGGCAAACACATGTTCTTAGTAAGCCTAAAGTTTTCAGAACTGTAATCTAATTCCAACGAATTTTAAGTCCGGGTAACTATAAATCGTTGCAAACATACTAGGCCTTAGTAAAATTTATGATGATGATAATAATAATACAATAATAAATTATGGCGCCAAAAGAACGTGGTCCCGAATAAATAGCTCACTTGGTAAACAAGCTAAACAACACTCATTGTTTATACACACACTGACACACACATATATGTATGTTAAACTATAATATATACATACTCACATGACAATCTGAGCATCAATCTCAACTAAACTCTAGCTAACTAATCAACAATCATGGGTAACTGCTTTGAAACGCTCACTAAATCTTCTCCGTCATCGGAATTAGTCCCCGCCGACGTTTTTAAACCCCCGCCGCCGGCGATCACATTGTACGGACCTTCAAATTGTCCGATCACTTCATACATTCGTTTCGCTCTCTCTTTCAAGCCTGTTTCCCTTCAATTTATCCCCTCCAACACGCTTTCCGATATGCTTTTAGACTGCCCGGTGCTCCAGTTCGGATCGGACACTGTTTCCGGATCTCCGATCACGATTCTCGGTTACTTGGACGCCAAGTTTCCGGCGCCGGCGGTCGGAAGACGGCGAGACTGTGCGTCGGCGGCGATGCAGATTGTGGAGGTGGTGGCTTTGCAGCATAAGAGTGTGACGTGGCATGTGGAGAGAGTGGTGACGTGGGCGGAGGATTTGGTGACACGTGGAGGGATAGCGAGGGGGGATTCGAAAGTAGGGACCACACGAATGGAGGTTAGGAAGTTCGCCAAGAGGTATGGTGAGTTGATGGAAGTCATGTTGGAGCATGCGAGAATGGAGGAGAGAGTTGTGTTCCCTGTTTTGGAGAAGGCTGATCGAGGTAATAATGTCCTAACCAAACACTAATTTTCGTATCGTTTTTGTGTTGACTTACTTTAATCGTTTGATTTTTTAACTTATAAATTACTTATTAGATAAACGTATGTCTCTCGTCGATAATATTTTAAATGTATGTGTTGTATAGGACTTTGATATTGTGGCTGAACATGAGATCGGAAAGGAAATGTGTTGATAATATATTTTAACTCAAAAAAGAGGATATATATATGGCTGTAAAGGATATGCAAGACAGATTAGTGTTGTTCTTGGTGTTGCTTTTATTCATACCTAATACTAAAGTATGTCTCCGGTAGCAGGTGAATAATGACCTTAAATTAATATAGTTGATTCTTGAGTAGAATGCACTTCAGAATAAAGACTCATGTAAACATGAAGGAGAAAAAGCAGCGTAAATGATCAGCAACGCATATATCAGACCCTCTTTCTATATCACTCGAATTTCTTCACCTGTAGAAACATTCATATATAGAAGTGCTGTTGGAATATTTCACGACGGGGAAATTTTTAGCTTGCTTGAAGGTGTTTCGTCAATTTACCCTACAAGGCTACAACATTGATGTAGTTAGTAGTCTTGACATAATTGGGAGTAGATTAATGTAAAACTGAAATAGGAAAGAACAATAAAGTCTTGAGTTTCTAATATGGAATCAGTTCATACATTGTCCTCAATCATCAAAGTAATTACTTTGAAAAGATTAGCTTAAACATAAACTGTCCAAACATTATGAATCGTGATTTAATTGATTCCACACTATGAAAACAGGTCTACCTAAAGCTGCAAATGCTCAACATGCAAGGGACCTACCAATCATGAACGGCATAAATGAAGACATCAAGGCCTTTGGAGTTCTTGATTCCAAGAACCCCGTCTACCTAGAGGTCCTATACAATCTGTCTACTCGTCTGAAAACTCTGCAGGTAAAGATAGACATCACCATACATAATATGATCCAGATGAGCTTCTATTTCTTTTTTACTTAGGTCTTCTGTCCTTGTAAAAATATCAGTATATTATATAGTTGCCCCAGTACTGAATGGGTGATTGTTGTGTTTGTCAGAAACATTGTCATGAACATTTTCAAGAGGAAGAGAGAAAGTTACTACCACTTATGGAGGCTGTGGATCTAAATAAAGGGCAGAAAGAAAGATTACTCGAACAGTGCTTAGAAGTGATGCATGGGACACACTCTCACTTGTTTCGGTTTTTCATTGAAGGCCTCTGCCCCCAGGATGCCATACATTATCTGGACTTGGTCAGCAGCTGTAGTGACCAACAGAAAGTCTCATCAATGTTTAGCATGATTCTTGAGTAAGGTTAAACCCTTTGGCATTCTATCGAGTATCCGGATGACACATTAATGATCTCATTGTGTAGAGTTCTCCCCTGCATCCCATTTATAAATTATAGACAAGTGGGATGAGTACATTTGTTTATGTAGGTAGACTTGCTTACATTGTAAGCCTGCTAAATATTCTTAGTTGGCTTGTATATATAAAAATAGAGCGGGGCCTATATTGTGCCCAGATGTTTTTTTTTTGCCCTATGTCATGAACTGCTGGTAAACAATCCGCCATAAACTACATATTAAATGGGTGAAGCTTCTACAGATCAGTAAGCGCTGCTTTGTTCTTGGTTCCAGAGACATTTTAACATCTGACAGTGGAATTTCATCATCAAACTTAAGTCTAGCTTGTATCAGATCCCAGTTTACTTCCAGCTTCCTTCTTTGTTTTCAGTGATGTTGTTTAATTGTATAAACTGGTCTAAAGTTATCAGTACGACTTTTATAACTAGAAATTGGCACGACTGACTGATTTCATTATAAAGTAATGTGCTGGTAGCTGAAAATGTAGAAAATGAAGACAGTGTCCATGTCTACACCCAGAGCCCCTCGATAAGGGTGTTAAACGATGCTTTTACGGAGAGAGTTGAAGTCAGGCTCAGAAATGAAGACTCTCATATCTACAGTGAAAACGTATCTCTCTTGAGAGATCGAAACTTAAAGCTAATTAATAGTACTGTAAAAGCAGGTCTAATTGTAGTGCTAAAATACATATAGAATGCATCAAGAAATAAAAAAATGATTTTTGATATTGATATAAAATTTATAATTCAATGCATAATTTTAAAATAGCACCAAATTGATGTAAATCCCCACCAGAACATGACTCTATATATCTAGAATGTCAAACATATTCTCCCCCCTCTGCCCGTTCTTTTCTTTAAATCTTAATTTCACACTCTCTTTTTTTTCTATATTAGTGTTTTGGTTTAAATCACAATTCATTATATAAAAAATATATCCTCTTATCAAATCTGAAATTTTTAATTTTTTTAAATCTTCAAATATGTTTTCGTATATTTTGGATTTAATTCATATCATTTGTATCTGTTTTCACATCCTTCATATTTGAATTTTTGAACGTTTTTAGTGTCATGTGAATTACGTCCCCTGTCTCTGGGAAGGAATTATTCCATCTTTGATTCGTTCCGTGGCGCGAAATCTATCTTTGTGATGACTTTTTGTAGCTACATGGGGAATATGACCATTTCTGATGGCGTTTTGACCCTATCTGTGGTGGTTATATGTCGTTTATGACGATTTTGTGTCATATTAGATGACTTTTTATTATAAATTGAGAGTTTTATGCTATGATTTTATATTATATATTTATGTTACACGTTCATCGACTTATTTGTCTTTGTTGATTTGTTTTTTCAGATTTAATTGGATGGGTTATTGCGTGTAGATGGAAGATGAATGCGTGTAGATGGAAGATGAATGATGAAAGGAAGCAGAATTTTAATGTACAACATTTGTGATTTGTAACTTATTCTCTAAAAGGTATTATCTTATCTGATATGAAGGTGTCATTGTCTAAACTTCCGGAGGAATCTCTTTCTTATGGTAGTCGTATTTTAAGTTACGGCACATGAGATTGGTTAAACATACTTTTCCGTTAGATGATCAACTTTTATGAATGAAAAAAACCCTCACATTCCCTAAAAATTTTGGGATATGTATTTCGAATTGTCTATAAATAAAACGTTCATCGTTTTCGCAAAAAAAAATTATAATTCAATGCATAATTTTAAAATAGCACCAAATTGATCTACATCCCCATCAGAACATGGGGTAGAGGGGAGGGGTGTTACTGGGACGTGGGCAAAAGGTTGGAATGCCTATAGGACCAGGTATATAGCGCAGGAGTCATTAGAGAGTGTGAATTTCATAGCCCCGGCTATCCCTCTTCATTGGTATGGCATTCCATGAGCAAGGAGTGCAAGAACAGTTGAGCGTGGCCTATGGCCAGCAACTGATTACAAAGCAGCAAGCAAAGCTGCACTCTTTGACTTTGGGCAGACCATAGATTAACAGAATTCACATTTAGCATATGTGATATGCCTGCCCCCTTTTTATTTTTTATGCTGCTCAAATATTAATGAAGTTCAACTCAAATAAAGTTTTTATTCCACAAAGAAAAGGTAGATTGGTTTGATGTGTTATATAGAACACTAGACAATATTGCTAAGATTCAGAGTGGTTACATGAAAATGACAAAACAAACCAGCAAGATGTTGTCTGTATAATACACACACTGATAAATAACCTATCTGTACAAGCTACCTGATGGGGTTCTGGACTCAGACTAAATACACTGTGAAAAGAGATAACAACAGGGTTGCACTCAAGGCAGTAATTACTCCCATGCTGCCGTGACTTCTGTTTCCTGAACTGTGGTGGCCTTTATTGTTATTGGCAGCTCCAGCTGCACCATACACAGGAATGACAGCTGTACCTCCTGGTGTACGTGGTGAAGTAGACCCACCCCCGCCATATTCACTCCCAGTTCTACTACCTGATCCGCCACCGCCCGCTCTTCCACTGGCAATTATGCTGCGACGTGCCATGCCATTATCTCTTTCATTCTTGTCCTGTAAATCAACTGTATGTATGACACAATAACATTCTATGAGCTCAGCTGTCAGGATAAGCAACTTCTCCCTAAGTATACATTTGCATATGTTTTTGTTACTAAATTAGATTTGAAGAGGGTTATTACAATACAAAACAAACAACAGTCAACAGGGGTGTGTACAGGGTACCCAACTCTAAACATATTTTTAAGATATTAGGAGTGAGCTTTTACATGTCCCTAATCAAAAAAATCAGCAGTAAAACAATACCAAAAAATTCCGGTATATCTAACTTGGAAGGAGGTAGGATATGTGAGGGGGTGAGATGTACGCAAACGAGAATCGAACTCAGGATCTAAGACGATAGAGGATATGCCCTTACTGTTACGTTATCCCATCACGCTCGCAAATTAAATTCTTACTCCTAAAAGGAGTACACATCTGCGAAAGACTTAAATTGAAATTTTTTGATATGATGATGTTCTCACAAAAATTTAAAGGGTGGGGGGGGTTGCTCGAAAAGCATCTTGAATCCGCAGCTGATACATACCCACTAAAATAATTCCAGACAAACAGTAACTTGAGTGCTACCCTAATACATGAATGAAGAGGAGGCCGGGGGCTATTATATTGAGATGCACCTTGGAATTGCTAAAAAAAGTAAAATGAAAAATTGAGGGATAATAATACAACCAACTGTTGTGTCTACTATTAATCCTTTATATTTTTGAAGTGTTTAACCTAATCTAAATTCATGCAGATTCATTATCAAAAATATTGATATGTTACACATAAACACACACACACATACATAAAAATGATATGAACCTGAAGCAGAAGAGTTGCAATGAGAAAATGCACAAGAAGAAAAGAAGAAGAGGGTAAGAAGAAAGAGCACCACTGTTTTACTTGTCATTTTAGTATTTGCTTGCCTTGATGATAATGCTCATCCTATGCATCTTTATACATTTTCCTGATCCTCATCAATTTCTCTTTCTCCTTTTATAAATACCATCAATCAATTTTCAAAGTAAAACAGCGTTATCACCACTCTCTTTTTTTTCTTAGGAATCATTTTGTTTTTAGTAAAGTCAGACCATTTGAACCCAGAATCATTCATTCTACCTTTCCCACAAGTTACACGTATGCTCACTTTTTGGCCTAATTACGCACAATGATAAATGTGTGCGGCAGTGGTATTCATAAATATATTTTTTTAACTTTTTTATTTTGTATAAAAATATAAAATTTAAATTTTTATATAAAATTAAAAATTAAAAAATATTATTTATAAACAATTCGACCAAAACACATTAAAATGCTTAAAAATAAAAGATTCATTTTTAGGACGTAAGGCGTATTGTTTTTTTTAATATTATAATAATAGTGTTATAAAAAGCGTGAATTAAAATTAGTCGATAAAATCACCAACAAGGATTAATCAATGGAAATGATTAATCGGATCAATTTAATATTATTTATTTATATATAATTATTTTTAATTATTTATTTATATATAATTATTTTTATATATGAGGCCCGATCCCGATCAAAGTTGGATAGGAATCATGTCTCGGCCAACAGATCTTAACCATTAAAAAATATAACCAATGGCTGGAATTTAACCCTAACACAATGTTTCATTGCTGCCCTCATCAATGTTTTATTGCGGTGGCAGCAATGTTTCATTGCCGATGAGCAATGAATTATTGTTATCCACTTTATTTTGGTTAATTCCCAAACTGCCCTTCCTTCTTATAAATTTGTTTCTATTCCTTTTATTTGTTAATTTCAACGTACTCATTCATAAACAATTTTATTAAAAATTATGAAGTTACTCATAATATTATATTATAAAAAATATTTTAACATTAAAATATTATTTTAATTCATTATTAATGGGTAGAATGATGTATTTAAATATTTTATTAAAAATTATGAAGTTACTCATAATATTACATTATAAAAAGTATTCTACATTAAACTTTTATTTTAGTTAATTGTTAATGGGGATAATGATGTATTTAAATATTTTATTAAAAATATGAAGTTACTCATAATATTACATTATAAAAGTATTGTAAAATTAAAATATTATAGTATGCATGTTATAAGTGTGTTAAAGAAAAAAATTATTAGAAAACATGGTATAAGGGCATTTTGGTAACAAGGCAGGGCACTGCAGCAATATTTCATTAATGGGGCCGCAATGACTCATTGCGGGAGGGCTTTTCTGTTGACTGGAATGGGACGGAGCCAACCTTGGCTCTGAACCAATTTCCTTTATATATATAATATAAATTTAAGTAATTATTTAATAAAATTTATAAAATTTTAATCGATTTATCCCATTTTTGACCGGTTTTTGAAAAAATATTTTTTAACCCGATTAGTGTAAAATCAGTTTGAAAATTCACCGAATAGCGATTAAACGTCAATTTTTACGACAGAGCATAATAGTAATTAATTTTATTTTTTTCACTTTTTTTAATGTGAAGGGAGTGAATGTTCATCGAACATATTTCAAAAGTCTTTTAATACCAGGGGAAACTAATGTGGACCTAGGCTGCTAATAGATGTTACCTAGAAGTTGTGGGCTACTTTAATAACGCAAAATGGGATCTGTATATCTAAACTTGCGACTATAGCTTTACACTTTATAGGCCGCTAATAAAAGAAGTGATCTCGCATCGAATTCAATTAAGAAATGCTGGGGCTGCTAACTTGAAAAGGAATTTCGTCTCGCATTCAAATTCAAAAAAAAATTAAGCCAAGCATATTTTACACATATTTTTGTATCCTATTTGAAGGAATGCGAAAATGGAGAAGGAATGTCTGCAGTGTTCCTGCTGGTATAAATTCCTTTTACATAATAATTCACAAGTCAATTGAACAAAACGTCGTGTTGTGATCAACAAGGATGTGCTGAAACATAATGCTGATAAATGATAAGAGATTAAAATCTAAAACGCAAACACAGACCCACATTATATTCTTCATTTCTTATTAGGAGAAGATATCCGGTGCTTAGACCATTCATCCAAGGCATTCCGGTGCAGAGAATTCATACGTATATAAGGCCGTCTTTCACGGATTATCTTCTCAGCATTTTTCCAGTCTTCGGCCAATCCTAGTGCTACCAATAGAGCACACATCACTGCTACACTTCTACCATGGCCTGGAAGAAGTAACATAGAGAAAGGAAAACATACAATAAAATCACTAGATATGCAATGTTTTTACAAAAACAAGCTTCCACGGGTCATTACTCATTATATATATATATATAAACACACACACACGGACAAAAAAATAATAATTTAAGTTATGTTCATTTTTGGTAACTGACATTCAAATACCACTTAAAAGCCAAAGTTTTTCTTAGATCTTATATATCCAAAAAAAAAAAAAAAACAGGGCACATACTATATATAATGCATGTTTCAAATGCAGATAATAAGATGTTGTACACACGAAATTAAATGGTTTGGAAAGAAGAAGAAGAAAAAAAAACAGCTAACTTGTATGTGCAATATGTCAAGAGAAACATCCACTTGTATATCGACATGGAGAGTGCACAAGAAATTTTCAAACAATAAAGGGGGGCCTCCTCAATCAGAAATTGCGGGGAGTTCCAGGGTCTTGGCATCAGATATATGTAGGCCATAAACGTACCAAAACAAGTGGTCTCAGATTTAGTAATTTCTCTCAAGTAGCTTCTTAATAGAAGAATCCATTAACGCTCACTTAGTTGAAAGGAACAAAATGAGGTAGGAATGCTATAAAAACCCAAATATGTTTTGAGCATTCGTGAATAATTTTCATGTATTCCAGAATTCTGAACTTGAATCCCAGAAGGGTTGATTCTTCCAATTTCAAATTGAAGACTCGATCCTCCTCCTTGTATCCTTCAAAATCTTGCACTCCCAGTCCATCACGGTTTCAGTTCTACCATCCTTCTCTTCAGCTCACATATTATTACGTTTTTCATTCTATTCTCTTCATTTTAAAGATACCTCGACAATTGCAATTTTATCTAAAAAAATTAATGTTAAACATCATGGAAGATGAAACTTGACCTGAGATATTCAGCCCTCTGCACCACCAATACTTGTTGGAATATAGTGTCTATATTCATCATCCATGGTATATACTATGTTAATATAGATAGCAATTTGGGGGTCAAACCTATAAAAACTACGGCAATTAAGCAACATAATAACCTAAAGTATGTACCTAATGTAATCCTTCTTTTCCTTTTCTACTTTCTTTAACTATAAAGTTTCCCCAAGGAGATTAAATTACTGTTATGTCAATATGCTATGTAATCTAGTCCCACATCCAAAGGGTCCATTTCTTCAATCCATATTGCATTTATATGACATGTGCAATATGGATGTTACTTATTTTGACCACACACTCCTCAACTGTTCTTTTAGGAGTTTCCCATGTTGAGATGTACCGACTACTGAGAGATTGATTGCTTCTCTGATAAGAATCCTGATTCTTTTTAGGTGCAGATAGCTAAGGGGTGGTTTACTTCGCGTGTTTTCCAGAATTTTTTTTTAAGAAAACTCAAAAAATTGAAAATATGTTCAAGTCAGGTATTTTTCAAAATGTGCAATAGAAAAATGGAAAACACGGTTTTCCAAAATATAACTACAATTTAGAAAACTTTAGAAAACAATGTTTGAGTGTTTTCTAAATTTGGAAAACTAAAAACACGCTAAATAACACATATGTATCATTCTTCGATCCCTAGCAAATACATATTTTTATCACATTCTTCTGTCTCTGACCTAAATGCTAGACTTAATGGGAAAAAAATAACATCATATATTATGCAATACTGTTTATGAATAAAAAGAATATACACCAGTATAATTCTATACATGCATATATGTATAGATTTATATTTGTAATTTCAGATTTTTGTATGTTATATTTGCCTTGTAGAGAGGCTTAAAACTTAAATCCTTTTATATATGTTTTTAATAGCATTAATTTTATAAAACATATCTATATTTTGAAATTATAAAAATATAGAATTAATAGATATTTTTTTACTTTACTATATTCTATTAATGAAACAAATATTATTTAATGTGTATGAATTTTTTCATCATTTAATATATTCTCATAAAGTTTTCTACACGTTATTTTAAATTATATGTAACTATTTTTTATTATTTTATACATGTGAAATATCTAAACTGGATATGTACGTATTATAACAATATAAAATATTAAAATAACTTTCTATAATAATATATATATATATATTACAATGTTAGTTTAATGAAATTAAAAAAAAATAGAAAAATAACAATATGATGTTTTCAAATTTGGAACACATTTTCTCAATTTTCAACAACTTTCCTAGAAATAAGAAATTCAGAAAATTTTGGAAGAATGGAAAAAATTTCCCCAAGTAAACAGGCCCTAAGTATCTGAAACCAATTCCTCCATGACCACGGGTCAAAACATTGGGCAGGATGGAACAGTTATTTGAAAAGGTATATAAATCAACGCGAAAAAGTAGACAAAATTTCACTTATCTATGAAACGAAATCCAGGTAAACATCTTATTTCTTGAGCACAAACCTAGTAACCGGTGTCTTGGCAGTGATGTGATTGTAGCTTAGCAAGGGTGCAGCACTTATTCGCTCTATATGAACCCTCCATTTAGGTAGCTAAACAAGATGCACTATGGGAACTAATATGTAGTAATCTGACGACAATTAAACATAAGATTAGAACATTAGACTTACATATAAGACACACAACAAATGAACAAAACATGGATTACACCAGCAATCCAGCATCATAAAACAAGTCAAGTATAATACATTAAACAGTATCACATAAAACCGCAAAACGAATAGTAACCATACCATAAGCACAATGAACAAAAATCGGTATATTCTGACTCCTCTTCCTGCACGCCCACCTTACAGCTGATTCAATCTCAGCCGGTTGAGGCGCCCTAGTATCCCAAATCGGAACACACAAATACGCAAGACCACCAACTTCCTTTCTCCTAGGCAACTCACAAGTACAATCAATAATCGCAGGATTACCCGGTGGCAACTTCTCCAAAGAAGAAGGCCACCCACCAACATACAACCCATCACAAATTTGACTAAAAGGAGGTTCACCACTAGTCAATCTTCGCAATGTCGAAAAAAATCTAACAAAATACAAATAAGGACTAAACATAATTTGTGACCAAATGGGAAAACTCCCATCTGAAGACTTGCCCAAAAGCAAAGGGAGATTAATATAAGGATGAGAAGCTATAGAAACTAAAAAAGATACAAGAGATGCATATAATATAGGGATAGCTAGTAATGTAAAACCTAGGGTTCTAACATAAGCAAATAATATGAAAAGAGTTGTTGCTTTGAGTGCTATTAACATAGATAAACCAAACCCCAACATGATTAAAAATTGGAGATTTGAGTACAATTTCAAGATTTTGATTTAGGGATTTTTTTAAAAAAAGTTGTTTGATTAATTGGGTGTTCTTAAAATGATAACTGGGTTGAGGATTTGTATTGATATTCAAAGTCTCGGTGAGACTTGAGAGAAGGACAGTGAGAGTGAGTGTGTGTGTGTGTGTGTGATGCCAAGCAAGAAGGAAGTAAACGTACGGAAAATGTCCGTGGATAACCAGGCTATGAAGTATTCCGTGTTGGACTCGGACAAAACGCTGAGTCTAGCCTACTTTTTGCTCGAATTTAGTTTTTTTTTTTTATTGGTAATAAAATATGTTACTGAAGTCTATAATATTTTTTATCTTTCCTCAGTAAGCTTTATATATATTATACATAATATTTATTATTATTTGTTATAATAATTGTTGGATTGAGTGAAAACTCGACTCAAAATTTAGGATTTAGAATAATAGAAGATAAATATTTTTCATCGCGTTTAAGTCTAAAATATTTTAATATTTTAAAATTTTGTGAATTGAGAATCGGAATAAGTTAGCAAATATTGTTCAGTGATTAATTGATTAATTGAAAATTAATTGAATTACTAGTCAAATGCAATTGAATATTAATAATATTATTATATAAGTAATACTTATATATTTAATTATTTGTTATACATTATATATATAGTAATTATATATAATATATATAAGTAATTATGTTTAAAATAAAAAAATTATTAAGAGATCTAATTTTTAAATTTGTCGGTCAATTTAAAAATAAATTGAGGATGTTAATGATTTAGTGGTTTAGAATAGAATTTATGCATATGAGAAAAAGACTTTATTTATTTATATTCAATTTTCTCATTTTTCAATTTTTTTTAAAAAAATTACTTACTTTGACCAAGTAGATTGATTTCTGACTAATTAATCGGAATTTTAACTAATTTTATAAAAAATAATAACTTTTAACTTAAGTTTAACATAATCTAATTAATAATCATTTATTTAATAATTAATCGACAATTAATCATTGTAATAGTTTAATAATCATTAATTTGATAATCATCGACAATTTATTAGATCAGACAATTTATTTTTTAATAATAAAATATTTATTGAATGCATTGCTTTATAATATATTACCTTAATGGAAGTCGCAATCTTACATGTAAAAATTAATAATATTATTTAAATTAAATCGATTGATCATAATAACATTATTTAAATTAAATTGATTGATCATATTGTTTTTTGGCTCGCCTATAACCGGTCTTATAATGTGACCATTCAGGTCAATTTTGAACTTTTTTTAAAATTCGATAAGTCTTAAATTTGTAGCGCTAGAAGTCTAAAATATATTAATTCAAATGTAATAATTTGAATAATTTAAAAAATCACCACAACTCTTTTTAAAAAGTTGAAACTCTTTTGGATTTTAATGTTCACTATGAGCAAACTGATAGCTTGTAATTGATATAAAAAAGAAAGTTGTTATTATCTGTACTAACTTGTGATTGCAGGAAATTAGCTTACTGAATGTTACATATCAATATAACAGTTTATAGTATAGACAATAAGCTAAGAGCTGGACAGAGTCTCTCAACAAGTTGTTACTTGACACGGAAGCTGTTTGGTTATACAAGAAAGTCTGAATTTCATGGAGATTTATTAGGATCTTTACTTATATGAGTTTATCTATTATATATATGATTATATGTTATATTAGAGCTCAGTTTTATCGAAACGTATTTTCTAATTCAAATTAGTTTTCCTATCTTTTAGGATTTAGATTTATTCAAATCTTATCTTTAACTAACTCTTATCTATACATATATATTCAAATTTATATTAAGGCTGTTTCAAACGTTTATTTTATTTTTTCTAATCCTCAATATTCGTAGTTTTAAATGTCATATGTTTGAATTACCTTGATAAACCTGAACGTTGGTTCTGTTGCTTTGTTAATTCGAATGTTGTATAAACTTTCTCTTCACCAAAGTGAAGAACATATACTAATTTGCAAAATATATACACACATATTCTCAAATACAGTCATTCTTAACAAATATATTTCGAGTTATAGTATTTATATGCTTTATATATATACACGTGAGAGAACTTGTGATTTAAGGTGTATTACATCATTCACTTGTGATTGAGTTGTTGTATTTGTTTTGTAGCTGGATATTGAGATTGTGAAACGTGGAACTTGAAGTTAGAGAAGTCTATATTAGGTTAGTATAGAGCTTGAAGGGGTAGAGTGTTCAAGGAATAGGCATCTCAGCACGCTAGTATCAGTTGTAAGGAAAAATGGTGGATTATTATTGTAATCTTGTAATCGTTTGTTTATTGATTAATAATATTTTCTCTCACTAGTTGATAGGAGACCAGGAGGTAGATCTATAGAGTATAGGGGTCGAATCTAGCTAAAATATATGATATTTTTTTTTATGTACTGCATTGCATACAGTAGTTAACTGATAGTGTATTGAAATTGAATTTAGTTAGTTGATGAGTTAAATAACTTGATAAAATTAAAATTGACCATTGTTAGTCATAACATCTACTCACCCCGTTCAGGTGTGCATTTTTAAAAGTCATAATTTGTTAGTTCATTTAACATTAATATTTTATTTTATATATTAATTTAAAGTCTTCACATCGTTCAATATAAGATAAAGTATTATAAACTTTTTCACTAAAATTTATGACATTCTCGTCAGAATAAACATATCGTATTATGAGAGATTGGTTCTAGATACTCTATCTAAAAATGCCAAATTCCTAATTTTTTTTAAATCGAGTCCAATGTGAAAATCGTATCACACCTGAAATTATCAAAGTATCCCAATTCAAATGTAATAACTTGTGTAATTCATGTTCTTAAAAAAATAGTGATTTATTAATACCTAAGTACAATAGTAATATAATATTTTATCAACTGAATTAAAATCTGCACATTTTGATGTGAGATGAAAGCGTTACGGTAAAAGTAATTTAAAACTAATTTTATATATAAATGTTATAACTGGGAATAAATTTAGAGTTTCTTTTTTGAAAAATTTGGGTTAAAATATATTTTTAAGTCTAAAATAAGTCAAAATACATTAGCTCAAATGTATCAGATAATATAAAAACTCACCACATACATTTAAAAAAGTCATAATTATTAATAGACTCGGTATTAATATTACGCAATATATATTAAATTAAAAGTTACACATATTTTAATATGAGATTGGATATTATAAACTCTTTCTATAGTACTATTTATATATATTAAATTATTTCTAATATATAATTCGATTAATTATTTCAGTTCATATCCGATTAACTAATTAATCGTTATCGATATATAAATTTTAAAACACCATTGCGGCGGTGTACATGGAGTAGCACTAGTATACTACCCGTATTGAAGCGGTTGCCAAAATATATGCTCAGTCAGTCACATTTACGAGCACGAAGAGCCAGATCACCACACTCCCGCCAAAAATCAAAACAAACTCTCCCGCGCTAAAATACGCCATACTCCCTTACCCTACGCACACCCTCACTTCATCTTCTCCACTCTCTCTCTCTCCACAATGCTTCTCTCTCTAGAAACACACAAGAAACACATGCTCACCTTCGCATCTCTCTCTCTCCTCCTCCTCATTCTCGCTACCTCCACCGCCTGCACCTCCATCGGCGTCACCTACACCTCCTCCGCCGCCTCGCCGGAACACATCGCCTCCGTTCTCCGCTCCCACCGCATCTCCGCCGTGCGTATCCAAGTTCCAGAACCTTCTGTCATCCGCGCATTCACCTACTCCAACATCTCGCTACTCCTCGAGGTTCCGAATCATCTCGTCTCTCCCTTTGCTTCCAACGTCTCCGCCGCGAATCTCTGGCTGTACACGCACGTCGTTCCGTTCTATCCGCGCGTCAGAATCTCCGCGATCTCCGTTGGTTCCGATACGCTTAGCGCTTCTCAGGTTGATCTCGCGGAATTACTGATTCCGGCGATTCGGAACTTGAAGCAGTCGCTTGACTCGCTCGGAATATCGGAGATTTCAGTATCGACGACGTTTTCGTTCATCGATATCATCAATAATGCGTTTCCGCCTTCATCAGCTGAATTTCAAGAGCCGATTAATCGGATGTTAATTAGGCCATTACTCCAGTTTCTCGAAGAAAACAACTCGTCTTTCTTCATAAATCTCTATCCGTACGAAGTTTATAGACTCAATTCTGAAATTCCGGTTGGATTTGCTCTTTTTCAAGATCATCCGTACAATTTTCGAGACGATTCTGTTACAGGAGTTCGTTATCGTAATTTGTTTGATATGATGGTTGATGCTGTGATTGCAGCGATGACGGTGTCAGGTCATGAGAATATTCCGTTAGTTGTGACAGAAACAGGCTGGCCGAGTTATAGCAGTGGGAATGAGCCGGAGGCCACTCTACATTACTCAGAGATGTATTTTCAGGGATTGATTACTCATTTGAAGTCTGGACTTGGTACTCCATTGCGTAAGGAAGGAGTTGCTGAAGCTTATTTGTATGAGCTGTTTGATAATGATACTATGCAAGTGCCTGGGAGTGGGATACAGAATTGGGGAATTATGTATCCGAACTTGACTATGAAGTACAATATTGCGTTTACTTCGGATTCTAAAAGGTCTCATGCAGGTGGAGTTGCAGGAATGACTGCTCTTTTCGTGGTGATTTCTGCTCTGTTGTTCTAGAATTGTCAATATCTTGTTGTTGATTGATGTGTTTGGTGTCTATAGACTGATTACTAGTTGCTTAGTTTTTGTAAAGTCTTGAATGTGAATATCTTGAATTGTGAAATTGTAGAAAAGTCGGAGGGAAGTCTTGAAATGTGTGTTACAAGGTGTGATTAGGTACAGTAATTGAAGCAATGGAAAGATACTGTCAAGTTGTTCAAGTTTGATGTAAATGGTACATGTTTGATGATAAGCAATTTCGAGTTTTAGGTTATATTTGCTGGTTTATGGTTTGTTTTATGTCATATGATGAGTGTAAAAGAATCATTATTGGATTTAGGTTTATGTGTGAGAATAGAGCTGAGTAGCTAGTCTCTCTGTAGTTTCTTGTTGATAACCTGAATTGCATGCTTTCTTTCTGTTATCTGTTTACTTGTCATTTAGGTCATTAAGCAGGGCTTTCACTTCTTTATGAGCTCAAGTTTTAGGCTTTGGCTTGTTTTATTCTGGCCAGCTTCTGGCTGTTCCTCGCATACATTCTTGAATATTAACTCATCTGTGCTATTAGTAGGCTGGCTAGCTGTAAGCTTCCTTGTGGGGCGAAATTTGTGCACCAGGTCCATCAATTAGGTCTTTACCTCTAATTGTTATTCCTTTGAGTTTTGTAAATTCAAGACACTGCTTGAGGTCTGATCCCTAAGCTTGTGTGTTTGTTGGCTCGACAACTTTTCCATCCAGCTGCATTAAATGTTTGGTTCACTGTTTGGCCCTAAGAAAGAGATAGGTTCAAGTAAGAACACAGACTCTGATGATTATCTTGTTGAAGCCTCCTCTTTACAAGTTTTAGTTCTTGCAGCATTAAATGCATGCATTTTGCACACTACAGCTAATTCCTTACTTACATATTAATGTAGCATAGTGATTTTAAAGTGATATTGTCACTGGCATATAGTACAGTCTTGGCTTGATAAACCTCCCTCATTAAGTCTAAGATCTGTTTGCATTTGAATTTAGCATCTCCATCCTTGTGGAGGAGATGTTGGTATATTGATGCTTTGTTTTCTCTGTTAGTGTTTGTCTTGTCTAGCACAGCTAACTATTTGTTCTATTATAGTCTGGAGACAATTAGCATTACATTGACAATCCAGAATATAGGACTTCCTCTGTTGATCCGTCTTCTCACATTCTAAGTATTTGCTTAATTCACGGTAGGTTTAAATAGAGGTGCATATAAGATTCACTAGCACTCACAAGTGAGACGCAGCATACAAACATAGAAGGAAACAAAGCATCAATATAATACCAGAGTCATCTAGTGAGCCCAAGTTTGTCACACTTGGAAGGAAGAGGATTTTTGAATCTGAACTGTATCTACTAAGTTTGGTTAAGTTTTCTGTTGGGAGCATAATGTATTGATAATCTGCACAGGAGAGGCTTACGTGATATGGTTCAAATGTTGAGTAAGAGCCCCATCTCACCACAGAACAAAGGAGTACTCTTATGTTTTGTGATACTGTAGCATAATAGTGGCATAGTGCTAGTACATTTTTGTAGAATCGGAAGCTCTGCTGAGGCCTGAGGGATTGTTAGTTGCTAAATGCTCTGTTGAGGGATTGTTAGATGGGTTCAGATCCCTTAGTCAATCATTTGTCGGGAAAAACTTATCAAATAAATGGTTGGATGAATAAATCAACGCTCAAGATTAAAAAAAAGTTAATATGGACCGTGTTTATAAACCGTGCTCACACATATTGATACTATAGCGGCCCGTGTATAAATTTAAATATATAATATTCATATTAAATAAATTTTAATAATTTTTAATCTTAAAATATTATATATTTTTAAAATTAGAAACTAAAATATAAATAATTTATATTATATTATATTTTTTGTCATTTCACATCACTATTTTATTATATTAAATTTACAATACTATAATATTTTCTTTATAAAAGTATATTACTGCTAATATTATATTATATTATATTTACAATAAAGTTATATATTATTAATATTTATAAATTTAAGATAACATATTATACTTTTACAAGTCATTTGCTATTTTTCTTGTATTAATATTTATTTTTTATAGTTATTTTGATTCATAAAATATTATTACTATTTTATTTTTTATTTCTTGGTTAAACTATTAAATTTGATAATGCATTATTTTAATACTAAAGACTAAACGTAAAAGAAGACAAATGTATGTATTAATACAACATCTTATATCCAAAGTTAACATCCTAATATTAATATTAAAGTGTTTTAATTAATAATTATAATTTTGATGATTTTATATGATTGGTTATTTATATTATAATTTTATATTTAGAGGATTGATAATATGCTAGTAAATAAAAAAAATAGTATCGGAAGTATTTTGGAATCATATTAGTACACTCTAGCTGCCCCAGAAACACCAAACATGAAATAAAATGTTATAATATTTCCTTTATTATATTATAATATTTGTGTATAATAATATAATAGAATATAAATTAAGACATATAATGTAAAGAAAATATTATAATATTGTAAATATAATATGATAAAAAAGTGTTTTGATATGACTAAATTTAAAATATAATATAAGCTATTTATATTTTAGTTTATAATTTTAACAATATAAAATATTTTAAATTTAGAAATTAATAAAAATAATTTGATACATACATGTGCATATCTTGTTGAGAAAAGCGGCCCATATTATAAACATGTAACCGCGGTACATGTTAAAAAAAAAAAAAAAATCAATGATATATTTTGATTACAAAGTTGTTCCTGGAGATCGACGGGAAATTGTAGAGTGTCTGCAGTGGACATGAAAATTCCCTAATTTCGTTAGTTTAATCATCTTCCCAAAATTATTGAGATACACTGGGACAGGCATTCATTATTGAGTTTTAGTTGCTTTTTTTAAATTCAAATATATTAATGTGCAGTTATATGAAAGTTAAAATCACAAGCTAATCACAAATCAAAGGTAATTAAAATCTACACCGTAAAACCATTAAAAGTGTTCAACTTTTGAGCAAAAGAAGACATTTGTTAAAATTTTGTCGGGGAGGAGAGAGTATCATTGATCGAGTCAAGATAAACAAACAAAAAAATTATACACTACTTCAGTAATGAGGGAAAAGATGGTCAAGTATAAAGTACTAAAGAGTACATAACGGAAAATTGGCCAACTAGTGAACCAATTCTGACCATAGCATTATGGTCAAGGTTTAGGTGTACAGACTAGCTCATTCTTTGCCATCCATGGTGATCTACGAAAAGCTTGATCATAATGTCAAAATGAAAAAGATTATATGACCCAAGACACAGCTCATCCCTCCCTCTTGATCCCTCTGATTTAGATATCAAACTTGATCCCTCCCTCTTGATCCCTCTGATTTAGATATCAAACTTGATCCCTCCCTCTTGATCCCTCTGATTTAGATATCAAACTGCAAATGAATGGCGGATGGTAAGTGCAACTGTAAAAGAAGTTACAAGAACCAGACCAAATATAGATTAATTACAGAGCAAACAAACCTATCAATGATTGTATTAATCGTCCAAATAATAGTAGGACCCAGCTGTTTTCTGCTCCCTGTCCTTGGCGGAGTTCAGTTTGTTGATTCTGGGCCGAAAATTTGTTGGGTCCCGTCTAAAGGTGATGTCCAATTGCTACATAATAACAAACAAATCAGATTATTATATCATTACACAGTATGTCAGAACAAATTTAGTAAACAATTGGTGAACAGAACTCCCTTTTTAGCCAACAATGGTCAAGTCATACAAGGATGGCTAGTTAGACTTACAGATAAGAAAAGATTCATTCCAGTCAACAGCGACTGGGGTGAATTTGCAACACAATCAATCGATGGTTGTCCCTCGTACACTATGACTCTGTCCGCCAGATATGTTGCCATTATAAAGTCGTGTTCAACCACAAATGCTGTCTTTTTGGCGTGAAGTATAAACCTTTTAATGACTTTAGATGCAACAATACGTTGCTCGGAGTCAAGATATGCGCTAGGTTCATCGATCAGATATATATCCGCAGGCTGCATGAGTTCACAAACTAACATAAGTAAAGAAATCGGTGAAAAATATTGCTTACTAAAATACATTCCCCTAACAAGGATGGAGGGGTATTTAAAGATGATATGCAGAAAAAGTTAAAACATATTTTAAGCCCAAAAGATAACCACGGAGAAAAAGAAGAAAGATGTGACTATCTTTACCTATATGATAGAACACTCTCAAACCAAATACATCTACATATCTTCTTGTAGGTGAGACCTATGTTATCTGCATTATAGAACTATAATGTTGCTAGAGTTGCTCTCAATATCTAATCCTCTACCCTAGAATAGACGACCAACTTTGAATAACGATTAAATAAATCACATAGAGAAAGTTGTTCTATTCAGAAGAAACACTTTCACGCCTAAGCAACCATTTGGGCCAAATATTGGTGATTAATTATTTATGTACTGTGGGTGAGAGCCTAAATGGAACTTGAGCACTGAAAGGCTTCATTATTCAGTCAAACAAACATAGTAACAAATCACACTAAGAAAATAGTTACCTTCCCAAGGCACAGACATAATGCAACCCTTTGCAACTCCCCTCCAGAAAGATTCACAACTTCTTGATCCATCAGCTGCTCAATTAAAAGTGGCTTCATTACATCGGACACAAACTGAGGATGCATATATGACTCACGAATTTTTGAGTGTAGCAGATGTCGGACTGAGTGCTGAAATTTTGGACTAATTTTTTGGGGCTTGTAGGACACATTAAACTCGGGTATGTCAGTCTCAGAGCCTTCCACTGTGTCAGGCTTCAATAAACCAGCCTGCAAAGATAATCAAGCGTAAATGGATATGGCTCATAATGGTGTACAATAACATGCCAATTGTATGACACTGTCAAAACAAAACACATACCAGCATCCGAATAAAGGTTGTCTTTCCCGTTCCATTCTCACCCAGCATCACAATAATCTGAGAATCGGTAAATTCACCCTCTGTCACTCTAAGCTTGAAACCTCCCTGGGTTTTGCTCATGGTAGGATATTTGTATCGTGCATATGTTTCTATTTCCTCGGCACTTTCCTGTGGTGTCTCCGAAACCTGAACATATAAAAAACACACAGTTAATAATTTTTTACAAGCAACCAGTAGCAGACTAGCAGTCATTTATAGATATCTTTTAATTCACCTTAAAAGTAAGAGATTCCTCTCTGAACCGTAGATTTTCAGTGGGTACAAAACCAGCCAGGAATATGTTGATCCCTTCTCTGACAGAAAATGGAAGAGTAACAACGCCGTATGCACCAGGCTTTCCATATAGGCAGCAAATAAAATCCGACAGATAATCCAGAACGCTAAGGTCATGCTCCACAACAATCACGTAACTAATATTTGAAATATCAAGAACTAGTGATTCTACTTTTCACGCAAAAAAATAAAAAACTCAAAATAAAAACAAGTGAATCAAAACCTGTTAGGCCTGAGTAAAGATCGAATAACTTGAGCAGCCTTGAGCCTTTGTTTCACATCAAGGTAACTTGAGGGTTCATCAAACATGTATATTTCAGCATTCTGTATAGCAACTACAGCAATTGCAAACCTCTGAAGCTCCCCACCAGATAAGTCACCCACGTTACGGTCTATAACCTGATTTAGTTCCAAATCAAAACAAAGTTCTGCTTTCATGTCTCTCTCATCTTTTTGCTCCAGCACTTGCCCAACATTTCCTTGCACTGCTTTTGGAATATGGTCAACATATTGTGGCTTGATAATTGCCTAACATAATTTGAAAAATTATAAATATTAGATGAGAAAGAATCAAGAATCAGACGCAATAATTAAGTTATACAAGGCATGCCAAATTTATAGATATTTTCTAGGACCTCCAGAATATGGTAAAGAAAAGCACAGTACGGGTACCCCACTAGGACTCTCAACGGCACAAAAATATTAAGGTTTAGTTTCATTGAACAATTTATGCTATCAATTAAAAGACGTAGTCCTAATATCCAACTGATACACACCATGTATTACGACTGACAACGGCTTAAGTACTTGAAAGTTAAAACAAACATGATAAAAAAGTAAACACCGCAATTCAAATAGTAAAATACTGAAAACATGCAAAAATGAAATAACAAGAAAAAAACAGTGCCAGGATCAAGTTCTAACGATTGTACATAATTCATAGAATATTGTTGCATTCACCTAATCTATAGCAATTAATTACTTAAATCCCTACGTCTACCACCAACCCAAATACAGCCTCAAGACTATTTTTATTTGAAAACCAACATTCTTAGCCTTTGAAACCTCTTTACAAAATCTTCTACTGAGTATGGCTTAAAATAAATAATCAAGCAAATCAAGGCTTATAACTTTATTTCATCGAATGTTTGCCAAACAAAGAGAACCCATATATATGGAAACCAACTAAGAAGTGATTGCATCAAGTACGGATGTTATTCCCATAAAAATATATATATATATATATATTAAATGTTATAAATACATATTAACACCCACCTTCAGGTTATCTTCCAGGATACGAGTAAAATAATTTTGCAACTCAGACCCTCTAAAGTACGTCAAAATTTCCTGCCAATCAGGAGGGTTCTGAAAAACAAACAACAAAAATAAAATTTGTAAAAAAAATAAAAGGCACTCGATGTCTAAGTAATCAAGTAGAGGAACAGAATAAAATTTCCAAAAACAAAATGGATCAGTATTGAAGGGATTTTACATTGAAACGGCCAAGATTGGGTTTCAATTTCCCAGCTAAAACTTTGAGAGCAGTTGACTTTCCAATGCCATTAGTCCCAACCAAACCAAGAACTTGCCCCGGCCTTGGAACTGGTAGCCTGTACATAAAAATCAAGATATTATTAACTTGTAACAGTAAAATGGCTCCAGCACTTCTTATGAATGTAATTCATATTACCTATGTAGCTTGAAAGTGTTGGGACCATAACGGTGAGTTGTGTCCTTGTCCAAATCTTTGGGAAGATTAATGATCTGAATTGCCTCAAAAGGGCATTTCTGTATTAAACATGATAAAGGGTATCAGTTGAGCACATCCTACAGACAGATCCAAAGACTGGACATTAAAAAGAATGATTAACGACCTTAACGCATATTCCGCATCCAATGCACAACTCCTCAGAGATGAAAGCAATTCTAGCAGCAGGCGTTACTTCAATACAAAGTTTACCTGCAAACAAAAATTGAACCATGTAAAAGGAGCTTATTACTAAAAGATGAATAATATTATTGTGTCTTCACAGACAATTCTATTTAAAAAGTGTATAGTACAGAAAAAGTGTATTACTAAATTGACGGGACAAATTAAAGGTATTTTAAACTGTGCTGAAACTGAGAAAGAAAAGAGAATATATGATTGCTATGAAAGAGAGATCAGGTATTTGAAAAGCGAGAGCCTCATGTTGAACCTCAGTTTATCATCATTTAGCTCAATGGAAACGATTACAACTAGCACTATGTGTATATCTAATTATTTATATAGTAATATTTTGAAGCTATTTAGCTACTGTTCTATGCAGGTCACTTCAAGCACATGTGGACTGGTTGTGCAAGTATTACAGATCTTTTAATTGCAATAGATAAATTGTTCAGTGTCACCACCAGTGTGCAGTGTTCTATAAGCAGAATGGCATCTAAGCAACATATTGGCACCTAGTGCCCATCTCCTGACTTTTCCCAAAGAGGTCTTGCTTTTTTTTTTAATCTTCATATGAATTCTACACTTGGATTTACTATATTAACTTACATACTACATTTTAAGAAAGTTATTATCTACATAAAGTTATTATCTAATCGATATTGATGAGGTAATGGACTGATCTTGCTTCATTGGAGGCCTTGGCGGCCACCCGAGTTGAAACAGTAACAACAATATCCTTCTAGAGCCCGGTTTATTAGTCTAGTACGGGCAGAGATGTTCATAAAATTGAATAATAAGCAGGTTAGTGAGTCAAATTACATTCTATATATAGTCAGGGGTAAAGCTGCGAGAGAACTAGAGCTAAATTATTTGAAATAAAGTTAAATGCAAAAGTATATTTTCGTTGGATTTTGCAAAAACAATAACTCACCATTCCATATTATTATCCTCTTCCATCAAAATCTCAAATTTTCCCATACAACAATATTTGCTTCTATACAAATACTAGTATACGTAGAACAACATTATTGTTCTTCGGTAAATGACCTTGAGCCAATACAAATCAAGTATAACGGGAAAGTTCCATCAAGATCATGAACATAACTATATTTCAAAAAAAATAGTGGATAATTACGAAATCGCTAAAAAATAAAGAATTCTCAAATTTCATTGTGTAACACAGTATAATAATTGTACAGTTAAGTTGTTACAAAGCATAGTTGATGCCAACAAAATTAGAAACCGAATAGGCTAGAAATGTGATAAATTACAGAGTGAAATCAAATCCTTAACTAAATCCAAAACAATTCAACAAAGTACACAATCATGAATAAAAAAACAGATAACTCAAATTTCAAAACAACGAAAACAAATCCAAACTACGGATAAGCTCATACACATACATAACATACATATATATATATATATACAATTAAACATGTAGATACAATAAAAAAAGAGAAAAAACAAAGAAGATACCAGTTTTAACAACAGGACAGCTCTTTTTGCATTCTTGCCTGCACTTTTTGGGTTTACACCGATCCGCACTCACAATTGCGATACGAGTCAATCGATCTGTCATCCTGATTTACATACATATACATACATCAATCAAAACACAAGATTAATCACAATTCTATGGATAAACAATAAAAAGTGTGTGTGGGTGTATAAAGCAATTACTTGGATGGATTTGAAGAGAGGAGTAGGGTTTGCAGATGGGGCTTTAGCTTCTAACCAAACACTCACACCTCTGTTTCTTTGCCCCCTTAGGGTTTTCACACCGTATATATACACTTATGTTTTTTTTGCGTGCGTTGCGCACACGAACCTCATATCTTCTTCGTTATTTTATTTTACCTTTTTTATAATTTTAGTATCTTATAACAGGTGCAATGCACGAGCGAAATTAATAAATTATATATTAATTATTTTATATAATTTAAATATATAATAAAAATTATTTATAGATAAAATAATAATATTATTTTAATATTTATGAGATTTAATTAATAAGTTTTAATATTCATGAGATTTAATTAATAAGTTGTAATTTCAAGTAGAAATGAAGTGAGATATATTATTAGATTGTTGTACAAAAAATGATTCACCGATGATAGAGTTATATGTAAAATAAATATATTTTAAAATTAAATTATAATTATAATTATATCATAATTGCATAAAAAAATCGTATAAAAATAAAACTTACAGATGATAAGAAGAGTTGTATAAAAAGAGGACTTACCAGACGGACGACCAATTGACCAAACTTTTTATTTTTCTTTAAATTTAATTAGAAAATTTTTATTAATAAAAAGAGTTACAAATATATTATAAATATTTTAATTAAAATTTAAATAAAAAAGTATATTTTAATGTAGGTAAAATATAATATAATTTTAATATTCAAAAGTTTTAATTATAAAATTGTAATTTTAAATAAATTAAAGTGTTTGAGCGATGAGGAAAATTGAAACATGTTAGTAGATTGTGAGTACAACTGTATATTCTAATTAAAAGAGAAGTTTGTTTAAAATAATATAATATAAAAGTATAGATAATATATATATAACATAGTGATAAAATTTAATTAATGTTAATAAAATAATATTATTATTTTAATATTCATAAAATTTAATATTCATAAAATATAATTTAAATCTAATATAATATTATTCTATCCGTAATGAGTTGTATAAAATGAGGGCTATCGGGGGTTAGAGTTTTATATAGGGTGTCGATATCGGGGTTAGAGTTTTATATAGGGGGTTGATATCGGTCTTCTAATTTGAACATACGGGTATTGATTGGAACTCGTTGTTCTGCTTTGAGCAAAAAAATTCTAATTTAAGTAGACTTTGTGTTTTGATAAATAATCTGTGTTATGCGATTAAAAATAGAGAAAAAGATGGAAATTAAAAAAATGCATATTGTTTATCATAAACTTTAATGATATATTAAATAAAAATTATAGGATAAAGTTTAATGATATATTAAATAAAAATTATAGGATAAGTAGTATTCATAAAAAAAAGTTTATATAATATAATTTAAATATAATATAATAATATCATGTATAAAAGGAGGGTTACTGGGGTTACAGTTGTATGTATGAATGTATTATTTTAAAATTATATTTCAGGGTTAAAGTTGTATATATGATTATATTATTTTAAAATTATATTTTATTAAAATTCAATGGTTAAGATTATTTTTATGGTTCACATAAAATTGGACGGTCAAGATCTTTTCTATTATTCACCCAGTACCATACCCGCGACCAAAACTTTTAATCTTCCGGTTATAATAGTATAGTATAGAAGTATAGATTTATGTTTATCGAAAATATATATATCAAAGTCTTTTTTAAAAAATATATGTTAAGATTAATTATCAAGTGAATCACTCGTTATGGTCAAATATATCACTTGAGTCATTAAATGTAAATTTAACTTACTTAATTTATTAATATAATTTTTTATATTGAGTCATTAAGTAAAAAAAATTAATAATGGAGCTCCTCAAATGGCAAAACTTGTCGGGTGATGCGAAACTCATGTGATTCTTCTAACGATTCTCTCCATTTTCTATACGGTATATATATCTACTACGTATAGTCATGGATAACAAGATTGGAAGTAAAAAATATAATATAGGTGAGGTTTAGATTTAATTCATTGTGATAGATATATCTGAAATCGTCGTGGTAACAAACTCAATAATGTCGTATCGAAATTAATCCGATAGATATATTTAGATATGTTTGTGATTGTGGTAAAGGGGACAGATGCATAGAGATTTATCGTCTTTATATTGACGAGGATGAGCTTCAATTGAACGTTTCTAGACAAAATCAGTGAAACTAGGATTAATTTCCCCCCTTTCTTATCCCCTGTATGTAAGTTTCATACTCACATTCACAATTAACGGAAGAAATAACGTTAAACATTGACCATATTGTGATTGACTTTAACAGCTCAATAAAAAAAGAAAACAAATTAATGAGTTTAAATGAGTTAGATTTGCACTTAATGACTCACTTAATATATTTTAGTCGTGTAATAAATGCCTTACTCATAATTAACCCAAATATTTTATATATTTCTAAGAGCATCTCCAATGATAAAATCTAAAACGGTTGACTATAATTGTTGGGTATTATGATTATATAAAATTTTAATCAAGGAATTTGATATATGCTTCAATGAGATTATCTATAATTATAATTATATAAAATTATACATAAGGTTTTCTTGGTTCGACAAATATAGCCAACCAAACATGGTTGTCTATATTTTTTGCTAAGGGTATATAAGGTTGGAGTGCTAGAATTTTCACATATTATCTAAAAGTACCACATACATGCCACGTAAACTATTTAACTAAGGGTTTTGCTACCATTGGAGATCCTCTAACAATTCTATTTTGAGATTAATTTTATATCTTTTTAAATATACACATGTATTTTTATATTAACTCAAAACCACCACCATAATTAAATTTTGATAAAATGGATTCAGAAATATAAAATTGAATTTGATTTTAGGTTTGAATTAAAAAACTTGAAATCTAAACGAATTTGAAATAATCATTCGATATTGATTTAATATAATCAAATTCGATAATAATCTGAAAATTAATATGATCCGGTTCAAAAACTATCAAGAGTTAAAAGTTTAACTTAAAATAATCTAATAATAATCCAAAACCGATCAAATCAAAATGAAAATTATTTGAATCGAATATCATAATATGTTTCGAACAAAATTAATTTTATTGTATATTTTCGTTTGGCCCTTAAATTTGTTTAAAAAATTATTATATTATTATGCATTTAGCCAAAAAAAAAATTATCGACCCATATCAGAATTGATGAAATCTATAATTAATCGAAATTATTATTTTATTGAATATTATTTATCAAATTTTAATTACAATTTGACAAATTTATTTAATTTTTTTATTATAATTTGATGATAATTTAAATTAATTTAAACTGAATTTTTCTTATCCAGGATAAAAAAGAATCTAAATTTAATTTGAATTTATATATACACACGATAATTGATTGAAAGTTGATCTAGTTTAAAATTAAATCGATTATTTGAATTATTAAATGTAATTCACGACAATGATCATTTTGACCTATCTCATTTGTCATTATATATATATCACTTCCGTAATTTATCTAAAATGATATTACATTTAATAAATATTATAATTATATTCATTTTTATAATACAAAATTGTAAATATTTAACAAATACTTCAATTATAAACATAATTTAATTTTTATAAATCAATTAGAACTAATAATAATAATTAGACCTAATTAAATAATAAATTAATAATTTTATTGGAGTAGGTTAAAATTGTATAATTTAAACTTATACAAAATTTTATTAGAATTATAATTATAATGCATTGTTAATATCATAATTTCAAATATATAAAATTATAATTAATATAAAAATATTTAAACTAATTCACAATATATCTATACTATATTATTATAACAAAAAATGAGAATTTTTTTTTCATTTCCGTCTAATTTAGGTATCACGACAGTCCTCCATTTATACAACGGCATACAAGTGCTCACATATGATATTATATTTAAATTATATTATATATATATATTTTAAAATCTTACTCATCCTATATTTTTATTTAATATAGTTGTAATCACATTCAACTCAATTTCATGAACATTCAAATTCTTTTATTTATTTAAAATTATGATTTATAATTAAATTTTATAAATATATGTATATATATATATATAAACAACGTTGTATAGAAAAATATAGAAAAAAATTAATAATAAAATAAGTTATCATATTAAATTAAATATTTAAAATATATAAAATAATTAATATATAATTTATTAATATCATGCTTTATAAGCTAGTATTTATTAATACCACTACACTATAATAATAATAATTTTATATGTTAAAATAATTATTAAAAGAATAGAGCAAATATTTAACGAAATTATTAAAATACCCCCTAAAATTTCATCAAACCAAGTGGATCGGGTGGATCCAAAGCCACAATATATAAAGCGTATGTATAGTTCTTTCTTTTCTTAATTACCTGTTTTTCAATCTCAAAGCAATTACCACTGTCGAGGTATGTATTTTCTCCATACATGTGTATGTATTTATGTATAAACCTAGAAATTTCCTGTTTTATTTAAATTGATGATTTGTATGGTGTGATTAGTTTAGTGTTCTGTTAATTCACGAGGGGTTATAGATGATGTATGTTGCCAATTATCATTCCCTTCCCAAACAAATTTCTGTTAATTTTATTGTTTAGAAATTAATCGGAAGTGAATTAGAACAATTACATAATTTTGTTCTCTGAGTAGTGAATTTTAACTCGTTTTAGACTTCGTAATCTAAGCGGTGCACGTAATTATTATTAAACTGCTATTAAAGTATTTACGGATAAAGTGTCATGTCCAGTTAATGGGATTGCTGTAGGTATCTACTTGTACTTGAGTTACGGAGTAGATGATAATCTTGAAGGGAATAAATTCATCAGCTGTGTAGTTTTAACAACAAATTACTACCAAACATCCTTTAATGACGTGGTAACGACTCACGAGTCAGCAAGAGTATGCATTTGTTCTTGAATTTTAATTTGAAGACACCGAAAAGTCGAACTAGATTCAATTAGGGAAGGCACTAAAAAATTATGTCAATTGTTTGGATTGTATATATGAATCAGTCGGTCTGTTTTAGTTTGTTTTATTGACCAGTGCTGTCAATTTTGCAGTTTTATTTTGGTATTACACAACCAATTCAATTGTTTGGATTGTATATATGAATTTATGGATTAGCCGTCAGTCTTAGCTTGTTTGATCAATATGTGTTGTTTGTTTTGGCAGTTATATATACAGCAGTTACAATTCACGATCTGGAATTTGAGTTTGAAGAAAAAGAGGGATCAAACTAGAAGGTAGTACATTGTTATATAAGTTGTCAAATGTATATGCACACATCGATGAATCAGTTTGTCTTGTTTGGTAAATTGGTTTCTGTTGTTAACTATTGAGGGTCTTAGTGGTTGTTTTCTAATTGATTGATTATGTATGTTGGATTCTTTAATATTTTTTCTAGGTTTTGCTTGTGCTTGAGAAGATATGGCTGAACGGAAAGTCTTAAATAAATATTACCCACCGGATTTTGATCCGGCAAAGATACCAAGGAGGAGGCAACCGAAAAATCAACAGATTAAGGTACGAATGATGCTTCCCATGAGCATCAGATGCAATACATGTGGAAATTATATCTACAAAGGGACCAAGTTCAATTCTCGAAAAGAAGACGTTATCGGCGAGGTAACTAATATATATACATGTGTATGTGTGTGTATGTATATGTAACTATAACTTATTTCTCATAATCTTTATCTTACAACTAGATTTTTATGAGCTCCAGTAGCCCACAACACGTAAGTTAGAACAAGGCCAACCAATTTTTGTTTATATAGTTGTAGACCATAACCCAAGAGGAGCAAAAGCAAGTCATGGCAAAGGTTATATGAATAGAGTAAAGGCTCACCCTGATGAACCCTTGAAAATCAACATCGTTGCTAGTATCAGACCCTGATAGGCTTAGCATAACTCTAATCCTAAAGAATTAAATTAAGTTGACAAAACAAATTTATCTAACCTAAAATTTAATATGTGATATTAGTCAGAAATATAGTAAATTTGTGCAATGTATATTGAGTACAAAATGTAGATCTTATATAGAGATAAAATGAGAAGCAATCATTTTGGCTTTGAGGTTGTGTTGTTGGACTTTTCTGAACTGGGTTTGGAACTAATGATCAGAGATATTGACACCCATAAAGCTAGAAACATGTCTCTCTCCGCTGTCACAAAATTGTAAACATGTGGGAAATCACACAGTATACTTCCACCAGAAGAAAACTGCCATATAAGTATTTGACTGTGCATGCAGAACAAAGTAATTAAATTAGAAAGTATTGTCATCACATAAAAATTTTAATTTCTAGCAATCTGTATAAATTGCTGCAAGTAGCACAAGCTAACCGTGACTGGTTCTTAACAGCTGGAATAAGAAATTGTCGAAAGCCATGGTAGAATTAAAGAAAAGACATTGAGCTCCAAGTAGTAACTATCAGTCAGAGTAGAGAGAGTTTTACGGAAGGTCTTAAATTTTAACTAATCTACCCAGCTCGTTCCATAATTCTAGTGTCTAATACCGCATTCTCTCTAAACTTGTCTATAATTTGGGCACCTATTTACTGCCTAGGCTTGTTCAACACAATTTTTTATAAGAGTAGGAGAAACCTTTGGCAAAATAAAATTTTGCGTTCAGCCTTTTAAGAATACAGTTCAACGAGGAATTAGCTTTTGTGCTGTATTAAGACTATATTGTTAGAGTTATAATTTTTTATTCCATCGCCATATATTTTTCTATACGAAATTAGTTTGTTCTGTTTTATTATGGATCTTTATTGATTACTGAATGTGTGCACACTTACTCGGCATCTTTTGCAGACATATCTTGGAATCCAAATATTCAGGTTCTATTTTAAGTGCACCAAGTGTTCAGCCGAAATCACTATGAAAACAGATCCACAAAATTCTGATTACGTGGCAGAGTCAGGTGCATCACGAAATTTTGAGCCCTGGCGTGCCGAAGATGAGGTGATCATTTAGCGTCATAGTGCTACATGCATAATAATTTGGTCTAGTAACTGACTTAAGTAAAATTAAATATATGTTAGGTAGCAGATGAAGACAAACGGAAAAGGGATGCCGAAGAGATGGGGGATGCAATGAAATCTCTGGAGAACCGAACTCTTGACTCGAAAAGAGAAATGGATATTCTTGCTGCACTGGATGAAATGAAGTCTATGAAGGTACGTCTTTGAATAATGCACATTAACTGCTTTGCACCAGCATTTTCTCCCAATTTTCTCCCAGGTCTAGTGTTTATGCTATCACTAGCAAAAAGTGACTTCACATGCATGTCCTCACTATGTTTACATTGCAAAAGGGCTTAGAATTCTTGTGGCACTTATTTAAGCATGACAAGTCATCATTTAAACAACCAGACATGGGCATGTAGAGTTTCCACTTATTCTGAATTAAACTTTAGTTTGATCGAGTAGTCTGTTACAGGGAGTGTGTTTGGTGTGCTCAGGTTTTTGTCATCTTCAGTTTGTTCTTAGTTTTTCAGCTTGCCTAATATAATATTGACACTAATATGTGTTTCTTTGTTCTGTTCAGTCACGACATGCAACAGTTAGTGTGGATGCTATGCTCGAGGCCTTGCAGCGCTCAGCTCCAGAAGTGGTATGTATAGAATTATTTAAGTATTATATTATGGTTTATGAAATATTTTTTACTTAATTATAAATTTGATGTACTTTTATTACCATAAACGACTTTGTAACAATTGTGACTGTTTTGATTATAGGATGAGAACAAGTTGGTAGAAGAGGATGAGGCTCTTATAAAATCAATATTTCATGTGAGTAGCTTAATAGTCCATTTTCTTGCATTTTTGCTATTACTTGTTTATGATGTTGACTTGTGGAGTACTATTTATATATGAGGTTTGTTCATCACCAAAATTTCATTGTAGGGGTCAAGAGACTTTGTCAAAAGGATTAATGATGAAGATTTAGAAGATGACGAGGATTTAACGGAGTTATCAGTTGAAAATGGTGAATCTTCAAATAGTTCAAAGGTATGATATTTGCTTTAGTGGTGATGTATTATAATACATGTGCAAAATGTCTGAAAATAGGCATAATACCTTGGCAACATGCTCCCGTTTCCTCACACCCCTTGCATTTTTTTTTTCATGTATACATCCTTTTCTATATATAAATTTAAACTATACATGGTTTAACTATTATTTTACAGTTCTGGTAATTTAGTTGTAGTGAATTTCAGGTGTCTAATCAATTTCTTCTAATTTTATCTTATGCAGAGAAGAAAGGTTTCTGAAGAACTCACTGGTAACCCTACTGACCACCTGACAAAGCTCAGTACTCTCAACGTTACTAAAAGCAAAGGTTGGTGCCCCCCCCCCTCTCTATCTCTTTAGAAGTGCCTACTCTCCACATGTAATCTGTGATGTGTTTGAAGCAGGCACTTTCTGATTTTTCTGTGCCAATCTATGATTTAGAAGCTTGTTTTAATAATGTGTCTAATAATATAAGAAGAGAATGAAGTATCATTATCACAAAAATTTGTGTCTGCATCACTTGTAGGAATTATGAAACTCTTTTGTCCCCTTTATTAGATTAAAATGAATGCCTACTACACATTTGCGACACACACTTTTTTTTCTTGTTCTCTTCGTTTCCTATGTTACTGGGTCACATAATTTCTCTAGTCATCTTAGCGAGAGTTGAACTGTCACCCTCTCGGAAAGAGTGAGGGATAACAATTGGCCAAATCCGTGTAGTAATTTTTCTAAAATTCTTCGTATCTATTAGTTTCAATTATGTTATCTCTTTTCTACTCTACCATTGATCTTGTGATTAAGGTCTTCTGAACCCTTTATTTTACCATTGCTAAGGACAATTGTAATGGAAATAAATTTATCTCCTAATCTGTCTCCCGCTTCCAACACTGTAATTTAAAGAATTGCGCATGTTTACCATAGTAATCTTTAACAAACAATTAAACTTGTTGCGACTATCTTGACCATGATGAACATCTGATCAATACATTATTCTCTGACGTCTTTATCTCATCCTTTTCATGCCGCCAAGCCAAATGCCAATAGTTCAAATTATCACCCTTTCATTGGTAAGGGCGACAAAAATTGTTAAGATACTTGATTGTTTTGTTATATTTATTGAAATTTATTTCCTTAATAAAGGTATAGGGACCTCTGTCTATAGCATGTAGGTGTGGTCCATCACATGGTTTTTGCTCGAGGGAATGGAATTACTTGAATTTACATTCTATTTACCCTTTCAATAATTATAACGGATGAATTAAATTCTCTCACGAAAATTTTAGTCTTTAATGTCAGGTATCCCTGTGGAAAATTAAGAATTTTGGAATATTTATGAAATGCTAACATATATCGTATGCATAATATGCAGATAGTGCCCCTGGTCGCAGTACTTTCATTTTCAAGTCCTCGACAGTCAAAGTTTCAGTCAAGAAGAAACCAGTGGCATCAGAGAACGAGGAGAACAAACAGGAGGGGAAGCAGAAGGATGACACTCAACCTGATGAAGACAAGGGAAACATTCCAAACAATGGATTACTCTCTCTAGGCCAACAATATGACAGCGATGATGAAGATGATTAGTGAAGGGCTACAACAATACTGTCATAGTGTCATTGATTAAAGCTGATATTCGTAGTTTCAGTTTCCTGCGCCACCTTTGATCCTTCCACAGCTTCTAGTATCTCATATGAATGAACTATCTTCTGTTCAGCATTTGTATGTTCTTCACTGTGTTTTATCGACTGTAAAACTAGTCTCTCATTGACTCAGAAGCCGAAAGCTGCATCATGCAGCTGAGTTATCAACCCTCCCCCACCCCTCTCCCATAAGTGACTTTTAAGTGCTCTAAAACAACTTGCCGGGTGACCAGTGTCTTTGCTAATGCTGTAAAACATGCATTGTATTTGTCCAAGACGTAGATATGTTTATTTAAACATTATTATTTCTTATGAAGATAGTTGCGAAATAGATTCAGGCAAAGTTCATCCATAATCGTCGAACAACACAGCAACTTGATATATATAAAACTTCAGACCGACTACTTATGAGCATTACAGGTATTCTTCCTGCATCTAATATACATATTATTTTTCTTTTATAAAAAAATATGAACGAATACAAGTAGCCTTTTAAATACTTTTTGAAGAATGTTCGAGTGTCAGATATTTTAAAAGCATAACTAAAATATGCCTGACTTTTAGAATGCAAAAAATGTATAGGAATAAACTCTGGTTTAAAAACAATCTTCAAAGATGTAATTAATTTAAAATTTGAAAAAGTGTGAGTTATGGTTAATAATTTACGAATTCTTTTATTTTTCATCGAGTTAGTATACAAATCCCATTTTAATATTCCATATTTCCATGAAGTAAATGAAAGAAAAGTAAATTCAAAATAATATATTAAACCCCAATTGAATAGTATCATTTTTTTTAATGAATATTGAAAACCTTGAGCATATACTAATTCCCAATACAGAATACTACTAATAATATTTTTAAATACATTAGTTTTTTAAGTTTCAGTTTTCCGTTTTCCTTTCTTTTCAAAAATTATTATTATTATTATAATTATTAGTATAATACTCCATCCATTACATAAATATAGGCATGATTTAAATTTTATAAATCAAATTGACTCAGTATTAGTCATTAATTAAAAATTATTTATATATAGTTAATTTCAAAAATACGATTCACAATCTTTGTAATCCAAAATGCAACTTTATTTTATTTTCCGAAAATTTAATTTTAAGGTTGATTCATGTTTCATCAATTTGTATTTCTAGTTACAACTGAAATCAATTTTGAAAAAGAAAATTGCAATTTAAGTTGTACAAGTTGGCGATCGTATTTTTTACAATAAAATTTAAAAATTTATATATTTGAAATATTAATATTAAGGTCCGGATTTTGAATTTTATCTTATAATTTTTTTAATTTAGGATAAATCCGGATATGAACCAAAATCTGTGCATCAGGATTTAAGTTTCGGAATTTTTTAAATTTGAATCAAATTTGAGTTTGAATAAAAAAATTTAATTTTAATTTTAATGAACCGAATCCGATTCGACCGTTGCAATCCAAAACTTATTAGGCAAAGCGATGGCGAAGGTCTGAGTTGTACGCTGTTTAGTCAACCCGACCAATCCAATCCAACCCGATCCGATTAAAAATAAGATAATTAATAAATAACTCAAATATCCAAGAATATCAACGTCATTGAAGTTTAATGTTTAATTTATCTATGTTAAGATACAATTCAAATTTAAAGACTATATTTAGTAATTAATCAGTTTCTTTTGATGTGTTAAAATTAATATATTTAAGACATATGTTATTTGCGTTATATGAATGATTGTAATATTTTGTTGAATTATCTTTAATTTATTTTAAACTTTCATATTCAAATTTATTTATTTTTTGATAAAAAATTTATTTATATATTTATTAATCCGATCCAAACCGAAATACATTAAATAAATTAATTTAAAAATTCTATTTTTATAAATTGAATTGAAAATTTACTGCATTAAATTGGATTGGATTGGATTGTTAAAATTCGTTTGACTGCCCGATCCGATCAGTATAAACAGGTGAAGGCGGCTATTTGGCGGCTATAAATAATAATACCAACATTTTTGTCAATTATTTAATTTATTTTATATATACAGATTTTAAGTTTTTAACGGCCAATTAAAAGTTCGGAGACGAAACCCTAGGCTTGCGAAAATAATAGTTACCTCAAGATTCATCGCTGCCAAGGTATTACACACGATTATTAATTGTTTTTTATACATGAATAATTGATTTAGATGCTCGTGTTAATTTTGTTTTAGATTATTATTTCAATTGATGGGTCAATTACGAACATTTGCATCGTATATTATGAATTAGCTGAGTTGTTTAATTGATTCATTAGTTGTGATTGCTTTAATTTTGATTTGTATTACACAATTAAAAGAACAAGAACCCTAATAATAAGTGAATGAGTTGTTTTGTTGATCGAATCTTGTTTTAATTGATTGATTGATTTGAATATGTATGTTGTTTTGATAGTTTGAAGAAAAGTTAATAAGATGACTACTGCCGCTCGACCAACCTGGGCACCTGCTAAAGGTGGGAATGAACAGGGCGGGACTCGTATTTTTGGCCCGTCTCAGAAGTACTCTTCCAGGGACATTGCTTCTCACACTACACTAAAGCCCAGGTTACTTGTTTTACTCTGTCTTTATGTTAAGTTATATCATGTGTATGTTGTATTATGAACAATTTGCGGTGTCCATACTAGTATCGTATTCAATTAAAAGATAGCTGATTAAACAAGTAAATAATGGTGTGAGAGGAGAAGAGAATAATGCTTGTAAGTTGTAAGAAAGGTTATTGTTTGATTCCGTAATCATTACATGGACTATTGTATGACACCTGAACTCCCTTTCTCCTCTAACTCTCTTACTTGTGCTGTTAAAAATACTGGGTTTTTCTTGAACATTATTTATGCCAACTATGAAGCTGCTAAGGAGTTACTTGTGTTTGAAGTTTGTACTCTCTCATTCGTGCTAATCCTGATTGGTGCCCTTTACAGACACTTCTCTGCACTAATTGCAATATTTATTGGCACTTCAAAACTTGTTCTTTACCGTCCCCAAATTAGTTTTTTAGGCAGCTTTTATTTAAATTCCAAACTTGTATATTCATAGGACGTGAATTAGGAGTGCGTACATGCTATGGGAAACTTGATTCTCCAATTTGTTGAATTCAGTTTAGTTATGTCCTTCCGAAGATGCATGAAGTAGTTGGATGAAGAATATTCTTATATGTGAAAAACATAAAAAGTTGAGTTATGTAAATGTGTTGGACAAGAATCAAAGAAACCAACCCTGTGTGTAATCATGCAGAGCATCTTATCTTAATTAGTAGTAGCTCAGTATTTCAGTAATGAAAGTTTTGAGAACTACTCAAAGTACTAAGCACATGCTTTGGTGACATCTATAGAAATGCCAAGTTAAATTAGTTAATAAGTACATAATTCCATAGGTAGCTCTATCACCATAATATGAACTGTAAAATGTTTCTTGCAATCTACCCTTTTCCACATGACTATTCAGTTATTATGCTATACCATCTATTTAGTTATTATGCTACACCATAATAACAATAACAATACAATCTAATCTTTGAATTTATTGTTCTGCATAAAAGAATGTGATAAACATGTCTGTGTTATACGTATTAGTAAATGGATACTGAAATTAAAGAGCAATGTCTGCTTCTGTATATTATGATAGTAGTTGAAAATTACTATACTTCTATCCATCATTATGGCATAAAAATTTGTATTAATTTTTAATTATAGTTCTCTCAGACCATTAGATCAATCTAACATTAGGCATGTGATGACTCCAAGTTGGTTCATTTTTGAAAAATATTCATCGATTCAAATTTGAAAATCCTTAGAACTCTACAAAAAACCCGGCTAAATGTGGATAGGAAGCGTAGGAAGTTAATCTAGTGGATCATGATAGTTCTTTTTAAGGGTAGGTAAATAGTGATGTACTCCCTCCGTCCCACCCATTTGTTTACGTTTCGGAGAGAGGGTCCGTCACGCATTTTAAGGTGCATATAAAGTATAGTTCCGTAACTTATTTTTACAATTTTTTATTTTTGAATAAAAATTGAATGTTTAAATTTTTATTCAGAAAAAAAAATTAAAAACAAGTTATGGAACTATACTTTATATGCACCTTAAAATGCGTGCCGGACCTTCTCTCCGAAACGTAAACAAATGGGTGGGACTGAGGGAGTAGCTTTTAGTTGAAAGTAAAGTAACTTTATCAATATCTAAATCGGTAAATTACACTGTTATATTGATAAATACAGAAAGGAAGGGCAAGACACTCAGGAGGAACTGCAGAAGAGGAATCTTCGTGACGAGTTGGAGGAGCGTGAGCGAAGGCATTTTTCGTCCAGAGGTATTATATAATATGACCATTATACCTTATTTGGGCTCGTCTGGTGCCATGCTGTCTTTTTTTGACTTAATAACATGAATATGGTTGCAGAGGACAAAGATCGTAGGAAGGGAGGGCATTTGCTCTTGGAAGGTGATTCTACCAAATTTTTATGTGTCTAATGGTTTTTTTTATTTTGCAATGAAAATACAAGTATTAGAAATTTGATGCGCACACATGAAAGCACAAACATAAAGCCGGGGCTTTTTACTAATCAGTCAAGTTATTACAGGGTCAAAAAGAGAGATTGAAGACCGTATAATTCCACGGAGTGCAGATGCTGATGATGATGCAGAAATAAAAAGTGATGACGAGAGGTCAGTCACCATCAATATTTTTGTATTTATTTTGTTAGCAAATGTGTATGTAGTCATTTTAATGATATGATTGCCTGCCTGCCTGGTCTATAGTTTTTTCCATAAGATATTTTTTTTCTTATCTGGTGACTTTACGGACTCAATTCTACTGCTAATAGGCATCTTCGTTTCTTCAGTTTTCATTATGCTTTGTTTAACGGATGTTCTCCACTTCGATAATACCCCCACTGTATTTGACTTATTCTGCTGATCTTGTTCTTTCTACTTTCTGACTTCTTTGAGTACTAGCTACTTAATGTCTTTACTCTCTACTCAGCATTATTTATCTGTGAAAATTGTCCAATGTATTTTGTGTTTTGTGCTTAGTGATGACGATGATGACGATGACGAGGATGATACAGAAGCTCTTTTGGCGGAGCTTGAACAGATAAAGAAGGAAAGAGCAGAGGATAAACTACGGAAAGTGAGTATCTTTGCCCTCATCAAATCATCAGAATAACTACTTTAGCAGGTTCTGGTTTATAATTTAGGGGCAAATAACTGTATAAATGGTGCTTCATCCGGTCCTAAAATATAGTCCCCTTTGCTTAACTTGTATAACTTGAAGATTCAAGTTTGCGCTTTGATGTAGAACATAATATAAGAAAGATGGAATTGCAGAAATCAATCAAAAGATAAAATTAGGTGATTTAACCGCAGAAGAATCGCTGCCCTAGGGTTTCTCAACCGTATAATGGGAGAAAATATGATGGATCGCAACCCATAAACAAAGAGACTTAATTTAATATTCAATAACTCAATAATCAAGTCTATGATAATATGTGGGGTCACATGACTTGTATAGAAATATAGAGAATAGAAGACCTATTAAATTAACCTAATGGACTAAGGGGGCTTATTTTAACAAAACAAAATTACTATCTAGTCAACCAGACCCCGCATGTAACTATTATATGTAATTAAACCATATTATAAATTTATAATACGTATAGATATTCCTTCATATTCACTTTCATTCCCCATCATTCTCTCTATCCCCCCCCCCTCTTTTTTATAAATATTATATATTTGCCCCTAAGATGAAGGAATATACGATTGAGATATGGAGCGAGTAACATTAATATACAACTACATTTTTCAGTTGAAGAATAGAGGACATTTATGCAACCCTTTGCCAACCAAATATATTGAGGTTGGACCTTAAACCAACTGAATGTCGGGGTTAAAATATTGGCCAAAAGAGGATTGGGTTTGGTTGATTTGGTCGACCCGTGTTCACTTCTAGTTGAATCCTCATGTGGTTGAATGTGATCGAGTGTCATGCTTTCCCTTTGACTTCTAATTTTATTTAATTTTTGTATCTCCAAAAAAACCGAGAGAGTGGTGCCGTGATGGCAAAGCACACTGCATGAGTTGGGGCAAGTTTACAGTTTCCAGAGCCTGTGATAAATGACAATCCAGTCTTGCGTATATTATTTTAAATAAAGTATTCAGATGTTCGACGGTCATGTTAAGTAGCATATTGCGGTCTCTTACATCTTTGTCATTTTCTTTCTTGACTATGATTAATTATGCTTTTTACCATCTTTAGGAGCGTCAAGAACAAGAAGAGCAGCTTAAAGTCAAAGAGGCGGAATTGATACGTGGAAATCCTCTGCTGAATAATGCAACCTCGTTCAATGTGAAAAGAAGGTTAGATCCTTGCATGTCCAACTTCTAGTTTCTATCATTAAATTAATAATCTTCCACTCAGCAAAAAAAACAAAAATTAATGATCTTCCTGTTCAGTTTAAATATTTATTAAGTATTACATTTTGTTTAGGTGGGATGATGATGTGGTTTTCAAGAACCAGACACGTGGTGAGACCAAGACACCCAAGCGCTTCATCAATGACACTATTAGGAGCGACTTCCATCGCAAATTTCTCCAAAAATACATGAAGTAGTGCGTCTATGTTTGAACGTTGGGAGATTCTGAATTATGTTTCTATTATGAATCAAGAGTGCTATTATACATGTATGAAATTGTATAGTACTTTGGTCATGCAAGTTTCCTGTGTTTTGTGCTTTGGTTATCACTGGTGCATATATACTATTTGCAGCTATTCTGAGGTAAATGTTACTCATGTATTCATTAAGTACATTTTCAAGGCATGTTCTGTTCTATAGTTGTCATTTAAATTTTTTGTGTAATTTACTTGTGTTATTTAACCAAAAGTTTTACAAAAATTATACAAAACAGAAGTAACAACAAATTCTGTATCACTGATTGGGCAGTAATTGATTAAAATTTTTTGGAGGTTAGAAATTATCATATAGAGAGACGATTTATTTAGGTATTCAAGAAAAAAATAACATAAGAATAGATGCGTGTGTAAGATCCAAGTGGAAACTTTTTAGACAATTCAATTTTGCAAAATCATAATAAAAATAAAAATGTAATAAAATAAAATGTTTAAATAAACTTTTTATTATGGTATTATAAATAAAATTATAATTTTATACTATTTTGTTTCTATTTTTTATTATTGTTTTACAAATTTAATGAAATTCACGGTTTTCACATTAAACATTTTCAACTAAAATCTTTCAACATTTGTACATATTTTAATAATAATTTATAACCCATGCAAAACAGATACGATATTAATTAATTTAGACAATTTAAAATATTTAATTTAATGTAATAATTTATTTTTATATTTTATATGCAATGTTGTTTATATATTAGTATTATATAGTAATTATTTTTTGATTTTAATATTCATAAAATTTAATTATTAAGTTAGAATTTTAAATAAATTATAGAACTTAAATAGTGATTAAATTGAGTTGAATGTAGTAACTATACTACATAAAAATTATATGATATATAAGATTCTTAAAATAAAAAAATAATTTATAATTTAAATATAATATTATCCTTGAACAGCGGTATAAAAAGAGGATTATACCGCTGATAAAATTGTATGTATGATATACTTGTTTTAAATATTATAATAATATAATGTATTTGTATTCATATGAAATGAGTTTGTATAATAGTATATTTTATTTATTACTTAGTTTTAATTAAGTAAAAGAGTTTGCTTAAAGGTGTATTTTAATTAAAATTTAATTAAAAAGTATGTTTGGAGTTAAGTGAAAAACAAATATGACTAGAAGATGCTAGACAATCGATTAAACATTTGTCATTTCAGTTTTAATAATATAATATAGATGTGTGAAAGAAGTATATTAATAATTATTTTTAAGAAAAATACATTATGAAAAATAATTATTTAATACAATTTTTTAATACGTATTTATTGACATAAAATTATAATAAATATTTAATATCTATGTATAATTTTTCATTTGTTTTTTGTAATTGTATAATGAAATATTTTATCGTTGTTAGTGCTTTTAGAATTAATATCATGAATGTTTAATTTTAATATAGTGTTAATATAATTTCAACCCTAAACTTTTGTAATAGTTTTAAAAATAATAATAAAAATATTTAATTTTAATATATTTTTATGAGATTTGAACCTTTAAATATCTGATTTTAAGAGGCGTTTGGATGGTTTCCGATAATGAGAATCGGGCATGACAATATGTTAATGGAAATGGCAATGATATGTATAATTTACATACCTACAGAGAATGGGTTTTAATTCCCTACGATGAAATTATTAATTTAAAAACCATCACACGAGATTGATGAAGTTTCAATTTTTGTTAACCAGACTCATTAATTATAAATTAAGCATGTTTTTAATATATTGTTAATAGTTAATAGATTTGAACTCTAAACTTATTTATACTATATTATTAAAATCGAAATATTAAAAATTTGATAGTCAATGTCTTTGGTCATATTTGTGACGGATAATTATTATTGAATTTAACTTTTAAAAATTAATCTCCTAACAAAAATAAATTTCACATTAGTATCCGAAATAAAACGCATCTTTAAACAAAATATAAAAACATTATCCTATTAAAAATAATGTATATGAAAAATTATATAAAATATATACATATAAAATTAAATAAAATCTAAATTATTATTATAAAAATAAAAATATATTCAAATCATATAAAAATTATATTAAAATATCAAAATAATTTGATCCGTTCATCGCACGACATATAAATTAATATAAATAGAATTATAAATGTTAAAATTAAATATGTTAATAATGAATATCAAAACTCAACAGCTACGGGAGAAGCTACAGGATATAATTGACAAAGAGATACTCAAAGAAAGGACAAATTAAATGGTTTTTGATGGCCCCAAAATAATAATTCCCATAAAAGAAAAGCCAAGGCTTTACGGAAGTTTGAAAATGATTATAAATATTTTCATCATACCAATATCAGATGTATCCCGTGTTCAAAATCATAAATTGCGTGAAAAGATTACTTTTCTTTTGTTCTTTTTCATTTATATTGTTATTGTACTGATTACTAATATGTTTTTATCTGAAAAGCTTCCTCTTCAATCTCGTATCTTCTCACTTTCCTTCTATTAATAATATTTTTTTTTTGACATTTCTAGTAATAATATAAAATTTTAAAATTGTTACTATTATTTACGCCCATGTCTTCCAATGCGTACCAAAAACCCCACCGCTCCCTGTTTTGTTTCCGCAAGACCATCTTTGGAGTACTTGTTTTTAAATACCAATTTTTTTTTGTTTTTTGTTTTGCAATTTTCACGTGCAAAAGTCCAAAATAAAGTAGTATATATCTCCTTGATTTCATGAGCTACGGCAAGCCTTGCATTCCTAAACGGTTAAAGTCTCGTGTTTGTAGCAAGTTTTTGATAAAGGGGTTTTCCTGATAAACATTTTCTGGTATTGGGCTAACCTCATGATGGTTTTTTCATGTTTTTGTTGCTTATTACAATCATGAGCTATAATAAACTTTAACTCATCCCCATACATATCTATGTAGTTGGTGTGCCTATATATACAGACATTTACATGCATTCCTAATCATCTCAACTCATAACAAAATATAGATCACCAGTAATCTCGACAAGGTTTCATCTATACAATACATCAAATTCCATCACAAACACACACACACACACACAAACACACTCTTACTACTAGATTAGATGATATGTTTTACTTATGTAGAGAACAGGTTGTCTGACAATTGTTTTGCTTATTTATTTTTTTCCAGGCAAACACAAGCACTCGAACATGGACAGGGACAACTCAGAACTTTACTTGAAGAACTGCCAAATTATTCAAGAGAATGAGAGGCTTAGGAAGCAAGCTGAGGAGCTAAGACAGGAGAACAGGGCTCTGTTTTCCGAGTTGACGCAGAGGCTTGTTGCTTCCATCTCTACCACAGAAAAACCTGCTGCTGCGAACTGCAACTCCAAGAAAACAGATCCAAAGAAATGAAGCAAGCATCAATCTTATGGCAACTAGACTTTTAATGAAGCAGTTTTGCTATCAGTCCTTGTGCTAAATCATCTTTTATCCTTGCTATAAGATTGCAGAATAATGTTTTAATGTCAGAAAGGAATAAGTAATATGTTTATCCATGGGTTCTTGTTTAAGATTCTCCAAATTATTTTATATCCAGCCCCTCATGAAAGTAATTATCAATCTAAGCATAACCTCTGGTCTGTCTGAGAACTTCTGATACAGTGCTTTTTAAATGCTTGTCAGCAATGTCAGCATCATACTCCCTGCATATCTCAAGTAAACTGCAACAGACAGATAATTATAAAATACTACAATCATAAACTCGTATAACTAAAAGACATGACAAAGATGTAATATAAATACCATACTGGAGAAAGCTACAGCTAAATTTAAAACAGCTGTAACCACACTAAATAAGCAAGACACATCTTCATAGTCATTCAAAATTGTGGGTAGCATAAATTGTAGTGTTGGAAAAAGTAATCTCTACATTCTTTTTCAAAGAGACAGATTTTCTATATCATTACATATCGGTTATGCTATCCAATTTACAAGTAGAATAAACTACCATTTTGCAGGAGAGTACCTCACCCTCTTCGCCCAGCCATAGGGTGAAAGTAGAAATATGTTCCATATGTTTCACATGTTACATAGATTTCTGAAAAAAATTGCACATTCTGGTGTTTGCTCAGACAGTTAAATTGTAAGTCAACTTTACCAAGAAAGCAACCACGTAATCTAATTAACAAAATTACAAAAGGCACAACCAAAACTAAACTAAACCAAAATTAATCTTTGGCAAGGTTAACTTCGATATTTGTAAGAGGACTGGACATCAGCATTCACTACCAAAATTTACTACAAAGGTTAAACTACTAGTAGTGATAATCTTCTTAACTGCTATCCTAGACTCCAACAACATCAATAGCACCAACACATCCAACTTCACCCCCAGCACAACCTACTAACTAGCAGGTAACGCTAACTACACCAGATCTTGTTTCTAACAGAGATGATGCAAAAGGCTAACAAGAGAAGCAATTTAAGAGGTTGCTATTTAGCAAAAAAAAAAACAAAATAAAAATAAGAGGTTCCTCAAGGCTTTTTTCAAAGCTCTTAATACTCTTTTCTAGACCGTCTTCTTGGTTATGCAGTGTTTTTAAAGGCAAGCCTAGGCGAGAGACACCGTCGGATGCAATAATATCACCTCGGATCGAGACGGGTCGAGTTGAGAGAGGTACGTGAGGCACCTCAAAGTAAAGCACAATTTGACCTTATTTTAAGAAAAATGTTGTGGGTCGGACCTATTCTCAAACTCCTTCAACTATTGCAATAACTTTCTCCTTTATTTTTCTTCTTCCTTCATTCTTTATTTCTTCTGCTCATTTCTACGAATTGTTTTTTATTCAGTGTGTTTCTACTATTTATAAGTATTTTAAAAAATATATAATAAAAAAATATTGTATACATTTTATATGTATTTAATTATATCTTCAATTTTTTGCGACTAATTTATCTGATAAATTCATAAATATATACTAATAATATAGGACTACAAACTTAACATACTATAAATTAATTTTCACAAGTGGTGAGCATGAAATAATAATTATTCTTAATTTGGTATGTGTTCACTTTGCATATTTTAATATTATTTATATTCTTGTTTTGCTTTGGTATACTAATGTTGTTATTAGAATTATTATGACTAGAGGTAATTAATTCCTAAATATTATAAGTTCAATCAAGTTTATCAAATTTTGTTGCCTGGTTCAGCTGTATTTGGTTCATAAATGTGTTAAAATGCTTCATTTAATATACACAAAAATTTTGATTTATTGTGACTCATGTTCCTTATTGATTCTAGTTTGAATAATTATCATTAGATTATATAATAAGTTCATTAATTTAGAAAGAAAATTCCGGGAGGTCTTGGTATATGAGCAAATAGGCTTGTTAGGGCTGTAATTCAGAGTCGGGATGCTCGCGAGCAGCTCGAGCTCGTTTAACTCGGCTCGAACTCGTATACGAGCCGAGTTCAAACAAGGATTCGAACTCATTTATGTAAATGAGTCGAGTCGAGTATGTGCCGAGCTCGATTAAAGCTCGACTCAAACTCGACAATTCGGCTCGGCTCGAGTCCGAATTCAAACTCGTTTATAAATAAGAAAAAAATATTAATAAGTTTTTTTTAATTTATAAATTATAAATTAATTTAAATTTTTTAATTGATGGGCTCGCGAGTATACTCGACTCGGCTCATTTAAATTCGGCTAGACTACCTCGCGAGTAAGCTCGACTCGACTCGTATATTAAACGAGCCAAGTTCAGTCAAGGGATTGAGATTGTTTAAGTTAATCAAGTGGCTCGACTCATTTAAAAAAACTCGAACTCGAACTCATTTATTAAAAATCCGGCTCGGCTCGGCTCGACTCGAATTACAGCCCTAATGTTAAAGCAATTTTGGAGTCAAAGTGAGAGGATTTTTAATTTTTATTCAAGTTCGATTAAAAATAATTTGATCTTTTAGATATATTCCCATGGGGAACGAAAAATATTTTATTTGGCAGTGAATTGCATGATGATTTAGTTCCCGAATTCGATCATCAGTAAATGGATGAAAAATATTAGGATGATTTGATTCAGTTCCTAATCTCCACCCCTGATTGTTGGCTACTATAGGCTATAGTAGATTGCACTTGGTGTTCAGCTTAATAACCTCAAGTACGTCTATTTATGAGTACTTAAAAATATATATATACAACTGAGTGGTTGTAGTTTAGTGGTAAGAATTCCACGTTGTGGCCGTGGAGACCTGGGCTCGAATCCCAGCAGCCACATTCATACATTTTTGCAGTTAATATTAGTTTACACTGACCAACAAGTTTACGAGCACATGCCTTTACCCTTTTCGCAATAAGCACTGCTGGATTGTATGGAACAAATATACCAAGAAAATAATTGTAGATGCAAAAGGGGACAGCAATAAATGAGCCGCGCATTGCGTGCAGGTTAATTTTTACCTTGCACCATGCAATGAGCTGACGGTTTCAGAATAAAAAAAAAGACGAAGCGAGAATAGGCCCCAACCTATTTAATATAAGTATACAAAAATATAAATATACTGAAACTGTAAAAACTAGAATAAAATTTATGGAAGATGATGGTGGTGGAGGTCCGAGAGTCCGAGCTAAAAAAAGAGGACTACGATGATCTCCAAGAAGAGGAATCATGGGTGAAGGCCTTTTGTCATTTTTCTATGTGTAGACACCCGCACATCGCGTGAAACAGAAGTAAAGCAACATTATTTTAAGGGAAAGATCGGACTCTAAAACCAATGAGCCACCCATTGCTTGCAGGCTGCCGGTTATTACCACGCAATGCGCGGAGGATTTTCATAAACACAAAAGAAGGGAGAAAACACATATCCTGAACCTGTCCACTATAAATATACATAAAAACTACAGAATGTGACAACAATTTTTTGTACAAAAGATGATGATGATGATGATGGAAGCAGACCCAGCTGAAACCTTGGGCAAAAAAGGTTCAGCATAAGTATCTATACATATAATATACTATTTTAAATAGCTTATTTATTTAAGTATTAGATGAAGAGAAAAACAAAACTCAAGGTGGTGGACCCACACTATTCTGTTAAATATTGTTATTATACATAGATTTTAAATCTTCATTTATATTCGAGGGCCTATTAATTGAATATATCCCGAGGCCTCGAGTTTGGTTGAGATGACCATGGGTGGAAGTCTGGCCTAGTAGCTTGTCAGGAAGGCATCAATAGAGTACTAGTAGTAGTATTTCATTTAGTAGTAAGGGTAGTTAAGTAATTTCAGAGTTAGTTAATATGGAGTAGTATAAATAGCAGCACATTTGTAATTTGGGATTATGTTTTGAAATATTATCAGAAAATGGAACTTGTTCCACAAGTCTCTCTCTCTCTAAATTCTGTTATTCTCTCTCTCTAACTGAATTCTCTCTCTAGGGTTTATATCTCTCTAAAACTCACCATTTCTCACTTGTTCTCTTGCATTTCTAGCCTAGATTCTCTAATTCCTTGCTTGTTTTACTGTTCTACACATTCAAATACATAGAAAAACACAAAAACATTAGAAAATCTGGAAAATTACTTGTCTAAGGCATGACAAATTGGTATCAAAGCTGTTAAAATCGATCAGCCACTGCTTCAACCATGCTGTGCTAGTGGAGACGAGTTGAACGTAGTTTACAGAGAAGTAATCACATGTGTATTCTGCAAGTTACGTAGAAACAATTCAGGTGCTCTGTTTTGTACTTGTTCTTCATATATCTGTAGATGTATTTGTTAGATCTGTTGATCTCAGTTGATTGCTAGTAGTATCTTTGTTTTTCTGCTTAAGTCAGCAATTGGAGTGAGAATTCTGTGATTACTGTTGATTTTGGAGTAGTATTGTGTTGTGTATTGCAACTGTTTGAAAAATTGTTTGTGAGGAGAATTGTTGATTGACTGAATTGAGTGTGAAAAGTAGAGATATTGTTGTTTCTGAGTTGACTCAGTAGTCTGGGGTTAACTCAGTAAATTGTGATTGTATTGGAGATTTGTGTGTTGTTGTGCAGAGCTGTGATATCTGTGGTGAAGGTGTTGCTGTTGTTGTGAATTTCTAGAGACTTTAGAAGTTGTGAGAGTGTGGAAGATATTAGTTGAAGTTGAAGTGATTGTGATTGTATTGATTATTTTAGGCGCTAGTGAATCAGAAGTATTGTGCACCTGAACTGTTTGATGTATTGACTGAGAGAAAATCTGTTGGAAATTGTTGATATCTGATCAGAACTATTAGTGTGAGGGATTGTGTGTTGATTTTGGATTCTAGATTGAGTGAGTTGCTCATTCTATAGTGTTGAAAACAGTCGTGTGTTGAAGTTCTTACTAATTAATTCAGTGGTTGTGGCAAGGGAAATGGAGCTAATAACAGATGAAGAAAGTGATACAACTTTTGATGAGCGTATGCAAGAGGTACAACGACAGTTTTTGTGCTATAAGGAGAAGTCTAGTAAGAGATTTCAGAAACTAGATGAGTTAGTTGTCTTGGCTGCTCACAAAATGGGTATGTTGAAGGAGATGAAGGCTAAAAGTCGAGTGGAAGGATTTGTTCATCCTTTTGGGTGGAAAACTAAGGAAGAACATGGCAATCCAAGGTCAGGAAGGACCTCGCACGAATCCTTACAAAAACTCAAGTTGAATGTTCCTAGATTTGAAGATGAGCCTCAAAATGCAAATTGTAGAGACTATCAGAAAATTGGTTCAAGTACAAGAAATGGCACACTGTTTGGAGCCTTATTCAATGAGCAAAAATGGAGTGACATTGACAGTGAAGTTACTATAACAACCGGAGAAGAGAAAGCTGCTTATGATGAATTGCCAGGTGAAGATAAAGAGGATTGGCGTTCTGAAGAAATCATTTGTATAGCTTTGGGATTGGAGGACTTCTTTGAACCCAAGCAAAATTTGGAAGAAGGCAATTCTCTTGGTGCCAAGGTGATGCAGTGCATCTCTTATTTTGGGAAATCCTCTCCATCCGTATCTCCTGCTGCAGTAGCATATGTGCATAAAAAGGTACAGGATGAGGTTGGCAGTGTTGGGAATTGGTCAAGAGAGCATATAAAACTTTTCGGTGTCAATTATCTGTTTGATTGTTCATTGGAGACCAAACTGTTTGACAAAAGTACTAAAAGAAAAACAGTCATAGTTGGTGAAAATGAAATTGAAGATGAATCGAATAAGCCTTCTAACCTCACAAAGGAGGAAAGCAAAGAAGAGAGTAACGTGAAGTTATGGTCCTTTGGACTTGTAACGCGACATGGTGATATGCCCAAGATTGCTGGTTGCTATAAGGTTGAAGAGAAACAAGGTGGCAACGAAGCAGCATCTTCAATGATTACTACTAGCATGATGAAGATTGCTAAGGCTTTTCCTAAAGATTTTCTAGCAGCTGCAGCAAATTCTTATGAACTAGGTTTGAAAAGCAACTTTGGTAACGGAAATATGGTTATATTTGATCCTGGTGGTCAGGTGCATAACAAGCAAATGATCAGGAGTAAGGTGACACTAGGAGTAAGGTGACACTAGCAGAAGATGTAATGATGATCAAAGTTGGTGGTCAAGTTAGGCAATTGAAGGAAATTATTAATTTGAAGTATCTTGCAATCGACAAGGAGCATTCTCAGTTGAAGAGGAGGGTGTTTATGGTTCAGATTGCAAATTCAATTGGAATACAAGGCCTGGATATTCAGGAAGTTTGTGATGAGATGGATAGAGTTGTTAGCGAGATTAATCAACAGTATGTTGATCTTGTGAGATTTGAGCTCAATGCAATGCCATTCAAGTACAATTACATTGTTTTCCGACAATGTAGGTCTGAAATAAACAAGGTAATGAGGCTCAAATACCGTAAGGCCTCAAGGAGAAGTGTTGTAATAATCATTTTTGATCCAGGAGGGTTTTTAAGTTTCTATAAGGCTCAACTTGTTGATTGTTCTGCTGGAATTCTAAATGTTCAACCCATGGTTACAAGACGTTCTCAATGGAAAAGTGATGCTTATGAAAAGAAAAGAAACCATAGCCCAGAGGCATTATCAGTGATGTATTTGATCCAAGCAGAAGTTAGTTGTGAAGGAAAACAAGAAGTTGCACTGATGGTCTCAGCTTGTAGTTATCTTCTTGAGCAGTATGTCCAGAAGCTTTTGTCACTCTTTTATCGTGAGATCTTGATATCAACTGATGGATCAAACTGCTTAAAACAGATAGAGTGTAGTCTTGAAGTGTATGATCCACCATGAGGACATGGTTCAATTTCAAGGAGGGAGGAATGTCAGGAAGGCATCAATAGAGTACTAGTAGTAGTATTTCATTTAGTAGTAAGGGTAGTTAAGTAATTTCAGAGTTAGTTAATATGGAGTAGTATAAATAGCAGCACATTTGTAATTTGGGATTATGTTTTGAAATATTATCAGAAAATGGAACTTGTTCCACAAGTCTCTCTCTCTCTAAATTCTGTTATTCTCTCTAACTGAATTCTCTCTCTAGGGTTTATATCTCTCTAAAACTCACCATTTCTCACCTGTTCTCTTGCATTTCTAGCCTAGATTCTCTAATTCCTTGCTTGTTTTACTGTTCTACACATTCAAATACATAGAAAAACACAAAAACATTAGAAAATCTGGAAAATTACTTGTCAAGGCATGACATAGCTAAGGGGAGGAGATGACTGTGAGTACAGATCCCGAACAGAAGTAAAAACAGCGTCCCTGTAAACAAAGGATTGGACAATATAATAAAAGCCTAGTCTTAGTTGACTAGCTTGGGCTTTCAAATAGGTTACTCGTTTACAACACTAAGGGATTTAAATACAAACATGAATGTATATGTAAATAACTAAATATTATTAAATAAGTATCTGATGACTAATCAGATAATATATATTTAATCTTATCTTATTTGCTTAACATGTGAGTTTTAATTATATGCAGATACATGTATAATTATCAGTCACAGTGTCACACATATCTCACCTCATTCTACATACTATAAAGAGTATTAGTACAAAAATATCTAGCAAATATGTATTTTATGTAGTTATTTACATAATTAGTTACAATTTAATTATATATAATGATATTGAAGATTACTATTATTTATACCCTAAAACTTTGGAAAATAAGCAAACTTGGAGAATAAGCAAAACCCTAAATAAAAGGAAACAGATCCTCTTATTATTCTACTACTATAATCCAGAACATTCCTAATAACCTACTTGCTTACCATAACTAAAATAGCTAATCAATTGCAATTAATTTATAATTGCACAATACATAGTATATACAGATTAATTTATGAATTCTTTCATCCGCATCATATCATATACAATAAAATTAAATAAGATGATGAATATATTGAATTGATAATTATTAGATAAATATATAGGTTTCTATCCTCATTTTAACTCCCTTCTACCCATTCTCCTGTAGAACAACGTATCGATAGCCTACTACTTTTTGATTTACCTATTTTCTTCCCACCCAATCATGTGCCTCGCCCATTCGTCGAATTTTGTTACAAAAACGACACTTAATCAAGATGAAAGCAATACGTGCAGCAGGTGTCATCGTTGCCTAGTCTCAAATTTCTTCATCCTTGCCTAGTCTCAAATTTTCAAACATGTTTTCTCATATTGATCCTGAGTAGTAGTCAAAGGTTCAAAATTTTTAACTTTGACTACTACGTGATCTTAATGAATGCTTAAACAATTTAATCCACATGTTTTTGAGCCAATAATATGTATGAAGCATTGAAAATAGAACGTGAACAATTGTATGACAAGTATGATTGTATGAACACCTATGAGGAATCAAGTGAAGCTTTTTTAGAGTAATGCATCCACTTGACAAAGCCCGTGAAACCTTGTATTATTGAGGAATCAAACGTGATCACTATTACATGAGAACACTTTTACCTTTGAAAAGGATGCAGATGTACGAAGTTAATGATGAAACACTTTCTTGTACTCAAAATGGTGCTCAACTTCCTGTTTACGTACGAGTTGATGTGACAATCATACAACACTTCATGTACGATGTCAGGTTGTTGTGAAAGTTATACAAGAGGATATTAATGATCCAAAATCACTTCTTAAAGATGTCGAAGGAACTTTTCAAACAGTTAACATTGACATTACTATTCTATAAAGTCAAATATGTTTGATAATATATCTCAATAGCATTCAAAAGTTCATATTCAACTCGTGTGCAACCGTGTTCGAGGATTGTGAATTCTTTCCTATTATATAACACATGGTCGAGCTCTTTACAAATGAGAAGGAGAATGATGCGGATAAAAGAATTGATAAAGTAATTTGCATACACTATATATTCATAATGATTGATTAGATATTTTAGTTATATTAAGTAATTAGATTATTACGAATATTCTAGATATGGTTGTGGAATAATTAAGGGTTTTGTTTCCTTTTACCTAGAATTTTACTTTACAGACTTGACTTGAGAGGTTGCTGTGGGATTAAGCTGTTTGATTCGTGATAACTTCTGATCCTAATGCGTCTCATTTTAGTGGCACATTTTAGTGGCATGCCACTTTTGCCTACGGCTATGTTACTCGGACTCTTCATTTTACCTTCGAGGACCCGACACTCGGACGTGGACACTTATTTTAGGCCAAAAACATGTATATTTTTCAAAATGTTACCGCGTCCAATACTTGGACACGTATCCATGTTGGACACTTCTAGGCGAGTCCGACTAACATAGGCCTACGGTGACATTCCTTCGATAATTGAACGACCTAAATTTTAGTGATTTATTATTAATAATTGTTAATAGGCTTTGATTAAATATTGAATGAAGAATCTTGAATGACCATAAGGGTTCAGTTTTTACTACACGAGCATCTATAGAAATTTAGTTCATATAAAATTTTGAAGTGTAACAAGAATCAGGGTAAGACTTGTACTATTTAATGGTGGAGTTGTAATAAGAAAGAATTTTAATAGAATTTCAGGCATATATGACGATTATTTGCAAAAGCTGGGAGAAACTAAAGAAAATATGAAGTCCAATCTTTCTTGTGCAATATTAAGAAATTTCTTTTTATATGTTTTATTCAATCTTTGTGATGATTTTACTTAACGGTTACATTTGCATTTGTCTTTATACTTACTCCACATAGTAAAAATCTCAATTTCACAAACACATGTCCGAAACAAGTAACCGAAAATTCTTTCTTATAGCATATCCAATCATGCTGCTAGCAGGATACACTCCCCATACCTACCCTCTCATATTCAATCATAAGGTCTGCTTACATCTCTTGATAGTTATGCATCAATTCATCGAAATGCAAGTATAGATCATGCGTGTTCAATAACATTATTTCAACTTACATATTATGACATATCAACCATAAGATTCTAATCCAAACAAGGTATTACAACAAATATTTGCTAATAATAATCAAATTCTCACATATATACATAATTATAGACACAAATACATACAATCTTACATGTTACATACCTGTAGCATGAAAATGAGTAGTTCATATACTCGCATAACACTCCGATGAATATCGAACGCCTCGAATCAACCCGAAATCGACACTTCACACGATTCCCGATGATTTTATGATCGGAAGTAAGGTAGGATCGCCGCCGAGGCGGCGTCTCCGATCAGAGAAGCGGCCTCGGCGGTGGTTGAGTTATATATAGATATAGATATCGTGTGTATTTGTTCAGAGATATAGAGGGGAGAGAAGTGAATGAGAAGATAATAAACGTGACATGCGGTTATCTGCCTGCAACTTTACTCCAACTTCACGGTTTTTATCTTTTCGAAGCAGGATTTTACGGCTTTTTTGGAGCCGTTGCAACAACTTAAAATAAAACTCGCGGACCCCGTAATAAATTTTAAATTTATTAAAATTATTTTTGATATTAAAATATTTAATAAATATATAATTATAATATATTATAGAAATTTATTTAAAATTATTCATTAATTTTTTTAAATGAATAAATATTAATTAATTTATTGAAAGCCAACTACACTTACATTAATCGATTGATATATTTAAATAAATTGGAGCATAAATCAAATAATTAATAAAATTATTACGAATATTAAGCAACAATAATAAAAAATATTAAAAATAATATTATGTATTTGTATATTTTTAAATTACAAATTATAAGAACATGCTAATAAGATTATTACCTTTGAACTTTTTAAACTATGCTGATGTAACGATCAATAAAGTTCACCATCTTCGTTGTATATATTTTGATCAAACGACTAAACAAATTTTCCCCACAAAATTACATTACTGGTGGTGACTGAACTGCATATGATAAAATTTGATATAACAAAATTATATAAACCAAAATAGTAGTATTAAATTTACAAATATTACAAAATCAAATAATAATTTCAAAATATATATGTGTATATAATTCACAACTTACTAATTTGTTATGATCCTAAAATCTCTTTTTCTACCTACGCGGCTAACAAATATCAATGTCCCCAATGTATGTCAAGCAGCCCACGACATCTAGATAAATATTAGTAACATTATGTAAATATTGAAGAATGTAATTTTAAATTATAAATGGGTGTATGATGTATAATATCTTATTTTAGCAAAATACCTGACAATATATTAGTGTTATTAACACGTGCTTCAATTATATCAAGACATATGAACTCAAATCCATGTAATGGTATGTTGATGATTCTTTCTTCCAACCTTTTTGGGGTAGTTGTACGTAAAAACATCACTTTAAACTCACATGATAGTGGTCTATATCGCCTGGTACTTACAACTACTTTTGAGTTTTTAAGTTAGTACGAATACATAATTGTAATAAATTAATAAATAACAAAAATTTATTAGCCTTCCCATCAATTAAAATCATATCAAGACTAAATTGACCGTCTGTTTGTGTATTGATTGCCTCCCACATCGTGCATACTCTTACTCTTATCATTTAATCGTCTCTATTGTTATTTAAAACATTCAAGAGAGTGCAATTCATGATGTATTAGACGTTCAATGTAAATAGTTTGTGATAAATTTGTTGTGATTTATTTTTTGATGCTTAATCTTTAATTTATATAAGTGACAGTCTATTATTTTTAGATGGAAACACATTCAATTTAGGTAAAAGAATAAAATTAACTTTTTTATTATAGATACTGTCTTTTTGAAAAATCAAAATAATTTCGATTTTTAATAGTTTAATGTTTTTTCTCCGTCTTAGAAAAATATTTTGGGACGATTTGAGAGCGTCACCTAACTGTCCCCGTCTTATCATATATATATATATATATATATATATATATATTGATTATATTACTAGGTGTTTGTTTGGTTGATGTTAGGAATTAATTTCCATGAGAAGTTATATTTATTAGGTAATTAATTTTCTAGGAAGTGTAAATTTTTGTTTGGTTAGCGTACAGGAAGTAAGCAACTTCTCATGTTATGTGGAAAGTCACACTTTCATGACATTTTCACTTCGTGTATAAATGACAATCAAATAACTTTACTTATTCTCACATTCTCGAAAGTTAAAATTCCTATGAAGTTAAATGTATACGAAACAATTACTAGTTATATTAATATTTTAAATAAAGGTCCTTAATATCACAATTTGAAGTTAAAATGTCCAAATTATCATTATAAAAAATATAGTCCAGATTATCACACAACAACGCAAGTTAATCCTGCGTTTGTATTTTTGTATGAATAATATTTTTTGTTGGGTCCTACGGTAGTTAGGTATGACTTGTGAGTGTGCATATACTTCAATTTTGAGTTTCAAACCGTTAACATATTTTGATTTTCATTCTTTTAGATAACGCAACTTTTGTAATTGGGTTTTTTTCTTTCAAAAAACGTAAATAAAATATGCATTTGATTACAATAAACGTAAGTTTAAATTGCGTTTAAAAAAATACAATTTAAAGTTGTATTTTCTTGTAATGTAATATAAAGGGTTATTTTTTTAAATTATGATATTTTGGATTATTTCACCTCAAAAAGTGATAAAAAGTGTCAACACTCCAATATTTTATATTTTAGTGAAATTAAATACCCAAGTACAATCGAACAAATAATTGTAATTCTAATTTTATAAGAAGGTTATGTCCCCACAAGTGATTGATGCAAGTAGACCTAGTAAAACAGGTCTCGATCCGAAGAATCGAACCGGAATACATGGAATCGAGATTCGATTTTATATCTAAATTATATGATTCGATAATAATTCGAAAACTGATTTGATCTAACTATTTGTTCGTGCTTTTATTCTGTGGGTACATTAATATTAGGATTTTATGTGAATTTAGGAGATTATGTCATTTTATCCGCGCTTCTAAGCAGCTTTCTAGTTGCTATCCGTAAGAAAAAAGCGTGAATAGATGGTTATTAATAAATGATTGTTCATAAGCTACCTTATAATAATGTAAATAAATATATTTTCTTCTTTTATCTTTTGCCATAATTTCAAACTAATTTTTAATATTGAAAATTAATTTTTTTTTATCCTCCGATAAAATTTCAAACTTATCTCAGACTCTCAACTTGAGCAAGAACTCCTGATGAACTCTTTTTTATTGTAGTGGCTGATATTTCATGAGTTATAGAATTGCCGTTTGATTAAAGAAAAATTCAAACCAGTTTTTCTCAATGAAATTGTACTTATTATCGACCTAACACAAAATTTTGTTGTGCATAAATCTTTTCTTCCAATTATGTTAATATAAGAAAATGTTTAATAGAAAAAAATTATTCCAGTTGTCTGATTTTGAGATTAGGGAGTGAAAAATGATGAAGGCAGAAGTAGCGTGAACAGTCATACAAAAAGAAATGTATATTTACTAGGTAGAAAGTGAAGAATTGCATGAAAGATAAATCATTGCGAATGTACAACACAAAATCATAGAACTTGCAAGCAGTGCACTTCTTTATTTTCCGAAGTGGTATGTGACTGAGCCAGCATTGCGAGGTTTATTGTCAGAAGAGAAAAAAAATCTAGTGCCAGAGTTCATCTTCTTTGGAAATTCAGGACCTTGATTCCGTAGACGAAGACTGAGAAGAAGAGAAGAACCCATCCTAGATGAGCTAAAGCAACGTATCCAAGAAAATCATGCTCATATCCAAGAAACACTTTGAGGTATTCCTTCACTGGTATGTCACCATGTTTCGGTACATGTACTAAATCCATTTTGTCACCAACCTGAGATGTCACGAGTCCGTAGATTGTCCAGGCAACCGGTGAACCCCAATAGTACCACCTCCACCAAATTGGAATTTGCTGCAAGTTTAACAGTACATTTGTTATAAGCACCTCATCATCAATGTGCTATATAAAGACTCATTAACGATAATTTGTAGTTTGTTCCCCACATTTCTACTAGATTATTATAACTATGTTTGTCTTAAGTGTACTTACCATTCTTTGAATGAGAAAACCAGAGAACAAGTTCCAAAAGCTGAGGAAAAACGACATGACAATAGCAGCTATCTGGTAACTTGGAGTGAGAGCTACAAGCATCATTCCATACAATGTGAAGTAGACAAAGCACATGAAGACAAAGTAGTAGAACCATAGAAATTTTGCAGCTTCCCAGTGGAACCCGATCATCGAGTAAAGGATGAGACTATAAAGGAATGTTTGAATACCAACGTAAATGGTCTCTACTGCAACCTGCAAAGTAATCTTACAGTTGATAACATTCAAGAAGAAAAAGTACTTGAGAAATGCTACTGAATTTTTTTGGAATTAAAGTTCTTTACTTGAGCAAATGCATAGGGCAATGGTGAATACATCCCAGCTGCTCTTTCACGATAGAAGACAGTTCTTTCAATTGCTACAACTGACTGAACCGCAGATGTGTTCGTTCCTCCAAGAAACAGAACAGCAGCGTACATGGCTCCCATTAGATTTGACAAATCTTGTTGTTTGTGCCTACCAAATATAGTAGTTTGCTTGTTCAAAAATACATTATTCACAACTACAATGTTTTATTTAAAACTTAGGCTTATTACTTACATTTTATCTCCTTTTTTCCAGAAAATAATTCCAAAGATAAGGCCAATAACAGTTGTCATAAAAAATCGAATAGCATTGTACTGTGGATTTCTCCAATATGACCAATGTTGTTTCCAGAAGCAAGCCTTAAATTGAGTGATAAATGGCTGAGAGTATTGTGTGGGAAAGTATAGGTCCTTAGAACCTGATTTTGGAGTGCTCAGATCTTTTATAAGTTCTTGATTGCTCCTGTAGGGAGTGGAAAAACAAAAATATTGTTATTAGCGGTGTATATGAATTTCTAGTACGTAGCCAAAAGAAGGATGTGAGCTATATAACACATTACCTATACTGATCAGAATTTGCAAAAATTTCTGCAAAATCGACATCAAGTAGAGTTTCAATTGCAGAAGAGCTGACCTCCAGCATCCATGTAGCAGGATTGTAACCATCTTTGATCTTTGCAACTCCAGGAATAGTCTGCAGAAGCCACATCAGATGCATGTAAGTGCTATAAAGTTTTCAAAACATTTACCAAATTTCTTATACAAGAATTAGTACTCACTTCAAAATAATCTACTAGAATTTCGGAATAATGCCCAAGAGGTCCGGCGTAAATCACTTGTCCACCTCTCTTCATCAAGAAAAGCTGCAGGGAAAATATTACGATATCCACAGTTAGTAGCAACCCTATACATACAGAAAAATAGAAGAATGAAAAGACAAATACCTCATCAAATGCTTCAAAAATATCTATGCTTGGTTGATGAATTGTGCAGACAACTGTCCGTCCCGTATCAACAGTGTTTCTAACTGCTCGCATCACAATCGCAGCTGCTCTAGCATCAAGACCTGATGTGGGCTCATCCATGAAGATAATGGATGGATTAGCAACCAACTCCACAGCTATTGTCAGCCTTTTTCTCTGTTCAGTTGATAGACCATCTACTCCTGGGAGGCCTACTAGAGCATTTCGCAATGAGTTTAGCTCAACCAGATCCATTACCTCTTCAACAAACATCTGAACCAAAAACATAAATAAAATTTGAACAATAGGGACTTGGCTAAAATGTGAAAAACATGGTTTCATAAATAACCGAAATGACATACTTTTCGTCTTTCTTCATCCACATCTGCAGCAAGACGTAACCACTAACCAGGCAGAGTACACAAGAGATTCATAGACAGTTACATGTGGCGAATGAATATCGTTTTGTTCACAATAGCCACTGACTCGAGCAAATGCTTCTTGGTTCTTTGGGTAACCAGAAATGCTGATGCTTCCTTCAATATAACCGCCAGTTTTTCTTCCAGCTAGCACATCCATCAATGTAGTCTTTCCAGCACCGCTTACACCAACTAATGCTGTTAAAACACCTGGCCTGAAAGCACCAGAAACGTTTCGTAGCAGTTGTAGACGATCTTCCTCTATTCCTTGGCTCTTCATTTCCTGAAAATGTATACAAGTAGAATCTTCAGTGATCTATATTTATATGAGGCATTATTATAAGCCTATATTATGTTAGTCTCTTCTGATGATGCTGACTAAATAGGAGACGCATATGACTTACAGCGGGCATATCAACATAGTAATTCACATGGTCAAATGCAAGTGACAGTGGCTCGAATGGCAGTACCATCCCCTTTCTGTTGATTACATTATTCTCGGTGTTTGAGTTTATTTCTGCCATATCAATATCTGCATGTAAACATTTAAGGCTCATTAGCATTGATGACATGAAAGCACAATTAGAGACAATGGAATAGATTACGAGACTTGTCATCACAAACCTTCAGACAGTCTTTTCTTGTTGTCGTTCTCATCGCTATCTTCACTTGCTACTGACTTTGTCTCTCCAAGAGCTGCATTCAGTTTTAAAAAAAAATTAGAGCTAGAACTAGCCTGTCAAAAGATGCCAAAGGGTTCAAAGGTAGGATATCTTACGATTCAGGAACGTTAATGCTCCAACAAAGCAGAGATTGAAGAATAAAGAAAATGCAAATAGTGCAATGACACAAAGCCAGTACCAATGGTCTTCCACAAACATTCCCCTTGCCTCTAGAAGAACTTTCCCAGCTGTAGTGTCGGGATACATTGAATCGTTGATGAACTGTTGCACCAGAACAATATGACTCATAAGATAATCCTACTAGGTTTACTTGAAACAGGAATTGAACAAAACCATTGATCATATATGATTGAGCTTACTGTGTTCCATCTTGGATCAAGAAATTCGTTGAGGACTATAGCATTCTGTCCATAGGACATAGGGGAGAGATAATAAGCCCACTTCATCCAAGGTTGAAGGTCGTCTGCAGGGGATACAAGTATTTAATAATATAAATTTATACCAACTTACCAAGCAGGAACCATTTTTCATATTTTAATACCGCACCTTTGGCAATTATAAATCCACCAAGTACAAACACCAACAGCAGTGTAAAGGTACCCAGAGTATTTGCAACCACTTGTGTTCTTCCAAGTGCTGCTATGAAACGAAAAAGACCTAAAGCCATCTGATGTATACCCAAGAAAGCCAGAAACTGTCGGAAAAACCTGAACCAGCAAAATGTTATATGAACTTTTTAGTAGCTAGTATTCCTAGTAAGCATTGAATTACTTCTAGACGCTGTCTATGTGCAGACAAGAAATGTTCATTTCCTATACCCTCAAGTAACATGATAACATGTCACACATTTCATCACAATTTATAATATACCTAATTGAATAATGTGAGGTTAAGCACATACCTACTAGCCGAAGGGGCAAATCCGACAGTATAATAAGTTAACAGAATCCAGATTCCAGATTCCATTACTGAGAGAGGAAGTCGGAGGAGCCAAATTGGTAGAGCAAAAGCCCATGCAGGGTAAAACAAGGAATCCCTCTGTTTAAAAAACACGGGGAGTCTGAACATAGTCAGTGCAAGCTCAGCCATCCCATTGAACATCACATTGATAAGACTGAAAAACAGTGCACCGTAGAATTTGCCTCCATCATCTATTTCACCATACTTCATCTCCGTTCTAAAGAACACTGTAAATGTAAACAATGCCATGATTGTAATTTGTGTGGTCTTAAAGATGTACACGAAAGAGTTTCGCTTCATCAATAGCCACTCCCTTGACAAACATGCTTTAAAAAGTTCCTTGTTCGAAATTCCATATCTATCATTCACTAATGCAGCAGGATGAGCTTTGCTTCTATCAAATGGAGAACTAAGCACAGCAGATATCTTACGGCCAACGTGAAAGGAGTTAAACCGATGCACAAAGTCGCAGACTGAAACATAACGATATGGTTCATCTTTCTTGAACCAATATTGCTCTTGTTCCTTCAAGGAAGTAACTTCTTGCAGAAAGTCTGCAACTCCTTTTCTTTCCGGGCACTTAAAGCCCATGTACTCAAAGAACTCGAGAACATACTCACGTGGACCTTGATAAACAACTTGCCCTTCAGAAAGCAGAATGATATCATCAAACAAATCAAATGTTTCTGGTGCAGGTTGTAGAAGAGAGATTATCATTGTAACATCCATGATATTAACCATTTGCTTCATATATTGGACAATCTGAAAAGTTGTTGAACTGTCGAGACCGGTTGAAATTTCATCCATTAGAAACACTTTTGCTGGACCAACCAACATTTCTCCTGCATTGAGTAAAATAAAATGTAATAAACATTTGTTTTATAAGATGTGGTCATGACAATTGATTGTTCAAGTTACTCTGAATCGCTAAATTGCATATTATGTCTACATGTGACATACCTGTCGTGACACGCTTCTTTTGCCCACCAGAAATACCCCTTCTCATTTCATCACCAACCAATGTGTTTGAACAGATATCTAGTCCAAGTATCTGTCAAATAACATATTAACTTAGTTCCTGTATGCGAAATTAGCCAGTGAATAAAATATTGTGCAGAAGCAAGAGGCAAAAGTAACCTTGAGAACATAATCAGTGACTAAACTAGTCTCTTGGCCAGATATTGAAATGGCTTTCATGAATGCATCTATCTCTGGATCCGGTTTAATTCCTTCAACTTTCTCTCTTCTAGATAACTCGGCAAGCATTTCGTATCGTGTTCCAACTCCCAAGCAACGCCCTGAAAAATCCATTGTCTCTCTCACTGTCATCTCACCATGATGAAGATCATGTTGACTTATGTAAGCACAAGTTCTCTGAGGAACAAACTCCCTCATGTCATGGCCACAATATGTTATTTTTCCTGATTCCTATTTATCAGATATCAAGAATGAAGTTAATATTTTCAACGAAGTCATAAGAAGTAGATTATCTGTTTATGTGGAGGGTCACCAACCCTAAGATCTAAGTCCAGCTTCCCAGCAATCGCCTTCAGCAACGTGGTTTTTCCAGAGCCCGGAGGCCCTAGAAGAAGTGTCATCCTGAAAAGTGAGAATTTTTATTAGACTGGAAAGATAAAAATAAAAATAGAAATTAGAATGAGGAAAACAATCATTTTTTAAACAAGGCGGCGTTGCAAAAATTCTTTCAGTTAAACTTGCTACTTCAAAATCAGGATATTGAAATGACATGTAAACTCAACTGGCTACACAGTTCACGAATATACTTACCTAGATGGTTTTACAATTCCAGATACCTCATGAAGTATATTGACAACCCTTTTCTTACTCGGGAAAAGCCTCAAGAATCCAAGAATGGACTATAATAATGACCAGAAGTGAAAAAGAAACAACGATTATTTGTCTGAATTCAACACAAAGACAGATAACAAAATGATGCACACTTTGGATCAGCATGAAAAAACATACCTCGACTGAGTTGATGGTAGAATTCAGCAAAGTTGGAAGTGCCCTACTTCCGACAAATGCAACCCCTTCAACAGACAACTGCTCAAACCGAATTTCAATTTTTGGAACATCTATCCCCACCCTATTTAGAATATTAGATGTTTAGATCCCCTTCCCAGTCTATACTTGAAAATCGAATGCTTTAAAATCATGTAAAATACCACAAAAAAGAATATTATTATGTTACCTATCAATCCGATCTCTTAGTCTTTGCAAGAGCCTCTCATTGTCATCATCTATAACACGTTGAACATTCTCCATCAAATGCTTCTTATCGTCGACTCCAAGATGAGCAAGATCAATCTCAGCATGAACAATCCTGCCATTTTCCAAAACTTGCTTCAAGAATCCTTTTCTTAGCCGATCATAAGTTGGAAGTCTTTCAATAGCAGCCCATTTCAGGTCATCCTCATCTTCTTGTCTCCCGCTCTTCTGAAATACATCTCCTCCAGCTGTAGTAAACGCTTCACGAATGCTAGATGCTCCCCAGCCTTTCTTGCTAGCTGATGCTGCAAAACTTGCTCGCCTGCTCATCGACCTCAATAAATCATCTCCTGCCATTCCTGTTGATGCTTCCATTTCAAATACTCTCTCAAATATGTGACATTCATCAACCCCACCTCAAATCTTCAAAAATAAAAATATTCATCATTTTAAACAATTAAATTATGAAATATGCATGACCAAATATTTGTAATAAAAGAGAACACAAATTAACTTTTCTTGACTGAACTTAATGAGTGATCTTATGGCTTATTGACTCAAGTTAAGCTCAAAGAATAGTAAAAAGAATACAACGAAGTTGTAGATATGCAATTCTTGAGATAATGCATGTATATATATAGTATGTGTATGTATCAAGGAACTTGAAAGCATGGTGACAAAAATGGGAATCACATGTGTGGGGCCGTTTGGTTGGGGCGTTCCTTGTTATTTGTTTTATAAAAATAATAATTTCTTCGCCTTTTAGGTTATTTTTTTTCTTTTTATTTATTTATTTTTCTCTCTCATACACTCATTTACTTCCATCATCAACATAATTATATTTTATATTAATCCTAAAAATAATAATATGCATGAAATAATTTATTAAAAAATAATTATTTATTTCATTTTTATATCGAAACAAGAAGGCCATATTTTTTCCTTTACCCCTTTCCCTTTATCATACAAACACCCCCAAAGAGTTTTCCAGTACCAAGGAAACTTGTGCTTCAAATGTTCCGAGTTTGGTCCAGCATTAAAATCATCGAATGTAAAAGTATATATAACTCTAAGGTTGTGTTTATATTCGGTATTTTGTCCTACATTTTTATGTTTATCACATCTAGCTAGGGACAACATTATAAAATCAAACTCAATACTATTAAGTATTAACAACAAAATAATCATATTATAAGAGATTTAATGCTGTAGGGGACTAATTTATCGGGGAAAAAAATGTAACCTAATTTATGTAACACTAACTTATATTATGTAAAACATAAATAAATAAATAAATAAATAAATATATATATAGGGTCCTGCTCAAATAGAAAATAATTTAGAATAGAAAATAGAAAATAAGATCTACACCACATATTCAATCTAATCTAATGGCAAGGGGGAGCATCCACACACAAATCAAATACACCCTCATACACCCAATCCCACATAATCCCTCCGTTTTTAATTTGATTTTTCCCGTTAATTAGTGAAGTTTTTTTCAAATCTAACTTCACCACATTTTTCTCCATCTCCCAACAATCAGTTTGCATACCATATGTGATATATTCCGGTGACTTTTATTTTTTCGACGATTTCCATTATTTTTTATGAACCCAGGATATATAATTTAGTGATTTCTGTAATACAAATTAGTGATTTCTGTAATACAAATTAGTGATTTCTATAATACAAATTAGTGGTTTCTGTAATATAATTTAGTGATTGAAGTTTGAATCTGATAAGTGACGAATTTATTTTAATTATAAATTATATTTGCCGAAATATAGCACATATGGTATGAAAATTAATTGTTGGGAGATGAAAAAAAATGTGGTGAAGTTAGATTTGAAAAAAACTTTGCCAATTGACGGGAAAAATTAAATTAAAAACGGAGGAGAATAGATGGGATTGTGTGTGTGAGGGTGTATATAATTTGTATGTGGGTGCGGCAAGTATAATGTTAAGGTTTTCTATTTCTCATTTAAGCTATTTTCTATTTGAGCAGGACCCTATATATATATATAAATATATATATATATATATAAGGGAATGCTAAAAAAAAAACCAATATTTTGGAAAAAACTAAGGTACTTTTATCAACCGTTGATTTCTAATTGATCTGATGGTTCATATTAAATTAGAATATTAATTTCCTTTTCAGTTGTTTGACATTTATTTATATATATATATATATATATAGGTAACACTTTGATGCAACCCCTTCCCAAAATGAGACGATGAGTTACTTATCAAACCACAAACCTGCATATGAAGTACTAAAATCCACTAACTTAATAATTAAATAGGTCCAACAAGTCTCCAAACTAATATTAAAACATCCAAAATAATTCAAAAATTCTAATAATAAATGACGTCTAAATATTATGGAAAGTTCAAACGCCCTAATAAGTGGAATAAGGGTAGCTCGCCACCTGAGCTATCAGAAGGATTCGCCGTGACTAATCACACTGCCACGGAAGTGTCATGCCACTGGTGCCGCAATGACATGGCTGTAGTACCCCTACAGTTGGTTAACTCGGTATACACTATATCACTATAAGGGTTCAAATAAAATAATTCCACAGTTTTTAAAGTCACCTGAAATAGATATTTCAAATATTCTTTGCGGATATATAACGTACATAACTTTCGAAAAATGCATAAGCAAATATTTAAATATTTCGAAATAGATTTTAAAATAATTTTCGGAAAACGGAAGGAGCAGATTTACTAACGGAATGAATCAAATATAATAAATCCTAAAAAGAGTAGTACTGAAGAGAATGAAAATGAAATCTGTGCCTTAGAATAACAATAATAAATACAAACAAAATTATTCAAACCCAATATGATGCTTTTAGTCTGCTAGTATTTTCACTATATCTATATCTCACAATGCCCATGTTTCAATGATATTTGTGTTTATATATAATTCCCATGAACTCCTCCAATTGCACATCAAACTCAAAAATTAAAAACAGAGATGTATGTCTTTTCTTTTGACCCGAGCAACTAGTTTTAGAGTCTTTAATAAATAACTTATATGTTTATATGTATATATAAACTCTTAATAATTATACTGCTTCTAATCTAATTACTATTTTATTACAAATTCTATTTCTAATCAAATTTAATATAATAAATATTATGGTTAAAGAAAATAATCTTACAAATTCTAATCTAATTCTAATTATAATTACTAATATCTAAATAAATAAATTACGGATATTACAATTTATTTTACATTTTTTATTATAATTCTGTAAAATTTAATGAAAATTTTCATGGTTCTCATGTTAAAAAAATTTCACCTGATTGTTACCTATGTGTGTGGGGATTAAACTTTTATTGTGATTTTTTGGTTTACTTTTTTAATTCTGCAATTAATTATATACTCTCTCTCCACCCTCCATCCTTATTTATTTAACTAACTCGTTATAAAAAAAATTGACCCTAAACATTATTCCAATACATTTTTTAACTGATTCTTTTCAAAACTATTCATGCATTCCTATTTTTAATTTTTAAATTTACCATCATTTAATTATGGACAAAATATGGAAAAAAATTATTTCTGGTATTATGCAAAAAAAAAAGGTGTAGTAATATTTTTTTTAATTCGCGTTTAGAATTATTAATATGATATCTATAGTAATTTAGGGTGATTTTAATAATACTTCATCGAGATTGAAAAGTAATATTAAGTCTTCGCTTAAATGATTAATTTAATAGTAAACCTATATTTATATTGAAATTTAATAATTTTAATTAGGTAAATTTAAAATCATTTCCGGAAATATATGAAAGCAAACTTTGTAATCAACTTGTTGTCTGATTTCATATGTTGGACTTGGACTTACCGCTTACAAGTGGCCCATTTTAAAGCCCACATTTATCAGACAACAACCTTGCCATTTTTAGCCCATTCGATCAGAGTGAATATTCGAATTCAAACAACTGGATCTTAATAAAGATTATGTTTCTCTTCTTCAACCCAAATGAATGGACCAGAATGTTAATTCAAATATAATAACCCCCATTATTTTCTTTTACTAAAATACATATAATTATTATCGTATTATATCATCAAAACATGGTTTTTAATGTTAAAATAAAACTTATAGTTCAATATATAATTTTAAAATTAAATTAAATATATATAAATATAATTATTTTTTAAACCCCTAACATTCAAATGTACAATTATATTTGATATAATTATTTTAATTACTCATTTTTCTTATTTTTTCCACTTATATATTTATATGATAATTATAAACTTATAACATCAATATTTTTTTTCAAAATTATAACATCAATACTTGATTATATATTTAATACCAACTATAATACTTTACTAACTGCATCTATATTTAACATTGCGTTTCAATGATACATTTTTATTTCAAAGGCATGTTATAACTACAACATTAGTTACAGGACTCTATTGAAAATGCATAAAGTCCACCGAATTTTAATAGAGCACAAAAAAATCATATTTTTTTAGTTCAAATTCGACCCGAATTTTAATTTTGATGGGATTGCATTTAAAAAAAATATTTGGATCCAAATCAAATTGGATTGGATTTTATTTGGATAATGGTTAAATTTTTAAAAAATCAATAACATAAATTTAAATACATATATATACAAAATGATACATAGTCTATTAACATAAATATTATTATTTATTTAATAATTTTCAGAAAAATTAATCAATTAAATGCATATGTGATATATATTATATTTATAAATGATAAATATAAATATATTTAATTATTTTTATCATAAATATGTAAATATATATGTTTAAAAGGCGCCTATGGGCTATGCCTATGCATATGTGTAATTTTTTTTGGATGCCGCTCATTAATGCATGAATCTCATCCCTAATAATTTATATACAGGTGAAGAGAAATTGTCATTTTAATTTAATGAAATACAAAGCAAGTCACTATAAAAGAAGGCAGAATTCACGATATGATTTTGGTCTAAAAAATTGAATTAGAGTGATATAAAGGCAAACTTTTATTTTTAACATTAAGCATTTGGTTCATTATTGAATTAAAAATATTTGATTTAAAATATTATGAAGTTACTGAATAATTAATTTTTATATCATACAAAAAATATAAATATCTTTTCATTGTTAGTTATGTTTGCTTGTATATATTATTATTTTACTATTATAAGTAATGTTATTTATTAATATTAAAATTAATATTTATATGTTCCATTCTTGCCCAGCTCCCTCTCAACAATATAACTCCTGATTTGATGTATGAAGTTGAGATTTTAAAATATCTAACCAGATATAAATCTAAACACATATCTCAGTACTAATAATACGGTAATACCAGCCAATAAAATAATCTCTAATATTTTAGTTATATTTCAATTTGATTTAAAAATTAATAACCCAATTTTAGTAATTTTATTGAATTAATTATGACAGAAAGGGACAGGGGGAACATAATATTTTGCAAATAAAACTAATTAGACCGGACCCTCTCAGCCTATACCATTTTTTTTTTTCGAATAAGCCTATACCATGTTATTAAATACAACAATTTTTATCATTAATGGGCCACTATTTTGAGCCGAAAAATTGGTTGGACCTGTACAACGTTAAAGAATTGGTTCAACAAAAATGTCACCTATTAGAGACCAGATAATACAAATACATTTATATCGTGTCGGGTTTTCTATTAGAGAAATGTCATATTATAATCAGCATGTGTATACAAAATTATTGTAAAGAATGACGTGAATGTGTCACCTAAACATTTCATTAATAATGTTTTCTGTCATTACACTTATACAAACTTGATTATGATTACTTTTTTTTAATATTGTTATATTTTAAAATACCTAATTGATAAATAAATATAATTTTAGTTAAGAACCTAATTAAGATAGTACCATCAATTTCTAAAAGATAAATTATAATTAATATTATATTCTTTAAAATATATTATATTTTTGTGTACTATATTATCTAAAATTTCCATTTATTAAAATAAAAAATAGTTAAACATAATATAATCAATTCGTTAATGAACTTTGAAAACAAATTTTTTTACTCATATGTTAATAAAAATACAAAATATATTAATAAATATGATTTCATAACAATAATAATTATTTACATACAAACTAAAATTACATTATAGTATGTTTAACTAAAATTATTTATAACATAACCTGATAAATTTGTTAAATAAATTGAAATCAAAAATAATTTATTTTTATATTAATAAAAACGATTCAAGATATAAAAATATTAAATATATTAACGAGTAATATTCATAACAATTATACATATAATCACACGTACAATATGTAACAAAAATAATTATTGCAGAGTAAGTTTAATTAAAAATAATATAAGAACATAATAATTAAACTAAATTCTCTGCGGTGACTTTTTCAAAAATAGATAGGTTTAGAATTTAGTTTATGTTATAAATACTTTTAATTAAATAACTGCGATATAAGTTTATTTTATTACATATTATTAAGAAAAAAATTATTTTAGAGTTTAATATAATTATCAAGTTTTCATATTATATTATTAGTTTGTATATATTTATTATTGTAATGAAATCGTACTTATTAATATGTTTTATATTTTTATTACCATGGAGTAAAAAAATTGACTTCAATTTTTTTAACAAATTGATTATATTATATTTAACTACCTATTGATTTTAATAAATATTTCTTTAAAACGTAATACAAAAAAGTATAACATGTTTAAAGCAATATAATATTAATTATAATTTATCTTTTAGGAATTGATTGTAATATATTAATTAGGTTCTTACCTAAAATTATATTTACTTATCGATTAGGTATTTTAAAATATACCAATATTAATTTTTAAATGATATTTTGATAATAATAATAAAATATAAATAATATTAGAATCTCAAATTCAAAATAAATGATAAACAAAAAAAGTAATCATAATCGGGTTTTTATAAGTGTAATGACAGACAATATTATTAATGACATGTTTATAAGATCGCATTGTGTGACAATTCTGTATATGTTTGTGTGGACATGGCATTTCTTTTTTTATTAATATAAAAAGGAAATAATAATTTTTTTTAGTATTTTTAGATTTTGCATAAAATTGGAGAGAAAATATGAACAAAAACTAGATAATAAATTTTCAGGATAAATGGAAATGATACTGTAATTCGAAAGAAAAAAAAAGTTTCTCACCTCTTCTTTTTTTAATCATTTCAAATAATGAAGACTAATATCTATTCATATATATTTAAACAAAATAGTGCATTTCGGCAATATAAGTTCCAACTTTCGGTGCTAGTTGGGAGTTTTAAATTCCGACAAACATATAGTTTTCTTGCCAAGGAGGAGCTGGGGAGATTAATTTTTTTTTAAAATTCACTCCTGCATCTAGCAAAAGAAGTATATAATATTAATGTATTATTATTTATAAATATATTTTATATTTTAATTTAAGTTCATAATTTTTTGAAAAGACCACCAATTTATAGAAAAATGTAGATCATACAAAAATAAATAATTTATTTGAGAGACGAAAACTATGACCCGTTTGATTAAGTTTATTTTTTATAAATAAGTACTTATTTTCAGGAAAAAATATATAAAATAGTACTTTTTCTATAAATAAGTACTTATTTCTTAAAAATAAATTTAGAAATAATTCATTTTAAAAAAATAATATGAAAATGAGAAATAAATTTAACCAAACGGTCCGTATATAATATTCCGAAATTGAGTAATAAAATCAGTACCGTTTTGATGCAGGGTGCTGAGTGCTCATAATATTTAAGTTACCCTGTCTGCACAAGCTGAGGAGCGTACACATGCAAAGACAGCTGCTGCCTATGTTTAACCTCTGCACCTGCACATTCCCACCTTAATTAAGATTTAAGAGAGAGATCGAGTAACACTCCATTCTATATATCTGCCAACGACCTTATAATAAAGAACTACTACCGGCTAGTGGCCATGCATGCATGCCCCCCATGTCCCTCTGCTTCGCAAGTCGCAACCACCATAAGTATACTCTATTTGTTTATAGTATTCATCTGTGACTGAAAAAGTCAAACTACAAAAAGGGTAAAAATATCCACACACAAGTTACGAAAAAATAAAGCTTGTTGAAATGTGAGCCTTATCAGATTACCGGGTGAACAGCACGTCCTCCCGTGAAGCTTGTAAACTTTCTAGTGTCTCTCTTGTCTACATCTTTAATGTGAAGAAAAGTAGGTGTGCTTCGTTATTATGACACGACACCCCCCAACTGTTTTTTTTCTTTCTCTAATAGAGTACTACGCTTCCTGCACCTCCTCCATTCCCGATCCTTGTCTTTTTATTTATGATTGACAATTTATTAAGAAAGCCAAACTAAATATAATTATATAAATATTAAACAGGGCGATTTTTTCTGCAGTTTTTATACAAGTGTTAAAGAATAAGATGGACCGATGGTTAACAACCGAGAAATGCATGGGCATAGAAAACGCTACACAAAACTTGTATAGAATGAAATGGAAGGTCACATATACATATTATTATTAGGGTTGTCTGCCACTAGTTTATTTAAACTTGACTTTTGAATTAGTTTTGCTTTTATTTATTATTTATTTTTATTCAATATTCTAATACTATTTATATTATATATTTTAATATTATAATAAAAATTTAATTTAGAAAACAATTATATATTTTAAAATGACTAATTAATATGAATATAATATTCTTAAGAAGTAAATTATAATTGATGTTATATTTTTTTAACATATGTTACATTTTTGCATATTGGATTATTTAAAAATTTTATTTATTATAATCATAAGTGAAATTAAAACATAATCTAATTAATTTTTAAAAAAATTGAAGTTAATTTCTTTTACTCACATATTAATAAAAATGATTTACTGTTTATATCCTTACTATAATAATTTTTCTTGTGCATGGCCAAACATTCTCTTATAAAACTTGTCCTTTGAGTTTTGAGGTACGGTGTTTAGTGCATATTTTTAATTATATTTATTATGTAAATACATATTTTATTATAATATATATGCTAATTAACTTTTGTATATAATAGGGAGTTGCTCCATCAAAAATAATGTTATGGAAGTGATTTAAAGTTTTATTATGAAAATCTTAAATGATAAGCTTATAATTAATTAGTCGATTTCTCTTTTTTTAATAGTTAGTTTTAATTAATTAGATCAATTATAATGAATTTTACATAATAATTACATAATTATTTTTACTGTAAATCATTTTATTAACATGTGAGTACAAAAATTAACTTAAAATTTTTTTAAAAAATAATTAGATTATGTTTTAATGTAACTTATGATTATAATAAATGAAAATTTTAAATAATCCAATACGTAAAAATGTAACATATGTTAAACAATATAACATTATGTTGGGATTCAGGCACATATACGCAGCGGAATTACGCTAAATAATAAAAAAAAGTAACGAATCCGAAACGCAGGATCCGTGTATAATTGACGGATGATTATAGAGAATCGGATGTACCTTATTAAAGCTTTCTTTATGATGATTATAGAGGTCCAAAAGCGATGAATCACAGCAGCCCTTCACAGAAATCTGCTCTCTATCGGTATCCACACGAACGTCGTATCGTCTAACGATCACCGGAGTTAGGTACTAGTCTGTTTCTGTCTCTTTGTCTCTCTCTTTCTCTAGTCTCTTAGAAACGTAGAGCTGCTAGGGTTTTATTAAAAACAAATTATCTCAACTATTACCCTAAACTATACATCTTTATGTATATACAGGGGAGAGAGGGACTTGGGCCAAAACCCTAATCTGATTGGACTTTTTAAAACCCATTCAGATTTCGGATTTATATTATTATTAAATTCGAATTCTAATATATATATATAATTAATCAAGTCTCACTTAATTAATTAAATAAATAAATTCGAATTAATAATAATAACAGTATTTAAATTCATAATTTAAATAACACTCCATTTAAACGTTCTTTGTGTGTGACCCTTTAGGTTATTATTACGTTGGCAATAATTTTAATTTTATTTTCTAATAATAAAATTATAAACAATAAGCGGCATCTAGTAATATATCATTGATACCCAAGTAATAATAATAATTGGTGATTCAATTAAACATTTCGTGAATAATGTACAATGTAATATAATCCCTTTAACCTTATATTATAGATCAAACTCGAGGCATGTATTGTGTCATCTTCTTCAACGTTTAATCTGGGTTTCCTTGATCAATGAGTAGACTATTAATCAAATCAACATTTGAGCATGGCCATGCATTTTATAATCACACTCAATCAAGAGGCCAATAATATCACTCCTAAAATAGGAGGGTTAAATCATATATCTATCATTCATATTTCTCATACGATTCATAGCATACCCAATGTCCACCTTTATCATTACCCGGTTAAAGGTAACTTTGAGTGTAATCAAAGTATATTAATTCTCGTATAAAAATATAATGATTTCAAGTCAAATGATCAATACATTATTATCACAGTGAGAATTTCTTATGACACTTATTAACATGTAGATTCTCACAGCGGGTATGTCCAGTGCCATGTATTGAGACATGCACTTATGTTCTTGACTTTAGTATCACAATACCTATGACCAATGAGATGTGGTCATCAGTCAACTAACATACTAGTCTTATTGCATTATTATTTTCCTTAAATAATAATACTCGACTAGGGACATTTAGGAATATAATACTGTTCATATAATCTCATTTTTAAGTCACATATTTAAAGATATATAATTCGTATTAATATTCCAAGGATATTTATTATGCTTTCAATTTATAACGCAGTAAATAAAGACATAATAAATATTAATTAAATAATCAAGTAAACATAATCTTTAATTGTTTATTATAAAGTATTGTCTGTAGGACACCAACACTAACACATTAATTATAATTTATTTCTTAAGATATATTATATTCATATTAATTAATTATTTTAAAATATATAATTGTTTTTTTTAAATTAAAATTTTATTATAATATTAAAATATATAATATAATAGTATTAGAATATTGAATCAAAATTAAATAATAATAAAAAGTAAAACTAATTCAAGTCAGGTTTAAATAAGCTTGTGGTCGACAACCCGACAACCGTAATAATGATACCTATATGTGGCAGTTTCGTAGCGCTTTTTGTGTATCTAGCATTTTTCGTTAGCAATTATCTATCTGCGTTTTTTTATAATGGATCTATCCGCGGTTTTTTATAGCTAATATCAAAAAACCGTAGAAACTAGCCCAGATAAGGTGACGGAATCCTGTATTCATATCAAAATTTTAGTTTTAATACCATGCGCTATAAAAAAAGTGTGGATAGATGGATGCTTGTTGTTAGGGGCCGGAGCCCAAGAGGAACTATATATACCGATGTATACAGCCCCTGAAAAATCTGATATATTATATGTTGATTTTACTTTTTTGAGGGATGTAATTATTATTAATTAAGAATATCTTTTATCATTACACACCCATATATTTTATGAATCAAATAATTATAACAGTAGTGAACAACACAAATGATGGATAATTTATCCGTGCAACACCAGTTAATTAAATTTATATTATAATATTATAATCTACTTTAAATATCGAGTAAATAAATTTAAATGAATTTATTTCAAAACATATTATAGCAATGAAATCATTTGATTAATTATTTATATTTAAAATAAGTTTTCATCCTTAATGCGAGACGCGGAACACCCTGTTCACAGCAGACAGTGGTTTGACAAATACACACCCCCACACCTTACACTGTTACAACTTACATCCACCAATAGTTAGGTCATTACCTACAAGTTAAATGTTTCAACTAATCCAAGTAAATATAACAATACCGTTATATGTTCTATATAATTATTAGAATAATTTTTAGAATATTTTTAACCAAAATTATTAATATCGTTATTTGAATATGTATGAAATAAATATAATTTTAGTTATATGTTCTATAATGTATAAAAATAATATTTGTTAATTACTTTTTCTCATGTTTAAATATTTTATTATAATTTTAATTGTACTAATTATTTATTTTTATTTTTAAAATACGTATAAATTTATAAAAAATATTATAATATTATCATTAAATATCTTTATATTAATTATACATTTTATTTTCACTTGTATTGAATAAAAAAATTAATTAATTTTATTTGAATTTATAATATTTCCTTTTATATTACTATATAGTAGTTATAATAGGATCGTTGTAATATAATTGTTGGAATTTAAAAATAATAACAAAAAACCTTTTTTGAATATAACTATTTATTATAGCTAATACATTGCAAACTCTTACAGGTTCAATAAATTTTACATAATATTTATTTTACATCAACTTAGCTAACCATATACAATTGTGTAAGTATCAATCCCTTATACTGTATTTGTGTTTGAGAGATTTTTTTAGAAAAAAATGAACTTATTTCCGAGTGATTTGTTTGAAAGAAAGGAAAAGAAACTTGAAAATTTTAGAAAGAAATTTTTTAATATAATTTAATCCAAAAAAGTTTTCTTCATTTTCAGAATTTTTTTAAAAAATAATAATTCATTTTTCCTTCTTTTATTTTCCTTGAGAACTCAAGAAAATAAAATAAAGAAGAAGCAACAATTTGCTTGCACCAAGCACGTACAAATATATCCATGCATAGATTAAGATTAATATATAAAAACATGTAAACGAATCAATTACTTTGAGCTTTTACATGAACAAGTCGAGGTTAATTTTTTGTTAAAAATTTATATTGAAGTTTAACTCGATAATAATAAAGGTTGTAAATAAGTTGATACGCTCACGAACAGTTCGGTGTTCGGTTTGAAAAAAGTTCGATTTGCATTCGGTTCAGTTTATAAATGAGTCGGACATGAACACAATTTTTAAGGTCGGTTCATAAATGAGCCGAACTTGAGCACAACATAGCTCGGCTCGAAGATTCGCGAACAATTCGATTAAAATATTCGTGAAATTGTTTGAAAGAAATTCGTGAACACGTGCTAATATAAATTTACGATAAATAGTAAATAATTTTGTATATATTTGTTTACAAATTAATTCACTAATTTATCTATTTTGCTTGACATCAAATTTTTTAAAAATATTCGTAAATTTTTCATGAGAATGAGTCACTGTAAGTTAAGGTGTTTATGAACACAAATTTGCGAGCGATATTCATGAATTGTTTGTGAGTAGTATCTCATGAGATGTATTTGTGAGTGGTTCGCGAACATGTTCGTGAACACAAACGAGTCAAACTCAAACAAAATATTTTGCTCGATAAGGGTTCGGGTTCGAGTTCGAAAAATTTGGGTTTGAATTTGAAAAATTTTAAACAAATTGAACGTGAGCAGTGTTAAAGTTCGGCTCGATTCGACTCATTTACATCCCTAATAATAAAATAATAAGGATTGAACTTTTACTTAAATATACTATTTTAATCATTTAAAATATTTATAAAATATATAAACTTAAATCAAGTCGGTCGTAAATTAAATAAGTCGAGTTTGAATCCAACATACAGAAATTTAAATTTATCGAGGGACCAAACAAGCAGGGCGGACGACTGAGGATTATGAAGTGTGTGTGTGTATAGTAACATACTTACATGCAGTTGGAAGCATTTAACACTACCAGTTCATTCTAGCTGACAATATTTTCATTTCTCCATAAATACCCACATTGCTCTCACTATTTTCTCCATTCATATCAATTATTCCCCCTCTTATTTTACTTGTTGCAACAATGGCTTCTATTATCTCACTTTCTTCGAATTCCTACATATTTGCAGCCCTAGTTTTGTTCATATCATCTTTTCTATTCTTCTGGACCCGGAACAAAATGCTTCCAAAGCCCAATCTCCCTCCGGGCCCACCAGGCTGGCCCATCGTCGGAAACTTATTTCAGGTTGCTGGCTCCGGCATGCCCTTTTTCATGTATGTTAGGGATGTTTTGATTCCAAAATATGGCCCCATTTTGACCATCAAAATGGGTACTCGGACCACTATTATTATTAGCAATGCAGATTTGGCCCGTGAAGCTTTTATTGAGAAGGGTCAAGTATTTGCAAGCCGGCCCAAGGAAAACCCGACCCGAATTATTTTTAGCTGCAATAAGTTCACTGTTAATGCCTCGCTTTATGGTCCTGTGTGGCGGTCCCTGAGGAGGAACATGGTGCAAAACATGCTTAGTGCCACTAGGCTCAAAGGGTTTAGTGATGTTCGAGACACTGCAATGAATAAACTTATTGATCGCCTCAAGTCGGAGGCTGATGCCAATGATGGAGCGGTTCGGGTCTTGAAAAGTGCCCGGTATGCATTCTTTTGTGTGCTTTTGACAATGTGTTTTGGAATCGAATTGGACGAAGAAATGATCGAAAAAATTGATAATATGATGAAAACGGTGTTGCTGACTGTCGATCCGAGGATCGATGATTTTCTACCTTTGTTGAGACCCTTCTTTTTTAAGCAAAGGAAAAGAGCTCTTCAAGTTCGAAAAGAGCAGCTCGAACTTCTAATTCCTTTGATCAAAAGACGAAAAATGGCGCTACAAAATCCAGGTCTGGATAAAAAAGCTACATCTTTTTCCTACCTGGACACACTTTTCGACCTTGAAGTAGAAGGTCAAAAAACAACTCCGAGCAATGCTCAAATTGTTACGCTTTGCTCAGAGTTTCTCAATGGTGGTACCGATACAACCGGTACCACCATTGAGTGGGCCATAGCCCGAATCATGGACAACCCTGACATCCAATCAAGGATGTACGAGGAGATCAAATCAGTAGCTGGTGACAAAAAAGTTGACGAACATGATCTGCCTAAAATGCCCTACTTGAATGCATTTTGCAAGGAGTTGTTAAGGAGACATCCTCCTACATACTTCTCACTCACTCATGCAGCAATCGAACCCACAACACTGGGTGGTTTTGATATAGCGACTGATACTAGTGTGGAATTTTTCCTAGCAGGTATTTCGAATGATCCGAAAATATGGCCCGAGCCCGAAAAATTTGATCCTGATCGGTTTCTAGGGGGCAAGAATGATTTTGATATAACCGGTGTTAAAGATGTGAGACTGGTACCCTTTGGTTTTGGGAGGAGAATTTGCCCTGGGCTAACAATGGCATCAGTTCATGTGAATCTAATGATAGCAAGAATGGTTCAAGAATTTGAGTGGCATGCTTATCCAGAGAATAGCAAGCTAGATTTTAGTGAGAAATTGGAATTTACTGTTGTCATGAAGAATACTCTAATAGCCAAGATTAAGCCACGGAAGTAAGAATTACTAGCTATTTAATCATCTAAATTACTATTTTAATGTTTTTCACTTTTGCTATATATGTATAATTATGAATTATCTTATCGAATATACTAATATGCGCGAAGTCTGTTAAGTTTAAATGTGTACGTGTTCTGTGTTTTTCATTTTCATTTTTGCATTTATATGTTCACCTTCTTTAAAAGAAAATGAAATGGCTCAATAATTGTACCCGGAACTTTGGTATTTGTAAAATAATAGTTGTTTCGACTTTTTTTTACGTAATTTGAGGCGTAAAAAACATTACTTGTATATATAATTTTTTCAATTTTCTTTTTTTAATAAAAATATAATACTTAAAGTATTATTCAGAAAAAGAAAATCATACAAATATTTTTTTTTCTGTCTTAAAATACGTGAAAAAAAATTTTTATCCCTTAAACCACGTGCAAAAAGTTAAAGCATAAAATCTATTTTATTTATATTTTAATGACTAAGCAAGGCACTGAGTAGAGTAATTTAAAAAGAAAACTCATAGAGATGACGCCAAATAGAATTCGAAATGGGTGGAATATTATTTATGAAAAATAACTGTTTTTTCTTGTAGTGATGAATTTATTAAAACAAAGATTTATATTTTCTCCAATTTCTTAGTGATACTGAATGGTACATTATGATCATTTAATTCATATATTATTTCCTTGTAAAAAAATCACACTTATATTATTTCATCGTAACCCAAAATAATCATACCATTGGAGTCATACTTAATACTACTATGTGACTTAACGTAATAAACCAGAACTTAAAATATATGTTTGGGTAATTTTAACTTATAAGTGATTTATGAGTTTTTAAAAATATATTAATAAAAATAAAAGTGATTTATGAATAATTTATTATATATGGATAATTTTTATCAAAATTGAAAAATAAAAAAAATAAGCTATTGAAAAAAGTACATAATACTCACTTCTAGTTTTAAGTTCTTCTGATTTATTTCTGACTTATTACAAAAACAGACATTTTTCAGTTTAAAATTAGAAACAGTTTTAAACCCTGCTTAAAAATGTTTGCCTAAATTTCAATTGCGCGACTGAAACTTGTTATATACGTGGATGAGTATATATGTTTACTAGCCTACTACTATCAAAATTTGGTAGGAATTCTTCTCTCGAACTAGAAGAGCATTTTACTCGGTTTATCTTTATTAATTTTTTGATTAATACCTATATTTCTACCATCTAATCACTTAATTAGTGTTCGAGAATGCGGATAAAAAGTCTGATATTGTTAATTTATTTTGAGTTTTAATTTAAATAAATTTTAGTTGTATGTGTGCAACAAATTATATTTAAAATTCGAACATGCGAACTCAAAGAGTCTGAGTCCGAAACTAAAATAATTGACATGATAGAAAAGGGAGAAGAAAAATAAAGAAGGAGAAGGAGAAGGCAGGGAAGGCGGCGGCAAAAGGGGGAAGAATTAGAAAAAAGAGTATCAGAGAAGAGAGAAGGAACCGACTCTCATTAGGAGGGTTTCTACGACTTTATATATTATATTTGATCCTCCCGTAATCTATTAAATTTTAATAACCCCTTAAATATGTTCACAAATTGTTATAATTTAAAATTTTATTTAATAAATTATAATTTTGTTTTTAAAATATCACTAATGCATTCATTATTAAAATTTTTATTCAAAATTTCACTACAATTTTTTTATAAGAACCACACCAATTTTGATTTACCGGTTCGCTGTGGGAGTCGAAAATGTATATTTTCATTGGTCTGAATTATATACCTAAGAACTTTTCTTAGTAACATACTTGAGCTTAGTACACTGTATATATCCTAATATAACAAAATTTTATGAAAACACCATGGAAGAACTTGGTACACTATCTTAATGATTGAATCGTATTTTACAAAAAAAATTGTACATGATCATTTTTTTCTCCTCTTTGTTTACTCCCGATATTCGTACCATTTCAATGAACGATTCATATTAATACTATGATTCATGTAATTTGGATGACTCACTATACTGCAAAATTTCATTTTGATCAAACCTGTTACATTCATGATACATGAGTAAGGGTAATTTGGTAGGCATATTTTTCTCTCAAACTAGAAAAGCATTTTACTCTATTTATTTTTATTTTTGCCAAAAACAATATTTTTATCATCCAATCACGACTTTTAGAAACAGTTAATATTAAATCTATTTTTAATCATCTGATTAATCCGCTCATCCGTTAAAATTATAATTCTTCATTTTTCTCACTCTACAGAGATATTTAACTTTTAACTTATCCATGTAGTAGTTGATTATTCATTGTATATTCGTATCATATATATACAGGCATATAATATTTTCATACTAATTTACATGCGTGTACCAAACTTTTTTACATTATTATTAATTAAATATTTTTGCATGGAATATCTTTTATATTTAATACCTTTTATACAAGTATGTATGTATTATAATTGTAATTTTATTAATTAACATAGATTAAATAATCTTTTCTAATACTTGTAATTATTATACTAAATTTTTTCTGTTTTTAATATTTTTATTTTTGATAATATAAATATTAAATTTTAATATAATTTGAATGAAACTTCTTATACTTATTACATGTCGGATATAATTTGATATTATTTTTTAGTAGAAGTAATTACACAAAATTATTATTATTTACTAGAAATTGAATGTCGACCTTCCATCACTTATTTAATTGACTTTTTAGTTCTTAATTTATTCTTATTTTTGAAATTGAGAAATGTCCAAATATTTTTAATATTTTCCATATACTACTTATCTTAAAATTATAATTTTTAGGGTGATGGTCCTTTATATCATAATTTAGATGAAAATGGATCAAAATATCACATTTCTGAAAAAGGGCCCTTTTTATAACTCAAAAACATAATTTTATCCTGGATTTTTTTAAAATGCATTTTATTGTTACATTTTTATTTAAAAAAATTAACAAAACACATGTTTATTTTGCGTTTTTCAAAATAAATAAATAAAAGAAACTGAAAATGTAACTTGTAATTGCGTTATCGTAGAAACCATCATCCAATCCAAACCCAACAAATATATTGCGTGTTCAAAAAAACTGTGCGTACAAAATTTATATAAATGTGAATTTATGTCACGTTTATTTATTATCATAAGGGGTTATTTTATTAGAATGTGATATTTTGGACATTTTATCATTAAATTGTGATTAAAGGAGTCTTTTCTCTCATTTTTATCCATCATCATGCAGTTTGCCCAATGATAAAGCTAATCTAAATTATAAAGTTATGACCCAATCAAAACTGAACGAATAAAATGTTGAATTGAATCGTATTTTTCAATTACTTTTTCAATTAAGATAAGAAAATAATAATAATTAATAATTCTAGGCATTCTCTCTTACCCATTCGGAAGGCTCTTATCTCGTAATTATCCATGACTATTTATATATTTATTATGAACACGTGATGAAATACGGAAATAAGGGAAATAAATGGCCGGAGGATTCGTGTTTGGATGATAGGTACTGTAGCGAGTATTACTTGATCGGATTAATAGATATTTTCTTTTATGTTCATAAGCTTCAAAATTTGACCAGTCTGAGCCCTGAGGCCGAATCTTATCGGCATCAATATCATGAGGTTCCCGTATCTTAAAATTTATGAAGTAAAACGTTTCTTTTCTCAGTTACACTTTGTCATCCGACTCCCCTATTTTGTTTGCTCCAATTTCTCAAGAATGCATGTTAATAATCTTATTCATCATTCAGATAAACAGGTTAACCGATAATACAGACAAGAAAATCATACAATTTTAATCATTTTTCGGTCATGTTTTACTGTTTTAGGTTCATGTAACTGGGATTACAAAATTTTACCTACTTGAAAATCTGAAATCAGATGAAATAATTATTTTTTAAGATATGTAAGCGATATTCATACCATTTCAACCTTGTTACTTGTATGATTCTTGTAATTTAAGGTCCCGTTTGGTACTACTGTTACATACAGCTACAACAGATTTTTGCTGAAAAGCTGTCATGTTTGGTAAATTCTAAAAACTGTTGTCCGGAAAAACGCTTTTAGTCTAAAAGTTGCTGTTAGCAAAAACATGTCCCCCTACTTTTGGAAAAAGCTGCTTTCAGCTTTTACAGGAAGTAGCTATCAATTTCATCATCAAACCTTCTCAAAAACATTATTTTTATATATTATATCTCAAAATATGCATAAATCAAAAAAATTACTAAACAGTCATCTGATTTTCCTCACAACACTTTTTCCATCAGCATTTTTTCTCACAGTACAGCAATTTTCAACAGTACTCACAAACGGAACCTAAATTGCTTACCATAACGCAAAGCTGATATTTTTTGTTACAGATGAAATAACTTTATTTTACATTTTAAATAATATAATGTCTTCAAAAATATGTAATACTAAAAAGATATTACTTTTAGAAATATGTGTTCCATGGACTATCCTACCGAAAGAAGATGACAGTATTGTACTTGTAATCATATTTTCCATAAAAAAAGAAGAAGATGAGTTGTTCTTCTTCTCTCTCTCTTTTTTTATCATTTAGGAGCCGTGTGAGATGAAAGTCTCATACATAATTTTGATTTTTGAATGGGAGAAAAAGTGTGGAATTGGATAATTCATTTAAACCAAGGTTAGAAAGAAGTGAGGAATCAAATAATTCATTTAATCCAAGGTTACTAATATTCTAAAAAATATTATAACGTTTTTGCTTATCCAAAACCAAATATTACTGTAGAAAATTTATTGAAACCAATAAATTCTACAACCATCTAAAGTTTTTTATAACGTTGTAAAATTTGCTTATCCAAAACCAACTATTATTGTAGAAAATTTATTGAAACTAATGAATTCCACAAACAACTAACTACAACAAATTTAATAAATTAATTTCTACTTTTCAATTCTTAAATATTACTCCATATATTGAACGAAAATAATATGTTGATATTTCTTGACCTACACTGCCGGGAAGTAAATGCATGCAGAAGTATTTTAAACTATATGCATGAATATCCAAATATTTTGTAATCGACTCTGTTAAGAACAGAAAGACGGGACAACCAGTTAGAATGATCGATATATAAACATGCTGAATGAGAAGCCACATGCGAGATAGATGCACACGTATCAAAACATATGAAAACTACAATCTGCAACAGCAGACTTGACTAACTACAATCCAGAGGCTTCTATAGCTTACCTAACAAAAATGCCCATGAAATAATCTACTACTAGTAACTAGGAATAAAAAAACATGGCTTTTAGCTTTATATACAGGGGCCACATAAGAAATCAACCAGCTTTCTCTAACATGTTTCAGATTAATTTAAGTCCTGCTTCTTAGACCCCTACTTCCTGTCTCTTTCGATCCAGATCTTCAAAGCATTGAATTGCAATGAAGTAAAAGCAGTGAAGCATTTAGAGGTTCGATGGGCTCTCCATGTGCTTGTTTTTAAAATCTTTTGCTGCTGCATTACTGTCAGTCGATACATGATTGCTCATTCTAGCTACTGCTCCATCACCTCTGAACTGAAACCGATCCCCCTGTACAGGATCCATTCTCCTACTTTCAGGTCCCCTTGTTAAAAGTCTATGATTATTAGACAGGCACTGACACGAATTTGCCGCGAGTGATTCCATTGCATACTGAGATCGAAAAGCTGAACTAAACATGGGTTGCATGAACCGCTTTTTATCAGGAATGTCACGCAAGGAAACCCGACAAACAGGACATGTAGAATGCTGTTGAAGCCATATGTCAATACAGTTCGCATGAAACGAGTGTCCACAGAAAGGTAGGATACGAAGCGTATCTTCTGGTTGATATTCTGCAATGCAAACTGTGCACCTACAGCCAGATTGTAATTTAGTTAGAGATGAGGTCGTCCATCAATAAGACATATTATTGGCCGCTATTGCTAGCATACTATAATTATGCCGATTTTCATGATACCTAAAGTTAAAATACAATAACAGAATATAGTAAAAGCTAATGGAGCAGGGGAGCAGGGCAGCAGGTGACCGCATATAAAAATTTGATACTTGACAGAGGAAAGGGAAATAATGCTAATGAAAAGGACTATCGACAGCAAGGACAAGAGTTGCACATGTAGTTATAACAACAAAGAGGCCCCTCATGTGCAATAACAGGCACCACATAATGGAACCACTTTACTAAGCATAAACTTTATTGTCCACCACCATCAACTTTATCACCTTGATGGAAGATGATTATCACAAATTTTGCCAAGTTCAGTAATACGTATATAGAAATTGACATTTCACATTTACACAAGTACAACTTATAGTACAAGGGGTACAAGCATGTAGAGCTTATATAATCCAATCAGTTGGTGGAAATAAGAAAAAAACCTAATGGAAATATCACCCCCTTCCACATGGACATCCACAAATAAAACTTTAATTTAGTAAACTCTTATCGAATCAGGCTGCTGCTCATCAAAACAAAAGGTTATTATAATATTTCTTCTCATGCAAGGAGAAGTAGATCTCTATATTAAACTTTCCGCCAAACAAAGTGGTCTTGCATTCCCAATACTCAAGACACTTGCCTAAGTAATTGGTGGTATAGATGATGAGGTGTGCCAATACTCTCTCTAGTACAAGCAGAGCTGTATAAAAGTCCAAAGAGTACTCACATTGAAGTCTGTATTGACTACCTTTTAGCAACCTTCAACAGCATAGACAAGGACCATTAATGAACCTTCACCAATTAGGTTGTAAATGCACAACCAGATTATCGAAGGTTGAAGAAGAATATGAGCCTGTTTCAGTACCAAACCATCACAAGGACCAACGAGTTTAAGAAGAGATGCCAACTGACCAATCCTGGGTGATCGTTTAGAATAAAGGGAACTAATTCTTCTCTAACTAAATCCTCACAAGTATTAACTTAGAAGTTGCTAATAAAACAACCTGCTTAGTGCTCACTGAAAAAAATCATTTCACAGCAGCATCAACAAGGTTTTAATTATGTCTCACTCTCCCACTATCTAGGTTTTTATTACCTTGTCTACTCAAACACTTAAAAAGGTCAATTCATTATAAAAGTTGTTACGAGGGTGAGGGCCTAAAGGATGCCTCAGGGTAGCACTACGACGGCCCCTAGAAAATGATATTATTAACCTATGAAACACCATATTTTATATTATAAATATGCATGTACAGTTATACATACACACACACATATACACACACAAACATACTCGTACTACACAGTACTGAGTGCAAAGCTCAAGAAAGATAACAACAAAAGCTTTTTTTAATAATAGAACAACACTTAGTCCACTGCTTAAGAAACGGAAATCCGTAATCTTATACGGTCTTTGTTTACTCCTACACAGGGACTCAGTATTAGACAGTGTAAGCTATGGGTATGACATCTTTTCTTCTGTCTACAACAATCCGTATTGTGAATTTCAATAAAAGAGGCAGCACAAAAAATTTCCTCGTGATACAATAGAATTTCAACATCTTGTTTACCATATCAATAAATGACAAGTCATATATGTGAGAGGCTTAACATCTATCACCTACAGGCTACAAGACACAACCACTATATAAATTTAAAATTTTTCCAGCGTCTCAGGTTGGAATGTCAAGAGGCTAGCAAACTGATGAGATTAAACACAAGCAGATTCATTTTGAAAAGCCTACGAAACATCTAGGATAGTGCACCAAGCTGAAGGTAAGAAATCCCAACATAATCTTTGCCCACAACTAGCCAATAGTCTGACCTTTGTTAATGGTTAAAACATAATAATAGTTAATAAGGCTTGTTATAGTTGGTGTCACCTAGGTGTCCAGGTGGTAAGCTACATACAGAGATTATTTATGCCATGAAAGCACTTAAGCAGGGGCTCTATCACCCAAATTGATACTTGGGAAAGCGCTTAATCGCCTATGTGTTTACATGCTTTCTTAGCTTCTTTTCTTGCCTTGACAGCATGATAGCAATGACATGTAACCTAAACAATTGTAGAAATCTATGGAAACACTACATATGTATTCCTAAGGTGTACGTTCCTCATGAAAGGATTTAGCTTATGGAAACTTACAAATATTGATACAATATTTCTTGTTCTGCATCGAATAAATATGCACCAGCATGAGATCAGATATCAGCCATTTAAATTTGAAACAAAAGAATCCTGCATCTAGTTCTCCATAGGACACAAACCTTGGGAAGGGAATAGTACTCAGTAGTTGTGTAATCTGGAGTCTGGACTACTTTCCACACTTGCCTCACAATGAGTTTTTGAAGTTGGCACGCTGGCCCTTAATTTCCTTCCTCTACAGGACGCATTCTGACACGTTTTTTATCGATTAGACATGGGATACACACTTTTGTTTCATGAATACTAATTAAGTATTCGCCCGTTGATTTACTTGGACCACAATTGTGTTCAAATGTGATTACTTTTGTGAAAAGGACGAGTATAACATACTAACTAAAGTTATTACCGACTGAAAAAGATGTTTTGGAGACAGTTGGTTTGGGTGACATGAGATAACAAAGCATACATCATGATGACGTTCCCACGACACAGGTAAGGAGTGGAACTGCTCTACATTGCTGAGGAATCAGACACAGAAAGGGCCAAGATAATTCATTGCCATGTGAAATTCAGCAACTAATTTCCCGATGAAACCTAGCTACTCAAGGAAATTTATTTGTTTTTAAGTTCAATAACAATGGTGTCAATAATTATTAAGTATAGCAAGAGGCTTTCCTGATTAAAAGCCTTAATACTAAAGTTAATTCAATTAAGTAAAAAAAAAATCACTACTATTGCATAACTGCATAAGATCCAGATTCGAGTTCTTAATTCTTAACACAAGTGTTTAATTAATTATATATTCTAGAATTATATACATTAACAACAGTCCCCAAAGCAAGGTTAGTACAATTTGTAGTCAACACAATGGCACGACTATGGTTGACATCGACCAGTTAAACCGAACCATACATACCCATACTTAACAGAGCTGAAGAGCATTATACAAATAGAGAGAAACAACAGAATTTAGCAACAAAAAAAAGGAGAGAGACAACATAGTCGACTGCGCCAATGATATCTATATTATATTATTAAAACTGAAACATTAAAAGTTTTGGTCGGTTGGTGGGTGGTACTTGGGTCATGGGCCCGAACTATATACATATTTGTAACTATGTTAGATAAAATTCTACTTATCATATCTAATTTCTTATTCTTATATAACTAACTATTCTAAGTAATTCAAGATCACCCAAATTTTATATAAATTTACATAAAACAAAGAAAAACATCATACACATGAACATAAGCTCTCAACCCTACAAAAACATAATACATAAAAGTTCATATCAAATCAAATAACAATAAAAATATAACATAAAAATAATATTCATTTAATTACCAGCTAATAAAAATAATATTTCTAAATTATAACAGTTAACAACCTTGTCGGTTGTCCTGCTCACTAAACATGCGCTTTTTAACAACCTCACATGTCTTGATTAGAAACCCACGACCACAAACAGTTTTCAGATGACAACACAATGAAAAAACAATCTGGATTATAATTAATGTTATAACGGTTGGACTTGTCTTTAAATATCTTTTCAAGATGGTGATATAGTAGAAAATTGGCAAATATTTGTTAGTGGTTCATGCAAGCAAGCCAAGAGAAAAACATATAATAATAGCTCTGAAATTTTAAGTATAAAAATAATGCAAGTCATTTAATAGGACTAGTGTGCCTAAATCTTTCCAGTTTAAAATATAACTATCGAACTATGAGAACTACTGAGCCACACAGTCTCTATTATGCTGAGGCTGAAAGCTTTATATAAATTGCACCACGCATCAAATTAGATGGGGGTACTTGCGTATATAATGTTATTTTACATTAGAATCCCTTAAAAAGTATTATATATTAACGGAAAGATCCCCATATCCGAGGTTTGAAAAATTTTCTTCGACGTGTTTGTGGTCATGTTCAATGAAAGCAAAGAAAATTATCGGATTCGGCTTATCGGGGAACATGGAAAGACATCTTTTACGAAAGAGGGGGATTTTGATCAACTTGAGAAACGAGCTAACGAGATCAGAGGTTCCTTACCCAAACATGCCCCCAAAACACAAAAATCAATCAGCTGGACTACTAGAGGGTCTTATCAAAGCAGCTATAATCCTACAACCACCACAGATCTAATCATCATCTTAGTGACTGATAGGAAATTCAACTTTGGACATAATGTTCCAAAGGAAACTTCAATCTAAACCCAGACCAATATATATGAACTTTAAACAGTTCTTACATTTGGAAATTAGAATATTGGCTGAAATCCTTATTCCTGTATCTATAACTAGTAATATTCGTCAGATTCCTGTATAACGAATATTATGTTTGAAAAAAACAACTGCAATGCATGTCATTCATAAGTAGTCACTTCTAGTATTTGCCGCAATGCTCTTAAGTCTATACTCTGGAATTAGATACAACTCTCAAGTCACTTCAAGGAACATTGGAACACTGTCTAGTATGTACAGATTACTTACAGTCATATATATGCTCAAAATAAACAAATTTTAATGTCACCTGTTCACACAAATCCAACTTTACCACAAAATACCAATTAAAAGGGTTCCGTTATACTTACTGAGTATCTTCTGCAGAGGAGAAAAACTGATCACTGTACTTCTTTGTGGGAAAGTTGGCCACGACAAGAGGTTCAAGTCCATGCAAACCTCGTTCCAGCTGTATTACAGGAAAGTCATAGTCATATTTTTTAATGTAGAAAGAATAAACACAGATCAAATGAACAAAACTGTCGCTGAAAAGATGGGATGATTCAAGTCTTTCCCAGTAAAATAAAAGGAACAGATTAAAAAAGCAACATGTAAGGAGAAAAATAATTGTAATATCAATAGATTATAAGACAATTAGAATTCTTGTTGGCAGGACAGGCAAATACAATAGATCAAATACTAGACAGATATTTCCTCAAAATTTAACACACAATAATATCTGAAAAATGCACTATAGAAATCATGATGATCACATCTACTTGTTAAAATACACTAATACAGACACACAAAGCCTGGAAGATCCAGAACCCGTGATTAAGGTCAGCAAAGAATATTAGACAGATACTTTCTCACAGTTATAATACTCTCCTTGGCATACTTACATCGCTAACAAGTACTAAGGCATAGCAAGATAACCAAACAAAAAAAGTCATAAGTTCATAATCATGATCATAAATTAATCAAATGTGAACAAGTGTAGCACCTATAAGCATTCCAAACCATATTTCTAAGAAAATCACTGCTAGAACAATACGATTAAATTGAAGCTTACAATGCCAAGATCTGATCTCGAAGTAATATGAAAGGAGCGGCGAGAGGCATTTAATTGAATTCGAGCACAAATGAGCCTGGTGCATACAAACACAATAAACATAGTACTAACAGCAAATCCGATTACTGTCATAACCAAATTTATCCCTGAAGATATCATCTTTTTTGGCCTAATGGATGTTAAATCACAACCACACTTGAAAAACAGTAGCTTATATATCTAAATTTGAATTCAAGAACCAAAGATTCTAACTTTATACAATTTTCCCAACATGATCAACTTGATGGGTGTTAAAAAAACTAATAATCACAAACTCAAACACCAAGATTGATCACATGGGTATCAATAAAAAGTAGAGAAAAATAAAGGGGTTGAATCAAACTGGGTCCTTTTTGTTCCAAGAAATTGTGTATGTGCAGTCTCCATCTATATATATATATATAGAGAGAGAGAGAGAGAGAGAGATCAAAATGAAATGTATTAGATCATGGGATTAAGGGGAGCTACAGTGTTAAGAAGCACATATGGAGAAGATGAGATATAGTGAATTACCCACTAGAGGAGGACTGGATAGATAAATAAAGATTAAGAAATTAAAGGAGTGTGATATGTAAAATTTATATATGTATGTGAGTATGTGTGAGATCCAAAATGATTGCTGCAACGCCAAACAACTAACAGTGGCTACAGAAACAGAGAAAGAGACAGGTGGGTTTGGGTGGGTCTAGGAGAGTGAGCTAGCAGCAGGACAGGCACTGTCAAAATAATTTTTAAATTTGCGGATCGGGCTGGGTTAGATTGGGCCTCTTCCGGATATTTTTTATATTTAAATAATAATATTTTTAAATTTTATAAATAAAAATAATTTTTTATTAAATATATTTAAATTTTATCTATTTTTATTTTAAAATGAATTTTATCCTAATTTTTCAAAAAAATCGGATAAAATCCGGGTCCAACCGGGCTTAATCCAAATCAGGCCGATTTTTTGGCCTGTTTAGTCTGCCTTAAAATAAGTCTTTTTGGACTTATTTTCGGGTAAAAATTTCATATTTTGATAAAAAAAATTTATACAAGTATTTAATGTATATTTGAGATTCTATAAGTTGCAAAAAGAAGTTAACTTTTTTCAGAAAAAAGTTAGGAATCTCTAACTTTGTCTTAAAATAAATTAACTTATTCTGGAAAAAAGTTCTTTCAAACACCCCTTTGTCTGATCCGGCATAATCCAAATATTTTTCAGACTAAGACTGAATTTGGATTTATTTGAAATCCGGGCCGAATTTTAATAAAATATATATAATCCGTTCCCATCCGCGGGCTGGATTAAATCCGGATCAAGTTTTCTCGGATCGATTTTTTTTGGGAATTTTTCATATCAGATCGGATGGGTTTTGTGATTCGACTTTTATGTGCATCTCTAATTCATAGAATCATTTTATACAATAAGCTTGGTTTCTTAAAATATTTGAATTTAATTTGATAAATAATTGTATTTTAAAATTATTTTAAAATTAAAAATTACGTAATATATTAAAAGTTTAATTTAAGAATTTTGACTTAGAGAGATTCGATTATTTAATATTGATAGTTAAAGATTATATATAATCAAATCGAATAATATATTTTAACCTTTATCTGTGACAAGTTAAATTATTTAAATTATAGTTTTAATTAGAATCAAGCTGACTTTTTATATACATTTATAGCCACTCTAAAGTTATAAATTAGCACTATCTCAGTCAGATTGTGCATATAATAGAATTAAGTTCCGGTTTGGTTTGACAACACAGAAACTCTAACTTCCAACAAACTTATATATTTAATGTGTTTGATAATGTTATATTTTATTTAACATAACTAACTCAGAGTACTAAGGTATATTTAGTTACTTCAAAATACAATAACTCACCAGATATAAATTTTTTGAGTTACATAATTAAAACTTATATTTTATTAAATAATATAATATTATATATTAAATTATATCAATTATTAAAATCATAATATATATATATATATATATATCGAAATCTAAATAAAAGTATTAAATTAAAATTAAAAGTTAAAAATATTTTTTATCTTTCATGTGACAAATATATAATATATTTGTTATATTTTTATGTAATAAAAATTAACCATAAAATTGTAAAAAAATTGAAATGCATAAATTAAATTTTTTATTAAAATGATAAGATAGTAAAGTCAACTATTATTTAAAATTATAATATTTTACACACAAAATACATACATATATTTATACATATTATAATATAGAATCTTATTAAAAAAGTATTATTTAATTGTATTTTTATTATTTTTATTTGAAATATAATAACATCATATTAATATATTAAATCATCTTCATGATCAATTTAATTTTCTAGAATCTTCAATATATTTTTTCTATTTAGATGTTACCTAGTAATTTAATATTGTATATTTTTTTTTTATTTGTATAAATAATTTAATTTTTATTATTATACATGAAAATTTAATTATATAATTTTTAGTTCATCAATTAACTAAATATTTTTAGTATTGTATATAATTTTTAGTATAATTTATTTTTTATTTGTATAAATATTTTTAGCATTATTTATAATTAAATGAGTTGCGTACTCTTATACCAAACACTTATTTTTTATTTATTGAGGAAGTACATGTTGTAACCTAATTTTAAGGATATTTGAGTTATAACGTAACTAAAAATCCGGTAAATCAAACAAGAGCCAAGTTAATTTCGTTAGCCAACAACTTTATTCTAACTGAATGTGGTTTTGTTAATGGCACCCAATTAGCTAACCTTAAAAAACTTTTGTTTTCCGGTATGTCTTCGTTGGCACACGTTAGTCACTTAGAGCATTTTCAACAGGGTGCTAATTAAAGTTGTCAACATTGACAAATCATTATAAAAATCAACAAAATATTTTCTCTTTCTTCAATAATATCTTAGCGGAAAAAATTTGGCACTCTTTCTACAAAATTTCACTCCAATGGTTGGCTCTCAAAATTGTCTTAATACTAGCTATGAGTGTTTATAACTTTAATGTAATGTAACACAATTTTACCATTTCGAAAAGGGTGTCAAAGGGTGCCAAAAGTTGGCAACTTTGGTTGACACCCCTCTCACTCTAGAGAAGTGTCAACAAGAGTTTTATGTCACATCATGTCGTGATGACGTGACTTATTTTTATTAGTGATGTTTTTTGTGCATAGAGTGGTTAATTATCATTAATAAGAAATTTGACAACTTATCTTTTATTATGTGCTCTTGGACACACACTAGAAAAACCCTTAAATTAGTAAACTGTATGCACTGTTAGGGGAGCAAATCTCGTTTCGGCTCGATTCGATTTTTGGATAAAATCGGAAGTCCTCGGTTTTTAAAATTGATAACTGGAACTGTAACTGAAATTTCGGTTTCGCTTTTAAAAACTCCGATTCGGTTTTAAAACCGATTAAATAAAAAATATTATAAATTAATCCTACTCTTAAATTAAGGTTAAACATTACCATCCAAAACTAGTCATACTCCTCACTTAATACCCTGATCTTTCAAAAATCAAGAATGTAAAGTAAAATTCTTTCAATTGTTACGTTTCACAATTTGGTTAATCTAATTCAAGTTGGAAATAGTCACTTTACCTTTCTTAAATATCGGTTTCTGTACTAGGTTAACATGAGACCTCAATAGATTATACTGTTCTGAGAGTCGACTCTCATATCTAGAGTTACAACCGTCACTTCTCTACTTTACAGACCTTCATCTATCTTCACCGATTAAGTTTCATTCGCTCTCTTATCCCCTATTCTATTTACCAATTTTTTCAATAAAATTGAGATTTAATCCTTTTTGGATGAGATCTCTCTGGGTACCTTATTATCAAGATTGTTAGTCGTGCTCATCTTTTTGGGATATTAGTGTATTATGTTTTGATATTTGTGTGTGTTTTGTTACGAATTTCGATAGTTTTTCTGAGAAGAATTTATATGGTATTTTGGGAGATCTATAAAACTCGCATCGAATCTGGGACGGTAGTGAATATCGTAAGAGCTAGCCTTTCATAACAAAAAATTGTTTATATTTTAGGGGTATTTGTTCATCTAATATCGGTTGATGTAATTGATAGTTCTGAATATTGGGCTACAGATGACACTTATGTGAATGTCAATTGTGATGCTACTAGTTTCACAGCTGGTGTATGTTGGATTGCTCGAGATGTCATTGTAATACTTTTTAGATTAAAGAATTTGGATATTCTATGTGTTAAACGAACTAAAAATAAAATGACTATTTGTTTATATCGTTTTTTGTTTTACAATCAGGATGTAGTTAACAATTCGGGGGTTTGTCTCGGTTGGGTTCCAATGTTTTAATTATTTTTTCGTTTTACGTAAAAAAAATAAAAAAATATCCGTTCCAGTAGAGAGCAGTAGTTAATGAATAAAATTTTGTGTGTAATTTAACATTAGACAAACTGACATACATAACTGCTGGTGAAGTATGAAGTAACAGACAATCAAATTAGATAAATTTTATATTTATTAATATTTAAAATTGATATAAATTATATATAATATATATTTATTTATTTTAATAATCGGTTCGGTTTAATTTTCCCGGATCGATTTAAACCTAAAACCGAAACCAGAATCGATTAAACGGTTCGATTTTTAATTTTTCGTTTTCTGATAAGTTTTTACTTTATCGGTTTCAGTTTCGTTTTCTTTGGATTTTTTTGTTCACCCCTACTTTTTTGGATTGCAGTTGTTGTTAATAAACTTTGTCGACTAAGTAAGAATTGATTAAATATATAATCATATTTAAAATACCCATTAGGTTGTTGGTATCAAATACCATTTTTTTGGGTTTTGGATCTTCCAAATTAGCTAAAATATAAGGATTTTTTATTAAATAATTAAAAGTATATTTTTTAATTATTATTAAAAATAAATATATTTAAAATAAGTATAATTTTATTATTATATATAATTGATAATTGTGCAAATAAATAAACTTTAAGGTAGTAAAACAGAGATAAAATAATTTTTATAGTTAATGATTGAAGATGAAATAGTCATTCAAAGTGAAAAGGGTGAAAATACGAAGATAAAGTTACTTAAAATAATGTAATGATTGGAGATGACCTAACAAAACCATGATTGGAAATAAATAGAGTAATTATTTTTATAATTAGGATCAGGTGCCTTGTCTTTTAAGTTTAAACATATGATTACTGCGAATGCATATTACTAACATAAGCCCACTAGGCTTTACAATAACAAGTTATAGTAAAGAAAAGAAACGATCCAGCTTTAAAATTGGCAAACTTGTCCCACTTAACTTTTTCTTGGTTAGTCGCCACTCCGATTAAAATGGGCTTTGCCTCCTCTGGTCCATTTCGAATCTGAGCATGTATTTTCAAACAATCATTTTTTCGTGTTTTTAAAATCTTCGAATTATTCAATTACTTCCTCCATCTCACTTAATTATTAGTATTTGGGGATCCCGGAATTAAAAAAAAAAGAGTAGAAAATATATAAAAAATGATGAGATCTACTAAAACTAATAAGAAATATTAAAAAATAAATAACACATGAAAAATGTTAAAAAATGAATGGGAGAAGATAATTAATTACCCGTTTGAATATCTGTATCGCGTTCAGTCACCTCAGACATCAACCAACCAGTCTACTACAGTTCCACAGCATGTGTATTATACTATTAGCCATACTTTTTTTTAATAATTTTTTTATTTCCTTCAAAAAGCTTTGTAATTTTCTAGAGACATACCCCACCGTATGAAGTGGTCAATACACATTGAAAAAATCTAGAGCTTCGTACACTTGACGACATATTTGGTCTCCATTTCTTACAAGTTGAAAAGTGTATATACATTTTAACTTATAAATAACCTATAAGAGAAAACAAATTGTGTCATTATTATATTAATAATTATGGATTTTGGTTCCGGACATGCGATGCTAACAACCATCTTTCAATGATTTTTAAATGCAGATAAAAAAAACCTAGTTAGCGCGGATAGATGACGTGAACTTTCAGGATTCATAAAAAATTCATATTTTAATGTTTTTAGCGAATAAAAAACACAGAAAAATGATTCAGACAATCCCATGTGAGGGTCCTAATTATCGCATATACTACTTCAATACTATATTTTTTTTAAGAAAGTACTTCAATTATTACATGTTACATCAATATAGCAGTCCAATTAAAGTATAAGTCCCGTTTGTCTGGACTTATAAGCAGTTTATAAACTGAAAAAGTTGATATATATGTACTTTTTCTGAAAATAGGTAATTTATTTTCCAATTTGAAAGTAAGATTTGGTCTTAAATTTCTAAAATAAATATTAATTTTTCAAAAAAAAAAGGAAAATATTTTTTTTTAAAAAAATAATTTATTATTTATAAATTAAGCCAAACACCCCATAGTCCCGGTTGCAGACTTTTCGTTTATCATTCCAGAACAATTTGAGATGCATAATGCTTTTCATTTTGTATTATGAAATTCCTCTTTTCTCATGTAAAATTAATTTTTACCGTAAAAACAACCAAGCAAGACGTTTGTAAATCTAATAAAAGATTCCCATTCGCCAAGCAAATTTGGCTTCGACCAAAAACTTTTTCTCACCGGTCGAGTTTTTTTCAAAAAAAAATAAATAATTCGGTTATTTAAAATACATTTTGGTTAGCTCGCTTCTTGTTCAAATCAAATTTCATTTTCAATAACATTACTTTAAGAACGAGTTGTCATACCTTTTTTTGAATTTGAGCTTTTTGTACCGGTTGGTGATATTTGTTTAATGATTCGCGACACTGAATTTAACTATTAATATTTTAAAATTTATATATTCGATGGTTGCACCAATTTATTAAATATTAGGTTTGATTAGTCGTTATTTAAAAAAATACGTGCGACTTTATTTACTCTTGACTTGTAAACAGTATGATCATATTAGCTATTGTTAAACAGACATTTTGCATGCTTGAAAAACGCATCCATTATATTTTCTGATAACTCAATGTCAAATTCCATAACTTGTTTCAATCTGCCAATGATTTATCGGATTTCTTTTTCACAGATGAATTATAAAAATATCAATATTTAAATATATATTTATCAATACAAATTTGAATCTTCAACATCTTTTAAAAAAACAATATATGACTATTATTTTCCTAACATGATATAATATATTTTCGAGGGAGATGAGTTTATTGAGCAAGTTGAGTGGAAAAACAAGAGTGCTTCGAGAAGAAATTGACGTGTATCCATTCAATTTAAAGGACGGCTCTCGTTAAGGCCTTTAATAGGTCACCGGCCGGTCGCCCACCGTGGACATTTCTGCATTTCAAGCATTGTTCAACTCCAATCATACAAAAAAACAATAATTCATAGACACTATTTCAATAATATTTCAAAGAATCTTCAACACTTTCTTTTATAGTAGAATCTACAACACTTTGAAACAAATTATAAAGTGTTTATCAATTAAGTTGACTATGCCACAAAAAGAATTAAATAAAAGAATTATTTTGTTAATTGAAAAAACTCAATACAAAGAATCATATATAATTTTTTTATCAAAATAATTACCATCATAAAAATCAAACTATATAACTGCTTTCAATATTTAATGAATTTCTTTTTTTTAAGAGACCGACCTTTTCGGACTATTAAACTTACAAAATCTAAATACAATATCATTTAATAATACTAAATTACTCTATTACAAATATAATTATTACAAAAATGCAGCTAACAATGACAAGACATAAATCAATCTACTCAAAATCTAAATTCTCGAAATCCAATGCACTCCTTCTTCCCTAAAAATTGTAAGTAATGAGTTACACAGCCCAGCAAAAAACTAATCGATCCAACTAGTAGAGTCAAGTAACATATAATATATATAGCAAAATAATTTTCGATACGATAACTATACACATAACTTTTTAATACACTTTTTTATTCTTATTCGATACGATACGACACAATCAATACACATAAAACAATAACTTGTTACCCATGATTTATACCACGATCACTATAACCGGTGACAACGGTTCTAAATTTTTAGAAAAATGTCACAACAACCCGGTGATCCCGGTCCTAAATTTTCACAAACCATGGAATAAATCAGAGTTCCAAAATTATTGTTAACACACAACACATACAGGGTATTACACGTTACCTCAAAATATAATCAATTAACCCAAATTTTTATAATCAAATATACACGCATAACACATAATTTTGAAAACACCAAAGAGATCGATTGAAAACTTACATCAATCTCGCAAACCAAGAATTAACAACATCCTAGAACATATATTCAATTCTTTGCACCCAAACAAAAATAATGCATTTCAAACTTCAAATGTCTCTATAACTCTGAATTTGCCCAGATATGTTTTAACCTTTTTGACCCTTTAAACTGTATTTTCTCGAAAAACTTAGACCACGAAAGTCATAGAGAACGAAAAGACTTTTCCGAAAAGTCCAGAATCAACGAATTCTGACTTACGATGAATTTATTACGAATTTTACAAGATAATTGATTTGTTTATGGGAAATCCTACGAATTTCAATAACGAACATGAAAAAAAAGAAAGTAAAGTGCACTTCGTGTACGCGTATTTTGTGTGTCAGACCACAAGTTGGGATACCACACTTCAAAAACTACCACGCGATGTACTGCACTTCCTAACTTTTTATACTTTGTTGCTTTCCGTCTAATTGGGCTAACGCCGTGACTTTTTGTAAGGGTATTTAGGTTACATGTTGATTTGAGCTACAATGAGCTTAACAAAGAGACGAGATTCTCATGCTTTACCTTTCTCAGAATCTCCATTTCGGCCAAGAATTCTCGATTGCCATGTGTTTTAGATTGGTTTAACTTCTTGACTGCTACTGTTTTACCGTCTGGTAAAGTGGCTTTATACACTGTTCCAAAGCCTCCATCGCCAATTATGTTTGTCTTGCAGAAGTTGTTGGTTGCTTCAAGAACATCTACCAACGTAAGCTTTAAGAGTGGCTGCTCAAATATTGCCACGTTGATGCTTAAAGGCTCTTTTGACCTGCTGCTACTCAAGAAAAAGAGATTCTGATTAACAGAACTGTTTAACTTGCAATCTTCACATTACTCTAAACCACTCTATTTATTGCTTCTGTGAACCCATATCCACAAGACAATAGCCGTAAAAAGAGTAGTTAATGCGCCACCAACAACAATCACTACTACAACCCATATACTTATCAACCGTGACCGCTTATGAAAACTCTTCAAAGGGCATCTTAGACCAACTAATCCTCCACATAGATCCTTATTCCCAGTTACAGTTATATTCGTTAGGTTTTGGCAAATTCCAACCCTTGGAATAGGCCCTTCTAACCTATTCTCTACTAAATTGAGAGTAACTGTGTTTTCAAGGCTACACACATTCTTTGGAATCTCTCCGTAAAGACCATTGTCAGAAACATCCAGATACTGAAGCTGCATCAGATTTCCAAGATCAGACGGGATCTCACCGCTAAAGCTGTTGCCCTGAAGATCCAAAGACATTAAATAAGACAGATTTCCTATAGACTGTGGCAGGCTCCCAGTAAATCAACATGTGACCTAAATACCCTTGCAAAAAGTCACGACGTTAGTCCAATTAGACGGAAATCAACAAAGTGTAAAAAGTTAGGAAGTGCAGTATAGCGCGTGATAGTTTTTGAATTGTGGTATCCTAAGTCGTCTGATACACAAACTACGCGTACACGAATTGCACTTTACTAAAAAAAATAAAGTTTGTATTGAGAGAGATTCAAAATTGTTTAGTCTTGGTGGTTCGAAGAGAATACAAAAGAATTAAGGAGATCTCAATCTATATATAATATTTTTAAAACTCTACAGCAAAACCTATTATGATTCAAATCCGACCCATATTCGAAAATTTATTATTTTAATATAATTTTAATTTCTAATTTCTATCCAATTTTAATCCTTTTTATTATCAATTTATTTTATTATTCTAAAAAAAATATGGAATATTATATTTATGGAAGTAATGTATTTTATTTTTACAGGCCTCAAATATCATTACACGCTAGACCTCGTAATAACTTACACCGACCCGGCCTGATAAATAAAATGAATGTGCGAGTATATAGATTTAATATCTTATAACTCGTGCAAAACATGTGATACATTAATAAATTATATATTAATTACTTTAAATGATTATTTATTTAATATAATAATTTTTTTATTATTAATTTTTTATATGTTATTTATACATTATTATGATATATATATTTTTAATATTCATGAAATATGATTAATAGGTTGTAATTTTAAATAAATTAAAAAAATAGTAATGAAATTGAGTTAATTGTTGATATAATTATATTAGATAAAAATTATATTATAATATTATTCCTAAGATAGAAATTATATTCTATAATTTAAATATAAAATAATATTACCGTAAACAATTGTATAAAATAGGATTACACCGTTGATATAATTGTATGTATAATATATATAAATTATTTTATATAATTTAATTTAATGTGGTAATTTATTTATTTTATTATTAAGAAGGAGAATTGTAACATTATTTTTAATAAAAGAAAATTTATGTTATAATTTAAGTATAATATAATATTACGTGTGTGCGATTGTATAAATGAACATTACATCTGTGATAGAGTTATATGCATAATATATATAGTATAAAATAATTATTTTATATGTTTTAAATATTTAATTTACTATGATAATTTATTTCATTATATTATTAATAAAGAAAACTCCACTAATGATAAAGTTGTATGCATAATATATTTGTCCTAATAGAGTTGTATGTATAATATATTTGTTTGATATAGTATATTCAAATTAAAATATAATTAAAAAAGTGTGTTTGAAGTTGAGTAGGAGAAATATAGTATAAATATTATTTTAATATTCAAAAAAATTAATTATGAAATTATAATTTTAAATAAATTAAAGTATTTGAACGATGATGAAATTGAAATATGTTAATTAATAGATTATGAGTACAATTCTATATTTTAATTAAAATTTAATTAAAAGAGTGTATTTGAAGTTGAGTGGGACACAAACAGACTATATCAAACGAACGAACGACCAAACATTTATCATTTCGGCTTTAATTATATAGTATAAATTAGAAAAAAATTATTAATAAAAAGAGTTTCAAATATATTATAAATATTTTAATTAAAATTTAAATAAAAGAGTATGTTTTAATATAGATAAAATATTAATATAATTTTAATATTCAAAAATTTTAATTATAAAATTGTAATTTTAAATAAATTAAGGTGTTTGAGCGATGAGAAAATTGAAACATGTTAGTATATTGTGAATAAAACACTATATTATAATAAAAAGAGAAGTTCGTTTAGAATAATATAATATAAAAATATAGATAATATAGATATAGCATAGTAATAAAATTTAATTAAGATAAATAAAATAATAATATTATTTTAATATTAATATTAATAAAATTTAATTAATAAGTTATGATTTTAAATAAATTAAAGAGATTAAACAATAAGAAAAATGAAACATGTTAATAAATTGTAAGCACAACTGTATATTTTAATTAAAAGAGTGTGTTTCAAATTGAATAGGTTTGTTACTCAACCTGCTAGCTCAACTGGTGGATCATCAAATAATGCTAGCAGTAACATAGAGTACATGTGTATTTGAAATTGAATGAGAAACAAAATAACCAGACCAGACGACCGACTAAACATTTGTTTCCGGCAGTTTTAATAATATAGTTTAGATGTAGTTATTTTATTTCCAAATTTTAAATCAAGTAGCAACAACGGTACAACCGGAGTCACGCCATAAATGGGGATGATACAGAGCCACGCAACTATCATCTGTAGGTCTTGATGTCCATATACTGGACCATGCTTCTGGATCGTCGGCAGTGACGTCGAAATAATTAGCTTGTCACATTTTTATTATATATATATATAGACTAAATTAGTTTGTATTCGAACGAACAGTTGAGCAAATATTTTTGGTTGATTTATATTGTTTACATACACTTGTTCTTGCAAAAGATTGATATAGAAATTTCAAAGAACACTAAAGAATGGGCAGTAACTACGAGGTCGAGAAGCAGGCAACAGAGAGTGAAGTAGCAGTAGTAGTAGTTCCATTCCCTGCTCAAGGCCATCTTAACCAGCTCCTCCACTTGTCGAGACTCATTTCCTCGTATGATATTCCGGTTCACTATGTCACCACTCCCATCCACAGCAGACAAGCTCGGGTTAGAGTCCAGGGCTGGGACACTCTCTCAACTCCTAAGATAAAATTTCATGAACTACCAGTACCTGCTTTCCACTCTCCCCCTGCCAACCCACACTCTGCCTTCCAATTCCCTTCACATCTTGTATCTTCTTTCTACTCTGCCTTGCACCTCCGAAAACCAATTGCCGAGCTACTATCAGCTCTCGCTTCCACCACGAAGAGGGTTGTCGTAATTTATGATTATCTAATTCCCTATGTTGGACAAGATGTGGCTTCATTACCTAATGGAGAAGCCTACTCTTTTCATCCCCTCTCAGCTTTTCGTATGTTCTGTGAAACTGTGGGGGAATCGGGTTATGAAATTCTTGATGATCAGGTTGTAAAACAGCTTCCTTGTGTAGCATCGACACTAAGTTCAGAATTCATGGAGTTCTTTTATAAGCAGCGGGAGGATCTTGTTAAGTACAGCTCAGGTGCACTTTACAATACGTGTAAAGCAATCGAAGCTCCATTTCTTGATAAGCTAGCAAAAGTTAACAACAAACAGTGGGCTATCGGACCATTCAACTCTGTAGAGACATGCAAGGCCAAAAATTTATCTCAGGCACGCCACAAAAGCTTGGAGTGGTTAGACAAACAAGTTATGGATTCTGTGATATTTGTTTCTTTCGGGACAACAACTAGTTTAACAGACGAGCAAGTTGAGAGCCTTGCAATTGGGCTAGAAAACAGTGGCCAAAAGTTCATTTGGGTACTTCGTGATGCAGATAAAGGAGACATATTTTTGGAAGATGTAAGAGTATATAAGTTGCCGAATCAGTATGAAGAAAGATTGGAACTAAACGGGCAAGGAATTATTGTGAGAGATTGGGCGCCTCAGTTGGAGATTTTGGCGCATGCATCTACTGGAGGATTTATGAGTCATTGTGGATGGAATTCATGTTTGGAAAGTATAACAATGGGAGTGCCTTTCGCAACATGGCCTATGCATTCTGATCAGCCTCATAATGCCTTGTTAGTGACTGACCTTCTCAAAGTCGGAGTTGTGGTGAAGGATTGGGCGCGTAGGGATGAGTTGGTGGAATCATTGACGATTGAGAATGCAATTAGAGAGTTGATGGCATCCGGGAAAGGAGAAGAGATGAGGAAGAGAGCGGTAGAGTTGGGTACAGCTGTTAAGAGATCTGTCACCGAAGGAGGTGATACTCGTGCAGAGATAGATGACTTCATTGCTCGCATACAAAGATAGACCGAAAATATGGTTTGCCAATGTTATGAGGTTAAAAACAACCAGAATCTTATGATTTAACTTGGTTTAACCAAATGTCAATTGGTTTTAGAGGTTATAATTTACTGAATCAGAGCAATATGTCCCAGGTTGTCGGTGATTTAAGCCCTGTTTTCACGCAGTTCATTTCTTCCTTTAAACAAGCACCGGATGTTTATGGTGTCTCATAAATAGAATTGTTGTGCTTTGCCTAGGCGTATTTTTTCTATTTTTCCCTGAATGACAAAGGAAATTGCGGAGATTGTTGGCTTTTAATTAATATTTAATTAAGATGCTCAAGGACGAGGAATGCATGTTCGGAAGTGACGAGGGGTGGAAATTTGAGTTTACATATCTTGTTGGTGTTATTTTCGAATTTCATGTTCATAATCGAACTGCAAATCCGGCCGGGTTTTTGCAGATAAGGCTGAAATCGAGAATCGACCGATCAGACATTGCTATCACAATACTGTACTACTGCACACAAATGTATTAGACATAGACTGAAACTTGTAAACTAGAAGCATTATGTATCTCTTGGTTGTGATATAATAATAATAGCAAGGTCAAGAGTACATAAATAAATATATCATAATTAGACATAAGGCTGATTACTGAATCTATGAATTAGTTAGAATTTAGAAGCTTGCATGCACGGGCTACCGACTACCGAGTACCGGCTAGAGCGGTGTTGCTTATGTGGTCGAAGATGCTGGCATGGGCCTGTTTCTGGTTGAAAAAATAATGACAAGAAACAAACTTTTGATCATGAAAGACAATAATACAAGTATACAACAGTCTGCAACTCACCAAAGAATATGTATATATTACAGCATCTCTCGAAGCTATATTAGAAAAAGAAATTTGGTGTTTGAGATATTTTTTGAAAATAAATTTTCGATTATAAATGAAATACAATTAAATTATTGTAATAGTGAGCGAGAAGATTCAAGATTTATATTATAATTAATAATTTATTTACAACATTTTATCGAATCATTCGAGACTATTCCAAATTTAAGAGGAGTCTTTTTTTTCCAATGAGTTGGTTTATAGCATAATAAATGAGTATATGTTCTAAGAATTTTCCGAGTGGACTATAGTTGAACGAACTTGACAGAAAATAAACTTTTTAGCATCTCTAACGGGATAGGTAAATTGATTAGCTAAAATGATATAAAATAGATGTTATGTAAAATTTGTTGAATCTGTAAGGGGTTGTGTTTCAGTGATATTAGTTATAATGAATAGCTATATTTGAAGAACAGTTTTTTATTATCAAACTCCAAGTGTTCATTAAATTTTTATAAAAATACATAATATATTAGTATAATTATATATTATGAAGCCAAATACTGAACAAATATTTTATTATACCAATATTTTTATAAATATACAATGTATATTAAAATAATTATATAAGTAATTAATAAATTTGGTTAATAATGAAATAATATCTTTACACTTTTTTGTCAATATATTTTTACACTTAACACTGTATAAAATTAAAAATATTAAAATATAAAACAAAAATTATAATAAATAATACCCTGTATTAAATATAATAAATACATATATACATACACACAGTCTAGGGTATATTGTGGGCGGGAGAGCAATATGACGTGTAATATTTTAGAGGACGAGGTTTCATCCAACAGATATAGCATCCCACATATTATAGCTAATACGATACTTTCTTGGAGTGCTTTACTTTTTAGAAGATAGGTATATTTTCTGTTATTTGAGTACCACCTGCATTATATTGCTAACATGTGAGTCTCCTTGGAGACGCTCTCATCCAATCGTGCTCAAATAAGAAAAAGCTTCATTATGATTTGTAACTTGACTTTTATTTTCTTTTTTATAAAAAGAATGATTCTTTTTAGAGAATGAATATTTTTAGCGAAGAATGATAAAAACAATGTACTAACTCGTAAGTGGTGGGATCTAATTAAATTCTCGCAGACTAGCAATTTTCAGAAAAGTAGAAGCTTTATTTCAGCTAAATGGTTTAAATATCTAATCTTTTTGGGCTGAAATATTATAAAATCCATACAGTAATATTATGATTTTTTTTAATAATTAAATTTATAAATTTACTGAGTATTTATTCTAATAAATTTTCATAATCAGCCAACCTGGGACCCCGGACAACCGCAACAGGGAGATGATAAATCCATTAGCAGGGCTATGATAAGTAGTTCAGTAGGAGCTTTTCTTCTCCAAACTGGGCTGAAAATAATTGGTTCAGACTCTATGATAAATCGGCCGGTGTTTTTCCGCATCTTTGATTGATTGGGATTTCGAGCATTTGGGCTGGCAAATTGGGCTCCAAAGCCTCTCCAACAGCTTTGAGTACCTAAGGTAAAATATGAGTAATGAAAATAAAATATGACTTTGACAATGTCCCAATGATTACTTATATCATTAAGATCATTAGGATCCAGTACAATCATTTCTTCATTATTTATAAATAAATAATCACTCCTTATTTCTAAACATATTCTAATTTATATTTTATAATAAAATATCATAAACACTATATTTGTCTCTTTATTGTGTAGTATATTTTTAATGATGAAAAATGTTTTTAATAATAAAATATAAGATCAGGAAGGGATACAAATAATATTGTTGGAGTTCAAGATATTTATCTATATCCTAAATTACTAAAATTCAATATTTTATATTAAATTTAAGAAATGAACTAGGACTTTATTGGAGTTCCTATAATAGTTTTGAAATTTTATAATTTTTATTAATTGTTTTATTTGAAGAATATTTAAAAATACATACAAGTACATCAGATTGTAATTTTTATGAAAAAAAATAAAAATGAGGAAATTGTTTTATTACTTTTTCTGATGTTACATGTTTTTTCTTATAAAATACTAGCAATTTTAAATATTTGCATTAGTTTAAGACAAACCTTATTTCAAACTAAAAATTAGAGCATAAATAAAATTACAAAAATACAGTACAACATCAATAATAATAAATAAATATATTAACTCCAACTTGAATCAATGTAAATAATTATTAAGCTCATTAAAATAAGAGAAAAAGGAACCTGAGGTTGATCTCAGGAAATTTACTAAGGTAACAAGGTGTTTTAATATAAATTTTTAATGACAAATTTATAATTATACACAATGTTCTGAAATTACAACAGCACTCTCGTGTTCTAATATGAGATTTAAAAATGAACTTAAGGAAATTATGTAAGGTTCACCTTATGTTTGTTTGGATTGGGGATTGGGGATTGAGGATTGGGACGGTAAGGGTTGGGTTGTGTTTGACGCCTATATTGTTCGGATAGAAATGTTAATACGAGGTTCGACCTTATCTTATTTGGATCAACAGTCGATCATAAGAAAGGCTTAGTAAATAAAATTTGAGTTATTTTTTAAATAAATATTAATAAAATTTTATTTCCTAATATATATAAAATTTTAAAAATAAAATACGTACGAATATATGATTGTAATTGATGATAAAATAATTTCTGTTTTTTATTTATATTATATTATATTGGTTGAAGTAAATAATTGTGTAATTAATTAATTTATATATATACATTTATATTTAAATTAATTATTTTACAATAAGTACACATGCGATTTAAAAAAAAGAAAGTGAACAGATAGAAGAGAAATAATAAAAAAATTAAAAACAAATCAAAAAGAAAGTGAAGAGAAAGAAGAGAAATTTTGGAAATAGTATGAGTCAGGCGCTAAATGCTAATACACATCTCATAATAGAGCATTATTCTCCCAACACCTCAGATTGAAGTGTTAAAGCGTGTGAATAAAAAATGATATAAATTTGAAACTGGGTTTTGAAATAATAATACTAAAATAAAACAAAGGATCCCTAGTCGCTTTGTCAACACTCCCAACAAAATTCCCCTCTTGTTTGATATATCATATATCGTACAATTCAACATCAGATCCTGGCTCAATTTCTTCTCAATTCTCGATCTCTAAGGTATGTATGTATATTTGTATGTATGTACACTCCTTTTTATGCGTATTTATCTGCATGTATCTTTTTTTCCTGATTTCTTTATGAAATTATGATAGATACAGGGCTTCGTTCATCGATAATCTTCATGTCTTGCTACTTTTCTTAACTCGGACTGAGTCGACTCGGTTATGACTCGGTTGCGGTTCTTGAAAATTTTAAATTCATGGAATATACATTTTATTTCTTGTTTTGCAAATGCTTGTGCATACTTATGTATGTAAATGTATAGTGTGTGTGTGTGTGTGATTTAATTAGAGACTATATAATTATGTGATTTTTATTAATTTTAGATGATAAAATGCCAATTTTGACCTAATATTTGTTTTTTTGGCTTGCGTGTGTTAATTTGAAATTGACCATAAATGATTGTAAGATTGTGTAGGCGTGTGTGTTTGTGTGTAAGCTTTATTAGTTTGAGATGCTGAAGGAAGGTTTTGAGTCTATTTTTAACTAAAAACAATATGCTTATGTAACGGTTTTATCATTATGGGATTGTAAATTGCCATATGAAGAGTTGGGGTTGGTTTTTGGCCTACAAATCAAGTTCTTTAATTTGGGATTTTATTCTATAATATTAATAATTTGAGATGCTTCACAGGTGAATTTGTGTGAGAATAGGTAATTAGTGAACTATAGGGGTACCGAGGTACTCATTTCTTCGGGACTGGGGAGGTATTGTTTTGCTTATTCTGGAGTAGGAGTGGATGCCAGTTGTAAGAATGAGAAGAAGTACGAGAGGGTTTAAGGTTTTGCGGTCAGGAAAGCGGGTGTGGACTGATCAACTCGGTGAGATTGGAAAGAAACAACGCCGTCCTAGAGCTAGGGCTAAGGATAAAAAGGCGTTGACTGAGAAGTCTGGAGAGGAGGTTTTGGTATTAGAAGATAATGGGAAGCTGGATGAAAGTTATGATTTGAGTCGAGAGAAAACTGAAATGGATGTTGATGAAGATACAACAAAAGAAGCAGCCAAAGGAACGGATAAAATGTTGGGAGCTGTTTATGAGAGGAAAGATGAATTGAGTACTGGTGAATCTCCACTTAGCTGTACATTTGGCTCCTTCGGTGTCCATAAAAGGAGGAGTCTTAGGTTGAAGAAGGGTAGAATTTGTTCGCCATTGGTCACTGAAAATGCAAATGGCGCTCTGCCTAGTGTTTTGTCAGTCAGATATGATGTCAGCACATGCCCTTCTTTGGAATCTGGTCAGCAGGCTATTAGCCCTTTTGTAGATAGATCCATGACAAATGCCAAAAAATTAAAATCTTCAATTGCAGATTTAAGAGAGGATATTGATACATCCACCTGCTGTGGAAATATATTGGTTATTGAATTAGATAGATGTTACAGGGAGGAAGGAGCTATTTTTAACTTGGTGAAATCAGATCCGAACCGGTGGTTTGTTGCAATCGAGAAAGATGGCACAAGGAGATACGAAGTGATGGGGCAACATGTTATGAGACCATGTAGTTTCAACAGAATTACTCATGCAATAATATGGACTTGTGATAATGGTTGGAGGCTAGAGTTCCCTAACAGGAGGGATTGGTTGATTTTTAAAGAGCTCTATAAGGAATGTGCTGAACACAATATTAAGGCTCCTAGAGTGGGCGGCATTCCTATTCCTGGGGTGCGTGAAGTACCAAGCTACAGTCAAGGTAGTCGGGGTTCCTTCAAAAGACCACATTCTTACATCACCTGGAAAGATGATGAACTGACAAGAGCATTGGCAAAGGGGACTGCAAACTATGACTTGGACTGTGATGATGAACTGTGGCTAGACAAGTTCAATAATGGGTTTTTTCAAGACAAGAGAATCAATAAGCATATGTCAGCTGCTGCTTTTGAGCAGATAATTAACTCTTTTGAGAAAGGTTTGTACTGCATGCAAGATGATTATTCTGATGTAAGGGTTGCTGTTGATCTTTCAATGAATTTAGAAAGAAAGGAGGTTCTAGAAGCCGTGCACAACTATTGGATGAGGAAACGGAAGCAGAAAAAGTCGGCCCTGGCCAGAGTTTTCCAGGTAAATATAGCTTTGCCAAAATATGTGTGTAACGGAAAAGTAACTTCATATAACAATATGCTGCATAGTGGTGATGATATAAGAAGGTATGCATAAATGTTAATTACAGCATTATTTTGCTTCGTATTTTACGACTTCTGTTATCTGCTTCTGCATATGCTTTACAAACTCACACATAAATCCCTCTATCTGAAATCTGTTGCACCTAAAGCGTCTAATGGTTCTGTAGTATTTGTTTTACAAGAAGATTGTTTCTACAGTTAATAATAACACAAAATGAAAATGTTGTCATATTTAAGTGCTACAACTGCAGGGTCATGCCATCCTATATACTTCTTTCATCGCACTAATATTTGGACCATATTAAACTTAAAAATGTACAAATTTGGCAAATGAGAATAACTGCAGGGGAGAGGAGAGGAATGCTAAAATAAATAAAGTTAAGAAGATATGAACTTTTATTAAGTTCTTTGAACCTCTTTTTCTGCTATAGGAGTTAGAAAATATATTTTGATCTTGTAGTGGAGTGTGTAGGGAGGCCCCTTTTTTATTTTTAAATCATAAGGAGACCAAGCTACTAAATGTCTCTTCTTTTGCCTTTGTTTTTCTCTGTACAGTCATTATTTGCTGATTTTCCCTATCAATTAAACAATAAGGTAAATCATAAATGAGTTTTGAAATTAATAATTTTGTTATGGAAAAATAACTTCATATGACAGTATGTTGCATAGTAGTGAAGACATACTCGTATGTCTGCACATTTTATTACAGCATTATTATTCTTTCATATCTTACTTTATTTGCTCCAGTACATGCTTTACAAACTCTCACATATATCCTTCTATCTATTACATGTAAAGAGTCTAACTGTTAAGCGGTATTTGTTCTTATCCAATTGATGTCACAGAATCTCAGAATTTTAGCACTTAAATATCAGTGTCATGTCATATTTTAAACTTCTATCAATAATTTATCGGGTTTATATGCGGACCAAAATTGTACCTTGTTAATGCACAAATTTGGCAAATGGGACAATTCGTGGGAAAGAGGAATTACTAAACTAAACAAAGTTTAAAAACAGGAACAATAATTAAGTGCCCTGAACCTCTTTTTCTTGTTTAGCCGTGGGAGAATAGTTTTTGATCATGTAATGTAGTACTGTAGGGATACCTCTTTTTCTTACTTTTTAAAAACACAAGTGAACCGAGCTATTGAATCTCTATCCTTTGACCTTTAGTATTTGCTTCTACTGTATGTCATTATTTGCCCATTTGCAGTTACCTCGTCACATCTATAGCGCATTTATCTGTTGGACAAGCTGATCTTCTTGGCCCCTTTTGACTTAACTATGTTATTTGATGAAGGGGTTATGTTTCTCTTAGAGAGTGCATGGAACAGTATTTTTAATAGTTTCATGGAATCAGAGACTCTCTGTAAGTATATATGGAATCAGGAACTATATGTACCGGTGTGTACTGTGTAGTAAGTGCTCACACAAACAAGCTATCTGGACCAGGGCTGTCTGGAGCAGCTCCGACCGAGCTGATCCTAATTTTTTGTTAATGGTTTAACTCTTAAGATATCTGATCCAAGACCCAATCCCTAGTTTAGTGATCCTCATAATAAACAAATTGCATATGGATTACCCATGATTCGATCTGAGAAACATAGGGAAATCTTGTGCTTACTCGAGACGCGGGAATAGGTGTGCTTTTCACAAAATTAGTAGGAAGATTTAGGTAAACTTTTGGAGAGAGATCATGGTCCATAAAAAGCGAACAGCTTGAGTAGAGCAGCTGTTTTATAAATTAGCTAATCTGGTCGTGTATCAGATTCTATAATCTAAATTGTATAGTATATCATGTCAGATGTAGTTCAGTATGTATATTATCTAGAAGCCCTATCCAATCTGATCTGATGAAAAATAATGGATTCGGATCAACCCAATTTAAAACCTATCCGATCCATGGACAGCCATATGTTGGATTTTCATTTTGCATTCCACATGAGGTCAGTGCACGCACAAAGGGTATGCTGTTACTGGTGCACTTGATCCCCCCCCCTGCATACCACAATAAAACTAGGTTTTATCTGGTAATTTAAATATTGAAATGTGTATCACAATATTTTCTTATGCTACTGGTGGTTTTAAAATCTCTAGATGAGCTGAGAGTTGGGAGGTGATGCGTGTGGAACCTCTACATTTGTGTGTGGAACCTCTACATTTGTGTCTATATACCTAACGAATATACATTTGTTGACTCTACCTGGGTGTCTGTACATGTCAGAAAGTTTATCACGATTATGGCTTCTTCTTATATATATTTAACAAACATAAATGATCCTTGCTGACACAGTGTTACCAACCAAGGGAAACTCATATATCACCGGCGGTTATTCTTGGCAAGAAAAGGTCATGCACTCGACAGGCTACCAGAAGTGGAAGCCAGCGAAGAACTTTTTCATCAAGTATTGGTCTACCTTTGCATCATCCATTATATTGTTAATAAGAAAGACAGCTTGAATTTTTCTCTTCGAGCACATTTGTCGTCATCTAACTAATGATGTATTCAGAGCTTTTGATTGTTTGATAACAGTATTAACTGGGGAACAGTAAATATATTGTATTTCATGGTCTAGTGCAATGGAAATGTTTTATTGGTGTTCGATATATAGATTATATATGTACATGGTCATGATGCTTTCATCAGTGATTAGCCTGTTCTTCAGAGGATTATGTTTGATGCCAGGAAATCTCCCAAATTGCCAGTCAAATAAAACTAAATGTTTTCCGGCAATGTAATTTTAACGGAACTTGGTACTTGGCCTAAACTATAAACCATGTTGATTATTTTAATTTTTGAATTCCCACTATTACTCCCGGCTATTAAAAAAATATTATTCAAAAAAGGTATTTTTCTTTATGTTTAATTATATTAAATAATAGCGGACTTTTAATATTCAAATAAAGAAAAATAAATATTCAGATGGGTAAATTAAAAAAACAAATATTAAAATATTTGCAATCACATCATAATTTTTTTGGGGCAATCGCATCATACTTTGAAAAAATAAAATGAAATAAATACAAAAGTGTAAATTAAAATGGCGATGTATTCTATCAAATATTGGCTGAATTGCGGTGGGCAGTGGCATAAAATTGATGGAATAATTAAAATTTGTAATATGTCACTTTATAGTATAAGATAGATACAAAAATGGGTGTATGTATAATAAGCTCCATTTTCCGTATATCTCCATCTCTAAACTTGACTTGTAGAATATCAAAAACTAAAGTAGCACTTCGCCGTTACAACACCAATCGAATCAGCTCATCAATGGATTCTCCTCCTCAAGGTTACAGAAAAAACGTCGGTATCTGCCTAATCAATTGCAACAATAAGGTCTCTCTCTCTCTAAGTAATTTTCACTCATCTATAGTCGTATCTCGATAATTAATATTGTTTTCGGTCCGAGATAATAGATAATTTATTGTATATTTATATAATTTGCTGTATCTGTTAGGCATTGGTAGTCATTTTTTGTACTGGATTGTTAATATTGGTAAGGAGAAGTCATAAAATAATACCCGAAACATAAAAATGAGAAATAAATGGGATTGGTTAGTTAATTTCGGATACAAGTAGCTGCAAATGTGACTTATTGTCGATTTTGTAGATTTTCTCTGCTTCACGGCTGGATATACCGGATGCATGGCAAATGTCCCAGGTAAAATCAGGCTATTTGGTCAGTGTATGTATGAATTTCTGCTATTATTTTCTTTGAATTATGTAATTATATAATGTTTCTGTAATCAAGTGGACGGATCAGACCAATTTAGTTTGCTATATCCCATACATTGTTGATATCATATTTATGAGCTTGATAGATTTAAGAGTTATCCGATACATAACAGGTTTTAAACCCTGGTAATAGCTTCTGTGTTATATCCTGTATATATTATCATAAGAGGGATCAATTTACAAAGCTGTTTGTTGGTTGTAGGGGGTTGATACCCCTCTTTAAAATATATATTTAATAATATAATCATGATCTAATTTGTCAGCCAATTTAAATATTATGAAATATAAGAAACTAATTTAATAAGGAGTTTCCCACTAACTAATATATATTGATATTCTAAGATTGATGACCACTACTAATTATAATATAATATTATGCATAATTTTATCAATAAAAAAATCTTAGCCACCAAAAAATTCATCGTCAGTCAGGGCCGAAAGTTACAGCAAAAAGGCATACTGATGGCAACTATCAATCGAACTGTTGAAATTTAGCCAAAAGGCCGAAATTCAGCCAAAAGGCCGAATCTCTAAAAGCCCGGCTCACGAGGCTTTTCTTACTCTGTCGGTTTTAGTTGATATTAATTAGAGGGCGGACGGGTACAGAAGCAAAGGTTCTTCGTGAGTGTATTCATTACCTCGATATGGTAGCCTCAATTATTCTTTACTATAACCTATAATTTACAAAGTCATAACCCGTGCAATGCTCAATATTTAAGTAAATATATTTTATAATGTTATATTTTTATTAGTATTTGATATGAAATTTTTATAAGGTTGAGAACTTATGTTAATTAATATGTATGATATAGAATTTGTTGAAGATATGGGTGATAATAAATTAATTAGATGGGTTAGTTTGATAATAATTAAAATTAGGTATAATAAGTAGAATTCTATTTAATATAGATATATATATAGTTTGGGTCCATGCTATAGTAAGTAAAAATTATGATTAAACTAACTCTTCTAATTAATTTATTATCACCCATATATTTAACAGATATACATAAAACAAAAAAATTCATACGTATTAACATAAGTTCTCAACCCTACAAAAATTTCATATCAAATACCAATAAAAATATAACTTTAAAACTATATTTACTTAAATCTCAGTCAATCCGTGAATTGCACGAGTTATAAACTTGTATAGTATTATGCATATTTTAATCAATTAAACAATCTCAACCAATTAAAAATTAATAAATAAAAAGTAAGAAATTAAAATTCTAAGGAGCTTCTCACCATGTAGAGAGAATTTGGTCGAGACTCGAGAGCCAATTAACATATTTTGTTCAAAAATATTACAAATTACGATAATATCCAATATTAAATCCTTATATAAAATTAGTATAATGAGGATCGTTGGTTGTCAATGTCAATGGCATTTGAATGCGACTAATATATTTGACACATAGTCAATGTCAACACTGTTTCATTATTGTAAATGAAGCAAACATATCGTGGTCTAGATTACAAATCTATTACAAGTACAAAAGTGAATTTAGCCCAAGTTCTATTGTACTATTCTAAAGAGTGAGCTCTTAGAACCATTATTATAAATTTAAACTCACATCTGTACTAAATTTACTAAAATGTAGAATCTACCATCAAGGTTGTCAGGACGTCTAGAAAATGGCTGGGCTACTTGTTTTAGGACAAGCTACAAGTTTGTGAGCGCTTCAATTTTCTGAATCAAGGCAGTTTGTGAGCATTGCAATTCACTGAGGTGCTCTGCAACCTCTTCTGCCATCAACATTTGTTCTAATAGCTTGATCTTACAAAAAAGAATTATAACATGTTATTTACTTTTTTGAAATTCTTTGTTATTCAACAGTGTGTGAAATTTAGTATTGTACTCCTTTGGAAATTGTGTTTTGCGGTGCCATGTCTAATAGTTCCAATAAACAGGGTGGAATTGATGAAAGTGAAAATCCAAGAGATGCAGCTGTCAGGGAACTCAGAGAAGAAACTGGAGTTACTTCAGCAGAAGTTATTGCAGAGGTTTAAAATTAAAATTACATCTGCATTATTATTTCCTATCAATCTCTGGATCTAAAATATAATACGAGTTCCAAACAAAGTGGTAGAAGGAAAACAAAATTGGAAATATCTTGTGCTCTTACACTGTGCTCCCCCGAATGTAGTTACACTATCTTTCCGAATATAGGAAAGAAAATATAAGAATAGAAAATGAGCATTTTTCTTTCTCTACTAATCTTTCAAAAAACGGGAAGAAAATTTTGAAGACAAATATATGAAGATCTTCTTTTCAATTCTTTAGCTTTCATATCCTTTCTTTCCAAAGAAATCATTCAAGAACAAGCAGGATCAAGCTCTAGAAATAAATTCTGTAACTTTCTTCTTCTTTCTTCTTTCAGGAAAAAGTTTCTGGAACAGTGTTAGTGTTTAGGTTGTATTACCTTGTATGAAATAGAATGAGGTGAGAATGTGACATATTAATACCTTCCTCCATTCCACTCTTTAGATTGAAGTCATGGTCCACTTCTTCTAATTTTAAAATGAATGGGCCTTCCCCATTTACTTTACAATTCCTATTATAAAGAACTAGCTTATACCCCTTGCAAAGCACATATTCTTTAATACACATTTATTGACTTAATATTATTTTAAATATTAATGATTTAAATTTTTATAGTTGTGTAGAATGAATTCCCTTACCTTTATTAGTATTTTTAGAACTAATATTATGAATATTAAATTTTAATATATTGTTAATAGTATTTTGACCCTTAATCTATGTTATGTTTTTAGAGATAATAATATAAATATTAAATTTTAATATGATGTTGATAAGATTTGAACTTTAGATATAAATATTAAACTAGATTTTATATGTTGTTGATTAGATTCGAACCTTAAACCTATATTAGTATTCTTAGAGTTATAAATATTAGATTTAAAAATATTTGTAAAGACTTAATGAGTATCGAACCCTCGACCTTTGGTAGTACTTTGGATGAGATCTTTGTTACGCTTATTATATATAGGATATAATAGAATTTGCATCCCTCTCATATGTTTCGTCTCACACCCACACCCTTCGCTTACATCTCTTATTTTCTTTGAAAATTTTCATTCCGTTCTCCCATCATTCTCTCTCTTCCAACAGAACACAATCATATGGTTTGTTTCAAGTGTAATAGTGGTTATATGCTTTGTTATCTTAATAACATTTCAATGCCAATGGTCTTACTGAACTCAAGGATTACAACTTGAAGGATTACAACTTGATTGATTTCCGAATTGAGAAGACATGACAATGAAGCTGTAGACAATAGACATATGTTATGTTTAATGTTGCCATATTGGATATATAGTGAGAATTTCAATTCTTTAAGGATCATGCGATGTACCTTTTTGTGAGTTACGTATAAGATTGACTAAAGATTTGTAAACTAGGACTTAGTACCACTTTTCCTACTAACTCAGTCATACATCCTTAACTTTATTCTTTTCTGTTCGAATATGCTAGTTTAAGTCTTTGTGCATGGATATAGAGTGGACATGTAAAGATCATAAAAATTGTTGCTGCATATTAGGGGTAACCTTGCATCTGACAAATTTAAAATTTCACGAAACTGTTGTCAAGATTAAAATCTGTACCTTTTCCTTGCTTTTGACGAACTCTTGCTGTCTTGCAATAACTTGACTTTTTTAATCTCAGACTCATTGATATCTGATGACCCAAAGAGGCTTCGGAATGAAAATAGAATTAAACTTTTCAATAGACGTTGTTCGATATTTAATTAAATCACTGAACATTTGGCTTGTGTATCAATATCAAAGATTTTTTTAACATGAACCATTGGAACTGCCTAAAATTAATTTTATAAGTGCAGTTCACACTTTCAAAAACTGCAAAGCATGGGTGACATGTCTTAATTACAGATTCATCATGCAGGCACCACATTGGTTGGCATATGATTTCCCTTCGGATGTCAGGGAAAAATTAAATCGTCAGTGGGGATCAGACTGGAAAGGTCAAGCACAGAAATGGTATGTAATGTGTTATTCTGTAGTCAGTTACGGGGCCAGGAATTTGGTTTAGGGGAGCCGAATTTTGGCTGAGCAATGTATTAAGAAAAATCTATAATGTCATTGATAAGTTAAATATGTAAATAAATTTTAATTAAACTATAGTAAAATTAAAAAGAACAAAATATGATTATAAATAATAATAATAAATGAATTTGATAAATTTGATAAAAGTTAAATAATATTTATATATAAAGTAATTATATAACATTTCTAATAAAAATTATTACAAATAGGCCTGAGTTATGGCATTGTAAATTAAATATATAACACTATGATCTATGTAATCCCCCCCCCCTAATTTTATCATGTAATCTATAAATATACACATAAAAACTATATACAGTATTGTCTTTTTATTTTTATCCAAATAATATATTTTTAATCTAATCTTTTCCCATTTTGAAAAAAGAAAACAACCCAAAATAGTTGTAGATATATATTTATTTTATTTATCTTGAATATACAAATGTTTATTTATGTATGTTTTGTCAAGTATGTTGCTCTCTCTACATAATTGGACTGAGTTTTAACAATGCAACTTAAAAAAAGTACTGACAAGTGAAATTTGAGCGTGAGCCATAGCATCGAATAAATGTAGAGTTATTAGATCTAGACACCAAAAGGTAAAACAGAGGAGAAAGTTAAAAATTCAAAATTGCGACAAATAGGTGTTATGTAGTAACACCCTGTCCCGCATCGAAACATTTGGAACAAGTTAGTTTATAAACTTGAGTCCTATTAGCAAGTGCACAGGCCAAATGATCATAAACCGCCCACTTGTTTGGTTCTTAGCTGATTCAACTATTTCATCAACACATCTCAATTAGAGTATACCGGATCTAAATTGCCAAGCTCTTTCTCTGACCGAGTAATGCTGTACTTGGGACTAAATTCCTTAACTTTGTATTGGCACTTCTTCCATATGGGGAAATCACTAGTTGTGTGGAAACACTTGATTGTTGAAACAGACTGCCCTGCTAAGCATTTGATTGCAAATACATTGGTGGTTACATTTACTAATTATCGTTTTCCTGTCCAGTACAGTTAAAGGGGGTTCTGTCCTTTGAATAGTACAGTTGGTTACTACTTTTTTGGTATTAAATTGTGTCTTCTTTTTTGCTGGAGGGTTGCTCAGATATGATAGGTGCAATTACATTTCTATCTTTTGTTAGCTGTGCATTTTGTCGAAAAAAGAAAATTTGAAGTTAAAGAAAATCTTTGACCGGAAGAATTAGGAATGAGTGAGAAAAGGCTACTGACAGGTGTAATTTTGATCTTAAATTCCTTAGGATACAACATGTTTTGCCTATCAAGTTACTGCTTTCACAAGTTAGATTAGAGATGATTTGGCGACTGATACCTTTCAGTTCTCAGCTGGTCCCAATAACACTTCACATGGCACAAATGAAATGACCTTATCTTTAATATTATTACTCTTTTAATTCGAAACCTGTAGGAACCTATGTGTTTCTTTCCCTAGACTAGAATAATGTCATGTTTGTGAAGAGTCTTGCCTTCATCTATATGGTTGCATATGAATATCACATTGTTGGACAAACTTTGGCTAAAAGACCTATCATATAATAATCTGAAAGAAAGTTTTGATATTCCATATATGGATATTATATGTTTGAGAACACAACAGCCTTTTTTGCTTAGCATGCACATTTGTCATTATCTTGATACAATCCTCTACTTGAAACTCTTAAGGTTCCTCTTTAGATTTACCGGAAAGGACGATGAAATAAATCTCTTGGGTGATGGTACTGAGAAACCTGAGTTTGGAGAATGGTCATGGCTGTCACCAGAACAAGTACTTGATCGAGTGGGTTCCACTTCCCCAAAAACTTTTGATATGAATTTGGTTATAAAAGAACTATTTATTCCTATTCACACCTCTTGCTTTACATTTTTTTCTGCAGGCAGTGGAGTTCAAGAAATCAGTTTACAAGGAAGTTTTGACGGTTTTCTCCCCTCATCTCAACTCAAACTTATGAAGAAGGTTGACATCGCTCCAGCACGAGTTCTCATTTATTTTTTTGCCCTCTGATTTAAGTAATTTCTATGTCTTCCTTGTTCTCCAACAAGAGATAACACTCAAAGTTTGCATTGTCTTTCACAAGTGAACTCTTGATCTCAGTTTTTAGTTGAAATAGAGCTTGAAATTGATTCAATCAATAGTCCTTCCATACTTTTGTGTAATTCATAGAAAACCACTATATGCCTTTTTCTAGAGTAAATTATATTGTTCATATAATAGTCTCCTTCTACTATGAGAGCCATGTTGATTTCTAAAAAATTATTAACTAATTTTGTTCCATGTTAGTTCATATGAGAAACTTTGTATTCTACGATAGTTTACAGTTTCTAATGCCAATTGTTACCTCATATGTTGGAGTGACTAACTTTAATTACTAAGTGAAATATAATTATTTTTAATTATAGTACATATGTAATTAGTCATTTGAGATAAAGAAAATATAATTCAAATTCAAGAATTTTGTATCTCCTAAAGTTCAAAAACTTCCCTAAATATCCCAAGTTACAGTTTAAGGAAGTTAATAAAAAAAGTGCTCTAACAATGTAGAAGTGATTCCTTAAATCACTATGACACTCTCTTCCTTTATTATTTTTAAGGACCTCTCTCTTTATTATAACTAATATTTTATTATAAATTATTACAAACACTCTTTTTCTCTCTCTATTATATATTATACTTAAATGATGAATAGTACTTTTAATAATAAAATATTAAATAGGGAATGGAGATAAAAAAACATTGTTAAAGATGAAATTAGTTATCCATGTTCTAAGTTACTTAGGAACTAATTTTTTATATTATATTTAAGGAATTAGTTAGGACATTGTTGGATTTGCTCCAATATCCTAAAGTGTTGTTCTAACATAAAATTTGGGGCACTTTAACCTGGGTGCTGTAATAATGTCCTAATGGTGCCCTAAAATACTAGAACATCCCTCACATGCCTTATTTATATGACACTACTACACATGCCTCATTTCATTTTTATCAATAAAATATGTATTTCCCTTTTTTATATTTCTTTTATCTTTTCAAATATATACTATATTATTATAACCGAAAGATTAAAAGTTTTGATCGTCGGTTTGGTATTGGGTACACCATAAAAAAGATCTTAACCGTTCAATTTTATGTGAACCATAGAAACAATCTTAACAATTGAATTTTAATAAAATATAATTTTAAAAATAATATAATCATATATATAACTCTAATACCGTTAGTCCACTTTTTATACAAGATACAATAATATTATATTATATTTAAATTATATTCTATGAATATTAAATTTTATGAATATTAAAATAATAATATTATTTTATTAACATTAATTAAATTTTATCACTATGTTATATCTATATTATCTATACTTTTATATTATATTATTTAAAAAAAACTTATCTTTTAATTTGAATATTTAGTTTTACTCACAATCTACTAACATGTTTCAATTTTCTGCATCGCTCAAACACTTTAATTTATTTAAAATTATAATTAAAATATTTCTAATATATTTGTAGCTCTTTTTATTAATAAAAACTTCCTAATTAAATTTAAAGAAAAATAAAAAGTTTGGTCAGTTGGTCGTCCGTCCGGTAAGTCCTCTTTTTATACAACTCTTTTTATCATCCGTAAGTTTTCTTTTTATACAATTTTTTATGCAATTATGATATAATTATAATTTAATTTTAAAACATATATATTTTATATATAACTCTATCATCAGTGAATCATTTTTTGTACAACAATCTAATAACATATCCCATTTCACTTCTAATTAAAATTACAACTTATTAATTAAATCTCATGAATATTAAAATAATATTATTATTTTATCTATAAATAATTTTTACCATATATTATATTATTATAGCGAATATAATAAAAAAAAATTAAATTATATATTTAAATCATATAAAATAATTAATATATAATTTATTAATCTTGCCCGTGCTTTGCACGGGCTATAAGCCAGTATAAATGTAATTCAAATATACTATTATTTTAATAATATGGCATGAGAATATGACAAGTTGTTGGAGTTAAGATATGTATATACTTAAATTACTAGAATATTATATTTTATTATATTTATAAAACATTTTGTACAACATTGTTCAACTTGCTCTAAATGATGGCAACAAATTTAGTGAGAAACGAATGAGTAGTGCATATATAGTGTTTATGTATCAAATGTATTGTTAATCAAATAAATGTTTACAGGTAAGAACTAAAAAGTAAATTAGTAGTTGGCCTAATATTTTGCATTTATCATGTATATATTATCAAATTTATGCCTAAAACTATAACATAATAATCCGTTAAACGGTTTATACAAACTCATATTCAAGTTTATATATGAATTATCAATATATATAAACTTTTATTCAATAATTATCAAATTGGATCTCAATTTCAATCCAAATTTGTTATACTAGAGTTGGATTTTATTTGTGGCCCCTACTTGACAGGAGTAGTCGAGTAGATAACAAGCATATACAGGCTATGCAGCCATACAGGTAGCATAAAACTACTGGCTGCCTTGTGTTTCTTCTACAGATCTACCTATTAACATCCCAAATTTCCCCCCAAAATCAGTATCGCTCAAATTTATTTTAGTTTGGTATATCAATTATCTATTAATGTAAATAATCAAGACACAACCTGAGTTGGTACAGCACGAAGCGGATGAAGCTTTGCTAGAGTGATCCCAAACTTCTCCTCCATGTCCAATTCCTCTGGTGCAACCCCACCTTCAACTTTCCAGTCAAAACAATTTATCAGGGAGGCCAACATGACCGGCACCATCCTCATTGCCAATGGCAATCCAGGACATTTCCTTCGACCTGCACCAAATGGAATCAGCTCGTAATCATGGCCATTGACGTCAACTTCGGAAGGAATTTTTCCATATTAGAGGATCACGTCCCATAGTCCATGCATTGACTAGGACTTGCGAATTCTTTGGAACAGTGTAGCCACAGAGTTGAACATCATCTTTTACTTGGCGGGGTATTAAGAAGGGAGCAGGTGGGTGTAATCTTGCAGTTTCTTTCACAATACATTGCAAATAAGGCAACCTAGATATGTCTGCTTCTTCTATAATCTTGCCTTTTCCAACCACTTGATTCAGTTCAGCTTTCACCTTCACTAATATTGTTTTTGAGTTTCTTAATATCCCAGCCATCCCCCACTCCACTGTACTTGAAGTTGTATCTGTTCCTGCAGCGAACAAGTCCTGCCAATGTGTTTCAATATAATGAACTTGGTTTTTTTGATAATTTTAGCATGATATTCTTGATATCAAAAATAGTTTTTCCAATGAGGGGACACATTACCATCTTAGAATGATATTCATATCAAGGCTCCTCATTCTCATTCTTAATTAGTTCTCTTTGAAATAAATAGGAATTATCTTTGAAAACAAAATAAATAAAAATTGAGGATTCTTGAAATAAAGAATATTAAATTGGATGAAAGAAAGATTTCATCACTAGCATTATAATCCAGTCCAGTGGGTACCCACTTCTCTGGAAAGCAAGAAAAATGAACTTACCACAAAAAAGTGTTGGATTTGTGTTCTGTCCATCTCATTTGTTTGTAACATTCTTAGCAGTTCAGCAAGCACGTCTGTCGTACTATTCTCACCAGAGTTTCCGGATCTCTTCAACTCCAAGCGCTCAGTTATCAAACCATTGAATAACTTGAGTAGCTTCCCAGCATGAGCAGTAATTCGCCGGTTTATACCTTGTGGATCAATCCATTTAAGAACAGGAAAATTATCTGCCAAATTAGGCTTACCCGTATCAGCCATAAGTTTCCACACCAAGTCCCTGAACTTTTTACCCTCCTCCGAGTTCTGATAAGGATCTACCATATCCTTTGAAATATAGTGTTGGACAAAAGATTAAGCGAAGTTAGAAATGCAGCGCGACCGATATCTACAGCCTCGCCACTTTGGCTACACTTCACACTGTATGCAATAAGCTCATGCACCTTCCTACTTCGTAGATGCTGATTTGCATCGAGCTTGCTAGGTGTAAATATATACGAGCTCATGATTTGTCGTAGACTTCTCCATTGACTACCAACAGGTAACCATACTACCGAGTCTTTAAAATGGTTGCAAGCGCGTAGAGCGTTGGGAAGAGGACGACTAGAGAATGCGAGATCTTGCTTTTGGAGGACTTGTTGAGCTGCGCTTGCTGAAGAAATGACTATGATGGTTACACGGCCTAGTTTTAAATACATGATGGGACCGTAAACTTGAGCTAGCTCGGATAAGGACTTATGAGGTTGCTTGCCTAGTTTGTGTATATTTCCGATGATGGGCAAGGGGTAGGGTCCCGGTGCATGTTTTTGAGGAGCTCTGCCTCTAACTCTTGAACAGAAGTGGATAAAGGCTAGCAGTATGCACACGAATACGCTGATTATTATTGTATCCATGTATGATGGTGGAACTGTGGGTTGAGAGGCGGAGATATGCAGATCAATATTGTAAAAATTAAGGCAGGTAGGTAGAGATATTATTGTTGATGAACTACCATTAGGTAAACTGCAATGAAGAGTACAAAATGCGAGGTCGATCTTTTAAAATTAAAATCATGGTGTCATTGTTGTACAAAATGCGAGATCTTACAAATTACGTGAGGACATAAAATTACAGAACATATTCGACATTAGTTTTCTGCAATTTTGTGTTATATAATTTTTTTATGTTATATATATTTTTATTTGTTTTATAATTATTTTTGACGTTTAATATTACTTTTTTTTTATGTTCAGTAGTATTTCATAATTATTTGTAAACCAAATTTTTATAAAATAAGAATTGGCTCCTCAGTTAGTCAAATAACTAGCTCAAATCCTACTCATATATTATATGTTATAATAAATTATTTTATTTGTTTATGTTTGACTTAGATGTTGAGAAATTGGTACATCTTACTGAATTTTATTTGAAAAATATTTCGCAGACATAATTTTTAATGATTTATAATTAGTTAAACATGTACGTTTATAATATCAAAAGAGGTGATAGATTCTCTAGTACGGAGGTTTGAAAATATTGAATAAAAAATGGTTGTAATTGAGAAGTCTTGCAAATTAGCAAAAATTGAAGAAATAAAATTTTTTACACGAATCCATTAATGTATCGCTTGATGGAATTACTATTATTTTATCAGAGTGAAACAATGAAATTTTACAAGTGACTATTGTAGAAAAGATGTTTTCAGCAATAAATAAATATTATTAGGAATAAATTCGGATATAACTCATCCAGCCAGGCCCAAAAATATAATACGGGTCATATTTTTTTTAGTTATAATACGGGTCATATTTTTTTTTAGTAACGATTCCATGCGGGTTATACTGTATATTACGAGCTTTCCCAAACCCTAAATATGCAACATGAGAACTCGCCGGGGTCACCATACCCTAGCAAACGGAGAATCCTATCAGCTTTATCGAAATTCATCGGTAAGTGTCATACACAATATATATCTGTGTATTATTTGTAAATTACATATAGTTATTTACGATAAAGTCTGCGTACATCTTATCCTTCCCAACGTGCAAGATATACGATATGTTTGGTTTGTTGATGTTTATTAGATTAGTATAAACGTTTACGACATGAATTAAACCTTCTTTTGTTACCGAGTATGTGTTTCTTTCTTGTATATTATCTGTTTATGTCTACCTTGATTAAGTGCAACTTGATTGTGTTTTACATGTGTGTGTATCCTACCTTCTCGTGTTGAACATTGGAAGTGATTTTATATAGATGTGGTGCCAGCTGTCTGAAACTGTTTTTATGTGTTTGGTTCGTGTTTCGTATTTAAAGATATGATTTGCTATTCCACTAGCTTAACTAATAATCTTGAGGGACATCCTTGGTGAGTGTTTTAGTAGAAGTATAATCTTGGACTATTAAAGTTTGTGTTAATTAACATAATGCTGCTTAGTTATTAAATAAAGTGAATGAGATCCGACCAAGCACTTTATGTATTAAATTTAACATTGTTTTGGTAACTCTTGTAATTGTGCGCGTCGGGCCTTTTGAACTGTGCACATATTAGCCGTTATGTATACATTCAAGTCATGGTCCCACTAAAACCTATTTTAGAAACTAATACCATATTTGAAATGTGCGTCTCGTAAAAACATATGGCACACGTTTCAGAAATGGTGCAGCATACAAATACATTGAAACTGAATCAGCGGCTCTTTTCAGTTGAAAAATATTTTCGCTCCTGTGGGGGATCAACCCCGCAACCTCCCACTAGGAAGCAGGGGCATTAACCCCGCAACCTCCCAAGTCTCTTATTTTTTCAACTGACTAATTCCTTAGTTTTTAGCTTTCTCTTTTCCTTTTATTTAGAAAACCAACATTCTTGTTATCTACGGACCCAATTGTTTTGATTCATAGATTCACATCTAGCTCTGGTTTTCAGTCACAACAACTCAATGATATTGACCCCCCACTGGCCACTGAACTGATTTTGCCAGATTGATGGACCCGGACAATTTCAGTAATCCTTAGATCCCCTTTCTTGACTTCATCTTGTTAGCAGACGATAGCTAAAGATCTCAATGGAACCACAAAGATGCAAGGCCATGAATCACTAGAGCAAGATGGTTCCAAAATTGGCACTACCGAACTGGTGACTCAATTAAAGTTTAGGGGTGCTCTATATACCAGAGGTAACCCAAATCTTTCCCCTATTGATAGTCTCATGGTCAAATTTGACTCTGTTGAGATGTTTATCAATGTTCCTTCGTGATATCAGTTAAGGCTTTACCTAATAATGTTTGTTATGATAGTGCCTTTGCTACAGGTAATCTCTCCCTCGCTTTTCTTAAACACTCTAGAAACAACTGGTTAGATAGTTGCATTAATTGGTTTTCTGATGTTTCTCCCAATCCTAAGCATAATATTCATTGGGAAAGGTCCTTGGCCATTGACAAGGTTGATGGGTTAAGGTCTATTCTCTTTAACCCGTTAGGCCACTTTGTTCTCAAATCTGACTCTATACCTCAAGTGCACAATCGGCTCACCAATGATTGTGTTGATTTGGGGGAGTACCCCATGTGACTTAGGCCTTGTCTAGAAGGTTATTTCTTTTCCCAATTTCCAAGTTGAAGCCCCTGTTTGGGGGTGCCTTACTGGACTATTGATTACCCATGTTATCTTACTATGAACATGTGTCTATCTTGATGCTAACCATCTGAGGCCGAACCATACCATGGCTTCTGGCATTGATGTCTTGAAAGGATCTCGAACTTATGATCCAGTTAAAGTGGACTACCTTTCTCATAAAGAGTCCTCTTTTCTCTGTAAAGACTTTGGTCATGTATTGGACAGTTGTCCACATAAACAGTTACTGATGGATGTCCTCTCTCTATATATTGTTAATTTGTTGAAATAAGGGCCGTTTGGTTAGGGGTAATCAGTAAAGGGAAAGGGAAACAACTAGATCCATTCCCTTTGATGTTGTTTGTTTTATAAAAGCAATAATTCCTTTTGATCATTTTAAGTTTTGGTGTTAGAATACAGTATAAGATCCTAAGATCCTGGTAAGTCAGTCTCCCAATACCTTGAGGTTTTAGGAGACGGTAACTTAACATGGTATCGGAGCTCCCGTCGGCAAGGTTCGACTCCCTACCACCCCCAATATTCTCATAATTAATTATGGACACAAAAGGCTCGTTATGCCCCAAAGATGGGCGCCCTTGATCCACTCTCGACCCATAAATGGGATTTCGAGTGTGGGAGAATGTTAGAATACAATATAAGATCTTGGTAAGTCATAAGTCAGTCTCCTAACACTAGGAGAACTGATAACTTAACATTTGGGGGGTTTACCCAATACTCCACCACTCACATTCCCCACCCCTCCCAAGGTATTTGTTTTCCCTTTCTCTTATCTATTTCTCTCTCTCATATACCAACTCACTTTCCACCTCCATGTAACTATATCTTATATCAATCCTAAACAAGGAAAACAATTCAAGGCTATTATTTTCCTTTCTCTTCCTTTCCCTTTCTAAGCCCATTTACCTTTCCCCCATGTAAACCAAACGCCCCCGAAATGGCTTTGCCATGTAACCTATATTTATATCTTTGTCACTGTTGCCCATGTTTTTGAACTTTGTGTTGACTGCCGCTGGTTGTTAACAGTCTTAACTATTGCCATTTGAATGTGCTTTTGATGCCGTTGTCTTTGGCCCTATTTTAATATATATTAACTTATCTTAAGTAAGCCGAGCTGCTTCTTTCTTTCTTATCCAAAACAATGAGATAAAGTACACAGGTATCTTGTCCATAACTGGAGTGAATTTTTGTTTTTATTGAGGTACACTAATCTAAGTTGTTTCATACAGGAATACAGAACGGAATACTTTGAAATTTCAAAGACTTAATAAGGTGAAGAGTAGTGGGAAAAAAAGGATGCAGTTGGGTGCTTAACGTTGGGGAGCCCAATTTAATGCCTCATGTTGGGGTTTTAACTTTTAACATGAAAACTGTGAGGTATGTATGTTACCAAAATTGAAATTAATGATGTTTAGTTGTTTTATAGTCGATATAGATACATGTATTTGTTGCTTTCTTTTTACTGTAACTAGATATTGCATTTCCATTAGCAAATTTGTGTAGTCAATGAATATCACATAAAGACATTGCATAAATAGTACATACATGTATCTAGATATTTATAGTATGGAGCATACATTTAGAAGCTTAAATATGTTTTCTTGGTCAGTTAGCTAATATGCAGAATTCATTACTGATTTTGTGTGTGTTTAGGTTGTCAAGTTGAACAATGACAATAATAGACCCACAAGTTGAACAATGACAATAATAGAGAAAGACTTTGTTTAACAAGTAAACGAAAATGGGAAACAAGAAAGGCTTTCATCAGAATATTAAAATGATTAAATAAAGCTTTGTCTTAAAGCAGAATGAATTCCTGTAGCCGGTACCTGATAAAGTCTCAGAATATTAAATGATTAATTAAAACTTTGTATTAAAGCAGAATGAGTTCCTGTAGCCGGTATCTGACAGAGTCATTTTTCCAAAATACTATAAGTTTCGACCCCAAATTTTGCCTTAAAGCTTGAAATAGTATGTTTCCATTTTTAACCATACACTTGCTTCACCTCTGTAACCAAAGTTATGCTCCCTCCTGCCACCCATTCAGGTCCTTTGGTCACCAGTAGCTCATAGCTTGCACGCTTGTTGAAATCATTTTCTTTCTGGAATGTGATCAAGGTTCGACCAACTAATACCTTACCTGTAGAAGGGCATGGATCAGCCGATGAAGATCGGTAGATTTCAAGACCCAAATACCCAGAGTTTACGAAGTAATCAAATGGAATGAAATAATCTGCCTCCCAAAGTGGGTGTGGTGAACCATAGACTGTTTTTGTTTGCATCGAGCTCTGTTGCCCTACCCATGCGAAAACACAGTATAATCTTCTGGCGGGGTCAGATGTTTCCTTGTCAATGTTTTCAGTTCTAACAATTTTCACTTTGACCCACTTCTTGTTATTATCCTCTAGTTTTGGAGACTTGAAAGTTTGACTGGCCATTGGTTAAATAGTCTTCCAACTAAGTTGAACTGCATATAATGGTAAACCTTTTTAGTGAAGAGATGATACATGAGACTTTCAAAATGTATATCTTGTAGTTTAATTACCCAAACAAAATGAAACATATATCAAATATCAATGAAGCCAAATAATGAACAATGAATGAATACATGGTGCTCAATGGATGTATGTAGTTTTTTTTGCCAAGTGGATATAAGTAAACAACTATATATCTTCAAATAATTTATAATATATACAAATCAATGATATTTCCTTAAGTATTATTAATTTTTAACTATAATATAATTCACTAACATGTTTTTTAAGACTTCACAACCAATTTTTTCGTTACTATTTTTCTAAGTATCTTTAAACTTCATTTCCGAGTAGGATTTTAATTTGTTTTATACACACACGCATACACACAAAACAAAAGCATGTATATTAATATAATATAAGTAAATTGTAGTTTGGATTAATATATAGAATTAGATGGTAAACTTGAAATTGAATTAAATATATACAAGATATTATAATATAAATAAACTCTGTATAAGTTTGACATATATATATATATATATCACGGGTAAATTTAAAATTTTAAAATTGTGACATTGCAAACAAATCTTTTACAAAAATTAACATATATAAAGATTATAATAATAATGACTAAATTCTAAATGTAAATGAACACATATTGAATATTTGAAGCAATTTTAAATTGGAATTAACATAATTATAGTTACAATTAAATGTGAAATATATTTCAAATGATACTTCCTCTGGCCCAATTGATGTGGTTTGTTTGACTTTTTTGTTGTCAAATTAGCTAAACCTTGACTAGAATTTAGCAATTATTCTTTTATAATTTTAGAAAAATGAAAATTTCAACTTTAAGTAGATTAATTTTAATTAATTAATTAATTAATTAAAATTAAATAAAATTAAATAAAATACACTCTTATACAAACTCCTTTCATTAAAATATAACCTTATATAATTTTTTTTAATTAATTAAAATTAAATAAGAAGATAAAATACAAAGTATAATATATTATTATAATATTTAAAACAGATAAATCTACAAATGTTCACGGGTAATATTATATTATATCTAAATATGCAACATGAGAACTCGCCGGGGTCACCATACCCTAGCAAATGGAGTTGAAATTCATCGGTAAATGTCATATACAATATATGTATGTGTGTATTTTTTGTGAATTACATACAGTTGTTTACGATAAAGTTTGCGTACATCTTATCCTCGCCAAACGAGCAAGATATACAGAGTATGTTTGGTTTGTTGATGTTTATTAGATTAGTATAAACGTTTACGACATGAATTAAACCTTCTTTTGTTACTGAGTATGTGTTTCTTTCTTGTATATTATCTGTTTATGTCTACCTTGATTAAGTGCAACTTGATTGCGTTTAACATGTGTGTGTGTATCCTACCTTCTCGTGTTGAACATTTGAAGTGATTTTATATAGATGTGGTGCCTGTCTGAAACTGTTTTTATGTTTGGTTCGTGTTTCGTATTTTAAGATATGATTTGCTATTCCACTAGCTTAACTAATAATCTTGAGGGACATCCTTGGTGAGTGTTTTAGTAGAAGTATAATCTTGGACTATTAAAGGTTATGTGTTCAATAACATAGTGCCGCTTAGTTATTAAATAAAGTGAATGAGATCCAACCAAGCACTTTATGTATTAAATTTAACATTGTTTTTGTTAAGTTGGGGAATTTTTTGTTTTTGTAATTCTTGTAATTGTGTGCGTTGACCTTTTGAACTGTGCACATATTAGCCGTTATGTATACATTCAAATCATGGTCTCACTAAAATCTATTTAAAAACTGATACCATATTTGAAATGTGCGTCTCGTAAAAACATATGACACACGTTTCAGAAATGGTGCCGTATACAAATACATTGAAACTGAATCAGCGGCTCTTTTCAGTTGAAAAATATTTTTGCTCCTGTGGGGGATCAACCCTGCAACCTCCCTCTAGGAAGCAGGGGCATTAACCCCGCAACCTCCCAAGTCTTTTTTTTTTCTTCAACTTATTAATTGCTTAGTTTTTAGCTATCTCTTTTCCTTTTATTTGGAAAACCAACATTCTTGTTATCTATGGACCCAATTGATTTGATTCGTAGATCCACATCTAGCTCTGGTTTTCAGTCACCACAACTCAATGATATTTACCCCCATTGCACTGATTTTGCCAGATTGATGGACCCGGATAATTTCAGTATCCTTAGATCCCCTTTCTTGACTTCATCTTGTTAGCAGACGATAACTAAAGATCTCAATGGAACCACAAAGATGCAAGGCCATGAATCACTAGAGCAAGATGGTTCCAAAATTGGCACTACCGAACTGGTGACTCAATTAAAGTTTAGGGGTGCTCTATATACTAGAGGTAACCCGAATCTTTCCCCTATTGATCATGGTTATTATGGCGCCAAGTCGAGGCTTGACGCTCAACTACCTTTGTAAAGACTAGTCGATAAGTCGCTCGACTAGTCGTAAAAAGTCGATAACTTGTTCATATACATATATTTACTAGATGTAATAAATAGCATTGCTAAACACATCAATTTCACAATTTAATCAAAAATAATAGAGTAATAAGTTCAAATTAAGCATATTTACTACCTAATAACATGCAAATACCAAATATTAAACATTTCCAAGCAAATAAAAACATAAGTGATGACAAAAATCAAACAAAGTAATCCATCTCAATATTAAGTTCATCTCTATCCCTTTATTGTGTATTGTCATCGATAGAATAATGTGATTGTACACCATAATCATCGTTATCACGGCGCCAAGTCGGGCTTCGAAAAATCTCGGCGCCCGAGTACCTTCGTGTCGACTAGTCGATGACTAGTCGTCTTCGTGATAACAATGCTATTGATAGTCTCATGGTCAAATCTGACTCTGTTGAGATGTTTATCAATGTTCCTTCGTGATATCAGTTAAGGCTTTACCTAATAATGTTTGTTATGATAGTGCCTTTGCTACAGGTAATCTCTCCCTCGCTTTTCTTAAACACTCTAGAAACAACTGGTTAGATAGTTGCATTAATTGGTTTTCTGATGTTTCTCCCAATCCTAAGCATAATATTCATTGGGAAAGGTCCTTGGCCATTGACAGGGTTGATGGGTTAAGGACTATTCTCTTTAACCTGTTAGGCCACTTTGTTTTCAAATATGACTCTGTTCCTCAAGTTCACAATCGGCTCACCAATGATTGTGTTGATTTGGGGGAGTAACCTACGTGTTTAGGCCTCGTCTTGAAGGTTATTTCTTTTCCCAATTTCCAAGTTGAAGCCCCTGTTTGGGGGTGTCTTACTGAACTATTGATTTCCCATGTTATCTTACTATGACCATGTGTCTATCTTGATGCTAACCATCATAGGCCGAACCATACCATGGCTTCTGTCATCGATGTCTTGAATGGATCTCGAACTTATGATCCTGTTAAAGTGGACTACCTTTCTCATAAAGAGTCCTCTTTTCTCTGTAAAGACTTTGGTCATGTATTGGATAGTTGTCCACATAAACAGTTACTGATGAATGTACTCTCTATATATTGTTAATTTGTTGAACTAAATGGCTTTGCCATGTAACCTATATTTATATCTTTGTCACTGTTGTCCATGTTGTTGAACTTTGTATTGACTACCGCTGGTTGTTAAAAGTCTTAATTATTGCCATTTGATTGTGCTTTTGATGTGGTTGGCTTTGGCCCTATTTTAATATATATTAACTTATCTCACGTAAGCCGAGCTTGCTTCTTTCTTTCTTATAAAAAACAATGAGATAAAGTACGAAGGTCCATAACTAGAGTGGTTTTTTGTTTTTATTGAGGTACACTAATCTAAGTTGTTTCATACAGGAATACAGAACGGAATACTTTGAAATTTCAAAGACTTAATATGCTGAAGAGTAGTGGGGAAAAAAGGATGCAGTTAGGTACTTAACGTCAGGGAGCCCAATTTAATGCCTATTAAAATTATCGTAGGCAGGATCTGGTATCATGTTGGGGTTTTAACATGAAAACTGTGAGGTATGTATGTTACCAAAATTGAAAATTAATGATGTTTAGTTGCTTTATAGTTGATATGGATACATGTATTTGTTGCCTTTCTTTTTACTTTAACTAGATATTGCATTTCCATTAGCAAATTTGTGCAGTCAATCAATATCACATAAAGACATTGCATACATACGTTTAGAAGCTTAAATATGTTTTCTTGGTCAGTTAGCTAATATACAGAATTCATTACTGATTTTGTGTGTGTTTAGGTTGTCATTAATTGACCTGTATCTGCTGTCCACAAGTTGAACAATGACAATAATAGAGAAAGACTTTGTTTAACAAGTAAACGAAAATGGGAAACAAGAAAGGCTTTCATTAGAATATTAAAATGATTAAATAAAACTTTGTCTTAAAGCAGAATGAGTTCCTGTAGCCGGTATCTGACACAGTCTCAGAAATATTAAAATGATTAAATAAAACTGTCTTAAAGCAGAATGAGTTCCTGTAGCCGGTATCTGACAAAGTCATCTTTCCAAAATATTATAAGTTTCAACCCCAAATTTTGTCTTAAAGCTTGAAATAGTATGTTTCCATTTTTAACCATACACTTTCTTCACCTCTGTAACCAAAGTTATGCTCCCTCCTGCCACCCATTCAGGTCCTTTGGTCACCAGTAGCTCATAACTTGCACGCTTGTTGAAATCATTTTCTTTCTGGAATTTGATCAAAGTTCAACCAACTAATACCTTACCTGTAGAAGGACTTGGATCAGCCGATGAAGATCGGTAGATTTCAAGACCCATATACCCAGAGTTTACCAAGTAATCAAATGGAATGAAATAATCTGCCTCCCAAAGTGGGTGTGGTGAACCATAGACTGTTTTTGTTTGCATCGAGCTCTGTTGCCCAACCCATGCGAAAAATACTGTATAATCTTCTGGCGGGGTCAGATGTTTCCTTGTCGATGTTTTCAGCTCCGTCAATTTTCACTTTGACCCACAACTTGTAATTATCCTCTAGTTTTGGAGACTTGAAAGTTTGATTGGCCATTGGTTAAATAGTTTAAAACTAAGTTGAACTGCATATAATGGTAAACCTTATTAGTGAAGAGATGATACATGAGAATTTCAAAATGTATATCTTGTAGTTTAATTACCCAAACAAAATGAAACATATATCAAATATCAATTAAGCCAAATAATTAACAATGAATGAATACATGGTGCTCAATGGATATATGTAGTTTTTTTTGCCAAGTGTATATAAGTAAACAACTATATATCTTCAAATAATTTATAATATATACAAATCAATGATATTTCCTTGAGTATTATTAATTTTTAACTTAAACCTAATTCCCGAACATATTTTTAAGACTTTACAACCAACTTTTTCGTGAACAATTTTTCGAAGTATCTTTGAACTTCATTTCCCCGTAGGATTCTAATTTTTTTTATACACACGCATACACACAAAACACAGGCATGTATATTAATATAATATAAGTAAATTGTAGTTTGGATTAATATATATAGAAATAGATGGTAAACTTCAAATTGAATTAAATATATACAAGATATTATAATATAAATAAACTGTGTATACATATATATATAATACTATAGGTAAATTTAAAATTGTGACATTGCAAACAAATCTTTTATAAAAATTAACGTATATAAAGTTTATTATAATAATGACTAAATTCTAAATATAAATGAACACATTGAATATTTGAAGCAATTTTAAATTGGAATTAGCATAATTACAGTCACAAGTAAATGTGAAATATAATTGAAATGATACTTTTTGTCCCAATTGATGTGGTTTGTTTGACTTTTTTGTTGTCAGATTGGCTAAACCTTGACTAGATTTTAGCAATTATTCTTTTATAATTTTAGAAAAATGAAAATTACAATTTTAAGTTGATTAATTTTTTTTAGCAATTATATAATATATAATTTTCAGTCAAAGTTTAATCAATTTGACCACAAAAAAGTCAAACATGCCACTTGAATTAGGACAGAGGGAGTATATATTATTATACTAACACATCTCACTAACCAACCGACAAATCAGAACTTTTAATGTTTCAGTTTTATTAATATAATATAGAATAAAGTGCACTTTGTGTACCTTCACTTTAGTCAAGACACCACTTGAAATACTCAATTTTAAAGTCAACTAGTTGCAATATTGTATATTGAATTTTGTTACAGTTTGTGGCATTTCGTCTATTTGTGTTAACTACATAAGGATAAACCTGTCCAAATCGTTAATTTAACGGATATATTTGGTCTATATCAGTGTAAACTCATCAGTATGTTTTTCCCTTTATATGTTAACCCATATATTAGATACGAACTTTAACAAAAGTTTTAAAAAAGTTTAACCAAAGGGTTTTAAAAACTCAAATAAACAGTTAAATTAATGATTTACACTGATATTAGATTAAAAATTGTTAAATTAATGATTGGACATGTTTACTCTTACGAAATTAACCTAAATAAACAGAATGTCACGAAGTTTAACAAAGTAAATATATAATATTGCAAGTGGTTGATTTTTTAAACTAAAATATTTCACCACTTGAGTAAAGTACAAGTACACAAGTGTACTTTATTCTTAAATTAAATACTACCATTATGTTGAGTATGGAAGCTGGCTAGAATCATAGAGGTATTAGATTATATGTAGACCTAGTTATATCATATATGTATAACTTTTGTGCATTTTTATGCATGTTTTTGTTTTAGTAGACAAACTCATCCTAGAGTACAAACTCCTTAAAACTAGTATACAACTCTAAAAAACTAGAATAAATATTGAACTGATTTTCTAACATGTACAATTGACATAACTTTTGGTTCTTAACAAGAAGGTTGTGATATAATTTGCGGAGTAGTCGATTCTAGTAATATATAGGCCTAAAATGCCATAAACATAAACAGTCAGGCATATAAAAGGCTAAAATGGTTAATCTATAATCTTTGTGCTTTATATGAATAAGAGTATAAGAAAAAACAAATACAAGTCACACAAGCATATCAGATACAGATAGAGAAAGATGGATATGTCGAGGAAACATACCTTATCGTTGGAGAGTTTGTCATTCTGCACCTAGCTTTTTAAGACTTATGAAGATAATTGAGAATTGAAAATTGGATATTGGATATGTCCACACACAATATATATGAGAAATTTAATGATTACTTTTTAGGATTTTGTTAGAAATATGAAAGGTAAAACTTAAAAGATTCCTACAAGATATTCTTTTTAATCGATTTAGTTGTGAAGTTCAAAAACAATTGTTGGTGAATAGATGTAGTTATGAATAATGATGACATTTAAAGAAATATCATTAATTTATAAATATTATTAAATTTTATTAAGAAATATCATTAATGGCATATATTATTATTCAATTGTTTTTGTAAATAATATTATTTTTAAAAGCTGGATTCAATTAACAACATAATTTGTTTTTAGGTGGCCACCGTACAATTAAGATTTTGTTCAATAGTGTTATAATAGATTGTGTATAATTGTTATAACATGCCATAATCTATATTATATTATTAAGGTCGAAGTGACAAATGTTTGGTCGGTCGGTCATCTAGTCATTCCTACTCAACTCCAAACACTCTTCTTGATTAAATTTTAATTACTTAACACCTTTATACAAACTCTTTTAATTAATTAAAATTAAATAAAAAATAAAATACACTCTTATACAAACTCATTTCATTAAAATACACCCTTACATAAATTATTTTAATTAATTAAAATTAAATAAGAAAATAAAATACAAAGTATAATATATTATTGTAACATTTAAAACAAATTAATTTACAACTGCTCACGGGTAATATTATATTATATCTAAATTATAGTTTTTATTTTCTATTTTAATAATTCTATTTAGACTATAATAACATACACTCTTAGAGCATCTACAATGGGATACTAAAACACTAAAATAGTGTCACTTTGACACTATTTTAGTGTAAAACCAACTCCAATGGGACATTAAAATAGTGTCAAGATGACACTAAATAATTGGAGTGACACCAAATTTGGTGTCATCTTATCACCAAATTTGGTGTCCTCCAAAATCCCAACTATACCATCATATTTATTAACAAAAAACAAATTTATTCCTTTTAAGTCCCAAAACTCGATTCTTTTTTTTATTTTAACTTTTATTAATTTACAATTTCTTTTATATTTTCTATGTCTAAGTTTTTATCGACTTCATAATTCCTTTTTTTATCGAAAATTTATAATTTTTAACTTTAATTATTTTTTATAAATCATAATTATAGAATCATATATTTAGGAAGTGTTTTTGTAAGTTTATATATTAATAAATGATTTATTAAAAAAAGTTATTTTTATGTAAGAAGAAAAATATTCTATTTCATAAGTAAAAGATTCCTTATAGTGTAGGATATAGTGCCTCCCATTGGAGTTAGTTTTATAAATTATGTAATTTTGACACTAAAATAATGTCAAATGACACTATTTTAGTGTCATCCATCAGAGATGGTCTTATATAAACTTTCTAAAGTAGATCCATAGAAGATATTTTTATTGCTCTTGAAAATTAATTTGTATCTTTAATACAATTGCTCACTTTTACAGTGTTTGTTCTTCTTACTTTTTACAATATTTCTATCTCAGATTGAAGCAAGAAGAAAAGTGATACCAACTTCTCTCTTTCTTATACTTGTTTATATATCACAAATATTAGAAGTTTGAACTATTTGACAGATAATACAAATAATTCTAATAATAGAAACTTGTGCACATGGTCATCCACTCATCACCTTTGCGTTGTGCATTTTAAGAATTCCTCTTGTCTTGTGCAATTTCTAGAATAACCTGCTTCTGTGTGTGTTCAAGAGGCTTCACGGTCAGACACTGTCTTTCAACTAGTTCAGAGCTCTGCAGAGATTCTTGACATTTTGTCTTTTTTTATTGATGAGTAACTATCAACTGATATTTAATTGTTTAGTTTATCAATCAATTTTTATTTGCATCCATTGATTGATATATTATGATGTATCCATCGATGACTCTTCAATCCATTGATTTAAGATTTGGTACCAAAAGTGATTCGCGGAGGTCTTCATCCAGGGAGTCTTTATTTGACTATCCATTGAACCTTCATCCATTGATCCATTTTAGGTCTTCAATAATCTACAATTTAACAGTCTAGAATTTATATTTGTTGATGAACAAATATCAGTTAGAAACAATTTTATCCATTGACTCTTCCTGGATTACCGAATGGATAATGGTTCATACTACTTGCTACATATACAAAGTATCCAACCTACTTATCAATTGATAAACATTATCCATTGATAATAGGTTTCCTAATCAATGGATATTTATAGAACACATGTTCATTATCAGTTATATAGAATAAAATAAATTATAATTTCAAATGTTATGTTATCATAAAAAACTATCCTGATTCCTCACAGTTTATGAATTATGTATATTATTTACAATAAGTTCAATTGTTTACGGGTCCATTAGGTTATATTGTATTTCCTATATAAGTCATGTAATCCCCCATATATTAGTAAGATTTGATTATTGAGATATTAATGGATATTTAACCGAGTGTGTTCTTTGTGATCTATAGTTTTGTCCCTTGCGCGGTTAAGAAATCCTTATGTGGTTAATCTACCCATATTTATCTTTTTCTCGTTTTTAGTTCAATTATTCATCTTTATACAAGTTGTCACCATCAATTAATATAAAATCCATTATCCAAAGGGTTTTCCAGCCGCGAAAAGGATAAAAAATTATAGATCACAATCCAAAAAGAAAAACAATTCAGTATACACTTATATCTCAATAATACAATCTAAGGTAATATGTGGAAGATTACATAATTAATAAAGGGAATGAAAACCCTAATAATATAACCTAATGGACAGTCGTGTTAGACATGGGTACAATCGTGCTGGAATAGGCGAGTTGCAATGAAGCTCTTTAAGTAACAAAGTCCTCAAGTATGCATGGTGGCTTGGTGCACAGAAGAACTAAAATGCAAAACTTTACTCGGTTGCAATGAAGCTCTTTAAGCATGGACCTTGATAGCCTTGTCTAACTATTCTCTTGTATGCTTAGCAAAGAGTTTGTGGTATGTGCTTTTTTTTAATCCAAAAAACTAAAACTAAATTAGTGAAAATAAAGGAAACACGCACAAGAAAGAAGAAAAGAATAAAAGAAACACTAGAAGCTAGATGGTAAATTGCACATGGAGTGTCATTAAGTTAAAAACTTGGCTTGTTATTTTGAGTAGTCTAAAATGGATACGATAGGTGTGGGTTGTAGAAGACGGTGACGAGGAGGCGTTGGTATTTTCTAGAGTCGGGACATTCATGTCGTGTACTTAAATGTTAAATCCAAACACGACCCATTTAGGGTTCGTGTACTTTCGTATTCATGTACATTAGTGGCGTGTACTTTCTGTGTCATGTTTTCGTGTCACAACAAATAAAAATAAATATGTAAATGTATCAACAAATATACGAAAATATTATGTTTTTAGGTATATTTTTATGAATATATATTAAATACGTATATTTACATCATATTTATATACCGTATTATGAAATTATGTATAATCAAATATATGAATATAGATACATCTATTATAAATATTAATATTTAAATATAAATATATTTATTTCGTGTACTTGTGTCGTGTCGTGTACCTAAAGGGTAAACCCAAACACGACGTGAAATGTAGGCATGTACTTCGTGTCGTGTACTTAAAATATAAACACAAATACGAAAATATCGTGTCGTTTCGTGTTGTGTCATTCATGTTGTGTCCAATATTGATGGGTCTAATTCGAATTTGGTCCTATGTGGCAATTTAGGTGTTTTTTCTAAAAGTCGAACTTAGGTGGACTAGGCGGTTAACATCCGCGCCTAGGCAGTCAATAATAAAATTCATAATTTTTAAAAAAATGTTAAAAATATTAATAACTACAAAAAAAGAAAAAGTAGTAATTTCCAGCCAACCAAATATGCTATAAAATAATAAAATAAAAGTAGGTATAAAAGTTGATAAACTATAAAGTAGTACATTTTTCTCATAAGGTGTTGTCTTTGTTAGTTAATTTTTAAGACTCAAATACTCTGCTAGTGTCAAAAAAAATACATCTATTTAATTAAATATAATTCTAAAAATTAAAATCCATACTATTAATGCCCCGTTTAATCCCCAATTTATTGATTAATGCCTTGAGGGTACCCTGAGTGCCTTGGGAGGAAGCCTATCGATATTTAGAACATTGTTGTCACTTTGGTAGAACCATGCTAACAGTGCTTTAATTAATTTAAAAAATGTAGTCATTGCTTAGTAGCCTACATATCATTGTGGTTTTGTTTGATTCTTGCCGGTTAGTAGAGAAGGCTAGTGTAGCCACCATCAAAAAAGAGTAATCTGGATGGAATTAAGTAGCTAAATTCAGCATTTGTTTGGTTCTTATATTCTCTGAAATGTTTACCACTAGCCAGCTGCTAACTGCCTGCTAGTGCTGTATTACCTATTATATCCAGCCAAGAGGTAGTCTATTTGAGAAATGCTACGTACCTAAAAAATTATTTCAAAAGTTGTGCCAAATGTTGAGTTGTCATGTATGTAATTGGTAAATTTCCTAATAATAACATGAGACCCCACGTGCATACAAATGCGCCCACAAATAAAAACATGTCATATATCATCCACTTCATTTGGGGGGAAAATTGGGATTACTTTTGGGGTATTTAGCATTGCTTGATTTATTTATGCTTAGTTCTGTATTGTTTTTTTAGCTTTCATTATTTCATTCACTTGCATCAAATAAGACGGAAAACTTATGACGGAATCGCTAGGCTTGCAAAACTTACGTTACGATTTCACCCCAGTCGAAGACCCCGCCACAACTACAATTCAGGGTAGAAAGTCGAAAAGGTACTTGCCAAAGGTTTCTACCCAAAAGATCGTCTCTTTTTTATGGTGAAAACTTGGTGACAGACATGATTTCTGTTGCAAGTACATTAGTTTAATAAAAGTGGGTGGTAAATAATTACAAAAAATGGAAAGTCATCCTGCCAAAAAAGGTGACATCATTTTTAACTTGCAACAGACAATGGTTTATATAATTAAATATTATACCTTTGCTTCTAGGTAATTTACTTGTACAGTTGCAGACTGCAGGCAAACCATACCTTAGTGTGGCAAAGGTGTATACCTTTCATGATATGTTCATGTTCCATAACAAGGTCATGGGTTCGAATTATGACTCCTCCGTCCCTGTATATGTTAGTATTTTTTATCTTGCTTCATTGAGGTGTGAGGCTAGGCTCAGAAAGTTTTCCTTTTACCTGAACTTGTGTGATAATGTAATTATAGAGAGGTTCCTGAAATGGTGAGAGAATGTTCAATTCTGAAAAGGTTTTTTCCTTCTTTGCAAACTATTTTATTTTCCTTAATTGAAGAAAATCAGGAAAGTATTTTTATAAATTAAACCTACGCTGAATAATCATTTTTTTTGAAAATATTTTATTAAATCTAACCAAATGGTACTGAATATTAAAAAAATATATTTTATAGAAAGTAATTTCCGTGGAACAAACACAGACAGAGAAAAAGCTTGAAGCTTACTTTTTGGATCAAAATATTAATGATAATTTTTTTTAATGGCAAGGGTTAACATGTTTCCAAAGCATCCTAAATCAGTACTCATTTCAAGTTACTGCTAAAAAACAGCAATGTGCAACATTGTTTCTCCGTGTACATTTTTATCCATCTGCCAGTGATGTCCTAATGTATAGTCCAGTTTGGTGGTGAAGGCAGATAAAGCAGAGGGAGGTTCAATGTAGGATGTATTGTGGCCGTTTGGGGTTCAAACTTAAAATAAGTTACTTATTTCATATATTTTTTTTACATATTTTTATATTTTTTTAAAGATAAATATTTATTTTAGAATTTTAAAACTAAATATTATTTTCAAGATAAAAAATAAGTTACTTATTTTCAGAAAAAGTACATACACTTACTTTTTTCCGGAAATAAGGGTTTATTTTCGGAAAAAAGTGATTGTCAAACAGAGTCAATTTATAGGATCAATTTATTCCTCACTATTTATGTTTTGACTACTATTCTTATGGTTCATTTGAAATGAAAAAATTTCATTCAATTTTTTTTAATTCAAAATTTAATTTCAATGGTTATAAAATAAAATTTAAGAAATGCACGTAAAATTTATTTTAGATTGTAAAATTATTCTTGGACAAGACAACGAAGTAATTTTCATCTAATACTGTTGAGATGAACAATGGCCGTTCGGAAACTTTTACATTTTCCTTGATCAAGTGAAAACAAGATCAAAAGGATAAAACATAACTTCGAATAAACAATGATTAATGCACTGTATTGGAATATCCAATTGAGCTAGAATGATGGCTTTGAAATATTGGCTGAAAGGACGATAGTTCTATTTTATTTTTAGCGTGTACCCTCCAAAAGTTTTATTTTCCCCAACATCTCTCTTAGTGCTGTTTGGGAAAATTTAAAAAAAAACATTTAAAACTCAAAATGGAAGTTTAACAAGTTCTTAGAAAAATATTCAAACTCAAGATAACTGAAGTCAATACAAGATTAAAGAGGGTACAAAATAGTGTATAAAAATATTTCCCGTGACAAATTCTGATTGATTATAATTCTATTAAATGTAATGAACCCCAATGTATTTACACAAATCTCACCAATTAAAATTTTCCAAATTGACATGTCACTTATGCCACAATCATTTGAGACCCATTTTTTGTACTCAATTTCATATCCTTAGCATTACTCAAGATTAAAAAATCTTTGTCATGTTAAGAAGCAAGTAAATCGTGTCGCTCATCTTTTGGCTAGGGTGGAGTGTCCGGTTAATTGCCACAATGTGTTTGCGTCTCCTCCAGATGTGTTGTTGGAGACGTTGTATTATGAATTTTCTTAATGAAGTTTCATTCGTTTTCAAAAAATAAAAATAAAAATATATATATTAATAAAGTAGTAAGCAAGCCAAATTGATTCCAACATTCAGTATACTATCCAACAATAGCCAACTACCAAGGTAAATGGGCTACAAATATTTAGCATAAAATCCAATCAGCTGCTTCCTGGTCTTTACGTATTAAAAACCAAAAATACGAAACAGCAAGCTTTTCAGTTGAATCAAGAAAACAGAGATGACATTAAAGGACACTAGAATATGTTAAATACTAATGAGCCACTACCATATTCTCAAATGCATCATAATATCATTTGTATGTATAACAAACTTCTTATCTCAACACATTCGCTAGAGGTGGAACACGTCATTTTGTTGTAACAAAATTTATATTGAGATTAAATAGTACTTGAAGTTTTGAAGCACGACTAGCCTCATATAGTGAGTATTAGTCAATATTCGCATCAGGGTCTAATCCAACAAACACCTTTGTACTTGGTAGCAATTAATGCATCTTAAGAATTCAGGTCCAACAATCATGTCAATTTGTAGGCTCCATTTCAAAAACGATACATTGACTTCGTTGAGTGTCAAAAATGGTGTACGATTTCAAAATCTTTCATTCCTGGTACATTCAATAACCAAAAATGGCGTACACATGTTGTGTGAGATGATGAATGGAAGTGTGTTTTAAAGCATGCAGATCCCCATGGCCCATGGCGATCACATAAAAGAAGGTTACAACTCCGTATCCCGTGTCTGATGGTGAACAAATCAAGCTAGCCCCGGAGTGTGCTCCCATCTCCAACGGCGAACAAACCCCTCCTCCCTCTCCCATCTGCATGCTTTATAACACACTTCCATTCACCATCTCACACAACATGTGTAAGCCATTTTTTGTTATTGAATGTACCAAGAATGAAAGATTTTGAAATAATACATTTTTGACACTCAACGAAGTCAATGTATCATTCTAAAGGGAGCCCAATTTGTAAGATAGTTGGAGACTTAAATTCTCCAACGGATACATTGGTTAGAAATTTCAGGTCCTTCATTTGCATCCATCAGATAAAGTGATAATTAGTGGACACATTGGTTAGAAATTTCAGACCAAAAATGTGTTCAAGCTTTGTTCTATCTATATTAAATAAAATAAATAAATACCCCACACCTCAACGAGAAAAGGTCTTCCACCCCTACAAAACAACACAAGCAAGAAACATGTTAAAACCTGATTCTATTTCTTCATTCTCTCATCTTTTTATAGTAAAGAACAAACCATAATATCAAAAACAGTCAGCATCTTTGTCATCACTACTACAGCAGATAAATGTAAATTTGTTACATACTTAAATCACAAAAAATTAGCATGCAGTCCAGCTCTCTTCCTTTCTAACCATAATCAAACTTAAAATCCATTACTTGGGGATTTTTTGTAGATATCTATATATCTGAGTAAATGTTTAACAATTAAAAACATTCTGCCAATCCATCAATAAAACTAGAACTCGTACCACAAACACAAAAATGTTTCTCACATTTTCTGTTTCTTATAACATGAATTCCCTACGACAACTCTCTTTTTTTGCCATCTCAAAATAATTTAATAACTCTACAAGTACAAAATAGTTATTTAAATAATATATATATGGAAAGATCCCAAAATAAAAAAGGATGCCAAACAATGAGTCGAATGACAATGATGGATAGTCTTAAAAAATATTATTGGAATTTAACACATACAACCCTGGATTTTATTTCACCATTTTACATTTGGTTTTACAGCACCAACACATATATATTATATTTTATTATAACCACTTTCTTTGGCTTGAGAATGGAAACACAACTTCCTACATTAACTTCATGCAGTGCAGTGGAGCCAGTACTTATATGAAAGTAAAGAGATTACAGTTCAAAGTTACTCACCCCTAAAGTAATTGCATCTGGCTTGAGTATTGAGCTTTTCATCTAAGGTCAAGGTCTGACATGCACCGCAGCAAACAAATTGAGATAGTCTGTCCAATTCCATGCCTTTTAGGAGAGTACATCTGGATCCAGAATCAAACCATCATTTCCAAACTACTACATGTTTTTATATATCAAACTAGAATGAACTATGCTGACATTCTCCAGTAGACAATCATAACAAACTTTTCGCAGCTCAGCGGTGGAGGTCTTGCGTCATAAAAGCCTTAGCACCAGGTAACCAACTCTGTGAACTGAACTTGATATACATGGCACCTTGATTGATGCTCTTTTGGTCCTGGATGACACAATCACTTTGATTGGAACATCAAATTAGGCCTTACCATATACAAAGGCATACTCCTTCCCCGGGATCATCAAATTCCTTGAAGGGCAACAATCAATGAAAAATGTCTTTTCCTTTTGCCTTGGACTGGTGCCGTGCATCCCGAAACTTTTACTGTTTTAACTACAACCACTATCTCTAATGATTTGACCAAATTCTCTATTCAACTCAGCAACCACCACAACATCAAATTTTTTAATAGAATCAATAAATTCTCCTGATATAGTGTGTTTCAACTTTGACACAAATACATTCTTGGTACCAGCAGAATTTCCAACTTTTGATGCAGTAGCAATAAGAACAAAATTATCACCATTTCTAACATCTATTTCATACAACTCCTCAAAATTTTCTTTCAATTTCATGATCAGTTTTTCATAAAACGATGAAACTGCAGGAGGAATCATAATAACAAGTACGCCTTGATCACAAAGAACCATTCTAGCCACTAAAAGAACATCCTTATGTACAAACTCTAATGGTGGTGCACCAATACCCATATTGACATCAGTTGAATCCAAATCAACCATAACAACATCAAATTTAGCATCATAATCATTAATATTATGGTCATCTAAATAGTCAATCTTCGAACATTTATCATTACTAGCAAATTTCTTCAACAGTTCTATTGCATCTCCCAAACAAACCCGAACCATCCCATCACAATCATCCAAACCAAAATACTGCTGTGCAACTCTTAAAACAACCTCATCAGCCTCCACACCAATAACCTCGAATCCTAAATTCCTACTCAAGAATCCAAGTAAAGCTCCACCACCAACACCCAAACACAACGCTTTCGGCCTAAACCCACATTGAATCCTCTCATCCAAATACCCACCAATCACCGAAACACCCCCACCATCGGAACTAAATAAGGATGCACCAAAACCCCAAAATCAAGACAAAACTCAACACCCTCAAGACCCACAAAACCACACCCTCTTTCCGGAAAAATCCGAACTTGGGTTTGTATCAAATTAAGCATTCTCTTAAACCTCAACCTTCTCCTAAACTCTCTACCCTCAAACCCTACCAATTCAACATCTTCATACACCATTTCACCAACCAAACCCCCAACACACACCTCAACAACAACACTACTAATCAAATCATCCTCATACCTCAAAAACAAAACTTTCGGAAAACCCTTTACAAAACATGACTTGGGTGACAAGGCAAACAATAAAGGAGTGAACTTTTCTTCAAAATTCATCAAATGAGCATGACCCATTTCGTATTCGGGTCGGGTAAATGAATTAATTAGGTTTTGAGAAACGGGTACATTACCAATGAGCACAAGGCGTGAAAAATGTGGAAAATTGAGGAGGAGCTGGAGGTGGCCGGAGTTAGTTGAGAAGATCCAGTCAGTTTCACGGTGAGTGGGCACAAACATGGCGGCGATTTGGGGGGAATCGGTGGTGGGTTGAGTGAGTGGCGAGTCAAGGACGGCGACTCGGAGGAGAGCATGAGGGAGTGGGGTTGGGATAGGTGAATGTGATGAAACGAGACGGGAGTATCGTTTCGAATGTGTTTGGGTTTAGAGACATTCTTTTTTGGATTAAGGAGCTGTGAAAGCTACAGATGATGCATCACAATTATTTTTATTGTATTTATGAGAATAAGAAATTAACTTTTTCTAAATATTGAATAAAATAATTTTGTATTATAAAAATTAAGGTATATTAAAATAAGTACATATCAAAATATATTTTTATTTTCTTAATTTGTTTTAGTAAATGCAAAACATAATTGTTTTATTTAATATATATGAAAAATTATCTGACTTGTATTTCAAATTTCAGGATGAATATTAACCGCTTATACTATCCAATCACACTTCAATTATTAACAATTTATTATCATATTTATGATTATATCGATACTAATATTATTATCTATGAAATTTTAAGAAAATTAATAGTAAAAAAATATCAATATTAAAGTATTGAAGTAGAATAATGTGTATATATTTATAAGTGTTTGATTTACACTTATAAATAAATCGGTTAACGGGGTTGTTTGATTACTTAGATGACAATATACTACTCAGTATGAGAGCAAGTCCAATGCATATTTATATTTAGTTCTATAGCTATAATATAAAACTTAACTATACCTAGTCCTATAATATCATAAATGGATAGTTGGTCTTATATTTAGAACTAAAAATGACTATAGCCATCCTTGACACATCATTTCCGACCAACCACATAATTCTATTCATTATCAAAAAAATGTTAAAATATACTTTAAATGCTAGTTTGAATGTAGTTGGTCTTATTTTAAAACTATACATTGGAGCACTGGTTGTATTTTAAGACTAAAAATTACTTTTTAGTCTCAAATTATAACAATGGTTATAGTTATTTTAACTTTAGCATTGAGAAGAACTCAACTGCAAACTTTACAACAGTGACATTTATTGTTGGAAACGTGATAAGCTTAAAGCTAATATATAAATTTAATATGACTAAATAAACACACACTGTATATCTTTGATATTGAAACAAACACCGACTTTATTTCATATCTTACAAATATAAACACAAAGCTACTGCTTTTATTTTTTCTAAGAGCTTCAGCTCTTGTTTCTCTCAACTATCACTACTGCATGTTATTTCTTTTTTACTTGGTGTGTTTGAAAACAATACATAGCAGCCTTTTTATAAGCTTCAGAATACTTATGTAACTGCTTACGTATGTTGCTATTTGTTTTCCCATGCAGCCTACCAAGACAATTGCCACCTTTCAAGGATTATCACACACAACATTCAAAGGACTGTTGTTCTTGTTTTTCTGCAGTGCTCACCTTAATTCTAGGATTTGAATTGACCTCTAGTTTTCAATGTTGCTACGTTGCCACCATCTAGCTGTCACCTGCTTCAGTTCATACTATTATTATCCAGAAGCACTAAAAAGTTGACTAGCTAGCTACTTATCCTTTTATACACACAGCTGCTTGTATTTATGTAACCCCAGTAATCCTGGAGTTTTTGTCTACTGCATTTACTCTTCTTGTTGGCTGCTGTGCGCATGAATCTGCATGGTTTTTATTTTTTAAATTATAATTAAACTAGTTGCCAGCGTTTTATTGACAAGAGGGTTTGAATTCTAACACTCCCCCTCAAACCCGACTTCGCATTCCCAGCTTCTCTTTCATTTTCTGAAACACATCCGGCTTTACCGGCTTCGTGAAAATATCCGCTAAATTTTCTTCAGTCCTGCAGTGCACCAGCTCCACAATTTTATCATTCACCTGTTCTCGAATAAAATGATATTTTATATTTATGTGCTTGCTTCGACTGTGGGACACTGGATTTTTCGCGAGAGAAATAGCAGATTTATTATCCACGTAAATAGTAACCGGATCATCCTTGGCAAGATTTAACTCGCCCAATATGTAGCCTAGCCACATAGCTTAACATGCGCATGCTGCTGCTACGATATACTCCGCCTCACATGTTGAGAGAGCAACTGTCTGTTGCTTTTTCGATGACCATGAAAATATCGCCGAACCGATATGAAAAGCATAACCCGAAGTGCTTTTCCCGTCATCCAAATCTCCACCATAATCACTATCCGAATAGCCAACTAATTTTGAATTTTGAGAATGTGAGTAAAACAAACCATGATCAAGTGTACCTTTAATGTATCTCAAAATTCGTTTAGCTGCCATGAAGTGATCTTGCTTCGGCTTCTCCATATACCTACTAACCAGTCCAACTGCATACATTATATCTGGACGAGTAAAAGTTAGGTACCTCAAACTTCCGACCAAACTTTTGAACAATGTCGAATTTACCGACTCTCGTGTTGAATCAATTCTGAGCTTTATGCTTGCTTCTGCTGGCGTGCTCACCGGCTTGCATTCTTCCATTTTGAATTTTTTAAGAATCTGCTCAGCATATTTTTTCCGTGACATAAAAATCCCATTTTTGCTTTGTTTCACTTCGACTCCAAGAAAGTACGACATTTGACCAATATCTATCATCTCAAATTCGTTAGTCATAACTTTCTTAAAATCATCAAACATACCAGGATTGTTTCCGGTGAAGATCATGTCATCCACATACAAGCACACGATCATAATATCTCCCCCAGAATTTGTTTTTGTGTAGAGGGCATTCTCGTACGAACTTTTCACAAAACCATTCTTTTGAAAGTATTCATCAACCCTTGTGTTCCAAGCTCGCGGGGCTTGCTTCAACCCATACAGTGCTTTCTTTAGCCGATAGACTTTATCTTCCTGACCTTTTTGAACATATTCTTGCGGTTGCTCAATGTAGACTTCTTCTTCGAGATAACCATTCAAGAATGCTGACTTCACATCCATTTGAAATATCTTCCACTGATTTTGAGCTGCAATTGCTGTAAGAAGTCTTATGGTATCAACTCTTGCAACTGGAGCAAATACCTCATCATAGTCAATCCCGTATCTCTACTTGTAGCCTTTAGCAACTAGCCTTGCCTTGTATTTTTCAACTTTTCCATCTTGATTGGTCTTTGTCTTGTAGACCCATTTGACACCAATTGCTTTGTGTCCTTCTGGAAGATCTACCAGCTCCCAAGTATCATTCTTCTTGATTGCACCAATTTCTTCATCCATGGCTTTGTTCCATTTACTTTCTTCAGAAGCTTCCTCAAATATCACTGGATCACATTCCGCCATTAAACAAAATAATGAATAATCAAATGTGGTTTGTACCGGACTTGTTGCATCATAGATGTCATTCAGACTCCGCATTTTTCTTGGTGCTCCCCCTGAACTGTTGCTACTGCTACTTCCTGAACTCGACGGTGTCGAGGCAGGAGTTTGTTGAGCTGGACTTTGTAGAGGAGTTGGATCATCATCTTCGTCATTTTCAATGTTGGAGCCATCATCATCATCATCTTCATTAAAGAACAGACCTGTAACTTTTCTTTCTTCCTCGCTCCATCTCCAGTAATCTGATTCATCAAATTCAACATCACGAGAAATGATTAAATTCTTTGTTAGCGGATTATAGAGTCTGTAGGCCTTGCTCCTTTTGTCATATCCGGTAAAAATGCATTTCTCGTCTTTATCATCCAGCTTCTTTCTTTTCTGATCAGGAACATGTGCATATGCAATACATCCAAAAATTCTGAGATGTCCAACTGATGGTTTGCTACCACTTCATGCTTCATTTGGAGTTTTGTTTCTGACACTTTTTGTTGGACAACGATTCAGCAAATAAACTGCACATAATACGGCTTCAGCCCAAAAGGTTTTTGGCATGTGCTTTGCTTTCACCATGCTCCTTGCCATGTCAAGAATAGTGCGATTCTTTCTTTCTGCAACGCCATTTTGTTGATGAGTGTATGCAGTTGTCAACTGATGATTGATCCCATGTGCTCTGCAAAAAGTTTTGAATAAATTTGAAGTGTACTCGCCTCCTCTGTCTGATCGCAGTACCTTCAAATAATGACTACTTTGTTTCTCCGCCATTGCTTTGAACTCCTTGAATTTATCAAGAGCCTCTGATTTTTCTTTCAGAATATATACCCAACTTTTTCTGCTAAAATCATCAATAAATGTTAGGTAATACCTGTTTCCGCCAAATGATGCAATATCAAATGGACCAACAATATCAGTGTTAACAATCTCTAATGGCCTCCTGGCTCTCCATGATTTTCCTACGGGAAAACTTTGTCGATGTTGCTTCCCTTTAACACACGCTTCACACAACTGATTTGGTTCAGTGATTACTGGCAAACCTTCTACCATCTTTGTCTTTGATAATAATTTCAAACCAGAAAATCCAAGATGACCAAATCTCAAATGCCATAACCACGAATCATTTTTAATGACCGAATTTAAGCACTTCTGCACCTTTGTCTGCATATCAAGAGTGAACAGACGATTCTGTGACATCTCCACGTTGGCAATTAATTCTTGAACTTGATTTCTGATAATGAGGGAATTATCCTGCATTTGTATGTTATATCCTTTCTCCACGAGTTGGCCAAGACTGATGTATTATTTTTCAAAGAAGGTATATAATACACATCATTGATATATTTCTTATCACCATTTTTCAATACAATCGAAATTGTACCTTTGCCTTTGACTGGAATTTTTGACGAGTCACCAAAAGTAACTTCCCCGTTGACACTGTGGTCTATCTCCGTAAATAATTCCTTGTGACCACACATATGATTACTGGCACCTGAATCAAGATACCAAATATTTTTCTTGCCTTCCTCGTCTCCTTTGTAAGTGAGGAACATAGCAGTGCCAACATCTTTATCTTCTTTTGCTGCTGCAAAATGACTTCTTTCTTCTACCTTTGGGGATCTACACTCATAACTGAAATGACCATATTTATTACAATTGTAACATTGAAATTGAGACTTATCACCTCTTTGTTGAAAATTGCCTCTTCCTCGGCCTCTGAAATTTTGGCCACGACCAGTTGGCTGATAACTTTCATTTTTCCGGTCTCTATTGAACGGTTGTCTTCCTCGTCCTCGTCCTCCTCGATAGCCACCTCTATAGCCACTTCTGCCACGTGAAAAATTGCTACTGCTTGAATTTTCACCGATGGACACTTTGCTTTGCAATGCCTTTTCCAGATGGCTTGTATCATCATACTGGTTCATCCGCTGCTCATGGGCTTGAAGAGAACCCACAAGTTCATCAATTGTAATTGTGGACAAATCTTTTGATTCTTCGATAGATGTCACGACATAATCAAATTTTCTTGTCAACGAACGGAGTAATTTTTCCATGACCCGAACATCATCGAGACTTTCGCCGTTTCTTTTCATTTCGTTTGTTACCGTTTTCAAACGAGTAACATATTCACCGATATTCTCTGACCTTTTCATCTTGATATTTTCGAACTCCCCACGTAGCACTTGGAGCCGCACCTTTTTTACTTTCTCGACACCTTGGAAAGATTTCTGCAAAATCTCCCACGCATCTTTTGCTGTTTTTGCTTCTGAAATTTTTTCAAAGGTAGATTCATCGACGCCTTGAAAAATTGTGAATAACGCCATTTTGTCTTTTTTACGGGACTCCTTTAACGCCGTTTTCTCGGCATTTAGAAGAACTGCTTCAGCGGCTGCATCCACGGGCTCGCTATACCCACTTTCGACAATATCCCAGTTATCGTAAGAACCAAGTAACACCTTCATTTGGATACTCCAGTTCCCATAATTTGTTACCGTCAATTTCGGGATTTGTGGTTGTATTATATTCGCCATTTTTCCTCGGACAGAACCTTAGCTTTGATACCACTTGTTGGAAACGTGATAAGCTTAAAGCTAATATATAAATTTAATATGACTAAATAAACACACACTGTATATCTTTGATATTGAAACAAACACCGACTTTATTTCATATCTTACAAACATAAACACAAAGCTACTGCTTCTATTTTTTCTAAGAGCTTCAGCTCTTGTTTCTCTCAACTATCACTACTGCATGTTATTTCTTTTTTACTTGGTGTGTTTGAAAACAATACATAGCAGCCTTTTTATAGGCTTCAGAATACTTATGTAACTGCTTACGTATGTTGCTATTTGTTTTCCCATGCATCCTACCAAGACAATTGCCACCTTTCAAGGATTATCACACACAACATTCAAAGGACTGTTGTTCTTGTTTTTCTGCAGTGCTCACCTTAATTCCAGGATTTGAATTGACCTCTAGTTTTCAATGTTACTACGTTGCCACCATCTAGCTGTCACCTGCTTCAGTTCATACTATTATTATCCAGAAGCACTAAAAAGTTGACTAGATAGCTACTTATCCTTTTATACACACAGCTGCTTGTATTTATGTAACCCCAGTAATCCTGGAGCTTTTGTCTACTGCATTTACTCTTCTTGTTGGCTGCTGTGTGCATGAATCTGCATGGTTTTTATTTTTTAAATTATAATTAAACTAGTTGCCAGCGTTTTATTGACAAGAGGGTTTGAATTCTAACATTTGTCAGGATAGTAGCATAGCCTGTCTACACTACATGCCACTGTCACAATTATTACTGCCTTTAAATTTGGTTGCAACCCCTTGAAAAATGTTGGCAAATCGGAAAAATTATGTACCTCGGTAACCTCTCACTTTGTTATACAGGATCCTGTTCTTGCAATTCATGCAACTCCAGTAACAAGGATCTGGTAGTTGCATCTGCAGAAAATCCGCGAGCACACATCTGATCCACAAGTCCACCTGCTTCACTGTACTTCTTATTATGAATACAGCCACGAATAAGTGTGTTGTAGGTGACATCATTTGGCAAGCAACCATTAACTTCCATTTTCAGAAATAGTTCATTTGCATCATTGAGTAACCCCTAGTGACAAAATGCTTGGATCATCATATTGTATGTCTCGACATCAGGTTGCAAACCTTTGGAAGGAAGGTTGTCAAACAGATTTCTTGCCTTTTCAAGATATCCATTCTTGCTTAATCCGTCAATTAGAGTATTGTAACTCCATATATGATCAGGAGTTAAACAGCACATGACATTGTCTAAAAGAAGGACAATGCTTCAACAACATAATGGTTGTCACAAAGACCATACAACAAGATATTGCATGTCACAGTATCTAGTTTAAGACCTTTGTTCAGCATCGTCTTCTCCTTAAAAAACTTGCGTGCTTCCACATGTCTGCCTGTATAAAAAAAACCTTGCAATATAGAACTATAAGTCTCAATAGTTGGTGTCAAACCTTCATGTGGCATTTGTTGAAAGAGATCTAGTGCTCGGCTTCTTACAATATCCATTAATTAAAATATTATAAGTATAAGTTTCGGGCAATATCCCCCTACTCCTCATGGTTTTGAGCACTGCTAATGCTTTATTAACTTCTCCCCTCAAGTAGTATCCATCCATGAGTGAATTGTATGTGACCACATGAGGAGATAGGCCTCTTTGAATCATTAATTCTATCACATTCTCATCTGCACCATGAATCTTTCCTTCTTTGACATGTGCATCAAACAATATATTGAAAGTATAGATATCTGGAGAGATGTTCTCAATATCCATCTCACTTAACAGAATAATGACATCTTGCCATCGATTGAAGTCACGTAGACCTTGGATTAATGAGTTGTAGGTTATAACATCCGGGGGATGCCTTTCTTGTTCATGTGATGGAGAAGAACCAATGCTTGATCGACTAATCTAAATCTATATTTGCACAAAGAATCAATAACTATGTTGTTGAATAACTTTTTAAGTTGCTTTACAAAAATAATTATGTGTACGATCTTGCAGTTTTTGTTAGAAAAATCATGACAATTCAACATATTATTTTTTTTAAATTAAAGAAATTTAATATTAATAAACCCTATTCAAGAATCTAAGTGCATGTTTTGTATGCATGGCAGATTAATTAATTAGAGGATTACCCCTGTCCTCCAAAACAATTCGAACTTAATTTTCTGATCTATGTTTATTAATCCAGGAAGAATCACGAGAACAATAAAAAAACACTTTTATTGTTGGATTTCATATAAATTAAGCTCTAAAAGATAATTCACAACATTATAAGGTTGCCAACTCATTCATTTTTTTTATTAGTCTGGTCTTTAATTTCTTGCATGGGGCTTTTAACCAAACTAATATATATAGAATAGAATTTGGCATTTTAGCATATTTATAAATATTAGTATAACAAAATATTCTAAATAAGGTAGGAGGCATATACAAGAAATAAAAATTCCCTTTTTCGACAATTTTACCTACAATGTAAATGATATATTGGATACTAAATCCTTTTTACAAGAACAAAAAGGAAAGTTCTATTAATAAAATAAGGTAAAAGAATTTATGTAAAATTGAATGAAAAGGAAAATAGGTTACAAAACGAATGTATATATAGGTACTCCAAATTAGCCTCAATATATTCGATTATACAGATTTGAGATGCGCGGACCCTAGTATTACTAATTTCAGAGCTTGCATGAGGCTTTGAAGAGCTTATAAATTAAGGTCAATTAAGTATTCTTCTTCAGCCTTGCATATCTCTTTACTTTACCTCTTCGATCCGCCGGCCTCCATATATATATCCAAGAAGCCTTATATATATATATAGTTGCAATGGTTCGTGTACAAGCATTCAATCCCTCAGTCCCGGCCAACTTTGAAATTAGGTACTCAATATCTGTGTATATATGTATGTATTGCTTAACTGTAAACTAATTAAGCTCTTGATAATATGATTTTCGTTTATATAGCTCAAGTGGCCCTAGTACGAGGTTAATCGGTGTTCCCAGCAATAATTTAGAAACTGCATTTAGGGAGGTGCGTCAATGTACAAAGTTGGATCTTTACGTATGTGTATTACAATAGGGCTTATTTACAAGTTGTGTTCTTTAACTAAATATATATGTCCATCGCCGGCCTTGCAGGAGTTATTGCTCAGGTTGTCTTTGAACCAGATAAACGCACAAGAGGCGAATAAAGCATGGTCGACCTCATATGTTTCTCTCTTTTAATGTTTTTTATACACACACATTGTCTTGCTAGCGCTACATGTACAAACTAACTAACAAATGTTAACTAGTTTGTTCTTCTCTTTTGATTTTTTGCAAATATATCTTCATCAACTGACAATATGTTATTCAAATTCAGGATCGAGGTATCAAATTTCTTGCACTTAATTATTTTGGTTAATTGACGTTTTTTCTTCTTCATTCTATGCTGATTCTCTCGTGTTCTTTTGTAGTCTTACTTCAGAGACCTCGACAAAATTGAGAGACAGACGAAATTAATGAAATGGCCCATAAAAGCAAAGAGGTTGACTATATTTTTTGTTTCTCAGTTGTTGGCATGCAGTCCTAGTGGTTTCCTCATAGCTTTTTGAGTATAATTAATCTGGAGATACACAAGTATATTAGCATAAATATTTTGCTTTAAAAAATTTGACGAAATTATAATTTTGCAAGTGTTGTTTTCTTTTATTTATGATATTAATTTGCTAACTCTTCAGATAATTTATTTCACAGGGGTAGGAGGAGCAGGCGCGCCAGGAGCAGGAAAGAATGACCATATTTAATGTTTTGCAAGTATATATATATATATATATATATATATTTAATGTTTTGGGGGACAATATTATTTCAAACCATTGAAAGATTATAATTAATTTGTTGGTAAATTATTTTTATTTTTGATAGATATTGATCACAAACTCAATAATTCAAATCATGTTCATCAAGAAACCTATATATATAAACCCTAAAAAATATATATTATTATTTTATTAACATATGGTAATCTACATCTTGGCGTGGAATTATGTTCATTTGGATTTTTTAGCTGATTTGACATATATATAAAATTTGAATGTAAAGGAGTACTGTTAAACTTGTATAAAAACCAAACCTTGCAGTATACAACAAGGACATGGCTTTAAAACTTTACAAACCCTAAAACGAACTCAAAAGCTTAGTTCTTTGCAATGGCCTAAGAAAACAAGATTGATGTTTCTCCTCGGTACTATATATCTAGGCGCTGGAGATCAGCCCAGAAACTTAATCACTCATGTACGTGATGCTGAAGGGCTACAATTTATCTAACATGATCTAGCTAGGGCAATCACTTTGTCCTTCAAATCTGGCTAAATATTTGAATTTGTTGATGGAATTATCACAAAGCTAGGCAACTAAGATGAAAAAGTTGCTTGATTGGGAGACCAACAACTCTATCCTAGGCTCCTAGCTAGTTTCATGGATTCTCCAAACCATAGATCCTATATGATAATGCTCTCGGTCCTCCTATAGCCGGAAATATCCTCCGCCAGTGGTTTGGGGCTTGGGAATGTGATGTGCTGCTGGATGTGAGTCTTGCAAAACAATGTCTGATCATGGGTGTGGGACCGTCAAGTACCTCCAATGTGACGCCCTCAAAATTCGGGGCCCAGATTCGGGGGTCACGTGCCAATCACAATAACGAATATATCAAACCATCAATGGTACGGGCTGTAACACTGGCACCTGCGGCCCTAGTATCTGTGGCACTGGCACCTCTAGTGCTGGTATCTGGGGTACTGGCATCTGCTCATGGCCTGCAGCAGGACCATGGTCTGGTTCTGCAACTGGCTCCTAAAGTGCCCAAATAACATAATATCACAAAATCTATTCACAACATACTTCTATCCTAATGACGGTAAGAAAATCATATCTCATGTGATCTACCTATCTTATCATAAGCATAACCTACTCTTATTTCATTGACCCATAACTTGTAGCTCTGATACCAACCTATGACGCCCTCAAAATCCGGGGCCCAGATTCGGGGGTCACGTGCCAATCACAATAACCAATATATCAAACAATCCATAATATAATATACATCATCGCCACTCACCTCAATCAAGGACCGTAAACAGGTTAGAGTAATGAAACAAGATACTCAAATCCAAACTAAAACATTATTACAGACCAACTTTATTATAATAAAAATTCGGGGTATCTCACATTCTCTAGTACATTTTATTCCATTACTAAACTATACTCGCCCGGAACTGTAAACTAAAATACCTGAGGCTCGCGGGGAACTATTGTCTGGTGCTCATCTCGAACCCTCATCCTAGCAGTATGACGATACGGATACATGATATCACCTGTCTGAAATGTGTATGATGAAAAGCAAGAGTGAGCCAAAAATATGCCCAGCAAGTATATAGTAAACTCTTACATAAAAGCAGATAGAGCTGAACATGATATGTAATCAGTAAACAATAACCAATATGTTTCGTAAACTATTATCAATAGCATATCAAAAGCTGATTGATAAACAAATCTTGTAATAGCCAAACGGGCAGACGGATTGAACGAAGAACCCACACCAATATAGCCCCCTGATCAGGTTCAAAAGCAATAGGACCGTATTATGCCTAATCGCATAAGCCGGGATTTCAAATGGTACCGTATCGTAGACAAACTCTAGTCTACCAGAAGCTGGAATGGTTACCGTGGCTTCCAAATCACGCTGGACCTCATACCTGGCCACTTACGCTAACGGTTCAATCCATAATAGAGCATTCAGAATAGTTGGCATGCTTACATTTCTAAAATAATATCATATTCCAATATTATTTATTACTATAATATTGAATATGATATGTTTATTATAAACAACTTCCAATATCAAGAATAATGATATTGGATAGCTCTGTTGCATAATAATAAAAATATTTAAGATTCACAAATAGCTCTGAACAATAACTATCTGTCATGATATGAATAAATGAAACAATAAAATAAAAGTGTTTAAGATTATCAATGTGAAGATACTTGCCTTGTAATATCCCATATTTTTTTAGAATAATAAAATAGATTAATAATAATAGAAAAAAGATTAAAATTGGATAGAAATTAGGAATTAGAATTGGATTAGAATAATGGGCTTTCGAATATGGGTCGGATTTGAATAACCAAATTGTAGTAGGTTTATAAATTAGGGTTTTAGAGCACTATATATAGATTGAGATCTTTTTTTTCATATTCCTTTCAATCCACCAAGACTAAACAGTTATAAATCTCTCTCGACACAAATCTTGATTCTTTTTGTTCATCTTTATTATTGAAATTCGTAAGATTTCCCATACACAACTCAGTTATCTTGTAAAATTCGTAGTAAATTCATCATAAGTCAGAATTCAGCGATTCTGGACTTTTCGGAAAGATATTTTCGTTCTCTATGACTTTCGTGTTTTAAGTTTTTCCAGAAAACATCGTTTAGAGGGTCAAAGGGGTGAAATACAGATCTGGGCAGAATTAGAGTTACGAAAAACTTCGACGTTTGAGATGTGATATTGTCGATTGAGTGCTAAGGATTGAATATATGTTCTAGGATGTTGTTAATTCTTGGTTTGCGAGGTTGAGGTAAGTTTACTTTCGAAACATTAGTTTATTTCGGAAATTTATATTTATATGTATGTAATTTTGTTATTAAATTGGATCATGTATGCTAATTTATTGGATTAAATTATGAACAAAAGAGTTATTTAAACTTCAAATTTTGAATTAAGAAAGAGTATTTTAGAACCCTTCGCTTCGTATTGAACCGTTAGTAAATTGCGTATAGTTCCGGAACTAGACTTTGGACCTTACTAGGGAGCACTTCTTTTGGGCCCTTCGGGGATTGTGCATTATTTTGGGCCTTAGTAAGGGTAGCGCGTTTATTAGCATTTGAACTTTTGGGTCGTGTCACCGGCTAATGTGACCAAGCGTAATGGGATAATTTGTCTAAAGAGTAAGAAATTTCCAGTTAGCCCTGTTTTTTAAATCCGTTAGTAATTGCGTATAGTTCCGGAACTAGCTTATGATACCTTACTAGGGCGTGCTTTTTATGATACCTTAGTAAGGGGCGCATTATTGACAACTATGAACCTATGATACCGTGTCACCGGGTATTTGTGACCTTAGCGAACTGTGGAATTAATTTATACGTACTGAAATTTGAATTACGAAATTATGATTTTTGAACTCTGAAAATTATGAAAATTCATAAACTTACTTGATCCACTAGTTAGTTCGAATTGTTTTCTTGCTGGGCTGTGTAGCTCATTACTTACAATTTTCAGGTTCGGTGTAAGAGAAAGATGGAGTGCATTGGACTTCGAGGATCTTAGATTTGGAGTAGATTGATTGTTGATTCGTCACTGTTAGCTGTGCTTTTGTAATAGTTAGTTTTGTAATAGAGTTTTTGGATTAATAATTTATATTATTTTAGATTTTGTAAGATTAACGGCCCGAAAAGGGCGGACTGTTACAGTTGGTATCAAAGCTCTAGGTTATTTTCCTGTAGACTGGCTTTGGCATTGACCTGTAGATAGTTTGGGTGATTATAAGTGACTTTTTGGATAGACGTGTTATTGTCTTTTTGGAGAATAAGATTTCTGAGAATTTGGGGACCAAATTCTTTTTAAGGAGGGTAGTATGTAATATCCCATATTTTTTTAGAATAATAAAATAGATTAATAATAATAGAAAAAGGATTAAAATTGGATAGAAATTAGGAATTAGAATTGGATTAGAATAATGGGCTTTCGAATATGGGTCGGATTTGAATAACCAAATTGTAGTAGGTTTATAAATTAGGGTTTTAGAGCACTATATATAGATTGAGATCTTTTTTTTCATATTCCTTTCAATCCACCAAGACTAAACAGTTATAAATCTCTCTCGACACAAATCTTGATTCTTTTTGTTCATATTTATTATTGAAATTCGTAGGATTTCCCATACACAACTCAGTTATCTTGTAAAATTCGTAGTAAATTCATCATAAGTCAGAATTCAGCGATTCTGGACTTTTCGGAAAGATATTTTCGTTCTCTATGACTTTCGTGTTTTAAGTTTTTCCAGAAAACATCGTTTAGAGGGTCAAAGGGGTGAAATACAGATCTGGGCAGAATTAGAGTTACGAAAAATTTCGACGTTTGAGACGTTTGAAATGTGATATTTTCTATTGAGTGCTAAGGATTGAATATATGTTCTAGGATGTTGTTAATTCTTGGTTTGCGAGGTTGAGGTAAGTTTACTTTTCGTACTTTCTGGATTATTTTAAATGTTTTATATTTATAATATTTTGTTATGAAATTTGGATCAAGAATGTTATTTTAGATATAAGAAATTTCCAGTTAGCCCTGTTTTTTAAATCCGTTAGTAATTGCGTATAGTTCCGGAACTAGCTTATGATACCTTACTAGGGCGTGCTTTTTATGATACCTTCGGGTGCACACTTTATGATAACTTAGTAAGGGGCGCATTATTGACAACTATGAACCTATGATACCGTGTCACCGGGTATTTGTGACCTTAGCGAACTGTGGAATTAATTTATACGTACTGAAATTTGAATTACGAAATTATGATTTTTGAACTCTGAAAATTATGAAAATTCATAAACTTACTTGATCCACTAGTTAGTTCGAATTGTTTTCTTGCTGGGCTGTGTAGCTCATTACTTACAATTTTCAGGTTCGGTGTAAGAGAAAGATGGAGTGCATTGGACTTCGAGGATCTTAGATTTGGAGTAGATTGATTGTTGATTCGTCACTGTTAGCTGCGCTTTTGTAATAATTAGTTTTGTAATAGAGTTTTTGGATTAATAATTTATATTATTTTAGATTTTGTAAGATTAACGGCCCGAAAAGGGCGGGCTGTTACATGCCTGATATATACAAAAGCTTACTCTTGCTTGACTGGGTATGTGGCTCACACTTTGCTCGTATCTATAAATAAAATATATTATTTTAGATACATGGGTCAACTCAAGGTGTTAGACAAACCTTACTTTATTTCTAGTGTCTACTCATGCGGTCTATCGATACCAAACAAGTAATATAATATATTTATGACAAATAAGCACGTAATTCAAGTAGCATGTAAGTCATATAACACAAGAGTCAAACAATTAAAGGACTCGTCAAAATATTTCTAAAATATTTCAAAATATTTTTAACATACTTTTTAGATCGACACGGGTCACTTCTATCTCCTCCAAATTATTTTTAGGGATATAAGGCTTTTCCTTTTATTTAAAATGGTTAACCGGTTTATTTAATATCTAATTAATAAGTTAGATAAGAATAAATCAATTAATATTTAAATTAATTGATTATTCAAATAAATTATTTATTAAATAATTATAAATGAATAAATTATTTTATTTTTCAAAATAATTAAATCTAATTATTTTTAATTATATTTAAATAATAATTAATTAATTAAACTAATCGATTAAAGTAAATTAATCAATTAATTAAACTAATTAAATTATTATCTAAATAAATTAAAATAATTAAATTAAATTGATTTCGAAATTTAAATAATTTATTTTGATTTTTAAAAATAATTTTCGAATTTTAAAATATTTAAAACTAAAAATTCCAGAAACAGTTTCTAAAAATAGGTTTAAGGTTTTGGAGGATCATACACAAATTCCCCAAGAACAGCTGCCGGAAAGTTGACCGGAATATCTCCCAAAAACCGGCAACCCTCGTTTCTGTTCTATCCAACTCCGTTCAACTTGTTTTCACCACCTCCAACCACCACAAAAATGATACCCAGAAGTTCATAATCATGCCATATGCACACAGGTACTCGCCAGACCATCACAGGTGCACTGGACACCAGATTCCGGTTATGTCGGACCAATTCCGGCGACCTCACACACCTGTGATACCAAAACTCAACCAAGCTTAACAAAACTCAATCAAACAGGAAGCTAACACTACAAGGAACCCGTATATACCTATAACACATACAACCGAGTAGCAACGAGCCCGGAAAATTGAAGAAATCCTGAAGAACACCATCGAAAAATATTTTTCCGACGAACCTGATTCCGACCTCAGATGATCATAACAAAAATAGCTACATACTCCTCATGAAACGATCTATCCAACCATGTATACAAATTACACAAACAATCAACAGAATAATTAATCACAAAAATCATATTAACACGAAAATAGTAAATTGAAAATGAAGCAATTTCTAACGACGATGGAGGACGTAGTCATGTCATTCAACTCATGGGATTCAGTTTGGTTACTCATATTAAGAAAATTAAGTTCATAATCACCTTCAAAAGATGCTTTGATTTTGAAGAACGCGAAGAACACCTTCTTCCCCAATTTCAAGAATTTTTACTATTTTTAATAAATTTTTATGATTTTTAATAATTAATCTAGCTATATATATTTTTGTAAAAATTAAAGCCCCAAAGTTGATTTAGGGTAAAAATCCCCCATAATTTATTTTAAAAGCCTTAAAAATAATAATTATGGGATATAATTATAAATTTTTTATTTAAAAATAAAGAAAGTAAATATATCAAAATTTCCTAAAATTAGAAATATTCTAAAAATTCTAAAATAAATAGATTTAGAAGAATATATAAATTTATAAAAATAATTGTATCAAAAACAAGGGCTCCAGAATCTCAGTAAGACACCGGTCCGATAATTTTAAATCGAAATTTCCATTTTTAAAATACACTACCATTTTTAATAAACACTATAAAATATAATAAGGTGCACAGAAGTCATAGATCACATAACAGATAATTATCATATTTAATAAATATGTTATTAACTAAAAAATACATTAAAATTGATATAAAAGACAGTTAATCATATTTAACACATAACTAAATATTTTTATTTATTCTTAAATTTCTCAGTCGTTACATTCTTCCCCCCTTAATAGGATTCTGTCCCCAGAATCAAACTTAATAAAATAACTGAGGATATTTTTCTAACACTTCACTTTCTAAATCTCAAGTTGACTTTTCAACGAAGGGATTCCTCCATAACACTCTAACTAGTGGTACTATTTTATTCCTTAACATTTTATCTCTACGATCTAATATTTCTACGGGTTGTTCTACGTAAGATAAATCGGGTTGAATGTCTATGGGCTCATATTCTATGACATGTTGAGAATCAGAATTCTACTTCCTAAGCATTGACACATGGAATACTTTATGGGTATGTTGCATCCGTGGGGTAAATCTAATTCGTACGTAACTTTTCTAACCCATCTCAATATTTTGAATGGCCCAACATATCGTGGATTGAGTTTTACTCTTTTGCCGAATCTAGTTACCGCCTTTCATGGTGACACCATCAATAATACCAAGTCTCCGACTTCATAATTCAGGTCCTTTTTAGCTTGATCTACATATTTCTTCTGTCGGTCTTGGGTTGCTACCAAACGTTTTTGTATCAACTCGATCTCTCCTTTTGTTCGTCGGTTTAAGGATGATATGCAGTACTCATGTTTAGTTTAATTTTCCGCATATCTCAATGTCACATTTTGCATAAACCTGACTTACGGTTATACGTTTCTGATTGGCTATTTCTATTATTAAAATTTCATTCAACATCTGACATTCACATTCTAACTTACGAGCAAATTCTTCAAAACTAAATGATTTGGTAGCTCCCGAATCAGTAAGTACTTCAGCTTTAATATAATTCACAAGAAACGTACCTGTAACCACATCTATATTTTACACTGCATCTTGCATCGTCATGTTAAAAGTTCTGGCTTTAGGCTGTCCTGCTACTGTTGGTGCTGCTGCCTTGGATGTATTTCCCCCAGTGACAATAACCCTACAGTTTCTAGCAAAATGGCCCTTAGCTCCACATTTGAAACAAGCAACTTCCCGGTTGTTAAACATTGCGATTGTTGTAGTCGTCTTGCACTCGTTAGCATAATGGCCCTTCTGGTTGCATTTATAACATGTCACATTAGATCTGTTACATGCTCCAATATGGGTTTTCCCACATATCTTGCAAGTTGTCAGAAATGATTGATTCCCTTGTTGTTGATTGTTGTTCGGAAATCGATTCCCCTGGTTACCAAATCCTTGTCTACCATTTCCTAATCCTCCCGTTCCTCTAAACTGAAACCCAGGTGCTCTATTGAAATTAGCTTGAGTTTTATCTTGCTGCTGACCTCCTCCCTGATTGCCAACTTTTCTCTTCTTATTGGCGTTTTCTTTCTGGGACATCACTTTCCCCTTCGATAATCATAGCCTTCTGAACTACTGTCGTATAGGTAGTTAACTCGAATACAGCCACTCTGCTTCGTACCCATGGCTTTAATCCCTGCTGAAACCTCTTTGCCCTTTTCTCATCAGTGTCCACAAAATCTGGAACGAATCGGGCTAACTCCGTGAACTTGGTCTCATAGTCAGTAATAGTGGTTTCCTGCTTCAACTCCAGAAATTTGATCTCCATTTGATTCTGCATATAGCGAGGAAAATATTTCTCCAAGAACAGCTCTTTAAACCTTTCCCAAGTAACGATTCCAGCTCCTTCCAATGCTTTTCGGGATTCCCACCAATAATTCGCTTCCGCTTTCAGAAAATAACTGGCGAACTCCGTTTTCTGATTCGCGTCTACTTTGACCAATGCAAATGCTTTCTCGATTTCCTTCAGCCATGCTCTCGCTTCTACCGGGTCTGCGGCTCCCTTAAATTGAGGTGGCTTAACGGACTGAAAAGTTTTAAAAGTTACCGCCTGTTGTGCTGGCTGTTGCTGCTGTCTAGTGAGATTATCTGTTTGTTGTCGGAACAATTCTAATATCTGCTGCATAATGCTCATGTTTTCTTGTTCCGCTGGGTTCTGATTATTATTCACTGGATTCTGATTATTATTCACCTCCCCTAATAAATTATTCTCTGCGTGTGGGTTTGCCATCTCCCTGATAGACAAACAAGTAATTTCTTCAGTGATTGGCAAACATGTTTAAGTATTATAAGTTAATAAAAAAAATATGTCAAGATCTCTGTTATTAACACAAATCTTTTCCATTTAAATATATAACAGTCACATGTTGCACAATCACTAATGGAAATGGGCTTGTTGCTATAAATAAGCAATATCGCAGACAGTATCGTAAGGAGAGATATATCACAACACACATTTTATTTATAAACATCCTACCATCTAAGTACACACAGTGGTTATCTTACAATGGTACACGCCTTGATGTTTTATTCTTACTACAAACTATCTTACATCCTATCACTAATATAGCAAACCACACTCACGACCTACTACAAACTACTATACGCTAGAGTACTAGTATTAAGCATGTAAGTCTTTCATCACTTTGGAATCTTCTATGATGTCACTACGTTCCCCTATCCAACTCCCGCCTCAAATCTGAAAGCAACCTCTGCAGTATAATAAATACTTGCCCAAAATCCACATATGCAACGCTCTTAGTCAACGTGGATAACTCAAAAGTACCTGCCTCCACGATAGTACGTACTTGGCTTCTAAACTGTGCCTCAACATGGCGAGGCCCCTAGCTATGGTCGCACTCAGATCATCTACCATCTGTGAGAACAACTCATTCTGGCCCAGCAAAAAGGAGTAGTCGGATAATAACTCAGCGTGAACACGGTACGGAACCATACGGGGCTCTCCTATCACTGCGGATGACCCAGATGAACCCTCTCCAAAAATACCGGCTATAACCTGCTCTACTTGTGCGAGAGGCTGATAGGAAGATAGTTGATCGAAGGGTCGGAATGAGCCTGAACGGGAATCTGCTGCACCGGAGCTGGCTGTTCTACCACTCCACCCTCATCTGTGTCCTGAAGGAAATCTGGTACCACCTCATCTCCTATCATTTCCGGAAACTGTATCTCAGCTGGGGCCACTGCCCTCAATGGTACGGGCTGTAACACTGGCACCTGCGGCCCTAGTATCTGTGGCACTGGCACCTCTAGTGCTGGTATCTGGGGTACTGGCATCTGCTCATGGCCTGCAGCAGGACCATGGTCTGGTTCTACAACTGGCTCCTAAAGTGCCCAAATAACATAATATCACAAAATCTATTCACAACATACTTCTATCCTAATGACGGTAAGAAAATCATATCTCATGTGATCTACCTATCTTATCATAAGCATAACCTACTCTTATTTCATTGACCCATAACCTGTAGCTCTGATACCAACCTGTGACGCCCTCAAAATCCGGGGCCCAGATTCGGGGGTCACGTGTCAATCACAATAACCAATATATCAAACAATCCATAATATAATATACATCATCGCCACTCACCTCAATCAAGGACCGTAAACAGGTTAGAGTAATGAAACAAGATACTCAAATCCAAACTAAAACATTATTACAGACCAACTTTATTATAATAAAAATTCGGGGTATCTCACATTCTCTAGTACATTTTATTCCATTACTAAACTATACTCGCCCGGAACTGTAAACTAAAATACCTGAGGCTCGCGGGGAACTATTGCCTGGTGCTCACCTCGAACCCTCATCCTAGCAGTATGACGATACAGATACATGATATCACCTGTCTGAAATGTGTATGATGAAAAGCAAGAGTGAGCCAAAAATATGCCCAGCAAGTATATAGTAAACTCTTACATAAAAGCAGATAGAGCTGAACATGATATGTAATCAGTAAACAATAACCAATATGTTTCGTAAACTATTATCAATAGCATATCAAAAGCTGATTGATAAACAAATCTTGTAATAGCCAAACGGGCAGACGGATTGAACGAAGAACCCACACCAATATAGCCCCCTGATCAGGTTCAAAAGCAATAGGACCGTATTATGCCTAATCGCATAAGCCGGGATTTCAAATGGTACCGTATCGTAGACAAACTCTAGTCTACCAGAAGCTGGAATGGTTACCGTGGCTTCCAAATCACGCTGGACCTCATACCTGGCCACTTACGCTAACGGTTCAATCCATAATAGAGCATCCAGAATAGTTGGCATGCTTACATTTCTAAAATAATATCATATTCCAATATTATTTATTACTATAATATTGAATATGATATGTTTATTATAAACAACTTCCAATATCAAGAATAATGATATTGGATAGCTCTGTTGCATAATAATAAAAATATTTAAGATTCACAAATAGCTCTGAACAATAACTATCTATCATGATATGAATAAATGAAACAATAAAATAAAAGTGTTTAAGATTATCAATGTGAAGATATTTGCCTTGTAATATCCCATATTTTTTTAGAATAATAAAATAGATTAATAATAATAGAAAAAAGATTAAAATTGGATAGAAATTAGGAATTAGAATTGGATTAGAATAATGGGCTTTCGAATATGGGTCGGATTTGAATAACCAAATTGTAGTAGGTTTATAAATTAGGGTTTTAGAGCACTATATATAGATTGAGATCTTTTTTTTCATATTCCTTTCAATCCACCAAGACTAAACAGTTATAAATCTCTCTCGACACAAATCTTGATTCTTTTTGTTCATCTTTATTATTGAAATTCGTAAGATTTCCCATACACAACTCAGTTATCTTGTAAAATTCGTAGTAAATTCATCATAAGTCAGAATTCAGCGATTCTGGACTTTTCGGAAAGATATTTTCGTTCTCTATGACTTTCGTGTTTTAAGTTTTTCCAGAAAACATCGTTTAGAGGGTCAAAGGGGTGAAATACAGATCTGGGCAGAATTAGAGTTACGAAAAACTTCGACGTTTGAGATGTGATATTGTCGATTGAGTGCTAAGGATTGAATATATGTTCTAGGATGTTGTTAATTCTTGGTTTGCGAGGTTGAGGTAAGTTTACTTTCGAAACATTAGTTTATTTCGGAAATTTATATTTATATGTATGTAATTTTGTTATTAAATTGGATCATGTATGCTACAACAACATTACTAGAAGCTTTAGTTTTGGAAGCATCTCCTAATTTTTCGGTGACAACCCACTCATTGACTCTCCCTATCTCCAGTAGGCCGATGATTGTTGCTTTTGTCCGGTGCATTGACATAACATTTTCAAAAACAACCCAGAAAATCACTAGGTGTAGTGATCTGCACCATAATAATGCAAAATCAAAAATCATTTCATTACTGATCCAAAATAAAACTATACAACTTGATGTATTGTTTAGTTTCTTAAAATCAATTTGATAATTTTCATCCGAAAAGAAAAAGACCTTGGAGTTCCAACAGCATTGAGAAGGGTTATAGTACATGGAATGTACATGACTCCCCATTTGGGAACTTCAACTTCGGGAACTAGACAAGTCAATGGCAAAACGACGCAGTAGAAGGTAAATGTGACAATATGTGCCACAACTTTTCTTACAAAGAAGAAACTATAAAGCACATTTAACTTCTTCCACAAAGTCACTTTCTGTAACAAATAATAAAATTTAGAATTATAAAGTATAAACCATAAAAGGCTAACTACTTTTTTGACTTGATTAGTATTCTTTGTTATAACATAAAATTTGAATCTAGTTAGTATTCAAAAGGAGGAAAGAAAAAAAAAGAAAGAGAAATGATATGAGAAAAGAGAGGGAAATGAATTTTTTATTCACCAGGATATCCTAAAGGATCTTTATTAATATGACATGGCTAGTAAAAATCACTAAGATACTGTTTAGTGTTGGAGTTACATTTTATGTCATATTCCTTATTTTTAAACTTAGAAGTTCATTTAGGGATGCTGTTGGACTTGTTCTTAGATCTTAATCTTGTTTTCCCTCTCTCCTGTATGGAAATATTTGTAAGATTTCCTATGTATTTTGTTGATATTTTTTCCTGTTTTCTTTTGCTTTTGCCAAGGTGTTTTAGAGCAGGAACTTTCTTTTTGATTTCTTATGACCTCTAATATTATTAAAGTTAAGTATTTTTTTTGCATTTATAATGCTTGAGATCCGAATTGTACTATCCAAAATTTATAAAAATATAGAAATTAACAGGAAAAAAACTTTTATGATCACCGCATTTGACTTGAGATACCGAAAGGGACTGTATTTTGTTTAACTATATGTTCTCAAACAAAGTGATAGTCCAAATCGATATGTTGTGAGCATGGCAAACGGGATCAGAACTTTGGTAAATTGCTCCATGATTTACACAACAAAGACTACAACGTCTTATAATAAGAATTCCAATTCACCAAGTAGAGATTTAATCCGAAATAACTCAGACTTAGGTAGCATGTACAATTCCATTGTATTCACCTTTGGTAGAGGATATGTTGTTTCTCCGATAACCAAGATACTAGTCAACTGCCCCGAAAAATTTCATTGTCATTTGCAGATTTTCGGTTCTCAAGGTCTCTTTCAGAGATAATGTTGAAGCATGCACGAATCTACACAATTTAATTTTATTCGCACTAAAGAAGTTATCTGGCCTAGTGATAACAATATATTGAAGCTCCCACAATTTTCCGATATATTATCACTGTGGTGGAGGTTGGCCAATAATTCTAGACTAAGTAGGGTAGACAATAATTGGAGTTGAACTTGGATTAGCCCCAAGTATCCCATTTCTTTCCAGAAAAATCATTTATATACTTTGTCCAGCAAATCATACCAGCTGATTTTCTTTCAACCTTGATCCCAAGAAAATTTGCAGCTACTGATATATAATCCCTGCATGGAGTACTGCAACCGGGAGAAATCATGTAAAACTCTCTAAACCTATTGCATTGTATCTAAATTTCACATACAAAGCTTAAACAACAAATACCACAGCATGTCAATAATAAAATATTAATATTGTCATCACTTCCAAATGTCGAAATTAAAACGGATAAGAAAAGCCGCGGAGGTACTTGGAATCTACTCCTGATTCACGTATCAAGGCTACACGGCCAGTTCTGGCAACCTGCAAAACAGAAGAAGATCAGTGACAAAATCGATAGAAATACCTTGCATGATTCCAAACACATCAATCACAACAAAGAACAATATAAGTTCCAACTTGATCATCAATATTTTCTCTTTTCAATTATGCATCGTCTAAGGTAAAGTTTTGCCACCATCGTCCCTCATATCCCGATTAAAAAAGAGAAACAAGAATACACACCTCACAGATGCCATAAGGCTCCAACAATCTTTGAAGAGCAACCATCTTGTGCAAATCTCCTGTAAGCTGGAAGAGTGCCAAACAAAAAATTATCACTCCAATAGCTTAAAAATGTCAAGAATAAGAGCCATACTGAAGAACTGGGTAGATCATGTCAAGTAAAAATTAATAATAACAACTCGAGATATAGATCTTTTAATACTATTTTTAAACTTTTTAATTTTATTATGCTTATCATAATTATATATAATACACACATTATTAATATATATTTAAAAGTCGTTATATTAAAATAAATATAACATAACCGGGCATCCGCCCGAGAACTAATCTAGTAAGTAATATAATAAACTATGTTGTACAAGATTATGCCATTTTGGAAACTTTAAATCAACAATGCATGATATGCAAAATTCTGTAAAACTTGAGGGAAGAATGATGAAACAGAAAGGAAATAATGTTAGAAAGACAAAAAATATATTCCCACACTTGGGTATGGGCAATAAACCCCTCTTTTAATTTTGACCTACTTTAATGGTACAATGGAGGTACTTGAGAGATAATAGGCAACCCACTTTATTTTAATTACTACCTACATTCAAGATTAAAAAATAAGTTAAAATAATCATATAACCGCCTCACTTATCAGCAAGACTACAGCAAAATAAGATTAACATAACAAAGTAGAGCCCCTTATATAATTTAGATTTGCGACACGTAGAACTTGATAGCTTTCTGAAAGAAAGTTGTTATTATCCCCTTTCAGTTCAACTAACAACCAACAACAAGATGCCCATCTACCTGACCAATTAAGGAAGTTGGACTTGTCCCTGAACCTTGGTACGCTAATATGCCTCATTTAATTGTATTACATATTTACACAAGTTCATCAAAGTATTTGTGATAGCATTACTGATCTTATATAAAGAACCTTAAGTCTTTGCAGATCAATGGAAGAACAAGGAAATGGACTACCAGTCTACCATCTGCATGCCCGCTAAAACAATATACACAAAAATAGTCAAATAGACGAATTTGTTATCTCAAACTCCAGCAGCAAACACATTGTGCCCCAACCTAATGAGTACATAACTATTACTGGCACCACATTTTAAATAACTCGACTTCTTTTTCAAAATTCTACTAACATGGATGTAACATGAAGAGGTTGAAACAGATGGGAAAATCTATTTACCTCAAGAGTTATAGTATGATCAGACACATCAACAGCTTTGGCCCTGAAGATGCTGGCAATGTCGAGAACATTTCGTCTGGCGGTTGCATTGACAGCAATTTTTATCAACATCAGTTCCCTCTCAGCAAATGGCAAGTGGGTGATATCCCTGACCTGAAAGAGACAATGAGCTCTGTATGTCATTCAAATGTTACTAAAGGCAAGATATATTACAGACTCAGGCAATTATACACCGATTGAAAACTACGTATGTCAAAAATGTGGCCTAAGAGGATGTTCTAAAACTTGACATGAACAACGACGACACCAAACACATACTTATCGGAAATTTAACTCATTCGCATGAGTTAACTTGAGTTGTTACAAGCAATAAAAGATTAACAAATAAACGAGTCCAATTCCAAGAATAGTAAAAAAACTACGGTGTAGAATTATTCTCTATTTACTTAATAATAACGAAAACCTGTGATAAATTAATCATACTGGGAAGTTCCATCCAGTAAAATCTGACAAAAATCGTCCACCAATGGAAATGCTGCCTGAAAGCTGTAAGATTATGATAGAGTCCTAATTCACTAATGCACAGGATACGGATGTGATGGTAGCAACTTCTTGCCTAATAGAGAATACTTAATCTTTCATACTGCTTACTTTCTAATTTTACATAACATCAGATAATATCCTCACCTCATGAAGATCTATCAACTTATAAAGTTGTTGCACCAACTTGCTAATTGATTCATCCGTACCAGGAACAACAGTAGTGATACGAGAAAGCCCTTCAACTTCTGCATGTCCAACAGCTAAACTCTGGCCAACAAATACATAGATACATACATATATAAGAACAAAAAATCCCAAAAAGAAGAAACAGAAAGAAAGAAAAACATCAACAGAACCAAATAAACCTGAATATTGTAGCCTCTTCGAGCAAAAACTCCTGTTACTATGTTTAGAACTCCAGGAACATCATTAACGAGCATTGATAAGGTGTGAGATCGAAGCCCGGTTGTCTAGAAACATCAAGAAGACATAATTTATTTAGAGATGGCATTTGCAAACATTTGCACAGTTGTGGCAACTAGGAAACGTAAATAAATATAATTGAAGGGAAGGCCACATTCTGGCTATGTTGAAATGTGTAATTCTCCTTTGGATAAGATTTTTAGTACATCATTGTGGGACTCAATATTTAACACGTATGTTTTAGTTCGTGCAGTATGTCATCTCCGAATTTGAAATTTCCTACTCAGATCATCACGTGGACACTTTAATTTGCTTACATGTCAACCTTTTCTGGGAATGAACCTAAAGGGTAGGTGGACAGTTGTAGGTAGTTGGATAAGGCCCGATGACAAAAGTTGCTAATTCAATCTACCAGTTAAATTATATTTTTCTGCAATTTGAACCCTTCGTTTTCAGCATATGAGAAATTTTGAACACATACACCTCAATTTTTATATTTATCTATATCTTAAGTTGAATCCTAATATCTTTTACTAAACTAATGAAAAGCACAATTTTGTGCTGTGAAGCAGTTGATGACTTGATGTTGTGCTGATTATGCTTTTAAATGTTGATAGAAAATTCAAATATGCAACAATATCATTTTGTATGTAAAAGAATGGCACAATTTTTTTTATCTTTTTGAAAAGCAGATGTTGAAGCACCAATTATTAAAAAACAAGGGCAAAAGAAAATTAACCCCTGAAGTGTGAAATTTTACATCATGTGGCCATGTGCCCCAATTTTTTTTCTTTATTTGCATTTTATTTTGGGGACTTGTAGTGAATTTTATTGTATCTCACAACCGAGAAGAATTTGGGGGGGTCATTTCGATTTTGGATCTGAAACGGATAGGTGCAAGAGATGAGAGAATTAAGGATATCCACTAGAAATACTAATCCAATCCATAATGATGTACCAGAAAATAAAACATTTTTGTTACTTGACCAACCATCAGGAGAAGCAAATACAATAGGTACGCCAATTAATAAGATTGATGAAGTAGATATTACTGCAAAAACAGCCACTTTATCATGAGATGAAACAAGAATTTCATTCGAGATCTGTATAGCTTGCATGTATGCAGTACTAATTTAAACAATAAACAGACAATTACTAATCTAAACAATCCATGCAAGCTTCAAAGATTAAAAATACTTGATTGAAAAGCACTAAAAAGACAGCAGTTGACAAAGCGAAACAGAAGAAAACAAATAGTTAATACATTAAAACTGAAAACCAAATGAGGATAGTCAATACATTATCTAAAAGTAGTTTATAATAATATTCTACAATTATTAAACTAATAAGTAAGGTGCGATATTTTCTAGTTTAACATGAAAAGTATGCAGTCCCATGTTATTTACATATATTAATTCTAAATTTTAAAATCATTTCTAGTTTACATATTGCAACTAATTCTCATATAAAATAATTCAAATAAACTCTCAATGATAAATAGGGGTTTTACATATACATATGTTAATTAATAATATACACAATGCTAACAAATTGTAATTATACAACACAACATGCGTTTTTGTCAAAGGCTGCACGAATACTACGAATATGCACATGTTGTCTATAGTCAATTTGTTTCTGTTACAGGTATTAGCGACTATCCAAATGCAATAGACATGGATTGGAATGATGCCCTTGATAATCCACTCCCCAATATTTATCGAGACCTCGGCTGTCCGATTACACCATGATAAGTATAACAATTCGGAATCATTAAGGTTGGTGTTTGCATATCCTCATGCTCTGCTTACCACAAAATTGATGTTTAACGCTATTGTGATGTTATGGAAAGATGGTATAATATCGGGTATTTGAGGTTTTTGGTCCAGAGCAATAGACATGGCATAGTCGTTATGTCATGTCTACTGTTCTGGACCAAAAACCTCGAATACCCGATATTGTACAATCTTGGCATAGCATCTAGCCAAACATCAACAATAGTGTCAAACATGTATGCAAAGCATGAGGATATGCATGCTCATTAATGATAGGGTCAGCTAACGGGTCTTTCATAAATATCAGGGAGTGGATCATCAAGAGCACCCTTCTGATCCATGTCTATTGTATTTGGATAGTCGTTAATACCAGTATCAGAAACAAATTGACTATAGACAGCAGGTGCATATTAGTAGTACTCGTGCAACCTTTGAACGCATGTTGTGTTGTATTATAATTTGTAAACATTATGTATATTATTAATTAACATCTGTATATGTAAGACCCCTATTTATAATACATTTATCATTGAGATTTTATTTGAGTTATTTTATGTAAATTAGTTACAATATGTAAACTAGAAATGATTTTAAAATTTAGAATTAATATATGTAAATAGCATGGACTACATACTTTTTATGTTAAATTAGAAAATATTGCACCTTACTTATTAGTTTAATAATCATATAATTGTAGAATATTATTATAAACTACTTTTAGATAAAATTAACATAATAAAATGTGTGAACAAGGGAATAGAAGTATTAAAGCTAAAATTAATAGTACTGCGGCCCTTACACATTTTTCATTATTATTAGAGTATAAGAAATATCAGATTAACCTCACCGAATTATATCAGCGAATTATTATTATTAATAGGTTAACTACATCTTAAATTAAGTAAACAGTATATTTTTTACCATGATAAAATGCCTAAACACATATCTATTTATCCACTTTTCATTTATATTCATGTAACCACTATTATCAGCCCATTCACTATCCCCTCCATTTTCATTTTCAAATATACTGATTGTATGAAGATTTATACCGATTATATTAAGGGTAATGGTGGAGGGGATGGTGAACGGACTGATGATAGTGGTTATATGAATTTAAACGAAAAGTGGATGAATAGATGGGTGTTTAGGCATATTATCAATGTAGAATATATTGTTTACTTAGTTTAAGATGTAATTAACCTTTGACCTTTGAGGTTAATCTGATATTCCTTATTCTCTTATTATTATATGTATATGTTTATATATATATATATATATATATATATATATATATATATATGAGGTGGTATAAATAATACAAAGGGGAGTGCGGAGAAGTGTAGAAACTAGTAGTTTAAATGAGTATATATTAATTATGGCATTCTAGACAATTGTCAAAGAATTATGTGTTAAAATAAAATTAAAAGGAGTAAATAATATTTTAAAGGGAGTGGGGTGGTGGAGTTGCACAGTTGTGGCAACTAGGAAACGTAAATAAATATAATCGAAGGGAAGGCCAAATTCTGGCTATGTTGAAATGTCAAATATGTAATTCTTCTTTGGATAAGATTTTTGGTACATTTTTGTGGGCCACAATATTTAATACGTATGTTTTAGTTCATGCAGTATGTCATCTGCCAGGTAAAGAATCTCTGAATTTGAAATTTCCTACTCAGATCATCAATTCGGACACTTTAATTTGCTTACATGTCAACCTTTTCTGGGAATGAAGCTAAAGGGTAGGTGGACAGTTGTAGCCTGTAAGTAGTTGGATAAGGCCTAATGACTAAAGTTGCTACTTCAATCTACAAGTTAAGTTATATTTTTCTGCAATTTGAATCCTTCGTTTTCAGCATATGAGAATTTGTCATACATCTCAAGTTTTTATATTTATCTATATCTTAAGTTGAATCCTGATATCTTTTACTAAACTAATAAAAAGCACAAACCTAGCAGGAAACTTGATGATGTGCTGATTATGCTTTTAAAAGTTGATAGAAAATTCAGATATGCATATCATCCCTAACAAACAAGTTACCTCGAGCAAAAAAAAAATATATAGAACACACTGGCAGTATATGATTCCTTACATCTTCATCGTTCAGAACACCCCAGTGAGCATCAAGAACTTGATTAACTGAAGCCTCAGAATTGGACTCCACTGGATATACATCTCCCTACAAACAAGATCACTTATCATATATGATTGAACAAACCAGAGATGATTAAGGAGATGGGATCACAAGAAAATAGTCAGATATTTTTTTTCACAGATACCACATAAAAATGTACAAATCAAAACCACTTTTTTGCCATGCCAAACTTCATGATGTGGAAGCATCATCGTATACAAGCCAATCATGAAATCCGGAAAATATATAGAACTTAATCTTAGATATTTATATATATAAAGAAAGAATAAATAAATAATAACACAGCAAAATCTGAAGAATTACCCCGGGGAATGTATCAGAATCAACATAATGTGTTTGTTTTTTAACCACTTTGTGAGTATCTATAGGCATGGTTTCTTCAAGATCTGGATATGAAGCTGCTGAAAATCTCCAAAAGGGAGCAGATTCACCCAGCTTTTCCCTTCTCAAGGCAATCTAAAATAACATCAAGACAGTTTAGAAATGATTCAATTATTAGAAACTGAAATCCATTTTTATTCTTGTATAAATAGAGGTGAGAAAGATGCGTCTAATAGTGTACAAAGTACAAACATGAAACCCAGAGAAGGTGAAGAAAAAGGCTGGTATGATATAATTATGTAGTTAAAAAACAACCAACCTTTCCAGTTCTAGCAATTTCTCTAATTCCAAACTTGCTTAGATTTCTCTGCACTGCAACCATCTTTCCAGGATCACCAGTTACCTAGATCATTATAAGAGTACTTTGATGATTAATAAGTACACAAAACCTTCTGTGCATGAATGTAATTAATTGTTTGTTATGTACCTGAACTCATAAATGTATTACTGTGTAAAAAGAAGTTGCCCAATGAAGTCCTTGAATAGATTCCACTAGTGCAGATTTGTCATTGTGATTTTAACATAAGAATAATAATATAACATTCAAACATCTAAAATTCCTGAGTACTTAGAATTGGTAGAAGAGAAACATATAAAACCAGATTACTTTGAAACTTTAGGTATATAAAACTGCTACCTCCAATTAAACCATGAGATGATATTCCCATGTCTAACATTAGCAGCTTCTTGTTCCTCGTATGAAGTTAACAGAAAATTTATATATGAACTTTTACTTGATGATGGTGGTTGTGTGGGTGGTACGCACTCTAATGGAATAAATGAAGTTCTAAACTGGGTGAAGACTACAAAAGCTGATCACTAAAATACAGTGTCCAGTGTCTAGACATGCATAACAATCATTTCAGTATATACACAATGTACCAAAAGTCATAGGCTCACTGCACATATGCTATATAAATTAAGTGCACTGGAAATCACCTCAATAGTCAACGAATGCTCTGAAATGTCCACAACTTTTGCTCTGAATATGTCTACTAACCATATCACCTAAAACATATCAAAAACAGCTCTAATGACAGAGGGAAAAAGAAGGATTAGGAAATGACAGGGAACTGCATATAGCAACTGCTGTACCTGTTGTTGGCAATAATGTATATTATCACAGAAATTTAGTACAAATTACCTCTGCTCGATACTTTGGGTCCGCGTTAATTTTTATGAGCATTAGTTCACGCTCTACCTGTGGCTCTTGCGAAAGATCTTCAACCTAGTTATTGAACCGTAAAGATTATTAATTGGCTAGCAGTGAAAGCATGTAAATATTAAGATATACTTCATCCGCATACAAAAATTAGCTTAACAACCTTCAAAACATTAACAAGCTTCTGTAGCTGTTCCATTACTTGCTGTAAGACCTTTTCAGTTCCCGACACAACTATAGTAAAGAGTGCCTTGTCTTTATTCAAGCCAACAGCAAGAGACTCTATGTTATACCCTCTTCTTGCAAAGACTCCTGCGATCCGATTTATCATTCCACTTTCATCACCAACGAAAACTGAAATGGAGTGCCTCCTCACCCTGAATTGATTATGTACGGAAATAATCCAAAAAAGTCACATTCACATCATACTAGCTCTACCTGCAGACACTTGATCCTCCCTCTCCGTCTACATTAGTACCTCAATTCTAATTCATTCGAACAAACACTACCTAAATTGACCCAAAGCGACTCAGTTTGTTAAAATTTCATTCTTTACAATTCGTACATCAAATTTCACATAATCGAACCACACGAACAAAACCCGAAACCAGAAACATATTATACATTAACAAATACACACAGAATAGCAGCAGAATAAACAAAAAACATATGAAAGAATACAAGAATGAAACTAAAGACACTTACTTTGATCTAGGTGAAGCTGGATCAGTAATAGAGAAAGTATTGGAATTGGTATTGGTATTATCAAGATTGCTGCTAGCTGAAGAGGCTACAACTAATCTTGTTGTCTTGCAAGCTTGTTTTGGGGTTGTTAATTTTAGGGTTTTAAAACATCCTGGGTTGGAGTTGTTTGTAGAGACAAGGGATGGTTTCAGAGTGTGCAATGGTGACGAGGATTGTGTTGATACAGCCGCCATTACAATTTACAACTAGTGCAGCAGATAGATAGATACAAAGATCAGTTTGTTTAGTGTGTGTGTTATAACGTTACAAACCCTTGTTAACCGACTAGTTAAGAGTTTGGATGTGGCTAAGGATCGTTATCGTACATTCGTACGTGGGCATACAGTAGAATCAAAGCTCATGATTGTACTGCATATAGCAGAATAATATATTATTTTATTATATATCATTATTATATTATTCTTTTTAATCCATAAATATTTTATTTAGTAGAGTATTTTTCTATGAAATACTAGTGGGAGATTTATACGTATTCTATTACGGAGTAATATTTTGTAATAATTTTTATAATATATTATAAACGGAACACATTGCTGAACATATAAATTGTTAATTAATATTTCATTTAAGAATATTCCTAATTTTTATCTATATATTAATAATATATAGTATATACAAAAACATTAATACTTGTTTAAAACTATATATATAATATTATTATAATTTATGTACATTTTATGATATGATTAAAAAAAAATGAAATTTATTAGCAAAAAATGTAAATACTTTTAAATTGAAGTTGAAAAAAAAATCCAAAAAAATATATGAATCTAATTTATATATATTTTAAAATAAATCATTGTTTTGATAATATATTGCTTCACCATTTAATTAGTCAGCGAATTTCTTCTTTAATCAAGGGATATTAAACGCGATTTTCGGCTGATATTTCCCTTCCAAATGCAGATTTACAGATTTCTTCTATTACCTCTCTCTAGGATGAGATTTTAACAGTGATTTTCAGTCTAACAAAATAATTAGATATTTCTATTAATAACAACAGCAAACTCCGGACAAATACAACCTGGTTGAGAAATAAATAAAGGAGCTAAACAAATAAAATCTTTATTTTTAAGTCGCTTAACATATAAACTAAAAATATTTTTTTAATTAAATAATATTACAATGACTAATATTTTAAAAATCAATTAGATATATTAAAATCATAAATGATAATAATAAACAAATGTAACTGTGCATTTTTCCCTTTGAAATCACCCAAAGGCCAAAACACACCAATTTTGCAAATCTCGAAACTTTCCAAAATAAAATCAAAGAGAAAAAAGAATGCACGTGACGTGATTGCAACAAAAGACATGAAACAGCATGACAGTAAAGCGGTAAGGCTAATATGGTCATACAAAAGTATATGAAACTGTTTCGAGAATATTCTATTTCACTCCACCTCATTTTTCTAATATAATATGTTATACTTTAAAGAAAAGAGCTACTCCGTATTTCTTATAAAAAGAAGAAGTTGTTTTCTATTTTAACGAGAAGTAATTATAAATTTTATTATTAAATTTTTTCCAAAACATTATCTTTTTAATATATCCCAAAACATGTATAAATTAAAATATTATCAAATAATAATTTGATTTTTCTAATAACTTAATAATTTTATAGATGTATTATAATTTATAAGAAAATTTTAAATTTTTTGTTCACAAATAATAATATACATAGGTAACTAAATCAAATATGTGTTTCTTTATTTAATGTTAAAATCTAAAATATGTAATATTACATTAAATAGAAATATATATTTGGCAATGATTTGACTTGTTAGCATAAATCATTAAAGAGAGATTTGAAAAATAAAAAATTAAATAAAAAAATTATAATTATGAAGAATATAAATTATTACATATTTAATGTAATATTACATATTTTAGATTTTAACATTAAATAAAGAAACACATATTTGATTTAGTAAGTATATTATTATGTAGAATATGTACGAAAATGAAATAAATAATTTATAATTATGTACAATATGTAGGAAAATGAAATAAAATGTGAAAATTTTTGGTACTAAAGAGACGGGATGAAACAAGCCACGCGACTCATGACTTATAACGTAGGGCCCGCGTAGCCTCTCTAAAACGTTTGGCCGTCACCAACCTTTTCACCAAACATTTTCCATATCTACACACAACATATACATACACTCCCATCCCTCTTAAAACACACACACACACGTACATAAATTCACGGCGGTGATGCTCGGAGCACTCTGTACTCGTCCCAAGCTGTGTCTCTTATATCTCACTTCATCAACACAGCACCGCCTCATTCAAACCCCTCTCAACTTAATCATCAGTGAAGATTGTCGACGTCATCATCACTCCACTGCTTGTCGAATTGGATGTTATCGAGGCGGTGCTGCTTCGATATGGCACGCTATTTTACCTGCTGGGGGTAATTATATCAGGCCGCCTGTTGCGTTTCATGAACAGAAAGGTGAAGGTTCGTGGAATGTGGCATGGGATGATAGGCCTGCCAGGTGGTTACACAGGCCTGATTCGGCTTGGTTGCTTTTCGGTGTTTGTGCTTGTATTGGTGGAGTTTGCGAGGTTGGGGATTCTGTTACTGATTCGAATAGTATGAGTTTTGGTTTGGATTCCCAGGAGGAGAAGGTTCAGGAGCCTGTTTTTATTGAGGACAAGGCCAAGTATCGAGTTACAGGTGTGTGATCCTTCTTGCGGATTTTTTATATGGTGTTTGATGATATAATTCAGGTGTTTTTGATGCTGTAAAATGTAAATTATTGGTATATGATATATGAAAATTAACTAGAGTGCGGTTATTTTTTATTTGTTAGGTGTTTGTAGTTGAATTTTATGTGTTGGTGATATGGATGAGCTGTTTTAGATTCTTTAGTTGTCGGCGACTTCATGTTAAATTAAGGGTATCCCTTATTTTTAAGGTCAATGCCAATTCTGTGCAATATTCAATGCAAGATAATTAAGCAACTGTGTATTTGTAAAAGTTTTTTTCTTTTTTGGTGTTTTAGGTGTTTGTAGTTGAACTCTATGGTTTGTTGACTGATTGGTCAGGGGTTGTATAGAAATACAACTAACATTAACTATATAATGTCAACATATGTGTGCCTTTTGGAGTCCTCCATTTATAATGGTTCTATTTATACTTTTATTGTGTGTTACTTATCAGTTCATATAAAAGTCAGGAAGACCTTGACAACAAAACAAAACAATCAGGAAGGCATCAAGTCTTACCTGTTCACCGCTAAACATATGTTTGAACTTTGAATTTTATGTACGATTAGTTTTTACTTTCATCCTTGTTTATGTTCAAAGTTTTTACCTTTCTATTGTTGTGTTCTTGTCTCCTTAAACGTATGCGGGCCTTTACTTTTGTTTGCATTTTTACAACTGTCTTTACTTCTTTTTGAAGTTATAGAAAAGACAAGGTCTTTAATATATAAGAATGTATATGTATCTCAGTTTTTAGTCTATACTGGATTTGAGCATTCGATACTTGCAAATACCACAAAGATAATTTTTAATAAAAAAAGATTTTGACACAGGGGTGCCAGCAGATGGACGATGTTTGTTTAGAGCAATAGCTCATGTGACATGCTTGAGAAATGGAGAGGAAGCTCCTGATGAAAATCGTCAGAGAGAACTTGCTGATGACTTACGAGCTGAAGTAACTATTGTATCTTTTTCAATACATGCAATTATGCAAATACATCACCGGAAATTTAAATACGTAACAGGAAATTTACTGTAGCAAGCTAGTGTATTTTTCTTTTCATTTGTTATTGACAGTTGGTTGTTTTAGGTGGTTGCGGAGCTTTTAAGAAGGCGTAAAGAAACAGAGTGGTGAGCTTATTTATAATTTAGAGTAATGCTATCGTCCTTTGTTGCTATGTTTTTAACACCGTTTATGTATTCCCAATTTTTTTTCCTTTTATGTTATGCAATTTATGCTATTTTCAATTAGCTTTTCTTGATGCACTTTAGGTTCATTGAAGGAGATTTTGATACATATGTGGAGAGGATTCAACGGCCCTATGTTTGGGGCGGTGAGCCAGAACTATTGATGGCATCTCATGTACTCAAGTGAGCATCTATAAGTTTTTTATATTATCTCTTAATCTCTTATAGACCCATACATAATTTTGTCTATTTGATTTATGTATGTTATTGTTAGACAACAACTTTCAGAATTTTAATCTTTCGACACACACACGCACACACACATATCTGGCCAAGCAAGAAGGCATCTCAATATCTTTGGCGAACTGTAGTAAGTTCTAAGTAGCAGCAGTGCACCATGTTTAATATTTCTGTTCGGTCACAGTTTTATTGCTAAGTTACATCGAGTTGGAAAGGAATTTTAATTCTTCTATCCATTTTTAGAGGTTATATCAGTATCTTTTGTCTGCTATCGGAGTGTTATTTTAAGTTTAAAATACAACAAATCAGCTTTTCATGTGTGGCCTGATTATACTTTCGCTGAAGTCACATGAATCTGTGCCTCTACTTTTTTTATATTCCTAATCTCTTTACGGTTTTACCCTATTCTTGGCTTGCTCTCTTTTGATGCCTAACATTTTTCATCTTTTTTAAGAGGGATTAATCGTCAAAGTGATGGCTAGTTAGGTTCTGGGATCTCAAGTAGGTTACAAAGTCAAACTGGTCTCACCTGATTTGTCAAACTGAGAAGAAGCATATCCCATCAAAATTTTGTTAATTTGAATGGTTTTTATTTGACAGATAGCAACCTTTTTGACATGGCAGTTACATAAAGTATGACTCTTTAACACCCTGACATATATAAACATTAACAAAATAAACATGAAATTCTCCGATTTCTTTTTAAGACATATATAAACATTATCAACAAAATATAATTTCTCTTTCCAATATAGAATTACTATATACACATATACATGATGTAAACATACACACTCTTTCTTTTAACATATACATGAATTATTTTTCCATTTTGATACAGAATTACCTTCATCACATCTTATTCAATAAATGATTCATCCCAGATTCCTTAAAGAATTCTTTTGTATACTCCTTTAATACCTTTGCACTCAACCTTCCCAACCATGCTTCGCCGCCCTTTACTTTAAAAACAAAATTTTCCACCATTCAAGAAAAACATAAATGTTGGTTTCCTAATACACGACTCTTATTTTTTGTATTCGGGTTTTAGTATCTTGTGGTACGGAAATGACGTCGTATCTGGTTTCGTGCACAAGTGGACCAATTAGTGGGGTTTGACTTATAAGTTGATTTTGACTTGGAAATGTTGCTAGAAGAAAAGGCCCGGAAAAACAACAAACCTTTAGTTGGATAAAAGGGCATTACAAATATACATACTGTTAAATAGTAAGAAAAAGATTTATAGATATATATAGAAACACTTAGAAAAAAAAAAGATTTATAGAGATGCTATATTTGTTCCTCATTAAAATATTTACTTTTTTTCTTGAGATTTTATAATGTTTGTGAAAATTAACAAATAATATTTGGATACAAGGTTAATAAGATATCAAAGTAAAAATAGTGTGATATATTGACTTCCCCCCGTAAATAAACTAGTATTATTTCATGCCAAATTATGATTCAAGGATATAAAGGATATTTTTCGATATATATTTAAAATTTTCTTATTCTAGAATGAAGGTTGGTTATCGTGTATGGTCTTCAATGAATCCGCGCATTGCGCGCCGCTCTTATGCTTCACAAGGCCTTTGCGCTTCGGTGCGCATATCGCGTTTAATAACAATGATATCCATACATATTTTACTAGAGATAACTGGAGTACAGACTGACGAGTAGTATTAAAAAGAGAAAAGTGTCGTTTTTGTAGCTACACAAGGGTCCATGCACTTACAATACTGATATACAAAATCCTACACTTGCAATATATTCTGTTTAATTTTTTTCATTTACTAGTGACCGAGTCCAAAGCAGAGAGGTAAAGGACATCAGCTAAGCAAGCACAATGTACTTCTGTCCATCCCACCTAACAGCGTGGGGTAGTTTTGTCAAATCATTAATTTAACGACTGTTTCATCCTTAAAAAGTGTGAGCCGACCCAATAATCTCATATCTTCTTTCCCAAAGTTAAAAACCCTAGTTTTAATTAACCATTTCTTCTTTCTCATTTTATTGGATAGTTTGTTATTGTTATATTGATGTTTGCTACACACCCATACAAATACATACCGCATTTATACATATATATATACCAGCCATATACATGATTGACAATGGCCAGCCACCCCTATCTCAGCCATCAGCCAAAACATACATCAATCTCCATTCATTCTTGTTTTCATCAAACAAAATAACAAAAGCATACACCTCTTACTAATACTCAAAATACATAAATATATGTAACGCAACTAACAATTTCATGAACCCAACATCAAAGAATTATACTTTTTTACCCTTTGAAATTCAAACCCCAATTTACCCAAAATTCCCAATCTAAACTCTTGTAAATCTGAACCAAACATAAATAATAAGGTACTTTTTTGTAGCTATGCGTACTATGATTGTATGAATGTCTGCATGATTAGAGAAAGGGAGGTGAAGTTATTTGATTTTAAAGTTCTAATGGGGGGAAGAATACACACACACACATGTATGTATAACTTGACAGGAAGAAGAAGAAAATGGAGTGTAATCATGACCCAATGTATTGACGAGTCTGCCTTCTAACTTTTAAATTAACCAAAAACTTAAAAGCATACCTTTTAAAATGTATATTAACTCACGCCGTCAACTCAAACTGATGGCGTTACATAAACTATAATGAAAGGTAAAATATAGTATTGCAAGTGGTCGTTTTAGAAGTACATTATTACAAGTGCTTGAAAGTTGAACCCTAAAGTACAAGTACACAAAGTGCACGTTTCCCTATAAAAAATGAAGAAAACAATGCCCAACAGTAGCCTGGCAAATCATTTGCAGTCTTTTTATATCTTTAACCCACTGAAAACAAAAATTTGGCTTCTGAAATTATGCCTTAGTCTTAGACTTTGAACCAGTTTTCACCGATCTTTTTGGTGGAATCATATAGTTTTAATTTTTCTTCCAATGTTTAGACTTTAAATCAGTTACAAGAATCATCATAAATTCATAACTGAAATTCTCGATGTAACTTATGCATGCAATTGCTTTTATAATATGAATTTGACATGTTTATTTTTATTTAACTTTGGTTTTTTGTCACAGGACAAAAATTTCTGTTTTCATGTTAGATAGAAGTTCAGACAGTTTGATCAATATAGCAAACTATGGAGAGGAGTATCAGAATTCCGATGACATTCCTATCAAATTGCTATTCCATGGTTACGGTCACTATGATATAGTGGAAGTACTGAATAACAGCTAGGACTCGGAAACGTGGAAGTAAAGTGTGCCATATAAACCCATCAAAATTACACCTGGGGATTTTTTTTTATTCATGTGATATTTACAGCCAGCTATTTACTGAAATTACACAACTTTTACGATATACCCGTGCCAGTTTTGTAGATTCCATTTTTGATGTCTTCTCCTCATTATTTGGCAGATTCCTAGTTATATATCAACTAATAAATTGCTTGTAGTGGTTCTTGAAATTGAATCTATATACAATGAACAATCTAGTAATTTATCACAACATTTCAAAGTGTATGGTGCCATTTGTTCTTGTTTGATGTACATATATGCTAGTCTTTTCTTGCTTTTGCTAGTTGAATCTGCAAAAATATAGCCTTTCACGTTGAGTTATGTTGTTTCCGGGCAGTTGGGGGAGGGGAGATTTGTATTTTTAGATATCAACTCCTGAAGCAGCTGCTTACATCCATTATTTGATTTCTGTACTCTACAAAAACCGCTCTTCACCCAGCTTTCGGTCGCTTGTTCAACAACATTTTGACATTAGTTTTCCCATCTTAGTGCTATTTTTTGCTTTAACTAGTACTTTTATGTTGTGGTTCGGTACCATATATATATCTTTTAAAGAATATAATGTGTGGTTTAAGGGAAGATGAAGTGGCAGTGATGTCTTATAGAAAGATTAGATCAGACTAGATGATGGAGAATCCCAAGATGGCGTTCCCTGAGAATTAGAAAAATGGAATGAGCAAATTCATGCAGCACAGTGATTTAAACATACAAATTTTGTGGCAAATGTAAAAAAAATGTATGCGGCCGTGTTGAATCGTAAGTCTAGGTGGTTTATGGTATATGATAGTCTTCTTTAGCCTATAAACCGGTGTTATGGTATATGACAGTCTTTTAGCCTATAAGCAAATAATAAAAAACTAAAACGTGTGTCCTCCCTTTGGATTTAAGGAGTCAGACCAAGCACACTTGTTATAGCTCCTTCGCTCCGGTGAGGTATTAGACTGATTGTTGTTACTACACAAAAAAATCTATTAATTTCTATTAGAAAGTTAATTTCTACAGAAATAAAGATTAGTGTGGAAGGATTGCGCTGTTGTTTGTGAATCCAACAAGGGGCGGCCTGCACTTATGTTGCATGGCTTGGCCTATAGTGGACTGCAATTTAGCTCAAACAAACAAATTTAGTGTTAGGGGGTGCTTATGTTTGGCAGGAGGACAGAATGATAGGTGTGATGTAAAAATAGCAAAGACAATTGCTAGAGTTGTTAGTACATTGAAGTCAACATATTATCATGGCAAATGCAAGTTTTTCAGTTCGATTGAACTATTAGGGTAATAGTGATGTGATTTACGTAAAGCCTAAGGTTTTGGATAATCAAGAAGTTTTTATCCTTTGTTGTTGGACCAAACATTTTTGGTTTGTTTTTAATAATTTAAATTACTAGCTATATTTTCTAAACAACAATACATTGATAGTTGTGAATCAATGTGTAAACATATGTTTCTCGGGTTCAAGTTTATCATATTTAAGACATGTCAACTAGAAAACCATCCACCTAAATTTAGAACCTTTTTATATCTTCTTTTCTTCCGGATGCATACATGTTTATGTAAATAAGATAATACTTTCTAAAACTTGAGTACCATTACTTGACATGTTTCTTGACTTGTACTGCACAAATCAAGAATTACCAGCCATTCTTATACATTGCAGTAACAAAAAAGAATAGAACTATAATATTCAAACTAATGTCCTTATCAATTTCTGTTTCTCAAGATATAATTGATTCCAACATAGTAGATGTGCCTTGGTGAGAGATGTGATCAGTTTGGGACGAATGTGCCAACATATCCCAACCCGACAATGAAGAACGCCATAGATTGAACGAAGAGGTAGATGAAATAATGGTTCTTCCCAAAGTAAAAATCATACCATCCACAAGAAAATAGAAACATTCCAACAATCATCTCCAGCCCGTGAAATCTGTTAATGACAATTTTAAAAAAACATTATAATTTGACAACTATAATAGGTTGTATGGCCTTATGAATTTTTTTATCATGACTTGTATTAGCTCAATTTAACTTACAAATATTTGTTCAATAATACAAAATGACCGGAAAAGAAAATTGTACCTTCCCCATATTTTTGGGCTGAATTGGCTGAATTTCCTAACATGTTTAGCACCAGAAGTTTTCGTTTTGAAAGAATCTCCTAATTTTTCAGTGACAACCCACTCATTGACTCTTCCTACCTCCAACAGGCCGATGATAGTTGCTTTTGTCCGGTGCAAAGACATAACGTTTTCAAAAAGTATCCAGATAATCACTAGGTGTAGTGACCTGCAACATAATTAAGCAAATTCAAATTCATTGTTATTAATCTAGAAGCGATGCAATTTACACATTGTATGGACTTATTTAAATAATTTGGTTAGTTTTATAGGAAGCAGAAACAAACCTTGGAGTTCCTACGGCATTGAGGATGGTAATAACAGAAGGAATATAAATAGCTCCCCATACAGGAACTTCAACTTCTGGAACTAAAACAGTCATGGGCAAAATGACGCAGTAGAAGGTAAATGTGACAATATGGCTTACAATCTTTCTTACAAAGAAGAAACTATAAAGCACGTATAATTTCTTCCACAAAGTCACTTTCTGTAGCAAACAACAAAGATTAAAATTAGAGAGTACCATAAACACTATAAATTTATATATTCTTGAAAGATGAATGCAAGTGTCTAGATATCTTGCTATTAGACATGAAAATGGTAATTTACCTTGTTTGTTGCGATTTCGACAACCATTTTTCTGAAGAGATTAGCAGGACCGCAGGACCATCGATGTTGTTGATACCGGAATGCTTTGAAGGTACTTGGAAGTTCACTTTTCACCTAGATAATTTAAACAATTAAAAGTGATGCGTATTTATATAATTAGTTCACTGCATTTGTTATCCCTCTAGTAATTTTTTTCTTAAATATTGTACCTGTACATCTCCGGCATAAACAAATTTCCATCCTTTGAGTGTAGCTCGGACAGCTAAATCCATGTCCTCAACGGTTGTTCTATCCTTCCATCCGCCGGCTTCATTTAGTGCTGAAATTCTCCACACACCAGCAGTTCCTGCATAACCATTTACATTATTTATTTATCCATTTATGATTATTATGAATATATTACTATTGATGTAATTGCTTATTTGTAATTATATACCATTGAAGCCAAAAAATGCATATGTTTGGGAGCCCACTTCTTGCTCCACAATGAAGTGATAATTCAATGACATTTCTTGCATTCTTGTCATCAAGCACTCATCTGCATTGACTGCATTGCAATCATAGAATTAAATTCTTTTCAGTTCAACTTGTTCTTGTAATCAATTTTTAAAATATCTGAGCCTACACTATGATTTTGCAGGATATGGTGAGCATGTTAATATAATTAAAATCACATATTCAAAAATCATAGCGACTTTAACGTCCAAATAAGATGATTTCAGCAGACTGATAAGCCGATCATTTCGAATAACAAATGATTAGGAAGTTTCCACAGGCTAAAACTAAAACATATGGTATCTGCAAAACTGATGGTGACATAATTCTAATCAAACATGATACTATTACAATAAAGAGTAAATTCCAAAATGGTGGCCGGACTTTACACTCATTTTCAAAAAAGTGGCTAGACTTTCAATTTTTCAAATTGGTGGCCGGACTTTACACTCATTTTCAAAAAAGTGGCTGGACTTTACACTCATTTTCAAAAAAATGGCCAGACTTTTAATTTTGTAAAATAGTGGCCGGACTTTACACTCATTTTCAAAAAAGTGGCCAGATTTACCTTTTTTCTTTCAAAAAGGTGGATGAAGGCGATTTTCAGTTTTTTGACAAGGGTAAAATGGGAAAACAATGTCAGGGATCCTAAAAATTATCCAAAAAAATTCTCAAATTAATATGTGTCACCATATGATTGATTATATTCGTAGTAATAATAATAATTCGCCTTCGGCCACCATTGTGTAAAATTGAAAGTCTGACTAGATTTGTCTTTTTCCTTTCAAAAAGGTGACTGGAGGCGATTTTCAGTTTTTTGACATGGGTAAAATAGAAAAAAATGCTTTTTGACAGGGGTAAAATAGAAAAAAAATGCTTGAGACCTCAAAAAATTTTCAAAAAAATCTCCAAATTAATATGTGTCACCATATGATTGATTATTATTACGAATATAATCAATCATATGGTGACATATATTAATTTGTAGATTTTTTTGGAAAATCTTTGAGGTCTCGAGCATTTTTTTTCTATTTTACCCCTGTCAAAAAGCTGAAAATCATCTCCAGTCACCTTTTTGAAAGGAAAAAGACAAATCTAGTCAGACTTTCAATTTTACAAAATGGTGGCCGAAGGCGAATTATTATTATTATTACGAATATAATCAATCATATGGTGACACATATTAATTTGAGAATTTTTTTGGATAATTTTTAGGGTCCCTGACATTGTTTTCCCATTTTACCCTTGTCAAAAAGCTGAAAATCGCCTTCATCCACCTTTTTGAAAGAAAAAAGTAAATCTGGCCACTTTTTTGAAAATGAGTGTAAAGTCCGGCCACTATTTTACAAAATTCAAAGTCTGGCCACTTTTTTGAAAATGAGTGTAAAGTCCAGCCACCATTTTGAAAAATTGAAAGTCTAGCCACTTTTTTGAAAATGAGTGTAAAGTTCGGCCACCATTTTGGAATTTACTCTACAATAAAAAAAGTGTAAAAAAGTTACGGTAGAAAATCACAAGCTTGCTATTGATGTGGCTACACCTGCAACTAAATGGACTGCAGAAAGAAGGTTAGTACTGCAACTAACATTATTGTTACAACCATCATATTAAGTAGTAATAAATATGAAGTTGTCCTTTTGGCTCTTTTATTTATGAGACCATATCTATCTTTAACATGTGTATAGGCTGAAATTTTGTAACGAGTAAAAGTGAAAAAATGAATACACCTACTCAACCACAAGGAAACAATTAGAGGTCCGCAGTTTTAGTGGCCTCAAAGATGTAGGACTGTCCCCAATTTTTTTTGAAGTGGAACTATAGACTAGTCCCCCAACCGACAGTGTATATATACAAGGGAAGAATACACATACTGTTGGAGTACTCGCCTATATTTGAAAAGGGAAATAACCCGTTTATGTAGTCTTGGAACTGAATTACAAGTCACACAAATTATCTAAGCATAGTATATGTTAAACTTGTAAGGTAACGGTAAGACGATCCAAATGGCGCCAAAGATCAATTAATGACTCCAAAGGCATTTTTTATATAAAAAAATGAATGTTTTCTTACCGAATTTCCAACGAGCTTGAACAAGGGCAATTTCGGGGTTGTGAACAAAGAAAGGAATGGTGCGCCACAAGAAATCAGGCTCAGGCTGGAAATCTGCATCAAAGATGGCCACAAAGTCACATTGCTTCACATAGCTATGCTTCAATCCTTCTTTGAGGGCCCCTGCTTTATAGCCAGTTCTATTTTCTCTGATCTCATACTTTATGTTGATTCCTTTGCTTGCCCATCTTCTACATTCTAGCTCCACCATATCCTGTTTGTTTTATAAATATTTATCTTTTAAAGAACCAAAATCAAAGCAAAAAAGTGAAATGATTCACAAATGTTTGAGTACATGGATTAATTACCTTAATAGCAGCATCTGTTGAATCATCAAGAACTTGAATTATTATTCTATCAGATGGCCAAGAAAGTCCACATGCTGCACCAATTGACAACTGATACACCTACTCAAAATAACAAAAAGATTACAAGAACATAATCAACAAAATCAAAATTTGATTATAACAACAAAAAAGAAGGTAAAGAATTTTTAGTCTATATGTATAACAATAATCGAATATACCTCTTTTTCATTATACATGGGTATTTGCACCAACACCATCGGATAAGCTGAATGTCCCAATTCAAGATCTTCCTTCATGGCCTCCCACTTGAATTTCTTTTCAGGTGTTCGTCGCAACAATTTAATGAAAAGCTTGACAATTCCCATATACACTCTCTCCACAAACAACATAACTGACATTGCTAAACAAACATTCACCATTAGTTTCAACATGGGCACGATCAATGGTGCTTTCCCCAAGTCCCAAAGCATACCAACTTGGCTCAAAATGCCAGCTTGAGGAGTGCCTTGAAAAGCCAATGTCTCTGAATCAATCTCCATTTCTCAATAGTACTACTACACTTATACTGCACACTCAATGTATATATATAGTTATGTAAAGAATAAAGGGTTGCGAAAAGAACACGAGTGTATGATATGAGAAATGGGAGATTGCTTTTAAATTGAAATGTGTTTGAGTTTTGCTTTTAAATCACGCTTGGGAAAATGCAAGCTGCAGATTATGCTTGTGCTGCTCAACAGTTGGATATTATATCTAAGGTACTCGATCGTAAAGAGGCCTTTGAAAATGATGAGAAAATCCAAAAGATTATGCTAGATTGCTAGAACCCGAAAGATTAACAAGTAATAAATGGAGATGGATGTAGTAAAAAGGTGGTGTAATTTTAATGTTTTGTGAGATCGAGTGTGGTTCAGAACTAAACCAAACTCAATCTATATATGTTCATGTAAATGATTAGGCCGGTATTTATAGAGATAAAATATCACATGTACAATCTACACACGTAGATTTACATAATTTCATATAAATTACAGTAAAAGGGTCAAATTCAGTCAAAGTGGACAAAGATCAGGGACCTCAGCGATATGCAGCATCTCTCATCTAATTAGCTTTTATTTTGTGGATATCGTTTTTTTTTTAAATGGAATTCTTGTGCATAATAATCAAGTCAAATATTCCTTTAAAATTGCCTAGGATTTTGTTAAGATTACAAAGTAATCCATGCCCAATCTATATGGATATTCACTTGATCAAATAATTTTTTCTGCTCTTAAATAATTTGTGCTCATTACACGTCAATAAATTTACTGGCATATATTCTTAACATTTTAGTGAGGAAAATAGAATGATTTTTTAACTTCACGTCCTGAAAATTTGATGAAAACAATGGAGTAGAAAGAATAAATTTTCATCAATTTACATATATATTTGATTTATTTATATCTTAAGAAATGTTTATGAACAGTAAAAGGTAAATAATTCGTTACGAACATGTCATATAAAATTATTTATTAAAAATGTTTTTTTTACTTTATATTCTAAACACGGTACAAACATATTTATATGTGTAATACAAAAGTATATTCTAAACACTGTACTTGCATTGTACGTATTTAAAATATGCATGTATCATAAGAATGTTTATGAATAAAAAAATAAAGTTCATTGTAAATATGTTTCTATGTATAATACAAAATTATATATTAAAAATGTTTTTTTTTAACTTTATATGCATATTAACCATATACAAAATAAGGCAAAAGTTCTGTATAGCACTACTATTTGAAAACCATACATCTACTGCATGCTATAATGCAGAACAAATACGTTTCTAATTTATACTCCATGAGTACTCTACAGAACAAGCTAATATTACTATTTTTTGAGAACTATTGAGGAACACTACTAATTAATTATTAATTTTCATGAAAAATGCTTTAATGTAATTTCTTTTAAGCTGAGACGCATATAAAATGGGTCTGGCCCGCCCCTATTTGGTTTTGGATAGTCAATAAAATCTCAATAAGGCCTGCCTCCCAGACCAAAATGGTTCAAATTCTTTCCAAAACCGCGGTCAGATCAAGTCATGATTATACATTTATACACATATATTTCGTATAAGTTCAAATTTTTTAATTTATAATAATAATATTTTTTTCCTGAGTATTATAATAATAATTTTTAAGATCTCGTTTTTTGAAAAATTGGTATCTTAAACATATTTTACTGAAAAAGAAATATTTTGGATCTTTATCCATAAATTTCTCTAAAATATAACAAATTAAAAAATTTATTAATATACCATATCTATTTGGAAACTCTAGAAAAATGAGAACAAATCATATAAAATTACGACTTAGCAAAATTTCCAGATTCATCCAATTTAGCTTATATATATTTAAAACTTTTATGCATGAACATGATATATAATTATCAACATTTTTTTATAAAGTTAACATATATTACTATATTTTTAAATATATTTTATTATATTCTTAAAAGTATATTTTATAAAATATTATCTTTTACTGTTAACTTTGCCTAGGATGTTACCACGAGTTTCTTGCGACCAAGGGTTTTCTTAAAAGAGTTACTCACACACAAAAACCAATCAACTTTGATATTGTTTGAAAAAAAATCATTTAATATTATTTTTGGTGGATTAACACAACCAACTTACATGATTTGTGAAAAAAAGTAAAAAAATTTAACCATAATTAAGTTAAAATTTTATATTTGTCATTAAACTTTCATATTATTAGCAAAAAAGATTTTCAAAATTATTTTTGACGGATTAATACAACTACATTTTATAAATTATTAAAAAAAATATATTTAACCATGATTATATTAAAATATTTAATATATACATACCATATGTATTTTTTATTATATATTTTAAAAATATAATATTTAATTTATATAAATACGTAATTCTACCAATTACGTGTAATATTCACTTAAAATTTAATAAATATAATTTTGTGAATTATACAATTATAAGATGAAATTTAAGATTTTATGAGAATAATAAATATAATTTATGTACTTTTGTATAAAATGTTTTGTTAAATCTTAAGTGAATATTACAAGTAATAGTTTAAATTTTTTACGTTTTTAAAAAATTCAGCACATACATATTTATTTAAGTTGAATTATATATTTTTAAATATATAATATGAAATATATATGTCATGTTTAAACATAGATATGATATTTGAACTTAATTATAGTTAAATTTTTATATTTTTCATAATTTATATAAGTTGGTTATGTTAATTTTTTAAAAATAATCTTCCATAATATTTTTGCTAATAATGTGAAAGTTAAATGACAAATATGATATTTTAACTTAATCATGATTAAAATATTTACTTTTTTCACAATTTATATAAGTTGGTTGTGTTAATCTATCAAAATAATCTTAGATGAATTGTTTTGCTAACAATAACAAAATTGGTTGGTTTTTCGGTAATTAACTATTCTTAAAAGGGTTTTCTATTTTCTCTGAAGTCTTACTTGTTGCTTATGTTGTATTCAAGGAGGAAATGGCTTTATTTTGCTATCAAAATAGATAAGCAGTTATTTGTTGAAGGACAAAATTGTTGAAATTGTTTCAAAAATAAATTTAATTTACTAGCCTTTAAGAGAAATAGTGAATTATTTTTATAATATTATATTATTAATTAAACACAAGCATAAAACAATATATAAAATTCACATGATATATTCGAGTGAGACCTAGTGAATTCCATTATTGTCCGTCAAATCCACCGTCGTGCCATAAAAGAGAAAAAAAGAAAATTGATAAAAAAAATTATTGAGAAACTTTAAATCTTTAAGTACTCAATAATTGTGTGATAATAAAACAAACAATGATTTGTCATCCAATCCCAGCACGTCTAATTTGGCTTATCAAAATTTTATTATATCCCGATGCACGGTATAAATTATTTTAATATTTTTTTATATAATTTAAGTATATTTTTATTTTATAATAATAATTTAATTTTTATTTAGTGTTATGTCTATATTTTATATAATTTTTCATATATTTTAATAGGATAATGTTTGTGTATTTTATTTTTAAGTGTTTTATTTAGGAGATTAATGTGATAGTGATTTTATTTAGGAGATTAGTGTTTAAAAATTAAGTTCAATAATAACTATCTGGCAAGGACCCCCGGTTTTAATAATATAGTATAGATATGTATATGTATATGGATGATTTTACTTTTTTATTTAATAAAATAAAATAAATTAAAATTTATTAAAAATATGTATTATTTTTCATAAAATCCAATAAAATTAACATTTAAATTATTATATTTATAAAATATGGACAACATATATTTTTGAAACAAACAAATAACGTAATGGAACAAAGAATATTAGGACGAAAAAATTACTAGTTTATTTGAAACTAAATTATATTGTGACTGCGTGGTTTAAGTCGATTTTATGCAAAATTAGTTGAAGGCAATCAAATTTGGTTATATTTTATTGAAAATATTTATTCCAATTATGCTGCATTTCTAGTATTGATAATCGAAAACCTACTTAATTACTGTTTTTCTTAAGTAAATTTTTTTAAAGAATTCAAATTTATTTAGCTTTCATAATATCTAAGTTCTCAAATTTATGCAACTTATTATTATAAAATATTTATAATATGTACGGGGCTCGCATCTTATAATTCTCGAGTCCACGCACTATTACTGTATGTATCTAAGCATGTAAGATGACACGCGACTGTATACAAATCCAAGTTAGGTGATAATTTCATTACAAACACAAGTTGTATTTGTTAAGTAATATTTTCATATAATTAAATGAATATAAATAAATTGAAAAGAAGACAACCATGCATAAGGTGGGCCGGGGCATCTTATATGGAGTTAAAAGGCTGTTGGTTGGTAAACATTAAACATAATGATGTATGAAAAGAGGATAAAACTATAAAAGCACAACTTAATCCTAAATTACTACTTCGAAAAGTTTGATGTTGATTTAGTGGTACTATATTCTGCTTGATTATATGAATAGATGATGCTAATACATTTGTTGAAGTCCCGTGCATGTTAATCACTTAACAATCATCGTTTAATTAGAAGATTACTCATAATTTCATCAAACATATATCAAAACATATATACATATGATATTGATGGCTTACTCTACAACCAAAAACAAATTAATGATCCCACAACTACAAAATCGTATGTTTGTTATTTATTATGCTCTCCAACAGCTTATTACATGGTTCAGGTTATGGTCTTATAGGAATTATCATGTTTTCTGTTTAAAAAAATATGTATTTTATAACTACAAATACAATTATGCGAAAAAATTATATTTTTATAAAAACATGAATAGAAAATGTGTGGACAATATAGAATTTACTAGTCCTCTACTTTATGTTTATATAAAATTAATATATATTTTATGAAAAATACCTGTATTTGTTAAATAAAAACAGAATCATAAAAATATATAAAGAATAAACTTTATAAATTATGTCTATCATTATACGTGTTATGTGTATATAATAAATAGTTCCTATTTAATTCAATCAATCAAATTATTATACCAAACCTAATTATCTATATTTTGCTTACAATAGTATATTATAAATATGAGTTTTTATCTACCTCGTTTGAAAAAAAAGGAGTAAATTTTATATTATACTCCCTTCGTCCCAAATTAACGGTCTTATTTGACTTTTTTGTGGTCAATTTGACTCAATTTTGACTGAAAATTAAAAATTATTTTTTTATAATGTTAAAAATCTAAAAGGTACATTTTAAAGTAGATTAAATATATTTTTCAATAATATAATTTTTGTAAATTTTTTCAATTATATACCATATATAATTTTCAATTAAAATTGAGTTAATTTGATCACAGAAAAATTAAATAAAATAGTTAATTTAGGACGATTGCGTATTATTTTGTTACGATACCACACTGTAAACAAACATTCTACCTGCCGCCAAATAAGATCTCCATCTCCTGCAATCTATGTATCTACAATATACTATATTAAATGGAGCTAGGAAGTTGTATGTATATGTGGAGAAAGATGAGGTGGTGCGTCTTGCTCAAAGGCATTAAGGAGATGAATGGAGAAAGAAGTAATGTAAGCATCATATTGTCTCTCCACCTTTCATTCTTGTGTGTTTAATTAGTTTAGGTGTGGCACTGCAAAGCAAATCGGGTTAGTCAAGGTTAGATGGGACATCATTTCTCTTTCCGTCTTCAGGACTCTTTCCCATGCCAACCTAACTTTTACCCTACAAAAATCTTATGAAACTTACCACAATACCACAAATATATCTTTGCCCTAAAAAACTTACCACGACGTACTAGTCTTAACCTCTTCAAGAGAAACATGAAAATGAGTTCTTGAAGGCACTAATTACAATCAACACGGTATCTTAAGAGTTGGATTGTAACACCCCGGTCCCATATCGGGTATATTATAAAAATTTGTTCAGTATATAAATAAAAGTACTATTACTAAGTACATGATCTTTTGGGGGACTATGTTAGGCTTGTAAATTTCCCAAATTGTTATATTTGGATTAGTTGACTTTGACTTATTTTCAGATTCAGGACTTGGATCGTCACATAAATTATTAGGTACTTGTTTACACTGCTAGTAGTATATATAAAATGTCATACATATAAAAGAAGTACTTTTGTGATATCCTTAGTTCTTACCAATTTTTGCATATGGTCTTATATATGGATATCTTTGTTTTCGTATATAGTTGCAAAACGTTTGAAAGTTAGAATTTACCACAAGTATTGTGTAGTATAAGAATGAGAGATATAATTTCATCAAGAGTTCAGAGTTAATTCCGATCACCCTAACCCTCGGTTTTATAATAAAATTTATTATGAATTGAAGAGTACTTTTCAATTCTTAAATTCTTAAATTATCAACATTATATTATTCAACATTTCTTTCGTTTGAAAGTTTATTATGAATTGAAGAGTCCTTTATGAGACTTGTGTCTAGTCAAAATTTCAAAAAAAAAGGGATCTCGTCTCACCTATTATAACATCAATATATCAATAAATGAGAATATTGAGAAATAAAAAAAACACGAACTCGAGACCTCTTATAACCTCGTAATATTATATTAAGTTAACAGTTTTCGTAAAACCTTAAAATGTTAAAAACCGGGTTTATCAAATCATATTATTCAATAAAATCCATTGAAAAAGATCGATTTTATTAGGGTTTAATTAAAATCGGCATCTAAACGTTGGAAGCGTCATTATCTCTTAATGTTTTTGCCCGGTCGAGCTTTCAAAAATCGAGATAGGACAGATCGAACTTTCCTCAAAATTGTTATTTTACTTGAGAACCAAACTTCTATCCGAGAGTTTTTATCATTTTAAATATTATTTCTAGATTTTGTTAATTATAGTATTTTCTTTGATTTGTTTTCAAAAATTCGAACTTTTATAAAAAAAAATATTTTTTTTTAAAAAAAGGAAATCAATTCAATAATGAAATGCCATACATCATCTACAAATACAATCAAAATTGAACAAACGTTTAAAAATATCGCTGTTGAATTCTTTTTTCTTGAAAAGGCAATCAAGCGATTTTTTCGAAGATGTTATAAATATATGTATTTACCGTGACCAACTGTTTTGAGCAATCGACTGTAGATACGATCCCATAAAATCCTTTATTAGATAATTAAATCCATAAAAATTCTGCAAATCTATAATTTCGGACATTAAAAACATCAAAACAAAATCAAACTCTCGCAAGAAGAGACTAACAAAATCAAAAAAAATTGAAAATTTATTGAAAAAAAAAAGAGATTAATCAAGAAAAATGAAAAAGTAAAAAATTATTGGGGATTTCCACCAATAAAAATCGATAGAAGTTCCTCAGAAAATATTAATGGCGGTTCGTCAAGAAAGAGATGCAGGGTTTTTGAACTTTTTTAATCGGATATTATTTAGGATGGGCCGAATTCTGCCTAAAACTCGAGACCTGTTCTGGCCCAAGTTCGGGAACACATTTCCGGATTGGACTTGTTCAAAATTTTCTTTTGGGTTCGAACTTTTTGTATATCACTAGCTAGCTAGAAACACAAATTTCTTACAATATTTACTGCAAAATCATCGTACAATAATTAAAAAATATATGGAACTTGGAATTTTTCAACCTACGTCAAATACCGACTCTTCCGAATTTCCACGAGGCCTGCGACTCTGCGAACAAGTAAAAAAAGTAGGGAAAATCAATTAAAACATCCCTGAACTATATGATTTTTTAAGTTTAAGTCCTTAAATTATATATTTTTTTTCATAATTTAGTCCTTAAACTATTTTTTTTGTAATTGTATCCTTAAATTATATGATTTTTTTTATTTGAGTTTTTAAATGATTTATTTTCCTAATTTTATCCTTAAACTATATATATATATATATGTATATGTATATATATACATATAATTTCTTACAAAGAAGAAACTATAAAGCACATATAATTTCTTCCACAAAGTCACTTTCTGTAACAAAAAAAGAAGAAGAAGAATTAGATCGAGAACACCTTCAAGGTTAACTCCTTTTCTGACTTTATATATTCTTTAAAACATAACTTGCTGGTGATATATGTCATTCTATTTTTTTCTAAGTGATATATGTCATTCTTAATTATATAGCAAGAAAATAAATAAATAAATTCTGTTTTTAAGAATATGTGAAAGTCGAAAAAGTATACACTGTCTAAATAACAGAACTTACCTTGTTGTTTGAGGCAATTTCGATAGCCATTTTCTTGAAGAGATTAGCAGGACCACAAAAAGGCTTTAAAAGTACTCGGAAGTTCATTTGTTACCTAAGTTACACGGTAACTAGTCATGCATATTTCTATGACCTTCTCAATCCATTAATTTGGCATTTATCATTTGTCTAGTTATTCTTCTGTTTCGGAAAATTGAATATAATTTTATATGATATGATGTACCTTAATGTCATTGACAAAAACAAATTTGGTAGCTCGAACAGCCAAATCCATGTCCTCAACAGTTGTTATATCCTACCATCCTCCTGCTTCATCAAGTGCCTTAATTCTCCAGACACCAGCAGTTCCTGCATCACGATTGCGTTTTCTATTTATCATTGTATCTATTATTGATGATTATGATTGTACATTATTTGTTTATTATTACCATTGAAGCCAAAAAATGCATATGTTTGGGAACCCACTTCTTGCTCCACAATGAAGTGATAATTTAATGACATCTCTTGCATCCTTGTCATCAAGCACTCATCTGCATTGGCTGCATTGCATTTTAGAAAACAATTTGTGTCAATTTAAATGTTTCTTGTACTCAACTTTTCTCCCAGTATGATATGCAGAGTATGACGAACATGTTCACATAAAAACACGTAATTACTAATCCTAAAGACTTAAAAAGCTCGAATCCATAAAAGCAGTAATCTTGAGTTGGACATTTCAATAAACCTGGACTTAAACATGAAATATCTGCAAACTTAGATGATGTCAAAAAGTTAACTCAACATTATATTAATGCTAATGCGCAGTTGCTAACAAATAAGGTTATCAATTCAGGGATCCTACTGGGGTCTTCAAAGATACTATAACAATATGGTCAAAAAATATAAATTTAGATAGTAATCACATGGAGATCTTTAATATAAACATTATATATATCACCATCTATAAGGATCAATTAAAAGAAAGTGCAAAAGTAAAAGAACGATAAATGGAGTCCCAAAAGAATGTCAATTTATAATGCAACTTGCATTAATATTATTACAAAAGGAACAATTAGCGGTCTGCAGTTTTTTTGACCTGAAATCTGTATATCTGTCCTCTAATTAAAATTATAAATTAGGACTATAGAGTATAGAGTATAAAACACTCCCTAACCGACACTGTACACAAGAGAAGAACACATACTTTAATTTAGTGTAGTTGTTTACTTGTTTATACTAGACACTTTAAATAGTCCGCTGGCTTGTAACAACTTGTATAAGAATATCTAAACCTGTAAAAAAAAATTCCAGTTATGTAGTACTTGAAAGACAAGCAAATCGGCTCCAAATTAAGGTCAACTGCAGGCTCCATTTCACTATTAAAGTAAATATTATGTTTACCGAATTTCCAACGACTTTGAACAAGGGCGATATCATGATTGTAAACAAAGAACGGAATGGTACGCATCAAGAAATCAGGCTCAGGCTGGAAATCTGCATCAAAGATGGCCACAAAGTCACAATGCTTCACATAGCTGTGCTTCAATCCTTGCCTGAGGGCCCCTGCTTTATAGCCATTTCTGTTGTCTCTGATCTCATACTTTATGTTTATGCCTTTGCCTGCCCACTTCATGCATTCTACCTCCACCAAATCCTGTTATTTTTTAATAATTAAAATATAAATACAACAACAAATTATGTGTTATATGGTTTAATTACCATCGTCCGAACATTTGGTCTTATGATAAATACTGAAAATGGAAGAAGGTTGCTTTAAATTGTGTAATTTGGATAAGCTGAGTGTTCAAGCAGATTTATCTTCTCATTTTCTGTCTTGTTTCAAATTTTAGTTAAGTAATTTATATGAAGTGTATTTCAGTAGTAGTCTTATAGTATAAAATAGGCATCAGTATATCAGTGGTCGGAGAATCTCTAATGGCAGCTAGCCACTTTGACTCTCCAAAATAATACTAAAATGTGGAAAACTGGTCAAATTTATGTTTTACTCCAACCATGCTTGCTGTATAAGTTATTACTTAATTAAAAGTAAGTAAAATTAAAGACAAAATGAATTGGCCAAAATGTATAGCTATAATAATATGTCTCACCCTTTGTATGCATGGCTAGATAGACATAAAATTTAGAGAGTCAACTCAGTTAAAGTTAGAGATACTCTTATGTTGGCAAGTCTTTAGCTATACATACAAATGGATATTTATCTTTTGCAAGTTGTAGTATAGTTAGTTACAGTCTTATTATTTAAAAGTCCATTTCCTTCATCAATGGAGCTAGTAGTACTCAATGAATACGCAAGTACGTTCAAGGTTATATATGCTTTGAATCTGATCAAATTTCGCTTCATAACAAGTGAAATTTGACCAAAATATGGAGAAAAGGTTCTCAATTAACTTTAATAGCAGCATCTGTTGAATCATCAAGAACCTGAACTATAATTCTATCAGATGGCCAAGAAAGTGCACATGCTGCTCCAATTGACAACTGATAAACCTACTCAAAATGCCAATAATAAGAGAATAAGAAGACCATAAGAGCAACTCCAAGGGATAAAACCCTTTCCCTATAATTTTAGGAGTTTTGTTTCAAAATACAATCTCCAACCATACCCCCTTTCCCTATAATTTTTTAGGTAAGAGAAAATCAAACCCTTTGTTTAGGGGAGAGAAAATGAAATCCAGTAATGTCATATCATCAATATTTCCTATAATACAACATATATCAACTCCAACCCTCCTATTCCTTACCTATATTATCTAAAACATTGATTAAATATTACATTTTAAATTATAGGTAATGAATATAGGTAACATATTGGAGTAAAATATTTTTTTGATTCCCTATATTTTAGGTAACTATTATTTTATTATATTTTAGGGGACTAAAACAGGGGTTGCAATTGGAGATGCTCTAAGCACTACAAGAAAATTGGCTAAATTCGACACTATTTTCATGTAGTAAAGTATGTTAGCATAAAAACACAAAGAATATGTGATGGATATACTTCTTCCATCCCACCCAATTATTAACATTTGGGTTGAGCACAGAGATTAGGAAGAGTAAAAAAAAGAAGAAAAGAAAATAAGCGTAAAGTAATGAGATCTACTAATTTTTTAAAGAAAAATATACTATTTAAGAAAATGTAAAGAAATACATAGAAAAAAGTACTATTAATTAATAAATGGATGGGAGGAGGGAATATATTATGGGGGTGTTTGGCTTAACTTATAAGTATAAAGTTATTTTTTTAAAAAATATTTTCATATTTTTTTTTGAAAATTAATATTTATTTTAAAATTTTAATACCAAATCTTATTTTCAAATTTGAAAATAAATTACTTATTTTCAGAAAAAGTACATATATACCAACGTTTTCAGCTTATAAACTGCTTATAAATCCAGACAAACGGGCCTATAAGAATGAATGATTACCTCTCTTTCGTTGTACATTGGTATTTGAACCAACACCATAAGCTAAATTTCCCAGCTCGATATCATCCCTCATGGCCTCCCATTTAGTGGCGGATCTAAACTCAAACACCAGGGAGGGCCAAATACATCTTTAACATATGTAATGTATGATTAAAAAAAGATTCATATATCAGGGAGAGTCATATACATCTTTAACATAGTTAATGTGTGATAAATGACCAAAAAGAAGTAAACAAATAATATATGTTAGTGAAGGGACTCGAACACCGGTTATAATAATGAAAAAATTTCATAAAATCAGTTGAGCGAACTATATTTAACAATGAAATTATGACATTATTAACTTAATTTCAAAATTTTAGGAAGGGCCAAGACTTACCCTAGACTTCGGGTAGGTCCGTCACCGCTCCCATTTGTAGGTTGTGAAAAGCTTCACAATTCCTATATATACTCTATCCACAAACAACATATATAACATACATTATTTTTTGAAAATGGATTATTAGTATGAAACGGAGGGAGTAAAACACAAATATTGAAAAACACTTGACGTAAAACCCTCGTGGATATTATATTAAGTAGGCTGGACATTTAAATACGTACAGTACATAGGTTGTGAAACACGGTTGTCTATTCATTTATCTCGTGTTTTCTTAAAAATATTACTAAAATATATCCGTTGAGAGCTGAAATTATGCATCATTCATGTGATTGGCTACCTTTTGTCAAAATAAAAGATGAATAAATTTACCAATAGAGATCCGATCTTAGTCTGCTAAACTTTACTAATTAAGTTTGGATGATCATTCTATTGGACAATCCTAATATATGTTCTCCTTAATTACCGTTTACGTTGGTTGTTAGACAAAGAATATTAACGAGTAGCAGTGTCTAATGTCTATGGTATACAGGACAGAACATGTTAAACCCCAAACCAGAATAATTTATCATACAGATTTCTTATTAAAAATTGAATGCTAAGGTTTACTATAATATATATATATATATATATATATATATATATATATATATATATATATATATATATATATATATATATGCAAAACTTCTCCAACATGCGTGTTACGTGGCAGAGAAAATAAGTCGATTAATTACTTGTTCGTTTTATATATGTAGGGTCGATCTTGGATCAAACGCGCAATTAGGACTAGGGGTGAGTATTCGGTTTTAACCGAACCGAACCGAATTTTAATTCGGTTAACCGAAACCGAAATTCCAGAAAAATCAAAACCGAAAATCGAACCGAAATAAATTCGGTTTTTAACCGAACCGAAATATTTATTTCGGTTATTACCGAAAACCGAAATATTAAACCGAAATTTAAAATCAAATATGATTTTTACATATTTTCAAAAAAAAAATTAGATAAATATTTATTTAAGAATTTTAAAACCAAATATGATTTTCAAAATTGAAAATAAATTACTTATTTTCAGAAAAAATACATACATACTTACTTTTTCTGGAAATAAACACTTATTTCCAGATTATAAGTTAAGCTAAACGGGCACAAAGTAAACCCTAATTCTCTAAACTACAAATCACAACTTACCTCATATTATATTATATATTCTGTTTTATTACATATTATATATATTTAGGTTTTTTCGGTTTTTCGGTTAACCGCGGTTAAAAACCGAAAAACCGAAAAACCGAATTTCAGGAAAAATCAAAACCGAAAACCGAACCGAAATTTTAATTTCGGTTAACCGAACCGAAAATATTTCGGTTATTCGGTTCGGTTTTCGGTTAACCGAACCGGATACTCACCCCTAATTAGGACGATCGTATCATGATAAATGGAACAAATATATATATATATATATATATATATGTGTGTGTGTGTGTGTAGTATTATATAATATAATTTATGAACATACATATATAAAATTGCATTTGAATATAAAATATATTTTTTAACTTATATAAATGTAGTGATTTAAATATGTACAACTTTTTTAAAAAACCTTGAAGAAAAGAGGCACTCAACTATCTAGTACCGGCTCTGATTTTATGTGAGTTTTTCTATTCTTGTTAACGAATACTCATCCATCCTAAACGATTGGAACAATAATTTAATTTTCTGAATTTTTTTAGCTTCAATCAAGATGGAGGCATGGAGAAGCAGTTAGCTAAGTATACATCTCGTCTGGTATTTATTTTATATGGAAGGAGTAAAATAAAAAAAATTCATGCGAACAAATATCAAACGACGACTGAGGTGGTTGAGATTCTAGAATTGGGTGTTAGGGAGGAACTAACTTCTTGTAATTATAGGTTTAAAGTTGCAGTTAGGCGAAATCCTTCACTTATATGCTATCCTTGTACTAGTTATTTTTCGATAGTAGTGTGAGTCCTTCCTTATTACGAGGCTTAGTTTGTGAGGAAATGTTTGATGCTGAGTTGAAGCTTATTCTACTCATTATAATTATCTTATGAAATACCCTACTATGATGTCTTTATTTTATCATATAATTATTACTTAAAAAACACAATGAGACACACTTACATTTAATTTGGATTAAAATATAAAATTTTCTGCCTAGTGTTACTACATATTTTCTGGTCCCAAAATGGAAAGTGGTGCACTGCTGTTTTCTGAATTCAAGTCAGCAATGGAATTCCAATTTAGTTATAGCAGGAAGCTTACTATTCTGTGGCACAAAACTTTGCTACTGTGGAAATTCATTCAGCAACATTGTAACCTTTCAAAAACACCTTCTCTTTAATGGGCTAATGTTTGGTTTAATTGAGATGAATCAAACTTAAAGTATCCTTTCAAAAACAAGAATATATATATATATATATTGGTAGCTGTGTACCAATTTCTGAACACTTGTTTCTCCCATTTAGGTTTGCAATGATGAAGACATTAGGTGAAAAAACACTCACCCAAAATGTAAAACATTTTCCATTCATCTCTTCTTTTCGATACATACAAATTCTATAATGCTTATTGATTGCTTTTGCACTTAAAAAAAACATAGTTTCTTATACATTGCAGCTAGCAACGAAAAATAAATTAAACTCTAACTTAGCAATAAAAAAACAAACTATAAATATCAACATATTCTCCTGAGCATTCTTTTGTTTCAACAAATAGTTTCTCACAGCATAATTTATGTGCCTTGGTGATAGATTTGGTTAGCTGGGGATGAATGTGCCAACATATCCGAACCCGACTACAAAGAATGTTATACATTGAAGGAAGAGGTAGACGAAATAATGGTCCTTTCCGAAATAAAAATCATACCATCCACAGTAGAGCAGAAACACCCCAAGAATCAACTCTAGCCCATTAATTCTGGTACACAAAAAAATTGTTGTTATAGTTTAATATTTATAATTTATTTGTCGGAGTTCGTAAAACAACTCAAAAGCTTAACTTTTAAGTCATAAGATTATAATGTTGTAACTCTTGTTCAATGTAACCAATATATGATCGGAAACAATATACCTTCCCCAAAATCTGGAGCTTGATCTCTTCGCAGGGGCATTACTAAGAAGAGGGACATTACTAGAAGCTTTAGTTTTGGAAGCATCTCCTAATTTTTCGGTGACAACCCACTCATTGACTCTCCCTATCTCCAGTAGGCCGATGATTGTTGCTTTTGTCCGGTGCATTGACATAACATTTTCAAAAACAACCCAGAAAATCACTAGGTGTAGTGATCTGCACCATAATAATGCAAAATCAAAAATCATTTCATTACTGATCCAAAATAAAACTATACAACTTGATGTATTGTTTAGTTTCTTAAAATCAATTTGATAATTTTCATCCGAAGAGAAAAAGACCTTGGAGTTCCAACAGCATTGAGAAGGGTTATAGTACATGGAATGTACATGACTCCCCATTTGGGAACTTCAACTTCGGGAACTAGACAAGTCAATGGCAAAACGACGCAGTAGAAGGTAAATGTGACAATATGTGCCACAACTTTTCTTACAAAGAAGAAACTATAAAGCACATTTAACTTCTTCCACAAAGTCACTTTCTGTAACAAATAATAAAATTTAGAATTATAAAGTATAAACCATAAAAGGCTAACTACTTTTTTGACTTGATTAGTATTCTTTGTTATAACATAAATTTTGTTGAAATTCAAGAATATGTGAATTTCAAAAAGATAAAATGTCTCAGTACTCAGTAGCATAATTTACCTGGTTTGTTGCTATTTCTATGGCCATTTTTCTGAAGAGATTAGCAGGACCACAAGACCATCGATGTTGTTGATACCGGAAGGCTTTGAAAGTACTTGGAAGTTCACTTTTTACCTAAATTGCACAATAACAAGTCATGTATATTTTTACCACCAACTCAACGCATATAGTTTTTCTCCAGTCATTTTTTTGTTTGTTTGTTTGAAATTCAAATACAATCTTATGGAAGTACCTGAATATCTTCAACAAAGACGAATTTCCATCCTTTGAGGGTAGCCCGGACAGCCAAATCCATGTCCTCAACAGTTGTCCTATCCTTCCATCCTCCTGCTTCGTTAAGTGCCGACATTCTCCACACACCAGCAGTTCCTGCATTACATTTAATACATCATTAGTCTATTTACGATTATTACGATTATATATCCTTATTTGTTTTATTATTACCATTGAAACCAAAAAATGCATATGTTTGGGAACCCACTTCTTGCTCCACAATGAAATGATAGTTCAAAGACATCTCTTGCATTCTTGTCATCAAGCACTCATCTGCATTGGCTGCATAACATTCATAAAAGTAATTCGTGTCAGTTCACTGTTCCTTTTTTTTTTTGCTAAGTTCAATTCACTTGCTCTGGTACTTGCTGTATCTATATATTGATCGACATTATAATTTCCTATTTTGAGTTCAAAGCTTCCACATAGAAACACTAAACTTGTGTTATCTGCGAACTGTGTGAAAAAAATGAACATAAACATGATACTAATACTGTCACATTAATATGAATCCAATTCTCCTACTCTGTCTTCAACGATTATATCAAAATATGGTAAAAGTGAAAATTTAAAATAAATAAACATTATCTATGATCGGTAGTAATAAATACGAAGTTGTCAGTAATGAACTGACATTATCATTAAAACCATGATAAGCAGTAATAAATACAAAGTGGTTCTCGATACACCTGCTCCAAATTAAGGAAACAATTAGACATATTATGTTTGTGTATTTGCTTAGTTTGGACAAAGTAAATAGTCCGTTTAGACTTGAACTTAATCATTAGTTGTACATGTATATTTTCTGACACTCTCTTTTTTTCTTCTTATATAAAATGAATGTTTCATACCGAATTTCCAACGAGCTTGGACAAGACCGATTTCAGGGTTGTGAATGAAGAATGGAATAGTTCGCGTCAAGAAATCAGGCTCAGGCTGGAAATCTGCATCAAAGATGACTACGAAGTCACATAGGGTCACATAGCTGTGCTTCAATCCTTGTTTGAGGGCCCCTGCTTTATAGCCGTTTCTGTTGTCTCTGATCTCATACTTTATGTTTATGCCTTTGCTTGCCCACTTCATGCATTCTACCTCCACCATATCCTGTTTTTTGTTTTAAATTTTATACAAGCACTGTTTAAAATCAATAAGTTATATGAATAGATCATGATGATCAATAAACAACGAAAGAACATGGGTACTTTTAAATTTAGTAATAAAATTTTCTAGCAGTGGTTTAATACATAGAAGATTATTCAAAGATTGAGTTTAAAACTGATCAATCACCTTAATACCTGCATCTGTTGAATCGTCGAGAACTTGAATTATAATTCTATCAGATGGCCAAGAAAGTGCACATGCTGCCCCAATTGACAACTGATACACCTAATCAGAGTAACAAGAAAAGAATAGGATCATAAGAATATAAAAAAAATGACAGATCATTAATAAGAAAATAGAGAATAAGAATGCTAGCAAACACATAAAGAATGTGTAATCTATATGTGTAAGAATCATTAGTACCTCTTTTTCATTGTACATTGGTATCTGAACTAACACCATCGGATAAACTGAACTTCCCAACTCGATATCTTCCTTCATGGCCTCCCATTTGTAATTCTTTTCGGGTTTTCGTCGTAACAATTTGATAAAAAGCTTGACAATTCCCATGTATACTCTCTCCACAAACAACATAACAGACATTACCAAACAGATATTCACCATTAATTTTAACAATGGCACCACCAATGGTGCTTTGATCAAGTTCCAAAGCATCAAAACTTGGTCTAAGATGCCATTTAGTGTAATGCTCTGTAACACACTTGTTGCTAACTCTTCCATGTCCATTTCTTGCTTCAACTGGGACCTCTGCACGCTCTATGTGACTATGTATGGAAAGGAAGGAGCTTGCTTTTGAGTAGAGATGTTTTTTTAAGAATACGGTTTAAAACTAAAAGCAAACTTCGCCCTTGTGTAATGTATTAAGGAGAGGTATTTATAGAGATAATGTGCATGTAATACTTTTAAATTAAATGGTAGTGGTATGATTTATTTCACTTCTTAATGAATTTTGGTTCAATTCTCGCTCAGCATATTAATTAAAACAGATAGTACTTGTTAAAAAAAATCAACTAAATGGAGTAGTATTTAAGATTCAATTGAAAGGTTAAATGGTATTTGATTGGGGACTTAGAGTTAGATGATTTTGACTATAATAGAGAGGCTAGCGGGGACATTTAGGTATCTTACCGACTAAACTACTGTCTATAGAAAGTGTTGTACGAGTATTTAATTAAATCAGTTTTTTTATGGTACACATTAGAAACTTCAAATTTTTATTGATTTTTCATTTATTAATAATGATGGACGTAAAAATCTCAGCAATTAAAATAAGTCAAATTCATGAAAGTTAGTGTTTAATATGTGCACATAACACATACCAGAAAAATAATAAATATATATAATATTAGAAACTATAAACAAATCTTATATCACTTAGTGTAATCCAACAGAGTCCAAGACCATTGAATAATAGAAATAATATATATTGTGATCGTTTTCAATTTTCAATATAATTTTATTTATATATATTATTTCGATTTTATTTAATAAAAAAGTTAATTTATCCCAGACAACCCGTATAATAAGAAAAATAGTTTAGTGTAACTTTTATATATTAATTTAATAAATTTTGATTAATACGTACGTGCTTTATAAAGATTGCTGAAATACAAATTTAAATAGATAAACTAATAAGTTATTTATAAGATAAATCAAATTGACCTTAATCTATGATTAACTATATAAACTATAATATGTTATAAACCTTTACCATCATTACTAGTCTTAAAAGGTTAAAATATCTTAATTTAACTAAATGATACAAAAAATATAATATAATTAATTAAATAAATGATATATTAATTTTTTTAATAGCATAATTACTATTTCCGCATGCAGGTATTTAGGCAAATGTCGTGAATCATTTTAATTTTTAAGTTTAACGGTATTTGATTAGGGGTAGAGATGGTATTGGATTATAATATTGCAGGCAAGCTGGAACACTTAATCAACTAACGACTGATTGCATATAATATGTACACAGGAACATGGGATCGTAGTTTTCCAAAAACTATAGTGGTCGGGCTAGGCACTAGGTGACTGGGGTGAGCCGGTGAGGTGATCCTATGGCTAAATTAACTTTGATTTCCTATCATTTTTTATAAATAAAAAAATTGGTACAGAAAATATGTAAATTAGTTTATCATGACTAATAATATCAATTATATAATTAAATATTAGTTTATCATGACTAATAATAATTATTTTTAATAATAAATATTCGTATAATGAAAATTTGAATTTATTAATAGTTTGAATATTTGTTAACTCAATAATTTTTAGATTAATCACTGTTATTGAGGCGGCTGTCATGAATCACTTTTAACTTAAAAGAAATGCAACTATACTTCTATAGAGAGTGATTCCATAACATATTCTATATATGGCTTTCTACTTTAATGTTCTCCGTTTGATTAAATATTATTTTCTTAAAAGCGTGCTACATTTACTTGATTCTTTCAATTATTATCACATTTAAAATTAGTTTTGTGCACATATGAAAAGTTTTTTTGTTTGTGTGCATGACTTTGTGTATATATGTTTTTTCATAAATAAACTATGTAGGTCTGATAATAATGTTGGATCATAAATCAAATCTGACAAACGAAGATTTGAGGTTGGTGAAATTGCTTAGGATTTTTGTTAAATCACGAAGCATTTGCATGTGAAGTTTGTTTCACGTGAGTTGATTACCGTTTTGTTAGCTGGATAAATTTATAAACAGAGATCCGATCTTAGTCCAGTCAAAACAATTTAGTGCATATTTATAAACAAAAATGTTAAAAACCCCAAAAATTGTCTCAAATATTGTCCTAAATATTGAGTTGTAAGGTGTGTAATTGATAAATTTTCTATAATAATATGAGATCTGCGTACATACATATACGTCCACGAATTAAAATAAGACACATATCATGCCACGTCATTTGATAAAAAAAAAATGGGACTATTTTTGGATCCCTAACATTACTCTATTCCTAAATGTATTTTGCATTCTTTCTCACATATATTTTTTTTTACCTAATGATTTCTAGTGCTCTTTTTTGGTGGAAGATAAATTGAATAATGCTAGAGATCTTAAATTTATTTTTAAAATATTTTTTAAAGTGATGTTTCATTAGTGACATGAAAGAATAGAAATTTTTAATTTGTATCACCTCATTTATTATTTTCAATATTTGCATCATTGCATGAAAAATGCACCTGACGGAGTGATAATGGAATGATAATGAAAGCGTACTACATATGAAGTACCATTTTTTTGAATTAGAATATTTTAATTTATTAATTGTGATCAAAAGAGTCAATATTCTAAATATTTCTTCAACAAATAATACACTGATAGTTAGAACCGAATATATAAACACTTATCCACCCTTCTGACTTCTGGATTTTGATTATTGAATAAACTTTGGGTACATATACATTAAATGCCTGAAAGTTGAAAGCTCTCTGCTCTATTTTTTTTCTTTGCATACAGTTTGACTGCAATCTGCCTATAAACAATCTTCATAACTTACATGTCTGTATAAACAATCTTTTGTTAATCCAACATAACTTACATGTCTTGGATAGACCATTTACTTGGGAACGAATGTGCCAACGTATCCGAACCCGACAACAAAAAATGCTACAGCCTGAAGGAAGATGTAGACGAAGAAATAGTTCTTTCCGAAAACAAAATCATAACATCCACAGAAGAGTAGGAACAACCCGGCAATAATCTCTAGCCCATTCAGTCTGGTACATGGAAAAAATATAGTAAGAATTATATTTTTGTAATTTGTACCTAATTTATTTTGTGAGCTTATAAGCTAAATTTGAAATTCAAAAAAGTTGTCTTATTTATACTCTTGTTATAAGAACTCAATCCCAAAATTTAATGTATATCGGGCCCAACAACTCCCACATGTCAGCTCATAAAAGCTAATTTGACGTGGGATGTTACAAACACTCCACTTTGTACCTTATTGGGCTCGAAACTTACGAAATCCGGGCAGTGTTTAGCACTTCCGACCAGATATAACTTTGATACCGTTTATAACAACCCAAACCCACAATTGAATGCATACCGGACTCAATAACCCACCACAGGTCAGCCCATAAAAATTACCGGGCTCAATAACCCACCACAAGTCAGCCCATAAAAGCTATCAATTTTTGATATATTTGTTGATTTGTTTTTATAAAGGGCCCAAACAAATTTTATCTTTGGGATGTTACACTTGTTCCTTATAAGATACAAACGCTAAAAAAATACCTTCCCCAAATTGTCCAGCCAGGTTTCTTTGCGGGGGCACTACCAAGAAGAGGGACACTACTAGAAGCTTTAGTTTTGAAAGCATCCCCTAATTTTTCAGTGACAACCCACTCATTGACTCTCCCTATCTCCAGAAGGCCAATGATCGTTGCTTTTGTCCGGTGCATTGCCATAACATTTTCAAAAACGACCCAAAAAATCACTAGGTGCAGTGACCTGTAACATTGTTATGCAAAAGTAAAATCATTTCCATGCTCATCCTACACATTTAAATACAGTTATTTTGTTTTTTCAGTAGAGAAAAGACCTTGGAGTTTCAATGGCATTAAGAACGGTTATAACAGAAGGAATGTAAATAACTCCCCATAGAGGAACCTCAACTTCAAGTACCAAAACAGTCAATGGCAAAACGAAACAGTAGAAGGCAAATGTGACAATATGAGCCACAACCTTCCGTACCAAGAAGAAACTATAAAGCACATATAGCCTTTTCCACAATGTCACTTTCTGCAATAAACAAAAAGATCTAGAATTAGAGATTACCTTGAAAGCAAACTTCCAAATTTACATATTCTTGAAGATATAATTATTTCATCTTTTATTAAAGAATACGGGAACTCAAAAAAGAATACGTCTACAAAAACATAACTTACCTTGTTTGTTGCAATTTCAACGGCCATTTTTTTGAAAAGATTAGAAGGACCACAAGACCATCGATGTTGTTGATACCGAAAGGCTTTGAAAGTACTTGGAAGTTCACTCTTTACCTGGGTTGTACAATTACAAGTCATTATATTTATAGTCTTATCGATGTATTTGGCATTTTTTCTAGTAATTTCTGTTTCTTACATGATATACCTCAATATCTTTGACAAAGACAAATTTCCATCCTTTGAGGGTAGCTCGGACAGCCAAATCCATATCCTCAACAGTTGTTCTGTCTTTCCATCCTCCTGCTTCATTTAGTGCTTTAAGTCTCCACACACCTGCGGTTCCTGCATAGTGCATTACAATTACATTGTTGATTCATTTATCTTTTTATTATCATGATTACATAACATTTATTTATCTATTTATTATTCTCACCATTGAAGCCAAAAAATGCACATGTTTGGGAACCAACTTCTTGCTCCACACTGAAATGATAATTCAGTGACATCTCTTGCATTCTTGTCATCAAGCACTCATCTGCATTGGCTGCATTGCATTCATAGATGTAACAATTCTTGTCAATTCTCTGGTTCTTGCACTAAATTTCATTACAGTATTGTAACTTATAAGCCTATTCAATTCAAGTCTATCCTCTGTTTATTTTTTCCTATAAAAATGCATATATTTTTGTATACCAAATTTCCAACGAGCTTGAACGAGGCCGATATCGTGATTGTGAACGAAAAACGGGATGGTGCGCATCAAGAAATCAGGCTCAGGCTGGAAATCTGCATCAAAGATGGCAACAAAATCACATTGACTCACGTAGCTGTGCTTCAATCCTTCTTTGAGGGCTCCTGCTTTATAGCCATTTCTGTTGTCTCTAATCTCATACTTTATGTGTATGCCTTTGCTTGCCCACTTCTCACATTCTACCTCCACCATGTCCTTTTGAATTTTTTTAAACAACAAAATATTAGCACAAATAAGTTGGATGATCGATAATAAAATTTTACGTAATAAAGTTTATATTATTTCATTGGAATAAGTAAGGTTTAATTGTGTACTGATGACCTATAGGCCAGGATACATAGGCCGGGTTTGTTTCTCTTTACTGACGTTGGATTCTAAAAAATATAAATTAAAATATATATGTACTTATTTCAGTTAGTATTTTATTTTATATAATTTAAATTAATAAAAATCATGAACATTATTCCTTCTAAAGATAAATTCTTGACCTTTATGGCTATTTTATTAATTTTACAATGTAAGTTATATATTACCAATATTTATTATAATTCAAAAATTATCTTTCAGCAATTTAAAAGCGATTTATGGAAGATAACCCAAATGGTGAGTAAAGTTGTATGCAATAATGCAAGCTCGTGTTGACACACTTATTGACAAATAATTAAAGTGTAAAAGTTGAGTAGCCTTGTAAATCAAGTGGTAAGCTAATATATTACCTTAATAGCTGGATCAGTTGAATCATCAAGAACTTGAACAATTATTCTGTCAGATGGCCAAGAAAGCGCACATGCCGCTCCTATTGATAGCGCATACACCTACTCAGAAAGAACAAGTATTATGTATGAAATCGAATGTAAACAAAAACAATACATCTGGCTATATGTATTAGCATAAAGAATGAATGGTACCTCTTTTTCGTTGTACATTGGTATCTGCACTAACACCATCGGATAAACTGAACTTCCCAGCTCAAGATCTTCAGTTTGCATGGCCTCCCATTTGTAATCCTTTTCGGGTTTTCGTCGCAACAATATGATGAAAAGCTTGACAATTCCCATGTACACTCTCTCCACAAACAACATTACAGACATTACCAAACAAATATTCACCATTAGTTTTAACAATGGCACCACCAATGGTGCTTTTATCAACTCATAAACCATTGTAACTTGGTCTAAGATGCCATTTAGTGTAATTCTCTGAAAAAACAGAGTCTCTGACTCTTCCCTCTCCATTTCTTACTTCACTACTCCTCTACACTGCCCACCTATTTATATATTCTAATACTCTATTACAAACAAAGCTACTTTTAACTTCTTCTTTTTTAATCGTTTTCACATTACAAAATTCATAGTAGTAGTTTTATTTGTTTGTATATCAAAAATAATAATTTCAGAACGTGTGTAATACAGTGTGTACTACTGCTCTACTTCAAAATTTAGTTGGTCATATAATTTTGGTTGGATCACATAACAAATCTGTCCCACCAATGACAAGCTGCCACGTGTGAACGAACAGTTGGGAAGCAAAAAAACGATACAGATGACTAGATATATCGAGGTGTTGTCAATTGTCATAGTATAGTTCTTTTTTTTTTAATGGAACATAGTATAGTTCTAAATATAAGTAAATACATGTTTATGCTTGACATTAATTTTAAGTTGGAATTCAAATTAAATTTTTAATTTAATTCTGACACGTTGTTGGATTGAAGCCCGAGTACATACTAATTTAATTAATTGTTACATTTTTACTTGAACATCATCATCACTCTCTCTGGCGAGGGATATGGTAAATGGCATTTAACACATTTCGACATGTAACACGTGGTTGTGTGTGTGGGGGGGGGGCGATTGTTTTTGTCCAAAATGGAAAGAGAACTGAAAGATACCTTGTACATATCTAAATTTGCATGGCCACCAAACAACTTAAAAGAGTGAAGAAAGAAAGGTGGAGATGCAACTATTCTTTCTCAGTTTCTCCATTATTTCTTCATCAACTCGGCATGAAACTAATCGATAAAGATACAAAAACGGTGGGGGCAAGACAGCTTCTATTTACATTCACTATAAATGTATATTTTATATTTATCGTAATAATTTTACACTGCCACCAAAACTAATTTAAGTGATACCTTCTCTATTTGTTGATTTACCTTTATTACTTTGAGCAAAAAATGACATTTTATCGAATGTGAGGGAGATAGCTAGGAATGAATACCAGTAATGAAAGAGTGAGTAGTTTAAGTGTTGGAGTTGTCATGTCGCCAAGTGGTCAGATTATCTGCCAAGACAACATTTCGCTTGACCCTCACTACCATGGCCTCTGCAGCTCTGCCCTCTTCCAGATCAATTCAGGATCAAGATTGACAAGTAATAAGTTGCCATACAATGACCCTGGTTGGCAACCCATTTTTTCCGGAAATAAGCCCTTATTTTCGGAAAAAAGTAGGTATGTATATATTTTTTCTGAAAATAAGTAACTTATTTTTTATTTTGAAGATAATATTTGATTTTAAAATTCTATAATAAATATTTATCTTTAAAAAAATATGAAAATATGTAAAAAATAAAAAAAAATAAGTTACTTATTTTAAATTTAAGGAACCCCAAACGGCCACATTGTGTTTCACTCTTCGGCTTCATTTGGTTGGAATGGGTTATATGAGCAGCAAATGAAATGAAATAACATAACTTTTATTCCTTTCTGGATTACATCATTACAGAGCTTTAAACTACAACTCATTCCTTCCACTTACATCCTTGACAATTCTTATTACTTCAAAATTTACACTACCATTTCATATTTTTCATTCCATTCCGTCCCACCTATTACAGACACTGGCAAGGTTTCTTTTCTTCACTAATACAAAGGTAAGCAGCTAAATTGATATTCTTTTAGGTGTACCCGTTTTTTAGGGGTTTAATTATAATTTATAAAAGAAGTCAATCGTTAGGCATCGAAATCTCAAGTATGTTAGACTCGCTTGACTCAGCACCCTGAAGTAACATACACTGCACATTGGGTTAACTATACACTTATATTGATTGGTTTGGTTTGACAGATGGCACGTTTTTCGACATGGTAACCGTGGCAATCTTAGTCTTTGTTGCATGGCAATCTGTGTCAACACTTTTCTTGTTCTGTTTTTGGACAATAGATGATTCAGGTAATAATATGATTATTAATTTTAATAAAGTTTTGTATTCTTTGTGCCAATGGGCATATAGGGTTGTTCAGTTTAATAATGAAACTTCACACAAGGTGGCCATGGAATGATAGATCTAGAAGAAAAACAAACTATTTAGTTAACTGCATATTTAACAGAGTGTACCCTTTTCAGTTTGATGAGTCTGTTCTGACATCTATGATCTACTGAACTTTTGATTGTGGTGCCATGATGAGTGAAGTGAACACTTAGATAAGTAATCATGTTTTTAGTGTACTGGCTTTGAATTCCACAACGAACAATTTGAGGAACCCGCAAACATACTTTTGAAACCTTTAGCAAATAGGTACATAACTCTATGAGGAAGACAGCATTCACAAATAGTTGGGTAACAGACATACTGCTATACTGGCTAAACATAGAAGCCTGTAGATTATTACCGAAAATATTTTTAGGCAATGTAGTTCAATTTGAAGTTTTCGACCAGTTGATAAACTTAAAAGAAAACGTGTGCTCTGCAGTCCAGAGTAACATAGATAAGAATTCATAGCATACAGTTGTACCCTCTTGATTATAGTTTTATGTTAAGATTTCTGCGTAAAGCTGGAACTTGAGTTAACAAATTTATCAAATGAAGCTACTATTCTATAATCATTGTTTCTAGTTTGTGACAAGGAACAAAGCATTTCTATTTTTTACCTTAACTTCATGTCATCGAAATGTAAAGTTAAACATTTGGATAGTTGTGCTTTGTTTTGCAGATAGAAGTGCATCTATTGGAACGTCCAACCTAAATATAAACCACTACCATGTCATCGAAATGTAAAGTTAAACATTTGGATAGTTGTGCTTTGTTTTGCAGATAGAAGTGCATCTATTGGAACGTCCAACCTAAATATAAACCACTACTAAGATTTTGGGTTTGGTAAATCTTTTTTGTTTGCTATAGAAACTTTGTTAAGATAGGGATTGTTATAACATTTACTTAATATATAGATCAATTATAATGTCTGATCAATTTAACATCATAATTTGCGTAACTTTTTTTGTTCAATCTGCAGTACTTTGGGTTTTCATGTTGTGGTTCATTACAAATGCTTGTCTTTGTAAGAGCAGAAAGGATAGTTTACACTAATAAGCTTTTGTTTTCTCTTCGTTGTGCTGGATTATTTTGGTTTATTTTAGATAATTTAAATTACTGATTTTATTCTTTTGTCAACAATAAGAATTCAAAAATGAAATTAAGACAGTTTTTTTTTTGATTAATTTGGCTTATATGCCTTATAATGTGAGTATTTGTTCTAACAAATGTCGAGAGTGAACGAGAATCAAACACAGGACCTGGGACGACAAGAGATAAACCCTTATCACTTGACCTATCTCATTGTATAGCAAAGTGTAAACATATGTTCCTTGCATTCAAGTTTGAAGACACATCAAGTAGAATATTACTTGTTCACCTAATATTTAAAACATCATCATCTCTTAATTTCTATGCATGCAATTTTATCAAGAACATGATGTTTTTATTGCTTAACATGCTTATTAAGTGCTTATGCACAAAAAAGAATGACTAGAGTTCCTTATACATTGCAATAGGCAAAAAGAATCTAAATTTAAATATCAACATATTCTCCTAACAATTCTTTTGTTCCTAAAGATAGTTGATCCGTACTTCACTGTATGTGCCTTGGTGATAGCTCTCGATTAGTTGGGAATTAATGTGCCAACATATCCAACCCCGACAACAAAGAATGCGATAGATTGAAGGAAGAGGTAGATGTAATAATGGTATTTTCCGAAATTAAAATCATACCATCCACAGAAGAACATAAACACCCCAAAGATCATCTCTAGCCCATTAAATCTGGTTCATCAGAAAGACTTGTTATAGTTTCATATTAATATTTTTTCGTGTAAATTTAAAAACCAACTGATAAGCCTATTTAACAAGTTCAAAGATTTCTGGTTTTAACCCTTATTTGTGCGAGTACTATATTATGTTGGGAAAAAATATACCTTCCCCAAATTCTCGAGCTTGATCTCTTCGCAGGGGCATTACTAAGAAGAGGGACACTACTAGAAGCTTTAGTTTTGGTAGCATCTCCTAATTTTTCAGTAACAACCCACTCATTGACTCGCCCTGCATCCAGTAATCCGATGATCGTTGCTTTTGTCCTGTGCATCGCCATAACGTTTTCAAAAACAACCCAAAAAACCACTAGGTGTAGTGACCTGCAAATTTATTTTGCAAAACTAAAATCAATCCATACTGATCCAGAAAACCATGTAACTTAAATTATTGCATGGATTTGTTGATTCAATGTGATTAGTTTATTGAGCGAAATAGACCTTGGAGTTCCAACGGCATTGAGAAGGGTTATTGTAGTAGGAATGTAAATAACTCCCCATTTAGGAACATCAACTTCGGCAACTAAACAAGACAAGGGCAAAACCACACAGTAGAAAATAAATGTGACAATATGGGCCACGACCTTTCTTACAAAGAAGAAACTATAAAGCACGTATAACTTCTTCCACAAAGTCACTTTCTGCGACAAACAACAATATTTAGTTAGAGAGTGCCTTAAAGGCCAACTTGTAAGAATTGTGAACTCAGAAAAAGAGTAATAGTATATTAACATAGTTTACCTTGTTTGATGCAATTTCAGCAGCCATTTTTTTGAAGAGATTAGCAGGTCCACAAGACCATCGATGCTGTTGATATCGGAAGGCTTTGAAAGTGCTTGGAAGTTCACTTCTTACCTAAGTTACACAAGTCATTTATATTATTATAACTATCTCAATGCATTAGGCATTTCTCGGGTTATTTTTTTCTTTTATTGTGAAATTAAATTTAAAAAAATAGTAATGTACCCTAATATCATCTACAAAAACAAATTTCCATCCTTGGAGGGTAGCTCGGACTGCCAAATCCATGTCCTCAACAGTTGTTCTATCCTTCCATCCTCCTGCTTCATCAAGTGTCTTAATTCTCCAGACACCAGCAGTTCCTGCATCACAGTATATTTCTGTATTTAGTCATAATTATTACGATTATATATTATTCATTTGTTTATTATCTATTATTATTATTACCGTTGAAGCCAAAAAATGCATATGTTTGGGAACCCACTTCTTGCTCCACAATGAAGTGATAATTCAATGACATCTCCTGCATTCTTGTCATCAAGCATTCGTCTGCATTATCTGCATTGCATTCATAGAAGTAATTCTTGTCAATTTAGCTTTTCTTGTACTAAATTTTCAAACAGTATCCGAATCCAAAGCATGACTTGCAGAATGCGATAAACATGTTAATATAATCAAAGTTACATTTCAAAAATCCTAAAGTCTTATAACTCAAACGGATAACCAGTCATTTTGAGTTGCAAGTTTCCACATGCTAACACCTAATACAATCAATATCTGAAAATCTGATGGTGTCAAAAAAAAAATGACTAAACATCAACAGCTACTATCACATTGCAAATTGTAATGAATCCAATCGAGATCTTGTCACTGTATAAATAAATAAGAGAAAGTGGACAAAAAGATAAAAATTCACAAGCTTGTTATTGAGTTGGCTACATCTGAACCTAATGGACTCCAGAAAAAAGGCCAATAATGCAACTAACATTATTATAACAAAAGGAAACAATTAGAGGTCCACAGATTTAGTGGCCTCAAAGTGTAGGACTGTCCACTAAGTTTTTAAATTAGGAAGTTCCACAAAAAGGTGCATTTGCATATCTTGCACACTTGAGTCGTCCATGTTTTGAAACAAGTTGGATTAAATTGTCTAAACATGTATGTTTTATTCTATTTTTTCTAAGTTATAAGATACTTCAAAGAACTTAAAGGCTCCTTTTTCCATAAAAATGAATGTCTTTTTACCAAATTTCCAACGAGCTTGAACAAGGCCGATTTCAGGGTTGTGAATAAAGAAAGGAACAGTGCGCATCAAGAAATCAGGCTCAGGCTTAAAATCTGCATCAAAGATGGCAACAAAGTCACATTGGCTCACGTAGCTGTGCTTCAATCCTTCTTTGAGAGCTCCTGCTTTATAGCCATTTCTGTTGTCTCTGATCTCATACTTTATGTTTATGCCTTTGCTTGCCCACTTCATACATTCCACCTCCACCATATCCTGTTTTAGAAGAAATGGTTTAACAACAAGAAATTAACGCAAATCAGTCAAACAATCTCAATCAAGCTCTTCTCCAGCTCGGGTAAAATCAAGCAAACCAATCCTCTCAAATCCCTCCAGTTGTAAAGGCATGGATTTTAATAGTTATGTAGCTAAAGTTGTCAGATATATGTACAGCACATATTCTTTCATTTGTGCCAGTTGTTAAAGTCAGTTAGGCATCTTCTTCAAGTTGGATCTTGTAAAGTGTAACTGCTTCAATGAATACAGAAGTTCAAGATTATATATATAAGCTTTAAATCTGTTTAAATTTGAGTTCATAACCTATTCAAAGATCGAGTTTGTAGAGTCGAAATTTTCCAAAAAATATGGAGAAAAGGTTCTCAATTACCTTAATAGCTAAATCTGTCGAATCATCAAGAACTTGAACTATAATTCTATTGGAAGGCCAAGAAAGTACACAGGCTGCTCCAATTGAGAACTGATACACCTGCTCAAAATCACAACAGCAAAAAAAAGTATCATAAGAATGTAAACAGAACACAAAGAATGTGCAATCTAAATGCATAAGAACCGATGGTACCTCTCGCTCATTGTACATTGGTATTTGCACCAACACCATAGGATAAGCTGAACTTCCCAACTCAAGATCTTCAGCTTGCATGGCCTCCCACTTGTAATTCTTTTCGGGTTTTCGTCGTAACAATTTGATGAAAGCCTTAACAATTCCCATATACACTCTCTCCACAAACAACATAACTGACATCACCAAACAAATATTCACCATTAGTCTTAACAATGGCACAACCACTGGTGCTTTTATCAAGTCCCAAAGCATCAAAATTTGGTCTAAGATGCCATTTAGTGTAATGCTCTGAAAGACAAGAGTCTCTAACTCTTCCCTCTCCATTTCTTGCTTCACTACTCCTCTGCACTGACCACTTACTTATATTATCTAATATCTACAACAAACAAAACTACTTTTTCCTTTTTATAATTATGCTCACATTTCATTATTCAAAGAAGTTTTGTTTGTTTATTCAAATGTTTTTAGCATGAACGTAGTAGCTACTTTGTATAGTTCTTTTTAATTAATCCTGAATTGATTAGGTAAGCTAATCCTGTTTTGGATCACAAAAACGATAATTTATGGTAAAATTGCTTAGGCTTTTTGTAAGATCACAAAGTAAAGCAGCAATGCGTGCGAATCAATTATAATATTCACTAAAATAATTGAGATTCATACGCAGGCCGCAGCTCCTTTGAAAAAAAAAACAATTGATTAGTCTCAAGCATGCAAATAATCTGTAATTATTATAAGATTATTGTATTTTAATATTTCAGTTTAAAGAGATATTAGCTTATACCCCACACATCAAATTGTTTTAATATTTCAAATAATTTTTTTAAAATATTTTCTTTATATGATTTGAATTTAAATTTTATAATAATAATTTAAATTTTATTTTATAGTATATGCATATATTTTTATATAATTTTTTATATACTTTTGTATTTCTATTTGTATTTTATTAAGATAATATTTGTGTATTTTATTTAGAGATGTTTATTAATTAATATATTAACTTGAGATATATTTTAATTAGGAGATTAATGTTCATTGAGTTGAATGTGAAGACAAACTGTATTAAATAAAAATTATAGGGTAAGTAGGATACTTAGAAAATATATAATATAATTTAGATATAATATTATTCGTGAATAGTTATATAAAATAATTAAGGACTATCGGTGATATAATTGTATGTAGATGTTTGTATAAGAGTGTATTTTATTTAAATAATTTTAAATTTAATTTTAATTAATTAAAAGAGTGTGCATAAGGGTGTATTCTAATAAAATGATTATAAGAGTGTATTTTATTTAAATTAAATTAAAGAGTTTGTATTAGAATGTATTATTATTAAAATTTAATTAAAAATTGTGTTTAGAGTTGAGTAGGAGACGGAGTAAGTAATAAAATTATGACCAATTCAATTAAAAATTATATTTAGAGTTTGAGTAAATAACTTATAAGCCGTTAGATTTTATTAAGAATTGGACGGTTAAAATTTTTTATATGATTCACCGACGGTTAGAATCTTTTTTATAGTTCAACCTCAAGTAACCAATATGATAAAAAAGTTCTCTTATTTGTTTATAATAATACTAGCTTATAACATGTGCAAAGCACGAGTTATATTAATAAATTATATATTAATTACTTTATATAATTATTTAATTTAATATAGTAACTTATTTTATTATTAATTTTTTTATATGTTATTTATATATTATTATGATATATTATTTTTTAATTCTAATATTCATGAGATATGATTAATAGGTTGTAATTTTAAATAAATTAAAAACTGGTGATGAAATTGAGTTAAATGTTAATACAACTATATTATATAAAAATTATATTATAATATTATTTCTAAAATAGAAATTATATTCTATAATTTAAATATAAAATAATATTATCCGTGAACAATTGTATAAAATATGATTTGATAGAATTGTATGTATAATATATATAGTATAATAAATTATTTTATATAATTTAAATATTTAATTTAATGTGGTAATTTATTTAATTTATTATTAAGAAGGAGAATTGTAACATTATTCTTAATAAAAATATATATGTTATAATTTAAATATAATATAATATTACGTGTGTTCAGTTGTATAAAAAGAGCACTACACTATTTTAATTAAAATAATTTATTTGAAATTAAGTGAGATACAAACAAACTATACCAGATGAACAACAACTACACATTTGTCACTACGACTTTAATAATATAGTACATATTATGAATTTTTATTAATAAAAAGAGTTTCAAATATATTAGAAAAATATTTTAATTAAAATTTAAATAAAAGAGTATGTTTTAATATAGATAAAATATTAATATAATTTTAATATTCAAAAATTTTAATTATAAAATTGTAATTTTAAATAAATTAAAGTATTTGAACGATGAGGAAATTAAAAGATGTAAATATAACTCTATATTCTAATTAAAAAAGAAGTCTATTTATAATAATATAATATAACAGTATAGATAATATAGATATAACATAGTAATAAAATTTAGTTAATATAAATAAAATAATATTATTATTTTAATATTCTTAAAATTTAATTAATAAGTTGTGATTTTAAATAAATTAAAGAGGTTGAGCAACGAGAAACTGAAACATGTTAGTAGATTTTAATTAAAAGAATCTATTTGAAATTGAGCATGAGTGAAACGTATATTTGAAGTTGTGTGGGAGACAAAATCAACCGACGACCAGACATTTATAGTATAGACATATTAAAGAACCTGTAATACAAACTAGATACAAAAATATGAACATAAATATAATAAAAATTATACTTGTTATAAAATATTCAAATTTTGATATATAAATATATGCGTAAATATTTAAATTTACTTTTATTATAACTTTTTATAGTTAACCTTGGGAGTACAAAATTGCAGCCAAACTAAAATTTGTACCATGCAACCTCAATTTATGAACTTTAGCATTTCTAGATCGCATAATTAGATTGCAATCCCCTTTTTTTCACCAGAATAAAGAGACAGTATATAAAAACAATCAGGAAATTCATATTGCATGTGAATAATTTTCCTTTTCTAATAAAATTCCGAAGAAAAATAAAATTCACGGATATTAGTCTGGCCAATAACGAAGTGCCGTTATGTACGAACCTAATCTACTGGAAAAGGGTACTAAATCTAAGGCCAGAATATAAACACATTTCAGCTTACCTTTGCATATACAGGGAAGCATATTCATGTTCACGCGCACATGAATATTAATATGATGATTAATTACTATGGTCCAGCATTGTGCGTGTTCCACGATTCGTTCAAGTCCATCTTTACAATTTGCCATCGATAAGTCTATTAAATTTAAACAAATTATAAATATTTATTTTTTAAGATTGAAAATTTTAGTTATAGCCAACAAGCTGGTAAATTTTGAATTTTAATTTATGTGAATGTAAATATTTATTGTGATTGATCGACTTCGCTTTGAAAAGTAAATTGTCGGGATGCAAATCATGCAAGTAATTAGGTGAACATTAGATAAAATAAATTTACACTATTTTGTAGAGTAAAATGTAATTGTAGTTATATATACATATATTATAGAGTGTTTTGCACTTTGCATCCCTTAAGTTTGGACGGAAAACAGTATGATCCTTAAACTTTTTATAAATACACATTGCATCCCTTTACTTTTTTTAGCGCTTCAATGTGCATTCTTTTCACCAAAATCCGTTTATTTACACATTTAACGTTAAATCAATAAGGGTATAATGGGTAAATAAAAGAGGGCGGGCCATATGTACCTCTACTTTTATAGGAAGTAGAAGTACAGACTTCTACTTTTATATGTATATGTAGATTAAAAAATTGAGAGTTTATCTCAATTTGTAAGAAGATTTAATTTATTTGTAGATTAAAAAATAAATAAAATCATATACTAGGATTTTTTTAAAATTTTAAAATTTAAAATCGGATTTTTTTTTTAAATTTTAAAATCAGATTAAGATTTGAAAAGATTTTTTTTAAACAATTATAAATAAATTTGATTTGATTTGAAAAAATTATACAAATATTTTGGAAATAAAAGAGGGCGGTACCTCTTTAAATTTTATTAATTAAAAAATATTTTACAAATAATTTGAGAGAACTCCTCTCTAAAAATATTATTAATATTATTACAATATTAATAATATTATTACAAAGAACTGTAATAATATTAATATTATTAATAGTAATAATAGTAATAATATTTTTAGAGAGGAGTCCTTTCAAATTATTTGTAAAATATTTTTTAATTAATAAAATTTATAGAGGTACCGCCCTCTTTTATTTCAAAAATATTCGTATAATTTTTTCAAATCAAATTTATTTATAATTGTTTTAAAAAAAATCTTTTCAAATCTTAATCTGGTTTTAAAATTTAAAAAAAATCCGATTTTAAATTTTAAAATTTAAAAAAAAATCCTAGTATATGATTTTATTTATTTTTTAATCTACAAATAAATTAAATCTTCTTACAAATTGAGATAAACTCTCAATTTTTTAATCTACATATACATATAAAAGTAGAAGTCTGTACTTCTACTTCCTTTAAAAGTAGAGGTACTGACATCTATTTTTATATGGCCCGCCCTATATTATTTACCCATTATACCCTCATTGATTTATCGTTAACTGTGTAAATAAACGGATTTTGGTAAAAGGAATGCACATTGAAGCGTTAAAAAAAAATAAAGGGATGCAATGTGTATTTATAAAAAGTTTAAGGATCATATTGTTTTCCGTCCAAACTTAAGGGATGCAAAGTGCAAAAAACTCTATATTATAATATATATAAAATGTGTACATTAACTTTAGTATAAAATGTGTAACTTAATTTTATAATTTAGTCCAGTATTATTCTGAAATTTTCCTTAATGATGTTTAATTAAAACTCATTAATAAACTACAGCCATAAAATATATTGTTCAATCAATAAAATTGATATACAATATTTAGTATAATACTTTTTTGGAATATAATAAAAATAGTCATTATCTTTATAATACTAAAATCATTATTTATAATATCAAAATCATTATATTTATATTTATTATTGTCATTATTATATTCCGATAAATGTTATATTAAAAAATATTGTATATTATTTTTATTGATCGGCTATATCATAATTTTTATTTATGTGTTAATTTATAGTTGTAAGAGCTAACACACTATAATACTAAAATAGGATAACTTGTACATTTATAGTTGAATGAATATATTAGATGGACATGACTACAATATTTTAAATAAAATTATATTGAAATGTTTTTTCAAATTTAGTTCTTCGTTCCGATTAATAATTATTTTATATATTATATATTTATTAGCATCCCGTTCAATAAATAGTATTGGATTGTATTTATTTTTTATAAATAGGGTTAAAAAAAATTCAAACTAATTTAATTGAATTGCGTTATTAAAACATTATTAATCCAGCCAACCAAACACATGTACATCCTTACACACATAAATATTGAATTTGTCTCAAAAGATAACTATTTTGGTAATAAGAATGAAAAATCAAATATTATGTTTTATTTTCAATGTTGTTTTCTTTGTTTTAAATACAAAACATTTAAATTTTTCAATTTTTATTTAAACTTACATTTTTATTTTTCCCAATATCTTTTTGTCTATAAGAAACTAACAAAAATTTCCTGTTTGCATGTATAGGGATAACTGCCTAAGAATTTCATCCGTTGGCAGGAGCTTAATTGATCTGAATCATATACATTTTTTATTGACTCTCTACGTTTCCAAATCTCTAAAATCGATTCTTATCATACTATTCATATATGTCCAGAAACAATAAATCACAGATGGACGATGGACGTAATACTGCTTTATAGATGTTCTTGAATATGCAGAACTACTCAGGCCAGGGCTGAACAGGATTAGGGGCCAAATAAAAAAAATCATTTATTCTTTAATTTCTTTTTCAATATATATCAACAACAAAAATTTAAAAAATTTATTTTTAATTTGATCATGGAAAATTATTTTCATAATTTTCATATACAAAAATTTTTACAAATTAATTGTTGCTACTAGACTTTAAAATTTATAATATTTAGGGGAAGAATATAAATTTTTTTTATTTTTTCCAAAATTTTATACTAAAATTTTTATATAATAAAATTGTTGACGGGACTTGACTCACTCCGTCCAACGCGGGCCAAGTGCCGCCTGGGGACTCTCAATTTCTCAAGTCGGAATAAATGTATTGTTGAAACATTTTGATAAAAGTGGCCGAGTCGGGAAAGTGGACAGGCCCACTTCCTGCCAATTTTCCGTAAAGCTGCCAATTTTTTTTTTGTTTTTTGAGCTTTATTTCCGTTACCAATTATATATATATATATATATATATATATATATATATATATATATAATCTGCAAATAATATGACCGTTATTTCTTTCTTTTTTTGTCAGTAACAACTTTCACGTTAACGAGTTGTATCGAAATACAATCCCGTAAGAAACGGAGTTCCTTCATAGAAGAAAATTTTATTATTTAACCAAAGGACATGCATAGATGTCTCTAGAAATTTAGACAATGAGACTTTAAGTCTGAAAACAGAACACATGTTACAGAAAAATAAAAAAAAATAGTATCCATCTTAATAGGAAAAAAAAGACAGAGAACATAAATTTTTACTAGATACATAAAGCAATTATTATTTTTATAAAATAAAACAAGATAAAACCTAACCAAAGGGATCCCTTTGGTTAGATACTTCGTGATAACCCGGGTTGCTAGTAGTTAATTAAGCTTAGTTCTCTCAGCTTTTCAACTATATACAAAATGGTGTTAGATGATTTAACAAAAGCTATTGAGTTCTATAATTATTTGTCATTTAGCCATCATTATGCTAGTTTAGTTAGTTCAGCTAAACAAATTGCCCCAAGCCAATAGTCTATCCATAAAATTTGCATTTTGCTCTAACAAAGAATGCATTTTCTAAATTGAAGTACACACTTTGTAGTTTAAGGTAAACTTGGGATACAAACTTTGCAATTTACACTTTTTTAAACAATATTCTGACTATATGATGGAGAAACCTATTTTCTTGAAAAGAAAAAACCCTAATATACATTGTACACTTATTAATTACCAGTACCAATATATAGTTATTATTTTCACTATATTATTTATTTTCTTTCTTGATTTACTAATGATAAATCACGATTTCATACATTCATAAACCCATGATGTTAGCACTGTCTCATAAAAAGGGGACAAAATCATTGCATATTCGTGATTTGTAAAGCGCTCTCAAATCTACAATTTATAATATGACCATTATTTTATATGACCATTTTAATTACTTTTTTTAGTCCTATAAATACCCACTCTTTTTATTCATTATTCACACTTCTATCATTCTATAAAATATTTTTTGAAATTATTTTTGTCAAAGGCAAGAAAAATGAATCCAAGTAATTCTCCACCTTCAAACCCAAATTCTCAAGAACTAAATACCCAATTTCCATATTCCTTTTCAAATCCTTATTTTCCATATAGCCAAAATACTTCAAATTCAAATCCAAATTCTCAAGTCTCAAGTGCTCAATTTTCTATCCTACAAAATTATAATTTCAATTTTCAAGCTCCAAAACCATTTTTCCCTTATCCTTAAAATTCACAGTATCAATATCCATTTGTTCCAAATTTCAAACCATTACCTTCACAATTCGGAACTCAATAAACACCCGCCAATAATCCAAATTCTCCACATTTATAAATTCCTGCTTTTGGTGGTACAAATATAATTGATCTAAACGATGATTATGAAAAGCAGAAGGATATACGAGAAGTTATTGATCAATAGAAATGGAGTGAAGATAAACTCTTAATTAGTGCATGGTTGAATGTGTCAACCAATCCTATGACCGATACTGATCAAAAAGGTGAAACATTTTGAGAACATATTCATGAATATTGTGAAGAAAGTATTCCCAGTCTAATCAAGAGAGGAGGTATTGTTATGAAAAAAAGGTGGCAATGAATAAATGAAGGGCTCAACGATATGGATCATGTTATGAACAAGCCGAGTGAAGAATAGGTAGTGGTTCAAACATGGACAACATAACGCAGTTAGCACATGAACTTCATGTAGCCAAATACAAGAAGAAATCCATTTTTGACAAGCATTGAAGCGAGTTTCGGAGGCAACCCAACTGGAGAACTCCTTCAACAAATAGTGAAAGCATGAAGAGAACTAAATTGAGTGATTCCAGAGCCTATTCATCATCTACAATTATACGTGGTCCAGCCGATTCTGGGACAAAAGAGATCTCGCTAGAATAATGAAAGCATGTATCATATTACACAATATAATTGTTGAGGATGATAGAGACACGTATGCCACTTCATTGGTCCGCTTCCATCTTACGATGACACAATAGATGGTTTATCACAACCAAATTTAGGCGAATAACCTTTTGCTCCCTATGAAAGCTACGTTCAAAAAATATCCAAATTCGTGATAAACCAAAACATCGTCAACTACAAGCGATTGAGCATATCTCGCAATTCCACAATAATCGTTAATTTATTGAAATGTAACATGTTTAATTGTGTTGTTCTTGTGATATTTTATTATGTTGTTCTTGTAATGTTTTTTTACTAATTATGTAATACATTTTAATTATAAATAAATGTCATGTTTTGTTAAATTATTTATTTATTTATTGTTTAAATTTTTTATTTATTTAAATCATTTGAATTTTATTTATTTAAATTAAGTATAATTATATCATAGTAAGATACTTATACTTATATATTATAATTATAAACAAGTATTAATCAAAAGAAAGATAAGATTTAATGGGGCATATTTGTAAGTGGAAGTGAGCTTGTGCATTTGAATGAAATGACCACATTTTTTGAAAGCCTATTTTATGCTTATGTGGCATTGAAAAAAACTCACTTGTAAGTGGACTTGGACTGCCCCATTGGGGATGCTCTTAGAGCACCTGCAGTGCATGACCAACTCTTTTCTCGATCTGCGCAAAATGATCTGACCACTTCATTTTTGTTTAATAAAGCATTGTATGAATTTTTTTTTAAATTGGGCAAGGCCATCAGGGTGGGTGTTGCCCATTTCCTTTCTTCCATTTTCTTTAACATTTTTTTAATTATTTACTTTTTATGTAATGTTTGTGATTTTGATTGACAAACTGTATATTATCTGTCTTGAGCCGTTTAATTATTAACATACATATATTAATGGTTTAATTATATGACATGTTATTTATTTAAATTATATTTTTAAAATTTTTAATCACTAAAATTTTAATATTGTTAAATTAAATTAAAATTGAATTATAATTTATTAGTTTATTATAAATATAATTATAATGTGTTATTTATTTATTTAAATTCAATTATTATATAAGAAGTATTGTGAAAGAAAATAAAATTAAATTAAATGAGACTCATTTGTAAGTAGAAATGAGTTTATGCATTGAAAGGGGAGTTGTCATTTTTTTTAGAAGGTCACTTGATACTTAGTTAACAAAAAAGTAATTCCACATGCATAAGTGGGTTGGGGCTGGCTGTGGAGATGGTCTTAGTATCCGCGACCATATATAAATGAGCTGAACTGACATAAAGTTGTCATTATGCTGTTATTTAGTCTCTCCAAGTACTTAAGAGCAGCATGCATCGAGCTATATATAATTACAGACAGTCACGGACATGATTTCATGTGTTTTTTATGTATCGACTGTTTTGGATTACTATTTATAAGAATATAAGATCCTCTTGTTTTTTACTGCACTAAAATGTATCACGGAATATATTACGAAAAAATGTTAGGTATCCAAGATTTATCACAAAAATTGTCACATACGTAATTGATAACTTTCTTAATAATAATACGAGATTTTTCGTGCATATATATACGCCTACGAATTAAAACATGTCATATATCATGTTGTTAAAATATAATATAAGATCCAATTGAGGACTTTCTTTAACACCTTAAGATTTAAAATGAGCATTTACTCAACATGGTGTCGACGGAGGTCTCAAGTTCGACTAGACTCCCTGTCAAGTTGTCACTCTCAATATTCTTACAATTTATAATGTACATGAAGGCAAAAATTATGCCTCAAAATGGACGTGCGTGGTCCACTCTTCAAATCAAAAATGAGATTTCGAGTGAGGAGAATGTTAAAGTATAGTATAATATTCAATTGGAATCTTTCTCTAATGCGTTAAGATTTTAGATGAACCGGCTACACTTACCCCACACATGTCACGACATTTGAAAAAAAATTAAAATTATTTTCCGGTAAGTACTATTACTCTATATTTTTCATTCTTAATAGGAATATCAAATGACAAATATGAGTGATAGATTTTAGGCTAGCTTTTATTATTGGCCACATGGCTGTCCCATTAATTATCATATATTTACAAAATATTCTGATGGAGTGATCGAATACGAGTGATGGATTTTAGGCTAGCTTTTATTATTGGCGACCTGGCCGTCCCATTAATTATCATATATTTACAAAATAGTCTGATGGAGTGATGGTACTATGTTTTTGTCCCGTAATCCGGGGGTGTCTGAGTGTTAGGGACTAAAAAGTGTGTTTCATGTTGAATCCACTGTAGATCTGTCAGAATTGCATATATATTTTTTCAGCTAGGTTAATTAACTAAAACTAATTTATTAATTTACCTCCGGGAGGCTTGACCCTCTCGGTCACTTAGTAAATCAAAATTTATATTATATTATTATAATCAAATTAGAAAACTTTTTTTTAAACACTTGGATAAATTATAGAAAAGATCCTGACCGTTAACCATAAAAACGATCATAACCATCCAATTTTAATAAAATCTAATTTTAGAAAAGATATATATCATACTGATAGAATATATTTATATATATATTATAGGATTTTTATTCTCATATTTAATAGTATTTTGCATTAATTGAATATTTATTTAATAGATTTTAATGTTTTATTGCAGAAAAGAAGAAATTCCTAAACTTGAAAGAATTTGGACTTAAAGAACTATTTTGGAGATAAAATAGAAGAAAATTCGTATTTATTGGGCTGCACGCGCTGCTTACACTGTTTGGGCCATATCTTGAGTTCTAGAAGTCAGAATTGAACGATTTTACAGCCCATGCGAAGCTTATGGAATTCTCTTTAATTCAGAAGTGGGCCAACAAGAAGAATTTTACTGGATCAGCCCAGAAACTGGACAGAAAAGTCAACTACGAATTTTACATTGAAAATTCTACTTGGTTTAGGAAACCCTTTTGTAATTGTTTTAAAGCATTAAAATACTTTTGGATATAGAGAGATATCAGATTATTATGTATTAGGTATCATGAGAGATTATTATTATTAGAGAAGAGTAGTTTAATATTAGGGTTAAATAGAGATGGATGGAGGCCATGACTTTTTCATGTGACAATGATAATTGAAGGTTTTCTAATCCAATCTTTTCTTAATTCTTATTAGTTTAATTATGTTTCTTTTTGTTCTTAGTTATTTTACTTGTTTAATTATTAACGAGTAGTTGTTTCTAGGGCTTAAGGGGATGCCATGTTTGCACTATAATATTGGCATGATTTTTACAGTGATTTGATGGGTTATGTAATTCTAATTGATATGTTTTAATTATTGATTTATGTAATCGGCCGATATCATGAATTGATTCTATGCAAATAGGGGTATGGATCGAGAGATTTACTTACTAGAGGCACACATACGATTAGCAGAATTGAATTTGAGTGCGAGAGCATCATTGGATCTCTGAGAGTGTTGATGCTCGAGAGAGATTAACACTGCTCTAATTACTTGACTAATTGAATTACTAAAAATTGTTAATTGTGTAAACATGTTTTGAGAGTGTTAATGCTTGAGAGAGATTAACAAACTCTAGTTGCATGACCACTTTTAATATTTTAGCTTATAAGCTAGTTATAGTATAAGCATGGTGGACCTGATTGCCCTAGGTTTTTAATTTATTAATTTAGTATATTTAATTAGTGTTAGTTTTAATTAGTAGTTAATTAATATCTTCAAATATTCGTTTGCTCTTGAAACAATCTGTGATAATTAACTTGAAATTGATAAAACCTGTCTCCTTGTGGATTCGACCCGTACTTGCTAGTCTCTGCTAATAACAGACACCGTGCACTTGCGGTATTATATTTTAAAACGTATCACATACATACAACTCTATTCCTGATAATCATCATTTTTTATTTAAAAAAAAATATCTCACATTTACCTTCTACCTAAAATATATCTCTATACAAAACACACAAATATTATTCTATTAAAATATAAATATAAATAAATTATATAAAAATATATACATTTAATATGAAATAAAGTTTAAATTATTATTATACCAATAAAAATAAATTCAAATCATATAAAAAATATTAAAAAATTAAAAAAAATTATTTGTGCATCGCAAGGGACATAAGTTAGCATCATTTATAGCTGGAAAGTGAAAATCTTAATTTTCTCTCTTAATTTATTTATGAAAAATGAAAAACTTTAATTTTCTTTCTTAATTTAAATTAAAAATATTTTTAATATATATATAAAGTCAATGACTATAAAAAATAAATTTTAATTGGTGATTGATAAGATTGAGTTGATATTATAAATACTCATTTATAAATACAAAAAATTATATACATATAAAATTAAATAAAGTTTAAATTATTATTATATAAATTAAAAATAAATTCAAATCATATAAAAATATTAAAATAACTAAAAAAATTCATCACGAGCTATAAACTTGTATTTATTAATATTTAGGTGTGGTTCGAAGTATAACCTGTGTGTAAGAATCACCAGAATGATAGTACAAAACGGAGGTATAAGAAAAGACTGGTATAATAAGACAATGGAGGTACAAATTAAATGGTATAACTGATGATGATGCAGGAGCAATTCCCGCGAATTAAAGTCATAAGGCAATGTCAGAACAACATAATCATGTCAAGGAGTACCACATGATCATGCCAAAGACTTTTATTGGGAGATATTGCATGACCATACCACAAGTTCTGTATGCTCATGCTGTTTTATTTAGTATTTTATTTTAATTAGGAATTAATATTATTATTAGACTTTAATTAGGATTTCGGGCTCACGCAATAGCCTACAAACCACGTGAACCAGGTAAACCGCACAAGTGCGACATGCTCTGGACCAAGATGACATAATCACAAATTCTCCTCCCGTGAGATTCGAACCTGTAACCAAGAGGATGATATTCCTCTCTTTAACCAACTGAGTCAACCCTTGCGGGCTTGATTTTAGGGTTTTTATATCCCTATATAAAGAATATTATGATATATTACCTATTATCTTTTGTTGAATTAAAAACACTTAAGAGTTTTCTCTTATCTTTCTTGTGGATTCAAGAATTCTTTCATGTGGATTCAAGGATTGCCTTGTGGATTCGAGATATTTCAGGATTTCTCATGCAAGAGTCATGTGTGTTTTTATTAAGGATTAACGTTTGTTTATCTTAAACTTCCGTGCTGCGTCAGTTGGCATCAGAGCAGGCTTTATCCCGTTTTTTGTTAATTGATTCGTTATGGGAGAATCAAAAAACCTAACAGGTGTTACTGCAGCTTTACCCGTAGCCCTACAGGCCTTGACAGATCATATGGCTATGTTTAACAATCGAATAAATATGATCAACAATAATCATCGACATGTCAAAAAGAAAGATTCTAATCGAGTCCTCCGAGACGATAAAAATCATGTTGGTGATATACCGTTATTCTATGGGTCTTTGGAAGTAGATGCATTTTTGAATTGACGAACCGATGTTGATAGATTCTTTGATGTCATGAGGGTTCCCGAAAATATGCAAGTTAAGATGGTGGCGATTCGATTGAAGAGCGTTGATTCCATATGGTGGGATAAAGTTGTTAGACAGGGGGAGAGACAAAGTAAAAGATCAATCAGAACATGGTGACGTATGAAACAATTGATGTCAGAGAGGTTTTTACCGGATGATTATGATTATAAGATGCATATTGAGAGCAAACATGAAGATGATACAGTTCAACCTTGTGAATCCAATTATGTCCATAATGTGTCGATGAAAGTCCTCAACAAAAATATGATAGTTTATTGGATGTGAGAGATAAAAAAGAATTTGATGGGGTTAATGCGAATGAATTTTTAGAAGATGTAAAAGATGAAGAGATCATTAAAAGCAGCGATGAGATTGTGAGTTGTGAAATTGTGTCTATGAATTTTGACCAAATTGATATGAGTGAATAAGGCGAGCACGATGATAAAGATGAACAAAAAAAAGAAAATCTTGATGATGCCTATGAAGATGAGAACATTGACGAACATCCCATTGAAGATGTGCAAAAATTATTTTTAGATACTCATAATCTGGCAAATGATTTTTTACATTGGAGTAATGACAAATGTGTGTTATCTATTTGTACACTTTGTGGGTTTAAAGAAATTATAATTGGTACAAGTTGGGTGGTATTGACAACGGTTGATCATGATTGTGTTGTACTAATTCAAAGACTATCATTACAATATATGGATCTTTTCAAAGAGTTCAGGTATAAAATTCTACTACCTTATTTCTCTATCAAGATATCACCATTGAGAGATAAGCTTTGTGTATATGTAGTTCTTTATTCAGATAAGAACTTGATGACGAGTTTTTTTGAGGTAGAGGAGACTGATGTATGAGAGTTTTCAAGTTATATGTTGGCAATGATTAATCAAGATGTTGGACTGATTCAATGTTTGTTATTACGTTCGATTGATCTTGTCGAAGAGTTCAAGTACAAGATTCCACTAAACTTTTTGCCTGTAAAAATACCATCATGGAGAGATAAACAACTCGGGGTCGAGTTCTTTAGAGGTGAAAAAGACTGATGCATGAGCAATTTCCGCGAATTAAGGTCATGATGGATGATGATAAGACAATGACGGAACAACATGATCATGCCATGGAGTACCGCATTATCATGCCAAAGTTGAGATCTCTTACAGTAGTCAAACGACTTTTATTGGGAGATATTGCATGACTATGCCACAAGCTCTGCATGTTCACGCTGTTTTATTTAGTATTTTATTTTAATTAGGAATTAATATTATTATTAGACTTTAATTAGGATTTGATTTTAGGATTTTTATATCCCTATATAAAGAATATTATGATGTATTACCTATTATCTTTTGAATTATTAAAAACCCTTTGAGAGTTTTATCTTATCTTTCTTGTGGATTCAAGAATTCTTCATTGTCGATTCAAGTTATTTCATGATTTCTCGTGTAAGAGTCCTATGTGTTTTATTAAGGATTAACGTTTGTTTATCCTACGCTTCTGCGCTGCGTCAAATGATGATGATGTTCCGGATAAAATGGCTCATCCAATTTCTAATTAAGTTGGAATATTAAATATTTTTTTTAATTAATTAATAAATATAAAGAATAAAATAGTTTTTTATGCTATTATGGAAAAATCGTAAATAATTTGAAATAGTATAAAACGCATAGATGATGAGAAGGTTGATGACGTGTTTTTGTTATGACAACTGTATTGACTTCTCATTTATCTTATACTTTAATCATTTGGTATTTTATTAGTTTGCACTCAATTTTTTTTAAATAATAATAATAATAATAATATTAATTATGAAATGAAATAAATATTTTTTAATAAGTACACCCTTCGTCTCCTTTTATATGTCCATTTTTTAAATGAATTTTGTCCCTGAATACATGTCCATTTTTATTTTCAAAATAAATATAATGATAATTTTCCTAAACTATCCCTATATTTATTATTTTCAAGATTTGACTCATCTAAAACTTATTTGTATTGTCATTTTTTAAGACAATAATTCGGGGTATATGCATAGGAAAAAATTGTTTAACTAATTTTTTATTAATATGTGTAGTTTTTTCAAAATGGACATGTAAATAGGGATGGACTGAATAAATTTTTTCTTCTGTAAATTAATTGATATGTATATTAAATAAAATAGTTTTTTTGTGTTGTCAGAGTAAAAATTGTAAAAAAAATTGAAATAATATGAAAGTGCATAGATGATGAGAAGACGGTTTTTTTGTTATAATAATTGTATTGTCTTCAATTATTTTATACTTCAATTGTTTAGGTATTTATTAGTTTGAATTCAATTATATTTTTAAATAATAATAATATCAGGTATTAACTATGAGATAAAGTAATATTTATAAAATAAATTAAAATGATGTATAAAAAACTTCCAAATTTAGATATAAAATAATTATTAATATTATTTCTTAGTAGATAAAAGAGAATCGAAATTAATATTTTGTTAATATTAATTAGAGTATCAACATGCAGTAATGAATTAAAATGCTGCATATAATTACACATATCAATTATGTAACTATTAATGTATGTAATAATGGAAAAATATAAATGAAATAAATGTTGTGTAGATATTAATATGTGTATTAATAATGCATGTAATAATGTAGATATTAATAAGTGTATTAGTAATGTATGTAATAATGATGAAATGTAAATGAAATTAATATTTTGTAGATATTAATTGGTGTATTAATGAATAAAATGGCTCAAATGAAGCGCATGTTACCGCATTATATATAAAAAAATAATATATATATGTAATAGATAATAAATTGAACTCAAATTGTTTGATATATATAAATATCAAAATTCAAGTCTTTTACACCAGATTTTGGATATTTATACCGGATTTTCAAAAATCAAAAGATAATAACTTTGAAGGCTTTGAGACTCTTCATGGTGTCGTTTTATTTTATATGCTAGCTATTCTGACGATATCAAATATTGAAAATTAGTAAACAAAGTAAATTTTCTTCTAATTAAAACTTGAAAGCCATTCAAACAATACATGATTTAGGGTATGTTTGTTATTCAAAATTGGTGTCCTGTGACAAAAAATATTGTTAAAAAAATGTGGTCAAAAAATAAAATATTTGTTTTTTCCATGTTTTGAAATATAATATGAAAAACAGGTTTTTTTAAGAGCACAGGGAGGTTTTTTTAAGAGTACAGGGAGATGCTCTTCTTTTAGACTCAAAAGTGTCAACTCAAGTCCCTAGGTAAGAGAAAATTCTCTTATATGGGTCACGAATTAACTCCATTAGTATTAGAATGAGATTCTCTTTTGATATAGGTTCAATTAAGACTTTTTATAATATCTTAAAATTTTAAAATAGTTGATTTAGAGATCAAGCCACAACCTCTGATAATTGTTTAAATTAAGATATTTTGAATATATTATTTATATATATTATTTTTAACATTTTTAGTGAATTTTATGTTATTTTTGAGGTCTCGAAATTAAAATAAAGTTGTTAGTATATATGCTATAACATCTCATCAATATACAAATATATCATATAACGGGAACAAAGTTGTTCGTGTATATGCTGTGGCATCTCATCATGGATACACATACTTGCCAACTAGTTGTCTAATGTGCTCGACAGAGACGCTGTAAAGTTGCTTAGTTCTGTAATACACTGTGAGCTGCAATATATTTTTGTCAAGTCAATTAGTTATTTTCACAAAAATCTTCTCGTATATCTTGGCATGTGAAAACATCGTGCTTAACTTTGTGAGGGTCATGTATAATTTTTTTATCTGTTTTGGTACTCGAATTGTTTTACTTAAAAAAAATTCCTAATTTTTCCTCATTTGTTTAAGTTCAGCAAAAAAAAATTTAGAAATCAGTCAGACACATAAAGAAAAATAAAAAAATCTTAATTTATTTCCGGAATCAAATTATTTCGACAAAAAAACCGAGTCAAGATGTATTGTGAAGTTTTCCCAAAGATTCTCGAACCATTTATCAATTACTCCATAGTATCATAACATACTTTTTTGTGGGATCATTTTATTAAAATTGAATTTACAATTACACCTTTATATTAAATCTCTAATTTATTATTTTAACCATTTTAAATTCATTAATTACTACCATTACAATATTAATATTAAGCGCACACATATATGTATATATTATTCATTCAACTAGCTCTTACATCCGTACAAGGCACGGACGACCTCTAAAATCGATCAAATTTATAATTTTTTGATTTAAATGTAATTTTTTAATATATCAGTTATACAAGAATAAGTTTAAAATATATCTTTACTCATATGATATTTCTCATAATAATTAAATATTAAAATCTCACACGTAGCTAAATTTTTAGTTACCAAAATATCAATTTGCACAGATATTAAAATATTTTATAATTAAGTGATATAACATGTATTTCGAGTTTTCTAACCAATTACATATATTTTAAACATATACTCCATATGTTTGGTAATATTTGACGTTTGACTTTTTGGCACATTTTTTTAAGAGTTTTGACTACATAGTTAAAATTATTATTTTTTAAATTTTCTTTTTATGAATAAAAGTTTTAGTTTAATATTTTTATTCAAAAAAAGAAAATTTGAAAAATAACAAATTTAACTATGTAGTCAAAACTCCTAAAGATGTTTGCCAAAAAATCATACGTCAAATAAAAACAAACAGAAGGAGTATAAATTTTCTTATCTCATGAATAACTCACTAATCTCATGTGTTGATGTGTTGATAAGGGTTAGGCTCAAATGAGAAGTAATTTTCCGAAGAACTACTGTGTTCTATATTTTTATAATATTATCTCTTATGCTTGTGCAAGGCACATGTAATATTTAAAATTTTAATTATATTTTGTAATTTATTTAAATGTATTATTTTTGTTAAAATTCATAAGATATAATTCAATGATTTAAAAATATAAATTTAACGGTCACGGTATTTTAAAAAAAAATCTATAATGTTAGGAAAACTATATTTTTTTGATTTTATGCGCTTGAACTCTCTGAGTCAAAATATTTTTCTCAAGTTTTAGGAATTATATATTTTCTTGTTGACGACATGTTTTAAGATAACTAATTTATAAGATATTGAATTAATTGAAAAATGTGTATAAAAATATAATAATAATAACATATTAAATAAAAAATGTATGCAAGAATATAGGAGTAAGCTAATTAAATGTATAATAGGGTATAATAGTAATATAGATATTAAAATTAATTAGTTGCTGACATGGTATATTGAGTCTGCGTGGCTAATGATGTCGCCAGTGAGGTAGAATAAAATCATTCCCTAAAAGTGCACGTTGTGGTATTATAAATAAAATTATTTTCTAAAAATATGATATTGCAAATTAATTAAGTTAATTAAATATGCATGAAAGTATAATAGTAGGTTAATTAATTGTATATAAGAGTATAATAGTAACTTAGAAATTAGAATTAATTAACTGCTGATATGATAATAACAAGTGACATGACAAGTGAAATGTAATAAAATCATTCCTCGAAAAGTTAAAAGGGTATAATAGTAATATAGATATTAAAATTAATTGGTTATTGACATGTCATACTGAATACTGAATATGCCTGACTAGTGATGTGGTAATATTTTAAACATATACTCCCTCTATTTGGTAATATTTGACGTTTGATTTTTTGGCATACTTTTTAAGAGTTTTGACTACAAAGTTAGAATTATTATTTTTTAAATTTTCTTTTTGTGAATAAAAGTTTTAGTTTAATATTTTTATTCAAAAAAAGAAAATTTTAAAAATAACAAATTTAACTATGTAGTCAAAGGTGTACCAAAAAGTCATACGTCAAATAAAACAAAATAGAGGGAGTATAAATTTTCTTATCTCGTGAATAACTCACTAATCTCATGTGTGATGTGTTGATAACGGTTAGACTCAAATGAGAAGCAATTTTCCGAAGAACTACTATGTTCTATATTTCTATAATATTATCTCTTATACCCGTGCAAGGCACATGTAATATTTAAAATTTCAATTATATTTTATAATTTATTTAAATGTATTATTTTTGTTAAAATTCATAAGATATAATTCAATGATTTAAAAATATAAATTTAACGATCACTATATTTTTTTAAAAGTAATACATTACTTTATCGAATAGCTTTGTGATCAAGGGAAAAAATTTCTTTATCGAATTTATTATTTTATTGAGAGTAAAAATACATTGTCTTCATATTATATTGGGATAAAAAAATATTTTAATAAAATTATTATTTTATCGATTATTACTTAATCGAGTTTCAACCATATATTAAATTAATATATAACTATAATTCAATTTTTAAATATAGCTCGTACGTGGCTAGTTTTTATTATAAAAGCTTAAGATTTAGGAACCCATTTAGAATCTATTGAAAGTTCACTTCTCAACTTTCTTGTGATAGTCATTGATGCAGGGCTTAGCTCTCTAAAAGTAACTTTAAAAAAATATTTATGATCTGAAGTCGTAGAAATTGAAGTTGTAATAAAAAGTAAAATTTTTAATTTAAAATACTAAATAGTGTGCGTATCACACCGAGTAATATACTTAAAATCGTTTTAAATTTAAAATTTATAAATAACTTTAAAAAAGGTACAAACGAGATCTTAAATAACATGTGTTTTAAGTCAAGCAGCCATGACTCCTGTGCCAACTTTTTGACACTTAAATTCAAGATGGTGTAATGAGTGGAGAAGACAAGGTGATGTGTGTCATTCTCTGTATACATTAACCATCAATGATGTATATATGGAGAAAGACTTGATGTACACATCATATTGTCTTGCTACCTCTCTTCCCCAACTCTTTTCTCACTTCAACAAGTTTAAGAGTAGAAATTTGAGTAGACAAAAACAAGGTTTACATTATTACATTTCAGTCTTTGGACCCCAGCACTTTCACACACCAACCAAAAGTTTGCCCTACAAACATGTGTTTTCTGTCTACATGAGTATCGTACCACAGGCACAGGCTATATATAATTATTTTTATATGTTTCACCGCAAGTATCATTTGATTATAACTGAATCAACTGAACGAGTAGAATTGAATGGTACGTTATGTTAGAAATACAGTTAGCAAGCTATTATGAAAAAATAACATATTAAAATAGAATCCAGATAAATATGTAACTTATTCAAATTTCTTCGAATAGGTATAGGATATAATTAGGAATCAATCTGATTATGTTAATATTTATTTATATCACCGTTTAATATGTACTTAAACTTGTATCTTTTATTAAAATATCTTATCTAAAATATAGTAAGTACGTAGTTGTTTTGATTTCAAACTCCTTTTTAAATCAAACCACTTGTTATCCTTCTAAACATAAGAGATCAGATTTAAACGTTTGATTCTATTCCATCTCCTAATTCAAATTTATTTTGAAAATCAGTTATGTTAATGTTTGATTTCTTTAACTAATTTCAAAATAGTCCTTATATACATGGGTATATAATATGCAATAGCTTTTCGATTTGAGATGAATAATACACAATTATTTGTTTTTAAAAAATAAATAAATACACAATTATTTTTTGATCTTGAATTTTTTTTATATAAGTATTCTCTTGAGCTTGACATATATCTTATTCTTGTTATATTATTGACATTGTATCGTGGCAAGGGCTCTTAGTACAAGGAGAGATAATTATTTGTAAAGGTCATCACTTTGGAGAAGAGGTTGTTCACGAATAAGGAATTCAATGGATTGCTCGAGGAATTCACTTATAAATTTTGAATAATTAGATATTATAACAATAATAAATATATTTTAAATATTTAAACTATTCTAATAATAATTATAAGTATATTCTATGATCTATGAAAAATATGAGTATTGAATATTTTCTTCCATTTCTATTTTCATATTCATTATGATACTTAATAGAAATCATTAAGAATGCAAATATAAGCATAAATATAATATAATATAATATAATATAATTATATTAATTAATAATTAGTATTATTGAAATTTTTATTTAATATAAATATAATATGATATAACACGTAGAATTACATTGAATATAGATTGTATGTATCATAGGTATTAAATATTATAGATATCAAACCGACAAATATTTTGATTTTAATAATGTAATATATATTTTTAGATAAATTATTCAATTATGTCTAATATAATTAAATTACAAGAAATTTTATTCAAAGAAAGAGTTCTTTTTTTTACTATTATAATCCCCTTTTGATTTATTTTGAAAAAAATTATAACTTATATAAAAATAAATTTTTAAAAGATTAGTAAAGATATACTGAAATTTACTATCAAAAATAACATAATCTCATCAAAATCAAATTATAAAATTAGAATATTGACATTCTTTTAAAAAATTATGTTAAACAATAAATAAAATAATTTGAAGGTAAAAATGATCGAGGAGGACCCAAATATATGTAAAGATAGATACCGATAGAGTAGTTGGATACAGGCATACAGGCATGCAGATACAACGCAGCGTTATGCCGTATGTGCCTATGTCTAATAATTATTTCTGTTCATTAAATTCCAAAAGCAGCCCAGTAATATTACTAGAGTTATACGGAGTACTTCAGCAAAATCCGTTAAATCTTTGAGATTTTTAACTCTGTAAGATTGATACTTACTTGTACTTGTATAAAGCATGGAATGATGATGATGTATCAACTGAGCACATGATATATATGCGCTTGATTTTATACATGCCAACAATAATTTAGTTAGATGAGAGTACTTCCAAACTTTTTTCTTCCGTCCATTACTGTTGCTGTGCTGTCTGCAGTATCCCATGTGGCACAGCTATATACGCATGTGACAGCAACATTATTTTATTCAAAACCCAATCAACCAAGTTCACTATCTCCCATGACATGTTTTCTATATATTCTAACGTGTATATATATATATATATATATATATATATATATATATATATATATATATATATATATATATATATATATATATTCCAAAAAAAAAAGATTACTAGTTTTTTTTTTTAAAATAACAAGATTATCTAATTTCGCGTTCAAAAAAAAGATTTTCTAGTTTCTACTTTTTTTATAGTAAGATATAGACATGTAAATATTTTGATTTAAATTAATCGAGTCGAGTCAAATTCTAAAATAATTGTGCGTTTATTAAAAAAATTCGAACTCCAACTTAACTCAAGTTATCATTAGTTTTCTCGCAAACTTGTACTTGCGAACAACATACTCATTAATATTATTCACGAATTTATTTTGAAATTTATACTCACCAATAAATTATAAAAATTATTTGTGAACTTATGAATTCACTCGCACAAACTCACGAACACTCATGAAGTCATGAGCATGTCTATTTACAAGTTTTGAGTATATTTTTTTCACTTATTATAGATCATTTAGCTATTTATACTATTCAAACAAATGAGAAATATAATATGTTCTTGTGTATAGACATCAAATATTAAAAATTAAAATTAAAAAAATTACAAACGAAATATAAGTCCAACTTTAAAAGCATGATTAATATTAATTAATCAATAATTTTCTCCCATCTCCAAATTTAAACATAGAAAAATTAATATAAAAATAAATGAAAAAAGAAATTAAATTGTACGACAAGACTGACTGAATTAAAATATAGAGCCAAGTTAACAATAATATTACATTTCTCGCAACTAAATATATTTTGAGCAATTTTATTAATCTTTTTTTTAAAAATTAACAATAATATATTACATTTCTTGCAATTAATAATATAGTATATGTGTGTTAATTATACCAATCATAGTATTATTTTTTTATTAATTATGACATATATTATAAAAATTATTCACAAGAGTTATATAAAATAATAATATTTATAATATATAATATATTTTCAATTCATATTGTCAAACTAATAAGGGAACTGATTTAATTTTAATTAATAGTAACACATACATACAACTTTATCGAAGTTGTTCACGAATTACTAACGAATCTATGTATAATTGTTCGTGAATTTACTTATCAACTTGTTCAGGAACATGTTCACGAGTCAATTCACTAACTATGTTCACTAACGAACACATTATTGAATTTTTTCATAACTATCGAACCGAACATTGTTATGATATGTTTGACTCTTTTAAAAATTGATATTTAATATTGCATGTGTTTAATATTGGTTTAAATCTTATGATTCAAACCAAATATTATCTGAATTTTTTCCGAACAGAATATCTAGACATTCGAGTATCAACTCATTTAGAACCCTACGTATAGCATTTATCATTTTAGATATCAATTTAAAAGAGATTATCTAATTAAAACCCAAAAGTTAATTAGTAAAAAATGAATATTAAAGTTTATTAATATACTCATGAAATAATATTCCCTTGTATTCATATTTTTCGTCTTATTTAACTTTTCAAAAGCTATTAAATCTTATTTTACAACTAAAATTATTATTTTGTAATTTTATAAATTAAAAATTCCTCTTCATAAATAGACTAATTAAAGTTTAATGATATTTTAAAAAAAAATTGTATATTCTTTATATAATATAATTAGTTTGCTAGACAAAATTTGACTACTGAAAACCAAGACTAAAATTATGGGACAAATATAATATAATAATATAATAATTTAGTTAGATAAAATTAAAAAACAAAAAACTTTTCGGTGTGAACCCGTTAAGGCATTACTCCCTCAGTCTCCTTTTAATTGTCCGTTTAAAAAAAATTGTCCCTAATTACTTATCGCACTCTTTTCCGAAACAATTTTATAAAAGTTTATTAAAAAAATACCCTTATATTACTATTTTCAATATTTGACTAATTCAATTAAACTACATTTAATGCAAACAATTCAACTCAATTTAACCAGAGGTAACAAAGAAAATACATTATCCAAGTACATAACATTTTTTTTAAGATATGTGATTTTTTCAAAAGAAACAAGTAAAATGGGACGGATGGTGTAATATTTAATACATAGAAATTGGTGAAATTGTATCTTAGGGCATCTCCAACCTCATATATAGGGAATTGAAATATTATTTTAATGGTTGAAGATGATATATGGTCTGTTTGGCCTGCCTTAAAATAAGTCATTTTGGACTTATTTTCGGGTAAAAATTTCATATTTTGATAAATGTTTTTTATACAAGTATTTAATGTATATTTGAGATTCTATAAGTTGCAAAAAAAAGTTAACTTTTTTCAGAAAAAAAGTTAGGAATCTCTAACTTTGTCTTAAAATAAGTTGACTTATTCTGGAAAAAAGTTCCCCCAAACACCCCCATAATCTATACTGCTTACATGTATCGATGATGTGGCATATTTTAGAGGATGAAGTTGATTCCCTAAATGTAAGCAACCATTTTCTCTCGCCTAAGGGTTCATGATGTGTTGGAAATGCTTTTACTAATTAATTCGTGGCAGGCTCACAAGTCACAGAGATGTCTTGAATCTCTCTGCACCCTCTCTTTCAAGTTTCACAAGTAGAATCGGGCTATGTTAATTGTCAAAGTACTACTATGATTCATTCTAAACGTGGCAGAGCTTCATAATTGTTTGTTATAAATAGTTATAGTCACACCCAACTATCATAGGAGGTTGTATAAATTCACGTACTGCGCGTTTTAGCGTATATGAAGTAAAATTTAAAAATGGAGTGGGAGCTACAGTTTTATCAGATTGAAATTATGTGGAGTAATAAATCGGAGACAACTGCTTGGAGAAATATGTGGCGTTATTTAATGAAAAATGCTAGAGACCCGAAAAATTATATCAAAATTGGTCTTAAATACTAAATTGTTATCTATGTAATTGGTAATTTTTCTATAATAATATAAGATTCTGCGTGCATACATATGCGCCAACGAATTAAAACTGTGTAATTGGTAACTTCCTATAATAATATGAGATCCCGCGAACATACATATGCGCCCACAAATTAAAATAAGTCATACGTCATGACATGTCATTTGAGAAAAAAAATTGGAACAATATTTGTGGTTCCTAGCAATTCTCTTATTCAATTTAGAATTCTGAAAATTATATACTAAGAGGGGTATACGTTGAGTAATATGCTTTGAATATAAATATTACTCCTGTACCATTTAATTTATGGTATTATGTCTTGACAAAATTTATCAAAAATTTTGGTCTTTCAATAAATGTCAAATTAAAAGTATAAATATATAAGAATCTTTGGATATAATGTAAATAACATTTTTTATTTAAATATTTTACTAATCAAGGTCTAGGTTCAAATTATATCAGTAATCTATTAAAATAAATAAGGAAAAAAGGTATTTAAAGTTAACTTTAGATAACTTACCTAAGAGCATTTTCAATAGTTTCCTTATTTAAGTTAAAAGAATTCTTTAAGTGGTTTAAGACTCAGATTCTGTGTAAATTATCTCGTTCTATGGGTCAATTATGTGACAGCTGTTTATATGCTTAATATCGTGTTTCACGAACCCGCTAATTAAAGGGATACTAAAGTTAATCCTGACTATATGGAGATTCGATTGTAAAAAATCTTATCTTTTATCAATAGGCATGTTTCAATAATGTGAAGAGCCTTTAAAAAGATGGAGTAACATTCTAACACTAAGCAGAATTATTTAAGAAGCTCCCAACTTGTAGCCGAATATGTAATAATGTTTTATGAACAATACAGAACTTGTTAATTATTGGCAACCGTAAATAGCAGAGATGTTGAGACGTATAGCCAGATTTGAAATAGGGTAGTGATATATGCACACCCTAAATGTATTTATGCACACCCATTTTTTGTCATTGACTAAATTGTCCTTATTATACTAGTAATTATTTTCTTAGGTAAACTACTCTTGTTAGCACTTTTTTCATGAGAATGAAATTACTTAATTAAAAACAATTTTCTAAAAAAAAGCAAAACCCCAAACTAAATTAGTTATAATTATATGATAGTACTTTTTTCATTTCAATTCTCCACTTAAGTGATAACTAGTCCTAGAATTAATGAAATATTAAATTTCTAAATAGCGACGGAGAATAAATAATAACTAATTTAATTTTATAAGATAGTTAATAAGTGACTGGATTAAAAATTAATCTTATAATTAGTAACTAATACACATTTAAAAAATTAAATAGTAAAACACATAACATATAACACATAAAATTAATTAATAAATAATTATTAAATAAAAAAATATTTTATTCGACAAAGTATTTTTTATTTTATATATAAATTCATATATAAAAAGATTGCAATATTAGGCGAAAGAACTTAAAAAAATAGTAAGCAATAAAGTATTAATTTTTTTTTTTAACCTTTAACTCATTATGAATTTTAGAGAATAGTATGTTTTGCATTAATAAAAGCTTTTAAAAATTATTAATAAAAAATATCGATCAAATGAAATGAACAAAAAATTATTGTAAAACCCATCATTTTCTTTTTAATTTAATAATATTATTTGCTAATTATTTTGAGTTTTAATAAAATTGTGTGATTTAAATTTAATATAGGTTTTAGTGATTTTCATAGGTAGATTTTCTTTTTTAAAAAAAAAGATGTTTTAGATAAGTCATATTAACAATCTACTAGTTAGTTAATTAGTAAAAACCGTGTGATTTGGATATATCCTTTCTTAAGTGATGGACTTCAGTTTAACAAGGAGTTAATCAATTTATTTATATATAAGTACATAGTTTATTAGTATATGACTTGTACCAACAAAAAAAAAGGAGAGGAAAGCGTTGGACTAGTAAGATAGGATCTCCAATTCGTGGCCAAAGAAACAGAGCACAACAAGACATCCTTCTATTGGTGTTAAAATCAGCTTAATCCAATCCAGGTATTTATTTGAATGGGTTAATATATATATATATATACAAATGCGAGCAATCGAGTTCTTTTACTACCCCACTGTGCAGTATGTATTTAAATTTAGTTTGCATGGCTTTTAAGAGTTAAATGGAATTAAATGATTTAATAGCATAACAATGAGTGATGAGTGTTGCTATTGACTTGTTAATTTGGTATGCATGCACAACAAGTATAAGTTTTGTTGTTACAACTTAGTTAATACTTAGTTTTCATTAATGTGTATATATTAATGATTTGATCATAATGATATATTAGTTTATTAAGCATTTATAAAAACATGGTTTTAAAGTACATTAAAGTTTATAATCAATTTATTATGTGAACTTTTACCATGTTTATACGTTATAGTACTTTAATTTTTAATACTATATTAAGTTATTATGTAGTAGTAATAAGAGTCATGTACATATTTTAATTGTCTGATGATGTGTAGGTGTATACTGTATAGGGTGTTCTTGAGCATTGATTTTCTTTAAACTGATTCATTAATTATTCTAGTTATTCATGTATTATTAAAGACATGTTCCTTCGATATATGTTTTTGCTAATTGACCTTTTATTTAAATAATTGTTAATTTATTAAAATTAAGGAGTTTATGTGTACAATGTGCATGTGTTATATGTAATTTATAAATTTGTTCGGTTATATTATACGTCTAGCCGCATGTCATGGATTTTAGCCTCTAGTACTTTAACTGAGACCGCAGAACATAACTCATCGATATTAAAATGGTACTGACATGAACATATATGATTTTTTGTTGTGATTGATCGATTGTCGAGGATAATGGGAATATTTGGTTTAATATATGAAAGTTTGCATAAACCTATAATTAGTAAATACATGTATACTAATTTATAATTATTTAACTGACTTTTAGATTTGAATAAACGGATTTTCTTGATATTTTTGGATCACTGTTATCTACTTGAGGTACGAATTCTTAATCTCTTTTCTCTCAGTTTTATATTATGATTATGGGTACGAATTTCTGTTCCTTCTTCTTAATTTTAAAGTATAATTGTTAGTATAAAATTCTGATCGTCTTTTCTCAATTTTAAATATTATTTACTCGTTATATTTATTGTCGAGTTATTTTTATAAAATTGTGACCCCTTTGTACTCTATGTATACTCACTAGTATGCATTCTCAGTTTCGTTTCGTATCCATTATTTTTGGAATTATTGTTGCCTTGATTCTTTATATATATTTTGTGTCGCATTTTCATTGCGATATTGTTTTAATTTGATTAAAGAGTCGGCAACTTTTGAAACCTATGTATTGGGCTCTTAGACTGATCCGTGTGGGTTAATCACGGACAATGTTCACATGGAGTTCGTAGTGAAGGTGAACTAGGCACTAACTCGTATCGGTGCTGTAAGTATACGGGCGCGTTTCTGGAGTATGAGACGTGAATGGATCATGATCGCTATTGTGTGTTTTCTTCTTCTGGATCACCGATGAAGGATTCTCTGTATTGTAGAAATGCTTTGTGCATTTCATGTGTTTTCTTCTCGTGGATTACCGGGGAAGAATTCTCTGTTTTGTGTCTTGCTTTGTGCGAGTATATGATATATAAGAGACCCTTTTTATGGATACCTACCTTATTGATTCAGCCATATATTCTGTTTCGTTTTGTTTTATTCTGTTCGTATTATATTGATTCAGTGCACTTATTATTGTGCTTTTTTCTTTGTGTTGGTAAGACACAATCTACTCAGTTATAAAAAAAATATTTTTCTTTTAAAATATATTCGTACTGGGCATTTGGCTCACTCGTATTTATATTCTTTCCGCAGGTTTTCAGGGGATAAGCGGGAAGAGTGATGAGTGCTAACCGGACTTTAGTTTCAGTTTACCTAGAATATTACGAGAACTTATTTTATTAAATTTTAGACTTATTAGTATTTCTATTTCAGAGATCTAGACTTTTATATTTTTCAGGATTATTCATCAATTTATTATTGCAGTTTAATAATTTTAATTTTTTTTCGAGTATTCCGTAATTAAATAATGGTCCAAAAAGGTCGGGCCGTTACAATTATGGTCTACGTTTTCTATATAAAATTAGAAAGAAAAATAAGTATATAAATATTAAAAATTATGATTTAATGTTTAAAAATTGTATAATGAATGTATGAGTTGTATTATAATTTTAAGTACAAACAATCTGATTTTGGGCGAATATTTTCACTTTCTCACCTTACTTTAGGAAAATTATAGAATATCCCGGTGAAAATAAGATAAGGATAATTTGGTTTATAACAAAATAAGAGTGTGCATAAATAAATTTAGGATGTGCATATGTCACCATCTTAAAATATTTACTTTTACTAGCTTTTTTTCTTAACGCATCATGTCAATTATCGCAACCAATTATTGCAACGATATAAAAAGAGAGGAAATAAGCCGGGCCAGCATGTTTGTCTGATATGACCTTGTTCATGGGAAGAAATGTAATAGAAGATCGAAGAGTTTACACACTATTTGACTTTTACTATCTTTTCATTATCAAACAGCGCGCCATGCACTCACACACACCTTTCACTTGCAGGTAGCCTTGCAGAGTTGCAGGACCAACAGATAGAAGCATGACATCAATTTTTGGGAGAACACTCAACATTCGAGAGTGTGTATATATATATGATGAAGATGTAGCCTCCATTACTGGCCACAAATAGAAATTTATATATATATATATATATATATATATATATATATATATTCTTTGTTACATTTTAGACTAAAAACAATGAGCAAATTATTCCAAGTAGAATCAGCAGTCTGCAATGAGGCAGACATGTACACGAACATCTAAGAACCTAACGGACCTCGCATTATAAGTAGGTTATAAGTTAAAATTTGCATATATTTTTCAATTTAATTTATGAGATAAACCAAACCGGCCCTTAATTATGCAGTAATATATGTACATGTGGACGTTTGAATAACCCATAGTTAACTACGATCGGAGAATATCTTAATTAGATCATATATTATTTTTAACATATTAAATAAGTGAAAATCTATTACTACTTCCGTCCCACCCAGTTATTAACGTTTCGAACCGACCTTCTCTCCGAAACCGAAACATTAACAATTGGGTGAGACTGAGGGAGTATCAAATAGCTCTATTACGTGTTTGTCAAATTTTAAAAGTGTTTAGCTTCTCTTTTGTGTTGAATTCTATTAAACCGGTGAAAATCTATTATGTTCGAAGTCTATCCCGAATCTATAAATGTAATATATTTGTAGTAAAATTAAGCATCAATGGACAAAAATATTCGTTAGTCAAGTTAAATTTGATTTTGATTCTCTTCATAATAATAAAAAGAAGATGGTATTTTTTTAGAAAGTTTTCTCCGAAATAGGTTTGTATTTTATGAATAAATAGAAAAATAGGATTTGTATTGCGTAACGATCTAAATTTTTGAAGAATAAAGTCGTAAACATATATTGTAATTACGACAAAAATATATAAACATCAATAGTTTTGATTTAGAAATAAATATAATGTGTTTGTTCCTCATTCTTCAACCCATAATAATATAAGTTATAACAAACATATATAACTAAAAATTAAGCCATCTTTAAGTGTATTTTACATAAAATTGTAGATGAGAGAAAATTGGCTTAGGTCATCGTGAAATTTCCTAAAATTAGATCAATTTTTAGTATAAAAGAAAAATGATAAATTTGTAAATATCATTCTCATCCCCTAAATTCACATAAATACCCCCTCTTTTAATATTCAATTTCATTATTTGAGGTCACCTTGTAGATAATTATTCAGCTTACTTTTTTAGAAGGCCATGTGAAATTTTTATAACTGATTTTTACTAGCTTAATTAGGAACTGGAATCCATATAACTCTGTTCGGTAAAAATTCCAATTTGTAAGTCAGAAACATAATTTTGTGTTTTTGCTTTATTTAATTTGGCCCTCCAAGATATTATTAAGTTGATACTCTATGTCCCATAACTTTTGTCGACTTTTCAAAATCAAATTAATCAATCTTGACTTACAAATAAAATATATTAAATAATATATATATATATATATATATATATATATATTTAAAATATCATAACAAACTTTGATTATCCTATTTTATGAATCAATTTGCAAATTTAAAAAATAATAAATTATTATTTTTAATTATTAATCAAAGTTGAATTAATTTAAATTTGAAAAGTCAAAGATAAGATTTATGGGACGAAGAGAGTAATTTATTTGTCAATTTTTGTTTTTTTAGTTTGGCCCAGTGTACATGTTTTGGTCTTTTTGTATGTTTTTGTTTCTCTAAACTGAATGTGGGGTGTAATGGGGAGTTATGTGGGCTTATTGTATGTTTTGTTTTGGCCCATTTTGTTGATGTTTGTGAGCCCAGCTTGGTACATACTTCACAACAAAGTAAACTTCAGAAATTCTAGATTAAGAAGAAATATATTTTAAGTGATGCCAAAATATTAAATAGTTATTTTCTTCTGAAAATAATAACTATTTTGACTTTTGATATGTATGTTAAGATAAAAAAATAATTAAATTTATAATTAAGTTAAAAAAATTTATATCAAATAAAAATATAGACTTTAAACTTTTATTTGATATAAAAATTAAAATTTTATAATATATATAATTTTATTTTTTTATACATTAATATACGTGTCAGAAATTAAAACATCTATCAGAATTAAATTTAAAATTATAGATCTGTTTGATTTATTTAAATAACTTACAAGATTATATGTATTTTTAAATTTATAAATCAATATAAAACAATCTCGAACAATATATTTCGGATAAATACAATTCATACTTACATTTTTAGATGAACTAAAATACGTTAGAGAATGGAGAATTCTCCTGCCGGCTAGGAACGACTTGTATTAGGGTTCTATGAGAGTCGACTCCCGTTTTCAGATCTAGGGTTCTAGCCGCCTCTTTCATTCTCCTATAATTTCCCCTTCATTGATTTTCCTTAAATAAAACCCAATTTTTTGGGTGTTTGTGTGTCTCTCCTTTTGGAGTGTTTGTTTGTCTCTCCTTTTGGGGTGTTCTGTTATGTTTTTGTTTAGTTGTGTTTGTGTTTATTCGGTGGTGGATATTTTGAGAATGATTTTATTGATGTTTTTGGGGATCTGGAAAGCCCGCATCGAAGCCGAGGTAGTTGTGATTATTGCAAGAGCTCACCTTTCACAACCAAAGATGGTTCATCCTTTGAGGGTTTCCACTTTCGGCATGTCTATAGCTGGTATCCGCATGTAGATAGCTGGGGTACCGCTCCTCCCACCTCAGTTTATGCAATTGGGGCTTCTGAAAACTGGTCAACAATAATTTTTATGTGATAAGGTCAATTGTGATGTTGCTGCTTTCAAGGATGTTGGTGCAATTTGGATCGTTTGAGATGTCTTCGATTTTGTTTTTAGTTTCAAGAATTTTTAAATTCTATGTGTTAAACGATCAGGAAACAAATCAGCTAATTGTTTTTAGTATGTTATTTATTTTTCAACCTGGTTGTATCGGCAGTTGGGGGTTTGTCCCGACTGTATTCTGTTCTATTTAATGAAAATTGCTATTTGTTCGTCAAAAAAAATACGTTAGAGATCCTTGAAAAAGAAAAAAAAACCGTTACAGATTAGACCTCTGTCATCACTCTATTTATTTATTTATTACTGTATTATTTTATTATCGAAGAGTATAAAATCTTGTACCAAAACGAATAAAACACTCTCTCTCCTCCTCTCTCTAGAATTCTATTCTTTCACCGTGTTGTTAACCGCCGGTGGCCGATGGCCACATCTCGAACTCGCTCCGGCCGATCCACCTCGCTCCATGACTTGGACACTCGACTCACTGAGTCAGAACGAATCGACGGAACAGGAAGCTGGGACGCCCTTGAATGGACCAAAGTTGAAGTAATCATTTCTATTCAATTCACTCTTCGCATTAGGTTTTTATCATTTTTTACTCAATTTTTTTTATCGAATTTCAATTTGATTTTGATTGCGATTTTGTGTGTTTTTATAGCCTGTTTCGAGGTCGGTACCGCACGCAGTTTTGGAATATTTGCTCGAAGATGAGCAAGTTATCGTTGAGGTGCGTTGCTAATAAGCTTTGATTATCGCAATTCTCATAGGCTCGCACTCATATATATGTTGTAATTTGGAATATATTTTGGTGAAAGAGATTAGAAATTAGAAAACTGTGTGCATATTTGTGTATAGCTAGGGTTTATAATATTCGTGTGTAAATTAAGTGATCATATGTATGACTGTATCTATACAATCGGCTGGGATGAAAAATTTGTGTTATATGAACTAGGACTGTATTAAACGTTGCAGGATTGTTTAGTAATCGGAAGGTAGAACTTGTAACTTATAGAAGTTTGGGAGAGGTTTTGTTGGAGCTGATTTGTTGCACAGAATTAGAAAGTAGTGTGCTGTATAGCTAGGGTTTAGATTCTTATTGTGTGATTTGAATGATTGTATATATGCATATGGAATTTGTTTTGTACCGACATGTGATGTATAGATACAATCGATTAGGACTCTATCAAGGGTTGTAAAATGATTTATTGGTAGAAAGTAAAATTTCTAAGTTAACTTTTGAGATTTGGCAGAGTTTTTTTTGGAACAAATTTGTGGTGAAATTAGGAAACCTGTGTGTAATATTTCTGGATAGCTAGCAACTATGTTATATTGTAAGCAGGAATGTTAATGAATGAAGGCTTTGAATTATACTCAAAATATGATTGTATTAGACAATTGCCTGGTGTTGGCAGGATGCCCGATGGAGTATGACTTTTTTAGGCAGGATATTTTGAAGATCATAATTATTAAATTATGTAACTTAAAATGCAGACAATAAAGACAATTTTCTTCTTTGTTTGTGTCTTTCATCTTCCCTCAGGTCACTTGGCCTTCTGTTTTTTATTTAAAATTACATCTGTTTTTTTATAAATTTAATAGGCTCACAAATTACTAGTGGAAAAACTAACGGATAGATGAAGGAATACTTCTTAAGATGGGAGCAAAATATGATGCTCTTTTGACTCAGTTTTAAATATGCATTCATTAATTTTGTACTACTTGTTAGTTTGAAATTTTAATTTGTTTGAGTTTAGAAATTTTGATCCATAAAAAAGTAATCGTGGTCAATAAAGAGATCATGGGATAAGGCTATATTTGTTTGGAGGGACTATATTCAAAGGAATATATCCCTGCAATAGTCCCATCACTGAATTCCTTAAATTATTATTTCTTTAAATATTCCAATACGATTTTGGTTTGCATAGGATCGTTTAAATGCTTAACTCTTGGAAGGACAGTTATAACCTTCTTTTAATAATATAAGTCAAGTTAAACATGTAACATAATTTTTTGTTCTCCTAATACTTGGTGTTTTATTCAATTCCCTCCTATAGTTCATAGAATTAAATGATTTAAAGTATTATAATCCAATTCCTTTTTATTACCATAAAATGAGCATAACCTGATTGGAGTATTTTATAAGAAAACATTAAAATTTGCTTCTAATCTAATGTTGTTGAAAGTATTATGCACACTTAGGCACAGAACTCTTAGAGCCTAGGTGCGAGGCGCGTTGAAGCGAGTCACACATGTTACAAAAATGAATATTCTAAAATATATATGATATTGACAAATAATGTAGCAGTTTATATATATAATTACTTGTGTTTATTACGTAATTTAAAATTCATAATATTTAATTTAGTAAACCACTCTTCTAAGGCAAGAAATCATAATATATATATATATATATATATATAATTATATGGGTTGTCCTTCAGGTGTAAATTTTTATTTGGAGAAATATAATAAAAAGTTCATTTAAATAATAATATATTTGTAAAACCTCATTTTAATATCTAGAGAAGTTTGTAGGTTTTTATGAGAGTGTTACTCTCTCTCTCTCTCTCTATATATATATATATGGTCTTGATACAACACAAATTGTATAAACGATGATTTAGAAAATAAAAACAAGAATAAGATAAGTTTGGGAGGATTAACCGCAAAAATTCTACCATCCCAAGGATTTCTCAATGGCAGAAGGGAGAAAAGTTTTCGAATGCAACCCACAATTCCATATGTTAATATTATCTCAGTAATCTAGTCTTACTAATATGTGAAAATTACACTACTTAGAATAGAAAATCCTAATAAAATAAATAACCTAATGGACTAAGACTCTTTTACAATTGGGCTTATCATAAATAAACTACCTATATAATAATCCATTAGCCCCATTATGTAATTGATACTGGTGATTTAGTTTATCATCGCAAGTACCACCACCATCATTGTCAACTCCGCCGCCACCACTGTTCCACCTTTACATCACCACCATTTTTCTTGCTTTCTTATTGTCTTTGACTTGTTATAGAATGACTTTCTATCTGGTACGGTCCAACACCACCACCACGTTCAACCAATATTAAAATGAAATCACTAAAAGCCACCAGAATTACCAAAATCAAAACGAAATCACCAAAATTTAAACTACCATTAACAATTTACCATCCCCAGACCACTGCTATTTACATATTGACCAAATTCAACACCGAATCACCAATATCTCAATTCTCAATATAAATGATCGAAATTTTAACACAAAAACACAAAAAATTAAAAGAAAATCAGTAAAAGTATTTTAAATGCAAATTATCAAAAAAACTTCAGATCTGAAAACACCAAACACATCCGATCAGGTACCACCAGCACCAAATTCTATCCAAAGTCCAAACATAAATGCACGACTTCATCTACACGTCCACCTCATTTCCCCCGTTCTGATCTGCCACCACATTACTCCACCATTGCCACCATAGTCTCCATGACTTCATCTCATGCTACCAAGCTTCGGTTACAAATCGGAGATTAAGGAAATTCTGACGGCGAAAGGTTGAGATTGTGTGGTTTCCATGGAACGATGAATCAGAATCGTTTTCCGGCGAGCGGTGCGCCGGAAGTTACATGTGAAAGATAAGGAGGAAGTGATGGTGGGAGATAAGATGTTAAATTGAATGACTTGGGTTTAACTTGAGGTTTAATTGATGTATAGAAATTAAATGGCTGAGATTAGACTTGCATATATCTATATGTATGTGTGTATGTATGTATATGTGTAATTATATAATTATGTACACAGAGGAAGTAATGGAGAAGAAGAGAAAGTAAAGATACATATTCAATTGAGGAGACACCGCTTTGAAGAAGACTTGTGTTGAATGATCATCATTTGGATTTTTTTCCTTTTCAATGTGGCTGGAATATTTACTTTATTAGGGCTTTAATGTTTCATTTTTTTAGTTTTATTTGTTGGGCCTTGAATTAATCTAGCAGCACCGACCCTCTATTTCTTTCCTAGGCTTCAATAAGGCATGTTTTATCCATGCTACTGCTACACGTCTTTGTCGCTTCATGGTCACAACGCATGCCTGCCTGCTTGATGTCATGCGCTTCATCTACATGAAACCACTTGTGGTGTGCTTTTGTGCGCCTCGTGCCTAGGCACGCTTTTGACAACACAGTTTTAATCTAATAAAAATTTACGAATCTCGCAAGTGATGGTTTTTTGCTTTTATTGTAATCCCAAGATTCCATTCTCATGGATTATAATCTCATAATTGACAATTTCTTCTTTATAAATTAAGCTTGTCAGCTCATGTTTGTTTTATAAGATACATATTTGATAACTATTGTATTGAGTAGCATATACCCCTATCAGTAGCTATATTATATTAATATATAATCTATAAATAGTGAATTATTATATATTTGATTAAAATGGAAATATGTTCATTATGTAGGGGGGTTAATCCACAGTGAAAAGAAAGTAGAAAATGTGAAGTTAAAATTTAAAGCCTGGTGCCAAGGCTAAATATGGAAACTGGTTATCTTGTATGCTGCAAAATAGGTTAAGTTCATATTTTGTTAGATCTTTTGATTTGATGTACAGTAATGCCTCGTAATATTTAATTGGACCAGGAGCAGATGGTCCTCTCTTATAAGGCATTTTTTTATCCATATTAAATGCCAAGACTAATATATATTTAGTAATGTTTTGAATGCAAACAAATGACATAGAATATTTAATCGTACTGTCAGTCCCATGCCGAAACTATTCTTGAGAACTAACATAAATTTACAATCTTCATTCAAATCAACACAAGAACATAGTTGTTAATCCAAACTAGCTGGGGAAGTTTAAAAGACAACCCGCACACAAATTTTCTTAATTACATTGGTGTGTACAATATGAATAAAAACATAATGGATAAAAGTTAAAGCATCTCTGTGGAATAGAAGAGTTGGACTTTTCTTCTAATTTTCAGTATGAACATGAACCAAGTACTGTGATCAAAGCAGCCCTTATGCTTAACAACTTTTTAGGCTTTTGAAATTTAAATCACTGGAGCTGAAATGACATCGCTGGTACAACTAGCCTCTGGCGATTAAACTTCTATTGCGATGTTGCCATCTGATCCTTCGACAACTTTAGAGCTTATGAATTTTGATAAGATCTTCATCTTCCTGCTCTCTCTCGTTATCTACATCTTAAAAACGTCTTTTCTAACTTTTTATACTATTGAATATTAAATATAATATATAAATATCCTCCAACAACCTTTAAGATAAGAATTTAATATCACATTTGGTTGTTTCTTGTTTTCTTGATTCTAACCTTTAACTAAATATTATTCTACATCATGATGTGGTTTATTGAACTGTTTTTTTATTGCTTTTTTGCTTCTAGGGGTATGGTGTATTTCTTGTAAATGCTAACAAGGCAGGGACACTGTTTGTGACAAACTTTCGCCTTCTGTTTCTGGTAAGCAATGCATATAATCAGTCTAAAGTTCTTATTATATGAAAATTATGATGTTTTATTTCTCATGGTAGCTGCATATCAGTAATTTAAATTGCAGCGCTGAATTATGATTTGTTGCATGACCTTTTATATATATGGCCTACATGGGTAGCACTCCATAAAGAACACCCTTAGATAAAGAACACCGAAGAACACCATCAAAACACTTATTTTTTTATGAGAAATGGTTTTTTAAGATTAGAATCACAAAATTGAACTATAATAAACTATAACATATCGAATATAACATCTAATCTCATCTAAATTTTAAAAATCAAATGTTACAGAATCTAACATAGAATCCAGAATAGAATCTTATATACATTTTGTAAAAATGAAATTTACACATAATTATGTTATGATTTATTATTAATCTCATGCTAGATTCTATTTTATTCATAAAAAACATAATTGATGTTAAACGTAGAATCTAAAGTGTTCTTTCTTGTTCTTCATATAAGAGTGTTCTTTATGGAGCAATGACCTATATATATATATATATATATATATATATATATGGGTAAATTACTAAACCAAATTAAATGCATCTTGTATAAGTACTTTCTCGAAAATAGGATCCGAGTGATTTATCCAGAACTTAGCCAACTGCTGAGAGTATTAAAGATCATAGGTTTTTGCAGATCTTTGAGCTTTCGAGCCTGTAAAAAGCTGCATTTCACTTGATTGAAGGCTTCATGATGTTGTGAATATTTTATTTTGGGTGTAGTTCTTGTTCCTTATGCTATCGTGTCACTTGACCACATGGGATGCTCTATAACATTTTGCAAGAAGCTAATCTAATACCTTAGGCATGTTAGTTACATAATGTTGTAGCTCTTATTTTGCATGCACCTTGCACCAAAAAAATATCGGAAATTATTATTTTATGAGCAAAATTTCATTCGTAGTGAATTTCAATGTTTGTTATTAAACCCTTTGAGGACACATGGATATGAGTGCTAGAAATTTTGTTTTTATAATACAGTTATGAATATAACAATAGTGCAATGCTCAAACCACCATGATAGATTGTACGTCTCTTCATTTTTCAGTTATTTCATTGTTGACACTCTAATTACAGATAATGTGTATATATTTGTTTAGCCATGTTTTGTCTTATACTCTTAAGTTGATAGTTTTTTGCAACTCTGAATGCTTTACCTTTTCGTTAATATATTTTTACAACTATTTATAGCCAATATCTTGGTGAGTTTGGTTTCTATCTCATTTTTTTCTATGCTGAATTTTGGTTCAAGAGTGAAGCATCCAGGAACATTCTTGCACTCGGCACTATACCGCTGGCGACAATTGAAAAGTTCAATAAAATTGTAAGTTTTTGCTTGTGTGCTTGTTTAATGTAGTGCTAGATTTGTCAGTCCATTGGTTAATGTGGTACTGTTTTTTATTTTTTTTGCAAATAATATGGTACTTGGTTGCAGTGATAAAAGATGGACTTGAGAGACTTCTATGAATGTATTTTGGTTTTGAATTATTATTGATTTTCTAGAAACAAGAAAAGCTAATAAAAGAACAGCTCGTATTTCTTTTGTTTTCCTATTATATTATCAGGAAAAAAATGCTTTAAGAAAACTGTCTTGCTTCCTTGAATAAATACTTGATGAAATTATCACTTATAATATCTCATTTGTGCTTCATATTCTTTGTGTTTAAGCTTATTACGTTTAGTGTTTTTGAGGATATAGGCCCTGAAGCTTCCATCAAATCCTCGACAGTTGGACAAAGCTCCACCACAACGTCTTCTTCAAGTTTTTGGTAAGCTACTAACTACAGTATTCTACCTTCAGATCACTGAACTCCACAGAGTGGGTGTGGCTTTATTTCTTATAATAGTTGTAATTATCATTCTTGCTCTATAATTCTATAGTTTGTCCTTATATGAGTATTAAAGTTCTAGTGTCTTTTTTCTTGGCGCGGATAGTAAAAAAAAATTGCATGTTCTAGATCAGCATGCTTATTCTTAATAAATTATAAAAATGGGGTGACTAAAAACAATCTGCACGAGCTTTAATGACCCACATGCTCAAAATTTTATATGGTATTTTTTTATATGATATGTGTGTATGCTATGCGTATATATGTAAACATCTTGTTTTATTGATAATTTTAATTATAAATTCAAATAAAGAGTAATGCCAGGGGTGTAGCCCCAGAGCACCTCGGCAAAGCCGAGGTGGAGACGGTCTAGAAAGCTTAGAAAACAGGAAATCCTAAAGATGATTACATATAAAATCCTAAACATACCCATCTTATGCTGACCAACAACAAAGAAAAGAAAAGGAGGTAGTTACTCCACTCAGGCTGTCAAGAAAGTGTTCTGGATAAAGTTACTTTATTGTAATAGGGGCTGGCCATCTCAAAAATCCTATTTGCATTTTTGGAAATAATTATACAGTGTCTTTTCTATTATGTACTTTTGTCTTTTTATTTCAGTATTTAGTTGCTTGTGTTTAGTTAATCTATATTTTAACTTCGACTCAACATTACATAATGTATAAACATATATGCAATTAAATGAAAGAGAAAGATGCATAGTTCTTCTCATTCGTATTGAGTTTTTTGATGGGTAAGGTCAATTACAAGATATTTAAATATTTATGCAGACATTTGTCTCTGCCGAGAGGCCCGAGACTCGAATTCTCGACCTTTGATAACTAAGGTCAAGGGATATCTGCTATGAATCTCTTTTTTTGTTCCCTGGCAGAAGATTTTTGTGTGATATAGCATAAACATTCTGAGATTAATAATTTTCCACGAGATCTTCTGTCAGTGCATTTGTATTTTTGGGGCACTAATAGAGTATGTTTGTGTTGCCTCGAGAATACAGACTTGTCTAGAATTAGACATTGTTTTAAATAATTTTTATAATAATTACTTTTCAGGGAAAGATATGAGAATCATCGTCTTTGGTTTTCGTCCTGGAACAAAACAGGTCTGTCATATTTTTTGCAATTATATTTGTGCCAACTTTTCCAAATTAGAAAGATGAAAACATATACTCACAAATAAGATCTCCTATCAAGTATTTATTATCCCAAGTATTCAAATTGTAATTTATTTCAATCGAAACAACACATAATTAATTTAAATTTATTTTAAAGAAAATATCCACTTTTTTTAATGCACGTCAATAATCGGGAGATAAGAGCAATTGACTGAAACATGGGGAAAAAGCCAAGTTTGTTTCGCTTAATTATTTGTACAAACTAATAATCAAGAATATTTATAGACTAATAATCTAATATGATGCTTCACAAAAGCCCTTCTTGTTCATCTAAGATGGTTTCCACTAGACTGAGTAGAATTTATTATTTAATATAGTATAAATAGGCTTGTAAAAGGTAAAAAAAATAAAGGTCATGAAACAGGGGTTTGGCCCAGGAATTCTGCTGCTTATTAAAAGTGTGATTGAGCTTGGTCGCTTTGGTATAGATTTAATAAGGTGATTGAGATAACTAAGGATCTACAGTGGATTAGCTTATTTTTTAGCATTTAACACAACTGGAGTAGGATGAAGACCTAATTAACCTTTAATTGTAGACATCTACTTACCTTAATGAGACCCTGTCAAGTTTGTGTCAGGAAGCCACCATTTCCTGAGCTCACAACAACTACTATTTTTGGTATTTTTGATTTATGAACAAGTGCAGTAAAGTAAAACAGATAGAACAGAGAAAGAGAAGAGAATTAGAAGAACACGTTGAAATGCAGAAGAGGGAGGTAGAAAGGGAAGAGATAGAAATTTGGTGAAGAAGACAGATAGAGATGGAGATAGAGACAATTAGATAGAGAGAGAGGTTGGTGGAATAATATTCCATTTTCAAATATCAATGCATAATGAAAAATATAACTAATTCTTGTACTTATAGACCCAGCATACAACTTAATAGGAAAAGACTCAAATACCCTTACTACTATATTACTACTACTTTCCTCCAGCTACTGTCTTAACAGTTTGGTAGGGGAAGCCAATGCCACGAAGTATGTAATATATGCTACATATACTGCTGTTTAGTCTGTTGTGACTAATCTCTTAGTAAGTTAGTATTGGCTAACTATAAATAATTGTAAAGCCGAGAGACCAGGGTATTAATACGCAAGTTATGTTCGAAGACAATAACCATTGTCCATTAGAATGATTAAATGATTTTCCTCTGCTGTCTCTCAACCCCTGAATACCCTCATTTTTACCCAACTTCCTATGCCAGTCTGTTTATCTTTCTTTCTAGGATTTCTCTGACATGTTTCTTTTATCAAGTCTCTCATCCAATAAGAAGATTACCAGAAGCATGCATTAATATAAAACTTTCTAAATTAAATAATAATTCATGCTGACATATTTAAGAGAATAGATGAGTTATTTATTTAATAAAACCAGATTAATCAAATAATACTCCTGAAGTAAATTTATACTATTGTGAATCAGATCTTTCAGTGAATGGATAAAATTTTAACTAGAAACGTTATATCTAAAAAAATTAGGATATCCACTTGATACTAAAAGCCATAACTTAGTCAAGATGAAGATTGATTAAACAAAAATGATTTCGCAAGTTTTATCAATAGAATAGGTATTGCATGCAATAAATCTGCACAATTTTGAGCAGGTATCATATTTGGAAACATATGACTAATGATTTAGAACCTGTTAATAATAAATGAATTAACATAAAGCCGCTGTAGTTATCAAAAACTTTCTTATCCTGTCCTACATCATATTCCCTTGCACTGGTATAAATATCTCCTCAGTTTTTTACGATGCCAAATAAAAGTCAAGATTAGAAGATTTAAGTTAGTGAAATTTGGATCCACGATCTAGTTCTCTAGCTCACATTTTGAGCAATTGTGACATTAATGGGGATTCAAAATAGCTTGGTACTCTGATGGGATATCTGAATTTAAAAGTTACATGTAATGGCATGGACACTTTTTTGTATTTTTTTTATATTATTGTGATCGGAACCTTTTTTTTCTCTTACCAAGTGGCGTTGTTGATTAAAAACATGAACTTGCAGAGGCGCTCTGTCTTTGATGCATTAGTGAGGTGTACAAGACCAGCTAGACTATGGGATCTCTATGCTTTTGGATCTGGTACATGTAGATTCTCTAACACCAACCCCAAGGTGCGGTTACTCAATGAGTACTTCCGACTTCTTGGCTTGGGTTCGTACCATGCATCACTTTCTACGATTGAAGAGAGATCATTCACGGTTTCTAATAATTTTTGGAGGATAAGTGATGTAAATTTTAACTACACTATGTGCTCAACCTATCCATTTGCGTTACTTGTTCCTAAATCAATTAGGTGAGCAATTTGATATCGGTGCTTACATTTCTCTATTTGATATCGATTTGTCATTGCAAAATTTATAGCATGACACAGTGCACAATAACAACTTTGTTTGGGTACTGATGGCAGTGATGAAGAGGTGCTGCAAGCTTCTACTTTTCGTGCACGTTGTCGATTGCCTGTAATTTCGTGGTGTAACCCAGGTATTTCTGAATCCTGTTTTTAATTACTCTAAATTGACTCAATACTCGTGCTAGTTACTTGATTAGTTTGATTAATTTAGAAACTGGAGCTGTGCTTGCAAGGTCATCTCAACCATTAGTTGGTCTCATGATGAATATGCGAAGGTAAACTTATTTTTTGCTTTTTTGGTGCTAGGTCACCTAAGTGTGTAATATATACACACACACATACACTAGCAGTGTATAGAGCTCGTGTCAAGCACGGGCTTATATATTAATATAATATTAATAAATTTTGAACAAAAATTAACAAATATAAACAAAATTTAAAACTAAATTTTAAATTGTATTGATTTTTATTTTTATAATTCGGCCCAAAAGAATAATTTATCTATATTATTACATCTAACATCTTATTTTTAAAAGCCCATATGTTTATTATATAATCTAATCTAATAAATTATATAATGTATATTAATATTTAAAAAAAACAAACCCAATGGCCCAAATCCCGGCCAAAACTTATAATGCTTAGGTTTTAATAATATATAAGTATAGATAGTACAGATATATGTAATATATCTAATCTTCACTTTATAGTATCTTTTAAAAAAAAATCACTGGATTGAAAATATAATCAGCGTCCTCTTTAATGTTCTCTTGCAGCAATGCTGATGAAAAGTTAGTTGCGGCGATTTGCACGCCGATCAGTGGATCAATGGGTGCAAGGAGGTAAAGCTTTGCTCCTCCAAGTCTTCTACCTATTCTTGATTCAAATCTTTGGTTCTGATTACATTTTTGTTCTTTTTAATTTTTCTGTGTTACCCACTTTCTTTTTATGCTTATGAGTTATCATTGACACATTGTAGTTTAAAATACTTCTGGTTTTCCTTTTTACTGAATATGTCCAGATACTTAGTCAAGTAAAAAGCTGACAGTCTGTTCCATTTTCAAAAATCATTTTGACTAGTTGCCTATTATTTTTTTCCAAGCTTTGTATTACTGTCAATTTATTGTTCTTCTAGGAAGCTATGTATTACTGATGCAAGGCCTAGAAAAAATGCTTTGGCAAATGGGGCAATGGGTGGTGGCTCAGAATCATCTTCCAATTATTTCCAGTCTGAGGTTGGATTTTGAAATGGGGCTTTTGGTTAGAGTCTATTGTAGTATTGTTTCTTATTTGAAGTGTTAATTCTTTTGTGTGTGTGTGTGTGTATTCAGATAGTATTTCTTGGGATAGACAACATCCATGCTATGAGGGATAGTCTGGCTCGCCTTAGAGACTATGTAGATACTCATGGTACAGCATCATCTGATGGAAAATCGTCATTTTTGGTAATTTCTGCAACCCTTACTATTTTCTAGAGAAGAAAATTGCTTGTGTAAATATGGTGTACAATTCAAACAAGTCTTGAACTTCATATCCCTATGCCTAGAGCGTGGATTAAGTGTATCCGGATACGTCATTAAAAGAATTCTCTCTACATAGAGTAAGGATGCTACCTTCAGAAAATTGATGTAGTTTATGTTGTTTTGGAGAAAAATTGCCAATCCCTCTTAACTAGTAGCTTAGAAGTTTCAAATTTGTAAGTTTTCTGTGGCCTTCTGTCAGAAATAATGTTAACTGATTGATTGATTTGGTTCACTCTGAATAAATATTTTAGCACAGCGTGTTACTTATACTGTTTTGTGCTGATAGGTGTCTATTAACTCCAGCAACCCTATGGTATACGGGGCTTGTTTCGTTAACCTTTTAAGTACCAAATTAGTCAAAAGTAATTTTTTGGTCCATTTATGGAATTTTCACTATAAATTGAATTGTCAGTTGAGTACTTTCTTGATTGACTTATTTTAAGTCGATAATTTGACTTGACAAAAAGTAATATTGCTTCTAGTAATATTTTGCATTTTTTCTTTAAAGTTTATAAGCTATGCTTTTAAATTTTATGTCTGTATTATTTTTCTTGCTAATGCAACTGCAGAGACATGGCGGATCAACTTGGGGAGGAGGTAACCTCAGTAGCATGTCTGCTTCTGTATCAACCCTTGGGGACAGTGGCTGGTTAATACACGTTCAGAATGTCTTGGCTGGCTCGGCTTGGATTGCTGCACGTGTTGCTTTGGACTCAGCATCAGTGCTTGTTCATTGCAGGTCAGAACTCTGGATCTTATTTTGTTATACTGACCTGCGACAGATTGGTGCCTTGATAAAACAATTCAGTAGTGCAGGTTTGATTTTGAATATATAGGGGTTGCTTTTGAAATTTTCTGATAGAGAGTGTTGTTTAAAAATTAATAGTAACACAGCATTGATAAATCGTAATTATTAGAGTTGCATACGTATTTGAGTAGTGTGGCATAATCTATAAATTTGAGTATGTACTCTTAGATTTCTTGTTGACGTAGATTGTGGTTAATTTTACAGTTTGGTAAACTATAAGTGAAAAACTCTACCTTCATGATGTTTGATATGTAAAATTTTCTTTATATTAAAGTAGAAGGCCACAGTGAAGTGGGACTTCCCTTTCAAATTTAAAAACTACAATTTTATTATGCTGGTAAGAATAGGGAGTGGGTTTGATGTAACCTGAAATTTTCCCACCGGTACTGTTCAGAAATAACAAAACTGATATTTTGAAACTCCTTGCTTTACTGTCAGATCCCTAACCACGTGAAAAGACGAGGACTAAATGGCACTCTATGATCTAAAATTTTAATAAAAAAATGTTTGTGCTTTGTAAATAATTAAGCATCTTTGACCATAGTGACCAAAATACAAGTATTTTGACTAAGACCGGAGTACCAATTCAAACATTGTATGACATAATAAATATCCACTACTGGAGGAGGAGTCCTAAGCAGATGGTATCAGTCAGACATCATCAAAACTACAAATATAGAGGGAAGGCTACAAATTGTTTGTGAGGCATGTGCCACTTCATCTGCCACTGGGGCTGGGTAGGTTCCAGAGTGGATGCTTGTTTTCTAAAAATTTATACAATGAGGACAGTATATTAATTTAATTAATGTGTATAGTATATGTTTGTCTTACCGGTACTGTTCTAGGTGTTCTTAAGCTAGAGATTTTTTCACATGGCCACCTAACTTTTGACATATACAGTGACGGATGGGACAGAACTACTCAACTAGTCTCCCTTGCTAGCCTATTGCTTGATCCATATTACAGAACATTCACGGGATTTCAGGTAGTGATTAAACATTAGTGATCTCGTTTACTTTACCTTTTCGTTCTACATATTCTATCTTCATTTTCTGAAGTTTGAATAAGTTCTCAACTTCTCGTTTTTGATTATGTGAGCTGCATTGAGTTACATTTCCCACAACTTCTTAACTAGAGGGTACAACCAATGTTCATTAACAAGACTAAAAAGTTGTTGGTATCACAATATAGCTACGAAGCCTCAAAATTAAAACTACGAGTGCTGTGATGAGTGGTCTTTTGCTTTTTTCTTGTAATATCTATGCACGTGTTGAATATGTTATATGATACAGGCTCTTGTGGAGAAGGATTGGCTTTCATTTGGTCATCCCTTTTCAGATCGCCTGGGAATGCCAACACTAACAGGAAGTGGTAGCATGCCCTTTGAATTGCCTAGGCAATCTTCAACCGGAAGTTTCTCATCATCCCCTATGCGTCAAGCACCAGGATCATTACCATCTCAAACTCCAAACTCTGCACATACACAAGCTTCAAACCACAGTTCACCAATTTTTCTGCAGGTTTTTGCGCACTTCGGAGAAATAGCTATGTTTCTTCAGCATGTTGTTTTATGTTAATTGTTAACTTTTCCTAGTTTTCCTTGTGTGTCAGCAATGCATGCATAATTCTTAGATCCAACACTTCTCATCCTACACTCATAACTTAGATCTTTGAACATCAACCGCGAGGTTAGGATCCAGATACTGTTACGTGGTGTATTGGTCATTAGTTTCTATCAAACTACTATTTATGTTAAAACTATTAAACCTGACTAACTAAATCTAGTTCTATATCAAAAAACTAATGAATTTCATTTTAAGCATTGAAATTCTTTCAAACGGTCCATCAGATATGTATTTAACACCGGAAATAAGAACTAAAATCATTTATTAGCCCTTACATCAATAAACAATAACATTGTATATTAAATGGTATTGCAAGGTAAATACAAATGATTTATTATAATGTGTTATCAATACCCTGGCAATTAGATCACATACACTTAATAGCGTAGCATTGTCTATTAAATGGTATTTTGGGCATATACATTTAACAGCATTGTCTAAATTTGAACCATTGTCTGTTGCTGTGGCCCTGAGATGTTATCTTCGATGACCAGAATAATCTTGTATTTATGCAGTACCAATCCTTAGCTCTAGTTGCCAATATTGCATGTTGATTTTACACTTTAACAAAAGGCGACTCCAACAGTAAACACAATGATGTTATCTACTCAAAGTGTCAATTATTTTATAGTATTTCACTTCCTCGCTGCTTCCACTTGGTGGATTTATTAGTGTTGCATATTTTCTTTTGATGTTTTCTGCTAATCTATATTGTACTTATCTTATCCATTGCCAGTGGCTCGATTGTGTGTCACAGTTGTTGCGGATGTACCCTGTTGCATTTGAATTCTCATCGGTAGGTTTCTTTGTTTGTTGAATTATATTCAATTTGTAGATTAGAAAGAAATTTCTGCTAGGCATGTGATTAGATGAACTTGAACGATATGGAATAGATTTCTGACCCTTTTCAAACTGAAGTCTTTTTTGGTAGATTTTTTGGACTGTGTGCTTTCATGTCGCTTTGGCAACTTCTTGTGCAATAGGTACGTAGAGTCGCAGACTTCTCTTGGATAAAGTTTTTTGTTCTTTACCTTTTTCTTTTTTCTGCTCTTATAATTGGTGTGCTGAATGATTCAATATCTAGTCACTAGCATGCATTCTTAATTTACACATCACACTTGCACTTGAGCCTTTTAATTTCTCAAACGTTATATAATGGGGAGCAAGGAACAAAGAAATTAGGTTTCTATGCTCTCATATGATTATATTGGAGACGTAGGTTTAAATTTAATGGGGAGTGCAAACAAAAATCAAGAAAGATGTTTTATTATTTTTATCATTAGTTTATTTTATATTTATATGGAAATTTTGATTTTAGGCGATTGTGGGGGTTTTCGGAGAGTCTCATGTGTCTAGGACCCTTTATCTTCACTAGGGAATATACTGAGGAATGTTTGCTTGTCTTATTTTCCAAAGTTCGGTTGTAGTTTTGTTTAAAATCATTATTCCCCACATATTGAAATAACTTATAGTTTTTTTTCTGGTCAGGGAAAATAACTTATAGTTTAAATACTAGATATTCTGAGAGTTATTCTCTTGTTTTTGGTCTCAATACTCGAATTCCTCTCTTCTACAGTGAGAAATCTTAGTGTTTGTGATATTTGCACTGTTCAATCAACCAAGTTCTATCCTTTTTTCTTACTAAATTAGTTTTATCCTTTTACTCGTTTTCATAATATTATGACAGAAATTATTCCTTGTTTCTAAATTCTGCCCTGCATCAATGCATCATCAGTATATTTAGATTGTTGAATAAAATGATTGTATTGATGGATGTTGTCTTCTTGGACACAGATTCTGATTCGTCAATGCTTTCCCCCTTCAATTCCTTGTCCTAGTCACACTCATAGCTTAGTTTGTCAGCTCACATCTAATATTTATTAATTTCATATTGGAACTAGATTTTGGAACGAAACTTTTTACCCTCCCCTTAATGAAAGTTCCTATGGTAAAATTTAGGCTATATTTTTTAAAAACCATTTTGTAACAAATCTTGAATTTTCTGTTGTCACTTTTTATATATTTTACTTGTTAATTTCAGTGAGAAGGAAAGGCAACAATCCGGCATATCTGACTCCTGTGGGTGCTTGTGGATGTATTTGACTGATCTGCGAGCATCAGAAGGAAGTTCTCATGTACACTACAACCTCTTCTATGATTCATCAAAATATGAAGGTCCAATCTTACCACCAGCAGCAGTTTTAGCACCAACAATTTGGCCCCAATTTCATCTGCGGTGGGCTTGCCCTTCTGAAGCTCAAGTAGGAGAGGTTGAAACTCATTGTAGGGATTTGATTAGAACATTCTCTGAACTACAGAAGGTAAATATTGGTAACTGTTGTTCTAGATTATGATGAAGTTATAGGGTGATGAGAGTTTTTGACTGTTGATTTTGCTTCCTTATCCTTATGGTAGCACCTTATGTTGAAATTGATATTAAATAAGTGATTACTAATGTAGATGTGTATTAACTATTAAACTACTGGTTTGGACTGGGGGGTGTTTTGCTGCTTCCATGTTGTGGTGAAAATAACTTATAAGCCAATTTTATTAAAATTTTAATGAGTGCTTTCTTTTTGGCCGAAGAGATGCTCCTGTCTTAGCTAAAATGAGATTATAAACCATCCAATATGTCTCAATACCTTTACCTTCTATTTATGATTCCATGGAAAGCCCTTGTGTATTGTGTATAACATCTTCGTTGGATTTCCCTTCTTCCCCATTCTCTATTGTCCCCTCCTGCTAGAAGCCGCGTCTGAAGATGCCAATTCCTGTCAAGGACCATTCTCTTGCCGAAATCCTAAAATAGGTTTTCTAATATTTTAGTGTTTCCTCCCATTAATATATTGAACAGGAGGTTCTTTTTTTTCTTTTCATAACATGTGCCGAGCTGTGATTTTATCAACGACATTTAATAATAGTTTTTATTAAACAGTGTTAATTTCTAAAATTGGATTTTACCAAACTTCATAAGGAAATTGAAGGAGCAGATGGAAACTTGTTATGAAATTGCTACATGTAATTTTTTTTTTTGTATTGAACAGGTTCTAATTAACATGTAATGTAACTGCTTATTTGCTTAGTTCTCTAACGTCATTTGCTTATTTTGCAACTTGTAAGCTATTTATAACCGTACATTTATTTTTCTTATAATATTTTTCATTTTTTTAGCCGTAGAAGTACTTAAACAAAAAGAAAGTTACATTACATGTTATTATTCCCAAAGACAGTTACATTGCAACTAGTTTTCAGCTAAGCCAGGCAGTCTCTTACTTCTGGTAGGCGGTTGTTTAATTGTTTCCTCAAATATCGGAGCAAAATCCAAAACACTATCCCCAAAATTCCTTTTATTATTTGATGGTCATTGCCCTTGCTGCCTGTCATAGTTATTCACCTCCATTTTCCGCACTCCTAGCTACACTCACTTCTGCATTAGCTACATTTGCAATATATGTATGAAGTGGAATTTGTGGCATATCATTAAAAAGTTTGTCTATTTGTAAATGGTTACTTCAATATTTTTGTTCTTTTCTGCCTTTCTGGGGTGTTTTTCTCTCTAATGATAATTCACGGAACTTCACCATATTTCTAGAATTCAGTGGTATGTGGTAAATTGTTTGTAAATATTCAATATTATGGAATGTAGGGAAGTTGAGAGTAGCCGAGATGCTCGATATCTGTATATGATAGTCGAAATATTTTTTATTTCGCATATGAGACATCACAATATAGGTTTTAATGCAATTTTTATGCTAAGATTTTGTAAACAGTGCTTGATGACAAGTAGATTTGCTTTTGCATCTAACTAGTGCTACTGAATTATACTAATATGTAGTTCTCCCCTACAAATCTAACAGGCGAAAGAAGTTGCAGAAAGGAAAGCAGATGAAATCAGCAGTAAAGTGGATTCATTGACTGCTGAGTTGCAAAATGAAAAACATATTAGTAACTCTGCTATGAACAAGGCCAGGAGGGAGACGAAGGAAAATGTTGCCATGAAGAGAGCAATACAATCGCTAGGATGCACAGTTCAGTTCTCAGACAGTGGTGACTGTATTGTTGACATCGAAAGCAACCCAGTGGAATTTCGTCAAAGACCAGCTCAATCTCCTTTGAGGGAATCTGATGGGATGGTCCAGCATGTTGAAAAGTCAGATATGTCCGTTTCTATTACACTAATGGAAAATGATGATCCGACCAGCAGTCCAGTTAGTCGGGTTTGTGAATCTCTTTGCCCATTACGCACTCGTGATGGTGGTTGCAGGTGGCCTGATGCTGGATGTGCTCAAATTGGAAGTCAGTTTGTTGGACTAAAGGCTGACTTTGACGCATTCGATAGACTTTCTATATATGACGGTTACTTTCAGTCGGGATGACATTTAACCCTAGCATGTAGCTAATCTTTTAAGGAAAAGATAAATACAAATTTTGGTAGGTCTTCAGTTTGTTAACTTGTACAGGTACAAGATATGAACTAGGACACAGTAGAAATGTAGAAAGCGAGATTGACATGGATTCAAACAACAATTGAAAGAAGGGTCTTATGGACAGCATGTATAAAGGAATATAGATTTAGCAGTAGGCCGTCTGAGTTTTTTGGGCATCAGCGAGGAAACTAACTTAGAAATTTGGATTGTAGCAATCTGTTGTAAGGTGGCTGTTAGATGGTCCAGATAATTCAGTCACTCCAAAGTTTATTCTGCAAATACATTTGTGAATGTGTACAGATTCTTGAGTGATAAACTGTAGTACCCAAGTCAGAATGCTTGTAAGACTTATAGCTATCGAATAAAGGTTTTTATTTTAGTGCTAGCAGGATTACAGACTATTGATTAGTTTCGATAATTCTATTTTGTTGTAAGAGGGTGGTTATCCTATAGAATAAAAGTTTAATTAACAATATAAACTATACAAATGGCCCTATATATTTATCACCAATATTCACATTTAATGATCTCACTGAAGTTCATTACAGAAAGTAAAACCTTTACTATTTTCCGAACCTTTGCTTTTTATTAATTAATTGGAGTTACTTTATTATCTTTTTTGAGTGAAAGATCATTTCATTACAAAACATTATTAATATATATCAGGACAAATAAAATATACTTGATCGAAGTTATTGACCAATCTAGTAATGCTATTAATCCCCTCGTCCTAAATGAACACGGATAATAATTTTGAATAAACAGAAGAGAAAATGTGATTATTATAGATGGAACTTATAGGTAATTAGGTATCACTTGCTCCCATCCGGCCCCCACCCACAGGGTACGGAAATTTGGAGATTTTTTTTAATAAGGAACAGGGAAGATGTTAAATAAAATTTGGAGATCGAGAAGAGCACGAGGGTCCGGGAAGAGTAAGATACACGCAAACATTATCCTTACTCCAAGGAGTAGATGGGCAGTCAGCATAACCCCCCCCCCCCCCCCCCCCCCCGGCCAATGTAGTAAGATTTAATAACGGGATTTATAACATTAATTCAACACGTGGTAAAAGAAATATTCCTGATTCATTTACCAAAACTTCATAGGTTTATACAAGGAACCAGAATATGCAACGTGAAAGCAAACTATTTCCGGTGATACCATAAAGGAGATTCTTTGTTACAATGTGAAGTCTACTCATCAGCTGGAGGTGGATCTTCATCATTGGTTTTCTTCTTGGCCCTACGTTCGTTCCATCTTGCCCAAGCCCACTTTAAAACAAAGAACCCTCCGATTGCATACACCTGATTGTAGAGGCAAAATAATTTCAAACATTGTAATAAGATCACCTATACTAATTTGATTCTTCTTAACTTTTTACACCTAGTACACACTGTTGCAACATAAACATAATTCAATAGCAAAATTAAATGTAAGATGCAGCAAATTCAGGCAACACCATAAGCTATTTATGATGAGGAAATTTGTTCGAAACCAAAGGATATACAAGAGGTCCTGAAAATAAAGGATCATATGTCCATAAAACAATAACATATCAAGCTTTGACTCGACAGCCCATGAATGGCAAAGTAAACAATAAGACAGAAATTCTGCAAACCATCACCATAATTTCGAGAGGTAAAAATTCTAATAAGCAGTATAATGGATGTAGTGAATATATGCAACTAGTCACAAATTTCCCATTCTTGTACAAGATTGCTGTGACTTCAATTCTCATCAAAGATTAATAATCACAGTAAAGGTAGAATTTGTCTTTGAACCTTCATGACTAAGCCAACATCACCTTCTGTCCGTTTACTGAACTCAACTCAAAATACCCTTAGACTCGCAACTAATATATGAATTAACTTAATTAATACATTTGATTAACAGCGAGTCACAAAAAAAATTAACAAGTACAATAATATTCCACACAGGAGAAAGGGTCCCATAAAGTTTGGGTAGCAATAACTAAGACCTAGGTTTTTTAGGAAAAAAATGTGTCTGTTGCAGTCCTTTTCTAGGGATCACTTTCAAAGGACTTTTAAGTTCTAAAACTACGTTATACACATCTACAAAATATAATCAGTCCATGTGTTGGCTTGTATATAATTTTTTAACATGTATTCCCCGTTTCAGAATTCAAAGTAAGAAGGCCAGCACCAGCAGATTCTGTTCTCTAAACCCCCATCCCCACCTTAATTTCCATTCTAAACTCATCTTATCAGTAACAAAGCCTCACTACCATCACAAAAGACCTGGTTAAATCTCTACAAAAAGTACACACCATCATACAGAAACTTCAACCCCATACATTCAGTAAATTAGCAGATCTACGCAAGAAAGCCAGTCTAGATAACTTAATGGAATTTAGAGCCGGATTCAAATAACCAGTTACCAAATTATAAAAAAAAAATGTATACATAATAATATCAATCAAAAATATGTAAAGTAAATCTGGTAACCCAAAGTTAAAACCGCATGATGGGGCACAAGGCAAGGGAGTTGTTGTCCACATATAGGTGAGAATAGATTAGTAATATGCTTAGTAAAACGCGAAGTGTCCAACTAATTAGAAATAATCTAGACCCGCCATCACCAAAATGTAGCCACTACACCCTCAATGCAAGTACTGGTACCGGGCCTACCAGCCAAAAGAAGACCAGCAACCTTCAAGTAAAACCTAATGGCACAAGCTCAACTAGAATTAATATAGTATACTGTGAGTCTGTGACCAAACATAAAACCAAAGCCACAAAACAAGGCCTGAAGAACCAGAAACAACAAAAAGTACCCTGACATTCAAAATAGTTGTTCCAATTTAGCAGAAAAAATATAATTATGCCAAAGAATTTCTATCATTGTTTCCAAGTGGAATTAATTATATATATATATATTCTTAGTTAACATTAATAAACACGATTTACTTAATTTATTCTTTTAAGCTGATTTTATATTTAGTTGTTTTAAATTGTTATATCACTTCTGGACACAGGACTAAAGAGTGTCTCCAAGAAGGGAAGCCACAAGGGTATCATTTGAAATGTTTGATAAAGCTGAGTAAATACGTAAATATTCCACAATCAATGATCCCATGAAACAAAGTACCCTAGGAAATTCAAAAAAACAACAATGCTTTTTCAATCAAGAACTGCGCTTGACTAAATATTCTCACATTCTTCATCTCCATATCAGTTATATAGTGAAACAAGTGTGCAAAATCCTAACCTTACAAACACGAGGGACCAACATCTCCCAACACCAAAGAAATAAAAATGGTCAATATCCATCAAACATATATATATAATATAAAAAAAAAACATATCTGCTTCAACTCAAAACACAAACAAAATTATATCCAAACGAGCATAATCACGTAGCTAATTTCCCAATAACCCAAAACTACAATAATAAAAAATCCACATACAAACACAAAATATACTCTGTGTGTGTGTGTGTTTTACCTGCCAAAGAACAACAGGGTTAGTGTCCTTTTCAAGATCCTCAGCCTCGAGCTTCAAAGGAGCAACAGTTTGGTTATTAGGAAACGCAACAACAACTGGCGCCTTAGAATTGGTATTTTTGGCTTCAGGTTCAGCCACTTTAGTATCAGGACTAGAAGCAGGTGATTTGGGGGGAGGAGGGAAGTTGAAAAACTTGGTGAAATTGGTCAAGAGAGAAATAAAAGGGTTGGGAAAAGTGGGTTTCTCTTCTTGATTAGTATTGTCTTTGTTTTTGACGAGGCTCATACTTTGATTATCTCCCATGTTTGTTTGCAGACAAGAACAAGACGTGTTTATTGTGTTTGTGTTTGTGTGTAGCTGTGTATAATGTATGTATTTAACTTCGTATATGACTATATGTCTATATGGTGGTGTGTGTATATAAAGTGTTTTTTGGTTTATCAAATTAAATTGGATGGTTTTTGTTTTGTTTATGGACACTGTGACCCTAGGTTTTGGATTTAATTGTTTATGGATACTCCTCGCCGATATCAAATGATAAAAGAGGTTAAACTTCTCAAATTGATTTATAAAAATATTTTCTTAACACCAGCCAAAGAAAAAGATTATTTTCTAATAATATGTCATTTTAATTTTATTAATTATAAAATTAATAAATAAATAAATATCGGCATTCACGTTAATCATGTTAATTAAAATTTTTCATTTTATCACATCAATGTTGTACGTTATTGAAAATATTAGTTTTATTTCTATTATATTAATATTTCATAGCATTTAAAAATATTTTTAGAATCTATAATATTATTTATCAAATTGTATTTATATCAATGAACGCATATGATTAATAAAGTTGATGGATAATATTTTGTAGTGAAAAAATATATTTTTTGACGTACTGTAGTGAATAATATTCGATTAAAAATTTATAAAATACTCTAGATACCTTAAAAATATTTCCAATTTTTTTATCAAATAATGTGTAATGATATATGAGTCTATGACATGTTTTGATTCGTGGATATATATCTCAGGTTATTATTAAGAAAATTACCAATTATTCATGTGACATACCAACATTCAAGAAAAAATTAAATAAAAATTTTGGAGACTCTAGCATTTTTTCAAAATTATATATGAATATTATGCCTTTTACACTACTCACATCCCTATTCATACACACACATGTATATACTTATAATTATTAAATTATAATATATATTATTTTTATATTAAAATCTATTCAATTAATATTAAATATATATAAAAGTAAAAATATTAAATAATAGTTATATATATATAAGTATTATATTAAGATTTTTTTATAAAAATTAATAATAAAGATTTTAAAATTTAAATTAAAAAACTAGTAAATAATATCAGCAACTATCCGTAATCGTATAGATTAGATATGAATATATTATATCAATATCGGTTAGTATAATAAATACGTGGCAGATAATTTTATTTAAATGTGAAATAGATGACGAATTCATATTTCATTGTCATGCCTAATCTAGTCAAATTTGAGTTAAATAAATTATTTTATTATATTTTAAATAAATGGGATCTAATTTAAAATACCATATAGTTCATATTTATTAATAATAAATTTAAATTTTAAATTCTATAAATAATATAAAATTAAATATTTATATTATTCTATCTAAAATTGCTATTACAGTCCTTTAAAAAATTATCAAAAATTCAGAATTAAAGTTGGAATCATACTAACAACCTATTGAAATTTAAGATTTATATTATTAGTTGTAGAAATATTAATAAAAAAATATTTTTATTTTTAATAATTATAAAAATTGACGTATAATTAAAAAAGTGATGTATAATGATTGAATCGTGATAATTTGGATAATAAATCAAATTATATTTAAAAATCTAAAAATTCTTTTCCTAAAATATAATTATTTTGTTAGTCATCCCACCTTTTTTTGGGCCAAACATCGCCCGCCGTGTATAATCAAATTAAAGTTGCAAAAATTTAAAAAAAAATTACAAATCCAAAAGCAATTCCATATTATAGACATGATGAGCGAGAAAGAGACGCTAGTAGGGCAGCGTTACGAGTGTTGAACACAACAGACCCAGTTGACAAAGCAAAGCTTGGTGATGAAGTCGCTACAAAATGGCTCGAGGGTCTCATCATCCACACTTACACTACTCATTCCCAAGATTTTACGGTCCCAGATCGACCCGCAAGGCCGGAAACAGTAAGTTTTAGTTTGTACACGCCAACTGTTCGATGAAATGGGCCAAAGAAAATTTCACCTATATTTATTTGTTTTTAATGTTTTAGGTGAAGTTAGTAGCTTCTGGTCTTGTACCTAAGCTTGGGAAAGCCGGTAACTTGAAGAGTAGACAGGCCATTGTGCATAGTCTTGTTCATACTGAAAGCTGGGCTATTGATTTGTCTTGGGTACTCTTTTGAACTCTCTCACACAGTCACACACACACACACTGATTAATCTAGTGGGTGGTTTTGAAATGAAATTATATGAGAAGGGCAGTGGAAGTTGTATGTTAGAAGTAGTTACATTGTGCAGTCGAGCTTTCATGTCGTTTTTGTCAATGGTTGGCAGTTTGGATATATAAAACTGTGATTGCCATTGTTATTAGTGGATTATATATGTGTGTGGGTTGTTGTAGGATATAATTGCTCGCTTTGGCAAGCAATACTCTATGCCAAGAGAATTCTTTACCGACTTTGTAAAGGTGGCACAAGACGAAGGTCGTCATTTCACTCTTCTTGCTGCACGACTTAAAGAACTAGGTTCTTTCTATGGAGCATTGCCAGCTCATGATGGACTTTGGGACTCCGCAATCGCTACTTCTAAGGACTTGCTGGCACGTCTTGCCATTGAGCATTGTGTTCATGAGGTGAAATTAATTATATCTACAATTAGTTTGGTTGAAAGGATTCCATTTATGAAATGAAATGGCTGGAGTAATGCATATGTTCTTATAGACAGCATCATGTTTGCAAGTCTTGAATAGGGGCCATTAAGGCATATATCAGTAACAGTTGAGTAATATTGCATTATCATGTTTTGACAAACATAAGTTTTCTTTAACCTCTTAATGTAAAATCCTGTATATGTTGAATTTAGCTACCTACTTATATTCTGCAGGCTAGAGGGCTCGATGTGCTACCAACAACTATTTCTCGTTTCCGTAAAGGAGGTGATGACCAGACAGCTGATTTACTAGAAAAGGTTGTTTACCCTGAAGAGATTTCCCATTGTGCTGCTGGCGTGAAATGGTTCAAGTATCTTTGCACGAGGTCAACAATTCCAGATTCTGTTGGAGACTTCCCGGTTTCTGCAGAAAGTGGCATCCAAGAGACTGATAATAATATCGAAGAAAATGAAGTGATTGAAAAATTCCATGAAACTGTGAGGACATATTTTAGAGGGCCACTGAAGCCGCCTTTTAACGAGGCAGCAAGAAAAACTGCAGGTTTTGGCCCTCATTGGTATGAGCCCCTTGCAATAAAGGATGTTAGTTTACAATGACAAAATGCATCATGTTTCTCTGATTACTGGATATCTTGTTATTGAAAGCTTTTTATACAAGTTTTTCTTAATTTCCTACAGAAAATTATTCTTTATAAATCTACAGGTAGAAGCTCCAATTACCCCGAAACTTCTGGTCATCATGTCAAATATATGTAGGTAAAAAGGTAATCACCATACTAGTTATGTCAGATGTTTATATTAAAGGGGGTGAGTATAATTTATATGCGCAGATATTTAATAAACCTTTTGTTCATATACAGAAATGAAAGAACATCGATACTTTTTAAGTTCATGTACAGAAACGAAAGAATGTCGATACTTCTTAAGTTCACAGAAACAAAAGAACATCGATACTTCTTAAAGTTATTTGGTTGTCAGTAATAGGAATTTGTTTTACCACTTTCTTGGTAAATACATGATTTATTTACTCCCTCTATAACAATCAAATGATTTTGGTTTAAGCTCTTATTTCCATCTACTGAAACCGGTGAATGTCGAGTAATCTAATGCCTCCATTTGTGCCATCTATCCATGTAGATTTGTTTGCAAATGAAGTTGAAACAAATTTGTTATTCCTTGCATCTAAATATTTTTCAGGAGATTACTATAAAATGCTTTTGCATCAGATTTTTATATCTTTTCTGACACATTGTTTTTCTTCGAGAAAATATTTCATGCAAAAAAGAAACAATTTGATTGACATCAATGGAAATAAATAATCTATTTTTTGAATATCATACTACCAAAAGATAACAGTAATTGCTTCAATATCCATTAATAACATATTTAAATATAATATTTATAGTTTTAAAAATACTAATATAAAGATTCAAATCTCATCAAAATCATATTAAAATTTAATATTTATATCATTACTTCTGTAAACACCAATAAAAAGAATTAATTCCTATATTTTTTATTTTATTAAATTAATAGATACATATAGAAAAATAAATTAATAAATATAATCTAATGACAAGTACTTGTAAAAAATCATGTCCATCTATACAACAACCAGTTGTTCCAGAATCCAGAACATGGTCCATATCCAAATTTAAGTACGTGGGCATAAAAATTTTTAATTTTTTTTTTAAAGTCATGTAATGAACATATATAAAATTTATAATTAAATTCATTAAAAATATTAAAAATAACATCAAATATTAATAAAATATTGACAAAAATATATGTTTTGAGGGGTCAAATTTAAAAAAATCTATAATTTTACTCTTAAATTATCAAAATTTTGATAAAAATAATATATTTTATACATAATAATATATTATTATGTCACGCGAGTGTACCCTTCGATTTAAAGCTTTGCATTAGCTTAGTCTTGCAGATTATAATCTCTCTTTTTTTCGCATGATATATTATTATCAACATTCACATAAAATGTGAATTATTAAACATGTCTAAATTGAAATATCAATCAATCTTAATATATACTAATAATTTCTTTGGACAAACTAACTTTTACGTGTTTTATATCGAGTATCTAAGTTTTAAAGTAGGCGCCTTTTCTACTGTGATGTTTCTTCAATATTCCAACCAAAAGTTACAGCGAAAACAAAATCATAACTGGACCGATCTTCACATCAAAATAATCCATCCCCTAAACGAAAGCTCACAACAGTTACAGTTATATGTAAGTTTAGCATACAACAAAAACAACATCCACCTGACAAAAAAACAAAAACAACATACTACCTTGTTCAAGTCCTGTCCTTGTTACTTGTCCCAACCATCAAATCGTCGGTTGAAATGCGATTTCCTGTTTCTTAAACTCCCATACATTGCCTCAAATTTCTCAAGGCAGTTGCTTCTAACCTTGTAATGAGCCTGTGTGTCTTTGCTGATGGCAACACCTGATAATTTTGACGTATCAAGAGCCAAAGCCGGCCTAACATACTCTACAGTATCCAAAGCACTTGCATTTGCATACAAGTAATTCAGCAGCACGTCTTCGCAGTTGAAGTACTTGTCAACAGCCTCCCTTCCTGACTTGGCTTTTTCACTCCAATACATGTTAAACGCCAATTTACTGTCGATAAAAGCTGCACCTGTAAGAATCATGTTGTAACCTTTGCCACTTCTAGCATGTTTTTCACCTTGATACTTTAACACGTTGCCATCAATGAGTCGGGGGTAAAACCCTACGATACGATCAGGGTGCTCACGCCAAACATGGAAGCCTCGTTCCAAATCATTACACGGCATAATTATATCGTCATCAAGTTCAAGAACTGCTCGTGTTTTTATCAGCGAGTCCAATTTAAACCGATTGTTTAATGAGTTGTGGTCCTCTACTCTTATCCTAACTGGCACCACTGAGTTGAAATCAGAAAGATTAGGAGGTGTCCCTTTGTTCCAAACCACAACGATCTCACGAACAGAAGAACATCTAGAGTAATGCCAGATGTAGAGTTTTAAGTTCCACAACCGGGCTTCAAAGGTCATTGTTAATAACGTGAACTGGGAATAATGGCCATTTAATGGATAAGGCTCTTGTGCACCATTTCCTCCATATATATACTGAACTCCGGTGCACATTAGTGCAATTGCTACTGCAGATATGAGAGCAAGAACAACTTTTCTGATCCAGGTGTTTGGTTTCATCTTTCCGTGAAGATACGAGCTCACTTTATTCAAGCGACAGGATAGTTGCCTCAGTTTAGAGGAATGCAAGGTTGACTTGTCCGGAGCAAAGGAATCATTCCTCTTTTCCATACTTTGAGGACGCCAGCTTGGTGATATTTTCCACTTCACAGAACCAATAAGCATCCCAATTAGCATACCAAGTGCAACAACAACCAGAACTAAAGTCCATCCAAGAAGAAACCGATAAGTTGGATCTCCTGACGGAACTCGGTCTCCATCCATTATGCCAATCCACTGTCCAGAACTTAGCTGCTGGGCATCAAGGTGATGGTGACGGGCACCATTCCAAGCATTCCTACCCTTACTTTGCTCTTCCAAATCTGATGGGATTTCTGATTCTTTAAATTCAGCAGGAGTGAGTTTATCTATTTTGAACACACGTAGCCGTCTCCCATATGTCTCACCACTGTCTTGACCAAAGCGATACAGACTTCCATTGTATACTAATGGTCTTCCTCCATTCCGAGCCCCCGTGCAATAGTCGGTGCCATAGACAAGGTTCTTCCTATGTTGCTTCCAGGGACCAAGAGGTGAGCTACTATACCAGATCTCAAGACATCCATTATGTTTTGAGCCAATTCCTCTGGTGGTAGAACCAAAAATCCAATACTTACCATCGTGCATAAAGAGAACAGAATCAACAAGGGGTCTTTTCAAGATAACCTTCTCCAGTGTCCATTCAAGAGGAAAATTTTCTGCACGGTAAAGACAAAGCTCCCCCTTTTCACTGCTCTCGGGCATTAGGTATATCTGTAAGGCCCAACATAATAAAGAAAATTCAAACACAAAACTAACACAAAAAAGGTGGTATACATATATATTACGAGTTGTGAAGCCTACATTGTAACATAGTTAAATATTTTAATTTGAGTAGGTTGGGATTCAGCTAGTCAGCCGCCACTGGAAATGATTTTTTCCATCTTGATGGAATAAATAGCATTAATGACATGTGTATTGCTGCTTAACATTATACTGGATTCTCCCGTAAATTGTTCGGAGCAGTCAACACTCGCGTAGATCTAAACTCAATCCCTTCTATAATCTGATACAGCAAATTTTTTTGAACCATAAATATGATCAATAAAAATTCTTCTTTCCTTTTTTAGTAACCAGGCTAATTTCCATTTTTGTTAAATTATATATCTCTCTAAGAAACCTCCGAGCTGGGGTCCAGTCTTATGATAACGATCAGTTTACGTGGCAAGCACGGCGACAAAATAAATTAAATTATCAATTAATGTATGGAATACCGAATTCGTACTTGACCGTTGTACTTGAATATATACGGATAAGAGAGGTGCCGGTCCTTATCTAATGCAATGCCCAATTGTTGCCATGTTGCTCCCTTGTCCGTACTTCTCGCAACAGCTATATCTCCTTGCATTGTGATTGAATTCTTAGTTTCAAAAAACAAAAACAGGGTATTTTCCTGAAACAGAAGAAAGTTCAGTTAAGAAGAAAGCACAACTTTTGTTCCTTGGCATAGATTACAATGTTAAGAGTACATGGACAGGATATTAAAAATGTAACTACTGTACATTCATTATATCAAACAAGTGCATGAATGAAGCTTCAAACCATGACCAATTCGTTTACGTATCATTAGGGTATCTCTTGACCTACCGTAAAATGCACTTAGCTAGCTCCATTGATCCCATCTTTTCATTGCCGAAACACTAATGAAATATATTTTTAACTTCCAGCCTAAAAGTTAGTCTTTCTTTTGCCAGATTATTAAAACCCGACTAGGATTGCTAGCATATACAAACCAGAATCTCTCTGCAGGATTTAATTGCATAACCCATATGTATAACTTGACTTGAAATGACTAGAAAGCCACTAGGTGCCAGGTAGACTTAATACAAAAAATGTATAGTTTTATCGAATTATCGACAGTGACAACGTAGACTAAAATAAAACATTGTCAAACTCATCTAGAGATAATCATCAAACTCATCTAGAGAGAAAGACCATGATATGTATATGAAGGCACAAACTGGTTTAGAGAAAATAGGAGAAAGAGGATAAAAATTACCTGGACATAGAGGAAAGGGTCAGCGACAAAATTGCTAGGAAATCCAACGTTTGAAACTGAAGCACATGTGATGACTGGGTTAGCCACTGGCCAGGCTGAACTCTCATTGTTCCAAACATTCATCTGCAACCACATTCCATTTCACTTGTATTAATATAAGTCTGTAAACATCATATCACAAAATTATATGATCCTTGTCTTTGATCCACACCACGCAATTTCCTCTAATTAGCAATACAAACCAATCCGTAGCCAGCACCCCGAAAAAAGAAATACAATTAATATAAATTGTGCACAATTTTGCCTATACGAGCAATGCTTTTTTAGGATAAAAGAAATCAAAGAACCAAATCAAATCTTCAATAGCCATTAACCCAAACATCAATGAAAACACTAAGACTAAAAAATTTAAAATGTATACATAAATATTAATCACCAAACTGGTCATAGGCCATAGTTGGAAGATATATAGAGACCGATTTTGAGTCGACCATCTTACACCGTTGTACATTTAGCGTATGGGTTACAATTAGAACATCTTAATTTCCACTACATTGTGCAGAAAAAAGACTTTCCTTTCGCTAAAGTATGCGGCGTTTCACTACAAAATGTAGCAAAAAGATTTACCTTCTTCGACAAATTATACTGCAGTAAGGAATCCCTGTTTCATTCACCACCTTCTGCTACATGATGCAGCTCCCGCAACATAATGTAACGTAAGGTCAAAGGTGAGTGCTTCTACTAGAAAATTAGCTTAACATACAACTTAGACCTCTCTAATCTCGGGCATTCATCCTACTCATCAACAGTGTAATTAAGATGGGGTGAGATGGAATTAGACTCCTATCCAACAACACTTGCACAACCAACCCAATACATCACACATATAAATACCTCAATGAATCATAAACAAACATATGCATGCAAAAGAACTCATTTCAGCACCAAAGATCAACAACCCCAATACAATCCCACATTCAGAAATCGAAACCACTTCAAATTCATGTATCAAGCAGAAAAGAATCTAACATTCATCACATAAATAACACATACACACACAAAGGAGTAAACAACAAAGGGACTTACAGATTCAATGGGCTTAAGAGCAAAAGGAGAATCACCATAAAAAACACCAATTGACCAAGAACCCTCATTGTCTACTTGACAACCTTTTAAAGCCAAACCCTTGTGCACATCAGGTGTGAAAAACAACCATGCATATATACTACTCAATGTAACTAGCCCAATCCCCCACCCAACTAAATATTTAAAACTTGAAGACTTCACCATATAGTAATTACACAATCTCCACCAACCCCACCTCTTCATTTTTCTCCGGCCACCGATTTTTCACCGGAAAATCAATATTTTTTCTGCTCAAATTAAAGACCAAGAAAATAAAACCCCAGTAAAAGTCGCGTTACTATATGTATATATCTACAGATATATTCGGTGTATTTGTATTAATAGTAAAATTTGGATTTTTGGGGGTTATGCATTGAATTACACAGACTACCACAACAAGTATATGTGATGTGTATGTATATTTAATATATGTGTGTGTAAAATTGTATGTATGTATGTGTGTGTATAGTTCGAGTTTATCTCTCTAGCTACTAAAATTGAACACAAAGGTGGCAGAATTGCTCTTGTTATTGTGATGACAACTCAGTGAATATTATGTGTATATATACACACATACATGTGTGCATTATTGGAATTCTTTTTTCTTTTCTTTTTCGGGATTTTAATTCTCTGTGCCGAAAATATTGTTAAATATAAATGGAAATTCAGGTGGGTCCCATCACAAAATTTTAACTTAGCAATATATTATTCATAAAAATACTTTTGTGTTTTTTAAATATAGTAACGGTTAATATTTCTAAAGTAATATCTTTATATAAAGTATTATTTTTTCAATGTACGATATTTAGATTCTGGATTTCCTTTAATATATGTACGTACTATTGTATTTTTATTTTTATTGAATAATTTGACTTATAATTTAAGAAATTTTGAACTCGGACCTGAGAATTTATAATTTTAAGAATTTTTTAAAAATATATTGTGATATGACTACAGTAAAAAATTTCTGATACATACATTATATTATGTATGAAACGATTTCTAAACATTCAGAACTAGAATATTTATTTAAATATTTAATTAAAAATAGAGATTTATTTTGTGTACAAGAAAAGCCGAAAAAGGTAGTGTTAATTTAATTCGTAGGTTTGCTCAGACATGGCGAAATATTTTGTACAAACCCTGCTAGGCTGCTACTGTAAGGATTATGTTATCTGTATATACAGTAACAGTAGTTTATGCATTTCCATGTAGTTGCTTGCAGGATGATTTAAGATAGTGGGGTCAGGTGGTGACAAGTGTTAACAGACTTGTCATCACTCCTTACGGAGTATAATTAAATTATTATAAGTCGTACATATTTTTCGATTTATAAATTTCTTATAAAAATCGTAAATAAGACCCAATTGAGATCTTTAGAAATATATATAATTTCTAATTTAATAGCGGTGATCTACATAAAAATTAATCCTTTATCCAACTGATAAATTTATATGTAATTCGAAACTAATTTCAAATTTCTATTCGAGAAAAAAAAACCTATTTTTCAAATTTTACTTTTTTGTTAAGTAACTAATTTTCAAATTTAATATGATGACGATCCACAGTCGAAAGTACATGAATAAATAATTTTTCTTTTTTGAGAATAAATATAATTTCAACATTTATTGAAAATCCAATATTATAAAAAGTAAGAATCGGAATTAATCGGTGAAGGCATCGAACATGGATTAGTCGGATAATCGGGAATTAATCGGAATGATTAATCGGGATCAATTTAATATTATTTTTTTATATATATTTATTTTATATACATATTATAGATCTAAGTAATTATATAATAAAATTTTAAAATAAGAGAGAAAAACTTACAAGTTAAATAATTGAATTTATTATAAAATAATTTAAATATATATATTCCATATTTTGACCGATTAATCCGATTTTTAACTGTTTTTTATCAAAAAAAAATATTTTTTAACCCAATTAATGTAAACTCGGTTCGGAAAATTCCAGATTAATCGCCGTCTTTTTTAGCCCAGAGGAAAAATCTAGCATATGGGCTCGGCTTTTGGTACTGTGCAAGTTCAGCATAAGTTAGTGTTTGTTGTAAAATTTTGAGAATCCTAAAATTTAAAGTTGAGCTATTAAGCATCTGTTTGAGCAATTCAAAAGTATACATATGACCTGCACTTCCATTTGTTTTGACAGTTTTCTCCCTCCACCATTCATTTTCAAATTCCAATTCAAACTCATACTTATAGTAATAGAATATCACCTCAAATCTCAGTTTTGTACTTCATCGATCCCTTTCCTCTAATGCCTGTTCATGTTATGGAAGCAAGGTCGACACCGTTGGTAGAGGCTAACAAACATGTGATATAGCAACATAAGTTCGAAGTTCCCCAAAGCATCAATAAGTAGATTAACCGAAATCTTGACTTTACTCTAGACATCTAGTTGTGTGAGTAATCTTGGAGTACAAACAACTGTTACAATGACTATGTGATTCATCTGTTAAAAAAGGCGACTAATGAAAAGTAAAATATGCAGCTATCATGCTCACTAAAGGAACAGATAAGTTGTCATCCACTATCCCAGTCGTAGGCAAAGATTCAATTGCAGTTGCCAACAAAGAGATAACAGCAACTCTTTCGATAGTCCAGATCCAATCCAACTGGAAGTAACCTAGGGCAGAAAAGTAGTACAGCATCCTACATTTTAACCACAGAGCTGAGTTAATCGTAAGTGATGAAGCGACTAAATTTTTTTGCAAGTTCCCCTTCAGCTAAGAAATATATATTAACCACTTGATACACCCGAATTTTACTACAACAGCCACAAAATGTAAGATATCAAATGGATACTCATTTAAGGATGACAAGCATTTTGCCATCGGAAAAAATAGGATGACAAGCATTTGATAATAATGAAAATGAGAAACCCACCCAATAGACATCAAGAAACCAAAAACAAACATGGAGATGCTACCAGCCCAACTCTTTTGTTTATTGTAAGGAATTTTCAAGATCCCAAATCTTCTACCCATGATATCAGCAATACCTATAAAATCACCATGTCAGAATAAATTTAAAAGTACGACAAGCTATTTATTTTAGATTTATGGCAAAACATTTACCATCTCCACCACACATCATTGCCAGTGAAATCACTCCAACGGGTGATTCACGCCAGAAAACAACAGCACAAAGAATCAAAATCGAGACATAACATAGAGGGCCTTTCAACAATTCCCTACAAGGAGAAAACAATAAATAACTTAGGGTTATTAACATACTAGCCCTTGAACTCTTGAAGTATGTCCTTTTGTACACTTGAACCCTCAAAGGTAAAAAAACGTTCAATATAACACTTTAAGTTTGGCTTTTGTGATGTTTGACTCTTTTCGTTATTTTTTCCCAAAAATACCCTCATTGGATTTTAAAAATAGCCGGATTCTGATAACTATATTTTTGCTCAAAATTTTCAAGAATTACGTAATCAATGTAGGCATTCAATTGTAATTGTAAAGTGTTTTGTAATGTGTTGAAAGCATATATATACATATAGAGTTGGGTTCAATGGAAATCACTATTTAATTGAACACCATTATATATGTATGCTGGCAGAACATTTTATTATTACAATATATATTATTATGCAACACATTTTATACTCATGTTCTGCACATACAATACATATATGCTCTCCGAGTCACCAATTAAAAAGGGGTCTCTATTGAACTTTTGCCCCCTTATATGGAGTACTAATTGGAGGACATATATGTTCTGCATAATATTCTACTTATTATATATTGCAGCATGACATATATGTCCCCAATTTGTACTTCATTTAAAAGTACTCCATTAAATTCAACCCTACATATACATATACATAAATAATAATCCTTCCATCCCATATTTTTTTTATTTGACTTTTTGTAGTCAAATTAATCAAATTTTGACCAAAAATTACATATATTATATAGTTAAAAAAAATTAATAAAAAACATATTGTTAAAAAATATATCTAATCTACTTTAATAAATAATTCTTGGATTTCAAAATTTATAAAATTAGTTAAAATTTGGTCAATTTGACCATAAAAACTCAAACAAGACAAAAATTGTGAGAAGGATGTAGTATTATACATTTAGCTTGTAGTTTAAAGATCATAAAATCACGTGCTGATATATGTCATGTAATTGAAGATTTCAGCAAAAATTACTCTAGTTTCCGGCTGTTTTCAAAATCCGGCAAGGGCGCAAGGGTATTCTAAGAAGAAAAAATGGCCAAAATATGGTCAACATGTACAAAAGGCAAAACATATGATTTTTATTAAGAGTTGATGTGTGCAAACAGGCATACCTCAAGGGCCAATATGATAATAATACAATAACTTACATGATACATTTAAATAGCATAAGAAAGTTACAGTAAAACAATAAAATTAGGAATTTACTCTGGCTTTCCTTCTCGAGTAACAGATTTAATAAGTCCTTCATCTTGAGCAAACGAGAGACCATTAACCACAAGTCTTGACAGGTTTACTAGAGGAACTATAGAAGCAAAATATCGTGCTTCGGTTGAGGTGCTAATCTAGGATATAAACGATCAGCCAAAGTCATTACAAGATTCAAAAAATCATGGCAGGGTATCTTTAAAGCCAATTGGATACCTGAAAATTGGCCAGGAGGCCATGAAAAGAAAGCCAGAGAGTATGTGTACCAACTTTCTGCTGAGTTTCTGAAAGAGAAAATAATCATTTAAAAAAGCCAAGCCACTCCAATTCAGAAGCTCAACTATATACATTATACATACTGAAAGATATAAAAGTAAGAGAAACATACATCACTACTAAAACATTTTGTTTTCCATAGTCTTACAGCTGATGCTAGTTTGCCAACTAAAACATTATCGCTTGACTTTTTGACACGGATTTTCTATTCACATAACTGAACTATATCCCTCAGTGCCGAAGAATTAAAAATAATAATTCTAAACTACGTAGTAAAAAATATGTGTCGAAAAGTCAAACGACAAGAACGGGAGTACAAAATAATCTATTCTCCCGACATAAAAGAACGTATTGTATATTCACCTGTTGAATAATGTTGCGTTGGGTGAGATTATCAAAAGTAGCCACAAGCGCATAAGCACCGGTCATTACAGCAACCGTGGCGCCGGCGTCGTGTAGAATCGCCGCACCGCCTTCGGACAGGGCGGAAGCTCGAAAATCGCACGGCGGCGGAGAAATGTGGTGGAGATTGACGGTGGGAGATAGAAAAGGATTAGAATACCGGCGGTTGAGAACTGAGAAGCCGAGGTTTGAGTAGGATGCAGTGGACGGAGACGGCAGGGGTGATATGGTAATTATGGTCATTTCTGCTTGCGACTTTATCTTCTGACACTAGATATGCTCAACATTATCATCATCATCGTAAATAAAAAATGTTCACAGTACGATAAAGGGGTAGGTGGGGTAGGTGGGGTATGTAGTAGGGAATCTAATCTAAAAATCTAAATACAATCTGCAATCTTGTCTAGTTTATAATTTAAATTTAATTTAATTTTGAAGTTTTCCATGTTTTGCGATTTTTTTTACACATCTAAGTTAATTTTTAATAAATTAGTGGAGACTCAAGCTTGATTTGTTAGTGTATATATTTTATTTTATTTTGATTTGATGTATTAAAATTAGAGTAAAAGTTCTTAAAATTAATTTTAGATAACTTACCTAAAAGTCAATAACATTTTGAGTATAAAAAATGGATGATATTTTTGTAATAATAGAATCTGTCTCATTATATTTACAAAAATAATCTCGATATTGTATTATAATATATATTAATTTTACATAGTTATCTAAAGGTAATTTTAGGACCATTAAACCCCTTAAAATTAAATTTATTTATAGGGGTAAAAGGTTCCTAAAATTAATTTTAAATAACTTACCTAAAGTCAACAGTATTTTGAGTATAAAAAATGGATGACATTTTTATATTAATAAAATCTGTCCCCTTATGTTTACAAAAATAATTTTAATATTTTATTATAATAAATGTTAATTTTAGATAGTTATTTAAAATTAACTTTATGATCATTAAACCATTTAATAAATAAACTGATACATAAATTAACATCACATTATTGAAGTATTATAAATAGAGTAAAAGGTTTCTAAAGTTAACTTTAGATAAATTACCTAAAATCACCGGCATTTTAAGTATAAAAAATGGATGACATTTTTATAATAATAGATTTTCCCTCTTATATTTACAAAAATAATCTTGATATTGTATTATAATGAACTTTAGAGAGTTAACTAAAAATAAATTTAAGATAATATTGGTATATTTCGAACTTATAAATTATTTATAAGAATCGCCAAACAAATTATATTTTTTCTAACTTATATGGGACCCGGAAATCATACGTCTAATGCTATGAACCAGCCAGAATCAGCAAATAAGCCATGATAGACACATCACTTCTCTTCTAAGTTTTAACTTCTAATTAGTCGATTTAACAAATGAATGGTAATAGAGTAATCAACCCCTTTTCCCGACTTCAATCAATCCCAAACTATACATAGAAATTTTGATACACAAATATCAATAAGTATCATCCTTATAAGGAAAATGCTGCAGTGGCCACTGTCCATCTGTTCCGGTTTACACCTGCAAAATTATTAACACGGTACACATACAAAGATAATCTAGCCATTTAACGATAATGCATGACAGTGTGAATGCCTTCAGAATTCTCGAAACTCTAATTCTTGTTCTGTTACATTATCGAGGTTCAAGAACCGTAATAGTCAACTGGTTTGATGAAGAATTTGGATCATGAAATGTTCTCTCCGTGAAAAATCCAGGTTGTTTAGGATGAGGGAGTGAAATATTACTGCTCAACATTAGAACCACATGAGACATACTAGGTCTATCAGCTGGATGTTGTTGAACGCACAATAATCCAATTTGGATAACTCGAAACAGTTCATGATGGTTACATGACTCCAATATTGCCTCATCAACAAGTTCCAGAAGCTTGTCTTCTTTATAACTTTTCCATGCCTAAAAGAGATGATGTGTAACTGTTAAAAGAAGTGGTGCCTCTAGAATACAAGTATGATAATATATATTATAGGTGCTTACATGTCCAATAAGGTTTAGGCTATGATCACAGTGAATAAATGATCTGTTTTTCTTTCCACTTACTATCTCTATCACTAAAACTCCGAAGCTATAGACATCCGATTTAGTTGAGAATATTCCGTCTATAGCATACTCCGGGGGCATGTAACCACTGCAGGAAACAAAAAGAGAAAAGTATATCAATCTTTCACAATGGAATAAAAATCGTGGTAGGGTACCAGTATTTCAAAAACTCGTACTATGTCCCAACAACCCTTGTTGTATTTGCTTGAGTTTGGTTTCCTCCAAAACTTCTCGCCATGCCAAAATCTGAAATTTTTGGATTCATCTCGTGATCGAGTAGGACATTACTTGTCTTGAGATCTCTGTGAATTATTCTTAGTTTAGAGTCTTGGTGAAGATAGAGAAGTCCCCTAGCAATGCCATTTATTATGTTGTAGCGCTTTGACCAATCCAATACTTTGCTAGCTTCTTCCTCTGTTCAATTTTTTTTCTGTTCAATTAATTCATATAGTTCTGAAATTGAATCAAGTACATATATATACCACATATAATATTGGGTTTGAACCACTGAGATTATATCCAGCATTCATTTTGCAGAATTCCCAGGTAACGTGATTAGATTTAGTTAAAGAAACAAATTAATGGAATAGATAACCCAGTACTTATTCTTTGAAATAGTGCATGGATATTTGAATTCTGATCCAATAATCCTTGCGGAAAAACCATATTGCCTTGCTGGGCAGCATGATTACACTAACCTCGTTTCATCCACATCATTAATAGCATGTAATATGTCAATATATATTTATATAGGAAGGCCATACCAAAAATACAGGACTCTAGACATCTGTTGGGCAAGTATTCATATATCAGCATCCTTTCCCCTTTGTCAATGCAGCATCCAAGAAGTGTCACTAGATTTCTATGTTGAAGCTTGGCAATACATGAAACTTCATTCATAAATTCATCTACTCCTTGTCTTGAATCCTTGGCCAGCCTCTTTACAGCTATTTCCTGACCATCAGTCAGCAAGCCCTATAAAATAAAAATTAATCTTATGATGGTTCCATTTTCTGCAGTAGTGGATTGTACTATATATGCATCACCGTGAAATAATTTATTACTCTGGAACAGTCTAGATGTGTATCTATACTTGTTGAATAATATGATCCTTGTAAGCCCGCTTCCTAACACCTTGAGGTTTTAGGAGAACTGATAACTTAACATGGTATCAGAGCTCTGGTTGTAGTTGTACTACTGTTTCTGTTAGATTATCTCCAGTCTTTAAATGTGATCTAAAAATATGTGGGGGTATCCAGAATAAAAGGTTTGCAGAGAGCTGCAGAAAAACTTTTTTCTTGGGTTGTGGTTTCACAAGTAAACATTCAGCAATAATGTTGTTTTATTATTCTACTTCGTAAGACGTTTAGATAGAAACTAAGGATATCTTCTGCCTTATGGTGGCACAATACAGGGTGTGTAGCATTAATCATTCATGTGATAATAGAATGCATAACTTATGTCAGTTAAAATCACCTTGTAAACTGGTCCAAATCCACCTTCGCCAAGCTTATTAAGGTCGGAGAAGTTTTTTGTGGCATTTGCAATTTCTGTGAAGTCAAATAGTGGCATTTCGAAATCTTCCCCCTCAATTTTGTTCAAGGCTACCATTTCTGAATTAAATTTCATTCTCCCTGTGAATAAAGAAATGTAATTTAAGCTCTTTGTTAGCAAGCAAGTACTGAAGTGACAACACAAATCTTAGTATAGTTTACTTGACCATGGAGTTTTACAATCTACCTCTTCTCTTCTGAATTCTCATCCTCAGTAAGTGCAGCATTAGGAAAAGTAGAGCTGTTGCTAATATGGTCAACAGTATCACGATTGCCTTTGTAACTTTGGACATCTTACTTTCCATTTTATAATCTAAGGTTATTGGGAAAATGAAGTAAATAACAACTGAGATAGCATTCTGTAATAATCTTTGTACTTGTTTAATTAGTAAAAGATATCTTACCAAACTCGGAGGACATTTTTACATACATATCTTCCCCATCCGTGTAGTACTTGATATCCTTCAGCTCACCATACCATAAGATGCATCCACTTCCCCCTTGTCTAATATCTGCATTCGTATAAGCTGTACAAGAGCAATTCTTTAAGCACAATCTCTCACATTCCTCTAGGTTTATGCTCAAATTATACCATGAAATTCGCGTGTCTGGCAATTTCACACCCGAATATTTCATAAAACTCTCTCCACTCCCGCAAGTCATGGGACTTCCGCGGACACACCCATCAGAGTAATTTCCTACTTCCCACTTTTCTCTAAATTTTGGAACAAATCCTTTCAAACATTCACATCTAGGATAGTTATTAGGATTACAACCTCCATACGGACCACAGAGTCCGTAACGATCACATTTGCCCATATGCAGAGTAGTATAAACTACCCAATCTTGATTTCTATGACTCCATATCATAATAGTTGATTCACCATCTGGATTCAACACATACCTCGATATAGGAGTATTGTCATCAGCAAGTTCATACCTAAAATAAATTTCATTCTCATTAAAAACAAATTCATCTACATAAAATCCAAACATTTTAGTCTTTGAGTTACCACTAAACCATAAACCAACCCACGGTCCAGCTCTAGCCCATAACACTGAACCTTTCCATAGAAGTAACTGCGGAAAACCATTAGTATCCATCCTGTGAGTAAACTTACCTGGAGCTGGATCATTTACGCTTCTCCACGGTGTCAAGCACCTATCAATACCATTCACCAAGTCTATTCCAAACTTCATCCCAGGTAACTGAGTATCTACAGGATAATCAAAACTTTGCCACAAATAATTCTCCGAATCTCTATCAACTGCATCTCTTAAAACAAGATTTCCATTATCTAATAGCTGTACCACAGGATTCTTAATCACAGATTTTCTTGAAACTGAAGTCCAAACAATTTCACCTCCGCCACTGGTAACCACTATCGATCCTTTACTATTGAACATTACAACACCTGAAGTGTTATTAAGTGGTGTCTCTCTATTAGCAACCCATACTAGTGTTGATTTCGACATCATGTACCATATACCAAGATATCTGTTTTTGGAACTTCCTGGACTAAAAAAACCAAGTTCGAAATTCCTACCTGCTGATACAATCGTGTTACCATCCGCAATGGTTTGGTTTCCTCTGAGTGTGTCTAATGCAGAAGATGGGTACAAGTTTGAAACAAGAATGCAACAATACAGAATGATGGTGATGCATTTTATAGTTTTGCTCGATGATGATCTGTCTGGTTTGAATATGGACTGCTTTTTGTTCAACATGGTTTAGGCCTCTCTGCTTTCATGGAGAGCTATAATATTTCCATTTGAATACCATTCCTTGCTCAGATTTTGAATTCAGTAGTTTGATATCTTGAAATGTGGACTTTACGAAAACAACCTTAGATAAGGTATGCGTGCATCTTATCCTAGTCAGTCAGTGTTTGCTTCGGTTTATAGATGAGTTGGTATCTTAGAAATGTAGAGATTTTGTTCAAGAAATGGTTATGCAGGCGAATGAATATGTATTTGTATACAGCAACAAATAATATAGTTCATCTTGTTTCTTATCCTGCAGAAGAATATTAGAGTAGTTAAAGCGGCCAGTTTCAATCTTGGTGGCTAGCTGGAGGTGAATTATTTCTTGTGATTTGACCTTGAACAAAAAATTATTCTTTAGTATTTTTATAAATTTAAAAATTGAATTTTATAATATAATAAATATAGTTTATTTATTATAGAATATAAATAAAATTAATTATAAAATTAATCAATTTAATAAGGGTTTAGTTAAAGTTATATTTATTATAGAATATAAATAAAATTCATTATAAAATTAATCAATTTAATAAGGGTTTAGTTAAAGTTACAAAATGAGTGAGAGAAAAAGATATATAATTTAATTTTATATTTACTGTATTAAATATTTACTGTATTAAAAAGGGGTGTCGGGTAAAATATACTGAAGTTCGAAAAACAGCTGTCAAGCATGATCTAATATTGAAAGATAGATCCAATGTGACAGTATTGTAAAAAATGTATATGGGAACAGGCGAAACTTTTAAAATTATTTGGGAACAGGCATCTTTATATAGTACTGTTTTTTTTATATTTATCGGTTGATTTTTTGCACGTAGTTTAAAGTACTTTGACCGTATAGTTAAAATAATTATTTTTAAAAAAATTTTTTTGTGAATTTTAGTATAAGTTATAAATTTTTATTCAGAAGTTTTTTTTAGAAAAATAATTATTTTAACTACTCGGTCAAAGCACATTAAAATGTGTGCAGAAAAGTCAAACGTCAAATATAAAAAAACAGAGGGAGTATCTAGGATGGTGATTTTTATCAGAAAAGTTGACGGAGTGTGGTGATTATTGTATATTGGGAACTGAGATTGTTAGGATTTTTTAGTTGATGGGTTTTCAATATCCAACTCCTAACAATGTGCACCACTATTTATAGGGGATCAAGACCACATAATTCTTGTTGAAGTAGAAGCCCGTTAGGAAAAGACCACCTTATCCGCCCTTTATTCAACCCTGATTTGATAATCGAAACTTAGTACTACATTGATGCTTGTTTGGATAGTCCAAAACCTAGTATAAGGCCCAAGAACTTTATGAATCCGACGTTGACCTGGAAACCATGGGCTCTAGTCGGTCCACTACAACTATTTCCCTGATACCTTGACTAAAGGCTAGCATTAGATCCACCTCGAATGTTGGACGCGCCCTAAACCCCTAGTCGAGAACAGCCTGTCTGAGTACAGGGAAGGGAAAGGATCTTCCAAGCTGAGGTCAGCTACATCCCAAACCTCCCCGCCGAGGACAACTCGTGAAGTACAAAACAATGGTCTTTAATAATTAACTCTGAAGGGCCTTCAACAATTAACATCGGAGGACCTTCAACAATTAACCTTAGAGGGCCTTCAACAATTAATCTCGGAGGGCCTTCTTTAGTTCCTGTAGCTGAGTTAAGAACAAACAAACAAGATGCAACTTTCAGTCACCAACATAGGAGTCACCGACATCCGACCAACATAGGAGTCATCGGCCTCCGGCCAATATAGGAGCTACCGGCCCCCGCCAACATAGGAGTCATTGGCCTCCAGCAAACACAAGAGTTACCGCCCCCCGCCAACATAGGCGTCAACGGCCTCCGGCCAACATAGGAGTCACCGGTCTTCACCAATATAGGCGTCACCAGCCTCCGGCCAACATAGGTGTCACCAGCCTCCACCAACATAGGAGTCACCGACTAATATAAGCGTCACCGGCCTCCACCAACATAGGAGTCATTTCATTAAAATAAATAATTTTCATTAAATTTTGAGGCATAAATTTAATCGGAACTTGATATGGAATGTTCACATGATAACGTGATAACATAATGATGAAATAAATAAAAGGTTGAGTTATGAAAAATTATAAAAAGAAGTTAAATTTAACTGGAAAAAGAGTATGAGTGCGTAAAATCTTAAAAATCCAATGTAATGCATTTATATATTAGCGGGTTGAGACGTTGACATGCTTAATTAGCGAAAATTTAGTTTAGTATTTTTTTTACATTTATCAAAATTTCTAAACTTAACGAAATACAATTTCATTTAGAATGAGTGGGGCAAATGAAATCAAAAATGTGTCTATACTTATACATTAGCACGATACCACTCATTCTAGTGATTAAGTTGATAATTAACTCATTTTTAATAAGCAAAATGTTCATCAAGTATTTTACATATAAAAAATAAGAGAACATTATTTAAAACTTAGATTTGAATTTATTTGGTTTATTGGTTTTGAAATTTCAATGTTAAAATAATAGAATTTCAAACAAAATTTTAAAACATTATATATATAGAATAAAAAATGTTCTCAATATAAAACCCTACTCTCTCCCTCTCTCTAAAAACCAATGCCCCTCTCTTCTCATAAATCTCAAAACTTTCAGTTTTTTTTTCTCCGTTTCAAGCGGGCCTTTCGAAATCCGATTATCTTTTGTTTATGGGTTTGACTTTCAAATTTAAACTTTGTTTTTCCCTAAAAAAATCTTCATCCTTGGGTAAGATTTGTGTTCCCAATTTATTTGGGTTTTGTTTATACTCTCCCTGCTAGAGCTTGATATTTATTTTGGTTTGATTTAATGTCCGGGATGTTAGATTTACAGGATTTTCAAGGTTTTGATTCGACGATAAAGGTTTTTATGTGTTTGCTTCGGTTTGGTATCTTAGAAATGTAGAGATTTTGTTCAAGAAATGGTTATGCAGGCGAATGAATATGTATTTGTATACAGCAACAAATAATAAAGCTCATCTTGTTTCTTATCCTGCAGATGAATATCAGAGTAGTTAAAGCGGCCAGTTTCAATCTTGGTGACTAGCTGGAGGTGAATTATTTCTTGTGATTTGATAAATTCGAGTGCGGAAAATCTTAAAAATCCAATGTAATGCATTTATATATAAGACGGGGTTGAGACATTGACATGTTTAATTAAAGAAAAATTAGTTTAGTAATTTTTTTGCATTTATCATAATTTCAAAACTTAACGGAATACAATTTCATTTAAAATGAGTGGGGCAAATGAAACAAAAAATTTGTCAATAATATACTTGATATATTAGAACGATACCACTCAAGTGATTAAGTTGATAATTAACTCATTTTTAATGAGAAAAATGTTCATCAAGTATTTTACATGTAAAAAATAAGAGAATATTATTTAAAACTTAGATTTGAATTTATTTGGGTTACTGGTTTTGAAATTTCAATGTCAAAATAATAGAATTTCAAACTAAACTTTAAAACATTATATATATAAATAAATTAAAATATAAATTTTTGAAAAGTAAATTACAAATAATAAAATTATTATTTTTAATTTTTTTTTTTGATTTCAAAAGAAAAATTAACTTAAAAAATCATGTAACAAATACAGTAAGTATACGATTTGAAAAAGAATAGTCCGTATCTCAGAGAGAATCAGTGTAAAGTGGGTACCCTTTCATATCTAGCACAATCATCCATACAAATATCATACACACACTGTTGCTTCACTTGTACAGTTCTACTACTGAATCATCATCATCTCTCTCTCTCTCTCTCTCTCTCTCTCTCTCTCCCTCTCTCTCTCTCTCCACATTTCACATGAATTGCCTTCACAATCTCCCCAGGTTTGCTATCCATTCATCCCATTTAATTTCATTTCTATATATTCCAACAATATCATCACATTTAATAATAATTGAAATTAAACTTTTTTATTTTCGATAATGTTCAGATTCAGATCCTCATTTTTGCCACTTCACGATAGTAAATGTTGCGCTAACATAATTTATTCTCCCTGCGTTGTCAATCGCATGGTAATTTATGCTTTTATCTCATCTGAATTTTATATAATTTAGTAGTATAATTTACTCTCACTATTTATATGTATGAATGTGTGTTTTTATGTATATATGCAGGGAGTTATCAGTTCTACTGATCGGCGTCGAAACATTTCTGTCAAGGTCATTTTATTTTTATTTTTAATTGTGTGATTTTTACTAGTTAGTGTTTATTTAGCTACTGAATTGTTATATGATTCACATTCTAAAGCTATGTGAATTTTGTATTAATCATGTACATGTTTTGTCCAATACATGAACGTGTTCTGTATCTTGTTTTAGATTTTTTGATATTTAGGATATTGTCGAGTCCATAAGACAATTTCTACTTTTTTCGTTAGATTTTCTATGTCTTTCTTCGGAGAATACGAGTTGTGGTATGCCTGATCACAGATGATTAATTTCTTTCAATGTATATATAAACCTTGTGGATGAGATTTTAACCGTTACATAGTTTATTTCTAGTTTTAATTATTCGCGCCATTATAATTGTATTTCTACTTTATGTTCAGCTCGAGTACAGCCGAACTGTTTACATTTAAATATTAAGTTGATTGAGTTTCGAAACTGATATATACTGATATGTCATTCGTCCTAGTGGACTGGAGATTTTCACATTTGTTATAATACCAAAAATAGTTCATGACTGAATAGTTATCTTCTATTCTCCCATTTCTTTGATTGAATTGCATTTCGCGCTCTAGAGAATTTAGTTTGTGATACTGCATATGTGACATTAGTTTAGAAGGTAATTGAATTCCATGACTTTTTTGGCCTTGTAAGAGAATTTATAAAATAGTCAGAATAAGTGCTTATTTATTTTCAATCTCTTCTGATCGTTTTTTAGGGGTTACTTAAAGTGATTAGGTCATTAATGTCTCATTTTAGGCAACAAATGGCTCTGCACCAGTTACCAATGCGGAAGGTGCTAAAGTGGAGGATCAGAAGTCTGATGAATACAGTAATAACATGACTGAAGCTATGGGTGCTGGTAAGCTTATCGTACGGTATATTAAGACTTTGGTATTTGAGGGTAGCTTTTTTGATACTAATACTGGTTTATTTAGAATTTTTAATTCTTATCTAGGTTGTAGATTCTTAGCTAGTGATATGCATAAAATGAAGATTTAGGGCAACGATATATAAGTTATCTGAGGGGTCTCTACCCCTGCTTTCTCGACATAAGCTACCCACTTATCTGCATAGACTTCAAAGCTTATCTATAAAGACATTCTTTCCCAAGTACTATCAGGCATATATATAGTGTTTGTATATTTCTATAACATTTTTCCTGATGTATTTTGTACAGTGTTGACATATAGGCATGAATTGGGAATGAACTACAACTTCATTCGTCCGGATTTAATTGTTGGGTCATGCCTGCAGGTGATACTCTTATGTGTTCTTTTTAGGCTGAGAGCACGTATTATTGTTTCAACACCAGAATCTTATGACTTATCTTCTTTATCTGAATGCAGACTCCAGAGGATGTGGACAAGCTTCGTGTCATTGGAGTGAAAACCATTTTTTGCTTGCAAAAAGATTCTGATCTAGAGTATCCTAGCAGTCGAATCTTATATAAATACTCCTTTTCTTGCATGTGAAAAATTCAAGATCATGCTTCATAAACAGGAGATTATTTGAGTGTAACATATGAAACAGATCTCTAGCAAAATTATAAATTTGTGAAAATAGTAGTGTATTGGCTCTTAACTCAATCTCCAGATACTTTGATGTTGACATCAATGCCATTAGGGAATATGCAAGCACGTTTGATGACATTGAGCACTTGCGTGCTGAAATAAGGTTGGTTAAATTAATAGATATAGAAGTTCATCCGTTCTCTTTCTAAGCCCCCTCCTTTTATGCTTTATTCTTTACTTTTATCAGAAGCTGTAGTTTGGGTTCAAGAGCTGGTATTTTTTTTAAATATACAAATTATCTTTAGGCTTAAATGTAATTTAAACCCTGTGTTATTAACAATATACAATTCAAACCCTCTTTTAATATATTTAGTAAATTTAACCCTACGTTTTTTAACTATTTACAATTGAAACCTTTTTTAAAATAATTAGTAAATTTAACCCTATGTTTTTGAACTATGTACAATTGAAACCTTTTTTTTAAAAAAATAGTAAATTTAACCCTATATTTTAAAACATTTATTAAATTTAATCTTGACTTTTTAATTTTGGAATAAAATAAATTTTACGACAAAATTTTGAATAAATATTCGTCAAATGCACTATTGTCAATTTTTTTTGTATAGATATTATCTAAGCATAATAGATATTTGCAATTATTAGGCTTTTTTTCTTATAAAATGGATATTTAGATGTTTATTTTCTATATTAATATATCTATATGTATAATATATTATATATGTTCAATAAAATTTTAATATATGTTTATATTATTCCATCTTGCCATCACACTTAAGCATAATAGATATATGTTCATCACCGAATTTAATTTATTTTCAAAAATACTCTTCGATGAATATATTCTCGAAAATATTTTTTCGATATAAAATTTATTTTATTCCAAAATTAAAAAGTCAAGGTTAAATTTACTAAATGTTTTAAAACGTAGGGTTAAATTTACTATTTATTTTATAAAAGGTTTCAATTGTACATAGTTAAAAAAACATAGGGTTAAATTTACTAATTATTTTAAAAATTTAGTAATTATTTTAAAAAAAGGTTTCAATTGTAAATAGTTAAAAAACATAGGGTTAAATTTACTAAATATATTAAAAGAGGGTTTGAATTGTATATTGGTAATAACATAGGGTTTAAATTGTAAATAAGCCTTATCTTTATCTTGTAGATCATCTCTAATAGTTTAGCTTTGAAACCAGCTAAGTATTTTACTATGCAAATTATCTTTACCCACAATTTTTTATAGTCACAGTAGAGAAAATTCGTCCTTTATGCGAGTTTAAGTTCTAGTAGTGTGAGCGAGTAATCTTACTAAACTTATGATAGAAAGTTACTAGTTTCATAGGCTTTCCAATACCGTGTAGAGCTGTATTTAAAATTTTCCATGATTTCAAATGACATTGCTTTGATATATCTGTTTTAGTCTTTCTGAATTAGCAATGTATTTGTAGATTAAACCATGCACACTTTAGAATACTACAAACTTATGTCTAATGGAACAGGGACTTTGACGCATTTGATTTGAGGTTGCGGCTTCCAGCTGTCGTCAGCAAACTACATAAAGCAGTTAATCGAAATGGAGGTGTAACTTATATACATTGCACAGCTGGACTTGGAAGAGCACCTGCAACTGCTGTAAGCATGTTAAATTAGTGTCATATTTGGTATCTTAATACAAAGAGAATAATTAATACTGTAGTATTCCTGTCTTAGCCCGTGTCACTGTTGCCCTGTTAAATTGCACCGATTCTTGCTATGACTTGCAGTTGGCATACATGTTCTGGGTTCAAGGCTATAATCTTAAGGAAGCCCTCAACATACTACTGGTAATTCCTGTCATTATCTACTTATGGATCTTCTTGTTGCAAGTCTGTAATGCATAAAATACATTTAAATTTGTACTTTATATGCAAAATTTTCGAAAACAGTTTACCTGTTGAATCGATAAACAGTTTTTCCTAGGGCCTGGAAGTTCAGTTTCTCAGCATAATCATATACTGGTGGACCGAGAGTCTTGTATGTAAATAGATGGATTCGGTCGATCATGCTGAAAGTAAAGCAGTCCCAGCTTAATTAAGATATCCAGTTATAAATAGTAATTCAAATGTATTTATTTCTGAAGTAGTCCATATATCTTTCTTTATGTGTTCTTGCAGGGCAAGCGTTTTTGCTTCCCAAAACTTGAAGCTATTAAGAGTGCGACTGCTGACATAGTGAGTAATTTTCTTTTAAACAAGAAGTTTTAAAATCCAACTAAATGATATGTTGTATTATGTTTTTAAACTCTATCTGTATAAGGGTTTGGAAGTTCTTTACTAAGAGACTTATAACAATGGTCTTCTTTAGTGCATATAAATAGTCACAAAAACTGAGTGGAGACTGTAGTGAACCTAGAAACTTGGAATTTAAAAATTGTAGATAGATAGATAGTGTAGCACACAACTGCTTTAGTACGCAAGTGTGGGTGACATTGATGCGTAATATATGTATTTCCTTTATTCCAATAAAAGATTTATTAATGTTTTATGTTTCCATAAAGAACAAGTACTTTGTGGTAAAATAATTTTTTTTAATGGCATATAAGCAATATAACTGTTTTGTTGTTTCTGAAATTGCATATAAGCAATATACTGCTGTTTTGTTGTTTCTGAAATGCATTATCAAATTTAAAACATTTGCCTTGAATCGTATGGAAGATACGGTTTTGTATAAGAATATTTGGATCAGATCAGTGTATCACTGTAGTTTCTATTAATACACTTTCCCTATTACTTGAATATTATCTTTTGAGTGCTAAGTTAGATTTTGTGTTTTTAAAGCTTACAGGTCGGAAAAAGAAGCCTGTCACCTTGACATGGAATGGTGACAATTGTTCGTCGGTGGAAATTTCTGGTCTTGATATAGGATGGGGTTCGGTATAATGATACTTTGAACTTTTAAGCTTATCATGCACTTAATCTTGAAGTACCTATCTTATATTTTATATGTGGGTTCGCTTTACTATTCTGCTGCTATGCTTGGTGTGGGTTTCTATAGTTTCGAAGAGCTGAAAGCTGTACTTTTGACTATTTCTTACATGTGGCACAGCACCTGCTAAATGTCTTGATATATGAATTGTTGACACGGCATGCAAAATTTAGAAATTTTCGTAGAAGTTAGTTAGGTAATATATGTTATGTGGTCAGTTTTAGTCCAAATATTTGATGATTTAGCATTCATGAGGTGTTGGTTAATTGGTTTATTGTCTCTACAGCACAGTTGGAGTTATTTGCATAATCTTAACTTTTTGTACACGAGATAGCTTCTTAAATGATATGAGTGGTTTGTGTGGATGACATGCATACATCTCATATGCTTAGGATTAGGATAAGCATCTGATATTTGAACTGGTTGGACTTACTGGATACGGTTGGTTTGGTCTGGTATGAATGTAATTAAGGGGGGAATAGAATGAAACTGCTTCTATTTTATGGATAAATATTTATATATTTTTGAGTAAATTGCATTATGTGTACTTGTACCTTGGTGGCTTGGTATACCATTTGCAATACTATACTTAAGAAACTACCACTTGCAATATTGAAGTTTATATTGTGTCTATTTTAGCTAATGTCGTGACCTTTTTTTTTGTCCATTCACATTTTAACCATTAAAATTTTAAAATATATGTTTACTTCGACCTAAATAAATGGTTATTGAAATAAAAACCGGATAAGAAGTTCTCAAAAAGTTAATTGAAATAGACAAAATTTGAATAAATGTATATGAATGTAATAGTATTTTCAAATGTTAGTTTTGAAAATATAGTATTGCAAGTGATATGTCAGGCAAAGTGCAAGTACACATAATTTCATTAGTACAAATTCAAACTAAAGCTCAACCCTACTGATCCAGGGATGAATTCTCATTTCTACTTCTATTTTCCTTCACAAACCTCATCATAGAAATTTGCATACTCTCATTTTTTTTGCTCTTCCCTTTACATACTTCTCTTCCACCTCTATATTTGTTCACATATTTCCGGTTCTATCTCTTCCAACCAAATGAAGCATTAGTATCTACTCCCTCCATTCCAAAATGATAGTCGTTTTGACTTTTGATACGTATGTTAAGGTGAGAAAAAAACATAGTTAAACTCAGTATTAAATTTAAAATTTTATATCAAATAAAAATATAGATTCTAAACTTTTATTTGATATAAAAATTTAAATTTTATAATAAGTCTAATTATATTTTTTTTACACCTTAACATACGTGCCAAAAGTCAAATCGACTATTATTTTGGAACGGAGTTAGTATTAAATTTTATGAACAAACTGCTTATTTTCGCATGACATTTAATTCACTATTAAGTTATTGTCCCACTACTATGGTACAATACTTTCTGTCAAATTTAACCAGAATGTATTGCTAATGTGCTATGTAGCAAAGTAATCTAATTTGAGTCCAAGAAGATAAAACAGCAGTCTATGACAATCATTACAAGTTGTATAATATTTTGTGGTAAATTGAGTTTCATGTTATAGAAACTGATATTGGATGATATATTTCCGTGATAAACTTTTTTTTTATATCTAAACACCAACTTCAATATAGGGTGTTATCTATGAAGATAGAAACTCCCTTTCAAATGCATAGTTAATTCGTGTCATTAGTGTTCGGTATCCTGTAGCTTCTGATACACAATATGAACATGGACCATCAAATTCTAAAACATTTGGCACCTGTGCATTAAGATTTAAGATCATGTACCATGACCAGCTTTACTAGTAAATTATGAGAACGGAATATATGCTTGTACTTCGACTTCTACAGAATACAGGTATATATATATATATATACTTCTGAGATGAGATTTAGGACTTAGGAGGATTGTTCAAACTATGATAATTACTTGATTATACATGAAAGGCGGTGAATCATTTCCATATAAATAAAATAACAATGTTTCTTGCTATTTTTTCAGAAAATACCTTTAAGTTATGATCAAGAACAAGGATTGTGGGTTCTTCACAGGGAATTGCCTGTAAGTGCTTCCGATACTCCGAAAGTGCATATGCTTATTATATACTGAAAATTGATCTCTGGTAAAGATTGTCCTGTCGTTTTTTACTGAGAGTCTGAGAACCAATTAATTTTCCCTTTTGCATCAATATATTCCTCACAATTTTTTTTGAGAGGTAATAAAAGTAGGAACAGGGAGCGTCGTCTTGAATACATATCCCTGGTAATAATCTATCAATACTGTTTCATTTTGATGCGGGATTAATTCCTGAGAGAGTGTTAATCAATAGTCCTCCTTGTATGAACTAAAAAGTGATGAAAAGTAGTGTATGCTAAGGATTAAGTATGAGATTAAACGCCTCATCATCGTACGAAAAAACAGAAGAAATAGTTAATAGTCTGTTCCAAAAGCTCTCTCTTGAAACAAAAAATCAGTATAATTTAATGATATTGAGTCCTGATATTACAGGAAGGACGCTATGAGTATAAATATGTTGTTGATGGCGAATGGTTGTACAATAAAGATGAACCGGTCACTCCAATCAACAAGGATGGTCACATCAACAACTATGTCCAAGTATGTTTCAATCCTGTTATGAAGTATTAGCAATGAGAACTTTTTAATTTGTTTATGGCTTTATGCAAATATTACTCTGCCTAATAATCATTTGCATTCAACTCTGCTCCATATGTAGTACCTGATATAATATAGGTCCCTAGTAAAATTATTTAGAGCAGATAGTACTTAATTTGTTTTGTGATTAAAAAAAGTTAAGGAGTTAATATTTTATTATTCTAAATTTATTTCCAATTCTTTCACCAGAAGCTCTAAAAGAATATACAGGTTTTTCTTTTTCTCCATTGGTCATCTATTAAGCCAACATCATTTATTTGGTGGTGCTCCTAAGAACTTAAACGTCAAAAACAGTCCATCTCTCCCAAAGTTGTTGCAACAAATTATGCAAGTTACTGACATCCAATGCTAATTAGTTTATAGATACTTTTTGCATTCTGTATGCCAAAAGTAGGAGACACATCACACATAATTTTAGATTACAAAATTTCCATACCATTCATTACTATTTTTACTAATATAGGCAGACTATTATGACATAATAGCAACCATGTTTATAAAATCTATTTTAGGCATTATATGAAAGTTCTCGCATGCATCTTCAAATTTTGGAACATGATAGTAAATTTTAATTGTGTTCCGTATGCAGGTGTCAGATGATAATCCAGAGAGCATTACTGCCAAATTGCGGGAGAGGTTGATGGCTGATGAACCAGATCTTACTAAGAATGAGCGACTGATAATACGCCAATTTCTTGAAGCTCGTCCAGATGAGGAATGAATCGCTAGTTGTATATGAGTCAATTTTATATGGAACTGTATATCCACTTGTTATAATGATTGTATCAACCTAGAGAATGTTTAAACTTAAATATTATCGCTAGTTGTATATGATTGTATTAACATCCATGGAGAAAGCAGATAAAAAAATGTCATCTAGGAAATTGTACATAGGAAATTGTACTATAGATGTAAACTGTTGTATGAGGGGAAAAATAAAGTATATAAAACATCCAAACTGTATGCCAGACTACCAGTATTCAAGTTATGAATACGAGATGTAGAATAATAAATAGTGAAAGTTAAAACAAGTTATGAATTACTTTTATTTGTAGTACTCTCAGTAGAAGATTGGATTAAATGTCGTTTTGATCCCTCAACTGACTATTAATTTTTAATCGGGTCGTCTAACTGAAAAAAACTTTCAATCAGGTCACACATCAGTTATAAGTTTTCATCCGAATCTTTAAACAAATTAAAAAATTCACGACCGTTAAATATTGTTGACCTTAGACGGAATCCGTCTATTTGTTGCCAAATAAGCCACCACATCAGATGTTTAATCCGCTAAACTTTTAAATCATCTATCTTTTAACCCGATTCAATAGTAACACACTCATCTTTTAACCCGATCCAATAGTAACCCACTCATCTTCTAAATATATTATTCCTAATTCTAAATACACTTTATCACATTCAAATTCCTAAACCTAATTATACAAAGCATAGAAAGATGGTGAGAAAAAGGGCGGGGAGTGAACTTCATTTAATTCAATAGAAGAACAAGAACAAAAATGTTGAAGATGAAATTGTCATTGAAGATAAGGATGTTGGAAGAGATGAGTCCGTCGGAGAAAATGAGTTCGTCGGAGGAGATGAGATCAGAGGTGAAGATGAGTCCGCCAGAGGGGATGAGACCGGAGGTGAAGACGAGGCTACTGATCTTTCATTAAGCACTAACATCTTCTTTTCTACAAAACTCAACTCGCCCATAACTTTTTACAATTCACCATCCCAGATCCTCATTTTGACCTTCAATTCTTGTATAACCTCTCTAGGTCTAATCCGCGTAGGGGTCGGCCCATAAAAAAATTGCATTTTTTTGAGGATCATTATAGTTACTGCAACCAAAAAACCTTCTATCGGGGTCAGTACTTTCTCATCAAGCTTCTTGAAGTGGTGCTACAATATCACACTTGCATTTTATGTTACCGAATCCCTATTCGAAACTGGAGTTGCAATTCTTACTATTTTTTTACTGATAAGTTTGAAGTAGTGGAGTTTCTTGAAGTTGACATGGAAGATGGAAGAAGGAAGAAGGAAGAAGGAACCTAATCAGAGAAAAATATCTCAAGGTGTTAACACCTCCATAATTATGAGAATATTGAGGATGACAGAGAGTCGAACCTTAGACCCCTGCCGACTGGAGTTCTGATAACATGTTAAGTTACCATTTCTCCTAAAATCTCAAGGTGTTACAATAACGACTTACCAGGATCATATATTATATTCTAATATATATATATATAATATTATATTCTAATATGAAAAAGAGATAAATCATTTAAATGGAGAAGAATGAGTTGTGGGTTATAAATTTTTAGATGGTTAGGCGTTATAACGGTTTTCTGACTTGGACATGCCACATTATTTAAAAATCAATCATGTCAGCTAGCTAGTTGAATGAGTTTTCTGTCCAATATTTAACGTTAGTAAACGACTAGTGACTTGATTGAAAATTTTAAATATTGTAATGAGTTGACTGAATTTTTTTTTAATTGAAGGACCCAATTAAAAATTAATAGTCAGTTCAGTGACCAAAACACCATTTAACCCGCAGAAGATTTATGTTAAGCAGGTCTTAAATCTTGATCACAACTAATAATTCCTGCTTCGGTTGATCATCTATGAATTACTTTTCGATGGTTGCCCTCTTGTCACCGTCAGCGTCACCTGCCACCGTCTACCACTAGTCCACTACTAGACATGTCTTACCACTGCCATTGATTATTGACCATCGATAACTAATGAATACTATAAATAAATTTAATAATTGTAAAAAAATAATTATTTTCCGTATATAAAATGAGTGATTGATAATGTGCAAAGCAAATAATTTTTATAGTATAAAGTAGTGATTTGGGTCTAATTTCCTGCATAATTGAATTTAATGGGAGAAAGTTCATTTCAAAATTGAATAATGTAAGGGCTAAAATAAAAAATTACAAAACATTTGATAACTCTTAAACTTATTTTTCTTATTTATCAATTCTTTTTTCAAATAATCACATTTTATTCTTTTATAAAAACTAGCCAAATACAAATCTTTTTTTAAAACACAAACCTATTACTCTATTAGAATTATTTTTAAAATATTTATATCTATACTATATCTTTATTAAATATTTATCCAATTTTCAAAAATGAAAAAAGCACGCTTTTCCTCCTAGAATATATAAATAATATACTTGGAAACATTTTTAAAAAAAAATTAATTAGTAATGTATGATAATATTTTAAAAAATTATTAAATAATATTTATTAAGACAATTTTTTTTATTCAGTTCTCTTCTGATTTTCAGGTATACGGAAAAACGCGTAAACTAAAATGGGATGAGAGACACAATTATAAATATATAAAGGAAGCAACAGACATTTCAACTACTTTGTCTGTAATTATAGTTTGATATTTATGGGAGTTTCCACTTCAAACTCTCGGGGGCTGTTTACTTCAACAAAAATTTTCCATTTTTCCGTTTTCAGTTTCTCTAAAATTTTCTAGCTTTTCTATTACTTAGAAAATTATTAAAAACTGAGAAAACCTGTTCCAAAACATATTTTTAGTTAGCCTTTTTTAAAATTCATCGTAAGTACTTAATTATTATTTTAACATACGATTAGTAATTACAAGAATTCTTTAAATAATCTTGTTTCTTATTAGTTGTTCAGGTTTAATTTCTTTTATTAATTTAAAATTAAAAACAATATTAAAAATTAGTTCTAGATAGTATTTTATAGTAAAAATAATAATTTTTCATACTTTCTTTATTTTGTATGTTTGGGTTTCAAATTTATATCACCATAAATTTATCAACACATTTTTAGGTAATTTAAAATAAATTTATATTTATTAATCACGTCTTGTATCTTTGCATATTAAAATCTTGCATACAATATAATAACACATATTTCATTTTCATTTTAAATTTGAAAATTTTAAAAAACTCAAATGCATTAGGTTATATTAATCAGGAAATAGTACTACATAATAATATATTACTATCCGACAAAATTTATTAGTAATTTTCTATAATTATAATGAATGTTCTTTTTTGAAAAAATATAATTGTAATGAATGTTATATATACTGTTTATGAAATTAATATATCAAACTAGATCAAATACATGTATGTTAGAAATTGATGATTTTGTTGAAATTGGATAGTGGATAGTGGGTACCATAATTTTAGCCATAAATTCCATTTTTCGAGATTTGGAGAACACATAAAAAATGTTTTCTATAATTTTCCGGAGTATAATTATAATTTAGAAAAATTTGTTTTCCAGCTTTCCAGTTTTTGTTTTAGAAAATATCAAATTTGAACATGTTTTCTAATTTTTCATTTTTCTTGGAAAACTTTTCTAGAAAATAAGTGAAGTAAACCGTCCCAAAGATTTTATTGTTTAAGAGACATCTTAGCCCTTGAGTGTGTCTTTCAGGTAGATGATCAATTCATTAACACCTTTTCAATCAAAATTGTATTTTAATACAATTTATTTATGAAATTATCTATCCTAGACAAAAAAGATAAAAAAAATATATTTCTTCTGTTTTTTTATATTTGACGTTTGACTTCTTCGCATACATCTCAAAGTTCTTTAACACCATATTTAAAATAATTATTTTTTTAAAAAAAATCTGAATAAATATATAGCTTATATTAAAATTAACAATATTTTTTTTAAAATAATTATTTTAACTACATAATCGAAGCAAGTGATTCAAAACACATGAGCGCGAAAAAATTAGTTCAAAGGTACTTGGAAACATATTAATCAGTATCGGGATTTGTTGATATTTCACAACCTTCAAAGTTCAAACAATCAAACCATTTCAAAAGTGAAGAGACATACAGGACCAAACACCTTCCATACATTTTATACTGTATATATTCCCCGCCTAAAACACACACACACACACAAAAGCCTCAGTCATGGCAGCTCTATGTGACAACAAGTCTCATTTCCACGAAACAGTAAGATAATTCAAACTCACCTTTCCCCCCTAATTCTCTTCTCTTTTCTTCTATACATTATCATTTACAAATTTGTGTGTATGTCTTGATTAGTTTGGTGTTTTTTTTTTGAAAAAGGTACACTTGCACGAATGGTGGTTGGTTTGGGGTGAGAATGAGAAGCATGAGAAGAGACTTGCAGTTGCTGGCTACACTTCCCGGGGGTATGTTTTATTTTCTTCATTTGCAACTTTTCTTTATTAATGTCATGTATTCGGGCGTTGTTTGGCAAATTATATATTTATTATAAATAATAGAATTCCTAGTGATTTAAGTATGTATTTTGTTGTAAACGATCTCCATGTTCTGATGCATAGATTGTATTTTGAATTTCACGATTCTTTTGTGTGACTTAATTATATGCTGCCTCTTCTTTGCTGAATAACCGGAAAACTCATTTAATAAAAGGATTCGGTAAGAGTGATAGTTACTCCCACACTTGCGTGGTAGAAGCTTAAATTGGTAATTCCTCCTTGAACCACGTCACTTGCAATTTGTCTTTTGTTTCAGTATTTATATATTTGTCCTTACAATCATAATCGTTGTCCTTTTAGGTTGTAATTATCTATTTTTTTCCTATTTATATAAGATTTTTTTTATTTCAGATGAATTTGTACAACTTAAGTTGGGTTAAAATATGTACCACTAGTTTGAGGGCGTACATTTTGTCTCTGCAGTCAAAGGGCTTTGAGAGACATCTTCACTCTAGAAACCACAGATGGGACATACGTGGGGATCAATGGTCTCATAAATAAAACTCGCACAGAAGAAAATGACTTCCCTTCTGAGTATTCAGACTGTTCACTAGTAGCACTAATTTTTCTTTTGGGGTAGCGATGATGTGCAAGAAAAGTATTATTCTACTTAAATTTGATCTTGATTAAGTTGCTTCCATTTATTTGCAAATTATTACTTCCTCCGTCTCAATTCAAGTGGCTTGTTTGACTTTTCTGTAGTCAAATTGACTAAACTTTGAGAACTATTTACATTTTAAAGTAAATTGAACATGTTCTTCAATAATATATTTTTTTCAAGTTTTTATAGTTATCTAACACACATAATTTTCCGTCAAAATTGAGTCAATTTGACTATCAAAAAGTCAAACAAGCCACTTGAATTGGGACGGAGGGAGTATTTATTTATGTCGCATGATTCCATGGTCCAATTGTTTGTTCGTAGTCATTAGTAACACCTGGTGCAGTGAGACCATCTTAGAGAAAGTACCATTAAAGTTTTGTCTATTCTACACTACACGAGTTGCTTAAGAATATTAAATAAATCAAGTTACTTTAATCATAATTCATACTACATTTAAATACAGGTTTTCAAGTGTTTTTTTTCGGTTTTCCTCCCCACTGGGAAGTGTGTGCTGAACATTATTTGGTGCAAGGATTTGGTAACAATGACGTCTTAAGAGGTAACTGATTAGCTGAAGAAAAAACTTATAATAATGCCACTAGTGGTAACTGATGATTTTCACTAGTTTGTTTTGAATTAGGAGGCTGCACTCAGTTACCTTTTATGTGAATGATCTATATGTTGCTCTCTTAAATTATCTCTTGAAATATGCAAAAGCTTATTTCGTTTTCCTGTTTGATGATTATTTGTAGAGGATGCTAGGCTTGAAAGGTTGCAGGAATGCAAGTGAACAAACAGATGAGATGATCAATGCCGGAGCTGATGTCAGTCTTGGTGATTCAGACCTAGAACTGGATCAAAACCAGACAATCTGTATGATTGTAGACAGCTCAAAGAAGTCTAATTAAGCTGTTAGGATTACTAGGGCCCCTGGTGCAAAGGACACATACCAGAGGAAAACTGTGGCTGTTGAAAAAGAAAGAATTTTGGGGGGAAATTTTGGAGGAAGTCCAGTAACTCCTAAAGCTGATGTGATAACATCTGTTATTTCACCAGGATTGCCGAGTTTAAAAAGATCCAGATCAGGTTAGTTTGTTCCAGAATGATTACCTATTTGATTTTGTTGCAAGTTAAAAACAAAATAAATAGAAGAATCTGACTTTGAGCAAGTTATATACTCCTTCAGTCCCACCCATTTGTTTACATTTGGAAGAGGGTGTCCGACACGCATTTTAAGATGCATATAAAGTATAGTTCCATAACTTATTTTTTAATTTTTTTTCTCTGAATAAAAATTTAAACATTAAATTTTTATTCAGAAAAAAAATTTAAAAAGTTACGGAACTATATTTTTTATGCACCTTAAAATGCGTGCCGGACACCCTCTCCGAAATGTAAACAAATGGATGGGACGGAGGGAGTATGTTATTAAGGTGTTTTTTGCAATACCTTTGATTATGAATACTTCATTTTCTTTTTGCCTCTATCCTTCTGCTTAATGTTGTCTTTGCAGGAAGATTACTTCTTCCGACCTTAGAATATTGGCGTAACCAAATGGCTGTATATGATCTGGTATGTGCTTCATAATGCATTACTATTTATATGTTAATTCGATAGACTGGCCCATGCTCTGCAGTATGCATATACTGCACAGGACGGAGATGGAAATTGATAAGAGTTGTGTGTTCTAGGTGTAACTAGAAGTATTCCTATTTAGCTCATTGGCAAGCAACGGGTTTAGAGAAAGTAGTTGACATATAAAAGTTTGTGGAATATTAAGTGCTTAATTTATTACAAATATGTATTGCAGGTCTTAGGGTGCACTGTAGAATCATGATTCTTTTAATTCCATTTTATAGATTTCGTATCTTTTTTCTTTTAGCAATGAAGTATGAACTGGTATCTCAATGTTGACTTCTTCTGTCTCATAAATGCCATCTCACTACTACCTTCCTCAGCCCATTTAATGTTGGTACTTCCTTCTACTTTGAATTCCCCCTTCCCACTCTTGCAGCCTGATTACTGTTTATCACTATGAAAACAATATTTCTAAGTGAATTTGTGGGATGTTTTTCAATTCCATATACTTGCATGTTTCAAAGTTTGATGTTTTTTTGTTGTCTCCCACAACTCGCCAGCGGCGCTTCAAAATTTTGCATGCAAACAACATAGGTTAATTTGATTTAAGAAAAATCACAAAAAAACTTCAGCATCAATCATCATAGCTTATGCAGCATAATGTTTTTTTGATAATGTGAACTGCACAGAAAATCTTGTGAAATTTATTATGTTTTATGTATTCTATAATCTATACATTTAATATTGTATTATTGTTGTTTCCATCATTGGTCCAAGTAAATGTGAAAAAACGAAAAACAACTTACGTTCAACCTGGTAACATTAACAAATGTGAGATGAATTATGAGTTTCGAACTTCCGGTCCGACTCCTACAGGACGTTAACAGATATGTAGCGGGGAGATGGCACATGTTTGTTTATTGATTTTCGTCCGTTTAACTCATATATGGCCAAGTAAAATGTTTAATGCTTTTACAAAACATATGTATCATCTAGTAAACATTTTTTGTAATACATGCGTACTCGAAACTAGAAACAGGCAACCCTTTCTTTTTGGGTCTGATTTTGGTTTTCTTAATTGCAGGATCATAAAGTTATAGGAATCAAAGATGGGATTAGCACGCCATCTAGAGGGTTGTTAACTATTTTTTTGACTTGTATTTGTAGTTCATAGTATATTTTCAAGTTTTAAACCTTTTTACTACAAGATATAGTGCCCAATGTCATCTGGGAAATTTGTCCAGCTAATGTCATTGACAATTATAATAGTAATACATGCTACAATTTTTTGTAATTTATAAAGAATTATATGTCAAGATTTTTTTTTCATTATAACTTATGAAAATCTGTTAAGCATGGTTACAAACTTACATAAGTACATTATATAACTATATATAATTACGTTAGATATAGCCTGTTGTATCAAAACTTACAGAACTATCTTGTTTTCTAGCCAGTTAATGTATATCTTTCCTGTTGTTTACTAGTATAAAATGCGAGCATATTGACTATTGTAAGTACCCACAAGGGCTGAGATGACACATGAACCAAAGAGATCGGTAGGGAGCTCAAAAAGAAAAAAAAAAACCCAATGCTGCAATGGACAAGTCGACACATAAACCAAGAAGAGCCGTAGGGAGGACAAGAAGTAAAAATGATCCTGATGCTGCAATGGACAACTCGACACATAAACCAAAGAGAGCTGTAGGGAGGACATTCGTCCAAAACTGTTAACACATACCTAAACTTAAATATGTATTAATGATGGATGTGTAACACAAACATACTGCTCTAGTACTGTGACCTCTAGTTCTTTTGTTTTATGTTGCCAAAGAGTACACCTGCGAGATCGGAATCGGATATGCAGATGTAGACGCAAGTAGAGCCGGAAATATGTTTTAGTTCCTATATTAGTTGATTTTTTTTTTTAGTGATTTGTGCCGAAACACAATCACGTAGAAATAGATTTCTTTCGTTTAAGAAATTTTATTATCTAACCAAAAGACATATGTAGGGATGTCTAGGCAATAAAATTTTAATGTCGGTCCGAAAACAGAATACTTGTTAAAAAAAAATAATAAATAATTAGTATCTATCTTCTTAATAGAATAGTTGATCTTTCGTAACTCCCAAAATTCAATTTCTTTTTGCTGAGGGGTTGACATGTAAAACCATTACATCGGAGATGTTAGCACTGTAGTTTTTTCTAATTAATTGCGAAGTCTTAAGTTTTAGAGCATATGCATTAATGGTAGAACTTAAGTAATCTGTATTGGTTAATTTATATTGTTATCAAAAATTTAATAAATAATAATATTTTAAATAAAATAAAATGATGAATATAAAAAATATTAATTATTCGAAATCTACAAAAATATTTAGTGATAAAATATGTGAAATAAATAATTAGAATTAATTAAATAAGATAATAAGATAAATGTTCCAGATGTTAACTCACGTAACTTTCCTCGGATTAAAAAAAAATTCATATAATTACGTGAGATTATTATTGTAATTACAGATAATTATATACAATTACAAAAATACCCACACTAAAAAACATTAGCATCTTAGGTAATTTTCATGAGATAATCTCAGGAACTTTATTCTCTAATATAATATATAAATTTTATTTCAATGAATAATAATTGAAAAATTAATGGAGTTCAACCATTATATAAAAATTATAAAAAAAGCGAATTTTGATGTGAATAGGAATTAACTCCATCAATTTAATTGGTAAATTGATGTACAAAATGGGTGCATATGCTGCTTTAAGGCGATGAGAGCATGTCATAAAAAAATTGAAGTTCATGGATAACTAAAGAAGAATACAATAATTTAAGACACGACTAAATAAATAAATATTCCCTTGCTCCTTTTTAAAATGTTCATAAAATTTGAATTAAATTTTTTAGATTCTTCCATTTCTTTCATATTTATTACATAATTTAACATATATATATATATATATTTGTGTGTGTGTGAAAAATAATTAATATTGAAATCAACAAATTAAAGAATTAATATTAAAAATTGGTTAATAAAATTAAACTGAATACAGAATGGATAGTTAATGTTGGATAATTATTTTTTCCAAAATGTACTACTAAAACGGATGAACACACTAATATATAAAATTGTGGTTTGAAATTATAATAGTACAATCACAGTGATACTTATAAATTAAGGGTCACTTGACTTAACTTATAAATTAAAAAAATATGTATTTTCTAATTTATTAATAATTTATAAGTTACCGCAAACGGTACCTAAATATTATGAAAAGATATTATGTATAAATTTCAAAGAAACTCAAATAGATAATGAGCTTGTTTGGCTATTATGACTTAAAGTGAATTAACGTGATAAGCCGGGAGTTTAAAATACATGTTTGACTAATATTTTATTATGAGTGACTTATAAGTTTTTAAAAATATAATAATAAAAGTGATTTATGAGTAATTTATTGCATATGAATAATTTTTATCAAAATAGAAAAATAAAAAAGTACCTAGTACTTACTGGCTAATTAATTTTTAGTTTATTTTTGACTTTCGATTTTTGATTAATTATACAAGACATTTTTCAGCTTAAAATCAGCTTTAAACCCATTCTTAAAACTTGGCCAAACAGACTCCGGTCAAATCCTATTCTATATTCATATACACGATTCATGTAAAAAATAAATCAAAATAAGAAAAATGACAAATGGGAAAAATCCAAAATGTATACTCCAAAATAAATCTTTTATCTGAGTATCTGTAACTTTGATCTTCTCTCAGGTATATTAGTTTAAAAGGCATGAAATATAATGAAATATAGATATCGTTTAATATTTTGTTACTTTAAATGAAATATAGATATTTTTTAAATTTTTATTAATTGTTAGTTATAATTATAAATATTTTATATTAATTTTTATATTTATTGAATCTCTAACTATCTTCTAAATATATCCGCATTATCTTCTTGTTCAAATTTCTCAATCTTTTTTTACTATTTCATTTAGTTGTTATCATAAATTAAGATTTTTTTAAATATAACTATTGATTATAAGTCATAATTAATATCATTGAAATATAATTCCTTATAAATTAAACAGATTATAAATAATTTTTATTTTATATTATTATAACTAATTAATCTATCCCCTTGAAGATGGTCTGATGTAAGGTGAAAAATTAACATACCCCACTCTAAATACGCGAATATGATTTGTTAAATGAAAAATTGTATGTAATTATTGATATTGAAGCGCGAAGGGTAAATAAAAAAAGTGGGGCATGATCTGGTAAATCAGCTTAATTACACTCTCCACACTGCCGAACACTCTCGTTAAACTAACACCCCCCCTTCCCATTTTCATTCACCTATACATACATGATACATACATTTATTCACAAACAAATCATATCAAATTTAGCCAAACCAAAGCTTTACCTGTACATACAACACACACACACACACACACACTCTCTCTCTCTCTCTCTATAATCCTCCTCCATGTTTAGAACCTTCTAGAGCCTTCCGTTTCCGATCATGATTCGCAGCACGGTGAGTCCCGAGATCGTCTCCTCTAGCGACGACAATGCCGCCGCCGGCGTTCTAGGTTTCCGATCGATTCGCGATCGCTTCCGCTTCAAACGCAACTCCACCGACAGAGCCGCCACTTCCTCCGTCGCCGACCGCAAAACCACCTCCGATCGCCACTGGCGCCGATCGAATCACCGATCCGTGTTGCGCAAGTGCCTGTTCTTCCCGTTCCGGTGCCGCTCCTTTCTGTATTGTTGTGCTTTCTTTGCGGTTTTCGCGTTTGCCCTGGTGTCCATGGTGTTGCAGACGTCGATTATGTCGGTGTTTATGCAGGGGAATGAGAGAGGGAGGGCTGTGAGGAGTGGTTTGAAGTTTGGGAGCTCATTGGAGTTTGTTCCGTGGCGAATTGCAAAACGGATTGAGCTTGGAAGTGGAATTGAGCAGTTGAGGAATCAGCCTCGGCTTGTCGTTAGGCCGCCTAACCTTGCGATTGTGAGTTCACTATATTTCATCATCACTAGTTACAGTAGCTGCAAGTTTCGGTAATTGTGTATGTATGTGTGTCGATTTGTGTATATAAGATTTTTATACATTTCATGCTATATAAAGTAATTAGTTTGTAAAATTCGGGAATTGTGAAGCTGTAATAAGTTACATTAGATGTGAACTTGGTGGTAGTAAAGATGGGGATAATTTGCTATTATAAGAGGCTAAGCGGCATTTTATTTATGATTAGTTGCTGACCAGTGTAGAATAATGTAATGCCTTTAATACGTTTTTTGTTTAAAGGTTGCCTAGGAATGAAGTGAATAACTTTTGTTTGGTTTACCGTCAGTTTCCATACTTCAAGATGAGGGTGGCCAAGTGCAATGTGTTTCTTGGAAGTGGTTTATTTAGGTATATACATAAATGTTTCTTTGACTGGTTTGAAGCAAGATGAAGAAAAGGTAACGATCAATAACTATGGAATTGGTTAAGGTTTTGATAAGGAATTGAGAAACCGGTAGTGTATCACTTTCGTAGTAGTAAAATGGTGACCAAAGAAGTTGTTTAGAAAGGTTGATTGCTAGATCTTGACGGAGTGTTGTTGCTCTTGGTATTTTTGTTATGTCAAGGGTATTGTTACTTGCAATTACGTTTTATAAAAAAGATATTTATGCCATAACAGGAACGAATAAATAAATAAATAACTCTGACTCCACCTGTTATTGGAAATACATACTCAGGTAATAGTAAAAAAGGGTAAGATCAGTATCTTTTGTAAGCAATTTATTGGGTTGACAGCTGAAATCCTGGGTTTATACAAAATTGCTAGAAGTGTACCTTCTGCTGGACTGGAGTAGTAGAATTTGTGGCCACGGGGTGGAGCATGGTTCCAGTCTCATAACTAATTCTCACCTTTAAAATTAGCTAGATTAAGGACCCCTTTGAGAAACATATTGTACATGCGATTTTATTGGAATGTGGTTATATTTCTTTTTCTTCTATTATCCTTAAGCTGACATTGTACTACCAAGTCTTGTTACAATGAAAGAAGGAATAATAATTTTTTATGATCCTATCACACATATACACTAAACTCGCTTTCAAAACTTCATGTTTTAACTCATATAATGATAAGTTATTGTTTGTCTTATAATGAAAGATCGAAGATTACTGACCGTAGTACACCAGACAAACTTCAAATAAGAAATACAACAATTAATATGTATTTACCCATGCATAATGTCATAATAATCCACTAATATAATTAAATACTATGTTACTTAGACTCGCCCAGAAGTGTCCAACTTGGATACGTGTCCAAGTATCGGACTCGGCAACATTTTAAAAAATATACATGTTTTTGGCCTAAAATAAGTGTCCGCGTCTGAGTGTCCATGTCCGAGTGTCGAGTGTCCGACACGGGTACTCGAAGGTAAAAGGAAGAGTCCGAGTAACATAGATTAAATAAGTAAAAAACTTCTGTAATAAACAATTTAGAAATAAGAAAACACTATATCTAAACTTCGATTCTCTGTGTTGCATCATTCTCCTCACCATTGAAAAAATTCCTCCTCATTTCGATTATAGTTCAGGATAGTGAGCCATGTGAAGGAGATGTTTCTAACATAACAACTTGCACACTTCATAATCGAATAGCATTAGCATTATATCTAGCCATCAGGGATATAAGAATGTACGTAGATGAGCTTTAAACTGAAACATGTCATCATGGAAAATAGAATCAACTTGCTAATACTCATTTGTTTGCTTAATCTTCTGTGTCACTACAGCCTCGTCCATCTTGCATCTTAGGTATGACTAGAGGAATTTTCAAAACTTGCATTAACTTGCTTAATTTGATGCATTACTTCTTTTTTGATACATAGTAAGGATTTAAAATAATTAATTTGTATATAATCTATGTTATTATTTTGGAATAGAGTTTATTGTAATGTATAATAAAGTATAATTATATTAGTATAAAATAAATAGATTATTAGGAATATTCTAGTTTATGGTAGTAGATTAGTAGGATAATAAAATGATTCGTTTCTTTATTATAAAGATAAAATTTGTTCGTTATATTTAAGGTTTTACTTCTTTTCATTATTAGAAGACTTTGATAAATTATTGATTTGGGATTTTCTCTTGTAAATGGTGGCGATCCAAACAAATTCCACTTTTTTGTGGTAGGTGTAGTGGTTAGAATTACCATAAGGACAGTGGATTCACTGCACTTAATCCACCCAAAATTATTATTTATTGCTATCCTTCTTTTTAATATTTGTCCTACATCAAATTGGTGTTAATAGCTTAGGTTTCTCCATCAATATTTTAATTGTTGGGAGATCTAGGGTTTTGTATTCTAGAAAAAAGATATTGTTCACTTCATCCAGGTGCTAAAAAAAGGAGGACCTGGTCAATCATTAATCCAGGGGCATAGCATGAATTATAAAAGTTATATGAAAAGAACAGTAGCTTGTACACGTAAGTGGATTGCCATTATCAGGTGAAGAATGAACTTAGATGAAATGATAAAAAGATATTCAAAGGATATGATTGTGACAGTTTTTGGTTGTAAATATTGATACTTTTGAGATTTAGATGTTCTAACATTTGTGCAATTACTTCGCAACTTTGCCAGTTTTTTCGCTCCATAGTTGCAGTGTTATTTGGAATAGTGAAATCGTTTTCGCATAAGATGATATCTAGCTGCTAATTTAAGAACGGAGGAAAAGAAATGGATTAAGTCAAGTTTTAGGCTAAATAATTTCCTGTATAAGTAGAAAAGAGGATATCAAAGCAAGATTAAGAGTCCTAAATAGGAAGTGGAAAAATAAACATGAATCCTTAGCTGTATTTCTGATCATGTTTGGCAGTAAATATTAATACCTTCAAGATGTCAGTTTTTCCAACACTTGCATATCGTCTTCACAATTCTGCCAGTTGATTTGCTCCATAGTTTATTTTCTGCGAAATCACTTTTGGGTATGATGATATGTTGATATCTAGTTTTGGAATTAGGATTCTGGAACATAATTAAAGAAATAGATTGAGTAGAGTATCAAGCTACATAACTTGTTGTAAACTTGAAATGGTGATATTAGAGTAAGATCAAGAGTCATGATAGGAAGTAGAAAAATGTTGAAACGACATATCAACATCAATCATTAGCTATATATCTGATTACAACTTCTCTAAAAGTCTTTGTAACTGAAACCTATGTTGTGTTTGGTTGGGGAAAATGAAATGGAATTGAATGGAATAAATGATAATAATAGGAAACAACGAATGTAGTAGGGATGATTTGAAATAAATGATTTGAGTGCAAATTTTTTATGATAGGAATTGTGAAGAAAACGGGTACAGTGAGGAATGGAGCATTCTTTTCCAAATTGGGGGTTTGAGCTCTAGTTTAGGTTGTTAGGAATGAAATGGAAAAGGGAATGGAAATTTTGAACATTTACCCATTTTATAGGTTTATATTCCATTCCATTCCCTCCATTTTCAATCATCCCAGCCAAACACAACATGAGAGTCTATGTTTTCAATAGATATGTATAGTTTATCTGTAACATGACATCCATGCCTGCCCTGTCATTAAACTGCAATAGCATCATTTAGTAAAATAATCGATATTGTAAATCTATCAATTCTGTACTCGTGTATTTTTTATTGTGTGTTGCCTATGATATATTTATATACAGAGTTAGACGATTGCATGTGCATTGCAGATCTCAACTTTTCTGTACCTAATAGTGCCTTGTTTGTTAAGATCTTAGGACAAATGAAGAGTGACTCCTCAACATTGATGTTGTTTACTGTGTTGAAGAACTTACAAGGACTAGGGTATACGTTGAAGGTGAGCTTCTTGTCATCTTCCGCAATATTACTTGTGGTCTCCCCTCTTCCTGTTGCAAGCTATATGCTAGTTACACTCCTAAGATAATATTTTGTTATTTGTAGTTTTTATTCTTGGTCATAGTAGGACTTTCTTCACTTCTTGGTTATTGTAATTTGTAAATTATTTATTTTGAAGATAGCGGTTTGTATTTTATTCTATTTGTTTGTATGTTTTATATCATGACATGTCAAGATATCTATGTACATCCAACTTGGGTGTCTCTTGGATCCTCCAGTGATCCTTAATATGTTGCTGTCAAAACAATTTGTGTACCCCAACAGATGTGGTGATAAGTTACCCGTTTGGTTTCCAGGTATTTTATTTTTTAGACGTAACAGAGACGGATTTTATAGACCATATGATGGGGTTCATTAACAAGGAGTGTAAAATTAGCAGGTAGTGATTGTTACGGTGTCTGCACCTTGATTAGTAAAATATCTTGTTTATCAAAGCAGCTTTGCATCAAACTCGAAAGCCAATCTACCATATTTGTTTCCTGCCTCTATGTGTAAAATTTGATATGTCAAGCTAGTATTTGGTATGTAGATTCCACTGCTTGTTTTGCGCCTTCTTTAGAAAAATTAGGATCCTGATTTTATTGAATATTTCTATAAATTTAGTTTTGCTGCATTAGTATTATAAGTTATTTATATCTGTTTTCAGAATTAGTTGCATGAAGTTACCGATAGTGGAGAATGTTGTTTTTGTATAGCTCATTGCGCTCTTATTATAAGGATCCATGTTACATGTAACATTGGTTGGTTGCGTATAGTTATTTTTAGTGCTTGGTGGATAGCTTGAATATGCATGCCGATGGAGCTTATATGTTTGGATTCATGGGGAAAAAATTTCTTTTTACAATGTCAAATTGCATTATTTCAGATATATGCAGCTGAAGATGGTGAAGCACGATCCATTTGGGAAAAGATTGGAGTTCAGGTCTCAGTTTTAGGTCCTCAGAATTATGGCTATATTGATTGGACAAGGTATGCATGATCTGTTTTGTGTTGCTCGATTAATTATCTAGTTTGACAAGTATCTCTTTTTGTTTATAAATCATTTTTTCTTTGTTGGTGCAGGTTTGAAGGTATTATTGTAGATTCTCTTGAAGCAAACATTTCAAGGTATGGTCTGGTTACCATATGTTCAAAATCAATTTATTATTCTGGTTTTTTTCTTGGTAGACCATGCTGAGAATTATATTTCACCAAAGTGTGCACCACCCTTGTTGACACAGTGTCCCCAAGATAATTGTGATTTTTTTCTTAAAATTATGCTCCAAGTTATATTCACACACTGGTAGATTATATAATTTGGGCTCAAAATCTGAGTTCAAGCGCTAATACATTGCCAGTGGGAAGAGATATACTTGTTAACCTTTCTGTGGTCACTGTTACTTTAACAGCTTGTTGTAATAAAGTAAAGACGACATGGACATACCAACTTCTAAGATTATGCCCCTCCTTCCGGCCGGCGTGAACTGCTTATTATATATTATTTTAGACCATTGGAATTTTTTTTTCCCTTGACTTCTAGATCCTTTATGGTCAATTTTAAACTTTATAGTTTTTACCCTTTCTTCAAGAGAAAAAATCGAAAAGAAAAGTGTTGATATCTGTGATTTATGCTATTCTTGTCTAGATTGAATAGTTTGATGATTATATGCTATGATTTGTGAGTCTTATTTTTATGCAGCCTTATGCAGGAGCCCTTTTGCTCTGTGCCACTTATATGGGTAATTCAAGATGCAACTCTTGCAAATCGTCTTCCTGTGTATGAGGACATGGGTTGGGAACATCTTATTTCATACTGGAAGAATGCATTTAGTAGGGCTGATGTAGTTGTGTTTCCAGATTTTTCACTGCCGGTAAATTCTACCTATTTTCTTTGATTTTGTTACACTTCTGAGACGGATTTGTTTAGTGAGACGCTAGCATAGTCATTTGGTTCTAAATCATTATCGCTTTATGTATCAGATATTATATAGTGTGCTTGATACCGGAAACTTCTTTGTGATTCCTGGATCACCGGTTGATGTGTGGGCAGCAGAAAGCTATAGTAGAACACACTCCAAATCTCAGTTACGTCAGGACAAGGGATATAGTGAAGATGATATGCTGGTTCTAATAGTTGGAAGTTCATTTTTCTACAAAGAGCTATCATGGGATTATGCTGTGTCTATGCATAATATTGGGCCTCTGCTTTCAAAATATGCAAGAGTAGAAGATAATGGAGTTGCGTTTAAGTTTGTATTCTTATGTGGAAACTCCAGTGACGGATATAATGATGCTTTACAGGTATACAATAATTTCCTTGTATGTTCGGGTTTCATTTTGTGCAATTTTATGCAGAAAGAAAATAATATGGTAATCAAGGGGAAGCAAAGTGGACTATTGAATGATTGCTTCTTAAATGCATTTAATCAATCTACTCTGAAATATTGAAAGGTTTTTTCTCCTTTCTATTTGACAATATAAATTGTGCACTGGGTGGCTATACAAAGGAAAAAAGATATATGCTTGTTTGCAATATCACCTTCAGGTTAGGAATATACACACACATAGACTCGTACAGGGGAAACTAAATTCAAGGCCTGATTTAGCTAGTCTTAGCTATAAGATAAAGTCAAAACATTTTTGTACATATAATTTGGATTTGATCTGTTAATGATTGAAACTCGAAAGGAAAGATATTCAAGTTCAAAGTAAGTTAAGCTGTATTGCGTTTGATTGCAAAAGCAAATATCATTACTAAACTCATCTTCTATTTTGATTCAAGAACAAATGACATCTCAAACTGATGATTGGATGTAGGACATAGCTAGTCACATGGGACTTCTTCCTGGATCTGTCAGGCACTATGGGTTGGATGATGACGTAAATGGTCTTTTGTTGATGGTTGATATTGTTCTCTATGGTTCTTCCCAAGATGAGCAGGGTTTTCCTCCGCTACTCACACGAGCCATGTCATTTGGAATCCCTGTGATTGCACCTGATTATCCTATCATAAAAAAATATGTAGGTTTATTATCTATTGCAAACCTAGGAGGTCTTTGTAATGTTTTATGTATACCCTTTTACATTAAATAAAGTTCTTGAAATTTACAGGTAAATGATGGAGTTCATGCAATGATCTTTGCCAAGCATAAGCCCGATGCAATAATGACATCGTTCTCTCTTCTAATATCAAAAGGGAAACTGTCTAAGTATGCTCATGCCATTGCTTCCTCTGGAAGGTTGGTTGCTAGGAATATGCTAGCATCAGAATGCATTATTAGATTCGCAAAGCTTTTAGAGAATGTCCTTGCTTTCCCGTCAGATGCTCGGCTGCCCGATCATGTTTCTCAGCTTAAACAGGGTGCTTGGGAGTGGAATATGTTTCAGAAGGAGATAGAAGGAAGTGCTGGCGACAGAATCGATTTGGACTTGAAGGCCAGTTATACCAGAAACTCTGGTGTTTTGTTCAACCTCGAGGAAGAAATGACCAACCTCTTTCCTGGAAAGAATATTTCTGAAGAAGAAGTTGATATTGTAGGTGATGATGTTTTAACTCAGTTAGATTGGGATATTTTGACCGAAATTGAAAACTCTGAAGAAGTTCAGAGACTAGAATCGGAGGAGGTAAGATAATTTGAGATTACCGAGATTGTTAGGATTCCTCTTTCCCTTGTGTTTAAATTGTATTTTGATCATCTGTTTAAAACCGTGCTCCTAGATTTTTCAGATCACCTAAATAATTTCACCTCTCCGTGTATTTATAGATGGAGGAAAGATCGGAGAAAGAATATGGTGTATGGGATGAACTGTATCGTAATGCCAGAAAAGCGGAAAAGATCAAGTCCGAAATGAATGAAAGGGATGAAGGTGAGCTAGAAAGAACTGGTCAGCCTGTATGCATTTACGAGATCTATGATGGAGCTGGGGCATGGTCATTTTTGCACCATGGTTCTCTGTACCGTGGATTAAGTCTTGTGAGTTCCTTTGATTAGTAAAATATAATATATCTGCATCCTTTGCTGGCGCTATCATTTTGTAGTTTAATCCTCTGTCGGCAATTTCAGCATTAAAGTTATTGCTTAAGCATTTTTTTAGATAATCTACTTAATGATAAGAAATCCGCTAGTCTTTGGTACAAATTTGTATGCATATCTTCATTTCTTTTCTTCTGTAAGAGCATTTCCAATGGGACACTAAAACACCAAAATAGTGTTAGTTTCACACTATTTTAGTGTAAAATCGGTGTAAAATCAACTCCAATCGGACACTAAAATTGTGTACAACTTACACCAATTAAATAGTGTGACACCAAATTTGGTGTCAAAAATACATTTGGTGTAATCTTGGCACCAAATTGGTGTTTTCCAAATTCCCTTTATAATCTCATGTTTGTTGATAAAATCAAATTTATTCCTTTCAAGTCCCAAAACTCTTTTTTTATTAACTTTACAATTTTTTTTTTATCTTTTGAGTTTAGATTTTTATCAACTTTATTGTATCTATTTCTAATTTTTTCAACTATAATTATTTTTTTTAATCTTTCTACTTTAAGCAAAAAATAGTTAATATTATTTTAAATAAATCATAATTATAGATGATATATAATATGTCTATAAAAGCATTATCTTAACATTAAACTTGGTTTTGTTAAGGTGGTAAATTGAAATGAAGTTGGAATATTCTATTTTTATGTACAAAAGATTCCTTATAGTGTAGTTCCGTTGGAGTTGATTTTATAAATAGTGTCATTTTGACACCAAAATAGTGTAAAACTTACACTATTTTGGTGTTGTCCATTGGAGATGATCTAATATACCATCTGCCTTGTGGTTAGTGTATTTCTCATTTTCTTTGATTTCCAGTCCACAAGAGCTCGAAGATCGAGATCAGATGATGTGGATGGAGTTAGCCGGCTTCCCCTATTGAATGACACATTTTACCGGGATATCCTTTGTGAGATTGGAGGCATGTTTGCCATTGCCAATAGTGTGGATAACATTCATAAGAGGCCTTGGATTGGATATCAGTCATGGCGTGCCTCTGGCAGGAAGGTATGTCTCATGTTGATTGATTCTCATTAACTGTTAGTGGACATGTTGTCTTGCTTATAATTATTTTTTAAAATTCTAGTTAAATATTTTTCCTTTAAATTTGGTGTCAGTCATATACTTAAGCATATGTACGTATGTGTATACATGTTCTTGTGTCTGTAAAAATCTTAGTTCAGTATATTTACAGGTCTCCCTGTCTTCTAATGCTGAAAAGGCTCTCGAAGAAACAATACGAGAGAAACCCAAGGGAGATGTTATATATTTTTGGGCACGGATGACCATAGATGATGGAATTATTGGAAGCAATGCTATGCTTACTTTTTGGTCCATGTGTGACATCTTAAATGGAGGAAACTGCAGGCAAGTCTTACTAGTTGTTAAGTTGTTGCTACTTATAATGGCTCTTATTAATACTGTATATATATATTCCATCTTCCTTGATCATGAACTGTGACCAAAATGTTTTTCTTATAACAAAAAGGAAATGACAAGGACATATGTTTCTTGTTATCGGTACAAAACCAGTCGTACTACTTGTCTTTTTAAACATGCACTGACATGAAAGATTATCACACTGGTTTATCTTTGTATTTTATTATCGGTAATTGTTGATTGACTTTATTTTGTGTACTCTTATCTTCCCAACTTCGATTTTCTCATCTGTTTTGGCGTATGTAAAAATTGCAATATATCATTGTTTTTTGTACAAAACAAACTTTCACTTTTTATATCATTGCCTTTTGCCGTTTAGTTGATAGGCAATGCATATATAATACGAATTATTTATGCACAATAAGGAATTAGGTCCTTTAGTTTCCGCCAATTTGAGGGTATTGTTTGAAGATTTTGGCAGATGTGCTACAAATTATAGAAAGAGGATATTTATTTTGGAACATCTCAGAATGAAAACGAGGACGTTAAATATTGTGCACGACAAGGGAGTAGTATTTTAGTCAAGGCAAAAGTGGTGAAGCTTACAGAAGCTATTATCAGCATGTTCTATTATGTTCCTGTTATTTGAACAATTACATGAAAACCAGATTCCTTGAATTCTTGAAAACTCACTATAAACTGTTTAATTTTACAATTGCAATGAGAGCTTATGAAACTTTCATATATATTTCCTTTCTCTTGCTTCTTTGAACTTCTTTTTCCAATAGATTTGAAGGAGTCATTTGACCCTGCCTTGTGGGTTTTTTGTGTGCATATACTGTGCGGTTATGCTATTCAGAAATACCATCTTCTAACACTTGGAAATAATGACATTTTAACTTCAGTCGAGGCATGTCAAATTAACGTTAATAGAATTAATTTAGGTTCTAAAGTTAACAAGTACTTCAATTTGCAGTAAACGATATATACTACTTGGAAAGGAAGGTATTATTACCCTCCGTAGTTTTCTTAAGAATGCTATATACTGGTTTACATATTCTGAAGTGATATTCTATGTATATGCATTAAGTTTATTATGTATACAGAACTGCCTTTGATGATGCATTTCGGCGGATGTATGCATTGCCATCACATGTTGAAGCCCTTCCACCTATGCCAGAAGATGGTGGGCACTGGTCTGCCTTGCACAGCTGGGTGATGCCTACCCCTTCATTTGTGGAGTTTGTAATGTTTTCCAGGTATGTGAAATTAAGTGATCTGCAGCTCTACAATATGGTGCAACTGTGTGGTCCGATCTTAATTGTTGACATCAGAGGGAGTTACCTGGATTATTCATGTTTTAAATTTTCTATTATACATTGAACTACAGGATGTTTGCTGATTCACTTGATATATCAAACAAGATTTCTAGCAAAACCAGCCGATGTTTTTTGGGGGTGTCAACAATCGAGGTGTGTTCATCAACTGTAACTGTTCAAGTGTTGTGATATATAAGTTATGAGCAACAGTAAAAAAAATTAATATCATCTTACTATGTTTTTCGACCTAGCAGAAAAGGCATTGCTACTGCCGTGTATTGGAAATATTGGTCAATGTTTGGGCTTATCATAGTGGTAGGAAGATGGTGTACATAAATCCAGAAACCGGTTTGTTGGAAGAACAACACCCTGTTGAACAACGAAAACCATATATGTGGGCAAAGTACTTCAACCTCACTTTATTGAAAAGCATGGATGAAGACCTAGCCGAGGCTGCAGATGATGGGGATCATCCAAGCAGGATGTGGTTATGGCCATTAACAGGGGAAGTGTATTGGCAAGGTGTATATGAAAGAGAGAGGGAAGAAAGATATAGATTAAAGATGGACAAGAAAAGAAAAACTAAAGAGAAACTTTTAGAAAGAATGAAATACGGATACAAGCAGAAGTCACTTGGAGGGTAGGATTAAACCGAAGCTTGATTCCTACTGTTCGGATATACTTGTGTACACTCGGGCCGACCTGGCAAGCTGGCTCTTACTGATACACAGGTTGCTCACTCTTTCTGTCACATTGACACATGTATACTGATCAGAGTCCTGACATATTTCTGAAATTTGTGGCCGACACCATGCATGATATTATTGAGCAAAAATGGAGGAAAAGTGAGTCAGCTGGCAGTAACTAGCTGGATTCTCATAGCCTTTATACTACAATTTTTTTGAAGCGGCTAGATAGGGGATAGAGTTCAGAGATGCACCTGTTAGTTTTTTTTATACCAATTTTTTGGTAGATGCAATTAGCACTTAGATTTGTATTCTCTTTCCCGTGTATATTACACAATGATAGAATAATAGATGCAGCTTTTGGTCGACCATCAAACTGAGATGTGGGTCTTGTTTACATATTCTTTAAAGATTTCTATGCTGAACAAGTAAAATATATTAGAATATAATTTATATGATATACCGGTCTTCCCTCCATTTCATAGTATTTTGGTCTACACATCTCTAGAATGTTGAGTTTAGGAATTTTCTTTTTTTCGTTTTCCATGTCTAGGAAATAGCATGCTATTTAGTAAAAAATAAGAATATAAATCCGTAATATCTCTTATAGCTTATAAGGAATAATAAGAATATAAAGCCGTTACACGCAAATGTAAGGGCTTGTAAGTTGTAGAAGAACAGACTGGTATGAAAATGTAAAAGATTTAAGAACCCAATAGTATATAATTAGATGTTCCCTACTTTTATAAGTTTTGTATCAAGATGGAAATGATCACAATCTGCTTAACTAGATTATCAACATATAACCAGAAGAATATTCACATCAGTAGTCAGAATTCGGGTAAACAAAGAGTTTTATTCAACAATATGTATTATGTACAGCTTAAGTACATTTTTATTCTAGAATTTGGAACATGAATGAGAAAAATAAAACAATTTGAGCATTAAAATTTACATCCATCAAGAACTTGGTTGTAAAATTGAATTTGCTGAGATTTCAGATTTTGTGTCACTACTCACTCTCGACAAATATAACCAGTCTCCAAGAACAACTTACATTCTTTTCCCATGTAAAATACTGACTTGTATGGTTTTCCATGTATTTTTGTTAAGGATTGTGTGAATCCAGTTGGTAATAGCATCCTGCCGAAGATTTTACAATTTTAGGAGAGCTACAATGAATGCACTGCCTAATAACTTGGAACATGGCTCATTATCTCGGGGAATTTCAGTATTAAATATACAACTTCTCCTAAGCTTCAATTGAATCTTTGTGCACCTGCCATATAATATGCAAGGATTTTAAAAAAATTAGGCCACCCTTGTACCTAAATATTAGTATACACTTAAAAAAGTATATGCATTGCACTTAATTTCACTGCATGTTTAGTTATTTTCGATGAAATATACTTACTTGGGTATCCTCACAAGAATAAAACCAGTCACGTGTCAAGCACACGACTGTCTTGTGTAAGATTCACAGTAAAAAGGTTATATGCATAGCATTTTTCCACACCAGTGCTTCTGTTTCCAAATTGTAACAAGATTTCAGTGCAAAAAAGGCAAGTTCCCCATTTAATTTTGCCCATTTGGAATGATAGGTTCAGTTGGTAAATCTACTTCCATTATTCTTTCTAAGAAATAATAGATACCTTGGAATAATAAGACGAGTCCACAAGAAGCTCTGGAAGTATCTCCTTGACAGCATCTACTCCATGGCCGTGTTTTGCACTTGCTGGTATGACCCATCCCCACATGTGAACATTTCTTAATACTGAAAAGAATACATTACATGTTTTAAAGGGAGTATTCAAAGGTCAAAACCTATAAACAATTGCAATGCACTTAATTAAATAGAGAGCCCATGATACAAAAAAAGAAAATTTTAATTAAATGGAGAGCCAAATAGGCCAACTCGATCCCCATAGAACATGATGTATGGTGATCTCCCATTTTACTTGTACAGATTGTACAGATCATATAAGTATCACCACATATCTGAATATGAGAACTCACTTTGTGGCAGATTTACTTTGTCAGTAATATCAGTTCTGCATCTCTTCAGCTACACCATTAAAACATTTGCAAGATAAATGTTGACATCAACTAATCTACGCCATCCTTTACGAGAGAGCCTAATTCCTCAAAGACAAATTCATCCATGGAAGCCAACAACTCCAAAACACAGTATATATCTTCACACTGCGGGTGTGACCTATCACCAGCAACAAATGCATAAACCCAGTCTTTGACCTTAATCCAAGACCATCCAGGCTCCTTTATCAAACCCTTTAATCTCATAAGTTTCCTTATCTTTGCAGCTTCCTTCCACCTCCCTTTTGCAGAATAAATGTTTGCCAGGGTAATATGGGTGCCAGCACAATTTGGATCAATTTCAAGAATTTTCTGGGCAGCTCGGCCTCCACACTCAACGTCACCATGTACCCTACAGGCTCGCAACAGAGTTGACCAAACTACATCATCCTGCTGGAATGGCATGGTTCTGATCATATTCTCAGCTTCAGTTAATCGCCCAGCTCTGCAGAGTAGATCAACCATACAACCATAATGTTCCTTAGATGGTTTGATTCTGTATTTCTCACTCATTAAATTAAAATAGTAAAAACCTAGGTCAACAAGTCCAGCATGACTACAAGCTATAAGAACACCGATAAAGGTCACAGAGTCGGGTCTCAGACCAACCTTAGGAATCTTGTTAAACAACACAAGAGCTTCTTCACTGTATCCATGTTCAGCGTACCCATTGATCATGGCCGTCCATGACACGATATCATTATTGGCAGCCTCGAGAAAGATCTTAGAGGCATCCCCTACACTTCCACATTTAGTATACATATTTATTAAACCACTACGTATCATAGCCGTGTGATCTAACCCAATTGATAGCACATGAGCATGTAGTTGCTTCCCTTGTTCAAGAATTGCCAAATTTCCGGAAACACTTAATACACTAGCTAAAGCAAACTCAGTTGGATTTGGTCCTACCCTTCTCATCAGTGTAAGAAACTTAAAAGCCTCGTCACCACAGCCTCCTTGAGCATATCCAGAAATTATAGTACTCCATGAAACAACATCTCTTCTTGTCAGCTCATAAAATACTGCACAGGCTGAATTCAGAAGGCCGCATTTTGCATACATGGTCATGACGGAATTTGCAACAGATAACGAACCAAAAAGACCAACATGATAAACATGGGCATGTAATTGTTGACCCAGATTAATTCGTGAAATGTTTGCACAGCCAGCAATAACTGCTGCAAAAGTGTATTCATTAGGACTGACATCAGTCTCTCGCATTTGCAAGAATGCTTCGATTGCAAGCTCCTCCTCACCCATCTGAACATATGACGTAATTATAGTCGTCCAGGAAACAACATCTTTTGTTCTCATATTTTTAAACAAGTACAAACCATAATGTAGTTTGCCACACTTATTATACATAGTAGCAAGAGTATTAACCACAAATGAGGTAGAACCAAATCCTTTCTTCATCGTTTGGGCGTGAATTTCCCTTCCTTGATTCAATAAGCCAATATCAGCACACGCCTTCAATGCAATTGCAAAGGTATACGAATCATACTCTACACCTTCTCTCCACATGTCACTAAAATACGCAAGCCCCTCCTTACTATAACCAGCATGAACAAGCCCGGTAATAATAGCAGTCCAAGAAACTACATTTCTCATAACCATTTGATCAAAAACTCTACAACCTTCGCGAAATTTACCAACTTTCATATACATATTTAAAAGTGCACTCCCAACAAAAACACAGTCCACAAAACTACTTTTCATACAATACCCATGTAAAGATTCCCCACATTGAACATTCATATTAAGAGCACATGCCTTAAGTGCAAGACTAAGTACAAATGAATCCATTCTTAATGTGGGTTGACCCCACATTTCAGAAAACAATAATAAAGCTTCAGTAGTATCATTTGCATGAACATACCCAGAAATAATGCTAGTCCAGGTGATTTCATCTCTGTGCGGCAATTTATCAAACATGTGGCGTGCATCTTTCAAAAGACCACTTTTAACCAGCTCCTTGAGTTCATAGTTAATTTGAAATATATCATGTTGATGGGTTTCATAATATGATTGGTGCTGGAAGATTTGGAAGTTGGTATTTTGAGAATAAGCAATGGTTGATGCTGCTGTTGTATATAATTTTCTTGTGACAGATGGCCTAATTTGTGACATCATTCAGTAATTGTGTGCGGTAGATCTTAAATAAACGGTTTTGTATCGCAAATAATAATAATCATATGGTTGATTTTGAACTTTTTCGTTAATGAATCGAATCTTAAAAGGAGATAATATGCTTATTCGGTTGTCGAATTTTCTAATTAAATAAAAAATAATGTTCCATATGATTATTCAATAAAAAAATGTGGATTAGAGATTTTAAAAGGTTAATAATTTGATAATAAATATAATTACATATAATATGGTCGTTTGTGATTCCTTAAACTTAAAATAAGTTACTTATTTTCATATTTTTTATACATATTTTCTTTTCTTTTTTTAAAGATAAATATTTATTTTAGAATTTTAAAACCAAATATCATCTTAAAACTAAAAAATAAGTTACTTATTTTCAGAAAAAATACATACATACCTACTCTTTCCCGGAAATAAAGACTTATTTCCGGGGGGGAAACTTGACCAAATACCCCCAATATACCCCGTCTCAATTTATCTGTCTAACTTCATTTTTTTTAATAAATTGATTCGAATTTTGGAAAATTATTATATTATATTATTAAAAAGTATATAATGTACTTTAAAGAGTAATTTTTAATTTTTAAAAATTATTAAAAAAAATATTTTTTAATTTATGATCAAAATTTGATCAATTTTATTTTAAAATGGTCAAACAAAACACTTAATCTAGGACGGAGAGAGTGTAATAATTATTTATTCATATAATATTATTATATTATAAAGTATTAAAGTTCATTATATAACATGTAATAATTATATGTTAATGTACTATCAGGATTTTATTTTGAATTTTTATTTGGGGAATGTAAAAAATAAAATTTAAATTTAAAAAATATAAATATTATGATTATTAATTCAGTTGAATATGTATTTCGTCGGATAAAATTTGTAATTCAACGAGAATTTACGGCGCAACTTGTTGTCCATTTACTCATATAGATGTATTTTAAAAATTCAATAATTTATCTAAAATCACTAGCATTTTAAATAGAAAAAAAATAAATAGAAAAAACCAAATATAAATACAAATCGAAAACTAAGATTTCACCCTCAACTGTTATATATACTCACAAATTGTTTAGTATCTGATCACGTGTTCAATCTCTCTTTCTGTTCTGTAACCAACTCTACCAGAACAAATTTTATACACTACCATATTCCATATATCTCTATTGTTGTTGTCAAACCTTTGTAAAAACAATGCTGATATATGCTTATTGTTTTGCTGCTCTGTTTATTCTTGTTCCAAACTGCATCCTCTGATTTTGGTTCCATTGGTGTAAGTAACCTTCCTGAACCTTCTAAAGTTGTACAGCTTCTCAAGTCCAATGGCATCACCCGTGCTAAAATTGTCGACGCTGATTCTTCTGTTCTAACTGCGCTACCTGATTCAGGCATTGCTGTTATCGTGGCAATGCCTAATCAGCTGCTGACATATCGTTCACTGATGCATATATGGCAAGTCTAATATAGTATCCCCTTTGTTTGGTTTTATTTTACGTTTGACTTTTTGACATACATTTTTAGGAGGTTTGATTACAGGGTGTTGGCCCTATATGTCACAATTTGGGGAGAAAATGCCTTAAATGGCACACCCCGAAAAAATGGCCCTAAATAGCACTCTAAAACGCTACATCGTGTAGAGTTTTGGAAAAAAAAAATCTCCCCAAAAACGCTACTTTAAGTTACGTTTTTTAGCCCAAAACCCAAGATAAAGTAGCGTTTTTCCCTAAAAAAATTTAAAAAAAATACAAAACGCTACACGAAGTAGCGTTTTTCCCCGAAAAAAATTAAAAAAAAGTGCAAAACGCTACACGAAATAGCGTTTTCACCTTTTTTCCAGCACGCCACACTATGTAGCGTTTTGGAGTGCTATTTAGGGCCATTATTACGAGTTGTGCCATTTAGGGCATTTCCACTTCAAATTGTGACATATAGGGTCTTTTCTCTTGATTACATGGTTAAAATTATTATTTTTAAAATTTTGAATAGAAATATTAAACTAAAACTTTTATTTAAAAAAAGAAAATTTAAAAAATAATAACTTCAATTATGTAGTCAAAACTCTTAAAAGAGTGCGTCAAAAAGTCAAACATCAAATATTACAAAGAGAGTACCTTTTATCACAGAACCATGATCGAAGCCATTGCAGTGGGAAACGAAGTATTTATGGACCCACAAAACACTCCTTAATTACGACGTGCCCGCTATGAAAAACATGCATGATTCACTGCAAAAACTTGGCTACGCGTCTGACATTAAAGTTCCCGCCATCATCTGCTTCGTTCAAGTCTGACTTGATCAAACCTGTCATCCAACCAATTCTCACTTTTCTTCAACAAACTGGTTCGTATCTCATAGTCAATTTCTACCCTTTCTTTGCTTATGAAGCTAGCCAACACTGACACTATCTCCTTACATTAGGCTTTGCTTCGTCCCAACAATGGCGTTAAAGATCCTGCCAATGGGATTGTTTACGAGAGCCTTTTAGAAGCCTAACTTGATGCCATCTTTGCAGCTCTTAAAGTTGTGGTTTCTAAGACTGGCTGGCTGGCCTTCTGCAGGCGGGGATGAGGAATTTGGAGCTCCCTCAACTCCTTAAGGCCTAACCATAAATTCAGTGTCTTTTTATTCGCATTGTTCAACAAAAATCAAAAGAATGGGCCTGTTTCCGAGAGAAATTTTGGTCTTTTTTATCCAAACCATCAGATTTGTTATGGCAATACCATAGCCTACAGATCTTATAAAGATGTAGTGCGACATTAAAAAATTTAGCTTCTTTGCACTTTAGCTTATAAACATCTATCTCTCTTTGCTATGACACTATAGCTACGCATTAACATGCTCCCACAACCAACTGCTCATTCGGTACGTGAAAGGAAAATTGAGATTATTTCATATAAACATCTAGTAGTGGCGGAACTATACAGGATTAATGGGATCTAAAATGCTCATTACAATTAAAAAAATTACATGTAAATTTTTTATATCAAAAAAATTTAGACTCAATCAAAACAAAATTATTATAATAATATATTGATTTATGCATATAACATATTTATTCTATTTTATCCCCACCTCTCAAATTTTCTTGCTCCGCTGCATTTTTATGACATGTGATACTGGTCAATCGGATTCTTGCTCTACTTCACTTTAAACCTGTCGAGTCGAGTTTTATAAACGGGAACTCAACTAGACTAGATTATAATTTGTACTGGACTTGATAGGCCATAGGCCCATAACATATATATGAATTTATATAATTAAAAAATACTGTATAAAACGTAAATATTATGAATGATATATGATTATAATTATTTATTATTTATTAAATTAAGATATTTTTTATTAATCATCCTGAATGGTTAAAAAAATTAATGACTAATACCGATTTCCACTTTTTAGAACATATTATTTAATTGAAGAGAGACTATATTTGTTTGCTTGCAAAACATTACAATACATATTATTATGCAATACATTTTATACTCATATTCCACATGCAGTACATATATGGTATTCGGGTCTCTAACTAAAATTGAGAAAAATACCAAAGTCCTCATTTTCTAGGATGAAATATATTAATATCATCACTAAAGAAAAATATGACTCATTTTCATCACTAGATAATAAAAAGCGTACACGTCATTAAAGTCAAAATTGAATTTGGTCCAATTAAACATTTTATGACACACACTTCGCTAATTGCTTACTCAACTTGTTACTTTTAATCTATTATAAATAGTTATGAGTTGCATTGTTTGGTCTTTTTCAAATAATAGTTCTATAACTGGAAATAAAAATTGTGCTTTTTTCTGAATTCGGGATAATTAATGATCATATGTGTGCACAAAGAGACATAAAAAGAGTTGTTAATCGATATTTAATAATTTTGATTGTTAAATCCAATTTTGGCTTTAACATGTGTACATTTTTAATTTTTCAGTGATTAAAATGAGTCAAGTTTTTCTTTAGTGATGACAATGATACATTTCATCCTAGAAAATGAGGATTTTGATATTTTTTCCAATTAAATATTGGTCTCCATTAAAAAATTTCATATAAATGAATATCACATTCCTAAATTTTGAATATTGTGAGCCTACATACATACACATGCATATATGTATGGATCTTTACTTTCTTAAATATTTTTAATTATTTTTATTAATTATATGAATATTTCCGAGAGATATTTTATTTATACCTAATTATTTATTTATTAAAAATCTAAAAAAAGATGTTTATACAATAATATTTATCATAATATCATTTAGGGATTCATAATAATATAACCGTACAATTGACTTTTTCATTTGATATCATTTGATTTTAACGACACTATTCTACTTTAGGTTTCATCACAATAGTACCAATCAACTTCTTAAGTATTACTTAAACAATCTTAAATAACTTGCACCCTTTAAATAATTCACAAAAATATTAGCAACATAGTAAAATAATAAACAATTTTTTCAATAGTTTAATACCAATAAATAATCAAAACATCACCCACAAAGGTCCTAGAAAATAAAGTCATTACAAAATAGTTTTCAAAAGCATAATTAAAGTCATTAGCAGAGATCAAATTTGAGGCTGCAACTGAGATGCATGAAACTGAGAAACAATGATTTCAGATGCTTGTGATGTATTACCTTTCTTTCCATCATTCTCTTATTGAGTCTGATCTTTAGATGCTTCTTTGACTAGTTTTTAGGCTACTTTAATTACATTGGACTGATCTTTAACTCTTGTATGTCTAACCATCACTAATCTACTTTTGGTTTCCTTCTTCTTTTTCTGTCTGACCTTTTTTACAAGTTCTTGCATTGTATACCAACACGATGACATTTAATGCATTTCACAGTCTTTACTATTTTCCCCTTCTTCTGATTTTTCTTGGTCTCCCAACTCCTCTCTTCATTGTAGGTGGCATGATAGTTGATTTAGGTATTTATTTAGCAAACATTGTCTCATTGGAAGCATCAGATGAGGTAGGATTAATGGGCACATATGGGGTACCACACACAACAAACCACACACTTCTGTTTTTCTTGTGATCTCCTAAAATTCAAAACCAACTTATAGATAGGAGATGGTTTCATAACAGTGTCAACCCAAATGTTAATCACATTCTTCATAATTAACCTTTCAAACATGTTTATCAAATTTTTATATGTCTCCTGATGTTTCATCTCAAATACATATTCAAATGAAGGAAAATGAAAATCCAATTTTACACCTTATTTTTTCCTTCATCTTCATATTTTATAACTATATCGTGCAGTAAGGTCTCGTATATGTCAACCTTAACATCAACATGTTTATCCCTGCAATAAAATACCAATATTTTTTCAATATCAACCATCTGCGCATATATATATATATATATATATATATACACACACACACATATATACTTTCATAAATATACATATATATGCTGCATAAATATACATATATGGACACATATATATAAATTCAAATATATATACAAACATACATATATCTCGTGTAAATCCTTAAAAGAGAACGAATAAATGGCACTTAATTCAAATCATGTATATATTGATGTATAAGTTATATATATATATATATATATATATATATATATATATATATATATATATATATATATATATATATATATAAAGCGATTGTATTTGACTATATATCTTTTGTAGAAATATATTTCAAAATCAGTAGTAAAAGAATTCCCCAAATTCACAATGTCCTAATTTGAGAGTGTGAGAGTATTTTATTTAGTGAGCCCACACACCCTAGATTCTAGATTTATAGTGCACACCCAATTTTATACCCTTTATTATGAAATTAAAAAATTTATAAATAATAACTATATCTTTTTGTAAAATGAAGTAAGGTAGTTTTATTCAATTTCTACATTGTTTTGTTATGTTCTTTTTATAAAATTATTATGTTCAATTTTCTTATAAAATAGATACTTTATTAAAATGTAATCAATTTATAAAATAAATTTTGAAAATTTCTCTTCAATAGAAAGTAACCATAATTTTTAGTATGTTTATACACAAATAAATTTGACCAAAATTTGAAACCTAACTCATTTTATAACTAAAGAATTTATGTAAATATAATATCAAACTACCATTACTTATCGATAGCCCTTAGCCAAATACAAAAAGCTGATATATAGAATCTAGAAGAGCATCACATGTTAATTACAAAACTAAAATTATGCTAATGATAAAAGAAGATAAATTTTAAAAAAAAAGTCTAAATACAATTAAGATGAACTAAAGTGATGAACCATCAACTGCTAAACTTTAGTCTGCAGAAAAAATAAGGTGTACTGAGATCTGTTCATCCGTTAAATAAAATCAAAATAAATTAGAGAAGATAAAAGAGCACATAAAATTATTTAACATTAAAAATAGTTTTGAAGCATTCAATGTTATCAAAAATTAACCAATACTAGTAACTTTTCATCTCTAAGATTTATATTAGCATTATTCTTAATTAAAAATGACTAATCCACCTGTACATGAAAAAATTCATTGGTAAATTACATTTGACTTATAAAAGTATCAACCAATTTAAAAATAATTAAATACAACAACTTACATTTCAAACGTCTAGTATTTTCAACAATATCAAAGAGTAACTGTAATATCCCATATTTTTTAGAATAATAAAATAGATTAATAATAGTAATAATAAAATAGAATTAAAATTTGATAAAGATTAGGAATTAGAATTAAATTAGAATAACGGATTTTCGCATATGGGTCAGATTAGAATCATATTAGCTTTTGGTGTAGGGTTTTGAAACAATATATATATATATATTGAAATATCTTCATTGTTTCATATTCTTTTCGAGTCTCCAAAACTAAATAGTTGTAAATCTCTCTCGATACAAATCTTTATTCTTTCTCTTCATCTTTGTTATTGAATTTTTTAAATTTTTTCATACACAAATCAAATGTCTTGTAAAATTCGTAGTAAATTCATCGTAAGTTGGAATTCGTTGATTCCGGACTTTTCGGAAATATATTTTCGTTCTCTACAACTTTCGTGGTTTAAGTTGTTCTAGAAAATATCGTTTCGAGGGTAATAAAGATTGAATATAAGTTTAAATATGTTGTGAATTCTTTGTTTGCGTGGTTGAGGTAGGTGACTTTTTTTATGTAATATCCCGTATTTTTTAGAATAATAAAGTAGAATAATAATAATAATAATAAAATATGATTAAAATTTGATAAAGATTAGGAATTAGAATTACACACCATATAATCTTGACGAATAAAAGAATACACAATTTATGTGATATTCATATCTTATCATGTGAGAATTGAGTTTTGATTTCTTGAAGTTCGTTCTCGATTGCAAGACATATTCCTTGAAATTCGTTATTTTCTATTTAAGAGAAGTTTTCAAAATTTGTTTTATAAAGTGATTACATTTTAATGAAGCATCTATTTTATATAAGAAAACTGAACATGACAATTTTACAAAAGGAACAGAACGAAATAATCTTGAAATTGAATAAAACTACCTTACTTCAATTTACAAAAAGATATAGTTAAGAGTTATAAATTTTTTAGTTATACAATTAAAGGTACTTAATCGGTTTGAAAATATTAAGTGTGCACTATAAATTTAGGGCGTGCACATATTATTTATTTAATTCTTAATATTTCACTACTATATTAAATTTTTTAAAAATATTAAATTCTAATTTAACTAATTTTCATTTTAATCAAACTAAATTGTTATAGGTTTAACTAAGAAACTTAAAGTGTGAGATTTTGTTCTATCATTAAAAATAAAATTGGTATAATTTCTATTTATTATTTATATAATTATCTCAAAAGGAACCTTCCAAAATTTTAAAAGTGATCAAAATTTAAAGAAGATTAAAAAATCAAAGAAAAATTCAAAACACATTAATTGACTTATTTCATAAGTAACTTGTAAGTTAAAAATGTATGTATTTTCTAATTTACGAGTAGCGTATGCACCTAAAAATTCTTAAAATTATTTCACTAAAAAGATCAAAAATCAAAGAAAAATCTTAATAAAATAGCAAGTGCTAGTCGATGGTATTAAATTGACAGATTATGCGGTGGTAAACCAAACAATACTACACAGCAACAACGTAAACCTAGTGTCAATCGGGCTTCATCCTAAGGTAACAATCAAACCCTAATTTCATTTTCAATCTCGTTGTTTAATCACAAGTGTTATGTTATACACACCAATTTGTTCAATTTTATGTTTAAGAACCATCATATATACACACATCTTGTATCTCTATATCCTTGTCATTCTTTTTCACTACCTCGTATAATTTAATTTATAATATGTTTTTATACATGCTGTTGGTAGTATGTATATTTAGGGTGTATACAAAGTGTTTGATAGATTGCCTAACAGAGAGACAGTTGTGCATAATCATATTTTAATTCATTTTGTGATGTTACTAAGATGTCGATTTTTCTTATGGAGAAGTAAATCAAATGATCATCAGACTATGTGCATTTTCGAGAAAGTCGATTTTTCTTATGTAGAAAAGTTATAGTATGATGAGAATATGAGATTATGTATATATATTACTGAGTTGAATAAGTATTTGTATCGTATTGTAGTGTTCATACTTGTAAAGTTGTAAAGCTTCTCCCTTGTTATAATTATTTGAATGCGAAGATTTCATTTCATATACACGGCCTTTGATTGGTTTATGTTTTTTAAAATGTAATCTTTTAAGCATTTCCCGGTGGTTGTAGTTATACTGGTTTAATGGAGGGAGGTGGAGATAGCATACTGGATTCTATTTTTGACGAGGATAAGTTTGAAGATGTGGAGATGCTTGACGTTGAAGATGGCGAGTTAGTTGAAAATAATGTGACTAGTGTTGGACAAAGCAGTGGTGGGGATGCGAATTTAACGAGTCAAGAATCTCAGAGTAAGAATCGTAAGCGGAAGAATAAAAAGAAGCAAAAGAGGAAGAAAGGCAGCAATTCTGGACCTAACGTCACAGATATAAACAGGTTTGTTTTATTTTGAAAGATTGTTGTTTCCTGTAGTAGATTTGTTTAAATCTTAGTTTTCTCTTATTTATTATCGTTGATTGAAGCATGCAGATAAATTGTAGAATTATTGTGTTCCGTTTGTACTATATATTTTTTTCTAATACGTATGCGACATATTTTAGAGATGTTTTCTAATACATATGCGACATATTTTAGAGATGTTTGGCTTTTAGGCGTTCTTAAAGAAATTTAGTCAATCAAGATTTTGCCAGAGATATCAATTTTATATGCCCAACTCTCTCTCTCTCAGACACACACACAGAGCAGAGATAATTTTATGTAGAAATATTATTTAAAGCTTGATCATCTTCTGATAATACATTTATAACCACAAATTTTTTTAGATATGTTTTCGTCGATGTTAAATTACTAAAAATGGTTAGACTTCTAGTTTCAGAATTCTGATTTCAGACCCTAAATTATCAGTGTTTCTTGTCATGCATTTGTGGGTGTTCACTATGAGATGTCATTTCATTACCACATACTTTTTTTTGGCAATTTTATCCATCTCCACCCCTTGTTGATTGGGGAAAAAGTCATCTATGATATCTAATTGTTTGTAATAATTTGCAGATTTGTTCTTGACGTCTGTAGGCGCTTGAAAGAGAGAAAGTCTTTTCTTGTTTGGACTGCTGTGGGTTGTCTTGGTGTCTCTGCTTTTAGTGATCTAGTCAAAGAGGTATTGTTAAGATACTTCATTATTTGTCTTTGCTAGGAGCATTGTTTATTTTAACTAATTATAGGGGAATTGTTATTTTTTGTTCATGGACTCACCTGGACCTAAATCTCGCAAGATAATCATCTTTGACTACTTCAATTTTTTCTTGGTTGTAAGTCTGTTAATGTAAAGACTATCTGTCTAGATAGTTTTGGTAAAGGCCAGACCCTTGAATCTGCAAAAGAAGGTAAAGAATATGGAGTTGTAATTGATGTTGGAACAGCCTACAGCTTGCTGTCGTTAACTCTGTTTAAAAACTTCTGCCTCTCTTCATTGCTGATGATATATGTTGTTTCCCTAAACTCGCAGATGTCACTTGCAGAAGCCATATCATTGCTTCCAGTCCTGTGGATATTTCCTGGCTGCACCACTTCATTTTACTTATTATTGTATGTGATGTAGATTAATAACATATGGTTTTTAGTGGTAGCTGATGCATTACATCTCCTAGTATGAATATAGAAAGAGATTTATCGCATGGAATAGTATTAAAAATAGCCTGTAGAAGTTGTTGAGTTCCCCAATTCCCTGCCTAGACAAACAAAACTTTCCGAATGGTCCAGTCTTAGAAAAGAAATCTTAGTCTCTTAGAGTTTTAGCATAAAAAATAGACTGTAAAAAATGTTTGTTGCTTAGTATAGACCTGGAATACTTTGTATATACGTTTTTTCCAAACAAATGTTATTACTTTTTTAAGGGATACTCAATTAACAAATGGCTATATATTATTGTTATCCTCTCTTTTGTATGCATAGTTTTTGTAGTCATGCCTTCTTGTTCATTCTTTGTTTTTATTGCTACAAAGCGAAGAGAAGAAAACTTGTTATTGTGGTTAATGAATAGATAGTTTTGTCAGCTAGTGACATGATTTTTTCGCACTATTAAGATTTGCATTCTAGTATAAATTATTCAACATATAAAAAATGTTTTTTTTGTTTTGGTATTAATTTTGGGGAGACAGTTAGGAAGGCGAAATATCAGGTACAACTTAAATATAGTCTAGGCTTTTATATGGTAATTTCCAGAATGAATTGTGATATAAAACCTTAACTAAAGTTTACAATTTGGTTCTTTTAAAGTCACTACAACTGACTGATCTTTCCTCATCCCCTGCAAACTCTTAGATGTATCGAGGGGTTTATGTTTTAAACATTTATTTTTCAAATTCGAGGTTGACACTAGTGTTGATTCACAAGGACCAATTGTGTATTATATATCTAGAGTCGTTTTTTTATTTGAAAACAATGCATATGAGATCATGGTTCTGTGTTTTTACATCATGAATGATTTTATCATGTTAAATGATAATGTGATTAACATGTTATAGGTGGATGCAATTCAGGCTTGTGGAGGTCAAAAGACAGCTGATGGAAAACGCTATCGAACCGGCGGTGGCATATTATGGGGCATCCTTAAACTCCGCGATCCAAATGCCTACAAGGAGATAATGAAGAAGGGAAATGAGTTTGAGGTTAGTCATATACAGCTTGTTCATTGAAACAATTTAGTTTTCTTTTTATTGTGTTGTGGGGATGTAAAGAGTTTAAAGTAATTGCATGGGCATGAGTATGGGTCGGTGCCACTTTCACACATTATATTTAATTTATAGAGTTATTAGGTTTTATGCATGCCCGGTGGAGAAAATGATTAAATTAGTTTCAAGTATATTATATTAATATTTTGATTCAAGTGTATTTGTAATACATATACTTTATTATCTATTAGGAATATTCTAGAATTCAATAATTTTGAAATTTTGGCATATTATAGTAGATAGGATAAGTTATCTGTAATCTACTATTTTAGGGCAAGTTTAAGGATCTTTATTTAAACAAAGCCAGGTCAAAGATTACAGATTACATTATTTGAGTGATTGGATGTTATGAGATATAATGTGGTTGGATTTTAAAAGGTTGTATATATACACTATATACATTGAACCCTTGTAGAAACCTGGCTCTATCTAAGCGGTTTTGATGGATTCCACACAAACATAAAGGACAATTTTTTTGGTCAAATAATGTAGCTATGGCCCGTGGTCTTGCTTACCTGAAATAATTCAGTGAATATTTTAAATTTGCAATACATGTGCATCAGAAACTTTTTGAATGCCATCCCCAATGATACAGGGTAAAAACTAGCTTTCAAGTGTTCGAATGGTATGTGAATCAAAAGATTATATAGCAACTATGTCACACAATAATACTAAATGATAATGCTACAAGTGATTGGTAAAAACAGATCAGAAGCTTGTAATGTATAAGCTTTCCGTGACAGGGCATATAAGCTCCTTAAGTGATAAAAGCTTAGCATTAGATCTTTTAGCTATTAGTATCTGGCCATAAAAGTACTAGATATTTGTTAGATTATGTAGAAGTGGATTGTGAAATATGAAACTTTTATAAAACGTAGATCCTTTAGCAGGCCCATCCCATGGACAATGACAATATCGAGGAACTTATGGATGGTGATAGTTAAGAAAATTACGATGACAACTAGTTAGGAATAGATGAAGGAAATCTTGTTAATCTGATTTTTAGTTTATTTTGTATTTTTTATGATTGGGACAAATATATCAATTTGAAAGTTACTTGCTGGCTACCACAAACAAGTTTTTATTATAAGAGAATTGTATATTATCAATTTTTTTATTTTAGGTATGATATTTATATTTTAATTTACTTGTGTATTGTTATCATTCACTTGTATATGGAGTTTTAAAGTCTGAATGAATTTATCAATCAATTTAGTAAAATCTGCTCAACTCTGTTTCATTCAGCATATTATTTAAATAATCTAAAAATCAGCCGAGGATGTAGATTATCAGTAATCAATTAAATCTACATTTGAATACACGTCCTTCTTGTGCCCTGTGTCATGGTGACACCGGTATATGACGATCACAGGTCAGGAGTTAGGGTGACTTAGTAACATAGGTATGTAGTGATCTTGGTCTCTGTTACCTAAGAGTCTCTTTATCTCTTATTTTGGATGTAATTTGAGTCGAGTCGAGTTTTCGCTTATCGCTTATCGAGTTCAAATTCTTTTATATCGAGTTGAGTCGATCCTAAAAATTATCGAGCTCAAAAGTTATGTTCAAGTTCGACTCGAATTGTAAACGAGTCAAGTTCAAATTCTTAACGGGCTTTCGAGCTTATCGAGTTTTTTAACGAAATTTCGAGTTTATCGAGCTTATCGAGTTTTGAATAAATTTTCAAAAAAACTATTTGACTTTTTTTTTCAAATTAACCTAAAACATTTCTTTACCTACCAAAAATTGCAATAAACTTTCAAAAAATATTAAAATAATGTGGTTATGTAAATTGTTTTTAAATTTATTTGTTTTAATATAATACATATATCGCTTAATGAAATATTTAGATAGTTAACATATTAAGCCAATATGATGTGATGTACTAACATATTATGATGTTAATGTAGTTATTTAAATTTGTAATCAAACCTCTAATAGAAATATTAGTAAACGTAATGTGCATAATTAAATAATAAATAATATGTAAATAAAAAGAATTAATAATTGATGATTATGATAACAACAATAATAATAATTTATTTAATTTTGTACATAAAAAATATTTATATAAACTTATTATAAAAATATATTATTCAATATATGTTAATATCATAATAGAATTAATTTAGTTATTAATTTAACAAATATAAAAAATTAAGAACTAATAATAATATGTGAAACAATAACTAATTAGTTATTAATTATATAATTTTAATAACATATAAATATATAAGTATGTGAATATGTGATTACATTAAATATGTCATTCCGTTAATCAAATCATTAACCAAATGTTAAATCTTTAGCCCTATGTCTCTTATCCCCAGGAAGTCTTCTTCCAAAAAATGGATCCCGCTCTAATAGCTCCCAATAAATTAAATATGTGCATTAAGATACGAAGGCTTCTTATTCCACAACAACGAAAGAACTTTTTCACAATTTCATATACTAGGGGATTTCGCTTGGAAAAGAAAATGTTCCATACTAATGGATTCGGGTCCATAACCATGGGTTCTCGGGATCCAACACTAGGAGGGTGTCCGACTCCCACAGTCACACTGGAGTCAGGGTTATATAGATTTTGTTTAGAGGTTAGAATGGAAGGTTTGGGAGCACATATTTTTGTTGGCAACTGGAAGGTTCAGCTGGCTTTTCCTACTTTTTTTCATTTTGCTTAAATTTATTATTAATTAAATTGTGGATTCCAATATTGGATGTTTCTTTTACCATCACGCAGAAGCAGCTAAAGCAAAGTGGTACACGTGTGCCTTCACAGAACAAAACAGCTCCATCTGCAGGGAAGTCACTTGTATCAACAGATCAAACCATCAGCGGTGTGAATGCTTCGGAATTTGTATCCGACGTACAAGATCAGCCAGGGCAGTCTTCCATTGACCATAACGGTCGATCTGTTCATGACAGAATTCCTGTCCCCGTTGCCTATGATGACCTGGTTGGATTAGAGGATTCAAAAGACGGATCAACTTGATGTTTGTACTGATACAAATGTCTGCAATTCAAGGAGTCCTTGAAGATGCATAGTTTTTTGGTTCTCGAAACTGGTTTGATGCATTCATTTAAAACTGAACTGAAGATGTTGGGCATGAGATATAAAAAAAAAAATCCTTAGCACACTTATTGATAAAAAAATATGATTTTGTCAAAAAAAAAAATGTATCATTTTTGTTTTGTTGTTGAGTTGTGGCTTTATGCATATCATACGACTTGCCGAGGCTTTAAAATTTACCGAAACTATGAGTGGCCTTCTGCTGTAAGTATAGAATATTAACTTCCATTTATGCTATGAATTGAGTACAAATTACTGCAAGTCTGTCGTCAACAGAGTATCGATTCACAGCAATATTATTTATTTTGAAATTTTGTAACTAGACATGATGTAGCTATTTTCTTTCTTCTAAAAGTGTCTGATTTTTTTTTTTAATTATGAAAATGGCCTTTCTAGAGCTAGGCAGTTGTGCACATATCTCAATTTATTTATTTTTAAGAAAAGCACGTATCTCATTTGTTTTGGTCCTCTATCTTATCATTTGCAAAAGAAATTTTAATACTCTAGTATTGTGTTTGGTTGAAATAATTGAAAACGGAAGGAATAGAATGAAATATGAACTATAATATGAGTAAATATTTAAAAATTTCATTGTTACCTCCATTCAATTCCTAACAATATAAACTACAACTCAAACTCCCAATTTGAGAATGAATGCTCAATTCCTTTTCATATCTTCCCATTTCTTATGACAACAAATTTGCAATCTCTTATTTTTTTCAAAATATTTCTTCAATCTCTTTTATTTATTCTTTTAATTTTCACCCATTCCATTTTTTTCTCCCCAACTCAACACAACCTAGGTGTGAATGTATTTCATTTTGGATCCTTTTTTTTTTGTCAAACATTTTTTTATCCGTTATTTTAACCTTAATCTGGTTATTTTTAATATCGGAGTATTACATCACATTACCTTTGAAAAATATCACTATCGTCCATGACTCACATACATCTCCATAAAAAAACATTTCAACAAAAAATATCATTTTCATCAAATACGCTTTAACAAAAGACCACTTTTTTTTTTCTCCCGTACCTCTCAATTTTATACATTTTAAAATTTGAGATATTTTTTTTTCAATTTTTTAAAATTCAAAACTTAGCAAAAGCAGTATATTTTTAATAAATAAAAAAATCAAATACATTCATCACTTCCTTGCAGTTACACCTTTCCAATCTATCATATATAATTTATTAATTTTATAATTTTACTCATTTTTTATTTACTTTTCTTTGCATTTCTTAATTTCCCTATCTAATCCAAATAGGATTAGAAAAAAGTCAAACCTTTGACTTATGATTCATTATTTAAATATATTATCATTTATCAACAATAAAAAAATTACGAGTAAATAAAATTGAAGCACATACATTATTAACTGAATTTTCTCAAACAGATAGGAGTAACTTATTGATAAATTATATACTTAAATACAAAATGTAAAATAAATTATGTTTAAGGAAATGTTGCGAGATTGGGCCAAGATTCTACATACAACACTCACCCTGTAAATTATACATACAACACTCACCCTGTAAATTTAGTGTAGGGTTTTTCGTTTCTCACCCCCCCCCCCCCCCCCCCCCCCCCCCATTTCCCTCTTCTCTCTCTACGAATTCAGGTCATTTCTATCTCTACTCTCCCTTAATTTTACATCTTTTTTATAAATTCCCTGGCTTGTGATATAACATTACTCTTCAATATGCTTTTTATAGTTCATTTTGTTTGTGTTTGAGCCTCTATTTTAATTGTGCATTTGCTTATGAGTTATAAAAATCTTTACTTGATTGGCTGTGAATTCTGTAATGCTTGTATCTATATCTGTTAGAATCTGCAAGAATTGAAGCAAAGATTTGAGCTTTTTTGTTCAATGTGGTGCTATTGTTTGTCTGCTAATACATTCTTGATAGAGGTGCCATGTGAGTAGTAATCCATGGTGGATTGCTAAAAATGTAGCGCAATTTATCGTCGTGTACTCTAGAATTAGAAATGTACCTCATGGGGTGTCAATTTCGGTTTCTGGTGGTGTTTGTTTTCAGCTTTGCATATACATGTTAAATTTGTGTTGTTCTAAAACATATTGAAATTTGATCTTTTAGAGAAACCACTGTTTCATGTTTGGTCTTTTAGAGAAAACAACACAGTTTCTCTTAGCTAGAATTTCTGATACTTTTTTCCGGTAAATTTTGTTCTGCGAGATGTATTTGCTGTAATTCTGTTTAGTTATTATGAGCTAGTGACTTGTTATTTTTTGAAAGAGTGTTATGCTCTGTGGGGTTTCTAAATTTTGATTTCCTCTTTTAGATATAAATAACAGGGTTGGTGAAATTCTTTAACACAATGCACGCAATTAGGGGAAGCTGGGTTGGTCAAACATTTGCTCTAGCCAGGTGCCATGATTCTGGAGAGAAGAAGGCACGAATTAGGCACTCAAAAGAGGAGAGGAAGGAATTAGTGGTGTCCTTTATAAAGAAGTATTTCCTTATTCTCTTTTTGCTTTTATTTTGTTGCCAGTTGAGTATAATGTCTAAACATTATATACTAATGTGTGCAAGCATTATGTCACCCCATTTTTTTCCATTCATTATGCTTACAACTAGAATAGAAATCCCGTCCCAGAATCATATATCTTTCACTTTTATGAGCCAATTGTTTGTGGCATATGCTAGTGTACTGAGAAGATTTGTTTCTTGGATCCATTATGAATTTAATTTTATGTAAACAAATTTATAAAACATTACTAATTTTTTCTATGGTGCACCTGTAGACAAGAACTAAATGCTTGCATAAGGTTCAGAAATCAGAATTATTATTGGCTTAACTGAAGCTGATGAACAATTTTCTTCATCATTCTGTATACTTTTGATTCACAAGTACCCCTTTATATTTTATGTAATTGACTATCACAAAATGACGTATTTTGGGCATACATACTTCAGGGTCGATTGACTTGTATTGCACATTATGCATTGGACTGCATCTATGCATATATATGTATGTGTGTGTATTGCAAACAAATATAATCTATAAATTTTGTTTTTTTTGTGAAAGATGCCTTCATTCAATCAAAATGCTGACTAGCTGCGGAGAAACGTATTGAGGACGGTGGCATACATCAACGATGGCCTCGATATTCACATGTTTAGGAACAAATTAGTATTTACTAACACTGTTTGCAATGAAGACTTATCTACGAACAGATTTAATTGCATCCGTAATATTTTTGTAAAATTCACTACTCTTTGGTAATAATATCAAAACTATCAAAGAAAATATTTGTTTACAAGAACAAATTCCACTTGTCACATTCATTGCAGGACAATGGAGTAAACAAGCCCATGAGCTTCTAAACGTAATGTAAAAATAAATGTTAAAAGAGTTGTAATTTAACTTGTATGCAAAACCATAATGTAAGTTTCTTAAGTGCTCTATCAATATGTTTTACTATCATGTTTTGGTTACGAATTTATAGACTGCACTTGAGTTTCACTCTTTTCTAACCTAAAAACTGTGAGGTGGCATCTTCAAATAACTCAAAAATATATGATGCTTTTCTTCCTTGGTTCATGTTTCTTCATTGTCCCTGAACTGTCGCTGGTAATTTCAAATTCAAGTTATTCAACTAGCTGTTTACTCTCTGATATGTTTAATTTTCTGACTTTAGATATCAATTATCAAATAAAGGGGACTTCCCATCACTCAGTATCACACAAAGGGAAGTTGGTGGGTCTTTTTATACAATTCGGGAAATTGTCCGGGAGATAATCCAAGAAAATAGGGTGTTGGGCCCAGCTAAGTCGACTATAGATGAGCAAGAGTCCGATAAATTTTTTGATCAATATCCGCTGGGATCAGTTGCAATGGAACCTGACATTCATGCAGTATCATCAAATGGACCTCATATAGTAAATACATCTTATTTGTCTAATACTCTTCAGAATACAATGGAATCACAAGTTCTTGATATTAGCGAAAAATGCCAAGTATCTGAGAACCAGAAGCTTGAGGATGGAATAATTGTTAATGGCAGTTCTTACCAATCTGAACAAACACAAGGTTTTGGTGGAGAGTTAGAGAATGAACCACCAGTTGTGAGAGCTCTGGTAGGAGAAGATATTTTGGAGAGAGAAGTCGTGATTTCTGAGGCCAAAATAACTCAAGTTGCAGCAGATGTTGTCATAGAGACATTTCCAATAAAGCCGGTTACTGACGCATTATCTCTGGATGGAGATTCAGGTGAACCAAGAGTTGTTTCTGAAACTTTGGAAGAGAATGAAAGTGGACACGTGAATTTGGAAACAGTCAAGAATGGTGTTATATTGAATACGGATGATGTTCAAGAAAAGTCTTCTAGATTCGTGGTTGAGAAAACCAATGGAATAATTGTTAATGGCAGTTCTTACCAATCTGAACAAACACAAGGTTTTGGTGGAGAGTTAGAGAATGAACCACCAGTTGTGAGAGCTCTGGTAGGAGAAGATATTTTGGAGAGAGAAGTCGTGATTTCTGAGGCCAAAATAACTCAAGTTGCAGCAGATGTTGTCATAGAGACATTTCCAATAAAGCCGGTTACTGACGCATTATCTCTGGATGGAGATTCAGGTGAACCAAGAGTCGTTTCTGAAACTTTGGAAGAGAATGAAAGTGGACACGTGAATTTGGAAACAGTCAAGAATGGTGTTATATTGAATACGGATGATGTTCAAGAAAAGTCTTCTAGATTCGTGGTTGAGAAAACCAATTCACATGCAGAGGATGAAGAAGCTGATTCATTACCAGAAAGCCTGAATCACTCTGTAAGGGAAATCGGCAATGTGCTGCGGGTTGATGGTGACAGCACAGATCTGGAAAATAACGATATTTTTCCTGCTGAAATAAATGTGAGGTTTCATTGCATGTGCCTTTTAATTGTCTCAACTAGTATGTTTGCTCTCTTTCATCTAATTTTCAGAGTACGATTTTAATTGTAGGAGTTCAATATAGACTGGGAAACTTAACACATTTGAAAGAATAAATTGTTGTCCTATAATTTGTGAAGTCCCAGTCAAACCTGCTAAAGAGATAGTATAAGATAGTATTGTGCTTTGTGTTAAAATGAACATTAGTAGTTTGCTAAAACAACAGTTTCTTTATTAACATTTAGGCCTTGTCTCCATTTTATAAGCAGTGAATGGCTACTCGCGCTCACTTTTTAAATGGAAATAACCAACATCTTAATCTTTATTGAACAAGCCTGCAACATGTTCATTTAATGTGTAAATGAAGAGGTCTTCCACACATGACCTCGCTGAGCCGCAGACACATAACTCCAGTTGGCCACAATACTTACTATTCTTTACAACCGCTGCCAATCTGGAATGGCTTTAGCATTATTTGATTCAATATGTCAGCTTTAGCAAGTAGACGAAGTATTATTGCTTTCATTTATACTTTAAATCTACGTTTGGTTATATGCATGTATTTACTGAATTTTGTTGTAGCATATGAGTGTCCCAAATAGTACAAGGAATCTCGGTGCTGCTAGTTGTGGTGGTATTCATAGTGGTGGTATTCAAGGCCAATCAATTTCTGAAAAAGTTATTGCAATTGGAAAGAAATCTGGTATCAAGAATGGTAACAACTCCAAGAAATCAAGTGATCCAACTTTAGACAGAATTAATCTGTAAGACTTTCTCAGCTATTCCAGATTCAAAAATCTTCACTTTATTACAAAATTATCTACAAAGTATTCCGCAGCGGGCTAGTAGAATTTTTATCATTTGCGTAAAATCTTATCTTAACTGGTTTCTTTTTCTTTTCTTTTTTGAAGTGAGTCATGGGAAGCAACTACTGAAAGATCTAGTGGGCCGCAAACTAATTTTCTTCTGGACTTCGTCAAGGCATGTATTACTGCGTTTGTGAAATTTTGGTCCGAATAAAGTAATCTCTGCCTTTGCATTTTATCTGTTGCTCCTGTGTGAAGAGTTGGTGCTTTTAGTGTCAGCACTTTAGAAAATTTGATTCCAGCACTTATGATTATTTCTTGCCAACTTCATATGCTGTGTTCGACCAGCGGTTAAGTGATTGTTGTGGAAATAAATTGCGATGTCAGTCTTTACACCATGCACATCTTAGATTATGAATCAAGCTTGATAGACCTTTGTAAGCCTTCCCATGCTTCAAATGCCTTCTGATTATGTATCTTACTGTAGATCTAGACGTGAGTGCTTGAGCCAGTATAAACAATCTTTATTTTGAGCATACACATATCCCAGTTGTTTGTATATCAAGTATGTATGCCATTTGCATGTCCTCGGAAGATTCTTCTAGATATTACGATGATCATTACCTTCCCAGAAAAAAAGGTTTTCCAACCCTGAGAGACTGAAATTTGTTGTTACAGATTTACATTCATTTTTGGTCTTCTCTGTAAACTAAATGAGTCTGGTTAATTTATTTGTGTGTTATATCACAAGGTTACTCAGTGTTTTTCGATTCGTTTGCAGGTCTATTATAACAGGGAAATGTTATTATTTATTTTTGTAATGCAAGACTAATTCCATCCCAAATTGATATCATTTCAACAATTATAATAAAAATTACATCTTAAGAGCATCATGGTATTGGTTGGGAAAGATTAACAAGTGGATTCTGCATCGGTCAAAAAAGAGTTGTTTTCATATATATCTTCAACTAGAAGCGGTGTCGATTCACGTGAAGTATATTATTCCATATGAGATCCAACCCATTTGGCATCATTCAATAATACTTACAATATTGATGGATGTAAATCAAAAACAAATAACACCACACTATTTTAAGTTGCGTAAACTTTAAATTTTTTTTAAAAAATTTCTTATGAATTCGAAAGCAAATTGAAAATCTAATTATTTGGCTTATTCTTGTTATATTTAATTATAGACACATTTATGCCCATGATATCTAACCAAGTGACAAAAAAGCGAGTTTTTGTGTACGATATGTTCATAAATAAATTGTTTACTTTGTGATGGAGATCTAAGATCGGCATTAGTAAAAACTATCTTCTAAACACTCTGTTATAAGAATATATATATATATATATATATATATATATATATATATATATATATATATATATATATATATATATATATATATATATATTGGTGAAGACCAAAAATATCTTGCATGTAATTCTACTTGACATTACTATACAGTAGAAGAAGAATATTGATAATGCATGTCCTGAATTTAACAAAACCCTATGTATATGGAGGCGAATATAAAGTATAGACTTTATTCTTATCGGATTTAACGTAAATTGTAAGTTGCACGCATGAGAATGAACTAGCTAGGCACCCAAGAGTTGTATTTGACGAAAGTGATCAATTTGCCAATAAGAATGATGGGTGATCATTCTCTTGGATTGGTCATTGCTTAGCTTGTAATGAAATCCAATGCCCACCCATCATATACTCATATTCCACTACTATGTGTGTGTATAGTGTATGTATAATTCTTTGAAGAATATTTCACATGGGTTTTGTCTACTCTTACTCATAAGGTGACCGCGATGTGACAAAGAAAAATGAATTATTATATATGTGGATCACATAATATAAAGAATTATATTATATATGGATTATATAATTAATATAAAGAAAATAATTATTATATACTCATTTTGTCTATTAGAGGGCTGAGAATTATCCTTTTGTTTTTATTTTTAATTATTTGATCGAGCTATTCTACATGTCACATGCCACATGGTGAAAAAGAACCAATAGATGCTTACTTAATATGAAGAAAATTCACTTCAAGGCACTATTAGAAAAAGTGGATACCACATCCGTCTTTTAACGACTGCAAAAATTACCGATAACATCGTTTTTATTTATAACGGTGTTAAAGCATATTTTAGATATCAATTCTTAAAAAAACGATCGTTGTCTTATGTGTTACTCCCTCAATTCCACTCAATTATTTACATTTGAATTGGGCGCGGAGGTTAATAAAATTATATAAAGTATTATGAAATAGAAATAAAAGTGCACGAAAGAGAAGAAAAAGTGGATAAAGTGGTGGAGTCAATTGATATTTAATTGATAAATTTGAAAATGTGAAGTAAAGTAGTGAGTGAGAGTAGATTTTATAATATAAAAATTTACCATTTTTAGAAAGTTTTAAAATGTAAAAAATTGGGTGAGACATTTAAAAAAAATGTAAAAAATTAGTTGGGACAGAGGGAGTATTTCAAAAAATTGAAAACAATCCGGTTATTAGTTCCCCCCTTAACTCATATATTTCCCCTCTTAATATTACACAATATTACCCTTTAGTAAAAATATTTCTCCCGATATTTCTCCAATTATTTCACAGCTCTCTCTCAACACTTTCTCTCTTGAGACACACTATCTCTCTCTCTCTCCATTGTCTCGAGACATAAAATAATATTAATTAAGTTATTGTACATAAATTATGTACGAAGAACATTATTCTGCCCAAGAAATTTGACAGAAGTACTTGCCTTATAAATGAGGTTTATAACCCTGTTGAAAATATACATACCTTATTCTCGTTCTTAATGTAAAATTTTGATAATAATAATGTTTGAAAAATTTTCTTCGTAAAAAAAATTGAAATTTCTGGTAATGTATATATTTTCATGATAATTGGTGATGATGATGATAAATATAATTGACAATGGAGTCATGAATGAAGTTTCAAATTGTTATGAATTGTTTTCATTCTCAAACGAGTCAAGAATGACACTACAAGTTTTTATAAATTATTTCTATGTACGAATGAGTCGAGAATGGAGTTAAAAGTTAATGTTTTCAAGTTTAAACGAGTCATGAATGAAACTTCAGATTGTTATGAATTGTTTTCATTCTTAAACGAGTCAAGAATGATGTTACAAGTTTTTACAAGTCGATCTTTCCATGTACAAACGAGTCAAGAATAAATTTACAAGTTATTTTTAAGTTGAAACGAATCATGAATGAAGGCTCAAATTGCTATGAATTGTTTTCATTCTCAAACGAGTCAAGAATGATGTTACAAGTTTTTACATGTCATTTCCATGTACAAACGAGTGAAAAATGAAATTAAAAGTTGTTCTCAAGTTCAAACGAGTCACGAATAAAGTTTCAAATTGTTATAAATTATTTTCATTCTCAAACGACTCAAGAGATTTTGGTAAAGTATGATGTTTGTAACTTAAGATCGATGATATCATAGTTTTAGTGCAAATGAGTCTTGTCACATGAAAGGTTTATTATTAGTCGGGGCCGTATTCAACTCTCAATCCAAATAATGGGATTTTAAGAGAAAAAATATGTTAGAATATATGATGTGGTATCCTAACATTTTAAAATTTTAGGATACTGACTTAACATGATTATATATTTTAAATTATTTTTCCATGCGGGTTATATTTATTTTGCCAAATTATTATTGTATGTATTTATATATTGTTCTTTACATATATATGTGTGTGTGTCTTTCATCACTTTTTTTTCTTGAAAGAATGTCTTTCATCACTTATTTTCCTGTATTTATCTATGCGCTGTTTACATCATTATTTATGTTTGCCGAGATATTTTTTTTTTTCATGTGTACATTCTCACAAAACCATCGTTTTATTTTATCTTAAAGTTTTCCCTAACAATAAATAGGGCATAACATAGGGCATGTACGATTTAACACACAACACATATCAATCATTAAAAAGCATGATATATCTATATTATATTATTATAACATAAAAATTAGAACTTTTGGTCAAAGGTAAATCATAAAAAAGATCATAACCGTCCTCCAATTTTAGATGAATCATAGAAACGATATTCAATTTAAATAAAATTTAATTTTAAAAAGAATATATATCATACATACAACTCCAAACCCCCGACAGTCCTCCTTTTATACAACTATTCACGGATAATATTATATTATATTTAAATTATATTCTATATTTTCTATTTAATAGTCCTACTTATCCTATAATTTTTATTTAATATAACATTAAAGTTTATGAATATTAATATATAAATATCATTATATAATACCATACAACTCTAACCCTCGATAGTCCTCCTTTTATACAATTTTTCACGAATAATATTATATTATATTAACATAAATTCTCAACGTTATAAAATTTTATATTAAATATCAATAAAATATAATACAAAAATAAATTTACCTAAATATTAGTCATTCATCTTGTGGATTCGTGCATTGTGATATTGCCCTATCGCTTTGTTTTTTAATCATAATAAATTTTTATCATATTATAAAACAATTATATACAGTGATTTTAATTTACAAGGAATAAGAACGAGGGTAACCACGGCAACAATATTTATCTTTTTCCTTACCAGTAGGACTATGCATGAGCCATCCATTATTTCTTCGTACTCTCTAAATTTTCTGAAAAATACAAACAATTGATTGGGAAAGATTAAGACAGCACGTACATGACATGTAAATTAATATCCATCATATATAAACGAGGGTGATTGTACATTGTGTATGAATTTAAATAATTGGGGATTGAATTAATACTGAATTATAATTGAATTCAAAAATATATTATTTAATTCATAAAATTATATTCTACAAAGATTAAAAACGAGGGCAGGCTGCAGTGTAATCCTGATCATTTTCTAAAATATTAATGTTTTTTAAATCGAAAATAAATATTATCCTAATTTTATCACTGCATACATATATAATATCAGTCTCCGTTTATTTTATTTAATAAAAAAATTATAAATATAAATACTTTTATATGAAACCCAAACACGCCTATATGGGTATTAAATCTACAAGTATTAAATTAAAATAAAATAAATAGAAAGTTAAATTAATTAAATAAGTAAGATGTAGATAGGCATTTGGCTTAAGTAGGAAATAGTTGTGTATATATATATATATATATTATATATTTGTAATAACAACCAACTTTCCCGCTGTGTCATTTACCTTCCATTGCACGCCTCTTCCTCTCCACATATATACACACACACATACTTACACACACATATCTCTGATCTCTCTTCTATCCATTTCCTAACAAACATGTCTACAGATCTACAATTCCGGTCGGATTGTGTACAACTCCGGTTATCTCCGATCAAAGTGAATTCAACCAATTCTTTTTGTTCCGATGAAGAGGAATGCAAGACTCCAACGTCGCCGGGAAGTAGAATTCCGGCGACTCTCACCTGTCCTCCGGCTCCGAGGAAGAGGAGGACGATGTTGCGATCGGAGTCGTGTAAACGCAAGCTTGAATTCTTCGAAACGATTAATTATGAAGAGATAGAAGAGTTTTTTGAGCGTATCGAATCGCAGCGAAAGCGATCACGGTGTGGCATGTAAGTCAACAAATTATGCACAACAATTATATAAACATAAATATATATATATATATATATATATTTACGTGTGTTGGTGATGAATTTCGATCAATATTTTTTTGGAGGTACGAGACAGAAAGATGGAACATCAATTTTCGTCACTAGGTTAGGATATCGAATATTAAGATGAATATTTGATCAAGTGTATCGGTTCTTCCACTTTTTATGTATGTAATATACAAATTTATACATATGATTCTGTTAATTACAGATAGGAATTAGTGAAATTGTGATCATTTGGATCTGAATTATATTTTATTTTGTGTTTTACGGCTTCATTTTCTTTAAATAAAAGAATTCAAATTTGTTATTTTGTAATGGATGTACTGTATATTGTAATTTGTAGCTTGAATCGATTATTTGATGTGTGTGTAACTTGTAAGTAGTATAATTGAATGAGGATAGGTGGAGTTGGTTGGAGTTTTGGAATTGACGATAACGTTATGATGTAGAGTGATTCACACGGCATTTAGAGGATGATCATAATCAACCAGAACTAATGGTCTGTAACTAATAATAGTATACGTTAATGTTATTTTCCTGCAACAGCAGTCTTCGCTAAAAATCAAACTCATATTATACGTTAATGTTATTTTCCTGCAACAGCAGTCTTCGCTAAATATCAAACTCTTAACAGAGACTCACCTCCATTTCATTCTCAATCTCGACTTATTTTCGACATATATATAATATAAGAATAATTTATTATCTTTGAAATTTTTACCATCAACATGCAAAATTATAAAATATATGAGTATCATATCAACTAAATGTAAATATAAATACATAATCAATTTTTTTAATATCTATATAAAGTGAAGAATTATATGGTAAAAATCATTTTGACTTGTATTATTTTATATGTGTAACGGATCTCTTTTTTGGACTATTAATTCGAGTAAATCTAAAATATAATATAATTTATTAATATAAAATTCTATTACAAAAGTAATTATTACAAAAACGCATACCAATAACAAGTCAACAAGCAATTTACTCCAAATCTAAGATCCTCGAAATCCAATGCACTCCATCATCTTCTTACATCGAACCTGAAAATTATAACCAATGAGCTACACAACCCAACAATTAACCAATTGATCCAACTAGTCGTGCCAAGTAACAAGTAATACATGTAACAAAATATTATTTTCGATACGATAACTATGTACATAACTTGCGATACACTTTCTTATTCGTATTCGATATGATACGACACAATGACTGCACATAAAACAATAACTTGTTATCCATAATTTATACCACGACCACTACAACCCGGTGATAACGGTCCTAAATTTTCAGAAAACTGTCACTACAATTCGGTGACATCGGTCCTAAATTTTTGCAAACCATGACATAAATAAGAGTTCCAAAATTACTGCTAACACATAACACATATAGGGTATTACACGTCACTTCAAAATATAATCACTTATCCCAAATTTTTATAATCAAATATACACATAATTTTAAAAGCACCAGAAAGATCGATCAGAAAACTTACATCAACCTCGCAAACTAAGAATTCACAACATTCTAAGACATATATATTCAATCCTTAGTACTCAATCAACAACATCGCATATATTCTAACCAGGTCTGTATTTCACCTTTTCGACCCTCGAAATGATGTTTTTCGCTCGAAATGATGTTTTTCGAAAAACACTAATGTTGTAGAAAACGAAAATATCTTTCCAAAAAATTCAAAATTAATGAATTCGTACTTACAATGAATTTACTACGAATATTACAAGATAGCTGAATTGTGTACGAGAAATCATACGAATTTCAATTAAAAGATGAAAAAAAGAACAAAGATTTGTGTCGAAAGAGATCTACAACTGTTTAGTCTTGGTGGCTCGAAAAGAATACGAAAGAATGAGGAGATCTCAATCTATATATAGTATTTCAAAGCCCTACAACAAAAAATTCAAATCCGACCCATATTCGAAAACTCATTATTCTAATCTAATTCTAATTCATAATTTCTATCCAATTTTAATCTTTTTTATTATTAATCTATTTCTTATTCTAAAAAATATACGGGATATTACAATATGCATCACTGAAAAATAATCATAATAATTTAATTATTAATTAATATATATTGAAGTTAAGTGATTTGTAAGGGGCTTGAGTGTTACGTATTCTAAGTCGAAAGTTGAAATTTTGATGGAAAAGTATAAGTGATCACAATATACTCATGACCCAAGTAAGGCCCTGTTTGGGGAGTTTATAAGTAGCTTATAAGCTGAAAAAATTGATATATGTGTATTTTTTTTGAAAATAAGTAACTTATTTTCAAATTTGGAAATAAGATTTGGTCTTAAATTTCTAAAATAAATATTAATTTTCAAAAAAATATGAAAATATTTTCTTTTTAAAATAACTTATTACTTATAAGCTAAGTCAAACACCCCCTAAATAATCTTTGAGCTTAAACAATAAGCTCCGTAGTTTAGACGGAATAAAGGGCAAACTTGAAGAGAAGATAAGCATATAAAGATGTACTTGCACGCATACGTACAGTCTTCAAACACATGCTTAGACAGGCGTACGTATCGGTATGTATGGTATATGAATGGAGGTTAAGTGTCATGCATCCTTTAATTCATATGCATGGTCTTATGCCATGTTTTTAACATAATGTTTTTATTTCATTTTATTTTTAATATTAATTTCAATAATAATCAATTACTTAATTTTTAAGATATCCTCTCTCTGAGGAAAGAATCAATCTCAATATATTAATTATGGAAAATATTTCCAAACGATATCTTTCAAATCAGGAAGGTATCACAATGCTAAGATTATATCAGATAAAATCAATTAATTACTATATTTAACAAATATATCTCTGAAATCTCTTAGAGATAATAACATAACGGTGTGAATTTGATCGTATATAAATACGTACGCAGACATCTTGGCAAAAGGGATCCGATACGCGACACCTCCCAAAGTCCAACCCAATTTTTTTTACAAGCTCTAATCCCCATTAACAGTGAAATATGTTATTACGAAATTTCTCCAACAACAATTGCCGCTAGAATGAGAAGTTTATTTTTCGTTTGTGGATGACAAACGACATATCAAACGAACACAATACACATGGGGAGTTAATAAAAGATTTTGGACAATTTCAATGGAGGAGTCGAACGATGGAGTTATGACGTGTTAAACAACATACAACGGAAAAGAGAGTAAAGAATCATGAGAATAAATATGAGGAGACTATTGTAAGCAAATCATGATGTTGCAATCCTCACCATCGAAGGAGCACAACATCTACATATCATAACAAAAATACGAGATAAGTTTTCTTATTTTTATTTTCTGCAATTACATATATTATTTGTCATGCAGAAAATATATTTTATTATCCAAAAATTTGTGCGAGCTACATATATTGTGATTGAAAATTTGTGCAATCAATATTTTGGGAGACATGTATATTTTAGAAAATAAATCGTACAATATTTTTGTTTTGATGATTGTGGATATGTTTACAAGATTGTACGAACTACATAATTAAAAAAATATTTAGCCGCTATGCCAAGACATACTATCTTTAGCAAAATTCTTTCAATTAAGGAGAATATATATATATATATATATATATATATATATATATATATATATATATATATATATATATATATATATATATATATATATATCGTGACATTTTCAAATCTAACATATATAGATGTGTCTAGATTGTGTTGAAAATATTTTACAAATATTGTCGCGGTAATACATATATATTTTAAGATTTGTTTTCACAAACTTGCGAGTTTAAATTGTGAAGTGGAGTAGCCATGAAAAACAATAATTACCGCAATGTTACACGCTTGAAATAAGGAGTCAACAACCCGTTGAAGTCCCTCTTCCTTAACGGGGAGCCGACAGACAAAACTTGCATTCTGTAATATCTTTCTCTCTCTCAAACGAGGAAAGAATCAATCTCAATGTATTAATTACAGAAAATATTTACAAACGATATCCTTCGAATCAGGAAGGTATCACAACGTAAGATTATATCAAATAAAATCAATTAATTACTATATTTAACAAATATATCTCTAAAGTCTCTCGTGCATATATCCAATTATAACAGAATTGTGTGTCTTTGATCGTATATAAATATGTACGCATGCATCTTGACAAAATGGATTCGATGCATGAGACAAATCGAGAAACCTCCCCAGTTTAACCCAATCTTTATACAAGCTCTAATTCCCATTAATAGTCATATTATTATATTTTTAACTCTATTATTTCAACAAACCTCTAAAATTTGTTGTTACGAAATTCCTCGAAAACAGGTGGAAGCTGAATTACGAGGGCGTATACAGCGAGAAGGACCAATAACTACTACATAGCCTGCATATAAATCTGGGACTAGACGAGTAGACGACTAGTGTGGGCACCAAAGTCACTCCAAACTTTCTTATTATGTTTATTTTATATATTTAACATGCTCTACTTTTATAAATAACCGACATTCAATATCTTAAAAAATGAGAAATGCTACGAGTTTCGATTCTTTTCCCACAGATTTTTGTTGGTCTGTATTTTATGCTATCAGAATGTGGCTGACCTAGGCTCTTTCAACACATAAAAGTTTCAAAATTTTGATTTCTCTATAAATAAATTATAAAAAAATATATATAATATATATAAATTAGGCCTCAAAAATCAATTTCGCTTAAAGTCCCGTGAATGTCAGAGCCGTCCCAATATTTTATCCATTTTTAATTAGTATTTAATAAGATAATGATGTCAAAATAAGTCTATTTGAAAATTTTATCGAGATTACAGTGTAGATTAATATATTCCACTTAATATGGTGGAGAAATCCCACAAAAAATAAAATAAAAAAAACGCATGAGTAATATTAAATATTTTAAATTGAATTAAAAACAACACTGGAGCACAAATTTAACTGTTTTTTAAAAAAAATATAGGAGTAATATTTTATACGTGAACTTCCAAGCTTCATGTGTGGATATATATCATTGAGGAGTGGAGGTCCTCTAACTCGAAGAATTGTTAGAAAATGGAAGGTTTAAGACATATTTTATATATGTCCTTAATGTAATTTCCGGAAACTAATTAATGGAGGTTGTTCCTTACTATGAGGACTTAAACTTTCATGTTTGGATCTAAGACATTTTCTTAGTGCAATTCATAGAAAAATTGAGTAGAAGTTGCTTGCTTGAAATGGGTTAAATGAGTTGTCTCACGTAAAAAATGTAATATGTGTGTGGGTGCTTTATATGCATATATGTGCAATGGTAGTGTCAATTACTATGGTATGTGAGTGTGCATGGTGTAATTGTGTGCCCTCGCGCACACATACGCGCCGCCATCTCGCCTCGGATCGAAGGGCGATTTGGGCGAATACTTTGATGAACTACTTTAACAAACTCTGATGGTTAGAGTTTATGCAAACTCTGATCAAAGTATAATCTGAGTTGGGTCAGAGTTTATGCAAACTCTGATAGACTAGCTCATTGATAAACTCTGATGGACCATATAGTCTGGGCTGGGTCAGAGTATAAACTCTGATGGAACTGGTGGTCAGAGTTTATAAACTCTGATGGGCTTATCAGAATTTAGCTAAACTCTGATGCATGTTGCTGATTCTGAAATATATTCTATTAAAGGCAGTTTAAGTCAGAATAATTATTTTAATCAATGTTTTATCTGATGTTACATTTTATTGTATTATATATACAGAAAAACGTTGGAGATAAAAGTGTGACAAGAGACAAGTTTTACACATATCTGAAAACCCTAGCAGCCATACTTTGTATCTCCTACACACATACAGTATACATAGGTGTTCTGGGTGAACTGATGTGCATGTCGCTGTTGAGTACTACGTATCTATGGACGAAATACTCTGTGCTATTTTATCCTGGAAGTGATATTACTGCAATCCAATACTGCGTAGTGGAGCAATAATCTCTTCAAGAACAGTCAAAATTTCTTGCAAATCTTGGCGACTCAGCAGTTCCATTGGTTCTATCAGTGTATGCTTAAAGTTTCTGTTAGAAATAAATTTTCTATCTTTTCTCTTATTTTTACAGTTACTGATTTATATATCTTGTTTCGACCTTCGTACTTTGTTTTGTTAATTGGTTTAATATATATGTTCTTGTTAATTGTTTATATAACTGCCTTATTGTTACCGTGTAGTATAAATTATACCCAACAAGAACAATGTGAATGTACCTATTCTCATAATCAAGAATAAGTAGTCTGAACGAGTTTGGCGAGAACATGAGATGTCAGGAGTGGATCGAATGCTAGTTATGTACGGCACGTCTTGACAAACCGCAGACAACAGAATTACAGAAGCCTAAGCCTTGGCACATCACAGAGACACAGACTTATCATAGAGCGCATAAACAAAGGGGGCAACAAACTTCAGATGTAGGCATCTGGATGGTTTTTTGGCAATGTAGACTTTGACACCAATATTATTGGTTCCGCCTTGTTCTCTGGGAAAATGCAAGTTTCGTATTATTCCTGGCCTAGCTGCTTAATCAAGAAAAAGCACACATGGACTGGAAAGTTGAACTCCAAACCATTGTAACAGATTACATACAAAGTGTTAAGTGTATTAAAATAAAAATCTCTATCTAAAAGATGAAATGCATATTGAAGCAACTGACAGATATGACCGATGAAAAAAATATTGGCGCATCCAAAATGTTCCCTCTTACAATAGACAAAAACAGGGCAAAGTTATATACATCCACTAATTTTGCTGAGATGAAGAATAAACAAGACAGCTGAGAAAATTCACACCAAAACTTTGGAGTGAGCTTGAGAAGGATAACGCGAATTCGTAAATTTTCCAAAGAAGATGATCTCTATTGGACTGAATACATAGTCACTTTTTCATAGCGAACGAAGATCTTATTAATTTATCTGGAGTCTGGAAAAAGGAACAAGGTTTCAGTAGTCTTTACCATGTCAACAAATTTCTCCTTCCAGGTATCTGTTTTTGTCCTGCAGTTTGCCATCAATTACTAACATCGACATCTTGCATTCATATTAACCAGGTGTATGCTTTCAAAAATAATAACGTTACATAACTCATGCCTAGGTGATTGCAGGAACTCTCTAATCTCTAATCATTTAAGGCATACTTGCCTGCTGGCTGGACATTAATAATAAAAAAAAGAATAAATTATTTGGGAAAAAAAATGTCTTCCCAAACACTAAAACAGTATAAAACATAGTACGACGAGTTATGTAAGAGACAAGAGGCAGATAGAAATGAAGAAAGCAGGCATGTCAATGTGTAGTTCACTCATATCACTAACTCGCCACCCAACTCATTTAACTCGCCTCTTCTCTTCCTCAACAAAACCCCAACTCATCCCATCCCTCCAACCCTCAAACGACGCCGATTTGATCTCCCAAATCCTCCTCCAACACCACAACCCCTTCCACTCGATGGAATCATCACTCCAACTCCACGGCATCTCTCTCAATTCCCATGTCCTCAATCAAACCCTTGTCCGCCTTCACAACTTGTCCAAACTCGCTCTCGCTTTCTTCTCCTGGGCCAAAACCCACCCCCATTGCGCTCTAGATGCCACGAGTTACACCCTTGTTATTGATATCTTGGGGAAATCTCGACAATTTGATGTGGCGTGGCAGTTGGTTATTGAAATGGATCAGTCGGGGATAAAACCCGAGGCGGATACGTTTCGGGTTTTGATCAGGAGGTTGATTGCTGGGGGGTTTACTAGACAGGCAATTAGGGCTTTTGATGATATGGGATGTTTTGTTGAGGGGAATGTGGGTTGTTTTGTTTTCATTTATTTACTCGATACGCTTTGTAAGTATGGGTATGTGAAATTGGCTACTGAGGTTTTTAATAATAAGACCAAGTTTGAGTTTGAGGTTAATGAGAGAATGTATACTGTTTTGATTTATGGTTGGTGGAAGATTAATAATCCAAAGATGGCCGACAGGTTTTTTCGGGAGATGATTGAGGTTGGGATTGAGCCGAATGTTGTTACGTATAATGTGGTTTTGAATGGGATGTGTAGGAGGAGGAGTTTGCATCCGGAGGAGAGGTTTGAGAGGACCGTGCAGGATGCGAGGAGACTGTTTGATGAAATGCGTGAGAGAGGGGTTGAGCCGGATGTCACTAGTTATTCGATTTTGCTTCATGTGTATAGTAGGGCGCATAAGCCTGATTTGTCGTTGGATATGTTGAAGATGATGAAGAGCGAGGGGATTTGTCCTAGTGTGGCGAGTTATACTAGTGTTGTGAAGTGTCTTTGTTCGTGTGGGAGGGTTGAGGATGCCGAGGAGTTGGTTAGGGAGATGGGGTGTAATGGAGTGACTCCCTCGGCTGTGACTTATAATTGTTTTTTTAAGGAGTACAGGGGAAGGAAAGATGCGGATAGTGCTTTGGCTTTGTATAGGAAAATGAAGGGGATTTCGTTAAGTTTGCCTAGTATCCACACTTATAATATACTAGTCGGGATGTTTGTGAAGTTGAATAGGATGGAGATTGTGAAAGAGATCTGGGATGATATGAAAGTGAGTGGGGCAGGACCTGATTTGGATTCGTATACGCTGTTGATTCATGGGCTGTGTGAGAAAGCTAAGTGGAAAGAAGCGTGCCAATTTTTTGTAGAGATGATAGAGAAGGGAATTCTTCCACAGAAGGTCACGTTTGAGACGCTTTACAAAGGATTAATACAATCTGATATGTTGAGAACATGGAGAAGACTGAAGAAAAAACTTGAGGAAGAATCAATCACTTTTGGTTCAGAATTCGAGCAATATCACTTGAAGCCTTATAGGAGGTGATACATAATGGTATCCATCTTCAAGAGGTACCATATAAAAGTCTGGCTCAATTTGATGTAGTATATCAAATATGCATTAACTGAACACCCAATGTACTGCTAATTTGTATGCATGGAACTCCAGCAGCTCATTTCAATAGATTATACTAATGCAAACATCAAGCTAGACAGTTGTTAACAATAAAATGAGCATTAAATTTTCGATTTAATCTATCCATCTTTGCAGACAAACTTTATCCTAGGTCCAGAGGATGTAGACAAACACCAGTATAACACTATACAGTTTTGAATAAGAGATGTACTAATCTATTCATCAGAAATTTGCGTCTTCTATCTGATGCTTTTTCATGTCCAAGTAAATAACATACAAAATCATTTTGACATAATGGACCAATCCAGCGGATGTCTTTTTCCTTCATCCGTGCGTGTTCATCTGTGAGCTCTATGTAGTTCTTAACTTCACATCTAAAACAGTTCTAGATCACTGTTTCAAACTTATAATGTTTCTACGATAAGAGTCTAGTATCCCTTACAAATAGACTATTCATCTTTTAATCAGGAATACTGACGGCTTTAACTGATTTGTTGAGGCAGTTCGACAACTGAGAAACCCGTATCGAATCAGGAAGTTGAGAGGGCCAGAAAATGAAATGTCTGGAGGATGAGTTGAAAAAACAGCAGGATGTTCAATAATGACTGATGCTTGGTCTGATCGAAAAAGAAAAAGGTTAATGAACTTATATGTGAACTGCAAACTGGGAACAAACTTTCTCCTGTTGAAAATTCTAGTGAAGCTCACACAACCAAGTGAACTTTTTTTATTATGTGAATAAGTATATCGATGAAGTTAAGCCTAGAAATGTCTTCCAGGGAGCTGGCGAGACGGTGCCTCAAACAACATCAGCGGCAAAACTATATTTGTTATCAAGGAATAAAAGAAAAGAAGCCACCTATAACTATATTTGTTATCAAACAAAAAAATCAAGTTCTTGAGTCGAATGTTCAAATACATTTTGATATTTGATATATCATGCGTATATAATTTTGTGAATGTAGCATATTATTAGATTATCTTTTTAGAAAGACGGCGAATGAATTAATGATATTTGAGTGTATAAAATTTATTCAACCATTATAATTTTAATCAAGAAAAATTTGATACTCTATAATATGTTATATTATATATTTTTTCAATTTCGAGTGCACAAAATTTACTCAACGATGATAGTTTTAATCGGGAAACATTTGATATAATCTATTATATTACATTTTCTTTTCACTTTGAATGTCAGTAAACGAACAATATTTCACTGTCCAAGATTTACTCAATATTAATTTTTTTTAATATAATCTATATTATATTATTATATGTGCATTCAATTTTGGTTATTTTTATAAATGACCTATAATGTTTAATTAATAAATTTATTTATTAGAAAAATGTATTAAGTACGACCACTCTTAAAAAATGTATCAAGAGAACTATTTAAATAAATTAATATTAAATTGGAAAAAATTAAAAATATTTTATATCTTATAATGTTTCTAAAAACTCCATTATAAATATTAATTTATTGATAAATAAAAATGGTTTACAAAAAAGTTAGAATGTAATTTAACAATATATTTTGGAATTCGAGTTGACCTTTTTCAATATTAAATTAATAATATAAAAATTATTTAATAACTATTGAAATATGAAAATATAATTATTTTATAAAAGTAAATAAAAATAGTTGGAATTTTTTAATCTTAAGTTGTTTTGTCTTAGAAGTTGTTCTTCTCAAACGTTACCCTGTATAATAAATAATTAATAAAATAAAAAAGTATTACTCCCTTTACTTTTAAATAATGATTTTCTATATGTATTTAAAAAAAATTTAATCATATATTTAAAATTAGCATATATATATATATATATTAAATATATAATAAAAAAATCTCTTTAAATTATATGAAAAAAAGAGTTAAATATCACAAATAAGAGGCGGTTTTAGTCTCAGGGAAAAAACAAAAACAAAATGGAAAGAAGCAATAATAAATAAATAAATCCGAAAATACAACTAGTTATTACAGCTGAGGCTGAGCACGGTGTTTCCTCTCTATTGACCTTTTGCATCGTATCTTATTTTATATTACTCTCTCCGTCTCCTTTTAATTTAATTATTCACTTTATTTTTAGTATGATCAAATTGATCCGTGACCGTAGTTAAATTATAATATATAATTAAAAAAAATTAAAATTTTATATTATTAAAAATTGTATATAATCTACTTTAAAATGTATATTTTAACTTTTCAAAATTATAAAAAAATAATTTTTAATTAAAAATTAATCAATTTAATTCAAAAAAGTCAAAATGGATAACCGAGTGAGTCCGTACATCCCCTCCTACACCCAATTTATTTATTTATATAATAATTAAAAATTAGTATTAATATAATTTAATACCATAGACCTGAACTCGTTTCTCTCTCTCTCTCTCGCCTAATCTCGGAGATTTTGTATAAATCTCTCTCTCCCTATCTATCTTATTAATCTATACACACAGTAGAGATACAATGGAATCACCTGATTCTCATTACGCTTCCTCTAATGAAGCTCCCCAGAAGCCACAACAACAGCAGCAGCAATCTTCTCCTAGAAACTCGCATGATGATAGTGGTGGAGGTGTGAGATCTGTGTTTTATATCTCTGATCTGCTTTTATTTCGTATCTATTCACTTTTATGCCTTCAATTTCTCTAAATTTGTCTACTGCATTTACTATTATATCGTATCTGTTGTGATTGCAATGTAGTTGTTGTGTTGGAGATTAAACCCTAGAATTCTATCATTTTTGTTTGTTTTATTGTTGATTTAGTAATTCAGTAATTGAACAGGTAGGGTACCAGTTTTCGATGTTTGCTCACTTGATGTTTTTTTATATATGTAAATAAATATTATGGAAACTAATGACGGCGGGCGGATTTAATTGGATTTTGATGCTATCGTAGAACTGGCATCTCGATTTAGGGATGTGAAGGGAAATGTGGAAACCTGATTAGACCTGGCGGGTCAAAGTGGCTCGTTGACTGGTTTGGTTTAATTTGATTAAAATGACTCGTTCAGTTTGCACACATGCAATTAAAACCGAACCGGCCTAGTTTATTTTAATTACACGTATGTATAATGTAGATAGATAGAGAGTGGGCGAACCATTCGTACTTATCCTCGAGACCTCGACCTTGCACTCCTATTTAGGAAATATTGATAAGTCAAATATTCTCCAACAATTTTTTTATATCATATATGGTTAAATTATCTTCTTTTGTAGGTGCTAGTAGTTGCTCGGATGTAGCTACTGCAACTTCTTTAGTCAATATTATCATGTAAACAGAAAAAATTAAAGCTTTGATGTTTTGAAATACTTAGATTGGTTTGCTTACCTTTCCTGTAATGACTGTATTCATAACTGCAATCAGAAAATAATTTAAGTGAATCAATATCAGAAGCATACCCATCCCATTTGAAAAGTCATCTGATTTGTTTTTTTTTGTGTGTGTGTGTGGGGGGGGGGGGTTGCTAATTTAGGGTAATGTTTGTTACTCAAAGTTAATTTTATTACTATTAAACTCATACTTATTATTAGTTTCAGTTATTTAATTGCTAATGTATAACATACAAGTTATCAAGAATAAGAAAGTCATATAAGTACTATATATTGCGAGTAGCAAGTCATCAGAAAAATCATAAGCTGTTACATGATAAACAAATCAATTAAGTTAATTTGTGTTGTAAGTTGGTTGGACTAACTTCTAATTTGACAAATTAGCTGGAGATGTGGATTCTGCTTTAGCGCGAGTGTGTGTGTTGGGGTGGGGTGGGGTGGGGTGGGGTGGGGTGGGGTGGGGGGGTGGGGGGAGGGGGTTAACAGTTTACACATGGTTTCTGCTCCACTTCACTATTCTTCTGTTAAGAAAGACTTGGTTGTCTACCATCTTTTCTTTCATGCAATGTGGTTGATTGGGCTTTATTAGAAACTTAATTACTTCGTCATTTATGCAAGCACTTTCTTACATTTTTATTGTTCTGCTAATGCAACATATTAACTAACGGCATCAATGCTATGTTATGAAGCACTTGCTTACATATTTACTTAATAATGTAAGTTATGTTTCATTATGCTATTGATGTGAAATAGAACTAAGATATTCTATCCATTTTTCATTTATCCAGATTATACTGAGAAGAGTACGTACACAAGGTTCCTTGTATCGAATGCTGAAGCTGGTTCAGTTATTGGGAAAGGTGGATCCACTATATCAGACTTCCAGTCACAATCTGGAGCAAGGATTCAGCTGTCGCGCAACTATGAATTCTTTCCTGGAACCTCTGATAGGATTATTATGGTATCTGGAACTGTCAACAATGTGCTCAAGGGGGTTGAATTAATTCTTGACAAATTACTCAATGAGGTATATTATCACACATTTCTATATGTTATATTCTTTTTATTGTCTCTGTTTTAGTGTTTCTATCAATAATTGTAAGCTAACTTTTTTTATTTTGCTATCTAGTTTTATCTTGAGGAAGGCGATGCTGAACCAAGATCCAAAGTTAGACTTGTTGTACCTAATAGCTCTTGTGGTGGAATAATTGGAAAAGGAGGAGCTACAATAAAGTATGGAATTTACTCAGGGTTTTTCTTTTCTTTATTTGTATATCTACCAAGGAATTTTGTGTTTCCTGCATGCTTAGTAGCTTCCAATTTGCACACCAGTCGAAACAAATAAAATATCTAAAAAATCGTTATCCAGAGTCAAGTGGCACATGATTTGTTAAATGCTCAAGTAGAGATTACAATCTACTTGGTAATATTTTCTGGGAAGAGGCCTGAGGGCTTATCAAAACTGAGATAATAGAGGAAAGATTGATTGGAATCACTGGGGAAGGGAGGTGGCAAGTTCACTTGGCGCAACTGGAAAAAAGAAAAGTGGATAGAGGTTGGCCAGGTTATCTATGTCGAATTAAAAACCCAGTGAGACTGTACAAATCAAGCCTCACGCCAGCCAACTTGTGGACAAACCATTTATATTGTAGGGGTCTTGGTTTCCTGCATTTCATTCAAATATGCAGAACAATTACTTTCAGTAGCCTAAATGATAATTTGTTAATTTTGGGATTCAAATGAGTATATTCCTTTATTTATTCCAATGTTAAATAGTGCACTGTAGTGGGAATGAAGATTCATGGCTAGTTGTAGGGAGTTGATTCCTTGGACTTGAAATGGTTTTCTTAATAATTTTGTCTTTTTCGATCGTTAGGGGGCTAGAAAACTTTTTTTTGAACTTCTTTCTGTTTTTCTTAAATTTGAAAAGAAAAGGGAGGTCATATAATTATATATCACATACTTTTTCACACTCAATGGAAGCTCTTGTGAGTCTGTGTTTATATTGACACATTTTACTATGGCTTTGTGTTATTAGAATAACTAACTGTGAGTCAAAATTCTGTTTTATGTAGTCGCTTTCAACATTAACCCTTTAATAGTGTATAGTGACCACGAATTTGGACCCTACATCCATTACTATAACCGTAATACAATGCCTAACATGCATGCATCACTAAAAGTTATGTCAACCACATTTTCAGAGACTTTAGTAACGTTGTGTAAGTTGTTATATATAAATGATATATATATGAGGTTAACTTTGGCTATGGGCACTACTCTTGCCTAGGGTAAATCATTTACTTACAGGTTATAACATTCGCAGTGTATTTTTCACTACGGAAGTTGCATCATGTGTGCTAGAAACTAAAATATTTCTCTGTTTTACATATTTTCCTCCAATAACTCAACTTTCCATAACCTCTTTTTTATGCATCCATGATTTGGCCAAGTGATGTGACTGGGAACCTCTTGAAAAAAATATTCTAACCAAGAGAAGTGCTTAATATGCTCTTGTCAGTTGAGTGTCTAGAATTGCAATTAAAGACTACTAGAATGTATTTTGGTCCTTAGAACTTGCGGAAGCATTTTTGTTTCTTTTTTCCTTGTACCATTTTTAATTCTTGTTTCTTTAATGAATGGTTTCTCCTCCCCCTACCCGTAATATTGTTTCTTCTATACGGTTGAGATCTGTTATTCTAAATTTTTATTTTTAAAATTGAATATAGTCTTGCTTATATGTGTTTCCCAACTTTTTGATGTTACTGACTAACAATTATATTTGATGGTTTGGCTAGGTCATTTATAGAAGAGTCTCAAGCAGGCATTAAGATATCCCCTCAGGATAACAGCTATGCTGGTATATCTGATAGGCTAGTCACGGTGGCTGGTACGATAGAAGAACAAATGAGAGCCATTGATTTGATTTTATCGAAGTTGTCTGAAGACTCTTACTATATCCAGTCTATGAGCACCCCATTTCCTTATGCTGGTATGACGTTACACGTTCTTATTTAAAACAACAGCTTTCTACTTTTTTCAACATATTTTTATGTTTTGTATATGTTGCTTATCATAATTGACTCTTCTTTTGGCACATTTGTATTAAGTCCCCCCGCACAAAATTGTGATGGGTAGAACTTATGTTTGAAACTGTGATTGACTTTCATGTGACAGCTTTTGTTCGAAACTATTTTTCCACCTGATATATATACAGTTTTGGCAAGCGAAATATTTTTTAAAATTTATTGCAGATAGGAAGAGATATCGAAAGAATCTTACAGTACACACTCTTTAATAACTAAAATTTGTAAGAGGATATATATATACCTAGAACATCTTACTTGTGTAATATGAATGAGCATGCAATATGTGTTGTTCCAGCTAAAGTTTTGGAAGTTTCATGCCAATAAGGTTATGCATGTTCTATGTAGCAGGATATAATGCAACAAACTATGGTCCAAATGGAGGCGGGAGCAAGTTTCAGAATAACAGGCCTCGCAACAACAAGGTTAGTTCTGCATTCTGAAATTAATAAGGAGTGATCGTCTAATTAATGAGATTTGGGTGTATTAATTAGGCAATGATCGTGTGTAAAAAATCCAACTTGTTGACCGATCATGACACATGATCTTGTCCTTGATAAATTAGCTAACAAAATTTGAATAAGCCTTAGAAAAATATCACTGAATTTAATTGCCTTAGGCGGACCCTTCACCTTCCATACTTGTGATTTTTCTCATTCAAATGGAGTCTGTCCTTCCTAGTTCCTTGTAATGTTGCTAAGAAGTACAACATGAATTGATGAAACAGGGGCTGCAAGGCTTATACACAGTTGTAAATGTTTGAGGTGTAAATGGTGTTTGTCTAGGGGCAAGGTAGTAGTTATTCTACAAAACAGCATGATTTTAATTGTGACAGACTCGATGGAACAGTTATTGGGTTCATCAACTTCATATTGGTCATTTTTTGTGGATTTTTTTTACAATGTGTAAAAAGTTGAAATAATAATACATCGTCATTCTTAATTACACTTATTACAGTAATTAATACCTTTCTGTGTAGAAGGGAGAGAGCAGTGAATTTTTTGGATCATCTGCTTTGCACCGATTGTTGATAATAGTTCTCTGAAAGAAACTACCAAATAACTTGACTATCTGCATGTTTATACAAATATTTGTCAGAGTAGATTACTTTATGACCAAGGAGTTAGCTAAAGTGTCGTGTCTCATAGCTGGTTGCTTCTGATAATATAAAAAATGAAACAAAAAAGAGCCTTAGGTGCATAATCTTAGCTCTTGTATCGTAGTAATGGTTCTTTTCTAGTTTCTACATAGAACTTTCCTACGGGAGATCCTTTTTGCCTCGTCTTGCCTATCAGATGCTCTTTTGCTGATTATCCCTGTAGATTCTATTGTACAGTTTATCTATGATGGACAATGGATAAATTATTAAGTTGCAGTGAACAATCAAACATTTGCTACTCTCTCTGCAAAGATTCCATTCTTTCATGTTTTCATTCATTTGTATAGTGTGGTGTTGATGTTAATGGCAGTTTGGGATCATCACTAATTGCAGTGATCTTTGTGACAGGCTCCTGGTGTTCTGCAGGATGATAGGAACAGTAACTCTGTGACTATCGGTGTTGCAGATGAGCATATAGGGCTTGTTCTTGGTCGTGGTGGAAGGAATGTAATCGAGATCAGCCAGGTACAACAACTGATATCTCTTTTGGCTTTGCCATCTGCATTGTTCCTGTTGGTAAACTGTTGCTTTCTTCTTTGCAGGTTAGTGGGGCCAAGATAAAGATATCGGACAGAGATGATTTTATGTCTGGAACAACTGACAGGTATTAAACTCAATTAAGCATTTTAGGCTTTAAACATCAAGCAACAGAAAGTTTATCCTTCGATGTTCTCACCCCTTTTTGTAGGAAAGTAACTATCACAGGTTCGCAAAGAGCAATCCGTATAGCCGAGGATATGATTACTCAAAAAGTCAGTTCTGCCACTGACAGAGGAGAGTGATTTTAGAAGATGCGGAGCCCTTTATATTGCGAATTTTGTCAGTGAGCCTTGGATAAATTATTGATATACAGATGGCTTTTATGGGATATTAGCGAGTAAGATTAATCTGGTAGCTGGAGTAGTGTTTATTGATAGACAATTTTACTTGGAGTTTCTCAAACCACCAACGTTTTCTCTTACAAGAATTGTTCTCGATATAAGGCCCTTTATGAATTTGTTAAATTGAACTCCTATGAAGATTGACTCTGTTCATACTTTCGTACTTATAACCTGTGTACTTTTTAATATCCAATAGCCTTTTTGGCTGAGAGAAGGAATCTTGGCTAAAGAGGTGAAAGTTAAATAGGATAGCTAGTGTTGAATTTATAGGATCTTGCATATTGATGTACATGCTTGTTTCTGCTATTCTTTTCCAAATTTTGTATTTGAGTTTTGTACTCGGTGATGGCTAGCCTATAATTTTATCCTGTGTAGTTAAAATTCAGATATAGTTTTGGGGGGTGAGATATTTGTGCATTTTGATGATTTTGCCAATATTACTCTCACGGAGGCTGTGTTTGAAAAGAAGGCGAAAGAAGAGAAATGATAGAAATTTGAAATGACGATTTCTAGCGTGCTCCTGAGTTTTAATTGGAAGAGAAAGTTTCGGAGAAAAGAAAATATATGGAGTTATGGTAATGGTAGTACGAGAAGATGACTCAAAATCATTCCAAAAATGAGGAGAAAGTTTCATATAAAAAATTTTGAAAATTTTACTCTCTTCTTTTCTCCTCTCCATTTCATAACCGGGAGCGCAGTTGTAGTAAAGACCAGAAAGAAAGAAAGCTGATATTGGGGCTTTTACACTTAAAAAGATATGTATATATTTGACCTTAGTTTTGTTGGATAATATTTTTGTGAATAATGTTTTCCTGATTTTCTAGGGGGTAGGAAAATCACTGGAAAACATTTTTGATTGATAATATATTTTTTAAAGAAGAAATTTTTTAGATCTTTGGAAATGACTTGTTCTTTAAAAAAATATATATTTCATGATAGTTAAATGATAGAAAATCTTTTCCTCAGAAATGAATTTTCATTTTCGGATTTTTTAGGGGAAAAAATCTAGAAACTATTGTCCAAATTTAAGTTATTTTTTAGGAAACAAATAGAGGCTTGGTAGTGTAATTTTGTTGATATCATCATTCCACATTTTAGGAAACAAATAGAGGCTTGGTAGTGTAATTTTGTTGATATTTATAAACTCTTGTTAATTTTTTGTGATATGATCATGATGCGTAGACTGTAGTGAGGATGGGGTGCAAGTTAGCGGACAGATAATGTTCTTGCTAAACTACGCCAGTTTCTAGACCTCGGGAGTCGTGTAATACTCCTTAACCACACACTCATCTAACTAGTCACCACACATGAATGATTTCCAAAACCCAACTGAACTGAACTATACTAAACAAACCAATCTACTCTACCAAAATGGCAACTACACTTTCCTTTTCCTCTACACTTCCCTCCACAAATCTCCTCTCCATTTTCAAAAACCCTAAAATCTCATCTCTCTCAAACCCTAAACGCCTCTTCATAACCTCCTCTTCCTCCGCTCCAAAGGCTCGCTTTGTCGCCCGCCGACAAGAATCCATCTCCGTCACGCCGCTTCAACGCCCTCTCCGTAATATCTTATAACTCTAATTATTTTTTTTATAAATATATGAATGAATGAATTGATTGTTATACGTAGTTTGCATTTGTGATTGCAGTTGAGTATATGAGCTTGCCTGCTAGTCAATACTCTGTGCTCGATGCCGAAAGGATTGAGCGTGTCGATGACAATACGTTTCGATGTTATGTGTATACATTCAAGTTCTTTGCGTTTGAAGTTTGTCCTGTTTTGTTAGTTAGGGTTGAAGAACAACCTAATGGCTGTTGTATTAACTTGCTGTCGTGTGAGGTATCTTTATGCACGTATCTTACCGTGTTTTTTGTTTAAAATTCAATATGTTGTGTAAACATGAAGGTTTAATTTATGGTTTGCTTGCTGATTGCAGCTTGAGGGATCGCCTATTGTGGTTGCACAGAACAATAAATTTGATGGTTAGTGTTATTTAATCTAATCCCCACAATTTTTACTCCTGCAGATTGTTGCTCTTGTTTTTGTATTATTTTCATGTGAAGGTGTTGGTCTATTTTTCTTTTTGTTTGGTGGAGATGTAACGTAATTAAGCGCATCAATAAATATTGAATGATACCTTGCTAGCCACAAGCCACTCTTTTCAAAGTTCACATGTAGAACTAAGAGCTATAGTCCCATACGTTACGTGTTCTGAAAATCACTAGGTATATCTAGACCGTTAGGTTACTATCTAGGGAACAATCAGAAGAATTAATCAGGACAATATTTGTATGTTTTTAAATATTATTTATGTATATATATATATATATAAATCAATATCATGTAATATTGCAGTTAATGGCTAATGCTAAAACTTCAAAGTCCTAGGTAAAATTGCAACTTAATTAAAAAAAACAATCATTAAAGTCAAGTATCGCAAATTTTTGCATTCTAAAAATGCAGAAATTCAAAAATAATATTCAAAACTCAAAGCTAATCTGCTCCAATCTGATATTGAGAACTAAACAGAAATTTGTGAGTTTCACGTCCAACTCAGATTGGTGTTAGTTACATCAGAACATATATATTGGACATGAACGATAGAAGACCTTTCCTATAGAGAATATGTGTTATGCCAGAAAGCGAGTGCCGGATTCGAATGAAAGAAGACTTGAGTCTATAGAGAATGCCACAGGGTAACACAGATTTGGGCAGGAGAACATGACTTCCACCAGGGTACCTTACTCTTTTTTTTTTGGCGCCATAATAAAAATGCTTCTCAATGCAGTTGTTTATGTCAAAAGTTACTGCTGCGAATTTTAAATCAATATTGAAATCACTAAATTATTACTCTTTTTATAATGAACAATGTGGCAGGACCGTACCTCATAATTGTTCTCTTGACAATAGAAAGTATTGTTGAGTGTTTATACTATTGCTCCATTCCTGAGATTAATTTTAGATCGGTGCATTAATGATTAAGGAGTTTCTGTGCCAATTGCATACTACTCCCGCCGTCCCATCCAATTGATTACATTTGGGTGGGGCACGGAGTTTAAGAGAAGTGAAGAAAAGAAGAAAATGTGCGTAAAAGTGGTGGGACCTAACAAAATTGGTAAAGAAAAATATGCTATTTTTATAAATGTTAAGAAATGGACGGGACAATCCAAAAACGAAAGTGTTAAGAAACGGTTGGGATGGAGGGGGTAAATTATTGTAACTAAATTGAGGTAAACTTGAAATTTCTATACTGAATTAACTATAGTGGGTAAAAAAGTTGTCATTTGTTTCTGAATTGATTAATGTAATGCTTTTCAGGAGTGCTTTGACATTGATTTGGTGTGGGCATGCAGCTTCCATGGAGAATAGGATATCATGTAATAGCAATGGGAGCATCTCGTCCATTGAAAAACTCACTTCGGACACAACTATTGAGGTTTTGTTGATTTTCTAGCTTCTTTTCCACTACACTTGCAACTATATTCTAATCAAATTGCTTCAAAAATTACCTGCTCTTCAGGTAAACATTGAGATTCCTTTTGCATTTCGAGCAATTCCAGTACAAGCCATTGAATCCTCTGGCACCCAAGTCCTCGAACAGATACTAAAAATTATGCTTCCCCGTTTCATGGCACAGGTACTTGAATAAGTAATTAGTTGTGTCATTTCATTATTTTCTTTCACCAAATGTTACTTGATATATATCTTTCTAGACCAAGAATCTTTTCCGATTTTAGTGTAGATCCCTTTTACATGTATATATGCATTGTGTGTATAAGTTGCACATGTCGTGTTGTGGCATGGGTTCGGTAGTGGTAAGAATTATGTCACTTCACATAGAATCATGTCATGATTATCTGATTAGAATCTATAGTTTACTTTCTTAGAGACACAAATTAAATCTGTGTCATAGAATTCATGATTCCATAATCTGTTCCGAAGCTCTGGCTGTTTACTCTTTAAGCAATTAAATATAGAAATCTTCACAAATTTCAGCATTACTATGTATTCCGTTATGATGAGCTCTTGCAATGGCACATATTCTTAGTTATGCGAGACTTATCCACTTTGGCCAAATATAAACCAACAAAGTTCTTTCTAATAAATTAATATATTTATAAACTAACAACCAAACGAACAAGTAAATAACTATATAACTAACAAGGTCGGTAACAACTAACAGCTAATTTAGTAGAAAACAAATCTAATAAACTTTAAAAAATTTACATTCTGAGTCCTGTTATTTTCTGTGTTATAACAGTTATAAGAGGACGTCTATTAAAGTGAAAAAAAGAAAGAAAAGAAAAGGAAGAGTATGTTTAAATGCTTTTCTGTTGCACTTGGGGTCCTTTTTCCATGCTAACTATGATGCTGATGTCTGCTCATGTACATCACTAAATTAACATACCAAGTTCAATCAGCTATAAAAGACCCGTTGCGGTGTTTGAATTTTGAAATTATCAAGTATTTACAATAGCCAAAAAACTGCATGAACCCTTTAGTAACAAGGCAGCCCATCACTATGATATATTCTAGACGTTATCCCAAGGGAAAAATAGACAAAGCAGCAGCCAGGAATGCTAGGGGAGGGGAGGGGAGGGGGGGGGGGCAAGTTGTGTAGGAGGAATATTATTTATGGAAGGACAAGGGAGGTTGAGGGCATTCTGAAATTGGTGTCTAGTATTGGTGGGAGTCCAGAGCCACTCGAAGTGCTCAATGCCTCAATCTGTAATTGCCACTTAGCATATTAACATATCCATTTCCAGTTATTGTTCTACATTTCCTTCTGTTAATTCCTCATATCTTATATTTCATATCTTATATTTAGTACTAGAAGTATCTTTTATTTAATTCATTACAAAAATGCCCTCGGTGAAAGCAATCACACAATAGGTAATGGTGTTAACTGGTGTTATTTGGGTCGCTAAAAAAGTGAAGATGTTACAATGTGGTTTTTGCATTCAGAAAAGATTTGATACTGCCCAGGATTTTGTTATAAAGAAAGTTTATGTATGTTCTACAAGCATTAGGATTACTTGCTTGTAAACCAATCATTAGTACAACTTTTTAGGGTCTGGCCATGTGCCCCTTCCTTTTAGTTCTGTGGTGGTGAGTGATTGTTTTTTAGATGCATTTTATTGTATATTTATTTAAAAATTTGATTTTAAGTATGCGGAAAGTAGCCTTGCCACAAGGCCATCAATGAATCCTCAGTGGGCAGGGGTGTACCCTTTGTTGGGTCCAGCATAAGCCACAGCACACCCTGACTTTTGAAATATATATCACATGTATTTCAAAATGTGCAATATTCAGGTTTTTGATGTAGCTTAATCGCTTATATGAAGTCCTAGTGCGTCAGTCCTGCAAAACAAACTCAGTTTTATAATAACTGATACTCCCTCAGTCCCACCCAATTGTTAACGGGTCCCACCCAATTGTTAACGTTTCGGAGAGAAGGCCCGACACACATTTTAAGGTGCATATAAAGTATAGTTCCATAACTTATTTTTAATTTTTTTTTCCTGAATAAAAATTTAATGTTTAAATTTTTATTTAGAAAAAAAAAAAGTTATGGAACTATACTTTATATGCACCTTAAAATGCGTACCGGACTTTCTCTCTGAAACGTTAACAATTGGGTGGGACAGAGGTAGTACAAGTTAATAGATATATCTAAAACATTAGGGCATGCCACATGAAGAAAGTAAAATTCTTTTGAGAAAGAGTAGTATATGTTTTTTTTTTTGAGAAAATGATTTTTTTTTTCACCAAACTATTGGCTCTTTAGAAACTTACGGCCAAACAATAAATTTACTCAGTAGAACTGCTAACCTAACGTATGTTTCAAGTTTTAGTCATTCCCTTGAGTTTTATAGCTAGCCGTAACCAGGGTGGATTGTTTTGTTGATGTGTACTGACGACATGGTATATATATATATATAGGGAAAAGTTATGTGGAGACTGCGCTTTTGTTGGAGATGTCGGAGATATATATAACTCAACTGTTATATATTTGGGTCATTGTATATATATATATATATATATATATATATATATATATATATATATATACTCTGATCATATCCATCAAACCTCAATACATTCGATGAATAAAAGGGTCAAAATGTAAAAATGATAACATGCATCAAATAATCAAGAAAATTCGAAGTTTAAGAGTTTATATACCTTACTATTCGAGTGATGAAATAGTGATGGCATGTCTAATTTCAAGAACCCTATTTTCTTGTTTGGGATGTAACAGTAAAATAGGGGTTTTGTTATGATTGTCGTATTATATCTCCCTATGCCAATGTCAGTGAGTGCTTGTTTCCGTGTTAAGTTCTTTGCATATAGTGGGACATATATCTGTGGTGATACAAATTCAGTATTGCTATTGATTTAATTTTGGTCGTGTTTCATTTTCTAATAAGAACTGATGCTGGTACTGAGAATGGCTGCCCATGTATTTCATCTATGTTACTTGTGCATTTTTCTCGTTTCTGCCTATACAGCTAGTGAAGGACTATCAAGCATGGGCTTCTGGTGATGCCTCAAGGCAGGCCCTTGGAACTGGTCAAATCTGAGTGCCAAGAAGCCGAAAATTCAATTATTAGGATTAGTAACTGTATCTTGTTCCATTTAGTCATAAATTAAAGTGGATTGTGTCAATGTGATAGTACTGCTAAATTGTGCATGCCATTACTAAGACAGCCAATATACTGTTCTTATGGTGAATAACCAGTAAACAATTTCTTTGATTAGATTATAATACATATTCTATCAGATTTTTTTATTTGTCATACAGAGCATGGGGATGACCATTTTGCATTCTGCTGACAGTAGCACAATAGCAAGTACATTACTAATGAATCACGACTTTGTTAAATGGTGATAGAACTGCAGAACAAGTTTATATATGCATAACTAATGGACGACTTGCATTTTCTGTATCCTTGATAGATATAAAACTTTTCTGCTAATGTTCAATCATCCTTGGGACAATGACTTGCACATGTAGTGTTGTTTCTGCTGTTGTGCAACTATTCATTCCTTTTTTTGGTATTTCTGATTTGCTTTTGCACTGCCAATTTGTTTTTCCCGGTTGATGACGGTGATGGATGTGTATGGAATTTAGTCAAGAGTCTTTGAAGAGATGGAGGAAACCAAGTTGCATAAAATTTTACAGGATCACTTTACTTCGGATATTTGTCTTCTACCATGAATTTTCTTTACATCTTGTAAATTTTGGGAATGCATTTGCGCTATACTTGTGTTTGAAGTCGAGTAGCTCATCCATGTTTTATCTTCAAATGAATCGGGATTCTTCAAAAGTTTTGGTAGTAAATTCTGTTTATAATTTTTTAGTGCAACGGAAGTGCCAAACAAACTCATATATATATATATATATATATATATATATATATATATATATGGTCTGATCATCATCACCCTATTCAGCACAAACCATTATTATTTAACAATATATATATATATATATATATATATGGTCTGATCATCATCACCCTATTCAGCACAAACCATTATTATTTAACTCATAGAATTTAATAGATATTTTGTTAAAATAATACATAGCAGATCAGTAGGACTGAAACTATTAATTATATTTAACTCTTCTTCATTAAAGTAATATAGTCAGTTGGGTCTAGTTATTTTAAATATTTTAAGTGTTTTAAAAAATTAACAAAATAATTATTTATTTATTTATTTATAATTATAATTACTTTTAATACCGTTTATTTATTATCGATACACTTATATATAAATGTGTGTGTATATATATATATATATATCATTATTCTTGAGAGTGCCTTGGTTCCGGAGAGAATTTTTTGATTCTAAAGTAGAATCTCAAAATAATTTTAAAATTAACCATATTTATAATTTATAAGATGAAAATTTTGATTTAATGTAAAATACTAATCATATACAATATTTATAAAAAAAATATATTTAAAAATTAAGTGAATAATCTGATTTAATATGATCTAGTGTAGAATCATTTTGGACGATTTGATTTGTAGAATAATTCTGGATTATTTTTCCATTATTTTGAGTTATTTTCAATAATTTTTCCATTGAATTAAACATTTTTATTGTATAAACTAATTAGTGTGACTAACAATGTAATAATAATTTTATATATTAACTAAAATTAAAATAACTATTATAAAAAATTTAAAGAAATCTTTTATTATTATTGAACTCATTTAAATATCAGAAATAAAATAACTTCATTATATTGCCTAATTAAACGGTTATAAAAATATGGACAAAAATTATAAACAATAACCCTCATAAGTCATAACAATATCACTCATTTCAATCTCCATATCTTAAAATTAATATTTGTCGTTAATAACATCTTTATAAATAAATATATGAATTCAAAACAGATCAGTTATGAATTTCACATCTAAGACGCATAAAAAACAAACCGGATCTACTCGGATCTTATTATAAATAAATTCTTTTGGTAAAATTAACAAGTATTGCGTCGAGCACGGTTGGATAGCCCAAGTGGTTGAGGCTTATCCTCTGTCGTCCCAGGTCCTGGGTTCGACCCTGGCTCACTCCGAGAATTTCTTTAGAACAGATACTCATTTGTAAGGCTATAAGCCAAATTAGTCAAAAAAAAAAAAAAAAAAAAAAAAAAAACAAGTATTGCGTCAAGTGGTTTTACTGTACTTTTTTTAGCATGGCTAAAAATTGTATTCCGACCTAAATTAATGTACCGAACCAAAATTAAATTGAATTGGTGGAGTAACCATACTAGTTATCAGTATTTAGTAAAGGCTAATGTAGAAAATATAAACAAAATTAGACAGTATCATGACCATGCTAGTTGATCTCTTCCTATAAACACTATGCAATGCAACATGGACTCCCAGAAGGATCACTAAACACATGACCAACAAGACATCTTTGCACAACCATTGGCAAGGGCAATTATATTAATCCAATATCATCAGATCAGATTAACACATTTAATTCCATCTCTGATGCAGCAAAATGGATAGCTTTGCTCCGTTTATTAGTAACAAATTGATATCTCTGCTTTGTACCTGTTATCCAACACTTCTCCGTCTCATTGTTCCCTTGTTGTGAGGGGGATCATAAAAATAGCATGTAGCTTAGAAAATCATGAAACTAAGAAAGAAATACAGTCTACTCTGTCTACAGTTCTACGATCTATCTACTTCAACAATTGATATTATCACCGAGTGAAATGACAAATTTTTATGACGCACGCAGCATACTTTTACAACAAATGATATCTACTTGTAAATAGCTCTAAGAACTATAATATAATATCAATAGCTTGTATATCTATCTCTTGAGGTTTGAACAAGTTCATTCAAAAGCTATCCAGATGTACGAAATCATGTGTTAGAATTGTGCGACTTTCTTTGTTCACTATCTCCAGGTGTTACCCAAATCGCAAACTATATATGATAATTTAATCAAAAAGCCCTTCATCATGCCAGATATCGACTAAAAAATCTACCATCTCCTGCAAAGTATATGCATTAGAAAACTATCTCGCATATAATAAAAACAAATTACAAGGAGGAACACACAAAAACTTGTAATCGGTATCAATCCCAACAAATTCCCTTAATATTCTCTCATGATGCAAATAATCAAATTTCCATGATTCAGTGTCAAATATTAAATTTCCTTTTTCCTTTTTAAAAAAAGAATATTAATTTTCAATATTAGAAGAAACAGTGTATATAGCAAGTTTTTCTAATTCTTGTTAACTCTGTTTTTCTCATGAATGGTAATAGCATGCTAGTTAAAAAGATAGGCCAAATGTAACCTTTCTGCCTTGAAGGATTCACTGTTAAATTCCTATTGCACATAAAATTTTATTGTCATATGATCTCCTGTACATTTGAAACACATATACCTCATTGACAAAAAGCCCCAGTCTTTTTACAAAAACAAAGAGTTGAGAAACTCTAGCTTCCTTATGAACTTGGGTTCAAAATCAGTGAAGGCTATATTAATTAGGGAACAGGAGTCCTATCTACCCAACAATCATAAACAGCATCATCAAGTGTCAGTCATACAACATTTAAGTTCTCAGATTTGTCAAAACTAAAGGTTATGCATTTACCCTGTTCTATCAAATGAAATTCATTATCTCTTGCTTTCTTTTAAACTTTGGTTCAATATCGGTGAAGGTTGTACCCAGTAGAGAGAAGTCTTATATCCCCAATGTGACATAGTTGCATCAAGTGTCATTTATACTATATTTAAGTTCTCGAATATGTTAAAACAAAAGGTCATTCACTTACCATCATATGAAATTTAAAAATATTGTGAACCACAGCATGGACTGAAGTAATGCTAGGGATGCAGATATATGTATATGTATATGTGTGTGTGTGTGTGTTACTGCTATTTATATAACTTACTAAACAAATTTAGAAGTGGAATAGCATGTATTATCTACTGTATAAGATACTTACCGTCAAAGAGATTGGCTCAGTGAAAGGATCAGTAGTTGAGAGTAAGTCTTCATATGTCGTCGTCCAGCTGCAAGGGATAATTATAAAAATTACCTTTACATAATAGTGTGTTGCCCAATAATTTAAGACTACGAAATAGCCCATATTAGTCGATGCTAAAAATATCAGCATTGGGAGTAAAGAATGTGGAAACTAAAAATCCCCTTACTATAGGTGGTTCAAATTGTATTAGGCAAGTCTAGAATGTGTATTTTATGAAATGTCAAAATTCACTGCAGGGGCTAATCCACTCAATTTTTAGATGCAACAGCCATCATTTTACTCAAAAATATATCACATCTACTCAGATTCAAAGGAATATGCAGATTGCTAAAAATGTCACTCTAAAATGTCTATTATCAATACCAATAACTGCGCAAATAGTACATATATCATCATATTTTCTTTCATACTGGTATTCAGAAGGGTACAAATTTTGATTTTTGTATCTTGTAGCATAGGTTGATGGAATTGATCTAAAAGAAGATGAAAGTAAGAGAAAAATGCTTAAAATAACTCATTCACAAGAATTGATCTAAAGAAGATGAAAGTAGGAGAAAAATATTTAAAATAACTCACTCACAAGAATTATATCGCTAAAGTGAAGGATTTTACCTAATATAAATAAACTAAGCTTTATGTGTGTTAGCTATAACTGGTGGTCATTATAAATTTTAATTCAATTGGAAAATTAAATCCTAAGAACGTGCATAGTATTGTTCATTAAATCAGACACAGAATCCAAGGCTGTACCTTGATTATCGAAGAACCAGGGTAAAGATAGGCGATCCAATGTAAAGTGGAGTAAATAGAATCATCTTTGCATCAATGATCAATCTCTCTATGAACCAACACCAACATAATACCTTGTGTTGAATTCTCTTAATATTGATCTCGTTCATTTAATGTCATTTATTTATTTCATGGATCAAGTTTCAAAAACTCATTATTTTTGTTTTTGACTAAATTTACTCAGAAGGCACTAAAAGAGACAGTGAAACTGGGGCAAGAAGGCTGCTTTGATGATTTAAAATAAATAAAAAAAATGATATGAATAAAAATGTTTTATAGGAAAAACAACAGTCAGAAGCCAAAAAATAAAATCTCTATGAATTACAACCTTGATTATCACTACTACCACATAAATTTCAGTAAAGCAAGAATTCATTTTTGTTGGATTCGACACCCATCGAATATTGGTGTCATTGTTGGGCATTGGCTTAAGATTGATATATTTCTATTCTCAACAAACTAGTTTATCAACAATTTGGTATTGGACAAAACAAGCTATCTTAGCGTGTGAATGAGGTATATTTATATAGCTTCTTTTGAACATCACATGCCCAATCCAACATTTGGCAATAAAAAATGCGACAAGCAACTGCTTTGTGATGATCTACCTCCTAAGGTATACCAGCGGTTAGAGCGTTAGATTTTATTATTTAATATTTAATGATAATCCTTAAATATTTTGGATGAAGACACTTCACACTTGTCACAATGTTGAATTATGTAAGTTCTTCCTTAATACCATTAGTTATATCATATCCAGTCTAGCTCTTTAAGACAATGAATATTTCAGTAACAAACCCTACAGTTCAGCTTCTATTGTATATTTTACCCATAAAACGATACAAGTGTTTACTAAAATATGCCATTTCATTCGTGGTGCTATTAAAAAGTTAAAAACAGGAAAGCATGCCCAACGCAGGGAGTGAGATGGGAAAGTAGACTACATTCTAAACACACAACAGACATCTTAACGTTGATTCAAATGATAAAAATCAGTAAGACAAAGGTAAGATGTTTCTAAAAGGCCTACCTTATAACTGGATCTTTTGGCGTTCTCTGCGACCTTTTAGATGAATCTCCAATCCATTCTCTTCTGCTCTCATGCCAAGCAATTACAGCTACGAAACAAATTCCACAAATTACAAAATTTTAATTTAGATATTAACAAACCAATAAATAACTTGGTTATAATTATATGTATACAAACACTTTTCTTAAAGCTTTCATATTTTTTTCAACATTCAACCTCACAAACATCATAGGGGTACATGGTTGGTGGCAGCTTATAGTGTAAATGATTTCTTCTGTTGAAATAAGTTGGGGGCGACTTTTGGGTGGAGATTGGGAATTCAAAGACAACTATATCATATATATTCTAAAGTTTTCACACCAAAGTGTAAAAATATTGATTTAACCAATTCTACATTTCTCTCACCCTAAGATATTATAGTATCATTCTGTAAATGGCTATATTACACAAGTAAGATAGCCATTCACAGAGTAAACTCCATACTTGATTTTAGATTTATGCCATCGATTGCTTGGTGCACAATTCTAGAATTAATTACTGTCTATGATGACCAGGATGATGTTCTCATTGATTGTTAATTATGATATTTTCCCTCTTGTACAGGGCCAAAGTGTTTCACTATTGACTTAACTACAGCCATTTGCACAATTCACCAGTCAAACAACATACACAGAATACATTCATACTTGACAAGAACAAGCACACAAGGAACCCCCTTAAGCTAGTGGAAGAAGAAAGTTAAAAGACACGCCAATGTTGGAATTACCTTACCGAATTTTCTAATGCTGCTTTCCTACTGAGTAAATGGGTAAGAAAAAGAGTATCTGGTAGACAATATATGTGGAAAACGGCAACGCTTGTATTTTTTACAAAGTTATTTTGTGGCTTTTATAAATAGAAACGTAAATAATAGAATATATATGAACTTATAAGTCTGTTGCATGTATGACAATGCTATGTCTAAGCAAATTCCATCAAAATTTATCATCCTCCACATGTATGAACAATTATTACCTATTCAATGAAATCATTTAAACAAGGAAAAGTTATCACCGTTATGCTATGATTTCCTCTAACTAATATTACCATGATTAATAAACACAAGACTGCTTCCACCTTTCTCTGGGGGATTTTTCCCATCATTGCTCGACATGGAACATGTCAAAGGTTGCTTCTCATTGGAACAGGAACTTCGTGTATCAACTTCCATCAACTTTAGACTGATAATCATTCCCCTTCAATGTAACAAGGTACCTATACACGAAATTTCTCTTTAGAAGAGGTTGTAGTTGTATTTATCAAAGATATGTGAAAGGTCATCAATCTTGTACAAAAGATTAGTGCTTCTTAAATAGAATTTCTATATACACTCAGTACAGGAACTTACGAAGTAACTAATACAAATTAAAATATTGTTCTCCTAATTTGTGTGAGAAATATATCTATCGTGCTTAATTCACAATTTTCATTCATTAAAAAAAACTGAAAGTTTAAAATAACCCACATGATTCCCGAATGCAGTAAAATATGACTAGCCCACACATTTACTAGTTTGCCTTTTTCATGGATCGTATAAAAAAATCCGAAGGTTAAATAGTTCAATTTGTTATATGAAGAGTACTTGGTAGAATTCACCATACGAATCTTATACTTATAACACTTTCCCTTGTTCGCACCAGTAGACCGCCATATCAATCGCACTAAAGACATCATCTCACTGAAAAACAACAAATAAGAATGTCTCTAATTTGACATTATTGATATAGGACTCATAGAAGAGTTCAAACTCTAGACCTCTCCACTTTGATACCACCAACTCTACCGAAATTAGTAGTAGCCACTAAATGTGTCATTTACTTTTTGACACAAGAGTAGCTAAATCAAAGGTCCGTAATTACCACGCCTAATACAGAAACAATAAATAACAGAGTGAACATCAATTTTTCCATTAGAAATACCAAACGTTAAACTCTGGAACTCCTATTATTACTTGAAAATCAAATTGGATCAAAAGATTAAATTTTTGAAGTTGGAACCCAATAATATAGTTAAAAAGATTAGACCTTACATGTCTTACACAACATCCAGCCTCTTCATACATTCAAATCCAAAAATAATTCAAGATTCACATGTATACAACATCTATCACTACATCAACATCAATTTAGTATATCTTATTATAAACAAACCCAAGATTTGCATAAAATAGTTTACTTAGTACATCAAAACAACAATAAATCAACTCAAATCAAACAAGTAGTTTGCAAAAAAGGTACATTCAAATAAAACTAAACAACCAATCTCATTATCTCACCTACATTCAAAAAAGAAAAAAAAAACATGTTCTTGATAAATTCTCAAAAACTGACTAAACCCATCAAAACCGAAGAATTGATTTGCCCAAAAGTTGCCATGCATTGACATTCATCAAGAATTTCTACAACAAATAAACAAAAAGACAATAATAATTAAAATAAAAAGAAAAAGAAAAAAGAAAAGACATACCTTATTGTAGAGGAAGTGCTTCAAAGAAAGAGAAACAAAAGCTGAAAGGAGTTATAGATGGGAGAACAGGGAGTATATATAGCAGCTCAGAATTTGTCGGTATTATATACACACACACACACTGTAATGTAAGTATATATATAAAGTGTCACTTTCTTGATTTGGTGGCTTCCTCTTGTGTGTTTCCAAAACTAGTCTTTCTTGTGTACCAAAAAGCACTGAATCTGTTTTATACTTTGTAATACTGTGGTAAAGTATAATTGATGTGGATTAGCGTTTTAATATTCATATTCCATGTATATCACATATAAGCATGTTACACACCGACAATAAGATAAGAATGACCCTACATAGTTCAAGAATCTTGAGATTTTTTAGTACACGTTTATTATGAGGAATATCTTGGAAAAATATATATTATATTTTATTCAGATAATAGAATACTCTGCCAAAAATAAGGCGTCTCTTGGTAGAAAATATACCCCATTAAAATAGAATGTTTTTTTTCATTTCATATGTATGTTTAGCCCATATTTTTAAGTAATCAGATCTTATATTGAAAGTTATTAGTTTTATTTTTATGAATTAAAATTTTAATTATTTATTTTGATTTTTTTAAAAAAAAAAATTCTTTTACTATGACATCAAAATACATTTTAAAATGTGTGTTAAAAATCACAGTCATTGAAAGAACAAAGAGAGTAAAATTTAATATTATTTATTTACATATTTTACAATTGTTCTGTTTTAACTTATATCTCAAAATAATTGTTCTATTTAAATTTTTATTAGTTAAATTAACTAACTTTTAACCAAATAAATTAATAAAAATTATAAAAAAATATATTAATAAAAAATATATATAACCAACTTTAAAATATATTTTTCAATGTTCAAAAAATGTAAAAGAATAATTTTTAATTTATTTTACCATGAAAAGGTCAAACAAGAGGAGTATGTTTTTGTGAATTCTATTTTGATAGCAGTGATGAGAATGGTGTTATTCTGGAATACAAAATCAAAACTAATCAAGACAGCTTACGATGGGGGGTGTTTGGCCCCCATTAAATTATTAAAATAAATTTTTATTTTTGAAAAAAAGTAGGGTAAAGTCTACTTTTTTTTATAAGTAAAATTTTATTTTTCAAAAATAAGTTTTGTTCTTAGTTTGTTTTCCAGAAATAAGTGTTTATTCCAGGAAAAAGCAGATAAATGTGTATTTTTTTCAGAAATAAGCACTTATTTTTCAGAAATAAGTTTATCCAAGTGCCCATTCCTGCAATGAGAACTCATTGCCGTCTAGATATAATCATCAAGGCTCATAGGTATCATGCCTCAGTCTTATGGGCACTATCGGTCTCCTGAACTTTCGAGTACTTCTTATATATAGCAACACTTTTCTTACATAATTTACATAAACAAAAGTCCTGAACTTTGTTCGAGTACCACATATAGCAACACTTTTCTTACATAATTTATAAAGAGATACACCAAACCTCAAGCAGATGACACACTTAAGAGGTTTTTGTCATCACAGCAGAGACCATAGAGCTCATCCCGCACACGGTATGGCCTCGACAGAGACGATAGTACCCGTGCTCTCCCCATTTCTCTCCCCAGGAGTTCTTGATGATCCAATAAGGTCTGTTACCAAGCCTTAGAATGGAGAAACCTTTCGATCCATATCCCACAAGTAAAACCCCATGGTTTATAAACTTTCTGCCACATATTAGAGGACAAGAAACACCACCTATGTATGTTTGAATGAACACTGCATTCAAACCAATTGCAAAAAGGATGTTCAGGAGAAACAAATAAACACCCGAATAAAAAAACTACGTCATATGTTTTTCCTTGACTTCCATTTTCACTATACAAACTGCAAATACCCCAGTAATTTATAATTTATGGTTAACCAACAAAATAGTACTTGACAATTTATTTAATCTCTCTTGTGGAAAGTCCAAAATTTCAGAAACTTATTTTCTAATAAAATCAAAATCACCTGCAAGGGGGCCGTGGTGGACTAGGTAGGCTGCAATTTGCTCCTCATCGCCCGTGATATTGGTGAAATTGGTGACTCGAACAGCAATTTTTTCGGGATTGAATTTGCAATCCCCTCGCTTCCCTGTATAAGGGTAGGCATCTTCTTCTTCTAAGCCTCCAGCCTTGATCAAATATTCGTAAGCATTTGTCATAAGGCCTCCTAAGCATCCATCGTCACAAGAGCTCGGGTCTGTTGCATCACACTGTACCAAGCATGCATGACCAAAACTATTTCATACGTAAGACTTGAATGCTCAATCTAAGAAAGATAAATTAAAAAATATATAACTGAATAATGTTTAGTATTTGTAGCCGATTTCGGGACAATGTTAAAGAGGAGGCTTACTGTGTGATGACAATCTACAAGTTGCTGCTCACCTAAGCTGATAAGCTTTCCAGTTGCAATAAAGTTGGCTCCCTCAATTGAACCAGTGGTGCTAAAAGCCCAGCATGATCCGCATGGACCCTACATTAACAGAGACAATCAAGTCAAAAAACAGTGCTGTATACAGAATTATAGATATAGGTGCTCTTTCTTTGTTATCACATTGATTTTAAATCTAACTAGTGCCCTACGTATTGTATGTCCTACTCGATCACTCACTCCCAGCTCAAACTCAATACAAGCCGCTGTAGCTATACACCACAAATCTTAATCAAGGATGTACTTGATCAAAAATTTATCCAAGGTGAAGATCGGTGCAAAACTGTTTAGGAAAATAATTAATATAGTACACAAATTAGATTATAATATACAAAATTAACTATTTGTCAAATCTGAATCTCTTCACTATAAGCAGTGTGTACACTGGTTACGCCCCAGCTCAATACAAGCAATATCTTACAAGTACATATAAGATTAGACTGTTCAAATTTTAAAGATTTCACAACATAGAAGATTAGATGTTCGAATTTAATTTGAAGAATTCACAAGTTAGAAAACTCTGCGGAACATGTATATCCGGTCCTAAAGCTCTCATTCGTACTTGAAAATTAAATCAAGTCATAAAACATGACAAAATTATGAGATAAGTGGAATAGTAAATATATAATTAAAATTGTTACTGAATTCTTGATTCCTGCATGTATACTATTTAAAATCTCCCCATGATCAAATTCACATATGCTATAAATAAAACTAAATTACAAGAAAATCATAAAATTAAATTTATCAATGATGTTCATACCAAATTAATTAATACAGTATATTTGACTCACGTACCTGCATCTTCACCGGAGTAACAGCGCCTTTTTCCCTCCAATCAAAACTCTCCGGCAAGCCCTTGACATCCACCACCGGAGCCTCCCCACCACCACCCAAGCGGGTCCCACTCCGACCACCCTTGACACCCAAAAAAATAGTCTCAAACTCCACCTCGGACAAATCAGAGAACTGGGTAACCCCATGCACAGCCGTTGGATCAAGAGCCTGATGGCGAAGATCCCGAGGCGGTGCATGTACTCCTCTCTTGTACCGTACTCTTTCCCGTACCTTTCCATGAACGATATCAAGTGCCGCTCCGTGGCGGTGCCGACGAGTGCACAGCTGGCTTCGCCCAAGTCCCGGTCGGTGACTTGGCGGATGTTGTTGGCGTTTGTGGAGATGCGGGGGCGTAGGTTACTACAGCACCGAACAGTGCGCAAGTTAGCAAGATTTTCATCATTTTTTCCCCTGTGATTTTACCCGAGAGTAACGTGTATATTGTAGATATATAGAAACTAATATGATTACTATTGTAAGACCTTTTGTACGTAATTTACGTTTGCATGCAAGATAAGTGCAACAAGCATGCAACACGTGGACACAAGTATCATCAGCTCTCAACACCTACTCCGCAGCCGCAAACTACGTGTTGCTCAAAATATATTTCCCTAACTGAAGTTGGAGTTTAGTCAAATTAACAACGGATATATTTCTAGTCGAATTTAGTCAATTTTATCTACTAATTTATATAAATATTTGTAAGAAATAAGGATTGTTTGATTCGGGAATTTTTGGAATGAGTCATGAGTCTAAATGGATAAAAACCCATGATTCGTATTTGTTTCATTCTTTTTAAATTTCAACCTCAAACTCACAAAAAATGAATTTTTGATATCTACGAGGGAGGTGGGTATGAGAGAATGACATGAGTATCAATTTTAATATTATTATTTTATTAATAATTAACATTATTAATAATCAAAAAACAATAATATATACAATCAAGCATTACTAATAAAAAAAATTATTTATATAATAAAGTAAATTTATCTAACTATTAATTAATAATATTTTATATTAAATAATTTCATTCCAGAATTAAAACAAACACATGAAATCAATAATAAAATTTCATTCTCATACCAACCTAACCCGATTTCTGGTACCAAACTCATACCATCTCATGAACCAAACGACCCCTAAATATACGTTATATATATAGGGAGAAAATATGTTAAATTAAATATTTTAGAACATCTCCAATCCATAATATTATTTTGGTGTGATTTTACATTAAAATAGTGTACATTATTTTTAAAATCCTCTCCGGTCATTTAAATTAAAACTTATACTTAAAAGGATTTTTTGTTGTATTATAAAAGTCATTTTATAACTAAAGTATAAAAATAATAAAATTGTTAGGATATTAAAATGAAAAAAATTGTTTTAGTTAAAGAAATGTAAGAATAATATTGATATTTTCAAAAAATTTAAAAATTATATCAAATTTTAGTGTTAGAGCGGAGTTGGTGTAATTTTTAGTGTTGTATCAAAATGACGTAATTTTTAGAGTTTCGTTTGAGAAATTTTTTGCACGAGTTGGATATGATGTAACAAACAAGGCATTCACGTACGCAATATCTCTAGTTACATATCTGCATTCACGTTGATCAATGTGGGAAAACTGATGATATAGTAAAGATTACCCCTTTGGCTAATTGATCAAACGGACTAATTCACAAGGGCCGGAATTGCTTGTTCTTTTATTAAATTGCTGCATTCACCATGCCTTGGATGTCAGCAGCCAGATATGTGCCTGAAATTAGAAAAAATCTTAATAACATTTAAAATGAACAACACAACAAACCTCTATGTCACTTGAGTATAATATCTGAACAAGATAAACCTCCATTTGAAATCTCTCCCTAGCTTAATGTTCGGTATACTCACTTGACTTTACTTTCAGTGGTATGTACTTGTGTAATTTACCATTTTTTTGTACCAACTTTATAGTTTATACACCTCTTCATTGCTGTCTTTGTTACAGTTTTTTAGAGAGCTGGTTAGTTTGTTATCAAGTATGTATCAGACTTGATTTCACCTGAATAGTATGTGACTCAATAGTAGTAGAGATGTGATAGATAGAGTTAGGCCTCTGTTTCATTCAAGAGAAGCGATAGCAGTGAAAATAGATCTATCTGTACTAACTCAGTTCCGTCATCATTTGAGATTTGACCTTCTAAGTATGAGTCTGTTAGCATTGCATAATTCTTCCCATGTTATTTAAGTCAAGCGCCTGGAATAGGTTCACAACATACGTTTGTGTTCATGGTGTACTTGTAGTACTGGTTGATCTATACTTGTCCTCAAATATTCTGGTGGGGTGAAAGATAAGTTTGTACTGTAGCTCGTCCCATCCCTGCTATTTTTCGGAGACTAAAGCATGAGAGTCGTGGATGGCCATCCGGTCAAGTGACATAGTTTAGGAAACAAGAATATCGAATACTTATTCATTAAAGGATGTGGATATCGAATTAAAAGAAATGAAAGTACCTGATCAAACAGAACTCTGCAAGTGTGGAGGTCATGAACTCTGTAACTCGTGAATTGATTCTTGAATATATAGTTCAATTTTTTGTCTCTACATGTTCTGTATCACCAGAGGATTTGTCTAAGACATCTAATAAGTGCATCAGGTTCAATTTAATTGTTTTGGGTGCATGAGGTTTAGTCTTTTTTTGTTTGACAATAGTTGATGATCAGCAGCAGGCCAACTGATTTTAAGTGTTGCAAATTTCATGTGCAGATCTTTCATGTTTCGTTCAGATCTTACTGCAATGCCTGTGACTTACTAACCTGCAACTTCTAACTCATGTTTCTTCATAACTATGTCAATTTTATGACTTTTGTCGGTCAGCAGTTGGCAATAATTTATAACTTGAAAATTATGGAGTCTTTTTTATTTCCAAGTAATGAAAATAATTTTCAAGTGGAAATTATTATTAGTTTTTTAATGATAATTCAAACGGGCACTTTTATTCTCATGGATATTCATATTATATTCTTTTTTAAAGGCAGCAAGTCAGCTATACATATTGTGGAAAATGGAAGCAAAGAATACTAGAATAGTACTACTAGCAATACTGAATAACTACAGTAGTCCTTAGCAGACGCGCCAATAAGACCAAACCATATGTGTGGTGCATAAGCATTCCCCAACGTGCACAAGTCTCTATGGTCATTAACACAGCCTCTTCTTAACTAGGTCCCTCTCTTCATCTAGTACCAACAAAGATACCCAAAGAATCTTCTTTAATTTCTTCAATAAACTCTTCTCAATTTCATCACCGTTCTTTATCCTCCCCCAACCAAGATCATCAAAAACACATCAAAATGTCAGCTTTGAATTCACATTTTGTTCTCATTGATCTCCACAATTCTTGGCACTCAGCAACCCATATCCCATCTGCAACTCTAGCTTACTTCAATGCTGTATCTAAATTCTCAACTTTCTCTGCGGCAAATCGTCGAACATTTGGTAGGCATAAAGTTTCATCGTCTATGGAGTCGATCAGATCGCCGGAAATTCGTCGACCCAGGGAGAATTGGTCGGCGCCGGGAAATGGGTTGTTGTCAGTTTCTTCATATTCGGTTTCTACTTCGGGATCAGAGTCTGTTCCGGAACTTAACTTGTTTCTTGAATTGGTGCCTTTAAGAATGAGAAATGAGCTTTATGGGCATCCAGCAATTGGTGATTTGATCGAGATTGTGATGGATTTGGGAAGGGTTCCGCTTGCCAGGTTCCCTTCTGGAGATTGGGTGATTTCGAAACAGCCCGTAAAGCTTGAAGATTTAGAGCACGCCATTTCAAAGGTTTCGAAAAATGATTATGATAATGGTTTGTTGTATACTTATAGGGTTGATGGATGCTTGTTACTAATATTTATATGTAATTATATAACTAATGCTTATATAACATGTACTGATTTAATTTTATACTATTGAGGAGTGGGGAGTCGGTAGAGGACTAAAAGGGGCTAAAGCCCCACTGAGAATTTCATATGTTGTGGTAACGAATTTATATCTAACTTGTTTATATGTTGTGTCCTAACCTCAGCTGGTAAGAAAAACTTTGTAACAAAAGGTTGATCCCAGTTCGTATCTTGCTAAAGTTATATTCCTTTACGAGTTTCTGAATGTTGTGATAATAAATTTGTATCTAACATATCTATACCTTATGTCCCAAGTCCGCCGGTAGAAAAACTTGTGTATGGTTAAGCTTGGTTCAAATCTAGGTAAATATGTATCTTTTCTCCTGATTTTTTTAAAATTTAGCTATGTTTTTATTTTTTATGTACTTAGTACCCACTTGACGTAAATCATACCCCCCCCCCTCTTCGGTGATAGCTACTTTATCTACACCAGACTAGATTAATGTAGAGAGTTGTCAAATTTGAAATGAAATTGTGCATGCATATCAGCCATGTTATAGTAATAGCTTGAGAATGTAATCATTATTTTAATCCTAGCTATTTAAGTAGATGTTTGTGGATAATTATATGGTTTCTTGACTTTGATGTAGGTTGGTGACTTTTCGGATGATAATCGATCTGGAATTAATAATTCTTTGCATCGTATTAGTGCAATTCGAAACCGTAAATTGCAAATCATAGGCCTCACCTGCCGAGTAGGTCGAGCTGTTTCTGGAAGTGCTGAAATTATACGAGACTTGATTGAAGGAGGTGGTTCCATCTTGGTTATAGGACCCCCTGGAGTTGGCAAAACAACCTTGATCAGGTGTGCTACATTTTACATCTTATTTATGTTTACCACCGGCTTTTTTTAAATATTAAAAAAATTGTTAAATCATTCCTTTAATGTACGGATTGGTCATGTTTTCAGTTATGTATTATGTGAAGTTTTTAAGTTATTTTTGCCTTGGTTGTTACGTCGACGACTAGTCGATAAGTCATTATTTTTGAATTAGTCGAGGCTCGGCTAGTGAGTTTGTCGTCCATGGGTTTTACCTGGATCCGACCCGGAACCCAACCCAAAACCCGATCTAGAGACCGACCCAGATTAGGAAATATAGGATTTTTTAGGTAACACTTACCCATTTGTTGAATCAAACATAAAGAAAGGCCGAAGAAGCCGATAAAGCGGCGACATCTTCCATCTCCGATCATCTCCGGCGATGGCGGCTCATCTCCGATAAGTCTTTCTTCCCTTTCTTCTCTTCTTCTGTCTTTCTTCTCATCTTCTTTTGTCTTGATTTCTCCGATCTTTTGTTTTGATTTCTCTGATCTTCTACCTTTCTTTGGTTTTTCTTCCCCGTCACTCAAGTTGTACCGTGTATGTATATATATGATATATACACATTTTTTTATATTTTATTTTAAAAAACTTATATTAATTTTGTTTCTTTTATTTATATACTTACATATACAAAAAATGGTTTTTCAATCATTTTTTTCATTTTTAAATTATTCTTTTGCACATAAAATATTTTTTACCCATTTTTTTCATTTATTTTTATTTTTAAGTTGTTCTGTTGCACATAAAACGTTTTTTCACTGATTTTGCAAAATTTATATTTTTATTTTGTTTTACAAATTTGTAATCAACTTCACAATTTTTTCATTCATCTTTAAATTATTGATTTCATTATTCTTTAATCAAATTAAACAATTTTTATAAATTACAGAACTCATTTCACAATGAACCCAGTTTTACAAATTATCACACTTTCAATACAAGTCTTCAGTTTCACTATTTTCACTCTTCTGCAAGTCTGCAATACTGCTGCTTGCTTCACCTCACCTGCAACACTACTCCACCCCGAGGAGAATACTCAGGGAGGAGGATATGGAGGAGGAAATGATTTCGAGATGGATGACTTTTGATGTATGATTGTGTTTGTTTAGTTGATTCCACTCTTTAATTATGTTTTTATTTGCTTAGACCTTAGAGATGCTTAATTTAGAGTACTAATTATCTATTAATATTCATTTGAACTATGAAATTGACGCGTGTTAAGTGTTAACGTATATTATATATTATAATTACTAAAAATGTATGTATATCGACTACTTGTCGACTTTTACGACTAGTCGGGCGACTTGTCGACTAATCAATTCCAAGGTACTCGGGCGCCGAGTCTCGACTTGTCGACTTAACAACCATGATTTTTGCATCATGCCTATTCATATTATTTCTATTCATTTGTTGCTGACATTATACAAAATGAGAACAAATTGAATTACATTGATTCAGAGCGGACAAGTTCTGAAGCCCTAGATAAGTGACGTGATATATTTTCTGAAATAAGTATATGACAAGATGAATCATAATATGTATTTTGCATGACTTCTACTTAAATTAAATGTATGTGTATGTATATGTATATTAATAAAAGGTAGTAAGTTGTGAATGTAGTATAATATAGATAAACAACATGGTGAACAAGTGAAGAATACGTTCTTTTGCACTTGTGCCCTTACGTGTCAAGAAACACGCCTAATCATCTCAGATGTGTGTCATAATATTTCCTTTTCGAAAGGAAAACAAGAAGTATAGTCGCCAGAATTACCATGCATTTCAAGCCCCGGATGTTGTTGAGACTGACATGTCTATGTTAAGTGGACTTTATATCTTCCTCATAATATTGGGGATATATGTTTTATTTACATTTCCTTGAAAAAACAATTTGTCTATCTGATGAGATTTTGTTTGTACAGAGAAATCGCCAGAATGCTCGCAGATGAGAGGAAGAGAAGAGTGGTTATAATAGACACGTCGAATGAGATTGGAGGTGATGGAGATGTTCCTCATGCTGGAATAGGCCGTGCGAGAAGGATGCAAGTTCCAAATGTCAATATGCAGCACAATGTGAGTGTCGAATTCAATTTGATTTATGCGTGCAATATGTGAGACTGAATTTGTAATTCTGATCTATTTCCTTGTTTTATTACTAAGCAGGTGATGATTGAAGCTGTTGAAAATCATACCCCTCAAACCATCATAATCGATGAAATTGGAACAGAGCTTGAAGCATTGGCTGCTAGTACAATATCGCAGAGAGGAGTTCAACTTGTTGGAACTGCACATGGAATGACTATAGATAATATAATGAAAAATCCCTCTCTTCAGATTCTTGTAGGAGGCATAGAGGTGAACATAGCATAGCTCCTTTTTGTTGGTCCATATCTTTCTCATATAAGTCTATTATTAGTCTGTTTAGGAGTAACTAGAAAGAAAACAGAAATTGAAGATGAAGAAGCAAATATTAAGATACATGGCTTGACGTTATAGATATGAAAGCTATTCCTCCTCTTGTGTGACTACAAGCTTGTTAATTCGTGCTGGCTTGGATGATAGGTATAGCATTTTTTAATGTTAATACTGTTTCATCCCATGTGGCTACAGAGCGTCACCCTTGGAGATGAGGAGGCGAGAAAAAGGAAGGTACAGAAGACGATTCTTGAGAGGAAGGGGCCTCCTACGTTTACATGTGCTGTTGAAATGATATCTAGAACTGAATGTCGTGTTCATCACAGATTAGATGCAACAGTAGATGCTTTACTTAAAGGTATTCTGTATTATTGATGTACTAAAATATATTGTCTGATCGTATGCCTGTGTTATATGATTAAAATTGAAGATTTGTCGAACAGTTACTGACTGTAAAGCTTCCCTGCATCACTAGGAAAATCCCCTCTGTTTGAGATCCGTCACATGAATGCTGAAGCTAATAATAAGTATTTGAAATTCACTTCAACACCAGAACTTAGCCGTCTAGAGTCTGACTTGGTCAACAACGTAGAAAAACAGGAAACAGAATCTGATGGGGAAGAAGATCTTTCTGGTTCTATAGATTCAAGCTCTAATGCAGTGCGCAAGAGGAGCTCCCCTGTGTATGTGTACACTTACAAGGCAAGTAACTAATACATTTATAATTTTGCAAGATCATACGTTATCAAAAAGATACGCATGCATACATACACACGCATTCTTAAATATATATACATATCCATATTGCAAAAAGTTTGATACATATATTTAGACGTGGAATTTTTTTACACAATACGGAAACGACACAAATATTTATTGTTTGGAAAATTTCATACAAAACACGAAATTACACAGAAAAATTTAGTGACATGTTCAGGTATTCACTTTGGGTACATGATACGACACATAATAAATATATATTATTTGTTTTATAAAATCATAATTTTATAATATTTAGTTACGAAATCGCAGTGATCATCTCGACTCGTGTCCTAGCTGGTCGTATAAAATAATGGATACTAAAAACTTTGAAAGTATAATTATTACATTAAAAGTGTTGTAAACCTATAGAAGTAATATTATAATATTTAATAAAATATTATAACATTATAATTTTTTATATTTATATATATGACAAGAAAACAAGGCACGTCACTAATTCATGCCGTACACGACACAAATTCATTTATTTGACATTAGCGACATGGAAATAGGATGATTTCCAGGTCTAAATATAGTAAATATAAGTAAGACTGAAGATCAAAGAATGTATTGGAGTATGTAGTTTTCTACTTGGATGTGAATCTTATGAAAAAGTGACCAACTTCCATGTTTGTTTATTTTTAGATCTTGGAAGCTGATCTACAACAGGTAGCAGCGGTGATGGGACTAGAGGATGAATTATATGTTACAGACGACATTGGCATGGCAGATGCCCTTCTAGCAACTAGTTCTGAACTAAAGCAGAATCCTTGGATCCGCAGTGTTGCTAAATTTCAAAAGTTGCCTGTATTTGTTATTAAGGTATCCTGGTAGTACAGTTTGTTAGTAGGTAAACCAATGTGTTTGTTTGTCTCACTCTCAATCCGATTTGTGATTGTTTTTAATATGCAGTCAAGTAACATGGCACAAATGGTAAAGGCTATCCGCATGATTCTGGAGAAGTTTTCCTCTGTTGTCAAATCAAAGAAACCGATTAAAAGTTCTTCTGACATTGAAATTGAAGATGATGCACCAAAAAGAAAACCATCACTGGAGGAGATTGATGCCTTGGAGGTCAACTCATATTCTCTCCTTGATTTCTATTGTGTATCATAATTATTTTCCTAAAATCATTGCAATACTTGAATTAGAGAAGTATGGGTAACACAGAACAGAAAATAAGTATAACTGGAGGCATGGATGAACCATTTAAACTTTATAGATTCGGCTCTGTTATGCTGTAGTCTACTTTGTTTGCACGGTGTTGGCCTTATCTAATATATCTGCTTCTATCTTCTGCATCATCTCTATACAATAATTCAATCCTAGGATAAAAAAACTATTTTAGAAATGGTACTGTTGAATATCATCTCCCCAGTAAGACTATATTTAGTGATCGAGTGATACTTAAGCTATCAAATAAGTTCACTGAATTAATATAGTACAATGAAATGATTATACGAAAACCTTGACCTTAGATTGACAATCCATAATTGTATACTATCTCAAGAGCTCATTATTATAGGTAATTATATTGTTTTTTCAGTGATGAATATTGTGATATTTTGTCCAAAGAGAAGTAAAAGTTTTGCTACTGGATTGGTAGTATGTTAGCTCATAAAGTGTGGTTGTACTTGAAATATGAGTATTATATCCAGAATTACAAAAGGTTTTGGGTATTATATCCAGATTTTTTTGTAGCTCTGTAGGCCCACAAGCTTGACAATCCATAATTGTATACTATGTCAAGAGCTCATTATTGTAGGTAATTATATTGTTTTTTCAGTGATGAATATTGTGATATTTTGTCCAAAGAGAAGTAAACGTTTTGCTACTGGATTGGTAGTATGTTAGCTCATAAAGTCTGGCTATACTTTCTCTTTAGGCACACAAGCTTGGCCCCCCCGCCCTGAACCCAATGATAATTTTAGTTCAGAGTTTACCTATTTGCTCCAAGTCTAGTTCTGAAAAAGCCCTCAAATAATTTTTTAAAAAGCCCCCGAATAGTGCTTATTTTTCATAAAAAGAGAGAACATTTATAACATTATGAATGACCGGAACATACATACATAGATATATGTGGTCAGGCATATCTAACTGCAAAATCTCTTTGACTTATTTATCCGTCTATGATATGTACTCCTAATGGTATTAATTGATTTCTTGATCATTGTTGTTGCTCCTTGTTTGCTACAGGAGGTACGTCTTGCGATAGAGTATATTGTGATTCCTGGAGGTGAGCCCGTAGAACTTCTTCCGAGACGCTCAGAGATTTTTGCACTACAACTTGAGCTTGTTGAGAGCTATCAGCTAGAAGTGGAGAATACAGGTACTGAGATGAATCCGAGAATGCAAATTCTTCCTCATAAGTTGAACAGAAAATCTTCTGCAAATAACTCTAAACATAGTCAAAGTTTGCAAGAAGGTTTTAGCATTCAAGCAGTCCCTAATAACGGAGTTGGAACAAGTGTTCCTCAGCTACCCCTTCTGCCAGAATAACTCCGCATGATGTAGATTACAAACTTCTTCAACATTTGGTTGATGAAGCATTTCTTATTAAGTGTACAGTCCTGTATATTGTATATTATGTATATACAACAGTGTTGTATATGTCTTTATAATGTAATGTCATGGGCTCTCTTGAGCTTCTTGTGAATATGATTTAAGTTCATAATTTAATGTTTTGATGTGGTATGTAACCCTCTAATTCAACACTGCCAGGATGTTCTACTTTGCAGATTAGCTTTAAAAGTGAATGGAAGGAGTTAATACAGTAGTGTTTGGATGAAAATTACGAGCCCTTATGGCAAGTTCACAATTTTAAGAATCATGTGTAGTTTATTTTTTATTTTTTTTGTGATACTTGTGATGTGGCTGCAAATAAATTCAGCAAAGTTTGAACTTTTTGTTATCAATCTTCAATTTTTTTCAGAGTTAAGTTTTAATATTTCATTGTCCAATTTTGAATTTATTAATACTCTAGTTGAACACACAAATTCAATATTTTTTAAATCAGATTTAAGTTTAATAACTTTAATGGACATATTTTATAGTTCAAACTTAAATTTATTAATATTTTAGTTGAACATACAAGCTGTTTGTGTATTTTTTTGTATCATTTATTTATTTATTTATTAATGAAATTTAGTTTATTATTTTATTTATTTATTGAAATTTTGGTTTTTCTATCACAATACTGTAGTTTTTTTTGTGTGAAACTATATACTTTTAGAGCTTTGAATCTTTGAATATGGTGCAGTAACACATGACACATGGCATTTGCTTATTTTTTATTGGATAAAGTGGTACTAGTTATTATTACTTAATTGTTTATACAAGAAAAAAAAAAAGGCATCACAAATATCCTCATCATCATCAACCAGCCCCTCTTTCTTCTCATTTTATTCCCTGCATTCCTCATTCTTCTTCACTTGTATTTATCACCAATTCTTTTGGGCCTATGGATCTCTCTTCCCTTTTCATTTCTCTCACCCTTCCCTTTTTATTTAAATAAATCAGGTACCTTTTTTTAATTTTATAATATATATTTACATGTCTGTGTGTATGTATAGTGTTCTTGATTCAGTCACTAGATAATTTTGTTTTGCAAGATTTCATTTTTTGTGTGTAATTGTCTTTGTATGAGTGTGTTTTATATGTATGTATGTTTGTATAGTGCATGTGTGTAGTGTTTTAAATTAAGTTCTTGATTTAGTGGCTATATGTTTCTTGGGTGTAATTTAATTTGGGTTGCTAGCTAATGTAATGGTATTCCAAGATTTAGGTGTGTTTGATTTAAAAATGTGTTTTTTAGAGTTAAATGATGATTTGTGAAGTGATTAGGCTTATTTAATTTGTAGGGTTGGTTAATGTTTGATGAAAATGGCTGAATGAGTTGAACATGTGAAGAATATTAGGTTTGATGTTGTGGGTACATTTGATTTGAATTATGTTTAACAAGATAATAAAAAGGAGGCATAAGAAGGGTTTGAAGCAAGAAGTTATTGAACCCCCGAATACTAATCCAGATGCTGCACCATCAGTTACTGTGAACCATGCTTCTCGAGCTTCAACTGGGTCGCCAGCTGCCACACAGCAGATAACTGTACCTAATTCGGGTGTGGTTGAGATTTTACCTGCGTTGAGGGATGTCCCGGTAGCAGATCGCCATGTTTTGTTTATTAAGAAGCTGCAGCTTTGTTGCGTCAGTTTTGATTTTTCGGAAGCGATGAAAAATGCAAAGGAGAAGGAGATTAAGAGGCAAACACTTTCAGAGCTTGTTGATTTAGTGCAATCTGGTTCATGGAAGATGAATGAGATTATACAGGAGGAGATGATTAAGATGATCTCGGTTAATCTTTTCCGGTGTTTGCCCCCATCGGCTCATGAGAATACAGGTGGTACGGCTGGAGACGATGAAGATGACATGTACTTGGAACCAACTTGGCCTCACTTGCAGATAGTGTATGAGTTACTTTTGAGATACGCGGTTTCATCAGATACTGATACTAAAGTTGCAAAGAGATATTTGGATCATTCATTTGTGTTGAAGTTACTTGATTTATTTGATTCAGAGGATCCACGAGAGCGGGAGTATCTGAAAACGGTACTTCATCGTGTTTATGGAAAGTTCATGGTTCATCGCCCTTGTATAAGGAAGGCAATAAATAATATCTTTTATCGGTTTATATTTGAAACAGAGAGGCACAGCGGGATTGGTGAATTGTTGGAGATTCTTGGCAGTATAATAAATGGGTTTGCACTTCCAATGAAGGAAGAACATAAGTTGTTCCTCGTCCGAGCTCTTATTCCACTCCACAAGCCTAAATCTGTCTCAACATATCATCAACAATTATCTTATTGCATTACCCAGTTTGTCGAAAAAGATTTTAAGTTGTCTGATTCTGTTATTCGTGGAATATTAAGGTACTGGCCAGTCACTAATTGTGGGAAAGAGGTACTTTTCCTTGGGGAACTAGAAGAAGTCTTGGAGGCAACCCAATCTTCTGAGTTTCAGCGCTGTATGGTTCCTCTATTCAGACAGATTTCACGCTGCCTTAACAGCCCACATTTCCAGGTATGCAATATATCTGCGCTCACGATGTTATGGAACTACATTTCTTTCCGATTTATATTATTACTTCTCTTTATATTCTTATTACCTTCATGCATATATATAGCTAGGATATTATTTCATGTTTGAACATCCAAGGTGAATGCCCATTTTGTATAAATTAGTTGGAGGAACATACTGTTATGCTTGCTTTATCTCTAACTAAAAACTTAGGATTTAATAACGAATATCTTGTACATGAGTAGGAAATAGCAGCTTTCTTAAAAAGAAATATTCAATTTGGCACCAAGTATGGTGATATGATTAAGCCGAGTGCATTATTGTTCTTTTCCCTTCTCTTCACATCTCTTCCTTTTCCTTGCCGAAATCAACTATATGTAGTTCTTTAGTAATTGTCTCACCTAGTGTCATCAAAGGCATGCCTATCAATTCCCAATACACAAGTTTATAATGTGGGCCCTTCGTTTTTCATATCCAATCATCAAGTAATGGTCATGTCAATCAGTCCTCTTAAGGACTTCATCACTGCTTTTCCCTCATCTTTACCTTCACGCCTTCTTCCACTTGACCTGGCACTAGACATCTTAGCTGCAACTCGGAATCCTAACTGTAATTGTACAACGAATTTAACTGGTAGTCAGATACATGGTGAATCTACGCTTTCACATTATGAATTTTCGGTGATTTCTGAAGCCGAATTTCGATTTTGGAGAAGCCATATGCCTTGCTTAGAGGCTTCTCTTTTATTATGTTCTTTCTAGCATGTCTCTTGATTTGAGCTTTTTGTGAATTCTTGTTGCAACTGTTTTCCCTGCATCATCTGCATCAATTTGCTTAGAATGCCATCTGGAGTTGGTATAAGATGGTAAAGTGGAACAATTTGCTTAGAATGCCATCTGGAGTTGGTATAAGATGGTAAAGTGGAACTTATTTTGGGCTTAGTAAGGTTCCGTAATGAGGTGATTGGAAACCTATCTCTTAGAGAAGAAAAGCAACACTGGAACACTCTTTTATTGTGTAACTCCTAAAAATGTCATCAGCCCTTGTAGCTAATAAGCACCTGCTGAAGCTGATACTGTTTAAGCGTCATTTTGGTCATTACAACCTCAGTTAACAACTTTTGGCTGTTTATAACTCCACCCACAAGTGAACTGAAGCATATATATATATGTATATATATATATATTAGATTGCAGCTTGGCCTACTGCAAGTAGTCTGCAACTGCTACTTCATTGTTTTGGCTGCACCAATCATGTAACTTTCTTGGTTATTGTTCCCCTGACGATCCATAGTTCCCCACCATAATTATTGAAGAAATAATCAAATAAATTAGTGATTGAGCTGAGAAGAACTTTTGTATGCAATTAAGTGATGTGAAATGCGCAAAATTGAAAAATGCGCAAGATCAAATTTTGAAGTGCCACTCGTGAAATGCGATTTTTTGCAAAAATGAAATTATTTATAAAATGTCAGGAACTAAGAACTGAGATTGTAGAAATGTAACTATTTTTGGTGTTTTCAGTGTATAAGTGCAGTAAACAACAGGAATTGCAGAGAATTAATAGAGATGATCAGAGAATTAGAGATATAATAGAGTAGAACAAGAGCTTAGAGAGATAGCTCGTAGAAGAAGTCAGTTTAGAGAGAGAAACAATAGAGAGAATTTAGAGAGAGAAAGTTTGGTGGAAAAGATATTCCATTTTCTGATAATATTCAACATATGAAATTACAATCTCTACTGCTATTTATAATACTCAAGTAACTAACTTCTTGTGAAAAGACTACAATGCCCTTATACTATCCATATACTAATACAAGCACTATTCCCACTACTACTTCCCTGTAGCTATCCTATCCTGACATAATTATCTATCTTTATACATATATACTTCTGAAAATATTTGTGCTAATATTTACCAATAGCATAATGCTTAAGATAGTTTCTTTTTAATGCGATTTTTTGCGCCTCTTTGAGAGTAAGTGCGATTCTATGCCAATTTGCAACTCGCAGAACCTTCGCCTACTTGCGAAGCGCGAGTACCGATTTTAACAACACCGTATGTAAACAAGCTTCATATGCTTATAGCTCCAAGTGCAATTCAGTGGCTGATGATCAAATATGTTGGGACTCCATGACCTCAGGCTCTATGATCATTGAAATTGAAATAATGGAAATTGACAAATTCAAAATTTGAGAATCTTTTGCCCTTTGAGCTGCTTAGGTGGAAGCTTGGACTGATCAATCATTGCTCTGATACAAACTTCTTAGATTATGATTGTATAAAGTTGTAAAGCTTAGAAGAAACTTGGATAGAAGTTGGTAGAGAAAATGAAATTTAGGAAATAAACTTCAAAGAGAGGCTTTAGATGTGTCATGTGAGTCATTAAATTATTAGGTATTACTAGTATTACCAGAAGAATCGAAACTATGGGATTTCTCATGACCTGCTGTCTTGTTTCTATTAGTTTATCATGTTTGCTTACCTTTTTGCATTTAAATTATATGTTGAAGTCCTGTAGTGACATAAATAACTTATCGCCTTTAGATGTCTGTTAACTACATTTTCTGTAACGACCTCATTCTACACTACTACTCGAATAAGGTGTTACCTATGCAACTGATATACATAATAACTTATAAATTTTCCGCAATACTGTACTTCAAATGTAAGCTATATAATGGCCACCCCCTTGGTCAATCTGATATGCTTTCATATAAAGTTTCCATACACACACACATTACTTCTACATCTTCTAGTAAGAAAGATGTGCCAACTGGAGGCATATACCCAAGGCATATATAATTGGGCCATTCCACACACACAAATGTTACTTATACCTCTTCTAGTATAACACAACGTCTAGAATATCCATATTGTACATCACCATGCAAGGCGCTGCTTCAGCTCATTCATTCTTCTACTTATATTTACCTCTACCTGCAAGCTAATGCTCTGCAAGTACAGTAATGTTTGAAATGTTATAAAAAGTAATATATTAAACTATTTAAACTAACATATGTGTCACATATTCTTTTAAGGAGTTTGAATGTGTAAATGTATTGTAGGTTGCTGAAAGAGCACTTTTCTTGTGGAACAATGATCACATCGTGGGCTTAATGTCAGAGAACCGGAAAGTTGTCTTGCCAGTTATTTTTGAGGCATTAGAGAAGAACGTGCGTAGTCACTGGAACCAGGCGATCCATGGGCTGACTACCAATGTCCAGAGAATGTTCCACGAGATGGATTCTGAACTATTTGAAGAATGCCAGAAGGAGTATTATGATAAGGAATCCAGAGCGGCAGAGTTGGAAGAGAAGCGAAAATTGATATGGCAGAGATTGGAAAAGGTTGCTGCCCAGGCCGAGGGAGATGACATGGTTATGGTAAACTGATAACCAGAGGATTTCGATACATTCCTTCTACTATGCCGGCTATCAAGATATAATAATAAGTAGTTCTACAGATTAGCAGCAATGGTGATTTATGAACTTGGGTTGTAAAGCTATGGTGCATTTTATCCTCAAAATGTTTTGGTTTCTTGATTCCAAATCAGAAAGAATAGATAGTGATTTATTCTAATTCTTTTTCTCTAGCAAAGATATGTTGTATTTTAATCTATTTCTTTAGAAACCTTTGTGATTTAATAATGAAACAAACAGTGTGTCGTGATAAGCTGTATGAAATAACTTCAGATTCTCATTTTGTGAATGGAGAGTTGCTTCATTGCCGATTCCTTTGTAATTGTATTCTTTGAATAACTCTTGTTTAATAGTTGAATTAATACATAAGTTCAATGGCATGTGTTTTGTTCAAAATAAATGCGACTCTTTTGTTTTTGTAATATATTGCTCTTCTCTAGTTCCTATCTCTTCCTCTTAATGAGAATGAGGATGGACAATGATCTTCCTGTGAGGGTGAGGAGAGTAAAATAGTGGCTAAGCTTGTTACTCATGTGAAACCTTCAAAAATAAGTATTTTGTGATGCAGAGCTTCCGTTGACTGAATCCCATGTCGAAGTTGATGGTAATTACTTTGTATGTGCAGATCTTGATCCAGAGCTTGGTTGTCTAAATCCTGTGTCGCTGTGCCATTGAATACAAAGGCAAATTGTGCTTTGAGCATAGGAAATCTGACAAATATGTTCAAGTTGAACGTTCAAAAAAACATCAAGGGCTGAGATTATGATTTGTTTGTCTTGTACAAGTAACTTTATCAGTTTCATGTCTTGTAAAGTAATTGGAACCTTTTTTCTATACAAGGAAGCCTACACTAGACCATCAACACATCCAGTTATCCATCTTGTAGCTAAGAAGCATCCACTCGAGTTGAAACTGTTTAGCCCTCATTTTAGTCATAAATGTAGGATAATCAGATTGGCAGCTCGGTTCCAGTTTCCAAAAGAATTGCGTGATGTCTGCGATTTGTCTCATGTATCGGATTCCTTTTGCCAAGATGTCTGCGTATTTATATACGATCAAACCACGCAGTTCTGTTATAATTGGATATATTCCCGAGAGATTTTAGAGATATATTTGTTAAATATGGGAATTAATTGATTTTATCTAATATAATCTTAGCGTTGTAATACCTTCCTGATTTGAAGGATATCGTTGGGAGATATTTTCCGTAATTAATGCATTGAGATTGATTATTTCCTCATTTCAAAGAGAGGATAACTTGGAGATTAAACAATTGAATATTACTAAAATTAATACTAAAAATAAAGGAAAATAAAAGGACTATGCCAAAATATGGCATAACAACTACTTCCCGGTTCTTCAGTCAACTTGCTGTAGTGGAGAATTAAGCATTCTTCGATTGCTGAAATATTTGAAAATAAAGATTAGTGACAAATATGGAGCATCACAATGCCCGTAATTCCTATGCGGATGCAAGTAGACATCACGCGAGAACCAAAATAAGATATATGTTTTGCCAAGGTTTTTAAGTGCGCGAGCATAACAATTTTGTAAAATTCATTGCAATCTTCTATGTCAAGTTAGGACCCTGGCGTTTGTATATCCCGAATTGGTGTACACGCTTTGTAAGTGTCTATGCGAACCACACAAGAGTATGATGTCTTTTATCACCTCTGAACTCCCCTAGTAGAGTGAGGCCTTCAATAAATTTTACACATATAAAGATGTGGGCCTTCAATAATGTAAGTTTTACCATTCGACTCCATGTTGAGGAGGAAGTTATTCTAGAATGTAAGTTTTGTCCGTCGACTCCCCGTTGGGGATGAAGGTAATCCAGAATGCAAGTTTTGCCTGTCGACTCCCTGTTGAGGAGGACGGCCTTCAAGGGGTTGCTGACTCCTTACTCAAGCGTGTAACATTGCGGGAATTATCGTTTGTCATGGCTACCCCACTTGACAATTTAAGATCGCATGTTTGTAAAAGCAAATCTTGAAATATATATGTATTACTGCGATAATATTTACAAAATATTGTGAACACAATCCAAACGCATCTATAAATATGACGATTTAAAAATGTCACGGTATATTTATTTTTTCTAAAAATATGCTCCTTTAAAGAATTTTTTTAAAGATAGTATGTTTTGCCATAACGGCTAATTTTTTCTTTACAATTATGCATCTCGTACAATCTTGTAAACATATCCATAATCATTAAAACAAAAATCTTGTACAGTTTGTTTTAAAAAAATATACGTGTCTCCCAAAATATTGGTTGCACAAATTTTCAATCACAATATATGTAGCTCGCATGATTTTTTGGATAATAAAATATATTTCGTGCATGCATGACAAATAATATATGTGATTATAGAAAATAAAAATAAGAAAATTTATCTAGTATTTTTGTCAGATGGATATGATGTGTAGATATTGTGCTCTTTTGATGGTGAGAGTCCCAACACCATGATTTTCCTGTAGTAGTGTACTCATCTTTATTATCATTATTCTTTACTCCTCTTTTTCGTTGTATGTTGCTCAACACGCCATAACTCCATCGTTCGGTTTCTCCACTGAAGTTGTCCAAAAATCTGTTATCAACTCTCCATGTGTATTGTGTTTGTTTGATATGTCTTTTGTTCTCCACAAACAAAAAATAATCCCTCCTTCTAGCGCCAATTGTTATAGGGAGAAACTGGTATAACATTAATTTGAAGGTTTGCTGGAATCACGGAGCAAAATATGATGATTTTACTGATGAACTTGATGAAGAACGCGAAGAACGCGAAGAATACGGGAGAAAAGTGATGGATTTTAGTAGCTGATCTTGTTGTTGATTCGTTAGAAGGTCAGAGAAAATGTTTGCTCTCTTACTGCCAACTGTCAATTCAACTGAAACAAGAAGCCTATGTACTCTATTTATAGGGGTTCAAGCTACACGTAGTTCTTGGAGGACAAGTTACCTATATGGACTAGGTATTGGTCCGGTCCATCAGACCAAAATCCTCAGACGTGAAGGGATTTGATCCAAGTTTGTGCGGATGTGGAGGGCAGCCTTCCAGATGTCTCTAACTGCCATGGCCCAAGCCCATTCGGCTCTGGGGGCTGTCATGGAGTTGTAGAGCAAGGGGTCCTCGTAGGGAGTTGTGCACGATGTGGCATCGCGGGAGCAGTATATAGAGGTGACCCTAAGCGGATCCCTTGATGAGATGAGAGCCCGCAAGGCTAGTTGTCTTCAAATAGATAAGTATGTTGAGATATTACCCTGAGGGGTCTTCTATAGTCTTCAGATTAGCAAATAATATCAAGCGAGGTGAGTCCATGAGGTTAGGAGTTTTTCAGCTAGTTATGAGAAATTCGTGCTAAGTACTCCGAGCTAGCGAAGCGACCTGGACAGAGCGGTCTGGACGAACGACCCGGGCTGAGGACCCTTTTCTGTCAGATCAATGCAACCTAGAAGAGAGGTGATGGGAAGCGAACTAGGTTGGGGGTCGGTTCTCCTCTCTCTTCCTTCTTGAAGTTGAATGAGTCTAAGGCTGGTAAGCTAGCGACACGACCTCGCGCTAGGCCAAAGACCTTAGAATATTTTATCATCTTTAGCACGATGCGAGCTGAATATGGGTCATGAAGCCATGTGAGCCCAGATACAAGCTGGACCGACCAATTTATGTCATTGGGCCTGTTTGGGACCCATATCCAAGTTTTGGGTATAACACTAAAGATAATGATGTAACATAAGAACTGTATGTTAGCACCACTAGTGTGTATGTGTATAATATAAGATGTATATCATGTTTGTAGAGAAAAACGTGAAAAAGTTATATGTGAGAATGAAAAATTACCACCAATATATAGTAAAAAAATGTATTAAATGACAAGAAAGAATCAAGCTTACTTGACTGAAAATATGGATAAACGTATATCATCTTTCAGTTTTTATTTTGAAAATAAGTCCGTTATTTAAAGAATCTGGACACAGTTATATAAAATAAAAACTGACCCATAAATGATATAAAAGAAATATAACTGTAAATAAAATGTTATAGCTCCCTCTCCATTTTTAAATTTTAAAACATCCTCCATTAAAAATAATTCACTCACAAAAAAAATCCAACGGGTGCAAAGATTTCCATGTTCCTGCTTATATCCTTTCGCTACGAGACATGCTTTGTTTTTGTCAATTTCTCCATTTTCTTTGATCTTTGTTTTGTAAACCCACTTCACACCAATGTTCTTTTGTCCGTGTTGAAGATCAACCAACTCCCAAGTATCATTTCTTTCGATGGTTGCTATTAGTTTTCGGATATGTTCTCATGCTCTCAGGATCACAATTCTGAATATTTCCATGTGCTACTACATTCGGAATTTGTTGTTGCTGCATTTCAACTTCATTTTAAACATCAAAATCAGGTGGAATCTGCTGAGAATTATCACCACTAGTGTTACTATAAATTCTTTTCATCAAATACTACATCTCGGCTGACTATTACTTTTATAGCTTATAAGCCTTTGTTGGCTCGCTAATAACAAGAAAAATACATTTTTCTCCTTTATCGTTTAGCTTCTTCATTTTCTGATATGGAACATTAGCATATGCGATGCTCCCAAAAATTCTGAAATGGTCTACATCGGGCTTCTCACCTTTCCAAACTTCATACGAAGTCATATTTTTAACTGAAAAAGTTGGACTCCTATTCAAAATATGAATGCTCCAATTTACTACTTCACGCCAAAAATTCTTTAGCACTCCAAAATACTTCAAACCATATTAAGAATGGTCTGATTCTTCCTTTCACTTACACCGTTTTGCTTAGGTGTATAGGCTGTTGTAAGCTGCTTTTTGATGCCATGGATTTCACAGAACTTCACAAAATCATGTGAGCTATATTCTCCTCCACGATCAATACGAAATACTTGAATAAACTCGTCAGTTTCCTTTTCAACAAGTGCTTTATAACTTTTGAAGGTCGTAAATGCTTCATCTTTTGTCTCAAAAAAATAGACTCATACTTTCCAACTAAAATCATCAACAAAGGTTATAAAATACTTTTTACCTCCATTAGATGTATGATTCATAGGTCCGCAAATGTTGGAATGGACCAACTCAAACACCTTCTCGTCTTTCAAGGATTTTCCTTTCGGGAATGGATATGTATGTTGTTTGCTAACAACACAATCCTCACAAACTTGGATGGAGTGGTGATTTGCGGAAGACCAGACACCATATTTTTCAGTGATAGTGTCCTTAGACCAGCAAAGTTTAAGTGACCGTATCAAAAATGCCATAACCATGATTCATCCTTTAACTTCGCTGACCAACATGAATCATTGATCGTGTGTAGATAAAGCGGAAACAATCTGTTATTTTTCATATTCACTTCGACTCTCAGTCCCAGTTTCTTATCTTTAACTGTGCTACATATCAGTCCCAGAAACATCATCTACGTGTTTATAACTTGATATATGTGAATAAATATTCAAAGATAAATAATGTATTGAAGTGAATGCTGACATGGCATCAACCTTATCATTATAGTGGCAAATTTAACCATTTTTTATTAGAGTATTATGGTGTCTTAAAATTTGTCACAAGAAGAGACAATTCATCACATAAAATATTTTTTTATTTTTTCTCACATCCATGTCATTTTTAGCAATTTTAAATAAAATTTACTTTAATAGCATCTCCGATAGATTTTGCTAAGAAAGTTGTCAAGCCATGACAAATCATCAAATATATTATTTTTTATTTTTCTCTCACATCCATGTCACTTTTGGCAACATTTATCAAAATTTTGCTCCAATAATTAAGCAACTTTAAAGTTCGCCCATGTGGTCCCTGTATAGTAATTTTATATTTAATTCAATATAAAAATGGGTAGAATAATATACACTTTAGATGTTTTATATAATTTTTTACTAATTTAGGAAGTTATCAAAAGGTTGACAAAACCTAAACCTGGTATGCGACCTCTTGACAACTTACCAACTTAAATAGGTAGGCAATCAAGGTTATCTTACCACATAAGTTTAGCAACCCCTATCGGAGATACTCTGATGGTTGTCAAGGTTGCCAATGTGGTCCCCAAAATATGTTTTATATTTCCATTAACAAAATAAGAAATATTGAAATAGATAAAAGAAAGTATGTTTTTGAAAGTTTAAATGTATATTAACTATTTTGGGAAATTGTCAAGTTTTAGTGTTATAATTGACATTAATTAATAATTTATTTAAAAGTGTTTATTATTTAATGACTAAAATGAAAATTAAAATATAGTAGCGCCTAACTGAAATTAGGCGGAAGGGGTATATTATTATTAGACAGTGATGATCTAACCTAAACATGGTTGCCATGCAATATAATTTCCATCAACTAAAATGCGCACATCCTCTGTTGACCCGTTTTCTCCACCAATACACACACCCCGATGACGCCAAAATCTACTCCATTTTAGCCTTAGGTGGCCTTTCAAAAGCTGTATCAGCTCTCTTTGCATCACCATCGCCTTTCTCTTCCGGTCTTTACGAACATTTCTTCTCTTTGTGCGCTTCAAACAGGTCTATTGTCGAAGCCCGCAAAGTGGAATCACATCTCACCACTTTTGCTACAACCCCACTGCTTTTTTGGTCAATGTGGGTGTTTGAGTGATGCACGTGAACTGTTTGATGAAATGTCGCAGAGAAATGGTGGGTCTTGGAATGCGATGATTACTGCGTATGGGAAGAATGAGTGTGTTGAGGAGGGGTTGAGTGTGTTTTTGGAGATGAATGGAGTTGGGGTTTTGCCGAATGAGATTACGTTTGCTAGTGTGTTGGGGTGTTGTGGTGTGGTTTTGGAGTTGGGTTTGTCGAGACAGATTCATGGACTTATTTTTAAACTTGGGTTTCAGGGGAATGTGATTTTGGGGTGTTCGCTTGTTGATGTTTATGGGAAATGTAATGTTATGGGGGATGCGAGGAAATTGTTTGATGAGATGGAGAATGCTAATGTGGTGTCGTGGAATGTGATTGTTAGACGGTATCTTGAGAATGGTGATGGTAAAGAGGCTGTTTTTATGTTTTCTGAAATGCTTAGGAAGAATTTAGTGCCTATGAATTATACGGTGTCGAATGCTCTTGGTGCCTGTTCGAGTATATCTGCATTAAAGGAGGGTAGTCAAATTCATGGTTTTTCTATTAAGATTAACTTTAAACTTTAAAGAGGATTATGTGGTGTTGACTTCTCTTATTAATATGTATTTAAAATGTGGAGCTTTGAGGGATGCTCAGGTAATTTTTTATAGGCTTAGGACCAGAGATTTGGTTCATTGGACTTCAATGGTGTCGGGATATGCAAAGCATGGGAGAATTCAGGAGGCAAGGGAGCTCTTTAATGAGATGCCGGTGAGAAATTTGATCTCGTGGAATGCAATGTTGGATGGGTACACCCATTTTTCGCAATTTGAAGAAGCCCTAGATTTTGTTTTTCTTATGCTCAAGGAAATTAGAGACATAGATTATGTGACTCTTGGGCTAATTCTACATATATGTGCTGGCCTATCAGACGTCGACTTGGGGAAACAGGTCCATGGATATAGTTATAGGCGCGGTTTGTGTTTAAATGGCTTTGTTGTCAATGTACTGTTTCATATGTATGGGAATTGTGGTAACTTGAGAAGTAGTAGAATTTTGTTTTAGCACATGGGTTGCTTACGAAATAATTTTTCTTGGAATGCTGTACTGACTACTTTAGCTCGTCATAAGATGAGTGAAGAAGCAATTATAATCTTTTCGAAGATGATAACTGATGGTGAGACAAAACCTAGTAATTATAATTGTGTAACCGTTTTGTCTGTTTGTGCAAATATATTTGCACTTAACACGGGTAAAGAGATACATGGATTTATGGTCAGGAATGGTTACATTTTTGATGTCGTAGTTACAGGAGCTCTAGTTGATATGTACTCTAAATGCCGTCGTGTTGAATATGCTTTCAAGGTCTTCCAAAGAGCTGCTTCTCATGATCTCATTCTCTGGAACTGCATGTTGTTAGGATGTTGCCATAACCGTAGAGTTGACGAGGTACTTGAGCTGTTTGAGTTGATGGTTAATGAAGGCGTCAAGCCAGACAATACAACCTTTCAAGCTGTGTTTGTAGCGTGCAAAAATGGTGCTCATGTGGAGTCTGGTAGGCGATATTTTGATGCTATGAGCAATAAATTCTTTATAACACCTCGTCTGGAGGATTATGAAAGCATGATTGAGTTCTATGGCAAAATGGGTTCATAGATGATCTAGAGAATTTCGTAAAGGATATGCCCTTCGATCCCACTGGTCCAATGTTAAATAAAGTTCTTGATTTTTGTCGAGAGCATGGGCACTTGAGCTTTGGTAAATGGGCAGCTAATCGACTCAATGACATGAATTCTTCAGATGCATACCAATTTGAACCCATGGTGGAAGTAGGCTAAAGCTTTGTTGGGGTTATAGCTCCATTACCTTATCCAGAATTTCAGATCACATTTCATGATCTGAATCTCACCTATCCGAGGCCTAAAGTGCATTAAGAGGAAACAGTGCACAGTTGAACACTACACATGAGGAATGTGCCAATCTCAGACTAGATATCGCATTGTTTATTGTTTGTTTTACAAGCATGACAAACTGGAGGATTATGAATGCATAATTGAGCTTTATGATCGGAATGGGTTTATGGATGATTTGAAGAATCTCGAAAAGGATATTCCCTTTAAGCTCATTAGTCTGGTGTTAAATAGAGTTCTCGATTTATGTCGAGAACACTGGCACTTGAGCTTTACCCATGAAGTAAGCACTAAGCAGGCTAATTCTCTGTTGTGGACGTGATCATTGTGGCCCTGTTACCTTATTCAGACATTTATATTAGATTTCACGATCTGAATCTCTCCTATCCAATTCCCAAATCACATCAAGGCTGCAGAAAACAGTGCATGATTGCACTCTGGCATCAAATTCGGAAACTGCAAACTAGGAATGCTCCAATCTAAGGTTAGATGTCACATTATTCAATGTTTTCTTTTCAAGCATGACAAACTGGTGGTAATGAATATAATCAAGTTTGTAAATAGATGCCTTTTACCGCAAATCACAATCATAAAAGGGAACATCTTCTCATTTTGCGTTCAGATTAAAGAATTATTGACATACTAATTTTGGAACCTGTCTCTCCATTTCGTATTAACTGAGCCTTGCTATCAGGACCATTCTTTCCTACTTAACACCTTTTACACTTTTCTGCAAAAACTAGGTATGGAACTGATTGTATAATGTTCTCCGATTCCATTGCGAGTAAAAATATTTTGGTATACCAAAGATCGAGTTTTATGTACGATGGAAGATTATATATTGGACAAGTCATTGGGCTGGTCAGAACAGATTCCTTCTCTGTGGTATAGGATACTACACTCTACACTCATTGTAGCATCGAGCATTGCGTCTTGTTCTGACTTGCCCCAACAGTAATTAAGCTGAAAAAGACTTCATGTGCTTTGGTTTGGTCCTTGTGAAGGCCATTGCTAATGTCTGATCTGCTGCATGAGGTTGAGGAGACTGTCATGTGCTATGAGCTGGTAAATGCCCCATTTTTGGTTCAACAGTCGGATCTACTAAATTACATATTCTGTTGTAAGTGCTTGCTTTACTAATTTTTTTCTATTCTTGAGATTATCAGATGGTTTGCAGAATATCTGTTAGGACTTAGGATTGACCTCGGTTGTCGCTTTTCCTCTACATATTTGCTGCACAATGCACCCGCTTGTATACTTCTTTTGAACATTGCAAGTATCTGCAACTGCCTAGATACTTAAATGTTGAACACTGTAACCACCCGAATGCTTTATATGACAAACAATGCAACCCTCCATTTATATACTACGGAACAATGTGCAACTGCCTGAATACTATGTGATTGAACAATGCAACCCGATACTGCAACTGTAAATGCCTAAATCTAATGATAATCACTCTTTCCTTGCGACTGTATTATTACTCTTGCTACACTGGGTTATGACAAATACTTCTAACAAGATACAACTGGTGCCAGAGTTTTATGTCGAAGAAATTAGAAAATGTGTTGGACAGGTTCTAGGGAAAAACTTTAAAGGAGAAACAGCAGATACACCAAATTACTATTGTGAAAACTAGTATTTTTTTAAAAACATTGCCTGGAACGAACGATTCAAGTCCATTTACACATTAGCCTTGTGATGTTAGATGTTTTATGTGAATATGTAGTAGACACAGTACTATAAATTAGAAAAGTTGATGGATCCATATCTACAAATCCCCTACCACAAGTTGTTAATGTACCAATATCGACATGCAAATCAATCAATTGAATCTTGAATTTTCTTTTCATCTTTTCCCGTTGTTTAATTCCCACTAAATGTATCCCAATTTGTCGAATTACTATAGTAACAATAGAGGTAATGATAATAATGCACCATCACTAGTAGTAATATAGAGAACTAAAATAATTAGAATTGACAAAAATATGCTGCCGTTGGTGGTGGATGGTGGAGCGGCGCTCCCGAATATCATGCCAAAAAAATCTTCACCTCCACTACTACCGCCGCTGCTACTTGCTCCGGTGGTGGTCCCGCTGCCGTAAGATATACGGTCGCCATTGTCCCTAGGAGATGATAAAATAGAGACATGACATTATTATATGAAACAGATGAAAACAAAGATAATAATGTTATAAAAAGACATTGTTTAATATAAAGAAACAAAACACTCTTAGGGGGGCCTGTTTATAATAGTAATACAAATTACCTGATAATAAAGTTCAACAAGTGGTCAAGTTCTATATTCTTGCAAAAATTACGACCTTATAAAAAAGGTGTATAATATATATATAGATTAGGCTTTAAAGACCAATTTTGATTAATATCCCGTATAATTTTGATTAAGGTCCTGTAAATCTCATGGCAACCCTGGTTGTACCTAAAATTTGTCTAAACTAGACTCTTTTTAAATTAGACCCCAAATTCAGAAAATAGGATTTGTGAGAGTGTGTTAAGCGGAAAGATTTATTTTTTGCATTTTCTTCGTTTTCAGTGATGGCAAACAAAGATTTAGAAATGTGAGCTACCAAATGGGCCATGAGGAGAACCCGGGCCGGACCTACCACCGTAGCAATGGGGCAAAGGTCCGAAGTGAAATTTTCTGTTTGTAAAGTAAAATTTATATTATTATATTGATGCCCTCACCAAAAATAATATAATGCCCCCACTGAAATTTAATTTAAATAAAATCTTATTTAATAAAAAAATTAAACTTTAAATTTTAAATAAAATATAATCTTATTTAATAAAAAAGTTAAACTTTAAATTAAATATAATCTTATTTAATAAAAAAGTTAAACTTTAAATTAAATATGTGTTTTCTTAAATAATTAAAAATAGATATAATTTGAATTATTATTATTGTATATTAAATAATGTCCTAGACTAAGTAGAATTTTAATTATGTCTATTAATATTGTTAGTATATAATATACATATTATATTTATTATATCATTAATGAGATTCGAACTCTTGACATTTGATAATATTTGGATAAGATACTTCTTATTCTTATTATATATAGGATATAATTATATATATATATATATATATATATATTTATAAGTTTATGAAATTCATTCATGAAGTGAAAAATCTATAAATATATTCATAATTTTATGGACGATACTCAATTTTATAAAACAATTATATAAATATATTCCGAGAGATAAATTTAAATATTTAAATATAGTATTTACAATTATAAAATAATTTAATTAATTATAAAAATATTAAAAATTAGAACCCGTCATTTTTCTTCGAATCGCGAGTGGCCCACTAAAAGTCAACAGCAGTCTAGCGCCTCTAGGTACAGATAATGAAGTGTCTTTGAAATCGCGAGGGGTCCTAAAATTAGTGTTTTTGAAAGAAAAAAATGAAGTGGATCCCACATTTACAGGCTGGAAAGCAAATAAATAAAGAGAATCTAATATCACTTTCACGTGAAAGAAAACTTGCAAGATAATGGCCCCTGCATCTTATGCTCTCAGAATGACAAACAAAAAGGAGGCAGTCCTACAAGCGCGTTACAGCTGCTTTAGTTACATACATGATGCATTTGTTTACATTAAACACATGCATTGCCCACTCACTCTTTTTGCATGGCTTCTCAATATATATACCCTTTATCCATACTTGACAAAAATACATGCCATCACAACAACACAGTTTAGCATGAACACCTCTCTCAGTCTCACCAATCTTATATTTGTTTGATTTATCTGTTCCTCTATAAGTTACTTATCAGAGGACAAACAAAAACTCACCATGGAACTTGTCAATTGTCCAGACCCCAGATAAAATTTTGATATAATAATATTATTATATGGATATTTGACTACATTGGATTATGTAGTTCCTGTATACACTCAAAAGAGGGGAACAGGACAGAACAGAAAAAAGGGTCAAAGAAAAAAGTCAGTTGCTGCAAAGCTGTTTATCATGTAAATTCTCAAAAAAGCAGCCTCTGCGTGATCACGCGCATCAATGTAGCCCCTTACTCTATGTATAAGCAAGTTGGTATGGTCTACAATACAAACAACCTGTATATATAATATTATTCCAGGGTATGATGTAATACTAGTTTCTTAATATCTTAAGCACCCTGTTTTCTGTTTAGTAGTCAAATAGTGTTTCTTGTTGCATCCGATCCAAATGGTTTGTTAGTAACAAGAAATCTTATAACTAGGTCTCTAGGGATAGGCTCTCTAATAATCTAATTTGCATGTTTTCTCACAATTTCGAAAAGAAAAAGTGAGGTGTTCTGGTGTGATAGTGTACATTTTTCTACTAGGCTATGGACTTAAACTCCTTAGAGCAACATTATAAAAAAAAACTCGAACATGAATTTGAACAGATTATTAATGAGGTAAAAATTAGGTAAAGCGGAACCTTTGTTTTCAGATATACTGATTTGTTACAAAATAAAGGGCATTATCTTATACAAATATTCTGACTTTCTGAGGCAGGTAGGCCAAAGACTCTAATATTTGTCCTATCTAAAGTTGAGTATATTTTGTTACAATAATTACTGCAATTCCCAAAACACAAGTCTATGTAATTTAAGATGATAGTGGAACCCTGTTAATCTACAACTGCAGGTGGGACCTTAAAATAGAAAGCTATATATTTTGATAATAACTTTGCCAGGCACATGCACATGTGGTAAGTGGGCACTCAGTTACTAGGAATAATTAGGTTGGGCTGGCTGAAATAGGAATTTCAAGTCTAGGCTGATATTTTTTGTAAAAGACATTGTTACCCTTGATCCACAGACTGTCAATGTATCAGATTTGTTAGTTAGTGACAAAAGATGAATACATGTAAAAGGGATGTGGGATGAGCCTCTACAGTTAAGATGAAAAAATCTTTTAAACTTAAAAGTAATTATAATATTATTAATACAACTTTTTTTGGTAATGATCAATGGCAGAAGTTTAAATTCTGCCAACTTTAACTCTATATTCGCTTTTCACTGTTTTATAGGGCCTGGTTCATAACTATAAACATATAATAGCCAATAAAATATCATATCTGAATGTTGATGGCAAAAACATAGGGGTGTCTATCTGTGTATGTCCTGGAGTCCTGGTGTTCTAAAAGTTTTAGTGGAATTCAGGACCAAAGTGAAGCTCCATCTTTTTCTTCAAAATGCACACTTAAGCAGCTATACAGTTTTAGCATTACAAAGGGTAGATAAGGTTTTAGCAGTTAGACGATAGAGTAACAGATTTCATCTAGGTTTTCTATGTTGTATTTATATATGCATGCATGTACCTGGGGCCTCCAAGAACACCGGCAGTGATGGTGAGTTGATCGATCATGGCAGCGGATTTGGGCTCGACACTAGCTGCCTTGGTATACTGATTACTGAGGCCTTGACCCGAGGGCACAAAATAAGCTCCATTTTCCAATACATCTCCATCTGTTCTCCAGTTCCATCCTGCCCAGTCTCCCTCTTCTGTATCCACCCGCTTAGTCACCTGCAAATGTGCAAAACAATCTTTATCAGAACTAATTCAACATGCAACCCTAAGATATGTGTTTTTTTCTTGATTGCAACTTGCAAGTCAGCCTGAATGTTTCAAACAAGGGGACCCAAAGGCCAAAGTATACATTGCATGAGTTGGTATGTCAGTATGTCACTGGCAACCATCATGGGAAATGACTGGAAACACCTTTCATTTTTTTCCTTCTTGCCCGGACTCAACTTTCCCGGTTGGATAAAATATTCTCGACTGACTACACTTTCCAGAGTTAAAATGTTAAAAATGTGAATCTAACTTTTTAACTGTTCATCAAATTCAGGCATATAATACCCTATTATTATAGTTTGGTTGAATTCTAGATAAAAGGTCATTTTTTATTTTATTTTTCCCTATTGCTAATGATTGTTCGACATACCAACCCAGATCAAAACAACATATAATTCTTATCGAGGATATATAACCAAATAAATAAAGTTAAACCAAACACTTTCACCAGGATAGTGCAAGTTTTAGAGTTGGGTTGGTTAAGAGTTCTCCTTAGATTAGAATGAAGGCTTATATTCTGATAAAAGTGTCCCACATCTTTTGATGGGTGAAGATCTGCAAGTGCAGTAGGGATTCAAGACCTTATGCCATAAACTTAGTTAAAATCCTCCATAATTCAATTTAACCAGTGTTGTTTACAAAAACTCCTTTCAGTGTCGTGTATTCAAGCTCAAACCTGAACCTATATTCATCAACTCATAGTCTCAGACTATGGCTTCAAAACTACGCTTTCCTTTTAAAGAAGTATTGTAATATCCTGACACTACCCAAAAAAGAAAATATCTTTGCCCATCAATTTCTTTAAAGTGGCTTTTTATTAGAAGTTAATTGCCACAGAATAAATTGTCAAGAACTAGAATAACTTTACTCAGGATAAGCATCACATATAAATCCTCAACTAAAAGGAAAGTATATACTTAACCACATCTATCCAAACCCAAGTTAACAGATAAACTACTTCTTCAAGTTTTTATGAAATCAATCTGATTCTAATTTCAAGTCCACAAGGGAGCGGACAATTAATTAATACCAGGAGAATACATCATCCCCACCACATGACCGTTGGGACGAAAGTCGAAACAAGGGGCCAACATTGTCAAAACTCGATAAGTAAACATTGATATGAAAGCCTCTCAAGCAAATTTATATATCCAAACGTACCTCCTTGGCAGATGGGTCAGAGGGTGCCATGTATCGATTCCCCTGGCTGTTAATTGTAGGACTAGCACTACCACCGATAGCATACATTTTCCATTCTGTAAAATCGTTGTTTACAACATGAAAGTATCCGTGTCTGCAACGAGGCATTCGTTGTATCAACCCTTCTCCAAAATGATTAAATGCAATTGTCACCTACATCCACATTACATCATTTTCAACAACTCCTTTCAAACAAACAAGAAAACTACTAACACAAAGATGAGTATATGATGCTATGTTACCTGCATTCCCTTATCTGGCATGTAACGATCGTCGTGTCCCATTAACATAACTTCATCATGATGCGAAAAATAGTTGTTTGAAATTGTAATGGCAGTGGAACCCATTGTAACATCAATCAAACCATCACTACAATGTGAAAGAGCACAATGGTCTATCCAAATATTCCTAGACCCAAAAATGGTGATCCCATCACCGTCCGATTTCCCTCTATATCCAACATGAGTTGGACTAGACCTTATATTAGTATTCCCAGAAGGCATACAATTGTAAACATGAATGTTGTGAACAATGACATTACTAACATACTGTAATGTAATACAACCATTACCAGTAATATAAATGTTAGCACCACGGCCATCAATGGTCTTATAACTATTGACAATGAGTTCATGTTTGAGCTTAATTTGCATATTAGCTGAGAACACAATCCAAAGAGGCTCAGTTTGGATCACAGCATGGCGAAGAGTGCCTGGAGTTGGGTTTGCCACATCGTGGTCCGATGAGTCAGTGACTACATAGATCTGGCCCCCTTTACCACCAGATGCAGCCTGGCCAAAACCAATGCCACATTCAGCCAGGCGCTGCCTGTTGTTGCCCCAATTTGGATCACACTTCCAACAATCATCTATTGGGTTACCTGTGCCACATAATTGTTGAGCTTTTGAGATAGTAGAGGCAAGTATTCTTCTGTAAAAAGCACCAAAAAAACATAAAAATTGGTCATTTGCTGGGATAAAAACAGAGCAAATATTCAAGAAAACACACACATTCATCCACAAGTTCCAAAAAACTTCAAGAACTTTAGTGGTTAGACACACCCAGATGGTAAAAAAGTAAAATTTAGTGGTTTCAAGAATATCTAGTTCATAAATATCTTTAAAAGGAGTGCTTTTTATGAAAAGGGTACAGATTAGAACCAAAATCAAGATTATGGAAAAAGTGAAAAATGAAAAAGACCCGGTTCATGTAATGCAGAGCTGAGCAAAACCCAGATGGGAAATTTCAAAGCAAGTAAAATTTCTTGCAGAAGTGTACTTGCAAAAAATGGTTTTTTTCTTGTGCAATAGATACAAAAGTGTTGATATATTACAGCTACCTTTGGACGTGCAGAGCCACAGCTTCAGGGTCAGGATGAGGGAGTGTTAGATTAAAGATTGTAGCTTGAATTGATGGAGGAGAGAGAGTAGTTAAGAGAGAGAAGAAGAGAATGCAGGTAAAAGAAAGCATTCTCACAGGAGGTGATGAGCAATAATAATGTGTGTTTTTTGTAAACTTGCAGAACTGTGGTGGTTCTTATGTTTTTATAAACAAAAAGTATTATATTATATCCTGTATAAAATATAGTTTTGTTTTCTTAGAATTATTACATTAGAGATGTAAATATTTAAATATATATTTTAACATGTTAAAACCATATTAGCTGGTTGTTACCTTTGTACTTGTAGAGCCACAGCTTCAGGGTTGGGGTGAGAGAAGGTAAGATTGAAGGCAGTAGCTTCAGTTAGAGGAGACAGAGTAGTTAATAGGGAGAGAAAGAAAAGAATGCAAGTAAAAGAAAGCATTCTCATAGGAGCAAATGAGCAATAATAATGGAGAAGAAGATAGGTTGTTTAATTGGTTCCTTTCAAGAGACACAAATAGAAATAGAGTGTGGTGTGTGTTTTATTTTGCAAGTCTTGGGAACTGTGTTGCCTTGTGTATTATAACCAAAAAAGTTTTTATAATAATAATAATAATAATAGAAGGGAATTGTCATCGTGGATGGATTGCGAGCAACCATCTATCTACATCTGACTGAATCCTATTTGTTATAAAAAAAATCACGGATAGGTAGTTCCCTGTCTAGGAACAAGAACTATCCACATCCGACGGAATCCTATTCGTTATAAAAAAAATCACGGATAAGTAATTCTTCATCGAGGAACAAGAACCATAATAATAATTATATATATTATACATGATTATTGTAATATAATAATGTAATTTAGCTAAGTAGTTTATTGCTAAGGTTTTGAATATTTAGAGTAGAAGAAAATTTAGAACTTTAGGCCTTCTTAACCCACTCATGTAATGTGTATATGCGTTTTTCTAACTTCTTTGTTGTAGTTTTTCTTGATAACTATACATTCTTATCTTGCTTGATAATTTATTCTTGGGTGGAAATTATAAATACTAAAAAGGTGAGAAAACTTGAAACAGAGATATTAATATTAAGGGGTCCTGTTTAGCTTATCCAGAATGAAAAAAATCCTCTTTTCATTTTTGTTATGTTCTCACTAGAATTTAGGTTCAGGTCCTGTGGGTTATGGGTTGATGAGGATTGAAAGTTTCATATGCAAGAAGAGAAGTATCTTATTCTGGTGATGGGTCACTTTTGGTGCCTTTTTACATTTTTTTGCCTGATCTGAACATTTTTACGTGGAATATAGCCCTTTGTTTAAGCACCGGCAAAGATTATACTACCTGCCTCCACCAGGATGACCGCTTGTTATAAAATAAATATAGGATTATTAGTTGTATTCCCCAATTTATTGCATAAATAAAGAAAAGGAAAAGAAAAGAATTTGTATTCATTTTATTTCCCATTTTTTTGTAAAGAAAGTGAAAATATAAAGATATCATTAATAAATTTATACTTATAACTTTTGTTTGTCTACAATATTTTTAACTTTTGAAAGAAAAAATTTAGGAAAAAATTATTTATTTTCTTTTTTTCATTTCTTCTCTTAAAATTTTTAGAAACACGTTAAAAAATAAAATGAGTACATTTATTTTCCTTTCTTTTTAAAATAAAACTCGAAACTATAGTGTAAGTAACTTCAAATTATAACTGATTCTTTAAAATTTATCAAAACAGATTTATATGTGTTAAAATACATACATTTACAGAAAAAATGTAATGGAATCACTTTTAAAATTTTGATATATACTTGATTAAGGGGGTGTTTGCTTAGCTTATAAGTAATAAGTTTTTTTTTTAAAAGTATTTTCATATTTTTTTTTTGAAAATTAATATTTAATTTAGAAATTTAAGACCAAATCTTATTTTCAAATTTAAAAATAAGTTACTTATTTTCGAAAAAAATATATATACCAACATTTTCGGTTTATAAACTGCTTATAAGTCCAGATAAACGGTGCCTAATTCTTTCTCGTTCTACCGCCTGATATAACTATATATCGGCCCGGTTAGTATCAATATCAGTGTAGTTTGGTTATATTTTTCTCAATACTAAAACAGAAGATAAATTAATGTCATTTAAACTATGTGTCACTCTATTTTTAAAAGATAATTCATATTAAATCGGTTATATTAGTGATGATGTGTCATATTTTTCTTAAACCTCATTTTTCACTCAATTATTTTATAACATACCTCTCTTTTCATTACTTCTCTCTCATCCTCATTTCACTAATTCTTTTTTTATTCTCATTTAACTTTTTTCTAATCCTCCTTACTTCTATTAATTATCTTTCTTTTAATTATTTTTTTGACAAATCTTTCTTTTAATTTTTTAAATCTTTTTTCAATATTATTTACATAAATATTTATTAAATTATTTTATATTTTCATACTTAAACAAATATTTACTATTATTGTTAAATATATGTATACTACTACTTTTTATAACTTTATTTCCCGTAATGAAATTATACTAATTAAAATAAACCTCATTTTCGACCCATTTATTTTATAACATTATTTCTCTTTCCACCAATTTTCTCTCATACTCATATTTAACTTTTCTTAATATTACTCCTTACTTCTACTAATTATCTTTCCTTTCATTTTTTATACTTCTTCATTATTATTATCAATTATTAAATTATTTTATATTTTCATATTTAAACAAATATTTACTATCAATATTAAATATTTGTATAATACTACTTTTTATAATTTTATTTCTACGTAATGAAATTATCTGAATTAAATTTTTCACCCTAACTTATTTAAATAAGAAAAAATTGATACTCTATACGTCCATAATTTTATATTTTGATCTTTATGATAAAAATATAATTGATTCCATTATATATTCTTTACAAAATAAATTTTGATTCAATTAAAAAATATATTATTTATCATTTTATTAAAAAATTATTATTTAAATGAACGTGAAATTTATAATTGTATTACAAACATATAAATCGTGAAATCATTTAAACTAATCACTCCATTATTAATCGATGACATCATCAAGGTTATGTATCATTTTCTTATTAAATTTATCATTTTCTTCTAAATCTCATTTCTTCTCAATTTATTTCATAACATTTTCTCTTTTTCCACTAATTGTCTCTCATCCTCATATTTCTCATTTTTTTTCAATACTCCTTCCTACTTCCACTAATTATCTTTTCTTTTATTTTTTAATAACAAATATATATTAAATTGTTTTATGTTTCCATGCATGTGGGTTAGTTCACGACAAAAATAGCTATTTCGATTATAATTTTATGAGCGGATTTTACAATCAAAATATAACTAATTATTTTATACATACTTTGATTAAATTTTAATTAAAAAATAACTTCTATCTACAATAAAATAAAATAATTTAAAATATATATTATATAATATTATTTTTAATAACCGTACATATGCGCGGGTACTATACTAGTATTTTTAATAACCGTACATATTGGTAATTAACCAACTGCTTACATAAACTAAAGTACTTGTTTATATTAATCTTTAAATATCTTTTCAATTATACATTAATCATGTTCGGAGGTACTCGCATTAATGCGAGGGGAAAGGTCCATTAAGCTTTGTCTTGGTCGGTTGGTTTAACCGACATATACAGTAATGCGATAAAATAATTCGGAGGAAAACACATAAATTTGGATATATGTATATTGGATTAAAAAAAATTGCATCACTATTTTATGACTTTACCGGTTTTAATCATAAAAGAATTAAAAATTATGATTTTAAGCTTCATTCATAAAAATTCATATAAATTTAGATCCTCAAAATATTATTTATCTACTAAAGTATTTAAACATTCTATCTCTCTGCAAAAACAAGTGCAGTACTGGATTATATAATTTGAAATATTGAGTCAGCTTTTATTTCTGATATTTTAACCACTCAACTATATTTTTGTACATTTCTAATCGTTTTTTCGCTTATTTTATACATACCAAATTATGTATTCATTTGATTTCAAAGAAACTTATACATATATTAGTGACTAAAATAGTTTTTTTTTAAAGTTTCATAATATATATTTTAAATATAATGTACACACTCTGGAGGCTAATCAGCATACATGTGATTAAATTAATTCAAGCTTAACCACTTGACGCGGACCTTAATCTGAATTTTATAATCCTGTTTATGAACGCGTTGAAATTATTTTGATGCATGATTTGACGTTTATATACCAAAAAGTCTTTCCTATATGTATAGATAATAATGATAATGCAACTTGCATCGAGAAATAGTGAAATACTAATATATGTGCTAATAATATCATCTGCGTTAATATATTAATAATATCACAAAAATGGGTTAATATAGAGTTGTTTGGTGTGCCTTATTTCCGAATAAATATCTATCTTTTAAAAAATAAAATTTACATTTTTAAAAAAAATAAAACACATATTTCTAATAAATAAATTTATTCTTTGTTTTATTTTAAAAAAATGAATATGCATATAAAAAATACAAATATATATAAACATTTAATTCTCTTAAATAAGTTTAGTCAAACACTTTCTTTGCTGAATACAAGCAGGAAATTGTTTAATATTAAATTATTTTGTTACTAAAAATAATATACGAACCACCCAATCTATAATAAACTATATAAAATTAAGAAAATTGCATTACGAAGTCGGATTATGTTAATGTAAGTGACGCAAAACTTCGATGTTTAGCGAAATAATATGATGTTCGGTCCCGTCCTCGATATGGTGAGCAGAGGGTGGTATAGCGTCAATTATTTCATGTTTTATTACGATATATATGTTTGAATATACTTTATTTATTTCATACAAAAAAATTTAAATTCAAATCTAAGTTATGATAATAAAATAATTAATGGAAAATACGGTTGAACTTGTCTTTTTTAAGTTTACAATTTTCGCTTCTATATGATGGGTGGTTGATGTTGGATGCTCATTATTTAATTTGTTTTGAATTTTTTTATAAATTAAAAAATGTATATATTCAATTTGTAAGTAATATATAAAGAGACGTTATGAACCAAGTTCGTTTATAGTGTCATTATTATTATAAATAATACTCTTCCTCAATACTAATTAGTAGTTTTATTTAATTTTTTGTTATATTATTAACTGAAAATGAAATTTTATTTTTTATAATTTAAAAAATTTTAAAATAAGCTATCTTTTTCTTAATAATATAAAATTTTAATTATATAACATTTGAAATAATGTAATATTTTTAAATTATAGAAAGAAGAAAAAAGAAGGGAAGGGGAGAGAAATGAACAAGAAGTTTAAAAAAATTCTTTGACATGATCTCGAAATTTTTGTAGTGTAAAAAGAAATTTTGAAAAAAATGATGGAGAGGAAATATTTCTAAGAAAATATGTAAAAATTTCTCCTATAAACATCTCATTTTCTGGGGAAAAAAAATATAAATAAATATTTTCAATTTTTTTTCTCAACTAAAAAGATTTCAAAACATAATACTTTTTATAAAAAAACTCTCATCCGATCTCTTCCTTTTAACATTGCAAGCATGGTACATGCCGTTACTGATTTATCAGAGGTTTCGGAGGTGAAAATTTTAAATGGCCACTTAATTTTTTTCCCAATATAATTATAAAAAAGGAGAACAAGTATCCTAAGGTAGATTTTAGGAAATTTTTTTAAGGAAGCTCTTAATTTGAGTGTATTATATTAACAATCATATTACTTATTTTTCTAATTTATTAACAATGTAAAATAAATGGTAAATAAATATTTAACAATAAATGACTAGATATATTGATTTATATGTATTTGTTACAATTTTAGGAAAAATATCCTAAGGTTAATCTTAGGATCGTTATTCTCATAAAAAATCAAAAAATATAACAGAAGTTGATGGTAAAGTTTTCCAAATTTTCATTTATTTTCATCAAGTTTACTTGAAAAATCTATTTTTCGATAATAAAATTATACAAAACCCCTTTATGTGACTCTTCTAATTTGATGAACTCGTTTTTTTCTCTTTTTACATACATATAATTGTTTTTTTAGATAATGTCATATAAATCAAAATTTAAACAATTGACTTGTACAGAAGCAATAATACCTGAAATAGATAGCTTGAATTCAAAATTATCGCTAAAAGTTTGGAAAAAAATGAATTTGTACATCAAAATAAAAACAAAATATACACGTTTATACGAATATTGAGTCATAAATTAAATTTAAATACAAATTTTTGCGTTATTAAGATTTTTTAATCCTTGACACACTCTTCTCATTAACCCTAAATTAGTAGATTACTAGATTAGTATTGTCTTGATATAATATATATATAACCGAATATTAGTTCAACTCTATTTTTTTTAATAATGAATCATCTAATTTTTTAGAATACATATGTATGTATGTATATATATATATGTAATTAATAATTATTTTTTATTTTACAGACCCTGTAATAATATATATTTTTAAAATTATTAATTTATATGTTGTGAAATTTTGACTTTATAATTTTTTAAATTAAATAATATATATATATGATTTTTTTTTAAAAATGTGACCTTAAATTTTTTGAACTCGGAGGAACCTCCCCTTACCCCCTTCAGGCCCTGCATGGATATAAATTTAAGGTGCTGATATATGCCTAGCATAAAATTATTTATGTACACCTTTATTTTATTTTGAACTAAATTAACCTCTTTTCTCAATTATTTTTCTATTACTCCTTTCACATTTGCTGAGTTTCTACTTCTCTGCTTGCCCTGCTTATGATTTTCATACCCATTAACTGATATTTTAATACAAAATTTGTTAATATAAATAATCGTCAAGATACATATTTAATTAAATGATTTGAATTATTTTATTTCTTGAAAACTATAATTTCTCTTCCCATAACAAATATCAAATATCTCTAGAGAATAATGTAGGAATAATATTTAAAGATTAGTTTCTATTTTTTTTGAAAATTTTATAATCTAATTATATAAGACAATAAATTAGCTAGACAAAAATTTAATTCTGTAATAATAACTAGTAAGCATTTTAAAATAAATAATAAAACACACAAAATATAAAATTAATTAATAAATAATAATAATAACAATTCCAATTTGGAAACTTGAGTTCGAGTATAAGAAATTGATCGATAAGAAGTTAATCGATAAGTAATTGTGTAACACAAGTTTATAACCTTATCATAAAATGTTTTTAAGGAGTTAGTGTGCTAATATAATCTTTAAAAAAAACAGTGACAAGAAATATTAAATGTTGTGAACAAAATTTTATGTTGTCTCAAGATAAAATCAGGGAAAAAATTATAAAAATATCAAATTTATATTATAAATTCAGGTATAAATAATCGAATAATCAGGTTTAACACAATAGATTACTTGATAAAAAAAATTGATGAAAGATAAGATAAAAAATAAGGTAAGAGTAATTTAGTCCAAAATAAATAAATAATGTGCATGAATAAATTTGGGACGTGCATAAATCATCCCCTAAATTTATCACCGATTAAAAATGATTATACTCAAAAAAACTTATCAAGGGAATGGGGTAATTGACATTTTAGGTAGGGAAATTCAAATTAGGCTTGGACTTTGGTTCGACAAGCCGTTGTGTGTACCGAACCACCTCCCCCTTTTATCCCCCCTTGCATTTCTTTCCCCCCTCTTTTTTCTCAATTCAAAAAACATTTTTAATAGCGCCTGGTGTGTGCGTGAGAGAGCGAGCGAGATCGAGATCGAGAGAGAGAGAGAGAGAGATTGAAGTCATCTACATCTAGCTCTGCTACTGATTAGTGAATAAATATACCTGTCATATGTGTATACAACGAGCGATACCTACACTATAGGCACACAACAAGTAAAGCTAGGGTTTTTACGATGTCGATGCAGGAGAATATTTGCGCGATTAATTCAAACAAAAGCATCATACCTTCTGGTAATTCAACTTCAATTTCATATCTTTTCGAGTTTTCGTGTTGATTTAGCCTCTCATTTGTGTATAATTAATCGCATTGTCGATGATTGGCGTTTCAATTGTCCTTTTTCGTGTGTAATTGTTAGGGTTTCACTTTACTTGTTTTTTGTGATTTTAATTCTTTCGTTTTTAGGTCAAGTTTGCTTTTTCAGTTATTAATTGGTGAAAAGGAGTGTTTTTTCTTTTTGGTATAATTGTGCTGAAAATGATAATTTTGAGGTAATTTAGAGCCTTCTTGTTATCTAAGTAGTGTCTTGATTTTTGTTTCGTATGTAATTATCAGGGTTTTACCTTTTCAGAATTATTTCATTTTTAAAGGACAATTTTTGTGTGATTACTTTAGTGGGTGTTTGGGGGGTAAATGAACCTGGCTAATGGGAATCAGAACATCATAATTTTGTGTGCTAGTGTTTGGATGAAACAATTTGATTGCGGGAACCTTGTTTTCAATAACTGAATCAATTATTCGGTATCTACTCCTTGGGATTTCAAATCATTCCTATTCGCATTTACCCTTATTCCCACACCCTTCATTTCCATGTATGATCCCCATTCCCATTAACGATCCAAACAGCCCCTGAGTGTTCTTACATATTCGCAAATCACAATTATTGCAATCATCTGGTGGTATCTTTTGTAGTATGTATACGAGTAGGATTCAATTGGTTTAATAGCTAGTGGTTGTTGATTTTGTTAATGATTTGGTGTTTGGATCAGATAAAGAAAAACCTAGAGTGCGAAAATCGACTGAAGTTTTTGGAAGTACAGAAAGGAAGCGTCTTGCTAATATAACAAATATGCAACAACCTAGGATGTCAATGATAGATGAGAAATCGCAGTCTATCCCAGCTTCTACTAAAGAGTATATTGACAAACTAAAGAAGGTTTGTATTCTGTGGCCTTAAATGTTTTCCCCTCAGAGTTTCTGTTGTGTGGACTATTTTTTTCAAGCTAGCTTAATTTGGGGTTTTTATGGTATATTGAATCAGGAAAATGTGACGCTGATGAAGCTTTTGGCAGACAGAAAGTATCCTTTTGATTTCAAGTTGCTATGTATATATGTATATACTTTCACTGCATGATTTTTGTACCAGGACTTGCAGCCTTACATTTTCCGGTTTTCCTTAATGCGTTTTCAGTAAAATTATTGAATTAAGTGGGATTGAATTGCATAAACTTAGGGTCAGTGTGCAGAAACTGCAGCAGCAAAATATTCAGCTTGCACAATCAAACAGCCAAATGCTTGCGGTCTGTCTTTCTTACTCTAGTGTAGTAAAACTTTAGTTTTTATGAATCTCCATCTTAAGTGTTCTCATAATAAAGAGTAAACTACCTAACATCAGCTGTTTATCCTGTCAATCTTGCAGGAATTAACAGTAGATAAAGACAGGGTAAGGTTTAACTGATGCTTCTTATGCAATGACTAGTTTTTGGTCTTACTATCTATCTGAAGCCTCATATTTGTACGTTGTTGCTTTATCTAGTTAAAACTGCTACAGCATGAGTTGGCATGTAAGAATGGCTTGCTTGTAGCAAAAGGGTTGGAGTTAAAGGTCAGTGCATGATCAGTTATTAAGAAGTCTTATTAAATTTGGATCATATATGGTTGATTTGCCTTGTTATCCAGGAAAGAGACGAAATTATACCTTCTCAGAAGGTTGATGAAGAGGTAATAATATTCATGTTGAGTACTAAATTATTATCTTCTGAAAAATCTTCCATTTATCTCACATTTGTATACATGTCTTAAGGTCAAAATGCACAATGAGAAGTCGGATTCTTCACAAGCATCTAGAGATAACGTCAAACCTGTTAATATAAACAGGAGGCAACCATCGAAAAGTAGGTCTAACTGTTTTGAATAGATATATATTGATATAAGCTACCAGTTGGTGATGCTTGTCCCTAAATTTACTTTCTCGCGATTCTAGGTTTGGGCCCATCAACTAAGGAATCTAAAGATAAGGCTGATAATAAAAGGTTGACAAATGCTGATTTCTGTTCTGCATGTGTCTGTGCTTTGCTGTTTGGTTTCATTGATAATATGTAGAAAAACTAATTTATAATTGTGAATTATGTTTTTTTCTAAAGGCTTTGTGTTAGAAGGCAGTCTGCCAGATTAAAATCTCAAGAGCCTGAACCAGCAGATGGTGTCTGTGAAGTGGAACCTAGTACCCTTGCTTTTGGGCCTCTCCACAAGGATGGAATGGAAGAAGATTTTGCTAAATCCTCGACTGTAGCAACTAAAGAAGAAAATATTTCTGGCAGAAAAAGGTTTGTGAGAAAACATTCTTGTAGTTCAATGCATATTCAAAATGTTTTTGTTAATATATATACATATATAAGAATAACATTATTGCCCATCCTTCGTCTAAGCAGGATCCCTACGAGGAGGCAATCTGCTAGATTTAAATCTGAAGAGCCAAAGTTTGCTGAAGACTTGTTTGCAGGCTCCACTGAACCTGTGTCAGGTCCAAATTGTGATGATCATATGCAGGATGATGTTTTAACTTCTATTTGTGTATCAGAGGAGATAAATGACAAGGCTTTGGGCAATAGAAGGTTTGTAGGCACATATTCTTGTAGCACAATGTTTGTTTACAACCTTTTTTCTATAAAATTTAGTTTTCTATATATGCCAATGAAGAAAGTAACAAATATTTTTGCTTTTGCTTGTCAGACTCTCTGCTAGAAGGCAATCTGCTAGAGTTAAATCTGAAGAATCAGAACCTGATAAAGCTATGCACGAGATAAACACTAATGATTATATGCAAAATGAGGTTTCAACATCCGCATGTTTATCCGTTAAAAAAGATAGTATAGAAAGCAAGCATGCTCCTAATCGTGACTCACAAGATTTTGGAAGACCATCTTTTGGTAGGCCGTCACGACAAGCAGCTAAGAAGGTTAGTTCCTACAAGGAAGCTCCTGTAAATATGAAGATGCGTAGATATGAATAATTCAACTATTGTTCGAGGAAATATTCTGTTTGTGATGGACCTTGGCATCTTATGATCAGCTAGGAGGGTATATTGGCCAACATGGAGGCTAACCACTAAATCATTGGAATGTGGTGTACTGTTGTAATTCCTTTTTGAGTCACCTGCAGTATGCTACTGATTTGATTACATGCAGTAGTGTAGACATCAATGGGTTATTGTTTCCCCCTTGGCCCCTTGTCTGGGAGATCTAGTTTTTTTTACCCTTATTAAGCGACTTCGTACTTATAAGATACTTTTGAACACTTTCTTGGCAAATAAATCACTTTTGTTGGTATCAATTAACCAAAATTAGAACCTAAAGATTACAGAGGAAATTTTTTTAGAATCTTTTTTAAAGAAGACAATGGTTATAGAAACAAATACATTTCAGTGTCATTGATATAGTTTTAGCTATGTACTAGTATAACCCTTTTTTCACTCAGACAATGTTAATTTATATTCTTTGGAGCAGGTCGAACACAACGCTATAGTTGATGCTGTATTTATAATATGACAAAAAAAATATCAGAAATTACTTTTGAACTTCATAATATTACGATAATTATATGTACTTTAGCGCTTGGACATGCTCTTATCTAGTATGTTTACCCACAAATTTTGTTGCGATTTTGTTTTAACTAAGTTAGCTAGTTCTCCATCGACAATCGCCATAATTTTAGGAGCACAGGCTCACATTAGCCATGGAAACAAGGTTAACTTGTGCAAGTTAAGATTTCATCTGCAAACCGGAATAAGAGCGACTTTCCGAGGAAACTACAGTGGCCATTATACTAATTGTTTACTTACATTTTTATTTTAAAATATTATAATTAAATATTTTTCCATTAATTTTATTTGTATTGAATCAAAATAATTAATTAAGTTTATTTTATATGTATACATATATGTTTGAAATCCCCCCCCCTAATTTTTAGCCTGATAACCCCAACAATCCCTATAGTCTAATTATATATAAGATATAATTCAAGTTTTATGTGACCATCTTTTTTTAAAACATAAAAAATTTTAATTTATAAAATACTATTAAAAAATAAAAATTATATATATATATATATATATATATTCATTTATATACCAATAGTATTCTGTAATTTATAATCTATATTTTTTTTTGTGTTTTGTAATTATTTAAAATGAGATAAAATTTAAAATGTAAATATAGTAGCAACCTTTAAATTCATCAAACAAAGTACTGTGGCTTATTTAGTTTAAATGAAAATAAATCAAAGAACCTATTTATTCTGAATGAGATAACAGTAGCCAAACAAAATGATATCGACTATTCTAGTGAAGGAGATTATTTCGATGTACACAATTTCCTTGTTCTGCAGATTCTGTTAATAATTGTTTGACAGTGCAAATAGAGTTATTATTTTTGGCAAGCACACTTTTCCGGGTTGGCTTCAGTTTATTTATGCACTCCTGAATGACCAAAACAGTGATAGTCTTTAGCCACATCACATGTGGAAGTTGCAAGGTGAAATTCAAATAAATGTAATAAACCACCTCCTTGGCTGGCTGATCACTTGGAATCTCACTCAAAACATATTTATAATCACCTTGTGAGTTGTTTGCAATGCATGTTAATCTCTACACTCCACAAAAACAGATGTTGTTCTGGAAGGCACCTTGAAGCGACCAGCAGAGGCATCATAAGTTGAGTTCTTGACAACAGTATCAGTTGATTTCATCTGAAACGACAATGATTATATTTGTAAGCAATACTTCGATAATAAAATCAGACATTTTAATTAAATTGTAGACAAAAGATAAGGAATGAAGAACTGATAATACAAAAAGAATGCACAGGTAGGCAATTTTAAAAACTGCTTTCTGTTTACTTGTAAGATAAAACTCTTGATCCCACAGACTCTTCCCTTGCATTTGGGAATTTGAGAACCGTAATTCGAGAAAAGGTCCTTTATATCACACTTTGAGTTAAAATGGCCCCAAAAATCACAATTCAAAATAATGGCCCTTTGTATCACACATGAACGAGCTTAGAACTTGCGTTTTTAACAAATTAACAGTTAGGGGAATTTTGAACATTGTGTAACCAAATAATTGATAAGACAAGCAGGCAGAGGAGAGATGGGCCCCTAAACAGTTATATATATACTTGTGAGTGAACTGTTGTGGGCTAGATATCACGTGCAAATTCAATTGACCTCAGTTTTTTATACTTACTTCAAATGAAGACGGCATGAAGAAAGTAGCGAATGAATCAGTGAAAAACGCATTTTGAAGATGCGTGCTTACCCATAACGCAAGTTTATAATGCGTTTCCAGGTTTTAAAAAAAAAAAACTAATTAATGAAAACGCAACTAAAATTTCCGTTTTTAAAAAACGCAACTTAAAATCGTTTTTGAGTGATATAAAGGGCCATTTTCCTGAATTGTGATATTTTAGACCATTTAACACCAAATTGTGATAATACGGGCCAATACCCCTGTAATTCACTCGTATCTTTTAAAATTCAGTTTCACTTCCCTTCTTAAGAGTGCTTTTTTTTTTTGAAGTGGGCTTAAGATCACAAAATTAGTCCCTCAACATCACAAATTGGCGAAAAATTATTGCGAACACCATTTCCTGAAGGAAGTTCAAAATTATTTTATAGGTTAAATTTGTGACAAAGTTGCTTGGCAAAATTTACATTTTGGAAAAATTTCACACTTCAATATTACGATATATTGTCCACATCACTACATGCAAGTTGACGCGGACAAGAAGGAAAATGGTAGATAACTGTAGATTATCACAAAACCCCACAAGCCCTAAGATGATCCCACCACTAAAGAACCACTTCCCCTAGAATTTCTCAACCACAGAAGAGAAGTGTTTGTTAAGAACACAACCCATAACAAGAGAGAGACAAAGAACGATCTCAATTCAATAATCAATCAAAGGCTTCAAATAACATCTCCTTGTATGAGTAAATATTAAACTTGACCAACAAGTAAAATCTTAATAATAAAGGAAACAAATCCCTTTCAATACTCTACCATATTCTAGAATCATTAAACTTTTTCCAAATAATAACATACTAATATTTTAATTTCACGTTCTACATCACAAGCCAGATGATGAATTTTAATTTTTTTTATAAAAAAAACAGAAATATTCATTCTATCCGAATATGTTTCTTGAGAGAACTTACGTGTACTGGATGCAGTCGGAGACTTTTTGCTCGTAATGCATGGCTGGAGAAAGAGACTTCAGTTGGGCATACATTGATCACAACAACAATATAGGAGTAACTGTTGGAAGAACAATACTTAAGTATGTAATATTAAACAACATTATTGCAATACAGGTTACAACGAGGATGTTGTGTTAATATATTTTACTCACATGCTATCCAGTTGAGAAAGTCCTGGAACACCATTGTGACCATCCTCGATGCCCATTACTATGACGCCCGGGATCCATGATGGACCCGTATTGTAAAACCGTACTCGTTCCTGAATAGAATCGTAATTATGTCAACTCAGATATTGAAGTTGATTTATCTTGAGAGTAATTCAAAATTCTCCGGGACTGAAGCATATATTACATAGAGATTCCACAAAAAAAATTGCTGGTAGAAATTTATGTACGGAACAGAAGCATAAATGAGCATTACGAAGGGAAATATATAACAGTGTGGACTTTTGTGCTGTCTAAAATCAATATTTTAAGGGACTCGTTCAACCTGGGTAATGTGACTAGGCCACCAACCAAATCAAGGCGGTCGAAGATTAGCAAGGACCCAGACAGGTTTTAGAATGTCATAGTATATAAGGTCAAGGGAAACAATGTAACATGGTCATAATATGAGGGAAACTTAACCCATGTTTGGTCAGGGAGCAGGCACGGGGGGGGGGGGGGGGGGGGGGGTTGTCAGTTGAACTTAGATCTGACCTAACATATGCAAAACAAGATAGATCAAAACTCTCCCCATTATGAAGAATGCAATACATGTTCTCAAACTGAATTTGTGGTGCAAGGCAGAATGATGGATGATAACTTATAAGATTTAATATAGGCAGCACAGTGCATGTTAGAGCCTACTTTCTATAATTACACTGCTAAAAAAGAAACCGCTCAATCAATATTCTTACAGAAATTGATGTCTGTTCTCTGTTAGTTTCATGGCCCACATTATTTCTGCTACGATATCAGTTAAAATGGTCTAACCTGTATAGCATTAGCAGTTCTCAATCGGAGGAGCGGTGACGAGTATCTAATTTCTAACAAGTTTAACATATTTTCAACAGCAGCAAGGATGTGATGACTATGCGGCTTAAAGGATGGATCTGCCAGTCGGGGTTTTATGCTGAAGAAAAAAGAGATGATATGATGTAAAGATATAAACAACTTGTAATTAACGTATCACAATATTGAACTGGTAATTATGCGAAAGCATAGCCTTCAATGCCAAGCAGGAACCAAGAATCTTACAGCGCCCAGTTCTTCTCATTTTTCTCTTTTGGAGGAAGGCCAACACCCCAATTATTAGAACTGTAGCTGAAATCCAACCTGACAACAATGATAATAAGCAAATATTACACCAGAGATCCTAGACACATATCGTAACTGTAATATGACTCACTCCATTATAAAAGTGATGTTCCCCATAATTACCACTCACGTCCTAATTCAGAATCTACAAAGTAGGCTTGAATTTCTATAGTATAACTGAATATAAATGATGGTTCATATATATGGAGCCATGGAGGGATGCAAATATATATCTAAAGGTATATGACATCAGTAATATAAATGGACCTGTTGAACCAATCTCCAGAATTGTATGAATCACGGTCTAATGATTTTGAACGCAACATCTCATCCCCAGCATGAAAAAATGGAATTCCCTACAACAAGGAAACTCCATTAGTAGTAGTCATAGAAATATAGCAAAAGAAAGACACCGTTACAAGCCTCACATATAAAAAGTAATTTTGTTTTACACTCAGACCTGTTATATCTCAAATAATCAAGTGATTTGTAAACACAGGCATGGAAGGGAGAAATTTTAGGCTTTTTAGCAAAAGCATCTCAAGAATTTCTATGATTTTTAAAACTACGTTAACTTGTTTATGTATAGTCTGTACTATGCATTATGTTTTGTCGATACAACAGCATGTTTTGGCCTCTACATATAGTAGAAAGATGTGCCTTTTCACTAGCAGATAACAGCTACCATTACTTACCAAATAGCAATACAGAAAAAAATGCAGAAAGCAAGACAAAAATCAGAGTGAATTCTCTCTTTTACTTGATAATGCACATGTAAATAAAAGGATTTTCGAAAATTTTCTATAGTAAAAATGATTATATCCAAAAGCATATGCTTACCTCCAAATTATTAATAATTAATTCACATTGTTAGATATATGAATAAAATAGATATCAGCTGAAGAAATATAATATTTCTATAAGCATCAACAGCCACCTTTCTCCCAATGACAAGATTTAAAATATGAAAAGAAAGATGGACTTGAGGGTCATCTACATTGATTTTAATATGCTTAGTTCTAATCTAGAAACACTAAGTTGGTGCTCTAATTAGTGTTCTAGCAGAATATAAACAGACAGAAAGAGAAGATGCGCTAAAGAGCACGCAGTAACACTATAGTATAATTGAAACAATGACTACGAATACAACCAAGTCTTAGAAGACAAGTAAAACCCAAAGGGTATACCATTTTATAGAGCTTCTTCTACTCTTACTAGTTTTCCTTATATCTTTTAGTTTCCAGCTCCTTTCTTTTTATTGCAGTCCTCTATACTGTTTGAATCCAATTTTAATATTATCATAGTTTTCATATACTCGTTCTATAATTCAAAATATCCAACATCTATATGACACCTCTCGGTGTCTTAGTTGAATCTACAGGAACATAGAGTGTTGTCATCAATTAGTGATAACATAAACTAGAATGTAATCTTCATAGTGTCCCATGGATTCAGATCGAGATTTTTTGTTTTAAGGTTTTCTTTGATGCTACCCACACGATACCTTTTGGCTCAGCTGTATAGGCATTCCATACAAATGCTATATCTAACCTGGGAAAGTGCTACTATACTTGTTGCCAAATGGTTAATCCTGCACCTCTCATCCACAGATATGTCCACTGGAGTCTGTAAAAGTATAATCACAGAATTAGTACATAATCAAGGTTGTGCAAGTAAAACTGAATTAGGACCCTGTAATGGCACTCTTACCTTCAAGCTTATTATGTCGAATAGGGTTTCATTGTCATGAGCAGAGACATAGTTAACCTGGAAACAACAATGATATAGTCCAGTATCTTATATTTCTTAGCACTATAACAAATTTTGAATTTTTTTAATAGATAAAGTTAAACAGCTGATTCATTTGTAAAGCATTAGGCTTGAAGCCAGCAATGTTTCAAGTAGTTGACAGTAACTATTCAACTGTCACATAATCGGCATGTGCCTCAATTCTAGTATTTATAGAAATACACTTTCATTCACAGTATGAAGAAGTGTGGAACAGATTATTGTAAATAATTCAGCTCATGAGACATGATGGACTTACTGTTTCACTGGGGCATGAAGCATATGCAACAGGTACCCCATCATATGTTTTAACTTCAGATCCTTTAACCTATAAAGATGGAATGCAATTATATGCAAAACATAAGCTCATACTCAGTAGAATAATAGATACAAAAATGATGAAACGGTTATTGACTCTGAACTTATACAATCGAAACACTGGATCATTATGTTTCCATTTAGTTGCCATCTAGGAGTACTTGGTACCAGGCAGGGTTCGGAAACAAAATTTAATTAGAGTATAGTTTAAGGTTTAAAAAGTAACTGTTTAATTGTTTGATATATCAACATGTCTAATCTATGGTCCAAATAGTACTGATCATTCTATTCATATAATAACTACTATAATATAGATGTTACTATTGAGAGAACAATTTATTCACATTGCAATTAAGCCTGCCAAAGACAAAAGTTGGTGTCCACAATATTTTGTTTCTGCCATAGGTTGACCTTTCGTCAGTGGAAAATTAAAACACGTGACAAGGGAATTAGTAATGATGAAGCGTCTGGTCACCAGAAGCCATAAAATCTTACCACAAATAATTCTACTTTTTAAAATTAAATCCGGTATTTTGAAAAAACAGCATCCATCGTGCACCTCAATAAAAAAATTAAAATACACTCTATCATAACTACACATCTGTGAGGTTTCAAGTTACAAATATAAGTTAGATTTATAAAAGAAAAAAACGAAGAAGTGACAAAAAGATTCAATTGTTCAAATGAAACTGCTTACAAATCCATACAAGCTAATTATCGATACTGAATAAGATATAGATTAAAAATATTCACCAAAGTACTTGTATTCCGTAAAGATCTACTTAGCATTTCCAAGATCAATCTGTTTTTTCTCCTCTCTTTCTTACTAGCTGTTTGTGTAGAGACTAGAGACAGACACAGCATAGAGATCTGCTGAATTTTTCTAGTTTACATGTTGGACTTCCCTCTTATTTTAATTAATTTAAAATAAACAACCTATAAGGTGTTATTATATACGGTACTACATGCTTCTTATATACGCTTTCTAATTCATCTGGTCCTGTTTTCATTCAGTTAACACAATATTGATATTTGGGACTTCAAGATATTTATGCTAGTTCAATATCTCTAAAGCAATTATTAAATTTCAGAGTTGATGCGACAACGACTGCAGAAGCGAAGAAGAAATAAATAAGAACTACAGAAGAAGGCAAGCTCTGGATACACACAGGCACACAAATTAAAATGCACTACAAACATTTTATTCAAGTCAACAAGGAGTGAAGTAGCATAAATACATACTCAAAAAGAAACTAGAGGAAATGAAATTAATGATACTAAAGACCTTCTTTTAATAGCAGAGTTCATAAGATGCACATGATAAATCAATTTTTTGGCATAATCAAGTGGCATGTTATACAATACCTCTTCCCCGTCACAATCAGTAAGGACATAGTCCTTTAGATTTGCAGCCATTCCAACCTGGATCACATAACTTATCAATACAGATATTGCAATACTTAATCTTAATCAATGAATAAATTGATAATTTTGGAAAGGATCTTATACAAATTGAAGAGATCTTATACAAATTGAAGAGACGGACATACTTGAGCTGACAAACCACTATAAATATTGACACATCAAATTCTGTTGACAAGATTAAATCCCATAGAGGCATGGAACTGTATATTGTTTTACCTTGGATTAGAAGTGAGGGTAGAGATACACGTCTCTTTGCCTTGAAACTAGTAGTTCACTATGGATACACATACTACCATACGTCCATACCTTTGACTTTGATTCACCCAACTATAGGTCTGTACTTAATTGTGACGAATTTACATCTTCTATCAGATCTTTCATACAATTAAAAAAATAATGTAAAGTGGCCTGCTGCATCAGATGGTCTATTGTGCGTCGGCGACTATAGACCTCAAAAAAAAAAAAATTATATCCCTGGGGTGTTTAAGGAAAAGGGGCTTAAACAACAACAAAAACTGATTGACAAACCAAAGAGACTGAAACTGCGATTACAGCTTTGTTTTCAGTGAACTTGATGCATATTACGAATTGAGATTGGGAAGGTGTAATTTAAGTAGGAATGTTAGATTCGCCATGAAATGGCCAAGGGCTAAAGAAAGGTACGGAAGTAAAATATGATAATCATGCGGAAAACAGCAATAACATAAACTATTTTTTTTATTGGATTTGCTCATTGATCCTCATAAGAAAATGAACTCAAGGGAAAAATGTACCGTGGGGAATATTATTTTTAACAAATAAATGAGGATGGAAGAAAGAAATTTAGTTTAATGAATGGAAACTAACTAATACGGAGAGTCCACTTAACTTTGCTATTCATCAGATCCAACTAATTCATTATTGCTAATTCAGTGACCAGTGTCTGCCATGATCTTTCATAATAATATACATCAATATATTCTTCCAGTTCTGTTTTTTTAGATGTTATTATGGCAAAATTTATGTTATAATGTTTCTTTAGGATGTGAAATTGTAGTATCTCACTTCTGCTATATCTACATCCATAATGCCATAGGTTGGTTTGGACACAAAGGCTTAAAACTCTGTATTTCTGCAAATTGTTAAGTTTACATGATAAGTGAATGCCCCCAACCTCAAACACATTTTTTTGTGAACCTCGGCAACTTGAACTAAAACACATACCAGACACTAGAGACTGTATCTATCAGTGCATTTAAAATTTATGGTGCTCCTTCAAATATATTTAAGGTATGTACTTGTGTGTATGCTACTCGGTGGGTTGGAAATAAGTGTCTTCTAGTGAAATCTATATAATGAAATGTTATTACTCTCCAATGTCTCGAACTCTCTATACTTGTATCTTATTTAACAAAACAAATCTGCAACTAGAAAACAGAAAGAAAAAAACAGCAGCAGAAAGTTTTTAACTAACCATATCAAAGAAATGCAAACTGTTTGGTAACTGATACATTTTAACTAAACCATACATCAGTACGGTTCGGTAACAGTATAACCTATAAACAGAACAAGATATGAATTTAATATCCGACTAGCATCTACTGTTGTATACTTGTATTCCTATTAGAACTGTAAACCAGGAAACGATAAACAAAATGCTTCCTTCAGTTGATATATATATATATATATATATATATATTAAACACAAATTTAAGATACTTGAACTAAACTAGATATGCCTGACCTCAATCTGATCACAAAGTCTAAAAACTGTTTAATTAACCATAAAAGATGTCAAGACATTTTTTACCTGAATATGATCCTTCGATACAGCAAGAGTACGCTCAGCATCGGATTTGCTACCATGATCATGACCATTAGCCTATTGAAGAAGAGTAGATCTTGATGAACAGATGGCCGTTTAAAATAACCAATAAAAGTACCATATTGCCGATGGATCCAAGCCTCAGAGGATGAAAACATTATGCAAAATTAACTTCAAAATGCTTGTTTGAACATCAAACTATAAACTACTAAGTCGGTGCAAGAAAAATAAATTTGGTGTTAATAATAAGAATGTGGTTACCTGCAAACCCAAACCTGTGACAAAACCTTGTTGAAGAGGATGGCCAAACGGAGATCCACCAAGAACTGCATCTCGAATACGATCATTGAAACTGATTGTAATTATCCTAAAGGCAATTAGAATCAAGTGCCTCATGCAATCAAAAGACTCTAAGAAAAATCTAGTTTTTTGACAAAATCACATAAAATATAGCGAACCATGTACCTCCCAATTCCAGTGTTAGAAATGTTGAACTGTGATGAATTTGTCCCACGGCCATTTTTTGCCACTTCACCAAAGTCCCATCCTTCTCCATATCTGAATCAAGTATTTAAAATATAAATTGGATATAGTGGTTCTATATGAAGTGTGATGATGCATAGTGAGAAGGCTCTAAAATAAGTATTTTAAGACGAACATCCTCAAGTGAACCTATCCAACAACAAAAAGACAAAAAAAGTCTCACTGAATTACTGAAAAGGGTTATTCCCTTGCAGCAGTAAAACCTGGAAGAAAATTGCAGGGTACAGGAATTCACTAATACTTTCAAGCATGATTAGTTATTTGCTATATGATGATTGCTGATTAAGGGTAGTTAATGCTTTGATAATGTACTTGGAAGAAATTTTACTCACTGGCATGAAACACTATTTCAATGGGCAAAGAACTTCTCACAATGGAAATATGCATAACACTGGATATTGGATATGTTGCACACTTGCACTAATTTTTAATGTACTTGGAAGAAAGTCTACTCACTGGCATGAAACACTATTTCAATGGGCAAAGAACTTCTCACAATGGAAGTATGCATAACATTGGATATTGGATATGTTGCACACTTGCACTTATTGTGAACTATGGACAGTGTGATCCACAAATCCAGTAGCGTGTATATTCATATAACAAAAGTTCTAATATATATTCTAAAGGAACATAAAAGTACCATGTAAGTAGGGATATAATAGGCAGCTATATTGGAAAACTGTAATCTGAGCTTGAACTATTAGACAATCTTCTGTATGACATACAGTGAGCAATACAACTGTTCCATGTGTTACATGCTCAGTGTAGAACTAGTACTTCACCTAAGTCATCATGATATAGTTTATAAATAACATAATTATTGAGTTCGTGAAGATGGTTTTACAGAAGAAGAAAAGATAACTAAGTTTGCAGCTCAAAACTTACATATATATTTTTGCACCTTCTACTCCATGTTTAATTTTTGATAGACCCCGGAGCATATTCCTTGCCTTTACCTGTGTCCAAATCATTCATTATAATGATGGAAGCAAATACTTAGGCTAATTTCTGTTCCTTTCCTATTTATCTATATCTACAAACAATAAACACTGGTTGTATGTGTAACTATCTACAGCGACTCATAATTACGAAGATAAATCCTGCATTTCTACCTTCAATCTTCATAGTGTAAAAGGACATTCCTAAGACAAGTTTTGAAAAGAGTTCCTCATTATTTATAGGTGTGAAACGATAACACGCTCAAGACAAAGTAAAATGATAAATCTGGACTGGTAAAAAGACGTGAAACGATAACACACTCAAGACAAAGTAAAATGATAAATCTGGACTGGTAAAATCTCACTGGTGCAACATCAGTCATCAGATACTAATATATGTACACAATGCTTGTATATCGTGGTCCAGCTACTACTGTAGAAACCATATTCAAGCAAAAGTTTAAAAAAATTTGCCAATCCGAGCAACTTAGATGTTGCATGTTAAAAATATGTTACAATTCCACGTTGACTAGCCAAAATATTTGTATAAGAAACAGATATTATGAAAAAATACTCAATTTTTAGAAACTAAATAGTTAATGGTACCATGCAAGTAAAACTTTAATTTTTCTAATTACAAATTGATAATATAGAATCATGAAGTTATGATTTAACATAAAAGGACAAATTTCCCCGGAAACAAGAGTCACAGCCTCACACCATTGTATGTTTCATTATATGACCCATAAGATCAAATCGAAAGCCATCAACCTGCAATAAAGAAAACAATAAATTGTATAGTAAGTATGTGATGTCTCTGAGCAAATTATGAGAAATAGAGTATGTAAAAGTCATGTAGATAATTACAGCAAGTTAAAGTTTCCCTTCAAGAAATAATACAAATAAAATCCTTCTCCAAGGCAATATAAGAATACAACAAAAGCAAATCAGAAAAAAGGAGAGGGAAATATAGCGTGACTATTGGCTAAACGTATGTTGAATATATGTGAGTTGGAGAGAGAGGACATATGAGATTCCTCTAAACATGGGCAGCACTCATCAAAAAAGTACTAAGCTAGGTCTAAGCTGGGAGTTCCTACAAATTGCAGCACATACTTTCGTCAATTTTCCCCAATTCAAGAATGATGCCCTACTATAACTCATTGGATATATGAAATACTCTTACGAGTTGCACTAAAGCTCATATTCATGGGGGGGAAATCCCAAGAGGACTGTTATCTTCATCAAACCAAAAGTAGTGTCACCTACATTTTTCTTTTAAAAGTTGGTTCGTTGTTACATCATCACAGTATCACCGACTTCAGGGGTACATGTGCATTAATACCAGGAACACCATGCACACTTTCATGCTCTTAAGATAATTAGAATTTAGAAACCAGCTAATCTGAGCTTTGGAATAGAAAATTTTCACAAAAAAAGTTTAAAAAATGAATAAATAAAACTAAATAATGATAATGCTATACATTATCAATGAAGTTAATGATGATGACACTAGAAAAAATTCAAAAAATTATCAGTATTTATCACGATCAATGGTTGTTAGAACCTCAGCTTTATGTATAGAATTTTTTCTCATGATCCATTGAACATATAAGTCATGCTAATATCCCAACACTAAAACTGATAATGACAATCTGTTATCGTAGCACTAGGAAAAACTAAATGCATTCAGAATATTATTAAAAATTAGAATTAATAAATTCCTTTATCAACCTACACAAGATGACTGACACAAGCCTCATAAAACAGACGCACAAGTCAGCCCAATTTATCTCTGTTAGTAGTTACGCAAGCTCTTCTTCAAAGAGCACATATACTAGTCTAGTGCTAGTATGTACAATAAGATGTTACCTTATAATCAACTGCCCAGCATAAAAGATCATCAATAATCAGACGTTCGACCATAAAATGCTCGCTGGCTGTATTATTCATGCATGCGCTGTTCTCAATTTGACCATTGGTGTTCAGTCTCAGATAATAACCTGGAACAATCTGTACTAGTAATAAGTGCGGAAAATAGCTTGGTAAGATAGTGAAGCCAAAAGCTGCTTACAATCACAAGTTGTGCACTTCTGTAGCGATTGAAAAATAACAAATATAGTTTAAATTCAACGGACACCTTGTCAAGCACTGAATTTGTACCAGATGGACCACTTCCTTGCAAATGATTATAAACAACATCCAACACAACTCGGAGACCAATGCGGTTGAGTGCCTGAAAATCAATAATATCAAATCCAAACATAACATAAGCTTACAAACAGTTCTCATCTATGGACTTTGGAAGATTAGGAAAACAGCACCATGTAGTCTTTCTCATACACAGAAGAAATAGTTACCTACCTGGACCATTTTCCGAAACTCAATCGTGCGTGATGGACCATTTGGGTTACTTGCATAACTTCCTTTAGGCACTCCCCAGAGAACAGGGTTATATCTTTGTATGAAAAGTAAACAAGGAAAAAGATCAGAGAAGTAAAATACAGATAACACACTAGCAATCAAGAACTAGGATATCAAGTTTGCTGTTAAAACTTTCTACCCCCAATTGTATCCATCCTCATTTTGAATAGCTGTTATGTACTCCTGTTGCTGAGCTGAATCTGGTGGTAATAACTCGAGCATCTGGGTATCTGCTAAGGCTTTCATGATAGTTACACATATAATGCCAAAAACTCGATAATTGTACATAATTGAACTCAACTGAACTCCATCTGGACTGGGAAGACTAAAATTTTCTATTGAAGCTACAGTAAGTACTTCATCTCATGCAGCAAATAGAAGCATTTATAGGTTGCATCAATGTTTTCAAATATAATTTCAGGTATATATATTCCAAGATGAAAAGGTCACTGTCTTATATTAGTCTGCAAATTGAAGTTATTTGAAAAGAACCTAATAATAACAATATGCTGGTTGTATCTGGAACCAGAGGATTCTTAAACTACAGGGTAAAGAATCAACAAAAGAAAATACAAATATACTGTTGGCGTAAGCTTACAGACTTCACTTTGCCAATTTCCCATGACCTAACATCAGGAATAACACGTATTTCCCGTCACCCTCTTACATGTACATCACATATCACATACATGATCTATGATATATTTAGATATATTGCTTAATATTTTAGCTACCACATCGATGATTTATGTTGCATCTCCCTAGTCAGTGATGCACCTAAAAATAGCTGGAGCTTTTATTATATTAATAGTAAAAGAAACAAATAAACTCACCTACACTCTTCCATTTATCTTTCTCATCCTTCACACCGTCAAACTGGAAGGCTGGCAATAGATGAACATGCGTAAGGCCAGCTTTTGATAATTTCCTCAGATGATGGATACCAGCTGATTCCTTCAAGAAGAAATGGTAGCTCAAAACTATGTCCTGTAGGCGCTCTAAGACATAAACTGCAATCTTGAATGTTAGGAGTCCTAAAAAACTACTAGGTAAAAAAGAGATGGAAGTGACTTCTCAATCTTTTAGGTCCTAATAGATCTGTTGTTTGCATGCATATTTACATTCTTGCAAGTGACTAATTAACAAAAAAAAAAAAACAGAAGCACTTGTCCTTTTCAAGTTACAGTCTAATATTATCCCTTGCCAACTTCACTTCTGAAAGTGAGCAGTCCTTTACCATTCCAAAACAAGTAATATAGTTTTTTATATATTTATTTGAGTTACAAATATTTAGATTCTACAGCTTTTCTATTGTTTGGTTTGACATTTGAGGGAGGATTTTGACAATTTTTCATTAATCTCGGTAACAAGTTATCTAATATTCTAATATTAATTGTCAAATAACTTTAAAGGCTTCCAAATATGCAAAAATAGACTATAAATGGATTCCAATAGTCATGACATAGATATCTGACTACTAATGACATGAAAAAGATATAGTTTACTTTAGCGTAAAACTTTTTGGAGTTGACATAAAAAAATAACAATGAAATTACAATAAATCAGAGAGTAGATATACTTTTGGAGGAAAGCCAAACATTAGTCTCAAACGTTGTCCATACTGGTCCCTAGTTCAGTTATGTAATTACATTCATCATGAAGTCCTATAAAGGGTGATTACATTCATCATGGAGTCCTACTGGAATCAACGTCAAAACAACCAACTAGAATTTTGGCTGTTATTTTCAATAATAACGTTTTTGAAGTCACCGTAGAAGAATGACAAATAAAATTACCTGGGAAGTAAAAGCAAGATAACCCCCACGAAAATCTGGATCCACAGTATAGTCACTAACACTGTAAACAAATCATGACAAAGAAATGAGCACATACACCAACCTAGATTCCAGAATCACTAAAACTTTAATTACAACAACATTATTGATTTTTTAATTAATATCACATGTGTAATCCAATGAGTTTCATTAGAAAGAGAAGTACTCTACAAGTTTATGCTGTGTGAGGTCTATGACAAAGTATAGTGTATCTAATTTAGATCTTCTGGTTAGACATTATGGTGGTTTTACCAATTAGCGGAGTAATCTTCAGTCAGCAATACATAAATAAACAAGTTAAAAGAATGTTTGAATTATTGTCTTTCTTCAAACTCTTTCGAGGCAAGTAAAGAAATCAAAATAAGATACTAAGCACTGACCTGAAATCTCTTATATGCAATTCATATATACTGATGTCAGAGAAAGAAACAACATCAGGTTTTTCATCAGCCAAAGATTCCCATCCTTCGGGTTTACAGGCATCAGAAACAATATTGATCAACAATGTCCGCTTGCCATCAGCCGAGAGCCTAGACAAGTTTACAATGTTTACATTATATATGGATATAAATTGGTAGGGAGTATGTGTTATGTGAGGATGGAATGCATGTAAACAAATTATTACCCTCTAGCATATGGATCATTTGCAAAGCATCTTTCAATCCTTAAGGTGCTAGGATGATATACAGAGACTTTATAGACATAGTAACAGCCCTCCCAAGATTTTGACCCATACGCAGTCCAAACCCCATTCGTCTCTTTAAGCTGGACAATTTCTAAGGGATCCTCCCCAGATGCATCTCCATAGATAAGAACACACACATTCTGTTTTGTGATAAACAAAAAATAAACATTATGTATTGATCAATAAAATGAGTATTTGTAGGCAACAGATGATTACTGGTGTACGCATCAGAAAGGAAAATATGGACAAAAAGCTAAGAAAATTTTTACTTGAGCAGTTGGGGCCCACAGGTAAAATGTGATAGCTTCATCTGAGAAAACAGCACCAAGGGGACCAGTATAAGAGAACATTTCATCAATGACCCCTGGTAACTGCACACCAGTAGCACTGATTAATATTCCTGCAGCTAAATACAAGAAAACGGAGCAGTCACAGACTATAAGGTAGTAGAATAAGAAAGGCTACTTTTGTAAGTAAAAATCTGGTTATATATGTATAAAGAAGTGACAATAGAACAAAAACTGTAATGCATAATAAAAAAACAACTTTCATGTGGTCAAAATAATGACACAACAATATGATGAAGCATCACAAAAGCAGAAAGTATTGTCATCAATCCACATAAAGCCCAATTAAAACACATAGAAGTTAAATCAGCAGCATTAATAATACAGAAGCGTACCAGTCGAATACTAATTCCTTGTACAGAAAGAACTCCAATTGGATGGAATAGAAACTAGCCACTATCATAGGGTTCAAAAATACTCCTGATTTTGTAAATGCAACTATATCAAAGAAAAAAAGCTTACAACTGAATATGGCAACAGATAACTGGCATTTGAGTCGATCTTCAGCAACCAAATCAGGAGGAACCCTAAAAGCTTTATACTCTTGAAGATGTGGAAACTTTTTAATTACCTACATTTAAACTCCATTAACAAGAAAGAAATAGAAGTGGTATTCAGAACTTAAAAAGCAAGATAGATGCAAAAATAAATATAGTAAGATACCTATACTAGTCTATGCTACATGGGCCCTTCTAAACTAGAAATATTTGTGTCGGACGCTTATTTAGAAATGGATGTTGAGGGGCTGACATTTATGACAAAGACTTAGATCAGTGATGAAAAACCAAGGAAAAGAAAAGGGTGAGAGATGCAACAAATAAATTCTAATGTAATGGATAATGATGGAACTGCTGATAAAATATATGAGTGCAAGAAGTACATCATATTGCCCAAATTGTCAAACTCTTTGTCAGAATATCACTATATCAGGTGCATCCCCTCATATCTAATATATATACTTTTAGCAAGTATAAGGTTTAATACTACAGTTTAGTACTGCAATTTATAACAATAAGGAAAAAAAGATTTTAACAACTTTATTGCTGAAAGCAGATCAAAATCTTACATATTCTGGAAGCCCGTCACTACAAACTGCAAGCTTATATTTCATATCATAACCTTCAATGTAAACATTAAATGTTAACAATGTTTAAAGTTGCCTTTGCAAATGCAAAGTAAATTAATATAATTTTAGACCCATTCTAGTATATTGCTAACCTTCAATTCCGTTGTCTCCTGCAGACAAATTAGCACTTCTGCTGGAATACAGATAACAAGACCCTTCAATAGCATCCACATTCCAAGCAATCAATGATTTACTGACCCAATATGCCCTTGATTGCTCTAACATCACCTGCAAGTTAATGAACTTATAAAAGTTAATAACATCAAGTTTCCAAACTCGTGACATAACTTCTTGCACAGTAAATCTTTAAATGGAATATTCCTTTGCCAAATGTAGACTAGAATGTAGCACTACATAAAAACTGTCTTAATGATAGTATGGACCTTTACGGGTACACGTTTGAACATATAAAACCTCATATAAAAAGGTGGCATACTTTTTCTAGTAAACCAAACCAACCAAGCCGACCACTAGTGTATCCCACTCTTAGAGAGGGGTACCGGTGAGGGTAAAATGATCTTATTTCTACAGTTCTATCGGTAAGAATAGAGACACTGTTTTCATAAACACACTCGGCTTTACACTATATTTTAAAGTACTGGGGAACGGAGTCTAGTATCCGACCCTGGATCTCTTCTCACTCTATGATTTTTAGTAATGCACACTTTAACCTTAAAGTTAGAAACTTCAAACAATACCAACCCTTACCATCGCCAAACACTACAATTCAAATAATCGAAGTTTTTACATCAAATATCACATTTTTAAACCATCTGAACCTTAATTCTAACTCTCATCAAGTCTTCAACTTTCTTCAACTAAACTATCCACCCCTCCATTTCATCTCAACAACAATATAATAATAACAATTTAGCAACAAAAAAGAACAACATTATAATAATAACCACAAATTGTCAAAAAATTCAATTTCTTGAATATTTAAAATGCAAATTTATCTACAAATCATACCCATTAACATATTACAACCAAATAAACATTGAGATTAAAATATTATACTTGATTGCAATAATTTAAAAAGAATAATTTAAGTAAATGAGAGTTACCTGAGGAGAAATTTTAAGGGGCATAAGTGAGCAGCTACAAAAGCTTTGAACTTTACGTTTGGGTTTGAAATTTGAGGCAGTACTGAGTCTGGGCCGAGTGAAAGAAGCTGTGAGTGTGTTGTGATGATTAATTGGTGGGTTAACTCGGGGTGACTCGGACTGAGTTGAGAGAAGAGGGAGTAGAGGAGATAAAAGTGCAACAGGCATGGTGGTGTTTTAATTAAGCCACATAAAGTGAATGCATCATGTATGCATAGGGCTGTAAAATGATCGGTGAAACCGGACACCCTGTGCTCCAGTTATTTGTTGGGTGTCCAGATTCGGCTCCCAGATCATTTTATTCGCATATAAATTGATATTGGGTATTTAAAATTGGGATACAAACCGAATATAAGTAGGCAGTTTCTATTTTCTATCCGGGTAGTTTATGATTCGTCGAATATGATCCACTAATATTAATTATTATTTTTTTAATTATTCAAATAATTATCATTTAGTCCAAAATAAAAATGACACTATAAAAGTATAATAATTACGAATTAAAACTTATATATATGATGATAAGTAATGCATGATCCCGGTGAATAAATCATATTTTGTGAAAATTTAAACTTAAATAAGATATTAAAATTAAAAATTTATAAAAGGATGATTATTTACCTACAAATGTAATGTGTTAAAAATATTATTTATATATGAGTTCGAATCGAATACGAATTATGGATCATATTCCGGTATTCCGCTAGGATCATTTTATAAAAAATAATATGAGACAGATGAACGGGTATATGAACGCTCATATCCAGATCATATTTTATCCGAGTTTAATTTTCTCGACAGATTTGGATCGTTTATGAAACAAATATCAGACATGTATCATATTTTCGAACCGAATATAAATCGAGATACCGGATAGTCCGGATCAATTTACAACCTAGTCATTCCTTGTTTTTCTTCACGCTCCTCCGTTCCAAAATAAGGGTATGTGTTTTACACATATTTTAAAATATAAAAAAGGTTTATTTAGAGAACTCATTTTTCAATTTTTTTTGAATAAAAATATATTATATAAATTTTTATTTAGTAAAAGAAAATTGAAAAATAAATTGATGAAGTAAAACCTTAAAATACGTGATAGTGATAGTTCCATACCCCAAATTAATAGTTGTACACCCTTTCTTATGGTTGATTTAAATAACCTTAATTTTGAGCGTGCAAATATCACTACCCTTCAATAATATATAACTAAAACTCAATCTTAATATATTTAGTAAATTTAACTATATATTTTTAAAAATATACGACTAAGACTCCTTTTTAAATATTTACTAATTTTAACCTTAATTTTTTAATTTAGGCATAAAATAAACATTCCAGTTAAATTTTGAATAAATAAATCGACACATGCAGAATACGTGAGGTCTGAGGGATATATTAGTCAAATGCAATATTGTCATTTTTTTGTATAAACTATATCGGATCATTAAAGATATATGCACTTATTACTATTTTTTGCTTATTAACTAAATATTTAAATGCTTTTTTCTATATTTTATATCAATATGTATCCATGTATATGTATAAAATGTTATATATGTCTAATAAAATTTTAATATATGTTTATATTATTCTTTTCTTTCCATCACACTTCTTGCTCAATATATTCATGAACATCCACCGCCTAATTTTTTTTTTTAAAACCCTTCTATAATTACTAGAAATTGGACCAGATTTACGTGAATTTTATTTTATTCCAAAATTAAAAAATCAAGATTAAATTTAGTAAATACTTTAAAAGGGGATTTAAGTTAAATATTATTAAAAACGTCGAATTAAATTTATTAAAAAAGAACTTTAGAAAACGCAAGTTTCAGATTGTATCTATGCCAAAAAAACAAAGAAAAATTCTATTCCAATTATTCCATTTTTGAGAACAAACTTTTAGATAGAATTCAGTCCTCTCCCCAAAACTCGGGAGCATCATTTAAAAAGAAATATTAAACAAAAAATTTTATGGGTCGTTTCAAGACCTGGGGGCAAGTTTATCGCTGCAACCATGACACAGAGAAATTAACAAGCAAACGGCACCCTGGAAAATTAGTGTTTACATATTTGATAAACCCCAACACAAATGTCCAACTTACCCCTTGTCATTTCTATTTTCAATAATAAAATACAAATATGTAGGAAGAAAGAAAAAATAAACATCTAATACACAATCGCACTATTTTGAAATTCAATGGCCATTCCTTGGGATTTTTCAATTTCTGTTTTCATTTATATGCAATAAGTTCAGTATATAGAATAAATCAACTAGCACGACATAAAAAATAATTTATGCACTAAGTTGAAATATCATATATTCATTGATAAAAAATTATTTATCCCTAAGTTCACCTTTTCTTTCTATTATGTAGAACAAATCAACACACACTTCCTATATATAAGAGTAACACCATATTTAGAACACACAAACATTGGTTACAAATAACAGTAAAACCATATTTGCAACACACTGGTATAACTGTATAAGAAAGACGGAATATCCACTATTTTCTATTAAAAGAGATTACATCTTCATATATAAAGAACTGAAGTAGTCTGATTCTATTGCACAAAAATTGCTTTGGCTAGAGCAGATACAATTTTGTTCTGCATTTTCTTCCAGAATGAATTAAAAGTTCCTTTTTGATTTCTCTCTTTTCTCTACTCAACTTGACCAAAGGATAGCTGGGAGAAGGAAAAAAAATACAGAATCAAGGAGCATTTGATTTTGACAAGTAATCGCCAATGGTCAAATAAACATGCTCGCCTAAACACAGCTCAACTTGAGCCTGGTCGATGACACAGCCAACCTTAATCTGCACACATAATGGGGTAAAAAGAGAAAAATTAAAACCAGTACCTCGAAATCTAATTTGGTTTCTCAAGTGCCTGGTAAAAACATGTTTAATAAACATTATAATTGAAAACAAGAGGAAAGAAGATTTTAAACCTTTCCGTTGCTAGTTTGAAACTCTGATTTCAAGCTGTGATAATCCCTCGACAACAAGTACGTCTGCAAATTTTCCGACAATTTTGTATTTCCTGCAACAATTGACGAACTTTGTAAAGCAAATGTAAGAAGAAACCAAAAAGAAAATAGCACCACGTCTTCATTGCTGGAAAAGGAACTGATAGATGAACCTGCGTATAATGCGACTATAGCATCATTGTTGAACATAAAAGTTGGCCTCGCTAATGTGATGGCAAACTTCAAACTTGAAATGTCAAAGATCTCTTCAGCAATAACCACCTGCAAATAACACACAAAATAGTTATGGAAAACTAAAGGATTTATATGTGATATAATTTAGACGCATGATCTTCATCATTTTCTTGTTTAAATCCTGGCCCATTCTAAGGGTGAAGGGAATAGTCACTACAATTCTAAACACTTTACGATCATCCAACGAAAAATATAAAAAGATCATTGCATTCTACTTGTTACCCATAATATAACAAACAATTTATAGGTTAGAGTTTGGTTCTAACGCAGTAAAAGGTTCCCACTTCCCAGCATCTAGGGGTGTACTCGTTCCTTCCCAATTGTAACAAACTCCTTCTACAATCAGAAACCTAGAATGTATTTCTTCCGTCATATTATTCTTCTAGTGAGGTTCCAATTTAAAGATGTCTTCTTTTTATTGTTAGAAGTACTTTTACAGGAAACTTCCAATAATAACCTCAAAACTATAGAGAAACTGGATTCCCAGCTATATGTGTATCTCTAAAACCCACCACATCCAATGTCTTGTGTATATGTAGAGATAAATGACATCAACAATGAATGCTTAAAGAAAGAGAACCGTGACTATGTCAGAGAAAATTATGGAGGTAATCTTTATTCTTAACAGGAAAGCATGCCAAAACAAGAAGACACCAGTATTGTATGGATAAAGCAACACACAAACACCCACTATTATTTTGCTTTAAGTATACACACACTGCAAAATAAACCTAACAAAATGGTCGGATCAAATTGGGTTGGGGAATATGGTATTGTCTGAACTGTGCAACAGAAATAATAACTAGATGGTATTTAAAGCAAGCAATCATGATTTCACAGGGCAACAATTCATAAGCATTCAAAATTCTCTACTACAACTGTAAAAAAAATCTACATATTCTCTGCACACATCACCTTCTGCTAAAGAAATTGCAGATGCAATTTAATGAAGCACAGAACTATTGGAATAACTATCTACCGCATTTTCAGAAAAGGTACAGAGGCACATGAAGCTGATTGAAAAATAAATATGAAATGCAATGGCATTTCAGCGAGACATTAATAATTCCTTTCAAAAAATTAAGCCAAAATAGAACAGATTTCGCGATAACCGCCAGACAAATTTTACTTACATATTGAAAGGAAAAGTAGTATAATGGGCTTATGGCAGTATTCAGTAATGATGACGAAGACGACAATAATAAAAGGACAATGAAAAGAAAAGTTAACGGCCAAATGCCTAGCAACAAAAACTTCTTTTCCCAGAAATTACACTATTAATTGAGCAGACTGTGTTCTAGCATGACTTAATTTGGCCATAGCATTAGATAAGAATACCTGTCGCCCAGCAGAAACATACATGAGTTCGATTTCATTCTCATCTCTACTATTGCAAAAATTTCTATTTCTAGTAAGTGACATCCAATAAGCTGATAAGACTAGTTTGGATTATGTTAAACATCTTTAGCTTTGATGAGGAAAAAAGAAGTAAACATATATTCTCAACTAATCACTGAAGTGCAGAAGTACGAGTCAGGTAGCAATCACACTACATCTTAACTAATAGCCAAAATAATGTTCAGTGAACCACTAAGATATTGTGAACTGCTAGTCTCAGATAGAGATATTCAGAAGCTGTCAAATAACAGAATGAGTCATCGACTAATGGCAAGAAACAGGTTAAAAATATCAGAATCCCCAAGGACAGTACTGCAGGCACTTCAAAATAATAACAAAAAACATGACATTAAAAATATTGAGGTGTGAGCCTATTAAAACACCACTTTACCGCGTGCTGAGGAATCATGTTAGAAGGAAGCAAAGAAGAACCCAGTACATCCCTGATGTATGATTCCTGCATGAAGAAATAACTAGATGAAAAAGATGATTATAATTCCACGGAATTTGTAAGGTCCGAAGAAGCACTGAAGACGCTTTCTGATATCCAAAACGATATGCTCCCGAAGGCCAAAGACTTGTGTTCTAACGAAGGAATTAATGCAACCAATAACAAAATCCGGCAGTCCCTGGATATAGTATTAACAGACACTTCCCTCTGTTCACCAAATTTAGACATGAATCATGCATGAAGAAATAAGTTGGTGAAAAAGTTTACACTTCCCTAAACTTAAATTTTTTATTACATGTGTGCCTCAAAAATTTGAGCTGAAACTGAGATTGGCAGACACTCAGCAAGCCACATTTAATCACAGACTTGACATTGTGTTAACAGCTTTTCGATTATTCAGCAAGAACAGAAAAAAAAATGAAAGATTGGAAAATTTCTAAAGCAATGAGAACCAAATCAGAAGGCTGGATAAATTGTATTTTCGTCCTAATACTAAATAAATTGTAACAACTCTTAAAAACAATACATCTATATATTCTACTACATTACACCATGAAGCGAGAAATGAAGTATATTTATATTTATTTCAAATAAGAGATATACTTGCATCAATTAGCCGAAAAATAATATAAGATGCTTATATCATTTAGACATCATTATGATGTCTAATAATTTTGTATCGTTATTATGTATCACTAAAAAGATTAAACAGATTAATATATTATACATACAGTAACATGTTTTTTGTTCAAAAGTCAAAACAATGATAATTAGTATTATACCTTAAAATATATTCTACTATATATACTAGCTTATAGCTTATAACCTGTGCACGCACAGATTACTTTTAATATTTGTTATCTTATTATTTATATTTTAATGTTTTATTTATATTTGCATGTGTTTATTTCAACAATATTTCTAAGGAACTAGTTTTCGACATTCTAAGTTTTGATATCAGTAATACTATTAAATTGTTCACATTCAGTTCCAAGTGTATAAAATATACTTATACTGAGACTAGATTTGTGGAATTAGATCATTGGTTTTAATTTTATTTTGTTACATATTTTAAAAAATGTATTGCACATATTTAAATTAATGTTCATTATGTTATAAACTGCTTATTATTTGAGCTATTTGATAATATTTGAAAAATATGATGAAAATATTAAATGCTATGTATGTCCAATTCCAAAAATATCATTTCATAAAACTCTGAATGATCTTTATATATTTTATATATAATATAAATTTTTTGATACAACCATGCAGAGGGACTAGTTAATAGAAGTGAAATAAAATAAACACTACAATTGCACTTAGCAATTGGAGTAACACCAACTCTTCCAAAATACTAAATTCTTGTATAAACGTAAATCTCAATTTATGTCAATGGTTGCATAAAGATCTTTACGAAGATATTAGATATAATTTCCAAAAAGCATATACGGCAGAAGAAACTACCAACAATTCAAGAAAAATACTGCCAGCAAACTAAAAAAGGGAACCTGCAAATTCAGTATCTGTTGAGACTTTGATGCATCTTCATCTAAAGATCTGAAGAAGACCTCTACCATGTCTGTGGGTTCTAAGGCAGCCTTCTTCCGTAACTTCTGGATCCTATTTACCACCTACAATATAGTGCAAACTTCAGCAGGCCAGAAATTTTTCCAATTTGCATGAATGACAATATTACACGAAAAAACAATTTGAATAGAAGACTAATTTGACATTTACAACTAATAAAATATTGGTCATGTAAAATACCTCACGAGCAACCCCAGCTGCAAAAAGGGAGTCATCCTGCCTTAAATCCAGTATTACCAAAACATCACCTAAATGTGTAACCAAAGCAGAAATATCAAGTTATAGACATGACTGAAAAATTCTACACCGTTATCAAAAGGGGGGGGGGGGGGGGGTACAACAAATAAAGGTGAATGCTGCCACTACCATCTCCAGCCGCATCCATTTCCACTTCTGTCCTATCAGCAGGTCTTTTAAATGTCCGAACGATCTACAAGTTTATGCATAAATCACACGAGTCTTATTAAGATTCAATCTAAGCAGAAGTTAAAACCAAAATGTTTTAGGGACAGTAATCTCCAGGATACTGTTTAAGAACTCAGTTTCTTCTAACATCAAAAGATACAAAATGCTAACACAACAAGCAAGAATAGTATGTTATGGTGATGAATAACGAAAGAATAATAGCATATAAATACTAGTTCTTCCTGGAATGAGCATACAATACAGCTAGCATAATAGTATTGGGTGATTGAATCGCAACTCAATCACTAGCCCAAAATAAATCCCAAGAACAATAAATCACAACCAATCTTATTCCCAAGAAAACTCTGTACATAATCCAAGCATAAAAACCAAAGAAGATAAAGAGAATATAAATACTAATTAACAACCCTAACCGCCTAGGGCCCATAAACAGTGGGCTTCTGCAAAAAATAAACTATTAACTACAGCCTACATAATTATTACATATATACTAATATTCAGAATGTTAAAGATATACTCTATATAATATAGAATATGAAAACTCTTTTTTGTATCCATTTTGATTCCTCGTCACTTTACAAATCATGGAAGATAGCAATTTTAGACAAAGTTCTAATAACCATTTTATTTACGCACACAGAACCAAAGACTAGTTTTCCCGACAGGTATCATCATCTTTCCTTCCAAAACATGGCAGAGAGCAATTGTAGACAAGTTGCAACAACCATTGTATGTACACACAACCAAAGACTAGTTTTTTTCCAGGAACCATAACAGCCTGTCAAAGATTTCTCCTATCCTAACCCGAATATATAACCAAAAATGAGAGATGGAGTTGTGGGAAATAAGATGTAATGATTCTACTGTTTCTTAATATAAGATGGAATCTAGAGACAGAAATGAGAAAAGTCACTCCAGCAGGTTGATTTAAATAAATAATACCATAAATATATACAAGATGGAAACTAAAGAAGGAAAATAACTCCATTCAGTGAAATCATTAAATAATATTACAAACGAATCAAAAAGTAAATTTAAACTACTCAGCTTGAAGAGAGAGAGAGAGAGAGAGAACCTTGATATCAGTCAATTTCAAACAATGAGTACCCAAGGTTATTTCACCAGATTTTTCAAAAGCTAAGATGTCTTCTTGTGACATTGCCTTCACTTCTTTGGAGACCATTCCCATCGACTTTCCCAGCCTCTTACCTAACACACTAATATATCCATATATATATATATATATATATATATATATATATATATATATATATATATATATATATATATATACTGTAAGTATTTAAGTGTGTAGGCATGTGTTTTATATGTACTGAAAAAATCTAGTATGCAAGAGAAATAAATATATGAAATGTTTTGCATATATAGCACAACTAAATACCTAAAGTCGGGTTCTGCACGCAAAGAAGCATACTTCAGAGGATCATTACAGGGGATAATGGATTGCACATTAAGCTCCTCCAGCACATACTGCAATGACAATATTAAACGAAAAAACAAAAGATGAGATAATGCACAATTCAGCATACTTAATTGAAGTGCACAATTGTCTTAAATTTTATGAACTTACAAAAAATATTTCGAAAAAATGAGGGTACAAACCTACAATTTCCAACACAATTCAGCATACTTTATGAAATGCCTAAATAAGCACTGGTAATTAGTCTACTCATTATATGACGCCAAAAGTAACAGCGAAAGTACAACCAATCACATAATGGGAATGAATAGCACAAAAGATATACTTGCTACCCTTCAAATCCAACTAACATACAGCATTACAACCTATTATAACACAGGAGCTCCATCCGAACCTCACAATTAACCACAAATAATCCCTTGGTTTCATCCCTTTTCTTAACCATTGTCGCGCACATGTGTGTTTGTTAAAACAACTTGTCAGACTAAAAGTTCATTGCATGGCATTTATATTTCGAACGAGTGTAAGTTCTACTGCAAACCTCTTTAAGTTTTCCTGCAATGTCGTCAAGGAACTCAGCATCAGGATGTACAACAATCATCTCTCTGAAACAATAGAATATACAAATGAATTAGAAAAAGAATACAGAGTAACAAAAGGAACATACAACAATAGAGAAGAAACTATATAATACTGGGCATGAGATTATGAGAATTCATAAGCTTACCCAAGCGGTGTTTTAAGAGGTTTACTGTTCCGCTCACGGATATTTCGGGCCAGATCAATAATTGTCATCATCCTATTTACACTTTGTTCAAGGCGTTCCCCTCTCTGAGATGGCAGTGTTACAGTTTCAGAGGTCAAATATAGTATGATGAAACAAAAAAAACAAAATTATTTGCTCCACATCATTTGTAAAACAAGTAGATAGTTGTACCTTTCCTTCTACTTCAGGGAAAGTGCAATAGTGAATGCTTTCTTCTGCTCCACTGGAAACTTTTCGCAAGTTCTGGTACAGAACTTCTGTGAAGAACGGTGTAAATGGAGCCATTGATTTGCAAGATGTTAGAAGCACCTAAATTCCACAGCCATATCATTTAAATAAGATTTCTATAGTGGAAAGAGAGGAAGTGACTAGTTTACTAGTACAATGAAATGAAAACAACATATAAACGCCAGAAATGCCATACTACTGTATGGTATGGTAACAACTAACAAGTAGTATGCTATGCAGGATATGAGGATAGTGTTCGAAGAGTTCATTTAGGGATTCAGATTCACTCAAGCTAAATTTTTGGAGGATTGTTTGGAACTCAAATACTGTAATAAAAAAGGGCAAGGAATTGTAAAATATAATGGTGTCAAGTATCCATTCACTCTGTCAAAAGTGCCCATGTGAAGGTCATTGCTTACTTCACCAAAGCCCTAGTATATAAATTTCCTTCCAGATATTAAGAAAGTATCACCATACCCTTCAGCCTGGATGATGTTCAATGAATACAGCACCACCAATCTGAAGCTATTGCAACATATTTGAATCTTTCAAGCTGCCTTATATTCTACCAGCTACAGGAAATCTACAGATATGCCACTCCAAATACTCTATGTAAGATTTAACTTGAATACTTGGAAATGCTGATAACTGCTTTAGGCTGAAAACTAGTACAAGTATGAAAATCACCCCTGGAAAATTATATTACCAGCAAAATCAAGCCTCGTCAACCAATACTATCTCATCTACTTTCCCTACTTTAGTTGACTGATTTATTCTTCAACTTTTACATTTACAATGTACAAAATGGTCAATATTGACTTCAGTACCACATTCCAACATCTTGAAGCACAAATCATAAAGTGCAGGCACTAATAAGATAGAGAGTGCAACTGCATTTAAATAAAATAAATATATAAGTCTCACATGGTAAAGGGTAGAAAGTGCTGTTCTACAGTCCTTTTCTGTCTTTCGCCCTTGCCCTTTTAGCCTCTTCCGGTTGAACCGTACATAAATATTTGTCAAATTGTCTAAAAATTTAAGGAGACAAGGAACAACCTGCAGATAAAGATGAGACATATTAATCTGTATATTTATTATAGTACCTTGTGTAGTCATGTAATTTGCATTTTGCACTCCGTGTTGCATGCTAGACAATATTGGTCAGACGAGGTTCTAACTCTATAAAACTTTCAAATGGTAGAAGCAAATTATTGTCTTCATTATTTAAATTTTCTCAAATGACAAGTTACTACAGGTTTCTGCATAACTAAAAATCTGGATTCTTTTCAAATAGCAACATACTAGTAAGGAAATTATAAAAAAAGATAATCTTAGTACTCTGTTGTACTGTACTACCAAAGCCATAATTTTTTCAATTTAATTATATTACAATTTGTAATTCAGACTATCTCCGATGGAGAAAACAGTTCAAGCAAAATGAACATCTAATTTCTTAATCATAGAGCTGTGAATTCATGTTATTTGTAATTATGTACAAGTTAAAACCGGTTTCAATAGCAATAGAAAATCCAACACATACCAAACATTTTTTACTCCAAAACCCTACTGCAGTATCTCGGGCCTACAATGAGACTTGAACCCCCGACCTCCAAAAGTTCTCTCCAACAGTATCAAAAATTAAATAGAACTTCAATTTTACGATTTCACATTTTAGTATTTACCTTGTTTACCTAGATTTTGTACTTTGACTTGATCAAAGCAGCAGTTACGGAAAAAATATTCAATTAAATACCATAGGTTTATCAAAGTGGATAATCATATCTTGCATCACAGAAAAGCTACAATTTATCACGGTATGAAAGCAAAATAATACCACCCCTAAATAAGATACTATCTAAATAATTCACTTACTGCATTGGCCCTCAATTTTTTCATCTTCCAGCTTATACTGTTTTTAAATATTTTATCTAGATAACATATTAAATCATCAACAAAACCTACTCACAATTACACAAGTATGTTCAGACACTTCGGATAGCCAACACAACAGAGAGAAATTGACAGATTTTATTTTAAATATAACCGTGTACAGCCTGTAGGCATCCATCTCTTGCCGAACAAAATAAACTAGACTTTGAGTTGCTGAATTGATCCACTGGTCAAGAACATTAGAAGAATTTTGAAGGGTGGCTTGATCAAAAGGTGTAAATTGTGCAAGGCCCTCGACCTCAAGTCTTTTTGTATTCTGAATAAGAAATCTATATGCATTGTACCATGGCAAGAAAACATCTTTGACCTGCATGAACATTATGTGAGAAGGAAATTGCACCACAAACTGCGAAAAGTTGAGCAACAGCTCTACAGGTATTTAATATTCTCATAACCAAAGCAGGAAAAAAGGTCAAAATGATACTTACAACACCATAAACTCCTTCCTTTTTGAACCGTAAAGGCTCAGCACGTACAACAGGGGAGTTTATAATGTACAATCTTAAGGCGTCCTGATTAACAATATATTAGATCATAATCTCTGCTGAAAATAATATATGACAGTAGAAAAAGGTGATATCCACGGGCCAAAGTTATTTCTCATAGAATTATTAGAAATAATAGCAACACTTACAGCACCATAGTCATTAATAACTTCCATAGGTGACGGATAATTCTTTAATCTTTTACTCATCTTTTTTCCATCCTCAGCCAGGACCAGACCGTTGCAGATAAGATTTTTAAAGGCGGGTTTACCAAATAATGCAGTAGATAGGACCATGAGAGTATAGAACCTGCAGTACACAAAGGAATAAGTTAATTGCTGCTTGCCAAGTTTTTCAAATAAACTATATGTGAATCTGCTTGGTAAAATAGGGATAGGGCAGCCACAATTTTACATAACTTCTTCACTTATCCCTCATACATTAAACACTGCAAAAGTAACTTGGACCTCAAGATTAACCACCACTACATATGATTATGAAATTGAGAGACTGGCTGCAGACATTTTGAAAGGGAACAAGCATATTCAATCGACTCTAGTAAGTAGATGGAACCTATTATCAACATTAGTAAGTAAAATGAAGTTAAGCCATACAGAACTTCAGACAGGAGACTATGTGAAATTAGACCTAATTATGCAAGAAAGATTCACACAAACATTTGCAACAGTCTTACAGATTAGAACAGGACCCTGGTGTTGATCACAGCACCCAATCATTCCTATATACCAAATATTCAAATAAGGTCATAACATAGCACAGTACTGCCCCCAAAAAGATGTAGGAGCCTAGAACCTTGGCCTTCATAATGCAATGTGCCACATTACAATAAACTTACTGCAGTTTAGTTTGGTTATTGTCCATTTTAATGTGTCATATATATTTGCATCAATTCATTCCATTGTACTTTTTATGGCTTACGAAAATCATAATTGCACTAAGTTTGCATATCTGCCTTATATCCCATTTCCAGAAAATAAAATTTAAAATTGTCAATAAATACCATATCCCTAAACTACCATAAACACCATCAAAGAAAAGGATGCAAAAACTAGGTCAGCATATTCTCTTATTTAGAAATAGTTAAAAATTTCAAAAAACTAGTAAAGAGAACTGACCACCCACGAGTCTGATCCAACCCCTCAGCCACAAAATGACCAGGGAAATTGTTCTCAAATAGCTCAACATTTTCAAATGGGTAATGAAGATAAGCATACGGCATGGATCCACTTTCGAACCAACAATCAAAAACCTGCAATCATAACCACAAAGCTTCATTCTCAATGCATTCTCAGAAAATTTATACAGTAACAAAAGAAGTGTTAGCATTGGGAAAAGGTGAATATCAGAGAAAGAAATGAGGATCCAGGCTCAACTAAACCAATAAAATTGTAAAAATCAATTAATGGCATTGTCACAAGAGGCTAGCCTAGACTCAGAGAGAGGAGCGAGGTTACTAGAAGACCAACACTGCCCTCATTTTAAAGCCTAATACAAATAAATCCAGTACGCCTTAGAATGATCACAGCAGACCACTGAAACAAGTGTTTATTTAAATCAAGACAATGCTGAGAGGGAGGGGTTACCCGAAAATCGAACTATAGACCACGTATAGGTAAATAAAGCTCCTGTGATCATCTGTCCCGAACATGACATATAAGCTATTAAGTATCTTTTTTTTCTACTGTGAAATCACTTTAATCAGCCTCTTCCCATTTTAAAATGTGTTCATTTAGAAACATTTCCGCTCCCCGGTCGGGTTCGGTTCAGTGGTTCGTTCTCAGATAATAATGCACATAATTTAGTGCAGAAACCGTACTGGGGTTGACAACTACATTAGTGGGAGTAAAGATTTAATCAAACGAAAGGAGCCTAAAACTCTAAATAGGGGAACATGATAGGGATATGATAGAGTAGAAGAGTTTGATTTGCAAGAAATAAAAATAAAAGGGAAATATAGAGATGGCCACATGATTCTGGTTGTTATATTCAATCCATTCATAATTGAAACACACATTGTTACTCCATCAGTGCATCTATAACAATAAAAGGGCCTAGTACTTAAGTTGAGGGGACAGATGAAGTAGGAGGTTTCTAAAGGGTAAGATTTGTTAACAACGTTTTAATTACGTCATGAAAAAACAGAATCATACTAGTAACACGTAAATACAAGTTAAACAGATATGCAATATATTATATTGATTGTTGCATGAATATCATGGTCCAATATCAAATGGAAGCAATCGGGCACAAGTAAGAACCAAGTAAAGAAACTAAGTCCAAGGACTTACATCTTCCACACGTCGAAGTACGCCATGCTTCTTAGATGGAATTGTAATATGATCAATCTTGTGACGATGCAAATCATTAACCTATTGGTGGAAGAATAACAAAGTAAGGCTTGAATAACATTTAAATACAAGCAGTGTTGCCTCCTTAATAAGCAGTGTCAAAATTACTAAAATCTCCATTTAGATGCAAGTACTGTTGCTACATAAATAAGCACCGACATAATTATAAAAATTTTCATATAGATACAAGTACTGAACCACTCTAAAATATTACTATGCAAGAATGGTGTAAAAATCTCACAATTTTTTTTATATTAAAAACTGAGTTGATACATAATAGACCTCATCAACAAATTTACATATTACTGGAAATTACAACATGTTAACCATCAACACAATCAAAAAGTAATTACATAAAAAAATATATACATATATAATACATAAACAGATACACTACCCAAAGATACACACATGATCACTGACAACTTTAAAATTTTATATCAATTGAAGAACTATAATATAGAAATTGAGGACAGAAAAAAACAATATTATTTTTAATTGTCAGCAGCTAATCATAAACATGAATTTATCAAACACAAAAATATAAAAGCAAATAAAACAAAGCAATGAACCTTTGTGCCAGAAAGTTTTTCAAGCTCTTCTACAGAACCTATAACTACAATTTCCTGACCATCCTCGCTAGCCCAAACCGGGAGTGGGGTGCCCCAAAATCTACTTCGGCTGACAGCCCAATCTCTTGCATTTTCTAGCCAATTGTGAAAACGTTTTTCCTGCAATGTAAAATTAAATGAGTAACAGTAAATAAAAAGTGACTATGGAAAAAACTATCGCAATAAAATATGACCTCTAAAGAAAAAACTCACTTATGAAAAATCAATGGCAAGGAATCAACAGTTCATATAATAACAAAGAGAATTTGTCAGATGATATGCTCCAAATGTTAATAATTAGTGATTTAATGGTAATTTTATTTATTATATACAAATAGTATCCTAGGATATTTAAAAGTAAATAATTAGTATTGTTCCTAATTATAAGGAATGCAGTAGTGGTTGTAGCAGATAGATGCTAAGTGGGCAGTTATGCTTAGGACTATATATAGTCATATGTATTTCGTCACTTAAAAATATCAAAAAGAAAAAAAAATGCAAAACAGTTTCTCTGCAAATCTAAGTGTTGTATTTGTTCTGTTTTATTTATTCAACATGATATCAAGAGCCAAATGATCTGCAGGGATTCTGAGGGATTTATATATCATATACATATATGAAACGGACAGCGGTAAAAAAAAGTTTGACAAGAACTAAAGGGAGAAGGAGCAGGTAGAAATCACACACAACAAATTGCAAAAAGAGGTGCTGGACCACTGAACACTCATACACACCACTTCCTATTCATGACCCCCCATATTTACTTTATCATAAAATTAATCATTTTTAGCGGATCAAGTGGATCCCCTTGAATGGTGAAAAATAAAATTCTGCATTGGAGTAACTTAACCACATTTTCATATGACGGCATTTTGCTTACATAGTGCAATAAAATGGGACCCAAAAGTATGGAAAGTGTGCTTCCTATTGGGAATGCTCACACATGGTAGGTCTAGAATTGATTTATATAATTTATCAGTCTTATGGATGATATCCTGACAATAATATATCTAAATATAAAGAAGCATAATGAGATCAAAAGCACGGTTACTAAGGAGGTGCAGACCTTCACAAAATCAGGAACCCAGTATGTTCCTTTATTATTTTCTAGCAGTTGATCTTTTATCTTCTCCACTGCAACGAACCTACCCATAAGATAGTGAATAAGCTTAAATGAAGGTTAATTTTTATGTGTATAAATTAGTAACACAAGAAATAATACAATATGAACACATTGAAACACAATAAATGATACAAGTGTTTATAATATTATACCCATGACATAATTAAATTCATGAAATCTTATATCCTTGCACCCACCATGGTTTTAAACTGGGACAACAGAAAGACTTGTGCTTATAATATTGTATTCATAATCATAAGTATTTTCATAACGACCAAGAACTTCATATCGGATGTCAAGAATTGTAAAACTTCCTTGGGCAATTGTTGCTTAAAGTGGGTCATGTACCAAGTTATATTTTTTCATATTCGTATGACACCTTAAGTAGTAAAGAAGCACTATTCAGCTAGAACTTTCTAACATAATTTTTTTTAATTTGACCAGGGAAAACTAATAGGAATGGTATTTTTTTAATTGAAGTCCGCCTTATTCTAGATAAGTTATTTAACATGCTTCTATTGACTTGGCAGATTGCAATCTGGTATTTGACATTCATGTTACCAACTGTATCTAATGCCCATTAGTGATTTCACCTCCGACTATAGTTCATTTACTCATTCTGAACCTAAATGTTGAAGGTTGTATTTTACGTTTTACCAGATCGTCACACTTATCGGTGTTGTGTCATTAAATTTTACTAACCCCAGAAACGAGTACAATATTTGGAAATGCATACCAGCTAGGAACGGCTCTATATATAAGTGGGGTATCCGATCTCCAACAGAAGGGATACGAATGTGTAAAGCTTCCAGATTTAACAAGCCTGCCCTTCTCCTGCATAGTTAAAAACATAGTCTCATCTTAGTGAGCTAAGCGTTAAATTAATCCAGCACAGAAGCATGCCAAACTAGCAGACAGGCTGGCCAACTTGATAAAGTACATGCCTTTGGTTTTAAAAATATTTGAAACACAATACTTAAGGATTCAATGATAAACAACCTTCAAAACTTTACTAGTTACCAATATATAAAATATTAACTATATGGAAGCAACAATTCGGAAGTTTTTCATACATATATCACAAGCCTTTTCCTGTAAATCCAACAAATAAACCCCCTTGCAAGACCAGCTAATATAGTCGGCCATAATTACCTTCACAGCTAGAATAATATCTTTATCTGCATCCTTGACATAGCGGCCCTTAAAGTCAGTAATTCTATCAGTAAAGCAACCATCATCATCAACTGCCACAACCAGAGACTCTCCCTAAGAAGCCAGTCAAACACAACAGCATCTCAGTACAGTTAAACAAAATAACAGGAACAATTATATATAACCAAATAGATCTCTCTAAAGATAATAGAACCATTTATAGCACCAATGGAGAAATGGAGGAAGGGCAACCCATTATATAAAATATTACAATGCACAGAAAATATAAAGCTCAATCAGAAATAGTGATGCTACATATGCATTTTGTAAGCACTACAAGTATATGCTTATATTTTGTAATAGGCATCGAAATTTGAACTTATAATTTTACTTCTTGAACAGATTGAAGTATAACTGTTTGATTTCAGTAAAAGAGTATTCACATTCTGCAGAAAACAAGATAAAATTACTTTCCCATTTCAACCATATGAGGAAAGCTTAGTGCTACTATTATAAAAGAAACCTTTGGAAAAATTCTCATTTGTTGCATTAACCAGTAGCATTCCTAGCTATGTTTCCCGCATTAACTGCATAACTAGCTTTTTACCTGAACACTCTAATTTTGCCAATATACCTGGGTCGGCACGACATGAATTTTCCTTCACAAACGACCACACACTTGCACTCTTTAACACCCCAGATTAAATGAGATAAAGGGAAAATTTGCTTCTATGATACTCCTTCGTCCCACTTATATTGTCATTTTGACCAAATTTTGTTCGAATTGATTTTTTATAATGGAATTTATTAATACTATATAATATATATAATTTTTTAAAACAACATAATATTAAACTATGTCTATTGTATTATACGATTTAAAATTCGGATTTATACAAACAATATAAGATAATTTTTAGTTTGACGTCAAAATTTGATCAATTTGACTAACATATTTAAATTGACTATCAATTTTATAATAGGATAAGTGGATAACATTAAAGGGCCAGAGGGAGTATCTCTTTGATTTAATACATAATACACTGCATTTGATTACTTGAATTGCTAGTAACAGATACCATACTAAAAATGTACAAAAGAAATCAACACCTAATAAAAAAGGCATTGAACATTTATACCGAGTACCCACGCTTGTGTACAAATTTAAGGGATCTATATGTTCTAAATTCTAATCTACATAATATAAAAATTTACAAGACAAATAACAATGAAAGTAGGAATAAACAAATGGTTTAATTCAAACCACAAAGCAAGAAAGAAGCAGGCTATCCCATTTGGCTATAGTTACTTTTCACTTAAATTCATTATTCATAATATAGTGTATAAGTGAAAGGTTTGCATAAATAACAATTATATCAAATTATCAAAAAGTTACTCTAATATTTCAGCCCATACTAAGCTACGCTTAAGCAGACCAAAAGCAGAAATACTGGCCATTGACATATATCTGCAACTAAAATACTACTAAATGCAGCTCTTTAGTATTACTGGCTACATCAAGAATACAAAAACTTCGGGCATTGCCCAACTCACATCGTGTTAAAATACCATCAAAATTAGACATCAACTATACCAGTTCTTAAAATTCCGTGAAGTTAATTAATTGTAATTTCATTACTGGTATACCCGTGTGTCATCTCAATACCTAAAATATGTATGTTTGCGTGATATACAAAACATTTAAAAGAAGTCACAAAAATTTAAAAATTGCCACTGCATTCTCAATATCCAAGTCAAACATTGTACTCTTAATGCAAAACAACTTTGAGAAGAGATAAATATATGAGATAAAAACAATAAAGATGAACTTGGGTAGATTAACCATAGAAAATCCACTACCCCGAGGGTTTCCCGATCAAATAAATTTCATACATTAAATATGATTATACTATTTACTAATAGAAATAAAAGACTCCCATTTTTACCTCCGCCTCGTCAAATCCAAAGAAAAATTGGCTACTTGTTAACACGTTTCTTTATGTTTAGACTAAATTGCATTTTTTAAGTGTACTATTTCTGTGCAGACACTCCGCTGAATACAAGAGTTAAACTACACCTCTCTTAGACTGCATACGGAATAATAAAATATGATTATATAACATATATTTTCTCTTGATTTCTTTTCAGCCCATTATTAGGCGGGCAATAAATCATGCACATCATTCAATTCAGAATAGAGAGATTAGATAGTTGAATTGGCATCCAAACATAATATTATCTTTGGAAAAATTAAGGAAATTATAGTGTAGAAGAGAAACTTATATAAAAAGAACTGATGTGGCACTTACAGTTTATAATGCAGATACAGAACAAGTTATCTGCCCAAATTAAAAGGATTAGCAGAAAAGAAAAGCCTCATGGAATTATATATCACCGTCCTGTAAATCTGCAGCTTTTGGTGTGAACCTAAAGCTGACTTGAAATTTATTTCTAGGTACTTTTTCAGCCGAAGTCACTTTTTCAGCTTATAAGCCGGTCCATAAACAGGCCCTTGCAAAGTTCTAAGAAAATATTTAGCAATTAGGCCCAAAGATGTGCGCATCAGAATCGATCCGAAAACACCAACAAATAATCAAGGTTAACCCCCACTAATAACTCCTACAATTCAAGTGTGTTATACACTATACAAAATCAAAAAATGCCTCCACCCATTCTCTAATAACTGCCTCCTACAAAATCCTTAAAATGGGTTGTCACTAAGCAAGGTACAGACAGAACTCAAAAGACATGGACAAACATGTACATGCAGATTGCGGGCACAGTAAACCCTAATTATTGTAGTATATTCTCCATGATTTTTACATTTAATATTTTGAAAGATCTTGGTATATGATATTTTCCACAATAATTGCAAAATGACAAGTTAAACATGATATTATAAAATTACAAATAATTATATACAAACATGTACAAGAATATTGTCTTCAAAGGCTCAAGTCAAAAGTATAGTGATGTTTGTTCACCTTGGTAATTATCTGATTACTGAGACAGACACGATAATCATCTTCCCCAAATGCTGGAGCACAATGAACAATCCCACTGCCGCTGTCTGAAGTAACATAATCATCTGCAACAACCTTGAATGCCACATCCGCAAAATCTTTGAAGTAATCAAACAATGGCACATACCTGCAATGAGAGAATTATATGTATATCATAAGAATAGCAGGAAATCAGTGTATCCACAAAAGTAATATAGTGAAGCTAGGTTCAATTCCAAATATGCAACTATATATTAACAACATGGCATAATCTCATGACCCGAGCAAATAACATATACTTAAGTCTTCATTTCATCTTTGCTGCTGCTAAACCGAGCGATAGGAAAGGTATACCTAATTCCATCAATGTGCCTTGCGACAATGCATTGTCAAACATCAAAGCATAACTAAAATAGCCCAACAAACCTAGGTCAAAGAGATAAGTTCAGTGATCCTAAAAGACGTGGGGATCAGGATTCAGTTATAGTATATTATGTTGCCACTCGCCACCAATATTCGGTTGTGGGTAAATTTAAAATAGAACTAGGCATAGAGAAAAATATTCAAGTACAATGTCAGGAATAGTTTAGTGCGGATACACAAGTGTTAAAGTGAATATTCATAGCCTAAATGTCTAATAAATATGGCCATATTGGGGGTATGAGCAATAATACAACTTACGAGATTGCTTTATGAATTGGTTGATGCTGAATATAAAATGAATGAACAATTGAACATTGAATTCTCAAGTTCAGACCTCCATGGCTCCATCTGCTTTGCTCTATCTAGAGATTTCTATTTCTGATCATCTTCAACAATATTATTTAATATCTAATTTCTTCATCTACATTTTCTAGTTTCTGACCTAAATACCTAATCCTCTTAGTTAATTTATCCATGGTTGTTACGGCGTCCGTTTTATCGCCATATGGCGCCAGATCGAGTTATTTTCATATGGCGTCTGGTTCGCCATGAGAAGTAGTCCTGTGGCGTCGCCACAGGACGCCACAGGACGCCATGGACGCCACAGGACGCCACAGGACGCCACAGGACGCCACAGGACGCCATGAGAAGAAGTTGAAGATGATTTCGGTGCACCATCCACTTCACGCGAAAGTGGTGGTCGTAAGGGCTGCGGAAATGATGATGGAGATGATTTGTTACTTGATGATTATATTTGATAACTTTGATTATCTTGATATCTTTCTAGTTTTTGTTTTGGTTTGTTATGTTTGAGTACTTGTCACTTATGGATTTGGTTTGTTATGTTTGTTTTTTTATGTTTAAACTCATGAGAATTATTTCATCTTGTTATGGTAAATTAGTAGTATATATTAATTATTATACATATTATATATATAATAATTAATATATTATATATAAACGCCACGGGCGCCATATGGACGCCACGCAGACGATACATCGACATATTGTTGTGGAGGTCCTTGGGCGCCGCGGCTCGCCGCGGCGCCGTGACAACCATGAATTTATCACAAGGCTTATCCTTTTAAGTATGCTTCTGCTTCAACTCATCTGTTCTCAATTAGGTTTTCAAGACTTGTATACTTCATGTGCGAGAAAGTTGGAAGTGAAGCATTTCTATGGCAATTACTCAAGGAGAGTGTAAACTATGAAATGGCATAAATTAAATTCTCGGCTTGAAACAAATGAAATTATCCTAAGATAATTATCATCAATGTATAGCACATTGTTTCTTATATTGACATCACATTGATAATTATTCTAAAAAATGAACTTAAAGCCTAGAATACATCTTAACAACATCCTGTATAGCACCAAATATAGGTATGTATTGCTCCTAAGATTCAATATCCTTAACCAATTTATTTGTAGTTTCACACAGAAGCTCCTCCATACCTAGAACCGATGAATCCCAACACTTAAATACCATGAATCCTGTTACTAAATAGTAAATACAGTTGGCTAAACACATGTGAATAGCTATATACTAGTACTGGCAGCAGCTCTTCAGGGCAAGAATAGGGAAATCACCTGTTCTATCAAAGTGTTCTTTTCTTTATGGATAAAAAGACCTGAAAGTTGGTTGGCTTATTCCACACAAGCCCTCTTGAAATAGGAAGTTAATACCTAAGCCCTACATCCAAAAATATAACTCGCACTACCAAGCAGCTGTTGAAATAACCAGGTTCACTACCATAGCTAATTATGAAAGTGGTACTGCCAGAAACTCCACTCGGGCTCCAGCACAAAAAACCACAACAAAAGTAAAACCTGATCCTAGGTTGTATGGCTTATTACGAATCGGTCCTCGTAATGTCTCGTATATATAAGAAGTTGAGACATTTGCCTTTTTGGAACTCACACAACTGCATACCAAGCAATTGCTGGAATAATCAAGCTAACTGCCATAGCTAATTGCAAAAGTAATACCAGCCAAAGTCCACTCGCGGTCCACGGTCCACCAAAAACTACAACAAAAACCTCTGCAACAGAAATCCTTATCCTGAGCATAATACAACCTGCCAGTCTGATAAACTATGTCGGGCCTTCCAAACCTTCCAGTCTGATAAACCCCACCCTACTTGTAACAGTGCACAGATCTCCCTCAATTCACAAGATTATACACCCCTTCCCAACCAAAAAACAATAACCACATCCACCAGACTTTAAAAAAGATGTACAAATCCCAAAATTCTAGTCCCCGAACCACCCTACTAATAACAGTGCAAAGAGCTCCCCCCCCCCCAAAAAAAAAACCCCAAATACACAATGATCATACAGCTAGAAGAGTACACAGATAGGCACACAGTTGGAAGAGTAAACAGATAGGCACACGGCTGTATGGAGGAGCATGTAAAGGAACGGCAGACAACAATAGCAAGCATGGTGATGATGAGTAAAGCTCAGATAAAATCCTCAGAAATAAGGATCCAATGATAGACGTGCTTACTTAGTCCCAACAAGTGAAGCCCCTGAAAATTTATCCAAAAACTCATAAGTTTCTGTGCTACTTTTACTCTTTCCACCAGACGATACTTTACTCTTTGCGTCTACGGTTTTGGAGTCATTGACTGCCCCATTTGGTGCACCTTTTTTGGCCTTCTCAACTGGAAGCTCTGACAATCGTGTTTCAGCTACAATAAAGATTTTCCCTGACACCTTGTTTCGAACCTGTAATTTCTTTCACTTAGAAAGATACTAGAAAGAGTTGACCAAAAAAAACTCATGTTCGAGAATTGCTACTACACAGAAATGTTCAATTCAAATTCCTAAAGAAACAGATGATGTGTATCAAACAACTATTGAAAACTCTACTAATGTATTAGTTGAACATGCCTTTAAATACTACATACACACACACAGTATATATCATCTAAAAAACTAAGAAAGCTGTTTGTTTGAAGTTCATCACGATTTAACAATAAATAACAGATAATAGGAGAACAATGCACCGCATAACAATAAAAAAATTACAAATAAATGGTAGCTCATAGGCCAGCATACTGCTACAGTGAATGTCTTGATTGGTACTTTGCAGACTAACCTTCAGGTACACAAAATTAGCATTTACACAAAGGGCAAGATTACTGGGAAGCGTCCATGGTGTAGTTGTCCATGCCACAAATGCTGCACCATCTGAATCATCAACAACTGGGAAAGTAACCATTATCTCAGGATCAGGCACTTCCTGTACAGAAATTGGAATGTAAGTGCTGAAAATTTTCAGAGAAGCTGTATTCTGAATGCAAGATGAAGTATAGTGATAATGTAGTATACTATAATGAACAAATATGATACCGTGTTAGCTTTTTCATAAAAAATTGAAACATAAGAGGGTCGGACTTCGATCTGTCATGTTATCATAATTCGTAACACTTATACAATGAACATTTCACAATAAAACTTTCAATTCCTTGACAATCAATCAGAAAGGCTATCTGCATTTTAATCATTATTATTGAGCATTATGCCATTCAAGTTCTTGGTTAACCACCATGTTCTCTAAAACGTTAATTTACGTAGTATTTGATTTTTTAAAGTAAATATTCTATTATATGTATTGTAAATTCCTACAAACTCTTTTTGCTGAGTAACAATAATATCTCTAATCAATACGATTAACATTAGTACGACCACAATCATCTGAGAAACAAAGAATTGCATCTGCTTACAAACCTTGTAATTTGAATTAGCTTCAAAGTTGGAAAGAGGCGTTTTGCAGCCAGTACTGTATGGCATAACCTGCAATCATAAAACAATCTCAATACGACATTGATTAATTATATAGTTTAAACATATAAAATAATAAGAATAATACCCCCACATTACATGTCACATTTTTAATTTTTCGTATGATTAACCTAAATACATGTCACATTTCACATTTTTAATTTTTCAACTAGTGAAATAAACACCTAAACATTTATAATAATTTAAATAGTACACAAGTCACCTAAAAACAGTTGATAACTACTGAATATCTCGATAAATGTGATGTACTAGGCGAACCTTAAAGCCTCGATAAACAAGGCCTTTATGATGCAATTGTGAAAACACCCACCACACCGTCTCCATAAAATTCAAATCCATAGTCTTGTAATCATTCTGAAAGTCAATCCAGCGGCCGGTCCGGGTAATAACTTTCTCCCATTCCCCAACATACCTGGTAACAATCTTCCTACACTCCTCATTATAATCCCCAATCCCCATTTTCAACACATCCTCTCTAGTTTTAATCCCCAAATTCAAATCAATCTCGTGTTCCACGGGTAATCCATGGCAATCCCACCCGAACCGGCGGGTGACGTGGTGACCCGTCATGGACTGGTACCGGGTGACGATGTCTTTGATCGTGCCGGCGAGGATGTGGCCGTAGTGGGGAAGGCCGGTGGCGAAGGGTGGGCCGTCGTAGAAGATGTACTCGGGGAGGTGGGAGGTCTTGGCGAGCTGGGTTTCGAAGGCGTTGATTTGGGCCCAGAAGGAGAGGATGGACTCTTCTTGGGCCGGGAAGGACAAGTCCTTGCTTTCGCATACGTCGTCCATGGTGGGGTTGAGGGGTTTGGAGCGGTGGCGGTTAGGGCTTTCAAAGAGAGGAGTGTGTGTAGATGGGACGGCTTGTTGAGTGTGATGATGGGTTTATGAGTTTGATTTATTACTTGCTGCTTACTTAAAAAGCTAATTAATTTATCTACTTTATAATTTGTGAGAAAAGACCAATATGTTAATATTTTTGACTCCAATGTCCAAAATGGCACTATTCACGGAGATGTCCTAGAGACGCTATATAAAATAGCGTCTTGTTATTTTTATCATACACGTTATATAAAAACGAGCGCCATGGAAATACATATCACTCAGCCAAAGAAAGACGAAACAACAATAACGCGTTGATCTAGCCGCCATCGGAGCCGCAAAGGACTATCTAAATTGATTTGTTTCTGCCGATAAGCTCTAATTGCATCATAAGAAATCCTTATTTAATGAATTCAACGGTTCCAGTAAAAATGAAATAAAAAGTAGAACGACATCTCAATAAAAATGAGATCCTAATCTCAAAATAAAAAGAGGATATGGCAAAATTGGTAGACGTTGCGGACTTAATTAGATTGAGCCTTGGTATGGAAACCTGTTAAGTGAGACTTTTCAAATTCAGAGAAACTCCGAAATTAATAAAAATGGGCAATTCTGAGCCAAATCCTGTTTTAATAAAATAAACAAAAGAGCAGAAAGTGAAAAAAGGATAGGTGCATAGACTCAATGAAAAGTCTTCTTTCGTTTCATTTCTCGACAGTGAAGTAAGACCAAGTTTATCCCTTTTTTACGTGGCGTCTAGGTTTTTTTTAATTTTACACACTATATCATGTAGTGTCTAGGGTTTTTTAAACTCTACACGCTGCAATACACAATGTAGCGTGTAGGAATAAAAAAAACCTAAATACTAGATCGTCTAGCATTTCTATGTATTATTTCGGGTCATTTTCCAATCCTATCTCATTTTAAGCATTTTATGTAGAAATTATGTTACATAAAACCAACACCCTTCGTAAAATTAAACTCACAGGAGAAGTTTAAAGATGGATATCTTATGTGTACATCACTCATGTTCACACACTCCTCCAGATATATAGCTGATCATTGTATCTCCACTAGATTCTTTATTAATAGTAGTATTCTATCTTAATACAGTAATTAAGAAAGTGAAAGATTAACAAGGGAGAGAAAGAGAGTGTAATAAGGACTTGACATTTAATAATAACCTCATAAACTCCTCAATTAGCATAATCCATTTTCTTAATTTAGACCAACTCATCCATCCACATTTTACTTACTTGAGGCTCAGGGCTTGTCTAAATTTTTGCCTCCTAAACCTCTAATCTATTTTACATATATATAATAATAAACACACAAGCTATATATACATACCAACATATCTAACCTCTACTGTATTCTTTTTATTAACATTCTTGCCTTTCTCCCTAGCACACTTTTCTCATTCATTTTTCTCTCTTTTTTCATCATTCTCTCTTCCTCCACTTCTCTCTACAATGTCTTTGCTCATGGTGGAGGAGGAGGAACAAAACAGGCAACAAATGGAAGCTCAGGAAGGCGATATTGTGGCGACGAGCACGCCTTCCAATGCCAATAACATTAATATCTTGAAAGGAAAGCGAACCAAGAGACAAAGGCCACAATCACCGGTACCATTTACAGTTGCACCTGCAAATTCATCAAGCAATAATGCAGGAGGTGATTATGTGAATAGTACAACCACCAGCGACGAAGAGTCAGCTGGGCCTGGTACCACGGAAGAAGAAGAAGACATGGCTAAATGCCTTGTACTATTATCGCAAGGTGGTCCGAAAAATGATGCACATTTTGGGACAGTACCGTATAAATTTACTAGCAAAAAGTACTTGGAAACAAGCACAACTACAAATGGAAAAACAGGCATATATGTCTACCAATGCAAAACATGCAATCGCACATTCCCTTCCTTCCAAGCTCTAGGAGGTCATCGTGCCAGTCACCGGAAGCCCAAGAATGTTAACGCAGCCTTAGAGAACAAACCAAGGCTTATAATTTCCGATGAAGACGAAGATCATAACCAACAACAACCACCGTCATTCAAAAGAAGTTTCTCAGCTTCTTCTCTGTCTCTTCAACTAACAACTAGGCCTAACATACCATTCAACAACCTGGATTACAACAAGTACTCACCTAAGGTACATGAATGTGCCATTTGCGGGACAGAGTTTTCGTCCGGACAAGCTTTAGGTGGTCACATGAGGCGCCACCGTGGTGGCGCCCCTGTCAATCGGAGCAATGCCACCACTACAGCAACTAACGCCAACACAAAGACTCTGCCATTGCTACCATTTTGTCCAAATCCAATTTCAGCCATTGATCCCATTGATTATCATCAAGAAACCAAGAAACTAAGGACTAGTAGTGTCAATTTGTCCTTGGATCTCAACCTTCCTGCTGCCACAGAAGATGAAAATAAACATCTTAAACAAAATCTCGAATCATCTGCGTATTCATTTTCTTCACAGCAGCAACAGCAACAAAATCAAACTAGTTTGGTTTTGTCAGCTGCACCAACACTGGTTGATTGTCAACACTAAACAATACAGGTTGACATTCATAGTTATATATTTTTCTTCTTTTATACATATCATTCAATCTTAATTTTTTTAAAGATATTATGATTTAATGATTCACTAACATTGTGAATTATGTTCTAGCATATTGATTATAATTATTCTTGAATTCTTTAAAGAATTTAATTCTTTATTATCTATCCAGTTAATATTGTAAATGTTTTTAAAGGAATATTTTTTAAATATGTTCTTATTATTATGATAGTAGAAAGTGCATGAAGAGCATTCTTTTCTTGTTACCATCAATTGGTTTTCTTGTTTTACACTAGGGGAAAGAATATGTAAAACCTACTTTTTGTCTGTGTATGTGTGTGAGTGAAAGAAAAGAAAAGTTGGCATGGAACTGTCACCATACCATCTTAACTAAAAGTCTTTGTGATTTAAGTCTCATATGTATATTGTTTCATTTGCAAGAAAGTGCAGGATGATGAGAATTAAAGTATTGAATATGCCAGTAGTGTCTAACTGCAATCCACATGATTCCACCACCCACTTTTCTAGTTTATCATTTTCCTCATTGCTATCTATAATAACATCTGCTCTTAATAATATTAGTACACAATTTACCCTATTTTTATAAATAGATTATTTTCAAGGTTCGACCATTCCACGAACAACACCTGCATGCTATTGATCTTTTACCTTTTGGATATATCCATTGGTTAGGTCCACACCGTTTTTAGTTAATTGACAGAAAGACCCAATAAGGGCACCTAATTATTACCTGTTTTTTCATACATTATTTCATTAAAAGGGTCAACTTAAAATAATTCTCCAGTACAGTTCTTACTGAACAACTAGCTAGTTCTGATAAAAATTTAACATGAAAGTTGTTACAACCTCACTCATAGCATAAAGTCCAGATCACTTGCCCCCCAAAAGGTATTTAATGGCAAGTATCCCTGGACTATATTAATTAAAATTCCCTGATCACGTTTAATCTGAATTATTATAATTATTGTCTTGATACTTAGCTTGTAACCATGCAGCAAATATCTCACAACCCCGCCATTTTTCCAGCTAATGTTTCCTGGATCAAGAGATAATCTACTTCTGGATCATGTAGATACCAGATAATGAAGTGTGTGCGTGTGTGTGTCTCCACTTTCCACACATATAATTAGCTAATGGAGGCAGATAGCATGTGTCTTTAGTTGGTATTAGTAAGTGTTTGAGGCCAGTTGGTAATGTACTAATGTATCATATTGGATAAAACAATCTGCATGATAAGTTTGTCATTAAATTTATATGCGCATAATTGAACCAGTTTGTTTAATCTTGAAAATTTTCTACTAACAAGACCAAAGTTATTATAAGCTATAAGATATAAATATTCTTTTTACATAAAGATTAAATGATAGTAGCTTTTAAGTTTTTAGCAATCCATATTGTTGAGTTAAATAGAGATCAGTTGGTCTGGCACCAATTCAGTATTGATGTTAAGAAAATGACTAATATGTACAGTGTATACTTGTGTGTCAATACATATGCTTCATTGTATATAAAAAAAGAAAACGAACAACCAATTCAAAAGAATGGATGGATAGCTTGGAAGTTAATAATCGAAGGAACCGGCCTGCTCTTTCAAAAAGTTTTGCTAGCTGCTTGCACACACCAACAGTATGGGCTGAGCAGCCTGAGCATCTTCTTTGACAAGATTCATCTCATCATTTGTGAATATTTATATTACTATCGCCTAAATGTTTTTACCTATATATGAGTACAACCCCCTTGCGAATAAATCTAATTCAAGTCTACACACCGCCAAAATCTTTAAAAGAAATTTTGTTTAGTGACATACGTTAAGGCCATTACCGATCCACTAACATATATATAATAAGTAGACACTTGATCATCGAGCCAGGCATGACCTTCTACGAAAATTATGTAATTAGTTGCTTACCGTACCTTGCGGTTGATAATTTTGTAACAAAAATTATTGTAATTTTGATTTAATATATAATTAAACTCTGAATCAATTTCTCAGATGATGCATGCTGAAAAATCACATGTTATTTGTTCATAGTAATATAGGACTCTAATACATAACCCCAGAACCAATCTTTTTGGCTAGTCCTCCGAGATATAACTTGGAAATGCATCATGATGGCCTGATGGGGACTGTATCTAAACTTATAAGCTTATCAAACATTACACTTATACGCAATAAAGAAATTATACAGCTAGACGGGATTACATATTAGTGGTATGCTATAATGTCATCAATTAGCTGGCCCAAATTAATATAAGATGATCCATTCTCTGCCATGGCAGCCCTGCTCTTCCCTTTAATCTCAGTAACTTTCTTCCTTGTATCACTTCCATCCTTCATTACCTCCCTTATCTTTGACTCGACAATCTTGGATTCAATAATCTTGGCCTTACCTTTGGAAAATACATGATGTTCGGAGTCTATGCAAATATCCACTGCCAGTCCCAACTCGTTCACCATTTCAAAAGCATTCAGTTGCTGCTCCGCGTACAAGGGCCACGTTGCCATAGGTACTCCAAACCACACACTCTCCAATATGGAGTTCCAACCGCAGTGGGAGACAAAGCCTCCCACTGCACGGTGTGACAGCACAGCAACTTGTGGGGCCCATCCGATAATTTTTCCACTTCCTGTTGTTCTTTCCAAAAACCCTGGAGGGAGAATATCATCCAAGTTTGTGTATTTGCTTCGGTGGTTTTCTTTTGCAACTGGACGTAGCGACCACAAGAAGGGGTGTCCACTGTGCTCCAGCAAGTGCAATCTCCTTCACCTGTTCAAATAAGTAAAGTGAGTCAGATTGCTGGCTCTTACTTCAAATAAGTAAAGTGACGAAATCTGCAACTTTCTTTCCATTTCCACCGTAGCATCCCAAGTTTCCAACAAAAAAAATGTAACATTCAAAGGATACAATTTCTGGTAGACCTCGGAAGAACAGAAAGTTCTTCCATGAGATTAGCCATTACAATTTTAATAGACTTTAGTCTATAAATAAACTGATATGTGATCGCTTTAATTTCCAAGTAAAAAGAGCATGTCATATCTTCAGAAGTTTTAGAAATTTATGTCTAGGACTCTAGAGGGAGAATGGGCTATGTGAAAGACATCATGTTGTGATGAACATCAACTGAACTTTCTGTTTATACACAGAACTTGTTATAATGGTTACTAAAGCATTTTGTGATAACTTAATTTCACTGAACATGCAAATTAATTTATCAGTTTCTTTTTATGGCTACATCCAAATCTATGTTTCAGTGTACAGTATTGATTATAAAATAGAACATACTAATATAATCAGAGATACACCTGATCTTCAGAAAAACTTCCAAAGCTCCCAAAGCACAGAAACACTACAGATGAGAATGGTTTTTCATCCAACCATTTGAGAATATCTGCAGCTTCCTCGTAATCTTCATCTCCAGTGGTGAGATTTAGATTTGGTCCGACAGCATACACCGGAGGGATCTTGTTATCTGCCATAAGTGACTCAACAGCATGTGTCTCAAGCTCCGTGAATGTGTTCACGATAAGCCCTTTAACCTCTCTGAACTTTCGCCCACATAATAACATTAATTGTGATCCTTCTTTGTCCAGAAATATATCTGGCAAGACCTTAGCAGGAACCTGATTTCTGAAGTAAGGAACAGATAACTGAGCATCCGAATCCTCGTACTCACTGATATCTTTCTTCTGATAATCTGTCATGGCTTGGAGATGTAACGTAATGCTTAGAAAACCAGCCCCAGAGGTTAAGTAAAAATATGATGGGATGTTTAATTCTTTGGCCATATCAATCATCGATACACAAAAGATGTCTACAACTATACCAGCTAGTCGAGTTGGGTAATCAGGCTGGGTCATGGCAATAACTTTATCTTTCACATTTGTGACATGGCCTTCAATGAAAGTGGAGAAAATGGTGTGGTGAGTCTGAGATTTGTATGATTCAGAATTGCTTGGTGGGATTTCTATAATGTTGAATCGTGGAATAGGGTTTTTTGAAAGTGATTCCGCATATGAACTTACACCTGTATCATAAGGGAACTTAATGATGAAGATTGTAACCGATAGAGATTCATTCCTACTGATGAATAATTTGGCTAACTCAACCATGGATATAAGGTGTCCCCTTGCTGGGGCAGGAACAAATATTAGCTCTGCATTCTTCATTTTTTAAACTCTAAATCTGTACTCCACAATATTATTTCAGGATATTAGTACATAACTACATATAACCACAGCTTTGCTATATTTTACAATCTCTTGCAAGTTGAGGGATAAGACAATCAAATTAAACTCTAGTTAATGTCTTTTCCCATGCACAAAACTCCCGAATTAGCAGGCTCAAGGAAACTTCCATTCTCAAGTGTTAGATATCTCTTGTTATATAAGACAAATGTAACTAACGGACGATTCGGTGATGTAACTATTTGTCTTAAACACTTGGTTAGCACACTACATAAAAGTTGATCATCAGTTAGTTGGTTCTTGAATATCGATCTTCTTTATACAGACGCAAACATTTGAGACAACATAAAGAGATTCCCCTCCGTACCTTTTTAGTATATGTCATCTGAAAAACAATGTGTTTTTCTAAACTTAAGAAGTGGGACAAGTGGCAGAGTCCCTCTAGAATGACTTCGCAATCAGTGAAAGCTAATGAAATGATACTTTCTCTTAAGAAATAGACAAGAATTCCAATTTATATATGAGTTGTCACAGTAGGTGATCTCCACAAGGCAAAGTTTACAATATGAAGACGGCAAGTAAACACTTGAGAACTGATGAATATCAATTATATTTTCAACCCCTCAATCTTAACTTTTATCAATAAGTTGTACCTACAAGACATGTAGAGGGACTGAGAGAAGCTATGTAAAACCGTTAGGCTCGGGGAACATCTTTCCGAAAAATTGTCCAGAACAACACAACTTCAATATGTGCGTCGGATTCAGAATATTTTGGCACGGTCCTTGTGTATAATCATAAAAATTCAAAACTTATCGAATGCACTATGTATGCTGCCTAATAAAATAGTCGTTTTCGATCTAGCTTTAATGCCTAAACATATTTATCTGTCAGTCGAGTTCTCATTTTCTCAAAGTACTGATTTCGTTATCAACGATAATACACAAATCTGTATTTCATAATATTTATGGCACAGTCATTCCACACACGTATACATTGAAAGAGTTACAACTTACAATCCCCCACGTACGAAAGAAACTAAAAGATTAAGATATTTTTGTATGGACGAGTTTTGAGAAGTAACCAATATTATCTCCTCACGCACACATTTCTCTGCTAAATTTTGAAGCTTAAAAAATATTATACGACTATGCCTTCGATTCAAAAATTAATAAAATGCAGAAAATCACCAATCCAGAAAAGCATCATTAATTGCATCACCACTAAGTAGGCGGAACCACAAGCAGTGAAGGGACCAAAACATTGTTTTTCAACTAGTTAAGTGCTCCGACTACATCTTTGATAGTAAATACAAGGGGTGTCTTCGCAATATCTGATTTTCACAGTTGTGAAAATCTTTGATTTCCACATGCAAGCATGCATGTCTAATGGCAGATGGGCACCGCTAACTCACTGGACCCATTAGTCTGTAACTGTCTCCGAAATTGTCAAAGTGCAATGCTGAAAACGCTATCAATCTTGCAAGATTCACGAAATAAGCTACATGCGTATTACGTACACACGTTGTATTTGAACCTCGAGTCGTCGTATTTTGGGCCTAACTTGCACAATTTTCAGCAAACAGTAAACGTGAAATGCACTGTAAGTGAATATTCAGTACAGATATTTAGTCATATATTTTATGAAATAGAACATCAAGCAATTTGTATATCTAATGGTTAGACCATTGCAAGAAGCTTTTTTCTTTATGGATGGAAAGGAGGGGGACCTGGTGATTTCACCAACGTGTTATATCATATATGTGTTATATCACCAATATGTCTTTCATATTTTTTTTTCTTTCTTATGTGACACACAGTAAGTTGCATCCTGTGCACAAGGTTCTCGTATCAACATGGTCTCCTCTCCTAACAAATAACAAGTAGACATTTGACTATCGTGCTAAATACAGCCTTTGAAAATAATTTTATAATTGCTTGCATGACATACACGGTGGTTTTCAGTTTTCTTAATATAAATAATTATGTAAATCTGAACTGGTACAAGGATGATAACTCGATCGGTGTCAATATCCAAGTTGACGCATGCAGCATCTGCTAAGTACTGTTTCTGAACTTATAAACTTAGAAACAATACTTAAACAATTTAACTTAAACTCTAGGAAGAAATTGCAACTATATGAGACTACCTATTGGTAGTATCTTATGTTGCTAGAGTGTCCTCAATTAGCCGCCCCAAATTGATGTAAGATGATCCATTATCTCTGCCATTGCAGCTCTGCTCTTTATCTTAATCACAGTAACTCTCTTCCTTAAATCACTTTCATCCTTCATCACCTCCCTTATCTTTGACTCAATAACCCTGGCCTCAATAATTAGTTCACATTTGGAAAATGCATGATGTTCATAGTCCATGCAAATATCCACAGCCATTTCCAATTCTTTCACCATTTCAAAAGCATTCAGTTGCTGCTCTGCATATGATGGCCATGTAGCCATGGGGACTCCAAACCACACACTCTCTAGTATAGAGTTCCAACCGCAGTGGGAACAAAGCCTCCCAATGCAGGATGTGACAGCACTGCCACTTGTGGGGCCCATCCAATAATTTTTCCAGTTCTTGATGTTCTTTCCAAGAATCCTGGAGGGAGTATATCATCCAAGTTTGTGTATTTGCTTGAGTGGCCTTCTTTTGCCAGTGGACGTAGTGACCACAAAAAAAGGGTGTCCGCTGTGCTCTAGAGCAAGTGCTATTTCCTTCACCTGTCCCAACAATTAAACTTATCATGTTGCACTGCTACATGAAAATGGTAGACATTCAAGAATTTAAGGTATATCTTCAACATATATAGGCTGCACCTGGTTGATTGGAACGGATTGCGAGTTGGACAGCTAAATTAAACATAATTGAGGGATGCAAAGAGAAGAATATTATAGTGTATACATTTCTTATGACAAACAGATGCGAGTGAGAAAGGAATAGACTTAAATTTGTAAATTGGAGATATGAGGTTTAGTTTAAGCCTGTAAAATTAAAAGAAGCCGATACAAAGTTTCACTAGTTACAATGACTTAATTTCACTAATTATTGAGCATGCAAAGTTTGTATCGGCTTCTTTTCATTTTTACAGGCTTGATGGCCTAGTGTACTGTGTTTAATAAAAATACTACAAAAATTATAACATGCAAAAACGCACCTGATCCTCTGGAAAACTTCCAAAGGTCCCAAAGCACAAAAAAACTACAGTTGAGAGTGGTTTTTCATCCAGCCATTTGAGAACATTTGCAGCTTCATCGGAATCTTGACCTTCACTGCGGAGATTTAGATTTGGTCCGACAGCATACACTGGAGGGATCCTCTTATCTGCCACAAGGGACTCAACAGCATACAACTCCAGCTCTGCGAATGTGTTAACAATAATCCCTTTAGTCTCTCTGAACTTGCGTCCAAAATATAGCATTAATTCAGATCCTTTTTTGTCCAGACACATTGACGGCAAGACCTTAGCAGGAACCTGATTTCTGAAGTAAGGAACAGATAATTGAGCATCCAAATTCTGGTACTCACTAATATCCTTCTTTTCATAATCTGTCATGGCTTGGAGATGTAACGTAATGCCAAGATAATTGGCGCCTGAGGTTAAGTAAACAAATGATGGTATGTTTAATTCTCTGGCCATATCAATCATCGAAACACAAAAGATGTCTAAAACGAATCCCACCAGTTGAGTGGAGTGATCAGGTTGAGTCATGGCGATAACTTTGTCTTTCACATTTGTGACATGGCTCTCAATAAAAGTGAAGAACATGGTGTGTTGGGACTGAGATTTGTATGATTCGGAATTGCTTGGTGGGATTTCTAGTATGGCAAGTCGTGGAATAGGGTTGTTTGAAAGTGATTCGACATATGAAGTTACACCCATATCAAAAGGGAACTTGATGATGCATATTGTAACTGACAGAGATTCATCTCTATTGATGAGCAACTTAGCCAACTCAACCATGGATATAAGGTGTCCTATTGCTGGGGCAGGAACAAATATCAACTCCGCATTCTTCATATTTCTTATTCCGAATCTTCACTCTCAATATTCAAGATACTAATACATATGAGTCTAGATTTGCCACGCTTTATAGGCTCTTGCAAATTGGCCGGGACCATTAAAAGTAAGCTTTAATTAACCACTATATTATTCCCTGATCTTCAAGATCGTACCTCGTGCACAAGGCCCCCAATCAATAGGGGGTTAGGAATACTCTTATCCTCAACTATTATCATAAGTGATGTAATTTATCGTCTTAAACACTTAGCTAACACACACAACATAGAAGTAAGTCCTTACTTGATCCTGGAATATCAGAATTCTGTAAATGAATGCAAACATTGAGACAGCATAGAGAGATTGTCTTATATATCATCTGACAAGCAATGTTTCCGTAGAATCTTAAAAGGTGGGGGCAAGTGCAGAGACCTTCTAGAACGCGTCACAATCAATAACCTTAACCACTAGCTTGATTAATTGGTTAAGCTTGAGTTACCTATAAAAATGTGTAATGTTTTTGTCCTGACCTAAAACACAATGTTGGATCATCAAATTTGAATGTAAATATTTGTTAGTTTAACCGGTGAAAGCTTGTAAAATGATACTTGCTCTTAAGAAATGGACAAGAAGTATAGTTCATATATATATCGGTTGTCACACTGTGATTTAAGTTGACAATATGAAGAGGGTAAGTAAACAGTTGTGTATTGATGAATATTATAGTAATTTCTAAGCAGAGTCTTTGTGTATAAATACAAGAAAATTGATGTACTAATTTTTTCATTCGTCATGGTTGGCCATCAATGCTAGGTTGTTGAACTCTTCACCAGAATTACTGAGCTCAGTCTTTCTCTTCAGTCACAAAAACCTTTTCTTTTTGTTTGAGAATGTCAAAATATTTCTTTTTATAATCAACACCTTCATATGACTTTGTCTTCTTCTCTGTGTTTGGCTTTCTGCATTCATTGGAGAAATGATCGGTCAATCCACAGTTATAGCATTTGAACTTTGATTTATCAACAAAGTTTCTACTTTAGTTGTCTCTTCTAAATTGAGATCCAGGCCTTTGAGCATTTGAATTTCTTTTGAATTTCAACTTTGAAAACTTTCTTGACAGAAATGCAAGGTGTTCGTCAATTTCATCCAAATCATCTTGAGAGCATACTTCACTCTCATCAACTTTTGCCTTTCCTTTGGCTTTGGATTCAACAACAGCATCATTAGCCACCATGCTAACACTATCCACACAGCCACCTGCACTATCAGCTTTCTTGTCTTCATTTTCCTTGACCATCAAAGCCACAATCTTGTCTTTTATTTGACTCTTCTCAATCTCTTCATCATGTTGGATTTCCAACTCATATGTCTTAAAAATACCATAGATTTTCTCAAGAGTATAGTCTTTGAAGTCCTGAGATTGTCTAATGGAAATAGTCATTGTTTTCCATTCTTCAGGAAGAGATCTAAGAAATTCTAAATTCGTGTCTTCAGTTGCATAAACCCTTCCATACAGTTTTAGGCCATTCAACAACTTTTAGAACCTACTATAGGTATCATTGATGAACTTTCCACCCTTAAAATGAAAAATTTCATACTTTTGAATTAAGAGTTGCATCTTATTTTTCCTGACTTGCTCAATTCCTTCATAGAGGGTTTGAAGAGTGTTTCAAACCTCTTTTGATGTAATGCAGTTGAATACATTATCAAACATTTCCATGTCTAGACCATTGAACAGAATATGCATGGCCTTTTTATCCTTTAACACTTCTTTCTCATCTTCTTCTATGAACTCTGTGGAAACTTTTGGTATAAGTTTGTCAAAAGCAGGAGTTCCATCAGTGTTTACACCTGTGACTAGTTTCTTGGGAACATGAGGTCCTTTATTTGTGCAGTTGAAATAAGAAGTGTCTAGTGAAAAGAGATGCAAGTGCAATTTTACTTTCCAATGAAAGTAGTCTTCATTTTTGGATTATAGTAATATTAATTTTTTCTTCCACCAAGCTCAAAGATCAATGCTTCAATATATGTCTCCATACATGCAGCTCAAATATTTGATTTGAATATAAAAAAGATTTATGATATTGAGTTATGATATGGGTTATGATTTATGATTATGGTTTTAGTCATGTTTTTTTGGTTATGATGTTTGGTCATGATATTTCACAAATCCCTCGAGAAGAGAGCTTTGATATCATATTACTCAAAATTTTACTTTTTAGACCCAATTATATATTTATTATAACACGTGTCCGAATTATACTATGATTTTTAAATATATATATTATATATTTTAAAAATCTTATTAACACTATAATTTTTATGTAATATAATTGTACTCACATTCAATTTAATTTCATCACCATTAAAACTTTTTAATTTATTTAAAATTATAATTTATTAATTTATAAATCTCACGAATATTAAAATAAAGAAATAACTAATATATAATAATAATATATAAACGACATTGTATAAAAATATATATAAATTAAATAAATTATTATATTAAATTAAATATTTAAATTATATAAAATAATTAATATATATAGGCAACTGTTCAAGAAAAAACTCTTTTTGGTGAAAACTAAAAACCAAAATCTTATCCGTTCATTAAAATATGATCCGATGGTTATCATTTAATCATTTATATATAGCTTTTAACTTAAAAAGGACAAGTGGGTAATTTACATTAGTGTTAAATATGGAAATTATTACAACATTCAATACATTGATATTACATTAATGAGTAAATTTGTGCAACATGTAGTTTTTATCCAGCGTATTTCATATATAATTAATTATCTTATATTTTCATATTTCATATAATTTTATTAAAATACTTAGTGAAATACATAATAGATTATTTTGATATTTTAAATTAGTTTTACAAATATATGACACTATGTATTTTAATAAGTAGATCAGTAGTAAAATGTTAATGTTATTAGAATAATAATAGAATTTTAAAATTAATATTTAGTAAAACAAATTTTATTCCATCTAATTTTAAAAACATTGATCAGGAGACATATTTAGTAAAATACTTAGTACAATACTTATTAGAATATTTATGGAATTTAGCCCAAAAATAAATACTTAATGAAGTCTTAAGTAAAAATTTTATAAAATTTTATTTTGAAATATTTACTAAAGTAATTACAAAAATAGTTAATAGTTACTTAATATTTTTTAAAATAAATAATGAAATATTTAGTACAATACTTAATAGAATCGTGATAAGTGTTTTACTTTTATTAATATACTTAGCGGAATATATAATAGATTGTTTTGAATTAATTTTAAAAATATATTGCACTATGTATTTTAATAAGTAGAATTGTATTAGAATTTTAATGTTATTAGAATAATTATTATTATTTTAAGATTATTATTTAATAAAATAAATTATATTACATCTACATTTAAAAACATTGATTCGATCACATATTTAGTAAAACATTTGATACAATAGTTATTAGAATACTTAATGGAATTTTGATTGAAAAATATATTAAATTTATTTTGGAATATTTAATAAAATAATTAGTAGAATACTTAATAGAATCTTAGTATTTTTTTAAATAAATAGTGAAATATTTTGTACAACACTTAATGGAATCTTAATTAGTAGAATATTTAATAGAATTTTAATATTTTTTTATAAAAAATATTGAAATATTTTGTATAACACTTAATAGAATCTTAATAAATGTTTTATTTTTATATTATATATATGCTTAATATTTAATATTTTAATAAATAATATACACAAATATTAAGAAAGTACGGCTTGTTCTAACAAATAAAAATATATAATATAATTAAAATTTTATTTAATGTTCTGAGATTCCACTAAGTATTTATTAAATATTTTAGTTTGAAATATTAATAAGAATTCTATATTAAACATGAAAGATGATTGTACCGAGTATCCTAAGAGATAAAAAATATAATATATTTAAGATTTTATTAACTTTTCTAAGATTCTACTAAGTATTTTATTAAATATTTTACTAGAAAATCTTAATAATACTTATATACAATCTACATGAAAATATGTATAATATTTTAGTAGAATGTGATTTATATTATGTGTTAAATGTTCTTCTCTTGTTACCATATTAAATACTATTAATTTAAATGTGATTATAATTTCCAAATAAAATAATTGCCTTATTTATCTCTTCATACTTAATAAAAGACTTCGAATTTTGAAAATATTACTATACCAATATTAATAATTAAGTTTAGAATTTTAATACTGTTATAAAATATCAACCGTGTAGATTAAGGTTTCTTAATTTTCTATCAAAATTAGTTTTTCGTATATCTCTACTATATATATATATATATATATATATATATATATATATATATATGTATATATATATTTAGACGGGTTATAAGGGAGTATAATTAATTTGACAAGTAGCAGCAATTTTTTATACAAAATGAAAGTGTGGGTTTTTGGTTGGTGCAAGGAGTTGTTTGTACCTGGAGTGTAATTGCTACAAAACTAGAGTGACTCTTAATATGTATTCTCTCTCACGTTTCAATTTTAACACACTTTAAAGTTTTTTGTCCACTTACTATTTTTCAATTTTTCTTTGTTTGAATTATATATTTTTATTTACAAAATTACAGTTGTAAGTTGTGCGCCCTATGTGTTACAATTTGGAGATAAAATGTCCAAAATAATACAAACATGAGAATTGACCCTAAATGACATCCTAAAACGCTAATTCGTGTTACGTTTACTCAAAAAACTATATCGTGTAGCGTCTTGAGTAAATTTTTTTATTTTTGAAGTTCAAAACGCAAGATGAAGTTGTGTTTAAGGGGCAAAACGCAAGATGAAATTAGGTTTTAGCCTATAAACGCTAATTCGTGTAGCGTTTTCGGCAATAACGGAAAACGGAACTTCATATTGTGTTATGGAGTGACATTTTCGATCATTCCACCCATGAGTGCCATTTTGAGCATTATGTTATAAAGATGTGTCATTTTGGGTCATTTCTCTAAATTTTTAACAAATCTTTTAAACTCAACTGGCTCTGACAAAATTACACTTGTAAACTCGCATGCAAATCCAGATAAGAAAGACTTCTCCTATTATCAGCACCACGGGAGGGCAAGATTCAGCCGCACAAACATGTGCTGACTGCTGCTCATACCAAAACAGAGATTAATTATTAATGTATATGTTATGTTGTTATAATGTCCTCGATTAACCGTCCCAAATTAATGTAAGATGATCCATTCTCTGCCATTGCAGCCCTGCTCTTTCCTTTAATCTCAGTAACTTTCTTCCTTATGTCACTTCCATCCTTCATCACCTCCCTTATCTTTGACTCGATAATCTTGGCCTCGATAATTACCTTAAATTTGGAAAATGCATGATGTTCATAGTCTATGCAAATATCCACTGCCATTTCCAACTCATTTACCATTTCAAAAGCATTCAGTTGCTGCTCTGCATACAATGGCCATGTTGCCACGGGTACTCCAAACCACACACTTTCTAGTATGGAGTTCCAACCGCAGTGGGAGACGAAGCCTCCCACAGCACGGTGTGACAGTACTGCAACTTGTGGTGCCCATCCGATTATTTTTCCAATTCCTGATGTTCTTTCCAAGAATCCAGGGGGGAGAATGTCATCTAAGTTTGAGTATTTTCTTAGGTGGCTTTCTATTCCAACTGGACGTAGTGACCACAAGAAGGGGTGCCCGCTGTGCTCCAGAGCAAGTGCTATCTCCTTCACCTGTTCCAATAATTAACGATATAGACATGTTTCTGGTCACTACTACTTAATAGTAGTCTGTTCAAGAAGTATATTGGTTGCTTATGCTCCATTGTTATGGAACGGATGAAATGAAGTGCAAAATGTACAGAAGATAAGGTAGAAAGACATGGAGAAGGCAGAGTTAAGAACATTATATTTGCAAATTGGCGAAATGAAGTTTAGTCTAGAATAGTGCAATTGAATTAGTGCATATTAAGCATAAATGTTGTGGTAATACTGCAACTTTCTTCCTATCCCTTTCATTCCAAGTTCCCAACAAACGTATTGCAACACCTGAAGGATACAATTCCAGCAGAACTTAAATGGACAAAAATTAAATGGTTATAGTATATAACTAAACAGAGATGTGATTGCTTTTTTCAAGAATAATGAGCATGTCAGATGACTCCAAATGTACTTCAGTACTTGACCATAAGTTTGAAACATCAAAGTATCTTCAGAAATATTAGCTTTAAAAATTAATCTCCTAGGTTGAACGGGCTATGTAAAATTAATCCTGTTATGATGGACATAAAATGAAAAATTCCTCTTTTAATATAGAACTATGGAGCATGCAAATCATTATATTGCCTTCTTTTTGGGGGGCTTGATTGGCCAGTGTACTGTGTTGGTTTAAAATTTAAAAAAAAAAACCTGATCTTCCAGAAAACTTCCAAAGCTTCCAAAGCACAAAAACACTACAGATGAGAGTGGTTTTTCATCCAACCATTTGAAAACATCTGCAGCTTCATCGATATCTTGATTTACACTGGTGAGATTTAGATTTGGTCCGACAGCATAGACTAGAGGGATCTTGTTATCGGCTACAAGGGACTGAACAGCATACGTTTCCAGCTCCTCGAACGTGTTCACAATAAGCCCTTTGGCCTCTCTGAACTTGCGTCCACACAATAACATTACTTCAGATCCTTTTTCATCCAAACATATAGCTGGCAAGACTTTAGCAGGAACCTGATTCTTAAAATAAGGAATTGATAATTGAGCATCCGAGTTCTGGTACTCACTAACATCTTTGTTTTGATAATCCGTAATGGCTTGGAGATGTAAAATAATGCCAAGATAGCTGGCGCCTGAGGTAAAGTAAACATACGATGGAATATTTAACTCTTTAGCCATATCAATCATCGAAACACAAAAGATATCTAAAATAAACCCAGCCAGTCGAGTTGAGCGATCAGGTTGAGTCATGGCAATAACTTCATTTTTCACATTCGTGACATGGCTTTCGATAAAAGTGGAGATCATGGTGTGGTAAGACTGAGATTTGTATGATTCAGAATTACTTGGCGGGATTTCTAGAATGGTGAATCCGGGAATAGGATTATTCGAAAGTGATTCAATGTATGAACTTACGCCTGTATCGTAAGGGAACTTCATGATAAATATTGTAACCGAAAGAGAATCATTTCGATCAATGAGTAACTTAGCTAACTCCACCATGGATATAAGGTGTCCCCTTACTGGTGCAGGAACAAATATCAACCCTGCATTCTTCATATTTCTCACTCTGAATCTCCCCTCTACAATATTTCAAGATATTCGTACATATGACCAAGATTTGCCGTGTTTAAAAGAGTTGGTATTCATGACAAGTGTTTTACGTCAAATGAAAAACAATTTGTTTAAACAATCCTTCCAGAACGAATTGACTTTCAATGATCTCGAAGGACAAATTTGATTTGTTAACGAAGTTGCCTATAAAATAATGTTATTGTCCTAAACCGAAAACACAGTGTTGGGTCAACGAATTTGAAGCCATTATCGATGAATATGGAATCATTATTGATGCGCATATATGTAGTTTCCTTCATAACATTCATCTACTTGTATGCTTTTATCAAACCTTTAAAGGATTCAACTTTTTTATTACTTAATTACTGAGTGACGTCGTTAGTTGGACTTTGATTCATTGACTTGGAAGACCCTCGAGATCAAAAATTTTATTATAAGGGACAAAATATATATATATATTTATATTATACGGCCGACAACAATTTGTAAATACAAAGAAATATATTCACAGATCACAGTTGTTGGTTGTTAACTTGTTACATATTACATCTTTGACTTTCCCATGCAAACATGCATTTTTATTTTTTTTGCGGTAGATGGGGGTTGCTTACCAACTGGATTCGATTGTCAGACCGTCACCTAGTGTGTAAATGTGAATTTTATTAGTACTAGTAGATTTTCGATATTGTTCTGTTGCAACTTGTTCAAAGCTTACAATACTGGTACTTATTGGATTACTTTGGAAAAAAATTGGAGTACATAACATTACTCGAATTCGAAAACAGAAGATGTATTAAAATACAGACATATTGATGCTAAAATATAAATGAGAATCAAAGAATCATTCTTCAAATTCAATTTCCTTGCAAACTAAAAACGTCTTTCCCTTGAACATTCAGAAGATTTTTGTCAAGATATAACATTGCCCTTGATCTATTGTAACTGCTTTTTTTTATTATTATTATTGTAGTATATGCACTGTCAAGAATTGCCTTTCCCTTCTTTCAAATTGAACACGATTACACAAAGTCGGTAGGAAAAAAATAGACAAGAACTAAATGCATGGAGGACAGAGAATTAGCATGAGTAGTATTATAATGCATTATTGATGTATTCATCAGTAATCTATTTCCATGCTCCACTCTGTAGTGCCGGAGCTGGAGCTGGTGGTGGAGAGAATGAATCTCCGAAAATTCCTGCAAATGGATAGCCGGATGATTGCCAAAACAATGTATAAGTTTCATGTGTGTAGTAACGGATAATTTAATGATGCTACAGGAGAAAAATTGCTCGAAACACCACAATTTGAAAAGGCTGTTTTTCTTTTCACAAATTTAAAATATACATGGATGACATTTTAAATGACCCACCGCATAGAAGAAGATTTTGAGGTGGTGGCTGTTCTTTTGCTGGGTTAGGATCACTGTTATGAACCCTGATATAGAGTTCTTCACCCATGTACCAGTGCTTCATGTGTTGTGATCTTAAGTTCCACATTCCTGGATTGTCCAAAAATGTATAAACTGCGGTCCATCCTCCGGGATACACTTGAACTGTGGAACGAACAACCGGATCAAAGAGATTGTAGGTGCTACGCGAGTCTGATGTCCATTCTCCGTCTCCAAACCTGTACAATGTTTGCATAATTCTTAAATATGTATCTATTTGATTCTTTAATACTTTTTAGCATTTTGCATTGTACAATGTCATTCTATCTTTCAGCATTGTGGCCTACTGGATATACTTTTCTCTTCGTAAGAAGAGATCGAGGGTTTGATCTCAGTGAGTCTAGGTTAAGGTCTTGTCAAAGCCTCTGATTGCTTTAAAAAAAAAAAAGTTCTTCCTGCATGTGCTCATAAAGTTTTTCATACATATAAGCTCAGACTAATGACACCAATGTCTGTTTATGTTTTCTTTAGTCCTACACTGTGCCTCTTATGGAGGCCACATAAATGAAACTTCAAATTTCGCCACATATAAGCTCAGACTAATAGACTTGATAGATGTGAAATAGCAGGACTTCACAGACTTCACCTTATTACTCGTGTGTATGAACAAAAATTGACTTTACTCAATATTTACGATTTACCACTGCTATGAAAAACTTACCCAACCACGTAGAATCCAAACCCATCCAAATGCCAAGAATCCATGACATCTAAATCATTCCTGAACACAATTTCATGCCAACCTTTGTGGATTCCAGTAGCAACAAAAACTCCATATGCAGCAGCAGCATTGACAGAGTTGATAGGAAACTCATCGAGGTTGTAAACACCAGTTCCGTTCACAAAGTAATCAGCGAGTTTTACTGGTGTGTTAGGTGTAAAATACGATACATTATTGATTACATAGCGAAGATCACCGTTGATATTAGAGATTGATCCCTCAAGGATAAAGGTTTGTGATAGTGTCACATTTGTGACGTTGAAAGTTCCTTGTGGATTTGGCCTTGCAGCGCCAGTAGTCATATTCCACCTATCCATCAAAAATAATTTTTGATCGAGTATGTGAGTACTAAACCGAGTTCATTAGAAGCCTATAGCTTTGCAATATTACAAAAAATACTACGTTAGCTACTTGTAAATAGTGTACACTGACGATTCAGTGAAATATAGTCAAATGTTTTAAGTATCATTAAATCGAGATTTACCTGATAGATTTTGCTTGTTCTACAGAAAAATCTATATCAAATGGATCAGGGCCACTAGGTAGTGGGCTGGTAACTGATGAGGCAGAACTGGAATAATGTAGCACCCCCTTGGCCACGAGGGCACTGTCATCTGTAGTGTTAAGCATTTTTGGGGAAGCGACAATGAAGTAATCAGCATCATCTTGATTGGCTATGACAAGAACTGAATACGACTGGCCAACGTGCACATCAAGGGAGTCCAATGTGATCTGACTAGTATAAGAACCTTCTGTTTCGACTACCACCATTTGATGGTTCTGTATCCTGAAGTTAAAACTCAATGTTGTCCCGACATTCACTACTCTAAATCTGTAAGTTTTTCCTGCATAGCATAACGTAAATTTTCAGAATCCTAACTCAAAGCCGGGCAGAAATATATCGAAATTTTTTGTGGCAATACTGGAAGATAATAAAATAAGAGTCATAACAGAATGGCCAACTACAATTTAATACTCTGAAATGTAATCAATAAAGATATATCACGAATTGCGATGTCACTAACCTTTTGTTACAGTGAATGACTCGGAATTTTGTGAATTCGCATTCCCATAAGGCCCTTTACCGTTCATCAGAAGAACATCAGGAACATTAGCAGAGGGCGTCAGATTGCTTTCCACCGCTGACCTTAGTACCTGATATAATTGCATGGTAAAAAGAAGAAGACAGTTATATGAAAATTCAATTAATATAACTAATTAGCTTTATTTACGTTAAAGAAATCCACATAAATATTAGTCACCTTGTAGTCCGTAAGAAACCAGTCACCAATGAGGAGATCAAACTCTGCTTCTGGTTTGGGGAATGGAACATTAATGACAATTCGGTTATTTATTCGAAGTGGTCCAAAGCCTCCAGCAACCTTTTGATAATTGATTGATGGAAAGTATGTAAAAGTTCCAATCTGATCTTTGGTTTGGAATACATATGTCCAGTTTGTGCCTGGTTTTATCGGGCAGTTTGTCCCGGATACTCCGTCTTGCCATGAGTTAAGCCTCTGTTGTATGCCACTCCTGCAAAACCATTCAACTATATAACATACTAAATGGATTGATAGTAAAATCTTTATATAGATTTATATTCCAAAAAGATGTCCATGTACCATGTATATGGATGCAGTTTTTAAGAGGATTGGTTTGGTGATCCATAGGTTAGCGGAGCAGTTGTTGCTCCCTTGCCTTCCATTTGTAGAGGGTGTTCCCCATTGAGGAGATAAAGAAGAAATTATCTTAAATATAAGCAGCCAAAAAATCACGAGGCCTTTTGGGAGATGCCCAAAAACAAATCCATGCGGGTTTGGCTCTTGGCCTAAAGCGGACAATATCATAGAGTTAAAGGTTGTTGTCTGACCCAAAAAGTGGTATCGGATTGAAAGTTAAGAAGTTGATCCTGGGATTGTGGGATGAATAGCCGCGGCCAGTAGTAAATAGTATGAGGCCTCAAGCCTTAAATTTATCTTGTTAGTATTTCACTCTAAATTTATCTGACGGAGGAGTTTGATGACAGACATAGTTTTAGCAAAAAAAAACTAAAACATCCTTTCGAATCAGTTTAACAGACATGTACGCAAAGATATTTATCAAACTTGTATGTAGTGCCAAGATAATATACCATGTAATGAGTAGCGGCTCATCCAAATTGTTAAATACATTTACACGGACAACATCATTAGTCGTGGCATTGATAAGGGGTCCTGGAAACATTCCATTGATGGTGATAACCTGTAAGCGCACAATGTTTTTGCCCACCTTCAGCAGAGAAAGCATAAACATTGTTCGATGATAAATTGTAGTATATGTATGACTTGGTTACTTACAGGCTGAGATGACGTGAAGGGGTTGATCGTTGTGTCAACATCAACAACCCATTCTAGAAAGATATCAGCACTACTGGCTCCGGAAAGAAAGACAGCCAACAAAATCATAAAAGCAGTTTTCCACCTGAAGGTGCCATAAGATGCCATTCCAAGGTGCCAAGCTGCAATGAGGTATTTTTACTTGTGCCCCTTGGATCACACAAATAAATTCATGGACTGTATAACATTTCAAATAATATAGCAAAGAAAGATTAGGCTGCATGAGAAAACAGTTAGATGGGTGAAAGTTCCTAAGAAAAGAACAAGAATAGTGAATAACAATGGTTAGACATATGCACTGCTGTCATCCATTTTATATAATAAGCCGGCGGGTTAACTAAGAAAAGAAATGCTATGTTTTCTGGACTACCTTATCATCCATACATAATTTGACCAAGCCATCGAAGCTCAACTGGCTTATGACATGGTCTTGAGCACAAGGAAAAAATGTATGTTGACAGTCGAAGTCCACATACATGATATATGACAGAAAAGTGAAGTTCTTCTACAGGTCTACAAAATCTCAAATTGTGAAGCAAAACATCAATATTCTTTGCTGATATTGCATGCATGTATATACTCAATTGTACAGGATTATATAAATTCTCTCACAACCTGGATTCTTTATGGAAACAGCATCTCAACTTGCAAGCATAGGGTAAAGTCTGCGTGTATCTCTCACCCTCTCACCCTATTTACGAGTGGAATGTATTGGGAGTATATTTTGTTTGGTTTTACTGCCATACATGCATTGATGCAAAGACATGGTCCCTCTGCATAACCTTTTTCGTGGTTGTTAGCCTGTAAACTCGCATCCCTGTATTCTTAACCTTAAACTATATATGCACTTTGTCAAAAATTTGTACTTCTGCCATCTGCACAACGATTACTTCACATCCTGCTTCCAAGTTCCAATTGCTAATCTGATTTGGTTTAAACTACCTAGCCGACTACAGTACTATGTATGTTTGATTTAGTTATTCAAACTGTTTATCTAAAATATCCACTAGTACTAAAGAGTCCAAGTAGCTTCTATGTTAGCTAGCAGTATAACCTCAAGTAATACATCCTTCCAGATTAAAATTACCTTCGGTCTCTGATCAAGAACCAAACAAAATAAAAGAAAGATTTCATGCATCACACGACAAAACAATTATTAATGTGTAAATATATTGTTATTTTACGTACATATTATATTTATGCATACAAGATACACAACCATTTAGTAAAATTTACATAACTGTTGTCTATTTTTCTTTGAGAATTTATACTTATCAAAAAGGTCATGTGATATTCACACAGTGACTATATATTCAACATCTAAAGAAAAAAGTACAGGTAATCTCAAATATATGAGCCCCTTCATCAAAAACTTTCAATGTACAAGATTGTGTCCCTCTAGGTTTTAGGAAGACCAAATCAATATGCACCATGTGTCCGAGAGATATCTGTGAGATTCCGATCTGATCATTTGAGACGTAGGAGTTTGAGACTCGATGATTACAAAACCAATTTCATTTGCCTTCAATTAGGAGCAACAACTTTTATTATGTTTTTCCTGGTAGAATTGTTCCTGTTTTAAAATCTGCCGCTTTACTACCAGAGATCCTTGCTCCAACAGACTAGGTCTCTCCAGTATCTGCAAGCTATCTACACTTAATTAGAATATATACAATCCCCTCATTATACAAATACACTAATAGAAATTTTGTACACGATGATTTAAGTTCAAATTATTAGATATAATAACCAGCATTGGATTATGCAACTGAGCTGGGATACGTCATATATTTCAACTCTCACAGTTCTGTTCTACCAAGGATGCAATAACTAGTGTCACCTATATTTCATGTTAAATGGACACAGATCCTTGTTTCTCAAACTTAACTATCTAATAAATTAGAAGGTACAAAATAGTTTAAGCTACTTTGCAATGGGCCAATGGCCAGCTTCACACTTAAACATGTTGACTCACTCACTGGAGTTCTTAAAATTTGTTGTACCCGTCTAAAGAATAAGTTACATGTACATCTGGCCTATATAGATTTGAGTTCACTGTATTAAAATTTCAGCGAAGAAGGTTAAGGATTATCATTAGGTTCTATTATCTAGAGAAAGAGAATGGCAGAAAGAGAAAGGTGTGATGGAATAGACTTCTATTATCAAGCTCTTAATGAACAGGAATTGGTTCACTTAACCAAAAAAAAAGTAAAAAAAAAATTAAAGGTAAACTTGAAAAACGCAAGGATAGTTTGGAATGATGCAAGTCTTTCCAATAGTAATACTGACCCCGAATGGACCCAAATGTAAAACTACTCCAACAAAATTGTCCACTATCAAATTTTGTGGAGTGTCGGACATAAAAACCATCTCAGAAATGATATACCTTTAAAGTGAGATCTTTGAAACACTGCTGCACATTTTCCCTAGTTTTTGCGCTACATTCATAAAATAGACATTTATGCTCCTGTGCCAGAGCCAGTCCCTCTTGTCTTGTTACGGCCCTTTCGTTATCCTGGAAAAAAATGTATGTCACTGATGGAGAAGGTAACTAATTTCCGGTGGAAATATAATTCACTCAGAAAAAACAAAAATGCTAGCTTCTTATATATACTAAAACTTCCACTAAGGTATTTCATCTGCTTAAGATAATTTGTAGGAAACTGACATCTCATGCAACTTACTCTATCAAATTTGTTGCCGACGAGTATCTTGATACATTCCTCATTTGTAGAATAGAGATCTACTTCCTTTGCCCATATATTTGACAAGTTTGTAAAAGTTTCTCGTCGTGTTACATCATAAACTATGAAAAAATGTAAACAACAAACTCGTCACTAAACAACAAGATGGATGATGGAAATGTGAAATAAAATATCACAAAATCATCCGAGTAATTATATACAAGACGGTTTCATGGTTAGTAGAAGAATATGCCTGCAGTTTAATTTTTACACAATTTTCTACCTTCTGCAAGATTGACCAACACCAACTCACATTTTTAAATGACAAAGGGAGTTGTACAATGACTTAAGATCAACAAGACACTCAAATTTCCCTCAAATTTCCTACTAGAACCTGATATAAAGCACGGCAGAGCGTATAATTGTAACCACCTCGCCTTTTTCCTCTTAAGGATAGGAAATAGAGAAGTTATCTGGAAAACTAGTATGCAGAATAACTCATTCATGCAATGTTCTTCTCTTTGACCACACCATATTTGAAGTTCATACATTTTTAACGAAGACGATTTTAAAACGATTATTACGTAATAATGACCCTAATTACAGGTCATCATAAATTTCCAGGCTCTTCTCCCATTTCAGAAACTTCGAAATTTATCTCCAAGAATAAGTGCAGGAGCTTAACCCGGGGAAAGTAAGCCAGATAAAATTTATAATTCTGCAAAAAGTGAAACTTCTGACTAATCCAAAATGTTTATACAAATTATCCTTCCCAGTTAATATAGAAGCCTGCTAACAGTTTTTTTAAATTTTTATGGTGAAAACAATACATTCTAAATTGATATTTGCCCACCCACCATTCATTGGAGTCCTGATACTATAAATTTTCTAGGGTTAACTATGATAAATATTCGGAGGTTCAAGCAATGAGGTCAACCAAACAAGATATTGGAAAACAAATATGATTGATATCGAGATGTTTTTTGTATGAGTGAATAAAAACAAAAACTTTATAAGTCGGCCAGCTTGCAGTACAAAGATATGGACACTGATATATCTGGTTTAATAAATGCTACATTTATATGATTTAATTATGACTCAGTCCCTAATGTAAATCGAAAACTCAAACCAAGTGAATTAGTTTATAAATTTTCAACACCCCAGGAATTAATCTGCTGAATGAATATATTCTTATATTGATAGGCATACCAAGAACGATTCCATGTGCACCTCTGTAGTATGAGCTTGTCAATGTACCAAACCTCTCTTGTCCAGCTGAAATTGAAAACAACTGTGATATATCATGCACAAAAATTACTTAAAAGGAAAACTAAACCATCTCATCACTTGATAATCACTACATGTTTGTATTTTGAGGTTACTTCTAATTGTAAATTTATAGTGACTACTTACCATATTTTATTAATCTGGTCACTTCTTAGGTATCATTATAAATTTGGTAAGATTCTCAATATTTTTGCATCCATAACGACACCTAATAGTGATCTATATGTCAAGCTTTCTATTTTACTGTAATAGAGTTAACTTCCTTGAGGAAATACTCCATATAACTTTACTCAATGACACACGCCCTTCTGAGAAATCATGTCGACTATAATAAGCAACAACTGATTTGGCGAAACAGATTTGCATCTTCATATTTTGCTAGTAATCATATACAATCAACACAAACCGGTAATAGCCACACTAAACAGTAAAAGAACAGATATCCTACCTTTTGAATCAATCGACATGTCATATAGTGTTATTCATCCATCACATTAAAGATGTTTAAAACTATATATTAGATAGTTCAAGTAGATCAATTTTATTACCTGTGTCCCATATGGTTAGTTTTAACCTTTTTCCAGCAACTGTGAGGAGCTTAATCTTGAAATCTACGCCTGAAATGGTAAAAAGGCAAAAAAACAAGACAAAATTATCTCAATTACAATAAAGATTATATACAACAATTACAAGATGTTCCAAACTTCAATTAATCAAGACATAGCCACCAATCTAACAAGAACAATTGTGTAAGCAAGTGATTCACCTAGAAGATGAAATTCAATTACCTTATTGAGAAGACCATTTTGGGAATTCAAATCGATAACAATAATTAAGAAGAAAATCACAGAAATACTTATAAGCAACATAATCAGACCTTCAAACTCCTCGAGAAAAACACCTTTTAAACTTCAAAATCTTGTAAAAATTACATAAACAAATGAGCAAGGAAACTAATCCCTTTCTTATTTTATTTTCTTTAAGCATATCTCCAGTTAAACTGAACCCAACCCAAGTATCTATAAAATTACAGAGCAAACATGGTCTCCCCCCCCCCTATATATCTCTCTCCCTCCCTCCCTCCCTCTCTCTCTCTCACTCTCACACAACACAACACAATAAAAAGAGATAAAAAGAGTGAGTTGGAACCAAAAGCATGTAAATAAAAATACCTATAGTGGGGGAAAGATCTTGGAGAGAGTATTGACAATTGGAGATCATGAAACTAAGCAGAAGACTACTTTTGCCAACACCTGAATCACCTATCAACAATATCTTGAATGAATAATCATAACTACTTGGACTTATACTATTCCCTCCATACCCCCTGCTACTACTAGTTATAACACCATTCTTTGATGCTGAAGAATCCATCATATCATACATACACACAAATTATCTCTATGTATATGATGTCTATACTCACCAGCTCGCTAGCTCTATGATTTTATCTTCTTTGACAACAACAAAAACAATATTATTCAAGACTTCGAAAGAAAAATACTATATGTAACATAAAATTAGATAATTTTTGTGGTGTTTGTGCATAAAAAAAATATACAAATGCATTGTCGAATACAAGTTATAAATACATGCATAGAGCGTATATATGTTGCAGACCAATGTTTTCTTTTTTCTAAGGAAACGGTTGTAATGACATATCCAAGTGGGCCCGCTTGACCCCTTTTTCGGCATTGTTTGTTTGTCACCATAGTGAATCATGAGTAATGCTAGGGAACCAAATAAAATTTTTAAAATATTTTCTCAAAATGATGTAACAATATTGACGTGACGGAATAGAAAGTTTTAGTTCGTGTATTAATTTGAATGCATAAGGGATCCATCTTATTTATTGTTTTGTTAACCAATTAAAATTATATAAGTGTATTTTGGGAATGTTTTTGAAAAATAATTTTTGGGACTTTAGCATTTTTCTTGATCCATATGTCTATTTATTTTTGTTCTTGCTCTTTTGATTTTTAAACAATTGAGCCCAACAGGCCCTTCCAGCATTGTTCACACCGTGTCTCATTTCTATTTTACCTGTTCACTTTGTCAAAAAAAATTAAAAAACATCCAAATTTAACGTCAAAAAAAAAACATCCAAATATTTCCATATAAATAAATTTTTAATCTTTGTTTTTGACTTGGGCACGCAAAAAAGTCTAATTTAGTTCGATTTATTTCTAAGGAATTTTTAATTTGTTACACTGATCTTATTTGTTTCGTGTGTAATTTATTTCTATTACACTATATTTTTAGAAGTTAATTATAATATTATGGAAAATAATTATTTGACTTTTGCAGTAGCAATAAATTGAACCAATAAAGTGTATGTAGAGATAGAAAGAAAAAGATGAGTCATGCATGCAAAATGCAAAGGCTAGTGACTAGTGAGTAGTGACACGTACAAAATTTTGTGGCACCTGTCCCAGGTTGACTCATTATCTGTTCCAGACTGCGACTCGCTAAAAATAGGAACACTCACGTGTACAAAAGCCACGTGTTCTTGTTTGAACGTGAAACGTATCACCAAGAGGATCGGATTTCTTAAATACCTACTAGTCTACTACTTTCAACTCTTATGGGTTGGATTACACGGAAACCTATTTATCTATCTTGGTGACTGCTTTAACCATTTCCGTTTGATTAATATAAAATTACTAGATTGGTAGTTATAATAATGTTTCTTTTATAGTTATTTTCCTTTTCTGAAATTAGTGTTCTACAGTTAACATAATTACAATTAACATATATATTTAAACATAATATAATGCGGAATAAATCATTTCATCATTTAATAAAATTATACAAATCATACTGCATAACATTATATTTTACTTTGAGAATATTATAATAACATTATTGTATAATAAATTTAATTTTATAATATATTATTTTCATACAGGAATGCAAGGTTGTAAAACATGTCAAATTATTGAGCAAAATTATACAAAACACATTGCGAAACATAATGCACATAATGTTAAATATAATATTTTACCTGTAAAATGTTATAATAACATCAAGTGTAATAAAATTGATTTTACAATATATTATTTTGAGTGTAAGTTGCAGAACAAGCCTAATAATTCAACAAAGTTATATAAATCAAAGTGTAGAACATACTACACATAATGCAGTGTACACAATGCATGATATACCGCATATAATGTAATACACAATATTTTACTTATAGAATGTCAGAATATAATGTAGAATACGATATTTTATTTATAAAATATTATAATAACACTATTGTCCAATAAAATTGATTTTCCGATACATTATCTTGCGTGCGGGTTACAGAACATGACTAATCATCTAAATAAAATTATATAAAGTATAGTGCATAACATAACGCAGAACACAATATTTTATTTATATAATGTTATAATAACACTTAAATGTAATAAAAATTAAATTTTGAATATATTATTTTATGTACAGTCGTAAATATATGTTTGGTTATTCGATAAAATTATACAAATCACAGTACATCACATAATGGACAACACAATATTTTTCTTATAAGAAAATTATAATAAAACTATAATTTAATAAATTTAATTTTGCAATACATTATTTTTGCGTGTTAAGCTGCAGAACATGTTTATTTTTAATAGGTATCGTCAAGGCAATTACAAATCAAATTATCCATTCTGTAAAATAACGTTGAATACGTATATAAAATCATAGAAAGATTATTGGAGTAGTTTCCATCAATGTATGTATATAATTATATGATTCGATGTATGTATGTATGTAACTATATGACAAAAATAGTTTTTTTAATTCTTTAAATGAGTTAAAAATAATGAGCGGGGTTACAATGTATTGGTTTGAAATTTATTACTCTCTCCGTCCCACTTCAGGTGGTTGATTTGACTTTTCAATGGTTAAATTTTTTAAACTTTAAAAAAATATTATATATATTATATAATTATAAAAAAATGTAAAATATATATCATTGAAAAGTTTATATAATCTTCTTTAAAATGCACTTTTCAGATTTTTAAAATTATAAATATATATTTTTAATTTTCGATCAAAGTTAATTAAAATTGACTGTTAAAAAGTCAAATGAGACACTTGAAGTGGGACGGAGGGATAATTAATTTTTAGCCATGATTTAATTTTGTTTTTTTAATATTTTTAATGTTTTAATGAGCATTAACTACACTTTTTATAATTTATATTAATGTTGGTAGTTAATTAGCATTTTAATTTATAAGTACTCATATCATTTTAATATTTTTATGACTTATGTGCTTAATTAAAGAGTTTTTTTTTGAATTTATTATTTTAATTTTAATAAGATCTTGAATGATCTTTGGACGAATATCACATCATAAATGACTATTATTTATTATTATTTTTTCCCAGATATAATTTATACCAATAATTTTGGATTATTGTTCGATAATAAATATTTATTTTATAATTTTGTCTAAAATATGTATATAATTATTATTTTTAGGTATATAATCAAAGGATCCCTTTTGATCAGATTTTTTCATCTTTATATTTATTTAATTTATTTTTAATAATATTATATTATATATTTTTTGTAATATATTTTTAATTATATTTTCCTTGTCTGACGCGGTATTAATTATTATTATTATTTTGAACTTTAATGCGGTATTAATTGTTTTTTTGAATTTTCATTGCAGATGTTTTATGTTCAGACTTTAAAATTTTATTGTCTAAATATTCAGAAATATCTTGCATGTCTTTTGGTTAGATGATAAATTTTTTTAAATGAAAGGACTCCGTTTTTACGGGATTGTATTTCGGTACAAATATCCACGTGAAAGTCTCTCCTTACAAAAAAACTATATGATTCTAAATTTGGTAAATATAAACATTTATTAGACATTTATATTTTTTGACTAATTAAATTATATGTAAGGACAAAATAAATTCAAACCATTAGATTTTACAGGAATGGATGGTGTGAATTAAGTATCCGAGTCTCCAATCAAAAACATGTCTTCGTATAATTTTTGCCTTACTTTTATATATAGCAGATATATAATGAAGGTCAGGTGTTTTATGTTTGTTTAATCTTTGTTAAGAGTTAGAATTTTGTTTTTTTTCACCGATAAGAGTTTATTTCATTAATCAACTACTTAATCCTACTCATTTCCATTTTGACTATCAACTAATTAATTTATTAATTTAATTGATGAATTTAATCGATATTTACATTACGTGTACATTTTTTTTATTTCCTGTATCATAGATGAACTATCCTTAAATGCAATTGAATTTTTACCCACAAGTACTGGTTTCTATCCCAAAACCAAAGGAATGGAATTTTCAAGCTCGATTGGAATTTGGAAGTATCAAATGTATGCGTTAAGCCACCACTGTTTTTTTAGGTGCTAAGCCACATAGTTTTATTTATAACCCCAATTACTTTAATATATTTATTTATCAAAATGTTCGTTTACACCACATTAGATCACATCGCATTAATTATTACAATTTTTTTTTTCATGTGAATGTGATATGGTATTGAAATTTCCGAAATTTGACAAAAATATATTTTATAATGGCAATAATTTTTTAAAATTATTTAAAATAAATTGTGTGGGACAAGACTATTCATCCAATAATTGTTCTTTCTTTGTAATTCGAGATACATAAATTAATATGTTACCCATAAAAAAAGGCTCAGGGAATCCGTCCAAGACTTGACAGTGGTGGAATGACACCTCCAAGTCTCCAAGTGTCTGTATGTTCCATAGAGAGCATAAATGGCAGCACTTGACATTGGTGGGATGCTGCCTCCTGTTAGGTTGTTTGATTTACGGAATAGTATTATGTTGTGATAGAAATTGATTTAAGATGATATGAAAATTAATGAATACAAAATATAAACAGTTAGTTAATATATAAAATAAATTAATATTATTTATCAAATATTAATAAAATTATTATATAATTTTATAAATAAAAATATTTTTTTATTTAATTACTCATATCATAATTTATACCCATTTTTTTAATTTTCAAAAATTCATATTTTACGAGTTTGAAGTATGAGGTTTAAAATTTAAAATTTTCAACCATCGAATCAAATAATTTTATATATTGAATAAATTATAAATGGTATAATGACTGCTCGACTATATTCAATATGAAAATTCGATAATTATAAAATGGATTAAAAATTATAATATTTCTTTGTTTTACTTATGACGGGCATTTTTATAGTGAGTGATTGCTTGGTATATATTATAACCGGGTTAGCGCATCTCCGACCAAAAAATCTGGTTGGCATATCAAAAATATAAATTCCCTTAACTAAAACTATAATTGTGTAACAACTCAGTCCCACATCGAGTAGATTAGGATAATTTGTTCGGTATATAAGTAAAAGTAATACTACTAAGTGCACCACCAAATCATGATCTTTTGGGGGCATGTGGTGGACTTGTGGATTACCCAAGTTGTTGCATTTAGGCCAGTTTACTTTGGCTTATTTCGGATTCGGAAGTCGGGACTTGACCCGATTTTCGAAAAAGACTCGGGATTTGACCCGGGTTGTCACATATGGTATCAGAGCCAACTCTCGAAAGCTTGATTCGTCAAGTTGCCGGAAGTGGGGACACGAAGGCTGGTGGTATTATCCCACAATGGACAGAGGTCCGGAGGTGGGGACACGAAGCCAGCCGGTATTATCCCACAATGGCTAGAGAGGTACGATCTGGGCCTATAAGCTATCTGTTCGGCCTGACGAGGACGTCAGGAATTTAAGTGGGGGAGTTTGTAATAACCTAGTCCCACATCGAGTATATTAGGATAATTTGTTCAGTATATAAGTAAAAGTAATACTACTAAGTACACCAACAAATCATGATCTTTTGGGGCTCTGTGGTGGGCTTGTGCATTACCCAAGTTGTTGCATTTGGGCCAGTTTACTTTGACTTATTTCGGATTCGGAAGTCGGGACTTGACCCGATTTTTGAAAAAAACTCGGGATTTGACCCGGGTTGTCACAAATTGGCATACTAAAAATAAAATTTATAGAAAATTTGTAAAGATTTCTATCATTCTAACAATACAAAACTTTTATCTATAATTTGTAAAGTTTCGCATCATCTGTTACTATATTGAAATAATACATTCTATTTACAAAAACTTGAAATAATAATAAATTATTATATTTAAAATAAAACCAATCATGGCTAATCTCATGAGAGCATAATACCTTATGTATGCGAGCATAATTCCTTACGTGTTGAACAAATTTTAGCCAATCTTTCATTTATATCGATATAGTCAACCAATTTAGTCAACCCATCTAATGTTCTAGCTCTGAGATTAACACGTGCAATTTGTGCAATAACATGAGAGTTGATTTTTATAAATTTATTTCGTTACTTTTTTAAGTACGTGGCATTTTCATATGAAAAATTAGCATCATAGTTGGTTGAAATTGATCATTTTGAAGAGATTTTTGTCATTTTATTCCGTTTGAATCGTTAAAAATAATTTATGTAGGAATTTGGTAACAAAATTTGAGTTTCATCATCATAATCAAGATTTAGGATAATGTTTTTTACCTCAAAAGTCGTCAGGGTGCAGTGATTATTGAATATTGGGGACGAGATTGTTATGATTTTTTAGTTGGTGAGGGCTCTCAACATCTAACCCCTAACAATGTGCGTACATACCCCTATTTATATGGGATCAAACCAATGTAGTTTTTGCTGTAGTAAAAGTCTGATAGGAAAAGATTTCCTTCTTCGAATCAAAATATGAAAGAGAATAGGTAGAGAATAGGCAAGTGAAACCTACTTGGAAGAGGTCTCCACACTGAGAGTTGTTTGAGTAGTCCAAAACCCAATATATGGCCCAAGTACTTCATGAATTCGACATTGACCCGGAAATCGTGGGCTCTAGTCGATCCACTACAATTATTTCCCGAATACCTTGAATAATTAACAACAGAAGAGGGCCTTCAATAATTAACCGCAGAGGCATAAGACCTTCAATAACACCAAAAATAATCGACCGGAACAACTATAAATTTAGTCCATCACAAATAATACATTTTGAAATTTGGGCATAAAAATTTCATTATCTATTATTCAACTAAAAGATTGTACATGAATTTTCAAATTATTAATTACAAACATAAAGAAAAAAAATTCGAAGCACGATTTTCTATTTTTATTTTCAAATACAAAATTATCGTATGTGATAAAGTAAATTTATATTTTACCGCAGTAAAATTTAAGGCATTTGCACGAGAGGTAAACTAAACACAGACAAGCAACAGATATTGTTTTGGAAAAGTAACCTCGATTACCGTGTCAAGCAAGCTTCCCACTCTCCACGTCTTTAGCCCCAAGCCATCCCAACTCAATTATTACTCCCCCACCCCAAACAACAAACAAGCCCCTTTTTTTCTTGACCCGACTCGTTTTTCCCATGGATCAAGAACTCTCAATTTCGCCTGCGGTGCCAATTGCCACCGTTGTTCCGGCGACCCAACCCAAGTCTTTAGCACCTGGGTTTAGGTTTCACCCGACAGATGAGGAGTTGGTTAGGTATTATTTGACCCGGAAAGCTTGTGGCAAGCCTTTTAGGTTTCAGGCTGTTTCTGAGATTGATGTTTATAAATCTGAGCCTTGGGAACTTGCAGGTCCATTTCTTACACACACACATTTAATTATTATTTTTAATTAAAGATTGTTTTGTTTTGGGTTTGGGCTTGTTGTGTCATTTTTTTTTATGTAACTGAAGAGGTTAAAAAGGTATTAGATTTATTTAAAGATTTGATTTTTAATGATTTGGAGAGGGTACATGTGGTTTTAGAGATTTGGGTATGTGGAAAATGTAGTAAAGATTTCAACTTTTTGAGTTAAGTATTTGAAATGTTGGCTGAAAATGGAGTTTTTACATTTGATTATTTTTTTTTTAAAAAAAAATTCAAGATTGTTTTGTTTTTGGTTTGGGTTTCAACTTTCAAGTGACATTTCTCTTTATGCGAGTAACGATGTTAAGAAGGTAGGAGTTTTTTCAAAGTTTCGATTTTTAATATTTTGCACCCCGGATATGTGTTTGTTGAGATTTGGGTGTGTGAAAAATGTGTTAAAGATTTTAACTTTTTGTTTCTAGTAATTAAAAGCATCTCCAATAGTCTCATAGTTAACTCTCAAATATAATATAAAATATTAGGCTCCTAGTCATTTAACACATTTTAAAGAGAGTCAACTCCAACAATGCTCCTTAAATCTCCTTTCTATTTTATTAATATATGGACCCCACTATGACAAAAGTGGAAAAAATAACTATGTTTTGGAGAGAATATTTTATTGATATAAAAAAGTTAAGAGTCATGTAGTGACTCATAAATCAGAGGAGAGAGAAGAGGCTCCAGAGGTTTTTATTTAAGAGCCACTGAAAGTATCTTGGAGCTCTATTTTTTGTTATGCTCTCTATTTTTTGATTTAGAAGCTTGTTTAGAGAGCCTCTTGGAGATGTTCTAAGAGGTTGACAGAAACTGAAGTTTTTATATTTTAATTTAAAGATAATTGCGTTTTGGGTTTAGGTTTGTAATGTCATTTCTGTTCATGTAAGTGAAGATGTTGAAAAGGTAACAGTTTTTTCTAAAATTTGGTTTTTGATGTTCTAAGGTGGGGGTATGTGTTTGTAGAGATGCAGGTATGTGAAAAATATAGTAAAGATTTGAACTTTTTGATTTCAATGTTTGAGAGGTTGACTGAATTGAAGTTCTTTGACGAAGGTATATATAAATGGTTTGAATTGTTGTGATATGTTTTCTCAAGAAAGGTGGGATTAGAAATACGGCAAAGATTTGATTTTTAATTTTTTATTGCGTCAGAGAGAGAGAGAGGGAGATAGATTTTTTAAGGAAAGGTTGTTAGAATTGGTCCGAGGATATGTTTCTTTGTGGAAATTTGGGATTGGGAGACTTGAAATGGAGTAAAGATTTGGTTTTCAATTTCAAAGATTTGAAATGGAGTAAAGTTTTAGTTTTATGCATTAACAGATTGTATTTAAAGAAAATGTATATAAAATTTGCTGGAGGATATGTTTCGTTTTTTGTGCGGAAATTTGGGACTAGGAGACTTGAAAATGGCATAAAGTTTTATTTTCATACAATAACAAAGTGTTTTTGAGAAAATTTTGTGGGGGGAAATTTGAGACTTAGAGATTTAAAAATGAAGTAATGATTTGTTTTTTAAGCTTCTCTCAAATACATTGACACACCGAAAGATTTTAAAGAAAAGGTATTTATATATATATCTCATGTTCATTTGTATGATGTAGTTAACAGATTTATGAAGGGGTCTAGATATGTTACTGTAATTGTTTATTTTGGTTATTTCTTTGTATCTTCTCAGTTGTAGATTTTTATCACATCTTCACATTTCTGCAAAATTTTATATTGTTATCAATATTTGGTTGTCTAAAAGTAGGCATGCATTAATTTGCATCTGTGTGCCCCAGAGGATACGAAGTTGATGTTTGGTTACACTTTTATTTGAGCTACCATAGTCATGACTGTACGAGTTTAAGCTACTGTAAGATCTATTTTAAGGTAAAGGTATCTTTAAAGGTTGTGATTTTCAATTGTACTTGGGAGAACCAGGGGAAAATTGAAATGGGGTGTTGGTTGTCCTTGTAGTTTTCTTGTTGTGTTTCTGTTTCTTTCACTTTGCAGGGTGTGTTTGTGTACCGTTTACAGACTTATGCAGTTATGCCATCTCGTGGGCAGGCATCTGTTTTTTTCCTTAACCTACATTTGTTAATGAAGTACTCTGATCTGGTATTTAGGTTACTCATCACTGAGCAGCAGAGATTTGGAATGGTATTTCTTCAGCCCCGTAGATAGGAAGTACGGCAATGGGTCTCGACTCAACCGTGCTACTGGCAGAGGATATTGGAAAGCAACTGGCAAGGACCGGTCAGTACGTCATAAAGATCAAACTATTGGAATGAAAAAGACACTGGTCTTTCATAGTGGGCGAGCACCTGATGGGAAGCGAACTAACTGGGTAATGCATGAATACAGACTTTCAGACATAGATTTGCAGAAATCCGGGGTAGCACAGGTGCGAATTGTGTTGATTTAAAATCAACAGTCACTAATGGTAGAAATCTTCTGCTACAAGTCTGAACTTACAAGTTATTGTTTTCCTTTTCTGGGAGGAAAAGGATGCATTTGTGCTGTGCAGAATTTTCGAGAAGAGTGGTTTAGGACCACCAAATGGGGATCGATATGCACCATTCATTGAAGAGGAATGGGAGGATGATGTTGCCCTTGTGGTTCCTGGAGGGGAGGCTGAGGAGGAAGTGGCCAACGGTGATGATGTGAGGATTGGGGCCAGTGACTTTGAAAAGGTTTGTTCTTTCCTATTATGTATGGTGCACCGACTCTCAGTAGGTGTTGTTAGTACTTATTGTACATGTAGTAGCTATCATTGCCTGCTCATTATCTGCTCGGGGATTCACATGGTAGTACTTTTGGGATTTAGCTTGTGTCTTCAGTTACTAAATTTTATTGTTTGAAATGTTTATTAAATCCCTTGGGAAACATAAGGATTTATGAGAAAGATATATTATAAATAAATAGCAATTATGAACTTCTCGGATCATTTTGTCTGCCTTATGATACCCTCCCCACGTTAATCATGCTGGGCTATGAACTCAGATCATTTGGCAAGCTGTTAATTGCTGCAAAAGTCTGTTTGCCAAGTATATGTTTAATGCACTGTTAAAGTATGTTCTGTGTGCAGCTTTTGGAGGTTGCATGACCTGGAGTTTGACTTGTGCATGTACATTGTGCTGTGTCTTTGGTGATAAAATGGGAAAATAAATATTTTACTTTAATTGATTTGTTAGTGGTGTATACCAACTTGTCTCAATTCTTTCATTAAATCTAAAGGTGCATTTTTATCCTCAAGGATCAAGGTTTTTTTTGCAGTTGCTTGCTATTATCCTTTTATCTAACACAGAGCAACAACCACGATGTCAGTGCATGTGCTGCTTAAATAATTAGCCTGCAAGTAGTATAACCTGACAATATTAGATGTCCCATAATTTAGGGCTTTTATGGTGTAATATCTAGTTTATTAGTCAGTTAGTCACAAACTCAATGGTCTTTGAAGTAAAGATTTTTATCCTGAAATGTTTGGACACTCGATGATGGTTAATGTTATTTCCGTATCCCAGTTAATATTTTTAGCTATATCCTTTTCATAATATCCCAAATAAAGTTGCCGAGTGTCATGACTAATGATGTCAGCTAAATGGCCCTTGAAGTTGTTACTTATTAATGGTTTGCAAGGATGTACCTTGATGTTATAGTCCTTGATTTATGCTTGATACTTTAGTGATAGTTTTCTTACCAAGAATTGTAGTATCTAGAATGCTGGTGTATTTTCCTACCCACTTGGAAGGATCAAAACTGTCAATTAGTGTTACCACACCATGTAGTGAAAGTAGAAAGGTTTAAAGTTGATTTCTGATGCTGGTTAGAAAATTTCTGATACTGTCCTACTTATTGGTAGTACACTCACATAAATCGTGATAGTCTTAAAGTTAATTGCTTACACCTAGCGAGCAAACTATAAGTCAAACCAAAAGAATCATGGTCCATATTTATCCAGACATAGATCTGCTTAAAACTTCCCCACAAGGCCTGCAAAAACTCTGTAGCGGCCCTGTCCACTTGGTAAAAGGGGACCCCCTGAATATAAGAATGGAACCTGCTATGGTTATGGGCTTACTTTGATCACATCCCATAAAATAATACACAGTATATATCAATTTTATAATAGAAATAACCCCAAAATATATTATTAAAATATCTTTATATTTATTTGATTTTTTATATTTAGCATAATATAATATAACATGTGGAGTTTTGGATGATCCGCCACTTCATCTGTCTTAATTTGATCCCAGTTGCTGTAGGTTTTCCTTTGCTTAAGATGTTAAAACATCATTTGTCATATGTGTTTGATTGCTAATTTAACAGAATTGTTCTGCCATACTCTAGAGTCTAGAACTGCATGTCTGGTTGTGCTGCTGCAATGACGAAACCATCTTCCAGATACACGTCACATTGTTATACTTGTATGTATGCAACTATTAATAATATGTTTCCATATTAAATGCTAAGAAATAATCTTTATTCTTTACTGGGTTATCTAAGCTTAAAGCAAATTTATTGGTTTCAGCAGCTGAACTAATTACTTCTGATAATATATCAGTTTATACAGGATGCTAACAGGGCTTCTCTTTCTCCGCGCGAAATTCCAATTGAGTCTCGTAGTATTCCTTTTGGTTGCAAGAGGGAACGAACTGATGATTGCCCAATGAACAGCGAGGCAGATCCAGAACCAATTATGTTTGAAATCAAAAGGACAAAGCATAGTGATCCATCATCGGAAGATTCAACTACAACAAGCCACGACCTGGAAGGGCCATCTACAAATTGTACACTCTTGGAGTTTCCGTTGTTGGATTCAATCGAAAACAGAGAGAGCCATCACTCCAGCAACACACTTACGTTCGATGCCTCTAACCTCGAAAAATCTGTTCCCCCAGGATACCTGAAATTCATAAGTAATCTAGAAAATGAGATCCTCAACGTTTCTATGGAAAGAGAGACTTTGAAGATCGAGGTGATGAGAGCCCAAGCCATGATTAACGTCCTTCAGTCTCGCATTGAATACCTGAACAAAGATAACGAGGAGTATCGAAGAATGATCCAGGGTAAATAGCTATGCTGGTGACATAACAGTATGAGCTTTCTAGTTCTAGGTTTGTACTCTTCATCGCAATTTTCACCTCTAGTTGCATTTTGTTCATCTGCTGCTGAGTGCACATGAACACACTCTTTAGTTGTTTTAGTGCATGCATGTAATTTGAACTCTCTTTTGAGTTGAAAACTTCTCTGACTATTATTCGGTGCTTAATCAGACTCTTACACGGTCATTTACCAACACAAATTCTTTGACCAAGTTTCTTCTTGGGCCACAAGAATCTCCAACCTCCTTCCGTATTAACAAGTATCAAGTCGACTTTAAATTAAAATTAAAGCAAGTATATAACGCAAAAATAACTACAATTTGCAAGATAATTTTTTCTTTTCTAAAGAAAGCCAGTGGCTCTAAAATTTTTCTTCATTAATCCTAGTTCTTTATTTACGATTGGTTTGAGATTTATTTAATAAATTATCTTGGTAGTTGGATCAACAAATTTTATATCGTTTGGAAGACGGTATGGATGGAGGTTGGAGAATCACGTGACGTGTGTGAACTCTAATTATAAATAATAATTAATTAATTAATTAATCAATCATTATACAATTAAATTTCTACGAAATGACATCGATAAATTTAATGAAAAATGCTAATTATCCTAAAAATTGTATCAAATGCTGACACATATATAATTAGTAACCTTCCTAACTTCCTAATAATATGAGATCCCGCGTACTATGTCACGTCATTTGAGAAAAGAATTTGTGATTAATTTTGGATACGTATCATTACTCAAAAGCGATATAATCATCAAAATTGAAAATATATATTTATATTTATATTTGTATTATATTTTAATTTAAAAATACATTAAGATTTATTTTATCGGATACCATAAATTTGTTGATCGCGACTATGGTACATAAAAAAATTAGGTAGCCAAAAGCAAGTAATATACATGCACGGTCTTATAAAATACTTGCATAACGTGAATATTATCCAGCAAAAGGCGTAAGCCTCTTTTCTACTATATTGTTTATTTATATATTGGATTCAAAACCCTAGCTCCCTATCTATAATCATCCTTCTCAACCTATACGTACAAATATACACACAACCTTGGATGGAATTGGATTCAGCTTCACTTGCACCTGGCTTTCGATTTCATCCCACCGATGAAGAACTCGTTAGCTACTATCTTCGCCGCAAGATTTGTAAAAAACCATTGCGATTTGACGCCATCTCCGAGATCGATATCTATAAAGTCGAGCCTTGGGATCTTCCAGGTCTTTTTTTTAATTGATTTTTGTGCTTTTGTTGGTTATTGATTGTTTTGGTTCTTAAAGTCTTGTGCTTTATTTCGATTTTCGACGTTTTTCGTGTATGGATTGTGATTGTGTAGGTTTGTGCGTAAAGTTGTGTGTTTTATGTGGATTGTGTAATGTTGTGGTGGAATTAGGGGTATTGTTTAGCTTTTTTTTTTGATACGATAGTTGGATTATCTCGTGTGTGAAATGATTTGTTGAATTTAACTCTTTTGCTTGTGGTTGTATATGTTGTGATTATAGTTTTGTTTAGTTTCTTAATTTAGGTTTGGTAGTGTGTTGCAAAGTACGTCTCGCTAAGGTTATTTTAGAATAATATATATATATATATATATATATATATATATATATATATATATATATATATGCTAATGTCTATGGGAACCAAATGACCTGCATACTGTCCTCATAAGGATGGATCGGTTCTATACATGTTTGACTTGCCAAAATACCACATTTTGCAAGATTACATTTACTATGTCCGTCAGTGATCTTGATATAGTATATGTTGATTTTTTTCATATGTAAATTATTTTTTTCCTTCTGTCAAGCCTTTCTTGACAAATTGCATCTAGGTTATTCTCAGTTGCAACATCCACTGTCTCCAACTCACCCTCTAAGTGCCCTACTCCCTGCCTCCTATCAGTCAGGGTTACAATTTACAAGTTAGCGCTTTGGGCACTTAAAGGATTTTGTTGGTGGAAAACTACAAGTAACATATTTTCTCATATACGGGTATGTTCTTCTCTGTGTGAAGTATTTTAATTTGTATGCATGCACTGAATACACTAGAAATCATGATCTGAGGTTACTGAGGGATAAAGGTGGGACATGTTATTTCTCCAGTCGTAAGAGTAAATCAGGTCATCTATTAGTTCCATTATGCACAAAATTAGATATGGGGCTTCTCTCTTGTTCTCACCCCCCTCTTTAAATTTCTACTACTACTACTACTACTATTACCCAAATTTAGGTAGTTCTTTGTCTCTACCGCTCTTATTTCTTCATCTCTTGGTCAGTTAAATTTGTATGTTAGGAATTAAAACAGTTTTTTATATCTTTGTTTCATTCTTAGACTTGGTTTATAACTCCATTTTCAAGCTCTTTTTTTGTGTTATGCACATTTTTTAGTATGTGAATTTTGTATAATGGTGATAGGTGGTCAAGTTCAATCTATCGTAATAAAATTGTATACATGTAGATGATACACACACTTGTGTATAGATATTTACGCATTAGCATCTGATGTATCACTGGTGACCTGTTTGATGATCATGACGTTTTATACTAATGAAGTTATAATATATAGAGACGGGCAATACTTTTGGTGATTCATGACTTGAACAGTATACATCTTCTACAAATGCTGCTTCTTTCTCTTCCATACACATGCTAACTCTCTGTAAACAATATTTACTCCATTAGCAGCTCTCAGTACTGAACAGTGTGTGTGAATGTTGGGGTTCAGGTAAATCTAGGCTGAAGAGTAGAGATTTGGAATGGTACTTCTTCAGTGTACTTGATAAGAAGTATGGAAATGGATCAAGGACGAACCGTGCAACTGATCGAGGGTACTGGAAGACCACTGGTAAGGACAGGGCTGTTTACCACAGGACTCGGATTGTCGGGATGAAAAAAACTTTGGTGTATCACAGTGGTCGGGCTCCTCAAGGCAAGAGGTCTAATTGGGTCATGCATGAATACAGAATTGTTGATGAGAAGATGGAAAAGGATGGATATCTGCAGGTGGGGTTAATGTAATTGTGTCAGATCGTTAATTACCTCTTCCCTAATTAATTGCAAATACAAGAATTTTTTTTGGTTTTAAGATGAGAAATATGAAATGTAGATAGAACTGCTCATGAGTTACAGTTATTGTCCAAGAGACTTCTGTATGTTTCTTGGTGTATTAGTTGATCTATCTAGCATCCAAGTTGTTAGGATCCTAATTCCTTGCATTTTTTTAATAAGCAGGATGCATTCGTTCTCTGCCGAATATTTCAGAAAAGTGGTTCTGGGCCTAAGAATGGAGAACAGTACGGGGCACCATATCTTGAAGAAGAATGGGAGAATGATGACTTGGCCATAGTTCCAAAGGATGATGATCGTGCAATGGAACTACCAGTATGTGATGTTGCTTATCTGGATGGCAATGTTCTTGAGCAGGTTTGTCACATATGCACATGCATATTCTGGTTTGTCACCATCTTGATATATTCCCATCACATGTACTTTATGATTAGTAATTAGCATGTCAATTGTAGTATTCCTGATGTGTGGCACAGAATTATTGGATTAATTCAAGACTCGCCTGTATGACCAAGGTTCAACATAATATTAATTAATATTCTAAACAGAATATTAGGATGAATATGAATAAGGTTTAATAAAGATAAAATTATTGTTCCACACATGAAGAAATAATGTTTAAAATAAAATTACTTCAGTTCAGACGATGAAAATTCTTTGAGAGACCAAGTTAAACTTATTATTATTCTATACCCCAAGTCCAAAATGTGAGTCCTACCATGAAATAACAGGCATTGTCTAATTCACTTAATATATTTTATATGTTCTATGTAGATTACGTTCAAGGGGTTAACTCATTAACATAGATACAAATGGTGTACCCATTAACATAGATATGACTAGGGTCCAGCATGTATGTTTATCGATGTTGAACCTTATATGTGTTTTTAACTTATTTATAAAAGACATGCATGTTTTTTTACTCGTTTACAAAATTTCCACCGTATCAAATATTCTAGTTGTATACAATATGTTTACAAAAATGGCCCATCTATTGCTTATAATGGTACTTGAAAGTGGTTATATATTTATAGGCATTTGCCTTCATCCCTCTATTAATAATTAGTTCATGTTTTATTGGTTTTCTTCAGATTCTAAATGCAGTTGATCCTTCATCTAGTGCTCCTATTCCTATTAACACTTGCATTGAGAATGGAAATGATATTGTGGAAGAACCTATAAACTTTACTGAAAATGCGCAAGAAGCCTGTGTTGTTGATGGCATAAATTATGTCCAGGAGCAGCCTGATAATGGAGCTATGTATAGTTTCCCAGTGCAGTACGGCATGGATGGGGAGTCAGTCAAGCATGAATATCTAGGTGAGCCAAGCAATAATGGTGTACCAAGCAACACTACCAATCCTGTAAATGTGGATCACGTGCCTGATTTATCCTTCGTAGATGCTACTGATAGGCTTCCATCCAGCGATGGAGCATTTATCGAGACTAATGATCTTCAACAACCTTTTGATTTGGATGATCCCTCTAGCTTTGATATGCTTGATGAATACCTTCAGTTCTTTGATGCTACTGATGACAGTTTGCAAAATATGGGTTTTGAATTCTCGGATATGTTTGGAAGTGAAGAACTTCTTTCCGATTCTGCAGCATTGTTCCCGAACGAGGTAACATTACAAACAAATTTACAACTTGGTTTTGTCTGACATTAGGTACTGACTGTTCAATTGATAGCTCTACTATCAGGATGCATGCAAAGGTACCAAACAAGAGACTGGTGGAAAACAGCAATTCGATGGGATTAGTAAGGATTTTGTATCTTCTTCAAAGACAGCACAGGCAAAATATCAATCAGGTTACAATACAGAATGCTGTTATTATATCTTCAAGTACTCCTTAACATTTTAGTACTTTTTAGATTGGTGTCATTGGTTTAGTATGAAACATGCATCGTGCCATTGTGTCAGTTGCATATGTTAATTATTCTTTCTTCTTATTGCAGGTTCGCAGTATCAATTTCTCAAGCAGGCTAGTAATTTGCTGGGGGATGTTTCTGCTCCTCCTGCACTTGCCTCAGAGTTCCCAACCAAGGATGCAACTCTCCGACTGATGAATTCTGCTTCTGCCAGTTCGTTCCGTGTTAGTGCTGGTATATTACAAACAAAGAATGTGACTTTGGGTCGTGCGGGAGTTAAGTGGTCGTATGGTAAACATGACCTTGCCAACATTATCCTCTCGGTTGGCCTGTCAAGGGGTGATGACTATTCCGCAGACCTACAGCTATCATCCGGCACTGTGTCTGAGAAAGCTAACTCCACTATTTCCTGGGGCTGGTTCTACTACTTATTTATGTGGTTGCTTCTCCTGGGCACAAGTTTCAAAATTGGGACATATATCTATTCGAGTTAGTCTTTCCTGGATTCCCCAGTCTGCTAGAAGTCTCATGGATCCTGCTGTGGTCTTTAGGCTCAATATACTTATATAAATACTTAATATAAATATGGAGAACTTAGCTCTTTTTTTTGTTCGGACTTGGTTGTTCTTAGTTTGTAATTCTCTGGTATTCACTACAGTTATTAAGGATGCTTTAAACTCTTAAAATGCTACTGCCTTTATCCTACAAATTGCTAACTTTATAGATTCAAGTGATTCCCGTGAACTTTCAGTACAACACGGGTTAACCTAATTCATATCATACGACCAGTCGTTTCTCACTTTACCTTGGTTGCATTTCCTGTCACCTCTATGATATATGATTTGCTTTTTTGTTAGATATCTTGCAATTAATTGTATGCATATGCATATATTGGGTTGGAGGGTTGGGGTTGGGGTTGGGGTTGGGGTTGGGGTTGGGGTTGGGCAATATCGCGTATTAGTTGAGGTTTGTGTTGGTTCATTCACCTCAGGGGTGGTTCAATTCTTGTATATTGGTTGGGCATTTTCGCGTATCAGTCCAGTCAACACTAGTATGTATTTGAATTTTATTATCATTACGCAAGACAAATTGCCCAATGTCATTGCTAAGTAGAGAGTACTACAACATGTTTGTCTTGAACATCGCTAATTTTGTTTCTTGCGATATTTTTTGAGCTTTAAATTCTGAGGGCATTGTTGACATGACACTGGTTTGCATAAACAGCCTAAGGTTTGCACTTCAAAATAAGGATTGCACTTCATACTCTTGATCATTTTACATCGTACAAAGTTGGACACTCTGGACGGGAAGAATGGGGAATATAAATGTTGCAAATTAAAACGAAAGAAGCGTAACTAAAAACAGATCTTCATAGCAATCTTACCCTTTCAAGAATGGGAGGCACGTTTAACATCTTAATTTGAATATGACATACAACTGGAACACGAGCAAGAAAGGACCTAGAAGAAGTTTATTTTATTTACTCCAGGTTCAGACTTTTGTATTAAAAGAAATGGTTTGCATAAACAGCCAAAGGTTTGCGGGCTTAGAAAATATTTGATGTTTTTCTACTAAAAGCATTAAAAGTATATAGAAAAATAACATACATATTGAAAACCCTACTGGTGACAATAAAAATGTCACGGCTTAAACAAATAAAATAGTTGGCAAAAAAAAAAACAAAAAAAAAACAGGCTTTCTTCTTCTCCTCTCCAAAATTGGCAGAAATTGAAGAAGAAAGCAATGCGTGCCCCGTCTTTGTTGGAGGGTTTGGGGATCACATGTCGGCTTTCCTCTTGGCTTGCACAGCCAGTCGTGCATCTCTCTCCCGCTCGAATTCTCGATAATCTGCCCGTTGCAAGAAAGAAACCTTCTCTAAGTATTGATTCCCACTTTTCTTGTAAGCATCCAGCTCATCTTCCAAGCCTTTGTTTTCATCTTTGAACTCCCCCCAATCCTTTTTAGTCTTGTCAAGCACGCTGAGCTTTGGTTTCTTTTTGATTTGTTCAAGAATAGAGTCTATTGCAGAAGGGGCACCACCCGTAGCTTTAGCTTTTTCTGCTGCTTCTTTTGAATCAGCATCAACAAGTTTCTTTACTTCAACCTCTTCACCTGCAAAGTCCCTAACCTCTGTAATCTGCAAAATTACAATATGCTTTTTAGGATAAATATATTACAGCACTACAATCGACAAGACAAGCTCTGTACTTGCTTTTACCAAGTTAAAAAAACATGGCCTTAATTTGGAAAATCAAAAATTACAGAATGCTAGTTCGGTTCAGGACTTCAGGTAATTACTTGATGCTAAGAAAACTAAAAATATTGAAGCAGACACACAAAAACTAACAGCAGTAAAATTATTCATACCTCAACTTTCCCTCTTCCTGAAGGGCCAGCCATAGCAGCAGAATCTTTAACAGCTGAAAGTGCTGCAGCTGCAGCTAGCTTCATCGACTCATCACTGGTGCCATTCTGGGGGGTTTTATTAGGCTTTCTATCCAGAAATCCTACCTGATGTGATACCTTTTGCTTTGGTCCCAGACCAAGGTGCGTCATCCAACTCTGCAAACTTCAAAATATTACAATAATATTCTGGGAAATTATTTTTACTTTTATCAGTATTCATCGTGCAGAAGAAGGGGAGAGTTGTTAATACAGGAGACACTTGAGAGGAAGACTTCTTGGAAGGCTTGTTTACAGTTGTTTTATGCTTGTTTAATATCGAATTCAGCTTCTCAGATGATACTCCTTTATTCATGTGCTGCCATACAGCATCAACTTTATCTTCCTTTTCTGGTACAACTGAACACACAATGTACAATGTTCAGATAATTCTTAGTATATGTCAGTCAATAGCAGTAAAACAAACTCTCTCTACCTTCATGTATGTGAACACACACATGTGTGGTCACGCAGTGTTGCGTGTGCATGGAAGATGCAAGTGTTAAATAATGTAAAAGATGATGATAATAGATTGATCAAGTACAAATATATTCTGGAACTAGAGATCTAGAAGTTACTATATACCAGTTTCCGCAGGCTTAGCCAGTGAGCTTGACTCATGAGGAACTTCATGTTGTGGCTCAATGGTGCATGAACTACTTTCGCCTGCAATATCAAAAATCCATTGTCAAAAAAGTCATCTATTTCTAACTGAAATTTAAAGCTATAACAATCCTGAATAAATAGAGCCATTACAAATTTGCAATGCTGAATAAACAAACGTTTTTCAAATATTCAATGAACCTGTTACTGCAGATCGCAAAAGAGTTCATATAATATTTATTTTTTATCAGCATAACTATACTAATGAATATATGATTCATTTTCACATATGATAGGCACCAATGACCCTAACAATAGTACTTCTACTTATTTACTAATTTACATCTACATGTAAATATATGTAAATATGTGACTGAAGTGCAATAGAAACCCATTCATTTGTAATCAATATCCTAGATTTTCTTTTCTATTCATCATATGCTCTACGGGTATTTATCCAATTATCATGGTGTTCTAATTTCAGCATTTCACACGTGGAATAAGCATGAATACGAATTGTTAGATTTAGCAGGAAGAGGATAGCATCTAATGGAATTAGAGAGTGAAAATGAGAATATTAAGGAGAACTGGATGACTAAGAAGAAACTAAGAAAAGTTAGAGTGAGTTACAGCGATTTTAATTACTACTTTTCTATCTAAACCATCCAAAATTCCAAAGCAAATTGAAGAGTGGACATATTATTCGAAAGATATACAGTCTTATTCTTAATTTAATAAAAAGATTATCTACAATTTTCAAATATGTTCCTATCGGAGATCAAGAAGACATTTTACCATCGTACCAAGGGTTGAATCTTTGGCCTCGAGGTAGTCACTTTACCATTTTGCCAAACACAACCTTCAACCAATGGTTCAATGAACTTAAAAAATGTACATAAAGACTGAGCAAAAAAAAAACAAGATGCCAAATATAGACCTGTTTGGCTTACCTTCAAAAATTACTTGTTACATAACACTATAATTTATAAATGAAGTAAAAAAAAGGTACAAATTTTATGTTTAGATCGTTCAATTTATAAGCCTGTTAGGTGTATATTTTATAGGTTATTGACAATAAAAGAAATGACAAAAAAGCAGTCAGGGTAATATTAATTAAGTCCAAGTCAAACTACAAACTGAAAAATCTTATAAAATAGGCACTTCCCATCCAAGTTTTTTAAAATCAACTTATAAGTCTGTTTAACTTCACAAGTTATTAGTTAACAAAACGATTAAATTGGGTTTTTAAGTTGGTTTGACCAACATATAGGCGTAGCAATCAGGCCCCTGATCTCTAATTTGAGGAAAGGGAACTTTGTCAAATTTATTTAATGATTGCAGAAACAATAAACTAGAGTGGCTCTTAGATTCACAATCATTAAAGCGGGCAATCAAAAGCAATCCTAGTCTTTTTAACAACTCCCTCTCAATATAACCAATACCAAGAACACTTTTCCTCAACATCGATTATAAAATATGATCCCCCAGCAATAATAAATACAGCAACACAGTCCTTAGCTTCGGCTAAAGGAACAAAATCTTGCGGACACAGTAAAACTACATCTACCAAAACTAAACCTCCTGCACCATTTTATAAAAATGAAAGTGATGAAAGCATATCACTATGTTACCACTATAATGAATATATCTGTCCCCTATGTGTCAAGACATAATCTTATGGTATCTTGTGACAACAAAATTGAGACTGATGATAGCACATAACATAACTAAGACACATTGCAGTAGGCATAATAAAAAGGCTATTGGATTCAATAGCATCTATTACCATGAAAGTGTGGTGTCAAATTCAACAACTACAGATGATTGCTAGAGTTGAATTATACCATATCAGAACATTCCCCCTCCCTCGGAAAACTAGCTGCTAGAGAGGGAACTCTACAAGGATACAACAATTTACAAAATACACCAAGTCACCTGTACTACGCAAAACCAACCCCTATGATTTTCAATAAAGTCAGAACTGGCCAATATACTTCCGTATTGTAAGTCCAAAGCTATGCTAAGTGGCCACAATTACTTCTCTAAGCAGCAATTTCCCACCATTTTCCCAATATAATTACAATAGCCCTAAACCCTAAAATATTCCATTGAAAAATAAAAAACAACACAACTACACATAAACATATTCATCAAGAAAATTTCAACGAATGAAAGCTTTTGTTTTGTAACAGAGCAAAATCACATCTTTAAGTGTTTTTAGTTGTTACCATTCACTGAATCAACCCCATTTAATTATAACTTTTAGAATCAATCAATTACACTCTGTAATTATCAAAAGCAGCATATTTCAATTCCCAAATAAAATAAAGATGAATCAGTAAACCTTAAAAACCTTTTAATAAAAAAAAGAAAACATGACAACATATACATACACATACACATCTACATCAAGAAAATTACAAAACAGAGAAAAATCACATCTTTATGTGTTTTTACCATTCAATGAATCAACCCCATTAAATTTATAACTCAAAAATCACTTTGTAATCACTCAACCAATGAATACAACTCAATTCTTGAAAAATTAAATCACTTCATATACACATACAAATATACATAAATTATAAACCCAAGAAACACATTGAATATAATTAAACCAAAGAAAAGAAAAGAAAAGAAAAGCAGATAGGAATGTTAACAGATCGAGATATACCTTGAGCTGCAGCCATTATTTCCAACACAGATAAAGAAAGAGGATTGGTTTATATAATATAAAATATATATGATATATAAATATATAATAAACCCAAGAAAGGAAAAAAAATTAAGTGACAGATGAAAGACAGAGAGAGATAAAGAGAAGGGTAAGTTGGATTATAGATACACAAGCGTGTGTGTCTCTGTTTGTGTTTTGACGATAAACTAAAGCCTAACTCTGAATAAGTGAAATCCAATGTGTTGTATTCCTGTTCATGTTTGAGAGTTTTTTATACTTTCTTCCAAAAAATTTCACTTCAAAAATAAAATTCTAAGTAAAAGTAAAGTGAAAGGTAAAAATTAGAAAAAAATTATAATTACTAATATACCTTTACTAACTCAATCATTATTTTTTAAATATAAGAATAAATTGATAATTTGACAATTATTTACCTACTATTTTTTAAACTCAGGAGCATGTTAATGAAAGTAGTTTCACTCTATATTTTTGAAATTCGGAAACAAGTGTGTGAAGTTGATTACATCTCAATTCATTTACTTCCTCTTACATTCTCTTGCTTTCCGCCCTTAAAAAACTCGGGAGCAGGGTTTAATGTATTGCGCTATTACAGTACGGAGTTATATTTTTTTATTTATGGATGAATTTCATGTTAAAAATTTAAAATATTAATATATAATAATGAAATATTGCATTTATCTCGAAAAATTTTACTTCAAATATTATAAGAAAAAGTATACTAGTTTAAAAAAAAGTATAATTTTTGGGTCCCATTTATATCAGCTATAATTCCTATTTTATTTATCATAAAAACTATTATTTGTATTCAATAATTGTGATAGAATAAATGCTAATTTTATTAATTTGACTAAGAGTAACAGACTCTTTTTGTAATGTATTAGAGGAAGTATGTAATAAGTATAATAATAATTTTATTCAAATTTAGTGATTAATGGTTTGTTATTCATTAAATCCTCATTCGGTCCAGACATCGACTATATCTCATCCCGAGAATTTCTTAGACTATAAGTCAAATTAGTCAAAAGAAAATATTATTTTAAAAGTAGGTCAAAAATAATTTTCTATAAGTATGTAATACAGGTAATAACTAAAGATTTTGTATACCAAAGTATCATTTGTAGTCCCTGGGTTCGACTCTGGTAGGCTTGTAAGCGAATATTCGATTCGATCCGATCTGATCCGATCCTTAATTAGTGGATATGGATTTTAATAGAAAAAAATCCGTTCCGATAAGAATCTGATTCGATAAAAAATGGATACGGATTTCTTATATATATATATATATAATAAATCTATTATTATATATCTAATCATAAACAAATTTAATCATAAATACCCTTATTAATATCTATTAAATACTATCTTTTTTCCATTAATATATTTATTAATATCTATTATTTTCTTTCCACCATTAATATATGTAAATTATTATATATTTAATTATTTATAATTAAGTCTAAATCATATATATTTTATCATATTGCAACTTTTATGATCTGTTAATAACAAGGAGTCGTTGAGACAAAATGTTTATAATAAAAAGATACTTCATCCGTCTCACCCAATTGTTTACGTTTCAGACAGAAGGTCTGACACACATTTTAAGGTGCATATAAAGTATAATTTCATAACTTATTTTTAATTTTTTTTTTTCTGAATAAAATTTTAATGTTTAAATTTTTATTCAGAAAAAAAAATAAGTTATGGAACTATACTTTATATGCACCTTAAAATGCGTGCCGGACCTTCTCTCCGAAACATAAACAATTGGGTGGGACGGGGGTAGTATCTTTTTACTACATTAAAACGCTATAAATGTTTTGTTTTTTTATGAGTACTAAAAGAATGACTTTATATTTGTAAAAAAAAAAGAGAATGATTTTATATTATAAATTATAATTTCTTTAGGAAGAAATAATTTAAGTGGGTTGCATGCTCCGATCCGATAATCCGAAATTCTAATGGGTTGGATATGGACTGACTTGGAAAAAATTCGATCTTCGATCTTCGATCCGATACGTTACAAATAAATGGATTTGGATATGGATTTACTTAAATCCGATCCAAATCTGACCCATTCTATACTCTTATATATCTAATAGGACAACATGAGCAAATTCAATCATAAATACCCTTATTAATATCTATTAAATACTATTTTTCTTCCATTAATATACTTATTAATATATATTATTTTCTTTCCACCATAAATATATGTAAATTATTATATTTTTAATTATTTATAATTAAGTCTAAATCATATATATTTTATCATATTGCAACTTTTATGATCTGTTAATAACAAGGAGTCGTTGAGTCAAAATGTTTATAATAAAAAGATAATTTTTTACCGCGTTAAAACGCTATAAATGTTTTGTTTTTTATGAGTACTTAAAGAATGACTTTATATTTGTCGAAAAAAAGAGAAAGTTTTTATATTATAAATTATAATTTCTTTAGGAAAAAATAATTTAAGTGGGTTGGATACTCCGATTCGATAATTCGAAATCCTAATGGGTTGGATATAAATTGACTTTGAAAAAATTCGATCTCCGATCCGATCTGTTACAAATAAATGGATTTGGATATGGATTTACTTAAATCTGATCCAAATCTGACCCGTTGACAAGCCTAAACTCTGGTTCACCCTGGAGATTTATTTAAAACATATACTTATTTTATAAGTTTATAAGCCTAATTATTAAAAAAAAGGTTTTGTATTGATTGTATAATAGTAAAAGCTGAGCCATTACTTTTAAATTAAATGATGACATGTGAATATTCGGGTGTTGGACTTTCATGGCACATTATTGGGATGAAATGTTCAAAATGGCGCAATTTGAAAAAATGACACTTCAAAACATGATTTCGGGCAACGTTTTGAGTAAGAGTATAAAACGCTACACGAAGTACTGTTTTGACACTTTTTTTCCCGTTTCTTCCCCATATAACGCTACTTCATGTTGGGTTATAGACTGAAAACACTACTTCAAGTTGGGTTATAGACTGAAAACAATACTTCAAGTTGGGTTATCCACTCAAAACGTCACATTTAAGTTGAGTCTCTCTCTCACTTACCCTCTCTTTCCCTCGATCTCTCTCTCCCCGTCTCCTCTCTTTCACCACAAACACACACTCACATATACATACACACACCCAACTCTCTCTCTCTATCTGCAATCACCAACTGTCACCACTGCCGGCCACCATCACCGTCGCGGTGGGGCCTTTTCCTGCTCCGTTCCAACACACCAACACAATTTTTATTTTTTAAAAAAAAGGAAGACGCTAAATGATATAGCGTTATGGAATGTTATTTAGAACCATTTTTTTTAGATTGTGTCATTTTGGGCATTTTAGTTCAAATATGTGTCAAATGCGGCATTTTCTATAAATTCAGTTCTTTTTTAATGTTTGATTTTTTTGTTAGCCGGATCTTTTATATATGTCTCCAAATGATTTTTTTTGTTAGCCGGATCTTTTATATATATCTCCAAAAATTCAACTTGAAACATACTCTAATTTTATATGTAGAAACAACACAAGACTATTATGTGATTATTTAATCTTTTTTTAATGTTTGATTCTTATTTTAGTTTAACCCTTTTAAACATCTTAAAAAATCGACTTGAAACATAAAAACAGTATAATATGAATTATTGTTCCACAGATTTTGCATGTTGTAGATTCATTTTGTTTATATTAATATGAACACAGAAACAGAATGCGCTCTAATTTATATTAATCGATTGATTGAAAAATGAAAATAGTTATTTTCATAGAAATTAACATGGTCCCAGTGGAGGAATCAAAGAACAGTTAACATATATCAAAAGAAATAAATTATATTTTCAAAAAGTGAATACATATGTCAAAAAATAAATTTTATTTTCAAAAAAGACATGTAAAAATGGACGAAAAATGTATTTTAACTCCAATTGAAGTTGATTAAAAAAATATATCAAGTTTTATCCAGTAACGAATAATGGTAGAACATTTCAATTTCTTACAATAAAAAAATCTCTTAAATTACCATACTCTTTCAATCCTTTCTGAAGAAACAGAAGAATGCCTGTATTACAATATAGACAGAATATGGAATCGAGGGTTAACTACTCAACTTAATTAATGTGGTATGTAAGATACAAGGTTTTGTTAAACATTGACACACAGAACTATCTGTCCAATTTGAAAGTATAGTTAGAACTTGGAAGTAGCAGAAATAACTTTGGACAAAACCGAGAACTTGTTTTCCATTTACAGTATATTTAATAATCACATTTTCCTACTTTAATATATCATCCTTCCTTCCTTCCTACTACAAAACATATACACGAGGGGGCAGAATAACAATAAAACTACAGCCGCAAAAGGGTAAAATGTCTTAGGCCTCTTGATCTTCTTTCGAACCCTTCATCTATTAATGGTGTATATATTCGTAATTGACTTCCCCGCTGCAGTTATACAAACTATATATTCACAGTCCGTCTATATTTTCCTAGTGAAGCTTTATTATACACTCAAAAAAAAAATTTCGTGCAGAATACAAAAGAGGATGACACTCCCATGTATCAAGGAATGCTTTAACATCAACTTTTGGGTTGTGAAGATTGTCAAAGGTCTCGATTCCAGTGCGACCATCTTATTTCACTCAAGGAACCTGTCAACTGGAAGTTGAACATAAAATTATTTGGAATATTATAATGCGAAAACTGGACTAATTTGCAATTTTTGAGTTCTTACTACCACCTGCTGCATGTCTTTTACATGATTATGAGAATCTAGCGGCGTTCACCCCTTCATAACCTTTTTGGCTTTTCTGCAGAAGTCTTTCACTGAGACTTTATCAGCAAACGTTAGAGGAAGGTCTTCATCAGCAAGCTCTCTTTGGTCATACCAGCATTCTGAAGTGCTCCTATGTTTTGAGCTGCTTTCCTCATCAGATTCAACAGTTGATGGTGGTTCTTCAGGTGTATCATGGTATAAGTGTTTCAACATGAAAAGGGCAGTATCGTAGTCTCTCCAATAATTACTGTGGAAGATCAATCAAGCAAGATAAACAATTTTAGGAATATTGTCAAAGGTTTTATATTAATATTTAACTAATAAAAGGTCGAAATGCCTTTTTTCAAAAATTGAATAAAAATCTTTGATGTAATATTAATAATTTCTAAAGAAAAGAATAGAAAGCATCACTATTGTATACTTTCGAATGAGCAATAATTTATATTTAAATGATCAAAGCCTGCTAGAAAAAGAGGCCTTTGGTCATTCATATTTAACTTGAACTTGGGGGGAAAAAGGAATTAATCTGCCAGATTCTAACCTGTAGGGCATAAAGACCAAAACTGCACACACTATATTAACTATACAAGGACAAATAATCAAAAAAATAATATGTGCAAGACAGCGACTTACCCCTTCCAAATTCCAATAATATTAGGCCATAAAAGTATAGAGTGGAATCAGAGAATGGAGTTTATTAATAGATCTGCTGTAATTTTCTTTCCCTTTTAAAAAGGTCTATGTCCAGTGTAGTAATTTCATTAGATTCAACAAACATTTATCCTACAATACTACATGATGCAACACTATTGTGGATATTCTAGATACGTTAGTAGACTAAGAAAAACCTTCTAGGTGTAGCATCAGATACTATGTAAATTTTATTTAAATTGCTGAATTTCTTGTAATCACTATTTCAGTTGCTAATTTGCAAAACTGGACCTCAAATATTTCATCCATTAGCTCTAAACATATCAAGGAGTACATCATAGTTTCCTCAACATATAAACAAGAATCACATCCCCAGTTGGAGTCACAGTTCTGTTTTCTAATTCAGATAAACAATACTTACGTATGCGCTCCAACTGCTAATATATATGCATGCTGAAACGTCTTGTCCTGCACAAACAAACCAGAACTTATAAGCGGCAAGATATTCAGAATTGATATAGAATCAAATTATAAAATGGAATGTAAATCCTACCCAACTAAAAATTAATATGCTTTGTTTACTAGAGCAATTTATTTCTTGCGATTTAAAATGAAAAAAGAGCAAGAAAATTGTTGAAAACAACAGGACAAATATAAAAAGTTATAAGAAAATGAGAGGAAATTTGAGGTAGTAAGCATAAGATCTATACATTATATCCTATACTCCATCTCAAAATAATAGCCCTGTTTGACTTTTGAGTGGTCAAATTGACCAAACTAGTAAATAAAGGAAACAAATCCTTTCCATTATCCTACAACAATAATTTAATATTCCTACTAATATCTTTATCCAATATAATAATACTTTATTATAAATAACAAATAACTCTATTACTAAATAATAACTTAAAATAAATACAAATTAACATTTTAATTCCACGCTCTCCATCAACAAGTCGTGTTAAAATATTTGATAGAACTATTATTTTCCTCAAAAAAATTTAAAATTTAGTAGTAATAAATTTATTATATGATCCATTTACATATTATGTCCTAGCCCATATGGTGATGAAAACTTATTACACGAATCTGATTCATATCTGAAATTTGTTATGGCCATATTCTTCTTCTTTTATTATTTTAAATATTTTCAGTAAGCTTCCACTCTTTTTCCACCAGGCCCCAGCTGGATTTAACTCTTAAGTCCCACCCTTGTTAGTTGCAAGGTAGAACAGAAGAATTCTCATCCAAATGGTGTTCCTAACAGCTAAAATAGAAATCATATGAAGGTAAAGCCGCTTCAATTTCAAAACTGTAACCTTCAATATTTAAATACATAAATTGATAGATAGGTTTTTGTACAATAAATTTGAGGATTTATCTGAGTTTCTAAGGCGAGGATAGCTCATAGGCGTTGTCATCTTTATATTTCACTTAATTTTTACCTTCCTAACCCTTGCCCTGCGTCAATGGCCCTTCGGATGTTGCCATGGAAAAACTTGAATCATTGACTGGAGAGGGAGAAGGTAAAAATCTACCTAATATTAATGATTACTCAACGTTGCTATAATCCCAAGTGTTACTGATTTTCTTTTGCTTTTTTGGGCTGTCATGTTAATGTACCATAGCACTGTTTGGGTATGGACTAAACTTGTTAAGTGTGGTCGTGTGGATACTGCATGTTTCTACAATGAAAAGGAAACAGCATAGCATATATATATGGGCTTTTTATTCGCGGACGAGAGAACTTCTTGGCTCAACTTTTAATAGAAAATACATAATCACTGGCTTTAAATAGAAAATATTACAGTGCTAGAAATTCATAGATAATGAAACATACCTGAAGCACATGATCAACACGTCCTTGTTCGCTCCCTGTTAATCTCTCCAACATAAATGAACCATAAGACCTCTCTTCTTCAGTAACTTCTGATTCTTCTGAAAAATAAACACAATTACTAGGACATTAATACAACCTACAGTTTACTTAAAGACCACTATAGATCAAGTGGTATAATTTAAACTGACAATTGAGTGTTTAAGCATTCTTTTTACCATCGTTGCTATCGTCATTTCTCGATTGACATAGTGTGACCACTTTTACCTATTCCAAGAACATATAGTCAGAACACTCACTCATATACTGAAATCAAACACAACTAAGATATGACGAATCGATCGAAATCATAGGTAATGGTTAAACTTAACAAGTGAAGGTAATCTTTGAAGAACGAGTGAGGTGGATGAACGATGAGTGGCAAAAGAGGCAGTGTATTGTAAGAATAACATAGAGCTTTCACGTTTATATGTTCATAAGAACATGTGTATTAGAATTTTAAAATTTTAGTTTGGATGTCAGATACAGTTGAAAAGTAAGGGTCTACTGTCATATAAGTTGGCAGAAATTCACATTAGTCAGGTAAATTTCGGTGGTTCAGCTATATCTGTGTTATTTGATGAGGATCATGACGTAAATTGAAAAATAATAACATAATGAAACAGCAGTAAGGAAAATATCATGATAGACAAATCAGTCCTACACGATAGGGGACAAAGTACATACATAACGACCCCATTGCTGAGTATTTAATCCAGCATGTTTTTGATTTTTGAAGAAACATTGATTACAAGATGATGGAACTATTTACATTGGCACTCAGCCAACAACAATTCGAAGGACACGGGTGATAACTAATGGTTTACAGCAGTACCCACCTTTATGGATCCTATACGATCAAATATCTCTTGAGAACGTGTAGATAACTCTTCAGTGAATTCCTGTAAGCAGTATATCGAGGTCACACTGGGTAGAAGCTTAGGCACACTTATAAATGTAAAAGACCTTACCCGGAATCCTATATGCAACCTCTTCCCACCTCTGTGGTATGGGATGATGACGGGTCGTCTGTTGATACATTCTTTACAGACAAGTGGTTCTATTCTACAGAGTGAAAGTTACATCAGCTGCATGTCAGATATTTGTTTTGAGCAAATATGAGATGTATCAGTTTAACAGTTCCTGAATGGAGGATCAGCCTCATCATACATAAAACGTTCAAAATTTCAAATACAGGTTTCTCTAACAGAAAAGCATCATGAAAATGACATGGGTAATTTGAAAAGCTGCAGAAACATTGTTTCCATGGATCATCAACTCCTCTGATTATTGGTGATACAAAATGTTACATGCGGTCATGGCTCAGCATGCTAAACGAAGTGGTGTCTGTCTACTATTCAGAGCTTTAACTAACTTCACCATACTAAACCACAATCAAGAAGGTCCAGAATATAGATCACGGATTAACTAATACATAAATCACAAATAGCAATTGACATACTGGTATATATACACGTGTGTGTGTGTGTGTAAGTGCAAACTGCAAAGGGACGATGTTAAGTATCCAGTGTAGTAAATTTACCAGCAGCGGTAATAACAGCCTAACAGGGCGTTTACAAAGTTAAAATCTGTCTCAAAGGCCAAGTGCTACGCGAGATTCTTATACACATATGTAATTATGTACCATATGGACTCCAAATGCAAAATTATAGCCACAAATTTTAAAAAGGCTTATTTACAATTTAAACCCTGTGTTATTAACAATATACAATTCAAACCCTCTTTTAATATATTTAGTAAATTTAACCCTACGTTTTTTTAACTATTTACAATTGAAACCTTTTTAAAAATAATTACTAAAATTTTAAAATAATTAGTAAATTTAACCCTATATTTTTTAACTATGTACAATTGAAACCTTTTTAAAATAAATAATAAATTTAACCCTACGTTTTAAAATATTTAGTAAATTTAACCTTGACTTTTTAATTTCGGAATAAATAAATTTTATATCGAAAAATTATTTTCGAGAATATATTCATCAAAGAGTATTTTTGAAAATAAATTAAATTCGGTGATGAACATTCATGAATATATTGAGCGGGAAGTGTGATGACAAGATGGAATAATATAAACACATATTAAAATTTTATTGAACATATATAATATATTATACATATAGATATATTAATATAGAAAAGAACATCTAAATAACCATTTTATAAGAAAAACCCCTAATAATTGCAAATATCTATTATGCTTAAATAATATCTATACAAAAAAATTGACAATAGTGCATTTGACGAATATTTATTCAAAATTTTGTCGTAAAATTTATTTTATTCCGAAATTAAAACGTCAAGGTTAAATTTACTAAATGTTTTAAAACGTAGGGTTAAATTTACTATTTATTTTAAAAAAGGTTTCAATTGTACATAGTTAAAAAACATAGGGTTAAATTTACTAATTATTTTAAAAAAGGTTTCAATTGTAAATAGTTAAAAAACGTAGGGTTAAATTTACTAAATATATTAAAAGAGGGTTTGAATTGTATATTGTTAATGACACAGGGTTTAAATTACATTTAAGCCTTTTAAAAACTTATTTTTACATACTGAAGCAATTCCAACACTGAAAAAAATACTTATTTTTACTTATTTTCTGGAAATAAGTGCTTATTTCTGGAAAAAATTACACATTTACTTACTTTTTTATGAAAATAAGTACTTATTTTTGAAAAATAAACTAAGAACCAAACTTGTTTTTGAGAAATAAGTACTTATTTACAAAAAAAATACACTTTTACCTACTTTTTTTTTGAAAATAAGTACTTATTTTTAAAAAAAAAGCTTAGCCAAACGGGCACGTAGAAACCTATAATTTATTTCACCCACTTCAATGGTCAAGTACATATAAATTAACATAAAGTTTGACATGCCTAAAGCAACAGAAACGATGTAAAGCTTTACTAAGTATAGAAACATGAGGTAGTACACAGCATTAAATAATGGGCAAGACGCAAAGATAGGGTGAGGTCTGTGCTCTCGCATCACACGGACTAGCAGTGAAATATCACTAGGGCATTTTAAATATTTAGAAGGGTCTACACACTAGACTTATATTCTCCCTGCTCCTCTCTCCTTTGCATGATCCATCCTAAGAAACTCAAAGAAGCAAGCTTCCATGAGCTTTGAAGGAACAACCACAATTTAGTTTTGAGATGATATCCAAATTGTGACCTGGAGCTATCATTAAGCCTACAGACAGAGAAATGATCCAATCTGAATCAATCTTAACATATGTTGATTGGATTGGGTTGATAGGGATACAAGTCAGATATGTGATAGCTTGACCACATACCAGTATCATCAGTCACTTGGATATTCCCAAGTACATTAATTAAGCATATGTGCACAATTTCCATTTATAATAATAACACTTCAGGGACATAGGAAGAGGTAGGATATCGAGCAGCTCTACTGAAACTCAAGAGAAGTATGGAATTAAATCAAGAGACTAGGAAAAACCTATATGCTACAGGATCAAAAGGATGAAAGATGTTGAGCATTTGTCGACAAGCTGGCATCTCCTCTCTTATATTTTCCTCATCCCAATACTCCTGCCCTTTGCCTGAACAAAACAAAAAAGATTTGCAGAGGTAAAGCTTACAATGCTGCTTAGGATGCTGGCAATAGTAAAGGCGAACAAGCTAATCCAATGTGATGTGCTTGAGAGGAAATGCCATGTACAAAACAAAATTGAAGGTATACCCAAAGTGTAAAAATGTAAAAAACAGATCCCCCTATATATTCCTATATAAGAAGAAAGTAAAATATATATATATATACACATATACATATACATATATAATAGATACGGGTCAGATTCAGAACACTTGGTTTTGCCATTCTCATTGAGTGTGTAGCTCTCATTTAAGCCAGACCCTATATATATATGTTATCTGCATGCATAACTTTCACAAAGACCAAGAAAATTCATATGATTGGATTTAGTTCTGAAAAACTTGGAGTGTTTTGTTTTTCACAAGTCATAACATCTTAATACAATCTAAAAATTTGACGATTACATTATTAGAAATAAAAGAACAAATCCAGAATTTAAATATAAAAAAATGATGTCTACTAGTTTTGATGGCTATTTAAATTATGATATAAAAGAGAACTCTGGTTTCAGAAAACAGACTAGTTGAGTTACGCATCTTGATAAAACATAATAAGATGCACTCATATGCTAATTGAACAAAAAAACATTTCATTATTCTGAGATGTAATATTCACAAGCCCACTGTAAAAGCACTAGGAAAAAAATATCTACTATATATATATATAAAATATGTATTACTGCTACCTATTCCTAAACGAACATTTCGGAGGGCGAGAAATACACCAAGAGGAGATCCAACTGCAAAGAATGTGTCAACCTGAAAAACAAAGTAAGGTGATAGGCAGATGCTTTTAAAGGATATGTAAGAAATCACATGCAAAGATACAGGCCAGGTGTAGAAGAAACTTATGTGCCATCATGCTTTATGGCTCATTAAAGGGGGACAAAAATTACATTGGAGCAGTTCATATAAAAAACATGCATCTGGCATGCAAGTAGAAAAAAGGTATGTATCTGGCATGCAAGTAGAAAAATAGGTAAAATAACATGCAAATGGTAAAATACATAATCATTACAGAGTATGTATGCCATTGAGCTACGCAATTAAGACCGAACAGGCTAGGTGACAGGGAATCTTACAAGAACAAGAGACATGATTGTTTCCAGGTATAGAAAAACTGGGATCGGACTAATTAACCAATTATATTTTATACTTTCAAGCTTATCATAAATAACTAGCTGACAATTAATCCTCAAGTTACACTATTAATATAAAAATGTCTTATCTGATGATTTATATAAGACTTTATGCAACCAGATAGTATTGCATAATAAACCAAAATGCAGAAAGTGGTCATCTTATCTCATTAAAAAAATGACTAGAGAGAAGCAATCACCTTTTTTTTACTGAATGGAGACTAAAGAAGATAAGAGAGATGAAGAAGGTGGGGGGAAATGAGAGACCATGTGTGTGCAAGCGCATGCGAGCGCCCAAAAATATGCCAGGTTAGCAAGGAAACACAAGTGCTCAGGGTAAGAGGTTTTGGTTGGCTGTAGTGTTCTTAATAAATCCAAGGGACTAAACAGCCATAGAACTGCTGTGTGTTCATTCCACTACAACCATATCTTAATGTTTGTTCTACTGGTGGTAGAAATCATTCTCTTTTATGTTTAAATATATTTGGACCAATGTTCAATTCAAGATAACTTATACTACATTATTACATCTATACTTTACCCTCACATAAGTTGCATATAAAATTGAAACCATCGGTCAATAACCATCTTGACTACTGTTTGCCAAAATGTTTCTAAATGAAAATCCCAACCCTTAAAATTTATGTTGAAGCATCAGAAAAAGAATAGTTAATGCAGTACCAGCCATAACAAACAGAAGTCAAGCAATAAATATTTCCCATATATACAAGTCACAAGATAATATAGCTATACTATCTCTGTATCAAATGCATGAGAAAAGTGACAAATCTAACCTCAACTATCAAACCCCTCTACACGTGTCTTATGTCTATAGTTAGAAACAGCTCATCTGTTGAGATGGTGAACAATGTTATACTTTCAAGAAATACCTACCACACACACTTTGTAATTCAGTTCTATTCAACTACCTTGGAAAATTATTATTATCTAATTTTTTTCACTACTTTTTAGAAATGAAACACCCCTGGCTTTCCCAAGGTAGAGTTACATGCTTAATAGTATTTGACAACAAATATATCACTGATACAATCATACACACGAGGCTTAATGATAATTTAAGATAGTGAAAAAAAAACTAATAACAAGAACGGAGCAGATCAAGCATAAACTTAGTAATTAACATATACTCTCTTCATAAACGTAACATGCAAGGATTTAATGAATTGACGCATACACAATGATAGTAAAGATGTATGGTATAAAGGATCCTTTGGCCCTTGAAATCCAAGTGAACAAACTCCCTCGAACAGTGAGTTAGTGACCATATAAAGTTGGATGTAGACATTAATTGCAAATACATCTAGATGATGCAAGGCATTTTATAGGTAACATACTAATACCATACTAGTTACTCTGCAATAATATAACAACCAAAATAATAGATAATATACTTGCATGATTAATTATTCTAAACTAGAACTTCATTTGTGCCACACAAATTACTTGAATTTGTTCGTTTCCCACATGAACAACGTGAATACATGAAACATATCCAAGCACAGATTCAATATTGCAGACTATTCAAACTAGGTGATGACACTATATAAACCAGGAATACGCAAGTTATCCTAATGACATACTTCTAGTGGTGCATCACCCAAGAATACATTATATTTCAGAAGAATATTACCTTAAATTTCAACTTCGTGTAGTTTATGTAAGGTGTAAAACTCTTCATGGTAACATTTTTCCCAGGTGGAGGCATCTCAGAAACTGGTTGACTAATCAAAGATGTTTCCTTCTCAGTTCCTGATCAAAGATCAGTCAAAAACAAATTTGTTATAATGTTATGAAAAGTTAAACAGCCACTCGGTAAAACAGATTATAACACCCAAAAGACAAAATAAACTACATAAATTAATGCTAAGAAGAAAACCTCAGTTATCTAGTACTGAGAATTGTACCTTTAGCCCCAGTGCGAGATTCCAATTCTCTGATTTTATCCCGCAGGGCTTTAATCTGAATGAACAAAGGTTTAATTAGATGACAGACAGAGAAAAGCATGCCTGATCTTCGCGATTCTGAATATAACTTTATTTCTCCTTGTTTTCTTTATCGAGTCTAGTGGCAATCAATCTGTATATGTGTAATTTATCTAAAATAAGAGTAAGTACATAAATTCACACAACAATGTAAAAATCATAACCTCTTCCATCAGTGCATCAATTGACTTCACTTCATTTCTCTCAGACACTTCTGCAGAGCTTGCATTTGAGCAGCCAACTAAATTTTCACTGTTACTGTCTTTTTCTTTCGCTAAATCAATATTCGTGTTTTCAGGTTTATTTGATTCATCACTTTTATCTGATAGAATGCTACTGTGATCAAGAACAGGCGGCGTAATATATTCATCTGATGGTGAGTCATCATATCGTTTAGACCCCACAAGTACAGGTGAATTTTCATCAGATGTTGATACTAGGTGTATAGCAGGGACAGAATTAGCATGATCTTCATCTGATAGCGGGCCATCATTTGGTTGTATAGACTCCACTGTATGTTCATCAGATGATGATACCTGGAGTGTAGCAGGGACAGAATTAGTCTGAATTTCATCTGACGGTGAGTCATCATTTGGTTGCCTGGAGCCCGCAGGTACAGGTGAATGTTTATCAGCTAATGGTGAGTCATCGTTTGTTTGTTCGGACACCACGGATACAGGTGAAAGTTCATCAACTAATGATACAGGAAGAATAGGAGGGGCAGAATAAGCAAGATCTTCCACAGGTGACAATTTTGGGTTGACATCTAGCATGTCTTTATCAGCGGGATCCTCTATACCCTTGCTCTTATTTTTTACGAGAATGTCCTTTCCCAAATCGGAGGCACAGCCACTCTCAAAAGGTTGCTTTTCAACATTAGCATTAGATGATTCTCTGTCCAAATTTCCCGTGTATGCTAAATCCACATGAAATGGCGAGGACAAATTTTCTTGATGACAAAGAATATCATATGAAAGGACACTTCCAAGGGAATGACCATATAACGAAACCTGCAAAAAGGAATATCGATCAGAATATATTGAATGGTTAGAAGTAAAGGAAAAGGTAAGTAATTTTATATAAACATAAGAGGGTAGGACACACCTTTCCATCATAACCTGGATTTCTCTTAAGGAACTTCAAATATAGACGGTTTAATTGGTTTGAGACCTGAACACAGAACCAATATCATCGTTTCAAAAGTGTTGCTGACAAATATTCTCTTGAACTTGAACTAAATGACATTTAGAAACTTGACAGTACATGCTTAAAGTTCTCCATTCACACTTAATATCCAATGATGCAAAATTACTTATACAAGTAGTAAGTACCAAAAAGAAGCCAAATAAAAAACTATGAATTAAACAGAGAGACAATATCGGTTCATACCCGAGAGCATTGATTATTCTAATTACAAAAATAGAAGTAACTCTACGGATATATGGTTGCATCGCTAAATTGCTCAGAGCTGAGGATCTAATCATGTTTTGCCTCCGTGTACTGTTGATAATAGAGAGATACTAGGAGTCATACCATAAGGCGTGACATTTTAAACTTCATCATAATCACATTATATATAAAACACCACCACTTTCCTTCATAGAGCTAAAATGTTCAGAGTACTAAGATTTTACCATACCCATCTAAATATTAATATATATGTAGCAGAAACTATCATTGGTATAGATGGGAAACACTATCAATTGAGATTAAGTTTAACAATTTAGTAATTTTGACAGTTGATCTGTACTTGTGAGTCCTATTCCAATTAACTTTCACGTGATAAACAAAAGGTGCTTGTCGCTTCATTTTCAAGTAATTACTTGACTGTCATTTTAGTGCATGCAAAGAGAAACTACCACAATAATAACTGTGCTCATGACAAAAGGCTATGACAAATATAGAACCTCGGCAGTGGAGAAAGAAGTGGAAGGAAATATATAAACAAGGTACCGAGTCAATGATAGCCTGACAGTAGATTGGGCTCATGTAGTATAGTATATCATGAGCAGTTGCACTCAACATCACGCGCAGCCCCCGTAGACCATCTAAAGTGATTTTCTCGACAGCAGATTCACCACTGAGCTTCAAATTCCTCCTCCACTGGTGATCAGAGACATCAACTCATACTTGTGAGTTATAAAACTGAATAAAAAATTTAAAAATCCCCAGAAAAATGGTGGCAGCAATAAAGTCAGTCTAGTAAGTATAGTGAGGCATGTGTATGTATGCGAAACACCACTGTTTTCCCAAATAATATCAAGATATATCTCAACTCAGTTCTGATACTAAAACATTCAGAGATCCACCAAAGTATAATACAAAGTATGATTGAGAAGGAAGTTATACAGAAATGCAGTGACGTACACTCCATGTGTTTAATAAGAATACCAAGTGAACTAAATAAAGCAAGATGAAGTGTAGTGTCTACCTGGCATGGGATGAAAAGGACCCGTTGGGTGCCACGTTGGTATCGAGTTAGGTGCCTTTCAGCTAGGTTTGCTGTAATTTGGCGAAATGTGGCAACATCATCTACTAGGTTAGATTTCTCCAACCTTTGACCGATTCCATGGACCATAAAGACCACATGTCGGACTGGAACCTATAACAAGAGTAATAAATTTTATTTAAAAACCATGTCTAATATGAAAATGTAACGAAGTTTCCTGAATCACATTCCTGATGTTAAAAGCAGAAATATAAGTGTATGCATTGGAGTGTAATAATAGTATAGTACTGTCCCATTTCAAATACCTTGAGATTTTAAAGAGTGCATAATAAGTACTACAGTCAACTCAACCTGTTTCCAATAGGTTTTGGGTTAAAGTGCTTCACCTTACTGTAATTTATAATAAAAAATAAAGGAAATAAAGACAATCTATTTAGAAAAAAAAAAGAGAGAAGACAACTTGACAGTCTATGGTGTAAAACAGAAATTATATGACTAAGATTATGTAATACAGAGCACCAAGTACAGGGTCACAGTGCTTTATAAAATATTAGCCAACCATTAAGCATCTTTAAAGGAGGAGACTGGACAGATTTAGTTAGGTTACAGCTTCGTGTATGGTAGCATTTAAACAAGAAGTAGATAGAGATTGGGGGGAAACTTTATCAAGTACTTCTTCAATTTTACTTTTTCATTTTTAGCAAGACTCTTGCACTTTCTCTCCTTTCATACCTAGCCAAACTTCATATAACCATATGATTAAATAATTCATATGGTTGTAGCTGCCCTACTGGTATGCCTCTTGCCTCAACTGTTACAGATTGTCTGCTCCATTATTCTAACAGAAAATATGAAGTACGGCAGAACTAGTTACTACAACAGTAGATATCTCATTTTCACCAACAAAAATTGAACAAAGATATTCACTTCTTCAGAAAACCCCAAAATCTCTTTAATTAATCTATAAAGATAACTTTTAAGTTCTCAAATTTCACGCAAAATCCACCAATCCAGTATCCATTCATAAGGCATGAGCAATGGGGAATGGAAGTGTACAAAGAGAATTCTTATATATGTTATTAATTAGTATATACATATTTAGTGGAAAGGGACATTAGTGCATCCATGAAAGTGAATATAGAGGAGAATTCATTAATTAGTGTATATAAATTTGGTGGAGGGAAATTAATGTATCTATCTATAGGTTTTATATGTGGTGATGGTAATTTATTAAATATGTATGTTGATTATAATAATTCTAATTGCTTTGTGTCTCAGTCTATTAAGTTATGTCATTACGGTTTGTATTCCTATATATGTGATGAAATTGCCACATATTAGTTCAATTTAGTTAGACTTGATTATTGAAATATTAATGAATATTGAATTGAGTCGTTTATGGGTTGCGATCTATCATACTTCCTCCCTTCCAGGGAAACCCTTGGGTGGTAGATTTGTCGCAATTGATCCACCCAAGTTAATATTTTCATTGTTTTTGTTTCATATCCATCTTTTATAAATATGTCCTGCATCAATAAGCCCTTCATATTGATACGGGGCCGGGAATTAAAAGATTAATTTGCATTAATTTTATTTAATTTGAAAGAAAAAATCAATTGTAACTTATCATGGAGTTTATCTTATACTCCCTCCGTCCCACCCATTCGTTTACATTTCGGAGAGAGGGTCCGTCACGCATTTTAAGGTGCATATAAAGTATAGTTCCGGGGCAAAGGAATTATGGTTCCGATCAGCTGTGCTATGTGTGTTGGAGATATAGAACATCTCCTTCATTTGTTCTTTGATAGCAGGTTCGCACAGCAATGCTGGCAACAAGCTGGGCTAATGTTTGACATGAGCGAAGTTGAAAATGCATCTGAATGGCTGCTAGATAGATTAAGCATTGAATCAGAGGAAAGGCTGATAAAAATTGCTGCAGTGTTATGGGGAGTATGGCTTGCCAAAAATAAGAGTATCTTTGAAAGTAAAAAGATGCCTCCAGCAATCACGATGGCATGGAGCATGAAAAAAATTACTGAGTGGAGAGATGTAAACACAGGCAGACAGACAGCAGTATCTCATAGTGCAAATCCACAGCAGCATCACTACAGATGGAAATCACCAGCTCTGGGGACATTCAAAGTAAATGTCGACGCATCTGTAAAGGCAGGTGAGAATTCGTTTGGAATAGGAATGGTGATCAGAGATGATAAAGGCCGGTATATCTCAGGGAAGACTATAAGATTGGCGAAGCTCTTTCTTGGCTGTATGATTTCCCAGGTGTTGAGGTAGCAATAGAAAGTGATTCCATGCTTAGTGTTAATGCGGTTAATGGCAAGCAAATCAATCTCCTGGAGTTAGGAGCTTTAGTGCAGCAGTGCAAAACCATGGTATGTAGCAGGGGTGGGGTATCGGTTAATTATGTTAGAAAGCGGGCAAACAAGGTAGCACATAAATTGGCTAAAATTCCTTGTGAGCTTAATAGCTTCATTATTTTTTCGTCTCTTCCATCGTTTTTGTTGGAGACAATATTGTTGGATGTTATGATGATTTAATGAGAATCCACGTTTATTCAAAAAAAAAAAGTATAGTTCCATAACTTATTTTTACAATTTCTTGTTTTTGAATAAAAATTGAATGTTTAAATTTTTATTCAGAAAAAAAAATTAAAAATAAGTTATGGAACTATACTTTATATGCACCTTAAAATGCGTGCCGTACCTTCTCTCCGAAACGTAAACAAATGGGTGGGACTGAGGGAGTATTAGATTAGTAGTTATTTAGGAATACTCTAGGTTACAGTAGTAAAGTAATAAAGGGGGTTTTTCCTTGGTTTAATTACGGTAATGGATTAATATTAAGAACAAATGACCAGGATAACTTCCTTATATCACGATTTGTTTAAGGGTTTTACTCCTATGTTAGTACCATAAGGAGATGTAATCTTTTATTACTCTTCCTGTCTTAAATGAATCATCACATACCCTAGCAAAAACAATAAGGAAATCATATGCGATATGCCACTGTCCATTGATGGAATATACTAATCTTAGTGATAAAACAAAACCACCAATACAGTCAGAAAAAACACTGCACAAGATTAATATCTCCTCAGTGGTGCTACTAATATAAAATCACTAGGATGTCTGGTGCAACTTTCTAAACTTCATGTACATATAGCATATGTGATAGACATGCTTACAATAGAAGGACAGCAAATACCTCAGAACAGTAATCATCCATTTCCTCTTCCTTCTGTTGCCTTAATTCGTCCTGAAACAACAGAAATTATTACAATAAAGTGTCCATCTGATTATAAAAGAGTCAATTAATGTGTAGCTACCATGTACATGCCAAAGATATTTGACGTAACATATTCGATAGATTAAGCAAAATTTCACATGCATGAAAATGATCAAAACACAGAAAGATACGAGATTCACAGTATGAAGACCTCTAAAATAGAAGTCCTGGTCCAAGTACAATTATATACTCCCAATGGTCCTTTTTATAGGGCAGTGCACACAACTCTGGGTCATAATAAATGGAGTTGTATCAAAATATTTTTTAATAATTCTTTTTTTGAAATATTGAGTAGAACTCTTTCTATTTAGACGAGTTGCATACAGTACCCTGTAAAAAGGACCAGAGGGAGTAGCTTCTAGAAACCAAAGAGGAAAGGAGATGATACAGATAAGATTAAATGTTAAGGAACTTCACATGTAACCCTACTCTAGCAAGGAAATGAATGGGAGGCATTAAATGATAAAACATATTCAGACCTTTATGTGCTTAATCTATATATCAGATGAATGCCTTATGCCTTGGACAATTACCACAGAGAGATGGGAAAAAAGGGTTATAACAGATTACAGAGCCTTCTGGTCATATTCATTCATTCAGCTATGTGTTTCTTTTCTTTTTTTCTGAATTGAAAATCCATTCATTCGTGTCAACAAACATACATAGCATCAAGTAGAAACTATCTTCAACCATTAGACATAAAACTGAACAAAATCTAAGAGACTAGTAATACCTGGGTAGGCTTTGATGATTGAGATGAAGCATATCCACGCCTTAGCCTAACACCATTTCCCCCCAAACTAAAGGCACTTGAAAACCCAGAAGCGTCAGAATCTAGCCAAGCTTCCCACGTATCATCTTCTCCGGTGAAAAGTGCATGCAGTCCCTACATGAAACAGTTGAATTTACACTTAACATCTAGACGTTGATAATCAGAAATGTTGAGCTTACTCTTATATTGCAAACCAGCATACCAAGGTGGAGCCTTGCAGATCAACTCGAGCCGCAAAAAGTCCTGATTGCTGAAAGGTTCTTCGATGCCAAACCTGAAACAATTAGTCTAATAGTATCTTATTTCCTAAAATTTGACAAAGAGGAAGAATGCGCTGAGTTTTACTGACCAAAGAACTGAACAAACAAAGTAATATCTAGCAAAATAAATGGACGGGCAGAATTCTAAGATTAAAAACATAATCCGCCTATTCCAAATGGATAGAAACACAGCTACATATCAGTAAATATCGGTGCGCCGTCGCTTCTCGATTTAATAGTCATTTCATTCTGTCATGTACATATTTCAAATAAGACAAATAAAGTTGAATCACAGAACAAATGTGTGATCATCCATTTAAACTTTAAGACTGCAAATGAAGACTTATAGTCAGTGAATCATACCCGACCACGGTATGCATACTCCAATTGTTCAGCAACATCTTCCCGAAGTGGAAGCCAATCAAGACCATTATTAAGAGCAAACCACTGACCTCTTAATACACGCCGATCTTCTCCATTCCAGTAAACAGGAAAGCAATGCCTCTTTACTAAATCTACCTGCATTAGCAATGACCAATTATGTAATCTAGCAAGCCTCTAGATGTTGCATTATCCTCATTTAGCTAAACTTGAATAACAATAAGATCTTGAGGAAAGAATATGGAAATACTTCTATATTTAAATAACTTTTGAACAAATAGAAGGGAATATAAAACTGGTTGATGCCTTGACTAAAGGATTGAACAGGAAACTTTTTCAATTGTTCAATTTTTTGGGTTAGGGATGATTACAGAATTTAAAATACACATGCAAGTTGTCTCTACTGTAGCTCAAACCCTCGAACTCTTATTACTGAGAGGAGAGGGGTTCGAGTTAGACACACAAGATATATAACCAACTTCGTAAAAAGTTATAAAGCCAACTATCCCAAAAAAATTAGGATATTTGTTAAGCTTAATCACTAAATAATTATCGGGAATGGTAAAGCTTTTATAATAGGACAAGTACAACAGGCAACATAGGACAGGTTGTGCTAAATTCCCACGATTCACTCCCGCCTGTCCAATACGTCTGTTAGGTAGGGCAAGATTGGGAACTCAAATCTACATCTATTATTGCCTCCCACATTTGAAGAAATTAAAAATTCTGCATGTCCTTTATGTTGTTTGCAAATGATATGGTATAATTTTATAAAGAATATTTGTATTTATTTAAATTTCTAATATAATGATTTTAGGACTTCCAACTTTGTTATCAATCTTCAAATAATGTATATCTTATTTATATTACATGAGATGGATATTTAATTTTTATCATTTTTAATTAAAATATGAAATTATTTGCCTCTTATCGAAAAAAACAGGACACCTAAGGTGTCTTGGAAAATAGATCATACATTAATTGACAAATGAAAAAATCTTGTATTAGTGTTTATAAAATTACGTAAGTGAGAATCATAACAATGATGAAGGTTACCTCATAAAGCCCTCCCTTTACAGGAACTCCGACTCTCTCTTCTTCAGCTGTGAACAGCTGGGGCGATCCAGCACTTTCTAAGACGGATGATCTTAGCTGCGCATCTAACCTAGAACTGGAAGCTTTTGGCTCTTTTGGGCCTTCACTACAATCTGCATACTCCTTCCACCAACTAGATAGCAACTCTTCCTCTTTCTGTGAATGGACATACAAGTAATGCTTCGTCACTTAATATATGGACAGTTCTATACAACTAGAATAATGATATAGAAAAATACAATATTTGCAATGTAAGCCACCATAGCACTGGAAAAAATATAAGAATAAACATGTAAATCATGTAAATGATATAATTGGCGATTACCTGCAGGAAGGCTGACTCGATAGCAAGAGAATCCCGCATACCAAACCGAAAATATTCACTTTTCCCTACTATTTCTGCGCGAGGGACTGAGGCAGCCAGCTCTAAATGAAACCAAGCAATCACAATATCATGGGTAAGGAAATGTTGATCTCTCACCACTAAATATAACAAAGTAATAGAAAAGGATTTAGCCTGTAGCGAAAGTAATTACATCGCTAGCCTATTATTGGTGGCTTACCATGTCAAGCACGTCAATTTCAGTACATTGGCATTAACAGTGCAACAAGGTGATAATAGTGTACTCCCCCAAATCGATTAAAAGATAAATAAACTTACAAGTAATCTCCAAAGTCAATATAAAAGAATAATAATACATTTAACAATTTCATTCAAGTACATATTAGATTTATGGTTACAAATTATATTTGTACCCTCTATTGAGCTTAGGTATAAAGACTTTACAGTGCTACAAAACCCCATGGTCAAGTTCAACTTTGTTGACAAGTTCTACTTCTACTTCTATCTAGTTTATGTCCACACAAAAAAGAAAGATTCTGGACAAAAGTACCGCCAAAAAAGTTACTACATAAGCTACTATAATGCTTTGAAGTAAAAACTAAATGTTGCTTCGAAATTACTTCTACGGTTCTATATATTGCCATTAGAACCCAATGAAACAACAAAGTGAGTTCAATCTATTGCTGGTTAAACTTTACGATGCTTCAAAAATAGCCACGTCCTCGAGGTGATTTACTGAAGAGTTATTCAATATCAAAATTGTTGTTAAGGATGACGCATGATCCATTTAAGAAACTCTATTAACAACCAACACATGGCTTTCGACTGAAAGTGCATATGAACGCATAAGTATGTTCTATGTATTAAGCGGGTTTTAGGGGAGTTGGTAACTTAAGTAATACCGAGGTTCAAGTTCTAAGGTTAAAAATTACCCTAAAAAATAAATGGGATCCTAGTAATCCACTCTTCAATCCTAATCAAGGTTTTACATAATTAATGCAATTACGCCCCCTCTATTAACATCCTGCGGTAGTAAGGTATCAATGTTACTAACTTAACTTCTATCCAGCTTAGAAGAAAACCAAGACTAATAAATCCACTACAAATGAACATACATTATACTTAAAATACGCATATATCAATCAATTCAATAAATAAGCAACAAATCGAGAACTAACCATTTTCGGGTAAAGGGACTTTACAAAAATACCATCTAACATCACCACCATCAGATGAACTCGTTGTCTGAGCAAGATACTTGTGTCTACCCTCACACTGCTCAATCTCATCTACTAACCTTCTTATATTTGATGGGGTGTTCTTCAACATCTCAGCAGAAGTTTCTCCACTCTTCTCCTCCATTACATACATAGATGTATATATATATAGTGTAATAACAAGTACTATATCTATAAACTAAGCAATTATATGATGAAATAGTGAAATGGGTAGCATTAGTTTTCAAGAAACTAGACCAAAAAGAGAAATCATGAATTGGGTAATTTACAAAAAATCAAGAATCATAAAAGGGTATGTATGCGTTACAACTAGTAATAATAATCATGTGATTTGCGATTGAATTCAACGCAACAGAAATGAGTAAGTACATACATACAATACATACAATACAAGTTGTGTTTGCGTGTGATCTGTGTGTATCTCAGTATCTATATCATCTCCAATTATTATTATTACAGAGAAGGATCAGTGTATTAATTAATTATTAATAAATTAAAAAACCTTGAACCAAATTAAGCAACTGACAAAAAAAATGTTAAATTAAGCAGTTCTGGATCATTCCATTTATTTTCAGAGAATATTCTTTATTATACGAGAACTAAAAAATTATTAAAAAAATAAATTTACAGTAGTATAGTAAAAATAGTAGACTTAAGTAGGCTGACCAGAAAAGCCCAGTCATGATCAGGCCATATATGTAAGGCCCCGACTATAAATAGGTCCAGAAAAATCGTTCTTTTGTTTAAAAACTGTTACACGAGTCCATTTGTATTCTGTTTAAGGCCACATTTGTTTGATTGTAAGTAGACCCGGCAATTTTGGACACGACACGATTTACACGACACGGAACGACACGAAAATTTAGTGTTTGTGTTTGCATTTTCAGTACACGAACACGAATGTACACGACCGAGATTTAGTGTCGGTTTTGTGTTTACCCTTCGAGTACACGACACGACACGAAGTACACGACATAAATAAATTTATAATTAAATTTTAATATTTATAATGAATATATGTATATTTATAATAAATATATGTATATTTATTGTTAAAATAATACATGATTTTATAATATTGTATGTAAATATGATTTAAATATATATATTTAATATATTTTATAAAAAAATTATCTTAAAAACTTTTAATTTTATTTATTTATATTTATATTCAATTTTACACGAGAACGACACGAAAACAAGGTACACGAACACGAAAGTACACGGATTCTAAATGGGTCGATTTTGTGTTTGGCATTTAAGAACACGAAACACGAAAATACACGACACGAAATTACACGACACGGACGAATTGCCAGGTCTAAATTTGTAAGTAGAGTTGAAAATTTTGGATTCCACTTGTTAAAATGAATATAATTCATATTTATATAAAAGAATGAGTGAATTTGAATTTTATTTTATAATTTGAATGAATACCGGATCGGATCTTCCATTCTAATATTAGATCTTATTTATTTTAAGTAGTTTAAATAATTTTAAAATACTCAAACACATATTTTTTTATACGTAATTGATTCGAATTCGTAAGCTACATGTATTATTATATATAATAGTGATTAGGTATGTTAATGGATCACATCACCTTAAATCCATATCCAAATCTATTTATTTTTTCAGATAGGATAAAGTGTCGAATATTTTAAAGAAAAGACTCAATATTACACTATTTTAAACTCAAATGCTCAAGACGACACTATCTAGGAAGATGACCCAAAATAGCGCACGGAGACCCTACATAGAGTAATGTCTTGTCATTCTTGTCCTACACGTTACATCGTGTAGCGTTTACAAATTTTTTTGCCCTATATGCTGCATCGTGTAGCGTTTACAATTTTTTTTTGTTTTTACTCCCAATAAAATAATAATAATAACATAACTCAAAACCAAACACACCTAATTTAATTGTTTTTAATATTTTAGGGTTCATTAATTGCCTAATTGGATTTTAGAAATATTAAACTTAAATTAAAAGTTAAGTATTTGAATTTATAAGTCTGTAATAGAATGTTCAACGACTTAGAGTTTAGGGTTTAAGAAATCCTAGACCCTAAACCATAATTAAAGTTAAGACCCTAATTTAACAATTTTTAATATTTTAGGATTCATTAATTTCTTAATTGGATTTAACTTTTAGAAATATTAAACTTAAATTAAAAGTTAAGTACTGAATTTATAATCATGTAATAGAATGTTCAATATTTTAGGGTTTAGTTAGGACCTTAATTTAACTGTTTTTAATATTTTAGGGTTCATTAATTCTCTAATTGGATTTAGGTTTTAGAAATATTAAACTTAATTTTTTTTTAAACTCAACATCAACTAGCGTTTTTGTTTTTATTTTTTGATAAAAATTTTGAGAAAAATGTGACATTATCCCGCGTTTTAGCTTAAAACCCAGTTTCAAGTTACGTTTAGGGTCCCAAACATCAGACGATCTAGGTTTAGGGCTCTAGACGCTAGATTGTCTTGCGTTTGAGATTTTAAAAAAAAAAATATTCTCAAACGCTAGACGATCTAGTATTTTGAGTCTTTTGGCTAAACGCTAGCGTTTCTGGGTGCTACAGACCATTTTCTAATGTTGTGCCATTTTTAAGCATTTTGTATAGAAATTGTGTCGCATAGGACCAACACCTAATATTTTAAAAGTCAATCCATATTCGCTTCATTCAGATTCGGATCACGGGTCATCCGATAAGATATCCAATCTAATTAAATTTTTTACTAATTTTTTATAATTAAATTATTTTCCTGTGTTACACATAAAATGTATTATAATTTATATATTAATAAATATTATTATTATAATATAAGATAATAAATATTAAAAAAATTATATTTAACTATTCTATGTTTAAAACTTTCACATAATAAGTTTAAATTATTTTAATTAATTCCTAAATTTATTTGAAATATATTTATTTCTCCTTTATTGTTATTTGTAATATTTTATATGTGTTAATTTTTATTTAATATTTGATCATACAATAGTATTTTATATGTTTTAATTCAAATTTAATTTTTGTTTTAAATTCTTTGTATCTTAAATTTTATTATGTCAATTTTTATATATAATTTATTATATTATATCAATATTTGATACGAGCATTGAATACCAAATTAAAATTATTAATTTTATCCAAACTTATATATGTTATGATATAATTTATATTAATGAACTTACCTTAATATTTCAAAATTTAATATCAAATTTACCATAAATATTAATAGAGATATAATTTTTTAATTTAAATAATTAAATAATAAATATGTATAAAACTAAAAAAATATTCATGTATCACACTGGTTAAAATCTAGTTTATATAAATATAAGTATATTTACCCATATCCGGTTGTTAGCGGATCGGATCATATATAATCTATATCCATATTTATCGGATCAGACTTTTAACGAATCAAATTGATTTTATATAAATCAATATCCGCTTATAAGGTTTTGGATCAGAACTTCGATCCGTTAATAGGCTTAAAAGGGATATTCTCAGTGATACCGTTGTACAATTAGATTTTACCAATGGTATCATTACATTATTGATATCTATTCATAGTAACGTTTTTGCCTGTATTATTGTTATTGGAGGAATGATGTACTCAACTGTTTTAGCGACGGAATCTTCAAGCCTGATTTTTTTAAAGAAACTTGACTTTGAGAAAGAAAAGTGGCCTTTTAGCATTAGCTGGCGGGGAACTAAGAGATAGTTTAGCTGATTTGCGGATGAGGAATTAATATATCCACTTTCATTTTTCTCATCCACATAAAATCACGAGAAAGAATGGCATGTTGATGATATGTCAAAAGAATATAATTATCAAAGCATAAAAAAACTATGTATTTCAATAATTTTCTGCTTCTTTCGTTTGACAGGCGATAAAAGACCGCTTCAATCTATAAAACAACAGGCCTTTTCCACTCATACCTAAAATATTGTAAGGGAGTGTGGAATGAGAAGGCTGAACACTACTTTGCTTTGCCCTAGACTTTATAAAAAAAATAATAGAATTGATTTTAGATTGTAAAACAAATTATATATTTGAAATCTTTACGAAAAAATACATGAAATTATTAATTCAAATATACTAAAACGAGTAGTTTGATATTCATTTGAACCGAGCTGAATCAAATACGAATGTTGATATTTGAATTTGATTCCGAATCAAATTTTGGTAAGATGTTAAAATTTTAATTTAAACATGAACGAGTAATTATAAATTCAAACCGAATATGATTCACACTTTTATTCGTCCTTATTCGACTCAATTTCACCCCTGAATGTAATCTAATAATGTAATTAAAATTTGTTTGAAATTGAAAAAAGTTTAAGGCCTCGTTTGTTTGGATGTAATACAACACTGGAACTATTTTTTTTAAATTAAAAAAGTAATTATACTTGGCTTAGTAATTTTAAGTTACAAAAAGTAATTAGCAATTTTCATTCTTGTAACTACATCAATATACAGAAATTTAATTATTTAGTTCTTCCATGTTCACCATAGCGGATTATAAAATTGTTTCTTTATTAAATTAATAATTTTTTCATAATTAAGTATGTAACTAAATAAGAATATTTACACGAAAACTATAAAATATAATCGAGTTTCATGAAACTCTAAATTTATTAAGGAACCGCAAACTTTGTGAAACAAAACGAGATCTAAGTCTATTCTCACTAAAAATATTTATTCTAATATAATTAATAAAAATTTAAGTTTTTAGTGAAAAATATAAGATGGTTACTAATTACAATGACGTGTATATGGAATTTTATCTTCTTTTTTTTATTAGAAAAGATTCACACTTATTATTAATAAAAGAAAAAAAATTATTATTGCAATATATGAGACTTCATATTATTAATTAACATAATTCAATCATAACTACTCCATCCATTTTATAATATATATTTTTTAATTTTTACACATATTTTAATATGCATAAAGAACATGATTTTACAATTTAATATTTTAAAATAAACATTTAAATATTAAATTTTATATGAAAAAGAATTATAAAAATAGTTTATATTTTAAAACCGATAGAGTATATTTTATCGGGAAATTAAAATATAATTGTTTTTTGAACAGCATGAAATAAAGTTAAGGGTCACTAATATTGAGGTCTCTAACTAGTTTACCAATGCATACAGGGGTGTGTGTATGAGTGTATGTATAGTATTAAAAACCCTGGCTGGTTTTCAGGGAGCACAAACAAAACCAAATAGCAGCAGTCATTCAACAACCCCCATCGCTCTAATGGGGAAGTCCTCGTTGAAGAAGGGCACAAAAAGAAAAGTGGGTCCAGTTGGGGTGGTTGATTTTAATGCTTTGAAACGTTGTAAAATTGTATGTTTCTTTTTCTTTTCCCCTGCCATTTTTTTAATTACTATTTTAGAGGGTTTTTATGAATTTTTTTTGTGAACTTTTATGGGTTGATTGTGACATGGATGCTAACAGAAGGTGACCCATTTCATTTCTTTTAATGTTATAATTTAGTAAAAATTATTTATTGGTGTTGTGTAAAGGAAAATTCAGGGGGTGGTGGTGAACAAAGACTTGTCATCAGTGTAAAAGGAGTGATAAAGGGCGTGTTGTGAAATGCAGTATGTGTGAGAACAAGAGATACTGTGTCCCTTGCATTTCTAAGTTGTAAGTATATATTCACTCTGTGTTCCAGAATCATACCCCACTTAGCTGATGAATCCTTTTTGTAATTGTTGTTGTGTAAAAATGTGTTGTATTATACATACTTTCATTTCGGGTTTGTTTGTGTAATTGACTTGTAAGTCCAAACTAAGTTATTTGGCTTGTTTGTGTGATAACAATTGATTTTTTTAAAAAAATTGTTTCTACGAGTCTACTATCAATATACTGCTCACACGTGAATCTTAATTATACATGTCAAATACATAGTACAAATTCAGAAGGATAATATAGAAGAAGTCTTTCAAGGGGATTTATAAATATATTATATAATATTAGTTAGGAATTAGTTAGGAGCGGGGATGAAGCTCTTAAAAATGAGGAGATGGAAGAGACTCTTAGTGATTTAAAAAGCCACTAAGAGTCTCTTGGAACAATATTTTTACCCATCCTCCTCAAATATTAACTTAAGAGTCAACATAAGGAAACTCTTGCAGATGCCTCTTACGATGCCTTAAATTCCATTTTGAACTAGCAAGATGAAGTGTCTGGTGCTAGAATTAAATTTTAATACGAAGGATCCAACTCAATCACATGCCCACGCTCATGTCATATCCGATGTACAAGGACAAAAATGAGTAATCTGGGTAACAAAGATTTTAATATGCGGGTATAAGCATTGTAGATACTTTCATTTAGGGTTTGTTTGTGCAATTGACTTGTAAGTCCAAATGAATTTATTTGGCCTCTTTGTGCAATAATGGTTGAATTTCAAAAAATAGGAAGTATGATTTTATTGTTTTGATTTGTGCCCTTCAAATGTCGGACTCTGGCATGTAAATTTAACACAAGTGAATTTTTAAAATAGTGTTTACTAGTTTGTTATCAATATATTGTGAACACCTGCTTATACATGTCAAATTCCCAACAAAAATTTAAGAGGACAATCTATAAACAAGTCTCTCATGGGCCTATAAACAACTAGTTAGGATGCCTTAAATATCATTTCGAACGAGCTTTGTTCAAGGTGGAGTGTCTGATTATATATTTAAATACAAAGGATTTGACTCAATCCCATACCTACCCATGTCAGGGTAACATCAATTGCAAGTTTGTAACAGAAGTTTGATACTATCGTCGTGACCACATATTACTTCTAACATTTTCATTATTATATCTTAAATATAATTATGAAATATACATTATCTATTAAACTATCTTAAAAAATAAGAATTTATGAATTATGACTATCTACTTATAAATTTTAAAATAACTTTTAAGTCTAAAGTAAGCCAAACAGGGCCCTTTGTTTTGGAATAAGTAGGCTTATAGCCTTACAAATGAGTATCTGTTCTAAAGAAATCTCGGGGTGAGTGAGCCGGAGTCGAATCTAGGACCTGAGACGATAGAAGATAAGCCCTTTACCACTTGGACTATCCAATCATGCTCAGGAAAATCACATTTTTGGCAAGGTTCTTCAAATTGCGGGCTGCATTTAATTTTAGGTCAAAAGTAAAAATATTTGTATGTAAACATTTGTGTTTTTAACAATGTTTAAATGTTGAATATATATTGTGAATGGGATTTGTCATATATTTATAATTTGATAGTGAGATTTTGTTTTATCATATTAATGCAACACTTACTAATTTCTTTCTTATTTTTTATTCCCAATTTTTTTGATATACAACAGTTATCCTAAGATGAAAGAGGAGGATTTTGTTAGGGCATGTCCTTTCTGTCAAGATATCTGCAATTGCAAAAGTTTCTTGTGCCTAGAATTGCCGATTAAAGTTTGTTTCTCTGACTTTTAATATTTTTAAATCAATTATGATTTATGTATTTATGAGATTTACTAGGTCTATATAACCTCTATACTTAATTCTGGATGTTTGTTTCAGGACACAAAAAGTCTTGTAAAAGAAGATAAATTTCACCACTCGATATATCTCTTGAAACGGCTTCTCCCTTTTGTCAGAAAATTTAATGAACAACAAAATATGGAAAGGAAGATGGAAGCTCATATTCGAGGTAAAAAATTAGAAGTGTATTAGATAACCTAGTCAAATATGTGTACCGTTATTGTGTTCTTTCAGATTCTTTGATGTGAACAGTGGCGGACCGACCGAAGGCCTAGTTGCCTCAAGTTTTTTCAAAAAAGTTTACATATAAAAAATTCTAAATTTTTTTAGTCTTCTTTAAATTTTATTTTTTTTAACTATTAATTAGTTATATATTTTTAGATAGTTTTCTATCTTATATTTTATGATAGTTTAGTATTCTATATCTAAAATTTATGTAATTTTTGTCAAACTATAATTGCGTAATTGATTTGATGATGAGTTGATAAATAATAATTTGATACCCTATATTTAAAAAAATGTACCGAATTCAATAAATATCGAATACATTATAGTAAGATTTTTAGCATAATGTTAGTGCAATATAATAATTCTTATATTATATGTAATGAATTTAAATGATATTAACATTAATATTTTATTTTATTTTTTTGCTATTTTTTTAATTACTACATAGATATATGGTAGCCCCTCCTTGATAAAAATCCCGGGTCCGCCACTGGGTGTGAAAGAGCATAACTTTGTGATTTCATAGTTACATGATTGGATTCTTTCTTAATAATGTTATACATAATTAACATGTGACGGAGTTTGAAACCCGAGTCCTTGCATCACCACAAACACATAAATTAAAGACATACTTACACACCAAAAGTCAAAAGTGTTGTTATTATAGCTTTTATGTCACTGCATTCTAGTCAAAGGTTATATAATATAACTTTAACAAAATTCACTACATATCATAACGAGTCTTAAGAATTTCAACTTATACCAAGGGTACACAATAAAAGACGAGTTGTCAAATTTTAATTGGCTAATGATAATGGACCCCCTTGTATGCACAAAATACCCCACTAATAAAAAGAAACCACCTCATAAAAGTTCCATGAAAGTAAGTGACTAACACACACTAGAAAGACCTTATTAATTATTTTTCTGTATCTCCAGCACATGGAACTATAAATGCATGATCACCTTAAATGTTAGTTTTAAAAGGAAAACGTCAACCTTAAAAGGTTGGATGAGATTACATATATAAATGTATATATAATTAAATGGGTTGTAAAGCTAGCATTAAATAACAAATTGTAAATGTTCTTCCTTTCTAATGGCTAGTAGTTATTATCCTAAAGTTAAGTATTATAATATTAATTATTAAGCTAACTCATTCATAAAATTTCTCATATTTTTTCTACACGTGGAACTTATATATTATTTTATTTTCTTCCTTACTAATCTAGACTTTGCCATTCTTTTCCATCCCTTCCACATGTCTCCCTTTTCTTAATTACCATAGTTATGTTAAAATTATTAATCCATATTGTTTATAGTGCATATATTATATTCAAACGAACTCCTAAAATTTACTAAGATAATGGAGACTAATATTCATATTTAATAATAATACTCATCCTTTGTCATTTCCTAGTCCTTTCTAGACCCCTCTCTTTTCACTCATTTATATTATAATCATATGAACCACACAACCTCACACTTGCATGTATGGGCCCTAACATACATATTATTTTTACTAATCCATTGCTTAACTCTTGTAAGGTAGTTATATGGGCTCACTTAACTTTGTAAATGTATGGCCCAATTTACTTAAAAACATCCCATGCATAAGCCCAACATTCTATTTCATTTAAAGACTTACAATATTATCACTTAAATGAACACTTTTACTAAACAATAAAATTACTTATTAGAGCATCTCAAATGGGGGTTGCCAAACTATGTCAAATCATTAAATATATATATATTTTTTATTTTCTTTCACATCCATATCACTCTTGGCAACATTTACTAAAAAATTTCTCCAATAGTTAGCAATTTTAATTGTTGCCAATGTGGTCCCTCTATATTAGTTTTATATTAAGATCAATATAAAAGTGGGTAGACCAATATACACTTTTAAATGTTTTATATGAGTTTTTACTAGTTTAGGAAGTTGAAAAATTTGACAACCTTGGTAGGAAACCTCTTGGCAACCTCCTTACTCCGATAGATAGACAACCAAGGGTACCATGCCACATAAGCTTGATAACCTTCATGACAACCCCTATCGGAAATGCTCTTAAATGCAAGCAGCCGAGCTCACATGCTCAAAGTCCATTTTGCACAATATTTAACATTTGTCAAAGTTTAATATTGAGATTACCATTTAATACATAATAGTAACTTAATTAATTGTTTACTATGAACGCATGACCTGCTAATTAATCAAAATTTATATACCAACCTAAAAATTAAAAAAAATTGTACTTATCAAGCGAAATAATTAATAGGTTAAGGTTTAATCAAAATTAAATATTTAACTTAACAAAATCAAAAATTAACGTATATATACCTTTAAACCAAAATTAAATATTTAAAATTTACTAATCAAGGTTGGGGCATTACATAACAATTGTTCACTAGTAAGATAGAATGAACTATGTTATTGCTCTTGTTTGAGAATCAAGTATGTTAAATTTATCTCCTCATTTGAATGTCTTCGGTTGTTATTTAATAATATATGATCCATTCACTAGCCTCTACTGACACTTTGAAGTTTTAGAAGAGGTGGTAACTTAACATGATATGCTAGCACGAGCTCATGTTTAGTATAGGGCTTGAGCTCGGGTTCGGGCCCTTTGATCCGGCATATTCAATTTGTAGACACCTTCTTTATTTTTGTTTGTTGCTCCTCGGTAAAATCATATTCCCTTGTAGGATTGTTATTGTGCCTTTTAGAAATTTTGTGGTGGTTTAATTGTGTGAATGAGGGGTATATTGATAATAATATATGATCTATTTAGTGTCTTCTACTGACAACTCAAAATTTTGGAAGAGCTAATAGTTGATAGTTGAAAATTAGTGATTTATATTTTGTATAATTAAGGGTTATCAATATCGCATGTTAGAATGCAAACATTTGACTATTTAAGTGTTCAGAGTGGTAATTACCAGGCATACGGGGGAGTAGGTTGGATACATTTGTAGTCATTTGAGTGTCTATAGTGCGGTCATTGTTAACAATATATGATCCATTTAGTTGCTTCACCAACACGGCGACGCCTTAGAAGAGCTAGTAAGTTAGCATGGTATGAGTTGACCGCCGACCCCCAATATTTTCCAATTTTGGTTTGGACACCTTTGCTTGTTGCTCCTTGGTGAGATTGTGCCGCTCTTTGGGATTGTTTTTGTGCCATTTAATGGGATTGCCATGATTCATTTAGTCGCTTCTACTAACACCTCAAGATTTTAGGAGAGGTGGTATCTTAACGGTTGCAAATTTATGTTTTGTTTTTATTGAAGGGTTATCAGTATCGGAGGTTAAAGTGCAAGCAGCAAATTGTCCAGTCGATGAGCGTTTGTATTGGTTAGTCTCTCTCTCTCTCTCATACAGACACACACCCTTCTCGCTAAGTGCCTTTTGTATATCTTTGTGAGAGCATATCTGCATAATATAGCAAATCACTAAGTGACCTCACATGTCCCATGCAGCAACTACTGCAGAACTTCTATTGCCGACTACCATCGGAGCTGTACACGTTGTTCATATGATCTTTGTATTTCTTGTTGCCAGGAGTTGCAAGATTGTTGTTTGCATAAAAGACACAAGGAAATCATGCAATATGTAGATCCTGGAGCAGGCTACATACATGGTGAAAAATGTAAGCCCCTTAGTAATGGAAGTTTGGGCACAACTGCCAAAACAAAGAATGGCACTTGTGTAAAGTCAGAATTCAACTGGAAGCCCAACAAGGATGGTAGTATCTCTTGTCCACCAGAGAGTATGGGTGGCTGTGGCAAAGGAATTCTAAAACTGAACCAAGTCTTACCAGACAATTGGCTTTCAAACATGTTAGTGAAAGCAGAAAAGTTATATGAATTATATAAGCTGAATGACATGCCAGAAATCCCTGCACACTGGTGCTCCTGTTATAACTTTGCATCAGATGACATTGCCAAAACAAAATTACGTAAAGCTTCTTCTCGTGACAACTCGAATGACAACTACTTGTACTCTCCAAGTGCTATAGACATTCAACCTGAAAATTTGAACTGTTTTCAGGCCCATTGGTCAAGAGGCGAACCTGTGATTGTTAGCAATGTTCTTGAAAGTACGTATGGTTTAAGCTGGGAACCGATAGTCATGTCACGAGCAATCCGTGAGACAAATTCCCAGCCTGATGTGGCTGTTGTTAATTGTTTGAATTGGTGTGAGGTAAGCTTAGTTCTGGCTTGATAGTGTACACAATTATCTCTGTCTAGTTTAGTAAATCTTTACCTTTTTTATGTACTATATATTACTGAATCCACTGTATTGGAGGGTGTATATCCTAAAACATAATGCGGGGTCTAGCCTTTTCCATGCAGCAAGGTAATTACTGTATACTCTCTAAAGGGTACAAGTGCATTAAGGAAAATTACATATTATCAAGAAAGATACGAACAGGATAATACTTAAAAATTTTGTGTCAAGTTTGGAAATATTTATTATGATATATTTAGTAATGTTTTATGTACATGAGTAAAGTTCTATTGAGAACCACTTTATAGGGAGAACTGGATAACACAGTTGTTTTCCGGCAAAATTGGTCATTATGATATATTTAGTGATGTTATACGTATATGAGTAAAGTTCTATGGAGAACTGGATTACCAGCAAAATTTGTCATCTGGAAAATAAGGGTGTTCGGTAAAGAAAACTTCAACGAAAATTGTGACAAATTTTGCCGAATACAACAGAGAAAATGGTGCAGAAGATATTAGTTTGCCGGTTCTCCAATTTTTAGAAGCTTCTCTCTTTCTCTCTATATGTGTGTGTGTATGTAGGGTTTTAATTTAAATTTATGTAGCAAAAAAGGGACAACTACTGGCTTTAGATTCCGCTAGGTCAGTTTTTGAATTCTTTCTTTATCATATCAACAAATTTTTATAGCCTCTTTTGAAAATCTTCAATCCTGTCCCGAAGGCTCCATTTGTAACATCAATGAATTACAAATTTACAGGTAATTGTATCATGTGAGGTGCAATATATCACATTCATCTTCTGCTTTTTATTATTATATATTTTGGAATCACTATGTTGCTATTAGATGAAGCCAGCATTATCCATTTATGTTTATCTTATGCCTCATATAAAAAATCACACACATCTACAACTCTATAAATATATTGATTTATCAATTGTAGAACTCATTTATCATTTGTTATGTCTTGCAGGCGAAACTAAGTCTAAACAAGTTCTTTACAGGCTATACGGAGGGCATACTTGACAGGTCTGACTGGCCCCAAATGCTGAAGTTGAATGATTGGCCTCCATTCAGTTTATTTGAGGATCATCTCCCATGTCATAATGTTGAGTTCATAAGTTCTTTGCCGTTCAAGGAGTACACAAATCCACAGACCGGCTTCTTAAATCTTTCTGTCAAGTTACCCAATGACCATTTGTTGCCAGACACAGGGTCGAAGCTGTATATTGCTTATGGATTTTCCCAGGAACTGGGACGTGGAGACTCTGTTAAGAAAATCCACTGTCACGAGTCAGATGCAGTATGCTTTACTTCAGAATCCCTAATTCTTAATTTGTTTGTTTATTGAATACCGCTTACCGCATAAAACCTGTGTTAAGTTACCAGTTCTCCTAAAACCTCAAGGTGTTAAGGAGACTGACTTACCAGGATCTTATATTGTATTCTAACATTCCCCCTCACTCGAAAGCTCATTTATGGGTCGAGAGTGGATCACGGGCGCCCATCTTTGGGGCAATAACAAGCCTTTCGTGTCCATAATTAATTATGAGAATATTGGGGGTGGTAGGGAGTCGAACCTTAGACCCTGCTGACTGGAGCTCTGATACCATGTTAAGTTACCAGTTCTCCTAAAACCTCAAGGTGTTAGGAGACTGACTTACCAGGATCTTATATTGTATTCTAATAACCTGCTGTTCTTTATTCTTTTTTTGCGTGTGCTATATAATATAGTCTATCCGTAAACCGTTTTGATATATTATGTTGCATCATAGGTTCAAAGGTATTGGAGGTTAATAGCGTATATGTTATATATCTGAACTCCAGCTTTTTCTAAACCTGTTCCTATTTTTGCAATCATTGTCGTTAAAGTTAATATATATAGTAATCACTCATTCTATTATTATGGGTTCTGTCACAGGTGTATGTGCTCACACATACTAAAGAGATGACATTTACTCCTTCACAGCTTGCTAAGATAAAAGAGTTGAGAAAAAAGCACTCTCTTCAGGATCAGAGAGAATTATATATGAATGGGAAAATCGCGAATGGAATGAAACAGCAGAAGGAACTCAATGATATAGACGGATTAGAAAAGACTGACGGGGGTGCCATTTGGGACATCTATCGCAGAGAGGACGCTTCCAAATTAAAAGAATATCTCTTGAAACATTTGACAGAGTTCAAGCATATATATTGTTTGCCAATAAAACAGGTAGTGTTATAATGTATGTGGGGGTTTTGCGAGATAGTCTATAAATTCTTCCAGCCGACTTCTTTTAATTTTGTTGCGTTATGTTCTCATTTGTATCTCACTCTGACATGAAGTTTCTGTAGATATCTGGTCCTTGTCCTGTCATTGTATTTTGAATTTTTCATCGAGTATAAAAAGTAGTAGTTATTTTATTCATGTAGCAAGGATAGGACTGTTGTGTGGGACGGGGGATGGTTTACATGCAGCTGAATTGTCTTCTCTTTTGCTTCTTGGCCCGTTGGCCCTTTCATCCTATATTAGTTTGCATGTTTTATCCGTTGAATGAACATTGGCTGAGTTGCAAAACTGTTTATTATATTTTTTTAGCAGTCATCCATCTTTGTTTTTTTCTATGGCTACTACTATAATTACTTTAGTATTATATGTGGAAGGTGAAGCTCCTTTATATATCAAACATCTGTCTGCCTTAGGTACTTGTCAATATAAATACAAGCAAACTTGCTTCAGCAGCATAGAACATGCATAATTGTACACGTGTGTTGGTATGCCTTTACACTTTAAGAATCTTCTTCTAGTACCTTTCATGATATTAAGACAATGCGTGGGTGGATCATTTGGGTATTACGACAATAAGAAACACATCTGTTTTCTTATACTTGTGAATTTATTTCTGATGCACTATCCACGCTCTAATTTCTTGTGGGATTTGATGAAACAAGAATTTAGAGTGGTAATTTACTTGAAAAAATATGCACATCTATTAGATAACTTTACTCAGAAAATTTGCACATCCATCAGATGACATCTTTTACAAATTTCTTATTAATTGTGATACACGACTATCAATTAAATTGCTCTTGTATGTTATTTAGGAATTTCCCCTTGTGACTGTAATATTATATCATCCCTAATTGGTGATAAATTAATTAGATATGGAGCCCATATCACTAGATACAACTTTGTTGATGTCTGGGATATCAAGCGCTCATTAACCCCCAAACGCGTGTATATAGTTTATTTGATGCTTTCTAAATCCTTACTGATCATAAACAAATGGGCATGAATAAATCTTTTGTTTTCCAGGTTTTTGACCCTATTCACGATCGAACATTTTACTTAAACATGGAGCATAAAAGGAGGCTTAAAAAGGAATATGGCAAGTTTTTATTTATTGAATATGCATAGGTGTATCAAGTTTTATAATTACTTCTGTATTATTTTGCTTCCAACTATTTTTTTCTAGGAATTGAACCATGGACTGTGGTGCAAAATTTAGGAGATGCAATTTTTGTTCCTGCTGGATGTCCTTGTCAAGTTAGATATATAAAAGTAAGTTTGCTCGAAAATTTCTATTCGTTATATTCACTCATTGTAATTTTTTTACTTGCATCGTACCTATCCAAAATCTTTTAATTTGCTTATTGTTTAGAATTATAAATTAAATTGCTCTCCGTTGGAGGAATTCGAAGATATCCTCCCATGGTAGGGTCAATTGTTGCGAGTTTCTCAATGCCCGTGCGCGCGTGCACACACGCACACATATATTCCCATGTGAGTTTATGTTTTTGGTGTTAGTAAACTTATAATTCTTCTACACATTTCTGATCTGTTCGCAATCCTCTAGTCATGTATACAAGTTTCGAGTGGCTTTGTGTCCCCTGAAAATGTTGATGCGTGCATCCGTTTGTCAGAGGAAATCCGTGTCCTTCCCCAAACGCAAAGGGCCAAGGAAGACAGATTAGGGGTATAGAAACTGCTCATCTTTTTATTCCTTGTTTTTCATATTTGCACCAGAACAGTTTTATCAATCTACTACATATGATGTTAAAATATTTCTATCTGCTGAAAATAATTCTTAATTATTACCTATAGTTTTGTGTAAAATTTTGCCTCGCTCTTGGAACTCTGTCTTATACAGGTAAAGAAATTAATTGTTCATGCGATGAGACAAGTCTTGGATGAGTTGGACACGTTTACCTAGTATGTTGGCTTGTATCTTGATTTCCTGTACTTGTTCTTATACCTTATCCTTTCTTTCCTCCTCCCTGTTCTCGCAAGTCACTATTGAGATTTCCTTTCTTTAATTGGTAAGTTTGAGTTGTGGCTAACGTTGCATTTCTGTGTTGTGCAAATTCTTTTGTTTTGTAAAACAAATGTGTTGCAGGCTTTCTTATAGTACCTTTTTTCAAACCTTTCAAAGCACCAATATTGGGGTTAGCTTTAGTATGCTTATCATTTTTACTGCCTAATCTGGGAGGTCAACCCAAATAATTTCTTTGGGTGTAAAATTCTATAAGCCTTGTTTTGTAAATCTATATCATTTACTTTTTCTTTGTTAAGTAACCAGCTCTCTTAGAACCTCAAAGCGCCTTAATTAAATTATATATTATATTCAAAATTTCCTCTCACTATTAGAACTTAATTGAATCATATATTATATTCAACACTCCTCGTACTCGTGCAAGTGGACAAATACTTGAGGGCCACTCACTAAATACAGGCTCTGATACCATGTTAAATACCTATCTCCCCTTGAAATTTTAGCAGGTGTCCTTAATTGGATTATATATTATATTCAAAATTCTTTACATTTTAGAAAGGGAAAATAAATTCATTCGTCCTTCAACTATTTGGGTTTTTTGGTTTAAGTCCCCAAACAAAAAACCCGATATTCTAGGTCATTTGACTTTTAATTATTCTGAATTAGGTCCTTCCGTTAAAATCCGACTAACGGAGACGTCAATTTTTGCCAACTTGGCCGATAACACGCGTGATTTGAGCTTATTTCAATACCTATTCATCATCTAATTATATATTATTTATTTTAGTTTATCATGATTTTTAATTTTATATATTATTATCTTTAGTTTATAAGTGTAAATAAAATTAGGATTTGTAATTTGGGGGAAAATATGAATAATTGTAAAAGATAAATATTGATTGGATGAAGTGATAAGATAGAGAGAAGATAATGAAAGGGATGGAATGAATTGATAAGGTAGAGAGGAGATGATTAGAGGGAGGGAAGAAAGTTGCAGGCATCCTTTGTTTTTAAACATGTATGTATATGACAGAGAAAGTAAGAAAACAGGGGTAAGAAGATGGTGATTCCGGACGGTGTCATTATCTCCGGTCGATGGAAAATAAGATATATATGCATGTGTCATGTGTGTGTATGTATATATGTATGTATGTGTGTGGTGAGTAATATGTCATGTCACTGATATTGTTGTAGCCTTGTAATTTGCCACGTCATATGCCTTGTTAGCAAAAATTAACATCTGTTAGTCGGGGATTTTAACGAAAGGACTTAATTAAGAAAAATTAAAAGTTATATGACCTAAAATACCGGGTTTTTTATTTAGGGACGGAAACCATAAAACCCAAATAGTTTAAGGACGGATGAATTTATTATCCCATTTCAAAAAAGTACATCATAATATTAAATTCAACCAGAATTTACAAGTCCCATTCAGTAAATGTCCCAATCTTCAAAATAGTAGCTTTTCTGTTTCATCTTGCTTTTAACAAAATATTTTCCTGCTACTTGTTTGGATGAGCTTTTCTGTTATGTAACTGGCTTAACATTCTTTATCCTTTATTTAGTGTAAAATTTATAATATTTATATAAAGAATGGATCCTATGTCTAGGCTCCTTTAACTTCATGAATTACATATAAAATTGATAGTAAGGGTGTTTATAATGCATTTTTTAGTGTCCTACTCCCAATCAGCCTATAAAGATTGAGTCTGTGGATATGAGTTTTGATCTTTCCAAAGAAACTGAATACCTGGGATTAGCTCCAGAATTTGATCTTAAAAGTGACCTCCATCCCGCTAATGTTAAATTATATGCTAGACGCCTATCTAAGAAGGGACGGGTACTGGACCATAGTCCTAGATGTGATGTTACACTAATCAAGAATGACTTTCGAAAGGAGGCTAATATATTCAGGGTAATTTGGCTCAATTGTTTTTATACTGCATGCTTTTTTGTTAAGCTATAGCTAGGAAGTTGTTTCCTCTCCCAGTGCTTCATTTTTCTATTCATTTTAATGTAGGAGGTTTCTCATCGCATGACAAAGACATCGCGACCTCTTTCCTCAAATGATTATCCAGGCTCTTACAGTCGAACACCCAAGTCAGTCCCTGCCGAGACGGTTGGGTTCTTCAAGCAGTTGGAGAACCTAATTGAAGAAAACAAGTTTGATGTATTTAGGACACTTCCTCCTCAAATTCAGATGGATATACAGACTATTCAGGAGTATGAGAAGATGCTGAAGAAGTATCTATTTGGACGCCTTCTAGACCTCGCCGATGATTTAAATTACCAGGAGTTTAATAAAGTATTACACGGTTTGCTGGCTTGTAGGAGGATCCCTTCACACTTGCAGCAGGGATTCTTAACCCTTCGTTGGGATTTGCCATATTTAGCCAGGAGAGCCTATGAGCTTCACAAGGAAGTGAAGCGGGGCATAGTTTTGCCTCTTGCAAGGTTTAAGGAGAAAGAGGAGTTGAAGAGTATGTTGGACAAATATAGTCAGATTGAAGATAATCTGGTGAAGTTGGAGAAAGAGAAAGATGATAACTTGTTTGAGATAGCTAAACTTCAGACGAGTAATGAACACATAGGTCTGGAAGTTGCAAATCTGGTGAAGAATGTTGTTATTGGTAGCCGTGTTATAATGTGTAATAATAATATGGGCAAGTTGGAGCCAATGAAAGAACGTAACACGGATGAGATGTTCAAGCTTCAGGCCAATAATGAAGCCATAGATGCGAAGATCATCAAGTTTGCTGATGAAGCTGAAGCATTACAGAAGGATGCTGCTGCTCAGAACTATAAAGTAATGAACCTTGAGGCTTTGGGATCATTATACGTGACGAATGTGGAGAATACTATGGATAGGTTGGTTATCATGGAGCTCAAATGGAAGGAGCGTGCAGAATCACTGTACTATTGAATTGCATTGTATGCATATTGCATACTTGTGTATGCTTTGTTATCTCATTAGGTTCTAATCACTGTGGTATCTCATCAATTCTTCTATTTTTGAGATATTATACTTGATCAAATCCAATACCCTTGATTAACATTCAAGCTCACATGGTAATTTTATTTCCCCAGATATACAGGCTTGTTGTCTGGCCTACATTTTTCCCTTTAGGGTCTCGAAGCCCTGAATTTACCATCTGTCCAGTGTTTGTATGATAATTTATGGATGTAGTTTAGGATTTTTATGTTGTGGATGTCCCCAACATACAATATATGCATGTATCAAGCATGTGAAGATACTATTTCTATTTGTGTGTAAAAACCACAATAAAATCATATCAACTCCCAGCCCAACAGTATTTATCTTCCTCTCCTTCTACTAGCACAAAGTTTGGAAAGTATTATTATGGACCATGCTGATTTTGATCCATTGACACAGCTGAATTAGACCTGCCAGAGTCATAATCCACAACAAACTGCTGTAGTATAGAACACATAAACACTAACGTAAGGCAGAATTTTGCATCAGTTCGAGCATATCATCAAGATTTAGTAATTCACCGCTTAGTTGATTCAATGCCACGAAGAAATCTCATTGCTATGTTGAACAGAATTATGCATTATAAAAGCTAACAAGTGACATCAACTAAAGCAGCAAACAGAAAGACTTGAGAAATTATATAAGCTTTTCCTCACAGGAAATAAACAATATAATATGACAACGGAATCAAACATTATAAGATGACATCTGATATAATAATCATCCAACTCAAAATCCCTCAAGAGATTAACACATTAAACCAAATAAAAGCTTTCGCCACCAGCTTCAGATCTTATCAAGCTTTTCTGCCTTGACAACAGGATTAGCCTTGGCTATTGCATCACGTCCAGCAGTGCGATAATCGAAGGGGCACTCGTGTTTGTCTGAGTAGCGATGTGATCCACAGAAAAGGTTACCACAACGACATTTAAAGCCAGTTAATCCAACCCGTTTCTTGCAAGTACTGCACCGACTAGGACCTTCTTTGGCCTTCGTCTCATCAGTTTCACCAGAGCCTGAAACAATAGGTGAAGGCAGAGAGATAACCTTTGACTCTGGCAGATCAACTTGCATACTCACAGTGCCCGCAGCAAGAGGTTCTTTCTCACAGCCACTTGATGACCCATTTATAATATTTTCAATGGATGTTGCAGCAAGTGTAGCCTGCTCTTGTTTCATCATCATGTCCTTGTGGCACTTGGAGCACATATTCATGGTGGCTGCACTTCCAAAGAAGCCACAGTTATTAATGCACAAGATAGGTCCTTCGGGAGGGGCTTGGCATCCTGTTTCATTGTTCTCCATTTCTCACTGCTGCAGCAAAAGGCACTTGAGAATTGCAATACTGAAACAAGAATTGATAACTGAAGCAACCGAGAAAGAGTACAACTTGCATGTCAACACATCACTAGTATGTTGATCATATTAAACACCTATTTTAATGTACATAGTTAAGTGACATGAAACACAATTATCATTTAGGTACAAGAAAGATATGTCATTCCTATATGGCTTCTACCAAGTACAAACTATACCCACCCAAGTTATATCAGAGTAGATTCACAAAATAAATCCATTAGAGTGATAGGACTTTTGAGGGCTAAAATCTACTACCTGGAATATATTCAAAACTAAAAATACAAAAAACCTCCTAGAAATCAAATATAATTCAGAAAATCCAGATCATCTACATTCCCTTAGAGGCACTACTCTCATTAGTGGGGGTCGGTGGACTAGTTCTCAAAAAATAAATTTTATGGCAAAAAAATGATATTTTAAGGCTAAAGCTAAACACAGAAGATATAGATTAGATATCTGAGGAAGAGAGATAAGAGTGTATAGTAAAATGCCCGACTGAAACACTGAACCTGAGTGCAGCTGACTCATAGATGATAACTAGGAGTACAAACTGAACTTGGTTTTCACCCCGGAGGTTATTATACTAAAAAAACATCAAGTTTGTGTTAACATGGAGAAACCTTCGATCCATAGTCAGGCATGCCTCCAACCTCAACCCAAGTTGCAAGATTAACTTAAGGGACCTCGTATCACCTGAAGAGGAGCCTAAAAGTAGGGATGTGAAAGTCCTAGAGGCTTGGCAATTGGCACTAGCCCATCATCTTCATCCGATATCCTTACACATGCCACAACCCAAGCCATCTAAAACTTTTCTCATATAACAAAAGCCTCGAAACAAACATGTATCTAGTTTAAAGAAAATAAGCGGAGTTTAAAACAAAAGCGTTGGAATCCAGTATCAAGACCAACTAGAGACTACACACTGTTTTTTGGTCATAAGCACCTTAAATTACAAATGCCTTGGCATACACAATACTGTAACATAGTCAAACTATTACAAGCCCTCAAATTTAAAGAACTAATCCGTAGTATTTGCACGTTCAAACCCTCAATGCCAACAAACATAACAATAGGCAAGTAATTCAAATAGCTACAAGTTCAGTTCGGCAAAAGAAATTACAAACAGAACAAATTCAAATAAAATTTATGCCCAAAGCAAAGCTCAACAATTACTAATATATACTAACCTAATCTCATCATATAAGCTGAAATTAATTTCAAAAACCTCCAGATCCCAAACCATAACAAACCTCAAAACTTACACTAACTTTTAATTATCTTTAATATGCTAAATAAAATTACACTATTCCCAACACATAAAATTACAAAAACACAAATAATCACCACCCCACGAATCAAAAACAAATAATCAAAGATACAATTATATAAAAAAACAAAAACTTCTAATAATTTAAAATGATAAACCCTAAAAAGAACAAAATAATTAATAAAAACACAACAGATCGATAAAAATAAAAGGTCTAACCTGTTAATCTTCTTCAAAATAGAAACTTTAAGCCGATCTCGCAACGATGAGCCCTAAATTAATCAATAAATGAAGTCAAACATAAAAAAAAGAAGCAAATTTAAACAAACAACACAGCAGTTACATATATACGTACAAATATAATACAATATGTATAGGATAATATGATAGAGAGGATGATGTATATGAATTGGGGGTTAAAATTTGTTACCCTAGCGAACAAACGAGGGGATCGTCAGAGAGAGAGAGAGAGAGAGAGAATTGTTGGAATAATAATAGAGAGCGAGCGAGCGAGAGAGAGAGGAGAGAGATCACTTTTTGTTTTGAATTATTGTTGCTTTTTTATATATATATTTAATTGTATTTATTTATGTATTGGTTGCGTGTGTTCCAATGAATGATGGACTATATGTTTTGTATCTCGACATTTTTTCAGTTACAATACACCTCGGCCTTTATTTTTATTTTTTTATATATATAACAAATGCAGAGTTGGGAAAACCAATTTCGAAAGAACTAAACAACAGTTAGAATCACTCCTTAAAACAGAGAATAACTGAATAGGGAATCAAACATTCAAAAATACGGTAGAAGTTTTAAAAGAGCTTGTTTAGCAATTCAATGAACAACAGTATTGCAACAACGATAACTGAATAGGGGATCAAAAATCCCAAAAGACGGTAGAAGTTTCAAAAGAGCTTCTTTAGCAATTCAATGAGCAACAATATTGCAACGAGACATAAAGGAAAAATTTATACTAAAATCAAACGCCATTGGTTTGATATCTTCGATTTATTAAAATGAAATTCGAAACCGATACGAATTTATTTTACTGAATTTTAGTATTATCCGAATTTCGAACTAGATTTTTGTTGAATTTTTTAAATTTACAAATTTATTTCATCAAATTTTATAATTACTTATTAATTCACTCATGAGTCAGATATGAGACAAAATTTTATCTTTTTATTAATTTTGAATTTTAATCGTATTTGTATACATATGTTAACTTTTTATTCCTTTAAAGTTATTAATATATATAAGAATAAGAATTACATATTTGGTTTGGTTGTGTATTATTAGAGAAAACAAGAAAAACTCTATGAAATAAATTATTAAATAAATTTTAATACTTTTCTGACATTATTACATTAAAAAAATTTAATAAATTATAATTTTTAAAACCTTATTAATATTTAGATAAATTTATATCAAAAGAATAACATACTACTAATTCGTAGATTCGATCAAAAACACGACATGAATTTAACCTGAAAATATGAATTTGATTTACTAATTTTTGGGTTCGGGTTAGTTTCGAGAGGTCTTATGAAATCTACTGATGGTATAAACAAATCCGCCACTTCATCCAAATGTGTAAAAGATCTGATCTCCGGTAACAAATGATGGATTACAAATATCTACTACATATCTTTTTCATAAAGGAATAGAAATATTTTGCTTATGTATAATTGAAAAGTGCATTAATATAAATACGGTAGTAAGAAACGACAATACAATATTGTGTAAACTATAAAAAGAGTTAAAAGTAGATTGTCATATATTAGCATTTTTCATGTAATAATTTTACCAAAGACGACCCTATTACGGGAATATCTTCGGATACACTTGTTACAATTTTAAATGTTCAATAATCAATTTAAACCCTTTTACCACTATTTTATCCCCATTACCAATTAAATCTGTCATGAATAATTCCCTTTTCGCCGGATTATTACCGATATAATCATAGAAAGCTATTTTTTCAAGAATTTTAGACCTGATAAATTTTGATTTTTGACTAGCTGAGCACTAACCTAATTACATTGATAACGAATAGGCCTAACTAATTTAATCGGGGTAGTTTGGTAAACCATACCACATAATCCAACAACAATAAAAGTTGGACAAAAACTTTTTTAATTATGAATCTATTACCAGAAATTCAATGCATAATCTCAGCATTCAATGCATATTCATGAATAATCTCATTTTTCAATTATTCAACCATTTAATTTTACAAAGTTGTCAGATTAGTCAACATTTATATATTTTGATGCAACAAGAAAATGTTATTTGTAACAAACAGTTTCCTTGGTTGGTTACTTAATCACATTTTATTTATGAAATAGGTTGAAATGGTATTAGTTTGGATAGACAAAATAATTCTATTAAATCGGATGTACTTAGGTCAAAATTGAGAAATTCTATGACTCATTAATTATTGAACATGGTTCTATAACCGATTTGCGAATCTTGGATGTCAAAGACGTCTTTGGATGGTGGATATGATAAGATCAGTCCATGAATTTTCCTTTCCTTTTCTTTTCCGTATTTCACTCAAAGGATTAAAGGGACGGGATGGAGATGATGGAGACGATAGGGTCATGCTATGAATTTTCTTTCCTTTATATGCATTTTGCTCAAATTGAAGGGAGATGAAGCATCAAGCTATTTGTAAGGCCAATTGTTGATTCTAAATTGACCTTAAAAAATGAAGTCATTTTTGAATTGATTTTAAATTACCCGAAAATGTCCCAAAATTATATATTTATAATATAAATATAAATATAAATATATTATATAATTTATATATTAATTTATTAAATAAATTATAATTATTTCAGGTTGGGTCAAGTTTGACCATCAAATATTCTGACCCCTCAAATTTTTGGATAACCAAACCCAACCCGAAAACCTAAATTGTCACTCCTAATAATTTGAGCAACTTAGTCTGGATGTAAAAGAATCAAATTAGTAGCCAATAGTTTGGCAAAAAATAAATTTAGCAGAGAATACTATACTATATGCTATTTAAAAACTTCTCCAGAGGGAAATCTCCTAAGATTGGGTTCAAAATCAGTACAAAAATGGAATGACAAACTTGTAAATATAATCCCCACCCCGTGCATTCACAAAAATACCCTTTTATTACCATTATTTTCCACTTAACCTCAATTACCACTTACCACCATCCTGAGGTCACCCTCGGGAGCAGCAAGCTCATGTTAGTATATGCACAAAATATTTGCACCGAACTTACTCGCAAGAATTTTACATAGTATATTAATGTACAGCGGCAACAGGATTTTGATTTTTGAGTGAAGCGCACATGAATTTTTTGACCTGAATATAAATGTATGAAATAAACTAAGAATGAAAAGTTCAATTCAAACCTAGGAATCAAAAAATAAAACAGTAAAGACGTTGTATTAGAGTATTAGACTAATGTCAGCTGAAGCTTGGGTCTATTGGAGTATTAGACTAATTGAACTAAATGTATTAGTTCAATTCTCTTTTCTGTATGTCTATTGGAGTATTAGACTAATGTCAGCTGAAGCTTGGGTCTATTCGGTTGGGGCTCTACAACCTCCATATGAATGTTTACTGTATCGAGAACGCTGTAGCAGACACTACCGTCCATCTTCTTAATCTTCTGTTGTTGCTCATCAACCGACCATTCTCCTCCTCCCTTCTCACCTCTCGGAGTCAAGTATACAGGTCCTTCAATACCATATCTATATGAAAGTATGATTAAAGCCCAATCATGAATAACAGAATACAGAAAGAAAAAATGAAAATATTATTAATAAATGGTAGCAAGCACAATCTACTTCGTTGCTTTTAAGGAATATGTTCAAAATATAACATCTGCAACCTACTATTCAGGAACATGTGTGATGATGATTGTTGCTAATGAAAGTTCTCAACACCCGAACGAGACTAGAGAGGTAGATAGGTGTGTGTGCCTTTGATGCAGAGGAATGAAAATGTGAAAGCAATCTAGCAAACATAATGAACAACATTAAAATGTACATGCAAGGTGAGTTGGCCATACTTGGGTACAAATACAATAAAGCCGTTTGATCTTAACTTCACTATTCTGGCCTGGGTATCTGTGGGTCTGCAAAAGTTCATGCACAGACATGAGAGAGAGAAAAGGGAGGGGGGCGGGGGAGGGGATCCAAGGTCCAATTCACATACCTTTTTCTGAAATATATGATTGTATGGAGCTCTACTGAAGCACGGCTTGCCATTTGCGCATTTCTATGTCGATAATTTAGATCTGAACAGAAACTCCACAGAAGAAAGTAATTCAGTATTACAATATAAACTAAATAAATCAAGGGGCAGATAAAAAAGGAAATTCAAAATCTTAATACAACTATCACTTGCAGGAAATATAGCATTATTAGTTGGCATTATAATATCCTGTATTATCACTTGCATTATATGGTTTCAAAACTGTTTAACAAGATGTATTGGCTTTCTATAGATAACTGAAACAATATATAACAATCTTACTATCAGCAATACTGGTAAGTTGGGGTCTGTCTTGGAAAATATTTGGAAGCTTGTATATTCCTAGAGATGCAGCAAGCAACCTGTGTACAACAACATCTGCAAGAGAAAAAAGTTAAATCGCATTAAGATACATTTATTCACTTCATAGATTATCAATTCAGAATATTTTAGTAATAGATATATATAAAAACCGAAATATTATTGACCTGCATATCTCCTAATAGGGGAGGTAAAATGTGTATACAGCAGCACTGCAAGTCCATAATGGAAAAACTCTGGGGGGCTGAGATCCCCACTGCAGAAATAAACTGCCTGAATTCGCAATCATCCACATAAATAGCTGCAGATAGATTTTTTTCATACACAGAAACCACATCTAGATTATGAGATTGATCAAGTGACGATACCTGTGACATGCATCTCGTTGCAAGTATACGGATCAATTTATTGAAGTATGGATCATCGCCCTGGAACATTGTTATTGTGCAGATGTTAAGTTATACACACAAAGCTAGAGTACCAGGAAATCTCGGAGGCATCAGCTTTACATAATGAACATGACTAATACAGACAGGACTCACCACAGCATGATCAAGTGAATCAGCTAGTGCCTTTGATGAAGACACGTCCAAACTAAGACCAACCGCACCAGCAGTACGTAGCAAAGGCTCAAGCATCTCTTTAGTTGGACTAGGATGGCGCCTACAAGAATACATATAATGATATAGTAGTCATTAGTCAAGCAAAAACCATACGGGCTTTGCAAAGATAAAAAATAACAGATATTCTTCCAAATTCACAAGGTAATTCATTAAAGTGGCATAAACAACACATGACAAGTTCACAATATTATGAATCTGCAAAATTCAGTACAGGTGTATCAAGACAGATTATGTAATGCTTGTATTAGCAATAAATATTAGATGGTTCAGTCTGACCCTTGTAACTTCTGCTTCTCAACAGCCTATAAAATTAAGGATGACATCACCCTAGACCCTAGTTAATTTGCAATGGAACGTTGTTATACCTAAGCCATCCACATACTTTGTAACCTAAAGCTGACATTCAAACTCACCTTGTGGGAATTTTAGAAATTTATATAGCCTATGTAATGGTATAGACTACTGCTTGTCATCATAACATCAGCAATATATTACATATTCAATTATCCACTTGATCAGAAGGTATCTTGCAAAAGGCTTGTTTGCAAGAATTAGTATCAGGTAAGGGGTTTTTCTTCCTGCTGCTAAACTTTATGCAGGGTAAGAGGACAAAAGAGACAAACATACATACCTTAACAGTGAACACATAGGAAAATGTTTCAGAATTTTTTCAGCAACTGAAATGTTAGCAGCAAGCATAAATTCCTCAACCATTTGGTTTGCTTCCCGAATTTGGTACATACCTACAGATGCAAGTCATTGTTATTAGCTTAAAAAACTTATATTATAGCTAAATTGGTGTCAAAATGAGCTACATTCAGGACACAAAAGGAAATTGAACATAACTATTTTTAATAAATTTTAAAAACAACAATAAATGCCAAAAAACTATTTCTCCCATCCAGCAGAGCAAGCAGATAATATATTAAATAAATGCTCCTGAAAAATATATTTTAATAATCCTATGCAGCCACAGAAAGGTACTTCTCTAACAAAACTATATATTGGATTATCAAAGAGCTGAAGGCAAACATAATAGGGTAAACAGTAACTAGGAGGGGAAAAAAACATTGCATCTTATTAACAGACCAATATCTAGAGGATCATGAGTTTCAGTATCAATTTGAAACTTCACTTCAGCAGAAGCAAGTGTTAATGCCCCTCTCTCAATCCGCCTTTGCCTCATTATCTACAACACAACGTAAATACAGATTATATTAACAAGGTTATAAGTGTTACAAAACAAACCGACTGCTTTTGAATATGAATTTTCTTAGTAAAATATTCTGCAGTCTCAACTAAATGATATATATACGTTATACACATACCTTCGCTAAAGAATTCATATTTCTTAAATCTGCAGTTAAAGGATCCACCATGCGACTGCAATTTACAAGTAAAATGAAAACAATGCTGATTAGGACAAGCAGTCTTTCAAAACTCCCTTCACTCCAGTATACGATATCAATTTGATATTTTGAAGATTAATTCTGTGACATTATAGTATATGAATTTGAAATGATAACTTCTATAGTTCTATATTGAAACTTGAAATACAAATTTAATTGTGCAGTTTAACATTGTTGTGTTATTGGTTTTGAGAACTCTTTACATTTCACTTCCAAAAGTCAATTAAATCTAAAATGTTGGTATAGAGATATTAGTTGTGTCATAGTTAATATAAAAAACTTTTGTTCAAGAAATTTATGGCCCTTGCCCCATGGTGCTTTGAACACGTGGAACGAGAACCCCCAAATATTTACAATCACTGTTCACTGAAAGACTTGCAGGTATTCAATTTATCAAAGGTATTTCTATCGCAATCCAAAAGGCCTGTTTGACTGAAATATTCAACTCTGCAAGTAGATTTCCTGTTTTATTTATAAGTCAAGCTAATGCCTTTATCATAGTTATTTATCAGATAAGCTGTTAATCAGTTCAATGGTGTCATAAACATAAATATCTTATCATCACTACATTTTCCTTGTGCATTTGGAAGAGGATTGAGGGTGATTTATATAGGTCATGAGAAATATCTTGCAAAGACCAAACGTCTCGATAAGGATAGTAGGCACTAGAGCTTGCCTAATTTCACTCATCATTCTCGTTGGCCACATTATTGACCAACACAAACCAGACTGTTTTCTGGCAATTGCTCTAATATATTTTGAGGTCAAATGCCCTTGACAACTATCTGCAAGTCTAAGTATCACAAATTTTATGAAACAGGAGAGTCTATTGAATTATGTCATATTTGTGTAGCTGATCAATTCAAAACAACTATTAAAGGTACAATATGTACAGGTTGAAAAATTACATAATAGAAACTGTGATCTAATTCGGTTACAATCCTGCTTAACATTTAACTAGAGAACATTAAATAGGGTGCACCTGTCATCCATCCTTGCTTGCGCTTCTACATAAGATAATGCTGCACATGACTTGATTACACCTTTTGTAAATCTTGTAGAAATAATTTCTGCTTCAGGTGTCATTTCCTGATATATAATGATTTATAGAATAAGAAAAGTATGTTCACCCAGCTGTTATCATCTGAGTATTAATAAACACTAATATATGCACATAACTCCTATTTCACAAACATACTGGCATATTGTACCAAAAAAGAGTCAGGCATGCCCAATGAGTGGTTCAGTATTAACTATCTTCCTGCATTTGACTACATATACTTCTGTTCATTCTTCCATACTGTATATGGTATCACTCCAATGGTCTTTGCCATATTTCCAAAATCATGATAAAATTTCATATAGACATATTAGTTAAGAGGCACAATTTAAGAGTATTGTATTACTACAAATTATTTCAACAAACTTTTAAGAGCATTGTGCAAATGTGCATGCTCTAAATGTTTATAACAATCATGTGAACCAGAGCGATTAAAGCATTTAAAACTAAAGAAGTCGGTATATGCAGTAAGTAGGAAATATCAATTAACTAGGCACATAAAGTAGAAGTAAATTATTTTTCTTACATTTTAATCAAGTAAATGTATTTAGAAGAGGTGACTAGGTGTGCATTCATTTGTAGGAGAGGATCTTAAATAGTGAAACTTATTTTTAGACACCAGTGACGCTTCAAACAAAAAGGATTACAGTCCAACCCAGGAACTGCCAAGAGATTTCACGTTGCCCATTGGTTACAAACAAGAAGAAAATAAATGCCATGGCTAGAAAGTACTTATATTAGGTTTCATTAAAGTCATCATGAACAAGAAAAACTAAGGTATCTGACAATCATCGGTACTTTTCTGCATGCACACCCTTCAAATGTCAAACGGCAATGTAATTAAATACTTGGATAATCGAGATGAAATTTGATATAGAGCTGCCGAGGAAGATAGGAGCACTTACCCAAATAACAGAAAAGGCCAACCTCTCAACATCAGCTCGAAGAGAACATATATCTGCAAGTTAATCAGGTCATAATGAGCTACGAAAAGCTTTGCATAACAGTCATTATATAAAATAAAAAATTAAAACCTTAAGTGTGACCATACTTCTAGCCTAAGGGAGGGCAATACTAATTTAAAACTTAACTATAATACTTGAAATTTTACCTTCTGTAAGAGGCTTTGGGAGCATGTCAATACGCCGCTCAACAAGGTAGACAGAAGTGCCTCTTTGAGTAGCCTCGTCATCAAGAGGAGTGCCACAATGTACAAAATTTGTGACGTCGGCAATATCTGATTTAATGCTATCAAAGATTTACAGTAATGTTTCTACTGGACTCTAAAATCCATCTAATCTATGAGGTTACAAACAGGCATACCAGAAGGTGACAAAAGAAAATAATAGAAAAATAGAGGAAAACATGATAATTTAAGGGGAAGCAAATACATAAATCATTAAAACAGCTCATCTGAACTTCACAAAAAATAAAAAAGGCCAACTGAGATCTATCCTCCAATTACCATATGACCTGACACATATCCCGTGGCCAGACATAAATACCCACCTTGCTTTTTAGAATAATCAAAAGAAGACAAAAAATCAAGTGCAAATATGTCCCAGGCAAAGATGTGGCCGAACCCAACTGAGAACTCTTTTCTGATTACCAAATGGCCAGACAAAGCTATCTCATGATGCTCTATCACTACGTAACCAAGCACAATGAAAAAATCTACACTAAAGCATGTGCCAGATATGGGTCTGCCAGACCACCGTGACACTGGTACCATGTCAGTTGTGGAGAAAGAGAGAGGGGAAGGTATCATCACACCATGATATCATTCATAAAGTACGAGTGACAACATTTTTCGAGACTGCAGGTCAAGATTAACATAAGTCATGATATAGCATACTTCCTGTCTTCCTAACAACCCCCCTCACTGATCATACTGATTACTATAATCGAGTACACCAAACATATCTATGAAAGTTTCAAAACAATTCATCACACATTAAAAACCATCCATAGCCAATGAACGAGAAATATCAATAACAAGCAAGTCTAAAAATGAATTTTTTTTTCTCTTCAACATAAATATTATTTAGGAGTTACAATAAAGAAACAAACTAGCAATTTGGGGTAAAATGTGAAAATTTTCCAATAATAGAGTACTTAATAGATTTAAACTAGTTTATCCTGCACTGTAACGACTCACAACTGAGTACTGACATTGAAAGAATTTTCATCATGGTTTGAGACGAGTGAAAACTAAACACTGGCTAAAAGAAAGTTAGATCTTTGGCCTGCATGTCCAAGAAAATACAGAGAAAGCACGGATGTTAAACAACATAATAGGATACGAACTCCCACTTCAAAGTTTCCATTAGGAAAAGCTGTACAATGTAATGCATCATCAATGTCCCTGCATCCTGCACCAATCAAAAAGGTATCATTAATGGGTAAACTAACTGTATAGTCTTATATGACACTATGATAGTGTCATAAAAGAAAACCCAAAGTATTAGAAGTATTAAATTTTAGTAATTATTGATCCATTGTTCACTCACCCGGTGGGTCGACACTAAAGACACGTATATGACGCAAATCTTGCCTAATTGGATTCCCCAAGTCTTCAGGAGACACAGACCAAGGAATTGGTGGCAGGCAAGCCAGGACTTGGGAAGAAAATGGTCTTGCATCTATGTCATTCTCTATCAACACTACCTGCAGCATCCATAATGAGTAATTTCAGTCACAATATATTCAGAGTCAGAAAGAATCTGAACTTCCTACAACTAAAAAGAGAGCATACAAACTTCAAGGACAAGAATGAAACATATGATAATAGGGACAATAAAGCTTAATAATTATGAAAACATATAAATACATATATTATATATATAACTCTAAATCTAAAATTGACTGTCATGTACTTGCACCAGGAAAACAAATCGATTACAGCTTACCTCACTTTCAGTATCTCTATCACCTATTTGTCCTATAGTTCTCACATAGTGACCAGAAGGATAACGAGAAGAACAATCCCAGGAATCAACCGCAACAATTATTCTTTTATCCATAAGATTCTCAAGCTGTCGAGTTTGAATACGTATCTTTGGAATTCTGTTATCTTTCGATACAAATAATGCATGGGCGACGCCAGCATTACCTGCGGGCATTGGCATTGGCTCTAAAGATCCACAATAACTGCACAATGTAAAGTTTATTCGATAAATCTAAAAAGTCATAGTATCAACAACAATAATGACTTCATTCTGCAATCTTAACCAAATACATTCATTGTAAGACTCATAGCCAACGAAGAACCACAAAAACCAATAGGATGGATATAATAGCATGTACATCTAAGATAGCTTCAAGCTCAGTTTAAAACAAAATGCGTAGTTTCACACTAAATCTCAGGATTGAACAAGCTGGTCAATAATACTAGGCAGCAGATTAATTTTGTGAAAAGATATGGAAGATAAAATTGTAATGCTGCTAGACAACTGGTAGCAATAAAAATGCAAGTGAGTATCATAGCATGAGGTCATACACTGGTAGGGCAAACACAATTCAGAATTGAGGAACAAACAATTGATTATAGATAAAGGTCCTAGGTATTTGAAATGTGCTCCTAGTAAATGATGATATGTTTCTAAGACCGGGGAGATTTACTAAATGGAAAGGGTATTATAACTTACGAGTGCCAATTCCGCTTAATAACACCAATAACACGGCCAGCTGGACGCGAAGCGCCGGAGTTTATGGTTCCATCTGATCCTTCAACTAGATTTGCAACTCTGGGAGCATCATCAGCACTTCCCGGGACTAAATGAACATCTTCCTCCAGTTCATCCTCTGAAAAAATAAAGAATTTGTAAAAGGACTTCTTATGCATCAATAATCAATGTGTTGCTACATAACAAGTATTTAAAACTTCTATTTATTTGATCTTCTATAGGAAAAGAATAAAGTTATGGAGATGTAACAGAGATAAAGCAAATCGCAATTTATTTGTGAAAAGAACTGCTTACATATAAGGATTGGTTCTAGCATATGTCAATTCTCAAGAACAAAATAAGAATCAGAAAAGATTTAGGGGAATCAGAAAAGAGTGTAACAAGTTTCGGCAAAAAGTAGGTAGAACTCCTTGACTGCAAAAGATGTTTAAGAGAATTGTGGAAAATCTCTTAGTCTGGGAAATTCACCTCATTTATACCATATTTCATTATGTTAGAAAATGATACAAGAATACCTTCCATACACACACAAAGAACTAAAAGGAGGAAGTAATGTATTCGTTCTTATCATACAGCCCCTTCAGACACCCCACATTAATTCTTATATTACTGGTACTGTCAATCTGCCAGTGATTCTTAATCTTAATAGATTAATCTGCTCAGACTTGGTGTTTTTAGGCTTTAATATAATTAATTTAACTGTTTCTGTAAAAAGGATATATTTTCTATACCCATACAATTTGTTGCACTAATACTACTTTTGAACTGGAAGCTGAAATCAGATTGTCAGACAAACATACTTATCTACCAACTTCAGTCTTAATGCAATTCAATACCATTTTAATTGAAGACTACCACAATATTGTAAGAGTTATTTAAATTTTATGTACAACTGGTATGCACAGCTTAATATATTAATCATCATAATACGTGAAACAAGTAAAAATCATGACAAATTTTAGCAAAAATCATATTATCACAAATATACATATGCGTGGCATCAGTGACTCGAAATTCATCTAGTATCCTGTTTTTCCATGATTGTTACTACGATGTACCTGCATCAGCTAAAAGTAGAGACTTCTCTTCCTGCCATTGTTCTTGTGGCAGCAGTTCAACGGCGACTATATCACCATCAAAAGCTCGATTCATGTTAGGACGTCCATAGATAATGATCTCATCACCAATACTTTCACTCCCAACATATGCTTCAAATGGATTGTAACGGTTAACCCGAAGTTTTCCTTGATGGTAAATTCTACTATGTAAGCCAGCTGTAATTTCTGACATGGGCTTGTGCTGAATCAAAACAGAATACATCAATATTTTTCAAAAGGCGCAAATTTATTTAATGGCAGCACAAAACTAAGTGGATAATTATTGCAAGCCCCTGTGGCCAACATTACCTCGGTGTATATCACTTTTCTCTTTGAAGGTCTTAGATCTTCAGAATCTACCATATGAATGTCATCAGATTGAGGACGGACAAGAAGATCAAGCAACTCCGGTTGACCAAGCGATTTTACAAATGACTCAACTGAAACAAAATAATACTTTATCAGAACTTCAGTAGGCTATAAGTGAGCGGCGTGAGCCAATTAATTATTTAAGATAAGTTACATAAGTTAGCCAATAAGATGAACCTGTCTCTGCAGAAATGCCCTCTTCAGTAGCCTTCCTTTTATTTTCCCTATCATTTGTAATTAGTAAGACCCTCACTCTACTGCCAAGATGGTTTTGGTACCACTGAGTTGCAACACGAATTGCTGAACAACCAACAGTTCAAGTCACAGGTCAGATACTAAAAGTACATATAAACAAAAAGTATGTAACACTAAATACAATTATTGTATGGACTATAGATAAGTTCATATAAATCCCCTAATATACCATTACACTAAACCCCTAGAGAGAACTACTACAGCAAAAGATTGAATTTAAAAGAATATTATCTTGAAGAGAATGTAAAGACCATACCTCTGTCATTACGATCATTTGGACTTTCACCGGCCATAGCCTTCACATACGTATCCCTATAATAAAATATACTTCCCAATAAGAGATCATAAAGCTTAAACAATATTAATCATTGCAAACTGCACAATTTCCAATTCAATATAACAGAATCCTAATATCACGCTAAAGCATATTATACAAAAAAGTTCCTAAAATATATAATAAAATAAAGGGCGGAGGCATACTTGTGGTATTCATTAGAGAACACGAAAAAGTTCCTGAGAGAATTGCTGCAAAGCGCCCTAAGTCTATTATAAACCGAAAGATTCTTATTCTTCGCCTCGTCCAACACCACCGATAACACCACGACATTATTAATCGCCGGATTCTCAAGCAAATCAATCTAAACAATATTCAACAACCATAATTCAACAACACAACATTTCACATAACTTGACAAAAATTTCACAATGAATACCTGATTAAGCACAACATTGGTATCCAAAACAAGTACATTCGATATCGAAGAGCTCAACCGAGCATCTTTCGTATCGCATACTTGACACGATGGAGCTCCGCAATATATATCATCTCTCAGATAGTGTTCCCTAACAACCTACAACAAAATTATAAATATAATACATAAGTGTGTATCTTTGTGTGTGCAGATTGAAATTAGGAGCTAGGGTTTAAGAGAAAACAGACCTTAACAACTTTTCCTTGGCGTGTTTTACGAACAAATGACTTGTTCTGCAACATTTTATGTATGTAATTGTGTATGTATACACAAATATTTAGGAGCTTCTGCAAATTTGAGAGAGAGGGAGAGAGAGAGATGACAGTGTGTGTATGTTTTTTAGGGTTTGGTGGGTGCAATTGTTTCAAACAGGGAAGCTGTTATGTTTTCTTTCTTTCTGTTTTGTTAATTATTTCAGCGACTTAATTCTACTATAAACTCAATAATATAGATTAAAATAATTACTCAAATATTAGGCTATACACTTATACTAAAACCAATCTATTCCGGTCTTAATCTTCAGTTCCTGATATCTAATAAAATATTATATATCATATAACTAATATAATTTAGATATTGAGCAAAATGAACTATCTCACGGAATTTTTTAAGGTAATAAAGTGTTTTAATATAATTTTTTAATAAAAAATTTGTAATTATACATGATATTCTAAAATTACAATAGTACTCTCGTATTAAATATGATATTTGAGTATAATATTAGAGAAATTATGTAAAGTTGACATCAGGATCTCAATCTCTTAGATATTTTATATTAACTTTTATTATATATTTACATAAAAATATTTAAAAAATTAAATCTGTTATTATACTTTATTATTTACATCAAATTTCACTAAAAATTACATTTTTATCTACATTGAAATTTTAAATATAGATAATTTCATTAAATATAAATATATAATAATAATTTTATAACAAACAATATTTTTATTATTTTAATAGAAAAAAACGAGAGATCTAGGAGTTGAAATGGAGCTAATAATAATATATATAATTTCATATATAAATCTCTTACCTCGTATTCCAACCATTAGCACTTCAGCAGATCAGCTCAATACGATGATGAAAAAAAGCTCAACATGGAGTACAGCCCAATGTGGACTATATACGGTCAATAATGGAACTAGTTCTTGAAGTAGTTTGGCCCAACAAACATGTATATTTTCCTAAATCCTAAGCAAAGTGCACACAAATGACAAATGCAAAAAAAAATAAAAAAATTATACTTTGTAAATTCAAAGCAAATCAATGAAAATCATTATATTCTATTTTCCCCCTTAAATTTTTTGTATGCGAGGCTTATTTTAGTAACATGTGTATATAATAACGGATATTATAAAATAAAGATTGATTTATAATTATTAATTTAATCTAATATTATAATTCACTAAAGAATTAAACGCAAAAGATTATATAACCCACATAATATATTGAATAAATTTAATGAAAAATGGCAAAAATAATAAATTTATATGACCGTCTCTAGTATTTCGGAGACCTGTTATCTCTCTAGTATTTTGGAGACCCTCGAATTAATTATTTTTGAATTTTGAATTTTATAATATAAAATATACCAAAATATATAATAATATATTATTTATAAATTAACAAACAAAACAAATTATTAACAGGATAATAACTTATAAATTAAATTTATTTAGACAAATAAATCTGTCATAAAAAACCGTTGATGGATAGATAAAACAATCGCTTATCAAAAATGAGAACGAGATTATATAATTATGTGAATTGTATACTACGAATTAATACCAGAAAAATGAATATTTATTAATATTTAATATTAAAAATTTCTAAATTATTAACTGTATAATATAATAATTAATATAAATAAAAGTTAAAAGTTAGAATATGTATTTCGAAATTATAGCAAAAAATCCATCTACCTCTTACGTATATAATTTAAAATTTTATTTTCATCTCATATAATTTTCATATAAATGAGGATCCTAGTAAGCCTAGACATATAAAATATTATGCTATGATATCAAGATTCAAAAAGTATCACCGAATATCAATCTAAAAGAAAAATAGTATCCGATATAAAATATTCATTGCGGATGTATATTCTCTTAAAATCGAAATTCGCGTTTACTATTCCATTTAAATTATTCCCTCCGTCCTACTTATTTAACCTTTGATGATCAATTTAACTAAACTTTAATCAAAGATTAAATATTTTTCTTTTACAATTTTTAAAATTTAAAAATTACATTTTAAAGTAGATATAATATATTTTTTAATAATATTACCTTTTTAATTTTTTATAATTATATTATATATATAATTTTCGATCAAAACTTAATTAAATACCCCTTTAAAAATCAAAACCGATGACACTGCCGCACCAACCCGCCAACCTTAACAGATAGAGTATCCCTTTCCTCGAGATTATCGTAAAAAGTAGGGACCCACTGACAGATGTATTGACATATATAGACCACGCGTGTGTATTGTACATAGTATCCAGGGAGCACCTGCAAAAACATACTACTCGAGTAGAACTTTAAAACAAAAGTTTGTAATGGAGAACTTGTCGTACAATGGCAGAAAAAGAAAAGTGGTATATCAAGTTGATGATGATTCTGATTCATCCACCAACAGCACTAGTTTTAAACCAAAACGTCGTAAAATTGTAAGCTCTTTTTCTTGTTTAGGATTTTGTTATTATCGTTTTTTCGTAAACTTGTGTGATCGGGCGGAACCAGGATTTTAAAATAGCCGTTATTTAATTTTTTTTAATTTCATGGCGTGAGATATTTTTTTTTACTTATATTTTATATTTAACTGAGTTTTTTTTACTGATTATCGGAGGGCAGACGGGTTGATCTGAAGTTAGCCTCTGAAAGGAGCACATTTCGTATTTTTTTAATTAATTTTTTGGTGTGATGTACAGGAGAATTCCGGGGGTGGTAGTGAAGCAAAGTCCTGCCACCAGTGCAAAAGAAATGATAAAGGCCGTGTTGTGAATTGCGGCAAGTGTGACATGAAACGATATTGTATCCCGTGCATTTCTCGAAAGTATGTAACTATGTAGATTCTTTACTTCTGTTTAAGCAATTGTTTGGTATATGATTTGCTAGAAAGGGTTTAGAATTGCAACGACATATGAAATCATATTTTACTTATTTGAATTTTGTTTACTAATTTATTTGTATCGATGAAATTATTTTTGATTTGGCTACTTATTTGTTAGTAAGATTGATGCAAATTTAAATTTTGTTATGATTCGAAAGTTATTGCAATAACAATACCAAGCGGGTCTCTACTCGTAGAGAGTTTGCTCAACAACAATCCATAGTGTGTCTTTACTCACTTTCTTATTGTTTTCTTATTCTAATGTTTCAAAATGTGGGTTGAACCATTGCACTGTGTGCATACTTTTGTTAAGTGAAGTAGAAATTGATTTTTTTGGCGGTCTTTTTAGATCGTGGGTTCCATTTAATTTTTTAGGTAAAAGTTAGACCTTGATGCTGTATCAGTTTGTGTTCTCATAACTTTGCCTAGATGTTCCATGTTTAAGTTTGATAATTGGTTGTGTTTATCATATTAATGGAGCGCTTGATGTTTTCGTCTTTTGTTTAGTTCAATATATGATTTACGCTTCATTTATATACAGCTATCCGAAGATGAATGAGGAAGATTTTGTTAAGGCATGTCCTTTCTGCCGAGACATCTGCAATTGCAAAAGCTGCCTGCGCTTAGAATTGCCAATTAAAGTTTGTTTCTTTGACTTTTTTTTTTTTACCAATGAATGATTAATGTATTTATGAGACTTATCTCCTGTATACTGTTTGGATGTTTGTAATAGAACACTACAAGTCTCGGTGAAGAAGACAAAGTCCACCACTCGAAATATCTCCTAAAAAAGCTTCTCCCTTTTGTTAGACAATTCAATGAACAACAAATTATGGAAAGAGAGTGGGAAGCTAAGATTCGAGGTACTGCTCATAATTGGCTGTTAAATAGACGAATAATACAATACTAGATTATATAGTCACATAGCAGTACCAACTACCATTATTGGGTTTTCTCAGGTCACCTTATGTTTATTGTCTTTTTCATTACTCGTTACCTGTTAAAATATTTTTCCATTTGTTAATAAGATAGAATGGATTATATTAATGCTCTTGTTTGGTAAGAGTAGATTATATCCTTTTCCAGTCACATAACTGCTTACTGCCTTAAGTGGCATGATTTGTGTTTTGTTTTACCCAGGGTTGTCAATGTCAGACGTTAAAGTGCAAGTAGCAAACTGTCCCATCGATGAGCGTATGAATTGGTTAGCTCTTTATGTCCTTCTTTACTCTTCTCCCTGCCAACTGCCTTCTGTACATCTTTGTGCGAGCATTTCTGCTTAGTGTAGCAATGTTCTTTGCAGCGACTATTGTAGAACTTCTATTGCCGACTACCATCGGAGCTGTACGAGATGTTCATATGATCTTTGCATCACATGTTGCCAGGAGTTGCGGGATTGCTCTTTGCGTGTAGCTCAAAATAAAATCATGAAATATGTAGATCCTGGGGTGGGATATTTACACGGTGAGACACCTCTTAGCAATCGAACTTTGGGCACAACTACTGGAAAAAAGGACGATGTTTGCATGAAGCTAGAATCTGAATGGAAACCTAACAAGGATGGTAGTATTTCTTGTCCACCGGTGAGTATGGGTGGGTGTGGTAAAGGAATTTTAAGGCTGAACCAAGTCTTACCAGACAACTGGCTTTCAAACATGTTAATGGGAGCTGAAAAGTTATCTGAACTATATAAGCTGAATAACATGCCAGAAACTCCTGCACACTGGTGCACCTGTTATAACTTGGCATGTGATCACAATGCCAAAAAGAAATCACGAAAAGCCGCTTCTCGAGATGAATATGATGACTACTTGTACTCTCCAAGTGCTATAGACATTCAAGCAGGAGATCTGAAGCATTTTCAGGCCCATTGGTTAAAAGGCGAACCCGTAATCGTTAGTAATGTGCTTGATAGTACATACGGTTTAAGCTGGGAACCAATGGTGATGTCACGAGCAATCCATGCGAATGTGACTGTCGTTAATTGTTTGAATTGGTGTGAGGTAAATTTAGTTCTGGCTTTTACAATGTACAGAATTTGATGTGTCTAATTTAGCAAATCCTTACCTCTATGATGTATCATATGTTACTGAATCCACTGTTCCAAAATGCGTATATGATAACAAGTACTGCTGCTCTAGCCTTTTCTAAAATTTATTGAAGGGCAATGATGTACTTTTTTACACAAGCGAGTAACTGAATCTTTGACTAATACTGTTCTCGATTATGTTAAAAAAGGAGTACAGGGATGACAAATGTTAGTTTGTGGTCGATAATGTTTTCACTAACAAATATGAAGTTCTTATTTCCTAATATATATTTTTTTATATTAACTTAGTTGGTGATTAGGGATTGTATTGTTGGTCAATAAAAGGTCTAGGGGATTCCAGATAGCAGTGTTATCACAACTTTAGAAAGTTTGAAGGAAGTTCAAAGCGATTTTTTTTCTTATATGTCACAATCAATTACATCTACATTTACATGTATACATGCAGCAAGGTAATAACTGGATGCAAGTGTATATAAGTGCATGAAGAAAATTAACTTATTAAGAAATAAGATGCGCACAGGAAAGTGCTCCGTGTCAAGTGTGAATATATATCCATAGTTATTTATTTATATGTTGTTTGGTTTTATTTTATTTTGCCAAAAGGGAAGCCTCCTGACTTTAATTCAGGTAGGTCATAGTTTTTAAATCTTTTCTTTCGTGTCAATCATCATTTATTTTTATTCTCTTTTGGAATTTTCATACGTTGTCGTGAACGTATCCTACCCTAGATGAATTGTAAATTTATAGATATTGTACCCTGTGAGGTGTATTATCTCAAATTCATCTAGTTCTTTTTACTTGCTATTGTGAAATTACGTTGTTAATAATAAATGCAATATTCATTTATGTCTATCTTACGTCTTAAAGAAACTCACAAAAGCATACCTGCAACTCAGTTATTAAATAAAAACCTCAGTATTAATTGTTAGTATTTGTTTTGCAGGAGGATCATAGTGTAGGTTCGTTCTTTAAAGGCTATACAGAGGGTATACTTGACTTGTCTGACTGGCCCCAAATGCTGAAGTTAAATGATTGGCCTCCATCTGGTTTGTTTGAGGAGTATCTCCCACGCCATAATGTGGATTTCATAAGTGCTTTGCCGTTCAAGGAGTACACACATCCACAGAGCGGCTATTTAAATCTTGCTGTGAAGCTACCCGATGACCATTTGATGCCAGACACAGGGCCGAAGCTGTATGCCGCTTATGGCTTTTCCCAGGAAATGGGACGTGGAGACTCTGTAACGAAAATCAACTGTCATGATTCTGACGTGGTATGATTTTTTATAGATTCTTTAATTAACACTTCAGTTTGTGTAATTAATACCGAGTAAAATTAACTAATTAAGACATTTTATTTCTTTTATTGCATATCAAATTTGGTAAGGTATAGGAGTCAACCATTTCATTAAATTCTTTCGCATCATAGACTAATACGTACTGGAAGTTAAATCAAAGCAAATAAGTTCTATTTTTGCAGGAACTTTTCTTAATTCTGTTTCATATTATCGCAATCGTATTTAAGGCTATTATGCATATTAACCATTCTTACGATTATTATGTCTTCTTTCAAAGGTGTATGTGCTCTTGCATACTAAAGAAATGACATTCACTACTTCAGAGCTTGCTGAAATGGAACAGTTGAAAGAAAAACACTATCTTCAGGATCAAAGAGAAATATTCACAAATGGAAACATGAATGATTTGGAGCAGCAGGAACGTAATGATACAGAAGAATCAGGAAATGTGGAGGGAGGTGCCCTTTGGGACATCTATCGCAGAGAGGATGCTTCCAAGTTAAAAGAATATCTCAGAAAACATTTTAAAGAGTTCAGGCATACATACTGTTTGCCGCTAAAGCAGGTAATATTATAACTGCTTCATGTCCGGTTCCCAATATTATATGTGATATCTTATTACTTATGGCCACCGTTCTTAATCTCTCTCGTGGCGTTGTTTTCTTGTTTGCACCTCATTTTGACATGAAGAAATTTATAGATGTCTGGTCCTTGTCCTGTCATCGATTATAAAAGAAGATATAGTTATTCCTTAGGAAGGATAATACTTTTGCTGGAGGAGGAAAGGATGATTCATAGGTAGCCAGCAGCACTGAATGTTTATTACTCAATGGTTTTCGTTTCATAGTGCTATACTGCTATCTATTGGAAAATGTGGTGCAGGAAGCTTTTTCTTGCTTTTTCGATGTTGCTTTGCATATATACTCTTTTACCAGAACTTTTCTGAGGTGTCTGTCTAGTCTTCTCTTTGGCTTCTTGGCCAATTTGCAAATCTATTATCACATCATGTAAACAGTCATTCATCTTTGTTCTTTTCAATGGATTACTGTATTTGCTTGGTATTATGTGTGGAAGGTTAAGACTATATAAATGATCTGTTGATCAATATTGATACAGACAACTTGCTTCAGCAGCATAGAACTTCCATTATTCTAGTACCTTTCATGATATTCTAGCGCGAATCCTTTGGGTATTAAGCCAATAAGAGATGCATGTTTTCCCCTTATATTTCACTATCCACTTAATAATTTTTTTTGTGTGGGATTTACTGAAACAAGCATTTGGGGGTGAATCCAATTTGTACAAATACTGGACTACAGCTTCATATATGATTTTCTTAGACAGGTGATGCTTTTGATGATCTTACTGATCAGAATGAATGGATATAATAATCTTTTGTTTTCCAGGTTTATGACCCTATTCACGATGGAACATTCTACTTGAACATGGAGCATAAGAAGAGGCTCAAGAAAGAATATGGCGAGTTCTCATATATTGAATATACAGTTATTTTACATTATGTAATTACTTCTTGATAATTTGCTTTCATGCTTTCTTATTCTTCTAGGAATTGAACCATGGACAGTGGTGCAAAATATAGGAGATGCAGTTTTTATCCCTGCTGGTTGTCCTTGTCAAGTTAGAAATTTAAAAGTGAGTTAGCTAGGAGAGCTCTTTTTGTTTTAATCAACCATTATAAACTTATTTTCTAGTAGAGCTCTTGTTCACTTGTTTTAGCTTTTTTTGACTTTATGTTAGATATAAAATTTATGTTGCTCTCCATTGTAGGAAGTGTAAATTTGAAATGAAACAATATATACTCCTATCATAATTCGCAGCTACATAGTTTACCATGGTGTGGACTTCCAGTCTTTTATGGTGTCCCTGTATACTAGACTTCTTACACATTTCTGATCTGTGCACAATTCTTTAGTCATGTATTCAGGTTTCAACTGGCTTTGTATCAGCTGAAAATGTAGATGTGTGCCTCCGTTTTACAGAGGAAATTCGTGTCCTCCCGGAAGAGCACGGGGCAAAGGAAGACAAATTAGGGGTATACAATCTGCCTCATCATATTACTGTCCTTGTTTTTTCCACTACATATGATATTGTAATATTTTTATCTGCTGAAAGTATTTCTTAATTATTAACTATATTTTCTGTCTAAGTTTTTTTCATGGCCGTGAAATTTTTTGCTTGATACAGGTAAAGAAATTGATCCTTCATGCAATGAGACAAGTTTTGGACGACTTGGATGTGTTTACTAAGTAAGATAGCTTTTATATTATTCCTCTACTTGTTCTTGTACAATTTCTATTGTTTTCCTTCTTGTTTTGTCCAACACCATATATGGGGCTGGGTTTTGTAAGCTTATCATTTACTGTCTACTCAATCTAAGAGATATAGATGTCTCTTACAGACAAACAATTGAAGGGGCTCAAATGATATCCTTGAGCTTATAATGCAGAGTCTAGTCTAATTATAAATTTAAAAATTCATATTTTTTAATTTTTTGAAAACTATTTTACAATATACAATTAAAATCAAATATTTTTAACTTTCATTTTTGATCTAAAAATGTGCTCTTAGCAAACTACTTCCTTTACTACATCTCATCTGAACCGATGCTTGTTTGGAAGATAAGCTCTTTTATTGTGTAACTAGTATGTTTCTTTTACTAATTATGTGATGAAGTGTAAATTTATTATATTTGAATCTCAGAATAGAGCCTATATCTTGTAGGAAAACTGAGTGTGTGGATATCAGTTCTGATTCGCCCAAAGAAAGTGGATCCCTGGAATCAGAGCCAGGATTTGATCTTGAAAGCAGAAGTGATTTCTGCCCTGCTACACAGAAAGCGTATGCTCGGCGCGAATCTAAGAAGGACCAGAGAGGGATTTATAGTCTTAAATGTGATGCTACCCCAATAGAAAGTGACCTCCAAGAGGAGGCCAATACATCTCAGGTAATTTGGCTCAATTGTTTTCATATTATGCGCTTTTTAAAGCTATAAATAGTAATTGTTCCCTCCTTCTGCTGGTTTATTTTTCTTTTCTTTTAAATGCAGAAGGTTTCTCATGTCATATCCAAAACAGTGCAACCTATTTCCTTGAATGATTCTCCAGGCACTTACAGTCAAACACCCAGGTCAGTCTCTGCCGAGATGCATCTCATCTGAACTGATACTTGTTTATATGATAAGCTCTTTTATTATGTAACTAGCATATTATGTTTTTATAATCATTATGTAATGAAGTGTAAATTTATTATATTCTAGTTCGACTCACAGAAAAGAGCCTATATCTTGTGAAAAAAGTGGGTGTGTGGATATCAGTTCTGACTCTTCCAAAGAAAGTGGATACCTGGGATCATTGCCAGGATTTGATCTTGAAAGTGACTTCGGTCCTGCTACAAAGGAAGTATATGCCAGGCGCCAATCTAAGAAGGACCACAGAGGGATTTTTAGTCTTAGATGTGATGCTACCCCAATCGAAAGTGACTTCCAAAAGGAGGCCAATATATCTCTGGTAATCTGGCTCAATTGTTTTCATAGTATCTGCTTTTTGCCAAAGCTATAGCTAGCAGTTACTTTCCCCTACTACTGGTTCATGTGTCTTTTCTTTTTAATACAGGAAGTTTCTGATCATGTCATAACAAAAACAGTGCAACCTCTTTCCTCAAATGATTCTCCAGGCTCTTACAATCAAGCTCCCCAGTCAGTCTCTGCCGAGATTGTTGGGTTCTTCAAGCAGTTAGAGGAACAAATTCAAGAAAATAAATTCAATGTGTTTAGATTGCTTCCTCCTCAAATTCAGCTGGATGAAGAGATCATCCAGGAATATGAGAAGGTTCTCAAGAAGTACTTGTCTGGCCGCCTCTTGGACCTTGCCAATGATACTAGTTTGCAAGACTTTTATAAAGTTTTACACTTTTTGCTGGCTTGTAGGAGGATCCCCTCACACTTGGAACAAGGATTTTTAACTCTTCGCTGGGATTTGCCAAATTTAACCAGCAGAGTCTATGAGCTTCACAAGGAAATAAATCGGGGCATGGTTATGCCTCTTGCGAGGTCCAAGGAGAGAGAGGAGTTGAAGAGCATCTCGGGCAAATATCGCCAGGTTGAAGATAATCTGGTGAAGTTGGAGAAAGAGAAAAATTCCAACTTGCTTGAGATTGCTAGGCTACAGATTAGGAATGAATGCTTAAATAAGGAAGTCACAAATCTTAAAGCGGAAGCAGTGAAACACGGTGGCTGTGGCGAGTTGTGTAACGATGAACTGGGGAAGCTGGAGCAAATGAAAGTTCATAATTCTGAGGAGATAGTCAGGCTTCAGGCCAGTAACGAGATCATAGATGCCAATGTTATCGAGTTTGCAGATGAAGCTAAGGTGTTACATAAGGATGCCACTGCTCAAAATTATAAAGTGATAAACCTTGAGGCTATGAGAGAAGTATACGAGGCTAATGTTGAGAATGCTATGGATAAATTGGTCACCATGGAGCTTAAGTGGAAGGAGCGCGTGAAATCACTGGAATATTGAGTCCTGTGCACAAAGCATAATGCATACTTGTGCATATCTTCAACCACAGCTTCCTATTTCTTTGCAATCAATTTTTTACCGTTATAACAGAATACATAAACTTTGTAATGTGAAAAATGGCTTCAGGAATGTGGAATGTTTCGTAGGCATTCCACTTCTGTCATTATATTACTTCTCTTACATGTTTACCGACTTGGTGCCTTTTAGTTAGTGCACAGTTTAAGAGCTGAGAAAGGTTCATCATATATGATCAGCTAGAACAGGCTAGCATAAATAAAATAATAATTTTCCTAAACATGTGGGGCAAAAAATGGAGGGTATATAATTTAAATCCTCTTCAATATATACAAATATTAATAAAATATTTTATAAAAAAAATACAGCTGCTGCAAGAAGACTGAATTATTTACAGTAAAATTTACCTTTATGAGCAAATACCTGCATATGCATTCCATAAAACCAATTATCAGGCATACATATCAATGGAACAGTGGTGGCATTATTGTATTTATTTCAAAGTTTAATATTATAATAAATATTTTTTCTGTTTCTAATTAGTTGTCTATACTGACTTTTTCGTTATTAAATTAACTATTTTTAATTGAAAATTAGAAATTATATAAATTTTTAATTATGCTCAAAGATCATTTAATTTACCTACTCCAGAAAAAAAAGGGTGTTGGTCCTATATGTCACAATCTGGGGAGAAAATGTCCTAAATGGCACACCTCAAAAAAATGGTCCTAAATAGCACTCCAAAATGCTACATCGTGTAAAGTTTTGGAAAAAAAATCTCCAAAAAACGCTACTTTAAGTTGCGTTTTTTAGCCTAGAACCCAAGATAAAGTAACATTTTTCCCTGAAAAAAAATAAAAAAAAGTGCAAAACGCTATACGAAATAGCGTTTTTTCCAGAAAAAAAATTAAAAAAAGTTCAAAACACTACACGAAATAGCGTTTTCACTCCTTTTCCAGCACGCCACACTATGTAGCGTCTTGGAGTGCTATTTAGGGCCATTATTACGAGTTGTGCAATTTATACATTTTCTCCTCAAATTGTGACATGCATGGCCTTTTCTAAAAAAAACAAGCAGAGTCTCCACTGTTTAGGTATAGAAAAAAAAAAGAACAGGTTATTCAAAACCGATCAAACAATCTCGAATCCTCGGTTCCTATGGTGAAATCGATTACATTAAACACTATAATTGAATTTCACTTGATCCTAATAAGCAATATCGACTATTTTATATTATTGTTGCATGTTACTGTATGATTTAGTGATTTTTCTAGGGTTTTCTCTAAATTTGTTTTAAAAATAAAATTTGGTTGCGCACTTGCAGGTGCTGTTTATGCTTATTATTAGTAACTCCAACTTGGATAATGGCCAACACAATTGAAGGTACGTTTCAAATCTATGATGGTAATTATTTAGTGATGATTGTATATTTATTTGTTACTACTGTTGTGATATTGATGGTGATTTTTGATTATGTGCAATTAATATGGAATAATTTCTTTGCAAATCACCACCACTAATTATTTAATATAAAATGATGGCGATTTTAAGTATATGGTGAATTTTGTAAAATTTTGGTATGAATGGTGGAATTTGGTGATATTGGCTCATGTTTTATCTTATTTTTGCGAATCGTATTTTGTTATTATGTTTGGTGCTTCGTAGTAAGTATGGTTGTTTTTGCTTTTCATTAATGATATAGATCGATGTTGATTTTAGGAAGATTTTGAGTATCATTATTTTGGGATTGTTACAGCATAACCTATCTTTATATCCATACCCAATCAAATGAGTAAACTTGTTAGCTCACTTTTGGTGATTAGCAAATTTGTTAAGTACTATTGAATTCGTTACTGTAATAGTTGGTTGTAATTAATTAATCGATGAATTTGGTGATTCATCATATTGCTTAACGCTCTGCAAGTAATTAATGGAAGATGCTATTACAAGCGTATTATATAGTTAAAATTAAATTCCAAAATCTTCAATGAAATGAACCAATAGAAATTGATTTAAATATATAAAGATGACCAAATTCCTTCAGGAGCACATTGAAACTAGTCTGAGACAAAATGCAATGAAAGAAAATGTGCAAGGAAGAAAAAATCGAAAAAGAAGATAATGCTCAAAAGGTTGATAGTGATCCACGAAACAATGTAACGAGTAAGATATTTATTTTGTTTTATTTTAGTTAAATAATTTCATATAATATTATACATTCTTTAAATTTACATATATTTTGTTACTCATGTTTTTTTTTTTTGCAGGTGTTGTTAGTAATAATGATGATAATGATGACTTTCTACGTTCTCCACCAAATATAGCAGCGGGTATGATAAAGAACATACATGAGACATTAATTCATAAAGACGATACCTATGAATCAAGAAAGGTGAAGAGAAAATTTGTCACCAAGGTAAGCAGATCCCTAAAACAAAACTTAACATATATTGTATTGTCTCTATCAAGTTACATTATTTGTTTAATTACTTGTAAATTGTAAATAACAACAGACAATTGATGAAGCTCCCAATAAAAAAAAACAAAATTAAGGAAAAAAGAGAGATGACAAATTTAAGGTCAAATCAAAATTCATTAATGAGGTATATGTATCACCTTTGAATCGAAATGATTTTTTCTTCAAAAGTTATCTATTGAACTATTTATAATTTTTCCATATCAGCAAACTGATGAAGATGTGTCAGAAGTACATATGAGTCAGAAAGATAAGGAGATTGAAATCAAAAGAAAAAAGACAATGTCTAGGAAGGTAAATGTCTAAGCACAAATTAGTAGTATATACTAGCTCATTACACACACGTACATTTTCATCCTGGCCTGCTTTCATTTAAACTACATATATCAAATTGCTTGTTACTTTCATCAGTCAAGTGTAGATGATAAACCTGAATATAAAGATAGAAGAAGCAAAATACAAAAGATTGAAGAAGGAATGAAGGAAAAATACTGGGTCGTTAAGAAGGTACGTATGGTTTCCCTAATAAAGATGTTTGGTCATTAGTGGTCAAAGAAAGCACCACTCACAAATTCAAAATTCATCAATAAAAAAGTACATAAGTTGTGCAAACATACACCAAATGTTAAATAACTCTTTTTGATTTTCCTAATAATAATTTTTTCACTTCGTGCAGGATGATAAAATAGCAAAAACCAGAAACTCCCCCAAAGTAATACGTAATATGATTTCTTCGCTATCACAGGAGCAACTAAAATGGGTAAGAGGTGCTGGTTTTGGCAGCCTGCTACATTTTGACTTGGGAAAGTTGTCAGAGAAGCTGGCATTCAAAGTACTTGAAGCGTTTGATGCTGCAAGTTGTATATTAAAACTACCAAATGGGGATATTAAAATCACTGAGCATGAGGTGTATGATGTTCTTGGACTTCCATACGAAGGAGATGAAGTTGTAATTGCACAAGATGGTGCAAGACATGAAAGAATTATTAAGTGGAGAGCACAATTCCCAATCAGTGATGGTCAAAGCCTAGTCAAAGCAAGCGAAGTGATTGATAGGATGAAACAAGTGACGAATGCTGATGAATTATTTAAGATGAACTTTCTTATTATCATAACAAATGTGTTGATAAGATCAAATACAAATAATTTCCTAAGCCAAACGATCCTTTCTTTTGATGATGAGCTTGATAACTGCGCACAATACAACTGGGCAGCATACTTGATCAAAAATCTGGTGAACACAAAGGAAAGATGGATGCATACGATGTCACTTTTCTACACTGGACCAATGATTTTCCTCATTGTAAGTATTGATCTCGAAGTGTACTTTTTATATTCTCTCAACAAGTAAGGTATTAAGATTTTAAACTTGCAATCATTACGATCTCTAATAATTGTTAAACAAATCTCGTTTGCAGAAATTGTACATTGATCGTGTCTTGTACAAAGGTAAAAAACTCGTCTGTCAAGATAAGCCAGCTTTAAGAGGATGGACAGAAGGAAAGCTGAAAAAAACGGAAGCAATGGAATCAAAATCAGGTGCTTCTGGTTCGGGGCCAATATTTGGAAGTGCAAGTCTACAAGAAATTGGTGAAAATCAGAGAATCATAGAGGATGAGGCAACACACTTTAAATATATCCTAAAACATATATAGTACTATTTAGCAAACTTTCTAAACCAAATTTATTTTCTCATATAGGACAAAGATGATGAAGAAAATGAAAAAATCCAACTTCAACAAAATCAAGATGGAGGGAATCCGAATGGTAAACCACAGGAGGTATATTTTATTCATAAATATTACTGTTACACCATCATAGTAAAAATGTCCAATGCATGTAAAATGATAACAAACACAAATACATGCAGTTGACATAACCACCATTCATATCAAACTTAAAGATAATGTAAATTATATATTATATATATCAGGATTGGTCGGAAAGACTAAGTGTAAAGGTAGCTTTATTGATAGATGCAAAGAGGCACTATGATTCTGAATTGTCTAATGCAAAGAATATGCATCCAAACAATAATAAAATTCTTGAAATTGAGTCAAAGATCAAGGCTCTGTTTCAAACAAATTACCATAACAACCAACGTGTAGATAATGAATGTCACGTGGACCAGAGAGGGATTTATAGTCTTAGATGTGATGCTGCCCCAGTAGAAAGTGACTTACAAAAGGAGGCCAATATATCTCAGGTAAACGGGATCAATTGTTTTAATGTTATGTGCTTGTTCTTAAGCTATAGCTAGAAGTTCCCCCTTCCGGTGGTTCATTTTTCTTTCTTTTTTCTTTTTAATTCAAAAGGTTTCTCATGTCATAAACAAAACAGTGCAACCCATGAATGATTCTCCACGCTTTTACAGTCAAACGCCCAGGTCAGTCTCTGACTCTATGTCTTGTTGCCTTTCATCCGAACTAATGCTTTTGTTTGGTTGATAAGCTCTTCTGATGAGGTTTAAATTTATCATGTTCGATTCACAGGATAGAGCCTATATTTCGTAAAAAAACTGAGTGTGTGGATATCAATTCTGATTCATCCACAGAAAGTGGATACCTAGGATCATCACTAGGATTTGATCTTGAAAGCGACTTCAGTCCTGCTACGCAGAAAGTATATACTAGGCGCCAATATAAGAAATACCAGAGAGGGATTTATAGTCTCAGATGTGATGCTACCGCAATAGAAAGTGACTTCCAGAAGGAGGCCAATATATCACAGGTAGTCTGGTTCAATTGTTTTCATAGTATGTGGTTCTGTTAAAGCTATAGGTAGAAGTTGCTCCCCACTTCTGCTGGTTCATTTTACCTTTCTTTCTAGTGCAGGAGGTTTCTCAATTAATAACCAAAACAGTGCGACCTCTTTTCTCGTATGATACTCCAAGCTCTTACACTCAAACGCCCAGGTCAGTCTCTGATGAGATTGTTGGGTTCTTCAAGCAGTTGGAGGAACAAATTCAAGAAAACAAATTTAATGTATTTAGAGTGCTTCCTCCTCAAATTCAGCTAGATGAACAGATCATCCAGGGTTATGAGAAGGTTCTTAAAAAGTACTTGTATGGACGCCTTTTGGACCTTGCCAATGATTCAAATTTGAAAGACTTTAATAAAGTCTTGCACTTTTTGCTAGCTTGTAGGAGGATCCCTTCACACTTGCAGCAGGGATTCTTAACTCTTCGCTGGGATTTGCCAAATTTAACCAGTAGAGCTTATGAGCTTCACAAGGAAGTGAACCGGAGCATGGTTATGCCTCTTGCGAGATCCAAGGAGAGAGGGGAGTTAAAGAGCATCCTGGGAAAATATCGCCAGGTTGAAATTGATCTGGTGAATTTGGAGAAAGAAAAAGATGCCAACTTGAGTGTGATAGCTAGGCTTCAGAAGAAAAGGAACAAATGCTTAAATGAGGAGGTCACAAATCTTAAAGCTGAAGTGGCGAAGAATGTTGTTGATGGTTGTCGCAAATTATGCAATGATAAATTGGGGAAGCTGGAACTGAAAGATCAAAACTTGGATGATATAGTCAGGCTTCAGACCAGTAATGAAGCCATAGATGCCAAGATCATCAAGTTTGCAGATGAAGCTAAAGTTTTACATAAGGATGCTGCTGCTCAAAATTATAAAGTAATTAACCTTGAGGCTGTGGGAGCAGTATATGAGGACAATGCCCACAATGCTATGGATAGTTTGGTTACCATGGAGCTTAAATGGAAGGAACGTGTGGAATCACTGGACTATTGAATACCGTGCATGAAGGTTGATGTATGTTTTGTATCTTGAATCACAACTTTCTATTTCTTTGCAGTCATTATTTTAACTCTTCGAAGAAATTGCATAAACCTTGTAGTGAGAAAAATGGCTTCAGGGATGTGGAAAGTTTCGTAGGCTGTTCCACTTCTGTCATCATTTTTATGGTAACCAGAATTGTCACTCATGATTCAACAGAAGATGATTTGAAAAAGAAATGCAACGAATGGATGATCATATAAGAAGGAACCTCAGGAACACTGAGATAAAAACTTGTTTTGGGTATCAGAAAGGATGTACATTAATTTAAACACAAGCCCTAGTCAATAAGGGGTTTTCAGTAGGATTGTTTTGAATTTTATAAATTTAGGTGTATTCAGTTTTAATCATTTTTCTCCGTTAATCACTTCTTTAATTATATATTCTTTCCTATCCGTCTATTACAATTAAAATTATCTTTGGTATTAGAAAAGACATTCAATATTATATACCAATAACGCTAACCACCTATAATAATTAAGCAACAACCTAACAATAAGAAGTAATAACAAAATATAGAATATAAAACGATTGTTCATGCCCGGTGGCGGACCAGTGCTGGCAATGGGTTCTTCCGGAGATTCGATGGAATGAAGGAGAGGAGTTATATCAATGGTGGGAAAAAATATTTCTAGTTTGAAACGACAGACGTGCAGAGGTCGCTACCATATGCTGGGTTATATGGAAAGCTAGGAATGAGTTGGTATGGAATAATAAATATACTTGAACTAACGTGGTGATAGCATCGGCAAAGCAGTATCTTGTGCAACGGAGAACTGCCCAAACAAGTGTAACGGAGGTTCTGTTTCCTAACTTGATTGATGGAGATGGAGCTGTGACTTGGGCCAAACCTCAAATGTCAACAATCAAAATAACAGCGACGTTTACCGAGTTTGAAGCAACTGGGATAGGTATGGTGGCCAGGGATGACAAGGGGGACCTAATTCAAGCTCGAACAATCCAAAAGCACAGCTTGTTTTCGGCAGAGATGGCAGAAGCTATAGCCATTAAGGAGGCACTGAGTTGGATTAAACAACAGGAATGGCAGCAGGTGGTTGTGGAGTCAGATTGTTTGGTAGCAGTGCAGGCAATCCGTAGCAAGGCCCCTATGGTGTCTCCGTTTGAGCGAGTCATAGAGGAGTGTCGGCACATGTCACAGGAGTTAGGATAGGATAGGAGTTTGGTTTCTATTGGTGTAAGAGTTGTTATGATGGCTGAATCAGCTAGTTGATAAAATCATTTTGTTTGTCAAAAAAAATATAGATTATAAAACAGATTACACTATATTTTATCAAATTAAATATTATAGAGTATATCAATATAATTAATTTAATAAACAATTTAACTCAAATTTAATAAAATCTTGAGTTATAATACTTAGGATCTTGAGTTGGAATACACAATTTGTCATTGAATGCTCACAAATGTAAACACTAAAGAGTTATTTTTACTTTAATTAAATATTGAATTATTTCCCAACAATATATATATATAAACTCGTGACACAATTCAAATAACACAAAATAAATTCTTGAACAAAGAAATATGAGAGGGCAAACCATTCCCTCAAAAGTTTCAGGAATTATAAAATATGAAAATTTCTATTTCCATCTATATTTTTTTGTGAAGTGATTGTCATCTACATTGCTTAAACCGGACAACATTAAATATAAGCCCCCTCCATTTCAATACATAAGTGGTATATATATATATATATATATATATATATATATATATATATATATATATATATACTTCGTCAAGAAATATTTCTGATAAATAAATATAAAAACAAAATTAATTTATCTTCAACCATTTCATTATAACATTAATCATCACTTTACCACCTCATGCAAAATAGTACAAGCTCCCTTCTCTTTCTTCATTAATATTTGCTACTCCCATAATGGATTGCTACTCATAGAAACGCGCCATTTTCTGTTGTGTGAAAATTATCCCCAACCCATATGGAAAATTTGTTTATTTTAGTTTAATAGTTGAATTACTTAGTTTTATCTTGTTGTTTGTATTAAAATTTGAGAAGTGGTACCAAAATGAGAAGTATAGTTGCAAAACTAGTTAAATCTAACATGAGAAAACCTGTTGAAAATAAATAGACTCCAAAAGAAACATATAATTCCATATGTGCAAGATCAAGATGAATCTACAGCTCGATCGGTAATTACTAATTAGGGCATGCAGATGCACACCCAACCCACCCACCCACCCTCCCCTCTGGTTGGACCCTTGCAGGTTATTCAATTCATTTCATTGTGAATAATGTGTTGTATTCGAGATAAACTTCTTTAGTTTTTTGGAGAAATTATGGCAATAAATTTAGGAACTTTTTAGCTAAATATATTATTAAGTGTGTACATTTGTTTGTAAGTTATGTACTTGTACAAATGGAAAATGTTTAATAACAATAACAAATCATAATATTCTTTTGTAAACATTTTATGGAACAAATTAGTGATGAAATAGTATTATACAAGAAAATTGCAGATTCAATTGATGAATGTAGATTCCCGTAGATGACTTTTAACCTCGTTAGTCAGGTTATTTACCATCATCTTTTTCTGATCTGCTTTGGTGTCGCAGCTGCAATACAAGACAAACAAATCATTAGAAGAATATCTTTAAATAAAATATATAGATTGGAACAAAAAAGAAAAGAAGACAACAGATCAAGACATGTTTTGTTTGCGATCTAATATCGTTCTATCATGATGAATCTGTTTTTCTTTACACACCCGTTTTTGTTTTCTGTTTTTTTAAAAGCTTATTTATATATAAGAATGTTTGATGCTGAGGATAATTTTTTTTTGATATCTGTGTTGATACAAAGGCACAAATTAATAAATCATGCATCAACTACACCCTGGAGGCTTTCTTACCAGCTGTGGAGAAGCATGAGCGCCAGAAACAATTGCAGCATAACTCTCTCCCAACACGCTTTTCCAATCACCAAATCGTTGGGAATCAGTGCACTCGTTCAGGTGTTTCTCACCTGTGTGCAACTTCTGCAACTCAACTGGATCAATCTGGCTGATAAATGGATCCAGGTGCTGGTATTGGACCCGCCCAGAGGAAGTAGATCCAACCAACTCTATGTACCAAGAACAACCCCCTAATAATAATAATAAGCCTGTTATATATCAAACAACAAAACAGATCAACGTTGATTATCACAAGGGGTTTACACCATACTACTACAAATAATTGGTAGCTTATACAACAACATAGAGTTCTTTGTATTCAATTAAACGGTACTACACATACTAAGAAAAAAAGTCTTATTAATTAAGCTTTGCTTCTCATTGATTTAAAAAGAAAACCTTATATTGACATGATTTTCATCCTCTTCTCCATCACCATCGACGACATCTCCATCTGTGGTCATCTTTGAAAATATCTAATTATGTGTTTTTATAAAATAAAATCAGAGATCTGCTTTTTCAGATAAAGAAATTCCTTGGGATTGTCGGAGATGTGCAACCCCTCTCCTCTTTATATCATGTTTAATTAAACGAAGTTTCTAGATTCTTTTAGAAGAAAGTAGTTGTTTCTGGATTCATGTTCGTTTTATTTTATTAAAATTATGTTAAATATTTTTTAATCAATTTTAATAATTTTATGTATTTATAAAATAAATTTACTGATCGATTAACTAAGTCTCTGCAGTACATTAATTAATTTAATATATTCTTAATTTAATTTTTGGTGTGATGTACATGCATGAAGTATTGTCATCAGTGTAAAAGGAATGACAAAGGCCGTGTTATGAATTGCAGCAACTGTGAGAATTTGTATTAGATTGTGGTTAATTTGTATATATTTAATTTTTTTTAGTAAAACTTAAATGTGATGAGTATATATTGTAGAGATTTAATTTTGGGTTGGATAGTTGGTGTGTTTATATCATCATATCAATGGAGCACTTGATGATATTCATAGTGTTTTGTTGAGAATTTAATAATGGTTACTTTCTGTTAGATATTTTAATGTAATTGGATTGACTAGTTGATCAATGTGATTGTAATATTCCATCGAACAAGTCGGGAGAGTGCGGAGTGCATGCTTGTTTGATTATATTATGATTTTCGGTATTAACAGGGGTCCGGGGGCAGTGCCCATAGCTGGGATCTAAAGGTTAGTGTTGTACAGAAATTTCATTTTTGACTCCAAAAGTCATGTCTTTTAGACACAACTGCAGATCTCAAAAACACGTCTTTTGGACATGCCTTTAGATAAGTCTTTGGACATGACTTTAGACATGTCTTTTGGACATGTTTTTAGACAAGTCTTTGGACATGCCTTTGGACATGTCTTTGGACATGCCTTTAGACATGTCTCATGTCTTTAGACATGTCTGTTGGACACCTATATAATACTTGCAAGTGTTTTGGTCATTATGATGGAAAAAGGGTTGTAGAAATCACACAAAATACATAATCATTCTCTGTTCTTGCATTATAATTTTATCCGGTTGAAAAGTTTGGATAACCACCAAATTTTTTCAATCTGAAATTGTTTGTCAAGACTTCAGAATAATCTAAGTTATCATCAACTTTTCACTACAAAGATTGAAACAAATTTATTATCTGAAGATGACGAACATCGAATCTGCAAAAGACATGACTAGAAAGTTTGTAAAACTGGACAAGTTTGAAGGACTTGATTTTAGAAGATGGCAGAAGAAGATGCATTTCTTGTTAACCACACTGAAAGTTGTGTACGTTTTGAGTACTCCAATGCCAGAAATGATCGAGGAGGAAACTGTAGAACAGACTCGAAGGCGTTGCAAATGGGAGACTGATGACTATATCTGTCGCGGTCACATCTTGAACGGTATGTCTGATTCTCTTTTTGATATATACCAAAATGTTGAGTCTGCAAAAGAATTGTGGGATTCCCTTGAATCCAAGTACATGGTTGAAGATGCTTCTAGCAAGAAGTTTATGGTTAGTAATTTTATTAACTATAAAATGGTTGATACTAGACCGGTCATGGAACAATATAATGAGCTGTTAAGGATTTTGGGATAGTTTGTTCAACACAACATGAAAATGGATGAATCCATTTCGGTTTCTAGTGTTATAGACAAACCGCCACCATCATGGAAGGATTTTAAACACACCCTGAAATATAATAAGGAAGAAATGACTCTTGTTCAACTTGGGAGTCACTTCAGAATTGAAGAGGCTTTAAGGGCTCAAGAAGTTGAGAGTAATTCTAAAGGTAAGAACCAAGTTGGTAACTCTTCTATAAATATGGTTGAAGATGGTGGATCTTTTAAGAATTCAAACAAAGACAATGGTAACAAGAGGAAATAACAACAACTCTTCCAACAAGAAACCTAAATTGGCATATTGGAAGTGTGGCAAACCTGGTCATTTCAAGAAGGATTGTCGGGTTGGTAAAGGCAAGCATAATGCTGGTCCAAGTTAATCTAAGGATCCAGAAAAAAAACAATGATGATAATGTTGCATGGTGAATTGATTCAGGAGCAACAAGTCATGTGTGTAAAGATCTTCGTTGGTTTAAAGATTTTTGACCAATCGAAGATGGATCTATGTTAAAGATGGGAAATGTTGCAACTGAACCAATCAAAGGACTAGGAAATGTAAAGCTTGTTTTTACTTCTGAAAAATGTGTATTATTAAATAATGTGTTGTATGTTCCCGGGATTCGAAAGAATCACTTGTCTGGTGTTGTATTGAATAATTGTGGTTACAAACAAGTGTATGAAAGTGACAAGTATATCTTGTCGAAACATGGTACTTTTGTTGGTTTTGGTTATTTATGTAATGGTATGTTTATGTTGAATGTAAATATGTCATTTGATAATGAGTCCGCTTGCATGGTTTCTAATAGTGCTAGCAATAATTTGAATAAATCTGAATTATGACATGCTAGATTAGGACATGTACATTATAAACGAATAAAAGATATATCTAAAATGAGTCTCATACTTGTTATTGATATAAATAATGAGAAATGTAAAACATGTATGTTAACCAAGATAACCTGAAAACCTTTCAAAGACATAAACAAAATTTCTGAAGTATTGGAACTGATACATAGCGATTTATGTGATTTTCATGCTACGCCTTCATTGGGAAATAAAAAGCATGTCATTACTTTTATTGACGATGCATCTAGATATTGATATGTTTATTTATTGCATGCTAAGGATGAAGCTCTTGATAAATTTAAAATCTATAAGAAGAAGTAGAGCTACATAAAAGTACTATGATTAAAAATCTACGTACTGATAGAGGATGTGAGTATTATGATCCAGTATACTTTCAATCTACTAGTATAATACATCAAACCACAGCTCCTTATACACCACAACAAAATGGTGTAGCAGAAAGGAAGAATAGGACTCTAAAAGAGATGGTTAATTCCATGTTATCCTATTCGGGTTTAAGTGAAGGTTTTTGGGGTGAGGCTATGTTAACAGTCTGTTATTTATTGAATAGGATTCCTAGTAAGAGGAATAAAATTATCCCTTATGAACTTTGGTATAAAAAGCCATCAAAATTGAGTTTTCTGAGAGTTTGGGGATGTAGAGCAGTTGTAAGGCTTACTGAACTCAAAAGGAGAAACTTGGGTGAACGAGGTATAAATTGTATTTTTATTGGGTATGCTGAGCATTCCTATGCATATTGGTTCTATGTATAAGAATCTAATGATTATGTATTTGTGAATACGGTTATCGAGTCAAGAAATGTTGATTTTGATGAAAATAGATTTACATCTATACCTAGACCAAACAGACAAATGTGTATATAACAAGTTTGATGCTTCTGGTAAAGGAGTTATTATTTGCTTATATGTGGATGATATGTTGATTTTTGGTACTGACCAAAATCAAGTGGATAAAACTAAGAAATTCTTGTCATCTAACATTGCATGAAAGACTTGGGGGAGGCAGAGGTGATTCTTGGTATAAGGATCAAGCGTGAGAATAATAGTATTTCAATTTCTCAATCTCATTATATTGAGAAGATTCTGAATAGATTTAACTTTAAAGATTATTCTCCAGTTAGCACTCCTAATGATCCTAGTATCAAGCTCCTACCTAATAAAGGAGTTGCAGTATCTCAACTTGAATACTCCAGAGCTATTGGTAGCCTCATGTATGTCATGTTCAACACTAGGCCAGATATAGCCTATGCTGTTGGAAAGCTTAGTAGGTATACTAGCAAACCTAGTTTACATCATTGGCAAGCTTTAAACCGAGTGTTCAAGTACTTAAAAGGAACCATGGATTATGGTTTGACTTATACTGGATTTCCTTCGATTCTCGAAGGTCATTCAGATGCAAGTTGGATTTGCAATAAGGAAGATCATTATTCTACAAGTGGATGGGTATTCCTTCTTGGGGAGGTGCTATCTCTTGGGCATCAAAGAAACAGACTTGCATTACTGACTCAACAATGGAATCTGAGTTTGTGGCGTTATCGGTAGCTGGTAAAGAAGCTGAATGGATAAGAAATCTGATATATGAAATTCCATTATGGCCTAAACCGATATCACTCATATCTATCAGATGTGATAGTGAGTCTGCCATGGTCACTGCTTATAGACAATTGTACAAAGGCAAGTCTAGACACTTAGGTGTTAGACATAGCATGATTCGTGAGCTTATCATGCATGGTGTTGTATCAGTGGAGTTTATAAGAACTCAACATAATTTAGCCGATCATTTAACCAAAGGGTTGAGAAGAGATCTTGTATACAAATCGGCTGTATGGGTAGGATTGAAGTCCATCAAAAATCTCTCATGTTGAGATACCCAATTCCCATCTAATTTAACGTTAGATGCTGAATTCAATGTGAAAAGCTTAACATATAGAGATTGGAACACATTAAGAGTATCATCCCAAGGTATGTGTTCAGACTTGCAAGTTGAGGAGGTTAAAATTTATCTTCTTAATAGTTCTTTTGAAAAATTGCATATGCAAGTGCGAGAATAAAAGAGCTACATATTTGAGCATGAAATTTAGCCGCTTCAAGAAGCTAGGACTTGGATTTATTATGCTTATGAAGGATTTGGACAAAAGGCTAGTAAAAGATAGTGTCAAGTAAGAACATTTGAGAATGTAAATTTATGTGTATATTATATTAGAGTATTCATTATGAATAACAGAGGTTCAATCATTTGTGACACCTTGATATTCGAATATTTGGAATGTGTAATATACTAATATGAAATTCAATCGTCATGATATTTCATTTATGCATAAGTTTGTTATTTGTTGCAATTTTGTTTTGGTTAATCATGGATTACGCTAAAATGGGGGAGGATTGTTAGATATTTTAGTGTAATTGGATTGACTAGTTGATCAATGTGATTGTAATATTTCATCGAACAAGTCGGGAAAGTGCGGAGTGCATGCTTGTTTGAGTATATTATGATTTTCGGTATTAACGTGGCTCCGGAGGCAGTGCTCATAGCTGGGGTCTAAAGGTTAGTGTTGTACATAAATTTCATTTTTGACTCCAAAAGTCATGTTTTTTGGACATGCCTTTAGATAAGTCTTTGGACATGACTTTAGACATGTTTTTGGACAAGTCTTTGGACATGCCTTTGGACATGCCTTTAGACATGTCTCATGTCTTTAGACATGTCTGTCAGACACCTATATAATACTTGCAAGTGTTTTGGTCATTATGATGGAAAAAAAGGGTTGTAGAAATCACACAAAATACTTAATCATTCTATGTTCTTGCATTCTGATTTTATCCGGTTGAAAAATTTGGATAACCACCAAATTGTTTCAATATGAAATTGTTTGTCAAGACTTCAAAATAATCCAAGTTATCATCAACTTTTCACTACACTTTCTTTATATACAGCTATCCCAAGATGGATGAGGAGGATTTTGTTCGTGCTGCCAAGGCATCTGCCACTGCAAAAGCTGCTTGCGCTTAGAATTGCCGATTAAAGTTTGTTCTTTCGACATTTAAACTTCTGCTATCAATGAATGATTTTGTACTTGACCTATATTTTTGGATGTTTATTTTGTACAACACAACAAGTCTTAGCAAAGAAGACAAATTCCATCACTCGAAAAGCGACTTCTCCCTTTTTTTTAGACAATTCAATCAAGAACAAATTATGGAAAAAGAGACGGAGCCAAAGATTCAAGATATTGCTTATAATCGGATATAAAGTTGCACAGCTATACGCCTAATTACACAATAAACTAGGAAATAATGTAGTCAAATAATTGTAACATTATTGTGTAATATCAGATTATGTGGTGTTTATTGTGTAATAAGATAGAATTCCATTAAGTCATTTAATGGTCTTAACAGTGGCTTAATCTATGTTTTGTTTTGTTAAGGGTCGTCGATATCAGACGTTGAAGTGCAAATAACAAATCGTCCCATCGATATGATGAGCGTTTGAATTGGTAAGTTTAATTTATGTATATATATCCTTTTTTCTCTCTTCTCCCAGCCAAATGCCTTCTATATATATGTAAACACTAAATGGTTTCACGTCCTATGCAGCGACTATTGTGGAATTCTTATCGCCGACTACCACCGAAGCTGTAGTCGTTGTTCATATCATCTTTGCATTACTTGTTGTCAGGAGTTGCAAGGTTGCGGCCTGCATATAGGTCAGAAGGAAATTATGCAATATGTAGATCCTGGGGTGGAATATCTACGTGGTGAAACATCTTCTAGCAATGGTACTATTTCTTGTCCACCGGAGAGTATGGGTGGGTGTGGTGAAGGAATTCTAAAGCTGAACCAAATCTTACCAGACGGCTGGCTTTCAAACATGTTAGTTAAAGCTGAAAAGTTATATGAATTTTATAAGCTGAAGGACATGCCAGAATCACTGGACTATTGAATACTGTGCATGAAGGTTGATGTATGTTTTGTATCTTGAATCACAACTTTCTATTTCTTTGCAGTCATTATTTTAACTCTTCGAAGAAATTGCATAAACCTTGTAGGGAGAAAAATGGCTTCAGGGATGTGGAAAGTTTCCTAGGCTGTTCCACTTCTGTCATCATTTTTATGGTAACCAGAATTGTCACTCATGATTCAACAGAAGATGATTTGAAAAAGAAATGCAACGAATGGAGGATCATATAAGAAGGAACCTCAGGAACACTGAGATAAAAACTTGTCTTGGGTATCAGAAAGGGTGTACATTAATTTAAACACAAGCCCTAGTCAGTAAGGGGTGTTCAGTAGGATTGTTTTGAATTTTATAAATTTAGGTGTATTCAGTTTTAATCATTTTTCTCCGTTAATCGCTTCTTTAATTATATATTCTTTCCTATCCATCTATTACAATTAAAATTATCTTTGGCAGTAGAAAAGACATTCAATATTATATACCAATAACGCTAACCACCTATAATAACTAAGCAACCACCTAACAATAAGAAGTAACAACAAAATATAGATTATAAAACGATTGTTCATGCCCTGGTTTCATGCCCCGTGGCGGACCAGTGCTGGCAATGGGCTCTACCGGAGATTCAATGGAATGAAGGAGAGGAGTTATATTAATGGTGGGAAAAAATATTTCTAGTTTGAAACGACAGACGTGCAGAGGTCGCTACCATATGCTGGGTTATATGGAAAGCTAGGAATGAGTTGGTATGGAATAATAAATATACTTGAACTAACGTGGTGATAGCATCGGCAAAGCAGTATCTTGTGCAACGGAGAACTGCCCAAACAAGTGTAACGAAGGTTCTGTTTCCTAACTTGATTGATGGAGATGGAGCTGTGACTAGGGCCAAACCTCAAATGTCAACAATCAAAATAACAGCGACGTTTACCGAGTTTGAAGCTACTGGGATAGGTATGGTGGCCAGGGATGACAAGGGGGACCTAATTCAAGCTCGAACAATCCAAAAACACAGCTTGTTTTCGGCAGAGATGGCAGAAGCTATAGCCATTAAGGAGGCACAGAGTTGGATTAAACAACAGGAATGGCAGCAGGTGGTTGTGGAGTCAGATTGTTTGGTAGCAGTGCAGGCAATCCGTAGCAAGGCCCCTATGGTGTCTCCGTTTGGGCGAGTCATAGAGGAGTTTCGGCACATGTCACAGGAGTTAAACACAATTTCGTTGCTTTTTATTAAACGATCTATTAATATGGTGACTCATGAGTTAGCTAGCCAGAGTGTCATGTTCCTTTCCGGATCGAGTCTTCGATAGGACAGGAGTTCGGTTTCTATTGGTGTAAGAGTTGTTATGATGGCTGAATCAGCTAGTTTATAAAAACAGATTACACTATATTTTATCAAATTAAACATTATAGAGTATATCAATATAATTAATTTAATAAACAATTTAACTCAAATTTAATAAAATCTTGAGTTATAATACTTAGGATCTTGAGTTGGAATACACAATTTGTCATTGTATCGTCACAAATGTAAACACTAAAGAGTTATTTTTACTATAATTAAATATTGAATTATTTCCCAACAATATAATTATAAACCCGTGACACAATTCAAATAACACAAAATAAATTCTTGAACAAAGAAATATGAGAGGGCAAACCATTCCCTCAAAAGTTTCGGGAATTATAAAATATGAAAACTTCTACTTCCTTCTATACTTTTTTGTGAAGTGATTGCCATCTACATTTTTTAAACCGGACAACATTAAATATAAACCCCCTTCAGTTCAATATATACTTCGTCAAGAAATATGAAATATTTCTGATAAATAAATATAAAAATAAAATTAATTTATCTTCAGCCACTTCGTTATAACATTAATCATCACTTTACCACCTCATGCAAAATAGTACAAGCTCCCTTCTCTTTCTTCATTAATATTTGCTACTCTCACAATGGATTGCTACTCATAGGAATGCGCCATTTTCCATTGTGTGAAAATTATGCCCAACCCACATTGAAAATTTGTTTATTTTAGTTTAATAGTTGAATTACTTAGTTTTATCTTGTTGTTTGTATTAAAATTTTAGAAGTGGTACCAAAAGGAGTAGTATAGTTGCAAAACTAGTTAAATCTAACATGAGAAAACCTATTGAAAATAAATAGACTCCAAAAGAAACATATAATTCAATATGTGCAAGATCAGATGAATCTACAGCTCGATCGGTGACCCTTGCAGGTTATTCAATTCATTTCCTTGTGAATAATGTGTTGTATTCGAGGTAAACTTCTTTAGTTTTTTGGAGAAATTATGGCAATAAATTTAGAAACTTTTTAGCTAAATATATTATTAAGTGTGTATATATGTTTGTAAGTTATGTACTTGTACAAATGGAAAATGTTTAATAACAATAACAAATCATAATATTCTTTTGTAAACATTTTATGGAAATAGTATTATACAAGAAAATTGCAGATTCAATTGATGAATGTAGATTCAAGCTCGAACAATCCAAAAACACAGCTTGTTTTCGGCAGAGATGGCAGAAGCTATAGCCATTAAGGAGGCACTGAGTTGGATTAAACAACAGGAATGGCAGCAGGTAGTTGTGGAGTCAGATTGTTTGGTAGCAGTGCAGGCAATCCGTAGCAAGGCCCTATGGTGTCTCCGTTTGGGCGAGTCATAGAGGAGTGTCGGCAAATGTCACAGGAGTTAAACACAATTTCGTTGCTTTTTATTAAACGATCTATTATTAATATGGTGTTTTGTGAAGTGATTGCCATCTACATTGCTTAAACCGGACAACATTAAATATATACCCCATTCAGTTCAATACATAAGTGGTATATATATATATACTTCGTCAAGAAATATTTCTGATAAATAAATATAAAAACAAAATTAATTTATCTTCAACCATTTCATTATAACATTAATCATCACTTTACCACCTCATGCAAAATAGTACAAGCTCCCTTCTCTTTCTTCATTAATATTTGCTACTCCCATAATGGATTGCTACTCATAGAAACGCGCCATTTTCTGTTGTGTGAAAATTATCCCCAACCCATATGGAAAATTTGTTTATTTTAGTTTAATAGTTGAATTACTTAGTTTTATCTTGTTGTTTGTATTAAAATTTGAGAAGTGGTACCAAAATGAGAAGTATAGTTGCAAAACTAGTTAAATCTAACATGAGAAAACCTGTTGAAAATAAATAGACTCCAAAAGAAACATATAATTCCATATGTGCAAGATCAAGATGAATCTACAGCTCGATCGGTAATTACTAATTAGGGCATGCAGATGCACACCCAACCCACCCACCCACCCTCCCCTCTGGTTGGACCCTTGCAGGTTATTCAATTCATTTCATTGTGAATAATGTGTTGTATTCGAGATAAACTTCTTTAGTTTTTTGGAGAAATTATGGCAATAAATTTAGGAACTTTTTAGCTAAATATATTATTAAGTGTGTACATTTGTTTGTAAGTTATGTACTTGTACAAATGGAAAATGTTTAATAACAATAACAAATCATAATATTCTTTTGTAAACATTTTATGGAACAAATTAGTGATGAAATAGTATTATACAAGAAAATTGCAGATTCAATTGATGAATGTAGATTCCCGTAGATGACTTTTAACCTCGTTAGTCAGGTTATTTACCATCATCTTTTTCTGATCTGCTTTGGTGTTGCAGCTGCAATACATGGCAAACAAATCATTAGAAGAATATCTTTAAATAAAATATATAGATTGGAACAAAAAAGAAAAGAAGACAACAGATCAAGACATGTTTTGTTTGCGATCTAATATCGTTCTATCATGATGAATCTGTTTTTCTTTACACACCCGTTTTTGTTTTCTGTTTTTTTAAAAGCTTGTTTATATATAAGAATGTTTGATGCTGAGGATAATTTTTTTTTGATATCTGTGTTGATACAAAGGCACAAATTAATAAATCATGCATCAACTACACCCTGGAGGGTTTCTTACCAGCTGTAGAGAAGCATGAGCGCCAGAAACAATTGCAGCATAACTCTCTCCCAACACGCTTTTCCAATCACCAAATCGTTGGGAATCAGTGCACTCGTTCAGGTGTTTCTCACCTGTGTGCAACTTCTGCAACTCAGCTGGATCAATATGGCTGATAAATGGATCCAGGTGCTGGTATTGGACCCGCCCAGAGGAAGTAGATCCAACCAACTCTATGTACCAAGAACAACCCCCTAATAATAAGAATAAGCCTGTTATATATCAAACAACAAAACAGATCAACGTTGATTATCACAAGGGGTTTGCACCATACTACTACATATAATTGGTAGCTTATACAACAACATAGAGTTCATTGTATTCAATTAAACGGTACTAGATATACTAAGAAAAAAAGTCTTATTAATTAAGATTTGCTTCTCGTTGATTTAAAAAGAAAACCTTATATTGACATGATTTTCATCCTCTTTTCCATCACCATCGACGACATCTCCATCAGTGGTCATCTCTGAAAATATCTAATAATGTGTTTTTATAAAATAAAATCAGAGATCTGCTTCTGCTTTTTCAGATAAAGGAATTCCTTGGGATTGTCAGAGATGTGCAACCCCTCTCCTCTTTATATCATGTTTAAAAGAAGTTTCTAGATTCTTTTAGAAGAAAGTAGTTGTTTCTGGATTCATGTTCGTTTTATTTTATTAAAATTATGTTAAATAATTTTTAATCAATTTTAATAATTTTATGTATTTATAAAATAAATTTATTTAAAATTTAATATATATATATAGGTCATTATTTTATAAAAAATACTTTTATATAAAAAAATAAGAAAAATGATATTATTAAATATTATAAACAATTATTATACTCATTTCATAACTTATAAAATGCACCTAAGTCTCACTTGGGATGGTGCTCAGATCACTTTTATCAGTGCAAAAGGGATGGATTAAGGCGGGAAGATATTATATGTTAAGATATAAGATATTTAAATTCCGACAATTACAAGAAATAATGAGTTTGATCAAATCCTAATTGTTATAATATTTATTATTATTAAGAGAATTCTAACTATTATAAAAATATATTAATATTATTATATATCAAATGAGGATAACATAATATTTATATATTATAATGAGAGGATAATAATACATATTATTTAAATGATATTTAAAATTTTAGTTAGAAATGCAACAATTATATTAGATAATGAAATATTTAATATTATTTTATTAATATTTTAGAAAAAAACTATATAAAAGAAAAATGATAAATAAAAATAATACTAAAAAGTTATAATTATTTAATGTAATAAAATAAATAATGAAGCAATTTAAGCAAATTAACCATAAGAGATAGAATATTCAATCATTATATTGATAATAATTAAATAACTTTCCTTAAAAAATAAAAATTAAGATAGAAAAAGATTTTATAGAGGATTTCTTTTAAATAAAGTAACAATTAATTTTGAAAAATGTTATCCTCGGAGCAATTTATTTTTATTTTTAAAATGTGGGGACCCACTAAGAGATGAAGACAGATGTTACTATCACTTAACGTATACAAGTATATGTGCTGTTGTACAATATACACAACCAAGTGAGCACCAGCTCTAAGTTGCAGAAGAGCCGAGCTCTAAGTTTTTCATTTTTAAAATTCAACCGTTTTGGATCTTTACTGATCGATTAACTAAGTCTCTGCAGTACATTAATTAATTTAATATATTCTTAATTTAATTTTTGGTGTGATGTACATGCATGAAGTATTGTCATCAGTGTAAAAGGAATGACAAAGGCCGTGTTATGTTGATTTATGAACTTTAAAGAAGATAAACATGAATTGTAATGGAGATTTCATTGTATTACCAGTTCTTTCATGGAGAAAGAAGCAGAAGAAGAAGATGTGTTTACTCTACACATTGAGTCTGTAACTAACTAATTAACTGTCAAAATGAAGTAACAACTAGACTATATATAGAATAGGGAGTACTAGCTAGCTGTAGCTAGCTGGCATAGTGATAGATGGCATATAGCTGGCATAGTGACGTGGCAGGGCATAACTAACTTATGCCAACATCTCCCCTCAAAGTAGGAGGTCCAGGAGATGGAGCCTGGAATCCTAACTTGGACAGAAGTAATTGAAATTGTGTAGCAGGTAAACTCTTCGTAAACACATCAACAAGCTGAGACTGAGTTGGCAAATATGTGAGCTGAATAAGGCCTTCTAAAACCTTGTCCCGAGTGAAATGACAATCGATTTCTATATGTTTGGTGCGTTCGTGGAAGACAGGATTCTTGGCAATATAAATTGCAGATTGATTATCACAATGCAAGGTAACAGGCTTTAAGTTGGAAACACCAAGTTCTTCAAGCAATCTGACCATCCATGTGATTTCAGAAGCTGCAGAGGCCATGGCTCTGTATTCAGACTCAGAAGAAGACCTTGAAACAGTACTCTGTTTCTTGGATTTCCATGTGACAGGAGAAGAACCTAACAATAACACATAACCAGTGACTGACTTTCTGGAATCAACACAGGCAGCCCAATCTGAATCACTGAAGGCCTGTAGCGTGAGCTGATCAGTAGCTTTAAGTAGAATTCCTTGCCCTATAGTGTGTGAAACATACTTGAGAGTGTGAAGTAAAGCTGTGAAATGAGATGTCCTTGGTTCTTGCATAAATTGACTGAGGGACTGAACAGCATAAGACAAATCAGGTCTAGTGTTTGTCAAGAAATTTAATTTGCCAACTAGAGATCGATAGACTTCAGGGTTAGGAATAAGATCTCCATCAGAAGAAGACAACTTGAGAGTTAAAGGTAGGGGAGTAGAAACCTTTTGAGACAAATCATAAGGTAAATCAGACAACAGTTCAGTGGTAAATTTCTTTTGACTAAGAAAGATACCATCTGAAAGATAACTAACTTCAAGTCCTAAGAAGTAATTTAAAGCCCCTAAATCTTTAATTCTAAATTCATGATGAAGATGAGATTTAAGATGATGAATAACCGTTGTATCTGTCCCAGTAAGAATGATATCATCAACATACACTGCAGTCATGCACACTCAGTCACCAGACTGTCTAATGAATAGACTGTAGTCGTTTTTGGATTGAACAAATCCTTGAGTTTTCAAGGTAACTAAACTTAGCAAACCACTCCCTGGATGCTTGTTTAAGGCCATAAATCGACTTTCGAAGCTTACAAACTTTATTAGTAGGATTTAGAATGCCTTCTGGAACTTTCATAAACACTTCCTCATTTAAATCACCATGCAAAAAAGCATTATTGACATCTAGTTGATGTAAATGCCATTTCTTGCTAGCTGCCAATGCTAATAAACATCAAATAGTAGCCATCTTAACCACGGGAGATGAATATTTAGAGATATCACAGAGTGATTTACTGAGAGATTCGAAGCAAGATTCACAGAGAGATTGCAAAATAACAACTAAGCACTCACAATCCTTCAATTTCGATATCAATTGATCAAACGACAATCGAACAAAGAACACAAAGCACGTTATGAACACAAGAAACGAAGAGATAACACCTGATTTTGTAGATGTTTTGATCACCGCTCTGATACCATGTTGATTTATGAACTTTAAAGAAGATAAACAGGAATTGTAATGGAGATTTCATTGTATTACTAGTTCTTTCATGGAGAAAGAAGAAGAAGAAGATGTGTTTACTCTACACATTGAGTCTGTAACTAACTAACTAACTGTCAAAATGAAGTAACAACTAGATTATATACAGAATAGGGAGTACTAGCTAGCTGGTATAGTGATAGCTGGCATATAGCTGGCATAGTGACGTGGCAGGGCATAACTAACTTATGCCAACATGTTATGAATTGCAGCAACTGTGAGAATTTGTATTAGATTGTGGTTAATTTGTATATATTTAATTTTTTTTAGTAAAACTTAAATGTGATGAGTATATATTGTAGAGGTTTAATTTTGGGTTGGATAGTTGGTGTGTTTATATCATCATATCAATGGAGCACTTGATGATATTCATAGTGTTTTGTTGAGAATTTAATAATGGTTACTTTCTTTATATACAGCTATCCCAAGATGGATGCGGAGGATTTTGTTCGTGCTGCCAAGGCATCTGCAACTGCAAAAGCTGTTTGCGCTTAGAATTGCCAATTAAAGTTTGTTCTTTCGACATTTAAACTTCTGCTATCAATGAATGATTTTGTACTTGACCTATATTTTTGGATGTTTATTTTGTACAACACGACAAGTCTTAGCGAAGAAGACAAATTCCATCACTCGAAAAGCGACTTCTCCCTTTTTTTAGACAATTCAATCAAGAACAAATTATGGAAAAAGAGACGGAGCCAAAGATTCAAGATATTGCTTATAATCGGATATAAAGTTGCACAGCTATACGGCTAATTACACAATAAACTAGGAAATAATGTAGTCAAATAGTTGTAACATTATTGTGTAATATCAGATTATGTGGTGTTTATTGTGTAATAAGATAGAATTCCAGTAAGTCATTTAATGGTCTTAACAGTGGCTTGATCTATGTTTTGTTTTGTTAAGGGTCGTCGATACCAGACGTTGAAGTGCAAATAACAAATTGTCCCATCGATGAGCGTTTGAATTGGTAAGTTTAATTTATGTATATATATCCCTTTTTCTCTCTTCTCCCAGACAAATGCCTTCTATATATATGTAAACACTAAATGGTTTCACGTCCTATGCAGCGACTATTGTGGAATTCTTATCGCCGACTACCACCGAAGCTGTAGTCGTTGTTCATATCATCTTTGCATTACTTGTTGTCAGGAGTTGCAAGGTTGCGGCCTGCATATAGGTCAGAAGGAAATTATGCAATATGTAGATCCTGGGGTGGAATATCTACGTGGTGAAACATCTTCTGGCAATGGTACTATTTTTTGTCCACCGGAGAGTATGGGTGGGTGTGGTGAAGGAATTCCAAAGCTGAACCAAATCTTACCAGACGACTGGCTTTCAAACATGTTAGTTAAAGCTGAAAAGTTATATGAACTTTATAAGCTGAAGGACATGCCAGAATCACTGGACTATTGAATACTGAAGGTTGATGTATGTTTTGTATCTTGAATCACAACTTTCTATTTCTTTGCAGTCATTATTTTAACTCTTCGAAGAAATTGCATAAACCTTGTAGTGAGAAAAATGGCTTCAGGGATGTGGAAAGTTTCCAAGGCTGTTCCACTTCTGTCATCATTTTTACGGTAACCAGAATTGTCACTCATGATTCAACAGAAGACGATTTGAAAAAGAAATGCAACGAATGGAGGATCATATAAGAAGGAACCTCAGGAACACTGAGATAAAAACTTGTCTTGGGTATCAGAAAGGAATTAATTTAAACACAAGCCCTAGTCAATAAGCGGCGTTCAGTAGGATTGTTTTGAATTTTATAAATTTTGGTGTATTCAGTTTTAATCATTTGTCTCCTTTAATCACTTCTTTAATTATATATTCTTTCCTATCCGTCTATTACAATTAAAATTATCTTTGGTATTAGAAAAAACATTCAATATTATATACCAATAACGCTAACCACCTATAATAATTAAGCAATCACCTAACAATAAGAAGTAATAACAAAATATAGATTATAAAACGATTGTTCATGCCCTGGTTTCATTCCCGGTGGCGGACCAGTGCTGGCAATGGGCTCTTGGGCTCTTCCGGAGATTCGATGGAATGAAGGAGAGGAGTTATATCAATGGTGGGAAAAAATATTTCTAGTTTGTAATGAAAGACGTGCAGAGGTCGCTACCATATGCTGGGTTATATGGAAAGCTAGGAATGAGTTGGTATGGAATAATAAATATACTGGAACTAACGTGGTGATAGCATCGGCAAAGCAGTATCTTGTGCAATGGAGAACTGCCCAAACAAGTGTAACGAAGGTTCTGTTTCCTAACTTGATTGATGGAGATGGAGCTGTGACTAGGGCCAAACCTCAAATGTCAACAATCAAAATAACAGCGACGTTTACCGAGTTTGAAGCTACTGGGATAGGTATGGTGGCCAGGGATGACAAGGGGGACCTAATTCAAGCTCGAACAATCCAAAAACACAGCTTGTTTTCGGCAGAGATGGCAGAAGCTATAGCCATTAAGGAGGCACTGAGTTGGATTAAACAACAGGAATGGCAGCAGGTAGTTGTGGAGTCAGATTGTTTGGTAGCAGTGCAGGCAATCCGTAGCAAGGCCCTATGGTGTCTCCGTTTGGGCGAGTCATAGAGGAGTGTCGGCACATGTCACAGGAGTTAAACACAATTTCGTTGCTTTTTATTAAACGATGGTGTTTTGTGAAGTGATTGCCATCTACATTGCTTAAACCGGACTACATTAAATATATACCCCCTTCAGTTCAATACATAAGTGGTATATATATATATACTTCGTCAAGAAATATTTCTGATAAATAAAATATAAAAACAAAATTCATTTATCTTCAACCACTTCATTATAACATTAATCATCACTTTACCACCTCATGCAAAATAGTACAAGCTCCCTTCTCTTTCTTCATTAATATTTGCTACTCCCACAATGGATTGCTACTCATAGGAACGCGCCATTTTCCGTTGTGTGAAAATTATCCCCAACCCATATGGAAAATTTGTTTATTTTAGTTTAATAGTTGAATTACTTAGTTTTATCTTGTTGTTTGTATTAAAATTTGAGAAGTGGTACCAAAATGAGAAGTATAGTTGCAAAACTAGTTAAATCTAACATGAGAAAACCTGTTGAAAATAAATAGACTCCAAAAGAAACATATAATTCCATATGTGCAAGATCAAGATGAATCTACAGCTCGATCGGTAATTACTAATTAGGGCATGCAGATGCACACCCACCCACCCACCCTCCCTCCCTCCCTCCCTCCCTCCCTCCCTCCCATTAGGCCCTTGCAGGTTATTCAATTCATTTCATTGTGAATAATGTGTTGTATTCGAGGTAAACTTTTTTAGTTTTTTGGAGAAATTATGGCAATAAATTTAGGAACTTTTTAGCTAAATATATTATTAAGTGTGTACATTTGTTTGTAAGTTATGTACTTGTACAAATGGAAAATGTTTAATAACAATAACAAATCATAATATTCTTTTGTAAACATTTTATGGAACAAATTAGTGATGAAATAGTATTATACAAGAAAATTGCAGATTCAATTGATGAATGTAGATTCCCGTAGATGACTTTTAACCTCGTTAGTCAGGTTATTTACCATCATCTTTTTCTGATCTGCTTTGGTGTCGCAGCTGCAATACAAGACAAACAAATCATTAGAAGAATATCTTTAAATAAAATATATAGATTGGAACAAAAAAGAAAAGAAGACAACAGATCAAGACATGTTTTGTTTGCCATCTAATATCGTTCTATCATGATGAATCTGTTTTTCTTTACACACCCGTTTTTGTTTTCTGTTTTTTTAAAAGCTTGCTTATATATAAGAATGTTTGATGCTGAGGATAATTTTTTGATATCTGTGTTGATACAAAGGCACAAACTAATAAATCATGCATCAACTACACCCTGTAGGCTGTGGAGAAGCATGAGCGCCAGAAACAATTGCAGCATAACTCTCTCTCAACACGCTTTTCCAATCACCAAATCGTTGGGAATCAGTGCACTCGTTCAGGTGTTTCTCACCTGTGTGCAACTTCTGCAACTCAACTGGATCAATCTGGCTGATAAATGGATCCAGGTGCTGGTATTGGACCCGCCCAGAGGAAGTAGATCCAACCAACTCTATGTACCAAGAACAACCCCCTAATAATAAAAATAAGCCTGTTATATATCAAACAACAAAACAGATCAACGTTGATTATCACAAGGGGTTTGCACCATACTACTACATATAATTGGTAGCTTATACAACAACATAGAGTTCATTGTATTCAATTAAACGGTACTAGATATACTAAGAAAAAAAGTCTTATTAATTAAGATTTGCTTCTCGTTGATTTAAAAAGAAAACCTTATATTGACATGATTTTCATCCTCTTCTCCATCACCATCGACGACATCTCCATCAGTGGTCATCTCTGAAAATATCTAATAATGTGTTTTTATAAAATAAAATCAGATCAGAGATGACATTATGTGTTCTGTAATAGGTGTATGTGCTCGTGGATGCTGAAGAGATGACATTTACTCCTTCAGAGATTGCTCAAATGAAACAGTTAAAAGAAAAGCACTATCTTCAGGATCAGAGAGAAATATATGTAAATGGCGAGATTGTAAGTGGTTTGGAGAAGCAACAGGAACATAATGTTGTAGAAAAATTAGGAAAGGCAGAGAGCGGTGCCCTTTGGGACATTTATCGCAGAGAGGATGCCTCCAAGTTGGAAGAATATATGAGAAAACATTTTAAAGAATTCCGGCATACACATTGTTTGCCACTAAAGCAGGTAGTGAATGACTACTTGATGTGAAGGAAGATTTCCCTTGCTTTTCCAATATTTATTTGTTTGTACCTTTCACCAGAACCTTTTAGAGGTTGCTCCCTTGTCTTCTAATCTGCTTCTTGGCCAATTTGCAAATATATATATCACATCTTGTTGGCTGTCATCCATGTGTTCTTTTCCAAGGCTTACTATATATATTTTCTTGTGTATTATGTGTGGAAGGCCGGTTAAGACTCCATATATTAAAGATCTGTTTGGCAATTTTGATAGAGACAACTTGCTTCAGCAGCTTAGAGCTTGCATAACTCTTTTACCTTTCACTATATTCTAGCCATGGATCCTTTGGATATTAGGACAATGACTAATTCATGTGTTTTTCGGGTGGTTATTACTTGTGGCTCTTTGTTTATGGTGCACTCTCAACTTTTGATTTTTTAGTTGTGAGATTTACTTGAACAATCATCTAGAGTCAAACCTACAAAAAAGTACTCAACTATTTTATGATGGCTTGGTTATATAATTTTCTTAGTCTTGTGATGCTTTTAAAGTTCATACTGATAAAAACAAATGTATATGTCAATCTTCTTTTTTCCAGGCTTTTGACGACCATAATCATGATGGAACAATTTACTTGAACACAGAGCATAAGAGGAGACTAAAGAAGGATTATGGCAAGTTTTCATATAAATACAATATAAATAGGTATATTATATTCTACGTAACTGGCCTCATTTGTTTTCGAATTTTTGATTTTCTTCTAGGAATTGAACCATGGACTGTGGTTCAAAATTTAGGAGATGCAGTTCTTATTCCTGCTGGATGTCCTTGTCGAGTTAAATATTTAAAGGTGAGTTATCTAGTAGCGCTCTTCTTTTTGTTTTAGTCAACCATTGCAAAAAATTTACTTGCATAGAACTGATCCAGAATTCTTCATTTGGCTTGATGTTGGATTCAAATATTAACATGTTGTTGTGACCAGTTTCTAACTGTTTATGGTGTCCCTGAATACTAATCCTTCTTTTACACACTTTCGTTTTGCTTGCAATCCGTTAGTCATGTAAACAGGTTTCAACCGGCTTCGTGTCACCTGAAAGTGTATATGCATGCATCCGTTTATCAGAAGGAATCCGTTTTCTTCCCCGAAAGCACAGGGCCAAGAAAGACAGATTAGGGGTAATGAAATGCCTAATTTTTCTACCAACCTTGTTTTTAGACTTAACAATCTCGCCATTTTACAACATATGATATTTTTCTAATATTATCATTCATAGTTTTTTGTCTTAATTTTTGCTTTTGTGGCCATGGAATTTCTTGCTTGACGCAGGTAAAGAAGTTGATTCTTCATGCAATGAGACAAGTCTTGGACGACATAGACTTGTTTAACAAGTAAGATAGCTTATATGTTGATTCATGTACTTGTTCTTGTCTCTCTTGGGAATTCTTTTCTTATTTTGCAAGTTTATTCAAATTCAACTGTTTTCTTCTTTGTTTTTTCCAACACCATATAATAAGCTCTTTTATTATGTAACTAGAAGCATATGTGTTTTTTCACTATTATGCAATGAACGTGACTTGCAAAAGGAGGCCAATGTATCTCAGGTAATCTGGCTCAATTATATATAGCTAGCAGTAACTATCCATTCTACCGATTCATGTAATTTCTTTTCTTTTTAATGCAGGAGGTTTCTCATGACATAACAAAACCAGTGCAACCTCTTTCCTCAAATGATTTTCCAGGCTCCTGTAGTCAAGCTCCCTGGTCAGTCTCTGCCGAGATGGTTGGGTTCTTCAAGCAGTTAGAGGAACAAATTCAAGAAAACAATTTTGATGTGTTGAGGGTGCTTCCTCCTCAAATTCAGCTGGATGAAGAGATCATCCATGAGTATGAGAAGGTTCTTAAAAAGTACTTGTCTGGACGCCTTATGGACCTTGCCAATGATACAAATTTGCTAGACTTTAATAAAGTCTTGCACTTTTTGTAACAGGCCACATATAAAATAAAGCTCAAGGGTCTGTGAGATTTTGTAACGTCTTTTTTGTTGTCTCCGTTTCTGAAAGAACTACCGTGATGCACGCAAATTTTAAAATGACCCCCTTCATTTAATCTGCTGACTGTTTTATACATTCCTCTTGATTTTTGGCAAAACCAGTGAGGAATTATTTGTAAGCCCAGCCCATAAAAAGCTAGCAATTTGGACAAAGTTAAGGAACCCGGGCAGTGCCTTAGCACTTCCGGCCGGGCAAAGCTTTGATATTAACTATAACAATCCAAGCCCATAACTGAATACATACCAGGCCCAACAACCCACCACAGGTTAGCCCAAAAAAATCTAGCAATTTTAGGTATACATTAGTTATTAACTTGTCCTTGTAAAGGGCCCAAATACACTTTATCTATTCGATGTGGATGTTACAGCCAAAAAGTGGTTGATTAACAACCCAAGATCACTTTTTCAAATGGGAAGAACTAGCTCTTGGGGTCCAGCCGCTTGGAGTCGTAATGAAGTTCCCTTGGAACGAGAACCTGAAAGTAGTAGCAGTTATTTTAGTAACGTTTTCAAGTCTGCAAAAGAAAGAGCTACAAGCTTGAAATGGGTTCAGTCTGATTCTGATGAATCAGTACATGGGAAGGGTGAAAATCTGCCATCTCTTCATGATACCACCTCTTCAACAATATCACGTGAGGAACCACTGCTGTCAAGTAATATGTCTAATGGATTGCAAGTAGTGTCTGAAATTGATGAAGGCTTGTCAACTAATTTATTGTCCTTGTCGAAGGCCTTGATGAGTTTAAGGCTGAAAGAGAAGCTAAACTAGAGCAGTGGTTAGAACAGACGAGTGATCAGGATTCAGGATGGTCAGTCAGGAGAGACCAATGCAGAGAAGCTTTGAGATGAAGAGACTGTTACAAGCAGCAAATTATTGGTCTGTAAATAACATTGTTGACTTTTGTTCTTGTTTTCTCATAATATAAGCTAGATACTCAATTCTTTAATTTTCTTAGAAGAGGAAGCTTTACAGGATGTACTTGTTGCTGATATATGACTTCCCCCCCCCCAGAGTTTTAGCATCTCAGTGTATGTTATAATGTTTCTATTATTATCTTTGTCCATGTTTGCAATACAGATGTGTCATTGGTGAATTCATAGATCCTACTGTCAAACTTTAGTTTCTACTGTTTTCTTTAATTTTTGTATCAGTAGTTCATGACAATCTAAACCATCGCCTCCTTTTAACCAATAGTATATTTTTATTGGAAAATTTTAATCATTTTTTTTCTGTGACATGCATATATACCTATCCTCAAGTGGGCCACAAAATTTAACTAACTTCATATCCATTATGAAATTAATGGCTAAAATCATGATTTTATTCTAGATAGCTCATCGAACTGATTAAATTTTCGATCATCTAATTAATCATTTTGATTAATTCCCGATTTATCTGATTAATCCATGTTATTTGCATTCATCAACTAAGAGGTCATTTGTTTACCTTTTTAATGAGCTTAACTTAATTGAATGAGAGCTTATGAATGCTTCAGATTGTTTGTTTCATATTTTTAAATCCTGAATGATGTTTTCGCCATCGACTAAGGGGTCATTTGTTTACCTTTTAGCGAGCTTAACTTAATTTAATGAGAACTTATGAATGCTTCAGATTGTTTGTTTCATATTTTTAAATCCTGAATGATGGTGAAAGCAGCTCAACAATCAAGATATAAAATTTCAGCCTAATGATTCATATACCTTATTACGCTTGTGATATGGTGGTCTATATATGATAAAACTTTTCCTCCTCGTTTTTTCTTTTGAATTATTTTATTGTATTAGTTATATAAAATTACATAATATAGATTAAAATAATTATTAAATCTTTAAATGTATATACAATTATAGTTTTGCAGTTTTTAATTTAAATTATACTATTTAAAATCCTCCATTTCCTATAAATGCCTTGGAATAATAATAATAATACATTTTTAGGTATAATTATATATTAACATTTTATTATCAATTATTATTTAATTATATGATAGTATCTTACCAATTTAGTACATTTACTATAAAAAATATATTCCTTATTTTTAGTATCAATATTTAAATTATAAAATAATGTTATAGTTACTTACAAAAAAATTGATATCAAATTGTTAAAATGTGTGGAATAAATTTGTAAAATCATATTATAATATATATGCAATACTATCTCAATTTTAAATTTTACACATTCATATAATTAAATCATGTTGAAGTCATTCAGATAATATATGATTTAGATTTGCCAAATAATTTATTTATTATTTGTGTTAATGATTCAGAAACTGAATTGTTCAGAAATTTTAATGATTCAGATTTGTAAGTTCGATTCGCACTTTTTACAACACTATTTAAAATTGACATATTGTTCATTATGAAATTAATAGCTAAAATTGTTATGTGGAATGAGAATTTTGTATATATACCTGACAAACAATTGTTAGCAATTATTTGTTTGCGTTTCACGAATTAATTTTTTTTAAAAACTCTTCAAAAGCACGAATAGAGTGATGTGGACCCCTTAATTCATATTAATGTTAACTCTTTTTGCGGAAAAAATGAGCGCATATATATACACACACGTAAATCACTTATCTTTATAAGGACAAAGACCCATAAATTAGATATATAAATTATAAATATATATTATATCCCATTGTTTTAGTGTTGCTGAGAATAAAATTAGGATTCTCCGCTTAGATTAAAAATTGAATATTAGATATAATTGATGTATGCAATTTAGATATTAATAAATTAAGATTAAGTGTGTAAAAAATAAATTCATTAATATTTTAAAATCAAAATGAGAATGATTTGAGTGTTCAGCCATTATAAAGAAGACTAGCTTATTATAGAGTAATGACCCTTCCTATCACAATTTGAGAGATAATGGACCAAAATACACAATTCACAAAAATGCTCTTTTGTTACTAAAAAACGCAATTTTAAAAAAATTAAAAAAATACATTTTTAAGTTGTGTTTCCAAAAAAACTAAAATTAAAAACGCATCATGAATATGCGTTATTTGAAAAAATCAGAACTCAGCCCACTTTCCTAGGCCTATTAACAAGAAGGCATGCTTTTATTAAAAAAAGTAACGTGTCCCGTTATTATGTGATAAATAAGGACCAATTTATTTATTAGTAATACATTGGATATTTTGTTTTCAAATTATGAGTCGGTAAATTTAAGGTCTAAAGCAATAAGAATTTTTTAGGCCGTGTCTTTTCAGATATGGAACTGGTACTGAACCGGAGTCAAAGTTAATGCGCGCAAATGTAAAAATATGTAAATAATAAGAATTGTTGATTTATAATCTAATACAAATTATAATTTTTTAATTTTTTCATCAAATCACAGGTCAATTATTAACAATATAATATATATTAGTAATTATTACTAATGAGAGATTTGAATGTACTAAATTATTACTTTGATATATAAAAAAAAATAAATGTATAAAACATAAGATTCAATTAGGAGAATTTTTTGATTAAAAAAGAAAAAGGAAAATGAAAAAGCAATAAAATAAAATTGATAAAAATAAAAAAACAAAACAGGTAATAAGTAGGTCCCATGTGAGTGTACTAATAATACTAATCAAATCATTCATATCAGACATATTTACAATTCCACCACCACCACTTCCCTTTCCGCAATATCCCCCTCTTCTGTACAAATCTCTCTATTTCACACACACACACACACACACACACACACACACACACACACACACAGAGATAGATAGAGAGAGACTGGATCTCTTGTCGTAATCTTCTATCACAAGCTCGAGTGCGACGCTGCTTCGATTCCATCCTCCCGCGCTATAATTTCACAGATCCGAATCATTTGACCCGTCATTTCCGGTAAAATATCCACTTATATGTCCTAATTTTGTTTTTAATTGTTTATTTCAGTTTCTGTTTAATTTCTTCACTCTAACTTCTTGTAATTTCAGCTCCAGATGGGAATTTTTGATGATTTGCCTGTTCCTAAAGATCACGCCGTGCGTAGTCTACTCCTTTTTTACTTTTGTTTCGTGTTTTTTAGTACTGGAATGTAATTTCTGTTTGTTTTTATCTTAGTTCAATTTTCTCGATACTATTTAAGTACTGGAATTGAGGCGATGTTTGCTTTGAATTTAGTTGAATTTTCTGCATATTCTTCGGTTAGTTGTGTATTTTTTAATGGAAGTTATTGCACAATTTGTACTAGCATTTAGGTGATGTTTTCTTCGAATTTACTTGAATTTTCTTTGTAATTAATTTTGGATATGTAGGTCTTGGTGATGGTAGTTATAGAGTAACTAGTACTGGAACTTAGGTCATGTTTTCTTCGAATTTAGTTGAATTTTCTTCATAATTTTATTTTATAGTTATGTTTTTAAGGTAATTAGTGCTGGAATTTAGGTTATGTTTTCTTTAAATTTAGTTGAGTTTTCAGCATAATTTTTTCTTTTGAAATGATAGTTATTGCTTAATTAGAATTGGCATTAGGTGATGTTTTCCTATAATTTATTTGAATTTTCTGCATAAAATTTGGGTGATTTGGTTTGTGCCGCTCATTGCAGCTTAATTTATTTGACGCTCATTGCAGCTTAATTTAAACTGGAATTGAGTTGAATTTCCTGCATGTTTGGGTATTAGTGTGTTTATGCTTAGTTATATGTTTTGATGTTTATCTTGTTGTTTGTGTTTATCGGGGTTCACAGCATTTAAGAGAAGAGCTTGCTAGGATCGACGAAAGCTGGGCTACGTCGTATTTTGATTCGTTACCTCATGTGGTTCATATTTTGACATCAAAAGACCGTGAAGGCGAAGTCGGGAAGTTGAAGGAGCAGAGTGATATAATAGAGAAAGTTGTTGATGCGGTTGTGCATAATTATCACAGTGGTTTTAATAAAGCCATTCAGAATTATTCACAGGTATATTATTACACCATCTACGGCAGTCAACTTACAGATTTTACCTCAATTGAAGCTTATTTTCTTCTCCCCAGTAGCATTCAGATAATATTTCGAAGTATTTCGTGTTAGCACAATGTACACTATTATATACTACCTCCGTCCTTTACGTTTCGGAGAGAAGGTCCGGCACATATTTTAAGGTGCATATAAAGTATAGTTCCATAACTTATTTTTAATTTTTTTTTTTGAATAAAAATTTAATATTGGGTGGGACGGAGGGAGTATATTAGTATAACATTTCACTTTAAGGTATAATTTAATCATGATCACTTATTGGTTGATATTAAGAACATGGCGTCATTGACTGATTTTCCTTCAATTAATAGGAAACATTTGTTACATGACCACATAATATAATTAGAATAAAGACAAAGTTATTTTTAATTTATAAAGGGTATTAACGAATGATAATAATTGATGATAAACTATGATAGGACACATTGATATTGTATTATGCATATAACATCAGCACATACAGACATACAGTATATTCCAAAATCTCTTTATTGCTTCTCTAGCTTATGTTTTGATCCATATTAATGGAAGTCTTTGATTATTGATTCATTCACTTAGCTAAAACTTTATCGAAGGCAAAATTATTCTCGATCCTTCAAATGAATTGGAAAATTAAGGTATAATTATTCGCTGTGGGGTTGGTCAATCAAGTCATGCATACAATTTTGGGATTAACTACAAGGCGTTATTGTATAAGGATATATTTATTGTTTCACTACTAGCTGAACTTGCAGTTTGTGTCATGTATTAGCTACACTCTCACACACAAGCATATTACCAGTGGAAAGCATGGATTGCTTTTAAATAAATTTAATAATGATAAAGAATTCAAATAAATAAAAGATGTTAATTTAATAATATTTGGCGAAGTATTCTTGCATTAGTATAATTAATGTTTAATATTATAAAATTGTCATGTGTGTGTGTATATATATATTAAAAATCACATATAAAAATGATTTAAATATAAGTCAATTGTTAAATATAGTAGAAAATTTTAATGTAGTTACTGTAAACAAATTGAATACTTATACCAAAAAGTAACATGTTTAATAGGATTCTACTATTAATGATAAATATCTGAAGCATGACTAAAAAATGAAGTGAAATGAATATATTGTAAGGACGCTGTGGAAAGAATAGAGGTTACAGTTGTCCAGTTTTATGCTTTTATAACAAGTATTACATGTATGTATAGTTCTAGATATATTTTGGTTTGTATTTTGATTTGGTCTGGGTCAAAGTACTTCTTGTGAAAAAAGCAAGTAAGCTTTTAAAGTAAATATTCTTGGTTGTAACTTGGAGTAAACAATAAATATTGCTTAAGTTATCACTAAAACACTCCCTCCAGAATCCAGTGAATGTCTCATCTAAACTCTGTATGCTTTGTTAGGAGAGACATTTTTCTTGAACTTCAGTACAGTTTGTGGGTTATGCACACTTTTCAACTGCTGTACACATCTTTTTTCTGGACACAAAATGTCATAACTGTGGATATCCTCCCATGAAACGAGGGATTGGTCACTTTACGTACTGAACTTTAGATCGCTTCATGCTATAAGGCCTTGGTACTTCATTGGGATGTATTATGCGCCATTTGAGTCTATTTAATTATTGCTCCATTGTTTATCGGCCTGATTAAAGCTGTTTATCTTTTTAATCTTTCCATTTGCCTTGCAATAAATATGTGCAACATAAAATGTTTTTCCCTTTTCTCTTTCAGATTTTGCGGTTATTTAGTGAATCCACTCAACAAATTGGCGTCTTGAAAGTTGATTTGGCTGACGCTAAGAAATTTCTTGGTTCTCGTAACAAACAGTTGAACCAGTTGTCATATCGGTCAGTTACATTGAGACATATAATCGCGTTGCTAGATCAAATTGAGGACATATCTAAGGTTGGTGAAATGATAAAATTTAGGTTCATTTACCTTATTTCACCTTATTGTTCTGATTCTTGATCCGATTCTTAGAATATTTCATAATATAGGAATAGTTAATGATTGGTATATTGTTAAGCTTTATATTGCAAAATTATAGTTACAAAGTTCTAAAGGCATCATTTTGCAAAGCTAAAAATGATAGGAAGCTTGGATTTGTTTAGCGAAATTATGAATTTGATTTGTTTTTATCTTATTTAGCAAATAATAGATGCATTCTACTGAATCTGACTGGAGAGAGAGATCAACATAACTGATGCATGAATTAGATCCATATATAAGAGATATTAAGATTTGATGTTAGAATTGTGTTTATAATATTTCTCAAAGTCCAACATTAAAAGTGTATTACAACTGCAAGATAATCTGTATATAGTATTTAATATATTTTTGACATATTAAAAAGTAAAATACATCTGTATAATCCTTCCAATATGTGTTGTTCAGCTTGATTCAGGAGTATATGCTCTATACCAGAATAGCCAAGATACTAAAAGCCTGGAACACTTAAATTTGAGTTTGAGATATAATTTCAAGTGCATTTTTAAATATATATCAACATATTTGATTATTTCTGTATGTTATGCAACTCACCTTGGTCAGGTGCGTCTTTTCCTTGCACCTAGTGCTAGGCTCTGAGAGCACCTTTGTACCTTGGTGCCCAGTGTATGGTATCTGCTACGAGGCATGCAATGCCTATAAACTGCTTGCAAGTGAATTTGACATTTGAGTTCTATCAACACGGGTCATATACTTTTCCTCTCTATACATAGATCTCTGGACTTTGACCCTTCTATCAAAATATACTATTTTGATTCTTTGTGCCCAGAACTTCACACAGATTCCAGAATGACCTATAATACAAAGATAATCTGATAACAGAAACAGATTATTCAATAATATGACTGCTCTTCGCGCCTTACATAAAGTGGGTTATCTAACAACTCTGCACCAGATATAAGCGATTGGTTCTGTAATTGAATAGGTTACAATTCAATCAATTATCGTTTTTTCCTTAGCCGATGGCCTGATGATATATCTTGAATATCTGATTTTGATCCTACAAGATCAAAAATAAAGAGTTTGACTCGAGAGCTTTACTTTTCTCTCACCCAGAAGCAAGATTAGTTATATTCAGCGCAGGAGAAGGGTTGGCTGTTCTCCGTGCAGAGCACCTGTCTGCTCAGTAAATATTGCTTGCTAATCTCCCTGCAAAGAACTTTTCCTAACATCTGCTTGGCAAAATATTGCTTTGCACAAATACATAGCAGTTTTAGTGAAGCTGTTAACTGAATTCAACATTCTTATATTTAGCAGATGAATATTGTTTGACACTCACGTATAGGGTCCTGCGTGTGTCTACCATCAGATCATCTCGCGTAACAGATCGGTCAATTTTTGCTATTTTCTTTTACGGTGTCTTGGTTGATACCGTCCTCTACATTACCTTCCATCAAATATAAACTTGAGGCTAAAAGGATATCCATGTCACGTTTAGGTTCCTAGTGCTTCGTCCCAAAGCATACTTCTCCACTGAAATCCTTAACTTTTCTCAAAACTCCAGCACTTGGGAGGATTACATACACAGCAGGTCTGCATACTTGTGCCATTTCCGTTTATATTGCCAGGGATTTGAGTTGCAGTTTTTTTAAATATTTTTTTTTACTTCAGGGGGGATTGCAATCCAATCTGTACTATGTTTCTTTAGTTAGTCATCCCCAATCCAGCCAATCCTACTCCCTGGAATAATCAGTGTACTAGATTTTCTCCACAACCACTATTGCCAATGGTTTGCACTGATGAAAGACAGATTTAAAAAAGATGGATATATGATATAAGTATAACCACAATAATACGATAGAACTTGGGTGAATTAACTCAATATTATTTAAACATTTAAATCAATAATTCAATATTATTTAAACATTTAAATTAATAATTCAATATTATTTAAACATTTAATCAATAATTCAATATTATTTAAACATTTAAATATAAGATAATATATGGGGATTATGATATTTATATAGAGAATAGAATCCCTACAATAACGTAATGGACTAAGGCCCAAACAATCGTGCTGATTTAAATAACCTAAATACCATGATGCTCAGACTCTTTTAAAATGATCCGACATGGACACAAATCAGCGTGTCAGATTCTTCGAACTCCAAAATCAATGACTCGGGGACACGTTTAGGATCCGACACTTGGATTTGGACACGACAATTATTATTTTTAATATAATATGATACTTTCTATAAATAAATATATATTATTTTATATAAAATAATATATAAGCTTTTGAAAAAGAGGGTAAAATAAAGACGTTATGTCTTCTCTTTCTCCTTTTACATCAATTGCACCTCTTTTCTTCTTATATTTTCTTCTTCTCTTCCTTTTATGAATGAGTTATCAAAATTAAAGATGAGATGAAGTGTCCATTTTCTAGATGGCATTCGAATCCGGATCAAAGTGTCCGTAGTACGGCTGGGTTCTTCGGAGAGTCCGAGCATCACAACCTAATTACATCCTCTATAAACTACTAACCCCGCATATAAAACATATCCATATTTCCAAACACTAAATATGATTAAACTATTTACTATTAGAAATAAGTCTCCTTTATTTTTAATACCGTCATCAGGCGGGCTATGTTATATATAACCTGTAGCTAAAGGCCTTCAATTATGGATATGTAGCTAAAGGCCTTCAATTATGGATATGTAGGGTGTGAAAGGTGGTGCTTTAAGTTTTCTACTTCATCACCCATCCTTTCGGAGGATGGATTCTTCCCTCCATGTTTAGTGTAATTTGTTATCTTCACTGGTAAATCTTCTTTTGGATACATGTAAGAAACATTTAGAGAGGGCATGTCCTTTTGTAAATTCCTTTTCGACATGTGAGACATTTTATGGCAGCACCTATGTCAACCAGTGGTTATGTCATATACAAGACAATTTCTTATTGGCATACAGTTGCACTTGATCAATCTTTGGCAATTTTTTTATCACTGATATTCTTAGTTGTAATGATTATTATCAATGAAGGAAGCAATTAAATTTTATGTTTTCTATGTTTCTGACAAGGCAAGGATAGCTTATTTATACATATATGTATGTTGAATAAGGTTCCAGAGAGAACTGGGACAACCACTTAAAAAATTAATTTTAAAATGTAAAAAATTATAAATATGTTTATATCTTTAATACATTTCTAAAAACTTAATTACCAATGACGGTATGTTTGTAAATATTTTTTTTACAGAGAATCAAAAACAGATTCTTACAATTTTGTGGCATTCTAAAAGAGATTTAAAATTTTCTTAATTAAAAACAAGTGATTGGAATTAGGGGTGGCATAATCCGACCCGACAACCCAAACCGAATTCGACTCGAAAAGTATGAATTCGGATTAGAGTTTTTCGAGTTTGGGCCAGTTTCGGCCTCGGGGTGACCCAAAATTGACCCGAAAAATCAAGTCATTTTCCTGTTAATTTCAGGAACTAACCTGAAATTATATATATATATATATATAATAAATAAAATATATTATAAAAATACCTATATTTTATATTATTGATGTATTATTTAAATTAATATATATTTTATTTAAATTTGTTTAATCAATTTATATGATTAATTTAGTATTAATTAATTTATTTTTTATTAATAATAAATATTTATTAATAGATTATTCTTATTTCGGGTCGGGTTGGGTATTCTAACTCATTAAAATCTCGGGTTGGGTCAAATTTCTGGGACAGGTCAACTTGACCCGAAACCCGGAATTGCAACCCTAATTGGAATTTTAGAATCATAGTATGAATATATAAGAATATTTTTAACTTTTTCCAATTTTTAGAATTAAAATTTTTAAGTGGTTCTCTTGTTCTCTTTTAAAGAGGCTCTCTCTTGAATCTTGGCCTATATGATGTATGTGTGTATATGTATATAGGTATGTATATGCTGGAGGTACAACAATGTTGGTATCCTTTTGCCCCGCCCCGCCCCACCCCATACAAATGTATTATTGGCTCAACTGCAAGTGCATATGTGTATGTATCGAGTCACTTTATATGTTAGCCTCATTATAAGGGGAATAAATATAACATTTTGCTCTTTTCGGAAAAGGATGTGGACTATTCTGTGACATTAGATTGTTTTGTAGCTTTTACTATTGTGTCTTTTTGGAAGATAGCTGGGGCTAGAGTGTCACAAGGATCATTTTGCTCTTAGTATTACATAGTACTCTACAATCCTTTCAAAAACATTACAGCAATTGCAGCCTGTTGGTTGTCTTTTTTATTTTGGGAATCGTATTTCTGAAACTTCTTTTGTTACAATCACACTAAAGACGTGCACTGTTTTTTATATCCAGTTCCTTTGTTGCAATCATGTTGTTAAGATAGTTGGTATTATTCTCATTCTTGAAAGATCTAAGATGGTGACATTAATTTCCTTGCCCTCCAACTCTGTTTTTTCTGATGAATGTCTCTCTCTGCTGTTTTAAATATGGTTCAGGTTCCTAATCGTATTGAGAAGCTTGTTCAAGAAAAACAGTTTTATGCTGCAGTACAATTACATGTTCAATCAATGTTGATGCTCGAGAGGGAAGGCCTGCAGATGGTTGGTTCATATTCTATCTTTTGTCTATGGCTAAAGAGAGATTTTTCAATGAGATAACCTGTTCAATTGGTACCTTTTGTTGTTTTATTATAAAATTGAGAAGCATAATCTGGGGAACTATAAGAGTATCAAGTTCCTAGGTTTCGAGCCTTGGCTCAAAAGTGTATCTTCTGTAGTATAAAATTTATTATAAGTATTACAAGCTAACATGGGAATCGTAATTGTACTATGGATTTCCTATTGCCCAACGTTATCAATCTATACTCTCCTATGAAAGGTGAAGTGAAGACAATGTCGGCCGGTATTCTGGACCTTACGGATTATAAATAGTTGGGCTTTCATGTTAATTAAAATATCATCATATTAATATTGTGATGCTAATAAGATTTTTACGTCTATATAGAAACAGTTTCTTGCATTTCATTTTAAGTGATCATGGCCTGTTTTTTTGTGTGCAAGTCCAGGAAAATCCCGACAGGGATTAAAGCCAAACTGGTGATAATTGGTCAGTTGGTACTCTTGTCCTACGAGAGTTTTAAATAGTGGACTTGTATATTAATTAGAATACAACATCAAATTTTGATGCTACTAAGAATTCTATTTCTACATAAAAGTAGTTCTTTGTATTACATTTTAACTCATTGTTATCTACAGCTCTATTATAACTTCAATATTTTTTAATCATATTAATGTATTTTATTTAAAATTGAAATATGTTACTCTTTTGTCTTTTATTTATATATCAAAATTTTATTAGAATTTTAAATAAAACATAATATTAACAAATAATATTTATTTTACAATAATTATATAATATAAATAATTCAAATTTTTTCATGACAATATTAAGACCTTGACCGGGTTTCACAAATGCTTATAAACACTTAAACTGGGCTATTTTTTTCTTTGTATGTTTGCATGTAATATTTGGACTCGTGCATGTGGTCATACTTTAATTGTTAAAGATTTTGCATCTTCTAATTGGATATTAATTTATCAACCATTATGCTCTCATATATATTATTGCTAGCCCTTGATTATTATACTCCAATGAAACTTTTTTGTGTATTTTGATAATGTGTAGTGTAACAGAATATCCAACTGAGGTATGACATGTGTTGTACAATTTTTAAACTTCAAAAACTTAATAGCAACTAGTTGATGGTTAATGTCATTCAAGATTAATTTGTTTTATTATTGTTGTGTGTTTAGTATAGTCATTACGTTATGATTTGTTCGCACCCAGGTAGGTGCTCTGCAAGATGTCCGGTCGGAACTGACTAAGATGCGAGGAGTTATTTTTTACAAAGTGTTGGAGGAAATGCATGCACATCTTTACAATAAGGGTGAATTCAGGTACCCCTTCTTATAGATTTTGATAACCAGGCTTTGTTGTAGTTCTTCCAGGTTCGCTGTCTTTCTCTGTTGCTTTTTGCATTTTTTGGTTCAGGAGAAGTTTTACCTCTTTAGTCATCCAACTTATCTCTTGTTGCAGGCTAGACTCTGAGACATGCACGTATACAATATGTATATATTGGAATCTTTGAGGAAACTTTTGCTTAACTTGCTACATTATTCGGTTTATAGAAATTTTACTCGTATCGTCTTTCTTTTAGGGACTTGGATGTGAAATAAAACACATACATATGTAGTGTTTGTTTAGTGGTTTAATGCCTTTTCCTTCTCTGTATGATATCTTGATGGCACTTCCTAATTTATTTTCTCCTCTACTATAGCTCAGCTGCTGCAAGTATGCATGACATTGATGATGCAGTTCCCACTACCACAGCGGCCTCATTCTCGATAAATAATTTACAGCCCCTTTCTCGAAGGACTAGGTCACATAAAGGCGACAATCAGCTTGGTGCATATGGTCTTGTAGATGGACCTTACATTCCTAGTTCTGTAGATGGAGGGTAAGCTATGCACACATATTTTGATTTGTATTATGCAACTTGTCTGTTAAGCCTTTATGTTGTTGTAAGCTGTGGACCACTTTTACAAGTCTTTTAATTCTAAAAAGATAGCTGATATACTATTGCCTGATATATTGCATGGCTCGTCGACCATTGTTCGCTTGATAACTGCCCATTTTTATCAAGAACTCCATACAGCCTTATATAGTACGAATCAGAGGAGAGATCATTTGCCAGATTCTTATTCCATTCTGGTCAAAGCAAGCTGTCAAATATATGGTCATGGAATAAACTTTCTTCTATTAATAGATCTGTTCACTGTTTCACCTGGCATCAGGGAAGCTTAACACTACCCAAGTTTGAATTTAAACATTCCTGGATGGAAATATAAGCAGTTGAAAGTCAGAAATTCAGAATATTATGTATAAAAATCTTTATCTGACCCAACATTTAAGAGCTTTGTCAATTTTCTACAAGAAAGAGTTGAAAATACTATAAGTTTGAACTTCTTATGAATTATATATAGTTAGCCACTCAGTTCTCATATTTTAGCTCTTTAGTAATCCCACAAGTGTTTTTAAGGGAAAAATTATCATCTGTAGACTCTAAGAAATCTAAGATTTAAGAACACTGTGAATTGCCTACTAAAATCAGTATGAGTCCCTTGAAGTCTTACAATATATCTATAACTTCAACAAGTATATACTGTTCAGTCCCTCGACGTCATTCTCAACTTCTTTTGTAATCCGTTTAGCTTATATGGTTATGACTATTTGAATACCTATTTTAGTTTACTCTCAGTGTATATCCTTCCATTTTATGTAGATATCTATGTTTATTCGTTCTTCACAGTCATGGGAAGTGAACCATTATTTTTTCTTCATTCCACTCTTTCAGTTCATCATATGATGGCCATGAAGAGGATGGTGGTCTTGATGGACATGGCGAAACTGCATCCATAAGGGTCAATGGCGGTGATAATCCTTCAAAGGATGCAAAAACTATATCTCGTCAAATTCCAACATGGCTTTCTGTTTCTACTCCTGATGAATTTGTTGTATGAGCCCCCATGCATACTCAACAATCACAGCTACTCTATAATTTTGTGCTTCCCGAATAAGCTAAGTTCTGTATTATATATTTTGTAGGAATTGTTGAAAAAGAGTGATGCTCCTGTTCATGTGAAGTATTTGCAAACTATGGTCGAGTGCCTCTGCATGCTGGGTAAAGTTGCAGCTGCTGGTGCTATAATATGGTATGCTGTCTGTCAACTTATGCAAAATCAATTTAGATATGCTGGAAAGCGTGTTCTTTAGAATGATTCCAGAGCCTTGATCTAATTTCTTTATTCTATATCTAATATTCTTTAGGTTGTGGTATCCTTCTGCATGTAGTTTCTTAATTACTGCCCTTCATTCCAAACCAGGGACACATTTATTGATGCTAAAAATATTAACAAAATCTAACACGTAGTAAGTGGTGCTAACCCAAACTTAGCACTAAAGCCGTCAGTGTTCATTCGTGTTAGAATTTCCAAAGCTGAACACTAAACCTTTTTGTGCTCTGCACAGAAGTGTCTGGTCTAGCATAAAGTATGTGCTCAGCCTTTGAATATACCCATCAGCACACATTAGTGAAGCATAAATTTTGAGAGCAAATGCGGTTTTCAACAGTGAGGATAGAATCAGCAGTGAAAGCAGGATTGAAGAAGACAGTCTTCTGTTTTTTGTATTTTAAGTAGGATTGCAATAACAAAAACTGAATTAAGTTTATCAGATTTGTAATCGTTGAATGTTGCATATAGTTTGCTTGTAATGTCTGCTGTTTTGAACTTCATGCTAACTTGATTACTCAGTTGGGAAATCTATTATTATTTCCATGGAAGTTGTTATGAGTCGGGGGCTGAAGTCTTCTGTTTGATAGATAATATTATAAAGGGTTAATTGCTAGGAATGTGAAATATTAATTAACGTGGTGATGTTATTTTTATCTTCATAGGATTGATTTCAGCAGATTGGTGAGGGGAAAGATAGCTTTCTAGTTGTGTTCTTTGTGCTGACATGTAAAAGCATTGGACCCAATTAGTACAGTAGTAACATATGTGTCATGTTAATATGTATAATACATAATCAAAAGTGTGATCTCTTTATTGCTAACAATGACGATTAGTTTGATTTTCCAAGTTATGATTAATAATCACTCATGTTTTGCATTTTTATTGGTGACAGCCAAAGATTGAGACCGACAATGCATGAGATAATAACTACCAAGATCAAAGCATATGCTGAACGTGTAATTTCTTCAAGGCCTGGCATGAATCATTCTGCACGGGATTCACGGGATTCTAATACAGCTGTACACCACATGAAAGGACAATTGCAGAGCTATCAGTTGCCAAAACAGAAACGTCAGAATGGAACATCAATGATTGGAACACTCCCGTCAGTCAGCCCTGTCTCCCCTGTAATGGCGCCAATGGGAACAGCGCAGGCTGCAGCTAAAGAAATTCTTGATTCTATTTTAGACACTGTTGTTCGGATATTTGGTAAGATATATACTTGGGTTAAGGTGATTTGATTTTTTTCCCCTTTCCCTTTAGAAATTCCTCCTAATTTTTTATTGTTAAATTGTCAGAAAACCATGTTATAGTCGGAAATCTTCTCGAATCTAAATCCTCACAGGTTGGATTGAACACACCAAAGTCAATGCCAGTAGACATAACTTGGAACCCAGATTCGGAAGCACGTGAGACCGGGGGGTACAGCATTGGGTTCTCCTTGACGGTTTTACAGGTATTTATTCTGGAACAAGTATGTTATTCTTGATAATATACGATAGATTGAGTATTTACAAATAACCAACAATAGTTTTTAAATGAATCAAAGTACCTTACAGTTATAGTGTTAATTTTTCTCTTCTCTTTTGGATGATAGAGTGAATGCCAACAACTCATCTGTGAGATTCTTCGAGCAACTCCTGAAGCTGCATCTGCTGATGCTGCTGCGCAAACAGCTAGACTTGTAAACAAATCTTCTTCAAAAGACAAAAAAGACAAAAGGCAAGAAATTTTACTGTTTCCTATTTCCATTTGTTTAATACATCCTCCCAACTTCGGTGGCTGTTTTTTTTGAATTGGATGGAATAGTTGGGTTATTTTAAGATATAGTTCTAAATGCACAAAACCATAACCTTTTGTTTGAATTTATGTTCAACCTTTATTAGTAACAGTTAAGTTCTTGATTAGCCATAAAGCCACAGAAAAACTTTCTGTATATTTTATACATTACTCATGTGAATATATCGGGTTTAGAATTGGAAGTGTGAATAATAATAAGGCATATTTTGATTGAATTGTTTCACATTCCTTATTGTTAACTTTAAGGATTTAGGCAAGTTTCTAACCAATTTCTATAGTGCTTTCGAAATTACGTACCATATTTTTATGTTTGATTATATAAATTGGGTTTAGTGATTATATTTGAAGTGATTATTATTAGTGTATATTGGTGTGCTGTATAAATAGTAAATTTGAAAGGCTTATTTATTCCATGGTTTGTGAAAATTAAGGATTTAGTCACCAGGTTATAGTGGCAATAGTGACAGTACTCTGAAAATAAAGAAGCGTTGTTGCCGGTTATATTGACCGTAATATACATTGCTTGTTTGGCGTATCTTATCAAAGAGATGTTTTAAGTATTACGAAAGCTAGTGTTTAGTATATTATTATCGTATCGAAAGATTTATTATTTTGTATGGTTCTAAATATTACTTGGACCGACCCTAGATGGATTGGATAGTTGCTTACTTGCTTGTGTTTCTCGAGTCACCCTTTTTAATTTGAAGTTTTCAGGTCGTAGATATTTTTAGAATTGTCTTTGATTTCCTTTGTTAGTTGTGCTTCTGTATGTTTTGCTTAAATTGTATTTTAGGTTTAATAAATTGTAATAGTTATCTCTGTAAGAGAATTTTGGATTTTAAATTGCATCGCATGAATTTAGCTTGAATTAATAGTTCGAAAAAGTGGGGCTGTTGCAATGGGTGTTTGACATGGGTGCATATCCATACGGAAGGTGGATACGGGAGCAGGGACTCGGCATATAAGCTTAATGCAAGTGAAATATTATAGATTTTTAATTCATGTTAAGATTTTAAAATAGTGGTTTTTACCAATAAAAGACATACACTTAATCATATATGTCGAATGTAAAAAAGATAGCATAGATTTAAGTTATCCATCAACCTGATTTCTATATAAACAAGTTTTGAGACCTTGTTTATCATTGTGAACTAGAATGTTGTCTAGGAAGTGTCCGGTTTCAAATGTAAAGGATTTGACTTATATCCCATACCCACACCCATGTAAAGTTTGCTCAACAGGGGATATGAGGACAAAATGGGAGAGTCCAGGTAACAGAACATAAATATACATACATACTCTTGTGCCTTGGTCTTCCATTTAGTGTTTTATCCAAAATTGATTCATCTCTCATCTCTTCTAATTAATTTAATTTTTAGATTTTACCATCATCATATATAATTTTTGGTTTACTTTTATGTAAAAGTTAATCACTTCTCTTTAGTTCTACGTATGTTGGATTTATCTTTTTTTCTGCATAATGCATGCATCTTCATGTTAAAAAGAATCTATGTTACCCGGACTCGGGTACAGTTGCGGATCGAAGTGTTAGATTCTTAGTTTTAAAAAATTTAGGATTTATGGAAATGGATTTGAAGTTGGGGTGCGTGGATTCGGCTTACAACCTTAACATAAGTTGTATAATACTTTTTTTTTATATTTCTTTTATCGTTTTTACATTTTTAAAAATAGCATCTTCTACCAATAAAACATGCACATAATTGTATATGTCACGTTGTAGCATAAATCACAAGGATAACACAAAACTAGTCATTAATGGACGTCAATATATAGAAACAATTTGTTGTGAAGTCATTTTGAACTAGTTTGCTTTGAGGTGAAATGTCAGGTTTTTATATGAAGGATCCGGCTCAAATCTCATACCCACACCCATATCATATCTGGTAGACAAGGTTATGAGGGCAAAATTGAAGAGTCCTAGTAACGGAGATTGGAATACATCCAGAAATGTTTGTTTTCCAGGGAAAATATTATAGCACATGCATTATATATTATTGATACAGGTTTAAAGGATATGTTACTAGCCTACTAGGTTCTTATGTATCTTGATGACTTGTTGCTTTTAACAACACTTCAAGTGCTTGAATAATTATGTGATAACCTGACAAATAAAATCCGACCACCAATTTTCACTGTTCCTCTTGAGATGGTACTCCAGGTTCTAACTCCAGCTTTTTGTTTGCATAATACTTCCCATTGGGTCCAACTCATAAATTAGTTTTTGTGCATGAATATTTTACAGTGGTTCTGATGTATATATATTTTCTCAGAGTTGGGTCAGAAGATGGTCTCACATTTTCTTTTCGCTTCACGGATGCAAGTATTTCTGTTTCTAATCAAGGTAAGCACTACTGTCATATTCTTAACTATTTTGTTGTACAATGGCAAGTCAATCAAGTCTTAACTGTGCACATTTTTTTTAGGACACGATCTATTCCTAGTGTTTTATAGTGCATTTAAAATCACTGTCAAAGGCTGTCTTGCAGTGAACTGGGTTAAAATGTTTATCTGCATTCTTGATCAGTACTATCACCCCAGGGTTCTAAGCATATCCTGTTGCTCTTCTTAAAAATCAAAAGCCACAAAGCTATCAGCCATTTACCTGATAGGTTGATTGGACTTCTACCAGATACATATCAGTGATGTAGCAAATGTCACGGGGTATATAATAATTTTTAGAGTTGCACCAGTGGCCTTGTAAAGCACTTCAGCTTGAGCAAAAAATGCCTCGTCCAAGGAAAAAACAAATATTGAACTAAAGAGTAAGGATTGGCAGTGATAATGTTTTTGAAGTCAAATTTCAAAGCCTGTCCACCAGGCATAATCTACTGAAGTCGTCAAAGGCATCTTTTGATTATCAGATATACCTCACTCAGTATGCAGGAGTAACTGTAACTCCACAAGGCCATAAGCAAGAAGAAACTATACCTGTACTTGGGTTTTATTGATTTATAGCCACCAATAAGCTTTGTATAAAAATAAAAAATTGGAGTACCGAGTCAAGTACTCAAGTACTATATTCAGTAACTGCCTCTACCACATTAATGGGCGGGGAAATTGTCTTTGCTGTCTTTGTTTAGATCAGAGGTCTGTCAAGTATAATAAGTTCTTTGGTGGTCTTGAGATGTTGATATTTTTTTTTGGAGGGTTGATATGTTGATTAATTGAAAGGGGTTGGGAATTGATATCTGAACCACCATGCAAATATTGCATTAATAAACGGGTGGTCACATGATTAAATCTTGCCAACCTAGTGGGCTGGTATCCACACACTCTTTTTTTTTATTACCTGGTGCAAGACCCTTGTGCAAGGATGTCTGCCTATAGATTAGTCAAATGCTCAAAGAGATTTTTTACTCTCGTGATGGCTGATGTAGAAAAGATGATTAATTTGATGGCTTTATGATGGTAGAATATTTTTTTGGGACACGCAAAGTTGCGAACATAGTTTTTTCTTTTAAACACTAGAGATCCCAGATTAAATCAGTGTAAATTATTCATATGAACTTTCCTATCTGCTTGGGAGTAGCATTACTCTCCTTTATTTGGGAAGACATAATGACATGTAATGTGGTAGTATAGGGTGAGCTAAAATATTTTTAAGTTGTGCTTCCAGTTAATCCTTATAATCAGTTTTTGCTCCGATTAGCACTTCTATAAATTTCTATGGAATTCTTTCTCGCCTTCATATATTAATTTAGTGAGCGTATTTGTTTTGCAGGGGATCTCATGCGCCAAAATTGGAAAAAAGGTCCAAATGTCCAAGAAGGTTATGGGTCTGCTGCTGTCTTACCTGAGCAAGGAATATATCTAGCTGCATCTGTGTACCGACCAGTTCTTCAGGTTTGGATTTATTCATCTCCGTATTTCTTTTGTTCTGGTATTTCATAACCGTGTTGTCTTGCATCTTTTTTCCTGCAGTTCACAGATAAAATTTCCTCCATTCTGCCTCAAAAGTATTCACAACTCGGGTGAGTTTGGTGTACCTGCATTCTTTTATTATGTTTAATTGTTGTTGTGCCAAATTTCACTGTTAATAACCATGATTTTTGAAACATTTTTTATGCTTTCTTCAGAACAACGTATCTTCTTTTTTTAAGTTATCATTTACCATTGGTACTAGTAGTATGAAATGATTTTTCACCCATAGCTTGTATAATCTTACTGTATATTCTTATGACAATGGAATGTTACATGTATTACCGTGCATGAAGCATCACAGTCCATATTTTTGCCAACAATGCAAATATCGAAATGCTGATTGGAATGAAAATTCTTTAGTTTTGAATGTGAAAAAGATTTACCAAAATTAGCTAAATTTTATGAAGAGATCTGTGGATTATGTTCGTAAATAGAAGCAAACTACACTACTGCAGTTGTCATGTAATTGAGGCGACAGATATGGTGGCTAAGCGCTTGCATAAGTAATGATAAGCCTCCAGATTTGCAAGGTGTTCTGGGCTGTGTGCATTATTTATGAGTTTTTTAACGCATTAAGAATGTATAACACGGAAAATTAAATTTCGTAAAGCCTTCAGCAGATTGATAGTAAGATAAAGTACTTTTAACCTACCAGTGTTGAGGGGCAAGCACATTAAATATGCAAATTATAAGCTTGACTAAAAAAACACTTGAATGGGACGGGCCCTATATGAATATTAAAATTTTGCATAATCTATAAGATTCATTTTCGGAAAAGCATACAGGTTCCATTTAACATATCTAGAATAATGATCGTATTACATATTGACTTGCCAAAACAAATTGAAAAAAATATAAATGTAGAATTGTTATGTCGTTCTTTAGTTTTAGTCGATACACTATGAGTTCTGAAGCCGTGTATAGTGGACTAATAATTGCAAAGTTTAGAGTTTCTCAGTTGCATCACATCAATCTTAAAGTATCAGAATGTCTCGTGTTGGTGTTTGCAATACGAAATGGTTCATCTATTTTGAAATGAAGAGATTACATAATAAAAGCGCACGCCGACAAACGGGTGTAAATATGTGTTCACTGTATTGTATAGTTGTATATGTAAATTGTTATGCAATACCATGAGCCCTACCGTCAAACTTAACTTTAAGTGTCAACTTTGTCTCTTGCTCAGTCATCTATGATCATCATGCTTTATAAGTTCGTCATAACAAGTAACAATTCACTAAATATTAAATTCATTAATTTGTTGAGTAACATATAGTAATATCACTGGTTCTGCATTATGGGTTTCCAAGACATTTCATTTGACGGTAGCTGATTCTTCTTAAGAACCCATATTTCTCAACCTATAGATCATCAAGATTCCTTGACAAATTACTGACATGCACTGCTGACTTATCATTGAGATATATTTTTTTCTGGATGATAATGCTTAAAATGCTCTCCTCCAGTAACATATTGTAGTTGATTGATTATATTCTTGGAATTATATTATAGATTAAATTCTATTTGTGTATTAACTGTCAGGAACGATGGACTGCTAGCTTTTGTAGAGAACTTTGTGAAGGATCATTTCCTACCGGCAATGTTTGTGGATTACAGGAAATGCGTACAGCAAGCCATATCAAGCAAGTTTCTATGAACTGTTATAATTTCCTGTTGGTCACTATTGAATGTTCAAGTGCTTTTAGTTCCTGAGATTTGATTTCTAATGTTAGGCTAAGATGGGCTTCTTTTATACTTAGGACGTTGTTTTGGTGGAATCTTACTTTGATCTATATATGTTGATAAGCTCAATCATCAGTATAAGTTTGGGCATTGTCTATGAACCTTTTTCTGTGAAGCTCGTTTCATGTAATTAATGTAGTATGTCTTCATATTTCAAATATGAGAATCTGGTAATGAGTCGAATACACATTTAATTATCACAATTTACATTTTAATGTATCCTAAAAAGAATATATACTAGTCATGGCTTTTACAAGTCATAAGTATTAGGTGTATGTACTATTTAGTTTCATGGTTTCTGATGGTTTCATATTTCTTTTTAGTTTTTTCTCCAAAAGACTAAATTGTAAAACTATTATTATAGGTCCAGCAGCATTTCGCCCACGAGCGCATGCAGCTGCAACTTATACTCCGTCAATTGAGAAAGGACGACCAGTTCTGCAAGGGCTTTTGGCTATAGACTTTTTAGCAAAGGAGGTATATGAGTTCTTTGCTTGACCTGATACATGACAGTGCATTCTAAGTGATATGTGTACATTTTAAAGTATCAAACAAATTTTTTCTCATGGTAGTGATTGGTATGATACATTAACTTGCATTTATTTGTTTTAGGTATTTGGGTGGGCTCAAGCAATGCCTAAATTTGCTAGTGACCTGATCAATTATGTCCAAACATTCCTTGAACGATCATATGAGAGATGCCGAACTTCATACATGGAGGCATGGATACTTCCCTGTGTATATCATATTTTGCTTATTTTTAATATTAGATCTATATTAAATGTCTTGGTTGTTGTTTCATTGTTTCTCATTTCTTTTCTTATAAGTTGTTTTTTTAAGTAGATTGTTTGCTTCTGCTATTCTAGTCACAGAGAATAGTTTGTTTCCTGAACTTATTTATTAGTCAAACTTCATCTTAATTGTATTTTTTTCATTCTTAATTGAATTGACAGAAGGTAGATCACATTTTTGTAAATCTTATGCTATTGCCTCTCTTATTTCTCCTATATCTTAACTTTCTCTTTGCAATGATGGATCAGGCAGTTCTTGAGAAGCAGAGTTATATGCTCATTGGGAGGCATGATATTGAGAATTTAATGCGACGTGATCCAGCTAGCGCATGCTTGCCTAATACTTTTGGTCAGATGAAGGTGGATACGGATGCTTCCGATGCGGAGACTGCTGAGTTTGAAATGGAAATGAGTGACTTATTATTGAATCTGAGACCAATCAAGCAGGTACTGGTACTGTAAACAGTAGCTTGATAGAGGTTCATAATCAAATATAATTTAAAACATGTCTTTATTTGCAGGAGAATCTGATTCGTGATGACAATAAACTTATCTTATTGGCTTCTTTAAGTGATTCATTGGAGTATGTTGCAGACTCAATAGAAAGGCATGTTTCTATTCTTAAAGCCTCACTTTAATAGGAGTGGTCATATTTAAAGATGTATATAATTAAAACATCTCTAATAATGATTTGGAACTTGAAAGTGAATTATTCATCGTCTTAACTCAAATGCAGTATACCCATTTATAATTTACTTATTATTGTAAATACAAAATTTATTCTTAATACAGAAAAGTCACATATTGGTTATATAGTATGTAGGTTTCCCTTTTTGGCTTCAAAATATGACTGTTAAATTCCCACTCTATTGATTGTATGTGACACATTTATTTTACGGACAGGCTTGGGAAGGCATCTACTAGAGCATCTAATAAAAGAGAAGAGAATGGTGCGGTAAAATCTCATCATCATACTCGAACCAGAAGCACACCACCTAAGGATCTGGTCTCATTTGCGGACGAATACAGAAAACTTGCTATTGATTGCCTTAAGGTTTTGCGTGTAGAGATGCAATTAGAGACAATTTTCCATATTCAGGTTTCACAAATGAACTTCAACTGGTGACATGCTTTACTAGGTTTAAGTGTATTCATATTACTAAAATATTCTGCCATGTTTCAATTTTCAGGGTATGACGAATAGGGAGTACTTAGAAGACCAGGATGCAGAGGAACCTGATGATTTTGTTATATCTTTAGTCGCACAGGTAGTATCTTTACCTTTTCATGGAAATTTGCAATAGGCTCTGCATTACTATTTATGAACGTGTGTGTGTGTGTGTGTTGTGTTTGTGTGTGGTGCGTGTGTTGTGATTGTATTCTGGTCATGGTCGACCTTGTTAAACTTTTGTCAAGGTACATATCAAGCAATGGTTTATATTTAGAGAAAAGAAAAGGAAAAAGTAATATAAAATAAAATCAGGCAACTATATGTTTAGGCTTTTATCTCATAGTAGTTTTAGCAATACCTAGACTTATGTAACTGTCAAGGGTTTCTCAGTGTTTGAATTCTCTCTTTTTTACCTCACCAGTCAACTGCAGATTGTATTCTGTACATGTCAAAAATCACTTCGGTCTATACAGTACCAATCTTGATATTGAATGTCGGTAGTGTCGATGCTGTTCCACATTATTTGTGTATCCTTAATTGTCGATAAAACCTTAATATCCCTTCTCTAACAACTGTCCAACACTAAAAGATCTTGATCAATTTCAAGGACATGTTACATCTGGTGTTATTTTGTACCTGATAGACTTTCAATTGCTTTTGTTCCTTCACCTTTAGCGAAACTGCGTCCAATTTAACTGTGAAAATATCAGTTTAGCTGAGATTTTGGAACAGTTTGCTGTCACATGTGCCGTTTGTACAACCACTATCCAACAACCAACCTTCTGTGGAGCTGTTTCTAACAAAAGGATGTTTGTGTGAGAATGAACAAGGTTTAGAGGATGAGTTCAAGCTTGACAACTCTCTTAAGATTTATGAGCTCTTTCCTGTGCAGTTTGTTTGATTTAGAAAAAGAAAAAAAACAAACAAAATTAAGAAATGAGGATAACTGGAATATCTTATATTTATTCAGCTAATTTTTATTTATACACCAATGTATCAACTGAATAGAGCATGATCAGGAAACTATCATGTACACTTTCAAACTAATTTGATTCTTGTTTAATATATAATTTGCTTTGGGGGCGGGTTTTAGTGGTAGCAAATTTGCTGCCTAATTTTAATGTCGGCTTGAATTTGTGGAGTCTGCTTTTTCTTTTAGTGTTTTTGCGTTAGCTTTTATTTGATTTATCTGTTAAATATATATAGTTTCTCATGTTTAAAAAAATATATTCTATCTCTGCATCGGCAGATCACCCGCAGAGATGAAGAAATGGCCCCATTTCTTGCTGGTGTAAAGCGTAGCTATATCTTTGGCGGCATATGTAGTGTTGCAGCAAATGCATCAATTAAGGTTTGCATGTGTTCATTTTCTTGTAGTCGTGATTCAGTAGTGCTGTTTCACAGTTTTGGCACTTGATTAATTTAAGGCACATGCATGAATATGAATATATCTTTGTTGACTTGAAGTATATTTCTTATTTAGGCTCTAGCTGAGATAAAAAGCATCAACCTTTTTGGGGTTCATCAGATATGTAGAAACTCAATTGCCCTGGAACAGGTTATTCTTTCATATTCTTGCTTCTACAAAATTTATTGCATTTCTGATGCAGTTGAATGTATTTTATTATATTTAATATCTTTATAAACTATAGTGCTTATTCATTTCTTTTGCCGTTAAGTTGCTCAAGGTAAATTGTAAGATATGACGCCTTGCTTACTCTAACAACATAATCGATTCTTTATGCACCCACAATGTGTTTTTCCCTAATACTTTAAAGTGATATTAAGCACCAATGTGAAAGACTAAAAAAATTATTGAAAGTTTGTTGATAAATGAAATTCTAAAAGAAGAAAATTAAATTTGTTATTGAGTCGGTCTCTGTTTCTTGAAATTAAATATCAAGTTCTTATATCATGATTTTTGGGGTGATCACAAAGCATGTTTTAAGTTCTTGCACCAATCCACAGAATGATTTAGGATAATCTGTTTTGCAAAATGATAATTATAGCAGGCATGTTTTAAATTAACTTCTTACCACCAATTTGCAAAATGATATTCTTAACGTTTTGGGGGTGATCCAATTGATCATAATCTGGCTACTATTGCTGATTGGATTACCCCATTTATTCTGTGTTATTTATAATGATCTGTATGTTATTAATAATGATCTGAACTTAAAAATGAATCTTTTTTAAAGTGAGTAGAGTATCAGGCAAAATTTTGCAGATTGGTGTATATATTTTAATGTTGCTACTAAAATAGTGTGTTTCATTTATAATTACTGGAGCAGGCGCTATCTGCTATCCCGTCAATTAATAGTGAAGCTGTGCAGTTGAGATTAGATCGCGTCAGGACTTACTACGAACTGCTAAATATGCCATTTGAGGTTAAGCATTTTGGTTTTGCAATAATTTGAGCATGATATATATGAAACATGTTTAGCTTAATATTGTGGAAGATAATCTTATTCTAATCTACTTCAGGCATTGCTTGCCTTTATTGCGGAGCACGGACACTCATTCAAAGCAGCAGAGTACTCAAATCTTTTGAAGGTATCGGTTCCTGGTAGGGACATTCCTTCCGATGCCCAGGCCCGGGTTAATGAGGTTTTGTCCCGTTAACTTCTTAACAAGCGTCCAGCAGGCAGTGAACTCTTTCCTTTTCTGTTGGAGTTGTATACAGCAATAGACTGTTGGAGTTGTATACAGCAATAGACAAATGCGGATGGATATCTGATTCGGCTGAACTTTAGAGGTATTGAATTTAGGTTGGTAGAGTGCACATGAAATGTTATACATTCTTTCAATATATGGTGGGCATTAGCAAGAGCTGTTGAATTCCCGTTCTTAGTGAAGCTTACTGCCCTGCTTATCACCAAGTACAGCTACACTTATGTTAAAATTTTGTGCTGCGTTCATAGCTGTTTAGAATATATTCATTTGCTGTGTCAAATTTTGTTTTAGTCTTCCTTTATGTGGAATGAGGGTCTATAAGTCTATTTGTTAAAATGTTGTTAGAAGTACTGTTGTATATTTTTTCTACATTTTTTTTGTAAAATCCTTTAAGTGTTAATAATCATAATTATCCATGTACTTCTTGTATCAGTGGCTCTTTTGTTTTAACCTGTTCCTATGCAAAGAGTATCTTTTATCTTGTATCAGTGGCTCTTGTAATTTACTGTCTTATGCAGAGAGGAGGATATTCTTCTACGTTCTTAAATATTATCGGGTATTTCTTCAACCAGTGGCAAATCATTCTTTGCTAGGGAGTTGGCACCTTAATTATCAAATTAGTGTGCTTATACAAGAACAAACTTGTATTATAGTAGCTATGAACTCGTAAGAAAGGTTTTATTTTTTGTTTCCTCAGTTTCTGTAAGTTTTCTACGTTATAGAAGATCCTAGTAAACGTTAATGGAAAATTAAGGCCAGTAAGAAATTCTGAGTTAAATATACAATATTCAAACAATCATAGTGAATTTTTTTTGTCACAATTAATATAAGTTGATTGTATTAATGCATCAAAAACAATCTTAAATGATCTTTTTACTAATAATATGAAAGGTGAATGGTTTTTTGTGTGAGAGGTTCAATCATTTATTATTATTATATTTTAATGGGGGTGGGAGAAGTATTCTCAAAGTTCTAGCTAACCAAATGGAAGAAGATGGTCAGGCGATAACTATTCTCCAACTTCCGAGTTGGGGGCATGTGTGCTGGAGGTTCCTTCCTAAATGGCTAAATATGCCCATCTTAAAGTTATGCGCAAGTTACAGCGTTTACTTTTGACTAGTACGTACGTAATTTCAACTTTAAAGTTTTATTATTAATTTGTAACATTTCATTGAATATAAATAAACAGCTAAACCCTGAATATTTCTAAGGTCTCGTAATTTTAAATCATATTAATAAACCAAGTGGATTTATTTAGGCAGCCAAATCCAGTTTTCCAGATTTGATTAAATCCGAATGAGTTGGTTTTTTGTTCGAGTCGAGGTGAAATTTGAATTGTCAAAAATGAGTATTTCTTATAATAATTAACAAGAATAATTAAAAATGAGGAAGCAAATCAATTGGATGCAGCAGAGAGATAAGGACCGTTTGGGGTTGTGTGTATATATCATTAAATCAAGGAAATAATTATTAATTAATACTCAATTAATAACTAAAAGAAAAAGACAGGCGACGAGCTGGTGGGTTGTGTAGTAATACTATGGAACAGTGTATGGCAAGACAAATTATACATAGAGAAACACGTAAGTATAAGCATATGGTATGTGTATGTTATGTATGTCCACGTGGAAATGTTCCATTGACCTCACAATTCATCTCATCTAGTCTAGTCTTACGCCGCCCCCACCAGCCTCGAATTGTGTGATTATTATCACTCTACAACTCCAATCCAATCCAATTGAATTGATTTCGATGGATGACGCAGCAGATGCATTCCGTACGGATTTGATGACAATAACGAGGTTCGTGTTGAACGAGGCTTCCAAATACCCTGAATCTCGTGGAGACTTCACCATACTCCTCAGTCACATTGTTCTCGGTTGTAAGTTTGTTTGTGCTGCTGTCAACAAGGTTTCTTGTTGCCTTGCCTTCCTCCTCTCCACTCTTGTGTTGTGTTTTCGTGTCGTGCTTCCCTGTGTTTTTGGAACATAAACCGCAGGCAGACTAAAATATTTTTCATGGAAATTTTTATTAGGACTGTATATACTATTAAAAAATCCAAAAATTTCCCTTGTCATTTTTATCTCTTCTCATCCCTTTTCTGAGGGAAAATAAAGGTAATCTTACCTTGTAGTATATATTTTCTTTTTATTCAAGACTTAGGAGGCCTATATGGATCTCTTTCTGACCTTTTTTATATTTTTAACTCGGGAACATCGGGTTATCATACTTTTATCCATTATTACTACATTTTTATAAAATTTAAATATTATAATAATATTATTTTTATGAGAGATTTCTTTTTCTTTTTTCCTAGAAAGAAATTCTCAAATAACAATAATATACAGGTCCTCTGTTATGCTCGTTTATATGATTACTTCATGTCAAAAAACTTACGCTCTTCTATAATGTAAATTATGTCCTCTTAAATGGACAAAAGCAAGATATTTCAAAAACTCAAGTAACAACAAATTGCTTATGTGAGTTTTTGAAATATCTAAGTTTTAGTCACAACCATCATTTGGTTGTCAAATAATGGTTCTGACTAAAATTTCAATTATATATATATCCTAACATCTTGTGTTATTACTAGAATTATATTTATTGTGCATGACTTGAAGTTTCTACCATTATTATCTCTAAATTGAAACCTTACATTTTTAGGCCGGTTTAGCCAAGCTCATTGGACTTGCTGGTGAGACCAATGTGCAGGCAAGTGAATATAATATTGTTTCTGTTTGCCACCACCGCCTCCATTCCCTGACTTATAATTTTTTGTCATCTTAAACACGTTTTTATCTTTTGGATTCCTAAAGGGTGAGGAACAAAAGAAACTGGATGTGCTCTCAAATGAAGTCTTTGTCAAGGCCCTGGTCAGCAGTGGCCGAACAGTGAGTCACTTCCACGTCTATAATCTTTAACAGATATTAGTTTAATTGTTTTCTTTTTCTCTAAAATTTGATCATTTTCTTTCAGTGCCTCCTTGTCTCTGAAGAAGATGAGCAAGTGATCTTTGTGGAGAAATCCAAGAGGGGAAGGTGTTTTATGATACGCTTTATTATTTGGAACAAACTCGTCTTTTTAACTCTGTTTCTCCGTGTTACCATTTATGAATTTTGCAATTGCTATATATCTGTTTAGACTAAATAATATTTTGTCTCTCAGGTATTGTGTTGTTTTTGATCCTTTGGATGGATCCTCAAACATTGACTGTGGTGTTTCTATTGGAACTGTAAGATTCTTATGCGGTCTCTTGTTTTTAAGTTTGTAGTTTGACTTTTTTAATGTTAACCAACATTGAAGTGACCAGCTTCATATCTTGTATCTCATCTAGATATTTGGGATCTATATGATGAAAGAAGGAGAAGAACCAACTTTAGAAGGTGCATTGCAACCCGGGAAGAATATGTTGGCTGCTGGTTACTGCATGTACGGGAGCTCATGCACGGTACGAATGAATACTGAGTCGTGTATGATCGTCCATTTAGTATAAAGTCATTCATAAAATCTGGTTTTGAGTCTTTTCAGTTGATTGTAAAATTGTAGATCAGCCCCTTACTTTTTAATGGGATATTAAAAAGATTACTAGACCATAACTTGAGTTTCTGTTCTATTATGTTCTGGTCTATTGTGACATACATCCTCCAATACAAAATACTAAAATAGAGGACTCACCTTTTTTTATTATTATTATAAAGACAATGGATCATCTTTTTTGAAATGGAGGATTGTTTTTATGACTGTGTCTGTATCCAGAATACTGAGCCAGCTTGTGTGCACGCGTGTGCACGTATTTGGTTCTTCAGTTGTTAACTTCCTTGGTATATAAATACATTTTGATTGCCTGTACATTTCATTTCTGTTTCTCAGTTTGTGATGAGCACTGGATCTGGAGTTAATGGCTTTACTCTTGATCCATCTTTGGGGGAGTTCATACTCACTCATCCAGACATTAAGGTAAGCTCACTGAAAGACGTAACTTTGTCTGTTTCTTTAAGATTTTAGTTCATTACCACTTTGAGATCATTGGTACTTTTCCAAGTGCTAATATGTACTATCCTTTATGAAAAACTGGACTTTATTTTCTGCGATGAATACTGAGTATGCAACTATGTAAAATCTTTATTGATTTTTCTGCCTACAGATTTGAAAAGATAAATATTGTCTCCATCTGCTCTAAAGTAGATGCGGAGTATTTGTTTAACAGAAAAGTGACATGACATCTAACTACAACAGAGAAAATATTAAACTTTTTTTTTCCGAAAGAAAACATTAAACTTTATCACATCTTCTTCCTTATGGTCAATTTATGTGTGTGTTGTATAATTGCTTGTGTGTATCGGTTCGTTGATATCAGCTTCGTTTCTTGTCCATTCCTGCAAACTTGTTATCCCAATTTATGTAGATATCATGCTATAGAATGGTCTTCTGCATATCATGATGTGAAGATATGTTGGTCACTTTCTGACAAACTCTTAAAGTTATTATGAAATATTTATATATTATATATCTGTTTACCTTTACATATCAAAACACATTTTATCACTTGCAAAACATGTCTCGCTGACTTCAGTGCGACTTATTGATTCATGTAATCCATTTGAACACAGATCCCGAAAAAAGGAAAGATTTATTCAGTGAATGAAGGAAATGCAAAGAATTGGGATGGTCCAACAGCAAAGTATGTCCAACAAAATTTCTTGCTATCTACTTTACTACAATTGAGATGTTGACAACTTTTCCAAATTTAGGTATGTGGAAAAGTGCAAGTTCCCTACAGATGGTTCACCAGCAAAATCTCTAAGATACATCGGAAGGTACCAAAGATAACATAGTAGATTTATTTTCTAGATTAATATTGTGTCATCATCATGATTTGAGTATTAGGGTTCTAGAAACTCAGGGAAGAGTAAGTAGTCTGCTTACTGCTGTCCATTGTTATTACAAAGTCAGTATATATTATATATATACTTTCTTGTTTGTTCCTTTTAATAGTAGTCATCTAAAACTTATTGCGTAGATACCTTACGTCCTTATTATTCATATTGATAGCTTAAGTGTTATTTATATTTTTTGATATTAGCTAGATTATCCCATTTTCTTTTTTCTTCCAGACTTTTTTTAGTGCAGGAATTTATTTAAAATTCAATCCAGTTTTGAGATGATACTTTTTCATCTGTGGTAGTCTAAACCCTGGTTAAATTTCATTTGGGCAACTGGGTTACCAGTGAATGAAAGGAAACAGCCACCGGTTCTGATACATATTGAAAATGCGCTTTGCACTAAGAACCAGATTCAAGTTTGAGCATTAGCTTTGTCACCTTGACCTCTGTTTTAGAAAACTTATTCAGATTAATTTGTTGAAAGAATGCCCAGGAGTAAGTCTTTAGTATCCTAACTTACAATGAAAACTTGATGTATCTTACTTATTTCACTAATGTACCAAGAACTAGTGTTCTAATTAATGGTTAATTAACTTAAACAAATCAACACGTCTCTTAAATCTGTTTTCCTGGTTTAATGGGGCAAGTTTTAGTGGAAACAGATGATCCTATGTAATTTAGAAGTTCCTTATATCCCACTACTTTCTATGTATTCACCACTACCGTGCTGAAGATACTTTCTTACAGGTTTAGTATATATTGTTCCTTTTGTCAGATACTGCTATAATCGTCAGTGTAAAAGGCTTTGTGATTAATTCTTCTAAATTCTACTAATAAATTGGACTTGAGTTTCTTTAGTGTACTTGCTATTTAAATTCCCATTTGCTACATGCTCACATGTTACTGTTTGCAGCATGGTAGCAGATGTTCATCGCACTTTACTGTATGGTGGTATATTTTTGTACCCTGCTGATAAGAAAAGCCCCAGTGGTAAACTAAGGTATGCCTCCTGCACAGACAAATATATTTGGACATTTTAATGCTAAAAACATAAAGATTAAGGTTGTCATTAAACTCATGTAAGTTGTTGCAAAACAGGGTTCTCTATGAAGTCTTCCCCATGTCTTTCTTGATGGAGCAAGCTGGAGGTCAGTCATTTACTGGCAAGATAAGGGTATGTACCTGAGGAGCCCTTTGATATACACAAGTTTCTTTTAATATCCATTCTGCCATATTCTCTAGATCATTATAACCTCTACTGCGTCTCTTTAATTTTATTTTACTTCTTGGTAAGCATATTAATAGGGTTTTTAATCAAAAAAAAATTATGACTATTCAATATATAGTATTTGATATGTTTAACCCGGCATCCTCTTTCATATTGAGTAAATATATAACTACTTCCCTATTGTCTGTGTTATCTTTATCCATAATTTCACTCATATGCTCTACTAAATACATTTTCTCATCAACTTTCTGAAAATTATGTGATCATATTGGCTTGTGTGTTGGTTGCTTTAAAATTCAAGCTAGAGGATGTGATTGCTAAGATAGGATTCCTAAACAGAGAATGAATAACTTGTTAATGGAAGAGAGATTGAGTTTAAATTAAGGATTGACTATGTTTAATGTCTATACGTCTGACTTGATTGAATGTTTTTGTACAGTCACTTGACTTGGTGCCAAAGCAGATACATGAGAGGTCTCCTATATTCCTTGGAAGCTACGACGATGTTGAAGAGATCAAAGCCCTCTATGCTGCTGAAGCAAAAGAATAGTACTCCTTTCATGTAAAGAAAAAGTTCAGTTCTGTATTGCAGTTAATCTGCTGCAACTTGCTGATTTATATTTCCATGGTAGAACCTGATCTTTCATGAAGATGTGTTAGAACATTAATAAACTCTTCTCTAATGATGACAGGTATGCCGTTGACACACAAAATATACAATTTAGTTCATATTAATAGAATATAAACCTATATAAATGAAAGTTATTCAGGGTTAATTTTCATCAATCTCAATGGAAAGGAAATTTAGTGTCTATATTTCTATAAAAACTCAAACATGAACTTCGCGAACTTGGTAAAAATTACATAATTTAAGGTGACACGCAACGATTATTTTTGTGTGTGAAGCCAAAACGTTCTGCAATACAAATTTTAAACAATATTAATACAGAATAGGTTAAATATTACATCCATATATTCTCTTTTGAAATTCAGAATAATAATTATTACAGAACATATAATAGGTTACAAGCTGTCTTAAAAGATGTTTTTGTTTTTTTTTGAAAAATGAAGAATCGTTTTATTGATAAATAATATTCGATAATACATCAGAAAGATAATAAAAGTTTATCATCTAACCAAAAGGTATGATTAATCATGGGTCTTGTGAAAACGGATACAGATGATATAAATCAAATCTGAACGAAACGAAAACACATCTGAAGATTTAGAAGGTTAAAATTTTCAGATTTGAAAAGAGAATATATGTATTATATAATGAATTGTGATTTAAACCAAAATATTGATATAGAAAGAAAGAGTGTAATTAAAATTAAGGTTTAAATAAAAGAACGGAAAAAAGAGAGGGAGAGGGGAGAGATTTTTTTTAGATATGACATTTAGAATTTCAAATCCGAGAACAAGTTTTGATAACAAGAAAAGAAATATTATTGTACGAACATTCCTATAGAAAATTGTTTTTTTATGCCTAAATATTTTGATTCCATGTAATCTGTAAATTTTGGGTTCATCGAGAGTGGTCATATACTCGGACCCGAATTATCTTTGCGTAAAGCAGTATTGCAGCCGAAATTCTCTTAATGCAAATTTTATACAACTCTATCTTAAAAGATGTTTAAATGATACACAAACAAACCAATGCATTGTACAATGAATCAAAATACATCTCTGTTACGAGAACAATACACATTAAAATAAATATGGAAAACAAAAGACCAGCACAAACATATGTACTCTAAAAACTTGCTCAACTGATGTGAAATTCTCCACTAGCAAGAACTTGTCTAACACTTTTTTCATACTCATCCTCTTCATCTTCCTCTTCTTCCAAATCTTCTTCTTCTTCTTCGTGTTCTTTGTTCTCTTCATCTTCTTCAGCTCCCCATACAAGACCCCCTATGGACCTCGAAGATGGAGGTGGATTCCTTGCTTCTCCTACAATTTTCATTATGTCGTCGATGGTTTGGAGGGAAACACTACTCGGAGCAACATCTCTTCTATAGTAGCTAGCTTGAGCCGTGTCCGTTAACTCCTTTGGCAAATTCTTTAGAAACCATGGATGACTCTTGATTTCTTTGATTGTAATCCTCTGGAAAAGGTAATCAAATAATATGCACACGATTAGATACAATTTTTATCTTTGGAGTGCACGATTGGATGTAGCCATAGCAACAGTTAATCTGCTCCTTGGAGTGGGGTAAGGTCTGTGTGCATACCTCTGGACTAGGGGTACTAAAAGTAAAAGACTCAAATGAAACACTTGTGTATGTGCTACACTCTACATATCAGAATTAAACACATACATACCCTGGAAGAACTCGCAACAAATATGCGAGAAAGAAGGTGCCTACAATCTTGTGAAATGTGAACATAGTCGGGTATCTTGTACTGAGTGGCCATTATTCGCTGCAAATCAGTGACAACATAATTTTAGTAACAATGCCTACAATCAGGAACTAATGAACTTAGAGGAAGTAAAATAAAAGGGGTGAAAATTACTTGAATTGTTTTTCTGAAATTTTTCGGATCATCAGGATCTTCGAAAGGGTATGCTCCCACCAACATAACATAAAGAGTCACTCCACAAGACCATACATCAGCCAACTTCCAAAATCAAGGAAAAGAAGTTTCATCATAGTTAATAACATAAATTTCATCAAAACATCCAGCTCCTGTACAATTAATCATCCTGGCCTTTCAACTGATTCATATTTTTCTACTTTTATGGAAAATAGTAATGAAACAAAAATGTTAAATTACTCGTTCTCCAAAAATCGTAATATGTTAAATTTACGAGTCCGCAGTATTTGAGGTCCTAAATATTCAAGTCCAAAGTGGAACTTCTTATCAGTAAAGTCGGTGTCATAAACTCTACTGCAAGTTGCAAAACAACTGCTAAACTACAAGCCAATTTTTGATGATGATCAAAATGAACATGCCAGTGTTTTGTTTTAGAAGTGATTGTAAACTACATAATACTTAAACTGCGCCTATAAATCAGTGGCGCACAAGGAAGCATAAAGCATTGACACAACATGAGCACATGAATGGACGGTGAAGCCTTAGATAATGGATCAATGTCACAAACAACACTAGCTAATTTACATAATTATATTATATATATATACACGTCCTTTTTTTATTTAGTACTCCTATATAATTGCCAAATTGCATCAGCATTCACCATAAAATATCTGTTTTGGACGGTGTCCCGACTTTTCTTGTACCACTCTGTCCAAACTCCAAACTATATATGTCAAGGAAAGATGATTATAAAGTGTAGATGCACTAATGGTATCTTAATTAATTTAATCTCTATAGGGTTAGTTAATTGATGATGTATCACCTACTATTAAATTTTGTTGAACGTACTTAATCAGACCCTCCGTCTAAACTAAAGATTGGGTTATCTTGATTTCTTGTATCCAACTCACCATTATTTTAACTAATTTCAGTTATTTCGTTTATTTTATATGTTTCAGTTTCAGATCTACGTATACTACAACAAAATATGGTTAAATTAATCGATATCTTTTACTAACCCACCTCATGTGGTTTAGAATGGATAAATAGCAAATAAGGAATTTCATTAGCAATAATTAAATTTGAGCTATAACAATAATGTTTCTTAGTACTGTGCATAAAATTAAAACATATCGGGGAACAGAATGGATAAATAAGTACCTTGCCGTCGTATTCATGACGGGAAAGAACCTCAGGTGCAATGTATGCCGGAGTTCCTACAGTTGATTTAGGCCTTGAATGCAGCAAAGATGACTGCGCGCAACAACCATTTTAGTCATTTTAACTGTGAACATAATTATGCAGTTATATTTATCGTATCGTACACACAGTACACAAGACTTCACCCTTTGCCAATATGTTAGAGCCTCATCGTCGAATAATAGTAATCGTAAATTTTTGTAATAATTAAACCAACCTTGGAGTAACCAAAATCACAAATTTTAAGGCGAGGCGAAGGACTGCCATCTAGAAGTGTGTTCTCCAACTTGAGATCTCTGTGACATATTTGCTGCAAAAACATAGGAGTAAATATATAATCATAAATTCATAGCAGCAAATATTGCATGATAAGTGTATACATATCATTTTGATGAAATAAATGGATACCATTGCATGGCAGAAAGAGACCCCAGAAATGAGTTGCTGAAAGAAGTACCTAGCCTGAAAATCAAAGTTCAATTAAATATTAAATTATACTAGTTAATTAAAGAAGAGTTTAATCTACTTAGTTAATTGGTAATAGTAATAATTAATTTAAGTACCTCGTGTTCACTGAATCTACCAGCAGTGCAGATTCTATCAAACAATTCCCCACCAGATGCATACTCCATCACAATTGCCAGATGGGTTGGTGTCAAAAGCACCTACTTGTGCATCATTTCATTCCAAAAAATACATCTAACATCATCTACAAATATTACAGTAATAAATCAAAGACTAAAATTGCTTCTTATATACATAATAATATATAATCACCTCCTTGAATCGGATTATATATCAATCTGATATTGGTAAAAAAAACTATCAAAATTTTGGATGCTGCTCGGATCATCACGATATTTTAACCCGGTTAACGAGAATGAGAAATACAAAATGAAGTGATGAGTACCTTGTGACCACGCTCAATATATTTCATGGCCACCAGCTCTTTGGTTTCTTTGTGTCTCATAAGCCTTGCCACACCAAAATTACCAGCTCCGATATCCTTCACTACTTCATACTTGTCCATCTCTTGCTTGATCTTTTTATTTTCTTGATAGTAATGATATTATGACGTAAGAGTGTGGGTGTGAGTATATATAGTGACAGATGTGTAACCTTTTAGTCCAATACAAGTTAACTAGACTCGAGTACAAGACCACAAGTACTGCTACAGCTACTAAATTAAGTTTCATGCATGGGAGGTCATGCATAGTATACTACTATGATATATTAATATAGATACATTTAATGGAAGTGTCAATTGAAGAAGAATCAAAGGAGGACAAGTCAAGTTTCTCCATCTTCCCCGGCCTGTTCACATAAAAAAATGCTTAGTATTTACTACAATAAATATGATAAAATATGCTAAAATGAAATGCATATTTAAATGAAATAATTTGCAATGAAGTGTACATATATATATATATATTATACAAGTGCCGGGACATGCGTTTAGATCCTAACATTTAATAACTCTTAAAATTCTAAATTATTTATATATATTAGAAAAATATATATATATATATTGGGCTCCGAAAATTAATTTTATCTAAGATCCGTTAATCTCAGCACCGGCCCTGATATTATAATATGAAGGTGGGGCTAGAATTAAGTGGACTGCATAAGTGTGATGGGAGTAGCACCGATGATGGGACTGCACAAGGTTGAGAGTTGATGAAAAATGAAAGACTGCATTCACCGATGTAGCACCGATGAATTAATTTCCTTTCTGTTTTGTAAAATTTGTTTCGAGTATATTAGGCCTCTAATTTTTTTTAGATAATTGAGGGTGGCACAAGTGTTAAGAAAAGTTTCAGGCTAGGCCTGGCCCAGACCTCTGATAAAACGCCAACACACTGCTATCTTTCAATTATTTTTGTCATAAAAAACCAATATTCGTCCCTTGTATTTTTTTTGTTTATAATCTAGCCAAACACTCTCTTCATTTGTGAGTTGTGACCGTGTGCTTATTGAAACAAGGTGTCTTTAGCATCTGCTGCATATATTGCTCTAAAGGTCGCATGCGCATTTCGTTGTTTTGAGTGTGTGATGACTGATGTTCATGTTTTTATATAAATGTTGTTTTGAGTGGGTGATGACTGATGTACGTAGATAAATTATCTAAAGTTACATGTATTTTTAATATAAAAATTTAATAACATTTTTATAATAATAGAAATAATCATCATATATTTATAAAAATAGTATTGACAACATATTATATTTTGAGTTAATTTTAAATAATTATCTAAAGGCGTCTTCAGGGTCATTAAACCCTTCTAAAAATACAACTATTCATAATTCAATAATGCGTTTGGACTTTGGAGTAATATTTCCCATACTCCCATACTTAAGAATGGTCACAGGGGCATATGTGGCCATGGTCCCTTGGAGTAATATTTCTCAATATTTCTCATACTCCCATACTTAAGAATGGTCACAGGGGTAGAGGTGGCCATGGTCCGGGGTGGTCGTAATATTGATATATGTATGTTATAATTTTAAAAAATATATTTTAATCTATATATTTAAATAAATATAATATTTGATCCGTGTAGAAAAATTTTGATCCCTATACAAAAAATTGACTCCTATAAAATAGAAATTTTTAGTTCATTAAATTTCTCTCATTAATTTATTAGATCAAATTTAAATTAAAATCAGAAAAAAATATGTATCTCAATAATTTTATGTTTATTTATATCGAAAGAGAAATAACAAAAAAATTTAGTATGGACTCAATTATAGACGGGCTTCGTACTTTGAAAGAACGCATATGTTTATTATAAATTTTGTACTAGTATTTTTGTGTATTTATTATATTGAATATTTAAAAATGTTGACAGGAAAAATTTTGACAACTCTATGAACATTCGCTAGTTTCGTCCCTGTAGTCATGCAGAACCTATTTAATATAGAATCATATTATATTGAGTGTATATAATTAAATTATTATTTACTATTAAATTTACCGCTTATTGAAGACATATTTTAAACTAATAAAGTACGTGAAAATTATTCTTAACTATTTAACAAATTAAATGTATCTAAGAAACTATCCGTATTAATAATAAGGCTTATCAACTTGAAATTTATATTTTGACAAACCAACGCAAAGGATACAGTCAGGTACTGTAATTTTTTAACGAACCAAGCTCAAGCTAGAGTCCACATTCTATCATAGCCCAATTTTAGAGTCTCACGAAAGTTGCCCACTGACAATAATAAGCCATATTACAAGTGAACACCATTTTTCATCAGCAGAAATCTGACAAAGCCAGGGCTTATATTATTTGCGTACTCAATTTTGTAATCATAGTATGTCCAGAGTTCGTTACCATAGAATACAAGTATTATTTTGCTATTTTCTTCACCTAAAACATAAATCAGAAACCTAGGTCCAATTCCTGCATTATTTGAAAAAAGTCCTATTCAAACAATCTAAGAATGAATGGTGTGTTCAGAAACATGAAATTCTAGAACTGCAAAGCGCCTCTCGTGTTCAGCTTGAACACTACAGACTAGTATATACTTCAAAAATAATTAATTAGGAAATGCTGCATACATCTATTCCACTGTATTCCTGCACCTTTATGTTTAGAGTCTACAACCTCAGAATCCTACAAAAAAAGTCCATAGGAATATACAAGATTTATTTCAATAAATTTTAACAGGTTTTCATTTGAAATATTTGACCCTACCTTTCATTTAACAAAGCAGGGTATAGTACTTACTAGTTGTGTTTTCCGTCATGGAACTGCGCATTTTTTAGTGCCTTAAAGGTTTGCAAGAATTGATTGGCTTTCTCAACCTCCCGACCCTGCCTTGACTTGTCCCATTTGTGTTCAGTAGCTAGTATCTGTATGACGCGTGGCAGTGCCTTGAATGCCGCATCAGTGTCAAGGAATGCAAGCCGACATCTCCGAGCAAGGAAATCTACTGCAGATTCACAATATTCCTCCCGTGCACAGTATGCAACTTCAGCTTCTAAATAAGGATATCCATGTGCAAGCCGTTTACCTAAGTTTTCATTCTACATTTTCACGAGAGAAAAAATGCATTATAATACACTGAATGACTAGCTATATTAGTACCGCGCGTATATAGCTCAAGTTACTTGGGCACGGGTATAAGAATACATATATTGGATGGAGAAGAATCAAAGATAAACTGCTGAATTTTTTAAGTTGGTTCTTTAGTTGGACTGGCATCCTTCATTTGGAAATTTAATAGCTGTCAAATGTAAGTAAACTTCTTCACTTTCGATAGACCTTTAGAACCTAGAAGCTAAAATAAAAGCTTGCTCAATTTTTACTCCACTTTTGGATTATATTAAGAAAAACGCCTTTTCAATGGTAGGACCACAACTGTATTATACTCAATCTCAATGCGAAGAGATAGAATGCTAGCATACAACAATGAAGAATGGAGAACGGGATACCTGGGCTATTGTAGCCACTCGATGAGCCAAAGTGCCATATGAATGAGATAAATGCCTTGCTGCAACACTATCCATCTCTCCGGGAACAATTTTGCCATGAGACATTTTATTGCGTAGATATTGTTGAGAAAGCACAGTGAAAGATGAATTCTCCCATCCTTCTCCACCAACAAGGCACAGATTATGAGTCAAACTATCATTGGTTGGCTTCAGCTTTCCTGCTTTTACCGCAGCATCAACTGCATCTTGAGCCATACTGAAATGCAGCAGTATACAGTGAGCAGGAAATTAATAACAGAAACTAGTATTAAAATAGTACTTGCAAATAAGAAGATTGAGAGTGGCGGAATTTAAACAGGCTTGTTCAAAAGAAGCATCAATATGTATTACTTGTTTTCAGTTATAATAATTAAATGAAATTTTTAAAAAATAAATAAAAGAATTACCCTCTATATGTTGTCCACTTTCCACCTGTGATAGTGACCAAACCAGGAAATTCTTCACAGACTACATGATCCCTGGATATACTTTCGGTATTTTTTGCTGTAGGATCTAGTGCCAATGGGCGAATACCACTCCATGCAGAAAGAACATCTGTGCGACGTACCTAAGTTATTACACCAATCTTAGACTCCAAATGCATACTACATTAGATGATCCAACTGAACACTTGAGAAACTTAAACTAGGTCATTTAAATCCAACAAAATTTGTAGCAAGTTAAACAAGTAAAACACGTGGACATACCCAAGAAAGAAACCGATTAAGTTCTAATAAAGTTGTGCACTATCAATATTAAATAAGAACCATCAAGAACTAGTGAACTAATACTTCTCAACACCAAATAGGATTCAACCAATGATAAATGTATAGAAAATTTACTCCAAGATATGACCAGTTTCAGGCTTTCAGCTATGAACGAAGTTATTAGCAAAACTAAAAAAAAAGTGTGAAGAAACTCAAGCCAGATTCAGATTTTTTTTTTTTTCAAAAAAAAACCCCGAAGTTGCCCACTTATAAAGTAAGAACAGATCTTAGACATGTAAAGTAGACAGGATAGCTTCAAGTTGGCCAAATCATAAGGCACATATTAAGGCCTTAACTGGAGCAACAGTAGTTGTGGCAGATTTCCCTTATCCACGTAAAATGATGTAGATCTTTACGGAAATTAGAAGACAAATCTTAGGCCATTTTATGACTGGAGAATAACTTTCGGCAGGTTTCCTATTCAACTGACAATGACATAGATCTTTAAGGGAAATAACAAACTCAGATACTTTTTAATTAACTAACAGAGGATTAGTGCTGTTGAAATAAAAGAATCCAAAAGATTTTGTGCATTTTATTATTTGACACCTACAGTCGAACATACACAGAAAATAGAAGAAATGAAGCAAAGGTAAAACTGGGTGGATGCATATTTAAACTAATGCTGCCTTACAAGAAATGAGGTTTATATCATATTATACTCATTCTATATATGTTAATGCTGCCAATTAACATGGTTTAATAAAAAATTTATAGAAATTACAATATTAAAATTAAAATTAATAAATGCTTTGTGCATCGTACATATATCTTTGTAGATGACACTACCAATCTAAAGTAACGCCTTGTAAATGGGGGTTCAACAGCTGATTATAGCTTCGAAAATTACAACTACCAAAAATCCATTCACGACTATCGTGTACCAGAATTGAACAAAGCCAAAAATCTATACACAGAATAAATTGCTGTATTGGAAGAGTTGCAACATAATATAATATACTAGCCATGCACAAACCTTAACATTCAGGTAATCGGAGATGGCATCCAGTATAAATTGAATCTCGTCCTCGTGAGGTTCTGGTAGCATGGTAATGGGGGTTTGGGAATCTGTGGTACCTGCAACTGTTCTACCCAACCATGGCAGCATGAATACAACACGTCCATCCTTAGTTTTAGGAACAATTAAACCCATCCCTTCAGGGGAATAGTAGTCGGGAAGCACTATATGCACCCCACTGCTAGGACAAATTATGGGTTTTGCATCTTTGTCGGCCAAATTCCTTACACCGTCGGAAAATGGCCCGGCCGCATTCACAACAACTTTTGCGTATGTATCGAACTCATCACCTGTACACTTAAACAATCAAACTAAGGATGATATAAATCCATAAAAATAAATGTATCCATAGCAAGGACTACACATGCAACTGTTTGAGCATGCTCAAATTTGCAGAGCATTCATCATAAACAGGCTTGGCCTACTGTATATTCCTATGAGGAACCAGAGGATGAGAGTTCAAAGTTCAAACCCCACTGGGGGCTAAATTTCGATAATTGACCTTTACCAAAAAAAAAAAAAGTGAACATGCTTAAAATGCGGGGATGGAAACCACAGGTAGAAGTGAAACACAATTACAGAATGCAAAATGGATCAATCACATTTATGATAATGTTATTGAGTAAGGTGGGTTGACACGGACTGACGGACAGAAAAAATAATAAATCAATTTTATATATATTATATTATTATTCAAGGATAGATTAATTGTAATTAATTAGGTATTCAGTTATATTAGGTTAGTAGATTTTTAGGAATATTTTATACTATAGTAGTTGATTAATAAAAGAATTTGTTCCCTTTAATGTAGGAATTTACTTATTCTCCGACTTTTAGGAAATCTACCAAAAAAATTAATTGTAATCTTCATTATTAGTTGGAGATGTATATATTATTTGTGACTTTACCGATTCTCTACAAAGATGGCATTCACCCTTGTTTCGACCCTTTTTGACATGCCCCACATCATGAGCGATGGGCTTGACTCTAACCGAACACGACCATGCCCAAACTATATAGTAGAGGTATCTACAACATTATAATATTTACTCTTTTAGTTCCTAATGGAATTTCACACATGCACCAGATGTGAGGGATACAACTAGTGCTACAAGTCCACTTCTCGTAAATCAGAAAATAAAATTACATATTCAAACCCAATACAAGTTTATTCTTTAGACTACTTAAAAAAAACTATTCTTGTATAGTTACATATAAAGTATATAAATCATTTGGCACATATACCCTGCATACCACTATAGTATGACATCCTATATTTCTTGGAAAATCTTGAACAAAAACTTCAATGCAATCTCTAAGAATATTGACTGTACTCCGACACTTCTTTATGTTTTATTTGGTTCAACGAGGGAATTATACAAAACGTACGAAATGTAGTTCAAGTCTTCACGTCCCGGAAAGTTTTTTACATTTATCCAAGTTAACATTTATCATAATTTTGTTGTAATTGATTCTTTTTACTAAACAATGTTTGGGATTTTTCTATTGTTTATATATGTGTATGTAATAAATATTCAAATAACACACACTTCCTTGGAAGTTTAATTATCTTGAGTGCATATTATTTTAAACCAAGAAGTGGTTCTCTTGCTGATACAACATTCACCAAGTAGTGTACAAAAAACTTGTTCTTTTGACGTGATAGATGTGATGAAACATATTGTGCTAACTTACCTGTTAAGTTGTTCCGGATACGTGCACCAACTATTCGGCCGCTACCATCCTCCTTCAGAAAGGATACTACTTCTGCATGATTTAATACAGCTGCACCAGCTAACGCAGCACTACATGCTATTGCAACATTAACCCGTGAATCATTCATTTGTCCATCATAATATACAATTGTTCCCTTCAGAGTTCTATCTTTACCCTTTTTTGCAAGAGTAGGAAACAGTTCCGAAGATTCTTGTGCAGAGTAATACCTCGACAAATGTAGTAATTGCTTCCCTGCTACTAAATCATAAAATTTTAACCCCGCCCAGAAATACACAACCTCAAACTTGCTAAAACATGGTGTCATACACGGCAAAGCATGACAAAGGTGAGGAGCGTTTTGGATAAGCTGTTTACGCTCATTGAGCGCATGGAAAACCAGCTTCAGTTGCCCATAGTCTAAATTGAAAACAGCTTTTTCCAAATAGCGAACACCTAAAATATAGCTTCAGTGAGTACAGCTTGAAATCAACAATATATACAAGAACAAAAAAAATATACTCCTTCCGTCCCTCCCAATTCTTCACATTTTCTATGTTAGGATGTCCCTCAAAATTCTTTACATTTCTAAACTTTCCAAAAAGTTATAAGGTTTAATAATTAAAAAAATCAATAGACTCGCTACTACCCTCCACTTTACTAATTTATTATACTTTATTTGTTAAATACTGATTGATCCGATAATTTTAACCACTTTCTTCTCATTTCTTAACATCCGTGCCTAACCCAAATGTAAAGAATTGGGAGGGAAGGAGTACCAAAGTTCTAGTTATGACAAGTAAAAGACATGAAGCAAAAATATTTAACATAAATGATAATAATAACTACTATTTTAATCTCTTCACAAAATTAAATATAATGGTAAAGAATTTTTTAAAAAAAATACAGTACATGATGTATCCATGCTGGATGTGCTGATTGTTAGTCCGAAATTTATACAAGTACCCAAGCTGATTGTTAGTCCAAAATTAAGTTAGGAGACTTCATCAGATAGAGTAACAATACATATGCAAGCAAAAAAGAATATGGGACAATGCCAAACAAACACAATACCCTGCTCTGTATTAAAAAATCAACCAACGAAAAGTGACCTAATATATGAAACCATAAAAGTACGTTTGTTGCACTCAGAATTTCTTACTAGCCATTATTACCTGGATTGAAAAGGGAAAAGGGAATTTCAGTTGTCATATAATTTAAATGTTTTATATATACGCAGTGGCGAACCCAAGATTTTTATTTAGTGGAGGTTGCCTAATATATACAAAGCAAAAAAACAGTGTATAAAGATAGAGGTAAATATTAATGTCAACATATTCAAATTCATTGCATACAACATAAAATCTATCTATTACAATAACATTCTCCTAGGTAACTTATTTTCAAACCAAAATTTAGTGGAGGCTGCAAATAATTTAGAACTTTTTACATGTAAAAAGATAAAAAGAATAGTTGAGTAGGGGCTATAGTACCCCCTCACCCCAAGCACGTATGTCGCTGTATATGCACAAAGGTTTAAGAGAAAACCTCTTTAAATGACAAAACCAGAAAACCAATATTAACCGTTGGAATATATCTAGTCTACATAATTCAAATATAAACATTAAAACCTAATATTTTCTTTCCTATCCTATCTTATCGCTAGTCGCCCTATATTAAATTTGGAGAAATAAAAGAGATCATCTTTGTTTATTTAAAGTCAATAGAGGAGAAGTCCATTGTTTCCAATGTAATCAAGTATATAACTCATGGTTACCTATATACTACAGTATTTATCCTTTCCTAGTAACAACGCAACACCGATGTGAAATTGATTATCCTTTTTCCTACTAGGTAGAAACATTTGGAAAGGAACAATGTGACATCAATGTGGAATATATATACAGAAATCCATCCGAAATTATATTTCAAATTAAGCTTGATTTGACGGATTTCAAATAGTCAGTTCACCAATCTTTAACCATTGCCACCAAACTAAATGATGATTCACAATTCAAGCAAGTCCATACTTTTCTAAAGTACTAGTTAAAATTTATATACAAGTTAATTTTCCCAAAATATTACTCGGGAAAAAATAAACCAATTTATTTGTTCCACATCGAATCACTTCATGTCTTTCACGCAAATTGTAAGTTACTAAGTTCTAACTTCTAATCAACAACAATGTATGATGATTATTGCCTTCAATCTTAATACCACACATAAACCGCTCAACGGCTTTCTCTATTCAAGTATAGGATTAATATTAGTATTTTGTCATTCACCAATAATAATAATTAACAATAACTTTAATTATCAATACAAGTTTGATTAATGTTCACACTTTACACCGCAATTCTAACAAACTTTTACACTAATCATCATCTCACTACATGACAATATCAATATAATAACACTTCAGTAAGTCACTACATAGATCCAAAGCAACATAAATGCATATAAACAAATAATATATACTAGTTTATAACCCGTGCAAAGCACGGATACTATTAATAAATTATATATTAATTATTTTATATAATTTAAATATTTCATTTAATATGATAATTTTTTATTATTAATTTCTTTTTACATTTTTCTATACAATGATGTTTATATATTAATATTTATAAAATTTTATGATAATTCATAATTTTAAATAAATAAATGAGTTTTAATAATGATGAAATTGAGTTGAATGTGAGTAAACTATATTAAAGTTGATGTTATTAATAAATTATATATTAATAATTTTATATAATTTAAATATTTCATTTAATATGATAATTTGTTTTAGTATTAATTTCTTTTTACATTTTTCTATACAATGATGTTTATATATTAGTTTTCATAAAATTTAATGATAAGTCATAATTTTAAATAAATAAAAGAGTTGGAATGGTGATAAAATTGAGTTGAATGTGAGTAAACTATATTAAAAAACTATAAGATAAGTAAGATTCTTAAATTAGAAAATATAGAATATAATTTAAATATAGTATATGATAGGGTTGAATGTATGATATATTGATTTTTTTTAAAATTAGATTTTATTAAAATTGGATAGATCGTTTACATGATTCACCAAAAATTCACCAACCAATTATCTAGTTTGGTTATTATAATATAGTATAGATTCAATCACAGCATCACATTATCTTTCGATACAAACATACATATGTTTCAATTTTCACCTAATTTAAAAGGATGTAATGTAATGACTATATATACATACATACATATAAATATATAATATACCTCCGTGAATGAGCTTCGTCGATCTGGACGACGTACCGGAGGCGAAATCCTCGCGCTCCACAAGTCCGACACGAAGGCCTCTCGTAACGGCATCAAGCGCGACGCCGCTTCCGGTGGCTCCGCCGCCGATCACGAGCACATCGAGCGGATTCGTCGCAGAAGCACCGGCGAGAGTCGACACCTGCTTGGCTCGCGACGGCACGACGGCGGTGGGATCGCTAATCTTCCTCCGAAGCTCCTCGAGAGCAGTGGCGCCGCCGCGGTCATTCGACGAGAACGTAGGACTACGGAGCGCGAGGTAAGAGCCACCGGCGGCCACGGAGATCGCCGCCGCGACGGTGGCGTGACGGAGACGCATTAATCTCGCCAGGAGGATGATGGAGAGAGAGAGAGTAATGGAGGGAATGGGCAGAGAGAGAGAGTGTGTCAGTTATATTTGTATATATAAAATATTCAGACAAAAATATTCCTTCATTTTTTCTAGAGAGAGAGAGAAGTGGATGTATTGTACTCTCCAGCAGTTTCGGGTTGACAAGTGAAGCGTTCAAACAATTTTTATGGACGCGTTTCTTTGCTGACTACAAATCTACACTATCGATTTCTTTATTTGTTTCCTTCAATATTTCAAATAATTTATTTCTTTTCTGTTGTTGTCTATATATCTATTACATTAATAAAAATATTTATACTTTATTATTAATATATTTAAAATAATATAAAAGTAGTAATAATATAATGATACTAAGAAGAGAAGTTATAGATGTTAATATATATTTTTTAAAGTATTATTTCATGCACAAGTAAAGCAGATAAATATGGATGAAACTTGAATTTTAGCATCCAATTGCCCGGGCAAAGGAAAAGTCTTACCCATGTTCAAACTTTCGGCCCGCAATTTTGACTTTGATATTTGATTTTCTCCAAAACTTTAGTCTGGCCCAATACGTTTTTAATGTGTAATATTAACGCCCTATTTGTTTTATTCTACCTCAGATTTATAATTTAAAAATTACTTGTGAATTTGTTAATTAATTATTTACGTAATAATGAAAGTTACTTGTAAATAATTTATAAATTTAATTCTTAAAATTACAAATGAATAGTTATTTATTTTCATTTTAAAAGTAATTTCTAGTATTTATTATTATTTTGTTCATTTTTATATATTATAGATTACATATGTAGTATATTGTATATTTTATTTTAGAATAATAATAAATCTATCTATACTATATTATTAAAACCGAAACAATAAAAATTTGGTAGTCGGTCAGTAAATCCATTTTTATACAACTCTTTTTGTGCAACCATATAATTATCATCTAATTTTAAAATATATATATTTTAATTGCAACTCTATCATGAGTCAGTTCACTTTTTGTGCAACTGTAAACTAATATATCTCACTTCTATCACTACTATATCTCATTTCTTTCATCACTCAAACTCTTTAATTTATTTAAATTACAAATTATTAATTAAATCTCATAAATATTAAAATAATATTATTATTTTATCTATATTAAATTAAATAACACCGTTAAAAATCTTTAATTTGTTTAAATTACAACTTATTAATTAAATCTCACGAATATTAAAATAACATTAGTATTTTATCTATATTAAATACTTTTTATTATTATATTATTATAAATGACATATTAGAAAATTTTAATTAAATATTTAAATCATATTAATAATGATAAAGGATTAAAATTGGATAGAAATTAGAATTTGAATTGGATTAGAATAATGGAATTTTGAATATAGGTCGAATTTGAATCATATTAGTTTTTTGTGTAAGTTTTTAAAACAGTATATAGGGTTTTAAAGCATTATATATAGATTAAGATCCCCTCATTATTTTATATTTTTTTGAGCCACCACAATTAAACGGTTATAAATTCCTCGCTACAAATCTTTATTCTTTTTTTTACCTTTTTTATTGAAATCCGTAAGATTTTTTATACACAACTCAGTTGTCTTTTAAAATTCACAGTCAAAATTCGTTAATTCTTGACTTTTCAAAAAGACTTTTTCGTTCTTTACAACTTTCGTGGTTTAAGTTTTTCAAGAAAATGTCGTTCAGAGGGTCAAAAAGGTTAAATACAGATCTTGATAAAATCGGAATTGCGGAGATATTTGAAATTTGAGATGTGATGTGTTTTGTTGAGTGCAAAGTATTGAATATGTGTTTAATGATGTTGTAGATTCATGAATTTTGGAAGTATTACATGTGTTACATGATTTTAGTATCGATTTTGAGGTTAGTACTTTTTGACTTACTTACGATATAAGAATATTAATTTCGAAATGTATACGATATAAGTATGATAGTTTTTTAAACCCAGTCTCTACGTTTCTATAGTTCTGGAACTGAATTTACATATTTTTATTAGGCGCACAAGTGTGTATTATTAGATACATAATAAGTGTACGTAATTATTGAATTTTAGATCCCATTCAATAGAAAAGTGTGGTGAAAAATAAGAATAAGACGTCGGTCAATGACAAAATGCAACAAGCAAAAATTGTGGACTTCTATAATGATTTTTTTTAAAATATTAAAAACGTGGGTTTAATTATTTTTCTCAAACTGTTTTCAAGACTTATAATATTTTTTAAGGAAAATTGTCTTATTAAAACACCCACTGATTTTGAGAATATTTATAAGTCTTGAAAACAATTTGAGAAAAATAATCAAACCCATAGTTTTAGTATTTAAAAAAATCCGTTATTGAAAACAGTTATTTAATAATCTTTATAAAATTATACAGTCTTTGTTCTACGGTCGCATTTTGTCAGTATTTAGCATCTTATTCTTATAACAATTTTTTTTATTAATAATAATAAAATTTTATTCTTATTATAAAAAATTAATATAACTCATAATTTGATAATATTTTATTAAAAAAACAAATTTATTTCAGAATTGAGTCAATTATATATATATCATATCATATTTTAACCTCGTATCACCCCCAATCCAATAACTATTCCAAACCTCATATTAATGCACCAACCGAACGAGCCTCTATTGATTTTGACATTATACCCGCTTTAACCTAAATAAAAATTGATATATTTTATTTGCTTTCTGCCCTGTCAAATGGTCGTAATTGGTGTCTTAAATGTAGCTATATTATTTACACAATTATTGTTACTGTTGTTGGCTTAATTTATGCACAAGTTATTATTTTCTGATTGTGTTGGGTCCATCGACCATACAGCCTAGTGTTCATATTCTTTTGTGTTGGTTATTCTCAACATATCAATGTTTATATTTTATATCGAGGCAGGTGATCACTAGGAATAAAATGGAAATTTTATCACACCACATTTTATCAAGAAAAAAAACAAGAAAGAAATTTGTTTGAGGTAGCGTTATAGTTTTGTGGTTGTAGCATGAACTTTGTTAAATTTCTAATTCTTATGTTCACATTTTATAAATCATATTACTAATTCAAATATAAAACTTTTAATTTATATAAATCGAGCTCATTAATTGTAAATCAAATGTTTTCTAATATCATATATATATATATATATATATAATATTTTTGGAGAGTACGTTCCTATTAAATGTTTTGATCTTAATTATATTTCAAGTTTGCAAATATGAAGTAAATGTAAATTTTATTAAAACATAATTTCAAAATTTAACTTTTACTGATTGAAAATTTTAGACTCGTAAAGCACATATCTATAGTGGGACACTAGAATTATTCGTTTAATATTTTGTTATTGAGAAATCTGATTTTCTTTCTAAAAAAATTCAATATTTTTTTTAAACGAATTGAAGGGCAAAAATCGATACATCAAAATATACAATCATAACATTGATTGAATGTCGAATTCATTAATTATCCAAACATCCAAACATGTTATTTGATCAAATTTATAATTTTAAATAAAATTAATGTTCACAAACAGGCCATGGTATATTTTAATATATCGGTAAGTCGGTAACCTTAATTATCATGTAAAAGAAAGGGAGAGAGAAATTACACACATATAATATAGTATTTGGTTGTAAGTTCACGGACTGTAATTTAAATGACAGTAGGTGTAAGCAAAGTAAGAAGCAATTAGATTTACAATGGTCGTTGGGATTTTGTAGATTTATATATCATGAGCATTATGATTTTAGACAGTTAAGATAGAGATTTTAGACAGTTAAAAAACTTAATACAGGGCTGGCTAATAGGTAAGCTACAATAGCCAAGTGTTCCAATCACTTTTTGCCACTTGCCCAAGCTTTTGTTTGACTAGACTCATTACCTGGCTCAAAAGTTATATATATACTGTAATACGTTGGATAAGGTTATTCTTTTACGACTCGATAATAAGAACCCCTTTTGTGCTGGATTCGGTTAAAAATATTTTAATTTTCGGATTTTAATTCCTAATAATCGATTTAAAATTATTTATTTGTAATGCTCAAAATCATTTATCTGCAGTTAAATTAAGAATTTTATATAAATACAAAAGGTCAAGTCATTGTAATAACAATATCTTTTGAATTTGTGTTTATTCGTCACAAAAAATACGGATAAATGATTAAGGACAATTATTTGTCCGACCGATTTCCTTGATTTTTCTAACTAATCATTTTTTATTTCAGAAAATAGACCTACACAGTAGCACAAGTAAATGTAAGGGGAATTTGACTTGCAGCAAGGAAAATCAAGTTAGGAGATACTAGTAATGAAGTGCACGAGCAACCTCTCACCTACAATGTCAAAAGATAGATTACACCTAGTCACTGCAATTCTCATGCTTGCTTGCTAGCTAGCGAGATTATGAGCTGGCAATGTAAGTTCACACACATAAAATCTTCGTCCTCACGAGCCTATTTAAAGCCTTATTATAGTACTCTTTAAACACACAATTATAAACCACCTACATTTTCCTAACATATCAGAACACTGCAACCTTTTTTCTTTTTTACTCAAAATGCATTCAACTCTTTTCTTCACTGCATTGTTTCATCTCCTCCTCATTCTTACTCCTCCGGTGCTCGTCCCCGACGGACTCAATCGTGTTTCGTGCATGGTCTGTTCTGCTACTAGACCTTTGGATCAAAAATCTCGAGACGCCTACGTGACATTTAATCCCGGAGACAAACGTTACACTAGTAAACAAGGTACAAAAGGCCATGGCTATGAGAATTGTATGCCTAAAGGATTTCGACGTAATTCTGCACCTAGTCGATACATAAATGATCAAACTTTCGGTTCTAGTTTGTGCTCTTCTAGCAAAGATGAAATCAAGCCATGATGTTTTATTGGTGTTGGGGGGATGTTAAACAAATCAAAAGGTGTCTGATATTCTCTATTTCTAAGAGTTTCTATTTCAGTTCTTTATCTGGTGAATGCTTTTTGCATACCTACATATGAAACTTCATTGTGTGAAAAATTATTATTGTTTGAATTGTATCCGTGGTCAGTTCGCAATATTTATTCATGGCCATGTAATTAGTTCTAATAAGAATTTGCAGTTGATTTATATTTCAATTGCTCTTGCTCCCAGTGAATCAATGCTGATATGATGTTGCATATTGGAGTGTTGGACTTCTCATATAGATGATCCTATATTTTCCTGGTTTTGTAACAATTGCATGTATGTTGATTAATATTTCGGGAGCATAATGTATACCTAAATTTTGCGGTAACGCTTTAATTTATTTATTTTGATAATTAGAATTGTAGCTTTACAAAATAAACGAGTACTTTCTAATAAATCTGGGGATTTACTATATACATTTTGTTTGGTTTTCGGACTCAACTCATTAAAAATGAATATATACATCTTTTATTGTATTTTAACTTGAACTGTGTTAAAAAAGTTTTTCACCTCTACAACAAAAATAGAAAATCTTATAATATATCTTAAAATGAAATTTAAATTCTTTCACGCTAAAATTAATTCGATAAAATTGTCAATAATTTACAAAGCTAGAGAAAAGGAAGCAAATATTACACAAAAATATAATTTATAAAGGGAGGATAAGTTGTGCACGAAATAATATAACGAATAAAACTTTTAACAAGTATCGGATAAATACTCGTATATGGTAATATGGGTACGCATTAGCTTCATTGGTAGAATTATTTTTGTTTTCACCAAGATCTTGAGTTCAATTTACTCCTATATCAATATATATTGAACAAATACTAATGTGTATTCTAAAGAATTTATCAAACAAAAAGTAGGGCCGGTCCTGTCACCATATAAATTATGATATAATATAAATAATTAATATAATATTATTAAAATTATAATAAATTACACGTGTATATTTTTACTGATGTTTTCTTTTTTTAAAATATTATTTCATTTTTATTAATAATATTGATATGTGTTTTTTTCCTTCTGCTACTAGTTATTTTCAATTTTTTTTCTTATTTTGATAAATTTTGTGGGGGCATTTATAGTTTTTGAATGGGGACATTATAACCATGATTTCATAATTTAATTAAATTAGTAATCTCAAAATTGAGTGTTGGTCTCTCTCCACTACCTTACATGTACGTCCGTCCTGGGGGTCGACCCTCTTATACCATAGAAAATTGCTTCTTGGAATGCCATTGTTCAAGCACAGGCTGACCACTGATTCAATCTTCAAACCAAAAGCCAGATCTCGCTACTATAAAATCGAAGGAGCACGCAAAGCAAATGAAGGGACTCACCAAGCAACTACTACGTTGTTTGTGCAGGCAGAATCCAGTTTCAAATCATAAGATGATGGAGTGATTGACTGCCCGGGCCCAAAAAAATTTGGGCACATTTTTTCAAATATATATATACATACATACTATTTAGTTAAAAAAATTATAAAGCCAATAATTTTCACAACATATAAATTAATAATTTAAAAATATATATTATTATACGGCGTATAAAACTAAAAATAAGTACTAATCACACACACACATTTATATATAATATGTGTGTGTATTCTAAAAAACTAGATAATTCATTATTTTAAAAAAATAGAGTTGAACCGATATTTTAGGATTAGTGGGAAGATCGTGCAAAAATTAAAACTGTAAAACTTTGTCTTTAAACTTATACGGTATGGCTCAATACTCACATAGACATATATATTTTGATATAAAAATTCATACTTTTCAAACTCTCAGTAAGAATTTTGATGTTACTACTTCTTTATAAGTTAATTGTTTAATTTTTGATTTATACGATGTTATCTAAAAAACAATTATCTCGATTAGAAAAGAGGAAAAAAGGAGGAAATAAGTTAGAATAGTCACAGAGATGAGTTATGAATAATTTTGTTATCGAAAAAGTAGATTTTCAAGAAAATTTGATAAAAATTTAGTGGCATTAAGTGAAGATTTGAAAAAATTTACCGTAAAATTTTATTATATCATAATATAATACAATAATTGATTCGAATTGATTATTAACTTTAGAGTTTTGATCGGGAGTTGAGTTTAAAAGTTATCGAGTCTAAACAGGCACCTCGAGATTCGTGAAATTTCAAGTAAACTTAATATTATATATATATATATATTAATTTATATATATATATATATTAATTTATATATAAATAATTTAAAGTTTTATAAATCTTTTAAATGTTTATAAATACAATTTTTTTTCCCGTTTATAATTAGAAACACCTCTAAATCTAAAAAATTATATTTGAATTTGACTAGGATATAAATTAAGTCAAATTCACTTTTATTAATGAATTTTTCGGTTCGAGTGAAGTTCAAATTAAGTTTTTTGGTTTATAATAGATACTCTTGAATTTAAAAATTATGTTTAAATTTGATTAAAATATACAAGTCAAATTCGCTTCTATTAATGAGTTTTTCAGTCCGAGTGATGCTTAAGTTAAGTTTTTTCGATTACATATAAAATCACATGCACCTGAATCTAACAATTGTGTTTGAATTTGACTAAAATATAAATTAAATAAAATTTGCTTTTATAAACGAGTTTTTGACCGAGTGAAGCTCAAAGTTATGTTTTTTTTTGTCAGTAGTTCAAAGTTAAGTTTAAATTACTTGAAATTCCATATATTTCAAAAATATTTATTTATATAAAAATCATGAAAAATTTATTTATATCATTACATAAATATTTATTTATTTATATCATTATAACAAACAAAAACTTTTCCCATCCTCTGGAGAAAAAACCATAATTCATATATTGAGTTTGGGGATGTGACTCTTCTATTGATGATAAGCCTTTTCATTTTTCCTTTTTTATTTCTGACTAATAAGTTTCTCTGTTCATGGAGAGTTTTTCAACCAATTTATTGGATTTTTTTTACCCGATTTTGGGTTTTGTTCTCTCCTATTATGAGAGTTTTTGGTATGTTTTTATGTTTGTGATATTAGATAAATTAGGATCAATTTCTCGAAAAAATCAAATATACATATTTATCGCGAGAATAACAAATCGTTATACTATCTCTCGAAAAAAATTGTATATTCTAGCGATATGCGCTCCAGCGAGAAATTTTCTCAATAATTGTAATTTTAATAAAGGAAGATTTAATTTAATTTATGATATTTATTCATTAAATTTTGATTTTAATTATTTTTGTACATGCGATATGGTTTTTAATTAATGAATTATTTAATTATAAAAAAATATTTATATCATTACACTTTACACTGATAGAAAAGCCCAACGCTGCAATTATTCTTATTTTTTATTTTCGAAACGCAAAATTAATAAATTATGTACTCCGTATTTGTTTAGATAACAGGTCCTATATTCTTCTATACACCCACCACCGTCCACCGATACCGATTCTTTTCTTAATCCACCGCGATCGCCTTTTTCTCTCCGCTCCAATTCATTCCATTTTCTGTCATATTGTCTAAAAATCGATATATATATATATATATATCTACACACATATACACACAATCACAGGAAACAAACAGAACCCATCTGATCAAAGAACCTATGGGTTGTGCATCATCTCTTCCAGGTAATTAATTACTCTAATCAGGGTTTTACTCTCTTTTATTTCCCATCATCACTTTTCTTCTATTTTTCTTATTATTATTACTCAATTAATATGCAATTTAGGCCTGCTTGTAGTTTGATTTCATTTTAATTAACTGAAGTTTAATATTTTAGTTAATAAATGTTGCTTATTTATATTTTAGTTAACTGAAATTATTGCAGAAAGGACCCAGGGACAAGATTTACTAAATAATTCAGATAGTAGTGGTGCCCCTGACCCTAAAAATCTCAAAGTTAAGGTATGTTTTATGTCCAATTCATATATACTTGCAGCTCGTAAATTATTAGTTTTAATATTTAAGCAGCCCTAACATAATAGCGACAGTCTCGAAAATTAATGAAATTCAGTTATAGATGTTTAATTGTATGAGTGTGTGTGAGTGTGGCTTATGTACCTCTTAATCAAAAATTAGCATTAACATATAGTATAAAGTAAGCTTAATTTGTTCGGTCGGGTGGGAAAGTATGGAGGTGATGTGAGGGAAGGAATATAGTGGTGGAAGAATGCTGTTACTTCAGCAAGTTCGTTGTTTAAGCCTTTTTAGTTCATATATCCATCCTTTGACAAGCTCTCTTGCATTAATTGGCATCGGAGCCAAAATGTCTTGATTCAAGACTATTTATCACGGTTTATCGTTAAAAAACAATGTTCACTGCCGAAATTTACTGTTTGTAGTGCAACTAAGTATCCTAATAAGTTTCAACTGATCCCTAACATATCAGCCATCAATCAACTTCAGAATAAAGTTTTTCTTTAAAGAAATTAATCAAACAATTGGCGTGCTTAGACCGCTGCCGATCAATGCATAATAACCCTAATTTCCAGCCTCCATTATAACATTAACCACCTAACCCATAACAATCAAACCCATAAATAACTATCGAAACAGATGTTACCCACCCACTGTTGTCATCAAAGTCGGTTGAGAGATTCAACACATCAAGAGAACTAACTGATTCGATAGAAATAAGAAAAAGGATAAAGAAGAAGTCCAGAAAGAGAAGGGAGAAGGAAAAATGCATTCGTGGGATATGGGGACACAGGTATTTACCAATTATTAAAGAATCCTGGATACAGGACACAGCAAATAGATACATTTTTATCTGTATATGCAAAATAAATCTTATTGCAGTAGTTACATTGCCACTCTTCTTTCCCCTTTCTCCATACCTGTCACATACTTTCGCAAAGGAAAATTAGCATTTTTTTCTTCTGAACCAGTGTTACTATTGGCACTTGAACTCATTGAACCACTCATTGAATACACACACACACACACACAGAGGAACCCTAGCAAGATGTGTGTATATAAGAAACTACAAACACAGATGCAGTGTACTATATATATGTATATGTATGTTAGTATGTATGTATATGTATGGATGTATGTATATATTGAATCTTAAATAAAGTCTCTTGTTTATGGGTTGTGATCCATAAGTTTTATCCCTTCCATTTTTATATCCATATTTCTAGAAGCTGCCTGCATCACGTATTTCTAACTCTCATCCCTGCAGGACCCCATCCACCCTTTCTTTCCCTTCTAAAATTTAATTTTAGTATTTCACCATTATTATATTCATTTTAAGTCAACACAGCTGAAGGGTGGGGAGGGTGAGAGTAGAGAACATTCCCGAGGTAGATTCTAATGTATAGATTTTTAAACGATGAGTGTAAAGAGTCACTTGTTGATGCAAGAATAAAAATAAATAAAATGATAGATAATAGTGGATTAACCTCAGAAAACCCACGAGCCTCAAGGTGATCCAATTGCAGAAGAACCACTACCCCTAGGATTTCTCAACCGCAAAAGAGAATAATATGCATGGATTGCAACCCATAACAAATGTGAAAAATCTCAATTTCAATATCAATCTATCAAAGTCTCCCAATAATAAAATATTACATCTCCTTATACAGGAGTAAATCTCTAAACTTAGCCACCAAGTAAAATCTTCATAATAAAGGAAACAAATCCTTTTCTTATTCTCTATCATATATTCTAGAATATTCCTAATATAATACAAGTATATAATTAAACTTTATAATGAATTACAATTAAATATATTTCTAAATAATAATATAAAATAAATACAAACTAATATATTAATTTTCCGTTCTGCATCATTCTCCTCGCCTTTGAAAAAAACTCGTCCACGAGTTCTATAAAATTTAAGAATTAACGAGTAAAGAGATGATTTGTAGTAGCACTGGAAGACATCCAATTCCAACTCCATATGTGAGATCGTTGGAAGTAACGTGGAAAGAATAAGATATTTTGATATGGCAATAATTCCCAATATCTTGTCTTCTCCTAGAAAATCAATATGATCTATCATGATAATATTGTTTTCCTTCGTTTCCACTTCTTTGAGGCGAGACGCCTTTGTTATCTCATATGATTTACTTTCTTCGTGATGCCGTATATGATCTCTTGACACTCTTTCTCGATGAAATTCAAAAACTTCAGTTTTAACATCCTTTTCACCATTAGGTTGATATCGAGGTGGGTATGGAGCAGGTGGAGGATTATGTTGTATACCAAGTTTATCCATGATCATTCTCAATGTTGCCTGCACATCTTCAACTTTATTTTCCAAATTTTGTAATCTCATATTGTTTTGCTCTATGAAAATGTCAAGGTGGTTGTTTACCTTCATATCATCAAGCATCTCTTTTATTTTGGCCATGGAAGCTATTTTTTCCTTCTTTTGATGAGCAATGATCGAAATTTTCTGGATGAAAAGTGAATAGTATTGATGAACAGTACTGTGAATAGTGCTGCGCAACAGTGTTTTTTTTTGGTTGCAAAACCCCAGGTCTCCAACAATTAAAAAATTGATGTAGAAACCTAAGTTCTAATACCACTTTGATGCAGGACAGGAATAAAAATAAATAAAAAGATAGATAATAGTGGATTAACCGCAGAAAACCCACGAGCCCCAAGGTGATCCAACTGCAGAAGAACCACTAACCCTAGGATTTCTCAACTGCAGAAGAGAAGAATATGCATGTATCGCAACCCATAACAAATGAGAAAAATCTCAATTTCAATATCAATCTATCAAAGTCTCCCAATAATAAAATATTACATCTCCTTATATAGGAGTAAATCTCTAAACTTAGTCACCAAGTAAAATCTTCATAATAAAGGAAACAAATCCTTTTCTTATTCTCTATCATATATTCTAGAATATTCCTAATATAATACAAATATATAATTAAACTTTATAATGAATTACAATTAAATATATTCCTAAATAATAATATAAAATAAATACAAACTAATATTTTAATTTTCCGTTATGCATCACTTGTAAGCTCTACTCATAACTTTTAAGTTCTGAATTGGAACAAAGGAGCTGAAGGTTGCATAAAAAGCCTTCGAAATATTCTGAAATATATTCAGTTTGAACATCGTTCCATTTGTTCTGATTAAATTAAGTGTAAATTATGTAATTGCAGTCAGACATTCGAACTTTATTGAGAAAGCGAAGCTAACACTGTCTGGTCAAAATTTTGTATTTTTGTTGTCAGAACTCAGAAATGTCCTGTTTTCAAATATGACAAACATGATATGAATGACATGGCAGACATTTTAAAATTTCAACTGACATGCATCGACTAAGTTTTGTTAACTGACAGAAAAAGGTTACAGTTCTCCTTTACGTAAATACACTTCTAAATTCCTGATCTAATAGTTGAGCAAAAAGAACAATGATAGTAAATTTCTTTAAATAGTTAATAGAGACTATTCATTCTGCGATTTGTGACATGAACAGTGGACGACATGGATGCCTATGCCAGACATCATGGAATATAATTGCACACTGATTGCATATAAATGATAGAGATCTTACCAATATAAAACATGCACATTAAGAGGATACCTTCCTGCGTGAAATGTGATGCTTGCTGTTGGTACATCAATTTATCATACTTGTTAATGTGCTAGGATAACACTTTAATGCTATATTATATAATTACTGAGGCCCAACTTCATTCTCGGTTGCTTATTTGGCTGAAACCAAATTAAAAACAGACAAATTATTCTTTTTGGAATGTTCAGTTGTCATGGCATGACATGGTGTCCTGGTACTAAAGAAAAAGCATGGCGTCCTGGTCGCCATCTCTTGCCCAGATCTATCCTTTTGAACAGTTATACATACATAAATATATACACATTGATTACTTGCAAATTATAAATATGTAAGAACTGTAATGGCATAGACTATGCATATATATACATAGATATTTTGCATTTCAACAATTAGATAATGATAATTTTTATTACAGATATATTTAAAAAAATCAGTTCAAGTTATTTTACAACAAAGCAAACATTAAATAATAATTTTGCATAATGTCAAAACAAATATATAAATTGTAAGTATATTATTACAAATACAATTATACTTTTTTGTATTTATTCATTATTAAACTATTTAAATTATTAGATATTTTAAATTTTTGACCCCACTCAATCATTATTGTGGCTACGCCCCTAAGCATAGTTCAGCCATTGGAATTAATATAGTTAATATCATAGGATACCTAGATTTTCCATCACTAGTCATATGTATGCGGTAGGATACTAAAATGTTAAAATTCAGACTCGATGCACCCACCATAAACGTGTTGCATCTTCTTTTATTATGCGATTAGTGGTTTATTAGTTGTTCAAGTCTACAAGTCGATACTCCAAACTTTTTCAACTAAAAATTCAAATCAAATCAACAGGTAGAGCAACTGAAATGATGATTTGTTATACGCTTTGCTAAAGAATGTTTAATCCATTTCTATGTGTTATGTAAATTCATTCTCTATACTAATAGATTTTCTTTTGTAGTTAACAAAATACCAATTGTGAATAAAACTATATAATTTTATAAAAGTTGAATTTTAAGTGGGAACACAATTTATCAAACACTGAAGTAATCTAAGACTGATCTCTAGTGCAAGTTTCTTACAACATGACCGTAGTATCTTAGTGGCAGACGATGCTATAAGGGCAAGAATTATAAGCTCATGTCTGATACTAGTACTAGAAACTAGAAAGTGTGATTTATTAGTTCCTCCAGATTGTCGGTGTTCTTCCCCTACATGTGTATGTTTGCTCCTGATAATAATATTTTTCATTGATCGTAAGTAACTTTGAGTCATGAGCAGCAGCAATCAAGAAACAATTGCGATCGCTTTGTATTTTATAAAATTTGGAGAAGGGAATAAGTTCCAGTTTGCAAATACTGCCAGTTATATTAATGCTTATGCATTTTTGTTACCCAGACTCTTCAACTATGAGTCATACCTGTGTTGGACATGACGTGACATAGGTTGGGGTATGTAGGTTAGCGTATGGGATCTGAGTCGGATATTTCAAGTTCAAACTGGACACTTCACCCTCGTGTAGTTGAGTTTGAGTCCGAAATGTTAGCTAAGGTTTGTAGGCTAGTTGCTTTGAAATTACCCTTTTAATTTTTTGTCATAAATATTCGTATTCAACGATCTCATCTGATTTATTAGTAATAGAATTTTTTGAAATTACAAATAATCAAGTACATAAATTTACATGCCAAATTACTGCACCAGTGTCCAAATTTTGGATCCATATCCAGGGCTCCTAATTTTTCTTAAACTAATATTCCGATACTTGGATCCACATACCGTGTCCAAGTCCGGGTAGAATGCTGAAGCTGATGCATACAACTGTACAAAAAGAGGGAAAATTATTTTGTTGCTTGATTATTTGCTGCACTTGCTTTTAAAGTTCTTGGTTTATATTCTTGTTTATGTGATTTGATCCATACTGATAGGTGCTTGATTAATATGCCCTCGTAGAAATTTACCCAATGTAACCAATTTCTCAGAAGTTCCAACCCTTGACAGGCTCAAAAGCAATCATCTCCCCTATATTCATGGGATTATCCCTGTCCACTTCATGTAAAAAAATGGCTAATATTTATTTATTCTAGAGATTTAATATTGCTTAAGAATACAAGTCTAGTAATCTAGTTTATGGGCCTTTGAGGGGTTGAAGAGATTGGGCATTACATTTTTAACCTTTGAGGGGTTGAAGAGATTGGGCATTACATTTTTAATAAATAAATCTACTAATATAGGCAAGATGACAGTTTAATCCTTGTGGATTATATTTAACAAAAGTTGTAGATTCATCTGGAAGAAGTTAACTAAAATGATGAATAATCTTATGAATGCAGATTGTAACTAATAAAATTTATCACCCTTTACCCAGTTATTGTAAAATGTTATATATGTTTCTGCGAATTACAGTTCAAAAGAATCTTAGAGCTGGCTATGTTCTCAAAATGATTAGTAGGTTCCAGTGCTTTCCTTTCATGCTCTCTGTTCATGATTATTTACCTAATTGGTTGGCTTAAATAATGACTGTAGCTGGTGCTGTTAGGGGATTCTGGTGTTGGGAAAAGCTGCATTGTTCTTCGCTTTGTTCGTGGTCAATTTGATCCATCATCCAAGGTAAGTTGTCTTTGAGTAGGCGAAGCTCTTCCCTTTGTCACTAATTAACTCTTATTGCTATAACTGGTGTAAAGTCTTTGTAATGCTACATATGTGCGTGATAATTTATGAACGGTCCTTAATGGTTAAATTTGATTTCTTATTTAAGGATTACATTTTCAGGTAACTGTTGGGGCTTCGTTCTTGTCACAAACAATAGCCCTGCAAGATTCTACAACAGTCAAGTTTGAGATATGGGATACTGCTGGCCAGGAGAGGTATTGTTTTGACAAATTATCATCTTAGGCTGATTGTACGTTTAAGAATTCAAAAATTATTCCCAAGGCTGGAGACTGACTTCTGTCTTTACCTGTTTCATGTGTATACATTCCAGGATAGGTCACTAATTCTTTGTGGTTTCTTTTTAGGTATGCAGCATTAGCACCTCTTTATTACCGTGGTGCTGCAATAGCACTTGTGGTGTATGATATAACCAACCCTGATTCATTTAATAAAGCACAGTATTGGGTTAAGGTATAACAGTTTTATGCTCATGCATCCTTCATTTATCTTGCAAGCTTCTTGTATCTGTTAATGTTTTCCTCTGCATTTCTTGTTGATAAATATACCTTGGTTGACTATCAAACTTCTGCTAAAAATGCTATTGTCTTGTTTTAGCTGTCCTTTCCTAGATTACTTATTGATTTGTGTTATAGGAACTACAAAAACATGGGAGTCCAGATATAGTCATGGCTTTAGTTGGCAACAAAGCTGATCTCCATGAAAAGCGAGAAATACAAGTTAAAGTGAGTGAATTGTTTATGGCCTAATACATTCAACATTACATTGTAAACTTCTAACAATACATGCTTTTTCTTTTCCCTATACGTTGGTGTTTTTTCCTAAAGGAGGGCATCGACTACGCAGAGAAAAATGGGATGTTCTTTATTGAGACCTCAGCAAAGACAGCTGATAATATAAACCAGCTGTTTGAGGTACAATTGCAACATTCAATTATTTGGATTGTGTATAATGCTTTGTATATGAACAAGCGAACAGTGGTTAGGGACAATGATGGATAAGCTTAATGAGTGATTGTATGCATGTTGATCATAAAATGATAGAAATGTTTTATAATTATGCGTTAAAAATATTAGTACTGTATATAGTTGACATGTGTTCTTTTAGTTGAATTTAAGTTTCCTTCTTACTTTTTGATCATTCCATGTTGAAATTAATTATTTTACAGGAAATCGCCAAGAGATTGCCTCGACCATCTCCCCCTACATGATTTCTAATATTGGGGGCAACTTGATAATTTTCTTATTCCGGAGGGAAGGTATTGACCATTAATATCAAGTATGTATGTTTGATTGGGGTTTGGTACTTTGATCTAAAAATGTGTGTGTTGTGCCATATATTTTACTTTTGCGATTTGACAGGTTGTTATGCATGTAATAGATGAGAGATTATTTCTTACATCAATTTATAATTGATTTCTTTGCTTACTCTTATCCATTTGCAAGTATGGGCTCTAATTGCATTGATATGGTTCATAATTGGTGCTAAAAGCTTATCCTCGGTCGGTCCAGTCGCTCACCCTGGGAGAGAATTAATAGAATGAATACTACTCTCTAAACTTATAAGGTTACCAAAAAGAACAACTTAATTTTATAACATATCAAAAAATGAATTCCTTGGAAGTATTTGTCCAGTAAATGAATTCTGGAAAATATTTTTAAGGAACGTGATTTTTGAAAAATATATTTTCAATCATTCGACTCGTGTATATTTGTTCTTTATTAGATAGTAAATAATTGAAAACTGTTCATGCATTCTAAAACAATTACTAGGGGAAAGGAAATATATTTTTTACGAACTGTTTGGTAAAGAATGAACATAAAAAGATAACAATGCCAGAGTAGTGAATTTAAGATCAGGATCTATATAGGTTGGTGATGTGCACATGGTTTTTTATTAAAACATTCATTCCTAGTTGTCAATTTTGTCATATACCTGTTTTATCTTTTAGTTTCTTTGATATTTCTACATATATATTCTATTCTATAGTAACAAAAGTTCAAGGCGGCAGTACTGTCGTGACAAGACATGTAGACTTTATATTGCACGAGGCCCAGAGAAGAGCAATAGAAAAGGAAAAGGGTTGTGAAACAATGGTTTCGTTTGGGAGTTGCATGTATATAAATAGGAGATCCCTATTAACATGTTAATTAAACCCTGCCTGTAAATTGGTATCAGAGCCATTAAATAGGAAAGTCTTCTCAAGTGAATAGTAACTTCGACTGGTTATGGCAAGATTGAAGTGAATAGTAACCGATGAATAGTAACTTTTAAATATGAATAATATCCAAGATATGTCAGAAGAATCAAAGAATAATTTACAAAAAATAAAAAATATAGCAAACAAAACATTTACATATAATAAAGAAATCAATCATCATATTGAAAGTTGTAGGATAAGTATGGAATTAATAAATGATAAAGATATAACCATAAGATTATTTAGCGAATTATTAGCTAAAAGAGATGAAGAATATAAGTTATTAGCAGAAGAAAATTTAAAACTACAAAGAGAAAAATTTATGAAAGAATTAGGATGTGAAATAAAAGTGAAAGAATTAAAAGAGGTTTTACAGGAACAATATAAAGTAATAGAAGATCAGGATAAATTGATTAATATATTAAAATTAAATCAGAAAAAATGATAAATTCTTTTGGACAAGATTTAAACTCAATAAGAAGAAAATTTAGAATATTAAAATATTATTCTATATCTTTAAATAAAATAGAAGAAGAATTAGATAGATTTCAAGATATAATAAACAATAAAAATTGGACAGAAGAGGAGGAAATGATAAATAATTGTAAAATAGCAAAGTTAATGGCATTATATAGAATATATAATAATAATATATATTGGAGAAGAAAAGAGTTATTAATTGAATCTAATCTAACTGGATAAGATGAATAATCAAAGAGACACATCATCTTACTTTGTAAGAAAAACAGAGGTAAAAGATAATGTTAAAAGAGATTTTGAAAAAATAATGCGATATGAAGAGTATAAGAAAATGGTAATAGCAAAACCATATCAAAATAATAAATCAATACAAGTAAAAGAAATGCTTAATGTATATATAGAAAAATTAAAACACAAAGCTAAAAAAGATGCAGAAATATATACTTACGGATAAAAAATGGAAAATCAAAGATATACGTTATCTTATTTTGAAAATAAATCATTGGTAAAGAATAAAAATAAAAGAAGACTTGAAAAAATAATAAGATATGAAGAGCATAAAGAAAGGATAATGAAAAGACCTTATCTTAATAGTGAATCTATAAATTATCTTATCATAATTGATGAATATATAGAGAAATTAAAAAATAAAATTAAAAGAGACTCAGAGATTTATACTTATGGATAAAGGAAAAGAAGTAGTGGAAGAATCTAATAAAACATATTATCAAATGGATACATATGAAGAAGGAACTTCTCAAAGTTTAAGTTTTAAACCAGAAACTTATTTAAAAATACAAAATGAAAAAGAAGAGTTAACAGTTAAGAAAATATTTAAAACAAATTGGTTCGAAAGAAATAAAGAAATAAGATATATAGCACAGAAACATGAAAATATTATAGATATTAATAGTATAAATGGAAGAGCAAAAATAAGCTTAATAACAGATGAGATAATAAAAAGAGAACTAAGAAAGTTAAATAATAAAGAGGTAAAGAAATATAAAAATATTTATTTTGGAGGAGTAGAATTTACTATAAAAGCATATTTTCAAAGAAATATAGATACACCTATACAGATATATATACTAGATGATAGAATATTAGGAAATATACAAGATGCATTAATATCAGTAATAAAAGGAAATTTAATTTATCAGAAATTAAAATTTACGGTACAACCAGATTTTAGCATATCATTAAAAGATGAACATAAAGAATTAGCTTTAACTTTATATTATAAATTAGATGGAATAAAAATGCCACCTGGAAGTAAAGTTATAAGTATTGAAACAAAAATGATATATGCATTAACAGGAAATCATCATGTAAATAAACAAAATGAATCAAGTATTTTGGTACCAAAGATATATCAAGATATATTAGAACAAATAGAACATAAAGAGAGTTCAAGAATAATTATACCAGAAGAAATATATATAGATTTTAATAATAGAATAATGGAAACACCTAATAAATTGATACCAAGAATGGAAGGATCAAGATTAAGTTTTAGGAAAGAACCTATAATGATAAGACAGAATAGTCTACCTAGTTTACCTAGAAGATTATTATATAATTATCCTAGGGAAATAAATTTAATAGATATAAATACAGATAGATTAAAAATAAAAGTAATAGTATTTGATGGAATAATAGCAAAAGAGTGTATTACGGAAATAAATACAGGAGCTATTAAAAGTTTTATACATGTTAGTAAAATTAATGATAATAATTGTAATAAAATAGAACCTCAAACTTATAACTATCCTGAAAATGAAAGAGAAGTAATAATTACTAAAAGTATTAATCTAAGATTTAAAATACAAGATTTAGAATATAATATAAATATAGGAGTAATAGAGTATGATAGTTCTAATGAATTATTATTAGGAAGTGATTTCTTAACTATGATAAATTATAAAATTAATAACAAAGGAATTGAAATAACAGATCAAGGTAAAGTCAGATTTATAGAAAAAATATGAATATTCAAGAAAAAATAGAAAAGAAAAAACAAAAATTACAAAAGATAAAAGATGCATTGCAAGAAGGAATATATTCACAAATAAAATATTTAGAATATTGTGAAAAAGAGAAAAAATTAGAAGAAGATATAAAAGAATTAGAAGTAATAAAGATTAAACCCTCTGAAAAAATATGGATAAATATGGGAAATGGATGGATAAAAAGAATATCTAAAAATGACTAGTAATAACGAAAAAATACAAGCTCTATGGGAAGAATTAATAATAAAAGAAAAAATAAATCTTTTAATAATGAAAATAGATGAAATCCAAAAAGAACAAATCCATTTGAGACAGATAATAAGAGAAGAATTAACAAATCTATGGAATATATCTGAGATACCTACATTCAAAATAATATTAGAAAAATTAAATAAATTAGAAGAAGAAAAAGTAAAAAATAAACAAATAATAAAGGAAGAGGATAATTTACAACCAGAATTAGTACCTATAAATGCTTGGAAAAGAACTAAAGAACCTATAATGATAGATATTAGTAAAATGAAACCTAATATCCCAGAAAATGTAGATAAAGTATTAGAAGGATTATCAACATTACATAAAAAAGGAAAGTTTTAATGGACAAAAAAGAACATAATGTTATAACATTTCTTAAAAATCATGGAAAAGAAATAATAGAGAAAGACAGGTATAAATATGAACCTATAAAAAAAGAATCCAAGGAATATAAAGAATCTAGAGAAGATATAATTAATATTGAAAGGATAGAATATTTACAATTAAAATTAGAAAGACAGAAGCAAGAACTAATAGAATTAAAAGAAATTAATTATAAACTTAAAATAAATACCAATGATGAATGGTATGAAAAGTATAAAAAATATAAAGATAAGTATAAGAATACTAAAAAAGAATTAAAAGAAGCAAAAAGAGAAATAAAAACAATTAAAAAAGAATTGCAAGAAACTAAGACAAGACTAGATATATTAGAAGAGGAAATAAAAAGGTTAAAGAATAGACCTAAGAAAACAGATAGTAATAAATCAGATAGTACTAGTAGAAGTTCTAGCAGTAGTAAAAATTCTAGATATAATCAAGAAAGAGTAAATTTTATAGAAGAATCAGATGTTAAAGAAAATTCAGATAATTCAGATATTGAAAAAGAAAATAATCAAATAATTCAAGCCTTAAGAAAAATAAATAATGTAAATGCAATTATAAAAGAGGAATCAGGAAGTGAAGAAGATATAGGAACTGATATAGAAACAGAAGACCTAATGAATGAAGATATAAATGATTATCCAGAAGAAAGACTAATAGATCCAAATTTAGATAAAATGATAAAAAAATAATAATAAAATACCTAAACATATTCCAATAGGACAACAAGCAGAATTTAAAGAATTTATAGGATCAATGTCACAAGGAGTAAATCTTAATGGATACTTCCTAGATCTAGATAATGTATATGAAGAGCAAGAAATTAATAGAAGAATAACTGATTGGAATCTTGGAACTTATATAGCTTTAATGAGTTCTCCACATAATAATAATTTAGATTATACCTATGATTTAATATCTAAAACATTAATAGGAAAAGTAGCATTTTGGATAGAATCCATAGCATACCAATTAAAAACAGAAGTAATGAGTAATGCAGGAGACTGGAAATCTATGTTACAAATATTTGATATGATATTAAAAAGAGAATTTCTAGGAGAACCTTGGATAGTAGCTAGAGATCAAGTACTAATAGAAAGAAAAATAGAAATAATAATGAATTTAAATAATATGAAATGCTGTAAAATAAATAAACTACCAGAATATACTATAAGTTTTACAAAATTCTTTTATGAAGCTAGATTTCAACCAGAAGAAAGTCTATTATATCAACAATTATATTATGATCATTTACCAGATCCATATAATACTGAAATAACTAAAGAATATAATAAATTAGAACCAAGAGAAAATACTCTAGGAGAAAGAATAAGAGTATTAAGAGGATATCTTATGAGAAAATGTGAAGAATATAGAGTACAACAAAAGGTTAAGAAAGATAAGAAATTAGGATTAAGAGAAATATGTGGTTTTACAGAAAGAAGATTAGTATTTGGATGTGATGATAAAAAGATCAAAAAATCCTATAAAAAACATAGAAAAAATTATAATAGAAGATTTGATGAACAGAAAAGTTTTAATTATAATCCATATTATAATAAATATAAAAAGAAGAAATTTAAAAGATTTAAAAATACTTTTGATAATAGAAGGAAATTTAGGTATAAAAGAAAATTTAAAAGAAAACCTTATAATAATAGAAAACTAAGTGAATGTACATGTTGGAACTGTAAAGAAAAAGGACATTATGCTAATAAATGCCCAAAACTAAAAGAAAAAGGAATAAAATACATTAATACATCACAATTTATAATGAATCTAGAACAAATAGAAGAAGATAATAATAAATGGTATAAATACGAAGAATTTTATATAAGTCAAACTGATAATGAAAGTGAATCAGAATATGAAAAGAATTTAAAATATGAATATTCTAGTAGTAAATCACAATCTGAGAAAAAATTAACAAGTGAAAATAGTTCAGAATAATGGTAGCTATTTATATAGAGGCATATGTAGAGTATAAACCTAATAAACTAATAAAACAAAAAATATTTATAGATAGTGGAGCAGATTTGTGCTTAGCTAAAAAAGAGGTAATAATACAACATAAATGGAAAAAATCTAATATTTATAAAACTAGAGTAACTGGATTTAATGAACAAAGAAAAGAATTAGATATAATAGCAGAAAATATGAGAATAGTATTAAATAAGACAGTATTTAAAATACCATTAATATATCAAGAAAACAAAATGAAACAACCAATATTATTAGGAAATAACTTTTTAGATCATTTTAAAACTCAGGTAATTACTTGTGATAGTTTAAGTTTACAAACATCTTGTAATAAATGGATAATATTAAAAAGAATATTACCTATGAATATAACCAGAGTAAATAAAATATTAGTTAATAGAGATAATAATTTGGAAGAATTAACTAAAAAATATATTGAACTATTAAAACCAAACTTTGGAGAAAATCCTGTACAATTATGGGATAAAGAAAATATATATGCTGAAATAAAATTAATAAATTCTAATGATATAGTAAGATCTAAACCTATTAGATATAGTCATACAGATCAGAAAGAATTTGAAAATCAAATAAAAGAATTACTAGATTTAAAAATAATAAAAGAAAGTAAAAGTCCGCATAGTAGTCCTGCATTCCTAGTAAGAAAACATAGTGAACAAAAAAGAGGAAAAGCTAGAATGGTAATAGATTATAGAGAATTAAATAAAAAGACAATATTTGATGGATATTTTCTACCTTATAAAAGAAATCTTATAAACAGATTAGGAAATAAAAAATGGTTTAGTAAATTTGATTGTAAAAGTGGATTCTGGCAAATAAAATTAACAAAAGATTCTATACCATTAACAGCATTCAGTGCCCCTCAAGGACATTATGAATGGATAGTATTACCATTTGGATTTAAGAATGCACCACAGATATTTCAAAGAAGAATGGATCAAGTATTTAGAAAATTAAAGGATTTTTGTATAGTATATGTGGATGATATATTAATATTTAGTGAGAGCTTAGAACAACATATAAAACATTTAGAACAATTTATAGAATTAGTAAAACAACATGGAATATTACTTTCTGAAAAGAAATCTGAAATCTTTAAAAATAAGATAGAATATTTAGGATATATTATAGATAAAGATGGATTACAATTACAAAACCATATTGTATCAAAAATACAAAACTTTAAAGATAAATTAGAAAATAAAAAAGAAGTACAACAATTCTTAGGAATAATCAATTATGCAGCAGATCATATAAAAGATTTACCACAATTAAGAAAACCTTTACAAGAATTAACAAAAAATAAGCCCTTTGAATGGAAAGAAGAACATGATAGAACAATTAAATTATTAAAAGAAAAAGTAATTAATTTACCAAAACATAGAATACCTATAGAAACTGATCAATTAGAATTATTTACAGATGCAAGTGATATAGGATGGGGAGCAGTCCTTATAGCATATGAAAAAAATGATATTGATAGAGAAAAACCTCTCGTATGTGGATATGGAGGAGGAACATGGAAACCAAATGAGAAAAATTATCATATAAATGAAAAAGAATTATTAGCAGTAAAATTTGGAATTAAAAAATTTCATTATCATTTGTTACATGTAAAATTTATTGTAAGAACTGATAATACTCAAGTGAAAGCTTTTATTACAAATAAAATAGATTTGTTGCCAGAATTAAATAAAAGAAGAAAATGGCAATCTTTTTTCTGTTGTTATGATTTTATTGTTAAAAATATATCTGGTACTAAAAATGTTTTAGCTGATTTTCTTAGCAGGTATAATCATGATGACAAATAACAATTTTGATATGTATATCAGTGATACTACAAAGGTTATTACCAACAACCATGATAAAATGGTTAAATTACATCAGCAAATAGAAGCCTTATACAAAGAGATATCAGCCATAGAACAGGAAAATACTCATTTCCTGAAACAATTGACAGAAGCTATAAAAGATAAACAAACAGTAAAGTCTTTACAAAATCCAACCACTACAATACCAACTTTTTCATCCAAACTAGTAAATATGCCTTTACCCTCTATTACCAAGCAAATCTCACCTTCTATAACTATGAGTGATAAACTGAAATATTCACCTGAAGCAATAACAGCCTTTGAAAAAATTATGAAATTTTATGATTATAAATCAAACCAAGAAATATTGAGATGCTCAAAAGTGAGTAAATATCCTAGATATTTATGTAGTGAAAATAGTAACCCAGATATTGTTGAAAAATTATTTTATTATGGATTTATTGATAAAATAATAGTAACAGAAACCTTACAAAGTATTTCAAAATTACCAACAATAATTATAGAATCAGTAAATGCTATGATGGAAGCTTTTGGAAAAGGAGCATATGGGATACAAATATTTGATGCCTCTACCGATTTGGTAGGAAAACCCATAGTAATATGTCAGATATTTAAGATAGGAAAAAATACTAATATTAATGGAGAAAGTGGTGAGTTAAAACTTCCAGAACCATGTACATTGGAGAAATTTCAAGAATGGCTATCAGTCAAAAGAGCTATTGGATTATTAACACTAAAAGGAAAGTTAGAAGATATGTTGAAAAATGGAAAGTCCAATATAATATCCTCTGGAAAAGGACCACAAATTGAAGAGATTATTACTCTTTATTATTCCCATGAAACAATTGCAACTAATCTTACAGTTTTTCAAGGGATGTATGACAGAATAATTAATCTCAAACATGCTCATGCAAAAACTACTATAGAGCAATATCAAGAAATGGCAAGTCCAAAGAAAAGACCAGTATTCATAAATTCTGGTACTATGATGAAAGATATTAGCATTATAAAAAGCGAAGGGTCATCTGATCCTTTCAAATAAATGTAGTTTATCTACAAAAATAAAAAGGATGTAGTCCTAAAAACTACAAAACAAAATAATAAACTACAAAAGAGAAGATGAAGCTGATCAGACAAGAGGAATCTAAAGAAGATAACGACAGATGGTAGAAGACCAAAGGAGTTTGCTTTATGAAAAGAAGAAGATGATTGAAGACAAAAGAAGAATACAGCTTTGAAAAAAGAAGAAAATAATACAGCTCTTGACGACTTTGAAGCCTAAAAGCAAAGATGATGGCAGACAAAAGAAGATGCTTATGGCAGACAATGAAAAGCAACTAAAAGAGATTCTTTAAATAATGTAAATGATGTAAGCAATGATGTAAGATAAGAATGAGTTTTCTCTATATAAGAAACTCAGTTTGTAAGATTTAAGATCATCTGCAATAAAAACCCTTTAAAGCTTTCATATTTCTATGGCCAGCTAAACTCTCTAAGTCTATAATTTTTACCAAGAAATTATCAAGAAATCAGTTATAATATTCTACCTAGATCATAATAATATTTATCCAATTTAAGGATATTATTATAGTATAGCATTTCAGAGGATATCTGCAGCCATCCCAGTGTCCAGGCCATATCCCGGGGAAGGGAACAAGTGCTAGGAAAGGTTGAGGCAGGCGGTGATCTGAAGTACTATTACTAGGTAATATTCGAAAAATTTGTTAATTATTATTTATGATGGATGTAGAATGATTGTTTCTGTATTCTTGATAAAAGTATTAGTAGAAATTATAGACGTTTTTTTAATTTTATCATGGAGTCTTTTAAGAATAAACAATTACATATTATTATACCATCTATATTCCTTCCCTTTTTAGGGTTAATAGATGATGAGATCCCTATTAACATGTTAATTAAACCCTGCCTTGGGAGTTGCATGTATATAAATAGAGTCCTTACATATTTAAATTTTAACCAATCTATGATATCTCCAAGCATTTTTAAAAAATATCCATTATCGAAATTGATTTTGAATAGTTTTTGGGTGGAACAGTGTCAGTTTGATGATATAGTTATGTGACTGATCTTAGCAAACTGTTATGAAGGCTTTCCTGAAACTTTATCTTTTCACATGCTAAACAAAGTTATCTGAGAATATACTTATACATAGCAAACTCATATATATGTAGGATATATCAAGTGAGTTAATCATATAATGGTAAAACTGGTAACATAGCAAGCTGTTCAGTAACAACTAACAAATCAGCACGCTATTATATATCATCAAAACACATCAGATTAACAATCTCCCCCTTTTTTTATGGTTATACACCAATATATGATTGTGCTAATATCTCCCCCTCAAACAATGCGGGTGTGAGCGAAAAGGCTCCCTCAAACAATGCTTCCTGCAAAATAAGCTCAATATGCAATATATCTCTCTCACAAATATTAGACATGCATAAAACATGTTATCTCCTGTATCAAATAACAAATATAGCATTAACCACGTAAATAAATAAATATATATATATATATATATATATTAATTACGAGAGAAACAAACAAAGAAACAAATGGATATTGAAGATATTGGTGTCCAAAGTAGTATTAATCACATAAATATGAAGATTATATATATAATTCTATTCTCCGCTTTAATATGTGGTTTAGAAAAACAAAGAATTGAATAGATTAAGAAATTAAAAATATCAATTCACCACATTTATATAAATTTTATTAATTAAAACATTATATAATGATATATTATCAAATTTACGATCATTCGGTCCTCATTTGGAGTTTTGGACGGAATCGGTAAAATTTGATTCAATCTTGGTTTATAAATTAAAAAGGCTACAAGTAAAATCAATTTAAACACATCCTGGTATCCTACACAGCATCATTTAAAAACAATTTTAATATCAATTTAATACTTTTTTTTTGCTAAGCTTTATTTTTTTACCCTATTGAGGTGAGAATTTAATACTTTCTAATATCGCTCCTTTTGTAAAATAAATATAGGGGTGACAATTTCGGGTAGCGGGTCAGATTTGTTGTACACGGTCCTATTTCTAGGTCAACCCCAACCCGACCCGACCTGAAACGGGTTGAAAAATCTCAACCCGAACCCGACCTGTTATGTATCTGGTCAACCCGAAAATTATTGAAAATTAATTATTTTATTTTTATATAATTATTTTTATTTACAATTTATTAAATAATATATAATAATAACTTTATGAGATGATATTTAAATATAATTATTTAAATAATATATAAATATATCACAAATTTATATTTTGTATAATATAATTTTATATTTATATATTATATATATTAAATTTTTGGATCGGATTCGAATATTTTTAATCAATCCGAACCCGATTCAAACAAACCCCAACCCTAATTCGTATTTTTAGGTTTTGGGCCGTGTGGTAATCAAACCTCAACTTTCAAACACGACACATGCAATTATGCGAAGCAGCGTAGGTCCCTTCCTATACCGAACTTATCCATTTTATTTGTCCTGATGAACCACTGGTTACATTTTGTCCGATCATATTATGTGGTGACAAGAATCGTGATAAAAAATGAACGAGACACAATAATATCTGGCTTTGAAAATAAATATATTGCAAGTGCTACAATAATTAACTAAAATCGAAACAAGGGAAAGGTGAATAAGGAAAAACATATAAATGTGAACGAGATTTCAAATTACGAATCTCGTAAAGTATATTTTATCCAATTGTTAGGATTGCATAAATTATTGGACGGTAATATTCTTGAATCAATATATGTATATGAGGGTGAAGTAGTATATTTCAATAATCAAAGTCATTAATTCTAGATCAAATACTTCAAAAAGAAAAACTACGGTATAAAATTATACCCCCTCTGTCCCAATTTACAAGTTTTTTTTGACTTTTTATACTCAAATTGATCGGTCTTTGACTAATAATTAAAAATTATTTTTTATAATTTAAAAAACTAAAAAATATATTTTAAAATAGATTATATATGTTTTTAATAATATAAAATTTTATTTATATGATTATATATTATTTTTAAATTACAACAAAAAATTAGTTAGTTTGACTGCACAAAAAAATAAAATGGATAACTAATTGGGGATGGAGGGAGTAATTTTTTTGCCAAACGATACAAAATTATAATTTTATTAAATAAAATATTTTACTAGACACTTTAATAGCTAAATAAAAATTTTAAAATAAAATGGAAATTTCGCTCGAATTCACACCGACGGGGTTTACGGTGTTGGTAATTATTTTTTAAAAATAAGGACAAGAATGTCTTTTAAGAACAAATTGAAAAAGAGAGAGAACATTTTTTGATATTTTTCTAACGCCATTAGTTTCGCCGGTGTGAATTCGAGTGAAAGTCCTATCTTATTTTAAAACTAATCGACTGAGTCGCGGTTCGCAGCGACTTTATAATATTTTTATAAACTCATTAAAATTATATGGAATTATCAAACAAACAATTATAAAATGACTTTATCTAAAGTAATTTTAAGAACATACATTTTACTCTTATAATAATATATAAATTAGTCGAAACAATATTTTGTAAATTGATCGTTAATAAATAGTTGATCATTTTTTATATATAAAATGTGAAATATTTAAATATTACAGAACTAAAATAGGCTAAAAATTAAATATTTTCTATCATCAGTACGATAAAATAAATAATATCTTTTAAAATCTTACTTATAAGTTCCTTACATATTTTTCGTTATCGTTTTTTATTTGATTGTCCACCCTAATAAAAATTAAAAATGGACTTGATTATATTAAATGTTATTATATGTATAACTATTATTGATTTTCTTCAAAATTCAAGTGAGCTTACTTCAAAAAAATCATAACATAGATGATTAAATTTTAATATTTAATATGTTTTTCTAATTGAACCCCTCTATTTCTAATCATTTTTAAATCCATAAATTCTAAAAAATAAGAAAAACAATTTCGAGAGTTTTGAAAACACCCGAGAATTCTCTAATTTTAACGATTAACATGCTTGTCCTTAATGAGCTGCCCTCTCGTGAAACACACTTTTTGCAAATAAGTCCCTCTATCATTTTTTTTAGATCGCCCATACAATTGTTTTTATAAGATTTGTAATTATAATATTTACTAATTATATTCTTAATTAGAAGGTAAATAGTAATTACAATTTTAATTAGATTGTAAATATTAATTTCATTAGACTTTCAATTAGAATAAGTTAATATTTCCTTATAAGACTTACAATTAGAAGACAAATAGTAATTAGACTCTTGTTAGAAGATAAATAAGAATTTATATAAATTTTTAATACAAAAATTCTAGAAAAATTAAAAAAATAGTTTCGAGCGATTTGAGAACACAAGACGATTCTCCTTTATTATAGATATAGATATAGATAGACATAGATATAAATATTTGGTTTAGCTATTAAAGTATTGAGTTCAATTTATAAAAACATTTTCCTTAAGGCCGTCAAACTGTAATTTACCGTTTATTTTATTACCAATATATTTATTCCGTTGATTCATCATCCATGGGTCTAGTTTACTCTGGAGTCTTCAAGTGCGTATATTATCCAGACTGAAGGAACGATATATGGGCAAAGATATTATCACAAGAGCTTTCAAATGATTTTTGCCATTTATCAATTTGGATCTAGATGTGACGGGGTTGTAGTTATTCCATGTCTATCAATAATTTCAATATCTGCATGTGTGTGTGATGTGGAGAATCGACGATTCGACATCATCATCATCATCTATTTTTCATATTTTTATTTGTTTGTCCTGTGACTTGTGGAGTTGAAGATCGGATCTTTATTTTTATTAATCTAACTATTTATCACGTTCGTTTCAAGAATGTGTGAATTTTGTTAATGTATTAAAGTTAGTATATTTTTATAATTCATCTTCCTGAAATTTAATAGATACTGACTTGCATTCACGCGAGGCACAATTTTTTATTATATTATATCATTTTTAATATTTTTATATAAATTTAATATATTTATATTTTAAAACGATAATATTTTTATATTTTGTTTAAAGATGTGTTTTTGTATTTTGTTTATATTTTTGTACGATATACTATTTTAGATTTCATAATTAGTGTGTAAACGAGTCAAACATTTCATTTGATACTCGAGTTTTACTCGTAAATATTCGAATTCAGTTCAACAATAATTGAACCGAGCTCGAGCCATTCAAATATTTTATTCGAGTTTGAAACTACTCAGTAAAACTCGATAGTCAAAGCTTATTTTTATATATATTTTACATATTTAATTAAATCGAGCTTATCAAATTCAAGTTTTTATAAATGATTAGGATAACTAATTCAAGTTTTCAAGTTCCCGAACCTATCGAATTTTTATTGAGTTGAACTTCAAACTTGAAAATCATGATTCGATCGAGTTCAATCTCGAACTCAAACCTAAATTATTTTATGGTGCTCAAATTTAAATCTGATATTATTCGACTGGGTTCAGCTCACTTACACTCATATATTCCCGATATTGAATAACACACTTATTTGGCTGAAGGATCGTAAAACAAATTTTACGTTTATAGATTATAGCATGAAATTCAATGTCCAAATGAAATTTATGTCTAGGTTCAACGCATCTTCAAAAACGCAATTTTTTCCCTTCCTTTTTTATATATTTCAAAAACACACTTCCGTACGAGAATATGAAATACGCATGCACAACATTGGAATGTAAACGCATTAAACTCAGAATTTTATAAAATTCAAATTTAAATATTTTTATATTTTAAAAGTAGATATTAAATTTAATATTCAATATTCAAATTAACAGTTGAAGAAATATAGTTTTTATTTTAATATTTGGAATGGTAGATTTATAAGATGTATGTAATAGTGTGATTCATTGAAAAAGAGTTGTATGAAATTGTAATTATTGTTAAATTCTTGGATATATTTTAATAGATTAAATTTATATGTTTCTCATAATTGCAACAAGTCATTATATTATATCAACCATTATTCTAAAGAGAACACTCTTATATTAAATTAAATTTACATGTTTCTCATCATTGCAACAAGTCATTATATTATCTCAACCATTATTATGGAAAAAATACTCTTATATAGAGTTATACAGAGAATTTTTCTACCGTAAAATCTTATAAATAATTTTAATATTTGATTCTACAATAAAATATTAATCATAAATAATCTTGACAAAAAATTTAATCCATAAAAAGTAAGAGAAAAAACTGATTTTTAATTTAATTCTACCGTAAAATCATTCTCAGTAAAATTTATAAAAAAAAATTATAGAATTTTTTTTAATATTAAAACTGCTTTGTAGAGAAAAACATTCTCATATTTTTAGACTAAACTCATTTTTAGCTTATATAGTAAGTAAATATAGATTTTATTATTAAATAAATTTAAATATATTATTTTTATATTATATCTGAAATTATGTAAAATTAAAAATATTATCAAATAACTATCTAATTTTTCCGATAATTTTTTTTCTAATAACAATTTTTGAATAATAATCTTAAACGAAACCGAAATGAGAAAAGAGAATGATATAAAAGATAAAATTATATACTTATTTTTTCGAAATTAAGTCCACTAAAATTTAAAGGAAATAAATTATTTTCCTATATATTTTTTTGAATAACTTTTAATATTAAAATTATTTGCTTGCATAATAATTTTATTATTAACTTATTAAAATTCTATAGTATATTAATAGCAGTAGTATATAAATTGGCAATGGCCCTATGTGTCACTATTACACCAACAAATGACCAAAATGACACAATAGGTAGAATGACCCAAAATGTTATTACAAAACGCTACATGAAGTTGAGTTTTCACAAAAACGCTATATAGTGTTGCGTCTTGAGCAAAAAAAAATTTTGGTTAAATTTTTAAAGTTTAAAACGCAAGATGAAGTAGAGTTTTAGGACAAAACGCAAGATGAAGTAGAGTTTTAGGGGAAAACGCTACTTTAGGTTGAGTTTCGCACAAATTTTTTTTAAAAATATTTGTGAAAAACGTGACATTTAAATGACGTTTTGTATCAAAAATCAAAAAAACAAAAACGCTAAATTATATTGAGTTTTAAAATGACATTTAGAGTCATTTTTATAAATTGTGATATTTTGAACATTTTATCGCCAATTTGTGTCATACGGCCATTATTCTGTATAAATTGACAAGCAGAGCGAAGACAACTGAAGTGAACCTGTGGCAAAAGGCTACTAGACAACTAATAACCCAATAAAGCTCTGTATCTTTTACTCTGTATGTCTCTCTCCTTATATCTACGGTACATATGTATGTGTGTGTGTGTTTCATCTGTGACTGTGAGTGTAGTTTTGGTATTCTTTTAGTTAAATTATATTGTAGTTTAAAGAGTTGACACTATACCAACTCCAATTCTTGATTTCCACTACAAATCTGCACCTTAGTTAACTGTCACCTTTTTCCGTGCTTTTTAAGATCTTTGTCAGCATTTTGTGTGTGTGTAAAAGAACCATTTCAGCCTTGTGGTCAAGATTTTCTATTATTGTTAATATAATGTAATGTATATTTGGGCATTACATCGTGTATATTATTGTATGCTTCTGGTTGTTGAGCTCATGTTATTGTGTTTTATTGCAGGTTTTTTTTCAAGAAACTTGCAAGTTGCGAGTGATTTAAAGAGACTGGTCACTCTATTATCAAGTACCATAGCTACTTTTACAAATTCAAATGTTTAGATTTAGTATATATAATTTTGTATTAATTAAGTTGTTCATATACTAAACTCCTTAAGTTTGTGATTTGATTGAAGTTTTCTCTCGTACAATGATTAGAAAAGGTCATTTATTTGTTCTCAGTCAATTTTGGTAGGGCTATTACACTAAGGAAAAGAATCCATTTTAGGATAGTTCTATACATTCATATAAATATTTGATATTTCAGGTTAGATTTTGAGAAAATGAAGAATTCTGTATCGGATCAGAGTTTTTATATTGATAGTGAGGAGGATGAAGAGATTAATCACAATAAAGAAGAGGATGATGGGGCTGAATCGGATTCTTCAAGCTATTCAAATGATGATCAGCAACAGAGCAAACCCAATTCTCTAAGTAATGCATGGCCTCAAAGTTACAGGTGACGAATTCGATTCAATTTTTTAGTTTTTATATTTCAACATCCCAGGATCTCATCTTGAAGCAAAAATTGGTCTGACAAATAATGCAAGATGCCATTTGGTAGAGGAATCGTACAAATTTAAAACGTAATGTGTCCAGCATTCACAACTAGTACAGTGAACTCCAATTTACGAATGTTGCTGGTAAATTTGCGAAGATAAGGTTTTACAAATTAATTTAACAGTGATTTATTTCTATATTCTTCCATGTTAGTTCTATAAATTTTGGATAAATGGATTAAATATATATTTATCATCTTGCTTTGAATGCCTTTGATGAAGAATTAATAAACTTTTTCTATAACCAGTCTCTCTGAGCTATGCCTCATCGAGTATATAGCTCATATAAATAACATCTTCCAAAAATTATTTCAGGCAATCAATTGATTTATATAGTAGTGTGCAATCACCAGGCCTCAACTTCCTTGGAACTCCTGCGTTATCACGATTAGGCAGCTCGTTTCTTTCCTCATCACTTACAAGGAGACATACTCCCGAGATATTGCCGAGCTATGGTAAACCTTTGATACCAAAAGATGAACAACCTCAGCAAAGACGCAGTTCTCATTCCCTCCTTCCTCCTATTCCGACAAGGGGATCTTTTTTGAAGAAAGTGACTACTGATCAGAAATCCAAGGATCCACATCAACTTCCAGGTTCAGGACAGAGTACGTTTGGCCAAGCTGTGCTTAATGGTAAGTTTGTTAATCCAATATAGGCCTTTTGTAGGGCCAAAAATCTGGAATATTTTGTAGAGTTTGACTTCTTTTTCATACTGATGTTTATTAATCCTCTCATACTCTACATTTTGTTTAAACTGATAATATTTTTTTACGTTGTTTTCTCTCTGAGTTCTTGTTATGGAACTTTCTTAAACCAAATGACTGCTTATTGCTTAAAGGCTTAATCATCCTAACTTTAGAGGGATGTCTCTCAGTAAATCTTGATATTGCACATTTAGGTTCTCATATTGTCCTCAGGTTCCAATCATTTGAGTTCCCTTTTAATATTTTTTCCAGGCAAGTTTCGGTGAGCCCAATTATATACATCTTCATGCTAACATTCATATTTTAGATATTCTTATCTTAGATGCTTCAGTGCCGAACATTGTTTAAATATTAAAGGTCATTTTGTGTCATGTAGGTATTAATGTTCTCTGTGGAGTTGGTATACTTTCTACACCTTATGCAATCCAACAAGGAGGTTGGGCTGGGATTTCTTTATTGTTCATATTTGGAATGCTATCTTTCTACACGGGGCTTCTCTTGCGTAAATGCTTGGACAGTCAACCAGGTCTCGAGACATACCCAGACATTGGGCAGGCGGCCTTTGGCACAGTGGGACGTGTTTTCATCTCTGTAGGTCCTTGAAATTGAAAAGTTTACATTGCTTATTGTTGATATATTTACTTATTGTTGATATATTTAAATGCTTGGCTTTTTAATTCTTATTTTTACATTTCGCTTCGAAATTGTATGATTATTTACCTAAAATTCTAGTGAGATATTTCTTACCGACAAGAATGTTCTTTTTAATTGTTATTTATAGGTTACTTAGAATTAATCTTTTTACACTTGGGCTGATCCTAATTTCTACCACTGCCATCTGTATACCTCACTCTGTATAGAAACCAATTAGTTTTAAATTTCAATCCCTTTCAGATTTTTTTTGTTGCAATTATGAACAATTGTATTGAAACATAACTGAACAGCTTGTCATGGTCTGTCATATAAAATTTTCTTGATAGATAAACATTTAATCATGAATAGTTATCAAAGTGTCCTTTACCTTCCAAATAATATAATTGTAGACGATATAGAATAGTATAAATCTAGGCTATTTCTAGGATGCGATTCTTTCAAGTAGAAAATCAAATTAAGAAAATTAATTTAAGAAATAGATTGGCAAGCAATCTATATTATGAGTAAAACTATGATGAGATGCACAACTTTGCTTTGGAAATATACAAATTTCTTCAATGTGATATTACTAGAAGATGAAGGTTTTAACACCATAAATTGAAAGGTAGAAAATGGAAAGTGAGTGGGCCAAGTTTGTCTCATCAACTAGAAAAAATGAGATATGGATGAATTGTTTCCTATTTATCTTAGATGGATAAAAAGTGATACATTAATGACATACTTCTAACTGTTCCCTGTGATTTCTCTTGTTGCAGATAGTCTTATATGCGGAATTATACGTAAGTACATCTGGCTTAGCTTATAAAAGCTTTCCCCCCCCCCCCCGCTTTTCTGTCTTTCGCTGATTTAGAAACTATCTAAAGTCTGCAGCCTTTCATATTTGTTCTGATCTTTTAGTTATTTGTTAATATCAGAGGCTTCCATATTTGTAATACTATTTTCACAAGTTAAACATTGGGTGCACCATGTATTAGTAATTTTTGTTGAAATATCCTTGTAAAAGCATTAGAACTCAATTGAGTAGATTTATATACATTGGGATCACCTCGTTTAGGAATTCACTTGATCCAGAATTAATAATGTTATTGGGCCTGAAAATGAGGTGGCCCCATAGCCATTCTATGATGAAAGCTTATAGTGAACCAGGCCAATCCCCTTTATGTTTTTGTTATCCCCTCTGTCAATAGATCCGTAGAGATCAGCGAGTGGGGACTTTCTTGAATAAGGAGCTGGTAGAAAGACATGGCCTTGGCCTGTACTACTTTTCCCAGTTCATTGTTGTACGTTTTTGACATCATGGATATCTGCACAAAAAGATCTTTTTTGTATGTTACTCTACGAAGGACAAGTAAAATTCTGCGCACAGATTTAGCAATTTTTTTTCTTTTGCATCATTCCTGATATAATTCAGTGTCAGCAGGATATTTAGTTTGTGGTGGGGGTGAAGTTATTATTTTCATAACCATGTTAAATTTTCTTGGGTCGATATCATTTTCCAAGATAAAGTATCTGAAATATATTTAGGGAAAGTGTTCTAACAATTTCTATTGATGTTTCCCAAAAAGTAATAGCGTGCATATAGATATTGGGTTATCTGTTATTAACTATATTGTCTATCTGTATGCTACTTATATGCTATATATATACGTCTGGATCCTTGCCAGATTCATATTCTCTTTTCCTAAATTTTGATCTGGCTACTTATATGTACTTTCACTTGCTTTTCCTTGCCTGTTTTAACATCCTTTGCGCAATTCCTGTGCATGTCATCTCAGTAATCCAACCCTCAATCTTTCTTCTGAAAAGAAGTTTTTCATTTTTTAGTCAGTCTTTTCATTAGGAAGTATTTAAAGTATGCTACAGAATTCGGCCTTAATTAAGATCATAGTTGTTTTGTAATGGTTTAAAACTTTATTCATGTGTGAACATCTTACATGAAGTGAAGTACTGAGATGAGCTCTATTTTTCTCCTTGCAGGCTTGTTGTGTTGAATATATAATTTTGGAGAGCGATAATCTGTCATCTCTGTTTCCATACGCACACTTGAGTTTGGCTGGTTTTGAATTAAATTCACATCATCTGTTTGCATTAATAACCACCCTTGCTGTCCTTCCCACGGTTTGGCTCCGCGACCTCAGTGTTCTAAGCTACATATCCGGTGAGTATTATCAAGTCCTTGCAAAGAAAAATCAACACAATGAATTTCTTCTTTTGATTTGCAAAGAAAATTCTACACAATGAATTTCTTCTTCTGGACCTCTACTAAATTTGCGTGATTTTCATTGGCTTTTTAGTGTACTGTAACCAGCTGTTGGTGTGAGATTTTTTTTTTTTTTTGCTAATAGGAAAGTCAGTAATAATTTTTAGTGTAGTTTTGGCTAATAAGGAGTGTCTTTAATTAAGATGTTTGGATACATGTTCCAATATGACATTGAAACAATGGACTAAATTACACAGACCTTCCTTTCCTCTTTTTTTATGCGTTCTTTTTAATTCAAGGTTTTAAGGATTCTTAATCACTAGGGACCATTGAATGATTAAAACTAAAGAATGTCAATCTTTGAGGATCATATCGAATTTCCCTATTTTAAATTATTAATATGCCATTCAACTCTGTATAATATTTCTGAAAAGTAGGTAATAATTAAATTAAAAGGAAAGCAACTGGTACTTGTATCAGTGGTAATTAGATGACATACAAACACCTGATATATGTGTCACCTGGGGACTCCTTTTTGTATTTGGCGTCATCCAATTATTTAGAGAGATTGCCATATGAACTTTAAGCATATATGTCTTTTTTTAGTGGTGTAAGCGTAGATGTCTTATAAACTGAGTTGTATACTTATTCGTCCATCAATTTTTCTGAAGATCAGTAATTTCCAGCTTGCGCTATAACTTATAACAGTATATGTCACCGGGTTTTTGATTGATTCTTATTATCTGTTTACGTATATCCAGCTGGAGGAGTTGTTGCATCAATATTGGTGGCTTTCTGCTTGATTTGGGTTGGAGTGGTTGATGATATTGGTTTTAAAGCCAAAGGAACAAGTCTGAACCTCTCTACTCTTCCTGTAGCCCTTGGTCTCTATGGCTACTGCTATTCGGGACATGCTGTTTTTCCAAATATATACACATCAATGGAGAAACGTAACCAGTTCCCTCTTGTTCTCCTAACTAGGTAACACATTTTTATTTTGTATCAATAGTTTTTGTTTTTTTGGAAGAAACAACAGAATATGCTCAAAGAATCGCTTTCTCTGAAACTTAGGCGTCTATATGCAGTACTAGGTTCTCAGTTCATAAATATGAAGATGACATTATCACACTTTTGAGAACTATGAGCGAACGTTAATCTGCTTCGAAAATCAAATAATTTGAGATTTATTCCAAGTGCAGCTTTGGTATTTGTACGGTGTTGTATGCTGGAGTTGCTGTAGTAGGATATATGATGTTTGGAGAATCAACGGAGTCACAGTTTACTCTTAACATGCCCCATGGTTTGGTTGCCTCTGAGATTGCTCTTTGGACTACGGTAAGAGAAATCTAACGTGTCATTTCTACTAAGAGTGTACAAGTCACATTTTTACATGTACAGGTAAGTTGCTAAAGAGTACTCTTCAACTTTTGAAATATCAGTTCATGTTCGGTTGAATATTTTCTAAAGCGAGTACATCTTTGTATATCTTTTCATTTTTACTTGGTTACGTATATTGTGTGCTCGACCTACAGTATCACTATACTTTTCAAACAATTTTTATATGTATTAAATTTTCTCTCTAGTTCAAAACCGAATCTATTTGAAAAATTCTATTGCCTTTATTTTTTTATTACTTACCATAATGTTAATATTTCTGTTAACTAGTCGTGTTCACTAAATTCTGATATCATGGGGAATGTGAATCATATCTCATTCTTTTGCAGGTAGTTAATCCATTTACCAAATATCCTTGTTCTGGCAATTGTAATGATCTCTTTATTTTTCTCTGTCAATTGGTTCTTTGACACTTAAGTCTCAGTGTGTTAGAATAAAAAATATTTTGTTATCCTTAATAAGAAGCACATATGCGCTAACCATCTCCCCGGTGGCAATGAGCCTGGAAGAATTGATACCGTCAAACCATCACAAGTCTCACTACATGTACTCGGTCATCATCCGAACATCGTTGGTAGTCTCATCTTTAATCGTAGGCCTGAGCATCCCATTTTTCGGTAAGTAATCAGGAATTTTGTGTGCTCTTCTTTATTTTGGTGCAAATATTTCTGTGAATGTCATCAAAGCTCCATCAAGAAGTTTAACTGAGAATTGTACTACTTGATGTAGTTTGTTAGATTATATTAGATAATAAACAATTAAATATTCCATGTGTGTGTGTCGTCTTACAAATGATTCAGTTTACTATCTAATGTTGCAGGTCTGGTTATGTCATTGATCGGATCATTACTAACAATGCTTGTGGTAAGTATTCTATGTTAGTAGCAACAAAAATCTATAGGCGCCCTGTTTTCATCTATTTCATCTATAATTTGAATTAGTTACGGTGGTTATATACTTGTATTAATCAAAAACTCTTGCAGACCTTGATACTTCCTTGCATTTGCTTCCTGAGCATCTCGAGGGGGAAAGTTACATGCTTTCAGGTACTGATCATTGTATTTTGGATTAGTGTAGGCATTTATACCGGCAAATATTATTTTTTCAAGAAATTGTTTTTTTGTATTTCATCTTTTTTATGCATTACCTATTCAATTTTTCCTTGTCTAATATCTTGACTATCCATCTCCAGGGGATTCTTTGTGCACTGATAATTATATTTGGTACCATTTCAGCAGCTTTCGGAAGCTACTCAGCTATATCAAAGATCATAGAAGAATTAATCTAAATATGCTGCATCTCTCTTCTATTATAAGAAAAGTTATATTTTCCTTCATCGAAAAAAATCTCCTCCATGATCAGAACATTTTTGCCTATGATTGATTTTACGTTTATGTACTTCTATGTTGAGACTGTATCTTTTGTGTTCTACCAAAGAAACATCTTGATGCAAAGAAATTTTGAATCAGTGTCTGCATTTTCTTGATATATTATTTATTTATTTATTTGATATGCAAACATCCTATAAATATAATATCTCATAAAGTAAAATGTTTATACTCATTTGGTGGAATACTTAAGTTATGGTGTCTGGTTCTATCTTTCAATTGCCTGCAGGGAATTTGAATTTTATACATTAACTTGCAAGATGTAGAATATTTGATGGGCCTGAAAGGATGTTAGTATGCTGGTATAGCATAAATATAAAAAGCAGTAATTAACACTAAACGGCATGAGTCATAAACAATACTATGATACCAAAGAGAGAATTGTAAAGAATAAAGAGTATACCAGCTGGCAATCAAGAAAGTCACACAAGTGAATATGCAACCTACGGAAAAGTGGACTCGTCCAATCAATTATACTTGCAGCCATGGCTCTACAGCAAGTCTTTTTCCCTTAAGCTGAAATGGTTAAAGCCAGCATTCACCAAGCCACCATGGCTGAAATCAAACATCAAACAGTATCTGCGCACCAACATTTTCCATACAAAGCAGATGCTTCTGAGTACCTTTGCAGCTAAGTTTGCTGATGCTTATAAGAATGTAGCAAGACATAAATCCATCCATCTTTATATCATATCAAATATGTGGCTAACGATGGTTAGCGCGCAGCTTCATGACAACCGATCCTTGTGGCTATACTTTGTAAATGTGATGGCATCTTTCCGAGTCCAAGTCATCAATTTAATGACAAGCTGTTCATCGTACACGAAACCAAGATTTTAAGGTAGCCGGGGCTCAAAATTTTAATAACATTAGAACTTTCCCTTGTTTAAAAAACTCGAAAACTCTTTGACGAATAACTAATATATTTCCTTTCTTTCACTTATTCTTTTTCCCTTTCCTAGTCTATTAATAACAAAGCTTTTTTCCAATGTATAAACTAAAAATTCCAATGACTTTGGCTACTATAACCTTCCCGACCACTATTTTTTTTCTAGACATTTCACTTCGAAATAAGAAATTTAATTTTACCAGGTATCAAAATATTATAATAAATAAAAAATATAAATGGATTAAAGACTCTGAAAATAAAAACCTTGTTACAAAACAACCGAACCATATCTAAATTTGTAGTCAATCGCTTGTAAAACTTAATTTCTATCTCGTACCCTTGTTATCTCTCCGAACTTACTCGTGCATGAATCTGCTTCTCGCTATCCAGTCCTAGAATTGCTGAAAATGAGGTATTCAAGATTCCATAATAAGTGTAACTAGCCGTACAATGTCAGCGCACACCATTCCACTTAAAGTCTTAGTAAAAAGTACTTGGTATCAAGAACAGTCTTCAACCCAAATTCAGATTGGCTACTTAATTAGGCATCATGAACTCATGTCTAATTTCCAATGATACAAACCAAGAAAACTTAATCCACTTAATATCATCACCACAAATATATCTTCAATAGAGCTAATTTAGTTTGTTAAGAATTTTGGACACTGTTCTGCTGCATAACAATGTACTACAGCCATTCCCAGTCCAGTTTACTTCTAGAATATTGTTAGATAGAAGGGACCCATAAGTTACTAATTCTCTTAAAACCTAAGAAATACATGATTATTGTTATAGTACATACTAGTGTTATTACTTCCCATGAAAATGACCACAATCTCACAAGAACAATTATTCTTAAATAGTAGGGGCGTGCATTCAAAAGGTGAGGGTTAGAACTGCAGGCATGGGTTTTGCATTAGAGTTTAAGGCCAGGATTATAAAAGAACCCAGAATGATTTATTATGACAATACAGATGGTTGAGTGTTAGATTGAATTTTGGGCTTTTTTAATAAATACCAAACTTTTTATTATTTTTTGTAAAAATACGTCATTTTTATTTTTTATTTTGTAAAAATACAATTTTCAAAGTTTTTTTTTACAAAAATACGGTTTTGCAATCAATCCAACCTGATGCAACTAAAATCACTCTCAAATATAACTACGAGCAACTTCAATTTTTTTCAAAAAAAAGTTACATTAAGTTGCATTTGAGGTCGATTTTAGTTGTACCAAATTGCATTGGTTGCAAAACCGTATTTTTGCAAAAAATAGTAAAATCGCAAAAAAAAATTAAAAAGTAGTATTTTTTGATAAATATCCTTGAATTTTTAATATTTAAATTTTAATAATATAGTATAGTATAAACTTGATAGAACTTGTATTGCATTGACATTATTATAAATTATAATTATAATATAAAGTTGAGGATATATTTATAAATATAAGGTGAGTTTTATTAATAAAAATTTATTCATCAATTTTTCTTTAGAAAATACTTATAATTTTAAATAAATCATTGGCATGTTCCTCTAATTTATAAGTACCATGTTTATAATTTATTTTCTGAAATTTGAATAGACACTTATGGAAAAAGAATTTCATATTACTTTCAATTACTTTTATACGATACTTTATGTTTTAGTATTTCTTTATCTTCTACTATAATATTGGAATGATTTATTATTTTGGATTTCGTGATATTAACACAAAGTTTAATTTGAAAAATAATTATTTGATTAACCGATTGTAAAACAAATTTAATGTATATAACATGAAATTCAATATTGGTCTGATTTCAATGTATTTTAAAAATACACTATGGTTGAATAATACTGTATAAAATATCTAAACATTTTTAAATTTTAAAAGAGTAAATTGCTGATTGGTTGCCGAACGTAACTCTTTAGTGGCTGGAGTTTTAAATTTATAATATGACGGTTAGACATCACTTTTTTTCTTCAAAAAGATGGCTAACTTTTCTCTAGAAAAAATCATTAATTTTTTTTGGGATAAGCCACGTTTTTAAAAAATAAAAACAATGTCGGGCCACCATATTGCAAATTTGAAACTTAGCCACTAAAATGCTATGCGGGGTAAATTTCGGCTACCATTCTAAAATTTACTCATTTTAAAATGAATATTAAGTTTAAAAATTAATATTCAAATTAAATAGTTAAAGGAATTTAGCTTTTTCTAAACTAAATATATTGGGCAAATTATTATATAATTATCATTATAGATTTATAGCTCATTTTCCTAACAATTTAAATTTTTACAACAATTGGTTATATAAGTTCTCCCACTTTAATTATTTAATTAATTATAATTTTTTATTTATCCATTTAATATTATTAGATTGTCTACTTATATGATAGAAGAGTGTTCAACATATATGCCTGAATGCTTCTACCATTTTAGAATACTTGGGGCAAACAATTTAATTATTTATAATAGTCAAATTTATTTATAAAATAAATCCTTTTTATGTCATTTAATAATTATATTTGATACATTTAACGTTAATTTATTTTATAACTCTAATAAATTGAATTGAGATATCAAAGGGATGTATAAATTTAAATGTGATCGAATTGAGTACCAGTTTCAATTTGATTTCTTTTTCATTTATATAAATAAATTGTATAGGCTTAAAATAATTCAAGTTGAATTACCTCTTTAATCTATCACAATTAATATTTATTTTGAAATGTCAAGAATTTATGTATGGTGGTTAGTTTTGAATTTGAATTAGACAATAAATAAGGAAAAACAAAAGAGACATAAGAGGAAATGAGGAAAGTAGAATCATATAAAAAAGATAAAGCGATACACTTTTCCTTTTTTCCAAATTAGGCTCATTATATAATTCTTTTTTAATTACTTTTAATATCAAAATTATTAACTTTTATAATTATTTTTATTATCAACTTATCATTAGTACAAATCAATGGTATCTACTCGGCATATACAGTAAGAAAAAACAGTAGCCTATATATACACATATCAGAAGTACACAAGTGAAGTGAACCTCGGGCAAAAAGCTCTGTACCTTTTTCTCTGTATGTCTCTCTCCTTATATCTGCATTTACACACATATGTGTGTGTGTTACTGTGTTTTTTTCTGTTTTTTAATCTGTGAGTGTAGCATTGTGTGTGTGTGTGTGGGGAAAGATAACTTTTCTTGAAATGTGAAAGAACCATTTTAGCTTGGTGGTCAAGATTTTCTATTGTTGTTGTTGTAAAAGAACCCTTTTTCTTGAAATGTAAAAGGGATTACTTTTTCCTAAAATGTAAAATAATTTTGTCAGCTTGATGTTCAAGATTTTCTCTTATTGTTAATATAATGTATATTTGGGCATTACATTGTGTATATTATAGTATGCTTTATGGTTGTTGAACTCATGTTATTGTGTTTTATTGCATGTTCTTTTTCAAGAAACTTGCAAGTGATTTAAAGAGACTGGTTACTCTATTATCAAGTACCATAGCTACTTTTACAAATTCAAATGTTTAGATTTAGTATATCTAATTTTGTATTAATTAAGTTGTTCATATACTAAACTCCTTAAGTTTGTGATTTGATTGAAGTTTTCTCTTGTACAATAATTAGAAAAGGTCATTTATTTGTTCTTAGTCAATTTTGGTAGGGCTATTACACTAAGGAAAAGAATCCATTTTAGGATAGTTCTATACATTCATATAAATATTTGATATTTCAGGTTAGATTTTGAGAAAATGAAGAATTCTGTATCGGATCAGAGTTTTTATAACGATAGTGAGGAGGATGAAGAGATTAAGCACAATAAAGAAGAGGATGATGGGGCTGAATCAGATTCTTCAAGCTATTCAGATGATGATCAGCAACAGAGCAAACCCAATTCTCTAAGTAATGCATGGCCTCAAAGTTACAGGTGATGAGTTCGATTCAATTATTTAATTTTTATGTTTCAACATCCCAATATCTTTTCTTGAAGAAAAAAGTGGTCCAACGAAGAATGCAAGATTCCATTTGGTAGAGGAATCCTACAAACTTTAAACTTAATGATTTCAGCATTTACAACTAGTACGGTGAACTCCAGTTTAGTACTGTTGCTGGTAAATTTGCAAAGATAAGGTGTTACAAATTATTTTAGCTGTGATTTATTTCTATATGTTTTCCATATTAGTTATATAAAACTTTTGGATGAAAAATATATATTTATCAGCTTGCTTTATGATTTGATGAAAAATTAATAATGAACTTTTGGTATATCTGGTTTCTCTAAGCTATGCTTAATCGAGTATATAGCTCATATAAGTAACATCTTCCAAAAATTATTTCAGGCAATCAATTGATTTATACAGTATTGTGCAATCACCAAGCATCAACTTTCTTGGAACTCCTGCGTTATCACGATTTGGCAGCTCGTTTCTTTCCTCATCAATTACAAGGAGACATACTCCCGAAATATTGCCGAGCTACGGTAAACCTTTGATACCAAAGGATGAACAACCTCAGCAAAGTCGCAGTTCTCATTCCCTCCTTCCACCTGTTCCATCAAGGACATCTTTTTTGAAGAAAGTGACTACTGATCTATCCAAGGATCCACATCAACTTCCGGGTTCAGGACAGAGTTCGTTAGGCCAAGCAGTGCTGAATGGTAGGTTTGTTAATCCATTATAGGCCTTTGTAGGGTAAAAAATCTGAAATATTTTGTAGAGTTTAACTTCTTTTTCAAATTGATGTTTATTAATCCTCTGATACTCTACATTTTGTTTCAACTGATAATATCTTTTTTAACGTCATTTTCTCTTTGAATACTTGTTAGTGAAACTTTCTTAAACCAAATGACTGCTTTTTGCTTAAAGGCTTATCACCCTTGCTTTAGAGGGACATGTCTTTCAGTAAATCTTGATATTGCACATGTAGTTACTCATATTGTCCTCAGGTTCCAATCATTTGAGTTTCCTTTTAATATTTTTTCAGGCAAGTGTCGGTGAGCCCAATTATAAACATATTCATGCTAACATTCATAGTTCAGAAACTCGTATCTTAGATTCTTTGGTGCCGAACATCGTTTAAATATTAAAGGTCATTTTGTGTCATGTAGGTATTAATGTTCTCTGTGGAGTTGGTATACTCTCTACACCTTATGCAGTCCAACAAGGAGGTTGGGCTGGGATTTCTTTATTGTTCATATTTGGAATCCTATCTTTCTATACGGGGCTTCTCTTGCGTAAATGCTTGGATAGTAAGCCAGGTCTCGAGACATACCCAGACATTGGGCAGGCAGCCTTTGGCACAGTGGGGCGTGTTGTCATCTCTGTAGGTCCTTGAAAACAAAAAATTCACATTTCTTACTGTTGATATATTTCAATACTTGACTTTTTAATTCTTATTTATACATTTTGCTTCGAAATTGTATGATTATTTACCTAAAATTCGACTGAGAGGTATTTTTTATTAAAACTGTAGCTGCAATATTTCTTAGAATTAATGTTTTTACAATTAGCTGAGCCTAATTTCTCCCACTGCCCTTTGTATACCTCACTTTGTATAGAGACCGGGTAGTTTTAAATCTCGACGCCTTTCAGTTATTGGGACATAACTGAACAGCTTGTCATGGTCTGTCATATAACATTTTCTTTTGATATGTAAACATTTAATCATGAATACTTATCAAACTGTCGTTTACCTTCTGAATAGTATAATTCTAGACGATGTAGAATAGTATAAATCTAGGCGATATAGAATATAATTTATGTTACAGATTTTGATTGAAAAGGACATGGCTATTTCTAGGATGTGATTCTTTTAAGTAGAAAATCAAATTAAGAAAATTAAGTTAAGAGATAGATAGACGAGCAATCTATATTATGAGTAAAACTATGATGAGATGCACAACTTTGCGTTAGAAATATACAAATTTCCTCAATGTGATATTGCTAGAAGATGAAGGTTTTAACACCATAGATTTAGAAGTAGAAAATGGAAAGTGAGTGGGCCAAGTTTGTCTCGTCAACTAGAAAACATGATAAATGGCTGAATTGTTTCCTATTTATGTTTGATGGATACAAAGTGATACATTAATGGCATGCTTCTAACTGTTCTCTGTGATTTCTTTTCTTGCAGATAATCTTATATGCAGAATTATACGTAAGTACATCTGGCTTAGCTTATAAAAGTCCCCCCCCCCTGATTTTCTGTCTTTTGCCAATTTAGAAACTATCTAAAGTTTGTGGCCTTACATATTTGTTCTGATTTTTTAGCTGTTCGTGAATATCAGAGGCTTTCGTATTTGTAATACTATTTTCACAAGTTAAACATTGAGATCACCACGTATTAGTAATTTTTGTTGAAATGTCCTTGTAAAGCATTAGAACTCAATTGTATATACATTGAGATCACCTCATGTATGAATTCACTTGATCCAGAATTAATAATGTTATTGGGCTTGAAAATGAGGTGGCCCCACAGCCGTCCTATGATGAAAGCTTATAGTGAACCAAGCCAAGCCCCTTTACGTTTTTGTTATCCCCTCCATCAATAGCTCCGTAGAGATCAGCGAGTGGGAACTTTTTTGAATAAGGAGCTGCTAGAAAGACCTGGCTTGAACTACTTACCCAGTTCATTGTTGTATGTTGCTGACATCATGAATGCAGTCTGTACACAAATATCTTTTTTGCGTGTTAATCTATGATGGACAAGTAAACTTCTGCACATAGATTTAGCCATTCTAATTTTTGTTCTTTTGCATGATTCCTAATATAATCTAGTGTCAGCAAGGTATTTAATTGTTGGTGGGGCTGAAGTTACTATTTGCGTAACCATATTAAATTTTCTTGTGTCAATGTCATTTCCCAAGACGAAGTTATCTCAAACATATGAAGCAGGACAAGTGTTCTAACAGTTTCTGTTGATGTTCCCTATAATGTATTATTTAGTAAACACCATCCAGTTATTTGTTCTAAAAGTGATACTGTGCATATAGATATTGGGTGATATATTATAAACAATTGTCTATCTGTGTACTACTTTTATGCTACATACATGCGTCTGGATCCTTGCCAGATTCATAATCTTTTGGGCCAAACTTTAACTGAGTCTTGCAGCTGAAATGTACTTTCACTTGCTTTTCCTTGCCTGTTTTAACATCCTTTGCGCACTTCCTGTGCATGTATTCTCAGTAATCGAACCCTAAATCTTTCTTCTGAAAAGAAGTTTTTCGTTTTTTGTTAGTCTATTCATTAGGAAGTAATTAAAGTATGCTACAGAATTTGGTCCTTATTAAGATCATAGTTTTTTTGTAATGGTTTAGAACTTCATTCATGTGTGAATTTCTTATATGAAGAAGAGTACTGTTGAGATGAGCTCCATTTTTCTCCTTGCAGGCTAGTTGTGTTGAATATATAATTTTGGAGAGCGATAATCTGTCATCTCTGTTTCCATACGCACACTTAAGTTTGGCAGGTTTTGAATTAAATTCACATCATCTATTTGCGTTAATAACCACCCTTGCTGTCCTTCCCACGGTTTGGCTCCGCGACCTCAGTGTTCTAAGCTACATATCTGGTGAGTATTATCAAGTCCTTGCAAAGAAAACTCCACACAATGAATTTTTACTCCTGGACCTATAGTCATATATTTAGTACTCGGTAAATACTAAATTTGTGTGATTTTCATTGGTCTTTTGGTGTACTGTAACAGCTGTTGGTGTCAGAATTTTTTTTGCTAATAGGAAAGTCGGTATTAATTTGTCGTGGAGTACTACTATGTAGTTTTGGCTAATAAGGAGTTTCTTTAATTAAGAAGTTTGAATACATGTTCCAATATGACGTTGAAGCAATGTGCACAGATCTTCCTTTCCTCTTCCTTTATTCATTCATTCTAATTCAAGGTTTTAAGGATCCTTAATCACAAGGACCATTAAATGATTAAAACTAAAGAACGGTAATCTTTGATGATCATATCGAATTTCCCTGTTTTAAATTATTAATCTGCCATTCAACTCTGTATAATATTTCTGATTAGGGAATAATTAGATAAAAAGGAAAGAACTGTACTTATTACAAACACCTGATTTATGCGTGACACCTGGGACTCATTTTTGATATTTGGTGTCATCAATTACTAGAGAGGCCATATGAACTTTAAGCATATATGTCTTTTTTTAATGGTGTACGCGTATGTCTTATAAAATGAGTTGTATACTCATTCGTCCATCAATTTTTTTGAGTATCAGTAATTTTCAGTGTGCACTATAACTTGTAATAGTATATGTCACTGGTGTTTTGATTTGTTCTTATTACCTGTTTACTTATATCCAGCTGGAGGAGTTATTGCGTCAATATTGGTGGCTTTCTGCTTGATTTGGGTTGGAGTGGTTGATGATGTTGGTTTTAAAGCCAAAGGAACAAGTCTGAACATCTCTACTCTTCCTGTAGCCCTTGGTCTCTATGGTTACTGCTATTCGGGACATGCTGTTCTTCCAAATATATACACATCAATGAAGAAACGTAACCAGTTCCCTCTCTTTCTCCTAACTAGGTAACACATTTTTATTTTGTATCAATAGTTTTTTTTTTGTTGAAGAAACAGCAGAATGTGCTCAAGGAATCGCTTTCTATAAAACTTAGCCATCTTTATGCAGTACTAGGTTCTCATTTCAATAAATACAAAGATGAAATCATCACACTTTTGAGAATTATGAGTGTGAATGTTAATCTGTTTTGAAAATCAAATAATTTGAAATCTATTCCAAGTGCAGCTTTGGTATTTGTACGGTGTTGTATGCTGGAGTGGCTGTAGTAGGATATATGATGTTTGGAGAATCAACGGAGTCACAGTTTACTCTTAACATGCCCCATGATTTGGTTGCCTCTAAGATTACTCTTTGGACTACGGTAAGAGAAATCTAATGTATATGAGTCTTTATATTTTCAGTTCTTATAGTACAACTTTGTGTGTACAATTCACATTTTTTACATGTATAGGTAAGTTGCTAAAAAATACTCTTCAATTTATGAAATATCAGTTCACGTGCGGTCGAATTTTGTCTAAAGCGAGTCCATGTTTGTATGTGTTTTCAGTTTTACTTGGTTAAGTACATAGTCTCCATATTGTGTGCTCGACATACAGTATTGCTATCCTTTTAAACAATTTTTATATGTTAAGCCTTCAGCAATTTTTAAAACCGAATCTATTTGAAAAATTCTATTGTCTTTAGTTTTGATTACTTACCATAATGTTAATATTTTTGTTAAGTAATTCAGCTGTTACTAAAATTCTGATATCACGGGGAATGTGAATCATATCTTATTCTTTTGCAGGTGGTTAATCCATTTACCAAATATCCTTGTTCTGGCAATTGTACTGATCTCTTTATCTTTCTTGGTCAATTAGTTATTTGACACTTAAGTTTCAATGTGTTAGAATAAAAAATATTTGTTATCCTTAATAAGAAGCACATATGCGCTAACCATCTCCCCGGTGGCAATGAGCCTGGAAGAATTGATATCGTCAAACCATCACAGGTCTCACCACATGTACTCGGTCATCATACGAACATCATTGGTAGTCTCAACTTTACTCGTAGGCCTGAGCATCCCATTTTTCGGTAAGTAATTAGGATTTTTGTGTGCTCTTCTTTATTTTGGTGCAAATGTTTCTGTAAACGTCGTCAAAGCTCCATCAAGACGTTTAACCGAAAGAATTGTACAGTATAACTTGATGTAATTTGTTAGATAATATTACATAATGAACAATTAAATATTCCATGTCTGTGTGTGTCGTCTTACAAACGATTCAGTTTACTATCTAATGTTGCAGGTTTGGTTATGTCATTGATCGGATCATTACTAACAATGCTAGTGGTAAGTATTCTACGTTAGTAGCAACAAAATTCTATAGAAACCCTGCTTCCATCTACATTTATTATTTGACTTAGTTACGGTTATATTAATAAAAAATTCTTGCAGACCTTGATACTTCCTTGCATTTGCTTCCTAAGCATCGCGAGGGGAAAAGTTACATGCTTTCAGGTACTGATCATTGTATTTTGGATTGGTGTAGGCATTTATACTGGCAATATTATTTTTTCAAGAAGTTATTGTTTTCTCGTATCCAATCTTGTCTTCTCTAATATCTTAAATATCATCTCCAGGGGATTCTTTGTGCACTAATAATTACAGTTGGTACCATTTCAGCAGCTTTCGGAAGCTACTCAGCTATATCAAAGATCATAGAAGAATTAATCTAAATATATTGCAATTCTCTTTTATTATAAGAAAAGTTATATTTTCTTTTATCGAAAAATTCTCCTCCATGATCAGAACATTTTTGCCTAGGATTGATTTTACAGTAATGTACTTCTATGTTGAGACTGTATTCTTTGTGTTCTATCAAAGAAACATCTCGATGTAAAAAAAATTTGAATCGGTGTTTGCATTTTAAGATTTTATTTTTTTAACATGCTTTTACATCCTATAGATATAGTGCCCGTTTGGCTGGACTTGTAAGCTGGAAATAAGTGTTTATTTCCAGAAAAAGTTAGTATGTATGTACTTTTTCTGAAAATAAGTAACTTATTTTCAATTTTGAAAATCATATTTGATTTTAAAATTCTAAAATAAATATTTATCTAATTTTTTTTTTTGAAAATATGTATAAAAAAAAATTAAAAAAAATTACTTATTTTAAATTTAAGTCCAGCCAAACGGGGCCATAATACTATCTTATAACGGAAAATGTTTGTACTCATTTGGTGGAATGCTTAAGTTATGGTGTCTGTTTCGGCAATACTATTACTCCAATTGAAGGATGTTAGTATGCTAACAGGGCATAAATATATAAAGCCATAATACTAAACAGCCTGATCGCAAGTAATAAACCTTGATTGTCGCGACAAACATAGTTTTCGACGGTACAAAAGATAAATATCTCTTCGATAGACTTCATTTCAGTCTGTTGAAACTTTTGGATATTTTTATTGAGATCACAACTAATTATTATAAATTTGTAATTATAGTTTATAAGATAAATTTTCTAAAGTCAATTTTAAAAATATTTTTTTTAATATAACTGATTATTGTAAATTTGTAACTATAATTCCATTAGAATATAATCCCCGTAATTTTAATCGATATAACAACAACAAATGTTCACACAAGAATACATACACGTCTCTTCTTTAGAACTGCCTTTTGTCCAGTATAGACATACAACAAAAAACATGTCTGGAATCACACAGATATCCCCACTTACAAAACACCCATTAGACTCATCAAGATCACTCCTTTTTCAATCTCAACACACTTTATCATCAAACCCATCAATCTTGAAACTGGGTTTTGAATGTCCAAACAAAATTTGTGTAATTAAAGGTGGAAATTTCAAGGCGTTGACTAGTTATACACAAGGGTCTGTGCAAAATGGCTTGGAATCATCTTCAGTGAAATTAGAGCTCATTTCTATCGAAACCCAGTTTGATCGTGCGCTTGCTGATGCACAACAGTTAGATGAATCTGTGGTGATTTTATGGTATGTATTGTTTATCACCTTATATGATTATTGGGTTTTTATTGTTTTTTTTAATTTAAAGTTGCTAGCTTTTGTGGATGAATTAGATTTTTTTTAGTTAAGATGTTGAATTGTTGTTTGTATGTATGATACTCAATTAATGGGGTGACTTGGTTTTTATAATGTGATTCTTTGATCAGTAAGTAGATAATTTGACAAATTAATGAGTGATAAAAATATGCAGGAAATGGTTTAAATGAAAAATGGCAAAGAACCATATGGTATGCACCTTTTTCTGCGTGTTCTGCAAAATTTGTTGCTAAAACATCTGTGGAAGTTATATTTTTTCGAATCGGTGCTTTTTGTCAGACAAAATAACCATCTTTTCAGGACAAGAAGTGTGTTTTCTGTCCATTTTCTAAAGTGATTTTCCATAGAACCTTACTATATAGGATGTGCGTGTGTGTGTGTTTAATGAAATTCTATAAACATAGGCTTTATGTCCTTTATCCAACCCGTCTTACACCTTTGATGGTTGATGTGTGGGATAGGTTGAGATTAGAGAGACCTAACTAACATTGCACTACTTTTTGTTCTATTTCTAGCGGTAGATAAAAAAAACTTTCTGAAATTGCATGTAAGATGGGGTTGATAAAGTAAAGGTTTTATCCAACTTTGTCTAATGGCCAATTTAGCAATTTCCATTGACATATATTTGAAGGTTAGGTTGTGATTGTGTTTGTGATTTCAATTTTTCCCCATGGTTTTTGTTGTATCTTGTTTTTCAATTCTAAAGATATCGAACATGATTTCAAATCGTCCAATATATATTGTGAAAGGTCTGTGTTAAGACTTAAGATATATGTTGCAGTCGCTATTTGTATAACATTGTGATGTGACCATGTGAGGATATATTTCGCAATGTTCAAGGGGTAAAACCAGTGCCGGATCCGGTAAGTTTTGCACGAGGGGGCACAAAAATTTTAAATAAATTTATTAATATTAATATAAAAAAATATTATATGTAATAAAGGAATTTTTTTTAATTAATATAAAAACATATATATTAATATTAAGTTAATAAATATATATAAATTAATAAGTACATGGTATAAATCTAGTAATAATAATACTCCTTTCGTCCCTATTTACATGTCCATTTTATTTTTTGAGGAGTCAAATTGACTCATTTTTTACTCTAATTTAAAAATAATATATAATTGAAAAAAATCAAATTTTATATTATTAAAAAGTATATATAATCTGTTTTAAAATGTATTTTTTAGTTTTTTAAATTATAAAAGAACAATTTTTAATTTTCAGTTAAAAATTAGTTAATTTAACTTCAAAAAAGTTAAAATGCACATGTGAATAGGGGTTAAAGCCCTTTATAACATATATTTAATTAATAATGCCCAAAATGACAATATGCGGGAAAGGTGTCCTAAATAACCAGAAGTAGTCAAACACGCATACAAAAAATGCGCGGTTTTGTCACCATATTATTTTTATCTATAGCATACGCATCTAGACCTTCACATACGCATACGCATGATGCGTGGGACGTGCGCTTGAACTCCACGTCTCTCACAGCTCTTCTCCTAACCTGCGCAGCCATCAAATTCTCTATTTCAATCAACAAGTTTTTAAAAAAACATACACAATAAACACTCACACCATTACATACATCACATCACCTGCAAAAATCACATTCTAATTTCTGACCCCACTCGCCATTGCATATGCACCAATTATAACCAACCCAGAACTTAATACACAAAGACTGATTAAGTTTAAAATACATGTATGTGTGCTCATGATAATGGACTATATATAAGAGATGAGAAAATCAAGAATATGTGATGGTGTGTTATGTAAAAGGATATGTATGTAAGGGGACACAAGAATGGAAGAGAGAAGAGGAAGGGGGTGGGGGGCTAAAATAGAATGTGAATTGGATTGGGTAATTTGGACACAAATCCCGACAATTGATAATTTGGGCAATGAATAATAAAATTTATGTTATTTATGTCATTTTCTCTGTGAATGGGGACATAGGTAATAATATATAAGTAAATAACTTAGTTTTTATCAAGTGTCTGCATGTTTACATTTAGTCCATCTGCAATTTGCTCCCTCTGTTTGGTAATATTTGTCGTTTGACTTTTTGACACACCATTTTAAGAGTTTTGACTAGATAGTTAGAATTATTATTTTTTAAATTTTCTTTTTGTGATTAAAAGTTTTAGTTTAATATTTTTATTCAAAAAAAGAAAATTTTAAAAATAATAAATTTAACTATATAGTCAAAGCTCCTAAAGATGTGTGCCAAAAAGTCAAATGTCAAATAAAACCAAACGGAGGGAGTATTTTTTATTATATGATCATATTACATATATATATATATATAATAAAATTTAAAAAAATAATTTTTTATTATTATTACGGGGGCACGTGACCCCAGGGGCCCTTTAGTGCATCCACCTTTGGGTAACTCAATATAATTACTGTATATGTATATTGGTGTGTACAAGAATTTACTCAATAATAGTGAATAAAATTTCCATTGGTCAGTGTCTCACTTGTGGAGCTAAAAAGCCTGTTTTGCTGTTTTACATGAAAATTTAGAAGTGAATTGCATGTGAGGATGACAAAGTAGCATAATTAAAAAAATTCTGAAGTAGACTGGTGGGATAGTCCCGTCTTTCGATCTACCTAGTTTATGTTCTGGTTGCATGTAAACTTTAATCTTTCTCATTCATAGATGTTTAGTAGATTTTACCATAATCTCAGAGTACTGTTATAACACAAATTGTAATGCTCCAAATTCAAATTCCACCGGCCTAATTATTCTTTTTTCAATATGGGCCGTTACCTGCATATTGAAGTTAGATTCAGTGATATATAAACTTCTAGGGAATATGGATATGGCGCATCATTTCTATATGACATTTGTTCAGGATGGAGGCTAGCAGTTCATAAGTAGAACCTTCACTCTGTTCTAAAGTGGACAACCTAATAAGTTTTTAACCAAATAAGTGTTTTGGTTAGCTGTGGATCTTCACCCATTGACCCATAGATATATAAACACACATGAATGTTTGCGGAATGTTATGCAATTATTTTAATATGTAGGATGGCAAGCTGGTGCAGAAAATGTATCTACTTGAAACCGAAATTGGAAAAACTGGCAGCTGACTACTTCCCGGGGTTAGATGAATTCTCCTTTTAACTTTATTGATGTAGTTTGTATATGTTTTCTGGAGCAATAATATGCTTTCATTATAGGTGAGTCCATTTGTTAATCCTGTCATATACTATATTTATTGAAATGTTTCAATTTGACATGCTTGAGCTTGAATATGCATAACTTGTATGACTTGAGTAAATTAAAGCGTCCATAATTACTGGAGAGGATTTGAGTGTGTTTCAGATTGGTTATAACCAGTTCATTTTATGTCAATTCTTGTCTTTAGTTTCTTCCTATTTCCAGGAGCAGGTGATGACAAGTCTAGATAAATCCAGCATATTGTTACACATCATCTTAGGTTGTTGAATGTCTTGTTTGTGAAGCTTCGCAAGTTTCTACTGCATGCATAATATGATAATTCTACTTTGTGCGCATAGGACTGTCTTCTAAATTTCATTTGAAAGTGACAAACTAATTTTGAAACTTCTGTACATGTATTAAAACAGAGTAAAATTCTATTGCGTCGATGTTAACAATGTCCCACACAAACTCGTGGTTCGTGCAGGGGTTACTGTAAGTTTCTCATTTATATTGCAATATTTGTTTACAAGTTGTACTATTAAGCGTTTATGTACCATGTTTGTGTGAAATTTGGATCCCGGGAGGAGTTTTGATAACAAATTTGTGGTTGTCCGTTCTTTTAGCTCATTACAGCACAGACCTAAATTGGGTACTCTTACCCCCCCCCCCCCCCCCAAAAAAAAGGACTGTAAATGCAATCAGACTTAGTTCTTCATATAGTGCTCCTAGTCTCTTCCTTGGCTTACAATGTCCCGCTGTACAAGGTTAATCGTCACTAGTGTGTATTGGTTATTTGTTGGTGTTGTAGTTTTAGCATTAGTTCAGTTGGCATGAGCTTTTATGTGTGTGTGCGCGCGCATGCGTGCATTACTAAACAATGAGAAACTAACAAGACTATATGTGTTTCATACATAAAGTCTGTTATCATGTTTTTCATCTTCCGGAATCTAATAACATACTTGAAGAAAAGATGTGTAGTTGTGCAAGGGTATTTCTGTCTTCATCATGAAGTGATTTCAATTGAGTTAACTAATAATGTTTTTGGTGCAAGCTAAAGAAGATAGATGCCATGGCATACCGTTTCCAACTCACTTCCATTAGTTTTCTATTCTTAGTGCCTACAAATCATGCATAACACTACTTGGGGGCGTTTGGTTTACATGGGGGAAAGGGGCTTAGAAAGGGAAAGGAAGAGAAAGGAAAAGAATGACCTTGAATTGTTTTCTTTGTTTGGTTTTAATCCGGAAATAAAATAAATAATTATTTTCTAATAAATTATTTTGTGAAAATTATTATTTTTAGGATTGATATAAGATATAGTTACATGGAGGTGGAAAGTGAGTTGGTATATGAGAGAGAGAAATAGATATGAGAAAGAAAAAACCATTACCTTGGGAGGGGTGGAGAATGAGAGTGGAGGAGTATTGGGTAAACCCAAAACTTAAAATGGTCAAAGGGAATCATTGTTTTTATAAAACAAACATCATCAAAGGGAATGGATCCAGTTGTTTCTCTTTCCCTTTACTGATTACCCCTAACCAAACGGCCCCTTAGTTTGTTCTCTTAGGTTGTGTTCACTTGGATGGATTGAAATTGGGGGAGAATTAAATGAGATTTGTACTCTTCTTTGGGAAGAAAAAGTTTATAATTTTTGTTCATTCCTTCATTTATTTCCTAACAATTTAAACTAGAACTCTAACCCACTAATTTGGAAGGAATGCTCCCATTAATTGGTCTGCTTCCTGCTGTTCTGCCAGTGTTCATCCAAATTTAGTGTGGTTACTTTACCTTCCTTTGCCCATCCAAGTTTTCAATTGTATTATTTAACAATATTTTTTACATCTTTCCATGTATTTGAATTGATGGGATCTCAAAACTGTGCAGAAAATGCCAACCGTGCAGGTAATTGTACTATTCCATTTAATCCGTAATTTTGCATCTTTTATTTTCTCTTGCATCACTTTTCCACTCCATAGAACTCAGCACTTTCATGCATGTAACTTATGCCTTATATGTGCATTGTTATAGCTTTGGAAGGATAGCCAAAAACAGGGTGAGGTTATCGGAGGCCACAAAGCTTACTTGGTAGTTAATGAGGTTCGTGAAATGATTGAATGTGAGTATCCATTGTAAATCTGTTTTGCAAACCCATTGGGTCAGTTTAGTCTTCATAAAAAATTTATGATATTTTTCTTGACAAAGTTAGTTTCATCCGAATGAAATCATTGTATGTACATAAAAGTACTTGTAGTTGGACCTTGTAAGACCGTCATTTAGAGAAAGCAGGATGTGCACTAGCTCTGCACTGTGTACAGTGGCGGATGTATGTTGTAGCATGGTGGGTCAAATGACACACCATTATTTTATTTTAATTTTTTTCAGTTTTTTTTAATATTAACAATTAACTACTTAGCTTTATTACTTATATTTGACCCACCATTGAGTTGACTCTTAAACCCACTTACCCACTATTATCTTACACCGACAGTTAGCTTCATTACATTTATCAAAAGTTGTATTTTGATAAATAAAAAACATAGGCTATAAGGTGTTTGTTGAAATTTCAGAGTGAGTTTTTGTTAAAAATCTCTTCTTTCTTCCCCTGGCCAATACAACAAGCAATCAGTGTTTCAGTATTACCACAATGAAAAGATCAAATACGCGAGATATCTCAAGTTTTTTTTACCAAAAACCCGATTATAGAAAACGTTTCTCAAGCTCAAGCAAGTGAATCAGAAATTAAAATCCCTCCGTATTTGGCACCTCAACCAAGCCAGCAAGGTTCTTCTCCATCAATCACATTACCTACGCAAGACTTTGATATTCTGAATTTTTCACAAGATCCAGGAAAAAGAAAAAAATTGATTGATTTTCATCCGAATGAGAGGGATTTAGTAAGGCGGACGTACATACAAAGGGGACCTTGCCAACCGGAAGATTATGTATTTCCTCAAACATTATTCGGGACAGTGCATCGACGGTTCAATGTTAAATGGTTTGATACTTGGCGACCTTGGCTTGAATATAGCATCTCTAAGAATGCCGCATTTTGTTTCATTTGTTATCTATTTAAAGCTGAAAATATAGCTGGTGGTGATGCTTTTGTTGGCGAAGGTTTTAAGAGTTGGAACAGATTAGGGACAATCAAAGATCATGTTGGCAAACACATGAGCTCACATAACAATGCAGTGGTCGCTATGGAACGTTTCAAGAAACAAAAGGGCAGCATTATCACTGCTTTATCAAAGCAAACGGAGGAGGTTGTGACTGCATATCGTAAGCGACTTGAGGCATCAATTACTGCCATTAGATGGCTTCTATTACAGGGGCTGCCATTTCGGGGACACGATGAATCTGAAAACTCAATGAATAGAGGCAATTTCATTTCATTGTTGACTCTTCTTTCTGAACATGATCCCGAATATTCTAAAGTTGTTTTGAAAATGGCCCCGGGTAATAGTCAGCTTACTTCTCCGATGGTTCAAAAGGATATCATTAATGCTTGTGCAAAAGAGACAACTAAGGCAATACTTGAGGAGCTTAATGGTGGATTTTTTGCTATTCTTGCCGATGAATCAGCTGATATTTCTGATAAGGAACAAATGGCTCTTTGCTTGAGATATGTAAATCAAAAAGGAGAAGTATGTGAACGTTTTATCGGTGTTGTGCACGTTCCTAACACTACTTCATTGACTCTTTTAGCAGCTATCGAGTCATTGCTCATGGAGTACTCGTTGACTTTCTCTCAAGTTCGGGGTCAAGGTTACGATGGGGCGAGCAATATGCAAGGTGCAATTAATGGTCTTAAAACTTTAGTATTAAATGAATGTCCTCAAGCATACTTTGTACATTGTTTTGCACATCAGCTTCAATTGACACAAGTTGCCATTGCTAAGAAGAATTCAGATTGTGGTTGGTTGTTTGTTGATGTACTTGCGCCTCTCCTAAATTTTGTCGGAGGTTCATCAAAAAGAAAAGAATTTCTTCGAGTAAAACAGGCTGTCCGAGTTGTTGAGGCATTGTCAATAGGTGAACTTGAAACAGGAAGTGGTCAAAATCAGGAACGTGGTTTAGGTAGACCATGCGACACTCGTTGGGGTTCTCACTTTAAAACAATATTGAATGTGCTTGACTTATATCCCACAATACTTGAGTCACTTGATGCTATTGCAGAAGTTTCTGATACAATTGACTCCAATAAGGCACAATCTATCACCCACTTGTTGATGTCATTTGATTTTGTGTTTGTCGCACATTTGATGGTTGCTATATTTGGGATAACAAATGATCTGAATGTGGCACTGCAGAAGCATGATCAAGATATTGTAAATGCTATGACTATGGTTGACATAACTAAGACTAGTTTACAAAAGTTGAGAGATGAAGGATGGAATTCACATATGGACAAAGTCACTTCTTTTCTGGTTAAATATGGATTTGAGGTTCCAAATATGGAGGCAAATTACATTGTCCCGGGAAGGAGGATGTATAGAGGTAAGAGCCCGCAAAAAACAAATTTACATCATTTCCGAGTTGAAGTTTTTCTGAGTGTCATTGATCTTCAGTTGCAAGAACTTGAAAATCGGTTTCCTGAGGTAAGTAAGGAATTATTAATGTGTATGTCTTGCTTTAATCTTGCAAATCAATTTGCTGCTTTTGATAAAACAAAATTAACACGACTTGCGGGATTTTATCCAAATGAATTTTCAAGTACTCAATTGCTATTCTTCGAGCATTCTCTTGAAAATTTTATCATTTCTATTACAGAAGATGAGAGGTTTTGGAATTTAAAAAATCTTGCTGAGCTTTCGGTGAAACTTGTTGAGACAGGAAAGTCTATGACTCATGAAAGTGTCTATTTGTTATTAAAGTTGGTATTAATTCTTCCTGTTGCAACAGCAAGTGTTGAGAGAGTGTTTTCTGGAATGACACAAGTGAAAGCTAAGTTACGCAATAGTATGGGGGATCAAATGTTGAATGATTGCTTGATTACTTATCAAGAGAGAGATTTGTTTTTTAATGTTAAGATGAGTGATATTATAGATAGGTATCAAAATATGAAAACTCGTCGAGAACAATTGTAATAACTTTCAAGTCGTTTTATTATTATATAAATCAGTTGTTTTTTAATATGTATATCTCAAAGGTTTGACACACCATTGATGAAATCCTGTATCCGCCACTGACTGTGTAGACCGCCATGCTATAGCAGCAATAACATGAAACCTATGTTGTAGTTGGGGAACTTGGTCTCCCGTATTTGTTTTGAAGGGCTATTCAACACAGGAAAAACAGTCATATAACATACACAGCTGTTGATGATGGACTGATCAGCAACTAAACGTTGTGGCTGTTTTATCTTTAAGCGACTTAATTTCTAGAACACTTTTGCATGGCAGCAGAGTTTCTAGCATTGAGGCAGTTGGAAGAAAGCACTGTGCTTGATGAATTATAAAATAAATAAATAGAGCTAATGTTTTCCTTGCTGGATAATTTAAACTACTAATAAATTTACAATTTACAAAAAAAAATTGATAAACGACGCAAAGCACAAAGGATATTGAGTACGAATTGTTTATAAAGAATTTGTGTTAATTTAAATTTAAAAGGTCAAAATGTGAATAACGTAAACATGTACTCCCTCCCTCTTTTTGATAATATTTGACGTTTGACTTTTTGACACACTCTTTTAAGAGTTTTGACTAAATAGTTATAATTATTATTTTTGTGAATAAAAATTTTAGTTTAATATTTTTATTTAAAAAAATTAAAAATAATAAATTTAACTATATGGTCAAGCGCAATAATTAAGGGCAATAATTGAACTATTGGGTGTCTTCATGAATATAAAAATTCAAAATTAAAAATAACGAATATGCTTTATACACGTAAAAGGATGAAACAATAATGGATAGACAAATTATTGCCTATTTTACATATATGTTTGCAATAATGAATATATTTGGTAATATTTGACGTTTAATTTTGTAGCACATTTAAAAGTTTTGATTACATAGTTATAATAATTATTATTTTTTAAATTTTATTTTTGTGAATAAAAGTTTTAGTTTAATATTTTTATTTAAAAAAAATAAAAATAATAAATTTAATTATGTAGTTAAAACTCCTAAAAATGCATGTCAAAAAGTCAATAGAGGAGTGCAATAATTAAGATTGAACTATGTGGTGTCTTCTTCATGAATATAAAAGTTCAAAAGTAAAAGGATGAAGCAATAATGAATAGACAAATTATTGCCTATTTTACAGATATGTTTGGAAATCATGGAAAAATATCAGGTTCGCTTATTTGTAAAGGTAAGTAATAATTCCAAAAGTAATTTTTTTTTTGAATTCTTTGTTTAGTGTGTCAAAATGATTATGCTAAAACTCTCTCCAACACATCTTCTTCCTTGTTTTTTCAAGTAATGTTAATTGTTTGGTTCATTATTGTGCATCTTTTATGAGTTGTCAGGCAACTTCATTTTCTGAGAAGCTATTGGAAGATACTTTTATTTATTAGTAGTTATTGATATTAGCATTGTAGTGGAATAAAAATATTTGATTTGGGTGTGAAAGAGGAAAGATGGCTGATGCAGCATTGTGTTTTGCTATTGAAAAGCTTGGTAATTTTCTTATTCAAGAAGTTAACATTAGGATGGGAGTAAAAGATGGTGTAAAGTGGCTCAAAGATGAATTGGGCTACTTGCTAGTTTGTGTAAGAGTTGCAGAAGAACATGGAGCAGCAGTGGGTAAACCATAAATGGATCTAATCCGCCAATGGATAAACAACGTCAAAGATGTTGCCAATGATGCTGTAATCATCCTGGAGAGGTTCAGTGCTCTGCAAGATAAACAACAAGGTGTTTTGTATCGCATGCGAAGCTTTATCTGCATGTTGTGCAAGAAAGAAGCTAATCTTTATGATATTGGCAAAGAGATCGAGTCACTCAAGGGTAGAGTCGTTGAGATCAAAAGCAGGCATGAACAGTACGGTATTGCTAACATCTTAAGCAATCCAGTGGTTCAACAAAGAAAGAGACCATTACTAAGAGCAACCTCCTTTGAAAACCTAGTGGATGTGGTTGGTTTTGAGGATGATATTAAGAATTTGTTGGCTCAACTTGTTAAAGAGGATCCCTCTCTTAACATGATTTCGATCCATGGAATGGGTGGGTTGGGCAAGAGTACACTTGCCAGTAAATTGTACCACTCTGACGAGTTGAGCCATATTATGAGTCGTGCTTGGGTTTGTGTCTCCCAGGAATATGACATCAAAGATGTTTTAAATAAGATGATAAAGTCTCTTGAGAAAAATAAAGTTGATTTGTCCAACATGGATGAGATCGACTTGCTGCGGCATCTGCGAAAGTTATTGCAAGATTGTGATCGCTATCTGGCGGTGATTGATGATATATGGGATATTGAAGTATGGGAAAAAATCAAAAAAGCTTTGCCAGACAAGAAAAATGGTAGTAGAGTTATCATAACCACAAGAAATAAAAAAATTGCTCAGAAAATAGATGACAGATGTTGTAATATCCATATTATTTATTTAATTAATATTTTTTATTAATTACAATTATATTAGAATTAATGAGATTTTTTAATAATATTTATTTTTAATAATATTTGACTTATAATAAAATTTGTTTTTTTATAAAATTTGTTTTAGAATAGAATTAGTAATTAGATTAGAAATAAGATTATTTGTATTTATGAGCCTATATATATATACAACACGAGGTAAAATATTTTATTAAACCCTAGATTAGCCTCAAGCTGGATTAAGGAAAACAGAGAAGAGCCGCAACAGATGACAAAAATAAGAGGTACGACTTATATAAAAGTTTTTAGTTAATCTTTGGTTAACAGGTCTCAAGATGCTTGACAATACTTGTAGGCATGTTTAACTATTTCATATAGAAATTAACAGACGTACACAGGAGTTTTGCAGGCAAGCTATTGAAACCATGTTATCTAGTTAATGTATTAATTATAGTTAATATTATATTAACAATGTAATGTCATGTGCGTGAGTTTGCCATGATTCAAAATCGGTGTCACTGGATTGACGAGTAGAGTGTCATGACTCAGAGTCTCAGACTATGACACTATGTTATTAGCCGAGTTAATTGATTTATAATAGTTAAAAAAAATGTATTTTTAATATTAGATTATCTTTTTGTGAATTAGATCGAGAGTCGGGTGTTTAGCGGGTTATTTTACGGATATCGTTAGTATTTGTGATCGCTATTTTCGAGGTACGGATTTCGTCTCATTTCTCTTCAGTGCTACTCTTTTTAGGATTAATTCTATTTAATTCGTTCTGTTCGTAAATCTGTTCCTTCCGTTATTATTCGTTTTAACTGTTTTGATTCTCCAAAAGTTATTTTAAAGTCTGATTCCAAATATTTAAATATTTGTCTCTGCGATTTTCGAAAATTATGTATGTTACATATCTGCGTAGAATATTTGAAATATCTGTTCATGTGATTTTAAAATTGTGAAAATTATTTTATTTGAACCCTTAGAATGATATAGGGTATACCGAGTTAACCAGCTGTAGGGGTACTACAGCCATGTCATTGCGGCACCAGTGGCATGACACTTCCGTGGCAGTGTGATTAGTCACGGCGTATCCTTCTGATAGCTCAGGTGGTGAGCTTTGCGCATTTTGATATTTGTTTAAGGATACGTGGGTGCACCCAGATTTGATTTGATTTGTGATTTGATATTTGACGGTGACGTTGTATATGCCGTACACGTTGTCCGGTTTGTTGCACGCATTAGGTACCCTATGATGTGTGTATTTGTTATCTGTTTTGATATCGGTATGAAATATCATAACCCCTCTTTACTTCAGCCTTGTTTTTAAAAATTAAAGTTTATTTATTATTATCAAATTATATATCTTGCTTCTTGTTTTATAAACTGTATTCCAATCCGTACTGGGCATTTGGCTCATGCCGTATTCTTTCTTCTGGCAGGTACTTAGGGGGATCTCGGGCTGTGTAATGGAGAGCTACCCTTATTCCACTTATTAGGGCGTTTGAGCTTTCCGTAATATTTAGACATCATTTATTATTAGAGTTTTTGAATTATTTTGGAGGTTTTAATATTAGTTTGGAGATTAGTTGGACCTATTTAATTATTAAATTGGTGGATTTTAGTATTTCATATGCAGATTTGTGATTTGATAAGTAACCCCTCGTCTCATTTTGAGAAGGGGGTGTTACAGAGATGGCATCAGGGCTTAGGTTCTTTCTTGTAGAAAACCTATTTAGGTTTGACCTGTGAGTTTGGGTAGCCATTAGGATGGGTATTCTATTTTGAGACTTCATGTAGTTGCGTTCATTTCAACATTATGTCACAAATTTTTTTATAAAATACTCCAGCTTGCCTCTTTCTGCGAATTCATTCGTATCTGTATTTGATATTGTGAATCCTTTTTAGACGTGGAGCTTTTGCATTATTTGAATACGTTTTGACTCATTTTTTTGCTTCTTTCTCATCTCTTCGGAATCTTTCCTTTTAGTCTTCGTAAATGGATCATTTTATGTGCCTTCATGATAATTATCAAGAGTGTTTAGAATCTGTAGAATATACTTATCTAGGCAAACTTATTACCGATAGTGATGCATGACCTTGATTAAATCTTAAGGATTTATTGATTTAACATTTTGGAGCAATTGATTGAAAAGGAAAGTGAATGATCTATGAGGATGCAAGTATGTTTGTAAATGTAGATCAAGATTTTTAAATGAAAGATGTATTTAGAATTATTTTGGCTTTATGAGTAAGATGACTTTTGGCTAAGGATTGTATGGCTTTTAGACTTCAACTACGGATATGAGCTACATATTAAGAATTATTGATTATCAATGAGTTACATGCAAAGAGATACTATGTTCGCTACCATGGTAGGATGTGAAATCAGATATATAAAATTTGAAATGTGGTGCGGAAATGTGAATGTGGCTAGATGAAAAGATTTCAAGATGACAATGGATTGAAAATGATTTCATAATATGTTCAATAGGCAATATTTCTCAGTTGTGCATAAGGAAGCTTACCTTAGGGTGTTATATTTAATTAAGTACAATGATGATTAGAATATTTTAAATTACATAACAAGGTTTTGGTGTGCTCGAAGGTTTGGTGAGACATCTTTAAAGTAATGAGAGATTTAAATAGAAATTGAGATCTAACCAAAGTGGTTCCATATAACTAGAGATGTTGGAGTATAAAAAGAAAGTAATGGATGTATTTTAGAATTGTAGGTTTGAGAATGCTCATAAGATATAAAAAGACGTGTTATTTCATAAAATCATGTATCGGTTATTCTTGAATTTATCATGAGGGCTGAAGTTATTTAAAATCATTGTATACGATGACACTAGTAGAGTTATAGGAATTAGAAGAATAGCTACGACACTTATTGGATAAGGAATTGATCAGGCCGAGTGTATCTCCATGGGGAACTCCAGTGTTATTTGTGAAGAAGAAGGACGGGTCTATGAGATTGTGTATTGACTACAGGGAGTTGAATAAGGTGACTGTTAGAAACAAGTATCTTTTACCACGCATTGATGACTTGTTCGATCAGTTGCAGGGGGCAAAGTATTTTTCGAAGATAGATTTGAGATCGGGTTACCACCAGTTACGAGTAAGAGATGATGATATTCTGAAGATAGCATTTCGTACCCGATATGGTCATTATGAGCTTCTTGTGATGTCCGTTGGGTTGACGAATGCACCAGTAGTATTTATAGATTTGATGAATCGGGTGTTTCATGATTACTTGGATAAGTTCGTTGTGGTTGTCATCGATGATATCTTGATATACTCTAGGAGTAAGGAAGAACATTTGGGCATTATATTTGAAATCTTAAGGAAGAAGAAATTATTTGCAAAATTTCCGAAGTGTGAATTTTGGTTGGAGCAGGTTACATTTTTGGGTATATTGTATCTGGTAAGGGGATTGAGTTGGATCCTACGAAAGTCGAGGCTATCACAAATTGGCTGAGACCTAGCACTATGATAGAGGAGATAAGTTTCTTGGGTTTGGCAAGCTACGATAGGCGCTTTGTAGATGGTTTCTCATCCATAGATTTGCCATTAACTCAGCTGATGTGGAAGGGTGTTTAGTTCGAGTGGAATGATGATCGTGGACAGAGTTTTCAAGAGTTAACGAAGAGGTTGATGTCAGCTCCTATACTTGTTTTACCACCAGGGAGTGGAGGATATCAAGTTTATAGTGATGCTTCTAAGAAAGGATTGAGGTGTGTTCTTATGCAGCATGGGAAGGTGATTTCGTACGCTTCTAGGCAGCTTAAACCCTATGAGGTAAATTATCATACCCATGACTTGGAGTTAGCAGCAGTGGTCTTTGCCTTAAAAATTTGGAGGCATTATTTGTATGGAGAGACTTGTGACATCTTCACTGATCATAAGAGTCTCAAATACATTTTTACACAAAAAGAGTTAAACATGAGGCAGAGGAGGTGGCTTGAACTTATTAAGGATTATGATGCTAAAATTCAGTACCATCCAGGAAAGGCGAATGTAGTGACAGACGCTCTTAGTAGGAAGAATTTGGGAAGTGTTGCATCTCTTATTACTCAGCAGCACCTTATTTCAGATATGGAGCGCTTGGGTGTGGAGCTGTATGTTGGAGGATCAGCTGCAAGCATGTCGAGTTTGAAGGTGGAATCAAATCTAGTCTCAAGGGTTAAGGAAGCTCAGAAAAGTGATACAGGGCTAGAAGCTATTAGATCGAATGTGGCAGAGGGTAAGCAAACGGAGTTTCATGTTGATGATCATGGTGTGATATGGTTGGATAGTAGATTGTGTGTACCTTCAGACGTAGAAATTCGTGAAGCAGTTTTGACTGAGGCCCATAGTTCTTCATTCTCTATTCATCCGGGTTCTACTAAGATGTATCGAGATTTGAAGAAGCATTTTTGGTGGAGTGGGATGAAACGGGACATAGCAGAGTTCGTGGGGAAATGTCTTACTTGTCAACAAGTGAAGATTGAACACCAGAGATCTAGTGGACTATTACAGCAGTTGGATATCCCGGTTTGGAAGTGGGAAAACATTACCATGGATTTTGTGATCGGTTTACCGAGGACCTTCAGGAAAAATGATGTTATTTGTGTGGCAGTTGATAGACTTACAAAATCAACTCATTTCTTACCAATTAGAGAGACTACTCTTATTCATGATTTGGCAGAGATATTTCAGCGAGATATTGTTAGACTTCATGGTGTGCCTCTGTCGATAGTTTTATACAAGGATACGAGGTTTACTTCGCGTTTTTGGAAGGGATTTCAGCAGGCTTGGGGTACGAGGCATAATTATAGTACAGCTTTTCACCCATAAACTGATGGACAGTCAGAGAGGACGATCGAGACGTTAGAGGATATGTTAAGGGCTTGTGCTTTGGAGTGGTCTGGTGATTGGGACAAATATTTGTATCTTGTGGAGTTTGTGTACAATAATATTTGGCAAGCGAGCATTGACATGTCACCATTTAAGGCGTTGTATGGTAAAAACAAATGTAGATCATCGACTTGTTGGAATGATGTTAGGGAGAGTGTCATTGAAGGGTCAGAGTTAGTTTGGGTAACTAACGAGAAGATAGAGCAGGCAAAAGAAAACTTAAAGGAAGCTCAATCGCGTCAAAAGAGATATACAGATAAAAAGAAAACTTGGTGGATTTGAGCCTGGTAATCAGGTATTTTTAAAGGTGTCTCCTTGGAAGGGTGTTAAACGTTTTGGTATGAAAGGGAAGCTTAGTCCAAGATATATTGGTCTTTTTGACGTTATAGAGAGAGTGAGGGAAGTTGCTTATAGGGTAGCGTTGCCGCCACAGTTATCTCACGTGCACAATGTGTTTTATGTGTTTGTTCTGAGAGTCTACAAGTATCATCCGTTACACATAGTTTAGTATCCATTATATAAGATTAGGGAAAGTCTTTCTTGTGAGGAAGAAGCTGAAGCTATTTTAGCTCGAAAGGAATGAATTATAAGGAAGAGAACTATTCTATTTGTTAAAGTTTTGTGGAAGAATCATTCTGATAGAGAGGCTACTTGCGAATTAGAAGAATCTATCTGTGATAAATATCCGCACTTATTTGATTCGGGAATGAGTTTTAGTTTCATTAGATTCCGGGGACGGAATCATTTTTAAGGGGGTATATATGTAATATCCATATTATTTATTTAATTAATATTTTTTATTAATTACAATTATATTAGAATTAATGAGATTTTTTAATAATATTTATTTTTAATAATATTTGACTTATAATAAAATTTGTTTTTTTATAAAATTTGTTTTAGAATAGAATTAGTAATTAGATTAGAAATAAGATTATTTGTATTTATGAGCCTATATATATATACAACACGAGGTAAAATATTTTATTAAACCCTAGATTAGCCTCAAGCTGGATTAAGGAAAACAGAGAAGAGCCGCAACAGATGACAAAAATAAGAGGTACGACTTATATAAAAGTTTTTAGTTAATCTTTGGTTAACAGGTCTCAAGATGCTTGACAATACTTGTAGGCATGTTTAACTATTTCATATAGAAATTAACAGACGTACACAGGAGTTTTGCAGGCAAGCTATTGAAACCATGTTATCTAGTTAATGTATTAATTATAGTTAATATTATATTAACAATGTAATGTCATGTGCGTGAGTTTGCCATGATTCAAAATCGGTGTCACTGGATTGACGAGTAGAGTGTCATGACTCAGAGTCTCAGACTATGACACTATGTTATTAGCCGAGTTAATTGATTTATAATAGTTAAAAAAAATGTATTTTTAATATTAGATTATCTTTTTGTGAATTAGATCGAGAGTCGGGTGTTTAGCGGGTTATTTTACGGATATCGTTAGTATTTGTGATCGCTATTTTCGAGGTACGGATTTCGTCTCATTTCTCTTCAGTGCTACTCTTTTTAGGATTAATTCTATTTAATTCGTTCTGTTCGTAAATCTGTTCCTTCCGTTATTATTCGTTTTAACTGTTTTGATTCTCCAAAAGTTATTTTAAAGTCTGATTCCAAATATTTAAATATTTGTCTCTGCGATTTTCGAAAATTATGTATGTTACATATCTGCGTAGAATATTTGAAATATCTGTTCATGTGATTTTAAAATTGTGAAAATTATTTTATTTGAACCCTTAGAATGATATAGGGTATACCGAGTTAACCAGCTGTAGGGGTACTACAGCCATGTCATTGCGGCACCAGTGGCATGACACTTCCGTGGCAGTGTGATTAGTCACGGCGTATCCTTCTGATAGCTCAGGTGGTGAGCTTTGCGCATTTTGATATTTGTTTAAGGATACGTGGGTGCACCCAGATTTGATTTGATTTGTGATTTGATATTTGACGGTGACGTTGTATATGCCGTACACGTTGTCCGGTTTGTTGCACGCATTAGGTACCCTATGATGTGTGTATTTGTTATCTGTTTTGATATCGGTATGAAATATCATAACCCCTCTTTACTTCAGCCTTGTTTTTAAAAATTAAAGTTTATTTATTATTATCAAATTATATATCTTGCTTCTTGTTTTATAAACTGTATTCCAATCCGTACTGGGCATTTGGCTCATGCCGTATTCTTTCTTCTGGCAGGTACTTAGGGGGATCTCGGGCTGTGTAATGGAGAGCTACCCTTATTCCACTTATTAGGGCGTTTGAGCTTTCCGTAATATTTAGACATCATTTATTATTAGAGTTTTTGAATTATTTTGGAGGTTTTAATATTAGTTTGGAGATTAGTTGGACCTATTTAATTATTAAATTGGTGGATTTTAGTATTTCATATGCAGATTTGTGATTTGATAAGTAACCCCTCGTCTCATTTTGAGAAGGGGGTGTTACAGATGTTTTGTCCATCAACTTCGTTTTTTGACGGAAGATGAGAGCTGGCAATTATTTTGTAAGAGAGCAAAACCAGCCCAGAACCTGGACAAGTTAGGTAAGGAAATGGTAGGTAAATGTGGAGGTTTACCACTTGCTATTGTTGTACTGAGTGGGCTCTTACTGCACAAGAAGGGCTCAGATTGGTTCAAGGTGAAGGATCACATGTGGAGACAGTTGAAGAGTGACTCTGTGGAGATAAAAAAGATACTAAGTTTGAGTTATGCTGACTTGTCTTTTCCCATGAGACAGTGTTTTCTATACCTTGCAAGGTATCCGGAAGACCACAGATTTGAGGTTAACGAGTTGAAGTTGTTATGGATTGCAGAGGAATTCATATCTGAAGCTGACGAAGGAGATGGGGTAGTTATGGAGGATGTGGCTGAGGATTATCTCAATGAGCTAATTAACCGCAATATGATTCAGATTGCAGAATTGCTATGGGACGGACAAGCTTTAGAGTGCCGGGTCCATGATCTTGTACGTGATCTTGCCATACAAAAGGCCGCAGAGGACAAATTGTTGGGAATCTTCGACTCGAATAAACCGCATCCAAACCCCATCTGTTTAGTGCAAGGACAGCCAAGGCATGCCATTTATAATGGAATCAGTAAGTATTTGAAATTACTTGGGTATAGTTCTGATGATTTAAAGTTGCACTCACTGGCACTAATTAATAATGATAGTAGTAGATCTTTGAGATTAGAAGAAGTGAAGTTGATTTACACTAGATTTAAATATGTGAGAGTGCTAGTTTTAACTGGTGTAAAACCAGAGTGTATTCCGGAAGAAATCGGGGATTTGGTTCTCCTGAAGTTGTTAGGTTTAATGGGTGGCATTTCTGCTAATACTTTAGTAATTCCTTCTAGTATAGGCAAGCTGAAAAAGCTACAAACACTGTGTGGTTCCGTTATGGATGACTACGAATTACCTAAAGATATAAGTGAGTTGAAAGAGTTGAGGCATCTATACTTTATCCAAGGACTAGTTGGAGGGAGTTCAAATATTGGTAGGCAGCAAACAAAGCTCCAGACTATAGAATATATATGGCATGAGGATTGGACCCAGATTGATACTCTCAATTTGACCAACCTCCTTACACTGGGCATTCGAGCACGAAAAAGAAATGTTGCGTACAGTTTGGAGTCCATAGCTAATTTAACAAGTCTCCAAACATTCTCCTTTTACTCTACTGAGGTGATTCCAACGATTGAACCTCTTTCATTTTGCCATCGTCTCAAGAATGTCATATTGCAAGGTGAGATGAGAGATCCGTCAGAATTAAGATTTTTGCCGGATTCGCTCACAGATTTGATACTGATTGATAGTAAGTTTGTCCAAGATCCTATGCCCGCTTTGGGAAGATTGTCAAATCTTGCCAACCTTCATTTCAATGAGGCATACATGGAGTCCAAGATGGTATGCAGCAGTGATGCATTTCCAAGTCTTCAATTCTTGAAGTTAGAATATCTCCAACAACTGGAAGAATGGCAAGTTGAAGATGGAGCTATGCCTTGTCTCAGATGTTTCACGATATATAGATGTCCCTGTCTGAACATAGTTCCGCAACCACTAGACTCTTTACCTCCCATACCAGAGATATTCAGTTCATGGAATCAGCGGTAAATTGAATTAAAACTACTATTTGTATTTCTTCTCTTTTTCCATTGTTAAGATCAAATAACATGAGTTGATTATATCTTATTCGTGGTTGAACGGTTGACTTTAATATTTGGCATGTATATAGAAAAAATATTCATACTGCTCATTGTTCTAAGAATTCTAAAAAGTCAAAATGTTACCACCAAGAAAAGAAAGAACACTGTTGTGGTGTTATTTTTTCAAGTTTCAAGTTGAGATGTTAATATATACAACCAAAAACATGGAAACTCATCAAACAGGCTCACAGATAGCTTAGAATTAAACCATCAAAACTTAAAATAATGCTCGTCCAGTATTATCTGATGTATTTCTCCAATAGACTCGGGCCCGTTTGAAACTACTGTGAGAAGAAAAAATGCTCGTGAAAAATGAAAAAAATGCTATCAGAAAATTTTAATGATTGTTTAATAATATTTTTTTTTAATTTATACATATTTTGAAATATAATATAAAAATAATATTTTTAAAGAGATTTGATAATGAAACTTGTAATTATTTTTTTAGAAAAACTGAAAAACAACTTTTTTCAAAAGCATGCGATAGTATGTTTTCTCTAACATGTCTAAAAACACTTTTCCAGAGAATTTACCAAACACTTTTCCAGAGAATTTACCAAACACTTTTTAGATGTAACACAAACGGACCTTTAATAGACATGCAAAGAACAAACCACAAAGTTCAATCATTGGAAACCACACAACTCGAGCTATAAAAAAGTCTGACATCAAAAAAAATCCACAGCAGTAACGCTCATCTGAACAGCCAAAGATGTGAAAACTAACAAAACAAGCACAAATTTACCAAGTCACCAACGTAAAATATGACATAATAAAAGTGCAAATATCTTTCAAACTGCTTGGCTATTGAATCGCAAATTTTGGAATCTAATTTATAATGTCATTCTAAATATAGATAAAAAGACATATCTAGTTGAAATTTCAATGGGATTTCAAACCAGAGAATTACACTAGAAGCACGGTACACAGATTAACATGATTCTTTATGCTCCAACAACTTCAGTAGTGTCCCCTTCTACCATTGTTTCCTCAGCAGGTCTCTCAAGCTTCACACCAACATCCTCCGAGTAGTCACCATGAACCTATACAAGTGAATATCACATTTCATTACACCACAATCTTAGCTATTTAGTGATACGAATACTACTGATTATCATGAAGCACATACCTCCATCAATTTGCCAATGTCAAATTTAGGTGCTTTCAGGATCTTGACTTTGCGAATAAAGACATTTTGGAGAGGGAAAATGCTTGAAGTTGCCTTCTCAATCTCTCTGCCAATAGACTCCGGAATAAACTTGGCCACCAATTCCTTCAGATCACAAGAGCTGGCCTGATTCCTCATGATTTCAACCATCTTGCGGCGAATCTGTAAAAAGCAAATTTCAGTTCTTTCCTTACTAGTTCCATAACTTGCACAAATTCAAAGATATTTGCATCAACACAGTAACTTGTGAATCATGACAAACCTGACGGATCTGGCTGGATTGTGCATAGCAGGTTCTCTTCTGCTGATTTGAACGTTTCTTAGTAAATCCAATGCAAAACATACGTAGGGTGTAACTGTCTGTTGTCTTCACATCTACATGAGCTTCAATCAGTGTCTGCCATTTACGTACCAGAGACCTCAACTTGTCAGTTGTGAAGTCCATTCCCTGAAAAGTTAAACGTAATATATCAGATTTTCTTTCAAATGGCCATCCAAAACTGGAACTGCAAAAGGATATTGTGCTCACCCAGAAGTTTGTAAGCACATTCTTCCCTTGCACATCCTCTGCTCTAAGGCGAATTTTCCTGTAAGCCTGGTCCTCATCTTTCTGAAGGTCAGCAAGGCTAACCTCAAACACTCTATGTTTGAGTCCTTCAGAAGCAATCTATATGAAAACAAAGCAAATGTAACTTTATAAAAGAACCTTCAAAGTGAATTAAAGGAAACAAACATACGGATTTATGGACTACATAATTATACATCATCAAACTAAGAAACAGATGAATACAAAACTGCTGGTCATAAACAAAACATGTCCTTCAAAACAATTTTAACAAATATCACTTAGGAATCTTCCTTCAAACGCTAAATTACCACACAATAACATTAACCAGTTCTACTGCTAAACCCAGTTACGTTATGCTAACAAATTAAAGTCCAAATTATCAGTATATAATAGTTTATGCAGATTGTCACAAGACTAGGTTATTGTGTTGGGAAAAATAAAAAGAAACAAAAGTATGTCTCAATTCAACGAAATAAAATATAGTCTCGATTGATAGTAAGTATTCTAGTCCATGAGATTTGTACAAATTAATCAACAGACTACAGACCCATTCCCAGTGCTAGTTCCCAGACCCATATACATAGATAAATACATATAATTCTAGATACTAGCTAGCACAATCAACTACTAACAACAACATTGCTCTAAAGAAGTCCATACAACTCGAACTTGGGTCATCACATTTTAACAGTCTTCTCCAATAATTCAATATAAATAACACATAACAACTATAAAACTACAACATACTTTACATAACCCAATTCCATTACCCAATAACATAATTAAAAAAAACAAAAATCGATTAATAGGTGAAACATGCTTTACTAGAACTAAAAATCATAAGTAAAAACAAGACATAAAAATCTAAAATTGAGAAAGTAAAATAACAATACCTTAGTACCCTGAGTTCTACTAACAAGGGTCTTGCCAACATTCTTATGTTCAAAAACATTAGGTGCTTTTATATCATACCAATCCTTCTTAGCAAATGGGTCAGTTCTGTATCATAAACATAACCATTTACACAACACAATCAGACCCATGTACATAAATACATACATTATACATACAGATATAAATATATACAAAGTCAAGTAACTCACGCCTTCTTCTTGCCTCCCTTCTTGCCCTTGGAGATCCTCTTGTTCTTCCTGAAAATCAAACAATTTAGTACATGCATACAGATATATGTAAGTATAGATGTGAGATGATTGAAATGTTACCCGACAGCCATGTTTGCAGAGAGAGATACGAGGGCAAGATGATGAGAGGAGAGGCTGCCAGTGATTAGGGTTTATCAATCTTTATAACATTAGCTGCTCTATGTCTTTTGGGCTTTTGTTTATGGCCCAATTTGTCAGAATCAATTTTAATTTTTTTTTATAAATAATTATAAAAATATAAAGTTGTAGAATTAATATATTTTGAAATACTAATATATTTATAATTATTTTAAAAATATAGTGAGTATAATCTAACAAATAAAATATTTTGTTTATATTTTAATTTTTAGTATTAATAAAAACAGGGTAAAAATAAAGTACATTATGAAAATATAAGATTAATAAATAATAATTTTAATTGCTTGTCTTTTTCTTTCTATTAAATTTTCCCATCCTGACAAAATTTGACATTTTAGGTCATATATATTTAGTCAAATTTCAGAAATACTTCTAATCAATAACTAGTTTTAGTTAATTATTATTTTTTTAATTAATATCTGATAATTAAGTAGATGAGAAGCCCCAAAAAAACACCGAAAAACTACACCGAAAATAACCAAATCCAAAAAAACCCCGAATAAAATCGGAAATAAAAAACCGAAATTAATGGTGTGTTTCAATTTCGGTTTCAGTTTCGGTTTTATGTTAAAACCGCATCAAAATTAATTAAACCGGATATTATATATAGAGAGAGAGTTGAGCTCTACGGAGAATTACTTCATTAGATAATTTTGGAAAACACTTTTTATTTTGTAAAAATCATCGCACTTTTTGTTTAAAATACACGTGTTCTGTAAATACAAATACAATTATATGAGAATTTTTTTAAAATTCTTAAAAAAATAATGAAAATGTTTATTGAACACATACGTATGATTTACGGAATATACTAATACTATACTTCTCATTTCGTTAAAAATATCACATTTTTCCTCGAGAACACATGTGTTCTGTAAATAAAAATAAGGAGACTAAATTATGTATTTTAGGAAAAAATAGTGAAAAATATTTACAGAACACGTGTTATGAAAGTACATAACATACCAGTTCTCCGGAGAACTCGTTTTCATTTGAGTCTAGCCACATATATATATATATCATCATTATCATAATATACCCAGTATATCCGGCTTAGAGCAAGGTAAGATGTACGCAGACCATGTCCCTATTGATTATATATATATATATATACATGCATATATATTAAGTATATAATATATGTTATTTAAAAATTAATAACACTAATATTAATAATATTTATATTCAGTTATACGATACATGAATTTTAGTATAATATAGTGAAAACTTCAATATAAAGTAGGAAAAAAAATGCAAGTTTATTAATAATATTTGTCTACCAACATGAAATGGTATAAAAAAGTTAAAAAAATCGAAAAAAATCGTAACTGACTCATAGTTAACCGAAACCAAAAACCCGTTTTAAATGGTTTAGTTACGGTTTATATTAATTAACCGAACCAAATCAAAATCAACGATTTGATTACGGTTAATATTTGAAACCGCCCCAAACCGTACTAAACCAATAACAAAGAGTTTGGATTCGGTCTCACTCCGAATAACAAAGAGTACTAAACTATCGTTTTTAGAATTTTGATCACCAACTCAAATAAGCTAATATTTTACGAAGAGAGCAAATCGAAACTATTACAATAGTCGAACTATCGAATTCTACGAATAAATCGAAAATAATTGATAAAAATTATGTTTGTTCTCGATATTTTTGAACATTACACGTAAATGTATGGATGAACTATAAAATAAAATAATATCAAAACTACTTCGAATCTCGTGATAACAATTTTATATGGATAAATATATATTTTTTATTTTATAAAATTAATTATTAATTGAACTTGAACCTGAACATGATTTTTTTTATTTTGTGTAAATACAAATTTCAATTTATTTAAAACAACTTAGTGGTTAATTATTTTCCGAAAACATGGGTCGTCGGATTGATTTGCCCATAGGGTTGTAAAATGATATGGGTTGAACCGATACTCATACGTTCAAGTATCAGATCGTTTTATTTTTAGTGTGTCCAGATTTGAGTTCATGATCATTTTATTCAGATACAAACTGATCCCGGGTATATAAGGTCCGGATCCCAACCAAGTATAAGCCAATATCGTATTTTTTATTTCCTAACCGGGTAATTTATGATCCACCGAATATGAGTCAAATATGATTCACTAACATCAAGTATTGTTTTTACTGTAAAAACATAATAGTTATGAATTAAAACTTATGTATATATAATTTTGAATAAATTGTATTTTATGAAAATTTAAACTTATATAAGATATTAAAAAATTATAAAATCACTATTTACTTACAAATATAATGGATTAAAAATATAATTTATATATGTGTTTGAATCGAATATGAATCATGAATCATATTCAGATATTCGTTAGGATTATTTTATAAAAAATAATATGATATCTAATTTGAGCGGCTATATGAGTGCTCATATCCGAAATCATATTTTATTCGAGTTTAATTTTTCTGATAAATTTTAATCATTTATAAAATGAAAACAAGACATTTATCATATTTTCGAGCGGGATATCAGATAGCCGATACTTCGGATTAATTCAGAGCCCTATTTGCCCGTTAGGTTTGTACCATGTATAATTGTATTATTATTACAATTCCTAAAGTATCCTTCACGTTATTATATTGTATGATTGTAAGCTATAGATATGTATCAGCAGCTGTACGTTTCTCTAATTAAAATCTTGGCATTGGGTTTATGCTTTGATTCTTTCTTTTTTTCTTCAACCCCATCTCACCAAGGTACCTTTCCATCTATATATGTATATAAATTTATACAAACACACACACACACACACACACACACTTGAGTAGGTGTTTAGTAATCTTGGTTATAGATAATAAATTAGTTTACTTGGCTATAAAGTTTCCATCTTGATGCTTTTGCTATATATATATGTATGTTTGTATGTATCCCAATTTTTATGTTTTTTGTAGAATGGAGGCTTTTGCTTTGGTTTTGAATCAGATCTGTTTTTAACCCCTTGTGTTCTTGTTTTAGATAGTTTAAGTGATTTACATTTTTGTTTGTGTTTGAAAGTTTTGTTGTTTCTTTAGTGTATATACTTATTTTATGTAGTTTTTAGTATTTAGCTGCTCATTGTATGGGAAGTTAAATGGTTGACAGTAAGACTTGATTTTTATAGTAAAATCAATATATTATTATCATATTGGATGTATAATTACATAAAGATAATTAATTTTTGGGTTGTACTTGGCTATTTGAGAACTATTGGGGAATTATGTGGCTTACTTGAAGTATTGTGTTACCTTGTATTGTAGTTGCATTTTTTGTGTGATTTGCTTTATTAATAATGTAAAATTGCACCTTTCTGTATTGCTAGCTAGATTATAGCAATGCATATGATATTTTAGATGAAACACTACAACAATTAGGCCTTTTCCCAAAAAAAATATTAAGAATAATTGGGTGGGTGAACAGGAACCAAGCACATAGATTAAGTAAGGCCGGTAACATGAACGAGCCTCCTTGATTGGCTTCTTTTGATTGCTAGTTCTGCTGTTAGTTTCTCTATCTTCCGAAACTTCAACCAAGTAAATTTATGGTTTTCAGGTTACTCTCTTGAGTTTTGACCAAGTATTTTTTGGTTCCCTTTTACTCTTATGGATATACCTATAATCAAAGTCTCCACTTGCCGAATTGGTGCAGTTACAGATGACTCAAACAATGCTCTTGCATCTTTTTATGCTAGCAATACTCCCACCTTAGCTCAATAGCCCTGATGCCTTTTTTTATGACTCTGTTTTCTCTCGCTTCTCGTATGGCTACACATTTGCGGTAACACGTGCATCTATGTTACACTGATTTTCTCATTGTGACCTCTCATCGAAACCCAAAATTTTGTCATAAACCAGTATAAGCTTAATAGCAGTTCTATAGAACTTCCTTTTATTTTTTATATACTTCACAATACAAAGGTCTTACATTTCTTGCATGGCAGTTATCTTTTTTCCCTCTTTGGTGTCATATTTTTTGTACACCTTTTACATTTTATGTCGCACCTCTGAACAGTATTCTCTGCATTACTCTTGCCGTACTTATCTTGTTCAAGTTTTCAAACTTGTTATACATTAAATCTTCATACGTATCACTTGTGATTCAAATAGCCTGTTTTCATTCCACCATGATGCGTCTTTACTTGGAGTCATTCTGGGCTGCTACTTAATTTAATGATCTAATAAGCTACTGGTTGTAACTCAAATATTGTTTGAATTACTACTTCTCAATCACTTTTTCTGGATTTTTTGTATGTGACACTCTATGCATGTGAAAATAAGCATGTGGGCCTACATTCTTCAAATGCAATGTACTAGTTTTTTGGTAATTTTGTACTATTATGTATCTAGTTTATCTTACAGAATAATATTGGCACTCCTTTTCTTTATCGCTTTTCATGTCTTTCTTTATGCAGATGAATAGAGAAAAGCTAATGAAAATGGCTGGTGCAGTACGCACTGGTGGCAAAGGCAGCGTTAGAAGGTATGTCTCTCTGCCAGAAAGATAAATTCAGCATCCCAACTAAAATTAAGGATTAAGTGTTGTATGAACTTGCATTTAGTCTTCTCACAATATTAATCTTTGGCATGCACTTGGTGACAGAGGCAGGATATTGTTACAGGGGTCCAAATTTTGAATCAACTTGTAATATATATATATATATATATTATCTATATATACATGTATTATTTGTTTGAATAAAATATATCGAGTAACAATATTTTAATGTTAGAATACATTATTAATTGGCAAATCTGTTACAAGTGTTGTATTGGTTTACTTTCCGCAATAAGTTGTTTTCTTTCCGAGTGTCATTTTGTGCAGTTCACTTTTATGAAACCACATTGTTGTAAAATGGCGACTCAAAATCACTCTGCTTTTACTTTGGCATTAATCTTTTTAATCCAATAATAAAAGTATTTAGTATCCTAATTTATTTTGTATTCCCTTTATGCTTAAGCAAATACAACAAATTAAAGTTACCCTTTAATTTCATTCTTGACCATTCATAACTAACTAACTAACATGACTTTGTAGATGTGTTCCCACCAAAATTTGTTTAGTTAGTCTTGGGTAATATGCTTTTGGTACGTCTACTATGGTGGTTGTATTGTATTTTATCATAAAGATATTTTTAATAAATCACTACTCATTGTTATATTTCATTTTTGGAACTCACTTGACTATAGAAAAAAGAAGGCAGTCCACAAAACCACGTTCCCACCAAAATTTGTTTAGTTAGTCTTGGTTAATATGCTTTTGGTACATGTCTACTATGGTGGTTGTATTGTACTTTATCATAAAGATATTTTTAATAAATCACTACTCATTGTTATATTTCATTTTTGGAACTCACTTGACTATAGAAAGAAGAAGGCAGTCCACAAAACCACCACCACAGACGATAAAAGACTCCAGAGCACCCTCAAGAGAATAGGGGTCAATGCTATTCCCGCAATTGAGGAAGTCAATATCTTCAAGGACGATGTAGTTATTCAGTTCACTAGTCCCAAAGGTAGTGATAATATATTAATATTAGAATTCAATTCAATTAGTTCCAATTATTTTTCTAAGTTTATTGCTTAATAATATTTGTTTTGTTGCAGTTCAAGCCTCTATTGCTGCCAACACTTGGGTTGTTAGCGGTTCCCCACAAACAAAGAGTATATATTCCTAATATCTCAATGTGTATCTACCTTTATAGCTTCACATGTAACATCACAATGATAAGTTGGTTAAGTTTGAAGCCTCCATAAGCACAAGTATACAAATAATATGTATCAAAACGGGTAGTTCTTTTGAAACAGCATGTGGTGGGTTACTTGCTAACCTAGCATGTGTTAGACTTTAAGGGCTTGGGCATGGGTTGTTAGAAATGGTATCAAAGCATGACTTGGCCGAAGGTGCTTTACGCACTACGTGGAGTTTTTTAATTTGTGGATTGGACGAGGACGTCAAACTCAGATAGCTAGCTAGCTAGGATGATTGTAACATCCAACGTTGATAAGCTAGTTAAGTTTAAGGCCTTTATACACACAAGTCTACAAGCAATGTGTACTAAAGTTGCTTTCTCTTTTCTATCAACGTATGGTGGGTTGTCGAATATCACCAGCAATGGTCTGTGTAGACGTGTAGCTAATTCTAAGTGCACACTTGAGAAAATGTATTCTTTATGTGACACAGACAATTGCATGCTCGTGCCTGCTTGGGGACTTCTTTAACAGTTTCATTTTCATCATAATCCTCCATATCTTTTGATACAAAATTTAGTCTGGTTCGTAGGTCATGTTACTCATGTACTTCCCAGTCTTTTTCTACCCTTCCGCAATTACATTAACACTGGATTTTCTTGTTGTTTTCAGAATTGCAAGACATTCTTCCAGGAATTATAAATCAATTGGGTAAGTGCTTATAGTCATTATGTATACTTCATGTGCATTGGTGTTGGCTTTTGTAAAATAAACAATGTAATTCAAATGTGCATTGCTTATTTACCAGGGCCAGATAACTTGGATAATTTGAGGAAGCTGGCTGAGCAGTTCCAGAAGCAATCACCTGGTGCAGGTGCTGATGCTGGTGCGGCTGCAACACAAGATGACGATGATGAAGTCCCTGAACTTGTTCCAGGGGAGACTTTTGAAGCTGCAGCAGAGGAGACCCCTGCTCAGGCTTCATAGAGTTTTCAAAGGGCTTTCATTCCTTATCTCTCGCTTTGTTTTGGGTTGTGCTTTTATCATCTCTTTGCTGCTTTATTTGGTCTGACATGCTAGAAAGTTGTTACACTTCTATGTTATGATCAATGAAAATTTTGCACAATATTTGTCCCAGCCACTTTCTTAGTATGAATGATTGATCAAGTAATTTAATGAAGTCGAAGAAATTGAATAATGGTTTGCTTTTAAGTTTTAAAATTGGCACTGATGTTTGGCTGACAGTATGCAGGGGCTACTTATCGTTATTGTTTTTTGCCATTGCTTCATTCTTTAGCTGCCAATGTAATGCAAGTAATTTATTTTTCTTTGGAGAGGACATGTATAGATTTGGGGTTTCACATATTGAAAAGATATTGTTTTACATAATATTGAAATATTTTACTTGGGCTATGATTTCTTAGATTTCCTGGTAGGCGCATATTAAAACATTGTCCCAGGGCTTCTCATTCTCGCTTGCATTCTTTATAACCAGGGAAGAAAGCCAATAAATTATTTTGTGAGGTTTTGGTAATTTGGCTGGCAGATTAAATGCCTGTCGGACACTGGTCTGCAACTCTGTATTTCTGTATCAGCTTATTTCTTCTTGTAGAAGTTTATTCTATTCTCAGTTTTCTTTTCCAGAATTCTGATGATCAGCTGGTAAGTTTATTTAGGCCCCGTTTGGTATTGCTGTTGCGGACAGCTACAGCAGCTTTTTGCTGAAAAGCTGTCAGAAAGGTGTTTGGTAAATTATAAAAACTGCTGTGTGGAAAAACGTTTTTAGTCTAAAAGCTGCTGTTAGCAAAAGCATGTCCCGTTATGCTTTTGGAAAAAGCTGCTTTCAGCTTTTGCAGGAAGTAACTATCAGTTATATCTCAAAATATGCTTAAATAAAAAAAAATACCAAACAGTCATCTAATTTTCCTGCCAACACTTTTTCCGGCATCACTTTTTCTCACAGCACAACAGTTTTTAACAACACTCCCAAACGGAGCCTTAATCAGATTCATAAACATCTGAACGGTGTGAATGGCTAAAGGACCACATAATGTTATAAATTTAATTTCATCTTCTAATATAAATATAAGATTTTAATCTTGAGAAAATTAAATTTAAATTTTATAAGTTGGTATATTTTTGTATGTATTTGGCCAGCAAACGGGATGGAGGGGGTATATATTATTCCAGGCTTTCTTGCAAGTTGCATCACACTTGTCAAAATTATTGGCGTAATGTACATACGCTAAAATTTGATAAAACATTATCAAGAAGTTGATCCGAAATATACTAGATACTGTATACTATTACATATACATAATTCAACTCCTAATCGGTATAGACTTGTGCAAATATGAGTCTTTTACACATAAGAGACAATTCAGTAAGCATTGTGGGGTACAAAGCAAGTCAGTCTCAGCTTACAAATCTTGTTTGTATATCATTCAGTTTTTCCAACTTCCCACTTTTTTCATGTAGACACGAGTAACTCGTTCGCTAATCAACATACAGACAGCCGTTAATCTGATAATCTCATGTTCAAGATTTCTTTCCAGCCAGATCTTCAAGCGTAAGATTCAAAGTATCAACTGAACCTTTTTTCACCTCTTCTCCGCGTGCAGCTAGAAACTCCTCTATGCTTCCTGGCTCACCAAACCACCCCAGGTGATCAGCAATCAGGTGTAGATTATTACAGCCACCACATCGAGCCACCACCACACCCTTTTCATATGATTCACGACACATTGTCTTCATGTTTCTGGTTTCACATACCTTGCAAGTAAACATCATGGCAAGATCATGTCGCGGGGATATCTTAAAGTTGGATGTGGCATTGTAAGATACCGAAGACTTTTCATTATCGATTGGGTTAGAGAGGGCACTAGCGGATCTGGCCTTTAAATTACAAGTTCCATTTCCATCCGCATCCTCGATTACTTGCTTGCTGGATTCTACAAGAGTTTGAAGTCCTCGTTTACGGGATTCATATCTGCCCAAGAATGAACTTGCAATTGGAAGTAATTGGTTCGAGGGCTCTGCAACATTTACTAAACCTAAGACAGTTATTAACAAATATTACAGGATGAGTCCATGTATGGTAGAGAGATATGCAGGATACCAAAAAAATTGCATAAAAAATAGAATTTAAATTCAATAATGTGAGAGATCTTAGCAAAAAAGATCCAATGATTGCAACAAATACAATAACTCACTAAAACCACAACTAGATATTTTGTGATTAGCAAACAAATAATTTCTAAATAGCAAGTCTGGCAATCTACATGCCTTCAATGGTATCCTAATATCCTATCCTAAAAACACCAGGGACAAAAAAATTGATGTTCGTATGCTGTATGTCCTAGTTCCAATAAAAAGTCATGCAATATTAGTTACTGAATATAGACTTTCAAGATGATGGTGCGTCACTATTACTTGGTTCATCCAAGAGGTAGATTAAGTTTCTGATGTATTTGGTCTTGTTGAAATGCTTCATTTAACAGAGTCAGTAGCAGGCCAGTCAACTAATATCAAAGCTTTATCAAAACATTAAACATTCATCTTATATTTTGCAATCTCCCAGTACAATTGTTTATGGGAAATAACTTTGTGAACTACACACATATTTATCGATGCTAATTGTTGACTAGATGCCAAGAGGTGAGCTACAGAGAAACGAATAGCCGCCTAGGTGGGCGTATCCTTCTATTATCATATTACAAGATGATCAAAAAAGATCATTTTAAAAGCCTATATGACAAAAAATAAATAACAATAATAAGAACATATTTATGTTCCACGTATTATTCCTAAACCAAATTTCACTATGGTCGATACCTTGACCTACCGGCATCAAAACTGATACAGATTATTACCAGTGTTATACTCTAATAAAGGTCATCCAACCAATATATTCATGTTGATAGATACTTTCTCTTGAATTTACGGGGGTAGAGCAAGGACAACTTCTCTTAAATTTCACGGGGGAACAGTAAGGACAAATACACGTGAGAATTCTTACTTCCTAAGTAGCTAAGCACAAGCCTAGGCAGACACGCAGTTACCAATATCTCACCTCAATTCCTCACAATGTATCCTTGGATTCCACATATCGATTGTACAACTGAAAAAGGCCTTATCCTAAATCAGTAAACCCCTAATAGCCTATACAGAAAACCCCAAAAAACTTTTAAAAAATTGTATTTTCAAATTTTACCATCATTGCTACTGTGCACCTACATTTTTAAAAAAAATCATCACTCGGGTTATTAAATTCACTGTATGTACATGCCTAATTACCCACCTGCATCATCACAAATGTAGATTACTAGCATCATTACCACAAACCAAAGTTACCATCTTTCGAAAAAATCACAAATATGAATTAACCAGTAATTGAAGTCTGCCCCTTGTAAAAACATCACAAAAGAACCAAACACACACACCCACACACATTTAATCACAAGATTATACAGTCAAATTTGAGTAAGCAGAAAGATAAAAGAAAAGCATGTACATAGATACATAGATATGTGTGAATATAAAGTTAAGGGGTTTACCATTAGGGATGCAGAGCTGAGGTTGCTTGGTGAAGAAGAGAGAGAGGAGGCGACGCTGCAATTGTTTAGCCGCCATTATTTATTGTACCACTTGCGATCTTCTTTTGTTGTGTCCCCTTACCTCTCTATATATTACTACTATTTTCTAAATATTTTAAGTTTGATTTTATTTTCCGTCAAATTTTTTTTGATTTTATTTGAATAACCGGGACGATAAAAAATAAGTTTATCACTCGAGTTATTTTATCGCGCTCAAATTTTATCCTGCTCTTAAATATAGTGTTATAATTTGAAATTTGTAAATTAATGGTTAAAGTTTTTATTGAACTTTAAAAGAGTTATTTTTTAATGAAAATTACATATGATTATTATTTTATGATAAAATTAAAATTTTTATTATTTTATAAAATATAAATATGATAAATTTTAAAATTATTTATTCGATTGATATATTGACTGTACTCGTCGAATAATTGTAGTAGTATATACATATACACTCTCCTGCAAGGGCTTATGGCAAATTGGCAATCGAAATTTGACAAGAAAGGCCAACACCTGTATGGTAAGTTTGTGAATGTTTGTGGGTCCCTTGCTTTCATTTTACTCTCTGTATATACAGTTTAATCCATAATTTATGGGTTTTTATCTCACCATGAATGAGTATATACAGGATAAACGATAACATTTAACATTTAGTGATTGATATACACAGTACATGCATTTTTTACTGACATATACATACACACCATTATAAAACAGGCTAAAGACAGACCCAGTTGAAGCAATCGCCCGCTTAGATTTTCAAGATGGGTGATTTATCATGGCCATCTAAATCTGAGGTATTGTTCTTCTTCTTTCTTTTTATTACATTATCATTATATCATTATTAACTCTATGATGGGTCATTTAAAGCTATAATCTTTTACCGTTTTGTACTACAACTTTACTAGGATATGTATTGATAATGTTCCAATTGTGTTATTAGGATTGTTTAGTTTACATGAAACTTATTAAAAATGTTTAATTTGATGGGCTGCAATGTAATATTGATTTCATTATGCTATCAAGAAATGGTCATTGTACTTGACATTACTTGTTGGGGAGAGTGGGAGATTAATGGGAATGTACATAGGTTCCGTACTCGATTCAGGACTGGTTTTGTATAGCTGAGACTGGTGTAGATCGCCTATGACGATTTGTAGACAAATCACTAGTAATTCGATTCCAAATTAACTATTCTCCTTTCAAAATTGGCTCTCATTCGAGTACAAGTATTTATACATGTATAATTTTTAACCTGACATAGTAATACACATTATGAGTTTCACGTTTACAGATCACTAGTTTGTAGTCTGTAGGCTAAACTAGTTTGGATTTAAATGGAAATTTGTACATCTATATATTTATGTATACCATTATATCCTAACTGTTTTCTTTTGCTAAAATGTATATACCTATCAAACAATTGCTATAGTTCTTTTGAATAGTATATGTCTTTAGTGAACACACATGATCTGTTGATACTTCTGTGATGGTTACTTTATCGTTTGCCTCTTTTAATTTTTACCTTGCAATTATGTATAAAATTTATAGATATATATTACTCTATAATTTTTGCAGTTGGATGAGATCAAAAAGAAGGTTGCCGAAATTTCCGGGAGAGGTGTTGAAGATGTCAGGGTAGTTATATCCCCTTATAGAATATGCCCACTTGGAGCTCATATTGATCATCAGGCAAGTTTATTTTGTTAGTTTGTTCCGGATTGTCACATAAACTGGACGGTGTACAAGATCATCAAACCTTAATCGATTGATACTTTTGTTTAGTTCCACAAAACGTCATGCCATAATCCTTGTATATATAGTCATCATTTTAAAAGACCAGCATGATTGTAATTCCTTCCAAAACGTCATGCCATAATCCTTGTATCTATAGTAAACAACTGTAGTATTGTATCTTACACTTCACTTATTAAGTGAACTAGAGAATGCAGATTCACAATGCTCCATTTTAGCTTTGATTGATTGTGAGATATTTTATTGGTATTATATTTAGCTTTTATGGTAGACAATGTCGAACTTACACATTACTAAGATACTTGACTATCTAGTTCTTAAATTAGACTTGAGATCAGAATAATACCCTGCAGTTTTAATTTATGAAACTATTAGATGCTTTAACTCAAGTGTGGAACTCAAAGGTTTTATTTGACCTGTGATGACTCAGGGTGGAACAGTTACAGCTATGACAATTAACAAGGGCATACTTCTTGGATTTGTTTCTTCTAATGATTCACAGGTGATCATCTTCTCCAAACAGTCACACAAGAAATATAATGCATATATAAGCAGTAAATTTATTAGCATCCCAAGTGCCTCAAAACATGCACGGGAATCCTAAAATGATTCTTTTTTTATGTTTTGCACGGGAATCCTAAAATGATTCTTTTTTTGCCGCACTAGTTTAAAATTTTAGCCAAATATTGAAATGCTGTAAGAATGCTTCAAAATTATTATTAAGAATATATGTTTGAATTAATCATAAGGAATCGGTAAATAAATTTAAAAGATTACCCATGAGGAACCTTTCACTTAGTCCCTAAACTTAAGCTAGCTGACAACTCGTAAACCTTTAATCTGAATATTATTATGGTGTCACAATCAGTCAATAGTTTATTTGAATATTTGGTTAGCTATAACAAAAAGTTTGTTTCATTATTTTCCCTTCACATTTCATCCTCATGTGATAGCCACTAAAGCGTCTATGTGTAGGTAATTATTCAATCAGGACAGTTCAAAGGAGAAGTTATGTTCAGGTGAATCTCAAGCCATTTATTATTTTGTAAACTTGCTTTTATAGTTTTATTATAATAAACTAGTTCTCGTAATAGAGCATTGTATCTCTTAAATTATCTGAGAGCATGAATTGTTCAGTGTTAAATTAAATAATACAACAAGTCTGAAGTCAGGGATACAAAAGTTTGTTCTTAAACCACTAAAGAAGTATGCTATGAGACGCCAAAACTGGTGTTTTATTTACTTAATGACAGATATACATGCCAATCTAAGTTTCTATATTGATAAATACCTGCTGAAGTGTTTTGGAAGTCCCTCCACATACCCTAAATATTTACTTAGCTGCTAGGGAGCAGGGGTGCTGGGTTACCCAATGCACCCTCGTATTGGAAACTCGCACAATCCTAACTTTGATTTTTATTAATAAAAATCATAATCGAAATTTGCTTGTAGTAACTACTTAAACAAAAGCAAAGTATTGATGTTAAATAACAAATAAAAAAAGGGTATTGATGTTTATATTCACTTATATAAAGAAAAAAGATAATAATTTCTTGTGTTTATACGATTACATTATACATGTGATTTCATTCATGTAAAGTTTCAGTTTTTTAATGGATTATATCATAAATAACATCAAGTATACATTTATAAGTTTACATATGCCGTACCCCCATCCCCATACCAGGACCACAGATCACTATGTGATCCTATTTGTCGTATCTGCCTATCCCCCACACTCCTGCACCCATATCCTTCATTCTCAGTGTAATGTATTTAGGATTGTGAACTTGAGCACTTTTGTATGTCAACATATACAAGCTTACAACATGTGCGTTGGAAGATTTTTATTTTATAATCTATATTTTATATATTCTTTTAAGTGATAAAACTTAATCATATTCATTAAACATAACTATTTTCATCCCAATATCTATATGGCTTTGTGCTAGTCCGCTAGCGCTGCGAATTTCTCTGGCACTATAACAAATTTGGTGCACCGTAAAACCTTAGTTTAATGTCATGGAGATGACTAGAATATGTAAATTTGGTTCCATCAACGGAAATTGTGTTTATGAGTTACATTTTGCAGGGTAGATGACATTCAACTTCCAAGGGATAATCCCAATTCATTTGACAATATTCATGCAAACCATTCTACCAAAAAAGAGGAGTGTAAATGGGGAAGTTACGCAAGAGGAGCATTGTATGCACTTCAACGCAGAGGAAACCATATAAGGAAGGTTTGATATTGATTTGGTTCTTCATGACTTCTATAGATCATGATAAATACTGAGTGAATGGTTTCTAGTGTTCTCTTTGGCCATATAAATTAATAATAGGCTAAACTTATTGGGGGTCTTATACACGACACATCAGTAATGAACCTATAATTTTCAAAAATGATTTTACTCTGTAGACAAAATGCTCTGGTAGTTGCTTTCAGTTTTTTTCACTTTTGAGTTTTGCTAGATGCTGCTGTGGAGCAATTAGTTCACAAGTCACAACTCATTTGAACATTCATCTTTATATATTTTTATTAGGTCATATGGGTCATTCGCCTATGCACGGCAAATGAACAAACTTAAAAATTGTTGTGGATTGTAACATTTTTAGCTATGTGTTTTTGTTTACTATGTGCAATGATATCATATGCACTAATGTTGCAGGGTATCACTGGATATCTTTGTGGTTCTAATGGACTTGACAGTTCAGGTCTTAGCTCTTCTGCGGCTGTAAGTTTGCCAAATTATCTGTTTGGTGTAAATCCTGTTTCCAATATTTTAAATTTGTTTATGCTCTGTAGTAAAAACTATCATAGTTAATTCTCCCAATCCGAATCCCAGCATTTTTTTTTATGTTTTATTTAAAAAAAACTGATACCACAAAGTAAACCTTGTCAATCACAAGTCCTTTGGTGAATATTGGGCATTGACCAATGGTAGCATCTTTATCATGGACTGTAGGACAAAAGAACGGTGAACTCAGTGGTAACAGATTTTCAGGAGGGGTTTTAGTGGATATAAAGAACCAGTGTTAAAATTAAATCAACCAATTCAGCAATCAAACAGTAAACAATGATATTTTTATTGATCTTTGATTTTAAAATCCATGATCCATTGACATCTACTCCAATTTAGTGATCATATGTTACAAAACTTGGTCATTCAGTATCAATAGGGTTGTGAAAGATTGCAAGCATAAAATTTTTCGCCTGCTGCATTCGGAGTTGGTTGCAGGTTTTAGAATTTTGACAAAAATAGTTCTTTATAGTGTGGTTTGTTTTTGGGAGCTGAAATAATAATGTTATTTTTCTTTTAATCAATCGTGGTATTTTGGGACATGATCACATGAACGAGAATTTTTGTTAATTTGGACAGAAGTACTGATATTTGAAATACTAGGTCATTGCCAAAAAAAGTTTCACCCTTGCATCTTGTGGTGAATGAAAAAATTCTGAATTAGCCAGTAACGGATAGCTAACCACCATCTGGTCCCGCTTGAGAGACATACACAACTTAATGCCAAATTTTTTATTATCTTGACTTTCTTGATCATTTTTTGTTTAGCAAAAATATTGTTAACAGTACCTGGATTAACCAAAATTCTCATGTATGGGCCTTTTTTCTTACAAATGCTTGTTTTTAATATTATAAAACAGAACACAATAGAAGATAATTAAATAAAAAGTCGAGTTCTGTTTATGCAAATTATGAACACGGCAGAAAAGGATGGGTGCGGTATGGAAGTCCCTAGCCTTAATGGATGTATAATTGAAGTACAAATATATTTGAAGTCAGATCTGTGGCAAGTGTCAACCATCTTGAAAAGGAGAGCTCGTCAGATTCTCTGTAAGAGATTTACCTGTTGTCTTTGTTTCTGACCATCCCTTGCTCTTGGTAATAATGGTGTAATTCCATTTAGACGCGAGCCATTTATTTTTCAAAGTTTATCTTTATGATAGTCAAGTACAAACCTTAATACTTGAAGGAAGTAATTGGTCAATAAAAAGGCACGACTCTCATTTTTGGAGTGATAACTCTTTTTTTTAGTGTCTCCAGCACCCTTAGATCCAATCTTTCTCTACTTTCATACTGTTCATATTACCACAGTTGCATGTTTGACAGGTTGGAGTTGCATACCTGTTGGCTCTGGAGACTGCTAATAATCTTACTGTTTGCCCTGAAGAAAATATTGAATATGATCGGTAGGTTATACATTTGATGTTATATACTTATTTATTTATTTTTATCAAGGCACAATTACTATATTTGGTTATTGTTGTGCATAAATTGGAATCACCGTCATTATTGGATGTTTCTTGTCAATTGTTTTATAAGTAATGATAACAGGAGATACTATTAATTTTTTCAATGCTGGTTTTTTAAAAAATGTTGATTATTTTACTGTTAATATAAATGTTTCTATTACGAAGACACTTAAAATGGCAATATCTGTTACACAGCCTGCTAAGTTGGTTTTATGAACTTTGAAATTCTCTTTAATCCTGGTTTCTTTCTACCTGCCAGTGATATCCAACCCCCTCCCCCCTCCCCAAGAAAAAAAAGTCTTCTATTTGATTTGTTTGTGTATTCAAAAAAATTTCATTTCTATAACTATTATACTATTACTCGGAGGATTTTTGTCATTTAAAACAGGAGGGTCTTTTATTTAATTTTTTTCCTATTCTGACGTTATCCATTAGCTGTTTAAATTCCATGGGTGTTGGCTCTTTTATAGAACAACCTAACGATAACCCAAAATGAATGTTTGAAAAAATTGGCCCATTTTTGCACCTACTAACACATTTAGGGAATGTGTTAAACAAACCCACGCATTATTGACGTGTGTTTTGTTTTTGTTATGAGGGTGCTACAATGGGCCAACTTTTCAAGTGTGCCATTTTGGGTCCTGACACCTTATTTTATGCTATTTTTGGTCATTTTCCCATATTCAACACAGTCACACACTAAATGCATTAAAGTGAGCTTTACTTTGTTTAAAATCTATGCACCAAAGGCTACACTTTATGTAATAACAAAATATTTAGTGGAAATATCATCTCTCTATAAGAAGACCTAGCTGCATTATGTTTTCTGCAGATGTAGTTTTGTCTCATGTCTTATGCATAATTATAACCCACACTATAAACCTTTTAGAAAGGGGGCATGGTAGTACGGCGTGCTTATGCACAGAAAAAATATGTTTTTATGTGCTTTTGCAGCATAAAGATGTTGTTCTGCAGCAGCTAACTAACTAGATTGTATATTTAATATAAACATGAATAAAAATGATGCTGTTTTACAATTTTAAAGCAAAATAATGCTGTTTTATGCTCAGGTAATGTGCCCATTGGCACACTCAATGACAAGTATTATTTTGCTTTCTATGTTTTGTAAATATTTATGCCTCTCTGTATACCAACTTTCCTCTTTTCAAAATCAATAAAAGGAAAATAAAAGTCACACGATGTTTATATCTAACTCTTTTCTGAAAATGTCTTTGTTGTGTAGGCTGATTGAGAATGAGTATTTAGGTCTCAAAAATGGAATATTGGATCAATCAGCAATATTGCTTTCAAGATATGGCTGCCTAACTTGTATGAACTGTAAGGTGATGTGTATGAAGTCTCTCCCATATACATGCAAGTTCATACTGTTTTTATAAAAATTCATTTCCTAGAATTATATTTTTCAATAGGTATAATATTTGGTCTTATGTCTCTTTCATTTGTACTAGTTTCCTCGTCAGACCTTTTCTTGTCTTAGTTAATCTACTAATCTTCCATGATTTGATACTCTGTTATCTTTTAAAAGTCTGAAGAAGTGTATAATTTCTATTTAAGTATCATGTATTGTATATTTTATGCACATTAAAGTTGAGAACATTGCCATTCATATCATCCTTTTCTACAAGAGTTGTCAAGTGATTGTTTAGATCAATTTATTCTTGATTAAGGCGGTTACATAGTTGGCTAAGAAGGATGAAGATATTTTATAAACTGATTACAGTATAATGAAAGGACATTTAGTTGACGAGAGTAAATAGGCTCAATTCAAAGAAAGTTTTCCGAGGCCCGATTTATTGCCTAGACCTAGAGTATGAAGGGACTTCATACATCAACTATAACATAGACTTTTCTGCCATCATATTGTCGTAGGTAAACATACTCTTGCATAGTGTTCTTAAAATCTAAGTTAGGCAGATTTAAGATGTCAACTTTGATTTTTTTTTCAACTGTCACATGTCTGTCCGGTAACTTCTATTTCATGTTCACATATCTGAATTATAGACACAGAGTCACTGCTACAAGCACCCTGGTAGGTAATGTGAAGCTATGGTATACACTTAGTTGAAAACCATTTTTTAGCAGCTGGGATCTGTTCTGTTTTTGACACCCACTACACAGCATTATTGTTGAATTTTAATACACTGAACTGCAGCACCGAGGCTTTCAACATGAAACGGATCTCTGTGGAATATGCTGTTTTCATCTATAGGTTTACCATTGCTTTTACATCACTTATTGTGGCGCCTCTAGGAGCAACTCTTAGCTTTCTACCTTTTAGGATGCAACAATTGAATGAATTAGTAAGAGATTAGTTGTATGAAAGAGTGCAAGTCATTTATTTATATGTTGAAGTCTTACCTCTGGACGCTTCATTATTCAGCTCCACTGGACCACTTCTCATCTGCATAAATGCAAGACTCCCACTATGTTAATTGTAATACAACTCTCATATCTCTGTTTTCTTCCTCCATTGAATTGTTTTAAATGGAATTACTTAAACAGACTATATATTCCATTCCAGATGCATACTTTACATCCTTGTATCAGACAATTTAGTAATTAGTGCTGCTAATAGATGTATTTGGTACTGCAATAAAATTTTATGATTCTAGTTTGGCATGTGCAGACAAAAGAACACAAGCTTATATATCCACCAAAGGTTCAGAGTAACCTCAAAACAGAGACAAAGAAAGCATACAAGATTTTACTCGCATTTTCTGGCCTGAAGCAAGCTTTGACAACTAATCCTGGATACAATCAGCGAGTTACAGAATGTCAAGAAGCTGCAAAAGTTCTGCTGCTGTAAGATCCTTCGGCTGTATTACATTAAATTAAGATGTCTTTAATTTCTACCTTATTTATTTATTTATGATTTGCTAAATAAATTCTACCTTATTAGAGTCAAAGACTCAAAATATATGCTTGATATTCTCTCTCTGAAAAGATGTCGCAAGTAGCAAACTGTTTTCCTACTACTGCAAATAAATGCAAGATAATTATGCCCAGAGCAGATATGTGAGATATTTAGTGTAGCTTCTTGTTTAAGGATTTTTCGGTTTTGTTTGGTTTACAGTAATGCAGGAAAAGAACTTGAGCCTCTCTTGTCCAATGGTTAGTATGGTAATTCTTTGATCTATTATTTTTATACTCCTGCTCTGCTGTGTTGCATTGTAATTACCTTTTCTTGGACAGTTGAACCAGAAGTTTATAAAGCATACAAGGTACGCCTCTTCTTCAGTACATAATGGTCTTATATACCAGTCTTCAGTATATTCAATATAGATCTCACTACTAAGTTGCCTGTTACTTGGTGCTATACGTATTTCATGCACTTATGCTTTGTTAAATGTAAACTACCCTGAGAATATATCGTTCAAATTCTTTCTGAAGTTGGTCAATATATAATATATTCCATCTTACTAGGTTATGATTGGCTGTTACATTTATGATAGTAATTATCTGCAAGTGTGCTAGGTATAGAAACCTAAATGTAAACTACCCTGAGAATATATCGTTCAAATTCTTTCTGAAGTTGGTCAATATATAATATATTCCATCTTACTAGGTTATGATTGGCTGTTACATTTATGATAGTAATTATCTGCAAGTGTGCTAGGTATAGAAACCTAAATCATGTATATCAATTTTCAGAACAATAAAGTAAGCTTTTCTGTGCAGGGTATAAATTCTGGGGAAAAAATTGTATTTGGTTTAATCTCAAAACACATACTCCCTCAATTTCACAGAAAGTCAGACGTTAAGTCAAAAGATACCATAACATGTTTCATCTGATGTAGTTTATCTTGATTTTGGTCAATACAAGTGTTATAAATTGTACGAGTAACTGCTAATATATATATCGTTAATTCTATGTCATTCAAGAAACGGAAGTCAAAAATGGATTGTATTGGTTGAATTAAGAGTATATTTATGGGTAACAAAGTTTCTGTTTAGAGCTTTTATGCATATACTCTTCAGGTCACTGAAGATATGGTAATAAACTTCAGAACTTGTTGCAGGGCATAAGCTGCTCGGTGAGCTTATGCTTTTTGGGCTAACTTAGTACTCGGCCAATTGCCTCGGTTCTAAGAAGTATAAGCATTTCCGAATACTGACGAGTCCAAGTAGCAACATGAAAATATTCCAAGACTCGGTGAATCTTAATCAATATACTCTATGCATGTCCTATCTAGCATATTATTAACTCCACAATTTCATATTGCTGCAGTCCAAGTTAGAAGCGCACCTAGCTAGAAGAGCAGAACATTATTTCTCAGAGAATATGCGGGTTTTGAAAGGTCTCATTATGTTTTATGGCATCAGTTATGATTTTTTGTTATTTCTAATTCTTATCCAGTTGACTAACTAAGTTGTATGTTTTAGGACTTGAAGCGTGGGCTTCAGGTCATCTTGAAGATTTCGGGCATCTTATATCAGCCTCTGGTTTAAGCTCTATCCAAAACTATGAATGTGGTATGTCTCAAAGTTACTTTCTTATATGTATTTTGATTTCAAATACGAGATGACAAGTGCTTTCCGAATATATATAAATATCGGGCTTGAGTATCAAGTTTAACACAGTGTATTTATATCAATCCTGCCCCCTCCTCCCCGAACCCCAAAAATAAATATAGAAGTGTCTCTTTAATACGTTAATTCATTTAAGCTATATGGTATGCCAAAAATAAATTTAGAAGTGTCCCTTTAATACGTTCATTTATTTAATCTATACGTACCAGTTGTTCTGCATCATAATTATATCTCATGCTTGGTTGTTTACTCAATTTCCTGACTAGAGGCAGGGAATTTGGAATTAAATTACTCTCATCAGGTGGCTCAAGTATCTAAATTATGGCACTAAAGGAGTCGATGAAACTACCTAATGAGCCGAGGGATAACATAGTCTGAACACCTTCGGGTGGGGGATTTAACCCAACTTATTATCATCAAATGACCTTAAAAATGACAACAAATGGTCAATAGGATATTTCAATTATCATGCTAAGTGAGCAACCTCAAAATTTTCCAACGTTTTCTGCTGAAGTTAAGATAATGTTACCTATTTTTAAGTATCTTTTCTTTTCCCAAATCTTTTACAATTATGCCTCTTATTCATCCAGTTAAAGTTTTATTTGTCTTTAATCTTAAAAGTTATGCACAATCTCGCTTAGATAATATTGTTTAAACTTTGAAAAAGAAAAAAGAATTACAAAATCCCCCATTAGATAAATAATGATGTAAGAATTGGACTTGTGACAATGGCATTTTTTATGCATCATGCATAATTGCGTATAATTCTATATTTATCATTGCTATTTGTGAGTTGAAACTTGAGAGGTCTCGAACAGTACTTACAAATGTGTGTGTGTGTTTTGCTCTATCAGGTTGTGAACCAATGAAACAGCTGTATGAGATCCTTTTGAAGGCTCCTGGGGTGTTTGGTGCAAGGTTCAGTGGAGCAGGATTCAGAGGGTGCTGCCTTGCATTTGTAGATTCAGATTATGCAACAGAGGCTGCATCATATGTCAAGAACGAGTATTATAAGGTCCAACCAGTGTTGGCTAGTCAAACCAACTCAGCCACTGCAGTTGTAATATGCGAAGCTGGTGATTGTGCACAAGTAATATGAGCAGGAGATGAGTTTTGTATCATCTACCACTAGTTCTTCCCACCATTGTTGGTTGTCATCTTGTGAGTCCTGATGTATGTCTCTATTCTTTGTGTTCGTTTTATAAAACATTACAAGGTCAAGGGCTCCAAGGTAAATGCCTCTGTTTGATTACATTTTCCATATTGATCTTTTGTTGAATGAGTTGCAGAAAAGGTCTTTGAGAATGTAGCCTCAATCGAGCGAGTGTATAGATTCTTATATACCGGAGTGTATAGATTCTTATATGTGAAGAGTATAACTTTATGGATATCCACTTCTAAATAAGAACCTAAAAACCACTGGTTCTGTACAATGTTGTATTTGTAATTTTTTTGATTCAATAAATGATCTTTTTACAGTTTTAGATTGTTTTTATTTTGCTGAAATGTGTTTTACAAAACTTTGTACCTTTATTTATGATTTTTTTTTAAAACCCTTGAGAAAGAGGGAATGCTGATGTTACAGCAAGAATTTTCTTGTGTGTATGTGCTGCTGTTCTTTTCTACAGTCTCTTTCTATTGTTTGCGGAATGGAAGTCCCTCGAAGAATACAGAAACATAGTTTTCATTTTCACAATAGAAGGTAGTGCTCTGTCATATAGTGGAGCTCTTTTTTTTCACCAAAATAATTTATAGAGTTTTTGTGAACGTATTCATGATCCTTTTTTAAAATAATTTACATGAGTCGCATGACAGTATTTTTTTGCCTTGACCTGCCAAATATATAGTCTAATTCACACGTAATGTTGATTGAAAAAATTATTTAAAACGATTAAATGTTATTCGGAGAAGTATCTTGAAGATTTGCCTAAGATTGAAGATATTTAGGGACAAATAAAACTAAAAATATCATCACAAAACACAACCAAAAGAATGATAATATATAATTATAAAAATTATATACATAATTATATTTACTAACAAAATAATAACTATTACAGAAACGTCACTAAAGAAATTTATATTATATTTATAATAGCTGTATTTTTTAATGAACTCTCCTATATTTTTCAGTCCTCAAGTCGGAAAATAAGCAAAAATGTATGAAGTAAGAAGTAGCATTAGTGATATATAGCCCCTTTGTGCTTCACAAAATGTTGTTAAGTAGCTGATTCACACGAGGGAACAAGTGAAAATATTGTCTAAAAAATATGACAATTTCCAGCAACTCAGCAAGTTTTAGCTTCAACCTACTCGAAGAAGGCATATCTTCCCCATAACATAAAAAACACAACCGTGAATCAAAATTGACCCCTCCTTTACCATATATATGGGTTCAGGACAGGAGCAAATAATACAAGAAACTGTCAAAAGCCAAAATAAGTAGGCCTAAATATAATATAATAGCTCTATTCTTCACGCTGCATAAAGCATCAAACTCGTGAGGAGAATTTATTTGAAATCTGGCTTCTCCGGGTATGTGCAACCTGATCTCTGGATGATGACATTTGCCGCATAGCAACCAGCATGCACACATTCTCCAATTGGCTTCTGTTTAACCAGCTGGGATAAAAATCCTCCAACAAATGCATCCCCTACACAAGTGTAATCACCATCTTTTAAAACCAGTTGCACAATGGTAACATAAGCTACTTAATAATTTAGCAAAAAAACAGAAGCTACTAATACATAATAATCAGGTTTTATATCAAACCGGTCACCCATCTCACAAAAAAATATCAAGTAGCTTCCCAATCTCCACGACGACTCATTTAAGCTACTAAAATGTCAAAATATATCATTTCCTTATTTTTTTTAAAAAAAATTTTAACGATTAAGGTTAAAACTGTGATGAAGTGTCAAGCATTTATATCAAACTTGTATTATACTTGAATATTAAGGTTCATCCATATATTTTTTAAGGGTTAATCGTTAAATTTTTTTTAAAAAAAATAACGAAGTGATATATTTTGAAACTTTAGTGGCTTAAATGAGCCGCCGTGGAGATTGGGTAGCTACTTGATATTTTTTTGTGAGATTGGTGGCCAGTTTGATATAAAACCCCATAATAATCTGAACTTGCATTAAATAAACAAATGAGATCAAGAACATTTAGCTTATAACCCGTGCGAATCACGTGCAAGATCAATAATTTATATATTAATTATTTTATATGATTTAAATATTTAATTTAATGTTGTAATTTGTTTTGTTTTATTATTAGTTCTTTCTATATTTTTTATGCAATCTTGTTTGCTTGAGATATATCTATTATGAATCATATTTATATTTTATTTTATGCGATAATTATTAGGGTTTTATGATAAGATAAGTTGAAAGACATCTTATTAATATATTATTAATATAGTGTTTTATGTTGAGGAAGAATAAAGTGAAAAAAGTTATATTTTTAAAAATTTAGGCCCATAATCTAATAATGATTAGTGAAATTAATAAAATATTACTAGCCCGACCCAGATACCGACCAACTACCAAATTTTTAATATTTCATTTATAATAATATACTTTTGCATATATATATATATATATATATATATATACACACACTACCTTATAACCCGTGCAAAACATGTGCAAGATTAATAAATTATATATTAATTATTTTATATATTTTAAATATTCAATTTAATGTTGTAATTTTTTTATTTTTTTATTAATTTCTTTCTATATTTTTTATGCAATGTTGTTTACGAGAGATATATTTATTATGAATCATATTTATATTTTTTTTTGTAGAATAATTATTAGGGTTTTATGATAAGTTCACATGAGATCTCATAGTATAGTGTTTTACGTTGAAATATGCGTTTCACTGAAAAAAGTTACGTCTTTAAAAATTTAGGCCCATGATCTAATAATGATTAGTAAAATTAATAAAATATAAATAGCCCGACCCAAATAGCCACCAACCAACTACCAAATTTTTAATGTTTCGCTTATAATAATACAATGTATATATATATATATATCAAAACTCTCATAATAATATTATTATAAGAAATTTGTTTAAGTATTAAAAAGGGCAATGGCAAATTGTATAACTACGTTGCCGGAGTCGAATTAAAGAATTAAAAAACAATAACCAGGGAGATGGTAAAGCATTTATTTTAAGTACAAAACATGTAAGAATAGCACTAATTTTAATTTAGAAACCCCACTCCAGGGAGATTGTAAAGCACTCGCTTTAAGTATGAACACACAAGAGTACCACTAATTTTGGAATCAAGTGTCTTATTATTAATTTTATATTTAAAGCTTATCAAAAGGCCTAATATGAGTAAAAGTGTAAAACTAACTTCTTTTTACTCCAGCCTAAGCTCAGTTTGTTTATCATTAAACCGATAATATTTGGTCAACCTTTCCTTTCCTTGCTAAGCAGACTAACTCAAGCTGTGCTTATTATAGATCCCGGGCTTGAGTGTGGACAGTACAAATAAAGTTTCACAAAAATGTCAATTGTCTTCTTAAATGCACCAGGTAAAAGTAAAAACAATAAAGAAGATCATTTACCGGCTCCATTGGTATCGACAAGTTTTTCCTTTGGTAGCAAGATTACAGGAAATAGTGTAACCTTCCCATCCTCGGCCACTACAACAGGATCTGCACCTTGGGTTATCACAGTAATTCTTTTATGAGCCCCTGATGCCTTTGGCCATTGGGAAATTTTTACAGCAATCTCTTCAACATTTTCAGTCTACTCATAAACAAATTTCAATCAATAAGATAGTCTGTTGACTTGGCACTATTATTTGGTAAGTGCATTGACTGGCTCCGTTGAGCTCAAATAATCAAATGTTTCTTACCTCCCAGCCATGGACCTTCGAAAATGTTCTTGCTTCAGTCTCATTACCAAATACATAATCAACATAGCTGTGCCCGTAAGAACATTAGGTTACCATTAAATAAAGAAGGGAAACGGATACTGAAGTAAGAACAATAAACTTACGATAGAGCTTTCTCCTGTACATCTTTGAAAAACTCACAGATAAAAGGAGCGGAGAGGTTCATCATGAAAACCTGAATGTGAATTACGAAACATTCTGATTGATCTTGGCCTCTGACAAAACACCACCATGAAAAACACCAAAACGTAGAACCAGAAAAGAACAAATGATATTAGCGTTACCTTGTTTGTTGCGGCAGCATGCTCACCTACAAGCTGAATCGACTCTGGAGATACAGTGAGGAAAAATCCAGCAATATAATAATATTTGGCCTTCTCAACTGTGCAGATAGGTTTATGTACATGAACAAGTTTGAGCGGGATACAATAAAAAACCACAAAAATTAGAAAAAACAAAGAAGCGAGATCTGATACCAAGGTTCCAGTTTTCAGCCTTTTTCAAGTGATCCACCTTGTAGCAGTTTGCAGCTGACAAGTTGGCAATTAATGACCTGCACAAGCGCAATTCCATTCTTATTAGAGGCACAATTTTTCAGAGGTTTCATGACTGATAACACAAGAGCCCAATTTTTAAGATTGAATGAGTGAATTAAAACACTTTAAAGCATTCCAGAACTTTACTCTCATTCTGAATGAAAGATGAGTACGTCATTGAGCAAATCAAGCTACTCAAAGACTTATTCTGAGGCCTGAGCAGTGAGCGCGCATAACCCAGATGCTGCCAAATATCTCAGAAATGTCCCTAATGTAACCTAGTATGGTCATTGGTCAGTCAGATACTAATACTCTTTCAGATCTTATAGAGGCCAACTGTACTGTTCTAACTCATTAATTTACTAATTTTTGCTACCAAATACTATATCACAATATCATATTCAGTACTAACTGGATACTCATAAATTTATCATGAATTGGACCCAAGACATTTCCACACCAACACCCTAGTGAGTCCACTAATTATTAACAAATACATGCTTTAGATTCAAGTCACCAGTACTGAATCCTCTCCAAGTGCCGGGAAATACAACATATTGATTCACTTCACATAGAAAAGTTACAAAATATAGTTAAAGTATGGATGAGCCATCAGACAACAAATAAAAAGTCAATTCTGAGACTATAATAGAAAACAAATGTCAAAACCCATTATAATTTGCAACCATGTTTGTATTTCCTACTAAACTCGAAAATGCAAGGTCTAATTAAGTACTGCCAAGAACTAACTAAAATTTATTTCAAACATTATGTTTGAACAACTTCAGTACGGAAAAGGGTCCAAAGAGTACCTTTGCATACAATTTGGGAAGTATTAAGCGACATTGAACAACAATAAAATCAAAGAAAAATATTGTATAAACTGACCTCTCTCCACCGACAACACAAACTGCACAAGTACCGGTTGGTGCAGCTTCATCCTCATAGTAGTGAACCTATTATGGGGAATTATCAGACATCGGGAAAACAGATGAGTTTTTAAGAGGTCTAGAGATAAATACACATGAATGCACTCGTACATACATATATAGTGAGACTCTATCATAAGCAGGGTTGTAAAAAGCGGAAATCGGACTTAGTCGGTGAAGGCATGAAACATGGATTAATTAGATGAATCGGGCATTAATCGGAATGATTAATTGAATAATCGGGAATTTAATCAGTCCGGTGAGCTACTGATCATAAGAAACATTATTAGAGATTTACATTAACTCCGGCAAGTTTTGAGTTCTTCTTCATCTCCTCACCAAACTTGTCTTTTCCAATACATCCAATAAAACTAGTTGCACCAGGAGTTTGAAGCATCCACTGTAAATCAGGTACGTGTATAATTAAAATCAATTGTTATTGCGCATTTGCACTATTAGATTGTTCTCACCGCCCTTGACAATATTTATTAACAAAAATTGTAAAATACCTGAGCCACTCTTATAGAATTTTGAGTTGCACCTGCAATAGTGTTTTAACTTATTATTCAACTAGACATGAATAAAGAGGAACATGTGGCAGCTCAAACAGAGGAATCAGTATATCAAAAGTTTTAAATTAACTCCAGCAATATACTCCACATTGTTCTTACTAGCCAATTCATCGTACCTGATAACGAAAAATTATATATAAGAATTTACGGAATCACAATGCAGTGTCTCAACATATGAGTCTATGACAAACTGAAAAATGAAAACATAAATAGAAAATCAAAAATATATATATGATTCGGGAAATTCACATTATCTAAACTTCCGGCATGATTAACTGAAATAATGTTTCCTTGGAGATCTGATAACTTAAACTAATTATAATCATCACATATAACTGTAACAATTGCGTCATATATTGAAATTAATATGAACGGAGAAAAACGTAAGGAAGCAAGCTTACATTGGCAGGTGTTTCTCTTCCGCGAGAATCGCATTATTCAATGTCACTCCATACCTACATTTTTGTGTCAGACAAAAACAAAAGGAACAAGTAAAAATCAACACCACAAAAAAAACTACTGAAATCATATTAAGATCGAAAACAAATTCCACAACAACTGAATTACTATAAGGCAAGTGAATAACCATAAGAGCATTGAAATAAGTAAAACACTAGTAGTAAGCACACAACAACTTACAATAAATATGAAATCGACTTGTTAAACACAAAATTTCTTAAAAATTATAGCTAATGATTTGCAACGAATGCAGCAATTAATTTCAGTAAAAAAACATAGAGATGAGAAATGAAGTAATTGCGATCTAAGTTGAAATTTATAGTATGATCATTTCAGGAATAGCGGTGATACTAATTAAAAAATATAAATGCAACGGAAAGTTAAACAATATAAAAACAGAAACAATCAGGCAATATAGAATATAATAGATCCACGAGAGAGATTGGGAGAGAGAGAGAGAGAGGAGTACTTGGAGAGGAAATCGTGATCGACAACAGCAGAGATGTCGAGAAGTGGATTTCCCATTCCCAAGAGAACTCCTTGGCATTCCATTGCGACTGATTTATCCATAGAGATTAGAGATGCGGGGGAGAGTGGTTTGAGATCTCAAGATGTGAGCAGGGATTGATGGATAGATGAGTAGCAGTGACCACTGTGTGTGTGTGTGTGTTTTATATATAAAGAGGAGAGATTGCTAGGTAGGTTGGAAACTGTCACTTCACTAACCGAACTCTGTATTTTGAAACGGAAGCTAGGAGAGTATTTATAAATTAAAATTAGATTTTTGTAATGTTTGTGTAAATTGCAGCATTGTAATTTTGAAATTGAAAGGCCCTTAACTACCGCAAAATATTTTATTGTTTCAAATAAAAAAGGCCTTAATTACCGTACAATATTACAAACTATATATACCACGAAAGGCATTCCGACACTAACTTGTTGCATGTATCATCTCAACCTCAAATAATTCATCATATATATGCATGCATACATAATAAACGCGCGTATAGTAATTAGTTAATTAATAAAAGTCCTAACCAGATTCAAAGAAAATAATTAACGAACCAAATGGTGGGGAAGAAGAGCATGAGCATGTGTGTGTTGGTAATTGTATTGCTAATGGTGTTTACAAATATGGAGACAGGTGCAGCCAAGCGGCCTGGGGCTACATGTTGCGGTGAATGTTACAGTGTGTGCGTCAACCCCCTGATCGGTAATATCAACATGGAATGCCTTACTAGCTGTTTTAAGAGTTGTGGTGATAAGTGCGCAGACGTAAACAGATGGTGATATTTAACTGCAGACATACACAAATTCAGTTACACATCAATGAATATGCTCGGGATCTAAAAAAACGAGATCAAAAATACACTCTCTCTTTTATGTTAGAAATTGAAAAATTATTCATTTGATAAGATTATTTATTTATCGAATATTCATTTATCCAGGTTTTAGTGTAAGTCTGTAGCAATGTAAATATTCATGGATTTTTTATATTTAATACATAATCTTAGTTGATTATATATACATGCATGGTTTGGATATTCAACCAAAACTAATTAAATAATTAACCAATGGCGACGGAGAAGAGAGTTGCATTGCAGCAAGTAAACAAGCCTCTGGATAATTGTTACGGGAAACAAAACTTTCACGTTCATGACTTGTACAATTCCGAAAAACCTTCTAAATAAATATGATTAAATTGCCTTAAAAAATCTTTTATAAAATTTATTGTAATACCTGTGATATACTGCTTTTGTGTTTTTAAGCCAAAATAATATTTCATTACTTTTACTCTTTGTCCCGCATTAATCTAACAACCACAAACTCACTTCCCTTCCTCCTATAAATAAGCTCCTCCCCACTCTTTACTAATTACACATTTCTTTCTTTTCTCTTTAAAACCGCTAGATAGTACGTCTACTAGGTAAGGCGGTTTAGCCCGCTTCCAGGAAGTGTCGGTATAGAAGGTACTCATGTCTAAATTACCCTTAGAAGTGTTCGAGTTTGACTACAGTCATTGGAGGTGGTCCCGCTGCAGGGTCGTTCTATCGAGTTGTCCGGGTTGGAAGAAGAAGGGAAGGAAAGGTTGTCGGGAAATAGTATTAGGGGGATGTTTAGAGAAAACAGTCTAGTGAATGAGGGATATACATAATAAGTATTTTAGAGTCGTATATCCGGATATTGTAATCTCTTCATTCTAGTGAAATTATTATCGTGGTGGATGTAGATTTGACCAACCACATAAAATCTTTTGACTCTTTTACTATATATTGTTGGTTTGTTATTTCCATTATCATCACGTATATATTAGTGGGTGCAAGCACATACATAAATATATAAATACGTTTCACACGGAAATCGGTAAGATTCCCATAAACTAACACAAGGCTTACACGTACAAGGTACACCACTGATGATACACATAAGTATACGTATAAAATTATGTACCCACCATTTACACGGGTTTTATTATTTTTATTATTATTATTTTTATTATTATTATTATTATTATCTCAATCTTAATTGAAAAAACTTAAACCAAACTTATTTAATACATCTAGCTTAGAATTAGTTGTGGGATGATAAATTGTACGTAACAATTCCAAAAATAAATTATATGTAATAACGGAAAAAATTAGAGAGTATGTTTTCGCGAAGATTTGATTTCAACCCAAAATTTTGTTCACATGGATAAAATAAAAGGTTTATTAACTATTTATTTCATATTTTTCTCAAAAGTATAAAGTGAGCTAAAAAAACTTATTAAAATAAAACTGAATCGCTAAAAATCGGAAGAAAAAAAACCCATATAAATGGAACTAAAACCTAAAATGTTTTAAATGATTCTGCTCTCGTTATAAGTCCAAATCGAACGGGAAAATTTTGGACCGTAACGATTATTTTAGATTATGGATTTTAAATGATTGAAATTAAGTTATTATTTTAAATTTATACTTATATTTGAGTATCTTAAAATTTAAATTTACTTTTTTATTATCCAAATATATAATTGAACTAAATCAAAAAAAATTAATAAAATAAAAGTTCCCATGACAGTTTTTCTAAATTTTGTAAGAAAAATTTAAGTGACATAAAAAATTTTATATTGTTCATGTATAAATTAGATATATAAAATTAAGTTTCAGTAAATTGCATCATCGTACATGAAAAACTTACAGGCTTTGATTTTCAATAAATATATGTTGCATTTAGTTGGAAAGAACATAATGTAACAAATAAATAGTGAAGGCTAAAGAGAGAATTTGAAAGAAAAAAAAGGGGAACAAAATATAAAAATGTGTATGTTTTCAAATAATTGAAGAGTTTGAACTCTATTTTAAATGAATAAAAATAAAATAGAGTAACAAATTTTTTTATAAAATATTTACTCGTATTATAACAGTAAAGCACAACATTAAATTTTCATTTACCACAAAAAAATTAATGATTCAAATTGAATGGCCCTTAACTATCACAGAATATGACAAACCGGAGCATAATAGTAGGTCACAACTCACAACTAGAGGCATTCCGATTATAACTTGTTAAATTTATGTCAACCTCAAATTCACACACAAACCATCCTATATAAACATGCATGCATCCATGATCAAGGTAAGGTCATTAGCTAAATAAGAGTCCTAAACACATTTAACCGAAACACAAATAATAACTTACCCAAATGGCGGGGAAGAAAGCCATTTGTGTATTGCTATGTGTAATGCTAGCGGTGTTCGCCAATATGAACGAGACAGTTGCAGACAAGCCTTGGGATACTTGTTGCGGTGAATGTTACGATGTGTGTGTGAGCCCCCTAATTGGTACTATGAACTTGCAATGCCTTCATACTTGTTTTAAAAATTGTGGTAAGCAGTGCGGTGACATTCACCAACTACAGGAAGGACTTGCTTGAAGACCTCTATTCCAACACATATATTTGGTTAAATGTTGTTTACTCGGTATAAATGTTGATCATCGACTAATAATATGACTTTCATATATTTCTGTGACTAAAGCCGTTTCAAATTGATTGTTTTAAAATTTTGTGGTTAAATTATTTGAAATTTATCTAACTTTAGAAAATTGAGAATTAGATTTTATGGTACCATCCCGTTTTTCTGGTGATGTTTTTGAAAAACAAAATGTTAGGCCTACACTATCAAAACCCAGTAACAATATAGTATATATTTGTATTTAAACATAATATAAAAAGGAAGCCCAAAGGGTTCAAACAAGAAATAATAAAAGATAAATGAAGGGGATCCATAAATTATCCCCTATAAATTGAATTTTTTTTCACATGAAAAAGGGTTCACAATTTTAAAATAACCCACCCAAAGCTCACCTCTTATACAAATATATTGGAAATCAATAAAATTGTTTTCTCATATATTTGGGTTCATCACAAAGTTTATTGATCCATCTACCCAAAGAGTTTTATAACTAATAGAAGGAACAAGTTTTTATTCTCTTCAAATAAATACCTTTCATGTTCGTTGATAGAGGACGGTAAATATTATATAATTATTCAATTTTTCGTAAAAATTTTCATTCCGTGCTATAACCAGCGTTAACATATTACGTTTTCCTGTCAGAATAAACATATAAATCTAATCAATAAAGTTACGAACAAAACAAGGAGATGCATTTTAAATTATATAATTTTTAAATATTTTCTAATTATATAATGAGAAAAAAGAACTTAAAATACATTTTAGGTAATTTCCTAAAATTTTATTACAAAATAATATTATACTTGATTGGTTTTCAAAATTATGCTATGGTAATAAATTCAATTTTTAATTATTTTTTGGAGTGGTCCGGACTTCCGAAAGCAGTATTCCATCTGTTTAAAACGATGTTGAGATGTTTAACGTGTATGGACTATGGAGAAAATTAATGAATTAATTATTAATATGAGCACTGATCTTTAATTTATATTTATTCTTCAATTCACCGCAAGAGTGCGTAGGTAGATTAGCTATAAATAAAAAGTGCTGTACGTCTTAGAATTTGGTAAGAGCACAAAACATATTAATTGCGTATAGACTAGTATATTTTTTACGAATAAATCTATCATTTCTTAAAATATTTCTTCAGATTCAAAATCGTGATATAAAGTGTATCCTCCCATGTTTCGGTCATGGAATAGATGAAATAAATCAATAAATAAATTTGTGTTCAAAAATGAAATTTTATTGGAACTGTCCATATCCGGTTCATCTTTCGGAATCATACCACATCCTGCATATGATGAAATATGAAATACAAGAAGAAATGCTAGACACTACAAATATTGTCCTAAATCTTTTTATCAAATGAGATGACATGCCATTTGTTTTTTTTAATTCCTCGGTGCATATATATAAGAAAATTATCAATTATACAATCACAACTCAATATTTGAGAAAAATTTTGGGATAATTTTTTGGGATCTTTAGCATTTTTCATCTTTTGCAATATTAATAAACATATTTAGAAAACAATTTGACCAACTTCTGTTTTAATCAGTTTTTATTTTATGTTTTGTAAACTAATTTGGAGTTACTAGTCTAATTAAACACATCAAATAGTTAAATTGGTTTTCCTTTAATATATATTAAAAAAAGAATTGTCATTTTCTTATTAAAATTAATTTATACTGCGACGTATAATTATGTAATGTAAAGACTAAAGACGAAATCATGAAATTAAAATTTGTATCTATCGAACTGTGCATATAATTATATAAGCAGTTAAAATGTATCCATCAAAATATACTATAAAACAAGTGAAAAACGTTTACTTTTCTTACCGGATAATTATAAAATTTACCTTTAAATTTAAAAGTATAATATACGAACAAGTGAACAACTACGGTTGGTTCATGAGGGTTTGGTATCAGAAATTTGGTGGTTATGGTGGCATGATAATGAAATTTTATTATTATTAATATCATGTCTGATTTAGTTTTGAAATGAAATTATTTAATATAAAATATTATTGAATTAATAATTAGATAAATTTATTTTTTTATATAAATAATTTTTTTATTATTAGTAATACTTGATTGTATATATTATTATTATTTTTTATTAATAATATTAATTATCAATAATAAAATAATGATATTAAATTTGATACACATATCATTCCCTCATACCCACCATTTTGGTATCAAAAACTCATGACTTGTGGGTTTGAGGTATGATGTTAAAATTTTAAAAAACTGAAACAAATATAAATATGGGTTTTATCCCTTCTAATCTCATCTCATTCGACAAACCCCGAAAGTATATCTCATTCAACAAACCTCGAAAATATATCTCATCCAACAAACCCCCAAATTGTACGGACTACTGAGCAGTAGGAGTGTGGGAGCATATGCCTTTTATAATAAAATTTGATAAAATTTTTATAAAAATATAAAAATTGATCTTCTAAAAATTAAATTTTATAAAATAATTTAATATCATCCTTGAATATACCTAGAGATAACTGATAGATGAAACTAGATTTTTTCCCCTGTGCTTCGATCTGATCTAGAGTAACAACTTTTATATAATTAATTGTTATTGTATGTGTGTGTATATATATATATATATAATTTTATTATTAGTTTAAATTAAATATAATAACTACAATATCACGTCAAATATATAATTTGAAAGTTAACTATAATAAAATTTATTATTTTAAAATTTGGTAACGACTAATCTTGAAAACTGCAGTTTAAGTTATTATTGTTCTAAATATCAGCAGTATAAAATCCAAAAGTATAAAAATTAAATTATAAATTTTTTAAAATTTTAAAATGTTAAGAAGAGAATTTAATTTAATATTATATTAGTGCATTTAGAAGGGGAAAGAGCGTGACAAGACTTGAATCTTAGAGCATATGCACCGGAGCCGTTGAAAAAGCAATTCATTGATTCTATTAATGCTTCGCTCCAAAAGTCCAATGCATCGTAGTCTTTTTTGCTCCTCCAATTTTTAACGGTCCATTAATTCATCACTCCCTCCTTTAATTATTAATGGAGTTGTTGATGCTCATCAACTGATAGGGCCTACACATATAAATCAAATTATGTTTGCTTTTATGTCATGCTGTGTCTTCCAACGGATATATAACCGCTATAAAATTATAACAGCTATAAATTTAACTTTTAACGGTCATATAATTTGGCCTATAAATTACAATTTTTAGATTCACTTGTACCATAAATTTTTACACACTCATATTTTTTCACATATTTTATTTTTCATATAAATACATATATATATTTAAAAAAATGGGTATTAATTGGCTCCCTTCCGAGGAATTACAATTATGTGTTTCGTGGGCTCGACAATCTGTTGATCCGATCACCGGTCGTTATTCGAACAAGAATAATTTATGGGGGCGAATTCATGAGGATTATGCAAAAAAATGGTGTGGCACTCCGGAAAATCATCATGCCGAACCTCGTTCAAAAGTTACTCTTGACTCACATTGGGCACCATTGAAGAGAGCACTAAAAAAATGGCAATGTGCAAAGAATCAAGCTAGTCGATATAGTGCAAGCGGAACCAATTTGGTAGATGAGGTAAATTATATATATATTTTTTTTAATACGCTTTTATATTTGTGATAACTTAGTATCCAATTTTTTTATTTTTTCAGATAACTCAGACTCAATGATTATATTTCAAGGAAATGAATAAGACATTTGACAAATGGGAATGTTATGAAGCAGTTGCAGCACATCCTCAATTTGTAGACGTTTCCACTATTTCTCCTCCATTTCAGCGAAATTTTCCAACACAAACTGAATCACCAATCAATTTGAATAGTGATGATTGCGTTGATGAGGAAAGTCCTTCCAGTCCCGTTAGACCGATGGGAGTAAAGGCGTCTAAACATGCAAAAAAGAAAGGAAAGCAACGTATGACTGAAAAAGAAGAGATGTCTATGGCTATTTTCAATAGTATGCAATGTCATCAAAAACAACTAGTGGAGGCCAACATCAAAAGAGACGAGGAAACCCTTCAAATGTCGAGGGAGATGTTAGAACTTGAGAAACGAAAAGAAACAAGACAAGCAAGACTTGATGCACTCGAGGAACGGAAAGAAGCAAGATTGGCAAAACACGAGGCTATTGAAGGATTAAGGGAGCAAACAAAGATCATGACAATGGATACTAGCCAAATGACCCATAATACAAAAAGATGGTTTAAAAGAAAGAAGGCTGAGATCATGGAACAAGTGAATGAGACTACTACTGGCAGTGCTTATGTTCCTCGCTTTGATGATGATTTTTATGATTAGATTTAGCTATTATGTTTTTAATTTAATTATGTTCCATGTTTTCTAATTTTAACTATGTTTACTACTTTCGAATTCAATAAAATAAATTTATTATAAATTGTCAAGCCATACATTTCAAGAGATAATAAATTGACAACTACTGATTTGCTTCCATTGCCCAATTATGCTCCACCAAATCATTTTGAAGCATTGTATGAATATAAGCTGATTCCAAGTTCTCGATACGATCCCAAAATGCTTGTTGATTTCTTCCATTTCTTTGTACTGGTGCAAAAGGAATTCGAACTCCATTACAATCTACTGACCCATCATAAACCTGTGATGCTAATGGATTCATTAAATCTTCTTCAAGATTTATGGATACTATTTGTGGGACCATTAAATAATAGAGATGAAATTAAATTTATGATATATAATATCATTATTTATTTGATGAATAGTAATTGATGAATTGATGGAGTTATATGGGTGTATAAAAATTAAGAAAAAAGTGATTCTAGCATGAATAGTAATCAACTCCATTGATTCAATTGATGAATTAATGAATTGATGGACTTGAGGGGTGCATATGCTCTTATATCAACATCCTCCACAGGTGGAAGGGCACAACCAGGCTTCTGGAGTATGTATTTGGGTGATTGACACATTTTATAACATGGAAAAAAAATCCATCAAATTTTAATTTTTTATTTATAAAAATATTATATTTTTCGCAATTTTTTTATCGATTAATTGATATGAAATAATTATTTTAGAGTAATAATTTATTATGGGGTGTATCGTGTACATAATAAATATGAGAATATTAGAATTGACATGAAATTGAATTTGAGATCTTTACTATTAAAATTGAATCCTTGATATCATGTTAATTTATTCTTTTAAAATCTAAAATTATTAAAAAAATCACTTAATTAAATCTTATATTGTTATAATAATCAAGAGGATGCAACAAATTCAGATATGCTTTCGGAAAAAATCTCAATCAAGGCACTTTTTATATTCTCCAATTCCCATCGGTAACTAATTAAAATACTTTTCTTACACCCATTTTAATATATTATTTACAAATAATTTAAATAATATTATTTAGTTTTCACTCTTATATAAAACAAAAAAATAAAAATATTTTTAGTAAGTACATTAAATATAAGTAAAAAATGATTATATTATATAAAATGGGACATAAAGAATATTAATTTTATGTTTTATTTAAACCAAATATCCCTCAACCAAACATTTAAAGAATTTAATTCTTAAGCTTTAAATTCAAGTACAGTTCACCTGCCAGAGATCATGCACATATAATATTCCCTATATACACGCATATATTCTTGTCTCTCTCTCTTTTTTTTCTTTTACAATAAATTTGAATGTGTAGAAAAGCGTGTCTCTTTTTTGGCGGTATCACCTAGGCAGTCTTCTGATTACATATGTTGTTACTACATTTTCCAAAACACACACGGCGCTTATATATATATACTTACATTATACTTACATTTATGTTCTCCTCATATACGTCTCTCTTGCTCGTTAAGCAATTTTTTTATTCTTTCTTTATGTTCATTTCTATACTGTGAATTTGTAGTTTAATTTAATGGGGCTTGTGAGCAGTTTCTTGGGAATTCTTGGCTTTGGATTTGGGGTTCCTCTTGGCCTTTTCATTGGATTTTATCTCTTTGTTTACTCTGCTTCTAAAGATGATCATCATCTTAAGGTATATTTTTCACTTTCTTGTTTTTTTTTTGCATGTTGTGATTCTTGTTTCCAAGCTTAAATTTTGATGGGGTTTGATTAATTTCTATGTTTTGATCTTTTTGAACTGGGTTGTTTGATTTTATGTGATCATTGCATTTTTTAGGATTTTAAATAGTTATTATACATACTATTGATGATTCAGGGTACATTCTTGTTTTGCATGTTTAGACTTTTCTTTTTTAAGCTTGATTTTTGATGGGGCTCTACCAGAACTCCAAGTTTTGATCTTTTTTGAAGTGGGGTTTTTTGGTTTTATTTGATCATCACAAATTTTAGGATTTCAAGAAGTTATTATATAAGTAGGGAGTTTAAGGATGATGCAGGGCACATTTTTTGCTTACTTACAAGTTTGATTAATTGCTTACATAATTATTGGTTTGATTGATTGCTTGATTGTATCGCCATTGATTGAGATTTACCAGATCATGCTTAGTCCTAATCAGTGGTAGACCCCAGAAAAATTGTTAAGGGGGACGCCAAATTACACTTGTAATTTTTGAAATAGTTGAGGGGGACGCCAAATCACTAGTTTATGCATTTGTAATTTTTCCATTTGACAATTTTTAATTAATAAATAAATAAGAAAATTATCTTAAGGGTAAATTGTGTGCCGAACCCTGGGCCCTAAATATGTCTGCCACTGGTCCTAATATTGGTAATTAGCTGACTAGTTCTACATAAGTTATGCTGTAAAACTTTCTGATTTGATTGAGGGTTTAACTCAATGTGGTGTGGTAAATCTGTCTTCATATATTAAATTTAGTGCTTTACCCAAAAAAATGGCAGAAGTAAAACTAAAAAAAAAAAGACCGGTCTTACTGAAAGAGATCGGGACTTTCATATAAATAATTAGTAGTCATATCTTGACTAAGAGTTTATCTTTTAATATTGATAATATTAGGTCATATACAATGTTGATATCTTAGCAACTACTCCATAGTATATAGTCGTGAAGCTTTCTTGCCATGTTTTTCTTGCTTTTATGCATGTATATAGTTTTTGATGTTAGAACAGCAATAAAGTGAAGCTTCCTAAGTAAAACAATAGATATGAAATAAAGATATGGATTTCCCGTTCAGGAACTGTTTAAGTAATTTTCTTGTCAAATTTTTTTGTATATCAGCTAATAATCATAGTAAGGAAACATAGACTTCCAGCATTTTATATACCCTACAATTTGGTCATTACGTATTTGTCTTTGTTTTTGACTTGGAACCTTAATATGTAAAGGTGATTGTTAAAGTCTTATTGCACTGGAAGAATATCCACGAAGCTTGATTATGATGTATTTTCAGCTTTGCCGCCTCTTCTTTGTGGCAAAGGTAGCAAAGGTAGCTTTACAGCATGTTATGCTAATATAATAGGTGGTTCAGCTCTAATTGTACAATTGTATAGGATATGTGAAATTTGGGCTATGGTTCATTGTGCTCACAGTCACTGGTTTGAAGTATTCTTTATATAAATTATTATATTATATGGGTTTTTTGTAGTATACTTGTAGATTTACAAATAAACACCTACTTCATTCTTTGGTAATGCCTGGAACCTGAGCAGTTAGTCTATGATTGCGACACAGATTTTCTGTATCATCATAGGCCTGTTCTTTGTTCAATGTGGCCCAATACTTTTTTGTTTTTGTGAGGCTGGATACGGAAAGTACTAGGAAACCCAAGACATTTATGATTTTTTTGTAGGTGAGATTATATTTTCAGTCTTCTTAATGTAATTTTTAATTATGTCAAAAAAATGTAATTTTTAACGTTAAAGGGCTCTAAGTTTGAAAACGTGTTTGGTTATACAGTTGCTTGATTGTGCTTGTTTAATTTAGGAGCATTTTTCACACTCATTGCAGGATCCTGTTATTAGATCTCTATCAGAGCTTGATACAAATTCTTTGGATGAAGTCATTGCTGAGATACCTATCTGGGTGAAAAATTCTGATTATGATCGAGTAAGTGTTTTCTCCTCACAAACATCAACTTATTCTTATTCTGCTGGTTTTTCTCTAATTTTAGTTTGACTTTTTGTTCTATGCTTACACTATGTACAGGTGGACTGGTTGAATAAGTTTTTGTTAGACATGTGGCCTTACCTTAACAAGGTAATTTAATAGCACTAGTGAAGTGAGAATTTATTTCATTTTAAGGATTCGGTGATAGCCTAGTAGTAAAGGCCTATCTCCTTACCCCATGACATGGATAAGGGTTCAGATTTCCACAAGAACCCCTTTAACATCCCCGCTTTCCCTTCAAAAAATAAAAACTTCATTTCGTATTATATATTCCCGTAGGATTAAGTGGTCTGGTTTGCAGGCTATCTGTGGAATGATTAGGGTTATAGCTGAACCTATATTCGCCGAGTATATTGGGAAGTTGCGATGCGAAGCTATTGATTTTGAAACTCTGAGCCTGGGGACACTCCCTCCTACAATTCATGGTAATTATCTCAAACCTGTTTCTGAACACTTTGTGAATATGAAGGTACGATTCAGTATCTCTCTTTAAGCTGCACTTGCCGCAAAATGTTAAAATCGTTTACTTTAGCACCAACATGGAAAAGACATACACTTTTAAACATACAAATGCTTAAACTAGACCGTAGCTTGCTCATGGGACCCTTCTTGAAAAGTTTATTTTGGACAAAATGCAGAATTAGTCAGATGAGAACTGCAATAACATTATTTTTAGTCCTTATTTTTAGGAGGGCTGTAGTTCAAATTGTTGCTCAGCTTGTAAAATATGCTACTTGATTTAATCTTGTTGTCCTGTGCCTGCACACCAAATTTTTGATATAACAGGAATAAAAGTTTATGAGACTAATGAAAGGGAACTAGTCATGGAGCCAGCAATTAAATGGGCTGGAAATCAGAACATAACTGTTGCTATCAAAGTTTTATCACAGCGTATCACAGTTCAGGTCAAACTCCTAATTCCTTACATAGTTACATGCACAGCCCAATTCGAATTAGGTGTTTATTTTTGTATATTATTGAAGTCTTTGAATACTTATTATACATATTTCCTCTCAGTTGGTGGATATGCAAGTTTTTGCTGCTCCACGCATTACATTAAAAAGCCTTGTGCCAACGTTTCCATGTTTTGCAAGCATAGTGGTATCTTTAATGGAGAAAGTAAGTGAAAACATCTTAAAGCCTCTGCCTGTTTTTCTTTGGTCTTTCAAGTGTCTGACAAGTGAATATACATAATTTGACTGTTTTGTTGTCTGTGCAGCCACACATAGATTTTGGCATGAATGTATTGGGCTGCGACATTATGTCTATACCTGGCCTATATCGACCAGTTCAGGTACCACTTTCTCTAAAAAAAATATTAATGAAAACATTTAATTAATTGTTGTAACAGTAATTGCAAATGATCAACTTCATATACAATTATATCAGGATGTTATCAAAAAGCAGGTTGCAAGTTTATATCACTGGCCACGAACTTTTGAGATACCCATCCTTGATGCTTCATCGTAAGTTTTTCGTTTTGTATTTGGTGTATTACTTCATGAATCTTCATTTTTCATGAATGAGTTGTCTATTTCAGAAGATTTGATATATCACTATGCATTCTTATTTGTTTAAATAGAGTGGCGATTAAGAAACCTGTTGGAATATTGCATGTGAAAGTTGTACGAGCAATCAAACTTCTGAAAATGGACATTTTGGGAACATCCGATCCTTATGTTAAGCTCAGCCTGAGTGGAGAGAGGTTGCCATCAAAGAAAACTACTATCAAAAAAAGGAATTTGAATCCAGAATGGAATGAGAATTTTAAACTGCTTGTGAAGGATCCCCAGTCCCAAATTCTCAATATAAATGTCTTTGATTGGGACAAGGTTTGTCTTATAAACTTTTGGCTTTGCTTTTAAATTTTACAAATAGGAAGATGAAAGTTATCACTCTTAACAACAATGAAAACTAATTGGATTATAGAAACACTTTAATATACACAGAGGCATAGCTACTAAAGACTGAGAGGACCAAAGTTAACCCTCTTAAATAGTTGTTTTCACTTCAATTTTTTTATAATACTTTGTTGTGGAATTCTAGTTACATATCTGTACTGCTGTGCATGCCTGTATCAAAAGTAGAACTTTTAATCACTTGTTATTAGTTTATTCAACTGATTATAAAGACATATTTGTCTTGGTTGTTCTCCAATCAACTACTCTATAATTTTATACCTTTTCAGTCCCACAAGTATATAAATATTTACATATTTATACTAATTTCCAGCATGTTGAATTTATATTAGTTTAAAATATTCTCTTCTTATCACATATTTTTATTTATCCAAATCCGTAGTTATTGTCAAATTTTCAAATTTCTTATTTTTGTTGATGTTCGCATTACTTATATTCTGATTAATACTAAAGTTTGTTAATTTATTGTATTAAAATGTCTTTCCTGGAAAGTTTTTTTATTTATCCGAAATTTAAGTTTTTTTTTGTTGAACTTTTGCTATTCATATTATCAGTTTGTTGCACTTATATTACTAGTTCTCATATTTATCTTTTCTTTTACCATCTGGGTTTGACTGGTGGCTATCTGGCTACTTCATTGCATGCAGTCATATTTTATGCAATATTGTTATAGATGCCTGTTTTGAGTAATTGGGTGTAGCTAACTCGCCTACAATTTTTAGGTAGGGACACATGATAAGCTGGGGTCACAACTAGTTCCCCTGAAACTGTTAAAACCCCAGGAATCCACAGAGTTTATGCTTGATTTGCTGAAGAACACTAATGCAAGTGATCCCCAAAAGAAGAAGCCCAGAGGTAAAATTGTGGTTGAGCTGAAATATGCTCCTTTCCGAGAAGATAGTAGCATTATTAGTGGAGCTCTCGACGGATCTCCAAGGATCGAAAGTCAATGTGATGGGCCATGTGGTACCATGACTCCTAGTGGAGCAGGAGTACTTATGGTCACTGTTCAGGGAGCTGAAGATGTAGAGGGGAAGCATCACAACAATCCTTATGCTTTAGTACTTTTGAGAGGAGAAACGAAGAAATCAAAGGTGAGCTTTTGTTTTCTTAAGATTAAACTCATATGATTGTGAAAGTATCTACCTTTTGATTATGCATATAAAGTAGCATTAATAAAGTCTTTCTTTAAAATTATATTTACTGTAAGCATGAAAAATTTCGCTCATTCCATAATCAAGAAATTTGATTGATGAAAAAAGTCTTGCATGCTCAAGTTAATTACTCATATATAGTCACAAATAAACTTTAAAAGATAAATGATAACAAATGATGAAAAAAGTCTTGCATGCTCGAGTTAATTACTCATATACAGAGTCACAAATAAACTTTAAAAGAGAAATGATAACAAATAACTAATCTTTCTAGTTTCTACTGACCATCTTGGTGATTCAACATGTCCTTTTACCAGCTTAGCTGTTGTTTGTGTAATAGCACCGCATCAAGTTTTTCTATGCAATCAAAATTTTAACTACATGACTGTCAATTTGTAGATGCGTTAATATATGTCATTATTTACTTTAAGGTTATTTTTTTTAAATAATTTTATGGTAGAAATTTTAGCTACTAATGTCGTTTCAGTTCATCTTTTGAACAATGTTTATAGCTTATTAACTTCAAAAACTTTTGATACTGGTTAGATGATCAAAAGAACTCGTGACCCAATCTGGAATGAAGAGTTCCAATTTGTGCTGGAAGAGCCTCCTGTAAATGACAAGATCCATGTTGAAGTTTTGAGCAAGCGAAGCGGCATAGGTTTCCGACCAAAGGTAAGCAATTTTTCTATCCATCGTAGCTTTAGCAGTTTTACTGCAACTCATTTTATGATTATATTTCAGTTTTCGAACTTTTTTGCACAGGAGTCACTGGGACATGTAGACATTGACCTTGCAGATGTAGTGCATAATGGACGTATTAACCGTAAATACCATCTGATAGATTCGAAGAACGGAATGGCACATGTCGAATTAAGGTGGAAGACAATTTAAGGACATGGATGACCATCTAAAGATTTTATTTTTATATTTTTTTGTGTGTGTTTTTGTTCTGTGTATGCAAAGCTCATACATGAAATGTTATCTACTGTATGATGTCTTGAATTGAAAGATGGAGAAATCTGGATGTCAGATAAAGCTGAAAGGCAAATTATATAGGTGGTTACCTTATCAGCTATGATTTATAGGTCTAAGCTTTGGGTGGTCGATAAAGTGTAGGAGCAAATTATAAGTTACGAGGATTGTTTCTGGACTTGTGGTTGTGCCATGTTGGACAAAATACCGAATGGCGATAGTTTAATTTGGCTGGTTTGGTCAATTGGCATCATCGAGGATTTGGGTTTAGGGGGTGGGGGTGAGGATGGGCAGACCTTGAAGGGCAATATGACATGGGATGAGTATGACATCTTTAGACCTATATGAGATGGTAGATTTCGTACCGGGGTTGCGAAATTCTGGTGTTGGGGCCTTGGGGGTTCGGAGTATTGCACGGTGAGTTGGCAACAATTGAGACGATGATAGCTAGTACTGCTCAGTTCTCACTGGTTTGTTTTTGTTAATGCTAAGTTATGTTTCTTTTTGCATGCATTTATACATTTGAGCATATTATCATAATATTTTTACAATATATCTGTTATTAAAATGACTTCTGTTGTTTCTTAGAACATTTTTTCAATTTTTAGAAATAATTAGCTTAATATTATCAGCATCTTTCATATTCGTTAGAAATTTCGGGATCTTTACGGAAATAGCGTCAATATGTTTAGGATTACGGATAGAATATGCATGGTTTTCTTCGTTTCCCCCGGCTCTTATAACGGATGTATCATACCGGGCCTTTAACCATATTTACGGAAGTGAATAAGTGATACATTGGTTATTTCTGGGCATTGTTGGGGGTAGCTGTTCTTGCTCGCGGCACAACAGGCCCTTTTCTTTTATATACAGGCATATTATTACTTTTTGCTTATACTGGTCATTTTAATATGGTACAATTATTTACCCTCTGTATACTGAACTAAGTACCGAGTAGGGTAGAGAACGGATTGTTGGATAAAACCGTAATTATAACCGTTTTAAAAATTGAAAATTGTAACTGTATTTGAATCGTTGGTTTCGGTTTTAAAAATGTTTGTTATAATCGAATAAAATAAAAATGAGAAAAATAAATTACAATTTAAATAGAGATTTTTTCTTGTGACAAAATAAAAACCATTACGATCTCATTTATTTAATTAAAAAACCGGTGATAATTCACGAAAAACAAGTTCCTTTACAGTGATGTTAACTGGTTATGTGAGAACTGAGTGGGAGAATGAAGCACTTGTTAAAGAAACATCTGTATAAGTAAAATCCCGACTATATTGAAAAATTAAAAGTTTTGGTTCGTGGGTCAGTATTGAACCCGGGTCTAAAAAATATAGTAGGGACCCTAATTATATAAATATTTATATTAACTAAAATTTTATTTTTTAAACTCAATTATAATACGGGTCCAAATCAGAATATATTTCTATTAAATTGAATAAATTTATATAAAATAAGAGAACATATAATATTAATATAAATTCTTAATATTATAAAATTTTATATTAAATATTAATAAAAATATAAATAAAAATTTAATTTACTTAAATATTAGTTATCTCATGTTTCGGACGGCTTATAAACTTATATGTTTTATTCGTGAAATGGTAAAACAAAAAAACTGGTTACCTGCAACACAAAATTCTCTTAGGCCTTAGAACTTCCTAGCATTATCATAATATGTTCAATTTCCATTTCACTGCATGATACTCTTTCGTAAGGAAAAGATGAGAATTATCCCATGGTAGTTGTCACCGGGTCATTTTTTCAACTTTGATTTTGATCTCGTGTGGCCTGATTTCATCACAAAACCAGTCAGCCTTACCCACACAATGACTATATATACTAAGTACACAAGTATAAATGAAAGTGCACACACAATATATGGACAAAGCCAACATTTGTATTATCACCACAATACGTACAAAAGAACATAAGAGTTATGACAGAAGTTTACAATCCACTTACTCCCTCAAGTTTCATCTCTTATGTTATCTACCCACAATACACTTAGATCTCCCCCAACCCAAGTGTTTTTCCACAAGTATTATGTTTACAACTTAATGCCTAACATAAATATATATATGTGCCACGAAATTGCACATAAAGGTAGTCTTATAACTGCCTAGCAGTTATTAAAACTGCTCAAAAACTGTTGCCAAAGTCCAAGCATGTGCATGCCGTCTGTGCATGCCGTCTGTGCATACCACTTGTACCCCATGTTTCTTGTCAGTTTCCCTTGTCTTTTAACTCCCTGGAACTGCCAATAATCGTCACTGATCAAACTGTCACAGTCCTGGACTTAGTTGTAAAATAGTCTTGTTAAAACTTTCGCCTGTGCCCGCGACAACACATGCGCCCGCGCCCGTGCCAAGGCTAACTGTCGCAGACCGCTACTAAACTGAGTTCCCTAAGCTCAGCTTAAGTCACGAACTTAGCTTATGCCCACATTTTCTTAACCAAATTTCATGTCATAGCGAAGATGTCTTACAAACCCTCCCACACCACTTGAGTCAATGTCCTCATTGACTTGAGTTTGTTAACCTCATACGCTTTCCCTCATTCTGTCTTCATTATGTCAACAACCCAATCAAGTTCCCCAATTTGCTAGCTCCTCTAGGGGCTATGTTGTTGCTGTCCAATACATAAAGTTAGTTCCCACAATGCTCAAATGCCGCAAACAGACCAAATATGTGCTTTCACTTGCCCCACTAGCCAGATTCTGTTACCCAACATAAGAGTTAATAAATCCCCACTCGTCGCCTATCCCACAAACAATTAGGTCAACCTAGGCGTTGGTTGTCCCATTGTGCAGACTCTTTGGCTTGCCTGCCAACCCCCTCATATGTTTGCCTCAACATTCAGATGCGCCTCTACTACAGAGAGACGACGTTGGTGCCACCACATCACTTTCTCCCACTTGAACTGATTCTTCCTCACATAGATCAACCCATGAAGAAGTCTATTTCCAACCTCTTGGACACTTTTTCATAAAGTGTGGTCCTCCGCAGATGTAGCATCCAAACGACTTTGCCCCAGGTTGAGCAACGCCAAACGAAGCCACATCATGACCAACAACAGATTTAAAAACTCATTCAGAAACATCCCTCACATCTTTGCCCACATTGACCAAGGCACGAACCATCTTCTTATGAGGACAGTCCCTCACCATATGGTTCCTCTACAACAAAAACACAACTTTGTCTTTGAAGTCATAGACTGTCCAATGCACTTAGTTTTAGTTTGAGCACTTTGTGCGCCTCTCACCACATTCTTCCCACGATTCACAATGGATGTGTTGGTGAAGGCACCATCACCACGAACATTAGGATGACCACCATCCAACGAAATTTTAGCCACATTTCGTCTAAGGAACATCATTTCAAATCTGAGTTCCTGTAACTCCTCCAACCATCGATCTGCAAGAGAAGTAATTTATAGAAGTAAGTCCAACATGTTACCTATTTGATGTCCTAAATTAAAATATAGATAATATCATGAAAAATGACACTTCAAAAGTGTCTTAATTGTTACCTAAAATACCGAGACATGCATTTTATTACCTATTTTTAGGTAACCATTAGCTATTTCATTTATATAAATTAAATAATCTTTTCTCTCCATTTTCCTTTATTTTATTTTTTCCTCCTTTTCAATAGTATTTAGATTCAAATTTATTATTATAATAATAATAAATAATGAATATAGAGATTATTATTGGAGTTCACATGTCTAGTTATTAAAAATCACTAAAACTTATTATTTTATAGTGTACTACTAATATTTATAAGTTCTGAGAGTTGCTCTTACGGGAGTAGTGCTTAAAGATGGCTAAACGAGCGGGCCGGGCATGACACACGGGGAAAGGCGAGCAGTGTCAAGTCGGGTCGAAGAAGGTGTAGTTCGTGTGCAGTACGACGGGTTGACGTGTTTTGCTTTTTTAAAAAAATATTTATTCAATTTATTCGTTGTACACTGTACTTTGTTCGTCATTGTTTCAATCATTGCAGTCGAACCCGCCCGCGTGCCGAGCTGATCGGGCCGAGTTGAAGCACATGCACTTTAATATATATTGAATTCAGTTTTTTTAATTTTTCTTTTTAAAAAAAGAATATGTTTACTCTTTTATTTCACATTTATACTTATTTTATACGAATATTTTTGGAATAAAAGAGAACGGTATCTCTATAAATTTTATTAATTAAAAAATATTTTACAAATTATTTGAGAGGACTCCTCTTTAAAAAAATGGAACAAACTGCTTGTACATAATAAACAAATTAAAAAAATATGAAACAAATAAAATTTTAAAATACAAAATAAAAATATTATATCCACTATTTAATTTATACAAAATCTTGTTGTTGTTCGTTAGTTGACGTGCTCGATTCGGATGAACTATCCATTAACATCCACGGGTCGTCTTCTTCATCCGAATCATCTTCTTTTCTTCCTTGTTGTCTTTTTTTGACTTGATCCCGGTCCTTTTTGTAAATACATATTTTTACCACATATGGCGAAAGACTTGATCTCTTCTCGTCTAACACTCTTCTACCTACACTAAAAGCAGACTCGGACGCAATTGTAGAGTCCGAAACTACTAATATGTCCCTTATAATTTTTGCTAAAACTAGAAATTGGTTCACATGATTCTTCCACCACGTTAGTATTGAAAAATTATCATCTAACTCATAATTATAAGAAAAAAACTCCCTAACCATACTATAAGAAGAAGTAGGTACATAAGACGTAGTGGAAATTTTACATTTTTATTTTTTGGTTAGGATAGATGAAATAGTACTATTAAACCTACTAACAGTATGAATCTTAGGTGGTATAGTATTTTGAGTTTTGGGGTATAAATATCTACAAGACAATATAATAATTCTAAAATTTTTTATACATAAATAATATGATTATACGAAACTCCTAACACCTCATAATAATGTTTTAACATATTTTCTAAATCTTCTTTTCTAACATCGGGATCAAGAAGACATGCAACACCATAAATAATTTATAAATAATTATAAAGTATTCTATCCACTTAATTTTCATGTTATAAATAATTGTACTAAAATAATCATTTTCTTCAAATTCACGTAAAGTAGTAACAATATTAACACACTCAATAATAACATGATGTACATTTGGTTCGTAAACATAAGAAAAAACCTTAGTAGCATGATGATAACAATCAAGTATATAACGTACACTAAATGCCAAATCCCACTGAATATCGGTAATCAGTCCACCTTTAAATTAATTTTTTGGGTCTGAATTATATAACTCAATGATAACTACCTTATATTTAATTGCCTCATTTAATAATTTATAAGTCGAATTCCAGCTCGTAGGACAATCGATAGCCCATTTTTCGGCCTTAACCCATTATCTTTATATAATTTTTTGTACTTAGACCGTAATGTGTGTGCTATACGCAAAAACTTAACTGTTTTTCTAATGAGTTCTAATAATACAGTTATTTCTGCAATTCCCTTTTGAGCCGATAAATTAATTATGTGAGCACAACATCTAATATGCAAGAAAGTACCATATAATATAGTGGGAATATGAGCCCTAATATAGTCCATGACTTTATTATTTGCAGAGGTATTGTCTAAAGATATTGTAAACACCTTGTGAAGCAAATTAAATTCCTTTATTGCGTCTAATATTTTTTGTTTTATGTTAAAACTGGTGTGTGACTCGTCCATAATATCAAATGCAATAATTCATTTTTGTAATAAGTAGTTAGTATCAATCCAATGAACTGTAACACAAATAAAAGGCTCATCACAACTCGAATTCCAATAATCACTAGTTAAAGAAACCATACCATCAAAATGATCAAAATATTCAATTAATTCTTTTCGTTGACCATAATATTGTTTTTGTGTGTTTCGTTTAAGTGTGTTCCTAGTAATTCTTCTAAATGCTGAGTTTATTGAATGTTTCATCATATACTCTAAATCCGGACTCTCATTGTGGGGGAAAGGTAACTCGTCTAATGTAATATAAGTGGCAAAATCTTCAATCATTCTATCTCTATTATAGGAGAAAAGCATACCTCCACCGCCAGACATTAAACCACTAATTTGTGTTTGTTGTGATTCTCCACGTGCCGCTCCACTTTCATGACTTTGCTTCGTTATTCCGTGATGATTTTTTAAGTGCCGATCAACTATACTCGTATCGGTCCCCTTAGCATGAATAAAAGGGGCTTGTTGTCGACCACTTTGAATGCAAAGTAGACAAAAAACTTTAAATTTGTTCGGATCTTCTGTTTCTTGCCTCTAAAAATAAGTCAAAATGTGTGTTGAATGTCTAGTGCTGCTAGAAGAACCAGTAAAAATAAATCAAATGTTTTAAAAAATAGAAAAATCGATTGTTTTAAAAAATTTGAATAATTTAAATATTTTAAAAAACAAAAAAATTGAATAATTTAAAAATTCAAATATTTCAAATATTTAAAAAAAATAGAAAAATTGAATGTTTTAAAAAATTTGAATAATTCAAATAATTCGAATAAAAATCGAAGGTTTACCTGCTTCCATCGGTGGAGGTGGTGGCATTGAATTGGCTTGGCTGGAACCCTGAAACGACAACGTACCCATTCCTTGTTCCATTCTTAAGCTCGCCAGATTTTGTTTCAAACTCACCGGAATACCTTCAAGTCACTGGAATAAATTGAAGCTCGCAGAAGTTTGACAGTTGTGAGTTGTGAGAGATGTGATAGATTGAGAGTGAGTGAGAGCGGAGAGTAGAGAGTAGAGTGAGAGAATAGAATGAGAGAGGGTCGAATTTATAGTAGAATGAGAGATAGCCGTTAGAACTGCTAGATAATGGATAGCCGTTGGAGTTACAACTTACAGGTTGTCGTTGAAAGTGCGGCAATGTAGCTGGTGAACGTTGAATTGGCGGGTGAACGTTGCAGACAACCGTTGCGTGTTGAGGCGAGACGAGTCGTGCCAGTCTATCTCATCGCGGGTCACTTGGGTTGGTGAGCCGTCCGTACCAGTTACGGTTCGTAATATTCCAACTCGCACTCGGTTCGGTTTTACTCTAACTCGCACTCGGCTCGGTTTTGTAATGGTTCGTGCCGGTTCACAACTCGACCCAGTTTAAGGTGTCCATAGAGTTTTTTTTGGTGATTCGGGCGATACTAGCGGGGCGTTTGACCAGCTCCGATAGTGCTATCTCAAAAGTAAATCTCGAAAGAATCACCAAACATAATAAATTGATTTGCACAACTTGTACTCTGGATTTGACAACTAGCTGCATTAAATTTTCTGAATATTTATGTATTATTCGAAATTTAAAAAAAAAATGACACGAAAGTAAAGATGGTTAAACATTTGGGTCAGACGCAGCCGATGGCATATACAGATGATGATCTGCCCGTGAAGATTTAGCACTGATGAACACTATTAGGATTAGATACAAAGTCAATCTTTTCTGAATCATCCTCTCTCCGCCTCCCGGGCCCCCCAACACATCATCATTTCATGTGCACCTTTCTTTTCGGGGAATTACCAACATATATTCTGGTATATAAAATCATATGTATATTTTTCAGTTTTATATAATATACTCTCCTCGTTTTAATTTTTTATAAAAACAATTCATAAAACTATATTTTCTATATAATAAAAAACAAACTTTTGTAATATTATCTATCTAATTAATTTAAGCTTAAAAATTTTAAACTCTTTGTGCAAACTCAGAACAAATTCAATAAACTAATTATTTATGTTTATAAGTTACTAGTATGTTTTAAGAAAAATGAAAAAAATATTACTTCAAATTACTTACAAATTATTTTTTTGACTCGAACGAGAAGAAAACTGTTTATACATTTGTTCATTTACCTCTAGATATTTTTAGTGAGTCATCCATTCAATTGTTTTAAGAGACTTAACTATTTAAAAAAATTCTTTTAATTAAAATATATTTAACTATTCTAATTTAAATACAATTATGTAGATAAAACTTATTTAATTTTAAAATTTAATTTTAACTAGCCTATTTATTTTACCGAATTAAAATATTAAAAACTTATTTAAACAAATCTAACTACAGTAAAAGATAATTATAACTAAAACACATATAAGTATTATAATCTGAGCAGATTTTTAGAAACTACTTATTTTTAGAATATATTTACTAAGATAATTATTAAAAAACTAATCTAGTTAATTACTTTAATTTATATATATTTCTAAAAAAACAAAAATATAAGAATAACTATTAATTATTATTATTTATAATTAGAATTTTTGTTAAAATAAAATTTGATATATATATATATTTTAATTCAGAAAAAGAAGATTTTAAGAATAATAATTTTTAATATGCGATAAAAAAATCCTAAAAATGTATGCTAAAAATCAAAATGACATATAAGAAAAAATGAAGGAGTAATATGATAAATTTGTAATAATAATTTTAATTATATATATAAGAATAACTATTTATTTGTATAATATTCAATTTAATTATAATTAAACATTAAAATAATAATTTTTTATTTTAATTCTATATTATAATTATAAAATCAAATCGTGTGCAGTTACAAAATTACAACCCACAAGTCCATGAGCAAACAACAAAAGGCCCTACCTCCTGAGTCCTGGCTCCCCATAATAAATGTTTACATTGATTTTTCCCAACACCCCAAAGTCAACAATCCCAGCTCTCTCTCTCTCTCTCTCTCTCTCTCTCTCTCACCCTCACTCTCCCAATCTCTCTCCCCTGCTCTCTCTCTCTCTCTCTCTCAAACGTCTCCTAGGTTTTGGTGCACACCCACCTAAACTTCCTAAAATCCCACAGTAAACCCTCCCTTTTAGTTAAAATGAGTAGCAAATGGAGGAAACTTAAGCTAGCACTTGGCTTAAATCTCTGTGTTCACGTTCCTCCCGGAGCCACCCATGACTCGCCGGATAAATCCTTGCTTTCTCCGACCAACTGGAGTTTCGGGTCTGTTCGCTTATCAAAAAGCTTTAGCACTAAATCATCTAAGGCGGGTCTTGTAAATTTCTTCAACACCATTGTTGTATGTGTGTGTATTATGTATAGCATGATAGCATGACTGTTCAAAAGTGTAGTCTTTTTTAAGCCTTTTAATTCTTCTTTGCTTTTCATGTATGTATATGTTCAAAAGTTTATCTCTGTGTGTGTCTGTGAATACTTTATTTATGTTGTAATACACTAATACTACATCTAAACTGGTGTGTGTGTGCGTGTCAAATGAAACTTGCTTGACTGTTTAAAAGTTGAATCTTTTTTAAGTCCTTTGTTCAATTGCTTGGCATGTCGATTAGAATTAGCAGCTTGTTCTGCATCTTTTGTTGTCTTTCAATTTCATTATCATACCAGGTTTATATATTTTTTATTTTTTATGGTTAAATTAAACAAAGTTTGACTATAATTTAAGTATTATACAATGAAAGAAAATTATTAAAATTATTGTTTTTTAAAAAGTACATCTGATGATCTGATCTACAAGATGTATTTATTGGAATTTTAAAGTTATAAAAAGATAATAGAGTACTTGAATTTTGACTATTATAGTCGAACTAAAAATTAAAGGATTTGGGACATGGGGTATATATTTTTGAAACTCTTTGGAATAGTTTGCATTGGACATGTTGACTATTGTCAGTTTGCCAAAATAGTCAAGGGAGGACTACAGTCTGTCGCTCTCTTTCTTTATCTGTATGGAAAAAAGTAGTTCATGGGTGGGGTGACCTCATTTATTGACTGTTAGTTTGTGTGCTTTGGTGCCTACTCTCTGGACAAATATGTTATGAGTAATATTTCTTATGTTAGTTTGTGTGCTTTGGTGCCTACTCTCTGGACAAATGTGTTATGAGTAATATTTCTTATGGCCATTTAGAACTTATTGCCATACTTGCATTTCCACCATTGTAATTCTGAATAACACTAGTAAAATCCATGTGTTTGCAATAGCACGAGTAAAAATCTATGCGTCGGGCTGTTTGCAACATATGGATTGAAAATTCATAAATACCTTTTTATTTATTTGGATTAGCAAGTAGCAAATTATTCACACCAGTCAATTATTATCCACGAGCTAGTGGTCACCTTATGTAATCAAATTCAATAAATCTGCTTATATTAGCTCATCTGACTATAAAATCTATGAAAGATTTTATCAAATGATAAGACCCATACAATTTAATGAGAAATTAATATTAACTTGTGACACATACTGTGTATTATTTACTGTTTTAGTTCCCACAACTATTGTGAATTGCATTTTCTGGGAATGAAGAACGAGGCTGGGCTGAAGTTGATATGCATGTCAAAAGTAATAATTTGTGTTGCTGCTCGTGATGATCTGATTTTATTCTTGCATTACATTTGCATACCGACTATTGTTGTTAGATTGGCTCTCTTTTGTACAATTAATGTTCTATATAATCTTCTCCTAAGATTTTTTTTTTTTTTTGGTTTTCCAGAAAACATGCTCCATATGTTTGGCTACTATGAAACGTGGGGATGGCAATGCTATTTTCACTGCAGAGTGTACACATTCCTTTCATTTCCATTGTATTTCATCAAATGTAAAACATGGAAATCAAATTTGCCCAGTTTGCAGGGCCAAGTGGAAAGAAATTCCCTGGCAAGGTCCTAGCCTGGAGATTCCTTCTGGAAGGTCTAGAAGTAATTCTGCGGGCTGGTCGCACAACAATGCTATGATGACAGTTGTCCGTCAACTGCCTCGTCGTCCTAACTCTAATCGACATGCCCCACAAATATTGCAGTCTCCTGAGCCTGCTGTCTTTGATGATGATGAATCCTTTGATCATAAAATTGAGAATGCTGACGAAATTTCAACAGTTAAAAGTCATGCAGATATCGAATCCTGCACAACAATAAATGTCAAAACATATCCAGAATTTCCAGCAGTCCCTCAGTACAATGCTTATGATAACTTCAGTGTCCTGATCAATCTGAAGGCTCCTGTTTCATTTTCAGGACACAATCACATTATTAATCAGTCCAACTTGTCCCCAATTTCTCAGACTCCTCGTGCTCCTGTAGACCTTGTCACAGTTCTTGACATCAGTGGCAGCATGGCAGGTACTAAACTTGCATTGCTAAAGCGGGCCATGGGGTTTGTTATGCAGAACCTTGGCCCAAATGATCGGTTGGCAGTCATAGCCTTCTCGTCAACAGCATGCCGCCTTTTTCCCCTTTGTCGTATGTCTGAGACAGGACGACAGCAGGCACTGCAAGCAGTCAACTCTTTAGTTGCAAATGGCGGAACGAATATTGCCGAGGGCTTGAGAAAAGGTGCAAAGGTGATGGAAGATCGAAGGGAAAAAAATCCAGTTGCCAGTATAATACTTCTTTCAGATGGACAGGATACATATACCATTAGCAGCCAAAATGAACCTAAATATGTGCTGCTGCTCCCTACGTCCATGAACGGAAATGAGAGTTCTGGCTTTAAAATTCCAGTGCATGCTTTTGGGTTTGGCACTGATCATGATGCTTCATTGATGCACTCAATCTCCGAGGTTTCAGGAGGGACCTTTTCTTTCATAGAGACGGAAGGTGCGATTCAGGACGCACTTGCACAATGCATAGGGGGGCTTTTGAGTGTAGTTGTTAAAGAACTGCATGTGACTATTGATAGTGTTGACTCTCAGATTTGTCTGGGATCTATCAAATCAGGTAGCTATACAAATCATGTAATGCCTGATGGAAAGACTGCTTATGTCAAAGTTGGTGATTTGTATGCAGATGAAGAAAGGGATTTTCTTGTTTCAGTGAATGTGCCCAAAGTGTTTCTGAAGAATGAAACATCGATTTTGAAAGTAAGTTCTGTTTATATCAATCCGCTTACAAAGCACACAGTAACACTGGAGAGTGATATAGTTAAGATTAGGAGGCCTGAACTAGCTGGAGAAGAAATAGTATCCGTTGAAGTTGACAGGCAAAGGAACAGGCTGCAAGCAGCTGAGGCAATGGCCGAAGCTCGTGCTGCAGCAGAACAGGGAGACCTAGCAGGTGCAGTTTCAATCCTCGAAAGTTGTCGTAGTAAGTTGTCACAAACTGTATCAGCCAAGGCTGAAGACCATCTATGCATTGCACTAGACGTGGAGCTCAAGGAGATGCAAGAGAGGTTGGCAAGCAGACATGTTTATGAGGCATCTGGAAGGGCATATATATTATCTGGACTAAGCTCGCACTCTTGGCAGAGAGCAACTTCAAGAGGCGATTCTATAGACAGTTCAAATCTTGTTCAAGCCTATCAAACACGGTCAATGACAGAGATGCTTAGTCGTTCTCAGGCCACACTGTTGGGGAGTCCATTAGCTTATAGGCTTCTTCAACCAAAGCCAAGGTGAATTCCTAAGTATCACGCCTGTAAATTAGGTTTAAAAGTTTTAAATACCTAAATTACTGTTTTATATTGTTTCGGAGATGAATTAGAGGGTATAAGAGGATTTGTTTTGGTGTCAATAGTGTTCCTTTTTATAATTATTTATGGGAAAAACCCATATAATGCATGGAGGATATATAGAGTGGGGAAGGGGTAAACAAAAAAGGAACATTGTGTAGATTCTACATTTTTGTTTTTCCATTGTTTCTCGTTTTCTTCTGTACAAAAGGTGATGGTTTCCTTTTCAAGAATATATACAAGCTTGTAAGTGTGCGGATGACTATGTTAATATAATAGTTATCCGCATTCTGATTCTCTTACCGCTTTATATACCTTATTCATTATGCATTTTGCTAATATGCACGTCATAAGATGAATCAACATCCCCTGGCATCATCTAGTCGGATGGATGCCCCCTTCCTCTTGGCGGTAACGTAAGGTTGATGGTGAGATGTGTGTGATATTAGGGTAAGGGCTCCTGTCATAACCATGCTAAACGTCCACGGAAGCTTAATTCCTCAACCTCTTACCCCTTGTTGTCTTCCATTTCTATGCAACTATGTAACTAGAAAGCAGTAACATCCTTATAATTCATAAAGGATGATTAGCTTTACAGTAATGGATAAAGTTTATCACAAAAGTTGGTAATTTATTTATTGCTCTAAATTGACTTGTGTTGCATGGTGGCCCTTGGTGTAAAGTTTCCACTACAATGTTAGCTGGCTGCTAGAGGTGGCCACTTTTGCGGGTTGGGTCCGCACAACCGGACCCGGCTCGTTGCCAAATTATTTGTTAAATTCGGCCTGAATCGGGCCGGGTCATAACCCGCACAACGCGTTTAAATTTCAGTGCCGATTACGGGTTTGAAAATCATGAACTGCAGCTCGAATTGGCCTGATTTATTGGGAAAACCCGAACCGCTCGGCACTCCCGGCACTTATGTTACATTAGATGAGTTACTTTTTTCTCTTTTTCTCATGGTGAGAGTGAGAATTTTGAGCACATGACTATAAATTCACTAAACTCAGCATTTAAAAAAATTCCTAGGAACACACTTAAACAACGCGTACAAAAACAATATTATGGTGTTAGAGCATGATTAATTGAATTTTTTAGTATTTTTGATGGTATGGTTTCTTTAACTAGTAGTTGTTGGAGTTCGAGTCAAGGTGAGCCTTATATTTGTATAATCGTTCATTTGATTGATGTTCATTTGATTGACGTTGATTACTTATTATAAAAATGAATTATTTCTTTTGATGTTATGGACGAGTCGCACACTGGTTATAACATAAAACAAAGAATATTAGACACAAGTAAGGAATTTAATTTATTTAACAAGGTTTTTACAATATCTTTAGATAACGTCTTCGTAAATAAAAAAATGTATCGACTATATTAGGTATGATATTCCTTTAATTTTAGATGGTCAATTCGGCCCAAAAGGGAATTGCACAATTAACTCATTTATTAGAACTCATTGGAAAAATATCTAAGTATTTACGTGTAGCAAGCACATTCTGATATAAGGTATAAGAAATTGTGTAAAGATAATGCGTTAAAACTGAACTGTCCTACGAGATGTAATTGAACTTATAAATTACTAAATGAAGCAATTAAATATAAGGTGATTATCACCGATTTATATAATTCTGATCCCAACAACCAAGACGAAGATCAGTTGATTATCAACTGAATTTCAATGGGAGTTGGCATCTACCGTACGTGACATACTTGATTGTTTTACACATGCTATTAAGGTTTTTTTTATTATGTTTATGAATCGAATGTACATCATGTTATCATTGAGTGAGTTAATATTGTTATTACTTTACATGAATATGAAAACAATGATTATTTTAGTTTAGTTATTTTTGATATGAAAGTTAAGTGGATATAATACTTTACAAATTTTCTTTATATTTATGGTATTGCATGTCTTCTTGATCCTGGTGTTAGAAAAGAAAGTTTAGAAAACATATTACAACATTATTATGAAGTGTTAGGAGTTTCATATAATCATGTTTTATATGTAAATAACTGTTTAGACTTGTTGTATCGTCTTGTAGATATATATGCTCCCACAACTAAAAGTGCTATACAACCTAGGACTAATATTGTAAGTAGGTTTAATAGTATTATTTTAAATATATTAACCAAAAAAAAAAAATCACTACTAGTTCTTTACCTTCTTCTGCTTCTTCTAGTATGATGATTATGGAGTTTTTCTTTTATAGTTATGAGTTAGATGAAATTTTTTCAATACTAACGTGGTGGAAGAATCATGAGTTACAATTTCCGGTTTTAGCTAAAATGTAAGGGACATCTTAGTCGTCATTGCCTCTACAATTGCGTCTGAGTTCGATTTTAGTGCAGGTAGAAGAGTGTTAGACGAGAAGATGCTTGAATCTAACCGAGGTTTGCGGTGGTGGAGGTCTTGCACGGGACGTGGTAAAGATTTGTGTTCTAAAAAAGGATTGAGATCAAGCTTGAAAAAAGACAATGGATAGTTCATCAGAATTAGGCACCTCAACGAATAACAAATATAAATAAAATAAATGGTAGGATTTTTTTATTTTGTATTTTTAAGATTTGGTTTTGGTTTTAATTTTTTTTATAATGTGTTGATGCGGTTTGTTTCATTTTTTTTGGAAAGGAGTCCTCACAAATTATTTGTAAAATATTTTTTTAATTAATAAAATTTAAACGAGGTACAGTCCTCTTTTTTTTAAAACAAAAGGAATTTTAAAATAACACATTCGTTAAAGAAAAAAAACAAAAACTTCAGCGTCTGCCAAGTTCGCCATCAATAGTCGCCATCAAGGCAATCAAGTCATTAAAATCTATCAGTGCCGGTCAATTAATAAAAAAAACAGCCATCAATTAATAATAAAAAAGAGAGAAATCGTCCAATCCGCGAACCCAACCGAACCCATCTGAAACACCAGTACCGGTCCAGTGTTTCTTTTTTGCGGTTCAAATTCGAGCACGGCACGACTCATTTCAACACAGTGTCGGTTCAGTGCCCAACTATTCTAATGTCCAACCCGCCTCCAACCCCACCCGACACGCATAAGTGACCACCTCTACCGGCTACTGTCTACTTTTGATTTATTATTTCTCCTGATGTGTAGATACTTGTAGCCCAACAAATCAACTACAGTTAAATAATGCGTTTTGTACATTTACAAATTATCTGATTTGGGAGTAAATGCATCCATAGTTCAACTGCTCAATCATGATCTATAGATGATTATAAGGAATGCCAAACGTTAAATTGTTTTTTTTTTAAATTATGAAATATAAAAGAATCGGACTAAATGCAAATATAATCACGACATGGATTTATCTAAAAAGTAGAAAAGACATATCTATAGAGTAGTGTTGAGGTGCCAATAGAGAAAGTAAAATGATGAGATACATTTCACAGCAAAACTTTCATATCAGCAGAAGAGAAAACTACACAAATGTCCAAGAAAAGCATAAATCTAATTAAGGAGACAAGTTGAATACCTGCTACAGCATAATGAAATCCATAGTACTAGCTAAATAAGCTTAATAGATTGAATGAGAAGGGGTAGTTTTTCCTACTATTATTATAACTACTAATGCTACTGTTATTATGTGAAAAATTACTTATTTCACTGTACCAACTCACCCTTGGCTTCATCTTGTTTTCCATTCAGAAGTGGTGTGGTTGATGTTGGGGGCATCACCTCAGCATTGCATTTCTTCTTAGCTGTTTTTGGCTCACAAGATTTCATCTTAAGTCTCAGTCCAAACAATTTTAAGAAGCTGTTCCAACTCCCCTTTGTCTTCATAATCTTATCTATCTCTTGTTTCATGCCCAAGCACTCTTTTTCTAGCTCGAAAACCCGCTCTTTCATCTCATCAAAACGAACAATCTGATTTTCCCCGGATGCTGGTTGGATGCCATTTTCATTTCTTGGAAGTGCTAGATTCCCACTTGGATTTTGTGAATCATTGTCTGAGACAAAGAACCAATTGGATACAGATGTACGGAGGCGAAGCTGTTCGAAGAACAGAACTTGGACAATGACTCGCAGGGGTAACCTCTCATTTTGGGCTGCATGAGTGCTAGCTTCCAGAGACAGCTTCTCGCAATTCATCAGCCTGCAAAGTTGTTCCCTTTCAGAGTCTGTAAGCCAGGGATGTGCCTGAAATTATATATAGGAGTAGACAATAAGGGTGTCAAATGAATTGTAGTACATACAAACTAGGACAATGCAAGTCGAGAGAAAGTTTGTTAGAAAAGTGCTATAAAAAATTGATATTACAAGACTTTTTCCTACCCTCTGAGGGAGAAAGATAGAGGACAAGTCTTATTCACAAATTTACTTTGTTAAAAGTCTGAAGTTGAACTAGACATCGGAGTTTGGCTTAAAAAGTTCAGGTTCAACAACAAAAGGCCCTACTCGACAAAAACTGTATTGAAATAATATCCGATATCTGCATGTTCTGTAGTTAACTTACCTTAGAACATTAGGCATGCACACTTTATGCACACACAAAATTAGAAATACATCAGGTGGTAAAGGACATCTGAATGAACTAGACAAGCTTGTTTAAAAGTGAATCAGCAACAAATGTGAACAAACATGGTCAAAGTAACATTGAACAAGAAATTTGACTATTATGAAAGCTGATCTACTTTGAAGTGACTTAAGCTTAAGAGTCACAAATATGACTCTATAGCCATTCATTACATTGGAAAAATTGAAACCAGAATCTGCTAGGAAAATAAATTTTTTGGTAGGGGAGATTCTTGCAACTCTGCAAGGTTTGACTCTATAGCCATTCATTACATTGGAAAAATTGCACTGTGTATTAGTGTTTCTGGGATGCAAAAACTTGTAGATACAATCATAAATTAGGATCACATGATCTTTGGTTTTGTTCTACTGTTGATTAGTAGCGTTCAATGCATATTCCAGAGACTAAATCTTAGAGTTTGGTTTTGGAAACTTAGGGAGGATCAACTCCAGTATGATTTAAATGACTTTCAGAGAAGATAATATAGAGTAATGTTAATAACGATTAAAAGACCAATTGTACCTTAAGGTATATATCAATTGCACGATAAAGTCCATCGTCTAATGGCCTTGAGTACATGGGCAGCACAGCAGCAAGTGACTGAAATTTGGTCAACTTTAAGTTGACATCAGGCGCTACCTCTGCCAGGTAACTGTCGACTAAATTAGTCACCATTGTTAAAGGGGTAAGTGACTGTGAAATTCCAAGAAACTGCTCCTCATCCTCCAAACCGTTAGAGGGGGTATCAGCCACATCCTTTTCTACTGCCATGAAGTGGTCGAGTATCCGCTGCACACAGTCAATGTCATAGAGAGTCTCCACTGAGTAACCCATATTTGGTATAAGTAGGTCCACAAGAACTGCCTGATCCAGTTGAGTGCCAACCCTCTTTTCCAAATTTTCTCGACAAGATTGACTAGCATGTAAGATCATGGATGTTCGAAGAAGCTTTAGTAGCAGTTTTGTTGGTATTACTCCTTTCTGATCAGGTAGAAGCTCCACTATCTCTTCTAGGAGAATTCTTTGATCTGCCTCAGATGATGCAGATAGATTTAACTGTGGACCAGCACGGTTTTCGTTCTGAGAGTTTGATTGCCTGCCCATCAGAGGGAGATACTTCTTAGCATAGGAGATAAGGGACCCAGCAATCCTCTCTGGTTTCATACCTCTTGAACCAACAGCCAAAATCAGCCTTTTGTATAAAGGTAAACGAAGGAAAGACACATCCTCATACCACCAATCTTCACCCATGTGTTGTGTCTTTGAAGCTGTGCGTATTCCATTCCATACGAGCGTGCTTGCTGGGATCTGACCAGCATTGCGTCCTGACACAAGCCAGCTGAACAAAGGTTGATCTGAACAAGCTTTCGTTGCTAGTGAATCAATACATCTTGATACAATGCGCAGCTCTTCTGCGTGAGGAAGAACTCCTTCACATGTTTCAAGCGCTTTAATTGTATCTATCCAGTTTGCAAATACTGCATTGAGAAAAGTTTCTGCATGTGTGACAAGGTTGCCTTCTCCACTTTCTTCATACATCTCAAGATACTCGGCTGCACACCTAAGGCTCACTACATTCTTTGCAGTAAGATCCATTTTAACACCATAACAGAACTTGGCCACAAGAAGAAATGTTTTAGCTCCTCCAGGTAAATCGTGGAGTTGCAAAACACATCTTTTAATATCTACTCCCTTTCTCTCATCATCAGAAGAATCTCCGACTAGATTTTCCAGTGCCCTGCTTCTGGAAAGCAAAGGGAACTGCAAGACACGGCAAAAGAGATAATAACATATAGTATACTACTAAACAAAAGTTTGCAAAGAAGCTCGTATTCGTAAATATCTAACTCAAACTTGGAAAGTGTGAGAAAATATTCGATTATGAGTAATGATCTAGCGTACAACACGGCGAAGCTACAGTATATGGCTACTCATAGATGATCCTGCAGACAGACATTACAGACCTAGAAAGTAAAAAATTGAATGAGAGCGTAAATGAAAACTAAAAACTATTTTTGTTGTACTAATATTGAAACAATGGTAATATTCAAACTTCATGTGTATTCTAATAATTTTTACTATTTAAGTTGCTATGTGTAATATAATTTATAGTTTGTTACAAGTACTACCAGTTACCAAGATTGTTATTCCTTATCAATCGGTTAGGTTTTGGAGTGAATCAAACTTTATAGTACTTTTTTCCCGAATTAGAGAACTGTCATATTCAGACTAATTTTTTTTTGATGAAATGCCTGAGTTGGGGAGGGGAAGGGAGACATGAAGATATGAAGTTCCGGTTAAAAAAAAAGGGCGAGAAAAACAGTATATAAAGCCCATGGTCTAAATTTGCTAACAGGGAATAGGAGCAGTGTTCTGTCACACTCTCTTTATAGAAAGGCAAGGGTGAAGCTTAATTCAATGTGTGAAATGCTATGAGATATCCTTCCGATGCAAATTCACTCGTGCATTGTTATATTCACGATTTATGCACTTAGATGACAGTGTATCGAATAAAAAATAAGTACACATAAGGAAATTCTCCGTTAATTAGTTTTGACATACAGTACATAACAAGTGAAGATAAAAATAATTCACTTTGAGAGTTTAGTGAAATACAAACCTTATGCAGATGAAAGGACGTTTCTTCAACTTGAATAACGATATCACTTGGAAGACCAGACGAGCATAGCCTGAAGGTTAAGCAGACGTTTGAGTTTGACATTTATGAGTTAGTTATGACACAAAACTATATATAAACATCTTGATTCTTATCCAAACAAGAACAATGCCAATGCATGATGCTCCGATGATCAAAAAATTTAAAATGCTAAGATATGCATCTACATATTCATCGCATTGGCCTAAGCCTACAAGAGAATATTGTCGTGCTCTTCCATGTCACTCCAGTAAACATTTTCGTACTAACGTATTGATGATTGATGCACACAAAGATAACTAATCAAACTAGGTCAGAACATCAGTTTGAGCATCTGAAATCAGTTACCTCACACGAACACACACACACACACACACACACACACACACACACACACATAAGGGTCTAAATTTAAACAATTGTACGTAGAAACAATTGTAAACAAGGCAAATAAATATAGTTAAAAGTGGGGTAGGAAATGACAGACCAGGAATGTCCGTCCCTGTAAAAAACATCAGATTTGGAACCCAACTTGATGCATGCCATTTGGAAAATGAATGATCAGTGACAGCTAAAGTGTGTGCGAGTCTATGTATGTAGTATAAATATAAATTATGAAGATGTGATGATAATAATAATAAGAAGAAGAAATAAAAGTGATAATAGGTGAGTAATGCTGACTTGGTTAGGTTTCTGTTTCTGTTTCTACTTGTACATAATATTACTCCAATATATAAGCATCCCCGAGTCTACAGCCTCAATTATCCACCAGACTAATCAGCCCATACTGTTACAACTTACAATTATATATAAAGCTTAATTATAATTATAATTATAATTATTTATTTTAATTTTAATTTTAATTTTTTTTTAACAATTAATATTATTAACTGAATATTATTTTGAAAATTAGACCCCCGTAATGAATCTCCAATTAGGCATGGTAGAGGCAAGTTTTTAGGCTCAATATAAATTTTACTAATTGATTCAAATTATTTCTATTCATTCGACGATGTAGAATTTTATTTTGACAAATTAACATAGCATAAATACATGCGCTTACAGAAAATGTTTGTTTCACAAATAAAATTGGAAGTTGGAAGGAAGAACCCACCACATCACATTTTTCCTTCAGCATTCTTTTGATATGCAAGGAAACCCAGTAGGATACAAATGGAATAAAAAAACCAATTCGACTTTGAAGGATTCCCAGAACAATATTCGACTTTTTCCGAAAGCAATGCAAAGAAATCTGTATATCTGTTTAGGAAAAAAGACTTTTTTCCAATTATGCACAATGAAATCGCCCATTGCCGTACATATAAAAAAACTATATTCACAAGGCCAGCCAGAAAAGAAATATAAAGATATATTTCTTTCATACATGCCCAGGCATGTTCACTCTGCAAGTATAATCCGTAGTTCGAAGACACGGATTTGGCATATACAAAGCCCAAGTCGTGGGTGTATTTTTGGGGTACTTAGAGGGTTTTTTATTAAAAAAAATGCCCCCACACCAACATGGCTGATTGCTGAAAACCAAATTCAGTAAAAAAAAATCACTTTGTTATGCAGCGGCGGGGGGACCCTGCCATGTAAAAGCTCAAACAAGCAGACATAGTAGATGAGCCCAATACAATACATTAAGTGACACAATTAGATAGACAGATTTAAACACAAAGTACATGTTTGAAGACACAAATTCCCATTCAAGTAGGATACAAACCAAGTTGCCCCTTTATAAGAGGGTTTTTATATGTACCAATACATATTTAACATAGAGACCATCTAGTAACACATTACTAGCCAAGAAGAGCCAGCCTGCCTTTTCCTCTCAACAGTAGACACAGCCATTATGCAAACGTTGGGCCTCCCAACCTAAAATAGAACATTTTAGAAGATTAGTTGGCTACTCAGACCAGAGAAATATCATGTTGTAGAAAATATATTTTAGTATACAGAAGTAAATCAACTTAGTAAAAGGCCGACATTAAATTATGTGTATATCTATAACACCACCCAAATCATTTAAAAAATGAAACTGTGACAAATAAATAACCCAAATCATTTAAAAAATGAAGCTGTGACAAATAAATAGGCTCTGAATAAATTGTTCAACGTCTGGTAGTAAGGAGACATTTAAAAAAATTATTTCTTAAACCACCACAGCAATTACTTACTACACTCCGAACAGAATTGTTTTGTACCACTGTTTATGGGAAAAAAAGCTATGTCAAAGCATGTGTAGAAAACATTACTAAAGTCAAAGGTCCGTAGTAAAGAACACTACTCAAGTCAAAGGTCAGGTGTAAAGAGCATTACTCGAGCTAAAAATAGTTGTTGAACAATACAAAATAAATAAGAGCATCCTGGATAAAATCCTTATGACTTCGATCTTTTCATCTTTGAGTTTTTTTGTATGTTACATATTTTCCGATGCATTAGATTTTTGAGAATTTAAACCCATGACTTTTGGGACTTTGGCATGAGAGAGGGGGGAGGGGTTGGAGCCTTGCCACTACGCTATCAAATGAATACTTGCAAAAAAGAATTCTGATTCCATTGAGAGCTTATTTTGTCTTGTAATTTGATACCCAAAATTATTAATATTCATTCAGTTTCCAATTACCAGTGCATAGATAATTTTTGGGGAAGTCTACAAATCCGCAACTAAAAAGTTAAAATACAGAATATGATGACAACTTCAACTAAACATGTACCCTTATTCATGATTTTGAATATATTATAAATCATTCCTTGTACCAACTACCAAGGATGTGGAAACCGTCGCCCCCCCCCCCCCAACAAATAGTACACAGTAAAATATGCTACTTTCAATCTTCTACTTTTTCTTGGCTTTCTGTATAGTCTTTGACAATATTTGTACTTCAGGTCTAGCAGAGCTGAGCTGCTCTATTCTATACTATCCACTTCATGTGAATTGTGGCATAGATAGTTATTAGACTAAGAGTTCATACCAATCATTCTTCAGTTGACTAAATAGGCATTCGATAACAGTTTTTTCCATTTTTTGGGGGCGCACAAATTATATAGAACACATCAGCAAAGAAGTAAACAGGAATTTATTGAGGGATGTGGTCCGCACAAAATTTAGTTTAGGGAACTTGATTAGGAAAGGGTAATAGATTAATAGTTGAAGCATGTTTCAATTCATTTACCCACAATATTTACACATATTCTTCAATTTGCGAGTTCTGTGCTTAATCTCGAACTTTTGCAGTTTTGCCTTTCAGGTGAAAGGCTAAGAAATTTTTGAAGTCACGATACTTGTATGGTTGTATCCACTGTTCTTAGCTCCCCGCCTCTCGTCTCAAAAACACACATACTTGAGTTACTAACCGAGCTCAATCCAAAACATACCGAAATTTGAACAATCTAAATAATCTTAGGCCGCCAAGTAATCTATGAAGCTATTTCAAAATCTAACAAGTTAAACAAGTTAATATTCTTTACTTCACATTTTGTGAGGTTAAATTATATATTTATACATATATAATGATATAGCTCACCACCATGTTTAGGAAAGGAAAAAGATAGAATGAAAAACTGAAAATGCATAGGGCATATAGAACTAAAAATCTAATTTAATAGAACTAAATATGACAACACATATAGAACTAATCTAATATCATGAACTGTTTCTTCCAATAAAATTTATTACACTCATTAACTCAGACAACTGGAAACAACTAAAAACATTAGAACAAAAGAGGGCTTTACTCAAACTAAAGGGATTTACAACCCTAAATACAATATATCATTAGAAAACAAATTACATAAAAAAGTACTCATACACCCCCCCCCCCCCCTCACACACACAAACAAAAAAAAATCACATACAAAATTTCCATTACTATTATTAACGGGAATTGATAGTTAAAGCACATGTAATCACCATTACACACCACAATAACTATTCAATAAGTTGGTCAGCATATGTTTGTTGGTCTAAATATGCCCCTCTTTTTTAAGACAATGAAAATCTCGAAACAACCCTTACCTAATCCACTTACATGCCAACAAACCCCGCTTCAATTAAAACAGTGCAACAAGAGTAGTAAAAAAAAACACAAAGAACAGTATTCAAAAGGGCAAGAAACTTAAGCAAACACATATCATAATTCTACAAAATATCCAATTCATCAAACTCAAATCCAAACAAAACCCAAATCATAAAACTCAAATTAAACCAAAACCCAATTCAATAAACTCAAATCCAAACAAAACCCAAACCCTAAATAAAAAAAAAGAAACGACCAATCAAACATAGAGGAAGAAACAACATACCCAATCTTCGAAGATGGGCAGGGCTAATTATAGTAAAGCTCGAGACCCATTCCATCATGAATCTCATAATCACGAAGAGTGATATGATCCTTGTAGATATTATACCACTTCGGTATACGTATCTTCTCAGCACGAGTACCAGTTTGAGCAGCAACAAGCTTCTTCAAATCACCAATAGTATCATCATCGTTGCACTTGACACGGACCTTCTTTCCCAAACGATCGTTCAACACCACCTCAATCATATTTCACTTTACTCTCTCTCTCTAGAAATAGAGAATGTTTGTTTTGTTTCTCTCACTAGCGTAGCGTAGCGTACACATAAAGCTGATTGGGTTTGTGTGTGTATATATAGGCGTAAATAAGCGCCGACCCATGGGTTTGAACCGGGCTTTTGAAATTAAGTTTGTGGAGTCGGGCTTGTTTGATGGATATTGAATTTGTTTACCATTCTGCATTGGGTCGGGTCGAATTTAGGTCGAGTTATTTTTTATTTTCTTTTTAATTGAAAATAAATTCTTTTGAGACTTTCTTCGGGTGGGGAAAAGGTTTTCTAGACATTATTACATGGATTAATATTGAATTATTTGTTAATCACTTGTTTCCCAGAGTATAACCCCATAGTTTAAAAAACCCCCAATTTAATCGATTAATTACCTGATTAATTACTATAAAATTATTTATTTATTTATTGATAAACATAAAATATATTAATCATTTTCCCTACCAACGTTTCATTCCAGACAATTTTTCATCGCAAATCCCGAACATGAGTTTTTATAAATAAATATAAAAAGAAGGGAGTCACGTTAAGATACGTTGTTGCGAAGTTGTTTTAGTATAATCCATCAACGTTGTCATTAATAATCATGAAAATGAGTTAATTCAATAATTCATGATTATATACAGAAAATAGCAGATTATTTACTATGATAATAAATTGAGTGTTGTGTTTTTATGGATTATCTCATTACTGTTTGGGTGTTCCTGTTGTGTTTTTCAGTCTGTTGGGCAGCGAGACTAAAGAAAGATGATGAGCAACTACATACAGAATTACAAACTTGTAATATATTCAGTCAACGAAATATCTGGATTTCTCTATAATATATCTACACACCCATATGCACATACACGCAAGTGGGAAACACCATTGATTACCTCCTTACTTTCTTAGGGCAATAACCAACTATATCATGACTAATTACTGTTTTAGGTATTTAGAATCTTCATCATGAAGCTGAACTGGACATCTGGTGCGGTCTTAGGTTGGGGCCACTTCGCTCCTTCTGGTACTTTGATGCTTTTAAAACCTTGACCTTTGTACAAATCTACTGCCCCTGGATTGTTAAGGTCACAGTGCAATGCAATGGCACGACATCCCCAGCTTTTTGCTAGAGCTTCTGCTCTGACTACAAGCTTTTTAGCTATACCCTTCCGTCGAAATCTATCTCGAACTGCAACATTTGATACATACGCAATTCCAGTTCTGTGAAGAGAAATTTTATGCCTCAGTTTCGTAATAGATTAAAGATACCATGAGACTTGAACAACACATTGTTTTATATGCTATACCATCGGAGAGAGTAGGACAATGTCATATGAAAAGAACAATATTAATTTTAACACTATTTTAAGCAAAAAAAACAAAAACTTCATGTGTGATATGAAAAGAGTTCACATATTAACTACACTTTATATATATCTAAAATAACAGTAATTTAATTTAGCAAAAAAAAAAGTAGACAATAAATAAATTAAAAAAACAACAGTTTAGCACCTCCTACTAGTGAGGCAGGGATACATTGTTAGAACAGATGTGAAGGAAAACTGGCAATATGTATTGTAAGTCGAGCATCATTGTTCCTACTTAAGCTGCAAATGAAAAACTGTTTGACTGCAAAAAATCTAAGATTCTGAATATAGTAAAGAGACTATTATTTTTTTTGCTAAATTAAATTACTGTTATTTTAGATATATTATATATATATAAAGTGTAGTTAAACACCAGTTTAGCACCTCCTACTAGTGAGGCAGGGATACATTGTTAGAACAGATGTGAAGGAAAACTGGCAATATGTATTGTAAGTCGAGCATCATTGTTCCTACTTAAGCTGCAAATGAAAAACTGTTTGACTGCAAAAAATCTAAGATTCTGAATATAGTAAAGAGACTATTGATTTGCAGTTGTAAAAAATGATTGAGCTCTGAATGCATCATAGGCATGTTAGTGAATTGTGTGATTCTGGTGTATGTAATGGTGCTTGCAGAAATTTGCATCATGGATAGTTCATTCAAGAAAAATCAACTACACAGCAAACATGATGAATACATCACAAAATGGACAACAGTCCTAATAAAATAATTATAAAGTTAAATTTCCAATTTCAGTCAAGTAGTCAACTCTACGCACTGTGCATTAAAGAAGGCAACTGCAAAACCTGATTACTAAATTAGCAAACAAACTACTCAGTGTGACGTATGCTCGTAACTTTCAAGCCAGCAGAATGACACATGTCTAATAAAAATACTTTTTGACATTTCAAATATTACAATGATAAACAATTAATGTCCTCTTGATAGATAGCAAAGTTTACGCTTTAATACTAGGGTTTTTTACAATTACTAGAAAGTACCTTATTATTGTATCCAAAGGGTTATATTATCAGCATAACTCAAGAAAATCTTGTTTAAAAACTAGTAGTGGGAGGTTCACAAGAACACTTTACTGTCATACTGCGGTCTTGAGAGAGCCCTCATTTGCACAAACTATAAATTTTATTATATGCACGAAGCGGATAGAGTATATACTTACCTTCTCATTCGGAGTGGTCCTTTTCTGGGAAGAAAATCAGCAACAGTATCCACAGTTAATATTCCAGTTACATACCCTTTATTTAGACTAAATTTTCCATCAAAACCACCAATTTTAATGTCTTCACTTCCGATGAAGAAGGTATCTTCATCAGAACTGCCAGTTACAGCAACTAAACAGGTTCTCTGACAACCATTAGGTACAGAGAATCCCATTACCATAGCTAACAATCTATCAATCCTTAGGACGAAATCTAAAGGAAAGGAGTATTCTGGGAAGAAAGAGCTACAGTGGGTCTCTGCCACTTCCCAGCAGTCCTCTAATCTGGCCTCTCGTACAACAATCTCAGGTGATAGAGTTGGGAATAACTCCACCATTTGACTAGCTTTGCATATCCCTATAACCATAAACAAAATGATCTGATGAGATGGTTCTACACACATAAAAACCATGATCTTGCAATCAAGTTCTTATATGCTGCACACATCAAAGAAAAGTTGTTTAGTTTTAAGCTCAATATCCAATAGGAATCTGATGTTTACACGCGTGAACATATAGAATCCAAGCATTCAAAATCAAACCTTTGAAACCTTAAATTGATTAATTGAACAACTCGAATTTTTAACTATCGCTAGACACTCAATAGAAGAACTCAATTAGCAAACACAAATTCACTTGGCAAATGATTAAGGTTCAATTAATTATAGTTATAAGGTTTAAAGAGTACATCTCTATAAGTAAACATTCCGTGTATACATCAGGGTCCAAACTCCATCGTAGGAATAAATTTTTATCTATAATACGCATAGCAGAGTAAGAGATCATTTGTTAATCGTCAATAATAACCGGAACCCGCAAAATTGTGCTCATGTATATATCAATGTTCAAACAAATCGACCTACGCGGCAGTAGGTGGAGGCAAATCGTCTAGATTTTGTAAAAATCGAACCTCTAGCATTTTTCATAAAAAAGTCCAGAAAATGGAGGGAAATTTGCAAATCAATAATGAAAAAAATAAGTAAAGAAATTAGTTAACAAACTTTAAGTTTGAGGAACATTTACATGTTTACACTGTACACTTATGTTTGTGGGTAGTTGACTCATGACTTGGAAATGTAGTAATTAATTACGAAGTATTTTATTTATATACAACATATATTAAAATGAATCAGATTAATCACTTAAAAATTCCCCTCATATACCTTGATGTTTATAGGAACTTACGATAGTAAATCAGCTCAAAATTCCTCAAAATATATACTCCTACGAATATTACTTAAACCCTCAAAAAACAAATAATAAAGTAGAAACTAAAACAAGGGTCACTCAAACAACCACTAACTAACAAAACCCAGATCAGATATAATCACAAAACTAGCATACAACTGAGTGATCACAACAAAAACAGAATCACATAACTGTTACAGAACATAAATAGTACTCAACTGTGTGTGTGAGAGAGAGAGAGAGGGAGGGAAGGAGAGAGAGAGAGAGACCTGATCTGGAGAGATGGGAGGGGAATCTGCAGAGAGAAGAAGAAGTGGGTGTGGTGTTAAAATTGACAGAAAGGCTGTTTAATGATATTCCCAACCCTACCGTCCGCATCTCTCTCAGTTTAGCTCACTCGCAGGATTCAATATGTGTGTGTGTGTGTGTGTGTGTGTGTGTAATCGAAGAACAGATTTTTTGTTGGGTTGTAGTTTGTTGATTTTTTTCCTGACAGGAAGAAGAAAAAAGAAGCAATTGAATTATGGATATGGCTTGCACTATATAAATTTGATGGTTTGCTATTTTTATTGTACAAGTAAAGCATAATGTTGGTTTCATAAAAAAAAAAAGTAGAGCATAATGTTTTGATATTTGTATTTTTGTTAAAGATACATTTCAAGAAAATGACTTAAAAAAATAAAAAACTTTTTTAATATTTAATTAATTGTTAATTTTTTAATAAAACTTCTCACATTTAGGGACATTGATATTACCCTATCAATATCAAACCAGACTAATCTATATTTATCTATGTATTATAAATGGTTGCATAAGCCATTTCTTAAATTTGGTATCATATTTAGGCTTAAACGAAATTTATAATTTTAGTTTAATTCATTGGATAATCCATTTTAGATTTGACCAAAATCCATATTATTAATTAATTTATTTTAATAATTATTATTAATATGATATATAATATTTATGGTAATCTTAATTTATCAAAATTTGAAATATTATGATAAGATTGTTAATGTAAATTATATCATATAATATATATAAGTTTGATATCCATATCTATATATTATAAATTGTTGGATATATAATATTTATAATAATTTTAATTCATCAAAATTTGAAATATTATGATAAATTTATTAATGTAAATTATATCACATAATATAATATATGATAATTATTAAAATGAGTTAATTAATAATAGGGATCTTGTCCAAACCTAAAATGGATTATCCAATCGATCAAACTAAAATTATAAATTTTATACAAGCCTAAATATTGATACCAAACCTAAAAAATGGGTTATGCAACAATTTATAATATATAGATTTTATAAGAAAACATTTTAAAAGGATAATAATCCTAAATTCCCATGATATCAAATATTTAAATAAAATAATTATTATTAGTAAGCCGTAATTATTTTTAATTATAATTAATAGTACACGCAGGTAATTGCTTTTAATTATTATCAATAATGTACCACGCATCTAAAAGCTTTTATAAAATATTGTTTTTGGTATTAAAAAATAATTACTATAAAATTTAGCATGGGTTTTTTCAAATAAAATGGCTGTATGGCCCCAACAATGGATCTTATTTCATTCAGAAAGGTTTAGGTTTTGGGTTTAATATTGTTTTGTTGGGAAAAAACGTATGGAATCCTTTATATATATAATAACGTGATAGGGTGAAATTTTGAGTTATTTTAATCTTTGAGTCATTTTAATCTTAAAAGTATGTGAATCGTTTTATTAGAAAAATACATATTTACCTTACCCATTTGTCCCCGAATCTCTTGGGTCTGTGTGACAGTGGACTGTTACCTCCCCGGTTCAAGGATCACAGCTGCTCCTTGTTTGTCCCATCCTTATCCTTACTCTAAGATTCAAATTTAGCAATTATATGAGGCAAAACCCTCTTCCCCTTCTCCTCCCCCTCTCGTTGACTCTCTATTATCTCGTTTGAGTTTTTGTTATTGCCAGTTACGATTGAATTGAATTTTGTTCGTAATCTTTTTCAGTTCACCCCGTACAATGAGGTCATCTTATCTTTCCTCATGATAATTGATGTCGGTATTTATATTGGTTATTAAGGATCAAAATATAAAATTGTTTTTGGGTGAGATGAATGGTACAAATTAGCACTCTACTTGGTTGATATATGATTACAATGTTAATTTCTTCGATCATCTTTGTCTTAATTCTTTCCGTCCACTTATTTATTCCTTTACAACCTCCCATTATTTCCTATCTCATTTCTGTTCATTCCAACCAAACACACCATAATTTAGATGTGATAGTATGTTCCTTTATTTGTATCAACAACAAATTTTCATGGTTTAGTTTTTTCATATAATCTGGTGGTAGTATAAACAATCTTTGCAAGGCATATGCTGTGAATTAATAAATTTAGTTTTGCAAGATTGGCATGTCTATAAGATTCCTTATGTTGGCAGTACAACACAATATAAGCATAATCCTATAAATTAAATTCTATCAACAGTAAACAAGAGAAGCATCTGTGTGCAGCAGTCGATTGCATTTGTTAAATCCTTTGCGCAGAAAACAAAATCTCCTTGTTTCTTTAAATTCAATGTCTCCTGCATTAGATTTGTCTGGGGAGAAAGAGTTTTGTATTCACGAAATCTATTAGCAACCCTTCATAACATGTTATTTTCACGTAAACACACTGTATTTAGTAACCAGTGCTTTGCTATTCACAAATAATTAACTTGTGATGTATAGAAAACAATATCGAACAAATTCTTTCAGTTTGCGTGCAGCCTGTGAAATTTGAAGATGAGCATATGTTGTCCTAAACAATGAGATTGTAAAATTAAAGTATATTACTCTCTTTGTTATGCTCAGGTGAAAGCATTGTTACTCTCTTTTAAGATGAGCATATATATTGTCCTAAACAATAAGATTGTAAACTCAAAGTATATGACTCTGTTTGGTACGCTCAGCCGCAAAATTTCGCATTTATAGCAGCCTTACAAGATAAACCTTTTCTTGTCTAAGGTTTTAATCTTTAAAGATTTTAGTGTTTCTTGAATGCAATCGATGAATATATTGTAAAAAAAACGTGTTATTATGACCCGTAAATTATATATTTATAATTCTTAGTTAATTTTTTTTAATATTTATTGGTGATCTTCATTTGAGGCAATCGATAGTATATATTTTGTCGGTGTAAGTTTTTATTTTTTTGTTAACTCCTGAATTTGGAAATTAATGTCATTACCTTAGTTTCAGAGTCTGGCCTTAAACTTGTTTCCATGTGGCTAATCCTTGATAGAGCTGAAATGCGCTGCAAATTCTGTTTGCTTTTCAATTATAATAAATGATAGTAAAATTCGTTCAATGTACATGGTGTGAAACCCCAATAGTGGAAGTCAGTGCACGAAATGTACCAACCTAAAAGCTCCATTTAAAGATATATGGCCTGTTTGGCTGGACTTAAAAATATGTCTTTTTGGACTTATTTTCGCGTAAAAATTTCATATTTTGATAAATGTTTTTTATACAAGTATTTAATGTATATTTGAGATTCTATAAGTTGCAAAAAAAAGTCAATTTTTTTCAGAAAAAAGTTAGGAATCTCTAACTTTGTCTTAAAATAAGTTGACTTATTCTGGAAAAAAGTTCCCCCAAACACCCCTATAATCTTGAATCGTAAGCCCGTACTTTAATACGTAAGCGTGCCACAAATGTATCAAGTCATTTACGTATGTCTCCTTCTCTAATAAAAATGGAGTGTAAAAAAGTGATTACAAAGCAGAAGTTCTTGAAAAGATTTTCGTGTTTATCTGTGGTGCCAACTCTGGTGGTGTTGTGGCCTGTGGGTGTAACATGAATGAATGTTATATTTTGACCAGGCAGTACTGCACATCTGGTAACATATTCACATAACGACCTTGATTGAACAGGAAAAAGTGTGGATGCAAACATACGAACCACATAAGTATTTAGAATTCATGAAGGTTACTATGAACAATCTATATAATCACGAGGGGGTTATCGGAAATATAATGTTTTTCGGTACTTTAAGATATGAGGATAATTATAATTTACTTGTCATATTTTTTATTGTAATTTAGGAAAATCAAATATATATTATTTAAGTATTGATAAATTTGTGATGCTTGTGTAATTCCGTGTCATAGCGCGTAACTGATCCTGTTACACGAGCACATCGCACTATTGACTTATACTAATGCCTTGCAATGAGTGTTGAGTGTTGTAGGGTGTGTTTGCCATCATATTTCTATTCATTATCAAACTTAACACATACCGTACAACTTTACCTCGCCAGGACATCAAGGAGTGGTTCAAGTTATAGCAGTGGAAAATACAAAGCCATAGTTTGGGAACATATTGACCATCTTTCGATATTAATGGACCCTTTCGTCGTGGACATATCCGAGCTGCGTCTACTAGCATATACCCTCCAAGTCCTCTGTACCAGGGCATCTTTTATTGAACTCAACCACAATTTTATAAATTCTACTTAGACATGTCTTCTTTTTCGAATTTATGGTCGTATCAGATAAGATAAAAATTAACTCCCCGTTGAGAAGACAAAACGAAAATAAAATTAACGGCCACTCGCTAATCCTCCTCATACATATACAATAACAACTTCAAAGTACATGGCCTGTATGACATGCCTCTAATTACTGTAATTAGCTATTCCTTTTGGGATTCCGTTGTTCCTGCCTATTTTCATCAACTATGATTTTGCATTCGGGGCGGCCTAGACAAAGCGCAAATTGCATTGGGATCATGATACGACTAAACACATTACTAAAGCTTAGTGTTTTGGTTTCATAAACATGTTTAATTGGCCTACGCATAAGAACTCAGTTAGATATTAATTTATATGTCCCATTGCAGCTACATGGTTGTCGTAGGCGTTGAAGATGATTTCGGATCGACTACCCTCACACTTTTCAACAAAGAGGCTGAACAACTGATAACTGTATCTCTCCCAAAGATCATTGCAGAAATGGCCGAGGTAATGAGTTCAAAACCTGCACATTTGAAATTTGGCTTATTTCTATAAATACGAACACATGCTAAGCTCGAATATTACCCTCCCAGAATGAACGGTTGTTGTGTACTCCATAACAATTATTTTGGGAATTCAAAAATCAAAAACCGATAACTAGATCTTACACATACAATTACTGAAAGCATAGGAGAAGAAAATTGCCGGTCATTCCCTATCAGCTGTTATCCATTATAACTGATTAACAATCAGGAACGAGTGTGCTAACTAGATTGTTTTGTCACGGAAGCAGGGTATGAAGGTTTTCATCATCCCCTATTCCCCTTCCCCTTGGAAGCGAACCAAATATTGATTTCTTGTACAATTACTGGGCCTGTAGTTCGCTGGCGCTTTCCACTCTCAGCGGGATTGATCCAGCTAATAGATATATATATATATATAACTATCGGTTTTGTTCTTTTAAGGTTTACATTTCACAACACAAAAACCAAGGATTACTTCAAATAAAGCGTTGTTTGCTCAACTCCTAACTGCTCATATTAGTACGGTCGGAGAATGATGTCGGTCATGTTTATATAAACCATGAAAAGAAGTTTCCTGTTGTAGAGATTGGATCTGTTGAGGAGCCAAGCGATGCAATGGCATTATATTCAACTATTTCGATAATTAATATCGTTCCGTATGGTTTGTAATGCATTGTTAATATTTCCCATACCTCAGACATTGATCTCACTACATCCCTACACCAGATACTATAATGAGAGCTTGGAACACTACATTCTCGATAAACTTTTAAAGCTCACTTTCTTCACTCCAACGGTTTACAGACTACAAGACCTAGTGGCCCGTTCATGCTAGTTTTATCAATAAACCAACATCTCTTGTTGCTCATATTTTTAAAGCACGCTATTTTAAAGATAGTCACATTCTTCAAGCAGCAAAAGGCACGGGGTCAAGTTTTGTCTGGGCAGACATTTGGGAAGCAAAGGAGAAGCTTCGAAAGGGGTTTAGATGGGTGATGGGAGAAGGTAAGGATATAAAGATCTTCAAGGATCCCTGGCTCAAAGGAAAGATTGATTTTCGTGTGGAGAACAGTCATCTGAACGGCATCAGAAACGAAAATGTATGTAGTTACTTCCGTCCGAATAGTGAAGACTGGGATGATAGAACCGAGGAGAATAACTATGACGTTGGTGAAGTTTCTTATATTCAGTTGAAATGATGTTGTATGTTTATAGGGTATATGCAGTTGGTACATGATAACGTTTACAAGATGATACAACACTGAATTTAAGCAATCCGATCCTATCTTTTAATTGATGTATATCAGGTTGGTTGATAGAGATAATTACTAGGATCTGTTACGCCCCCGCAAGATGGAGGAGCCATCGGCAACTCCCAGCTTGGAACGAATATGAAGAAAACTCTGACGTGGGAGAGGTTTGGTTAGCACATCAGCCCATTGATCTTTGGTGTGAACATGACAGACCTTTAACATACCAGCAGCTACCATTTCCCGAACAAAGTGAAAATCTAGAGATATGTGTTTCATTCTAGAGTGAAAAACCGGGTTGGAACTGAGATATTGCGCCCCTGTATTATCACAATAAATGATTGGCGTTGACGATATAGGGAGCTGAAGTTCATGTAATAGATTTTTAATCCAAGACACTTCTGCGGCTGTATTGGCTACGGCTTTGTATTCTGCTTCTGATGAAGAGCGAGAAACAGATTTTTGTTTAGAACCTCTCCATGAAATGGGATTAGAACCCAAGTAAATTATGTAGCCTGTAGTAGAACGTCCAGTGTCACGTTCACCACCCCAATCTGAGTCACTGAAGGCCGATATATCAAACTGTGATTTTTTTCGCAGAAATATGCCATGATAAATTGTTCTTTTGAGATATCGTAAGACCCGTTTGAAAGCAGCCCGGTGTTACTCTGAAGGAGCATGCATATATTGAGAAAGCTTATTGACAGCATAGCTTATGTCTGGACGCGAGATACATAAATATTGGAGGCCGCCAACTAGTTGTCGATAAGGTGTAGGATCAATTTTCTGACTGCCATCATTAAGAGTGAGGGAAGATGTGGAGCACATAGGTGTAATAGTATCTTTTGCACCATCCATCTTGTATTTAGATAAGAGATCCGAAATGTGTTTAGCTTGAGACAAGAAAAGACCAGTTGCTGTGGGAGTGACCTCAACTCCAAGGAAATAGTACTGTTATGGGATGTGCATAAAGTACAACATGATTTTCACGAAGATGATATTCAGTTGATCTTTCAGACTAGAATTCCTAAAAATGATATGAAAGATAGAGTGGCCTGGACTGAATCAAGTAATGGAGTTTATGATGTAAAATCTGGGTATAAATTTTGGGAATTGCAGTATAGCAGCATCACATATGCTTCTAATTCGAAGGGTTGGAACAGACTTTGGAACCTACAGTTACCTCATAAAATCAAAACTTTTATGTGGCGATTTTGTAAGAACAATGTTCCAGTTGGGAATTACTGAGAAGGAAAGGAGTCACAACCCCTATAATTTGCTCGATGTGTGATGTTGATATAGAGCACCTTCTTCATATCTTTTTTGATTGTAGGTTTGCTAAGCAATGCTGGGAAAAAGTTGGCCTAATGTATGATATGGGGGAGGTAGAATCAGCACCGAAGTGGCTGTTAATCAAAATAAGTAACGAGAGTTGCGAGGTAGTAGAGAAGATTGCAATGGTTCTTTGGGGTATCTGGTTCGCCAGAAACAAAAAGGTTTGGGAGTCTAAACATATGACTCTAGCAGTAACAATGGATCTCAGTATGAAACATGTTGTCGATTGGCAGGAAGCAATGAGACGAAAGGAACTGCATACTAAAGCTGCATCTAATCTAGTTGACAAGGAAAAGGTTGAGTGGACGGTGCCAGACACGGGGTGGCTGAAACTGAACGTGGATGCCTCTGTATATAGGGTGGATGTGCAGAATTTACTCTGGGTATGGTTATTCGAGATGAAGGGGAAGGTTTGTAAAGGGTAAGAATATGAAAATCTATGGGTCTGTATCTGTAATGGAGGCCGAAGCTGTAGGTGTGCAGGAAGCCTTTCAGTGGATAACTAAATTAGCTATCCAAAAAGTGATCATTGAATGTGATTCTCTCTTGGTGGTAAACGCAGTGCAGCACAACTTGGTATATCAACTCGAAGTCGGGCATGTCTTAGAGTTCTGCAAGTCACAGTTCCAACGAAGAAATGATTTAATTCTCCGTCATATTAAAAAGCAAGCAAATCGAGCAGCTCATCTTATGGCTAGAGTCCCTTGCTCATTAAATAGTTTTAATCTGTTTTCGTCTCCTCCGAGTTTGTTGTTGGAGACTTTATCATCTGAATTTTTTCCTTAATGAAAAGGTCTTTTAGTTTCAAAAAACAATATAAAAATTTATTACGAATTATATGAAATTGAACTTTCAATTAAAAATATAGCCAAGCAGGAAACAAGAAGTCTCTTTGTTAGCGTTGGTTAGGAAAGTAGTTAATCAACTTGCAGCAGGCAGCAGCTGAATGTAAATTAACAATGGATTAATTATCAAGAAGGTCACTCACTGCGTCAAAATGTATGCATTGAGTCATTCATTGCAAAAATGATTCACTTTAGTCACTAATTTAAAAGTTTGTATCAACTTGGTAATTGAAAACTTAAAAACTTGTATCAACTTAGTCATTCACAGATGGTATTTGTGATACAAAATTTTAAATTAGTGACTAACTTGAGTCATTTTTTTTTAATGAGGGACTCACTTGATACATTTTGACACAGTCAGTGACCTAGTTGATAATTAACCCGATTAACAATAATGTAAATAAAATATAACAAAACGGCGTCGTTGTAAAGTCAGTCAGTTAACTTTCCCAATTTGCTCTACTGTAAATCCTTCTTGCAAATTCATAGTCTCTCTCTGTCTCTCTGGTCTCTCTCATCTCTCTCTCTCTCTCTGTGTCTGTCTGAAATATATTATATTATATTATATTGGGTTGGGTTGGGTAAGTATGAGCAGAAGCCACCCATCGGTGCACCCAATAGACGTGGCAGCACCACCATCAACAACACACCAACAACAACAAGAAGCCCAAGCCCCCCAAGTCAATAATAATGATCAAGAGAATGTGTTTCCACCGACAAGGATTCGCATGAAAGACATACAAGGCACACCTGGTACTTCAACTAGTCTTGCTCTTCGTTGTCTTCAGGTCACTTTCGCTCTCATCTCTCTCGCTGTCATGGCCACTACCTCTGACTTCCCCTCCGTCACCGCCTTTCGGTATCTTATCCTACCATTCTTCTTGCTTTTTATCTCTGTTTATTGCTTATCTTGTGTGTTCTGCAATTAATGTGCAAATATATCAAATGTAGTTTTTTATTTCGAAAAATGGGATTGCTTTCTGTATATTAACATTATCGATCAACTGAAATTTAGGGATGAAGAGAGAAACGATATATTTTTGAAAAGTTTGTTCTTGAGTGGCTAGATGGGCACTCTTTTAGCTTATGAATCACTAAATCGGACAAATTTGAACATTATAATTTGTTGAGGGAGCTCTGAACCTATAGTAAGTTAGTAAATAGCTGCTACTCGTTAATTTGTTGGAAAGTTTGAGGACCTGCAAAATTGTTTATTTTACTCTGGAAGTTGGATGTAAGTACACGGATCCAAGCGTCAGATCTTGACATGGATCTATAGTTGGGCACTGGTGCAAACTTAGCACATTAAATTATATGCAATCGCAATCAATTAAACAAATGCTCTCAGTTATATATGACGTATTCATTACATAAATTCATAAGAATATTTATAGAAACAAGTTGTAGAGAGATGTTGCTATTGGTAACTTCATGAAAGAATAGTCATAACTGCATGAGATTGTCGTAACGGCACGTGAAAACTGAATAGTCTTTTTTTCTCCAGTGAATCACAAGGGTGAAATTTGTGCTCCATTCAATTGTGACTCACACTTGTCGAAGTCAAGTACATGTTCTGCAAATACATACAAATTTGTATACGATACAACCAAATTCTCAATAATGATGACATACTAATTACCAAATCAAGCATATGCAAGAGTTAGTTACAATTATATAATACAATATACGACAATTCATTGTCACACAAAAATTTATGTACACTTACTCAGAAATGATGTGGAACAAGGGACTATATTATTAACATGTTTTTATTTATGTTATTATTATGAAATTAAATAATCATAGTTTATTATATAGTTTGGATATATTAAATACCTAGATTGTTAGAAATATTCTAGATTTATTTTACTGGAGTCTGGAAGGAGTTGTTTCCCTTATGACTGTAGATAGTTATTTGGAAGTAGATATCGACTATAAATAGTTGAAGCTTTTATCCGCGTTTGGGTTAAAGTCTTTTGTATACATTTTCACCAGGGATGCCAATAGCCTGTTATGTATTGTAGGTTTTTTCCTTAATATATCATATTTAGCCAGCTGTTTCTGAAGTACCCTGTATACAAACCAGTCTCTTTACTGGAAATGTATGAGCTTTCTATAGTATCCAATATCTAGTGCTTAGTAATACAATAAAATTGTTTTTAATGTATTAATGTAAGCATTGAAGAGATAAAATAATAGGTGACTATGAACACCACCAATGTAAATATTAGATATGTATCTGTTTATCCTCCGTCGGCACTAGAATGTACTTGGCAAGTTAATTAAATGGGCGTAATTATAAATTATTCAAGGCATTGACTGTAACGGAGTTGTAGAAATAGGAAGCTTTCATAAAAAGGTAAATAACTTGTCATTTACCACAATGACGGTCTTTTCTCTAGCCCAATATAGGTTCCTCTTTTTAAAAATATAATGTAGAAAAGCAAGTAATGTGTATCATAAACTATTCAGCATAATTAGTTTTTAAATGCTTCAATCCCAGCTACCTTGTTGCTGCTATGAGCTTGCAGACCTTGTGGAGTTTATCACTTGGCGTTGTTGATATATATGCTTTGTTGGTGAAGCGGTGCATAAGGAATTCCAAAGTTGTCGCCTTGTTCACTATGGGGGATGGGGTAAGAATGAAATTCATGTTTCAATTAGATTGCTTAGTTGTTTGGAAAATTTACATGCCGTTGTACATGATTTCGTAACTGCTTTATTGCTCTGTTTGGCTAAAAGTTCTTAAAGTTTCAATGCTAGAAAGTTTTTAGTAAATTATAATTCAGCTCCGAACCCTTGGGAGTTAACTCTATTGCTTGACAAGTAAAATCTGCCTAACTCACTCAGACAAATCTGTACTGTATTAGAGTTTAGCAGATCAATAGTTAATATTTATATTCATTTTATCAATAGTTTACGTTGTAAGGTTTTTTATACGAACAGAATTTGCACTATTGTTGTTGTTAATGAAATAAAAATATAATTTAATCATAGCCTAGAAAAACCTATTACAAGTTACTCCTTATTAATTTTAAACTACTTTAATGGGTTTTTTAGTGGGGGTATATAATATCTATATTGAAGGGTTACAACTATTTAAACCAATGTATACATTTTTTCCCTTTAAATAAGAAAAGAACTATCGAAAAAAATACATAAAACACATATAGTATAAAGCTTACATGAAAAAGATTCTTTCTATTTGAAATAACCATTAATTGGGTTTTACCCTATACGATATAAATTTGTTAAAGTAGCTTTTAAGGTAGAAAAAAGAAAGAGCTTAAATACTAGTTACTTGATGTTTCGTTTAGAATTATTATTAAACAACACTATTTATCTAGCAACAAGTCTATACACTCTATACAGAGCCTCTACATGATTGATTTAGAATACTTAGACATGCAGCACTATACGATTTTGTTCTTTCTCTTATCCCTCCGTTGCATTTAAGTAATCCTTGGGAAGTGGAACTAGGAATATGTTCTGGTTCACTGGTTGGCTTACTACTTACTAGCTGCGTTTCTGTCCTTTTCGTCTATTATTATTTTGAAAGTTGTAAAAGAGGCTGAATGCATTATTTCTGGTTCACTGATTTTTACTCTGTTCATAAATTTTTAGATAGCGTTTAATGAATCTTCAATTTTATGCAGATTACATCTACACTTACATTTGCGGCAGCATGTGCATCTGCTGGTATAACTGTCCTTATTGGTAACGACTTTGACAACTGTGCCCAGAATCACTGTACTCAGTTTGAAACAGCCACCGCTATGGCCTTCATGAGTTGGTTTGCCGTTTCTCCATCCTTTTTCTTGAACTTTTGGTCATTAGCATCTAGGCAAGTGATATGAGGCATATATGCTTAGTTCATATTTTGATCCAAAACTTTTGTTTCTTGGTGCCCTTTATGTAAATTGTGTTGGTGGGCATGCATTGAACTGGTGCCGTCTATGTAAAGTGAGTTGATGGGCATACATTCAACTTTGAACTGCTTTTAGCACGCTTGTATATTGTAAGTTTGTACAATTGTACCTTTTCTGCAAGGATGGAAGTTTGTACTTTTAACAGTTGATTTTAGATTTTATTATTTTTTTTGCTAAATACATTTTGACTCAATTACGGGTGCAAGACTCAAAAATGACAGTATGACTCGTCCTTCAAAATTTTTATTCTTTCAGGCTTATATTATATTTTTAATTTTTTTTAATAAAGTTTTGAACATCGAAGTTTAATGATAAGTTCGCCCTCACGACATATCCACCGATATAAAAAAATAGTAATTCCATTGATCACTCAATAAAATCAAAATTCACTAATTTATTAGTTACTCCATCGAAAATTAATGAAGCTATTTAAGTAATGGACCAATACCTAGTCGTCGCAAAGGACATGCATCAATTTATTAAGGTATCAACTAATCACTATACAAAAAGTAATAAGATAGTTTTTTTTTAATAGTAACAATCAAATATAAAGACAGATTAGCAAATTATTGACGGTTAAATAGCGAATTGATGACGGTTAACCGGTAGAGGGTGTTATTATGACCACATTTCAAATTGACTAAAAAATCAGCCCTTCGTTTCTCTACTTAAGTCATCCTTGTTTCAAGAATATACCAAATCAAACCAAACCAAACAAAACAAAACATACCGGTATATCCCATTCAGACAAGCCTCAAGCCTTTGAGAAGGGTATAATGGGCCTGTTTGGCAACCGCCGACTTATGGAAATAAGGGCTTATTTCCGGAAAAAAGTAGAGATGTATGTACTTTTCAGAAATAAGCCCTTATTTCCAGAAAAAAGTAAGTTCATATTTGGTTTTAAAATTCTAAAACAAATATTTATCTTTAAAAAAAATATGAAAATATGTAAAAAAAAATAAATAAAAAACTACTTATTTTAAGTTTATAGAACCCCAAACACCCACAATATACGCAGACATGCCCCTACTCCAAAAGTGAGCGGAAACTGTTTTCGTGAAAACTCACCCCGGCTTAATGCATAGTGAAACAATATATTTAGTGATATATATATATATATAACCGATACAAATATAATATATATAAAAAGCATAACCACTAGGACATAGTTTCAACCACTCGAATGCATCATCTCCAACCAGGCCTATCTAAGAATATATATAAACATATTTCTAAAAGTTAGACTTGACAAAATCCCACAAAGCTGTGTACAGAGAACCATAGTGGAACATTTAATTTGAACAAAAGAAATACTGTAAGCTTTGTACTTGGATTAGTAGAGTGTTGAAGCCATAAAAGGAAGTGAAACTACAATGTGGTACCAACAGATTACAGATACTGATCAGAAGTGGAGGAACTAAACCTAACCAGATAATGTGCAAACTGAACACTTCACAATACATACGAAATACAGTTCATCTGCCAAGTCAAGATAAGAAGGCTGTTTCCATTGCTTGAAAAATAGGTCCGGTATCAAACCGGAAATTTCGGAAGCTCCTTCCAGGACCCATGACAGAAGATTGAGCATTTGCCTTGGGTTTAACTACTGGAGATTCCGCAATTGTAGTGCTGCTTCCTGTAGAACTTGTCTTGGCCTTCCAGACACTGATTCCTTCAGAAGCAGTAATAATTGGTTGATTAGCATAATGAATTAGTTGAAAAGGAAACCACAAAAGGGCTAGCTTCTGTCACAAAATATATACTTTTATGTGAATTAAAAGGACTTGACATTTGTGGCATAGCGCAAATGTTTGAGTGTATGATGCACTTCCTAAATAGCCTCTCACACACACAAAAAAAAAAATATACACACACGTCTGAGTTGGAGCCAAGTCGGACATATTTTCAATTTTTCTGCTTCATAACATAAACACCACTCTGTGGGTATACATGCATATAAGACATGGTCACATTAATGTAAGAGTCTTATGTTGTGTTAGGTTGGGATGAATAAAATTAGAGAGAATGGAATGAATATTTGAATTAAATTATTCCTAAATTTTTATTCCTTCCTCCATTCCATTCCTAACCACCTTTTAAGCTCAAACATCCCAATTTAAAAAGGAATGTTCCATTCTCCCCTACACCTATTTTCTAACCAAATCTCATCATAAAAATTTTCTACTCATTCATTTTTCTTGAAGTCTTCCATACTACCTCTAATATCTTCCTTTTATTTTTGCTCATTCCAATCTTCCCAACCAAGTAGAACATTAGAATTAGGAACATAGATAAAAGTGAACACTCGCAACCAGCAAGGAACTAATAACAATAGTCCAATGAACTTGTGGAGATGATAGTTACTCAGAGACTAAGAAAAACAAAACATTTATATATTTTCAGTAGCAAAGACATTATTTAAGGGGAAAACTAAGAGGTTTTCCAAATAGGAGTAAGTAGATAGTTAAGTGTCTAAAATACGACATATAAAATATAAGTAAAGATTACCTGGAATCCCCTAAAAAACATTTCAATAAGACCTAATTACAAAAACTTTTCCAAATGACACCTTCATTCATAAGGCCATATTAACCTAGTAACTAAAGATTTTTTTTCTTTTTTTTAAATTACGAAGGTGGAAGTCTTTATTTCATTGCCATAGAAGTTAAGGGAAAGGGAAAGCGAGAGCCAAACCTTTCATGGGTGCATTGAGCTTTGGTGCTATGGGGGGTTGATGTGCTGAAATCCATGCTTTCAAAGATCTACAATGTTAAGAAATTTTACATCAATAATCAAGAAGCAAAACGTGCAGAGGAGATAACATGTATTGTTGCCCATATACTCACGCCAAGAAGGGGGAAACCATATAAAGCTTGAGACCAGTGATCCCACGGGATATTACATCATTATTAGCTGGTTGAAGTTCATCCAGCCGATGCCATGCTATTTCCTGCATGCAAAAAAGAAAAAGAAACCACATCCCAGCATAATAAGTTTTACAAAGTAAGCTATCTCAAGACTATGGATCTAAGGTAGAGAGAGGTAGTGCTGCTATGTATTGTGTTGTGCTCCAAGGCACCAACATGATCTATCTAAAAATAACCCTAGTAAGGTATCCCTACCTAAATACACATCTTTTTATAAGTTTTGTCCCATAGATCCTTCATCTTAATTCTTATATTGCATTACCTTCACATATTGGTGCATACATGTCAGTCATGCCTAACTTGTCAATAAGTGGATTGAATAATTTCTACCTAGACGTTTAGTTAGCACGTTAGCCACTTGACCTGCTGATCTTACAAAACGAATACTCATATATCAGTAATAATCTGTTCCGTGACAAATCAATCTCAATATGCTAGAACGATCTAATCATCTTATTGCATATCAACTTATAAGTTACCAGTTTTTCTTTTAGGAAGATAATGTTCCATCCTCAAATTATGGAAAAACACTAACATCAATCAATTTTAGAGAGTTTTTATTTTGAAAGAAACAAGCATTCAGTTATTACGGTAACTCGAATCACCATAGCTCACCATAGCCCAGTGAAACATTGTGTTTGATTAGTTATTATCCGGTAAACTGTAATCATCAGGCCAATCTCCATAAATGATAGATAATCTCCAATTTAAGAGCTTATTTATCTCGATAACCTTTGGAGGTGGGGGAGCAGCGGTTCTAAAGGACCTTCAATATTTGAAGGACGATGGATGTTCTTTATTGAAATAGATCTCTTCATTGTCACACCATGCATTCTGATTGCCCATTAGCACATGAGTGCCCTTTCAAAGAGAACTGTTACTATGTTCATGGGAAATATGAGTTAGTGACGCCTAGTTCCCAGAGAATGCCTGGTGTGACAATGAAGAGATCTATTTCAATAAAGAATATCCAACGTCCTTCAAACAGCGGAGGTCTTTCTAAAGAAACTGTTGCTCCTCCTCCAAAGGTTACCGAGGCAAATAAGCTCTTAAATTGATGATCATCTAGGAACATTAGTACCATTTATGAGATTGGTTTTATGATTACAGTTTACCGGATAATAACTAGCCAAACACAATGGTATTAGAGCTCAGGTTGGCGGAAGGGTATCAAGTTCGACTCCCTGCCACCCCTAATATTCTCACGATTTATAATGGACACGAAAGCAAAACTATGCCACAAAAGATGGTGCCTCTGATCCACTATTCAATCCAAAAATGGGATTTCGAGTGAGAAGAAATGTTAGAATATGTTAAGTTACCAGTTCTCCTAAAATCTTAAGGTGTTAGAGTAAAGTCCCAAATGGATCTTATATTATATTTTAACGGACTGAAATATGTATGTCGGGGAAGTAAACATGTGTTTGGCTAGTTATTTTCCGGTAAACTGTAATCATCAAACCAATCTCCATAAATGATACTAATCTTCCTATATGATCTCCAATTTAAGAGTTTATTTGCCTCGGTAACCTTTGGAGGAGGAGCAACAGTTTCTTTAGAAGAATCTCCGTTGTTTGAAAGAAGTTGGATGTTTTTTATTGAAATAGATCTCTTCATTGTCACATCAGGAAATAGCATTTCCTGGGAGCTAGGCGTCACTAACTTGGATTGCTCATGAGCATAGTAACAGTTCCTTTTGAAAGGGCACTCACATGTGCTCATGGGCAATCGGAATTAGTGACACCTAGCTCTCAGGGAATGTCTGGTGCGAAAATTAAGAAGATATCTATTTCAATAAATAACATCCAACGTCCTTCGAACAGCGGAGGTCCTTCTAAAGAAACTGTTGCTCCTCCTCCAAAGGTTACCGAGGCAAATAAGCTCTTAAATTGGAGATCATCTAGGAAGATTAGTATCATTTATGGATATTGGCCTGATGATTACAATTTACTGGATAATAACTAGCCAAACACAATGGTTCATTGAGCTATGGTGATTCGAGTTACCGTAATAACTGAATGTTTGTTTCTTTCAAAATAAAAACTATCTCTAAAACTGATTGATGTTAGGGTTTTTCCATAAACAGAGGATGGAACATTATCTTTCTAAAAGAAAAAACTGGTAACTTATCATGGTATTAGAGCTTCACGCAAAGGTCTAAGGTTAGACTCCCTGTCACCCCCAATATTCTCATAATTAATTATGGACACGAAGGCAAAATTATACCCCAAAGATGGGCACCCGTGATCCACTCTCGACCCATAAATGGGTTTTCGAGTGAGGGAGAGTGTTAGAATAATATAAGATCCAGGTAAGTCAATCTTTTAACACCTTAAGGTTTTTGAAGAATTGGTAACTTAACATGATATCAGAGCTCCAGTCAAGCAGGGGTCTAAGGTTCGACTCCCTGATACCCTCAATATTCTCATAATTAATTATGGACACCCCCAATATTCTCATAATTAATTATGGAAACCCCCAATATTCTAATAATTAATTATGGACACGAAGGCAAAATTATGCCCCACATGTGGGCGCCCATGATCCACTCTCGACCCAAAACCTCAAGTTATTAAGAGTCTGACTTACCAGGATCTTATATTATTCTAACACAGCAAAGGCATCCATAATATACATTTATGAACGAAAAATAACAATATGAGCTTTAAAGAGCTCAATTATGAGAAAATACCACCCATGTCTTCATTTTAAATTTGGATCTAAGTCTTTGTTTAAGCTGAACAATTTTAAAAACAACAAGATCATCATCAAAGGCAAATACCACCATAACATTTCGACCTTTTCTTTTTAAACTGTGTGATCTGATCTATTCTATGTAGGCAAGTTTTAACATTCCCTAGTAAAATCTCCTAAACCAAGGTCTTGGGGACTAATTTAATCGTAAGAGATCATCTATAATTAGACATATCAGAAATCTAGATAGAATGTGTGTACACCGTTTCTTTCATATCTCCATGCAAAAAGGCATTCTTTACATCGAATTATTGAATTTTCTTTTGCCTCGCACAATATTATTAAGACTCAAACAAAAGACATATTTTATAAAGGGCGGAACTCTTCTACTTTATGTTTTCATAGGTTTATGTTTTCATTAATTAACTGTATAGTTTCTCTTTATAAATGTTGCATGAAGTTTTCAAAATATCATTAGAACTAAGTATTTACCTCAATTTATTATTGATGAAACAATACTAAAATGAAAACAATTAAAAAATTGTACGCAGATCTTCCAAAGTTTATTAAATTGTAATCCCAACAACTAACTACATATGATCGATAGAGTTTTACATATTAGGAAATGTTAAACATGTCAATCCCTCCGGCTATGTTACTCGGACTCTTCATTTTACCTTCGAGTGTCCGACAAACCCGTGTCGGACACTCGACACTCGGACATGGACACTCAGACTTGGAGACTTATTTTAGGCCAAAAATATGTCTATTTTTCAAAATGTTGTCGAGTCTGATACTTGGACACATATCCATGTTGGACACTTCTAGCCGAGTCTGAGTAACATAGCCCTCCGATCCCAAATAGTAGCCTTTTATTTTGAGTAAGTAGGCTTATAGCCTTACAACTTAGTATATGTTCTAAGAAAGTCAGGGGTGAGTCTTTTGACTCTTTGGCATGCATACGTAGAAGTAAAAAACACATCAGTATAGTCAAAATTAACTTTAAATTTCTTTATCAAATAAAAATTTGAATTCTAAATTTTTATTTTATATAAAACTAATAATTATAATTAAATAAAAAAAAATTGTTTTGTACTCTTAAACATGTGTGCTAATGTCAAAAAGCTATTATTTTAAGACTAGAGGGTGTAGTTTTTTTAACTGAATGTCCATTATATATGTAGGGAAAAAGGTTCATAAAGTTAACTTTAGATAACTTACCTAAAGTCACTAACATTTTGAGTATAAAAAGTGGATGACATTTTTGTAATAATAGACTCTGCCCCCCTTATATTTACAAAAATAACCTTCATATTGTATTATAATAAATGTTAACTTTAGATAGTTATCTAAAGGTAACTTTAGGATCCTTAAACCCATATATGTATTGGTAACATAATATTTTGACAATCATTATATTCTGTTGTATTCATATAACGGGTTGGGGTTGCGCGCGAGTCGAGTGACTGATAATCAAGAATAACTTTTACGGTAAGAAAAATGGAACTCTGCCAAGACTGATGATGTGACTAACTAGAGACAGTTCGAGGATAATTCATTAATTAGTTTGGGGAAGAATATAAGGGGACTGGAAATTTCTTATTAGGCAAAGATTTGAAGACAATATAATATGGCTAACAAAAAAATAGCCAATTCTTGGAAAATTTTGTGGTCAGCCACTTTTGTTTTGTAATAGTATGTATAATTCATACCGAAAAGGGTGCAAGTACATCTTGGTATAGTTTTATTCAGCAAAAGACTAATCTAATATGAGAAAGCTATTGTATTATTTGTTTTTCTAAGGATTAACTAGAAATTAAGATAACATAAGTATGACTGTTTCTTCCTGAATGTAATTTAGAAAAAGCATACACTGATCTCTTTTTTGGTAAGTGGAGCAAATGCCGTATCATCTTTGACCCCGGTAACTATGTAAAGCCGCACCCTCTGCTGACCGAATATCATTTCAATGTACTCGTCTTTGTTAAGAAGTGTCGAAAAATCAAAACCTGTTTCCTCCAGAACCTGCATGCCAAATAGAGTTAAGTTTACATCAATAAGCTTGCCTCTGTGTGTGCACATTTTAAGAGTCTCATTACCTATCCTCCACCAGGAAGTGGATGGTCAAAAACATTTAGAACTTAAATTTCATATTAAAAAAAAGAGAGAGAGAAACTAGAAAGTAAGAACTATGCAATTTAGAGAAGGAGAGCACAGAAAGCCAATCAAACTTCCATGCACCTTCATAACTCATAATAAGCATAAACACCATGAAATTCAATAAGGAATAAAAAATCATTTCCATGCACGAGTATACCAGCGTAGGGCTTCTTATATTTCAAACAATTATGCCAAGTCAAAAACCTCTATTTAATCTAGTTTTTCTCGTTAAGGTGAAGAACTGAATCAAGAATTCTCTTTTTCATCATCAACCGGATCAGCCGAGCCTTTTCCTTTGAAGCTTTTAGCCGAGCACCCTTCATTGGCTCATCCACATTGGAATATCATAGTTTCCAGCTTTTAAATATCCATTTACTTCATACTAGCGCTTTACAGTATGAAAAATGAGTTGTTTAAAAGTGTGTGAGGTGGACACATAGAGAGAGACACAAACACATGAATACACTTGAGTGCAAGGGATAAAGACTTGTGTTTTTGTGTGTATGTGTGACCAAGACCGCGTGCAAGGTGAGGGTGCATCTGGGTGTCTGTTGTGTATGTGCGAATGCACACACTTTTTTTTTGTGTGTGTGAACTTGTTTCAATCCAGATGTAGGCACGGATCTTTTTAAATATGCTCGTCCCGCAATGACCGGCTTAATTTCCACTTATTTCAGTTGTGCCCTTAAAATTAGGTTTGTTCCGTTTATAGTTAAAAATTTACCAGAATAATGTATGCGCTTGTTAAATTATGTTTGCTTTTTCAATTCCCATAATTTTGTTTATATCCAGAACAATTTTTGATAATGACTAATGTCCAGATGCTATTTATGTACAATATAGCATCCGATGTGTACTTGAGATAATTTTTCAAGTAAGACTGCTCGAGTATTGTAACTATATTTACTTCTAATCATCTGATCTTGTTATTATGCATTATGTTTTTTTCCCAACATGATATCACTGAAAAATGGAAGCAAGGGACAGATGAAATATATTTGTTTTGCAAATACAATTGGAAACTGGCTACCAAAAAAGTAAACTACTGTCATGCACAAATTTTTCATTCCTAGATTAAGCAAGTGCGTCTATATTAGTTGCATAGTACCTCAAAAGCGATTTATCGCATACTATTGAGATTGTATTATGTTCATGATGTGATGATGATCAGATTTCACGTATTTTTTTATCAACATTCTGAAAGTCTCAAGGAAGCCAGGTGGCAAAAGGGTAACCCATAAAACATATGAAGTGTCAAGAATTTCCAAGACAAAGTACTTACCTCCCTAACAGCACACTTATGGTCTTCCTCGTCCTTGTTCTTTTTTCCACGTGGAAAACTCCAACTTGTTCCTTTCCATCCTTTAACTAGTAAACACTGCAGATTGCACAGATTTGTGAAGAAATAACTATTTAATTTGTCACTAAAACAAAAACCAAATTATTTATAACTAAAAAAATAAGTTTCACCTTGACCAAAAAAAAGAGATTTATCATTTAGATTAGAGATTCCTAGCACACAATAAGTCTGGCGAAACAAGGGGCTCAAGCATATTTATGCTCAACAACAAGCAGACATAGTGTACTTAATAATCAACTTGGTCTATATGCAGCCTCTTCCTGTACTCACTTTGGCTTTGCCAATTACACTCTAGTCATACACAAACAGGTAAGACTACATGTTAAGAAGCTTCATCATTCAGTTTAAGTGCCATACCCACAAGAGTGTCTTTGGTAAGAAAAAACATTACCACGCAAATAGGTATATAATGTTACTGGTTATGGAGGAACTCATCCATCTAGGAACAATGTAAATAGTAGTTGCTCGAGAAAACCTGCCTTAAACTAGTAGAAATCTATGGCAAACAATGGGAACTCACTAATTACAAATTAAATAGAGGAAGTTAAAATATCATGACTTGCCAATACAATTTGACTGGTTTGAATTATACTTCCTTTTATCTTCATCAAAATACTGCTTAGTCAAACTCCAATTTTGTTGAGATCTAGGAAATCACCAGGCCAAAGATCGTATAACACTTAAAGTCTCTCAGCAGATGAATTATATTAGAACTTTTATATTTCATGTTGAGCAATTTTGTAATTAATTGCTAAAGAAACTGGGAGAGAATTGAATACAACCGCATATGATAATATCAGATCCATTAAAGTATGGGTGGAAGAATATGACGGCCATTTTTTGAAAGAGGCCATACCCGCTCATAAGTTTCATCCAGAATGATAGCTCCTGTTACGGGAACCCGAACCTTGTAAGAAGTGAAATCCTTAAATATATCATCTATGTGTGCCACATATGGTTTCAAAACATCACAACTGTTAAACACTATGACTAATTAAGGAATACGAAGATAGTCCAAAGTGATTCAAGTTTAGAATCTTATCAACTTTTAGGATATAGCACCAAATTATAAAAAACAATACTTATTACAAAGATTTGAACAAAATCAAGCAAGTGGACAGCCATATTAGGCTTCTTCAGCCTATGGATCTTGCCAGCAGTGCTATCAGAGCTGGACATGTTATTTGTGCATCACGAAACATTCTTGAACATTGGAGAGGTAGGTGAATTTAAAGAACCTCATGAGACATAACCAAAATAATTCGAATATGGAAAGTTATTATCAAATATATATTAAACAGAAACACCTTCAAAGGATACTAAGAGAAGTGAATTCCTTTAGAGAAAGTGACTTTAATGAAGGATTCCTTTCCACTGAATTGTCTTCATAGAACCAATGTGCATATTCCACAAGAAACAAAATCCTCTCGAATGATTGCTGATCTTCTTTTGGGACATTTAAAACAAACCGGCTGGAAAGAAATAACGGAAGAAATCAATTTACAGGATAGTACAGAGATATCATGAACTAGGAAACAAGAACAAGAAAAGCCCTGATGAAAACATTACATTGCAAATATTAAAATGCGAAAGGATTAGCACAAAATTCTGTACTTGTAGTAATTACCTAATACATAATCCTCATTTTTCTCCGGTGTACAAGTTTCACATGATAAGGATAAGTTATAATTGTTTTAATGACACTAAGAAGTGGGGGGGGGGGGGGGGTGTTGACATCCTTTATAAGTGCAACTCGTGGTAAAAAAACGTAAGTTTTTTTAATCTAATATCCTCATGGTTGGTCAAACTTCTTGTGCTTTGAAAACAATTATTCTAGACTTCTGATCGAATTTCTACTTATACAATTGCAAAATGAATCACTTGCATATCTTTTTTTCTCGGAAGTTACTAGTAAGTTCAAATTTACTAAACATAAAATTATAGGTAAATCAAATGAGGCATTAAGGACATGTTTACTTCCAAGTAATATAATTCCATGCCTATGTTCAATTTGCATTCATTTTTTAATACTAAATCGTCCAAAATAATCACTTGAACTAATTTCCATCACGTTTTAGTTCAATTTAGGAAATCTATTTAATTAGAGCTGCACCCTAGGTATCATTTATCTCGTGAAAATGAGCTAGAAAGTGATAAAATTACTCAATGGAATAATAACTTAGCCATGAATTAAAAAAATTTAGTACAAAATGAGAGAAGCTACTCTAATATTCCAGGGATTACTAATCCCTTTGAAACAATCATATAAAAAGTACGATCAAAGTTCCAATAACTTACGGATAAGTTTTTTTTAATCATCATTATCATAGGGTTGGGAGCCACAATGATCAATTACAGAAATCTAAATACTACGGCTAAAGTTTAAACCCTTTCATCCGTAAAATCAATTCAGGTATATACAGGCTACAATGTGACAACTCAGACCAAATCCCAAGCCTTTTTTAAAATCGGGTCAGGTCCTAAATACGTATCACAAGTCTAAACCCCAAAAGATCATGACCTTATGACCTTATATTCTGAACTAAAGTCTTTACAACGTGGGATTGGGGTGTTGCATACAATGCTAGAGATGACAAATTACATTGACTAAGTTATAAAATTCATTAGTATTACAAGTGACTGTAAATATTTGAGTTACAGTGTAAAACAAATAATACAAGCTCGATAAATTAATATATTTTTATCGTATATTTAAACTCGATAAATGAATAATCTCGATAAACAAATAAAAAAATTGGGGTTATAGGAAAGGTGGAGCAAGTACCTGCAGAGATCGTCGAGAAGTTCTTGAGGAGGGAGACCAGAATTCCTAAGCGGTGCGCTCGAAGATCGAGGAAGCCCTGACATTCTTCTTCTTTTTCTTCTTGGATTGATTGATTGATTGAATGGAATGATATATACATACACAGAGTGTGTGTGTGTGTGTATCAGTGTATGTATATTTATGTATTGAAATTGGGAGTGTTTCTGGCTCTAGTCCGATTCAGTCCAAATACCAAACTTCGGATCTCTAGACTCCACCAGGCCTTTATCGGGTCTCGTTTCTGTAGGTTGTGAAGATATATATATATATATATATATATATATATATATATATATATATATATATATATATATATATAATATGATAAATATACATTAATTAATAAATAATTCATTAATAAAATAGTACTAAATATTAGCATTAGTTTATTATACATACATAGATAAAATAATAATTCTGAAACGAGTGGCAAATGAGGTTTGTATGTATACACGCATATATCTGGCTGCTGCTTAATCTTGTTGTTAAATTAGGTAGAAAAAAGCATAAAGATGCATTTATGGCCATCAAGCAGGCTGAGAGAGTCGTTTAAAAAAGATTACTTGAACAAACTCCAATTCAACTTTCGACGCAAACAACAACAACAAGAAGAAGATGCTACTTCCACTACTACTAAACTCTTGAACCATGATGATGATGATGGAGTGTGCTGTATCTTTTGCAAAGATCTTTTTATGCTTTTCTCCTTATGTTTCTGCTGTGGAGGTGCTCTCTCTCTCTCTCTCTCTCTCTCTCTCTCTCTCTCTCTCTCTCTCCTTATGTTTCTACTGAATTCTCTGTAATGGGTTTTATCAAGGTCAAGTTTTATTTGAATTCACGTCAAGCGGGTTTCTTTGTTTCTTGATTTTGTGGTGTGACAATTACCAATTTTAAGGATTCATACGGGGTTGTTTGTATTAGGTTAAAAAATTTATTTTTAGATTGGGGGCTCAAGTGTGATTTCGAATTAAGCAAGTACATGGGTAAATTGAATATGGATTCGGTATAGGGAGTTTTTTGTTATATAATATTTTTTTATGGGTTGTGTATTGTTTGAGTCGAGCAAGTTCAAGGATCGATATTAAGTTGGATTATATGCACAGAGGTTTTGTTTGGGTTTTTATCAACACCAACAACCTTGTATATTTGAAGTTTACAACATTCACCATGGCCTAACACTTTGTCATCCTAAATGAAATGTTTATATGTTTACAAACGAGTAACTAGTAGTAGCTATGACGTACAGGCTTTAGTATTTAGTAGTCCTCGATGTTTCTGTGTTGAGTGTTCTCTCGTCAATGCTAGTTCTCTCGTCAATGCTATTACTCAATCGAGACTTTTTTATTTTAAATTGATGAAATGTGCACCTCTTATGACATTCGATTTCATGCATGTTATTTGGTGGACGTTTTTTTTAACTTTGGTCGCTACTGTTTCTAGTAGTTCAAACCTTTTGGTGTTACCTGTTAATCCTCCAATCTCAGTTGGTTCATGATAGAATGTCGGTAGACTAGTTTCGAGATATTCAGTAGCGTAGAGAGGCAGAGTGAAAAGGGTTAACTCATTAGAAGGGACCTATCACCTACATTTCTGTTTTTTTTTCTGGGGAACAGCTACTCGGTGGACGAGGCTTTAGCCCAAACCAAGAAATCCCTAAGAAATGATGCAAAACGGATTTATTATAATGCAAGTGTGGGCTACAAAGTTGAGAATGAAAGTAATTGTTAGTTTCTCTTATTTCCTGTAGAATGTTTTCATTGTTACTTCAGTAATTTAGTTCTATCCTGTTATTGATCATCCTGATAACATCATCTATAGATGCTTTATGTATATTTTAAAGTTGACTGTAGCTTAATGATTTTTCTTCATATCAGATACCAAAAGAGACTAGTGTAAATCCCTGATGCAATTCTAATTGTTTAGGTATATACTATTATGTTTTTCTAATGCTTTTGTTTTTCTCCTACTCAGTTTGTTATTGACCAGTTATCTTGAAGAAATCACCATTGAACTACTCGTTTGTTTGGACAGCTTTTAAATTGGAACGACTAGAGAACCATGGGGTTCATAGCTGCAGATCTCCTGAACAAGTGTTTACATACATATATGCATTGTTGACAAATCTTGTCATTACTAGAATTCAACCTCAATGATATATATTATAGGGTATATTGTGCTCCATGTTATCGATCTTATTAGAAATCTGTTACATGGCCCTGTTGCTTCAGTGGTTATTATAACTTTACATAGTAATCTCATATCATTTCCATAAAGTGCATAGAATTTCATGAGATATGAAGCACACACATCTGTTTGTTGTGTTCAATTCTAATAACCGCTTGCTTCAGGCTTACATATAAAAACGGCCTAGAGATTGGCACAGACCGTAATGCCCTCTACCTGTTGTCTAAGTCAGATTCAAGCCGGCCTTGTCTTGTCTCAAGCATTTACTTCACAGTCTTCTACTTCTCAGTTCTGTTCTCGGGCATGGCATGATTGGTCATCTATAGCCATCGCCTATAAATCTTCAACCATTACGCCACTTAGAGCTTTGTTTGGCATTACGCCACTTAATAGCGTCACTTCTATTAAAAAGACTAAAAAAAGCTGACAGTGTCACTGACATGTCTCATGAGTCACCTGATCACATCAGTGATATAATATCTATCTGAACTTCATAAAATCTACTTGAGTTATGATTATTATTATTTTTCTAAACCCGATTACAGATACAATTTCTTTCTTTTATTTATTGAATATAGTCAAATTTGACTCTCAAGTGGAGAATCTTAAAATAATAATTTATTTGAGTAATTGATAATTAATTAAAATTAATAGGTGATGATATTTTGTACTTAATTAGATAATCAATAATTAATTGAAATATTAATTGGGGATAATTTAATTTAAAAAATAATATTTTATAATTTTATTTAGACACTATCATGCCGTCATAAAATTTATAAAAAAATACCATAAATCATTAGTGCATGTGATTTGGTATTTAGGTGATAAAATATCGATTAATGAAGGATTTAAGACCATATACATATATAATACATTGATTATATATTAATTTTTTAATTTATTTATTTTTTGCTAATTTTTTTAAAATTGTTATTTTTGAATGATTCAACCAATAAATTCACATTTCACCCGATTTTTGAGCGTTTATTAAAAAACTTCTATGTAACTCAATTTTCGCTTAATCAAGACGAAGTCGTTGTTTTTTAGACAACGATTATCATATTTATAACCATTCTTCCTTTTGTAAATCATATTTTTATACTCATTCATCAAATTCATAAGATATTGTTTTTAAATACCAAGGAGGAGGTGGGTACGATGAATTAATTTAAAATTTATTATTTAAATTAATATTTAATTATTTAAATAATTTTTTAAGCACATAAATGCAGTGAAAAACAAAATACAAAATAACGAAACCCTCTGCATGATCCATGTGAAAAGACATATTTAATTCAAATGTGAGTATATTACCTTAAAATGCTCTAAAACAATTGAGAAAAAAAGGAGACTAATGGAGGTCTAAGTTTGCATGATCACCACGTATTCTGCTACACACGTCACACAATATACGTTCTACGGTATCCACACGAACACTTATATTCGATGAATTTTCTGTGTACTAATATAAAACCGATTTTATTCTCTCTCTTACGTGGTTGCTAGGGTTTTTTTCTCAAAAACGAATTACTCTCATCTTAGTCTTCAAAAACCAATTTTAATTCTAATTATATTTAGAGTTATTTAATTAATACGAAATTCCTATTTCAAAACTAATAAATCTCTCTTAAAATGTCTTAAAACTGATTTCGGATTTAATTAATTAAAAATTTGAAATCCATTATTTATTCAATTAATTAAGTCATACTTAATTAATATTATAAATATTATGAATAAATAATATTATAAATATTCTGAATAAATATTTTATTTTAATTTAAATATAAATTTAAATTAAATAATCTTCCAAGCATTCTTTGTCTGTGAACCTATAAGTTATTATTATATTGACAATAATTTTATTATCCAATAATAAAATTATAACACAATGAGTGACATCTATTAATACATAATTGCTACCCAATTAATAATAATGATTAAATCGGTGATTCGATTAATCCTTTCGTGAATAATGTATTATGTAATATAATCTCTTTAATCTTTATGTTATAGATTAAACTCGAGACATGTTTCATAATATAATTTTTATTTTCTTGATCGATGAGTAGACTATTAAATCAAATCAATATTTGAGCACGATCGTGTATTTCATAGTCTCACTCAAACAAGAGGCCGATAATATCACTTCTAAAATTAGAACATTCATATTTCTCATATGATTCATAATATATCCAATGCGCATCTTGATCAGAGACAACTTTTAATATAATCAAAGTATATTAATTCACATATAAAAATATAATGATTTTAGGTCTAAGGATCATATCATTATGACTTTAAAAATTATTTATGACACTAATTTATTCATTTAAGTTAAGCGAGCGGCTCAACTCGTTTAAAAAACTCGAACTCGTTTATTGAAAACCCGACCCGACTCGAATCGAATCACAACATTATATATATATATATATATACACACACACACACATACGAAAATAAAAATCTTAAGATTAATTTCGGGATACTTTTCCTGATACACAACAAATACATGTAAACAAATAAATTTATTCATTTATTGTTAAATATTTACTTATCATTTATTATATTTTATTTATAAATTAGAAAAGTAAGTAATTAGTTAGTTAATATAATACGTTCAAGTCAATCACTACTTTTAAAAAATTCCCTGGGATCGTTTACTTACAATCATGTAAACATTATTTTATAATTTAGATTTTATAATTATGTATCAGTTATAATTTGGAATTTTTTTAAAGAAAAATTTAACTATCCATTATGTATCGTAGAAATAAATTATATTTGAGAAAGAAAAATATTAATTTTTAAATCAGAATAATTAAGATTTAGTCCATTATGTATATGGGTAATAAACAAATTTGATAATATTTAAATTTTATATTGTTTTTCAATATTTTTGAAGTTAATATTTATAAAATTTAGGAGATTTAGAAGATGACGTTCTGAAATAAAAGATGACGTTTTACTATGAAATGAATAGAAGATGATGTTGTATCTCAAAATAGAAGAAAATTAAAAAAAACAACCTTACAAGGAGAAGATGACGTGCTGAAATAAATGATGTCATTCAAATATGAAATGAATGTCAATACGTTATATTTCAACAACAATATGAAATAGAAGATGACAAAAACAATGTTATATTCCGATATGAAATAGAAGATGATATTGTATCTCAAAATAGAAGAAAATTCAAAAGACGACCGTAGAAGATGACGTGCTGAAATAAATGATGTCAACAATATGAAATAGAATAGAAGATGACAAACATGATGTTATATTCGGACAACGATATGAAATAAAAGATGATATTCAACCATGAAGGTAATTAATCTGAATTCAACCCAACAAAAAAACTTACAAATTATAGTACAACTATATAAAATTTCATAAGCTTATTTAGCACTTCCATCCAAAATCAAATATTGAATGTAACAAAAATCAAAATCATATCAGAATTTAACGGGCAAAATCGAAATTAGGACACGTTCACATGCTAAATATACAATTTTTTCCGTATATGAAAACGGGTGACCCCATGTCCCAAGTACCGTATACAGGGTTGTATACAGTTATACACTACGTACACGTAGGTTTATCCGTATGCTGTATGTATGTAAGTAGGGTATATATATATATATATATATATATATATATATATATATATATATATATATATATATATATATATATATATATATATATAAGGTAAAAGGGGTTGTAAAAATAGAGGTTCACTGCCGCAGCAATGCCCCACTCCCCCTGAGTTTCTTTCATTTCCGCCCAAATCAAAACCCTAATTTTGTAAATTTCATTCTCCTCTTTGTTTTCTACTTTGAGCCAACTTTGATTTTGATATAAAGATGCAATCTTTATATTAATTTGTTATAAACAACCTTTGATTTTGATATAAAGATGGCATCTTTATGTCAATTTGTTATAAAGATACTAACTTCCATGTCATGATTGCTTCATCTGTCATGCAATGTGTGTGTATGTGTTTTTGTGCTACAGGCATTGTAATTGTTGCTTATAATGTTCGTATGTGATTTGGGTATGTTTGTTTGTTTGTTAGTTAGTTTGTTTGTGTGTGTGTGTTTGTGCTACAGAGCATTGTAATATTTGCTTATAATCACATGTGATTTGGGTTGTTTGTTTGTGTGTGTGTGTGCGTGCGCGGGCGCTTCAGAGCATTGTGATTCTTACTTATAATGTTCATATGTGAATTGGGTTGTTTGATTAAATTGTTTTTCTTATTAAAAATGTGATTTTTTGGGAAATTGGGATAATTTATCCTCTGTTTGGTTAATTGAATGATTAATTGCCATGGGAGCTATAACTTTCAGGTCATGTTTGATTGATCTGTCACATAGTGCTTCTGTGCTGTGCTGCAGAGCATTGTGATTCTTGCCTATAACATTTGTGTGTGGATTTGGTTGTTTTATAAATTATTTTTCTTATTCAAAATGTGATTTTTCTGGGAAAATTGGGATAATTTTTCCTCTGGTTGGTTAGTTTGTTAGTTAGTTAGTTTGTTTGTGTGTCTGTGCTACAGAGCATTGTGATTCTTGCTTATAATGTTCATAAGTTTTTCTTATTAAAAATGTGATTTTTTTGGGAAAACTGGGATAATTTTCCTGTAGTATACCTAGAAAACCTTGATTCTAATTGAATTAATACATGTCAAAAGAATTCATCATACGGCATGTTTTGTAGAACTATTTGACCAATTCATGAGATTGAACATAATTTATAAAAACTGCTGTTATCTGATATCTATAAAATCACACCTGCTTTTTTGACAGATTCTGCAATGAGTAGTTCTGGGGATGATACAGACATAAGTGATACTGAAATTGAGGAGTATCTAGAAAAATCTTATGAAGAGCTGAAAATTGGGGAGAAACATGTAAAAACATCGGATACAACTTTTGCTTGCCCTTATTGTCCAAGTAAAAAAAGGAAGCGAGATTATCAGTACAGGGAACTGTTACAGCATGCTGGCGGGGTGGGCAAGGGCAGTTCAAAGCGAACTGCAAGAGACAAGGCAAACCATCTTGGACTGGCTAAATACTTGGAAATTGATATGACCGATGTTTCTGGTCCATCTCAGGCCTTGGCTAAGGTTGATAGTTCTGCAGAGTGTGATGGTGATGAGGTATTTGTCTGGCCATGGCTGGGAATTGTAGTTAACATTCCAACTGAATTCAAGGATGGACGATTTGTTGGGGGAAGTGGTTCTAAGCTAAGAGACCAACTAGCCGTCAGAGGTTTCAATCCCACAAGAGTTTCGCCTTTGTGGAACTATAGGGGTCACTCTGGAACTGCTGTGGTTGAATTTAATAAGGATTGGTCTGGGTTCACTAATGCCATTGCATTTGAAAAGGCTTATGAGGCTGATCATCATGGAAAAAAGGACTGGAAAGCAAAAGGTCAGAAGTCTGATATCTATGGATGGGTTGCTCGTGCTGATGATTACAACCAAGGTGGCATTATTGCGGATCATCTGCGTAAGATTGGAGACCTTAGGACAATTTCTGAAGTTATGGAAGACGAAGCTAACAGGACAAGTAAACTTGTATCAAACTTGGCAAACGTTATTGAGGTTAAGCAGAAGCATTATGAAGAGATGCAAACCAAGTATGCTGAGACCACCAACTCTTTGAACAAGTTAATTGAAGAAAAAGATAACCTTCATCAATCATATAACGAAGGTTAGTCTTTGTGTGTGTGTGTGTGTGCTTGTTTCTTTAAATAGTCAGTAGATTGTAGTGTGGGAGGGGTGAAGTGATCACAACAAAGATAAACCTGTGTACCAAACTGGATTGTTTGAATGATTTTAACTATTTCATAATGCAGAGCTAAGGAAAATTCAGGATAATGCTCGACAACATTTCCAGAAAATTTTCAAGGACCATGAAAAGAATAAGGTGCTACTAGAAACTCAAAAGAGAGACCTTGAACTCCGGGGTCAAGAATTGGAGAAACGTGAGACCCAAAATGAATATGAAAGAAAAAAGCTCGCTGAAGAGATTGAAGAGGTTTGCCGGATGTCACTTTGTTTTTCGCATTTGACATTTTAATTGTTTTGTTTCTTCCTTGCAGGGTGAACTGATTACTAAAAATCGTTCCACATATCAATATTTTTGAAAATAGGTTTATAGTGTAATTTCTGACTTGTGAAACCTCTCGTTGACTTGTACTGTTGTACCTTATGTAAATCAGTAAATGATTTCATTCTCGAACCAACTAGGTTGCTGGTTTAAAGACAATGGCTTCCATTTAGAAATATACAATTTAACTTTCTTGATAACTCATTACTGATATTAATGTGAATTTACTAGATGGTCAAGATTTGTTAACTTTACTTGTGCAAACAAATTTTTGTAGGCTGATATATTCTGGCTTTGTTTGTATAACTAATCACTGATGAATATATGCAAGAGTGTGCATATTGGACTGTTTTTTGAGGGCAGGAAAATCTATCAGTACTATGTTATCTTTTGTTTTTAGTTTGTAATCGTTTGAGACCATGTATCTCTACCTTCCAGAATGCCGTTAGAAATAGTTCCTTGCAACTGGCAGCTGATGAGCAGAAGAGGGCTGATGAAAGTGTGATGAAATTGGCAGCAGATCATAAGGTGTGTAATTATTTATTTTGCTTTTGATTACTTCAATATTTTAATGTTTAAATATCAAAAACTTATGATTTTGAATGCAATATTATTTCAGACACAAAAGGAAAATTTAAACAGGAGGTTACTTCAACTGCAAACACAGCTGGATGCAAAACAAGCTGTCCAGCTAGAAATTGAGCAACTCAAAGGAAATTTAAATGTTATGAAGCACATGGTGGGAGATGATGGAGACTTGGAAGTTCTTAGGAAGGTGGAGGATATACACAAATCCTTAAGAGAAAAGGAAGGAGAATATGAAGATCTACAAGCATTGAACCAAGCTCTAATTATTAAAGAACGCAAAAGCAATGACGAGCTGCAGGAAGCTCGTAAGGAATTGGTTACTGTAAGTTTGTCTGTTGAATTCAGCTTTTCCATTTTCTTGTATAAATATGATTAATCCTTTCTGCTTCTGTTTGGAGGCCATAAGCTATAGACTTCTTGTTACAATGAAGCAAAGTAGATCATATAATTGTAACTTGTACGAATTCTGGAGTGTTGCAGCCTATGATTACTATTGATAAAGAATTTCCCAATGGAAATAATATCATTATAATAAACAAGCTGCATGTATATATTCTAATGTTGCCATAGCTGAGAGAAATTTCTGATATGACCCTGGCTTTCTTTGCTTGTCCCAAATAACTAATAAGTATATAAAAATATCTGTTAGATAAATCTTTTATAGCATTTGCCCGCCTCCACTTCTATGTGGAAAATGCTAATCTAATTATTTTGCAGGCATTGTCAGAATTATCAAAGAGTTCTCATATTGGTGTGAAGAGAATGGGTGAGCTGGATAATAAACCTTTCCACGAAGCAATGAAGTGGAAATATGGTGAAGAAGAAGCAGAAGACAGAGCTTCTGAACTATGTTCCATGTGGGAAGAATACCTTCGAGATCCTGATTGGCATCCATTAAGAGTAATCGAAGTAGATGGGAAACATGAGGTGTGCACTATACATCTATTTCTATTTTCAATTGATGCAGGAAACATGTTATAATGTTTATCTTGTTTTTGTAGAATATCTCTTTTGTTTCATATATAACACGAGTCAAGTGACACTTGGTAAACTGAATTTGTTTCATCGTTCGAGTTAGTAAATGGTGTTTAATATCTTTAAGCAGTAGCAAAATTATATTTTAATATTCTGTCAAATTATACGTTTTTCCTGTGCTTCTAGAAGCTGCACGCATTGTGTAGCTAATGGCGGACATCAGCTTGAACACAATTAGCAGTTGGAAGTGCCCTCAGTTTATTGACTTAAAATGTGCAGCTTTCTTTGGGTTATAGTGGAAAAGATTGATGAAATACCATTCACTCAAGTTCTCGGCAGCAAGTTCTTATGTTTTGCAATTTAAGAGCTCTGGTAGTCTGGTACTAATCTACAGTATATGCAGAACATGTTAAATTGTGGTATTTACGACTAAAAATCAGATGTTGTATGTTAATATTGGAACTAGCTTGGGTATTGTATATACTGCCATGTGCTTGGAATAGAATGAGAAGATGGAATAAGAATTAGAGTGGCGATACTATTGTTCTGTCTGCTTTTGTAGTTTCTGTTGGAAAACCATATTTGCACAATACTTGTAGAGCTTTAAGAGCCTCTGCATTCTCAATTTCTTTTTAATTTTTGAACTCGGATATCCTATTCATTTGTTTAGTTAATATATGGTTTACTGGTTCAGGAAATAATTGATGATCAAGATGAAAGATTAAAAAGCTTGAAGAAAGAACTTGGTGAGGACGTGTACAAAGCAGTGACTGCAGCTCTGAGAGAGATAAACGAGTACAACCCAAGTGGAAGATACATCACTTCAGAAGTGTGGAATTACAAGGTGGGTAGAAAAGCTACGTTGGAAGAGGGAGTTGACTATTTACTTACATTATGGAAAAGTCGGATGGAAAGAGGGGTTTGACATTGATTGTCCTCTACCCTCTTTAGCGTGATGGCAGTGCTTCGGCGAAGAAATTTAAGCTCTGTATGTTTAATATCTACCGGTCAATCGCCTGGGATAATACTATGATGTATGGATCTTATGTACTTGTATCTCTGTTTCGAACTTGGTAACTGTGTGTGTGGTCTCTAAATCTACTTAGATTTGGATGCAGGAAACAATATCAAGCTGAAGAGTGAAATTCTGCTGAAATGTTGTTCCATATGAGTTTGCAATCTCCCTTTATACATTTGTTTCTTGCATATGATTTTTTCTTTGAATAAGGAATGGATTTTTTTATATGAAAATAAAATTAAAATTCATTTGATTAATGTTCTGATTAATCTCTGCTCAGCTGATATCCCCAGAGACCGTCTTTTAGAACATTGAAAATGAAAAAAAATCTATACATGAACTACGTAGAAATTGAAATTGATCACTGAAAGTAACATTTTATATACAAGATGTTGCTATTTTTTTTTTGAATAAAATTCTTGAGCATTATTATTTTGTGCGTTTATATTCTCTATCTGTTTGGTAAATATGATTTCAAGAACTCCTTTGTTTGCGAGTGTCTCAACTCTGATTGTTCCAACTATCAAAATGGCCTCTAGATGATGACATGTATAGATATTAGTGACTGGATATGCATGTATTGTGACAGTAAGAATCATAATTATTGCATTGATGACAAGTGAAATTTGTATCTAGAGTCGTGGTCTTGTGTAACTTGTTCATTCTGGCAAGCATGAGAGATCTTGCAGTATCCGCTCCAAAACTATTGAACATGCAAACAATCCGAGCCTCCAAAGACCAAGTCCTGCTTTAGATATTGCTGTCTTGTTCCCCGTGTTGTCGTAATTTCTTTGATACATTACATAAGCCATTGCTGGTGGAAGAATTCCGTACAAGATTGTCATACAATAACCTCCCTGTTTCACATTCGAAAGCAAAGTAATTAAGTGAACTGAAAGTGTCTATACGAAAACTTGTTTGAGGTTCAACAATTATGTCTCACACCTGAACTTGCAAACTATGAAAGAACGCGAGAAATAATGATAAAGATACTCATTTTTGAATTTAAAATGACAAAAATAACAATTTTCAAATGTATGGTTATTTTTAACCAATAGGATACCAAGTGGTTATTGGATATCTCATTTTGTATAAGATACTCCACTGACAAATGGGTATCCAAAAAAATAAAAAAATTGAGATACCCAACTCATAAATGCGCATCTTATACAAAATGAGATACTCAATTACGAGTTGAGTATCCCATCCGTTATAAATCACCCATCACTTTCAAAATTGTTATTTTCACAATGATGTTTTAAAAAATGGGTATTTTTAACCAAGAAAACGATGATTATATGTTAGCTTAATGTTAGTTGTGACTATATACACTTGAACTTTGTATGCTCTATGCCTCCATGATGTTAAAGGCTTCAGATTGGACAAATGACTAGAAAAGAGCACAAATAAGACCGTACTGCAATGTCTGTGGCGGCAGAGCATGCATCTGGAACTGTCTTTGACACAAACAGAGTTGGCGCAACTACCATTGTTGTTGCTGTGACATTTGCTTTATTCTTCCCCCACCAGTTTTTTAGCCATAGTTGTTTGCTTGGTTCCTGCTAGAGTTGTGCATTTTGTTTTAGTACTGGCAGACTGTATTTAAACTACAATACAACGTAGGCACGTAGCTGGTCTCATCGATAAGAAGAAAAATAACAAGTAAATCATTAAGCACCTAACCGGAGTTACTTTTGATGGAGAACTTTTAAATATCATATTGAGTTGCTCAAGAGAGTCCCAATTATTGATGTTCCTATAGCTAGCAGTAAATTGTTGAGCCTGAGATGAGAGGCCAAATGCTATCGCATTCCAAACAAGAAATGCTACCAATGAGACTATACTTCCTAGCAAAAGAGAAGCCCTTATACGTCGTACATCCCCCTCTAAATATGCACAAAGAACTGTATATATGGCAGTGTCATTGCCGTGCCCTTGATAGAATCATTCAGAACAAAAATATATATTTACACACAGCACACACACTCACCAGGTACAAGATCATGATAAACCAACGAAAAAATCATCACTGGAATCGTGGATGGAACTTTTGTCCAGTCTCCGTTTCCCTCAAACCCTGACCATCCTCCAAATACTACTACCAGAACCTCAATCAAGGCAAGCAAACCTGTTTCATAAACTCTAACAGATCTTAGCATAACAGATAGAAACTACCAGGATATCGACGCTGCCACATCATTAACAAACACAAGTCAAATTTCGGTTACAAAGTTATACCTATCATAGAAATAGTGAGCCATTGATTAACTTGATCAGTGGTATGTGTTCCGCCAACAGTAATGAGAGTACTGAAGACAGCAGTAAACAAGAAGGCTGCAGCCGACTTGGGGATATTTAATAAATGTTAGAGGATCTCCCCAGACTTAGAACTGTAAGCAATCATAGAAGTGTAACCTAGGAAAACATAGGTGGCAGTAGCCAAGGAACCACCCCACTCTCCAAGTGGATTCTTGGGCCATTGTTCTGATAGAGATTACCTCTAATTCATTCTCTTCTAAGCTCTTGTTCTTCTTCTTCTTTAGCAACCCCACATTGACTTCAACTAGCAGAAGTGCTTCAATTAAAAGAAATGCCCAACACACAGTAATCGATATTGTACATGGAATTAGTCCCTGATTGTCAAAGTAAACTAATCACATATACGCATAAACACACATAAGAAAATACATACAACCTACAGTATATGGAGTGAGAGATTACGGCAGGAGAAGTTTTCTTAGGGAGAGTAAGTTTTCCAGAACTGATACTGGTGCCAATAATCAAAGCAACTGCACCAGCTATAGATCCCTTCTTCGGAGAAATGTATAGAGGCTCTTCTTTCAGTTGTGCAAGCCATATAAACTTTTTCTGTGGCTGCAGAGCACAAACTTTCAAACTATGTCTTGATTTTTCTCGTCGTAAACCGTAGTAGACGTAAGAATTAACACAGGCGCTGCAACAGTTCACCAAAATCACAAAAGCATAAGAGTTACTAGTAGTATAAAGTAAGGTGATTGAACAAGATTGTGAGAGAGTGGAGTTACATCATACATCCTTAAACTTGACTGATCTTTTATGTCATGTACAGAGCACAGTGCCCTGAATCTGATATTTTCTTCGGATTTATATGATACTTTGGATGAGGTGCAGAGAGGAGGGAATGTACTGCAAATTCATGAAGGCAAACAAGAATACAGGAGTCTGAAGGAATGGCTAAATGGAATATGCAAGATTTCCAAATATCTTGGAAGTGGGGTCCTTCAAAGAAAATATGACTGGTAAGAATGAGCTTTCAACCAAAAGTGAAGGATGGCAAAGTCAGTGGTAGGACTGGGATTACTTAGACTTATGTAAATACTTTTAACTTGTATACCACATGTTGCTCAACTCTATTCTTGATATTTTCTGTGAACAGATGCAGGATTGTTTTCTCTGACTACTATATGTAGCTATTTTCTAATAATTTAGTTAATAAACCAAATATTTACTTGAGTAATTAAAATTTCAGTTCCAACGCTGAATATGACAGGCCTAAACTATTCAGTTTGATTTTCATCCAAGTAAAATCAAAAAATAATCAACAATTTGATTATCAGATAATGAATGGTTGATTGACCTTCTTGCCACCACGTTAACAAAATTTGACCATTTTCATGCAATTCACTACAAAAATTACACTCTTGGATGGTACAAAAAGAACTCAGTGATGCAAAGCAAGTTTTGCTGATGATACAAGATCTCACTGATGAACGATAATTCAGTATCCGAGAACCACCACATGCGTGCACCCTAAAGTAGTAGTTCAGCAGACTGGGGCTTTAAAATTGATTCCTGTAGATCTGAATTTATGGGAAATAGCTGATTTTGTGCATATTGTGCCATCAACTGATCCACGAGAACCAGCGCTACCATACTTTCCACCATAGGGACAGCTACACCAACAGAAACAATTATTTATAAATTTAAAGGGCAATTCCTCAGATAGCTCCTTAAAAATATGCAAATGATATGTGAACGTTTCAAGTAATTAAACAAATTAATAATGACGCATATACAGAAAAAGAAATACATACGTTCAGTAAATAATAAGAATAAAAGGCGACGACAAATCTTGCAATATTATATTAAAGAAACTGACATGGTTTTGCTCCTCTTGAGTCTTGACTATAACTATAGTTCAACTTATTTTACTTCTAATTACATAGTTCTATTAACAAGTTCAAGATATATGAAAAAGATAACACGAACCTCTTGGGACAACACAAGGATCATGACGACCACGAGCAATAAGCTCTGTCTCGTGTTTATCTCTGGTCACTGTATTTTGTTTCTTCTGCAGATCAACATAGCGACAGATAAACATTCACATTATTTAGGTAAAGAAACTGAAGTTTAAATTTTAAAGTGTACAAAATTCCAAACTCCTGACTTCCTTGAACAAGATCAGCCAAAACTCTTTGGACAATTCCTAAATTGTGTTACAATATGCCTTCCGGGAATGCTTGAGTGTCTGGGAGGACAAGGGGGTGGTTAATAATAAGAAAGAGATTTAACTTACTCCGATAGTAGATGTTGGCTTGAAGGCAATTCTCATAGTGATGATTTCTCCATTTGATATGCCACCCTGCACATTATCGTAACTTAATTGAACAAAAAATTTATATACCGCAGATAATGATTCTGAACAAACAAACCCTTAAAGATGAAACACAATCTACTACCTGTATCCCGCCAGATCGGTTTGTTCTAGTCCTGATACGACCATGCTCATCTCTAAAGAATTCATCATTGTGTTCACTCCCAGTCAAAAAAGTACCTAACAACATGTCACATTTAGAGGTAAAGAACTAAACAAAATATGCATCAATCAAATAGAGACACCCACAAAATTACTATAATATTCCACTGATGTTATCAAAAGGCAGCTGAATAATACAAATCAGACATACTACTGACCAGAAAACCCGCTGCCAATCTCAAAACCCTTTGTTGCAGGCAATGACATAGCAGCTTTAGCCAGCTCAGCTTCAAGTTTATCAAATACTGGTGTGCCAAGACCCTATAAATAATAATTGAAATTTTTTATCTCAACTATTAGTGCACGTAGAGCTCTGGAAATAAGGTGAAAAAGAGCTTACACGTGGGACATTTCTCGCAATGCACGTAACAACACCACCAACTGAGTCACCTCTCACTCGAACAACATCGATAGCGGCAATCATTTTTTCAGCATACTCAGGATTTGGGCATCGCACAATGTTACTCTCTATCTAATAATTATGGAGATTATAAGATCAGATAATATAAAAGAAAGAATATAGTTTTTGGAGGTGTGAGGGGAGGACTTTACAGAAAGCATATAAATTTGGGTTATTAACATTCTAACCCTCAAAGTTTTGACGAAAATACACATCAACCCTCAAAGTATAAAAACGTACTTCTACGTCCTTAAAGTTTGTCACTTGTATATCCTGACCCTCAAACATTGTAGTTCAATATTGTTTTCCTATTTTACCCCTGATTCTATTGTATATGTTTATGACATTAATTCAGAACTACTTTCTTTGTTTGCACTTGTAATGGCACATCATTATATAGGAACCCAACATTATCTAGTCTACGACTTCGAAGTGGGTGCATTAGTGATTATTGCATAACGGATTCTTGAAATTTCTTCATTCACTTTCGATTACTACTAGTGGCCTTTGATTGTTAATTGATGATACATCTCACCCATAACTACTCTTTTTGCATCAACTACATGAAATTCATCCATAAAATCAACAAACTATATATGTCGGAGGCTTACAGAAACAATTCGATATAATGGTCAGGATGTAAAAATGCTAAATTTTGAGGGCTATTACGTATATTTGTGGAAACTTTGAGGACCAAAATTGATAGTACAAGGGTAAAATTGGAAGAAAATTATGAAAAAATATGAAAAATGGTCGATATGTACAAGTGCCATTTGCTAAACTTTAATGGCGTGAAAGTATATTTTTGTACTTCAAGGGTTGTTGTGTACTTTCGTGTAAACTTTGAGGGTTAAAATGGTAATAATCCTATAAATTTTGATGATGACTATATACAAAATTCTAATAAAGGTTTTTTAAAACAAAATTTTAAAAGAGACAAAAGCCTTGTTCCAATTTTTGCGCAATCCACAAGACAAAACAGTGTGCTTATCATCCAACCTACTACTGTCTAGGTCTTTCAGTTGACTTATCTTGATTCATAACAATGTAAGACTGGTGAAACCTCATCTATACTAAGAGAATAATGCAACAAGAACACTGTATTATATAGTAACACAGTCAGTACTTTGTCTTTTGATACCCAAACAGATTATTTTACCACTAATCACACTATCTTCCGTCATTTGATGCCTTTTTGCAGCTGCTCAATTTTTTTCAAAAATCTTGAATAATTCAAAAATTGAAGAAATTTTTTGTAATCTTTAACCTCCCAAAATTTAAATATTTCTTAAAAGAGGAGGAGCTACTTAGACCCCAGAGTAGGCTGTGGAGTACCCTGGGTTCTAAATAATATACATGTACCATTTTAACAAAATAATACAGATAGGCCAGTGGTCTGTGACTTTGCATACATCTTTTCCTCACAATACCCAACTTCCAATTGGGGCGTAACTGTGAATTTTTGATTTGGGTTACAAGTCAGTATCGTGTGTACGTGTCTAGACGTTGAACGGATTATTTAATTTGATGTGGAAGTTGATGTTATTGTTGAATGTTTTAGTTAAATCTTGTAATAAAACTAAATAAGACCAAGAGAAGTGGTATTCACTATAAAGAAACTAGTACAAGACTCCTTAAAGACAACTGTCAAACTAATAATTGCCAATTTTACCACATTACATCTGTTCAGGTTATTAAAAATATTTCCTGCTATCTTCTACCGTTACTATAATTATAATAATGAAAGGCAAACATACCTGATCGAGTGTCAGACTCTCATGATCAATCAAATCCTCTGGCAGTACAACCTTGTGGGCTTGAGAGACATAAGCAAGAACCTGATTTTGTTTAGAGTTGTTACAGATGTATTACGTGTAACCGTACAAGTACTTTAAATAACATGTAATGATGCCCATTATGTTCTTTCCATTTGGGTGGGAAGGGGGGGGGATGGAATGTTTGTAACTCATAACAATCAACTACACACGTAGATGCATAGATTTTAAAGAGGTTCTTCAGGCTTATTTAGACTAACAAACAAACTCATGCTATAGCATACATATTGCATAATTTTCTGCTTGATTATTTATTCATCCTAGAGAGCAAACTAATAAACTGCAAACAGTCTCACTAAACTCAGGTATACTTGAACTAGACAATTTTATGCATTACTATAAGAATTAGCATAAATCAATGATTACAATATTGGTGGTAAAAAGAATGCTTATTACTTGGCAAGAAATAAGGACTGCTTACCTACAAACAGCTATAAATCATATAAAGAAAAATTTAAGTATGCACTATGTAAAATATACATGATAGAGACTTTATATACGTCCATAGTACATTTACTATTTTTCTTTCAACATATCACATTGCGTGCCTCTGTACATGATGTATGAACATGACAATTGACTATTTAAAACAAAACTTGTTACCATCATATGAATGAACTCACCTCAGTTCCTGAAAATAGCTTGAGAATTTTCTTGGCAACAGCTCCAGCTGCAACTCTCCCTATAGTTTCTCTAGCAGATGACCTTCCACCGCCCTAGATTGGATAATATCAGGTTTTATATAAGGAAAGTTATTTTAGAATGGATCTATTTGTTTAATAAAGATTTGTAGTTAAAATTACAAGACTCTGAAAGATGTTACCTGTACAGATCTCACCCCATACTTGAAATCATATGTAGCATCGGCATGAGAAGGCCTGTAAGCTAATGACATTTCTGTATAATCCTGAAAAATTAAAAATGAAAAGATTGACTTAATGATCTTAGTAATAACTAATAACTCAATAAAAGCTAGAAATTTAAGCAAGCACAGTAATGCTAGAAATCAAAATAATGATCGACTGATTGTACAGATTTTTTTATGGTATTTGGTCATTTGGGGTAATATAGGAGGTATTAGCAAAAATGAGCAAAGTGCTTTGGCATCCCACAAAAATTTCCTTGCCACATAAATTTATCTTGGATTAGAGGCAAACCGAGGATGCTCTGCAGAGCACTTTGAAATCCTAAAATATAAATTAGCAAGCAGCCCCATTTGCCATCAATTTTCATGAATCAGTGTCGCAAGCATGATTGACCATATACCCATAACATGAAGTAATAAGTCAAAGCCACATATGTTACCACTTCAATGCAAAACACTGCTCAAAAACTGATTCTACAAGGTGACTATTTCAACAGTCACAGATCACTTTCTTTTTCTTGTCTTTGTATTCAATTCCTAAAGATTACCCTCTTTATAAATCAAACATATATGACGGAACCGGGTACTCACGTTTCCTCTTTGATCGGTATTGGGCACCTTTACCATTATAGGAGTGCCAGTAGTCAATCCTGCAATTGATGCACCAACTATCAGGCCGTCTTAAGAAAATAACAGAGTTCTCAAATAAGCAAATTAAAAATGCAAAGAAATGCAAATAAAGATATACCTTCAGAAACACCAGAATATATGGTGCATGTGTCAGTCTCTTTTCTAGGGGTAGTAATTCGGCTCTGACCTGGTCTCCTGTATAGAGAATACTTAATTATAAATAGAGTATTTAAAATAACAAACATAAAAAAGACCAGCAAATAGCTCATATGAAAACCTTCTTTAGAGAGTGTTACCAGCCACTTTCATCTAGGGTTTTTGTAGTAGCAATATAACAAATTAAAGTGTACATAAGAACACCTAATCATGCAGCTTTAAGTTTTGAAATCTGAATTCTGAAATAAAACATACTGAGACCAACATAAACCTATTTAATAAGGTAACCTTTAAAAAAAGTTGTGCGCGCTTCCCTACAAATGTGAGCTTTCTTTGAGCTGATGAGTGAGAATTTTAGTCTCAATACTAGACTAGATATGTAATGCTCATCTTATCATTCGTATAATGATAGTTACTTGCTTTTGCTATTTAACTAGCATTAAAAAAGGCGTTACTACTTATTAGTAGTTTAGTAGGGTTAAGTGGAAAACCGATGGTTAGAGACATATTCTTATATTTATGACTCACATTCAACAGGGCAAAATTTTAAGCTACAGTTTCCTTTTTATTTCGAGTCTTCTTTCTTTGCTTTTTCTGTCCAGCTCATTGATACGTTCTCAAGTATAAGGTACTAGTTACGTTTACAGGCACAAAACAGAGAGACTTCCGTATCAAGAAAATTGATTATAACAGTTCTAACTTCTACATCTACTAAATGGAGCAAAATATCATGTACAAAATACCTTCTGTCAAGATCTACTTGCATATCCGCTTCAGAGAGAGGCAAGCGAGCAGGACAACCATCAATCACACATCCAACACCACCACCATGTGATTCACCAAACGTCGTAACACGGAAATTTGTTCCGTATGTACTCCCAACTGCTTGTATCTCTGTGAATATGGGATTAAATTGAAATAGTCAATTTACTTCATCAGTAAGTTTAATTAGGAATACAAAATCATGTAAAACCTATTAGGAACTGGCCACAAAGTTGAAATATAATTTGAAAAGAAGAACTATTAAACCAATCAAAGGTTCCTAGAAGGTTTTTTCCAGATCATTGAAGCGTTTTTATTCTGAGGACGGAACTGTTTCAAGAAAAGCTTTTACCTTGTTTTCAGTTGGAAATTTGGAATTTAATTACTGGTAAGGGGAAGAAGCCACGATATGCTCAGGTGTTTTCGCATATTACACTAAACAAAATCAAATGGTCTTTCCCTCCCTACTCTATTTTTTTTATCAAGTATTTGTAACTTCCTTTCATCTCCAACTCCACTAAAAAACTAGTGTAAAGCGTTTCATTCTTTTCTTTTAAGAAGAACCCTCCCCATATCATCTTGAATATTTTTATTATTTGCATTAGTTGTAATTAAAATTATCTTCTTAATATCAATATTGTCATCTTTTTAGGGGACCGAGGTGCCAATAGATTTTATATTTGGGTAACAGTTGTGATGCTTACGCAGATGATTTCCTTCGGTTCTCATGTAGATAAATTACTCAAGTATGCAACACTACTGATTGTCTTAGTCACTAATGCAATAATGTAAACAATCATTCAGTTTCAAACTTTGATCCTAATATCGAATCTCTTTATCCGCAATATCATAACTTATCAAAATCATAACAACAAAATAAAAATCAGCACAAATAACAATCTATCTCTATATAAATACAAACAGTCAAGCACCAACATTTTAGTCAAAAAAATGACACTATTAGTCACAGAACATTCAATTAAAAAATATACAGTCAAACCTAATTAAATGAAATACTAATAAATACCCCGGGAGGGTAGTATCGAGATTATTCATTTATCGAGGCTCTGCCGTGAAGCAATTACGAAAAAATTGAAGCAAATATGGAGAAATAAAAGAAGAGTAGTGAGCAAACCGACCGAGCTTTCTGTAATGATATTGGCGAGTTGCGAAATGTAAAGTAGAAAATGGTGAATTTCGGAGGCCCGAATTGGAAAGAGATCCGAAGAGAGAGGATCCATCAGAAGTCGGGGCTCCGAGAAACGGCTTAGTTGAAAGAGATGATGACATTATCACCTGTAATTTGTAATTCAATTCAGAGAAATGAATTGATCAAGGTGTATGTATGCATGTATGTATACACTTGACAAATTGGGTTGGTGGGAAAAGTAGTTAGTGTGTGTGTGTGTGTGTGTGTGTGTTTGGTAAGCACCCAACTCAGATTAGTACAGAGTATCTAGTTATTTACTGGCTAAGCCTGTTTGTTCGGAAAAATAAAATCGTTGGGACTTTAAATAAATATTACTCGTATATATTTTCTCTTTCTATATATTTCGCTGATTTATGAATTCTTGCTTAATTTAAAATTCAATTAATCAAATGTTATAATTCACATAATAATTACACAGTTAGAGAGTATATGTAAAATTATTAACTAAAATGGTTTTCTATAATTATTGTGTAAAAAAAATTACTAAAAGAAGTTTATTCACTCCAATGGTATTATATATAATAATAACTATGTAAAATTATATATAAGAGGTTTATTGATTCGATAAAAATAGAAAATTAAATATGATTATCTATAATTTTTGATTAAGAAGAAGAATTAGTAATTCAAATATGAGAATTTTTTAGAACATATATACATTTGTAAGGTTATAAGCTAAATATTAAAAAATGTATGCATACTAGACTATGAGTACTCGATTAATTTTACCGGAGGAAATGTAAAACACTCGCAGCTGGCTATCTTGCACAATGCACAAACTTGTTTTTTCAAATCAACAGAGTAAGCAGTTTAATTTTCAACAAAGGTTTGGGCAGTGTGTTGATCACTTCTACAGTAATTATTACTCTTTCAGTCTCACCCATTTGTTTACATTTCGGAGAGGGTGTCTGATACACATTTTAAGGTACATATAAAGTATAGTTTCATAACTTATTTTTTAATTTTTTTTTCTCTGAATAAAAATTTAATGTTCAAATTTTTATTCAGGAATTTTTTTTTTATTATGTTATGAAACTATATTTTATCTGCACCTTAAAATACGTGCCGGACACCTTTTTAAAAATGTAAATAAATGGATGGGAGGGCGGGATTACATCACAACATCCATGGTATTAACATGAGAATCAACATCATGGCATTACATGGATTTATTTCCAGCCATTAACCAGAATAATTAGTACATCTCTAGCATTGTTGTGCATATCTAATATCTATTCAGATATAAACATTGTTGCTTCTTGAATATTATAAATTGATTATAAAATATATGCATGCTACATGATTATTGTACATCACTTGTGGATATCAGGTACTATTTGTTAAAAAAACTCTGGTGAATTCACTTGTAAATTACAAGTTAAAAATGCTGCCCTCAAGAGTCAAGACTTGCTATTTAATAAACGGAAAGACAATTTATGACATGCCTGCAACAAATTTATATTGCAGGGAAAAACACTACCTGATCCTGGAACCAGATAATAAAAATATAAACTAAAACAACCAAGAACAATCACAATGTCAGTCCAATCTTTACAATCTGATCCAACCAAAGAACGATATCGGTTATACCAGCACGTTCGATTGGATTTTCCTTTAGAGCTAGCTCTGCAACATCAGCGAGTTTAAGCAGGGGTTCTACATTTCTTGGCAAAGCTGCATTTCTATCGAAAATGGCAGCTGCCCTTCCCCGTCTTATCAAAGGCAAGCCCCACTCGACAATGTCTGGAGGTGCATATTCACTGTCATAAGCTTTCCTCCCACTCAAAATCTCTAGAAGAACAACTCCAAAATTATAAATATCATTTTCCATGCTTCCATTTGAACCCATGTCATTAACACTCATAAGTCCAAAGTCGGACACTCTTGCATCCCAGTTAGAGTCCAAAAGAATATTTGAGGCCTTCAAATTATGATGAACAATAGTGGGGCAGGCTGATTTATGAAGGTATTCAAGCCCTTCTGCAGCTTGTAACGATATCTTTAATCGCAGATTCCAATCGAGAGGAGAAAGTTCCCCGTGGAGATGATCATGAAGTGTCCCATGTGGCATAAGCTCGTATACCAGTAACCTCTCACCCATTTCTGAGCAATAGCCCAGCAAATTCACAATATGGTTATGTCGAATATTGCAAAGAACATCTAGTTCTGCTTCAAATTCCCGGCCATTAGTGCGAATTATAGTGGCAGCGTTAGCCCTTTTAACAGCCACTTGAGTACCATTAGCAAGAGTGGCTTTGTACACAAATCCATAGCTTCCACGTCCAAGCTCATTAAACTCCTTGAAACCATTTGTAGCATCTTTTAATTCTGAGAGACGGAACACCTGTGCTGTTCCAATAGTAGCTGTTGTTGAAATAAATAATTCATGGTCAAGGCTAGATTCAGCCTCAACAGACTGCTTGTGAAAGCAAGAGAAGCACTGTGCTTTATCGCTCTCTTCATTCGAACTTACAAATAATCGAGGAATAACACAGCAAGCTGAAAAAACTAAAACTAAAAGTAATACACAAGATCCAACGATAATCACCAACATCTTGATATTAGGTTGCTCTTTAGGTTGGTTCTTGGATGAAGAAGGAACCCCACAAACATCCCAACAAGACTTGCTCTGGCAGAGAGAACAAGCACTGCATATTCTGTCAACATTCTTACTACATCTGCTAGATGGGAAAAATCCTTTTGAGCAATTTGACCCACAAGGCAAGCAGATCTTTAAGTCTGGTTGAACACATACACTAGCCAATTCTGCTTCATTAAGAATACTTACATTGAATGAGAACTTGCCATCGCCACAAGAACTTGGAGAACAAATTCCGGGACTACACAATTGCAATGGAGGACTGTAATTTGGGGGAGACTGCCCTTGAACATCCCAACAATCAAGAACTAAGTCAGCTTCCCTAACCCCACAACTTGTGAAGTCAGACGAAGCAATGGCAGTAAAGCCATAATCTTTTGGGACCATAGAAGCCTTGATGCTCCCCCAACATTCAATGCCATGATCATCCTCTCGAATTCCACAAAAATGATGGGCACCAGCGGATAATGCCACAAAACGAATGCCTACGGGGAAATCACCAAATTCTTTGGAATCTCCCCAGCATAACAATTCCCCAGTTTTACTAGAAATCCCACAAACAGAACCCCTCCCAGATGCTAAACTTTTTACACTCTCTGAAACACCCAACTCACCCGATTTTGGACCCCAACAAACAACCCCTCCATCTTTAATCACACCACAACTAAACTCATCCCCAGAAACAATATCATAGAAAACAGACTCACCCACAGACGGATCAAAAAATGAAGAATTATACAAAAGAACATTTTGAACATTATTCGAAGATTCCGAGAATTCCCAACAATCTACATTCCCATAATCAACATTAGAATAATAAGAACCTCTAATAGCACATACATGACTCTTTCCAGCAGCTATCTTTGAATAAGTACTATACTTAATACTAGGTTGAAGAAGATATGTACCAGAGCTAGACAATGTCCAACAATAAGGCTCCGATCGATTCGACGTGATGCCACAAAGAAACCCCTCACCACCAGAAAGAGCCACCATAGCTGGCAAAGTACTAACATATGCCAAAGAAGAAGAAGATGATCTGTTATTATTTTTCTCCCAGCATATAATTTCTTGTTTCCCACCTGCATTAATGGCACAAAAGAAACCATTTTCACCAAATGCAGCGGCAATGGGTCCTAATGAACCATAACCAAATGCAGATACAGTCATCGATGATAACAGAATGAGAAGCAACATATGATAAGAACAGGACAGGCTTGTTTGGTTGACCATATGTGATTTTGGTACTTATCAATGTTATAAAACTATTAGTATCATGAAGTTGCAAGTCAGAATCAAACTTTTAACTTCAATTCAATGCAGGATTTCAAAGTTTGTAAGAATGAATATATATATATATATATTGAGGGAACAGGGGAAAGTCAGGGTCTACTAGTCTGGCTGGCTCACGATAGTTAGTGTAATAAAAAATGTTCCTGCTGGTTTTCAGAAGTTAACGAATAAAATATTTCAAATTTGAGAAATCGACCAAAAAAAGAGTATAATTTTATAATAAACTGGGGAAGTTAAATAATAACACATTTTAAATTTATGGTTAGAGATCGAAGAGCAAAATAATTTTTTTTAATCAAGAACTTCGAATAATTTTTGTAGAAAACAATCTGAACAAGTGGAATTGACTTGATATGCAAATATATACATGCAAACTATAAAAATTATTCTGAATCTAAAACCTTAATAGGAATCGATCTGTCATGCATGTGTCTAGCGGATCGATGTACATATATGTACAATGTATATATAAATGCATGTATATTATAGGTACGTATTGTATTGACTTGTATTAAAACAGTTAAATTGACTGGCATCCCAACTTGTTTATTAAAAAAAGAGTTGCATAACAAAATCGGTAGTTCAAGTACAATCGATAGTAGAAGACTGGGTTTGTTAGTGATTATATGTTATGATGTTAATGATTTATATTGGGTTTGTATAAATAATGTGAATATATGAACATGCAGAATAATAAATAAAAAACAGGGTGTAGGAGAGGGAGAAAACAGGAGGCTAATGTTTTCTTAATATTGTCTTTTTGTCTCCTACACCAAACCATTTTATCATCATGGAATTAACATCGAATATTATAAATGATTTCTATCGAGTATCGATTTCATTCGTTGTCTTCTAAAGATCGATCTTTCCCTTTCCAATCTTTTCTGTTATACTATAATTATTAGTTCATATAATTTATACTTTTTGGCATTTTCCATTCGATAATAATTAGTTGTGAAGAACCTTAATATAAATTTCATTGTGATAAATGCAGTACTACGAACATGAAAACTATTGTTCACATTATAACGGCTAACCTGGGATCAATTTGACCAGATATCATACAAAGTATAAATTATTAAAGTCATTACATGTGCTAAATCACCTACAGGTACACAAAGGACATGATAATTGATAGGATTAAATATAAACAAGTTGTCAAACGAAATAGAAGACAATGAAAGTATAAAATAGTACTGTACGTAGGATATACAGCTGTGAACTTGGTAAACAAACTAGTACGGTAAGGGCAGTACGGGGTTTGACACTACGCCACTACGGCAAAGTTGACGTATGAATCTACTTGATTAGATCTCATGTACAACATCAAGTTGCCATATTAAATAATTAACACAACTTAATAGGAAATTATTAATCTCTGAACTGAAATTAAACTAATTGTTTTTGTTGAATCTACTTTTGAGGGAATACTACGTCTCAGTTATCACTTCTCACTGAAACGGTTGCCTTCAATAAATCTAGAACCTTACACATTAGTCAATATCTGCTACCTAACTATGAGTTTGGACGATTAAAATTGTGACTTACGACTAAGAATAATTTAACGCAATAAACCAAGAGTTTAAAATACAAATTTAGGTAATTTTATATTATAAATAATTTATGAATTTTTAAAAATATAATAATAAAAATAAAAGTAACTTATGAGTAATTTATGACAAATGAATAACTTTTATCAAAATAGGAAAAAAAATCACTAAAAAAAGTATCTAATACTTACTTCTGTCTTTAAGTCAGTTTCTAACTTATTTCTAACTTTAAACAGACATTTTTCAGCTTAAAGTCATAGACAGCTTTAAACCCCCGACTTAAAATTTAGCCAAACAGGCTCTATATTTACTCAAATAACCGCAAAAAAAAATATAATCTAAACTTCAAAACCGTTATAAGCAGTCTTTTTTTAAAGATCAGTTACTGCATAGCAAAGAATAATCGGAATTTAAAAATCATTTTAAACAAGATCAGATACTGCATATATCAGTATAGCATAACACAGACAAACAGCATATTTAGAGACTAATAGCTAACCAAAATACAGATTCAAAGGCAACATCTTAGGGAGTGATTCACGGATTCTGTCTACCAAATACCAAATGACATTTACCACATAAAAGGAACTGGAAAGCTGCACAGCTAGCGCTAGATTGCAATTAAATAGTACAAACTTTCAACAAAGTATATACTTGATGTTATACATGAAATGCTATTCATCTGTCCCATTCCAAACTCCTGACTCGAGGATCCACCATCGGCGCACGATTTTCTGTGCTTTTAGGAGGCTGGTTGATGTATCGGTCCCAGCCCATAATGTGGGGTAAAGCGAACTGCAAAAGTAAGTAATTAATCAAAATGCACATGCGGCATAAGAGACAGTTGCATGGAAAAATCAACAGGCAAAAAAGAAAGAACCTGCTTTAAATTGAATCCAGAGTAATAGACAGGCATGTGACAAAGTTTTACTCATTAGGAGGAGATGCATATGTAACCTTGTTTTCACATACTGTATAGCAAGAATATTCATGCACTGAAAATAGGTGGCGGAGCCACTAAAGACCTAGGGATATGCTTGGAGTACCCTGAATTGTTTGAAATAAATGTCTTATATACATACAATATCATGCAAATTGCAAAACGTCGAGTAGCACCCTACTCGACCCATATTGAAGAGTGTGGGTTCGATTCCACCCACTAATATTTTTTTTTATCACCCTGTGTGTTTAAATTCTTCTTCAGATCCTTGATTCCTTGCTTTTGTTTTTCACCAGATTTTTTTGGAGTACCCTGATAAAGATTCCTCCTTACGCCTGTGATTTGAATCAACTCGAACAAGATTTTGGGCTCAATAAGAAACTCGAGTTGAGTCGAGTATTTTGAAGCTCGACTCGTTAACCTCGAACGCAAGCTCGGCTCGAGCTTGATATAATTTTTTTTTCTTTCTATACATATTTATGTATTTATACGTCATTAAAATTATATTTTAAATTATCAATTAGTATTTGTTTCCCATATTTATGTATTTATACGTCATTAAACTTTTAAGCTCGACTCATTAAAAAAAACTCGAAATCGAACTCGATACGCAAAAACTCGACTCGAATTACACCAATGCCCCTCCTCCTTATGCCACTATCAATAATATACAAGAAAACCCTTGTGATGGCAACTTAATATTTATGTACAAAAAAACTAGCTGTATAAACTCTAATTTCTCTTATTCAAAAATTGTACTCAAAATTGGTGTCCCTGGCGGATACTCACACGATCTCAATTTAAATTTCTCTTCTCACAAATTGTACTCAAACTTGGTGTTTAACTAACCATTTTAACAAAAGCAAAGTATTGATGTCAATTTGCAATATATATTGACGTTTGATTCACTTCTACAAAAAAATGAAACTAATTAACTTAAAATCCTCGTAATGCATTTGTTACATTTGCATAGAAATTTTAGTTTTGTCATAGATTTTAGCATACATAAAATCAAATATAATATTATATTGGTATTCCCTCAATTACATGAGCAAAACGATACCTCAATATTTGCGTTCCTCAGTCAAACAACCTCAGAATTGGACACTGTAATAGCACATTTTCCAATATCTTGACTATTTTTCCATCAACTCACCATCCGTCATCAACATTTTTAAAAGGCCATCCTTGAAAATGGTGAGGTTAATATCACTCTTTTTTAAGCTCCTCATAAGTAACTACTTTGGCATGTGGCCATACTTTTTTGACAAAACTAGTCAATTTTTTTGTCAATCTATCCTTTCTTATCTATCTTATTTGCTATGACTTACTTTTTGAAAAAGTCATGGCTTTTTAAATTCCAAGGCCCAAAAAGCACCTTACTTCATCATTATTGTTCTTTCACTACATTTTGGGCCTCCCGTCCTATTTCACCTCAGAACTCTACAACAAACTAAACCACATCTAATTGGAGATAGTTTAGCTCACACACTTCTTTTTTTGCTCCTAAAAACAAATTTACTTAACTTCGTAGATTTCACAGATTTTTTTATTATAAAAAAGCATCCTTGGCCGAATTTAAGTTCATCTTGCTGCGAGATTGCTTCATTCTTCTCTAACCACTGGTAATCTTACTCAATAAAGTTCCATGAAATTCATAGACTCCAATTCTACGAAGGTATCCTATGGACGATTTTTCTTCCGGTTTAGGTTCATATTGTTTAATATTCCATCCTTCTTATCCACAGGCTCAACATTATATCATAAATTTTGCAGATTCTCCAATCCCACAAAAACATTCTTCTGACAAGTGAAAATCTCACAACAAAATGAACCGAAACGAGAAGAAAATTGCCCTTAAAATGACTTTGCAAAATCAGAGAACGAACAGAAATCCTTAATGTTAAGCCAGTAGATGAGGAATACAAAAAAAATCTCACAACAATATAAACCTCATTCAAATAAAAAATATCAAGAAGATACCTTGTGGAATCTGAGAATCTGCAGAATTCAAGGCATATTGAGGCGGTGGATGCGGAAAAGAACAAAAGCAATCTTGCAACAAGTTGAGCCTAAGTTCGTAAAAAATCTAAGGATGTTTTGTGTAAGTGAAAAATCTACAAAATTCGGGAGATTCTCATAATAGGGGAGGAGCGTGACCAAAAATATCTCCAAAATTTCTATGCCTAAATATTTCATTAAGTGTGTTCAAAATATTTAGAGGTAGAATCAAATGATAGATCAAAATTTGTCCTGCTCTGCTATTTCAATTTTCAAGGACTTTTTCAAACTTAAGACCATGCATGATATTAGTAAAAATAAGTTTGAAAGCAATGATAAAGGAAAATGTTTAAGGTAGAGAGATTTAATTTGGGTCCTGGGAATCTTCAAATCTATGATATTGATTCTAGGTTCAACAAACAACATTGACATGAAACTAGAGATTTGATAGAAATATTTACGAGTTTTATGATACAAAGATGGCCACATGCCAAAGTAGCTCCTTATGGATTTTTCCGAAGTGGTATGAGCTTGAAATATAGTGATATTGACCTTATCATATTCAAGGATAATCTTTTATAAAATAGAGATGATGCATATATAGTAATTGGCTGGTTGTAAAGAATATGTTGAGAAATTGGAAAGTGAGAAAGCAAATTTAACTTTGAGGGAACGCAGAAAGTTGTAGTATTGTTTTGCTCATGTACTTCCTAATTCAACAGATATGAGTATATGAAAATAACAAGATTCGAGTGCAGAAACACAACATCTAAAATTAATATTAATATATAATAATACAACTAATGTGAATTGAAATAAATGCATAGCTTAATCATCTAAATAGACAAGGATTTAAGTTCAAATGTCTGATTATTTATGAAAGTGAATGCTTACATTAATACATCTTGCTAATTAACATTGATAGTTTGTATAGTTACTTAAAGACCAATTTCAAGTACAATTTGTGAAAGAAAAAATAAAATTTGGTATTGCGCTAGTATCGAATACGAGAATAATTATATTTTACTGATTTTGATCAACATGCCCCATTTTGTCATCGCTAAGAAAGCAATACTATTATTATTGATGTCTGGCCTAATAATTAGGCCCATAAAAACTTAGAGACTTCCATGTATACATGATTCATTGGAAATGGGAGATATTAAAAAGCAATCACGAAAAACTCAGAGGTAGAATACGCATAGTTAGACTCATATATTTATAATTAGGCGTATATTTATACATTAGGCAGATTTTGTCCCAGCCAAGCTATTCTGGTACCTTTACATGTACAGAGCTGCACACTATCCAAATCAAATATGCAACCGGTCTATTGAATTGAACCTAATATGCACCCAGTTTTAAAGTTAAACCATATTACTTCCAGCTACTTTAATTATAAATAAAACTCGAAAGATATCCAAATGGAGAAAGAAATTACATCTTATTCAGATTTTAGCAACCAGATATTTACTCAAAAGAAGTTTCTTATTCTTTATTTTTAAAAAAAGGATAATTCTGGTGCACAGGCTCTACTGTGATAACATAAAACAGTAATCAGCAAATCACAACTAAAGTTAATAGATGTAGCAAACAGTATCCGCTATACAAGGAAATAGTCACCAGAATTTCATTTGACTATTCAAATACGTGCACAAAACAAAGGTTGGAAGATATCATACACTGAAAGCAGTGCGCATCACTGCAAACTCGGCTTTAGTAACAGGAACTGTTACTCGCTCGGTGATCTTCTGGATATTGTTCACAACACCTGCAAAGAACATTCATAAATGGACAATATAATTAGCTATTGCACAAACATATCAGCAACAGGTAGCTCAGCTGTGCATTGTGCTTCTGATGACATTAAATTCTAATACACCAGATTCCATGATATGGGAGGATACCGAATCAGGACCCCAGAATTTCCAATTGCAACTAATTAGGGCTTAGTTTTGAAATCCTGATTATAACACACTAAATTTACCAATTTTTATCAGGTTGGCAATGCAAGGGAATGCAAGTGGGAACTTAGTTAACAGGTTGCAACTCTGTTCTGGTAGCTGGAAAGGCTGATGGATGATATTAGACCCATAAACATATTAGAATGGTTTAAAGAGAATACCAAGGTCCCACTTGTTTACTTCTTAATATATCTGTATGGGCTGAACTCGATCATGAAGTTGATTAAGGTTATCTGACCCTGAGTTTTTGCTAGCTGACCGAATCAAATAATGCTTAATCAATATTGAAATGTTCATATTCAAAAGTGCACCGGAACAATTCAGACATTCTTTTCTACCTAGCTAATCTTTGTATCCTTCCTTAACTCTTTCAAAAGACTATAATCTCTAATTTGTATGTATGTATAGTTCCAATATGTTAATACAAAATATTAAATAAAAGTTTAATTTTTTTAAATGCACATATTTATATATTAATTCATTTATGTAGGTCTCTTATATGATAGTAATATGATTCATGAGATAAATATATATTATATCTCTGAATATCTTTCATATTTAATCTAATCTAAGTGATAATATTGTAATATATATAAATAAATACATGAAATAATTTTATTTTATTCTATTAATATATTAAATTGAAATGATTAATCTTGACAGATTTGAAATGATTAATAAATGTTATAAATATATATTAATTTAACTGTCAATATGTTCATATCTTATAATATTAGTTATATTTATTCTATAATGAATACATTATATTTACCAGTGGAGTCTATTTAACTATATATCTAACATGAATAAGGATAACCAATATTTATGGTAACTACATTTAAGCGATTAAATATTTTTAAGGGTAAAATAGTAATATTAGATCATTCAAACTTTATTAAAATTAATTGCCAAACAGTATTAGTGATTGGGGATTCAATTCTTCTTAATACATTCAGAAATTTGAATCAGTTGCCAATTTTCATTCAAATATATCAAATATATGACCCCCAAGTATATTGTACTTGCACAAACAGCAGAAACAAAAGATCATATTATAAACCATGTATCAACTACTTGCAGACATCACTGCCATTAAATCATACTGAGTTCAAATTTACAAATAGTGTAAATTTACAATCAATTATTTGACTGGTTTTACAGGAGCATACAAATACAAATGAATAGATATTAGATATGCACAACAATCAATTATAGATTGTATATTTTAGATATACGCAAGTACAAATGACTATAAAAACTTACTCAAAGATATGAAATAACCACTACCATCTGCGTGTGGTTTTACTTGTAATGTCTTCCTCACTTGGCCAGCAGTGCTGCAATAATAAGAGTTTTATAACATCCATAGCAAGCAATGAAAAATCAATCAATTGAACATGTTTGAAATAAATAAAAAATTAGATATATAAGAATTTAAAAGTCTGAACATATTTAAACCATGAAAAACTCACTATAAGAGTAAAAAGAAAAATAGCAAACAAACGAAACAATAATATAAAGTGCACCATAGTCCATATATGTAGATTGTAGAGATTACATGATCTCTAGAAGAGTAACTTACTTAGAAAAACAAGAAACTACAAATATAACTTTCTAAGAAAATCCCAACTCTATAAAAGATTTTCCCGAATCAGTGCTAATTGTTAACTAACTAGAAAGATAATTACGACATGTCTTTTCATCTTTAGTAAAACAACCACCCTTATAATGTATCTAGATTAATCTTGACATGCTTAATTCCACTTGTGTCCCGCAGATACTAACTCAACACCAGACAATTAAATTGTTAACAAATTATATAAACACATCATATAAGAAAACTGAAGAAACATAATTTTTAAAGAAAAGTTAATATCCAATTTATCAAGGATGTACCTTGACTTCATTGCAGGATCATGAAAAAATTCACACGATTCATCAGGACCCAAACTTATCAGTGATCCAATTTCCGTGGGCGATAAAGCAAAGAACTATAAGCCTTATAAACAGTCAGTTAAGCAAATTAAAAATATATATATAATTAGTAAGGAATTAGGTAAGGTAAAAGGTAACAAAAGAAAATTTCCTGTACAAGGAGAGCAAAACTTCCAAGAAAAATTAGAAAAACTATGGCAAGCAACAGATGACATTATATATTATTATTATCATAAAGCTTACACATCTAAACCTTTTTGCATGAACACGCATACTAAGTTATATATACACCATCACATTTAAAAACGATAAATCAAGCCAACTATAAGGCCTTATAAATTACATTTTTTAAATTTTTTTCAGCTTAATTGCTCTTTTTTCTCCGCATGGTGTCTGCAACTTCAATATGGTTAGAGCTGATCAATGCTAACTAATCATTATACAATGCATTTTTATTTGGCCTTTGAAAAATCATCTAAGCAAATTAGATAATAAGAACCTTGTTTAAAGCGAAGTGGATATTTATTTAAAATTTTTATAACACTGTGGGCGACTTCCTTCAAATGCAACTACTCGATACCTTTAAAAAAAGAGTATATTCCTTAAAAAGGCATCCATTCAAAGAAAAGATACATGCCCCTTCATTGAACATTCAAAATACATCCGGTGAATTCCGATCACTTATTTTACGATCCTATTTTGCCAGATCAATTTCGGATGACTCAGAATCTCCCTTCCACTTCCTACTTTATATATCTATACTATATTATTAAAACTGAAACATCAAAAGTTTGGTAGTCGGTTGGTATTTGGGCCGGATAGTTATTATTGGGCCTTAAGTTTTTTAACATTAATCTCACATTAATCTTCTAGCTAAAACAAATTCCTAAACAAAACACACAAACATTATCCTATTAAAATACAAATACTCTTAACTAAAATACATCTCAAATTAATCACTTAATTAAAAGAGATTTCTAAACAAAACATATAAATATTATCTTATTAAAATACAAATACAAATAAAGTATATGAAAAATTATATAAAATACATACGTAACATTAAATAAAATTTAAATCGTTATTAAAGAAAATATTAATAATAAAATACTAAAAAAATTCGATATGTGCATCGCACGGGATATAAGTTAGTATAAATAAAGATCTAAAGGCATAAAACTGCAGCCAAAAGCTTAATAATCAAAATCCTCCTGCTATACAACATTATTCTGATACTCATCTATTTTGCTAGAAACAGATTGAAAGCACCTGATTCGAAGCAATAAACTACAAATAAAAGCAAGATTAAGATGTACCTGTTTCTTTTCCCAATCGTATTTGCGTTCCCCAATAGCAGGGGAAAATGACAACATGATAGTACCTTGGCGATCTACTTTGAGACTTCCGGACTATGCAAGACCAAAAACATCAAGGAAATCAACAATTAACTTTGTGCGATGAGCAGAGTTGACAAAAAAAACTCAATTTATAAATATACAAAGATAATGTGAGTCAATCTGATATCCAAATCTTATAAATGACCCTAAACTGAGAGCTAAAAACAACCTTGCACTATCCATATGCACTTTCAGTACGAAGAAAGGAAAAATAAGAAGCAAAACTATTAGTAGGGATGATGATGTAAATTTTCATGCAACTAATCTAGTTGACCATAAAAACGATCAAAGTGCTATTTATTTGGGAACGGAGGGAGTATTTTATATAAGTTCTCCTTGTATTCCACACAATGAGTCCTATCTGAACTATCATTGTCACTCTTGCATATTAAAAAAATTGGAATGAACCAATTTCATTAGTAATTATCAGTTACCCATTTAACTACCAAGAAAATTGCTACGTCTCCTGGAAGAATTATAAGCCATAAGCTATATAGAATTTTGCACTCATTTTATCATATACAAAATCCTTCCATGAAATCATATGGACTATTTTTACGTCATGTTGTACTTTTTTCGGCGCACTATCTAATCCCACCCTCTTCTTTGGTAATATAATTGCAAAAGTGATTAAATCCAGCCAATAGGATAGTTCAAGGGCAAAATATAGCATAGAGTAAAGCAAATAGGCCAAGTTTGGGATTATTATTCTAATCAAACAAACATAGCTATGAAGTTTTTAATATTCCAGCTAATTAATATTGACTTTTAAATGAATTGGAGATAACTAAATCACGTCATTCTATAGTTTTAACACTTCACAAATATGCTTTGTTACCCAAACTCGTCTACAAGTGTACAACTTCGATATGTGTCCAAGTGTCAAACTTGGCAACATTTTGAAATTTTTACAAGTTTTTTGGCCTAAAATAAGTGTCCAAATGTTCATACCTATGTCTGAGTGTTGAGCTTCCGACACGAGTACGCAAGGCAAAATCAAGAGTCCGGGTAACCGGATGTTAGAATAACATGAAAATTTCTTTATGTTGGTAAAGGGTTTAGGAAACCACACATGAAACATTGCTCAACACTTTCTACTTCTGATGTGTGGGCTAAAAAGCCCAAAGAAATTATTTCGGAACAATATAATAGACTTTGGGAGCCCATCTATTAGATTAATTTATAATATGTTTAGTTATATTATTATTAATAACATATATTAGAGTTTTAGTTTAATTAGGAAACTAGATGATTATATACAGGGGTTTATTCATTGTAATTCAGGAGAAATTGTTATTATTGAAAATATATGCAAACCTAAAAACTACCATCATCCATTTGCAAACCATAGCCACACCGAAAAATACTTACATCCCAGTACGCATCACTTTCAAAACCTTTATCAAACACCTTGCTTACAATTTAACAATAATAGAGCAGCCTCGAGCAACCACCAAGCAGCCGTCAACAATCTCCATCTTAAGCAAAACAAAAACCAGAGAGTAAAGAAAATGGTTCAAAAAGGTTCAGAAAAAGAAAACTTCTGCTGGAACCGACATCAAAGGTGAGTCGTACCTCCAGTTTCTTGGGTGATATATCCTTGTATTTTACTCATCCACAAGGGAGGCCAGTAAACCTAATCATAGTCATTGGATATATTGTATTACTCTGTTTTGAATTCAGCCCATATATAATTGCAGCCCATATTTATCACCAAACCTGACCCAATTCACATAGTCAGCCTGATAAATTACTATTAGGTATCCCAAACCTCTAAAAAATTACAAAAACAGTACCCTAAAGTCCTGAACATTCTAAAACTCACTGAACAACCCTGAACTTTTAAAACTTGTTGAACACCCCTAAACCTTTTTTAAAAACTGAAAATCAGACCTTTATTTTACACAGTGGTCAATGCCGAAGATGTAACATTCGTCTTGATAAACATATTGAAGAAAATAGCAAGAGGTTACAAAATCTTGAGGATAAAGTTAATGATTTGCAGTTAGCGCTCAAAGCAATCCTTCAACTAAGTGGGGTCCCACAACCTCAACCATAAACTTTAAACCTCAAAATCAAACTCAAACTCAACCTAATGTTACAAAACAAAAAATAAATGCAGTGAAACTTGAAGTTGCTGAGTTTCGTGGAGATCAAGAACCGGATGTATTCCTAGATTGGCTACATAGTGTTGACAACTTCTATTAGTGGCATAATATGGCTGAGGAGAAGAAAGAAGTTTTTTTATCACTGAAAATTTAAGAAATATTTCTCGTATTTGGTGAGAGCAATACCAAAGATCTCGTTATCATCATGTGACAAGATGAGAAGACATGAGAGATTCTTTAGTTCGTCAGTTTAAGCTTGCAAATTATAAACAACGTGTTTCACTTCATTTTCAGTGCAAGGAAGTATGTCCGTTGAATATTAGTATATTACACTTGACAATTTTATAGTTTGACAGCACAATGTGAGTTTCCTTGAGATAAAGATATTCTTATTTTTATGTACCGTCGGGACTTGAATCATGATATTTCACGTCAGCTCGGGAAGCATTGGGAAGAGTACATTTTTTAGTCCTTAAGGAATGAACATGTTTTCTCAGACTATATTCAAGGCCAAATAAATATAATCATGCGTGAAACTCAGGATAGCAACATTAGTAGATGCTTTAATTGTTAGGGAATTGGGTAAAGACATTTGAGTGTCCTTCTCCTAGACAAAACCCCCCACAGAAAAGAGTCAATGTGGTAGAAAAAGAAAATTCTGACAGTTTATATATTGAGATGACTAAAGAAGATTTAGAGGCGGAAGATAATTTAGAAAAACAAATCTAGAAATTGTACAAGAAAGTGCAAACAATCCACATGTACAACATCAACAAGTCTTTCGCACTAGAGTTATATGTGCTCGCAAGTTGTGTTTTCTTATCATTGATACTGGTAGGTGCATAATGTTATAGTTTTCGATGCTATTAAAAAAGTTGGGTTTACGGACAGAGTTTCATCCGAATCCTTGTGAAATATCTTGGGTTAATGAGCACAACTTCGGTTCTCTAGAAAGTGCTTGATTAAATTTTTGGTTGGGAAGTTTAATGATGAGGGTGTGTGATGTTATTTAGGGACGTCCATGGTTTGTTGATTGAGATGCTTATTATGTCGCAAGTGCGAACACATGTAAGGTTGTCGAGGGAGGTCGTCGATATAATCTTGTTGGTGATCGTCCTCATTTACCAGTTATGCAATATAATAGGCTTTGGAAGCCCATTTATTATATTACTTTAGAATATGTTTAAATATTTTATTATTATTAGTATTATTAGTATATATTAAAGTTTTAATTTAATTAGGAAACTAGATTATTATATATAGAGGTTTAATCATTGTAATTCAGGAGAAATAATTATCATTATTAAAAATATATTGAGTTGTTTTCTGGAATTTTCTTGTGAGGGATTTTTAACATAAACCCTAAAATCCCCCGACTCTCCCATCATCTTCACACTTTGACAACCACAATATTGAGATCATACCTTGCCCCACAATAAACTTCCTGTTTTTCTTTTTGTTCAAACCAAATTAACTTAATTTACCATGTTTCAGATTATAAAATGTGACCTCATCCGGCCCTAATGATCTACACAAGACCGCAATTTTCACCAAAATACACAATACAAGTCAAAAGTGCAGTCATTATCACAACATGTGATTTCGTCAATTAGGATTTAATCTTCTAAGGAAATATAAATTGCTAAGCATCAAAAGAAGATAGGCGTACATCTAATTTACTGAATTGCGGGAGCCTAGGAGAAGCAGAGAGTGCAGCTTTCCCCTTGTAAATGTTATAATTTGCGAAAACTCGATCCGAAGCTCTTCCTAAATACTCAAAAAATAAGCATCAGATAATGAGAAAGGAAAAGCGTGAAGCGGAAATTTGAAGTCCTCAACAAAAAAAGAAGTCGATACCATCAGTGGAGAAACTCTGGGTAGCAGTAGAAATGTAGGCCTTGGACACAAACCCATGTTCCCTTGATCTATTCGCAACATTTTCCCTGAACAACAAACCAAATTTCCAATTCATACATACATATATCTCACACACATACTAACTCATTGAACATTCAAAACCTAATTTGAGCTCTATCATTGTATTGTATTTTAGTGTGTGTTTAATTGATTAGGAAGACGTGAGCAAAGTGATTATATATATACAATTAGAACTTACAAATTATACACACAGAGAGAGAGATATGTAATTACCAAGCATTTGTGTTAAGAAATGGTTGGGCACGTCTCAGAAACCCGGCCATTATTTTAGGGTTTTACAGCTGATGCACAGATAGATGGAGAGGTTGGGGGAGTTTTTCCGTTGTATTTTAACTTTACAAAAATGAATGTTGTTTTGTAATGTTAAATTCGCAATGTTATTTTGTTACTGTTGTAATGATATTTTATTGACTAAAATAAATAAAAGTAAAAAAGGTGATTTTATATACATGTCACCAAAATCACTTTACAAAAACAAATGTTTATAAAACAAATTCATTCAAATATATGTATATTAGTTTATATCTCGTACAATACACGGGTCAAATTCCTTTAATATTTTAATATTTTTTTAAATAATAATATAAATTTTATTTAATGTTATACATATGTATTTTATATAATTTTTCATATACTTTATTTGTATGTGTATTTTAATAACTTAATATTTATGTATTTTGTTTAGAAAATATGTTTAATTAAGTGATTAATGTGAGATGTATTATAATTAAGAGCATTTGTATTTTAATATGATAATGATTGTGTGTTTTGTTTAGGGGTGTATTTTAGTCAGAAGATTAATGTCAAATGTGTTTTAGTTTGGAGATTAATGTTAAAAAGTTATGCCCAATAATAACTATCCGGTCCAAATACTGACCGACTACCAAACTTTTAATGTTTTAGCTTTAATAATATAGTATAGATAGACATTGTTAAATTTTGTACTTGTAAAACAAAATTTATTTTATTTTTAATAAGATTTTAAATTAATTTATACAGTAATATTTATTTTGACAAATTTCGATATGATAAAGACAATTAGCCCATTTGAGAATGTCATGTATACAAGTTTATAACCCGTGTCGCACGGGATGAATGACTAATATTTAGGTAAATTTATTTTTTATATTATATTTTATTGATATTTATTATTAAATTTTATAACATTGATAATTTATGTTAATATAATGTAATATTATCCATGAGTAGTGGTATAAAAAGAGGACTATCGGGGACAAAGTTGTATGTTATTATGTAATGATATTTATATATTAATATTCATAAACTTTAATGATAAATTAAATAAAAATTATAAAATAAGTTGAATTCTTAAAATAGAAAATATATAATATAATATTATTCGTGAAGAGTTGTATAAAAGAAGGATTATTGGGGGTTAGATATATATTATTTTTATATATAATATTATCTGTGAGTATAAAAAAAGGACTATTAGTGGTTAGAGTTGTTTGTATGATACATATTTTTATCTGTGAAGAGTTGTATAAAAGGAGGATTATTGGGGGTTAGAGTTGTATGTATGATATATATATATATATATATATATTTAAAATTCGATTTTATTAAAATTGAATAATTAAGATCGTTTATATAATTTATCTAAAATTGGACGGTTATAATCTTTTCTACCGTTCATTTTGAACCAAAACTTTTAATCTCATAGCTATAATAATATAGTATAGATGGGAGGCGAACAACAATTAAGCATTTCCGTTCACAAGCTAACTTTCTCAAATATTAAAATTTATATAAGTAACATGTTTGGTTGGCTAAACAAATTGCATTTGATTTGATTTAATTTAATAAATTGAGATATAAATGCACTTTTGGGAAGCCATCATATCATATATTCGAGGATATTACATCTCAACCTTCCCGTTTTGTTGTTTTTGTCATACTCATATGTTGTGTTTGGTTGAGAAAAATGAAATGAAATGAAATGAGTGAAAATAAAGAAAATTTATATAAGTAGGATGAAAGATTTGAAAAAAACTGGTGAGTACAAAATTTCTATGATAAAAAATAGAAAGAAAATATATATTTAAGAAAATGAAACATTCCATCTCAAATTAAAAAATTTGAATTTTAGTTTACGTTATTTAGAATGAGAGGGGATAAATGAATAAAAATTCACCAACAATGTAGTTCAAATCTCATTCAATTCTATCCAAATTCATTCTTCACAAGCAAACAAAACAACAATTATAAACAACAAGCCAGTTGCTTCTTATACCATATTCAACTTTGATAATGCGTGTAGTTGCAGTTAAGCAGACTTCGTTATCATATATCTTTATTAAGCAGACAGACTCCAAGAGCCTTTGCGATAAAGTTGAAGCATTACTAAATTTACCAACAAAGCAGCAGAAATAAATCAGATTTAAACAGCTAATTAATCTACTGTAACAGCAAAAGGTGAAGATTACTTGCTTCAAACTTGTAAACCATACTTAATATACAGATACACAATAGTTATACAAGTTCAGTTTTTCATCAGGTACATGATAATAATGTTTTACAGTCCTCTTGGGATAACGATGTCTCCGATGTTGTTGTGCCATGGGTCAGCCAAGTGAGTTGCCAAGTTCTCCAATGGCCCTGTCCCGGGATAAGCAGATTGTTGAACACAGAATCCCACGAATGCCAGCATCGCCAGACGGCCTAAAAGTGAACATACATGATAAAAACATTAGTAATGGTTGTAAGAACAAGTTCTAACTTCAGATTGATTTATGAGATATGAGAAAGTTTAATAAGATAAATATAAAATACCATTTTTGACTTCCTTGAGCTTCATCTCCTCAAACTTCTTGGGGTCCTTGGAGTAGCCTAGAGGATCGAAAGCTCCACCAGGGTACTTTTTCTTTTCGGTGTCTTTCTCCATGCTTCTTTGGTGCTCAACAAAGGCGATAGCAAGGAACTCAATTGCCAAAATGGTGGGAAGGGTACCCCATGGAACTGGGTTGCCCAAGTATGTTGCTTGGCCTCCGGGAATGGCAGCCCACTCTTGAGCTTGTACCCAATTTCCCAAACCCAATGCCTCAGGCACCAAAATCCCGGGCTGAAATATATATTAACTCTTTGTTATTCACAAATCAAGTCAACAACTAAACAAGTTAATGAAAAGTCTTTGTCAAACACTTTTTATCACAATTCCGATGCATATCATAAGAAATGAACTTACAACAGCCAGCATGGCCCATCTGCAGTGGTAGAGCTCAGACTCCTTAAATCTCTCAAAATTTTCCGGGACAGTTGCAAATCCTAGTGGATCGAATCCAAAATCTCTGTAAATCCGTGGAAAATTACGTTAGTTTGTTAAATTGTGTTTAGTCACAAGCAATACATTATTAGTCACTTATTTTTTGTGCTAAACTTTGTCTTTGTACAGAATTTCTCCAACCTTAACAGGTTACTTGGAAGTTCAACTCGTCTGTAGGACAATAGCTATATTTTTTTAACCTTTCAGAATCATAACTCTGATTAAGTAAACATCTCTTACACCACATTAAGTCTTTCAACTCTAAGAAAACAATAAAATCTTACAAGAAAAAACTTGAACATGTAAAACACATAAACACAAATCATGTTTACATGTTACGAAGTCATTAATTAAGTATGAAATCATATGTACCCGGGTGTCGATCCGTCGAGGTGAGCAGGCCGGGGCTGGCCAGGCATCCACTCAGCAGACATGGTGAACTTGGATGATGTACCATTAGCACTAACCAATGACATTGGCAATGCAGCTGCAAATTTAGACTTGGAAGAAGAAAGAACTGATGGAAACACTGCGGCGACACCGCAGCTCATCAGAGACTGAGATGCCATGTCTAATACAGAAAATTGTAAAATGGAATTTTTGGTTTGAGATAAATTGATACTTTGAGAGAAAGCAAGTGAGAATGATGAAAAGAGTGGCAGGGGAATGCAAGTATATGCAAGAAGAGTAAGATATAGGTAAGATCCTAATGTTGATTTTCATTGGCTAGAGATGATTGTATATCACTTGTGATTGGTCCATGTGGAAACTGTTAGATATCCATCTGGAATATCTAGTGGATGTGTGGCCAGCAATTTCGTTCCAGTTTCTTGTGGTAACGCTTCACTGTCATAGTGTCATGGGAGCACATAACTTCCTTTTATTTTTGTGGCCTGCCTTTTCCCTGCACTTGTACTAAAATAAAAATAAAACTTAACTAGATTTATATCCGGTGCGACCATCCAATTCTTTTAGTATTTTATTATTTTAATTTTAATATTTTCTTTAATAATAATTTAATTTTTATTTAATGTTATACATATACTTTATTTTTATTTTTATTTTAATAAGATAATATTTATGTATTTTGTTTAGAAATCTATTTTAATTAGGTGTTAATGCGAGATGTATTTTAGTTAAGAGTATTTGTATTTTTATAGGATAATATTTGTGTGTTTTGTTTAGGAGTGTGTTTTAGTTAGAAAATTAATGTGAAGTGTGTTTTAGTTAAAAGATTGATGTTAAAAAGGTTAAGGCCCAAAAATAATTATCCGGCCCAAATACCGACCGACTACCAAAATTTTAATATTTCGGCTTTAATAATATTAGCTTATAACCCGTGCGATACACGGATTTCTTTGAATTTTTTAATATATTTAAAATAAATTAAATAATTTGAGTGATGATTAAATTAAAATATTTATATTATAAATAGAAAAATAATAATATTATATCATTCTTGAGATGTAATTAATTAATTCATGATCCATCGGTCCATGATCCATCATCGTGACGCTGCTACGATGCCAACAGGTCCAACACCATCACTTAAACAACCACCTCCAGCACGAACACCGATATATATCAATTAAAACATCAAAATTATCGAACCTAACCATCAATACAAATCATTAAATTTAAACTTAAATTACCAAAAAAATTAATACAAATTATAATAAAATTCAAATATGAGCAATATTCTGGATGATAAATTTGAGATTGAATTTCAATTTTATAATTTAGCTCAAAATATTAAATAGCATATATTATTAATTATTTTAAAAGAATATGCTCAATACCCCGAATAACAATTAATTGAATAACTGACAAAGTTGATCAAAATTTTTAATAGTTGAAATTTAAAAACATGATATAAATATATTTTTCAGTACAATAACAATAATAAATTAAAAAAAATAACATTAATAATTTAATAAAAAATGTAAATTTTGAATTTAACTATTAAAAATAATTTGTGAAAAACAGAAAGAAATCGAAGTATATAAATATAAGTATTAAATTAGGATTAATTGATACTACTAATCAGGACTTAACAATCCTAGAGTTATTTTTAGGCAATTAACTAAAATTAACATATATATTAAGGTTATTTTATAAATATAAAGAGATGGATTTTATTATTATAAAAATGTTATCCAATTTTTATAAATTTAATTAAGCTTTAGAATAAAATTTTGGAACATTTTTCTTTATTAATTATTATTTTAATAAATCAAACCAAACATACCCGGTATATACCGTTTAGAATGGGGTCTGGGGACGGTAAAATGTACGTAGATCATGCCCTTATTCTAAAAAGTGATGAGATTGTTTCCGGGAACACATTAACTTAGTGCACGATAACATATTATCTCCCTTGTTTAAATTATATATATATGATATAATATATGATTGTATGAAAATGTAAATCGTGTGTACTTGTATAGTTGTATGTAATCAGGGCTATGAATAAGAAAATGTTAACAAGGTAGGGTGAGAAATTAAAGTGTATGTTAGGAAATGAGTGGAGCGATTATGGGATGATCGTGTATTCATGTGAAATTATCTTGCGACTCGAATTCAATTATTATTTTAATGATAAATGATATTATTATTTTGAAGCAATTTTTTAAACTCTTTTTTTTAAAATAAAAATATTATGATTTTTGACTCAACGATTAGCACCCTACCTCAGAGAGGTTGGGATTAAATTCCCTCTCCGACAATATTAATTTGAGTGAGTTTGTGATGGCCGTTTGGGGAAAATTTAATTTGTAATGTCGAATTTAAATGGTATAAAGATACAATTTTATTTCATGATAAAATATTTATTAAGTTTTTTTTTAAATAATTGTTATTTAATCGGATGATAATAATTTTAATTTATACGAATAACCAATTCGAGTGAAAATGATATAAAATTTGACACGAAATTAACTTAAAATATACTATTAAACTCTTCAACCATTATTATAATTTGAGGTTATATACATTTTAATTCAAGATTTAAAAATAAATATATTTTTAACTTTTATTAAAAAAAATATATTTTACTATCACAAATTTATTACCAATAAATTTGAATTTTGTTTGCACACCAATAAATTTGATTTGATCATTAGAATAATTCATTTCTTTTAATGTCGTAATTGTGTCCAAACCAAAAAAGTACACACACGATACAGAAAGAAAAGAATAAAACGTGGTCTTCATCTTTGTTTCTACTTGTCCCCTTTCCCTAATCTATCCCTAACCAACACACGTTCCGTGTTATATACATACACATACACATATACATATTCATTCATTCTCTATCACAATCTGCTCCATCTTTTCAAATCATCTGCTCCGATCTCTTCAGGTACGTGTTCTTTATATACAATTTGTATGTATTATCTCTATTTTTCTCCGATTAATTATTGTCCGATCATATCACTTGTACGTAATTCATACTTTAACAATTTTATCTGTTTAATTTATTTTTATTATTTTATTTAATCGCGTTTTGTGATATCCTTTTCAATTATATTGTGTTGAACCGTTATTGACTTGTTATTGAATGTCGATTTAGTTGTGTATTCAGATTAAATTGTTCACTTAACTGATTTGTTCATGTATGTGCATAGTTTATGGTGGGTGTTTCGTGATTTGTGATAGAGGTTTCGTTTTTTTATTACACGTGCTAGTTTTAAATACAGATTATTGCTTGTTTATTTTGTAGTTATACGGTTTTCTACTGTTCAAATGTTGTTATAAGGTGTGATAAAAATATGTCGTAATTAAGTCTGTATGATATTTTGTAGGTTTGAACCTTTGTATCTGAGTTTGGAACAAAGAGTTTAATTAGGTTTGATACGTTCTTCCGCCCTAATTGTAAACCAAAAGATTAGCCCAAGGGCATCACACATGGTGGTGACACACTGACATTTAACCCCAGGTTGTTTATCATGCTCTCCCAAAATATCGATACCACATTGGACCTTACCCCCATCCTGAAACAGGGAATTATGAATATGTAGCTCAAGACGGTATGATAATTTGCGCATAAGTCATATGATGTCCCAGGCTCGGTTCCCACACGACCAAAGGTTGCTTCTTGATCCGCGAGGATCACAATTAGTGAGTAGATTTTTGTTAACAAGCATTTAGTTGTAACATTTTCAAAATTTTCATCCAGGAGTACCAGCTTGCAGTACCAACTGCAAGCTGAAACAAAATGATGCCCATTAAGAACATTGTCAGTTGTAGGCTGTAGCATACACACCTCACTCACCCACCAACTTGGACCAAAAGGGATGCAAATCTCCACAGCAGAGCAACGAGTCTCAATATTGTATACTACAGAGCACGAAACTTGCCGAAATGCGTGTTAGATGTGGCCGACTCGGTACTGACTCAACTGAGTATGTGTCAGACTTGCCAGTATCGATACACAAATGGTAGTGGACTCATCACCAATACGGCTGAGACACGGCCCATTGACTCATCCCACCAAAATGACCCAATCCAATATGATTTTACCCTAATTTTAAAGCGGCATTCTCATAAATATATCTCATCTCATCACATCAAACGAAATATGTTTCCATCGTTATTTCTCACACACAAATATATACACACACAACACACTGCATCTCCTAGTTTTTTTTTATATATACATCTATATTTTCATGTGTGTATTAAGTCTTTTTAATGAGTGACAATTAGCTCAAGTACCAATAGTAACAGTGGTGTAGTGCGGTGTAGTGCAGAAGAGAATGATACTCTTTCCGTCCCAAATTACTTGTCCACTTTAATTTTGACGCATATTTTAAGGTACATTGACCATATAGATCTGTTAATTATTTTTTAAAGATATTAAATTTTTATTTAGAAAAAGAAAATTTCAAAAATAATTTGTGTAGCTATACGTTCAATGCACATTAAAATATGCGTAAAAGTCAAAGTGGACAAGTAATTTGGGACAGAGGGAGTGCTAATTTTCCTTTGTGGAGGTATGTGACAACTATAGAAAAAGGGAAAAAGAAGGGTTAGAATCTTAGGTGGCAATGTAATTACAATTAAAGAAGAGGAAGGGTGATGGTAGTTATGCTTTGGGGAATGCTTTTATTGGAAAGAAAATTTTATTACGAGTTTTTGAGTGTTTGAAATATAAAAATCCTATAAATGCATGAAAGTGTGTATATTTTTTTTGCCGTGTCCAGTAACATGACTCTTTGATAATTAACGTACTTTTTACAACTTATTTCCCCAACCCCATCCATTTCTTTGCAGGTTTAATATTAGAATAGTGATAATATTTTTTTTCAATCTCTTTTATCATATATTTCAATATTTATGTTTTAAAATTTTGAAATTTGAATTTTAAAATTTGTATTAATATATAACTTAATTTTACAAAATAAATAAAAAATTCTTAATATAAAAGTTATATTTACCAAATACTTCACTAACTTATAAATATAATTATCCAAACACTTAAATAACTTATAAACAATAATTTACTTATAACTTATATGACACTTATTCATTTTAAATAAAAAACAACTTTTTTTAAGATAAACCAAACAGGCCCAAGATTTTGCTTTTGAGAAACACATGTAGATGAACTAGGTCCGAAATCTTCAACAAACGGGGCATATGCAATCCTATTGATGGAGCCCGTAAGCAATATTTTGGTGCATCTGCACAAATGTTGTTATCCCATCGTCTTGTGAATACTTTTGGGATGTTGATGATGCTGTCTCAATATATTGTCCTCTCCAACTTTAAAAGGGGTTTCATTGATTTCCAACAACTAACTGTAGTTACACTTGTAAAACACAAAATAAAGTTGTGGCATGGTTGTGCCTTTCCAAGAATCTAAAATATAGATTTGTGTTTTGTACACAGTACAGTATTCCTTAATTCACATTATTATTTCCTAAATTATTTTGTATGTCATTAGGGTCCTAAGAATTATTTTATTTCTGATTTTAGATAAATCAAAGGTTCTTTACTATCTTACTACCTATGTCTATTTCATGCAAAATTTTCAGTTTATACAATTTTTAAACAAGTATAAAAGTCATTATAAGGCAAAGTAAAAGCATTCACGTAAAGTTAAAACTCTTCATCTAATAATGAACTGCCGAGCCTTGATTAGGTTTGTTGGGCCAGAAGATGGCCTAAAAAAAATAGAATTAAGGAATTCATACACTTTTTCTCCCTTCTCTCAGCATGTAGATATTGCTCAAATCATTGCATGAAGACGTGGAATGATCTGCACCAGTTGCTAATACTCTCTCATTCCATGAAGGCATGAAATAATACACTATTTTTTAGTATCACCCTCACTATAATAACAATGTACAATATAAGATTGCAGAAATACTGACAAACACAAGGATATACAGGTAATTCATAGGTCTTCAATGTAATTACAGATAACTGCAATCTGTCACACATGTTCCCTTAAATAGTTTCTGAAGAGCAAGGCCCCGTTTGGGGTTACTTAAATTAGAAATAAGTTACTTATTTCAAAAAAAAAATTACATACTTTTATATATTTTTTAAAAATAAATATTTATTCTAGAAATGTAAGATCAAATGTTATTTTCAAAATTGAAAATAAGTTACTTATTTCCAGAAAAAGTACATATATACTTACTTTTTCTGGAAATAAGTTAAGACAAACGGGGCCTAAATTATCTGCATAAATAAGTAAAAGTTATTCCCTCCCCAGGAAACAAAACGAGAGTAATGTGTTTGTTTTAATTTTGACAAGGAAAGAGAAGCCCTTTATTTTCCTATTCAATGTGATGTGGTGAAACATCTGGGGTGTTTGATTGTCAGGATGCCGGGGAAGGTGTTTGAATCGATAAATGGCCTCTTCGTCAGCTTATTGCAATGGAATTATAGTATATGATAATATGTCGGCTTTACTCCTGTATTTGTAAGGGCTATCAGCTATGTAATTAAATAATTATAAGATCATGGCTGGTTGTGCTGTTGAGTAGAATGACTCTCATTACTGACTGCAGCTTTCAGTGGATGTTTATGCTTACAAAATTACCATCAAGCAGGTTATTGAAACCTGTGGTATCCCTTACCTGGTTTCACCAAGCATATCACTGTCCAATATCAATATTATGATAGTACATAGTTTTACGCTTCTACTTGGTAAAAGAGAGAGTACAGAGCTGTTAAAGTGGATGAACTTTCTGATGCAACAAAATTAATCAATGTATAAAGTTATATACATGTGTGTGTGTGTGTGTGTGTGTATTAGTATATGTATTTGATCATAGAGCTGTGGATGCTCATAAACAATCTTTCTAGTTTATGAATTTGCATTTATTTAAAACTCTTTCTTATTTTATGAATTTCAGCATTGAAACCCTCCAATATGGATTTTCTCTTTTCTGTTCTATATTTAAAAAAAAAGACAATTAGGACAGTCTCGGAAAACAAGATGTTCTTAAATTCTTGGATAATCATATATCTTACAACTATATTATTATAATATTTTCATACAGTGCTTATAGTTTGTCTTGTCTTTATGAGTGATGACATTAAATTTGAATAATAGTTCAGGCAGCTTATCTTTAGGTGTTATGAGAGGAATTCACTTGGCTTGAACCAAAGCTCATTCGTTTTTGGACCTGAGGCTTTTGAACTATTCACACGACGACGGATTCCTACAATGTTTAGTCAGCAGCATCGTGCAGTTTCAATGATGTTACCCTGTAACCACTGGAGTTAGCAATGTGATCGTTCTCCTCTTTTCGGGCTTAATTCATATGTAGGTTAGCTGGTTTAGATGTTGCAGGTTCAAGAATGCTTGTGGCATATCTTTATTTTTTATTACCATATATGTCTGGTACGACGCGGGGAAAGTGCAACAGGTTGCAGATTTGCTCAAATTGGTGAGTATTAATCACAATAATTTTTTTTAGCTTCTTCGGTCTTTAACTATTATATACTTTTTTCATGCATCAATATCTTTCTGGTGTTGCTCCCTTCTTATTTCCTTGCTTTGAATTGAATATCTATTATCAACATGTTTTTTTTGCTCATTATAATTTCTTGTTGGTCTTTCTATGTTTCTGACTGTGGTCTGTGGGGATCTGTTTTTAACCTATCTAACTAGATTTCGACAAATGATTTAGCTTTTTCACTCTTTTTTGTGTATGTGAATTTCACAGATCTGATCCTATTTATTCTCACCCCTTTTCCGTTGATCCATTTCTTACCATCTGGTAAATAGAAAACTCTTGTGGGATGTTTTATTCTTACTTTTGTCTTTTCTTTTGGGAAATGTCTAATGTGATGTTAACAGTTAGGAGTAGGGGAAACATATATAAGCTCAGTTTTGTGGTTTATTGGGAAATCGAGTCTATTCAAACTTGTTGTAGCTTCATATTATAGATTCTGCTCAAAAGTGCATCTGTCTTGTTAATATTAATCGTGAGTGCTATTGCATTGCAGGGACTTTGATTTGATGAGGAACTGGAGGTTATTCATATTTGATTCAGTATTCCTATCAGGATTCATATAAATGAACAACTGCTGTCATGCCCTATCATCAATTTATATGCCCGGATCTAGTGATTAGTTAGAGAATCCTATTTCTTGATTTGGCGAAATACCATAAGACTGTTGCTCTTGGAATCCGAATGATGATTTGCTTAGACCTAAATCTAAGATCATATATGATGCGTTTAGCATGTGACAATATCACATCCCGAGGGCAATTATTAACTTAGGAGCAGTATGTTTTGGTGTATATAATCTGAAATTCCATTTAGTAGGGTAACCAAATATGAATAAGACCATGGAATGTTACTGGTATTCATCTTACAGCTTAAAGAAAGGCCTATGACAAGTCTCATTCCGACTGAGATAACGTGATGTAGAACCTGCTCTCCAACATTCATTTTTCTATAAGAGAATGCAAGGTGTTATAAATCTTGGAATTTGAGTTTTTCGTTCACCTTGTTATTGGGTTATAAAAAGTTAGCCGAATGTCTTCCTAGCCATATAAAACCAACAGCAGTTGACCTGAATTATAGATTTCCTTTGCCTGAATTGAATATATCCTTGGCTGCACTTCATGAAATCACACCTGCATCTCTAGTCAGGAAAATCATTTGAGATTCACATTTTTTTTCCAACTATTGGCTAGAAGTTTTTTGACAGTAATTTGTTGGATGGCGATGAATACTGGAAACTATAATAGGACGAAGAGTTCTATAATTAAACAATCAGCTACTGGATTATTGGAGTGAGTGAGGTATTCAGTATTAGGTGAAAGGAAGTAAAAGTAAATAAATGAATCATGTGTAATCAAATATTTCTGTGTGGCTGAAGTAGATGCCAAGGAGGCAAAGCACAATCAAGGAAGAAGCAGTAACAAGTTTATGAACTAGGGTTTCCTTGTTGGCCTTTTACTTTGTATGACAAGCTGTACGAGGTCAACTAGCATTTGAGCATATATTCTCTATTGATTAAATTCTTTCTGCTTTCAAGCATAATTCGGGATAGAGCTTCCTCTATATGTAAAATGATGCTTCAAGTTTGCCGTGGATTTGCATCAAAAGTACTTACTGTCAAGAAGTTTCTACAAAATACTCTAGGATCTATACTTTCAAAAGTTTGATAATTTTCTGCCGCTGTGATCATCTATGTCATTCAAAAGGCAGCTGATTATGTATCAAATTGTATAACCTTTGTAATTTGTAAATCACTGTTAATGTATGTAAGATATGATACAAAACATGTATGTTTAATTGAAGTGTATAGTATTTACAGTCTTGATAAGAATATAAGATACATGTAATCTCTCTGGATGGTATGGTTCATGTTATTTTTTGTCACCCACTGTGCCATGGATTGTCTTGAGCCATCATTTCTGAGCCTGGTTGGTCAACTTTACATTCTTTGTTATTTTATTTTTTCTAGGTTTTAGATCCTTGCAATTTCATGTCCTGATGTTAACTAGATTCCCAGCGGTCATTTTCTTACTGTATAGTTCCATTATCCTCCCACTACATTTTTTCCTGATTTCCATTCCATACTTGGTTATCCGGAGTTCTCCCATTTTCACTGTTTAAATCACTTTGTTTCCTTAACCGTATCTTTGTCATAATTGCTTCTGGTAAGATGTCTTGTTAATGGTGACCTTACAGCCATTACTAAAGAAGTCTCACAATGTCATTCGTCATGCACAGTTGTACGCAAGTTCCTTTCGGTTTAGTTTCATACTTATTTAGCACACATATGTATCATCCTATCTGTTTCCCCTTTTTTATTTAATTAATATATTTCCTAGGGGATATTATCTTTCATGCAATGCAGGATATTATTAACATAGGTTGCAGTTATTGCAAGGAGATACATGGATACCTTCATAGATGGTGTTCATGTAGTTAATAGAGAATGTGGTGGCTTATAGGGAAGGTTCAGGTGTAGTAAATTAGCATAAGCTTGCTTTTGATCTAAAATAAAAAGAGAATGGTATTCACCTTTTACTGTTTTTCAGTCAACCTTAAATGTCTGTGTGGAGGCCAGAACTAGTGAGTAGAGGCTGGTTTGTTTTGAGCATATAGCTCATTGCTGAAAACTGTATGTCTTTTGAATATATTCATATCAGGTATGCTGCTCACCTCTATAAAGTGGTAGAAGTATGTTGAAACATAAGCTATCTATATATATTGGATTGATTTTGAGTAGATTATAATGATGTAATTTGCATATATATACAGATTATTTTGGAACCTTTAGTGTTTAAGATGTATTGATCAGAGACCATACATATTAAGTAGCTATATCATATTATATTTCAATCAATAGATATATGTGGGAAGGGAACTGCTGGACATTGCTTTCAGAGAAAAATATATAACAGTAGAAATATATCATCTCAAATAAAGTTGTCATTTATGTCGTTATATAGAAATGCCTGTGTTTGTAGATTATGCTTTTTTGCTTGAATGTTCTTATGGAGAAACACTATTTTATCTGCAGGCTGGTTTGAGTTTATTGTATTTGCATTAGATTAAGTGATCTTGAAGTCTTGAACTATATTATGGGGCATAGACACTTCCCCAACTTATCGAATTTGTCTGGGTTCAATCAGGGCCATAATAGCAATCGTCAACCACAGCAATCCTACCATCCAACAGGTAATATATTGGTGTCCCTTGTTTCCTTTAATTCTTTATCAATATAAGTTGATACTGTTAATTGCCAATTTACAATCACATTACTATGTTTTTTCTAGTTAGCAGATTAAAGATAAAAAATTAAATAATATAAGAAACAAAAGAAGGATATAGAAAGGGTGCTTCGGTTGTTTACCTGGGAGGAATTTCTATCACCCATTTATTAACTATACATTTATATATATTACAGATTTTTTTTTTTGGTTGTGCATACTGCATAAGCCTGCTTAATAATGCCTTTTAAGCGCTTTGACAAGTGTCTGGTAAGTAAATATGAAAAATTGAACTTCCAAGTTGAGTAAAAAGTAATAATAGTTTTTTTTTAATTATGTTAAAAGTTAATGTTTTTTTTTGACAAGTGATGAAAATTGCTTTCAACGAAAGCTACAAATCAGAAAAAGCTTTCCTAGCTTATAGAAAACATATATAGGCATCGTTTGTTTTGATGTAACCCAACTATGTAACTTGAAGTACCTTGGAACTTAATTGGATTACCATATTTGGTTGGTTGGTTGATTTTTAAATTTTACAATGGAACTTCTAGTTCCAAGGTATTTAAAGTTGCACTAAAATATGAGAACTTAGGTACCTGCTAGCCCATGGTTTTTTCAAGTTACATAGTAATTACATTGTAAATAGTAATTACATTGTAAATAGTAATTACATTGTAAATTGATTTAATTTATCAAAAATAAGTATGTAACTACTATATAGTGGTGAACCAAACACCTATATTCTATTTATCTTGGATCCATAGATTGTAACTTAGTTCCATGGAAGTTAAAAATACCTATGTAACTACAAAATCGGTAAAACAAACGAGCCCATAATTTTCAAAAATTGCCATAGTAGCTTTCCTAGCTTGTAGAAAGCATATATATATTTTTCAAAAATTGCCGAGTCTTGGACATGTATCCATGTTGGACACGTCCTGTCGAGTTTGGGCAACAAAAGCAGTGTAACCCGGGCAGATAAATTAGGAAGGCTTCTTTTCGGGTCTTGGAAAGCGCGACCACGACACTTAGTAGTGTAACCTATAATTTCGTAGTTTCATTTAATTCCATCTTCATAGATTTCTTTTAACTCCATCTTCATAGATTTCTCGAGATATTTTCAAACCCGTGGAAGATGTACTTGTGCATAATATATCTTCGTAATTTTTGTTTTGTATAAAAGTTTAAATCAGAGTCAAAAGGTCTCTTGAAATGGGATGGAGATGGAGGTATTATTTTGTCATTCTATATAATTGCTTTTTTTCTTTTTGTGTGCTTTTTTGCCATTGAATTGTATTAATATTTGTTATTTTTATAATATATGTTTTTTTGTTTGTGGGCTTCTCTTCACTGAAGCACACACTTAGCTTTGCACGTAAGCCCTAAACTCTGTTGCGTTATAGTGAGCTTTTCGATTTTAAAAACTATGCTTCTACGTAATTCTACATATGTAACTCAATGTAATTCATTATGATGAATTATGCATGTTGAGTTTTGTATTTTGCAACTTGTAAATAAGAAGAAAATGCTTCCTATATATGTGTGTAGCAGTATGGTCAAATTTTGGCTGGTAGGCAGTACCAAACAATGCTGTAACTGATTGCTTAAGGTGCTGAAAATGAGCATACAGTTGTTCCTGGATCCTGGATATGATTAATCATCTTACCTCAATGTTGTCATTGTATATTTCTTTGTTCTGTCAGAAGTGCTTGCTGTTTCAGAAGATGGGTCATTTGTTTCACCATTGATTAATTTATCAAGAGATGGAGCACGATTTGATCATCAAAGGAATCCAGAAGACAGAGTACACGAGTATGCTTCCCAGAGTTTCTACAGGGAAGAACACAGTTTACCACCACCATTTTCAGGGAATTCTTATTATTCTTATTCCAGCCTGGCTGCTGCCGGAAACTTGTATATGCATCCACACCCAGACAGAAATGCTTCTCAAATGAATTCTAGCTATTACGGTAGACAAGGCACACATGATTTTAAGGGTGTTGTACCCTACCCTTTAAGAGAAGGTGAAAGGGGGTCATTTAAAAGGAAATACCCGGGGGACCCAAGCAGATCTTATGGCGCGGGAAGTTCTTCTAGCTCTTCTCAACTTCAGGTTGAAAATTCAAATTCAGATTATCAAGGCATATCTTTAGGCGGCCTTACAGTTTCTAGTGAAGATCCATTAAGGAACGTGAGAAGCCGATCTAGACTTGATGTTGATCCTATTACCGTGAGAACGCATTTCTCAAGCTATCCTTCTCAGCATTACCATTCATCATCCTTTCAAACGTATCCTCCTGCCAGGGTGAATCTTTCCAGTTCAAATGCTGATCAGGCAAGACAAGAGTGGAATCATATACCTTTTTCTTCTGCTGCTTTTGCTCCTGGAAGGGGCTCAATTGCTGGTTCGTTTCAGCATTGAAGTTTTTTATTTTTCATATTGAGCTTTATATATTTTCCTGAAAGTTAATTGAATTGCAGGTCATAGTGGTGTAAACCCCATGATGAATCAGTATATTATTAGTGGCAGTGCCTCCAATGGCACTGGTGGTCACCATGATCACATATCAAGTGGACATCCTCTTTCATCTTCACATTATTTTAATAGAACTTCTGTGCAAGTTACCAGAGGAAGTGGTAATGTTTATTCTAGTAGTATGGCTGCATACAGGAATGGCCTAAGCTACTCCAGTGCAAGGCATGAAGCTGTCTGTCCGGATGTGCATTCATATGCAGGGGGTTCAGCTTCTAGATATACGGGATCATTATCTGAAAGTGGATTACATAACAATTTCAGGAATTTAAGAACCTCAGCTCTTGAGATAGTTCAGCCTGTTTTGGATCTGGTGGATACCCGTCATAGAACTGGCACTGAGGTGTGTACTATTGTATTTTCTTCTACTACTTCATGTTGATAACGAAGAGCTGTTTTAGTTATTTTTCTGTATTGTTGTTGAAGTTGACTGAGGATTTTGTGGCTGTCACAGTGATTGGCCACACCTTGCATATGTAGTTCAGTGACTGTTAATTTGTTTCAGTTTAAATGTTATCAATTTTTCTTCATTTTCACTCAATAAATTAGTTTGAACTATATGACAGTTTTTATTTTTCAAACAAATATCTAGATTTTCAATTATTTTCATATCAACATGTAGTAGATGTTATATGCGTCACTTGTTAATTACATGGTTCAATAAACATCGCATTCAGTGTTTTTGTTGTTATAACTCAGTGTAATGATCGGATCTATTACTCTTTTTTTCATTTTGGTTTTGGCCTCTATGCTTATTTATTTTTTCCCCTTGGTACAAAGTTAAGTAAATAGCTGTAGTAGCTATTTGGTTTTGTTCATGGCCTGTCAAGTCTCTAGTTTTTTTTTCAATCTCTCTTTTTCAGTTGAAAGCAAGTTCTATGATGTTTTATGAAAATGCAGTTTATTCTGGTTCTTCAAGTTTGAGGTCAACTTTTAATCTAATTCTCTGTGACCCTCCAGGTTTCCATGATAGTCGATCATTCATCCTTTTATAGTGCTTCCAGAAGTTCATATGATCAGTATAGAGACATGAGGCTAGATGTTGACAGCATGAGCTATGAGGTTGTCAAACTGATATTCTTGCTCTTTAGTTTCTTCTTTTCATCAGGTGCTAAACTCTACTGACTTTGGGCAGGAACTTCTTGCTCTCGAGGAAACAATCGGGAATGTCAGCACGGGTTTGTCTGAAGATATGATTTTAAAGTGTTTATCAGGAAAGAGGCACTCTTCTGGAGATCAAAATTGCGTTGAAGGATCTTGTGCCATATGCCTTGTAAGAACCTTGCACATATGCATTTTTTTCCACTACTAATAGAGAACATTTTGTATGTTTCTAATATTCAAAAGGAATATGGTTGTTTACTTGACGGGATGTTGAGTTTTTTCTTGAAACATGCATTTGCATCTTTAGGCAGCAGTGATTCCTTAAATTATGTCCCAATGTTGAGCTCAAATTGGTTTCTCATATGCACTTGTAATGTAGAAAGTACTTTTAGAGTGATCTGAAAACAATTTTTTCGGTGATTTCTGTTTTTTTTTGCTAAATGGATTTCTTGTAATTTAATTACAATTATGCATTTTCTGGGTAAAATATAAACCCATGTGTATATAACTATATATGTTTGTACGAATTACAATCTCGTGATTAGGTACTTATGGATGAGAGCCATTTACCATTAATTTCTTCAGTATTTAGGTAAATACATAATTATCTTGAATTTGTTGACCTTTATTTTCTTTCCTGACGGCCTCCAGGGGACCCCTCAGTAGGATCCAAACTTAAATGATGTTCTGACCATTTTTCTTTAGATTCTTCTAAAAAGAGATTAATCGCAGATCTCTTCAGGGATTGTTTATAGTAGGATCTAACCTATTGTTTCTGTGTTTAGACAGTTGTACCCCTGTCAGTAATATTTTATTTTTAAATGTACTCATTAACTATATTAGTCGAAATAGTAGTTATAACATGTTGACTATTTAAGAGGTATGGCATTGTGAAGGGTGAGTAATAATGCGAATTGGAAAGTGGTTTAGATGTAAATGTGAAAAAGGGTCATATGACTGGTAAACTAGAATATATGTTAAGATTGCAAAAAACAATGTTAATCCCACTATGTAATTCTGGGTCAGACTAGGTAGTAGGGGGTCATCCTCCTTAGCAAGTGTTTTCTCATTCCAAAAGATAATCCCAAGGAAATATTTTGACAACTACGTTACCCTGACTCTTTATTTGAGGTCACGTACCCATGTTCTACACTCGAGATTAAGAAATGTTGGCATGGGCATTATGGGGATATATATATTTATATAATTTTTAAAATACCGTGAGTCCTGCATATCCACGTGGACACTTCCAACTGAGGTAGGTAGAGTCCCATTGATTATGAATTTATGATCCTCATTCTTGGATATAAAGTTAACTTAACATTTAACAATATTTCCTTGCTCAAGCAGCCTGCGACTGCAGCTACACCATCATTTCTCTGTAATATGATTTTGTTTATATACACAGTTGTCCAGAATCATTATAGAGTTTTGACTTAATCGTGCATCTTCTTTGCTTCTAAATTTGACAGGAAGAGTACAAAAGTGGTGATGGGATTGGAACTTTGAAGAAATGTGGACATGATTTTCATGCTGATTGTGTTACGACGTGGTTGTTGGTAAAGAATGCCTGCCCCGTCTGCAAGACCGCTGCGTCTATGAATTAGTGATGGGTTCTGATCAACTTAAATACCAAATTTCTCATTTCTAAGTTCCATTCTGTACAAATATATATATATATTGTAATATGGCAACAGTTGGTGTGTTTAGACTTTAGATGCAATATTAATGGATGTATTACACATTGTGATCCACTTGTGAAAAGTTAGTTAAAGGCTAGTCTTGACTTCTGACTATTGAGTAGTCTGAAGTAGTATGGGCTTGTATGCAAATGCAATACCAGTATACCACCGCTTTCGTCTGCAATGTACAACTGTAAAATCAAAATTAGTTATAAATCAACTTTAATGCACTCGGATTCATTATTTAATGAATGATTATCAAAGATTATTCTAAGAATCCCGTCGAAACAGATTGGGAAGTTAATTCGGTGGAGGCCAAACATGAAACATTTAACAAAGAGTTGTGAATTTTCAGATTCAAAACTTGTATTGTTTTATATGTAACTTGACTTTTTATACATGGTTCACGGTGTTTTGATTTTGATTGTATAGTTAAATTTATTATTTTTCTTTTTTTCTTTTAAATTAAAACATTAAATATATATTTTTATCCAGTTTTTTTCAAAAATAACAATTTAACTATATGGTGAAAAGATTTTGAATTTGGTTCTAAGGAAAATCAAATTCTTCCTTATAAATTATAATTACTTGATAGATGTGTGGTTTAATCAATTGACATAAAAGCCCGTGCGATACATGGGCACTTAGTTTAAATTGTTTTATATTATATTTTATATTTTAATTAATTTTTAAAATTGAATTTTATTATCTTATTAAAAATTAAAAAATTTCTTTTTACGTAAATTATTTATTTTAATTTTTCAAAATTGTATCGGATTAAGTGTCTAACTTTATACATGAATAATTTTTAATATTTCAAAAATATATTTTTATAATATATTTATAACGTAATTATATATTATCAAAGATACTAAATGGTTTCATTTTTTTAAAAACTCAACTCCATTTTAGTAAATTAATATATATACCGCGTGAGGTTCTATTTGAAAATTTTCATTTTTTAACGTAAATTAAAATAATTTTTATAATAATATAAAATTTATTTTAAATTTGGATGTCAAAATTCGATTATTTTAAATATTTAAATTTTATTTAATCAATAATATATATATATATATATATATATATATATATATATATATATATATATATATATATATATATATATATATATATATATATATATATATATATATATGACGACATCATATAATATCAACAATTTTATTTTCGAATCATATTTTTGTTATATCAATTTTATATTTTGATCCAATTATTTTATATAATATATTTGATCTTATATTTTATATCACAATTTAATCTAGTTATATATTTAATCCAATCATTTAATATATCTAAATATCAAATATGACATTAGTTTTTTTTATTAATTATTTTAAATATGTATTTTTTTATCTAATTAAATATTTTAGTTGACGAAGAGTATATTGATTAACCGATACTGACTCGACTTTGTACATAAAAAACTATTTAATATTTAAAAAATATTTTTTATAATACATAACGTAGTTATATATTCTGCATCATCGTAAATTTGAAACTGAATCCATTTTTTAACTCAACCGCTGTCTCAATATTTTAATTTAATAAATCAATATATATATACAAACATACTACATGAAATTCTATTATTATAATTTATGATTTCTAATCTAGTTATTTTTACCAGCTCAAAATTAAATCAATTAATCATATATATTCTGCAATTTATAAAGTTTTAAAACCCTTTTATATTTTATAAATTAAAACTCAATACTTCTTTGATATACAATTTAAACTTATATCTTAAAAATAAAAATTTTAACTTGTCATAATTGTTGAATATAATAGATCAATTATAATATATTATATAGTCATATTTTATTTATTATTCTATTATCCAATAACTTCATATACATTATATAATATCATATTTTTAATATACTATTTTTACGCAATTCCACATCTTATATAGTTTAACACCTAAGTTAAATTCTTAAAAAATCTAGAGTTCCACATCTCACCGATATACAAAACGTTCTTAGGTATTTCAAAACTACTCTATTTTAAGGCCTCAATATTTTTTAATATGTTTACTTTTTGTTAAGTAAGATAAGTGTTGCAGAATGAGGGGTTGAATGCAATTTGATTAATTATAACAGTTTCTTGCTAATAACAAACAAGATTTATAATTAACAAGTTCAATATGTAAACAATCAAAACAGATAAAGAACACAGTATTTTTAAACTTTCAAAAATAATTTTATTATTTTTGGTTTGCTACAACTGACTGGAAATGGATTCCAGCTTCAATAAAAACAATAACAATGAATTTGATAACATTTCTATACTTGAGAGAAAATGTAGCTCAGTTGCATAACAAAAAAATACTTGTGAGATATGTGTATTTATACTGAAACACATATCCCACTTACATGTGCACTTTTCCTTGGTCATAGAACAAAACTTGAAATAGAAACTGTGTTTTTCTCGTTCAACCTTGTCTTCATTCCATTTGTAGATAAAGCAACTTTGAGATATGCAGAAATCTTTGACTCCTTGAACACGCTTTATCTTTTACTTGTCTTTTTCCAAGTTACAGAAGTAGACCTGACAGACTAGATAGACATGTCCAAATCATTTTTTGTGTTTTCACTACTGTCAATTTTTAGCTCCTCTATGGTGACAGTATTTTCGGCTCCGCATACTTTGTTGTCAAGCTTTGATGGTCTACTAAAACATATTGTCTCCAAATCTGCTATCAACTATCCCCACCAATGTTGTTGTCAGTAAAACTTGATGTCTTCAATTCTTCAATTCTTCATTCTCCGCCAAGTTTACTGTCGATGGAATAGTTGATGTCACCTGTTCCATTATGCTGTCACTTGAATATGATGTCATAGGCTTGAGTGTTGAATGTTACTGTCGTGGATTTGAACTATGCTGTGCATGAACACTTTGTGAACTTCTACTCCATGGATCAAGTTATTACATTTGTACAAGACAGTAACTGTTAAACTTACTGTCACCTATTTGACTTTGTTAAACATAATGTTTCAAGTGACTATCTAAACTGAGATATAGTTTAGTATATAGTTCATTCAATCCCATCAAGAACTATGTGACTTTCATCACTTCATCGTATTGTTCAATTTGTGTTTTAGTCTTATAGTTGCATAGACAGAAACACTTACGGACATTTGAGACATTGACAAAATCATCCCAAAATATTTTAAACTCAGTATAGTATGTAGAAACAGATAGAGTGTCATGTGTCAATGCATTAAGAGCCTTTTTCAGTTCAAAGATTCTAGGTCCATTTCTTTGAGTATATCTCACATGAATATCATTCCATACATCAACAACAAGAGGAATGAAAACAAGACTAGACCTAATTTCAGGAGAAATTGATTTAGTATCCAAGTGATTACCAAATCGTTGCACCTTTGCCAGTGATCAAAGTAAGAGGATGTTTCCTTTGGAATCTTGTATTTCCCGTTGACAAACCCTAACTTGTTTTTAGCAGAGAGAGCCAGAGACATTGATCTTCTCCATTCATTGTAGTTTTCACCATTGAAGACATTATCTGATGGATGAAGATAGAGAGGTTGACTCGTTTCAAGAGAGATCGAGTGATATTCACTTTCAAGATCAGATTCGTTTTCATCATGATCTTGAGTTTGATTAGTTTGATTCTTGTTTTTTTCGAGAATCGCCATGAGATTGAGATGAATATATAATAGTTTTGTGTATCTATTTCGAGAAATCAACAAATGAAGAACAAATTTACATATTCTTGTCGAAGAACAAATGAAGAATGAGAGGATTGAAAGATTTTATGTTGAAATTAGCTAAGAGATGAAGGGAAGGCTTTGCTTTGAAGCTTTAATGGCCGAATTGAAAAAAATAATAGACTTATGTGATGATTGATACACACAAGTTTGTTAGAGAGAGAGTGAGTAAATGCTCTGATATCATGTAGAAAGACAAAGTGGGAATTAAAGTGTATATTTCATTACTTGATCTAACTATTACACCTCTATATATACAAGGCCAATTAAGGAGAAGTTTACAATAGTAACCTTATAACTAACTAACTGTACATTATAACTTAATATGTGTCTTTTCGTTAGTGTCTTGATACTGCCACGGGCGGTCTACATATATATTCAAATGCTGTGCAGTTATATGCTCCTTTTGATTGGAATGAATGGAACCTAGCATGGTCTTACATTGTACCAGAGAACAAGGTTGAGCAAAACTAAAAAAATGGTAAATGCTAAATGAAAAAAAAATCACTATTTTTAATCATATTATCATCTAGTTAATTAAAAAAAATTAAATTTTTAAATAAACTACAAATCAAATGAAAGTTAATTTATGATAATTGAATAGATTTTATATTGAGAAAAGTGGCCTTGAGGATGGGAAATTACCTGAAATTAGGCTCAGATCCAATATAAAAATAGGATGACAATTTTATAAATATAACTCCACTCACCTGCATTAAATAGGCAAGTGTTCCTGTTGTATTTTGTTTTAGCCCAAGATACTATGAGATGAGGTACCTCATGAGCAACAATCTCTTTTATATTTGGTGTCTTTTATTACATCTACTATTATCTCTGTAAATATATTCGGCACCAGTTTTTGAAGTTACAGAAGCTCTGGTCCCAATTTTGTCTGACTTGTAATATTATAATTTATAACCTATGCGTTAGTGTGCTAGGGAGACCTGAAATGTGAGCTTGCATTAATATGATGATTGATGCATGTGTATTATGTAGTCATAATATACTATGCATGGTGAATGTTTCATGGAATGCCTACAAGATTTTAAACTATTTGAACTTTCAATTGTTAAAGGACCTAAATGCATGTCATCTAACTGTGTGTATTGGTAGAAACATGTCTCCCCTGTTTCTGTTTAGTAGTTTCATGCTTACATGTAATCATTGTGTCAATAACCTTTGATTATATCGTGAATTAATGTCGCTATGTTGTATGTATTGTTTTCATGTAATGCATTATGGATAAGTAGGATATCAGTAATATCACCTCGTAGTGTATCAATTTTGTTCAAGGCAACACTTTGAAGTTTTCGTGTCATTTTTTTTGCAGTCTGGAGACAGTGTATACTCCATACAGAATTCCGGACCAATGATATAAAGGTCAGAAGACAGTGTATTTCTATATTATTTTGTTGTTCGCATATATTTGATTCTTTTACAAAGTTAAAATTTGGAAAAGAAGCTCATTGTTTGATGAAATTACTACTCTGTATCTGTAAAAATAAAAGCGTTTTTATGAAATTAAAGCTATTAACAGTGAATAATTTAATTTCTTTGTTATATCTAATCTTTCCAGAAAAACTTCATGAATATTAGGGCTAGTAATTTATTTTCCTGATCTCTAGCTTTCCAATGCATTGCCAAAACCTTGGGCTCTGTTTCGATGTAAGGCGAAGCTGTAGCAAGGAGTGAGGACGCTTGAACCCATTGAACTTGCAATTATATATATACATATAACTTTTTAAATTAAAATAAATATTTGAACCTAAAATTTTGGCCACAATTATGGATATTAACCCCACTAAATTACTAAATAATAATTTCATTATTACGTGTCTAAAAAAATGTGAATGATTGTTTTATTATTGAAGTAATAACCATTTTTTTAATATATGAAAATTGGTCAAAGACCATTAGAAAGATTACAAGTGTAATTTTTTGAGTTAATGGATTGCCATCGTTGGTAGTAGTGGTCCCTTCAACCTCAAGAAGTGCCATAGAATGTATGAACATCAGACAATATCGAAAACAAGTGAAGTCTCTGACATATTACTGCTCAACATTATCACTACCTCTGACATGATTGGCCTGTCCTTTGGATCTTGTTGAACGCATAATAATCCAATATGGATAATTATCACTATTTTTAATCACCATCTTTTAATCACTAGTGGTCCCTTCAATGTCAAGATATGCATAGAATGTCCAAAAAACGGAATATATTTCTGGTGATTACAAGTTAAGTCCTGTTCCATACGTAATACTTTTGCTGGAAAACTTACTACTAGGAACATCTAATGAATCTTAGATCTCTCTGAACTAGCAAGTATTAGATATATAATATGGTTATTAAGGTACTCTAAACATTACCTTTTCTAGAGAATGATTATGTTACATGCAAACCCTCATTATAGCCTCAAGTCAACAATGCCATCTTTGGTAGTGTAGTACTGTTGGTCCCTTTATCTCAAGAAACAACAAAATATATGAACATAGAAAGATATCCTTCCTGATTACAAATTAAAGCCTTGTTCAATATCTATAAACAATTTTTATGGAAGGCTTACTAGAAACATCTCCTGAATCTTATTTGATATGTAAAACATAGTTGTTTTCAGGGTACTCGGCACCTAGAAATTTACACTATTGTCGAGGCAAGAGAGCAGTTATTGTTAATTGGTTTGATGATGACAAACTTAGGTTGCTTAATGAATCATCTTCTTCAAGCAAATTTCTATCTATGAAAAACCCAGGTTGCTTAGGATGAGGGAGCTTCATATTACTGCTCAACATTAAAACCACCTGTGACATAACTGGCCTGTCCCTTGGATCACGCTGAACGCACAATAATCCGATTTGAATAACTCAGAAAACTTCAATATGGTTACTTGAATCTAGGATTACACCATCAATTACTTACAAAAGTTTGTCTTCTTTGTAGCTCATCCATGCCTAAAATTCAGTTATTGAATTATCAGTAGTAGATAAGCATTATGGCATATAAAGTGTCAAAACAATTTGTACTTACATGACCTAGAAGGTTCAAGTCGTGATCAGGGTGACTAAATAATCTGTTTTTCACTCCACTAACTATCTTGATTAGTAATACGCCAAATCTATATACATCAGATTTAACAGAAAATTGTCCATCAATGGCATACTCAGGGGACATGTAACCACTGCAGGAGATGAATAGGTATGAGATATCAATCAAGAGCTGTGATGCAAAATTGACAAAACTGCAGAGTCATGGAATTCTTACTATGTGCCAACAACTCTTGATGTATTTGCTTGAGTTTCATTTCCTCCAAAAATTCTTGCCATGCCAAAATCTGAAATCTTTGAATTTATCTCATGATCAAGTAAAATGTTACTGGCTTTGATATCTCTATGTATGATTCTTAGCTTTGAATCTCGATGAAGATACAGAAGTCCCCTTGCAATGCCACTTATTATGTTGTATCGTTTTGACCAGTCCAGGGTAATTCTTGATTTTTTATCTATTCATTTTTCATCAAATTAGTCCATAGATGGTTATATATACTGTATAAATAAAACTTGTGAAAATAATAATATCATGTATTCATTTTCTATTTGTTTTAAATAATTAACTTATACATGATAATATTATGATAAATTAATCATAGAGTTGCAGATGATCTTTTGGTACAATATGGTAAAGGCAATGTTGGGTCGTTGCATGAATTGTTTAAGTAATGCACATGTTGTGTATCGCTATATGTCTATAATCACCTTTTAGACAGGTCCAAACCAAGTTTATTGTCTGGGGAGAAGTTACCTGTTGCATCTGCAATTCTTTTGAAGTCAAATAATGGCAATTCAAAATCTTCACTTTCCATCTCGGTTAAGGCAACACTTTCGGAACTTGATTTCAATTTTTCTGCAATATGTAAAGTAGAACAAATGCACACAGAGAGAAGTTATAATGGTTGCACCAAGTTTCCAAATTATTGATTAAAAGGTAAAATATCAGTTTCCCTTTGGAAACATATTATGGTACAATTATCTTTTCCCACCGTAGCTGTAACATCCCACATCGAATAGATAAAGTGTATTTGGGCCCTTTATAAGGACAAGTCAATAACTAATATATACCTGAAATTGTTAGCTTTTTATGGGCTAACCTGTGGTGGGTTGTTGGGTCTGATATGCATTCAGTTATGGGCTTATAAATGGTATCAGAGCCTTGCCCGGCCGGAAGTGCTAAGGCACTGCCCGGGTTTCGTAAGTTTGTCCATGTCCTCGACGAGGACGTCGACCCAATAAGGTGGAGTCAATAACTAATATATACCTGAAATTGTTAGCTTTTTATGGGCTGACCTGTGGTGGGTTGTTGGGCCTGGTATGCATTCAATTATGGACTTGGGTTGTTAACTAATATGCCTTCTTTCATCAGCTTGCTTTTCTTGAACATTAGTAGGAATATTACTCCCAGTAGGGCTACTATGAATACTGCAGGAATTAAAATGATCTTTACTTGCCTCTTAAATCTGGATCTCCAGCTTTCTCCTGCGTTGGCCATAAAATTGAATCTGAAAATAAAGTTAACACAGAGAGCTTGATATGGTATATTTATCATTCAAAGTTTATGAGAAGTGAAGTTCCTGCATAAAAATAAAAAAGTAGTCGTACCCAATTCATAGGCTGACATTTTTACATAGATATCTTGTCCTTTGTAGTCTCCAATATCAACAAGTCCACTGAACCACAAGAGACATCCATGTCCACCTCTTCTGGCATATGCATTTGCATAAGCTGTACAAGAACAATTTTGCAAGCATAATCTCTCACATTCTTGGAGATTAATTGTCAAGTCATACCGTATGTGACGTGTGTCTGGCAATTTCACACCCGGATATTTTACGAAACCCACTTTAGTCCCACAGACTAGACTAGTTTTTCGGATGCATCCATCAGACCAATCTGCTGCTTTCCACTTCTCTGGGAATTTTGGAACAAATCCTCTCAAGCATCCACATCTTGGTGAGTTTTTTATGTTACATATTCCATAAGCACCACATGATCCATAACGACCACAGTCAGTGTTCAGTAGGCTAAGGTAAATACTCCAATCTTCTTGTTGATCATTCCACACCAGAAGTTGAGTAACTCCTATCGTGGTCAGTACATACCTCATAACAGCAGAAGTTCTATTAGTGAGTTCAAACTTATAATAGACTTCCTTATCATTAAAAACAAACTTGTCAGTATAAATTCCATTCGGGCTACTATTGGGATTGCCATAAAATTTATAACCATTCCATGGTCCAGTCCTCGACCAAATCACTGAACCTTTCCTCCAAAAGAATTGTGGGAAACCACTAGAATCAAGTCGCTGGGTAAAACTACCTAGGGATGGATCATTATCTTTTTTCCATGATGTATATGTTAGTATTGGTGTCCTAGAAACAATACTTTTAATGTTTTATTGAAAATAATTAAGGATTATGTTTTATGTGATTATTTAATTAATATTTATTATGTCTTTATTTACTGCGTTATAAATTGAAAGAATAATAATAAATGTCCTTGGAATATTAATACATAATATATATCTTTAAGTATGTGACTTAAAAATGAGATTATATGAATAATATTTTATTCCTAAAATTCCCTAGTCAAGTATTATTATTTAAGAACAGTAATAATGCAATAAGACTAGTATGTTTGTTGACAGATGACCGCATCTCATTGGTCATAGGTATGGTGATACTAATGTCAAGAACATAAGTGTATGTATCAATACATGACACTGGAAAAACCCGCCGTGAGATTCTACATGTTAATAAGTGTCATAAGAAATCTCACAGTGATAATGATATAATGATCCTCTGACTTGAAATCATTATATTTCTATACGAGAATTAATATACTTTGATTACACTCAAAATTACCTTTAACCGGGTAATGATAAAGGTGGACATTGGGTATGTTATGAATCATATAAGGAATATGAATGATAGATATAATATTTAACCCTCCAATTCTAGGAGTGATATTATTGGCCTCTTGATTGAGTGAGACTATGAAATGCATGACCATGCTCAAATATTGATTTGTTTAAATAGTCTACTCATTGATCAAGGAAACCAAGATTAAATGTTGAAGAGGATGACACTATACATGTCTCGAGTTTGATTTATAATATAAGGTTAAAGGGATTATATTACATTGCACATTATTCACGAAATGTTTAATTGAATAACCAATTATTATTGTTACTTGGGTAGCAATGATGTATTAATAGATGCCGCTCATTGTTTATAATTTTATTATTAGATAATAAAATTATTGTCAACGTAATAATAACCTAAAAGGTCACACACAAAAAGAACGTCAAATGGAGGTTTATTTAAATTACAAATTTAAATATATTATTGTTTATTTGAATTTAATTATTGAATTAATTAAGTGGGACTTGATTAATTATATTAGAATTCGGATTTAATTATTATTATTTTGAATTTAATTATTGAATTAATTACAGAAAGAGAGAGAGGCAAACAATTCGGCTCCGGTGATCGTAGGACGATCGGCTAACCGTGTGGACTTCTTTGGAGAGCAGATGTTTGCAACAAAGGGCTGTTGTGATTCATCTTGTCTGGACCTCCATTAAACAGCTTTGTTAAGGTACATACTTTTTCACCATAATCATCAAACGTTATACATAGATCCTGCGATTGGGTTTCAAATTTTATTGTTTTTACGTTAATTGCGCTGCGTTTTCATGCCCGAAACCCTTCGGTGTAATACATGTCTATACCCGTTACCAGGTCTATTCCTATCTTCATGCCAGGTAGCAGAGTGTTTCCTGGATGATCAAAGCTCTGCCAGATGAAATCTTCTACATTGTTGATATCGTGATCTTCACCTGTCAGATCCAAATTTCCTGTATCTAATAGCTGCACAACAGGATTCTTCATATACCTAGATGTGTTTGCTTTCCAAATTATCATATTAGTACTATTAACCATTTGCAATAATGTAATTCCATTGCCATCAACCAGTACCTTGCCAGAGGTATTCAGAAGAGGACGATCTCTGTTAGCAATCCATACAACTGTCCCTTTCGATATTTTCTTGTACCAGATGCCAAGATATCGATTTGTTGAACTGCCTGGGCTGAAAAATCCAAGTTCGAATTCTCCACGTGCTGATGTGATGGTGTTACCATCTCGAAAGGTCTGATATCTTGTGATTTTGTCTTCTGCCAAGGAGTTTATTAAGGTATATGATAAAGTGCAGCAAAACAAAATGAAGTTTGTCAATTCCATTGTAAGGTAAGTCTCCTTTGGCCAAGTTTCTAATTTGCAGTTATCTATATACCTAAATATGTCAAACTTATGTAGCCCCTTGGGTACCACTATGAATATTGTTCATAGACCAACATGTTCAAGTCGTTTATAATAAAGTATACTATAAACCAATCATATGTTCACACAAGATTTTTATATTTTGTCGTGGAAATCCATATACTGATTTTTTATATTATATATCAAGATTAGATCTGAAAACACTTGAATTTTTTTCATCATTTTCATTTCTATTCAATCAAGTTGTGTATTAACAGTCTATCAGAGTGTTATTATTCTAATTATTCGGTAATAGAGTATTCTTTTAGAATAATTGCTCATCATTTCATATTAATTTAAATTATATATATTGACTCCAAGATCACCTCATAGAGTATTTGCAAAAGCTTGCCTTCTTTGTAACTCATCCATGCCTCAAGTTTAATTATGTCAATTAATATGCTGTGGTGTAAAAAGTTTCATAATTTGTTCATACTTACATGGCCTAGAAGGTTTAAGCTGTGATCGGGATGATTGAATAATCTGTTTTTCACTCCACTTGCTATCTCTACAAGTAGAACACCAAAGCTATATACATCTGATTTAACAGAGAATTGTCCGTCAATAGCATACTCAGGGGACATGTAACCACTGCGTGAGATAAAAACATATAAGATATCGATCACTAACTGTGATGCAAAGAGAAGAGTAAATTGCAAAGTGGCATAAGTTCTTAATATGTCCCAACAAATCTTGATGTCTTTGCGTCAGCTTCATTTCCTCTACAACTTCTTGCCATGCCAAAGTCTGAAATCTTTGGATTCATCTCATGATCAAGTAGAATGTTACTTGCTTTGAGATCTCTATGAATAATTCTTAGCTTTGAATCTTGATGAAAAAATCCCCTAGCAATGCCATTTATTATGCTGTATCGTTTTGGCCAGTCCAGTGTGATACTTAAATTTTCATCTATTCATTTTGCCTCTAATCAGTCTGTAGATGGCATATATACTGTATAGATAAACTTTGAGAATCCATCGCTTCGTTCTTTTTAATTAGTCTTTTATTGGCTTTAATACTACTTTATTTGGTAAGGTTATGCCTAGTATTTTACTATCAGATCCTCTATGCAACTGTAGTACTACTTATTCAAAGCTCATTCAGCTTTCATGTGCTCAAGGCAATTGTATAAAGTCAGATTTCCAGTCCAAGGTGTATCACAGGGGTGTGGTAGAACGTAAAGGGGACGTGATCTTATTTGAACCACTTGCATTAGATCCGCTTATTAATAGATGGATTGTGCTAGTTTGTAGATTGTTTGTCTAGAACAGTTATGTGTTGAGAGGAGATATATGTTATAAATCAGTATTTAGTTTGCATTGTATCATAGAATTTTACACTTGCGATATTAAACGTGTTGACAGGCTAACTTTCCTTCGAGTGAATGTGGATTAGGATTGTCACATTTCGTTTGACAGGTGATTTCCTCATCTTTTGTGTCCTTATTCCCACCATATACAAGTGTGACTCAAATTTGCATTTGCAGTAAAATAAAGCTAAAACTGTTAGTATTATGCTTAAGAAAATCAACATATTTAACCTCAATCACTGTGTTTTTCATTTGATAAATGATTTTCTTCCAGAATTGTTATCTAAAATTTTCAGTGTGCCCTATAAGAAAAGTACAGTGAAAACAATTTGTGGAGTAGTTCAGGACAATCTAAAATGAGCCAGACGCTGATCATTGGTACCCACAATCATAGCTTTCTCTCAATTCCTGACATACTGACTGATAATAAATTAACTAAATTTATACATACTGCCTAAACCTTTGTACAAAATAACATTTCTCAATTTGCTAAAATAAGATTGTTTATCCGATCAAGAGGCTTGTTATATAAACTATGCCCTATAGATTTGTAGGATAAACTAAAAGGGAGAAAATGGCACCATTGCATCTTTCGTAGTACTGTTCCCTTACATCCCAAGAAATGACATAGAATATATATGAACAACGTAAAACATCCTTAATGATTGCAAGCTAAGCCGTTTTTATATATGTAAAACAAATTTGCTAAAAGAATTACTAGGAACAGCTCACAAATCTTGCTTTGCCCAGAGCAAGCAAGGTAAGTAAAAACAATGCACTATTGTCGAGGTAGGAGAGCGGTTATTGTCAATTCATTGGATGTTGACAGTTTTGTGTTGCTCAATAAGTGCTCTGCTTCAAGAAAATATCTCTCCATGAAAAAACCAGGCTGCTTAGGATGAGGCAATTTCATATTACTGCTCAACATTAAAACCACCTCTGACATAACCGGCCTGTCCTTTGGATCATTTTGAACGCACAATAATCCGATCTGGATGACTCGAAAAACTTCAAAATGGTTACTGGACGCCAAGATCACTCCATCTATGAGTTGCAAAATTTTATCTTCTTTGTAACTCATCCATGCCTGCAATTTAGTCAAGTAAATTATCAATAGTAAGCCTATAGCACAAGGAGTGTCATAATATGTTCATACTCACATGCCCTAAAAGGTTCAAGCTGTGATCAGGATGACTGAATAATCTGTTCTTCACTCCACTTACAATCTCTATAAGTAAAACACCAAAGCTATATACATCAGATTTAACAGAGAATTGTCCGTCAATAGCATACTCGGGGGACATGTAACCACTGCAGTGTTTAAAGTAGAACATAGACATATGAATATCAGTCCTCAGTTATGATGCAAAGTACACAATAAATTGCAGAGTGGAGAAATTCATACTATGTCCCAACAACTCTTGCTGTATTTGCTGCAGTTTCATTTCCTCCAAAACTTCTTGCCATGCCAAAGTCCGAAATCTTTGGATTCATCTCATGATCAAGTAGAATGTTGCTAGCTTTGAGATCTCTGTGTATGATTCTTAGCTTTGAATCGTGATGAAGATACATAAGTCCCCTAGCAATGCCATTTATTATGTTGCATCGTTTTGACCAGTCCAATGTATTTCTTAACATTTCATCTATATGTTTAATATCAAATTAGTTCATAGTTTTCTTTATATGGAGTCATTCATGATAAACCTCAGAAAAATAACATTGACATTCACATTTATAAATCGGATATATTATTCTCAGGTTGGGCCATACCAAAAATAAATGAATCTAGACTTTTGTTAGCCATATATTCGTAAATCAAAATCCTTTCTCCTTTTTCTGTGCAACAGCCAAGAAGCGTCACAAGATTTCTGTGCTGAAGTTTAGCTATACATGAAACTTCATTTTTGAACTCGTCTACTCCTTGACTTGAATTTATTGAAAGCCTTTTCACAGCTATTTCTTGTCCATCATCTAACATGCCCTGAAAATAATGGTTGTGATGTGTGTGCATATATATATTTCATGGTTTCTCACGGTATTTGTTGTGATTTATAACTATAATTACCTTGTATACAGGTCCAAAGCCACCCTCTCCAAGTTTCTTGTCTTGGGAGAAATTACTTGTGGCATTTGCAATTCTATTGAAGTCAAATAATGGCAACTCCAGATCTTCATTCTCAATTTTTGTCAGGCCAACACTTTCCGAACTTAATTTTAAGCTTTCTGCAGTGTTTAAAGTAGAAATTATGCACAGTGATAAACTACTCAAAAGGTTCCCCCAAATTTCCGTTTAGAGGTCAGTGTTAGTTTCCCCTTTTGAGAATTCAGTTTAAAATTATTTCGAAGAAGCTAGGCTTTAATGGCATTGTTATCTTCTCTTGATCAAAATTTTAAACTTTTTTTTTACTGGATAAGGGTTATTGTAGCAGTGAGTAATTTACCTTCTTTATGCTGCTTTATCTTCTTGTGTACTAGAAGGAATATTATGCAAAGTAACACTACTATTAGTATTGCAATGACCTCTATTTTCCTCTTTGCTCTGGAACTCCAGCTTTTTACTGCGTTAGCCAAAAATGTCAAACTTAAGGAGTAGTAGCAAAGAGTTTGAGGTAACACTTCTATATAGCAAAGAGTTTAAAATATTTACAAAGGTAGTCATACCTAATTCAGACGATGGCATTCTTACATAGATATCTTGTCCATCATCTGTGAGATCTCTAATATCAGTGAGGTCACTGAACCATAAGAGACATCCACGTCCACCGCTTCTGACATCTGCATTTGCATAGGCTTTGCAAGTACAATTTTTCAGGCACAATTTCTCACATTCTTGAAGATTAATTGTCATGTCATACCAAGATTGGCGTGTGTCTGGTAACTTCACACCCGAATATTTCACAAAACCCTCCTCTGTCCCACAGACTAGATTAGTTCTACGGATGCATCCATTAGACCAATCTGCTGCTTTCCACTTCTCCGGAAATCTAGGAACAAATCCTCTCAAGCATTCACATCTAGGTGTGTTATATGTGTTACATCTTCCATAAGCACCACACAATCCATAACGATCACAGTCAGTGTTTTGTAGACTAAGGTAAACCGTCCAAATTTGTTGTTGATCATTCCACACAAGAAATTTTGAATCTCCACTTGGTGTCAGTACAAACCTCATAATAGCAGAAGTTTTGTTGATGAGATTAAACGTATAATAGATTCCCTTATCATTGAAGACAAACGTGTCGGTATAAATTCCATTGGGGTTAAAATTGGGAATGCCACTGAATTTGAAACCATTCCATACTCCAGACCTCGACCAAAGCGCAGAACCTTTCAACAAAAAAAATTGTGGAAAGCCATGAGAATTTATCGATACTTGTGTGAAATGTAAAAGGATATAGAATTTGTGTAACGAATGAGGTGGCATAATGAGATGTACTTATCATTAATATCTTGTATTTTCTCTTCTCTTTAGTGCTTATTTCTTGTTGTCTTACTTTTTAAAATATTTTTACTTTAAAAATTAGTTATATAATTTTAATATATTAATATGCATTGAATAACACAAATATTATTTTATATTTTAAAATATTTAAGTTTATACTTTTACACATATAAATATATAATATAATTATAAAAATAAAGAATGTAATATAATATAATTGTAATTAATTTAAAAATAAATAAAAATACTATTAAAACATCTAATTTAATCACATTTAGGATGAAAAGTTAAACAATATAATAAAATAAAAAATTTAAATTTTATTTTTTCTAGATTAGTGGAAGACAAAACATTAATGATAAATATGCATCATCCCACCACCTCATTCTGTACACCAATTTTGTATCTCTCGATACTTATTACATGCATTTGTTGTAAGAAAGTGCAATAAAATAATTAGAGGAATACTAGGTACACAGAATTGGATACGGAATTGTGTACATTCCATGTGGCTATCACTCACACGTTCTTTATTTATTTTTATATATTATTAATGACTTTTGTTCTTCTTTTTTTTTTTGTATATATTTTTAATTTGAAAATTTATTTCTTTTCAAAAGTAATACTCCTATATATTAATATACATAAAATATATTATAAATAATTATTAAACATGGCGGTCTTAGTTTCTAAGCTCTTACTTTTTCATCATTCAAAATGTCTATAGTTTGACTTGGCCAATAATATGACTCTTGATTCAATCCTTTCGGGTGAAAGTCTTTATATCATAATTGCGAGGAAAAAGTATAACATGTCATAATTTAAGAAATGATCCTTTTTATTATTCAAAAAATAATTTTATTTTAATTTTATTTTAAATGCATTTTAATGCATTTTATATCATAATTGCGAGGAAAAAGTATAACATGTCAAATGCTAAGTTTGAGTACCTCTTGGATGCGTGCGCGCAACAAGTTATGGTTGGAATAAGTTCTCCTCCGTGAGAGCTTTGTAATGCATATTTAAGTATTCAAAATGATCAAGGAATGGATGAGATATGATGATCCAAAGTTGGTCCCTTGAAAGTGGAAAATTAAGAATGAAAACTTGAATTCCACATTGAATTGGAAAAGTGATTTTCATGATTTTATATAGTAGAACACTAAAGGAAAGATAGTAAGGACTGAGAGCATTGTTGCAGATGCAAAGAGGTACCTAGATCAGTGGAGAAATGCTCAAAACTCGGAATCATGGTCTGGTTTTCAGGCGGGTGATGAGGCTGAGCATTGGATATTACCAAAATCAAATAGTATCAAGGTCAATGTAGATGCAGCACTATTTGAAGATGAGCAGAGTTACGGGGTCGGGATGGTGGCTCTCAATGAAAATGGGTTTTTAATTAAAGGATGCACCAGCTTTTCACAAGGCAAAGTCGAACAAATGCTTGCTGAGGCAATGGGTGTTCGGGATACTCTTAGTTGGATAAAAGATAATTCGTTCGTGGCAACAGGTGACACTAAAGACTGATTGTTTTGGTGTTGTGCAGGCAATTCGCAACTCTATTTCAATGATTTCTATGTTTGGTCTAGTCATTCAAGATTGTAAAACGTTGCTCGCTGAGCTAAAAAACGTTTTCATTTGTTTTGTTAAACTATCAGCTAACATAGTGGCTCATAGTTTTGCTAAAGCCTCTATCTTGTATCCTGGTCGTCATTTTAGCTTGGAGTCTATTCTAGCTGAGTTGCTACCGTGTCTGGTAGCAGCAGAAGTTAAACCTTGATGCTATTGAATTCCATTAAAAAAAAGTATGTTTACACTATTGTCGAGGTACAGGATCAGTAATTGTTAATTGGTTGGATGATGGCAAATTAGTGTTGCTTAATAAGTGATCTGCATCGAGCAAATATCTATCTATAAAATAACCAGGTTCCTTAGGATGAAGGAGTTTCGTATTAATGCTCAACATCAAAACCACCGGAGACATAACTGGCCGATCCCTTGGATCATGTTGAACGCACAATAATCCGATTTGGATAACTCGAAATACTTCAATTTGGTTACTGGACTCCAAGATCACCTCATCGATGAGATGCAAAAGTTTGTCTTCTTTGTAACTCTTCCATGCCTAAAATTTAATTTATGTGACAGGTCCAAAGCCACCCTCTCCAAGTTTGTTGTCATTTGAGAAGTTATTTGTGGCATTTGCAATTCTTTTGAAGTCAAATAATTGCAAATCCAGATCTTCATTCTCAATTTTTGTCAAGGCAACACTTTCTGAACTTAAATTCAAGTTTTCTGAAATGAATGAAGTACAACAAGAAGGTAGGCACAGTATCAGTGAAATATATGAAGGCACAGTGATAAGGATTTTAAATGACAGAGGTCAGTATCAGGTTCCCGGTTAAAAATTCAGTTTTCACTTATTTCCAGTAAGCTAGGCTCTGCATATTATGGTACCATCATCATCTCCAGCTTAAAAACTAAATTCTTTATTGTAGAAGTGATAATCACCTTGTTTCTGCAGCTTTCTCTTCTTGTGTACTAGAAGGAATATAATGCCAAATAGTACTACTATTAGTACTGTCGTAAACAGATTGACCTCCAGTTTCCTCTTTACTCTGGACTTCCAGCTTTCTACTGTGCTAGGCAAAAAATTAAAACTTAGAGTAAAGAGTTTAAGGTAGTATTTCAGTCACTGCAGTTTACAAAGAGTGAAGAGACTAAAAATTCGAAAAAAATAGTCTTACATAATTCAGATGCTGACATTTTTACATAGATATCTTGTCCTTCTTCTATGTCTCAAATATCAATTAGGTCACTGAACCATAAGAGGCATCCATGACCACCTCTTCTGACATCTACATTTGCGTAAGCCGTACAAGAACAGTTTTGCATGCATAATTTCTCACACTCTTTATGATTAATTGCCAAGTCATACCATGAATGATGTGTGTCTGGCAACTTCACACCCGAATATTTCACAAAACCCTCTTGAGTCCCACAGACTAGACTAGTTTTACGAATGCATCCATTAGTCCAGTCTGCTGATTTCCAATTCTCCGGGAATTTTGGAACAAATCCTCTCAAGCATTCACATCTGGGAGAGTTGTTTATGTTACATCTTCCATGAGCACCACAACATCCATAACGATCACAGTCAGTGGCCATTAGGCTAACATAAGCCATCCAAGATTGTTGTTGATCATTCCACAAAAGAATCTTGTCTTCTCCACTTGGATTAAATAAGAACCTAACTAGGCCTGGCAATTTGACTGGCAATTTGACACATGACACATGAACACGACACGCAACGACACGAAAAAACGGATATGGGTTTTGATTTTCGATACACGAAACACGAAAGTACACGAACACGAAATTACATAATAAATTTAGTGTCGGTTGTGGGTTTCATTTTGGGTACACGAAAAATACACGAAAGTACACGAAATATTAATATATAATTTTTATTTTTTATATATCATAATATATATTATATACGTAATATATATTTTTTAAACATATTATTATATATATATATATATGTAATATATAACAATTTACTCATTTTATGTATTCATTAGTATCTCGTGTATATTTTGTGTATATTTCGTGTATTCGGATATAATCGTTTCATGTTATTTCGGGTCGTTTCGTGTAAACAAAAAGTATACAAAAATTTCGTATACTTTTCGTTTCGTGTAGACACGAAATATTTCGTTTCGTGTTCGGATCGGTTAAATAAGTACATGAAATGATTTTGGGTCGTTTTCGGTTTTAGTTATGAGTACACGAAACAAAATTTCACGAAACGACACGATTGTCAGCTCTAAACCTAACAATAGCAGAAGTATTATTCTTGAGAATAAACGTATAATAGGTTTCCTTAACATTGAAAACAAATATATCTGTAAAAATTTCAACAGGTCTATTGTTAGGAATGCCGCTGAACTTATAACCATTCCATGGTCCAATCCTTGACCAAATCACTGAACCTTTTGTCACAATAAATTGTGGGTAACCATTGGAATCAAGTCGACTGGTAGAACTACCTAAGGATGGATCATCAACGCTTTTCCACGATGTATAATACCTGTCTATACCAGTTACAAGGTCTATTCCAATCTTCATTCCAGGTAGCATAGTGTCTCCAAATAAAATCTTTTAAGTTGTTGATATCCTGGTGCTCATCCTTCAGAACAAAATTCCCTGTATCTAATAGCTGAACAGTAGGATTCTTCATAGATTTAGACGTATTCGATGACCAGATTATCCCATCAATACTTTTAACAGTCTGCAATATAATTCCCTTGTCATTAACCTGCACCACACCTGAGGTGTTCTTCAGAGGACGATCTCTATTAGCAACCCATACATCTGTCCCCTTGGCTATTTGTTGTACCAGATGCCAAGATATCGATTTCTTGAACTTCCTGGGCTGAAAAATCCAAGTTCAAATTCTCCACCAGCTGATATGATGGTTTCACCATCTCAAAGGGTCTGATGTGCTCCAATGATATCTACTGATATGGAGTTTATTAAGGTAGATGATAAAACGGAGCAAAACAATATGATGCTAGCTAACTTCATTATTTTGCAGAGTCCTTTAGCTTGTAATATGTATATAACTTTATAGTACAATATAGTAGAAATTTATTTCCTATAGTTTTTGTACCAAATACTTTTCTATGTGGTTATTTTCTGAGACCAGTCAGTGATAACGATCACAGTCAGTGACCAGTAGACTAACATAAGCCATCCAAGATTGACTGATATGGAGTTCATTAAGGTAGATGATAAATCGGAGCAAAATAAGATGATGGTAGCTAACTTCATAATTTTGCAGAGTCCTTTAGCTTGTAATATTTATATAATTATAGACAATATAGTAGAAATTTATTTCCTATAGCCTATAGGTTGTACCAAATACTTTTCTATGTGGTTGTTATCTGAGGACTGGGATACAATTACCACAGAAGGTAGGACCTTAAATTTGTGTACTAATCTTATGCAGACCAAAAATTCAACAAAAATTGTCTTGTTCTGCTACGAGGAACAACGTTGCTTTTTTTTCCACGGAATTTTTTAAGAATTAAATTTTATATGCTTTTGGTGAAAGTGCAGTACTGCAGTACAGTAATTAACTTGCAATACGGTTGAACATCTGTGGTAAAGTAATTTGCGACGAAAAGATGCCTCCAAATCAAGTTGGGATGGTAATGATCCGTTAAAATTGCCGAAACAAATCTTACATAGTGAGCAATTTTTGTTGCAGACTTGCAGGTGACTGTTATGCAACTAAAAAGAAAATGAAAATTTGTTCATTCTATTGGTAGGAAGACAAAAGATGGCAAATACACATGTTTAGTAGTAATTAAAATTTTACTTGGGACTGGAAAGATGGGCTAGCTTGTGATGACCACTAAACGTACATGGCGCTTTAAGGTTCTCAGTTGAAACAAACATGCACCGTTTCTGATTGTTCTTGCAAATTCAAAGCGATTCAAGGTTGGTAATGTGAAATCAGGATTTTACTGTAATTTATTCTTTGTAACAAATAATATATCTAATAAAGCTTATTCGAATCGATTGTTTAAAAGAACTGACAAGTTCAATTTCAGTGATATGGTTGCTATTAAAACACTAAGTGCCATGTACACGATTTTTTAACATATATCAAATCCAGCCCTAATGTGGGGACTTTCTTCTAATGTCTTTTCAAGGACTGAAGGACATGTCTCGGAGGAGCATCACTCCTTCGACAAACTTTCCCAGCACAATGAAATCAAGAATTTTATGTAACCTGTTTATGTTTGCGGTAATTGGTAAGTGACTTGTATTGATCAGGTGTACCTGCTCTATTGAATTGAGCTTGGCATAGGCTTGTTCAATAAGAATGATCTGAAAAGTATAAAAGCTTGTCGAGGACGGTGAAGTGGAACCTCATGTCCTGCTCCAGTTACTGTTACAAGAGTCAGTCCCTTGTATACTTGGCTCCACCCACCCACCTATACAAAAAGTAATAGTAATCTTGTTAGAAGATTCATCAGATGATCTGTATATGTGTCTAATAAACAAGCATGGGTTTAGCTATCCATGCTTCAACCAAAAAGTAATACATCCCAGTAATATGAATATGATAGCAATAACATATAGAACAAAACTAAAAAATTTCATTCTACCCTTACAAATACTTTTTATTATGTCCAGATGTATATTTTTTCTATTGACACATAATTTTTCAAGACATAATGATCGAGTAATATACTAAAAACACACCAAGACAAATGACCCATTTGGGATAGAGGGAATAGTATAAAATATTAAATATATGCTTCAATGGTTCTAGACTTCTAGTTAATTATAAGGTGTTATGTGAAGTGTAATCAGATGCACCAGCGTAAGAACAGAACCTAGGCCATTGCAGCATTGCAAAAAATTACCAACAGGAATTAAAGATAAAGCAGCCCTAACTGTGTTTTAAGATCGTTATATGTCCAGAACAATAAGTGGAGGAAAAAAGCCATTTCCATAGATTACGTACCTTTCCATTGTCGTACCATGGGTACCAATTGGTTACAGTTGGAAGCTTCAATGCGTCAATTGAATATCGGGTTGCAGTCAAGGGAACAACTGAGTCGGTATCTCCACTACACACAAATTAGAAGTAAGGTATAATGTCACATAATGCATAAAAAGCTAAATAGAAATTAGAAGGTAGCATTACAACTGCAAGAGGCTAGAGTATCATACAACCTTTTCCTACATGTTGATAAGAATCTAAATCATGAACCACTGTTGCTTTTGTTAGAATTAATTGTTCCTCTTTAACTGAAAACTGAGTTACTTTACGCTTATCTCATGGCTTAAATTATTAGGTTTTATTACAGTACAAAATTCTAATTTCCACTATGTTACATTTATGTCGCCCAAAATGCCAGCCCAATCAAATTTATATATGTGTGTGATATAAATCCCCTGTTTCTTCAACTTCTGTGATTACGTTGGCCCTGAGGCATGTTATAAACAGAAAAAGCAAAGGAAGACTATTATTTATACCTGAAAACCCATATCTGAATGCCAGCAGCTATTAGTTCCTGGTAGATGGGAAGCATGGATCTTGGAGAATCTGCCCAGTACTCCCCCACAATGTCGCTGCAAATTAAGATGCTTGTGATGCTTCCCAGAAAATATAAGATATACTTTGAAAGTTCGAAACTGTGAAAGCTACCTGCAAGTTTTCCATGGATAGGGAATCTTGGTTATGTTGGCATGGAATGCTTTCTGGACTTCTGGAATATTAAAATAAACTTCCGAATGTCTCTCAGTGCATGGGTCATATGCCCTCGTCATCCATGGCTACACTCGAAAGCAACAGCATTTAGCTCGACAAAAGTCATGGACCACCGATAATCTTATATAAGGAACTCAATGTAGAAGATAACCCTAACTACCCAAAACCTAGGCGCAACTTTAAATCAGAAGTATGAAATAGAAGATAATGCCAAATTTTATTACTCATAAATTAGATTATAATCTTAAATTTAATGTTTTATCTTTGACAAGTGGAACCAATCTGGAAAATACGTTAAAGAATATGTAAACGCATCAGTAATTACTTCATTTAGAATAGGTCGTTAAAAAAACAAAACACCGCCAACGATCGTAACAGTTATTTTTGTCTGGTTTCAAAGGTTCGCCAAATTTATTTAAGAATACCGCAAGCGTGACTTTTTGTATAATTTCTTAAAGCATCAATGATTTTATGATAGCAAAGAATGTTACACCAGAGCACATAGTAAATGCAGTTACTTCTACTCTTTTCGAAAACAATAATGTGTAATTGAAATAATTCAGAAGATTATTTAAAAGTCAGAAGTTGGCAAGTTGCTATGCTTAAAATCCTAAAAGGTTAGAATTAAATAGGTAATCTATTCGTACGTTTTATTTTCATAGTTATATAAAACCAAAATTTCTCGGAAAGTCTTAGAATATTAGCAACAAGAAAAAGCACGCAAAGGGAAATAAACTTTTAATACCGAAAAGGCAATAGAGGGAATACTTGAACAAATATCAACCACAAAAGCATGTGAAGGCTTATTCAAGTATTAACATCAAGTAGCGAATAAAACAGAAGCAAGAACATATAGAAATATAGAAATGCAGCATGTGATATACCAAGGTTGCTTGTAAAATTCAGTATAAGAGAAAGGTTGAGAATACTTACATAATGACCTCGTAAGTTGCGCCTCAGTGATGATGAACTATTGCACGGACGTGTATATATGCTATATGGATCTATATTTCCTTGCTCCCTCTCTGCAACACCAAGAGCCCTAATGCAATCAATTGAAGGATGCTGAGATGATCCAAAGTCACAGGCCACTCGAAGGACTTTATAAGTAGAATCGGAAATTAAACCATGGGTCCACCAATACTCAAATGTGCCAATGTAATCATGGAAATCATCAATAACGGCATTACCCACCTAGAAAGAACATTTTATTAACATGGTAAACGAAGTTATATGAATAAAACATATCAGAGAAATTATAATCAATTTACCATAAAACCCTTGAAATTGATGATTGGATTATCTATTCCTTTGTTGCTTTCATAAATAATTTTAGACAATTGAGGAACATAATGACCTGAAAGAGATGAAACATAAATTAGGTTCTGAACTAACAATCCATTTAGCGTTACTACAAGATAATACTCCCTCCAACCAGAAATGAGATCCTATTTGTTAAAAAAAGTTGTTTTAGGGAAGAAGCACATTGTCCTCAAAGTATGACAGTGTAATTGCACTGCTAGAAAAGCTTCTATTCTTAGCTAGTGAAACCACGTATAAAAGAAATCAAAACTTTCAGTTGGCACGCGCACGCGCATGCATATACATACATATATATATATAGATATATTAATTTTTGAAGAAGAGAAAAAAATCAAATTAAATCCTTTTTGGAATAGAGCATGTATACACCAGGAACCTGATGGAAATACCTTATTTACCTGCATAACTTTCTCCTGCGATGTAAAATTCTCTATGTTTATATTGAGGAAACCTTTCCAACCAGCCGAGTAGAAATGCATATGTTTCAATAGCTACAGTTTGCAAAATGAAGTTGCAAAAGATTAAGAAAATTTAAACCCGGCAAAGCTCAAGTTATAAAACCTATCAACTATCTAAAGAATATCTATCTATAACGAACAATTACATAAATGTCAAGATTGAAAAATTTCTGAGATAACAAGATATTAAAATGTATTACCTGTTTGTCGGTCACCTGCAGTATATAAATCTGATGATGTATTTGTATACGAAAAACCAACACCAGCTGGAGCTTCAAGGAAAAGCAAATTCGCCACTGCCAACAAAAGCAAATTCCTAATTAAGCAAAACATCATATTGATCAAGGGAAAACTACTACAAGTACTAAAAACAAAATGGTGTATCGAGTAAATCCATACATTTGTTCCAAGAATAAGGATTTGAGTAAAGGTTCTTTCCATCAGCTTGAACATGAAAAGGTCCAATTTCTTCAGCTGCTCCATAAGCAACAGAAGAACAACCAGGCCCTCCATTAAGCCACAATACAAGTGGCCTCGACTTGGGATTACGAGCAGCAGGTGATTCAGTAAGCCAGTAAAAGAATGCCTTCCCGGCCTTCTGATTCACAGTGACATAACCAGAATACTGAGCAAAACCGACATTTGTCGGCTGCCCCGGCAATTCAATAATTCTGTCCTTTTCTTGATCAGACAAAGAATAACTACCCACATAAAGAAATGACAAACAAATCACAAAGAATGTAGAGCTGCCCATTAACTAATTACTAAACAAGAATCATATAAAACAATAAAATCTGCAGTTTCTGAAACTACCCAACTCACCAAAAAGAATGATGAGGTTGTAAAACAAACAAAAAACAAAAAGTACCCACGAACACCAATCCCAAAGTACTTCTGGGTTCTCCTTGAGATCTACTCAGTACTCACATATGCCCTATACATACATAATATACACATATATATATAATAAGACCCGCACCAGAAAGTAGCTCAGTGACAGATAATCATAATGACCCAGTAACAAAAACAAGTCAATTTACAATTTTTACAAAGATACAAAGTACAGATAAGAAGTCAAGGGTTGTGACTAATTCAAGTTTTATACGTTATTATAAGTGAATATATGTGCATATAAACTGTTGAATGATTGAAATTAACTGTAATGAGGGTGTGAATAGTCCTGTAACTAAAACCAACCAAGTTAATTTTTCATTCAGGCATTTAACCGAACAGCTAAGAGGCGCACATGGGGCTTGATGGAAATGGACAGCTCTATATAGAGTATATTTTCCTGCGCGGAAAATATTGAAATTTAATTTGATTAAATAATGAGCAAAGGTCCACGGCTTTTAATTGATTCGGGTCCATATGAGATGGAGTACTTTTATGTTTTTGTGAACAGAGGGAATCATACGAGAGATTTGATTAGAGAAAAAAATAATCATTACGTAAAAATATCAAGGTAAGGTTTGTCTCTGTAATATTTTGATTAATCGGGCTTATAGTCTCACAGAATGAGCATCGAATGCAGAACTTGAAACGATAGACGATAAACCCTTATGAAATTGTTGAGATTTTCAATCGTGCTCATCTCATATTTGATTTGGTTTGTATTATGTGTTTTGTCCATTCCAAATTTAATTGAAATTTTTTAATTTTAAAACTCGTATATCAAACCGTAAGGCCATAAGTTAAAGTTTCTGATAGATATCTCAGGGGAGGTAGGTATGAGCTGTGGCATGAAATCCATAGGGACCAGAATATATAAAAATATTCATGAAACAGACCGAATCAATTAATAAAAAAGTTCTGCGTAGTACCCTCCTAAGTTCTGCGTAAGTTCTGCGTAGTACCCCGGTTTTCGTTATATCTGCCCCGATTCAGATCCGGAATACCCAAAATATGGTCAAAATCAATTTTTAATATCCATAGGGACCAGAATATATAAAAATATTCATGAAACAGACCGAATAAATTAATGAAAAAGTTCTGCGTAGTACCCTCCTAAGTTCTGCGTAAGTTCTGCGTAGTACCCCGGTTTTCGTTATATCTGCCCCGATTCTGGTCCGGAATACCCAAAATATGGTCAAAATCAATTTGTAATATCCATAGGGACCAGAATATATAAAAATATTCATGAAACAGAACGACTCAATAAATGAAAAAGTTCTGCGTAGTACCCTCCTAAGTTCTGCGTAAGTTCTGCGTAGTACCCCGATTTTCGTTATATCTGCCCCGATTCTGGTCGGGAATACCCAAAATAGGGTCAAAATCAATTTGTAATATCTATAGGGACCAGAATATATAAAAATATTCATGAAACAGACCGACTCAATTAATGAAAATGTTCTGCGTAGTACACTCCAAAGTTCTGCGTAAGTTCTGCGTAGTACCCCGGTTTTCGTTATATCTGCCCCGATTCAGATCCGGAATACCCAAAATATGGTCAAAATCAATTTCTAATATCCATAGGGACCAGAATATATAAAAATATTCATGAAACAGACCGAATAAATTAATGAAAAAGTTCTGCGTAGTACCCTCCTAAGTTCTGCGTAAGTTCTGCGTAGTACCCCGGTTTTCGTTATATCTGCCCCGATTCAGATCCGGAATACCCAAAATATGGTCAAAATCAATTTCTAATATCCATAGGGACCAGAATATATAAAAATATTCATGAAACAGACCGAATAAATTAATGAAAAAGTTCTGCGTAGTGCCCTCCTAAGTTCTGCGTAAGTTCTGCGTAGTACCCCGGTTTTCGTTATATCTGCCCTGATTCTGGTCCGGAATACCCAAAACATGGTCAAAATCAATTTCTAATATCCATAGGGACCAGAATATATAAAAATATTCATGAAACAGACCGACTCAATTAATGAAAAAGTTCTGCGTAGTACACTCCTAAGTTCTGCGTAAGTTCTGCGTAGTACCCCGGTTTTTGTTATATCTGCCCCGATTCAGATCCGGAATACCCAAAATATTGTCAAAATCAATTTCTAATATCCATAGGGACCAGAATATATAAAAATATTCATGAAACAGACCGAATAAATTAATGAAAAAGTTCTGCGTAGTACACTCCTAAGTTCTGCGTAAGTTCTGCGTAGTACCCCGGTTTTCGTTATATCTGCCCTGATTCTGGTCCGGAATACCCAAAACATGGTCAAAATCAATTTGTAATATCCATAGGGACCAGAATATATAAAAATATTCATGAAACAGAACGACTCAATAAATGAAAAAGTTCTGCGTAGTACCCTCCTAAGTTCTGCGTAAGTTCTGCGTAGTACCCCGGTTTTCGTTATATCTGCCCCGATTCAGATCCGGAATACCCAAAATATGGTCAAAATCAATTTCTAATATCCATAGGGACCAGAATATATAAAAATATTCATGAAACAGACCGAATAAATTAATGAAAAAGTTCTGCGTAGTACCCTCCTAAGTTCTGCGTAAGTTCTGCATAGTACCCCGGTTTTCGTTATATCTGCCCCGATTCAGATCCGGAATACCCAAAATATGGTCAAAATCAATTTCTAATATCCATAGGGACCAGAATATATAAAAATATTCATGAAACAGACCGAATAAATTAATGAAAAAGTTCTGCGTAGTGCCCTCCTAAGTTCTGCGTAAGTTCTGCGTAGTACCCCGGTTTTCGTTATATCTGCCCCGATTCAGATCCGGAATACCCAAAATATGGTCAAAATCAATTTTTAATATCCATAGGGACCAGAATATATAAAAATATTCATGAAACAGACCGAATAAATTAATGAAAAAGTTCTGCGTAGTACCCTCCTAAGTTCTGCGTAAGTTCTGCGTAGTACCCCGGTTTTCGTTATATCTGCCCCGATTCAGATCCGGAATACCCAAAATATGGTCAAAATCAATTTCTAATATCCATAGGGACCAGAATATATAAAAATATTCATGAAACAGACCGAATCAATTAATGAAAAAGTTCTGCGTAGTACCCTCCTAAGTTCTGCGTAAGTTCTGCGTAGTACACTCCTAAGGAGAACTTACGCAGAACATTGGAGTGTACTACGCAGAACTTTTTCATTAATTGATTCGGTCTGTTTCATGAATATTTTTATATATTTTGGTCCCTATGGATATTAGAAATTGATTTTGACCATATTTTGGGTATTCCGGATCTGAATCGGGGCAGATATAACGAAAACCGGGGTACTACGCAGAACTTACGCAGAACTTAGGAGGGTACTACGCAGAACTTTTTCATTAATTTATTCGGTCTGTTTCATGAATATTTTTATATATTCTGGTCCCTATGGATATTAGAAATTGATTTTGACCATATTTTGGGTATTCCGGATCTGAATCGGGGCAGATATAATGAAAACTGGGGTACTACGCAGAACTTACGCAGAACTTAGGAGGGTACTACGCAGTATAAAATTATATTTTAATTTTTAAAATAAAAAATTTATAATGATGTTGTTTAATATTTAATAAATAATAGTGATTTATTTTTTATATTAATGATAGAGAATCATGCTCTTGAGGTTATTATCAGTTAAGTTACCTGAGGTTATACACATATCTCATACAAAAATATAAGTGTATAATTGTAATTGCATGAAATTGTATTTATTTTCAAAAATATCATTAAATATTTAGACTAAAAAACACTCTAATCGAGGCAATTTCCTGAGATCAACCTCATGACCTTTTTTCACTTAACTGTATATATTTTTTTATTTATTAAAAATATATTAAATAACAAATTCATTCAACCAAACACATGATACGAGGATATTTCATCTCATACTATCTTAACCCGATTCGTGATTTCAACCCCATACCACATGAATTTATCTTATTTTGGTTCCATCATTTATGATTGTTTTTCATAATGAAAAATTTAAGATATTTTATGATTTATTTCGTAAGGCGATCAACTGCGACTCATTTGATAGCAGATAAGCTCTTTCTATGTTTGATTGTAAGGAATAGGTATTTATGCCATTTTTTCTTATCAATATAATAGCTAATGAAATCTAATAAAAGTAGTTCTTTATTTTTAAAAAAACAAAATAAAAGAGAAGATTATAATTTTTTATTTTTTTTAATTTCATATTTATTTTATAATATATAGAATTAGTTCAAAGATTACACTCCTTTAAAATAATAATCTCATATTTATTCGAATGGAAATGGGAATGGATTTAGGATAAAATTATAATTCTATCTAATATTTAGTTAAAAAATGTATTATTTAATTTTCTAAAATATTATTTCATTAGAAAAATTACTGTGACAACCCGAGTCAAATCCCGAGTCTTTTTCGAAAATCGGGTCAAGTCCCGACTTCCGAATCCGAAATAGGCGCAAAGTAAACTGGCTCAAATACAAGAACTTGGGTAATCCACAAGTCCACCACAGGGCCCCAAAAGATCATGATTTGTTGGTGCACTTAGTAGTAGTACTTTTTACTTATATACTGAACAAATTATCACAATCTACTCGATATGGGACTGGGGTGTTACAAACTCCCCCACTTAAATTTCTGACGTCCTCAGGCCGAACAGATAGCTCATAGGCCCAGATCGTACCTCTCTAGCCATTGTGGGATAATATCGGCTAGTTTCGTGTCCCCACCTCCGGACCTCTGTCCATTGTGGGATAATACCACCAGCCTTCGTGTCTCCACCTCCGGCAACTTGACGAATCAAGCTTTCGAGAGTTGGCTCTGATACCATATGTGACAACCCGAGTCAAATCCCGAGTTTTTTTCGAAAATCGGGTCAAGTCCCGACTTCCGAATCCGAAATAGGCGCAAAGTAAACTGGCCCAAATACAACAACTTTGGTAATCTACAAGCCCATCACAGGCCTCCAAAAGATCATGATTTGTTGGTGCACTTAGTAGTAGTACTTTTTACTTATATACTGAACAAATTATCTCAATCTACTCGATGTGGGACTGGGGTATTACAATTATAATCCAAGAGTAGATGAGAAAACTCTATATAAAACTTGATATGATTCATGGAATTAATATCTATGGTAAAATTATCCACGTATCAATTATATTTATCATCATAAGTAATAACGGATCCATAATTTATACATCATATGGGATAAGAAATATAATTTTTGGTAAATTTTGAAAATAAATATATTTTGGATGCAAATTTTTGTACTATATAAGATAAAAAATATAATAAAGAAAATTATAATTGATATTTTAATTTAATATAAAGTATTAAATTAATATTTTGGATGCAAATTTTAGCAAGTATTTGAACTTCATAAATTTATTAATAATTTCTGTTAAAAATTTGAATTAAATGTAAAATAAATTAAAAAAACATTAAATTTTGATACCGATTTTCAAAATTTCAAGGATGCAACCTTCGTGGACCTCACAAATCTATCAAATAAGATCGTGAAAGTAATTTTTTTATAAGAGGATTGATCTAATATACAGAGGTCGGATGAAATTATTCAAATAAAATTAAGTTATATTGGGAGAAAGATAGTCATTACGTAATTGAGAAGATGTAGGGATGTTGACATGTGACCAAAATAGTTTAATTTCAGATTTTTAACCATTTTACTCTTATCATGTTAAAATTTATTAATAATAATCATTGTTATCTTAATAACATTACTACCTTATATCCCGATGCACAGATGAATTTTTTTAGTTTTTTAATATTTTTTAATAATTTGAATTTATTTTTATTTATATAATAATAATTTAAATTTTATTTAATATTATATGTATATATTTTTATATAATTTATTTATATTTATATTTTAATAGGATAATTTTTGTTTGTTTTGTATAGAGATGTATTTTAGTTAGGAGATTAATGTGAGATATTTTAATTAGAACATTAATATGAGATTGTATTTTAGTTAGGAGATTATATTAGTTAGATTAATATTTTAATATTTTAGTTAGAATATTAATATGAGTTAGTATTTTAATGATATATTAAATAAAAAATATATGATAAATAGGATTCATAAAATAAAAAATATAGAATATAATTTAAATATAATATTATACAATGAGTTGTATAAAAGGAGGACTATCGGAGATTAAAGTTATATGTATGATTATATTCTTTTTAAAATTAGATTTTATTAAAATTCAATGGTTAAGATTGTTTTATATGGTTTACCTAAAGTTGGACGGTTAAGATTTTTTTATGGTTCATGCAGTACCATACCCGACCGACCAAAACTTTTAATATTTAAATTATAATAACATAGTATAGATATAAATTTAATATTTATAAGCAAAATATTAAGGTCATGTTTGTTTCATAGTATTGATTAGGAGAGATAATTATAATTCTTTAAAATCAAATATATTTTTCATTGATTAATATAATACATGGTTTTTATACGTGTCATTGTTATAACTAGCTCTAAACCCGTGCGATGCACGGGTTTGTTCTATATTTCAATTTTAAAGAAAACCATTGTTATTAAAAATATTTATGTTTGAATATGCCGTACTAATTTATACTTATCAGAAACTAAAGTGCACACTGACATAAATATCAAACTATAATTACAAGTAAAATAGTCAAAATGTCTAAAGTTTCCTTAATACGCATAATTGTGTTTCACACCTCACTTCAGTTTAAGCGTTTTTTCCTTGTGTAGGAAATCATGAGAGTAAAAAAAAAATGTCTGAAAAAATATTTTCCAATAATTTTTAAAATATTGTCATACATTACCAAATAATTATCCAATTAAAGTGGTTTCCTTTGGTTAAATATATAAAAATAACAAATAAAAATATACATATTTAAATCATATATATTTATATAAATATGTAATTAAGAAGATGTTAATTTGGGATTTTGTTATAATATCATTTTAAAATTTAAATGTTGTAGTTGTTATTTTACAATACATATTTTCTTAATTTATGATGCGTTAAATATTATTTTATAATTTGAAAGGTATAATTGTCATTTTACTTTAAATATTTTATATCATCGATCCTTTAGTGTACTCAAATGCATATATAGCGTATTAGCGTTTTAACGTATTTAAAATTACATATCATTTTATTATAAATATTTTGTCTCAATGACTCCTTGTTATGCTCATATACATTTATCGTGTTCTAACTTAATAAAGAAATGCATACACTTTTATTTTTACTAATCAATTATCAACATATTATAAAAGTTGCAATACTATAAAATTTATATAATTTAGACATGATTATAAATAATTAAATTGATAAATTTTGATTGACTTACTACTCATTAATAATAATGGGTCTCCTGTTTATACAAAATCTCCACAAATTAAAATGAAGCCGCTCACAAAAAGTTAATTGTTAGAGTGTGCTAACGGCACACGCGCGATTGACCCTTAAATATATGCGGTAATAATTTATATATATTAATGGTGTAAAGAAAATACTAACAAATACTCTTTCTGTCCCGTATCTTTTATTAACATTATTCAAAATAATTTTAGAAATGCAAGAGGTTTTCCACACAATAAACTAAATTAAGATAGATCATTCGCAAAACTAAAAATGTTGAATTCAGTATGTGAACCACAATTACCAACATCTGATGGCCGTAGGGTTTGTTTAGTAATTTGTTGGTTTCTCCGTCTCAATTTAAGTGTCTTATTTGACTTTTGAGATCCCATTGACTAAATTTTGACCGAAAATTATATATAATATATAATTATAAAACTTTTAAAAACATATCATTAGAAAATATATTTAATATACTTTAAAATTTAACTTTTAATTTTCAAAAATTGTAAAAGAATAATTTCTAATTTTTGGTCAAAATTTAATCAAACTGGCCGCAAAAAGTCAAATAATCCACTTGAATTAGAATAGTGAAATATTAATAAAGATATTAATGGAAGAAGAATAGTATCTAATATATATTAATAGGAATAGTTATGATTAAATTTGCTCATATTATCGTATTAAATAGATAATAGATGACTTTAGAATTAGTTTTATTTATGATAGAAGTCCTTGCATACGGAAATAGTGGAAAAATATATATTTTTACCGCAGAACAAAATGTTCTATTGCAGAACTAAGTGTTCAATCGCAAAATCCTATGCAATTTCATGTCAGAGTATTCAATGCCAACGTAAGGTATAAGTTTTGAATCTAGATTTTCATAGCGTCTTCGGTTTCATCGTCATAATATTGTTCGTTATAGTTTTCTTCATTCTCAATTGTCTCGAGACTCTCCAAGTTTTCATTGGAATCGATCTCTTCAATAGATTGAAAAGAACATGAAAAAATATGGTTAAAATTTTAAATTTTAGAATTTTTACTTGTTTGTTTATGGGATATACAGATATAATGTAGAGTTATGTGTGTACATAAGAGAGAGAAAGCTACTAATATTTTAAAAGAATTAAAAAAAATTAAAATTATGTAATTTTGTTATTTTTAAATCTTAGAAAAGATACCTAAAATACATTTTACATTTCCTTTTCTCTTTTTCTTACTAGACTTGTTTATTGGATTATTAAACCAAATTTTGCGGGAGTGTTTTTAATACAATAGATCATTAACGTTCAAATTAAATTGTTGATAATTTTAATTAAATTTATATTGTTTAATATTTTTTTATGCAAGGATATTCATGAAATCATGGATAGTAAATCGATTAATCGAACTTACCTCCATTCTCAATTCGATCAATTTAATCAAAAATAAAAAAAATATTATACGAAAATGAATTAGAAAAATATCAACCAAATCAATTGGATTAACCATAAATTAAAAAATGTTTTAGACAACTCATATATATATATATATATATATATATATATATATATATATATATATATATATATATATATATATATATATATATATATATATATATATATATATATATATATCTCACATGCTGCACAATATAATTATATCTAATACTTTGTATATTCATAATAATTTATATATTATACATTAATATAAAATAAAATAATATTATTAAAAGTCTCGAGTATTTGTTGAATTAGTCAGACCAATTTAAATTAAATAGAGTCGGATTATATAATATTTTTTAATATAATAAATTGAATTTTTAATCAAATTGATCAGGTTGGATAGAAATAAACAAACACTCTTAATCACATAAATAAAAATTAAATATATTCTTATTATAAATAAATTATAGCACTACTATGAATTTGTGTTAAAATCTATGGTTATTACAATTTTAACCTACAAAATTTACACGAAAATACAAAACAACCCTCGAAATATAAAAACTTTCGCGCCCTTAAAATTTGGTACTTGTAAATATCGACATTTTTCATATTTTCCCCCCAATTTTCCCCTTCATTGTCAGTTTTGACTCTCAAAGTTACCACAAATATACGTAATAGTCCTCAAAATTTAGCATTTGTACATCATAATCCTTATATCGAATTGTTTCTGTAAGCATTTACATGTCCGTTAATTTTATGGATAAATTTCATATAATTGATACAAAAAGAGTAGTTAGGTGAATTACATCATCAATTAACAATCAAAGGCCACTAGTACTAATCGAAAGTGAATAAAAAAATTTCAAAAATTCGTTATGTAAAAGTCATAAATCACCCATTTTGAAGTCATAGTCTAGATAATGTTGGGTTTCTAGATAATGATAATTCGTGTTTTTTAACTAAACAGTTGTGAATGACTTGACAATTTCGTGCCATTACATGTGCAAGCAAATAAAGTAGTTCAAAATTAATGTTATAAACATATACAATATAATTAGGGATAAAATAGGAAAAAAATATATTGAAATACAATGTTTGAGGGTCAGAATGTAGAAGTAACGAACTTCAACGACACAGAAGTAGGTTTTTATACTTTGAGACTTGATGGTTGATGTGTATTTTCGTCAAAAACTTAAGTGTTGTTGAAAACGGCTGTGCTGTGAGAAAAAATGTCGGTGGAAAAAGTTCTGTTAAAAAAATCAGATGACTGTTTGATACTTTTTTTGATTTATGTATATTTTGATATATAATATATCTAAATAATGTTTTTGAAAATATTTAATGATGAAATTGACAGTTACTTCCCCGCAAAAGATGAAAACAGCTTTTTTCGAAAGTACGAGGGACATGCTTTTACTAATCATAATTTTTAGACTAAAAATATTTTTTAACACAATAATTTTTATAATTTAACAAATACATTTCTGACAATTTCTCGGAAATGCGATTGTTCGAAGGCCCCGTTTGCTATCGCTGAACGGGGGCCTTAGTGGATCAGAATGTTAATTAAACTTTTTGTATATATTTCAAACACATACACACACATACACAACCCCATAAACTCTGTTTTCCGCAGCAGCTCCTCTGAAAACCTAGATATACATATTCTCCACACATTATCATTCTTCTACTCGGCGGTGGCCGTACAGGTAAATCTCCACTCCCTCTCTTGTCTCAATTATGTCCTACACTATCTAACTCTCCGTAACTTGTATTCTCAATCTTACACCTTTTTTAATTCGTCTTTTACCCAATTACAGGGTGTCATTAGAGTGTTGGTGTGATTTTTAGTCCATGTTTTTGGGAACTGAAGGTTCATGCCGCCGGAGATATCGCCGTGGGACCGGAATGAGTTGTTACGGGAGAGGAAGAATGAGAGGGTTTCGAATGGAAACGTAGGCGCAAGGTGGCGAGATAGAGATAGAGATAATGATGTTTGTGTGTATCGGGATCACCATTGTCGATCCAATCAGTTTCCGAGACCTAATGGTTCGTCTTTTTCGATTTCTCTCCCTCTTTTCTTATTAAATACTTGTGTTTTTATGTATTTGTATTAACCTAACAGAGAGAGAGAGAGAATTTATATAAGTTGTTAGATAGTTGTAAATTATGTAGTTCGTCATAGGCTACGAGATTTATGAACCTCTGTTTATAGGGAGGATTCATGAATGTAGGAATTAATTACCACATAATGTGAGGATTAAAATATTGTTTATGATTCACAAAATACAATTAAGTTCACTAATTTATGTAGATAGTAGGATTCCGTAGAGATTTGAAGGTTTTGCGGTTTACGTATGTTAAGCACAGTTCCCTGGTTTCATTAAAACCAAAGCCTATATGTATGCATGAAATCAAATTCAAAAAAATGCGTATAGGGTTTGGTGTTTTGATAAATTGATTAGTATTTGTAGAGAAGCTTGTATATATGTATTTAGTGTAACACTGTATGAAGAAATGCTCGAATATATATGTATGTATTCTTCTTACATCTTTTGTCCTGCCTGCAGAAATATCGTTAGGTTTTTCTTTCTTTTTAACTTTTGTTTTCATGTCTAAATGATGAAGCTCTGCAGTGAAATTATATACTTGCATCTAAATAGTAGGGTTAGATGTGATGGCTATTTAGATTTGTCTTGTACTGACCGTGGGAACTGTATTATTTAAAGTTTTGTGTTTTGCATGAGTTTGGCTATTCAGAATGCTTCTATGACGCAAACAAATAAATAGAAGCTTTCTTTGCATATAAGATAGTATAGTATTGATATATTTTGGTTTTCATTGGATTTATATCTGAAGGTTATGGCAAGAAGGGTAGGCATATGCATACTGAAGATTTTGCTCATGGGCCTGGACCTTCTAGGCCAAATAAAAGGTTTTTTGATGATGGCAGCTGTCTGCTAGTTGAGAAATATGGGAGAGATAGCAGCAGGAACATCAGGGGTGGGTCCTTTAGTCAGAAGGACTGGAGAGGAAATTTTTGGGATGCTGCACCTGGACCACGTTCAAATGGATGTGCCAAAATGCTGGCTAATGCTAGTATGAAGAGGTCAGCAGATGACATGCTGGCCTATAACTCTTATCCGCATTCAAGCATAGGAAACAATTGGGGTCAGTTTCACTTCAAAGATCAGCATTATAATGATAGTGTAGCAAGTGGGCAACACACCCGTCGAAAATTCGGTAGAAGAAATTCGGTTGGATTGAATGCCAGAAAGCCTCTTAAATGTTCCCGTTCTGGAAGCTTGTATTCACGTGGCTCTGGTTTTAGCCATTCAAGTAGTCCCAGAAGCTTGGGTTTAGATTCTGGTGAGATTAAAGGTTCCTCGCATTTACAGAATCCGTCACCTGTACATTCCTGTTCAGGGAACTCTGCTACTTGTGCAACTATTGCAGCTCCTGAAGAAACATATTTACGTGGCTGTGGTATTAGCCGTTCCAGTAGTTCAAAAAGCTTGCATTCAGATTTTGGTGAGATTAAGGCCCCCTTGCATCATCAGCATCCGACACTTGTACATCCCCTTTCAGGGAACCCTGCTGCTTGTGAAACTTCTGCTCCTGCTGAAGAAACAAAGTCAATTGGCTGTGGTTTTAACCATTTAGACAGCCCTAAAAGCTCGGGTTTAGATTCTGGCGAGATTAAGGTTCCCTTGCCACCTCATAATCTGTCATCTGGACATTTCTTTTCTGGGAAGGCTGCTGCTTGTGCAACTTATGCTCCTGCTGAAGAAATAAATTCGCGAAAGAAGCCACGTCTTGGATGGGGAGAGGGGCTTGCACAATTTGAGAAGATAATTAACGAGTCAACTGACACTGCAGAGAATGATGGAATGATAGAATCCCTACAGTCCCATTGTAAGAATTATACAGAACCTGTACATTCCCATAACTCAAATATGGCTCTTAGAAGCTCTGGAGTCCAATGTTTCACAGAATGCCCATCAGTGACTGCCTCAGTTGCTTGCTGTTCATCACCAGGTAAAATAAAGAACTTATTTTCTCTGAATGATTCAAAGCATGACATCATGTGTTATATAGCGTGCTTAAACATTGGCTAGAGTTGGAACCACCTATTTTAATATTATCAGTCATTTATTCTTTTGCATTTTGAGGTTTCATTATAATATTGTTTAACCTTTATAGTTATATTATATAGTAATGTATACTTTATTTTACACACGTTATAAGAGTGAATCGGCGTATATATTTAACAATTTTGTTTTGTGGCCTGGAGCCTGGTCTCAGCCTGTTGTAACCCATTGTCACTTCCTCTGCTTATGCTCATTTTTGTTTTGACTATTCTTGTACTCACCTTCATGGATATGTGACATCATTTTTTATTCCATAGTGTTACTTTTTGTGTAATTTGAAAAGATTAATGCTGAAAATCAGATGTTGCTGGAATTTGTTCCGGTGGTTGTATAATTATAGAATCTTGTGCTATTCTCATACTTTAGTATTAGTTAGGATTAGGATGTTTGATTTCCTCATTAGGCGCTTCAAATTGGAAGGAGGTGTGTACAGTTTTAAGTTTGCTTAAAGCAGCAACTACAATTGGTTTGTTTGATAATCTCATTAGAAATTTCATCTAAGTTTGTTACTCCTATATTTTGGATTCGTCATCTTCCAGGCTTATATTTCCTTTCAAGAATTATTGATACAAAATCATGACTGCCTTTACTGTTCATGGTAATGCTCTGATCAAGTTTTGTAGGATGCAGATCAATAAATTTTAACAAGCTATGTTTTACATTGCATAATGATGCACAGAATTACGTCATTGGTTTTTAAACATTTCAAGAGTTTTTTTGTTCAGAACTCAATGTCTATCTGTCGTTTAATGACTTGAGGACAATATAATGGAATTCTTAACAGGCTTGATCATCATGGAAATTAAATCTTATGAAACTTGGATTTACAAGTTATCTTACCTTCTGTTTTTTCTAATAAGAATTCTGGTTAATTGTGGTTAATTGTAGGCAGTTGATAAGGTTTCCTTAAGGCCGACTTTATTTTTCTAAGTTGCTGGAATTGCCATCTTCATTTTGAAATCTCTGTATCGGGTGGTAGAATTCTTATGTCTCCAATCCTTTTGCCATCTCAATTGATATGTTAGGTGTTCCACGCAAGGCATGTAAAGATAATATTATGCTTCAGCTGATTGACTCAAGATTATTTATTACAAAGGTTTCCTTCTTTTTGTGACATTCTATGGAGGCTACTCATATCTATTAGCAGTTGACACTTGACAGATGTCTCTCGACTCGAGCAATGATTCGGTTTGCAGATACTTTCATTTGTTTCTGGTGGATAAGTGTGTTGGTATTCTTAGTCCAGAAAAAGAAGCCGCTAGCTAGTCTAAAATGATAATGCTACGTTCTTTTTCCTACAAAATTATGTATCATTCTTCTATCTACCAATATTTTGAAAATGTTCTCGATCTTTGGGGTCTTAGTAATTTCAGACCAAAATTTGATACCACTGCATTTTATTATTTTGTCCTTCTGGAACAAAAACCCTTTCGTTCTCTTTGGGCGATCTAATAAAAAAAATTCTTTTCCTTGGAACAGGTGAGGACCAATTATTTGTCGAAGCGGTTGACACTTCTAATTTATGCAGTTCATGTCCAGAATCTCAAAATCAAAGAGATGGTTCAACTTTTAATTTAGAGAACTTGGAGGTCAGTGGACTTGCCAATTTTAGTTCTTCACTTAGCGAATCGCTTCATTTGGATAACCTACACTCTGTGGTATCTGATTGTATGAGATCCTGTGAAATGAGCAAGTTGCTGGTATTGAAAGTTGACATTGCAAAGAAAATAGAAATCACTGAATCTGAGATTGATTTGCTTGAAAATGAACTGAAGACATTGATTTCTAACACTGGAAATGCCAGTCCATGTCCCACTTCCTCTAGTTCTCTGCCACTGAAGTGCATCTTGAACCCTTCAGAAGAATTATGCACTATTAATTTAATTGCAAGACCTGCTCCTCTGGGACCTAATTGTTCCGGAGACATGATGGAGAAGTCACCTGGTTGTCTGGACGGGGAGCTGGCAGAATCCAGAGAAGTGGACATTGATAGTTTAGGAACTGCGACATCTAAGGTTGCTGAGCCCCTTTTAGCAGGGACGTTATTATCTGAGAAAACACATAAATATGGTGAGAGTACTTGGAACACAGATAGAGGTAGGGATGAAGATAGAGAAGAGCAATCTATTGTATATGCAGTCAAGGAGAAGAATTCAGGTGCTATATTTAGCAAGCATATTGCAAGGAGTAGGGATTCTATGCTTCCAGTTGACGTTACGTTACATAGAGAACATACGTCGTATGATTTACTGATAGCTTCTAACAAAGATTCTGCACATAGAGCTGCTAATGTATTTAGTAAATTATTGCCAACAAACCTGTTGGTTGTCGACCATCCAAGCTTTGATGTTAGTCCCTGTTGGAAAAAGAAAGCACTTGTAAGGGAAAACCTTGCACAGAGAAAGCGTTTCTTAAGGTTTAAGGAGAGAGTTATAACCCTCAAGTACAGAGCATTGAAACAATTGTGGAAGGAAGATATGCTCTGCCGCTTTACTAGTAGATCCCATCTTATGTCTCAGAAGAAGTTTGAAATGAGCCCGCCAGTGGTGTATCGTAGTAATCCAAAGCAACGGTCCTTCATTCATGTTCCATTTTCATCTCGTGGTGAGTAACTTGATATCTGAAGTTATCTTGATCTGTTATGTCTTGACACCTTTTTTTTCCCCATAGCAAGGCAACGATGAAATGCTCATTTATTTGTCATAAATTCTGAAAGAGCAAAGCAATTTCATGATGTGAGTTGTATTCATTTATAAATTAATTGAAGTAGGAATTATATAATTTGATGTTGTTCAGTTGTCTAGTTATGGTAATAGGACTTAAAACACCAATCAAACTTTCTCAATTACATTTAAACCATCTTTTTTTCTATTATTATTAATTTTATTAATCGCTCAAGCTTGTAATTTTTTGTTAACTTCAGTTACTGCCTTGCATCCATTTCTCGTACTCCTGTCAGAGTCTTATCGTTTTTTTATTCCAGAAGCAAATGTAGACACTCATAGTTGGAGTCTTCAGAAAATGTCCAGTACCTCAGATCGCCATCTATTTTAAAGTACAATGCACATTTCTACGTGAACTTGCAAGGAATCCTTGTGCAATTGCAACAAATATTTTGCTTATATGCATGAACACCTCATCTGCTCATCATTTGCATATTCATTTTCTACAATATTTGATGGCAATTCAAACCCTCAATTGCAAGTGAATTATCTAAACAGAGAGATATAACAAGTGTCTGTTAATTACTGAAAGTTGTAAATATCTGGATCTTCAATTTCATGTTATTAATTAATTTATAAAGAAAGGCAGTAAATGTGATTGATCGTGCTGATTTTCTGCAGCTGCTTATGCGTCTGGATATGTAGAATTTGATCCTTTGCACTTAGAAATGATTTGCATCTTTCTGATTCTCCTATATTTGAGTGTATTTTGTTTGGTATTGTTCATTCGAAAGAGTTGCATGGTTGGTGATTCCCTGAAAATTGTTTCTAAATATCTTTTGCTGCCGCTTACGAGCCTGAAGAACTAGAATTGGAGCCTGACTCGGAAATCATTTACATGTCATGTTCGGTAAGTTTAACAAATTTTAGAAGTTGCTCCCTCTGTCTCATCTTTTGGCGAAGTCAAATTGGCTAATTCTAAAGTTCACACCCACGCATAAGCACACATTTTGCATCTTGGCGATTTATTAAATTGTAGATTATTGTATATTTCATGTTGTTTCAGGTGGCTATAATTTTTGTCAGTATAAGTTTAAAAATAGTATAAGATCATGATTTCTTTAAAAAAGTCAAATGAGCAAGAAAAATTGGGACAGAGGGAGTATAAGACATTAGCCTAAAACTATCACATCTATATCAAGAATTTCTAATTTACAAATCAGAATGATTTCAAACACTTCAAATATCTTAAGTAAAGGGAAAATAAAGTCGTAACTAAATAGTTTACGATTAAGCTATTACTTATAAGCTATTACTCATGAGATTTATGTCCACGAACATGACTTCAAGGGATCAGAAGAAAATTTTTTAGCGTGAGAACCGTGAAATTTTTACTAAATTATGCGGAACTATAATAAAAAATGAAAAAAATAGTGCAGAACCATAATTTTATTTGCAAAACTATAATAAAAGTTTATCTAAACATTTTTTTTGCATTTTTTATTATGGTTATGTAAAATTTAATGAAAGTTTTCACGGTTCTCACGATAAAAAGTTTTCACCTGATTGTTACCCATTATATATATATATATAGAGAGAGAAAAAGGAACCTAAGATGTATCTTAGGCAATTCCCTAAGATTTTAGTACAAAATAGTAGTATATTAATAAAATATTAAATGAATTATGTTCTTACGAAAATACCCCTTTCATGTTTGCATATAAAATCCTATGTATCTCACGTAACTTACCTAAGATGTATCTTAGGTTCCCTAATCTCATATATATATATATATATGTATTTGTATTTTCTACAACTCAAACATGTCACTAGGGAAAGGATCTTTCTGAGTTGGAATGTCTTAAAGTGATTTTCTTTGGCGAGGTTGCAGTTGGCCTTTTTAATTTGTTTGTGGATATATGCTGTGTTACATTTTTGAGTTATGATATTAGTTTGTTGGGATAGGAGATCATTAGATGGTTCACAGTTCACACATGTTCTGACTTACATTTTCTTAAGTTGCCTGTTCTAAAAGATCCTTCAAACATGTAGGTCTTTGTTAAAAGGATGTTCCTTGTATATAATTTTTTTTAAGGATGCCATTATTTAGACTTAACTTGCTAGTTTATATGTTTATGTTTTGTGCACCTCTAACCAACAGTCTTTGACTAGCAATGGGATGTGGAAAGTCGAGTTGTATTTATCTCACATTGTGATCCCTTTTTAATTTATGTTTGCTACATGCGTTTGCAGCCAGGAGTCTGAGTTTGGTCCCTACTGCTGAGGTAATTAATTTTGCAAGCAAGCTGCAAGAAAATTCCCGTGTAAAGATATACAGGAGTGTTCTGAAGATGCCTTCTTTAATACTGGACAATAGGGAGAAGATAGCTTCAAGGTTCATCTCAAATAATGGATTAGTGGAAGATCCCTTTACTGCTGAGAAGGAAAGGTATATGTTTAACCCTTGGACTTCAAAAGAAAAGGAAATTTTTGTGGATAGATTAGCTACCTTGGGAAAGGATTTCAGGAAAATTGCGTCTTTTCTTGATCACAAGACAACTGCTGACTGTATTGAGTTTTACTACAAGAACCACAAATCAGATTATTTTCAGAGAACAAAGAAAAAGACAGAATTTCCAAAGCAGGGAAAATCATGTTCAACAAGTACCTTCTTGGTTACCTCTGGTGAACGACAGGACATCATCAGTAATGCTTTTTCTCTTGACATGTTAGGTGCAGCCTCGGTTATTGCAGCTCATGTCGGTGAAAAGTTGACTGACCAGCAGAAATGTCCTAGAAAGGACTTTGGCACGAGTAATCCAAAACCATGGGGTGATGATGGAAAAAGTAAGAAGTCATGTAATCCTGATGTCTTGGGTAATGAAAGAGAAAATATAGCAGCTGATGTGTTGGCTGGCATATGTGGTTCCTTTTCATCCGAAGCTATGAGTTCTTGCATTACAAGTTTTATGGACTTTAGAGAGGGATACCAAGAGAAGAAGAGCCTACAATTGGGTTCTTTGGCAAGACGACCATTGATACCTGAGGGCACTCATAATGTTGTTAGTGAGACATGTTCGGATGAGAGTTGTGGTGAAATAGATCCTATCAATTGGACTGATGAGGAGAAGTCTAGCTTCATTCAGGCTGTCACGTCCTATGGCAAGGATTTTACAATGATTTCACAGTATGTTAGGACAAGGACTAGTGATCAGTGCAAGGTCTTTTTTAGCAAAGCTAGGAAGTGCCTTGGGCTTGATACAGTAATGCATTCCAAGCAGCATATACCAGCAATTGATGATTCCAAAGGCGGTGGTGGTAGTGACAATGGGAATGCTTGTGTTGTGGAGACTATCTGCAATGAGAAATCAGGATCAAGGATACCTGAAGACCAGCTTTTGACTAATTTCAAGGAAATTCTTACTGGAAGTCAGCCTGCCGGGACTACAAAGATGCAACCTGACTTTGATCAGTTAGAAGAACACAAGCGGATGAAAAAGTTGGATGTTGAAGATATCGAGGGTAGCTCAGATAACCTTGTTTATATCAACCATGCTGAGGAGAAAGCAGAACTGGACTTGGACGCTGGTGGCAACATTGTAAATTTTCATGATAGGGTGACTCTTACAGTGCAGGATATTAAAGGCGAGGGTGAAGTTTGTTGTGATACTTCTAGAACTGAAAATGTAGGACATGGAATTTCAATCCCCAGTTGTAGTTTGAGTGGTAAACGTGTTGGATTTGCTGATGGCACCTCGAGTAGTATGAGTGGCATTAGTTGCGCCATACAAGGTACAAAGACTACCTTGTCTGATGAAAGGTCTTGCCTTGCTGTTGGTAAAAATTCTTCGGCAAAAGGCGTTGTCGGGGGTGAAAATAAAAATGCTAAGTTGTTAAATACTCTGCGAAAGAGGCTTGATCAGGATATGGCGCAGCAGTTTGACTCGGGGAAGTTTAGTAATAAGCAGTTCCAAAATTCTGTTAGAACAGGCAAGTATCACAAACCTTCCTGTGAAAATTTATCATTGGATCCATTGTCCATTATGACGGTTAATGGTATCAATGGTAATATCAGTTGTACAAAACTAGTTTCAGCTAGAAGTAAATCAAATGTTGTTAAACACTTCTCAGCTCGGCCCTGCCTCCTCCAAAAGTGTAATAGTTCAAAGCAACATCTGGATCCAGAGTCTGAGCTGCATCGTCTGTCTCAGTACCAGTCGAAGGATCATCCAGGAATGCCGAAGCTACAGTGTTCCTCAGATTCAAACAAGCCTAGGGACAGTGATATGAAAGTCTTTGGGAAAAATCCAAGTCGCCCTCCAAATTGTAGACTGCCAGACGACCATTCTGGTGTCAAAGTTGAGGGTTCTTTCAAGGCAAAGTTCAGTGCCAAACAGAACATGGATGGAATTTTAGCTTCATCTAAGTTTGATCGGAACGGTAATCTGGGTATTGAAAATCGTCCCGCAAGGAGTAATGGATTTCGGACTTGAAACAGAATACAAAGCGGCATTCATGTTTGCTAGATTCTGATATCGTGTTTGCTAAATCGTTTGAAATCATCAAAGATAGAGTAGCAAAAGTTAGAGTAATACCCCGTTCCACTCATTTGTTTACATTTCATTTGTTTACATTTCGGAGAGAGTGTCCGGTACACATTTTAAGGTGCATATAAAGTATAGTTCCATAACTTATATTTACAATTTTCTGTTTTTGAATAAAAATTAAATGTTTAAATTTTTATTCAGAAAAAGAAAAAATTAAAAATGAGTTATGGAACTATATTTTATACTCACCTTAATATACGTGTCAGACACTCTCTCGTAAACAAATGGGTGGAACGGAGGGAGTAAGGAGCAAGGTAGGGTTGGCTGACTTTTAGTATTGGCTGACTTTTAGTATTACAGGAGTTGAGATGATACTAAACTTCAGACATTAGTAGGAAATAAGCAACAAAAGAATGTGTTTAATTTAGAATCAGTTTATTAAATATACACAGGAGTATAACATTATAAATAGTTTTGATACCTCCAATTCTACTATTGCACCCCTTTTATAAACGCCTTGTTCTTGTGTCCAGTTACTTTGTTACTAGTACTGTTTGAACAAGTTATAGGTAAATTACTACACACTATCCTTGGATGAAGCTAAAGTTCCATCCATGTTATGATTATAGTGAAAAAAGGTTTTTGACCGGATTAACTAATGATAGTACAGATTTTATCACCATAGTTATTTTTAGAAATAAAGAAAAGACTCAATTAGGTTCTAGAAATGAATTTATGACAAATTCTACTACAAGTTGGTTTATTAATAAATAATTGATTTGTGGGTTCTTCGCCTGAAACTTATAACAAATTTTAAATTTTTAACTAAAAATGAATATTTTCCTTTAAAAAAAATGAATATTTTACTCAAATATTTATGACCAATTTTTTTCTCATTGTAAATAGTATATTTATGACAATGAAAATCCGTTATAAATAATTTGTTTAATTTGTTCTAGTGAAACTAATTAAATGCAATTTTTTAAAGTTAAAATTATAATCAAGCTAATAATCAGTTATGCAATTTTTATAGTGTTTAATTGGATTTTAGTATACGATCACTTCTATCAAATTACTTTGTGATTAAACCATGTATTATAAAATTTTAAGTTCAATATCGATGATTTTGACCAAACTTTTTTTTGAAAATTGCATTTGAATAGGAACTTGTAATCAGAATTTACTTAATCAGTTGTAATTAAGCTCTAACTAATATTCTAGTTCAAATATATAATAATGAACCTGGAGAATTCAATAATCTTGTTTTAGATAAATTTAAATTTATGGTTAACTAAAAAATAAACATTACAATAATCCTAAGCATAAATTTTATACAAACCTCAACAAAAGTTAACCTAGTTGCCATGCATGAACAAATTTTAAACAAACTCAAGATACAATAACGTAATCATTGTCGATCAGAAGCGTAACGTAGACCATGCCGTGTCATCTTCTGTCACTCATGGAATATACAGGCCTTACTATTTCGACCTTCAGCTGTAAAATCATACTTTTATCAAACGGTGTCGTTCTTTTTCGCCCTTAAAATTTCAAAGTACCAAATATATTAAATTTTGTCACATGGAAATATAGGGAATGCCCTTGGAAGTTTTACTCATGTGACTATGAACAAATTGTCTGATCTCTCCAATTAGATATCCTGCTTCACGCAACTCCGGAAACACATAAAATGCATGTACCATAGTTGGATACTCTAACAAATTTGCTTCTTTATTGTGCCTTCTAAGCCACTCATAGTATCTTCTTTGCCAATCTTGTAATATATCATAACCACCTACAACCACCAATGTGGCTGGAAAATGTGGCAATGCCGATATGTTAACCGCCCTCGGACCGCTAACGTTGATTGCTTCGTGATCGCGGTCCGATTCAGGCAAGATTGCCTTCCACATCCAATCTGTTCTTGAAATGTTGACAATTGGAGCCTTGACTAGCCTTCTTTCGGCTTCTGTTCGTTCTTCTCCACCGAAAAATGGTTGAATTGTCACAAGTCCTATCACCTTAATTCATGACCAATATTTCATGCACAGATCATGAACAATCGAATTATCAGTTTCGAATACAATGGAAAATATATACTTAAAGTGTGCAAAAAAAGTGTCAAAAACTGTGACACCCAATCCCATATTGAGTATATATATATAAAGTAGAGTAAAAATACTTGCTTAATTAATTAGAATGTCATAATGATATATAATAATAAATTGCTGATGTTAATTCGATTCGTTCATATCATATCCGTGTGGCATTTGAGCTGAGAGCCAGCGAGATGAATCTTTTTGACAAGTATATAAACAGCATAACTACTACATATAAGAGTTACTATTTGAAAGGACTCTTTTCAACAAGTAGTAATTTTTCTATAACTTCTAAAAGTTGTTTTGAGATCTACTACTATAATAAACTAATTGAAAGTCATGATATTCGCGGGTAATCCCCTAATTAATTATTTATTATTAAGATTTCTTCCTTTTTAGTTATTTTTATTGTCTCCAATAAGTATAATTCTTAGTAAATCAAAGTTGATAATAATTTATAAAAAAAGATGAGTTATTACACCGTAAAAACACAATAATATAATTCTATGTTAAGTTATTATTTATATAATAATCAGAATGTGCTACAATAAAAATTACATTAAAATCCACCCATACCAATCATTTTTGGAAATGAATTACAAAATACTCCCTCTGATCCTATTTATAAGTTGTTTGATTTTTTACACGTAATTTTATGTGCTTTAACCGTATAGTTAGAATTAATATTTTTTAAATCTTCTTTTTGTGAATTAAAATTTAAATATTATATTTTTATTCAGAAAAAGAAAATTTAAAAAATATAAATTCTAAATATATAATGTAAGCGTTACAAAAAAGTCTAGTTACCTGTATATATAAAGGAGCCGAGGGAGTAAAATGTTAGATGCAGATATGGGAAAAATAAACATGCTTCTTAATTACCATCTTGTAAGAGTATTTCATATTCATATAAAAGGTGATAACATACATAAAATACAATCAATTAATCAGTACTTCGTGAAATAATAAGAATTATATATGCATATATGCAGGTTAATCAGAGTTCAAAATACAATTTATTTTTAAAATATAAGATAATATTTTTATTCTATTTTCCCGAATTTCAGCATAGTTAGCTCTATATATGCATGGATATATTTAATAATAATTGATGCATGGCTTGCCTTGAGTTGTTGAAACGGATACTCCGAGGCTCTCACAGCCACATGATGAGCAATATTTCCTCCGGCACTATCTCCGATTAGAAAACAACATGACATGTCAGCATATTCCGGCAATATCTTATCTTTTTTATTATTCTCATCAACAAACTTCAATGCATCAAACCCATCATTAAACTGCGCCGGATGCCTATATTCCGGCGCCAACCTATAATTCACCGACACCATCACCGCCGGAATTTTCATACAAAATCTCCGGCAAACGGCGTCGTAGTTTCTACTATCAGCACTGAGATACACAAATCCACCGCCGTGAAAAAAGAAAATTACCGGCAAGTGAGCTGGCTCGGAGTCTTGGGTTATAGGTAGGTAAACCCTAAACCATAGGTTACGTGTTCGATCCACGGTGACATCGTAGGATTTAAAGCCATTAAATGGGTCGGGGTAGGAAGGTGATCTGATGTTAAGAATGTTGAGGAGACGGCGGTTGACGGTGCCGTTTGTACGGCGCGTTGCGTCGGTGATGAAGGAGGCGACGGAGATGGCGATACGGGTTTTCCATGGAAGGGATGGTGATGATGTTGTTACCTCCATAAATGTTGTATAATTATATTTACGAGAAATTAAAGTTGCCCTAATTAGGGTGATTTTAGATTTTTTTTATAGGCTAAATTTCAATATAAAAATTAAAGGGCAGATTTGTGTGTAGGTTTGGTTCTTGAAACATGCATGCATGCATTTATAATGATGTGAAATGAGAAAGACGATGAATCAAATAGAATGATATTGAAATGGAGGAGATATGTTTATGTATGTATGTATATGCATGATTCATGGGACACGTATTTATAATGACATGAAATGGAAAAAAATATCGAAAGTGAATGATTTTGTGTGTAGGAAATTTTATGGTAATTATTATGAATATGATGATATTTCGAGAAGTTGTTTTAAAATTGAATTTCTTTATATGTGTTATACACATGCGTTATGCGTATATATGTTTGGTACCCTAAAATATGAAAGAAGGTGAAGCAAGTGAATGATTTTCTTTTGCGTGTTTGTAATAATTTAGTTTAATTTCTCATTATTGCAAAGAAATTTTTATAGTAAATATTATATTTTGAGGAGTTTTTTTCTGAAATTAAAATTTAAATAGATATTAAGGCTGCATTTAATATGATTATAATTTTTTGAGATGTTTTGCGCGCGACTGAGCTCTAAGCAATGTACTTATTACGAATATGTATATACAAAGCTTAATCTTAATTAATAATTATTAGATGAATCTTTTTATTCCAATTGAAGCATTAAATTGAACAAATTTTTATTAAGTACAAATGGAATTCTTGTTTGATTGGACTTACTGATCCTCTTAAAATTGATCCATAAATTTAGAAACAAATTCATTATTTTCCGTAAACACATCTGTTAGTTTTTCCAAGTAATTAATTTATAAATTATAAAAAAATATTTTTTTTAAAAAAATCAATTTATTCAGTAGCAACACGGATCAGGATAAAACAACAAAAAAAGAAGGAAATTTGTGTTTGAATTTTCGCTACTTAATAGAGATGGTCTATTACTTCACTACGAAAATACATATACTGCAAACGGCGTACAAGTTTCCAACGGGAAATACAGATAGTTTAAAATCAAAGTCAATATCTATATATATATATTCACTTGTTTGTTTGTGCTCGATTAATTTAACCTTGTCTTTTCAAAATTTGAACGTTTATGCTTAATTTCATATTATTAACATTATTTGTTGTTCTGATCTAAATATTTTTAAATACTATATTTTTTCATTTTTTCGATACTTTTTCAGGCGCTTATTATTTTAAATTATAAACTCATCAACAATAATAATTTATTTCGGGCTCTAGACGATTACATTTACATAAAAGTTAAAATTTTCTCTTAGGTTAATTAGTGTCTAATTAGGCTAATAGGATAAGATAAGTTCGACAAATTTTATTGGTCAAACATACAAATTTTGATCTAATAGAGTTTGGTTCTTTTTTTTTTTTTTTTGCTAAATTAGTTTGTTTCATTTTATTATCAAAGTCATCATTTTTTCTCTTTGGCTCAATCTAAATAATATTCAACCATTTGATTTTGGTGTTGAGTGTTTTACAAAATTCACACTACTGCTTTACGTAATAACAATTCACGTAAAATATTATTCATAAATATTATTTATAAAGTTTCTTAATATTTATATATACAAATATTAAATTATGTAGAATCGTTTATCTCCTTTTTTTTCTTCCTAATAAGCTGAGATCCAAAAACTATTGGGCTAAGCCCAGGAGTCCAATAATATTAAACTGGACAAATAACTAAAACCCACTTTTCACGATCTATCTATTGGCCTGTTTGACCTGCCTTAAAATAAGTCCTTTTGGACTTATTTTCGGGTAAAAATTTCATATTTTGATAAATATTTTTTATACAAGTATTTAATATATATTTAGATTCTATAAGTTGCAAAAAAAAGTTAACTTTTTTCAGAAAAAAGTTAGGAATCTCTAATTTTGTCTTAAAATAAATTGACTTATTCTGGAAAAAAGTTCCCCCAAACACCTCCTATATAATCTTAATTCCAAAACTTGCCCGTTTCCTATGGATATTACCCACCCATTATTTTTATATTAAATAACCCGACCCTAACCAACAAGATATATCCATAGATACTATCCACCATTCTTTCCGGTATATTTTTTTATAACCCACAGATATTTCCATCAATTCATGATCCGATTACCTTATTCAACCAAATAATATTTCCACAAATCTTGCTTTCAGTTACTATACGCAATTGCAGCTGTCAAATTCAAATTCAAACCTAACCTATTCACAACTATTTCTAGCATCTTCGCTGCCTATTTGCCACTTAGCAATTTATCACACGACACGAAAATAACACGAAAATTTGGCATTTGTGTTTACATTTTGAGTACACAAAACGAAAGTATACAAACACGAATGTACACGACCGAGATTTAGTGTCAGTTTTGTGTTTAACCTTTAAATACACAATACGACATGAAATACACTACATAAATAAATTTATAATTAAATTTTAATATTTATACTGAATATATGTATATTTATAATAAATATGTGTGTATTTATTGTTAAAATAATACATAATTTTATAATATAATATGTAAATATGATTTAAATATATATTTAATATGTTTTATAAAAAAATCATTTTACAATTTTTTATTTTTATTTATATTCAATTTTACGTGAAATACATGAACGACCGGACATAAAGTAGTCGATTTTGTGCTTGGAGCAGAAGAAATACCAAAGTACACGGACGAATCCAACGGAGATATGGGATTAGTAATGTTAGTGTTTAACGTTTTGTTGGTCTATTTAATGTTTCAATCAGTTGGTTTCATATTAATCTCTTTGATGTGAAGTAAATAAATATTGTTTACACAATTTGAATTAATGTTTGATAATTACAGATATCACCAAAATGGGATCCATTATTATATCATGCTCAGATGTAATGACAAAGAAACAGGTAGTCAGCGGATTCGTGTGGGTGCGTGCGGTCTCTCTTTCTTGAATACAAAATTGTAAGTTTTAGAATAGGCGTATTGATCATCACAACGACCATTACAGTTATATGTTTCTTCTTCATTCATTCTCTCAACCCTTTTCACTAATTTATTTGTTCTATCTATCATGCTCGCTATATAATCATGTTTACATCTCTAGTTACATCTGTGAGGATGTCAAAGCCGGCTAGGAAGGGATTGATGAGGGATTTCAAGAGGTTACGGCAATATCCACCTGCTGGCATGAGTGGATAACAATATTATGCTTTGGAATGTTGTTATATTCCAGTCTTTAGATACTAATTGTATTGCCAGCAACACTACGGTCCAGTGATGTGCAAGTAGATCCAAGTATCCACTCTCATTTTCTGAAACCAACTGGCCATGTCCAATGAGGTGTAGTATAATTATATATTATTTCTGGATGATGTGGTGTTGGTTTATGTTATCAACTAATCTCTTACGTTACAGTGGTATTGTTTGGTTTTTAAAGTTTTGATCATTATTTTCGTGGATCTCAGATGGAGAGAGTGGCCCAACTGAGAAGGCATCTGGATCAAGCTCAGTAGATACGAATCTAAAATGGGCAAAGGAGAGCAGCTCCCTGCTCCAGGAACTGGGATGCTGACAAATTCATTTGATTATAACTTTGGCTGGCTTACTCAATGTAACTAATGGTGAATCAACCGATGACAATTCCAAAGATGATGAGGTTTGAGCCATTACTCGGTGTTGTATATTAATGTCCTGTATAATGTGATTTAAACTACAAAAACTCTACACACATAAGCTACTTTATCTTCTTAACGTCATTTGTTCAGGTCAACTTCATCAGGACCATCTGCAATTCTTAAAGCTGCTAGCGTAATTTATGTTTTTCTACTATTTCTCTGTATTATCATTTACTTGATTTAATTTAGGATCTTACATATCCTTTCCATCTGTGGTGTCTTTGCAACTAAAGTGATTGTTAGTTTATATTAACTTTAGTCTATTCGAGGCAAATATCTATATTTAAAATTATACTCTATTTTACTAACTTTAGTCTATTCCTTCTTTTCACCTAGGTTTCATTCTTGATTGATTCATTAGGTATTAGTTGCTTTGCATATCAGAAAAGGAAAGCGCTAAAGCCGTGGAGAGGAATGTTGAAGTTTTTATTGTAGCTTCAAATCATGCTGATAAAAACCCAACCTTTCCACAGAGGAAAGGCTCAGCTGGGAAACCAGTTAAAATGAAGCAAGCTTGCATACTTGCACGAAAGTGGTGCATTGAAGTCTCTACTCCAAAACAGCAAAGTTTCCGTAGATAGATCAAAGATATGGCATCTTTTAAACTTTCGAAAACTAAAGATAAACAACTGCCAAGCAAGCTTAGATAAACAATTAAAAAAATTATTTGTAGAGTGGGAAACAATCACAAATGAAATTGAAGCTGCTCTTGCTGGTGGGTGGGTGTGAGGCACTCAAAGTTGAGGGCCTAGACTCCAAATTAGAGTGATTTTTTCGGCCTAGGTGGGAATTCATGGAATATTGTTTATAGTGAAATCTGGGTATATGTGTATTTGACCCGTGATTTGATTGGTTTATGATGCAGGCGAGGACATCAATTGCCCATGTATTGATTATTATGCAACAAAAACAAAAAGCTGCTCTGAGGGAAGTGTACAAGAACAATGCCTCCTAGTCTCAAGGACGAGCAGTTGGTTTTTAATGATGAGGAGCTTGAAGATCACAGACTCATGACGATGATGCTCATTCTATTTTCGTATCAGATTTTTCTTATATGCATGGCGATTGAAAATTAATGACATTTTAAGTCTCTTGCACCCTTGCTGAATGCTGTAGTTTGTTGCTATATTTTTGCATTTTGTTAGTAAACGTTTGGGGTCGAGATTTTATTGAAATGTTGTTGATGAGAGTTGGTTACTTAGGTCTCTGTATTTGATTGCTAGCAGCCCGTTTATTTTTGGTTGCTAATTATTGCCAGTAGGGCAGTGAACATATTAGATTATTAGTCAGAATAGTTGATTCAAGCTTTCTTATCACACACTCTCTAAGCAATTATTATGCCTGATTGATCCCAGGTAAGAAATCTAATCTTATGTAAATTTATATTTCTCATATATTAGTTGGTTTCCTTCCCTTTCTACATTGAGATGATATCAAGCTATATGTACATAAGATATTTAATGTTAGTGAGGGTCTATTCCCTCGCCTTTACTGTGAGTTTAACTTGCGCAACACTCTTTTTGTTTCCTGCCGGAATGGATAGATTCCCCTCTATATAGTTGGTATAACAAAATTTCTATTTAAATTTTTAATTGAACATTAACATGTGTTCCTTGATATGGTTGTTTTGGTTGAAACTCAAGGTAAAAAGATTGACAAATACAAATACACTATATTTGTATTTGTGGGCATGAACTCATTTATGTGATTTTAATTTTAACTTTTGTCGATTACACTATAATAGAAAATACCTTTTTATCCAACTTATTTAGATGCTGGTTTCTGCATATAACATACTGTAGTTCATGCAGACGTATAGCATCAGTGTTTTTCGTTTCTGTCTGTGGAAGATGTATATGCATGTGATTGCAACTTTCTCATTGGAAAAAATAATTGCAAGAGCAGATGATCAATCCACAAACTTCCCTGCATTGGTAGCAATTTGGCTCACCCGGGAGAAATTATTAAAATCAGCGACACCAGTAATGGTGATGTTTCCTTCACATTTAGTTCCTTAAAGAAGAATAAAGACAGAACGATAGCAAAAAAAGATGAGATGGGATATCAAAATGAATGCACATGTAGCCACAGTTCACAGAGAAGTTCATCATTTGATACGATCAACAGAAAGAGACAGAATTGCTTTCAGAAATTGTCTCCTTCTGCAGGAGATACTTTGAGTGTCCTTCTAGAACAAAAGATGAAAGAATTAAATAGTCAAGAGGAGATTGACCTAATTATCATATGGGCAGGTGGAGTGGGGAAGAATATCAATGGTAGATGCTGAGAAGAGACAATTGTCAAATGCTCTTAAAGATCTAGATAATCAGCAATTTCTCAAGGGCTATCTGATAGGTAGCACATATTTATCTTACTTATTGGTTAAATTTGTCCAGATGGAGTATATTCATTTTTTATGTCTGTATAGAAATCTTAATATGGTCTATTGCAATTATAAATCCGAGTATTTTATATTCTGATACAATTTTTCTGTTTGTTTATTATGTTTTTATAGGACTTATATATGACAATTAAAGTATGTGGTTTAGGCTTCAATATAAAAGTTTTAGAATTCCCTTATTCCCCATTGTATATCTGTACCACATCCTACCTTATTCTCCCACAGGCCGGAGTCCAACAGCATAATTTAAAAGATAGAGTTTATTTTCGTACAATAGCCTGTCAAGATTATATGGTTATTTTCAACAAGCTTAATAACCCCGGAAAATGCCTTTAACATTATACATCAGAACTTTAGTTAAGGTTCAAACTACAAACTGCTGAATATGACTTTTAAGTGGACTAAACAAAATTATATTGTTTTTGAATTCAGGCATCGAATTCGACTACTCAGAAAGGGGTGTGGGCGGATGCTATGGGCAAGCATACATTACACAAGAAAAATTGAAGTTTCAAAATCTACAATGAATTCTCGGACGGTTTTTGCTGAAAAAATGCAAAAGGCAGCTAAATTCCACACTTTGATCATAAGATGCAAGCATTCCCATGTTCAATGCCATTACTTTAAATACATAAGGCCCAACACCTTTCCAAAGTGCAAAAATAGCTCCATCTGCAGTGATTCAAGTCCAATCTTCTAATGCATTGGTATATTGGCAACGCTGAGCAGCAGGTAATGCTGCATCAGCCTGCATACGAGGAAAGGCTAAATTCCACACTTTGATCATAAGATCCAAGCACAGGCTTCCAGCTTTGGGTGATTCTGGTCTGGTTTAATGGCCTCAACTGGTGAAACTTAGGAGAGTCTTCTATCATCTGTACATTAAATAGAGATGCATTTTTTTTCCAGGTACAATCTACTTCGTTGGAAGTTCCCAGCTACATCTTTCACTGGTCCAGTTCTCTCTGATGCTGGATTTGACCTATTGAACAAATTCTTAACTTACAACCCGGAGAAGGTGTGTATTTCACATCCCTGTTGTAGGTTATTATAATTGACATTATATTGTAGCTACTGATTGTTGCTTTGTTGAATGCACAGAGTATAACAGCTGATGTTGCATTTAGCCATGAGTGGTTCTGTGAAGTTCCTCTTCCCAAATCCAAAGATTTCATGCCTACTTTTCCTGCTCATCAAGACAGGTATGTTCTAGGCAATTGAAATTGGAGAATGCAGATTTACCATTTTGTAATCACATGTGCTTTTATACATATTATTTGGCTATTTGATCAAATCTACATTGATTTTTTCCAGATCCTCTTGAAGAGCAGCGAAGGCAAGAATTGCAGCAAAGGGAATTCGAGGTAGGTGGTCTGTTTGGCTCAAATATAATATTTGCCGAGGAGCTCAGAAGCTATAAGTTTTTTATATGTAGTACCCACAGAACGATGTTGAGGTGAGAACCGTGCACTGAAGATGGTGTTTTTATATGCAGTACCCACTGAATGATATGATCAGCTCTGTCCATTGATATAAAATTGCAACTGTGACACTATTGCTTTCATCACAAGGTCTGACATAATGACCTCTATTATTTTAATGTCAAGGAACAGTTTTTGAGTGAACTTTTGTATGTAAAGTATGTACTGTGACACAATTATAAACGGTTCTCTTATAATTGCTTTTGAATACCAGCTGCATTTTTCATGCTATTATAAGTTCTATCATTTTTAATCACAGTATTGTGTTTGCATGAGGCGATTGGTGTAAAGCTGAAGGGGGTTTCCTAGCCTTTCATTGATAGAGGGTTGCAGAAAGTTTTTTGACATTAAGGTAATTTATGTAACCTGACAACGAATTGTCATCAAGGGTCGGAATATCTTAACTGTTGCCTGTGTTGGGGTTCTTGATAATGATGTCTCAGTAAATTATTAATACTATAGTAGTAGCAATGCTAATTGGAAGCTATAATATGAAATAAAATTATAGTCAAGTTTAGAAGTGATGTTGGTACATTTTGTTTCCTTTGACAGTGCTCCTATATTTACTGCTGATGGAGAGGGGGCAGTGGGTTCGCAGCTGCAGCTGGCGTATATATACACTGTTCTTCCACCTTTAGCTTTATTCATAATTTTCCATTCCATTCCACAACCAAATAGAGCATAAAACTTTCAAGTTTCTGCATGTGGTTCTCTAGAACCATATCTAAAATCTTATAGGTGACCTGGTAACTATAAATATCTAAGATTTGTGGTGTATTAATCTTATATGAGTAGGCTTTTTAACTCTTGATTTCTTAGCATTTTTGTCTCTTTTTATATGTTATTATAGTCGGAACTAATGGATATTATCTTAATTGGACAGTTTCACCAAAACACATTGCTCAAGCACACAGGAAAAGGATAAAGAATATTGACATTGATCTCATGGAGTACAATAAAATGAAAAAAGCCGATCCTGAATTTTATCAAGATGCTTCGAATCTCCAATATGTAAAGGTAAAAAAATTGTTTCTTAGCATAGCAATCTTATATATATATTTTTCTGGAACACTTTGGAAGTTAGTCACATTTTTTAGCAGATCTGTTTGCAGGCACCAAAGATTTCAGAGGATGAGATTTGCAAGATGGTAATGGAGCTCAAAGACAGGAATGAGAAGCGGAAGTCAATTTAGCAGGATGAGAATTTCATAAAGGAAAGGACATTAAGTCAAACAATGATCGGAAATATCGAGCACTTCAAGTAGAAGATTGAGTGAGCCTTCGGTAGATACACACTTGAGATCAAGAACAATATTGGAGAGGAACTGCTTTAACGGACTAAGGTGTTGTGCATTATGATGCACTGCATTTCACGTTCCATAAGGAGTGCTGTTTGTCAATGGCACATTCTATGTCCCAGACTTTACGTTTACGTCTGCTTTATGTTAACGTCAATTTGTCATGTAGGTGGTCTATGCAGAAGATTATATAATCTTGGAGTTTTATAAATGTTGTTTTGCTGGTTTGATTCAGATTTCAGAGTTCAGACATGCATTAAGCAAGAAGCATAGTTGCGTAATCCAGTGTGTGTTGAACTTAAATGTACTTTGGATGCCTTATCTGTTAAGCAAGCAATCAAATAACAACATACATGTTTTACCATCACAAATGTGAAGATTTTCCTTGAAGTGTGTAGGGAATAAAAGTCTAGAATACTGAAGTGTGTGGAATATTTTTTTTTTATAGAGATGCAAGTAAAAAAAAGCCCGTAGTTCTTTTCCTTGATTTTCTTTTCTATATTAATAATATAGTGATAACTGTTAAATAAATTATACAAAAATGGATTATTCATATTTTCAGAGAAGTGTTAATTTAATATTAAATTACTTTTAATAATTAATTATATATAATTCAATATAGTTCATAAACTTATATTAATAAAATCTATCAATTATATTTTGAAAGAAAAACTCTCATTAATGAAATAAAAGACAAAACGTAAATCTTTAGGAAAAAAATTGATATAAATTGAAAACTCATAATCATTTATAATCCTTAAATGATAGATTAATAAATTAAATATTTGAAATATATATGATCTTATATAAAATTATCAAGTATATCTAAAATATATTATACAATTTATACAATAAAAAATTGTGGTAGAACGCTTCAATTTATATAATGATGACATATTCTTTTCATATTTTATAATTAGCACAATTTTATATTTTAAGATAAAAATTAAATTTTAAAAGACAAAGAATTATAATTAGCTCAATTTATGATTATTGTATATTTACATCTGAGTAATAAGATTGAGAATTGGTCGTTTGTAATTAATTTTTTTTGTTAATATGATAAATTTATTTACTTGTTCATTTTTTACTTTATTAATTGTTTTATTTTATAGTTTATTTCATTTTCATCCCATATCTTACATTAGAATTTTCTCAACTAAATGGCAGTTAAGAGATACAAAATACAGATTAATAAGTCAATAATAATCCGGTATAGACAACAAAAAGAATAGCTTTTCTGTTATAACTTAATGAAAATAAATTATTTAATTTTTATTAATTTAAACCGACAAAATATACTAAAATATCAAATAATATTTTTTAGATTCATATATAGAATGTCAAATACTCACATTCGAGAGGTCACCATTAGGCAACACCGAGTAACCACTTATTATAAATTAGCAAATGTTAGGAGTATGTTTAGCCTCTAATTATGAATTGTTCACTATATAATTATAAAAAATCATATTAAGAGAAAAGTTATCAATTATGAAAATAATATTTTACTAAGAATATATTATTTCACTATATTTAAAATGAGAATAAACTATTGTACATTTCGGATTTCAATACTCAATAAAAATATATGATATTTTATTTTTCCTTAACTTACTTTTCAATAATTTAAATTATCCTCTAATAATAATTATTTATATTGTAAGACGGGTCCGTGAGATAACAAAAAGTAACAGTATACTATACACAATTATATGAGAGAAAAATTAATTAATTAAATTAAATAAGAAATTATCAGATCATTTATAATTTCTACACTCAATAAAAATTATCATTTTATTTTAAAAATATGATACGTGGTTTACTATATTAAATTTTTATGAAATATGAAATTTAAATAAAAATATTTAAAATTGTTAAATTTAAATAAAATTATTTTAATAATTAATTTCATTATAATTTAAAATTTTCTTTAATTTTAATAAAATTAAAATTGAATTGTTCATTATATAATTTTAAAAAGTATATAAGACAAAATGTTACAAATTATTAAAATCGTATTCCATTAAGAATTTTTTATTCCATTACATTTAAAATGAAAATAAAACTATTGAAACATTTATATTTTCATATTTATTAGAAATATAATCTCATTTTATTTAATTTTCCTTAACTTATTTTCAACAATTTAGATTTTCCTCACAAAATGCAAGATGACGCCATGAGTCGACGTGGAGTAATACTGAATTGTTCACTATATAATTAAAAAAAAATCATATTAAGCGAAAAGTTACCTATTATGAAAATAGTATTTTACTAAAAATATTTTTTTCATTACATTTAAAATGAGAATAAAACTATTGTAGCATTTAGATTTCAGTACGCAATAAAAAAAATAATGTCTTATTTTATCTTTCCTTAACTTATTTTTCAATAATTTAAATTTTTCTCTAATAATATGTGCTCCTTTTTTTTGGAAATAATTGAAGGTTGACTTTTTGACATACATTTTAAAGAGTTTTGACTATATAGTTAAAATTATTATTTTTAAAATTTTCTTTTTTTTGAATAAAAATTTGTTTAATATTTTTATTGACAAAAAGAAAATTTTTAAATATAATAATTTTATTTCAATCGATCAAATGTTTTGTAATGAAAATGAAGCTACGATACTCAGCGACGGTCAATAGTCAATTGTTTAATACTCGACGACAATCAATACACAATACATGACGCTCATCAATAGTTAGTTGTTTAAAAAGAACAATAAAAATGGAATTTAAAAAATATATATGAAAAAAACCCGTGCAGCACGGGCAAATAAGCTAGTAACTAACCAATATTAACATAAAGGCCCGTAGAAAATTAGAACTCTGAACTATCCCAGACTGAAATACTATATTAATAAAATTATTTCTGATTTTTCAAGAATAGCCGTATAAAGATTTACACTGTTTTTTCAAAAAAAAAATCAAGTTTTAACAAAAACCTTATTAAATCTTGCATATATGTGATTCTCAATTTCTCATAAACAGTTACTTGTATTGTAAAATATATAAATGTACACAAACTATATTAACAACCTTAAGTAATAAAGAAAAATTCAGGAGATAAAGAAACATAATTACTGAATGTCTGAATCAGATGGGACACAGTATAAGATTGCAGAAGTGCTAAAAGAAAACTCAGGTTAGTCGCACTTCCATCTTGAAGTATGCAGACAGCTAAGGTTATGACACCAGCTGCAATGATCATTTCCATTTTCTCCTTGGAAAAGCATTACTAGTCCAATCGTAAATCTGCAATGTATCACCAAATAAGATGAAATGAGTATGGAACTCGATTTGTAATAGAACTTGATGTGAGGAAAGTTGGTTATGTTTATATGAAAACCCAGCAAGATCATATATAAGAACAATATCTAATAATAAGGTTTTGGTCAATGAGTGAATAGAGGACGAGATATTTGATTTTGAGTCGTTAATGTCTATTTCATTGTCATTTAGCCTATGATGTGGCGAAAGGATTTAAGTTGTGTGTAGTTTAGCAGGAGATGAGAATATATGCATAACACCACTTTCATAGGAGGTCATCAGGTCAAAAATACAACCTTTGTTCATTTAAGGGTAATATATGGTTTGAGGATTGCAAGAGATTTTATTGAATTTCTCTATTTTTCAGTTTGGGAGATATCACTTACCCTGTAATAAGCAGAATCAGAGACACAACCAGAAATATGTATTGATACACTGTGTGCTTGGACGTCAGTCGAGCATCGACTGGAAGATGCTGGCGCTCCAGCCAACCAAACTGGGGACGGATAAGAAACACAAAACCAAGAAAAAACCCTGACAAGAATCCTCCAATGTGTGCAAAGTTGTCGACATGAGGAAGAATTCCAACTGCCAAGTTTATAAGAATAATGACCACAAGCGTAATCAGAGCTGCCGCCTACAAGTAGAGCAATAGTTTATTTATCAAATTCAAAAGAATAATTTGAATAAAATTTAAAAATAAATGTATGCCGGACGCAAAATTTTGCACTATATAAAATAAGATATAACAAAAAAATATAATTTTAACAAGTATTTGAACTTAAATGAGGTTTATACATAATTTATACTTGAAATTTAAAGTAAATATAATATAAAATTAATAAAATATTAATTTTTAATACTGATTTTCAAATTTTCAGGGGGGGCTATAGGCCTATAGCCCGGCTATAGGCCTATAGCCCCACCTCGTCCTACTACAGGTCCACCACTGATTACATCTGCTCCAACAATTAAAAGTTAAAATACTTTTTCACATGATCGCAAGAAATTGATGACAAAGAAACTGTTCATCAGTAGGACCAGCAGTCTATGGTCAAGTCATACTTTTGTATCTCGCGGACTCATGCCAAGACTCTTGACTTATTTCCAATAAAAGCATTAAATGGATTTACATAGGGTAAGAGATATGGGATTTAGGAAGCACCCACCTTATTAGCATAAATAGTCCAGTTAGTTAGAAGTTCCGATAACATTGCTCCAAGAAGTCCAAATAGAGCACCAGAAGCACCAACAGAAATGTTGCGCTGAATAAAAAGAGCAGAGAGTATGCTCCCACCAAATCCAGATAATAAATATATTGCCCCAACTCGAACTGCCAACAGTTGAAACCATACAAGATGAAATTATATATGCTGTATGCATCAACATCCATGATACCATCAAAAGAAATGAAGAATATAATGGACTAAACTGGGGTTGTTCATGACATATCAGTAGCAAACAGATCAACTCTCGTTTCAAATATTAATTTTAAAGGCATAAATCGATTTCAAAATTGAATCTACCTGGAAAGGGTTTAAGCGACTAGGTCTACCTAAAGACTTTAGAAGTGGAGTTACAACATATATGTTTATTGCATTTTAATGTCAGAAAATAATACACATACAGTAAGTTGAAGAGACTCTGATTTTCCTTTTCCTCTTAAAAGTTCACTGTGAACTCTTTTAGCACATTGTGAAGATTCTTTTCCCCTTCTGGCCTTCTCTAAAGTTAGACTAGTCTTAAATTTATGAATGCAATATAAAAACATACCAAAACCAAATTGCTGTTCTAGACGAATCCCAATAAACACCAAGCTTAACATGTTCGCCAACAGATGGATCACACCGGCATGCAACCAAACGCAAGTGAAAAGTCTCCATCCTTGATGCCCATGCACTACTTTGTTCCACTCTAAAGCTCCTAGTTTTTCCAGTCTGCACAAGTAGAGGCAGAATCAGATCGAGTAAATTCTAATTGCTCAGCTTCCAGCTAGCACATAAAATTCACATTACTTGGCTGTTAAAGAGCCTTATTTATACATTAATATCACTGCATTTGAATAATGGATGCTGGCATCACCAAAGTATGACCTTTGTTAACTTTAACTTAAGCAAATTCATCCTCACCTTAAAGCTATTTTTTGGATGTACGGTTTCATATAATCTTAGATTTATATGATAACATACCAGAGGAAAACAAATTCATGCAAAATTTTCATATATATATATATATATGCCTAGATAATGACTAAATTCAATCATATAAATCTATATCATGACTAGAACAATTCATTACAATCTTCATAATCATCCATCATTCGATAAACGGAAAATTGCTGCTGCTCTAGATTATTTATTTAAAAAGTGGGAGAAGATAACATATCCAACACCTCTCTCGATTCCTAAAATTACTTACAAGCACATTCGGCCCCAGGAGACATAGTAAACACTTGCTTATGAACAGCTAAGTTAAGTGCCTAATATACAAGCCTAAACTTACTTCCGCAGATAAAATACAAACTTAAACCAAAGCAGTTGAATAACAATTAAGGGTATTGCCAAAAAGGCAAAAGGGAATACCATTTTAACAAAATCTCTACGGCACACTACAACTTTAAAATTAAAGTTATAATCTTTAATACTCTTTCTCTATTAATCTACTAATTCCTTGTAAAATCTTTCAGATTTAGAAAACAAAAGACACAAAATCCACAAAACCCCATCACCACAAAAGGCTCAAACTAGTTACAAACTCAACAAAATTGAAGTTTTAACATTAAAGTTCTAATCTTTATTGCCCACTTTCTCCCAACCAAGAACCCCATTCAACTTCTCCACTATCCTCTATACAAAATCATTTCAGATTCAAAATATCAAAACCCCAAATCTTAAATAGCTCAAACTAGTAGTAAATTCACATCAAATAATCTCAAAATGCTTATCGAAAAATCAAAATGTGGCAAGAAAAAAAGAAAACTTACGCAGAAGAAGAGGGGCCAAAGAGAGGATTCTCCTTAAGAGGTTGAAATGAGAATCTTTGAAGAAACTTAGCCACACAATCACCTCTAGCCCCAGAATTTTTCTTGGGACAATCATTTTGATACATGATAACAATGAACATAGCTACATTTGCAACCACAATCAAAGGGACCAACCATGAAGTCCATTGAGTCTCCCCAGAAGAACTACTACTTGGGCCCTTGTGCCTTCCTCTGCTCTCTGCATCTCTGTAGTTTGCCATCTCAAACTTGGCTTGTACACAAATGTATGCAAATGGGGTGTTGTGTATATATTTATATCTGTATGTGTGTGTATGTATAGGTGGATTAGATGAAACTGAAAGAAGTAACTTGGAAGGGAGTAGTAAACAGAGTTACTTCAACAGAATGCAGAATGCAATTTGGGAGTCGGGGAGGTTTTCAAGTTTTATACAATTCTTTTCTTTTCTTTTCTTATTTTGCTAATTATATATAGATGCTTTTTAGCATAGAGACTTAGAAGAATCGATACTTATTTTTTCCCAATCACTATCTTATATATAGGATAAGAAAACCCTACCTGTTGGTGTTTTTCATGTCCGATCTGCCGGATTTATAAAATTTTTATGAATTTGATTCTGTGATAAAAAATTTAAGGGGATCGCATCTCACTCAAAACAGTTAGAGTCACAGCAATTACATATATTTATAATATTATTTATTTAATTTTGATTGTATTTATAAATGTCGTACATATTTTTATTATTGAATTGTTTTCTCTTTCAAAAAAAAAGAAAAAAAAAGGATATGGATGCGTACTGAAAATTAAATCTAATTAATTAAAAAGAAGGATTAATTATGCATATAGAATAATATATTTATTAAAATATTCTCTCATAATCCCATCTATTTCTTTATCCATTTTTTGAAATGATCCTATAATTTTTTACATTTCCATAAAAGATAACAATTTTTTACTTCAACATAATGCAATTTATATGGGGTCTAATTATTCTTAGATTAATGTTAGGGGTACAAAATTGAGTAAAAAAAATTGGTCCCAAGATGATGCGGCTTTTAATTGATGAGATTTGTGTAAATATATTGGAGTCAATTATATTAAATAAAATTAAAATCAACCACAATCTGTCACACGTGTTATTTGAAAAATATTTTTGTACACTATTTTCTACCCATAACATTACTCTTCTTCTTAACACACTCAGAATTAATATTTTAATATATTTTATTTTATCACAAATATTAAACACGGACACTTGTCTCCAAACAATTTTCTATATAATTTTGTTAGCTAACTTCAGTTGGAACCAACCTTATTGTGTGTAATGTGTATATTCAGTAGCTTTCAGTTTCAGGTTTGGTGGCTACCTACAATATTATAAGCAGCAATTTCAGTTTCTTTGTAATGAATGTTAGAAATTATGATCTGTTTTTACTTCTTTTTGATTAGTTTCTACTACACAAGATATTTAAATTTGGTTGCATGATATAAACTTTGGCCATTTAAATATAGTTGAGTTTATAAATTGTCTTTTCTAAAATACACAAATTATAATTTTTTTTAGGTAGCTAAAGATGTAATTAATATTTACCAGCTGGAAGCTAGGTAGTTAAACAAAGGGCTACATTTTTTTATAAAAAATAATAATTGTCTTATTTTAGCTTCCAGAATCCAGAGTCGGTTCAAATAATAATTAAGGACCAATACTATTTTTTCTTCTTTTCTCAGATTAATAATTTAATGAATTAAAATTTTTAGTAACTTAATTTGTTGCTTTTAAATATTATATTAATAATTTTCTATTTCTGACATCGTTTCTGAAATATTTTTATAATGCTTATAGAAAAAAAATTATTATTAATGCCCAAAGATATTCGGTAGAGCTTTCTGTTGCATCTTCTGACTTCTGTTTAGCTTTGAATTACAGGGCACGGTTCAGGACTTCAGGGTCACGTATAGTTCGTGATAAAAATGTACAGAGATGCGTACAGGGATGCCCCATAATTATGAACAAGGGAGTTGTGATCTTTTGAATTTTTTTTGAAATAATGGCTGATGAATCAAGCAATAAAATACTCATGGGGAAGCATACTAATATCCATGCAAATTTTTAGGCAGATCACGTTCTTTACTGTTTTGTAAACTTGATTGAAATTTGACAACTTGGAAAAACACTTAAAACAACCAAGTTGCTATCCTCAAGATCCGCAAGCTACTCAAGTAATACACTACATTCATACAACGCTTAAAGATTGCCTGACAAAAGTTAGTTATGAAAAACCAAGACGACATCCATTAACATAGGCTTCTTACTAGAAGGATCCGCCTATGCTGCTTTGGCCGTCTCCCAGACCAATGCAAACTTAGCCAATAGACCACAGAGTTGAAGATATGAACCAACTCCATCGCAGATTCTCATATGGGCAAAACCAGTTTCCTGCAAAACCATAACACATGATATGTGGTATGAGAAAAGTTCATACGAGCAACAGTTGACAGCTCAGCATATCATACATTACCTTCATAAATTCCAATTTGAGGTATTCTGCCATATCATAGTTCTTTATGATTCGGAAAAGGGTAGTGATGATGTCAGTGGGTGAATAGCCAAGATCGTAGAGACTCTTTAAACCAGAACAGGCATCATCGAATTTTCCCTCGAGGATATTGCGGATCATGTTCTTTACATGTAAGGGATGAGGCTGGTCACATACCTGAAATTCAAGCTCAAATAGTATAAGAATTGAAATAGGAAGTCAGGATAACTGTCTAATTTTGACATAAATGTATAAACTGTAACCTTGAAAACATTTTCTTGATTCACGAACTGAAATCCACTACATGTGGCTTGCAAGTTATTCAATGCCTGCCTCATATCACCATCAGCAGTAAATATGATCGCTTCAAGGCCTTCTGGAACATAGGGGACCTATGGCAAAGGTACAAATTAGTCTTACTTATTTACAGATTTTAAGTATTATATAGTTATCCTTAACATCTTAGGAAAGCAATCAACCAACAGAAGAAGTACAATTTCTTTGCATGGCAAAAGGCAATATGAAATAAGCTTAATACTGATATATGCACCTTTTCTGCTGCAACCACCACCATGAGACGTCCGAGAATTTCTTGATCAGATAATCTTGAAAATCTAACAAGGGCACATCTACTCTGAATAGGCTCAATGATCTTTGAGGATGTGTTGCAAGCAAGAGCAAAACGTGTGGAGTTTGAATATATCTCCATCGTCCTCCTTAAGGCTTGTTGCGCTCCAGATGTCATGCTAAATTCAGTAATTTATCCAGGCAAATAGCATCCCAAACCCACACCCCACAGTTAAGATTAGAAAATTGGACTTTTAGAGATAAATCAGTACGAAAACAACAAGCATGAAAAGCAAACTTTTGATAGATTTAAGAGTAACAGGTCCTCAACAGAATCAATAGGAAGTTTCTGTGCCGGTTTGGCTACACACAGAAGTAACTTATAAGCAAGACGTACCTAAAGGTACTTTTTTCTACTAATAAGTAAAATTATAGCCATCCAAACAGGCACGTTGCCTATCAAAATAAAAGCATCACTAACCTGTCAGCTTCGTCCAAGATTATAATTTTGTGGCGCCCAGGAGGTAGAGTGACCTTCTTTTGGGCGAACATCTTAATCTTGTTCCTCACAACATCAATTCCCCTGAAAAAACCCAGCCATTTAATGTTTGATATTTTAAACTTGCAATCCCAACATCCAATACAAAATGAACTAAATAGACATAAAAAACAATTAAAGATGTTGCATACCTGTCATCTGATGCATTAAGTTCCAAGACCCCCTCCTTGCAATTTGGTCCCAAGAGCTCATGTGCAAGAGCCAATATACTGGTGGTCTTACCGGTTCCAGGAGGGCCCTATAAATTACAAACAAGAGACCTCAGTGGTAGCAATCATATACTAATCCATAACATGGACGATTAAGGAAACTGTCTGTATATTTACAAAATGCCAATATCAAAAGATATAATTGCCCTTTGTCCTTTTGTGTAGAAAGCAGGATACTTCATTTTTGTTTATACCACAGTACACACCAAGTGTTTAATAGTTTGCCTCTAAAGATAAAGACAGTAGATTACTGTGCCTGTTTATGTTGCATCTCCCTAGTTGATTCAATTGAAGGCATATTCATTTTGTTTCGATTACAAAATAATTAAACTAAAACCACGATAGTCCATCTCGATAACGAGGCATACTCCTTTAGTTTCGATTACAAATTAACTTAAGTACTTAACTACAACTACAATAGTCCATCTCGATAAAGAGGGGAATCGAGTAAACATCACACAATATGATAATGCTAAAACAACTGGTGTCACATAACATAACATAACATTAGGGTTGATACACACAAAATTAAGAAATAATCAAAAAATAATTACATAAAACAAAGCCTAAATAGAGAGAGGCATACAGCTAAGATGAGATTAGGCATATTGCCATCACGAGCGATGACTTGAAGCCTGGAAACAGCCTCGTCATTCCCGACAATATCACAAACTTTAGATGGCCTGAACTTCTCTACCCATGGCATTTCATATCCCTCACTTATCACTGATGATGATGCCATTATATACTCTCTCTCTCTCTCTCTCTGTATATTCTCTCCCCTCGGCCAAAACCCTTGTCTATGTATATATCTACACGGATCTGGCTGGGTTAAGCGGGAATCATTTTACCTTTTTTCCTTTAATACCCTTTTGAAAGGAAAGGAAAGAAAATATTTCAAAATATTAAATCTAATTTTCAATCAAATAAAAGATACAATTAACTTAATCCTATTTTCATAATATCCTTAAATAACAAAGATATACAACTCTTACCTTTACAATATCAAATCCTACATTTATCACCTTAAATTTATATTATTATAAAAATAATTGATTAATATATATTTTAGAGTAATGAAAAAAAATGCTAAAATCCATAAAAGATGTCTAAAATAATATATAAATCATGATTTAAAATATTTGTAGAAATTAAAAAGGGGTAAGAGATAAAGATGGGTATTTTGGTCCGTTGGATAAGATATGATATCGTATCCTCCAAAACAAATATGACAAGGCCAGGGAGAATACAATGAGAGCAGTTTCTCCTTTGCGGAGAGAGATAAACGAAGAGTCACAAAATAAATCAAATTAATTTTCAATTAAAGAGAGAAAAAAATTTAAATATATCACAAACTTGAAGCCGACAATATCACAAACTTTAGATGGCCTGAACACGATGCCGCCATTATATACTGTCTCTCTCTCTGTATATGTTTACACAGTTGCAAATTTCCATTTACTTTACTTCCACTATGCAAATATTTTTTTTATTGTTTGTAAATATATAATATTTTTTTACATTTACTTTACTAGTCCCCTTGTTAGAAATCAACAAAAATAACAATTTTCACCAATTTTAATCGGATATGTATTTATAAATAGCACATTCTACGTTCTTTTTTCAGATAATCCACCAAAAGTGAAGGTCATTTTCTTTAATTAGTTCTAATGATATATAAACCGTATATATTTATTGTTCATGCGTGCAACATTTATTCCTCATAATTAAATTTAATTTAATGATTACTGATACTTCATCACCGTAGGCTTTACGCTAGTAACTAAGGGAAATGACCCTATGTGTTACTGTTACACCAACTGTTCAAAATGGCACAATCGGGTAGAATAACCCAAAATGTCATTCCAAAACGCTACATAAAGTTAAATTTTCACAAAAACGCTATATCGTGTCGCGTCTGGAGCAATTTTTTTAATATGAAGTAGAGTTTTAGGGCAAAACGCTACTTTAAGTTGAGTTTTGCACATATTTTTTTTAAAAATATTTATGAAAAACGTGACACTAAGTGACGTTTTATATCAAAAATCAAAAGAACAAAAACGCTACACTATGTTGAGTTTTAAAGTGACATTTAAGGCCATTTTTATAAGTTGTGTCATTTTAGGCATGTTGACTCCAATTTTTGACATATAGAGCCATTATTCAGTAGCTAATCTTAGAAAAATGTTAAAAATAACATTTTTTTTTAAAATTAACAAAAATAACAATTTTTAGATGGATGGGCGATTTTTACCGGGTGAGATACACATTTATGGATTGAGTATCCAATTTTATATAAGATACCCAACTCACAAATGCGTATCTAAAAAAAAATAATTTAAAAATAAAAACACGCATTTGTGAGTTGGGTATTGCAGGTGTGATAGCCAATTGACAAATGTGTATCATATGTATTTCTCGATTTCACCGTCTTCCTCCAGAATCAATATTTTCGTGAATGAATGTATGAAAACAAGTATTTTTCTCCTTCACCTCTAATCTTACAAAGTAACTGAAAAGAAAAATATAAATAAATATACCACGAAGGTCCTACTTGTGAGGTCCTATTATATCTACTTGACATCCTCTATAGAAGAGGTTTGTTTACTTTCTCTGCTCTCTTCCTGTGTTTGCAGTATTGACGGTAGAGGTGCAATTATTTCTGTAACCTGCAATAGTACTTTTCAGAATGAGAAAATTACATACAATCTGGAATCGGATTCAGTGAAAGAAACTGATCGGATACTGGCATGAAAAGTTATCTAATCAAGTTGAACCAAGGACAGAGGCCCGGAAGTATTAACGTGTCATATGTCATTTTCCTGTACTAACCTTATTTGTCAATGGGTGAGAAAATACTAATCGATGTGCGTGCAAATGGTAACCGCAGTCTCCTGGAACAGGATTCAGAGGTCTCTGGTACCCACTGAAAATATTAAGTAGGTATAAATTTTATTAGTTGTGAATTACATTCCCTTGATAAGAAGAAACTAATTAAGTTAAAGTAAGAAAAGATTAAATAGCTTTCTCTTTCAGTCATATTAATTTCGAATAAATGAAATACAAAGACGAGCACAAGTCTAATACTAGTACCCATCTTGAGCAAAACTTTCTTCTACAGATTCAGTATCAGAACACTGTGGTCGCCCACCAGTAACATATAAAGGATCACCTGTAAAGTGGCAAAGGATGTCTGTCAAATTCTGATCTTCAACACAAAAGAAATAGAAAACTTAATTTAACCAACGTGAAACAGAACTTTAGCAAGAAGTGATGGATATTTCATGATAAGAAGCTTAACTAAGATCTTCCAAACAAACAAACAAAAAAAAAATCATTAAATAGGAACCATACGAACACCGAGAGTAATTGAACTTGAAAACATTGCAGGACAATCTACTGGGAAGATTTTACTAAACAACAAAAATTCCTTTTCCAGGGGTCTTCTGCCTTATATGTACATAAGATTAAAAAGGAAACAATTCAACCTTGTTGGCATTCTCAATCTGTTATGGAAGTGAGATTCCTGTTTATCTTAGTAAAAGGTGATAACTTTAAGATCTTCTGAGTGTATGAGCATAAAACCAGCTGTAGATTTCCTGACAATTTTTAGCAATACTAAATAAAACTCTAAGTAATAATTGCTTCTAAATAAACTTAAGTGCAACAATAATCTTACCAAGTCTTCACCATCCAAATTGCCAAAAAATAATACATAAATTCGACCAATGTATATAAAGTTATGCACCCATCTAACTTCCATAAAATGTAATAACCAAACTTGAGATTTTCTATAGTTGGTAGTTTTGTACTTTTGTTAACCCCAATTTTTTAAATATTACAAAATCGTATAGGAGAGTCTTAACAAGTACAATCAATGAGTTTTATCACCCCTCTAACTCCTTTTTCTTACATTATCTATTTAAAATTGCAACTCATTACTTACATTAAGTTTCATTAATATTATAATATTTTTTTATCTATAATAAATTTTATTAAAACATAAAATAATATATAATTTTAAAATAACATTAAAACCAATCGAGATATATATTGTAACCGGAAATTCAGTTTTACTTTTTGCTTAACCTAATATTAAATAAAATAATATATATTATATTTTAAATGATAAATATTAATTCTTGCTTAATATTTACTTACAAATTTCTTAAAAACATAGACTTATTATAATAGAAAAATATTATCATTGATTATAATTCATTATTTACATTAGAACTCATTAAAAAATTTATTATCAAATCCCTATGCCTTGCATGGAATTTAGACGTGTAAGTCTAAAACATATAAATAATGTAGCTAAAATTGACGATGACAATCTATAAAAATATAATAAGAATAACATATTTATTCACAAAAGAGTAAGAAATCCTAAAGTACTTGGAGTTTAATTCTTAAATCCTCAAGTGTGTTACCGGAGGCGTGTGCCTAGGCGCAAGGCTTAGCGAGGCGCACTAACCTTGCCTCGCAACCCTCTTTTTAGCGAGGCGACTAGAAAGAGTTTTGCGCCTAGGCGCAAGGCTTAGCGAGGCGCACAAACCTTGCCTCGCTTGGGCAAAACCGGGTCACTAGAAAGAGTTTTGAACCTCACCTGACAATATATATTTAGTCACCATATTAACATGATTTATTTTACAATTGATCAGCTAAAACTATATAATAAAATGTTGGTTAATACACAGAGAGTAACACTTGGTGTTTGGATCCTCTTTCATCACTTCTCTTTCTAAAAGTTGTAATAAACATACATGGTCTCCCTTTTTTTTTGAAAAGGAGGCAGAAGTCCTTGACACTGATCTCACTTCAAATATAAAGAGTATCAAACAAAATGTAGAAAACTACGAAAGCCCGAACAAACATAATTCCCCAGCATAGAACATACTACCTCCGTCCCGGCCAAATGTTTACATTTGGTTTGGGCACGGAGACCAAGGATAGTGGGTGTAATATTGTTAAAATAAATGAAGTAGTGGGTGTAATAGTAATTTTATTGTTAAAATAAGTGAAGTAGTGGGTGTAATAGTGTAAAGTGTTGACAAAGTGGAGTGAAGTAGTGGATGTAATAATGGATTTTATTGTTAAAAGTTACTATTTTTAGTAATGTAAAGAATTGGTGGGACGTCCCAAAAAGGAAAGTGTAAAGAAATGGGAGGGACAGAGGGAGTATATAATACATGTACAACCATCCATCATTCAATAAAATTGTCGCATTCCATTATCCAAATCATATTTCCCTCAATTGCATTGTGTGTTTCCTATACATAGCCAACGAGTTTGACTTATGAACACAAGTCGATTGACAGTTTGACACACATATTTGTGTGTGCAAATTAAAAAAATTTATTATAATAAATTACTGCAACAAGATAGCTTCAAGCAAATGTAAAAAGGTAGGAAAGATATAAGAAAAGCCACAAGGAAAACTCCAACAAAGGGTGTGGGGGAGAGGATTAAGGAAATATATAGATGTATGGGAGAGATAAACAAAGATGGAAGAGGCTTTCACATTCTGTTAACAGTACAAACTTTTTCCACTTCCTCAACCTTACTGGGGTGGGTTTTTTTTTTTTTTTTTTTTTGGGGGGGGGGAGGTAAAGCCAACCACCAGAGCCTGGCCTCAACAAGCTTGTTCCACAATCACATTCTTGATTCATACATGTAAAAAAGATGTCAAGACTCTAGAGCTTACCTACAAGTGGGTGCCCAATAAAGGAAAGATGAATGCGAATCTGGTGTGGCCTTCCAGATTGTATTTCAACCTATCAAACACTGAAATGCATTAAAATATAAAAATAATTATCAAAATGGTTATGGGAAGGACAATATTTAGTAAAGTTGCAACTTCCTTTTGCGCTCATCTCTTTAATATATTAGGTAGTTTAGCAATTGCTTACAAATTATCAAACATGTTACAGGACAATAATTTCATATAAATGACTGTTATATACAGCAGTAGTAGGACACAGACAATACTACTTTAACATTTCGATTTAAGTATGAGCATCAAACTCCTTTTGATATCTGATCTTACGTTCATTGACCATGATATGAAATCTCTAGCTAATAACAACCAAAGCAACTCATGCACAAAGTCAGGAGACAACAAGAATAAATCTAAGAACAACCATTCAATATTTGTGTCTTTCACACACACACACATACACATATATAGTGTGTGGGTGTGTTCTAAGCAAAATGACTACAGCCTGTAGCTATATAATAGAGGAAGCATATTTGGTCTCTACCAGAAAAAGTACATTGTGAATAGATAGGAACACAAAAAGATATATCAGTATTAAAACCTATCCTATAAACAAGCTTCAGTGAAGGTCTGAAACTATCATAAAGTTCAATATAGTATAATGCATACAAGCAAAATGAAGTCATAGAAAACGGTCCACCCCTCAATCATGAACACCCATATTCCAAATAAATTATCCATTGGAAAAATATATGCAATATACAAATTTTGGGATGCCTCATAATATTCCCATATACATAAAGTAAATATATGTACTACATCTACCCATGTTACTTATTAAGTAAGGGTCCTGGTCCTGACAAGCGATTGATGCAACCATCATTCCGCCCTTTCTTTCTACGGATAGGATTAACACTAGGTGTTTTATGTGAATGCAGGGGGTTACGTCATCCTATCTGTCTGCAGGGCTAGCTAGGGTTTTTTCCTATCCGAGGAAAAAAAGCGCGGAGTGATGGTTGTTAACAATCGCTTGTTCTGGACCAAAACTCATCAAGTAATTATCTACTTTGATTAAGTGCACAAAAAGAAATTGAATAATTTAACTTTATGGTGGCAACAAATCTACGGGACAGTGGAGAAAGGATATGTGGGAAATGTATTTGGAAAGGAGTATAAGTAACAGTTATGCAGTGTCCGACGTACTACCTCCACCAATGTGTGATTAGATTGTATATTTCTCTCGAGAACACATACTTTGCTTAATGCCAATTTTCCTGGCAAAGAAAATCAAAATGTGTAAAATGTAAGCTATTAGGAATTTCACTCATCTAATAGAGAAAAATGTAGAATTATCAAAAGCCAATGGACATATTGATGCGGAGCAAAGAATTAAAATATGAATTTGTATTTATTGATAAAGTATATATTTATATATACTTTATATGATTTTATTCTCCATATTTATTATATTTTGTATGTAATTGGATTTTTATTAATTAGATTTTAATATTTTATTGTAGATTGCAAGGAATTCCTAAACTTGGAAGGATTGAAGATTAAAGAGTCTAATTTGGAGATTAATTGGAAGGAAATTCAAATTAATTGGGCTTCACGCACATGCTACACTGTTTGGGCCATATCTTGAGTTCTACCTATTAGAATTGGGTGATTCAACAGCCCACGCGAAGATAATTTAATTCTCTTTAATTCTAATGTGGCTCAGATATCCAAAACCTAACAGGATCAGCCCAGAATCACAGCAGAAAGTCAACTACGAATTTTTCTTGTAGAAGTCTAATGAGTTTAGGAAAAGTACTTGTAATTTTCTCTAGGCATTAAAATATTTTTATTAGAGACATATTAGGAATGAGATACATGATTATTATTACTTACGTTGAGAGAGAGAGAAGAGAGCAAGGGTTTTCACTTTTCTTCTTGTAAAAGATTGAAGATTGAAGGTTTTATCTCTATTCTTATTAATATTAATTATGTGTTCTTTTAATATTGTTTGTGTTATTAGTTTAATTATGAGTGAGTAGATTTTTATTCTAGGGTTAAGTTGAACCCTAGTTATGATTGATGCATGATTTTTCTCAACCCTAATATAGTTGTATTATATGCTCTTACTTGTTGGATTGTGCTTAATTAGCAATAACATGTCAGACGTGATTGTGTGTATTGTTTGAACCTTATATCTATTTATCAACGAAAGTTGGATTTAGATGGTTGTGATTAATTCAATAAGGACATGAAATTCTCCATGAAAATAGGTAGAATGGATTGTTAGGAAGTTAGGGTGCTGTGTTTAATGTCTCTAAATTGCATGATACCATGAAAATAGGCTTGATTGTATTTTAGAGAAGCAATTAATACTCGAGAGAGGTTAATGGTATTTTATAGGGCGCATCTTTCCTTTTGAGTATTATATTATAATTAATTGGGGTAGGAAATCATAATTGCATTAATTCATGCTAGCGGTGATACTTAATTCTAGATGTTTTTAGTTAATTGTTAATACACCTTATTTGCTTTAGTATAATATTAATTTAATAATCTCTCAATATTTGATTGTGTTACTTGCTTAGCTAAATCGAGTCAAGAATAACTAGTGATTGATACGTTTGTCTCTGTGGGATCGACTCTGACTTACCCTACTACATAGTTAGGAGGATTCGTTAGAAATTATTATTTGATAGGCACGCGACAGCCTTGTCAAATTTTTGGCGCCGCTGCCGGGGATGAATTTGTATTAGATTAGTTTATTGTTGATTTATTTTTGCTAAGTTCTTTAGTTGTGTTGCTTCGGCTATTCTCCTTGTTATTTAATATTTGTTTTCTAGTTTTTTTTGTTGCATGCACACTCGCAGTTCAGGCACTAGAAATTTAATTCCTTCTGATCCTGAAATTGAAGCTACCGCAAGAAAGCAAGGAGGTGAACGAAGGAAAAAGAAAGATAAGAAAACTATGAGCGAGGTACCAGCTAAATCTCTCAGGGAGTATGGCATGCCAGACACTACAGGTGTCATCTCCTCTATCGTCAGACCAACAGTCACTGCTACTCATTTCGAACTCAAGCCTCAATTCATTCAATTCATCTCCAATGATTCTTTCGCGGGATTGTCATATGAAAATCCTGTTGATCATCTCGAAAGTTTTCTGGAAAAGTGTGATACAATCAAGATCACTAATGTTACAATCCTGTTAGATCCTCTATGGTGTTCATGATTACCAAGGCAAGTTTTTGGAGGCTAGAACTTTTTCGAAATCAGGGAGTTTAAGGCCTGAAGTGGGTGAGGCATTAGGAATTACAGAAGCACTTAGTCGGGCCTTGATTTAGTTTAAGGAAAATAAAGTATTTCCCAAAGGAGGAAATTCCTTTGGAAAAGTTATTATTTCAGGGAAAATTACTTCCCCTTTACGGAAGGGGAGAACACTTTCCGAATCCTTATATTGTTTAAAACATTTCACTAAAAACTTTACGAAGCAATATAAAATATTCTACGAAAATAATTCAGCATTTTTTTCCTTTCTAAAATCCTGGGAAATTAAGGATTTGTTTTTGTTAAAAATATCCTGGGAAGTAATTTTTTAAAATCAAGTTAAGCAAACAGAGACAAGAAAATCAGTAAATATATTTTATTAAAACTAAACAAATGCCAGAAAATCAGGAAAATATCACCCCCCACCCCCACCTCAAAGCAAAAAAAAAACACCACAAAAATCAATACCAGTAAAACTGGAACTCAAAGGGTACTCCATCTATCCAGAAAAGGTACAGACTAAATAAGCTGCTCTACGGAATCATCTAATATATAGTGGTAAGACATAATTGTGTTGGATCACTGTCACATTAAAGCACTTTTTTACAAAGTTAGAATACTATAACATGTTTTTTTCCGACCTGTTACTCCCAACAACTGATGTTCCATCCGCAAAATAAGCTGAGATACGAGCTTTTGCAAGCTTTGTCTTTGCACAAAGTAATATTCCTAAGACACAAAAGACAAGTGCAAGTTTAAATATTATATATTAATATTGGAGGAATATAAAACATTTATGTAATATCATTGCAACTAAACAACTAGTAAGAATATTAGACATTAACAAATTTAGAGCCTAGCAGTCATCATAGTCTTGCAGCATAGAAAAGTTATCAGGCATAAAATATAAGATATGTGTCCATCTTCCAACTATAAAGTAACGTATCCTAAAACATCAAAAACTATAGTTCTTTAGTTTGATATACGTATATTTCATAGTTCATACTGTACCTAATAGCCATTAACATGTTATGTCATGTCACATGCGTGAACAAAATCATCAATATTTTATTTCATACTATTTTTCTTATTAATTAAGAGCAGGATTCCAACTATAATATAAATGTGCTTAATTTGGTCAAAGATGCATATATGATACAGAAAATTAACCTGATGTACCTCTTCCAAGGCGATGAACTGGGTCAGGATTCGTCTCTGGACGTGCATATGAAGAACTCTGTTTGCTTGCATACCACTGTAATTGAGTCAAAACAGTCCGATGCTGGAACAGTCCTCCCGGTAACACTTGCAGACCAGATGGTTTGCTCAATGCAATCTGCATACAGTAAATATATATTAACACCAAATAAACATACAAACAGATATATGGAAGAAAGATATAATCACAGTTATCATGGTCCTAATATTGATAAGCTTCTGTTTACACGCAATGCATCTCATCTAGAGTCACAATAGCAGCGAGATCATACTTGAGGTTCTCCTATAATAATATAGAATATTACAATATAACAACATATAGGATATTACAATACAAATCATGACAAACAGAAGGGAAATTGAAGAGGGGCCATACAAAAAACAATTAATTCAAATAAATATCTGACAAAACTTAAATATCAACCCCATTAATTTTAAAAGCTTTAAGCTTACGTAAGACTATATATAACTATAATCACATTCTGAACCAAGAGAAAAAACACTACGAAAGTTTGTTAATTACCAAATGGTCATCTTCAAATAAAACTCCAAGCAAGTACGGTCTGTGATGCTCGGACTCTCCGGAGAACCCAGCCGTACCCGTGTCGATAGGACACGACACGGACATGGACACTTGGATCCGGATCCGAACCCCATCTAGAAAATGGACACTTCTATCTCATCTATAATTTTGATAACTCATCTCTAAAAGGAAGAGAAGAAGAAAATATAAGAAGAAAGAGAGGTGCGATTGATGTAAATGGAGAAAGAGAAGACAAAAAGACAAAAAGTCTTCTAACTCTGTGCCTTGATTTGTGCAATTGTTTATAAATTAACTCTTTAACATTTCACATATAATAAATATTATTTTACCCTTTTTTTCTGAAGCTTATATATTATTATTTTATATAAAATTATAGATATTTATTTATAAAAAGTATCATATTATATTAGAAATAATAAATGCCAGTGTCCATATCCCAGTGTCGGATCCTTTTTAAACGTGTCCCCGAGTCTGTGAATTTAGCATTTGAAGGATCAGACACACCGATATGTGTCCGTGTCGGATCCTTCCAAAAGAGTCCGAGCATCCTAGAGTACGGTGCATCAGGTTCCCTCCAAGGAAGTCGGTGATATTGTAATTCTGAAGCAACACTGGAATCAAAGTTATCAAAAAACAGTACTAAAAGGTTTAAGATCAGACCAAATATTATTACAATACCTTAGAACTTTGGCAGGGTCTTTAACAATTGTACCGTCGACAGTTATCTGCAAGTGAATTTGAATAAATCACTAGTTTCTACAACCCCAGACATTTTATAACTATACGAAGAAACTAACCTGTCCATTCTCTATTCTCTGCAACCATCTGTTAGTTATTCATTTAAGGGGGAGATCAGAATTTGTGCACAATATCAGACACATGCAAAATAATGTGTGTGTGTGTGTGTGCGCGCACACACACACACACACACTCTCTCTCACAAACACACACACATGCACGTACACACACAAAGACACAGGGGTGGACCTAGTGTAGATCCAAGGAAGCTATAGCCCCCAATGAAATTTCAAATTTTATTTATTTTGATATTTTGGTAGTTGATATATTTTTAAGTACAGGAGGGGGAGGTGAAAATCGAACTCTAGACTTCTTCTAGCACTAGAAGCGGCTTTGCCACTGCTTTAATGGTTAGAAAAACTTGCCTCGTGTCTTGCCTCAGATATCAATAAAAACTTATAATAGAAGTTTTTACCTATATTTTACATTTTAGTTTTTAACGACTAAACACAATTTATGTAAATCATGGGTCCACCCCTGCAGCCCAGATAAACCCCCCACCATATACACACTCTGACACATACCACAGAAACCCAGCGGCTGAATCAGATATTTCTGAGTAAGGATGCAATTTTTTCATTAGATTTGTTTTGAATTTAAAAAAATGATTTAGTACATATAATTTATTACCATCTTATAACACTTGATTATTTGGAAAGTCGTGGTGAGAACAATACGAGATTCTAAAATGAAAGAACAGACCATCTTAGCTACACAAACGTCTGTCAAAATTTACAACAATTAGAACTAATAGTTATATTGGGCACTCAAATTCTTGTCAAAAGTTACAGCATTTAGGGAACGTCTATATCATGTATAGGATTTAAAAAGTCCATTAAAATCATGGGACATTCAATAAGGATTTTAAATTATCCTTAAAAATATGGAGTTGTTGAAATAAGATTTTACAAAGTCATATAAATTTAGTGAACTACATAAATAATTAGCTTCACAATGGTATAAATTATATAAAATTATAAATATATGCCCCCTTATGCATCCTCCACAACAAACAACAAACACACATATAACATACATAAAAAGCTAAATTATATACATGAACTACTTGAAATGATATAATAGTTAGCTAGATAGATGCTTACCCTTGTAAAGGAGCTGAATTGTTGTACTTGGTGGAGTAATACTCAATAAGTGTGAGACCTATACATACATACATATATATAAGATACGGTAGTAGTAGTATAAATTATTTGTGTAGACATAAATACATACATATACCAGAATCAGAGGGTCGGAGGCGATCAGAATAGAAGATGCCGTCGTTATATCCGGCCAGGGTTCTCCGATAGTCCGCATTTCTGTGACTGACACCGAGGACGATAGATTCACCGGTATTCAAATTATAATTCTACAGTTAATATAATGATTTATTAACTACAGTACTTTGATACATTTTTGACTGTTAATATGGTAGCATCGAGGTTATAATTTGTAGTACATGGTACTCTCCGTCGTCTCAAACGTTAGTTAAACTTTAACTTGTTTAATTGTTTATGAAAAATTATATAGGTTAATTTTGTGACATTGACTTTTCTATTTGGCATAATCGTATTTTTGATTTCAGCTATAATTTAATTTATTTTAAAACTAAATTATATATATAAATGGATAAATGGATAATTAAAAATTATTTTCTTAAATTGATCTTGACCCTTTATTTAAAAATCAATCTAACGATTATAAAAAGGGATCTCAAGATTTCACATATAAATGGTTTTTCATAGAGTGTGACTCGGTTATAATATTCGGCCTGATTTGGTTACCTGTAACCCAATTATATAACTCATGCTTCCATGAAACTTGTGGATTAAGGTATTTTGGTTGTATAGTTTTTAAAATAAATGAAGTAACTTATATAATTCCTAGTATTTAGCTAATGTAAAACACCGTAATTTAGTTATCTAAACTACCCGTGATCACCCGCAATTACATAGTATAAATATGCTCAATCCATTATATTTTTATAGTAAGATATATTATTTTATTTATTTATGTTTAAAGTAAATTATAATACATATATATCTTTAAACAATGATATCAAATATATATGTTTTTATTTTTTTATATACAATTTTTAAAATAATTTTAATTAACTTTTAAGTAATTTTGTATCAATATAATTATTATCGCCACTAAAAATAAAATTAAATATTTTAAATTGTAAATATTAATATTTTTAATTTTCGATGTTTATAATTTTTTTATAAAAAAATGTAATAGTTCATAATTAAAATTATAATTATATTCACAACAGTTTACAATTAAGTTTTATTTGTTTTTATAATAGATATAAATATTTTAAATTACAACTTTGAATATTTTAATTTTTAAGTTTTCATATAATATTTTTATAAAAGTTTATAATTAATTTCATATATATCTTTATATTAATAAATTTAATATTAAAATTATTATTATAATTATTATTAAAATTGAAGTTTTTGAAAATATGTAATTAATTAAAGAAAAACAAGTATGTAACTTGAAGTTACAACGATAAAGCAAACGCAGTAAACTTATGAATTTTATAATGGTAACCTATTTCCAAAGAATTTGAAATTGCTGATAACTACACATCCTGGTATATGTATTATATTGAATTAGTAAACATATAAGAGGATCCTAATCCCAGTTGGATTAGTAAAAAGTCATTATACTTCTCAAATCTCAATATAAAGTCCTGATCATACTACGACATACAATATCCAAATACATTCTGTAATCTCGATGGATTACATAGCTCCCACGATCGCAGATTTCGAAAATCTCACAATAACTGATCCGCTAAGCGCTCCCATCAATGCCTTGATGAACCTCACCATAAGTGACAAACCTGCAATGCAAAGCCTTAATCCAACCCCCAAAATATCCCGACAAGAATATACATGCAGCTTATTCAATTTACGCACTCTCCTTGGACACTACTATGGAACATGCAAAATTGGCTTCCGCTTTCAAAACCCGTCTAGCACAGGGATAAGTTAGAGCTCGCCAAACGTTATATTCAGCAGGGTGAGAAGCAACAAGTTGTTCTTAGCATTGTTAAGTCGCTGTACTAATTAGTATTTGATATGTAGAATAATCTGCTTGGATTTGAGTTTGTTACTGCAGCTAATATTAGTTAGAAGCCCTATTACTTAATTAATGTATGTGATTTGTGGTAGTTTGTGTATGAGTGTATCATGATCAATATCGTGATTCACTGTTCTTATTGAGTTAATGTAGTCGATTGAATACCCGTTTACATAGTTTGAAGCGTAACTTATCACTTTTCAAAATATCGATCGAAATAGTTGCAACTCCTTTCATTGTTAGAATTCAAACCCTCTCTAAAAATAATAGTTCTATTATTATTAATAAAATACATGCACGCACCGGTGTACAAGAAACAAGCATCGTTGGTATAAAAACAGAAGATGGCAGAACATGTGAATTATAACTGCTCCTGGAATCAAGGTCATAGGGAATGGTAGTTGTGCATAGGAGAAATAAAAGGTGGCTGTGCATGAGAAAAGAAGAAAATATAGTAGTTTTCATAGTCAAAAATAACAAGCTGCAGGATTGTAATAATTTCCTTAAAATAGGGTAGGCTATTAATATGTATAAAGGATAAAAAATGTGAGGCATGCAATGATGTAAGAATGTAAACTTAAAGCCTATAAAAGGCTGTTGTTGTGCATGTATTAGATATAGGTGTAAGATAAAAAACACCAGAGAGAAAAAGAAAGAGCCGAAGCTCTGTATTGTGTCTGAGAAAACAAACGTGGTAGCCTGTACTTTATTTGTAATATTATAAAAAGAAAAACTAGTTGTTATATATTTGTGTGTTCAAATCATATCAAGATTATATTTATATTAATTCAAGCTCATAACGTTTCCAACATTCATAAGGATCTGCACTAAACCTACCCAACGAAATTAGCTTGAACAAAAATCATAATATAAACTTTGTAAAGAAATGATCTGCTACACTAGACATATTTGCAAATCCTAAAATATGGAGCCCCAGGAGCAGTACTCTCTGCAGCAACAAACTGCACACCTTCGCTAAATGAAATCTTGCGTTCTGGTCCTGCAAAAACGTGTATTGGCTTGGCCACTTCGGAAGTATCTCTCCAGGGGAGGCCACCCACATGAATCCACATTTACGACTTTGAGAACCGCCATAAGCTTCAGCTTCCAAAATCCGAGATGTTACCTAAACAACGAAAAAAGGGGGAAATATATATGTTAATTCTTATTTAACAAAAAATAAGTATGGGAAAACTGATTACAAAAAATTGTATACAGAACCTATTTTTCAGCCTCTGGCAGTCTCAGCATAAAAGTACCTATATCCACTGCCATTTTCCTCTAACCAGGTTTTGGATCCCCCAAACTCATTCTGGATTCGACGAAAAAGTGTGTGATTTTGCTCAGAAGTACAAGACATGTCTGTTTCCATTGGAATATTATATATTACACTGCTCAGAACCCATGTCCACAGCACTACAACAGCTAAATATCTTAGGTCAAATGTGGCATCAATTTTTTCAATTAATGAGCTTCCAGGTTCCACGATGGAACTAGCTGTATATAAGATGAAAACAAATCTTAAATACAAGTATATAACCATAAGCATATCCAAATAATAATATAATTTTAAGCATATAGGAAGTTGTGATTCAAGATAGCCCTCATAAGTCATACCTATACATGCATATATAAGTATGCATCAATCCATGCACGATATTCAATAGTCCAGTGATTCCACGCATCCCTTTAAAGGCTGACCTTGTACATTGCTCCTAAAGGCTGAAGGTTAATTACTTTATAATTTTGAGCAGAAGCATTCTGATGTTAAGCTTCTTTTGCAAATGTGATGATCTTCGCATCTATGGCTTCATTACTGGTCTAAAGCTTGACTCTCTCATCCGAGTTATGTTCTTTTAAGCGTTATGTCCTCACCTGAAGCCTAATATATCACAAGCAAGTTGGCATCTTTAACTTTCACCAACCTTTCATGGTTATCTTCAACCTGGCGGTATTTGACTAAGATGCTCGTTAACTTTACTTTCTTCTTGGACCTTGCAAGAGACAAAACCATTCCCCGGTTCGCTTCCTTGTAAAGCTCTTGATCTATTCTAGTTAAATTTGGAAGCCGTTAAGGCGGGATGGATTGCAGCAAATCCCAATGAAGAGTTAAGAATCCCTGCTGCAAGTGTGAAGAGATCCTCCTACAAACCAGCAAAATGTGCCAGACCTTTTAAAGACTTGGTAATTGGAATCATTGGCAAGGTCTAGAAGGCGTGCAGACAAAGACTTCTTAAGAACCTTCTCATACTCCTGGATGATCTGTTCAGCCAGCTGAATTTGCAGGAGGAGGCTCCCTAAATATTTGAAGATATTTCAAGTTAAGATCTTAATTAAATTAAAATATAATTTCCGGGGGAACTTTAGTAAAAAGATCATATGCAACTTAACTCTAATAGACATAAGGTAATAGATCATGCAGCAAATTAGGACGTTCAACAAACCATTGAGACAAAGCATTAAAAGATCTAATACACACACTTTGAGTATGTTTATGGATAATATATATATAACTACATGGAATTACTGATCTCGACACAAACTGTATAATTTAACGGATCTTCTTGGATTAAATCTTTGCATAAGGTGAAGAGATTCAAATTAAGTAAGCCCTTTTAAATATATAACCAATATCCGAGTCTTACTATTAAATATTTGCGTGCGGGCACACACACATAAAGGGATGAGACACGTACAATTATATGCAACTCCAACGTACATCTACATTTTTGATAAATAAACAATAAATGTTACTTACAGAGCGGGGCAGATAAAAAGTAGTAGTCTGCAGAAATGTTTTTATGTACCATGAACAACCCTCTTTCTTTCTACTGAAAATTTGAGAGATGAAAATGTTTAGAATCACAGGAAACATGTTGATTGAGAGGAAGGCTCGAGGATTTAACAGGGAACTTGATCGGACTCCGGAGGAGATGACAAACTCGCCAGAAATCGTAGAGAAGAGGTTGAGAGATGGAACGTGTGCATCAGAGAAAGAGAATGTGCATATTAATTGCAAATGAGGGTAATAAAATGAAGTAATATACAGGGGTAACATGTGTAAAATAAGTGAGCTCTTTTGGACAGTCAAGAAAATTTTGTTTTGCTAATTGGACGACCCCCTGTTACTTTCACGTGGATTGTTAATGTGAACAGTCTGATATGCGCTTAAAAATGAATGGTTAAGATGCAAGACCAATCCGTGTGAAATGATTTTAGTCAATAAAGACGTGGCGTGTGTTGTTCGGAGAGAATGATACAAATATATATGTATATCTATATTATATATAAATAATTATACATAATTTTCAAAAAGTATAGAAGAATTTCAAATTGTTTGAATTTTTTTTTTTGCAAAATCATACGGTTCTTATACATTACGGAAGATAATATATATATTTTATATACTCAGTTGCATTTAGTTAGAAATCGTATATAAAAAATTGAATTTGGTTGCTCTAATTTGTTTGAAAACTGTATTTTTGATAATTTTTCTAAAATTTTCAATTTATTTTATTTTATTTTGTACTTAATCATGTCAAATTATTTTTTACATAATTTTTGGGTATGAATTTCGGGTTTGGTTGAGGTTCGTGTTTTTGGATATCAAATTTCAGAATTCAGATTTTATTTTTTAATTTCGGGTTTCAAATATATCTGAATCCGATCCGAAATCAGTCGAATTAAGTTCGGTTTTAAATTTTGGGTTTTTCTCACGTTCAGATCCGATTCGAATTTGGATTTAGATTTTGTCATTCCCGACCCAATCCGATTGTCATCCCTGTAGATCATAAAATAGGTTTTTTAAGCATTTTTTTATAAGTTCATCTTTTAACACTCAATTCTAATTATTTTTATATTATTTACTTGGCTTAAACATCCGTAACAGTCCACTGCGATATATTTTGTTGAACTATAATAGTATAGGAATCCAAGTATCCAACTAATGATATGCCCATGTCTTCTTAATTTCTTTCTTTATCAAACAGTAATATGCAGTCAGTCTGAAACATCTGGCATCTAAACATCCATTATCAAATAACTATTGTTCAAGTCTTGGGGTAAACTATTTCTATGCTCGTTATTCAGAATCAATAATGATCATTGGATCTTCTACAGAATCCCCAGCATTAGTTCTCCTGGAAGTGGAGCTCATTAAGTTACACTGCATTGCAGTACTGTTGGGTCCATTATTATCTGCAACCCATGAGCCGTCAGACTTTATCATAATGTCTCTGGTGTCAACTCCAGAGTGCTCAATCTAAATAATCCAAAACAACCATCGACTTAAGTTAATAGTTGTCAAAATGTCTCTATAAATATATTTTAACCAAACTAAAATTGTGAAAACTATAGTACGTACCGTGCGTATAACTCGATTGAAATAGGAGTCTATAATAATGTCCTCCCATGAATAATTTTTCAAACAAATGGGACATTTCAACTGCAACCAAATAGCAACTCATTATACGTACACAATTCACAAACAAAACACTAGAACCAAAGTTGCTAACATCACTTACTGGGCAGCGGAGATCAACCGTCGCAGAGTCACAATGAACTTCCAAGTCCCTATCAGCATTTCCATGAGTTTCTGTTCCATCTCTAATGCATCGAATGACGCGTTCTGTAGCATCATCCAACGGCTCCCCCTTATGTTCTTTAGGTATCATCTTGCAAACCTAGGAATGAAAAGGACAAATATATAAGGAAATGAACCTTCTAAAGTTTGTAAATAGCTAAACAGATGACAGCAAATAGAAAACCAGAATATACCAGACAAGGATCTCATGCAATCACGCAGTATGATGATTTGTGATTTTTTATCTTACAAATGCATTTTGAGAATGCGCAGTGAATCCTATTTATTTTTAAAACACAGATATCACACATGCGTATATCTAAATGTAGCCTTCCGCCTACCTCCACTAACCTCCGCCAAGTACTACATGGTGTGTTTTTCCATGTGCCTAAATATTTTTTTAAAATGTATTGTTGTACTGTCTTTGTTTAAAAGATTAAACACAGGCACTTTGAGTATATTTATGGGTAATATATATAAAACTACACAAAATTACTGATCTCGACACGGATATTGTTGGATTAAATCTTTGCATCAGGTGGAGATATTCAAAAGTAAGTGAGCCCTTTTAAATATATAACCAAAATCTGGGTCTTACTGTTAACCCGTACACACGCGCACGCGCACCCACGCATATAAGGGTTTAAACACAATTATATGCAACTCTGACGTACATCTACATTTTTGATAAATAAACAATAAATGTTACTTACAGAGGGCAGATAAAAATTAGTAGTTTCCAAAATGTTTTTATGTATCATGAACAACCCTCTTTTTTTCTACTGAAAATTTGAGGGATGAAAAGTGTTTAGAATCACAGGAAACATGTTGCTTGAGAGGAATGCTCAAGGATTATTTAACAGGAAAATTGCAAAGAAGGGGTTGAGAGATGGAATGTGTGTGTGGTTGAGAGATGGAATTGTAAATGAGGGTAATAAAATAAGTAATATATAGGGTAACATGTGTAAAATAAATGAGCTCTTTTGGACGGTCAAGATAATTTTGTTTTGCTAATTGGACGACCCTTGTTACTTTCACGTGGATTGCTAATGTGAACCGTTTGATATGTGCTTAAAAATGAATGGATAAGATCTTATGTAAGATCAATCCGTGTAAAATTATTTTAGCCAATAAAGACATGCCGCGTGTTGTGGGAGAGAATGATACACATATATATGTATATCTATATTATATATAATTCATTATACATAACTTTTAAAAAATATAAAAGAATTTCAAATTATTTGATTTTCTTTTTTTTGCAAAATCCCAAAGTTCTTATACATCCGGGGAAGATAATGTGTCTTATGTATTTGGTTGCATTTAGTTGAAAATCGTATATAAAAATGTTGCATTTGGTTGCTCTAATTTATTTGAAAACTATATTTCTGATAGTTTTTCTAAAATTTTCAATGGATCCTATTTTATTTTATGTTTAATCATGTCAAATTATTATTATTTAAATGAAAAGATCAAATACTCACCGTAATAAAATGTAGCCGAAGTGACATAATTTTAAATGAGGGTAATAGATGAAGTAATATATAGGAATAACGTGTGTAAAATATTTGAGCTTGTTTAGATGGTCAAGATAATTTTTTTTCTTTTGCTAATTGAAAGGCCCTTATTATTTTCACGTGGATTGTCAATGTGAGCCGTACGATATATGCTTAAAAATGAATGGTTGAGATATGTTAGTAAGACCAATCCGTATGAAATGATTTCGGCCAATAAAGACGTGCCGCATGCTTTAGGGAAAGAATGATACAAATAAATTATATAATTAATTATACATAATTTTCAGAATATATGTATGTATATATATATAAATTTCACAATTTTTTTATTTTTTGCAAAATCCCAAAGTTCTTATATATTAGGGAATGATAATGTATTTTATGTATTTTATGTATTTGGTTGCATTTAATTACAAATCGTATATAAAAATATGCATTTGGTTGCTTTAATTTGTTTGAAAACTGTATTTTTGATAATTTTTCTAAAATTTTCAATTAATTCTATTTTATTTTGTTCTTAATCATGTCAAAAAAAATTTTTTGAAAGAAGATCAAATACTCACCATAATTGAAAATGAATACATAGAAGTATCATGTGTAAAATTTCCGAATTCAAAATGAAATTTCTTGTTGATTGAACGACCCTTGCTATTTAAACTTGGAAATGATTTTAGTCGATAAAGGTGTGTGGCCTGCTGCCTAGAAGATAATGATACAAATATATGTATAACATATATAATTAATTATACATAATTTCCAAAATATTTTGAAATTTCCCCAAAAATTAGAAGAATTTCGATATTTTTGAATTTCTTATATACAAGAGAAAGGTAATGCACCTAGCTTAGACGGTATGTAACTTAACTTTGGAACTACTTTTGAAAACTTGCAGAATATTTTTAATTTTTTTTAAAGCATAGCTAAAAGTTGTTAGGATAATAATTCAATTAATTGTAGTTGACAATAAAATAGATAAAAAAATAAAATTGAAATAGTAAGCATACAATTAAGCAATAATATTCGGCAAGTCTAATAAAGGATTAATTAATGATTTTACTTAAACTATTTGCCTATTCTGGTGATCTTAGGGATACACCATCTTCATATCTCTTTGAAAATGATCTCTCACATTTATAGACTTCGATCTTGAATGAAACACATGTTTTTGGGGACGGGGGACCGTAACCCTCAAAATTTTAGTTTTCCTTAGAATTAATTACCTCAAACATAGTAAAAAAACACAAAAAATCATCTTACGCATTCCTCTAAAAGCGTCACGTGCTACAGTAGTGTCGGTACTGAGCAATACCCCAGTAGACAAAACAACCCTCGGCTGGAAAACAGAACCAATGATAGGAGTCCTAGAAACATCTTGTGCAAGTAGATGCCTTATAGGAGTAGACTCCTCGCCGTGGGATTCTGGCAAGGCACTGATCATTTTTCCTCCGGAGCAGCTTCATTATCTTCTCCCGGCCTATGTACCATGAACAACCCTCTTTCTTTTTACTAAAAATTTTGGTGATCAAATATGTCTAAAATCACAGGAAACATCTTGTCTGAGAGGAAGGCTTGAAAACAGGGAACTTGATCGGACTCGGGAGGAGACGACAAACTCGCCAGGAAATTGTAGAGAAGGGGTTGAGAGATGGAATGTGTGTGCGAGAGAGAAAAAGAATGTGGATATTAATTGCAAATGTGGGTAATAAAATGAAATAATATATATGGGTAAAATAAGTGAGCTCTTTTGGATGATCAAGATAATTTTTTTTTGCTAATTAGACGGCTCCTTGTTACTTTCACATAGATCGCCAATGTGAACCGCCTGCTATGTGCTTAAAATGAACATTAAGATATGATGTAAGACCAATCCGTGTGAAATGATTTTAGCCAATAAAAACGCGTCACGTTTTGTTTGGAGAGAGTAATAAATATATATATATATATATATATATATATATATATAATTATACATAATTTCCAAAAAGTATAGAAGAATTTTAAATTATTTATTATTATAATTTTTTTGCACAATGGGTTATGAAACCATATTGCGCTGAAAGGGGGATATATTATTGGGTTAAACCGAATATGATATGTATGTGTCATGGGTAATCTATAATAAATATTGGTTGTGTATTAATTAGATCTCAACAATTAGAATACATGTCAAGTCTTGGTTATCTTTTATTAGATATCAGGAACGTTAAAAACTTGTATAACAAGTCCGCTAAGTCTCAAAAGATAAGTTGGGATGACTATATACATAGTCATATTAATAATTGGTCTAATTAAAAATAAGGTCTTTCTAGTGTGTATCCATGAGCATATTATAAGCACTAACTTTTTAGCACTTTTATTGAGTTGGTTCATTTTTATTAGTGGAGATTTTTGTGCATACATGGAGTCCATCATTATTAATTACTAGAAAGCCAATAAAAATTTGACACATTAGAAAAACCGTTAATAATATATGTTTGTAAACACCATAAGGAGTTTCATTTAATTGTATTTTTAAAAATTGAAAGGCCCAATTATTAAACTGTACAGTCAGCCCAACTGCACAAGACTCCATTTTATTTAGGTTTATGTATATGTTTCAGAATAGCAAAAAAATAGGGATAATTAAAAAATCAAACACAAACAGAAAATTATATCATATATATAATAAGAGTAAAATGAATCTTATACCAAAGTCAAATGATCGATTCTTAATAATTACATAATATTATATACTAATTATTTATAAGTTATAATTATTATTAAGATTCCTAACAATTATAATTTTTCTTAACTCACTTCGGATTATAACTTAAAATTTATTAGATATCTTAGTAATATATAAATTTGAACTTAAAGAGTTATTTTTGATTCTGAGGTGATCCAACATCCAAAATCATTATGGAGTAGCCCGTAATCTAGACATAAAAGATAATTACGAATTTTAATCGGAGAATTTTATTTCGTTTAGAAAACCTTTTTATAATTGATTTAAAACATTAAAATATACTCCCTCCGTCCCGGCCAAATGTTTACATTTGGTCCGGGCACGGAGACCAAGGATAGTGGGTGTAATAGTGATTTTATTGTTAAAATAAATGAAATAGTGGGTGTAATAGTGTAAAGTGTTGAAAAAGTGGAGTGAAGTAGTGGATGTAATAATATATTTATTGTTAAAAGTTACTATTTTTAGTAATGTAAAGAATTGGGTGGGACGTCCCAAAAAGGAAAGTGTAAAGAATTAGTTGGGACGGAGGGAGTATTTTATATTAGATTTATACAGAGACATATCATATATCAGACATTATTATGTATTATTATTATATTAGAGTAGAGATACTATTATGATTTTATAAACAGAGAGATGGAAGGAGATCGTAAATTTTTCTGTGAGAGTGATGGTTAAAGTTTTTCTAATCCAAATCGTTTCCATAAAAATATTTAATATATTATATTGAGAACTCAAAAACCTTATTAATTCATTGATTTGTATCAAATTAAAGAAATTAGGTTTTAAAAAAAATAAATATTTGAGTTCTCCGGCTAAAAGTTCAACTTTATCCCAAGATATGTTAAACATACATTCTAATTTGTTATTATATTATATACTGTATAATATTATATCAAAAATACGTTATCACATGCTTCAAATCATTTTATTTGATAGATATAATAAATTAAATTAGAATTAAAATAATATAAATTAAAAAATATTAACACATTTTTTAATTCTTAATAACTGAGGACTATTGTTAACTATTTTTATAATTAAAATTCATTTATATTTCTAATTCTTTATTACACAAGTTGAATTGTCATAGCACACACATTAAGTATAAATATTGAGTAATATGTTTGGTTTAATAAATAACATGTCAGTATGAAAAAGTGATATTTAAAAATTATTATGACGGTAATTGTTATATATCGTTTTAATTTTTAATATTAAGTTAAAATTTAAATCTTATTAGCAATATAATAACATCTATTATTTATTGATTCAAAGTTTAAATTATATATATTATATAATTATTTATAAATTGAAATTAATACAATACTATTGAAAATCTAATAACATAAAAAAATTATTCAAATGAATAACTATATTATGATAATATTATAGAAAATACTATTAATTCTATTTTATTTTTTACTTAATCATGTCAAATTATTATTTTTTAAATGCAAAGATCAAATACTCACTATATATAGGAATAACATGTGTAAAATAAGTGAGTTATTTTACAGAGTCAAGATAATTGTTTTTGCCAATTGAACGGCCCCTTGTTACATTCACGTGGAATGCCAATGCGCACCGCCTGATATGTCTGAAAAATGAATAACTAAAATCTGATGTAAGACCAACTTACAATCCTCATGAAATGATTTTACCCAATAAAGTTATAATTAATTATATATAATTTTTAGAATGTGTATAAGAATTTCAAATTTTTTGAATTTTATTTTTGAAAATTCCCAAAGTTCTTATATATTAGGGAACAATAATGTATTTCATGTATTCAGTTGCATTTAGTTACAAATCGTATATACAAACCTGCATTTGGTTGCTCTAATTTGTTTGAAAACTGTATTTTTAAAAACTTTTCTAAAATTTTCAATTGCAAATGAGGGTAATAGCTAGATGAAGTAATATGTAGGAGTAATCATATCTTAATTTCTTTCTAATCAAAATTTTTTTAAAAAAATTTTAAAATAACCAAAAAATAGTAAATTAATTATTTTATTGTATTATAAGTAATTTAGAAAATATTTTTGTTTAATTTAGTATGATTTATATATATTTATTGAACAAGTATGCATAAGGGAAGTTTGTTAATATAAACTTAAGGGACACCATCAATGAATGGATCATTGCAGCTATGCAATGTTTTATTGCGACTATCGTAATATTTCATTGTGAGTGGTACTGCCGCAAAGTTTCATTGATGCAGTATCTACTCCAGCAATGATCCATTGCTGCAGTGTCTACTCCTGCAACGACCCATTGTTGCAGTTGGTTGGCAAAATTTCGGAGCTTGACCAAATTCATATATATATATATATGGGGTAGCGATCTAGGGAAAACTTCTTAGATAGAAAACTTAGGAAACTCCATCTATACCGTTAATTTAATAAAGAGAATATTAATTTGTATATATAATTTATAATGGCAAAGGTGTAATATCTTAAAAAAATATGTATTAATGTTAAGGGCAATGAAATGCAAATAAAGAAAGTATATCACACAAATATGACAGCTAAAATTACGTTTATAATTGATTGGGCTTTGATATCTGCACTAATTGTTATTACAGCTAAAATATAATACAACCAGTAATCTGTATATGGCTAAACACATCTGAAACAATTTTATATTCTCAGTTTTCAATGGTTCGAACAAGAGGTAATATGTGTGAGTTTTGATTTCTATTCTTGATTCATTGGATATTTATGTTATGATGTTTAAAGTTTGATGTTTTGTTTCAGGAGGTCATACAGGTTCCTCATATGGAAGTGAGCAGATTAAAACCGCAACGACTATGTATGAACTGGCAGACTAAATAAATGGTGTCGACTGCGGAATATTTGCAATGATTCATATAGAAAGTTACATGGGAGGAGGTTCGCGTGGCTGGCATTCTAAATTGGCAGTAGAAAGTGTTAGTTATTTTGGTTTTGTATTGCAGTATCCAAGTTGTGCACAACCAAGTATTTTGCCTAATTTTTTTTTATCTAATCTGAATTGCAGTACATGCAAGGACAGCAGATACACAGGTTTCGCGTTGTAGGCACTTATCGAATGTTCACAAGCCCTTTAAACGAGTGGTATAATGTTATTTTGGATGAAGTCAACTGTCCAGATTTGTCAAAGTACTTGCCTGATGCTAAGAAAGCAAATTAGTAGTCTAAAAAATTTGCTCCATAAGTGTTATTTTACTATTTTGTTCAACCATTTGGCATTTGCTGCTTAGACTTGTTGGTTTTTATGAGTACTTTTGAATATCAAAATATGATAATTTTCTGATGGGACTATAGTTTATAGAAAATCAGTTTGACGGGTTATTCTGGGGGTGTTTGGCTTAACTTATAAGTAATAAGTTACTTTTTTTAAAAAAAGTATTTTCATATTTTTTTTGAAAATTAATATTTATTTTAGAAATTTAAGACCAAATCTTATTTCCAAATTTGAAAATAAGTTACTTATTTTCAAAAAAAGTACATATATACCAACGTTTTCAGCTTATAAGCAGCTTATCTTTGTGATCAGTTTGGAAATATAAGCAACATATATACCAAAATTTAGGAATAAATAACTACAATCAGTTTCAACTAGGAAAGGAAAGTATTGAAATTTTTAAATTTTATGATCAATGCAAAATACTTTATGAAACAAAGAATATTAAGTTTACTATTTTACCCTCACACTTAAAATCAAGTTATCTTTGTAGAAAATTAACAACCGTTAGATGGAAAGTAAATCAATGGACGAAAAGAGTGCCTCAGTTTTCTGCAAAATAAAAGTTTTCTATTGAGCATCCCCTATATATATATATATATATATATATATATATATATATATATATATATATATATATATATATATATATATATATGTATGGTTTTGTTCATGGAATAGTGGAATACTCTCGGTTGAAGTACATATTGGATATTATATGTTCAATAGTTTTATAATATATTACATGGAGAAATATATATGATCTCCCATTAGTACTCTATTTAAAATTTTTTATAAAAAATTTGCCTATAAGATATTATAATATAATATAATCATTTTATATAAAAAAAAATTTACTTAATTTTTTTGTTTGAATTTTGGGTTTGGTTGAGGTTCGGGTTTTTGGATATCAAATTTCTATAGAATTTTATTTTTTAATTTCCAGTTTCAAATAATTCTGAATCCGATCCGAAACCCGTCGGATCTGATTCGAGTTTTAGATTCTGAATATTTTTCAAGTTAATTTGGATTTAGATTTTGTCAATTCCGATCCGACCTTATTGTCATCATATCCCTATAGATCATAAAATAGGTTTTTTATGCATTTTTTTTAGTTCATCTTTTAACACCCAATTTTTATGTTTATATTATTTACTTGGCTCAAACATCTGTCTAACAGTCCACTACAATATATTTTGTTGAACTTTAATAGTATAGGAATCCAAGTATCCAACTAATGATATGCGCATGTCTCTTCTTAATTTCTTTGCTTATATTTATGTCAACTATATATCTTCTGTTTTAGTACAAAAATGACCCGCGGATGTAAGTCTTGGCTTAATTCCTCCTCGATCCATATCACAAATAATATAGCACGATAGTCGATAATGTAGATTACAGAAACTGAATACTGATGCACTATAAAATGCGTGCCAACAAGTCCCTACTTATGCAAAATGCCTCATTACCTCCTGTATTGTGAAACAGGAAGCTAGCTATCCTGATCAAGAGTTGCATTAATGTACATTAATATCAGTACACCAAAGACAAAAGAAGTAAAAAAAAAGTTTCCACGTCAACTTTACCCCTGTGTAAATGTTCTATAATGCTATACATGATCACTAAGTAGCAACTGCAGAGCATGCATGTATAATATATTGTAACAATATGGAAATTACTTGAAAAAATCCCAACGTCAGAAGAGGGTGAAAATTGAAAATTTTGTGTGTTCTGTATATTCTTGCAATGGTAATGTCTACTAACTTCATACGGTTTAGACTTGTACCTCAAAATCTCAAATCGACAATCACTATCCATGATTGATACAATCAAAAAACAACACTTGAGTTACAGTCAGTCTGAAACATCTGGCATCTAAACATCCATTATCAAATAACTATTGTTCAAGTTGGGGTAAACCATTTTTATGCTCGCTATTCGGAATCACTAACGATCATTGGGTCTTCTACAGAATCCCCAGTTTTAGTTCTCCTGGAAGTGGAGCTCATTAAGTTAATCTGCATGGCAGTACTGTTGGGTCCATTATCTGCAACCCATGTGCCGTCAGACTTTATCTTAATATCTCTGGTGTCAGCTCCAGAGTGCTCAATCTAAATAATCCAAAACAACCATCGACTTAAGTTAATAGTTGTCAAAATATTTCTATAAATATATTTTAACCAAACTAAAATTGTGAAAACCAATTTAGCAAAAAAAAATTGCGAAAACTATAGTACTTACGGTGCGTATGACTCGATTGAAATAGGGGTCTATAATAATGTCCTCCCATGAAAAAGTTTTCAAACAAATGGGACATCTCAACTGCAACCAAATAGCATCTCATTATACACAGTTCACAAACAAAACACTAGAAACAAAGTTGCTAACAATTGCTTGCCTTCCCAATTCTTTGGCTCAGTCCAAGAAATGACTGAAGATCAAAGCAAGCCATGTGGACGCACGACTTGAATCTGGCGGCAGTTTTCATTCTAGCACCACTTATCTGCCATTCACACGTTGATAATAATATAAAAAGAATTCTTAGTAAAACTTGTCAAATTGTTGAGTTACCAAAAACGAAATGATTTGTAACAAGTACTGAAGGATATAAAAAACAAGAAATGAGGAAATTAATAACTAGATATTTCATTTTAATCAAAAAAATCAACTGTATTTAATTTGGTATTTTAATTATATAGGGAGGAGAATGATGTTTTCTTAACTAAAAATTATAAGTATATAACCTGTGGGAATGTGTGCTGCACCGGTTTATTTTAATATTTTTATGCTTTTCTTTTTTTAATTATTACCATTCATATTCATTAGATATAATGTCATCAAACTTGTAAAAGAATTGAAATATAATAAAAATTAATAATAAATATATGTGGTTGATGGGATTCGAACTCTTTTATAGTTTTAGAACTAATAATGCAAATGGTTTGATTTTGATATGTTATTGACGGAACTTGAACCTTAGACCTTTGGTAGTAGCTTAAATTTCAATATATATAATATTCTACTATTAAATCTAACGGTTCTTATCTATTTATTTTTAAAAAATCTAAGAATAGTTATTCTTTGGATGGTTAACCAAACTACCAACTACAAAAAATCTGAAGTTTTGTATTATATTATAGTACAGATATTATTATTTTTTAAAGAACTAATGATATGATGATATCTTATTACTAAGAAGTAAGAACTAAAAAGGTAATATCAATTATTATTAGTTTTAGTAATATTCAGACTTCACTTGGGTGGTGGTGAAGTGTTGGGATATCTATTTCAAGAAAAGAAAATTACTCGAACATGCAGATCTGAAATTTGGTATCCTATGCCATCAAGAAAAAAAATAAAGATTCACAATTTTCTAATTAAGATCTGTATTTTCTGTTTAGAACTTTCCTTAAACCTGCAGAGCTTTAAGGTGAGTTTTTTTAGTCCCATTACCAGCCGATCTCTTACTTGTCAACTATAGCAAATATGGGGGTAGGGGGAACACTTATGTTCACCTTAAGCTTACATCTACATTTTATATAAATAATTGATATATCAAACTTACTGGGCAGCGGAGATCAACCGTCGCAGAGTCACAAAGAACTTCCAATTCCCTATCAGCATTTCCATGTGTCTCTATTCCACCTCTAATGCAGCGAATGACGCGTTCTGTAGCATCATTCAACGGCTCCCCCTCATGTTCTTTAGGTATCATCTTGCAAACCTAGGAATGAAAAGGACAAGTACAACTAAGATAATGGAGTAATTAAAATATATAGTTGGTAAAAAAAACAAGAGAATATAAGGAAATGAACCTTTCTAAAAGTTTGTAAATAGCTAAAACAGATGACAGCAAATTAATAGCAAACCAGAAACCAGACAAGGATCCCATCCAATCACGTAGCATGATGATTTGTGATCTCATGCAATCACGTACCAGACAGCATTTTGGGTGAAATGCTTGTTCTATGTATACCTGTTGTGTGACTATCTCCATTGTTTGTGCTTACTTGTTGAGTTTTATTCTTAGAATTGTGCATTTTAGGCAAGTCTTTTTTATTTTTGATTATTTAGAACTTTGTTTATGGCAAGCCTTCTGCATAGAACAGGGAATGATAAATACTACACATTTGGAATCTTAAGAAACGGAAAGAATTGAGCATGGAAGGAAACTACATGTGGATGTTGCATAGTTAGAAGTAAAAAGAGAAGCAAATGCAAATTTTTTGTGAAAGTTGGATAAAGAGCAGAAATATACCTATGTATATCATACACATTATGATTATACACATCTCATAGTTGAAACAACCTTAACATAACAATTAGATGAGTTTTTTGTATAATTAATTATTCATCATATATCCAGAATATGCTAAAGGGTGTATTCAATTTGGATTTTAGAAAGTCCACTAAAATCCGATGATATTCAATAAGAATATTAAATTTTTTTTGAAAATCTCGGTATATTCAATTTGAATTTAAAAAAAATCCATTACCAGAGAGTTATTGAAGGACCAGGATTGGTAAGAGGTAGGATTGGTAAGAGGTACGTGTAGACCACCAATTTGTAGGAATGAGGTTGGGAGAGAGTCGTTGAAGAGCCGGAATTGGTTAATTAGGATTGAGAAGGTACCGCAGGCCAGGGACAACTTAAAGATGTTTCAATCATGTCAAAAAAGTTAAATGGATGAAAAGAGAAATTTAATGGATATTTAATGGATGAAAAGAGAAATTTAATGGATATGAACTTCATGAACATTTTGGCGAAAGGAAAACTCAGTCTGAGATATATTGGTCCATTTGATGATTTGGAGAGAGAAGTTGCGTACAAGATTACACGGCAGTCGCCGCAGTTACTTCATGTGCATAATACTTTTCATGTATCTATTCTGAGAAGCTACAACATTCATTCCACGTAGTTCAGTATTCCATTGCATAAGATTAGGGAAGATTTTTCTTGTGAGGAAGTTAGAGCTATTTTAGCTCGAGAGTAGCGAAGAGAAGAAAGACCAGAAAAAAGGACCGAGAGAGAGAGAGCACATCTTATAGACAAAATGCCCAAAATGGCATAAATGAGAAATAAGGCTCCAAATAGCACTCTAAAACCTTACTTTAAGTAGCGTTGTCGTCTTCAATTGAAAACGCTAGACGAAATAGCGTTTTTGAGATAAAAATGGAATTCTGTGTAGCGTTTTTGTTGAATCCATAAACCTTGTGTCTATTATGGTGGCTAAGAAATGAAGTGCTTGCCCTTAATTCCATGAATTTTTTAGAGAAAAAAGGTTACACACATATATATACATATATGTGTATGTATATGTATGCAGCCGAGAGGAGGGTGATTAGAGGAAAGAAAAAGAAAGATTTGGTGTGAAATTAGGGTTTGCCCTAGAACTCTACACGATATGACATTTTAACCCTAGAACGCTACATGATCTAGCATTTTGGAGGCGGTGGAGTGCCATTTGGGACTATTATTCCGGATTGTGCCATTTTGAACATTTTGTCTATAAGATGTGTCACATGGGTCCAACACCCGAAAGACCATTCCCTTTGTCAAAGTTATGTGAAAAAACATTCTAAGAGAGAGACTGCTTCGGAATGGGAAGAATTTATCGTTGAAAAATATTTGCACTTACTTGATTCACGTACAAGTTTTGGTTTTATTAGATTCCAGGGACAAAATCATTTTTAAGAGGATATATATATCTGTAGTATTCGTAAATATTTCATAATAATAATTATAAATAAAGATTACCTTATAATAATAATAATAATAATAATAATAATAATAATAATAATAATATATTTGAAATAATATCAGTATCTCAAATTAGAACGATTGAGAATACTTTAATGGGTTGGATTAGAACTACCTAGATTATTTTTAATGGATTGGGTTATATGGAGACCACCCTTTTATTAGAGACTTTAAACATAGTTTTCAATAATGATAAGATTTATTTAAAAGTAGAATTCATAGTTAAATTCCTAAATAGATAAGAAAATGGTTAATAATTATAAAAATATATATATATACAAGACATACTTATTACTACAAACATATGATATAATTAATTTATAACCCAAAAACAACATAATATAGGTGTAAACAACATAAATCTATATTATTTGATTTAGGCTTGTGTGTTCTATATCCAACATAGGTTTTATATATACTATAGGTGTAAATTTTATTTTACTAATAAATCACCAATGATGAATGGGTGAAGGCCCTAAATACTTTTTTTAAAAGAAAAACTTACCAAATACCTGGGGGCAAAAGTTGCGGTTTTAATACCCAGCAAAGGTCAAATATATGTGCTCTAGTTACGCGTAATGTGGTTAGTTAAAAATATTTTTTTATTTTACAAACGCATTTTGAGAATGTGTAATCAATCCTATTTAATTTAAAAACACACATATAACAGATGCGTATATCTAAATGTAGCATTTTGCCTACATCCACCGACCTCCGCCAAGTACTACATGGTGTGTTCTCCCACGTGTGTAAATATTTCCGTCAAAAGATATTTCGGGCCTTTAATATTCATTTTCAGGTAATTTGGTAATTATCTGATGATGAATAGTGTGTTAATTAAATAATACAAGTTACATTAATAACAATAACCGTATATGATCAAATTAATTAGTAATACATTGTTAACATTAATACACGTAAACATGGTACAATATATTTAGTGATTTTAAGCCAATATTAATAAGTAGTAAATTGTAAAAGTACATGTAATTTGTTATAAAATAATATAAGTAATATATATTAATTATAATTAAATTATGTAATTAGATTAGGAATTGTGAGTTTAGCGGACCGATTTCAGATATCGTTGGACTTTGAAATTGCTATTTTCAAGATACGAATTTCTTTCTCTTTAATTTATTTAATGTTATTCGTATAAGAACTAGAAAGATTTGATTCAGTCCTTTCTCTATTATGTTCATTTCATTATTATTTGTTTTGACTTCCAAAAATTATGTTCAAATTTTCTCCGAAATATTTGAATATTTGTTTCAGCAATTTTAAACATTATGCATGTTATATGTATGTTGAGAAAATTTGACTCTGCATCAAAATATTTTTAAAGTTGTGAAAAATATTTTTTTGATTCTTGGAATGATATAGAGTATACCGAGTTAAGCTGATCTATGATACTACAACAATGTATTTTGTGTATTTTGTGATAGTATGGTTGGTCATGACGTATACTTTTGATAACTCTCTTGGGGGAGCTTTGATCATTTGATATTTGTTTGAGAATATATGAGTGCACCCCACGTTTGATTTGATTTGTCATTTAATATTTGACGGTAATTATAGATCAATTATTTGTTTTTATCTCGGTATGGGCTGAAATTTCTTGACTCCTCATTGCCTCGACCAAGTCTATATTTAAATTATTATATTATTATAAACTGTCAAAATATATATCTTGTTTAATTGTTTTGCTTTTGCACATAGTATTTCAATTCATAGCAGACATTTGGCTCATGTTGTATTTTTTTTCTTACATATACTTAAACTCTAAGAGATTGTGTGATGAAAAACTACCCTCGGTTACTTAAGGATTTTAAGACTATTAGCAATATATTAGACATTATTACTTGCATATTTTTGTGTATCGTATTTATCTATTTGACTTTCTTTAGAGTTTTAATATAATTTTATAGATTTATTTGGATCTCTTTAATTATTATGAGATGGATTTTAGTACAAACTATATAATAAATTAGTAATAATTATTATAATTTCAAATAATATTATTATATATTACAATAAAAAAATTAAGTTAAGCAGGAATGTAACTAATAAAGAAAAGTAATTGATCTTTGAAATTAATTATGTTATTAAGTACTTTTATCGATAAAAATATAATAATATATACTAAAAAGATTAGGTACAAAATTTAAGTAATATATCAATCATGATTTTATACACTGAATTGTTTTAACTAATATGTAACACTATGTTAGAATATATTTTATATTTTGGATAATTAAAATATATGTAAATATATATAATTTATTAATTTCTAATTATCTATAAGTATAATTATTATATTTTAAATTTAAAGATATATATATATATATGTATATATATATATATATGTTTTGTGGTTTGCGATTTAGATTGAATTTGCAATTATTCGCATTTTATATTTATCCACAAAATACGGTTCGATTGCAACGATTTGAGCCGTTGAGAGGATTCTCTGTACACCCCTATTTTGAATAAAGTTTGTGGTTTAATAACCCAAGATCATATATAGATGGGGTGTTACACCCTTAATCCTAGAAACTTGAACTTTAATTATTAGTTAAACATATTTTATTATTAGAGATTTTTTCCACATTTACGAGTTTAAATGAGGTTTTAAATTGTTTTGGAGATGATCAGACATATTTAATTATCAGTTTGAAGAATCTTTTAATCCTTTTTCCAAATTTTTAGTATAAAACTAAGATATTCAATTTATTCACAGCCAATTTGCAAGTTATATCAAAAAGTAATATACATTTCTTTATTTGTGCTTGCCTGGAAAATAAGAATATAATATAATTGATAATTAAAAATTAAAAATTTTTGTATGAGCCGTTCCGTTCTTATAGAAAACACTGTTTTCTATAAAAACACTGTTTTTATCATGTGCATGAGGCACAAGTTTGTTCTCGGTAGCACATGTTAAACAAACTTTTAATTATTATGAGATAGGATTTTAAAAATCTGCGTCCAACTATGGATGGGAGTAAAATAAGATAACATAAATATTAACAAAAATTTTAAATATTATAAAATTTTATATTAAATATCAATAAAATATAATAAAAAATTAATTTATTTAAATATTAGTTATCCGTACTTCATACTGGTTATAAGTATGTATAAATATAGAGTTATAAATTAGTATAAATATAAAGAAAGAAGAGGGTCCGAAATAGAGTATGTTTATACTCAATATTTGTTCTTCGATATTATTAATCTTTATTGCAACAGAGTAACTAATTTTCTCTTCTTCCAATTAGGATGTAGCAATCTAGCTAGTCTAATAGACATAAATCATCACATGATCGCATGAAAGAACAGATACGAGAAATCATGTCTCTATTTACTGGAAGATTATATGAGAATAATTAATGAGCAATAGTTCCTCGTGTTTTTTTTCCTCGTCTAAGTTTTGCAACTTCTACATGTATTTCTAATTTAAAATTTGTATTATCTGATTGTCAACTCTTTAAATTATGCGGTTGGATCTTAACAATAGTATTCACCTTTCAATTAGAGAACTATTTTATAGCTAGCTATGACTTTTCATTATAAGTGATACCTCTTCAACGGTGCGTGGTTTTACAAGTCTAACACCTAGACAAAAAGTCCCATATTCATGTCCTGAAAAAGAGAGCTTATTCAATCCCTCACGTAGGTGCGCTGAGATCTGCAAGATGCAATTGAAAACCCATAAGTTAGCAGAAAACTATTTTGTCACCCAAATTATCTTAATTTTAAAGTACCAATGAGAGATAAATTTAGGTCATCAATGGAGGTGAAAATGAAATATTGTTGAAGGGTATCTAGGGATGGCAACCTGGGTTCGGTCTAAAATCCAAATCCAAAACTTAATTTTTCAAATCCAAAACCATATGTATATAGGATCGGGTTTATTTTGGGTATTCAAAAATTAAAAGAAAAATGTAGTCAAATTCAATATCACTAACACAAGCGGACAATGATAATTACATTTATAACTTACATATTACTATTAAGTTTGATAAATAGCCAAATATAATGTATTGCATGAGTTGAGATATTAATTTATCACTAAAATGTGATTAACTAACTCTTTTTTTGACAATGCATCAGACATGGAAAGCAAGCACTAACTAGAAACATCCATTAACAACTTCCACAAAACATAAAAAACACAAGCTTCTAATGAGACCTAAAGCCCATTCTATTGAACAGGGACTGCAATAACTGCACCTAACGACAGAAAATAAGCTGACAAAGCCTGAACACTGGCTACCAATCCACATTTTCAAAAGACACCTACTGGGACTTTACCCTCAAGAGGAACGTCATCATCATCTATTTCATATTCAAAGATAAGCTCATGAATCTCCATCTCCCCACCTTCACCTTGACCCACATTCTGCATGAGTCCACCTTCAGTGGCAGCTACTGCTTGATGGAGAATGTGGAGTTCATCTTCAACCATAGCCACCTCATTAAACATCTGGTCATCATGAGGGCCAAATACTAAATCAAGATCGATCAGTACTCCTATTTGCCTAATAAGTTCTTCAATGTTGACCACACCATTCAAGTGTCTCCCCCCAATCCTGGCCATACAAGTAGCTACATTGTTTCTACCAGGGTACACATACTTTATTTTACACTTCCACCTGTTATCATACCTTCGAATAATGATCGGATGGACAATGAAAGCAACTTCTGCAGGAACACCTTGCTTGTAGAACTTAAAAGTAACAAATGCCTCCAGGTTATCTGTTTCCACAATCACAAGCCTGACACCAATCTAAAAAGCTCTGTGCATCCCATGAAGATGGCGCATAACTGGTTGTTTGCAGGAGATAAGGAAGGGATAGTACCCATAATACCTCTAAGCATATGCCCGTTTGACGATCTGATGATTGCACCTAAGCCAGTAGTATTCCTGTTTTGTATAGGAGCAGGGACCGTGATACCATGAGTGATAACCTTAACTACGCCGTTTGGGGGAAGAATCTAATGGATATCCATTAGATACAAGGGGAAGAGAATAAGGAGTGAGATACTACATATGTATATGCTATGACTTATATAGCCTGCCCGGGGAGGACGCATGCACTTTGAAATACTTGGAATAATTCTACCACTTCTACTAGGAGTCGCCTTTTTAGTGCTAGCTGGACGTGAAGTAATTGCTTTTGTGCACCGTCAAAAGGGTACTGATGTAGTGGGAACTGTTATTTCTAAGTTTTCCGATTATTACATATTTCCATTAGAAAATATCAAGATTAGTCACTATACTTCTTGAGTAGCCAATATCAATATGAGGAGAAATACCGTTCTCTCGCGCAGAGAGAGGGAATGCCGTTAGAGACACATTTATGGCCTCTTACTAATCCGTATAAACCTAGGATTAGATTCTTTTTTGGCTTAGCAAGAAAAGCTGAGCGCCTGTCTTGGGAAGGCATACTTAGATATTGTGTTCATTATAAGAAACCAGAGTAATTCCGACCGCCCTGAATACAGGGTTAAATCCGACCGATTTTCATTTCGGTCGGTTTTAACCTAAGCCCGACCAATAAAACCGACCATCTTTGATGATGGGTCCCATTTGGCTGACTCATAGAGAATGCACGGTGACACATCAACTAAACTTGACCCCCGAAACTGAACGACTTTTGTGGTCGGTTTTCACATTTAAAAACAATGACTTGTGGTAATCTATGCAGTTATGTTGAAGAGGTTTGATTGTTGATCAACCAATCGTTTAAAAATTGATGTTTAATATCTGGTAATTTGTGTGGTTATGGGAAATGAAGGGGCGGCTACATACACCTAAATATATCATGCATATGTAATGGATTTTTCATATATATATTATATTGTTATCTTCTCTTTAAAAAAAATTGTTATTGAGATAATGCATATATATATGTAGTGTATTTGTATCTTAATAATTATCCAGATAGTGTATATGTAATGTATATTCTATTATTTTTTACGGTTATGGATTCGAAGAAGAAGGCCGACGAACAATAAGCTTCGAAGAAGGTGCTAGTCGAGTTGCAAGAAACTAGGATGGATATCAAGTTGCTCCAAGAGAAGGTTGATGAATCGGAGATATAGGTGGATGATCTCCCGCAAGATTTAAAGGAGGTTAAAAAGGAAGGAGATCTCCTATTTAAGAAAATTGTATGGTCACGGAGATGAGTTTCTGTAGATTATGTAATTTGATTGTGTAATTTGAATATGTAATTTTATAATTTTAGACTTTTATTTGCATTTTTTTTAAATTTGGTTGGTAATTTAAAACTATCGGCCAAATTTTTTTAAATCAAAATTGCAGACAAAACCGACCGTTAAAACCAAAACCGACCGAATTTGGCCATTACAATCCCAGAAAACCGACCAGGTTGATCATAAAACCGACCATCTTCAAACAAACTTGACCGTGTTCATAACAATACCGACCGTATTTGTATAAAATCGACCGCGGGCGGTCGGTTTTATGAAAAATAAATTTGTCCTTGTTATAAAACCGACCATTCTAGTCGGTTTTATGTGGGTCGGTCAGTTTTGGGTATACATTAAAAGTCACCACCAACCTACTGTACGAGCTCCAATATTTAATTATTTTAAAATCGACCAAATTGAAACAGACGATCGGGTTTTATGTTGCCAGATTTTTCAGCGTAGTGGGGTCACCACGTCAGCATGGGTCCCCTGCCACGTTGCAGTAGTGGTCAACCCTGGTCAAGGTTAAAACTGACCATTTTTGTTCAAAACCAACCAGGGTTAACCCGACTAACTTTTTCGATCGGTTAAAACCAACCGTTCCGGCGGTCGGAAAAATTCTTGTAATGGTTGACCATTATCTATAACCAACCTGCTAGGGATTTGAATCCCTAGGGCCCTCCTTTGTCATCCTATCAGCTCCCATGTCCTATTCAAGCCTAATATATGGGCCAATGAAATGTTTGGAAGCCTATCAAATAGACTTGTTAACACTTGTCCCATTTGAATATTATTTGTCAGACCACTCTTAATTGCCCAGTATTCTTTTACCAGGGCTAAGGAATTAACCAAAATAAAACCTTCTTGTCTGCAAACTTTCCTTCAATTGCATGACATAAAAATACCACCGACTCAATTTCAGCCAATACTGGGGACGAGGCTTGAGAGGGAGCAGAAAAGATAAATACAATTTCCTTTTGTTTCTTTAATAAATATCCACCAATTCATCCCTTACTAATTCCGCATTATTTTTAGACCATGAGCCATCTAAAAAGGCCGCCATTTCATGCTTACATGTGACTTGGTCCATAAATCTGGCTTGACTACTGATTTCGTAACTCCTAATCGCTGTTATAAGATCACATGCCCATAAGTTGTTAAAGACATGCCCTATCAAATTGGCATTTTGGCTCCAATACATGGTCCAGTGTTTAGTAAGTATCATGGTGCCTTCAGTAGAGTTGGCTTTCATGTTAAAACACATATTATTCCCTTTCTTCCAAATAGACGACAGAAAGGCATAGACTGAGATTTCCCAAGTAAGCTTTATTCTATCATCAGGCTTCAGCTTTAGGACTGCAAAGATATTAAAAGACCTCACATTTGCCAAAGAATTTGTTGCTATATCCCACCATTTTAAGAACAGCCTCCATGAACCTATGACTTCAGGGAAGAACCAAAAAATGTGATTTATGTCCTCATCCTCCGATGTGCACCATACACATTTCTTGTTACTTATCTTTAGTCGATGGTAAATGAAAGCTTTTGAGGGTAAGATAATTTGTCCAACTTTCCACATGAATATTCTGATTTCCATAATTTGTCCTATTCCATTGTGGGCAAGGGAGAGAGGACCTATTTATTACTTGATATGCTAATTTGGTAGAGAATACACCATTCTATCGTATCTGGACCATTATGGAAGCAAAGGCTACCTTATATCCCTTCAAGAACTTCAAGAGAGCCCACCTTCCATCCACGTAGAGGTTTTCTCCATAAATTTGTCTGGATCATATCCTCATTGCTTCCAATCACAGCACTGTGCATATCTCTCTAAGATTAATATCCCTACTTGTAGATAAAAGGAAAAGACAAGAGAAAATTGTGCATATTTTGCTATCTTCCCACCATACATCCTTCCAAAAAATCACCCTTTTCCCATCCCCTACCTTCCTTATGTTTCTGTGAGGGTCTTCTCCAATTGCTCATTCCATGGTTCTTCATTCTCAATACAAAGGCGGAGTTTCCTGTTTTTGTTAAGATCACAGGTTCTACGAAGTAAGCCAGTTTCCGCCTGTCTATCCCCATTTCCATAGTTATTTACCTTACTCCAATCCCAGTCTTTAAATTTCTTCTTCCAAACTCTCCTCGATAGATTGAAACTTGTTGTTCCACCCCTCCTCATTGATCCTAAAAGTACCAGCCCTTGTCACTTTTCTCCTTGGCTCATCCTGACTGGAGATTCCACCTGTGCTATTCTCTTGCTCATCGTACAATGCCTCACTATAGTCTTCATACGAAAAAGGTCTCTTGGCCTTCATCTCAGATTAACTAACTAATACATTAATACATATATAAATGAAAATTATATGTAAGATAATATATACTAGTAAAATCTTAAATATATTAATAAAATAATGAAGCACCAGTTCATTAAATGAGTATTGACGTACTATTATGAGATAAATAGCAATTTACAGAATAAAATCCAATAGGATCGGTATCCATTGATTATTTTTTCATACCTAGAAGTACGTAGTGTAAGACAATAGTTGCAAAGTAAAGTTGGTCACATAAGGGAATACTTACAAGGTTACAATGGGATGGCTGATCTTCTGATCCATAGACAGTTCGTGCCTCAATGCCTGAGAATTAGTATGGAATAGCTAATAAGCGCAAGCTTTCAAGCTCAAAGTATATGTTGCACAAAATTCATGAAACAGCCTCACAATACCATGTTTAGGTCACAATAATTTCGTCAGCGAACATTGAAACTCCAATTTCAAAACATAGAAAATGATTTTTTAACATTTATGAATATCTAAAATGTTTGGAAAGACTTGGAGCTATACTATATATCTAAATGTGTATATATATTGTTCTTTTAAGAGCTAAATTAGAAAAAGATATCATGACGTACAAACACACACACACACACACACACATATATATAATACGGTCAAACTCATGCAAAGAAAAATTATGCGAAATGATTCTTGATTCTGATCATTGTAATTTGCCTAACACCCTCACCATGTGCCACAAGCAAGCAGTGTTCTTTAAACCTCCTACACAGTATCTACAAGTAGTTAATGTCTGCTTTCCCGCTTTACATATATATATATATATATATATATATATATATATATATATATATATATATATATATATATATATTATCTAGAACTACTAAAATCTTGTCATATAACGTAACCCAAGTGACTGTAAGCAGCAGAAATTTGTGGATCGATTTGGTGACGTACATCAGAGCATTGCAGAACTCACAAAAGAAACTATCGGGATGTTTCTGCTGTCCCTCCCCCAAAATTTAACCGAACTCTAGGGACGTGACACTATACTTCATGTGATATGTATGACAATAGTTGAAAGAAACCAGGTATTTTGAGTAACCTAGCTAACTAAAATGTACTACATATTTATATATTGGGCCAGAGTCCTTTTGTGAGTGTGTGTACGAGACCAATCCCGGAGGACTCTTTAGACTTGGACCTTCGTAATACAGAAGTACACAAAGACAGGCAGTTTATCAATCTCTTCACATATGCATGGTTTTTAATTGGCACTGTTTATCACAGTTGGTAATTATTGCAATGTTGACTATAAAGTGCATGTAGATATTAGCTAGGAATTAAAATTTGAGCAACAAAAAGTTACATGTCTACTTACCGTTGACTTTCAGCTTACTAAATTTTGGCCAATTCGTTCTGAACTGATCAGTATCTTTAAGAAGAATGCACCAGACCTGATTAGAAAGAGAGTGCTACAACTTTTTAGTCATCTAATATTCCGCTTAGAGGACAGGTTAATACATGAATCAGTAAGAAGCTTACCTGAATTTCATATCCTTTAGACATAGTTAGATATAGATCTTCACTTTTTATTTCGAACTCTGTATCTAACTTCAGAGCATTGTTTATTCTGTGTATAAAAATATGTACCAATCAGTTTTACAGGACTGTGTGTGTGTTTAGCTCACTGAAAACTAAGAAACGGGGTGCAATAGTTACAATTGATTGTGGTAATTGTATGTGATGAGAAATAATCTTGAGAATCTAGAAAAATGGAAAATATACTCATGGTGTGTCAACGTTTCCAGAATTAAGTATTCTGTTGTGCTATTTTTTTCTCGCAAGCTACAAAATACTGATTTTGTAACACTCTCGAATAGTGCACTAATACAGAATTGTTCTTAAGAAGTATGATATATATTTCAGGACTGAAGTCCTACAAACTAGAGATGCTTTTACAAGTGGCTTATGCTTCACTTTACACCGTATCCTTTCCAGGGAAATGCATTATTACCCCCCTTTCAGTTTACAATAAATAAGTTCAGTGTGAAACTCAGTGGATCGATGATTAGGTCTTTCCACCTTTCCTTGCAACTATATAATGAATGTCACATAAAGTCAATAGCTAGTTAGCAGACTAACCCGTCCAGTATTAAAGGATGTACGAGATTCATCCTACCAACCCAAAACCTGCTTTCGCATAACGTTAAAACACAGAAAAAAATTAGGCGTGCATGAAATATTGCAAAAAGATTAAATAACGCTAAGTATTCAAACAATCTATCATGTAATTAAGGTATGGTATATGAACAAAAATACAAATCAACTAAACATAATTTGGACATTCAAATGAGGTTTCTTTACCACTAGAAAAAATAACGAAAGTTCAAAGTTCTTAATAGTGCCGAAAATGGTTATATTAATATAGCACAACTAAAAAATGCAGCTGGTGTTGCATATAGCAAATTTTAATTTTGAAGGGGGGAAATAGCTTTTAAAAAAAGTAACCAGGCAATTAATTTGAAAAAAATAATCCTACTAATGAAAAAGAGAAGATTGGGTGCTTTCGAAATTGATTCTTATAATACAGATACATAAAGATAAACTAAATTGCCAACTGTTTTTCATTATTGTTGATATTTTCTACATTTGTTTTGGCAGGTCGAGGAGAGAAGATAAAAATAAATCTAAAACATATCACCCCATTATCAGCAATATTGAGATTTCTCATCCCGAAAAACAGCACACAAACGCATTGTTTAAACTTATACGATTTTAAAAATCAGGGTCAACAAGATGTCAACTAGGAAGGGTGTAATTTTATTGAATATCTATTGATAGATTTCACAAGGTACACTATTTTTATAGGCCTTGTAGCTCCGATACAATGAAAGTTCAGAAGGAAGAAACCAACAAATTGCAGAGCAAAGCATAAATATGGCTGCAAAGTAAAAAAAGAGGTCAAAATAAGAAACTAAACAAAATCCAAAGGCCATCAACATAAAATTAGAATCACTAGGAGTAATATACATGTTATATAGCCCATCAAACATGTTAACCAGTCCCAGGTAAAAGAATATATCGAGAAATACATACGGATCTGCCCGATTTATTCGGCAAATTTCACAGTAGAAGTGACGTGGAACTTCACAACGTCCTAGCACGCAGCTTTTATGTTGCAATACACGGCAACATGGATTTTCACACTGTCAAGAGAAAGTTTAGGAAAAAAAACAATTTGATCAAATTAGATTAAAAGAGTGATACTTGTGCAAGAGGGAAAAAAATATGTTGATAGATAAATTTTAAATAGCACAAATGACAAAACACGACAAAACAATTATGATAGACAAAAATCAACAATATAACAGGTCAAAGAAAGCAATTATGGAAATTTTAGCTTAGGGTTACATTAAAATACACATATCAGAGAATCAGGCAATACTTAGGGTGCCTTCCCTGCTTTCTGTGTATGCAGGGCTTCTTGTTACTTGGAAGTATTCGCTTGAATTTTGTATAATCTTTTAGAAGTACTAAACAATTATTTATCCAGCCAAACAAAAATGGAAAACATGGCCCCAGTAACACTATATACCACCTCAAAATAATTTGTATATCTGAAGTAACTTACACCAATGGTGGATTATAAAAAGAATCTCCTTTTCGACAGGAGATTATTTATTCGGTTTTAATGTGAAGGATGCAAACACAAAAGGTGATTTAATATTCTATCCATGCAAATAAAGATTTCATATAGAGTTAGTTCTTCATAACCTCCATTTTCAGGAGTGGCTGGAATTACCACTTACAGTTGTTACATAATAAAGACATACATCATCATAGAAACGGTAAATTTAAGAGAGCGCTACCAAATTGATAACAAATCCATAATTGCCCATAACAAAAGAAAGTAACAAACACACACACGCAGAGTCGCAATACACCCTGTGAAAGATGAAGTTTAGTTTCAACCTGAACCATATCACGCATATAATTAGCTGGCAATGGAGAACCACATGGACAGCAGACCTTTTGCACGACAGAATTTGTAACTCCGTCATTAGGTGTCACCCTGGGAACATAACTAGTCTCTTCATCTAGTGCTAACTCATACATTTCTGCCATCATATTTCTGAACCAAAAGAGTAGAACATGTGAATGAATGGATCATATTAAGGGGAAAGAAATGAAAAATATAAGAATTGAAGAAAAGACTGCCAGTAATTATTCTTGGAAAGCTATGGTTTATATGTCATTTTAAGCTAAATTATTAACTTTAGTACCTATTTATAATAATATTACTACCAAATCTATCACCTGTGCACGTCATCAATAATTTTTGCTACTTCTTCCTTTTCAAAAACCTCTGTTGAGTCACTCGTTGACGCACTTGTTGATGAGGCTGAACAAAAAGTGAGAATAAGTTCATAAGCAAAAAATTAGATTTTAAGATGTATACAACCAACAGATAAAAGAATAAGCATATAGATAAACAATAATCAATCAGTTATGCATTTTTTCCCCTAATATACAGCTATTAGCCTATTAGCAGAGGTGGCAGATACTGTTGAGAGGATTACAGGAGCTTGACTTCGTAACTCCGCAGTAAAGTTTATCTATTGACAAGGTGATTAATTACTTAATAAAAGAACGCAAAACTTTCTTTATCCATATGATGCAACCCCACAATCCCCTTGTGAGGTGAGCAACATTTACGAATATAATAACAAGTGCGAGTGGAGTGGAGTCTAAAGGTATTTTCACCTGTGTTTGTGGATGTAGGAAGTTAATTACAAAAAGAATTATAGAATGATAAAGTAATAAGAGCAGCTACCTTGTTCAGAAGTAAGCAAATCTGATATTCTGGCTACAAGCTCCTGCACATCATAAGAAATCGAATTTCAAATCACATAAATAATCACAGCCATGCATATACAAACAATTATTCTCTATTGTAAAGTAACATAAATAGATGTCTACAGGAATTAAACCCATCAGAAAGAAAGCAAAATACAGAAGCAACAACAAAAAGGTAAAAAGTCAATCAATTACTTCCTACTGTGGTTTGATTCCAAAGGAATGTAGCTTAGGGGTATGTGTATGAAGGGTCACTTTTTTTAGGGGTATATGGTATCTGTTATGCAAACATGGGAATCGACCATTGAGGCCAGGTGAATTGGTCGTCATTAATGCTCCTCTAGAGATGGGCAGGTATCGTTTCAAAGAATACAAATTAATAAAATCGTGGAGTACTCATATGTTTATATTAGAATTGAGTGAATTTTTGGCACATTAATTATGCAAATGAATCTAAATAGTGAATTATTCTGATACACTTAATATCATAGTACTTTTTAGGAATCTCTTTAGTGCCCTTGACATGTCTGCGGAGATGAAATATTAATTACCATAAATATGTAGATTCTTGAAATAGGCCATTCATCTCACCAACTCAATTAAACACCTCACTAAAACAACACAACACAGAACACAGCGATTTGCATGCAAAAAAGTAAATAAATGTTACTGCCAACAATGCATTGCAGAAAAATATAAATAACTTAATTTGACAGCTTACCCTCTTTAATCCATGCTTTGCTAGGCCAAGCAGGCTAAGAACATCCTTTAACTCCTTAACCCGAAATTTCGCCAACTTTAACTAGAGGACGAGATAAATATATTATAGCATCAATAAGTGTGTATGCATATATGACATATAAAAATCATGCATATAAATCTACTCGACTACAAACACGTCTTAATAGGTAAAACTTGAGAATTTTAAATGAATGCACAATGGAACAACTTAAGAAAAAAAAACACTTAAGCTGGATAAAGGTTTAGAAGAAAAACTTTAAACATTCGTAGTGCAACAAAAGATCTCACATAGCTTCCTGCAATATAAACTAAAGTCAAGCATGTCAGACCTCATGGTTCCTACCATTTATGCAAAAGCATTATCAACATTTTTTCTGCTACATTCAATCTTTAAGAAGTCGCATCTATTTTTTTGAGCTCATTTCCAGAAACTCAAGGAAACATTTCCAGAAACTCAGTGCAGCACACTGGACTTCTTTAATTAACATCCAAATTAAAATAACATAACTTTGCAGGCATACACATCCAAAACATGTTCATGTAGCCTGAACCTCACATTAATACATAACATACCTAATATATGTAATTATGTAAATTTGAACAAAATAATTGATATAATGACTACATAACTTAAACACACGACATAGATTTGAAATATAAGAGTCTTGGACTTGAAAATATGTGACAGAATGGCCAATATATACAATTATGAACAGTATTACAATAGACATATAATTAAGTTCAACTGGCAAACATAAAAACAGGGTGAACTTCACATACGAGCTTCCATAGAAAGAACAGTACTATTCAATAGGGTGATTATGGTCGTACTTAAATCTCATGATATCAGGACAGCATAGTTAAATGTTAACATTTTGAATTTAATGCTTCGGAATACCGTAAGATATTTTGCCCATTTAAAACTCCTCATCTAATTTATATACACAGGGCTTCTTTAAAACTTATTAAAGTTTCCAACAATGTTGTTACAAGAGAGTGATATATGTACAATCACATAGTAATTGATTAATGCACAAGCACGGTGTTAGTGTGATACACAATTACGCATCATCTCATTTACAGCATAATCATTTCATCATCAAGAGTAATGTCGAAATTGAGATGTTATCAGAACCAAATAGCCACAGGCCTGCAACAAGCAGAAGTGTTTAAGGTTCTATAGAGAACTACTTTACATGGAGAATCGGAGAACACGATATTGTCTTGTCAAATTGTTATTTTGTTAGGCAAAAATGAAGGTGCTCTCTAAGAAAACACTGTTTTGAGAATATATAGATTTATATATGGGGCAAGGTTTAAATGAGAACTAAATTACTAGAAATCTAGTGAAAATTTTAATAACAAATTTTGGAACACACAAAAAACGAAAACACATGATTCTTCCGGTTCTCCGATTCTCATATAAACTTTTGCCTATATAAATTATATATGTAGATATGCAGCATGCTTATGTGATCATTTCTACAAACAAACACCGATAGTGTACACAAAAACATTTTCATATAAAAAAAATGCTTTTTGACTTGAATCGTTAAATCTTGAGAATCCTAAAAAATATAAGGCACAAAGTCCACACAAAAAAAACAATAAAACCAATAAAATAATTTACAAAATATATATATACCTTGCAATCAGCCACCAAATCCATTTCTTCACTCGAACAAAAACAAATCAAATGTATGAATCCCTGAAATTAATCAACCTGAATTATAATCAAACACTAAATTAACAAAAATTTAAGTCGCATAAAATTTAAATAAATTAAACAACTCGAATAGTAAAAAATGACAAGTACATGGGGTTGATATATGTGAATTAGACACGATACATGTGTGTGTTTGTGTGTGTGAGAAGATTATATGGAGGTTTCAGACCTTTGAAGCTAATGTGTTGGTCGATAATTCCGAGAAATTTAGTTCACTGCTGCAGCTAAGCTTGGGGATCGATGTGTAGATATATTGGCACCCGGTATATATAGGCACTTAAATGCAAGGGGCATAACTGGAATCTAACCGCACGAGATTTTGCCGTGGGGTGTCTTTTTTTCAAAAAGTATTTAGTATATTACAGGTGGGCCCCAGTGAAAAACATTTTCCTGACTGTTACGAATTAGTAACATCAGTTTTCCCCTGAAAACGTATTAAAAATTGTTCGGTATTATTTAAAATAATTTTGTAAAATTTGTGCGGTATTATTCAAAAATTGTGATATTTTTTAGAAAATTATTTTTTAAATTTTAAAGAAAAGAACTTTAAATTTTATTATAAAACTTATTAAAAATATTATTTTTTATATTATATCTTAAAATATACCCAAATAAAAAATATTATCAAACAGTTATATAATTTTTCTTACTACACTTTTTTAGAAGTACTCTCCACAACATATTAAATTTAAATAATAATTTATTTAATTTTAGAAGGTTTTTTATTATAAAATTTAAAGATAAAGTAATATTTTCCTTATTGAAATTTTCTTTTTCTTTTCAAATTTTCACTATTTTAAATAATAAAATATTATTGAAGTGGTATTTTCCGACATATTTTTTATTTTTAAGTTTAGGAACCTATTTAGAAAAGGGCCAACTAAATTACCACTAGCAGTTCTAACAAAAATACCTGCTAAATTATGTAGGCCCCATCGAAGATATATCAAAAGTTTTAATCAAAAATCTCGTCTAGTCCGTTTAGTAAAAAAATTAAAATTAAAAACTTGGAATTGAAAAGGTTTACCATGATTCGGGCCGGATTTAATATTTTTAAGGGATCATATATTTTACAATCAATATTTAAATTATACAAGTTTCTAACCCGTATTCGCACGGGATAACTAATATTTAAGTAAATTAATTTTTTTATTGATTTTTTTATTGATATTTAATATAAAATTTTATAATATTAAAAATTTATGTTAATATTATATATTCTCTTATTTTATATAAATCTATTCTATTTAATATAAATATATTATAATTTGGACCCATATTATAATAAATATATAATTGGACTTAAAAAATAAAATTTTAGGTAATATAGATTTTTATAATAGAAAATATAGAATATAATTTAAATATAATATAATTTTATCCATAAGAAGTCTTATAAAATGAGGATTATCATGGATAGAGTTGTATGTATTAGGGTAGAGCACGGATCTGTTCGGTTTAGTTTTTGAAAAAAAATCGCAACTGCAACTGTATACTCTCGGTTTTAAAAATTGAAAACCGCAACCGAACCGTTAGTTTCGGTTTCGGTTTTAAAAATGTCGGTTTAGTTTTAATCGGTTCGGTTTTGGTTATAAAACCAAATAGACTAAAAATGATATTTAAAAAAATAGATTATAATTTAAATAATAAAAATAGATAAATAAGAACTATTTGTTATAATTAAAAATTTGCAAACATTCACAATAAAACATAGAATTCAAAACTCTGTTTAAGTCAAAAGCCCATTAATTTAACATAAATCAAAGGAAAACTAGCTCCAGTACTCCTGGCCTCCTGCTTCTAAAGTGGAAGTCACATAAAAAATTTCGTCTAACAAAAATTTAACCCGGCAGTATACAATGAAAATGTGGTACTGAGCCATAGAATTCATATAATTCTAGTTCAGGCCTGTGACTAGATGGAATGCAGGCCGAAGATAATTTTTAATCCAAACATATATGTATAATTATTTACTTATATATATATATATATATAATAAATTTATATATAATTATGTATAAATTATATATAATAAATTTATTTATTTTAATTATCGGTTCGGTTCGGTTTTTTTCGGTTCGATTTTAACCTATAACCGAAACCAGAACTGATCAATCGGTTCGATTTTTAGTTTTTCGGTTTCAGGTCGATTTTTTCGGTTTTGATTTTCTTCGGTTCGGTTTTTATCGGTTTCGGTTCTTATTCGGTTTTTTGCTCAGCCCTAATATGTATGATATATATTTTTTCTAAAATTAATTTTTATTAAAATTGAATGATTAGGATCATTTCCATAGTTCACCTAAATTGGACGGTTAGGATCTTTTTTATGGTTCACATCAGTGTTTAAAAAAAATTCTCTAATTTGGTTATTATAATATAGTAGGACTGTAAACGAACCGAGTTGGGTCGAGTTTTTTCTTAACGATTTCGAGTTCAAGTTTTTTCTTAACGAGTCAAGCTGAACTCAATTATCTTAACGATTAGATTTTGTTGTTCGAACTCGAGTTCGTTAAGAACCGAGTCGAGTTCGAGTTGTTCACGAACTTTTCGAGTCGGGTCGAACTCGAGTCGAGTTCAAGTTGGTTAATTAATTATTATTTTATTATTTGATCTCGTTTTTAACATACCAAATTAGGCTCTAATACAAATAAAATTTTAAGCCCAAGTGTCTTACACTTACACACAATCTAGATGTACATTTTATAAATTTTTATATATATTGCTTAATGAGTCGAGTTCGAGTCGAGTTTAATAAGTCGAGTCGAGTTCGAGGCAAACTCGAGTTGAGTTCGAGTCAAACTCGAGTCGAACACTTACAAAACTCGGATCGACTCGTTAAACTTAACGAGTTTTTTTTCTGGTTCGAGTTCAAGCTTGATTATTAAACAAATCGAGTTAAACGAGTCGCGTTGAGCCTAATAATCATCTCAGTTCATTTATAGTCCTATAATATAGTATAGATGAGCCAAGTCCGATCAAGATAAAATATAAAAAAATCAAATAAAATCTGATTATTAAAATAAAATTATTATATAAAAGTATATTAGAACAATGGATTTATAAAAATAAAATGGAAAGTGGAGCTACTCTCAAGTCTCAACCCATCTAACATTTTTAATTTCTTTAGCACGTACTGAAACATTTTTAATATCTTTAGCACGTATGGTTGAAAACCTTACGGAAAGAGGGGGCATTCCGAGAATTGAACTCGGGACCTCTCGCACCCTAAGCGAGAATCATACCACTAGACCAAATGCCCTTGCGTGAAAGTTAATTTTTATTTAATACAATATATGAACAGTACGAATAAACGTCGTGTTTCTGCTATGGCTGGGTATTTTTGTTACATTGTTGTGCCTGGGTATATATATGATAAAGTTATTGCAAGAAATAAGTGATTGTTATTTGTTAGTATTGATGGGTTGATCATATGTGTATAAGATCAGTGTTTGGTTATGGCTTTTCGAGTCCTCAAATGTCACAGGCTTCCTGCTTGAGTCAAACTGCAAGGACCAGCTGACCATTTTTTCTCCAATTTTTACATATTCTATATTGTTAAGATTGAGTTTTGACTGGAAGTTCGTATTCTATATTGTTAAGCTTGAGTAATAATCAATCTAGTTACTATCTCTTTTTTCTCTCTGTCAGTGGGTTTCTCGTTTACACCTGTGTCAAAAGAAAAGATTGTTGCACTCTCTTGATTGAATGACCAAGTTAACAATTAATTTCTTGTTGGGTTAAGGAGCGAAAGACATAATCTAGTTGTAGAAGGGAATAAGCCCCCTTAATTTAAAAATGCTCGATCCCTAATTTAAATTATTGGTTCAATAACATAGTTAATAATAGTTTTAAAACTTTTAAAAGTATTTATGTTAATATATCATAAATTATTTAAAATATTATAAAATTACTAATATTCATATATATTGTGACGTAAATATTCTAAAAATATATTAAAATATTTCAAATTTAATATTGTGACATTAATATTCATGTATATTGTAATAATATTGTTACAAAAAAAATATATCAAAAAAATTATGAATATTCTAATTAAAACTTATCTTTAAATAAAATACATAAATCTTATCTCCTTTAAATACGAACAAAAATCAAATATGTGAAAATTTATATAAAAGTATTTTAACATAAGATTATATATAAATAAAAATTATTGATGTAAAAATAAAAATAAATTCAAATAATGTAAATATAATATTTAAATAAAAATAATAAATTATCAAAACTAACTATGAAATACAAGAAAGTGCGTGTATTATTATTAAAATGTGACTCGTATTTATTTAGTTATCAGAAAAATGTAAATGTTCGTCAATTAACTAAAAATGTAAATATAATAAAAAAAATTACATATTGTATACATGTATTTTAATATTGGTATGATAATTTAAAAACTTATCGAATATTTTATAAAATTACTTAATAAAATTCAATTATATAAAAAATATATTAATTTGCAAATAATAACGTCACTAACAAAAAATTAATAATAAATAATATACGATATATGTGTATGTATATATATATATATATATATATATATATATATATATATATATTAATGTAATTAGACATTTAATAATATTTCTAACCATAGTTAAGCAAAAACTAAGTAGAAGGCCTATTAAACCAACAACTTAAATTTTAGGGATTTAGTTGAACTTTTTTAAATCATAGGGGTGTTATTCGCTCATACAGATAAATCACATGGGTTTTTTCTCCTTAACCCTAATTTCTTTTAAAAACTTGTTTAATATGTATTAAGGAAGATCAATCATCCAAAATAACCACCTGCCTAAGCTCCCTTCAGTTCATCTGATGCCAACCCATCATATTGGAAGATAGTAAGAAACCTGCCCACGATAACATGTTATTACTTCCCCATTGAACACTATTATCTGCCTAATATAGGGCAACACTATTAAAATAATCCACATCCAGTGAAATAGTGAATCACCAACAAAGAACAGGAAATCAGGACTACATAAAGGAAACAATAAGCTAATAATATAGAAGATGTAAACATGCAATTATAACTGAGCGCGCTTCTGAACAGCAAGTATAAAATCCTGTTAGTCCACAGGTAGGTATTTATAACATCCCAGAAATCAAGTCTACCACTAACAAAACATGCTAGTAACAGAAAGCATAATGACCCTGCCACCGCCTGTCAAGTACCCAATGCTCGGACCAGGTACCAGTAGACAATACAGCCACACCACATAAACCTAAACAGAAACAGACCGACCAACAATCTAGACACTCAACAAAGATGCAAGAAATAGAAAATAAGTCTTTATTGGAAATTTGATAACGGCCCCCAAGGTAACAGGGGACATCCTGCACGGTTCACTTCTTCTTGGCAGCAGCTTTTGTGACCTTCGCTCCTGTGGGCTCTTTCTTCTCCACACTCTTGATGACTCCCACAGCCACAGTCTGCCTCATGTCCCTAACAGCGAATCTGCCAAGCGGAGGATACTCGGAAAAAGTTTCAACCACCATAGGCTTGGTGGGAATCATCTTAACCATCCCTGCATCACCATTCTTCAAGAACTTGGGCTCCTTCTCAAGCTCCTTGCCAGACCTCCTGTCAATTTTGGTCAAGAGTTCAGAAAACTTGACAGCAATGTGGGAAGTGTGACAGTCGAGCACAGGTGCATATCCATTTCCAATCTGCCCAGGGTGGTTCATGATGATAACCTGAGAAGTGAAGTTTGCAGCCTCCTTGGCAGGATCGTCCTTGGAGTTTGAGGCAACATAACCACGCTTCAGATCCTTAACAGCCACATTCTTCACATTGAACCCAACATTGTCACCTGGAAGGGCCTCCTGAAGAGCCTCGTGGTGCATCTCAACTGATTTGACTTCAGTAGTCAAGCCAGAGGGACCAAAAGTCACAACCAAACCAGGCTTGATGGTGCCAGTTTCAACACGTCCAACAGGAACAGTTCCAATACCTCCAATCTTGTAGACATCCTGAAGTGGGAGACGAAGGGGCTTATCAGAGGGCCTCTTTGGCTCACTAATCTGGTCAAGAGCTTCAAGAAGAGTTGGTCCCTTGTACCAATCAAGATTGGTAGACCTCTCAATCATGTTGTCACCTTCAAATCCCGATATTGGAATGAACGCAATCTTGTCAGGGTTGTATCCCACCTTCTTCAAGTATGAAGACACCTCCTTCACAATTTCATCAAACCTACCCTTGGAGTACTTGGGAGTTGTGGCATCCATCTACGTGGGGAGAAACATCATATTTCAATTAGTAAACACCATATTTCAATTAGTAAACATCAAATTTCACAATAATTATAATGAGCAAGCTAGCTTAGTAACCACAAACTGCTAAAAGTGGAGCGAAGAACAAAATACCTTATTGCAACAGCAAATCATCTGTTTCACACCAAGTGTGAAAGCAAGCAATGCATGCTCACGAGTCTGCCCATCCTTGGAGATACCAGCCTCAAAACCACCGGTGGTGGAGTCAATGATAAGGACAGCACAGTCAGCCTGAGAAGTTCCAGTAATCATGTTCTTGATAAAGTCGCGATGTCCAGGAGCATCAATGACAGTGCAGTAGTACTTATTAGTCTCAAACTTCCAAAGAGCAATATCAATAGTGATACCACGTTCACGCTCAGCCTTAAGCTTGTCAAGCACCCACGCATACTTAAATGATCGTTTGTTCATCTCAGCAGCTTCTTTCTCGAACCTTTCTATCACACGCTTATCAATACCACCAAGCTTGTAAATGAGATGACCAGTGGTGGTTGACTTGCCAGAATCCACATGGCCAATGACAACAATGTTGATGTGAACCTTTTCCTTACCCATAATGATCAGCTAGTAAATTGTACTGAAACAAAGACACACAAACATTCCTTAAATCAAGGTAAAAAATAACTTCAAAAAAATTAAATTCTACAACAGTATTTGCAGCTCTGTAAAATATATTACTATTTTACTATAAACCATAAAAGATAAATGATCCTCGATTTAAATCCAACGCTGAAGGAAACGAATGCAAAAATGATAGATCTAAAAAAAGTCAGCTTATACAGGAAGCTTCAACCAACTATTCACTATATAATCCCTGCATGCACATCACACATGAATTAAGATTTAAATATACAGATCATTGATCTATTAACTCATAAAGACTTTAAACCGAGAAAATAAACTGATGGAGAAAATCACTTCAGCCAAAAACATTCTTAATTTTCACATAATAGTTAAATTAAACAACATTATAGCTCATTCAATCAAATAAATCAATAATATCAAAGCATTTAAATAATTTTCCAAAAAAAAAAGCACATTACACGAACTCGATCTAAAAACACTTATAACCACAACAGATAAACTAGTTTCAACAAATAAAAGATTAAAACAATTAATCGAGACAGTTATCGAAAACAAACAAACAAAGTGATCCTTCAAATCGAATCAAATTAATTATAGCAGTATACACAAATCAATCAAGAGATATACACAAAACAAATATAAACACACGATTAAATTGCGAGATATCGATGATCTAGATATATACACAAATTAAACAATCACAAACAAATCAGCACAATGTAACAAAATTATATACATAGACGAACATATAAATACAACAGAACAGTAGATGATACATACAAATATTCGTATGTATATGTATACTAACCGAATAGATGAAAATCGGCAGCGCAAAACCCTTGAAGAGAAGATGTGAGTGAGGGTTTGAGAAGTACGAACATAATGCTCTATATATAGGAAAATGTGGCATATTGTGAATTGACGTAAATGACCTTGTTTATTAATGGATTGACTATTTTGGCCTCGAGTAATACTTGGAGACCAAGGCGAACATTCTAGAATGGGAGTCCTTCTGTATTTGGATGATTCTGTAATTTTTGATTTTTTATTCATAGGAATATATGTGCTTATATATTATGTTAATTATTATCGCAGTCTTTCTTTGCAGGTGTCACCTAAATTCAACCCCTTTACGTGTATATATGTATATGTTATTGATTTTACTTAATTGCTGAATTGAGATGAAATAATTGATAATGTGATACTATAATATTGTTTAGGGTGGTTCCTAAGCTGAAATGAGGTAACAATTGGGATAATGGTCTTGGAAAGGATAATTTCCCCTGCTGTTGCTTATTTCATTATTGTGTAGTATACATTATTATTTTGTTGTAGTTGTAGTTGTGCAGGAGAAAATGATGAAGAAGCTATATTGAACCTATTCTCACATACTTGGTGAGCTGTTTCGTGCTTCTCAGTTTACGATTCTGCTGCTTCAACTTGCCTATTTATGTTATCTTAACTTTTAGCATTATGCGAGAATTGTATGATTTATATATCTTTCTTGATACAATTAATTCTTTACTTGCCAATTATTTGCCTGGCCCTAATTGTTTTCTTCCACAAATTTAAACTACGGCTTCATTGATATCTAATGTGAATATTAATATTGCGATTCCAATTTTTGTTGTTGCTTTAGTTGCAGAATTCATAAAAAATAATACTACTTTGAACATACTTCAGGTCTAATGATGAACGATTTTAATACCATTATAAAGCTTGATCTGCACAAGGATTTATTTTCCTCTGGTTTACGTAAACTCCCTGGTGTGCTTCTATATGGTCCACCAGGGACGGGGAAAGTAAATTCTTATACTGCTTTACTAACCCTCTAATGTTTGTCTGTATATCAAATATTGCTTTTGGATGACTTTTTCAATAAATTTTGTTACTCTACAGACCCTATTGGCAAAAGCTGTTGCAACAGAGTGCTCCCTTAATTTTCTTAGTGTCAAAGGGCCTGAACTGATCAACATGTACATTGGAGAGTCAGAGAAGAATGTGGGAGACATTTTCCAGAAGGTATGTATCCCTTTTTTAAGTATAGATGAACTAAGATCGATAAACATCAAGTTCAGTTTGTGTTTACTTAGAAACAGTTGATGTCATTCTAAGCGAGCTCATTGATTTACTTTCCCCGACCGTGGTGGACCATACTCTGGCAACTTATGGATATACCCTTGTGTATTCAGGACTTGTTTATAATAGGAGCCAGTAACAGGCCTGATCTCATTGATACAGCGCTTCTAAGGCCTGGCCAATTCAGTAAGCTCCTGGAGTAAATACAGATGCAACTTACAGGGGAAGGTTAGATTTACATATAATACCATACTATTTCTATATACGTCGATACCTATATTCTAATTATATATTGGTACGTAACGACTTCACATACTCTGCTGGTGGGTCTTGAAAGCATTGACCAGAAAGTTTAAATTGCATGAGGATGTGTCACTACTCTCGATTGCAAAAAAATGCCCCCAGAACTTTACTGGTGTGGACATGTATGCCTTGTGCAGACCTCACACTTCCTACACCTCTTCAAATGCTCTCCATAACTGTCTGTGCCTGATTTTTGAGATGCGGCTCCGAGAAATTGGAGAGAAGCTTGGGTTGTTTACTATGATAATACTTAGAAAAGAGCCATTTTATTCCACATTAGATCCGCTAGAATTCTGTCATGCCTCCGTTATCTACAGCCCTATATCCTGCGACCCTTCTACTAATCCATAACGTCAAATCCATTTAGGAGAAAAAAGGTAAAGGAGGAAAGAAAGTAGATATTCAGGTTGTTCTCGGTACCATACACATGAGCAATTTGCTGCCCAAACAAATGGTTAGAAGCCTCATATATGAATATATGAAGTAGTACTATGTGCTTGATAGTATGATTGAATGAATTGAATCTTTTATATTTCTATTTCGATCTCATGAAACTATGCATAGACTCCGTTCAGTGGAAGCATGAATGAATTATCTTCTATTGATTTCATGAAATTTGTTGTATCATCCGGTTGCTGGTATAACTGCAAATTTGGTAGGATTTAAAATTTCACCTCCGGTTAAATGTGCCTAATATTCACACGTATTTTAATTGGCTTTTGTTCAAGGTAGAAACTGCTAAAGTAAACTTGATATAGTAGGATTTAACACACATATGTCTTGCACTTTGTACCTGCTAATCTATTTCAAGGTTGGGAAAAGAATGTCAAAAGAATCATTTCTCAGACATTGATCAATTTATTGTCTACACAATGCTAAGTGTTGAATTTTTACATCTGGTATGATCTCCAGGTAAGCAGGGGTGTTTGCAAATGATGGGCTGATGTGCACTATTTGCTAGAAGTGGATTTAATGTTGAGGCACAAAACAATTAGGCATGTACGAGAAACATTTTGCAGGGTTCTAAATTCTACAAGTTCAATTATAAAATGATTTGAATGAAAAATATTCTCCATCAGATATCTATGTGACAGTATCGCAGACAGAGGAATTTGACAGATCTTCTGGATGAGATGGTGAGCCGCAATACACTATACAGATGATTTTTGCATTTGTTGTTATTTGTATTATACTCGTGCTTAGTTTGGATTGCATCTTTAAACAAAAGCAAAAGCATATGACTGCTACTCGGAGATTCCTGGGTATAAGTTTTGAGTTGTTGCTTATTCATATAAAATATACATTGACTTTTAGACTTTTTGGTTGATCTTATACTCAATCCAATGTTATATATATTCAACCTTGTGTTGTGTTGATTACACTGCCATATCAACTATTTTGATTTTTGTTTACATAAATATAGGGAGTAATAGGGGTGGACATCATTCGTCTTGGTGGTGCTTTTATTAGGTCACTACTAAGTGGTTGGATTGCTTGCAACCTTGAGATATATGTTTACTTACATTTAGGCAAGTCCATGAGTATTATCACATTCATATACTTTCGTATTCCAAATCTATTGTATGTTACTTGATATCAATTTCTCATATGTGGATATAAAGCATTATGCTTGAGTTGTCGACAAGTTAGAGACGGCAATTTATTTGAGCTTGATCCACAAGACTATAGCAATCTTGTTGTGCTTCCAAATATGTTTGCAACTGGCCAGTGATTTCTCTCCTCACTCTACTGCATTTTCTATATTTTAAATTTGTGTGTGCGCTCTCTTTTGATAACTCCTAGAAAAAGCATAGTTGCCTAACATGATTAAAAATATTTTTAGGAGTCCAATTAAATTGACTTGAGTCACTAGCACAACCCCGTCTTTGAAAGCAACCTGTCGATAAGAAGCAATCCTATCTCCACCAAGATAGCTAGGAGTCTTCACTCTTCAGAGCAAAATTCAAGAAAGTTTCTCTCGGAAAAAACATACAAAGAATAGATAAACAAACTTAAGAAATAATAAAGAGGCAAAAATCTATCCATGTAAATCTATATTATCACCAATTACAGTTCGACAAAATTTTACAGCTTCTGGTCCCACAAGATCTGTAATGCCCTCTAGCTTGCCTTGTTATCCTTTTTAAGGTGGTGTACTTTATCAATTTCATTGCTCTGTTTTAGTTGGAAAACAATATTTGAATTGTTTCAATTTCAACGTGCTCTATAAGTCGTCTGCTAAACACAATATTTAGGCTCCTAGAGTGAGCATCATCCTTTGGCCTCCTGTCCCTGCAGTGCTCAGCCTCAGTCAGAGTGCTAAGCTATAGTTGCAGTTTCATTAAAAGACCGCACTCATACAACTTCTGAAAGATGATGAATTTACTAAAACATTGGTCACGGGACTACAAACTATGGCCCATAAATATACTGTTTTGCCCTACTCAATGTTTTACATTGTCTTCACAGGCTATTCCGCTAACATCTTGCATGCACTTCGCTGATATCGAGGATGTGTCGGCGCCTGTTCCACCACCGGCTGTTGTTTCCAATGCTAATTGGCAACCGGATTATGATATGGAAGACAGCGAGATTGTCGATGACGATTCGAATAGCAAGATGAACTCTATTCATCAATTGACGGTGCGTCCTTTTTAATTCTCGCTGTTTAATCGCATTTTTTATTTATGTTGTTTCATTTTCAAACTGTTTTATGCTGTTTTTCGAAGCGGGGTGATTGAAAATTGTGAGTAGTTTTGTGTATAATTGGCTTGAATTTATGTGAAGGCTGATGCTTAGTTAAGAAAGGGATGATTTTTGGGGCAAATTGAGAGAATGGAACTAGGTTTTTTTCCGAAAAATTCGTTTTTCTAGGCAAAGTTACCCTAGGCGTTCCGTGAAGACTTGTTGATGGCTTTCAGTGATTCGTAAGAACTGGTTTATGCTTTTTTTTTATATTACTTTTCTAAACTTGTGGACTGATTGCTTAGATTTGATCTTTGTTTTGTATGGATTGTTTAGTTTAATCAGATGAGTTTACTGCATGTTTATCCGGAGGGAGTTGAGATGACACTTGATGGTGATGGCTTCAATGTAGAGGACCAGAACGGGAAAGTTGGTAGTGGCAGGATGGTGTTTGCAAAGGGCAAGAGTGATGATGGCAATAAGGGTCATGTAACAGCTATTGTATATGGAGAAAGTATTTTGGATATTGATACATGTGATCAGGTTGACTTGCAAATAAGTTCCAGTGTAAAAGACCATGTCAATGGTGATACTGTTGAAGATAAGAATAAAAAATATGTGGAAGCTTCATGACATGAAATATTGGCAAAGGGGTCACAGGCGCCAAAGGTCAGATGATAAAGAGTATAGTGACAGAGTAAGAAAAAATGCAAAAGAACAGAGTCACGGCTATAGAACTGATCATTCAGGAAAAGAAACTAAAAAATTAAACATGTTTTTTTCTAAAAATCTTAGTGTGTGTTAATATAATGATGGAAATTTAATTATAACTGTGTATAATACTATTTTTGTTACTGCAGAGATGATGTTGAAGATTATCAATGTTGAAGATTATCAATAAATGGTTGTTATGCAACCTGCCAAATAGGAGGAAGATGATCATAACAGAATTAAAGAGGAGAGTAGAAGGCGAAGGCAAGCAATTCTTGAAAAATATAAAACTCAGCGGTCACAACAGAAGGATGAGTTGAAGTCAGAGGAGACATATAAGGTTTTTTTGGTAACATGTTTATAGTGTGATGGCTTTGCTTCTTGTCATCTCTTATAAGGATGTGTTAGTTCCGCTAACATCTTGCATACACTCCCATCTTTTTCAGCTCAGTTTTTTGTCGTCACCTTCGCAGTAGTGCAAAGGAGGTGTAAGCAGCATGATAAAAAGAATAGGAACAGAAAGAGAGTTAGCAAGAAGTTATTGTGAGTTAATAATGACGACACTTCAGATTCCTCTTATTCTATTTTTACATATTGATTCTTCTGTGACTGCTTTCATTTTTCTAATCCTTATTTTTTAATTTATGCAGGCTAATGAAACTTAGTTCGTAAGTAGTAGTAATGGATTACGGGATTTTTTACTTGCTGACTGTCATTTTTATACTTGGGTTGAGGTATGTTCAGTCACTGAACTTGGTATTATATTATTTATTTATTTCTACAATTTAATACTAGATTCGGAACAAAAACAAGTGTATTCCACAAAAAAGAGGAACAAGACCAAATAGGTATTTGCTACCACTTGCATGTATATATGAATATCTAGCAAGATTAGCCACCTTCTTAGAATCTTTTGTTTTTTTGTTGCTAAATCACCTTCTTAGAATGTTAGTATACATAATAACTATTTGCTTATGTATTCCCATATTTTCATTAATTATGAGACTATTGATGGCGTTTGCTGGTTTGCCGGTTTGCCTAACCAGGAATTAGTAAAAAAAAGCTGGTATCATTCTCTGTTTTATCCAATAGAATACTTGGATCACTTAAGACATAATCTAGCCTCGTAGCTTTTACATGACTTTTCACTTTGTTCTCATAGCTTTTTTATTTCCATGTGATTGATATTTCCGGGCAAGAACTTATGTATACGAGCTGCAATTCTTCCTCTTCGTTCAGCCATCGATGTCACCTTCTTCTGCAGCCATATACGTACGATCAAGTCATCCTCCATGGAAGAGCGAGCTTACAGATACAAACCTCATTCCAATGAAGAAACACAACAATATTTTTTGTCGTAAATTCATGGAAGAATCGGGTACATATTCTATTCAAAGCTGATTTTTTTTATCTAATTGTGTGACAAATGTGTATTTTTATAGTGTCATCTTTGTGTTTTGCCTAAAAATTTAATTTCAAGTATAAGTATCATCTGTTTCTTAGGAGGTGATATCTCCTCAAATGTGAAGGGAAAGGCTTTTGAAACTTTCAATGCACCACATCAAAACTCTCCGGATTTTAATGGAAGCCGTGCCCAGAGACGAAAACTATAGCACAATGATGAAGATTAAATCCTAATATGCTTTGTGCACCTGCAAGACCTTTGCAACAAATTACAAGCTTAAATCAATTCAAAAATACACGTCTTATTTACTTATCAACAAGGACGCCTACTTATCAACAAATTTACAGCATATTCACAAAAATAACATGTTATCTGCAAAGATCATAAGCATATATGGGCTTTAGAGCTAGTTGTACAATAATAATAAAGCAAATTTTATGGAATTTGAATTCAAATTTTTATATTGACGCGTAAGAAATTAAATATATTAATTGTAACACAGCAATTTCAAATCGAAACATGTGAAAAACTTTAGTTATGTATGTAAAGTGAAGTACTACTATTAATTAAATCACGATTTTTTGCGAACATGTGATAAGATTGTGGATTATTCAAGTTGTTAAGTTGTTGTATTTGAGACGGTATTTATTTATTATATGGATTCGAGATTTGATCCAATTTCAACAAAAAAAAAATTGATCCGGATTATTACATTTATTAAATAACATTTTGGTCAAAATTAAATTGAATCTATCAAATCACGTCCAATCTATATTATATATTATTATTATTATTAAAATTGAAATATTAAGAGCACGGTTGGATAGCTCAAGTGGTTGAGGGCTTATCTTCTGTCGTCCCGGTCCTGAGTTCGATCCTGGCTCATCCCGAGAATTTCTTTAAAACAGATACTCATTTGTAAGGCTATAAGCCAAATTAGTCAACAAAAAAAAATTAAAATATTAAAATTTTGGTAGTCGATCGTCTTTAATCGGTATTTGGGTCTAATATTTATTTTTGAACCTAATTTTTAAACATTAATCACCTAATTAAAATATATCTAACATTAATGTTTTAAATAAAACACATTTTTAAATAAAATACGCAAATATTATCTTATTAAAAAATAAAATATATGAAAGATTATATAAAATATATACATATAAGTTATATAACATTAAATAAAGTTTAAATTATTATTATAAAAATAAAAATATATTTAAATTATATATAAAAAAAATTGATACATGCTTCACATAATATATAAATTAGTATAATTTATTAAATACAAACTTAAATAATTTTTTAGTGGGACTATCTCATGCGGCCATATAATGGATTGGATCATTTTCACCAAAATAGTTTGGGGAACGGGGCCTGATTGGTCTCCCTTTGTTGTCTGTATTTAAACATCCACTCAATACCAGTCCATTTCTCTTGGGCCTACTCATTCAAAGATTTGGCCATTTTTTCACATTTTTACCCCGGATGTATTTTTGAACCATATAAAATGGAATTAAAAAGATTGAAATATGTTCAATTCAAACTCTATAACCAACCATTAATATCTTAGTAAATTTGTTTTCGTTTTATATAATTTAAGAGTTTATTTTATATAACTTTTCATAAAAAATTTAAATATATAATTTGTTTTACAATTTGAAATCAATTCTATTACTTTTTACTTAACAAAAAGCTATTGTATATGAAAAACAAGATTCCATTTGACAGAAAGGTATTATATATATGAAAAATCAAATGTATGAGTACACCATAAATAGAAATTAATAATATAATATCATCATTACCAAAAATCAATTGTACAAGGATACTAGAATATCCCTTTATTTAAAAATATCTTTTTCAAAAAAAATAAATAAAAATAATAACAGTTTAATAAATTAACAAGCTTGTATCTTATAATAGTGCCATCTAGTTAACATTTCCTCCCGTTAGTAAGCTAGACTTTGACACTAAATATATTTCCACTTTAAAGTTCAAATCAATTATTTATCAACCTATAAAAAACTTGGGCCAACACATAAAATATGAAATTAAAAAAAAAAAAAGGTAGCCTGCCATATGAAATCAAGCATGTAGGAAGAACATTAACACAAAAATAAATGGCTGGTCTGTCATACAAATATTAAAATTGACATCATAGTCTTTTCAGCGAACAGAAAAACGAAACACAGGATAACAAGGCTAAATATAGCCACACCACCGCCTGTCAAGCACCCAATTCTGCGACCAGGTGGCTGACACGGCAAAACACATGACACGAAATAGAACAGAAACTCCACTTGAAATTATAACTACAAGACGGGAATAACTGACCCAGCCTGCAGTATTATGACGATGATACCCTCCAACAGCACCGGTTCATTTCTTCTTGATTGCAGCCTTTGTGACCTTGGCTCCGGTAGGATCCTTCTTCTCCACACTTTTAATGACTCCTACAGCAACAGTCTGCCTCATGTCCCTAACAGCAAACCTTCCAAGTGGAGGATAGGACATAAAGGTCTCAACCACCATAGGCTTGGTTGGAATCATCTTAACGAATCCAGCATCACCGTTCTTCAAAAACTTAGGCTCCTTCTCGAGCTCCTTACCAGATCGACGATCAATCTTGGTTTGAATTTCAGCAAACTTGACAGCAATGTGACTAGTGTGGCAATCAAGCACTGGAGCATAACCGTTTCCAATCTGACCAGGGTGGTTCATGATGATAACTTGGGCAGTGAAGTTAGCAGCCTCTTTGGCGGGATCATCCTTAGAGTTGGAGGCAACATAACCACGCTTTAGATCCTTAACAGCAACATTCTTCACATTGAATCCAACATTGTCACCGGGGAGAGCTTCCAGGAGAGCCTCGTGATGCATCTCAACGGACTTGACTTCAGTGGTCAAACCTGTAGGACCGAAAGTCACAACCATACCAGGCTTGATCACACCAGTTTCAACACGTCCCACTGGCACAGTTCCAATACCTCCAATCTTGTAAACATCCTGAAGTGGCAGACGAAGAGGCTTGTCCGATGGCCTCTTGGGCTCAGAGATCTGGTCAAGGGCTTCAAGTAGAGTTGGGCCCTTGTACCAGTCAAGGTTGGTAGACCTGTCAATCATGTTGTCACCCTCAAATCCAGAGATAGGAATGAATGCAATTTTGTCGGGGTTGTACCCAACCTTCTTCAAATAAGATGACACCTCCTTCACAATTTCTTCAAATCTAGACTTGGAGTACTTGGGGGTTGTAGCATCCATCTATACAAGGTAAACAATACAAAGGATAAACTGTTAGAAACGCTTTGACATCAATGATTGTGAGCAATACTAATCAACAAAAATTGATAGTAAGCAAATTAACATTTATTACTTGCATAGTTGCAGCGGATAGTTAAATATATACAGAAAGTCAGAAACAAAAAAATAGTAAGCAACAGTTAGAAACTAACTTCCCACAAAGTTAAAGATATACCTTGTTGCAGCAACAGATCATCTGCTTGACACCAAGTGTAAATGCAAGCAAAGCGTGCTCACGAGTTTGCCCATCCTTGGAGATACCAGCTTCAAAACCTCCAGTGGTGGAGTCAATGATAAGGACAGCACAATCAGCCTGAGAAGTTCCAGTAATCATGTTCTTGATGAAATCACGATGTCCTGGAGCATCAATAACTGTGCAGTAGTACTTGGTGGTCTCAAACTTCCACAGAGCAATATCGATAGTGATACCACGTTCACGCTCAGCCTTAAGCTTGTCAAGCACCCATGCATACTTGAATGAACGTTTGTTCATCTCAGCAGCTTCTTTCTCGAATCTTTCAATGACACGCTTGTCAATACCACCAAGTTTGTAGATAAGATGACCAGTGGTGGTAGACTTTCCAGAGTCCACATGACCAATGACCACAATACTGATATGAATCTTTTCCTTACCCATAGCGAATAACTAGTAGCTATAAAACAGAAAATGCAAAACATCAGTCACTAATCGAAACAATAATATATATTTGAAAACATCATGTGCACTCCAAGGAATTACTATTCTTTTACTTACAAATAAACATATCATATATACATAAGACTCCGTGCCAGAGTACTTACAGAGCATACTGAGAAACATTTCTAAAATTCAATGCAAGTTATATAAAACAAAGTTAAAGACTTGAAGCAAACCAGAGTATCACCAAGAGTAAAAAGCATTTAGTTTATTAATTTATTTTAAAATTTCCATTTCTTAACAATTAAGCGCAAAATTTGCTAGATTTACAAGTTATAGGACAGATAAAGATAGATAATGCTTAGAAATCAATCGTTAATGCTTTAGCAGAAACATGTTTTTTTAATTAACAAAATAATACATAGATAATATATAATTTACCAAAAATATTAATATACCAGATTCAGGAAACAGTGATTAAATAGATCATTTTAATTAATAAACAGTGATTAAATCAAGTTGACCGCAACAATCAGTGATTTAACAGGCAAACATCAAACATAAACTAATCAACATCAATGTGTACATAGATACAAAACTATATAATATGCATAGATTTCAAGTAGTGAGCTAACAAAACTAGATCCAACAACACATAGAAGAGCTTAAACAATCAACTTAATCAGATCTGATGAATAAAGTTGCGTAGATTCATAAACATGTATCACTAAGACATCAAGATATAGATACATATACTCGCATAAACATATGAAGCAAAGCTAAATCATGTAACAAGCAGAGAGAGAGAGAGAGGAAGAGAGAGAGAGGACCTTGAAGTTATGGGAAGCAGCGGCTGAAGAGGAGGCTAGTGTAAGAAAGTGAGGAGAATAGGGGGTTTTTAGGAGAATGCGTTGTATTTATAGAGGGGTAACAAACCCTAGCTATTGCTTGCGATGGGAGTAGTTTACGCAAATGGCCTTGCTTGGAATATAAAATTACTAATATTTTATTCATGTTGGGCTTTGTTTGGAGTTTGAGTTGGCGGTGAGAACTAGAACAAACTAGCAGCGTTCAGGGTATTGTGCAAGTAGATTCATTGTCTTATCAGGATTCAAAGTAATGCCCAACGTAATGGCCCAGCCCATGTTCTCATTGGGTTTATCGGTGATTTTTTTTCAATTATTATTAAGGCTTTATCGTATTTTAACCATTGAAGTTTGTACGAATATAAACGCTATTTATATTTGTTTAAGAATAGATGAATTGACCATCAAAATTCGTAATTTTTATACGAACCGCCCATTTACAGCCTTAAACTAAGAGAGTCTTGCTCACTCATTATCGGCAGTGGAGAGTTGGCAATATATAGAAACATTGTCATCAACAAGCTTTTTTCATCTTTCCATTCATATACCCATTAATTATAGTATTGTAATTTATAGTGATATTTTTGTAATCTCTATTGACCAATTTCTTGTGAAGCTCTTGAGCCCATCAATATCATTATTTAAAAATTCCATATATAATAACGGTATCTGTTTGTCGAATAATCAGATTGTCATAAATTTCAAACATCATCACTTCTTCCAACTCGAATCGCTCCATTCAACTTCAAATTTCAAATCTCCAACTTTTAAAATATTTAAAAACATATTTAACAATTTGGGCAAAACTTTCTTGCTTGTCAAAAAAATTGATAGCATTTATCAATTAGGACAACTAATGTATAAGTTCGTTAAATATACAAAGATTTAAATATGTATGTATATATATGCAGTGGTTTAGAAATTTAATATAGGATATAAGTTGTTTTTACAGTCTAAACTGATATAATAATATCTACTCTCATGGACAGCAAGTTGACAAGCCTAAAATTAATTTTGGGTCCTAAGATGATTGCGATGTACACCAGTTCATACTAGGATGGTTAGATCGAATATTTTTAAACAAATATAAATGATTAATGTGTATAAACGTGCAAAGTTCAATAGTTGGATTTCTATTCCCTGTAATAATTACAAAAATTATGTAATTTGGAGATTCCTAAGATGAATTTGCTCTGTTACTTACACATAACTTCTTAGCAATCAATCTCCAAGAATACACGATTTCTATTTTTTTGGTGTAGTACAAAAAAATAGATTGAAATTATTCTTGATCATTGCCCATGAAATGTTTATATATATGATAATGTCATTTTTTTTAAGAGTTCTCCCTCAAAACCATGACTGAAATTTCTTTTTTTATTGGTATACCCTTGTAACTCCAAGCAAATAAAGAGTCAAAGGTCACTGGTTTAAATAAACAAGTTGGAAAAACAAAAAGTCTCAGAAAAACAAAAGGTCTCAAATAATAATTTATATTTTTCTTTTGAAACAAACTAAAAAATGAAAATATACAAATTCCAAAAGTTTCAATAGCTAGTCCTAGCTCCAAAAGACATACAAAGTTGTTACTTATATTGCTTGGACTCCCTCCAAAGACTCGGACTGAAATGGAGCTGATGGATGATATTAAAAACAAGCAGAGTCGCCATGCTCCTTCCACGTTTTTTCCTTCGGACAGTGGTATTGATAAGAAGGTGCACGATCATCATCCAGAGGTCACGAAAGGGTTTTGGAGATTGATCAGTGTTGTTTCATGTTTTGGTGGTCAATTCATGCAATCCCCGATTCTGTAGAATTATGCTGGCATGTACAAAAATGTCGAATTAACCTTGTAGTATAAATAAAATCATTTGTTCGTATATCCAGAAGATCCGTATTGACTGTAAGATGGAGTCTAGTGTAAATTCTTCTCCTGGTATCTAGTGTAGCCACTGAAGTTTCAGCTCCAGTCTAATGTTATACTTTTTCAGTTCATTTATCAATGGTACATTATAAAAACTATGTGCTGCGATATCTGCATTTTGGGTTCAATGAATAGGCTGAAGCACTACAAAGTCTACAATGGAATGGGAAAAAAAACAAAGGAATTGACTATGTTTTGGGGGGTTTATGAAGCAATCTGAAATGAAATATGCTGGTATGGTTGGTTTAATTCGAGATTAAAATTTAATGTAGAATGGGATATTCCTACGGATTCCCTGTACACTAGATTTCGTATTTGTTTCAAACTGAAAAGAAACATCTGGCCGTCTTAGCTCAGCTGGTAGAGCGCGTGACTTTTAATCCCGTGGTCGTGGGTTCGATTCCCACAGACGGCGTGCTCTTTTCATTTTTATTTTCTGTACTTTTATTAAAAAAAAATTACCTCCAAGGTTTATGTCTGCAAATATAAGTTTAAAGCAACAGTAAAATTTTCATTTTCATTTAAAAAAAAAATTCATATAAATATGATAATATTCTTATAGGTAGTAGTAAAATATGATTTTTTTATACATAAAAAAGAATTAGGCCGGTCAACCTCCACTAGTAAGGTGGCTGCTAAATCTTATTGACTTCTCAAACGTTACTAACATATGGACCCCAACTGTCACATACCTACAAAAACAAACATCCAAAAAATATTTATTATAAAATTACATTTCATAAGGTCAAAAAAAATAATCATTTTACTCTTCCTCTTTAAGAACATTTTAGCCTGCATGCCCTTCTAGAATCACCAAAGTATCATTCCCATCCAAGACTATACCAATTTTATATCTCATACACCTTCACTTTTCCAGCTTAAGCCTACTTAATTATTTTAATTCTTCCTCATAATATTTATCATAAATAAGCATTCAAGGCTTCAAATGTGTATACATTGCGACAATGGAACAAAAGTACTCTACTTCTGTATTGCATCAAGATCCTCTCTCAGACGAAGAAGGCGAGACGCTTTCCCTTCGTGATCTTCCAATATATGGCGAAAACAACGTGACCTGTTGTGGTTATGCAGAAGATCATCATGACTTGGATGAGCAAATTATTGACCATTTTGAGTTCTTTAGTGAAGAATGGAGTATCCCTCTATCATCTCCAGTTGACAACATTCTTTTCTGCGGGAAGCTCATTACAAATAAAGATTACAAACAGAGTACAGGTGGAAAGCGAGGCGTCCTGCAAGGGAACTTCAACTCAAAAACATCAAAACCATATTATCGAAAAGGTAAATGCATGAATGCAAACAATGGTTCTGCTTTTAGTTATGCACAGAATTTTAACTCTGTATCAGCGAGCAATTGTATGAATAAATTAGGGAAATGTGAGGACAAGAACAGTATGTTAGCGTATAAAATTACAATCTTCAAGTCCCCTACTAGGTCAAGGTGGTTTCTGTTCCTCTTTGGATCAGCTAAGATTCCAGCAGAGATGGAGATGAGAGATATTAGGAGAAGACAACTCAAGAAATCCATGTCACGGCAGTCACTTGGTGGTGGTTCTGCAAAGATTACGAGCAGAAAGAAAAGAGGGATTGGGTGGTGGAAGTTGATTCGGGCTCTGGGGTGTGCTAACCACCACCATGCAGATTCTGTGATCAAGGCCTCATACAATTGTGCACCACTAATTCGCGAATAATTATTCTACCAGCATTTTTCGTAGGGATTATGAACTATTCTGCCAGCAATTTGTTCAAGGAATGTTATTAATTATCTTACCAGCATTTTGTTCAAGGAATGCTATTAACTATTCCACTAGTATTTTGTTCAAGAAATGCTGTTATATAACACAACCATGTATCATGATACTTACATTTTAAATCTATGAAATTTGTTAAATACAGTATAGATATTGACTCGTTGGGAAATTCAAGGTAGGCTTCTTCTTTTTGATTCAGTGAATAGAATGAGATACCATCTAATGTAGCAATCTAACACACCATTGTCCCTAGGCAATGATTCCAGAACCATGTTCGACAAGCAGACTACAACACTGCCCTGAAAATTTTCTTTCATCGTAGGGTAATGGAAGGGCCTTAGGTTTCATATATGAAATCTGATTAAGATTTCTCCAAGCACAAATGTCGTGTGATTCCAGATTTTTGCACTAACAGAGTACTTTTAAAACAAGGTTAGAGGTAAACTATTAGCAGTAGAGGCAATGAACTCCACAGATTCGTATGTCAGCGCCAAAGATAGAATTCCACCAATAATCTAAAGGAAAGTTATCAAATATTTCAGCCGTCAATTCAATTTTAGGCGACAATATTGTAAATCCCAGCCCAGCAAATTGAAAGAAGACGATAACTTTGTCCTTGTCCATGTTCTCCAAATATGAACCAGTTAGCTAACAAGGCATAATAATTGCTGTGATTGTTTCTAAATGTTTTTATTACTCATTAGTAAGTATTATTCACTATACTCGCGCATCTGCAAAAAATTAAAAAGAAAATCAAATTGAATTTTCTTAGATTGCGATCAATCATGTCTTTAACTTAAACTCACTAGCTTTCCTATAAACCGAGCTTCATATTTTGTTTGAAGGATTATAAGAGCATCCCATGTTGGGGGTGTCAAATCTACGTAGCATGACACTCTTGGGAAGAAAGGTTGTCAATTTTTGGTACTGCTTAACACATCCTCAAAATAGATAAAAAACAAATATTACATGAAATGTATATATATGTATTGTCTCTTCTATTATATTAATTGAAGAAATAATTAATGTGGGGACCATTTGAGCACTTTGTATGTGTGCCACTATTGGAGTAAAAAGTTACCAAATTTGATTTGAATGAAAGAAAAAATAAAATATTATTATTTATAGTGTATTGACAATTTTGGCACCCCTTGAGGGTACCTATATTGGAATTCTCTAAGAGCAACATTCCCCGCAACTCGTGCTTTGATACCAACTTAAATTATCAATTGTTTTAAAACCTTAAAGTGTTAGTTAGGAGGGATCTTTTACTATATTCTAAATGACTGATTTTCAGGACAGTAAATAAGCTCAGATGCTCGTACCAGTTTGACATATTTATTACAAATTAAACTCACAAACAAGCACAAGACAATGTTCATGCATCATGTTAATGCTATACTAGTAAATACTAGTATACACTACTTTCATAATACATATTCTAACTGCTTGAATTCTTGTGTTCTTGGAATACTAGTATTATAATCATTAATTGTAATTTCTTTAATCATAACTTCATAAGCAAGTTGTAAATAATCAATTTTATCATAACAACAATTGATCCACTACAGTTAAACCAAGATCTAGTGTTATATAGATTATAGGATACTCTATTGGTCAAATTATTGCATACTTTAATTATTGAAAAAATGGCGAATTTCCGGGAAAACTGTGGAAGAAATAAAAATAGAGTCAAATGAAGGAACCCCGGAGAGTTTCAAAGAATTTAGCCAAGTTATTGGTCCCACACCGGATGATGAAGACTTTGGATTGCAAGATGCTCACCTGGTTCTCAGGGAAGGAACCCCTAGGTCCTGCCTCTTTCTCCTTTTTTTATGGGTTTGATTTTAGTTGATTAATTTCAGTTTTTTGTTGAATCTTGGAGATAGGTTAGTTTTTAAACTGATTGCAGCCTTAAAATACTTGGAAATTTGAACTGAGTTAAATTTGTAAGCTTTTTTAATCTCATGTCATAAATCCAGTGAAAGATTTTAAATCTGTTCGACTATGTTTTTTTTTCACTTGCAAGGATATGCTATGGATTATTTCGGTAGATTATTAAATCTGGAATAACCGAATAAGACTTTTGATAATAGAATTATATCAGCTAGAGTTATTTGTACTTTACGCTCCAAAGCTTCGTTTCGAAAACACTTTAGTACTAATATTTTAAACACGAACAGTTTGCACTCGTTTTTCCAATTTCGTTTGCAAAATGTACCCCTTGAACATGTTTCCGTCAAATATCTCAGTTACCATTAGATTGAAGGGGGTATTTCAATAATTAGCTGATTGTCACGGACAATTCCTCCGACTTCATTTTTGTGTCCATCTTTCACCTTTTCCTCCCCTGACATCACCTACCCATGCCTCCCCCCACCACAAACACCCTCCTGCACCACTTATATCTAACCCCTCCTAATCTCAACACAACTCCACTTGATTTCACAACTTGTAACTACTTTCATATAGACATATAGAAATCTATTTTTATAACCAAATAATCTATGTTCTATAATTTTGCATTATTTTGAAAAGCAACGAATGGGGTTGTAGGAAATAAGTCTTATCTTGAAATGAACTCCAGTAGTCCCAATGATAAATGATTTATGTATTGATGAGCAAGATTAAAGCAACCATGAGGAAGTCACGGAGGAAAAATGGGTGTAAAGTAAAAGCTCAAAATGAATGTTCGATTTTTATTTTTGCGTTCATTTGATCTGAATCCTTATTGTCTTTGTACAAATTTTGGTGTTAATGGCAATGTTGAGTGAAATTGTTTTATATATATATATATATATATATATATATATATATATATATATATATATAATTCATTGTTTTTAGATAGCAAGAATATGTCACAACTCTATTATATTCATCAAGATTAAGCATGCATTCTGTAGATAGTTTAGACACTTGCTCTTGTTCATGGTGGGAGTTATACCGATGTCCGATGATCATATAACTGGGGAAGCTATATATACAGATCACGAGGCAGCTTTGTTGATGCATTTAAAGTGTAATTAATAGTCTTGGATTGTCTTGTTCACTGTTTAGATTTAACCATGCTATTGCTTCTATCGGCACCAAAATGATAAACAACCACCTCAAGTAACCTACTCATGCATGATTGATTAATTACATAAGCTGGCCAAGAGTTGGTCTTGGGGTTTTCTCCATATTGACAATTAAAGCATGCATGACATAAAACTTCTGACCTTATCCTGATAAATATGCATTATTTTTGCATGACATCAGGTTGTATATTATGAGTACTCACTCAAATTTTCTTTCGTAACACATCATGCACGGGTGACTCAGTGTCTTGGAGTTGAGAAGCCATCTGTGGTGGATCTTGACCAAGTTAAGGGTGACAAGGAATCAAATGCTGTACATGATGGTCATTTCTATATGCCACCTGAAATTGTAGATGCAAGTGTGTTCCAATTTTCCAGTTCTAAGTTTGTGAATTTGAATATGGGCACCTGGCATGCTGGGCCGTTATTTAATCCACAAATCAATATGGACTTTTACAACCCAAAACTCAGCAATACTCGTGTGAGTGTTTGTATCTCTATTTTCTCACTACCTGCTTGCGTTTAATTCTTTTTATTGCTGCTGGATTTCCGGCTTAGTTACATCTTTTGCTTCCCTTTGCAATGTCAGATGCATTAAAAATAGCATAGACGATTGACGAAGTTGTTTCATCATATGAAAGAACTAGATACATTGCAACCTTTGTCCACCTTCATTCAAGAGTTTGACTCCCCGCTTAACATGTTTTATAGTATGCATACAACACAAACCTGTACGAGTGCTGAATTTATATTGGGGGTGTTTGACCAAGCTTTTTTTTCTGGAAATAAACTCTTATTTCCGAAAAAAGTATGTATGTATGTATTTTTTTTTGAAAATAAGTAACTTATTTTTTAGTTTTAAGATGATATTTGGTTTTAAAACTCTAAAATAAATATTTATTTTTAAAAAAATATGAAAATATGTAAAAAATATATAAAAATAAATAACTTATTTTAAGTTTAAGGAACCCAAACGGACATATTATCTGGATTATGGGATGTTGACTAATTAACGAACTATGCAAATATGTCAATTATTTGCACTTAATACATGCCAGCACTAAAAGACACTCACTAGTCACTACATAGAGTTTATTTTCTTTTAGCTAATCATTCTGATAGCAGAGTTAGCTTCCTTTAGACAATTTTAGCTCTTCATTGGATATGTTTCCTTTAGAGAAATCTCGGTTGTTCCTTAATGCTTAGTAGGTTATCTAGTTTATAAGAGAAGTAAATATACAGCCAGCACTTCTGTAGTCTGAAAATAATTAATTTTGTGCTGTTGAATACAGTTTTCTAAATTCTGTATGTGGTGTTGTTGGATGATTGATATTTTGAAAGCATTTAGTTTACGGATTCAGAGGCAGCTCATAATAAATAATCCTAATGAATAGCAGATTATTCGGTTTCAATAATATATGTCTATATGAAGTAACCTAAAATGCTGGATTTTCCCAAACTGATGTCTAAAATTCGAATGCGAAATTGCACACTTTTTAACAGGTATACATGTCAAGTAGGGTGATGAAAATTAGAGATGTATTTATGAGATATACATCTAGTATGGTCTCTCTTGTTACCATAGGCAACCCAAATACGTATATGTATCTCTAATGCGCCTCCAAATTGTGCATAAGAATGTGTATAACCTGTAATAAGAATCACCCTAAAATATGTAAATATCAAATATGTGTATAACCGTCTCCCAGTAGCAGACAATAATATGATCATGTTAAATTCACTTTCTGAGATTTTAAAAGAATTGGTAATTTAACATAGTATTTATGCTATGATCTCGATGACTCGAATATTGATATACTGATCAGAGGGGGCCAACTTAATATTTCTTAAAAGAAATATGAAGATCTAAAATATGTTTTGCTTGGAATATATAAACAGTAAATAAGAGAGGAATTTTGGGAGTTGGGAGGGGCCAAGGCCACCCACAATCTCTCGTTAAACCCGTCCCGACTATGGTGCACCCAAAAAGATATGAGATCCCCACTAAAAAAGGAACAGTGATTCATTTTTTGATCCATAATGAACTTTGAAGAAATGTTGAATAATATGATTATAGTAATCTCATTTCTTGACCTCTTTAAATTTTGGGAGATAAAATGGCATCTTGGATCAATGTTTTGAATTCTTGGTATTTTGCAACAAACTTATAATTGTGTGCCTAAACAAAATACCCTTCGCAAAGTCTAGACAGTTTTCAGGTTTAGACAAGTGAAGACAAAAATGACAATAAGCATAAATACAATCGAGCAGAATTTTGAGAGAAACATGACATAAAAATGACCTAAGCACAACATCGGCTTATCGTTCCATCGTGATTATCACCACAAAGCATTGACAAGAATTTTATACAATCTCAATAGTCTCCAAACACAATTTTTATTACTTTACTCAGGATCATCACTACCACAAATTCAAATTCAATTAAGATTTTATTTAAAAGTATCATTCAAAATTATTGTATTGTGAGAAAGTATTGTTGGAAAAAATGTTGTTAAAAAATTAAATAAATGTTTGATAATATTTTTAATTTATGGATGTTTTGAAATATAATATAAAAAAATATTTTTTTTTTAAATTGATAGTGAAATGTGTAACTATTAAGCAAAAGATGAAAAATAGTTTTTTTTTCCAAAATCATAGTGTACTTACTTTCTCTAAAAATAATTTTTAGACTATAAACACTTTTCTAAAAAGTCATTTTTGATTTTTATTAAAAATATTTTAATTATTTTTCAATAAAAATTGTTATTATCTGTAACAATAATACAATTCCCACCTAACCCTCCCCAAAATCTTGTTACCAATTCTCCTGTTAATAATCTTCTATTAAAAATATGTATTATAATTAGCGTTTATTGTACTTTAAACAATAATTCATCTAACTGTTAATTTTTATATACATATTTCTTCTAATAAAAATTGCATTTTTAGGGGGGGGAAATAATATTTAGCATAGTATAATTTTATATGATATCACCGCAAAAAGTTTGTCAACGGTCAACGTACGTAATCTTGCATATCCGATAAATAAATCTTAATAAATCTGTCTGATATCTACTTGGATATTATTTTACAATAAAACTGTTCTTTTTATATACATATTTCTTCTGATAAAAATTGAATTTTTAGGGAAAAAATAATATTTAGTATAGTATAACTTTATATGATATTATTTTTAACTCACAAAGTACGTCAACGGTCAACGTAATCTTGCATATCCGATAAATAAATCTTGAAAAAATCTGGCTGCTATCTACTTGGATATTATTTTGCAATAAAATTGTTCTTTTTATTAATTTCCATGCATATTCAACATGCAAAATCTGGATTTTCTGTAGTATATATGTCCTAATTGTACTGCGATAATATTGTAAGAAATCGAGGAGTTAGTTGAAATGGAAAGTGAAGAAGAAGAAAATAAATTTTTTAGTGAAGTGAGTGATATTAAATTGATCGATTTTTTAAACGAGGATGATTTTCTTGTCGATCATCGCTTTCGCGATTCTTTGGAAGACCTTCGACTGTCAGGTTTGATTCATACATGTTTGTACACAATTTTGCATGTCTACATTTCATGTTATTGGTTGGATACGATGGAGATTTATGTGGTTTAATTCTTTTTTGCTTAATTATTTAAAAAATAATGATTTTCTTGATTTTGATTGAATTTATGTCGTTCGATTCTTGAAGTATATTTGAAAGACATGACAATAATCTTATGTAATGAGACGGTTGATTGATGTATGTTTCTGTGACTCTGTCTGGTATTTATCTGTGGCGGGAAAACAGGTTTTAAAACTCATCCCAGAGACAAATTTTTACGTGTTGCATAAACTATGTTGTTTCTCGTAGATTGTTGTATTAAAGCAGCCCGATATAAGACTAGTTTTTGTAAATCTTTACTGATGTTTTCTTGATTGTGCTGAGTGATTTGTTAAAAAACAGTGTTTTATTTTTTAATCTCCTTATGCAGTTACATTCAAGGATATAAGTGAGCACGCCAAGTCGTTTACAAGAGTGAATCAGGTGAAAGTGGCGAACACAGAATGTATGCAGCCTCAAAAGGACGAGAAGGTTTCGAATTTGGGATCCTTTGAAGCAAGAAGTGCAGATCCTTTGCAGGAAAGTATCACACGGGATAATGCATTTCGCTCTAGTGCTGGTATATGGAAACATGCTTGTCCGCGTATGATAGTACTTTCTTTCATATTTTTGTAATAAAGATACTTTATTGAACACCTTCCTATTTCAGGTGTTTCGGATCTTAAAGGATTGCCTGCTATGAATGAAGAGTTTAAGAGGCAGGAATCAATCCCGGGAGATAGATCTGCTGACTCAGATTTTACATTTGAATCATTTGACGGTGATACATTCTCTATGGATTGCGTGGAGGATGATATATTTGATGACATAAGAGCGTCAATCTACAGATCCTGTGGCACACCTATTTTTTCACCTGCAAGTTGTGACTCAGTTACTGGGAAATCAGCGTCACTAAATGCCCTCTGTAAGTACATTGCAAATACTTTGTACTTGTGACAGGAACAAAACATGCCAATTTAATGTTTGATATATTCATTTCTGAATGGGGTAAACCATATGTAATGTAATTGAATGCGAGTGCATTTATAATGTAGTAGGCAACATTACTAACGTTGATATATAGAGCAAATACTTGCGAGGTGTTGTAGGTTCACCTAGGAAGAATAATAGCGCATATCTTACAGTGTTCTACTGGTATCTAGTTTATAAGATTATGCCTCTTTTTGTGGCCTGCTCTTGTTTACATTGTTTCCTTTTGTTTGATTTCATAAATGTTGAAAATCAGCCTCCAAGAAAGTACATGTCAGCTCTCAGAAAACGGTATGTAGCTTTATCATTTACTTTTAGCTCACTTGCGTGTGGATGTTTAGCAGAAAAATGTTCTCATATTTTCCTATATTCAGCGAAAGTCCAGTGCAAATCTAAGAAGGCAATCACCAACTCTAAAACCTTCAGAGGCAATGACAATGTCTTCTCTACATTCACAAAATTTACAGGTACTAGTTACTTGAGTATAATGCTAGTATTACTCGTATTCGATTATGGACACAATCTGTAGATGCACACATTGCTGATGAACTTGAAAGACCACTTTGTTTATTACATTGATAACTGATTGATTGTTGTTGAGCATGCTGATAGCCAGTTTTTCATTGTGCACCAGTAGATGTGCTACATAAAATATTAATTTAAGATTATAGTATGGACTAATCAAGTATTAACTATTGTAAAGCACATAAAAGGAGGATATGACTCGACACCAACTGGACAAACCAAAAGGGCTTTATTGGGCTATGGAAGTGTGAAGAAGAGGAAAACTGGTAATGGTGAATTTCTTTTAGTACAGAATGACAAATTAATATATAACCCTCTTCATTTTTTTTGGTGAAGTCGAGTATAATGAGTTTATATTGCTACAGGAGAAGGTTTGATGGTGCATAAACTATCTGCTTCTGTGGACTCGCCTGGTTTTATGAATCTCCTGACACCACCAACGAAGTCATCTTACAGGATTTCTGGCACTGCAACCAAAAGTCCATCATCCGTTCGTTCTTCATGTGATCAATTTTCTGGTACTTCGTCTCCTAAATCTCTCTCTAGCTGTGGAACAAGAAACACAGGCTCCAACAGAAGTAAGATTGCTTCCTCTGGTTCAATCTCTAAGCCTCCTCTCGGATCTTCAAGCAGAAGTAGATTAAGCAATCATACTTCCTCGGTCCATTTATTGTCCATGTCGCACCAACTCAACAGCTCGCCCGCCAGCTCCATTCAGTCGTCTTCTTCAGCTTTTAGAGCTACTGCAAAACTAAGATCCGGTAATTCAAAGGGCAAGTTGAAAACAGAAACTAATAAAGCAACAAGTTCACATCAATTTACTCCAATAAAAATGTTGCCAGATCAACATAGTAAAGGAGCACCAAAAGAAGTTAGTCCTGTTCCAGTATTAACACCAAAGAGTTCCAAGCCTTCAGGCCTCGGCATGCTGTCACCCAAGAATGCTTTTTTTGATGAGGTCGGTAAATCATTATCATCATCATTGGAAGAAACACCAAAAAGTTCAAAACCTTCAGGTCTCCGCAAGCCATCACCCAGACATGGGTTTTTTGATGAGGTCAGTAAATCCATATCATCGTATGAAGAAACACCCTGAAGTTCCCAGCCTTCAGGCCTCCGCATGCCATCACCCAAGCATGGGTTTTTTGATGAGGTCTGTAAATCAATATCATCATTTGGTGTAGACCTGTTTCCATGACTTTACACCTTAATAGTTATGATCTTTCTGTGGTGTTCAGGAAAATTTTACGGTGCGGAGCTCAATAGATATTCTGCCGTTCCAATTAAGATCACCAGAAGTTTTGTCTGATCCTGATGCAAATGCATCAGTAAGAAGAAATGTACCTGGAACTAGGAAGAAAATTGGTTCCCCACTCGCTCAGTCTTTGCATTGTACTTCAAGCACTAAAAAGACAGAAAAAAAAAGAAACAAGAGCATGTTGAAGAACAAAATAAGCAAGGAGGGGAAAGCTCAGAAGGCTGATAATGGCAATTTACTTGATGCCATGAAACAAGTAAAGAAAGATCAGGAGGCTGCCGATGAACTACTTAAAAGTGATTGTAATTTACTTCGTGAAAGCAAAGAAAACTTTGAGGATCAAGTAAAAGACTTGAGCATATATTTTGAGCTCCTTGATCTCGCGGGGAATGAAATAGAGCTTGATGGCCAAAAGAGAAATGCTCATGCACAAGATGAATCTTTGGATGGAGAACACTTCGCCTGTGGCCAGCAGCAGGATTCACCAAGCATTACCCGTGTCCCATTTGCGGATAAAAATTCTGCCTGCCATAACAGTGGATTGCTACAGCTGTCCACAGAATTACCAACACCATTTGATGAAGTATTCACCTTTCCCTCTTTGGATAGTGCTGAGAGGGAGGATAACTGAGCCTGCCTAGCCATTAAAAGTTTTACTCGGCATTTCTTGTCCCCTCCCGTCATGGTTGTGTTGCTGAAGAAATTTACGAATCTCTTCATAATTTATGCATTGCTCACATGAGCTGGAACCTTGTTTTTTTCCTTTCCTGTTTTTTTTTTCAAAAATTCTGAAACACAAGAGCTGGACCTATATTCAGTCAGCTTGTAATTGCAGCATTCCCTGCAATGCAGTTTTTTAATTTTCTTTTTTGGTATGCTTGTAATCAAGATGCTGTCCAGTATGGATTCAGGTATAGTAAGCTTAATCTTGCTCTCCAGAAGTCCAAATATGGTAGAACCTATAAATTACATTGCAGGTCGGTTTTCGATTCTTATAAAAATAATTAAAAAATTACAATTTTTATTGCAGAATGTTACAACTTTATTACAATTTTTTTTGACAAAATGAACTTTTTTATTCATCAATTGTACCGGAATACAATATTCACAAAAGACGTTTATTTCATTTAAAAAATTTATCATCTAACCAAAGATCATGCAAGATATCCTCGCGGAAATTGAGGCAATAAATCTTAATGTCTAAAAAGAAAAGACACCCCAAAAATAGAGTTACATAAGTGAATAAAATTCAGAATTGTGTTAAGAGAGAAAATGATAATTAGATTCCTCCATCCAAACTCTTGCTCACTCCCCTATTCTTTATCATGTCCTTTGAATTGCCTGAATAGAAACATGACAAAACTGGTAAATTTCAATAATATTATAAAGTTATATTTTTGTTAATACTTAAATTTTATTCATATTAATAAAATAATTAAAAGACGTACACCTAACCAGATGCTACTCCAAGCTTTTCAACTCAATTTATTTTAGAAATTATAATAACTCCTTTATCTAATTCATATTTTAGTACATTCTGTAAGTTTAATTAAGCACACCAGTTTAGTTTAGGTCTATAGGTTTTGGTTTAAGTCAATCTATGATTTAGCAGTATTGGAAACCATCCCAGTGGTTCTCACTGGTTGGGATTCAACGACAACTTAATCAACTAATCATAATTTCTTTCTTATAAACTTAGGCCTGCTTGGCCGCACTTATTTTTCAGAAATAAATCCTTATTTTTCGGAAAAAAGTAGGTATGTATGTACTTTTTCTGAAAATAAATAACTTGTTTTTTATTTTGAAGATAATATTTGATTTTAAAATTCTAAAATAAATATTTAACTTAAAAAAAAAAATAAAAATATGTAAAAAAAATATAAAATAAATAATTTATTTTAAATTTAAAAAACCCAAAACGGCCACAATATCCACAATATCTCAGTGGTAAATCAAATACCTGAAAACATATAATATTGCGACTACATAAAACACATATAATTTGAATAGGCATTTAGACATCTCCTTTATAATAGAGCAAACTTTATGTCGTTAAATATGATAATAACGTTATTTATTAGAGTAATGTAGTACCAAATGTTTATTTGGCTTTAAATCTACATTAATGATCGGAGTAAATTAAGGACTATCTTTCCAAATACTATTTGTGGATTAGATGCTTTTAATTTCGTTATTAAGGATTCAAGTTTCCATACTAAATTATTTTTAAATTTTCAAAATTTTGGTTATTATTTGAGCGTATTTAATTTATTTGTTACCTGATCAGTCTCCTAGCTGGGTATAGCTAATTTATAAACATATATCCAAAAACACAAATATTCTTTTCATGTATACTGCGTTACTTTTGACCTTAATACAAATATCAATCTAAGTAGAGCTGTAAACGAACCGGACATGTTCGGTAAGCTCGGTATGTTCGTCCGTGTTCGAGTTCGTTAAGCTCGTCCGATAAGCTTAACGAACTCGAGTTCGAACAATAAAATATGTTCGGTAAGGTTACCGAACATTGTTCGGTTCGTTAAGATTTTCGTCCGAGTTCGTTAAGAGTTCGTCCGAGTTCGTTCGAGTTCGGTAAGCTCGAGTTCGTTCGATAAAAAATAATAATATTTACATTTTTTTTATTTTTTAAATTATTATATTTATTTTTTTTACAAAATTATATATATAATTACCGAAATGTTCGTATTCGGTTCGTGTTCGGTTCGGTTCGGTATGTTCGCGAACTGTTCGTGTTCGTTCGGTTCGTTACCGAACTCGAGTTCGGACAAGAAAAATTGTCCGATAAGCTTACCGAACATTGTTCGGTTCGTTAAGAATTTGTTCGTGTTCGTTAAAAGTTCGTCCGAGTTCGTCCGAGTTCGGTTCGTTTACAGCTCTAAATCTAAGCTATTTTTTAGCTATGATTTGTTAATTAAAAAAAATAGTTTTTATCAGTATTAGAGCATCTCCAACGGGGATAGTTAAAATAGTTAGCTAAAATAATATAAAGTAATTGTTAGGTAAAATTTGCTAAACCTGCGAAGTGTTGTGCTCCAATGGTGTTAGCTATAATAGTTAGCTATATTTCCAAAACTGTATTTTGTTATTATTTTTAGTACTTTAATATATTAGTATATTATAGTTTTTGTACTTTAATTTGATGGGAGCTGACATGGAGCTGTACTTTATCTATATTTTAATTATAGATAATCACTTTCCAATCTGCTAATATAGAGGATCATTTTACCGTTATCTAAAATTTTAACTAACAGTTCTTACCGTTGGAGAGAGTAGTTTGCTATCTCATTATCTAAAAATGCCTGCCACATCAGCTTTTAGGTAACAGATTGCTGAGCTTGGAGATGTTCTTATAACCTATCCCACTTGTAAAATTTAAGATCAACTTTATTTCCCATCAGTCTTGTTGTTTTGGGAGAGGCATTTAAGCAGGCTCGTTAATTCTGCTAGAATTTTGTTTAATTCGAGTCCCCAACTTTTGTTTAAACCTGGAAAGTCTAGGGTTCCCTTTTCCGGGAATTTTTCTAATTGGGATTCCACGATTAAGTTGCTTGTTAGTGATTCGATGAGAAATGCGTTGCCGGTGGCGGTGAAAGGGATGAAAGTTGGGGAGGAATTGGCTGTTACGACTCTTTGGAGGGGGAATGAAAGTTTAGATGATGAAGAAACGATTTTTAAGTTTTTTGATGTTTATGTACGCGTGGGTTTGTATGTCCCTCTGGGGCTTGGTATGCGTGAAAATGGGGCACATTTGGCCGCGGCGGGTCCTGGGAGAGATGTTGCTAATGCAAAATATGCAGATTGGGTAGGGTAATTCTATGTAAATTTGTGGCATACGTATGTTTTCCGTGCAGGTTTATATAGGATGGTTTTCCTTGCTTCTAATATTTGCAATTTGATTTTTTCTGGGTAGGGTAAGAAAGAATTTGGATAAGTTGAGGCCGCCTTCTGCCACCCAACTTCTATTGTCAAATGATGGTGATCAGATGCTTGAAGGTACTTTTTTGTAGTTTGTTATATTAGTTTATTTAGAGTTAGTCAAGAGTTTCTCTATAAATAGATGATCTTTTATTGTATGGAAATTTTATGTTTATTTTGGTAAAATATTATCAGTAACTCACATTGTTTCCCACAATCTTTTGCCTCGTCTCTGCTAAAGTTTGAGAATCCCCAACTTTAATCCTATTTTTTGCATGTTCGCAATATTCAGTGACACTTAATTAGGTATGCATTGTGCCTGCGCAGTGAAGCTTTAAGTTTTATTGATTTTACAAATTCTCCAGGGGTTTGTCCACTGTTAGTTATAGTTATAACACCAAATAATATGTGGAACTAGAACTTTATAAGGAATGGATACAGTAATTTAGTGAACCACTTTTGCATCCACTTAAGATGATAAGATGTTGACATCTGAAATGGATTTAGGCATTTAGCTACTCTACCACATTTTTATTGACTCAACAGTTTGATGACTTGATTAAGAAATATATCATATTTTCAATGAATATCAAGAATTTGGACTTTGCATACCATATATGAACTAAACTGAACCTACTTTTTTCATTTTAACTTCTAAATTTGATTCTGTCGTGTTTTCATGCTACAAATGCTCTCTATATTGAATGAACTTTAAACCTGGAGATGGTTTGTGAAATCATGGTAGGTGAAAACCAGGTTACAGATTTAAGTTCATTTTTTTTAATTTTCCTTCCTTTATATATCCTGATATAATAATGCACCTAGGCCTTGCCTTCACAAGGCCTATGGTAGGATTACGGATCCTATATATGCAAAATTGAAATTTGATGTACTACATTATTCAGTAGCAATGTTAAATATACGGTTTCTAGATTTTTCACGAAAATGTGTAGGATGGCACTGAAGACGGGGCTGAGAAAAATTCAACTGCGTATGAAATACAGACAGCTCCTATATCTGATGGTGTCCTTCCTGGAGTCATTCGCCAAATTATCATCGAGTAAGTGCTCTCTCTGCTGAAAGTGAAAACTTCCCTGCAAGGCAAATTTTACTTGCACTTTTCAGGCTTGATGAATATAAATTTGTAAAATTGAAGGGGGAGTAAGTAGTACCACCAAGTCAAAAAAACTCGATTTAAGGTTTGTTAATCATAAAGGCGGGGCTAGTTAAACTTGTGTACCGCTGTACTTAAAAAGAGACGTAGTTTCATTGCTTAAGGCACTCTTGCAGTCCCAGTTGACATTACTACTTCCGCAGTTTAGTTAAATTGTGGAGCCCATTTTACTGAAACTATTTGCTCTAGATAGATGTTAGGTTTCAGTACACCATTACTAATTTCGATCTATTGATCTACTAATAACCAGAAACAAACTTTTGTTTTTAAAAAAAACTAAAAATGATATATTTTTGACACAGTAGTAGTTCTATAGACAAGTGCAGTGCCAAACTGCCAACTTTTAGAAAATATGAGTTTTCTGTCGGTCGCATTCATTGGTTAGAGCTTTTAACAGTTGCTCGTTTATGCAGAGCATGCTTAAAACATAGTATCCCACTTCAAGAAGTTGCACCTTCATGGTCAAAATGCGAGTTGTGGAAAGAAGCTTTTATTACCAGTAAGTTTTAGTTTTTTTATTAAAGCTTTTAGAGATTGCTTAGAGCAGTTAGTGGACCATGTTATCCTAAATTCCATGTGTTAAGTTTGAATCCATAGTAATAACCAATTATGTGAGTTAAATGTAGGCAATTCTCAATTAACTTTACTGCACTGATATTCCATAATGCAATAATAAAAAGCTCTAATATGTAACTTCATCTTAATGACGAGCGATTCGATACCTTTCATATTTTTATGTTGACTTCTCATAAAATTTGGAACCCTAAAAATAAATGCAAAATTAGTGATATAAAATTTGGGAAGAAGAATTTTGCTAGTTATTTATTTTTGTTCCAAAGTCGGAATTAAGAGGGGTGTAGGAAAACATCATAATAACAGTAGATCTATAAACTATAATACATCCATACTGCAGATAGTTTGAGGCTTTTGCAGCATGTAGAAACAATTCGAGTCCCGAGTTCATGGACATCACTTGAATCAAAAAGCTGGAAAGATGTTACATGGGAAGAAAAGCAATTTGAGGTGTGTAACTTTTATGCTAATATGATAATAAGGTTTTGAGCTTTCACGTAACATGTTTTTATATGTTTCTTACGTTAGGAGGGTCCTGGAACCATCACAGCTATAATCCAGGTAACTACCAACTTCCTCTATGTATAAGTACTGCTGTGTAGAAGATATTTCATTTGTGGTTCTTGTTCATCATTAGTTGTAATGGTATACCAAGCCTAGGCATAATAAAATATCAACAAGGATATCTGCAGCTTGCATTTAGTACGAGTAGTCAAGTACCATTGCATTTAACATATCAAGATTATTGAATCGTAATACCGATGGTCACAATAGTAAAATATTCCAGTCATTGCTCTACTACTAGCTGAATTAAAGCCATTCCACCAGCATTAGCTGAGGGGTAATAAAACCCCATTGAGTCTCATTCCTGCATTTAAATATCCTTCTATTAGTAACTGATGTGCGAAATGAGTGTCCTACAACCATGTCACATTGGTGGTTCCCGAAATACCTTGTCATTATCTTTTGAACTCGTGCAAGAAAATTAGCACATTTTATTCCAGAGAAGAGAAGCACTTGTGCTGCCATTTATAGCATCAGCATCAGCATCAGCATTTCATTAGTTCAGTTCCATTTCTATACGGATGGTAAAGCTAGTAATTTTAACTTGTTCTTGTGCAGGAAGAGATTGTGGTGAAAGCTGCATTAGAAGTTGTCCAGTGACTTCATTTCCTAGATGATATAATCCATGGAAATTGTATACAATATGTATTACAAAAAATGTTAAGAAGCATGCACCTAAGCATGATATGATCTTCTTATCACCCGTTGCCTCTAATAAAGTATGTATGAAATGATTACAATAAGGCTTATGATAGAGGAACTATACTATGAAGTTTAACTTCATATTTTACCAATAAAGTTAAATGGGTAATATTAGGAGGTTTATCAATTCCCATAAATCTCTATATATTAATAATTTTAGTAAATTTTATTAATTTATTAAAGATTGTTCCTAGACTGTTTTTAAAAAATATCAATGTATCACTTGTAAAGCATTGAAACGATACACTAAAAAACCCTACCTCCAAATAGCGGCCTCCCCTTTGTTTTTTCTCAAACAAGCCGAGGGGCTTCCACTGAGTTTTCTCCGGTACAACCCCTTAGTTTTTTCGTTTTCGTTGATTTTCCTTCGAGGGGCTTCCACTGAGTTTTCTCCGGTACAACCCCTTAGTTTTTTCATTTTCGTTGATTTCCCTTCAATAAAACCCAATTTTTTGGGTGTCTGTGTGTTTCTCCTTTTGGAGTGTTTGTTTGTCTCTCCAAAATCCTTTTGGGGTGTTTTGTTATGTTTTTATTTAGTTATGTTTGGGTTTATTCGGCGGGGATTTTTTGAGAATGATTTTGTTGATGCTTTTGGAGATTTGGAAAGCCGCATCGAAGTTGGGGTGGTGGTAATTATGTTGATGATTATTGCAAGAGCTCACTTTTCACAACTTTCACAATCAAAGATTGTTCATCCTTTAAGGTTTTCTACTTTCGACATGTCTATCGTTGATATCCGGCATGTAGATAGTTGGGGTGCCGCTCCTCCAACAGTTTATGCAATTGGGGTTTCTAAACATTGAGCTTAAAATGGTTTTTATGTGATGCTTAAAATGGTTTTTATGTGATAAGGTCAATTGTGATGTTGCTCCTTTCAGGGATGTTGGTGCAGTTTGGATGACTTGAGATGTCTTCGATTTCGTTTTTAGTTTCAAGAATTTTTAAATTTTGTGTGTTAAACGATCAGGAAACAAATCAGGTAATTATTTTTAGTATGTTATTTGTTTTCCTTGTTCTGCGTTTTGTTCTATTTAATGAAAACCGCTATTTGTTCGTCAAAAAAAATATCAATGTATCAAGAATTATTAATATACTATTATTAATTTATAGAGGTCGTGCGGTACTCACAAAAGTATAATTCATATTATATAATATTATTAAATGGATTTCCCCCCTATTTTTTGAAAGTATCTAATATTTATCAAATAATGACAGGAGTTTTTCTTATAATTGCATTTTTTTAGATTTCATTCTAGTTTTTTGTTGATTGAATTTTGGAGTGAAAATGACCAGACAAGTGTTTCTTATAATTGTTTTTAAAAAAATTTCATTTTAGTTCTTTGTTGATTGAATTTTTGACGCACTGGACTTGTATTTTGTTTTAAATTCATTTTATTATTTTTCTCATAAATTTTATAATTTTAAAAAGAAAATTATTAATTTTGATATGTATAATTTGTTTGAAAAATTAGTTTGTGGACTAAATGATAATATACGAAAAATTGTAATAAGAAAATACAAATATTTGTAAATAACGAAAAATTAGATTTAAATAAGAAATGATGGATATTAAATTTTTTTGGAAGTTAAATTGAATAAAAATATATCTATATTATATTATCAACTTAAATTTCTTTGTTAGATCGATATTTAGATCACATATTAAAATAATATATATAAATAAAATTTTATATATTATAATATGAGTTCAAATTATAAATAAATTTATATCAAATATTTAATTTTATATATTATACCTATTTTTTTACATGCATAAATTATATATATTAAATAAAATTCTACTCATTATACATTTATACTTAAATTTTAATTATTATTATTAAACTAAAATTTTAAATTTATTTATTACTATTTTCACATTTTCATCCGATTTACATAAAATAAATATATTATATCTATTAATATAATTTCTCAATCATACGAAAATTTAATATAATTTTTTAATAAATATAAAACTATAAAACATAAGAAATAAATTTATTTAATTTAAAAATCATATAATCTGATAAATCTTGGAATAAACACTTTTCTGTTCATAATTTTGTGAACCTTTTAAGAAAAAACTCAAAATCACAAGCCAAAGGCCCAAAGCACACACTTCTCTACTTGAGCACCATATTCATATTCTCATCCCAAGTGTCAGTCACACAACACCAAACACCTCACTTACACATACCCACTAAACTATACACACACACACACAGCAAGAAAAGGTAAGAAATTTCCTAAAAAGCTCTAATTTCCTACTCATCACATTAAAAACCATCCATCCATTCTTTATTTTCTTCTCCAGCGTCCGATCTTTCTCTCAATCACCGTCAAATCTATCCCCAAGCCCCCCCGCCAAATACAAATTCTCCCAATTTTATTACTACCCTTTAAAGGTTACTCCTTTTTCTCACTTGGGTTTATTTTATTTTCCCAATTAATTATCTCTCTCTATTTTTCTTGATTTTTTCCTGAATATTGGTTCTTGATTTTATAGGTTAATATGGCTGATGGTTCTGGAAGTCCTGCTGGTGGGAGTCATGAGAGTGGAGGGGATCAGAGTCCTAGGTCTAATGTAAGGGAGCAAGATAGGTACCTTCCAATTGCAAATATTAGTAGGATCATGAAGAAAGCTTTGCCTGCTAATGGAAAGATTGCTAAGGATGCTAAGGATACTGTTCAAGAGTGTGTCTCTGAGTTTATTAGCTTCATCACTAGCGAGTATGTGATCCAATTCTTTCCTTGTGTTTCTGTGTGTGTAATTATACAATTGCACTTGTTCGTGTAGAAATCTTGAATATAGTGTGTGCTTGTGGTGTAACTGTAGAAAGTAGAAATACCCATGTCAAAATCTGAATTTAGTGTGTTTGTGTGTGGAATTTTAGAAATACCCGTGTAAAAATCTTGAATTTCGTTTTTGTGTATGTAATTTTGAACACCCATGTAAAAACCTTGAGTTTAGTTGTGTGTGTCTGTGATTTCATAAGTACCCATGTAAAAATGTCAAATTTAGTGCTTGTTTTTAGAAATACCTGTGAAATTATTGTCTTGTAGTAGTCTGTGTAATTTAGAAATACCTGAGAAAATTTGGTGTGTGTGTGTTTGCTTTTAGAGATACCCAGGCAAAAATTTAGAATTTATGCTATGCTTTACTTATAAAGATGAAAGCTTTGGCTGCAAATGGAAGTGATTTAAGGTGTTACACTATGTAGGGCAAGCGACAAGTGTCAAAAAGAGAAGAGGAAGACGATTAACGGGGATGATTTGCTTTGGGCAATGGCCACTTTAGGTTTTGAAGATTACATTGATCCCCTCAAGGCTTACCTAGCTAGGTACCGAGAGGTAATAGATTACCCTTCTAATTTATTGTATTCTTCTTTATTTTTTGCAGTAATTGCTTGTAAGGAAGTTTTGTGGTTCTTTGTATAGTTTGCAACACCAGTAATAAATACATGTGAAGCCAAAGGGTACATGTTAGCAATTGAAACATGTGAAATAATTAATCCTTGCTCTTGCTGATATCCTTACCTGGTGATATTTGTGTTGTATCAGTCCATATTCCTTATGTAGAGTGTGTTACATTTTACAGTCATGAGTTTTAGCTAACACGGTGTTTTTCTTCTTATGTTTGGTTTTGTTGATGGTGGTATCATACAGTTAGAGGTATGTATGCAGTGGCTTTCTTTTCACTTCCCTTGTCTATGTTGAGCATCTTTTTTTTTTGTGCTAGTTATTGTAGGAGTCTCATTGATGTGTTGATATACATGTCTCAGGGTGATACTAAAGGATCTGCTAGAGGAGAGGGATCTGCTAAGAAGGATCCAGTGGGATCTCAGCTTTCAAACCAACAGGTTTATTTTTAGAGTCGGCTGGATCTCAGCTTTTCAAATAAACAGTTTTTGATATTTTCAATTACTTATATATCTGTATTAGCATTTCTGATAAGATGGACTGCAGTTATTAACACTTCATTATAATCTATTAAATTGACAGTATGCTCATCAAGGTTCTTACACACATGGCATGGGCTATGTGAACTCGCAAGTTTGAAATTTCTATGTAAGCATCTCCCCCCCCTTTTCACTCGTGCGTGTACTAATGTCGGAATGTCCCCCATCTTGATTTTTTTTTGTTGACTAATTTGGCTTATAGCCTTACAAATGAGTATCTGTTCTAATAAATTCTCGGGGTGAGCCAGAGTCAAACTCAGGACCTGGGACAACAGAGGATAAACCCTCAACCACTTGGGTTATCCAATCGTGCTCCACCATCTTGATTTTAATTAAATTGATTGCATATCATTTTGTTCCAATACTGCCATGTTTGTTTTCATTATGCATCTTTAAAATAATCTAGATACTTGAGATATATATTATCAGATAAAAATTTTATTAACTGTTTTCAGATATTGTTTACTCAAGTACTCATAAAAGGCGTTAACTTTTCATGTAAAAAATCTGTATACTTAATTTCGGTATTAAAGAAAGCATTTATCATAGTATTAATGTAGACTTGCGGTTGTCTTCTAATAAAATTATATGTATAGAGCCCTTTGGAGTTTGGACTATATTTCTGAAAAAATATTTTTTTTTTTAATTCGAGTTACACTTTGAGAAATTAACAAAAATACAACTTCTTGCAAACTTATTTGCAAGCCTATTACATCCCTGAAAATATATGCAAATATGCTCAACTGAAATCAACTTTTTGTTGTGTTTTTTTTTAATAGTTACAGTTGCATTTGGTTGAATCTGGCTGCAAAATTATTATGTTTTAGTTGCATTGTTGTGTTTTTGCAAATATACTTTTTAAAAATTCATAATTTGCAATATAAATTCAAAAAAACCGTACTTTTGCAAAAAAAAATTAAATGTTCTGTAAAATTGAAATTTTCTATTATATTTTTCATTCATCATTTTCAAAACTTAATTTATCAATGTAAACCTTGGTGTGTATAGAGTTCATGGATAGGAGACAATGCATCCTTGTCCAAGAGTAAAATCTTTATGATATACCTCATCTTGGATTATTGAATACACAGCCGGACCTCAAAGCTTTAGTATAGAATGGCGTTTATATACAAGTTACTCCCTTGCTTCCTTAAAATACATAAGTGTACATATACACACGTGACACACTCACCCCACAGTCCCACACACACATTCATATACATATTTATCTATCTATTTTTAGAGAAAATGGTTTTTGAGTAGGTTTATGATTCGCTTTCATATTATTCTTTTGTTCATCATGATTCTTTTTCAATTTAAATTTCTATCATCTTCTCAATGTTTATTGATTCATGCATGTGTGTGTGCATGTATTACAAAAAGTGTTTTTACATTGTATATATGTATAAGTAACAGATTATAACATTTTACCCCAAAGGGTTACCCTTCCTGAACAGGATATAGATTAAGTTGTTACATAACCAAAGGTATACTATCAATTTTATTTTGCAAAAATCTATCTTAAAATTACAAATTCTGTGATATATATTGTGGGCGGCTTATGGTACCAAAAAAAGCAGCCAACTCACAAACGGTTCCATCTTCCTATCACTATATATTTTAGCTTTTGAATAGACAATGTTCAAGACCTGATTGATTCATCATGTTACATTCAATGAGTGGAAGAATAAAACTATATTTCTTGGTTATATTTTATTTAAGAAGTTACTACAATTTGAAACATATCTATCTAATCAATAAATTTGAAGACTATATTCTTCTAGAAAGTATACTCACTTTAACCTACACACACATGCTTAGTTTGAACTATTTCTATTCAAAAGCTACACATTTAATGAAAGACAGCAGGGTTTTTAAACCAGTTGGCCAAGTAAATAAAAGAAATACCTCGTAGCTCGTAAAAGTTTCCGTATGTGGTGTAATTATATATTAACTAAACTTTAAACTATAAGGTAGATAACAGAATATGTGTACTAATTTTCATTCAGCAATATTGACTTTCTGGGATTAGTGCCAGCTTAAAACTTCTAAACATTGTGACTAATGTTTAAAGCTATGTATGTTCACTTTTAGAATTAAATAGAGTTATTTCGCTAAGATTGTTCCTTGCATAGCCAACTAATAGAGCCAAGAAGTAAATATGGGTAGTGGATTCAACTGCAGTGATGTTTGTGATTTATACTTAAGCTCTGTATCTTTTTAAGCATTAAAACTTAGGGCAAAATTGTCTCTGATGTGCGAAAACACTAGAAGACATGCCCACATTACTAATAGGGTTTTTTGGTTCACATCACTAATAGTAGTTACTACCGGGCGGGGGCGTTGAGAATAAAGTGCAAGGAACAAAAAGAGTTGGAATTTGTCAGGAGGTCATCTACATCATATTTACTAATCTGGTGAGAACTAACAAAAATGAGGAGAGAACTAAAAATGCAGAAAAGTATATTCGCCGCCGCAATCTTTGATGAGCCACCAATTTCCTCTTCGCCTATCACCCTACTTTTCTTATCAAAATGTGAATACCCCAAATAGGTATCTTCTCTCTCCCAGTACACCTAATTCGCCCAAGATGCTACCTTGCTGCTTCTGGTGTGCTGCTCTCCTGCATGAATTTCTCAGGAAGAAAACAAAATGTTCCTGTCATGAGGAAGCAGCTCCATGCATGTAAAGGGTATATATGCAGGGAGCACTTAAAGCCCCCCTCCTCTCCTCCGATTTTAATAGATATAATCCAAAGTAATATATGCCGAAATTAAATAACTTGTCCAGATGGTTTTAATCATTTTGGACCTATATGCTTGTTGCTACTGAAAGTAGCATTTTTCTGGATGTACGAAGGAACGCTTCCATGAGATGATCTCGTGCCATAGATTAATGTGTCTATTTATAGATACTACATAAAGAAATGTTCCCAAGGAGTATTCGACAAGGCTTTATAGATTCGCCTTATTCCAAAAAGTAGAAAAATGGCTTTATTGAGTTTTGTATTGGCCAATACCTATCCAAGGAATTACAAATAGGTTTTTGACCAGATTAGGGTAGAACTGGTAGAAGCCTGTACATACGCAATAGTCTTTAGCTTATAAGAAAGTATGCAATACCATGTGCTATGCCCTAGCTGATTGAATCTTGCAAACTGATTTGGGAAACATAATCTCGAATCTAAATTCAAATGATTTTGGTTAACTATTATATTTGTTTTGCACAAAATAACAAATATTATGTTTGCCCTTCACTTCTCGCATAGTATATATGTAATTGTTGCCATATGTCAATTTGGATATTTTAAGCACTATAAGAAATTGACATATGATTGGAAGTATTGCTTTAGCTCTAGAGATCTGAATTTCTTATTTACTTGGTATTTTATATTGTTGGTCAAAGATAGTTCACTTCTTTTATCAGCAAGCCAGTTGATTTTAAGTTTATTGAAATGATTCATACTTGTTTGGACCATATTTCTGATTCACCATATCTTGTTTTTTTGAAAGGTTGGAGCCGTGACAATATGTCTGGATTCAGATTGTTCTGCTGTCTTGGATTTTATCAGATCGGCATATCATCAAAGTTAATTTCTATGCAAGGCAATTATCAGTTCCTGTTTATGGATTGCACTATTTGCAATTATGTCTCCCGTAGATACTGTTTTAACATACATAGTAAGTAACTTATAGTTTAAATAGGTTTTTATTATCAGAATATAGTACTCTAGTTTCCTTTCCCCAGGAGTCCGTGTCATTTATTTGCAAGGGGAGGAAATACGAGTGAGCTACATGTGTGAACTTGTATGTTATGTACATTTGGTGTTCGCATAATATAGACATGACATATATGTGACGTCGCAAAGTATTAAATTTAGTGTGGAATCTATGCACACTATTTGTAGTAGATGCGGTTGCAGGTTATGTTGGTTAATCTTCTGCTGATTAAAACTGTGCTCCCGAGTTAGAATTGGGAGAGAAGAGAAGAGAATGAAAAAGAAAATTTTGAAATTTTCCCTCCGAGTTGTGCTCCCGAGTTTTTTGAGGAGAGGAGAAAAGATTGAGAGAAATTTTTTAAAAAAATTCTCCACAAAAGTTTCTTTCCAAAAAAAAGGGATGATTGGGATAGAAGTTCTCACGTACTTTTAAAAAAAGTTCCTTCCATATCATTTTTTTTCAAAATTTTCTCGCATCTTGAATAAAAAATTTGATGACGTTAAAGAAATTGTTATTCTTCTCTCCTCTCCCCTTTCCTTCTCTACCAAAAATTTGGGAGCATAGTGTAAGACTTGACTTGTGTTTGGTTGGGAGCCATTACATTTCATTCTCTCCGACCAAACACAATTATGTACTTGCTGACGCCATATTGCATTGTCTAAGTTGGGCTAACTGTTCAAGTCGTTCAGAGAGAATCTGAAAGATGAAATTACTTTGCATGTTTCTGGGGTTGGGGGAATGGAAGAAAAGTTAAATAAGGATTTAGTTTTATCATCATGTATGGTAATTGAAGTGTTGAGGAATAGTAGAGAAATATGTCTAATTCACATTATTTGCAGAAACTATGTTACTAATTTACTGTGTATGTTTACCAAGTACATGAAACACTGAAAAAGTTTATTTGACAAATTTATCTAGTATTAGCATCTACATAGAATTTCAAATTCAAAATTTTCAATTATATAAATATGTTATTTGATGAAATCTAGAATTTCAAATAAAATTCATGTTCAACTTGAGAATTATAATGTTGTATGTTCAATTCGGAGATTTGATCGATGTGAGGAAGGGAAAATTAATTCACCGATAAAGACGTTTTATTATTCAGGTTCAGGTCTTTGTTCTATTAGAGTAATAAATAAATATTACGATCTTTTAATTTTTAAATTTTTTGATTCAAGTCTTTCTGTTTATTTTTAACTTGTATCTAACATGTTAAAAAATAATTTTAAGATAAATTCGGGTTGAAGTTTTAGTGGCATTTTAATAGTGTGACATATAATCACATGATTTTAATATTACTGTTAAAATTAATATACATATATATTATATACAGTTCAAAACTACGGTTTATATATGTTATACCCAAATTTCAAGGTGTTATTTGTAATAGGCTAGTATTTATTGGACTGAATTTATAGTTGTTCGGGTAGATTATGATTGTTGTTATTGAAAAAGGCTCTCCGCCGGGCACTGCCTCTCCGCCATCTATGCCAGTCAATGTCGATTGAAGGAGATCGCCATCTATGTCAGTCAATGTCAATTGAAGGAGCTAATTGAAGGTCATAACTCCGTATTCCCCGAGTTGTCCTCACAGGGGAGTTATGATGTGCTGCTAACATTATCTTGGAAAATCATTTCCCTGTATTAAGGTGGGTTGCCCTCGTCTGGGACTTAGGATGTGTCCTACATTTGCGGTAGATCTAGTGCTGGCCAGTCAAGGTATCCAAGGAAATAGCTGTAATGGACTGGCCCACGGTTTCCAGGTCAATGTCGGATCCATGAAATCCTTGAGCCTTATACTTGGTTTTAACCCATCCATACAAACCCGAATGTAGAGTCCTTTTTCAAGTAGGTTTCTCTTATTTTTTCCTATCGGGGCCTCTACTTCAGCAAGAACTATGTGAGCTTGATCCTTTATAAATAGGGGTACGTAGACACATTGTTAGGGATTGGACGTTAATATCCCCACCAACTAAAAAATCCTAACAATCTCAGCCTCAATATTCAACAACCACCACACTCCAACAACTTTTCAGGTAAAAAACATCATCCTAAATCTTGATTATGGTAATGGACCTTAAATTTTATTGATACCAAATTCCTTCATCAACAATATATAAGGTAAAACGCCTATATTACAACTGAATTAATTTTTTCATGTACAAATTTCAAACTAAGTTAGACAAAATAGAATTGTTTGGGTAAAATGAAAAAATTAATTATGACTCAAAAGATCTAAAAGTAAAAGTGAAAATATATCCAAACTTAGTTATCCAACATATATACTACTAACATATACATAGAAAGATATATATAAACTTAACGAACACACACACGTTGAAAATATTTAAAATAATGGAGCAAGAAATATAATAAATTTAAACATAAACAATGAAGTCTATAATCCAAGAAAATTAACTAATGTGTGCAGCATATAGGTCCATGGACGATAATGCAGCTTAACTATAATGGGAAAAAAAACATTCTTCAACTTCAAAACAGAATCTGAACCCTAGGACTTAACATTGTGTATATATATATATAGGGCCTGTTCCCGGCCAACATTGGATAGGAACCACCTTCTGCAATATTCCTATCCAACGTTGGTTGGGAACCGATATCTATATACACACACACATGAAAAGGTGCTAGGTTTAGGGAGGATTTAGTTGTGATCAACTGGTACTGGTGGAGGATGATGGTGTGCTAACATACTTTTTCGCCCAAACGTGCTTTCCATTGATCATGTACTTGGTGCTGATGGTTACATCACAAATCAGAGGAAGAATTGAGCTATTTTGAACAACCATTCGAGCATATAGTGGTTGCCCCCCCTCCGGCTCCACTCCTTCGAAATAAATTCTCTTGATGAAGTTGCCGAATTTCCTGTCACGCGGATACATTTGAAAATTTTGTATAAATTCAAGTTTATAAACTTTGCTAGACATAAGAAATGACAATTTTCAGTGGCAGAACCAGGATTTACAAATAGACGGGGCTAAACTAATAAATCACTAATTTTTTAAATTTAACCAAGACTCAAATTAGATCATAACTAAAAATCATGATTTGAAAAATAAATTATTTATTAATTTTTGAAGGTCAGCCGGACTAGATCCTAGACTAACCTCCCCTTAATTGGTTCCGCCCCTGACAATATTATATAAAAGAATATTCATGATCATAAAATGAGGAATACACATGCCTTGTAAAAAAGCCCCAAATTTCTGGTTCGGAAATGGGGGAGCCTCTTGAGAATGTCAAGAATACAGTCCTGTCCTCCTCCTGCACATCAGTCTCTTCCTCATGAACATTTAGGCCACGCAAAAGCACGCACAGTTCATTATCTGGAATTGGCCACCTAGTGTTCTCCATTTCATTCTCTCCATTAACAGTAGTATCCACAAATCTCACTCTCCGACCAAATGGTACATTGGGAAGTATTTGACCATTAATGTTCCGAAATGGTCCATTAACAAATCCACCAGCAACGTCACCATCAACAAATCTCACTCTCGAACCAAATAGTACATTGGGAATGTTCCGAAATGGTCCATTAACAAATCCACCAGCAAGAATAAAGCCATGAGTGATTTGAAATCCGACTCCATTAAGAACATTGTTTTGGACTTCTTGAGGATCAAGAACAGGTCCAGCAACAAATTCTACTCCACTATTGTTCTCCACTTCTCGAGGACCATAAACAATTCCAGTAGCACCGTATTCAACTCCATTGAGATGATTGTTACTGAATTCTCGAGGATCATTAACAAATCCACCACCAACATTTGTATTCTCGAAATCTCCAAACATATTATTAAAAGCCCTTCGGGATATCTCGTTCATAATCTCCGTCTTTCCCTCAAGAATCTCTGAACGTCTCTGATGCAATTCTACAAAACCAACATTCCGATTACACAATTCCTGGATGAGAGATATGTCGCTACGCATCTCCCAAACAAGATCAGTAGGAGAAGTTTCCAACCAATCCAAAAGAGCCACAACTTGATCAGCCAGCATGCTAATCTTCTTGACAGACCACTCTGTATTTACTTTGTAGACTGCATTAGCACTCAACATGTTTCTTTCAAGCCACAAAAGGAATGCCACAACACTCAAGGCATCAAATGGATCACGGGCAAGGCTATAAATCAGGGTCGACACCAGGGCTCGATCAATGCTGTGGAACAGTCTATATTCCTCATCAGAGACTTCGGCATGAAGAGGAATGCGAGTCATTTTTTTTTCTGTCTAGTTTATTAATTTTTGCAATGAAATGTTGAGCAAGAGTAAGATATGGAGCTATGGAGCTAGCTAGTACTGGTTTATATAGACTTGTTGATCATGAATAAAAATCCTCACGTTCAACAGACGACAGATTACTTTCTGATTATAAGTTGGATTGTATTCTTTTGTGTACCTTGATTTCTTTTTGAGATTTTATTAAGATACTGTCTAGTATCGGAACAATTGACCAACAAAATTAATATTTTCAACAGATTACATTTTCATTTAGCCCCGCGACTTTTTTGTATTGGATATAGATTTTGTAGTATTTCGTTGGATGTCAAAAATTTAGGATATTTAATTTGGATTTTTTAAGATCTGGGTATATTTAATCAATATTTTAAAATCTTTTTTAAAGTTGAAATTTACTCTAAATTTTAAAAAGTTTGGAATAGATTTGAATTTTAAATAATCTTTTAAAATCTCTAGATATTCAATATGTATTAATAACAACTAACAATCTATTAAAATCTGATATTATTCAAAAAAAATTAATATGCATAGATTTTAAAAATTCGTGGATTATATTTATATTTGGATTTTGTAATGTCTTTTAAATATTTTGAAATCTTACCAAAATCCAGACATTCTATTGAATTTTAGACTGAATTATGTATCAAACTTTGCATTGAGTCTCTCTCAAGCTCTCAATCCTATATAGGCGATGTAGAATCATAAAGCAATTATAATTTATTAATTATTAATAATTTCTAAAATCAGAATAAAATACATTTTTTAATTCTGTTAATTCTTAATTTGGCTCTTTTATAACGATGAGAATAAATTAATTATAAAAGAAAATCATACTCTTGGAGTATGAACTTTTAATTCCAATTCTATTTTCAAAAAATCCTCATGATATATAACATAACATGGTATCTATATTATCTCAGTTTCAACGGATGACAGATTACATTCTGATTATTAGTTTTTTTTCTGAAACGATCATTCTAATTATTAGTTGTATTCTTTTGTGTATCTTGATTTTAATTTTTCAGTTATTCATATTATCACGTAAAATTATATAAATGTACGAAATATGGTGCAAGTCCACATAAAAATATCTTCTTCAATTTTTTTTTGAGTTTTTATGAAGGGAGTGCAAAAGATTCTTTTTACTAATTAAGTTTATATATCTTACAAATCAGTATATATTCTAACAAATTTTAAATGAGCAAAAATCGAAATCCGAAAAGAGAAACGGAAAAGATATTTTTATATATGAAGATAATATATTACAGAAAAGATTTAAGCGTACAAGCAATATCTTCACTATCTAGTATCGGGATAATCAGTATTGGAATAATTGACCAACAAAATTAATATTTTCAACAGGTGATATTTCATTTTAGGCCCCGCGACTTTTGAATACATGCCATCTCTCTCTCTCTCTCTCTTTTATTGAATTTATTCTAATTTTTTTATGTTAATTGATCTTACTTTAACTCTTATACAACGACGATAATAACAGTTAAGTCTTCAATCGAAGAGAAATAAAATGTTGTTGTAGCATACAATCTAGCTCCAAACTCTTTAGTATAAATTAACGTACTATAGAGTTTTGAACCAAATTGTGTGTTGTAGCCTGTAGGACAGTACTACTGCAGCTTAATTATTACAAAAACATAAATGGAAAATCGAGAGTACTTGAAGTTGAAAAACGCAATCCGAAGCCTAGGACTTGGAACATATACATGTACATATGAAAAGAAGATAGGTTTAGGGATTAATTTTGTGGTGGATTAGCGGTACTGATCCAAGGAAGCTCTAGGAGGTGGTGTGCTATTCTTCCTCACATACTTCTTTGCCCACACATGCTTCCCATTGATAACATACTTTGTTCTGATGTTAACGTCGCATATAAGAGGAAGAATTGAGGTATTTGGAGCTACCATGCGAGCATATAGTGGTTGCTCCCCCTCCAGCACTTCTTCGAATTGAATTTCTCTGATAAAGTTTCCAAATTTCCTGTCAAGGATACATATGAAAATTTTGTAAAAAGTTGGTGCATAAATAGGAAGAATAAACTTGAAAATTGTGAGATTATAAGTGTGAATTAATCAGAGATATGAGTAAAGAAACTATGTAATTGAGGCTTCATATATATGTATATATAATATTGATATGAAGCATCAGTAGTGTACTGATCGAAACCGTGTATATATAAATAACAAAAATACCATCAGATGGTGTAGCGGCCACCTTTTCAATTATCGGACCAATTGGCAAATATTGTGTGTATTGAAGACCTTAAAATATTTCAAAGACAAACACATTAATCATGTCTAAAAACAAATTAATGAAGGAGAGGGGAAGTAAATTAAATACATACCTAGTGAAGAAGCTCCGTACTTCAGATTCTGTAACGGCGTAACCCTTTGAAAAGGTCAGGAATATAGTCCTATCATCAAAGTGCACATCAGTCTCTTCCTCCGTAACATTTAGTCCGCTAAGAAGTACTGCCAGATCATGTTCCGAAATTGGACTCCTAGCTAACTCCCTGATTTCTGGTCATTTCATGATCCTCAGACTTTCTCATGTTCCGTGTCGCCACATATCCCATTCTCGGACCGACTACTACATCAGGAAGAATCGGACCATTTTTCATATAGCTATCATTAACGAATCCACCAGGACACCCAACTCCATCCATGTTCTCGTGTTCACGATGACCATCAACAAGCCCACTAACACTTCCGCATCCTACTCCATTATTATTCACGATCCTCAGTTCTCGAGGATCATCGTGAATAAATCCGACACCAAATGGAATTTCAGCTCTATTATGCACGATATAATTCCGGAGTTGTGGAGGATCATGAACAGGTCCAACAGCATATTCGACTACATTCTTGTTCTTGGGTTCTCCTGCACCACCAACAAGTCGACTAGGCATTCCAAATCCAGCTCCATTGTTAATCATCATGACTTCTTGGGGACCATGAACGAATGCCATATTAGTACTACTTCTTAATTGATCAAAACCACTTTGAATATTTGATCTCTTCATCATGACTCGATGATCATAAAAAGAACTCCTACCAATTTCATCACTTCCAACTCCATGACAATTATTGTTCTGTTCTCCTTCCGGATCAAAAGCAGCTCCAGCAGCACTTCCATCTCCGCCATTCTGATTCTCAATTAGTCCAGAAAACATATCCTCAAAAGCGCCCCTAACACGCATCTCATTCAAAATCTTCGTCTTCCCATCAAAAATATCCAAACGCCGTCTATACAGTTCCCCAAAACCAACTTCTTGACTAGTTAATTGCTGAATCAGAGATATATCCCCACGCATTTCCCAAACAAGACTAGGGTTTTTCAACCACTCTAAAAGAGCCACCACCTGATCAGCAAGCATGTCAACCAAATGGCCAGGCCACTCTGCATTAACTTTGTACACTGCATTAACACTCAGCCTGTTCCTCTCGAGCCACAAAAGGAATGCCACAACATTCAAGGCATCCGATGGATCTCGACCAAGCCTACCGATAAGTTTCTTGATCAAATTGATATCAATGGTGTGAAACAATTTATACTCCTCATCAGAGACATCTGTCTTGAGAAGGATGCAAGGGAAAAGGGTGTTTGGAAATGCCATTGTCTTTTTTTGTTGTTGGTTATTAGTCTTTGCAATAGAATTTAAATGTAGCTAGAGAAAAACGACCGGAAAAGCAAGATATGGAGAAGAGTCCTGGTTAATTTGTATATACCCACATCTACATCTATATACAATTATATCTACGTCAATGAATAGAATCTCATCTTCAAAAAGTAGGAATATTTTTATTATTATCTGTATTCTACGGTTATATCCCAATATCCCATTAGTAATAATCTCTATTAAGCCTATAAAATAAGATAATATAAATTTACAAATTTTTTAATCTTTTAATTTCAATTATTATTTTAGTAAATAATTGAAAAACACTTGTTACTTTATTAACAAACATATTTGTGATATTTTTAATTTTTAATTTTTTTATGATGAGTGTTCAAACAACTTGAGTTCAACATCATGTGTTAAATAATATGAACAAATATTTCATCACCTAGGTTCCGTTTGAGATTGTTATTCAAAATTGTTGTAATGTGAGAAAAGTGTTATAAGAAAAATTTGATGATTGTTTGGTAAATTTTTTGATTTATGTATATTTTTATATATAATATAAAAAATTAATATTTTTGGAGAGATTTGACGTTGAAACTTGCCGTTATTTTCTCAAGCTTTTTCAAAAGTATGGAGCGACATACTTTCTCTAACAATAATAGTTTTTAGATTTTACTAAACATATTTATACTTGTTTTTTAACTAAAAACTGTTCATTACCAAACGGACCCTAGTTGGTCATGCTAAACCCAAAAAGATAGTTTAAACGTAAATATAATTTTTCAAACTATATATTGTTTTACTTGGATAAGTATGTTTAACACATGTTATACACACAATTTATTTAGGTGTTTTTTTTTAATAAAATGGTGATGTTTTTTAGTTATTTATACATTTGAAGAAAAAATGAGTGAAAAATATTTATAGAACACATACATATTATAATTCGTGAATAAATAATTCTTTCAAATGTCAAATGATATAAAATATAAATTGAGTTTGTCATTTTAAATTATAACATTCATACTGAAATTTGAATGTATCAATTACTCTTTTTAAGAGAATTTGTCTTTGATTTCAAATCCAAATTTATATATTTTTTGTTATTCAAACATGTCATTGTATTTTATTTTGAAACAAAAATGTTATTTGATTAAATTTATAATTTCAATTGAAAATACAAGTTTCCATACATATCTTGATTTCTTTTAAGATTTTATTAATTAATTAGATTCAAATCAGATATTATTTAAAATGACAATATTTACAGAGAAGATTTAAGAGATTTATTTAATTTTGATTCTTAAAATTTTAAAATCCATTTTAAATTTATGAAATTTTGAATGATTCTCTATAAATCTAAATTTATTAAACTCTAAATCAATTCTATAGACAAAATTTTAAATCAACTTTGAATTCTTTGCGAAGACAAAAAGGGATGAATGATGAAAATGCAAGGGTGAATTGGTTCTATGGCTAACAATGATCAATTTTAAATATTACCAAGTTATTAACATGTCAGCTAGTTAAGTTCAATTTACAGTTCACTGTTAGCTAGCTATACCACATGCAATGTTGTACTAAAAAAAACACCAGATTTTTTAGTCAAGTTCGACCTCTATCCGTGTTGATCTATCTTATGTCCCCTTACCTACTGGTAAAAGAGTATAATAATATTACTCACTGAAAACCATAACTATGTTACAAGATTACTAAATATTCCTCCCTCCAACCCCTACAACTGATATATACTAGCTTGTTGAAACCCATGTTCCTTGAACTCTCCTGCTCTCTAACTTCTATACTACCATAGTGTAGACTTCTCTAGCAACTAGTCCCGTGAACCCTATTTCACAAGTCTAGTTATCCAGACACAAAAACAATTATAACTCAATAAACAAGTGAGTAAGTACAAGAACTCATCAGGTGTATATATATATATATAATACTAGAGCTCAAATAAATAATATCTAGGAAAGCTTTGAGTTGAAAATTTTTGTGTATAAATATATCAAATCATTTTGTACATCACTTGGTGAAGAAAAAGATTATACACACGACTATATATATATAAGAATATATTAACGTTAGAATTAACCCAACAAATATGCATGCTACGATTTGAATCCTATTCAACGTATACATTTATTTGTTTGTATAATTCAAACAATAACGTTCTAAAGATAAGATATACTATACATAGGATAATAAAACATTTAAAAACGAGCCTCAATATATAATTTAAATTATAAAGATAAGAGTTGGTTAATGATAAAACTTTGAATAAGTCACAACTCCTATAATTTAAGAAAATTAATTTGAGTAGGAAAATATGTTTGAATAAATAGTATTTGAGCTCTAATATAATATATACACATATATATATTAATATAATATATACACATATATATATTAGATAAACTCGTACAAGAGTATATCTGAAGTCTATTCGCTGACAGACTCTTCTTTCCTGTGCCCTCCAACATCTTTCCATGTGCCCTACAACATAAGGTTAGCATATATATTATTACAAGTTTATCAGCTTACTTGTAATAATCATTAAAATTCAAAAGAGTTTCAAATGAGTGTGAATTACACTTCCAAAAATTTTCACTATTGATCGAACAATTTCACACTTTATATAGGAAGTTACGTAAATTTTGTAATGCCTACCAAACAATTATTTGCATCGAGTATAATAAATTTGTTATTCTCATTATCTCTTTATTTAATACAGTATAAATTTTTAATTATTTTTTCAATAATACTCTTTAATTTTTGTCATGACTTTTTTTCATATACATATAGAGTTAAAACAATGATTATGAGTACAGAAATATAAAATAAATAGAAAAATTAAAATTTTAATATGCATAAATTTTTAAAAAATTTGCAATTTGAGATAGGAGTATTAAAAAAATCTCAAAATTATATTTTAAATTTATACATAAAAATTTTAATAAAAAGAATTACTATCTTAATTTCTTTTTAGATAATTGGCATTTGAGTTTTTACACACATTTTGAATAGATTTGACATAATTGAAATTATTATTTTAATTTAAAAAATTATAAACTAATAATTTTAACCACAGCAATTTATTTTAAAACAAAGGAACGGATAATAGTAATAAATACTATAAAAGCATAGGAGGAAGTATTGCACATAGGCATAGGTATACACCGTACATGACATGAAAGTTAATGTAGCAGCCGCACTTCCAACTCCGCCGTTCCGGTTCTGCATTAATTGTCCAGGAAACATATCCGCAAAAGCCCTAGCAGTCTAACACACATCTCATTCAAAATCTCCATCAAGAATATCCAGACGGACGCCTTCTATTCAATTTGAATGAGAGATACAGTATATATGTCCCCACACATTTCCTAAACAAAACTAGGGTTTTTCAGTCACCCTATAGAAAAGCCACCACCTGGTCAGCAAGCATGTTAACCAAACAGCCAGGCCACTCTACGGTAACACTGTAGACTGCATTGACACTCAGTCTGGTCAACGTCAGCCACCCGAAATTCCGAAATTGACATAAAATTAATTAAAAATATATATTTTTTGATAAATTTTTCCTAATTTAAGAGTTAAATTATTGAATATTTTGAATTTGCCTTTCCAAAAATATGTGTTCATGTAAATAAATTATGATTCTTTTGATAATATTTGATGTTATTTTTAAATTGTTTTATAAATTCATATATATATATAGACTATATGTCTATATTCATAATTTTTTATTATTTTTAAGGTTTGGACTAATTAATATATATATATATATATATATTTATAAAAACTATATATTTTTATTATACAAATTTAAAAAAAATTAGACCCCTCATCAATAAAATTCTAGCTCGGTCCCTGCACTCGGCTTGTTCATTTCAAGCCACACAAGGAATGCCACAAAATTCATGACATCTGATGGATTTCGACCAAGCCTCCGAATAAAAATATTATTTTAATCAGGTTGATGTCAATGGTTTGGAACAGTCTATATACTCTCCATCAGAGACATATGTCCAATTGAGAGAGAGATCGGGAAGAGGGTGTGTTTGGAAATGTCTTTTTTTTTTTTTGGTTAGAACAAGTTTAATGTTAAATGAGAAATGATTATAGTTAATATTATAATATGACATCAAAAAATATGTTTATATTAAAATAGAACTTGCAACTCTAATATTAGTTTCAAATTTTAATTAATTAATTTTAAATTTCATAATATTTTTTCAAACTTTTTCAATATTCATTTAAAATGAATCAATTTACACTTCATTTTTAATTATTTAATTATGTGGGAGAGGTGATTATAGCTATCTTTAATTGTATCTATAAAACTAATTATCTATTTATGTATTTTTTTCATTTAATGATAACTATAATCTTTATTAAAATCAAAGGTATTCCAATTAACAATTAATTATACTTTATATTTTAAGAATTTAAATCCAAATTTTAATGATTATTAAATATGATTTAAATGTTTAAGAATTTAAATCCAAATTTTAATGATTACCAAATATGATCAAATCAAGAATTTTAAATGAAATTCATATTTGCAAATAGGCCATAAGTTAATTTCTTTTCATAAATGTATTACATAATAATTTTAGAAATAAAATATAAAATAATATTTACTCAACTTTATACATATGTGTGTGTGTATATATTATACAATATTAATCTTTTAAAGTATAAGTTTATATATACTTTCTTTAGTTTTCAAAAATTCAAAAATAAATTTTATTCTTAATTTTTTAATATTTTCTTATAGTCTTATTTCATTTACATATTTGGATATCTCAATTTCAATCTAGTTTAGAGTCAATATATTTTAATAATTTTTTATCTATAAATAATTTCATAACGGTTCAAACTCATAATAAATTTTTTAAAAAAATATATTTCATTTTAATAATAAAAAATTATATTTATATTTCAAATTATTTTAAATAAAATATAAATTTATATTATTATTTGATTAAATTCATGATTTGAAATAAAATGTAAACTACCAATCAAGTTATAAAAATATTATTTAAAATGACAATATTTATAGAAAAGATTTAAACAAAATCGAGCAATATTAGAAAAATCTTCACTGTCCACCATCACAAACTTTGACGAATTGAATTAATACTATTTTTGGCAGGGAAGAAACCTAGTCTATGATCTAGTTGTGGAGTGTTGGACGCATATAATAAATATGACGCATATGGATTATATAATACCAAAACTGATCGATGCAAATTTGGAAAAGCTATAACAAATACCTAATCTTTTCCTCCAATTCTTATCAAATTCCTCGCTTTCGATTGTAGGTTGTTCCTATATATTTTCGTTCTTACTTTCTCCTTTTTTTCAATTCTCATCAAGCTCCTCTCTTATATTATTTATCGAATATTTCTCATCAACCTCTCCCTTTTTTCAATTGCAGATTGTTCATATTTTCATTCTTCTTTTTTTTTTTTCATTCTCATCAAACTTCAAATATTCTTGAAAAATGTTTTCTGTTCAAAACATACCTGTTTTTATTATGCTAGTTCTATTCAGTTACATGGACTGGCCGAGCTTTTCAAATTTCTTTTTTGTGTGGATGGAAGATAAAGATGATTATTTCATCTATGAAATGTTAAAACAAATTGATCTACTCAAATATTTTCCCTTCGGACACTTCCACCATGAATTCATAGATTTTATTACATATGGAAGTCAATTAGGTATTCGAGAAGCTTTGTTTTACCAACCTTGCAGGGAGCTTTTGGAAGATGGTCTTCTTATTGATGAATCTCTAAATATTCTATCTGGAATGGCTCAAGAAGGTGATTTGCTATCTAGAGTTTTTTATAACGTTTTTACAATAATTTACAATAATGAAAATGCTCAAGGTTCGATTGAAGACCTGGAAGATATCATAACATCACCTTCAGCAGTGCAGAAAATAATCAAATGGTTTAAAATTATTAAAAAATGGCGTCGTACTCTCCGGCAACCGGCTGTTTTCGATTTTGATGAAGATGTACCTCCTATTTGTAACTCGTGGAGAGAAGATGAAGCACTGCATTTTAATGCAAATAAGTGGCCTAAATCCGTTAGTGATTTACATGGATTTAGTTGTAAAAAGTGCAGGGTAAGGATTGTTATGTATGATTTCTGTAAAAATGATTTATTTTAAATAGAAACTTGTAAGCATCTCCAAAGGGAGTAGCTCTAATTTAATAAACATGGAAGCAATTGTCTTTCAAATGCATTGATTAGCTATAATAAATAGTTATATTCATTAAAATAGATTTTATTATTATTTTTAAAATTCAATAATTATATTCTATCAGTTATATAATAATTAATTATATATATATATAAAAAAGGAAATATTATAAATTAAATTAAAGTTAATTAATTTTTTTATCCAATAGAAGTTAAAATATAAAGTATAATTAATGTAAAGCTAATTATTGATAATACTATAATATTTTTATATATATTTATGAAATTTTAAAAAAAATATATTTAGTATAATTGAAAATACAATAAATTATTTAAACATGAGAAAAATTAATCAACAAAAATTATTTTTATATATTATTGAACATATAACTTAAATTATATTTTATTATATTAATATATCACTATTTTTATAAATATTTCATATATATTAACATAATGATATTAATAATTAATAAATTTTGTTAACAATAAAATACTATTTTTATACTTAATAATATATAAACTTAAAAATATAAAAAATAAAATAAAAATTATAATACATCAAATAAATTGATATTATATATATATATTAAATTTTTAAAAAGTGTCATATATATTTTCAATAATTATATAAGTAATTAATAAATTTGGTTAATAATAAAAAAATATTAAATATTATATATAATTAAAAATATTGAATATATATATATATATAGAATAAGTATTATAAACATATATATTAAATATAATATATGTGTTGGGTTAAGTTTAAATAATGAGGTTTAAATGCTTATATGGATATTTTTAAATAGTGGCTATGAAAACATGATATCTATAATTTTAGCTAAGAGAGGGTTGGAATATGTGGTCTATTTGTAAGGTTGTAAAGAAAAATAATTTATAATATAATACTAAAATACCCTTTATATTGATTTAAATCTAATAAAAAAAATAAGTGGCTGAGCCTAAATATTCAATACATGAATGACCAAATTTTATCAATAAAAAATGGTTTAAATTAATTAATGTAACATTTTGTGATATTTTTGTTGAATAATTCATTCCAATTTGTTTAATCATTCATTTACAAATATGTTACATAGTAAGATAATAAACTCATCATAATATTTCTAAATTAAAAGACAAAAAAGTAATATATAATAAATTATCCGGGCAATAGAATATCTGACTTAGAACCTCTTTTCTATACTATAATTTAAAAGCATATAGTAGGTAATTTTATAATAAAATTATTTATATAAATTAACACACATGCAAAACATTAAAATTATACTTATATGTACTATATTATTAAATACAAAAAATGTTTGATTTTTGGTTATCGTTCAGTATTTTTCCTATTACAAGTTTATTTTAGAAACTCTATTTTAATTAAAACATATTTATTTATTTTTAATTTAAAACAATCTTTATAATCAATTTATTTTAAATAAAACATATATAACTATCATAATTTAAATATACTTTTTGTTTCCCAGAATAATCAATCTATTACAGAAGGGGGGTTGAATGTAATAGTGCCTGTAAATCGATTATGAACACAAGTATGTTGAATGGAATACTGTTTTGTATTAATAATGAACTTGAATACAAAACTCTCTCAAGATATAAAGTTCTTAAGAGCTGCTAGGTTACAAGATATTGCTTTTATATAAATTCTTAATTCGATATAATTCGACATTGAATTATAACATATCTCTGTGTTTATATAGACACAGCTACAAATACAATTACAAAACAAATTATGATAAGAATAGATTTAATAAGGTAATTAGACTTGCACTTGAATTCCTTCTTACTATCCAAATCAGACTCTGATTTGTCTGTTTCCTTTTCTGATAAATTCTGTCGGTTGATAATCTCTGATAGAGCATTCTCTGTTAGAGTAAACTCTGATCGAGTATTCTCTGATAGAGTAAACTCTGACCGACAGCTTCCTTAATTTTCCCTTTCCTTCCCATAGCATATCTGCAATAAATTTGTTTTGATCTTCGAAGACTTTCCTTTAAACTAGCTGTTTGAATCAATCGAATACTCATCTCCTTTAAGCTTCGAGAAGTCAGGCTGTGAGCTAATCAATCGAGTACTTGTGAGACTTCTCGATTGGTAAATATCCGTTGATGACTTCTCGATCAATAAATATCCGTTGATGACTATATATCCGTTGATGAGTTCTCGATCAGGAAATATATGTTGTCGAGTTCTCGATTGATAAATATCAGTTGATGACTTGAGTTCTCGATTGATAAATATCAGTTGATGACTTGAGTTCTCGATTGATAAATATCAGTTGATGACTTGAGTTCTCGATCGATGACTTCTCGATTGGCTTTATCAGTCGATGGCTTATTATCAGTTGATGACTTATCGATCGATATTTATCAGTCGATTGCTTCTTGCAGATAGATATCCGTTGATTGATTCTTGCAGATAGACTGTGTTAAATCCTGTTCTAGTATTTTGTACATCATCAAATTATTATATTCCTAACAATCTCCCCCTATTTATGCTTTATAAACAATGAAGCATAAATCAAGATTTGATGATGTCAAAACTAAAAAATGAAATAATTAATCTAGAACAGTATAAAATAATCATTTCTTATTTGTTTCTCCTGGAGGAATCACCTTTCTTGAATCACTTTTCTTCTCCCCCTTTTTGACATCATCACCACCTGTGACAACCAAAAGAATCTGTGCTAAGACTGTGGAGAAAGTGAACTGTGCTGCAACTACTGAATCAACCTTTGTGGTTAAGTCAGAGACTGTTGTTTGGAGAGAAGCTTGAGTGGTAGTAATATCAGCAATAGCATCCTTGAAAGCTACTTCTGTGAATAAGTGAAGGGAGTGAATTCTGTCAAACAACAAAAATGAATTTTCATCCATCCTCTGCTTCAACTCATTGGACCAACTCTGTGGAAAATCTTGATCCCAATAAGTAAAGCTAGGTTCAGGATACCCTAATCTCTCATCCTCACAGTGGGGTTGGGCACCCACTCTCTCATTCTCACTCAGGCTTCTCTACAGCCGTATCTACCTCTCCTTTTGCCTGGACCAGTGCCAGCCTCTCAATTATTATTATTATTATTATTTTCACTCAATTTGGAAGGTGCACTCAAAAATCCTACAGAAGAGGGGTTGAGAGAAGAATTATGTGCTACAATACCTGAACCTCCTTGATGGAGGGGAACCCCTTCAAATGTCTGAAGGCTAGGGGTTTCCACCAAGGGGTGAGCAGCAACAGAGTCTGAACCCTTACAATCATCTTCTTTCTTTTCAGAGTCTGTTGGCTCCAGTATTCCAGTCTCAGGGTCTACTCTAGACTTTGACTGCTTCAGTATGACTTCATTAGAAACCAGAGTCTGAGTGTCACCATCTTTGACTGTTGGTGCATGAGACTCCCCCTCAAGGTGGATAGACTCTGATAGAATAGATTTGGAAATTTCTTCATGAGCATCAATCAGAGTTTGTCCTCCCATATCATTGGGGTTCTCATCAGCTTTTTGGTGAGTTGTCAAGGAGGGCCTAACAGCATACTCCCCTGCCCCACTATCACCCAACCTCTGACTAGGTGGTTCTTGTGTGGGTGAGGCAGACTGAGCATCTTTATCACTAGTCACCACTGGTGCACTAGTCCCATCCTCCAACTGCCTTGCACTACCTGCTACCTCCTATGGTTCTTCCATAGTCAATGCATCCAAGTGTTTATTTAGAAAAGTCCTTGCATGGATGACATTAATGGCCTGGGAAAGAGTCATGTTAAAGGAGTCCTGCAGTTCCCTTGCAATCTTCTAATAATATGAGCCCTTGAGTTGATCCAATCTACCTTCATAGGTTGTATAGATGTATTCGTTGGCCACCTTTCCTACAATGTGGACTAGAAAGTCAACCACCTGTCTTGACAGAGGTTGAACATGAGAAATCCATTAAATGGCTGTCCTGTAGGTAATTTCATTATCCCAAATTGCTTCATAGTCAAAAACTGGTTGCTCAATCTCAGTTTCCAACTCGACAACATACTCTGATTCCCTCCTTATGTGGACCTTAAGCCTTTTAGGCTTCTTTGAAATTTGCTGTTCAGAGTCTGGCACACCTAGTGCTTTGAGAACTTCATTTGTCTTGCCTTCTATGAGCCCAGCTGCTTGTACTTGTAATGAAGAGTTGAATAGGTAGCTGTATAGATTTTTGACCACATCCTGTGCAGACATTTGTAGCTCCTGTTCCATTCTCTTCCTTAGGGCTTCATAGGTTGTAAGAAAATCCAAGACTTGAGATTTAGTCTGATATTGCCCTGGATCTTCAACTGATTCCACCAAAGGATATAGGAATAGCAGTACCTCATCACTTGGAATAATGATCTCATCAATTAGACTTGAGGCTGCATCCAATGGCATTCCTTCCCGAAATGTGTCATGATCAGAGTCTAAAGGCAGTCTAGACTCTGACTCAACATTAGACTCTGGTTCAGGTGTTTTCTTGATTTCAGAGTCTGGCTCTGCAGGAGCTTTGAGAGCATCTGTTTTCTGCAAAACAGGGTTAGTAATAATAACAGGCTTGTGTGTGTGTGCAGAATAAGCCTTCCTTAACCTTCTGTACTTCTTAGCAAAAGATTTCTCAGGAGACTCAATATGAGAATCCTGAGGTGTTTCCCTAGGTTTTTCAGAGTCTGTAGCCTTTTGAGAGTCTACAGACTTGGCTTGAAAGTTAGATTCAGGTGCATCATTACTTTCCTTTAACAAAGAAAGTCCTTCAATAACCTGTCTCTCTAGAGGGTTGAGCTTCTCATCACTTTGCTCGTCTATAAGCCTAGTTTGTACCAATCTCCTTCTTTTTGCAACTGGTGCCTTTTGAAAGACACCAGAGGTTGGTTTTCTAGATAGTGATTTCTTAGATTGTTTAGTGGAAGGTGATTTGGCTACTTGGGTAGGTGCAGGGGGATTCTCCAAAACTTGTTCCTGCACCATTTCACCAAAAAAAAATGAAGCATTGTAGATAGAAGGTTTGTAGGTGGAGAGTTTTACCTGAATTACCTGTTGATATGTCATGGCAGGTAGACTCTTCTTCTTGTCATCAATTCTCTTAATGTCAGAGAATATCCTTCTTTGCTGTTTGTATTCCCCATACTCTGACATATACTCTGAGTGTCTGAAATTTGCTAAGTTGAGCCACTTGTCACCATCCCTAATTCAGAAACCAGTCTGTTAAATGTTGCTTCAGGCAAAGGCTTGGTGAATATATCTGCTAATTGTTGATCTATAGGAACAAAATGTAATTCAATTGTGCCTTCCTCCACATGTTCCCTTATGAAGTGATATCTGATACTGACGTGCTTTGTTAGAGAATGTTGAACTGGATTTCCTGTCATTGCAATAGCACTTTGGTTATCACAATAAATAGGAATATTTGAAAATTTCAAACCATAGTCTAGCAATTGATTTCTCATCCATAAGATCTGTGCACAGCAGCTTCCAGCAGCAATATATTCAGCCTCTGCTGTTGATGTTGAAATCGATTTCTGTTTCTTGCTTTGCCATGACACAAGTCTTCCACCTAAAAATTGACAACTGCCACTTGTGCTTTTCCTGTCAATCTTGCATCCTGCAAAGTCAGCATCTGAATAGCCTATTAATTTGAAATCAGATTCTCTAGGATACCATAAGCCAAGATTAGCAGTGCTCTTGAGATATCTGAAAATCCTTTTCACAGCAATCAAATGAGGTGCTCTTGGATTTGCTTGAAATCTAGCACATAGACATGTGGCAAACATGATGTCTGGTCTACTTGCAGTCAAATAAAGTAGAGAACCAATCATTCCTCTGTATGCAGTAATATTAACAGGTTCTCCAGTGTCTTGATCAAGTTTTGTTGCAGTAGCCATGGGAGTTGTAGCAGATGCAGAATCTTGCATTTGAAATTTAGTGAGTAGATTCTTTGTATATTTGGACTGATTAATGAAAATGCCTTCCTCAGTCTGTTTCACTTGTAAACCTAGAAAATAACTCAATTCTCCCATCATGCTCATTTGATACCTGGACTGCATTAACTTTGAAAATCTTTCACAGAGTTTCTCATTAGTGGAACCAAATATAATATCATCAACATATATTTGAACCAATAATAAATCCTTACCTTGAGTTCTGTAAAACAAGGTTTTATCAATTGTTCCTCTAGTGAAACCATTTTCAAGTAAGAATAGAGCCAGAGTTTCATACCAGGCCCTTGGTGCTTGCTTTAGTCCATATAGAGCTTTATCCAGTCTGTAGACATGACTTGGATATTTTGTATTGACAAAGCCAGGTGGTTGTTCAACATAGACTTCTTCTTCAAGTTCACCATTTAAAAATGCACTTTTAACATCCATCTGGTAGACCTTGAATTTCTTATGAGCAGCATAAGCAAGAAAAATTCTGATTGCCTCAAGTCTAGCTACAGGTGCATAGGTTTCATCATAATCAATCCCCTCCTGTTGAGAATAACCTTTGGCTACCAGTCTTGCCTTGTTTCTTGTAATTATTCCATCAGAGTCTGTCTTGTTCCTGAATACCCATTTTGTGCCAACAATAGATCTGTTCTTTGGCCTTGGGACTAGGGTCCAAACTTCATTCCTTTCAAACTCATTCAATTCTTCCTGCATTGCAGTAATCCAATCTGCATCTTTCAAAGCATCTTCAACCTTCTTTGGTTCTGTTTGTGAAAGAAAACTATGAAATAGCCATTCGTTTTGAGTAGCTTTTCTTGTTTTTATTCCACTTTCCAGATCACCTGTAATTAAATCAGGTGTGTGATCTTTGGTCCATTTCCTTGGATGTGGAAAGTTCCTTGAACTAGATGCTCCCCCATGATCTGTGCCTTCATAGAATGATCCTTCTGTAAATGATGATCCTCCCCCTGAAGATGTGTTTCCATCAGTATTTGATGTCTCAGAGTTTATGTACTCAGAGTTTGAATTATCAGAGATTGAGGTATCAGTGTTTGTGGTCTCAGAGTTTGAATGATCAGAGTTTAGGGTTTCAGAGTTTGTGTTGTTCAGAGTTTGGTCAGACTCTGATATTTCAATAGTTGAATCTCCAATGTCAGTATTTGATTCATGTTGCTCCCCCTCAACATGTGCAGTTTCTTCAATTTCTATTTCAATCATTTCTGAATCAGAGTTTAAAGAATCAGAGTTTGCTTCTCCAGGATTTGGTTGATCAGTGTTTATCTCGTTAGAGTTTATTTTCTGCAGTTCATTCTCAAATCTCAGAGTTTCCTGTGCATCTTTATCATGTAACCCATCTATCTTCCCTTCATCAAAGGAGACATTAATTGATTCCATGACTGTCCTTGTCCTTAAGTTGAATACTTTGAATGCCCTTGAAGAGGTTTTAGAAGTTGTTGCATATCCAATAAAAATTCCTTCATCTGCTTTAAGTTCAAACTTCTTCAATTGTTCAGGATGTGTTTTGAGAATAAAACACTTGCATCCAAAGATGTGAAAGTACTTGACATTTGGCTTTCTTCCTTTCAAAGATTCATATGGAGTCATTCCATGTTTGTTTATTAAAGAACAATTCTGAGTGATGCATGCAGTGTTCACAGCTTCTGCCCAAAAATAAGTAGGTAGTTTTGCTCCTTCTAGCATTGTTCTGGCAGCTTCTATTAAAGTTCTGTTCTTTCTTTCAACTACACCATTTTGTTGAGGTGTGCCAGGTGCTGAGAATTGTTGAGTAATACCTTTTGTTGAGCAGAATTCCTCCATTGTTGAGTTCTTAAACTCTGTTCCATTGTCACTCCTTAAATTCTTTACTTTGTGAGTTGATCCATTTTCAATCATTGCAATATGATCAATGATTGTTTCTGCAGTTTCATCCTTCTTGTGCAAAAAGTACACCCAAGTAAATCTAGTGAAATCATCAACTATTACCAGAGTGTATTTCTTCTTTCCAATGGACATGATGTTAACTGGACCAAATAAGTCAAGATGCAATAGATGAAAAGGTTGATCAATAGAGTTTTCAGTTTTGCTCTTGAAAGATGTCTTCCTTTGTTTGGCCTTTTGACATGAATCACAAAGTCCATCAGGATGAAATTGAACTTTTGGAAGACCTCTAACTAGGTCCTTCTTCACTAACTCATTAATGTTTCCAAAGTTCAAGTGACACAACTTTTTGTGCCAATTCCAGCTTTCCATTGGTGATGCCTTTCCAAGTAGACAGGTTAAGGGACCATTAGAATTAACATCCAAGCTAGCTTCAAATAGGTTATTATGTCTGTGGCCAATAAGAACTACTTTTCCATTCTTCTTACTTTTCACTTCACAATGAGTTCCATGAAATTCCACAGAGAAACCTCTGTCTGTCATTTGACTCACACTGAGCAGATTATGTTTGAGTCCTTCAACCAGAGCTACTTTTTCAATGATGACATTTCCAATCACAATGTTGCCATATCCCAGTGTTCGTCTTATGTTGCCATCTCCATAAGATACTGCTGGGCCAGCCTTCTCCTCAAATTCTGAAAGCAGGGATTTATTTCCAGTCATATGTGCAGAACATCCACTATCAATCACTAGAATGTTCTTTCTGTTTCCCTGCAATCAATAAATGCAATTTAATTAGTAGTTATGGGGACCCAAACTAGTTTGGGTCCTTTCTTTGAAAACTTGTTAACTTTTGCAGCAGAAGTTCTTTTGTCAGAGTTTGTGTTAACAGAGTTTACATGATCAGAGTTTGCATTCACAGATTTTGTACTGTCAGAGTTTACACTCCTTTTATCAGACTTTATCACATATATTTGCTTGACAGTATGTTTTGGAGAATTACTTATTCGAGGCTGTGGTTTGTAAGAATTATAATACAAATTATGATAATCTTTGCATGTATAAATGGTATGCCATAAACTACCACAATGAAAACAGGGATTGTTTCTTGTTTGTTTTCTAGCCTCAAACCTAGGTCTTTCAGGTTCTTTCTTTTTCTTGTGTTTGCAATCAATAGCAAGGTGATTAGAATTACCACAAGTAAAACAGGTTTTCCTAGGAGCATCAGGGATATTCATGTAATTATTCTCCTTAGTAATTCCTACTTTACCATTCCTATTTCTTTTCACCTTTTTAGATTTCTTAGTGACTGCCTTCAACTTTTCTTTAAGTTGTTTCTGAGAAAGTAACCCTACATTCACCTTTTTAGAGTCTAACACACTATTATTTTTAGAGCATTCAGGGAGAGTTTTCTTATTATCACTAGCTCTAACAAACTTCACAGGTTCACTCAATGTTCCTTTTGTGTGTGAATTAGTGTGAATTTCTTTATCAGATTCATAACCTAGGGCAGATGTCCAATTCTTTTCAGAAAGCATTTGTTGGACCTTCTTACCAGAGTTTGTCCAAACTCTGAAGGTCTCTTTTTCCTTAGCTATTTCAGATTTCAAATATGTGACTTATATTTCCAACTGAGTTTGCATGTGTATAGCATTCTCACAGTCTTTCTTAAAGCTAAGCATGTGTACAAGTTCAGTTTCAAGAAAGTCATTCCTAGCATTCAGAGTTTGTATTTCAGATTTTAATCTTTCATTCTCAAGAGACTGTGACTTAAAGCTAACATGCAAATTTCTAAGAAAAGACTTTAATTCATGAATATCTTCAGTATCAAAATTGAAAACAGAGTTTGGTACCTTGTCAGAGTTTAAGATGGGAGAATCAGAGTTTGCCATGAGAGCATAATTAGTTTCTTCTTCAGAGTCTGAGGAGTCCATCCAATCTTTCTTTGATGTGATGAGAGCTTTCCCAGATTCCTTGCTTCTGCACTCAGTAGCAAAATGTCCCATCTTGTTGCACTTGTAACACTTGACTTTTGATTTATCAAGAGTTTTTGATTTTCCATCTCTATCTTCTCTTCTTCTGAATCTGTCTTTCTTGTCTGACTCACTATGCTTCTTCTGATAGTTTCCTTGCTTCCTAAATTTTCTGTATTTCTTGAAGCTTTTGACAAACATAGCAAACATCTCCATCATGTCAGAGTCTGAAGAATTATCAGAGTTTACATCAGAGTTTGCCTCAAACTCTGATTCACTGCTATCTTGGAGTACTACTTCTTTCCCTTTCCTTGTTGAAGCCTTAAGCACCTTTTCCTTTGGTTCTTCAATTTTTGCTTCAACATTCAAAGCAATAGGTCTTGCCTTGTTACTCTTTCTGTTTCTTCTTTGCTGTAACTCCAGATCATGAGTTTTCAATTTGCCATAAACTTCATCTAAGGACATCTCATCCAAATCAGCCCTGTCTCTAATCAAGGATGTCTGCAGATCCCATTCTTCTGGAAGAGCCCTCAGAAATTTGGTGTTTGAATCTTCATTGTCATATACTTTATCCACCAAAGCCAAGTTGTTCAACAGAGTTAGAAATCTGTCATAGATATCTGTGAGGGACTCATTCTGCTTAGCCTCAAAGTATTCATACTTTTGGATTAGAACAGATCTTCTATTTTTCTTTATCTCCTTGGTTCCTTGACATTAAACCTCCAGTGCATCCCAGATTTCTTTGGCAGTTTTGCAAGCTATTACCCTGTTAGACATTACAGAGTCAAGACTGTTATGCAGAATATTTCTTACCTTTGCATCTTTCAAGACTTCTTGTTTTTCTTCATTAGTCCATTCTTTCTTGTCCTTCAGGGTGTAATACTCAGGGATTTGTCTTCCTTCCACAATTGTAGAAGGCACCAGTTTGGTTGGTAGGTACTGACCTGTATGGATTCTATCTAAGTAATCAGGATCAGTTGCTTCTAAGAACATCATCATCTTCACCCTCCATGTAGGGTATTCAGCCTTCTTCAATATTGGAATTCTGATGCTCTCATACTTGCTTCCAGACATGATTATTTGATCTTTTGAGTTGAAATTTACTGCCTGCTCTGATACCAATTGTTTCCCAGAATAATCAATCTATTACAGAAGGGGGGTTGAATGTAATAGTGCCTGTAAATCGATTATGAACACAAGTATGTTGAATGGAATACTGTTTTGTATTAATAATGAACTTGAATACAAAACTCTCTCAAGATATAAAGTTCTTAAGAGCTGCTAGGTTACAAGATATTGCTTTTATATAAATTCTTAATTCGATATAATTCGACATTGAATTATAACCTATCTCTGTGTTTATATAGACACAGCTACAAATACAATTACAAAACAGATTATGATAAGAATAGATTTAATAAGGTAATTAGACTTGCACTTGAATTCCTTCTTACTATCCAAATCAGACTCTGATTTGTCTATTTCCTTTTCTGATAAACTCTGTCGGTTGATAATCTCTGATAGAGCATTCTCTGTTAGAGTAAACTCTGATCGAGTATTCTCTGATAGAGTAAACTCTGACCGACAGCTTCCTTAATTTTCCCTTTCCTTCCCATAGCATATCTGCAATAAATTTGTTTTGATCTTCGAAGACTTTCCTTTAAACTAGCTGTTTGAATCAACCGAATACTCATCTCCTTTAAGCTTCGAGAAGTCAGGCTGTGAGCTAATCAATCGAGTACTTGTGAGACTTCTCGATTGGTAAATATCCGTTGATGACTTCTCGATCAATAAATATCCGTTGATGACTATATATCCGTTGATGAGTTCTCGATCAGGAAATATATGTTGTCGAGTTCTCGATTGATAAATATCAGTTGATGACTTGAGTTCTCGATTGATAAATATCAGTTGATGACTTGAGTTCTCGATTGATAAATATCAGTTGATGACTTGAGTTCTCGATCGATGACTTCTCGATTGGCTTTATCAGTCGATGGCTTATTATCAGTTGATGACTTATCGATCGATATTTATCAGTCGATTGCTTCTTGCAGATAGATATCCGTTGATTGATTCTTGCAGATAGACTGTGCTAAATCATGTTCTAGTATTTTGTACATCATCAAATTATTATATTCCTAACACTTTTAAAACAAAAAAAGCATATAGAAATAAAATTATATTATTAAAATAAAAATATATAATAAATATTAAATATTAAAAGTAATCCGTGCATAAGTTAGTATATATTAAGTAACAAAATGACTTAAAAAGAAAATTTTTGATAATAAATAATAAGATTTTAAAAATTGAAATATATAGGCTTTTTTTTTAAAGAATATCAAATAGGCCATTAAACATTTATAAATTAAATACATACAACAAGTATGTAAACAAAATATATAATAATAATAATAATAAAAGGTCATTTGATTGACATTTATATGTGGGAACTTTAATTTCTTAGAGCATTTTCAAGGATAATAAAAATTATCTAAAATTTGTTAAACCTCTAAGGTTGTGTTTCAGTGATATTAGTTATATTTAAAATAATTTTAATTTATCGTAACAATTGAATGATTTAGTAAAGAAAGTTAGAGAATTTTGAACATAAGATCAGGCCAGAGAATATCTATATTTCATCTAGACTAATATAGTTTACACGAACTCTGGGTATGCTCTTAGAAAGTTTTAATTTGGAAAGTTTTTCGATTAACAAATTTATGGAAAGTAATTTGATTAATAAATTTATGGAAAATAATACTTGCAACAGAAAAAAACTATACTACAATGCCATTATTACAATTGGCTGTTTTGAGACCAATCAATCCAATTGATTAATACGTAAATACACACAATGTAACGTCCAGAACTTTTGTATTTCAACCAATTAAACATGTTTTTTTTAACTTTTTAAGAATTTTATAAAGGAATTAAATATCTAGATATTTTACATATTTATTTGATTGTCAAAAATATAATAGATAAAAATTACTTTAGATGTTTAAATACCTCATGATGTGGGAAGTGGCCCATCTACATCCTCTCTTAGTTATTCAATTTTTACATATCAATTTTCTATAAAATTTAGAAAGACAAGTAAATATACCTAATAAAGATATATTTATTATTTTAGTGATAGAATGAAATATGCCAAATAAATTTTTTATTAATTTAGTGATCCACTTTATTAATTGATACTTTTCATTATAAATTAATTATAAAAAATAATATAATGCTCCCTTCTTATTTTCTAAATTTTTTATTAAGATTTTATATAACCTAAAATGAATATTTTTAAACCTTATCTTCTTTTTTTTAATCAGTAGATCTTGTTGGATACAACTATACCTTCAATGATAATGATTTTGTTAGTTTGATTTTTAACCATTTTAGACTTTTAGTTGAGTAACAAATTACTTATATAGATAGCAAAGTCTAGATACCATATATAGTGAAGTCAAGTGTATTCCTATGATTATTTATTTCACTTAGTAATCAAATTTATGATTAATTTTCAAAATAGTTATTCCGAAAGAAGTTTATATTTATGTTCATACCTCGTGATCAAATTAATTCAAAGTTAAGAATGAAATTGCATGTTGAAGAAATTATGTTAAAGTATGTCGAAAAACCCACAATCAACTATGTCGAGAAGTGGTCATAAAAATATACCCAGAAGTCAAGTTAATCATGTAGCAAACTGTCGAAAATTTGTTAAGGCATTAGAATCGACAAATTCTCAAAGTCTATAGGGAGGAGCAGTGGTGATTTTGAACCGAAATTAAGAATGGTCAAATATCATAAATAAATTCAATAATTTCAAACAATCACATATATAAGCAAATAACCATATATCATAACAATATTATTTTCATAAGATTATAAACCTATCCTTTATAGTTTATTTTCTGAAATCTATTCCTAATTGTTACATAAGATTAAACGATCATGCTAATGTGCCTTGGATGATCCACATCTCAGGGTCACATAACTGCTTGCCACCTACCATCCATTCCAGATTTAGAACCCAGGTAATAATATCCCAAAGAGTTGACGAAGGGGATGACAGAACAGGGAGTAGCGGAGAATCTTGGAATAACTAGAGTAAGAAGTTCCCAAGTAAGCATATTATAGGGGACCGTCGAGTATATCCGACAAGCATATTGAACTATTCATAAGCGCCCTCTCATGGCCTAATCACAACGACGCAATTATCAGGACGCGCTCTACCAATGAGCTAATAGCCGGCGTGCGAGCTTATATATACTTTATATAATATATTTAATACTAAAACAAATTAAGGGGTCAGACTTTTCTTACCTATGTTAAAATCCGTCTCTGATAAGAGGGATTAAAATTGAATCTAAGACGGAGAGTAAAGATGGAGATTTTGAACTAGGGCTCGCAGATTATAATCATATACGAAGTTTCAAATCTCTACTTAATTGTTTTTCAATTATCTTGATCTACAAGTAAATTTTATTCTAAATTTAACAGAGTCTATGAAGTAAATAGTTTACAATGTATGTATTGATATCAATACCTCTTGTAAAAACATATCAAAAAGTCTAAAATTATGTACTGTAAATGACAAGTCAAGTTATTGATATCTACAAAAATTTAGGTCGACAAGAATAGAAATGTTAAATTGAATTGTTGACAAGTCTACAAATAGTTATATTGCTAAAATTTATTACATGGTATTTAGACACATTTTAGACTTTTGAATATTACATATCAAGTCAATTAATTTATTAGAATATTTATTGTTAGTTTGTGATCTATTTTTCACAGAAGATAGATGTTAAATCTACAATGTATATTTGAAGAGATAATTAAGTAAATTGCAGGTTGAAAACCATGAAAAAAAAGATTGTGAAACAAAAATTGGTCTAAATTTAACAGATTTCAAAAAATATACAGAAAATGAAAATATAACAATTATGTCTAATCTATTTCGGATAATTTTATAAAAAAGGTGTGAAAAAATAAAATATTGTTCTGTAATATTTATATAAGGCATATGCTTCCGCATATATTGAAAATTCTAGATTAATAATCTCTTTGAAATAACTAAGAACTGGATATCAATTTAAAAAATAATTTAGACATCCGGGCCCCGAATATCTCGTACATATAATTAATTAAGTATTTAATTAAAAAATTATATATTTTTGAACTTGTGTACATCATTCATCTTAAATAAATTTGCATTCTATTAAATTTTGAAATTTTGATAAATAAAAAAAAGTGTCTATATTGATTTTTTTGACTAAACATGTCAACCCGCTTTTATATATATACATGTGTATGCGCGCATTACATTAGTTTTTTAGATTTCTATATATTCATTTTCCTTTTCAATCAAATTTAACCTTTCAAATTTTTCTAATTAAACCTTTTATTTCCTATTTTTTTATCATCACATTGTCATGTGAATAAGTCAACGTCAATTCTCATTCAAGTCCACGTCATATAATTTAATGAAAATGTTTATTTTAGCGCTAATTTTCCAAAAAAAAATGGAGTATAACTTATTTTGTGTCCGATGATTCAAATGAGATCAAAAAAATTCGGTGTTCCAATACATGTGATTGAAAAAAATGAATCGGTTAATAATTAATCTCATAGATATCAAACACACACATAAAAATTTAAGCAACATACTTTTATGAATCATATATGTATTTTTTACAAAAATATCACAAAATATATTCTTCTAAATATATATTTTATTACTGAAATGAATTAGTAGTAAAAAATTATCTTAAATTATATTTTAAAATTTTATATATTTAAGAAAAAAATACTACCTTTCTTTTTAATTAATTGACATTTGATTTTTTACCTGCACTTTTAACAGATTTGATCATATAACTAAACTAGGACCGTTATTTTAAAAATAAAAATATTTAGTTAATATGTAAAATATATAAAAATAATAATTTAAATTAGAAAACAATTACCAGTATTTTGCTAATTTAAAACAGGGGAATAGATAAACATAGGAGGAAAGTGTTTGCACATAGGCCTACATGACATATGAAAGTTAACGGGTGGCCGGCACGTGTAAAATGTAGGCGTCACATTGGAGTTTAGGCCTCGTAATCGTGACGGTGGTGGTCCACTAAAGTGTTTTTCAGGGTGATGTGGTCAGGTCAGTTTAGTTCAGGTAACGGACCACCTATACATACAACAATACACACACAACGATATCCATATTTATTACTACTACTAGTCTATATAGTATATAAACAATAATAATATATGCAATCCAAATCCAACCACAAAACGTGTCTCAATCTTGTGGTATTCATTACTAGTTTAGTTTCTGCCAGCCGTACTCTCTCTCTCATTTTTCTCTGCAATCAACATTATTATATGTACAAATTATACACATATATACATACATCTTTATGTTTAAATATATATAAAATATTTATAGCTTCTCAATTTCACATCACTGTAAGTAGCTTCAATTAGTTTTAATTCTCCCCATTTTTGTGTTTGTTGCTTCTTGTTTTGGTTTTCTAACCCTAATTTTGTGTTCCATTGTGATACATTGTGTGTTTTTTATTCAAAGATTGAATTTTTTATGCGATTTTTAGGTACATTGTTGATTTGTGGTGGTGTTATTTCGATTAGTTTTGTTAATGTGATTGATTTGTGGTTGTTTTGTTGTGTGAATTAGGGTTTGTGAATTTAATAATGTGTCATGTGTGTGTGTGGGTGGAATTGTTTAGTGATTTGTGTTTTCATTTTGTTCAAGTACAACAGTGTGTGTGTGTGTGTGTTAATTAAATTGTTTGGTGTTTTGATGTGAGTTCATTGCGTTGAAGTTAAAGAATGTGTGTGTGTGTGTGAGTTAATTGAATTGTTTGGTGTTATGATGTGAGTTTATGTTTTTCATTTTGTTCAAGTAGAAGACTGTGTGTGTGTGTGTGTGTGAGAGAGAGAGAGAGAGAGTTAATTAAATGTTTGGTGTTTGATGTGAGTTTATGTTGTTCATCTTGTTGAAGTTGAAGAGTGTGTGTATCTGTGTGTGTGTGTGTGAGTTGATTAAATTGTTTGTTTGGATGTGAGCTTATGTTTTTCATCTTGCTGAAATTGAATGTGTGAGCGAGTTAATTGATTCATTTGGTGTTTTGAGCTGTTAGGGATATGATGGCGACTAAAGAAGCAAAGAGGTGTCCTCTTTGTGCGGAGGAAATGGACTTTACGGATCAGCAGTTAAAGCCGTGCAAATGTGGTTATCAGGTTGTTATTATCTCGAATATTGCGTTCTTCATTCTGATGTGTTAGTATAAAGATTGCTTAAAATTACAGAAGCTTGACTATCTATGTCTATACTTTTTTGTTGTATTTGTTATTATGTGCTACTCCTAAAATATTGTTGTATACTTTATAGCTCCTTCGTGATATGTTATGGCATTTGCTCAGCTGAAGGTAGTTTTTTTTTAAATTGCCTCTTTAAACTTTAAAGACAACTGTTTGATCTTTGCCTAGCATATTTTGGTTTATATATTCAATTTTTTTAACTAAAGATTGTCACTTCAGAGTCTGTTTTTCTTCACCAAGCTTGGCAGTCTTCAATATTTTTTTAAAGAGTTGGAGCATTCTTTATAACATCTTTTTATAACTAATCAAAGAAACAAAATCATTAATTAGATTATATAACTAATCTTTTGGTACTTCTAATATTTTAAATTCTTATTATGAACAAAGTTATGGAACAATATGTATAAGGATCTAGAAATCTAGATTTGGGAATTTAATTTTATAGAGCTTCACAGGGATCCTTTCATTCTTAGATTGTCCATAAATTTGGTCAACTTGACGCTAAAATTCATGCAATTTGATTGAGGACAATTCTTTACTCTTTATTTTATTAAACTGCAGTAATTTGCCTATTACTGCAGTAATTACGCTAATATGATTTTTTTATTTCAGGTGTGTGTTTGGTGTTGGCATCAAATAATGGACATAGCAGAGAAAAATGGGAGAGAGGGGCGATGTCCTGCTTGTCGGGCACATTATGACAAGGACAAAATTGTAGGGATGGAAGCAAACTTTGAAAGGTTTATCTCCTATATAAGTTTATTTGATCTTTTTCCTCAGATGTTTACACGTAATCGAATTACAAAGCAAATTGAATGTAGGGGCTTTTAATTATCACTTATTTTGTGTAGAGTTTTGGCCAGTACAAATCGAAAACACAAACCACCAAAGGCAAAGTCCAAAACAAATGAAGGGAAGAAGGACCTTTCCCTTGTCAGGGTGATTCAGCGTAAAATGGCATATGTGTCTGGACTCCCCCTTAGTCTCGCTGATGTAGATGTGAGGAACTCTTGCAATTTCTGCTTTTCTTGTTATCTGTAGATATTCATTTTTCATTTTCGTTATCTCTCTTCACCAGTTAATATATATTTATGATGTTCTGCAGCGCTTAAAGCGCAAGGAATTCTTTGGTCAATATGGTAAGATTTGTAAGATTTCCCTATCTCGGACGGCAGGCGGAGCAATCCATCAGTTTGTCAATGACAGCTGTAGCATGTAAGCAGGCACTTCCAGAATTATGCAGCTCCGCAATTGTTGTGTCATTAGTGTGTTATTATATGATGCTTGAAGTTGTGATATTTTTTATGCTGTTGACGAAATTTTAACAAGTATCTTGACTTGATGATGCAAGTACACGTCATTGTGACTCCATGGTCGACCCTGCTAGATCTGTGACCATATCACCTGTTTTCTTCTTGATTCTGTATCTATCATTTTGGAAGCTATGTGCAAACTTGGATGTTAGTGAAATCTGTGGGTTCATGCGAATGACATTAATGTTTTTTTAATGCGAATAACGTTAACTTAGCCTTTTTGCTGTATCCTTAAGCTAGTTCTTTTACATGACTTACGACATCTTCTTACACAGGGCAAATCATTATTTCAAATAAAAACTGCTTGCTGAGTACAACTGAATAGAAAATCGGTTTTATTTGTATATCTTTGAAATTGCTGTTCTGCATTATATTACCTTTTGATCTCTTTTCTCCAGATATGTTACGTTCTCAAAGGAGGAGGAAGCTGTTCGGTGCATACAATCTGTACATGGATTTGTGATGGAAGGCAGATTTTTAAGGTTTAGTTATTCTTTTTTGTTTTGGTAATAACAACACATTTTAAATTGTGGAAATATTCCTTAATGGCCTAATGTATGAATCTCTTACACAGAGCTTCTTTTGGAACTGCAAAGTATTGCCATGCATGGTTGAGAAATATGGTAGGCTTAACGAATATTCTCACAGAATTTGCAATTATTACTCCACTTTCTAATATTCATTTCATTACATAGATTTTACTTCTGAAATAAATGAAAAGAAAACTTACTGTAACTAATTTTCATATTTGCCTAGCCTTGCAACAATTCAACGTGTTTATACTTGCATAGTCTTGGTGCTGAAGAAGATACTTTTGGTATAGATGAAGCAGCTGCAGTTCATACAAGGTATGACAAGTTTGAGTTTCATCATCTTTATTTAAGAACAAGATTTAAGATACTGCACAAAATAACTGTATTTCCTTTTTTTTGTTTCAACTAGCAATCAACACTAACAATACTGTAATTTTTTAAATTAGTTTTCGCATTTGCTTAATGCTCGATTATAATCTGTGTAACTTACAAATGTTGGCTTGTGTGCATGTAAACTTAATATTATTACAAAAAAAATCTTCTAATTCTTAATAGGATTGCATTTGTTTTTGTTTTATGAATCAAAGTATCTGACGTGTCATGAGAAACGGAGAAAACTTCTTTTGTTGATTTTGTATTTCGTTACGTTTTAGATTATCTATACGAAATTAAATATTTATCAGTGTTTGTTAGAAATTTTTTGTAATACAGGTGTTTTTAATATGGGTTATGGTATTAGGTATATTAGGACTTTACGAGTCTAGATAATGATTGGCTTCATTCTCTTTTTTTATACAATACATGGAAAATATTATCATAAAGAGCTCTGGATAGTGAAACCATGTAATTACATCAAAATCTTGCATATTATGCTTCTCTTTTTTCTCATAGGTTCCTTTTATATTCAACTGAACCCCGATTTCTCTTGCTTAACCTAATAGAAGCTTGATTAGTTTATGTATTTTTGTTTTATTTTTTTTTAATTTGATAATGCAGGAGTAGGGTCCAGCAAATTGTTGGCGTCACACATAATTTGGATAAACGTTCCGGAGAAGTTTTACCTCCTCCAATAGATGAACCGTTCAATTACAATAGTGCTACTGCGGAGCAGCCAATTGTGAAAAGTGATGTGAAGGTTTGTACGTTTTTTTCCCTCCTGAAATATGTTTCTGCTGTTAATTATTGAATGCTTAGTTCTCTTACTATAACATGTGTGCCAAGCGTAATGCAAAAAAAAAACCTTTGCTGTATTTAAATGCTCAAGAACATAGCAAGTTCTCAGTTGTGATTGTTAGACTTGTTTTTTTGTACCTTCTTATCAATATGCTTTTCTTTTAATATATAGGAAATACCTAGGGATGTTGACATTTTCAGTGGACAATTGACTGGTTCGCATTCATATAAAGATAAAGAGGAACATGTTGGAGCACATAATAAAGGGACAACTTTTGTAGATATTGTTGGAAGACCTTCGAGCTCTGGTACCGAAAAAGATGGAAATGTAGCTCAAGATAGGATGGTTGCAAACTTAAGCTTAGAGTTTCCTTCTGTAGAAATTCACAAAGGAAGTCATGTTGAGGCTGCTTATTCAGATCCAATGATACATACTAATAGACTCACAAGTAAAAAAAAAATCAAGAAGCCATACAGAGAACCTTCAATTAGTTGCAGCTTAGGAAGTGATGAAGGAACTTCAAGTAATGCATGTATAAGAGAGATCTCTGGAACACAATCAGATTCCGGGAAGCAAAATTTACATGCTCCATGTAGTACCGTGAAAGATGACAAAATGAAAGAATCTGGAAGTTATGGTCTGGAAATTCCTTTATTCCCTCCATCTTATCCTTTAAAGACTTCAGAATTTTTTAGTAACCATATTAGGCAACATGGACAATCTTGTTATGTAAGTGATGATAGTGCCAACCTCAACACTGTACATGGCAACAAGGATGTAAATTCGGCGGCATTTACATGTGCAAGTTCAATGAGTGATGGATACAATGAGAATAAATTTCAAAGTTCTACTAAATCAGATAGGATATATAGGAGTTCTAAATCATTTTCTAATGAAGAAATAGTAGAGCATTTGAGAAGACTTGATGATGACGAAAGAATCGGTGATGCTCAGGATCCTTCTTTAGATGCTGCAGAGAGGAGTATAATTTCAAATATCATGTCACTGGGTTTTGATCCAGATGATTTGTCAACCTTACATCCTAGTATCGCTAGATCATTTAATCACCATGACAGGCGGCGCGGCTCTTCGTTGAACCTTTATAACAATGACCGATCAATGTTCTCATTTGGAAACCAAGAGGGTTTTGCCAACCAAATAGCTGGTCTGGAATCTTCTTTTGTTGATGGTGGTCAGGATGCAATAAAATATTCATTGCCCCAGGATTTGGGGGAAAGCAAGGACCGCTACTTAGGTAAACCTCAGTATCTTGGTAAGTATCAATTGTTTTCTTACAAGTAAACTAATTAGATACTCAAAATACATCTTTCTTTTGGTTTTAGATATTTTTGAATTTGGTAAAAATTTAATTAGTGCATGATCTCTACCTAACAAGAGAATAATGGCATTCAATGTAGCGTAGAAAGGAGTTAAAGCATTGTTTGTAGATTGCATTATTAAGCTTTTTGCATGTATGATTTTAAAAGAGATCAAGTTGGATATAATTGGAAAGTAATTATTGCTAACTTATGGTCTAGGGTTCTGTCATCGATTGGATGATTTGTGCTCAAATTGACCTGTCATTGTTTTCATGACACACTTTTACTAATTTATATTTTAAATAAGCAGGCTCCAGTGTCGAAGTCCCAACACTAGGATTTTCCATGCCAGCGCGAGACCCTCCTCCTGGATTTCTTGCATGTGAGAGAACGGATCAGATTTTCCATTCCAACTCAGGTATGTATTCATCTTTCCCCTCCTATCTCTTGCCGTACTAACGTTCATGATTTAGATTTCTTTGTGGTACTACACATGTACCTAGGTGGTGGAGCACTGGAGCTTCTTATCCTTTTTTTCTCATTTAGATTAAAGTATTAGTATTACTTCTTTCAGGGAGTCTCATGGCCAAGACAAATTCTTTCTCAAGAAACCATCATCGAACTCCCTCAACCGGAAATAGTAGCAACACTAGCGATGTTGATATAATTGATCAGGCCATAATGTCTTTTGGGAGAGGTAATCCACCATATGGATTAAGCAACTCAGGTTTTAATACAAGGCCGAATCATGCTTCACCATCAGGTGCTGTTGATGATGAGGCAAGAGCTTGGCTTATGAATCTTTTGATGCTACAATCCGCTCCTGCAAATCAGGACTTCAATTATCCACATACTTGCATGCAACAAGCTCCAGCTGCACATCAAATACCAAGATATGTTGGTCAAATTGGTGATGGCTATTCTTCTTGGAATGACGTGTTCAGACAAACTGGTCAGTTTCACCAGTCAAATGATACATCATCCAAGCAGGAACTCAATCATGGTCTGTACTCAACTGGCTATCAGCCAGCTGTGGATGGGATGCGATTAAGAAATGAAATGGGTATGGCAGAAATCAAGAGCAACGAGAACTTGGGTTTAAACAGGTTCTGTTCAGGGTATGGAGATCATGTTTTCCAGTCCAGTACAGAAGATATGTATACCAAAGTATTTGGGATGTAACTCCCTTGTCTCTTAGAAGAATCCTTCTGGATTATGCACATGTAGTTGGAGCAAAAACGAAAATATTCTGGCCATTGGCCCGAGAATTTTTCGGTTTATATCTCTGACCATCGTAATATAAAACTTTAGACTCATTGGTTTGCTCAGTTTTATTTTACAGTTGTCGCTAGGGTTTTTACTTTTTGCTTGAAATTAGGCATGTTCTAAATTGCAATTAGGGCATAACATGTTTCTTTCTAATGCTTGTTTACTTGTTTATCAAGAATTCACCTTGGATGTCATTGACAGGATGTTGCTGGCTATGCAAAATGGCTGTACAGCTGTCAGTACAGTAGTACATATTGACCAAGGAATTTTACCTATTTATTATAGATATATTTTATTTTTACAGTATATGCTTACCGAACTCCTAAACTATGTAGTACGGAGTGTTATATTTCATAAAAAGTTTCAGTAGAATCTGTGTTTTTTCTACTGGATGCGCGCCAAAAGTTACAAGCGAGAATGAAACATTTATCTATAAAATTGCAAGATTGAGTTCTAGTTTAATTAGTATGAGTGTAATGGAGACGATGAATATTATAAATATGTACATACAATATATGGTACTTACAAATTTTATTTTACACCCACCAAACAGAGCTTAACTGTTTTGGAAAAGCAAGGCAAACGATTAAAATGCATACAATTCACCATCATTCCTGTAACAAAAGATGAGGTTCCGCGGTAGTATCATATACAGTGCTTTTACGCAATAACTCTGTCAGACACGAAGCTGGTTGTTAAGGCTTGGCTGGCATGTTGGTCCGAAGACAATCTCGGGTGATGATAAGTTACAAGTAGAGATCTTCAGGAACATAGAACATGTTTGCTCAGACTTATCTTTTACAAGAAGGATATACACACAAAATGGACAATGAATTCAAGTCTCATTAATCTTGGTTGTTTTAGCAACTAGCTGTATTGGCTAGCTAGTCAATGATGAAAAAATAAGCACAACATGGCCTTACCAAAGAAGTTAATTTGCTTCAGTTTTTGTGATATAATGTGTTGTAAAGCAGAGTTTTTTGCTTTGATTGTTCAGTGATAGAAGGCAGGCTGAAATTTCCCGGTAGTGGAAGGGAATCCTGATGATGCTGCTGTAGAAAACAATGGCAAGGGGATGACAACACCTTGCCTGTTTGTTTGCCATTCCCAGTTGGAGACTCCATTTGAAGGAACAACTTGGACTTCCATATCCTTGATTGGCGTTACCTGTTAACAAAAATTATGCCCATTGTTGATGATCATTGGTATTTGGTGGTATATTTATGGAAAATCTATAAATAAGCTTGTATGACATTTGGTCATGTTGAAGATACTGTAGCTCTTGAAATCATAAACCTAACATAGCAGTTATTGTGTTGATAGTTCCAAAATCAAGCTCCACCTCATAGTTTGGTGCCAAGCCAGGATGATTGCCAGGCCAAGAGGGAAGAAAGTATGGAGTTTCTCTTCCAGTAGGAGCAGGAGCAAACCTCTCAACCTATGAAATACAAGAAAATAGATGAGGGGTCACCCGATTATAATAAACCTAGGTTCATAGGATTCATTTCTTCCATAACATCTGAAAGAACAGATGAAATAGAACCAAAGGACACCAAAGTGCCAACAATCAAATGACTATAATGATAAAATCTCAAACCAAAGCTCAAGTGTCCAAAAGAGATGAAAGAACCATGTACCTTGCTTCTATTTACACCAGACAAGTTAGAGGCTGCATCATGGAGGCACAAACTCCTGACACTGTTATTCCCTTTTTGACTATAGGAGGGAGGAGAAATCCAGAGGCTAAGGTCCAGATTATGGTGCGTGTCAGCGGACTCTGCCCAAAATTATAGGCACAGATAGTAAAAAAAAAATCTACAGAAACATTATAGTACTAAGAAACATAAGATATAGAAAAATTGAAATTTCGAGCTTAATATACCTTGAGTTTTGTTTGCCAAACTAATATCACCGTGACAAGTCTTGGGCACCAAATTCGTCTCTGCTATGGGTCCACTAAGTTCAATAGCTGCTTTATTACAAGCCCTGGATCAGAAATTGAAGATACATATTTTGTTGTGATACATGATAAATAGAACAAGCTAGACATTCAGTCAGAGCAGTATCAACTTATGATGGCAAGATGTTGCAGCTCCTATCGGGATACTATTTAATCCTAGATAAAATAGCTGGAATCAAGCATTGTAGTGCTCTATCAAGAAGAGGCATGTGGGGCACTACTATAATGCGACCATTATATTATTGGTACACAAAACATATGCAACAAGAATTCGGAACATATGGTTATAGTTTGAGTTGCAGTGAATCTTACTTCTTTCCCAGAAACTGATCCATTTGAGTTCCCCATCGAGCATTATTATGCAAACTTACTCCTCTGTATTTTGAGCTACTCCGGGACAATACACTGCTCTGGCGGCGAAGTATGTGAACAAATTCTTCTTTCGTCAAGTCCTTTGTCTGCAAAGGAATTTCAGGAAAAATTTAACAAATTAAGAAAAATTAAAGATCTGTGAGTTGTTGAGTATCTCAAACCACCTGTTTAAGATCATCTTCATAGTCACTTGCCGTAAAATTAATATCAGCATCAGGCCCCCGGAACTTAACAGCAGCACGATCATAAGCCCTACATTAACAAATTCACGTTGCTAAAACCAAAAAACTACAGCAAGTGAAATGAAATTAAGATCCAAAGTAGGTGATTAAATAAACTCAAACCTAGCTGCAGCATGGGCAGTGTCAAATCCACCTAAAACAAATTAAGCAAACAAAGCACCATAAACATTCCCCCCACAGTAGAAAATAATCGTAATAAAAATTAATCACATTTTAAATCGAAATTCTTACCTAAATAAACTTGTCTTCCGCAATCCCTGTTAAACAAAAATCAGCACAGACATTCCCAATTAATTCAATAAATATTTCATAATTTATCTCAAAATTTCACACAATTATTGTGCATTTCGACTAGTAGATAAACATTCATATTCATATGTTACTATATTTAGCTCATTATCATAATTAACAATGTAAACACACCGACTATAAATACACAACTATATTAAACATAATTATTTGTACTTAACTAATGATTGGTATCCAAAAATATAAAACATTAGTTCGTTCTCATTTACGTACCATATATGGGATTCCCAGCGACCAGTCCTCCGATAAAAAGTAACACCACGAAACTGGGAGCTCCGAGACCTAGGTCCTCTCCGACTCTTCTTCATCCTCACTAACGGTGGAAGCATCACCGCCTTGTCATCCACCAAGACTCTCATATTATTACTTTCACCACACTCTGAAACTGATAAGTTGAGCCACTGGGACTCCACCTCAATCTCGTGACTCGTGTTGACAGTCTCCAGTCTACTCACTGGAAAAAGCTGCCTCGTTATCAACTCATTCGACCTAGGCTTGCTGTTATCATGTTTATGGGTAGGATCGGCGGAGTAGATATCGACATTAATAGCCGGAGATCCGGAGGAGATTGAAGTGTGTGAGGTACCAGGTTGAGCTGTGTCGTTGATATTCAGATCCAACATCCTTCTTCTATATATGTGTGTGTCAGTGTGTGACTGTGTAAAGTTCTGTGTGGAGTGGAGATGGATGGGGAAGAAAACACACAGTATGTGTGTGTTTGTGAGGGAGAGAGAGAGAGAGGGAACTGAGGAGGGGAGGTAGATGGAGAAGAAACACACAGTAAGTGTGTGAGAGAGATGTAAATATGTGATTGGGGCAGAAAGAGAGAGTATCTATGTAGTACAGTAGTATAAAGTAGAGGGGTTCGTTTGATATTAATAGATGGTTGGTTGGTTATATTCTTCCTTGTAATATTTCCATTTACATGTATGTAATATTTACAGTGACTCACTGACTTACTTCTGCTTCAAGACATAACACACTCCCATTCCGACATATCACAATAATGCACCCTATACCCCACTTACTCTACGAACACCATCCGCACATTTCATGCATATGCACCGTTGCCTCTAAAATTTGTTCATTATTAATTCATGTTACTAGTTCACCAGTCATTTTAATTAATGTCCGATTCATTCATGTACCGCGCATTTATCAACTAAGTCCGATTTCTGTTTTTATAACACTGACCCGCACTATAGAATATATATATATATATATATAATTTAAATTTTTATAATAAATAGAATTCTAAAATTATATTTTTATTTGATATAAAATAATAAATTTAATAATTATATTAATTGATATTGATTAACGCTGGGCAGTAAATTGGTTTCACAATGAAAGTGTAGCATCGGGTAGAGTTAGGGTTTGACCTAAATGCAGCGAATGAATGAGCGGCAGGTGTGCACACAAAATCATTTTGCAGAGATTTTGTAGTACCAGTAGATAAGGTACTCGTGGGGATTAATTATAAAATAAAATAAAAAAGGAAACATAAGCAACCACTTGCCTTTTTAATCATGTGACCACGTTGTTGTATACTCCCTCCGTCCCAACCAATTCTTTACACTTTCCTTTTTGGGACGTTTCACCCAATTCTTTACATTACTAAAAATAGTAACTTTTAACAATAAATATATTATTACATCCACTACTTCACTCCACTTTTTCAACACTTTACACTATTACACCCACTATTTCATTTATTTTAACAATAAAATCACTATTACACCCACTATCCTTGGTCTCCGTGCCCGGACCAAATGTAAACATTTGGCCGGGACGGAGGGAGTATTATATATAGACATACCATTACAGATTTACAGTACAGTTATGATACAGCTAATGCCTCTGCCTCTGCCTCCTACTCCTACGTCGTACGCTAATCATCTGTCTCTGTCTCAATCAATGGCTACGATCATCTATTCCCCTTATTTTATACTTTCTTTCTTCTCTTTTTCCCGGAACGATGACTAAATTTAAAATGGGTGTTGGCTCTGTATGTCACAATTTGGAGAGAAAATGTCATAAATGACACACCCAAAAAATGGCCCTAAATAGCACTCTAAAACGTTAAATCGTGTAGAGTTTTGAAAAAAAAATTCTCCCCAAAACGCTACTTTAAGTTACGTTTTTTAGCCTAGAACCCAAGATAAAGCAGCGTTTTTTCCCAAAAAAAATTTTTAAAAAATCAAAAAAAAGTGCAAAACGCTACACGAAGTAGTGTTTTCACCCATTTTCCAGCACGCCACACTATGTAGCGTTTTAGAGTGCTATTTAGGGTCATTGTTACGAGTTGTGTCATTTAGGGCATTTTCTCCCCAAATTGTGACATATAGGGCCTTTTCTCATTTAAAATTATGATTTATAATTTAAAGTAGCTTAATTTGATAAGTTGGAAGTTTAAAACGCATGTTTGGATAATTTTGTATTATAAGTTATTTATGAGTTTTTAAAAATATAATAATAAAAATAAAAGTGATTTATGAGTAATTTATGATATATGAATAACTTTTATCAAAATAAAAAAGAAAATATAATAAGTCATTGTCCTAATAAATACTATCAATAGTTGGAGAACTCTGAAAAAATACATAATACTTACTTCTGGCTTATTTATGATATTAAGTCGGTTTCTGATTTATCACACAAACAGACTTTTTCCAGCTTAAATTCATAATCGGTTTTAAGCCCTCAGCTTAAAATTTAGTCAAACAAGCTCGTAATATATACGTTGGGATGATATTTATGTATTAAAATTCGGGAATTGGATCTAATTGAATAAGTACCGGATTAATCGGAAATAGTTATTTTATTTATAAAAACAAAATTTTATTTTAAACTGTTAATTGTAATATGTTTGATACTTTGATCATGTAATATTTAAATTCATTTACGAGTATAATATAAAAAATTTCCTTTAGATGATTCTCGTAGGAGCCAATGTCATGTTATGTATGTAATACATTTCTGATGTGATACGAAGACAACACATCTATTTAAGTACGTTACAACTTGCAACTACAAAAACAAATACTATCTTTTTCATTCATTTATTAGGCCTCTACAAGTCTCAACCAACTGAATTAAACTTGTGTGTTATATACAATAGCCATTTTACAGGAATATTTCAAGCCGATGTAACGTAGCTTTGACAAACTAGAGTAGACCATTAGGAAAAGGAATGAAGACCAGAGGAGGTTGAGGAGATCAACTACTTTCCAAGAGGCTTAATTGGCTGACCTTGTCCTTTAGAAAGCCTATCCTTTTCAACTTGGGGATGACAGTATGAGATGCCGCACACACAAGGACCTCAAAACTGTCATGCTAATTATTAAATTTATCTTTACAACTTTGCCATAAACTAAAAATTAATTTTGATTGTTTTTCGAAGGTCAACCGAGGCTTGAGCTCCTCGGCCTGGTACCAGCATTGTTAAGCAGACAATAAGTGCACTGCAACTACTTAACACAGACAGACCCCGATATTGGATTATGAATAGGAGGAAAAGACTTCTACTGTTGTTCTTTTGGAACAGGTCAACAATACTGCATTTAAAGAGAGTGAAGGATCAGTGACTTCAGCCATTGTAAAATATGATGGTCAAATATTTTTCTATGATCTCTAGCATAAATATTTTCTTCCTGTCAAAACTCAAGGTCCAAAATATGAATAGCAAACATAATTGAAAAAAATGATGCAACATTCAATTGTGACAGCTATTGCCATAGAATGAAATATTAAGATCAGTTGATTAAAGCTCAAAATGGGCAGGCTAAATAGAAACATAAACATTTTATAACCAGAAGAAGATGAGAATCTTTAAAGGAAACAAAAGATGCCTTCTGCGCCATGTAACGTATGCTTATCAGCTTATGTAAAATATATCACCCTGTAGAGCCTAAATTGAGGATCTAGATTATTCTGATAGTTGTCGATGGCTACTGAGCTGGTCTCACAACAGTAGTGGTTTGCCTATATTTCATAAACTGAAGGAAAGCCTTTGTTTGCACCTTCGCTGATTAAATAAGCTAATACCTTTTCCCTTTTATATATAGTAAGATTTACAAACCATGTTCTTGTAGTTAGTAAAATTATTTATAAAGAATATGAACCAATGAAATATCAATTTAACATTTCAACTCTCCCAACTTCATTACAGCTGACTAGCATCATCTCCACTTCTATACCTTCTCTAGTATATCACGCTTCAGCATTTCTTTTTATACACATTGCCTCAAAATGATTCAGGTTTTATACTTGGGAAATAATTTAAGATGCACCTTTATCAAGAACCAGAATGAACAAAATTTCAATAAATTAGAAACTCACAACTGTTGTCAAGCTTCATTGTGTTTCTTTGTCAATAGGATATCAATTGTCAATAGTTACCAATAGTCACCACAGGAACACGAACCATCAGAGAAATGGTGGAAGCGATTAGTGTCTCTCAATATGATTTCTCGCTCGGCCAACTTCGATACAAATTTAAATGCTGAATGACAATCACCACACACTCTGATGTTCTTTTTAATCCGAATGGTTGATCCATCAGGAGTATTAAGTAGTGCAAATGCTAGTGCCAACTTTTCGCTATGGTATTGCAATTTCGCTTCACGCTCTTGCTGGTCCACAAACAAAAGCACATGACTAGGATCTGGTACATACCCAATTTTCTTAATTTCTTGACTAATCTTTTCCCACATCTTGAAGATTTCTTCTCTTTGTGGGTGAGTATCATCATTGGCCACAAACATATGGACAGCATTCTCAATCTCTACCCAACTACAAGCAGGTTCTTTTTTCACCCCTCTCTCCCTCATTGCTTTTCTCACTTTAGCAGCTTCTTCCCATCTACCAGCAGAGGCATAGATATTGTAGAGGATAATATGAGGTCCTGAATCATTTGGGTCAAGTTTAAAAACTTGTTCAGCAGCATAAGCACCCAACTCAGCATTCTTATGCATCCTACAAGCCCCAAGTAGGGCTTTCCAGACTGCTGCATCGGGTTCCATTGGCATATTCCTTATAAACATTTCAGCACGTTGAAAATCACCTGCTCGACCAAGTAGATCAACAACAGTCACATAGTGGGTGGTGTCTGGTTCAATGTCGTACTTCTTCATCAAATTAAAGTAATGTTCTCCCTGTTCCAGAAGACCAGCATGGCTGCAAGCCATGAGTACACAAAGGAAAGTAATGGCGTTAGGTTTGATTCCAATTTTAAGCATTTTCTTGAAGTATCTAATAGTTTCTTGCCCGCGCCCATGCTGTGCACATGCAGTAAGCAGGGAATTCCAAGAAACAACGTCCCGTTTCACTAGTCTATCAAAAACTTTTATAGCATCCACTATACTGCCCGATTTTGAATACATGTCAAGAAGGGTGTGGCCAACAAAAGCAACAAGCTTTACCCCCGACTTTATCATATGTGCATGAACCCACTTACCCTGTTCTAAAGCTCCAATGCTTGCACATGCACTAAAAACACTAGAATAAGTAAAGTGGGTCGCCTTAAAATCTTCCTTCTGCATCTCCCTAAAAATCTTAAGTGCATTCTCCCCTTCTCCTCTCCTCGCATGCCCAGCAATCAAAGCATTCCAAGAAACATCATTCTTACTCGACAACCCGCGAAACACACCCTCTCCCTCCTCCATCAACCCACACCTCACATACATATCAACAAGCGCACTCCCCACATAAACATTTTCATCATACCCAAATTTCAAACAAAACACGTGAATCTGCCTCCCTTCTCTACCACTCCCTATCCCCCCAGCAGCCTTAAGCAGACTCGAAAATGTAAAATGGTTCGGCTCCAACCCCACCTCCAACAACTCCGGAAACAACCTCAACGCCTCCCCATACCTCTCATGTTGCGAATACCCCGTAATCAATGCAGTCCAAGTAACAACATCTCTCACAGGCATTTCATCAAACACCTGGCGTGCATCCTCCAAACACCCACATTTCGCATACATATTCACCACAGAATTCATAATCACCTGATAATCACTAAACCTAGACCTCAACAAATGATCATGCACAATTTTCCCCTCTCTAACTCTCCCTAATTTAGCACATTCGTTCAATAATTTATTATAAAGAGTTGCATCACATTTAATTGACCCAGAATCAATTAATTCAAGTACACGAAGCCCCCCATTGTGGGTCTTGTGTAAAAGATCTTTATCTTGAATAATACAAGAAGAATCAAACATTAATTCTTCATTTTCTGATGTATATACATTAGCAGCTAATGTATTTAATAATCTTGAAGCAAGTGACTTAGCATTGTATAATATGGGATTGATATGTATGTATCGTCGTTTATATATATTCATGTATGCAAGAATAGACACAGACGAGGAGCAGACAGGATAATATGCAAACTCAAATTTATGACTATATTTATATGTGAAGAAAATTTTATAATTAAAGATTTTACTAGTGATGCAAAATGTAAATGGATTTTTGTTATATTTAAAATTATTAAATTAACCAATAATTTTTTTTATATATAATTACTGTTTGTTCAAATCATAACAATGATTAATGAAAGTTATTACTCAAAGAAAAAGTGAATAATTATTAAAATATTCAATTTATTTTGTTTCTTTTTTAAAACTTGCATGAATTGATTTTACTGAAATAAAATAAATCATTCACTCTTTCCCACATCACACGACAATTATTTAAAAAAAAAACAGAGAGTATTTATGTTGGAAAAAGCTCAATTTGGTTACTGATCTCATTCAGCATGCAGCAATCTCTGTATTGAAGTAAGAGACATCTGTTATAGATACATATTTTTTTCAGAATTCCAAAACTTACATGGAAGGCTACTAATGTCAGCAAAGCTTATCACACAGCATTTGCAATATGCAACGTAGTTGAAATCAATTTTATGGAAATGCCATAAAGCCATTAATAATCATAGCGATAAAGATTGTCCAGAAATAAGAACATAACCCCACTGTTTCTGTTCGAAGGAGGTTCCATCCAAAATATTTTCTCAAGTTCAACAGTGAAGGTTGATAAGAAATCCAACAATACATATCAATTACGGAAAACACTTAAAACAGAAGACATTAGGAAGAACTAACTGCAAAATTGGGCGAGAATTCTGGGTTCTGCCTCATTCCGTAAAAACATGTAATGACTCGAGTAAAACCCAAGTTGCAACAACCCAAATGTTGATCAGATAGTCTACTAACTCAAGTGTCAATCCTCTTCTTCCAATCGTAGTTTGCACTTGGCAAAAGAGAAATCCTATTGCATTTATTCAAGACACAGTCGCTTGACCAGGCTCTCGAATTTGAATAGATGTTCTTGACAAACTAGCTTCGAGTTCATTTAACTCGTCCAAGTCAAGCTCATCGTCATCATCATCATCCTCAATATCAGAAATCACTTCTTCAGAATTCGTAACTACACTTGAAGTGCTTGGTTGAGACCCAGATGCATTGTTTTGTGCCTGAATAAAACAACGGTACACGGATTTTATGGTTAACGAACTTGCTTGAATATGCATAGGCTATCCCCATTATTAACATTAATAAAGAGGGATATTTCAAAAAATTCAAAGAGACGTCAATATGTTAAAACATATCAAGAAAAGTGATCTTGCAAAACTAAAACCTGAAGTGCTGCTAGGAAAAAAATATGAATATTATTGTACAAGTTAAATTAGCTTTAGCCTTTTCAGGAAAATTGATCTTGCATAACTATGGTTTTACAAGATTTACTTCGTCTAAAAGCAGCTGCAAGGAAATATTGCCATATGAATATTATTGTAATAGTAATATTACCGATAGGCATTCACATGTTATATGTTAACCCGAAGCACAGGCAGGCACTACCAAAACCATAAAACATTTGCCCCAAAAGGATTGTGAAGAAATCATACATATGCTATCATATAATTATGTATTATTATATACAGGTAAACAATAACTATTTATGTACATAACTTTATACTATTAGATTCCACCACACACTCAAGTTAGCCTAAAAAACCACAAACTAGTGCATCGTATTTGTATTTTCAGTTAATCTTCTTGTTATATAATTTTATTGGTAGTTTTCCTAGTGAATCTAATATTTATGGAGTATAGACAATGTCACTCTGTTTACCCGACTAATTTTGCGTCAGATCCTAACATATGGCACAACATCGATTTGGCATTGGCAACTCCCTAAGAAGCAAGGACACGGGTGCGTAGTACGGGGACACAAGAGTTCGACAAATATAATAATATGGGGATTCGGGTGCGGGGGACACGGCATATAAAGATATAAATTTTCATATAAATTTCATGTTCTACGTACTAAAACCTATTAATAAAAACAAAAAATGTAGGCAAATTGAATTAAAAACATAATTTATTTATTTAGTATTCATTTAAAACACAAGAATATGTGTAAACTATATTCATTTGTGCAAAAATAAACATGAGTAGCAATATTTTTTATTTACTAATAGACACATATGCTGACTTTTGTGAAAGTAATTGGTTAAAACGACTCCTGACCACAATTTTCAAAAAAAAATATTTAATTAGGATTGTGGAAGAATCCGCGTGTCCAATACGGGGACACGCGTGTCCAAGTATCCGACACGGGGATACGGCAGGTGACCCAAGTGTCCCTGCTTCTTAGGCTACTCCACAATAACTATGGTATTTAAAGAAGCCAACTACGCATACTCTTCCTTCAAATAATATATATAGATAGCCACACACACACACAGACTCGTGTCTTATCAGTTGATTTTGGTTCACTGGTCAGTCCTTTCTTAGTAGTGTAAAAACTATACTATCAAATTAATGAAAGATTTAGACCAGGCCCAAAACACAAACAATCAATGAATGAAATCAATTTCATTTATTTCAAAAAATGCATGTTAGCACCTGGCAATTCAAAAAAGCGTAACTTATTAAGGAAAAAAAGAGTCTTAACAATAGAACCAATTCACAAGCTCCTTCAAAACTTAGATGTATAAGAAAGTAGCATTCAATGTAGCAAACAAGACTACCTTCTGTTCAGGAACATTAGGTTCTTCTCTTTCGAATTTCTCATATTCAGCAGCATCTTCATCATCCACAAACAAGCTAGCATGTGCAAGAAACAACTCCCGACCACTGGATAGGAAAAAAAAATTAACTTCTTAGATACTGGAATTATCCATTAAATTTAAAACGAGTGGATTTGAAGAAAGTGATTACCTCATGCGGTCATTCTTTGCTCTCTCAGCTTGCTGAGCAGCTAACCCAGCTTCTTTTGCATCCACCTTTTTCTTTTTCCACTGAAAGAAGAGCTCGGTAGTAATCGGAGTTGTGGTGGTTACTTTTGCACGCTGAAAGAATTTTTAGACAATTTATAAAAAAAAACTATTGAGGTGAAAAAAAAGAAGCAAAAGAGTAGCAAACATAAATATATAGAATCAAATTGCTTTGAATCCAGAACAGTTAAAGTAGGCATAAGAATACAATCAGCAATTGATAACTGATACCACAGGCTATAGTTGCAGATTTTACAAATGCTTTCTGCAATGAACTTGGCTGTCCTCATTTGGCGTTCCAATTATGAGCAGTAATCACTACAACAGCGATCGAATGAAACTCGGAATTAAGAGATATAATAAGCTCACCTGATTTTCAATCTCATCCTCAATAGCAAGCTTATTAGACTCCTCCTCCAGAAGTGCCTTCATCTGGGACTTCAGCACATATCCTGGAGGAAGGGCATGTCTATACATACACTCTTTTCCGCCATTGGGGCAAGACCAGAACCAACCATATTGTTTCTTTTCAACTGCATCCAGGAAATGCTTGCAAACCTGTAAGAGTCTAAGTAAGCTCCATATTCTTTTATAGAACATACTTGTGAAAGTGATATGTAGCATATAAATAAAATACATGTATACGAAAACGCAATTGTACAGCATGCACAAGAACGAAATATTGCATGTTACATTTAAGTTAAAAAATACATTCAACTATGACTAACCAAGAAAGCAGAAATTTCTCTCCATCAAAGGTTTAACCAGCACTTCCAAGTACATACGACAATATCCAGTGGAGTGAAAAATAAAGTGTGGGTTAATATTTAAGAAACTTTACACATTCAGATACTAGTCAACACAATTTATTATACATCATATTTTCGGAAGTGATCGGTACCGCAAGTAAAGATAGACTATATAATAATTTCTTCAGCGCGAAAAAGAAAATCAAATTTTATGTAAATTTAAATGTCTGAAGAAAAGCACTAGAGTTGTAATAGAGTATAAATGTAAAATTGTTAGTTGCACTAAAATTCTGAAAAGTGCACGTCAGAAAATTATTAAATATGCAAAAGGAGGACCACAAAAACAGAAAAGCTGAATCCTCACAAGTAAATGTAAAGACAAACAAATGCATTAAAAGAACTCGGGTGTTGAAGGGAATATGAAATCATACAATGTCGGTTGGTTTATTCTGGTTGTACTCTTTTCCTTTCGATTCCACAACTTTCTCAAGCATCTCTTGATCCCATTCATCCATAGTTTCTAGAACAATTAACACAACATAAGAATTCCATTTTTTTCTTAAAAGAGAATTATAATGATAATGGACATGTTGCATTAATTACCTTCATCTCTCTTGTCACTGTATATGTCAATCTTTTCACCCTTCCGCTGTATATTCAAATCATGCGAAAACTTGCACTTGTAGCCCTTCGCACACTGACCAGCTTTGAAAAACTCACAAAGAATCGACTTTGGATCAACCCCTGTCCAGTATCACAACTTCAAACATGAAAAGCTAGACCACTTATAGAAACTAAAGACCCTCGGTACATTGCTACATCACATCTAGCTGATAAAACACAAAAACATGAACAGCTTTTCATCAAGAAATATGATACACAGAAATTTTGACATGGGTTCATAATTGAAATTGAATATTGCTATACCAAACAAGAAAAAAAATGAATGTTTACATGTATACCTCTCTCTAGTCTCTCTATATATAAATTTACCAGTTGAGGAAACTGAAGAGGGTTGCAACAGAGGTCTAGGCAATTGAGGAGGTTGTGATAGGTTCCTAGTTCCTGAATCTTGATTGGTCTAAGACTGTAAAGTTTTGTCTTTTTTGTATTTTTTCGCTTTTTATTCTTTCATCTTGTTCCATCTATTATATTCTATATGCTATATTCAACTACGCAATAAGCATTAGCTTTTATACAGATCCCAAAACCAGTAAAAAGCTCGGAAATTTACAATCGAATCAAACACACAAGAAACAGAAATATACCAACAGGAACTTTAGGTTGAACAACAGCAATCTTGAACAAATCATTCAACTCCTTCTCTCTAGCCTTCTCCTCATCTTTCTTTTTCTGCAAACCCATCAAATCAAACATCAAATACAATCACAACACACATCAAAACACACACACAAACATAATTTTCAATAAAGGAGCCAAATTTATTAAAAATCACACACAAAAACACACACACGCACGTATAAGAATTAGAATAAAGGTGGCACCTTTGCAGCAAGTTTGGAAGGATCAGGCTTGGGGATAGCAGATTGTTCAATAGATTTAACATATTTCTGAACATTTTTGCTCTTATTCTTGTTCTTCAACCCAAACGTCTTGTCTTCCACAGATTTTTGCTTCTTCGCTATCTCTGTTTTCGATGCTTTCGGTGCTGCTTTTGGAGGCATTTTTGGGGCTCCGATTGGACTATTATTATCTGTGATTGAGAATTAATCCAAAATTAGGGTTTAGTCGAGTGTAGTTCTACTGTGTGTATCGATTGTATCTATAATTGGGATGTATGAGAGAGACGAATGGATATATGGACACATAATTGGGGACGGGTCGGAGCACGCCTTCGATTTAGTTTTCGGCCCCCATCTACGCTATGTTATTAAAGCCGAAAGATTAAATGTATAGGTCCTCGGTTGGTTTGGTACTGGGTGAACCATAGAAAAGATCTCGACCGTCCAATTTTAAGTGAACCATATAAACAATCTTAACCGTTGAATTTTAATAAAATCTAATTTTAAAAGAATATAATCATACATTCAACTCTAACATAAGTAGTCCTCCTTTTATACAACTCATCACCAAAAGATAATATTATATATTATATTTAAATTATATTCTACATTTTTTATTTTACGAATCATACTTATCCTATAATTTTTATTTAATATATCATTAAAGTTTATCCTATAATTTTAATTTAATATATCATTAAAGTTTATGATAAACCTTATATACAACTCTAACATTATTTTATCTATAAGTAATTTTTATTATATATTATATTATTATAGCCGATGTAATAAAAAATTTAAATTATATATTTAAATCATATAAAATAATTAATATATAATTTATTAATCTCACCCGTGCGTTGCACGGGTTATAAGCTAGTACACTATATACGTGAACGTACTTATTTTAATGATTTTTTTTTACAGATACTTATTTTAATGATTGAATATATTTATACATTTACATTTTAAAAATATTTGAATTATTGATTTCATGTAATATTTTAGTTATAAAAGCAAAACTTAATTATTATCTATGTATATTAAATAAAATATTATATTGACGCGGTATTTTATTAAATATCAATTGAAAAAATTTGAATTAAAATTCCAAAATTTTATCTCGGACTTTGAGATGATAGCCTGTATATCTTACTATATGATTATTAATAAAAATTAAAACATATTTATAATTAATTAATTAATAAGTTCTAAAAAGTAATCGGACTCATATTGTTGAGCCAGGGATCGTCACTAATCCTATAATTACTTCATTTTCCTCGGATACATCATTTAAATAAACTAATTTTTTTCTATTCATTTTTATCTAAATAATTTTTAATTTTACTGTAAATAATGGTGAAAGAATATGTCAATTTAATATATCTTTGTATAAAATCAACATGATAGTGTTACCGTATAGCACAAAATGAATGAAAGTTAACCAACACGCAAAATTATAAAAGTTTAAATTCAAACAAATAATTTACATGCCCATCTTTTATTATTTTTGGTTCTAACCTACATAAATTATACGTGTTAAGTATAAATTAAACTAAAAACACTAAATTGTTGAGGGAAAGTTGGACAAAAGGACAAGGCAGACAGCCTCGAACCGAGGATATGGTAGCCTAAGTACTCTATCGCTTGGATATCGAATCATGTTTACGTATTCTTTTTAATTAAACACATTACAATTAAGTTTTGTGAATGAAAATTTATTAATTTTAATAGTGAATAATAAAATTATTGATCTTTCAGAAACCTCGGTATTTATTATTGTAAATCAATTGATTTAATTTAGTTGACATATATAAATTGGTTGGAAAATATTACTCTTTTAAATATGGATTCTTATATAAAAAAACTGATTGAGTTGAAAAAATATATTAGAATTTAGAAAGTGAATTAATTGAAATTTAAGATATATATATATATATATAATAAAAAATAGTAATACTCCCTCCATTTGATTGGAATATATATAAACACAGTTATAACTCACAAGTTAATAAAACAGAAAGAAAGAAAAAAAGACTGTAACTAAGTTAATCAAACAGAGAGAAAGAAAAAAAGACTGTAGTTACATTTTGAGTAATGTTAGAAATATAAAATTGAGTACAAAGAATTGATCTTAAATGACGTGGTAAATGTGATATATCAGTTTAGAAAATTTTAATCGGTAATATTTTTGTAAATAATAGAATTACAATCCATTAGAATTTGTTATATGACATTTGGGAACTATTTTTGTACACTCACTTTGTACTCAGTGGGTACTCAGGCATTTCTTACATTTTACGCACAGCAGTTGCCAACGGTCAGAGATATTAAGCTCCGCATCATTTATATCATGAAATCTCAATTTGATTGATGCGAACAAGAATGAGATCTTTTTTTTATATATATACAGCACAAGAATGAGATCTTACTTGACACAAATGGGTTGAAATCCCACAGTACAGCTCCTAAATAATCTTAGTTAAAATCGAATTTAATACATAAATCATCATGACCAATAAAAAAAATAAAGAAAAGTATAATAAGATCGATTTAAGATTACATATGGATTCACGCATGAATTTGCAATTATTCCAAGTTCATATGCTGCCAATCAGAGAACTGAAAATACAATTTTACATTTCTGCCTACAAGGAACACTTTTCTTTCTCTTTTTTCCCTTCTAAATAGAACCAGTTTATTATATCCAACATAATTGTAATTGCACACAATAATCAGCTGATGAGATATTTACAGGATATTAATAAGATCAGATCATCTACTCATGTATCACACACAAAGAATGGCAACTATGAATCTCTGATGCCAAGTTGTGTGCAACACCATGCTACAACAGTGAGTTTCTAAGTCTTAGTCAAGAAACTACTTGGCTCTCTCATACTACCCACATATACACACACTTCCTAACACACACACACACACACAGAGACAAATTCTCGTGATTGGAGATGAATTTCCACTGAAGAGCTGACACACACTTTGGTCGCACAAAATTTTAAAAACAAATAAGCCTCTGTTTTGTAATAAAATGGGAACTCATGTATACAGAGAACATCAAATTAACTTGAAAGTAAGAGATACTGCTTTCAGTAAAAAAAACTCTTCTTGATTCAGTGATATAAAGCTCATATTTACCATTTTGAATCTTCACATAGGTAGGTAGAACAATATGAAACCGAAGCAGGCACGCAGGATGGCTTACACAAGAGTTTGTTGGGTTTCAAGGTAATTGTATGAAATTGGCTGATCTTACTATATTGATCACTACTCAAATACTAAACATTTAGGCATGACGTCATAAGTATATTAGACACCTGTGATAAGTTATGCTACTTCACATATAAACCTATACAGAAAATAAGAACCCATACCATAGTATCATACAGATAGCAAGCACAAGAACCCACAAGTTTACATTTTCTAGAAGACCAACACTATAATATGAGCAAGAAAACAAGAAGTAATATTTGTTATTAAACCAGAGGAAAGAGTTCGACTATACCAGACGTCTGATGGGTCTAACAAAAAAGACCATCAAACTTACTCAATTACTAGTGCCCGACTACAAAGTGACTATAGACTTGGAGCTGCACTAGGAAACAGTCATAGCCTGCAATACAATCATACTTAGAGCATCTCCAATAGAGAAACATTACGTTCTTTCAGTTACTCCAAAGATAATCGACCAGTCTACAGAATTCTTTGAAAAGATGCAATGAGTCTGATAACAGAGATTTTCTTCAGAGTAATTTCTTGCATTACAGTAGTGTTGCTAGATAACTGTATAGTCTCCTACTTTAGTTATCTGGTTAGTGATTATTTGAAGGGTGCTTAGTAGTCTTTAGCAGAAGAAAATATTATATCTAATTTGACCACGGTTTTCAGTAATAAACGCAAGAAGAATCACAAACTTAAGGTGATAAAAACTGTACCACTTATCATAGGTAGCAAACAGAATAGGCCAATTCATTTTTTCTAAAAGAATAGTCCTTTAACATGAGCAAGAAAAATGCAAGTGCCATTTGCTAAACTAAATAAAAAAAATTCCCCATCCCACATCTAGTTAACATGCTATATTCTAGCAAATTAAATATGAGACTATCAGTAAGTTCATATATAACAGTTTATTCATTGCATACAATGCAATGTTTGCTAAAATAATATAATGAATCCATCAACAGAACGAAAAGAGTACTACTAGTTAAAACAAAAACCTCTATATTTTTCCCAACAAGGTAAAGAATTAATATCAACAACAAGCATTTGACTATAATTTCAACTGCCTGAATCAGGAAAGAATTCAACTATAACCAGAAGTATTATGGATCATCCGATACAAATTCTAATATTCAATCAATTATTATAGCACTATTCTAGAAAGTGATTAAAGACTTTGAATTCCTAGTATTGTAGCCCGGTGCTAAGAAATAGCACTCAAATCAGTAAATCGTTCCTAAGTAGAGCTATAACAATACATCAATAGACCAAAAACAAACGTGTTCCAACAAACATATAAACAACATTGAATTGTATTGCATTTCATCAATATTTCATCAAACAAAAACAAGTAGTTATACAAACAATTATATCCTCATTTTAACCAACAAACTTACATTTCACTCGTCCGAACTTCTCATATCCATTCCACCTACTGTCCACCACTCTCCTCCTCCAATTTCTTAACATACGCCTTCAAAACCATAACCAAATCCCTAGCTGGAGCTTGCAATGTCCCAACCACAGCGGAAGCCGGACTCTTCAATGCTCCAAGCACCTTACTATAAACCTCAGCTCTCGTTGGCATTGTCTCCAATGCCTTAAACTCCTCAGGCTTATAAAAATTCCCTTCAAACACGGCCCCGGCAAAATCATTCTCCAGTCTCTTCTCCTTCTGAAACACCCTATAAGGCTTAATAGCCCCTTGAATCTCCTCACTATGTACAAACATCCACGCATTCATTCCTTTCATACACGGCTTCAACGCCTCCCACTCGGTGTTCTCAATAGCTTTCAACACCAATGTATTCTTGGCAACAAGCAATGATGTATTCTCAGGCAATGTAGCACGGAGTTGTTGAAATTGCTGAACAGTGAAGCCCTTGTACTTGATTCCAGCGAGTAAGTAACAGTTCTGGAGCTGTTGCTTGACGGTTTCGACAGTTTCTTCTTTCTTGGTGCGACTGATTGCTGAGCGGATTGAAGTGGGTTTGAAATGGGTTTGGGGCTTGATGGGGAGGGTGCAAAATGGGTTGTTGAAATGGGTTTGTGAGGATAGTGTTTGGGAAGATGAGGGGAATGTAGTGGACAAGAGGGTTGCTTCCATTTTTCAGATAGAGAGATGAACAAGAACAAGAAGATTGGGTTCAATTCAGTTTGTTTTACCTTATCTTATTGTTATGTATCTCTGTGGGTCTCTCCAACTATACAACAAAACTTGCCAAAATATAATTTATAAAATATAAATTATTTTTTATTTTTATTTTTTTTATTGTTGAGCTCGCGAATAAATTTTGATCAATTTATTTAAAATCGGCTCAATTAGATCACACTATTCGCTAATAAATGATTCGGTACGCTTAAAAACAGTTTGATATGTATTATAAACTAGTCGAATGTGAATACAATTTTAAAATTCATTTTATAAATAAATCGAAATTGAGAACAATATTTGACTTATCTTATGTAAATTCTAGCTTATAAGAGGAGGCAAACGGTACTAGTTCAATTTGAAAAATTATGAACAAATTTAATTACAATATTTGCGAGCTGGTTCGTAATATAATTTGTGAATATGATTCGTTAACATATTGGTGACAAATTCGAAATAAGTTTGTAAATATGTTTTGTAAATACATTTATAAGCATTTGTGATGAATCATAAATTATGTATACATTTATTTACGAATTAATTTATTAATATATTATTTATTTTTATCAAACTTGTACACTCTTTGTTACTATTAATTAAATCGTAATATATATTATATTGTAATTTGAAAAGATATTATATTTTAAAATATTCATAAAAATTTTAAAACTGAATTTATAAATTAAAGTGTTCACGAGTGATATTCATGAAGTGTTAATAAATAATAACTCATGACATGTGTATGTTTGTGAGTTATTACGTATGTATTGGTAAATTGTTCTTAATTGTTATCTTTTACTAATGAGTCAAATTCAAATAAAATATTTAATTTATCACAAGTTTAAGTTCAATCTTTTTTAAATAAACTTAAAATAATTTTTTTGAAGGGGAATTAATTAATAATGAAAAGTCATGTAACATATAAAAAGTCATATAACATTTAAAAAATAATCGAGTCGAACAAATATAAAACAGATCATATCGCTGATTAATCCAGTTTTCCTGAAGATATAATCAAACAATTTGTTTAAGTTGATATATATACATGTATCTATTTCGCCACAATTAGTTGATTGAGCTATTAACCATAAATGCAATCCTGTAAAAAAATTATCACTAAATTGAAATATTGAAAATCTCGCAAATTTAATATTCTGAACATTAAATAGCATCAAAACACACTAAATTCTCACAAGTAGAGACTAAATAATTTCAAATAAATTGGGAACAACTCTCACTAAAAAAAGATTTAATTAACATTACAAATAATCTAAAAGGGCAGAGATCCTTATCCACGGAGGAAAATTACTGAAAAACAAGAACAAAATAAGGGGAAAAGAAGAGATTTGAAACTTTCTGCCGGTAAAAATCGATGTAAGCTGACAGCGGAATAAAGAAAAAGGTAAAAGAGAGGGAGAGGGGAAGGGGAAGGGGAAGGGGAAGGTCAACGAGAACGAGAGGGAGAGGGGAAGGGGAAGGGGAAGGGGAAGGGGAGGGGGGCAGCACCGACCGTAAGTTATAAAATTTTTATTTATGAACAACAATAATTTAAATTTAAATTTAAATTTTAGCTCGACTTATTTACTCCCTTACTCTTCTATCCAAATTCGATGAAAATTTTAAATTATTTATACAACTCAACACATTTGAAAATATCCGAACTCAAACCCCCGAAACCCAACACAGTCCCAAGGATAAAATATTAAATTATTATTATTATTATTACAAGAGCCAGAAAGCAGAGGCAGAGGCAAAGAGGGGGGCAGAAGAGTGGAAGGCAATGGACGATTATACGCGAGAAATGATGGAGTTGAAGACCCTCGTCACCAAAACCCTCGAGAAGAAAGGCGTCCTTGCCAAGATTCGGGTCTTCTCTCTCTCTCTCTCTCTCTCTCCCTCTCTCTCTTTCTCTCTCACACACACACATGCATTTGATATTGATAGATCTTCACATCTCTGTGTTTTTACGCACATATAAACATTATTTCTGTCAAGATTAGTCTTTTAAGTCAAAAAGATCAAGTCTTTAATCATTAATTCTTTCACTAAGTCATGTAATTTATTATTGTTATGCTCAATTTACAATGTTGTTGAATTTATGCTTAAATTCTCCCTTTTTAGTGTTTAATTTTACGATACACTTGTGGAATTTAAACATTTCTAATCTGGAAACACTAAATTAATGGGATATGCTGTCTTTCTGATTCAATTTTCAGTTGCACACATATTCGTAGAGGTATAAAGTATGTAATTTCAATCAAGAAAAGAGTCTAACAGCATTATAGCCTCCTAGTTTTTTGTATTATTTATTTTTTGGTCACTTAGGTTCGACGAGTAATCATAATTGTTGAGAGATACTAACAATAATTTTAGGTTGTATCAATGTATACAATGGTCTGCATTACCTGCTTAACGCATTGATTTATTGCAGGCTGAGCTGAGGGCTAGCGTATTTGAGGCTATCGAAGAAGAGGACAGGGCAGTTGAAAAGGAAGAAGGTTTACCTCCTGCACTCTTGGGTAGCTGCAATGATCGTGCAAAAAAACTTCATTCGTCTCCTTCAGGTTCACTATCAAAATCTATCTTTCAAACTTAATTTTATGATTATCTGTCATTACATGATGTTACCATAACCAATCTAATGTTTAGTAAATTGATTTTTGGGAATGACAAATCTATTCTTGGGTAGGCTTTCTCATGATTTAGATGCTCATATTTTATAATCATAGAATGACAAATCTCTTGATTTATATGGTTTTAGCATATTTCTACTCAAGCCATGGTTATTAAGAGCTTCGTGACATTGTTAGAGTTCTAACTTTTAGATATACTACTGTATATGCATAAAATGAAAATCCATAACCTATCCACCACACAAAATTCTTTTCTTAACACTCGCATATACCTGTATGGCTGTATATGATTTATTTTCTTCAGCAACAAAGAGTCAAAATAATTACTGTCCACGATTAATGAAATCTCCTTTGTAGTATTAGGTAATTGTTCCTATTCACCCCTTCTATAGTCAGTATCTAGCAACTACTACGAAACTTGTATGAAGCAGTAAACTATAGGCAAGACAAAAAAAAGGAATGAAGATATTTTTAAAATTTTATCAAAAATTGTATTATGTTCAGCTCAGAAATGTGTATTATATAAATTGTTAATGATTATTGCTCTACCTGCCCGTTGCTCAATAGTATCTATCGATACTTTCAAAGTTAGAAGAAAGAAGAAATCACTCGATTTCCTAGATGGCATACTATATTTATATATATTTTAAAACATCCTCAAATAATAATAAAACCTTAGTATTTTTTTCAGTTGGTTATCGTATATAATCATGTAACCCCGCATATTTGATGAACTGATAATGGAAAATTTTCATGTCATTGATTGTATTAAATGTTTAACCTCTCTCCCTATTCACATTTCACACACATGGGTATATTGTTTCATTTGTTTAGTTCTATTACACTAAATGTAATTTATCTACCCCTTTAGGTACATCACAAACACACGTGTGTAGTTTCTTTTTTTTTTGCTAAGCAGTGTGTAGTTTTTTTTCTTATTTACTACACAGTATATAGTAAATATCTTTGCTCTCTCCCTATACATCCTTTGATTAAATGATTACAAAATGCTTTCTACTTGTCTGCAGGGAGGCTTTTAACTGCACTAATATGTGAATATCTGGACTGGGCACAACTCAACCACACCCTAAAAGTGTATTTGCCTGAATGCAATATGGTAATCCCACCATCTTTTGTTAATGAATGTGGTGTAGGCCCTTTAAGTCAATTTTATGAATGTGTAGAAATTTTATTCTTACCAGTATGTATATATGTCAATGAATTTGACCTATTTCCTTTTAAAAGAGCGATGAGCCGTAACAAGTTGGGTGTATGATGCAAGGATTTGTTTCGTCTATATATATATATATGCCTCTTATATATAAGCATATTTTAGAATGTTTCGGTTACATTTTAGTTCATAGGTGCATTATAAATGTTTCGGTTACATATATTATATGTATATTGTTAGAATAATTTTTGTTAATATTTCTTCATTAATCAAATTGTAACTATTACTTAACTCTTACCAAATTAATATAATTTGTATATAAAATTATGTTACTATTAGAAAATATTGTAATTAACAAGCTCTCTTATTATATAATTATTGAAAAATATTCGTAAAATTATCCACTCGTACTAACTTGGTTCAAGACTATATAACTTATCTTGAATTTACAGAGTTGTATGCATGTATGGAGAACTAGGTTATTATAGTGTTTAAAACCTGATACTGTAATAGTTCTTAGCTTGCATATACAAAATTCTTGATAAAATTGGAAGAAATCGCACCGAAATCATTGATCCAAGAGAACTTAGTCCAGTTTAACCATAATTGAATCTTATATCACTATTTCCAAAAGTGAGTAATTCCAGATAATGTGTGTCGAAAACTTAGTTGAGTAATGTACCCAACTAATAATCGGCAATTAATTAGTACCGAGTACTTGAGTAGAGTAAATTGCTTTATATATAGAATATATTTAGGTTATGTATAAAGTAATGATTTACATTTTGTTGGAAATCTTTGCAGCGAAAGGATTCATGGAAATCCGAGTTAAAAGACTTCAGTAACAAGAACGAATATGATCTCAACAGGAACGGAGATAGTGGCCCTCTGCTGTTGGATGTTCTCGAAGGATTCTTGAAATACGAGGTTTCTATATTCTTACCACTCCAGTTTTTTTTTTTGTTATTATTTTTTAATACCTTTGGTAATCCTACTTTATGTGAAATTCAAGCACATATCTTAGTATATTTTGACACCTTACGAATTCAGTAAGTGTATGTGGTATGTGATTATGTACAAAAACAAAGTATTTCATGATTTAATAATACTTACCTCTAGAAGTAGTCTGTGCCCGACATTCTAGCATCAAGCAATTAAATTACTCAAAGCTATACCCAGTTGAACAGGTGAGCAAAAATGCTTGAGTAGGTTGGTTGTATTCGGATCTATGAATTTTGATATTTCTTTATTGGTCAACTTATCTTAGAAATCTTGTTTTTTTTCTTTTCTGTCCCAAAGTGAAATAAGTTGAATCTAGGATGCATATTAGGCTTTCTGTACCAAACATCAGTTATCAGATGGAGGCATATTGCAGTATAGTATACTAAGATATATCTTACTATAATCACTTTAGAAAGCAATATACGGGTGTCGGCCCTTTTTGGCACAATTTAGAGTGAATAGGCCAAAACAGAACATTTTGAAAAAATGTCCCTTCTTAGCACGCTAAAATGCATTTTAAAGTAGCGTTTATGTAGTAACGCATTTTATATTCTCGTTATCCTAATATTTTTTTATATATAACCAAAATGCGTGCCAAATGCGTTTTGGGTGTAATGCATGCAGCACATGCGTTATGCTTTTCTTTTGTTCCAAACTGTAAAAAGTAAATCTACAGGGCCGGGGAGTTGATCCCTGGTTGCCAAGGTGGAAGGACAACACAGTTAACATTGAACTAAGTCTCATTTTGTTACAAAGTACAGAAATGCAAATTAATTAGGCGTTTATTTGTGCTAGTAAGGGCCTTTTTTTGTGTGTTGAGCTATTTTGGACATTTTGAACTCAAATTGTGTCAAAAGGGCCATTTCTCGCAATATATGGCTTTAAATATACATTATTAATTTTTTTATAATTTATCTCATGTATCTTTTTTTTAAGTAAACGTTGGATATAGACAACTGTATATTCTTTTTTTATATGCATAAATTTTTTTATCACGTATAATTGATTTAAGTTAGCCTTCTAATTGATGGCGTGGTTATTTTCTTGTAGAATTTATCACAAGCAATGAATACTGGTCGAAGACCACCTTCAACAACTGTTGCGGGGGGCTTGGCTCCCTTGGGAAGGTGCTCAACCCCTAGCATAAAGTTTTTCCTTGTGTTTATATATATATTCTGAATTAATAAATAACATTTACCTTTTGGCATATGGATATGAAGGCCGGGTCCTGTTTCTCAGTCATCTGGTATGTAGCAAAGGTTTATTTACATCTTGTCCCCTTCACTTCTCGCAACTTCCAGTAATTTGATGTTCTATCTTCCAGACAGGAGAGGGGGATCATCCATGTCGGGCTACAGGAAAGATGAATACAACTGGAGATATGACAGCAATGAACATCCAGATGATGTAGATGGTGCGTCATCTGTCTTGGAAAACCTTCACTTGGATAGAAAGGCTCGCAATCTGACAAGTTCTTGGCGGTGTGTATTTTTTTACTTCAAATTATTCAAGTTTTTCTTTTCCTTTTTTTGGTGTTCTAGCGATAGTTGGAACAATATTGTTGAGATTAGCTATCAGCTCAACTAGTAGGAATAGCAAAAGTGAAGTGTTCAGAAGCGAGTCACAAATGTAGATGCTGATATAATGTGCTGTGTGTGCATGTGTATATACAAAGTTACTTTAATTTAGTTTCATTCTATAGTCTATTAAACTTTTGTTTCATCTGCCGAATCTGGTTACAGGCATGGTGGGGATGGAGTAAGTGAAGATGATGGTAGACCAGATCATATGTAATCCATAGGACATCCTCAGAGTACTATGCAAGTAATGTTTGTTGTATGTATAATCTATGACTTGTGCTGCCAAATGTAGGTAGTAAAGTGATCATGATATGTTTATGTTATATATATTACAGTAGATCTGGATCATGTGTTTTGTTTGGCCTTTTTCCTTCTATGCTCAGAGCAGTTATGTTCTAATATTATGAAAACCATTCACAGAGGAACTATATCATGGTGTTATAAACAATTAGATCTATATATCACTGCATGGTAAGTTGGTAACTACGTCTTTCTAATTGTTAGGTTCCATCTCTTGAAAATCATAATAAGAAGACGTTTTACAATTCTCAAGTCAAATTCACATTGATATTTTGTTAAAATGAAGATATGAATAAGAATTCTTATTGTATAAGATCATGCTTGTGACTGGATAGGATGACCAAGGGTAGGTGACCTTCATAGAATCGATGTACATATATTTTGTGAGGTTATTAATATTTGCTCTAAAAAATGTAAATTTTACAAGTTTAGGTGGGAGTAATCAGTCACTACAATGGCTTTGGTATTGTTTAAGCAAAAAGTTGGAAATTGCATCTCTTTTCTATTAAAAAAAATCATATTTAAATTGTACTCCCTCCATCATCTTTTACATCTTTTTTTTGAAAAATTACTCATATTAAATGAAAACAAAGTTAAATTATTTTCCCTAAAATTTATCCTAGTTATTACATTCAAAGTGGAAAATTAAATTAAAATTTTAAATTAGCCAAACCCCGCACACAATAATATAGAGATAATTTTAAAAAATTATAAATAAATTTGTATTGAAAGAAAAAATTAACGTGTATTGAAAGACAAATTTTATTTTTAAATGAGATAGGTAAAAGGGAATATAGAGTATATTTATATGTTTTTTAAAAATTTATTATTGTAATTATTAAGTGCATGTATTGCAAAAGTTTCAAAGGAATGCATTTTTTTAAATGATTCGGCAGTTTTATAATGCATCCATCTTGGGCATGTTAAAAGGACAGTGTTTAAATGTTTTGTGTATTCTACGGCCCATCCCTCATTTTGTACACATTTTTAAATGCATGTAAAAATATCTAAATAAAAAAAATTTAATTTTTTTTTCTGAAAAAAAAGTTGATAGCTATCTTGTATTTGCATCTTAAACAAAGTGCAAAGAGTTAGAGGAACAATAATTAGGAACGAGTGCCATATTCCTGTCAAACTTAAAGGTAGAAAAACTAAAATGTGTTGTAGATGTAGTACTTTTAATTGGCATTAGGAAATTGTATTTACAGTATAACTACAATTTGCGAGTTCTCGTTCAATTAATTCCATTAGAATAAACAGCCCATGCAATAATACTCCGTAAAGAACAAGCACCTGGAGTTTAAATCTAAACCTGCACAAGTAACAACATTGGCCAAATAATTAGTTGCACGATTATATTACAATGAATGATTATTATTCAAATGATTGCTGTACCGAGAAACGTTTTTTGTAGCTTTCAACATGTTCCTTTGGATCACGTCTAGTTTGTATGTATCCTCCAATTTTGTTCAGTTCCTACATAAAGGAATTGCACATTTGCACTACATTACAGAATTACAGTAACATTACAGATTGCTGTACAACATGATGATAAAAAGTACTATAGTCAATAGTTAAAAGGATAGTTACCAGCTTTCGTTATGTGCATTTTTTTTCTGAATAAAGATCAAGACATTGCGCACATCAAATATTGTTAAAAACGCCAACCATGTAATATTTGCAATAATATCAAGGCACGCATTAATATTTACAAGTTCAGTTTCAACTTTTTATCATCAAGTTAACCTAAGCCCAAAGTTTTTTACTTGGTATGGGAATCAGTAACCTGAAAAGAAAAAACCATGGTAATCAAACAAGCGTGAAGTAGTTATTACAAGTTTTAGTCCATTAATTGTTTTCATGTCGTCGCCTAAGCAAGGGAAGATGTCCTGCTCACCTAGCCACCTAGGTAAGGGAAGACGTTCTTTCTTTCACAAGAGAGGGATTAAAAAATCGTCTCACCATTGCTGAATTGAGGGTAAGAGGAAAAGGCAATCACCTCTTTACAGTTTCCTGGTTCAATTGAGGTGACAATGCTTCACCTCGCCTCTTGAATAATCAAATTGATTATCGCGCCTTTGACAACAATGATGCTACACAAACTGTATTACGCCAGAATAGTATTGATTTATATAATGTGCATGTATAATGCAGCATAAATGTGAACAGTCTACTTTCTGTCTGTCCCCCCCCCCTAAATTCCCATTACACGGAACAGCGGAAAAAATAATCTAAATGTACATTTGGGTCATTGGATTTTCATTTTTGTTCTAAAATCAGATGCTTTTACCTCCTCAAGAACTATAATATATGAGGTTGGATAAGTCTCTCTCCCTAACTCGATCTATTTTCCTAAATATAAATACATATATATCATATGTATAACAAGTTTTAGGATTCATTACAGGAAGTACACTTCAAAGTAAAGTTACCTCAATCCATGTTGCCAGTTTTGGCCTTTGTTTGGTGATATCATATTGCCACACCTCCAGCAGGAAGGGCTGGAATCTTTCAATAAATGGAGCATAAGCTATATCCACCTGGTAAGTATCATATAGAGATGTGGATAAGAGATTTTATGAATAGAGCAAGAGAAATAATACCAAGCTAGAAATATGACTAGTTGGAATTTGATACGCGAAACTTATTTTCAAGGTTTGGAATCTCAATTTACGAATATTTAACTATAGACTACAGTTGCAATATAATTACATAATTTTCCAAAATTATGTACATACAAGACTGAACTGGCCAAGGAAAAAAGGTCCATCGTCAAATGTAGCAAGAGAAGTTTCAATGTAATCGAAGGCACCAGCTGATATTAGAAAAATCGTTGTCAGATAATTCAATCTACATGCATTTAAGTATCCAAATCTAAGCTAGTGTTTCACTCACCAGCTTCACTCATTTCATCTGCCTTGATGGAAGTTATTACAGCTTTACGAAAAGAGTCTATGTAGTTTAGCAGTTCTTCTGCAGACACCTTCTTAACAGGATCCTACATTCACCGACAATAGAGCCTAAAGAACACAGAATTAACTTCAATTATATAAAAAAGAAGCTTAAAAAGTTAAAATCTTACGTCCGGGAAAAGTGAAGGTCCTTCAAAGTTTTTATCAATATATCTAAGCAAATCAAGACTTTCTCCCTTAACTTCGTTGTTGTGTTCCAAAGCAGGAACCTGAATTAGATATTACAGCATATCATCTATTTGAATTTCAAATCAAGCATTTTCAACTTTGAAATTTTTTCACATAAACCTCCTTCAGAAGTTTTACTTCATAAACCAGACATCTGGTATACACAGACGGAATGTAGTACTATGACTTTGTAGCTAACTTTTAGTAGCATTTGTAATTTGGTAACATCACACCCTTAAAGTTATGATATATATTTAATTTCTATTAAGTTAGCAGTTCTCCTAAAAACCTTAAGGTGTTAGTTGAAGAGTTTACCGCAATCTTATATTATATTGTAATCATCTTCCTCACTCGAATACCCATTTTTGGATTGAAGAGTGGATCACTAGTGCCCATTTTTAGGTCACAGGGAATTGAATTTAAGACATCTTCCAACACTAAATTCTGATACCATGTTAAGTTACCATTTTCGTAAAACGTTAAGGTGTTAGTAGAAGCCCTTACCATCATCTTATATTATATTTCAAAACCATAACTATATATGTTGAAAATATTTAGTACTTCAAATTTTAAATTTTATTTATAATAATTGGTCAAATTAGGTCAAAATTGTAGGTATATGATATGAATTAATTTGAATTATAGGATATATTTAGGGAGATTAAAGATGTTTGCTAGGTTAATTGGCTATATATATAGCACATTTAACAGGCTATGAATAATATTTATATCCAGTTTTTCAACACCAAAGTTTCGATAATGTTGTATTTTCTTGATGATATGCTATTATGCTTTTAAAAAGCCAACAAGATACACCTATCTAGTTAAATCTGTTGCGCACTTGCATGACTAAAAATGTGATAACTGTGGAGCAAACATATGGTTCCTATCTCTTAGAAATTACATACTCCCTCCGTCCCAATTCAAGTGTCTTGTTTGACTTTTAGAGGTCAATTTGACTAAGTTTTGACCGAAAATTATATATATAATATAATTATAAAAAATTAAAAAAGTAATATCATCAGAAAATATATTATATCTAATTTAAAATGTAACTTTTGATTTTTAAAAATTGTAAAAAAAATAATCTTTAATCTTCGGTCAAAGTTTGGTCAAATTGACCACCAAAAGTCAAACAAACCACTTGAATTGGGACGGATGGAGTAATATTTAAGCATGAAATTTAAAAATGAGGTGCTTTGTCAAGAAATATATTTCGAATTGGCCCTCGGAAATTATATTTTAGTAACTTTGCTTGAAGTCCATACAAAAATTTATCAATTTTTAAAAAAGGTCTTTTTTCTAAAATGCTTAATATTTGGGTATAAGAAACTTGTAGAGATAAACAATCATATCTGATTGCCGACAATATATCTATAGTAATATATATTTTAGGTTCATTTTGGTGATCAAAATCTCACCTAGTTCATCTAATTCAGAATGCAGAGATCATTGATTCTTCAGTCAAAGGGTACATATATGAACGAATACCAGAACTTATAAGGTTGAAAACCCTTAATAAAATACCTATATAGGCCACAAGATTCTTAAAAAAATCTGAGAGCCCAAAATAACAATGAAATTGGAACCAACAAAATTGTACTATTCGGTGTGTTTCACTTAACAAACCCAAGTTTTTTTGCGATTATTTTAAAGACACAATCATCAATTTTTTTTAACTTAATAACATTTCATGAAGTAGATTGTTTTATAAATCACCTTGTTTGGTGAGTAAACTTTCTCCTTGTACCAAACTGGCCTGTTTTGTAGGTCAATAGGAACCAACTGAATTTTATCTTGCAATCCCTGTTTCCCAAAGAATGTAAGACATATCAAATGATTTAATATTTGTGTAAACTGACTAGTTCTATTAACCTGAAAGGAAGAAATAATGAATGAAGACTGAAAATCTGTTACATGGATGCTTGCTTAGTGAAACAACCTTACAGTTCCGGGCAATCCACGTGCGTTGTGCATATGGACATGTGTAAGATATATATAGCCTTCAATCAAGAAAACTTCAATAAGCAAATGGATATAAGGAAATCCAAACATTGCACATCTTAATAAAATATAAAATAAAACTATTAACACTTATCACAAAGCACTGGCTGCAGTAAGTCACTTTAACTCTATCAAAAGACGAGACTTTTAAAGAAATTGGTGGTACCTCAAACGACATTGAACCCCCAAGTTAATATAGAACAATGTTTATGTTAGATGACCAACTCCCCCAAAACCTTTAAATATAGTACAAGTCACTTAAAGGAGCTTATTTCGCACAAGTGGACTACCGTAACAATCCAATAAGGGGGCACAAATTCACCTAGGAGCTACAAACAACTAAATTCTGATACCATGTTAGATGACTAGCTATCTCGATATCTTAAGTGGTTGATAATTGAGCAGTTCCACACACACATAAAAGTAAAGGAATGAGTATAACCTTGTGGTACCATCAAATATTGCAGGCGGTTCAGAAGTAGAATCAAGGGCAGGTGGAAGAACCTCTTGCACACTTTTGCCAAAGAACATGAAAACAGCAATGGGTTAAAAGACAAAGTGATTAACAAAGTAATTGCAAAACAAAACAACAAGAACATACCTATTTGCTGCAACTGCTGATACAACTCTGTGAGGAGCATAATTACTGTAATGGGTTTGCTGTAAACTAGGAAAAGAACGAATCTTTAAGTTGTTTTGGTATAATCTTGATGATGGGTTTACAGAAGATTGAAAGATAGATACAATATATACATTTCTTGAAGTTGCAGAAACCACAGTGGGCTGATAATAGCAGTAGCTCAGATTCAGGGCTGCCATTCTTTCTGGATTGGTTAAAAATACTTCCAATATGATTAACTCGGTCCCAGGAGTATACACTTTTGTATTTTCAAATGTATTTTAATTTATTTGTATTTCTTAGCACATTTTTCTATGTTATAAAGTATAAAAACTTTACATTTTGAATATTGTATTAAATTAGATTATGTTACCATGAAGATAATAGTATAAGTAATTGTACGACATTTTTATTGTATATCTTAATGGTTATTTTAGTTATTGATTGCATTTTCAGAATTTAGTTAGCAAATATTAATAATAATAAAGTATACATTTTGAAATCATTTTAAATTTATTACTATAATTATGTAAAGGTGTCGTTTTAAGCAATTGTCCTATATTTTATGTCATTTTGATTATTTTCTCCCTTTCTGCCATATTAACCACACTTCGGTAATTTTCTGATTTAGAGTAATTTTCTGATCTATAGTAACATAAAACTACCACACACACTTTGTTGTTTAGTTTGCATTGTCATAAAAAAACATAATAAAACTACCAAAGGAACTTTGTAAAAGCATCGTCATAAAGGCAAGTTTAGTACAAATGGTATGTGTGATCGGAAGGGATCAAGTTGGAGCAGCACTTGACCATGGAGGAAACAAGTTCAAACACTTCTTGGTAGATACATAGATATGGACCACCTAAACATGTTCAATTTCTAACATCATCTGTACACAGTTGTTAAATTTCTGAGTACAGATCACAGGTGCCTTAAGACTAAACAACGTGAAGAAACATCAGGAAATAGTAGACTAAACATTGTGTTAGAAGCAATGTAATGTCATATATACTCCATTGCCAGTAGGGATTTGCACATGCACAATGTTAAATAGGTATGGTTACACTGCATCCTTCTCACAATGTCTCAAGTATCATACCTCCTGCATATGAATTACCAACTATAATGCTCTAGAATTTGCAAACCTTAGCTTTAATTAAGAAATCACTTAGCAGAGAATATGATATGCTGTTACACACACACACACACACACACACATATATATATAACTAAACTTAATCAAGATTCATCTGATACACGTACATTTTACAAGTTAATCAAGATTCATCTGATATGATATTTTGGCATGGCTAAAAACTTTTTTTAAACTATTTCCTACACATTTTCTACTCGCAACAGATATTGCCACTGTACTCCTGCGCAAACTGGACAGGAGCTCAAAAGTTAACTCGGACTCTGCATTTTGAGTCTCAGGATCATTGTAATTTACTTCACTGACATTTAAACCAATATGCAAGAAAAGTTTGAAAATATATCAAATCAAAATTGAAACAGTACACTAGAAAGTCAATACTACAGAATGTAATAATATGCACAATGAATTCCACAAGTACTTTTGTAGAAAACAGTCTCAAATCCATAACAGAATGTCAACCTAAGGAATAGCATGACCATCTAGAATCCCAATTCTTTATTGCTTTTAGTGTCTCATATGCCAATGAGCAGAGATTTCCCACAGAATTCACGATAAGCTTCGTCTTGACATAATCATCAACTTTACCATCTCGCTTGAAATCCCACACACAAGAGCAAACTACAGGTGTTTCATCATCCATCTATCTTATAGCATCATAGATCCCAGTTTATGAAAGAAATTTAGCAACAGGCACAAAGGTTTTCATGAAAGCAACTAAAACTTTTAAATTAGGTTATTCACACCCCTAGATATACCTCCACCTCCTCTGATCGAAAGCAGTGGTCCATTGCACGGGCTGCGACTAATCAAATTACTGTCCAGAAACAGAACTATTACAGTTATATCATCGTGAAAATGTCTTCTCACCCCTCTTTCGATCTGTTTCAGGTCACTGTATCTCATTTCTCTTTTCTTTGCTGCTTCCCTAAGTGCAGCTTTGATAAGTTTCCTAGCACTACCCTGTGGAAAAGAAAGAAAATGTTATTGCACAATCAAATATTATTCCGACTGTATCAATTACAATCAACAAAATCAAAGCAACTAAAAGATTTAGATGTAAAATCGTACATTACGTGGGCAGTTGTTGACAATATCAACTGCCTCTTGATTGCTAAGATGCTCCCACAGGCCATCTGAGGCAAATATAAGGAACTGGTCTTCAGGGCAGAGTTTCTGTACTACAATTGATGGCTCAGCTTTTAGGATAGGTTTGTGGAAAGGTTCCCGTAGTCTGAACTTTTGCAGTAGTGGCTCTCTGTTGAACTCTGCTCTCTTCAGATAGGCATCACCGATGGACCTAGATACCTGCAAGAGCATAAATCTTCCATTACTAAAAGAGTTAATATGTAAATCCAGTAGCTGTTCATCTAAGCTTTTGAATCACTAAATATTAGAGAATTGCTTAATCTAGAAAACACAGTTTGCAACCATAAAGTGTTTTTCATTGGTTCAAAATAAAAAATTGACATCTTCGGGTTTTGTAGCAGGTGTAGCAACTTATTACCATATGCTAGTAAAATTATTAGGCAGGAAAATTTTCATGAACTGTCTTCCACGAATTGAAGTTTTGTGCATTTCACATGGTGTATTTCTGGTAAAGTGAGACCACAAAACAAAAGCTCTTTTGACGATAAAATGCTTATCTCATTATACATGGAAAGGAAAGGTGGCTGAAGAATGCATCCTATGGTGGAATGCACAAAGCAATTATCCCCAAGTTTTGATACTATTAGTGAATCATTGACTGGTAATCATAGTGCAAGGTAATACAATTTCCATGACAACTAAATTCTAGCATAGGATTGGCGCTAATATCTGCTATTTGTATATATCTACACTTGCTTCTGTGGTCCCTGTATATTACTATATTGGTTCAGAGAAGTGAACAATGGACATAAAGGATAATGCACTTCTTCATCAATCAATCTAATAATGAGGAAACAAAGTCTAGAATGCTCGGAGACACTAATCTTGGAAGATTTTGGGCGCAAGTAACCAAAGAAAGGCAACGAACAATGATACAATCTAGAAATCTCACCTGAATAATACCCTTTACACGCCAAACCATATGCTTCAAAACTACAATCTGTGAATCATCTGGATGCAGCGAGTGCAATTCATCTCTAACTGATTCGTAACTCGCATTGTGCTCAGCTGATAATTGAACAGCTTTGACCTCATTGAAGGTGTTATCTAATCTGCCTAACACAACCCGTGAATCACCGGCATTTGCAGTATATAGCAATCCATCACATATTATACCCACCAAACAGCATGACCCCACAGAAGCAATTTGTGGCTGGATTGACCACTGCTGTCTCACAAGAGACAGGAATTCCTCTTCAGTTGCCAGAAAAGCTCTGTTAATAACATCAGTTGACATTCCTTCATTATCTGATGTGAATTCTGCACCATGAATAGCTGAAATGTCAGTAAACGCATGCATTAGAAAACTTCAAAGACTATATACCTGGTATAATAGAGGGAATTTAAATTCTTAGACCAAAAATCAAAGCCAATCCGTGTTCTTTATTATAAGGCGTGCTAATTCACTTTCAGCATTCATTATTCCAGAAGTCGATCTGCTTATACTAGATTCAACTCAAAATGCTCAAGGGAAAGTTAAATATAGCTAATCTCTTTTGGTGTCTCCTCTAGTGCAGTTGGCTCCTTTTGTTCTACAGATGATATGGTTGGGTGGATGCAAAAGTGAAAATTAACCTTTAAATTTTTTTTGTCAATATTTCTGCATTGGCGTCAATGAGTAATACATTAACATGCGAAAATCGAACAAGCATGGATAGATACACATGCATATGAATACAACTTTGCAAAAAAACATATTAATTTTCAGAACACCCGGCCTTGATTTATCCAATAAATTGATAAATTATGTTATTTAATTCGTTTCCAATGCCAAGTAACCCACGCGTGGCATTTGAAATGTCAAAGTTTTGCATGGGAAATGATATTATCGGTCTTATCATTATTGCACTCCTCTAAAAAAACCGCATGAATCAATACTCCTAAATGAAGATAATAACATGGAGATCCACATACTTGCAAGACTAAGATCACAAGTGAACCTGATCTGGCAATTTTCCCCAAAAAGGATCTGTCATATTAACTAGCAAAAAGATTGACAGAGCAAAACTAGTTAAATAAATCACAATTTCAGTAAGCATGGAATAAAAATAAGAAATCATGAGGAAAGGGGAATAATAGGAGTAGAAAAACAAAAATCATACTCTTGATATTATCGAAGAGGTGATTATTTATAAAACGTGCTGCTTCTGGACCTCCATGACCATCATATACTCCAACAAATGTCCCTTGAGGACCAAAATCAACTGAACTCATCGACCCAGACACGAGCTGGCTTTGATCTTCCACTATATTATTAGCTTGAACTACTGCCATAGAAAAATCCCCATAAACATGACGCCCATAGTCCTTGTACCACAACAAACCCTCACTCCTTCCATTATTATCCGCAAAGCTATTACTAATTTGTCCATCACCTTCCGTGGAAGGCCTCCAACAGGGATACACAATTTTCCTCCATGTCGTCGTCACCATAATCACATATTACGCTTTACCCAAATAACCCACTTACAGAATCTTCCACAAAACTATTATAAATACACACCCACAATTCGCCTTCGTTATCCAAATTCACCCCACAAGTTCAAAACTTTTAAGTACACGCCAATAATCTGTCCATAATCAAGAAATAAAATCGAAATAAACACCACAATCAACAATCAATTAAACACATACATATATCAATGTTTATTAACACACAACAACAAAACTAACTAATGAAATTAAAATAAACACCAAAACAATATCAGCAACTAATTCAATAGCTAGTTGTGTATGCACACATACAACACACACACACACACATATTAACAAAATCAATAGATGGGCATGTCCAATTTGTCTATAAAATAAAACCCATAAAGATTTTTGTATAGAAACACAAGGGGATCTACTAAAATAGTAAATAACTTACATCAAAAGCTTCAAAAATTAAATCAGAATCTAAAAATCAAACCTTTAGATACACAGCTTGTAAGTATAAATAAGACGTGAAAATTGTGAGGCAGCTGGAGAGAGGAGGCAACAATGAGAAATGGGGAAAAGAGAGATATTTAATGTGGGTGGGTAAACAAGAAAGCAGAAATAATTTTTATTTTATTCCTAATGTTTCCTAGAAAAAGACCGTACACACTATATAAATTTGTGTTTTAATTTAATTATGCCCTAAATACAGGTCATTTTTATTTAATACACATTAGAATATTACATTTATATCCTTCTATGTGTTTAATTGTGCGGATAAAGGTGTTATTTCTTGCGTCTCGTCCCGAAATTTGTTAAAACATATACTCATACAGTGTAAGATATATAAGTCAAATTATTTAAAAAACAATTATGCAAAACTAGTTTGTTGATTTGCACGTATATTTACATTGATATGCACGTATATTTAAATACTAAAAGGAAGAATAATAGACTGACTTAAAATAAATAAAAACATAGAATATAATTAATTCTGAACACAGATGGACAAATATTAAAAAGTCAATTTTTAATATTTAAAAGTTAGTTTTACAAATATTAATTTGGTGTTTGGTTATATATATAAATTGTTTTTTATTTATTAAAATAGATTATAACTTAAAAAACGAAATTATTAAAAAAATAGATGTTGTTTTTAGTTAATATAAAATTATTTTTAAAATTTATTTTTTTTGATATGCTCTTTAATTTTTTTTCTTTTTACACTATTAGAATTATTTAATAATTTTTTATCATAATATTTGGTATTGTATGAAGTAAAATATTTTTTCAAGAAAAATATTAATCAAATTCTATATAATTTTAAAAACTATAAATCAAATTAAATGTATTATGAGTAATAAGAATGCATTAATAAGTACGTGACCCCGCACAACAAACTAGGTCATTTACTCACTCCAGCTGTCACACAGAAAAATAGGAGGGTTATTACAGTAATCTCACTAAACTGTATTAAGAAATTCTGACCTGCATTTAGCAATTATGCTTTTAAACAAGGAGAGGTATTTTTCTAAGATGGCAAGTAAAATTTTCTAGAGTATTCGAGTTAAATTTTAAGATTTTTTTTCTTGTATATAGATATTAATTTGATAGAAAACTCTTTCCTGATAAAGAACTCATTTTATTTTTATTTTAAACATGATTGTTTTAAATTGGGTCAAATTTATTACAAATTACTAATGGATGCTAATATACTCTTATTACATTGTATACATGTGCTGATATATTTATGAAAGTTTGATCAATTTTATATTTTTATGCATTCACTGAAATTTTGATTAAAATAAGAATCACAATTTTACCAACGAGATATTGTTATCAATTTTTTTGGATAATTAGACTTATAGTTGTTTTAATTAAAATAAGAATTACAATTTTACCAACGATATTGTTATTAATTTTTTTTTTGTACATTAGGTTTATAACCTTTACAAAGTCAATATCTATTATAATAAATTCTCGTAACGAGCCTGAGTCAAAACTCAGACCTAGGATGACAGAGCATAAACCTTTGCCATTTGGGTTATCCAATCATTATTGAATTAAATCTCATAATACGACAATATCAAACTGGACATGAATAGGGCTAAAAACAAGTCCCAGTAATCTGGATTCGAACCCGAATTCAACTCGTTAAAAACGAATATAATTCGTATTCATATAAAAATGAGCAAATTTGAATCTTATTTTTTAATTCGAACGAATATTGATACGAATCTTACCTCTCTCATACTTGATCATATTTATTTTGAGTGGTTCGAATAATTTTAGAGTACTCGAATACATATTTACTTGAATTCGTAAATTGCATATATAATTATATATAATATATAATATTTATATTAAAATAATACTTTATAAAATAATACTCCCCCTGTTTGATAATATTTGACGCTTGACTTTTTGACACACATTTTTAAGAGTTTGATTACATAGTTAAAATTATTATTTTTAAAATTTCTTTTTGTGAATAAAAATTTTAGTTTAATATTTTTATTCAAAATTTTTTTTTTAAAAAATAATAATTTTAACTATGTACTCAAAACTCCTAAAAACATGTGTCAAAAAGTCAAATCTCAAATAAAACCAAACAAAAATACTCCAATACGTAACTTTTTACTTCATTTGGCACTTAATTTTCTCGGGGGCAGGGGGTGGGGTTGTTTTGACTTGCAATTCACAACTATTTTGTACCAACGTACTCCTAGTAAGAATAACTACATATAATTTGTCTCGGACGATGCCGATGGGCCAACCCACAAGAAAATTTGAAACAAAAAGTCGTATGTATATTATAGATACATACGTGTTAATCATACAGAAGAATTGCCACATTCACATACAGAACTTTAAAAAAACATTCAATACAAATCAGGACCCTCTGGGCTATAAATCATCACGACCAGGTGCCCAGCACATGTTCCGCAACAACTTTTTATGGTGAACAAATCTAACAGAGAACTTTGTCGCCATTGTTTACAACTTCCTATATATGCAATATATCATTCGTTCTATTAACTTGGCAAAAGAATAATTACACAGAATATTATGTAACTGATTCTTGCATATATACATGCAGGTACACTATTCTTGAACCAACAAACACAATTGAAAGCATGTCTTGTAAAGCAACAGTATAGTCCTGAACATGTTTAGCTTACGAAATAAATGCCTTCACAACTTCCGAAAAGTTGTATACTGATCCTGTCCTTGGGCAAGTAATGGCACCATTATTCTTGCTGGCCATTTCTTCAAGAGCCTAACATTAAAGCAGGTAAACTATGAAAAATACAGTAATCCCTTTTGGATGATAAGAGTTTGTTATTCAATTTAAAATTAACTTGTAATACTTAAAAACAAATATTAAAAGAACCTTAGTGCTGTAAACATAGCCATTGGGTAACACTAGAGGCGGGTTCTCTGTGTCCATTATCTCCTTAGTTATAAAGCAAACAAGCTTTGAATGGTGCTGCTTTGAGAATGGTAACGGGGACGCCAATTTCCGAAAGCTCTCCTGTGACAAAGGGTCCTCTTTTGGACAATCATCTTCATAGCAGAACCTAAACAAAGGTTAAGAAAAACAAAAGCATGGATACAGAATAAGGCAGGACCACATGTAAACAAGAACATGTGTAATTACTAATTCATTCTAATTCCGAAATATCTATCTTGTAGCGATTCATGCAAGTTCTTGAAAAAATAATTATTGTAATTAAGACTTTAAAACTGTTGTCTAGATCAATATATTGTTGTTGCTGATCAACGTAAGGAAGAAAAAGCAAATTGCAAAATCCAACACACCTTTTACTATAATATCACACACACACACACACACAGCTACCAAGATATAGCCATGTACAAGAAGAAACACACTGAGTAATGTTAGAGACAATTTTACTCGCAAGACGATGGTGTACAATAATGCTCTTCCTATTGATAACAAATTACAGTTGTTTTTTAAGAAAATAACAAAGCCATATGAGGTTAAAATTTATAACAGTGGGAACTACCATATTTATAACTAGGGGGGGGGGGGGGGGGGGGGGGCTCTGCAAGACCTTTTAAGAAATAGATAAATTTTAGTAAAAAGTTAAGATCTCCAGCAATGCTGATGTCTAGGATCAAATTTTGTGAAGACCACATTACTACCGTACTCTTGGTGGAGGATCATTGTATCAACTTTTAAATGGTGTAGAGGACATTAATATGATGGAAATATATAAATAGCTAATAGTCATTCAACAATAAAGGATACGGTGTTTTCAAAGCTGACAAGCCTGCTTGCAAATATATATTCAACAAAGGCTCAAGTGTCATCCCGTATATCCTACAGAACTCCTGCTTGAATTGATCCATTAGGAAATCCCATTGCTTTGGTTCGAATAGAGCCTGCAATAAAACCATAATAAACAAACAAATCTAATTATATTACAAGTACACTTAGCTGGTCATTAAACATCTTTCCAAATGGAATCATGCCTCTTCAGACTCTTGCAATAAGGCAGAACCATATTTGTATAATTAACGTCAAAGTAACAACTCCAATGTCCATATATTGATGTCATAAATACGTGGTAAGTTGAGTAATATACTCATAGTTTAAAAAAAGTGAAGGTTGAGCCACAAACTTGTTACGAAAAATATACTGCTCTGTCGCATTTCTTGCTAATTAAACTTATCATTTATATAGGAGGATCTCCATAGAACATAATAGCTTTTTGAGATTAATGAAAAGCTGGTTTTTTAATCTATAATCAAAGCTCATCCTACCATGCATTAGTCAAGTTTTTTGTGAACATTCAAAGCATGTTGAAATGGAAAACCATCTATATTTACAAGTGGCTAAGCATTACCAATGTGAAATACAGTATTCATGTATATACAAAAGCTTATATGTGTTAAGATGGCAAGTTTTAATGTTAATCACAGATATGTTTGCAAGTCATTATGCCTTCAGATGAGAGAACTATGCATAATTGTGGTCCTCCAAGGGTGTAGGTGTGTGCAGCATTTGCGCGGAAGAAAAAAAAGAGGAAGACAGAGTACACCACATTTCCCAAATCCAAAAAGTTGTTCAGCAAAAGACGAAACAAGACAGGGAGATTCAACTCTGATTGTTATTACATTTATGATGAAGGTATAGTTTTTGCAGTAACTTATGTAAATAATGATCTTGCTCACCTTGTATTGTAAGCATTCAGTATTACTCCTAAAAGCCAGTGTTGCAAAAACTCGTTGCAACTCTTTCAGATGTGTAGCTCCCCATGGTGCAAGATACTTTCGAGTATATGTAATAGCCCGCATGCTGTTCCCATCTCGAACTAATTCAATGAACTCTTGAAGTCTCAATTGAAATTCAAATTTGCTCTGTCATCAACATATTGTATAGTATCACTTATGTCAAAACAGTTCTTATTAGTCTTCTGAAACAGAAATTAGAATTAAATTATTAATAAGATAACATAGTCCTTTTAGGTATTAAAAACACAACTAGAAATCCCAGGTAAAACAAAAAACTCAAGCGTAAAGGTATTGGTGTATATTGTACGGACAAAACAATAGATCTTAAGAGTCAAAATCATCTCTGTAACACAATGCATTTCATAACTAAAGGTCCCAACTCCCAAGTACACAACTAGACAGGGTTGAGGAACCTCAATATAAGCGGTCTGGTCACCTTTCGAAGAGTTTGCCAGTAACCAAAGCGCACTTATTTTTTGTTTGGAGGCGTCTTGTTCCAGCGATTTGGTGGCCTCAGAGTAATATCTGTTTATCATAGATCCAAACCAGCTAGGATTTTTGACTGAGTGATACAGTTCCGATTCACATAATTTAATTAAAAATCTCAATAGTAGGCTATATTCTTTACAACGAGAATAAGAAGAAATCTTCTTATCTATTTGGTGAAAATAATCACTGGTGCAAGATAATACTAGGAATCAGTTCACATATCAAATAGGAGGGTTTTATGGGATTGCTTAGTTGTCAAATTCTCTCTTCTACCACTCTCTGTTGCTGATCGGCCTGTACGGTAGATATTAGCGTTTGTGACGTTTAAGGTGCTGCTTGGTAAGGAAAAAGTAAGTGATTTTGGGATAAAAGATGGGTTTCAAAGAGCAGCCCTTAGCCTCTTACACTGCATTTATGCAGGACAAAGGCTGGCTTGGAACAGGGAAGATAAGTAGGCATAAACACCTTGAAACAAAGCCATTAACCACTAGTTAAAATCATTCTGTAAATAAAAAAGGGGACTCTTATATGAGTATGCAAACTTGATAGGATAACAATGAAACACCTCCTACACATAGGAAGGGTGTGTTGGGTTTGAAATTTGTAACTGCTCTTCACATAAAATTGCAGCGTTATGGATAACCTTAGTACCTTACTATAATAAACAGTAGACCCAATTTACAAGCTACATACAATTCTGCTTAGGAGGCATAGGCACAGAATATAGAAGTAATGCAGTAAAACTATCTTCAATGCCCCCACAATTTTTTAAGTGAAGATAAAAATAAAAATAGTGAAATAATAATAAAATACATGCAGATTCTTGTATCACATTTAGCATATACCTTGGATCTTTTTAATCTAGACTTGTTATCCGCACACCAGGCCAGAGCAGGAGCAACCTCTTTATTACGAAGAGCATCGATAACCTTTTTTGCTTCTTGAAATACATCAATATCAACAAGATCCTGGTACCAGTGAAACATAATAACAAGAACACCAAAAATGATAAACTGGCAAATTATATGTAGTTCATACAGCAAAGTACAGACCTAAATGGCATGCATTTGAACTTCTAACAAATAAAAACTTCTATCACGGTTTGGCTACACATAACTGTATCTGTTTCCAAAGGGGTAAAAAATCAATGTACTTGCTCTATTCACACCAAAATATCACTGATGATTAATTCAACTCATTTAACAATAGATATCTCTCCGTTAAGTGCAAAAAATTTTATAGACAGAAAAGTTAAAACGTGAAAAACAAGTTGATTGGGCATCCTATACCAAAAACACATGTATCTCAACCTTTAACTGTTTAACAAGAGAGATAAGTTCTTAACTTAGGCCTCATTTGATAATGGCCGAACCAAACCTTTTGAACTGGACGAATCAAATTCAACAGTTAAGATCATTTGTTTACAATATTAATTTCTGGACGACTCCAAAAAGTTACTGGACGACTCGCCTATAAAAATGTAGCTGAACCATTGAGGATTGTACACAAAATGTTAAACTTTCTTTTATATTTTTTTAACAAACTTTTGGACATTTTAATATTTATTATTCTTTCTTATTTTAATATATAATTTACTTTAACTAGTATAGGTTTTAATATAATTAAATCTATTTAATAATAATGTGCATTTTAATTAAAATTCTTTCATAAATAATTATGTTCATTTAATATAGGTGCTTAAAATAAGTTCATGCACAAATATTGATATATAATTTACTTTAACTAGTATAGGTTTTAATATAATTAAATCTATTTAATAATAATGTGCATTTTAATTAAAATACTTTCTTAAAATAATTATGTTCATTTAATATAGGTGCTTAAAATAAGTTCATGCACAAATATTGATATATAATTTACTTTAACTAGTATAGGTTTTAATATAATTAAATCTATTTAATAATAATGTGCATTTTAATTAAAATACTTTCTTAAAATAATTATGTTCATTTAATATAGGTTCTTAAAATAGGTTCATGCACAAATATTGATCAACTACGAGATTTTAATGTTCCGACTACAATAATATTTTTAATCGAAAAGTATATCTAACCTATTTTAAAATATATTTTTCAATTTTTTGAAATTATAAAAAAATAATTTTTAATTCTCATTCAAAATTGAGTCAAATTGATCATAAAAAAAGTTAAACACGACAGTTAATTTGGGACGGGGGGAGTAATATATTAATTATAATCATTTATTAGTCCTAATTTTATAACTAGGGGTACATTAGTATGTTGAACTTATATTGTTAGATATTATTATTAGAAATTTTATATAATTTTTGTTATATTTCTATGTTTATTATATTAATAAATTGCGAACATTTTGTTTTTACTTTATTAAATAATAAATATTTTTTAATTGCATAATGTATCAAATCATATTATGTATTTAATAATTAAAAAGTTAAAATTTAATTAAATAATATACTATTTTTAAAGTTTTAAATTGTTCCGAAATTATGATTGAGATTTGACAAACAACTACTTCATTGTCGGTCCAGAAATTTTTATCATTCAGAAAATTTGGTTATGATTTATCAAATGATCCCTTGATGATTCAATTTAATAAGCTCTAAAATCTAATAATTGATAACATCTCAGAAGAACCCTTGACTAATCCTGAGCATACTGATACTACTAATATTTTGTTTTTAAGTCAATAATTCAATATAAACTATATATTATCATTAACAATATAATATTATATTATATAATCTTCAAATATCTTTAAAATAATTTTAACATATATTATTTACATCATAAGGTTGGAAAACTATTATAACTAACATATAATATTAAAATAATAATTATATCATATATATAATAAGTGTAACATATATCTTATTCAAAATACTACCGAATATCAAAGGTTAGATACTTATTAATAATATATTGAAATCTAATATTTATATTTATAAAGTCTAAACATACTAATATAGGTTCAAGGTTCGAATATAATCAACAAATTAAAACCTAATATTTATATTTAAGATTCAAATTTCATCGAAAACATACTGAAATCTAATATCTATATTGTTATCTCTAAAATTACTAACAAAAATTTACGGTTGAAATCATATTAACAACATATCAAAATTTAATATTCATATTCTTATTTCTAAAATACTAACAAAGGTAGAGGAGTTCATTCTACACAACTACATAAAAATATTGGTACATAAATATTTAAAGTAATATTAAATTAATACATACATAAATACATATTAAAGAAGTCGTTCTTTGCACGGGCTATAAGCTAGTATAATATAATACGCATAAGAAAAATATGATAATATATAAGAAGTTTAATTATTAAAAAATAATTTTACAATTAATGTTTAATGAAAATAAAAATAATATTTACAGGGTTGATTTATACGGAGACCCTTAATAAATTAAAAACCTTCGAGATCATATATGCCCTCCTTGTGGAACAAAACAAAATATGTTCCATAGAATTTATTTAATAATTTTGAACAATGATCGCCATTATCGTCCATTTCTAATAATGGCATATGGTAAGATGTTTAAAAATTGTACAATTATTTTGATTGGATTACAATGGTGGACCCTATGAAATTATGAAATACAATTATTTTTTCAACGCATTTATTCATATACTATAAGGTACGTCTCCTTAAACATGCTATACTTCTCTTGTCCATCCATCTATCTATACATTTATTCATTTATTTATTTTAGTACTTATTTCTATTTTTGTTTATCATGGATTTGAAGTATGTGTATTAAAATCTAAATTTCTAGAGCAAACTCTTGGCACAGGTTATTTCATTCTAAACTCATAGCTCATATTCCTAATAATCTGCTTGCCTAGTACAATCAAACTTTATTTTGAAATTCACTCTACGTAATACTATTAATTAAATACGATTTTAGTCCCAATGCTCAAGATGATTGAATTCACCCACAAGAAATAGACTGATACACCCAACAAAAGCAGCCAAAGAAGACAAAATGACAATAACATAACAAAAAGAATTCGAATGCTTCTAAGAAAGTAGTTAACAATAACTGCATAAAACTGATTAGAACGAAAATAATACCTGTATATTGCTGCTCTGCGCCAGCTTCATAGCAGTCTCATAGTAAGACATCCTTAACATGTAGTCCACGAGTATCCGCTTCACCCGTGTATTATTCCACTCGGCTATATTCTCCAAGTCCACAGATTCCAAGTGATCAATTCTTGCCCTGCATCTCTGTGCTTGCAAGTGCTCCGCTAGATTCCCCTCTTCCAACTACTCACAAACCACCACATTAACATTTTAATAAATATTATTAAATTCTAATCTTAATCAAAACATAATTATACAAACACACGCACACACATACACACACTAAAAACATCTACAAATAAATACTATGGAAATTCTCAGTAATTTAAGAAGTTTATTAATTAATCGACGATGTTTCATTATATCATATATAATCGAGTTTGTTAACTAATTGAATACTAATCTATCAATATTTAAATGTATGTGTGTAAATATATACTACCTCCGTCTCAACCCATTGTTAACGTTTCGGAGAAATGGTATAAAGTACAGTTCTATATTTTATTCAGAAAAAAAAATTAAAAATAAATTATATGGACCTTAAAATGTGTGTCAAATCTTCTCTCCGAAACGTTAACAATTGAGTGAGACTGAGTGAATACCTTTCTTTTGAGGCCTTGTAATCTAGAAACGAGTGAATTGAGTTGGGAAACGGCGTCGTCTTGAGACAAATCACTGTCGGCAGCCTGAGAAACGCCGGAGATGACCGAAGACATTTCCTTCTCGAAGACACGGTGATTCGCTCGGATCGTCTTCTTGTAGTGCTCGAACGGGACTCTAAGGAACTGGTGCTCTAATTTTAGAGATTCAGATAACTGACCGGCCTTCGATATCGAAACTGAACCGGCGGGAGTCGTCGCCGGCGACGGCGTCGATGTGGTGGCGGGGGAATTGCCGTTGGGAATCCCGTCGATTTCCATGGAGGAGAGAGAGGGGGAAGGATCGAGTGAGGGGAGATGATTGGGGATTATATCTATTTTTTATGAGAAACGTGGTTTTATGGTAATTATTGAATCTATATAAAATAGTTTTATACGAGTAAATTGAAAATATAAAACTTAATAAATATAAGGTTTTTTATGGATAATAATTTGTTCGCAATATATATAATTTAAAATATATAAAAATTTAAGTTATATATGTACGAGTAACCATTTATGTCGCAAGATCTTGTTGAATTGTGAATTTTATCAGTCCAAATACATATTTAGCTCAATTATAATTAGTAGTTTATAGCCCATGCTATGCATGAGTTTTTTTAATAATAATTTTATAATTAAATTTTTAAAAAATTATATTTATTCAATTTTAATATATTTTCTTCTAAAATGATATTTAGTTAGTTATTGATATTGGTTGATAATCGAATCTTGATCATTTTATTTATAAATAAATTTAAAAATATGATTAAATTAATATTTGTATTCACAGAAAATCGAACATAAATCAATTAACTAATAATTAATAATATTTTTGAATTTACATATTTACTCCTGACGAACATAACATATTATCTCTTTTATTCCAATTATATATAGAATATAGTAATATTTTTAATTTATGACTTTCGCGAAAGAAATTCAATAGTGTTAGAAACTAAAAATTTGATTGTGTAAAAAATAAATGACATAAAATTATGTTGATTATTTCAGCATATCTAATCATGTTTATAGATTTTTAACTCTATTATTTAGTTACTATTTGACCAACCATAAATAATTCATTATCAAATTCGTTTAAAAAAAATATACTCCATTAACATTGATACAAATATATTTTCCTCTATTTTAACGGTAAATCAAAATATGAGTTATTCTAAGTGTTAATCCCGTTTGTTCAAAAATGGATAAAAAAAGTTGATTAGCGCCTATTTTTAAATTGAAATCCGCTCCCTCCAAAATATGTTAAACAATACATTTCTAAAAAGTTTATAGTTCATTATAATATATTATAGTGTGAAAATATTTTATAATTTTATTTTACATAATCTATCTTTAGCAAACAAAATAAAAAAAACAATAATTTAAACTTATTTACGTAACTTCACGGGTTAACTTAGTTGATAAGAGCAAGTGAAACCTATCAAGGAGATGTTTGACACGCTTGCCCTTAGTAGTTGAGTCCGGAGATTTGAAATCTCGCATTAACGTGGGGTAGTTCCTTTTTTAAAAAAGAACAGATTTATAAAGTTTAAAATTTTGTTATTATTGTTTAATAACTTATTTTCAAATGATTGAAGATCCTTCTAATGTTATAGATTTTTTGAACAAGTATGAAAAAAATAGTAACACGGGGTATATGAGCTTTTAAATAATTTTTAAAGGAACTTTCATTATTTCAATATTTATATATACAATAAATATAAAGTTCCTTATTGTTTTGTTTACAGAAAATACAAATACAAATTTGGAACCAATCCAAATTATTCTCCACAGCCGGCCCTGATGACAATACAAGTCATCGCAGGGGTATTTTGGAACAATTATTTGTTATAAAATCTCTAGGGAATAACTTACAAATAAAAAAAAAAACTTAAACCTGTTATTAGAAGTTAAAAATCAAAGAAGACAAATTAGCAAAATAGAAAATGGGGCATATTTTTTACCCATCTTTTTTTAAAAAATTGGGCGTATAGGGTACTTTTTATAAATCATGTAATTGTCATCGAACATGCAAAGGAGAGATACTGACGTGCTGGTGCTGATTTATCAGTATCCCATTTTGTGAACACTTCCATTGCAGCAATCATTGGTGGCATGCTCGTAACAGGGTACTTGGCTACTACTGTGTTCTCGCCGTAATGTAATGATGTTTCCACTTTTCCTTGATTGTTGATTTCAACTTTTATCGGTGAGGTAGGTTTTGTTAGCTACGATCATAGGAGTCACCTAAATTTGCTATATACAAAACAATGTAAGCTGATTGTGGGGTCAATTGTGGAAGATCAGTTATCAAGGTGATTGGATCAGATGCATTAAACTCGATGCCATCATGCATTACTGCAATAGGAGGGTGATTCTCGGGTGTGGGATCAAAATCTGAATAACCAGAAACTCTGGCGTAAGGTGTAACTCCCTCGCTCCATATCCGGTTGTACATGATCTCATCATCGGTCCATAAGCCGGACCTGAAATAAATATATCAAGTGCAAGATAAAAAAGCGCATAAGGATCACTCTGACACTCGAACACTCCACTAGTCTACTAGGGATCATTTACTGCTAAAATAAATGCATTGAAGTCTTGGATATTGCAATGGGCAAATAGCTCTTTCATTTTACAAAGACTAAGACTGACATCAAGTAATTAAGACAAAAATGTGATGAGAAATAATTGTGCAGTACTAGTGAAAGGTTAAAAACTTCTGAGATTGGTAAGAAAAGAAGAGCTTCATGTACCTGACTTCGAGTCCGCCAAGATTGATCCTAGTGACAAGATTATATGTGGCATTAGTCTCCATCTTCGGATACAATTCATCATATATGAGTCATATGACCATAGTTTCAATTGAGTTAATAATTGGAATCTCTCCGTCTTTAATTTGTACTAGGCAAGTTTTGAATAACTTTATCAAATTATAAGGTGTTAGTAGAGAGACTTAATTGATCTATCAAACTAGATGACCTATATTGGCATCAGGAGAAATGATCATGAAAACATCACTATTTTCAGAAACTATGTAACTAATGATGCACTTAGTTGTCTTTGTAAATAGCAGTGGAGGCTTCCATTTCAAAAGACTCGAGCTATTCCGACAAGGGTTAAGTATCAAAGTGGTCACTGAAGTAGATGTCATGTATCAAAATCTTCATTCTAGTTACGGGGATATCATTTGCACCACTTAAGTAACGAATAATGATACACCGTTATAGTTGACCAGTTGACTAAACAGAAAATGTTGCGGTGAAAGCGTGGAATCAAACGTGGACACACGTGGATCCACTTGTACATACGTCACCAAGTATGTTGTGAATTAAAAACAAAATTCTCAAACTTTGGTTTCTTTTTAAACAATTTAAATTTTAAATTTTATCAAATTCATTTTGAACAAAAAAAATTCATTTTTTAAATAAATTACACAATTTATTCTTTTTAAACAATACATAAATATAGTATTATTAGAAAAAAAGTTTAAATTAAACAAAGTTGTTATAAGATATTTTAAGCAATATATAAAAATTTCTATACTCGATTTTTTTTAAATTTCAAAAGTTAAACGTGACATAGTCTAGCAATTGTCCAAATTTATTTCATATTATAAAATCTATATTCGTGATTTGAATTATTAAAGTTTCAAAAGATTATAAACAAAATTATTTATTAAAAAAATAATATTACTTTAAACAACATAAATTACAACTTTAACATAAATACATTTATGAAAAGAAAATATAAAATTATGAATTTTTTTAAATTAAATTAAAAGAAATATATAATTGTTGTTTCAAGAAGCCGTCACATATTCTGTTAAGTCAATAGGTCAATTTTAACCGGTGTCATTATCCGTCACTTAAGAGTGATGAAACTGATATCCCGATAATTAGAATGAAGATTTTGATACACAACATTCATTTCAGTGACCATTTTGATACTTAATCCATTCTGATAATGCAAAGTTGTCCTGATAATGCAAAGTTGTCCGGTAAGAAAGAGGGAATTTTTTAAGCAAGAAGGCATAATTTTTCGAATAGAAGTTTTTTTATATAGGGTTATTTATCAAGAAACTTATATATTTAAAGTTATCCCTAAAACAAATCTTTTGATGTCGCTAATGAACTTCATGTAATTTCCAACAACGTTGTACTTAAATTATATGTATGTATGACAAGATTGTCAGTATTAGTTTGAATAATACCAAGCAGAAAAAGACACAATATTATTCTAGATATAAGTACTAGCTTCTGACAGATCCTATACAGAAAAATAGCATTCTAATTCATATTTGATGCTTTTATAATTTTAGAGAAGCAGACCATAGTTTCAAGAATTGTGTATTCCATGTGATATTTTGCAGATTCTTTTACAATTTGTTCAATAATGACAAAAGTTCCTTTGTTATATAAGAATGTAAATGTATATTCAAGTAGTCAAATACAGTTGTAATCGATATTGTTCTCGAAATTTTTTTACATCAAGTAGATGTAACAAAAGGCATCAACATTCAACAGTGTCGTTTCTTTATTACACTAGAAACTATGTTTTGTGGCAAATCAACAGTTTTCTTCTCTTTATGCCATCAATAAAAGCATAAAAAAAGTTACTAACGAATATGCAAAGAAGAAACATTTCGGTGCTGCTGCAGATTTACCCCATGTTGTAAACACCTCCATTGCAGAGATCATTGGTGGCAAGCTCGTCTCATCAGCAGGTGACAATGTTATATTAATAACTGGGCCTGATACCATCACAGGGTACTTGGTTACTACTGTGGTCTCGCCGTACTGTAACGCTTCAACAATACCTTGATCCTGATTGTCGATTTCAATTCTTACTGTTGCGGTTTTGTTGGGATTCAAAAGGTCACCTAGGTTTGTTACATACAAAACAATGTAAGCCAACTGTGAGGTCGATTGTGGAAGATCAATGATCAGGGTGATAGGATTAGATGCATCAAATTCAATGGCATCTTCTAACACAGAAGTAGGAGGGTGATTCTCGGGAATAGGGGCAAAATCTGGGAAACCAAAAGCTCTGGCATAAGGTGTAGCTTTCTTGATCCAAATCCGGTTGTATATCTCACCAGTCCCTATGCCATACCTGAAATATTTACATGGTTGCAAAATAAAAATGCATATAAACATCAGTTATGTTTTTTTTTGACAATAATCAATTATAGAACAAAAGACCCGAAGTTTTAGAATATTGCAGTGTGAACAGCTCTTTCATTCTACAGAAACTAAGGTTGATGATAAATTATTGCGTGTGGAAGCTTAGAAACCTCTGAGTTTCATAACAAATAAGAACTTCACGTACCTGACTTCTGGTCCTCCAAGGTTGATTCTAGTGACGAGATTATATGTTGTATTAATCTCCATATTTGGATATAATTCATCAGATACCACCATGGTTTCAATTGAATTAATAAATGGAATCTCTCCATCTTTAAATTGCACCAAGCAAATTTTGAAGAACCGCGATTCTTTGTTTTGATATATGATTTCTTCATAAAATGGTTCACCATTATTTTTAGACGTGTTAATAGTTGTCCAAAGTATGCTGTTGATGAAGAGATTGAATGTTGGAGGTTTAGAGAGACCATCGTAGTTACCATAATAGAATCCCACCCGGATTATATATCGAATCATTTGTTTCTCAGTAGGCACAGTGTAACAATTATCTCTAGTATTGGGGAAAGCACGAAGGGTGTTAAATTCATCTCTGGTTGTTTTTTTAAGAACTAGTTTATTTAATCCTACTTGAATGTAGTCAGAATCGGTCTCCCACAAGAGCAAATCTTCAAAGCTTATTTCGTCATTGCCACAATCAATACTCAGCCACTTTGATGTGTCTGCAGAATTTCAAATATATGAGATAAGATAATGTATAATAGCTACATGTGTAAAAATATAAATATTATAGGAGTAGCCGATCGAGTAGGTTGATTAACTCTCCCAAAACTGAAGTCTTGCTGGTAGAATTCCATCAATGAGCTTACTTACACTTTGAAGTTTTAACACTCCTCGTCTCCACTCACTCACCCACTTTGCTCACACACAAGTGAACCACCATAAGTCTATAACAATTGCACTAAATGGGACAACTGAAAGAGGGTTTAAACTCGAAAATTATGCTAAACACGAGGTGATACTAACTTAGACTGCCGACTCTTCCAAAAAATATTAAGATATTTATAAAAGTGGCTTAATTTAGTATCGTATTTTTAAAAACGTGAATATAAAATTTAAGAGAATGGCGAAAAGAAATTACCCTGGGAAGAAGATGAAAGCAATTGAAAGGCTAAGAAAGCAGAAAATATCCATCCACCTTTCTCCATTGTTAGTGCGCCTACTACAAGGAGTTAAATAAAGAGATCAATGGATCACAAGTTGCAGTCCAAAGAGAATGACGTGAAGGCTGTGATTTATACTGCAGTAAATTGAAGATTTGAGGCTAACAAGAAGTCACAATTTACCTTTTTTAATACACATGTTCCTAGTATTCATCGACCAACTTTTGTTTATATAGTTAGCCTGCAATCATAAAACTTTTTCTAATGAAGTACCAGAGAAATGCACGAAGTTTTACACTCTACTGGTTTCTTCGAAGAGAACCCACCAAATCTTGGTATAGCACAATGGATAGGTACGATAACAGACAGTGACAGCATACATATATATTTAATCCAGTTTATGTGATTAACTAATTATTATATATTTAAATTGCAATGTATGCAAGTAGTTTATATCAGTCCCACCTCAGTTTTGTTCGTTTGTAATTGGTGGCATGAACGGGAGTACCAAGCATAAGAAGACACATATCGACTTGCTTTGCCGCATTTGTATAGTTTTATGTCTATAAGGTTAAATATCGACTTACTTTTCCTGCATTTTTTTTCCTATTACTGATTGTACACATTGCCATTAGTTAGTGACAGAAAGGTTGCTGGTACAACTTTGCATTACGCGAATAGCTCGAGTCTTTTGGAAATGAAGCCTACGTTGTGGCTGCCATTAGTTGGACATTGAAAATAGTGATGCTTTCCGTCACTACATATATCACTTTTTTAAAAAAGTTTAGCTTCTGTATTTTCGGTAGTTTATATATATATTTAAGTGTAAGAACTAAAAAGTGATGAGAATCGGACTTCTAGCTAGTTCTCTATTAGCACCAGCACTACATTTCGCACCACCCGGACACTCATTGATTTTCTAATAAATTTATTGTTATAGGTTTTTTCTTGTGAAAAAATACTTTTTTGTAAATAAATTGTATCAATATAAAATTCTCAAATGAAGGAGATTCTTTCATTTAAGAAATTTTATAAATTGCAATGATAAAATAATTCACCTCTACTTCCGATGTGTTTAATAGTTTCCTCCTACATTTTTCAATGCATATATAGTTTCCCATTTTAGGATAGATAGATCCTGCAGAGGAGTCCTAAAAAAACCATTATAGTTGCATAGTAAATTTCCGACTCGGATTATGCAAGTATCTAGTCGTTTGCGTAGCAGGTACAATGTAACAATTCTCTTACGTTTTCTTAGAGAAAATTCGGAGGGTGTTAATTCTCCTTTGTGGATAAACTTTCTTTATTTGATGGACTTGACAAAAATGTATGAAAATACTTTTCATTCTCAATTAATTGACATACAAACAAACTCCTGTATTTATAGGTACAACAGAGCTAATTAGAGCTACATATCACATAGGGGGTGTTTGGCTTAGCTTATAAGTAATAAGTTACTTTTTTTTAAAAGTATTTTCATTTTTTTTTGAAAATTAATATTTATTTTAAAAATTTAAGACCAAATCTTATTTCCAAATTTGAAAATAAGTTACTTATTTTCAGAAAAAGTACATATATACCAACTTTTTCAGCTTATAAGCTGCTTATAAGTCCAGACAAACGGGGCAATAATATCATATCACATAATGGAGGTGTTTGGCTTATCTTATAAGTAATAAGTTACTTTTAAAAAAAAAGTATTTTCATATTTTTTTTTGAAAATTAATATTTATTTTAGAAATTTAAGACCAAATCTTATTTTCAAATTTGAAAATAAGTTACCTATTTTCAGAAAAAGTACATATATACATTTTTCAGCTTATAAGCTGCTTATAATTCCAGACAAACGGGGCCAATATCAGCCTATTATATCATATAATATCAGCCTAAATTAAGCCTAATACAACTGGTACAAATAACATATTTACAGGTAATAAATGACATTTATAATACGCAGTAATGATAATTATATTGACATCTCCCCTCAAATTGATGTTGGTAAATATAGCAGTATCAATTTGCCACTAAGAAACTTGTATCGTTGACGCGTCAAAACTTTTATGAAAACATCAGTTGTTTAAAAATTAGTACTAACATGAGGAAGTTTAATAACACCACGAGTAAATGCATCTCTAATATAATGACAATCAACTTCGATGTGTTTTGTTCATTCATGATATACTGGATTGGAATCAATTTGAATGACACTTTTGTTATCAGCATGAAGTGGAGTAGGATTAATTTGAGAAGCTCCTAACTCGGAAAGAAGGTCACGTAACCATACAATTTCAGAACAAGCTGCATACATGGCTCTATATTCAGCCTCCGTGGAAGATTTTGAGACATGATCTTGCTTTTTACACTTCCAAGAGATCAAGACATCTCCAAGGAAAATACACCATCCAGTTATAGATCTTCTACTATCCGGACATCCAACTCAATCAGCATCACTATATGCTGTTAAATGAAGATCAGAATTTGTAGAAAAAAATAGACCACGCGTAGGTGACCCAATTAAATATCAAATAATACGCTTCACTGCAATAAGATAAAGATGCCGATGTGATTGCATAAATCTGCTAACTATATGGACAACAATGAGATATCAGGCCTTGTAAGGGTTAGGTAGATAAGGCTACCAGCCAATTGTCTATATAAATAAGGATTAGACAAAAACTCCCCTTCATCTTTTTGATATTTAACATTCACCTTCATTGGTGTATCAACAACAGTAGTCTCCTTTAAACCAACCAACTCAATAAGATCTTTGACATATTTATGTTGATTTAAAAATACACCTCGATCTTGAGGATGAACTTCTAGACCCAAAAAATATTTAAGATCTCCAAGATCCTTCATTTGAAATGTACTATGTAACATATTTTTAATTTTTTATATGAGCATAGTATCACTGCCCGTGATGATTATATCATGTAGACAAAAAAAAGACCATACCTGCTGGTGTCTTATGAAAGAAGATAAATAAATCATATTGGCTTTGTGTAAAAGAGAAGTTGATGAGAGTATTGCGAAACTTATCAAATCATTCTCTATGAGACTGCCTCAACCCATACAAAGTGCGTCGTAACCTGCAAACTTTATTTGGAGCTATCAATGCCATGCCATGCGGAAGTTTCATGTAAATTTCCTCTTTAAGATCTCCATTCAAGAAAGCATTTTTTACATCCATCTGATGTAAAGGCCAAGATTTAAAAGAAGCAACAACAAGAAGGGTTCTTACAGTGGTCATTTTAACAATTGGTGCAAATGTCTCTTCATAGTTGATATCATATTCTTGTTTATTGTCAAGTGCAACCAGTCGAGCTTTGTATCGATCTAGTGAGCCATCAGACATGAATTTTACACTATAAACCCACTTACTTCCAATTGGCTTGACATTTGGAGGCAAGGAAACAATGTCCCAAATATGTTTTTCTGCAAGAGCTTGAAGTTCTGTTTCCATTGCTTGTTGCCAACACTCATGTTTTATAGCCTATTTATAACAAGTGGGAATAGAAAAAGGAGACCAAGTAGTGGACATGGCTACTGGATTTGTAAAACTATACATGTTGGGAGGTTTTAAATTTTTAGAGTTTCTTCGAACAGAAGGTAGATCATTGGAAGTTGGTAGAACAGGATCATGTGCTTCCGAAAGAGTCGTAGGAGCTATAGTGGGAGATATGCGTCTATTATAAAAATGACCAGGTTTAAATCTTTGTGTTGGAGTTGATGTCTCGGGAAAATGAGGCAATATAGCTACATATGGGAGTTGTGAATTCATTTGGGTGCTAAAAAATGACTGATTTTTAAAGAAAATTACATTTCTAGACACACGAATTCGACGAGTATTATGATCATAGCAAAGAAAACCTTTTTGGGTGCCACCGTATCCTAAGAAAGCACACTTGACAAATTGTACAGTAAGTTTATGCCTTTCATGTGGTTGAAGATGAACAAAACAAACACATCCAAAAATGTGAAGATTAGAATAATCCGGTGCATCTTTGTACAAACGAAGGTATGGAGATTCATTGTTTAAAGTGAGAGATGGTAACCTGTTAATCAAATAAACAGCAATAGACAAGGCTTCACACCAAAAATGAAATGGAACACCAGACTTGATGAGGAGGGTCCGAACAACATCAAAAAGATTATTTCGGCCACACCATTTTGTTGTGGAGTTGATGGACAAGAACGTTGTGATATAATTCCATAATTTTGAAGGAAAGATTAAATTTCATTTGATGTACACTCACTACCCAAATCAGATTGCAAAATTCTGATTTTTGTAGAAAATTTTATTTCGATTAAAGCATGAAAAGTTTGAAATGCCTTAAAGACCTCGCTTTTAGATACCTCGCTTTTAGATCGAAGAAAATATACCCAAGTATGATGAGTATAATCATCTATAAAAGTAACAAAATATTTATAATGTTGATGAGATATTACTGGTGAAATACCCCATACATTAGTATGCACAAGTTCGAAAGTTTCAGTGGTGTGAGATTTATGCAAGGGAAAATGAAGTGTTTTGCTTTTACCAAGTTTGCAAGATGCACAATCAATATTGTCTTTAGTTGAATAATTCAAAACTTTATTCCCAAGCAAACCAGATTTAAGTAAAAACACTAAGAACATGAGAATTTGAGTGTCCAAACCGTTTATGCCATACATGATTATTACAATCAACGACATTACAAGAAACATAATTTGACACTAGAGAATGTGATGAGAGTAAATGAAATAGACGTCCCACTTTAGGCCCTTTCGCGATCATCTTCCCTGACACTTCATCTTGCACAAAACAACCAGAATTTGAAAATTGAACGGTACAATTGTTATCAACTAATTGGACAATATATATAAGATTAGTAGACAACTTTGGGGACACAAAAATTGTATTCAGAGAGGTTGAAATATCACCAACAATAGTGTTAGGTAAAGAGTTGTCATCAGCGGTTTGAATATGAAGATCCCCCTTATATTTTTTAATATTATTTAGGGGTAATGTGGAGCTAGTCATGTGATTTGAAGCAGCGGAATCAAAATACCAAGGCTTATGAGCAAAATTTTTGTTACCTGAAATTTCTAAAGTTGAAAATGCATTAACTATCATCTGTTGGATCATTTCAGGAGTAACAGAGGACTGACCAAAATTAGGAACATTTGAGGATCCAACTGAGATGTTGTAGGCATTTTCAGATTTCTTTGGAGGCCGGATTTGACAATCTTTGATGATGTGCCCCGCTTTCTTGCAATAATCGCAGAACTTTTTAGTACAATTAGTAGCAACATGACCAAATCCTTTGCAACTGTAGCATTGGATATTACTCATATCTCTTCCACCTCTATGTTTTCCTTGGGCAACATATGCAACAGGAATTGGTGAAGAGTTCTGTGATTTCTGATCGATGAAAATTTGTGTCACGAGCAGTTATTCCTTCCGAAAAAGCTCTCATATGCAAGTATCAATTGAAGAAACTGGATTTCTATTCATGTACACTTTGAACAGCAGCCAGTCCTTTAGAAGGAACACTCTCATACACAATATCAGTATATTCATTCCATAAATTCTCAAAGAGGAATAAAACTTTTGAATTGTCATGCTCCTTTGACTGAGTTGTCCCAACTCAAGCTCTAATTGAAAACGGCGGGCGGCGTTGCTTTGGTTGTAAACTTTCTTCAAGTAACCCCACATATCTTTAGAAGTCTTGTAAGGCCTGAGATTGAGAATCATGGAGGGTTCCATATTTCCGAGAATCCAAGACATAATTTGAGCATCCTTCACCTTCCATTTCTTAAGTTGCTCCATTTCAGTGGTGTTGAGTACATAAATTGTTCCATCAACATAACCCCATAATTCCTTTCACTTGACAAAAATTTCAAATTGGAAAGACCAAGAAGAGTAGTTCTTTCCATTAAAATGAACAAGGAAGTTATCAGATCGCTCCAAAGACATGATGTAAAAAAAAGAAACAAGAACCAGGATATTAATTCCAAGAAAATCAGAGTAAAAAAACAACTAAGATTTTGAAGCTGGACAAGAAACACAAGAACATATTTTTAAATAATCAACTCTGATATCATGACAAAGATGTATGAAAATAATTTTCATTCTCAATTAATTGACATACAAACAAGATTCTGTATTTATAGGTACAACAGAGCTAATTAGATTTACAAATCAGTTAGAATACCCCATCATATCTGCCTGAAAATCAACCTACAATATCCCCTAATATCAGCCTATCATATAACAGAATATCAGCCTATCATATCACATAATATCAGCCTAAATTAAGCCTAATACAGCTGGTACAAATCACAGATTTACAGCTAGTAAATAACATCTATAATACACGGTAATGATAATTATATTGACAAGACTATCTTAATGATGATCATACAATCTTTAGTATGTTACAAATTTAAGATGTAACTAATCATATAATACAGAGAATTTTGGAGTATGATCTTGATGAAGTTTGATGTCAAAAAAATAGTTTGCAACTTGCAACAATGAAACCATGCCAGGAGTTTAGTATAGTTCTGCATTCCTTGTAATATTCTGCATATTCTTTTACAATTTGTCCAATATTGATGAAAGTTCCTTTCTTAAGTAAAAAAGAAATGGGAATGCAATTACAAATACAAATTAAGAAGCATTCAGAATTGTTCTACAATTGAAAATTGCTTACATCAAGTAGATGTTACGAAATGCAACAGTTTCGTGTTAAGGCAAATCCACTGTTTTTCCTCTCTTCATGCCACCAATAAAAGCATAAAAAGTATTATCAACGAATATGTAAAGGATAAATATTCTGGTGCTGCTGTGGATTTATAATAATCTGTATCCCATTTCGTGAACACCTCCATCGCAGCAATCATTGGTGGCAAGCTCGACTCATCAGCACGTGACAATGTTATATTAATAATTGGGCCTGATACCATCACAGGGTACTTTGTTACTACTGTGGTCTTTCCATAACCTGCAGTTGCATTCACCGTCCCTTGATCCTGACTGTCGATTTCAATTTTCACTGCTGTGGTTTGGTTAGAATTGGAAGGCTCGCTCAGATCTGTTAAATACAAAACAACATAAGCTAATTGTGGGGTGGATTGTGGAAGATTAATGGTCAAGGTGATCGGGTCAGATGCATTAGGTACAATGACATCTGCCAATACAGGACTGGGAGGGTTATTCTCGCATGTGGGAGCAAAATCTGAACCTAAGGAACTTGAAACGCTGGCGTAAGGTGTGGTATCTTCGCTCCATATGCGGTTGTACATTTCCTCATCCAAATTATCATCGTCATATCTGAAACATTTTAATGTGCAAGATAAATAAAATTATAAAATTTAATAACAATCTCTGTTAATGATCGATTGCAGAAATTTAGATACCTACACTCATGCCTCCACTTGCACTATTGTGATATGCGGGTAGCTCTTTCATTTTACAAAAACTAAGATTGCTATTTTGTTAAAGGTTCAAAACTTAGCATGTGATGAGAAATTGTGTGCGGATGTGGAAGGTTGCAAACTTTTGAGAATTGAGATAGAGGAATTAGGAACTTCGCATACCTGACTTCTGGCCCGCCAAGGTTGGTCCTACTGATGAGATTATATGTTGCACCAGTCTCCATCTTTGGATACAACTCATCATATACTACCATAGTTTCAATTGAATTAATGAATGGTATCCCTCCATCTTTAATTTTTACTAAGCAAATCTTGATGAACCCTGGATTTTTGTTTTGATATATAATTTCTTTGTAAATTGGTTCACCATTATTTATGGACGTGTCAATAGTTGTCCATTTTACGTGGTCAATAAAGAGATCAAATGTTGGAGGTTTAGATAGACCGTCGTAGTTACCATAATAGAACCCCACCCTGATTATATATCGGATCGTTTGTGTCACAATAGACACATTGTAACAATTCTCTTTTGCCTTGTCAGGGAAAGCCCGAAGGCTGTTAAATTCATGCCTGGTGGTTTTTGTTCGAACTAGCTCCTTTGATCCAGTTTGAATGTAACCATCATCGTCGTTCCATATGATGTCTTCGTCATCATAGGGTAAACCATCGGCACCACAATCAATGCTCTGCCATCCTGATGTATCTGTGTCTGCAGAATGTAAATGCATGAGATGAGATATTTAATTTCCTTTAACTTGTGCGATGAAAAATGACTTTATGTATGCTCACATACATCTGAGTAGATTAATATAGACATTTTTTTCCCTATCTTAAGAATCTATTGCTATAAGCCTATATAACAAAAGATGTTATTAAATAACTTTAGTATTACCTTGGGAAGAGGATGAGAGAAATTGAATGGCTAAAAATGCCAAAAAAATCCATTTAGCTTTCTCCATTGTTGGTCCACTATAAAGGCCTCAATGGATCACAAAGTGGAGTCCAAAGAGAATGAGGTGAATGCTGTAATTTATAGCGGGGGATTCAAAAATTTAAAGATTAGACAGAGGCACGTAATACTTTTTAATACACCTGTTTCTACTAGTAGTCATCGAGCAAGCTATATGCATATAGTAATTAGTCCGAGATTAGAAACTTAATCCGGCTAGTGATTAGTGAAGTAACCAAGAAATACAACACTACAAACATAAAAAACATACAACATGGGTGGCATGCACTCACGGAAACTCCGCTTTCTGCATATTTTACTATTAGTTTATACTAAGATAATAACACCCTAACCAAATCTTTGTACCGCACGACAACGGATAGGTATTAATGTATGATGTATCATAATATTTGACAGCTTATGCAAGAATAAATTTTTTATGACACACACATATAATTTACTTAAAATATTGTAAATTGTTGCAAAAATTCTAAATACATATTAAGTAGTACTGATGAAAATGCAGATGAATTTTCCACTCATTTCCCTTATTTACATCTCAAATCATCTCCTGACAATCCTTCTCTACTGTAAATTACCACTGTTTGTGAAGCCTGAGAACACAGATAATGGATATGATGATTTGTTGTGTTTAGAAGTATTATGATTTGGGAGTTGATGCGAGTAACTCGTGTTAAAATTATTTAACTAGTCTCAAATTCACCATTGGCTTGGTAGTTGATGCGAGTAAATCAGGTTTTACTTTTTAATTAGTCTCAAATTTTACTATTTTAAGTCCAGCACCCAGGAAGCCATATCTAGTCTCAAGTATTTGAACACTCGGACAAGATTATTGGCCACATCTGTCAAAAATTCTAATTCTACTACTAAATTAAGAACTGATGTTCGTCTATCAAACCTTTCCAAGAGGAAATCTAAGGTATTCGAGTACGGTGAGATAGATCTTGAACCATTGACAGTTGCGATTTGATGCATAACTATGTCTAGCTCAAAGGTTTTCATGGGAGGTAACCCATGACTGTTGCAGACATATATGCATTATTAGTATGGTATCTGAAATTTTTTATATGATACTCTATCATTTTAGAGAAGCAGATCATTGCTTCAAGAGTGTGTATCCGTTGTGATAATCTGTATATTCTTTTTCTTTTACAATTTGTTCAATAATGTTAAAAATTCCCTTATTACTTCTTTAAAAAAATGGAAATTCAATTACAAACACTAATTAAGAAACAATCAGAATTGTTCTAAAATTAGATTTTGTTTACATCAAGTAGATGTTAGGAAATGTAACAGTGCCGATTATTTACTACGTCATGTGTTGTGGCAAATCAACTAATTTCCCCTCTTCATGCCACCAAAAAGAGCACAGAAGGTATTACCGAGGAATATGTGAAGGAGAAATATTTTGTTGCTGCTATGGATGTATTATGACCTGCTGAGGGTGTGTCAGGACCTCAATCCCATTTTGTGAACACCTCCATTGCAACGATCATTGCTTGACTCATCGGCACGTGACAATGTTACATTAATAGTTGGGCCTGATACCATCACAGGATACTTGGTTACTACCATAACCTGTTGCATTCACTGTCCCCTGATCCTGACCATCGATATATTTCAAGTTTTAATGTTGTGGTCTGGTTAGAATTAAAAGGGTCACCTAGATCTGTTAAATACAAAACAATGTAAGCTGATTGTGGGGTCGATTGTGGAAGATTAATGGACAAGGTAATCGGGTCAGATGCATTAGATACAATGGCATCTCCCAATACAGGAATAGGAGGGTGATTCTCATATGCGGCAACAAGATTTGGGAAAACAGAAACCCTGGTGTAAGGCGTAGCATCCTTGCTCCATATGCGATTGTACATCTCATCAGTCTCAATGTCATACGTGAAATTCTTTAATATGTGCAAGATAGAAAACACATAAACATTAATAACTTTCTTTCGTAATGATCAATTGGATTAATTTAGACACCTACACACTCATGCCTCCACTAAGCCTCAAACTCTCAACCTTGTATAATATAAAAAAATAAATGAACCAGAGTCTTAAACTCTTAGAATATTGCAATATGCGGATAACTCTTTCATTTATCAAAACTTAGAGATTGTAATGGAGCAAAAAACATAACATGAGATGAGAAATGGTGTGTGGATGAAGGTTGCAAACTCATGAGCTTTATAACAAAGAAATTCATGTACCTGACTTCTGGTCCACCAAGGTTGGTCCTAGCGACGAGATTATAAGTTGCACCAGCCTCCATCTTTGGATACAATTCATCATATACTACCATAGTTTCAATTGAATTAATCAATGGGATCCCTCCATCTTTAATTTTTACTAAGCAAATCTTGAAGAACCCTGATTCTTTGTTCTGATATATGATTTCTTCATAAAATGGTTCACCATTATTTATGGATGTGTCAATGGTTGTCCATTTTACATTGTTGATTAAGAGATCAAAAGTTGGAGGTGTCGATAGACCGTCATAGTTACCATAATAGAATCCCACCCGGATTATATATCGGAGTGTTTGTGTCTCACTAGGCACATTGTAACAATCCTCATTTGCTTTGTTAGGGAAAGCCCGAAGAGTGTTAAATTCATTTCTGGTTGTTTTTGTTCTAACTAGTTCATTTGATCCAGTTTGAATGTAATCATCATCGGTATGCCATATGATTAGGTCGTCATTGAAGGGTATAGCATCCGCGCCACAATCAATGCTCTGCCACCTCGATGTATCTGGTTCTGCAGAATTCAGATGTGTAAGAAAATATATTTGATTGACTTCAATCGTAAAGAAGAAAATTATCTTAATCTATACTTGCATACGTTCAACTATTCAAGTATATTATAGACAACATTTACTCTCCTATCTTAAGATTCTATTTGCTATAACAAAAGCTGTTATTAGATAACTTTAGATTCGTTGATCAGTTATAATTATCATTTACCAAGATTCAAATTAAAAATCATACTTTTTCGAGAGAAGAAGACAAGTTGAAAGAACAAACACAATAGTCAGTCAGCACTTGGCACAATCATCATGAATCATTTAGATGACCGGTTTTTCAAAACTTTACAGAAGTATTCACACTTTAATAATATTTGCAATCGGTAAGGGATCAAACACAATATTTTTCTCGAGTGAGCTCTTATACCATGGTGCATGACCAGATTCAAAAATCATAAGGTGCAATTACAAGTTACTCAAACTAAACCTTGTACTTTCTTTGTAGTTGATATGTTTATATGTATAGGAAAAGAAGAGTTAAAAATCGAACTCTAGACTTCTTCCATTAATTTGTTATCGGTACACTATTAATCCTGGATTCAAGAATCTTATATTCTTAACAACATGAATACAAAACTAAAGGATGTGCAAGGAAATTACCTTGGGAAGAAGATGAAAGAAATTGCATGGCTAAGAATGCCAAAAAGATCCATTTAGCTTTTTCGTTCCGTTAGCCCACCACAAAGTGTCAATCACAGACTTCAATGGACCGCACAGTGTAGTCCAAAGAGAATGATGTGAATGCTATAATTTATAGCGGGGGATTCATAAATTTGAGTTTGGGGGATTCATAAATTTGAGTTTAGACAGGGGCACATTTTACCTTTTAATACACCTGTTGATGTTTCTAGTATTGATCGAGCATCCAAAATTGGAAACTGACACCCTGTTTGGGATTCATATAAGTCTTGTAAGTTAAAAATTACATACAATTTTTAAGGGGTTTATATCAAATTGCTCATCCATGTCAAAAAAAATATCAAGTACCTACCCAATCTCCACAATCACTCATTTAAACTTCAAAATATATAATTTCATTTAAAAAATTGACGGTCAATGTTAAGATAGTGGATTGATAGCTAAGGCGCTGATATGTTGATTCGACAGGCTATGTGGAAAAAGAAAAATACACATGCATTACAAACCGGAATATTCGACGTCCATAGATTAAACAATTAAAAATAAATAAAAAATAAATAATTTATTATGATAAAACACATGCATTACAAACCGAAATATTTTGACATTCATAATATCTACAAACGAACATTGATATCACAATTGTAAACCAAACAAGTGCGCTTCCATTTAATCGACGAAATCTCCGATATAGCATATTTAGAACTTTTTTTATTATAGACGTATATGATATATATATATATATGTATGTATATATATGCAAGAATAATTAAAGATTTATATACAACTAGCCCGTTATGTGTCACCTAAGCAGATATTTGACACGTTATCGCATTTTTAACGTTAATCGTCAATTTTTTTTAAAAAGCTAAAGGACGTGATGTATCTTAACATTTTAGTGCATCAGTCGCCGTGGAGATGAGATAGCTACTTGATATTTTTTTGTGAGATAAGTGGTTGATATAAAATCACAATTTCTAACTTATAATATAAGTCAAACGGTCGACTAATGAATTAAAATTATATTTAATACATGTTTATTTTTTAAGTCCGTGGTCCAATACCGACCGACCAACCGATCAAAATTTTTAATTTTTGGGTTATAATAATATAGTACAGAAGTGAGCATATTTGTGCCATACATCGATCAATATTATAAATACGTAAACTATATAAATTATTATTCAAATCTCTTTTATATAAATACAAAGAGTTTTAATATATATTAAAAATAAAAATTCTATAATTAATCTCCAAATAATTTTTTATTCATTGATATATTTAATTATAACAAAAATACTCAAAATTTATAACATAACACAATATTTAAATCGAATTGAATAGAATTAAATGAATTATAAAATCAATAAAATTATAAGTTACTCAGAAAAAAAAGAGAAAAACCAAGTTAGCAAGCGGTGTAATATGGACATGTGGTGATTGCAGTAAACAAACACGACTTGAGTAATTCTGACTACACTTATCTGTCTCTCTCTCTCTCGGCAGTCTTCCCCCAATTAAGTCCAAAACAAAACACACTATCAATTTTAATAACGTTTACTTGCACACACTTGCATACCTATACATACATATAACTGTGTCTATACTTACGATTAAGAGAGCAGAAAAGTGTGGGTGTTGAAATGGCGTGGCTGCGATCGGCGATGAATAAAGCGGTGGAGGTTGGGAATAAGAGCAATCTGACTCGTGCTGTTAAGAATTACACTGATTCTGTTGTTCACCAAGCCGGTCAAGCTGTTGCTGAGGGAGCTAAGCTTCTTCAAGATCGTATTGTAACGTCTTTTTCCTTCTCTCCTCCTTTTACTTGCATTTTTCCCTATATTTATTTGCTATCTAAGTTGTGAATAATGAGATTGATTTTGCAATCGGACGATGATTATTTTGTGAAATTCTTCGCATTTTAGTGTTTGTGAAAGTTGTTTACGGGATATTATACCTGATAAAATGATTGTAACAAGCTTCCACAAAAAAAATGGGGAAAATACTACAAGTCAAACCACTCGTGAGTTTATTCCGAAAACTCAACAATTCGAAATAAAATCCAATTCCAATAAATTTTTAATTTAAAAACCTTTAAAGGTATAAACAACCTCTGATAAAGCCACAATGGCACCAATTACAATTAAAATCCAATCCACTAGTTTTTAAAATTAAACTACTAAGAGAATCTAATTCATAGTATCATCTAGCGAAGACAGGGCTTCTTTCTTCATACATTCCCACACGACACTTACCGTGAAGGAAAAAACGGCATGAGACAAATGCATAGTACACATGAAATCAAAAAAAGGGGACACATATATATAACCAAGGTAACCAAGTCTTGTTAACAATTAAAATTAAAATGAACAAAGATACAACATGGAGAACAAAAAAAAACACAAGTATAACTGCATATTTCGAACAATTCAAATAAACTAATACTCATATGACAACAAATATACCGAATCATCAATTTATTTATAAATCAGAAGATTAATACTACCTCAAGTCACATAGATAACAAAGCCGTGTAGGCACATACAATGGTCCTACAGAATAGAATCCAATTGTATAACAAAACTAGAATGGGTGTATGGTCTACTAACTGAATGTAATTGAACAAATATGATAAAGTCAACCCATACACTTCCTACAAATATTAACTGAAGCTCCACGAGGAGAGCTAACTGAAGTTAGCTGAAGCCCACCCACGAGCTACTATAATTCTGAACTAAAGGAGACTCACACCGTCACAATGGTGTCATGTCTATCGGTGCCTCAATGACATGGATGTGGTACCCCACATGTGGTTATACTCGGTATAATATTATTGAAGAGTTGTCCATGACAAACACTAAAACAAATCAAAACCACAATTTCAAAATTTGAAATTTCCAGGGCGGAACTTGAAATTCAAATAACACTGATATTGCCAAATCAAACCACAACCTGATCTCAACTGAATATTGTAGGTAATTTAAACATGATTCCAAATGGTTCATAAAGAAGGTTTTGAGAGGTTTAAAAATTGACTAATTTGACGAAAAACAATGTAAAACGAATAAGTTATGAACAAAACGTGTAACTACCAAACTGGGCGAAGTATACAGTATACAATTGTCTGAAACATGGTCTGAAATTCAGTATACAATTGTGGAGAATTTCATAAGCTTTCTATAATGACTGATTTTGCGGAATTCGGACCTATAACAAATGTATTATGACCAAAACAAAACGTATCCCAATGGTGCACGTTTCCCTTTTCCTTCTGAGGTCCAGTGGTGTATTGTACTGATAAAGAAAAGAAGATGATAAAATAATAGTAAAAAGAGGGTGAATTGGGTTAATATTATTATTTGACTATACTAATATAATTGTTACTGGTATAGAAGTGATTTGGTGGCCCAAAATAAAATAAATAGATAATCTATGTATGTATGTATGTGTGTGTGTGTATAGATTCGTGATTTGGATGTAAATTACTAATCGTTTCCCTTTACCACTCACTCGTGCAACACCCCTTTGCCATCGTGTAATAATATTTGTATTTTGGTGTACCTAAAAAGCAACCTAGTTTGACACTTTGGCTAACATCATGATATTGCTGTTCTTGGTGAATATTCTAAAATTGTCTCAAGAAATTGTAATTTATTTCAAATGACATGAATTGAATTATCATTTTAAAATCTCAATTTTATACTAGTATTTGAATGTCTTATATTTCAATTGAAATCCAAATTCTTTTGGTTATCCAAACGTGTCATTTGACTAAATCCAAAATTCCAAATAAAATCCCATTTCCCAAACTGGTCATAAATTCCCTCGTTACTTTTATTAATATTGTCATCTTGTTAGCATAATAATGCAAATTTGTAATAAGGTAACACCTAGAGTATGTTTGGGTTATCTTAAAAGAATTTGCTCATTACTTAAAGTTACGTTATTTGATTAAAGGAAGAAGTAAATATTATACTCTAAAATTAAACATTTATATAACTAGTTTTAAAGATACAAATGGGTTTGAATCCCATCGAACATATATTATTATATTATATTTTAATTATATAAACTAATTAATATAACTTAGAATATAACAATATTTTATTATATTAAATTATAAAATATTTAAAATAAAACCGTGCATAGCACGGGTTATAAGCTTGTATAAAATTATAACATATGTATAGTCTACCTACAACTTAATATATTATTTACAAAAATTCTTTATAATGCAACTTCAATTTTGTAAAATTAGGAAAATAACTATAATAAATGTATAAATGAATGTTAAGTTTTGTGTACATAAAATCACATGTTTAGAAAATGCAAAAAAAAAGGAGTATTAAATATAATTTGTCAAGAAAACATTAATTATTTAGATGGATAAAATCAGAAAATATCATTCGCAGACATCGTAGATATTTATGTTTGCCCGAACAATATAATTTATTCATTATTCAGATTTCTAAATTGTTCGAAATCTTAATAATTTGCCAAATGACCCTAGAATCGCCATCAAATTTGTGCAAGTCAAGATGACTAGATCTTTTAGTTTGAGAACAGGATGAGGGTGTGATATGTCACTTATTTGTCTGTCCTTACAGCAGTATAGGATAGTATTATGCACGATTACATAAACATAGATTGTCATTCCACCCGTGTATATATTTGCGTCCCACTTGCGCCCTTTATACAAAAATCGGATTGTCTTTTTCTTCTTGGTTTATCCCGTAAGAACACATTCCAGATCTCCAATATTATTTCTTGTTTATATTTCTATAAGACTAAATTTTGGATTCATTCGGTCATTCCTATATCATATTGTAAAGGTAGTTCGGAAGCAGTTGGCTTTATCTAACTTATGGACTACCATAGGAATGTTTACACTGAACATGGACATTTTGTTTGACATGCTTCCTTACAACATTAGGGTGCTAAGAGTTTCAAAAGTTTTAAGCTGACGGTTAAAAGATTAGAAGAAGCCTCTGTATCTTGTCGGGGCCAAGATAGGAGCCTGCTGTTAAAAAGGTGGTTGATAGCTCTTAAAGAAAGTGAGGAATATAAAGAAAGGAGTCTCGAGCAGCATCATTCTTCTGAAGACGCAAAGGAAAATCAAAGAAAACCGTCTATAGTGAGTATCCTTTTATTTTCATTATATTTCCAGTTTCTGATTTTGCCCTAGTCTTAGTTCAGTTGCTTGACTAGCTTGCTAATCAGTATATCACTTGTCATATAAGTATGATTCTTTTGTTTTGGCACCATTTTAATTGTTAGATTGAATTAATTATTAGTATTTTTTACTTTGTCGAATATTTAGAACCTGACTTGCTTCCTTGGTGATCCGGTATGTGGTTTTCATGTTACTGTCTATAATTTTCATGTTATGGTCTATAATATTTTTTCTTCAATCTGAAAAGTTAAGAAAGAAAGATTATTAATCGTTGTCAGAAAAATAGATTTGGTTACCTTTTTCTTGTTATTTTTGTTTGTGTGTGTATTTTTTTTGGGGGGAGGGGGGTGGTTAGCTGGACTTTAGGTCCTTGGCCTTCCAGAACTCTTGGATCCTGCATTCAGAATAGGGTAAGTGGAAGGTAGTTGCATCTTTATCAGAATCACATGAGTCAGAAAACTAAAGTGGCCTTATATTTCTAGTATTGAACTTTTACTGAACTTAAAAAAGGGCTCTCTCATAGTCTCATATCCATTATTCTGTTTCCACTAACCTCTATCACTTTTTATAAGATTTTAAAATGTCTAAAGACATATTTATCTCTTGATAAAGTCGTTTGATTCATTCCTTGCCTATGATTACAGGTTTTATATTACGATTATGACTTGGGTGGTGAGCCACTGAATTTTCGTGATGTTTTTCTTTATAGCCAAGCTTTGGAGGGAATCACAATATCAATGGTACAAGAACTACATTTTGTTTTTTCAATTTGTATCAGCTAAATAAAAGCAGAATTGTTTTACAGTGTTTGTTTCAATCTGAGAATATTTAAAATGTGCGTAAACAGAACATGCTTTGAGCTAGGTTGTGTAATAGCAAAACTAGAATGATTAGCACTAGTAATTTCTATAATACATATTTTTTCCAGAAGTGCAGCGTAAAAGGTAAAATAAATTGCAAGGTGCAAGCTTAAATCATTAGGTTTGTCTATCATGAATGCAGGGGCTTTTGTCGATCAAAAGAATAGCATACTAAAATAATGTATATTACCCTGAAATAGCTTCTGTTCTTAGGTTAACCACTGATAAAATAGCTGCTGTTCTTAGGTTAACCACTGATAAAGTCTTTTATTTGTTTCAGATTCTTGAAGCACCAAATGAGGAAGAAGTTCCTCTACTCCTACTGCTGTTTGGGTGAGTTTTCTAACTATTATAGTCGGTATGGTCATATGCATCTGGTTGTTAGTATTATGACTTAAATTTTCTAATTGAGCATATGCATACGAGAAACCAATCAAACTATCTGCTTAAACATCCAGGTTCTGTCTTACTGGTGGGAAAGAATTCCATTATGCGATAGTGAGCAGTATTCAGGATCTGTCAAAAGCCTTTTCTAGCTACAAAGACGAAGTGCTGGTAAGGTCGTATATTTTAAAGATGCATATAACATGGGTAATTGAGGGGTTTGTTTATGTTATTACTCGTTGAAAATTGCAGCATACAATGTCATTGAGAAAATACATTTTCATTTTCCATAGAAAATAGGCAGATGACTTAGTTGAGTTCCTTCTTTCCTAGGTCAAGCGAGAGGAACTTCTCCAGTTTGCACAAAGTGCTATGTCAGGATTGAAAATGAATGCCGATATTGGAAGGTTAAAAGTGACCCTATTTTTTTGGAATCTCCAGTCCTATATCTGAATGGGCATGACTTATGTACCAATACTATGGTCTTTTCAGTGTGGGTTGTAAGTTAAAGTATTTTGTTCTTTGTCATGTTACTTGCCATTTGTTTAAAAAACCAGTCATCTGTAAAACTCGATCGTCGAGACACTTGTTACAATTTTTTTTTAATTTCCCATTTCTTTTATCTCTCTAACAAACACATAAGCACAACGCTGGGCCGCTGAATATACAACAATATAAAGTTATGGAGTACAATTTTAGTATCAAATCCTATTGGGTTCATTTGGCAGTTGGGTTTCTACCACTTACCAGGCTAAATTATGTATAGCACATGCTTGACTTGTGCATATCTGAGCCAACTGGCAATTATAAAAAAAAAAGAATTTGATTTTTTATGTTCTTCGATTTGATTTCCCCCACAGAATAGATGCCGAAGCTTCATTGCTGAAGAAAAAGCTTGATGAAATAGTGGCAAGAGCAAAGGCTAGAGGTGAAGGCCATGAAACAGCCTCCAAAGGAAAAACTGTTTACACAATAGAGGTGAACCTGGTTGCATCTGCTTTTTATTTCCTTGGCTCTATCAATATACGGCAAAGTAAAGTGCTTTTAAATTTTATGCATAGTATATGGCATGTACAAACTTTAGAGATGATATTTACCCACACATACTGATCCAAACCCTAATATTCCATTCTGTAGTTGAACATGTTGAACAATACTATTGGTTATTGGAGCTCTTCTTTGTTGACACACAATTGAGTGATTTATATTTGTTCAACAACTGTATTTTTTATGTTTTTATCTAATATCAACATGTTATACAGTTCATGCCCTCATGGTCACATTCTTTCTAATAGTTTATCCAAGTTGTAGTATTTAGTTAATAGTTCAAAACGTGAAGAATAGTTGCAGCTAATAATTTTAGGGAAGTGAGGCTTTAAATAAAGAGTCATGGAATTTCATTCACATGTTATGACAGTATGTCACAGTTTGTGCTTTTGTTCGTTAGTACTACGTGTTTTGTAATATCAAACTTTGTAATTTATGTTATTTTCCTGGTTACTGGCCTACGATTTTTTCTTAAATTGGCTGATTCCAGGGATATAGTTAAGTGGCGGCCATGGCCTTCTCTGGGTTACCCTTAATATTTGTATATTTTATGTTTTTATACAATAAAACTTCTATAAATTAATAATATCGGAATCAACAAATTTTATTAATTTATTGAAATTATTAATTAATCGAGTTAAAAAATGTACTGTTGCTATTATGTTGGGATAAAAAATCTCTATTAAAAATATTAATTTATCATTCATTATTAATTTATCGATTATTAATTAATTGAGGTTTTACTGTACAATTTTTCTATTAATAATTATATAATTTTAATTTATGTCCCCTACCCATTAAATGTATCATGTATATGATTTGGGTCACTTCATCTTTTACTTTTAGTTTGTATTGGACTACTAGTAAGCCCAAATTATAATTAGCGTAAGTTGGCATGGTCGTCAGCAGGTGTAATTTTTTTTAAAAAACTATAAA